>CM066587.1:27242500-36622500 GCA_033816785.1 Picus viridis
GGCAGCGCACGGCGGGGCTGCCCCCGCGGAGGCGCAAAATCCTTGCCCCACCGCGGCGGGGAGGTCAGCAATAAAAAAATAGATGGTACTTTTTGGCCTCTCCCCACGACACCCCCACCCCGTAGAAAAACTCCCCCTGCCCCCGGGCCCGGGCCGGGATAGTTATCTGGTGAGCGGCGCCTCCTCCCGCTGGTCCGGCGAGGCGACGGCGGCCTTGCTGAGCACGGCGGCCGAGTAAGGCAGGAAGCCGCTCTCAGAGCGCTGCCCCGCTGCCGTGCATGGGAAGTCGGCGGCAGAGGAGCCCCGTGATCCCAGCGCCGAGGCCGCCGCTGCCGCTGCCGCCGCTGTCTGGCTGCTGTGGCAGCTGAGGCAGGAGCAAGGCGCCGAGGCCCCAGGCGGCCCCGAGCCCGCCGCCGCCGCTGCCGCAGCCGCCGCTGCCGCCGAGGCGGCCGCGCTACTGTTGAGGCCGGCGGCGGCCGGCGTCTGGTAGAGGCCTGGGTGTCGGAAGCTGCAGAGCAGCTCGGGGCGGGAGTAGGGGTGCGAGAGAGCGCGGAAGGTGTCCAGCGGGCGAATGGAGGTGGCGAAGGGCGCGGCGGCGGCCCCCGAGGCGGCAGCTGCGGCGGCTGCAGCGGTGACTCCGACGTGCGGGTAGTAGTGGAGCGGGACGTGGGAGTGGAAGGGATAGGGCAGGCTGCCTGTCGCCGCTGCGTGGGTCATCATGTAGGTATAGAAGCTGGGGTCGGCCGGGTGGGGCCAAGACATGGCCAGTCGCTGCCGTTTGTCCTTCATCCGCCGGTTCTGGAACCACACCTGCGCGGAGAGACAAGCACATGCGGCCTCAGCTCCACGGCCCGCCGCACCCACTCCCGTCGCCAGCACCGGAGGGCACCCACCGACACCCACTGCTAACACGGCGAGGCCTGTGGCTACGCCACTGCCACCTCCCTTGTCAGTGACTCCTCTCCTGTCCGGAGCCTTGCCCGAAGGGCGCGGTCGGCACGATCCCGCTCGGCGCGGAGGAGATCCCTTCTATCTGAATAAAGGCATTCCCCGTGAGCCATCCGTCCCCTCCCCACGGGACTATGTCTTTACAGTACCGACGCGTTCATCCCTGCATGTACAATGGCTGCGTTTATTTTATCTAGGGCGATAAAAATAGGTTGGTTTTTTTTAATTATGTGTTTTGTGCGAAGAAGCAAATGGACACAAGGGCAGATCGCAGCAAAGGGCCCGGCGAGTCCTGTAGCTACGGAGCCAGGTCGGCAGCAGGCTCGAGGAAGCCGAGCTCCGCGGCGCTGTGCTGGGGCCGGGCGAGCCGGGTGCGCGGAACGCTGCGTACCTTGATGGTGGTCTCGGGGAGGTTGAGGGCGGCGGCCAGCTCGCAGCGCCGCGGCCGCGACACGTAGTTCTCACGGTAGAACTCCTTCTCCAGCCGGGCGATCTGCTCGCGGGTGAAGGCTGTACGGTACCGACGCACCTGGTCGGCCCCCGCAGCCGAGCCTCCCAGCGTCCCGCCACTGTTGTGCAGGCTGCTGATGGGGGCGGTGGGGGCGGCGGTGGGGGTGCTGGGCGCCGGGCTGCTCTCCGCGTAGCCTGCGGGGCGAGCGCACAGGGGTAATAGCGGGCAGGAGCTCGCCGCCACCCCCCCCCCAATCCACCCGGTAGGAACGAGCCCTGCCCGCCTGTCCTTAAGGCCAGCTGTCGACCTTGCAAATCGCTGTCGCTCACAGAATCGATAACGCTGAATTTTGGGGGCTGGTTTGGGGGGAAATTTTCCGAGTCACTTCATAACCGCGTCGTTCCCCGTGAACGGGCAGGTTTGATGATTGCAGGGCAGCTGAGTCCCGGAGAGAAGGGGCGAGGGCAAGGCCGGAGCTGGACGCGGCTCTGCCGGCTACGAGGAGGCCGGGCTCAGCGCTAGCCTCGTCCCGGTCGGCTGCGGGTCTTAATTTCGTTTGAGACGAAATAAGAACGAAATAAGAGCAGCCATAAAAGCCTCTTTTTTTTTTTTTTTTTTTGTTTCTTTCCCCTCCACCGTCACGTCGAGGATCCCTTCCTTTCTCTGGTACATTTGGCAAAAAGGCATGTACTGTGGCCCTTTACAAATGTACAGCTAACCTGGCTCCCCCTCCCCAATTACAGTAATAACCACATTCCATCGCCATGCCCCGCAAAGCATGGGGAAGGGAACGAGGCTGTTTTAAACCCACTGTTGCAAGCAGAGGAAAAGTGAACAATGCCCAGTTACCCCAAGGTGGACACAGACGGCACGATGCATATACACAGTGAGGGACACACATGGACAAGACAAATATGGACAATTTCCTCTCACTCCTCTCTCTGTCTGTAGTCTGAACTATGTATGCATATACACATATATACAGCTAGAGAGACGCAGAGAGCTCCAAGAGAGTGAAGAAAAATAAGGAGAAAGCTTCCCTAAATATAGGTGGGTGAATATTTGTGCCCACATGTATTCTGATTATATATCTACATACCAATGTATTTGGGCATGCACACACACACTCACCCGCAGAGGAACTGTCCGGGCAGCGTGTTTCGGCTATCAGGATAGCACAGTAATCGCAATAATATTTTACAACCTGGAGCTCTGTCTTCACAGAAGAGAGAGCGCCAGTGCAGAGGCGAGTAACTTTGGTGGTGGCAATAGGTTTGCATTAGTTTTAAAGTCGATTGGCAAAGTGCAGGACTTAATGTGGAGAGGATAAAGGAAGAGTTACCTTTGTTACTGTTTTCCTTCAGCTGGGAGGTAGTCAGGCTGGCTGGAGAGCGGAGCGCGGAGCAGCCCACCTCCACATCACTGTTCATATCTGCCTCTTGAGCAACTTCGGAATAAAGGTTGATTTTCTTCCTGCTTTCCGACGGTGGTATTTCGGGGGAGACGGTGCTTTCACTGTTGGGATGCTGAAGGTTGAATAAAGTGTCTATTTCAAATTTGCTTTTGGCGGAGATGTCCCCTATAGCGCTGTGCAGGGAGGCGGCAGTCAGTCTCGGGCTGAGGCGACCACTGTGCGGAGAATTTTCAAGGGCCTCCAGCACCGCATTTCCAGCTGAGTCTGACAAATTTGAGAGCCTTTTGCCAGCTGTAGGGCTGTGGAGCCCTCTCTCCATCAGGATCATCTCTTTTCTTATTCTTTCCATCATCTCAGCTTTATAAAAAATGTCAAAGTTGCAGGGCTGGTCCTGTACTAATGATGAGCTGCAGCAGGGGCTAATTCACATTCAGCCCGGCAAGTGTCTCTAAATATTATTATCTCTTTTTGAGGGAGGCGTAAAAATTGTGGGATGCCAAAGCGAGAGAATGACTGGTCAAAATGACCCATACATCCTTTCTAGCCCGAAATGTCATTCATCAAAAAGTGGTGCTCGTCATTAAGGTACGAATGACGCTGTTCGAATAATCATTTATTGTAACAGGTTTATAAGCAAATAAATACAAGCTCCTGTCAGTGGATAATGAAGGCGGCTTCAGAGCAGACAAATATATCCAGGTGGAAAGAAAGAAAGACAAGAAGTGAGGAGTAAAGCTCTTGTCCTTAGCTTGATCAGATCTTGCTTGAATTGCTCTGGGGTTTGGCCTCTGGGGTGGAATTGACAGTCTGATTAATAAAATGAGCTGTGCAACATTTCCCCCTTCATTTAGGTGCATCATTATGCTCTGATTTTTGTTTTGTTGCCTTTTAGGTCCTAATGATGCAGCTTCTTTCTCATTTGTTCTCGGACAGAACTACATGCTAAATATTAGATAATGCTTTTCTTATTATTTCTGAGACCGATTTTAGATCTCAACGTGATAAAATGCTGGACGAGGACCAGAAGACCAAGAACTTTTTGACGCTGCTATCCCTTTACTTTTCCTTCTTATTTCCAGACAACATTAACACTTTTATTAAGTAATTTATACTGACACCCCCAAGCAACCCCTCACACGCCCGAACCTTATGCCCAGACTTGATAAGACAGGTGCTGCCGGCATGCACCGATTCGAGTGCAGTTGCCTGGAGGTTAAAAAAATTAAATGTTATAATCTGTTATTTCACAATTTAAATATCTTTTTCTTCGTTGAGTCCTTAAGGACGCATTGTATTTAAATATTATCTCATTTTACTTTCTAGAATCCTACTTATCAGTGAATCTAGCCAGCAATTTTTCTCCCCTCTGGGGCAATACTGACTGTTGTACGATGTGATGGGGGCGGAAATAACCGAAGGACATTAGATGTCTTCGTGATTTAAAATACTTCGCGGCCGTGTGATTTCGTCCTTCCAGCAGGTTTCTCTCCAACCCTCTGCTTTTGCCCTCCCCATCTCCAATAACGTTTAAGCATTTAAAAATATTTTTTTTTAATACAGACAATAACATGTGGGATTTTGTTGCCTACAGGCTTCGAGATAGCAGAGATATCACCTCTAGCACTCTCTCCAAAGTTACCTGTGGCTCAGTTAGCTCATCTCTCCGCTCTGCGCCGGGCTCCGCGGGGCACAGCGTTTCCGCGCTGCAGGGGACACGGGCTGTTGCGCTCGGAGGACGGGAATGTCGGAAAGTCTCCCTTCAGTGATAACTTTGCTAGTAATAATGACGCTGATGGCAACCATTTAAACGAAGATAAATCCTTTGTCGTTAGCATTTTTGGAGTACGCTTCGACAGCTGCCCAGCCTTTATTCTTGCCGTGATTTTTTTTTTTCACCGACATCACTTAATATTTAGACTCTGAGAACGTGAGTTTCATCGCCCGAAGAAACACACCAATGTTTCCTGTGATTGAACACGGGATTGATTTTTTTGCGAGGAGAGCTATTCCTGCTAATCTTAGTCATACACATCTCCAAAATTCTTGTGCTCCCGCTCATGACTCATAGCTCGAAAATGGGATAGTTGACAGATTTTTTTAATAACGTGTTAAAGTCTCCCTAAACGTTATACCGAATATTTAGGAAACATTCTAGGTGCTGTTTGCAAAATCCAGCCTTCCATTAACAAGCGTTTTATGTCAGCCCTTTGAAATGTGAATTTAGACTGCAATGTGGTGTCCTGCGTTTTACAGTCCCAAAATCAGACAAAAGTAAATATCAACTTTTCCTTGCCTGCGGGCGCGGTGGCGTAACGGGTCGATGCGGAGAGACGCAGAGCGGGGCGCAAATCGGAGAGCTCGTAAGGGGTCTCTGGCCGGGCCGGGCACGGACGCTCCGCGCTGCCCTCACTCGAGATCCTGCTCGAATCTTACCGAGAGGGACCGAGGCCGGGGGGTGGGGGGAGGTGGCGCAGGCTGCAGCAACACCGCCCCGCCCGGCATGCCGAGGGGCAAGCAGCCTTGCCGGGGTCTTGCGACCCGCGCCGCGCCCGGCTTCACAGCGCCGGCGGCCCGGTAGCCTAGCCAGCGGGGCGGGCGGAAGCCTGCGGCCGGGTTTATTGCTGTCGTTTGGCGCCCTCGTCTGTTTTCTTTCGGGCTGTAACAGAGCGAGCTGCTTCCCCTACGCTTGGGGAACACTGCCGAGAAGTCACATCGCCCAGGCACCCGTGTGCGTACACAACCAGCGGCGGCACAACTTTAGACTGTGGTCTAAAGGAATGTTGCTGAAGCTCTGAAAAGGAGGGAACGATTTGTGTGCTATTCGGAGCGGATGGAAAAGATTACTCGAAAAGTCCAATGTAACAAAAATAAGCTACAGGCAAGCACGTTTGTAAATTAACCTCATTAGAGTCACGTTATTATTTTGCACCTTTTGAAAAATACTGATAGTTTGGGTTCTGTACAATTTATATAGCTGGATTCATATGCCAGGGAAATAACATGTTATAAATTATGTTAATAATCTTCCACTAAGTAGATGTGAGGTAGCAAAGCTCCCCACCATGCAGTCAGTTCACCCCAAATTGTCAACCCTGTTATTAGTTTTTAGGTATTTCTATTCCCATGAAACTGTTTATATATGTTTATATATATTCCCAGTTACTGCCCTGGTGGGGTTGGGTGTTTGGTTGGTTTGGGGTTTTGTTGTGTGCGATTTGGGGTTTTTTACTGTTGTTGCATGGGGATTATTTTTGTTGTTGGGTTTGGGGTTGTTTGGTTTGGAGGGTTTTTGTCTGTTTCGTTGGCTGTTTTTTTGTTTGGTTTACAGAGGGGGGCTGTTTATTTTTTGGGTTTGGTTGGTAGTTTTTTTTTTTCAAAGGCAATAGCACAGCCTAAAATTCCTCCAGCATATGTTTACAGATCTTCAAAACCAACAGCTCAGCCTGAAGAGACTCCGGCACATTAGTGGGCAAAGGGGCAGGAAGTTCCAGAGACCGCTGAAATATTCAAGGTTCTGTTAGATACTGTTTATTTAGTTGTTATTGTAAGTTTAAATAGCCATTTAGGCCCATGGCCAAACTTCTTTTCATTTTTACCTTGAAAGTTATTACTCGAGGCATCAAATAATATATGTGTCCGCGTATTAAATCTTACTCGGGAAAAAGAGGTCACATAATTTAATTTAACTTAATTTAGTATTAAATCATGCAAAAACATCTCTGCCAGCTTTTGAACCACTCAGAGCCTGCTTGGGAAGGATATCTTCCTCTCTTATAACCGCGGGTCAGGCTGCCAGCGGCAGCTAGGGGAGGCACGCAGCGCGGACGGGCTATCTACGGAAGCTCAAGGGCTGCGGCAGCAGGTCCCGAGGCGTGCGAGGGCACGGACAGTTTGTCCCAGTAGGCGCAGCGGGAGCGGCACTGCCCGGAGGCACTTTCTGGCATGACGAGGCCGTGGAGCGATGGTCCCGCTGCAGCGGCAGGCGCGGCGGCGCCACCTGGCGGAATAGAGTCAGCAGTGAGCGGCGTGGCCGTGGGTGCTGCCCACCCTCTCTATCCTGCCCGCCGGCGCTGCCCGTCCTGCTGACTGATCCTCCCCACTAACGCTGCCACTCTGCCCAGGCTGCCTTTCCGAAGGCCTCCTGGCAGCACAGCTGCCGCTCAGCCTGGACTGTCCCTTCCGTTCAGTCTGTATACACAAGTACAAGGCCTCTTACCTGCCTGTTCAATCCTGATTCTTCGTGAAATATCACCCGAGAGCAGAGAGGGACACGAACACAGCATGTCTCACCTGGGCCCTGCCCCACAGTCCTTCTGTACACAACTTGGGCTAATGATTAGACAACGCCTTTTGGGGCTGCCTTACACACAAGTATTAAACTATAAAGCTTTACTCCGGTCTCACAGCTACTCGGCCCATATTCCACTTTAGGTCGCAGCTGAAGCAGGTCGGAGAGTTCGTCCCAGGTCGCGATCCCCAAGGTCTCCGCGCAACAGGGAGTGAAGGTGGGAGTCAAGGAGCAGCTAGCATCATCCCTTGACCCGAGAGCTCAAGGTCAACGCCCACAGTGCTCAACTGACCGTCAACGATGTTCCGAGACCATGCAGAGAGTCCCAGGAAAACTTTCTCCAACTGGAAGTGGATTTTTTAAGGCTAAAGTAAATAAAGAGATGAGAAGCTGTGGCAGAGAGCTGAAGAAAACAAATAGCTAAGTAAATTTTCCTGCCTCGCCGTTATATACTTTCATTACAGTAAATATCCTTTTTACAGAAGTTCTTCTGTCTTGCTATTACAGTCCACACAAGTTAAAAAGCAACAATAGAATGCAGTGGGCATGGGGGAAGAACTGTGGGAGGTATAAACCAAGTGTTTTCCTCTTCGTTTTCTTTCTCCTTTTGTCCTGGACGACCTTTTTTTTTTTTTTTTTTCTACAGCATACATTAACAAGTGAAACAACATCCTGAAGACACAGTTACCACCAGCAAATTCTGCCAAGGGACATGATGAGGGGGGAGAAGGAGGAAAAAAAGAAAAAAAGAAAAAAAAGTTTGTTTTACCTGGGAGACACCAGGCGGAAGACAGACGGGGGGGAAATCTGCTCTGAAAGCCTGAGTGGAATCCTAACTTTGTTACTTCATGGGAAATATATTTAAGAAAACGAGCTAATTTCAAGAGAGGAAAACAATTTTGTTTGTTTGTTTGTTTTCTTCTCCGACGGGAAGTACACGCGCACTTTCTGCATCTAGCTCTTATGTTGCATAGATCCCCGTGCAATGTGTCAGTGGAAAACGCAGTGAGGCTTCTCGGGGCGCCGGGCGCCGCGGGTGAAGTGTCCCACAGGCAGAAGCCAGGCGAGCGCCGCACGTCGCCCTGCCTGCCGCGGAGCCAAGTCTTGGTGGGGACTGTCCCCCCGAGCAGGGCAGCCGTTGGTCTGCTCCAAACCGGGGATGGGACAAGGGCCGCAGCACGAAGCCCTGCATGCGAGACACATTCTGCCACTTTGTAAACGGGATTGATGTTCTCAAAGATCCGAGCTTGGTTCAAGTACTTATGTTTTATATTCGTGTACATAATGTGCTGCCGTGCAAGGCAGTCCGGTGTTCTACACCCTCTACAAAACGGCTCATTATGAAACTGAGATTATTCGTAAAGGCAGTTAAGGGCAGAGTTCTCTAGGACAACGCGGGGCTCTCGCTGGAGCAAAGGTCTCGAGAGGGCTGTCCTCTGTAGACGTCTTCGTGGCTACACTGTCGTTTGATTTGATGCATCCGAGCTCAAACAGCTCCGAAACCTTGTACTTTAGGTGCTTCTTTCTTTCGACGGCGTTATTTGAAATGTCGTGACGGAAGAGAAAATTTCATCGCATTTATTGCGAGAGGAAACACAAGCAGAGAAGGGAATACAAATAGAAAGATGTTCGGAGAAAACAAGTCTCTCATTTCTCGGGACTTCAGTTTCTCAGGAGTGATTGTAGTAATGCTTGCAGGGACGTAAAAGGATGAGAAGCTTGTGCCTCCACAAAGCTTCCTCCTAGCTACGCAGGGTTTCATGTCCTGAGAGGAGATACTGATTCGGCTTATAGCCAAAAGCAACACCTAATCACGTCTGGCACACTACTTGGCTGCTTATAAGAGATGAATAGCAATTAAGTATTTAGAACTAATGTATGTGAACTCGAACTTGCCATCCCGTTGTTGCTGTGATTACTGGCACCCACTTGTCACTCCTTTATCCTGCTTCAGAAACTGCTCACGATTACTGGACTGGATACAAGACAGAGTTGCAGGATGGGAGGCTGCTGCAGAACCTGCCGCGCTCCCGCCCGGCGCCTCCGCGCCTGCGGCTCCCCAGCAGCCCGAGGTAGGGGCCCGCCAAGGAATGCCCGGGCGCGGAATTTCTCTATCCCGCCCCGCGGAGCTGTCGCTTTTTCTGGCAACTTGTTGCCCTCAGTGCCCGAGGCATGGCTTTGCATCTCCAACACACAACCGTGGAGCGACAGGAAATGGGCCAAAAGCGACGGGGATAGGGTTGGGGATGGGACTAGGACTTGTTTGGGTATCTTTATCCATTTCTAGCTCTTTCCACTCCTGCGATTTTCATCGTGTCTCATCAGGAGAGTCGAGAGAAACGACAGAAGGATCTGCCACAGTCTTGGGAAGTCACCCCCAGGAACAAACCGTCCACACGAGCAAATGCTGCTTTTTATCCGGGCTGTATCACCACGACATGAACTGGTACTGCAAGGTGGGGGGATCACATCTAATGCGTGCCAGGTTGTGCCTTTTCCTGAATGGTAGCGATGTCTAGGGAAGACTAAACGGGGATCTCCCATAGACCAAGAGCTCAGGGGAGCCAGGGGACCCCTTCTCTCCTATAGCAAAGCCCTGGGAAGAAGGGAGGTGGGGATGATGGGATACAAAGACCCTGTCGAGCTTTCCCCCCTTCCGCCGGCACACTAGGCTGGGGAAGATCTCGCCAGGAATAAGGTCAGATCCCATCCCGCGGCTTCAGAAGGACCAGTGTCGGACTAGGGGTCCTCTGCGGGCCCTTTTGAAGCCGTGGGCAGGAAGAAGGGAGGGATGAAAGTGACGAGGGTGAGGCTGCCCCGCGGTGGCATCACTGCCACCCACCTACACCTCACCCCAGCTCTGGGGCCGCTTCGGGCCGGGAGCGCGGCTGCGGGGCGGGTGTGGGAAGAGAGGGGGGCGCTGTCGGTGCGGACAGGGGGGCTGAGAGGCGAAAGGGGCAGTGCAAGCAGCGGGAGGGTCACATGTTCGACGGCAGCCTATGAGCAGCCCCCGGGCTGCGACAAACTAATCTGGAGCCGGCCGCCTCCACCCCCGTCCCCCCTCCCAACCTGGACTTCGTTTTTATAAACGTACCGCCAGGATCCAACCTGTTGGAGGAAAATAACCATTTGCATCATGCCCGGTCGGGGACCGAACCGCCGTCGCCGCCCGCGATGTGCAAGGCCATGAGCAAAGCAGCGAGCTGGGAGATGGACGGACTGCGAGGCGACAACAGCGGCGGCGGCGGAGCCCCGGGCAGTGCCGTAATTTTCTCTCCTCGCCCGTTTTCGGGGCGGCGCACACAGGCCGAGCGGCCGCTGCCGCCTCAGGGTTCGGCTACGCCGGCGGAGGAGAGCGCTCGGGGGCGGCGGGGAGGCCCGAACCCCCAGCCAAGGACTGCCCGGGCTCCGCCGCGCCTGCCGCCGCCCCCGCGCTCGGCTATGGGTATCACTTTGGCAATGGATACTATAGCTGCAGGATGTCCCACGGGGTTGGGATCCAGCAAAACGCCCTGAAGTCTCCCCCCCATGCCTCCATTGGCAGCTTTCCCGTGGAAAAGTACATGGATGTCTCCAGTCTGACCAGCACGAGTGTCCCCGCCAATGAAGTCTCCTCCAGGGCAAAGGAAGTGTCCTTCTACCAGGGCTATACAACCCCCTACCAGCACGTTCCTGGGTACATAGACATGGTCTCAACGTTTGGCTCTGGGGAACCGAGACACGAAACATACATATCAATGGAGGGCTATCAGTCTTGGACTCTGGCTAATGGCTGGAATAGTCAGGTTTACTGTGCCAAAGATCAGACACAGAGCTCACACTTCTGGAAATCGTCCTTTCCAGGTACGAGAGGGAGAGAAATGGTCTGATCTGAACCCCCCCCCCGCGCCTCCTCCACCTCTCGGTCCCCTCCCCCGCCCCCCGGGCTGCAGGGGCGGCCTGCCGAGGTGGACACGCTGCACAGACATGCACAGAGTGGAAAGAAAGACGGGGACGGTGGATTTTATTTTTACTTCCCTCCCCCTTCCCTCCCTCCCCTGCCCCCGAGGAAATCTCACCCTCTGCTTTCCACCGCGCGGGACAGACCCTATAGCTTCCCACGCCATCAGCTCAAGGGGCCTGGAACCCCATCCCTTGGGCTCCGGGGCGGCCTCGGGGTCCTTCTCCTGCTGCTTCCCTCCGTGGCCGGGTTTGTTTTCGCGTTTGCGGTTTGCAGGATGATGGCTAGAAAGCTTGCGCTTCTGTTTCTCCGGCTGGCGACTGACCCAGCCCCAGAGCACTTAAGAGACTGTGAGCAGTGCGCGCACAGGGGCTCAAACCACATGCAAACAAACCCGGGAAACACACCAAAGTGATTTCTGTGTACGCTGCCAGGACCGACCTGCTCCCGGCCCCTCAGCCAATGCCCCCGCCATCCTGCATGCTCGATAGAGATGCATGCCTGAAAAGTGTTGACAGTCCATCAAGGGTTTGGTGCTTTACTAACGTGCAAATAATGTGGCAGTGTAAATAATAATAAACTGTAAACATACCATTGCCCAACAAATATCGGTTAAGCTTTAAACGCTTGTAATAAAATTCTAATTTTTCACGTAATGTCTTTTACAATAGGGGACGTTGCACTAAACCAGCCCGATATGTGTGTCTACCGGCGTGGGAGAAAGAAGCGAGTACCGTACACAAAACTGCAACTTAAAGAACTCGAGAATGAATATGCCATTAACAAGTTTATTAACAAGGACAAGAGGCGAAGGATATCCGCAGCCACAAACCTATCTGAGAGACAAGTTACCATTTGGTTTCAGAACAGAAGGGTGAAGGATAAGAAAATAGTGTCCAAACTGAAGGACAATGTATCTTGATCTATTAGTTGCGGACGGTGATGGATATATAAACTCAATTTACGACCAGCTAAAGACTTTTGGAAAGACTTGAAAATATATTTAAGTTGTTTCTTCTTCCAGCAGTGGCGATATCTCGGGAATTGTTTTCCCTGAAAGACAGCGATTTTCTCTCAGTGGACGGGAGTGTTGACAAATCTTGATTTATAGTTCTGTTTCTTCCTTTTGAAAAAAAAATTAATATTAATTATATTTTCTGTTTTTCCCTTTAGGCCAGTATAAATGAATTTAATTATATTGGACGGTTACAGTTATAATTTTCTTAAATGCTTAACCTTGGGAGGGGAGGGTGTCTGTAAATTTTTTTTTCTTTTTTGAACAACAGCCACTGCCAAAAAGTGTCAGTTTTTAACTGAAATACTCTGGGTGGGAATTGAAAAATGCAAGAAAGACAGAGACCGGACCCATGGCAGCACCCCTCTGTTACCAGAACCCACTGAAACCACCGGAACCCGGAGAGAATTCTGTGGAGGGGCAACATCTGCAGCTGGATTTTTAATAGCTTTTTTGAGGGAGGGAGAGTCTGTCCGACCTGTTGCAGTGTACAAAGCAAGTTTGGGGTTGTGTTTGGGTTTTTTGTTGGGTTTTGGGGGCGGTTTCCTTCACAGTAAAAATATTTCATCTTCCTTAGCTGAAAGAGAACCGCCTGCTCCTGGTACGGGTGGCCCCCGACCAGCAGGGCAGTGCCGATAGCGGGGACTCTGGAGGGGCTCTCTGCGGGGGCGCGGGTCGGGCACCTCGGGGAGCGCTTTCGGAGTGACTGAGGAACCGGTTCGTCCTGCGGCCACCTGAGAGGCTGTATATAAATCTGCGCTGACCTCGTGAAGAACTCCAGTCCTAGCCTGTTTGTCTGGACAAGCACAAGACTCTTCTTCCTCCCTCCACAGAGTTTAAAAACCCCCTCCTGCTCGGAGCAGTGAAGTTCACCGCTGACTTTTAATTTACAAAAATAAACGGGTGTTAATGACAGAAGCAATAAATAAGTAATTTCAAAAGATGCCATAATTTATATAGGCCGAAAGGCAAGGATTTTGACGATTTTTTAATAATTTTAAACCTAGTGTGCATGTTATGATATACACAGGGTGATCAGACACGCTAGCCAACTAGTAGGAGAGAAAGGTGATATCCTCTCTGTTAATGTGCCTCGTCTAATTATTGAAATGCGTGTGCTCCCATCTAGTAATATTTATTATAATAATACTATTGCTCTAAACACGTTGATTACCGGCATATGTGAGTAAGACATACAGTAAGATTATTTCTCCATAAACCATATAGGTTTGGGTTTTTGTTTGGTTTGTTTTGTTTTTCTAAAGGCTTCTTTTATTTCGTGTTGGAAATATGGGTTGAAGTTCCAAGCTGTTAACGATGTTGCCAAACTGTTCCTGAACAGTCTCTAATAAAACGATTTATTTCGATATATATAAAAAGAGAAGCGGGGCGGGGGGAACGCCTTATTTTTGAAGCAGAGCGTTTCACGGGTTCCAAGCTTGCCTGGGATCTTCCCAGGGCCACTTATAGGACGTGGGTTTTGGGAAAGGAAAGGTAGATCCGATGAAGCTCGTTAACGGAGGAAAGCGCATGTCCAAGAGCACCTTGCCGCTAGTGAAGCGGGGTTTGAGAGAAAGAAATGCTGCCGGCGAGAAATACTGGGGCTCGGAGTCAGCGTAGAGTCTTTTTCTTCTCGTCCCGAGCCCATCTCGGCTTGTCCGCTACCCGCAGCCGAGTGCAGCCCAGCATCCCTTTGTTTTCCCCTCCCACGACGGTGCGCCTATGGTGCTCCCCGGCGGAGAGGCAGTCTGCCCGGGGCTGTCCCCCTCAGTTCGCTCCACAACTGGCGAGCTCCAGCGGGATTTTGTCTTCCGCCTCCTTAGCTCTCTCCCCTCCCCTGTCTCTTCCGTTTGCGTATTCATGGCTTCGGACGCGTTTGTTTTTCTCGAATTGTCGAATAAAGCTCATTTCGGAGCATTTCAGGGTTTACCGCGAGATGCATTTTGTTTGACTCTGGGAAAAGTGAAGAATTGTGCGGCACATAATTTAAGTGCCTGGAATAGCCCACCCTGTTGATGCAGCCTTGTTTTCTCTGAATGTCTTCAATTTTTCTTCCCCACCCTCCCGACACCTCCCCCACTACCACCTCCAACCACACATATATAGCTTGTATTAATTCTGGAGCCGTTTTTTTCCTCTCAACGAGTCCTTCTGCAGACGAAAGGCCGGACACTGCCAGAGCTGTTGTACTTCCCGGCCTCAGAGCTATCGCGGCTGCTCCCTTCCTCCTTACAGGTTTAACTGGTCTTTACCAGTCTCTGGGTGCTTAGAAGACGCAGCTCTGCCACAGCGAAATCTCCCTTCTCGGGGCAGCAGGAAACGCAGACTGTCTGGCAAATCCGTACCACATGGAGAGAAGTCGCCTGTTCATTTCATAACCACGTACAGAAACATTAAGAAAGCAGCATCAGCAGCCAGAAGAAAGGCGAGGGCAGACAGAGCTGTGGGTCGGGGAGCATCAGCCCATCTAGCTACCAATGCTGATTAAATACTGTTTCTAAGCCTGGAGTGGGGCACTGACAAGCATTATTCAAAATCCCTGTGACCACAGCCTGGGCTCTTCCCAGGAGGCACAGCCGGGGCCAGGCCCCAGCACCTCGCGCTCCTCGCCGGCAAATATCAGAGGGGCCGCCGCCCAGACCCAGCGGCAGCCGTTCACAGCCACTCCTCTTCAGAGAAACGGGTGAAATATTTCGCCTGAGATGCAGTGCACATTATTGCAGATAATTCATATGTAATTCCACAACGTAAATTGCAAGTGCTCAGTGGCACAATGATGCACTGCAGGCCGCCCGACTCGCCTGTCCCGCCGCTCCTATGGAACTTGGTTCTGTCAAGCAGCGCGTTTTTCCAGCCATGTCTGAGTCAATCCTGCCATCTCCTGGACAGTCTCCGACATAGGCAGGAGAAGCTTCAGCAGCCGCGTTTCCGGGTGATAAATGAGCGAGGGAGGCTAACTCGGTCACACGCAGAGCCTTCATCTGTAAACTGGAAAAGTATGTCAGTGAAATTATAGCGCGTGGTCAGCTCTGATGTTCAGGCCGATTCGGTTGCCTATTTAAAAGGGGGGGGGGGGGAAGGAAGGAGAGAAAAAAAAAATGAAAAAAAAAAAAAAAAGGCGGAAAGCATGTGAAAGCAGCCCTCCGGGTCGCTCTGTTCCTCAGCGGTGACATTTCCTGTACAGACACAGGCGAGGGGACACAGGCAGCATTAAAACACCGCCCCCCAAAACAGAATCCAGCTGTGATTGGGAAAACCAGTGCAAGTTTTTCTGAGGCTCTCCATACTGCAGCCCCTGGAATACCCTCAGCAAGACATTTCTGTCAGTTCTTTGCCCTAAAGATTTAAACATAAACATCTCTTTCCGCTGCTGTGTCTCCGGCTATTCCAGATTTTGCTTCTCATATTTTTTGACAGTATCGATTAGCAATTGCAGATGAGTTGAGCATTAACTGAAAGCTCTGTTTTCTCTAACCTTGTAGAAGTTAGTTCTAAGTGTCACCTTTCTTTCCGGTAACTGGGAACTCGCATACATTCTTTGTGTTTATTGAGGGCAAAAATATAGTCCTTGAACACAAAATTTTCTTTCTGCCTTCCGAGAACCGAAAATCAAAATTCACCTTTTTCGTAAAATGCGATTATAAAAATAAATTATTAGTCACCCCATGGCAAGGAGAAAAGAAAAAAAGGGGGGGGGGAGGCAGAAAACAAGTAATCTAATAAGAGAGAGATTCAATTGGTAGACATAACTCAAACAATAAAAATTAAAGGCAGTGGTCAGTAATATCCTCCAGCGATGCTTGTGTGGTCCTGTGTGGCCTGGGAGAGAGCAATAATTTAAAGATTTCTTCCAGGGCAATGAAATTACTGCAGAATTTATCCCAATTTCCCCTTAAACACAAAGATGAATTTGATTAGGAGAATGTCAAGAGGGGCAGCGTCTCTGGTCTCAGCATAGAAATAAAACCCAGGTTAAGACTATGATTAACAGGATAATAACACGGAAAGTTAGCCCTACCTTTTAATTAGCTTCACGATTTTACCGAGGTAATGAAAGTAGCGAAGTCTGGGCAGTAAGGCTCGAGCTGAAGTTGGGCTCGCTCAGAACAGGGAGATCTTCTTGGGTAAGAGGCCAAGGACACAAACGCCTGGCTCGGGTGAAGGAAGGGCCTCTGAAGTCTCCAGCGGGGAACGTGGGGCCGAAGTGCCGGGAGCAGTCCAGGAGTGCGGTGTTAGTCACCGCTTCAGAGCCCGGTGGGACTCTGTAGGGGTGCTCCTCTCTGAGACGGCCTGTCCCTGAGGCCGTTGCAGGTGCCTTTGCTAGTGGACTTGCCTCTCTGGGAAGCCCATTGTGTCCCGACTCTCACGCTTTGGAAAATAACAAAAGGAACCTCCAAAAAGGATGCTCTCAGTTATGATTCTATTCATAATTGCTCCGGTGCTACGGAGAAATGGGAGAAATAAGGGAATAACAAGGATCTTGTTTGATCTCTAGAAAATATAAAAATATCTATAATACACGCATCCCAAAATAACACTGCAATAACACCGTAAAGGATAACTTCCTTGACAGGGCAGAAAAATTATCTCGGCTGGTTGTTTAAGGAATTCTCTTAGTACTGCTGTTATTCTCGTTTTGTTGGTGTTTGCCTGACTGTATTTTAAAGACAAAATAAACCTCGAGGTTTAGAAGCGTTAATCAAAAACCTTCGGCGTGAAGATTAGAAACAAACAACAACAAAAAATAGAGAGATATGAAAAGAGCAGATGTGAGGACCTACGCCAATACTAATTATTAATGTATCAGAATAATGACCCCAGTAATATCTGATCAATCAAGATTTTTATTGAAAATTTATGTAGATGCATATCATGCCGCTCGCAATTAAAACCAATGCATAAACAAAATGGAATGAATATGTGTTCCGTGGGCGCACACACCTACAAGGTGTACGCATCTGTACAGGCGCAGAAATGCATGCGAGTGCCCTCCACAGCTGCATGTCCTTCCCTTGACTGGGAAGGAATCATGGCAGATGACATTCAGCCTACCGTGCACACTCACGGGTGCAGCTTTCTCTCGAGAGCTGCACGGCGCAGAACGGCTGGCTCTGAGGTCGTTGCCAGCCGGGGGACAACGCCAGGCTGGGGGTTCAGACTGGGGTTGCCCTGTCCCCTCGGCAACTCTTCAAATACCTGCTTTCCCCTCATCTTTCCGCTAGCGCTGCAGCTGTGCCAGCCGGCACCAGGCACTTTTATAGAAGTGTAGACCATATTTTCCCCTCCCCTTTGAGAGCTCGGTATTTTCATATTTCAAGTGTTATCATAAGACTTTTTAAAACAGGGGAAGGGGGTGAAAAAAGAGAGAGAGAGAGAGAGAAGGAAAAGGGAAAAAAAGCGGGGGGGGGGGGGAGTAGAACCTCTGTGGCTCGGTGACTGGAGGCGGTGCTGAAATTACCGGCTTTGAAGAACCTGTCTGCAAAGTTTCGTCCAATCGTTTCAGCCTTTCCGCTTATTCCCTGTTGTAACTAAATACTGCTGTAAGAACAGCTGAAGTCCTTTGTTGGAAATGTGTGATCGCAGTCTCTACAGATCTGGCTACGTTGGTTCTCTCTTGAATTTGCAATCTCCAGATTCCTTTTATTTTCCTAATTTGCGGGCTAATGGCAGTCAATTGGCTGCTTTGCCCACCATTTCCTACCCCCGGAGCTCGATCCCCTGGACTTGCTCAAGCTCGTGCGCAGCCCAGCCGCAGAGCCACGCGTTCAGCGGCGCTGCACAGCCTTACCTTCCCGGCTCAGTTCCAATCAACATCAGCTCCAACGGCAGCAAAGAGTGCCTGGAAGACAACACTAAATATTACGCCCACGACGCGAGCACCAAACAAGAGGAGAGATGCAGGCAAAGGCAATCTTTTGCAAATGACCCAACTGTTACTCACGCAGCCAACTTAAAGCCCGTAAAGTATGACCACTCGAGCCTGCAGAGAAGTTTGCATGGTTCGGCTGCTCTTTTTGATGTGAACTCCTGCACTTCCAGCTTAAAGGAGGACATCAAGAATTCCGTCAACTTGAACCTGACAGTTCAGCCCGCAGCAGTCCAGTCATGCCTCAGACCTTCAGTGCAGGATGGTATGCCTTAAATATCTCGCTTTATGTAGAAGCGACCTAGAGATACTTGCTTTCTAAGAGATGTCTGTAATTATTTTATAAGCCCTCTGTAACCCATTTGGAGCGATAATCGCTTGATCCGATATGGGAGTAGATAGAAATTGTGCTGACAGATGTGCTTTGCCCGATTTGCCGACCTAGCTTATCCCTGTTATCTTGCGGGTTATTTGCATATTCCCTTTAATACGCAGACCTGATCCACTAAATTATCGACGTGTTTGTTGTAGGTTTGCCTTGGTGCCCCACCCAGGGGAGATCAAGAAAGAAACGGAAACCTTACACAAAACAGCAAATTGCTGAATTGGAAAACGAGTTTCTCCTCAATGAGTTTATTAACCGACAGAAGAGGAAAGAACTATCAAACAGACTGAATTTAAGTGACCAGCAAGTTAAAATTTGGTTTCAGAACCGGCGGATGAAAAAGAAAAGAGTAGTAATGCGGGAGCAGGCGCTTTCTATGTACTAGAGCAGAGTCCACCCATTCCTGCATGAACTTGTGCCCGGAGTGTTCACCCTTAGAGTAGAGCGTATTCGCGAGTGCAGCGCGGGGAGTGCGTGGGTTTTGCCATTAAAACCAAGCTCTTGAAATGCGTAGGATCCCAGAGCAAATTGGCAAACGCCGAGTTCTTAGATAAAATGAACAAGACAAGTCGGACAAGCATGGAAATTCCTATTATCAGCTTTTTACCTTTCTTTCTCCATTTATATAGATTTTCCTCCTCCTTCTTACCCTCTCTTTCCCGGAAGAACTAGCTGTGCTAAACTAAAATCGATTTATTTTATCTGTATGTAAACACCATTTTGCAGCAAAATAAAGGAATGACTCCTAGTAAAGACATCAACTCTGTGAGTCCCGGCTGCTCCTTTCATCTGCTGCCCTGCACGCCGGGGCAAGCCTTCGGCGCCGGCTTCTTTTGTGGTTAGGAGTAACCTGCTCGAGCCGCAACGGACGAAAGTGGTTAAGAAAAAAATATTTTTCTACTTTTTTTCCCCCACACCTCCGCTCGGAGCTGCAGATCCGGCTGCAGCCCGGCGTAGAGGGCACGTGACACCCGTGCAAATTCCGCACGTAATCTGCGCGCTGGCTCCGCAGTGGCAGCCGGGTCCCGCTGCTCCTCTTGCGGCTGCCCACACCGACGGCAGAAGCACGGGCAGAGGGAGAGCTGTGTACCCGCCTGAGGGGCTGCGCTGCTTCCCGGGCGCAGAGGAGAGGCTCGGGAAGAAGTCCCCTCCATCCCCTTCTCCCACCAGTCGGGCCGCCAGGGCAGCGGGGTCCTGGAGCGGCAGAGTGGCCGCGGAACAGGGAGAAGTGGCCCTCACGTCGCCAACAGCTGCCGCTGCCGTCCCAGGTGGTCTGACCGGGCCCTACCCTCCTGCACTGCTGACTTTGGCCTTGTCCAAGCGCTGTCCCAAACAAACAGGCGGTGCGCAGGCCGCGACAGGCCGGGATCGGGGCTGGGGCCAGGGCAGGGTGAGGAGAAGCCGGAGCACCGTCTCTCCCCGAAGTACTTCATGCACAGGACAGGGGAGAGGCCTGGGCTTTGAATGGTGTTGATGATTTTCTGAGACTGTCCCCGTGGCTGTTTGTGCAGAGGTTTTTATGAGGGAACGCTTTACTTTGTTTTGTTTTGTTTTGTTTTGTTTCCTTTTTTTCCCCCCAAATATAAACCTCAGAGGATAATCCAAACAGAGGGGCTGGGAGCATTGCCCAAGACGATTGATTCTGGGTTTAGAACAAGAATGAAATCTATTTTCCTTACATCTTGCTGACAGGCTTTCTTTGCTGGGATCAGGCACCCTCTGCAGCACCAGAGCAGTCGGGCTGGCCGGGAATGCAGAGACAGAGGAAATGCTACATGTAACCTTCGCCTGGTGTTCAGAAAGTAAACCCCAACACAACAAAAAAACAAACAAACAACAACAACAACAAAAACCACCCCCAAACAACAACAAAATCCACAGCACACACTTCCAGGGTTTTAGGCCTTTTGGTTACAGGGTTTCCTAACAAAATTTCATCTTTATCTGTTCCTAATGAAGAGGCATTTCCACAGGCGAAACCTTGGGTTGTCTCTCCCAATAGTATTAATTATGGTGTTGGAGCCTGTGCGAATTTCTGTTATGTAAAGTGGGTTCAGATATGACCATATGCAGCTAGGGCGTGTACCACAAGGGTAAACACAGGGAACTGCACAAAGCAGATACCTATTTACATGGGGTTCTTGCTTTCCCGAAGGCAATAAACTCATTACTTAATATATTTGAACTTTGCTCATTCCCACTGATTTGATTCCAAGTACTGATCGCAATGGCACAATGGTCCAGATTATTTTGGAGGCAAATGCCGGATTTCTAGGCGGGCAGAAGTGCAGCCATATTTCCAAAAGCGTTTCATAGAGCCCCTAAGGTAATGCTCGGGTAGTGTTTTGGTAGGGAGACGGAAAACCCATTTTGGAGGAGCTTTTCTCGCTGTCCAGAAAGGCCACTCGTACTGCATTGTCCGATACAGATAAAAACCTGACTCGCTCATGGTGGAGTGACTGCCAGTGCAAAGGCGGGGGCCAAGCAGGGCTGGGCGAAAGCTCCCCGAGGGAAGGGAATGTACACCTAGCCATCTACATGCAGATGCACAGCCCTTGTGTCCCCTCAAATCTTAGAGGCGTTCAGCCCTGGGCAAAGAGCTGGTGCAATGCGGACAATAAAAGTATCTTCTTTCAGTAGCATTTCCCTAATTGGGGAGGGAAAAAAAAAAAAAAAAAAAAAGTAGAAGCAACCGCAATGGTGCAAGCCAGGAGGAAAAGAAAAAACAAACCAAACCATCAGATAAAGCCTCTTGTTCTATTCTGGAATACTGTTTAGTCAGCTACAGTCAATGAGAAATGGACCCTTTACGTCCTCCTCCCTTGTTATAACCCGTCCCAGCACAACCAGTCCCTTTATTACATTGATGATGTGAAATCAGAAGAGGAACTTCGGAAGAAAAGATGCAAAACCCAGTGTATTATTTATTAAACTTCTCTGATACACGACGATGGCTTGTTGCTAAGCTTCTAGTCTCAATCGCCCATGGAACGAGAGAAAACAGAAGAGGTAGGATCTAAACTGCGATGTGATACAAAAGTATGTGTATTATGTGTCTCTGTATGTGTCTCTGTATGTGTCTGGGTAGATATTTCATCAGCTCCCGTTGAGTGCACCGTGTGTGCGCACACACAGAAATACGTTTGTGGGCTTACGCTGTGCACGGAGAAATAGGCGGTAGAAAATGGTGCATGATTTCACGCGTGGACATACTCCAGATTCTAGCCATTCCTCTGAAGTAGCGCGCGACAACAGTCGTGCCTGGCGTGCGGGGAGATAAACACGCATATGGCAGAGCCGCAGACCCGGGCGCGCCCTGCCCAGACAGCTCTGCCTGCCCACACCCGCCCCGTGGGCACATGTGTGTACACGCGTGTGCAGCACAACTGGCGGGCGTGCCGGAGATGCACCCAGGTGAGGCTGATGTACTTCACGCCTTCCGGATGGATTCTTTCGGGTGTCCTCACAGCTGTATTCGGACCCCTACCCCGGCTTAATGGGTGCGTGTGCTGTCGGGGAGAGCAGTGAGCACCCCCTTGCTACGACTCGCACCCCTCCGCAGCATCCAGGAGACCGTTCATCCCTTTATTTACTCCAGCATAAACATCTTTGCATTCCGACCACAGCCTAAACGTGATAAAGCCCTTCCGAAGGGTCTCTATATTCTTTCTCGTTTGATAAGGCTGCAAACGCAACTGGGCTTGTTGGGAATGGCTCTGGATGCCTTTGTGCTTCCTAAAAGAGCATAAATAATTAAAGTTTGGCAGGGAGGAAAAGCTTTCTTGCAGAACTGTAGTGGCAATAAATGAAATGACTCAGAATCTCTTCTCCAGTCGGTTTTTATGAGAGCTGCCAGACAGTGTCTGTTCACGTTCTCCAGATACTAGGGGCGCCATAACAAAGTTAAGGTCAAGTTAGTGTCTTATCTTGGGTGGCATGAAACCACCGCATCTTCTCCAGCCGGATTGGGAGCACTTTTAACCCGAATGTTATGCAAGTCGCCTTAATTTCCACGGAGGGCTTTGGGAAATGTCACTTGGATCCGAATACTTGGTAATTCCAGTCAACGTTTGCAGATGTTTCAAGACGTCTAACGGTAAGGTATTCGCCAGACTGCGTGTATTATGTTCATTTATGTTTCGATGCTATTTAATCTGCCTAAAGGAAGGGGGGGGGGGGCGGAATAGGAGGGGAGGATATGTAATGCTGAGAGCGGGGCTGGGAACCGACCCCAGTGTGAAAATGCTCTGGCAGGCGGGGACCCCCACCTCTGCCTTGTTCCAGCGAGGTCTCTGCTGTGATATTGGTCTTACATTCCTCAAATTAGATGGCTTTTTAAAGGGGCTGCTTCCTAAAAGGGCTGTTTTCGCATTAACAAATCGTCGCCATGTCTTTGAACTTGAATTAGTGGAAACCAGTTGGCTCCTGCGACACAATTTAATTGATGCTAGGATTGCTATATCGAAAGGAAGGTGAAGGGCTCTGGCTAAGGCGTAATTAGTTGTCTGTACGGTAAAGAACATGAGCCCCCATACTTTCCCATAGCCATCTCCCCTGATGACATAGGCGATCAGAAACCTGGGGGCACAATCCAAATGGAACCCTGCTCCGCTCTGGTGCATGCGAGGAGTAGTAAGTGACACAGGAGCCATTTTAACTGCAGGCATAATTTTTGGGAGATTGTTCATGTGTTGCAGCAGAATTGAGAGGGCTCAGAAGTTACTGATAGGAGGAGTGAATGGTGTTCTTGTACACTGATTACTAGTGATACCTTGCAGGAGTCTATCTGCTGGGAACAATATGTGGCGCTTGAGGTGGTTTGCGGGCACCAAGGCAAAACTACAGTACTGTACAAAAGAAAGGCGAAAGGGAAGAAAGGAGGAAGAAGGAATGGGTTTCATCTGGCTTTGGTCTTGGTTTTGAAAGAAGGCAAGCTGGGCTGCAGCGTGGAAGCCCCTGAGGCTGCCCTCGCCTTCTCTGGGTGCTCGTGGGACGCAGAATGGGCCGTGCCGCTGGCCGCAGCGAGGGAGTGTGGGGAGGCTGCGGGGCGCAACCGCGACTGCAGGGCTCCCGCCCTTGGAGCCTCTCCGCGGCACGGAGCCGGGGGAGAGCAGCCTACCTCCGGCAGAGCCCACGGCGGGCACCTCTGCTTCGCAGAGACGGGACCCCCGTGGGCCTTCCACACATTCACCCACAGCGCTTTGGGGCCAGTTTCCTACCTGCCGGGCTCTCTGCTTGATGTGGGTGTCGAAGACTGCCTTTTCGCAACAGATCTCGGGCCTGCCGCCTGACTAGATCACCCGGGGGTGATCGGGTGGCAGGGGTCGATCCTGCTCGGTGTTGAGAGCTCGCCTAGGTTTCGGGTTTGTTTGGAGAGCGGCATGTAGCGAGGATACTCTGGTTATGCTGTACAGTGGCGAAAACCAGGCATTCCCATAGAAAGCTGGCAAACGTTTCCGCAATGAGGAATTGCTCCAGCATAGGGCCATTGCTGGCGCGTATTGTTCTCTTTTTTTTTTTTGTCTTTGTGGCCCGGTTTGTGCTCGCTTGTGTAAATTCATATTTTAAGGCGAAAAATAAAATAAAATAAAAAATAATTAATAATAATTTTAAAAAGAGCCCTTGAAGGCAGAGCGGCCGCAGGGCTGGCGAGTGTTGTGCCTGTTCCTCGCTTCCAACCCTGCTTTTCCCTTCCAATGAAAATTAACATTTTGGTGGGAGTTGAAGACATGGGTAACAGAGGTCACTTTGTGTGCTGCTCTGCTTCCCAAGGAAAGCATGCTTGGTGGATTTTTCTTCCTGCCCTAGCCATTTGCTTTCCAGAAGAGCACGAAAGTGTCTCACTTTCATAAAGCCGGCTACTGAGAGATATTCTGTTTACGCATTTCTCATTTCAGTTTGTCTCTGGCGCTCTGACACAAGCGCGTAGTGTTTGGGCTTATAAGCGAGGGAAAATGAGGTGATCGGGACTCAGGCTTTGAATTTCGTGACCGGTTTTGATGCCAGCTGTGGACTGCTAGAGCCGGGTGGGCAAATCCACTAGTGCGGTCGAGTGTGTGAATGGGACTTGGCTTTCCTGAGTGAACCTTGCCCGCCCACCATCCGCCGGAGGGGCCGCCAGCCAGCACCGCTCTAACGAGGAGCGATAGCGGTTCCGAACTGAGCCCGGCCAGGAGCCCGCACCCAGCGCTCCGGGGACCGCCTGTTCCTCGCTTCCCGCGGAGACCGGCGGGCCGGGCGGTTATGCGGCCAGGGGGCTGCGCCCCTCGGGGCTTTCCCTGCGCCGGGCTCCGGCGGTGGGCAGGCGCCTGCCCGGCCCCAGGTGATCAGCCGCACCACCTATGTGTGTCTCATTGCCCGGTGGAATGATGAGGGGGAAAACTGGCGATATCTGTACAAAGGCTTGCCCTCCTCTTCCCGTGCTGGGAGGGCTCTTTGGAGAGATCTTAGGAGCCTTTCCGAGGGGCTGATATAGATATAAGGACATTTCTACATCGCGTCACGTGACATAATTACCACTAGAATCAATCAAGATGAATTGCACGTCAGCACACGGTGGGGATTTTTCTTAGTTGATCCTGTCCAAACCCTCTTGTGCAATAGATGGATCTTGTTCAATGCATTGAAGCCTCCTGGTTGCTTGCAATCGCAAAAAGGAAGACATGACTGAGTTCGACGATTGCAGTCACGGCACATCCAATATGTATCTGCCAGGGTGTGCTTATTACGTCTCACCCTCAGATTTCTCGACGAAATCCTCTTTTTTGTCGCAATCGTCGTCCTGTCAAATGACTTTTCCTTATTCTTCTAATTTGCCTCATGTCCAACCTGTGCGCGAAGTAGCATTCAGGGAATACGGATTAGAGCGCAGCAAATGGCAATATAGGGGCAGTTACGCTCCTTATTACTCAGCTGAAGAGGTGATGCACAGAGACTTTCTGCAGCCTGCGAACAGGAGGACGGAAATGTTATTCAAAACGGACCCTGTCTGCGGCCACCACGGACCGTCTCCCGCCGCCTCCAACTTCTACAGCTCGGTGGGGAGGAACGGCATCCTGCCGCAAGGATTCGACCAGTTTTACGAGACAGCCCCTGGACCCCAGTACCAGCAGCACTCCGAGGGCGAGGGGGACGTGGACAAGGGCGATTTGAAAACCCAGAATAGCACTTGTAGTAAAACACCTTCCAGCCAAGAGAAGAAAGTGACACCAACAAACAGCGCCGATTCCCCTTCTGGTGAGGCTGTTGCAGAGAAGAGCAACAGTTCAGGTAGGTATCAGTAGTAAATTGGGGGCAAGAGTACAAGGCCAACACTTTGTCAAGCTGCATTTTATGTGCAATTTTATAAGCATCCAAAGGATTTTATATATCCTATAAGATTTCCTTTACCGTTGTAAAGTGTGTTTACGATAGGAAACCAATTTAGGTGGGCTTAAGGTATTCTTGGAAGAGGATATTAATTGTTATTAAATTGTTGATTTGGTGGGGGAGACGGGGAGATTTCACAGGTAGTGCTCGGAGCTGCCTTTGGTTTAAAGCTTAAGATCTTCATTTGTTTGGGGCGGGGTGTGGGGGGGGGGGCTGTGGGGGTGGTGGTGAGAGGAGTTTGAGAAACTTGGAATTTTTCCAGCCCATTTAAATATCTGTCTGTATTGCTTGGTGTGCTCTCTTTTAAGGAGAAGTTGGGAAATACACGCACTTATTTTGTCACACAGAGAGTAAAAATCCCAGGAATATATATGTGTGTGTATATATATATATATATATATATATATATATATATATATGTAGTTTGTTTAACTGCTAGAAGGTTGCTTTCTAAGCAATGGGATACTGTCAAGGTCTCTGATCTCTTTCTAGCTGAACATGTTCTTAGCAGCAGCATAAATCAGTTTCTTCTCTCTTGAATTTCAGCAATTCCCCAGCGATCAAGGAAAAAGAGGTGTCCCTATACCAAATATCAGATAAGAGAACTGGAACGAGAGTTTTTCTTCAACGTGTACATAAACAAAGAGAAAAGACTGCAGTTGTCTAGAATGCTCAACCTCACTGACCGGCAAGTTAAAATCTGGTTTCAAAATCGAAGGATGAAAGAAAAGAAACTGAACAGAGATCGACTCCAGTATTTCACTGGCAATCCCTTGTTTTGAAAAGGAGAGAAAAAAAGAGAAAGAAAAAAAAAAAAAAAAAAGGAAGAAGAAGACAAGAAAGGAGACAATGGTTGTGTTTTTTGGTTTGTTTTGTTTTAAGAGAGGGCAAGACAGAAAGAAGAAAGAAAGAAAACAAAGAACATCTTGGTCTCTGACCTACCACCTGAATGCAAAGCTAGATTGGTTTACATGATACATCCACCCTGCGGAACTCAAAGTTTCATTTTCATGTGCAACTCCACGCGCTGAACGGCCACTGGAGATTTCGGGGCTTGGCGGAGCAGATGCCTGATAAAGGGAAAATAGGGTAAATCCAACTGTCCACTCTCAAGTGTTTCTCGCCAAAGGTGCTTTTTCCCTCTCTCACAGTACCAGCAATGGACCTGCAGTTTGTCTGGTAGTTTTTGCTTACAATTAATTGAGTTCGGGGGATCCGTTGTTGCTTTTGAGATAGGGTAATACTTTTCCTCCCTTTAAGTGAATGCGATTTATTTAAGAGATGGTAAATGTACGTTCACTACATATAAAAAATATATATATATATGTTTCTACTGTCTTTCAAAAGCATGGGCCACTGACTTTCATGTGAATAAATGGTTTATGGTAAAGTTAAGGTTATAACTTCCGTGCACTCTATGGATTTCAATTTCTGAAGAAACATAGTTCTTCCCTGGCTAAAGCCAAGTTCAATTAAATAATAACGAGAGGAAGCCTTATCGGGTAATTTTAAATGCATTTTAATTAAGCAGTTCAGATATCTAACTCTCCCTTTGTAAGCATGTGTAGCATTCCCTGTTCGTTATGAGGCAAGGCCAACATGGCTGTCTGCGACCATCACTTCTGATGGTGCTACAATTAATATAAACAATTGAAAAGGTTGGGGTTTAACGTGTTCGGGCTCCCAACACGCCCAGAATTCCCAACACCAGTTACTGTTTACTTATTAGTGAAGAGTGAGACGGAAGACCGAGGTCTCAGAAAGAGTGAGACAAGAGGGAGCTATAAACAATTGGCATTAGTAGGACGGGGAAGGGGGGGGGGGGGCGGAAAACCAAAGGAAAAAAAAATAAAGAAAGGGGAAATAAAAAATAAAACCCTTTTGGAGGTAAAGGCATTGACCTCTTAGCTACGATTGCCGGGCAGGACAATCGGAGCCGGCTCTCGGCCGCGGCACAGTGCGGTGCCCGGTGGTGTCGGGCCCTGAGCGGGGACAGACATCAGGCGGAGGTCCGCTCCGTTCTTCTCGCCTCGCTGCTTTATCCTGCCTGACCTGGCTGGGCTGTTTACAAAACCTTGAACTGTCTAGACAACACCATAAAACCCGAGCTTCTAAACAGCTTAATTGGGTTATATTATACACCTTCTGGTGGGTGAAAGAGAGATTTCCGCAATCTGCAATAAAGGCCAGGAGTGAGAAAAGAATTTGCCTTTTTTGAAGAGGACGAAGTGTCTCTTGCTACGCTTGCACGCATGGAAGGCAAAAGTGTTCAGATTAGTCAGGAAAAGCCTAAGGATTAACAAAATCGAGACATGGAAGTGGAGGGCGGCATGTCTAAAATTTTTTTTTTAAACCCTTTAGCAAGAAAAACATAAGTGTATGCCTTTGAACTTCCAAAATGTCAAGGTCATCACCTTTAACCTTTCTGAATAATTAGGCGCCTTAAGGTTCCTCTGTTATTTTCAACCACCACCCACTCTCTCTCTCTTTCGGTCTCCCTCCCTCTCTCACACACATGCACAACCACACACACACTTATTACCACATAGCTGGCCGTATTAGCAAATACATCCTAATGCAAAGAAAATCCCATCTGGGTCGAGGTGAGCTCTCCACGGTGTGCAAGGAGCGTGGCCCACTCTAGTCCCTGCCAGCTGGAACATGGTGGCCTCCCCGCTTTCCTTCCCTTTCTATTCCCTGATTTCGACTCAAATATCCTCTTTTCTGGATTAAACTGAACCAAAATTTTAAAAATTAAACAAAACAAAAAGCCAAGACCAACACAATGAAACCCCACACCACGCACACACAAAAAAGACCAAAACCAAATAAAACAAAACCAAGAACAACAACAACAAAAAAAACCCCAAACAAAAAACCCAACACAACAAACAAACAACAAAAAGCAACCCACCAACCCACAAAAAAATCCATGTGAGTGCTGATAGGAAATGCTTCGTAATTTAGGGAGAAAGATGGCATTTCTATATAGCTTTTCTGCGGATGTGCGTTTCCCCACAAAGCCCATTCATTAGAAATGCACGGAATCGCGGGGAATTTCTCAAAGCATTTCGCCTGACCTTATCGGAAAATTCTCGAGTCTCTCCCGAACCTTAATCCACAGGACGAGAATGAGTCGTTTGATTTTCTGTTCCCTGCAGTGCTTTAACAGTCTGGTTTAGCTGATTAGGACACCGCACAAGACGGCCGCGGAACCCGAGACACCCTAGCATTAATCTCAGTGATAGCAGTTTTAGGTTTCTATTTTAAAAAGAAAGGAAGAAACCCATGACTGCGAGCAGATTGAGCTGCGGAGAAGGAGCCGGGAGGGGAGGTAGTTCCCGGTGCTCGGCGGCCTGCGGCCACCGGAGGGCGCGCCCAGGCGCTGCAGTGCCACCGCCGTCCTGCCGCTCCCGCCCGCCTGCCCCTCATCATCATCCCTCTGCTAATAAAATATCTAATATATAAGTAACGATAAGATTTCAAGGCCTTCCAAATGAGAAAATAAAGCATCAAAAAGATTTATTAAACAAATAACCCATAACCGTGACGTGCTGGAGAAATACGCTGCTTTTTTTTCCTTTTTTTCTTTTGAGTCGTAATCTTTTATAATGCATCCGAGATTTTAAAAAATCCCATAATTTTAAGAGAGGAAGAAAAAAAAAAAAAAAAAAAAAAAACACCAACCCCAGTGATATTTAGAATTCGTTCCCTAGGATGAAAATCTTTTACCCTTTAAGGACAGCCTTAATGCAGACGAAACAAAAGTAATTTAAAACCCTATGCATTTCCACAGTTTATCTTCGATTCTTATTCTAGACTTTCCTTAAATAAGCCTCTAGGTATAGAAAGCATAGTTTAAAAACTTATTTTATTTAAATGCGAGATTAACGTTAGATCCTGAGAATGCTTATTTTTTAAAAGAAAGAGAGATTAAAGAGAAAATAAGATATTTTTAATATCCGAACATCACCTTGCCAAGGCATTGCTGAATGCAATCCCTCTCCTTAAAAGTACCACGGAGATCTATTAAAATGAAACTGGAGATTAGAAAATTAAAGTGAAGCTTATGAATTTTCTGCATGCTCTCTGGTGACAGAGCACATTCCGGTTTTCTGTTTTGTTTTTCTGTTTTATTTTTTTACCTTCCTGTGCCCACTTTTGGTGAGAATCTGATGTAAGAAAGGGCTTTTCTGTTTTCTATTTATTTCACAGAATTAATCGAAATCTATTTCATGTTGGCTCAGCCTTATTATGCATTTTTTAAAGCCCAGTCTCTCGTGAAAGCATTTGTTGGCACTTTGTTTGTTGGGTTATGTACTGGTGTTGTTTGGGGCTTGTTTTGCCTTGTATTGGTTAGTTGGTTGGGTTTTTTTGTTTGGTTTTTTGTTTGTTTGTTTGTTTGTTTGTTTTAGAAGTTCATTGTTAACACTTTCCTAGAAATAGCCTTTCCGTCGGTAATAGAATGGCATTGTACAACCCAAAATCCATGGGTTCCCTGACGCCAAACGTAGTCCTTGCAGGCACAGTTGATCCCCATCTCTCGATGGAGTCCCCATTTTGAGAGAGAAACCTTTAACGAAGTTTTTGTGTTTGTTTTTCTTGGCGTGAGAGTGCTGCTTGTGAGAGCTCACAGCAATCCCAGACCCTTCAGCCTTCATTCGAGGGGCTTTAAACCCTCGCAATGACACTGAGGCCGATCTCAGCGGATGTGAACGGGTGATGTGAGACAGGATGTGTTGTTAATTAGGAAAAAAAAAAAGAAAATTCACCAAAAATCCCCCACCAAAACTCCGAAGATTGAAACGTTTTCTTTCTTCTTTTGAATCATCATGCAAACGTGATGATTCTGTACAAGTCTATAATCTCTTACATATATTTTTTAAATTATTTTTTATTTACTATTTTCTCTGATTTATTCCTTTAGACAGAAAGGGCTGTGAGCTATTTCCAAATGTCTTTGGGTTTGTCCTTTAAGGAGAATGAAAAGGGTGTTTGCTTACTTTCTGATTAAACTACAAATGCGGCAGGAATGTGCTGAAAGATATATGTACAGCCCAAATATCGAGGCTGAGGGCTGCATTGGCGAGCAATCTATGTGTTAAAATCTGGCTGTACCAGATACACATTTCTGTGTCCACATAAATATAGAAATACAATAGAGGAAGGGCTGAGGCTTTGGGGGAAGCTGGGAGTACAGTGAGTGCTACTGTGTGATCCCCACGCTCAGAAACAACAGCTTTGAAGAAATGGCCAGCGTGCTAGTTTGTTTATTTTATAAGTTTTCATATTTAGGAAAAGGCATAATGTCATCAGTATGTGTGTGTTCCCCATCCCCCAGTGGAAAAAACAACAACACACACAAAAAAAAAAAAACAACCAACCAACCAACCAAACAAACAAAAAAACCTACCCAAAACAAAAAATCCAGGGAATCTGAGCCTTCAGCCCAGACACTGACTCTTTCTATGAAAATATGTAGCATAGAAATCTGGGCAATGTGACAGTTGCATAATTAAAAGAAGAAAGGACACGATATCTCAGCCAATATTTTTTCCCTCCTTAAATAAAAACTATCCTTCTACCTTGCTGCAATACAACAGTGTGGCATAAAATATACAATCTGCTCTTTTAAAGATACCCTAGATAAAATGCTGAAATCGAGTAAATGAAATAAATTTTACTAAAAGTATCCTACATTCCAGTCTGGTTTGAAAATAAGATATTTGTCTCAATACCTTTGTTACTGAAGGCATCTGTGAAATATCTGGCCTCTTTCATACCTCCTTCCCATCCCCCTCACTAATGAGACACAAACACGGCAAATTGCAACTATAAGAATCCTCAGCACAGCCGAGATGAAAAATAATCATATAACTAGTAATAAGGTTTAGGAAGATAAGGCAGTGAAAATTAATCCCTGCCGCCGCGTCTGGTAAGCTCAAGTTTCTAGGCCAGACATTTGCTGGAGGAGAAAACCAATGTCTACCTATGTGTTATTACAGACAGTAATTTACATCTGCATGGACACGCTGCTTGGTTTTTTTGGGGGTGCTAGTTGGTTTGTTTGTTTGGAGGTTTTTTGTTGTTTTTTCCCCCCTTCTCGTTGGGAAAAATATGGAGCTCTGAGAGCAAAACCTTTATATTAATGTAGATTGTATATCTCATTTATTGCGCAATATTGATTTATTTATTAATGTTAATTACTTGATTCCATTTTAATATGATTTAAACCAAGAGTGACATTAAATGCCCAGAGCCTAAGTCTTCAGTTCCCCAGTGGCTCTCACATGTTTATTCAACTTCTGTTTACATTAGACTTAAACTTTCCTAATGTTAATTTTCAATAAAAAATTGCTGGCCAGTTTTAGAAGCCCTCATGATTTATCGTGAGCCAGGGGTCTTACGAAGCCTTTTGCCAGCCCTGAATACGTTATTTAAATAATTATCATCACAGTTATCATCTCAGTTTCCACATAGTGACATGGAATAAATTATTATTTTCAATTTAAAAAATATAAAAAATCCCTCATGTCTAATCAGGAACCAAGAAGTCAGCTCCTCCAGCACCACCGGGGCTGGCGTGGAAAGCAGCTCCGCATTCCCTTATTGTTTTAACTTTACTGTGGGTGAAATCCGCTTCAAACCTCTGAGCTGATGCTTCAGCTGGGATATTTCTGGGACCCCCTTTTCTTAAAAAGTGTGAATACAGATTGTGAGAGAGTCTTTTGCTAGACATAAAATTCCTGGTTAGATTTAACGGTCAAGTTTTAAATTGCATCAAGGAAAACAGTATTTTGTTTCCCTAAGCTTTGTGGGTTGCCTGGGCCGTGGTGGAAGAAGAGGAAATTGCTAGAAGACTAGGGGGAAGCCGCTCTCAGAAGAGCGTCATGGGCTCGGCCGCGGCTCCTCTGCAGGCGCAGGAGTCTTAGCAATGGCTCTGATCATGATCTTAAGCAGGCTGCTAGCCGCAGCGCCCGCTCCGCTGCTTAGTCCTCGGCAGCGGAGAAGCGTGCCTGGGGCGTGCAGGGCTGTGCCCGGCGCCTACAGCACTGCTGCCAGACTTTGAGAGCAGCTAGTATTGAGAAGGTAGTACTGAAACTCTCCGGCAACCCAGGAGCTGGAGGCTCTGTCTATAAAAGACACAGGCTCTTAACCTGACAATGATGTTGTATTTGAACAGCTGCGATAAGGTTTTAAAAGGTCTGTCTCATTGCCACAGCGAAATTTTAAACGAGGTGGTTGTTTCCAGCAGCGTAAAGTATGCAGTAGAGTGCAAAATAGCCAAATGCCAGGAAACAGGAAAATTTAAATCCACGCTTGTGGAAAATGCATGTTTTCAGCTGCGCAAAAAGACGCATTTGAATTTAAAAAATCCTTTCATGCGCTAATCTGCTCTTGGGGATCTGGGGGTAGAAAGGCCCTAAATAAACAGGCGGGTAAATCTGGAAACAAAAATTATAAACAAGTTCACTTTCTCAGCATGAGAGCATGTGACAGCATTAGTGCCAGAAGATAAGAAATACTCCATTTCGATAATATTTTAAATTTAAAATTATATAAATATATATTATATTTTAAATAAAAAAGGGGAAAAAAGCAAAAGAGGAGGGAAGGGGAAGGGGAAGGGGAAGGGGAAGGGGAAGGGGAAGGGGAAGGGGAAGGGGAAGGGGAAGGGGGGAAGGGGAAGGGAAGGGGAAGAAGGTTTGGGAAGAGAAGGGAAGGGAAGGTTTGGGAAGGGAAGGGAAGGTTTGGGAAGGTTTGGGAAGGGAAGGGAAGGTTTGGGAAGGGAAGGTTTGGGAAGGGAAGGTTTGGGAAGGTTTGGGAAGGGAAGGTTTGGGAAGGGAAGGGAAGGTTTGGGAAGGGAAGGTTTGGGAAGGGAAGGTTTGGGAAGGGAAGGGAAGGTTTGGGAAGGGAAGGTTTGGGAAGGGAAGGGGAAGGTTTGGGAAGGGAAGGTTTGGGAAGGGAAGGTTTGGGAAGGGAAGGGAAAGGGAAGGGAAGGTTTGGGAAGGGAAGGTTTGGGAAGGGAAGGTTTGGGAAGGGAAGGTTTGGGAAGGTTTGGGAAGGAAAGGAAAGGAAAGGAAAGGAAAGGAAAGGAAAGGAAAGGAAAGGAAAGGAAAGGAAAGGAAAGGAAAGGAAAGGAAAGGAAAGGAAAGGAAAGGAAAGGAAAGGAAAGGAAAGGAAAGGAAAGGAAAGGAAAGGAAAGGAAAGGAAAGGAAAGGAAAGGAAAGGAAAGGAAAGGAAAGGAAAGGAAAGGAAAGGAAAGGAAAGGAAAGGAAAGGGAAGGAAAGGGAAGGAAAGGGAAGGAAAGGGAAGGAAAGGGAAGGAAAGGGAAGGAAAGGGAAGGAAAGGGAAGGAAAGGAAAGGAAAGGAAAGGAAAGGAAAGGAAAGGAAAGGAAAGGAAAGGAAAGGAAAGGAAAGGAAAGGAAAGGAAAGGAAAGGAAAGGAAAGGAAAGGAAAGGAAAGGAAAGGAAAGGAAAGGAAAGGAAAGGAAAGGAAAGGAAAGGAAAGGAAAGGAAAGGAAAGGAAAGGAAAGGAAAGGAAAGGAAAGGAAAGGAAAGGAAAGGAAAGGAAAGGAAAGGAAAGGAAAGGAAAGGAAAGGAAAGGAAAGGAAAGGAAAGGAAAGGAAAGGAAAGGAAAGGAAAGGGAATCATAAACAATTTGCACCACCACTGCTATAAATTTAGTATCTCTAGGTGTAAATAAGGGTACAAAGTGGAGGGAAAACAGGCAAACATATTTAAAATATTGGGATAGAAAATACTGATTTGCCATTTAGACAGTTACAATTGGCTTCGAGGTTGTTTTCTTAGGGGTAATTTTTCATTATTTTTAAAAAGGAAAAAATAAAAGAAAGAAGGAAAGAAAGAAGGAAAGAAAGAAGGAAAGAAAGAAGGAAAGAGAGAAGGAAAGAGAGAAAGAAAGAGAGAAAGAGAGAAAGAGAGAAAGAGAGAAAGAAAGAAAGAAAGAAAGAAAGAAAGAAAGAAAGAAAGAAAGAAAGAAAGAAAGAAAGAAAGAAAGAAAGAAAGAAAGAAAGAAAGAAAGAAAGAAAGAAAGAAAGAAAGAAAGAAAGAAAGAAAGAAAGAAAGAAAGAAAAAGTTGCTCGAGGAGTTGCAGTGAGGATATGCGTTTCTGTATGATTTTTAATGAGCAATACTACAGAAAGAGAAATAATCTTTAGGATTCAGTTGCCAGGGTAAGGGAGAACATTACTTTTTTTTTTTCTTCTTATTTTTTTTCCCCAGGCGATCGAGAGAGAGAATTGTAAAAAGATTTTAGGAATGTAGTTTCCCTATAAAACTCGAGTTATGACAAAAGTCTAGCTTTTAATATTTGACGATTTGTGTTAAAACAAAAATTGACCTTCTCGGTTAGCAGCGAGGAAAAAATCAATAGTATAATTTTCAATAATTCATAACGCGAACGCCATTATGCTAAATCTTAACTATTAATCTTATCCTTTACAAAGTCTCGATTGATTTGTTAATAAAATATCCTCCCGTGCGCGGCAACAGAGGGTATAACTCTTGAAAAAGCTTCAGAAGCAAGAAAATTACCAAGTAGCCCAAGAATGTAGATGAGGCTTTTATTGATCGCCCCTGATTCTCCTTAATACGCATTAATAAATCCCACAACCTTTTGTCCCCGCACTTGTCAGAAGTGGGGCTTTTACAGGAGCCATGGCGGGCAGGCACGTCTTCTCTGCCACCGTGCCTCCCGCGGGCTTCCGCGCTCGCGGCGGCTCCGCGGACAGTGGGTGTGGGAGCGTAGGGGGCAGAGCCGGCAGCGGGGCCCAGGCCCGGGCCGGCCGTGCTGCCGCAGCGCGGGCGGCGGCGCGGTGCGGTGCCGGGTGCGGTGCCAGCGCGGCGGCCTAGGGGTCGCTGTTGACCGCGGCGGGGCGCGGCGGGGCGGCGCGGCGGGGCGCGTCAGCGGCGGGGCGGCGGGGCGCGGGGCGGCGGGCGCTGCCATTGGCCCGGCTGTCATGTGGTCGCGCGGAGGCATCCGCAATTACACGGGAATGTTTTCCTAGAGATGTCAGCCTACAAAGGACACAATCTCTCTTCCTCAAATTCCGCCCCAAAATGTCCTTTCCCAACAGCTCTCCTGCCGCTAATACTTTTTAGTAGATTCTCTCATCAGTGCGTGCAGGAGTGACAGTTTCTACTCCAACAGCGCCAGCATGTATATGCCACCTAGCACAGACATTGGGACGTATGGGATGCAAACCTGTGGACTCCTTCCGTCTCTGGCTAAAAGAGAAGTTAATCACCAAAATATGGGTATGAATGTACATCCTTATATACCTCAAGTAGACACTTGGACAGATCCGAACAGATCTTGTCGAATAGAGCAACCTGTTACACAGCAGGTCCCCACTTGTTCCTTCACTACAAATATTAAAGAAGAAAGCAATTGCTGCATGTATTCCGATAAGAGATCCAAACTAATTTCTGCAGACGTCCCTTCCTACCAGAGGCTGGTGTCTGAATCATGCCCCATTGAGAACCCCGAGGTTCCCGTCCCAGGATATTTTAGACTGAGCCAGACCTACGCCACTGGGAAAACCCAAGAGTACAATAATAGCCCTGAAACGAGTTCAACTGTAATGTTACAGTTAAACCCTCGCGGCAGCTCCAAACCGCAGATATCTGCTCAACTTCAGCTGGAAAAGAAAATGAATGAAAACCCAAGCAACCAAGACAGCACCGCTAAAGTCTCTCAAGTGGAAAGTCCTGAGCCCAAGTCCACGTTGCAAGACGAACGGAGCTGCCTGCCCGAAGGCTCTGTGTCCAGCCCAGAAGTCCAGGAGAAGGAGAGTAAAGGTCTGTATTACCGAGTTTAAGCCGTGCCGTGGTGTTACTCCAACACGCCAGCACCATAAAGCACGCTCGAATATACTAACGAGCATCACAGCCATCACATTTAATGCTAAGGAGTATTGGGCTGCAGGTGCTGTGTCTCTGAAGATTTTGGCAGGCAAAAATGCCACACAAAAGGGTCCAAAGATTTTCTATAGAGGTCTGCCTCTCTCATGCATGCAGACCGCCTCTGTGATGCGGGGAATATAGCCGTATGCTCCTTAATGAGCTGCAGCAGCCAAAAGCAGCCCCATACCTTTGAAAAAGCAGGTCTGGAGGTTGTAAAATACGACCAGCTCAACTTTCTCTCATAATATTTCACTTATATTATTTTGTTTCCTTCCTCTTTTCCCACTAAGCCTTACTGCGGTTTGATTGCACTTAAAAGATAATTGCGATCCTTCTAAAATAGGTGAGGAATAGGTGATACCAGGCTGGGTAAAGTTGGAGACAAATGCACAATGAAAACAACAGACCACTATCTGCCTGGTCCAAAGGTGGAATATTTCAATGTGGTGCTTTAGATAACCTTAGATTCGTCTCCAAAAGTGCAAGAGTATTTTGAAATGCTTTTGAAAGACTAAAGGTGGTGGCAATCCGATTTTATTTTCCCTTTAAAAGTGCACTAAAGCCTTTATTTCGAATAGCGTGTGTCAAATAATCCTAAAGAGTGAAATTTTCTCCTATCAAAACGTAATTTGCAACCTCTAGGTCGATTTTTACCTTATGTGTGCATGGAGATTATCTTTATCTCAATTGTATTTAACAGTACAGGTCGAGATTGATGTGGGGCAGATTTATTTCTGATAGGAAAAAAAATTCTAAAATTAAAAGAAGATATAAATCCGAGACAGAGGGTATTAATTTCTTGTATATGCTTTTGACTGGGAAAATGCCTGTGTCTGCTTCTAGGTGTGCTCATATAATTCAGCTGATGACTGGGGGGTTGCTGCTTCAAAATACAGTGCGAGAGTATTTCGTAATGGGGATATTTTCATAGCAAGTGTCGTGGAAGCTCGAGGCAGCCATGGCGAGGCCAGACCCCTTAAAATGTGGCCATGAGGCTGACGGCAAGTTAAATATTGTTGAAATGCTGAAAACTTGAGATCCCATTTCTGGTAGGGCAGGAACATGGGCTCCTGGAAGGCACGGTGCTGTGTGGTGGGGTGGACGAGCCTAGCTTGGCAGCAGGTTCCCCTCTCTGTGCCCACACCTCACCCAAGCTGTCTTTAATGCCCACATACACCATATCTGCCAGACACTGCTGAGGAGGGGTCATGGCCAAGGGTACACTCTAACAGCCTGAGGTATTTTTTATTTTTTTTTCTTCTTCTTTGATTTTGATAGAGGAAATCAAGTCTGATACTCCAACAAGCAATTGGCTAACTGCAAAGAGTGGCAGAAAGAAGAGGTGTCCTTATACTAAACACCAAACACTGGAATTAGAGAAAGAGTTCTTATTCAATATGTATCTCACTCGAGAGCGCCGTCTAGAGATCAGTAAGAGCGTAAACCTCACTGACAGGCAGGTCAAGATTTGGTTTCAAAACCGCAGAATGAAGCTCAAGAAGATGAGCAGGGAGAACCGAATCCGGGAATTGACCGCTAATCTGACCTTCTCTTAAACCCTAACCCCGGGGGGGCACCAGTGAGGAATGGGCACAGCACCGCCACTTGCTAAAGGCAGGAGAGACTCTGGCAAAACTCGGCATTTTCCAGTTTTGTTTTGTTTTGGTTTTCTGATAGAATGTGACTCTTCATCCTTCTTCTAGCGCTGCAAGTGAATATGTATTACTATGATGAGTATATATAAAACCTAGCACGTGTAATTTATTTTTGTTCTCATCGTAATGCAGGGTAACTATTATTGAATATTATCATTTGGTCTTAACTTATTGGAACTGTCAAACATCTGAGCAATGTGACTTTTTCATGTTTTTACTAACAAAATGGTATTTATGTGGGGCTGTTACACGGGCCATAACATTTTGAGTAAATTCAATACTTTAAGAAAAGGGCGGGGGTGAGGGGGAACTTTGGGGTCGGGGGGGGGAAAGAGAAGCACATTATAATGTAACTATCCTCACAAATGGATTTAGAGATTGTCCTTCGTAAAATGGAATATTCCCTTCTTCTCCATTGTAGACACTTCCCTGTGGTGCATATGTGGAATAGTAGTCGTTCAGCAGCAATATGTCCTTCTTGTGCATGTTCTATTCGCATGTATAATGCAATAAACTCTGTAAACTATTGCGGTTCTTTGGTTTTCTACAAATGTTTAAAGTACGGATGCATGTTGGTCTCCTGATCTTTCTCTATCAGCAGCTTGTTGGACTGATGAACCTTCTCTGCCATTTTCTGGTCTTTGTGTGTGTTTTCTGACTGGTTTTCTTTTTTTCCCCCCATCCCCCACTTTCTTTCGTTATTGCTTGCTTGCCTGCTTCTTTCTTTCTTTCTTTCTTTCTTTCTTTCTTTCTTTCTTTCTTTCTTTCTTTCTTTCTTTCTTTCTTTCTTTCTTTCTTTCTTTCTTTCTTTCTTTCTTTCTTTCTTTCTTTCTTTCTTTCTTTCTTTCTTTCTTTCTTTCTTTCTTTCTTTCTTTCTTTCTTCCTTCCTCCTTTCCTTTCCTTTCCTTTCCTTTCCTTTCCTTTCCTTTCCTTTCCTTTCCTTTCCTTTCCTTTCCTTTCCTTTCCTTTCCTTTCCTTTCCTTTCCTTTCCTTTCCTTTCCTTTCCTTTCCTTTCCTTTCCTTTCCTTTCCTTTCCTTTCCTTTCCTTTCCTTTCCTTTCCTTTCCTTTCCTTTCCTTTCCTTCCTTCCCTTCCTTCCCTTCCTTCCCTTCCCTTCCTTCCCTTCCCTTCCCTTCCCTTCCTTCCCTTCCTTCCCTTCCCTTCCCTTCCCTTCCCTTCCTTCCCTTCCCTTCCCTTCCCTTCCCTTCCCTTCCCTTCCCTTCCCTTCCCTTCCCTTCCCTTCCTTTCCCTTCCCTTTCTTTTCCTTTGTTTTTGGGGTGGATTTTGTTGTTGTTGTTGCTGCTGTTGTTGTTGGTTGGTTGGTTTTGGTTTGGGGTTTTTCCCCTTCCTTTTTAAACGTTGGGATGGAGAGTGGGAAGGGAAATGATGTAAACCTAATCCGTTTATAATTATGTCTGTAAACTAATGATTAATTGATAAAATGTTGTGTGATGTTCACAGTCTGACAAACTCAATGACAAAAAAAAAAAAAAAAAAAAAAAAAAAAGGTAGTAAACTATTATGACCTAAACTGGACATCCTCTTCCAATCAACTCATAAATGGTAAGTGATAAAAAATCTTTCTACTACAAGCTGTCAGCAATATGTGTGTCATTTTATTTAACGTTTATATATTGTTGTCTGCTTACAATGTGTAGACTTCTATTTTGTGAATTTACTTGCTTTAAAAAAAGCCCATCATGACAAATACAAAGCTGGGCATAAGTAAATATCAAGGAGTTCTGGTTTTGGTTAGCTCAAGAGCTTTCAGAAGATGGTGGATGGAAAATTATTTCCTCAAACGTCTGGCAAGTCTGGCTTTTTATCAGCAAAACCGCTCCTAAGCGTGCTTTAAAAAGTACATAAACTTCTTCAGACTTTTGTCACCCTGCACCGTCTCTGTTTGCTCAGAGATCGTTTTATTTCGTGCAATTCCGTTTAAGTTGCAGACATTCAGATAATGAAGTTCACGACTCTTAACCCTTTCTGTACATAGCTGGAAAATGTTCTTAGCAGGGCTCTGCACTGGAAGCTGAGGAAGGGCGTGTATGTGAAGGAGCGGGTGAGTGTCTGTGTGAGCAGAAATACTAAGCTGAACTGCAAATGGCTTGCAAATGAACATGACTCCAAATTGAAGTGCAAACACTTGGGCATGCTTTCACCTTCAAACACTACCGAAAAATTAGCGTGGCTACTGTTTGGGCTGGGAAACCAGATTGCTCACTATCAACGCTAATTCCTTCCCCAAGTAGTTTCTAAATTAAGAAATTAATAGGAAAACGGTGACAATGTTGTCTGACTTGGTGACACTAATACTGACCATTTGGAATTAGTGTCATCGTATTTTGCACTCTTGTCTCTGATATTTAAGACAATATTTTCTCATGTGCACTTTTACTCGTAGGGCAGAGGTATGTTTTTCTCAATCCAAAGCATCACCATTTTGAAGCTGCAGGAGCCGCAAGCACGTAGGTATTTTGTGCTTGCTCTCCTTTCGAAAATAAGCAGGAAAGGGAGATAGATAGATAGATAGATAGATAGATAGATAGATAGATAGATAGATAGATTAAAAAAAAAAAAAAAAAACCACCACCTTTTAAATTACTATTTAAATTTGACTAGCCTTTTATTTTCCTTTAAATATACTCGTTACATCACCAAAGAAGTCTCAGCAGTGGGAAGTAATTAGCTGGCTCCATACGAAGTGTTTGACATATATAAAAAGAGGCTCACTTTAATCTGCCTGTTTTATCAGTTTATGTATGTGTGAAGCTAGGGCAGTTCTTCGCCATACCACAAACTCTGATTCTAGAGGAACATATAAGAGAAATACTAAAACACACAGGAAAATGTTACAATGAGAAGTCAAGAAACAAACAAATAAAATAAACTAATTTTTAAAAATAAAATTAAAACCAAAACACACACACAAACCACAACAACAACAAAACGGCAAAGCCCAACAACCTGAGAAACCTAGGAGGATAATAAATCATTAAATAAACAGGAATTTTAGTCCCTTCCTCATAATGGCCCGCGACTAGGAAGCGTTTTTTCAGTTCTGTTCTTGCCCGCGGCGGGCCGAGCCGCGGACTCTCCACTAACTGTGTGCGTTTCCTCCAGATCCCGACACAACCACCGTCCCTCGCTCGGGAGAGCAGGCGTGGGCAGCAGACCATGGGTAATCTAGTTTTCAATACTAACAGGGCACCATTTCGTTTGGGGAAGCAAAACCGTGACGGGACGAAGGCAAGGGGAGAAAGGGAATAGAAGGGAATGGCAATGAAAGAAAGCAAAGAGGGAAGAAATATCACGTAGGCATTGAACGTGGCCAGCATGGCCCGGCTTGCCTCCCCTGAACTAGGGGCGGAGAAGGCAGTTCTGCTGGGATCGGGGGCCACGGGCCGAAGCCTCCCTGTACGGCCCCTGGCCCTGCCCGCGGCAGCGGCGCTGCCCACCACCGGGCCAGGCGGCCTCCTCCGGGAAGCCTTTGCCTGCTTCTTCTCCCGGGCTGTACTGGGCACCGTAAGGGGGGCCGTGTTGGAGCTGAGCAGCCCCAAAGTTGCGCAAATGCAGGAGCATGTGTTCAGACACACGTCAGTTGTGCTAGGAGACACACACAGGGTTTGCTGTTTCCATCCGTCCATTTTATTACGGACACATTAATATATAATCAAATACACCTCATAAAAATTTTATTGAAAGGCATAAAATCATTACAGAGGTCTTCCACCTGTTTTAAAGCAACACAATGGGCATCTCTTTTGATAAGTGTATCCTTTCCATGGAAACTTTCTGTCCGGGGGTGGGGAGCAGATAATAATACTCACACATGCTCTGAAATATAGAAGTACCGCAATGTGCTTTTACTGTAACATTTTCCTGTTTTATGAGAAGTCGTTACAGTCCCAGCTTGCGATGGTTTGTTTTTACAGGCAAGAATCCCCCTTTCCCAGCGGGTTTCCTCAACAGCTTTGAGTGTGATTAGCAAGCCAAGGCTGTTGGATTTATTTAAACACCCTGCCTCTCATTGATTAAGAAATGAATGGCAGAAATCACTCAAAGGAGGTGAAGAAATAGTCCGCGCCCGCTGCGGCCGTGGGCTGCGAGCACGGCCACGCCTGCCGCGCCCTGAGCAGGCAAACGGGCAAGACAGGCGGGCAGCGAAGACGGGAAGGACAGGCAGGAGGGCAAGGCGGGCAGGCAGGGCAGGAAGGCGGGCAGGGCGAGCGGGCATGCAGGACAGGCGGGCAAAGCGGGCAGGCAGCCGGGTAGGCAGGGCACGCAGGCGGTCCGGTCGCGCAAGCGGCGCACTGCGCTGCGCCGGGCCATTGTTGATGATGATATTTTTTTAATCACAGCAGCCCCAGTTTAGCGGATTGATTTACTCGCAGTATTGGTAAATATGATCACGTGGGCTCCGCAACCAATGGTTGAGGGTTGCAGTCTGCAAAATACTACGATTGTTCTCCGGGAGGGTATCATATACAGTTAACAGTGTAACCTTTTATATGACTAAGAGGGGAGCCTAAAATGTCGTCTAGTGGCACTATAAGTAACTATTATGTCGATTCTCTCATAGGCCATGAAACCGAAGAAGTTTACGGGAGTAGATTCGTCCAGGGAGGTCACAGTGCGACCTCCAGGCCATCAGGTGTTGCAGAGAGTTCAGATTTTTCCTCCTGTAGCTTTGCACCAAAATCCACCGTGTTCTCAACCTCCTGGTCCACAGTTCACCCTCAGCCGTCTGCGGCAATGACCGGGATCTACCACCCCTACATGCACCAGCCCCACTTAGGGGCAGCCGACGCCGGCCGCTACGTGCGCTCCTGGATTGAGCCCTTCCCGGGTTTCCCGGGGGCGGCGGCAGCGGCGGCGGCGGCTCAGCGTCCAGCTCCGGCTCTTCCAACGGACGCCACTACGGGATAAAGCCGGAGACTGGAGCAGCCGCTTCCTCGTCTTCCTCGTCTTCCTCGTCTTCCTCCTCCTCCAAAAGGACTGAGTGCTCCTCGTCCCGGGAGTCCCAAGGGATCGGTGTGCCCGACTACACGTGCAGCTCCTTCCTCCAGGAGCCCCGGGAGAAGGCGGCTGCCGGCAGCTCCAAGGACCCCGCCGCCTGCAGCCACAACCCCAGCCCGAGCAGCGATCTGAAGGAGGATAAACAGCAGCAACTTGACCCAAGTAAGTTAAAAAAAGAAAAAAATAAAAAAGAAATGAAAGAAAGAAATAAAAACAGTGGAGCAAAGCAGATAGAGGGACAGAGAGAGGGAGAGAGAGGGGGGGGGAAGAGAAAGAAAGAAAGAAATTGCCCTTTTGATTTATTGCCGAAACCTGTAAGGCTCGAATGTGCAAAACTGATAGTTTTACTAACCTATAAAAACGTCTAGACGCCTACCCCAGCGCATGCAGCAACAAGCACCCATAAAAGACTCCACATAACCACCTACCATCAAGACATCATTTGTACAGTAAACAGACTGGGGCATTAAGGCTTTTATGATAATTCCTCCAAAGTTGTGAAAACAGTCCATCCTTCGTTAAATTAATTTAACGACCTTTCTCTCTTCCCCCCTCCAACTCCCCGGCCCCCTATATGCCTCCCTTCTTCCAGATAACCCTGCAGCAAACTGGATCCACGCTCGTTCGACAAGGAAAAAGCGTTGTCCCTACACAAAATACCAAACTCTGGAACTGGAAAAGGAATTTCTCTTTAACATGTACCTCACCCGAGACCGCCGTTATGAAGTAGCTAGGATTTTAAATCTCACTGAGAGACAGGTCAAAATATGGTTTCAGAACAGAAGAATGAAAATGAAAAAGATGAACAAGGAAAAAGGCAGTAAAGGAGACTAACGATGGGGTAGAAATGCAGTTAGGGAATATTGCTTTAGTTTGGGGGTTTGTTTTGGGTTTGGGGTTTGGTTGGTTGGTTTTGGTTGGTTGGTTGGTTTGCTTGGGCTTGTTTGGTTTGGTTGATTTTTTTCTTTCTTCCCCTGCCCCCTAGGCTGTTTTCCTCCTCCTGTTTTGCCCAGAACCCTCCAGTCCAGGAACTTCAGAACTTTAAATCAATCTATCGGGTTTTGTGTTTTGTGGGTTGGTTTGTTTGCTTGCTTGGTTTGGTTTTGGGGTTTGGGTTTTTTTTCGTGTGTGTTTTGTTGTTTTGGTTTGGTTTGTTTTTTTAAGATAGAAGTGAAACGTGGTCTATGTCAGGTATTTTGGGAAATTTCGTCTTGCTCGCCAATGTGTTTTGCGGAGTCGCTTCATCCCCTCTCCTTCCTAGACCGTTTGGTATTGTGAGTGCACATTAGCTTTGGGAACCATCTCTGATGTTAAATGTTTGACATACTTCTTAAAAGTGGTGTAGTCTAGATAGATACTTTGTCAAAATAAAGATAAATAATTTAATTATAATGACGATAATAAAATATATAATAAATTACAGTCCCTTAAATCAATGGGGGTGCTGTGCTGTCCACGGTTTACCAAGAGGAAACCTTGCCCTAGACCTCTGCTTTCTAAGTCTGAATTTCACTCCTTCGCAATAAATGCCACAGCGAGGCCACGAGCTGTCCCCTTTCTTTAGCACACTGTTAGGAGGTTGTCTCATCCTTGAAGTCGTTCGCAATAGGCCTAACGTCTCCCAGTCCCTCGGCTAGCTGCGTCCCTGCCCCTGTTGACTGTTGTATTGATTAACCACCTCGTGTCTCGAAATACGGACTTAATGTAATTGTTGTCAGTTATTACACAATAAAGTCTGCCGTGACCGAACGACAGCGCTGCGGTGAGCGGAGAAATCTGTGCGCCCCTCGCGATGCGCTCTGCGCCGTGACCTCTCCGCGCAGCTCCGCGGAGCCCGGGCCGGGCCGGCGGGAAGTCTGGTCACGCTGCCGAGGCAGCAGCAGCCCTGGCAGCCACAACGGACGGAGAAAAATCACTTCTCTCCCCGCCTAGCAGATATTTGCTCTTGTCAGTCAGCGGCGGAGAGGCCGGCCACAGGCGCGCTGCGTAGGTGTGCAGCTGCCGCTCAGATCCCCAGTGCCTCCTCTACGAGTGGCCTTTGAAACATCAGTGCTGGTTTGGGATAATTCAGGAAATATTTCTGCACCAGTCCTCCAGAGCTCATGGAGAAAAGTGATGCCTGTTCGCTGAGACTTGTTTTCATTTGACAAGGGCCTGGGTCCGTTTCTAACCTCTGCGCTCTTTAATCTAAAGGTTGGGAAGCTTTGGGGGGACACGATGGCTTCCAAACATGCAGCTTTGCTTGCGAGAGCTCTTTCAGTAACGCATCTAATGCCTTCTGCATTTATAAACACACATGACTTTATCAAGATAATTGAGATGAAGTTCATTGTAAAAAAAAAAAAAGAAAAGAAAAGAAAGAAAGCTTTGTTTAAAGAGAAACCATTAAAATGAAGGACCCGTAAATATTTACGAGCAGTTTTGTTTATGAAAGATTAAGGAGAGAGCCGAGAGACTTGGTGTTTAATGTTTTTTAATGTTTTTTAACTCTGTATATGGAGGGAAAAAAAAAAAAAGAAGAAAAAGCATCCAATGCCAGGAAAAGGTGTTGCATTGCTTCCCATCCATTGTCGAGAAGATACCTATAATTCTTTTAAAACAGGAAGAACCGTGGTATAATAAAACCATTGAGATGGCTAGACGTCTGGACCTAATGAGTTTACGATATGCTATGGCGCTTTTCTTTGAAACCACCTTATTTTGATGTTTGTGTTTGTTAGAGGAGGAAAAAAGGGGGGGGGGAGGGAGAAAGGCAAAAAACCCAGACAAACTAGGTCCTAAAGCCTTGGACTATAAATTTCAATATGTCAGTGTTAGGCCAAGGCAACAGACTCAAAAAAGACCCGAAGGTCACGAAACAGAGAGATTTTACTAAGTTCACTGATTTGTTGAAATATATTTTATTGGCTATTCTACTGTGATGAATCCCACGATGTTAGCTTCCATGTGATCTATAACTAGCAATGCGTAAACAACATTCTTGCCACACACTCTATTATGCTCATTCCAGCAGAGGATCTGTTAAGAAATTGTTACCAAGCCCACATCATCTCTTTTTAATATTTTATCTCAGGCAGATTCACAGATTTTACCTTGTATATGCCGTTCCTCACACACATCTTGTTTACTTATTTCTAGCATTGCGTGTATTTATTTCAAAATGTCAGAAAGAAGACCAAGCAGACGCTTGATTGGAAAAAAAAACACAGTTCTTCCATGGAAATTAATTTTAGTAACAAACTGAGCAATAATTTCATTCCTACCCGTCCGTTGCATTAATGTATGTTTGTATATATGCACAGTCACATGCACAGGCATTATACTGAATAATTCACAGGTCTGTTTGATGAAGGGGAGGAGATGAACAAAGATTCATCTTTATTTTCCTTTATGAAAATCAATACATTAATACATATAATGCACAGGCAAACCAAATAACATGTTCAAGAGAAAAAGATCTGACACTGAAACTGCCACACATGGAGAATTCATGGTGTAATACGTGGGGAAACATGATCGAAAATACGATAGCAACCGTCTTTAAAGCTCAGGCGTCTTTTCTGTCTGCCATGTGGAAACTAGGCGCTTTCTTTGTATGTAGTTAATTATAGCACTGGAGAGAAAAAATAAAAGAGGGTGACAAAAATGTCCCAAGAAAACGGCACTGTGGATTGCGATGGGCAGGGAAAAAAATAGAAAAAGGAAAAAGGAAACCAACCCAAAATCATAACGCAACAGGAGAGCAGCTCATCACCGACCGCCCCGCTGGTGGTCCTGCAGTAGCCGTTTGGGTTCCTGGCGGAACCACCGGCCACTGGTGGGGGCCTAGAGAGCAGCGGGCAGCGCGGGGCGGAAGGGCGCTGCCTCCTGCCGTCGTATGCCGCCAGAGGGCGCCCGCGCTCTACTCTAGCGCCGCCGCGCCCCGCGCAGCGTGCCGTGGCCTGCGTAATGCCCCGCGGCCTGCACAGTGCTCCTCCACCCGCGCAGCGCCCCTCCACCCGCGCAGCGCCCCGTGCCAACAAGCCCGGGGTAACAGTGGCTTTGCCGCTGGCATGGCAGTCTTGTGCGAATGGTGCTGCTGCCCACGGGACTAGGCTGAACACGAGGAGGGGCGGGAGTGGGCTGTGGCGCGGATACAGGAAGCGGCCGCTGCCCCACCACAGAGTGCGATGGTGTTTTTCCGCTGCTGCGTTCACCCTGCCTGGCCTGGCCTCTTGCCTTCTCGCCGCTGTCTTGTAATGGGGTTTTGCTCCTGTCTGTCCTTGTGGCACCAAACCCCCATGTGCTCCCCGCCGAGACCTCTGCGGTGTTCTCCCGGCCTGTCTCCGGGCTGCATAGGGTCTCTGAGCGGGACCCCAGCCCGGGACGAGGTGTCGCTGCGGGCCCAGGATCCGTCCGGGTTCCCATGCGGAACAGCGGTGCTGGTCACCGAGACAAAGACAGCTAATTTGCATTGTGGTGGGGTTGCTGATGCGGGGAGCAGAGTGTGATGGGGAAGAAGGCTGTGATGCCTTTTATGTAAGCACAAGTATTTGTTGTCAGTTCACAGCAGACGGTCACACGTGGCTCTGTCGGGGCACATGTTATATTTCACGGACATTTTTCATCTCTTTTAAAAATAGGGAGGACTCGAGCTCCCGAGGGTGTCCAAAAAGATGGTTTCCACTTCAGGACAAAGCAGGGAAGAAAGGACTGGAAACGACGTCCTTGCTTGCTTGCTTCCTTCCTTCCGGATAACAGGGCTCGCTTGTTTCCAATCGCGTCCCCAAGTGGTGCTAACCGCTCACCCACACATTTTTCTCTTTTTTAACTCCCTCTTTCTGCCTCGCTAATGACGTTCACCAAGGGTGAAATGATGGAAAGTATATTCATAGGCATGATTTCCATTAAGTATCAATTAACCTGGAGCCTCAGCCATGCGTGCACGGCATCAAGGGTAAATGTGCATCTCATTTCCCAGAGCTCTTCTTGCCTCTAAGGAAATGACTCGGAGGGCCCGCTGGCCTTCGGAACCCCCAGTTGCCCTCGCCGACACCCCTGACTCCCCACGCCAGCAGCTGCTGCCTCTCTGGGTCTCTGCCATTCTCAGCTATCCGTGCAGGCCGCGCCTCTGCGCTTAGCCTCGGCCCCGAGCCCCGTGCAGCGCGACCTGGGCGTGTCGGGCTGCGTCGCCTCGGGCAGCGCGCCCGCGGTTATCGCGCGGGATCTGCGCGGCCGCCTCGCCCTGCGCGGCGGGGGTTCGGCGGCTCCTGGCGACAGCTCACCGGCGGGGGGAGCGGGGGCGCCGTGGCTGGGGTTGATCCGGGTAGAGCTGGGACGTTTTTTTTTTCTAGCCTGAGGAGCGGCACATGTAAACTGAAGCCAAAAGTCCCCCCTGAGCTCATGAGCATGTGTGTGTGTGTGCGTGCGCGGGCTGTTGTGTGCCTAATAGGAAATAGTAAAAGCAGTGAGGCAGGTCATTTTGGAAGCGATTATATTCCAGTCCTGGTCACCACATACACGGAGAACCGGAGCGGGGAGCACACAGGGAGCGGCAGCGGCATGAGCGCAGCGTAGAGACACCGGCGGAGGCGGCGGGAGCAGCGTCCCGTGCCCGCGCCCCCGTCCGACGCTGCCCCCACCCTGATGAGCTCCTACTTTGTCAATCCGCTGTACTCCAAGTACAAGGCGGCAGCGGCGGCGGCGGCGGCGGAGCACATCAATCCCCCGTACTACGACTGTCACTTCGCGCCCGAGGTGAGCGGCCGCCACGCCGCCGCTGCCGCCGCTGCCGCCGCCCTTCTCTACGGGAACGGCGCAACCGCCGGCGGCTTTCGCACCCCGCGCCCGGCGGGGCGGGGGCGGCGGCGGCGCGGCCGCGGAGTTTTACCACCCGGCCGGGGGGAGCCCCACGGCCGCCTACCAGCCGCCTCCTCCTCCCTCCGCCGCGCCTCCGCCTCCTGCCCCCTGCAGCGGGGTTACCTGTCACGGGGAGCCCGCTAAATTTTACGGATACGATAACTTACAGAGGCAGCAGATTTTTACGACACAGCAAGAGGCCGAGCTGGTACAATATCCTGACTGTAAATCGTCCAGTGCTAATATTGGCGAGGAACCAGACCACTTAAATCAGAGCTCGTCTCCTGCTCAAATGTTTCCCTGGATGAGACCACAAGGTTGGACGCAGTCAAAAATTTGCTTCCATCTCACGTCTGAGTTTGAAACTTTGTTTTCCTCCTCCCTCTTCTTTTTTCGTGCGTCTCGCTCCTTCCCTCTGCTTCCCTGTCTCCCTGCCTCTCTCCCCGCGATTCCTATCACCGCGGTGGCTTGCAATAATAAAACGATACCGTATGCAAACAGAAACCTCTGCAGAACGCGGCTGCCACCCCAAGTAGCCTTAAAATCGTCTCTGGGATACAGGGCCGCAGCTGACCCGCTTGGCCGGCTCCTATCGTGGCCGCCTGAACGGGAACGGTGCAGGGCAGGGGCGTGCCGGTTACAAGACAATAAAAAGACTCCTTAAATGCGGTCCCGTAAGCCCCCGTGCAAGGGGGAAAGATAAGGCTGGTCGTGCATCTGCTATAGCTATTTTTGCTACACTCGTGTGTAAAGCTCTAGACTCCTCCGTGCACTCTGCTTTCTCTCCCTGCGTTTCTCTGGGGCTTCTCTCGAGGGATTTCCAGATGGACCCGAGCCCTTGCTCCCTGCGCCTTGATTTGAAACGACCACAACAAACCTCCAAAACCCTGTGTTTTTGTTTTAAACAGCAGCACCGGGTAGGAGGAGAGGAAGACAAACATACAGCCGATTCCAGACTCTAGAGCTGGAAAAGGAGTTCCTCTTTAACCCCTATCTGACCAGGAAGAGGAGGATCGAGGTGTCCCACGCACTAGGACTCACGGAGAGGCAGGTAAAGATCTGGTTTCAGAACAGGAGGATGAAATGGAAAAAAGAGAACAACAAGGACAAATTCCCCGCTTCCAGACAGGAGGGAAAGGAAGGGGAGGACAAAAAGGAAGCACATGATCTGGAAGAAGACAGAGATGAAGGGCAGACGAATTCAGTTTTGACCTAAAAACTTTTGTGAAAGTCTATGAAAAATAACCGGCGCCCAAACATGACATCTCGGCCCGTTTATGTGGTCCTGGCTTGGGACGAGTGACTCCATGTCCCTCCGCTTGACATTTCTCTGCTTCTGGTGCTACCGTTGCTTGTGGTTTTGTTTAGCTTTGGTTTTAACCATATCCTAAACAATCTCTAGATTTAACAGTTCATCTTGTGCAAATTTGAGAAAGAGTTTGTAGCAATACATTTCTAATTATATATATAAAAATATATTTTTCCCCAATCTTGAAAGATGGTGATTGCAGGAAAAGACATACACTTCCTAATGATAAATACCAATAAGCAAGACATTCAACATTTCTTTATTAATCAAGACAAGTGCACTTGTAGTATTTTAATTCTTAGTCTTATATTTTGTGGAATAAATTAAATAAGATTAATAAATTTTAATAAAATATCTTAGAAATATATTTAACCTTCTGCTATTGGTATCTGATTAAAATAAACTAAATTTATTCAAATATAAAATGTATCAGCTTCCCGATATCCTTTCTTTAGTCCTCTCCTCCAATAACCTCTAGGACCTCTTTGTGTTTGCTCATACTCTCCCTGTCTTCGTCCAGCGCTCGATGTTTCTGGGGCTCTTGGAATGGCGCTTGAGCTACAAAACCTGATTTTCATTGCCTACTGGCTGTGCACACGGACAGGGCTGCCAGCCACGGGCTTTATGGGGCCGTGGTCAAAGCGGCAGCCAGTGGGCACTGCAGGCCCACTTGCGATCTGAGCCCACGCTGCAACCCAGCTCAGGCAGCCCCCTCCTCGTGTGCTCTTAAGCCCTGCCTACGCCTCTTTCCATGTGCCCACCTATCCTTGGGGTGCCGGGGCCTCTGCCGCAAACACATCCCTTTACCTCGTCGGAGTCGTATGCTGCCTCGCCGGAGTAGGAGGCACATGACGGGACTGGCCCAGGGTCCATGCCAGCGCCTCGTCGGCCCTCCTCATCAGTGCGGGGCTTCCACCCCTGCCACGGAAACCGAGTCTGAACATGGGCCTAGTCTCCTCGCTGACGAAGGGCAGCAGAGAAATGGAAAGCTTTAGTGGCCTTGCGTGGGGCTGTCTCAGGAGCTGTGATGGTCTGTGATCCCAAACTATACATAAACGGGGGTGTCGGGGTGGGGAGAGGGGAAAGAAAAAAAAAGTTCTGTTTCCTTTAATTATTATCACACGGGCTGGGTGCATTTTCCAGCGGAGGCCGCAGCCCGGCAAGGACAAGGCAGCCCGCACGGCTCTATGCAGCCATGGGAAGAGAAATTCGCTCTGATGAACAGAAGAATTATTTTTTTTTCCTCTTCCCTCCCTTTTGTCCCGGTCAGTGGCGCGGTCCTGCAAACCGCAGTATCTGGAGAGGACGGCCGAGAGCAGTCCTTTTTAGGAGCAGCAGGCAGAGAGGGTAGAATTATGAGGTATAAATCCCTACCAAGATTTCTGAGTCACTTTTAACCCCACCGCCTCACGCCTCTGTGAGTAATGGTTCCATGAAGGGAACGGCAAGGATGCGCCAGCCGCTGCAACAAACACAACAATTTTATGTTATCTGCCCGACAAACGATCCTGTTTCCCACGCAGCCAAGGTCTCGCTCGGAAACTCACGTCCAGTGTCTAGGGAGGTGACGGCTGCCGCCTCCCACCCCGTGCCACTCGAAGTTGGGGCCCTTCTCCCGCACTCCCCGCTCCACTCCCGGGAACAGACCCGGCAAAGCGTGAGCTACCGGACCCGGCGTCGGGATTTGTACGGCGGGTTTGGTTCATTTCGGTTCCTGTCCTCTTCCCCACTCCTCACCACGGAGACAGGCGCACTTCCACTCCTGCAAAGCGCCTGTTCTACACGGAGGCATACGCAAGCGGAGCTATTGTTCTCGGTTTATTTAAATCGTGCGGTTGGTTAAAGATTGCAAACGAGGGGAAACTGCAGCAAAGCTTTGAAGTAAGCATTTTGCTGCATGGATTTGCATACTTACACCGGTACCCCTAGTGTCCAAGAAGGATATTTGGCTGATGTAGAAGCGTTTAAGGAAACCTTTTCGCCTGACGTGTAAAAATCCCTCACTTTTCCGAATAATACTCTTTGCCAGTGGCACTGACACGTTGGGTTTGTGGGAAGGCCAAAACCCTTCCTTCCTCTTCTCTTCTTGTGGCCGAGGCTGTGCGCAGCGGAGTCTCGGCCGTGCCATTGCCACCCACTGCGGACATGGTCTGACTGTGCGAGGAAAGGCTCAGCGTAGACCTTCACATACAAGCAGAACACTTCCCAGGCTAATATTTGTGCAAAAAATAGCTGCTACCGTAGTTGCTTTACAATTCCAGACAGAGATACTAAAATAAAATTATTCCTAACGAGGCTTCCGTTAGCGTCACTCCCCCTGAGCTGACCTGGGAACGCAGCCGCGCAGTCAAAACTCGACTTACTTGTGTTCACAGCACTGGCAAAGGCCTAGTGGTAATGGGGAATATCTCTGAGTTATTTATTAGAAAAAAAAAAAAAAAAGAAGAAAAAAAGAAAAAACAACAGAGAATCGCTATAGTTGTTAAGGCATTTCTCCCCGTAGCTAACAATAAGAAAAGTGAGACAGGAACAGGCACGGGCGGTCAGTAAATCCCCGGTAAAATCGGAGCCATCGAGCTCCGGAGCAGGCAGCGGTATTTTGCAAGAGAAAAGCCGTAGCTCAGCTGACCGCGGCGGCCGCGGCGTCGAGAGGCCGTCAGCGACTGCCGCAGGGCGGATTTTGCGCTTTTAGTTTCCGCGGAATTTCTCCGCTCCTTTGTGGAGTAGGTCTGCGTGGCCATGGGCGCTGCGGAGCCGCCACGGAATATGACAGTGCCTCGACCGAGGGAGACGCTGCACGTGATATTCACGGGTGTGCAAATGCCTAAAGCAGCATGCAAAAAGATCCTGCATATTCGTGAGTGTTCAGTTTTGTTAACTGTACTTTCGAGGCAGGTACATCAACTGATAGAAGGCTCTGACTATGCCCTGAAACAAAAATCGAGCAAGAAACAGCCACAATATTCGCTCTCCCTGTGGACACGGATCTGGTTTTAGTCTTTTAAAGTAATTTCTAAGAATAATTTTTTTCCTGATGGTGGCTCAGGTCCGAGCGCCCTCGAGAAATTTTTATCCGAGGCGGAGGCAACTCCGCCAGGGTAAGCTGCGGGCAGGCTGGGCACAACCGGCACAACCTGTGGGAATGGCATGTTTCGGGGTGGGGAAGCGGCCCGGACTATTTTTATTCAGACTATTTTAAAGTCGATGTCAGCTTCAGCTTCAGTAGTGGGCGCTAAAGGAAATGTTGGGGTTTTTAGGCCTGGTGAAGCGGGCGAGGGGAAAAGTGGCTCAAGTCCTCTTTCGTAGGGGTGAGACACAGACCCACCGCAACAGGGCGTTCTGCTTTCTGTGCAGGTCCGCGGCCGCTGCGCGGGGTCGCTCTGCTCTCGGCTCCCCGCGCGGATCTCCCGCACCCCGGACGTACACGCGGGGCCTGTAACGGCGCTCTGGGCGCTCAGGCCGCGGGCAGTGAGGACCAAAGACCCAGTAAAAGCGCAACGCGCAGGCGAAAGAAACATGGCGCTGGGAAGCAGTATGTGCAAAATCCGCAAGGAATTGCAGTAAATTCCTTTTTGTTTGAAGAAAATTTACAACTTGGTAATAGACCTTTTTATGACCTATTTGGGCTCGTCATTGGCTGCGGCTGGTCATGTGCAGGCAGCGGGCGCTTTCATGGCCTTTTCCTGATTTCCCTGGCGAATTTCCCCCTGCATTCTGCCTTCAGAGAGCCTCAGCCCCTTTTTCTAACCTTTGTCTAGGCTGAGGTGTATGGCAGTCGCCTTCATGTTTGTGTCCCACTCCCCGAAACCCTCTACCGGTCCCTTTGCCGCCACGCTGACACTTCCCCGTCCCTGCGGCACCTTCTCTCCCCCGCCCGCGGGGAAATGCGTGGAGCCCCGCGCCCGCCGCCACGCCGTCTTCCGCCCCCGCTCCTCTCCTGCCGCTTGTTGTCCCTGCCGCCGCTATCTCCTCCGGACACGGATTGCTACACGGGTGCAAAATGGATTACAGCGACCCTCCCGGGATCCTCCGCAGGCGGACAGTGCCGCGAACTGGTAAGCACTCGGCTGCCCTCAGGCTGACCGCCGGTACCCCGTGCTTGCGCACCGTCCCGCATCGCGGCACGGAGCTGTCTCCCTGTCCTCCAGCCCGTCTTGGCCACCTGTCCCTTGCAGCCCCTTATTTTTGTATTACTATTGCTGTTATTACTGTTGCTACTATTACTGTTACATGTTATGTCTATTGGAGTTAGTCGTGTTGTTATTATTATTAATAATATCTGTGTGCATGCTGAGGAATGCGTGAGCTGTTGTGCGGTCTGGTGCGGAAAAGGCGCTGCGGGACGTGATGGAGGGGCGCCGAGGAGCGGAAGGCTGAGGCAGTGCTCGCAGGCAGAGCCTCTCCTGCGGCAGCTTTTTTTCCCCGTTCGATATGGTGATTCTGTGGTTTGTTTGCCCCGTGGCGGAAGGGTTGTCGCGTAACTTTAAAGCTTAACAGGTGTTTTCGCAGAAGAATCTGGGTCAGTGCTATTCACACGGGGGCGGAGGCCGTGGGGCGGCCCCGCCGAGACGGTCTGGACGAGGGCTATGCCCAGGTCCAGCCCCGCGAGCCCCTTCCCGCCCCGCCGGGATGGTTGCACACATCGTTTTCCCGCCGTACCATGTATGAGGCAAAGCTGAGGCTCCGACCTGACGGGGTCGGCAGCCGGACAGCACCGGGGCGGGCTGCCCGGAGCCACGGCCGGGAGCGCACCTCCGAAGCACGGTTACTCACCCATGTGGGAATCATGGGGGCTAAATCGGAAATGAGTTTTCGAAAAGAACAAACCAAAATAAACTACCAAAACAACCAACCACCACCAACCCCAAAGCCCACAAACTCCCACAACACCACACACACAAACAAAAAACCCCACCCAACTCCCAAACCAAACCAACCAAAAAAAACCCGAAGAAACCCAGATTTATTTTGAAATATGTAGAGGAAATAGAGCAGTCACACAAACTATCTGCATTGTCTGTGTGTATATATCCATATCTGCATTAACTATCTGTTTGTGTAGACGTATCTACACCTGTACTGCTCTCTGTGGAACATATTGTATGTATATATTTTGCTCACCTCTTTATTTCCAAACTCCGTAAATGAGCACAGTGGAAAACTTCCTGTCCGATATTAAGTGTTTCTATCATGGTCAGTGATGGAAATGCACCGTGCTTGTACAGCACTGCAGAAATATATCCAGTCGCCATTTCCCTTTCAAGCAGCTACATATTTAACGGCAAAGCAAAACGCCTGACCAAAACATAGCCAGTGAGGGTGGAAAAATATGGGTCTTGTCCCAGGTAGATATTTTCAAGCTGCAGGAGGAATTATTTAATCCATTCCCGAGCATCTCCCCAGTCTGCTAAAACCGAGCCCCACTACGGTAAAAATTAGGACGCCTTTTCCTGATGGTGCTGTTGGCACCAGCCGACAGCCATTCTCTGCTGAAGGATTTAGGGATTATTTGGGAATCGTTTTCAACATAGCAACAGTCTTAAAGAGTAACTTGGAAAGTATGCATTGCATTAGATTTCACTCTCAGAATCCCTCCCAAATAACATAGTAATTATAGTTGCTTGGCCATAAATCTCTCAAAAAAGCTTCGAAGAATCTTGTCCTTGAGCTATTTTGAAACTATTCCTAGCTTTGGGGTAAAGCAGAAAACAAGAGCAGGATGTTCTAACGAATTCTAATGTGCTTGTGTCTGTCCGAGAGTCCATATGCTGACACACACGGATACACATATGCTGGTTTATGTGGGAGTTCGGATGTTCCTTTTTTTTTTTTTTTTTTCCCCTTCTCTTCTCCTCTCTCCTAAAGGCTTCCTTCCTTGCTTGCTTTTGCTCTTTTTCTTGTTTTGGTGTGTTTGGACTCTGTTTTGTTCTGTTTTCCTTTAATTTATTTAATTAATATTGAAGCATATGTAGATATGTGTATGGTCTCAAATATATGATTATTCGTCACAAACTCCATATGCATGTGTGTATATGTGGCACATATGAGAAGTATGTTTTAATATACGTTTATACACCTATATAACGTGTGCATAGATGTTGGTGTGTAATAAAAAATGTTAATTCCAGACTTCTCACACCTGCTCCATTTCCCGTGTTCAGGAGTTTATGACACGTCTTTTTTTGTTGTTGTTGGAAGAAAACTGATACCTAGCTCACACTTTACTGACAGAGACAGTAAAAGAACATTAGGGAGCAACCATCCGGAAACACCAGCCTGTGCTCCCGGGCAGTACCCAGGTATCGCTGGTGTCGGCTGCCATTTGCTAAGCCAGGCTGGACTCCTGCTTAAGCTGCTTCGAGTTGCCTGGAGCAGAAATGCAGCCTCCGCTCCCGGAGTCCGATAGGGGTTTTGTGAAAGCAGGGGAGGTGATGTAGACTGCGTCTAGGGGAAACCCGGTAAGTCTGAGAGAAGAAATGCACGTTGTTTCGGGGCTCTTAGGAACAGCAGATCCCGCCGGTTCGTTTATTTCCCAATAATGTTTCTCTTTCCGCAAACAAATATAATTCTCACGGGCTGTTTTACGAGCCCTTGGGGCAGAACAAAATCCGAACAAAGACAGTATTTCACCCCTCAGTTGGCAGGCAGCTGTTAAAGGTATTTACGGCTCTGCGGCAATGCGGCACTCAGTGCTGCTGGAGAGGGAGAGGAAAAAACAGGAAGCGAAAGGAAAAGATGAGGCACAATAAACACTGCAGCAGGTCGTGAGGGGCAGGCAGGGCGCGGAGGAAGAGTCTCTGCCGGAGACAAGAGGCAATAAAAGTGCATTCAGCAGCGTTAGGCTTTACCCAAGGCCGGCATACACCTCCCATTACCCGCGGGGAGGGCTGCGGCGAGAGAAGGGAAGGCGGCCCGAATTCTCTGCTCTGTGTCCCACGCAGGGGCTGACCCGAGCTGTACTCACGAAGGGTGCCGGGGCCCGCGGCGGGCAGTCCATCCGCCCGCAGGGCTCTGCCGTCGACACTCAGCTCTGCGGTCTTTGCCCGCAGGTGGGCGCCCACACTGACTGCCCGGGCTGGGGTCACCTGCCCGCTGCTCCCGCTCCCCGGACCGTCGGGCCGAGGCGTACAGCGGAGCGGCCACCGGGGGCGCGGCAGGTCCTGGCCGCCGCCACCAGCCATTTTGTCTCCACGGCCTCTTCCAGGAGAAGGCGCTGTAGGACAAGACTGGCTGCTATCCCCGCCTGGGCGAGGGGCCCGCCGCCCCCGCCGCCTGCCCCGAGATCCAGACCCAGCCCTCGCCTGCCCACAAGACAGACACACCGGCGAGCGCGGGGCACGGGTGGGGCTCCACCACCTTCTTGTAGCGTGCCTGCAGCCTTACCCATCTGGGTCCCAGTCGTCCCACTAAGTACCAGCACTGAGGCCTCCTGAGCACTCCCATGCGCGTCCTTCTTTACTCCTGCCTTCCCCACCGTGCCAGCGGGGCTCACCTCCAGTGCCCCATGGTTCTCCCGGTCACGGGCCCGTCTTTTGATGTCGGGCAGCCACAGTTTCCTTCCCTGCCCCTTTGATGTGGGTGCCAGAGCACCAAGGCGGCCCGCACCCCTCTCCTCGACAGCTCCCTTCCCCCGGGCAGAGCCGTCGGCCCCCGCACATCCTCTCTGCCCCCTGCAAGCCGAGGCCTAGCAGATTTCCCTGCCTCCACCTCACCTGTTCCCTCCAGGCTTCATCTTCCCCAGCCGTGCACGGACATGACCCTGGCAGCCCCCGGCCTCCCGAGCCATGCCTGCCCCATCTAGACGCTCCCACAGCCCCCGGCCTCCCCTCCCTTACCCCATGTTCCTCGCCCTCTTCCCCTGCGGACCCGGGTTGCAGCCGCCGCTGCCCTTGTTTGATGTCGAGGTGTGGCTCACCTCCGCCCTGCCTTCTCTGGGTCTCTTTTGCCACCAGATCTGCCCGCGGACATGAGGTGCTGCTGGCAAGGGCCTTGCCATGCTCTTATCCTGCTCGATGAGGGCATGGGTGGTGAGGTGACTGCTTGAAAGGTGGGGGTTATGATAAAAGTAGGGAGGGCTAATGTGTTGGCTGCTATCAGGGCGCTTGGTAGGTCTTCAAAGTCAAGACACAGAGCCTGTCATTTTCTAGCAGTGTGGTACTCGGGGTAGGATGCTGGTCTTGAGTCTGTCAAACACCATGAGCGACAGTGGTTTACGCATGCAATTCAATTTCCCCAAACCTTTTATCGCAACAATTACCAGAGGAAACCAGTTATTACTGAATTACTTACTATCCACCTCCAGATCATCAGCCCCAAATATGAGATCTGGCATAAAAGCCCAGAGAATGAACTGGCCAGAACTTCAAAGTTAACTTTTGCATCTGCATTCTAGAATAGGAAATGTGAAAATCCTCCTGATTCCCTCTTCAAAATCTCCTGAGCTAGAATTACTTAATTGCAGAAACATTCATCTTGCCTCTAGATCACAGGGAGCAGTATCTCCCTCATCAACTCCTCAGTACCCCACAATCTCATCTTTCCCAGACCTAGCCTTCTGGACAGGTTTGCTTGAAGCACATGTCTGGCCTGTGACGCTGTTCCTGCCCTGTTTGCAAGGGGATGATGGTTTGCTCAGCTGCCCACCAGCCTTTTCATGGCTCCACACCTCCTGCACTCTCAGGATAGTACTGTTTCCAATCCTTGGGCCTATGACATGGGCCAAGAGAGACAGAACAGTGACAGACAGGTGAGGTGTCATACTCTGCATGCCAGCACAGGGGCTGGAGCCCACTTGTGGCCCTCACTGCCCAGGGCAGGACCTCTGCCATACCCAGCACCCATTCCTGGGCCCGGGGCAAATGCATTCAACTCTGCAATGTAGTTGCTGTTGTCTCAGCCTGTTTTCCCCATATTTTGTTGGACTTTTCCTGTTTCATCCTTTCCCCCCACATCCCAGTCCATAGCCTTTTTCACACCTTCCCAGGGGACCAACATCCTGGATTCTGAAGCCATTCTTCAGGCTCTGAAAGCTGCTGTGAAGCCCAATCTGGTGCTTAATGTGCCCAGGCCAGCATGTTGGTGTAGGGCAAGGTGTGCAGCTCTGTGGAGCATTTCTCTGCTTAGCCAGAGCTGTAGCCATGCTCTACCTGAAAGTGACCCACAAGTCAATCCCACTCAGTATAGCCCATCCTTTCTCCTGGGGACTTCCTGATAAACTTTCTCATGCACTCCAGCTGAAAATGTCACCTTTCTCACTGCCCCCGCCAGCTGTCCTGGGCAGGGGAAGGTACAGGGAGAAAGAATCTTTCCCCAGCTTAATGTCATTACTAAAGCATGAAGAGATGCCATGTGATTAAAACATTAACACAGAGCAAGAAAATAGTGGAATGCAAAATAACCTCACTGTGAAACGAAAGACCAGGAAAGGTGACCAGGACACTTCTTACTCTCTACAGACAAAACAAAACTCTCTACAGACAAAACAAAACAAGTATCTCGAGAGTACAGCAAGAACTAAGCTGCCCCTTCTAGGCACCTTCAAATCCCTATAGCCAGATTCATTAGGAAATGGCCAAGTAAGAGCAGATCAGGAGGAACCCAGCTCCGGCATTAGACAGGCGCCACCCAGCTGATGACAGCTGATGCCACCACCCAACAGGGAGCTGAAGCTGGCTCGCTTATCAGAACTGAGTCCCTGAGGCCGGTCCGCTCTGCACGCGGCTGGTTCCCTACGGGGCAGACGTTGCTTCCCGCCTTCTGTGAAGACGACCAAGCCTCTCCTTAGAGGCACCAGGAGCTGCTGGCCGCTCCGACTTCTTCATTTTACCCATGAAGATTGGGAGCTGATGCCAAGGCTTCTTTATGCTCTGTGACTGCCCAGGGACATTTGACTTCCTGTGCTTGGGCTCCTTGAAATTCTCATTTGCTAACTCACACCCTGGTCCCTTCACACCAGGACTGTTTTATTGTTTTATAACCCTCCCTAAACTTCCAGTCCTCAAAGATCTCATTGTGACAGGCTTCACACTTTCTCCCTTTCCAAAGCTCAGTGTCCTCGCTGTTTCCAGCAGTTTGGTGACTTGCAAAGATCCGTCGGGTGCTTGACTAGCCCGTAGCCCCTGGCAGAGCACGAACAACAGCTCAGGATGTGAAAGAGTCAAATACATTTTCCAGGGACGCCTGACCAAAATTCTACAAAAATCCCTGGAAGGGAGAGAAGTACTTCCCCTCTTCGTGTAGTACCTCTCTTTTTTCCCCTGACCATGGTCTTCCCTATCGCTTAAGAGATGCAAAAAAAGGTTTGAGCTGGTATCCGCGGTAAAATGCACCGTTCTCCCTTCTGGAGGGCACTTTGAAAGCTCCAACTCCCTCTCAGCAGCTCTCCCTGCAACACACTTTTCAAAAAGACCGGCATCACGCTGCAGAGCTGACCTTCCACCCATGCCCGTTACCCCGACCCAGTCCTGTTGTACAGGACATATTTAGCCAGCCTTTATTTAGCGAATAAAAGTTTAAAGCTGAAGGTTATTTATGGCTCCACAGAGATAGGTCCTGAGTGGCTATTTAGAAGCACGTGATCCCAATAAACTTTGGTTTATGGCTCGAGAGTTGACAAGCCAAAATATAATTCCCACCATAAATTAGTTTAAGAGCATACAAGTGCAGATGCTTTCGTTCCTGGAAGCAGTAATCGGGAAAGTGTTAGCAGGGAACCGTCTGCGGGAATGCGGCCGTACAGACACCTCTGCTCCCGGGGCCTCCCGGCCGCGGAGACAGCGCGCAGTAAGTCCTCTACCGACCTCCCCTCTGCCTTCGCCGCACCCGGGCTCGTTTCGTGCCCCTGGAGGCTCCGTGTGAGTGGGGTACCAGAGCTTCTCGGCCCGAGAATGTGGAGACAGCTTTGCTGGGGAGAATGGACAGGTAGAGCCCAGGTGGCTTAGGGCAGAGCCGGGAGGAGCAGACTGCTTCCCGCCTGAGACTGCGGGCTTTAATGGGGCATCTTGTTTGAAGCTAACCTTTTACTATATTATGTATATATAAGAAAGTAAAGAGACAAGAGTCGTTAGAGCTGAAATGGTAATATTATTCCACTGTCCTTGCAAACTCCGAATGCTACACAGAGCGGGAAGAAACGACATATTTTTTAAACAAATGTAGCCTTGGGAAGGTCTCTTTAGTGAACTATTGATACCGAGGCAATTGTTCTGTGTGCAGAACAATAACTCTCCAAGATATCGTCGAAAGGCAATAGAAGGGGTAGAAAATTGCTTACAGAAAATAATTCCCCAGTATTAGTATTTTACTCTAAAATACATGGTGCATTTCAGGAGACTCGTACTGAGGATGTATTTTTGTTTTCTTTAACACGATATTTGAATCAACTTATTACAATATTCAAGGAAAGTTCAAGTCAAATCTATCCTTCTGTAATGCAAACAAAGACGCATGTCTCGTGGTTACTGTTAGGTTAAACAGATGAGATTAAAGGGGACCTATCCTAGAGTAATCAGAGATTTTTTTTATTTTAAAACTGTAGTTCTTTCTGTCCTTAATATGAATACGATGATTCATGGCATATTGTGACATTTTGTGGGTGACGGTTTAGCGAAGGTGATCTGAACATTTAATTTGTAAGTGACTGGATTGCCACAGGGGAAAAAAAAAAATAAAATAAAATAAAAGGAAGAAGGCAGAGCCTTTGTAATTCTTTTTCCCATCAGTGAAAGAGGGTCATCTGACTTTCCATTCCTTTAGAGATTACCTGGTATAAAATATAGACTGTGAATATTAAAAGTGAAAGATCACACCCTAAGCACAGAGAAAGCATGTGTTCATAAAACCCATGCTTGAACACAACGTGGTGCTCATTTGAAAGGAGCTTCCACCCTACCACTCTGCTGCTGGTAGGATTTACCACTAGCTCCTCTCTGCCTTCATCTGTCAAACACAGTCTGTAACTGTTCTTCAGAAATATCACCCGTATGTGGAATACAAGAGTAACAAACATTTTTATTGCAACAGGTTTGGCAGCATGGAAGGATATCCATGGTAAGTAACCTCTTATTTCTTGTAGAGTTTGTAATGCTTGAAAATCTAATTTTTCTGCTTCAGACTGGAAGAATGAAAACAAATAAACAGATACATCCTTGTATAACATCGCTGCCCCCATTAAAAACAAACAAACAAATAAATAAAACAAAATGACAAGACAGACAAACAAAACACAAACAAACAAACAAAAACCCCAACCCACTTGGTCAGCATAGAAGGTTCTTGCGAAGTTGGTTTGTGGTACTGTGTCGTAATCCTGATTAGCGTTATAAATGGACGTGCAGCCTCCTGAGGATTTCTTTTAGGGCTGCACAGGTGTCCCCCTGCTCTCAGACGCTCTGCAGCCTTGAGCAGGTCCCCGCGGTGGCCCAGAGGTTCTGTACAGCGCCTCCCCGCGCAGAGCCCGGGCGGGTCACCCCATATCGCGCTGCTTCACAGCCTTGGCTACTTCCCCTTTCCTCCAGACGGGACCCAAACCAGTGCTGTGCCTGACGTCTACCGCTAACCTCCATTGGCACAGCTTGGCCAAAGGGTGAGTGAGGAGGCGCGGGCTCTGGAGGCTTCAGCGCTGGCCAGCCCACGCTGCAGCCGGGTCCTGTTGGGCGGTAGCGCTGCTCCTCTGCTGCTAGGTCTCTCCAGGCAAGGGAGACTCAAACACGGATTTAAATGTTGTAAAGGCACGGAGGAATCCTGCGTTGGAGTTCAGGAGAGCAACCTTTTACTCTAGGGGTTTTCATATCCTAGATGATTCCGCATGAGCTGCGTTGGGGGACAGAGGGGAGGGCAGCAGACCAGCGTGTGGCAGAAAATGCTGATGAACCTTTCTGTCTGCAGTGAAGATCTGAGTGCTGGTGCTTCAGACTGAGACTGGCTTATCTCCGAAAGAGGAAAAGAAAGCCTGTGAAATGTAGAGATTCATTAGATATACCATACCCTCTGTGCTTCTGAGAGACCCACTCTGACCGGGAGCATGCACAGGAGCAGAGATGTGTTTGCTTGCGTTTATCTCTGTTTCTTCTCCCTGCTTGCTGATAAATAATCTCTTTCAGCGCTTGTGGCAAGCTTCTTCTTTTCTTTTTGTTTCATGTTGAGCTATTGGTTTTCGAAACCTTTAAATACGAACCAAATAATAGTCTCCAGCACTGCAGTTTTAGTTGTATTCCATAGGTAAATTCCCCCTCCCCCCACCCCCCCTTCCTCCTTGTAGTTCAGCCCTTCTCTATGTAGATGCCATTGGCATTTTATTTCAGGGCCGGCCCTAAATGTGTGGATTACTTGTTTTCTGCCAATGTATGTTCAGCATACTGATTATGAACCAGAATACAAAAAGCCTGATAGATCAAAAGAATTTCGTATGGGCAGTTGAACAGGAGGTGAATATATAATGCTTTTGTTCATCAATAACTCTTTGGCTTTGACCTGTCTGAGCAAGTCGTGCAATAAGGTGAAACACAGGTCACAGCGTCTAACAAATATGAAAATGCGTGGTATTAAGTAGCGCAGGGAGCTGCTGCTTCCCCATCCCCATGTCTTCTCCCCAGGCAGCCCTCGGTGGGCTTCTCTGCTCCCGGGGGCTTCACCAAATGCAAGCTCGATTTGGGGGGGCTGTCACCCTGCCAGTTCGGCCGAGTAGTTAATGCCCTCCCCGGAGGGGCGGTATTCCCCATCCCCTCAAAGAAAGGAGGAGAATATGGGGCGAGCCTCTCAAAATACTTACGTGGACATTTGAATAATCAAGTGTAGGGGCAGAGATTAGGGACACAAAGTCGTTCCGAGTTGCACTTGCTGTGAAGAAGACGCCACCACAGTGCTAAGAAAGCAGATGTTTTAAAATAGCATCCCCCAGATCAGGCAGCTGGGAATTGGAGGCAGGCAAACAAACCAGTAGACATCACTCGGATAAACGCAACACCCCCAAATCTGCCCTCCGCAGTGGTTGGATGTATCACACCCGAACCATTATTTGTCCTTATGGTGTCTGGTTTAAATAGTGGAAGGAGAAGAGGTTGACCGCAGGACAGCAGCGAGGAGCTGGGTCAGACACAATTCGTGAACTTTTGTACTCCTGTGTGCCGCTGTCGACAAAGTAAAAATAATGAAACTTTGTGATATGTTTGTAAATGATTTCGGCTGACCTCTCGCCCTGCCCTTCACCATAAACGCTACGGCGGGGAGAACCTGGGAGGGTGCGAGGCTGTGGCTCGCAGGCAGCTTGCGGGGGTTAATAGATAGACCAGCATAATGGGATGAAGGTAAATTTGGAAACTCTCTCCTTCCCGAGAGCAACTAACTGCAGCCTTTAATCTTTCTCTCTCTCTCTCTCTCTCTCTTTTTTTTTTAAATACCAATTAATGTTTCTGTTGCCGGTTGTTTCACTTCTGTTTCGATTTTTTTTCCTGTTTTGTGGGAGGGATTTCTAATTATGAAGAACCTCTTCAGGTTCTTGTTAGCCTAAGTAGATAAAGACTTTTCTCTAAATTATTTTAACCGTTATTATTCTAAATAGCGCAATTTGACCGGTAAAGTCCGTTTCCCGTAGTGAGGATGTAAACGGAAGAGCATTTAAAGAGAGCAGCAGGTCTTTCTGAGATTTTGGCAGGCGAAATTCGTCGCTATAAATTGATGGAGAGTCGTATAGCATTATTGAAGCCATAATAACAAGCGTGAAACTTTTCTGAAATCCCATCTTCCTGCAAATCCGTATTTCAGAACTGAGTCCCAGCAGAATACTTTGCATTCCTCAGAAGACAGTAAGGACTAAGGAAATTGCAAAGAGCTGCTATATTGTAGATGAAAACAGAATGTTATTACGTTGTCTATATATACCCTGTAGAACCGAATTTGTGTGATATTCATATAGTCACAGATTCGATTCTAGGGGAATATATGGTCGATGCAAAAACTTCACCTTTCTGCAAATGTTTAGAAGTTAAAATACTGACGGAATCAAAAGGCATGTGCGTGCTGAAAACACAGAAATTAGAAAAGTTTTGCTGCCTCACTCCTATTTGCTAGGTTTTAGGACTTCTTTTAAAGTTTCAGTTGTCGTTCAGTCATAACTCTTTCTGACAGACCATGAATTTGAACAGTTAATCTCACCAGAAGTTACAAATTTTCTGGAGGGAAAAAAAATTATCTACCAATCAGTGAATGAATCTTTGAAAAAGTACTCATAAAGTAGCTTGATATGCCAGACGTTAGCAAATTTTTTCTGTCAAGGGTCCACGTCGCATCAAAATATTTACGACAGCAGCAAAAGCAACATTCACCTCACTGAAATGTATTTATTTATGCTCCAAGAATTATATTGATGATGAAGACCTAAACTATCTGGTTAAACCTAAATTTGTAACCTAATTAAATGCCTTATCGAGTTCAATTGATTCAGCTTTAGCGGTGAAAAGTGAATAGTTGCCTAACACCTATATGATTTTAAATACATGGATGTATGGATTTATACATATACATGTGCATTTGTGTGTGTGCACGCATACGTATGCACACATATACTGAGGCTTCAAAGTGAACGAGGAGTTACTGATTGCCTAATTTAATTCAGCAGAACTAAATTCTGGTAACTTTTGGATGACCTCTGAGAGACAAAGACAGGACAGATCTTTTGTACGTCATATTACCCTCTTTGATGGCTTTTCTTTACCTCGCCTCCTTATCAGTTTCCTCCCTTTTAACCCTCTTTCAGCTCCTCGCTTCACATATTTCTTTCGATATTTTATTTAAGGTGAGGTTACAAACCCCGGTGGTGATCGCTGGTAAATCAGATGGTAGGGCATCACCCACGGGGGATGGGAGAAGCCAGCTCAGACAAAAGCCTGGCCCTACCTGCGGGCCAGGAGGGCGGCCGCCTCCCCGGGAACATCCCTACACTTCTGGTACCTGGTTTGGGGGTGCGACCCGACGCGGGGGGGGGGGGGGGGGAGGGTCAGTCGGTTACAGGGATATTATGGAGTGAAATCGGTGGAAATGCTGAGCTGCGGAGAAATCCGGTGATCGGCTCCCGGCTCCCCATTGGCCGGGCCAGTCACATGCCCGCCTAACTTTATTCAGTTGACAGCAAGTAGGAGGGCTCTATGGCAGGGGAAAAAAAGACAACACGAGAAAAATTAGTATTTTCTACCTTCAGAAATTAATGGCCATGAGTTCGTATATGGTGAACTCTAAGTATGTGGATCCCAAATTTCCTCCTTGCGAGGAATATTTGCAGAATAGCTACCTAGGAGAGCAGGGGGCCGAGTACTACAGTACCTCGCAGGGCTCTGATTTCCAGCACCAGGGACTCTACCCACGGTCAAACTACAGCGAACAGCCCTTTAGCTGTAGCAATGCCCAAGGCTCTGCCGTGCAGCCGCGGGGTCATGGACAGGAGCCATCCGGTCCGGCGAGCCACTTCCCCGGCCCAGCAGAGCATTGTCCACCGCCTCCAATGCCCAACCCGCGAGCCTGCAGCCAGCAGCCGGCCCTCAAAGCCCCAAACGGGTCAGCAGTTAAGCAGCCAGCAGTAGTTTATCCCTGGATGAAGAAAGTCCATGTTAACTCGGGTAAGGATCCTCTTCTTACTTTGCTCTTCTACCCTGATTCCGATCGTCCGCAGCGACGCTCGCTGAGTCCCTGTAAGGCTCGGGGACGAGCTTTTGAAGCCGAGGTAGCCAATTACACTCGCCATAAATTTTTATTGCTGAGGAAATAGGCCGTTGGCCATGCGGGGCTTTGCCGTGCAGGAGAAAACTCCATTTTAAGAGCCTGCTAAAGGCTCCCAGCCTACCTAGCTGCGTGTGCCTGTAGAGCCTGCTTTAAATGAGGGGGAGAGCAACCCGTCCATTGTAAGCAACTGGGATAAATCCAGCCCGGCCACATGCTCGCAGCTCATAAGATTTTCTTTTGTAAAGTCGAACCGGCAAGTCAAGATTAGCTTTGTAAAGTTCTCCATATTTTTTTCCCAGTGAATCCCAATTACAGCGGAGGGGAACCTAAACGCTCCCGCACAGCTTACACCAGACAGCAAGTCCTAGAACTGGAAAAAGAATTTCATTTTAACAGGTACCTGACCAGGCGCCGCCGTATCGAGATAGCCCACACTTTGTGTCTCTCTGAGCGCCAGATCAAGATCTGGTTTCAGAACAGAAGAATGAAGTGGAAAAAAGATCACAAACTGCCCAACACGAAGGGCAGGTCTTCTTCCTCTGTTTCAAACCCCCATTTACAGACTGGTTCCAAGGACCATCAAACTGACTTGACAACTTTGTGAAAAAGGTGAAATTTTCCATTTCATCCTTCGCTTCTGACCTATACTGTACATAACTGACACTGCCCAAGCAGAACCTGCATGTAGCAGCTAAGGACTCGAGAAAATGTAATCTTTCTTTAAGGTACTGTTGTACAAAGGAGACAATGAAACTACTTTGGACAGTATTTTATTTGCCTCTGCTAGCACAACATAAAAATGGGGGAAAGAAAGAAAGAAGGAAAGAAAGAAAGAAAGAAAGAAAGAAAGAAAGAAAGAAAGAAAGAAAGAAAGAAAGAAAGAAAGAAAGAAAGAAAGAAAGAAAGAAAGAAAGAAAGAAAGAAAGAAAGAAAGAAAGGAAGAAAAGAAAAGAAAGAAAAGAAAAGAAAGGAAGGAAGGAAGAAAGAAAGAAAGAAAGAAAGAAAGAAAGAAAGAAAGAAAGAAAGAAAGAAAGAAAGAAAGAAAGAAAGAAAGAAAGAAAGAAAGAAAGAAAGAAAGAAAGAAAGAAAGGAAAAAAACCCAACAAACCACAAACCACCAAACAAACAACACAAAACCATCATGCAGGCAGTGGGAATTGGGAAAATATTAAACGAGACCTGTCCATAAAAAGTAATAAATCATTGAAAATTAAACTGTCCTGTGTTTCAGTTTTGAATTTGCAAGTGAAGGTCTAATGCTTTATTCTGGGATTTATACTTTTGTCTTTTATATCCCTTGCAATTTCGGGAGGATGTATTTGGGCAAGTTGAGGACAGGAAATTTAGAGCATATTTCAACATAAAGACTGGTAATTGTGAACTTTTTGTGCTGCTTTACCTTCCTTGGTGTAGTGAAGATACTTGTTCATTTCCATAACAACTCCGAAGATGTGCATAGGAATTAAGTGAAAACGGGTTATTTTATGTATTGATAGTGTTATTTATTTATTTGTTATGTAGAAGAGTGAAGATAAAAGCAAAATAGTCAAACCAAAAATGAGAAAGGGGGAATGAATTACATCATTTCTCCTTCTCAGTCTCATGAACACATGTATGTTTACTTGTCTTGAACGTACACAACTTTCTTGTTTCTTTTTTTTTTTTTTTGTAATTTCCTCCTTTGTGAATAGGAAAAGTGTCCCTGCTCCTTGCAGTGTGCCATCCAGGGCTAACGGGCTTCAAATCTGTTTCCAAAGTCTGCTCAACTCTGTGCTTTAAACCATTGATACCTCATTTTAAAATGGGGGTGGGGTGTGTGGGGGGTGGGTAAAGACGCAGCCTAAAAAACCCAAACAAACAAACAACAAACCAACAGTGAAAAACTTAAATAGTTTAAATTATTATTTCTGATATAACTTGTTCCATTCATATCTGAAAGCTGAACGCATTCTTTCAATTAGATTTTAAAATGCTTTTTTCCCCCAAGAGAGACAAGCTCTGTGGATTGCTTTTTTATTTTATTTAAGGATTGTTCTGGTCTGTGGGGTCGGGTTGATTTTGCGTGGGGTTTATTTTATGTTGTTTTGGTTTGTTTTGATTTTTGTTGTTGTTGTTAAGAATAATGATTGTTTTCAAGCAAACTATGACACATGGCTGCAATTGTTGGAAATCTCAGCAAGTTGCTTTCAAGAAAAGGGGAAAGGCTTGGATGGGAGCAGAGCTGCTCTAATGCCCACGGATTTGTTCCTGACTGCATCGTGCCAAAGTTTTAGTGTGCTGTAACTACCAAATCCAGCCAAACCAGCTCCTTCAGCCATTTACATCTCTGTTCAGGCGATTTGAAATCTCAGCCCTTATCTGCTGTACCCTCAGGGCAACCTAGGAGAGGGACCATATCATCGAAATTGTAAAGAAGCAATCCCTTTCTTAAAGAGAAAAGAGGCAAAGAAGAAAATCCAAAGCAAGCACTGAAGGGAGGTGGAAAGAGCAGGGAGTGAGTTAACACGCCCGTCTCCAGGCTGGGTGCTTCCCGCCGAGGACTCACTGTTTTCTGGGCGCATTCAGGAAACGACTGACCAAAATGAGCGTTGAATGAAATAAAAAATAAAAGGCGAACTTTTCAACAGGAGTGTATTCGGCAGCATTAACTGCGGCCAGCGGTTAATTTCTCTCCTTTTCTCATCCCCAGAAGCCTGCAAAGTGTCTTTAAGATTTGGTCTTTTGTTTTAGATTCTGGAGAAAAGTCTTTGTTCTTCCTTAGGGTTAGCCCAGTTCTCAGACTTGCACATGGCAATACTTGATTATCTCCACGTCGTGATATTAAAGATGGATATTCCCGCATTATTCACATCATTGTTTCTATGACAAAAAGCACCGAGTTCATACATAGTAAAGACGTCTTTTTTTCTGACGCTTTCACGTTGAGAAGCTGAAAAGGTATTTTACTGAAGTTTGGCTAAATTGCAGGAACAGGTTCACCCAGAGGACAAATTTTCTATTCGATTAGTTGTATTTCAGCCGGGAAGAGTGACCTCTAAACCCTTAACCTTTTGGACCCAAACTACCCTTCCCTTTCTCTGGCATGGAGAGCAGCTAGCAGCACCGCTTGAGGAGGGAATTCCTGAGACAAGTTTTCAAGTTTCTTTACACTCAGTTCCTGTGGTAGCGGCCTTTCGTCTCCAGGCTTGTCCAAAAGCACCCCTCTGCTCTTCCTACGAATCTAGGGAAAGGGGGAAAAAAAAACCCACAAAATAACAAACCAAAACCCAACAAGCAAACACCCAACAACCCAACACTACTTTTCTATCTGCTCTTCTTGAAAATTCTCTTCCCGGACCCCCACTGATTACTTAAGGTCTGTGATAAGTTGTCTGGGAGCAGGGCAAAGGTGTTATGAGAGAGAACGAGCTACCAACTTCGACATCTGCAGTACAGTTCTGGAAAATAATGGCCTTGGATCAACAGATCCTTGCATTGTGCTTCTTATCAACCGAGATGTCTCTTGAAGTTAAAGGGACAAATTCTGCTCCCAGATTTTCTTCTTCCGCCCACTGAAGTCAAACAAGGATGTAGCTGAGAGCAGAATTTGTTCTCATTGTCTTTTGAAATGTTAATACCTCCAGGACGAGTGTTGGGTTCAGCAGACACAGATCTTACAACCAGGTTGGCAAACCCCCTTTGAATGAGGCTGGGACACTCTAAGTTTATGTAGCTGTAATTGCGTTGTAAGCTCGGAAGCGTAAAGTATCAAAATGAATAGTTCTCCGCTGCCAATGGTCTGAAGGGTCATGAATGCCTGTGATAACGACCAGGAGCACCCACTGGTCATTGTCTCCTGTGAAAAAAGAATCTGAAGTTTATTTTTGACTGTTTTCTAGACTTCCTCCAGAGTTATTTTGTGGTTATTTTTGTTTATCATGGGTGAAACGCTGTGCATTGGAGCCTTTGTTAAACCATTGCATTACACAGCAATACTCTCATTTCTGTTAAAATGCAAGTTTTGGTTGGTTTTTTTTTTAGATTCGACAATGTTTTGCTGCCATTGATTAAAGCGTTATTTATACTAATTGTCGCCTGTAGTTTTGATGTACACTCCCCATATACATTTGAAATAATAAAAGGTGTAGAGAAAATAGATTCTGGTTTGTACCTTGAACAAACAGTCCTTACAAGGTGGGTCTCTCTTCTGTGAAAATGCTGGTCCCTCCCATCATTACAGTGTCAAAAGACGAGTGAATCTGCATAGCATCCTTCCAAATGTCCCTTTGAACAGGTTTTCTGATTGCCCCAGCCATAATGGTGTGACTCTAGGACAAGCTGGAGTCTATATTTACATTTAGGCTGCAGTTTAAAGTGCCTGTCATCCATTTGCTACTACTTTGCATTTAACAAACCCTCCTAGAATGATTCGTGGATTTATGCATGTGTAGTAGGAGGCAGGGAACCACACCTGAAGTCACCTCGATCTTCACACAGATGTGTGCCTTTTAGGTGAATCCTGGAAGGAATAAATTCCAACAAGAGATGGAAATTTGAAATTAAAATGCAGCAAGTTCTTTCTCTGAGCAGTAGGCTGCTCTTTTTCAGTCGATACAAATGAAAGATGACAAGAAAACACAATCTTGGAGCTTAAACTTTCCCTTGCACCTAAGGCAAGCATCATGTTGTTCTCCTCTGCGTAAGCACATCAGACGATAACACATACCTCTGGCCAGAAGAAGCCGATTGCACTATTTTTGTCATAAGTATTTGTCACTGAGGAGTTGTCCTTTCTTGGAACGTGGTCAAAACATGATTCCAGAAAGACAGTTTCTTGCTTATCCCGGGAAAGAAGTGTGGTGCACAGAATATGGCATGTGCCCTTACTGCCTGGAGAGCACGGAGGGTAGGATGTGGGTGCGCCTCTAAGCCCACACTTGCTGAGTTTAAATATCGAGGCACATTTTATGATAATACTTTCTCTCTCCTGTTTAATGGCTCCTCCTGTTAGTCCCGATACATCAGTACAGTTTTGTATATTATATCACCACTAGTCGTTAAGGTAAGAATGAAGAGGAACGGCAGAGTCAGTAGCAAACCCCACTCACTGTACAGTACAGTAAATAGGGACCTTTCAGAGCAGAGACACATCGCTTCCAACGGCCATGTTTGTCAGCCCTTTCCCCTGATTCTCTTTCCTCTTTCCCTCCCCCCTTCCCCTGTCTATGCCTAGAGACCAAAATAATCTTGCTAGGAACAGTCATAACAGGCAGAATTTCAAAGTGCAAGGAAGATGATAAGAATAGATTTCTACAAGTCGTGACCACGTGATTTGCGAAATAATTAATTCAGCACGTCCCTTAAGAAACACGGAGTCGTCATTAATCTGCCAAGCAAAGGACTCTATCAGACTTGAAAACTGAAGAGATCCCATGAATATAATATACAAAGGGTGCAGTCCCTCTCTCTGCACACCTAGCTCTTTGGTAGCTGCCGAAAAGAGACGCCCGGTACGTAAATGTTTTTTACTTTTATTCCTTCTTATTTAAGCCTTAATGAACTCAGCTGTCAAACGCGTGACAAATAGGGCACGCTGCTTCCTGATTTCCAGCTCGGCAGTGGCCGGGAGCCGGACCGGGCGCAAGCGGTGACCTTTGCTTCCCAGGGAGCGGGGGAAGAGGGCGAACGCGGAGCGCCGCGGAGTACCGCGGAGGAGTCGGGCTGACCGTCTCGCGGGGTGGCGGGGCTGCCCGCGGCCGCCTGCGAGGGGAGGCGCAGAAGGAACAATGGGGCTGTCAGGACAGCCTCTGCCCGGTCCAACCGGCGGAGAAAGGCCCTCAGCTCTTTCGCCAGCGGAGTCGTAAATTTTGCCGTGCCTCTTGACAGCGGGGCCGGAGCCAAGACGAGTGCGTCTTCCCCCCGCTGCCGCCCTCACAAAGGCCGGACGGCCCCGGCCCCACTGCCCTGGCCCCGCTCCGCCGGTCCCCGGCCCGCTCCTGCCCCGGCGGCCATCCATCTCTTTCCAGCCTCGCCGCCTTGCACGGGGCTGCGGAGACACCCGGGCTCATCCAGCCCCCGGAGCGGGTACCCCGCCTTTCAAGCCCTCGATCAATAGCCTGGACTAGGGGGAACCCCGGGTTTACATTTTCACCCAAGTCGCTCTTTATAAATTCCACAGAATATGGACAATGAAGCTGAGCTTTCCCTGTGAAATCCCAGAATCAGCTGGAAATACTTTCTGTAAACAGGATATTCTTCATTATCCCTTGCTGAAATGATATCTGAAAAACCCTAGATTGTAGCTTTTTATTACTTCCGTTTCGGTGGCAGGACAGAGACGAAGTTTCCTATGTTATGAATTATACATTCAAACAATAACACATTAATTCAATTATTCAAAGATGACAAATGTTTATGTGCTTTAGTAGTGACTAAGGAACAGATTTGCTACTTGACGAGAACACCTATATTTTTATCAATGAAATTTTATATAATCCTGTTGGTCTGGGAAAGAAATCAAACCCCACCAATAAAATGGACCCGAACATAAATCGCAGCCCTTTCATAAGAGCGTTTATTCCAGCATATAGCCCGGGCTATTTTATCAGTTTGACAATTGCCGGAGTTGTTGTTATAAATCATCATAAGTAATTCCTGAAAGGGTGCGAGGCTGCTGGGGGGCGGGCGGAGACTGTAAATCTTTCTGTTTTATTGCCCTATGAACATATGCTCCGATTGAAGAAGTCTTAGATCCTTTACTAGAGACAAATTCGCGCAAAGCTGGAGTCCCACCAGCCAAAGGATTAACATTTCCTTACTATTTTTTCATTCCCCTTTACGATGTCTTAATTCTGCTGCCGGTGGAGAAGGTGCTGCTTTCTTGCTTTCTTTCAGTCATCCTCCATTTCACGTCAAATTCTCCCCCCGATATATATATATTGATATATATATATGTGTATGTATATATATATATATATATTTTTTTTTTTTTTTTAGCCCTACACTCTGAAAAGACACCCAAGGGGCTGTGAGACTTTTTCCACGGGGTTCCAAACTGCCCCTCAAAAAAGCATTTTCTTCTGAATCCTCTTGCTGCTCTTTACTTGACCGGTGCCCAGATTTCCCCTTGCACTTTGTCTAGAAAGTGAAAGACCTCTCTGTCATTCAAAATGACTGAACAGCAGCTAGAATTTTGTTTGTCTTTGTGTGTATGTACACAAGTATGCACAAGTATGTGCGTATAGGGTTTGCTGTATGTACACACAGACATGCGAAGGCGGGGGCTCTGCAAAAGTACCCAGATGCCGAAATATATGGCTGACGGAAAAGGACATAAAGAACCATTACCTCTTACTTGAGGCGAGATTTAAGTGCACCATTTTGAAGAAATATAGGATTATAAATCCGAAGCCGTACACAATAATTTACATTGAACTTATGTTTCCATCGCTGGACTCCAATCTTTTTATAACTGGTTTGCAAAGTCAGGAAAAGCAATGTAATTTAGATAAATGTTACAATGCACTTACGGTTAGTATTGTAAGGTAATACGTTACTGTCACATCCCCGTGCTTTGGATGGTAATGAAATCATAGCAGATGTTAGATTAGGTGTGGTGTATTTATAGATACTGATATGTTAGAAAAATCAAACAGAGGAGCTAATATAATCTTTTTCCTGTTTAACTGCGATTGTTGGGGAGCTTTGTGGGGACACATGACGGATATACGTCGGGTTTGCTCTGTGTCTCTTTACACACAGAGAAGGGAGGCAGACTCAGAGCGAACACACAGACGAACAAATGTCATGAGTTTCGGTTCGGTGTGTGTGGGTTGTTTTTGGTTTTTGGTGGTTTGTTTGGTTTTGGTTTAGTTTTTGTTTTTTTTTCCCACCCCCAAAAGCTTCTTTAGCCTCCAGACAGGGGTAGTCCCGGATATCCATCTTTCGGTAACGGAGAAGGAGAAAAGAAAAATTCGCTCATGCGAGTGGGCCCCGGCGCCTTTCGGCCGGTGCAGGACTGCCGCGGAGCTGCCCCCGGCTCAGGCTTTCGGATGCAGTCGATCCCAAATACCTCCTCATTCTCCTCCGGGAACTGCTGCGCCTTGGGATCATCCCGCTGAATTCACCTTTACCCCGACTCTGCCGGCCCGCGGGGCGCGTAAGTGCGGGGGCCACCGCCGGTCGCCGAGGTGCGGAGACGAGCTCTGCGAGCGGAGAGTGGGCTCGACAGCGCGGCAAGTGAGGGCAGCGAGGCCAGTGCGAGCAGCGCGGAGTGGAGCGCGGAGCGGAGTGCGGGGGCGGCCCTCCCCGCGGGTCCCGGCGCGGCTGCCCCGCTGCGCGGGGGCGCGGGTGGCAGCGGGGAGCGCGCCAGCCTCGGCCCCGGCCGGCGTCTCCCGCGATCACGTGGCCGATGTGCCCGCATTTTAAGGCAGTGCCTATATTTCTGATTATAAAGAGGTTTCTCCTGCTCGCCCCCAAAATTCATCAATGGCCGCACGATTTAAAACCCAAACAAAACACGAGCCGGCCAATTGCTGCCTTTGGTTCCAGGAGGCTGATGGCTAAAGGGTTGTGTGTTGATTTTTAATTTTTTTTTTCTTAAAGCCCAACAAATTCCGATTTCCAGTCGCTCTCTTTTATTGGTAGTTGAGCTTGAGCCTGTTTTCTTTCTATCGGGAATTCTGGTGTATGGAAATGTCTGTAAAACCGCAAGATGAGGTTTAGGAGAGTGTTGTCTGCAGACAAAGGGTGGAGGATATATGCTAAGAACTGCAAGAGCAGATCCTGAAAAGTGAGGAATCCAGGTTTATGATAAATTGATACACAGGTAAGCAACTGCATGACAAAATGGGACCTTTAACCACAGGGGCTGCGTTATCGCCTTTGTTCAGAGACTGTCTGGAATTTGTTTGCAATCTCTTCCCATAATGGCTGCAAATGCATGGAGTGGTCTCCACCTTCTTGAATGTTTTAAGCTGTATCTTCTTTTTATTATGCTCTTTAAATAAAAAGTGGACTCCTTCCCAAGGCTTGGGGAAGACGTTTATCCCTGGCCTTTCCCCAATTTTCGGTGGTTTCAGGAAAGGAGTTACAAATAAGCAAAGAAACGAGGGAGAGCAAACTTTGCTAGATGCCCCCGTTGCCAAAGTAAGATTGAGCATCGCTCTAATGCGTTGCCGTGGATAACCGGGCAGGGGGTAGCCGTGTTGATTTGTAAAGGGTGATTTAAAATAGGCTCATCGGTAATGTAGCCCCTGCACCCCTCTCTTAAATATTCCTGCCAAGTGCCTTCACGAACCTTTCCCCTCGCTGTGCATTCGTGTTCCTTAGAGGATGTTGTTTTCCTCCCCCAGTTGTTTCACTGTTGATATTACCGGTATGCTCATGCCTTCGAGTTACACACGCTGTTTGAAGCACGGTTTGATATTTATCTGCAGAGAAGTTCCTTGCCCTGCATTTGAGCGGTTTGATCAATAAGGCAGTGGGAAGGTGCCTGGGGGGACCGGTGCCGCTCTGGGTGAACTGAGGGGCTGGAAACGGGCACACAGCCTCCCCGCAAACACTTGCAGCTCAGCTCCCTCTTGGGATGTTGGAATCAGCCCGTCTCTCCCAGGAACGCCTGTTTACACTGACTTGTGGCCTGTCTGGAGCCCGGGTGAACTCTCGGTTATGTTTGTTAGCCCCCGCGTAAAGCTCTACTTTGTGCTGGCAAGCAGGAGTGTAGGAACCCTGTCTGCCCCGAGTCACTCGGGCGAGTCCTCAGCGGAGGCCGAGATGCCTCGCGGGAAACAGGACAGGGAGGTGAGGAGGAAAGAAAGTTGGGGTGGGATTTTTTTTTTCTTGTTACGTGATGCTCTGCTCGATCAGAAGTTAAAGGCAGTGAACATTTTTCTTAGCCGTATGCCTCCAAGCTGCTGGCCTGCCAAGTTAGTCAGCTGAATCCAATTACTGAAAGAAGCATTTCATTTGGCTCGATGGAAGCAGTCACTTATAACTTCACCTAAAATTTCAATAACACCTATATTGAGCCCATACCTAAATAATTCTAAAGATTTCCCTGGGCTTAGCTCTAGCAACTTCTTTTTGGAGGCTGGCTCTGCAAGAACGGCACTGGGAGCAGAGCACAACCCCGGCTTTTCCCATATTTGCAGAAAAAAAAACCCAAACAAATAAACAAACAAATAAAAAACTTCGGGGGGTATTCCTGTGGCTGCGGAAGTGTGAGTAGGTGACCAACCTCTCGCCAAGTAAAGCATGTCTAGAGCAAGAAAACTATTGCTTGTGAGGCTGAGGAGCTGCTTCGGAAAGGGACGAGAAGTCGATAATTAATCAGGCACAAAATGAAAACTTACCGTGTTAATCAACATCGGCTAACAATGACGGTTTGCAATATTATGATCTCTTCGCTCAGGGGCTAAGGTGCAACCCAATTTACGCTGCCTTCATACACCCTGTAAAGTGCTATTTCTAATGAACTGTCTTTAAAAAAAATAAAGCACTTAAAGTTGACGCACGCCCACGTGAATGTATTATATAAGACGTTACCGGGACAGGCCCGGGCCAAGAACCTGAACGAGCATCATGTGTAATCATGAAGCTCCACTTCCCTAACTCCAGTTCGCCAGCATAAATTAAGATGATTTGGAAGGGGAATGTTGCATCCTACTGGGTTTAGGTAGGGAGAGAGAAGACTTGGTGGAAGGTTGTAAGGTCTGTTATGTTGTGAGCTATTGGAGGTGCTTCCGTTGGTTGTTCATTAAGTGGTGAGTTATTGCTGTGCGAGCCAAAGGTCATTTCAAAGGCTTATGGTGGCTAGATATCGTCTTTATAATGACCTGGTCTTCTTTGTGGGGGATTTTCTGGCACTACTAAGTTCGTAAAGTCCTGAGCCGACACGTTACATAGCTAAATGGGAAATACTAATTTCAAAGCAGCAATGTTTGCGGCGCATTTTTAGCGATGGGTTTTCTTCGCTCGTCTTTCTCTCGGTTTGAAATGGGAGCTGGGGAGACGAAGGGAGAGAGAGTCCCGCGCTAGCTCCGTTCCCGCGGGCCCTGAGCGCAGGCGGTGGGTGAGGTGGTCGTGACCGAGCAGGGTGACAGCAGCTTGCCCGCAATGGCGGTCTCTCCCCCGCCCCGTGTGCTGCCTCTGCACGCCTCGGCCTGGCCTGGGCTGGGCGTTGGGGAAGGCAGGAGCGGCTCCGCGCTCGCGGCCGTTGCGCGGGTTCCGGCAGAGCGGCTGCCTCCGGCGGCCCTGCCCGAATTCACATCCGCGGACAGGGTGTTTTACTCGCTTGTTTGCTGCGTGCTTCTCTCAAAGAGCTATTAATAAATGAAGAGAAGCGTCTGTCCTTTGTCTGATAAAAGATCTGACGTGGACTGGGAGACACGGTGAGGGGCTGCGGACGAGAGGTGCATTTATTAACAAAGTCCTAAGGAAGAAAGCCCAAAACAAAGCAGTTTCCGCTGAGAATTCTCACTTCTGTTGCAGGTCCGCATCCACGGATTTTCCAAAGGAACCCGAAGATCCTACTCACACAGTTAAAGTCAAAACTCAAGAAAAAACATAAGTGTGGTGAGTTTTCTAAAATTCCTTTTCCATCCACCTTTCTCTTCCTTCGACGCCTGGGCCCTTCACAAGCAGCAAAGGCCCAGGCCCGCGGAGCAAGGAGCGCTGCCTGGCTCCGGCGCCGCGGACACCCGAGGCACTACCCCCTCATCACCAAGTACATAAAAGCCCTCGGAAACCCCCTCGATAGCAGCTCGTGGACAGGGGGAGCCGAGACCGATTGGGGAGCAGCCAAACCCTGGACTCAGACGAGAAGAACGGCTGGCTCTCCGTGGGGACCCTGTAGCTGATTTACGAGGCCCCACGGCGGCCCGCGCTCCTTGCCAGAGCCAGCATCCCCTTCCACGTCTCTATCTGCCAGGCCGCCCGCACTCTCTAGTGCTCTCAGCAGCCTGCCTCGGGCGCAGTCCCCAGGCACGGTGGGTACCCCGTCCCCCGCCCGGGGCAGAGGCTTCCCGTCGTCTGGTTCCCCTGCCCGTGGCCCGGCGCGGCAGCCGGGTCCAGTGGCGGCTCCAGCCGTTTCCTTATATACGGGGCTGGCCCGAGTCGGCGGCCGGGAAACGTGCCGAGCCGGGGATTCTTTTGCCGGGCTCCCTCCTACGCGCGGCTGCTTTGCACTTCTGAAAGTGCCGGGTCTTGGGAAGTGTTTTCCTTTTCATTCCTGGCCGGAGCAGTTACTGCCACGGCACTAGTAGTCATAAATTTTGTTACAAACCGCAATGACAGGTGCATTGATATGCACCCTGAGAGCTCCGGCTGCTTTAATAACCGCTCCGCTGGCCGCTCTCACCGCCTCTTATTTATTCGGTATCATATTAGATATTGATCCCAAGCAGAATTAAGTGTAGTGGGAAGTTTTAGTAGAGAACTGCTTAATACGAAAGTATCGAGGGAAAAGAGTCAGTGGGCTCCCGTGGACTCCCGGCTGCTTCCCAGACAGAGCCGTGAGAGGGTCGGCAACCTCCAAAAGCGGCAGAAACAGTGGCAGGACAAAAACCCCATTACAACACCTAACAGTTCAGATGTGGTTAACCTTTCTGGATAAGAGGAAGGGAAATCTGAAATACAGACATGGATACTTTGCAGTTGCTACTCTCGGTGCCTCCAAACCTACCTCCCAATGCTCGGCCTCCCCATTTGGATCTCTCTTCTCCCCCTCCCCCTTCCTCCCCACTTCCCTGGAGGCTGTTTCTGGCCAAACCACCAAGTGTTGAGACCCTGCTTTGGTGTTACCTAGAAAAACATCACCCCGGGCCTTGCACTCGTGGAAAACCAAACCCTGGAAAGCTCTCTCTCCCTCTTTCTCTCCCCCTCTCTCCTTTTTTTAACATCTAAAGATGAGCCACCAAACAGTTGAGCATTGTCCATATGATTTATTGCCCATAGCCTCCTTTTTAGGTTCAAGCAGAGTTCACAAGCAGTTGGTATTTCAGAAAAGAAATAAGGCTTTTAACAGCTTAACAGCAATATTCTTTCTTAAGATTCTGTGTATTCTTTTGGGAAATGTATTTTACAAGGCACATAAAAGCCTATGCTTAAGGCAGTGTTTGCTAACAAAAGTTTTCAGTCCAAATCATTCCCAACAAGATGGATGTTAGGAAGTGGTAAACGAGTGACAGAAATATTTTGCACAAAAATACTGTAAATGGCTCGACAAGATGGTCACAGCGTATTAAAACTCATCTGAATAGCCATAGTCCATTTCTGTAGACATTTCTTAACTAAAATGTTATGGAAGATGAAAATAGCTATTTTCTCACTTCAATCAGCTTCGATGATCATCCCAAGCTTTTGTTCAGGGAAGAAAAGAACCCAGGAGGTTTGAGATAGGGAATAAACTTCGAAGAGTGGTCGAGGATGGCAGGTCGCTAAGGTTATTTTGAGTTACACAGACATGTTTCCTGGTGAATTTTAGGAAACAGATCAGCGGCACCTGACAGTACCAACTGTTAGGAGAGAAAGAGCAGTTTTCTGGTAGCATTGCTTCAGTATAGGCTGGAGAATGCTAATTATCGGACACCGTTCCAAAATGTCTAGCTGCTCTTCTCTGGTATGTTAATGGGCTTAAACCTTGAATACATACCATGAACTATTGAGATACGTTGAGTTGCAGACTGACGTTGCCAAGCGAAGTATGTACTAATTTACAAAATTACTAAAAATGTCGAAGAAAACTCGTAATCGATAAGAAAAATAAGAACATGGAATATTAAAAAACATCAACAAAATTACAGAGCAGTTTATATTTTGCCACAAATACAGACAAGTTCCAGGAGCAGCAAGGGGAACGGTAACAGCACCCTGCCCCAAAACATCTGTCCTAAAGGAAGTGTACGTTTTCATTGTGAGCCGCCTGACCGGGGAACCGGGGAAGGCGGAGAGGGGAGCACTATAAGTCTCCAGGCTGGGAAAATAAGAGAACCCCTAAAAATGATCTCCAGTGGTTCAGGTTCTTTCTACTGGGGACAAATAACAGGGACGAGAAACGTTGAGCGAGGGAATTTAATTCATCACAGAATTAAAATAGGGGAGCTGACCTGCGACTTCCTTTATAGTGCAAAGTGAAGGGAGTGAATGGCGCCAGTTATACTTTAACTCTGGAGGAATCCAGGGCAAGGAGGAGGCCGGGTTTACAAAGGGGACAGGGGTTTTCTGCCTCTGCCCGGCCGCAGCCCGGGCTCCATCCATCATGTCAGCCGTGCGTAGCCCTGCGCACGCGTGCCGGCCGGGGAACGAGGGGGCGCGGGGGCTCCCAGCTGGAACGGGCCGATGGGTCCCTGAGGACCGCAGCCAGCGCTGCCTCACGTTGCTGAAAGCCCTGGCCTGCAACTGGGAGGGCCGATCCAGCGAAACGCGTGAGGGAATGGTCCAAAGACAAAACAAAGACGAAAACGTCTCACAAAACGCATTAAAAAATGCCCCTGGAAAGTCCCGCCAATACGTCCCCATTTTCCAGAGCACCATCTCTCTCGAGTGGCACCCTCCCTACTGTCCCCCTACTGTGCCCTGCTCTCTCCCTGGTGTGCTTCAGTTTGCCCTAGATCCTGCCTGGTGACCCTGTTATTTTCGGGTGCCCCTGGCTCTCTTCCTGACAATTCTGGTCCTTCTTTGCTGTCACCTACTCCTTCTCTGGTATCTCCTACTCTTTTATTAATATTCCTAGCTCCTTCCTTCTCTAATGTCCCTTCATCATTTTCTTCTGAATGTTCCCTTCTCCTTCTCTGTTATCTCCTGCTCTTTGATGTCTTCTGGTCCTTCCCTGGTGTTTCCGAGTCTCTCCCTGGTGCCACTGTTCCTTCCCCACTGTTCCCTGCTCCCGCCCTGCTGCCCCCGGGTCCATCGGCCCAGCCGAAGCTTGCGGGTGCCGGGGTGTGGGGCATGCCGGGCTCGGTCAGGCCGCTCAGCCGACGCCCCCGTACCGAAGGTCTTTTTAGTGTCCTCTCTGTCCCTCTCCTCAGGTGGCTACGAGTGGCCCGGGCCGACGACGTGAGGCGCGGGGTGGCGGTCAATGTTATTTGAGCGGGGGCCGCTGGCCTCGGCGATCACAGAGAGGAGGATGCAGAAAGCCGCCTACTACGACAACGCTGGGCTCTTCGGGGGCTACTCCTACAGCAAGGCCGACGCCTACCCCTATGGAGCGGCTCACCAGCCCTACGGCCAGGCCGGCCTGGACGGCGAGTACCCTGGCTCCGCCTGCTCCGTCCCGGGCTCGGCGCCCGGTCGCGCCCCAGCCCACAAGGGCAGCGAGCTGAGCGGCAGCTGCATGCGGACGACTGGGGGCGGCCCCGGGGGCAGCCAGCCCCCAGGCATCGGCGAGCAGCAGCCCCGGCGCTGCCGCCCTCCTCTCCGCCCAACCCCCTCCCAGCGCGCCCCCTCCGAAAAAACCAAAGGGGGCCCCAACTCCGCGGGCTCGGCCACCGCCACACTCAGCAAGCAGATATTCCCTGGATGAAGGAGTCCCGGCAGAACTCCAAGCAGAAAAGCACCTGCGCCCCCTCAGGTAGCCCAACACCGCCGCACCGGGCCCTTGCCCGCCCGGGCTGAACCTCTTGGGCTGAACTCCGCAGCCCTGCGCCTTGTTCCCTGCTCCTCCAGCTGTCATCGCCCCCATCCCACGCTCGAAGGTCTCAGCCCTGCCGGGCGCTGCAGGTGGGGCTGGCCAGGGGCTCCTGCCCTCATTCTCTGACAGACAGCCCAGCGGTGTCGGGCTTTGTTCCGACGGGTCCCGGCAGAGCCTGGACGGGCGGCCGCTGGGGATCCCTGGGGAAGGCAGCTGCGGGGAGTGTGTACGCCGGGCAGGGATGGATGGATGGGAGGCCACCCCCGGCCTCCTGCGCCCCCTCCCCGCACGCCAACACAGCGAGAGGGGGTGGCGAGACTTCGGACGACCCTGGGGGGAGGGGGGTTTTCGGGGGGAACCAACGACTTTTTGTGCCTCTTCCCTGCAGGAGAGAGCTGCGAGGACAAGAGCCCTCCCGGGCCGGCCTCCAAGCGGGTGCGCACAGCCTACACTAGCGCGCAGCTGGTGGAGCTAGAGAAGGAGTTTCACTTCAACCGCTACCTGTGCCGGCCACGCCGGGTGGAGATGGCCAACCTGCTCAACCTAACTGAGCGGCAGATCAAGATCTGGTTCCAGAACAGGCGGATGAAGTACAAGAAGGACCAGAAAGCCAAAGGCATCATGCACTCCCCCGTCGGACAGTCCCCGGATCGAAGTCCCCGCTGAGCGGCCCAAACCACGTCGGCTACTCCAGCCAGCTCCCTAGCGTAAACAGCCTCGGCTACGACGCGCCCTCGCCCACTTCTTTCGCCAAGTCCCAGCAGAGCATGTACGGGCTGGCCGCCTACACGGCGCCGCTAAGCAGCTGCCTGCCACAGCAGAAGCGCTACGCGGGCGCGGAGTATGACCCCCATCCCATGCAGAGCGGCGGCGGGGGTTTCGCCAACCCCAGCCTGCAGGGCAGCCCCGTCTACGTCGGGGGCAACTTCGTGGACTCGATGCCGGCGTCGGGCCCCATGTTCAACCTGGGGCACCTGCAGCACCCCTCCTCCGCCAGCGTGGACTACAGCTGTGCTGCGCAGATCCCCGGCGGCCACCACCACGGACCTTGCGACCCCCACCCCACCTATACGGACCTCTCCTCTCACCACTCCTCTCAGGGACGGATGCAAGAGGCACCCAAGCTTACGCATCTGTAGCGGGGCGGCGGCCGGCGGGGCCCGGTCTCCTCTCCATTACCTCACTTTTCTGAATGGACAGTGTGACTGTGCTCTGAGTGCCAACAGTATTAGTGGATTTGTCTCCCCTAGCAGCTCCCTTCCTTCTTCCGCAGCCCCGAGTAGGTCCGTCAGCAGGAGCCTTTCTGTTAGAGCTGTTCTAAGCATGACAGTGCAATATACTGCAAGCCGAGGGACTGATAAGATGGTAATAATGTACTTGAAGGTAAGTCTTAGAGATGCCGTAGTGTTAGCAGCGCGTCATGCTGAGGTGTTTTAGACCAGTCGTGAGCAGTGGGAACTCGCCCGCACGTAAGCTTATTTCAGAGAAGTTAATTTATGAATTCCTCTGTAGCGTAAGGGTCGCACCGGACTAAATGATATGTATTTATTATTTTAAGCGAGACATTTTTGTATCACTGATTATTTATCCTCGTCTTAATGTATTTATGTGGGTATTTGTAGAGTTTCCTCACCAATACTTCGGGAGAGCGATTCAGGTCCGTGGTGACTTACATTTCACCTATTTAGTATATTCGGTCTGAGCTAGTTGAGAGAGTAGTCTTGAACAGTTGTAACAGTGGCTGGTGTTTGTAGTTTATGTAAGGATTAACTAAGACAGCAAGTCGTAAGTAATTAATAGAGTAAAACAAACCGTGGCATCACACAAAGAACCGTTAAACTTCAGAAAAAAAAAAAAAAAAAAAAAAAAAAGAAAACAAAAGCAAGAAAGTATTTTAAAAATATTTATTTCTAACTGGGCTGGCCCTGCTGGCGTGCTTGGGTGCCTTGGCTGGCAGTGGGCTTGGCTGAGTGAAGCCACCTTGAGCTGGAAGTGCAGCTGCTTTGAGGAGATGATCTACAAAGCAGGGCACTTGGCCATCTTGTTTCAGATAAAATCCTGAATACAGAAACCTCGATGAGGTTAACGTGTATTTATTGACTGGGTATCTATGGCACATATTGCTATTTCGGTGAGCTATTTATTTTATTTTCTTTATTTTTTTTCTATCTGAAATAGGAATTTAGAAGCTTAGAACAAAAATCAAAACAAACAAAACCAAAAACCAAACCCACAACAACAACAAAAAACCAAACAACAACAACAACATAACACAAAAAAACATACCCTCTCTGATAGTGCTAATTTCATTAGGGTCTCCATAGCAATCCATGCAGCAGCTGCCGCCTCCTTTGTTATTTATACTGTTGCCTTTATTCTAACCATAAATCAATTTTTTAGACATCTTTGGAAGCCCTAGCTTTTCCTCTTGTTTTTCATAAAAATAAACTTTGAAAGAAAATTGACAATCAGGTGCACATAGCTGAAGGGAGCCGCCGGGACGGGTGCAGGCACTGGCCGGGCGGTGCTGCCGCGCTCTCCCAGCCAGGACGGTAAAAAAAAAAAAAAAAAAAAAAAAAAAAAAAAAAAGAAGGAACGATGCTCTGAACCCTCGTCTTTCATCTTCTCTAGTTACACAGCTGTGTGAATCCCTCGCTGGAATTACAGAGACACTTCTTTTGTAAATGTTGTCATTAAAGTCTCTTTTTGAGGGTACATGTTGCTCTGAGAAGACTGTTCTTACCTCTTTTAAAAAGTAGCCAGTTAAAGATTAATCTGAACTTCTGTATCTCCCACCAAATCGTCTTGACGAGCCACTTCCCAGACTGACAAACACTGCAGCTCCTACTCCATCCTCGAATGACAAGACCTGGCATACCTATTGTGCAAAATACTTTAAATCCTCCAATTCTGGTCAACACAGACAAGAGAAAACTTCAGTCCCCACATTTTCTTTCTTTCTTCCCCTCCCCCCAGCCTTCTTACCCTTCTTATTTTCTTTGTCCTCCCTGCTTTCTCCCTTGCCTTCTGGTGTTTATGTTTGGATGGACAGCAATGATTCAAAAATATTACTTAGGATTTTATTTCCCCTCTGTGCGATTTTAACAATGTCGTGCTATATTAAGAAGTGTATCTTTTGTTAAATTTCACTTTTACCCAAGCAAATTTGGATATATGTGTTGTAGATCTGTAAACAAAACCAGAACAGAATAAACTACTTTGTTCGGAGACATATTTTAACCATTTGGAGCCCTAAAGTTATTTTCTATGGAAGTTTTCACGCAAATTACTTCTTAGAATCTCCATCCAGGAGCAAACAAAACATACAAACAATGCAAAAAATAAGGCTAAACACTACACATGAATTACACTTTCACAATATTCTGTAAATATATGTATCTCCAAAACTTTCTGTAATCAATGTACCCACAACTGACATTGTCTATGTAGGATTTTTTGTGTGTGTGAAACATGTGTGAAACATCACTGCTTGCATCTGCAAAAGGCACCACCATTTCCGCAAGGTAAAATCCAGCGTGTTTTTCCCCAGGTGTTATCCACCTTCATGCTCTGTGAGCTATTCCTCAAAAAGTACCTGCTCTGCCTCACACTACTATAGTCTCCATCATGAAATCTGTTAAGAAAAAGAAGGCTGTTTATAGATAGCGCTTCTCCAGAGGGCTTCAGAGGAACCCTGACCACAAACATGGTGTTACTGAGGCATATTGCTTTGCATTATTTTGTATTAAAGACGGTGTTTGCAGACTTGCTTTCCAGTGGGGGAGGAGGAGGAACATGTGAAAGGGGAAATCTTCCTGTAAATAAATTAACTTCCTTCTCTGTGACTGTGGCAGAGATGTCTTGTTTGTAACAAGATATAAGTCCATGATGATAACCTTATTATTAGAAGTAATGTTACTTTAGTGAGATTGCTGGCATTTTTACAATGTTTGTACAAGCATCAGCAATCTTGAGGAGAGACACTTTGGCACAAGCCAGACTTTTTCTTGGCCTGTCATTTAAAACCCATAAATTATAAACAACCCCTTTCACACTCAACAGGAACTCAGCTCCTTTGCAACAGCATCTGATGTGCTGAACTCTGGTCACCCATTTAAAACACAACTCATCAGCCAAGGCCAGGCCTGGGGCTGATCTCAGAGCCGCCTTTCTTTACAAATAGGAGCTGTAGTACCCCTTCCTCTCCTTCCCTGCTCCTTCCATCTGCTTCAGACTCATAAAAGGATCGCTGAACCAGGGGCTCTGAATACTGGCAGCACTGTGGCAGTGTTAGGGATAGTGACCTGCCAACAGCAGTTCTCAGGGGTAGACTGAGCCTCATCAAGGCCATGGGGCCACAGCAGTTTCCCTGCTGCAAAAAAGAGATGATGATTTGTATTAACTTTGTAAGGACAGTGCAGGGCTGAGGTGCCCTTTTGCAGGAGTGCTATCCATGCCCCTCTCTCTAGGGCCTGGTGAGCAGCCTTGGGCAGGGGGATGTAGGCAGGCACAGACAGGGGCTCCTAGGGATGCTACTGTCTTGCAGGTGCCACTTGTGTGGGGATAGGAAAACAAAGTCAAATGTCTCCTGCTTCATTAGCACTGGGCATTAGCACTCCTGGGTTGAACACTGCAGGCTCCAAACCTTGGTCCATTGGTCTGCAGGACCCCCCACATGGCTCTCACCTCAAGAACAGGCAGGTTGAAGCTGGCTAAGAAAGATGGAGCCCACCTGCACCAACTAGAAGCACCCTTATGTTCCTGGGGTCATTTGAGTTCCATGGCAAGACATCTGAAGGCAGGATCCACTTACCTGGAGGGTTCTGCAGCCCTCCAGTCCCATGGGAAGCCCTACAAAACAGCCTGCAGGGAGGTCCAGGGACAGAAGGGACCACTAGGGAAAAAAGGGTAAAGGGGATAGGGCTGCCAGGCTACTCAGTGCTTCCAGCTGTTGGCTGGAAAGGGAAGGGAGAAACTACAGGTTGTGACACCATCATTCTACATGCCAGCCTGCTGTGTGTACCCAGCAGCCACACACAATGGCAGCCCAGTGAAGAGCAGCATGCTGCACATCTGAGAGACCCAGGCATCCAGCACTGCTGCTGAGGACCTGCCTGGGAACAAAAGCTGGAGCCAGATGGGCAGCACAAAGGGTCTGGTGCTGCTGGGGCAATTAGAGCAGTGGTGGCTGTCTGGGCACCACATGGTGTTAAATATTGATGAACTGGCTACCTCTGCTTTTAAAAGTTGGACTGAACAAGAGCCCTGCTGGCTTCAGCCACTTTCCAGGGACATAGCAGCAGGTTGCTCTGTGGATGGGCAATGGCTCTTCATTCCCATGTGAGCAGTGGCAGTGGGTACGTTATGGTCCTTGCTGGGAGTGGGGCTGGTAGGGGAGGGAGAGGATTGTCTCTATTAAGCGTTATTAGTCATGTGATGAGCACTTTTCACTTGGCTGTGGTTCTTCTTACTTCTGCTGAGTCAGCTGGGACTTGACCAGAAACCCTGGCCAGCAGAGGCAGTGTCCAGTTCCAGAGAGCAAGACAGGACAGGACAGGATGGAGCCCCTTCAGTCACAAAGGCTGAGATGCAAAGGGGTCACAGTGAGAAGTCCATGCCTGCACATGTGCACGTCTCTGTAGATACTGTTCAGGAGCACGGTATCTACATTACATTACATTTGCCTCCACATTTAGAATCCAGGGTCCTGGAATTCTCTTGACTGCTCTGGGATGAACCCCAGAAAGTCTCACTTGCAATGACCATAAACACCAAGCAGAACATAAGTAGCATGAGATCTATACTCAACAGGATGGAAGTATTCCAAGTAAACTCACTCCTGAATATAAAATTGGAATGCCTGATTTAATTTCTTCTTTATTCACTGATGCACAATTTTTCTTGCAAAAGAAATTTTGAGAGGTAGTAAACAACTCCATGCTGAGTGAGGTGTGTAGCCTTGATCTTTCCTCCCATGAATCTGGTCCACCTTTTAGAATATTTGGGAGAAAGAAGGGCTAGGTGAAGCAGAAATCTTGGATGAAATCCCTTTGATATCCCTGTTTTGCACATGACAGTATGGCTTATCGTGATACCTCTGGATTATTGTGATACCTCTGGATTATCGGTATGTGTAGTTTTTCCTTCCTGTCAAATTCACAGCCATGGGACAGGAATTGGAGATTTACATGGCACAGGTGCCCATGAGGAGTCACTTTTCTGGGGAAAGCTATACAGAATGAGAGAACGACTTTTATGTGTTCATGCAGAGGATCTCTGTAGTTAATCTCACATACTGGGAGAGCAGAGGCCTGGTGAAACTGTTCCAAGGGTCATTTGGGAAAAGGGGAGATTGTGTCAGGCAAATATCAGTGGTAGAGGGAAATGTACCTTCCTTAAGAAGAACATGAATGGCCCTGTATGCCTGGAAGGGCTGTACTTGTGCTGGAGCTGAGGCTGGCTCACTCAGTGTGGCAGGAAATTTCCTTTGCCCTGGCATCTCTGTATATCCCTGTATTTATTCACATTGTGCAAAATAAATACTCCAGAGCCACTGCTTAAAGCATCAGGGTTAGCTTACCTTTCTTCATGATGCCCACCCATACTCTGTCTTTCTCCACACCATAGGTGCATATCCCCAAGTACTCTTGCAAACCAGCTCTCCCTGACTGGAAGTGTCCTGGGAGCAGAGGGGCAAGGGCAAGGTCATGTTCAAACCAGACCTTTCATATAATTATCTTGAGGACCTGGGAGACATCTATTTAATCTCTTGTGTGTTAATTACTGTGAGAAGCACGGAGGGTGGAGGCTTGCTTCAGAGAGGAAAGGGAACATGCTTCACCTCAAAATGGTCCCTGTGGTTCAGGGTTGCCATTGTCTTCAACATATGTGCTGCTCCAGCAGCCTCCCCAAGGCACCGGTGGTTAAAGGTTTGCACCCAACATGGCTTACTTTTTTTGGCTGGTCTTGTTCCTACATTATCTTAATTTCACAGTGGCTGTCTCAGGTTTTGCAGTGGTCCATGTTTCCAGAACTGTGGTGGTACAGCAGTGGGTTTGTTCCATTGTTCTCACTGAGGTTTCTGCTGCAGCATTTCCCAACCTCATGCCATCACTGCAGTGCTTGCACATGTGTTCTTAAACCTCCCAGTCATTCTCAAATTGGCTTTGACAGCATCATGTTCCTCCCACTCTTTAAAACAAATTTTTCTTCATCCTTTGACTTCCAGGGGCTCTTTTCTTATTAGACTTCTTGACAAAAACAAACCATGGTGAATCAACTTCTTATAACTGGAACATACCTATTTAACTCTCAACACTGAAATTCATGAGCATAGAGAATTGCATCTCCCTCAAAGGCCACAACAGCAAGAGATGTTTTGCCTGTGTTTAGCTACTCATTTCTGCTTTTCTCATCCTTGAACAGTCCAGCAAAAGCAAACAGGTAAAGAACAAGAAACTCAGTAACAGAATCCAGCTGGGTGAATGGAAAGGTGATATGTTGGTGTGAACGTGGACAGCTCTTCTAGTGTTTAAAACACAGCTTTAGGTGTAATAAAACCAGTTGTGTTCTGCAAACAGAAGAACCAAGTAAGCAGCAGTCCTTTAGAGCCACGGTTGTTTGCTTCACTGTGGGCAAGAGTTTTCACAGCAGGGGATACTGAACAGCACAGATGCTTTCCTGCATGGACAGCTTTTCTCTGCTAAAGAGAAAGCCCGCTGTTGCCAGGTTTCTGTTTTGTCAGAAGATGACAAACTGATATGATTGCCATGGGTGTGCTGAGCAAGTTTAACCCCTCCCTCAAAATGTAGGTTTTCTGACAAGCTGTATTTGATTTAAACTGTTCTTGTATATGCATACTCTGCAAATGGAAATGTGATACTCATACATCAACACCTACTGCTGCACCCCATTATTAATGAAATTAGGGTAGTGTAGCCCAGAACAGTGAGCAAGTCTGTGTCTGGAGAACACCTAACTTTGGGTCTCTGGGCTTACAGTAAGTGATCTGTATGTAGACTGAGTCCCAAGTACATTAAAGCAGACTATAGCCAGACTTTGCTCTGTCAGAGTTGTGTTGTGGTCTGGAGCTGGGGAGAAATGGGGGCTGAGAGGCCACATTGCTGGTCAGAGCCCATATGCATTAAAGTGCTCCTGTGTCCTTACATGCTTGTGTCTGCCTGTCCCAGGCATGAGTCCTCCTCATGGCCCCTGCAGGAATGAAAATCAGGCCTGTGCTAAATTATTGGCTGGGTGTAACAGTGGGGCAGCTGGGGCTGAGCTCCAGAGCACAAGTCTCCATGGGAAAGACTTGAGGCTGAGTCAGTGAAATGGTCTGATTGTATCTCCCCACAATGCTCCTCCTCTGCCACCATCTCAGCCTTCAGAAATCTGCAAAAGACACAGTGCAATTTTTCCTTCTCTGGGTACCTTGCTTACCCCCGAGTGGTTAGCACCATGTCTGGGCCTCACAAAATTTGAGGCCTCCTCCTCATTACAGCAAGCAGCATTCTGACTAAGAGCTTGTAGAGCTCTTTGGGCTGAGTGGAAGGCACTGTAACAATGGATGAAGGCATTTAAATTTCACACTTTTATTTAGAAATAAAACATTTTTCTATAGGACACCACCTTTGCATTTCCCAGCTAAGTCTACATCTACCTTTTAAGACTTGGAAGGTTACACTGAATTCAAAACAGCATGATGTAGCCTTTCTTCATGTTCCTTATCTGTGTAGTCCCAAGTTGCCAAAGCCCAAGCATGCTCTGTCCAATGAAGTTTTGGTGTTCTGAAATGCACTGACACATTGTTATCAATTGAGGAATTGGATGAAACTAATCATCACCCAAATCAAGCACAAGTGTAACTCATGCTGGATGGCCAAGTATCTCTGGAAGCCATCGAGGGAAAGAGGATAACTTTTGCATTCCAGGCTTCACATTCTCCTTGTTTCTGGTCCCTGCCATGCCGGGAGGGTGAAAAGTAAGAGACAGTTGGCGGGGGGGTTGGCTGGGCAGTGCAACTTACAGCACTTTCTGCCAGCTGCAAATGCGCAGCAAACAGTGCCGAATCGTCAAGGGAAAAATGAAAGCCCATTAGCAGGATGAGCCCGGGGAATCGCGTTTGAGAGGCTGCAGAGCACTTATCTGATGGATCGAGACCATCAAGAGCCGCAAGGTGCAGCAACCCGCCCCTTCGCCCCGAGTGCGGACAGCCCGGGGGTGTCTGCCCAGCCCACCGCGCACCCGGCTGCTCCACTGGTCTGCCGGGGTTCCTGTGGGAACCTCCGGGGGCCTGGCTGGCAGCAGGGCAAGAGGAGGGGGCAGAGCTACCCTCGGACGGGAGCCCTGGCAGCGGGAAAACGCCGGCCCACCCGCCCTCCAAACTCTCGGCAAGCGGCTCCGGCGAGCTCAGAACGAGTGATCTGTCCGGGGGAGTTCCGACAGCGCTTGCCCACCTTCAGGCCCGCGCCGGCCCTGGTCAGGCAGGCGTGGGCAGGGTAACCGGCGGCGCCCGGGACCCCGGGTGCGGGCTTCCCACTCCGGGCTCCCACTGGCCGCGGGGCGGGACCGGCCTCCCAACTCCCGGCCCTACATTAGGGGAATACTGCCCCGTCGGGAAGCGCGGCAGGTGTGGGGCGTGGTGCTACTCCGTGGGCTATGGACCTGGGGTACTTTTCCCTCGCCCTTCCACCGGGGCTATGTCGCGGGGCCCGGCTGCCTCTCTACCGGCGAGGGGACAGCGCCTTCCCGGCGCTGGGTACCGCGGCCAGCGCCGCTCCTTCCCCGCCGCCTGCCTGCGCGGAGGCGGTGGGGTACACTGCCGCTCCCTCCGCGGCGTCGGGCTCCGGCTACTGGCCGTCTGGAGGAGCCGGATCACTGGGCTACGCCACGTCCATTTTCCCTCTGCCGCCGCCGGAGTCCGGCAGTCCCTGCCCCTGCCCTGGCGCGGGGGGCGCGGAACTAGGACGATTCTGTTCCTGCCCCGGGCCCGCCCCAGCTCCCGGCACCCCGGCCCCTTCAGCAGCCCCGGCGGCTCCCCGCACCTTCGAGTGGATGCGAGCGAAGCGGAGCCTGCCCGGAAGAAGTGAGTTGGGGAGGTGAAGTGTGGGCGGGGCTGCTCTCATCCCGGGTACCGCTCTCATCCCGGCTCCCGCTCTCATCCCGGCTCCCCTCATCCCGGCTCCCCTCTGCCTCAGTCCTGTCCTGGCCCCGTCCCCGACTCCCTCCCCGCTCCCTTCCCTTGCCCCCGCTGAAGCGCGGTGTTTTTCTGCGTTGCAGGCGGCGCTGCACCGTGCAAGGGAGACCCTCCTGCCTGTCCCGCGCGCACCAGCTTCAGCACCCGGCAGCTGACGGAGCTGGAGAAAGAGTTTCACTTCAGCCGGTACCTGTCGCGGGCCCGCCGCCTGGAGGTGGCCCGCTCGTTGCGGCTCCGCGACGCCCAGGTGAAGGTCTGGTTCCAGAACCGCCGCATGAAGCAGAAGAAACGGGAGCGGGAGGCGCAGGCCACCCCCGCCACAGAACCCACAAGTGTTCCGGGATGCCCCGTATAAGGCCCGGGCGCCCCCCACGGAGGGATCTGCCGGGGACGTCGGGGCCGGGCTGGAAACTACAGACAGCAGGGCCCGGGGTGTCCTTTCACGAGGGACCGCGGCGATACAGCTCCTCTGTTTTTCCTGTCGCAATTTATCTCCGGTTTTATTGATGAGGATTTAGAGAAAGGCGCCAGCCCCAAACACTGCTGCTCGTTTTCGGGCCGTCTGAGGCTGTGGGAGCTAACAGGTGCTGTCGCCAGCGCAGGGCAGAGCAGAAAGCAGCTTTACCAGCCCTCCTGGATCCACGGGGCAGTGAGTGGGCGAGGGGGATTACCTCAAGCTCCCGACCCCTTCTTCGTTTAGCATTTAAAAAGACAGATCCGCAGCCTCAGCAGAGTTGATGCCTGGATAAAAGAGGGAGAAACGCCGACAAGGTAGAGAAGAGGCAAGCTAGGAAATCTTCCTGTCATGGGAAGGGGCAGGCATGGTCACCCCTAATAGTGCGTCCAAGATTCCCTTTTGAAAAAAGTACCCTTGTCCTCTGCCTTACTCTTTGTAAAACTACTGAAGAAAAAAAAAAAAGGGCTGCTTATGCTTGTATTTATTGCTTATTTATTCTCATTAATTTTCCTGCTGTGAGGAAAGTTTTTTAAAGAAAAAGTCTTAAGAGAAGCATATCTTCCCATTCCAACTGCAGAGGTGCTGAGCTTTTCCTTGCAGAAGCTCTGGGCTACATGGGACAGGCCAGCAGCTACTCTGCTGGCTCCCAGCACCTCTTGCGTGTGTCTGAGCAAGGACAAAACAATATAAAGTCTTGCAATGTCCAGGGCCAGACTCTCAGATCATGCAGCTCTCTCAGGCTTGATTGTACCTTATGGTTAAAGAAATGCGCCACATTAAATCACTTTGCAACAAATCCTACCACATACAGAACCTCAGGACCTGTTAGGCACAGAAAGATGCTTGGGTTTGATGACAGATCTCTGCTAGCAAAAGACCAAGAAGGTTCCTGTTTTTTACCTGAGGTACCTTTTAAAAAAGGATGACAATAACTGATTACCCCATACTGGATTTACAGGATGGTGGTTTTATTTGTGGAACAAAATGATTTAGAATAACTTTCTCTGCTCCAAATTTCTGTGGGCTGTTGGACTCCGAGGTGAAGAACAATTTGTAGAATCAGGCAATGTGGATCTCAGGGGACTTGTAAGCATAAGGTCCTGCCTGGGAGCCTAGACACCAACAAATGGTCTTTTTTGAATTCTTGCTGAGCTAAAGAAGCATAAGGAGAAGATGAAGATGGAGCTCTCAAGTCAGAAAATCCACAATGTAGAGCATACTTACTCTCCATACTACTTTCCATTTCCCAAAGTGCTTACAGGCCTTCTTGTGAAGACTTCTGTTCTGCTGAGGGACTGGGAAGCCCCTGCCTATGGCAGCTTCACCAGAGATTGGTGGAAGCCCTGGAAAACAGTGTGCTCCCAAAAGCTGGGTAGACATGTTGGCATGATGCCACAGCAGCAGGTCCATGGATGAGAAGGAATGGGAGGCAGATGGCCCCCTGCAGTGAGTGCCTAAGGGAGGGGACTTCCCAAGAGAGAAGCATTTCGTTACACATCATATCCTGAGTGTACCTGGAAAGTACAATAAAGCTGGAGGCTTGCAATTGTGCATGTACACAGGAACATTTTTGTTCTGATTGTGGTGTTATGGTTTGTATCTCACTGGCTCGTTCACTTGTGGCTTATCACTGAAAACTTCTCAGGTCCTAAGTACTCGCGTAAAACCAGTTGCAACAAAAAAATGTGGTTTGCAGTTTTTTAGTAAATTAATGACCAACTGTGCATTTATACTCCAGGCTGATCATCCATTAAAAAACAGCAAATAATATTCCTGCCACCTATTTTTGAGAAGATAATATTTAAAGCAAAGTAAAGCAAAATCTGGTGAAATTAATAAAAATTTAAGTAAATCAAATTTATTTTGCAAATGGAATATTGAAGGTAAGTCATATTCTAACCAACCCTTTTCAGATATTTTTAAGGTACTCTTTAAACAAGTCTCCTGCTAGTATTCCTTTTTTTTTTTTTTTTTTTTTTAAATCAAGCAATAAGCACAGACATGTAGCCAGAATAACACATCTCTCCAAAAGCATATGGCTCACCCTCTAACTTTAGAAAACAGCTGTGTTTATAGTTGCCTCCAAATTTGTCACATGTCTGTGGGGTTGCCAGTTTGTCAGCCTTTTATTTTCCTAATGACTTTGACATTTGTACTAGGCACGTCAAGCCAGAGGAATGTTCTCCACACTGTTGACATGCTCTTGCACCACCAACATGGAAAGAAAGATTCTCATTGATTTCAGTTGGGCTGGATCAGGCCATTAGAACACACTGAGTGTTTTATAAGGAATGTTTTCATGCTGTATTTTTTCCTGAATAAATAAATGCATGTGCCGGCCTTGTAGCAGTGCACAGTTTTGTATCCATCAAAATGACACATCCTGAATATATAGAAATTTTCTTGCAAATTAAGATAAAACCTTACAACTCTTTTATGTCAGTCTGAATCGATTTGCTGGTATGAACACAACTATATTCTAAGAACTGGTGTTAAGTGTAATTTCTGCTCGCATGACATGGGCATTTTAATAGGATCTTTTTTTCCCCACAGTTTTAGCTGTATGAGGATTAGATATCGCTCCTTTGCACCATTCGTTCAGCAAGATACCCAAAGGAAGGAGCTAATGCAAGTTGTGTGCCAGTTCCTGAATAATTAAATAAAAATGCCTGTGATATACATGGATTCACACATGAGTCAAATAAATGATAGATAAGGTCTAAGGTTCACTCATAGAACATTAATCCCAAGACTTGTGTCTCACATGTTCAATTTGATGCCTCGCAGTTGGAAACAGATTCTAGGTTACTCACATAGAGGAAAGAGCACAAGCCACACTTCTTATCACAGTCCAAACAAATATTCCAGAGTTGCCTCAGTAGATACCCACCACCATGAAAGTTATCACATATTATGAAAATACTATTTCCTGGCTTTATTTTCCCTCAAGCATCATTAGCAAACACAAAAAGACCATTCTATTTCAGTCATATATTAATTTTTGCCTGCTGACTGTTGCTCAAAAAGCCCTGGGCTACAAAGGGACATGAGCAATTTTTTTTAATATATTCCCATCAGAAAACAGAAGCATTGAATCAGAACAAAGGTATTGATTTGTAAGGCTTCCAGTGAGAAAAAAAGTTGTAAAATTACTGTTTCTAAGCACTATGAATGTGAATATAGAGGTTTCATATCCTTTGCATAGGTAAGTGATAACAGAAAGTCACACCTCTGAAAACCAAGCTTAGGCAAGAACCCTGGCTTGCTTCTGCATGGGTATTTGGCTTCCCATGCAGAACTGTGTGTGTTTTCCCTTGCAAGTACAGCACAGGGATTGCTTTGATGAGAATCAAACCAATGACTCCAGTTTATGATATAAGCTGCATATACAGGTTTATTTTGAGCATGAAAGAACACAGAAGTTAGCCAGAAAACAAAAATATGCAACCCAATGACCACATTACAATCTCCTTCTAAAAGTGTGCCGTTTCCTCTATTTATTGGTAAAACCTGGAATGGTGGCTTATGCATAAAACAGTAAACCTTATTAGTAGAGAAGAACAGACTGCTACCAGAGGAGAACAGACTACTACTTCTTAAGAAAAACTTTTGCAAGCAAAATTACAAAATGGAAAGACCTCCTTGTAGTTTCAAGCACTTGTCTCTAACAGCTAATAAATCACACTCATGATTTGACCTGCACCACTATGTTAGCCTAAAGTCCAAGGAAATTCTGCGAACATTTGCAAATCCTTGATGACCAAGGAGAAAGAGGTATGGAGAGAAACCCCAAACAAAACATAGTTGTTACAAATTTAAGAGGTGACTGAAGTTTAGGGGAAATGTATTCTTTGCTTTGGAGATAAACAGCTATATAGAGCTAGATGTCTATGTGACTCATTTGATCTCATTGAGAAAAGTCATATGACTTTTCCTATTGTCAGTGATCCTTAGGAGCCTTTGGGCAGGAAAAGACACCCTGTTGAAAGAAAGAAAAATAGGTGAACCAAATGACAAATAATTCTGCCATCAAAACAATGACTGTTATTCACCCCCTCCCCCACCGTATCTCTAAAATGCCCCCAAAATAATTGTTGGCAATATATAGGAAAAGATAATTCCCAGAGCCAGGGTTGTATTTATTTTAGTTTTATCCAGAAATCATTTGCTATCCTTGAGCGTCAGCTAAGTGAACAAAGTAATCCTCAGCTGTGCAACATGGCTTAAGCTTAAGCCTGCATAGAGTGCTAAAATCTCAGACAGAGACAATGTCTTGAGAACTATTTGTAAGCACGACAAGGCTTCCTTTATACTGAGAAAATTTAGACCACTGGTTCACAAAAGAGCTTTTCATAAACAATTTTGTTTATCTTGTGTTTTTGTTTCCTCAAAAGGCAATAGGCCTTGGTGATTAGTAGATTGAAAACCATAAGTAAACAAAACAGTACAGGAATAAATAGTCAGTTCCTTCTCTACCAGCCTATCAGACTTCCTACCACCTAGAAAACAGATCTTTTGTTACAACACTTCATCAGAAAGCATAGTATTACAAATAATAAACCACAAGAAATTTAACTTTGTTCTGGAAACCAAGGATATTTTACCAGGAGTCATATCATGCTTTATGAAAATGTTTAACAGATCTAACTCAAGCAGTCTGGCCCACAGCCCTGGTCTTACACCGAGACCCCTACGCTCACCATCATGGAGGACATACCTAAACTGGCTGCTTGTGCCCTTAAACAGAGAACAAAGACCTTTGCAATGCATCAATCCGTGATGATGTCAGTGTGCATAAAATTACACCCATGTGTGAATTCAGCGGCTAAGGAGACCTGCTTTTGCTTGGCAGGAAGAATGGTTCCTTTTGCCCATACAGCCTGTGAAAAAACTCTGCTTCACAGTAACATGTTTTGATGACATTGGTATAACCTGTGCATTGAGGCTTCCCAGCCATCACTTTTCATCTTAACGGTTGTGATACACTAAATTTACATTCCTAATGCCCCTTTTATGTTCTTTTAACAAGCAAGCTAGATTAAACACGATGAAGCTTAGAGTGGTATTTGAAAACGGATAAAAATCCCACTAAATTTTTTAATGACTATTCAAATCAGATTTTGTCCAGTTACTGTTCAGATAATGGAAACAGCTTCTAGTCCCATTAATCTCTAGTATCAGATCTGTATGTTAAGCATGGGTATTGGAATGATGATTTTTAAACTCCACAAATGTATAGGTTTATAAATTTTATCTTTTGTGTGGGGTGACATTTTCTTCAACATCTGATTGTATCAAATCCAAGGGTAATTACCAAACATTGTTAAAAGCCTATCAATAAAACTGATCCTTCCCTTTAGAAATTCTGTCAAGTAAAATTGTGGTAGGTACATGACACCGATGGGTTATCAAACATTTTTGCATGCTAGAGAGACTAGACCCCAAAGCACAGAGCATGCAACAAGGTGGTGTCTTATAATAGGTTGAATTGTGATGAACACTGTTACTTTCATTTTAATGCAGCCAGGCAGATAGTTAAAAAAAACACCAGGGGGACTAGACTGTTGAACATTCTTAATGTCACGTCTCACCTTAAAAATGGACCAACTGGTGCTTCTGGTTGCTTTTCAAATATAGTACCAAATCAAATAGACTGGATAATCTAATTTGGGATTTCACAGGTGTGAACTGTTACAGCAAGAGCCATGCAAGAAAAGGACTGTTACAACATCACAACTCAGGGGCTAATAATAAATATGTAAGAAAAGAATAAATTAAAAAAAACCCAAACATCCTGCCTGCATGTTGTCACTGTCATCTATGATGCTGTTATGTTTGTCACCTGTGATCTAAGGCCTGCAACAGAGCTCTCTCACTCCAGAGACAGATGGTGGTGCTTTAGAGAACTGGAAGAGCATGGCTTTGGCTTGATCTTCTGAAGATTCCTCCTAAATTAAAAATCCATTTTATTTAATAAGAAGGAAATGGCATGCATGGATGTTGTCAGCAGTGGTCACAATCAGACAGGGATAGTGAGACCTGCAGTCACTGCCACCCTGCAATGTTTGTTTCCTTGAGCCTTCATAGCTTCAGCTTATCCTGAGCCTCACTGGCGGCTACAAGAAGTACAAACAGTGCTGACAATTGCTCATATTTGTTGTTTTTTTCAGTCTCAGGGCTTGTTCCACACTGGTCCTGTTTGCATTCTATTGTGCTGACACTTCAGACTGACCAGCCATCTGATTCATCAGTGTAAGTCCTCTGTACCAGAGCTAAGATGTATTGACAAGCCCAGGCATTCATTTTACTAAACACATTTAATTCTAAACATCTGACTAAGAAGGCTTCAGATCCTAACAACATTACACTTATAACTTTTGCCAGCCTCCAGGGAACTGAGAGGAGGTAAAATGGATCAGGGATGTCACACTTACACATGGCTGATAGCTGGACTAGAATGGAATTTAGCTAGCCTGGGCTCTGCACACTCAGGGAAACTGAATCTGGCTCATGTGATTAAAAATATTTCTCAACCAGGCATTTCTTTTCCATGTCCCAGTGTTGAAAAAACTCCAAAGTGCATATTCTTTGCAAAATGTTCTGAAACCATTGTTGCACTACTTTTTATTTCTGGATGCTGGGTCTTAAAAAAGGCTAAAGGAGATAACTAGTATTCCCACATCCTTCTAATTGTGCCAAGAAAGGAATCAATCTGATCTGCCAAATCTCACAAATCCCAGAAGGTACCCAGCCTAACCAACTCATAGCCACTGCTAAAAAGACCATATGCTTTTAATCTATATACATTCAAGTTATTTCAGTCAGCATAATCTTTTTCTTTACCACAGCTGTACCCTGGGGAGAAACTATGTCAAGTATGAACATCTATAGCTGTAATGAAGATATGGCAAAGCTTTTCTTCTTTCTTTTATGGAAGAAGACAATGATATTGAGGGAGTAGATTCAAATTCTGAAGTTTCTGCTATGTCACATCTAGTGAGTCAGTTCTCAGACTCTTAAAAATATAGCAAGGCACTCCTGTATAGTCAGGCTAAGTGTTTAAACAGGAAGTGTTGACAAACACAACCTAGAGAAAAGCTTCTTATTTATGACACATGGGGGAGGGGAGAATTAGAAAATAAAGGCACTTCCATGTAAGCTTCTTAAAAAATATTTCCCATCTGGAGGCAAAATGTTTATAAAAGCTCATTCAGCTCTGCAGCATTTTGCTGTAAAAACAGAATAGTCTTCTCTGAGGACCAAGTAATCAGGTAGAATCAGTTATGACTCCTCTGCTGAAGAGAGATGGACAGTGAAAAAAGCCAGAAGCTAAGTGCCATTGTGGCTCAGCAGCAACAGCATTCACATGAGATCAGCAAGGTTCATGTCCCTGCTCCAGCATGTTGGTTTCCTCTCTAGAACAATCCTGAAGGACATGGAGGTTGAATGAGGTGCTTTAGATCCCATAAATGCTCTATCAAACTTTCTTCTTAGGTGTTAAAATTTTCTGTTGGGATTTCATGTTGCAAGAGAGTCCTACACAAACGAGTGGTGAGGTGTTGGGTTTTTTTTTGGTTTTGTTTTGTTTGTAGATGGGTCTTGCTCCCTATTTCTAAGACCTTTTAAGGAGGTTTTGATTTTACCCCAGTGTGGAATAGCAACATACTTTAATCTAAAAAATATTTTGGGCAAGTAAACCATTTCCTGACCAGCTCTACAATCAATCAAAGCACATCCTTTTTACAGCATGCTACAGATAAATAATTTATTACAGCTGGCTCTTCTCTCTGTGCAGGGTAGGCAATAGTGATCATTCCTACAGGAAGAGGGAGAAAGTTAATTCTTTCTATGCTCGCCTCCAAAGAAGTATTTAGACCCTCTCACAAGGAGCTTTGATGAATTAATAAACCTCCTCAATATTTACCACAGTTGTCCAGAAACTGAGTTCAACTGCAGCTCCTTAATTTTCCAGATAACATCTTTAGAGTTTGAGAAGGCTTGCCTAACCAGTGACTAAAGTCAAACTGTGAACAACTATTCCTACTTTTATTAGCAAGATCAAGATTTTTCTGCAGTATGAGCTGTACAAATGTTGGGATGAACCTTTACAGCCATCATTACTGCAAGTTTGGGTCATGATTGCCCCTTTGACGTTCGTAGTATTTTGACAATGTGCCCCTGATTCATCCTTTAAAAAAAGATTTGTTGGTGTCTGGCAAATTAGGGATTAAAAAAAAAAGATAAACAAGTGTGGAAGCACTCTGTTAACACAGGTTGGATCCCAGGGAGCCAAAGGCAGAGTTAGTTTGGCAAAGTGGGTAGAGGAAGGCTGTGTTGACCTGTGTGGTAGTAAAGGCAGGGAAATCAGGGCAAAGTGACACTGAAGCTGTTGTCTCCCTTGTGATAACTCAGGCTTGCAGCCCCCTCTGATCTGAAATTTTGTTTATAAGTTAAATCCTGCTCCCAAACAGCATAATTTATGTGAAACCCATTACTCTGAATCCACCACCTGCTTGGAAAAACATACTCCATGTGCAACTGAGACATGGCCAGGGCACTGGGGACACTGATAGACCTGACTAGTCCTACCTGAGACCCCTACCACACCCTGCCCATCAGCCTAGGGGATCTATTTAAAGTTATTCCTATTCCCATGGAGGTGTCTGATACTCCGGGCTGAGAGCAGTGGCTGTAGAGGCCTGGTCCTGCCCTGCCAATGGAAGTTTAGCTAAAGCTAGGAAGATCAATGCCTGACATCAAGTCCTTAGCTGTCTCAGAGCATGGGGAAAGCTTCCACAGCAGCTGCTGTGAATGACAGGGATATGCAATAGCCTGGGGACTGGTAACACCTCCAGTTCAGTGAAACAGCGAATTTGGGATTTCTGCACAATTGCTTTGATGCCTACTCAATGCAGGTGCAAGGATGACAGATGTGCTAAAATAAACTTGGCACCCCTGAAAATCTGACCCTGCTGAATAAAGGAAGGCAAGAAAGGAGGTGAGAAAGGGAGAAAATTATTCATCTTTAATACACAGTTTGAGATCCCATGTTTCTTTTCAGAAATACTATTTTCGTGCTTCTTAAAACTCTATGAAAAATCTTTCTATCCTCATGTGGGTTGTTGGAAATGCATCAACATTAATTTATTCATCAATTAAGTATGCAATATCTTCCATAAGTGCAAAGTGGTTAATGTTAACACTCTGTCTATTGCATTTTTATAGAAGTATGTTTCTAGAAATTAGACTTTATCTTGTTTACACAACTATTAGACTGTAATTTGTACCTGCCTGGTTATGATAATAAGGAAATATTGTCAGCAACATGCAATTGATTTTAACATAGTGTGAAAATCTATTCTAAGATACACCTAAACTGACATAAATGCAACTTAATTTCTTACTCCATCATGGATTCTATCTACAAGGCAGACATGCCAACTTCCCAGTCAAGTGCACAGGAGCTGCAGTTGTTGAAGTCTGGCCTCAGTTTTGAGATCAAGTTCTCATTAATACCTCCTTAGTAAACTCATAGGAATGTCTGTGTAACTTGGCTCACACTTGGGCAATTTTGGCACCATTCCTCAGACTGAAGAACAATGGATTGCATTAAAAGGCTGTTAGGCTGATTTGCATTAAAGATTTACCAAATGCCTTGAGATCCACTTGATCACACTAGTTGAGATCCATCAGTTTAAGTCTTCTCTGTGTACTTTGCCAGACTGTTTAGTGTACAGGGAACCTTTGGCATGAAGTCATGCTAAAAGCACCCTCCTGCTGCTGCCTGGCACTGGATGTATTGGCAGAGAAGGACCCTTAAGTCTTCCTTCATTGCAGAGAATCCCAGCATCCATAACAGCTCTTTAAAGGCACTGACAAGCAACATAATGCAGAGCATCCCCCAGGATATCCAAAGTTACATCAGAGGGGCAACCTGGCTGTGATCCAGACAAGAAGGCATTTCATTGCTGGTTTGTTTGCTGTCTCTTGCTACTGTTTTTCTTAAACACCAGCCATACCACACAGTAATCACAGGTTTCACTCATCAGTGAAAATTCCACATAGTTCTCTTTCAAAAAGAACCATTCCTAATTGAATCTATGAATGTCAGTACTCTTCCTGTGTCTTGGAAAGACCTGACTTGTTGGAGACCTGCTCCATGGAAATGGAGAGCAGCAGTTTGGGCAGAGGTCCCCAGCTGTGTGCTGAGAAAATGCTCTGATGAAGTCTGCTGAGCAGCATGTGTCCCCAGCCAGTTGCTTGGGATGAAGGAAGTTTCTACTGTAACACAGAGCAATTCTGCAGTGTCCTAAATCACATTAACAGTGCCCCGAAGAGGAATGTTTGCTATCAATATTTGGCAGACAATACTATTTTATCCACCTTAACTTGGACTTAGCCTACAATGTGCTTCATTGCACAGCAGTCCTGGCTCACTGGAGAGGTCCCAGAAGACTGGAAGCTGGCCAACGTGGTGCCCATCCACAAGAAGGGCCAGTTGGAAGAGCCAGGGAATTATAGGCCTGTCAGCCTGACCTCAGTGCCAGGCAAGATTATGGAGCGGGTCATCTCGAGTGCGATCACACAGCACTTACAGGATGGCCAGGGGCTCAGGCCCAGCCAGCATGGATTTAGGAGGGGCAGGTCCTGCCTGACCAACCTGATCTCCTTCTATGATCAGGTGACCCGCCTGGTGGACGTGGGGAGGCCTGTGGATGTGGTCTACCTGGACCTCAGCAAGGCCTTTGACACAGTCCCCCACAGCAAACTCCTGGCCAAGCTGGCAGCCCGTGGCTTGGACAGGAGCACACTGCGTTGGGTTAGGAACTGGCTGGAGGGCCGAGCCCAGAGAGTGGTGGTGAATGGTGCCACATCCAGCTGGCGGCCTGTCACTAGTGGTGTGCCCCAGGGATCAGTGCTGGGCCCCATGCTTTTCAACATCTTTATTGATGATCTGGATGAGGGCATTGAGTCCATCATCAGTAAATTTGCAGATGACACCAAGCTGGGGGCAGCAGTTGATCTGCTGGAGGGCAGAGAGGCTTTGCAGAGAGACCTCGACAGGCTGGACAGATGGGCAGAGTCCAATGGCATGAGATTTAACACATCCAAGTGCCGGGTTCTGCACATTGGCCACAACAACCCCAGGCAGCGCTACAGGCTGGGGTCAGAGTGGCTGGAGAGCGGCCAGGCAGAGAGGGACCTGGGGGTGCTGGTTGATGGGAAGCTGAACATGAGCCAGCAGTGTGCCCAGGCAGCCAAGAGGGCCAACCGCATCCTGGCCTGCATTAGGAATAGTATGGCCAGCAGGAGCAGGGAGGTCATTGTGCCCCTGTACTCTGCTTTGGTTAGGCCGCACCTTGAGTACTGTGTCCAGTTCTGGGCCCCTCAGTTTAAGAAGGACATCGAGACACTTGAACGTGTCCAGAGAAGGGCAACAAGGCTGGTGAGAGGCCTTGAGCACAAGACCTATGAGGAGAGGCTGAGGGAGCTGGGGCTGTTTAGCCTGGAGAAGAGGAGGCTCAGGGGAGACCTCATTGCTCTCTACAACTACCTGAAGGGTGGTTGTAGCCAGGAAGGGGTTGGCCTCTTCTCCCTAGCAACCGGCACCAGAACAAGGGGACACAGTCTCAAGCTGCAACAGGGGAAGTTTAGGCTCGAGGTGAGGAGAAAGTTCTTCACCGAGAGAGTGATTCGTCATTGGAATGGGCTGCCCGGGAGGTGGTTGAGTCTCCGTCCCTGGAGGCGTTCAGGAGGGGACTGGATGTGGCACTTGGTGCCATGGTCTAGTTGTGAGGTTATGGTTACAGGTTGGACTCGATGATCTTCAAGGTCTCTTCCAACCTTGGTTATTCTATTCTCTTCTCTTCTCTTCTCTTCTCTTCTCTTCTATTCTATTCTATTCTATTCTATTCTATTCTATTCTATTCTATTCTATTCTATTCTATTCATGAACCTGAGAATTGCAGGTGACACCTAGCAGAACTCAAATTTGAAGAAACTCATTCAGACGTCTCCGCCTTCTGATGATTTGTTTAATCTTGTGTCCTCTCATACACTTAGCCATCTAGACTGCAATCTGAATGGCCAGCAATAGTAAATGTGTTAAAAAGCAAATAGCTTAAAAAAATGCAGGAGACCGAAAGCCTTTCATTGCTATCTCCCAGTTCTCATGTGATAACATTCTTAGCAATTCTATCTGCAAAGGATTTATATTACTGGCATAGGTATGCACTCGTGACAGCCATACATTTCACTGAATACTAACATAGAACAAAAGAGCAATACAAATTAAACACACATGCTAAAAGCTGTCCAAAGAATATTAAGGGGACTAATAGGAACTTTTTTTTTTTTTTTTTGTGTGTGTCTAGGTGGCAGATTAATCCTATTGAAATTCCATTCTATTTACAATGTTTCCCCAGCAGACGGTTTGATCCTAGCAATTAATAATGTACCTGGTAAAGGTAGCCAATGTGAAGAGACAGGCTTGGAGACAACTGTACTCCATCTTTTGGGCATGCCTGTGTAAAGTGAGACCCTTATTAAGGGTTCTGTTAGATCTACTCTAGTTGACTTCTGGAAATGCAAATCTGATGGGACACCGTAATTCTGCCTTTTGGTTTCCCTTGAAATTCTATTTGAAAGTGTATCCTCCTCTCCGGACTGAAATCAGAGTGACAGCACCTTGCTGTCTGCTGTTAAAAATCTGTGAAAGCTGGGGAGCTTTCCATAGTGTGGCTCAAGAATTACCAGAAAATAAATTTGTAACGATGTGGCCAGCTGACAAAACAATTTGCATGCAGGCCCTGCAGGAACCCAGGCTTACAAGTGTGATGCCTTTCCTCAAAAAAGCTGGGGGAGAAAACAGGGATATTGATTAAAGGTGAAGGTGGCGTCGAAGCCAGTTTTATTGCTACTACCTATCATCACTGGAGATCTCCCTGCAGAATTTTCTATGAGATACTCTGCCAAAACAGTCCTTTCAGTGGGAGCAGGGAGGAGGACTGGGAATGTGGAAACAAAACACACCACCTTGATCTCCTGTCCCATAGAGGGGAGCATGAGCATCTGTGTTCTGCCATGTCGGAGGCATAAGCTGAGGTCTACTCAGTTTTCCTCCTGTTTTGGCTAGTTATTTGGATTTGTCACTAGATTTTTGCTGAAATTTTGCTGCATTGCTTCCTGATTTCTGTTCCCTGACTTAGCTTGCATCTTAGAGCCTATCTCCAGAGAAACCTTCCTCTTTAATTGGGTGCTAATGTGGATTTGGCCTAGCTCATACATCGTTTGTACTCTACCTTATTAGAGCAAATTTTGCACCATGTCTACTGTTTTTATCCTTCTCAGTACTGTTGATGATGAGAGGACTCAGATGGGACAAGCCATTTTACACTGTAGTAATCTCCTAATACAAAGCCACTCAACTTCTCAAGACTGCTCAGGGTTTCTGTAAATTTTGTTCTGTTCAACTTGCAGCTGTAACTAGAAATGCAGACTTCATCAGCAATTTAAAGAATCAGTCCTCTTCTACATCACTGTTTTCAGTCCTCAGTCCATTGTTCCAATGTTATGATGTCTACTTTTGCTACTGCTCTACTAGAATGCTTCTGCTCCCATGTGAAGAATATCTTAGCAATTATGGTTAATGATTCAATAGTAGGATTCACATACTTTGCAGCCATTAATACATTTCTATATTTGTTTAATACCTTCCAGTATTTACAAGATTTAATATCTTACAAGACTGAAATATCATTGTGTTATCTGTCCTTCACAGTAGAATAAGGACATTTGATAAAATCAGATATTCTAAATTCCTACTAAAGTGCACCTAAAGAAATGAGGATCGAGAAGTCCTGTAGAATGGTAGAACAAGTTTTTCACATATCATAGAATGTTAAGGATTGGAAAGGACCTCTAGAGATTGAGTCCAATCCCCCTGCCAAAGCAAGGCCACCTAGGGCAGGTCACACAGGAATGCATCCAGAAGGCTTTTGAGTTTCCAGAGGAGACTCCACAACCTCCCTCTGTCACACTCACTGTAAAGAAGTGTCTCCTTATGTTGAGATGGAACCTCCTATGTTCTAGCTTGTACCCATTGTTCCTTATCACATCACTGGGCACCACTGAAAAGAGACTGGCAACCTTTGTCTTGACACTCACCCCTCAGATATTTATAGAGTTTGATAAGATTCCCTTTCTGCCTTCTCTTCTCAAGACTAAACAGCCACAAGTCTCTCAGCCATTCTTCATAGAAGAAATCCCTGCAATCTAAATATTGGATGCATAATTTATTTTTATGGTGTTTTCCAAACTTTGGATAGTCTTTATATTACAGAACCAAGACTAAGAAAATAATGGTTGTTTAAAGATGAGGTATACATCTCAAAACGCAGAACTTGTCTTCTGGATTCTTAACAAAGTCCAAAAACACTTCATGAAGCATTCTGGTACAAGGATGTTGAAAAGAAGATATTCAGTAAGGTCAATAAAGAAAGCACCTGTAATTCTCAAAACAGTCTCCTGCTAGATTAAAATAATTTTATGCTCAAGTTCTCTCCTTCTCCTCCATAATTTGTGTTTTAAAGTTCAGAAAGACAATGGCCCAACTCATATATTATCCTGAAACAACCCAGGAAAGCAATATATTCCAAAGTTGTATAGCTGGAACTAACACTTTTGCTCCTGATTATATCAGAAAAGAAATCTCACTTGCAGTAAGTGAAGCACTTTCAGGCAGTTATAGGTTGGCCTTTTTACTGCTTCAGGCTCTAAACCATATCTAGCCATTTCTGTTACTTTTGCAGAACAAATGAGATTAGTTCACATTTGTCAGAGCTCCACATGGAGTGGCAGAGGAACTGAAGATATCTTGAGTCACCTTTCTTGGGAAACTTTTGAGCAACCAACCCCCCCCCAACCAAACACCAACACAAAACCAACAAACCCACAAAAAGAACAAGCAACTCATAAAAATCCTTGTTAGCATTACTTCACAAAAAGGAAATGTAAAATAGTCTGAACTGGCATCTTTCAGCTCCTCAAGATACTGCTTTTAAGTGTCATATGGAACATATTAAACTAACTTTACATCAAAAGCAGATATTCCCTGTGACTGGAAAATTTGTCTGAATAACAGTATTTTTTTTTTTAATGTTGCTATAGTGATCCAGTGCAGCCTTGCCCCTAAACTCCTGTCTTTTAATACCACAGCCTATGTTGAAAAGCATGTTAACACCTAGAAAGAGCTGCAAAAATGTCTGCAATTATTCTTCTGCACATACTTATTTAATTTTGTTACTAGAATAAAGTTGAAGTATCTGCAAAATTTCAGAAGGCAGCCGTATTTATACTGCTCAAGGGTTTTGCATCTGCTGAGTTCAGTAAAGTGTGCCACAGCTCCTGAGCCCAGGCTTCCCTACAGCTCATTGAGGTAGAGCCGTGGCTGACATGCACCCCAAAAACCCATTGTAGCGACAGGACTCTGATCACTGCCCTGCATTAGAATATTGACTGCGTCTTTCTACTACTTGCCAGGCTGGAATTTTGTTTTCACTCCCTTTGTGATTATATTTCCAAGTTAAGCGAATTACAGCATCCTGGCTGAAAGCGCGGTTTACCCCTCAGTAACACTGGCACGAGATGTCAACTCAGAGGCGGTGTTCCTCAGGCCGGAATGACTGAAGAGACCGAGAGCATCTCCCCAGCACCAACTCATTCTTACAAGCGTTCAACAGCTTCACTCCTGCAGCCACTGCACGCTGCCCGACGAATAACACCCCGCGGTCCTCTACGGGCAGCACACACCGCCTCGCACCGCGCGACCGCGGGGCCCCGCCCCGGGCGGCGGGGGCGGGGCGGGCCCCGGATGCAGTTGCTGCCACGGCGGTGCGGCGCCCAGTTCCCGTGCGTGTCCTCGGCCTGTCGCCGCTCGTCCTCCGCGACATGTCGCTGGTGGCGGAGGCCTTCGTGACTCAGCTGGCCGGTGAGGGCGGGCGGGTGACGGCGCAGGGAACGGCGGGCGGGACGCCGCGGGCCGCGGGCCGGGTCCCGCCTCATGTCAGGAGCTACCCTGCTGACTACGGCCTGGGGGTGGTGGCGAAGCAGGAGCCGCCCCGTTGAGGCACGAGCCAAACACTCGCGGTCTCGATCCCCTGGGTGACCCCTCAGGACGGGCCTGGGGCACCGCGGGAACGAGCCGGGGACGCCGGCCTCGGGGAGGGCGGGCGAGGAAGGCTGACGGCAGCCGTGGAAGGTTGCCGGCGGCCGCGGGGTGAGCGGTGTTAGCGGTGTGCTCAGGGCTCGGCCTCGCGCGTTTTTTCCGCGTCGTCCGCCTGGCGCTCTGAGGCAAGGACAGGTCACCCTGCACAACTCCCATGGGGCACAGCTGTGCAGGCTTGCTGGGTACTCTCCTTTATGTGGTCCCTAATCTCTAGCAATGCATGGTTACTTTCGTTTAGTGACTGACTTCAAAAGGGCTTACTTTTCTTCAGTGACCCAAAAAACCCCATCGTAGTTATAATTTCAGCAGCTGGCCTTGAATCCTCCAGTGTGGGAGATCTCATTGCGGGACCGTCCTCTCCCTGCCTAGGGATGTGTACCGTATTTCTTGTGAAGCTGAGAAATATAACTGTGCCTTTGCCACTTGTTGGTGTTCTTGTGATCTACTGCATCTACGCCAGGTAGACTGGATGTGAGCCTTGTCCTAAATCATAACTGTTTATCACTCTGGAGTTACTTAGCAAAAAAAACGATACTAACCTACTCTGAAGGGGTTAAAAAAAAACCCAAACCAACAAACCTAACTTGTACCTCAGGCTGAAGTTCAAAATGTATTTAATATGTTGCACACTGAAACTCAGTGCATTGGCCAGTGTCTCCTTACTTGTTATTCTCTGTTCCTGATTTCTTGCTGCGGTATAAGCTCACAAGGACACCATATTTTAGTTGCTACTGACTTGTTGAGGAGGAAGCTGGTGTAGGAGATAGGGAGTCCTGAGAGTTGAGTCTTCTGCCACTCAGTGGAGGCCTCAGTGTAAGAGTCTGAGCAGGATTCTGTACTATGAGTATACAGTTTACAGAGCAGATTTGCTTCTAACTGGTATGTAAAGTGAAAGTGATGGATCTTGCGTCTGGGTGTGTGGAGGTGCACATTGACAGGCTTGAAAGTTTCACTGGTCTTCTGGGTTGGCATTCGTCAACTCATATTAGCACAAGCCATGCTTAGCATTCTAAGGGCCAGAGCCCTGGTTCCTCAGGATGTAGAGAATATGGTCAAGGTCAGCATTGCTTCCTGTTACTAGCCTTTATTATCTCTTCTGTATATTTATATTATGAAATACAGTGATAATGACATATGTGAGTTGGTGTTGATTGTGCTGCTTTCCTTCGCTCTGTGACCTTTATGAATACTTTAGAGTGCCAGTTTACGGATACTTACTTCTTTTTCCTGGGATTACAAATACAGGCTCAAAACTATACTGCATGTAGGCAACTCCTTGCTTTCTTATTGAAAGTGCCCTTGATTATTGCATGAAATTATGGCTTGTTAGCAAATTTTTGTAGAATACAGCAGTGACAGATCCAAATTTAGTGTAAGGAAAATGTGGTTTTGAAAAACCGGAAACAAGACATGACTTTTCACTCTTTACTGAAGTGTTCTTCCTCTGTTCCTGAGGAGATACTTGCCTCCCCCTCAGAGTAGTTACACACTGCTTGTACTAGTCTCAGATTCTTGTATTAACAGGTGTACTGTTGAGGTGATGCTTTGACAGTATCAGAGCTGCTCAAGCACTTCTGCACTCTCTTACAATTTAATAAGCTTAAGCCAGTAGCACCTCATCTTTTACTTTTCAGTCACAGGTTAAGTGATGCTCATTTCCTTTTCATAGGTAGAGTAATATGTAGGCATTGAATAGAAAAGTACTGGCAATACTAATTTGTTTTTAAAGAGCAGAAATGGTGCTTATTTTATTAATCTTGTACTTCTGCTGGCTCTGCAGCTACTTACTGTGACTTAAGGAACAGTGCAAATCTGCTGCAGACCTGTCCACTGAATCATTTTCTAAAACAGAATTATGTTTTGCTTTCCCAAATGCAGCGTCAAAAGCTTTTTCCTTGAAAATAGAAAATACCTCTGTCAGTGGGTCATATCCTTCCTAGCTTGTCTGAAGCTAAATGATTACAAAATCACTCAATTTGTTCGTATGGAAGAAACTTCTCCCTACTGTGGGGATCTTAGAGCAATTGTGGAGTCTCCATCCTTGGAGATGCTTAGTACCAAACTGGAAGTGGCCTGAGGCAACCTGGTGCAGCTGACCGTGTATCTCCAGAAGTTCCTTCCAACCTCAGTTGTTCTGTGATCATTGGTTGCCAGCTTGCACTGCTGCAGTGATTCAGCAGCCTCTCTATGCAATGTGCATTTACCTGAACATGCTGAGGGTAGCCTGCTGCTGTAGTTCATTCATGATTAGATACAAAATGAGACTAAATCGTTTATGTGGAGTAAAACACTTGCTTTAGTGCCATTCAGTAGTTTGCTTATTCAGAAATACAGAGGGGTTGATACTGTGTCTAGGAGAATAAACCCCAAATATTTCCATAGTTTCATGAATTGCAAGCATTTAATATTGTGTTTTAAGTCATCTATTTCTCAGCTGTAGAAAATATTAATTGGACAATATGGTAGAAAATTTGTTTAGAGTAGCTAGCTCAGCATCAATCACATATTAACGGGATAGGAAATGAGTGTTTATACTACAAGAAGAATTAGATTGCTGGATTTCAAGTGGTCCAGAATATTAATCTTCCTAACTGTAGTAGTTTTGAGAGCCTGACTGCTCAAATCATCTATAAAAAATTGTGGGAAAAGATGTTTAATTGATCACTAAATTACTCAATATGCTTTACATTTTTTCTTTTTTTTTTTTTCATTCTTTTCTCAAGCATTAATTTTTGATAAGTGATTGAGAGAGAAAGTAATATTTTTGTTTAACCTTTGATCTCTGGAAAATTACTTCTGTTTATTGCTGTTGAGTTATGTCCAAGAGTCTTAAGACTAGTTTTAATAGTAAGGGAAATGAGTGAATGGAGTTTGAAAACCAGATGCCCTTCTGTCTGTATATATTTTGCATTCTTTGTGAGGCTGCCTCCAATGTGACATTGCCAGAGCAAAAATAAATCTGACATGCATGTTTTATGTATTGAGACAAGCTGCTATTCAGCTGAGAGCAAATACACAGGGAATAAAACCTGACCACCTAAATTGTTCCTGCACATACAAACTTAAAATTGAAACTGAGTACGCATTTTGTGCATCAGTGTTCATAGGTAAATGGTAACATTTCCTGCATATATAAGGTGGGGAAAAAAAAGGTTATTCTTGCTTAGTAATAGATTGTCTGCTGCACAGGTTGTTTAAGACTGTTGCAGAGGTGCTTGTGGTCAAAAAGAGACGGTCTGAAAATTCAAATTTGTCATGCTGTCTGATTTTTATCTTAGTGATCTTTTACTTACTTTGGTAATCAAACTAAAAGGAACCCTTTTAACTCATGTTTAGTTTCAGTGAGTCTCTTACAATACTATTGCTAATTTGTGCTCAGACGCAGGTTTTTATGACTTGATTTGAAGCAATCCTTTGATTGGATTGCCTATCTAATTTTATTTTCTGGTCAGAGAAAAAATAATATTCACAATTATTATAGCACAGTACATTTTGTAGTTTTGAGATATTGTTGTTTCTAAGAAACAATACAGTTACAGTTGATAGTGGAATGTACTGCTGTAGTTGGTTCTGATTTCATTAAGATTAAGCAGTCTTTCTCTAATCAGCATTTTATTGTTACATGTTTCCTGCTTAAGTAGTATCTTCTTTTCTCATGCCAGATATGATGTAGATCTAGAAATAATGGTAACAAAATCAGTAAACAGAAAGCAACACATAATGTGACTGTGTCCCGTTCGCTTTGCACTTGAGCTCCGATCAGTTGTAGGGGGTTCAAATCTGAATGCTGTTTAGGAGCCTAGGTTCCTCCTTGTGTTCAACTCACAAGTGGTCATAGAAGAGCAGCTCTGGAGAGGCACCAGATTTTTCTTCTCTTTCTCCTTGGATACTCTGTTCTCTGACTGCCCAGATACTAACCTGGACTCTTCATGTAGGTTTGGACCCTGTGGGCTACTTTGTTTTCAAAACAAGAACTAACAAAAGAGTTTGTCTGTTGCCCTTTGCTCTAGTTGAACAGGTGTCACATGTTGCTGTGCTGCTGGGCATTTTCACCTGTCTCTTTTGAAAGTGAGGGAGAAACTGCAGGTGCCTGCAAGCCATGGAGAGGACAGAGAGAAAGTCCACAGCAGGTTCTGCAGCTATTCTTCTTTTAAAATTCTGCTCTTCAGTTAAGATGACACAGATGTCACATAAACATGGATATTTTAATACAAACTGGAAGAAGTTACATTTAGTAGTAAAACCTACACAACGTGTAGGAAGAATTAGAAACATTAAAGAAAAAAATTACAGTGGTGCTGCAACGAATGCAGGAAAAGTTGTTACCAGTCTAATTTTTTGGGAAATAGCCCAAGGGAAAAACTGGAACATGCATGCTGAATTGGAAGGTAAAAATATGGAGAGATGGGGAATTTTTTACAGCTCTGCCTTCTAGCTGTTGTATAATGAAATTGAAGCTAATGTAATGCTTGCGTGTCTGGCAAGAACTTTCAAAGTTCAACTGCGTGTGTTGGGTTTTTTTTTAAGCATTTAAATGCCATATTGGAAATAGTCTGGATACACTGGAATTTGTTCACTGAAACCCTTGGAAAATAAATGAGGAAGACTGTGATGATATGATTAAGAGAACAGGATAAATGTTTTTCAGGTGTTGAAACAGGGAGTCTGCAGTGTTTCCCAGAGGTGAGGAAGCACACAGGAGATGCTGTTGCAGTTACCATTGTCTGCTTTGGGCTGACTTAAAGGACTGTGAGGCCTAAGGTAACATCTGCCCACTTGCTAGCAAGTGGCCATGCTTGGCTGGCTGACTGCACCAGTGCTGTTAGCATTTCTACCCTGCAGAGCTTTCCTGCCTAGAAATCTCAGCATTTCTTGCCCCTTTGGAAGACTCTGGCACAGAGTCTTTATTGTCATTGCTTTGTATCTTCTGGTACTGCTGTGCTCAGGGCTGTGGGCAAGAGAGGAAAGAGAGAATAAAGGAGAGTCTTAATGAAAAGACAGAGGAGCCAGGGCTGGGTGAGCAGAAATTGTGTCTGTGGGGAGCAGGTTTTGGAGCAAGTACAGAATACTGAGGTCCTGTCTGGTGGGACAGGTGTGTAGGATCGCTGTTGTGGATTAGAGGTAGGGGTGCTGTGGATGAGAAAATGGAGTTCTGTGGGGCACTTTGGCAAATTGATGTTCAGACTGCCAGACATCAAGGGAGGGAGTTTGGACTACCACAGGGAAGAGAGGATCTAAATCTAAGCAAGCTTTCAAAGAACAGATTTAAAGTATACAAATGTAGATAACACGGCTAAGAAATTTCTTAGTCCATTAAGGCACTTAAGGCATGCATGAGTATCATACCTTCCCTGTTCTACTCTTCAAAGTTCCTACGTTTGAAGCTTCACCTCTTGAGTCAAGGCCAAAGAGGGACAAAGGACTTAAGTAGCACAACGGGAAGGAATTGATTTGGAGTTCTATACAAAGTTATAATTAAGAATTACAGAGCTTCTTTGAGATGGTGCATATATGCTGAATATCAGGAATAAATAAAATAGCTCTAGCTTGTCAAGACTGTACAAATAAATCTGTTGAGATAATGTAGCTGGCATTCTCTGATCTTTCTGAAGAAATCCAGATGTCGATTTAGGAACAACTTTTATTTATGGATTTGATTTTGTTGAGATTTTTGCCCTCCTTTCCTGCTGGCAAGCATGATTCTGCAACTGGAGAGATGCTGAGCAATCTCTCCCTCGTGTGGGCAGCCCCAGCAGTGAGAGCAGTGAGCACCCTGGAGGAGTAAACAGCAGATGTGTATGCTCTGGAAAGTCAACTCAAAGACAGTAACAGAATTAGACTGGGGTTTAAAACCATGCAATGAACAGCTTTCTTGGAGTACAAAGCAGCAGATTGTGTCACGCTAAATGGCTGCTGCAGTAACGTACATGCTGACTTTCTTAGTGCTGCAGCCACAGGAAGCTCAAGTTTGAGAATTGCTGCTGTGATTGAGTCTTACGTTTACAGTCTGATCAATAATTACTGAACAGTCATGATTTATCTGAATCTCAAGGCACAGGAACAGGCTGTGCCCATGTGCCAAAAGATGAGCCACTGGGGAAGGCGAGCGGCCTCTTGAAGGATTTAAGGGGAAAAAGAGGGTGAATCACCTCTGGAAAGCAGGGGGAGCAACTCATGATATGTTTAAGGATATTGTTAGATCACGTAGGAGAAAGAGAGGCAAAAGCCCAGTTAGAACTTAAGCTGGCCACTTCTGTGAAAGACAATAAAAAGCATTTTTATAAATATATTAATGCTAAAAAGAGGGGCAAGAAGAACCTCCACTCTTTACTGGACCTGGAGGAGAACATTGTACCTAAAGATGAGGAAAAGGCTGAGGTACTCAATACCTTCTTTGCCTCAATTTTCAACAGTAAGGCAGGAGGACTCCAGGATAAATGGCCTCCTGAACTGGTAGATGGGGTCTGGGAGCAGTGTAGTACCCCTGAAATCCTTGAGGAAGTAGTTAGGACCTTGCTGAGCCACTTGGATTCTCACAAGTTAATGGGACCAGATGGGATCCATCCTAGGGTACTGAGAGAGCTGGCAGATGAGCTGGCCAAGCTGCTCTCCGCCATTTTCCACCAGTCCTGGCTCACTGGAGAGGTCCCAGATGATTGGAAGCTGGCCAATGTGATGCCTGTCCACAAGAAGGGCCGGATGGAGGAACCTGCAAACTACAGGCCTGTCAGCCTGACCTCAGTGCCAGGAAAGAGTATGGAACAGGTCATCCTGGGGGCAATCACAGTGCACCTGCAGGATGGCCAAGGGATCAGGCCCAGCCAACACGGATTTAGGAAAGGCAGGTCCTGCTTCACCAACTTGATCTCCTATGATCAGGTGACCTGTCTTGTGGATGTGGGGAAGGCTGTGGATGTAGTCTACCTGGACTTCAGCAAAGCCTTTGACATGGTCCCCCACAGCAAACTCCCAGCCAAGCTGTCAGCCCATGGCTTGGACAGGAGCACTCTGCACTGGGTTAGGAACTGTCTGGAGGGCCAAGCCCAGAACGTGGTGGTGTAAGGTGCCACATCCAGCTGGCGGCCAGTCACTAGTGGTGTCCCCCAGGGATCAGTGCTGGGCCCAATCCTATTCAATATCTTTATTGATGATCTAGATGAGGGGATTGAGTCCACCATCATGAAGTTTACAGACGACACCAAGTTGCTAGCAGGTGTTGTTCTGTTAGAGAGTAGGAGAGCTCTGCAGAGGGGCCTTGGCTGGCTGGACAGATGGGCAGAATCCAACAGCATGAGATTTAACACATCCAAGTGCCAGGTTCTACGCATTGGCCACAACAACCCCATGCAGTGCTACAGGTTGGGGTCAGAGTGGCTGGAGAGTGGCCAGGTAGAAAGGGACCTGGGGGTACTGGTTGATAGTAGGCTGAACATGAGCCAGCAGTGTGCCCAGGTGGCCAAGAAGGCCAATGGCATGCTGGCCTGTATCAGAAATAGTGTGGCCAGCAGGAGCAGCGAAGTCATTGTGCCCCTGTACGCAGCACTGGCTACACCACACCATGAGTCCTGTGTCCAGTTCTGGGCCCCTCAATTTAAGAACAACATTGAGACTCTTGAACATGTCCAGAGAAGGGCAACGAGACTGGGGAGATGTCTTGAGCACAAGCCCTATGAGGAGAAGCTGAGGGAGCTGGAGTTGTTTAGCCTGGAGAAGAGGAGGCTCAGGGGAGACCTTATTGCTGTCTACAACTACCTGAAAGGAGGTGGTAGCCAGGAGGGAGTTGGTCTCTTCTCCCAGGCAATCCGCACCAGAACAAGAGGACACAGTCTCAAGCTGTGCCAGGGGAAGTTTAGGCTCGAGGTGAGGAGAAAGTTCTTCACAGGGAGAGTTATTTGCCATTGGAATGTGCTGCCCAGGGAGGTGGTGGAGTCACTGTCCCTGGAGGTATTCAAAAGAGAATTGGACATGGCACTTGGAGCCATGGTTTTGTTAGTCATGAGGTCTTGGGTGATAGGTTGGAATGGAATGGATAATCTCAGAGGTCTTTTCCAACCTTATTGATTCTATGATCTTTACAAAGGCAGCCTGGGAAGGATTTATGCAAATGATGTAATTATTTGATACAAGATTTAATGCATACTGTTTAACTTGTGTGAAAGTTGGCTTTCATTTGGCAAGGCACTGTGGTCCTTTGTCAGCAGAGCAAGGGAGCTGGTGATGCTTTCGTTTTTATCTTTGTTAGTTTACAGAATCAGGCCAATTACATGAAATGGATCTGTACTCAGTGTGGGTGGGTTGAACTGTTGGGTCTTAAAGTAGCTAATTCACAGCTTTCTGGTACTTCCATTATTGATTGCCGCTAATGTGCATGATACGTATTTTTAACTGCTTTGGTTCCAGCTGCAGCTTCACTGCATTCATTAAAGTACACCCTTCCACTTTTTTTATATAACAAGAATATAGAAACACATATTTCGTGGCATTTTCTTTTTAAATAATGCATTGCTGCTTGAAAATCTAACCAGTTTGTATCATGAAAGGAGAATGAAGTGATCATCTGCATCTGTTTGAGGCAGTTTAGCATCAAGTGACCAATAATCCTCTTTCCTTCTGGAGTCTGTGGGATAGATTTCCCTGTGGTTTTCTTTGGGTTGCTACATTTAGAATATAGGGAGCAACAAATCCTCCCATAGCATCGGTCTTGGGAAGCCAAAAAGGGTAATTTTTGCTGCTGATGGTTATGTTTGGTGCATAATATTTGGAGGCTTGTAATTAATGCTGGATGTGGATGTTGCTCAGATGTGAGACTAGATTTCTTTTTAGTGTTTACTCTTGTGAGAAAACAGTTTGGAGGTATCTCATAATTTAATCAAATTTGTATCTAGGGAGAGGCTGAAGGAAACTGTGTGGAAATAATGTGTAAGTTAATCTCTCCAGCTGTAATACTGCAATACAGTGATTCAAATTAATGCCAACTTTTTTTTTTTTTTTTTAGTACACGATATCTTGCCTCTTGGCTGTTTTAACAGGTCTTTAATGCCATGTGAACCAAACTGGTAAATACACATGTTTTAGCTTTCCTGCTTTTTATGCAAGTTTAGTATCAAAGTGTTTAAGAAGAGTATAACAGAAAGGAAACTCATCCATGCAAATTTGGTGACTTGAGAAAGGCAATAGACTTTATACCAACTGTAAACTTCTTAATTAACATTTCAGGATATTGCACTGTTTGAGAAGGCCATATATTTCCTGGCCAGGTCTTAGCCTCCCCTACGTAACAGCACAGTCAATTGCATGGAAGAGATTGTTAGTCAATTGAGTACTTCCATCTGCAGAAGCAGAAAGAAGATACGGAAGGATAAATTGGTGGCATACCGAGAATTCAGTTCATTTTGGTTTATAGGTGATTGAGGCAGAAATTGTCTTGATTTACTTCTCACTGTATAGTTTCAGTACTTGAGAAATAATCAGCAGGATCGTAACTTTGGTGTTCATTCTTTAGCTGTGATTCTGATTAGGCTAGTTTTATAACAGCAAATTATTGCTTGTCTGCATTGCCTTTCAAAAATGTTCTTGCCTCCCCAAACGTTATGGTATTGCTAAGAGCAGGCAACAGCCCAATTTAAAATTGAGTGTTCTCCTTAAAAAACAACCAACCAACCAACCAACCACCACTTTTAACCCGTTGAAAGCTTCATTTCCCATGCAGGGGAGAACACCTTCATGCCTGATTTAGAGGTCTCTGGCGTTTGTCTGTGGTATTCAAGAAGGCTGCATCGACAGAAGTGTGCTAAATGAGTGAGAAACTAACAGGGCAAACCACATCACACCACATACCCTACTGCTTGAAACTAGCTATTCATACTAGACTGCTGAAATCATGAAATAGTTGATTAGCATATTCCACAATTTCACATGCAAAGTATTTCATGCCTTCTCATTTTCACAAAGTCTTATTTTTTTCAATAACAGGATTAAAGGCATAACTGTAAACCATTTTTTTAATTACACCTCTTTCATCATTGAGAAGCTGCTTGGGGAAGGTGGGTGAAGATGTCTCTTTCCCCCATCCATCCAGGCTGCACCAACACAGGATGAATAGTTTCCCAGTAATTTGCAGTGTAGGAGTTGAAACTGAGTTTTGGACACTCATAAAGATACTGAACAGCTTGGACAAAGAATTGGTGGGTTGAGGCACTGTAGAACATCTTGGGAATGTGGTGTTTCCTCTTGCACTGACTTAACTGGGGGAATGTTATTGCAGCCTCTCATTCTTTGAATTAAAATTCACCTCTCCTATACTCTGTGCAAGTATAGTATGTCCTGGTTTGAGAGTGTTAGTTGGATCTGAGATGTGCAGAGGCTTCAGGTATGCTGCTGATCCCCTGCTGATAGTGGGGTCCAGTGCTCCTGAGTATCTCTTAGAACATATGTACAGTCTCCTTTGCTGTCCCAAAAGTATTTGGGTGGATAAAGTCTTATTATTGAAATAGTCTGAAACATCTGGAAACATTGAAACCAAAATGCCGTTTTACTCTGTGTCTGGCTTTAATGTTGCTCAAGTAAAACCTTTTACCACAAAATCTGGAAAATGCACTTAATGCAATACATTTTTAGTGGAGAAGGATTTGACATGACTGTCAGGACTCGTTCTGTGTTTGGGAAATTTTTTTTTAAGAGCAGAAATTATGTATCTCCTAAGGTATTCTTTGACATCACAAGTGAAGAGTCTAGGAATCTTTTAATAGATAGTTACAACCCTGAGGAATGAAAACTCTGCTGGGAACATGCAGCATACCAGTTCACAGAATTTTTCTTCTGAAAGTCTGATTTGACGCCTCAGAACCATATTAGTACCTTAAACCCATGCATTTTCTATGCTAAACTGTTAATAACAAAAGATACTTTGACTAACAAACATGTTGAGCTTAGTGAAATTTTAATGCACTTTTAGTCATCCACTAAACCAATGATTTTATGTAGGTTGGTCTGTTTGCTGTTTGACTTCTTCAGCTGTGAAGCTGCATCTGCCTAAGTCTCAGCTCCTGGGATAATAAGGTTTACACAGTCATGCTTTCTGTGTCCATCTTGCTTTAATCCTCACTTTTCAGTAATTTTGGAACTCAAACTCATTTCAGACAAACTTAACAGGGAGAACTGATCAGGCAGATGCTTCTTTACTATAACTAGTATTAAAACTGGAAGAGAAGAAGACATGGATTTACTTGTTATGAGGTTTACTTGTCCTGAACAAACAGGAGATGATCCACATGAAAGACCAAATAATCTGAATTTGTTAAGCATGGGAAAAGCTTCAGTAGAGTGGGACAGCAATGTTTACTAAAGACTGCAAGCCTGAGAGACCAGACCCATTGAAAACCACACAAGAGTAATTCCTCTGATATGGAGGCAGAAGGAAGAACCAAATAGTTCCTTATTCTTAAGATATGTAGAGAAGCTATTCCTGTAAGGCATACTTCCAGGCAGCTATTTCATCCTGTGAGCAGCAGCTAATGATTAAAATGTCTGTTGCATAGGATCTAATGCATGAATGTGATTCCGTGTTGAAAGCTTCTGAAACTGAATTGACATCACATTTGTTAATTTTCTCTTTGTATACCTAGTGCCACAGTAGCCCTGGTTAGCAGGGAAACGAATGTCTACAGACCAGAAGATTATAGTTTGCCAAAGGATAAACTGGATTTGACTTCATTAGTGCACAAATGATAAGTTTGTGAGGAGTTATTATAGCATTAATCAACTCGATGGATTGGAAATATGACAGAACTGAAGCAGTGTGTAATATTAGTGCCTATTATTCTACAAATTATGTCTTCACCTACATTCATAAGGCAGAAGTCATTGCCGTACATTAGAGATGTTACACGCTTTCTCCTCTCGAGGAGGCATGTGATATTCCTTTAGTGATTCCTCCTCTTATCTTACCCCAGTGGGGGTCTAGTCTCCCTTAGCTGCATATTTTCACCTGACTGCTTATTGAAGGTGGCTTGGGAGCTGGTACTTGAATTTAGCTTGCACCTTACAAACTTGGACCTCTTATGTAGCGGGGTGTATTTAAACTTCTTGCTCTGTCAGAACAATGGTTTCATACTCTAAACGTTTCAGAAGAGAGTAGAAATTGGAAGATATGGGACAGATCGTGAGTGGGTAGTTAATTTCCAAAAGATTGCACAGGCTTTGTGTATGCACCTCTGATACTGTTGAACGTGATCTGCAGTATGCAATTCGGAATGCGTGCTGCAGAATATTTCGTTTCTAGGATAATTACATGGATCTTAATGGGAAGTTGATTGTTTTAAGATCGTGACTGTACACTGATAGCAAAAGCCATGATCTTTTATCTGGCCTCTTTAAAAAGAACTGAAGGCCTTGGTTCAAGGCTCATGAGCATATGTCCACCTTGTCCAAACATGAGTGGGATTGTGACCTCCCTCTGAAAACTGCCAGGTGCCAAGTGCAAGGGGTAATATTAATTTTCTTGCAAGTGCTGAAGTTTGGGGTTTAAGGTGCCCTAATAATGAAGGCTGAGAGTTTCATGTGGCTGTTTGTCCTCGTTTCATAGCGTGGATATGGCATGCCTTAGCGGGGTGTAGTTTTGGATAGTGTGTGCCAAGAAGCTGATACATAAATACATGCAAAAATTACATATATATCTATATCTCCATGGCTGTATATAGCTTAATGCCAAGATTTGGCTGGAATTAATATTTGAATTTCTTGAGATATACTTGGACTTTTGGTTGGAAAATGAAAACTTCACTTAATTTTTGTGGGATCAAAATATTGTAAAAATAGGCAATTTCCAGTTTGGGATGGAATCCAGGAATTAGGCACAAATATGACATTGCTGTCTGAAGATGGTCAGGTAAAAATTTTTAGTAGAAATGGACCTATGCAATTTGAAGTTCTCTGTACCATTTTGGGCATGTAAAAGGAATGTTTTCATTGGTTGGCTGGAGTATTTACAAGAACAATGTACTTTCATGACCTAGTTACTTCTGTAAGTATCCCACGGTCCAACAATGCTAAATTTCCTCATGCCGTCTGCTCTTGCAAGACTTCAGTGGACCTGAAGGAACGTATGTTGTATAAATTATTTTAAACAGTTAAGGCTGTAGCACTGTAGTATCTTAGTCTCTTTTTATTTAAAGAAGTAAATGTACCTCAACATCAAGAATTTTTACTCCAGGGCAAAACTTTAATGGAGGGGTGTAAAACCAAGTAACTGCTACAATAAAATGTAAAACATTTTTTCATGACACTTAAATGTGATTAGTTGCTTTCTCATGCCCATACTAGTATTGCTTTGATAGGCTCTGTGCCTTAATGTTAGAGGCAGTGATCTCTGCAAAACTCTGTACACTGTTAGAAGCTTTAAGGTTCTGTGTGACTTCCATAACAGTTAATCCAAGTATCGAAGAAGAATGATAGTCAGAAAATTATAATTCTTTTTTTCCTTCATGTTTTAAGGATAAAGATGCAAAGAATAACCTTACTGAAGCCAGTGGCATATGTCTGTTTGAACCACACATAGTTATTTAAAACCAGATTTTTAATCAGACATCAACAAGGAATGTAACAGGTACAAAAGAATGTGATGACCTGCTTATCTCAATGTACCCATGGGCAGTAAATCAGTACTGATTATTATTTTTGCCTTCCCATAAATTCAAGTGGTGTATGATTAAATGCAACAGTTCTCAAACAGAACATGTGATTGTCTTTTATTTCCTTGCTTTTTATTTTATTTTAAAAACAACTGTCCATCTGTTTTGAACAAATAATCATGGAAGTTTTTTTAATGCATATTGACATTCCCATTTTAGGATATGACCAATACATCATTTAAAGCAACAGACAATCCCAGTCGTCCTGGTGGGTGGGTTTCTGGTGTGTCTGAGCACCTGGTTTTGTGGATATTAATATAGGACCACTGAGGACAAGGCCATTCTGTTATGTAGCTTGAATTTTAGCTTTTCTTGCAACATAAAGTTTTGGGGCTTCATTTTCTATTCTGTGTTGTCCCTCTGTAAACAGGAAGGTACAGGAGAAGAGAGTGGTGGTGGGACATTTTTAGGGCATCAACATTTTTGCAGTTAAGAGTTCTTGCTCTAGATAGTATTTGTGTTCAGTTAGCAACTGCAAGCACATTGTTGTTTGGCTTGCTTAACTAATTCCTCTTCTTTCCACAGCTGCAGAGCCTTGGCCTGAAAATGCTGCATTGTATCAGCAACTGAAGGGTGAGTACACTGTTGTTTGCAATAAATAATTATTTTTAGAAGACATGTTAAAAATGCACTAAAATAATTAACTGCAAGGGAGCATAGAAATTGTCAAGAGTCCTTTTTGTGTTTGTCTGGTCAGAGATTTTAGCTACACTCGCATCTGCCAATATAAACCAGCTATTCATGGCCTATAAGGTCCTTGGTTTATTATTGACTCATTATATTGGCTGCTGCAGGCAGTGTAAAATTATGTGGTTGCAGGCACAGTTGGCAGATTTACTGCACCAATAGCTGAGGCAGCAGATTTTTGAAGTCTTGTGGTAAAGTGGGCTCTCAGTAAAAAGGAACTGTTAAAATGTATAGGCTAGGATGGTTCAGGCTCCCTTTAGCAGCTCTTCATATATCATCAGATCACATTATGGCCCCCATTTGGGGCTCAGCAGCCTGCTACAGTTGTCAGAAGACTGCAAAGTAATGAAGACTAATAGGTAGCAGCCCTAGTCTTCTAAGCATGGAATTTTTATTGCAGTGAACTTGTCATCTTTCTTTTGTGTGACAGACCTAGACACAGTGTGCAATATTAACTGCAAGCTGCTTTTATAGGTTTCTGAATGCTTTTACTTTTTAGCTAGAGGAGTTATGAAGATGTGGTTTTATTTAACTTTGATTAGAAGAGGAGTAATTGGCATAAAACTCGAGCACTTGGTTTTAAGTTGAGTGTTTATTTTATTACACGTTGGTAGTAATGTATGATAAATGCAATTACATTTGGAGGAAAATCAGGTATTCTCTTCCCCCCTTTATTTTTAAAATATTTGTATCACAGGCTTTCTGGTCCAGATATAAAAATTATGTATGGATTCCTTTGTTTTATGCATAAGAAATGCAACCCAGAATGGCTTACAGTTACAGGTCAGTAGCTAAATGGGCACAGTTTTTTGTAATTGTGTTTTTTGTTTTATTCTTTCAACAGAGGAACAAATTTTGCTTTCTGATAATGCATCTTCCCTTGCTGTTCAGGTAAAATGTCATCTTTTATAAACTCAAGTTGTTGATTTAGTTTTGTTTTATTTTTTTTAATCTAGCTGAAGTGTTTACCTAAATGACTAATTTAAGAATTATTTCTGTCAAAATCAATGCCTTATTTCGTGCATCTGATGTGCTTTACATTTTTATTGAAGTGCCAGAGCCTAAAGGACAGGAGGATTTTCAGAGTTCTGTGTAAAGTGCCTCTGCTTGTGCTCATATTTATATTGGTCTATGTTGGTACTGTATCTGCTTGTCTATCTACTCTGGGAACTGTGCATGGTTCCCATCTTTTGTCACCTGGTATGCTTCTTTGTATCCTATCTTACATGCTGCTTGCTGATTATTAAATTCTCAACACTAATACTGCCCCAAACTTGAGGTGTATTTGCTTGGTGCTGTGGGCATCAAATCTCTACATATCTGATATGCTTTCTTAACTTTGTCATACATACAGAGCTGAGATCCAGTGTGGTTTTTAGAAATAGTCCATAACTGACGGACTTACATCTCTGACTGACTTAAAAGCAGTATATGACTTTAAAGTTTGATTGTACTCTGAACTATTAGGCTCATAATCCTGAATCTGAGTGGGATGTTTTCCCATTAGCAGAGAAGGCCTTGCTGTCAGGAGTGGTGGTGAGCGGGATGTCTGTGTGGTTCCTGTTCATCAAAGCAACTTCGCTGCCGCTTTGCGTAGTACAGAGTTGGACCGTTCCCCTGCTTCTTGCTTTTGTTTGTGGTCTAGCTCTGAGCAGCTAGGGCAAGCAGTCTTTGGGGCCTATCCAAATGGGTCACACCTCCTTTAGCCAAAGTGGAACTCTTGGAGTCTGTAAGTGACGTTACTGGTAAAAAGGGTAGGATTATGGTAGTTACTTCCAGGATCTTTTAACTTTTCTCTCTCTCAGTCTGGCAGTACTGGAAATAGCTCTAAGAGTAAATTTTGCTACAGGAAGAAGATTCCTTTATTCTTTGCTGGAAAGAGGAGTCATCTTTGAAACACCAAACAAATGGGGCAGAGTTTGTTTGTTTGATGTGTTTTATATTGTGCCTCACAGTAATACAAATAAGTGTTTTTGTTGCCCACTTGATCTCTGTGTTCCTTTTTACTCCAGCAGCTGTGTTTTTTGGCGGTTCTCGTGAATTTTCTTACAATCTAACACTACCTATAGGTGTGACTTGTATTTAAAACATTAGAAAAAGAGCATAACCCTAAAATTTCCTTTTCTAATGCATCATTTTGTTTTACTGTTTCCATTCCATTGTTATCCTATGCATGTCACTTAGATGATAGATTAACTATAGTATATTAAAAATGCTTGTTTTTCTTCAATATTCTGTAGCTGGACAGCTGATAGTAGCCATGGCTATAAATATGGTTCTGGTAGATATCTGATCTTAAACTTTATAGAACAATTTTATATTGGGGAGTCATATCTATTTTGAAGAATCTGTGTAACATGGTTGCCACTGCAAAAGAATAGCTATCCTTGGTGTCTTTGATCCATTTTGAAATGATATTAGGATCTGTAGTTATGTATTATTAGCTTAGTAATAAAGAAAGCTTAAAATATATTGATGTGTTTTGCATAAGGAAATTGCCGAGATCCATTGTTTTAAATTTATGTTCTCATGAGAGTTTGTTTATCTTTTTACTGAGTATATTTTTGCTGGGTGGTAGGTTTGTGGCTTGTTGGTGTAGTGGTTTGGGTTTTTTGTTTTGTTTTGTTTGGGGTGGTTTTGGTTTGTTTGTTTTTTTTTTTTTGGGAGGAGGGTATATGTGTGTTCTTTTCTTGAGGAAGAAATGGGAATGGGGGATAGTAGAAGAAACACCTGGAACAGGCTGCCTGGAGAGGTTGTTGAGTCTCTTCCTCTGGAGACTTTGAAATCCCACCTGGATGCATTCCTGTGTGGCTTGCCCTTGGTGGCCCTGCTTTGCAGGGAGGTTGGACTTGATAATGTCTAGAGGTCTCTTCCAACCCTTAACATTCTGTGATTCTGTGAGAAATAGGAGCTTGTACCTGACTTATTCCCACACTTTTCTCATTCCTTTTACCCCTGTTAACTGCTCTGGGCCACATGAATATTACCAGAACAGATGCATAGCTCATTCATGTCTTGTTGAACAGCACATCAGAATTTTGAGTCCTTCTGAGCATGTGCAGTCAACTGCTATCAAAGCTTTAAGGAACATTATATACAAGAAACTGAGTGTGCCTGGTCCTTCATGTCTTTCATAAAATCTTGCAGCACCTTTTCATACTGCTGCTCTGGGATAGCTCTTGGAGGACATATATACAGATAGCTACATATAAAATAATACTATCCAATGCCATAGTCAGTAATTAGAATAAAAGCTGACTGGAAATTGATGATCCTGTAATGTAGATGGCATTTCATGTAACTTGTCAAAAGAGCAGATCAAGCAGACAGCAGAGCAAGCTATTCTAAGTGTAGGTGTAACAGTATGTTGCAGGCATTTTGGTTGATTTAATGTGTACTGAGGGCTCCAGACTCAACATGGGAAGTTGGTTGAGTCTTGCCATCATAATGACTGGACTTACGACTTCTCATTGTGCAGTGAAATCTGGATTCCTGACTACATGTCAGGTAAGAGGGGGAGGACAGAGTGTTATGGGAATTGTTACGTAACTGTGATGGTATCTTCAATAGTAAAAACTCAACAAACCTAATTAAAAAAAAATCCCTCATCTTGTGGCATGTCTCTGCTGACTCTAGAGGGGTTTTTTTGTTGTTGATTTTCCTTCTTTACTAATTTTTCTTGGAAACAGACTCATTTAGCAATTCCTTTGTCTTTCACTGGGTTCAGATTCTTTGTTAAAAGTGCAACATAACTTCAATGCTAGGGCATTGTTTCTGGTACATCTTAGTCCTTCTGCCCCTTGTTTGTTAACTTGAAGTAGTGCATTATACAGCCCTGTTGAAAGTGAAGCCCGTCTGATGTGAGGCTGCAAAATCTTGATGTTGAATGAAGTATTATTTTCATTGCAAATGAATTAAAATCAAAAGAAAATACTAATCAGTAATGATTATTTAAAAAAAAAAAGTTGTGCATACAATGAAGGCTCTGTTCTTGTGAGATGTTCAGCCCTCTTTCCATTGAAGTTAATGCAGACTCATGCACCTCCTGGTAACATGACTTATGGTTAGAACCATTATTGGTAATTTATTGTACAGCTTTTATTATACAGCATTCCTGCTTGTCAGCCTTATCATAGTAAAAGAAGCCACCAAATCTCAGAAGGGAATACACCACTTTATTTCAGTAACAAAACAACTCCACAACTTTATTGAGGGGAAAATGAAGTTTTAAATGGATTAAACCTGAATTACCATGGGCGAGTATGTTTCAGTCTGAAGCACGGAGCATCTTAAGGCCCGTCTCCCTCTTGATGCCCAGTGGAGGTAAAGCCTCTTTGTTTGGTGCCTTCGTGTAGTGTGGCTGAGAAGGAGAGAGGGGGTTAATACAGCTGTGCTCCTCCTGCCTCTAATGGTAGCTACTGTTCCAACTTGTTGGGAGGAGGAATGTGGATGTTGAGACTGCCTCTGTTGTTACAGGTTCTTCTGAAATCTTTATGTAGGCTGTCTCAGAATCTTGCTTAAACGGCTGTCTAAATTGTTGAGGATTTTGGAAATTGTCTTATCTATCCTGAGGTTACAGAGCCTACAGCTCATTATGTTAAGATATGTATTAATTGCTTGTGCAATTGATGTCCTTGTAAATGGTCTTAATATATTCCAGGAAAGTGCATTTAGAATTGTCTGTTCTTAGTCCTGAATGACAGAAGGATGTTTGGGCAATTGAAAATTGTGTTACACAGACCAACTGCTTATTTACTTCAACAAGTAATCAAATAAATGTGTAAATCATGCATGATTAATTGCTCTTGACAGATTTATAGTGTTGTTTTTTTTTTTGGTGTGTGTGTGTATGGATTGGGGTTTGTTTTTCTCTAGATAAAACATTAGCAGAAATTCAAACTTGTTGCTGAGGCTTGAACAAAGGCTTAGTACTGAAATGAAAATCTGACAGGCTCTTTTTTTTAAAGAGAATAAAAGCTGGAATTCCTCATGATGAGAAATGCAGTATCGACACAATCAATCTAGCAGTGTTGCATTGTAGCTAAAGACATGCTTAAATCCCAAGCCATGCAGGTACTGTTTGTGAATGAAACGTCTTTCATATAGTTCTAAGATGAAATTACCCCTGAATGAATAACATCTTCATTTATCTTCAAAACCTCTGTGCTACCAGTGAATCTACTCTCTCTGTTTTCTACAACAGGAATTGCATTATACCATTAGAGCAGTGTTGTGCTGCAGTGTAAAATAGATTGTTTTGAAGAATGAACGTGGCTTTGCTATAAATTAGGTTCACAGGTACAAAGGAATTTGTAATTTTGTTTAAAATAGTCACAAATATAATTAAGCTCTTAATTTATGTTAAACTACAAATGTGGCCATTACCATAACGGAATTAGGAATTTAATCTGTCACTCAGAGAATGATACTGAACAGTTTTCATTTATAACCTTATACACACTATTTCAGTTACAGGATCTGCAGCTGTTTGATATGAAAACTGAATTATTCTGTAGATCTGTTCCTGGGTTTTAATTTTAAAATGTGCTCTTGCAATAAAGTAGAGAATAACTCTTTACTTGTCATCACATATTGTCCTTTGTATGCTCATGAAATAATGTAAAAAGGAAAACAGAAAATGCCTTTCACTCTTTCTCCACAACATTATTGTGTGAGTGCTTTTAGAAATACTGGTGAATAAGATGGTTTGAAATGGCTTGTTCTTCATTAAAAACTAATCATGAATCTGTCTTCTTCAAATGAATCCTGCAGTGTGTCATCTGAAAGTAGTGTTCCTCATGTGGCGACTTAAGTTGTGAACTATTTGAGTCTTGGCCTAAGTAATTTCGTTCTTGCCTCTGATCTTAGAAACTCTGATCTGGATATGATTTACATCGAGTTGTAACTCATTTTTAATGAGTATATGTTTACTCATATGTATTATTCTGAAAGGAGATTGTAGAGAAAGAGGGAGACTGGAGAGCATTATAGTAGAGCTCTGACGACGTGATGCTCTGTCTGATGTGTGTTGTTTCCAACTGACTGTGTCCAAACAGCCCTTCTTTAGCTGGGGAGGGCAAAGAGCAAAGGAGAGCAGTAGCAGTGGCATCTATAACACTTAGCTGTAGGAATAATTGTAAAACTACTCCCTCCCTTGTATTATTCCTTCCCATTGTATTTCATGCAGTCATTTTCTATCCTCATCATCATAGGAAGACCCAACAGAGTACTTTTCTTGCATTGTTTCAAGGGCAGCAGCAGCAGTGGAGATGAGAATGTCAGCCATGTGAGAAGAGAAGGAAGGGGAGGGTGGAGTGAGTTATTCCATGGCTGGCTGTGGTTTCTGGGCTTTTGAGCTGTGCTAAAACAGCACAAAGGTGATTGCTCTGATTATTCTTTTTAGATAATTGAAACCCAGCACACTATCTACATTTTGAATTTGAAGTTGGGCAGGCTATAAGGAAAAACAACAAGCCTTAAGTTGTGTCCTTTAAGTGATGCTGCTGTTGTAAATGTACTCTGTAATTCTGGCAGGAGGTGTCACCTGCTATGATTGAAATGAATGATAGGCTTAAGATTGTTGATTAATTTTGTAACAAGTGTCACCTCAAAGCTTCCTACCAGCCCTTTGAACATAGCTGCTGCTACTTGTCTTGCAGCAAAGATACGAACTGGCTTGTTCTGTGCTGACTTTGAAAACAGAGTGGCTCATGCAGGTGTTGATCAGTTAGAGGGTAGAAGGGCTCTCCAGAGGGACCTTGACGGGCTGGACAGATGGGCAGAGTCCAACATGATGGCATTTAACAAGTCCAAGTGCCGGGTGCTGCACTTTAGTCACAACAACCCCATGCAGTGCTACAGGCTGGGGTTGGAGTGGGTGAAGAGCAGCCAAACAGGGACCTGGGGGTACTGGTTGACAGATGGCTGAATGTGAGCCAGTAGTGTGCCCAGGTGGCCAAGAAGGCCTGTATCAGAAATAGTGTGGCCAGCAGGAGCAGCGAAGTCATTGTGCCCCTGTACTCAGCACTGGCTACGCCACACCTTGAATCCAGTGTCCAGTTCTGGGCCCCTCAATTTAAGAACGACATTGAGACACTTGAACATGTCCAGAGAAGGGCAATGAGGTTGGTGAGAGGCCTTGAACACAAGCCCTATGAGGAGAGGCTGAGGGAGCTGGAGTCGTTTAGCCTGGAGAAGAGGAGGCTCAGGGGAGACCTTACTGCTGTCCACAAGTACCTGAAGAGACATTGTAGCCAGGAGAGGGTTTGGTCTCTTCTCCCAGGCAATCCGCACCAGAACAAGAGGACACAGTCTCAAGCTGTGCCAGGGGAAGTTTAGGCTTGAGGTGAGGAGAAAGTTCTTCACAGGGAGAGTTATTGGCCATTGGAATGTGCTGCCCAGGGAGGTGGTGGAGTCACCGTCCCTGGAGATGTTCAAGAGGGGATTAGATGTGGCAGTTGGTGCCATGGTTTAGTAGTCATGAGGTCTTGGGTGACAGGTTGGACTAGATAATCTTTGAGGTCTTTTCCAACCGCAGTGACTCTATGCAGTGACTCTATGCAGTGACTCTATGCAGTGACTCTATGCAGTGACTCTATGCAGTGACTCTATGCAGTGACTCTATGCAGCTCTCTGGGAGAATGTAGTTCAGTGGAAAATATAATCCTGTGTGGATCACAGGACTATGTAGTAGCGTAGGAAAGGCTCCAAGACGTTTCTCCATGTTTTTGCCTCAATTTGTTGTCCTCATTCCCATGCTCTTTCTTCCCTAGTCTATAACAGCGGATATTGGGAGGGCAGGGAAGGGCGGACATAATTCATCCATTGATACTTTTTTTCCTTCCTTTCCTCTGTTTATCCTTCTGGGCTTGGAGCAACTCACCAGTTCCCTGTCTGCAGCATGGTCTCCCGTTAAAAGCAAAGTGCACAGAGGCAGTAGACTTGGTGTTTTCAGTCTGGAAGACGAGAGGTAGTGTTGTTAAAAAGATACTGTTTACATTTCTCTCTTCCCCTGCAGGTGCTGGTACAGGCAGAAGGGCTGTAAGAGTGTGAGTGGACACTTTGCCTGCAGGGAAGAGAGGCAGCAAGCATGTGTGGGAAAGAAGCTGACAGGCCCTTCTAAGCCAGTTTTTAAAACATGTCTCTATCTGTTCCTCACATAACCTTATGCAAAGGAAGGACACATTTTGTTCCAGAAATAACAGAGAAGAATGTTTTAGCAGACATTATATTGAAGATAAGTTAGTTGCTAAATGGGACAGTTTTCCAGGCATCTGCTTTAGTCATTGACCAATACTGGTACTGCACAAGAAATCAGGCCCTTGCTTTTAAAATGACAGAAATGCAAATAGTCAGTGGGACATTCAGATAAAGGAGGCACTCCTGCTGGTGCCAGGGGAATAAGCGTGGTTCTTCCCAATCTGAGATTTCATTACCCTTGTTTTATGCTGCATTAACCTGTATGAGCCATGAAATTGCTCATTCCTTTTAAAAAGCGTGAGAGTTTCGGTTTGATGTTCTTCAGTTATAGTGAATTTTATATGTTTGTGCTTGAATGGAGTTTCCTTTATTTGTGTAAAGTCTATTGGGCAGTTATCTGTTGATCGTATGTAACAAGGGGAAATAAGCATGTCAATCCCTCCTCTTTATGAATTGATCCAAATAGTTAACTCATTGGGTAGGTGTTAAGCATAAAAGAATAAGTTTATTCTTGCCAGCAGGAATTCAGTTCTCCCTTCCCTGGTTAGAGTTTGTTTCAATGAGTTGTGAACATCTTCACAATTACTTTGGACTGGAAAACTGTAGATGAAATAACATATACCAACAGACATCAGAGCTAATGATCATTTTCTTAACTAAAGAACTGCAGCTGCTGTAGTATTACTGCATGAGACTTCTGGGTGCTGGAGGAGATCCAACTTGTACTAGGAATTATTAATTTTTTAAATTATTTTTTTCCTCTGGAGGAGGAGGAAAAAGCAGGAAACTTAATGCTGTTCTTTGGAATTGCAAGCATATTTACAAGGTATGACAGGCTGTGCTCTCTTAAGTGTCTTGTTTCTAGTTTTGCTGTCACTATCTTGCTTACCATTTTTAGATGAATTTTCACAAGAGCTTGATTAACCTTATGTGCCACTTGACATTCAGTTGGCCCCTTTCAGTCTTTTTTAGGTTGATCAGCCGAATTTATGATGTTCACAATAATCTCTGATGTACTAGAATAAGCCTGGGCCCTTGATCTTTCAGATTACTCAGCTTTTGATGCCGGTGTCTTTGAAGGGATGTTGATATCTTCATAGATCTCAGCAGAAGTACACTGGGGTGGTTTCAGCCTTCGATCTGTTGCCCTTCACTCCAAAAGCACTCAGTAGAGCTGAGCTCACTCCCATTTGTTGGTGGTTTCTCTTGCAAGAAAAGCAAAGCTTTGCTTTTATATGTGATGTATCCAAAGGGAAATGAGATGCTTTGAGCTGGAATAAAGAGTTGGAAGCTGTGGTGTTCTGATACCATCTGCACACCAAATGTGCTGGTTCTTGACATTCTGCTTGAGTGGTCAAAAAAGGGAATGAATCCTCCCTTGATCACTGGACTCCAGTGTTAAAGTGTTAAAGACCTTATCCTATATTCTCTCTCCAGGGTTTCTTTGATCTGTGCCTATTTTGATCTTGATCAACTTTTTTGGTAATAGTTCATGCCACGTACTGTCTGACATCAGTTATTGTCTGAAATGTAATTTATATGTTTGAATGCATCAGGGAAAAAAAGGAGATTTTCTGATAGTGGATATTGATAAGAATGCAATGGTCATGATCCTTGTTCATATCTTCTCCTAAAAGAAACCATAATTTCCCTAAATAGGGAATCTATTCACTGTGCTGGTGAAGTCAAAACCACCTGGGTTGTTAATGCTAATGATTTCCAAAGCCTGTCAGTTACATCAATGAAAGAATGTTAAGTACTCTTATAGCAGTGCAAATCGTAAAGCTTGTTTCCTAGGCTCAGCCCTCATAGTTTGGGATAGTACTGTCTCCGTTCATCAGCTGATAAGTGTTTTTTTAGTCATCTTGAAAGCTGTCCAGTGGGTCATTAGTTAGGCTGAATAAAAAAATGATTTCTAGGTAATGATTAGTTCAGCAGTGTAGATCCAATAAAGATTAAACTTCTCTGACATCGTGGAGCTTTCCTTCATCTTTGCTGCAGAACAATATTTAAGGAGCACTTCAGGTTGAATAGGTCATGCTTTGGGTACAAATTGTGGCTCTACACACTGGTCTTAGTTCCTGGTGCTGCTATCTTTTAGGAAAATGTGGGGTTTTCTTTATTCCATTATTTTAAAATTTTATTTTAGATTTCTTGTATGGCATGTCTTCAACCTTTTCACTGGTCTGTTCTCTCTCTCTCTCTCTCTTTTTTTTTTTTTTGTATTTCATTAATATTTCTCACTCATCTTAAACCCAGTCCTAAATGTAGAGAAAGACTGAAGTGGAGTAGGTGTTGGCACTTGATACCAAAGGAGATTTCTGGGACAGGCCTTATAAGGTTGCTTGAGAGGCAGCTCAGGTGGTGAGTGTTTCTGAACCTTGCAGGAACACTTTGATCCAGATTGATTTGCCCTGTTCTAATCTTGAATCACTCTTCTATTTGTTGAGCTCAGTCCTGGTCTCCAGTCTATGAAAAGTCCACCAGAACTTAAAATGACTATTTCAGGGAAGTTTTCTGAAGTTTATGACTTGGTGTGATTACTTTAGGTTTGCTTTTGGTTTTGTTAGTTAATTTTTTTTAACCTCACTGAGAGTAGACTGATTTATTTCTAAGCTTACTAGAGCCTGTGCTTTATTGTGCAGAGCAGCAAATACTTAGTTAATAATTGTTCCCACATTAGAGCTCAATTCTAGAACAGCTGCCTCTTTTCTTTACAAAGTGCAGAAAAGGCAGAGGGACCCAGCATGTCAGCATTTCTGAGATGCCCAAATGGCAATGCATTCTCAATCCCCTTTGCACCAGGACAGAGTCTGAGGTAGAATTTCTCTGCCAAATATAATTAAGGTTCATATTCCTTGGTCTGTGGATATTTATTGAAGAGAAGGGGAGAGAAAGGTCAGAATCAGATTTGTGATGGAAACATAGCTGGACTCTTTACAATGAAAAGATTTTGTTTATAGTTTAGCCTCTATACTGAAGACCATTTTTCATAGTCACAAACTCTGGTTTTGGTAGAAACATATGGTGTAGGAGCCAATGTACAGTAGGCAATAATTTGCTGAAGCAGCTCATGTAACCTAAGTGTTCTGTGCCAAAGTGTCTCATTTTTGACACGCTGATCTGAAAAAGTAAAACCAGTGGAGTGATTCACCTCCTTGTGCTTAAATGTCTCTGTACTCACAGGCTTTCCAGTCATTGTTATGTTGCCCTAACTCCAGTGTGGTTCAGACTTCTTCTGAATTTGGAATGAGAACAGTACATGGCAGTTTAAAAATTAATCTCTAGGTTGATGTAGAATTGCAGAGTTAATTTAGTGCCTTACTGAAGTAAAAAAATAAAATCATTTGGTTAGCCTGGACCAAATGAAACTTCACATACTCTTGAGACTGAATACAACAGCTAAGGATTAGGTAGAATGGTAGAAGCTCCCTTGCACTTCTGCCATCCAAAGGTGAAAATCTTCAGAGCTGTTGTCTCATGCAGTCAGGTTCCACTGCAGCAGAAAACTGTTGAGGTGATGTAGAATATATGTTTTTGGTGGGTTAGATAGTGTCCAGCAATGGCATAGCAACATGTATGTAATCTAAACCAAAGCCTCTACATTCTTGCCTCTTAACTATTTCCAGAGAAGTTGATATGAAGCCCCAGATTGGGCAGAAGACATGATGCATATAGCAGTAGCTGGAACAGCCTGGTCACTGCCAGATCTTGCAGAGCCAGCAGATGAAGGAAGAGATCTAACACCAAGACAGACCAATTCCTTAAATTCCTGTTTAAGAATTAATCCTTTGGGTATTCTTACTGTTTGCATAGGGTTGAGGGATGCCAAGACAGCAAATCCCTTGATTTTTGGTGAACTCTGATGGATGCATAGCCTTAGAAAATGGGGTGATGTCAAATGTGGCCAGTATCTTGTGTTTTCTTTGCACCTCTTCATCAGTAATAGAATTTCTAGTTGAGATGAACCTCTCTAGAGAACACTGTTGCTAAATAGCGTAGGATCTGCAGTATTTGCCTTATGCTGACCATGACTAGTACCGTTTCTTTATATATGTCTCTCTCTGCATGTCTGCTTAAAGTAGTTGGCTTCCAAGCAGTGCTTTTAAGTCAGAGTTATACCAAGGAAACCAAAAGATGTAGAAACTCACAGATTTTGCAGAGCCCCCACAGCTCTGAGGTAAGCTTTTGTCAGCTGTAATCAATGCCTCGCGTGGCAGCTTGTGACCATAGTTCCTTGCTTTAAATTGGATTTGAGTTAGGTCATCTAAACTTTCAGGAGCCAGATGTTGTAATGAACTGTGCAGATCGTGAATTTGGTTGGAAAGCCACAAAGTTAGGAGCAGGGCCTATGCCAGTATTAGTTCGTACCTTATGGTCTCATTATGTTCAGTGGAACAATCTCAAGGTTAATGTTTAGGTTACTTTGTTGTCTGTGATTAGGATCTGAGCATTTAAAGCTGTGAGAGTGCCCTTTACTGCTAGATCCTGCAATCTGAAGAGCTAGGAGGAGGCTTATGTAGAAAGTGCTGTTTTGCAACGGCTTTTTTCTTCATGGTGGTAACCTTCTTGGTGTAGGCTTTTATGGCCTCAAGCTGCTATGGTAAAATAGGTATAATGATGGCATCTGGAATTGTGACCTAATTGCAAAACCAAAATGAATGATAGGACTTATCTGAGTTGTGAGAGACTCTGGAGATTAAGAGGTTCCTTATTTGCTGAATTCTGTCCAAATGGCAAATGTTTTTCCTGATGTTTAGGTATTTCAACATAGTGATGGCAGGTGCTGACAAAAATCAGTATCCTACTGAGAATGCTTTGAGTCTAAGGTTACAGATAAAAAGCAACATTAAATCAATCACTTACGCTCTCCATGATTCACATAAATTAAAGATAATAAATACTTCCTCCCAAAGCAGACTTGTGCTCTGACAGTATCCTAAAGTAAGACTTCTGGCGGCTATGGTAAATAATGTGGGGAGGTGCTGTATGTGTTTGTCATGTTACACAATGTGGTTAGCTAGCTTTGGCCAGAAGTAAGTACTAAGTTTTTCAAGAGGGACAAAATGTCACTTAATTTTGTACAGCTGCAGCACTAATTGGTTTGCCAGATCCTGCATCTTTGCCTGTCTTGAAGAAAAGGAGTAAAAATAGATGAAACTTAATTAAAAGAATTCCAGTCAATGAGTGGATAATAAACAGCTATGTAAGGAAATTGAACAAACTCTTCTTTTTTCTTTTACCCAGTCTTCTTTATTCCTAAAAGCAGGATGTAAGGAGCTGTACTTCATAAACGTGTGCTGGGAGCTAGCTAGAGCATAGTCAGATGTGCTGAGAAAAACACATTTGTTTGTCACTGATGTATTAATGGATTTTAAATGCAACTCTTTGTTTCCAGGCCTTTTTGCAAATGTGCAATCTGCCAATCCGGGTGGTTTGCAGGGCAAATGCCGAGTACATGTCCCCATCTGGTAAGTGTGGCCTTCATTTAGATTACTATGTTATACCTCCATTTTGATACCATGGCAACTATGCCTTGTCTTGCTGATAAGTCGGTCAGTGCTGCTGTGTGTGGGTTGCCTTCCCTCCTCCTCTCCAACGTAGTCTCTCCTCTGCAAACAATTAAAATGGTCAAATGCAAAATAACAGCGGCACAGTGTGTAACCGTGCCTGTGAACGCAGTACCTATGGAAAGCACTCTGACACTTCAGGTGCCTGATGGGTAGCCCTCTCTCAAAGGCCTCACAGTGGTTGTGTCCTGAAGCTGACTTGCTTTATTCTGCATCCAGGGAATATTCCAGTGAATGTTGTAATGTTTTTCATTGCTGGAGGGTGACAACACTGGAGAGAGATTATTTTCTTAGCCTGTCTGGGAGATGATTGCCAGGATGATGACATAGAAGACCAAAGAGTGCATTGTCACTGTTCAGGATGACTGGTGATTTTAAATCTTCCTTTGATCCATGAGACTGTCTAAAAATGTCCAGAGGACAGCTTCAGAAGGTTGCCTAAAAATCAGAGAATTGCTGAGTGGATGGCAGAAAAGTCTGGCAGTCCTCACACTCTCCCACATTTTTGTTGTGTGAGGAGGTACTTACTTACTGAGTACCTGTCTCTGACTGATGACTGCCACATGGAAATGCCTGTCAGTACATGTCTGCCACCTGTATGGGTTCTGCTGCTCCTATGAATATTTTGGTTAAAGCAGTGGAATTACACTGTTAAAAAAGAACCAAAAAACACACATTTACTTGGCAGCAGAGAAACAATGGCAAAATTTGGAAGCATGTGAATTATTTATTAGTAAATAAAGGTAGTTTTGAAATGTGGAATCTATGCACAGAGGAGCATCTTCCCTGCGTGGAGGAGAATTTTGCATGTGCAGGAGTAGGACTAGGGATAGCTGCATGCTCTCACTTCTCTGCTACTCACACCCTGTGTCCATGCTCAATGGCATCTGAGGTTGTAATTTTTGTCTGAACATTTCCTTCTGTTGAAAACAAAGAGCACAAGAGGGAAAATGACACTGCTGCAGCTAGAATTTTTTCCCTTATTCCTGAAGTAATTATTTTTATTCACTTGCCCCATTTCCTTTCTTTATATTTGTTCTTTAATGATAATTCAGACAAGGTTTTCATTTGTTCTTTTCCCTCCCCACCACCCTCTGTCTTACAGCATTCTGGGAGGAAGGTTATTTACCTCCTAGTTGTAATGAGGAAACCCCTTCTGAGGAAGTCAAAAGCATGATACCAAATGATTGTCTTGGTCTGTGAAGTAGAGTATGACTGAAACCACTGAATTCTGCAGCATTGAGAGACTTGTGCTTTCTTCCACAACATGCTGTGTGTGGATGCAGATGAAACCTTTGTTGGTGTGATGCACTTCATTTATTACCCTGAGGCTGACTGAGCCAGTGAGAAGTGAGTCTCATTATAAAAGCCATGACTGAATCTGCTGTTAGCATTAACAGTATTTGAACCAGGCCAACAGTAGGTTTTTAGTGCTTCAGTGAGAAGAGTGAATGTGTTGCTAATAACATATTTGGAGTCAGGCAGGTACTGGTCTTTTTGTCTTTGGGCTGTCTGTTGAGAGCAGAAATTGCTCACAGTGACAAGCAGGAAGGTAAAAGGGTGTTGTGCCCCACTGCATTGGGTAGACTTATTTACTGCCTTTAGGCTTGAGGATGTTTTCTTTAATTCACAGAATCACAGAATATATCTGATTGGAAGAGACTGCATCTAGCATTTTACCTGCATTTTATGAATTATTTCAACCATGTGAATAATCCTGAAATATTTTGTCTTAAATACAAGGTTAATGTTTATCAGTTGCACCTGGATGGAGATTTGCAGGATAAGCAATCTGGAGAAGGAGCTCTCAGCTTCACATGCTGAGAACCGAGAAAAGGGATAGACATAAAACAACTTCTCTCATGCTTCATGGCTTACTGTAACAGGACTTCCTTTTGTATCTCTGCCTGCCTTAAAGATTTGTCTTGGTTCTGTGTGTAAGAAAAGTTACCAAGCAGGGAATGTGGTAGAGTTCATTGTACCCTGACAAGTTCTACCAGTGACACAATTATTTCCTGGTCTTCTTTTGAGAACTAGCTGTTTATAGCCCTGCTCCATGCCAGACCCTCAGGGCTCAGCCTCATAGACTGAGTGTTGAGCTTTTCTAGTATTAAGTTTTAACCCCATTTTGCTTTCATGATGAAGAAACTCCTTCTTCCTCCCAATCCCTACAGATTGTGAAGCTGTGGGTCTCATAATGAGGACTTCTTCCTTGACCCCAGGGCCACATAGGCTTGAAAATGCCAGCTCGGAGCTGGAGAGTGAAGACTGGGGCAGCCAGCAGGAACTGGCTGGCCCATTTGTTGGAAATCTGAAGGACCAGAGGAGAGAGAGTTGAAACCCTGCCATGCTGAGTGTGCCTTTGCACTTCCCTCTGTGTGCTTTTCTGGGCACAGTGCCACATCTCCCATCATTGTTTCAGCAGCCTTTTCCCTGCCAGTGGGTTAGAAGTAAGGGTGGGAACGTGTTGTGTTGTAAAACTAGCCAAGGGCTGTGTCTGCTTTCCTGGGATTTCCCAGCTGTACTTTAGAGAAACACTGAATTAAGTCTTTCCAGAAAAGCAAAATCTATTAATAAAATACAAGTGTATAGATCTCCCTCAATAGTGTTGAAATACACAGCTGCAAGTGCTGCATGTGGAAGAGGTTCTGGAGGTGGAAGATCAGGAGGAAGATGTTTATTATAACAAACTTTTGCTGGGTGAACTCTTTATGCTAGAGCTTTATCTGCTCTCATTTGAAAAAACCAAATCCACTGATGCTCAGCTGTACCTGCAATATTGAATTGCTTTGAAATTGTAAATGATGTTTTTTACAGGTATAAAACTGCCTTACTAAAGTATGTTTTTGTTTCACAGGCAAAGTGCCCTTTATTCACGTGGGAAATCAAGTAGTATCTGAACTTGGTCCCATAGTCCAGTTTGTAAAAGCTAAGGTAATAGTACATTGCTTTCATCAGTTAGCGAACAGCATGTTAATCTTCTTTAACATTGTGCTGATTTGGTGTGCTCCTCTGGAATGTCACTTAATTTGTTGGAACCGTGTAGAAATCTAATGCCATTTTAAAAGGAAGGTATCCTGGAATGGGAGTTTGTTGAAGCGGAGATGTTTTTCTTTGTCATTGACTCAAATTCTGGGAGTACATTCTATGTAGGATAGCTGCATACCACTTCCAGTTTCTGGGACTGTTTTCCTGTGTGCCCTGTCTGTGGGTCTTAGAGCTCTTAAATAACTGACTGGTTTAAACCCTGAAGTGTCACATACTGTTCAAATTTGCCTTTGCTACACCCCCTTATATTTAAAAAACACTTTTCACTAAGCAGTTGATGAAGCTGTATGACAGATGTAATTTGTGTCTCTCTTTTGTTGTAGAGATACACTAACCAGGAGGCTGTGTGCTGAAACTATGTTCATCTACAACTGATAATAGTCTACATTTCTTGTAGATTAGCTATGTTACATTACCATGATTTATTTTTAATTCTAAAGGGTGCTGTATGTAAAAACTGCTTATGTAATTTGTTACAGAATGATGTAAGAGATCAGGATCTGAGCCAAATCTCATTGACTTAGAGATCCTTGGGTCAGGAATTGCTGAATATTCCAATATCCTTTCTTACATGTGTGTCTTTTTTTCCCATTAGGGCCATTCTCTCAGTGATGGGTTGGATGAAGTCCAAAAAGCTGAGATGAAAGCCTACATGGAATTAGTCAATAATATGCTCTTGACAGCAGAGGTACAGCAAGTCATAGTAACTCCACACGTTTACATAAGTGACTATAGGCAAGAAAGCTTTACAATTTTTCCCTGTATTGGAAATACTGCTTGTTCTTAGATTAGATTGTGACATTTTCAGGTGAAAGGAGGCAGGAATAAATTATTCTGTACCCTATGGACTGCTTGCTGAAATAGTCCTGTAGGCAAAAGCCTATGTATGATTCCCCTCACTTAACTGAAGTGTGTCATGTAGCTGTAGAAATAATGGAATGGAAAATGCCAGTGGTTCCTGGAGTCTTAGCTCAACTCACGGCTGGCCAGGCACCCTGTTTTCACCTACAGTGTATGTGCTTACCTGCCTGGTGGGAGGTTGGGATCCCTGAAGTTTGTGTTGGTGTCTGGTTAACATGACACAGCCCCAGCATGAGAACCATGATGGAAACGCTGGGAAGGTGCAGGTGCTGAGGAGCTGAGGGTTGGTAACCTGTGCCCTGAATCGTGTGCAGCATGGGCAGTGGGAGCAGGCCTTTGGTCTTGGCTTGGTCCTGGTACTGGTGGAAGTAAGGATCAGCACCTGGGCTTTTGCCTTACAGTTTTAATTTCTTTTCTACATTCAGAAGCCTTAACAGAAGGAATATAGAAAAGAAAAGTCTACTAGGGAGAAATAATTGTCTCTGTATTCTCCTTTATTAGGAAGTTTTAGTAAGTGTTCTTTCTGTTCCCAGCTCTATCTCCAGTGGTGTGATGATGTTACAGTAGAGGAGGTGAGTGGTTCTGCAGCATTTATTTTAATTAAAATTTAATGAGAAAACACTTCCGCTTGCAATTGCAAGTCCCTACTCATAAATGAAACATTGGGTTTTATACCATTAATGATGCAGTCTTTTCACTGCAATTTCACTTGCCTGTACATTTTAGGAAGCTGCATCATTACTGGTGGTGGCTGACTGCAGAACGGGTATGGGTTTGGTGCCTCTGAAGTGGCAGTTTTCAGTGGTGGTGCTGCAAATCATGCACGCTGCCCAAACTGAAATAGCGATAGAAATACTTGAATATTAGCTACTTGTGTGTGGAGGTATCTGTATTTTCCTATGTGGTAACACAGTGTCTTTCTGTGTGTAAACAAAGATTACTCACCCGAGATATGGCTCCCCTTACCCCTGGCCTCTGAACCGCATTTTGTCCTATCAGAAGCAGTGGGAGGTAAGGCGAAAGATGAAAGCCATTGGATGGGCTGGAAAGACACTTGAACAGGTCAGTATGAGTAGTGAAGCTTATTTATTTACTCTGGTTTATTTTATTTATTTATTTTTAAAGGCTCTGGAGAATAACTTTCTTGAAACAGATTTTGGAAAAATTGTATATTCTGTACTTAAAACATTATCTGGAGTCATTTGGGGGTGTCAGTTGATGAAAAACTGAACGTTGAGCTAGCAATCTTCACTTGTAGCCCAGGAGGCCAACCTTGTCCTGGGCTGCATCAGAAGAAGTGACCGGCAGGATGAGGGAGGTGATTCTGCCCCTCGACTCTGCTCTTGTGAGACTTCACCTGTAGTACTGTGTCCAGTTCTGGTGCCCCTGGCATAAGAAGGGCATCAAACTGCTGGAGCAGGTCCAGAGGAGGGGCATTTACACAGACAGGCTGTGTGACTTGGGGCTGTTCAGCCTGGAGAAAAGAAGGTTCTGAGGAGACTTTATAGCAGCTTTCCAGTACCTGAAAAGGGCCTACAAGAAAGCCATGAATGGATGTTTTACAAAGGATTGTAGTGATAAGACAAGAGGGAATGGATTGAAGCTTGATGAAGGTAGATTTAGACTAAGTATTAGGAATAAATTCTTTACAGTAAAGGTGGTGAGACACTGGAACAGGTTGCCCAGGGAGGTCATTGATGCCTCCTCCTTGGAGGTGTTCAAGACCACAGAGGGTGAGGCCTTGAGCAAGCTGGTGTAGGGGAAGGTGCCTCTCTCTGTGGAAGGCAGGGTTGAAACCAGATGATCTTTAAGGTCTCTTCTAACCCAAACCATTCTATGAATCTATGAAAATTAAGTGCAACCTCATGGGGTGAGAGGAAGGATGTTTTACCTTGTATATCTCTAGTGATGTAGGCTGTAGTCCTGAAAATAGGTTGTTAGGCTTTGCAGGATTGCAGCTTCCCTCATCAGAGGTCCTAAAAAAAAGGCAATGGAGTTTTGAGGTATAAGTTAGTAGCTCTTGTAAAACTAAGTTATAAATGTTATGGGAAGCACTTTATGAGAATAGCCTTCTATAAAATGTTTGATGAAGTAAGACTTAGCAACCTGCCTACTGAGTAGGTTTGACTGACTTTTAACAGCTTCCAACATCGTATGCTCCTTGTTCTCACCATCAGCACAACTAGAATAAGAAAGTTGTTTATTTCAGTGTTGGTATTTCCTGACATTATGATCTTTTGTCTCTTGTGTGTTTTTGATAGGTGCTTGAAGATGTCGACCAGTGTTGTAATGCTCTCTCCCAGAGATTAGGAACACAACCATATTTCTTCAATAAGCAGTAAGTTACTCCTTACTGAAATACTACATCCAGGAATGTGAGAGAGAGATATGTATGGAAAACTTCTGGTTTAATGCTGCATGATTAGTTGTGGAAATAACAAATGAGTGACTGGAATAGAAACAGGACATTTCAGAAATAAATAATTAAAGGTTTTAAAAGGAATCTATCTGTAAGTTTATGTAATTTTTTTTTCTGCTTATGATTTAGTTTTATTCCTGCTTGCCTTTTCTACAGAGTCTACCACAACTTAAGCAGGCTACAAATGTACAACTTTATACAGTTAGTTTCTTCTTAAAAATGATATATTTAAGGCTTTACTTGTATTTCTTGGGTAACATTCTCTACTAGGTACAGGGAAGTGAATGCATATCACACTGTCCTCACCAGGACAGCTCATTCACATTCCTAGGGGAGAAAAAAGGAACAACCTGACCTTCATGGGATATCCTCTTGCTTTCACCAGTTTCTTCTAGTTGCAAAACACCTTTTTCTCACCTTTTTTTTCTCTCCTCCTTTTAAGCTTTTTTTTTTTCATCCTTTAAGCTTTTCAGCTGTCTGAAATACTGCTAATAAAGTATGTGTTCTTAGTCCAGCGTTTGTCAATCTGTGACTTCCGTGAGTCTGTAGGAGGTAAATAAGAAAACCAGCTTGTTGTTGACAGCTATGAGTTATACAAGGCCACATCTCCACCGGAGAGTTCTTAGTGATCCACAAATAGAAAGGGAAAAAGTTGATCAGTTATAAAGCCCTCATGCTGCTTTTATTGAATACTGGTAAAGAAGGATTTTAAAGTTATTAATGTATTTGGAAAAAAATTAGTTTTATTTGCACTTTGGCTATTCGTATGCGGAGGTCGAAGATGACAATTCAGAAGGCTGGTAGCTAAAATAAGGAAAAAATCCAGTAGGCCACTGTTTCCCAAAACACTTGTTTTGTTCTGTGTAGTTGCCTTTTAAAAAACACATGTGTCCTGCTGCTCCCATCCTGGAGCTCCTTTTCTTATTGGTTGAATAGTTCCCGACTGTCAGAAAGCACCAAGGGAATACAGGGTGTTACTCTTCATGTCCCCCTGCCTCTCCCCCCCCCCCCCCCCCATTTGTGATATCACAGAATCACAGAATCAGTCAGGGTTGGAAGGGACCACAAGGATCATCTAGTTCCAACCCCTGCCATGGGCAGGGACACCCTACACTAGATCACGCTGGCCAGAGCCTCGTCCAGCCTGGTCTTAAACACCTCCAGGGACTGGGCCTCAACCACCTCCCTGGATAACCCATTCCAGGCCTTCACCACTCTCATGGTGAAGAACTTCTTCCTCACATCTAGCCTGAATCTCCCCATTTCCAGCTTCATTCCATTCCCCCTAGTCCTATCACTACCTGAGATCCTGAGAAGTCCCTCCCCAGCCTTCCTGTAGGCCCCCTTCAGATACTGGAAGGCCACAATGAGGTCACCTCGGAGCCTTCTCTTCTCCAGACTGAACAGCCCCAACTCCTTCAGTCTGTCCTCATAGGAGAGGTGCTCCAGCCCTCTGATCATCCTCGTGGCCCTTCTCTGGACACGTTCCAGCACGTCCACATCCCTCCTGTAATAGGGGCTCCAGAACTGGATGCAGTACTCCAAGTGGGGTCTCACCAGAGCTGAGTAGAGGGGAAGAAGCACCTCCCTTGACCTGCTGGTCACACTTCTCCTGATGCAGCCCAGGATCTGATTGGCTTTCCGGGCTGCAAGCGCACATTGAGAGCTCATGTTGAGCTTCTCGTCCACCAGCACCCCCAAGTCTCTCTCCTCAGGGCTGCTCTCCAGCCAGTCACTGCCCAGCCTGTATTTGTGCCTGGGATTGCCTCGACCCAGATGCAGGACCCTGCACTTGGTCTTGTTGAAGCTCATGAGGTTGGCTTGTGCCCACCTCTCCAGCCTGTCCAGGTCCCTCTGGATGGCATCCCTTCCCTCCAGCGTGTCCACTGCACCACACAGCTTGGTGTCATCAGCAAACTTGCTGCATTTAATATACATAATATTATAATTAATTTAATATACATAATGCATATAATAGCTGCATTTTAAATATACATCCACAGAGAAAAGAAGAATCACAGAAGGACCTGGTAAACATTTGACTTTGTTACAGAACTAATAGTTTGATATTGGATGAGTAACTCCACTGCTTCTAAGAAGTAATTCTACATTTGCAAGCCACTGAAAGCACAGGAGGATGCCACACTGACAACTAGCAGTATGCTTGTATGTTGTATACACAGTTTTCATGCGTTTGCTAAATTCAGTGTTGCTGGTTTCTTCCCAATTCTTAGCTTGCCTGGCTCTCTAAATGTTAGGTTGCTTTTCTTTTTCCGTTGATGAGGACTTGCCTTTCAAAATACCTGCTCTTTTTTCCCCTGTTTTTTTTTTTTTTACAGACCAACTGAATTAGATGCTCTGGTATTTGGACATCTGTTCACAATCCTTACTACTCAACTGATCACTGATGAACTCTCTGAAAAAGTGAAGAACTACAGTAACCTCACAGCCTTTTGTCGTCGAATAGAGCAGCAGTACTTTGAGGGTCATGATAAAGACAGCTCTACAACTGTTGCAGCCCGATCTGCTAAGAGGTCCTTACTGAGATAAGGGTGGTGTTTGGTGGTTGCTGTGGATTGCATTTCAGTTTTGGATTTTGTTGTTCAATGAACTGATTTTGAGAACTGAAATGTGTGTTAGCTTTTTGAAGCTGCCAAATCATTCTCATTTTCAGCAAGAAAAAACTCTAAATGCAGTTCTTGTGTTGTAGAATATAGAGTGCACATTTAATCTCACATGACTGTATGGGCACTTCCATTTTAGTAGCCTGTATGCTGCTTACTATAAAGTGACCTTGGATAAATATTGTATCTGTATTAAAAGAAAAAACCAAAAAATGTAGAAGTTTCTCTGATCATTCTAGTCACAAGTGGTGTTGCCCAGTGTTCAATACTGGGTCCAGTTCTCTTTAGTATCTTTATCAATGATCTGGATGAGAGGATTGAGTGCTCCCTCAGTAAGTTTGCAGATGACTCTAAGCTGGGAGGGAGTGTTGATCTGCTTGAGGGTAGGAAGGCTCTGCAGAGGGACCTGGACAGGCTGGGTGGATGGGTTGAGGCCAGCTGTATGAGGTTTAACAAGGGCAAGTACCAGGTGCTACCTTTGGGTCACAACAACCTCATGCAATTCTATAGGCTTGGGGAAGAGTGGCTGAAAAGCTGTCTAGTAGGGAAAGACTGGGGAGTGCTGGTTGACAACAATCTGAACATGAACCAGCAGTGTGCCCAGGTGGCCAAGAAGGCCAACAGTATCCTGGCCTGCATCAGGAATAGTGTGGCTAGCAGGAGTAGGAAAGTGATTGTGTCCCTGCTCTTGGCACTGATGAGGGGACACCTTGACTACTGTGTGAAGTTTTGGGCCCTTCACTACAAGAAAGACTATGAGGTCCTGGAGAGAGTCCATAGAAAGGCAATAAAGCTGGTGAAGGGTCTACAGCACCAGTCTTATGAGGAGCAGCTGAGGGAACTGGGGTTGTTTAGTTTGGAGAAAAAGAGGCTGCAGGAAGACCTTATGGCTCTCTACAACTACTGAGGTTGTAGTGAGGTGGGTGTCCATCTCTTCTCCGTAGTAACAAGTGATAGGACAAGAGGAAATGGCCTCAAATTGTACCAGGGAAAGTTTGTATTGGATATTAGAAGAAACCTCTTCACTGAGAGGATTTTCAAACACTGGAATAGGAATAGGCTCCCCAGGGAGGTGGTTGAATCACCATCCCCAGAGATGTTTATAAGCCACACAGATGTGATGCTAAAGGACATGTTTTAGCACCAGACTTGGTGGAGTTAGATAATGGTTGGACTTCATAATCCTAAAGGTCCTTTCTAACTCAAATAATTCTATGATTCTAAATGCCTTTCTTAGTAAGTTTTATATTTATCTAATTAATGTCTGTGTAGTTAATGAGTAGGATCCTATTGGCAGGACACCTGGAAGACAGTTGCATGGTAAACTAGTTAGAATTATTAAGATGGGAATGAAGGGACTCATTTGAGAGCTTAAGTTTTCCTGCTTCAGCCAAATTAATTCAGGCACAATAATCCCACAGTAAATGAAGAAATATAATTGTGGTGCTCCAAAACTCCGGCACTGTGGAACTTTTCAAGGGTGAGTTCTGGTCTGTAGGCAAGGACTTGGTCTTTCTTCAAACACATCAAATGCCATCACTGTTCTGCTGCATCAGTTGTACTTGGCACTTTTCCAAAAGCACCAACCACTCCAGGAATGTGGTCATGGCACAAACAGTCTGTGTGCACTTGGGAAGTCCTGGACACAACTGGGAACCAGCTCAGACTGCTTGGCTTGTTAGAACCGTTGTGTTTACTAAGTCTGAAATACATTCTTTTGACTCTACTCAGTGTCAAAATACTTAATGGCTTGGACTGGTTACAGTCCTAAGATTTTTGTCTGCCATTCCCTTCTCTCTTAACTGAACAGAAAACAGCTGTGTACCTTGGATTGGCTGAGTCTTCCTCAGCTATGTGGCTCACGAACCACTGCTTACTCATTTCTGTTGTCAGTTTGGCTGGGATGACTGAGCTCAGTTCCTACTGCCTGCTTTTTGATACAGGAGTCATACTGGAGTCAAATCCCCTTACACACTGGTCTTGGCATTTTATCAAATTACTCTTGCCAGGAGAGGAAAATCACTCGTCCTTCATTTCAGTCTTGAAGTTTCACATGTGTATATTGAATACCTTCTCTAAAACCCATCAGCTCTTGACTGCATGGTGACAGTTTCTGCTATTGAAGTGGTTGGTAGCTGAGAACCCAGATAGTTCTTTCAAACTTGCTTTTCTGCATTAATGACTTCTGGAGAAAATGGAAAGTAAATAATTGTGGTTTTGTTCTTAATTTGCACTTATTCAAGGCCAAGTAAAGGGGATTCTATTGGTCTGAGTGGCCCTCTAGTAGACAAGGTTGTGTAAGTGCAGTCTGTGAGAGTTTTACTCCTGGGTTGTGTTTTTTTCTTAGATGATCTCCCATGACTGAAGCACAAGAGCTGCACTAGATACAGGAATCAGGCCAGGGAGGCCCATGGCCTGTTTCATGTATAGCAGAACAGTGTGGATGATGATTTTTATTTTTTCCTAGCTTTGAAGCTCAAAAATCCCAAGATCCCAGAGGTTAGTTTGGGTGGAAGTTTGGGTGGAGTTTCCTGAAATTAAGACAAACATTAGATTTCTAATAAAGAGTGTCAGGAGCAGCTGCACCATGGCTGAAGCTATGTCCTCTGAATATGTCCCACCAGGAACTGCAGGAGTCACTCAACCAAACCTATATATGAAGTCATAAAAGCACTCACAATGACAAGCAAATAGACATTAGCGAGTCTGAACAATGTACTTACCCATGGTGGTTTGCTTCTTGCAGTTGTTTTGCTCCACAAATTAATAGCTTCAAGTGGAGGTGCTCAAGCTGACCTAAATGCTGGCTGGAAAGCAGCAGATGCATTCCTTGCCTGGTAGACCTAAAACAATTGGAAGAGTCAAGGTGAAAACATGACTGCTCTTCTATTCCCAAGATGGTTCTGTTGGCTTTGTGGAAGCTACTAATCTTGCTCAGCACAGTTACCCAGTTGTGCCTGTGATGAATTTTGGTGTCTGGTCCTATCAGAAACATGTGGTGCCACCTACTCCAGATGTTGTGGAGGTCTAGTTTGCCTGACCAGCATATCATTGTTATGTATAGCTAAGCTGTGAATCTCAGGTACTCTTGTTTCTGCATGTGCAGCACAGAAGATGGAGCAACCATCCTGCTCCACCACAGATTGCAGCAAAACAGCTTGTGATTTGAAGGTGGCCAGGATTGCAGCCATGGTTACTTTATGGAAATGTGTCCAGCTCTCTGGAACCCCTGGCTTTTGTGTCCCTCTGGGGAGGTTGTGATGCTGCATTTTATGATGTTGTGGTGAGATTTCAGGACAGATGTTATGCGAAAGAACTTTGTTGGTAACAACTTTTGCCAGTATACATCGCTTTTCACGTATCAGTTAATAAAAAGTACAATATTGAGTAGTGTTAATGAGATAACGATCCGCTATTTTCTCTGCCTTTTATTTCCCCTTCTTCCTGAAGAAAGGAAAATAACCTGGCATTCTCCTGCTTCTCAAATGTACTTAAAGCTCAGTGTTGTGGGAAAAAATTGCCTAACGCAGACCTGCATATGGAGAATGCTGCTGAGCTGCACTTAATGATGCCTCTTAGGATCAGCTGTGCTGCTAGAAAATGCTTCATTTCCTGTGGCTTTCTTTCTCCACAAGCAGAGTGCAGCTCCAATGGCTCTCACAACAATTAGCACCCACTTGTTCTGCAGGTTTGAAGTTTTTTGCATTAGTCAGGTTGAGAAATTCATGGTATTAATCATGACTGAAGTTGTTATTTATCACCTGCTGGGTGAGAAATAATAATTTTGGCACTACTGGGGCAGCAGGCCAGAAGTACCAAATTAAGTAAAACATCTAAACACTAGCAAGGATCATTTCTCTGATTAATGAATTGTTACAAAGAAAAAGCACTACTCCTTATCTGATCTTACGATAAAAGTAGGAGTTGGAAGTAGAAAATGTTAGCAAAGTCAGGCTATACACAGATGTGGTTTGAAACTTGCTTGGTTGATCGCTCTTGTCATTCACTCCTAACATGCATTCATCGGTGTCAGAGATTTGCAATACTTGGCTGGCAATCTCAACTCCAGCGTTGTAAAAAAGTAGCACTTGGCTGGGAGCTCAAGGCCCATTGTGTAATCACCTCAGAAGAAATACTGTCATGACTTTAACTTCCTAGGGCTTGTCTGGGCTGGAAGGTTTTGCCCATAGGAACAGTTACCAGCCTGGCAAAACACCATTGTGTGAAAGCAATAATAGGGGTGCAGGAAACAAAATCAGCAATGTCAATAAATTAAAGTTTGCACCCAGATAACTGTATGCAGACTGGGGCCATTAGTCACCTATGTGATTAAAAGAGCCTCTGCATCTCAGCCACCTGATCAGAATCCTTTCACATGCAAAGACAAAAAAAGGTTGGCCTACACAGAAGTGGTTATGTTGAAATGAAGTCTGCATGTGCTGTCGCAATCCTAAGCCACCAAGTGACTGTGACATATGACGTCATCTTCCTGCGACACCCCTGTGGGGAGTTGAGGAGCTGACTGCCTAGCAAGGCCCACAGAAGTGGAGATTCTGGGTTCATAACTGACTGTTAGCCTTCAGTATGGTTGAAGAACTCAGGCTGGGAGAGAAATGTCATCACTGAAAGCACACAGAAAGGTTGGGTCCAAATTTGGTTAATGAGGCTTACAAGAAAAAAAAAAGAAAAATAGAGTTTAAGAGATGTTTCTTGCTTCCAATGAATTCATTTGTAGGAAAGAAGGCACAGGCTTTTTCCATAGAGAGCATCAACCATTCCAATCTATTACAGCAGTGTTCAGGTATGGTACTAGGTGAGGTGAAGAGCTTCCTACTGTTGACACAGACAGACTGCCCCTGCTGACATCTGTGGCAGCCAAAGTGACTCCTGTCTACTAAGCCATGCTGACTTGGAATAGTGACATAAGAGGTCAGCATGACCTCATGCCTCTCCTGTTTGGCTTAATCTTGACAGTAACATAGTTTGTCAATAAAGAACTTTCTGTAAGCAAGGTTTATGTCACATGAATTCTCTCTTCTAGATTTTTTTCCCCTAGAAGTTCATTCTGATTTAGGAAGAAAATTAGGGATCTAGAGAATGTAGGGCATGATGATCACCTTGCCTACAAGCACTGCTCAAATCATTGGTCTTTCAGGGTTTGTGACCTCTGTTCAGTTACAAACAAGAATGAAAAGTATGATCATTCACAGAAAACAAAAGCAGCTGCAGAGGGCTTGTTGCAAACAAAAGACCATTTTCCTAACCTAAGTAGGCAGAGGGTATCTGAATGAACCTTGTTGCAGGTGCTGTGGGGTGAACCAGTGCAGTTTAGCTGTGATAAATACTCCAGAGCTGGAAAGGAGGCCAGTTACCACCCAGCTAATCTGGTCAAATTATTACAATACTCAGTTCCCAGAGCATCTTCCAAGTTCATCTTCTCTCATCATGAATTTACACCTTCTTCCTATCAAAGATTTGTAAGCAACTAGTCCACCTCCTTAGTCATACATCTTAGGTTGTCTCTGTCATCCTCTCCTGGCTGGCAGCAGTTTTTCCCTCTCTACTTTGAGCTATGGAGTACAATTTTGGGCCAGATTTTCTTGACTTTGAAGCTCTTTGTTACTGGTCACACCATTCTCTCACTGCTGCGATAGCATTTTTGTCACTGGTGCATAGGGCTGTGCCTCAGAGTAGCTTGTGAAAATTATCCTTCATCTCTCAGATGTTACTATTAGGACTGCTTAGATTAAGAGCTGTCCACTTTCTCTTCTTGTCAAGGCAGTAAAAATTTCTCTGTAAGTCTACTACTGTTTTAAGCTCCGTTCCTGTAAATTCCTCTCTGAAATTCCTTTGCAGTTTGTGTCAGCTCCTTCCCTCAGAAGTGCATGGCATCTTGATCTACGATGCCTCCTAGCCAAGAAGTATATAGCTGAGATTACTGCCTATCTCCGTGATCTCTTTCATTTGCAGCTTTTAGTGTGTGTTGTGGCATGTTTAAAGAACCAGCTGATGAAGATCAGTAGTTTGGGGGGATTGTGGGAAGAGTACTACTTAAATAAAGTTCTCTCCAGCATATTTTATTGTAGGTTATAACATTTTGGAAAAGGCTGGTAGGTTTCTGTGTGTGCATAAAGATCAGAGACTGACTGTGACTTGTGTGTTTACATGCAGGCATGAGTGGAAAGGTCTTGCTGTTATGCCAAAGCACACTTGTGGCAAAGCCTGAAAACACTGCTGTGGAAAGTGCTGCCTGTCATCTGATGGAAATGCTTTTGACACACAGATGACAGCTCCTGCAGACTTGTTTCTATGGAGGCACTTCCATTTGGTTCAGTGCATCTTCCTGGGGCCTGTCCTGCTGCTTCTTCTCCCTGACATCCCTTCATAGGCCCTCTGTCTTTGCTGCTGCTTCAGGGTCTTCCTGCACTAGAAAAGGCAGGAGCTTACTCTTAGGAAAGGTTTGTGGACTGCATTCCTCCCTTTGCTTTGAAAGAGATTCCTTGTGCCAGTAAAATCACGTTAGTATGAACAGAGAAACCAGCATGCTTTCTGGGGTTTGTTTAGGCAGAGAGGAGCATCCTGCAAGCTGATCACCTTCTGCTCCACGTAGCTATAGTGAGTCCAAATGCTACTGCCACAGGAAACACATTGTGTTTCCATAAACTATGGTGCCTAAAATCTGCTTTTCTAACTTGCCACAAACAATTCTGATAATAAGGTAATTATTGTTTTTTTCTTTTTTCTTTCTTATAAGTTTGAAAAAATTCAACACTGGAAAAAAGGAAAGTAATATTAAGACTCATTTGGATAAGGCACTACTCCCACATTTAGTTGGTACTTCTGTATTATAGTAGTAACAAATTATCAATATAAGCTGTGATTTACTGAGAAGCAGTCTGAGAAAAGCTTGGAAGGGCAAGAAGCAGATTCCTCACTCCTGAAGGTGTTAAAAATGCAAAACACTTAAATGACACTTCCAAAAGAAGAAAAACTGGTGGTAATAAGAAGAGGAATTACCTTCCAATCCTTAAATCAGCTCTGAGTTTCTAAGTATATTGCTCTCTATCTCTTGCACTGAAGTCAAATATTTTGATGCATCCCATTTTAAATGTGACTGATCTGCAATCAAATGAGTAGTTTCTAGCCAAAGATTATGAAATACTTGGCAAACTCAGCCAACTGGATGAGTCAGACAAACCTGCCTGAAAGAAGAGTAAGACAATCAACAGCGATTGCAAGTAATTTATCCCAAATGTGAGCAAGGCAAGCTCTAGAGCAGGAGGCCGGTTTCCCAGCTCCTTACTCCAACCACCACACTGCATACTTTGCTGCTTTTTTAACCATAACAGCCTCTGAAAATCGCCCTTCAAAGGCACTTCTTGGTAGTAATAAATGAACCATCAAAACCTGAACAAAGGACCGAGCAGCTGAGATGATGAAACTTAACAAATAGAAATGATGAAGATTGCCCTGTCCTCTGCTTATTTCCAAAAGAATAAAGCACAGGTCATTTATAAAGCCTTCCCCCTTTCCTGCTCCTTTACAGCCCCTTGGGAGTCACCCAGGAGACAGCACCACTTTCTTCTGCCTCCCCATCTTTAAAATACATTTCATTCCAATTTTCAAATTGCTAGTTTGTGGTGCTAAATCTCTACCCACACTAATTTCTCCAGGTCAGAATCTGACCCTGATTTGAACAAAATCTGGAGTAAAATATTCACACCAGAATGCTTTTGCCTTGCTGCATGTCAGATGCCATCTTCCTGCAAATGTTTCACACACCTTGGAGTGCAGCTTGTGGAACTGATGAGGTGAAGAGCACTGCAGAGCAGCTCTGTGCTGGTAATCACAGGACTGAAGAAACACATACATCATCTGCCACATAGGTTGGCATTTCAAGTAAAAAACCTTCACAATGTGTAAGATGTTGGACAAATGATGGCCATATGCATGTTTGTCTCTGCGCAGATGTCTTTGCATTCTCAGCTAGGAAAAAGCTGAGGCAGGCTTTTTTTGCCGACAGTTTAATATTAGTGACATGGTTTATGTCCTCTGCAAAAAAAATAATGGAGGATAAGGTGACATAATTTATTTGCAAATCGTTTGACATATGCAGGGCATTGTCCTTGCAATAATCACCATCAGTCTGTCAGTTTAAGATATGAACTGTGCCACTGCCATTTTATATCATTGTGTTAAGCTTTCTCATGGTGTAATTTTACAGATTTGTTCTTTGGAGAACTCCGTGACACAAATCAAATTGTATTGTTGTTTAGTCATGTGCTGTATGGAGCACTTCCCTGCAATTAGGGGCAGAGGTGTTGGGGGGGGGTGGTGATGAGGAGCAAACAGTCCTAGGTAAGAGGCAGCTCCACAAAAGTTAGGCTATTTCCTAGATGCCATTACTCTACTTTCATTGTCATTATTCAAGGCAAGAGGAATTATTTAAATTCACGCCAGCATCAGTTGCTGGCTGTGTGAACAAAGTGAGCACTGGAAAGCACCATACTGACAGATCAATTTAAAACACCCTTGTCTGGTTTGTTTCTCCATAACAGGCACAACATTTGATTCTTATGAATAATGTGAGTTTTTCTAAAGTAAATATACTGATTTCTTTTCAACTCACAGAAGAGCCCTTCAAGACCTGGTAGGTGCCTGTACTACTAACTCTGCTTTCCCTAGACATGCAGAATGGTTCTGGAATAGCGATGAACTCAGCATTGTCTCTTTTATTCCAGGCAAACCAGGCAGACCAATTTTAAAGAGACCTTTAAAAAGACCTAAAATTCACTCTCTCTTTTTTTTTTTTTAAAATAAAGTTTGAAGTGCACTCACAAGTGTATTCTAAGTATGTTTAGTGTCAGATACCTTATATTAATGATCTGAGAAATGTATTAGCGTGTAAGTGTGTCTTCACTGGTGAAGGATTCAATAAGAAATGCTGTAATATACATTCAGGAATATCACATTTTTGTGACTTTTTACTATATTTTGAATAGAGAAACATGACTTGTTTTCCCCTGGGCGAGTTCCCCACATTCAGTTGTCAGCAGAACAGAATCTCTTTGCTTCCAGTGAGCCCTTAAACTAGAAAGATTTATTGCACTTACACCCTTGAAAGAACATATCTTCTTCTTTGAAGGCAGCCATTATCACCATCCCATTTTATATCTTTTCTGATAAGTGCAGGCAGTAAAGCAGATAAACTTCTTGCATACCAATTAAAGACACATGCACACTAAGACACTGTGTACTATCAGAGATGCTCAGAGTAATATTCTTCTTAGCAGTAGATATATCTAAGGAGTTTGACTTTTATTATTGTCAGCTTTACACCTCTGACATTTCTAAAAACATGGAGGAAATTAATGAATTCTCACCCAAGACTCTATTGTCTAATCTTGCCCCAGTGCTCATGAATTATGGAAGATGACAGATCAACTGATGTTGTACAACAGGCTATTTTAAAACTGCTCTTTTTAACAAAACCCTGGTCATGCAAAGCTCACTACTGGATTTCATGCAGTCACCTGAAAAACTCTTGGTGTCATGGTAATTGATACCTTAAATAACTGCCTCACTTCCACACATCCAAGATGTTACGCTCATTTTTGTGCACAAAAGGCACGAAAGCCATATCCCTGAACATCAGGAAGACTTTTAAAAATTATTCTCAGGCAGAATGCTGAAGTGCAATCCTAATTCTCGGCAATCTGCTGTGGATTTTTCCATTTTGAAATCTCCACAAACTAAATGAGTGCTCAGTAACATTTTAATGTTCTTAATCACAATCTGCTTTGTATGTAACTGCTCCTTTTAATGCCTTTTCTCACCCTTAATGGGGAGACCATCAGGATTTCTATGAGAAGGCCTTCCCAGCTGCGACTGTTGCCATGACTAGGCTGTAACTACTGAGAGTCACATTAACAAGTGCAAGCCCAAGGGTTGTTGCCTCAGCAGCAAGGTTTGACTGGGCTGCAAGGCCACCTCCCACACCCTATCTGTCCTAGTTAGCACGAAGGTGTAAGGAGCCACTCTGTTGTGTTTATTTCCAAATAAATGAAAGCCTCCAAGCATTACCACAGGTAGAAAATGTCAGCCTTGACAGTTTGTTTGGAGGAGCTGTTTGGGCAGCCTGCTGGGCTGTTCAGCTGGCCAACAAGGAGCTGCCTTCCCCTTTCCTCTCACAGCTGGAAGTGCTGCAATCTCTGGGCTGTTCCTCAACCACCACACACCCAAGGAGCTCCACACACTGAGCTCCTTTTTTCTTCTGCCCCCAATTTAAAATAAATTAGTGTATTTACTCATGATGTTATTGTTGGGTGGAAAATTAGCTCTCTGTAGTATTATCGGTGAACTTATTTTTACCTCTCCAAGAATCTCACCCAGGGTTTTCCCTGAAGTACAGCGTCTGAGCACATCAATGATTTCCTTGTGCATGGTGGCTGAGATACCAATTTTCTGCCAGCATTCCTTTTAGATAAGAAAATGTAGAAAGCAATACATCTCATTCAAAACACCTGAAAGAGCTGAAGATACAGAAATCACTAATCAGTAATTAATACAAATAAAAGAAACAATCTTTCATGTAGGTGATAATAATAACACTCTGGAGTTTGTCCTAATCCATCTTTTTGTCAAATGAAGCACCAGGGAATTCATCTGCAACAATCAGAGTATTTTCAGAGTCTCTGCTGTGATTTGCAACACAGGCTTTAGCCCTGTGTTAACACAGGACTCGGATGAAATAACCAAAGAGAATGGTTTTCAAATTGATAAGCTAGGCTTTAATAGGAAGAGGAATTCTGCTATACTTTTATACCCACCTTATAAACCAAATTTCCAAATTAAGAACCCCCCTTTTCATTTTCTACAGGAATGGCAAATGCTTGACAATATCCTGTTGCACAAATCCTGGTAGCTCCCTTTCTTCTGTACTAAACCATTGAGAGCAGCTGGAATAAGGGGCTTCTATCCTTCCTCTCACAGAGAAATAGCATCTTCCAGAACATCAGACAATCCCCAAATCCTTTAAATAGCCCTCTATTTGTTATATTTAGTGACAATTACACAAGTGACTTCCTGACTGCTAATATGATTCATTACTCTGTAATACCTCTAATAGACTATGCATTGAGTTGATCCAAAATAGCTGCTGCAGAATAGCTGTTCCTGAGCTACTCCAATAGAGAGATTTTTTTAAATGCTTATAACTAAGAAGAACAGATTATTCTGCCATGGAATTATTTAGCACTACCCTTAAATCTTTATGTAAACTAAATTTCAGATGTGGACAATGTTCTAAGCAACGTTTAATAAGGAGTTTTTAGGAACATTTTGTCTGAAAGTTGCCAGGAGGATATAAGTCCTATTTTAAATTAAACAGTTTGCATTCAATGTTTAGTCATCTTACTCCACCACTACCATCACTCTTCCAGGAAAAAAAAAAAAAAAGGATTTTTTTTTTTTCCCTTCCAAGTAAAGAGAGTAGAAATTGAGTATTTCCAGTCCTGCTAAACCTAAGGACACAGCTCCAGCTCTCTCCCTACTCTGGAATAATGCAGAAAACCTGTCTGAGGGCAGCACTATCTGCAGGCCCATGTTTAGCAGGACAATCACAGGATATCAGGGGTTGGAACGGACCTCTGAAGATCATCGAGTCCAACTCCCCTGCCAGACCAGGACCATAGAATCTAGCACAGGTTGCACAGGAACACATCCAGATTGGAGAGAAGGACACTCCACAACCTCTCTCAGGAGAGTGATCCAGGGCTCTGTGACCCTCAGTGAAGAAGTTCCTCCTCATGTTGAGATGGAACTTCCTGTACTGTAGTTTATATCCATTACCCCTTGTTCTATCACAGGGTGCAACTGAGAAGAGCCTGTCCCCTCCCTCTTGACACCCAACCCTCAGACATTTATAAACATTTATTAAATCCCCTCTCAGTCTTCTCTTCTCCAGACTAAAAACCCTCAGTTCTCTCAGACAATGATGCTTCACTGCTCTTCATTTTGCTGCCTACACAGTGCTGAGTATCAGTTATACTGCATGTGCAAATTAAGAAGCCTGGAAATGATCTCAAAAGCTTATCATGTGTCCACTGCCCTAATGCAGAGCCCTATACAATGAAGACAGATCTGTTTCACATGTATGCTACCACCATCCTCCTAGGAAGGACTTGTTCACAGGCCTGCACTGAATATCTACAGATCATTCTCAGTGTTCAAAGGAGACCTCAGTGCTGCCATGTATCACACTGGCTCTGAGACAGGGTTCCTCAGCACATCCCTTTCCTAAATTCAGAGCAAGGTAGGTGGCAGGGCTGCAGCTGCGCAGCTCGCGTGAGTGCCTCCTGAAAAGGGATTTTTGACATAGACAGATCCATGTCCTTACTTCCGGGGCAGGCAGAAAGCACAGACTGAGGGAAAAATCAGTCTCACCCTTCCCTCTCACTGATGCCAATTGCACTGTATCTGTGAACTTCAGAGAGATCAGAATTTTATCTGTATTGTTAAGGATTTCTGCAGGCAAGGCAGCCAGGTATGCTCAACCCTATCGGCTTTCAAAAGAAGCCACAGAAATTCTCTGTTGCCTTTACATCAATGATGCTAAACACATGTGCAGCAATCTTTTTTTCAGCTCCTTTTTTATTCCTTTTTATAGCACTCTGTATAACCTTCCAGACAACAGCTGCTGACAAAGAAGGCTGGGGAAACTGAGCTGTGCTCAGGACTAAATTATCCAGGTGGGTGCTCTCAGCTCAGCTTTAAAATGTTTATTATTTTTTCAGCTTCCTGTCCAATTGTTGTGCCTGCTCTCTTGATTAGAGCCATAGTAATTTGAACTAAACCTCACAACACACAATGGCTGATGCTACTGCTGAAAAGCCTCACTGATGAGGTCTTAGTGTCCCCATGTCCCAGCTTACTGTGCATCCCTGTTCTAGCCTGTAAAAAGGCATTCTGCAATGTAATCTAAAAAACATGGTAATTGATAATTAAACATTAAATCAGATTAATTACAGACTTGTTTTCCCTTAATAATACTACTATTAATCTTCTAGAGATGAAAGTAAGACAATTGTGTGAAAACAAAGCACAACAAATAAAGTCTATAGAATGCAGAGAAAATATTTTCAGGGTTCATTTTGTAATATGGTGGTGACATAAAGTATGCAGCAGCAACAAAAAGATGAAAGTTGATGGACTGCTAAAGCTGTTTCTTCTTAAAATGCACATTGCTCTGGAGCAGTTAAGCTTGGTGCTGAGCTGGGACTGTTTATGCAGGCATTTTCAAAGGGCCCTTTCAAGGCTGAAGTGCCACTTTCAGCTCTGACTTGGGATCAGAATTAAAGCCAGGGAGTCACATGAAGACCAAGCCATGCTGAGTGGAACAGCCTCAGAGAGGAGGGTTACAAGAACTCTATTTGTGGTCTCATGGGGTGTTCCCATGCTTGCTATCTTCATATCAGAGGTACTCTGTATATGGACAGCAATCTGTTGGTGCCAGGCAGTGATGGCTGTGTGATATATGGCTCTTGGCAAAATGAGCCTGTCTGTGGGTTATCACTAGCTCTAATTAAAGAGAGACACAGGCTACCAAGTCGGGGTCCCTTTCATTGGAGTCGAGAGGACAGCAATCTCCACAAGAGCTGCAAAGGAGGACAGATTCATTTGACTGATTGCATGATGTGTGAATTAATGGTCAGGAAAACAGCTATTATTGTGCCCTCACTGGTAGGTTGCTTCAGAGAGCTTTTGCTGTGCTGTTGTGCGTGGAAGCAAAAGTAATGCGCTCCTCAACACATAACCAGCAAGGCCAGAGCCTGGCTGGTGTGGCTGAGCTTTTCCTGGATCAATTTTACAAGGCTGAGTGTCTGATACATAATGAACATTCAATAAGCTCAAATACCAACACATTGCAGGGAGCAGGCTGTTAGTCAAACCAATGCTTCTCTAACTTTTAAAACATTTTTTTGTTGTTGTTATTTTATTGACAGCATGGGTGGCAGAGACAAAGCAAAGCACAGTATAAACCACAGCACCAAGCAGCTTTGGCTCCTGGTCTTCTTTGTGTCTCCTGTTTTCTGGGGCTGGGAAAAAACTCACTAATGAAATCCGTGTAGCTAAGCTGGAGCTGCTGGAGGAAAGGGGTGGGGAGCAATTGCTATCAAATAGCAATGGCCCAGCATGTGTTTGACAGGTGGGAAAGCCTGGTTCAAGCCCTTGGTATTGGGAGGCACTTCATTGGAGAGGGCTTAATTGTTAAGAGAACGCTGTTGTGCTATTCTTGGTGCATGTAGAAATCTGGTTTCTCTCTGGATTTCACTAACCATACAAAATTGGAGCAAGTTCCAGGGCTAAAATTAAATTCACAAGCTGCAGCAGGCTTTTGGGCTGGGAAAAACTTGCAAGCAATAACCTGCTTCCAACTCACATTTGAATGTGATGCTTACATTTCTAAGCTCTTCAGGATCACAACACACTTCTGGTTAAATGGAATTAACTCCAGACTAGAATCTTCTCTATGTGGTTCACACCACCTCTTGCCAGGTGATGCCAGATCAAGCTGTAGTGGTACTTCACAGTGACCTTCTAATGCAAATGAGACTTATCAGTCTCACCCCACTCCAAGAGCAGTGTCTACACTTCTTCCTGTGGCAAATTTTTTTGCCTTTGGGAGATCTCCACCATTAAATGAAAGCCTCAGAAAAGACAATACTAAGGCAACAAAAATGACAAGCCAGCCTGGTCCCGGTTTCTGATTTACTACTTCACTATGGGGGCTGGTAGACAATTTCAATACTAGTAAATTACAAATCTCCATTACACCACCTGGCAGTGACCTCCTTGGGCCTTCAGCTCTACCTGAGCACATTGCTGAATACCAGCACTGCTACATTGCCCTTGGAGGTGGTGCAGCAATGGAGCAGGTCATCCAGGGAGATTGTAAAATCTTCATTCATGGAGACATATGAAGACATATGAAGCCATGGCTGGCCTGACCTGGAGATGGCAATAGACCTGAGCTGAGCAAGAGATCTCAGTGGTCAACTCCTGCCAGCAGCATAGACTCTCTGTTGCTCCTTCTTTGCATCAGCTATCTGGAAATTTAGAAGGCAAACTTCTTGGTCATGAATCTTAAAAAAAAATTCTCCCTAGGGTATACATATACATCTACATTTCCCCAGGAAGAAACATGGCTACTGAGCCAACACTGAGATCTTGTTTTCAGGAATTCAGACAATAGCCTTTGTAAATGGGTATGTGAAAGCTGATACAGACAAGTACACTGAGGAACTTAATCACATCATATTTCCCTGTGATCAAGATAACCTATATTAAACTGTTAACAGTCATTTAAATATTTATACCAGTAGATCATACAAAGAAAAAGGAAAGATAACTTTTAATCACGTGGCTTAGTTCTACTGACAGTATCTGTGAAGTGGTTTTTCTGGTTATTTGTGAATGGAAAGGCATTTACATACTGTATATTTTCTCACTTATAGTCACTGTAGGCTTAGGACTCAGATCATCTAACATTTTTGGCAAACAAATCACAGTCTGACCATGCAGCATGCAGAGAACTGCCAAGTATTTTCCCAGGCCCATGGGACAGACGTCGTTGTTATGTATCATTGCAATTGCAGAAACAGTACCTGTGTATACAACTTTAAAGAAATTGCTTTGTTATATTTAAGGGAATGCAAGTAAACTTGACTGAACTACTCCTTGGAAATCTGGTCATATTTGGCAGAACATTAAAGGTACACTTTTAAAAATTCCCTTTAATTTCTATGGGAATTACATGCTTAAAATTAAGCACACTATAGTGCTGGGCTAGTTGAAGATGATACACAATTTTGAGTAATATTAAACCATAAGCAATGTAAGATCATGTTCCTTGGTTTTGAGAACAGAAGGATTAGTGCAACAAATAAATGCATGTATTAAAACATATACTTTTCTAAATAATTGGCAGGTTGTATAAAATGCAGCTGCACCACAAGTTTTGGAGACCCATGTCCTCTGTGTAGGAGACATTTGCTTGTGTCCTGGAGCTGATGGTTTTGGTGAGACACAGGCACTATGAGTGACCAGTGGAGCAGCACCCACAGAGTTTGCATTATTAAATACTGCTGAATCTCTAAGCTCATACAAACTGAATTTCTTTACTGATTTACTGTGGAGGTATTTTTTTCTTGCCCTGCTTTTGTTGAAAGCTTTCCTGAGTGTGGTAGAGTTTTTTCCCCACAAGAATAGGAACAGGCAGAGAATCAAAACAGAAGTATCCTGACAACCTCCCCGTGACAATTCATGGAAAAGTTCGTCAACATCTATTTAATTTTTTTTTCTTGATAGGAAGAACAACCAACCTATTTTTCACTCAACTTATTATCAGAAATGGTTAAATATTTTAATTTGATTAATAATTTTGAGCCACAGCAAATGTCAGTTTTTCTGCTTAAGATTTTAAAGAATTCAAGCTGTTGTCATAATTATAAATGCAAGGAGATTTTAACCATGCCAGCTCCTATATGAAAAGAAATAAGGTGATATGCCTTTCTGTGTACTAGAAACAGTATCAGAATGTTTTCATTTCCCTACACTCCTTACTGTAATGTCCCTTGTTATGAACTTCCCAAGAAAATCCAGTATTATTTAACAAATTAGGAATATTTAGTAAGTAAATTCCTCTGAGACCTATTGAGTACTCCTGATATACATTTGTGAGCCACAGCTATTCAAATTAGCTTAAGAAGAGTATGTGTGTACATGCACCTTTGTACACAGACCCAATCAATACATAAGGAGTTCATACTGCTGTAATAAACTGAAACAGCAAGAAGAAGCCACTTCTTCAGAAGAAGAAAGCGGTAAATAGGGAGGAATTACGTACTGTGTTACAGAAGGTATTTTCTCGCTATTCACTTAGGGATGATTCATTCTCATTAAGCAGTAAAATCAGCTTTGACATCACTACTCAACACCAGTGTGGTATGATAGCTAAATGATACTTCACCAATAATCTGTTATTATAAAATGAACTTTTATACTGGAATAAATGCATATTGATTTGGCTCTTCCATGAACACAAATGCCTTCCTTGCAAGCAGGAACACCATGCTACAGTGAAGAAATATTTACATTATTTATTTTAGTGGCTTCTAGGAAAAAAATTACATATTTAAACTGTCATCATTAGGACATGGAATTAATTTTCTCTATGCCAATTTAAAAGTCTTTTTTAGCTTTTTTAATATGTCATGGCTCCAGGGCTCTTCACAGTGGGGCTCTGCAGAGTCAGAAACAAGTCATCATTTGCAGTCAGGGTATTCAGAGGTCTTATTCCTATTAATTCTGGCCTAAGAACAAGGTCCAATTCCAGAGCTGCATTTTTCCTCTTTCAGCTGGGGCTCCAAGCCATCTGAGACTCCCTACAATGACCATATACTCCCTGATGTAACCTGTTAATTTTAATAGCAATACAGAGCGGTGCTGGCCCTCTTTTCTTTCCCAGACAACCTTCCTATGTGCTTCCCAGGCTACAAAAATTTTTGTGCATACTTTAAAGCAATCTGAAGCTGATTTATTCAGTGCACCTGCATGAGGCTTGAGGGAACATACTGCATCACCTCTTGCCTCCCAGGCGCATGCATTCCCTTTCAGACTTGTTGGTCATGACCCTGCCTCCTTCTCCCTCAGTCCTCTGTTGCATATCTGAAATGTTTCACAGAGAAACATGTCTAAAGAGTGCTGGTTATGCAGTAGGGACGGGAGGTCAAGATGTGTACTGGGACTAGTGAAATCTGCTGGCATTTGTATAGGCTATTTCCTTGGTGCAATTTCCTGGCCTGGGCACTATACAGTGTTGGGGTGTAAGTGCCTTAAGACTTTCCCAGCATATCAGAAGATAGATCCTGTGATACGGTGTCAGGGAGAAGGTATGAAAGTGGTAGCACTGGGGAGAAGCAGGAATACAGTAGGTGCTGTGGTTCCCTGAAATGAAAGTTGCTCTTTGCACGATACCTTCATAAAACATAGAAATGCCCTGGAAATCTCACAGGTTCAGTATCTGGCTCTTAGTGCACTTTCTTTCTGTCATTAGGACTTTTGTCTCTTTGGATGAGTCAGAGAGGAAGTCCCCTTGAGCAATCTGGCAAGCCAGGTAAAATGAGAGATCGATGGCTTCCCACTACAGACAGCACTTCAGCTAATGTACACACACACAAGGTCAGTGGTCCAACAAAGGAAACCAGGCGGTCTGTCAAGCCTACTTTCGACAATCTGTTTGAGGATTAATCATATCTTGTTTGCTCCATGAGGCTGTGTGCACTGCAGGCACTGTTCTCTCCTCCAACTCTTTTAAGACGGAAACACTTCTTTCCTAGGATTCAGAGGTCAAGTTTGGTCCCCCTTTTGACACCTCAAATCCTTTCAATTTGCCTGCTGCTTCTAAGCTAAATGGTGGCATGAGGTAATTTATTTGGGATCAGGGTTAGAGTGTTAATGAGAACACCACATTTCTCTGGAGCTCAGCAGAACTGAGGGCAACATTCTCAGCTGAGAGAAAGAAAAATACAAATCCTCAGCATATAGTGGAGCCAAAAAGCATATGGAGCCACTTTAGTCCACAGTTGCATAGCTTCTTCTCAAATTTCCATGAAGTAAATCTAAAGGGCAGTCTGAATCCTAATATATGAGCAGGAAGTCTATGCATTCAGGATTACTATTAAAAGTAGGCTAATTGGAGCCCTTTTCCAGTGAGGTGCTGAGAGCCTTCAGCTCCACTTGGAGTTAAGAGGACCGGTTTGTTTAGCACCTTGAAGGATTAGGCTTCTAAATGCTCCTACTGCTGATAGCACATTTACTAGGAGGATTGATTTGACAAGGGTAGCGATGTATGGCCATTAAATTGTTTGCAGATTTGACCTATCTGCCCATAATAAGAAATAATACCTGAAGTGCCATAACTCTGTCAAACATTTCAAAGGAATACTTGTTTAAAGATCGAATGCATTATGTAATCTCATAATGTCAGATTAGGACATAAAACTATGGAACATGACACAGAGCAGTATTACAAGACATACTGTGTCAGAAATTTTATAAACAATTTCTTCTGGAGCTCTCATATGTTATTAGTTTGAGTAGTGACTATGATGCAGTTCAAATTTCTTCTGGCAGCTGGAGACAAAATGACGTGGCAAAAAAGTGATTGGAAAGATCATCCAGCGGCTCTTGGAAAAGACTTTTTCATAGCAAACCGGTACAGGCCTGCAGATTTTGTCCTAGTGTGAGGGAAACTATGGGGAGAATGGGAAAAGAGAAAGGAGAGTAGAAGGATCAAAATCAAGGAAAGTAACAAGGCCTAGTCCTCTGTGTCATTAAATGGAACCACAGTTCTAAGTTAATGGTCCCCAAATAATTAATAACAAAGTAAATGTAAAAACCTGTTACTTAGACCCAGCACAAGGATTTCGAGTTACCCAATGATTATGCCTGGGATTTCATAAACATAATTTTTCTCTGTAAAGGTTTACTTTTATTACATATTATTTGGCTGAGTATGAGACTATCTAGGCAAGATAAATATCTTTTACCTTGGAACGATCTATCTGATTTCTTTTAAGTATAAAGCATTTTGGAATTTGGGGAAATAGAAAAGCAAAATAAATTCCCATGAACTAAACCTAAAATCAAGACAGGTATAAAAATCAGAGCTGAGAGGAGGATAGGAAATAAAACAGCAATGAAATAAACAGTGATCATTTTTTATGACACTCATAATCAAGAAAAAATATTTTAACTTTCCTTAAGTGACAACTAGTGGAAAAATAGGAAGCAGATAAAAAAAGTAGCACTAAGCATGCTAGGCTGGTGAACATCAAGTGGAGTTCCCTTTTCTGTGATTTTCCTCTTATGTTTAATCTTCATAATTTTTATGACCTTGTTCAACTCAAAGTAGGTATAAATGTACATAAATGTATATAAAAATGTTATATGCAGCAGTTTGTGAATTGAAATTTAATCACACAGAAGCATATGGTAGTGCCCTTCAGCAACATCTGCCTTGGTCAGTACAAAATAACAGAGGCCATGAATCAGTGCTATGACTGCAAAGGTCATGATTTTCACTTCCATGTCCTGCCTCCACTAACCTGCATGACTGGCAACAGAAGAGGGGTTAAAATGAAGCTATACCAGGCTGGGAACCAGCTCTCACTTGGCTCCTGTTTTCCCTGTGCAAAGCAGTGTGTGGTGAAGGGACAGCAGCCCAGCAAAAGATCCCAGAAACTGAGAGTTCAGGCCTATCAAAGCAGCACTAATATTCTCTGGGCGGTGCCATCCCCTCTTGGAGAAGCCTGGAGTGCAGCAGGGAAGTGGTGCCCCACTGCCTCTCTGGCCTTGACATGATGCTGTGTCTTGGGAAAAGAGTGACAGAAGAAGAATGCCAAGATACAGTTCTGACAGGGACCAGCTGAGCAGACTCCAAGTTTTAGTCTTGCTTGCCTTGGCACAGTGAGTGCCAAGCTGGCCCTCCACCCCAGGAGCCAGGCTCGTTTTGGGGAGAAACATGCAAGTGCTGCTCCACTTGGCACAGCAGATTTCGAACTATTTCATCTCCCTCTGTGAGCCATGTGGACACGCACAGCATGGCTACACATCATGCACTAAGAGTGGAGGAGATGGAAGCTCTCTGTGCTTCTCTACTCTCAGCATGAGTGTTGGCCCTTGGCTGCCCTTGCCCCAGCTGGCTGTTGATCCTAAGATCAGGTAGCACCTTGAAGGCTGAGTTTTTTTCTGCCCCAGGACAAACTTCAGGCAACTTCTCCTGAGACAGCAAACAGGCTACAAACCTGGGACTCACACTTCTCTAAAGGCAGAGGTCCTGCTCACTCTGCCCCTATCTCTCTAGGCAGGAAGCAAAGCTGCTGGGAAGCTTGGACTGAACTATGCTGAACACCGTTAGCCTTGGTAGCAACCCCCACATGCTGTACCACTAACCAGAAATATTGGTGTTCAGTGACAACTCCCTATGGGTGGCTGCTCTCTGAAACCTGTCAGTTAGCTAGCACCTCTGCAATAGGGGATGCTAACTAGGTAGTATTAGTTTGTATCAGATGTGATAATGCTTTGTTCCCTCCTTTTTCTTGCTAATAAGTGGCTGTTTCCTTACATCTCTTCTGGTCAGCCCTGCCTGTCAAATGATATGTCTGTCAAAACACACATTATTAAAAAATGGACCTGTTGCCAGCTCTGTGAGGCTGGGGGATGGGTTCATGTATCATATCACTCTTCCCTTCCATACATCTCAATTTCCTGCTTTCTGCATGATTAATGCACATTTGCTTCCCTCTACATAATGTAGACAGCAAAGAATGAATTATGCTGCTTCATTACATTAACTGGTAAAACGTCTTTCTGTACCTACATACACTAATCACTGCTTTCTTGTGCCTTATGTTTGTAAATGAACTAGATAGAAAGAGTAAATACAGAATAATGGCATATTAGCTCCTCTATGTAACAGAAATCAAAGAGGGGGACAAGAAGGTGTTCCTCTTGCTACTGAGTTAGTTTAGTAGCTTATCATAATTTTAAAGTCATTGCTGTCCTTCTAACACCGACATTTGATCTTCAATGTTGAGTTTACAAGTGACTGAAAAGAATGAACACGTGCATCAGAAATACAGACTACAAGACACCATTCACATGCTGAGTAGTTAATCCCTGCCTAAACTTAATACTAAATAACACAAGCTGATATTGTCACTGTCAGACAAACTCCAGTATTGTATCTGGAAACAGCAATATTATGCAGACTTTACCGTATTTGTAGCTTGAAAACAGAGAGCAATAGCAGATGCCATAAAATACAGAGAATCAATCCTGCTTCGACATTTATTGTGTTAATACCATTTTCAATTTATTTAGCAGCAAAGTGCTTTTATTACTGACTGCTGAGTATGTATAAGTGACAATGTGTGTGGGTGCTGTATACACAAACATGTGCATGTTAGCCACTCTGCCTGGCATAAACAATCCCTAAGAGGACAGCAATAAAATGTTATAGCAACACACAGCAGTATCATGCAATATATGATTTTATCCATAAAGATGCAACAAAAGAGGGTACTGAAGACATAGATTTATAGTTTAAATACAGGGGATTAAAAAAAATTAGAAAATTAGCACTGTCAACTCATCCTTGAGAAATGCTATGGTATCTTTAGTCAGAAGTAAGAAACCAGCTGTTGGATGTTGCTTGCCTTTCCCCCTCCTTTTATTTCACAGAGCCTTCATAAGCTTATGTAGAAAGAAAATCAATTAAATAAAAATGGGCAATGATGAAGAAGTCAAGACATCAATTTTAAAATCAATATATTGCTTCAAAAGAAGCTCACAAGCTTGTTGTGGAATATGGAACAGAAGCCTGACATAGCAAGCAGACACAGTGTTAAGAACCAAAGGAAGATCCCACAATACTTTCATATTAATCAGAAAGGACTTCATGGAAACATTTGCAGTAAACCAAGACTGTGCTATTGTAAGCACATAAAACAAATTCTCTATTGCCTATCCTGATTCCTAGAGGATAGCTAACGACGTTTCAGACACTAGGCCAATGTTTGGCTTTGAAGAACCCCAAACTTCAAGAGTTAGCCAAGAATGAGCTTTTGCAGTAGCAAATTTCAGCAAATATCACCAACTTCTTTTCTAAGTACAAGACATAGTTTTTCAATTTTCAAATAAACACATGCCATAGACTTCAAATGAAAACCAACAATTGAACCATAACACTCTGCCAAAACAAAATGTTCCATTATGCATGCAATTTTCTTCCTAAGGAGAGGACTGAAGAAAGAATAAGCCACGTGTGAAATGTTAGTCATCGTTTTTGGTGCACTTTGGGGTGGTTCTCAGACAGTATGGTAAGGACAGTACAAAAGTTTATACGGAATAGTGGAGAAATCAAGGAAAAAAACACCCACTACCAATCAAATGAACTTCCTCTAAATCATTGCTTACAAGCTGATGTGGACAACTTTATGAAAGCATCAGAGATAAAAGTTCCCTAAATCATCATAAAGTGGGGTGATTTCACACTATTTCATAGGAAGCATGACTGGCAGAAAAGGGTCTTAAACCAGTGAATTGCTACAGTTAGCTGTTTTAATGCTGCTTTTAAAACCACAGACTGTAAACCTCAGCCCATAAAAATTTTTGACCTCTTTTGCTGTGTCAAAATTAAGGCATTCGACTCAAATAGTCAGGCAGAGTATTAAGTGACAAATTGTTAGCCATATTTACTTTGCACTTGAAAACCATTTCTGTTTTACTGTAAGTCAGTTGCTCTGAGCTGCATTTGCATGCTCATTCTAAAAACCAAAAAAGTCCATATTTTTATGTGCAAAACATCTGTGTAAAGATGAGCATGCAAATGCAGCTCAGAGCAACCAGCACTTCTGTCAACACAAGACTGAAAACACTGACGTCATTTAGTATTTGTGGTAAGCCTCAAATATTCCTCTTGCAGCAGAACATTTGTTGTCTTCTTCCTGTGGGATTTCTGAGCTGAAATCAGGACCAGCTATATTGCATTCTACTTCTTCCCTGACATAAACTTTTCTGTTTTGAATTCTTCAGTATGAAATTCTTCAGGTCTGGGGAGGTTCTTCTCCCCCTCTACTCTTCTCTGGTGAGACCACACCTGGAATACTGTGTCCAGTTTTGGGCTCCCCAGTTCAAGAGAGACAGGGACCTGCTGGGGAGAATTCAATGGAGAGCCATGAGGATGATTAGAGGACTTGAGTACCTCCCCTATGAAGAGAGACTGAGAGACCTGCGGTTGTTCATTCTTGTGAAGACTCAGAGAGGATCTGATCTATGTCTATAAATATCTGAGGTGTGGGTGTCAAGTGGAGGGGCCAATCCCTTTTCAGTGGTGTGCAGTAATAAGATAAGGATCAGTGGATACAAACTTGAACTTAGAAGGTTTCACCACAACATGAGAGAAACTTCTTTACAGTGAGGGTGATGGAGCACTGGAACAGGCTGCCCAGAGATGTTGTGGAGTCTCCCTCTCTGGAGACTTCCAAAACCTGTCTGGATGTATTCCTGTGAGGCCTGCACAATGTGATCCTTCTTTGGCAGGGGGGCTGGACTTATCTCTTGAGGTCCCTTCCAATCCCTAACATTCGCTGATACCGAGTTTGTGTTCAGAGAGTGTATATGCTATTGGGTGGGCATCAATATGTGCATTAAATCAGCAGCATCACTACTAGGAACATTTAAAATGACACCTGACTTCTTCCACAGCATCTGCATGCTGAACGGTGACTTACTGCTGCAGCTGCTGGTAAGAGCACACAGGGCTCAAGGTCACAGCCAATGATGCTGCTCTCCATGCTGCTCTTCCTTTCATTCTGCACATTGCTTCTTATGGGGACAATGGAGAAGATGATCAAGCAGCTAATTTGTTGTATGCTGCCTGCTTTGAAATACAGACTAGTAGCACAGGGGCCACACCATATGAAGCCCTAAGTGAGTATCTGCAAAGACTGTCTCTGTGTTGAAGAACGAACTGGGAAAAAATGATCCCATAGTTCTGGAGATCAAGCAAAACACAAAACTTAGAGAACACAATGGTTGGACTTATCTCCACACATCAGCTCCTCTTTCCAACCCAAATTAACTGCAATGCACCAAAGGCCCTGTCCCAGCAATGAGCTCTGCCATAATGAGCCCTTAGGCATATTCAGAGCAAAGCTTAGGCTGCTCTTTAGGAATGCTCTTTTGTCTATAGCTTTGATAAGTATCACACATTCAGAAGAATAGTGAACAGTGTCCTCAGACAGAAAAAGCTCCTATTCTCTCTTCCTTCAGTTCTGGTATTAGAAGTCACTTTGATGCTCAGTTCTGCCAGTGGCATACAATACAATACAATACACCAGGTTGGAAGAGACCTTCAAGATCATCGTGTCCAACCCATCAACCAATCCAACCCACCCAACAACTAAACCATGCAGCCAAGCACCCCATCAAGTCTCCTCCTGAACACCTCCAATGAAGGTGACTCCACGAGTGATTGTATCAGATACAACTTCATAAGGAACAGCAAGTCTTTACTGGCTGCTTCTCAGTAACTATCAGGATTTAAATTCACCACACTAAATCCACAAAAATATTTTCCAGAAAAGATAATGCTTTGTGGAGTTAATTTGGTATAAATTCCCCTCTTTTTAAACCACTGTCTGATTTATCATGAATAAATGTCATTGCTAATGATTGTGATCTGCTTGAGCCAGCAATGGTGTCTGGGATCAGCAAACTGACACTAGCAGAGATACACAGAATGTAAAAAAGAAAAAAAAAAAATCAAAATGAGTGCTACCTTTCAACATTTACATTTCAAAAACTGTGTTTCAGATATTTGAAACTAATATTCCCTGTCCCTTCGCACATGCATCTGTGACTTGTATATAGGAAACCTGGAAAATCAACATGAGGAACCGAACAAATTAATAATGCCCTCCTTCAGTAAATTAAACTTCACTCTGCTAAATTAGTTGACCTTCAAAGTTTGCCCCGGGGAATCATGTAAGATTAGAGGGTTTATCTGAAGAAACAAAGATGAAAATGGGGATGAAGAATGTGAGGTGGCTAGTGGAGCGGATGGGCCTGGAGAGGTTTGTTCAGTTACCTTAAAAAAAGTTCACTGAAAGGGGAAACTACTGCCACCTCCACATAAAGACAGATTTTGTCATGACTTATTATTTACTCAAAGGGACTTCTTTACCTCAGTAAGAATGTGCGTAGAGAGGAGAAGGAAATATTATTCACAACTCAGCACAAAGTGTGCCGCACCAGGTGGGACAGGGAACCAAAGAGAAGGCAGTACAGAAAGGTGCTGCTTTTGTTGGAGCAGACCACATTAAGGCAGAGTGAGAGCATTACTTAGCTAACACAAGCAGTCTTTACAGTGGACATTTTTTCAAACCACTCCAGATACATGAATTGAGATAATATGGATATCCAAGAACTCTAGTTCAACTCCAGAGCATCTTCTCTCTGGTACTTCATACACACTAGGTTTTCATCACAATGAACTCTTAGAGTTGAACATCCAATAAGAAAAGAATTAGAACAACAGAAAATACAAATGATTCTATGGCTGCTTTGAAAAAACAAAAGAAAACAGATCTTGTTAAACATGGAGTTCATCTTCTGCAGAGTTATCCCTTTACCAGAAGGGATTCAGTGCCACACCATACACACTCTTCTGGGACAAAAATGCATTTTTGCTTATTTTGTAGGTTTTATTAATGGTGTTTGTTGCTACACAATTTTCTAAAATGTGTGCTATAGGCTACCTGTATGATGGTGGATGATGACAACTCCATGAACGGACAGAGGTACACTGAAAAGACTCGCACAATTTGTCAAACTGTGAAAGTATGTAGTTAGCCCTGACTACCAGTAAGACTTGGACACATCTTCTTGATACAGTCATAACTCTGCTGACTGTTACAGGCAGATTCTCACTGGTATGGCTCTTGCAGAAGGTTGATCTGACTAATATCTGAAAACACACACTGGTTGCATTGATGGAGGGTAGGAAGCGTAATCTTTCACCAGGGAAGTAATAACAGTGTAAGAGTCCAGTATCAGTCACAAAGTGCATTTAAGGCTCTCTATAAATCTCAGAAGCATTAAATGAAATGGTTATCTTCCTGCATATTTGAAATGGACATAGGAGTTTTGCACTGACATTGAGAATGTTTAAACTCCCAGACGACTAGGGCTAGAAGCAAAAGAGTACATGACACTGAGGAGTGAGGGGCTTTCATGGACTCTGACTTGATACCTTGAACACATGTGTAAGACTTGGATGTCTGGAAGAGCAAACGAGAATCAGCCACCTCCAGATGGGATTGGCAGCATCAGCCATCTACCTCAGATCACTTGAAAACACTAAGGACAGCAGGCTCATGATGTCTTTTTTAAAAAGACACATAGGTATTTCTTTTGTATGTCCTTTTGCTTTTAACACCCCCCACATACATCACAGTTCATAGGTCAGATATTTTTTCTGGCATGTGGAAAGTTTACATTCAGTTCCCTCTACCTCTTTCTCACCTGACTGATTCAAAATCTATCTGCTCTGTTTGCAACAAAGACTCTACAAGGCGCATCAGAGAAGGACTTCATTCTAACAATGCTGAGGTATCCTCACTGGATACTACAGTAAATGGGACTGACTGGTCTTACTTTTCCACCATATGTTCTGCTAACAGGCATTACTCATAAAAAATCAGCTTGCAGGCTCAAGTCCATAAATACCAGTAAATAAGGGATGGACCAACAAACTCACTGTAAGTTGGCTTCCATTAACTAATTAAACATGGCTTATTCTAATAATGTGTTTGATGTCAGCTGGGTTGTTTCTTTCTTCATTTGAGGAAGATTAATGGGGCTATTTTGTATCTAACTTTTATCATGATGTCAATTTTTATTGTGATTTTCTTTTTAATGTGCTTTTATAATGGTCTTTTAATCATCATATCTGAACTCCCCTAATGCGAAACTTTTTTTATGTTCTTGCTGAAAATTTCTTTCTGATGTCAGAACCCCTGTGTGAGCAGGTGTTACATGCTTTGGCAGTGATAGAATTGCTCTTTCAGAGTCTTTAGAAGCTCTAGAGCTGCCTTCATTCCCATAGCATCTAAAGTCCACTGAGTAGCACATTAACTGACAAGACTAACATCCATCATCTTTGCTTCATGCTCCTCTCTTGAGGAAGTGTGCATGTAGGGTATTGTTTGGGTAGGGTCTCTGCTGTGTCCACACTGCTAGGTGTGTATTGCAGAAAAATTATCCCCTCACATGGAGCAGAGGCTGCAGGGAAGTTTCTAAATGTCTTTCCCTCCAGCCATTATTTATGTTTGTGTCTCCAGCCAGTCTCCATCATGTTCAGAAAAAAGATTTATCATGACAAATGATCTAGTCCAAGTGTTAAAAACAAGAGCTCTTTCAGTAGAGCATTTTATGCTAATGAAGTTTTTTGCATCTATAGTAGAAAGGCCTTTCTGAACTAAGGATTTTTTGTACGGTCTCCCAAATATGCAGTAACATTTGTATCTAGAACCATCACTCCCTACATACACAGCTCCCAATAAAACCATGTTCAGCTGAAGTTCTGCCAGTAAGTAAAAGCTGGTGATTGCTATCAAAGGCCATCCTTAACTTTATGGTTTACCTGTTATTTCACTTGTTCAGCTTGATATTCTATGAACATCTCCAGGATAAGGAGAGCCTAATACTGATGATAATGGCATATTCTAATGCAAGGGTACTTAACTTTGGAGAGGTGGACAGTCACTATTATTAAGAGATGTCATGAAATAAAAATATAATTGCAGATTAATGTCTTGGCAGTGTGACCATGCTAACATCAAAACACTGTATAGGTACTGCTCCCATAACACACAGATTGCTATCCATTTAGAATATGATTATCCTGTGATTGTATCACTTCCCCTTACTTACAGTCTTACTTCTAAAGCACTCCTCCTCAGTTTTGGCTCACTGTCCTGAAGGGTCAAACCCCCAAACATTCTCTAGCCCAGACAATGGGCTAAGCTCCTGCAAATGTGCTAACCTGGACAGTTCCTGGGGTCCAGATGGTCAAGGTAAATGTATAGCACATGTGATTAACATTGTAAGCACTCCTGAATGTGCAAACCTGGACACTTCCTGGGGTCCAGATAAACATGTACCACATGTAATTAACTCTGTAACACAGCTGTGAACTGTATGTGCCCCTGGCCATGTTTGGATATGCCCCATCCCATAGGTCCAGTTGTCAGGGTTCTGTGTTAACAAAGGGCATTAATTGTTTTGGGACAGCATTTAAGCCAGCCAAGAAGTCAGGAAACTTGCCTTGTTCTCACCCAGACAGCAACAAGAGCCAAATGCTGCCCAAGTAGCAGCTGAAGAACCTGCCCTAGCAGACCAACAATTTCACCCAGGCTTTGCACATGGACCAAGGCTGAAAGGGGAAAAACTCCAAGGGAACTGAATACCAGAAGAGGTTACAGCCCAGTGACTGGGCATGACAAGAGAGAGGCCCCCAGACCTCTCTGAGCCAAGGACTGCTGGAATTATAGCCACAGCATCTGGGAAAATACCAGACAGAGGAGCAAGTTGTAAGTACCTGGCTAATCTGCCACGGAATCCCATCTGTGGGAAAACCACAGACCACAGCACCTGTATTTCCAATTTGAATTGCTGTATTGGAAAGGTTAGATCTGTGCTTAAATCATTTAACTATCTTTATATGTGCAGTGTAAAACCCACAACCGAATAATTGAACCTGTGAATACATTTTGTAAATAAGTTACAGTGGTGTTTGAAGATACTACTGTCAGGAAATATTAACTATTAAATAAAGAAAAATAATATACACTTTTATTACACTCACTGCCACTTCTCAGGAAGAGAGGCTGCCAAGTCCTCTGGCACTGTCAGTTACCCTTGTAGCAATGTAAACAGCAAACAGACCCACTCCAGTGTCCCATCGAATATGCAGATGATAAAATGCTCCTAAGACCACAGGAGTTCACATACAATATTGTACTATGATACTATGATACTGTGATACAATACAATACAATACAACACACCAGGTTGAAAGAGACCTTCAAGACCATCGCATCCAACCCATCAACCAATCCAACCCACCTAAACAACTACCACGGCACCATGCACCCCATCAAAGTCTCCTCCTGAACACCCCCAATGAAGGTGACTCCACCACCTCCACGGGCAGCCGATTCCAATGGGCAATCACTCTCTCTGTATAGAACTTCTTCCTAACATCCAGCCTAAACCTGCCCTGGCACAGCCTGAGACTGTGTCCTCTTGTTCTGGTACTGGCTCTCATCTAATATGGTCAGTGTTAGTCACAGTCTAACAAAATACAAACTCATATGGTTTTGTTTCCATTTGTGGTGAATTTCTAAAGCTTTCATTCCCAAACTGTGGTGATTACTTGAAGAACACAGATTTTTTTTTACGTTAAGCAGGATTCAAGTATATAAGGCACTGAAATATATGAAGATAATCCTAAAGATAGTACTTTAAAGGAAATTTCGTTGTCTAGGGAGGGCTAGACTTGTGATTTTTGAACTCTCAGGCTTTATAGTGCTGATGTTGCCAGATATGAAATAGTCATTGCCTATAAGGCAATCTGAACTCTCTGAAACTGCCATACCTATAATTTTTCCCTGCTTTGTTTTGAGCAGGTCAGTTTTCCTCTTCCTATTTCACAAGAAATCCCACAAAATCACACCATTTCCTGATGGATTTCACCCTCTACCTCCCTTGCAATTAGCAAAGGAGTTTATATTCATGCTCTGATTTCTTCCCACTACTGCTGTTCTGTTCTCACCTCTCACAGCTTCTTCCTTCCCTTTCTTCTGCTGATTTTTCCCCATCCCTCCACTCTTGATGTTAGTCCTCCCCCTACACCTTCTGTGCTCTCCCTGTTCCATTACACCTCTCCATTTTGTTTCCCTGTCAGACCAGCAGCAGAAATAAAACCAACTAGGGTCCCTGCCCCTTGCTGGTATTTCAGAGCTCCAGAGCAGAGGAGAGGTGGGACACAGCCACCAAAGTGTAGGGAGCAGGGAAACAGGACAAAGTGCAGTGCAGTGAGGAAGCAGGCAGAGTGATTATGCATGGATTCATGGCGAGCAACAGGAAGGCAGATGTGCAGCTCCATCTGTCAGTTACTGTGCTGTGTCTTCACCCTGAGAAGGCTGCATGCCAAAGGCAGGGAGTGCTGCAGGGGGACAGGTGTGTTTGAAATGCCTGTGTGCTGCCGAGGCTCTACAGGGAGGTCTCCCTGATCCTTGTTGAGAGCAGGGAACAAATTCATGATTTGTCTGGAAAAACATTTTAGGTCCTGCACCTGCATCAGGCAGTCCCAATCACAAAAACAGGCTGGGTGAAGAATGGAGACAGAGAAGTTCTGAGGAGAAGGACTTGGGGGTGCTGGTTGATGAGAAGCTCAGCATGAACCAGCACATGTATTGTGCTTGCAGCCCAGAGAGCCAACCAAATCCTGGGCTGCATCAAAAGAAGTGTGGCCAGCAGGTCAAGAGAGGTGATTCTGCCCTTTTACTCTGCTCTTGTGAGGCCCTATTTGGAGTACTGCATCCAGCTCTGGAGCCCCCAACCCAAGAAGGACATGGAACTGTTAGAGCTGTTAGAGCAGGTCCAGAGGAGGGCCACAAAGATGATCAGAGGACTGGGAGCATCTCTTCTATTTAGACGGGCTAAAAGAGTTGGGGGTGCTTACCCTGCAGAAGAGAAGGCTTCAGGAAGACTTTATAGTAGCTCTTAAGTATTTGAAGAGGGCCTACAGGACATCTGGAGTGAGGCTTTTTACAAAGGCACATAGTGATAGGAGGAGGGCTAATGGCTTAAAATTGAACAAAGCTAGCTTTATACTAGATATTAGGAAGAAATTCTTCACCATGAGGGCAGTGAGACACTGGAACAGGTTTCCCAGAGAAGTTGGGGAGGTGTCAACCCTGGATGTGTTCAAAGCCAGGCTGGATGGGGCCTTGAGCAACCTGGTCTAGTGGGAGGTGTTCCAGCCCATGGCAAGGGAGTTGGAACTAGATGATCTCTAAGGTCCCTTCCAACCTAAACCATTCTATGATTTTCTCTGGAGAGGACTCCTGGAAAGAACTGCAAGTCCTGATCAATATTTCAGCTCCACAAAATGCAAACTGCTTTCAGATCTGGTGATTGCCTAGTGGCCAATTCCTTTGTCCATGAACACAGTAGGCAAAAGTAGGCGTATCATGAAGATGAAAGGAACACTACATTTACAGTTTTGTAATTAGCATTTGGCACTAGAGAAACTATAAAACCTCCCATGACTTCCCTGTGGGCATTACTTACTAGAAGTTTGACATAACCTTTGCATATTACTGACCCAATAATCCAAAGAAAACAGAGAAGGAAGTGCTTTTAACTTCCTATGAAATGTGACAGTAGAGCATGTGGTTACCCTCCTGTGTTATAGTGCTCTTCTAGTAGGATGTTTTCACTCTGGTGCTGGGGATTACTGCCATGGCTGTATTTCTGAAACTTCTTTCCTTTTTTAAAGAGGTCACATTATGGTGAACAGACTTGGAATGCAGCACATTCCTGAGAATCAATGTCTTGTATCCCACCGTGGAGAATTCTGGTTGGATGTTTCACTGGCATGAAACCCCTGTACTGTAGCTCAAGGGCCATACGCTCCATACATCCCAGTCTGTTGGCATTTCATACACTCTTCTACACCAGCCTCTACATTGTTTCAACCCCATTCAGTATGATACTGAGCTGTCATTCACAACCACACACAGTCTTCCTATTGCCCCATTCAAGTAACCAGCCTACTGGACCATTATAGCAGTGACACATTAGGAAAATGATCCTGAAAAAGAAAATGAATCAAAGGAGGTAACAAAATGCTTTCATTTAAATCTTCATTCTACTAGATGTACACAAAACTCAACACAGCAGCCTTAATAAAGAGCAGGGGAAATGCCTTCAGGCCAGTACCAGATTAGTCTGTAGCTGTTGCAGAAGTCACACAGTATACTCCATGACAATTCTGAATAGGAGGTGCTCAGAAATTTCCATGAAATGAATTATGATATGTATTCAGTTTACATATTATTTTCTGTGGAATTCTCTGTCCTCCTGTAGTCTGCAGGAAATCTAAACAGCAACACCATCAGAATCTGTTATTAGGCCAATCCCAGTGAATAACCTAAACAGGTTTCTTGGCAAGGCTTTCTGGAGATCAGCATGTAACCATTTTGGCCAAAAGAAGTCTTATTTCACATCAGAATTGAGCCCTGGAATGAGCAAGGCAATCTGTTGTGGTGCTTCTGGACCAGTATAGAATGGAACAAGTACATGTGCCTTTAGGTATTTCCATATATTTCTAAATGGAAAACACTCTCTCCTACCTGGCAAGTCTATGAGAACCAGGGGGACCTAGCACAGGTCTTGCATTCTCTCCAATATAGCTACTGCCAGTATCACAGTATCGCCAAGGTTGGAAGAGACCTCAAAGATCATCAAGTCCAGTACAAGTAGGTCTTTTTGCCTAGCCCAAGCCTCTTGTATGACTTTCCTACATTTGCATGAAACAAAAAGCCTCATTTTTTGCATGGGAAATCTTGCAGAGATATTATGCTCTAAACAGATGTTTCTAACACAGTATAAAAGCCTAGATGAATTGAGAAGGTGTATGCTTCCCCTTTGTGAAAAAAAAACCAATGGCCTATTTATTTTTTAGCAGAGAATATGGTAACTTTTAAGGCCAATTATCTCAGACAGCCATATTACAAAAATGTTACATTTATTTTTGCACCAAGATATCTTGATTTTATTGCCTGTGAAGACTGCAAAGTTTACATTAATGTTAAGAGCATAAAAAGCAGAGTGAAACTATAAATATCCTTTCTGTAACAGACTTTTTATCAAATCCTATTATGTTCCTATTATGTTCCATAAATACTAGTGGGAATTTCCTGCTCAGCAGTCTGATATACATGGTCATCTGTCTTCAGCTCAGTGAAAGAGACAACAGAGTTTCCTCAGCATCACAGTAGTAAAATTATACTCCTGCTTTGCTCCAAAAGCAGCATGTTACCCCAAGACACAGAGGGGAACGAATGACTAACCTGTATTTATAATAGATACCTTTCTCTTTCCTGGTTGAAACCTAAAATCTTGGGAATTAAATCACCTTCTGCAGACAAAAATGCAGCACTGCATTAATTGGAAATACTTAGTCACAAAATAGGTAGCCACTAGTAAACAGAATCTTTCGCCACATGTAAATGTGCAAGTGTTCTAATGTATCAGCACCGTAATTACAGGGATAAAGTACAAATGCCCAAAGGAAGAGCTCTCTGACACAATTTAAAGCTCATAAAAAAATATCGTGTCAAAGTACAGCACTCAGACTTCATCAAATAGAAATTTTAAGATCAAGTCTTGAATTCTGATTATGTTTGCAATGTTGATGGGATTGTTCTCACTGTGGAGGCCTGTTCTGCTTTGTCTGGAAAAGCATTTTAAGCCAAATTCATCCTCACTGTCTCTAGCAAAATTAATATAACAGCTAAAGCCTGCTCCTGGCCTCTATTTTTCTCCATCCTCATTTTAAAAAATGCACTGTATTTAAGAGATAGCTACTTCCTTTATAAGACATAGTCTAGTAATGAAAACATCATTAATCTGTAGCATGGAGACAGATAGATCTTTGACAAAACACCTTGTAAATGGCTCTAACAGAGTAATATTGACTGGTTCTGTCAATACTTAGTAAGGAATTTGTTGCAATATCACAGAATAATAGAACAGTTAGGCTGGAGGGGACCTCTGGAACATCATCTGACCTAGGCTTCTGTTCAAAACAAGTCCAATGAGATGGAGCTGCTTAGGGCCCTGTACAGTTAAGTTTTGACTCTTTCCGAGGATGGACACTTTTATGTCTCTGGGCCTCTGTTCCAGTGTTTAACCACCCTCATGGTGGTTGTGACCCCATGTCACAACTTACATTTGCTCTCTTTTGTCATATCACTGTGTGCCTCTGAGAAGAGCCTGTCTTCTCTACAGCCTCTGATCATCCTAGGCAGCAATAAAATCTCTCCACCTTCTTTTCCCAAGGCTTGAATAAATCCACTTCCCTCAGCCTCCTCTTATATGTTAGGCCATCTTGGTAGCCTCTGCTGAGCTTTTTCCAGTACACCAACATGTGTTTTGTGCCAGGCGACAATACCTCAGATGTAGTGTGAATAATTATTACCCTTGTCTGCATTGCTCAGATCTTGCTATCACAGCTCAGTGTAGCATTGGCCTTACTTGTCATAGAAATTTAGTGCTGTCTCCTTTTCAGCTTTTTGTCTACTGAGACCTTCATATTTTTTTCCTGCAGCGCTGCTTCTACTGTCCCCTCTGTACGGTTTCATGGGATTATTTTGTCTAAATTGCAAGACACTGCACTTGCTTTCCCTAAAAACCATGATCTTACCCTGTCAGCCCATTCTTCAGACTAGCATCCCTGCCCTCTAGCATACTGACTGCATTGTGCATAAACCTGCAGATGATGCTCTCCATCCATTAATACAGATGTTGAGTGTTCTGGCCTCAGTGTCAATCTCTGAGTGCTGCCATAAGGAACCATGTGCTAGCTGGATTTTACACGTCTGAACACAATCCTTTGAGCCTGTTGGGCCAGCCATTTTTTTCTCTTGCATCAACATCCACTTAACCAGGGCAAATCTACAGGTTTACCTACAAGGATACTATGGAAGACTTTGAGATAGGCCTTACTAAAGTCAAGGTAAACAACATCCACTACTCTCCTCATGTTCACACACCCAGTCATCTTACCAGGTTGGTCAGACTTACTCCAAAGCAGAATGTCTGCTCTTGTACTTTGAAAAGATTTTCCTTGAAGAGAAAATATTAAGGTAAATTAAATTTTTATGTGCAGATTTTGTACATTGTTTAAAGTGTGCACTTTCATCCCTCATATTTAAATAATTAAGAATTGAAACGCATACCCTAAGGAAGGTTTGCTTGGTGCTGGCTATTCGATTGGTATGCTTTGTTCTATATACTGGTTTCTCATTCAGGAAACAGAGAAGTGGCACAAACAAAATCAATGCAAGCATGTCACCAAAACCCTACAGATTCATATTGTCTCAGGCAAATGCAATTTTTTTGGGGGATAACAATGGCAACATCACAACATTGGACAACACTGGCAACATCTCACCTAGAAAACAGAATGATTGTATGAGTTTTGAGTGGTATGAATGGCAACAAGAATGAATTGCAACAAGAACAAATTACAAAACCTCAGCTCTTTCCCACAAAAGGGGGCTACACAGATAAGATTAGTTGAATGGCAGGCACTACACACTACATCCAAATGCAGCAGGAATGTATTTTTAAAAAATCTTATTTTAATCTCTCCTCTCTCATATAAATCACCTGTCTTTTCACTTGTGTTGAGACCTCATAATTACAAAGCAGGTATTGGCCTGAATCTAAGTTTTAGAGGAATCCTTTTTATACAAAAGTGGTTATTTGGTGTTACAAAGAGATTCCCATGACAGAAAGATGTTTTTAGGAAGTCATTCATGATCAGAGTGAAAGTTCAATTAAGGCATTTAGGCTACTTTATCTCACCTAGGGAGTACCTGTTGCTCTATTAGAACAGAGTAAACAACATTATTTCTTATTGTGATAAAAATCACAGGTTGCTTCAGAAATGTCTGTGTGAATCTGGGCACTAACTACATTCTGAGCAATTTGCCTTTTGGGAGGACTGTGCCTCTGATGAGCTCCTGGTCACTTGGGCAGGGCTGCAGAGCTAGTCCCATGCAGCATAACCAGCTGATCTGTGGATTAGAGTGGGATTGCCCATGGGGGCCCTATCTGATAGTTACAGTTCCAGCTCCTAACAGATCACAGATACTTGGAGGCACTTCACATATGCATTGTGCATATAAATAAAACATGAAGCTTGCTACACTAGTTCCAATTAGGAGCAGCAGCACACTTCTCTGTAATGGAACTACATTACCGTATAAAACATGTGAATTTTCAGAAGTATCCAAGAGAGACTTTTCCAAATATTTGCAGACAAACCAAAGGAGAGACTAAACAACACAGGGTGAAAGTAGTAGAATGACGTTCCTCCTCTTGTTTGTTAAAGAAATGAAGGGTTAGAAGGAACTGGAGCTGTGATTATAGGTAGAGGAAATTTCCAACTGTGAGATAGATTATAAATTAATATCGCACTATGCTAATTAGGAGTCTAGAGGGAAGGTCACTTGACAAAACATGACAGAAACTTTGGCTTAGATTTACCAGTGGTATTTATTTTATGGAGTAGCATTGAATCTGGGTATTCAGTGGTTTCACAAAGTTAGTTACTAGGTACACATCAGTGAAAAAAGTAAACCTGATTGGATATTATAATTTTTACATATTAAATGTAATGGAAACGCATGCACTGGACAGGGAGAGGAGTTCCCTCAAACCAATCCATCACATCAGTTCCAGAATTGCTTATTTGATGTAAGAAAAATCTCTGGTTAGGTTATTTAGCCAAGTAAATATTGAATTCCTACTCACCCCAGTAACACGTGTTTCTCTGCCCAGGCAATATAAAAAGCACCTAATAGGACTGTTGAAGATTACACACGTGGTTTTAGATATTGTGTGAACAGAGATCCACATACATACCAATTTTCTCCTGACATAACATCTATTGTACAGCAATACAGATTAATTAAAGTAGTTTCAGGAGTTTTTCTACAGCATTTACAGTATTAAGATTAATCTTTATGCTTATTGGAAACTCTAACTTTTGAGAATATTTAGAATGCTAGTGCCTAAGTTTCAAAATTACATTTTTGGAGCAAGACGACTCAGGCACAGATGACGTTTTACTTATGATGACATCATTTCGAGGAATGTATCAACCATTTGCTGTTTCTGTTAAAACAATGCCTAGTGGTAGCACTGTTCTGAGGTGGTTTGATTCACATTGTCTTAAAGTCGGTTGTCAAAATCAACTTTCCTCCTTTCCTTCACCATTGCTGTAAGAGTTAATGCTACCACTATGTAGGTTCATTCACATTTCCTTTTCAACCTCATTGAGAAATAATAAAATGTAGATTTGAAATTGTAATTCAGATTTCATTTTAAACTGCTTATCTCTGTTCGCCTTCTGATTAAACACAATATTTTTTGAACCAAAATATCACATTAGCTTTATGACCACGCTTTCCATCAAAGCCGTAAAAGCTTGAAGGTTTACTGCAAAAAGGGTTCCCCCTACTGGTGGCTCGATGTACTACAGCCTCCAAATCCCCAGTACGGTTTTAAACCTCTAAAATGATTTAACCCAAACCAGCTGCTGGTTGTATGTCTTCATTTGAGAACCCCTCGCTCAGTCTTTCTTCAAGGCTTATGCATATGTTTAGCAAACATATGCCAAATCCTCAATAAATACTGGCTACTGGTTACTGGATTTGCCAGGGTTCTTACAGCATTTGGGTATTTTTCAACAGGAAGGCCATATCTGTGTGCATGTGTCTCAGTGTGTGAACAGACATTATGCGCTAGGATGCCAATCGCAATATTTACAGCTGTAATATGTATATATGATTGGATGTATAAGATGGCTGGAAGGTTTTACTGGCATTTACATACTAAGACTACAAAAGCAAGACAGTGACAATTATGGAGGTCATTCCAAAGTACTGCTGAAATCATTATGCCAGTATGTACAGAGCATACCGAAACCTCATGGCTTCAGACATAGGGTGCTTGCAAGTGCAGAGGAGATCAGCACTTCAGCAGTGCCTTTTCGCACCATTACATAAAGAACCCCACAGTGCAGGGCTCAGGAGATAGAGCTGTTACAGCCAATACTTCCAGAGTATGACTTAAAACAGTTCTACAAGTAAGTGGCACAAATTTTTAGGTTCTGAAATCTCAGTATTTCCTTTGGCTAGCCACACTCTCCCATGATAGAATTAGGACTGCACTATTTCTGTTTTTTAAAAAGGTCAAAAGAAATACTCTTCTGCTGTCCATGTGGAACACCAGATGACATGTTCTTCCATTTCCTATGGCATGCAGCTAGGCCCTTTACCCTGAAATTTCTTCTGCAGGTATGGAGATGTCTGTACTGTACAGGCAACACAAGGTGGGTAGATCTGCAGTTGTACTTCCTCACACTGAAAGTTAAGAAGTAACCTTAACCTGGAAGGCTGAATTAAATATGGCTGTTGCAGTCAGCTCAGGGACTTAGAAAACATCTCAGATGCCTAGGTTAGCCAGGCTCCTCTGCTGGGTGGCTCTTACCATCACAGGGTTAGGCTCAGCTGGGAGCTATCAGGCAGCATGAGATGAAGTATGCCCACCACTCATCATCACCGAAGGGCAGAGCTGAAGTCTTTCACTTGTTTCCTGATACATATATTATTTGCATATACCTTTATACTTATTCCCTGTTACACAGGCAGATGCAATTTCAAGGGCTGTCAGAATGCTGGCTTGTCTCAATAGGTTCCTTCCCTCATGAATCAACTGCCAACATCTTCCCAAGACAAAAAGCTCCCAGTATAGCAACAACAACAACAACCACCAACAAAAAAACCCCCAAAACCCACAATCCAACACCATCAAGAAAACAAAACCATAAAACAAACAAAAAACAACCAACCAAACAAAAAAGGTAGGGATGAGCATGCTACAGCCCGTATCACTGTCATCACAGCTAAGCTTGGTCCTGGTTCTTGAGATGCAGGGAATTACTGTTTTGATCCTGCCACAGCCCAAGCAACATCACAAGACTTTGGGGAACTTAACTGTCACATCAGGTGATACTATACAGATCTTCCTGACAATTCCTGCTGCCAGGACATCCCTTGATCAATAACCAGTGCTTCCACGGCTCATTTCGTAATACTACTTGCTGTAGTTGGATTCTCCTTTTAAGTCCCACCTCCAGGTTTTAAAGACTCTCAGCTCAGAGGGTCATGTTCAGAGGCTGTATTTGTAAAGCATTTCCAGTTGGAATGGAGCAAAGACATTCCACACTGCCTGCATTTGGAGGAATTTTTGTTCTCATGCACCAGATGAAGATTCAGTGAGTATAGCTACATTAACTACTACGCTAGGATTCAGAAAATACAGGAACTTGCATTCTCACACAAAGTTACTCAATTGTAGATTGCAACCTATTTTGGGGGATTTCCTCTTCATTATACGAGGTAGGAACAGCTCTAAAAATCCACACTGGAGTTCTAACTCATTCTGAGAGTAAAAGCAAGTTAGAATACTAGAATGCTGCTGTGAAATAAAACAGAGCATGACAGCCTGATGTTTCCTTTTCAGTAGTTATGATGATCATCATTTTAAAAATTTTTTTTTCCCCTTGCCTGTGTTTTCAGGCAAAAAGATTAAACATCTAACATTTCTTAAGTGTCTCATATTCTCTGCTCTAAGCACTAACCTAAATGAGAGTGTTGAAAGCTGACATAGGAAACGCCTGACAAGAGCAGCAAGCTCCACTGAAGTATTTTTTGATTTAAAGCTGAAAACTCGTAAATGATAGTTGGTTGAGAACTTTAAAGTGTTACTGTGCCCTGGCTGGCTTTCAAAGGAAAGAGAAACTATCCTACAAAAGGCCAAGTGTCTGAAGCATCTGTCTGGCCAGGATGTACATTATAACTAATTCAGGCATCTGCTTTTGATGATGCCTTTCTGGGCTGTTGTAGGAGGCAGCCAGTGCTAATAGTCATGTATGCCTTTTTTGGCAATAGGCCTATTTCCTTAATTAAAGTAATTTCATTCATACAATCAATAAACACACATTTCCTTCCTAAATATATGCCCCCAAAAAATGTTAATTTAGATAAAGAGTAATATAGTATTTGGCCATGTTATAATAATATTAAATCAGTATCTGAAGGACATTAGGGAACATCTTTGAGAATATCAGGATCTTCACTAACAGATTAATAGTTTGTCACGTACTTAACAGTAACTTAAAGAAAATCAATATTTCAGCATGTTAGAACAGCTAACAAGAAAAGTTTGGGTTAAAGTTGCTTCTTTTGGTCCCAAATCTATAAAAGACCCCAAACAGATAAAAGAAGAATGATACAAATTCAATTTATCTTATGATTTCCTGATTTTAAGTCAGCTTCTTAACATTGTTTGAAGTGTATTTATACCCTGAACACTTTTTTCTATTTTTTTTAAAAATATGCATACTTTTTAGATACACTCAGTTTCACACTTGAGTATTAACTAATACTTAACTAATACTGCTCTGCCAGGGGGATTTGGACTAGATGATCTCTTGAGGTCATTTCCAACCCCTAACATTCTATGATTCTATAGTTCAGTAACTACAGGCTTGAATACCAAGACATAATTCCTTTTGAGAACCACTGAATTTCACATTAGACCCATCCGTTCTACTCCAAAAATCACTTTGCTCTAAACAGAGAAAAAGGGGCATAATAGCTTGCTCTTATTTATCTTTTCCTGGCACCACTGAATCCTCTTCACCATGTGATGCAGCAATGAAGGCTTGTGTGTTTGCGGTGGAGGGGGCTACCCAGAGCAAGCAGTGTGCTATCTCAGGACTGGCAGGAGAGCTGCTCTCTAAACGACCCCACCTCCATTCCTCCAGCAACTATATCAGAGGTGATTTCCTTCCTCCCTACTCAGGAAAGCTATATATCTCTTCATCTCTGAGATGTGAAGCAGTAAAAGGCAGCCTGCTCATGCTGTGCTTTGCCTGCAGCTCTTCCACTCCTCCATAGCAGAAAAGCTCAGAGAAGTCTTTCACCATAGCAGCTATGGTCGTGGTGGAGATAGGTTTGCCAGGACTGTGAGGCAAGGGGAAGAGAAGGGTCCCTTGAATGGAATAAAGAAAAAGGTTTAGCTCCCAACTGCTGAAAGGTGATGAGACGTACCAGTGCAGAACTACACCTTTGCTTAATGAGATCTCTTCCTGCCTTCTCCACTTTCACTGAGTAGACACAGACACAGCAAAGCCTAATGTAAAGCGGGCATTATGCTGTCTCCTTGTTGTCTGGTCTTTGCCAGCTCTTTAATTTTTCTCTGCACACATACACTATAAAACCTTCCTGTACCCTGGGCTGCCTTTGCCTAGCTATGCGTTTGCATAATTTCAGTGGTGGTGGCTGTGAGAATGGATCACAAGGAACTTTCCAGATGGAAACTGCAACAAATCCAAAATACCAGCTGAGTCATGCTTGGATGTTCTCACCTGAAAGGTCAAAGTGCAAGTTGCTACAGGCCTACCCAGAAGAGCTGTGCTAGCACAGAAGACAACAAAAGCACAACAGAGAGCTACCCAAGGTACTAAGTTCATCATGCATCTATGACCTAAATCTCCGATACTGAGAGGTAGGAATTGAGGGGCCCTGGCAATCACCTTCATCATGTTCCTGAACTCAGACGGATGTTGGGTTTACAAAACACTCAGATGTCTTAAGGACGAAGAATAAAGCATGCTCAGCAGGAGAGTCTCAGTTACCTGAATAATGGGCATTAATCATGCAACAGAACACCATTTTCAAGCTGTAAGATAATACTTCTTTCTAAGATGTATTGCCTGGTTTCACATATATCCTGAGGATTGACTGTGCATGTGCATTTCAAGGGAGAGAGTATTTTTAGTGCGCTCATCATTGGCAGAGAAAAGAAAAATTCAGTTTTGGAATTTTTGATATATAGAAGAAACAAAGTCCCCTCTCTGCATTGATGCATCTCTTTTTCCAACTGCACTACGTATGATACCAGCTAGTTAACACTTCTCTATTGAAGTGTTCTTCATTATCTGCATTGTTTTGGTGTTTTTTTGTTTGTTTGTTTTGGTTTTGTTTTTCAATTGGTGTTGGAATAGGGAAGGCTTTACATGGCTGGTCACCTCTTTCATGCCTTGCCTGGAGGGGTCAGTTCCCAGAATAAGACTTCAGACATGGCAGCTTCACCCAGTGTGAATAGTTGGCCTCCTTTTGAGATTCACTCAGCAGAAGTTTTTAAAATACAGTTAGTGAATGGCTGTGCTGTAGATTTATTGCATTCTTGGATGACTATAGAAAGCATTCTATTTTAGAGTGTTTATAGGAAGCTATCAGATTTTTTGTGTATATTTTAAATTTATTTGAAAATTAATATAGTCCACAGTGTATATATACATTCCACAGACACGGAGCTGGAAATTACACAGCATATGCTCTTGAGAAATACTGTAGAAGTCTCCCAAAGTTTGTTTTTCCCCTCCTGCACTGAATGAAGCATCTGGTTGCCATCTTCAATTTCTTGCAAAATGGCTCAGATAAGGGCCATTTCTCATTTACAAAAAGAACACTTAATTCTATCTGTGCGGTACTGCAAAGTGAGCATAAATTACCCATTCTCTCCCTACTTATATTATTGTAAGTCAAATGACTTCAGTGCAACTAACTCTGATTTACATCAGAGTAAGCCAGGAGAGACACAAGGGCTCTAAATTTCCTTAGTGTTTGTTTTCATACTGTATTTTCTCCTTCTGATGGTTATCCATTAGTCTATAAATCTTAGTAGTCTTAAACTCATGCAGCTCATTAATTTTGAAGTGGTTTGGCCTATTCTTAGCAATATACTTGAGCCAACTCCGGCAGTCATATCTCTTGATCCTGAGGAATTTTGTTTCAGCTTTATAGCCATGCAGGACTATCCCTGTAAACTGCCTTAATGTCTGACTGTGCATGTTTTAAGGATGCTCTATGACTTGCTCAGCAGAGCACAATATTTGAATACTTACATTCACTACACCTGTAACATTGTCATTAACCAAAGGTACCAATTCAAAATCCCCAATACTGAGCATTAGCAAAAATGGGCATCAGTGACAGTAATGGCATCCATAAATATTCCTTGGGGAAAGGATGAACCCTGTAGGTTTCCACTCACTTCCCTTTCACTGATCTCTAGACAACATTTTGACACCTTCTATGTGAAACAGTCGTCAGGCTGAATCTGGAGCACCAATATTAACCATGTAAGATTTCACTTAAGAGCACTTCAGTGCACTACAAAGAGAAAGCCTTAAAACTTTTCATGCTCATTGTACCTGAGGAATCAAATGACATACTCATGAAACAAAACATTAGAAGCATAGTATCGAGTGATCCTTTTCTGCCTCACCAAGCCTTTCAGCTATGACTTGTTAAAGAGTTTTAGAAAATTGATAATCCCCTCTTTAGTTGTTACAGGGCACTCTGCTTGTATCCAATAGTTTTTCATTAAAGAATGGTATCACCAGCGATAATGGTTTACAAATACTTGCTACTTTGATCAACTAATAACACCTCTGTTTAGTCTTCCCATGCACATGACCCTCCCTAAACTGACAATTGCTGGGAATAACTCTGTTCTTGTATTGGAAACTGAAATTATTGCACATCAAACCCCTAACCTTGTAAGTTCCTAAATTATATAGTGATTTGTATTTACATAGATTACATGTATTTTTACTGGAATGATTTAAAACAATTTTACTCAAAGGTGCATTACTTCAGCCTTCCCAAATGCTGAGATACAATTCCTGTAAGAAGGAATTCGCTACGATGTTCTTTTGCTACCACTGAAATAAGACAGCATTATTGCCTCTCTATAGAGAAGCATAAGAAATGAAGTGACTTGTCTCAAATCATACATAAAGCAGGAGTGCAATTAGGAATAGATTTTGTATGTCTTCATTTCCCATACTTGTAATACAAATAGCATAGCATGATGAGGACATATACTTTAGTAATGCAACCTTTCTGTGCCATTTTACTTTGAAAAATTGTTCATTTTGTCTCTGTGTGAGGTTGCTATTGAATGATGTCTGTAACACTTCCACTCCAGAGACACTTGTCTATCACCTGGTATGGCAGGAAATTAAGACTGTACTTATAATTCAGAAAGTGCTTTGGGGCTCCTGTGGATCAAAGGTACTTTGGAAATGCAAAGTATTTAATAATTTTAACTGAACAGCCTACCTTCAGAGTAGTTTCTCTGTAAGTAATAAATTAGCATTTCCTCTTCTAGTTGCTGTCTTTTGGTCTCTGCTATCTTTAATGTGAATTTACAGCTGTCAAAATGAATAATATGCAGCACCAATTTAAACCCTGCTTTTCAATATGTTCTGCGTAATAGTTTCACTTTGTCTCGATTCTGTTGATCACTATTAAATTCTAGATTGTTTTAAATTCCATGAGACCATCTTGGAAGTATCAGTTATAAACTACAGGCATTTGTTAGAATTCAACTTGAGACAAAGCATTCTCATTTGGCTGGAAATCATTTCTTTCTCTTTGCACTTAATACAGAAGAGGTCATGGAAACAGAAATTGTAATTTAAGAATGGAGAATGCTTAAAGAAGAAATATTAAAAATTATTGTAGAGATCAGAAAAGAAAGAACCTTCATAAAAATCATGGATGGAGACGAAGAACCACACATAACTTGCTTTTCATTCATCTACACAGTTTGTGACTGGTCAAAGTCACGGGAAGATGTGAAGCTCAGAAATGACACAACTCTCCCCATTCACTAAGTAAACTTTCTTCTGACACAGAAATGAAAAGTGAGCAATTCCCACAGGTCAAAAACCTATCTAGAATAATATGGCTCATAACACATTCCCCAGGAAACTTGTTACTCCACATGGCTAGATGTTGCAGTGGATCAGAAGTATGGCTGCTCTTGACAGTACCATCCTGCATGAGGACACCTCCCTCTCCCCTCCCCTTAAAAAAAAACACCCACAAGTGTTATTCCAAATATTTACTGATACGATAAACAACAACATCCATAATTTTCCTTCAATGAAGACAGCTAACATGAAGGCACTTTCCTCAGCCCCAGCTACTTATACAAAATTTGCATTAAAAATATCCTTGTTCCTCTGCTTTGCAAGAAGTAAAATGTTTGTATCACTGAGAGCAATATTAGAACTGGATTGAGAAAACAATGCCAGGAACAGATGAGGATTGGTCTAGAGCTTAGAGCTGGGACTGGAATTAGATTTCAGACTGGATGACGCTGAAATTTTGTTGGCTGTTCTTTTGAATTTTTGTTCATAAGTATATGGATTATCTCATAAGATCATCTGGAGGATGTTTATAGTGTGCTTGACAAATATTTTCACAGTTTTATGCATCTGGTTTGCTACTTTACATGTTTTCTAAATACAAATCATCCAGCATGTGAATTTTAACCTGACTTTTATGCAAGTATTAACAAACCCCTAGTTAGGCCAGATGAAGATATTCAGCCTTTTCTTTTTAAACTATATTCTTCTTTGAAATCCTTCTTTGATTTTTAACACTTAAATCTAAACATCATATTTTCTATTAATTATCCAGATTTACGTCATCACTAATGTTGATATACTGATTACTAAGTCTTCTTGATTAAAGCTCAAATGGAAACCAAATTGCTACCAAATGTGTACTGGTTTCCATTTTTAATTTGTCTTTCAAGGATGTTAACAATTTCAACCAGAAAGATTCACCAACAATTCCCTACTGCTAATATGAGTCTTGAGTGTCTTACTTCCCTGGTTTGAAGTGATATAATTTAATGAAATAGGTGCCGTGGCTCCTGGCCAACTTCACCTTGGCCTTGATTCTAGTGTTGCCGGTGAAACTTCATTATGCATGTGGACAGAAGGCAAACTGCATCCTAGGATGCATCAAAAGAAGCATGGCCAGAAGATTGAGAGAGGTGATTCTGCCACTCTGCTCTGGTGAGAGCTCATCTGGAGTACTGTGACTTCCAATGCAAGAGGGGCAAGGACCTGCTGGAGTGGGTCCAGAGGAGGGCCACAAAGATGATCAGAGGGCTGGAGCACCTCATCCCAGTGATCAGTGTTGGGCCCCATCCTGTTTGATATCTTTATGGATGATGTGGACAAGGGGATTGAGTCCATCATTAGTAAATTTGCAGATGACACCAAGCTGCAGACAGGTGTTGATCTGTTAGAGGGTAGGAGAGCTCTGCAGAGGGACTTCGACAGGCTGGACAGATGGGCAGAGTCCAATAGCATGAGATTTAACACATGTAAGTGCCAGGTTCTACACATTGGCCACAACAACCCCAGGCAGTGCTACAGGCTGGGGTCAGAGTGGCTGGAGAGCAGCCAGGCAGAAAGGGACCTGGGGGTACTGGCTGATAGTAGGATGAACACGAGCCAGCAGTGTGCCCAGGTGGCCAAGAAGGCCAATGGCATGCTGGCCTGTGTCAGGAACAGTGTGGCCAGCAAGATCAGGGAGGTCATTGTGCCCCTGTACTCAGCACTGCTTAGGCCACACCTTGAGTCCTGTGTCCAGTTCTGGGCCCCACAGTTTAGGAAAGATGTTGACTTGCTGGAACATGTCCAGAGAAGGGCAACAAAGCTGGTGAGGGGTTTGGAGCACAGCCCTATGAGGAGGGGCTGAGGGAGCTGGGGTTGCTTAACCTGGAGAAGAGGAGGCTCAGGGGAGACCTTATTGCTCTTTACAACTCCCTGAAGGGAGGTTGTAGCCAGGTGGGGTTGGTCTCTTCTCCCAGGCGACCAGCACCAGAACAAGAGGACACAGTCTCAAGCTGTGCCAGGGGACGTTTAGGCTGGATGTTAGGAAGAAGTTGTTCATAGAAAGAGAGACTGGCCATTGGAATGGGCTGCCCAGGGAGGTGGTGGAGTCACCATGACTGGAAGTGTTTGAGACTTGATGGGATGCTTGGTGCCATGATTTAGTTGGTTAGATAGTGTTGGATGATAGGTTGGACTCGATGATCTCAAAGGTCTCTTCCAACCTGGTTAATTCTATTATACTCCTATGAAGACAGGGTGAAAGAATTAGGGCTATTCAGCCTGGGGAAGAGAAGGCTCCAGTGAGACCTTATAGCTACATTTTGGTATCTGAAGGGGACCTACAGGAAGGCTGGGGAAGGACTGTTTAGAAGGTCTTATAGTGATAGGGTGAGGGGCAATGGTTTCAAACTGGAGCAGGGTAGATTTAGGTTGGACGTAGGAAGAAGTTCTTTACAATGTGAGTGGTAAAGTACTGGAACAGGTTGCCCAGGGATGTAGTTGAGGCCCAGTTCCTGGAGACATTCAAGAACAGACTCAATGTGGCCAACTAGGTCAGGGCAGCCTGATCTAGTTGGAGGTGTCCTGGCTGACTGCAGGGGGTTTGGTCAAGATGACCTTTAAGGGTCCCTTCCAATCCAATGCAATCTGTGAATCTGTGACAGTTATTTGGCTCATGATTACTTTTCTAAATTATCAGGTAGCATCACTGATGTAACCTTTGGAGCAATCCCAGCATGAGTCAGTCATCCTTAATATAATTAAAATGCATATATCTGAACATTGATTCTTAACACCTGGTATTGTTTCAAAATAAATAAAGCACTCAGTACTGAAAGAGAACAGGAAATGTTCACATCAATGAACAATGCCAATTTAAATGTATGAACATGAGATTTAATTAAACTGTAATAAAAATGGAAGATTATTACACTTTCAGATCCCCAAAGCCTATGAGATTAAATGGATGACATGTAAATAATATACAATTATAGGCACTAAAAAAGAGAGAGGGAGGGTGATAGAGAAGAAGCTAAAGGTACAAGGTAGAATACATTCTCTTGCACAAAGCACTACATATGCATCTCTGCTACGGTTTTAAGCCTCTCCTTCCTGTTATCCACAGCCTCTTAGTTGCTTTTCCTTTCTCCCTCCCCTTTCCATTCTTATGTTTTTAACCTGTAGCCCTTTACTACAGCATATTAAATGTAATGTGGCATCTATCTTATCTCCTTTAAATCATTTCAGTTAAAAAAAGTATTTCAGAAAACTGGTAAAATCTATCCCCTACCTCTCGTTAGAAAAATAAGCTGATCTGGCAGAGGAGTTCTGGAAATTCTATTTCATTATTAAACTGAACCAACTACCTTAGATGGAAGTGCCTAAGTAAAAATGGATGATTCATAAATAGCTTTGCATACACACAATTCAGATCTGTGGCTTCCTGCAGTGATGGTATTTATTGTTCTCAAATCTAAGCACTCATGCAAATGATAGTGAATCCAGGAAACTGGGCTTGAAAAGTCATTTTAGGCTTGCCCACTTTTTTGCCAGACAAGCTTGACTTTTGTTTGGAGCCTTTGTGCATGGTGGTAGGAGGCAATTGCCTTCTCTTTTTCTTTTCATCTCTTCCTCCTCACTCCTGGCACAGCAAGTAATCAAGCAACTGGGGAGAAATGAACTAGTGCAGACAGAGAGGGAGGGCTTCCTGGAGAAACAGGGTAAAGACAGAGGCTGGGGAGTTCTACATCCCTTCCTAGTAAACTACTTTCCAAACCCACTGTGAAATCTCTCACCTCTTAGTGAAGTGGGAAAATAACCTGTGCTCTGCCTGCCACCAGTGCTCAGCCTCAGCCCAAACTCAGCAGTCTCAGGATGCAGCACACTCTTGTGCTTGAGCTTATCCAGAACTGGTGACTTCCCTCTCTCACCAGGAACTAGACTGAGATCGTGCCTAGTTGCAACAATGTCAGAACATTCATGCTAGTTATGTTCCCCACAGTGTTAATGGGAAAGATGGAAAAATTGCATGTCACCAGGACCATTCAGCCATAAAAGAAGTGTGCTTCTTTATTCAGTGCCCAGAAAGCCAGATTTACACTGACGTCAGAGCTGTAGTGAATCCCAGCACGCTACTGGAAGCTGTGAGGGCTTATAAAACTTCCTAAGACATACAAGGGCCAGACTGCTCCGCTGGACTCTGTTGGGCACAGATAAAATTGGGGAAGCAGAGCAGAAGCCTCCAACCAGGACTCCTGGTTTCTGTACCCGCTTGTCAGGTCAGATAAAGCTTTATGCCACTGGGAACACTTTGTGGATAAAAGTTGGGTTTATTGGGTTGACATGACACAGGCATCTCTGTTTTTCATAGAAAAGACAGAAATTGGATATGGAGCAGTGTATTACATGGAGCTGTCATGACTATGTACACTACACAACATTCATCATTGCTATTGAAGACTGACTGGGCCCATAATAAATGCATTATTATTTGGTATATGCCCTCAAAAAGGTCATCCAGAAGCATATCCCGGGAAGACCCCCTGGCATGAAAGTGCAAGACCAGCCGAACTGTTCTAACTTGCCAGTATATTTTTAGAGTTCATTTAAAACATTTTGTCATGTATATTCTCTTTCAAAGAATGATACATCACCACTGGCAGTCAGTGCATACTGTTTTCATAGTGTAGCTTTCATAAATATTATGAACAAATATCACAGTCGTATTGTTCTAATGAATTACAGGGATGTGTTTCTTGAGAGAGTGCCAATGACTGGTTTATATCCTCCGTGATGTTAGTGTCGCAAGAAATGTGGCACAAATCCTTTCCCAAGGTTCAGCAGTATATTTAGACAAATAATGCTACACTTTTTTTTTTAAAGTTTCCTCTGAACATTAACGTATATATAGCCTTTTAAAAATTTATATTAATATGGTCAATGATCTAACAACACTTATTATGTTTGAAGTTCTTTTATGGTAATCTGGAATTAATTTTCATCTGACTCTCACCAATAGCCAAACATAGTAAAATATGTATAAGCCAAATAATGTTACTCAGAGGCTTTCAGAACTACATAAGGTTCTCATACAGTCCTGAAGTATCAAAGTACTGCAGTACAGGTAGAAAAGGAAGCATTGAGCTCTTCCATTCTACTTCTAGATTATCTGAGAGGACATTTAGCAATGCTGCAGAGAATCTTCAGGTTCCTGTTTGTGTACATGTCCACTGGAAGCTGGGGACATGCTTTGAGCTTCTCCTGGGAGTGCCTTGCTCCCAGTCACTGCACACTGCCTGCACTAGGACTGGTGGCTTGCCACCCCCTAAGAACCTTCCCAGAGGGACTGCTTCCTTTAGGAATGATGTGCCAGCAGGCACCCTTAGAAAGACATGGCTGGATGAATGTGAACTTCATTTTCCTAAGATCTGTGGGGTGGGAGAAATGTCATATGTTTGCCAGCTGCTTGTCTTGGGCTTGCAGTTGAAGCCATTAAAGAGGAGGATTTTTTTTCTTTTTGTGTTTTTTTTCCAATCTAGCCTACCCTGTGAGAACAATAGTTCATTTAACTCCAGCTGCGTTCCACTGCATTCATTTCAATAATGTTTGGTCTACTGAACATATAGAATTAAATACCTGTGTGTTCTGAAGTGGCATAGATATTTTGTCTTAACCACTCAGAAAAAGGTCTGCACAAAAAAATAATACTGAGGGGAAATTATATGCAACTGTACACCTAGCCATGGCTGAAACAGCAACATTTGCTAGCAGATGGACTGCACAGTATGGCAAGCATTTTTTTAACATACGGAGTAAGACATAATAGCAATTACTTTTGCAACTTTGCTACTCTACCTAACACATTAAATGTTGCCTTCACAATAGTAACCCATTCATAAGAAATTCTAAATGTTCCAACTTTTTCAGTATTCCAGGGACTTTTGGATTTCACAGTGCTCCTTTTGCTTCCCAAAGATATTCCTCTCATTAAAAACCCAAAACCTCAGGTCTCAAAAAACCCAAATACAAGCAAGAATATTTCCAGAATGATAAGGAGATCAAAAGTAGTGAGTGAAAACAAAAAGATCTTTGCCTAAAAGGAGGGAAAACCCTAAGGGGCCCAGAGCTGCATTTTTTTTAATTTGACAGGCATTTAGAAGTGTAATTGATGGGGCAGTTAACGTGGCTCTTGACCAAAACAGTTCATACGCGATAGCGGTATCACATTTATAACAAGCCAAAAATCATGCTAATGTGTATTCCGTGGAAACACAACTACATCATTAAAGAAAAAAATCCTATATGTTAATAAATTCATTCAAAGTTTCAAGTCTGTAATTCTACTATTTCCGATTATTTCTACAAATAAATGCAAGGAAGACATTTGAAAAACCTTCCTCTTTGTTGCAATTAGGGCTATGCTACCTTTGCTACAAATACAATAAAGCAAACTGTCTACAGTCTGGGTTTACAGTGGAAACCAATTGCTTCCCACACTGGGGAGAGGCAAGACCAGGTCATTTATCAAAAATCACTAATGCCTAAAGCCATGGGTAACTTTTAAACCCAAAGGATAATAGTTTTTCCTTTCAACTATGAATTCCAGTCTAGACGTGCTTTATGATACCCTTTGAAATGCCTTTTTGCCTAAAGTGTGCTCCAATGTCAGTTAACCTCAGCTGAGACTTCTTTATCTGAACTCAGAGCCACCTGCCTTTCACTGGCAGAAGCAAGGCTTGAAACAGATAGGCAGAAGAGTTCTTCAATGCACAGTTATTTTTTATAGGCTTGTGTTCACTGACTACCTTTCTGGCACCTGCAGTACTTATGAGTAAAATATATATACACGTACACACACACATGTAATTTGGCATTACTTTACCCTGTAAATATTGTTTACTACACTAAGTTTGATGCCTAATGAAGCAGAGAAGCAAAGAGATGCACACAATGGAGGTGTATTTCTACTGGTATACTGTTTTGCACTCACAGGGCGTGGCAAGCTTCAGATAAATGTATGGAAAGACATTTTCTGCCACTAGGATCTTAGGTTCTGTCATCAAGCCAGACATGCCATAACTTGATAGTCTCTCCTGATAATGTTAACTGGTTGCCTTATGTTACACAAAATCTTTGGGCACACCATAGTGAAAATTAATCTTAGTATATCTTTAGCCCCTTGAGACAGCTTGCTACTAATTACAAAGATTACATTTATTACAGGTGCATGGGGTCACTGTTGACATTGCAGCTCTTAATGGCCTTTCTTCAAGCACACACCAGAGCACAGCATGTCTCTTTTGTTTAGTGCCGTGCAGGTCTCAAACCACCAGTGGAGCCAACTATCATCCAGTAGCGACTAATTCACTACTTGCATGAAATTTCTACTCCATCTTAACATTTGTTACAGAGAAAAGCATCAGAAGCAAGTACTCTGTTGTACTCTACCAAAAGACTTAAAAAAGTTAAAAAACTGCACCACACTGCTACATGACAGCAATTTGAGACGACTAAGTTTGAGTATGCTGAAGGCTCTGCATTTCCTTCAGCCATGCAAAGCAGAGCCAACAAGCCACAGTGCAAGCAACCTCTGCCTTCCTATTTTTTCCTCTCCTGTAGATAAAGGACAATCATCTCCAGGAGCTGCAAGTCCTGTAATTTGCATGAACATTAATTTCCCAGAAAGACAGCAGTTCTAGTTTAGAGTGGGTCATCTCTTCAGGCTATGCAGAAGTTAAACTAAATGTCTTATTAAAAAAAGAAAAAGCTCTCAGATACCAGCACGTGGTAGCTGTAAATACTAATTTATGAATCATGACTAACTTGGAAAATATGCATAAAGATGAAAGCAGTGAAAACAGTGACTGAAAATTTTATGACTGAATGCACAGAATTTGATTAGTCATGATTGATGTGGGTCGCATTTTGTTCCTTGTAAATATCTGAGTAATTGCTGTAAATCCATGAAAATATTCACAGAAAGTGAAAGGTTTTAGCATAAGCATCAACCCACACAGGAAATGTGTAAAGCATTACTACAGAGTTGTTCAAAACTTAACATCTTTATAGCTTGTGATACTACAATCAATTTTCCCTGGATTTCTGGCATCATTGTCCGTTTCTTCACTCAAACATAATCCCAAAACATCCCTGTGGCAAACACAACTTCAGCTGTGTGAAAACTGTTATTTACAAATATGCACAGACTGGCTAGATTGAATTTTTACTTAAAAAACAATAATTAATCACTATGTTCATGGATCTAATAACATTGTTAATGTTGAAAATGGCCTTCAGCGCTGAGTTTTGTTTGGTTAGAGAAAGCAGGAGACAATTTACAGACCCACTTCTATCATAGAGAAATCTTTATAATCTCACACTCAAAACAATCTGCAGGGGGAAGAAATGAAAGGTCCTGTTCATACTGTCCCTAGAGCTCAGAGACCACTTCTCTGCCCCTGCCACCCACCAAGCTGTCCACCAGTCTGCTGGCCCTGTCAGGAAAATTCCTCACATGGCTTGTCATAGATCTAGTACCCATAAAAACGATGTCTGTTCAGATTGAAAAAGTGTTTCCTTTTTCAAAGCAGAGAAGTTTCTGAATTATAATCTTCTGCAGCCTTATCTAATCCTCATAGGCTTTTCAGTTTTATAGTTAAAATGTTTTAACTCTGTCTCCAGAAACAGATTATCAAGGTTCTTACCCAGAGCCCCGGTGGTGATTTAACACCCTCCCAGAAGTCTACATGAGTTCTTCAAACTTAAAATGTAACATGACTGGTGCTAAAAACTGAAGATGCAGCAAGGTGAATTTATCAAAGTAATTTCCGTATTTGATGAATACTGCCAAGCTCTGCAAGCGACATTATCGAACTGTATCTGCCTGAAGTTAAAAATATCAGGCAGCAAGTGCTAGACACCGGGTCTAAGAATGTTCCCCATTGCTGCATATTTACTCAATCAGCTCTGCAGACAGGAACATAAAGGACCCACAGGGAATATCTTTCAGCTGTCAGGCAAAACTCAGGTTGGTTTATTGAAGTACCAAAGGTGTTTATGTTCTGAGATCCCTTTTGTCTGTGGAGACTCTCCTCTTTAATGAAAATGTAAAACATTTGCATTGTTTTTAAACCTCTTCAGAGATTTTGAGTTTTCTGTTTCCAGCATGGTTAATGACATAGGTTTTCAAAGTTAAAAAAAAATTTCCCGTGGTAGTCAATGAGAAGACATTTTCTTCCCAAGTGAGCTTGTCTCACTTTTTCTTCCCCTCTCAAAGTGGAATGTCTTTTTTCTCTGACTTTTTCCCCCTTCATCTGCCTTGAACAGACTTGCCAAGATTTTCCCAAAATCGCTCCTTTCCATACTGAAACCCAGGACAATTTCCTTTTTCTTGCTCTTTGAAACATCTTTTTTAAAAACACGTTCCTCCTCTGTATCCATTGACAGTGGTGAGTCTCTGCTTTCCTGAAGAGATCCCTTGAATATGTCTTTCCTCAAGTCTGCCATTGCTGCTGTTTGCACTAGCCAGCACAGTTACTAGCCAGGCTGGCTAGTAACTAACTTAATGGCCCCAAGTCAATGACTGCCTTGCAAAACACTGTCAGCCAGGAGTCTGGGCTAATCGGAATGCATTGCCCAAGGCTAGCATCTGACAGTCTCAGCACAAGCCTTTCTTCTAAGTGCAAACATCAACTATTATTACCTGGTAGTGTTGCAGTATTAGCTGAACTGAGAAGCTTATACAGGATGTTTACAAAATTAATGATTGCAAAATTAACCTTAATTTTAGTCATGAAACTATTACAAAGATTTAATATTGTCTTCTTAATGCATAGTCTAAGTCGTTGTCACTGTGTCCTCTCATGCTCAGGATGCTTCTTCACCAGAAGGGAATTGTCAAAGATAGGAAGACATAGATAGAAATAAGTAGATTATTTTTCCATGCACAGATTCGGGGTGTCTGATCTCCAAGAAGACCTCATGCTAGTATCTGCCAGCTGAAAAGGTAGGAATTGTTACAAAATACCCAGGTTGCGGGGGAAAAGCCTACAGTCACTGTCCACTTAGGTACTGTGACATGAAATAATTGTTGCGAAGGTTAAAATCAGACTGCTGGAAAGGAGCTGGGTAGGGCTTCCACGGTAATATCCTCTAAAACGGTATGCACAAGGCCTGGAAAAGATCCAGAGTGTCAGGGCATGAGGAGATGATGCTAGGAACCAGGCAGTCATTTGCAACTGGAGAAACATGCACAGGATGGATGGGCTGCCTCTTCATCATAAAACCCAGCACATTACCATGGGAAACTAAAATAGCAATTGAGAAGCATTAAACCTAGAAGCCAAGGACAGGCAAATAGGGGCAGAAGCACTCAGTTCAGGCTAAGGCAGCCTATGAGGTGGTCATAACTAAAGCACAATACAATTCTGAAAGAGTCAGAAGGAAAGTAAGCAGCACATTTTCAGTGAAGAAGGAAGGGTAAATTAGACTGCCTGCCATGCTAGCTGAATTGCACAAGCAACAACAGTAAGCAGTGGTGGAAAGCAAATACTTGGAAGTACTTCTACATTAATGATAGAAAGCTAAGAAATTAGAGAGGGCTTGCATCAAATGACAACCCTGATTCAATACACTTGTTGGAGTGGGAGGGAAGGAGGAAAACTGATAAGATGTGGTATTACCTACTTGATAGGAATGATGGAATAAGACACACAGGTCAGGGAGAGGTGCTATGTGTGAAGGACATTATACAATGGCACAGCATAAAAATATTACAGGGGGAAAGAAGCACAACAGAATCCTTACAGGTGAAAAGCATGGACATTAATAATAACAGTATAGCTGTGCCACCAGCCCTCTTATTAGGCCATGCCAGAATCACTGGCTCAGGAAAATCATCATGAAATTAGAGAAGTTGCAAATTTAGGTCAGGTACAAATTCAATGAGACTACAATTAACCTCACCAGACTAAGTTAATGCTTCATTAAGACACAGAAATATCTCTCTCTCTTCTCCCCCCCCCCATATAAGTGCTTGCTACTTATAAAAAGCATGCTGGAGTTGGTCTCAACTGGTGCACAGGACAACAGCTATTAATGGGAGAGGTGTTTTGCATTAATGATCATATTACACAACAGTTTAGAAAAAAGAGAGAAGGGAAAATAAACTTAGTTTGTGGCTACTCCATTTCACAGAAAAATATGTTTATCAGCAATTATAAAGAAAAGTAAAAAACAACAACCTTTCTCCCCTCAAAAAAAATATCAAAAAAGGTTCAAAAGCCAAGAAGTCTACAAAAAGCCTGACAACCATGAAATACGTTATACTAGAAGCTTAGGTAATGTGTGCAACACTGAAGAAAACAAAGCAGTCCAAACCCTCTCTGTATGGATGGCTCAACAGGAGAACGAAGAAAACTTTCAAAGCAGATCAGCATTAAAAAAAAAGAGACAAACAGAAAGGTTTCTGAAGTGAGGAAAAAAAATCTTATAAAATAAAGTAGCTAAAATGTAAGAGAAAATAAAGGGGACTAAAAAGAATTTGAAGAGTGACTTACAAATGATGTTCAAGCACAGTAAAACATTCTTTAAACACATCAAAAACACGAAGCTATCTTCTGATTAGTAGGACCAGTTGATGACAAAGGCATAAAAAGGATGATAATATTGTCACTACAGATGCTCAGTAAACTAAATTTGCTAAGATTAGTAAACTAAAACTAAAATTAGCTCTATGAAACAAATAAGAGAATGATTTAAATCAGACTAATTCCACTGTGAGTACTGAACCTCGAACTCTCTGCCAAAGGAGGCTGCTGAGGCAGACAGTATCAATAGTTTCAAGTGTGAATGAGCCAAATTCATGGGAAATGAGTCCATGAACACTAAAGACTATTCAGGTATACTGCCTCTAACATCCCTAATACACCAGCTGTGATGCCAAGAGAGTATGATAACAGACCATGGAAATGGCCCAGTCTGCATGCTATCTCTAAACAATCCCTCCTGCTGACTCTGCTGCAGACAGAAGCAGGCTGGACTAATCATTGGTCTCCTGGAGTCAAGCATTTTAAAGTGAACTTTTAGGCAGCTTCTGCCTCTCAGTTTGTGTTGCATTGCCTTTTTAACTTCTAAGGTAAACAGTTCGTCCCATAACAGGCTGTGCTTCTGCCTCTCAGTTTGTGTTGCATTGCCTTTTTAACTTCTAAGGTAAACAGTTCGTCCCATAACCGGCTGTGCCACTCTTACCGTTTCCAACAGACTGCCACTGCTCCTGCAACTCAGGTTTTGATGTTCTTCAGTGGCTGGTGCATGAGAAAAGTTTGAATGATTCATGAATGAATATCCAAACACAAAAGTGATATAGACCATTCCACAACAGCAATTGTAAAAAATCCCCAAAACCTTTGCATGTTCCAGATTTAATTCTTGATATCAAATACTTCTGATTTTTAATAAAGAGGGAAGAGATTTAATTGGGAAACACATATAGAAAATTATATTAGTATTGATTAACCAGGAGTTTGCAGAAGTTAGTGTCCTAGTGAGACTTCTAATAGTATGTAAAAACATAAAGAAAAAGCTGGGGAACATTGAATCACAGTCAAAGGCAGGAAATTTACTCTTCTGGAGAGTAACTTCTTCAGCTTTTATAGTGTTGCATAACACACAACAGTGGCAAGTACTACTAAAAGGATGAATACGCTATCCCAAAAGAACAGTAAATTATAGCACATCAAATAGAAGTCACTTGAATATGGTCATTAGTGCACACACACAAAAAAGGCAACTAGCAGCAGCACCCCACTGTCCTTCACTAACAATCAGAGGAAACATGGATTCCTCAGCACACATGTACCAGACTCCCATCTGGAATATCCTGTATTTCCTGTCTCCTCAGAGTTTGATGAAAGGTGATAACAGATACTACAAATCATCAGCCCAAGCTCACTTACTGGCTTGATGAAAATTCTGAGCAAAAAGATGTTGACAACAGTATCTCAATTGTCTCTTTTTCTGATTTGCTGGTGCAGTACAACATACAATCATCAGAGGGAGAGTTTTACAACCACTGCAATAGTGTTTTCTATTTATAACTATTGGAATGTGAATTTATGTTCTGTGAAAGACTTTAGAGTTCTGACTGACAGCCTGGGAGTCTTTTATTTCAAAAACACTACATGATTTAGTAATGAGAAATCAGGAAGCTGTTTCTAAGAAATGAACCTACAGGATGTATTCTTCAATCTGAAGACAACCATGCTAATAAGTCTGAGGTTATCCTCTCATTTTGTTATGCACAGATGAGCATATGCTGCTCTACTGAAACACAGCAAGTTGCTGGGTTTGTACAAACTCCTAGAAGGGAGAAACTGTTCAAACAGCATGCTGGGGAAACAGCTGAATCAGAAACCCGCCACAAGAAATATATGACTTTTCAAAGGAAGCATAATACATGCTTTTACTAAGGACCATTTATAAAGGACTAACACATCGTTTATTTTGAGTGCAGTTGTGGAAAAAAGATTGCAAAGGCCATTATGGTTAAATCCGAAGATTAAATTACTAGTTTGCAGTTTTAAAAACATTGTGTGTAGCTTAACCTTGCTCCCCTTAAAGTCAAGAACAGGTTTTTTCTATGATTTTAATGGGAAAGGAACACAATAAGCATAGCAATTCTGAAAGTTCTGCCATGGAGGTATTTCAAGCTTTCCCCTTTACAGGACTATTAGTTACATTTTTATGTAGCTATCTAGACAATCTGGGCTGCAAGAGATCGCTGAAGGGAAAGTTCTTATTAGCTCCATAGGCTTAGGAGTTCAATCAAACTTTAAAATATTTTGCTGACTTAACTTCATACTGTAATTTAGTGATGGATCCTATCTTCTAAATGCAAAAGCTGTTGATAGAATTACATTGCTCAACTTCTGAAGCTCTAAATAAACATTACAATAGTGCCAAAGTTTATACTTGCACAGGCATTCCATGTGCCTTACAAACATTAATAGATTTACCCTAAAACACTCCTGTGAAGTGGGCTACACCCAGGATACTCTCTTGGCTTTTTTTTTGTTTTGTTTTGTTTTGTTTTGTTTTGTTTTGTTTTGTTTTGTTTTGTTTTGTTTTGTTTTGTTTTGTTAGATACAGATGAGTGAGGCAAAGTTTTGAGGCTGTAGCAAAGAAGAACCTATGTAGCAAATACAATCACATCACATTGAAATTTGTGGCTTCAAGCCATCCTCCTGCAGAGAAAAGGAGAAGTTAAGGAATTGCTGGTAAGGAAAACATTGACCAATGCAGATACTTGCTAGAAGATATCTACCTGCCTGAAAAGCCATGGGTTCTAGGAGGCAGGAATATGCACAGTAAGCCAGCCAAATAATTATTAAAGTTTTGAGTGGGGAGAGGAAAATGATCAGTTCATGAGGGTAGGGAGGGTCTAAACCAAACTGGACACTCAGAAAAAAAGTTGAGCATGAACTAACAATGAGAGTTTGGCCTCTTTTATCTGAGAAAGGTGAAGTTCACCTAATTTCAGCTGTCTAGCAGTGGAGTCCCATCTAAGCTGGCTGTCCAGTCTCCCTTTAGCATTAATGGAAAGATCAAGGCATGCCTCCATTTCAGAACATGTTCCAGGACAATAAACTGCAAGCAGCTGGAGTAGACGACATGAAACCCACCTTGGGAGTGTCAGCTAACAATTATTTTAAGATGAGGCAAATTTTGAATGACTGATAGACTTTCAGATAGTTCTACCCAGGGCTGCAAGTGGTCTCAGACAGTAGAATTACACAACCTGTAACTGCACTGCACAAAAATGTAGTCCTGGTCATGAGTGTCAATTTCTGGTTTTGACCCATCTGCACAGAACATAATGTAGTGGACACCAAACTGGTGTCCCAGTCTGTGATTGCGGCTCACGTACACCACAGCAATTGATAAAATGATGCCATTTTTTTAATGAAGTGCATACAGTTCTAGGGCTAGAAATAAATATTAAAAGGCTGCATTACAATTAGATATAGCTCCTTATGCAAATGTCTGAAAAAGTTCAGTACTTAGTGTTGCTAGACGTAATGTCTCCTTGAATTCGCATAGACAAATTCTGCTTCCTCCCTTCAAATTTCTTCTTGTACGTGTCCTTAGAACATGAATGTCCACCACTACTCATAATCAGCTGAGCATGCTACAGCTTCCTCACCTTTACACCTTTAATTGCAGAAGGCACTAACTGTGTTATACTTGTTTTCCCAGAGGACACTGTTAATGATTTGCAATGGAAAACCAAATCTGAACATTTTCCAAAAAGCAAACAAATAGAATAGAATAGAATAGAATAGAATAGAATAGAATAGAATAGAATAGAATAGAATAGAATAGAATAAACCAGGTTGGAAGAGACCTTTGAGATCATCGAGTCCAACCTATCATCCAGCACTATCTAATCAGCTAAATCATGGCACCAAGCATCCCATCAAGTCTCAAACACTTCCAGTCATGGTGACTCCACCACCTCCCTGGGCAGCCCATTCCAATGGCCAGTCTCTCTTTCTATGAACAACTTCTTCCTAACATCCAGCCTAAACGTCCCCTGGCACAGCTTGAGACTGTGTCCTCTTGTTCTGGTGCTGGTTGCCTGGGAGAAGAGACCAACCCCCACCTGGCTACAACCTCCCTTCAGGGAGTTGTAAAGAGCAATAAGGTCTCCCCTGAGCCTCCTCTTCTCCAGGTTAAGCAACCCCAGCTCCCTCAGCCCCTCCTCATAGGGCTGTGCTCCAAACCCCTCACCAGCTTTGTTGCCCTTCTCTGGACACGTTCCAGCAAGTCAACATCTTTCCTAAACTGTGGGGCCCAGAACTGGACACAGGACTCAAGGTGTGGCCTAAGCAGTGCTGAGTACAGGGGCACAATGACCTCCCTGATCTTGCTGGCCACACTGTTCCTGACACAGGCCAGCATGCCATTGGCCTTCTTGGCCACCTGGGCACACTGCTGGCTCGTGTTCATCCTACTATCAGCCAGTACCCCCAGGTCCCTTTCTGCCTGGCTGCTCTCCAGCCACTCTGACCCCAGCCTGTAGCACTGCCTGGGGTTGTTGTGGCCAATGTGTAGAACCTGGCACTTACATGTGTTAAATCTCATGCTATTGGACTCTGCCCATCTGTCCAGCCTGTCAAAGTCCCTCTGCAGAGCTCTCCTACCCTCTAACAGATCAACACCTGTCTGCAGCTTGGTGTCATCTGCAAACTTACTGATGATGGACTCAATACCCTCATCCAGATCATTGACAAAGATATTAATGAGCACTGATCCCAACACTGATCCCTGGGGGACACCACTAGTGACTGGCTGCCAGCTGGATGTGGCACCATTCACCACCACTCTCTGGGCTCAGCCCTCCAGCCAGCTCCTAACGCAGTGCAGAGTGCTCCTGTCCAAGCCACAAGATGACAGCTTGGCCAGGAGTTTGCTATGGGGGATGGTATCAAAGGCCTTGCTGATGTCCAGGTAGACTACATCCACAGCCTTCCCCACATCCACCAGGCGGTCACCTGGACATAGAAAGAGATCAGGTTGGTCAGGCAGGACTTGCCCTTCCTGAATCCATGCTGGCTGGGCCTGATCCCTTGGCCTTCCTGTAAGTGCTGTGTGATTGCACTCAAGATGACCTGTTCCCTAGTCTTGCCTGGCACTGAGGTCAGGCTAACAGGTCTGTAATTCTCTGGCTCATCCAACCAGCCCTTCTTGTGGATGGGCATCACGCTGGCCAGCTTCCAGTCATCTGGGACCTCTCCAGTGAGCCAGGACTGTTAAAAAATGATGGAGGCCAGCTCATCTGCCAGCTCTCTCAGCAGCCTAGGATGGTTCCCATCCAGTCCCATGGACTTGTGGGGATCCAAGTGGCTAAGGAGGTCTCTAATTACTTCTTCCTGGATCACAGGGGAACTATAAAGCTCCCTGACTCCATCTGCCAGCTCAGGAGGCCAGTTGTCCAAAAGACAACCTATTAACATTTGAGGCAAAGAAGGTGTTAAGTACCTCTGCCTTTTCCTCATCTTTTGTTACTATGTTCCCCTCTGTGTCCATTAAGGAGTGGAGGTTGTCCTTGCCCCTCCTCTTGCTATTAATATATTTATAGAAGGATTTTTTGTTGTCCTTCACTGCAGTGGCCAGTCTAAGCTCTAAATGGGATTTTGCCTCTCTAATTTTTTTCCTGCATGACCTAGCAACATCCTTAAACATTCCATAGGTTACCTCACCTTTCTTCCGAAGATGACACAACCTCTTTTTTCCCCTTAATTCACTCAGGAGCTCATTGCCCATCCAGGCTGGCCGTCTACCCCAGCGGCTCATCTTCCGGCACATTGACACAGCCTGTTCCTGCGCCTTAAAGAATTCTTTTTTGAAGTAGGTCCAGCCCTCCTGGACCCCTTTGTTTTTAAGGGCTGTTTCCCAAGGTACCTTCTGAATTAGTTCCTTAAGTAACCTGAAGTCTGCCCTCTGGAAGTCCAGAGTGGAGGTTTTGCTGCTGCCCCTCTTGCTTGACTGCATATTGAAAACTCAATTATGTCATGGTCCCTGGACCCCAGACAGCCTCCGACCACCACATCTCCCACCAGCCCTTCTCTATTGGTAAAAGAAGATCAAGCAAAGCCTTATCCCTGGTAGGCTCACAGAGCAACTGGGATAAGAAGCTTTCCTCCACACACTCTAAGAACCTTCTAGACTGCCTCCTCGCTGCTGTGTCAAGTTCCCAGCAGATATCAGGCAGGTTAAAATCGCCCATAAGAACACGGTCTGGCAATCTTGAGACAGCCTCTAGATGCCTATAGAATAATTCATCAACCTCTTCATCCTGGTTGAATGCTCTATAACAGATTCCAACCAGGATGTCAGCCTTGTTAGTCTTCTTTCTAATTCTCACCCACAAGCACTCACCCTGATCATCCCTGATCTCTAGTTCCATGGTGTCTAGAGCCTCCTTGGTGTACAGGGCCACCCCTCCAACCCCTTCTCCCTTGCCTGTCTCTCCTGAAGAGCCTGTAGCTGTCAATTACAGTGCTCCAGTCATGTGAGTCATCCCACCATGTTTCTGTGATGGCAACTACATCATGACTTTCCTGCTGTAACAAGACTTCCAGCTTCTCTTATTTGTTACCCATGCTTCGTGCATTATTGTACATGCGCTTCAGCTGGGCTGCTGGTCTCACCCCTGAATATACTGAAATACTACATCTGTCAGCAGTGGGAACTGATCTTACAGCTACTTCTTAGGCATATCTTCCTTTTGCTATTATGGAGACAGAAGGGCTTGTTTTCTCAGCAGCAATTTAGAAATGTCATCTAGACATTTGAGAAAGATAACCCCTAAAGGTACTACATCCCACACCTTAAAAAGAAATGTTTTAAAAATCATCCCTGACCTACACTTCTCCCTCTGGGCACACTACACACCAGGCTAACATATGCACATCTGTTCTTCATACCTAAATGTCTTTCAAATGAAGAAAAACTAAAAAATGCACTACTGTCTTAATCAACAAGATATTATATTACACTTTGTTGTTCCCCAATAACTTAAAGCAATCACAAACTCTTGGAAATGAAACCCTATCATTAATCACACAGATTTAAGCTTCTTTATGTAAAATTACAATTAAGAACCACAAAAATGCAACTGACTGGTGCCAAAATTTGGAAATTTATTCAGATTGTGATTTGTGCAAGCCTAGCCTGGAAAATGTGCAAGTAGATGATATTCAAAATAGCTGCATAATTTTCTTCACAGTCAGTTCAAGCAACCTATTCTGCTGTCCAGTGTGTCTCTGAACTTGTGTCATATAAAGCTCACTTATCTTCTCTTTTTTTTTGAAGCCCTAGATGCCCAGCCTCACTTTTAACTTAGTATCTTGAAAATATATGTCAGCTCATTTGCTATGCCTGGATGTATGTAGGTTTCACTGTTATTTCTGTTTTTTTTTTTTTTCTATTCACCTACAATGATTCACTATCTGTAACAAGGTCACAAAGAGCTTTTGCAAAAACAGTCTACTGATGTTCTTCAAGATGTAAGATTTCACACAAGCATAACTATCAGGGTCAATATACAATGCATATATTCTTCCACCTGTTGCTAGATGTCATCACCACTAAAATACAGAAGAAAGAAGTTGAGGAGAAGAAATCTAAAACCCAACCCAGAATAAACAATATTTTGTAAAAGAATTAAGCACATAGTAAGCACTGGAGTCTTCTCTTCTGAACCTATTTTGTAGTTGGTAATTTTTGCTTCCTCTTGGTGATGTCAATACATTCATCACTTTAAATTGGGAAAGGCAATGATCTTTCATGGCCTTTCAAATCCCTATCTGGAAGCACAGGTTTGATGAAATTCTGTCTCTGGTGCCAGCTTACTTGTGAAAGAGAAGATAACTACTTTGTCTAACTAAGACAATAGCATAAAAATATTTTATCAAGACAAAATGCTCCACACTAAAATCAAGCACCTCCTTCAAACTCCTTACATAACGCAGATGAACACATCCAAAGGCATCCAAGCATTGTTTGCATATGCCTGCACAGCTCTGCTTGCAAACCAACTCTTTTGTATTTACTAATACTACTAAGAGGATGGCATAAGTAATCACAGAATCACAGAATGTTAGGGGTTGGAAGACACCTCTAGAGACCATCAAGTTGAACCCCTCCTGCCCAAGCATTATCACCTAGGGTGTGCTGCACAGGTCTGTCCTGTAAGGAATAAATAAAAATGAAGAAACTATTGTGATAATTTGGTCAAGAGTCAAAGGACAGAAAGAGCAGCCATCACAATCTATACATGAATCATTCACACAGTGTCTGTGGAAAATGAGTACTGAAATACTTCAGTTTGAAGCCCTTCTGATTTCAAAGCACAGACTTCAGTATTTTGCTCAACTGCATCCTCAGCATGGTAAATCCTAATGTTTAGCTATTACCAGGCGCAGGTTTTTTTGCAATCTCTCTCATTCCTGTTCTTCAAACACTGCAGTTACAAACCATCCTAACACCTACCCTGTTGCAAAAGAGTTTACATTAGATAGCAATGGAACAGATACATATCTCAATTCAAACTAGAGATACTTCTGAAAAATACATGAAATACACCCAGCGCTAATAATGCCTTTCTTAGTCACGCTAATTGGGACCTTCTTCAGCAACTGAAAATGCACAGGAACTGAAGCTCATAATTTTACTCTCCTTTTGCAACTAAGTTCCTATAATTTCCTGGGACTGTCCACCATAAAGCAATTACATGAAGTACTTCTGTTTGATGTCGTCTGGTTCTATCAGTGGCTCATATAAACCCAAACTCTTAACACATTACACTTAATTATTTTCAGTACTCATTACAATAAGGTTGCTATCACTTGCTCATGCAGATTGAAGTTTAGTTGATTTTTTTTTTTGTCATGACATTCTTCCCACGGACAGATCTAAAAGGAATGACATTACTGTTCTGGTGTGCCCCTAGTAGCTAGAGGCACAGAGAAGACATGCCCTTCAGACACTATGGCACACTTCCTAGGATGGCATGAATACTACTACATTCCCCTTCAGACTGAATATTGGTCCAAACCACCTACTGCTTGCACACAGATGAGCAGTTCAACAATGCAAAAAACCAGTATGACAGCTAACAAAAGGGAGAGGAAGTGTCCTCTCCAGTCATGCCAAATACATAAATTCACCAGTCAGCACTACATTAAGTATCATAACCCCACCCCAAAAACATTAAAAAACCCTCATTTGAACTTCGACTTCCTTTCAACACGCTTAATGATGCTCTTTACAGTATTTTAGCATGTTACCAGGTTTTAATAAAATAAATGTGCTCAGCTACTGTAGTATTACTCAGTGTTTAACCCCACAACACCCCTGGCCCAGTGCACGTGTCCGCTGCCAACAGAACATGCGCTCAGGGAGTTTAAATCTCAGCAGAGAACATGTCTGAACTCTCAGGTCTGCAAATGCTGGCAATAAATTACAAAACATGAGCCTGATTCACTGCCATGTTACACCATTTGTACATAGCTGACTTCAATAGAGTTACACTAGTGGAAAAGTAGGGGAGGGGTGAAGCAAGCCCTTGTGCAGATAATTAACCATCTTTTTTATCGAACCATAATATACTTTCTCCATAAACTAGCAAAAGAACCCATCAGTGTACACATTTCATTTGAAATACAAAGTAATTTTAGGAGCTAGCATTATTGTACCATTTGAAATATTCTCTGCTCTCATTAAATGATTCCCCCTGTAATTGATGTCATAAAGAATATCTGTGTTAAGCTGTCTTCATTTCCACAGTTTTCAATCCTTATGATGATCAATTATTTATATACAGACTAGATGAAAGGCAAGACTGTAATGACTCCAAGAGATTTAAGAGTGATATAATAAATCTTGAAAGCAGAACTCAAGTGGGTGATGGTAACAAAAGCCAGTGCTGGGCAATCATATTTTACTATTTTTAGAAGTTCCCCTTCACCCTCTCTCTAAAAAAAACCACCAAACCAGCCACAAAACCCCCAGCAAAGCAGTACCTCCTCCTGCACTGCTGATCCCTGCCATTCTCATCTCTTCCAGCTTACTCTTCCTTAAAAAGGAAAAGCACATTTGAATAGTAACTGTAAAGTATATTAATACAACTTTATCACACTAAAGATGAGTCAGGGCTTTGAAGTTTACATATGTATCCAAACTTTAGGCAAAAAAAAAAAATAATCTGGTTGGCTTTTCTTCAAGACCACAATTAGCACAAACATTTTCACCTGTCAGTATCTGTGTCACATGTAACTTAAAAAGCACACACACTTCTTCATATAACTCTCATTAGACTTGAAAAGGTCTAGCAAAGCTACCAATGACTTAGAAAAAATCAAAGATTTGGACTCATACTTCCACCTGCTTCCTTTTTCCACGATTCTCTAAAAAGATTCAACAGCTCAGGGTCACCACTATATTTTAAGTGATCACACTGAGCCATCAGGCAAGTCTAAGCAGGCAAGTTCTGGCCTGCTTCCAAGTGTGGCTTCCAGTCACATTTAGGGACATGCATCCCTAATAATGTTCCAACAAACAAGTCTATCCCAAAGGATACCCTCTGTAGTAACTTGGATGCATACATTAGGTTTTAATATATATATATATATTTATAAATCTGTTTTGCAACATTGGCCAGTAATTTGGGCAACCAATTTTGAACAACTGTAAAAAATTTAATTTTCAAATTTGCTCCTCATGAATCTCATGCAAACAAAAGATTACCAAATTATTAATAACTTTTCAGAGTTAAGGCCAAAATCTTTGGTTAAATATAGGGCAAATTACAAAGCCTTTATGTAATACAAAAATTCTTATTAGCATTTTGTTTCTGCACTTCAGAATTTTATTACTTCTGTTAAAAAGATGTACAGTAGGTACCCCTTGCAACACGATCTTACATTTTTACAGTGTACTAAAAAAAAGTTGGAAGTTTTGGAAGTGTTCCTCAATTAAGGCTCACAAAATATGGCCCTAATTAATTTGTATAACAATAAATGTAGCCATAGTTACAATTAGTGCCAAAGTCCTTTGCCAGTTTCTTTCTTTCTCTCCTCTGGGATTTCTCCTTTCCGTTATACACTTGCAAAAAAAAAAAAAAGTCTTGAAAATGTCTGCAAGGACTTAATTCTAAAGGATAAAGCAATCCAGCCCAGAAAGCAGCTAAGATTAAGCTTATGTCAACAGGTAGAATTTACAGTCCCACAAAAAGAAATGTATAACAGTCAACTATTTAGTTGCAATAAATCACCATGGTCTTCTTATCACTGTGATCTATAGATGAAAAGCAGTATACAGTGGCTAATTATTAATTTGATTTATTACCACAGGCAGGATTTTCTGGTAGTATTCTGTTCCTTAACATGAAACTAGGGATCAGAACTTCATGATGACCTGAAGCTGATTTCTTAACAGTTTTGATTTCCTGCTCTTCGTAGTCACCATAAATCTTGTTTTCCTCCTCAATACTTCAGATGTTTCTAACTTCTTATCTATCAGCCTCTAAAGTGCTTCCAGATTCCCACAAATGTTTTAGCAGACTCCACAGGCTTGCCTGCCACTCTGCTAAGTGTCAGGCCATATATCTCTTTTTTGGGGAGTTCCCCTCTGAAGAAACCATATCATATGAAAAACATCTAAGTAGGGAGGATCCAGAGGCATTCCAGCTTCAGCTGTATTTATAGTCTGAACCCATGCGGTTTGCATACAAATCGATTGGACAAACCTGTACTTAAGCTCACCATGCTAAAGCAAGCAAAAAACTTCAGCAATTCTCTGTGTTTGCAATACAAAAGGTCAGGCAAGGCTCTGGGCCACAACCTCATCAACTATTCTATACTGTTTTGCAATAGCTTTGCATGATTGATCTTAACATGGATATGCAAAACCGAGATTGTGGACCACAATGTGCTTTATATAAAACTTTCATAGCAGAGACGTCATCACATAGGCATCGGTAAGTTTCCAGCCTTAAATCTGGTTGCCTTAAAAAAAATGGAGGGTGGGGACTGAGGAAGGAGAGGGGTGGTAAGGAAGGAAAAGGTGTTTGCAGAAACATGCTTCATCATATATAAGCATTTGAGAACTAAAATCATATCCAAATGTCTTGCCTTTGACCTATCTATGCTCTTTACACATCACAGCCACCAGAACAGGTCAACAGAATAGCCACTTTTCAATCTGAATTTGATACTTGGTTGAATCCCTTGGAGTGTTTTGAAGCAGGAAACCCAGGACTTTCCCCAGCTCCACTATGAGCTGTCAGGAATTGTCAAAGTTCTAGGGAAAGTGCGGGGCAAAGTCAGAAGGAATGGAAAGGAAATGAGACCTATAATGCTTATACAGCTGTTGGAACTGTTTCTGTAGTACAAAATGCTAGCATCAGTGCAGCTCAGCAAAGCCATTCTTGTGCCCCAAAGTAACCTTCAAAAGAAAACCACATAATATCAGATATTCAGGTACTGAGAAACAAGCAGCATAACATGGAAAGACAGTGTGCTATGGAATAAGAAATCTTGTATGACACACTAGCTCCTCATGTGAAAAATGGTCTAACATGGCATTCATTACTTTGGTCTGGAGTTCTTAAAGAATACAAAGTGCATATACAAAGGCTTCTCTCCTTTGACAGCATTATCTTTCGGAGTGTGGCGGTATGTTTGATTAATGCCTAGCAACCTAAGGGATAAGGTGTCACGTTTGTGTCGCATGAAATGTGAAATGACACAGGACTCAATGTCGTGTTTCCTGATGGTGCTTTCATGTTCAATTACGTATGCTGCAATTTAAGCTGTTTGTTTTGCTTCTGCTGTTCACATGGGCTCATGTAGCCGCATGTGGCAGAGTTTAAAGTATTTTATATATTCTTCTATAAATAGGTGCTGAGAATATCCTCCCTCGTTTCTGCGTTTGACTCCTAGATGCAGCATTCACAGATGAAACACCCTTGTGTAAAGCAGAGCTGAATGCTTACAGATGTGTTTGATGGAACTAGCTTTTCTGCTAAAAACGCCTTTCAAATCATGTTTCTCTTACTAAAATGAGGGAGGGTTCATAAAATGGGAATCCATGTTTGATAGGAAATATGCTGTTAAGAAATACCACAATACTGTGAAACACAGGGCCAAAAAGGTGAAGTACAGTTGTACAAACAGCATTCTCCAGATACCTGCTCTCCCCATGCACCCTAATACAATGGGTTGCACTGTCAGTTACAAAACTACCCTTCTGATTGTTTTTTCCAGACAGATGGTGCTTGGTTGCTTTGTTATATTTGGATGTATTTTTCTTATTTATTAATTCACATTTCTGATCTGCACCCTTCCACTGCTGCTGATTCTCACTGCATGCTGCTCCCCACTTCCCTCTCTTCTAACTCTTTTGTGCCTCATCATTTTTGTCCACTATGCCAAGTCCCTCAAACATCTTCTTCCTCCACCATTGCTCTTGTGCTCAAGAATGTTTCTGGCAAAAGCCTATGGTCAGAATGACTTTCCCCACCAGAAACCTATTCTTCCCTCCTTCGGTTGCTCCCCAGTACAATACCTCTCCCAGCACAAATAAGTCTCTGGTCTGAAATCTCTAAAGATGTCAAGTCAGACCATCTTTGCCTTTCTCTACTTCTCTTTTTACTACTCCAGACTGTGAAAATCTCTCAAAAGAAGTTTGATAGAGGATGACTTCTTACTAGTTTACTTCTTCCTTCAGTACTTACCCCAAAGGCTCTTCCATATAGTCTCCCCTGCAGATGGACAAGTTTCTCATGTTTTCCTCCATCCAGCCCATGAACACCTCTTGAACTCCCCTCTCAGGCTCCTGCTGCACTCTTCTTTTATTCTTTTATCTTAAAATAGAAATACAGAACAATCTTTGTCCTAAAGCACACAAACAAACAAACCAACCCAGCTCCCAACCAAAACACCAAAAACCAAAATACTGAACAGCCACAAAGGACAACACTGACTTCTCCCATCACTAAGCTCACTCTATGTTTTCATTACCATTTCTCCCCCTCCCCCATATCACTTCCAGCTAAGATCCTCTCCACTCTGTCTTTCCTCCTTGCATTTCAATACAGATGCTGTCATTCAAATTTCAAGTTATTGTTTCCTAGACAAATCTCACACTTACTCTATTTTCATTCCACATGTATCATTACTTTCAACACTCTCAAGTACATATGTTCAAACCTCCTCACGCCCCTGATTTCAAATGACATCATCCTATCTTGATTGCCTTTTTTGCTTCAATTGATCCTTTAGAAGGACCCTCCCATTCTTTCCCACATTTTTCTGTGGGACTTTTGCTCTGTACCACATCTAAATTATGTTACCCTTAATGTAAGTGGAGACAAGTGATGAGTGCTGTACCTCAGAAGTCAACACTAATGGCCTGAAGCCAGAAGAGGCTAGATTTGGATTGGACATTAGGAAGAATGAGAGTGGTGAGACACTGAAACAAGTTGCCCAGAGAAGCTGGGGAGGTTCCTACTCTGGAAGTGTTCAAAGCCAGGTTGGACAGGGTCTCAAGCAACTTGGTCTGGTAGAAGATAACCTTGCCCATGGCAGGGAGGTTGAAACTAGATGATCTTTAAGGTTTCTTCCAACCCAAACCATTCTGCGATTCTATGATACTTCCACTTCTTTTCAAGGGTAAAGTTCTATTTGTTGACTCTCCACATTCATGGCAGGAATCTGTATTAGCATGACTGAAATCTGACAAGTCTGTGGCCACAAGCTAAAGCTCAGCACAATTTTAGTATGTTCTTCCTTCTTCCTCCTTTTTAAAGGCTTCCTCTCATCTCTTGACTTCAATCACAGTGAGCTACCCTCCATGATTACTAGCCTCTTTGTGTCATAAATCTGAGAAGATTCTCTTTGCCTTGACCTCTCCAGCCTTCACATTCAAACCACATCTAATTTTCAAAGCTGAAATTCCCCATAGCTCTCATCCTTTTGCAGTTTGGATAAAATTCCTTCTTTCTTCATGTTAACCAAAGTAGCTTTGCCTCACACTAAATAAAAGCCAGCTACAAAGATCCCTCTTCTGGCTTTTCTGGGGCTTCCCTCTAAGCATCTCTTGAGTTGCTGTACCTTCCTTAATGCATTTTCTTTTCAGTTTTTTTCTGTCACAGCAAATACAATGCTCATTTGACTTCTTGAGAAGCTTACAAACATTGAGATAAAAATAGCCATGAAAAAAAGAGACTAAAAATCATACTCTCCCTCTGTTTTCCCTAAATTGAGCAGAGATCATGCAACAGGCAGGAAGGGGTAAAATAGCTTGGGAGACGAAGGCAGCTGGTCTCATCAGACAACTGCACCCAGCTGTTTTATATATGGGACAGGAAGAGGAAATTGGAAGCCAGAGTAGGAGGATAATTCTCTGTCCAGAAGCTTAATGTGAAAAGACTGTTGTATTAAAAGCTGTATTTGTTTGTACTACATAAAGATTTGAACAAATAGGTATTGCCACTGTTGTAGGATAAAAAATGTAAAGCATGTTAATATTTTTTCCTGAGGCTTGTGTCTTTTTTTTTTTTTTATTTACTTTGACACTTTTACCTTGAATATGTTTTACCAGAATACCAAAAAACTGAAATGGGTTTTGTTGGATTTACCTTTGCAATCTCCAGCTCAGTTGTTACGTATTCATTTTAAACAGTCATTTGTCATAAACTGGATGGAAAAATTAGTGTCTTCTCTAATTCCAATGAAAGTTTCAGTCTTGACTCTGCACCAATTTAAATAATTCTTTCAACCAAGACTTTACCCATAGGTGAAGATCACAAAGCACACTTGGTTTCCAAAATACTTGTATTAAAGGTCTATGGCCTATCCAACAGCTGTTTTAGACTATCAAAATGTCACTGGAGCAAGCAGTGATTTAACTTTCTCAGTTTGTGAAACATTTTGGGAAAATACTGTAAGAAGACTGAAATTTTTAGCTCAGCTGATATGAGAAGAAGCAACAGGAATAAATTACCTATTCTCCCCCTCCTCTTACTCCGTGAATACTATATTAATTTCTCTATTATAGTGCCAATTTCTTTCACCTAATACCTAAGTAAATTCACTACTTCATAGAAAGAAGCCCCGCTCATAAGGAAAGAGAGGAATTTGAATCTCCTGTCTTTCTGCAGGTTTTGATTACATTTGGCATGGTTTGTATTACGAGCAATACACATCTTAGAATTGGCAATCTTGTCATAATTTGCAGCAGAACTGCTGTAAAGTGAAGGAAACTAATTTCTAAACCTCATTACATTCTATAACTTCATTCTTATTTTTCCTTGCATTAATAAAAAGACTCAATTCATGCTACATTTTCTATGACTCAATGGAGACTAATAGAATCATACTTTACACACTTGAAATGAAAATTGGGTCAAAAATGAATATGGAAATTAGCACAATGTATTTAGAAATTTACCATTACCACACTATAAAGCTAAAGCAACATAAAAAAAGACCCATAATGGCTGCAGGTCTATTTCATGGACTCATAATTTCCTCTCATCATAGAATATAACTTTAAAAAATGTTTGAAAAGTTTAATTTCCTATATTTAGTTTCTAAATTATTGCAGAATGTTTCTGCTGCATAATGAGAAAGATTTAATGCCAAGATAATTTGGTATATGTGAGAGCAAAGCAGTAGTTTCACCTGGTTCTCAGAATCATTGGCTGTTCAGTGAGTATAAACTGCTGTATTCATTTTTCTTTGAATCTTAAAGCTCGAAGTGTGAGGAAAAGATTTATTAACATTGATACATCTTAGGGTTTTTGATAGTGGATATTATTAGAATGTCTTCTGTTGCACAACATTCATGGAAGGGATTTTTCTTCAGCTGCAAATGTAATCTGTAATGGCGAGGCTTCCTTCAAGTTCAGAAATGACAAACATAAGACTAAGTGGCTCTGCATGATCTAGTTGTCCAGAAAAGTCAGTTGCTGCAAACACTTCATAATGGTTCCACACCAGCTGGGTTTTTTATGGTGTTCCACCATCCGCAGGCAGAATGAGGCATATGGTAGAGTTCCAGATTTAATCTCAAAACTGTCACAGAGTATAATGACTCTTGTGCTTGGAATCCAAATATTTTCCAGTCAGTGCTATGTTTTGCTGTTTACATCTATGCCAATGCTATTTTTTACTATGTTTTTTTCAGAAATTTTACATTTAAAAAAAAATTTATTTTACTTTTGACAACATCATTACAGTGGCAATGAAATGCATTACTTCCAAGTGTCTAGTGTTCCGGGAGAAACGAAGCTGAAGGGAGACCTTATCACTTTCTGCAACTATGTGATGGAGGTCATAGTGAAGTGGGTGTTGGCCTGTCCTCCCTAGTAACAAATAATAGAACAAGATGAAATAGCCTCAGGTTGTGCCGGGGGGAGGTTTGGATTGCCTATCAGAAGAAACTTCTTCACTGAAAGGGTTCTCAAACACTGGAACAGGCTCCCCAGGTGGTTGAATTCCATGCCTGATTTGTAGATGCAGTGCTAAGGGACATGGTTTAGCACTTGGCTGAGTTAGGTAACAGTTGGACTTGATGATCTTAAAGGTCTTTTCCAACCAAAAAGATTTTATGATTCTATAAATGGAGTGTGTGAGCTGCAAATGGTGTTTTCATCACATACATAAGACTGGCTTCTGTGAGCCTGCTCAATCACTTGAATGACTTGCTTATTAAGAAGCCTGGGTGCCTACACACATAGTAGAATCTTTTATTAAATATTATCCAGATTATTTATCTTTGAGGAATACATAATGAAAATGAGCAGAGCGAGGAAAATGTTTACAATAATTTTAACCACAGTGGCTAATTATGATATTAAAACAGTTATTTGCATTTGTATGTACTTCAAGATGAAGATTTAAAACATGAACCAAAGCTCTTACCCATGTCTTTAAGGACCACCTAGTGGACAAACGCTATATGGCAGTTTTATGTAACGCCTCCTCTGAAGCAGTGCACACCTCCCTCTTGGAAAAAGAAATGAGAAGAAATTAAATCAATCGCAGCACTGTTACAAACCTTCAATAATCTTTATCTTCTCTTGATAAATGTCAGTGTAGACAGAAAACTTATTCGCTCAAATAAATGTATTAAAAAGTATTAGTGTATTGACTTCCTTATATTTCTCTTTTTTACATGGAAAAAGACTGGAACATATGGGCTGTTTCATAAAGAAATGTAGAAATCTCTTTTTCTAGGAGACATATGTGTAAAATTCCATAAACTACCTGCTTAGTTCTAACAAAACTTGTACTCCATGTGCGGTATCTTCAGTCTCCAAACCAGAATAAATTGTAAAGTGGAAGCAAACAGCATCTATATTAAAAACTAATGATGTAAAAAATGTCTTCAGTAATAATAATCTAAAATGTGAGTAACCTCAGACATGCTGTCTTCCTCCATTTAAGAATGTATTTTCTCAATTCAACTGTATTCTGCATAGGTAGCAATATGTATCCACCCTACTACACAAAGCATACCTTGTCATGTGCAGTGTGGAGCTACTGCCCATGTTATGAAGAATAAAGATGTATTTGTTTGTCTTTATAATGGAATTCCCTCAATTTATCTTCATTCAGATTTGTTAAATATTCATTTATTCATTGCAGAATCTGGCCTATTTCCTATTCTGCACTCAGACAATGTGTTAATAAGGGACCTTAACTACATACCATATTTTTCTGTCGCTTGGTTGTTTCTAAATATACCAGGAAGCAGAGCCTGATGGACCTATGCTTTCTTCATGTCCTGCCTATCACTGGCACAAACCAACATATTTTGTAAAATCATAAAAATTGGTTTGATGCTCTGTGCTTTCTGCCATCTTACAGATTCTGGAAATAAGGCCAATATTGTGCAGCAGGAATGTAAATGATTCTTTATGTAGTATTATCTATGGTATTCACAGAATCACAGAATCAACCAGGCTGGAAAAGACCTCACAGATCACCAAGTCCAACCCACCACCCAATACCCAACACCTCCCGGCAACTAAACCATCGCAGCAAGTGCCACATCCAAGCCTTTTTTGAACACCTCCAGGGACGGGGACTGCACCACCTCCCTGGGCAGCACATTCCAATGGCAAATCACTCTTTCTGGGAAGAACTTTCTCCTGAATTGCACTCACTTTTATGAACAGAACATGTTTCCTGTATGTTTAACTTTGCCTGCTTGGAGAGATCAAATGAAAATAAAGGGTGCATGGAGGCAGATATGTTGGAATAAGTCCAAGCTCAGGATTCAAGACAGGGTGAAGTAGTAGTCTGTTCATCATCACTGGAATATTTATATTTGCATTTGTATTTTAGGATGTTTCCTTTCCATAGGCATTCTCTCGCCTGAATGCAACTTTTAGGCCACACCTTGAGTACTGTGTCCAGTTCTGGGCCCCTCAATTTAAGAAGGACATTGAAACACTTGAACATGTCCACAGAAGGGCAATGAGGCTGGGGAGAGGTTTCAAGCACAGCCCTGTGAGGGAGCTGGGGTTGTTTAGCCTGGAGGAGGATTAAGGGAGACCTTATTGCTCTCTACAACTACCTGAAGGGAGGTTGTAGCCAGGAGGGGGTTGGTCTCTTCTCCCATGCTACCAGCACCAGAACAAGAGGACACAGTCTCAAGCTGTGCCAGGGGAAATTTAGGCTTGAGGGGAGGAGAAAGTTCTTCCCAGAGAGATTGTATTGAATGGCTATCTCTGAAATAATATTGTCTATAAAAGGAAACCTTCCTATCTCACAGACTCCTGTATACACCTTTTACAGTCAAGAGCCAACCAGTTCAGGGCAAGTGTTTATGCTCAAGAGGAAGAGGGTGCCATGGAAACTCACATGGAACTAGTTATTTCTGTGGAACATTCCACTGTTGGAGAAGACAGGAAAAAAAGTGCACATCCTGTATGAAGCTGGGATCCTTGTGTGAGTGGAAAACATGCTTTTGCAGATACCCTTTTGTTTTCTTGTTGGGGTAATGTCACATAACCAGGACTAGTCAGTTCCTGAATAATCTGAATCCCTAGTAATGTGAGGGAGGGAATGGCCCACCCTGTTTGAGTCCTAACCTACAGTAGGACCTCTTGCCACCTGCTGCTTGTGAACCTCTCCATGAGTTCATCATCTCCCCTTTGCCCATGTAGTCTTGGCTCAATGAAGACTTGGGTAAGGTGGCTCTGAGGATAAAAGAGGCTGGGAGGCTGGGCAGCTGCATTCTTATAGGCCTGATTACACCTGTGGAATTAGAAAAGTCTATGTCAGACTCTAAATTCTGGAAAAATCTTTTCTTCAAAACAACACATAGAATGCATTCCCACTCACTTGAAACACAGAGCTAGTACATGAGAAACAGGAAAGAAAACAACTATAAATAGCCCAGAATAGCAGCACTGAACACAAATTCAGTAAAGTGGAAAAAAATACCATGCAATCTAGCTCATTTGAAGTCTTCCTGATACTGAAAGAATGAACTGCAATTGCTTCAGGAATATGAGTGATTCCAAGATCTTTGTCATCCTTAATGTGTATGAAATTATTGGAAAGAGATTGGAAAGTTAGGCATAAAGTGGCTTAAAAAATTCCCTGGTGCACAGAACCCTAGTTATCCTGAAGCCTCTGGTACGTTTGGTAAGTTAACTGCAGCCATGCAGAGAATTACCTAAACTGCACAAGCTCATCTCCTGTCACCCACTGGGTGACATTTGGGGCAAGATGCTGCTTGGACACCACAGCATCTCCATCTAGAACCCTTGCTCCTCAGCACGCATACTAGGCAATGGAGTTGGGAAGATTTCTACAAAGCTTGTTCCATATTCTCTACATCAAAGGAATCTTTTTGCTGCAGAACTGGGACTTTTATTACTCCTTTCTGCTACATTAAAGGGATTAGATTGAGGATCTTCACCATTTGTGCAAAAGGCTTCCGTCTTCTATCCTTATTTTGGGTTAAACAAACATCTTTATATGACCGTCAAAACCTGCTTGAAAGCACCAGAAAATCAGCTGTAGCAAGCTGTGTTCTGCTACTAGAAGCAAGAGAGGAAGAGTTCAACATCTGTGTTTTTATTTACAATAACTGTGCCTAGAACAGTTGCTACAACAGCTGGTTGGCTGGCAAAGAGTTTTCCTGTAACAGTTAAAATTCTGTACAGGTTTGCATTGAGTCTACTTTAAACAATCAGCTTATGTTAGAGTAGAACTGGGCCCTTTACTTGCCTAAGTTGTGCATCTTTCACCTTTGTGCACAGTTGTCATGACAATCATTCCTATAAGCTTCTAATCTCCCAATTTCCATTTTTCTTCAAGTGTTCAGAATACCCCTGCACATGTGAATTGTTGCCATAGGGATCCATCTAAACGTGGCCTGTTGCTAACAGCAGCCCCAGCCAGAAAGGCACCTTTCACTGTAATGCTGAAATGTTTTTAAAGACAGACTGCCACTCGTGACATGCAGTACCGTGTCGGACCTGTCCTGAATTGCTGTTGGCACTGTCCTTGCTGCCCTTTCTGTGAAGTCACTGTCGAGTGAATGTCATCAGGGCTGTACCAGAGATGGGAAACCATCGTCCCCTCCGGATCAGCCAGTACCATTAAATGTAAGCAGTATTTATGTAAAACCATCCCCAGGGCCCAAATTCAGGGATAAAGTAGACAAAGGTTTGGTTGCATGATGAACCCAGCACTTGTTGGCACCCTCCCACACAGGGACCAGAACTGTGAATTTCCCCAACTCTGACTCCCCTTTGATTCAAGGTTTGAGACAGATAAATCCGAAAGCACCTGCTGAGCATTTACCCCTTGCACACCTCCTCACGTCCTCCCTCTTCCGAGTGTCGGGCGGCTCATTTCGACAGCAGCAAAAATCAGTCATCTGCTATTTCCAGGACAAGCCCTTGTTCAGCATTCTTATCACTTTTCTAGCCCTGATTTCATTTTCTCTTTGCCCCCAAATTCAATTTTCCATCAAATTATCCCAGCTGCTCCCGAAGCCTCCCCCGAGCGCAGACAGCAGGCCGCGTTCCTTTGTGACACACGCTGCTTATCACATCTACCCAGCCCCTATCACCGCCGCTGCCTCCTGCCTCCTCCCTCTACAAGGATCTACGGCAAAGAGGGCCGGCCGCCCCTCCACGAGGGAGCTGCCGACTCCACAGGAAATTGACAGAACGCAACCGGAGGAGCGCCACCGCTGGTGTCCCCTCCGCTCTGCGTGTGTAAAAGCTCCGCAGGATTTACCTCCCACCTCCCTCCCCGCCTGCACGGCGAGACAAGATGGCGGCGGGCGCACACCGTAACACCTCGGCCTTTGTGCCGCTGCCGCCCCCACCCCCACTCTCGTGCCCGTGGCGCCTTCCAGCAACAGCGACGTCCAGCGGCGCCTCGGCGCGCGGCGGGCTCGTGGCGGCCGCCTTTGTCCCACCCTCGCTCCTCGTGACTCCTCCGACGTAAGAGGAGTGACCCACCAGCTCCAGCGTCAGCGAGTGCAGGGTGCGGGGACGCGCGGCGCTCCTGTGCTTGGCCAGGGTTTGCTGGGCGCTTCTAGCGTGGTGCGTCTTGCCAGTGGCCCAATCACACAGATTAGTTGAGTCAAATTGTTACTCCACATAAACACAACAGCAGCAAGGGAAAGTCAGACTATGGATAGTTTAGCTTAATTTTAATCTGAAATTTGCTTGCTAAATCATACAGTGTTCTTCCCAAATCTTGTCAGCTCTGATTGATTCCTGCCCGGTGCTGGGCAGAGGAGAGTACAAACATGTTTCATAGCTACCTTCTCACTGGCTTACCAGAACATCCCCCTTCAGGCTTAAGAGAGCAGAAGAGGATCCATACCAAAGGGGAGCCTAGATGGACAGTGCTACTTACTTGAAAGCCTTTGGAGGTTGCCTCTTGGTGCAGTGGGTGAACAGAGCCAACAAGTGGCAAAATCAACTTGTCCCTTACTGGGAACAGTTTTACACCACCTGAACCTAGAAACAGTTGGCATTTAAGCATGAGTCAGGGCACTCATCGATGCCCAGCTCTTATGACAGAGGAGCCTTGATGTGAGCAGCTTGGTGAACCATGAGAACATGACAATCAAATGGTTTTCTGCAGTTCTTGATGTTCAGCTGACAATTTCAATATTCTCTGCTAGAGGCTGTGAAAGCCTTTGACCTCTGATATCACGACAATTTTCCTTTAAGTGTTTGTGTGCTTGCATATTTTGCAAAAGGTATGTTTACAGTTAGATATTTTGAAGAATAAAACCAACTACATCTAGACAAAATCACATTATTTGCGCAACATTGCAATTAGCTGTTTATTCATATGACAATTAAAAAAGCCTTCTGAAATGCCACTTGAAAAAATAAGAAGACCTGCTGTATTTTAATCAATCATTCTGAGTCCCTCGTGAGTTTCATATTCCAAATTCACATAAATGCAATACCTGCAAGGACCCTGAAGCAGCATACACTATGGGTTTGCCTTAAATGTGTCACTGACCCCATTTGTGTCATATAAAAGAAAATAATTGTCTTAAAGAGCAGTGCTGTAATACAAGTTCACAGAGTAAATCAGATCAGGGATGACAACCAGCACATGCTGAAGGTCTGCAGAGGGCTTGGAGAGGTTTGGGGGTTGGACTCAATGATCTCCAGAGCTCCCTTCCAACTGCTAACATCCTGTGTGTGATATATGGAATAAAATGAAGGGGTTACTTACATAGTCATTAGTGTAAAACCCCCACATATCTGCAGTTTCTGGGAAGCTCAAAATCCCCATGAAGTTCAGAACCAGCTCCCACTCTTATTCTGGGAGAAGATGGACTTGGGAACATTGAGTTTAACTGAGGACTTGGCTTTGCTAGCTCACCCTCTGTTTCTGCAAGTCTCCAGTGTTTAATAGTGTAGCTAGTCTTGATTTCAGTTTTATGTAGGAAAAAATGTCCTCAGGTGACAGCACCATGCATCACTGGTGCTGCTCTGGAAATCGGTTGTTCTAAATATGGATCAGGCTCTGGGTGCTTTTCGATAAGCTCTTTATTAACCTGGTACCATTTCCTACCCAAGTATTAGGGTGGGAACTGTTCCATTGGCAAGATTACATCTAAGTCTATACTTAACTTCAAACTACTTAAACCAAATAATGTTGCTGACAGTTATAGTTGTGTCAGCTGTATTACAACTAACTTAGTGCTTCTGACACATATACTCATCTGTAACATCTTCTTTTTGGTTTAGAATTACAGAATCATAGAATTATCAGAGTTGGAAGGGACCTCAAGGATCATCTAGTTCCAACCCCTGCCATGGGCAGGAACACTTCACGTTAGATCAGATTAGCTCAGAGAAGAAAGAAAAATAGCATTATATCTATATATATCTATATATCTATCTGCCCCCCAAGCCAATGTAAGTACCTGTTTTGCTTTTCAGAAGTTGTTGCTTTCTGGGCTTTTGTTGATTTAGTTTGATTTTGGCATGTATGATGAGTTTTAGATTTTCCTCAGTGTCACTTTTTGTTTTCAGGTGGTGTAGGACATTTTCAGTCCTTCTCACAGATTCATCCATGCCTAACTAGACTTTTCAGTAATTTTGTTCTTTCTAGTACCTTTAAACAAAATCTGAGATAAATTTCTCCTTATACTGGTAACAGGTGCTGGGAGGACCTACCATCAGCCAACCTTGTACTAAAAGCAAGATATGTGTTTCCATTACTTTCATCTTAGGGTAACTGGAGAACTATAAATATGTACCACTGAGCCTTTTGTTACTGGAGGTATATGTAATAAATAACAACTGGGGAAAAAGCAATTTGTTGCTATGTTACCAAAAAATACCCTAATATTTTTCTTAAACTATTTTTTGCCTTTTTCTTCTTTGGTGACAATGTTTTCTTGAGGAAGCTGTAGAATCAGCATACTCTTACCCTGTAATAGACTTGTATCCTCTTCCTTTGGCTTTTCTGTTATTCTGAATAATTTAGATTCCTGTACTGCCTTGGTATATGCATCACTGTTCATTCTGAAGAAACACATGCTGCTTTTCTGTGTGATAAACACTTTTATTGCCATCAGCTGCAATATTGTCTACAGTTCTGCTGAAGAGTTCACTTGCATTTTTAGAGTTTGTCTTCCTGTGCATGCCCTGCTGGTGGCTTCATGCACATTTGCCCCCAGGCTGGCATCTCCCTTGCTGCCTGCTGCTTGTGTCAGAGCAATCACCCCTGTAAAATTGCCTTTGGATAAGGGTTGGGTTGTGGTTTTGTTTTGTTTGTTTTGTTTTCTTTTGATTTTTCCCCCTTCTTGTACTGTTTCACTGAGATTTTTGTTCCAGTTCATATTCCCCAAGTCTAACCAGTATCCCACTCCAAATAGCTCCATAGCAAATCTTCACAAGCTTTTGCAATATTTCCTTTGTTATTCCCCTCAGAAGAATACATGGTCCAAAGAGAACAAGTTTGCCCTCCTAGGCAGTGCTAGGTCCCATGTTATTTAGGCAGACCTCTTGTGATGGTTTTAGGCTATGCCTTTAAAATTTAGTTGCAGATTTTGAGCAGAAAAGTAGAACAATATAAATAAATCACTATTGGGTGTAAAAAGGAAAACAAAAGGTTATTCTAAATAGATTCATTGGGTAAATATCTGGAATAAGAGGATCTATACTATAACAATTCTTCCCTTTTTCTCTTTTCTGGTCTTGGCTGTTTTGCATTGCTTGGGAGAGATAACCTGCTTGTTGTCTGGCTTTGGCTAAGTCTAACCCACTGCTTCTCTCTCCACTCCTTTCTCCCTTGGGACAGGGGTGGGGGCAGTGGAATGGCTTCCCTGGTCTCTTGACCAGGGACGTTTTTGTGTTGTTTGATAATTGTAAATATCTGTATATTATTGTAAATACTGTATACTTTGTACATATTGATTCCATTCCATCATGGAGTGTAGATTTTTCTTGTAAATACAGCTTCATTTGCTTCTAACCGTGTTGGTCTGGCAGAGTTAATGTTGGGGGAAACTTCAACTGACCCCATTATACCTCTGGCACATGTTTGCTTTTTGTAGCACCCTGCTCCTTCCAACTAGCAGTTGAGAAACTGAAGAGGACCCATGGCATAGCAGTAATGAGTGAGCTTCCAGAACCGCATCATGAGTTTGTAGAATAGGGGTTAATAGAGGGAGGTGTTGGAGGCCATCACTACACATGGTGAGCCCATGACTGATTTTTATAACACTTTCTTCTTATAATGTCAGTATGAAAGTCTGTAGCCTGAACCTTGGTCACTCAATGAGGTTTGTAGTCTTCACACACTCTGTGGTTCATAATTAGCCATCTTCACCTGCAGTTAAAGGGTAGATATTAAGAGCGTAGAAAAATTCAAAGCTGGAAATAGAACCAACTTCTCTTCGTTTTACTTGCAGGTAGAAGAGAACTCACTCTGTTTCATTGAATTGCTCATTGCTCCCCTCCTCCAGGTTGAAAAAATTCGTTATTCCCTCTTACTCTATTAATCATGACTATTTAAGCCCAGATAACAATAGTCTTTATACACGTGGTTTCATTGGGAGTAAGATACCTTTTGCCATTAGAAGATCTGAGATGTGACATTGAATAGTGTTTGCTGAGGCTCTGCTTTGTTCAGTGCCTGCTGGCAGTGTGTAACACAGCATTACAGGGGCCCTTGCAGACTTAGGGAAGCTCAGCTCAGTTAGATTTTAAAAGCTGTTTTGGTACCACTAGACCTGAGTGTCTAGATGCCCCTGTAACTTGATAATAATAGAACCCAATGATACATGTGAGTGAATTACAGGAATTATTTCAGAACAGTAGGGCAGAAATGGTCCTCTTCTCAGCCCTTCCAGTTTATTGAAACTGGTTTTATTTTCTTGCTTTTCTGGAACACAATAACTGCTATTTACATCTAATTTATTGTAAGCACATGTTGAGTAATAGACCATAAAGCTTTTGGAGCTTCTATTTTCAGTTACATTGTACCACTGCTGAATAAGAAATGCAATTGCTGAAATTTGTTTTCAATGGCATGTTGATTAAAAGATGCTTGAGTTTAAAATTTCCAATCATCTAAAATGAAAACCCTTCACATGCTTCACATCTCTGACCAGCCAGAGAGTTTATTTTCCTACAGTGTATAAATAATGGATTTTGTTGTTTACATGAATCCATCACCAAACTAGGTTGAATTCTCAGTTGGCAGTGTGAACTGTCTTGCAGTGAAGCTAACTAGCTGGAACTAATTTTGAAATGGGTACAGTGCATAATTATGGTAACCTAGTGCACAGGGACTGATTCACCTGAAATCTGTCATATCTGAGTGGAAAAATGTGAATAGCAGCCTGCTTATAAACAAAATCCATTTTTGTTCAGTAATTTAATTCCCTTTACTTGGAAAAGCAAGTGTTAAATCTGAATATATTTCACACTAGCTTTTCCAGTGAATGCTTTAAGTATAACCATTGGCTGTGGTTTATGGATAATCTTGCCTCTGGAGAGGGAGATGTCCACAGGCAAAGTGAAACATGCAGGCAGGTGATGAGCAAGTATGAACGATATATCAGGAAAAAAGAAAGTCGGAAAGTTGATTTCCACAATAGGGAAGTCTTTGGTAGAAAGGAACTTGCCAACAGAAGGTCTCAGCAAGGATGAACAGAGCAGGTGAAGCATTGGAAGGAAATTGCTGGAAGACATGGGAGGAAATGTGAAGTGGGAGATAACTGAGGGGATGAAATACAGAAAGTCTTGCCAGTTGTGCTGGAGTTTGAAGACATTTGAACTAGAGAGGGGCTAGGGAATGGGATAGAGCCTTTGAACACAGAGAAATTTATGGACCTCTGAAAGCAGAGATAAGGTCTTTCAGAGATGGCTGAAGATGAAAGACTCAAAATTAATTTAGCTTTGGGAGATAGATCTAGCTAAGGGAGCTGCAAGATTTACAGTGTTACAGTTACAGTGTTGTGTCTCCCTGGGTGACACCCTGTGGCTGGATGAAGGATTCTACTTAAGTTCCAGCTCTATGCGTTGCCAGGCTTGTATCACTTCTCCAGTGTTATTAGCCAACTATGAGCTTCCTAACATAACCAGAGCAGTCAGACTTTGCTATGCAGTTATTTTTTCACCTCGAAAAGAAAGAAGATGCACTAGCATCTAGTATTTACCTTTAATGTAGCTCATCAAGAACCCAGCTGAGTCACTGAAAGGCTCAATGGATATCAAACTGCTCATTTGTTATCTGCACACAGTGGAAAGACAGGTTCTGAGACTTTCACCACAACCTTCAAGTAATAAAAGCACTTCTTTAGCAGTAGCTATGGTTTATTTTTGTTTGATGAATGTCAAGGCAGCAAGCGGCACTGGGAGAAACACAAATAAAGATGTAGCATCTTTACAAATACAGTCATTTCTCCTATGCCAAATCTATATCCTTGGAGAAAAGGGAGTTTTAGACTGCATCCAGCTCAGCTAAGATAGGATGGATCAGAGAGGTCATTGAGTCTGGAGCTTAGCAGTTGTGGGCACACATTTCCTAAGGGATTTTTTAAATGTCTGTGTTTAAAAGCCACAAGTAAAAGCTCCCTGTCCCTTCCACTGGGGAAATGACTCCACAGATTATCAGAATTCATATTCAGGAAGCATTCCTTCTCAGTTACTTTCTGGGCTCTTTGCTGTTCCCTGTGAATCCTACTGAAAAATACCTTTCCTTCACTCGTGGTCTTCTTCAAATATTTGTAGGCTGTTATCATGTCCCCCATTATTAATTTCTTAGCCAAGCAATTATGAATTTCTCTCTTCTGATTTCTCCTTATAAATCAATCATTCTAGTCTTTGGATCATGTTTGGTGTTCTCCTCTGAACCCTCTCATTTGTAATACCCAAAAATGTGTATAATATTCCAGATGGATCTGTACCAATGCACTACAGAAACTAGCTATTTCTTCCTTTCTCAGTGATGTGATACTGTTTTCTCTGTCTGTTACTGTATTGGCCTTTTCACACCGTATCATATTGCCAATTCCTGTCATTTAGCATGAGCTATCTCCCTTCAATCTCTTTCATCATGATTGCATCCCAGTTTTCTGCTTCCTGTTATTCCTTCTCAGATGTTGTCCTAGCCTCATTTAGTTATTTTCTTTCCATGGTTCTATCTTCTCTCGGAAATCCTCTATTATTTTTTTGTACACTGATCGTTCTGTCTTTCATACCCCTATCTGTGAGTGCCATCAAAGTGCTGCGTGCTCTCTTTTCCAGATCATTAATAAAGAAGTCTGACAAAGAGTGTTACTAGCAGTCATACATATGGTGGCCAGGAGACATTTCCCACCACCTCACTACATGGCAGCTTATTTCCTGTAATTTCATTACTTTGGCAACTTGAAAGCAACATGGAAATGGCCAAGCCACTGCAAAGTACTTTTGCAACTAAGAACCTGCAAGATACAACATGATACCTCTATTAAAACTCACCTGTGCTTGTGGCAGTTCCCTGTCCTTGCTAAAGGCTCTGTACTCAAGGCTCACCAAAGTCAGAAGCGACTATTAGGAACTGAGTGGATTTAGAATAAGGTGTCTGGCTGCAGTACACTTGCAGTTGTTAAAATTGGTAATGTTAATAATTTGCTCTAATTTTTTAGTTACTGGGTTTATGCATAGTGAACATAAAGGAGCTGAACTAATTCTTTTAAATCCAGTAGGACTGTCAGGGATTTTTTTTCATTCACATTTCCTTGATGTATTTCCTTACGTGTCCTTTTCCAGTTGTGGTTTCTTTCACAGTGCTCTAGGCATTTCTTCCTGATTTTTTCCTTCTCTCTTCCCCCCACCCCCCTTTTTTTTTCTTTTTTTTTTTTTTTTTTTTCCCACTGAGGAAATACTTGAAAAGGAATTTAGTGCTGTTTCTGAGTTTTTAGTTTATTCCTCTCATGTGTGAAAGGGTTTGTTCTCACTAGAATGTCTTCAAAAAATACTAATAAAAGCAATTGAAAGAGTGAAGGTCAATCTCCTTGGTCTCTTTGGCTAACATAAAGTTTTGCAATATGGTGTTTCTTCCCCCTCCCCCTGCCCTTGGTTTGAGAGGGTTAGAGGTTTGAGGGACTGTTTTTTAAAGGTATCTGTATATTTAACTTGCAATTCCCTATTGGCCAAAATGTCACATCATCTGTGTGAGGAAAATGAAATCTTTGTTATGAACAAACCATAACTTCACACCAGTCTTACTGTCCTGAAGCATTGATGAATTTCTGCTGTTTGAAATAAGCATAACTGACCTGAATTTCTTATGCTAGACCTCAAAAGTGGATTGGAGTATATCTAGTTTTTCTTCATTTCATCATTTCCATGTATAATTACAGTTAGTGATCTCTAGAATAAGATGAAATGGAGTGATTTTATACTCTTTCAATTACACAACTAAAAAAGTCATTAGAAACATAACCTTGGGTGACAGTAACTTCTTCAAATAATTGATGAGAGAAGGAGCAGAACATGATAGCTATCAGGAATGTCTTGGCTCTGAACACAAAAGAGAAGTAAGAAACATAGTGAAAGACCAAATTATGTTTCATATTGGTTGTGTGACACTTCTTTCAGTTTGAAAGATTTGGTTAGTGATAAGTAATCAGCATAACTGTCTTGGGGAATAGACAGATACTACTATCTCTCTTATGAAAGATGGGGAAGCAAAGGGGTGGCAGTGAGGCAAATAAACCGTGAGGCACAAACCAGACCTATAGTGAGGTACCATTAAAAAGAGTATCTTTCTTATTCTGGTTGCCCAAGCTACTTTACCCCTGGAATTAGGTATAATTAGGAAATAAGCATGCAAAACCATTAAGAAATAATGTTTCATTGTCAGGAGAAAGGCATGAGATCTCATCTAATAATTCATTCACATTTTCTAATACTTGATATTCTGATTTGCTAGCTGGTTCTATCAACAGATAATGTTATTAGGATATTTTTACAGTGATTAAGTTGATTAGAGGTAGGGTTCACTCTTTCAGAAAAGAAGCTCTTCTGGAACATGCTATGTCTGTAGTCCCCTCAGATATGCTAGTAGTGCACTATGGACCGGTTAATTGACAGAACCATTGTTTCACCCCATTGTATGTTGTCCTTTTCCCATACTGCTGTATGCAGCTAAAGTTCAATCTGCTATTGATTTTGATGTGCTATGAATCCATCGTGCCTATGCTGAATGGACTCAAAGCAACATCTGTGTATTCTGCATGTGTCAAATGGTGTTCTGCTACAACCTTGTTCCTTGCATGTGACGCTTCTGAAAGAAATGGATGAAAACTGTAAAATGTACCACGTTTAGAAGGCCGTCTCTAGCTTTCATTTGATTTTGTCTTTTAAAACAGAGGAATGTCTAATTTTATATGAAATGCAGTAAAGATCAGTGTTGAGTTAGAATTAGCAAAAATGTTCTTGGCTTACTCAGAGATGAGGAGGAACGAGATGTCAGTTACTAGTATTGGCTGTTGAGAAACTACATGTAATGAATGGCTAGTTTCAGTCCTGTTTTTAGAAAATATATGAGTTCCTTATAAAACTTTATCATAGCTGGCACTCTTTCTCTTATTGAAAGGAAACAAAAGACTGATCTGGTGTAAAGCCTATACTACATTTTAACTTTAATGGAGATCTCTTCAGATCTAAGTTTTATCAGACTCATGGGTTATATTGCAGCAAACTTATATCTTTATTACATGTTATGAATGTGAATTTTATGGAAAACAGGACTGTCAAACTAACAGCTTGTGTGCTTATTAAAATTTAAAGGTTTTTTTCTTTTAACCTGTGACTAGCTTGGTATCGTTCCTGCACAGTGTGCAAGCTCAAGAAATGAAAAATCTGGGTAACTAATGGCAAATGTGTGTGGTCCAAAGATGGAGCAGTCAGCATTTGGGTTGACTGTTTTGCCGTCTGCCTTCACTCAAAATAAGTGCCTTGTGGGTCTCTTTCCTTGCCTTGCACAGCTGCTCAGGAGATGCTGTTGGTGCATGAGGAGGCATAAGGGTTTAATGCCTCCCACTTGTGGACTGCCTGAATCTTGTGGGTGGTCAGTGCTAGCATGAATATCTCAGCCTGACCCATGGTTTCTGCTGGGATGAGGTTGGTGATGGCTGCAGGAACTGGAAGCAGCTCAGATGAGAGTGGGGAGGCTCTGCCCAGCCCTAACCCAGCAGTACAGCTCTCCTGTGAGGAGGTGTCACCAAGCTATTATTGTAGGTCTGTGGTAGTTCTTCTGCTGGTCTTTGTACTACAGTTGAACCTGAGTTACCTGAATTTGTTAGAAAAACCTCTCTGTTACTTAAAACATGTTATTTGTGCTTCCTGATGTTTATTCATTACACTGGAGAGGAATCAAATTAACATTTGATTATCCCTTGTGTTTCCCCTCTGCTGTTGCATTTCTGTAGGCAACTTTTTTCCTTTTTGGGCTGAAATACTTTCCCCATGTTGTGTGGGCCGGGTCCCTCGCTGTGTGTGCTGTAACCTTGGCAACACTCAGCACCTTGGCACAAACACGGCGGATGGATGGTGGCTCCCCGCATACAAGTGCACATATCCGGCGCCCACCCGGCTGTGGACACCACCCCAGGGGACTGTGGCAGCCTGGCACACTCCCTGGCTTGCTGCCAGCCAGAGCCCTTAACCCTGGTTGGGCTTTGTTTGTTAGCAGCAACACAGCTAATGAAGTTGCTGTGAACTTCCTCATGCTTTACAGCATGTGAAATTTTCAGAGTCGTCCATCATTGCAGTTATTTTGTTTCAGTGGATTTTGCTGACATCAATAGCGACAGAATGAGGTCAACACTGAATTCTTCTGAAAATCTGCCCCTTAAGGAATTTGTTTTTGCCCAGTAAATAAATCTGGTGCTTTATAATGATTTTGCTTCTTGAGAAACTCTAGCTCAGCAGTGGTCTGTGGCTTCCAGAGAAGACCTGGTTTTGCTCAGCTGGGTAGCTGGGTTGGCAGAAGAGCAGCAAGGTCAGGTCATCTGTCCAAGGGTTTCACTATGAGAAGCATAGATGTGGGTTGGACCCAGGCATTTCCTGGATCTGTGAATCCACTTTAGCTAGAAGCATTATTTTGCATTTTCTGTTATTGTTCTGCATCCAAAATGCACTGAATAGCAATGCTGGTTTCAAATAATACTTCTGATAAAGTGAAGCAAGGAAAAACGTGGTGACCTTAAGGAAGGATGGGCTTGTCTGTGTCTGTGTGGAGACTGCTTGAATTAATGGAAGCCCCTGGGAATGTCTGAATACAAAAGTTGACCCACTGAGTATTTTGCCATCTGCTTTCTTATGGAAGAAATGTCCCAGAGAAAGTTGGGGAAAAGTCATGAGTGCTTTAGAGCTACCATTGTGATCTTATTTCCTGAAGATTTATTGCCTTTTGATGCCAGTCTTTCATCAGAAACTCATGAGTACTTATGCTGTGACGGAATTAGGAGGTTTTGTGGCTTGTCTTTAATTTACAAATCAGCAAGAGTGTATCTCTCTGAGGTGACATGCAATCTTGAGTAATTCACGTTATATGACATGGCAGCTTTCTCCTATGTGCAAATTGCCCTCCAGGAACATGGTAAAATGGCAATCACTTACATTTGAGCGTTGGTTTACACCACAAAATTTAAAGCCAACATAAAAGTTTTTGAGAGTTGTGAGTGGTCCCAGTAGAAGAGATAGAAAAGCTGAACTTAAACCAAATTGGAGTATCCTCTGCAATATTAGTTTGTTTGGAAGCAGGATTTCAGTTGGCTCATCTTGTCTTTCAATATGACTTTAATTTTGATAGGACTTTTTGTATTCAGTATTTCTTTGTTTAGAAACACCCTTTAGCATATTTAAATCCTCCCATACATCTGTGTGCTTGCAATTTTTTTGTAGCATCTTCTATCTTATTTTATTTTGCTTCACCACCTGGATAATACCTTAAATATACATATTTGTGTTGGTTCTCTTCACCCTTATTGCCTAATTAGAAGAATATTTTCCCATTCGTGCCTGGGAAGAGCAAATTTCTAAAACAATTCCATAGATCTAGACTGGCTGTGAGGTTTTGTTTTGAAAGAGTTATTCTCCTGATGAAAATACAATCATCATATCAATTTAATATTAGGTCTAACTCCCTGAATCCTATTTTATGGCAAAGGATCAAATGAATAAGGCTTTATGACTTTGTCACAGTAGAGTCCTTTCTTCATTCAAAGAGTAAATCCCAGGCCACACAGAAACCTATTATGTATTCCTAATATGTAAACCATTCCAGAATAAATTTTAATAACAGTAGTGAAACTAAGTCAACATGACAAATAATGCAGTGCAACTTCTTTCCCTTTTTTTTTTCTTTTTTCCCCCTTTTTTCCCCATCCTGCAGCTGTTAAGACTAACTGAAATGGCAGAATCATGATGTGCCAAATCCCACAGAATAATGCTATGGATTTTGCTGCTGCTGCTGCAACAAGAAACAACCTTTATCGAAAAAGCATCTGCTATGTTCCCTTTGCAATCACTGGCAGCTGAGACCAGCACACTGTAAATTACTCTCCCTATTCCATCAGTCGTCGTCTTTATTCCTCTGATACAGCATATGCTACACCAGCAGTGGCTGTTAGAATATTTGTGCTGCCTGTAAGCTTACTCTTATATTTAAAGGGGTAAAAAACAACAGGGAAAAGTTGACATACATATGTTTTTTGTCCAGGGCTCCTGCCCCCTTGCATATGTTTTAAAGGAGATGAAAACTAGATTAAGGGGCCTTAATCTCATTTTAATCCAAAAGGTAACCTGGCTCAGATTCTATGGCAGCAGACATCACCTGGATAATAAATATGATCATTCAAATTTTTGATTCATTCCAATTAGTGTAGTATGGATTTGGCCTAGTTTTTGGTAAGCCCCTTCTTGTCTATTGTTGGAAATTTTCAGCAAGCTGTAGATCTCCGTTGGTGTACGCTACTGGAAAGCCAGCTAACAAAGGCTATGTTAACTAACAAATCATGTCCCCAGAGCTGTGGTGGTTGCTGACATGATGGATGGTGCTGCAACACCAGGTAGGGCCCTACTTAGCCTTCCCTTCAGGGGCTCATAAGACTTCAGAAGGCCTTGGATATTGGTTGCATGTCAGGACTTCCTATGGAGAAGGAAAGTCAATCCCCTTTGCAGGGCCCAAGAAAAAGAGCACAATAAAATACGAGCATTCCACTGTGCAGTCAGATAGCTGCTTCACATCAAGCCTGTCTTCATCAATGCCATGATCCCCAGTCCTATGTATGCTAATCTTCACTCAACGAGGAAACAGCACTTACTGTAGCCCTAAAATTAAGAGTTTAGTTATGTTATGGGTGAAACCCTGGAAATATCATAGGGTGGTTGCAGAGGGCTCCCACACGTGATTGGGCTGGATACCATGGAGAATATGGAGAGACCAGATCCTCTAAAAATAAAGCAGTCATGGTGTAAATAACAGTTGTGGTGGGTTGAAGTTCCCCCGCCCCCTGCATTAACTTTTAGCCAGACCAACTCAGAAGCAAATGAAGCTGTATTTACAAGTAAAAACTACACTCTACAATGGAATGCAATGGATATGTACAAAATACACAGTATTTACAATATTATACAGATATTTACAATTATCAAACAACATGAAAACCTCCCTGGTCAGAAGACCAGAGAAGCCTGTTCCACTGCCCCCCAAACTTCCCTGTCCCAAGAGAGTGAAAGGAATTGAGAGAAAGCAGTGGGTTAGACATATCCCAAGGTCACATTATCTTCTCCCAAGCAAAGCAAAACAGCCAAGATCAGAAGAGAAGAGAAATGGAATGGGAATATGAAATGTGAATAATTGTTACATTACAGCTTCTCTTATCCCAGACATTTATCTAATGAATAATCTTTTGTTTTCCTTTTTACACCTAATAGTGAATTCTTTATATTTTTTCTACTTTTCTGCTCAAAATCTGCAGCTAAATTTTAAAGGCATAGCCTAAAACTACCACAACGGTCTAATAAGTAAGTAAATAAATGAGATAAATGAGGGGATTGTGGTGGGGGCTCCAGCCATGTGTCCAGGCCATACACATCGCTCTGGCAGCTCTAGGTCCTCTGGAGATTACAGAAAACAAGATCAGCATGGGGCTGCAGTGGCAAGGTGGGTGGTGCTGGTATATCTGCATCTGTAGGAAGAGGACACGTGGCTTACGTGCCCTTCAGAGGGGTGACAAAAGTCTGCTTCTTCCTTGAGGGGAAGTGAGGAACGTGGGCTTGCCTCAGGGGGTTTTCTGCATATGGTACAGATTGTTCCCTCTTATGCCTTTACCTTTCCTGTTTATGTGTTATTCTCATCAGTGTGATAGTTAAAAACAATTCAGATCCTGATGGTATTTTAAATATATATGGTCTGCCACTGTAAAGGCTTATTCCCTATTTTTATATATATATATATTTTTTTTTAAAAAATTACTTGATGTACTTTTTGCCTCTGTGGAGCCTTCAGCTTGTTGTGCTTGCAGAGCTATTTATATTCTGCCTTGCCCTGGGACTACTTTCAGAACAGTTGGTATTCAATGTTTCCAAAGAAATGTCTTTAAGCTCTGGAAGCTGGCAATAAAAAAAGTAGAATGCACACAACACAGCAAATAATACTAGTTGCACCAAATCCTATTAATTATTTTTAAATGTCCTTCAGCTCAATTACAGGGGAAACTATTGGCCTTTTGGCTTAGAATAAAAGCATAGAGGCTGCATGATGGGCTGTGTTAATAAGCATTCCCCTGAGCACTGATGGGAATGGAGAACAGGCTTGTGTTCACTGCCCTTACTGTGTGTGTAAGGTCAGTGTATCAGAAAATAGCCAGCCAAACAGCTAGTTTAAAGAACTTTCATACAGTAATTATGACTCTTATTTTACTGTTGATGTTCCTTTTAAACTTGACATTAATCTCCATATTGCATTATGCACACAATGCAATGAATTTTTTTTGGGATGTGCAAAGGAAGATTAAAAATACTCCTGAACAGTCTACCCATTTCATGGAAATACTAAGCAATGGACCTGATGTGTGGCAAGATGGGAATCTTCTCTCTGGGAATTCATAAAGGAATAGGGACTCACATGCAGACCATTGAGTCATTGCAAGCAGAATGGTTTCAAGGAAGTGGCAGTTTCAAAACTGGCTCAGAAAGTACTGGGATTTTTTTTTTAAATGTTTAAAGGGCTTTGGTCAACATTTTCTTAATGGAAAGCAAAAAATGTTTGAAGCAGTATTTTTCTTTGAAACTCAACCTAACTCAGTACAAACATAAATGGTCAGAAGGGAAATAATTTGAAATGAGTATTTTAAAAGTAATAAGGGCATGTTTGATTCACTGTCACCTGTTTTCTTTATTTTCATGTATTTTTCTCACACAAGGAAGCCTTTATTGACTTGTTCATGGTTATAGAGACTCTGAGAAATTTTGTTTGAGTAAATATAAAAAATCTTATTAACCTGACTGTACTTTCAGTGAGGTGTCCTGTGACTGACCCGACTTTCGTTACTCGTATTGCCTGCCGCTGTCCTGGGTTTGCTTTGAGATAGCCCATGTTGCCTGTATGGATGTTACCCATCCCTGAATGGCACTGAAGTAAAGAGAATTCAAAAGGCATCCTTTCAGGACATTCAGAACATCCAGGACTTGTTATACTGTCTCTTGGTTAGCAGAAGTTGTCCTGCTCACCTGCTTTCATTAGTAAATCACAGAATCACAGAATTTCAGGGGCTGGAAGTGACCTTGAAAGATCATCTAGTCCAACCCCCTGCCAGAGCAGGATCACTTACACCAGATTACACAGGAATGCATCCAGGTGAGTTTTGATTATCTCCAGAGAGGGAGACTCCACAACCCCCCTGGGCAGTCTGTTCCAGTGCTCTATCACCCTCACAGTGAAAATTTGTTTCCTAATATTTACATGAAACTTCCTATGCCTCATCTTCCACCCATTGCCCCTTGTCCTGTCACTGGGTACCACCAAGAAGAGCCTGGCTCCATCCTCTTGGGACTCACCTTTGACATATTTATAAACATTAATGAGGTTACCTCTCAGTCTCCTCTTCTCTAAGCTAAAGAGCCCCTGTTTTGTGGGAGGAAAGAGGTAGTAGCTGGGGGGTAGTCAGTATAAGAAAAGTTGTTTTTAACTGGCTGAAACACACATACATCTTAAAAAAAACATAAAGTAAGGAAAAATTGCATCTAATATGTGTCAGTGTTGTCACAGTCCAACCTGTTGTTTTGAAAAATTCTACTTCCCTGATTGCTGGCTATGATTTCACTCAGAGATGTATTGCAGTCACAGAAAAATGCAAAAGGGATAAGTATAAGTATAGTGACTTAACTGGTAACTGGCGTTCTGTCTAAAGTGTAGCACACCTTCGTGAGCTGAGCAATATCAAATTTCACTGTATATTTTGCAATCCTTTTCACAGACCATCACTTTGGTTTTGCTAACCTTAAGGCAGGGCTGTATTTCTGTGAGGTTGTCCCAGAGCTTTCCCATGCAACAGGAACTGCTAAACCCTTGACCCAGTTACAGCATACTTGTGGCAGGGGCTAGCTGTAAATGTGGTTTGTGACCAGTACAAAAGTTTCACGAAGTCCCTCAGACAGATTAAACCACAGAGCATTTAATTTGATTTTGGTCAACTCTCATTTGAATCTGGATTTCCAAAGAGGAAGACAGCAAAGGTGGAGTAAAGGGAAGCATGCAGGGGAGCAGAGGGTAGCTCTCTTGCTGTTACGATATCCCTGCCTGGAAGGATTGCTCCATCACAAGGACCGTGTCAAAAAATAAATGTTCTCAAGCCTTTATCTAGCTATGAACGAGACAGCTCCTCCAAGCCTCTATATAACATCTATGTCTGATTTAAAAACCCTCTTCATCTCTAAGTGCTCTGATGAAATAGGACCTCTCAATTACTGAATAACAAGAGGTAGTTTATAATTTGCAGTGAAAGTTGTGACAGAACTTTTCTTGATTTCCCTTTAAAATAAAATGAGTCCATGTGCATAATAAAGGTTAAAAATTTCCTTGTTACCTGAATACCTCAGTTCTATAATTTTCCCCACGAGTGTATCTGGCTATGAGTCACCCTCTTGTGATGGTCCTGACTGAGATGACCGGCTCGTTGCAATGTGTGATCTGTTTTACAGGTATCATAACAAAACAGAATAATTTAGCAGCCTCTGGTGATATTCAGCCTTTCCTTCGATGACCTTCTCTGGTGTAAAAGAGAATTTCTGACTGAAAGTGCTCATGTTTGAAAAATTCAGGCTAATAGATTTGTTAGTTACAAAAATCCCCAAATATTGTTACTTTTGTTAAAAATATTCATTAAAGAATGGCTTGAGGTTTTTTCTTAATTATACTGTTATGAATCTTTGAACTCTTTTGAATGTATGTAGCTTTATTGTTCTCTAACCAACTGAGCTTATAATTCTATTGCTATATTTGTGGTTGGCCAGGCATGACACATTGTACCACAGTAACTTGTAAATTTTTTTCCCCTCCCCATTCTGTTATTAACAGTTCAATGATTCTTTTGTTTTTAAACAAGTCAGAACCCTGTATCATGTGCTGTAGTTGATTCTTGAAGTACAGAGGAGAACTAGTATGTGGCAGTACGGATGTAATCTCTTTCAAAAAGGAGAATGTGAAATTATGAAGCAAAGCTGGGATTCCTTCCTGACAGCCTTCTGAAACAAGAAGTTAAATAATTCTTAAAAACATAAGGGGAAGCAAATAATTTTGAGGTTGGCTTTTGAATACAGTTGCCAAAGAAATGAATATGTGTAATTTAATGTAATGAATGATAACTAATTTTTCTATTCTTGCCATAATGACAGTACACAGTTTGAAGTGGGCTCGAGTTCTGAAGAACTTTTGCTCTATTCGCCTTAGAGGGAACTAACTCTTGTGTAGCAGTCACGTTTGCAGCAGTGACGATGCAGCTGGAGATTTTCAACATCGGTGTAGGTGCAGCTCGCTCTTACTCTGCGTGTATCTCTCGTGAGGTGTTTTCAGGTGCTCTTAAAATTGTGGGGCTCAAGAGTCACGCAGAACCCCCTAGAGGCAGATGACAAAACTGTCACTGGTGGTGGTAGGTGCTTAAAAAATATTGGTTGCTTCCAATTGTCGTAAGTATTTAACATCCTGTTTTTGTCTTTCTACAACCTCGGCTCTCTCAATAGTTCCAGAGCTGCATTCCTGCATGTTTTTAACAGGATGCAACAGCCATTTCCTTATTTTGTATGGCTATTTTTATTAGATTACAATTACTTTACGTTATGATTGACGGAGGGCTAAAACTCAGCTATTCACTTGATGTTCATAGATTCAAAAGTATTTCTTTGAAGTCAAGAGGTGGTTTTTTTTAATTAAAAAAAATATTTCCCCTCAGTTTTGTGTAATGTTTGCTAAACTAATGGACAACCACTATAATAGAGTGCATATTGTCTGTGTTCTGTATATGCACAATTTTTATTGCTTTGCATGAATTTAGCTCATGTTAGAAAAGGATGAAATAATTTGAAACTGCAAAAAAAAGTTGTTTTGTTAAAAAGATGTTTACTTTAAAGACTACATAATGCATTGTATGCATACCTCATTTATTACTCTATGTGTTGGGTTTTTTTTTTCTGCTGTAAAGCTGCTGTCAAAATAGGTCATGCTCACAGAAATATTCTCAGTTTCTTGGTAAAGCTAAATGATATCAAAGTTTGTGATACATTAAATCACAAATATAAATATATTCTTTACAGCCAGCTGTCACTTCTAAATGTGCACATTTATCCAACATGCTGATTAGCAATTTCAGTTCTGAAAAGCCTGATTACATTTAAGAGGGAAAAGATTAAAATGACTAAACAGATAATGTTAATAGTTCATCTTCTTTGATGGGTTTATGTTTAAAATTGTAAAGTTACACCAGAACTTCTTGCATAGTAAACTCTCCTATGGCCAGTGTTTGAAAGAAAGATTCTCACTGAGAATACCTATCTGTGCTGCCTTTATAGAATAGAATAGAATAGAATAGAATAGAATAGAATAGAGATAGATTAGAATAGAATAGAGATTTTATGAGATTTGCACACACACGTCTAATTTAAGCTATGCAACTATGTAATAGATGATTGTACTAAAAATGCCTAAAAAGAAAAAAAAATCCAGTCCTGTGTTACAGCTTAATTCTTCCATTTTTGCTATCTATTTCTTGTACACTTGAGTGTGCAACTGCAGAGGTAAAAACATTACTAGCCTTTTTTATACATTAGCAATCAGTGGTTCAAAAGTTCATGCAATACCATATGTCCTAATAATATTTATCTAAATCTAAAATAATATGGAACTGTCAAATAGGATCCCACATGGTAACAAATGATGGAATGCAGGGGAACTCTTAGATTTAGCCTTTTCTTTTTTGTCCAACAAGCTAATGCAATAAGACCAGTAATAAAAGGTTGTATAGTAGGCCAAAAGTCTGTGACAGATAAAAAAGAAATGTTGGAAACCGATGAAGCTTTTGCACAATTAGATTTTTTGAGGCAGTGCTGTAAGAACTGTCCAGGGCCTGTTCAGTTCTGATTGATGGTAAAATCATAACTACATCATATTAGCTGTAGAGTTCACTGACAGGTTACTGCAGATTAATATTGCTTCTGCTGTTCCCTAACATCAAACTGGTGGAAATATGAATTGAGCTGCTCCTACAACAAACCCTGCATATTAAGAGGTAAGGTGTTTTACATCTCCATTCTGTCATTAGGGAAGGAGATGCAAACAACATTTATCTCCAAGGTGTGTAGATATATAGCAATATACCAATTAATTTTTCCAGGGGACTTTGATGATGGTGACCAGGTAGCAATCATGCACACTTCGTGTTGCTTTGAGGTTTGTTTATGAATAAAATGATACTTGTAAATGATAATGAGCAATATTTTTCTCTGATTTAAATATTTACTCTCATGCAAATAGCAATAGCATATATACATGCATGTTCTGGAAGGTAAAGTGAGAGATATTTTTAGGACCCAGACTGGCAGAGGTGCTGCCCGCTTTCAGTTCTTGCTGGAGATATGGGATGTGGCATGATGGAAGCCAGCCTGGAGTGCCTCGTGTCTGTGGCCAGTATGTGCAGCTTTTGGTGTAGAGAAGCCCAGGACTGTGCCTTGCTAATTGCAGTGGTAGGAGCAATACTGTGTGTGTTTGAAGTCACAAAGAGCCCTCTGTTTTTTGTTTGTTTTGTTGTTGATATTGGGTCTTTGTTCTGCCAGGGTCTTCTCTCACTCAGCACTCTCAAGTACCAGCCAATATTTACCTTCTGTTCTACAGGCCACGAGAGATGAATTCTCTTTTTCCTTGGAGGAAAACGCAATGCTGGCCACTTCCCTGCACACTCTGTAGCTATTTTCTTCCCTAGCCCCACTGCCAATGGCTGTGTCAAGTGCAGTTTCTCACCGTTCCCAGCTATGACAAAAGCATAGTGCCATCCAATGGTGGGTGCCTCTCATCTTCCACTGTTCCAACTGTACATATTTCACAAAATCTGCCTAAACCCTCCTGCTTCCCTCCTCAGAAACCCACACCATAACAGAATGTCTTTGGCTAGGGAAAAATATTTATTCCTGTAACAAACAAAAAGTCTGAAAGGACTATTTGATCCGAAAAGGGGCAGCTAGAGGAAAGGTACTGCTGGTGGCTAGTCAGTGTGGAAGCAATGTCCCTCTTAGTGGAGTTTGCAACCATAGAAAACAGGCGCAAGTTGCCCAAAGCAGCATTTTACTTATGCCCTCTTTCAGGTCACCTTAGTGAGTTCCTCTGCCTCAGTTTTACCATCTGTAAGAAGAATAATCCCTCCAGGAACATGGTGAGAAGCAATTAATGGCTTTTAATTCAGCAGTGCTTTCTGAGACTCACAACAGGAAATGTACTAACAAGGTGCACAGGTTTGCAAAAACAGTTCCCCAAGCACAACATAATAGTGTTTGTGATTTTAAAATCGTAGGCATGAATCTTTACTGCAAATCTCAGCTCAGTTAAATGCATTTTCTGTCAAGGAGACTTTTTAAATGATAGCTACTCGGATTCATGAATCAACATGCTATACAAATACTAGAAGGCATAAGTGAGTTATAGACATTTCTCAGGAGTGGCACAGCAGTTCTCTATTACCCAATTCAGTTAAAATACCATATTTATCATATTTCATTCATTTCATTTATCATCCTTTCTTTCTTTCTTTCTTTCTTTCTTTCTTTCTTTCTTTCTTTCTTTCTTTCTTTCTTTCTTTCTTTCTTTCTTTCTTTCTTTCTTTCTTTCTTTCTTTCTTTCTTTCTTTCTTTCTTTCTTTCTTTCTTTCTTTCTTTCTTTCTTTCTTTCTTTCTTTCTTTCTTTCTTTCTTTCTTTCTTTTTCTTTCTTTCTGTCTTTCTTTCTTTCTGTCTTTCTCAGCCCTGAAGAAAAGGACCTAGGGATACTGGTGGATGAGAAGCACAACATGAGCCAGCAGTGTGCACTTGCAGCCCAGAAAGCCAATCACATCCTGGGCTGCATCAAGAGAAGCATAGCCAGCAGGTCAAGGGAGGTGATTCTCCCTCTCTACTCTGTTCTGGTGAGACCCCACCTGGAGTACTGTGTCCAGTTCTGGAGCCCCTATTACAGGAAGGATCTGGAAGTGCTGGAACGTGTCCAGAGAAGAGCCACAAGGATGATTAGAGGGCTGGAGCACCTCTCCTATGAGGACAGACTGAGGGAGTTTGGGCTGTTCAGTCTGGAGAAGAGAAGGCTCCAAGGAGACCTAATTGTGGTCTTCCAGTATCTGAAAGGGGCCTACAAGAAAGCTGGGGAGGGACTTTTTAGGGTGTCAGGTAATGATAGGACTAGGGGAATGGGAAAAAAAGAGAAATGGGTAGATTCAGATTGGATATTAGCTCTTCACCATGAGGGTGTTGAGACACTGGAACAGGCTGCCCAGGGAGGTGGTGGAAGCCCCATCCCTGGAGGTTTTCAAGGCCAGGTTGGATGTGGCCCTGGGCAACCTGATGTAGTGTGAGGTGTCCCTGCCCATGGCAGGGGGTTGGAACTAGATGATCTTTGACGTCCCTTCCAACCCTAACAATTCCATGTGTGTATGTTTGTTTGTTTGTTTCTTGCTTTCTTGCTTTCTTGCTTTCTTTCTTTTAATGGATGAATCCTGCAATTTTTAGTTAAGTGAAAAATCCATGTGAAGGAACATTCTCTTTGGCTGCAAATGGGTTTGGATAAGAATTCACAGAATCATAGAATCAAAAAGGTTGGGAGAGACCTTAAAGATCATCAAGTCCAACCTGTCACCCAAGACCTCATGAATACTAAACCATGGCACCAAGTGCCACGTCCAATCCCGCCTGTTTTTTTACAACTTAGGTTGTAACACAATGTATGAAAATGACATATAATAGTCTTATTGTAAATGATGTATCCTCAGTGGCATTTAATAGCCTTTCATTTCTATCTGTTTCTTGTTTATTTTGCAAGACACAGGGATTATTATATCTAGGTGGTTTTGGATATAATTTCCCCTTGACACAAGTAACATTGAAATTAAATTATATTATCCTTTTACAAAAGTTTTGAATGTGTTTGTCAGAGAATAGAGGAGGTCATCACCTTTATGGTGATGCACCATTCATCGAGAAATGGCTGTGTGGCAATAGGATAAATGTTTTGTGGATGTGCAAAATATTTCAATGAGAAAAATGCGTTTCAGGACAGAATTGCAACATCAGTCCAGAAAGAAGCCCATGTGAGGCCAGGAGGTGACGTACCTACCTGTGACACGTGGAAGACCTAAGTTTGAGTCCCTCCAGGAACTTGAACCAGGTTTTTTTGCATTCAGGTGAGCACCCTGGCAATGTGGCATGGTTAGACTATGGATGCATAAAAAAAGCATGGTGGGTTTTGAGAAATGTCAGAATATTTTAGTTTTTCTTCCAGGGCAAGATGAACTCCTTGGGCACTTAGGAAATTTTCCAGGACAGATAAAGCTGTTTCTTTGACATCACTTCTTTGCAGTCCATGTTTCTGAAACTTTTTAGTAGGCTGGATAAGCTTAGAGTCACTCAGAAGTTAAAGAGATCACAGGGACAAATTTACTCATGACATAAACTTGTTAACTTCCAAGCTGATCTTATTACCAGCAGGACTGAATTTGGCCAGTAGAGAGTTATTTACAAAAATCCAACATATTTAGTAAGGAGAGGATCAAATGCTCATGAGGAGCAGGGGGGAGGAGGACATATGGGGGTGAGCTGGAGAGAAACAAGGAGAGGACAGAAAGGAAAAGGTCATAGCGTGAAACGGTGCTGTGAATTCAAAAGTGTCTAATTAGGTTTCTGGCTGTGGAATTTGCCTTTGCCCCTAGCCAAGAAGCCCAGCTGTTTTACAACAGGGCTTTTGCCTCCTAGCAATGACTGCAGACAATGTGTGACCTAAACTGCAAGTGTATTTATAAGGACAACTTCCTTCACTCTTCACAACAGATTCAATAAAATATGTTCAAATGTTATTTAGAAGGTCACATAACTGTTTAATTTTTTAATGCATTTTTCTTGGTTTTGTTGGGCATCTAAGTATAATTCGGAAAAGTCATAAAAAGAGGGGGATGAATTGAATTAAAGGCACTCCTCTGAACTTGTATTCCTTGGGTTTTTTAAAAATGTGTCAGTCTTCAAAATGAAATGCTTGATGGAATATTAAATTTGATGAATCATTGCCAGTTTCCATGTTTGTTAGCTTTTATATACCACATTAAAGCATTCATTAATAAAGTGTCACAGAGCACTGCTTTGATTGAGTCCTAAAAGGTTAATGACTTGATACAGGCTGGTATTCTGAGCTTTACTATTTGCAGGCAGCTTGTGTGAATGCAAAGTGCTTTGAAATTGTACCAAAGAGAAATCTTTTATTTATCTCTTATTTCAAGTCCATAAAGTGTTCTCAACTGATCTGGATGTGCAAGACCAACTAAACTTATCACCATTAAATTACAATAATTAAACTACAGGAGGTACAGTCATGAGGAGCAGGATATATTTTGTTTGTTTACTTCATTTTTTTTCCTTTCTTACAGAATGCACTCAAATTTGACAGTAAAAAGCTTTGTGTTCATGAGACTCTTCAGAGAAGAGTGGAGCAGGATACCTACAAACCCTGTGTTTGCTATTCACTTATGCCTGCTTCTCTCTTTAATCTGCCTTGCCAATCAATTTTGAGGGCTGCAGCTACTTCCCCCCACCCACCCTTTTTGAAAGTTATTAGCTAGTCCAGAATTATTCCTGAGTTTTAGATATGTTAAATATTTTTGTTTAATTGTTCTAACATTTTAAAAGGTGCTTTTTAAGCACAGTAGACACCTCCATGAGCTTAGACTTTGCATGAGTCAGAATGCAGGCTGGAGATGACAAATGTTTTGCCCAGTGCCCTCTTGGTAATGGCCAAGATGGGTAGTCTGTCAAGTACAGGCATTTTTATAGCTTAGAAAAATATTGCATTTATGACTCTTGAAAAATCCACAGGTGAATGGGCGGTATGGACAGCAAAAAGAAAGGAAATTATGTTTCCAAAGACTGTCCTCCTAGCTCCACTGTGTCCAGATTTTATGAAATTTGAACTCTCCTGAGATGGACATAAGCTTCTTGACAAAGTCATGTGTGAAGTTAATTTTGTTTTAGGATAGTATTGAAGTTCTGCTCTGAGGGGAGTTGTTAGTAAAACAAATGACTCTAACTGTTTTAGTATGGAAGACAAATCAAAGCATTTCCATGAAGGAACAGGGGTGACCTGCTGTAACTTAACCATTTCCTGAGCAAATACAAGCTGTTCTATTGGATAGGGGACAGTTCCCATGTTAGCCATTGTACAGAGAAAAATAAAAGTTCATATAAAAGAGCCCACCAAGGGTTATATGGCTGCAATTGTTTCCAAACTGAAACAACTTAGTATCTGTTTATGATTGTCACTATCATGTTGTATTGTTCTTGTAGATCCATAAAACCTTAAAGTCTGCAGTATTGCCTCTAAACATCCAGCGGCTGTGGTCTGGAGACTTCAGAGCCAATGCATTTAAACAGAGGGGAGATAAAACCCAAAAGTTAATAAAAAGTTGACCTTGATTTTATTTACCATCTTAATCTAATTTTGACGAGGTGCTTCATTTGAACATAGAAGAACAAAAAGCCAAGCCCAAGCTGCTAAGATTAAAGTACTTAAACTTGCATTCTATGATTTTTTTTTTTTTTTTTTCTCTCTCCCCCCCAGCCTCCCAGGGTTGGAAGATGAGAAAGATGCAGCAGTATATCTGAGTTACAACTTTCTCACTTATAGGTCACATTTCCACAGTTTGGGATGGTGGCCACTAATTTTCTGAGCCATTCAGATGTACAGCATGCTTTCATATTAGCAATACTTAGACAAGGACATGCATTTGCATTTTCATAGTCACTTCCTTTGCATTGTGTATGACAAGTGATGCAGCAAACAAATGGGCCAAGATATGGTTCTTGACTCAACAAAACTGTCCCTTGGAAGAAGCTATGAAACAATCTGGTGTCTCAAAAGTCAGAAATGTAGTCACTCAATACAAATATAAACTATTCTCTTCTTCAAACAATGCCAAAGTGTTCCTGCTAGTGAAATCGTATTTCAAAAGCTAACAATTGAAAAAAACAATGCATACTTGGACTTGAGAGCGAGCTGATGGAAAGTAGATAGAACAGTCATTTGGTGGTAAATCACATGTATTGTCAAGTACTCATGCTGGCCAGTTGCAGTGGATTTTTACTGTCTGGTTTTAGCTGTTTCAGATTTCTGTTATTTCTAGCAGTGCAAACATAAGACATAGATAATCTGCTCACAAAGTGTACATACAGTCACATGGGTATCTGCAGAATTCCTTTCTGTTGGAACAAGACCATAATGATGATGACAAAGAGAGAGAGAAAGAGGGAGAGAGAAAAAAAGAACGAGCATATCATCTGGTTAATCCTATCTCAAACACACTTCAAAGCAATTTTGCAAAGTAATTCTTATCAACTGCAGCTGCTTAGTATGAATGTTGTGTGAGCAACACAGTTTGGAAGATAATGGATTTATATCTAGCAGGAAGTCAAATCTGTGATGACTCCATGCAGATTCTATTAGGAATCATGTTGCTAATACTTTTTCCCATCCTGACAATGCCATATAAAAACAATGAAAATTTTATATTTGAAGCTCATAACACAGGGAATGCAGATGAGAGGGAACTTTATTTCAAGGACAGATTGTGTTAAGAATGATTTCTTTTAGAGTTGTTCTTGCCAGAAGCAAAGCTCTTAGTTTTCCTAATTCAAAAATCAGGGGTACATCCTCAGAGTTAAGTGTCAGTGTTCTTGTAAAGCCAACAGTGAGATGGTTATTTATGATTTGGACCATACACTGATGAGTCTGATAGATGAGTTTATATTGCCTGCTCATAAACAAACCCAGTTTGCTCCAGTTCTTGAATGAAGATTCCATATATTCATAGGCACTCAGAAAATGAAAGAGAAAAATAACCATACTTGCTGAACTTGAAAAACTCAGCACTTCCTATTTTAAACCAGTTTCTCATAATGATTTCCTATTTTATTATCCTTGCCTACAGTGGTCTTTTACCATGTCTATATAAACCTCATTTCTAATGGTCTCAAAGGACATACTTTTTTTCCCCAGAACAAAACATAATTGAAACATGCACCCAGAAACCACACACATGCATCCAGAGTCCCACAGTACTATAACGCTTAAGGCTTGATTCAAAGCCTGTGGAGGTTTCAATGTGGGATTTGGTCTGTGATGACTGACAGATTGGGTTAAGAGTGCTGTGACATACTAAACAGCAGACTGAGCTTCTTGCCTTCTTGGCTCCTCTAGACAGCAGCGTTTGTGGGGTAATTCAGAGAGATATTTGGCCTCTGTGGAGATGGTACTTTGTGTCATACTGAAACAACCTCATCTGGCTACCATCACTGGTGAAATACAGACCCCAGGGAGTAAAATTGCTGCTCAGTCCAACAACAGGCTTTAGAAGGAAGACTAAAAATGGCTTGTGAAGGGAGAAAAGCCCTAGAAATTTTGTTAAGTAATTGTTTGTTTTTATAAGCTTATGGAAAGAGGAGAAGTGATCCAACAATGTAAATGGCAAAATCTGTGGAATGGCTAATGAATTTAAGGACTTGACAGTAGGAACTCTAGTGAACTGTGGCAACTGATTCCTGTTTGTACAGTAGCAAGAACAGCACAGGCATAAAACTCTTAATCCACAGAGCTGCCGGTCTGAATTGGAAATCTGTCATATTCTGGGAGGGGGATGATGTACACATGCAACATACACACACATACAGCATGCACACACATTCAGAACACACGCACAGACCACACACACATGCAGCATGCACACACATGTGGCATGCATACACATGCAGCGCACATGCAGCCTGCCTGTGCAACTGTGCTGCCACATTCATAGGCATATAGACAGTGAATTAGCAGGTATATCCCTATGCATTTCCATTTCCTTGTACACTATCTTGAGCCATGCTACATGTATTACATATGCCTAGGTCAATGAAGGGTTAGGGACATAACTGCAGGATCCCAAAAGACAGATGGAGCACAGCCAGCACAATCTCTGAATCCAGCTCTTTACTATTATGCTGTGATCATGAAAAACCCCATGAACTTGGAACAGACACTTTCATCCAGCAGCTGTTTGCATATCAGTGACTAAAATCATATGTAAAATCTGAGATAAAGAGTTTTCATGCAAGCTCAAAGCAGGTAGGAAACAAGAGTCCCTTTTCAGTCATAGCAGCAGCCCTGAAAGACCCGCTCAAGTTTTCTGCGTGGCTGCAAGAGACTCTGGGCTACAGGGCTATTTGAGTGCATGGATTGACTTCTTGCCTTTTTTTCCTGAATGCAGCTCCCAGCACAAAGGTGGTCCTATCAAAGCAAAGTGCTAGAATTATATAAATGCTTAATGCTGTTGCTATAGCACTATATCCTCACTATTACTATAGCACATATGTTCATATACTCATGTTCTTCCCCATGGGAGTTCTGGCCATAAACTTAGGTGGTCTAAACTCGAAAGTATAGCCGTGGAATTGTACCCTACATGTTTGCTCTTTTTGACATAAGGGCTGTGTTCTCTCCCACAGGCTGGTGTCTTCCTTTTTCTCTGTAAGAAACTCAAAGTGCTTCTGTTTTACAGATCTCTTTCTGGCATGATTAAATTGGCCTCAAAGGAATGGGTTTTTAACTGAAAGAAGGCCAACTGGTATTTTTTATCCATGCCCAAGAATCCATGCTTCATAAATAACAACTGGTGAATCCATCACCATGCACAGTCAGAACTCCACCAGATGAACTTCAAGCAAAAACTGTGTCTTTATCACACTGTGTTTAAAGTACAGAAGGCATATATTTTAGAAATAGTGACTTTTCCCTTTCCCCTCTCTGCTTCTTTTCTGTAAGTTTGTTCTTGTAAACAGCTGTGTGAATGTTAGTGAGAAAGGCACATGAATCTGTTATGTTGCCCTGTAACACCCCAGTTACCTGGCTTTACTATTTTTTTCTGTGGAGCTGTTTTTCTTTAATTTAAGGACTTTCATCTCAATCCATGAGCAATTCAGGGTGTAAACCCCAAGCAGCAGTTGCTGCATCTGATGCAAATTTTCTGTCTGAGAGAGGGAATTTCTTTTGTAAAGATGCAGTCTTGATTTAAAGTCTTCAAATGATCTACCACATCCTGCGGTAGGTTGTTCCAATGATTAATGGCCCATGCTAGAGAAAGTACAGCAGCTTCCAACCATTGGATCTTATTGTGCCTTTTTCTGTTAAACTAAATAGCTATTTGTTATCAGAAATCTCTTCCTTATGTAGATACCTGCAGACTTTGATTATGTCACTTTTTAACTCCTTGGATAACCGTAACAGATTAAGGCATGTTTTCATGACTCTTTTAAAATTTGAATTATCTTTTAAAACCTTTTTCTAGTTTTATAATATAATTTTAAAAAATAGATGGAATATTCACTAATGCTATATACACATATAATAGCACCTTCTGAAATCTAGTTAATGTTGTGTATTTTCTTGTCTTCACAGCCTCCTCTGTATATTGTACTCAAAGTCCATGTTCCTTTGTTTAGCTACCATTATTCCCATATCTATACTGAAGCCCTGAGTTGCCTGGAAGGCTCTTCCCCCTCAGCCCCACCATGGTATTAGCTGCCTATACCCCAGTAGTACTCTAACTGGTGCAGTTGTGTAACCCTGGATCAAGCTTCCATGAAAGTAGCTAAGCTGTGAGAAATTGCTGAATGGGAAAAAGGTGGAGGAAGCCTTGTGTGTGGCTTTTGCCCACTGGCTTGGAAGCTACATTTAAGCTCAGCTTTTGCCCTTGGTTACATTTTAGGTGCACCTGTGTCAGCCTTGTGCTGTGTTTAGTCTGATCTGGCCTTGCTGATCTGACTTCTCAGCTTGACATTAAACCTCCTATGGCCCTATGGACTTGTTGAGATGAATGGACTTTTGGATGATTGTGGTTACTATTGTTGGATCTGCTCTGCTCTTGTCTGGGTGGTGCATTCCATGTCCTTGCCCTTGGTATAGCAATTGAACAAGGGCTGGTGCCTATGGGGCCTCAACAGAGCACGGTGGCTTTCAGTTCCCGGTTACTCAATGCCTAACCTAAGGCTGCACTTGTCTTTCAAGACTTAACTTCCCTGAGAATGTGCTGAGATGAATGTTCTGCTGCCATCATTTAATTTGTCTCCAATGGTCTCCAATCTTAAGCTGCCAAGACTGCATTGATGGCTCTTTTCAGCTTAACATGTTGAATGTCTATTAGTTATTACATTTACCATGTTAAAATATTTGCATGACCTCAGTTTCTTCTACAGTCTCTTGACCCTTTCAGCTTTAAAAAAAGTCAGAATACGTAGATCAGAGTGTTCCCTGGCAAGATGCTTTCATACTTCTGAGTAAAAGTTGCCCAGTGCCATTTATTTGCTACTGGGTAGTATTTCTCTGCTGGCTGATGGGACAAGAAGAGGTTCCACAGCCCCTTCAGGATATATGAGCACTCCTACACACTGAAGTGTTGGTGGGAGTGTGAAGTAAATGCTGTTATTAGAAGAACTTTAGAAACTTTAGAACTTTAAAAGGAGTTAAAATATTGGCAGAAAGGTTATAAGTCTGTATTTTCCACTATTCTGCTCTCAACAGAGTCAGAAGATGAGCTCTGGCTGTAAGCCCTCCCTGTATTATGTATATTAAGTACTGCCTGCCTTGAACTTGCCTGATTTAAGCCTTGATCCACCATCCCATCCCAAACCTCATCCTTAGGATTATTGTCCAGGGCATACTCCCCAGACCCCTTCATGGAGAAGCTTCATGCAGTGACAGCCCAGGTCTGGTCCAGGTGGGCATCTATACACACCAGCTCGTGGACACAAGGAGCTGCCTTCCCACTGCTCAGGCAGGCACAAAGCCACTTCAGTGCTCCTGACATCTCACTGCTTTGAAAAGCACCTCATTTCCCAGTGGCTGTGCAGGAAGTGCCCCAGACTTCAGGGTTTGGGTCTTGCAGAAACATTTTTTGCTCATATTCTACTGTGAGAGCTGAAGAATGAACCCAACATTTTTTATTAAAACAAGAAAGCACGGTAAAATGAGCCCAAGAGTGAGCAATTACTGATGTCAGAGCATGTGTTTTAGGAGCTAAAAGGCTTGAGGAAGCAGTCAAAGTAATACAGATGACTCTAAAAAAGCATAAGTTTGATAAATAATTAAACTCATCCATAATCATGCATGGGTAAAATACCCTAAGTTTTTGCCTTTTACTTTGTTTTACCTGGAAAACTTTCTGAGTTCAAGGATCCATTCAGAAATTTCTTAATATATTAGATACAAATGTATTGATGAGCTACCTGCCATGAGACAACACAGTCTCAAGCTGCACCAGGGGAGGTTTAGGCTGGATGTTAGGAAGAAGTTCTTCATAGAAAGAGTGATCGGCCATTGGAATGGGCTGCCCAGGGTGGTGGTAGAGTCACCATCACTGGAGGTGTTTAGGAAGAGACTTGATGGGGTGCTTGGTGCCATGGTTTAGTTGATTAGATATTGTTGGATGATTGGTTGGACTTGATGATCTCAAAGGTCTCTTCCAAGCTGGTTAATTCTGTTCTATTCTATTCTATTCTATTCTATTCTATTCTATTCTATTCTATTCTATTCTATTCTATTCTATTCTAAGCTATGGGTATCCTTTCTAATCTCTAACCCAAGTTTCTTATATTTGTAATTCTTCTTGAGCTTTACTCATCATTTTTTCTAACTGGAACTGAACTATTTGCTTTAGTTTATTGGACTGTTCCAGTAAGACAAAGAAAGGCAAGGGGAAAGAAAATAATATTCCTAATAACTCATTTCTTAGAACAAAATTACCCCAGCCTGCTGTAGTGGAGATGCTCCTGTGGTAGGGTTTTGACCTTCTTTCAGAATACAGCACTTGCTGTATTTGGGTTAGACCAGGGCCCTGTTGAAGTCAATAAAAGTTTTGTGCTAAAATGTTTCTTGTATGCTGCCACTTGGATTAGTGTCTACCTCAGGCCATGGCATTTGTTTTCACTTCTGACCTGCTGAAAATGTGATTATATTACTTGTATATTTCATTCAGATTTTTTTTTTTAATTTTTATTTCTGATTTAAACAAAGATGGCACTGGGGTATAATCTGATACCAAGTACTGAGCAAGCTGGGGAAGTCAGTTACAACTGAAACCGCAGACTTGGTTTAATGTTTCTTGCTTTTAACTCAATGTTTGTTTTCAATACTCAATCAATATGTACTTTCATTTGCTTAGCTTGTGTTTTTGTGTCTCACAAAGTGAGCAGTGGCACTGCTCACTCTGAATTCCCACATTTTTCTCACACTGGGACACTTCTTTTAACTCCATCTCTCTCCTGCATAGATATATTACAGGGGAAAATGAACATAACTTCTAACAAGTTGTCAAATGAATGAAGCAAAACTGTGTCATGCTGAGCCGGTAAACACTGACTCAGTCAATTTTTCACTATGCAAAATGTATTTTTTATTATTTTGCATAGATGATCCAAGGGCCTAGAAACACTCTTCGAGTGACTGGCTAAATCTGATTTTTGTTTGTGACCAGCATGAATACTGACCTTTGCCTTCTTGACTGATCTTTGTATCTCCTAGAAAGTTCATGGAAAGGTCATGGAGCGGCACTGACTTCCTCTGCGTGTGCCTGTGTCTGCTTGTAGTTGTGTGTATGGGGACACCTTCCTGCGGCTGGGCCCATGGAAGGGCTGGCCTTGCCCACTGACAGCTTTAGTTTTGTATTTGTGGAAATCTGGACCCACTTATGCCAATAGCAACAAAGTCAAACCAGGCAACAGGGCACATACTTTTTCATTTACTGAGCTCCTTTGTTTGCCTTACTTTGCACTGGCAATTACTCCCTATTTAGCTTTAAAGTTTTGTCTCAGCACAGATACATCCTTAGCTTAAGGAAATGGCACTATGCAGAATAACTGGCTTTATAAAATGAAAGGACTAAAATCTGACTAGAAACAACTACAGAAGAAATGACTACTGCAGCGTTTTCTTCAATACACACACATTAAAGTGAATGAGTTTTTCCCTTAGATTGCTTTGGCATGGGTAAGAGAAATAAAAATGATTTCTTGTATGTTCTTTAGCTGATTCTATTCACAGAGAAGTTCAGCACTGCTTGTCACTGCAAAAGAGAGCTATGAATCTCATGAAAGCTGCTCTGCTGACACCATCAGCTGTACAGCACCCGCTTCCAAACCAGACCTGGGAAAGTAGCACCATTAAAGGGTTTTAAATCTCTGCTCAGAAACTGTATCATTTTACAAACAGCAAGAATAGCTCTGAAATTGTGAAAAATGCACTGGAGTCATGTTTAGAATGATTGTATGTGGGGGATATAACAATACTTTTCAAGACTGTAAGCACTGCGTATATTCATATCTCATGCTATTTATCTTGCAGATATACAGTGCTGGAAGTTGCTGGCTGCAAGCTGGTAAGCTTGTAGCAGTAAGAAAGAAAGATCTCTCCGTTTGTCACTGGCTGTATATCACTGCAGCTGTGCCCTTTGATTACACAGAGGGCTCCTCCAGCCATTAATAATAGGAAACACTTTTTGTCTGGTGAATGCATCTCAGCGCTGTCCTCTAACACCTAGGCTTTGCAGTGAGGTAGAAGAGGTAAATTAAGGATGGAGCTTGTTCATTTTACATTTACACTAGATGTGTAAACAAGGATAACCTTTGTTTTCCTCAGAAAAGAAAAGATGTCATTCTTTTTCCTAGCACTACAGTGACTGTTGGTTTTTTTTTACAGAAACAATATAGCACTGCCAATTACAACTTGCGGAGGAAGTGACACTAATGAATCACAATAATGCTGCCACAGCATCACAGAAAGTCCTGTGATGCCAGCCTTCCAGATTAATTGCATCACATATAATAGCTGAGCCACATCTGCTGGCCAGGTGTATCAATGTAAAAGATTTTCCCAAAAAGGCAGAGCTTAGAGTAAATCAATATATAGGCGGAATGAAGCCCTAGGTATGAATACTGCACTTGCAAAATCACATAGCTATCTGAAATTGTCACAAATAATTGATGCTAAGATTGGAAAATTCTAAACTGGTGTAAATGGTTTAGTGCCAGAGAGTTCTATAAAAGGCATTTCATGCTTGATCTGCAAAATGAATCAAAATTAATGCTAAGCTCATGTGGCATGCTGTTGCTCTTACCTCTTGCAGCACAGTCTATCTGAGCTGCTACAGAGAGGTGTTTGCAGTCAGTGGAGCGTGGAGTCTCTCTGGGTCTGGCCTACATTGATCATCTCCCACAGCATCTTTGACACAATAGGAAAAAGCTAAAGACCATTCATCTTAACACTGCTTTTAGTCATGTGTCAAAACCTTGCTTTAACCCATCCCAGTTTTTACTTTAAATGAGGACTTTTGAGCAGCAAAACCCCTCAACAATAAAACCATGAGACCCTTTAAAACAAAGCCTGGTCTGTCTAACCATTATTTTGTATCCTCTGCTCTAGAGGTAGCCATCCCATGAGGCAGGGCACCTCTAGATTTCTACTGAAGGAAAGGATTCTGCAAAATGCAGTTGTTTTGGAGGTATTCCAAATATCACACAGAAAGACATCATTCCTGTCTCTCCGTTCATCCCAAAACAGTGTTTATGTTTTGGTAGAACCCACAGTTACTTCATTGATGGTTCTGTGACTATGATATGTTCCTCTTAAATCTGCTGACAATTTATTTATGCCATGGAGTCAGAGTCTAATTTCCTCAAGTTAGATTTATTTCCTCAAGCTGGAAAGAAATAAGAAAGTGCATGCTTGTTTCTGAGTCAAACATGGAGCTGAAAATCTCTAAGTTGGAAGCTTCAGCCAGCATACTGCACCTCTTCTTTTCAGCCTCAGGTACTTGCTTCATGATTTGAGAATTTGGAAGCTGAAGCAACTGCAGGATGCTTCCTGGCCTCAGCAGTGGGCATGCGTGAGCACTGGTGCCCATCTTACTCCATGGATGTCTCACTCCATTGAGTCCTGCCTGCAGGTGGTGAGGTAGTACATCATTCTAGAAACCACAGTAAATCCTTGTCGAGAGAACCCATCCTGAGTTATGTGAATAACATAACATACATGAAATAATGAAGTATCTTATTTTTATATAGTGCTGTTTCACAGGCACATAACTTAGCTGAAAAATACCTACTATGAATACCCAAATAAGAATTGGCTAAATGTGATTGGCTAAATGTCACCATGAAAACATATTGGTCAGTTTAATATATTTTTTCCTGGAAATCAAGAAAACTATACAAAGCTTACTTTTTGCTATTTTTATAATCTACCTGCCCCAAATACAGTTATTACACTGGTGACCGAATTTAAATGATGCCTTTCCCTGCTTTTAAAGCTAAGAGGAAAAGATCACTAAATTTCTTATCAGGAGACAGTGATAGACTTTTCAAAAATGCACAGCATCTTGAAAGTTTGGTTTCATATCACCATTTATATTCCTGAGAAATAGACATGTCTCACATTCTGTAGCAGTGTTTTGTGACATTTGGATTTACAATGCTCAAGTTTAAGTCACTAGCCCTTTGCAGTCTGTCAAAACCAGCTTCTCTGTCCATTTATTTTTGTCTTCTGTGCTCAGTCTGAATATCTTTTGTAAATTTATACTTGACAACTCTCGTATTTCAGCAGCTGGCTTTGTTTCACAATCTACCTTGCTTGCTCTGTTGCATTAGCTGAAACAACAAATTTAATCCACGATGTCAATACTAAATTATAGTGGAGATGTAATATATGCCTGACATCACTAAGGTCAAGGATATGGTGAAAATATTGCAAATAATAGATCCAAAGGGTCTGCTCACAGTGGTAGTTACTTGCTGCACATTTAATGTTATGAGAGACAGATTAGTGCTGTGCACTGCATTATGTTAGTGTTTTAGTTACAGCCAGCATAAAACTCTGGCTAATGTAAGAGTGCTCCCTCAACATGTAAAGAGGTTCCAGAGAAGTTTGCTGTGTCATTATATTTCATATTTTCTAACTGATAAATAATTAAAACAAGAATTACTTTACTGAGAAGATTCATTTAGAGCACACACCTTCCATTACTCTAACTGTTTGGAGGGGTTGGGGGAAACATTTATTGAATAGCTTACCTAAACTACCATGCCATTAAAGCATCTAAATTACCTCAGTGAATTCTGAGCACAGAAGTGATTGATGAATTGCTTTTTGCATAAATGCACTTTCCCTTTGCTGGAACCTGATTTTGTGCACACACACACACATACACACAGAGAGAAGAAAGCAACTACTCGACTCTCTCAAGAAGAAAAATTAGAGCCTGAAATTTTCTCTGTATAATGAAGTTTTTCTAAATGTCGCTATTATTATAAACTTCCTTGGGCTCTGAGGACAAGTCAAAACCAGGTTCTTCTACCATGGCAAAAGAGCAGTTAATGAATCATTTTATCCTGTGTGAAAATACTCTTTTCTCCCCTTTATTTCTTCAAAAGTTCTTTGCCCATCCAGGCCAGTCATCTTCCCTATTGGCTCATCTTTTGTCACATCAGGACAGCCTGTTCCTGTGCCTTCAAGATGTCTTTCTTGAAGTAGGTCCACCCTTCCTGGACCCCTTTATTTTTAAGGGCTATTTCCCAGCTGATATCCTTTTGTTCCTGGTATTCTTACCACTGAATGCAGGAAGGCTTGTGTGGGTGGTATCTTTTGGCTTCCATTTCAGCTTAGTTTTAAGAACGTGAGGAGCCCCATGGGCATGCAGGGGGAAGTCAAGGTCTTTACATACAAATCCACATATTGGGAAATATGGGCATTAACTACCTCTGCAGGAGCTTTGATCATCATATGCCATTCTTTATTCTTTCATTCAAATCCATGCCAGACTAGAGTGACCAAAAGTAATTGTCATTTACATTGTTGCTTTATTCAGTCCTCTACATGCAATGAGTTGATGGGTTTTGTTCAGCTCCTATGGACCATGAGTCAACGCCAATTTTTGCCCATTGCAACATGTTTTTTATTGATGGTTCTGCTGGTCAAAGCAGCAAAGAAGTGGAGCAACAGACCACATGATAATCCTTTTCTGAGGTTGTCCATAAAGTTCGAGTGAGGGAGAGTAACAGAAGAGAATTGTTGACTCTTGTGCTTTTGACCTCTATGCCAGTCCTTTTGGAAAAGCAGTTATCATTCTTGATAATCTGGTGGTCAACTGCCATGAAGGTATTACTTTAAGGGTGTAAATATTGATGAGAACCCCAAACACTGAAGTTCCTATGACAGTCTCTTACATGCAAACGAAAAGCAGAAAAGGGAATCACTGGCTGTTGGAACCAATTGTCAGTCTCAGTGTAGGCTGTTTTGATGACTAGTTAATCTTGCCCATAAAAGAAGTTTAAATAGTGCTGTTATGTGATGGTGCTTTCAGCACTTGCTTTGATGCATGATGTATGGCCAGCGTCTATTCCAAGAATCAACATTATTCCATTAGCAGTTTTCTGTTTTCTACAAAGCTTTACAATTTATTATGAGTTATTTATGTTAATGCCTTATTTTACATGTTTATAATATCTTCTTTCCTCTGCCATGAAAAGCAATGAAGAATTTAGGTTCTGCAGATCAGTTCAGCTTACATAACACTTACAAATGTTCTTTATAAAAGCAGTGTCATGGAGAGTCCTTTACAGTGTCATAGAGTCCTTTCTACACTTGGAACTGCTGTTTTAACTTATGTGAAACTCTTACTGACAGAAAGGATTTAAACTTTTAAAAGCCTCTTCTTCTTTCCTGCTATTTTTCAAAAAGGGAGAGAAACTCCAGCTGTATGAGCAGAGTTCACACTTTGTTTCTAGTAAAATTTGAGATAAGTGTAGTAAGAGGAAGAACATCAACAGAATGTTGAAGATGTGGATAAGAAGGTTTCAGTAGGAGTGCAAACTTACAGGAATCAGTGTGGTGGAGTACCAGAGGGTTTCAAATGCGTATTTATTCAACAAAATTGTAGCTGATGTCACTGGCTACCCAGCGACTTACTGCTACATCTGTGTCAAGCAGCAGGGGACACAACAAATTAGACACAAATCAGTTACTTCCGACTGTCTTCCATTTCCATGGCACGTGGTCTTCATGGCACTTACAGATTCTGAACATGGTCAACATCATGGCTGCATAACACCCCTTCTAAATACGGACTCTTAAAGCATTTCCATTACACTCAGCACCTTCACTGGGCACCTTAATTCTGCTCATTCAGTTAATGTACCACAATTATGTAACTCTACCTTTGTAACTCTAGGCTAATTGCAAGCAAAGGCAGAGTGTTAATAATATGCTATTTAGTTTTGGTTGCTGACTGTACAGGGCCAATACTGGAGCATGACTAATTCCATCTCTGTTCAGCACTGAAATTTAAAAGTTTGTGTGTGTGGTGATAAAAAAAGAGTTTAATATTTCAGGATGTAATTTTTTTGTTGTTTTCTCATGTTTAACTTCAATTTATGTTTTTAGCAATGCTTATGTCCTTTAATCATGTATCATCAACATTAGGATCTGATGTCTTAGCTACTTGGAGCATGTGAAGTGAGTTGTCCGTGTTGATGCAGCTTCTAGATATTTTATTGTAGATTTTTCAGACATTTTTAGCTGCATGTGAACATGTCCCTGAACACAACAGTGAAATAATACTTGAGTAGCAATGTTAATAATGTTTCAGTCACAAATCTGCTTTCTCTACAGAAGAGTTTCAAATGCCTTTTGATTAGCTGCAGACCACATAATTTCCTCTTCCCCCCCCCCCCAATATGACTCATCTTAAGCCATCTAAGTTCCTAAATTCCTGTGCAAAGCAATGAGGGATGGCAGGCTTATGACAACCCCTTATTGACTAAAAACTGCATCAACATTGGCAACTCACTTGACACGGGCCATGTAAAAGATGTGACATGCTAAGGAGTTTCAGCCTCTGCTGAGGTGACATCTGTTAATCTTGGTGACGGACAAGCTGTTTCCAATACCCCAAACATTTCCAGTCCCAGAAAACACCTATGGATGCTCATTCATTGGCTTCCAACAAAGTTTTATTTGTTTGTCTTTTCCACAGAATTCATTATTACTTCATTAGTATTTCATTATTACTTCATTAGTATTTCATTATTAACGTTTCTGAAAGCATTTGTCAGATACAGAGCAATCCTTCTATTGCTGAGGACATTTTGAAAGCTCTGGATGATTCAGGGCTGAATTGACCACAGGCACTATGTATCTAAAGGTAAATTCCTCTAAATCAAAAAATGTAAGAAGACTAGAGCTTGTAAATGACCCCTAAGATTCAGGTAATGTCAGCTCATCAGTTTGCCTTTTTTTTTTTAAATAAATCTTAATTTTCCCTTATTTTGTTCTGAATAATCAGAAGGGAGAAATTTCACCCCAAATCAAACATTTTCATGATTCACCTTTGAATATCAGAAGTTTCTTAAGAGTCCTGATGTGATATGATATAGTTTTAACTGCATAGGATCTCAGACCTCATCTGTAATGTCATAGTCAGGATTAATTTGGTCACTGTTTTACAACAAAATGCTTGCTTTTGTAATCTGGTTTAAAAATCTGTCTAACAGTCCAAACAAAGGTAATGGCTGAGGGTCTAATTTTTCAAGAACTGGCTAGAAAATGGAATTATTTAAGCTGTGACTGTTGGTGACGGAAAACAAATGCATAATATTAATCTGAATATCAGCACTGTTTTGGTCCAGTAGACTTGTGGTTTTCTTCTACAAAGAGTCAGTTCTTCTGCAAGCAAGCTCTTATATCAGGAATCATTATTTTCTGAGAAATACTTTCTGGGAAGAAGACTTTCCTGTGAGAAAGACCCATCATTTAGGAAGGTCATAAGAGAGCCCTTGAGTTCTTCACTTCCTTCCTGACAGAAGTAGTGTGCATATCTAAGTTGTTCAGGTGAGATGGATTATCTAAAATGAGTAAGGGAGAAAATAATTTAATCCAGGAGGTCAGATGTTCCTGAGAGTTCAGCTCCATCCTTTGCTTCCCCTGATGGTGCATCCTTCCTTACCTCTGTCCCTCCTATTTTAGTGCCTTGCCTCATCCAGAGCAGCACTGGCTCCAGCAAGAGCTTTTCCTGCCTGACACAGGGCCTCTCTTGCTACTGCTTGTCCTTCTCGCAAGAAATGAGGGTCATGGAGCTGAATTCCTCCTTCATGCCACTGCACGGTCAGTGGATCCATTCCAAAGGTACAATGCAGTGAGAACAGGCACAGGAGCAGAAGCTGGATTTTTGACTGGGAAAACAGAGTGTGCAAGGATAATCTTTCCTGAAGGGCTTGTATCAGGACCCAGAATGTCAATGGCTCCTCTTCTCAGAAGCAAGCCAATGCCCATACTTCTGATTCCTGATCCAGTGCTAGAATGTAGACACTGTCTCAATCACACACACTCAAAACATGCTCCTGGAGCTTACACCCCCTCCAAATGGCAGTCTTCCTGAATTAAAATATATGCCCTTCTATAAAAGGGAAAGAAAAGGAGAGTTCTGTTTTCCACAGAAAACCCATCTGTTCTGAAAATAAATGTAAGGGAAATATAGAGCAACCAACAGTAAATATTCTGAAACCTGTGAAAATCTAAACCCCAAATAATTTCAAATGTGTCTCTGGTCTTCCAGCAGTGAGCTCATTTCAAATTCAGAACAGTGGCAGAAAAAAAGGACAGGTCAATTCATAGGAAAAAAATTTGAAGCAATTTTTATCTTTTGTAGAACTGTGCATGTTGCTTTGAATTTCTCATACAACTTCTTTAGGGAAATTAAGAAACAAATTAAAGTGCTGTTTTTGGCCACTGAATCACTCTGAAAGAATATATTTATTATTATGAACATGTTACAAATTCATGAGCTGCTGTCATAAATTATGACTAACATTGAAGCAGCCCCTTAGGCCATATCTGAAGGAGAAGACACAGAAGTAAGTCTGCAATGGCACCCAGCAGTGGGAGTGCCTGCTCTGGTGGTCTCCGAGCCTCCTGCGGGTAAGACCCATATGCTCCTGGGTTTTCTTCCCCTAGATTCTCCTTTCCCTCTTCCCACAGAAGGAAAACTGAAGGACAGAGCCCTGATGGGATCCCTGAGTACTCCAAAGCTGCCTCATCAGGGATTTCAGGTGCCAGCTCCTGGCATATACCATGAGCTGCCCCAGTCCTGAAAGAGGCAGCTGTGACCTAGATCCCCTCTTACTGAGAAACACACAAATCCAGACTAACTTTCATGGTCCCTACATCAATGCATTACAGGCTTATATACTGAAGAGTAGAGGTTTGCATGGCTATTATTATTATTATTATTATTATTATTATTATTATTTTTTTTTTTTTTTTGTATTTTAAGTATCTCAGTATTTGGGAAGGTAGAAAAGTCAGGTTAAGAATTTCAGACACTTTTCTATGGTAATCCTTTTTATATAAGAGATAAAATACTTTATTCTGACAAAAAAAGAGTACTATTATTTGTTGAGGCAAAGTTTAAATTGTAAAATGCATAACAAAATGCCAAAAGGTTTGATCTTGCTCAGGCATAAATGGGTGGGTTGTTTCTGATGGCTGGGAACCTTCTGATTAGATAATTTGTTCATGCTTATTTGTCAAAAAAGAGACTTTTTCAAGGGAAAGTTTCAATGACTCCTTTGTCAGGAAAGGTTTCTTAGCTTCATTTTGTGTTAAAAACAGGATAAAAGAGAATAGGCAGACCCAGCCCAGCCTAGCAGAAGGGTCACAGACTTAAACCAGATGAGACCTGCCTGGAAGTGTCTGCTGGCTCCAATCCACTTGAAGAGTTCACACTATGACCTGCACAACCCTGACTGCATCTTTGATCTGTTTATCCATTTATTTGTTCCCCTTGCTTTTTTGCTATGGTTTCTCTCTCTCTCTCTCTCTCTCTTTCTTTTTTTTTTAAACTCACATTTTACAAAGGTTTTCTTTATGTTTTAAAGAAACTTGGTCTTATCCCGTCATAGAATAACTAACTCTAACAAATTCTGAAAAGTCTTATGGCCCAGAACAAAGTTTCTTGCCCAGGTTCAGGTCATTCCCTGCATCTCTGGAAGTGGGGAACTTAGGTGGGCTTAGTGCTGGGACATCAGGTCAGCTCTTGTGTATTCAAACCCACATTTTGTGAGTTTTCTCTAGTACATCTCCCAACAGCAGGGTAACTCCCCCAACCCTATTTAAAATGGCGACATACTTATGTCTGGAAACAGGGTTTTGCTCTCCCTTCCCTGCCCTGGGCTATAGGGAGATGGAGGTGCTAAAGACTGACTTGAAGAATACTACAAAAATCCAAGACTCTACTTATAGCATGTACAAGATTTTCTGGGGGTAAAAATTACAAAACAATGAACCCCTCAACAACAAACCCCAATGCTATAGAGAGATTTTATATTTCGTTCATCTTGGCATTTGCATCTGCTCTGCTGGCAGAGAGCTCTAATTGTCAGGGATACAATAAGCTGTGCTCTTCTCTGTGATTAATACACATGATCTTTCCAGAATGATAAATGCAGGCAGGTAAATTCCCTGTGACTGAATCTATACTACATCATAGACTATCAAAACCCCTATGAAGTGGACATGATAATAAACACCCATAGTGTCTAAAAGTGCTGGCTAAGAATTCCTAATGTCTAGAATTTGATTTTTATGATTTTAATGAGGCTTTGTGGGGGAATGTCCTCCAAAACATTGATATTCAGTAGTCAGTTTCTGAGATATTGCCCAATTCTCTGTTCTGGATATTTGCCCCACATTCCTGTCTGCGATTCCCTTTAAGCAGAAAGATGAATCAGTGTCCTGAGAATGGAACAGCCTCCAGCTGCAGCACAAGTGTGGCCCACTGCCATTGCGGTCTTTCTCAGAGGTGAAGAGGGACGAATTGACATTCCTCACAGAAACTATCATCTGTCTCTTTTCATCCCTTGCCATGGTGGTGCCAAAACCTTTGTGTGCATTTTTATCACAGTACTATCTGCGATTGTCATTACTGAGGCAAGGGCAGTGGCAGAGCCTTGCCTGTTCCTTGGTCTAACTCAGGGTGAGAAAAACACTCCTTCCTATGGCATTGCATTCTCATCACTGTGCATATTGGGACTGCATTCCCCTGCCTCCTGAATGCTATGCTGTGGCTGTAACAGGGAAGCCTCTACCACAGAGTTGACCAAAAGTTCTTCAGAATCGTTATTTATGGGCTTACATCTGCGAGGAGACGGGGTGCCATGCAAGACCTCCCTCCTCACTTGCTCCCTGCTCCAGAATAAAGTGTTATATTTATCTTCAAAATTATAAATGTCAGTAAGTAGGAAAACTATATGCTGTATGTGGCTCATTCGTTGCAACATGAAGTATGAGTTTCATTCTGTGTCAGCCTGGTCTGTGCCACTGCAGAAAGTTTGGATCCGAGTGCCAGAAACCTTAAAGGTGCTTATCCTGATTATTTTATTTAAACCGTGTTGCCAGTAGAATGCCTTTATTCACATTGTTTTGTAAATCTCATCTTTTGTCAAAAGGAAGAAGCCTTAGATAAGCCCAGAAGTGAAGGAGAGTGGGGCCACATGGAATGGAGACAAGGGGTTTTATTTATTGGGTGATCATACAGATCCACAACAGACACTTAATGGGAAGGTCAGTAAAACTCAAAACTACTTTATCTTTCTTATCCATCTTTACTTCCTTATGTGCTTTATAGTGACTCCAAATGAAAACATTCCCTGGTTTGTAGGCAATAGTGTGTGTTTTTAAAGGTGATGTGGTGATTGCCAAGGTATCTCTTGCATTATGTAGATCAGTGAAAGGAAATCAGACTTGTGAAAATGTCTTATGGCAAAGGAAGGTAGGACTGAGAGCCCTTGCCCCTCTTCAAAGCCACAGTCAAGTTTTTGTTTGAAAGGTTTTTCAGCTAGATACAGGTGTCACAAACCAATAGCAATGTTCCAGAAGGTTGAGGTCCTCTGAAAGTTGCTGCAGTGATGAACTACCACCATTCATGTATCTCATGCCATTCAGTAATGAGGGGAAGAATGGTGGTTGCAAAGGAAAACTAGCATGATCACACCCCACCCCACCCCCCCAGTTAAAGAGAGTAGTATGTTAAGATGCAGAGCATCACACTACTATGCAAATGGAAACATTTGAAGTAGAGATGTGACATTCAGAAATTTACAAGTTTTTCAGACACTCTTGCAGCCAGAGATGCAGGCCACACACTGCAAGCAGATGGCTCCACTATGCTTCAACAACATAGACAGAAGCATTGATAGGTTGTCATGACATGGTCTAGATTTTTATTGATAGTAGGTTAGCGGCATTTGGCAGTAATTATTGTGGAACCTTTTAGCCTTCTTTTGGGTGACGTAGGTTATTTTTCATGAGATGCACACAGTGTGGTACTGAGACTTGTTCTCTGGCATTTCCTCAGACCACCATGGTAGGTTTAGAGAGTCTATGAGGAGGGGAAAGGAGCAGCTCAGCTCTTCTCTGTTCGCCTGGGAACTAAATGACCAAGTAGGAAGTTTTGGCTGGCATACAGCTGTCTGAGGCAAGCTTTGTAATGAGGAAGTCTTTGGTACTCAGACCCAGAGAAGCATTATTTTCAGTGTATATATCCTGCACCAGGCAGCATAAAAATTGGAGAAACTTGTATAAAATTGACACAAGAATCACATCTACTTTTTTAATATCAGGTTTGTGATAAACTTCCAGACAGAGCAGTAATGTCCAGGAAAACTTTTAAATACAGACTGGTCAGACTGTTACATCTCTCCCTCTCAGACAATTCCACCTCTGAAAATTCCTTGTCATTAGACAAAAAGCAGCCTACCCAGATTTCAGAGCTGCACTGCCTGAAAGTTCCAGCAAAGTTAGTGTGAACCTACCTGTGCTGCAGGCAGGCCAGATTTACCCAGGTGTATCAAACCTCTGTGCTGGTGTCCCTGACAAGTGACACTCTTTTGGGGAGAGCTGACACTTATGTTCTCTATTCTTGAAACCTTATCCACCTAACTCGTCAAAGCCTCTCTCTTCCACAGGGGTAAAAGCAACTCTGTTTTACTGAAGTACTTCACCTGCCAGAACCAAATTGGGAATTTGTGAGAAGGAGGAGTGAAAAAGTTTGACAAGGCTTCTCCATCAGAAAAATCTCTGAGTCCATGACTGGCTATGTCTAATTTATCAGGATTTATAATCTGTCTCATCGCTAGGTTTCCTCCAAGATTAATTATTTGCTACAGATATCCACTCACATTTCTGTATATCAGCAGCTCTTAATCTTGTCCTGCATACCACGAAAATATGGGGAAGCCCATCTTTGCAATACTAATGCTAATGACCAAGATGATGATGTTCAAGCACATTTATTAATCATGTTTATTCTCACAAAGCACACAAGCCCTAGCTTCTTTGGATAAAGAGATAAGACATATAAACAGTTTTATTAACATCAATGTGGAGTCTTAATCTATATTTAAATTAAAAGTATATAGAGAGTGAGAAGATGGACTGTCAATAAATTGAGTATTTGGCAGGCAGAATTACTGTCAAAGAATCAACAGGAGAGAGGAATCAAAACTATGCAAGAAATTCTGGAACAGCTGCAGGAAAACATCAACTCTGAAGCTATGCAAGCATTGCTGGGTGACATAGGCATGGAGGACCAAAATTGCTTTTTTACCAGTTTAAGGAAATTTTAATAGGTTGCACAACTGTGTAAGACACTTCAGGAGAAACTTTAGGCTAGTCACCCGATTAAACAAAGTTAAGCATGTGTTTAGGGGACTTGCTGCCTTGGTATCTTTATCATTACGGACCATTTCCATGTGTGTGTTTGCTTTAACATTGTCTCCTGCTGGAGAACAGCTGGCTGCAAATGGGTTGGCAGGGTGAACAGAAACAGTCTTGCAACGCTCAGCAACTCAGGCAAGTCTCATCACCAGCACAAATCTGTTGCCAAACCGACAAGCATAAAATGTCTTGGGAGGACCCACATTTCATAGCTATTGTGCCTCATGGAATGTGTCATGGTCCAGCGTCAGGATATTCAGGGCATGGTTGGTATAGTGATTGTTGCACATCAAATATTGAGGAAAGAACATAGCTCCTTACCAAGTACTTTTTCTTATGAAGTATGTAGGTTAATATGGTTTGTGAATAAACCAGTGCTCTGTTCATCTGCAGTGTAATGCTGGCAGAACTGGATGGCATTGTAATGCAAACCTCAACAGTTTATTATTTTTAAGTTAATTACCATTTGTTCAACTCCAAGAGTGATCTGGGTGATTAGCAGGCTGATACAGAAAGAAAAAAAAAAAATATTGCTCTGAATAACCTACACAGCAGCTGGAAAAAAGACAGGGAAGGTAGCACTGGATATAAGACAGTAGAGCTGAGTTATGAACTAAGGGCTTGGTGTGCTGGACTTTCACTACAGACAGACAAACAGCCAGGGATGCTGGTCATTCTGTTGCCAGAAGCTAATGTTCTTGTGCTGGGAAAGGAGAGAACTTAAATCAAAATGGTAATTATGTTTCTGTAGTTTTGTCCCAGAAGTCTTTGTTCTTTTTTTCAGTCCTGGATTCCCCCACATTGCTAACTGTACTAGCATAAGGACCTAGCTGCAGTGCGTATCTGTTCTCCAGTGAGGAGTAGTTGATAAAACTGATTCTGAACAATAACTATTTTGCCTATTAAACTGGGGTGCACACTGAAACTGCATCTGGAATATCGGTCCAATTTCATTGGCTCTCACAAAGCTTATGTGTGTGAAGCCACCCCTGCCTGCACTAAGGCCATATTCTTCTGCTTTGGCAGAACGTGCTGATCTGTTAGGCAGACCGACTGGTTTATCTATCTAAGCGCCTGAATCTGAAATGCTTGTTTGATGTGAGCTTCATTTAAACAAATATAAACAGAGCCATGTGAAGAAAATGCTGCATGGAGTTAAGTAACGCCACAGTTTGGACAGAGAGAAGATGTATAGAAAGAGATAAAACCAGATGTACTGGGGAAAGATTATCTATAACAGTGAGCAGTGGAATACAGAGTGGCAAAAGAAAGCAGTTATCTAATGATGGTGCCAAGGTTTTAGCTTGACAAGATAAAAGAATTGAGATGACTGAGGATAGAGAATGTAGACCAGATGGAAGAGAAGAGGAAGCAGCAAGGACAAGGGTGCTGGATAACACAGAGGTAAAGCAGGCTTTGACAAGCAGTTGAAGAAGTTGAAAAAAGAAAGGGGAGTGGAAACAGAAGAGAACAAACAGAGCCCCAAATCCCACAACAGGGTAAAAGGGATTAAGAGTCTCCAAGTATGGAACATTTTCTTTATCTACCTACTCATGAACTTACTTGAGTGTGCATTAAAGGACACAGCAAGGAGCTTCTCCCCTTGTCCTTACTGAAAAAGAGCTAAGTTTAAGAGATGGAAGCTTGTTCTAAATAGTGTAGGACAGCTACTCAGCAGAAAAAATGCAGTAAAAAATAGAAGTTAAAATATCAGGACTAGTCCAACTTAACAATGGCATGGGATGCCTACTGATCCTGTTCATTCTCCTTCCATGGACGTTGTACCTGGGAGTCATTGTTCTTGGAGCCTCCTTTTTCACAGGCAGCAGGACATCTCCACATGCCTGATTCTAGTCTCAGTAATAAACTTGCAATGCACTGGCCTACTTTGCTGGGCTGAAGTATGAAGTGGAAAAACATGGAATTATGTTCAAAGAGTAAAACCAGTCTTTTGACCACCAGGGTTCAAAGCAACTATATAGCAGCAAAGTATAATTATGATTTTTGCTCTCATATTCCTTAGAGACTGAATACTTCCCAGCATGTTGCCCTACAAATCAGTAAACAACCTGAATGTTTCTGTGATTCTGTGATGTTTTGCTGTCAGATTCAAGTGAATGGATTGAAAGGAAGAAACTTTGGAGTTTTCACTGCTGATTGCTATGTAAAGGCAAGCGCATGCTTTATAAACCTCAGCCTGTCATTCTCCCAATTGGCTTCAGCTAAGATGTATGTGGTCAGAAAAAATATTTACAAAACATTCTTGAATCACTGGGAGAAAAAAACATCATGAAAATGCCACCTTATACTTCTTTCTTTTTCTTTCTTTCTTTCTTTCTTTCTTTCTTTCTTTCTTTCTTTCTTTCTTTCTTTCTTTCTTTCTTTCTTTCTTTCTTTCTTTCTTTCTTTCTTTCTTTCTTTCTTTCTTTCTTTCTTTCTCTCTCTCTCTCTCTTCTTTCTCTTCTCTTTCTCTCTCTCTTTCTCTCTCTCTTTCTCTTTCTCTCTCTTCTTTCTTTCTTTCTTTCTTTCTCTCTTTCCCCTTTCTTTCTTTCTTTCTTTCTTTCTTTCTTTCTTTCTTTCTTTCTTTCTTTCTTTCTTTCTTTCTTTCTTTCTTTCTTTCTTTCTTTCTTTCTTTCTTTCTTTCTTTCTTTCTTTCTTTCTTTCTTTCTTTCTTTCTTTCTTTCTTTCTTTCTTTCTTTCTTTCTTTCTTTCTCTCTTTCTCTCTTTCTCTCTTTCTCTCTTTCTCTCTCTCTTTCTCTCTCTCTTTCTCTCTTTCTTTCTCTCTTTTCTCTTTCTTTCTTTCTCTCTTTCTCCCTTTCTTTCTTTCTTTCTTTCTTTCTTTCTTTCTTTCTTTCTTTCTTTCTTTCTTTCTTTCTTTCTTTCTTTCCTTTCTTTCTTTCTTTCTTTCTTTCTTTCTTTCTTTCTTTCTTTCTTTCTTTCTTTCTTTCTTTCTTTCTTTCTTTCTTTCTTTCTTTCTTTCTTTCTTTCTTTCTTTCTTTCTTTCTTTCTTTCTTTCTTTCTTTCTTTCTTTCTTTCTTTCTTTCTCTCTTTCTTTCTTTCTCTCTCTTTCTTTCTTTTTTTTTTTTTTAAAGCAGTGTGTGACGGCAGCAATCCTAGTGTGATCATGCACTCATAGACCTCTCAGTGACCAGAGGAGTGTGCTGTGAAGCTACCAGTTATGTTGTTACAGCTCCTGAATGGCACCATTTTATTTTGTTAGAATGAACAAAGGAAGCCTAGGAGGGAGTGAAATGTAAGGTGCTGAAAGAGGAAAGTTTTCTGTGGTGTGCTGGGGGAATGTGGGCAGCATGGCTAGCATGACAGGTCATGATGAATGATGCTACATGAAGGGAAGCTGGGCTAGATGTGTGCATGCAGTGAATGTCTGTCCTCAGTGAGGTGGGCAACTTAATGGGAGTAAGCAAAGAAAAGCTCCATTCTATGATAGGATTTCAGCCCACTCTCTTTGTCGGGACCTTTCATTTAAAAACGTTACTCTTGTAGCAAGGATGGCCATGGGCTACAATGCATTAACTGCTTTTGACACTAGGGTAACACAGTGGAACATTTTCATCAGCAAGAGGGAGTGACACAGGCTCCCCCCAAATCAAACACTCAGAATTCGACTTTGCTATTGATGAAATAATCACCACATCAATTCTTGACAATTAGCACAAGCAAATTTGACTCTAGCTGTACACTGCAAACTGACTGAAATTGGTATTAGGTATTCAGAAAGGTTACACAACTATAAATGTTTTGATTATTCTTTTAGGATTGAATATAAAGGCAATAAAGAAAAAATAATCTAAAGACAAACCCCTTTTATTTCATTTGGGGACTATAAAATAATAATCTTTTTTATGCAAAATTCTGATAAATGATATACTTGACTAAACCATTTTGCCCACCTCTGGTTAGCAATACTGTATCACTGACACCATTTACAAGCATATTTAGCTCCAGAATGCAGCTAACACCCTACTCTGCTGACTATTTGGATATATTACTGATGGAAATAGGTGGAGAGGTGTAAGTTTGAAGTGGTAATCAGGTAAAACTTAGCCCAATAATCACACCACTTCTAACACCCTTCATCCAGAAAAGAAGTTAAAGAAACTATTGAAGAGGAGACTTTGATACATTGCAGTTTCTCATCTTTGCTAATGAAATGTACATAAACACATGCTGGTAGTAAGGACTTCTTGGTGTAGTTTCACATTGAAATCTCCTGTGTCAGCATTTTCCCATACTGAGAAAGCTTTTTTATGTTACGAGGTCTCTCCAGCACTGTTGCGAGAAAGTATGTCATGAAGGGAGGTGTTAGGGGTGGGTGGGCGGCTCAGTACCAAAATGACATTGCAATCCATAGTGATGAAATATAGACCTTGGAGGAAGCAATGTAAAAGATGGACAGTCTGTATGGCTTCAGACTAAAGAAAAATGCATGTAAAACTTCTAAAAGCATTCTGCAACTTACTGGTGATCAGCTCTCTGGAAGAACAGCATTTTATACAACTAAACATAAATAAAGTGAGGGATTGCATGATTCTTCTCAGTGTGATTTTCCTTTTGACTGTCAAAATCTCAATCAGATTAACAATAAAGTCAGTTAATGTAAACTTTATGTGACTTCATTGGCTGTCAAGAATAACTAGAACCCACTAGATCCCCTCCTAATGTATTACAGAGGATTGTCCTTTGATGAAGAATCTTGTTTTTCTGAGTCCTTTTGTAGTCCTACTTTGCTGAACTATATGAGGCAATTTTTCTAAACATTGTTATGCAGTCAAATGTAAAAATGATGGCATTTTCTTCACTGCTTAAACCATGTATAGATTAAATTTATTTATGTACTTATTTCAACATGCTAGGGATGTCAGTCATGGGGTTATGCTTACAAGTGTATCAACAGTCCCTTATTTCAGACAGTTGTATTTTAGTCAACTTCAGTTCTGTTGTACCTAGATGTAATCACAAGAGGAAATATATCTTTAACAATTAATGAAATTTATATGGACACATTAAAGTCACATACAAGCACAAAATTAACTCAAAAACTATTATTAGGGCAGGATTTTATTATGAAACCCTTGTAAGCAGCTTTGTATTTTGCTCTTTTTATGTGGGCTTACAACTGTCGGCAGTTTTCTATTTTCTTTCTTTTCTCTGGGTCACTGGGCACAGTTATAGATATTTGTAGTTCTTTTCCACCTACCATGCTGTTAAATGTTCTTAGAGATATGCTCTTGGTTTCTGATTTATCAGCTGATGCAGAGTGTTATAAACTAGCCAGAGTGTTATAAACTAGCACTTCTATACACAAGAAATAGGAAATCTGGGACAGTATTGGAAAAAAAGAATCTCAAAGCACTTTGAGATTTGAATGCTTTGAAACTGTGATATAGTAAAAAATAGTGAAATAGAATGTAAACTTGCTATTTCAGCTGTCACACATACCAAGCCACATACCAGTGTCTACCCCAGCCCTTTGATGGGCACCATTGCCCATGCACAGCCACCCTGTGTTCTCTGAAACTTGCAGAACTAAGTACAGGAGCAGGGTTTCACATTCTCCTAGCTCTGCTCATGCTGAGGAGTAACTTTTCTACTGCAGTCGACTGATGAACTTCCTTATTTCAATCAAGAAAGCAGAATCTGGCCTTTAGCAGTTAGTCATAGTCATGGAGTGAATGTCATGACTGTTACAAGGTCCAGATGTAGCATACTGGAGATAGAGTGCAGCACATTGTGTTCACAGTCTAGCAATTGTAGGGGTATCTTGTGTTAGCATTTGTTGGTATGACTTCAGGAGCCTGTGTGCTATGGTCAGAGCAATCATCTCAGGAGGTCTGCCAACCCTGGCGTGTGATCCTGCTCCCAGCATCACACCTCAGAGCTGGGAAAGCTATAACTCATCCAAACTGGTATTTTCTTATGCTGGCAGGCAAAAGTGGACAAGCAGATCACCACAGACTATACTGGCCTTTCCTAAAAGAAGCATGGCAACTTGCAGTTACCAGTGTATTAGCAAGGTCTGAGGAGTGAGTTCATGCAGGCTGAATCTAGTCTTTCTGGCCCTGTCTTGTATGGGGATAACAGTGATCTGATAGGGATGGGAATAAATTAAAATCAGCAACCTTTTGTTAGATTTCAAAGTGACAGTGTCACTGGTGGATGGGTTGTAGTGAAAAATGGTGGTGACACTTCAGAGGTGCTTAGCGATCAAATCACAGTGAGAGGCACCACCAAAAGCCATACATAACTAGATAAAAATGCATTTTTGGAAATCCCTAAATATGCTAGCCTTTGGCCTTTAGAAAATACTATGTGGGCTTTATTTTATTTTTTGGCTCAGAAGAAAATAATGCATATTTTATAACTATCAAGAAAATTTTCTGCTTTCTCCTCTTCAATTTAGATCATCATAAGAGGAAAATAAATGACACAGACAACTATTGTTCAATTAAATACAGTGACTGATGCTTTTAACATTGATATTTCTCTCGCTCTCTCTTTTTTCCCCCTTTTTTTTTTCTTCTTCTGCATTTGGAAATCATAGAGAAGAAATTGCAGCTATACAACTTCAAAGGACTTTCTAGCACTGGATGTCATTAGTGACATTTCAGCTGTTCTTCCTGCTTGGGCAGCTCTGGCTTTCACATGTGGCAAGCTCTAAACAATAGTGAGCAGAGAATGGATGACAGTTTACTCACATGAAGTTTTGGTGTGAGTATGAACCAGAAGGGATGTGTCTTCCAATTTGATTTCAAAATTCTACCAGCTTTGCTCACACTGCAATCACAGCAGCTTTGAGGTGACCAAGGTGCTTCACTGGTTAATGTACAGAGTATGTTAACCATGAAGCGCAGGGGTGGGTGTGTGCTTTGGTGGATTCTGGTGAAGAGCCCTCAGTAAGTCAGAGCTGCAGGGTGGCAGGGGGCCTCCAGCCTGTATGTCTGGACCCATCCTTAGATATCGGCTAAGGCACTAATGGTCTCACCATTATTTGTACTAGGATAAGGCCAAAGCAGATACATGTCACTCAGTATCTTATCGGTATCTTATCTGCCTTTCATCAAAATTGTAACCCTCCTAAACATATCAGTCTTGTTCGCACCATATCACTCCACATTATCCTGTATTGCTTTATTTTGGTGTGGGCATAAGCTGGATTCTTCAGTTAAAGACAAAGGTACTAGATCCACTTGTACTCCTGCGTTTTCACCATCTCACTGCCCTCACAGGGCGCACCAAGTATGTGATGATTCAGCAAACTACACAATGCTACACAAGGGAGCAGACTGACAGGAATGAGATGTCACAGTACCAAACTGGGACATTGCCTGTCCCCAGGAATGCACAAGGCCTTGTAAGTTTGTATTTCCTCTGCACATGGATGGACTCCACCAACAGGATCAGTAGTTCTGCCAGTTATTTGTGTTGGTAAGGCTTGTTGCCATTTAACAGTTAATGTTGTCTTGCACTGAATGCATTGTTATCAAGCCTCTGAGGTATCACATTTGATGGGCACAATTCACAGTTCTCAGAACCATTATTCCAAGCTTCCTGCCAGCTCATTAGTTTACTCAGGCTTCATAGTTGCAAGGTTATTTTTGCAGTGACAAAGGCTGGAAATGTAAGGCCCAATTCTCTGCCAGTAAGAACTGGCACAGTCACGCTGCCTGTGCCTTGGCTTCCTGCCTGCATGCTGGGGCACTGCTGGGGCAGCGGATGGGCTTGGGGAAAGCCATGTCTGCCCCAGAGGGACTTTCTCCAGCTCTGCTCACAAGCCAAAAGTCAGCCATCATGCTGATGTATTTCTCCTTCAGGTCCACGGTCCATTTCTGCCAGCTGGAAACCCATGAATTTTCCTATCCAGCTTTTCATTAGGAAAATTTCCAATGTCTTTTCTTCTTTAGTGCTATGGCCAGGTGAGTGTTGGGCTGCCTCTTCACTTAGGCTCTGTGACTTCAGCTTTATTGTACTGCCAGACCCACAAGTTAGATATCCACAGGCAGCAACTTGCAAATGAGAATCATGCAACAGCTGGCAGTATTTTATGGAGGGTGGGTAAATACAGCGCCCAAGACACAAAGTATCCTGACCCACAAACTGAAGGGTAGGTGAGGATGCTAAACAGAAGACAAAAACATTGCTCTGTACTTCAAAGTCAGGAAATAAGGGCATTCTTTCAAAACAGTAGATTATGAGTATGGAAAATTACCTACAACCAGGAAAATGCGAAGCTAGTATTCTCAGGATTATATTTGTTCCAGTCTAATGGACTGTAGCTGGTATATATTAAAACAGGCCTAAGCAATGCTGCTGTAGTTAAAGATAGGTCAGGGTTTTTTTGTAAACACAAATTTAAGGGCGTACAATTCAGCTATGTAAATCCACACCAGCCTAAGCTTGTGATATAATTGCCATGCCTGGGTACAGTTGCCTCTCCCCTACACAAGACGATACAAACCCTCTACGTTGTTCTAACTTAAAGAACAATAAGTGAAATAATTTATTTTGATTGAGTTCAAATACTGCCCATTTTCCATTTGATGAGAAAGAGGAGGATTTAAAGTGACAATGGGAATTTTGAACAAGTTCCTTCTTTAAGAAGACACACTACTTGCTATGCATGTGGACCAGATAATTTTCATAATCATTACCAATGCAGAGTTCTGTCACCATCTGGCACTGTCAGTGGGATATTACTGGGTTGTACACAGTGAAGAGTTTAGTCCAGTGAGGATATTATGTCCCAAAGACTGTAATGTGTCTTTTCACTGAAAGATATGCACAGTGCAGATTATGCTGCTAAACAGTAGCAACAGAACTCATCTACACATGGGGAGTTATTCTTCTAAAATCATGTCTGGATGCTCCCTATTTCAGAAAAGAAGTGTGTTTGATACCATGCTTAAGTAATTTTCACTGTATCTTTAAATAAATGAAAGTGTTTCATTCTACAGTGAGTCCATACATAGAGTTCTTTAAATATCTCTTGCATTATAAAGTCACATCCTACCATAATCTAGCTCTGAATTGCAGACAATATTGCATTTATAAAATGTACATTCTCAGGGGATGAGAAATATTGCTCAAAAAGCCATTCAAATATAGAAAATGTAATATTTACACTGGATAGGTGCCATCCTTTTCTGGCAGGCTAATGGGTCTGAAAAAATGTCCATGAAAAGATGACTGGGAGTGGCTGCAAGTCCAGCAGTTTCTTTCCCCCTGCATTTTTAACAGAATTTAAATTTTTGGTGTTACGGTTTAAAACAGATTTTAAGAAGTCTGTTATGATGCATGTGTTTAAAATATTAAGAGGAAGCACATCCAATAACACTAAATGTGCAAAAGAGAGGGCTGTGAATGAATACTGTCTCTCCTGCTTAACTTACTGGCATTTGTTGTAAAGCATCATTGGCACAGTTTCTCATCTCCATGGTCCCAAATAGTGTCATGAACTGTAAATAGCCAGCTGGCCCTTGCATTGTCCAGATCAGATCTGGTGATGGTCTTACATACAGTAATCCAACCTTGATGGTTTTAAGTTAATATTTTAGTTATGCTGTAGTTATAGGAGATCACAGGATCACAGGATGTCAGCGGCTGGAAAGGACCCAAAGAGATCATAAAGTCCAGCCTCCCTGCCAGAGCAGGACCATACAATCTAACACAGGTCTCTGAGGAGCGCATCCAGACGGGTCTTGAAAGTCCCCAGAGAAGGAGACTCCACAGCCTCTCTGGGGAGCCTGTTCCAGTGGTCTGTGACCCTTACAGTAAAGAAGTTTTCCCTTCTGTTGAGGTGGAACCTCCTGTGCGGCAGCTTACATCCACTGCTCCTTGTCCTATCACAGGAAGCAAGTGAGAAGAGCCTGTCCCCTCCCTCCTGACACCTAGCCCTCAGATATTTATAAACATTTATTAAATCCCCTCTAAGTCTTCTCTTCTCCAGATGAAAAAGCCCCAGGTCCCTCAGCCTCTCCTCATAAGGCAGGTGCTCCAGGCCCCTAATCATCCTCATTGCCCTCTGCTGGACCCTCTCCAGCAGATTCCTGACCCTCTTAAAAATATTATCAAAATATTGTACAGCTATTGGTCGTTTTTGGCACTTTACACTTTGTGTTATCATTTATATCACCTGGATGTCTGATGCAAAATACTATGATGCAGTCAACGAAAACTTGGTTCCAATGAAGTCAGTGAGTTTTGTGACTGACTCAGGAGAGCCAAGATTTCATCCGTTATCCATTTCTGTACCATCTGTATTATGGTATAAAAAAAAAAACCCCAAAACAACCAAAAAAGTCAACAACAAAAGCCTGAAGCCATTAATCACCTCAGAAAGATCTGGTTAATGTATTGCAAGATAGGCCTCTGTTGGATGGTGCATGCCTTTAAATTCTGCAAGCATTTGAAGAAATTCTGCAAAAAGAAGGGACTCCTGTGCAGCCCCAGTCTCTGAGCTCAGACAATATCCATCCTGCCTGCTGCAGGCAGGTCTGCTGTAACTGTGTTTTTCTTCCTCATCCTTTGAGGCCCTTCTGACAGGCAGACTGCAAAGTTCCACAGGCAGGACTCCTGTGTTTGCTTGTCACAGCTGGAGGTGCAAAGCACAAGATTGGATGATGAAAGGAGTGGGCCTGAAACTGGAGGTAACCAACATGAGCTCCAGCCTTGCTCAGTCAGACATCTGCCTATAGGGCCTTTATTGTGTCCATTTAAACATAGGCTGTAGTTGCCTATCATATCTATTTTTCTGAATTTTAGATTGATACCAAAATTCCGTTGTCAGAGTAAGGCCACATCATCAAAACCACGGGTCATAAATTAGAATGGTGAATTTAGGACAGAAAAAAACTATTTCTCTCATCTCCGAAACCTGGATCCTGCACACGTAAGCACGTACCCTGGATTCCCGTCTGCAAACCCCATGGAGCAAATGGGACTGTTCACACGGTGATACTGCACATGTACTTGCTCAAGCAGAGTGCAGCACAAAATAGCAAACAGCTGATCAGCCAGATGATAGAGACAGATTTTTAAAGATCATATTAAAAACCAAGGCAGTGTGTCTCTGCACACCATAACCTAAAGAGGGATTTCAAAGGAATGCTCCCCAAATCCAACAACTATTAGAACTGATCCTGAAGAGTCTTTCAGTAAATCACGCTGAAGTCCAAACTCCTTCATTTAATTTAAAAACTCTTCAAAGTTATGTAGGCACACGCACACACCTTAGCCACATGTATGTGGAACTCTGCAATGCTTCACTGATGTTTTGATTCGTGTAAGTTCAAAGCTTTGATCACACTGCTGCTACACTTTCTGTTTGCATTTTTCAAGTCTTTACATTGTATCTGGTGACAGAAGACTGAAAATTTCATTAGAGGTCAAAGAAAACCATTACTTAGCATTCATTGGAAACTTCTGCACTTCCATAGATGGTTTAGATTAAAAAAAACAACCATGCAGTAGACAATGCAATGTGGTAATTTGGCCTAACAAGTACAACTTCTTTCTGTAAGCGTTACTACTTGCAGTCATTGCTCCAAAATCATAGAAGATTTTAATAAAATTGTGAGATAGAAGAAAAGCTATTTATTCAAATGTATTTTATTTCTGTATTTTGTCAGTAAGTGTATATATATAAGAAACACAGCAACATGCTCATTCGTGTAATCAGAGGCGATGAACATACAGGTTTATCACAAGTTTTGAACCGGTAAGATAAATATAAATTTTATGGCTGTATGGTCTGCATTTGCAAACAGGTCTAGCCAACTTTATGTACCAACAGAAATACCTATTTTTGGAAAGCAGTTTTAATTTAAGACAATTGAGCTAAAGCAAGCTCTAGTTTACATCACACCTACAACTTTCCCGTTCATTCAAATGACTCAAAATAAAGCACAATTCTGTTTATGCTTTTCTTTGTAACTTCACCCTCATCTACAGTGCATAGACCCAAAATTTCTGAAGTGCAGTTAACTTACAGAGTTGTTAGAATTTCTCCTAAAAAGAACTACGTGGCTTTTCTTCCCTTCTCCCCCACCCTTAGTGAGAATAAAACAAATTGTTCCTGTTCATATACTGCAAATCCTTTAGCCGGTTTTTGCCTAAAGGCCCCCCCACTGCCTGCTGCCCAGCGGGGCTGGTCTGGCTGCACTTCTGGTCCATTTTTACAGCGTGTCCCAGCCCGGGCTCAAAGACAAGGCAGGCTTAGGCAGCAAGGCACTGCACTTTCTTTTGTACAGTAGTTGGGCTTGAACATGAAAATTGGTGATCCTCTTTATCCGAACAAAGTGAAACTTGAAACGTTTTCTACCCACAGATATGAAGTAAATGTCTTTGGTTTATTACTATTTCATCCTCCCCGCTCCCCATTGCTTTAGGTTTCGGCTGCTCTGCCAAGAGGCTCCATGTGGCGGGAGCACGGTGTGTCGCTTCCCGGCCAACCGCAGGTAAATCTTGGAGCAGCCCCGAAGGACGGGCATTCCGAGGGGGTAGTGATGCTCCGGGAATCTGCCATCGCTGCCTCCTCCGTGCCAATATCCCAGCAGCAGGGCGCTTGTTAAGGCCGAAACCAGCCCAGAGACAAGCGTGTCTCCCTCCTACCGCACGGGCAGCCGGCACGGCACAGGGCGAGCGCAGCCGAGGGCTGCAGCCCGTCCCGTCCCTCTGTGTCCCCCGCCCCGTCAAGGAAGCGTGCGGCGGTGGTCGTCCCTGTCCCTCTCCTGGCCCCGTCTGTGCATTCTCCCTGCCCAGCATCGACGGCAACGGAAGGGTTGAACTTACTTGGCTCCTGCGGCGGGCCCCCGGAGGCACGGAGGGCGAGCACTCTCCGCTGCCTTGCCCCGGGCGCCGGACCCCTGCCCCGGGCGTGGGGGCTCGGAGCCAGGGCGGCGGCGCGGCCGAAGTCGCCGTGAGCCCGCTCGGCCGCCGCCTGCCCCGCTCGGCGCCTTCCAGCCCAGCTCTACCCGCATTGTTTGTCCTCACTCCATTTTTTTTTTTTTTTTTTGGATTTGCAAGAAGACGCCAAAATCGCAGCAAATGGCTCATTTCTGGGTTGGGGGCGCGCTCCCTGCAGGGCTGCGCCGGGGGTCGCGGAGCGACGCCCGCCGCATTCCCGCTCCCACAGCGCCGCCTGGCGGCCGCCCCGCACTCCGCCGTGCTCCCGCGAGCCCTGCGCCCCAGGCCCAGCGCCGCAGCCGCCCGCAGACCGACCGTGCCTTCAGCTCCGCCGGCCCAACAATAAAACCCGAGGATCGCCATAAACTAACCCCCCCGTGAGCCATATTTAGTTCAAGTGCAATCTTTCTTCCCCCTCCCCTTTTTCTTCCCATTTCCTGGATTCTCTGTTAGGCCCACGCCAGTGTCACGGCGCTGTCTATTACATGCTAATTTAATTTTACTATGGACGATATTTTCAGCATTTGCTGAGGACAGTAAATTTTGTAGTTTATGTTATTTCACTTTTTATGACTTTTTAACACTTAATAAAATTTTATTAGAGCACTTTTGTGTTTACAAGGCCACAAAACTCTTGGCAGGTTGTCAGAAGTCCTTTTTATTATGATCCTACTGATATACTGCGAGTAATGAAATAATCATGTCCAGAAATGTATCAAAGGCCAGAGGGATTATCCAATTTAATGGCTCTACAGATGCGCTGTGAGGGATATGGACAGGCAATGCGTCGACAGGCTGAAATGCCTGTGCGAGGAGGAGTAGGAGGAGACAGCCCTACTTAATTTCTTTCCCATTGCAGGCTGGTTCTGCGGTGTGCTGAAGACTCTGTGCATGGTCACGTGATCCTGGATGCTTTTGGGAAAAATGGGTTTGTTCTGTTGTAAAACATGCTCTTTTCTTTTCCTTCTTCTGAGGTGTGCATCAAGCGCAGGGGTGCGCTCGCACTGGTGTTCCCACTGCTTGCGACATACATTAAAACACAATTTACTGGAAAACGCCCAATGTCATCGTGCCATTGTGAAGCAAACAGTGGCTTTGGGCGTTAGGATGTGGTCTTGCAGCCAACACATAAATAAGTAGAAAAAAGAAAGACAAAAATAAACAAGCATAAATAAAAATCAGAGGCAGAGCAAGCTGCTGAGATCAAATACGAACAAGATATTTTACAGCATTCAGGGAGATGATTGCTTTTTTGCTTTTGTCTTTGCAAGGGCAGGGTTGCGGGAGTGTTCTCGCCTGTGCGCGTGCCTTCATCCCACAATGGGCTGATTTCCTGCACTGCTGTCGGTGCTATAGCCTGAGATACTGCAGCTGGTTTTAAGGTCATTTCCTTTTATTTTAAATGATTGTTCATTTAACATATGTTGTTAAACTCATTCTTGCGTCAAAAGGAGGCGATTATACTTCCTGACCCTGAAAGCAAGGTGGGTGGCTTTGTTTTATAATTAAATTTGCTGTGTTCAATTTCATCTTTTTACTTCTCTGCTCTTTTCTAAAGAGCGTGCCACAAAAAGCTAAAGGCAGCAACGATACCAATCAGTGCCAGTCTTGTCTCTTTAACACAAATCGTTCCAAACTTTCGAGCTTTACAGGGACAACAGAAAGATATTCTTCCATCTTCTTACAATTAATTCATTCACTGTGAAGGAAAACATGCCTTGTTACAGTCTGCAGCTAGAATGTATTTCACAATTTCCAAAGCAGAAAGAGGACTTTTTCCTTCCAGCACAAACACATGTTGTGTATTCCAAGGTATCTCGTGGTACTGCCAACAGGGATTTCTTTTAAAGAAAGCAGGTATTATCTGTGTATTTTTAAATTATGTTTGAATAATCTACAAAGACTTTACGAACAGACCTGAAGACAAGCCTGGAAAGTGATCAAAGAATTTATCTTGAAATCATGACACTGTATTAGTGGATGACATGTTGGTATGTTTTTTTGTATTGTGAATCTGCCTCACCTGGGAAGTCTGCCTCTAAAATCAGTGGGGTTTCTGGAGGAGTTAAAATAATATACAGTGTTGGTGAATACACCAGAACATGGCCCAGGAGAAGTAATATAAATCACTAAATGTAGTTTAGCTTCAGGACAGAAGTTTTGGCTTTCCAGAACAATATTATCTACTGTAAATCATATGTTTACAGGTCAAGGTCAATTTAAACTTCTTAAACCTTGAACAGCCATCAAACTGGAAACTTGCAGGATGAAAGGATGTGGTGAAAGAAGTGATGGACTGGAAACTGTTAACCTTGGAAGAGGAACATTTGCTATTGTTCTTTTGAGAGAAAGATCAAACTTAGAATTGCCTTGAGTATAAATATGTAAACATGCCACAGATTATTTAATCAAGCAAGCATTTAACTAATTTAACCCTTTCCTGGTTTTTTTTTCCTGTTTATTTTTTTCTTTTTTCTTTCCATCACACACCCCCCATTTTTTTTTTTTTTTTTCTCCTCTTTGGAACATCAGAAAAGGCCTGAGGAGACAAGTACTCCATTCCCACCATAATGGAAACAGAAACAGAGAGACAGGATTCAAGAACTGGACCTGGGTTGGTGCTTAAGGGAAGTGTGCAAGTCTGGCATGATTGTCCTGGCTGAAAGAGGGCAACTTTGGTAGAGCAATTTAAGGGAGTAGCATGACTAGGGATAGCCCTGTTCCAGCTCTGAGGGAGGTCCCTTAGATCCTAATGGGCACTGTCAGGGTAGTTATATGGGGACAGACATTTTCCTCCACTAACTATGATCAGAAAATGTCAGAAACATGACCAGAAACATGAGGAACGTGGGTCGGGGGGGGAAAATCTGTGGATACTGTTACTGTATTTACACATAATCCCAGTTATTCTCTTTAACAGGTCATCAAGCGGGCACCCTAGTGAAATGCAACATTGTCTCAGTGAGCAGTACATTGCCAAATCTACTGATGCTCTGGTGAAAATGAGAAGATACATATTAATAATTTTAATAGGCCCAATCCTACATTCCTTCCAGTCACTGGAATCTGTGCCATTGCCCATAATGAGAGACTTAAAGTGTGGCCATGATTAATTAGTATAACAGTAGTAGTTTAACAGTTTATCGTATGTAGTAGTTTAACAGTTTATCGTATGTATATTTGCATGCAACATGCCCAGAGTATTTTTCACAAAACAGCTATGGAAACTATCAATTAAGAAAATGAATCCAGAAGTTTATAATTAAAGGAGATGTTCTGTGAGAGCTATTTGGGTTTTAGCCACAGAACCCCTATAAATTAGAGCAGGTTTTGTACAGGTAAATCCCATTCAACTTTCTGAAAACAAAGTTAAGGTTGATAACGGAGCCACAAAGACAAACATGTTCCCTTCCAAAATCTATTAAAGGTTGTTCAAGCAGGTCTCTAATTTTCTTCTTGCAAAACTGCTGGCAAAATGACTAATAGGAACTTCTCCAGTGCTCTCTGTTACTTTCCAGTTGGCAAAACATTTGGTCATTGAAAGATGACATTTCACAATTCAGGAGAAAATATAACAAAAAAGTATGTCCCCCTCAAAGTGATGAAAACATTCTGAGTGGCTTGGTTACTATTATTGAGAAGGGATGGTTCCCTATAGATTAGATATTTATATAATCCCTTGGTATTCAGGAGACAATAAGACATTCCCTTCTCCATAAATTCACTTGAATGCTTAATGCCTAGGTGATGCAGTCTTCCAAGATAGGTCTTCCAGTGAGAGCACTGCTGGAAGCACAAGGGAAGAGAGGAAATAACAGCAGAGTTTAATTAACCTTTCTCATGAATTATTTTTTTTTTAATTCCTGAAGTTTGGAAAGTTTATGACTTGGGAGTGAGGCTGGGCCTCCTGACTAGGTCACCAAATTGAGAAAAACACATATTGCTATCAAATCTCTAGCCTCTTCTTTCCCATGCAGTCATCTCCTGCAGAGGTTAGTATGCTGTAGATGTGTAGAAGAATGAAAGGAAATGAAGATAATGATGTAAACCTAAAATATATAAAAATAAGTCAGTTGAAATGATACCTGCATTGTAGTTCTATTATAATTTAATACACCAATGAGCATTGCACCTTTGGGCCTAAACTGATAGATATACTCTATAAAAGCCTTCCTCAAAAGAAAGTCAGATAAGTGAAACTCTGTAGAAAAATAGCTGTACTCTCTGCAGCTATAGATTATTCAATCAATGAAACTCCTACCTAATTCAATACTACCTAGGTCCTTGGATTTACTTTCTGAACTGTATTCCAAAGTACAAACTGGCTCCCAAGTTCCTCTGATGAATATATTAATTTTGAAAGCACAGAAACCCTTCCCAGGAAGTACACAGTAGCTCCAGACCATGGGTTTTGTGGCTGAGACCTGACAGGGTTAGCACTCACAGTTTTCAAGACAGAGCTTGGGATTTGCTTTTTTGTTTAGGAACATAGTTATAATTTATAATGAAATGTTGTTTAAGTTCTTAAGGTGAGTGGTCTGAAAATATGAATTTAATGCTCTTTATTATTTTGATCTTTGTCATTTTTGGCTTAGTGTCATTTTTCTTTTATTTGCACTATGTATCTCTCTCATTACTAGTTTTCAAGAAAATGCTAAAATTTCTTTACTGTATTTATTATTGGTAACCATAGTAATACAGAGACAGAGCCTAACACAACTGCCTTGAAACACCCAGCTCAGAAACTCCATGGAACATGAGGTGCAGTTTTCAGCTGGAGGAATTACAAACAGCAAACCCAACCAGGGAAATTCCTACCTTATATTGGAAAGTGCTACCAAACTCTGTGCTCTTCCTCTGGATCATTTAGGGATTAGGGGCTACTTTGCTGTTTAAAACCCTTGTACCTGTTCTGTGCCTTCTGCGTGTGAGGCATTGGTGCAAGAAACTAATACAACAAGCCTGCTCCCGGAGCCACTGCAAAGTCTCTGGCTAGCCAGATGCTGCTCTGGTTACTACTGCAGGACTGCACCCTGCAACTTGTTGGGTACAAAATGAACTTTATAACCAAGGCACTCAGCTGAAAAGTGTTTAGGTCCCTAGGAAAAGCCAGCTAAGTGCTCTGTTCTCACAGAAATTGCATGGTTTCAGTTTTCATCCATAAATGCCTTAAATATCCTTCTGAGTAAATGGCATCTCCAAGATTTCATGGATTTGAATGGCACTGGAGGAAGATGAGTTCATACACCTCAGGTTACCAGCCTAGCCATTAAGCACAGCAGGTAAGGCAACATGAAATCTCCTACAGCAAACTGTCTGCACCTTCCCGTGTAAAATGTGGCATGGCAGGGAATGAGCCTCTGCAGGGAGGAGATAAAACACACAGGTTTCACAGGTGAGAGGGTACTAGGAGCAGCTATCATAGAGGGATTAAGCTGGGGTGTTACATGTGGGCTAGAATGGTGCAGGCATCAGGGAGCTAGGGTTTTCAGGATGTATGCCTGCACCACAGCTGTATGCACAGGGAAGCCTGGTTGAATGTCTCTATTCCCTCTTTTGCTCTGGGTCAAAGGGGCAGCACTGTTATCCTTTGGGTGGCTATGGACAAGGGCAATTTCCACCATCATCTTTCTGACCCAAATTCTGCCTTGTTGGGGCATTGTGGAGATTATCTGCAGCACAGCTGGTCTCTCAGACCACATTGCTTCTCCTTGCACAGTCCCAGCTGGGATGGTTTACAGGGGCAAGGGAGGGCTGATACTATTTAAAGGCTTTTTTTTTTACATTTCTTCCCCCACCCTCCCCTTTTTTTATGTCTCTTGATTTGTGTACATTGGTTTTCTGATGCACTCTGAGGCAAGGGTGAGGAGATATTTATATCTCCCATATCTATGAGAATTACCAGGATCTTAAAATACCATTTAGAACTGCTGTAACAATGAATATGTTACACAGGCAGTAGCTCTTTAGAAGTTTCTTATGTAAATGAAGACTGTCTCCAAGAAGAGACAGCAATCATTAGCTTTAAAATTATTACAAATAAAATTCAACACATTAAAATGAGTTTGGACTATGTGAGCATTCAAAGCATATTAAAATGATGAACTTGAAGAAGCAGCTGGAATGCTTAAAACTCACCACTTGCTCATGTGCCAGTTTTAGTTAAAGAAAACTCCAGGGGCTCTTTGAGCCTAACATAAATTATTTCCCAGAACAAAATTATGGCCAAAATATGTCCATCACTAGGCCCCAGGTCCCTTCCTCTGTGCGATCTGGCTTTTCACAGAAGACTTAAGCCCAACAGTTTTTGCTCTCACACCCATAGTCTTGGCAAGTCTTTATTTTCTTTGGAGAATTCTGGGGCCTTTATCTTTACTCACTCTTAAAAAAGATGTGGTTTGCAATGCTTGAACACTTCAGCTAATGCAGCAGTTTCTTGGTGCTTATCATAAGTGTTATGGTGTTTTCTCTTAGAGTGAAGATGTACTAGGGCATGTCTGTGCTGCAGCCTGAGCTGTCCTGCAACAGTGCCCCAGCTGGCTCTCCACTGCCCATCCTGGCTGCTGTGGCTCCTTCACAGGGCAATTTGTCACTTTTGCTGTGTGAATGTGCCCAAGGTGTGCCTCTGCCTTTTACAGAAACTTTGGTGAAAAACTGCATTTCTAGTTTCTCAGATTCTTGGCACATCTTAGCTGAAGTTTCTCAGCTGAAGTCTCTCATGCCCTAGAGGTGAGAACAATTTTTTTTCCCCAAATTCTTCATCAAAAATGTGCAAAGTTTACAGTCATGTGGGTTCAATAGGGCAGCTGCAGGACAGCCCCAAATAGTGATGTCCAAACAAGCAGCACCTGTTGTGGGAACAAGAGTCAAGCAGGAGGAGTAGAGAGACAGCCAGGGAATGGAGGCTATAAAGAAAGGTTTTGGTCATCCTTCACCACAAAGTTCATGAAGTAAGTTTGTCTCCAGGGACAGGCAAAAGTCTGGCCAGTTTTGTAGATGAGTTGAAAGGAGTCTTATGTGATAAAATTTTTGACAATTCATCCAGTAGGACAACTTTGCACATCAGGTTGCCATGATTTAAATGACATCTTTTTTATCACAATGACATCGAACCAACCTGAAAAATGTTTCAAGAGACTAAATCCTTCAAAGTTGATATTTGAAATGGGGTCTTCTTTCAAAATTGGAATTTCCCCATCACTGATGACATCTTTGTATTATGGAGTCCCTTATCTTTCATTCTAATGATATTGCATAGACCTGTCTTTGTGACACAAAGAAGACGTGTGATAAAGTGATGCAGTGAATTTTCTCACTGGGATACAAGAAAAAGATGACTCCTGGATAGGTTCTGTTATTTTACCTCATTACAAAACACAAGCTAATGCAAAGAAGATAAAGTTTTTATCAGATATTTTTAAAAAGACAGTAACTATCACAGGAAGAAGGTGATTGTAAAGGCAAATAAAATATTATACGCCTTTATAAGTGGTGAAAAATTATCTTATGTTTTGCTCACACTATTTACATGTCTTTACTGCTTCAAACTGTGACCTTCCAAACACTCTTAGCCTTTTCTCTATAGGGTAACATTGTGCTGTGGTGAATGCATGTCAGCTTAGCAGCATATTCTTTTAAAGACATCACCACAGCCAGGTAGGGCCTGATCCACTGCCCATGGAAAATCAGTGAACGCTTTTCACTTGCTTCTGAAGTCTTGGAGTTGATTAGTCTCATAGTGAATGTTAGTAAAGGATATAAAAAGAAGTAGTTTGTGCTGATTTCCGAGAAAAAGCTTTGCAACATTTTAGTGTACTCTCACATAAACCTGTGCTCACTAAGCCAGTAGGTCTGTGCATACGCCTCAAAAATGATACATAAAATAGGATGCTGTATAAAGACAGAGAAATCCCTAAATATTCCTACAAGTACTATAAGAAACATATTTTTGACATCAAATCAGTGCCTTGTAATCATAATAATAAATTTGGACAGTATAGAAGAGAGGGTCCATTTTTAGAGTTATTTCATTAAAAAATGTTTTCAGTAGGCAAGAAACCTGGGGGAATACCCAGTATTATAGAACTTTCTGCAAATATTTCAGACATATGATTTAATCAAAATATCAGGCATCTTTCAATACAGTCCAGTTAATCTTTGAGGATGTGGTGGGTTGAAACTACCCCCCAACTAATCTGGAGAATTACCCCCAAATGAAAATTGCCAGACTAGCTCAGAAGGTTTTGGATGCAAATAAATCTATATTTACAGGCAAACTACAATCTAGAAATATGAAATGCAATGAATAGGTACAATATATACAGTATCTGTTTTATATATATATATACACACATATACATACACACACACACACACACATATAAATAAATTTATAAACAACACAGAAACTCCTCAGACCCCTCTGTAAGGATCCAGGGCACCCATTCACCTTCTCCCCTCCTCCTCCCTCTTTCCTGTTACCTCACACAGTAGTTAAAACAAAGATATCCCTGGTAAGGCCACAGGAGAGAGAGAGAGAGGAAAGTTGCAAGCAGAAGCAACAGAAGTAGAAAAGAGAAAGAACTGTTTATGCCTCTGCTCTATATTCCCATTAGCAATCCAATGAATTGTATAGACCTTAACGTTATTTTCCTTTTACATCCAATGGTAATTTATTTTACTTCTTTGCAGTCAGGGACTAGGCTAATGTTCCCCCTTCAAACTGTAACAGTGGACTAGACAATTACTTATTGGACTTTCATCACAGAATGAACTTCTGGCAGTGGATGTATAAACACACTTTATGGGTTGAGTCCTTTTCCACTAACATACTTTGTGGCACAGTAAAAAATAAAAGAGGGGAGGGTAGAGGGGTCAGTTGCTTCCCAACATCTTTATCAGTACCAGCAACCCCTTGGCTGGCGTCAGTGATTTGTGGTATTGTTGTTTATCTGTGTACCACTCACTCAGATGCACTGTTTAGATCCAAAGGTCTCAAGACCATTTGCAATCTCTTCTAGTCTTGCTATGCCAGACAGGGTAGACATCTGGCTGTCAGTTATAACTGCATCCAGCACCAGAAGTTGTTTTTAAATGCTCCTGATTCCCTTTGAACGTGGAACAGTTTCAAGCATTACTGCAAGAGGCAAAGTCAATCCATGGCTTTATCCCAGTTTGAAACAAGATTTATGAGAGTGGGGAGGGGGCCATTTTACAAAAGGGTGGCTGTTTGAGCCTGCTTGGGTTTTAATGATACAGCAGTTTCCTTTCCAGCCTGTACAACTTATTCTTTGCACACTGACAGAAACAGTGCATCAGAAAAGTATATTTGTGGTACTGTCATATTTACTGTTTCCTGTTGTCTGTCTTTGGAATTATTTTAACAGAAATGAGGACTTCACATAAAAACCCTACAGGCTTTGGGATGAAAGGATTTACTATGAGGTTTCCTTCTCACTCTGACATGGTGGGCTGTGATTTAAACCCTATACACTCACAACAGGATATGATGCCAATTAAAAGCACGAAACCTTTTTTTGTTAATTTATTTACAGAATAATCATAGAATCACCTTTCTATTATCTGGATAAAGGGCTATTGACAGCACCTTTATTTCTCAGCCCAAATCTTGGATTTATTAGGCCAACAAACTGCTCTTGTTTAAGTTATATAGGCCAATGAATATTATGAATGTCCAGGCACAGGACTGCATTCAATATTGTAAAGGGAGGTTCTTCCCATGGTAATCGTCACATTGGGTCAAGAATGCACAGAAATGTAAGTGGACAGCTGGTTTTGGTTGAAAGCAGAGTTCTGATTTGCTGTTCAATATGAAATCAATATAAGGTAATTTAATAACAAATTTTATAAAGGAAAACATTACAGTGAAGTCTCTTCTGAGATTAGAGTTTGCATGGAGTACATAGGAAGTTTGAGGGGGAAAAAGAATTACTGGATTAGAGACAACAAAGAGATTAAGTTCTGCCTCTCTGAATTTCCAGTTGTGACTGCTTGTGCCCAATACATGATCTGTATTGTTTTGTGAAGGCAAGATGTTTAGTAAAATAGACCATGCTGATGCACTATTGAAATGAACTATCCCTCTGTGCTTTGACAGCCAACACCAGTATTTGTCATTTGCTTCAGCCCTTCTTGGGCTTCTATCTGCAGTACATGTGGGTTTTCCCCATGTTTCACATTTACACACATTTTGCACAGCAGTGACTGAAATGGGGAGGATTCTCTCCCTCCCTCTCTCTCTCTGTGTCACATGCCCGCTCACATAAACTGGAGCCTGCAATTTCCCTAATCACTAAAATCCCTTCTCCCCATGTGTAAGTTGTTAACCTTCATTACATCCCCAAGGGGACATACACTAAGCAGAGGCCTGTTAAAATGAAAATAACCATCCCTTCAAATTGCCAAATCATCATATTAAAAAGTCCCCGTCTTATAAAGCAAGGTTCATCATTTGCAGTGCCAGGCTAATTCCTGCTCAGAGTTGGATGTAATTATTTCTGCAATACAGTTTTATTTTTTAAATACTTCATTGGCTTCTGCAGCATCACAACAGCACATATTGTATTAAATCTTCTGAGAGTTACAAGTTTTGAGAGGATGATACACCTTACAGTTATTAGAAAATTCATATGGAAAATGCTTTCACATGTATACATATGTTATTTTCTTTGAGTTTCAAGGTTAATTTTTACCCTGTGTGTTTTCCAGATGCACATAGGATTTTCCCCTCATTTCCTGCCTCATTCCTAATCTAAAATCTATTGCCATTTCATAATAATTAAATAAAGAGCTGGGATGTTGAGTGAGTGGAGGAACTCTGGTGCTGAGCTGGGTGTGCTAGCCCTTCTGAACCACCATTTTATCAGTGTTGCATGTGAACTGAAAAATGGTGGTTTCCCATGATCTTGATGAACAGGGATCTGCAATACACTCATTATACACACATGAAAAATACCCTCACCTTGGCTAAAAAATGCCCAGCTTCTCTCGCTGATGCTTGCCTTTGTGCTTGTCTTTCACAGCATTTGGTTGCCTCAGGACTGCCTGTAATTCCTCCATGAGAGCTACAAAGCCACTAAATGCTGATTTCTAATTTAAAGTTCCTTAGGAGTAGTCACAGTGCTGTGTGCATGACATACAACCCCAAATGGTAAGAGGACAAAATCACTGCAATTTTGCATCTTGTGTTTTTATTAATAGAGGACCAAATGTCACACAGACAGTAGTCCCAGGACCAGTTTGCATGGAGAATGAATGTTTTGCTCATGAATAAATGGTCCCTCCAGATCAAGGTTGAGGTCATTGGCAAGATCTAGGCATTAGCTCATTCTAAAGCTATGTGCATATGTGAATAAAGGAGTTAATACTTGGACTGTCAGTATGTCTCTCTTTCACAAGAGATGTGTTCAGCCTAACTGTTCTTTTTTAATAGCTGGATACTAATAGTTTATCCTACACTTCAGTGCAAATATGCTGCTAGCAAAATAGCAGCCAAAGCAGACAGTGACCTTGGGCTACCACTAGCTAGGTATCAAAGAGCACCATGGAAGAGAGTTAGGAAAATGCTAACAAAATAGAAATTGCCCGTGATTGCTCACAGCAGGATGAGCATCCTCTTTTGCTGGTGAAGAAATAATTCCCTTTCACCCAGGTACTGTAGCTTTAAGAGAAAGCAGCTTCACAGCATTTTGGTAATCACAGATGATACAGGGGAATCTATGTGTAATTTCCCCCAGATGAAATAGGTTCACAGCACAGTATTTATGGTCAGCACAACAATATTATTCTTCTTTCTTTGGTTTGAAAGGGTTGTAAATAGCTTAAAAAAAAAAAAAAAAGAGGCAAAAAAAGGCTAAGCTATTAAATCTGGGAATAACGAGGCTCTTAAAGCCTGGTTTATTGTAGTGGGTAGGTGAAAGCTTTTTGTGGTTTGACTGGCCTGTGCCAGGGCCCCACACGATGTCACTCATGTCACTGGGGGAGGCCCTGCTGGTGTCCCTGAGACTCCTGTCTGTGCGGAAAGCTCTGCCAGTGTCACTGTCATTCCTGTCTGTGGGGAAAGCCCTGTCGGTGTCACTGTGACTAACGTCTGTGGGGGAAGCCCTGACGGTACCCCTGTCACTCCCGTCTGTGGGGAGAACTTTGCTGGTGTCCCTGTCACTCCTGTCTGTGGGGGGAACTTTGCTGGTGTCCCTGTCACTCCTGTCTGCGGGGGAAGCCCCGCCGGCGTCCCTCCTTGCTCTAGGAGAAGCCGACATAGGGCCCGAAACTGCGGCTGTAGCGCCCCCTGGCGGTCGCTGCGGGGCAGGCCGGGGCTGGGTCCCCTGCTGGTCCCCGCCGCCCGCAGCCCCCGCGCCGGGGGATGTGGCTTCTGTGCTGTTCTGACGAAAATAAAATGAAACGGTCCCTAATGTTTTGATTTTACCGACTTTTAAGCGCTCAAGCCAAGTGTTATCCAATTTTTCCCATACAATCTGTTCGGAGAGCTAGCAGTGCATTTCAAAATGGCTTATCTTGATGACATGGTCATAATTCTAAATAATTTGATTTCCAAATGTATACATCATACTGTGCCCTTGCCAGAAAATCATTCTATTGAAAGACTTCTGTCCTAAGATTTAGAATAAATAAAGGAAAAATTATTACATGATCTAAACACCTTTCTGAGGGAAGGGAGATGGGGCGTGCTGCTATTTGCTGGGGGAAAAAAGCTAAACAAAGAAAATATTTTCCAAACACAAAAGCTTCTTTCTGGGGGTCATGAAGTGGAGACATTGCGGCTACTGTCAAAACTCTAAAGAGGAAATGAAAAATAGCACTTGCTCCTTTTGAATGTGTGCATATGTTTTCTTTTCCTGATGGCTGGAGGAGACTGCATTGTGACAAGGTTGCTCAGTGCATTAGAAAATGCAGAAATATGTCATAATTCTTTGGTTCTTTCAAACTGAAAAATCAGAGAGCATGTTTAACATACAAGAATTCTCTGTGTGTGTGTATTAGCTTGTAGCTGCAAAGCAGAACTTCCACATATATTTGTATATATAGTGGAATTTAAATCTTCAGCCTCCAATAAAATTGTATTCTGTAATAAAACTGCTGCACCTTGACTCCAGAGTACACCGAATCCCAAATTAAACACCCCATTTACTCTACTGTAACAAGCAGAAAGGTTTGCTACAGTGAACAGTATTGCAGCCAGGAAAGGCATATTATCATTCTCTTTACCTTCTGTACAAACGATAGCAACACCTACACAGCCCCTCTGAGTCATATTTTTCTCTAGTTCCTGGCTCCACTTACAAGAAAGAACTGATGAAGGGACAAGGTGGATTGAAATGTGATATTTAATTTCACATTGCTCCCTTAATTATTTAGCTAGCTGGACAGACAGCTCCACTAGTTTAAAAGCAAGCAGGTAGTGTATTTTACTACAAAATGTCTTCCTGGATTTAATGAATAACGCAGTGTCATAAACTGAAACAGCTGGCATGCTGAAGGCTGTGTAGGTTTCTTTATGCATTACATGTAATGTAGATGCTTCCCACATAATGCACATGAACTATCTGCTTCATATAAATGTTTGTAGCCCACAAACACCATAAATAATATACTCGAGATATAAAATTAGGGGACTTGAACTTTTGATTCAGGATATATATTGCAATGACATTGTTTAGTAACCATTTATCTATTGTTTAAAGGTCTAACAATTTCAGATACGTGCTGTTCTTAGGTGCCAGTTTTCCTATCTTTCTCTAGGAGACTCATTACAGAATTTTGATACTTTTGTTGTGGTTATTAAATTAGAAATTAGAGCTCGATGAGAGTAACAGAAGGAGAGAAGACCGTTAATGCTGCTTTGTCACATCAAGCAAAGCGCAGGCGAGCCCAGCAGGCTGTGTCTGGGCTGGGCTGAATCTTTCAGCTGGGATTTGAAGGCAGCTACCCTCTAGTGGGCTGATGGTGAATTTTATTCCCCTTTTCATGCCCCATCCCGCTCTTCATTTATTAAATACAAGGTACCTTCTCTAAGGATATTCTTGGCTATTAACCTTCATGCATGAGACAGGAGCTCAAAGTTAATAAAGAAAGTATTTCTAATCTACTGTGGCAATGTGAAGCATGAAGAAGTCATACTAGTAAGCTAAAAATGTGAATCCCCGGCTTCTCACAGCTGAGGTTAATCTGAAAGTAGTTAAAAGTTTGAAGTTGGTTTAGATCAGATGTTGAAGTCAAAGAAGGGAGGATCCATTCCCAGACATCTGATCTAAACCCTCTGAGCCTTGGGAATTTTGACTCCAGATGCAGTTTCCAGCTCTGCAGATCATCCTTATCTTTAGTGGGACCAGCTCAAACAACCACACATAGGTTTGCTGCCGTTGCAAAGGACCCAAAGAAAATATTTGGCTCTCAGCCTGTAGCTTTGGGGAAATTAATTCCTTGAACAAGAGTAGTCTGAGTTCGGCTCACCTCTGTTTAAAATTGGAGTAATGTAGGAAAAAGCAACAGGCTGGGGAGTTGGAAAGCTGAAGAATAAAGGATGTGACTGAATTAGAATATTTTTTCTGGACCCATGCAGGGCATTGTGTGTAGCATTCCTAGGCTAGAAGCTGTATTAGCATCTACTGTAAGTTTTGTTCCAAGGGGTCAGATTTCTGGAGCCTGAGACCAGTTACGATACATCAGAGGAAGCCTCGTAATAGGAAGCTTTATTGCCTTCTGCTAAGGGAGCCAAAAGTCAGGGGCTTTCCCTTGTATGCATAAGGCTGGGAAGGGGGAAGGGGAGGGAGGTGGGAGGTGTGGTTTTTTTTCCCTCTTTGCCTGATGTGTTTCATCCTTCCCCACCTCCAACATCAAAGTGTTTGCTAGGGCAAGTCAGCCTTGTGATTCTGCAGCTATGTATTTCCCCTCTCCCAGTAGTTTCCATGCCCATTTCCTATGCCCCAGCTGCCAGAGCACTAACCCTCTGCTGCTTTAATCACTCCATTAATCAAACCTTTGCAGTGATCAGCACACTGGCTCTCACTGCCACAAGGAAGCCTGTTACTTCTTCAGGACACATAATCTCCCACTAGCCCTTCAAGGGTTTTTACTCTGAGCTGTATTGCTCCACCAGCTAAAAAGGGTATTTCAATCCATTTTGAATTAGCTGTTTTTAACATAATGTAGCTCACATAAGGCACAAGTCAAGAATAGTTCTTACATTTTGGGCACTATGAAGGTGAAAAGACTCAGCCTTTTCCCATATAAACTTCACAGACACTCATTTAATTAAACAAGGTCATCAAATCAAAGATCAGCAGATACAAACAAGTCGTTTCTGCTGGCTCCTAGAGCACCATGACTGCATCATCATGGGCATGGGGGAGGGCTGTCATATACAAAGACGTGTGCATAGACAGTCTCTAGTCTACTCTACTATTAACTACTATTTGTACTGGGTAGTGCCTAAAGATGGCAGATCCTATTATGGCAGGAAACTGAAAAATTTAAAAGGTAGCCATAAAACAAAAGATCACAGTGAAGCCACAAACAGAGCAAAAATAAATGAAGGGAAAGCTTAGTAATCTTCAGTGGCCTCTCACAATTCTGACTCTTGTGAGTGGAACAGTGTTGCACTTGAAAAGTATTTTTCAGTGTCTTTTGTAAAGTGAAGATTTGGCACTCTGCTGACTTGCATGATGAGGATGTTAATTTCTAAATGTTAAGAGGATGCAGGGAGAGTTCTGTGTACTCAGGGAAGGTGCAGCTCCTGCCTGATGTGAGACAGGGCAAGGCTTGTCCCCTGGTAGTTCTGCTTGCCTTTGCTAGGAAACCTTTCTTCCCGTGCATCTGTCCCACAGCATGCCCTGCCTTTTCCTGAGCCAACCATTTTTGAAGCCAGGAAAATCAGGAAAAGGAAGAAACCCCCAGACCTGTACTAGAAAGCACTTGCATCACTACCACCATCGTTCCAGCAATGTATGAGAGCAAAGGCAAAGGCACAAGGGTGGGATGTGAAAATAGAGGCAGAGAGGAAATGAGCCTGGAGTTTGGGAATCCCAGACTGCTGGGAAGGACAAAAATCTTTCCAGTTGTGGCAAAAGATTTAACTAAGAACAGAGTCTGAAGGAGTGGAGACTGAAAGAAGTGGAAGTGAGACCAGTCTGCTTGCTTACAGCAGTGGGGGGAATAGAAAGCAAGCATATTACCATTCATCAACTTTGAGTCTTACAGCATAAGCATGCTCTAAAATTGTCAATGTCCAGTTTATATAGCTGTGCATATAAATCTGGATCGAGATTTGAATTCTGCAGGTTTGCCAATTTATGACTGCTCTGACCAAAGCAGTTCTCTCACATGTACTCACACAAACACCCATACACTCTTGGAGTGCAAAATTAGAATAGAATAGAATAGAATAGAATAGAATAGAATAGAATAGAATAGAATAGACCAGACCAGGTTGGAAGAGACCCTCAAGATCATTGCAGCAAATAGCAACTATAACACCTAGAACAGTTTACAAATACTGATGTAGTACCAGCAGTACAATAGTTTCGCAGAATCCTTTCACTGAAGTATGTACTTCTCTATCTGATGTGACTGCGTGTTTAAGCTTTTCTTCCTGTACATTAGCGCCTGTTTTCCTGTTTAAGTTTTCTAGCTCTGGGTTTGCAAACGTGCATCAAATCCAAATGACATGTTTGCATGTGTATACCCAATGAATAACACAAATTATTTATCCCTTGGGATAAAGGACTTGAAAATACAGATGGTCTTGATACAGTCTGGTAAGAATGTAAACAGGAAAATATCTTTGTTGACTTATTTCTTAGTAATCAGTAATAATTAGTTATTGTCTAGAGATGAATTATATTATTTCATAAACCTTGCAACAAACAATAGCTAAATGAAATCAACATTGATTTTCTTGGGATTACTAAAGATAACATCAGATAACCTCTTTAGGAAAGTAGCAGAAGCCCATGCTCCATTTTCCATTGTTTTTCTTTGGTCTACATCAAATTTAAAGGCAAAAGCCAACATCACAATGCACCCCAGAATTTTATCTTGCCCCTCACTTCTATGGTTTTGCAACTGAACTCTTTTATTTTATTTTTTTCCCTTCTTTTTCCTTTATGACTGCCTATCTTAAGGTTACTCTTATTATTATGATTTTATCTATTATGGTATAATTTCAGAAATACCAGCTACGTGTTTTTATTTTTCAGGTGTAAATCAATTAGATCATAGGCTATATTTTTTACGATATACAATAAAATACAATACAATACACCAGGTTGAAAGAGACCTTCAAGATCATCATGTCCAACCCATCAACCAATCCAACCCACCTAAACAACTAAACCATGCAACCAAGCACCCCATCAAGCCTCTTTCTGAACACCTCCAATGAAGGTGACTCCACCACCTCCATGGGTAGCCGATTCCAATGGGCAATCACTCTCTCTGTATAGAACTTCTTCCTAACATCCAGCCTAAACCTGCCCTGGTACAACCTGAGGCTGTGTCCTCTTGTTCTGGTACTGGCTGCCTGGGAGAAGAGACCAACCTCTGCCTGGCTACAACCTCCTTCAATGTGTCTGTTAGTGTGCAATAAATAAAACAGAAGGTAAATTCTATTTCCCCTGGATAGTCATCTACTAAAGCAGACAACTGTATTTCTGAGTGGCCATCTGATTGTAGAATGTGCCTGAACTTGTAAGAATTTGCATATTTTCTTTGCAGTAAGGTGACTATGGTGTAATCAGTTGACAAAAATATTTGTTAATGATTATCTGTGATGGGTGAAGCTTTCTGAACATCTATGTTGGTAATAGGTGACTCTCAGTCAGGCCAGGTGGGGTTTGCTGAGACTGATATATGAGCCTGATTAGAAAAAAGACATTTTCTCTTGCATATAAGTTGTCTGAGGATGACTCAGACATTGTTACAGAGATCCCTGTGTAATTGCTCTACAGCATGACTACCAATATTCAGAAACCATGCAGTTTGCATAAAGCTTAGTTTAGCATGAATCTAAATAATCTCTGCAGCTGTCCTTTTTGATATGGGAATTAGCATCCCACTGGAAGAGCTTAACTAATACAGAAAAATATTAAGTGAAATCACTGAAAATAAAAGATGCTATATGCTGACATTTGGATTGGTGTTGATGTATGAAACTGTAATGCTAATCTACAAGAACTGTTCATCTTGTAAAGCTGTGCATATCTCTTATTAATGTTTGACCTCTTGATAGATGTACTCAACACGACCACATACACTGCTGGTTTAGAGGGGCCAGCATTTGCTTCAGTCACTGATAGCAATTTGGGAATTTTAAAAAAGGAGAGGAATGTTTCAGTCAGGTCTACCAATCAAAGTGTCATGCAGGATGAAGAAATCTTCACCTAAGAACCAGCCTGATGTAAGTAAATGCACACTACAGGGTAAAATCATGGTGAGATTGCCCTTTTCTGACAGCTTTCAGAGGAGACTGTCCTCATCCTGGGGAGAAATTATGGGACTCATACAGCAAAACATAGCAACCCCACTGAACTTTCCATCAGTCCACAGCAAAAAGACTTCCATCAAGCCACCTGTTTCCTAGCTGGTTCTGCTGACAGAATAGGGCCCAGGAATACAAGTTGACTCAGGAAAAAAATTAAATTTACCTGCATACTGCCTAGTAATTAAATCTACTACCAAACTGGGCTGTAGTTCTTCACTGACTGACTAGAAGCTGTGAGCCCAGCACCTGAGTAATAACTATCATGGACATTATCTATAAACTCCCCAAATTACTTGTGTGAATAAAGCACACACTTATTCTCCTTTTGTATAAAATTGATTAAAAAAATATCTTGATAATAAAGAAAGGAAAACACTCCCAGATTATAGGAATTTGTTCCTAATCTTCACAGTGTTCCTTCAGAATTCAGGGAAAGGAGTGAGGAAACAAATCTATCCCCTGGATCTGATAAACCAGCATTTTCGATCTCTAACCCAGTTTGCCATGGATTCTATCCAACACACTTGTCTGTCTAGTCTCTCAGCTTTTTAAGTGGGGGTAATATGAATTCACCTTTGTAAAGTGCTATGAATTCCTTAGATGGGAAAAGTGCTGTATATGTCAAACCCTGAACTCAATTTTAGAAGGTAATTGAAGAAATTGATTCTGAGCCTATATTTATTTGCAGTTTTAAATCACTCTAACTTCCTTGGACTTCAAGTGGACAAATATGCACTTGACAGCAGAATTCATCCCACACCTTCTTGCAGACTACTTGTCTAACCACGGAACTACAGCAGGCTAGCAGACAGCAGAACCTGGCTCCTTGTATCTCAGGTTGTTCTATAAAACCAACAAAATCTGCTTCACATTTATAGTTCTGGGTTTTTTGCAAGCCGCTAGAATCTAGTGTTTTTTAAGGTATGCTGTGGAGAAATTTAGCCACGATATAACAGAGCAGAAAAAGGGCCAAATTCTAACCTCTGTTATTTGAGCAGGTAAATAACATAAATCCATTGGTATCTAAAGTGCTCCTTTAGGTTTATCTTTTTGAGCTATTGCAGTACAGGTGTGAAATATATTTATTTAATTTTGCAACAGCTGACTTTTTTTGTAACGGCTGCTACAAGAAACATTGACTCTTTACTTTTAATAAATAATATTTATAGATTCAGAAAAATTGTTAGGTATGAATTATAGCTACTGTAATCATTATAAATACATTAACAACAAATGGTCAGGCCAAATTAGAAAAGCTCTATTAAAAATTAAATAAAAAGATCTATTGAGTAAACAGATGTCTCTTTGCAGGAGACATATCCCCACAGTTATTGACTGAAGCACTTCTAAGTATTAGGAAATGACCAACCACAACACAACACTACTAAAATAATGCTCCATAAAATACAACTTGCAATGTTACCTTGATTGAGGACAATCAAGAAGCTAATTAAACAATTTGTGTGCAATATTCTCAGAAATCCATTGGCTTCTATAACGAGATCTAAATGACATATTTAGAAGTAATTAAAGAGTTCAGGCAGTAAACTTTTAAAAATAATAAAAAAAAGGCTATCATCCAAGACGATTGCTCCTTAAATGTGACCATATGTCTGTTGAGGTCCTTTTTTTTTCCATTCTGTAAATAAAAGCTTCAAAAGAACTGTACAGAAGAAAACTGCAAATGGACCCTGAAGCTTACCAATGTGGAGCACTCAATTCCAGTTTGAATCAGCTCAAATCAGGCAGAGAACCTGTAAAATCTGGTGGAATCTCACCCTCAGTTGTTATTAGCATGTTACAAGAACTTATTCGGCAAATAAGTATATCACATAAACTGTATAATCTTATAGTGTTGATGGCCATGTTTAAAACATACATAAACAAGATTATCCTTCAATTATTACACTGCTTTGCTGTTACAGAGGGCTAAATCTGATGCTTTGGCTTTAAAAGCAGTGCTAACATCCAGTCTAAAACAAAGCTAGTTTAAGGAATTGAAATAACTCCAGTTCTTGATTTAAAACAGGTTTTTACTCTCAGTAATCTCCGGCACTAAACACACATATTTTTCTTTTCAAGATGGTTTATGATCAGTGATTTCAGCCCACTCCACATTACCCTACCACATGTCCTGAACTGCTTGGGACAATCCCATATTAGGAAACACATTCATAGGTTTTGCACAAAGACCACTTTATACAGAAATAACAAAAATGTCCTAACATCTGTTCACAGCCCATTTAGTAACAAGTTTATATACCTTGACACTTTCAAAGAAGGTCTTCCTAGAAGTTACCATTATCTTAGTGAGACAAGGGAGCCAGGTGGAGTTCACACACACATTTTCTTTTAAACTAAATCTTATTATCACTCATGTTATTGCAGAAGCCATTAAATTCTATCCTTGCTTCCAAGGTGGTGGACCTTAGCTCAAGCTGAATGGCTCGGTTGTGTGGCAGATTTGAAATGCAAAGGGGTAGGGGTGAACATTCCCTCTCTACCACGAAGTTACAGTTACAGAAAAACATATCCTGTTGTATGGGTAAGGCAGAAAGATGATACAGGGAAAGTATGACCAGTGGAGCCAGCTGTACACTATTGTCCCTAAAGGTAATCTCTTGAGAGACCATGAGTCTACAAAGGAAGAAGTAACATGGGGATGGTATGAGATATTTCTCTTCAACATTTATGGCTTCTGTTTCAACATTTATGGACTCAAAAGTTTGAGTGCCTTTTTTCCTTGATGATGGCAATCACTCTGATAAAATGTCTCTTTTCCCTAAAAACTTGCTGCTTTCACTCCTTCATATCCTTGTAACAGCAAGTCCATATCAGAGTGAAGCCCTTTAGGCACTCTGATGGTCACCATTCAGGATTTGGCCTATCTGGACAGCAGCAAATGTTTCTGTAATCTGTAATGCTTTTTTAATACTAGAATAATGAAGTTTATTGCTGTTTTAGTGTTCATTAGGAAGTTGCTTTCCCACAGATACCCTGATTTAATGTGAGACACTTGATTTATTATGAGGCACAATGTGAATACTTGTTTTCACCTCCTTCCTATCTCCACCCTCAGTTCCCATATGTGCTGGTTGAAAAGTTCTGCAGCATGTAAGAGCCATCATCATCAACAGATACACCACTCGACCTTTACACTGAGTGTTGGAGTTCACAAGTTTTATAGTGTGAACAACCTGAGTTTGTCAGGTTAACGCTATTTTGGGATATGTGCATGACCTAAAGTGATATTATTCATTGTAGAAGAGACACAACATTATACACAGGAGGCATAAAAAAATCCAGTACTGTTTGGAGTGCTTGATACACCAAATAGTTTCTAATGTGTTTAAGACAACAGCTTGAGGAAAGACTTGATACTGCAACCAAAATAAAAGCCACCTACAAAATAATTAATTAAAACAACAATTGAAATGTACATATTAAGTGACATAATTGACATGCGTCTGGGTAATTTTAATCTGTTAATATTCTAGTGGGAAAAATGCTCAGTGCTTCTGCTTGGCCTGCTGCAGACCAGAATAACAGTGCTGCGTCACTTAGTGTCATTTGGTAACTCTTACACTCCATCTGAAAACATGTTAGAGATAAATAAGAAATAATAACAGGAAAAAGAAATTACAGGGTATAATGCACAGGAGAAGAGAGATGTTTTCATCTGAGAGTTGAAATCAGATTGAGAATCAATGAGGTAGAGAGATAAAGAAAGGCTGTTCCAGATGGCGGGAGCTGCAGAGCAGAAGGCTGTCTTACTACCAATTAATTTAATGAAATCCACTCACTAGTTTCTCATCCTGACTTTTTTTCCCAAACCATGTCAGTCTCAAATCTCGTGGTGTGAAACCACAAGAATCCAATGTGAAAAATTCCATGCTCTCAGCATGCTGTAGTCAGAAACTCCCCTGTGTAAATCTATCTGCAGCAAGGCCCTGTATTCAGACAAAGGCTGTTCTCTCCCAAATGTCACTGTTAAGTCCAACAGATGATTTTACAGGAGCCTGTGTCTTCACAGTGGTGAGCACCTCCATCCCAGATGGCTTCATGCATCTTGGAAGATGCTGCTCATCACTGAGCGATCAGTCTAGTATAGCAAGATTGGTGCTGCTCTTTAGGCAGAGAGCAGCATAAAAGGAAAGGCTTTTGCAGGTGCACTGGGATGTAGTTCCTGCACATTATCTTCCTCTGGCATGAGCACATGCCAGCGCATCATGGTATGTCTGGTTCAGAAGCACCCCTGAGACGCAAAGGGCAAACGCTGTCATAAAGCAGCCCAGCCCTTCAGCTAAGCCTAAAGAGAATACCTCCCATCCAAGTACAGGCCAGGTTCACACACATCATGCTAATATTCTATTTCAGAGGAGTTATACATCTGAAGTTTAACACAACCTTTGCACAGAGGAATTCACAGAAGTGAATGTAAAAATTAATCATATGATCTACACACCATAACAAAGACTACACCAGTTCTATTTGCTCACCTGAACAGAATAGTTCCTGACAACTAAACTAACAGTTCACCTAACAGCTCAATATCTCATCCTAAAGAGAAGTTTTGCCCTGTCCTATGACACCAATCAGAACCAAGCTATTTCAGATGAGACATAGAAGTGAATGTTCAGAAGTCACGCCCAGCTCAGCCCGGGGCCCCTTCTTTGCATAGAGGAACTTTTGTGGATCTTACCAGCACAAAGGAAGGAGAAGCAGCCTTTCATACATTTGGATCTCAGGCAGCACAGAGCTTTCTAGACTAAAAGCAAAGCCTTCACTTTCATATACATCCCTTACAGGTCAGTGGTCAGTTTGCAGGAGGAAGCATCCCTGAACTATCAGGATACCGTGCTGTCCTTCAGATTCAATTTCAAATCATTTCCCTTCCACATCTGGAAATCTGCATTGCCGGATTTTGAAGCAAGTGTAGTCAAAAACCCTGTGTTTGTGGAAGCAATGACAACTTCTCAATGTATGTAAAAGTTGATTTAGTTATGGCTGCTTCCTCATTTGGTAGCAGTTAAAAGTTCTGGGATATACTTTCAATGAATAACACAGAACCAGTACGTGCTATCAGGTAAATCCAGGAACTTCAAATTATTTTAGAGTAAAACTGGAATAATGCATGAGCAACTTGCCTCCAAACACTATAAATGTAGATTCACAATATTACTTGATTTTATTCCTTCGTGTAATTCTACTTATCACAACTCCCAAAATTGAAACGAGATAGAAACTATTAAAGAAGTGATGACAAAAATGGCATGTTAGAGTTCCATTTATTTTACCATTAAAAAGATTTACAGGTGGTACTGATATCAGATTATAAAAATCAGGATCCTCCATAAATTAAAAGTTCTTGCTCTTGCTGAGCAATAATAAGGGAGCTAACATGTCAGTTTTGAAAGGTCTAAAAAGCAGAAATACAAGCAGCAATGAGAAATGAGATCTTAAAAGTATGTAGGCATTTTAGAAGTAGAGTCTTGTAGAATGCAATGAAAAAATAGTTCAAAAAGGAAACTTGCCAAAACAACTATGTTAATCCTTCCCTTATAATGGCCTTCATGGCAGAATTAGTAACACTTATTTCCTTTTTTTTTTTTTTTTTTAATATTAAAAAAAAAAAAAACAGGCCCTGATATAATGACATTGAATTCCATGCAAATAGTCTACTTCTTAAGGAATAATTTATTGTAGCTTTACTGGAAAATTTCATCTGGATCTTAAAAGGTTTTATGGCCTCAATTATAGCACTTTTACTCCTAATAATCAGTATTGATTTTACCCTATCATCCTTTCTAAAGATTCTCTTGGTTTACAAAGAATTCAAATCTTGACTAAGTTTATAAAGTGAAAATATTTTTGTTCTAAAAACATCCAGATCTTACTTTGTTAGTAGGAAGCAAGTGTAGTGTAAGGCAGTGGGAGAAAGGCAGCTAATTATCAAGGTTGCTCAGTGACCTGCATTTGTGCTCATCATTTTATATGTTTTCACTGTGCTCCAGAGCTTTGTTCACTGTGTCAGAGAGTCTTTGTCTCATCTGCAGTTACAGCCCACACTCTTGCTACAATGCCCAGGTACCTCAGGAAACACTACATATTGTCTTACATGGAGCTTTCACTATGCACTCCTCCTAGGAAATAGAGCCTTCTGAATCACCTCCACGTGCCACAAGTCTCCTGTCTGCTCCCCTTCACAACCAGGCTTTTCCAGCTATGCAGTTCTTTCAGGAGCTAGCTCTGAATTGTGACTTCTCAAGCCAACACACACCCAGTTATCATCTTCTGCAGATGCAGCACTGATTGCCTTTATCATTAACAGTACTTTGCGTGAAGAGTCTGAACTACAAAGTGCCTTCTCTGTGGGTCTGCTGCTCCTGCTGGGCTTCACCTGGTGATGGGCAGCAATGAAGTGCTGTCATGCAAGGCGTCTCAGTGCTTGTGGAATTGGGAGTCGTGGAGAAGGCTGTGATTCAGGCAGCCAGTTGCATCTTTTTACTCCTGCAGGGTGTAACTTCCTTGTTCTCTCCACTGAGCAAAGCAATGAGGAACAGATACAATTTGATCAGCTAGACCCATGTTTTATTCAGCTTTACACAGATGAAGTTTGACTCACTTTCACAGGAGAAAGGCAGTGGTCAGGTGAGATCCTTGAGGGCTCTGTCCACAGTGGGCATATTTGGTTACATCTGCCAGCAGGATCTCAGCTTTCCAGCCAAAGAATAAGGCTCCTTATTTTGCCCTTGCCTTTTTGTAATGTAATTATATATTACGCAGTATATATGCAGTAGTTAAATATTGACTTGCTTTTCAGCTGGGATGAATAAGGAATAAATATATGACAAAAGTTATATGAAAGGAATAGTATATATAAAATGTCTGACTGTTTCTATTGCTTTGTACACCTGCTCTGTAGCTTCTTTTACTCTGTCCTCCTGCTCCCTTACACTAGGTTTATTTCAGCATCTTTGGAAATGAAAAGATCTCCTTTTATTTCAGAATTAGTATTAGACTGATGAAAAGAATGAACCCCAGGGGCTGTCTTTTCCAATCATGCACTGTACAAGCACTTGAACTGACTATGTTCTGCAGAACACTGAAAACATGGCATGCCCAGGAAATGTTTGCCATCACATTAGTGATGCTGTAATGGGCACCACAAATCACCTGGACATTAATAGAACGAAATCACTTACTGCCTCTGAAAGCAGCTTTATTCTCAGTTGGTGTCCTGAAGGCACCATGTGTGCAGTCTAGAGTTTCTACCACAAAGAAGAAAATTTCATATATCATAAAAGTCCAGTTTTACTTGCTGCTTTTGGAGTTTGTTTAAGTCTCCACTGATTGTTTCTGATGGCAATCCCTTAAACACAACTAGTGTTGGAGAAAACCCATTAAAAAAAATTAGTCGTCTTGCAAACTTTCAGTGATCTATTTTTCTAAAGGCTTTAGCAGGACAGGATACACATGACTTCTAATGACTGCCCTTGCTCTCACTTAACTGCAATAATGCATCAAACGTGTTTCTTTATCCTGTTATTGCCAGTTTGTAATTTGATCGTCAGACAGATTTGAATTCTCCCCAAGCTGTTCCAACGTGTCTGTAACAGAAGCAGAGGTACCTACATGCACTTCCCATTTTGCTCAGAAAATAGAACAGCTTCAATGATCTCAGCCCATGTGAAGCAGACAGCAGTGGTTAAATTAACTGTTGTGATCAAAGAAATGGGCTGTTAAAAATACCTGGTTTCCTATTAGAGAAGACTTTTTAATTGTGCTTCTGGTGCCTAGGACACATTTAATTTTTTATGGGATAATTCAGGTAACAGTCCATTAGAATGTGCATTTGATTTAGCCTGAGGAAGTTTGGGAAAAGAGAGAGTACTCCTGTGTCAACAGTGGCTGTCCTTGTTCCCCTGCCCCTGCCGGTACTGCCTGGGCAGCAGAGCGAGCAGTGTGCCTGCTCCTCTGCCCCTACGATGAACAGCCAGCTGCATGGGTGCACACCAACATGTAGCTGTAGGCTACATTAATACATCTAGAAGTGATGTACACTGACTGAAAGCCTGGTCTGCTTTCCTTGTTACAGGAGCAGTACCTTCTGCAGTTAAATTCAGGAGATCTCAGGAGTCATATCTTTTACTGTCCATACAATAAAATATCAGGCAACTCAGGTTTATCTTTCTGCTTTTAACTTATTTTCACTTCGTATTAATAGAGTGTTTGTTGTTTCATGTTCAAGAAACCATCTAGTTTCTCTGGTGCTACTCTAGCAATCAAACTCATAGCTGTAAACCAGATAAATAGGAGCTGTATGCCACCATTTCTGCTGGCTCATTTTTCATTTTTTGAAATAAACCCCCCAGAGTCATTTTGCAGAATAAATTGAAGATAAAAAAGTTATCTCTTGACATGGATAGTTTGAACATGTCAGATTTGTGAAGCATTTTCTTTGGCTAGCTTAGCACTCTGCCTTTTGAGATACACATAAGGCAAAGCACAGCTGTCAGAATAAAAAAAATAGTTATATAAGATAAAATTAAGTAGCTCTATTAAAAGCAGAGGATTCAGAAAGTCAGGTTCCACTCTCCTTGTTAATGCCAAGCAGCTTTTCACTCCACAGTTTCTCCTTACTGAAATCAATGAAGTACTTGAGAAAGGAGGATAATACTCAGTATGAGGAAACATGCCTAAATCTGGCCTTAACTCCTCTGTTGTTAGCAGTGAAGTTGCCCTTACAACCTAGGATGATGCAAATGGTCCTTGGTCCAAACAGGAGAGAAGAATAAATGATCTGTATGGAGCTGAGCAGCCAGCTCACTAGTTGCTGGGGAACCCATTTATTTTGAGGAGTTATTTTGTTTCATATTTTACTGTGGGAAGTTTTGACTGATATAGAAGCAATAAGACATCTTGCTTTCCTTACTCATTCTTTGTTACTCTGCCAAGATAAGGACAGTGTGTATATATATACACACACATACATACATACATACATATTTTTTGTATGTTTATAAGCAGAATATCCAGCTTAAGCATTGCAGAAGGGAGTATATTTGTACACAATTCTACTTCATGGTAAGCTATAGAAACTTAATTACTTTCAGCTCTTGCAAAGCTGGTCACATCCGGATCTGAAATAATAGATCTGAAATTATTAACGTTAATAATTCTCAATATAACATAATTTGATTTTAATTTTCCATTTATCTCTTCATCAATTCTGACAAATATGTGGCAAAGATTTTACACTGCACTGGCTTCCTTAAATGTTCTTAAAAATCTACATCTTACACTTAAGAACACAAATGTTTTGTGGTTTTATTCTGCTCATGCTTCTAGACCATGGGAGTACTGCTTTAATTTAAATTATTCCTGACTTACTCATTATGTAAGCTAGGAGAGATTGAACTCTCCATCCTGCTGTCTGAACCTGTTTTATGGAAACTGAATGAAGGATAGGGACATAGTGGTTTCAGGGGTGTTTGGGAAATAATTAAATCAAAACTCTCAGTCTGCTTCTTGTTGCAGTTCCTAATAGGTGATTAGTAGGTTGGTTTCAGCATGCCTGCATTTTCTATTCAGCGCAATCCCTCTGACACCTCACAAGGCTAAGGTCCTGTAAAGTTGACATTCTTATATAAATGTGCAGTGGGGGTTAGGGTTAGGAGTAAGATTAATAATGATTGCTGGAAATATCCTTTTCTTTCAGAAAGTAAGTACTTTCAGCAATTTTATGGTTAAAATTATAGCCATAAAGAAGGAAGAGCTCTATAGTTGTAAGGCAGTTGTAGTGTGAGATGTTCAATTCCTTACAGGAAAATATGCATTAGGAAAAAAATATAAAATCCTCCCTTTGACTAGATGTTGCACTAAATATGAAGGCTGAATTAAAATCTTGACTTCCAAGATGAAAGTATTTCTCACCCTAATTTGTACGAATGTCAGAGCATCCTTTTACTTAGAAGTCACTACTGATGCTTATTTACCATCTCGTTAAGTCACACAGGTGCACCATTTCACCACCAATGTGCTGATCATCCTCTTCTCACTAGCACCACCACTAACCTGTGATGAGCTTCAGGCAAATGAGTCTTCTCCCATCTTTGCCTGTGTGAGTAGTCCCAATGATTTTACACAGGGAAGAGATAAATCTAGTGCAGGTGTATATGCCTGCATCATCAGAGACTTTACTGCCATGAATCATCTTTATACCATCAGTGTGACAAGCACAACAACGTTCTGACTAGAGCTTTTGAAATCCCTGAGTTAACAGCAAGAGCAGTAAACATGATCTGCTTTGTTCTGTGGTGTGAATTAGACTAGTTCATGGAAATTAAGTAAATTTAGTGGTGTAACTGAGCTAATGTTGGTCAATGACACAACCTTGAATTTCTTAGTAAAAGCTGGATGTAAACTATCCAGTCTTATTATGGCTAAAGGAGACAGTCAGCCTTCAAAGGTGAAGAGATCCATGTCTCAAATGACAAGTCATAGGTCAGTAGGGAAGTTATGGCCTTTCAATTAATGGAAGAAAACATCCCAGTTATCTGTGAAAGTCTCTTGCACTGTCCAAATGACAGAAGGTATTGTATGGCAGTGCTAGAAGACGCTCATAAGAATTGTTAGCATAATGCAATAATATGGATTTCACTCTGTCTGTCCTAAATTTGTACTCTAGTACTCTTCAGTGATGTAAATTCAGTATTACTCGAATAAAGACCATCTCACTGGAAATAAAGAAGGCAACAAGTAAAAGAAAATAGGAAGGAGGTATAGGATGAATTCTTGACCCTACTGAAATTTATGCCAAGGACATACTGCTAATGATTTCTGACATTCATCTCCATATATTTAGATAAAGACATTCTCATGTTGGTCCAATAAAGAAGGAGAAAATGTCCAAGTCATAGAAGATTTATCTATCTGCTGATAATGTGTTAATACTATGTTGTGGATATAGTCAAACTGTCATACCATAACAATACCAAAGGTAGATTGAGGTGATTAATGAACAGTCCATATATCAAATATGTGCCTGTGTAGGAACATCCCCATAGCCATTTACACAGAGCTGAATACTTCAGGTAAGTCCTGGGATAATGGCTAGAGTTGGGAAGAATCAGGATTTTCACTAGCAAATTAATTCAGTCTGTAGGAGGTTGAGATGGCAATGGAAGATGACTGATTTGGTAGGAATAGAAGGTCCTAGAAAAAGGGAAAGAATTCTGGCTAATGACTTTGGTTGAAAGCAGTGGAAAAGGCTTCAGCCTTGGTCAGTATGTTCCCATATACAGACAATAATGCAAAAATAAATAGAACTGCCCATGTAATGGAAGTTGCCTAGTTTCATGCAGAAGGTTCTTACTCCCTGGGTGAAAGCCATAATTTTCAGCTTCATTTTCCCTCTGAACATCAGATTGAGCATTTGTGAGGCAATGTCCTGTGAAAGGAATTTCCCTTCCCTTAAAAGAAAACAGCTAACATATCTCCTGACAAATATGAGTGAACTCGGTAATAATTTTCATTTGCTGATGTTCACCCAGTAAAGAAAGGAAGCAGCACCCTTCCTCTCAAAGGAAATGAAGAACTCTGTTCTCAGTATGGGGGTGTAGGGGGAAGGCTAATTACTTTTTCCATGCCAGGAGAGAAATGACATGTGGCTAGAAAGAAATGTGAATTCTGGTGACCCTGCAACCTCTGCAGAAACGTGACCTTGGCCTGTAACAAACTGTGCTTCGTGGTGGGGTGCGTGCACAGTGCAAGGGGCAGGGCCTCAAAGGCAAAGAGAGAGAAATACAGCTCGGGAACCAGAGAAAATCAGCACAGGGGAAAGGGAATAACATGAAGTAGTTTGTGTTTCTGTATGGCCATGATTCCTTAAGCCAGAAATTCACTAATCAGGCCAGAAATTAGTTTGATTTTTGTGAATTTTGAGAGTGGCTTCACCATGATAAAAAACCCTTTTCCAAAGTGGTATTTGGAAAAAAGTGTACTATAATGAAGTAAACAAAGCACTGTTGTGCCTTTTTCCTTTGGCTCTGAAACATTTTTTCCTCCCAGCTTTTAATCACTATTTGAGAACCTTCTCTTTCCCTACTGCTGACAACTGTGATTTGTAAATTGATTTCTCCCCCAAGATGCTTGGTGTTCCATTTCAGCTCCAGTCCTCTACAACTGGGCTTGAATGGTTGTTTTGTACCAGTAAATTACTGACACACCTGGAGACAGAGCTCTCGACACCCCACTCTTCACCCATTGCTCTTGGAGTGATGCCTCACTGTTCATGCAGTGCTAGCACTGCTGGCACGCTGCTGCTCCTGCAGTAGTTGAAGTGTGGCTCTCTGTGACCACAAGTGACTGGAGCAGGCAGTTGGAAATAGAGATTAGGACTGTCTTGGTGACTATTCTTCTTTTTCTCTTAGGTATTTTTCAGGAATGTTTCCCCCCAGTAACAGCAAAGTACACTTTCATAGCCAGACCCTATTCTGCTGTCACAGTGATAATCCACCATTTGCTGGATTATACAACATAAAATTCTAGGAAAAAATATCATGGTAGGAGGAAAGTTTCAGACAATAATTAAAAAAATATGTGGAAGAATGTATTTAAACTTATGTTTAAATACAGAACAAATTACATCCTGAAATACAAAACACAATGGTAACTCAGAGAGAAGGATGCAGAGAGGAGAGAATACTGTAGATAAAAGCTAATTTAAAAGAGAAAAATTGCTGCTTCACAGGACAACAATAGTAATTCATTAAAATATTTATAAATGCCACAAAATCTACTATGCATAAAAGAGCACTGCAGGAATTTTCATGCAACTACAATATCAGGAATGTGTTGCATGTTTTTGTATTATTTATATACTTCTGGTATTCTGCTTGGTTTTTAAGACTCCTGCGTCTCATGTGCATAAGATCAGACACTGCACCCATGTTATACTCAGTAAAAGGCCAGTGAGTAGTTTTTAATGAATTAACACACAGAATAATAATTTATCATAAAATAGCCTCTGTTTAAATGAAAACAAAATAAAAACTTCAGTATTTATTCTGTGTCATCTAGTCCTCATCACTGCAAATATATTCAACTTCATTATATGAAAGGAAGAGAAAAATCAATTTTCTTCTAAAATGAGTAAATGTCTCTTTCCCATGTTGTAGATATAAAACTCACTTGCTTATCTCCATTACAAAGAGAGTTAACAGCAAAGCTGCTTGCTGAGCTGCTCTATTGTGTAGAAGGTTCATTCCTCAGGTGAATAGCTGTGGAAAAAGTCTCCTTTTAGATTGATCTCAGATACAATAACCCTTTGACTTCCCTTCCTTCCTTCTTTGAGCTTCAACCAAGTATTTAATGGGATAGTGAATCATCTGTCCTATTGACCACACAGCATCTTTATTATTATTATTATTGTTATTATTATTATTATCATCATCATCATCATCATCGCATTTTTTTATGTGCTCTGTATATTATACTGATCAGTTTAATTCTAGGGCTTAAAACTATATGTACTTCTTGCTAAGCTATGGTCTGGAATAAAAAGCAGATATTTTTTGTTTCTGTGTTATATTTATTTTAATTTAGCTTATTTGTTTTTAGAGCATAAAAGTGTTCATGATAAATCAGACAAAAGCCCCAAGTTTAATTAAAACAAAACCAGAAACAAACCCCAAACCAGTAAACCAACAAACAAAACAGAAACACAATTGCTAGACCTATTTGAGGTGGTCATTGAATGATCCAAACCTGTAGGACTGAGATAAATTACTTGTGGTAACATTTTCCTCTTGGAAAATCACAGATGAGACTAAATGAGACGTTTTATATATATAGTAGCAAACAGTCACAGGTACATTTCATTTTGAAAGTCCCATCTGTCTTACAGCCCAAACAGTTTTTGACACCATAAAATGATTGCTGCACTTCACATTATATGAAAAGGCAATAAGAGTTGATATACACCAGGGCTCTAAACAGCGGAGCTCCAATTTATTATACTAGGTATGTTTTCAGGAACTAGGTTTAAAAAAGGGAAGAAAAGAGAAATTAATGTGATATTAATTACCCTAAAAATATAATCAAGACTTGATTTCAAGACTCTGAAATACCTAATCCCTAGAAGGATCATCTGATTCATAAATTCAAGCTGTTGCTTTTATCTATTTTTTTCCACAGAAAAGTAAACAGAATGCAGGAATGTGATTTATTGTTTGATCACATTTTAATTTACTGCACTAAAGCTGCAAATATTAAGGGAACTCAGCTTGTATACTTGTTTGGAGACTGTTCCAGCATGCGTCTTAAAGCTAACTGTGTGGGGCAATCCACAGTCAGTAAGGTTTAAATTAATAATGTAGGCTTAAATACTACCATCAAAGCAAAAGAGTTAATTGCTTTCCTATTTGGAGTATGACACTGAAACGCCACAAGAGCTCAAAATGATTGTTACCATCACCAGGAAACGAAGTGTGGAGTTTATCCAAGATTAAAGACAGAATAGTGTGCTGTCTTATTGCTTAATAAAGAGCTACTAGCAGTATATTCAGTCACAGCTACAGTCATCTTCCTTACCTGCACTATAAAGAATCTTATAAATAAGATTCAGGTTATGCCTCTGAGCTAACACTGGTTGGACCCTATGCATTACAAAATCACGTTTAACAAACAAGCATATTATCTACAATCCCCTCAAAAAGATGTCTTACACGACTCTAAGAGGCAAACAAATAGTAACTCACAAAATTATACAATAGATGATTTAAGCCCACTGTATCCATTCAGGAAATAATTGTCCACTGGATATGGAAGATGATTGTGTATCAGACTAAAGATTTTATTTTTTTTTAAATAATGGGTATCTCTGGAATGGTTGCATGATTATAAAAGAATCCAAGATCCATCATGGAGAATAAATTCTGGTACTGGTCAGTTTGCTTCAGGAATAGCTACTACTGCTGTGTGGATTTACAGGCTTTGGCTTGCCTCACTATCATGAGCATTACTGAGAATGATGCACCACTGACTAAATGACAATTGTTTGCTCCTTTTGGTTCCCACGCTGATATTTAGGGGTATTGATCACAGCAGTTTGCACTGGAATAAGAGAGCAGTGACATATACCTTTTGTGATTTCTGAAATGTAGTTTCTAGTGGTTGCTGGAACAAGAGTTTTACTTGAAATTTTTGCTTGCAGATAACTTTCCCTTGAAGATGCAAAGAAGTATGGTAGCTAAGGAAAACTGACAATATAAGTCTGTCTCCTTAGCATTCTTGCTTTGCAAGAATGCTGAGAATGGGCTTGAATCTCCATAGAAAACCAGAATAGATAATGATGAATTTTAGTATTTGATGTAATCTAAACCAATGTACTATGCTATAGTTCAGCATGTCCTGGCAGACTATAACAGAGCAAGTTACACAGGAAGGCAGATAGAACATCCGTTTTTCACATTCTTAATGAACAATGTGAATTTGTTGCTTTCAGAATAACAGATGATTTAATAGAATCTGTATAATCTAATGCGATCAATCTCATTTAACTAAATGTCACACAGCCCTTTTCACCAAGAGGCAGTTTATGTACATATACCAAGGGGCGGGACCAATTTCTGAAACTCTTACTAGTGTGAGATCAGCTTTTATGAGTTGCCCTGAAAAAGCAGAGCACTTCTATTTTGTTTCTAACTTAACTGCTAAAAGTACTGCCCTCAAGAAACATTCAAAATGTAGGTCTGTGGTCTAACAGCAGAGAAATGGAGAGTTATAAAAATAGAAAGAAAAAAGCTTGTACTTATTGAGTTATAAGCAAAGCAGAAGGTAGGACTGAACAGAGTTTTAAGAATTATTATTTTTTTCTTCCCCCAATGAGTAAATTGCATTTTTCTATGACCAAGCACAATTTTCAGCTTTGGCATATTTCTAAATTTCCCATCATATATTTTATACATATTGCAACAGTCTAGTGTTGTTATGAATATGGCTGAGTATTAAGTACTCATAGCTCAAGTCCAGATGGCTTAGCTACGTAGGTCTCACATGAGAAGTGTTTGAAGTGTCTCTGGTCAGGAGAGGTGCAGGGCCTGCACCCTCCTGGTCCTTGCTCCTGGTCCCTGTATCTGCTCAGCTGCCTCAAATTCACATACTCCCACTGCTCACATCCTCTGCTTCTGCTAGGGAGAAGCACAATTGATTTAATTGATAAACATTTGTCACTGCAGGATATGGGATGGAGGTCTCTGAGTGGGCAGCCAGGTTTATGGCCAAGGCTGTCCTATGTCAAGCACAGGAAAAAGTGGGCTTTTGATACACCTGTACCATGCCACATTTTTCCTGTACCGTGCCACATTTATTATAAGATGCCAATGGCTGAGCACTGGCTTTCATCTAGCATGGACTTATGTTCAGTGTGCTATATAGATGTACCATCACCTGCCTCAGCAGGCAGTACTGTCAAGTAAGTAACCATAAGTTTTCCAAAGCAAGCAAATGTGACTGATTATTCTGCAAGACAACATAAAGTGTGTTATAGGATGTAAAACTTGAAAATGAACTTGATTAGCTGTGTTAATGCACCCAAAGAATTTCACTGAACATTCATGATGGTTTTAGTATTCATATCGTTTTAACTGGAAATTAATCCTATCAGAAGGATGTGAAGTAAGGGAAAACCCTTAAAAAAAGGAGAAAAGAAGTGACTTGGGAACTTACATTTCTGGTCTCAAAAGCTAGGTAGAGGAAAATATATGATGGCATTTTGTCATGTATATACTTTTCTTTATGGACATGAAACCTGTATATATGTACCCTAAAATGCAGTAAAGTGTGTCATGTGTGCTTTCCAAAGAGATCTTGAAGCCTAAACTCATTATGGGAGAGAGTCACTTTTAGAAATAAAGCTCAGGATTCTTAAATCACTCTGTCACTTTGAAAAATAAATCTGAGATCATAAATGACCCCACTGGCCTTAAACCTCAATCTACAGAGTGACACCACTAGTTGCATTTTATAATTCTCCCTAATTAATTTTCATTTTGTGTCAATTCACAAGGAAGAAGAAAACTCACAAAATTCATAATTTCTGCCATATTCCTTACTTAAAAATTCTTTCATTTTCCAGCCCCTACTTACCTTTTGAAATTTGACAGGATCAGAAACCAAGTAGGGGAATAAGTGATCAAAAGATGCTGATTTACGATCTAAAGCTTTTGAATGTTTTTAAGACCTTCAAGAGTACAATTTAATGTTTCCCCAGGTGACTTTGGTTTACACAGCCACCCCTTACACAGATAATCTAGGCAGACGTTGTCTTTGGCAGCATTACAGGACTGCATTTCACAAAACCAGCCTGTTTGTTAACTGTTTTTCTCTGTTTCAGACAGCCACTCATGCATTATTTATGGCAGTAGGCATTGCTGTATGCTTTCTTTCACCCTCTATTTGATTACAGAAATGTAATTGTGGCTAGCAGAAAAGCAATGGAAATACTGAAAACACAGATTTATTTCTCCTTTGTGTCTCTTGTCTTTATCAGAATGTGTAGGAATATTTGGTACGGGGGCTTGCTTGGGTTTCTTTATGGCTTGATTCATTATTAAAAGTATAGTCATGCAATTTTTGATTTTCTGAAAGAGCTTCTGAACCTTTGAATAGTAAGTAACTGAATGGACTATTAATTTATGGCTGGCGGAAATCCATGATGTTTGCCCCGTAGTCATCCCCTTGCAGTTTACAGGTTAGGTTACCTGAATAATACATCTGGGATCTATTTATTTTCTTGCAGTCATTTACACTCCCCACCACATTAACATCCCAAAACAATACGTGGGAAAAAAGGGTGCTAACATTAATCTGAGAAACACATAGGCAGTAGTAGCACAAAGAGAAGCAGCACTCTTTTCCAGGCTATCAGCAGAATGACTTATCCATTTTTATCTACTTACCCAGTTTGTAGTGAACAAATTACAGTGGGGGTGGTAGGGTGGGGTGGTGGGGTGAAAACTGAGTAAATTTGGTTTGATTCATCTCCTGTCCTACTTTGCAGATCAATCAGTTAATAATTTCATTGACCTGAAGGATCATTCAGGACAATATATTTAATTCAGGCACGCATTTAGTTTAATTAAGGTTTGAAGTTACAGTGTTCTGCTGCAAAGAGATATTAAATCTGTTTTCTGTCTGCTTTCTGTTCACCATGTGAATTTCCTGTACTGGGTATCATTCATAAAGGACGTTTTCTTCTAATTTATCTAAATTGCTGGCTGCTTCTGTGAAATTTTGCACCTTTCTTTAGAATAAGAACCATCTGAAAATCTTTCTGCATTGTTGGATGAATGTGGTGGTAGGGTTAAGGTTAAGCCTGTTGGCATTTCAGCAAATGGACTTGAGAGGGTACACAAATCTTGGGAACCAGCTATTTGAAAACTGGATGAGAGAGCAACTGAGAAAGGGCACAATTGCTATGAGGCAGTCAGAGAGCAGGAACTACAGACACAAGGGCTTTTCCTGAATATCTTTTGCAATGGCATGGCAAGGCATAACTCACACTAGCAGGCAGCAGCTTTGTGGCCATTATCCCTAAATGATACAGGGGATTTAAACCTAGCTTCAGAAAAAAAATTAAATATGTATAGGAATTAGAGTAAATAAAATAACCAACAATTATCATAAATCTGTCATTCACATATATCACAAAAAATGACAATCTTATTGTTTTCAAGGTGTTACCTGAGAAATCGCAGGATATTAATTGCCAAATGGAGAAAACAATTTCACCCAAATGTTAGTGTATTTACTGTTTGTTGCTAAGGCACAAATTTTACCAAGAAACAGGAACATCTGATATTGTCATTTTGGTTTCAGAGGGATGAAGCTGCATGCAGGTCTGATTTGAGAGCTCATCCTGGAAAAGCCCATTTGCTATTTGGAATGTTATTTCTTCCGTATATGAAGAAGGGCTGGACAGCACACAGTTCATGATATGAACAGAGGGAAGATGTCTTTCTCAGTGTTTATTAATTTTTCCTTCCACTCTTGTATTTGGTTTTTATTTTATCTGTCTGACAAAAAATGATTGGAGGACAGAAACCATGTTTGAAAAGTGTATTACTGTGTGTGGATACACAGGTAAAAAAATACCATTTTTTAAACATTTGTAAATTGTGCAAATTCACTGTTGGCAATTTTGCAGTGTCCACCATGAAAAACTAAATGGGGTCTGCATTAGTTCTGTCCACTAATATCTGAAAAAGCCACCATTTTAGTGGCTTTTCCCCTTTTCATTTAGGTCTAGTTTTCCTGTTTCCTCAATGCACAACATTCTGCTTGAGTTAGGTATCTCTCTGTTCACTGAACAAACTTCTTTTCCTTTACATTTTAATGCACACTTTTCCAAGCTGCCTCAGTGTTTGACAACTGTTCAACAGAGGTTGATAACTGTTCAAAAATACTTGAAATAAAAAGACTATCTGAACTGCCTGCAGTAGTGCAGGAATGTCCCCCAGATGCAGGGCTCTGGGTCAGAGACCCTTTCTCACTCAAACACAATGTCATTACTTCCCATTTAAAGATATCCTATCAGTCCTCCACATGGTTGAGGGTTGCAAACCGACTAGGGTAAGTACCTTGACTTTTCATAATCCTGTAAAGTGTGTAAAGTGTGTAGCTTTGGCACTAGAAAAGATGGATTTAAATGATGTCTCTGATAAAAACATTTTTTTGTTCAGCACTTACTCTTCTCTGTAACACAAGAAGTTTCCGCAGGTTGTGTTGCATATATTTCAAACAAGGCTGGTTTTGACAAATGGACTGTTACTTTGTAAGTTCTTTTTTTGAGACTGTCAAACAATAATAAATTTTTGAGTTATGATTGCTTATCTGTACTCCTCAAAAAACTCTTTAGCTTCTTTTAGACTCCCTGAGGACTACTTAATACTTAAATTTTTTCAGTTCAACTTCTTAAAGGACTTAAAAGCAAAATAAGAAAATGGGACCATCACAGTAGGCTCAAAACCTTTACTTGCAAACACCAAGGGTAAGTGTTAAGTTATATTCTCTTCTGAGAACTGAATTTGGTCCAGAGCAGAATTTTCCTATCTCTAAGTACTGGAAATAAAATGTAATTAAACCTCTGCATATTCCTTGTGTACTATAAATACATTAATAAAAGAGGCAGAGGAATTCAACTCCTAAATTATTAGCAGTAGTAAAATGCTGAATATTGAAACACAGTTTAATTTATTCATTTATAATTTTTATCAGGCTAAAATGGGCCTCTAGGAACAATTTAAGCATTACAATAATGTAATTGTTCAGTATAGTCAGCAGTTAGAAACCCAGCTATCTGTGCAAAAAAAAAAAAAAAACAAAAAAACAAAAAACCCCAAAAACTAGTGGTAAAGTCCCATGTTGCAATTTAAATTGATGGTGAATTTACACAAAGCCAGCAGATTGTTCTCCCATCTCTTTTGTGGACAAGCAACTTGTGTATTTCAGTGTGAAAACTACTGGTCAGTGAACCAATGCAACTAATCTGGTTCAGTGCTGGTTCAGAACTAATCTGAAACTAATCTGGTTCAGAAAGAGAGTCAGACTCTAACTGTAAAGCATCTAGGTAACCAGTGCATCTCTAAGTTAGCATCTACAAAGTATAGAACTCTTAAGTCCAAAGTGAACTTAGGTGTTGACTATGTGCCTTGGATATATTTTAGGGAAAACTGGTTAGGCCCAAGGTAAAACAGAACAGATGCCATATATGAATAGCAGAGAGTCTAGTGTACTAGACTCTACATCTTCAAAAGACAGATTCACAGGTAGGCATTCCAAATCTAAGACATTCAGGAGAAAGCTTTTGCTGAGTTATTTCCTCTTATGAAAGAGTGCTCTCAGTTCCAGCCTACTGTATAGGGCAGATGATGTGACTCACAATCATCATCAATATCAACCCACAGATAAGTTCCAAAACTGTTCTAATGCATATCAAACTTGTTTGAAATTCAGCAACCTTTCTCAACTTCCACGTGTAACTATAAGGAGCACCCATAGCTGAGCAAAAAAACCTACAACATTGTGTCTCTAATCAAATATAATGCTGCTTCTCAAATCTCAAAGGATATCAGTCAGTAGTTTTCTGGAGTGGTACTCAAAATTACAGGTAGGAGTGACCTGCTCCTGTTATACCTGAAAATCTAGCCATCTTTCAGAAGAATTGTCATACAAAAGGAGGGAAAATGTGAGTGCACCAGACATCTGAATAGTCTCCTTGGTGAAGCTAGAGCTTTATATCATGCTTATGTCCAGTTTGGGAGGCTTGAAAGTGACCTCAGGAGGTTTCTAGTGAAACCTTCTGCTCAAAGCTGGATCAGCTCTGAGGTCAGGTCAAGCTGATCAGGGCTATATCTGGTCTGGTTTTTAAACCTCCATGGGTGAAGCCTACGTGTCTGGCCCATCTACACCACTGCTTGACTATCCTGATGCCACTGTAGGGAATAAGCCTAATTTCACAAACTGCTCCCATGCTACACTGAGGAAAGGCCAGCCCTGCATGCTGTACAGCTTGTATTTTCTTTCCGTGAAAGAAGGGGCAAAGTCTGCTCAGGCTGGGAATACAACTATGAACTATGGCTTTCTCAACACTGAACTGTATTTGTAATTGTAAATTCATATTCTGAACATCTCTTGTTAAACAGGAGAGCTAGAAAGAGTTGTGTCCAATTAACATAAATTCTTAGGTCACCACTTGAGATCCAAAGCAGTTACTAATTTAGGTCTTAATCTGATCTGATATCAAAAGCATATGGCTCCAGTAAAGAAAACATAGTGTCTGGACATTAGCTGAATTCCTTCAGAATCTGCTGAAGGTCATAGACTTTCATGGGTGGAATGTGTCCTGTGGACATCATTCCAGTATCATCCTCATGGGGATGTTTATGATATACATGAAATATTTTTTAAAAATGAAAATCTACTTATTATTCTTTTTAAAAAACATTTAAATTTAAGCTTTATTAAGATGTTTTCTATCTTATGCTGCCTCTCAGTCAAATGCCTTTCTGCAACAAGTTTACTACTCAGGGGTCAAGGGCAGAAAAGCTGAATGCTAACAATTTGCTGCTGATAAAGGTGGCATTAAATGGACTTCTAACATGTTGTAAGATGTCAAGAAGTTATTTACAATCTTAAACACATACTGCACATGAAGACAGATGTATATTTGTAGACATTGCATAGTATATTTTTCAACAAGGAATATAATAAAGCCTGACTGAGAAGGACAATCAAGAAATCTGTGAAGCCCTGTTTCACTGTTTCCATAGTAACCTCAATAAGCTAGTAACCTTGGTTAGGGACAACCCCATAAGCAAATATATTGTAAAAATGTCTCAGTCACAATGAATACACTCTCCCTGTTTGCCTTTTGGTATTGCTTTCACAAATATCTTGCCCCTTTTTTAGTTTAATTGTTCTCTTTAAGAAGCAAAACCTGAAGCATAACATAATTACCTGCCCTACCTATTACTCTCAGTATTTTAAAAGGCAGGTTGCAGGTACAGTACAATTCATTAGGATTTAACTATGCTGAGAGAAAAAAAAAAAAAAAAAAGGAATTGACTTTCATGTTTGTCCAGAAAATGACCAAAGTCTTTTCAATATTATTACAACTGCAAATCTGGGAGCTAACTCTACCTGCAGAACCACTTGCCCAGCTCCCTGCTCCTAGCAGATCCATCTCTCAGTTTTTGGAAAGAATGCAGCTAAGGAAATGATAGAGCCACCTAATTTGGTTTTGCACAGACATAGTGAGAGTACTGAAAAATTATGATTTTGATTCAAAAGGCAACTAAAAAGCAGAATCTGGATTTAAACTCTTTGTGCATGATTTTTGTACCTGATGTGATGTGGAGTGCCCTTCTCTAAAGCAGCGCTTCTCAAACTGCTCTGCAGAGCCCTGAGCAGTGGTCCACAGCCACGTTAAAATATAATTACCTGCAAATAGATCATTTGTGTGCAGCTCTGTGGGTGGAACACCACACACAGGGTTCCCATCCCACTCCCATGTGAGGGAACAGGGCAGCAGGGGGGCACTGGGGCAGCCCCAGCCCTGGGCATTTGGCATCCCTCTGGGTCAGGAACAGGTGGAAGCTGTCCTGGGATGCAGGCTTGTGGGAAGACCTGGCATGATGGGGCGCATGGGGAGATGGAGATTGCCCCTACTGTGGTACTGCTGGGGCAGGGGCTTCCAGGTCTGGGAGTTGACATGAGGTCCCTGACTCTGGGTCTTGCAGGACAGACAGGCTCATCAGTGTCTTCTTGGCTCTGACTGTATTCTGCATGAAAGGTTTTGTATAATTAACTGAAGGGAGACAGGGCCCCTACCTCTTGAATATTTCACCACATCTAGAACTAAAAAGCATCAGAAAAATAAAAATCAACATGATATTTTTATGATCACTACACAGTCCTGCAGTACCCAAGTGTGTTGTAGTAGGTGCCAGGCAAACAGAGGATAACATAAAGTCCTTCCTTGAATGCAGGATTCAGTTAAGGCCCCAGTTCTGCACAAAATGCATGTGGTTCAGTATCTTAAAGCAGGGCTGTGGCTAAATTCCATAAGCTATGTAATTTTTTTTTTTGCTTCTGATGAATTAATATATGGATAATGTACAAATGTGATTTCAGTGGAGACAAGATAGCTACCAGCTATGATACCAGGTACAATCCATTTCCAAGTAAATAGTAATTATTTTTAATGTGTCTTTATTGACTTCTAATAATCTCTGAGGGGATTAATACCTCAGAAATTATGTATGTGCTGATGATAGAAAGCAGAATGAAATGTACTGATTTATTGCAACTCTTCATTAAGTTTAAAAGCATTCCACTGTGATGAAGACATCAACCATAGGCTGTGGTATTTTCATACTGCAAAGGAATAGTTAAGGACAGGAAGACAGAAAAAGAAAGCAAACTGTTTTAACTTGAATTCAAGCCAGATTTCACAAAACCAAGACCCTATTCAAATCCAGTGAAGTAAAACACATTAAATGCATCCACCACTTTTCACTGTTAAAGGTATGGATGAAACATACCTGCTTACGTGTGCGCTAAAGATTTTACTAGGTAAAGTAATAGCAGTTTACTGTATCACAGAAAGAGAATTATATAACTGAATTTCTTGTAAATAGTAAAATCTGGATTCTTACCTCTATTACCTACAATGATATAATTCCTTCGATTGATATGGACTTAGATTTAAACCACCAATTTATGAGACAAAACAAAAATTACTTTTTCATTTTTTTTGCTCAGTAAAATGGAGATTTAATTTTTTAATTAAGAAGATTAATGAAAACTCAAAAAAATCAAGAAATAATGAGAATTTTTCATGATAAGGTTTCTTTTGGAGTTTATTTTCTATGAGTTGGCAGGAGAGAGTTATATAATACATCTATACGTTTTGGACCTAGGCAGCACAAACACAGAATATAAAGTTGGCCTCTCTTCATCTAAGAAAATGGAGGTATTATAAATTGCTAATGCAAAAGGAAAATTCCTCTTAACTCCAATAGGATCCAGATTTTATCTTGTGTTCCTAATTATTTCCTGGTGAGTTCTACACATGTGAATATTACCAGCAAAAGCCAGGTCATTAATGCAAGTACCCCAATGCTGAAAAACACTGAATGTGGGCTTGTTTCCCAAATGACACGTGACTCTGCAGTCTCTGCATAGATGCATTCCCATGTAGTACATCTGAAATTCTTCATAAGCACTATCATCAGCCATCTTTCTCAGAGGAAAATAAGCACAGTATGTCGTTAAGCCTAAGTCTGTATCACAGTTTGGCTACTAATGGTCACTAGGCCAAATTCAGGAAAAAAAATGGTGATACTTAGTTTAGAAGCCTCTCAAACAGGGTCTCTGTCTCTTCTGGTACTTAATGCACTGTTAGCACTTACAAATAAAAATAAATAATAAAAAAATTAAAAAACCCAATTAATGAAAAAAAAAATAAATAAAGAAACTTTCCCAAAAAAGTTCCCACTGACTGGAAGAGGGGAAACACAAACCCCATTTTCAAAATGGAGATAAGGAAGACCCAGAGAACTACAGGCCAGTCAGTTTTAGTGCCTGGCAAGATAATGGAGCTGATCCTCTTTAAGACTCTGATAGGCCACATGGGAAATGAGGAGATGGTTCATGGCAACCAACATGGCAGTGCCAAGGGCAGTCCCTGCCCTTTGGTGACTTTGGTGACTTTTTATGATGGTGCCACAGCACTGGTGGCTAAAGAGAAGAGCTTCCAGGAACTGTGCAAAGTATTCAATGCTGTTCCACATGACATCCTGGTCTGCAAATTGGAAGGACATGGATTTGATGGATGGACCACTTGGTGGATAAGGAATTGGCTAGATGGATGCTCTCAAAGAGTTGCAATCAATGGATCAGTGTCCAAATGGAGTCCTGTGATGGGTGGAGTCCCTCAGGGGTCTGCTGGAAAGGGTTCACAGGAGGACCACACAGGTGATCAGTGGGCTGGATTGCCTTTTCTACAAGTACAGGCTGAGAGAGTCAGGGTTGTTCAGCCTGGAGGAGAGAAGACTCTGGGAAGACCTTATAGAAGCCTTCCAGTACCCAAAGAAAGTCTTCAGGGAAGCTGGAGAGGGACCTTTTTATAAGGCCATGTGGTGATAGGACAAGGGGCAACAGTTTTAAACTAGAGCAGATTAGATTTATTAGATTGGACATTAGGAAGAACTTTGATATGAGGGTGGTGAGACACGGGAACAGGTTGCCCAGAGAAGTGGTGGATGCCTCATCCCTGGAAGTATTTAAAACCATGCTGGATGAGAATTTGAGCAATCTGGTCTAGTAGGAGACGTAGACCTGCCCATGGCAAGGAGTTTGGAACTACATGATCTTTAAGGTCCTTTCCAACTCAAGCCATTCTAGGATTCTATGAATTCAAATTCTGATATTCAGCTTTGGCAAAAAAGTTCTGGATACTTACCTTAAAAGGATTCATTAGACAGCAGTATCTCTCTGTACATAGAGCCTTGGTTGCTCCAAGGCTTTGGATAATGCATCATTTTTACAGGGCTTCCTTGCTTCAGAGACCCTTTCTCCAACATGTGAGATGGCATTTACAGAATCCTCAAACATAAATGCTGCTCTAGAACTTTTACTTGCAAAAATGCCACAGCTTGATTAAACTTACCATTAAATTATCATATTTCCTATAATTCTTCTTAAGGGTCAGAGAGAAAGTTTTAGGTGTCTTGCGATTCTCTAGATGGAACACTGTGTCTGTAAGAGCATTGGTAGTAGTATAGGAAGCATTTCCTTCTGTGAACTGACTGATCTCATAATCCTGGGCTTTATGCTCCATATTCTGTACTCCTTTACCTATATATCCCTGAGGTTTTTAAAAATGTCTTTTTAAGTATCTTTCCTTTAGGAGTGCTAAAGGGTGTAAGCCCACTTTATACAGACAAAACTGTTCTGAGAGTATGTGGGCTCTCATTCACACAGGCATGCTGCTCCTGAACATCCCAACAGTTATCTCCATCTTCAGGCATACATGGTTCCACTGGTGCCATTCACAAAAGGAACACTCCATCCCTCCTCCAGCTGGCCATGATTACACTTACAGGAGAATCTCCACACATCCATGGGGCAGAGCTCAGCTCGGTGATTTGACTCAAAGTGTACTATTAAAGTCATCACACTGATTTGTTGTCCAGGAATCTTAATAGATTTGGGATTATTTATGAGGGAGAGAACAGCTTTCATATTTTCTTCCCAGCTGCATATGATATAGCTTCATTACTGCATGAATATGCATTTTCACTTCCTTTAAATCTTTGTCAAGGCACGCAATTTAAAAAATATTTCACCTTATGAATTCTGTTTACTGTCAGGTTTTCCCTTATGTTTGCATCTGAGTTCAGAAGAGAATTTTTTTTTTTTTTTACTTTTAGGTCACCCTTAGGTGAACAATTGCTGGTAGAGTTACTTTGTGCCCTACACATGCAGATACATACTAACTGAGGTTTTTAGAAATTAAATACTTGCAATATAGCATTACAATCCCAGATTTCATCTACAGACTGTGAGTCAAAATAGATAGGAAATTCATCCCTCTGTCTCATAATACTCCATTGGAAAATACTAGATCACAAAAGTATTCCCAGTACAGCAATATTCCAGATTTTCTGCTGCTGTAGATGCTGTCTCAGGCATTCTGTTGTTTCTGGTTAATAAGTCATAAAGCCTGTCACAATAAGTGTGTATGGTTGGGTTTTTTTTTCTGTCATAATAGTTTTAGTTGGAGCTCCCAGAATAGAACAAGCTACCATTCCTCCTCTTCAGAAGAATGAAAGTCATCATAGTTCTAGGCTAGGATCCAGACTTATTGCCTTGGAATTCTTTTTTTCCTTTCTGAATACACTTCCTAAAAATTACTTTGTAACTGCTCTTCAGCATTAGGTTTCCATCCCACCTTCTTTTTCCCCCACTTTCCAATAGTTTTGGTGATCTGTATCTATCTGGAAAACCTCAATTTTTCTCATCTTTCAAAACCTGACATTTGAAAGAATATTGTATATTGTAGCTATTAAATAGGCTTTTAGGGGTTTATATGATTTGCAGATAAGATGTTTCTATCCCTGCAAGCCTTTAAGAGCAGATATTTTTTTTTTTTTTTTAATATGAATGCTCCTGCTTTGCAATAGGACAGTGGACTCATCCTGATTTTCTGTGTTGCAATCACTTTGACCAGCTCCCAGCACCAATGACCAGTTTTCTTCCTTTTCAAAGATTGCTCCAGCAAGTCTCTCAGTACTGAGAAACAGTATTTCAAGTGGAGACAGTAAGACCCTGCAGTTCATGACAGAATTCAGAAAATGTGAAGGACTGTACTACACCCTGCCCAATTTCTTCTAAGAAATGTAGCTCAGACTTTGAGTAACACATTACAAATACTTACAGGAAATTCAACATAGTTAACTCACCAGAGTTAACAAGAAATCTTCAATGCATTTAAATAATAAGTAAAATTTAAGAAAATTGTTATTGTTGGTAGCTGTGGTCAGGATCATGTTCACATGTGATGTGAGCATTTGTGATAGATGTTCCATACTCTGTTACTATGAAGAGCAAGCTACTCATGCATCCCTTTCTCTTTTAAACCAAAGCCAAAACAAAGATCTGAACTAACCAACACCAAATGTTACTTTTGGCTCAAAATATCTCAACTGAGATTACCTATTGTTTTGGTCAGTCATTATAGAATTGTAGGATGCTAGGGATTGGAAGGGACTTCCAAAGATCATCGAGTCCAACCCCTGCAAAGCAGGACCACTTAGGGCAGGTCACACAGGAATGCACCTAGGCAGGTTTTGAAGATCTGTAGGGGATGATTCAAACAGAGGAAAATATAGAAAATGTGATGATAATTCTGCCATTATTAGTCAGGAAAATTAAAGTATCTTATCTGATAGATTGATTTACTGAAGAAAGACCTGTGCCTACCTGACATAGCTACTTTGCAAAATTAATAGCACACTTCCAGACATACGGGCACACTTTCTAATACTGTGAGTTAATTTTAGCTTGGGCATTAAGGATTTTTTTATCTCTCATTTCATAGATTTAGAAACTGGAAAATTCTAGAAGTTGTGTTAATAATAGATTTTAAGGCTCAGTATTGTGACTATTCAACAAATGGAAATAAATCCTGCTATTTTGTTGTGTCTCTGTCACTGGAACTAAGAAAAAAAAATTAAAAATCATGAACTTAAAAACTGCAGCAGTTTGCTGATATTGTGTCAGGTTACAAAGGGATATGGATTAAATATTAATTCCAGCTAATGAGAGTAAAGAATCTCTTATATAGACTGAGATTGCATGATTTTGCTCTAAACTCTGACAGTATTCTGGACAAGAAAATCTGCTGTAAGTGGAATGGATATTATTCATTCTTGCTCTGGCCTGGCGGGTAGCCCATTAGCTTTAAATTAAATAAATATCAGCAATAATATTAAATAAAATTTAAATGTTGTCATAAAATGTCAACTATGATTTATTTTATGACTGCTACTCAAAATAATGGTTATCATTACAGCTATGTCAGAAGGAGATATTTCTGTCTCTGACTTCTAATTCTCTGTATCAGTAAGAAACTTTAAGTTTATATTAGGAAACAAGTTGTCATTCCAGATCAAGAGCACTGAGCGGGTGCTGAATTTAGCAAACTCTCTGACTTCTGGCAAAAATATTTTAATTAGCCTTCTCCTAACTGTGTTTAACAAATCCTGTGCTGCCAGGGAAGGAAGAAATGACTTCTCAGTCAGATAGTTTACTTAGTTCTTTTTCTCCATTGCCATAAATCTTGGTGTGGTGATTATTAGTGACTTAAGACTACTTTTTTAAAAACAATGAACTGTGACCACTTTACCCACTGAAAAGCTCACACATCATTCAAGTATAAATGTCCTGTTTCTGCATGGTTTATTTTCACACCATTGTTGGGTGCTAAAATAGTTTAATGCCATTTATAAGGCAAGGACATTTTAGCTCATTTATCCAGCCTGCTATAGATATGCCAAAGTAGAAAAACTATTAGTAGCAACCATGTAGTATATATTTGCAGTGCTGCAAGTCCATACACTGGAGCCCCACGTATTTGGCTATCCCTAACATAATTTGAATGTCGAATAAACTGTTAGTCAAGTACTACAAATTCCATGAGACATAGATAAGTTCAGAATGTACCTTTGAACATGTGAAATGATCAAAAATGCATCTTCCAAGATAAATTTACTTAGAGATTGTGGGCCAAAAAAACCCAACTATTACTTTTGTCCACATTTAGTGGAACAATTTAGAGTTCACCCACCTACAGTCTACAAAGACCCTGCATAAGGTTTGGCTTTAGACCTTGTATGCTGTCTTCACAGAAGAATTGTTGTCTGTTTCTTGAGTGTGAATGTGAACTCCTGTGAGTGAGCTCACGACGTGCGTGTGTGAGGGTTGCCCCTGCACTTCTAGCTAAGGCAGCCCAGCGCTCCATGCGGTTAAGTAAACACAGCATGGCTGCTGGGGCATGTAGCCAAGGCTGAGGCCAGGAGGAGGGGATGAGGCTGGGAGGAAATAAGAGCAAATTCTTCTGAAATGATCTGACAGGAAATGACAGAGTGTCAGCCTTATACAACCACACTGTGTGCAAGAGAGAGAGGGCGGGAGAAGTTCTTCCTAAACACAGAGTGGTGCCAGATCTCAGTAGGTGAGGATGATGAAATAATAAAGCATTTCCCGTGTGTGTTTTTCATTAGTCCTGTTTTGTTTTTCTTCCAAGTGCTGTGGAAACAGAACAGAAGCCCATGTTTCAGCCATGACTGCAATGGCCTCCTCCCGTGGGAATAACAGCTGCATAAATAGGAGGGAAGCCCCCAGTGGAATTGCTTCCAACACCTTTCTAATGGAAATAATGATTTGCAAAGCCCAGTTTATACCTTTGCCACGTAATTAGTAGCCAAGATTAAAAACATTGTTCCAACTCCCAGCATCCTTGAAATCTGGCAAGACCTTAAATATTCCACTGTGTTCCAAAAAGGTAGCCCATAAGTGATCATTGTAAGGACAGTCTTGACCAGCTGAGTCAAGCCCTTGAATCAGTCAACACTTATTATATGGAAATTAACCAGTTTGATGTCAATTAGTGGGAATTTGTTAGCAGACATAACCTATGAGACACTTTATTTTGAATTCCTAGCTCTCCTCATGGAAGCTAGCTAAGATGGGGCCAAGGACCAAGTCACACATTTCTTAAGACTTGGAGCAGAGCCAATTAAAAAAGGGAGTGGAGGGAAACTGTATCAAAATATGCAACTATTCCTGTTTCTTAGGCACTAGAAGAACAAGGAACCAGATATTGGATTCTTATCCAGAGTCAATTTCCACCCTCAGATTTGGGTGCATAACAGTCTATATTGTATGTGTCAATACTGAGTACAGAAGAAGAAATTGTTGCTTTACTAATGGCAGTATCTACTCTCACTTCAGGCTGTTCTTAAACTAAGACTCTTTTTCCATCATGTTCTTATAAGCTATATTCTCATATAAAGAAAGTAGAAATTTCTAAATGAAAATTTCTGACTTAATAATCAATTTTCCTCCCAAGAATAACTTGGAAAAAGAAAAATCAACTGTCTGCTCAAATCAGAAAGGGTGCCAAAAGATTTCCTCAGGACTTAAGAATATTGTTTGTCTGGCCCATGGGGTCACTGTGAATTACACCTTTTGTTTGAAATTAATAAAGTACCCTCACATAACGCTTTATGTGTGCATAGCAGCATTCAGTGTGACAGCCTGCTGATAACCCATTCAAAATAAGTATTTGAACTGCTGGTTCAACCTCTATGCCTTATGGCAATACAAAAACACTCACAGCAAAGATACAGGATCAGAATCTTGCTATATGAAAAGCTCCTGACGATTTAGAAACCAGGGTTTCTACACAGCTTGTGGAAACTCCTCTGTAACTCCTATTAACTCATCATGACATATACAGCATGTTACCCTCCCATACAAATGGGTGTTCCTATAAAATGAGCCTGATAGTGCCTTCTAAGTGCACTTTCACCTATTCATTAATTTGAAATAATGCTGCCCAATGCTATTGCAATAACCAGAGTTCAAACTTTTACCAAATTTGAAGTGTCTCTAAAAATTCTCCCAAGCATTTTAAATTATACAATACAATACAATACACCAGGTTGGAAGAGACCTTCAAGATCATCGCATCCAACCCATCAACCAATCCAACCCACCCAACAACTAAACCATGCAGCCAAGCACCCCATCAAGTCTTCTCCTGAACACCTCCTGGGAGAAGAGGCCAATCTCTGCCTGGCTACAGCTGCTTGTTTAATTTAAGAGCAGTTATTAAATGAGCCATTCAGTAGAGTGCAGTACAAAACTTCCAGAAGTTGACAATGGAGACACCACTGTCAAACTATAAGGTCTTGCCTTTGATAGTGATAGGGGTTCTGTAACCTACATGATCAACACAATTTATCTCCAGATTCAGGCAGTGACAACACTTAACTTGAGAACAGCCTGATAAATTTGCAATTTTTTCTTGATACTGTTGCCCATTTCAGCTTCTAAACTTTCACTAGTAAGAACTGATTGTAAGACAAGCAGCCCCTTTTGTAATAGTCATGCTTATGCATGATCATTTCATTCAGTGCACTGTAATATCACTGGAAAAAAGATGCTAACATAAAATAGAGTCTTAGTTCCTTCTTTAAGTAAATGTAAATCTTAACAATAAGCATTGTTCATTCTACACATTTAGTAAATTGTCCATGTTATTTTAAAATATGGGCAAACCTTGTTTTTCTCAAAATTAAAGATAGCAGTGCCATAAATGTTAAAAGATTAGAAATGTGTAAAATTTATTACAGGGTGGCTAGAGATTGTTCATTTAATAATGGGTCTGTACATTGCTGCTGAAACAGATCCATAAATGGTAGTGAGGTAAAATCAATCTATAAAAGAACATATTTCAATTATGATCAGTATGTTTTGCATAAAAGTTTTAAGTATATGGCAAAAAAGTATAGATCACACACAGAGGTACTTTTCTTTGTAGATAGTGTCAGAGACTACAGTTAAACTCCCATTTGGAGATTAAGTATCTGGATAAATCCTTAACTCCGCTGAACTTTATGGGAATTTGACTGCCCACCTTAGTGGATGCAAGACTTTACTCTGGAATTTTATTTCTGCAGTAATAGAATAATGTGAATTCAACCCCAGCAGTCTAAGGGCATGTTCTTCAGCCAACAGGCAGGAACTACTGGGATAGTTATTAGAACTGTACTTTCCTTAATTTCCAGAACCTGTCAATTTGAGCTTGCAGTTCTAAGACAAAGCCCCTGTTGTAGGACTCCAATACTGTACATAATCCTTTCTCAATTCACGTGGTAAAATGGATAGTTTTGGAAATGTCAGTACAATGTTCCAAAAGTAAGAATTATTTTTATTTTTTGGGAAACAATTCTTTAACAAAGCATGTAATATCTGCTAAAGCAATCATCAGGTTATTGATGTCAGAGACTCACATCGCCTTTAGGAGGGTCATGGTTATGCATAATCACATAGCTACATTCAGTATCCACTACTATCACTGGGAAAAAAAAAGCTAAAATGGTCTTTCTCTGACCCTGTTTATGTGAACTTCAATTTCAACAATAAGAATTGTTTAAAAAATAAATAAATTGTGCAGAGCATATTAGTAATTCCTGAAATAATGGAAATGGCTTCCCTGTAAATAGGGGACCAAATTCTAAAGCATAGTTTGAGTTCCTTGGAGGTGTAAGGCTCTTCTTGGGTATACAAACTCATGTTGCAAAGCTGAGGGGTAGAACTATTACTTTATCAATCTATTTTGTTCTAGCTTTCAAGCTACCCAAGTACATGAAGAGACCTCAGGATAGAATACAGAACTCATGATCCAAAACACATTGCTAACCATCAGAAACATCTTTTTTTTTTTCTCTTCTGTCATGGCATGAGTAGGTACTGCCAATAATTTTCAAGAGCTGTTCTTGTCACAAAACCCACAGCTTCTTGTGTACTTCAGTGCTCTCACTAACTATTCTTTGAAGACATAATACTCAGGCTTTGAGACAGTATATTGTTTTCTCTGATGTTTAAAATCAGTTTTTCTACTTATATAAACTAGGATAACTGGAAGCTGTGGAACTCAGTGTATCTAGTCAGTTTATACTGTACAATTTATGGGTTTCTATAATTTGCAGTTCGAATTAATATGTGAATTCTAGACACAAAGGCAAACTAAAAACCTGTTCTGCAGTTCTTCATGAATAGAAGCTTGATAGCAATGTAGTACAGAGCAAAACTGTTACTGAGTACCTAATTGCCACACAGTGACAATGACATCTCTGTAGCAGCCAAATGAGAATATACAACACTAAAAATTTGAATTGCTTTGGGTTACATTATTTTAAATTAGAATATTATTGGACACATTCCATTTAACTAACATATTAACTTGAAAATCCTAGAGAAACTGTCTCTTTACACTTGATCTTCGACTCTGATTCAGCATTTCACTGATGACTGAAACTAAGTTTTGGTGAACTTAGTGACTAATGCCTAGAAAATAAAAACAAACACTTCTGGTAGCACTGCTGTAATCTAGGCTAGCTATATTACTTGTTCTGGTCTCTGCAACTGGTTCCCATCTCAAAGCACCAGGAGAAGTCTGACACTTCATAATGATCTGCAGCTTTAGGAGAAAACCACTTGGAGTATCAATTGAACTGTGTGGGTGTTACTGGCACTAGGCAGAGGTAACAGGCTTCTGTGTCAGTGGTATCTGTGCACTTTGTATTACATTTACTTTCTGTTAATCGGGATAAGAAAGAAAATCTCTAACATTTCATATTTTAATTGTCTGGAATATCATGTAATTGATGCTACACACAGAAGAGCTTAACTTCTGGTGTAATTTGAGCAGCACTTCATTACTTTTTTCAAATGAAGTGCCACATCATTATGATATTTTTCACAGGTGTTTTAGGGTACAACTATATTGCATTATAAGAGTGCATACAGCTTTTTAATGGAAGATGGCTGCTTATGGATAAACATCTCCTGGGTAAATATCTCTTGAAGATGTAAGTCTTTAAACAAGGAATGTTTAAGATGTTAAGAGAGAGAGATTTAATATTTTGGGCCTTTAGGATACAGGCTAGTAACCCTGAGATATCCTTTGGGTTGTTCCCGTCCTCACCTCCCTTCAGAATCTTTGTCATTTTTGAGATAAACAAGCTCAACAACTTCTATTTCGCAGCTGCTGACTTAAAGTAGAAGTTTTCAATAAATGTGGCTGGTCCTTCTAGATGGTTCATTTTGCCTAGAGGAGGAGTGATTAGTAATGTATAGGACTTCACACATTCAAAATCCATCTGTCAGTGACTTTTGATGTGAGGAATATCTAGTGCTGAAAGTCACAGCATATCAGAGTTGTTGACCATATGCAAACTTGCTGCAGAGCAAGATACATGGCATTGCTAAGACACTGTGCAGCAGAGATGAACCCAGGAAGATCCATGGAGAATTTTCCTTTGGTTGACCTTAATTATAATTCCTAACTTTTGATCAGTAATTTCAGATATAGCCCTGGTTTGGAGACCTGGTCTTGGGAGAATCATATCAGCTAAAGTACCAGCTGTGGCTGACTTGATTCAAATGAGCTGAAGGAAGATTAAAGATTTGCTAATATTCATCCAAGCTAATTGGACATCAAATAACTAAATTTCCACAAGACCATTCCTTGCATAGTAACAATAGCCTGCACCCAGGACACACAATTTGCCACAACAGTTTTCATTCATAGTTCAATGTACCATGTTTTCAAAAGGTAAGTTAGTGTCACTCTCACTTTTTCAGATCTCCAGAGCACGTGGGAGATGATTTGTAATTCATGCAACAAATTGTTAACTAGACACCAAGTGAGGGCCATGGACCTCACAACAGGGGTCTGGAATTCATCACAGTTAGCAGGAAGAGACAAGAAGCACTACATCATTGGTGTCTTGATGTACGGTATCATTGAGTTGAGCACTCTCAATCCAGATGTCCACATCCTTAAAATCATTACAGTAGTCAAGAATTTGCATATTGCTATCATTAATCTGAGCTCACTTTGTTGTATGAGGTTTTTTCCTCTGCTCTCTGCTGCCTAAGTCTTATGGGCTGTGACTTCAACCTGCCACAGTATGTGAGAAGGAGAATGTGGAAGAAATACAACTCCTTTAATGTGAATAGTCAGTGCAGGACAAACCACTCTGAGTTCTCTTGTCTTTGTAAACAAGATCTTGGGTAGCAAAAGGCACGTTGGCATCTTGGAGTCCCTTCAGAAAGGGCAAGAAGCAGGCTGTAGGTCAGCCTCACTTCCATCTCTGGAAAGGTGATGGGACAGCTCATTCTGGGGGTCATCTCTAAGTATGTGAAATAAAAGATTATCAGGAGTGGTCAGCATGGACTCACCAAGGGGAAATCATGCTTGACCAGTCTGATAGCCTTCTATGATGGTGTGACTAGCTGGGTAGATGAGAGCAGTGGATGTTTTCTTAGCTTCAGCAAGGCTTTTGACATTGTCTTCCGTAACAGCCTCATAGGTTAGTTTAGGAAATGTGGGTTAAATGAGTAGACAGTGAGGCTCTCCTCCCTTCTGCCTTACCCTAGTGAGGTCACAGTGGGAATATTATATCCAATTCTGGGCTCAGTTCAAGAAAGATAGGATACTACTGGATAGAGTCCAGTGAAGGGCTACAAAGATGATTAGAGGATTACAGCATCTCTCCTATGAGGAAAGGCTGAGTGAGCTGAGGTCATTTAGCCTGGAAAAGAGAAGATGGAGAAGGAACCTTATAAATGCATATAAATGTCTAAAGAGTGAGTGTCGAGAGGATAGGGCTAGGCTCTTTCAAATGGGTCCCACTGGTAGAACAAGGGGCAATGGGCACAAACTAGAAGTAAGTTCCATCCAGTATGGAACAGCAAGTTCCATCCAAACATAAGGAAAAACTTCTGCAACACTGGAACAGGCTACCCAGAGATGTTGTGGAGTCTTCTACTCTGGAGACTTTCAGAACTCACCTGGATGTGTTCCTGTGCAACCTAATCTAAGAGAACCTGCTTTAGAAGTGGGATTGGCCTATATGATCTCTAGAGGTCCCTTCCAACCTTCACTATTCTGTGATTCTGTGACATACAGATTCTTACTGTTGGCAGCTTTGCATCCACAGTAGAATATTATTATTATACAACAAAATACAAATAAAGGGTGGCCAAAAAAACTGCTTCTTCTATTTATTTTTAAATACAGCTTGACAAATTTCACTAAAGTCCTTGGATTTATTAAGTCTGTGTGTTACATTAGTCAGAAACAGCAAAACAGATGAGCTATGTTTGAGTGCTAGACACTGCAGTCTTTTTTTACCACTTAGCTAAAATGGCTTTTACACCAGCCAATATTAATTATTATTAAGTGAAACTCAATATCCTGCATTTTAGTTTATAGTCACCATTCTTAGCTAGGTATTATCATTCTTATCTACACCAGAAGTTCAAATATATTTTATGTTTAAAGCACCAGAAGCTAAGCAATAGTAATAGTGCATTGAGCAGGGAACAAAATACCTCTGCTCATTCTGCTTATTCCCTGATGTTGTAGATGCTCAGACCTAGATGGTGCTGGGGATGGTGTGAGAAAACAATCTATCCCGCTGACCTACATGCTGAGATAAAGACTCAATAAAAATGCCGATTATGCTTTCTGGATGTTACAAAGAAGTATAATCCTTTTTTAATCCCCGCCCCCTTTTTTCCCCCTGAAAATACAGCAGCAGATTTTTTACATGGGAGAGCAGGAAGACATCTGGAAGGCTGTAAGCATGGTTTATATGGCCTCCAAAACAGACCCTGAAAAGCAAAGACCTGAAACCTTTTCTGCCTTGTAAATCATTCTTACAGTCAGACAGCATCAAAATGCTGCATCAGCTCAGACCTTAGTCTTTTATTCTGTCAGCAACACTGTGAAGGTATGAATAGGGAGCAGAACAGCCTATAGGCACATTGCCACATTTGGAAATTACTCCAAGCTGGAGAAACTTCCAAGCTGTTAGTGTACAGCAAAAGCATTTTCTTTCACATAGTGCAAAGTATGCTGAGCAATCACCAGATTTTGCCCCAAACACAAACCTTCCTGCCAAGTACACCATCCCTCTTCCCTTCTTAAACTCTTCATGTAACACAAAAGCTGAACTCCTCCAAAGGCTACTCTACATCCCTGCAAGTTGTCCGTTGCTGCTGTCTAAATAAGGAGCAAATACACATCCTAATTTGCACATAAAGGATCTGCAGGGGAAAAAAATCGTATTTCTTCCATGTAATTGGTTTTCTTTTAATCCTGACCTTAATGCATATCATTCTTGATGAACTGCTTCAAATAGCTTTGAACTAGGATTTTTTTTTTAAAAAAAAGCACATTAAATAATGGAAAAATGCCATCTTATTTTACTGCTTACATCAAGATTCAGAGAGATGAAGAACAGTGACAGCATGGCTGTTCACCCATAACCCTGGGAAAGCAGGTAAACTGACAGTGTGTAATTACTAAGACATGATATTAAGTTAAAACATATAGCCAAAGTAGTGCTATTGCATATGCATCCCTTGGTTTTCAAGGCAGTGTTTAAAATAAAAAACCTTCACTGAGACAGAAAAACTGCTGTGGTTATATCATAGCACACTGAGTTGCAAACCTTTTAATGAAAGACATAATTCTTGTGCTGTCTGCATCATACTATATTCTCATGCAAAACACTTTAATGCGTCGTGTAAATTATCTAAGACTTTCTTAGCATGTATTACATTTCTTAATCATAGATATTGGGTGTTAAAAAAAAAGAGAATTATGTGACATGCTGCAAAACAAATTGCTTGGTGTTACCATATACTCGCTGGGTCTCTACTGAAAATGCATGCATAGGAGGGCTGGTTTTTTTTTTTTTTAATGTGCAGAACTTGCTTCTGAGTGCATATGTTATCAACGAAGCAGAAATGACTAATCTGAAATGATGGCAGTCTGATTTTCAGCCAATATAATCAGTTTAAAAGCAGGGGATCTAGATTAGAGTCTAGATGATCTATTTATTCTGAATTTCAAAATAAGCTTCATGACTGGAAGAGGACATATATAAATAACTCAATGTTTTCACACACATTCTCTTTACAATTACATTCAGTTTAGCTATAAAGGAATTTTAAATGCAAATCTCATTTCCAGCAATAAAATGCTTTTGTTTTCAAGTTAGCAGGCAGGTTTGTCTTACTGATGCCTCACCAGCTGAACACTACTGGAGTATACATGGAGGGCAACATCACCACCACCTTGTAGGCTGTGAGTTGCTCATAGATGTTCCTTCTCAGAACAGAATCTGATGCTATCTAATTTTCTGTCAAGTTTGATTGAAGGTAATATAATGTAATGTAAATAACATTATATTAATGTTGAATAATTGGGAGTATTAAGCAGAGGGTGGAACTTAATATATTCTATATTATTTATTTCATAACATTTCATTAAACAGATGAGATAGCTGCCTTCAATGCAACCAGAAAACCATAATTCAAACACTATCAAATAAACCAGAATTTGTGAAGGTTGAACTCTTGTGGCCCTTGCAAATATATAAATGTGTAACCTAGTTGTTATTAGAGAGGAATAAGAACCCCTTCTAGACTGGTAGGAATTTAACATGGACTTCTGGGAATGCGACACATTAAGACAACCATGATCTAGCATTTAAAGATGGATTGATTGCAATCATCATGGGTAATCATTACAGATATGTTATTATGTGTACAAGCTCTCAGCTCTCTAAAGATTAGGTTTAATGATGGTTTTATATGTGTTCTTTGTTGCTAATATACAAATAGTGGTGCAGATGCTAAAAGATGTTGACTACGACTTGGTGGTTGTGTTCTTCAAATCTTAGTGATTTTTGGATTATGTTCATAATCCAGAGGAGGGCAGAAGGTCACACACTGTCACACAGAGTGACAATGATACCAAACTATGCCTCCCTTTCTGTTCTATGGCCAATCTCCTTTATTAGATTGAACCATAATAGTGTTGTGAATTATACTAAATGTAAAGTGTTGGCAATTAGAAGCAAGCATGGAAAGATATGCAATCAATTGTTAAGCAAAACGTGCACACTAAGATGCAGATTTTTGTAACAAACAACTCACCCAATTTTGAGTAACACAGACTTGAAAAATAATTGATGCCTCTAGTGAAATATAAATAGAAGTAATGTTGTAAAATAGACAACATCAGAAAACAGTAACATGTTTTAACAGAACAAAAAAGGACCTAACAGAAATTGCTTGTATATCTTTTGGGGTTTTATTCATACCGTGGATGAATCACTGGCTGATGTTTGTGGCGGTTATTCATGACATGTCTGGTGGTGTTATGACCTTCCCTCTTTTATTGTTTTATTTGATGTTTGTGGTATTTTATATAATTGATTTATGCCTGGTGATATGTTTGGGAGCATTCCAGTAATATACAATAGTGATTGTATGTCTATAAGTGATGTTACATACTGCTGTTTGTGATCTTTCTTGGCCAGGTCACCATTGTAAATAAAACTTATTCTCAATAGATTTTTTAATGTGACTAAAGATTTTGACTGCTTGAGTGATTGACTGATTGACCAGAAAACACTTGCTATCAGGACATTAGAGTAGCACAGAAAAATGTGTCCTTTGTATCTCTGATTCAAAACCACCACGATTTTTGATCTTTTAAAGTGAAATAGGAATCATAGCAGTAAATGCTCTCCTACCTTTCTTCTCAGTTGTCCTGATGTGTGTAGGTGCCCACAGCATTTCACAGCCTTCTGGATTGATCTTAAGTAATTATCCTCCACATGATTCCTATGGTATTCTAATAAGCCCTTTACTGAAAACTGTACCAGAAAGTATAGTGGAACTGTCTTTGTTCATTTGTATGCTTGTTTGTTTGTTCATTCCTCCTTCCTAATTCCGTCTTTCTGAATTCCTTTCTTCTTCCCTTCCTCTTTCTTTCTTGCTTTCTTTCTTGTTTTCTTTCTTTCTTTCTTGTTTTCTTTCTATGTTTCTTTCTTTCCTTCTTCTCTCTTTCTTTCTTTCTTTCTTTCTTTCTTTCTTTCTTTCTTTCTTTCTTTCTTTCTTTCTTTCTTTCTTTCTTTCTTTCTTTCTTTCTTTCTTTCTTTCTTTCTTTCTTTCTTTCTTTCTTTCTTTCTTTCTTTCTTTCTTTCTTTCTTTCTTTCTTTCTTCCTTTCTTCCTTTCTTCCTTTCTTCCTTTCTTCCTTTCTTCCTTTCTTCCTTTCTTCCTTTCTTCCTTCCTTCCTTTCTTCCTTCCTTCCTTTCTTCCTTCCTTTCTTTCTTTCTTTCTTCCTTCCTTTCTTTCTTCCTTCCTTTCTTTCTTCCTTCCTTTCTTTCTTCCTTCCTTTCTTCCTTCCTTCCTTTCTTTCTTCCTTCCTTTCTTCCTTCCTTCCTTCCTTCCTTCCTTCCTTCCTTCCTTCCTTCCTTCCTTCCTTCCTTCCTTCCTTCCTTCCTTCCTTCCTTCCTTCCTTCCTTCCTTCCTTCCTTCCTTCCTTCCTTCCTTCCTTCCTTCCTTCCTTCCTTCCTTCCTTCCTTTCTTCCTTCCTTCCTTTCTTCCTTCCTTCCTTTCTTCCTTCCTTCCTTTCTTTCTTCCTTTCCTTTCTTCCTTCCTTCCTTTCTTTCTTCCTTCCTTTCTTTCTTCCTTCCTTTCTTTCTTCCTTCCTTTCTTTCTTCCTTCCTTTCTTTCTTTTCTTTCTTTCTTCCTTCCTTTCTTTCTTCCTTCCTTTCTTTTTCTTTCTTCCTTTCTTTTTCTTTCTTCCTTTCTTTCTTTCTTCCTTTCTTTCTTTCTTTCTTTCCTTCTTTCTTTCTTTCCTTCTTTCTTTCTTTCCTTCTTTCTTTCTTTCCTTCTTTCTTTCTTTCTTTCATAATCCCTCTGTAATACACAGATTTCACAAATTACTCAACAACATTCTTTACACAAGCCATGCTTTGGGTTTTTGAAAACAAACAAACAAACAAACAAACAAACACTCTAGAAATGTTAATTAACAGCACATACAAAATATTTTACACTGTCCAGACAGATAAAGGACTGCCAATTTTTAGTTCATGACTATCCCTGTATGACTATCCCTGAACTTGTGCTAATGAACACATGAGACTTCTATCCAGATGTAGAGAGTTCAGAGAAGATGACAAATAACACATCTCTCTTGGTTACACAGCAATGTGTTAGCAGTACCTCAGTTGTAAACTCTCATCTCATTAGCATTTCCTGAGTCTGATTAACAGATGTTGGAGAGTCTTGGTCTAGACATAGTTTGATTCCATTTCTGACAGCATTGTCAGAAAGTGGCAGAGGCAGCACCAAAAGGAGATTATGGCTTTTCCTATGTCTCTCTGTAGCCTGATGACCTAGAAAAGCTCAGGCATAACTTTGAATGCACTGACAAGTCACAGAGGATAGCTGTGTAAAACATGGGAGAAGAGAAGAAACTCAATACTCAGAGACTTTTCTAAACTTGATTTCAAAGTATACAAACAGGACACAGATGTTGGTATCACAGAGGAGAGAGCACAAGTTCTTATCCAATTTCTTTCCAGTTCTATCTTTCAAAATAATTTCTTAAGAGTTTTTATATTTGAGCCACTTAATAGGTATCTGGGGACAAGTATTGCTCCTGCTTGTCCTGCCAGAAATGGGAAATGACTCAAGCTTAGGATTTCACAAATCCTAACAGATTTGACTAGAATTTACTTTGGTCTGAAGCAACAAAAGTGTAAGACCAGCAAATTTGTTTCTCAACACATTTAAGGCATCAAATAAGAAATCAACTGAATTCCTAAGCTTTCTTATTGTCTGTGTGAATTTAGATGATTATAACTGGTTTGAATTGCCACAGAAGAAAACTCCATTCCTTTCCTTCAAACTCTGATAAAAAGCTTTAAGTAAAGATGAATCAATTAATTTCCCATCCACCTTTGGAATACCTCTAATTACTTATTCAGGCGCCGGCCATTTTCATATCTGACACACACAGTCTTCCCTCTTCCTTCACATGAATGCAACATTCTAGCCAGAGCTTGCTTTTTCACTCTGGCACCTTGCATGCCATATCTACCTTTACACACTCTTCCAAATTTATCTCTGAAGGTGTGCTTTGTTTTTCTATGTCTATACATATTACCACATCTGATGCTGTGAAGCAGAACCATCACAGAAAATTGTCCTAGCAAAGGCAGGACCTGGGCTAAGTTACCTATCCTGTGGTTTTGTTTATCATCTTCCTTTCCCCTTCATAAACAATATTATGTTTGCATTTGCCTTTTTAAGAAAATGTCCCTGAAAGAAGCAATCCAAAACTTAAGGGATGTTATGGTAGTGGGAAGATCTTGCCAAGAAGGACTGAACAAGACAATCATGTCTTAATGTTTGACAACCTGAGTTAACAAAACTGGCATACAATGTTTTTAAGAATAATGCTCTGCAAGCAGTATTTCTCTATACTACACAGCCTTTAAGGCAGTCACAGCACTGGACAGTTATACCTAGCAAATATGCCAACACAAGTTCCAGAAAGACTATGCTCTGAGAGAACTTGTGTGATGTAGACCCCTGGCATGCTTTTAAGCAGAAGAAAAATGAAAACCTAAATGAATGCTCCATGTTTGTTCTGAAGAATACAGACAAGTGAGCATGGGGTTACCAAGCCAGCTCAGATCAAGTACCCTTCAGGCTCAGAATTCTGCCTTTGCCAGTGCCTATGGTAGGTGCTTCAATGAAAACAGCTAGCTAATTATGCAATATCCTACATAGCACAAAGGAATGAGAGGACTGTTTCTTATCCCTGTGATCAGCTAGCACCCTGGAGTATGAAGTTCATGGCCCTTCCTAGTATGTAAAATTACAAATTATATTAATGGTCATAAAATTAAGAAGTCCCTTTAAAAACCCCATTATAATATTTAACTCTCTGACCTCTGTAGGTTAACTACTATTCATGCTGTGAAAATAACTATTTAATATTTATTTTTTAAATAATACAGTAAGTTTCTTAAAGCCATTATGCCTAACCATAAAAACACATTCTATGTGGCACCTATAAATTATATTCTTAAGTTCCCAATGTCTTCAAGTCTTGAAAAATATTTGGTGGTATAAAAAAAAATTTAAAGAAAAGAAGTTATATAAACAAACTGCTTACTGCTTACAGCAAAGCTGAAGTTAATTTGTTGGGGCAAATGACAAGTTGATAGGTTTTGATCTAATTCATTTTAGCTTACCTTTAAAGTATGCTTAGCCCCATATACACAAAATTTATTCACTTTTTTGTCCTTCCTTTATTTTTAGTGCATGTATGTTAGGTATTGAAAGCTGGCAGATGAGAGAGCTCTCTTGGGCTCTTTCTCTTAGCTTTGCTAAGCTGCTGTGCCTACACGTCATTCTACCCTGCAGTACCTGGGCACCATTACAGCCCAGTCCATCTAGTTCAAACAATAACAATTATGCAAACATCAGCAATGATTTGGGGATACAAATGACCACTGAATACTGGACTGAGACAGTCAAGCTATCAATGATGACAGGGTTTATTTTGCTAAAGCTTTAAGTCTTTGAATCACAAAGCTTTACTGAAAATTGCTTAATAAGCTTCTTTTGCCAAAAGAGAAAACATGAGGGTAGAAGGAATAACACATCTTTAATTAGAAAAATTCAAATCAGCTTTTAATTTAATTCACCATACCTGCAGCCATTATTAGATCTGCATCATGATATATCTCCAATACTATCAATTTTCATAAATGCAAACTTTCCTGAATATGGTTCTGATGTATCCTGACATTTAAAAATATGTCCTATTGTCCTTTTCTGTGCAGCAGACCAAGCACAGAGTGTTCAGTCCTATATCACTGTCACAGTGGTATTAGACCAGATGGCTGCTTCCTCGCAGAATCAAGAATTGGAGATAATTTATGCTGTTCACTGTTATTAGAATGTAAAAATGTAGGGAGTTTGCATCATGCATACATGAAAAGCTGCGTGGAACATTCAGCGACACATTGGTGAAAAGGCATTTACACTGTTTCTGCACTTTTAAGGGTAAAGACTTATTTGGTAAAGCTGTGGACTTCTGCAAAGCCTAATGGCTACTCTGCACAAGATACAGGGCAGGGGACTATCTGACTGAGGTTACAATGCTACGTTGGCAGGGTAAGGATATTCTGAGCTGGGAAAAAAAGGCCAAAAGCTGCCTTATGTCTTCTTTATTGTAAAATAATTCTACCATGTGATCATTCTCATTAATATGTGACAGTTATTTTTGTGTCATGAAGAATGAAATGAAAAGACTTCATTCAGTCTGTTAATTAGCACAAGATAATATTTCTCAGTAAGACCTCATAGCAAAGGACACAAGAGCTACAGAAATTTACTCCTGTACCAGTGACTGCAGTGATCTTCACTTATGGGGGGACATCATTGCAATCTGAAAATGTGCTTGTATGTGTACATGCACCACAGTGTGTGTCAAAGTACTGAAGAGAAAGGATGTCAGCCTCCCCACTTACTGAGTCTGAACCTATTGCAGGCAAGAATCTTGTTGTATTTGAAACAGATGAATCATTTGATAAAATATACGTTAATACTTCTCAACCTGTTCAGGAACTAAAACGTCTCAGGTTCCTAAGAGAGGAAAGAAAAACAAAGGGGAAGAGAACTTACTCAGCTTGTCCATGCTGCTGCAATAAACAGTATATATACAGAAATAGAAAGGACATTGGGATAACCAAATGTCAAACACTGTATGCAGACAGCAGTAGCTTGTTGCTTTATCTTTTCAGTTCTGAAACTTTAACACATTACTCCTTATGGATGATGTCAAAGTTGTACTCAAACTAAGAACAAACACTCTCTCATCAATATTTAGGAACACTAGAGGAGGAGAAATTTTACTGTCATTCACTGAAATGACACACTCTATCTGATCTTGGGAAAAAAGTGTATCCCTGAATGATTTGATTCACTTTAAGTTAATCTTTAAACTGTACTAAGAAACATTATTAGGGACAGATTTGCTTTCAGCTCTCTGTGAGCATACAATTTGTATTTATGCCATGCAATGAAAGTATTGTGACTTTGAATGACTGACTAGCACCTTATGAAAGTCATTACTTTTATATCAAGAACAATATTTGTAACATAATGTGTTCTTAAACTGATCAGGACAGCAGGAAGCAGCTAAGTGGATCACTTATCTTTATTTTGCAATTTAACCTATGTTGTGACAGGGAACAAAAAAATTAGATAATTTATAATTTTCTGCCAGTGTTGCATACTTTGGGGTAAGCTTGTAACTACTAGGTATAACTGAAAAGCAAAGAGACGTGGCTGCCAAATAAAACAGAAGAAAGAGTACTTTAGAGCATAATGAATTACTAGCTGACTGGTAGAACCAGAGCACAAAGATTTCTTGCATTTCTGTTTCCTGACCAGTGCTGTTGCTGACCAGATTTTTCTTCTGTAAAAATCCTAGTAGGAGTTTTATTAAAATAAAGTCTATCATAACAGAAGATAGTTGTTATGCAGGAGCGGTAACTCACATAATATGAGATGGCATTTCTTTCCAGCTCTTGCTGCTCCGCTGGTTCTAATAGCAACCTGGAGCTCAATTTCCTCCTCAAGAACATTGCATTTCATGTGGAATGTCAATTATTAAAATGCAGTGTCCCGTGTCTCACTTTTCACTAGATGAATTCATTTGCAAATTTGCTAATTTATGTAAATGATCCTTAACCTGTAACTGCCCAGTATGCATTTCCCAGTGCCTCTTTTCAGTTCAGAAATATATACATAGAATGTGATGCCAGAAATATGTATGCTAATTACCTTGTGCCACTCTTTCAAAGCCCAAACATTTAATAGCAGTCATACCCAGAAAGAATATGTAATCCTTCTTTCCACTGTTACATTTTCAGTAACATTAGATCACTCAAAAGAGGTAAATGATCTTTAAAAGCTGCCCTAAAACACCTCTAGTCATTATCATTGGCAGTAAGTATAGTTTTAATACAATATTTTTGTGAGAAGGCATGAGCTGAATCTCTCTGGCTTTTTAATTCTGTTTTCAGCTTTCAGGTTTGGGGTTTGGGTTTTTTTTGTTGTTGGGGTTTTTTTGTGGGGATTTTTGTTTGGTTTGGTTGTTGTTTGTTTGTGGGTTTTGTGTGGGCTTTTTGGTGGTTGGTTGGTTGGGGTTTTTTGTTTGGTTTTGTGGTTGTTGTAGTTTTCTTTCCTAGGAGGTCATCGCTACTTACAACGGGTCAAGCCACAGCTCCCAAGATTTGATCATTCCTAAAACTGTAGTTTTTGCAGCTAAGACTCTCCTCTGCATTTCAGAAATTCGTTACAACGGGTAGGGAATTTCCTTCAGGAAGTCAGTGGTCCAGCTGCAGCTCATTCTTTTCCTGATAATACATGCATGGATGCCATTCTGGAATTGTCACGCTGCTTCTGGTTCTATCAGGAGCACAAATACTGTGCACCCATAAATATTTGTTTCACTCCAAATGACCTCATGAAGTTTGAACTCCTTTAGTCTGCTTGTAGTCCTTATGAATGAAGGAATGTTCAGCAAAACTCAGCTGAAGATACTAATTTTTGTCTGACTTCTCTCTGCTGCACTCCAAAACCTCTTCAATGGCTTCAGGCACCACTGACAGTTTAGAACATGTCGATGAACCTATTACAAGTTGGGGATTTAAACAAAACTGTAAAATGAGGCATGTTATTGTTAAGTAACTTCCTGTAGTCCAAATAAAGTGATCCAGGTGTAATTGCAGGTAGAACTCCACTGATTTCAGTGACCTGCGAATGGCAGACAGGACTGTGTCCCAAGGTCTCCTATTGACAAAACAGCTACAGCTTGCTTTCTCTTGATTATTATCTGATTTACATGTCCTTGTTTTAGATGCTTCCTGCAATGGGCTGATGAACAAAGCTCCATTTCACAGCTAGCTACCCAGGTCATTCCTGGCCAGTATGGAGGTCCCATGGCCATGACTCAGCTCTGACCATGGACTGCAGGGCACATGTCCTTTGTGGCACCCCTCCCTGACTGGCCATCCTTGAGGCCTTTGCATCAGTATGTTGCTCTTTTCAACTTACTCCACAGGCTTTGTTTCCCCAGGGTGTAATGGAGGGAGAGAGGGATGAGGTGCCTCCAGCTGACAGTGTAACATGCTGTCAGGCCAACCTCAGTGTGCTCTTCTGGAGCTGGAGGGGTCTTGTGTCTCAGTGTTTAGATTGGCTTAGAAAGTGTAAAGCCAAGAAATGTTTGGCTGCTTTATGCCTGCTTCAGCATTCAGATTGCTTGGAGAAAAAATCTCAAATGGCTGCTTGCTGAGTGTTATGCAGACATTTTAGCACAAAATCAGCATCTCCAGTATCTCCTGTTCATACTATCCTCAGGCATTTGATTCGATTTCTGCTGAGATAGCAATTGGGACAACTAACTAATACTGTTGTAATTTTGGAATTATAAAGTCTTTCACTGTATTTTATTATTCAGATATCTGAGATGCAAACTAGCCTTTAAGCTGCTGCTTAGTTTTCTCCACAAAGGACATACTTTACAGGACAATGTCTCTTTAAATCTACCCCGAAGATATTCCTCCTGGCCCAGAAGATGCCAAAATGACTTGATGATTTATTTATGTGGAGCCTGGCAGACCATAGTCCAGATTGTGGCTGAGGCCGAATTTTATGAGCATTCCCCCTAGTGAGTATATTTAAAAATTAAAAAAAAAAAAAAAAGTCCTTATAGAGCTTGGCATGAGATTCAAGCAAATATTATCAAGAAGAAGAATGACCAGGAAAAGATTTTTAGGACAGAATATAAATCGTAATTTATTGACAATATTTTGTGTTTAGAAAATGAGAATTTTTTTCTTAATCTTCAAAACAATTAGGAAACTGAAGGAGGCATTTCTCATCTCAGCAGAAGCTAATGTTTGGTCTGGAATATTTTTTAGCCATATACAACCTGGCATTTTGTACTGGGATCTGGCATTTTTATCCACAGAAAGATGGATGTCTCATTGTCATTTCAGAATATACAAGCGGCATGTTGGTGCAATGATGTAAGAAAGCAATTTTCTGCCCTATTTTATTGATTTATAGTATTTTAGTAAAGTGATAAAAACTTAATGCTAGGGATAAAAAGGTGACTCATCTGATGCAGAGACAGTAGGCAAGAATAGAGAATGAGGAGGATCCAGTATTTATACTCACTTGCCATGTTTTCTCAGGCCTCTCATGTACTAGACCACTGGCTAAGTTATGAAACCATATCTAAACTCTTTAAGACATTTTGTAGGCATGAATCCCTTTTTTCAAGTCACGGCTTGGTGCAGGACTCTGGCTTTTCGAAGTACATGCACATGCAAGCACAGGCAAATCCTAAGGGCCACAGCAACAAGGACAAATGTCAATTATCCTGACTCCTTCAGGCTGGGAAGCCCAGTTCTGGGGACATTGAGGGGTACTTTTGCATAGCAGGAATCAGCAACAAGAAAGAATGTGCCTCCACAGCATTTCATTTGCTTCACAGCAGTTCCTTGGGTGGCCTTTTCAAGAGCTAAACTACTCTGGGCAAAGTTCATATTCTTGCTTGATGCAGGGAGCTCCTGAAGCAGATTAGCTCTGAGGTAGAAACCCCTATGTCCTTTGGGGAACCTCTTGCTGGGATGCTCCCACATCCTTTTGGCTCAACATAAAGGCTCTTGCTACACTCATGGAAGAAGCATAGCTTTTATCCTGTCTCCTTTCCTAACCCCAAGAAACAAGCTCCCTCAAATCAGATACATAAAAACTAAGCCTTGTGTCAATTTATAGGCAGGCCAAATTATGTTGGAAATAATTCAGCTGAAACAATATGGCACATTGTTCTTGTATATTCTATAAAAGTAGATATAGGTGGGACATCAGTAAATGAGAGCTGGAACATGCTAGGAAGTAACATTTTCATTCACAATGGCATCCCATGCTTTTCTCCAGATAATATGGAGAATATTCTTGAAGGTCCAGTCAAAGGGAACTCCAAAGAAAATTCAGAGGCATACAGGACATTCATAATGCTGTTGATAGTTATATTGGAGAATTCTTCATGCCTCAAATTTAACAGGAGAAGGGTATTTTACAGCCAAGAACCAAACTAACCTTATGAAGTCAGACCTATTCTAATTCATCGTGTGAAGTATTTATTTGCCCTAGGGAAGTGCTTGGCTATGAATTAAGATGTATACCGATATGAGTATCTTCAGGACTGGGAGTCCTGTATCAAACAAAGGGAATGTCAGTATGACAGTATAGTGCATCCTCATTGCACAGTATTAAGGTTCCTACAAGGAAAATGCTTGGAATACTCTATCCTGATACAGTTCTCCACTGCTCCACTTCTAACCAAAGTTATTTCTAAAGGAGTGGGGTGGGGAGTATTTATATCTATTGCTGAAATAATTTCAGAGGATTGAAAATTAAATCAAACCTTGTGGTAAAAAATGCACTGCATGGAACACAGACATCTGGTGAAGCTGTCACGGAGGTAGATTTAAAAGTCAGAAGGAAGCAGCGAATGGTATCTTTGACTTCACACAGTAAACTGCCCAGGCCTTTACTTCTGGAGAGATGCACAGTGTAAATTCAGCCACTGACATCAGGTGAGGAGCAATGCAACCAAACCCAGTATTAATTTAACTTTGGCCTCACCATTTTATTTCACTTGATTATATATTGAAACTAGTCCTTGTACTTGACTCAATTTTGTGGTTTTAATGACCTGTCAAAAGCTCAGCCAGGGTTTATTGTATTTATATTTTTTAATTAGTTTAGTAAGCAGACAGGCTGTTTATATTTGATTTTTTTTTAATTAACTGTGAAAATTTCTGTACCAGGATGATATTGTTCACATTGATATATGTGCTTCTGGTATGTTGGGTTTCCTGTGTGATATATTGAAGACAGGAGAAGTGTCACACGAAAGTCATGGCTAAATAGTGCTTCACAGATTGCCAGACTATTGATGTGAGCCAGTTATGTAGCATGTAATTATATTCTTACATGCAACTCAGGCCAGTATTAAAGAAAATCGTGTCATGTCAGGTCATGTCTCTAGCATTTTTATCTCTGTGTTATACTGTGGGTGTGTAGACTTTACTGGAAAAAAAAATCATATCTTGTCATCTCTGGTGACTATCGTTCTCTGGCCACAGAAAAAATTACTACATTGACCTTGACTTTGACTTTTTGGATGCTATGGGATGCCTCAGTCATTCCCTTCTTGGAATCCTGTTCTAGATCTTTCACCATTTCAACAAATTCGTGTTTTTCTTGCTCAAAATTCGTATCTCATAAGAGTGGATGTGAACTGAGGGTCCCTAATTAATTTCATGAGTCCCTAAACAGCAACTGGGTGGGAATGAATTCTAATCAATGCAACATTAATCTCGATTTAAATGAGGGTGCTAAAAATGGAGAAATAGCTCTTCATACAGGCAAACTTAACCTCTGTACCTGTAATCAGTTTTCTGCTAATAACATTAAACCCAGGAATAACTTATATAAAACAATGCATTGCTTTTGCTGGTTTGGATCCACATAACCTACTGAGATACTATCAAAGTTCTAACTCATTTGCAATTGTTACAAGAAGGGAGACAAGAAAAATTACCAAGGAACTTTGATTTGCACAGGTGACCTGAGCTAATTACACACTTACGAAACAATAGCACAGGAGGATTAACACAACTTACTCTGTAATTACCATTGCTTCCAGTGAAGTTATTCTGTGGCTAACCATGTAATAACATGCATTATTTCACGGTAACTATGTGAGAACTCAAGTTAGCAGAGTATGCTGCACAAACAGAGCAAATCATTGGTAAGCTAAAGGGATCTGAGTGTTTCAGGGAGTGACATGAGTTTATTAGATGGATGATTTTCAGGTTTTTACTAATGGCCTCAGAAGTTTGGAGCAGAGCCATAACACAGCTGGAGGAGATAAGTATATCCAAGGATCTCCCAAGCACAGAGGCATCAGGGTCTTATGGGTATGTTTACACCCATTTTAACACAAGGCATTGCAGAAAACAGATCATACTTGTGTGCCCTCAGAGCAAATTTTGTTTGGCCTGTAAACAGCCAGATACTGGAGGAAGATTTTTAAGACCTTGTCTTGTGCAGATAAGAGGACCAGCTTCAGATCTACTTTAAATAAGCCATCTTACCTACAAAATACAGATCTTGTACTCTGCTGAAAAACCCACTGACTTGTGCTCCAGACACCAAGGACACAAACACAAAGTGCCAAAGAAAATGAGAGACATTACTCAGCCAATCAAGCATAGACCAAGGAAGACTTTAGTCCAGCACACCGAGGCTGTGTTTTTAAACAGATTGGGACAAAGAAACCATTAAGAAATACAAAATAAGGAGATATTGCTCTATAGTTAATGTAACAGAGAACAATGCTTTGATTAATGCCTTCCCATTAGGGTATGGACAAGCTAGATTGTGTTACAGTATTATGGGCTGAGTTGGTAATGTAAAAGCAAAACTGCTCAAAACTGGAGCACAACAATTACAGTTTTTAGGTGACACCACTGTCAACAGCCAAGAGACAATATTATGAAAGGGGGCTTTCTAAATATTTATTAGTACCTGATTGTTCACCTATATTGGCATCTTAAAATTAATCTATTTTCATTCTTCTATTTTTTGAATCTCCATACTGAAGTTAATGGCATATCTACGTGTTACAATGCTCCAGAAAGAATCCCCATTAACAAATTGAACTTTGAGTTTCAGATACAGAGCATTCAGAACCATCTGCTCACACTCTGTGGGGCAGGAAGTCACTGAAGTAATTTGACAAAATTTCAGTTAGCAATTCAATTTGTGAAGATCTCAAGACAATTGACAATAATATGCAAGCTGCAAAATACGTCCGTTTGGCAAAAGAAGTGTATAGATAAGATTTTTGGAGATGTTTGTCTACCAGAGGAATGGACCCAACATAATGACCCAGGAGGTCCTTGCGTATTGTATGTCCCAATCATCCTCAATTATGGGCTCTGCTCTGTATGCAACAACACACAATGGTGTATTTTAAAATGCTTCTCTTAATCTTCTGTGAGGGAAGCGTCTGCCAGAGCATCTAAAACAAATGGTTCTAAATCTTGCCTGATTAGACTGAAATGCACCCTACAACCTATCTCCCCCTATGTTCATCTATTGCTGTTTAAATCTGTATACATTATTCTCATTGCTGGAAAGATAAAGTAATACTTCAGGATGCTCTCTTTCTATTCTAATCCTGTATGGCAGTTGCTTTCTTTAGGCCCCAGCTCTTACCTACATCTGTGCTTACTGAAGTGAGACTTTAATTTGCTACACCACGCCAAGGTATTAATAGACAATTATTTATTGCAAATCTGAACCATTTATACTATTTACTGGTTGACACAATGTAAAATTTTGATCCAAATGTTAATGTGTCCATGACATTACATAATTCTGTTCCACGCCAGGGTTTTTTCTTCCCTAAATGAATCGAACTTGCAATATCAGGAAACAGAGTTTTTAATGGATGAATGATTTACACTCTCAAACTTATAAGACTGCTTACTTGCACAAATAAGGGAAAACTAACTAAACCACCATAGCAAATTAGAAAATTTTAATATTTTACTGGAGGCAAAATTAGAGGTAGAAAAATGGAAATAATCTTTAAAGTACTTAAAGGATATATGAATAAATCTTTTGTTAGTCATTTTAAGCCAATTATATTTTTAGTGGGCATCTTTGAGAACAGACAGCCTTAAAAATACAGATAAACTTTACCTGTTCATAAATAACCATATGGATAGAAAAGCACCTCAAAGTCTCCAAATACCTGGTGAAATTACCTTTATAAATAATTTTTACATAAAATCACAAAAGCAAGAACAACAACATTTTATATATGCAATTTTCATTACGCAGAACATGGGGTTTCAAGTGCTATGTGATTTCATGCTTTTAGTGCAATCCAAACATGGAATCTTTGTTAATTGATACCTGTAAGAATCTTCAAACTACAGATGCTTGAATTACAGTAATATTTATCCAGAGCTCATTCCTCTTGGCTTTTTCTACTGAACTGTGCTATTAAGTTAATGATTTTCCAGCTTTGCAAGCAGAGATTGTTATGATACATAGTTTTAAGGCATTTCTAATTAAATCTCACATAACTATATTCAATAGTAATACCCAGAACCTGTGGTCAACTCAACCTACAAAAGACATTTAAAGCCTTTGTAATATTTCAGGCTATATGGGCAAGATTACACTGGAAACGGCTCTACCAGACAGAACTAATTCAGTATGAGAATACCTGGAAGGATGCCCTTATTAAAGATTTTCTCTGAGAGACGGCAGAACAGCTCCATTTTTCTCCTACATTTTTGTTTCCTTCAGATTTGGAAAGCACAAAAATGGCCCCAGATATCACTGAGGGATATCAAAAGTATGAATAATGATAATGCATGAGTACTGGTTTTATTAACGTAACACAGGTTTGTGGCTGACAAGCTGTGACCCCAATGGTCACAGGTAGGCGGATGCATTTCTGTGCATTAGTGCAGGATAAAACTAGCCAATGTGACTGTGCACTGCATCAAATGGACTGAGATCCATGAAATAATTGAAAATAGGAGCACACTTTTAAGTAACAGGCCAGTGTTGACACAGATATTTTTCAAGAATGTTGATAGAGATGTTTGGTTTTTTTTCACCTAAAACTCAAAAATCAGGCTGAAGTTGGGAAAACTGCTCACTTACTTTCCTTTTCATTACTAATTTAAGAATAAATAATATGGAATTCTGATTCCATGTCTGAATGGTCTCATTAGCCTAACCACTGCTTGGGATGCTGTCAATAAATTAGAATCCTAAGCAAGACACTGAAGTAGCAGCTAGGCTGCTCAAATGCCATCTGCTTCTTTGGAGTTCTTTAGAAAACAAATTGAAGAAAAATTACTTTGAGGCATATTACAGGACTGTACAATGCACCTGTGGTATACAGGAACTGTCATGTAACCAATGACTTCATTGACAATGTCACTGTGAAACTGAAAGAAATGAAGTACAAGCGGGATTTTGATTACCATCTTCTCCTCCAAGTACAACAAGCAGTGCTATTCCAAAGAGTCCCTGTTTCTGCTTTGAATCAGACCACTTTTTCTTTTTTTTTTGCTTAAGATGCATTCACATTGAGATGTTTTCCCGAGCTACCAGGATACACACTGTTGATGTATATTAATGACAGGATGCTATTTTTATTATTATTGTTCTGTAATACAGAATATGTCTAACTATGTTTTGTTTATTACTCATAATACACAATGAGACAAGACACCAGAATGGCTCTTTTGGAGACTTCACATGTTAGGCTGCAAATGTGTATTAACAATAGTACACATTTCTGTGTTATGGTTTCATAAAATGCATTTGCATAATATGAAATCATAATCCCAAATGTGCAGTAAAAAGCCTGTGAAAAATAGTTGCTTCTCATATACTACACAATGGTTGATTTTAATCTTCACTGCCTCAGATGTGGGACTGCTTATTAAAGATTCTTTTATAATGGGAAAAAAAACACTAGTCCATCCTACAGGATTAAGCCTTGCAAAATGAACCAATCAGACAAGAACCTGTCAAGTGGAAAATACGGTTTGCTAATAGTTTGCATGCACACTTCATTTAATATACTTCCAGGCTGAGATGTTACATCCAATATCATATCAGAGACTAAAATAAACAGGAAATGCCAGCAGGTCTGGCTGCACAGCACTCTAAGGGCCTATGCATGTACCAGTGTGCAATGGGAGTGCAGCAGAAATTAGCTTGGAGTAGAAGTCACTAGTACTAGGAAGCCCCTCTTTGGCTCGGAGGGAACCTTTGCAAGAATGTAATGCTTTCAAATTCCACTGTACAATGAATCTCAAGAGAGTTAGACTCCAGAGATGGGTAAGTGTGTTTTAGTGTTGATTCCATTCAACTGCTGTTGCTTGCAGGAAAAGATTGACTACCAGATGCAGCTCTCAGGTGTCGCAACTAAGGCTGTACACATGCCTCAGCCATAACTTCTGTAGGAGGAAACAATGATTTCTACTTTGCTCTTTATAAAAAAAAGTATGGCATTTTTCACCTTGACTGGCTACTGTGCTATTTATTTAGACAATTTGACTTTTGAGCTGCTTTTGCTACACATACATCATCAAATGATTAATGGTTAATTAACATTTTGCTAATGGAAAATAAATTTAATGGGAATGAGTGTATGCCATTACATTTTCCCTTTTAGTTCAAATTCAAATTATCACATTTGCATTTTTATCAATAAAATCTACGAGCCTTCTTCTTGCTATGCCAAAGGAACAGTTTTAATTATATTTAAGGCACCAGAGCTTCAACAGGGATTTTCTGGTACCCTGCTGCACCCACACCTGTCTATTGCACCTTGCCAGCAGAGAAGTTCTCTTCCCTTCCTTAGAGTATAGTTTCTTGGTATACAGAAAAATCTCAGTACTCTATTACATTCCAGAATTTCTGAGCTCTGACTCCTCTAAGGCCTATAGTGTCTTGTTCAGACACTGCTCATTGTGGGGTAATGTATTTGGAATTATTGGGGTGTCCTGTTTGATGGAGTGAAGGGGAAAAATCAGTCTTCATACTAAGGTTATCATTAATACTTTTACAGAATGAGCTGGCTTAAAAGCAAAAGGAGGTGGAAGTCTCCAGGAAAATAAATATGAACCTGTTTTTTCACCAGAGACTTTTACTGATTTACAGACGATCAGAAGAATGTGCTTTGTATGGCTCCTAAGAATCACAGCTCGTCCAGTAACAGTCCAGTACTCCCAATTTCAGCTGAGACCGAAAACTGTAAAATAAACTCTCCCTATAACAAAGGATGAGAGCGCAATTATTTTCATTCACCTGCCCTTAGATTAATGAAGACAGCTAATCCAGGTGAACATACCTATATATCTCATTACCAGTGAACACAAGGCATATAGAATTCACACAAAGGAACATAATTCCACTGTTGAAAAATTTCATTATATTATAATTTATCTGGAAGGTGGTATTTTCAGACACAGCATGCTGTGGCTACTAGTAATCAATGACTCAGAAAGTCAGGAGAAAGGATTTTAAATGGGGTTTTATTTATTTATTAATTATTACAAGATAGTTTGTGCTGCTCTCCAGAGCTGTGCCAAGCTATTTGTTGCAGAGGTCCACTGTCATCTTCTTATTGTATGCAGCAGATTATAGAAAAAGTTGAATTTCTAGCACTGGAAATGGCAGGTGAGTAACTTAAATACTTATCTAATATAAACACTTTCAAAGCTTCCCACAGATTTCTTTTATTTGTTGCCTTGTTTGAGGATGGATCAAGGTAGACACTACCCAGGTCATGAGAATATTCAGTCACATCAATGTTTCATCCACCTTTTCACAGCTGAGAATAGTAACACATGAACTCAGTGGCACTGTGAAAGGCTATCACCTAGAGTTTGCAGAAGTCTGGAACCATATTTGAAAGAAACTAGGCTTTATTTGTCTTTCAGTAGAGCTGAATCTTTGCTATTGCCCAGGGTGAGAAAGGACAGATGCCACTCCTAGCTGTTATTACTGGGATAATCTACACTGCCTGAGCTTCACCTGGAAGCATTGCCTGACATAATTATTGCTCCTAAGTGACACTTGCACATACTTCTTCAATGGATAATACCCTGTCCAAGTACTGTTCAAAGAGCATACAGAGCTACAGGGGTGAATGAAGGATGGAAGGTGTTACCCTGCATCCAGGTAAACTTAGTCTAGTTCTGATGTTGCCTAGGGGAAGGGGATGCAATGAAAATGTGATTTAAACAGTTTTTAAAAGGTCTGGGGGAGAAAAGCAGTTCCTTGTTTTCAGGGATGCTGCTGTTGGCATCAGGAGGGGGATCTATTTCACATATCTAAGAAGCACTAAAAATGTGTACTTTGTTGCAGGGTGCCTGTCTTGGTGACAAATGTGTGTCACATGATGTTTCCACCATGATTTAGCAAAGGAGGTATTTTTCCTCATTTACAGTGGTACAGCTGCAGAAATGAGAGTAATTCTGCTCTGCCTTACCAGTATGCTGCCACTCTGAAGTCAGCAGAGTTTACAGGAAAGAAGAATTTGGCTCTACAGCAGACAGAACAGAACAAAACAGAACAGACAGCAGCACTGGACTTTCAAATCTTATGTGCTTTAAACCTATTTGCCAGAAAAACTCAGAGTTTGAAAATTCAAGCTCCCTTTTTACACATGAAAGATCTGGGAGCAATTCACGGTGCTTAGACTTCTAACTCCCTCATTTGTAGGCACAAGCAGGTAGTTAGACATCTAAGTAGCAATAACCAAGAGCACAAAATTGCTGGCGCAAAAGGGAGTTTAAAAAAAGTAATCAGGCCATTAAAATATGTGACAAAGACTCAAAGGGAGATGATTAAAAATGCAGATGAAGAAGAATAACCTAGCAATGGATGAAGTTTTCTGTACTCTCAAGCTCAAGTTCAGTTTTTAAAAGGCAATCATTTATAAGAATAAACAAGAAGATAGCAGCAGGATTGCGATGCATAGAAGTAATTTGGGGCCTAAAATAGCAAATTAACTCTGTAACAAAGTACAGTTGAGAGGTATATTACTACCTTTAAATATTAAGCTATTCCTGTAAGGTGCCATTTTAAGGTGTGATGTAATATTTTTTGTTCATTTTAATAGAAACAGTAAAAATGAGATACTAAAAAGACATCATTACTTGGAGGAGTAAGAAGAATGTAGATTGCCTGCTCTTAACAGACAGGAACACTGTCCCAGCACTGCTGCTAAAAATAATCAGCAAGTCACCATTTATTTATTTATTTTAAATCACATGGGTTGAAAAGCAGTGACCTGTGTTTCAGGTGAGACTGATATACATGTGAACTCTGCATGTGTGTAGTTAAGAACTACTTTATTTCTGGCAAAAATAAATAGCTGGCAGTAACTGAGCTCTCTCTTCATTGAAAGAATGCTATAGGGCTGGATATAGCCACTGCAATAGAGCAATAAAATGAGATGAGCTTAACACTACCAGATGGTACCCTGTACAGTGCCTGAAATAAAATGGAGAATTAGGGTGCCCTAAGGTGTGCACAAGGAAGGCAATTACATGAAATAAATGGGCCTCAGGCCTAGATGATGCTCAAGTATGCTACACAGGAGACAGATAGTACATCTGGTGAACAGATTTTATCACACACTAGAAAGCTATAAAGCATGCCGTTGAATTTCAGATCTGGGTTTCACAATGACATTTTACCTGTGTTGGTATTCAGTGCTGTTTATTTTTAAAGGTGCTGTAATCTCAATGATGTGTTTTAAAAGCCTTCTTAACGTTGTTTTCTGATGTGCCCCATTTTTTGGATAGATTGATGTAACACAATGCTTTTCCATGGACAAAATACAAACTACTTTGGCTGTAGATGATCATGTTTTTATTTAATATATCACATTGCTGATGTGATTTTAGTAATATGGTTATACTTGTCAGCACTCACTGCTTGGGAGAAAGCCAGTATGTTTTTAAAGTTAACTCCCGCTTCTCCATTTCATTGCAAGATCTCACTGTCCATGAACCAGCACAAATTCCTTGAGGTTTAAAGCAGATATACTAGATTATGCGAGGAAATCTACTAGAGTGATTCAAAGTGGCATTTTACTCTTATCTCTAGAAGAGTTTTCACTTGTTTTTGTAAAATTCCTGCTTGATTTGACACTAAGATCTTTTAAAATTTGCATTTATCATAGAAGCATTCAAAGTGTTAAAGGTGCTGATGAGAGCAATATTCAATCTGTAGTGCTGTGACTTTTTATTTTAATGAGGAAACCATCTAGATCTTTCCTCAGACTTCATGGGTTTTGGTATCTTTCTCTCTAATTCCTCCCCTTTCATCTCCCTCAAATAAAGTTATCCAAGGGAGTTAAAAATGGTAACAAACTTGCATAAAAGGAAAAATTTGAGAGACTGTAAGGTGAATATTCCTGACAGAAAGATCTATGGGCTGCGAAATAATGTCTCTGTGCAAATGATGAAAGCTCTGTTCCCTTGAGACATTTAAAATTAGAAGAAACAAAGCACTAATGCACTCTGAGGATATAATCCTGTTCTGGCCCCCCGTGGACAGACTAAATATCTCTAATATCTCAAACTTTGTACACTATTATTGTTCACAATGCAAAACTACAATTTAATAATGTTACAGGTTTGACTTGAGGCTTGCTTAAACAAGAAAATCTACTCATATTGCTATACTGGTATAATTATATCACTGTAGTTGTATCGGTATAATCAGTATATCTCAGTGCTACCGCTCTCTTAAAGTGCCTTATTTGGGTTATTGTATACTGATTCTAAACCCCAGAGATGTACAATAACATGGGTATATTTTCTACACTAATCTCATCTTCCTGGCTTCTGGGAAGCTGGGAATCTTATAATTATAAAGCTATAGGTGGATAAATGCAAGCATGATGTACCAAATTCTTGCTGAAGTTTGTTGTCAACTGTATATACCATAGAAGATGAATGTTGATGGCAAAAGCAAAGTGTCACTTTAAAGTCACCTGCAAAATGCAAGCAAGACACAAATGTTCAGAGCATGGACAAACACACTCTCTGAGGTTTTTGCTTATGCCTCAGCAGTCTCAGAACAGGGCTGTTTCTATACCCTTCCCCAACACTTTTGAAATTTCTTGCTTTCTGTAAATTAGTATCAAAAGACAGGAAAATGATGGGAAAGTTTTATGAGACTTTCTCTGAAGATTTTCTACTTACTCCACCAGAGCTCTTCCCCTAAGAGTATGTCTACTGCATAAAATCATGCAAAACTTCAGGTCCATAATTTGAAGCAATATGCAGCAGCATTTTGAGAAGACCACTTGGGAGTTTTCTTAATTGCAGAGAATTTACCACAGTCACCATTGAGGGGAAGCAGAGGTTTGGTATATTTTCATACTTCAATTATAATTGTGGCACCAACTTTGAGTTTTGGCTATCAGCCTAAGCAAATTTTCAAGGCTAACAAAGGGTTATAATATATATACAATGACAAGTCATTAAATAGAGTAGTGTCATCGGGTAACACTCTGTGTACAATTAGCATTGCCAAACAGTGCCTTTCAACCATTAGTTATTCAAAAGCTCTGTTTGTCCTGATATGTCTGCAGTTCTGTATTTCACTGAGAGACAATCCTGAAAGGATGTTGAATAGACCTCTAAATAGGAACAGCTCTTTGACCTAGTAAAAAAGGAAGAGATGAAGAAAATAAATGTGAGGAATGGAGGAAAAAAGAAAGGGAAGAGAAAGATCCTTAGCTTGCACAGATATTCTCCCTGGCCAGCTGGATACCTTTGCAAATCTCTCACACACACAGAGTTTCCAGTCCAGAGAGAAGCCTCATTGCCAGAACTTCTGTTGTGTAGCTTCAGTCTAAAAAACCTCACTTATTTCCTAAGTGGCAGTGACCTCCATTCTGCATTGGTGCAGCTACAGAAATCATGAAAGAGCAAGAGTCAGACCTCCCAGAGAGAGAACATGAACAAATATAGCTCCTCTTTAACAAGCTGCCTCTAATACTGGCTACTTGTTGATTTGACTAAGGAAGAATCCAGCTATAGACAAAGGGCCAAATTCTCTTGTAGCGTAAATTATGTGAGCTTCAATACACTCAGTGGTACTATGCCAATCTGCAACTATTAAGGTTCTTGTCCTCAGGGCTTTTCCCATAGAAGCAATGTTCCAACTCACTGAGGGCTCCAACTCACAGGGATTCTGATGGATATAGGATCCAGTTACCATTGCAGTACACATACAAGTTAAAAATTTACACCTCAGTTACACCCCTTCTCTCTCCCTCAAATCTCCTAGCCACCAAAACCTCATGGTGCCTAAGCTTTCAGGCTTACCTGTGCCTAAAGTCCTGGCCATTCTCAAGAAGAGTCAGTATTGACCATGCCCAGCACATTAAAATCAATCCTGCGCCAAAGCCCTGCAGGGTCTCCAGCTCCAGGATTACTTCATGCTTCTACAGCTTTATCCAACAAGTGATGTTTTGATGCATGTGGCAGACACTGAATAAACAGGATGAAGATGTGATGGGGGTACCTCTGTTTTACCCATAGAGTGGCTGTTGTACACACCCAACACTGAAAACTTTTGTGTCTGCCTGACAAATTTCTATCAGTGACAAATAGCAGCTCTCTCTCCAGTGTTCATATTTTCGTCTGTTAGGTAACAAACTGATCAGCCTTTGAGGGCTGACCTGCATTGCCTAGATGTGACTGAGCCTGTGACACTTCCTGCTTCTTGAATGGCCAACCCTAGCAAGCTATGCATAGCAATGCCATATTGAGCCTAGGACAGAAGACTGTGCAGGTCATTTTACATTTATGCATGGGCCCATGTGATTCAGCTGATTAGTGGCTGTAAATGACAGTGAGCATAAAAGGGATATAATGATAACTGCAATTAATTCCTGTAGAAATGAATGCAACCATTAAAAGAAATTTTTCAGTCATTTTTCATCCACACCTTCACTGTTACAGCTCTGCCACGAATGCACTTTATTCATTTATGTGGTTCATATTTGTATGATTTAAATACAGTACAGCTCACTCAGTGGAAAGGATTGTGCTCTGACAATGTTTTTTTGCCAAATGACTAAGGTCTAAACTGAGTTTATTGGTAAATAAACATCCTGAGTTGCCATAAGCAGAATATTAACAAACTCACAGATTACTTGTTCTGCAGGAGGTGGTTTTAATCATGATGGAACAGTGTAAATAAATGAAATACCAACACCAATCATTTATATTCATTCAAGAGAGCACTAATAATTATTACAAAGAACAGCATAACTTTCAGTAAATTTGTGGAAAATTGGAATCAATTCACTGTGGTACTTATGTTTAAAAAGTAGCCTCCAAGGAACTGCAGATCTATGAGTTCAGTACCCCCAGCATGCAAAACAACAAAAATACCTAGAAGCAAAGCAGAGCTAAATGGCCATTGGATTCCCCTGCTCTCTGAATAGGAAAGGAAAGAGATCATCCTCTTGTTTATTTGCATTCACAGTCAATTAAATTAAAGTACTTCTTCCAAAAGATGTTTACATATTACAAATAATTATTAACCTATAGAAGTATGATGTGATAACATGGCAAAAAAAATAAATGTGTATTGGTTGCTTTCTGCATGATTAATGCTTCTTTCCATCAGACACATACATTTCATTTTATTAAAGATCACATTTCTGATTGCAAGAACTGGATCATAAATAAAGCATGCAAGTGGAAGTTGGAAATCTTCTAATATTAATGACAAGAAAAATGGATTTATTGAATAGTCACCTGCAGTTCATACATACATAAGCACATAAAGTGATAACCTAACAGAAGGTATAATCTCAAACTTGGGAGAAAAGATTGTTTTTTAAATAGCTTAATAATAATAGCAGTACATTTAGAGAAAATTATTTCTGTCTTCTGTGAATAAAAAGAGTACAATAAGAGCCATTTATCAGCTACTTTCTACCTTTTCCCTCTATCTAGGAATCTTAATATCTGTCTTCATTTGTTCAGCTTTGAATCCAGTGCTGTTGAACCCATTTATTTTTTGACAGTTTGGACACTGGCAAAAAAACCCCAAACGAACAACCAGCCAACAACATCAACAAATGTTGCTGCTAAGAGCTAATCAAATGGGGTTGTTTGTCCATGGCACATGGGAAATCTAGTGTATTATTGAAATAGATGTAGTTTTTGGATAAAATTATTAACATGACAATAAGCAAATAGAACTGAAATGGGGCTAATAGACTTTACATATGATAGTACAGTGTTGCTGAGACTGCATAGGTGTAAACACAACTATGACATCCAGCAAAACTGCTGAGGAAATTTCTAGAGCAGTGCAGGGCTGGTCAAGATGGAAAGCAGTTTTAAAGTTCCTCACTGAGGCCAATAGGCAGCAGAAATAAAACAGCTGCAGTGTGGAAAGCATCTGTGAGAAAAGCTTGTTCTATGAATTCACCAATAGGTTCCAGATTACCCATGTAAGGTTACATGCATGTTTAGCCCGCATGAAAAGGAACATCTGAGGACAAATAATCTGCAACTTCATACGCCACATAGCACACCCAGGGCTGGTTCACATATTCTCAAGCAGCTGTTGCTTGACCAGCAGTTTATTAAATCATTAAAGCTGCCTACTGTCACCCAGCTCTTCTGGCTAACCACCCTTTCCAGTTATCACCAGCTTAGCAGCTATTAGGAGTAGTCATTGCTTCATCAGTTGCAAAAAGAAGAAACTGGATTACATCAGACTTCCATACTCTTGGCACACGTAGTGCAAAACAGAAAGAACAGACCTGGGAGAGGGGTAAGTAGCCAGTGGAGAAAACCTGAGCAAGCTTTGGGATCCTGCTGTTTTGGAGGGAGACCAGCTGTGGAAGATCTGTTATTTGCGTATCTCCACCAGGCAGGGTGGCTGCCCAGGCCAGCATGGGACACATCCTCCAGAGAACACCTGGTGCATCCAGGAACACTGGGAGACAAGCTGAGGTGTTTCTCACCTGAGCATTCTTGCCAAGATCTAGCCAAGCCTACGACTTATCAAACAAATTATTTTTTTAAAATGAATATTGGCAATTAAAAAAATTACTGCTGGATTTTTATTCCCTATTATGCCGACACAATTTCACTAGAAATGCAATAGACAAATTTACTGGCAGACAAGGTTACAGCAGTCATACATGCACCTATAAGAAAAGGATAGGAGCTACCACAAAAGCAGGCAATAGTTTTTGTGCTCAAACAAAAATAATTAAATGGGAGATGATACATGTCTCATAACAATAGCAAATGAACTGAACAGCTCCTTAAAAACCAATTAAGTCAACCTCTTACTTTCAAGACTTAGAAAGAAATTAATATAACCTTAAATAAATGACATATAATTAAAACTTTAAGAAGCCATTCATGTAAAAACCATATCAAGTTGTCATATGAACCCAGAGAAAATAATCTAAATATTTCCAATTGCAATTTGGGAAATCTAAAGTGAGATCATTGTTTCTGAGCAGCTGCTTGCATTATGCAGACTACAGAAGGAAAGGCAGTTACATCTCCTCACAAGTTCACACCCCTGTTTAAAAACAGTCTTAAAAAATTATACAGGTAGACTCAAAGCTGACAGAACTCTTCACAGTCCTTTCCTACAAATGATTTCCCACAAATGAATATAATTTTCCTCAGTTTAATTATCCAGATAGATACCTTAAATTAAAACTACACCCAACCCCTTGTTTCTAGCAGCAGCACCTCACATAATAGTAGCCACCTCTCCCTGCTTCCAGGCCTCTCTGCTCAACTCCTATGCCAAACACCACAAACAGGAAGAAAAAGAGAGACTTGTACATGTGCCTGTTTGCATATGTGTTTTCCCTCTCTCACACATACAGCACCATACAATATATAAAATATAGAGAAACATTTAATATTTTATAAATTGTTAAAAAGTGAGGAACAGGAGCAGTGATTTGAGCAGTTTGTATCTGCTTATACTTCTAGAGAACCAATCATTGCTTTTATCTTTATAAATTAAATTTCTGGTGCAAAGTTGGCTTTTTTTTTTTTTTTTTCCTCCTTTCTGCATTAGATAATTATACAGCTCGAAGCTCTAATGACTTTCAGTGTAAGAGACTCCCTCTTCCGCTTCTCATTCCAGCCATGCCCTAATCTCTCGTGTTGACATGATGGGTAGGGACACAGAGGAACCAGTTCAGGGAACTGGCTTTCAATTTAAAATAGCACTCAAAAAGTACACAAAAGTGGAGGAATATTTTAATCTGAACCTGCTCCTTCACCTATTTTCCTACATGACTTTTAAAAGATTTGTATCAAACAACTAGACAGGCAGGTGTGGGTCAGGAAAAACCAGCTGAGGACAGAAACTCTCTAAACATTGTTGAAAGAGAAGAATGTGGACCTGCACAGTTAAACTGCATCAAGTATTTACTCAACAAGTTAAAGAAGTATAAAATAGAGCTTGGAAGGTAAGGTTGAAGTCCTGTTTGACATTAACTACAAAGCAATGCAAGGAGAGCTCAAGTAAGTCTTCAAGTGTGCCACTGATGTTTGAAATGCATTCATTGAATAAAAGGAACTGCAGGAACAATAAGTACATTTCAAGTAATTACTATTTTAAATGCAATTTTCCTACAGGGTTTTCCATGCTTATGGTGAATTTATGAGGTTTATGCTGCAACTGACTGTTTTACACTACAGTCCTGTTAATTATATGTTCTTCCTACAGTGCAATAACATGATTTTTCATCTTTTCTGGTTGGAAATCTTTCCCCACCCCCCAAATTATTGTTGCATGATAGAATTACTCACCTGTAACTACGTCGTTTTCTTGGAGAAAATTTGCATTAAATTCTATTTTAAGTTGAGAACACAATCTACCATGTGAAGAAGGATGAAACAGTTTTATCGGGAAAAGTTTGTCTGAGAACAAATATATCCCAGAAAATTCTGATCTACAAAGAATATCTACTGCTGCTTCCTCACTTTTGCATCATTCTTGAAGATTAATTTCAGTAAATTAATACTGTTCAAATGCTGACACACTTTATTTCATCAGATAGTTCATGATTTACTCAAAATTCTGAGTTTAACTCCATCTGTAACAGCACTGTTCATCAATAATTGCTTATCTGCTGAGGTCTTGTTTTTCAAAGCTTAAATCTATGTTTTACCACATTAAAAAATATCTAATTCCCTCCTAGGAAACCTCCTAAGGGTGCTACAATCCAAGGTAGCATCAAAGGTTACTTCATAATACAGAAAAAAATATTTTTCAGCATCATGGAAAACATAATTTTGCTGGTTCCTGTATCAGCTTCTTTTAACTAGAATGTAAAATCACTAACACCAAATTCTAGTGAACTGTTAAAAATAGTGGTGTTCAGACACTCAGCCTACTTGAAATTCTCCCAATAACTAAAAGAGTAGCTAAAATTGTCTGGCATTTAGGAACTTGGAGTGTAATTTCTGTCAAAGGGAGGAACTGATAATAGTCAGAATATATTGTTCCAGACAGCTTATGAAGAATTAATGCAAACCACCAGAATAAGAACAAATATTCTCTTTGCACACATTTTCCTATTCTGGCCTTCTCTGCCTCAAAGCATTCTCTTTCTGAGTTTTCCTTAGTGTCTGCTTGCACCTCTCCTTGCCTGCTTTTTTTCTCTTTGCTAAAATATATGATTAGGAAACAATTTCCTTAAATCTGCATTTGTGATTTATGTCTGTGTAGCCTAGTTTTTATTGGCCATTGCCATTATGATGAAAAAAAAAAAACCAACCACCAAACCCAGCCTTTTAAATGTGTCTGTCAATATCCCTGGGTTGAATATGATGGCGTTAACACCTTCCAGCTTAACAAGAAGACCATGAAGGTTCATAAACTTTTCATTTTTACTTTAAGTTCCTATTCAGGTAGTTCCAGCTCTTATAAAATGTAGTGCCCTATCTTTATTCAGACAAGTAAGAAATCACACTTCCCTTCTCTGCTTATTATGACTTTGTTGCTTGGAGCTGGAAAACTTCTGTGACAATTTTTGCTCAATTTAAAATCACAACTCATGTTCTATTTAAAATATTGTTTTATCTGTTATTTTTGGATCCCGTATGATGACAGCATTGGTTTGCATTTCAGATTACATGTAAAATAAGAACAAGGAAGACAGATTTCCTAACAAGCCATATCTGTCTATCGTCAGTTGCCAAGAAACTGAACAGTGCCTTAGAGAAACGGACTGGGTTGTTGCTTTGTGTGGGGTGGGGTTTTTTGTTTTGTTTTCACAGAATCGCAGAATCATAGAATCAACCAGGTTGGAAAAAACTTCAGAGATGATCAAGTCCAACCTATTACCTAATACCTAACACCTCCTGACAACTAAACCATGGCTCCAAGTGCCACATCCAATCCTTTTTTGAACACCTCCAGGGATGGTGACTCCACCACCTCCCTGGGCAGCACATTCCAATGGATATTATTCTTTCTGGGAAGAACTTTCTCCTCACCTTCAGCCTAAACTTCCCCTGGTGCAGCTTGTTAGTAAGGAGTAGTAATTTTGCAGAAGAACTTCAGATCACCATTCAACTACAGCTTCTATAACTGAAGGTATCATACTTAACATTCACCTGGTAGAGAACACCAAGCATTTTTAACCAAGATGTAAATAAGTAAATACTTTGCAGGTGTAACAAAGCTTAGTTTAGTTTAGTTCAGTTCAGTTTAGTTTAGTTTAGTTTAGCTTTTTGTTTGTTTGTTTGTTTTGTTTTGTTTTGTTTTGTTTTGTTTTGTTTTGTGTGGCTTGGAAGTGCAGATATTGCAAGAACTTATGAAACTGGAAATCCACAAGTTTTGTATAATTGCTGTCTTGAAAATAGAAACTTTGTTCTAATTTCTGTAATACTAGAGGTAACACAGAATACTTTTTCAGTCTAAAACCCTTAGAGAAGTATTAATGTAATAGTGTAACTTGAATGTTTTCCATGCCCCTAGCATTCCTTCTTGATTCATATAGCTCACAGTCTGTCAGCTATGAACTCTCATTTTCTTGTACACCTCTTAAAGAGTATAAGAAATAGCCTTTCCAGTACTGTGATTAGTTGTGTATTATTAACTAAACAAAACTTAATTACTGACGCTTATGCATATAATATTCCTAAGCAATTTTATCTATGAGAGAGTTATTTCTATAGGAGTCATATAAATATGAGCCCAAATTAACTATAAAGTATAATCACTTTCTTGAACTCAGTGAAATACTTGACTCAATAAAATCCTTCACCACAAAAATGTGCAGGTTAGAAGGGCAAATATAGGTCAGTAGTTGTCCTGGTGTTTTCAGTAACTGAGCCATTTCTCTAACTGTAGAAATGAAGAGGAAGCATACAGAGTCAAGAACTTTTTCATTCTGGCAGTGTAATCATACTTAAATCCCAGACAGTACCAAAGTTAATCAAAGGAGCAGGCTCAGTGCAAGTATTATCTGTAATTTTAAACACCCTGTAACAAAATTAAAAATTCAAATAACTGTATTTATGGACTTTCTGAAAAATCTTTTGTGATACTGTAACCCCCCTCCCCCCAAAAAAAACCCCAAACATAAAAACCCCACACCAAAAAAACCCCACATTTTATTTTCTCCACACTCATCGGAGCCTACTAGTATAACCATAAGATTAAGAAAAAGCATATATTCTCCTACTGGCCTTATTTAAGTTTTGTCATAGATGATATACAAGAAACAAAATCAGATAAATATCAATGCCTAAGCAATGTCTTTAGGAGTAAGCAGATTGCATAAGTAGATGTAAGTTTAGCAAAATGACTGAGAAAGTGTCCCTTGGCCCTTCATGTCCTAAGGGTATTAATATCCCTGAGTGCTCACCTTATTCTAAGTAAGATTGTTCCTACTCACTCAGTCTGCTTACCCTTTAATTTGGAACTATAGAATTAAACCATGTCCTGAAAGTGCCATGTCTACATGTTGTTTGAACAATTCCAGGGAGGGTGACACCACCACCTCCCTGGGCAGCTTGTTCCAATGCCTGACCACTCACTCCTTCAGTAAAGAAATTTTTCCTAATATCTAATCTAAACTTTTCTGGTGCAATTTGAAGCCATTTCCTCTCGTCCTGCTACTACTTACTAGGGAGAAGAGACCAACCCCCAACTCACTACAATCGCCTTTCAGATAGTTGTAGAGAGTAAGAAGGTGCTCATGCTCCTCTTCTCCAGCCTCACTAGCCTCATTGGCCTTCTCTGGACATGCTCCAGCAACCCTTCTTGTAGTGAAGGGCCCCAAACTGAACACAGTGAAGTGTGGCCCCACCAGTGCTGAGTACAGGGGCTTGGTCACTTGCTTACTCCTGCTGAGCACACTACTCCTGATACAGGCCCGGATGCTGTTGCCTTCTTGGTGACCTGAGCACACTGCTGCTCATGTACATCCAAATGTCAACCAGCAGCCCCTAGGCCCTTTTCTGCCACGCAGCTTTCCAGCAACTGCCCCAAGTGTGTAGTGGTGCATCGGGTTGGTGTGACACAAATGCAAGACCCAGCACTTGGCCTTCCTAAACCTCATACAATTGACCTTGGCCCATCAGTCCAGCCTGTCCAGATCCCTCTGCAAAGGCCTCCTACATGTGAGCGGATCAACACTCCTGTGCAAGATATTAAACAAGACTGGCACCATAACTGAGCCCTGAGAAACACTGCTTGTGACCAGGCTCCAACTCCACTCACCACAACTTTCTGGGCTCAGTCTTCCATCCATCTCTTAATCCAGCGAAGAGCCACCAGCCTTTCTAGGACACTGCTGTGGGGCACAGTGCTAAAGGCCTGGTAGAGAACAGCCACGGCCTTTCCCTCATGCACTAGGTGGGTCACTTAGTCGTAGAAGGAGATCAGTTTGGTGTCAAGCAGGACCTGCTTTTCATGAACCCATGCTAGTTGGGCCTGATCTTGTCTGGGTTGTCCTTCACAAGCCAGAACTCAGTCAAGATGAACTACTCCATAATCTTCCCTGCTACCGAGCTGAGGCAGGCCTGTAGTTTCCGGGATCATCTTTCTGGCCTTTTTAGTAGATGGGTGTCCCATTGGCAAATCTCCAGTCGAATGGCATCTCCCCTGTTAACCCTGACTGCTGATAAATGATGGACAGTGGCTTGGCAAGCTCCTCTGCCAGCTCCCTCAGACCTTGAGTGAATCCCCTCTGGCCTCATAGACTTGTGAGTCTCCAGGTGGTGTAGCACACTGTTAGCTGATTCCTCCTAGATTATGGGAGGTTTCATCTGCTTTGTCCTTGCCGTTGTGCTCAGGAGGCTGAATACCCTAATGATAACTCATCTAACTATTAAAGACAGAGACAAAAACAACATCAAGTACCTCAGCCTTTTCCTTGTCCTTGGTGGCTATGTTTCTCCCTCCATCTAATAAAGGATGAAGATTCTCCTTGTCTCTCTTTTTGTTGTTAACATACTTACCAACACAGCTCCCATTAGCATCAATAAAATTGATATTGATTTTACATTGACAACAGTTTGCATCCCTGAAAACATTCTTATACAGAACCAAAGCTTATTCACTCAAAATTTTGCCTCTGGATGATGTTAAGTTCTGTAATTGAGAAAAACAGAATAAAGGGAAATATCTGCAAATCAATAGTCAAGATCTGGAACTGGATAACCTGATAGTGATACCTTGCTACTATTTTATATAATGATATTTTATTTACTGTATTTGTAATTTGTAAAATACAGTAATAACTTTTGTTCCAGAATTCACAGAGGGGAACATTTCAGTATTTTTCCTGCAGCTGATTGACAATAGTGACCCTATATAGAAACACACAAGTACCTTCTTAGTTACAAATTCTTTCAGGCTGGATATGCTTAGACCTCCTGCATAACACCAGATAGGTGGAAGCATGTAAAATATCTCAGAAAAGTGTTGCTCAGAGCAACACTTTCTCTGTGTCCAACAGACACAGATGCCATGAATGTGGTACCAATGTTCCCAGACTGCTGTCTTTGTTGTCAGGAACCTAGTGAGCTATGACGCATGTGATGAGTCCCTACACAGAGTTAATGTAAATGAAGAAAACATTTTATTATCTGATTAACATTATGTGGCCCAGATTTTCAAGCTTTCCACAAAAACTGTAATTTTCATTATAATTTTCCAAAGTATATGCTGGCCTTTAAAAAAAAAAAACACAACCACCTAAATTTTTGTCTTTCCAAGCATACCTGAAAATATGTCCACATACGTCCATAGGTGAGGGCAGAAGTTCTTACCTAAGGACAGAAAAACTTCCTCTAGCAATAGGCATTTGGGAATGGTTCTAATAACTATGATAATGGCCTGACTAAGTTATCTCTCAGCTGAGGCTCTGAAGCTCTGAATAAATTCTCCACTTTCCTCATCAATATGCAATTGCAAACAGATCAGGACATCTCCTGATCTGCCTTTCTGGGAGCCATTTGAGGCAGAAAATTACTGTCTGAACTGTTTAATAGCAACAATAGGCAACAGCTAAGGAACAGGTATCATTCAGGAGGTATATTGACCATTTTGAGCAAATCAATCGTCTTTGGAAATTTAGAGGAGAAAGACCAAAAGGCATATATTCAAATAAGACATTATAATTGCAGATAGCGATACAACAATCCTCAGATACTCAAACTGTTGTAGACTGAAAAGATCTGCTTTTACTCCTTCTTTGACATCTGCCATCTTGACATGTAAAGACTACATATAAAAATAAAGTCTTTAGACTTTTTTTCCAGTATGTCACTATAGGCTGTTTGCTGCTTTTCTCACAGTATGTTTTAAGGTTTTTAGTCCATTGGTTTAACTTCTGAAAGCAACAGAGCAATAGAAGAGAGAAAGCCAAAACCGTAAGATGGAAAATTATGCCAGAAATAATCATAGAATGGTCCAAGTAGGAAGGGACCTCCAAAGGTCATCTAATCCAACCTCCCCACGCACATCAGGGATATCCAACCCACTGATCATTTTTGTAGCCCTCCTCTGGACCCTCTCCATCAGATCCATGTCCTTCCTATATTGAGGTCTCCATACCTGTTCACAGTACTCCAGGTGAGGTCTCACCAGAGCAGAGTACAGCGGGAATCACTTCTCTGGATCTGCTGGCCACATATCTTTTGATACAGCCCAGGATGTGATTGGCCTGATATGCATTCTCACGAACTCTCACATCCCTCACAAAACAGGGAGAGCAAGCAAATAAGGGAAGATATAGGCTGGGCAGCTTAATAAAAAATGTCAGCTGGGCAGCTTAATAACATCTGTCCTTAGCTGCTGAAGGCTATAGATGGTTGAGTCTGAAGCTGCTCTGAATTATGCCTGGGACTCATTCCAGAAAAGAAAGTGCAGAAGTGACACAAACCCTCTCTCTCCTTCCCAGCTTTTCTAATGATTTCTGTGTTTCAGGCTTATTCTTATTGAGACTCCCTGAAAAATACCAGGCACATAAATACATTGTGATATAAAGAAGGAGAGACATTGCTATCCCTTGATCATATCAGCTTAGTCTTTAAGAACCCAGACAGACTGCCCACATTGCTTTCTGGAGTAACATAGAACAAGGAACACATTTAAGAACACTGTCTCTGAAATGGACAATGCACTCTTGCAAGCAAGATCTGTAGAAAATAGTACTAAGGAGAGAAAATCCAGCATTTAGTCTATTTCTTAATTTTATTTTATCAGTGGAAACTATTCTTGCAACACTAAATAAGAATATTCTTAAATTGAAACAAACAAAACCCCAAAAGCAGTACTGTTGATACTACTCCTCTGAACAATGAAGATTTGAAGTCTAACCTTAAATTAAATTGGACATAATGAGGTTATATTAGAGTGTGGAGAACTTGTGCAAAATGTTCCTATCTCTTTTCTCCTCAGCAGTCAACTGTGCTTGACCTACCAATATTGCTGTAGGTTCTAGCAAGAGACTACAGCTGTAAACCATCTTTGAAGAAAAAAAAAATCAAATCTATAAAAGGAAATTCTCCTCCATATTGTCATACTCATTATAACAGATATATTGGCAGGCCTTTGTCTCGTTATCTATCATAGCCTACATCCATGTTGTATAGTCTCTCTCCAATTTCCCTCTTTAATTAGAAGAAGACATCCTTTCTGCATCTGTATTGGCCATCAAGAATCTCAAAGTATTTATTTTCTTTGTATTTTTCTAAACTAGTTGCAGCAATGGAAATGAAGCCTGATTAGAATATTTAGCTTAGCAGATATAAAGTCCTTCACTTAGGCAATATTATTGAAGTGCCTACCATGAACTCTAAGGCAGCTGGGAGTTTAATGGATTCCTAGAAGTGCAATGAAAGTAGAGCAAATAAAAAATGACACAGTTGTTGGCGATGCAAATGAAAATGTTACAGCAAAGTAGCTGGGAAGAATACTGTAGATGTTTACATTTCTCAACATGTTTACATTGTTTCTACCACATTTTCCAGGCTAAGCTCACCTGGTTTTGCTCAAGGCCTGGAATGCCTTGTGAATTGTGTAAGCACCTAATATTTATTCATGCTATTGTCAAGAACATCTTTGCAGCTCCTGCCAAAGTCTGTCATTGAATGTGTTTGTTCAGCTGCATGGCAAATACCTAATACAAAGTCATCATTTTTACTTCGCCACCTACTCAATGTTTTTTTTGTCCAATTAAATTAACTGATAAATATGGTGCTTTTTATGCCAGAATAATCTTACTATATCTATTCAGCTAACACCTATTTGTACATTTTTATGTTCTTGAACATTTAGATACTTCAATAATAAGTTCTGGAATTAAAAAAAAAAAAGAGAGAAAAAAAAAGGTGCCAAATGCTCTAATTTACCTGGGACTCTGAAAACTCTAATCACAATTCCAAAATATATATTCAGGTAAAACTTCCTGCTATTCTAAATTTCATCATTATTCACTATCAACAGTAGGAAGCTGCATAGGAATGGAGAAAACAGAAGAACAGAAGAGGACATGTGAAAAAAAAAAAAAAAAAAAAAAAAAAGAGTTTTACACCATACTGTGTTTCTTCAGGAGACTATCTGCAGCACAGGTTGACAAAGAATAATGTTAGTGTGAGTACAATCAGAGTGGGGACCCAGGCTAGAACTTCTTCTAATCTAATGGCGTATCACCTTATTTGCTGATTTACCCATGGCAGGTAAAGCATGAATACTCTCTTGCACTGTAAACACATCTCATACCTTAGATGGCACAGAAACTGAAGTTTACAGACATTTGACTGTGCAGGAGCCACTGAAAAATAAGAATCCCCTGGGAAGTCCCTGCCCTCTCTCTAGGCAGATTTGGTTAATAGAGATGTTCCTCTTAAATCCATTCTTAAACATTTTCAGTGATGAAGACTCCAGCCCTCTCAAAAGAAAAAAAAAAAAAAATCAAATCACATTTTGCCATCCTTAGAGTCAGGAAGCTTTTCCCCAAGGCCTAATTTGAATTTGCAAGAGCAAATTTGTTCTGTTTACCAGAGAGAACAAATAATTCCGGTAAAAGGCTATTGTAAATAAAATCAAAAGCTGTTCTCATCGCCCATCAGTCTTCTTTGTTCTACAGAAAGAAATACAATACACCCCTCCCAATTTTTCATATATGTCATGTTGTTGTGACCTGGTTATTCCTCTTTGGATTCTAACTACTTTGTGTTTTTCTAGGACTTTGGAGCCCAAAAATGTGACATAATACACCAGCTCAGCCTTTAAACAACAATGAGATGGTTGTTCAAAGCAATGTCATGCAACACAATGTTAAACAGTCAGAACACCTGGAACTTACCACTTTTCCACTTCACTTGTGGCTAGTTACCCTGTTTTAAGAAGAACTGAAATTCATTTGACCTGATTAGTTACTGTGAAATTCCTCTTCATCAAATTCTTGTTGGCTATTTATTTCCTTCTCCTTGGCTCTTTATCTTCCTTCCTATTTTGGGTTTTAAGAATTGATTATGTATTACAGAAAATTTTTTTGGATAAATATGCACGTGGTTAGACAGAATCCCTTTGTTCTTCCTCTCTGTTTCTGAAAGAACTGGTATTACATTTGACTTTTTATAATTTTTCTCATTGGTCTTCCCTGTGTCCTCAAAACAATTGCTAGCAGATCTGAGGTGGCCATGATGAACTTCATTCCAGGATAATTAAGAAGCATGTCAAAAAAATAAAAAACACTTCTCTTGCCCTTATTTTATTCTAGGCGGAGGTTTTGCCCTTTTTAGCTGGTGTTAATTACACTGGCCAGCTGCTACAGTTGATGCATTTAGTAGAATTTAGTAAAAGCTACAAAATATTTCAGCTGTCACTGAACCATATATCCTTTTCTCCTGAGCTTACTTCCCAAATGTCTGCCTTCAGAAGAGTTTATGTTCCTGAAGACTATTGTTTTACTTTTGCTGCTTTACATTCTTTGTTTCCCATACATTGTAAGTTCTGTCTGGCACAATAACATCACCCAAGTGATGTTGCCCTTGATGTTCTCCAGTAGAATAGTGTCAAATTTTTGTACATTCCTCAAAACTGTTTCCTACCACTCACACAGAGGAAAGTATTGAACATTTGCTCAGGTCCCTTCACTGTCCATGAAAATCAGAAACAAACACTAAACTGAGTGAAACAGGAACTTAAAAGCACTCCAAATTAACTGTCTGACAATGAAGTCCATTCTTTGTTTCCCTGAGACAATACACCTTTCAGGATTTTAAAGAGTCAAGGCATAGTCACAATGTTCGCCCTGTTCTCAGTGTACATTACTTACGAAGGCAGCCCCAACCAGCAAATTGAGAAAGATGAGTTGCATCTTATCTAGTCCTGGCTGAGAGGTCTAGTTCAGTCATGGGGCTGAGAAGATGTCTGACAAGAATAATTGCTCTGATGAAGGCAAAAACTAAAAGAGGTCTGTCTCTGAATTCAAAAGCCAAACAGAAGGACTCTGCAGATAAACTGAATTTGGGTTAAAATAAGCCAAATATTCACTGAAAGTTCAACATGGTCCCTACATTTTCACAGTGCTAGGCAATGTGAATTCCCTGCTGGTTTTGCTGTCCTTTCTCCAAGAAAACCATAGATACTATCTGACCTGTAAGGAAGCCTGGGACCCATTTAGTAAATCCAAAAGATTCTGAAATTTACCTTTTGCCAAGGGAAAGCCAGTAAGTGGATATCCGAGGAAGTCTTAATTGCAAAACTGCCTCTAGGAAAAACCCAAACCCCTCAACTCTTTTGGAAGACTGACTGATCGTCGATTCTTCCTTTTTAGCTAGCACCACCCAAGAATCTGCTGATCAGTGTTTTCCACAGCATGCTTTTACCAACAGTTCAATAGTTAAAGCACATAGAGCACAGGTCCTTAGAAGATTCTGCTGCTTAATTATAAAGAATATCCTTTGCTTGATCTTCCAGATTTTGTGCTTTATAATAGACCCCAGCTGTGAGATTAGATATTCCTCATTCTTCTTTACCCTCATGCATATGCTTCGAGCTCCGTTTTAGAGGACATGATATCTTTCCTTGCTTTTAACCTGCTGCTTCTTCCCGAACTATCTATATCTTTTGTATAATACTCCAGATATAGGAATTCTACTATCAAGTCTCTGTTATGACAGTTCATCTGTAATCATGATCAGTTATTAAGATTTTCAGGTTTTCTTGTTTATTCTTTATATAATTCTTTCCATCACAATGTCTATAAATTATGCTCATGACTGACCTGCTGTTCTTTGTCCTTATGACTTTATTATGAATAAACATCTTTTTTTTTTTTTTATCTTCATGCAGTTGGTGTTGTTTATTTTAGAATATGGGGATTTTCCAGCTCTCCCCTTAACCCTCAGATTAAAGCCATTCTTTCCAGGTTAGCAAATGACTGCTCAAAGATGTTTTTCTTCTTTCTCTGTGAGCTCAGTATTTGCCCAGAAACTTGCAGAATATCATTACTAACCAAGGTAGCACCCTATCTTCTGGTACTACACTAATAATCAAGGAAAACTATGACAAGGGTCATAGGTATAGCTATACATTCATCTTCAGCTTGACTATCAAATAGGAGGTCTCACAGGAGTCCCACCTGACTTTCTGATCTCCATATCTCTTTGATCTGCCCAGCATTGTTTCCAGTAGTATCTATGTGACAGGAGAGGAGGATGCAATAAAGATCAATGAAGCTGATGAGTGGCAGAAATAGTAACACATTTAACTAGATTTCTGGGAAGAATTATGTCTTGAAGGAGTCAGGAGAAGTAAATGCTGTCCTAAAGGTGATGGTACTTACTTGACACCCTTTTTGGGAAAGTGGCTGTCTGTCCATGGATCTCACAGTTCTTGAGGCACTCAGTCTTACTGTGGTCAGAACAGGTTTAGCCTCAGTGTTGGCAGGTGACTGGCATGGAGACAGACACTTTGCAATATACTAGACATGGTCTTCTACATAACCAGACATCAACTATGTTAACTAAGAGTTAACCTTAACTATTTCTCTGTTTTCTTCAGTAGTGATTGTGTGTATCCTTTTATGATCATAGAATCATAGAATTTTTAGGGTTAGAAGGGGCCTCAAGGATCATCTAGTTCCAACCCCCCTGCCATGGGCAGGGACACCTCACACTAGATCAGGTTGCTCAGAGCCACATCCAGGCTGGCCTTAAAAATCTCCAGGGATGAGACTTCTACCACCTCTCTGGGCAATCTGTTCCAGCATCTCACCACCCTCGTGGTGAAGAACTTCTTCCTAGCATCCAATGTGAATCTACCCATTTCTATTTTTGTTCCATTCCCCTAGTTCTATCATTACCTGACACCTTAAGAAGTCCCTCCCCAGCTTTCTTGTAGGCTCCCTTAAGATACTAGAAGGCCACAATTAGGTCTCCTTGGAGCCTTCTCTTCTCCAGGCTGAATAGCCCCAACTCCTTCAGTCTGTCCTCATAGGAGAGGTGCTCCAGCTCGCTAAACATTCTCATGGCCCTTCTCTGGACACTCTCCAGCACCTCCAGATCATTCCTGTAATAGGAGCTCCAGAACTGGATGTAGTACTCCAGGTGGGGTCTCACCAGAGTGGAGTAGAAGGTGAGAATCACCTCCCTTGACCTGCTGGCTATGCTTCTCTTGATGCAGCCCAAGTTGATATTGGCTTTCTGGGCTGCAAGTGCACACTGGTGGCTCATGTTGAGCTTCTTATCTGCCAGCACCCCCAAGTCCCTTTCTTCAGGGCTTCTCTCAAGCCAGTCCCTGCCCAGCCTATATAGGTGCTTGGGATTGCCCTGACACAGATGCAGAACCTTGCATTTGGTCCTGTTGAACCTCATGAGGTTGTCGTGGGCCCACCTCTCCAGCCTGTCAAGGTCCCTCTGGATGGCCTCCCTTCCCTCCATCATGTCTGCTGCACCACAGAGCTTGGTGTCATCAACCAACCTGCTGAGGGTGCACTCAATGCCACTGTCCATGTCACCAACAAAGATGCTAAACAAGACTGGTCCCAGGACTGATCCCTGAGGGACTCCACTTGTCACTGGCCTCCACTCGGATGTGGACCCATTGACAACCACCCTTTGGGTGCAGCCATCAAGCCAGTTCTTCATCCAGTGAATGGTGCATCCATCAGACCCATACTGCACCAGCCTGGAGACCAGGATGCCATGTGGGACAGTGTTGAAGGCTTTGCTCAGATGCATCTCTGCCTGATCCCTTGCAGCTCTCTTCCCTTCTTCATAAGAGGTTTTACTAGCAACCACAATCCAAAACAGATGTCCTTTCCTACCCAGTCTTCTTTGGAATAGAATGTAGGTCACACTCCCTACAAATCCAATGCAGGACTGGAGCCAAGGCATACAGGATTAGGTCCCCATCTGGGCATGGCATTCAGTTTCCTAATTGTTTGCACAAACAGGATGTTATATGTCTAAAGAATGACATTATTTGCTGCACTTCTCCAAAGCCTAGTAGAAAACCTGTAGTTTCAGGTGAAAAGGGGAGGAAGAGCAAGACAGAGGCAGATTTAAACCATACATGTGCCTCTGGGGGACACTTCAAGACCCCAACTAAGTAAGTTATGGTGCACCCTGAGGTGTTAATGGGCTGCCCCTAAGCCAACAGCAACTGAAAATCCATGTAATTAGGCAATGGAAATACTTTCTCCAGTCTCAACATAGTGTCATGCTAGTCAGAAGTTTTTCCTCAGTTACTGAACAGAAGGAATGTAAACTGCCCCTTAGACCTTAGCTGGAGTACAGGAAACACAGCCCCGGTAAGAATATGTTGCTTTTTCTGCAGAAGGCTGACACTAACTGACAGGGGAAGAGATAGCCCTCGATTGCTTTCTCTTTGAAGACCGACTACGGCAGAACTTCCTTCTGAATACTAGGCTGACTGCAGAAGTGCTGCACTTCAACAGGCCTCTGTTAAGCTCCCTCTGACGAACATTAACATGTAGACTGTGAAAAGCCTCTATACTCCAGAGCACACTAGTCTCTAAATAGCCCAAGGCTCACCTCTGCTAAGTGTTGCGCATACTGGGAAATTAAGCCTTTTGTTACAGGTTTTACAGCTATTATTTGCTTTGGGTTTTGTTTTGTTTTCAAAGAAAGGAAAATAAAACAAATGTAGCAAGTAGGTTTCAGATTTTTACAAGATAAATTGATAGGTTTTGTGCAATGATTCTCATCTTTTTACATTATAGCACCCATTTAAATTACCCTGTTACTCCATAGTGGTGGAAAACCTGGTGAGTACATATGGAACCCTTAACTTGCCTTAGCAACTATTTGAAACATTTAGGAATCTATCAACCAAGAAAGAGAGCAGCATATTGCAAGTACCATATGGGCATTAAATGTGAACTTGTCAAAGGAAGAAAGAATAAACCATTTTTTACATTCCTCATGGCCTGTATTTTTTTCTTTCTGAATACGAATTGTTTCTAACTGCTTTGTTTTTAAATACTCATTGCAAATGATGAAAAAAACTAGTAAAAAAGTAAAAAAAAAAAAAAAAAAAGCTAGTAAAAAAACTTAGCAGGTTTATGGTCTTCTACGATGATTACTAATACATTTGTCTCATCTGCTTTCCTTGTTGTGTGAAAATACACTGAGGAAATGTGTAAATGCAATGAATTGTTCCCAACTCTTTTATTCACCTTTCAGCATGCTAGTTCCTTCCTTGGCATTGGTATCATTATGTATTTGTCAAAGATAGGCTGTGACTTTAGAGCTTCTATTATGTGCAAGATTTGGCAGCACATTTTACCTTTGGGATTTGCTTATATCCTTTGCATGTTATTGTACTGCTCTGGCATTCAGTAAATTCAGTACACCCATTTCTTTGATGTTCACTCCATCCCTAAATGTGGAAACAATGACTGAAATTTTGGATCAAAGCATCCTATAGATGGCAGGCAACATAGTTTTGTAATAATTTATATGAACAGAATGAAATCCCATAGCTAGAATCCAGGCTTGTAACTGTTCTACAATTTATGTACTCCAACATTCAAGGAAAAAGAAAAAGAAAAAGAAAAAGAAAAAGAAAAAGTAGTAAAGAAAAAGAAAAAGAAAAAGAAAAAGTAGTAAAAAATAAAAAGAAAATAGGCAAATAAAGAACACAGAAACCCAAATGAATTCATAACAATGTGCAATTTCTAAATGTAATTAAAAGATAACTCTTTTTTTTTCCCCAGTATGAAACGTACATTGTCATAGAAGCATAAGAATTCAGAGGTTAAAAATTGAATTGAACAAGGAATGACAGTGTCTGCCTTACATTTGTTCTAAAATTGAGGAATAAAACATCCTTCCCATTTTCTATCATTTCCTAAAATATAGTAGCCAGTACAAGTACAGAGGCCAATCAAGTTAAATGCAAAATTTCATCTGTCATTTGAAACAAAAGAAGCAAAAATACATTAAAAAGTAAATTATTTTCAAAACTAGCAGTCCCATTTATATTTGCAGTGAGAATGAAAATAGCTGGACTAGTTTGTTTTAAATTAGGCACCACCAATGAGTAAAGTCAACATCCTCACCATTCATGTGGGCAGAAAAGGTATGTAGAAGAACTAAAACATTTGGGTTTGCTGGGATTTCATTTTATATTAAATTAAATTACCCAAAATCTGTTATAAAGTATGCAATCTGTTTTGCAGCAAGGGAACATGGAAGTGCTAGGACAGCTACTAGGGGTATTACAATACTAGAGTAATTTTTTAATAGTCAGATTTTGACATCTCCTGTCTTGTGGTGTGAGTGTAGCATTGGTACAGTTTGTTTGTCGGGTAACCCCACACCCACAGGTATCTCTAACTGCCCTAAACCTCATTTTCAAACACGGGGCTTGAAGAAGCAAGTCTTCTCCTGCCAGCTATATGCAACAGTGCCATCCAGTGGCAGCTCAGTCTGCACACATCCGTTTAATCCCTAGGAATCCAGCAAAATTACCTTTACAACAATACTAAAACAACAACAACAACCCCCCAACCCCAAAACTTCCCCCTCCCTTTTTTTCGCCCTAGAAGGTATCAAGTTGCGTTGAAATTAAATGTTAACTACAAAGCATTGGAGCAATACATCCTGAGTTGCTGTAAAATCCCCCATTGTATGCCAGAGCAGATTTTAACTGTACAAACCAGAGTGAGCTTTTCTGTATTTTGCGGGGGTGGTGGTGGTGCAGGAGTCCCTCGTTTGGAGGGCAGCACTGAGTTTCAGTTTTAGAGGCTTTTAGAACAGCACAGGGCTGGTACGAGGTCACTCCTTACCTGAAGTGTGAATTAATCTCTGAAGCAAGACTGTGACTAATCTTGACATCAATTGCCATTTAGAGCTGCTGGTTTAGGGCCCTAAAATCCAATCCTTCCTTGACCTGTATGGCACTGAGTTTCTTTCAAGTGATAGCAACAGCAGTACTTTGTCCTAAGGTAATTTTTTTCACTGCTGCATTTACAACTCTCCTGTCTCATAGTTGTATGCAAATAAACACCCCCCCAGACCAATATATGTGCATGCATTGCATACAGAACTATGCAGAGCAAAGTATTGCCATAGTAACTCATTCACAAATATCCTCCATTTCTTTAAAACAGGTATATGAAGGTGTGCAAGAGAACTCGTGTATTTTATAGTTCGCAGCCTTGCACAATTTCCTTATCTAGAAATAACCTGCCAAAGGCCTTTAAGTACTGAAATCTCATGTGATAACCGCTGGTAGGCATGCTTATTATTTTCATCACTTTAAGGATAGATAGATTATACCACAGGAAGTTCAAATTACTTGCCCGAGATCATGCCACAAAGAACTGATACAGTCAAGGACAGATCACGCAGGACTGACCTTCAGTCTCTAACCAAACTATCCCATGAAAAATACAGGAAAAACAAACAAACAAACAAACAAAATATCAAACAAACCCCACCAAACCAAGCAAAGCTATTATTTTAAACATAAGAAAAGCCTTAAAGTGTGTGGAACAAACCCCAAAACAGTTAAAGTTTCAAGGCATAGGGAGCATCTGCTGAGGGGAGCAATCATATTGAACTCTTGCTTAAAACATCTACCAAGGGAAAAAACCCAATTCCTGTTTTCAGAGCCCTACTTTGCATGGCTTGAGTGACCAGCACAGCAAACTTCCTCATTTAGGTGCTGGCCTAGGAAATCATGTTGCTGCTTTAAAGGTTGAGCAATACTTTGGAAGCATGTAGGCACAGTTTGCTGCTTAAAGCTATAAGCGTGTGCAAACATTGCTTTGGAAATGAGCCTAATGATAAATGAGCACAAATATTTTAGTGCCTTCTTTAGAGAGAAGAGGATATTTCAGAGACCAGAGGCCAATAACATGTACTTTGGCACATGAGCCTTCCACACATCATGCTCAGCCCCTCCTTCTCCTCCAGTGCAGAGGACGAACCATCTTGGTGCCCTCTATTTTCTTCACCTCAACCTCTGCTCGCCTTCCTTGAGGTTAGGCCCCTGTGTGCCATCCCTAGAGCAGGGCACGGTAGTTCCGGGCTCCCCAGGTCCCCTTCGTCCCCAGTCAGCCGGCGGTGTTCCCGCAGGGCTGGACCACGCCTCCCACAAGCACTACCAGGTCCTGCCACCTTGAGGAGCAAGAGACCGGCACTAGCAACCAGTGCTGGTGTCATTCCAAAACCCAGATACGTTTGGCGACTTAGGGTGTTTCAGTATGAAAAAGACAAGTCCTTGGTGGTCCCTGTATGTTTGCTTATAACCTTCGGTCGCTCATGTACATAATTCTATTGCCTAATCTAACACTGCATTGTATTTCTGAAGGATACTTTACACTTGCAGACAATGCTTTCAAGGGGTCATGGAGAGCCAACTTATCTGACCAAATCTAGATTTTAGAGTACAGCAGGAAATTTTTGTTCCAAGGCGGCAGTTAATAATTTTTATTTTTTTTTAAATCTCAGAACATATTAGAATGTCCATAGGAAAAACATAAATTCTAAAACAATAGTAACAGAGTTTTTGATTTACTGACAGTTGCTGGTTTGAGTTTTTCACAAAAATATTTAGCTATAGGACAGTGTATTAGGCGTATTCTTAAAGGTAAATAACTGCAACCAATAAAAGTTCAGCCTATAAAGGGTCCCATCTTCTAGGAGTTTTCTGGGCTGAGAATTACTACCAGCATAATCATGGCTCCCTGCACACTAATATTTCCTCTGATACAGTATGATCAATGTTGTGGAAAAACATTTATTATATTTCTTCTAGCTACTTAAAGGCATTACTGAATTATGAGCATCGCAAAACGAATCCACTGTGCATTTTTTCTTTATGTGACGGTTTTACAATCTTCATTTTCTGCTTTGCAGCCACTGAGCTATAGTGATCGCACTGTGCAGCCTCTTACAACTGACACAGGGGCCAGGAACTCCTTTCTGCTTTATTACATTTGAAATGCACTTCATATGACAACATTCATTCTCATTCTGAATTGGACCCTTATTTAAAGGGAGAAACCATTTTATACTGGACTTGTACTTAATGGGAGAAGTTATGAAAGAAATTAAAAAGAAGTAGTATGCTTTAAACAGCTGTTTCAAATAGTCCTAGTTAACAAAGGTGACAAAGTTTTGACTCAAAAGGGAGAACAATGGACAAGGAAGTATCAATGAACTGAACTGGCCTTTAAATGCTAATAATCATAAAGATGGCAGTTCTTTTTGTTTATCTTATATGGTCTTGAGACATGGTGCATTACTGGGGATATTATAATTTCAATTGAACAAGGAATAAGCAAAAAAGAAGAAATAAATGAAAGCTGAGTCGGGAGTAAGATTCAGCTACATAAGGTACAAACTTGCAGAGGACAGCCACAGTGTACCTAAAGGCTACAGCTCACAGCACCTCATTAAAATGTCACAGTAGGAAGTCAGTTAAAATAAGAGGGAAACAGTATCAGGTTCATTGAATTTATATTTTCCTTTGGTAGAAGAAAACAGAATGTTCCTCTGAAGAAAACAGTCCTAAAAAGTCATATGCAAACATATTCTTCTCAACAGGGATGAAATAATTATTCACTCTTCCTGTGTTCATGTTCAGTGAAATTTTTAATTCAAATCAAAGTATTAATAGAAAGAGGGTGTGAGGCAAGAGAGAAATGTGTAATAAATTTGAGCACTTGAATCTGTGATTTATGGTCTAGAGTTACAGCTAACTTTATTAAAAAAATTACTTCACCTATTATAACCTTACTCAGGGCTCTCTGGAGATGGTAGGTTGCTGAGCAGCATTAGAATATTAGAGGTGTTCACAAACAATTCCTGTCTCATTGTCACTTCCCTTTCCCCTCTAACCCTAATGCATACAATATCAGCTGTTGCCTCCTTTCCTGCTCCTTGATGTAGGCAGATCATGGTACTTCTGTCTTCCTGTGGGAACTGGCCATGGCCTCTCATTTGTCACAAGCTCTGACTGAAACATTTCTCTCATATTCTTCCCTCCTTTTGTCTGAAGGACCTTCTAGTTCTGAGAGTGACTCCTAAAATTTGCCAGTGATGCTTGTCTGTGCACTTCAGCTGATGATGCTGAACATTTAACACTGTCTTTGAAGCACTGTACTACACACCAACTAGCCTTACATTTTGTGAAGCTATTGAATCAATTTCCAGCAACTGTTTAATTAAATATAAGTCTCAGTGTGTTTTATGGATATTGCATGTCCATTTGAATTATTCCAGGACTCTATCTTTAAACTTTCTAGTGATAATCCTGCTTACACCGTATTAACAATCTCTAAATGGTATTAGAAGCAGAATTTTATTTCTAAATACTGGAGCCTGCAACAAATGGTCAGGAAGGGCAGTCACATCACTACTTATGGCCTGTCATACAGGAAACCAGGGAGGTGGTGGAGTCACCGTCCCTGGAGGCGTTCAAGAGGGGATTGGACATGACACTTGGTGCCATGGTCTAGTCATGAGATCTGTGGTGACAGGTTGGACTCGATGATCTTTGAGGTCTCTTCCAACCTTGGTGATACTGTGATACTGTGTGAAATGCTGCAAACATTATTCTAAAGCTCTTCATCAGTCATGACACAGCTTCCTTTGGCATAAATGGAAGCGACATAATGCCCTGCTGGCATGCTGGTGGTCTCTAGATCACACAGGAGCTATGTATTTAGCATGAGGTGATCAACATCAGTTACAGGACATGGCTTCTTCAAGTAGTGTGGGTTGTTTCTCTCTGAAATAGTTATGTGGTGGTATAAAAAAACATAAAAGACTGGCTGTCAGCCAGATTTCAAAGCATAAATATGTCATGATGTCATGTATGTACAGTCTTTACAGGCAATAGTAATATGTATGAGTGACTGCTATATTTAGGAATGACACAATGGGCATTATTAATAGCTTAATTGACATGAATGCAATTACCCCTGTCCTTATTACAGTTAGCAGAATTACACAGAAAGCACTGGCTCAGACCTTATTTACCCTAGAGCTATCCAAGTATATGACATTTTCCACCATGCCAGATCTAGTCTCTGACATTAGATACTTAGCTACAGAATCATCCCAGTAAATCATTATGAATGCATTATAATAAAGATGTTATGAGTTATTGGTTATTAACCCTAAGACTTTGTAGAGAGATAAGTACACTGGTTGCAAGATCTCTGATTTTGTTTCCAGTGAAAACAGGCTTTGCTTACAACTAAATTATAAAATGCCACAATGATAATTAAGAAATCACTTTGCCCTTTCTGGTCAGATTAAAGCTAAACACACTTTCATCATTAAAAAAATAAATAAATATTCATAGAACATGTAAAAAGCCCAAAATTTTAGTCCATCACAGCCAAACACACATCACAGATGCATGTTTGCGTGTATGCTGCTTAGAGACACAGCTACTACATTTGTATATGCAAACATCTCCATTTGAACTTCTGATTGCTGTGCTTCATCTCCAGGAAACTTGCTTCTTTTTGTCATTGTTGTGGTTGTTGTGGTTGTTGCGGTTACTCTTGGTCCCTCTTCAATACAGAAATGGCAGATTTTCTATTACTCTCTGAGAAAGCAGCATGTCACCTACATGTTCGAAGAGCAGGAGTTCAAAATAAATATCAATTTCAGGCTCAGCACTACCCAATATTGAATCTGCATCAACTTTATAGGAGTCATGGTTTAATTAATTTTGCACCACAAATAAAAATAGATAAATAGAAACATCACAAATGTGTATTTATTATACCGAAGTAAAATATAGGACCATTAAGGACCAGCATGCTTGGTACTGTACAATGATATAACACAGCATTGTTTCCTTCCCCGCAAACTACACTGTAATGCAGGCAAAGCAAACACACAGCATTAATGGTTACACATTGGCTATTAAAAAACCCTAGAAAATATTTATCACAGAACAACATATAAAAACCCAAACTGGGGTCACAAAATTAATTTTCAAATCTGTTTTTCCATCAGAACATTAAAGTGAATGCCTGCAGACTTTCATGGCTTTGCTGGCTTTCATTTCTTCTAATTCATGAAATCCAGTTGCTTTGGGATTTTGTTTGATTAAGCCTAAAATCCACTGCAAGAAATATTGTAATATGTAATTACCAATATATACACACAGACAGTTTTTATGTCTGTATTAGTATGTGCACATGTTGGTATGCACATGTGTTACAGAAAGGCTTTGTTGTTTTTCTTATATTCTCCTGACAGTAACCTGTAGGCACGTGGATTATATATCACTGTGGTGCATTCCAATTTTAGCAAGTCTTTCTTGGAGGTGACTGGGAATAAATTCAGCTTGAACTAGTGCCTGAAAGAGATCTGTCTCCAATATCACTGATTGCTCAGCTACGGTAGTTTGTCAGCTTTCAGGGCAGGGTTCATGTGCCTTATCTGTCCTGTCTATGCTCCTGATCACAGCTCAAACTCCTAGAGAGAGCAACTCCCATAATAAAGAGTGAATTAAAAATGAAGCTTTAGCACTAACCAGGCACTTCTTATCTTGTAAAGTCTTAAGTCAGGTACTTCATTATACTTCAGCTCTCCTAAAACAAACACAGATCTGGCATCTGGTGAAAATACTTCCTGGGAAGGTTTTATCTGTTCTAAAGTGAAATTTGAGACAAGACTATAGGTTATAATTCAGTTTAAATTTCACTCTGAGCTTGAAATATGCATTGCATATAGTTAAGGATAAAGTTTAAGTGTTTGCAAAGTCAGTGTAATTATTTTTTTTACATTAAAAAAATATTTTTACTACTGAATGGTTAACTACTGAGTCTTAGCAACTACAGGGGCAAAACAATCACAACAATGGTGGGTGCCTTGACTTTCAGTCTCTCAAAACCAAGGCTGGAGGCCTATGAAGAAGACTCGATGGTCCAGTAAAAAAAGTGAGACAATGTCAGGAGAGACAAAATTTTACAATCTATAGAAAGATCTAACGTCCCTTTTCAACCTCCAAGGCTAGCACCCTTTAGATATATAACATGCACATAAAGTTTTGGAGAAGAAAATATCTAAGTCTGTGCTATTTTCTTCATTATTTCACATCATGGAGCAAGGTAAAAAAAGACTGCTATTTAGGTACAATCCTAATTAGCTTAGATCCATCAAAATTATTCCCTATCCTCCTTTCAGAGGTGAGGAGCTTCCATGGCAGCAGGGAGATTGAAGTAACAGAGATGGAACAGTCTGAACTCCCCTACACTGTCTAGTTTGTAAACTGGACATCAGACAATTTTAAATTCTGGCTCAACTCATTGAATTCAAGTCTGCCTTTGGAAGACAGCTCTCACTAAAAAGGTGTAACATGGCTCAGAAGACGCGGATACATTTCCTGGCTCTGCTTCATATTTCCTGTGCAACAGACATTATATGGAACTATTTCTATAAGTAACTTGGTTTAAGAGAACAGGATTCTTCAGTCTTTGCCCAGATGACCTGTTGGCTCTGCTTCAGAGTCTCTTTTGGAATAAACTACAGCAGCTAAAGAAATTATAGAAACTACAACCCACCCACTCCCTGAAGAATGTGTGGAGCCCGTAACAGAGGCACAGAGGGGTGGTGTGCAAACTTCCCAGCTGCTGTAATACATTGCCTTACATACTAATAAAAATTAATTTTTGTAAGTTAATTGAAGTAAATATATATTGGGTTGTGACCAATGACAAATGAAGGCTTTGATTTACAACTCTACTTGGACTTGGCTGCACCAGTGGAAGAAGTTACTGTCCCTGTTTGGCAGTCCTTTCAGCTAATGTGGTGAAAGATGACCATCCTATAGTATAATTCTGGTTTTCAGGCTATAATCTAATACTGATTTTCAGCCAGCCCTGGAGCTGTCATCACCAAATATCTGTATAGTGAGAGATCAAGCATTCCAGATAAAAGTGAAAGCTGATAGAGGTAAAAATGAGAAACTGTAGAATGGATATATTTTAAGATTAACTTGAAGGCATCTTTTCCAGGACAGAGAAAGGAAGTAAACAGCAGCCTTAAAGATTGCTGCCTCGCCTGAGTATCAAGCACTAACAGCTGAAGGCAAGCAAATCCCAGAAATTACATCTGGTGGCTTTCTGACAACAGCTGTATGCCTACAGTAAAGCAGACTCAAAAGTCAAAGCCAGCAGTGATAGATTTAGTACAAATTTTGTCTAAAGTCAAACCTATGGAAACCATTCTGACAGGCTCATCTTTGAAAACAAGCTGGGAAGGGGCAGAAGAAATTAATTTTCTGTTATGCTACTGTTATGAAAATATCTGCTAGGATACAAGATGATTCCTGAGCATTGCCTTAGGAAAAACACTCATAGTTCTGAGAAATATTCGAGCTCCCTTCATTCATTTGTCTGTCTATAATGTGCACTCCTTGACTGGACATTGTGCGATAGTACTGCTTGCATTAGTAGTCTCGGTTTTGACTGAGGCTTCTTAGGCTTAACAAGAATACTAGCCTAATGTAGTGCTTTGCATATTAAAGAATAAAGCTTACTCTGATCTTTTCATAGGATTAAGAACTTTTACATATGGAAGCATCTATAGTGTGTACTGAATCAAAATTATCACTTTCTAAACCAAGTTAAATGACAAGTAGTAGGGCTACTTTAAAACACTATATTCTGTTGATCACACCAATTCCAGTCCTACAACTGTTCCCTGTTTTGTTTCATTTGCACATTTAGTCATTGTCCATATCCTGAAGGTGCCTCAGGCTTTTCTTGCAAACAAAGTGACTTTCTATGAGCTTCCTTTCAACTTCAGAAGTAAAACTTTTGTAGTTATTAATGGTCCACTCTTGTGACTAACCATGAGTGAAGGACATTTGCCTCAGTCACATTTTTAATAGCAAATAATTAGTGAAGTGTTGGAAATTAACAACAATTAGCAATGCCTGGGAACAACAGCAGAAGGTGGTTGATCCTTTTTAGATAAAGCTGAGAGAATTTCTTTCTTAGACAAGGGTTTGTGCCTGCAAGGAGGGAGATATGAGAGGGACATTTTAAATGTGATCCTTCTTCTGCATTACATTGTTGAAAGTCATCGAAGTTACTTGTCAAGTTGAAAAGAGAAGAGGAATGCCTATGTCTCTGTGATACAGGTATATCAGTTTTAACTTCCACAAGGACTTTGAACTGTAAGCTTAGTGTCTTAAAGAAGACAAATCATAATATTATAATTGGGATCATAGTTCAGAACTGCATTGCTTTGAAAGCCCAGACTTTGTGCAGTAACTACACAATTTCTGTAGTAAATACAACATTCTGGACATCGATATGGTTGTGGAAGACTTTGAGCCACATGTTAAGTAATGCATGAAGAGTATTATGGGAATATTCACTGCATGCTTGATTTGTCCTTTTGGTCTTTGCCAGGCATAGACAAGATACTGGGCAGAACAGACCCTTGACTGAAGGTCCTTTTCCTCTTATGATATATGCAACTAAATCAGAGGCAAAATATTCATAAAAATGTGCATGCATAGGAAGAAGAGCAGGACTAAGCTCTTCTAAATGATGTATTTTCCATATTTCACCAAAATGAACAGCTGGTGAATAAGTTAAATTATGCTCTTCCCTACTTGTCCATGTGCCACTCATTGCAGCAGTCAGGAGAAATGGAATTTTACAATAGGCAGAAAAGTCCTCACTCCAACTTCTCATCATGATCTTGCAGAAAGAGCTACAAAGACTGATCTGAAAACATAACTGTGTGTGTTTACTCTTTCTATAAAGTTGAACAAACAGCTGTGGAAAGAGCTAGAGCTGACCTTTTCCCTTACTGGACAGCAAAGGAAGTATAGAAATTTGCAAGGAACTGGCCCCAAACACCCCAAGTTTCTTCCTAGCATGGATACAGTTTAAAGTGTTTCCCAATGCCCAAGTAATTTCTACAGTGTACAGCAAGAAAAAAGACAAGAGGAAAAATTCTTTCTCCTGAATACATGTAAAAAAGGCAGTAACATTCTAATCTTTTGATATAAATAGGAAACTGGCAGTGTCCATTTCTAAGAATGAAATTATACAATAGAACTGAATCATAATGGCACATCACACTTCTCTCTCCTTTGACCAGGTGAACAGTAAGTATTTGGATAATGTTCTAGATGTAAAACATATTTTTTCTACTAGCATGAGTTCAGTCAATTATCCTAATTTATCAAGTAATTATTTATGTATTGTTCTTGATGTCCACATCCTTGGAACATGGTGTTACACTAGGCATTTCCAGACACAAAGTGGAGTTTTAGAAAGAATAATGAGAAATAATATCTCTTTTGGCAAACTTTTAAGGTTAGAGGATTAAGACACTGACTCCAGAAGTAATTTTACTGTTCTCCTTCTGTTTCAAATATGATGCAAAGGCTGGAGCTGATTACCTATAAATTTCATATGCAGGTAATTTAATAGAATAGTCCCTAATTGTTTTGGGGTTGTTTTTTTTGCTGTTGGGGGGGGGGGGGGAAGTGGGGTGGGGTTGTTTGCTTTGATTTTGGTTTTTGCCATTGGATTCACGCTTGTGAATTCTTGTGATTTCTTGTACCTCTGTCTGGATCTCATAAACAGCTAAAGATAATCCGTGTACATATCACTTCCAAGTATTATTCTCACAACATTGTATTTCAATCAGGCACTACCAGGTAATACAATTTATTACTGATATTACTCATATTTGTGATTGGAAAACCTTAAATAATTGTAACAATGAAAATGCATTATAAAAATCATGCATAGAATGCATGCCCTGAAAGACATTAAAATATTATTTTTACAAATTATTTTATTTGACTAAAGAAAAGAGTAACAGAAATCCAGGCCACAATGGGAAAACCATAAACATTCAAAGAACGGATCTGCAAACACTGAGTCCCAGGTGCCTTGTCTGTAATGAATAAGATGGAGAAAGATTGGAGAATGTTTAGAGATAAAGCAGATGCAAGAAACTTCAGAGGCTTCTGTGTAAGGTTAAGCCTCCACTTTTCAGGTCAAATGCTGCAGACAAATTTGTCACTCAGTGCATTGTGACTAAGTGATAGGAGCACTATTTCATTTATATCTACAAGCAAGGGTCAAACACTGCACGCCCAAAGTGATAGGAGACAGTTTCATCTGAGCAAACCAGGTAGGGAAGGAATGCATTTCAACTGTTTTTAACATCCCATTGGCTTTATCTGTACTTCAAGGAATGACAGCATGCATGGTATTTATGGCTTTAAAGAATTTCCGTCTGCAAGTTTACCATCTTGTAAAAATCAGTGAGAAAACGACTGAAGTATACCAAACCCAGTTTACAGCAGGACAGATAGATTTTATTCTCACTTTGTACACCAGAAAACCTATTAGCATGTTGCTATTTAAAGCCTTAATTATTAGAGCTCCACTGTGTTTTAGAACAGCCTTACTGCTTCAGCTCAGCAGGTTCAACTACTGCTTTACTCTGCCTCCTATAAGGAGATGCCTGTGCAAGAATATGAAGAGGGCAGACATACTTGTCTCTCATGTTTTCCAGCATGGGGACATTCTGAAGCAGAGATGATTCTTACACATTTACTAACCATCAGTGAATGTCTCTCCTACAAATATCTCAAATCCCTTTTTCAGCCAGGGTAAACTGTAAGTATCTGCAAGATGCTCTGGCAACAATTTCCATGGCATAAGGGACTTCCCATCCTTTGGTTTCTACTACTACTGTTAATAATCTATTATCCTACTAACCTTATTATGGTTTTCTTAGTTGTTTCATAAAAAGCCTGAGTGCGAAGTCATCCTTCAAGCAGCATTTTCACTGACTCCAGCTACTGGAGGTTTGGGGGCTGAATTGTTAACCCTGAATATGTCACTAAACCAGCATACTTCTCTCAGAGGTTTTTGTTTGTTTGTTTTTGTTTTGCAGAAGATCAAGTATATGAAGCTGTTAATGTAAGCTATATTATTGGGCTGAATAGAATGGTCTGAAACCGCTGGTACTGCAGGCTTAGCTTTGTCATAAACTGACAAGCCCTTACACAAAGCTAGGTGCATTGCTAGGTTTTAAATAGAACACAACCCCCACCATGTAATAGATCTAGATATACAACAGAAAAGGACAGAATGTTAATTTACACATTCAAGTATGTGACACTCTGTATGCAAATGCAAACATTATTAAAATAAGTGTTATATAATAATTATATCTTAATTTTATTGAATCTCTTCATCCTGTACATGGGCATCTATTTCCAGGGCAATCATCCACAGCAAGCTCTGCCAGAACCAGAGAGAACTGTATTTCAGCATACCACACACCCTTAAAACTTTAGTGATTGCCACACCTTGGGCATAGATTCCACAGAGGAAAGGTTCCAGCACTATTTCCACAGTAAGATCAATAGGTAGCAGGATGTTCTCTAAGTGTCAAAACTGCCTATAAATTACAAGATAAATTAAAAATTACTTGGACATTAAACTGGCACAAGAATAGAAAACAAAATACCTTCCCATCTTAGTCATCCTAGCTGTAAAGAGTGGGAATGAGGGAAATCAGGAAGTCACTGCAAAAATACAAATGATAGCACAGTACTAGACACAACCATAATAATGAATTTATAAACCATCATTAATTATTTTGTAAAGTCACTAAGAGGAGGATAAGACAAATAGTAATGAAATAATAGGTCTGGTTATTAAGATGACCGAAGTTAGTATCCTAAGCGTACATTTAGTGCCTAGTGGTCTTATTTTCACATCCCCAATTTCAAATAATAAGTAGATACACTTTGGCATAATCTCTTATTTTAAGAATCACGTTCTCAGGTATGCATTTGTCAAGTTGAGTAGGTGACAACTATATATCTACCTTCTTCAAGAGATTTAGCAATATTTAAACCCTCCAGGACTGGCTAAAGAAGAAGGACACTAGCACAGCTTGGGCCTCCTGTAGGTTACACCACTTACTGCAGGTCTAAACATCTGCCAAGGAAAGCGAAACTTAAACCAAGGAAGAAAGAATACCTGCTAGGAGATAGACTGAAACATGACTGAAGAATTAAAAGCACTAGGGACACTACTTAGAATGCTGGTACGTGCACCATCAATCTGCCCTTCTCTGTTCAGCTCCTCAGGGCTGGTATTTCCAGTTTCTTTGGCTTCTATTAAAGTGAGTGGATTTTTTTCCCGAACTAATTAACATGTATTTCTCTCAACCATTTTAATTAAATTTTACAAGGGAAATGCAGTCATCTGTGTCCTGAAAAAATCTTGCTTTGTTAACTTCAGATATTTTCTTACTTAGGAGGAGTATACGCCATTAAAGCCAGCAACATATCAATAATTTTTCTCTAATATATTGGTTTAGTTTTTGCATGATGCCAGCAAAAATATGCTATATTTCAATTCACTGGAGATTGTAGGAAATAAAATAATGCACTGTTCCTAATTTGAGGTAATAATTTGTCATTTAGGGATTCTGATCTTTTTCTACAACAGTGGATACCTAAATTTCCCTTTAAACATTCTATATTCCATCACCAGTCAGGGTATCTGCCTCCTTTATGTCTGCTGTTCCTTGTTTCTGCATTCTGACCTTGCTTCCAGCGTTCCATATATTACCAAGAATTCCTTGGCCAAGAGCATAGAATGGCACAACCAAGTTCACTGTACAAGTGTTCCATTTACAGCCATAACCTGAAGATTCTTGCTAACTAGGTTGATGGATTTGTACCTAAACTGTTTACATGTATACAGCCTTCAATCTAGATGACTAGAGGAGTCTCCATAAGTATATTTGAAACACAAGAGCTTCACAATCCTATTTGAGCTCTACCAATACCTTGGCAAAGCTGCATGCCCTGAAGTCACATATCCTTTCCTGCTTCATTATTAGTGGCCTGGGTAGATTAGCAAGGGAAGAGGCAAGGACTTAGAATGGCTTTAGCTCACTCTTTAGCACACCATTTGGTGGTGTGGTCTTCCTTTCTCCATTTCAATTCCAATCACGAGACATCCTTTCTAGGGAATTGAACAAGTAAATAAACAAGGAAATTCAAAACTTTCCCAAAAGTTAATTTACTTTCTTCATTCTACTACTTCTTCTTTCTACTAGTTAGCAAAATGTTATCCCAGTTTGTTTATTGCTTTATGCCCAGCTGATAGCTACACACAATTGCCAGTTAAATGTATTCTTCCACAAGTTCCTCCAGGTAAAATAGACTACAGAAAGCAGGTAAATATAACACAATATGCTGGGTACCATACTGGAAATGGTACAAAGCCATCTGTTACTGAACTGTTCTTTTATATGATAGTATTGATGATGTCATTCACAATAAAAAAGAAATTAGAAGATTGTCAACAAAGCCATAAAATTAAATGATAGTACAACAGTGTGAAGCAGAATCTAATTGCACCCATTCATTCCTTGTCCCGCTTCCCCTATTACAGCTGTTTGCTAACCTTCACTTGCAGATTGCTCAGACTGGCTTATCTCCAAGGCCTTTCCTATACATACCCCCTCTGCATCACCCTTTTTCATTCCAGACTCTTATTTTAAAGCTATTGAACTTGTTGCACACTCTTTTCACAAACAGAATGTTTTGTCAAAGCTGAAAGATGATACTTGGCAAAAAAAGCCCTAGTTTGCATGAGCCAGACTTTGAGGTAGAAATACTGCCTCACACTAAGGTCTTACACTTGCATGAAGAGGCATAGCATAACAGCAGGGCTTGACGACCAAGGCATACTTATTGCAAGCTCCTTTCTCCTCAACAAGCCCAGTGCTGTCACAGATCAGAACATTTATTCAGGGATGCAGAGTACAGAAGCCTCAAATAAATACATTTGTGCAAACATGGACAGAGTCAGTCAGTGTTTCATGCATAACTCCACATGAACATCAGAAAAGGTCCATGAGTTCAATCAGAAGAGTAGAACAAAACTCTTGTGCTTTTCCCCCAGTAAATAAAATCTCATATTTGGCAAAATACTTAAACCACCAATGATTAGACTCTGGGCTTTCTACTATAAATGCATTTCTATTTACTATTAGTTGGAAGATTCTGAAAGAGTAAGAGGACTGACAAGAAGGTAGTGGAGGAAAAGGGAAGGTTGTTTTATATTTATGTGGAAAACTTACAGCAGCTTGCAAATGACAGTACAGAGTTACTTGCCAAAGGCACATTGGTCAAAAATGAAGGCAAACCATCACTTTGCACTGATTTAAGCCTTTTTGGTATACCACCTTCCCAATTGTTCCATTCAATAGGAGTAATCATAGTTTACTTTCTGAATTATAAGTATTGTTTATCATTTTTGCATCAGAATGGAGAGGGACAGATTTGCAAAATGTATGGTTTCTACACATTAACTTCAAGTTCTACCAGACAAATATTAAAAAATCACTAGCTCAATAGGTCTGGCGGTTCTATCCACAAATTTAAGTACAAGAAGCATGTAAATCCCCCAAAAATTGCTATTGAAATTTTGTTACTCAAAAGGTCAACCCCAAACAATCAAACCAAAAATCAACAATATGAACCAGATACAAAAAATAAGGTTGATGACTAAATTTTGATCTAGGTTTGGTTTCCAATTTGCATTGACATAATTCTAGTTTATTCAAATGCACTCTGGAATCCGTTGAAAAAATAGGCCACATAGAGTTGTAATTTGGTAAGGCACTTAAACACCATGTACATTTTTACAGTCCTGTGCTTCTTGATCAGGAAATACTGCATCCACTATGAAGAGACTTGAGTAAATACTAGACTTAAGATATCCTAGAAGTGCGTTCAGATGCACACCCTAAGGCCATTCTTACTACTACTACTACTGATTTTTTCCGTGTTAAGCAAGAGATTGTAACAGAAAAAAAACTACCTATGTTGAAAAATATATTGTGGACACATCACAAGATTAATATTTAAACTCCTAGTCATGATCCATATACCATATCAAAAAACATTTTCATAACAGTTAGTAGTGTTTTATTTCCAGTGGACTAAACACTAGGCAGGGGCCTGCATTCTGAGCAAGTATGAGCAAAGCTAATTGACTCAGCTCTTTAAAAAGGGTTGACAATAAGGGATTTGTGTGCCATGACCCTCATAGCATCTATGCTGGGGGTGCTAAAGGAAATCAGAAATCAACAACTTAGTGACACCTACCTGATTCCAAATAACTACAAGTAAAACTGCTTACTGCAACTGCAATACAGTCTTCCTCCCAAGTTAATCCCATTGCATTCTGCATTATGCAGCATGATTTGGTTGCATCACAGAAAAACAGGTGAGTGGAAAATCAGTCTACCTCGGAAAAGACACCTGAGGGAAATAGCATTTTCCAGCCTTCTATTTTTTAAGTGAAAAAATGAGGGAGAGAAACAAGTTAGGTATCTCTCTTCAGTGTAATTTAAAATACTTTCTTATCACTAATATAAATTTAAAATGTTTATTCTTATTTATGAACACCTGCTTGACATCAACAGTACTGACACACCCCTCCAATTACTCTTCTTATACAATAGCATATTTATTTCACTCTGATGAGATGGGGCTTTTCTAATTTCCTGTATAACCACCCCCATCTCTCTGTATATCTCCTATTAAATTGTGAACAGGCTTCACACATATTTTTAGATGTTTGAAAACGGCAGGAAGATCTTTTTGATGTTTCAGAACATGTTCAGTCCCAGTGTCTCAATATTGTTTGCTGGCTAACTCCTCAAGCTTATGCCATCCATATGAATGCACTCCAGGCTTTTGAGAATGTTTAACATACCAGTAACATCTGCCCAAACTGCTGTAGTCAGTGTTTCCTTCTAATGTCAATGCCACTTTGAAAATAAAGTTGCAGGATTCCTCCATGCCTTAGAACATATTTAGAAGTCAATTTCTTCTTTTCTATGATTAGTCCATAGCAATGTCAAGTGTGAAATTTAAATTAATGAGTGCTTTACTTATTGAAATTACTTCAGCATTTTTGCCACTTTCATTGATTTCTATTTACTTTGAAACTCACAAATATGAACTTATTTCTAGACGTGACTAAACAGATTAATAATGTGCTCGTATAGGTGCACCTAGTGATGCAACATTACACTTAACTCTAAGCTTATGTTGAAAAATTAACCTAATAGGAAAAATATATTATTTATAAAGCACTGTTAGTTTCCTGCATTTAGACAGTGTCACCTTTATTTTCTTCCCACTCTCTCCACATTAATGACTGCCCTACACTACTGAAACAGCAGTAAATATGGTATCAGCATTACCCCTCCATAGAATCAATTTAAATTTGAACTAATATATTGATCATCCAGTAAATACTATCTCAGCAACAGATAGTGCTGTGGCTAACCTTCAGGGTATTTTAGACTCCTGGTAGAGGCCAGTTGGAAGGAAGAAACTGTATTTGATTCATAAGAGGCAGAGACAAGTGAAAAATTTTTCTTTCCTCTCTGCCTTTCCCCACACATCTAATATTTATTTATTTTATTTGTTAAAAATCTTTAAAAACACTTTCATTTGTTGATAGTATAGAACAGCTATTCAGTGGGAAAAGCTAAAGCAATACTTGCTCAGAAGAGAAGGATAAGGCCATAATTCTCTGCCTATAGGTGGATGTGGGAGTTTTTTTTTAAGAAAAGAAAGAGAAGATAAGTGGAAATGAGAAAACAACTCTCCCCAAAGGCTACTAAGTGTGTTTGTAATGCAGCAGGCAACTCAGACAGAGTTGTGCCGTCTGGAACACTGAACACCCTCCATGACACAGGGATAGCCTTGCTCTTCTCAAAAACTTGGTTTTTATATAACACAGCAAAATCTGCAGCTATTTATGCTACATTCTCATCTCAAACAACAGGAAAAGTAACCAAGGATGGAATCTGGCCTTCAAAGAGAATAATCACCAAAGCAAGACTCTACTCTCTGCAATAGATGTTACGCGCAAACATGGGACGAAAAAAAAAAAAAAAAGGGAAAAAAAGGGGGAAAAAAGAATACAGTAAAACAGTAAAAATATGAATACAGTAAACCAACATGGAGGCTGTGAACTTTTCACATTTTTAAAAATATTTTTCTTTAAAAAATTCTTTTAAGTCAGATTCTGCAAGACCACTACTATATGTCATTGTTTCTGCTGAACTTAGAAAAGCATGTGAATCAATTTTGGCTCCATGGTTGCACCTTAGTTTGACAAAGCAATCACAGATGAACAGTAGAAGAGGCACAGAGTCTTTTATTTATTCAAAGATCCAAGCAAAATGTGAAACATTTCTTGATGTTTGGATCCAGATTGCAATTTATTTCTTAGTTTTTACTCATTTATGAAGACAAAATTCTGAGGCTCTAAAGGAACTCTGAATTAATATGCTTACACAACAGCCTTCGTAATTTAGGGTAGGGAAGGATGTGTCTGAGCCTATTAAGAGGGGCAAGAGGCCTGCACACTGAAGACAGTCATTAAAGATGAAATTTGGGAAGGGTTTACAAATAGTTTTGTGAAGGATGGCACAAGCTTTTTTAAAGAGCTTGCGAAGAATTCTGTTACCACTTATTTGTGGTCAGTATGACTAAAAAAAAAAGGTCAGATTCTGGTGTGATTTTGAATCAATTGCAGCTATAAAGGCAACACTGTTTTTCTGTCATTGATATCCTAGGTCAGTATTAGAAAAACAAAGAACTCATTCACTTGGTCAAAAAAGAAATAAAATCAATCGTGGTATAATACAGGAATGTGTTCTCTCTGTGTGATACACACTTTCTCACGTGAACAAGCCATGTCATCAAACATGACAGTACTAGAGGCAGTTTCTGCAAACAACAGAATGCTCAGTAGTGTGACTCCCAGCTTAGCCTTGGAGCAAGCACTCATTTTGAAGCAACGAGAAAGTGATTCCTTTGGTTATTTAATACGTGGACTGTGGAGAACAGAACTGCCATACAGAAAAGTGGCAAACTGGCTGTAATGTCATTTTACAGGCATGCAAGGCCAAAATCAGTCCCCAGTTGCAGAAATCTGAAGTAACTAAATCCATAATAGTGCAGGTCTTGCACTGCATTACAGATGTCTGACAGCAGCTATCAGATGAGCTGTGAATTTTAAGAAGTGAGACAGACTCTCCCAGATTTGATTCTCCTGTTCTGTTTGGTAATGAAGCAAAATATGTTGCCCAACATATTGTGTTGTCACCTTTACCTCTTGTCCTGGTTTGAGCTAGAACAGGAGTCATTCTGTTCAGTGACTTCACTTTAAAGCTCAGACTCTTCTAAGTAACTGCAGTTTCTGAAATTAATGGCACGTTTTCACAGATGATGTCTGCTTCTAGTAGTGATAATGCAAAAAGGTCTCTAGTTAGTACCCAGGGTTGGTGTGCAGGCCAAGGTCACTGCTAAATCTTGTGTACTGTGTTGGGGGCAGAATAAAAGCCAGGGAGGAGTAGACAGGACAGGTGAGCCTAAACTCACCAGCAAGGCATTCCATTCCATATACATCATATTCAGTATCAGTCTGAGGGGTCATGAGGTTCAGGTTCTCTTTATCTTCTTCAATGCCCAGTGTCCAAAGAGGATTGTGCATTCTGTCTTTGATCCCCATCCATGAGTTCCTGAATTCAGTTCCAGAATCCAGCTCCTGAATCTGGTTCCTGTCTGCTGGTAAGTCCAGTATAGGACTTCTTCAGTAGTGATGGTGACTGATTCTCATCAATATAGATTGGCTTCAATATTGTTTTTTATGTATTTGTATCTATTAGATACTATTTTAATTATTATTTTAATTAAAGTAGTTTTGCTTTTCCAGTTTGTAAGTCGCTCCTCATTATTCCCCTCTACCACTCGGGGAGGGGAGAGGAGTTTATAGAGAGTATCTGTCAGTCATTTAGTGGCTAGCTCAGACCTGACCCTTGACAAACCTACTCCTCTCTCCAATGCCCCACTTTGAGTTTTCAGTGAGATTTCAGTGAGAATATTGCATAATGAGAAGAATATTTAAGATGGCAAAAGGTTTTCTCAGGTATTATGGAGAAAGATCTATCTGCATGCTGAAAACAGAGAGAAGAAACAAAGCAAGAACCGATGCAGAGGCAAAATAAAGCCTAAAACTATTGTGCAGGGGTGCTCTACAGATCTACTGTGAGAAACCAGTAGTTCTTGGAAAAGAGCTTTACTGTCAGGAGTTGTGTGAACTAACCTGGCACAATGAAAACTAGGCTAAAACAGAAGCCAAGAGTCTTTGGGGCTCAGGACATCTTACTGATGATTTTAATGAGCTGTTGGGTGAATTCAATCCATCAGCATCTCATTAACCCAAGAAAGTCTTCATTTGGTCCTTTCTGTGTTTTCTGACTTTGTCATAGTCATAACACTAAACAGAGAAGTGTTCTGAGAGCAGGAAAACAGAGAGCACTGAAGTACAGACACTCGGCATTTTCCACCTTCAAATATAAGAACCTGCAATTCACAGAAACACAGAGCTGATACTGTAACTGTTCAAAGTTTAAAGGGTAATTTGGTCCACCACTATTTTTGCCTCTTTCACTGTGCTAGTTATTTGAAAATATATACATTGATTGCTGTCATTAAAGAATTGTTTTGCCCCACATAGTGCAGTGTTTTGCATATTTGCTGATGTTTCCCCAAAAGCACTGGGGGAATGAATCATTACTGAAACAATTTACTTTCAGTTAGTGCATGAATGCCTTCCCATGATGCTTTGATGCTTTGTTTGTCCTCCTATAAAAATTATTTATGACCCAAGTGTGATCTTTTAAATCAGAATACTTATTTAGAAATCAAAGCTCCAGCATGTTAATGCAAGTAGAAGCCCTGACTAATTTTTCAAAGCCATGTTGAATATTCAAAAGCTAGAACTGAAGGAAAGGAGTTAACATTAATTAATATTTGAAGCAGTAAAATAAAAGCAACAGTGAAGCTAATTTTGCAGGACAATTAATCATGAGTCTTGCTAATTACACATGGGATTTTGCAAATGATTTTTTTTCTCAGGTAGCAGAGTAAAAATGATAATCCACTACCCATCAAAATCACTGGCTCCTCACCAATGTCCCCAGCAAGAGCAATTAGTGGGAACAGCAGAGCCCTAGTAATTGCATGTCAAGAGAGGAGAATGTTAGAATTTTAATTGCTCCAAATAAAGGCCACTTGCTCATACATACACCTGACTGTCCAAAATGAGTCTGCAAGCCAGAGCAAGTATATAACCACTTCCAGGTGTCTGAACAAAAATAACTCTGTGGGAGAAGCAATCTCTAAAGCAACACATGCAGTTTCTGGAAGAAAATATCAATATGCACTTATATTCTGAACTGCAGTGTCATCACTTGACTATAAGAACTGGGGGGAAAAAATATCACCCACTTGGGAAAAACGTGCATATTCTTTCTATTTGCTAAATATTTATTACTGACATTTTTTGAAGAACTTTAACTATCTTCAGGGTGCCAAGGGCTTCAAATTTACTGAATTTTAGGATCACCAATAAAATGTTTTTAACAAGACATCTCAAGAGGGCATAAAATAAAAAATTACCATATTCATGAGAGCAAGCCTGTAAGATTGCAATGCTATAAACTGGATGTCTATAATTTGCTTGTGGTTTTCTTAATTAAAAAAAAAAAGCCAAACAACTAGTAATTAGAGACTCCAGTTCCATTTTTGTACTTTATTCCAATCACTGACAGGCTACCATTACTTTTTTGTTTAATATACCTACACATGGATGCACACAATTGCAAATAATCAATAATATTTAAGTATGTGTCCAAGATCTAAATGATGATGGATATATTTAAATATTGCTTTCCAGGAAATTGTTACTTTACTGGTCATGTGATAACTTTAAAAATGTATAGGTTAAAAGAAACCCTTCCGTTTCCCCCTGTTTCTCTTTTAGGTATTTACCATTTACTCATTTTAAACCACATGACACAATTGTCTTCCACATACCAGTAGCTCCTATTGTCTTTTTCTCTCTTCTTCTATTTTTGCTTGCATCATATTGAAGCATTAAACCACTTTCTGTTGTTAGCTTTGTTAAGCACTAAACCAAGAGTAGTAGCCTTAAGTTATCTAAATATATTCTTTGCATGTTCAAAAATCACTGTACACTGTATATTACACCATGAGGGCTTGAGAGAAAAAAAGCAGGTCATGCAGAGTGCTGCTTCCTTTCATGAATTACCAGCAGATCACAGGTGTTTATCAGACTCCCAGAGGTGATTCAGGTAATAAACACCAGGATGGCAGTTTAAATGGTTAGAAGCTTTTCCATCAAATACAGTCCTTGCAGTCCTATCATTTTGCGTATATTGCTCACAAATGGCAAATTATTTATGCAGTCTCTTTAAGTGGCTCCTTATGGTTTTTACTTTATTTTTCCAAAGCAGGAACCTTTTGAAGATGTGTGTTCTCATGACAAGGCAAACTACCATTCCATCTGTAAGTCTGACTCATTTCTTAAAGTTCACTGTGATGCCAGTGACTTTATTTTGCTCTTCTGTTTAGCTCAAATATCTTCCCTAATAAAGCACCAGTGTCATAGCAGAAGTCATTATTCTGTGCTTGTACAGCAACATCAAGAATAAACTGTACGCAACAGAAAAAGGCTTTTAAATAGCAAAGGTTTTTTCACAGATTTTTCTCATGAAAATAAAATGACAATAAGTATTGATTAATGATTGCTACTTCTAATGCAGGTTTTGGAAGGATTTGCTGTAAATTATAATAGGATGAGGTTTTGGAAACAAATGTTTCAACAGAGTTTATTTTTGTCTAATCTGAGCAACTTCTGAAGTGAACTTACATGAGTTTATGCCACTACAAAAAATTACTGACTAGGACATACCTATTGCAATTGCCCATTACCTATTAATAACTGGAATTTGTTTTATGATGCTGAATCACCAAGCCCATATTTAATGACAGAGTTGTCACATGAACCAACTCACCAGATCAGCTGCTTATTCCCTTCTTGACAAACAGCTCTGCAATAATCACTGAGAAATTCCTGCTATGCAAAGTAGATTTTATGAAAGGATTGATGGTTGTTCAACATAATTTAGCACCAGGAAAGATGAGGAAAAGCCAGCACAATATGAAGTTTCTAAGAATCACCAGGTCTTAATTACTGAACCAGTAGTGTAATTCCTCTGGATCTCATAAAATGTTATCAGTTACATCCACATCTTGTGAGATAAGACTGATTTCCACAGACATTGTATGGAATTTAAGCTGTTTAGAAACAGAAACTCCAAGATAGTTTCTGCTGTTTTTCTACAGTTTGACAGATAACCTCAAGACCCAGACTAAAGATTATGGCTGCAATAGAGTAAGAACCCAAACCTGAACTGAAGTCTATCACAGCTCACCCTTCCTTTGTTATCAAACCACACAAGTAAATGTACTATTTTATAATCAGTGCTTTTTACAGCTTAACAAAAACTTATTCAGAAGATAATATTAGATATAATGAGGATTGTCAAGTATTGTGCTATCCAGTATGAAATTCAGATTGAACTCCACTGATTTCTTCTTGTCATCCAGAGGCCTGAGACATACGTTCGTTAGCATATTTTTATGCCATTTCAGACAGTTACTATCGCAGATCTGATCTTATCTTACATAAATCTGATCTCACCCCACAGGCTCTAAAAAGCTTTACAGAACCTTCACCAATGCCAAACAAAATCAAAGATGGCAGAAAATGCCAGTAGGTTGAAAGCAGACATGAAAGAGTTTCTGTGATTTCAGTTTCAGAATGACAGACGCATCAGGGAAGGATTTTCAGAAGGTGGTTGTATATGCTGGCTCTGTTTTAAGGGAAGAGAAACAATTTCAAAATGAACTCATCACTGGAATGGCCCACTTGCACTAAAAAAAATAAAATCAAGTAGGATCATTTAAAAACAAACAAACAAACAAACAAACAAACAAACAAAAAACTCCACAAGTGAAAAATTCAACCTCATATATTCTCATGACTTCAAGATACTAGTATCACAGTCTTATTACAAGTTTCACTCTGTTGCATCAACCTTTCATCTTTGGTAAAAACAGTGTCCCAAAACACCTTTAAGCAAAGCATCTTAAACAACTACTGCTGCACATGGTATGCAAATGGGTTAAATAATACACATACAGTGCAGCTGGGTTTTTATCTGGCAAACAGGTGCTAGATTTTGGATTTGCTGACTAGCCACAACTTAAATGACTTTTCAATGAGAGGTGAAATAGGGACCTGGGGAGTCTTCCATTCATGCTTGCCTAGCTATTTTGGTTTTGTTTGTTTGCTAAAATGTTTCAAAAGAACATAATATATGAGTGTATCATGATATTATCCCTAAGAATATCTTAGAGTAGAAAACTGGCAGCTGATAAGCCAGAATCTAATGTGCTTAGATACTAGAGAAAAATGTAGCAGGTGATATGACAGAAGTTTTGACCACTTCATCCTGAAGCATCAAGACATATGAAGTGCCACACAGGGCAACAAAGCTGATGAGGGGTTTGGAGCACAAGCCCTATGAGGAGAGGCTGAGGGAGCTGGGGTTGCGTAGCCTGGAGAAGGGGAGGCTCAGGGGAGACCTTATTGCTGTCTACAACTACCTAAGGGAGGATGTAGCCAGGTGGAGGTTGGTCTCTTCTGCCAGGCAACCAGCACCAGGACAAGAGGATACAGTCTCAGGCTGTGCCAGGGGAAGTTTAGGCTAGAGGTGAGGAGAAAGTTCTCCATAGAAAGAGTGATTAGCCATTGGAATGGGCTGCCCAGGGAGGTGGTGGAGTCACCATCTCTGGAGGTGTTTAGGAAGAGACTGGATAGTGTGCTTGGTGCCATGGTTTAGTTAATTAGATAGTGTTGGATGATAGGTTGGACTCGATGATCTCAAAGGTCTTTTCCAACCTGGTTAATACTATTCTATAGGCAAAACAAAATCCACACACGTGAACATCAGCAAAGCAATTTTAGATTTCTAGCTAAGAGGTTCTTCTCCAGTTTGGAGGAATAACAACTCCATGTATTTTCTGTGTTTATAGATAGGTTTCTCTGGTTCTTTAAATTGCTTTACCCCATAAACACTCCAGCATGTTATGGAACCATATTTTTTAAATACTTCATGATGGGAGGGTCTGGGGGCCTTTTGCCTGTAGAATAGAATGGTCACACATACCCATAGTGATTGCTATATGGAGCATTAACACTTCCTCCCTCCTTACAAGTAAGGTAACTGGAGACAATGTTATGCTACAAACTGTGTTGTTTTTAATACTTTGACCCACAAAGCATACGTGTAAAATCTGGGATACAATCAAAGATACATGAATACAGTCTAAAGATTAATCTTTTATTTGAATGCCCAACAGTGAAACAATCTCAAATAAAACACTGTCAATAAATTCAGAGTTTAACTATGACCTTCTTCAGGGAATGCAGAGTGCAGAAGTGAGTCCTATCAAAAGCAGCAGCCAGAAAGGGCTATCAGAGTAGTAATCTAAACTGAATTAAACACCTGAACAGAAACTACAGAGCAGGATCATTAGCTAAATGATTAGACAAAGCTCTTGGGCATCCTACTTATCCTTTCAGTTGTAAAGAATGGTAAAAATATTGCTCTACTGAGCACAAAACAAAAAGACAGCATTGTGTTTTGGAATAGGAGAAAAGCTCTGATTGGAAAAGAAACTTGTCTAAGGTTAACACAATTGCCCAGTTTCAGGTATACAGTCCATCTCAAATATATATTGCACACTTGCACAAAATGGCATCACATGAGCACAGTAAACCTACCTACTCATTAATTACACCATCAGTCACCTATCCTAAATATGTTGTAGCTGAAAGGAAATGGCAAGAAGCATTTTCTTTTCCTCAAGGCTCTTTACCTTGGCCCTGTGTTTAAGTTTCCATCCACGTTCTTCATCTCCTACAGTCTTTGACCTATTTAGCCTGTTATTTGGCATTCTTACAAAACCAGAAATCTAAAAAATGTACAGTGAGGGAGAGAAAAGAGAGACAGGGAAACAGCCCAAACTCACAAAATCAACAGGATGTTGATATAAGAGATTCAGAAGTTCCTTCCTACCAGACAGATCACTGAGCAATTATCTATAAAGCAGAGGGCTAGGCAGCAGAGTTCAACATTGCTCAGATTTATTTACTTCTCCTGTAATTTTAAAAACTATTCTACTTGCCCTTCAGTGTGGAATATATCTCATCTCTGAAAGCTGAAAATTCATTAGATGAAATAGGAATGAGCTAATAAAGCAAACTCCCTGTAACACTAATAAGTTGAGGGAAAAACCCAACTCTGCTGTAGACAGCACCCGCATATGACTATAATCAATCTGCTACTCATCACAGCAATTATTGGTACAGAAAGAAACAGGCAGAAGACTTCCCTTTTTCATTAGGGGATAAACACCACTTGTCTTTTGAAGGAACATAGGACAGCTGCATGAAGATTTTTCAGACTTTGCATCCACACTGCAAGATGTCTGACTCATGCAGTCTGGATGATGCCGATTTCAACCCCATCATGTATCCCAAAAAACTTTGTGGCCCAGTTGTTCCACTGTGTCCTCATACTCTGTGAAGCACAACCTGCAGCTGAGACAACACAGATGGACATATTAAGATAGAGGCTACAATAAACTGTTTGTAATGTACCAGCTGCAGCTATCTTCAGAGCTATTGTCTGAGCCTGAGCTTCCTTCTATTTAGCCACCAACACATGGATACACACTTTCAGTAATCTGCTCCACAGCCATGATTGCTATACTCAGATGTCTCAGCAGAGATAGAGGTGAAACAAGGATTGGCACCAGATGATAGTCAAATAGTGAAAGGAGACCTACAACAGTGAAAGCAAAGACTGGAAGTAGGGAGGATGGTGGCAGTAAGGTGTTGCAAAGGAAGAAGGTGGCGTATGACCCCCTTGAGCAATAGACCAAGGATAGAGCTCATCTGAGAGAAGCTGCTTCCTTTCCCCACAACTTCACCCTGCACACAAAGGAGTGATTACAAGTCAAGAACTAGGAAGGCTGTTTCTGCACATTGTCTAAGCAGAGAAAGGAGATGAACTCATCCCTAGAGAAGACTATGCCACATGGTCTTTGGGCAGCGGTTATGCAAAGAAGAGAGATGAACTGATGACAGCTTGAGATAACTTTATGTGAGTGGCCACATTCTTGCTGTATAGGCATAAAACACTCTTGAACAGCCTACAGCACTGAGCTCCTAATGCAAGTAATGAAGCAGTATAGACAAATGCCATCTGCCAAACATTCACCTCCTGGCAGGCCCTGCACCCCTCCAGTGCTGACCTTGGAAAACAATATAAGCCTTGCATGATGTTTTCTCAATGGAATTACAGCAAGTGAAGGTTGAGACTAGCTCAGACCTGGAAATTTCCCACTAACTACTTAAAAGAGAGTGCAAAAGGCAAGCTTGTGACAGCTCCAGAAAAGATGCAGAAGGACTTCAGCAAGCACTAAACATAGCTTCTCTACAAAGTAGACACCATGGTAGATTGTTTCATTAGCAAGTGTCTGTGCCCCTTAAGAACACTTGTCTTTTCTGTAAGCAGCAGGATAATGAGTGCTTCCATGGAGCTGAGTTTGTGATCCTAGTCCCCATCTACAAAGGAAGGCCTCCAGCACGGCTCCATTTGTTCATAAACCTATTTTCCCGCCTTGAATTGCTGTGTTGCAACCTGGGAGGTGTTCACTACAGTTATCTTCCAAAAAATGGCACTTGTTTCTGCTCTACAGCTACTGCCAATTCATCATACAAAATCATGAAACTAGCCTCCACATCTGGAAATTAGCAGTTCCCTTCTCATCCAGAGAACAAAGTAATCCCTCTAATGGGCTATAGGGATTCAAGGCAGATTGGAGTGACACAACAGAGTTCAAAGGCATCAGCCTCCAACACCTGTGCCATGCACACAATGTGTTGGAAAGTATTCAACCTGAGCCTGGTGCCAGTGACAGTTGCACAAACATGGCACCTGCTCCGAACATCTCTGTCAGGATGGTTGACCTCAAGCCAATACCTTTTTTTCAGAAGAGGTGTTAATTCATGGGTTCACAGTCTAAATGCCTCCCAGAAACAGAGAGTAGATGGAGAAGAAATATAATTTAAAAATTAGATCTACCAAGTGGACTGTCTCAAATCCCCTTTGCTTGCTTACATAATGTAGAAAGTCTCTGCCAACCTGCTAGAATTTTGTGTGCAGAATTATGTTAGTTTTCATCTGTGTAAAGGTGACTGGAGATAATTGAGCAGGTTGTAATAAATTTCTTTAATTAATGCCTCTGGATCCCAGAAAGGGGAAGTCTGCTCTGTAATTAAATACATGTTAAGCTTTACTCTGCATCATTCAGGCTCTTCAATGCAAGGTATCACATCTCATCCTAGTCTCAGAAAGAACAGGCTTTGCTTTGTACAAATATATCTGCATCTGATGAACATCATTTATTGCTGAGTCTGTGATGCAGGTCCAACCATGCTCCCTAACACATAACTTTTCTCAAAGCATCAAAAGCTAAACTAGTATCATGGCTGTACAAAAGCTATTCATAGCACCAAAACAGATCATCAGTGTGATATTTTAACACTGGAAATACACAGCTTCTAGTTGCCCTGGAATGATTAAGCAGGAGATTCATTCTAGTTGCATCTTGAATTGGTAGAAGTGATGAAGATGGAAGTAAATGTACTCAAGAAAAAAAAAACACATTGTGTGCTCTGTAAACACTGATCAACATGAACATAGCACAGTGGAACATTTGCTAAAACGTTTCATATACTACTTCCTCACTACTGTCTTTACACTGGGTTTGCCTTTTCCACCATTAACATTAAGACTATAATTCTCCTAACTAAAGTAAGTCTCTTTTGAGATAGTCCATATTCAATCCCCTAAGATCAAAACAGCTCTATAGTAAAACATAGATTAAAAAAAAAATCTGACTTTAACCCAGACCAGTTCTGTCTTCTGACACAGACCTTCACATGCCTACTCGCAGAAGTTCTTTTCCAAATGGCAGTAGCACAGTGCATTTTCGTCCTGTACCATCCACAAAGCCACTCTACACATCATTGTATTAAGTGACAAGCATGGAACCTATTCTAGCCCCCTTGTTTTGGACTTTTGGAGGTAATTTTTAAACTACAGAAATTGGCCAGTCTGATTCTTATCAAAAATCAAACTTAAATGCTGAGAATATGGCCTACTGCACTGAACAAATAAGGCCTAACTCCACCTTTTGCTAATAAACTGCCGATATAAGTGCTATGTATAATTTGCTATTAATAATTTATTATTATTATTGTTAGTTAATAACAGTATAAGCATGGACAGGAAAGGAGGCAGAATGCCCCACCACTTTCTTAAGTGAACAAGTTCCTTCCTCTGCATAAGGATTCCGGCCCAGAGGTGCTTTATGCTAAGTGAACTGTCCAGTCCACCTCTACTTTTTTGCAAGGGAAGGAAGCTTCCAGCTAAAGGAGAGAGGAGTCTTAATATGAGATACACAATGATGGAGACCATAATGGCATCTAAAAGCATTTCCAGTAACACTGAAAAACCTTTATTGCTTTCTGCATGCTTCTTAATTGCATTAATCATTATGAACTTTAATATTATTATCTTCTAATAATCTTATATGGATACCAGGGTAGATGTACTACATAGTATGATAGGAACTCCACATTCACCTGCACGAAGGACAAATGGATTGCATTATTTTTCATTATAGTTTCTGTTGTATTTTCTTCCTACACTCAGGGTAAAGTCAATCATGTTTGCTGTGAAAAGAGATCCGTAACTCATACTGTTTTGAGGTCAGCATTTCCTATTTTGAAAATGGAAAAGTTTGCTTAAGTGTAGACATAGAGGTTGTGATATATCCCTGGTAAAAGGATAGCAGTGTCAGACATGCACGTATTTACAACAATTGTTAATATTAACTGAATAGAGAAATGTGAATATTAAGGTTAATTTATCATCCATTGCCAAATAGCAATTTACACTGTATTATTGGATAAGAAAACTAACTCATCAAATGGTCAGTGCTAATAACAGTGCTTAATACTGCTTTATATAACATGTACTTGACTGATAGCTAGTCAAATCTAGAACACCACAAAATCCTTTTGGGGAAAAAAACACCCTGCAGAAGAAAAATGGCATTGATAGGGATGGTAAAAAGGACACCCATGATGTCTTAATAAAGAGATAAAGCAAATGCGGTGATAAGAAACTTTAAAAACAACACCAATCAAAAAAAAAAAAAGAGTGTGCATTGGTATTTATTTTGCAACTGGATTTCTGCCTGAGTTTTGTATAGGACACACACTGAAGATCAAAGAATTTATCTTGGTATTAGACAGCTCATGTCCAAGTAGATGCCACATGACCAATTTCCCTCCATAACTAGCATGTTGTGCTGTGAATAGCTAAGACCCAGCTCTGAATATATGCCTGCCTTTCACGTTGTCCTAGACACCTAGGCAGCCCCAGGCCAGCAAAATAGTCTGAAGCTATTCCCATCATTGCTTCCTCACCTCCTCATTGATTCTTGCTTCCTCACAACTTCTTATTCATTCATCACAGTTGTCACAACTTCCTTCTGTAAAAGACCCTGAATGAATATCCACACTTTCTGCCTCTGCTCCAACAGTACTGACTAAGGGGTGTCAGTATGATACAGATATTGAGATAGCTCAGGGGGCAGTGATGGGAAACAGAGTGGACCAGAATGACTGACAGAGGCTGTGAGGTCCAAGACATCAACTCTGCCCTGCTTGCCCTCATCCTTCTGGTCTCAGCATAGCAGAAACAAGCACGACACTCCTTGCTTCTCTCATAAAGACGGGTGTGAGCTCCTAAAGGAGGGAGGGCTAGGCATCCCATACACAGGGGACACACATGGATTCCCTTTTCTTTACAGGAACAGCCCAGGCAAATGGCACAGACACAAGAATCTTAGCCCAACCTTTTCTTAGCACTATTCAGGCCACAAAAGATTTCTCTTCCTCCAGTGTCCAATATGGTCAAGGGCAGAGAAACACAGCACTTCTCTAGAAGACTGTAGGCCTGAAACAGCTGATATGATACACAGAGGTGCAGGGGAAGACTTGCAGCTGCCTTGACTATCAGGGTCACAATAATGAAAGATTCAATCATTCAATCATGAAAAAGTATGTGAGAATCTTAACACAAAGTAGGAGGACTTATGACGGTATTAAAATTGATTGCTGTGCTGACAGAGCTTTCTCAGAAAGAACAGCACCCTCTCTCAATGTCCCTTCCCTCCCCTTCACTCTTCCCATGCAGACATTCTCAAGCCACTGATGTCTGGAGACACCCCTCCACAAGTGATATCCAGCAGGATGGCAGGCTTACATACCACTGCAGATCTGTCCTTCTAAACATGCTTCTATGAGACTTCTACATTCCAAATCTTTGTGAAATTATTTCTTAAGAAACAGTGAGGAAAGATTCTGCAGAAGTTTCTTGGGCTTGTTTGTTGTTGTTTTCTTCTTGTCTCCAAAAGGTAACTATCTGATTTATCAAGAGATTTCTACTCACAACCCATACAAAGAGCTTTTGCACAAACCTGCCTGTAACTTCCAACATTATTTATCTTGTGAAAAAATATTTTCTACTCTCTCATCCCTTTGTTTTCTGTTATATTTGAGGTACTGTCATACAGGAAAGCCCTTCATTTTTTTCAGTCCCATTATATCTCAACTGAAGCCCAAGGAAAATGCATTTTGCAGTCTTACACGTGACTAAAGAGCTGAGAGAGGAAGTAAAACCCAGTTGCCAGAATATGATGGGGACATCTCAGACAAACCCTAGAGACTCACACTGAGAAAGAAAAAGCTAGAAGTTCAAAGGGAGCTCAGCCACTTAAAGGTCCCTGTCACAGAGAAAGCATCTATTGTAAATACCATGATCAAAGGGTGGGACAGATCTCTGCAATGCTTGCATGGTTTCAGGCAATACCACATTGAGTCTGACATGGCAGGCAATTGATCAAGAACAAGTTGGTGAAAGTGTGCTCTCACATCAGAGAAAAGCGTGCCCTCATGTATCAGAAGAAATAAATAGAATAAATCATGACACAAGACTCACAGAATAAATCATAGAATCATAGAATCAACAAGGTTGGAAAAGACCTCAAAGATCATCAAGTCCAACCTGTCACCCAAGACCTCACGACTTCTAGGCCATGGCACCAAGTGCCACGTCCAATCCCCTCTTGAACACCTCCAGGGACAGTGACTTCACCACCTCCCTGGGCAGCACATTCCAATGGCTAACAACTCTCCCTGTGAAGAACTTTCTCCTCACCTCAAGCCTAAACTTCCCCTGGCACAGCTTGAGACTGTGTCCTCTTGTTCTGGTGCTGGTTGCCTGGGAGAAAAGACCAACCCCTTCCCGGCTACAACCTCCCTTCAGGTAGTTGTAGACAGCAATAAGGTCTCCCCTGAGCCTCCTCTTCTCCAAGCTAAACAACTCCCGCTCCTTCAGCCCCTCCTCGTAGGGCTTGTGCTCGAGGCCTCTCACCTCGTTGCCCTTCTCTGGACACGTTCAAGAGTCTCAATGTCCTTCCTAAATTGAGGGGCCCAGAACTTTTTAGAGTCAAAGGTATTTGGTAGTGTCTATTACATTTGGAGTAGTTAAGGGAGGAGCCAATAAGAAACAGTTACTGTAATGAAGCACACCGACTGCAAAAAGGTCCACAGTAAGGAGAGAACAAAGCTGATCTGCCATGTTCCTATTCCAAAATGAAGGACACAGTGCTGAACAAAGTTTGGTTTGGGTTCATTTAATCTACCTGTGGGAATTCATTAAACAAACTCTAAGATCTAGCATTGAGAATTCTTGTCCTTCAGGCCTCCATCTCCTGAGAATCCTACCCTCAGTTTCAACCTCTTTGGCATTCTCACTGAGCATAGCTGTTTCTGTGGGTCATGGAAAGTTTATATATGATGCTGGCCAAAGACTATTGGCAACCTAAGAGTATGTGTATTTCACACATACTTTTGAAGAGCTCATCAAGCTTCAAGAACCATCCCTTGGCTATACTGTACTCACTGCTCACAGTCCTGGACTGCATTAGCACATCTGATGTATAAAATATTTTTTTCACCCTGCACTTTGGCAGAAAGGCTGTCAGTACTGTGTCTGCATTTGTCTGCCAGTGAATCATGAAGGGAACAGAAGGATATCTAAAATGACAGCAGAATCTCACCCTTTTGTACTTGTGCTGCTGTTGCCTCTGTATGTCCACTGCTCTACCTACCTCTCAGCACCCCACAATTTTAGCTTGTCCTTACTGCTATGTTGCTCTGACTACACAAAGGATTGGCACTTTTTCACAGTTACCAAAACAGCAACATTTTTATTAAGTATGTCTGTTACATAAATAGTACTCTGATCTCCTTTGTGTCTGACACTGCTGCCACAGTGTTTATAGTTCATGCTCCAATGATGTTTTTCAGAATTCAAGTATTTCCACAGTTATTAGATTGTCCAAACACAAAAATCATTTCAATCTCATCTTTCATTTTTGTTCAAGTTTTCCTCAAAACTATTAAAAACCAATCATAAGCACTTTAGAAATGACTGTCTCATCTAAGCAAGAAGCAAGTCATCTGCAGGCTAATAGCAACTACCACAGTGGAAGCATACCAAAAATCACAGAATAGTCTGCTCAGCCCAAAATGGGAACTAGACAAAAATCAAGTAACAGCTTACATGGCCACCCAGAAATAAACAGAGAACACAGTCAGTGCCAGACCTTCATCTGTAGCCTCTGAACACTAAAACAAGGTCTGCATTTGAGTTCTAATGGAGGATTTTTTAATGTATCAACAGGGCTGTGTTCTTTTTCAGTCATCTGTGTGACAGGATCACAAAAATGATATAACATTAGAGATCATTCTCTTTACCCCAGAAAGTTATACAGCCTTCTTTAGAAAAAAGAGGTGGGTGGGTAGGTAGGGGAAGGATCTTGTGTTTGAAACTAAAGAATGCAGCATTCTCAGTTCTTCCCTGTAAACTGATTTTATTGCAACTAAATAAAAATGTCACCCCAGACTTTATTTCCTGTTTCTTTTATATACTGCATATACTGTATCTGTGATTTCATGTTGCATTGCAAAAATACATTTCCACAAAATGTATTTCTAAGTAGCAGAAAATGTCACAATTCTTTTACCTGAAGACATAAGTGGCCTAATATCTTCAATACAAATTGCTATACCAATGGTGCAATTCCATCGGATTTTGTCCACAACAGTGAGCTGTGATAGAAATTTCAGAAGATCCAAGAAAGCCTGAGATGCTTTCTGCATAGACTAAGGAGAGTTTCTTCCTTCTCATCAGATAGATATGTCCTAGAACATGAAAATAACCTTCTTTTTTTTTCTTCATATATCTTGTTTATAAAAATTTTACTATTAAAACCATCTCTTGCCTGTTGCATTATTGCTGCTCTTTTTTCAGAAGGGTCTTTGATCACTTGTGGCTACAAATTTCCACCAGTCAGCCATGCATTATCATGACATTCACATGTCATGCACTTATTTTAAAATCCCGCATAACTTAAACTATTTCCCCAATAGTTACAAGTATATGAGGACTCCATATCACACTATTAGAATAAGCAATCATGTTTTTGCAGTAAATCCCACAAAACCAATGTATTTACATGCAATTATAGGCATATGGAGACTACCTATTTACATCCAAAATTCAGTAGCTTGTAGATGGACAGTATTTTTATTATTGATGCACCAGAGAATGTTGCTCTGTGTGACTGACTGGAAGGTCACTAAATGTATATTTATACTACAGAATGCAGCAGGTTTGGGTAATTGTGGTATCATATCAGATACTAGCCTTTTTTAAAGTCCTATAATATGTATTTTCATGGCAAGGCCATCAGTTTGCATTCAGAGAGTTCTAAGCTAGGCATTACTGCGGTTTTCTTTGTAACTGCTTAGTTGTTGCTGGATGCTGCAGGTGCTTTATTACTCGACCTCACCCTTCCATAGAAACACCAAACATTGCAGGAAACGGTGACGTTCCACTTGCTCCGGAGGAATCATTCCGAGAACAAAGGCAGACCCAATGGGGGGAATCATTAAAGGAGTTTATACAGTGCCTGCTTTCAAACCACTGTTGAGGTAAAAGATTCTGACATGATGGCTCAAAGGCATTTAAGCACCGGTCTGACTTTGTGTTTTAAAAATACATGTCAATAATACCATGTTTACTGAGAAAATGCATCTTAAGACTTCAAATTCTGAAATAAGCACTACCTGCAAAATGCATCATTACATCTGCAAACAGAAAAAGGCTCTCCATAATCCCTCAGTAACATCTCAGTATACATGGACAGCATTTAAGTTCTGCAGACAATTTCAGAGATTCTCATTTTTACCTATGCCAAAGGTAAAAGTCAAAAGCTGTGACAGAGATTTACCTAATGTAATGTTTATGCTGTGCAATGGCTGGATAAAGTTTATTAAAACTACCTTTCGTGCTCCAAAAGAATGCCACTACATTATGTAGCTACCTTAATGCTCATCCTGTTATATCTCTGGTTGCCATGGCAATATCCTCCTAGGTATTTGTAAGGTCACAAAAAGAAGAGCTAACCCTCTTACTCCCAGAATAACTAATGCAGCTCTGTTACTGGCTTGATGTAAATAGTCTCAGGTGACAGCAAACTGTACATATAGTCAATTACAACTGCTCAAAGGAAATGATTTGTTGTAAAAGCTACTGTTCAACCTCAGTGACATCAATGTTTCTATGGCAACAGTTGCCTCTTGCACTGCTTAGAATTGAGTATTGATCAAACTAGGGCCAGCACTATTTCAGAGACTTGCTACTTTTCTGTGTGGCAATTTACAATAGGAACTCATAACATCACTGTATGTTTCAAGCCCCAAGGAACCAATTTAGCAGACAGTTACAGTAGAATATTAGCAGAGGTCAATAATGGAAGTCTGATTATAGTCCTAGGACAATTATTCAATGTTTTGTTGTCTGCCCTTTCAGCATTCCACCAGCTATTAAAATTTTCAAATAATAATATTCATTGCTGAAGAAAGTGCTGAATTCATTCATCTTCTATTTTAAACTTTATTTTTCATGGTTATGTTATCTATCAATAAAATTATTCAGCTATATTAGCCAAGCTCTGACCTCTCAGAAGTAAATAACTATTGATCAAGAAGTGGAGCTCTGATGGCATACTACAGAGTTTCCATTATTGGTCTCATTGGTCCTGCAGATAAGGTGATCCTTGCAGATCAGATAGTGTAGAAGTAGCAAACAGCATGGGCTGCTCCTGGTGGTGTGCAGGAAGGCACACCACTGCTCTGTGCAACAGCACGATGGGCTCATCTCCCAGTTCTGTCAGCAGTGAAATGGAAAAGCCTCTGTAAAATGCATGTGTTCCAGAAATGTCACTAAGATCTGTTTTACACCTCTTGCACACAATCCTTGCATCAAGATACTCTCTCATTTCAGAGAGGGTGAGGAAAGTTTTCATGCCACCCTTCTTTCCTTTATGAAAAGAAAAGGCATGAATTTTTAGTGTGCTAAATGGCAAAAATGGCCAGTCTCAGGATTAAGAATTTGTGACCAGTAATAGTGCTGAGAATGTCAAGAGAATTATGTTACTTTAAGAATATTTCTTCTTCATTTCTTGTGACAGACTCCACCAGATCAGATTTTAAAAATCTGATGTACAAAGTCCATGATTTGTCACTACTTTTCCTCCTACAGTAATTTTCCTTTATGCTTGAAATAGAGAAATGAAAGAAAACTCTGTGTTGTTTACAATAATAAATAATTTACTATGTCTGATTTGTTTAACCCTATCAATTCACAGCTATTTGAAGAATTATCCTGTTAATAATCCTGTACTTAGTTTCCTGTACTTCCCTGCTATTTGCAAAACAAGGTCTTTATAGGAAGCAAACTTTGTTCTTCCACCTAATCTGGTAGGTCAATCCAGAGATTTCAGTTCAGGTGCTTCTCAATGGAAATTGTGCCTCAGATGCACATACATTTTCGTTCAAATCAATAGGAGTCAGACATATCAAAGGAGGAAATTATCCCCTTATTGAGTCTTCTTCTCCCAAGTAGATTTATGTAACTGCTACACGGAGGTAATGCAGTTAATTACATTCCTCTTCTAGTACATCGATGGGAAAATAGGATTCAAGCATCAGGAATGTTAAGTAGACAAACTCACCAGGAACTGAAAAAATTCCTTTTCTCACCTCCAAAAAGAGAAGAAGAAACTTCCAAGCTCAGTAAGACCTAAATGAACAATCTGGAGAGAATGAAGAGAAAATTAATAGATCATGTAGTAAGATTCTCTGTCACCACTCATATATAACCTATTTATCATTGTTTCCCCAAAGAGGGCCAAAAAGGTCAGGCTGTGATGTCACCAGGATACCTCTGACAGCTTCCTCATCTTTTTTTCCTTAGGTTCAGGCCCTGTTGTTTCCTGTCTATCTCAATGTCTAGCCAAGATTGGGGCCTGGATGAAATTGGTTGGCTGACAAACAATCTAGAGCAGACAGATGCTATACTGGAACAGGCAATGTGAAAGGAGGTGGAACACATGTAGCAATCAAAAAGCTTTTAGAGCATCCTCTCTTTTTGCTTATCAAAGTGAAGAAAAAAAAGAAGTCATAAGTGTCGTTTGGGTCTAGTATTGATCAAAGGTAATGCAGCTGCAGAAGTCATTCCTGTTCCTATTTGCTGGAAACAGTTATATAAGTTGCATGAAAGTGTCTAAAGACACTTTGTAGTTACTAAAATGCAGAAATTGTTTGTTACAGACCATGCAGAAAGTGCAGTGTAATGACTGCCCCACTGTTTTCTAAAAAAGCAGTGCAAATCAAAACTTTTTCGCTTTGTAAACCAGGTAGTTCTCCCACATTTTGGGATTATTTTTGATGCTGCAGTGTTCATGTTGACCAGTAAATGGTGGAAATAAACTGCATTAAGCAGAAGCATCAACCCAGCACAGTTTCTGTTATAATTTTTTTTTGTAGACTTCTCTGAGGTTTTGCTTTATGCACCATACCTTAGAATAGAATAGAATAGAATAGAATAGAATAGAATAGAATAGAATAGAATAGAATAGAATACAGTATCACAGTATCACTAAGGTTGGAAGAGACCTTTGAGATCATTGAGTCCAACCTATCATCCAACACTATGTAATCAACTAAACCATGGCAACAAGCACCCCTTCACACCTCCAGTAATGGTGACTCCGCCACCTCCCTGGGCAGCCCATTCCAATGGCAAATCACTCTTTCTATGAAGGACTTCTTCCTAACATCCAGCTTAAACCTTCCCTGGCATAGCTTGGGTCTGTATCCTCTTGTTCTGGTGCTGGTTGCCTGGGAGAATAGACCAGTCCCCACCTGGCTACAACCTCCCTTCACGTAGCTGTAGAGAGCAATAATTCTCCTCTGAGCCTCCTCTTCTCCAGGCTAAGCTACCCCAGCTCCCACAGCCTTTCTTCATAGGGCTTGTGCTCCAAACCTGTAGCAGATCTGAATGTGCAGGTCCAGCTCGGTTCATGCAATTCTCAATTTTTCCAGACAGAGTTTCAATGGCTGAAACCAAAGAAACACGTGTCATGCTATCCTCCAGTTGTCTCATCTGATCAGTGAATTGGCCAACCGTAGGAGAAGCACCACCATAATTTCTTGCCACAATTCTGCTTGCCAGAATATTTGCATAATTAGGAGGAGCAAGTTTGATGAGCTTCTTAGCAAGACCAGTTCCTACAGGAATTTCATCAGGATTCAGAGTCTCATGGCCACCATAGAGTACCTCTCTAACAGCAAATTCTCGCAGACGCTTGATTCCCTCATCTATGGTAGTCCAGGGTTTAGCATTCCATGGAAGATCATCTCGGGAAGGATACCTCATGAGAGTTGCCATTAAGAGGCGTATCCAGAGAGTAACCTTACCGAGAGTCCTGCCTAGATGTCTATCTATTCCATTATCCTTTGAGAGAGTTCCTAGTTGGGCTGCTGACTTGTCTCCAACTACCCCTCCCAGCTTTGTTGCCCTTCTCTGGACATGTTCCAGCAATGCAGTATCTTTCCTAAACTGAGAGGCCCAGAACTGGATACAGGACTCAAGGTTTGGCCTAACCAGTGCCGAGTACAGGGGCACAATGACCTCCCTGCTCCTGCTGGCCACACTCTTCCTGGTACAGGCCAGGATGCCATTGGCCTTCTTGGCTACCTGGGCACACTGATGGCTCATGTTCATCCTACTATCAACCAGTACCCCCAGGTCCCTTTCTGCCTGGCTGCTCTCCAGCCACTCTGACCCCAGCCTGTAGCACTGCATGGGGCTGTTGTGGCCAAAGTGCAGCACCCGGCACTTAGATGTGTTAAATCTCACGTCGCTGGACTCTGCCCATCTGTCCAGCCTGTCAAGGTCCCTCTGGAGAGCTCTCCTATCCTCTAACACATCAACACCTGCCCCCAGCTTGGTGTCATCTGCAAACTTACTGATGATGGACTCAATACCCTCATCCAGATCACTGATAAAGATATTAAAGAGCATGGGGCCCAGCACTGATCCCTGGGGGACACCACTAGTGACTGGCTGCCAGCTGGATGTGGCACCATTCATCACCACTCTCTGGGCTCGGCCCTCTAGCCAGTTCGTAACCCAGCACAGAGTGCTCCTGTCCAAGCCATGGGACAGCTTGGCCAGGAGTTTGCTGTGGGGATGGTATCAAAGGCCTTGCTGAAGTCCAGGTAGACTACATCCACAGCCTTCCCCACATCCACCAGGCAGGTCACCTGATCATAGAAGGAGATCAGGTTGGTCAGGCAGGACCTGTCCTTCCTGAATCCATGCTGGCTGGGCCTGATCCCTTGGCCATCCTGTAAGCACTGTGTGATTACACTCAAGATGACCTGTTCCATTACTTTATACACTACTTCAAATTTGAAGTGGGTATGTTGTATCATTCACTGTATGCCATTACAATGGCTCCATAATTTAAAGAGAAAATGGGGTAGGGTGAAAGAATCAAGAAAAAGAGAAGATCACAAGCTCTAACACAATTTTAGGGTTAATGCCAGCTGTTTCCTACTGGAATTAACAACTATATCTAGGGTGAGATTTTAGGTTATTGCTCTATTTATGCACAGTCCTTTTTGTCATCCTAAATTGGAGCTGGAAATATTCAAGGACAAAATTGACTTCAGTGAATGCAGGGACACAATTCTAAATCAGTTAGTTCTGTGTGGTTTTGATCAATAAATAAATGGTTTATGTTCTTGACTAGAGCATCTTGATTTAGGTACCTCTCTTGTAGCCTAAGACATAGTATTCTTGTATTGGAATGAGCTACAGTGAAACAACATGGAGACTATGAGCATAGCTCTCTATCATTTCTCACCATACCCTGCCAGTAAAAATATAACACCTAATCCTTTTTATCTTTCTGTATATCATTGCACAATCATCAGTACTTTCTTTTCACCAAAACCTACTTGACAAAAATTGTAACATGTGAAAAAGCAGTAAGTATTTCATGTTGCAGAAATACAGTCCACATCAAGCTTGGCCTTTAAGTGAGCCAATCATACAACTGGAAGATACAAGCTGTCAGAAGTGCCTTAGATAGACTACTTTTCAAAGTTTTGAATTTGAGTTGACATTACACAGTAGTCACCAGTATCAGCATCAGAAACTAGCACCAGAGGTGCACCAAAAGATATCACTTCTGGATAAATTAAACATATGCTATCACTTTTATATTTGCAGTATTCAATCCTGTTCATGAACTAGAAAGAAATCATTATACACTGAAAATTAATTCTGAATTCATCTTAGAAGGAGAAAAACCCTAACTCACAGTAAGGGGGAGGGGGAGTGGCTGTTTCTCCATCTATAATTAGAAACAGTAATAAATTAAAGATATTCTAGGGATAGTCTCTGTGTGTGGTTTCAAGCATACTTTCTTTGTTACAACGAGCTTCTCAGAAGTAAATGCTACAACTAACACTATCTAGGTTCTGCATTGTTAGGAGCCCCTAAAGGATTGAAAAACCTCAGAAGGGCAGTTGGAAAAATCCTTCCTGATTAACTGATATTTTGTTTCCTTAACACTGAACTGGGCAAGCAAGTATTGTCAAGTAGCTTTTTAGGATGTCCAGACAACTTGTTTCTTTTGATTAGTGGATTCACTAAAAGTAAAATTAAAAACTGGACAAGCTTTCATATGCTAAACTCCACACTTCAATGTTCCTCATTCTAGCTTTGCTATCACCCAAGCCACATATTTCAATGTCAAAAGGGAGCACACTGATTATCCAGTCTGACACGCTGCAAAACACAGACCATGGAATTTCACCCAGCAATTCCAGTGTCTAGCCGAGCAGCTTGTGGCTAACTAGAGCCTATCTTTTGAGAAGCTAACCATCAAGCTCTTAAGCATTTATGGAACTTCACTCACTTGAGCATGTTCATTCAGCTCACTTGAGTATATGTAATTGTTTAGGCTTAAAAGTGTTCAGGGTCAAAAAACTCAAACTCAGCCACCTAAATCCCACAAGTGTTCCATTATTAGTGAGGGAAAGCATTATTTTGATTCACAAAGCTCTGGGTTGTTCTTGTGAGATATAAGTTTTCTTGAATTTGACAGGATGTGGAATATTTAGACCTGAAAAAAATTAATCTCAGCAATGGCAAAATTCTTTAGCTGACCTCACAGGCAAAGGCACACACACAGATCATAATTTCCACAGATTTTAGACACTTACCAGACTCTACAAAGTAATCCTGAAGGGAAGGTGGGGGGAGTGGGGAGGGGAGGAAGAAAGAAAGAAAAAAAAAAAGTGTTGGGGGAAAAGACTACTCAGTAAATCTTTTATCTTTGAATATACACATACAGCTTCCCCACAAATAAAGGGAAATATCACCTACCTGTTTAAATCATAATCCAACCCATTTGCGCAGTTTGAAACAACTTGATTCTATTCTAATTATTTACCTGTGTTCTCAAAGTCCTATTGAAGAGGAAGAATCAAGCTACAAAATAGTTTACATTTCATACAAACATTTCATAATTTGACTGCAGTCCTAACTAGTCTTTTGTACAGGCTCAGCTCCAAGTGTAATGGAGCTTCATTTCGGTAATTCAGGCCCTTGCTTTTATAGAATAGGATTCACAACGAACATGTCATCTTTTCCTGAAAGGCAAAATGAGGTCAATTTCCTTATGGAAATAGTAGAAAGAAAAGAAGTATGAGTAGAATAATAAAGTATTGTGATGTCAAAAGATATAGATAGGCTCTATTTCCAACCCTATTACCAAACTGGAACATCAGTTCCTTTTCTCCATGTCCATTTCCAAGGATTGTTCTGGAAATCAAATTAAGATTGCAAGGCTAATTAAAGCTGCAAGCTTTTCAGAGAAAAGCCTGTTCTTGCTGTGATTCTGCTTGCATGACATACTATTAAGTACTAGCACAAGTATTTTAATATTGCTTGCTGTTATGTGTTATAGAACCAAGTCGGACAAGAACAAAAATGAGGAGAAAGGTGATAAAACCTTTGAGGTAACTTTAAATACCTGAGTGAGTGGAAAGCTAAGATGCTAACAACAGAAAAGTAGGGAAAAGATGAAAAAAAAATGAGAATGGTCTTGAAGACACAAATGAGGAATGGAGATTAAAAACAAAACAAAACGAAACAACCCCCCCAAACAAACAGAAAAAAAGGAGTTGAAGCTCAGTCAAATACCTCATTTCCCAACAGGGGATTCCTAACAGGGGTCATTTGCATTGTGTTGCAACCCTGTGCCACAGTAGTGAGATGGATATCACACATAGATTTGAAGACAGTGTGCTTAGCTTGCCAGTATGGAGCCGGCCTTCACTTATGTTACTGAAGGAGGATGTTTTTATTTGCCTAGTGCAATGCATTATACCCATAAATTCCATCCACTCAGCAAGTCAAATTAATGCTAAGCTACAAGATACATTAGGTATGGGTTTAAATCAGTCATTTTTAAAGATATATTGCAACCTAGTTTCTATACAGCTTTGCAACACACGCGCTGTTCAAAATGCTCTGCAAACATTCTTCAGGATGCATTGTTTGTTGAGGTGTCTCAACTTTGCCAGAAATAAAAGGACACAAAACCTAATTTGTGTTGCTCCGTGATCACCTCCAATGAAACTGCAGGCTGACAAAACATTCCAGTGCTACGGGAAAATGTGTCCAGCTGAAACACATTAGCTAGTCATATAATAGTAAAATCTACAACTTCCCCTTATGAGTAGTTTGCACTATGTGACAATGTGAAATATTTTCAGGTGATAGTAGAAAGAGAAAAGTTGATGAATTGCATGTGAATCTTTAATGGTGTATGGCAAAATTAAGGTCTACTTAACAGTAATGTGCAAATTTTCTCCACGTAGCAAATTGTCCTATTTTACATAATATTAACCATTTGTGTACATAATCAATTATGCACTGCAATGTTGACGCATCCGTTATCAAAAATAATGCCGAAGTTAACAAACGGATTTGTTCAGTTGCAGAGCAACACCTGCTGAAATCATTTTAGATGAGAAAGGGGTAGGAAAGATGAGAAAAAAAGAAAACAATAGGGAAAATTCAGAATACAGAAGTTTTCCTGGAGGGAACGCACTATGTAGATACATTTCTACAGCATGCAACACTCTTTTGTCAATATTTACCCAGCAAGTGGAACAATAATGTGCAGTCATTATTAAACTCAGCCTTCTAAAAGAATGGTTTCTGGCTCCTGATACAGTTGCTTGGTGTAAATTTTGCCAGGGATTATGCTTAGATTGTGCTACTGGCATAGTTATTTCAGATCTATGTCTTGTTTCCAGATGGTTCATCTGTTTGTTTCTTTAATATATTCAAGATTCATTGTGTTTGCCACAAATTTACACATTTTTAATGTTGGTTAGTCAGATAAATCTGATCTTAGACAAAGGATAACATCTGTAGGTTTTCATGCTAATGCTAATTTTAAAATTTCCCTAAACAGTGAAAGCACAATAAAGTTTTTGAAGGAGGTTTTCTTGCTCATCGAATATTGTAGGAAGCAAAACAGAACTGCTGAGTTTTACCAAATGATTTGGTTTTGTGCCAGAAGCCAAGTCATGGGTGAAGCTACCAAAGCCCATATTTTTCCTGCCAAATTCTAGGGCTTTTTTTCCCAACACTTGAAACAAGCAGTGTTCATACAAGTTTCAACCCTTCTATTGAAACACTTTAGAAAATAAGAAATAACTTGGCTTCTTGGAATTTCCATCTCTGAACTCGTACAAAAGGTAGGAAAATATGGACAAGGCTGTCAAAATTTCCTTCATACTCCTATAAAAACCTTAGGTTTAATTGGCATGACTGTATCTTTGAACTTTTAATGCAGAGTGGTTCTGGAATTCCATAACCTTGACTGGTTTGTTGGATACAATGAAGACAACACCAGCCCTGCTGCAGAGCAGTGATCAGTTGTATGAGCTGAAGTAATGCTGTTCCTCAATACTACAAAAGTTGTATTGATCAAGGAGGTTATACCCTTTGGGTTCTGTGATCTAAAGCACTTTGATCACTCATATGAAAAATACAATGCCACACATTCTTGGAGTAATTGTGGAATCTGTGCAAACTTCTCTGACCAGAACTTTTTTTACCCCAATGGTAATTCCAGGTCTACTTTTGAGATAAAAAAATGAAGCAGAAAAATATCTTCAGCCTTTTAAAACTGCTATATGTTCCCAGAGGTTATTTGTACACTCATATTATTAATCAATGGCATCATTAAGGGTTGCATGTAATGTTACACTTGCAATTATATCCATAAAGTTTTGGGTCAGTGAATAGGAGGTTAGATCAAGTGTTTAGTAAAATCATTCAAGTCACAAAGAAAGCTTTAAAACCAAAACAATAGAAATTAAGCTCTCCTATTTCCTGGTCCTGGCCCACAACCCCAGGAATCTTTACTCTGTACTTAACAATATTTTTTTTCAGAGCTTGCAAAAGAACAAGAACAAATTTTTTATCCACAGAAGCATGTTTGCTCTTCTCAAACAGTACCTTTCCAATTCATTGGTTAACATTCTGATAATGAGCCATTAACACTGTTCACCTGCAGTGTGATGAAAATGATATCTCCACTTGCCATTTGAATAAGGCAACAAAAGAAACAGAGCCCACGTATGGTTTTAAATACCTATCTATCGTCTCACAGTGGCATGTCACAGCAAGAAGGCTGAACAAATATGCAAAAAATTGCTGTTTAATGGGGAGAAATACAGTAAAATTATTTATAGTGTGGCAGTACATTCTCAGACGTGAAGTAAATTACAAACAGATTTTTCAATGACATTTTAAGACTCCATACTAGATCCTTATATACTGTTCAAAAATCAATTCTGAATGGAATTACTGTGAGCTTTCCATTATTAATAAAGCAGTGGTAGGCAACCCTGGCTACACTCTCACAACAGCAACACCTGATGGGGCAGCATGCCGCCCCACATAATCCTTGATTTAAAGGACCCAGCCCTGTGCTCCTTGCACAGAGAATCTCTACCTGGGACTAAGCCCTTATGCCCCCTGCAACCAAAAGAATATTAACAGCCAGGGAGAAGGTGGATTATTGCTACATCTCTGCAGGTCTTCACTTTACCTGACACAAAATAATTAAACTTCTACAGGCATTAAATTCATCCACGAACTTGTACAATTAAATTCAAATTCAAATTCTCATAGAAACCAATTAGAAAAATGTATGATAGATTTTTTCCAAAAAAATGTTTACATGACTACAGAATGGGTCGACATTTCTTCTTATTGTTTATATCATGCAAAGATGGTACATTTTTTTCCACTGAATAAGATTTCTTTTTGTTTATTTCATTCTGGCTGCTGCATTTCTCCATATAATTCATGTAAATGGCATGGTTTTGATTAAATGAGAATTGGGACATCTTTATCCTAATGATGTCACATAATCCACATTTATAATTAATTACAAGCACCTCATGTTTAGTTTCTATGTATCTGAGAGTAATGCAGACCTCACTTTAAGTTAAGATGCACTGAAGCATGTTTGACTTTAAGCATGTTTAAGTGCTTTCACAGACAGATCTGGAATGAGGATTCCACAATAAGGAAGATAAAAGGGAGTTAGATCCAAACTATAGAAGATTAAAGTGCTTTAGGAAAGTTAGCAGACAGGAGAGACTGCTGATGCCCTCAAAAAAAACACTGCTTAATTGCTCAAGGTTTATGTGACCTGAGGTTTTCTTACCTTTTAAATGCTCTTTACTACACTCGGTGAATTAATGTCTGGAAAATTAAATATTTCCACACCAACCCTTATGTTTACAAATTAGGACTGAAAATTTTCTGTTAAATCCCATATGAATAAGAAATTCCACATACTAAAGAGAATTCTCATAGTCCTACATATATATGAATATAATATAATATATTCCATGATAGAGAAATCTATGTACCTTGATTGGCTAACATACGAAATCTGAATAGTGCCTAATACAATCTAATTAATTGCTGAGAATTTATGAGACTCATCATCATTAAATTAACAATATAAATATTAAAAAAAAAACATTTTCTAATAAAATTTTATAGTTGTAATAAGACACTCCACTATATGAATTATGGAGCATTAATTCACACCCAGTTGTGTTGAAACTGGGTATGAATGAATAGATCATAATTCACAACTTGTCACGTCCTTGTGCTGAAAATAAAAGTGCAGACAAAATAAAATGGAACAATACCTTGCAGAAACAAATTAGCAAAAATTCAATTTATTAATATAATTCATTGTTCCAACTCTCTACTAACCACGTTCTCACATATTACATGATGCCTAGTCTTGTAGTCCTTAGACATGGAAAATGTCTGCTTCAGCAGACAGTGATGTGATACGATACCTTCAGAGGAGATATTGCCAGGAACACTAGCAGAGATGCTCAGATTTGCATCAGCCAAGAACTTGGCTGATTAGCTTAATAAGAAAGTTTTTCTTTTCTATTGAAAGTACTCCAAAGCAATGGCTCTTAACAAGTAATTAGGCTGAGTGACACGGTTTATTTAAGTCAAATAATAAACTGATTAGTGAAAACTATAATTTAACCAGAATGTTTCAATGATTTCAGTTGAACCAGACCAATATTTATGGTCAAAAAAGGGAACAAAATTAACAGAAAATTCAGAATGTCTTTACAGTTTCTAAGGGGAAATTTTAGATTTTTCATTTCAAACTGTAGTTTATTTTCCAATTTGGAACATTTTTAAAGTTGTGTGCCTGTTAAATAAAATACTTTAATTTCTTCTGTGAGTCAGAATATCATTTTTTTCCTAGCTCTGGTAAGAAAGTGGAGGCTTTACTCGTACATGTTTAAGACACTCAATATGCAAAAACCTTCTAGAGGCTTAGCTTGTGTGAATTTTAGAGATATTTGAATTTGAATCAAGGTCAGTCTCAGGAAGGAGCCATCCATTTCTGAAATAGCTGATGTCACAGACCCAGTTTCCCTCAGACCTCAGACATGCTTTTTACTGCCGGAAGGCTGCATATTGCTCTTCCTTTCCAGTGCATGCTAGTTCTTACATAATTTCTCAGTGATCTCCTCCACTTCTCTCTGTAAAGCCTCTGAAACAGCTGGCACCGAAAATATCCACAGACAACTGTGTAGCTACTATGAGTCTAAATCTGTATCCCTCTTGCCCCAAGCAAAGAACTTGAGGTATGTTAAAAACTCAGAGGGATGGATTACACCAACTCAGTGATAACTCAATTCTTGCTCAAACTTATCTGACACATGAGGAGAGAGAACTGTTTCTCAACATCGGCTCTTTGCATTATTAGGGTGGCCGAACATCAAGGGTGAAATCTTGGCCCTTGCAAAATGAGTGGGAAATTTGCCATTGACTTCAATAGAGCCAGGATTATACCCTAAGTGAGCACAGTTCCCATATGTGCTTCTATAATAAAAATTAAGAATGATTTGTCTAGAAGCATATGGAATCAATTTATGCATTATGAATAAGATTATTATTTAAATGGAAGATAAATGTGGGTTAACTACTATATTCATGCATACATTGCACATATCAAATATAGAACAGGGGAATGAGAATTCATTACATTCTCTTCTTTTTATCTGTATTAGGTAAGACTTTTAAAAGTTTGTTGGCAAGGATAGCTACAGGACCGAGGAGAGGCAACCAGCAACCTATCTAATTCTTTGTTAAGTTTTACAGTTATAGAAGACAGGTTACCTGGGTTCTGGATTTCCTGCTGCCTGTCAGTTTAAATGGATCTTCAACATTGCTTTACTGGCAGTTTTTCTGTTTGTTAATTAATTCTATTACTAAAAGATACATATTTGAAAGAATAAAAATGCAGAAAAAGCTGAAAAAGGGATTCTCATCCCTTATGGCTCTGTACTGCCTGACCTTTCCCACCAGAAAAATTATTCTGCTTCTTTGGAAACATGGCTCAGTGCCATTCCTGCTGCAGACATGGTTTCAAACTGCCTTGGAGTTGTGCCACAAGAAACCTCTGGCTTATTGTACAGGACGGATGCCAGACGAACTATCTGAGGTGTGGTTGGGTTTTATGGAGTTCCAATTTGAAAGTTATGCTATACATAATGTGATTAGATCTGACTGGAATGTTATTCCATATTTTCTTTTATTGAAGTTTAATTGTTTCCTTATTCCACTGTCATTTCTGCATTTGACTAACACTTGTGTATTGCTGGTAAGATGCAATACTCAGCTTGGATTTGTCTTTACACATCACTGCTCTGTGGACCCTTTTATGTTGAAAGAAAGGAAATAAAGGAAAGGAAGGATGGGAGGAAAGAAAAGGAAAGGAAAGGAAAGGAAAGGAAAGGAAAGGAAAGGAAAGGAAAGGAAAGGAAAGGAAAGGAAAGGAAAGGAAAGGAAAGGAAAGGAAAGGAAAGGAAAGGAAAAAGGAAAGGAAAGGAAAGGAAAGGAAAGGAAAGGAAAGGAAAGGAAAGGAAAGGAAAGGAAAGGAAAGGAAAGGAAAGGAAAGGAAAGGAAAGGAAAGGAAAGGAAAGGAAAGGAAAGGAAAGGAAAGGAAAGGAAAGGAAAGGAAAGGAAAGGAAAGGAAAGGAAAGGAAAGGAAAGGAAAGGAAAGGAAAGGAAAGGAAAGGAAAGGAAAGGAAAGGAAAGGAAAGGAAAGGAAAGGAAAGGAAAGGAAAGGAAAGGAAAGGAAAGGAAAGGAAAGGAAAGGAAAGGAAAGGAAAGGAAAGGAAAGGAAAGGAAAGGAAAGGAAAGGAAAGGAAAGGAAAGGAAAGGAAAGGAAAGGAAAGGAAAGGAAAGGAAAGGAAAGGAAAGGAAAGGAAAGGAAAGGAAAGGAAAGGAAAGGAAAGGAAAGGAAAGGAAAGGAAAGGAAAGGAAAGGAAAGGAAAGGAAAGGAAAGGAAAGGAAAGGAAAGGAAAGGAAAGGAAAGGAAAGAAAAGAAAAGAAAAGAAAAGAAAAGAAAAGAAAAAGGAAAGGAAAGAAAAAGAAAGAAAAGAAAAGAAAAGAAAAGAAAAGAAAAGAAAAGAAAAGAAAAGAAAAGAAAAGAAAAGAAAAAAGAAAAGAAAAAGAAAAGAAAAGAAAAGAAAAGAAAAGAAAAGAAAAGAAAAGAAAAGAAAAGAAAAGAAAAAGAAAAGAAAAGAAAAGAAAAGAAAAGAGAAAAGAGAAAAAGAAAAGAAAAGAAAAGAAAAGAAAAGAAAAGAAAAGAAAAGAAAAGAAAAGAAAAGAAAAGAAAAGAAAAGAAAAGAAAAGAAAAGAAAAGAAAAGAAAAGAAAAGAAAAGAAAAGAAAAGAAAAGAAAAGAAAAGAAAGAGAAAAGAAAAGAAAAGAAAAAAAGAAAAGAAAAGAAAAGAAAAGAAAAGAAAAGAAAAGAAAAGAAAAGAAAAGAAAAGAAAAGAAAAGAAAAGAAAAGAAAAGAAAAGAAAAGAAAAGAAAAGAAAAGAAAAGAAAAGAAAAGAAAAGAAAAGAAAAGAAAAGAAAAGAAAAGAAAAGAAAAGAAAGAAAAGACAGGAAGAAAGAAAGAGAAGAGAAGAAAGAAAGAAAGAAAGAAAGAAAGAAAGAAAGAAAGAAAGAAAGAAAGAAAGAAAGAAAGAAAGAAAGAAAGAAAGAAAGAAAGAAAGAAAGAAAGAAAGAAAGAAAGAAAGAAAGAAAGAAAGAAAGAAAGAGAGGGAAAAAGATAGATTATTCAAACAGCATATTCTTATTTAAAGCTCAGTCCTAAAGTTTTTACAGAAATCCTGTCTGCAGCAAACAGTTTACCTACAGGGGTATAACAACATAAGTCATCTGTCATACAAGCAGGCCTCATTCTCATCAAAAAGTGTATGTAGTTAAGACGGCCTATACACTCACTTTTCAGCCCCTAGTTGTGCATTCTGACCTGCATGAGCAGATTGCTGCACATATCCCATAGAGCTCTGTTTACTGTGAGAAGGTACAGTGACCAAGAGCTTGACCAAAATGAAAGATAAGGACCTTCATTCACATGGTTTTCATGTTGGGTTCAAAACTACTACCATTTAAATATTTTATATTCGCCATATTCCAATCTAGAAAATTAATTTGGCTAAACAAGCTTCAGAGGTGAATGAATTACTTCTTCGTGGTTGGGTTCCAGGAACATGTTATGAAAACAAAATATATAAGAATCATGGATACTCACAATTTCTAGGTCAGAATGAGTGACTAATCATGGCTTTGCCTGCCTCAACTGCCAGTTTACCTTATGTGCTCTTCATACTAGTAGTGATCAGTTGGACATGCTGTCACACAGCATTGTTTCTCATAACATGCACTACAGTTCTCTGTCTCTCATAAGGTCAGTTCTGCACATGCCTTTAATAGCTTATCTTCATATATGTCCTGTTCCGTTTCACCTTAAGTTAATAGACTGCAAGGATTCTTGACTGCTGATTGCTAATGTTAAGTGTTATGATTTGGTATAATACAGTCCACACTTCCAAACCCTGCAAATAATGAGAAGCCCATAGCTAGAGAAGCTCATAATGAGGATATACACCTTCATGTTTCTAGCCCAGTGTGTCTCACAGGCATACATGTACTTCACTATTTTTCAGTAGAAGTAGGAGCTAACTAGCTCAATAAATGTAAATAGGGCAAACTTTCCCTAAGTGGAGAAAAAGAAAGTTGATATGATCATATAGTACTAGTATTTAGCATCTCTGAGATGCAATTTTCTTATAAGAAGACAATAACTTTAAAAAGTTTCATACAAGTGCCAGGTTTACATTGACACTGGAATAGAAGTCACACAATTGAGTTATCCTTGACCATATTTCCTCAGGATGAAAGTGCTGCATTGTGTGGGAGTGGTATGACAGTTTTAGTTGTATTTGTTGGGATTTGGGGCTTTTGGAGGGGGGTTATTTGGTGTTTTTTTTTTTGTTTTGAGTCAGATTTTTCTGTAGCACTAACAAACAAAAATTAATTTGAAAGTCAAGTTGTATGCTTATGCCATAATTTAACCTACTTAGCTATATATTATATGGAAAAATCATGTTATTAAAGGTGTTTATACAGCAGAATGCAAAGCCTTGTTTTGAACCCCTAGTTCAGCACTAACAAAACATGGGCTAATATGCAATCTTTGCCATTCTTCAGTTCAGTTCCTAATAATATTGCTTCTTGCATATAATGTCCATAATACACATATCACTACTTTTCTCTTTTCCCTGGTGCTCTGTGACTGGTTTACTATCCAACAAAGAAGGAGAGCCAGCAGGATGCTTTATCAACAACAATCAATTCAAATGAATTTCCACATACCTATTTCCTGTCTGTCCTACTCACTTTCCTGCACACACACACACACACACACACACCCTTGTCTATGATTTATTAATAAGATTTTGATTTGAGTGCAGGTGGACCTCTGCTTTCTACTGAAGAGTATGAGATGGGTTCAGCTTTGTGTTGTAAACCTCATTCCTTCAATAAATAAAAGAAACACCCTAGTCTTTCCTGAAGAACCAGTGACAGCTGAGAAGTAGAAATGCCTTTGCAAGGGCTATGAAGCTCCAAGTAGCCATGGTATGCAGCACAGAGCCAATAGTGAAATTGCTACGAGGTCAGGGATTTGTTAAAATAAATATTGCTTTCTATCCAAACCTCAAGTGACATTATAACAAGGTTTCACTGTTCTTGCTGTCACTTTGTATTAAAATTCTTAGACTTGTGATGAAAGGCAGAACTGAGGAGTGGAGGACAAGTAGGGAAGTGCAGAAATACTGTAAGTTTGTTTTTGGTGTCAGAGAAAAATATAATTCAATGGCTGGACAAAGTAGGAGGAATTATGTATATTGAACTGTAAACTACAAAGTTCTAGCACAACCTTGAGTGCACCAACTGCCCTGCCTGGGGCCTCCACACACCCCCAGGCCACCAGCTCAGGAACCTCCTTTTTGCTCAGCCTTGGGCACCCAGTGCTTTCCTGGGTTACATTGTAGGTGTACTTTTTCTCAGACCTACATTTGAATTTCCCAGGCTGACTTTCAGCTTGACTTGTTACTTTGCTTTTGCTTTGGTCATTAGTGGTCTATGAGTAGGACCTGTCGCTATCACCACCCTGCTGTGCTTTCCTGGCTCAGGTGCTGCATGACTTTGCCCTTTCAGGGAATTCACTGCCTGGCCTCTGTTCTAACCACCCTTGGCTTCCTCCTCCCTGACAAGGCTGCTTGCCTTCACTTCAATGGAGAAACAGGAGTTCTCCTTGAGGAATGCATCCTGGAGGAGAACCAACAAAGGCTTACTACATTTCTGAGGGAGGAAAAGGTCTGTGCTTCTCACTTTATTTTACCTCCTCCAATCTCTCTTTAGAGACAGAAGGATCTTCCCTGAAAGGGAATTTCTGAAAGGAAGGCAATGACAATGGTAGACTCTTCCAATCTCCATATTGCTGGCAGGCATACAAAAAAAGTTGCTGGCAAACTGCATGGGAAAGCAAGGAGTACATACACGCCAAGAAGTAAAAATAGAAATAATGATGGTTCAAACTTATTTGGTTTCCATAGTATCAGAAATTTCTAGCCAAGAAGACATTGTTACTTACCTGATGTAGGATCTCTGGTAGCACATCAAGCTTTTTACCAAGCCCTTGTCAGATATTGCCATCAAATAAATTACCTACATATATATTTTTAAAAAACCAAACCCCACATGAAAACAAACAAACAAACAAACAAAACCCCACCAACCAACCAAAACCCACCAAAACTGCAAGCCCCACAATGTCCCCTTCCCCACTCCACTAATGATTTGAGAGATTCACAGCTCTCTAGAAAGGAAGTGAAAGGTCAGAAAGATGTCAGAAACTGAATCTTCATAAAGAACATTTTAACTAAATTCCAGAGGACAACAAATACAAGCCATGAAGAAGTCTTGAAGTTAGTGGTACTGATATTCTGCACTTGTATTGTTATGCTGAACAGGCTGACCATAATCGAGCATGGGGAGATCTTCACTGCATATTATTATAGATGAGTAAAAATAAGGCCCAGAAGACGGAAGTGATGAGAGAGCTCCATGCTCTTCAGTTCAAGTTAAGCTGCTTTATTTTTCTCACTGGTGGTAGAACAAAATCAGAAAAACATTCAGATCACCTCATAAGACCAAAACAAATTTATAAAAAAGTATATTGATTGTGTCTTTTGGCATAGATCAGATCAGTAGAATTCTCTTCCCGTGTGTCTCCTGGCCTGTCCTCATTCCAAACACCCTTTTATATATTCAGCTGACACTTTGTTCCATTCAATTTATTTTGTAAAATCCAAAAGCTTGAACCAGGATGTGGGAGGACTTTGTGTTTTTACCCATCTCAGATCTTAGCACACAACCTACAGGAAAAAGCAAACTGAAATTGCTTGCTTCTTTTATTAAGAAGAAAAAAAAAAAACCAACCCAAAAAAACCCTTCACTGCTGTTTATTTGTCAGTCATTTTCCCTGTTAGATGCCAGCATGCATCTGAGGTTACTAAAAAATGCAATAGCCAAGTAAGAATCAAAATTATACCCCCCAAAAAATTAAAATATTAAATGTGCATGTTTAACAGTTCTATTTCCAGCCTCCTTAAAGCAGCCTTTTTCCTCTCTCCCCAGATTATTCTCCTCTACTGTTGTTCTCACTGTCAGCTGTCATTAAAACCACAAATCCAGTTTCCTTTTTCACAGAAGCTACAGAAGCTTGGTTAATAAATCTAAGACTTCTAAACCAGTATTTTCAAGCTGTAAACAGTCTCTGTATTGAGTACATGCATCCAAGGCAAAGACCAATGTAAATGGCAGTGACAGAGGGACTCTTCTGCTCCTGCTAGGGCCCACTTTTCCTTCCAAGATAAATAATCCAAAAGTTATTTGCCTTTTCATGATTTTTCTGATTGATATTTACTGCAAAAAAATGTTGTACTGAGTGCACACTGTTTATCAATACATCTCAGACTGTAAAATAGAAAACAATAAAATATCAAAGATGCTCATCTTTCAAACAAGCAAACTGGAAACACATTCTAGCACATTCTGTCCTCCATAGCCACATTAATTGGTGGTTTGAAATAATGAAGGTTCCTGGTAATTCCTGTGGAAATTCTTAACTTATTCTACAAAACATATACAATACATAGGAACTATAAAGATATTGCACTGAGGTCTCCATTCACGGTCATATGCTGGAAATATAAACAGCTCCGCACACTTTTTGCTTAAAGGCACTCACAGGAGATCTGTCACCCAGTTCAGTTTGCTTCAAACTGAGAAACCTTGTCCAGGCAGTTTCTCACAAGCTGATGCATTTGTGTGGTTTAGGACTTACCACATAACATGTCTGAGTTTGTGCTTTCAATTTACCATGTAGTGTTTTTAATACTTAAATACTATACTGTCTCATTAAGGTTGTACAAACGTATATACATACATTCTCACTCTAATAATTTAAATCCATCAACCCTATTTTTATTTTTCTATTTCTCCTAATATGATTACATTTATATGCTATCTGTTCATTAACAGAACTCAGAGAGAGTTCTGAGATTAGGGGGGAAATTGATATAACTAATGAAGTAATGAAAATTGGATTGTTCCCTCAAAGCCCTGCATTTTTAGCAAAGTTCTGTGGTGAAACAAAACTGCAGCTGTCAAAAACATGGCATCCTAACCCCTTCACAATTTTTTAAAATCCCATCTGCAGACAATACAGTGCAGATAAAACATATGTCACAGAAGTACAAAGCCCAAAGAAGAGAAAATGGTTTGACACTTCTAAGGTTAATATGTTTGACAAAAAGACAACATGTTTCTCTGATGAAAAGAGAGGCTGCAAAATGCAACAATTGTTAATATTTATAAACAGCTATTGAATGACTAACACGCAGTTAATACCTGCATTCATTATCATTTTAAGAACAGCAAGTAGATCAATTAGAGAGGACTACAAGTTCAGCATCTTTCTGTGTACCATTAGTTGTTTAGCTTAACTTGAGAAGGTCCCTACATTATCTTTAATCTGCTTGTGGGGTTTTTCTTCCACTGTCCAAGAACTCCTCTCATTAAAGCGAGCTCTTCGAAAATATGCAATACCGGCTAGCTTAGTCCCACTTACTAATCGTCCTGAATTGATTCTTAATTAGTTGCAGTTTTGGTCAGAATCCCATTAAAACAGCTGAATGCTCTAACAGGAAAGAAGGAACTGGCTGGTGGTGTGCTGCAGGCTGCTTAGACTGGGGTGAGCTTGCACCCACAATGGCAGCTATGCAAAATGCAGTGAGATTCAAATCACGCTCTGTTGCCTGGTTTGAACACAAACCTTCATACGATAATTTATCTATCTATAAAATACGATGAAGAAAAGCACTCAGACACTGCTAGAAAAAAATTGCATTCTTCCAATATTCTTCTAGTTTCTTCTTAAGGAAAACAAAGGATACTAATTCAGAAGAGTATGAAACCTTTTAAATAACTCACTGATTTGTTTTTCTCTGTAATTGTATTTGCTATATATTTTCTAAGCTTCTGCTTACATTCTAGAAAGTTGCTGGGAAGCAGAAGATTACATTTTCATGTTTTTCTTCCAAACAAGTATTTGCTATGAACTAAGTGTGGTTTTGTTTATGAGGAGAATGACTTGTCATTGCACATCTATTGCTTTATGATTTGAGTTTAATTTAAAAAAGTCAGGTATCAAGAAAACAAGCTCTTCTAAAGCACTATCTGGAGCAAGTGTCACTGTTGTTAGGGGACAGTGATGTCACGTGAGAAGCTTTTGTATTCAGCTGTAATAATTCACTGCCTGCATTGGGGGATTGATCCCAGCTATGGTATCCCCAAAGGAGCCTCCACTAGAAATGGGCTCACATACTTTGATCTGTAGATTAACATGAGCAGGATCACAAGCCTTTGTCTCTTGTAAACATCATATGTCCCTAAATTTGTATCCAGCAAAAGGCTGAGTCTTGTGTTTATTTGGGTAATGAATTGCAGTAATTAATGCATGCATTGATTCCTCTACTGATTCTCCCCTAAAGGCCATTTCCATTTTTAATTTATAGAAAATGCATACAATTCCTTTAATCAGAGCACAGTCTGGAATCTAAAGTAAACACTAACACAAAAAAGATAGTAAATAGAAATGAGATTACTGAGCAGCATTAAGATTGGAATTTAGGTAGACAGATGTTGTATTTAACTTTGTATTAAAAGACAGCTACATAGCAATGAGTATAAGAATATGCATTTGAAATTCTCAAGTGGATCAAATCCTGTAATCAGAGAAACCCAAGTCCTGCTATTTAAATCAACACATTTCCACCTATTTCAGAGCTCAATTTGGTCTTTGACATATGAATTTATATTTATGTCACTTATTTCTATTTCAAGAATGTTTTGCTGCTGTCATTCTTTCAGTCTTTTATGGCTTTTGCATTAAAAAAGATCCTACCATTTACTATATATTATGGAGGGGGAAGACTCAAAGGAGCAACCTGTGCTTACTTCAGGAATGCTGAATTTTTCTTATTTGCTAAGTGCCAAAAGCATATTCAGCATTGTACAAGATGCAAAATGTGAACAGCCTTTCCCTCACAGCCTTTCATCCCAAAAGTAGTTTTTAGCATTCCAGCTGTTACCCTTATCTTAAACTGGACCATTCACAAACAACATCGCTTCAGAACAAAGCAAAAATCAAGTGCAAACCAAATAACACTGTTTAGATTTTGTTTTTTAATCAGGGTAGTTCTTTATTCCCAAAGTACTTTCAGACATTAAGATTATCTTTTTCCTTACTTAAGCAATGCCTGCCTTGTATCATACAGTCCTTTGTATATATAAAATTTCCATATGCATATTGAAATGCGTGTGAAATATGCCTGGGGAAGTATGAGAATATAGCATTATAAATACACAACAAGGCAGATGGTGCTGTGCCGAGGAATGCAATCTAATGTTTTTCTGAAACGTACAGGTAACATAAATTGGAAAATACTCCACAGTAGGTATGCAGCATAAAGGACACAAAAAAGAAAGACTGATTCGGAGGCACACACAAACTAAAGGAATACCTGATTAACCTTTCACTGACTCCTGGGCCACGTGATGCAAAGCTTGCCTTCCTCGTAGAGTGATGGCTTTAGAAGAAGATGTTAAATTTAACCTCTGGCGCAATGATAAATTGACAATAAAAAATTCAATGGCTTGGTAATTACCAATCACTTTGGACATCGGCAACATTTTTCAGTTCTGTCAGTGCTCATTGGCACAAAAGCTTCAGCTGAAATTCTCTCGATCTCCCTCTTTTTAACTTTGTTTTCATGATGCAGATTAAATCTGCCACCCTATTACTGATTCATTTTCCTAATTTTTCATGTCTGCACCATGCCCCAGCTGCACTAGGCTGATAATTGTGGAGCCCAGCCCTGATGATTAACATCAGAAGAATTAATTATGCCTGCCATTAAAATTCCAGGTTGCACATGGTGATCAAGAAAATTAAGTTTCTCTAGGCCTCTAAATCATTTCACCTTTGAGGAGAATGATAGTGCCTCGACAGCTAAACTGCAGCTTGCGTTCCAGAAAAGGTCTAAACCACACACCCTTTGTGTAATTCACTAAATGCCTTCCTAGTTATTCTCACTGGTTTATTCCACTTGCCAAAACGATTTACTGCTCTTCAAACAAAGACAACTAAAGTATTTAGCTGAGTGCTTGATTCCAATATAATTTTCTTCTTTTCTGAGATTCTTTGAGGAGTATCTGTTATATTAATTTCCATATTAAAGCATCATACAGAGAATGAAAGATCCAGGCACAGAAGTAGTTTCACAGAATTGGTAGATAATTTATTTTTGTCTCAGTTATAAAATGAAGGGAAATTGTTATTTTAGTACTAGGTACTAGGCAATGATATTCCTTAGAAATAAATTGATAATGAAAACTAAAAGAAAAAGATTCCCAAGGTCTTTAGGCTAAGTAGTAATGAGTAAGGAAAAGCCTGTTGACTGACTCGTTTTGAAAATTATTTTTGCATGGGAAACTCAAAACATATTTGGTCTAGCCTAAGGTATGACATTTACTAGAGTCATAAAGAGTAAGATGATGTTCATTTATCATGTTCTTCTTCTACACTGTTTCATTTTAAATGACCATAATCATGTATATTACTGGCTTAGCTTTAGAAGACTGTAATGAGGAGTCATATTTTGATGAAAGGATGTAAATATCTTATGCCAAATAGTAAATGTCACAAAGAGTATGTGTAAAATCTGCATTGTATCTGCTTCCCTTGTTATGCTTAGTACCACCCCAGCAAAACTATTTAGATGTGGATATTCTTGTTAGCTTTTATAGATGACAGATTTCTGGAATAAACTTAACAAAATCAGGCCAAAGAGCAGCACAAGAGCAATTATCTTGCCCCATAAAATATGTTATAAAATGAGAGGACTTAGTGCATTTAGTGATTATTTCTACGGGAAGTCATGTGCCTGGTGAAATAAGAGAAAGACCCTTCAATTTAACTTGAATCCTTGAGTTTAACGTGAACATCACTGCTATAGCTCAAGGATATTGTATTCTATATAAAATAAGCCATTTAGAACTTGTGAGGATTTTATTGCACTGTCTCAGGAATGACATCCAGCATAGTATTAGTGATTAAATGAACATTTATTGTATTCGTAATAGTATTCCAGGAATGCCATAACATGAAGCATGAAGTCATCCATTTAAACATTTTTAAAACATGTCTTAACTGAAGGTGTTGAAAGTATCTCCTTACAAGACTATCAGATAAATCCCAAACCATTTTCTTTCTCCTCCGGGACACAAGGAATAACTCAAAGGTGCCAAGACTTTTGGGAAATCACAGATGTCTCCCAAGAAAGTCAGGAAAACAGTCAAATGTATTGTCAAAACCTTACGAAATAAGGTAAGAGAAGACTGAATATACTTACCAATCTCATCCATTTCCAACAGAGATTCGTAGAATGACTTAGGAGTTTAGGTTTAGGGACTTTAAAGACCATCTAGTTCCAACCCCCGGCCATGGGCAGGGACACCTTCCAAGGCCTCATCCTACCTGGCCTTAAACACCTCCAGAGAGGGGACATCCATGACCACCCTGGGCAACCTGTTCCAGTGTCTCATCACCCTATTTCTTCCTAATATCTAATCTAAATCTGCACTGCTCAAGCTTCGTTCCCTCTTGTCCTATCACTACAAGCTTTTGTAAAAAGTCCCTTCCTGTCTTTCTTGCAGGCCCCCTTCAGGTACTGGAATGCCACTATAAGGTGTCCCTGGAGCCTTCTCTTCTCCAGGCTGAACAGCCCAAACTCTCAGAGCTTGTCCCTATAAAGGAGGTGTGCCAGCCCTTGGATCATCTTCACGGCCCTCTTCTGGACCCAAATCTAACAGTAACAGGATGTAAATTAACTGTACTGATTTTTGATACATTCAAAATTTACTGCAAATATATTTACTGTGTAAATACAAAAATCCTGTATCAGAATCACAGTCAGTATAGTATGAGCTTTCGGAAGATTATCTTCACTGAGTTCAGCCTGGAGAATACCAAAAAATAATTCATCTTGAAAGTAGCTTGAAAGGTAATTCTGGGATTAAGCTTTATGCCAGGGAAAACAGGGATTAATACATTCAATTTCTGCTAAAATAAGCAACAGTCTTTGTCCAGTTTATTCTTACTAGTTCACAGGTGACTCTTGATCTTACTCATGTGCACATAGGACCAGTCAACTGAAATAGAACAGATGTTGAAGAGTACAAGAGTACAACATCACTTGCATTATCTCAAGTCGAGGAGTTAATATCCAGCCTATATCCAGGCCTCCTCATTTACAGGACCTGGAATATTATATTTGATGAGTTGTTATATTTAATACACAGAAAATTCAATCAGGGTCTTGCATAAACTATTTTGGTTGTAAGAGATTTCAGTTCTGAATCTCTAAATTTTGGGAAGGGAAGCAAAAAGGAAGATAGGAGAAAATGTGCTTGCAGAAAGAATTTTACATGAGTATGGAAGCATTTATATTGCCCCCTGAAATCAGAATAAATCCTGTCAGAGCACTGTCAGGACATGAACTCTTTCAGCCTACTGGAAAGCAGTGACAAGAATTGATGCTGCTTCTTGGCAATAGTGAGATTCACCACCTGTCTTTCAAAACCCCTCTAACACTTTGATGATCAGCTCTAAAACACAGAAATAAGCCATATCCCATTTCCAGATAACTTTAGGCAAATTCAAATTAAGATTTAATTATCAAAGGTCAATGGCTTCTTATGAAATGTAAAGAGATCTCTGCCATTTAGCTATTTAGCCATTTTCCCCCTAAAAAAATATACCATACCATCCCTCCTAGGTAAAACACCATCTGCCATCAAATAAAACCATTCTGCATTGTCACTGATGGCCATCTTCTGCCATCCTTTATCCTGATTTACTTTGCCTGTTCATTCCAGTTGCATGATTCACAAAATCAGTTACTATTGGACATCAGTAGAATTTGGCCTTTAATTGTTTCCCATCGGCACAACTGATATCAAGCCTCTGCATCAGCCATCCAAATTTTAGCAGATGTGGTTTTCTACAATACCACATTACAAACTCATATCAGATATACACTGTCCTCACCTTTGGCATAAAAATAATTTTAGCAGCTATCATGTATACAGCATCTGCCTGAAGGACAATGATACCTTCAGCCAAATCTCTTGTGGACTTCCTTTGTGTCATTTTTCTCGCATGACTACTATTCATTTCTTTGAGTATACACTTTAATATTGTCTATTAACATACTTTAATTATATTTATTATCTATTTCCATTAACATGACCATGAACTTGAACCCACTGTGACAGGTGCTGTAAAACACAGGAGCTCAAGGAGCTCACTTTCCAAGAGATGACTGACACACAGACCAATAAAAAATAACATCTTGAGGAAAATTATATCAAGGCATTTCCTTCGGTTAGAATAAGGATATTTTCTATAATTTTTTGTTACATACACATTAATACAGCAACAGATGCTTTTAGAGGTAGTACTTCAGTCATATCCCTCCTTTGCATGTTATTTAGGTGCTTCCTAAACCTATATCTATTTATCCAATGTAAGACTTGTGTCATCTAGTCTTCAAAGAGAGAGCTAACAACACACAACGGTGTGAGAGCACATTCAGCACCACAAATAGTTAATGCCTATTTGCCACCTGGTGCATGAATTCCTGAAGCCAGATGTAGGCTTCCTGTTTCACTGCAGCTGGTACAGTGCCTACTAGTTAGGCCATATTAGCCAGAGTTCCAGAGGAAAGGATGCCTTGCTATCATCAGCTTTGCCCCACAGCTTCACCTCTCAGACGGGCTGGAAGCAAACTGGTAACACTGGGCATTTTTGCATCAGTCATATATCTCAAGACAGTTGATATCTTTCTATCCTCACATACAAATGAGGTGTATATCTCCTGCACTAAAGTAAAGAAGATTGGCAACTATGGTTTCACCAACTTTCCTGTCAGTTTGCCAGACTTTCAGAACAGTATCATCTGGCTAAAGATTACAGACAACATTCCAGTGCTGTGTGGGAATCATGAAGAGGTAAAAAAAGAAAAGAGAGAGAGAGAGAAACAGACTTAGAAGTGTAACAGGCTTATGATTATATAGAGATGTTGCAGTGATGCAGCTAGACTTACGTGTCTTCCACATGAAAAAACCAAACCAAACCAACATTTCAAAAATACAGGCAAAGGCAAGAAAAGTCCTTTTTTCTTAATTGCGGAACGAGATATCAATTCAAGACCCCTAGGTTTGCTCACACAAACTAACCACTGACTTCAAGAAGACAACTTGTATTTGTAAAGACAAGTCCTATGAGCAAGATTTGTTGAATCAGTCTCCAAGTTTCCAGAATATCACAGTAAAAGCAATTGCTAGTGAGGAACGTGAGAATCTAGGGAGCATTATACAACTTAGTCGTAAGTGATAAAATGCTCCTGTACTGTAATACTGTTTTCAGTGTTTCTGGCCTGGGCTGCTGCAACAGACTAATTTGGTTCCATCTATCTGTACCCACTACTGGCAAAGGTACTGTTGGTAAGTCTTCATGCTGCAGTCTGCACATTGCTTTGTCACAGGCTGTAATATCTCCATCACTAAACTGATACAGATGCTGTTGTGTCCACTGTATTCTGCACAGGCCATTTCTTCCTGAGCAGCCATGCACTGGACTATGTCTCATGTGCAAGCATGTGCAAGCAAAGACACAGCCAAATGCAGTGTGTGCAGCTCTGTTTATTTTACTTAACACTATTGCATATCATCTCTTTTTATAATGAATTAATAGTCATGGCTTTTGAATATTGAATGGGTATTAAAGTTAGCAATATTGTTGCAGAGACAATCTACTATTAGAAAGTTTAAAAGAGAAACTAGCATTTTATGCACACAAATTCTGGACTTATTTACCCTACTGATTTCAATGAAGCACATCAGTTTAAATAACTCCAGACTTGTTCCCAGTTAACTCTTAAACAAAGAAAATAGGATGATTTATGTGTACATCTTCAGTTCTATGCTAATCAGATCTGGGCTCAATCTCTCTTGCTCTCTGTCACTGTAATTTGACTTGCATCATATCTGCCAAAAATACAATATAATGCATTCTGTATATATTTATCTATATGTAAATCCAGAAGCACATATACACAGAAACATGTATCAATAAAGTTTTGCCACATGTTTATGTAGCATTTTCTATAACAAAATTCCTTCAGGTTCTTTCCCAATTATGCTGCAGCAGGCCATGGAGCTTGCCTGTCTAATATAAGCCACTAGAAGACACTTTCATACCAGTCTCGTAGTATGGAAACTGGCCCATGCAGTTTATGGTGCAACATCCTGTTAACATTTGAGTACCATGGGCTGGCCATTGCAAGGATGTTATAGCTATACAGTTTTCATACCATGCATCTCTTCCCAATTCTGTACTTATAGGAAATAATTTAAATTTAGAACATACATTTTTGTTTGGGACTCAAATTCACATTTATAACCTACTTGGTGTGTGCTTGCAGCCAAGAAGGCAAACCCTAGGCAGCATTAAAAGAAACATGGCCAGCAGATGCAGAGAGGTATTTCTGTCACTTTACTCTGCTGTGGTAGGTTGTCAGCTGGTGTACTGTGTCCAGCTTTGGAGCCCTCAACACAGGAAGCACAAAGACCTGATGGAGAAGGTCCAGGGGACAACCATGAAAATGATCAGGGGTCTGGAACATCTCTCCTACAAGGACAGGCTGAGGGAGCTGGGGTTGTTCAGCCCAGAGAAGAGAAGGCTCCAGAGAAACCTAATAGCGGCCTTCCAGTATCTGAAGGGGCCCTACAAGAAGGCTGGAGAGAGACTGTTTACAAAGGGCTGTACTGATAGGATGAGGGCCAATGGCTTCAAACTAGGGAAGAGAAGATTTGGATATTAGGAAGTTCCACACCATGAGGGTGGTGGAACACTGGAACAGTTTGCCCAGGAAAGTAGTTGAGGCCCCATCCCTGGAGGTATTCAAGGTCATGCTCAATAAGGCTCTGAGCAACGTGATCTAGTGGAAGATGTCCCTGGTCACTGCAGGGGGATTGGACCTTTGAAGGTCCTTTCCAACCCAAACCATTCTAGGATTCTAGGATTTCTATGCCCTGAAACAAATAGTTTAAGTCTTACTGCTGTCAGGTCATTGTCTGTTTTCACTGTCTCTCATTTGGCATGTCCAGAACTCCCAACAAACTCAGATGGCAACCAGAGCTAGCTAATAACGCACCAATATTTGCTAAAGTCCAAGTAGACTGTTAATTCTCTAGAAGGAAGAACTTAATTTCTGCAAGGCAGAGCAATGTTTATATCTCAGAATAAAGGTTTTACCATATTTCATATTCCAAATATATATGCAACCTGCTAATCAAGTTTTGCACAATCATATTCAGGCTCATGAAATAGCATATAATTGGTCAGAGGCTGGGTCATGGTGCTCTAGGTTTAACAGCTATAAATTGTATTTAAGACTGTAATTTTTCTTCTGCTAATAGTTTTACTAATTTACTTTTACCACCTGCATAGGGGCCTCACTCAAAACAAAAAAAGTAAAATGTTGCTTATTTAGGTCAGCCCATTTGTCAGCAAGGCCTGGTGGGATCTTTCACACACACAAAAGATTTGGCAAAATATTCTCATGACGGTTCCAGATCTCCAGGGAAGACTTTGGAAATAGCAAAATACAATGAATTAATTTTCTTTTAGCAACAAAAATCACAATCATTTTTACAGACCTCTACTTAGAATATCACATTTTGCAGTTAATGATACTGCTTAGGAAAAAGAAATCCAAACACACATAAGAAGTAATGATTAATAACATTCTATTTTGTTAGACTTTCATTTGATGAGGACCTCCTAGCTTGGTCAATATTTCATCCCTGGTGATTTCCATTTTCACGTGCTACTAATCCATGCTCTAGCTTTGGAGAACAGGCCACTAGTTTTAAACAGCCTCTAATTCCTTCGATTTTACAATGTCAGCTATATTTGATTTTTAAATACCTTACTATTGAAAATGTTGGAACCATCCTCCATATGCCATAAAATACTAAAAATAGCAAATTGATAGCAATTAAATATTTTCTTGTTTAAAAGAATAATTGACAAAACCCTTACATTGTCAATGTATTTTTCTGTTGTGAAGAAATCTGCGTGACTTCTGTTCTAATATACCCTTATCTGACCTAGAAAATACAACGACAATAACTTTTTTAAAAACACTTTTTCATATTCTTTGCAGTGACACTAATTGCAAAAAACATCATATAGAATACTAATAAATCTGTAAGCTTATCAAATATCCTCACATTTTATACAGACTAGGCTCAGTTCCTCAAGGGACTGATGGAGGAAAAAGACATCTTCTCATGGCAGTTTCCCTCCTTATCCTATACTCAACATATCCAGCAGCAGTCAAAGGTCAGGGGACAAATGAGAGCTACTCAGCTAAGTGAGGCTCTGCAAGAGACAAAGATAAAGTGATATGAATGGGAGAAACTGGAATGAATGAAGAATTAAAAAGATGCTTCCAATAGTCTGGCACCTGTAACAGAAGACAGCCACATAGCCTACTATCTATGTCAAAACCATTTACATTTCATCTAAGACTGTCTGGGGAAAATAGTGTGACACCTCTTCAAAATTACAGAGTCAAGAATTTAGGTTTTTTAGGGGATTTCGTCAGGCACGTAAATTCCAGATTGTAGGATATATTGAAAGATCACTTTCACATCAGGTCCTCTGTTGAAAAATCTTTATTTGCAGACATGTTTTAGCAGTCTCTCTTCTCTCTGCAAGCAAACTCAACTGAGAACCAAAGCTGGAAATCTCATATATAAATATTTTGAAGAAATTCACAGCACTTCATGGCTTTAATAAGGTAAAAAATGCCACTACTCCTTTGAAACTCAAAAATATGTTTGCCTAAGAAACTAAAAAAAAAAAAAACCCTGCACATTCAACAGTGTTCAAGTTTTAATTCTGTTCTTATTTAATTCAAATAGCTTTGTTCTTCACTAGCTGATATCTTATGGAGCAAAGCTTTATACTCCTTTTTAAGAAATCACTCTTTCTGTGAGGGGATTTGGCTTCAGTAATGTGGGAGGGACTTCAAATAATAAATAACCTGAATATTGAACAAATGGCAACCTTTCATGAATGCAGAGCAGGAAAATTCAGCCCTCGTGGGTTATATTACTGGGAACTCCTTAAATCAAAATGTGGAAACTCAATATTGAGGTACATAAACTATAAGTTTTATTGATCATGTCTCTTGTGACTGGGTTTTCCTAGTGCGCTTGAGACAGTTCTGCATGGGGCTGCTTTCTTTTGACTCTGACTTAGGGGTGCTCAACATCTCAAAAACCATAAAATCCTGTTTCTGCATATATGTATCTCAGAATAGAAGCTGGGCTAATTCTGAAGGGTATTCTCTTTATTCAGCTTTTCTGAAATCCTGATCAGGCATCTAAGAATCCTGAAGAAAATTAATGGAGATGCTTTCCAGTGGAGGAGGTTGCCTTTGTGGCACAAACTGCAGTAACGTGAAATGTCTTCTGATAAGAGGTCAATGTCATTTTGTTTTCTGATCATGCTAGTACAATGCTAGGAACACATTCTTACATACTTGCGTACCTTTGCTTTATATCAATCTGAGTGACCACTTAGCCGTCATGTGTGGTGTGATACTGAGTAGATGCAGCAAGACAGACAGCGGAGGGTGAAGGAAGATGCCAAGGTTATAAACCGGTGCTTATATTTACAATCAGGCTTTATTTTCATGAGAAGCTTCTCCATCACAGACATAGTTGCAAGTGGAGGACATCAGAGCTTTCTATCAGACAACACCCTCTCTAGCTCATTCCTGTAAATTCTCCTCAGTGGCATGTTTTATTGCTCAAGGGACACCACATGATGGCTATTTATTTAATTGCTTGGAAAGCACAGCCAAAGAAAGGTGTCTCAAGTTTGGCATGTTAACTTCCTGCTTGCAGATTTACAATTTAGCACCGTTTGGGTTTTCAGAGTCTCCTTGTTAAAAGTGCAAGGGGTCCATTCCCACCAGACAAATACAACTGCTTTGTCTGCCTCCAGTCAAAATCCCCCAAAAGGCAGAAAGCAGAAGTGCAGTCTACTTGAAAACTGGTATGCGCTGCCCCTCCAGCCACTGATTAATATTTGCCATATTCTCTAGCAGAACTCCATATCAAGTTCAGTTCTGTCCTTTCCTTTCCTCCTCCTGCCTAATTTTGTAGACAGACAGCATAATATGCAATAGAAGCATAACTCTTGAAACTGAAAATGTCATCACTTAAGAATACAAGAGAGTGGTATGTGTCATGTATGTCTGCAAAATGCAGTTGCTGTCTGTTACAGTCTGTAGCAACTTTTAAATCTGTCATCACAGCATGAATTTCATATTAAGCTCCTTCCCAGTGCTTTAGCCAGGAAGTAAAGGGGGAAACATACTGTATCATTTATGGGCATGCTGGTGCTGGGTCAACCATGACATCACACTCCACTCCATCCGAGCTGTAATGAGGTGAAAAGGCAGCTTTAGAACAACATAGCACTTTATTTATTAGGAAAAATTAAGTGTGCATGTATTTCAATTTATGATAAAACTGAAAACAAAGGTTATGGACTATAGCTCTCCTACAGCACAAAGGAAGGAAGGCATTTTATAGATGGTGAGAAATTTAATGAACATAAAGTGCAGAGGATTGAAAGTTCTTGGCAGCCAAAAATCCTGCACTGACAGCCCAACCAATTAGAGATGGCACACAGTGCATTTTGCTGCAGTCTAACTGTACTGTATGCTTTGATCAGAGAGCTTCACTGGAGCAAGATTCCAATCGAGACTAGATAGATTCTTCAAATTCAAAAGAATATAGGCATATAAACTGAGCTCAGAAGAAAAACTTAAGTGAGGGTTGGAAGCTACAAGGGCCTTTGATTGCAGAAGGCTGCGTCAAAATCTGCAAGGCTTTTTTAATGACATTAGAAAGCAGGACAGTGCATTGTATCTCTTGAAACTAATGTTTAAATATAAGATGGACATTTGTACTTTACAATAAGGAAATTTTTTGCTCACAGATGGAGATGGGACAAAAGAGGTACAAAAAATGTAGAAAAGCACAATGCAGAACAGGGCTGATCAGATTTGCAGTTAACTGCTCTTGTTCCTTTTTTCTCAACTACATTTTTTAGTGTTGTGGTTTATTTTTAAGGTTGGCATAATTATTTTTCATGCTTAAGTGAAACAGTAAGGAATGTATTATTTTTACAGCAGGCTTGGTACCAGCAGCTGGCTTTTCCTGGTAAGTAGTGCAAATTCATCACTGCTGTTTACTTCTTTATCTTAAGTGTTGCCTTTCTTCTAAAAAGGCACCTTACTGCCAGCTGATCATTAGCCTGGTAATCCTGCCTTCCTTGGCACTCATGCTAAACCCCACACCCACAGCATTCAAAAACTACTTTTAAAACACTACATGCAAGCTGGAACTTTTCCATCTGTAAGATCTGAATACAGGTCTATGACAGAATTTTCTGGGCACTATTGTCATGCATATAATAATAATAATTTGCATAAATACATTGCTTCTTATAATTAGATTGAGAATTATGATTTGGTTTAACTAAAATTTAAAGTTTGATACTGAGATTTTTCACTTTATTACAACATGTTACTTTAACAGTTCTGGTCCCAAGAAACAGATAACCTGAAGCTGGTCTGTAGCCAAAAAAACAGAATTCTAACCTTCCTAAACATCACAAACTTTTAATAACTAGGAACCATCTGAACAGTATTTGGCAGAAAGCACTCCGTGAGAAAACCATCTGGAAGTGTTAGTGTCAGTCCCTGAAATGGGGGCATACTTTTTTTTTCAAATTAGTGGTAAGCCAATGTCTCAGCATGGTGCTAATATACAATGTACTGTTGGAGTTATAATTTTTCAGATGAAACTTAAAACTAGATTCCTCAGTGTTCATAGAGGGTTTAGAAGTATTTATATGCTTCTCAAAGCAACTGTATGATCACAGGCCAAATTCTCATGTGGGGGAATTAATTCTACATAGTATATTTATCCCAAGAACAGAAAACTGTTTCTGTGTTTTGCTTTGTGTTTTGTTGTATTGGGTTTGGGTTTTTTTTAATCAGCAGGTTTTTAAGCAGTTTAGATAATTTTTAAAAGTTCATATCAAGCTTGCAGAAAAACAGGGATAAAGTAGGAGAACAGATGATTTTGTACATGGTGTGATTTCTGCCAAAAATATCGACAGAACCAAATATTTCAGAAGTTGCAAGGGCTACATTTCCAATTACACTCTGCAATGTGTATGTAAAAGAAAGAGATGAATAAATGGGGCAACTCATACAGTAGGCAACTCCTCAATGGAAATACAAGCAAAACATAGACATGTTTCACTGTCCCTTTGCTCTTTTCTTGAAGGAGGTTACCTTCTCTATTGTCTTTTTCTGTTTTCTCCCATTCTAATTAGGTTCAATCTATTTATATATTTCCTTGCTTAGGAAAAAAGGTCTAAAGAAATGCCACAAATATAAAGAATCTTAGTCCACCACCCATTCCTAAAATACTTTTGTCTGCCTTCTCTGTGTGTTTGAAAAACAGTTCTGTAAAACTGTCTGAGGAACCTACTAGTTAAAATATTTTTATTTAAATTTAACTTGCAAAACATTCTCCCTACTTCCCTTCACATGTGTTATTAGTTTCAAGTACAGCATGAAGCAACAGTAAACATTGCTTTCCATCTCTGGCTGTGATGGAAAGCACCTGGAGGACAAAAGATAACTGAGAGAGTCAAACACAAAAGTATACAGCATGAACCAAATTCATTCTTCATATGTTTCCTCAAATGCTGACCTAAATTGAATTACACTGTGAGTGAGTCTGGCTCTCTATCTGCATTTCTTATGAAATTGCTCACTGTTAGCATCTGCCTTTTCATTATACCTTGTGGCCTATATTTTTTTCTCATTAATAACCTCACCATATGCCCCAAGTTCAGTGCTTTCTCCACTGAATTTATTTTGTCATCTACAGATTCTTGAAACTTTCCTATTCTATATGTGAAACATCTGATTATAAGACAAGAAGCTTAGTCTCTAAACTATCCACTGCTTGCATGACACTTTTACAGGTAGCCCTCTGTACCCTTCTGTGTTCATTAGTCCCATTTTTGTCACCCTCAGTCAGACTGAATAGCATAGTACTCCCTATGAATCAACAGTCTTCAGAAAGGAATAGAGAAAAAGGCAGAAAACAACATTATGTCACAGAATGAGTCACTCTTCATTTCTATCAGAAATGACCAGGCCTTGGAAATAGTTCAAACAATGCACTACTAACAAAATTAGACTACAGGATGCTGCGAATGCTGAACACTCAGTATGAATCTCAAGTGCTGTTTGGTATGTTCATGAAAGAAAAATCCATTCATGATACAAAAATATCACCTTTACCTCTTGAAATCCTAGAACCATATGTCAGTGAAGTCTAGAAGAACAGAGGGAGGATTGTCACTGTACATTTGACCTAATTTCATGCCTTTCTGTAGGCAGGTATTAGTGGCCACCATTGAAGGAAGAAATCTGGCCCAGCTAGGCTAGCAGGAACTCCAGGAACTCTAGAAGCAAGACTTTAAAATTTTGTTATCTGAGACAGCGTACTGCCAGTGAACTGAGAGTAAGAAAGAATTTGTACTCCTGCCTCATCTGCTCTAGTTCATGGATTCAGTTGAAACACTAGACTGAGCTCTGGAACATCATGCAGATCTCAGTCAACTTTCTGCTGTGACAGCAGTGCCATTCAGTTAGTGAGGAAGCAGCAGAGAGCTACACAGCAGTGCCTTGCAGTGCCTTGCACTGCTGTAGTAAAATTTTGATAACGTCTCTATCACCTGCATGTGACACTGCAGAGCAGTTTGGCTCTAGATGTTTGACTTGCTTTCAACCTGCTTGCAAGATGACACCATAGACCTTCTATCAATACTTCACCTTCATTTTTCTGTGTTCATTAATCAGAGGGCTCTTTTCCATTTTAATTCTCTAATATTTCTCACAGTGCTTTATAATCAGTACAGAAAAAGCTGAATTTGAAGAAAGAGACAATGAAACAAAATGCAGGAAGATGCCAAATCAGTCAGAAACCCCCACCCTATCCACACACAATCAGCGCCAGCTGTAGTCCAATTAAACTTAATCTAGTCACATGCTCATGTGTTCCTCAGAAATTAGAGGAAATCAATTCAAATGCTAATGAGAAAACCCATAATTTATTATCTGCTGAGGAATGCATGTTACATTAATTTTAACTGTAAACAATTATTTTTATTGCAAGATTAATTGCACCATCTTACACAACTTCCTTTTTTCATATTTTTTGAAGGAATTAGTTTTCTGCTACTGTTTTGTTGATCTGTCAGAGTGTTTTAAGCCTGGAAAAGTATAATTAATTTAAGAAGGCTGCAAATGTGGTTTTCTGTTCTTCTGTCATACGAAAGTGGGACAAATGCCTGGCGCAAAATACAGAAAGATCCACCTGAAGCTCTTGGCCTAAACAAAAGTACAAGAGCTGGAAAACAGCGCACTCCTTAATGGCAGTCTGGAGCTAAAAATGGATGTTGAGAAAAGAGATAAAATCCAGGCGAAAGCACATTTTCATGGGTATCAGCCAAAAAAAGAAATAAAACCAGAATTCTGAGTCAACCCAAAATGTCATTCAGCTAGCTGAGTAGCTTGCTTCAGTTTTAATTGATCCCTTTTTTTATGATGCTTTCTTTGCCTCTGTAAATACTTTTTAAAAATCCAAAACATACAGTCAGGAAGTTTAAAATATTTTATCACTAACCCAAGCAAACAATGGAAAAAGAGAAGCATTTCAGGAAAGATTATCTTGTTTGCTGATCAGAAGTCTTACTGTTTTTCTATAAAGCATATTAACAGAATGAAGCATCTGCATTATAGCTGAAGTTTATTGCAGTGATATAGAGGTAGAGGACAATAAATAATAATCCAAACTGTATTTATTTTTTTTAGTTTCAGACTTTTTTTTTGTTTACTTGTTTGAAAAGCTTGTTCTAGCCTCAGAAAATGTCAGTGATAAAAGGCCTTGTCTTAAGCAGCCCGTTATTCTTTTTATGTGTTTCATTTCTAACACTTAATAAAAATTCAGACACCTTTACCAAAACAAAATTCAAAACCAGAAATGCATTTAAAGAGTTAATTTAATGGCTGAACAAGCAAGAAGTGCCATTCAATATAGCAGCTTAATTCCACATTAAGGAGGAGTTTTCTTAATACAACTAAATCTGGTCCTCAGGTTTTTCAGACTGCAATTTCAGAGATTTTTCTTGACAAGTATTTTAGTGCTAGCACTTGTCACATTATAGGAAATTACAAATGTAGCTCCTTTCCTCCTTGGAAATCTTTTGCAAAACTGATTTACACTTTCACCAATTTATTAACTACTCATAATGTATTCAAATAAGACTTTAAACATATTTGACTTTGTGTATCAATGGAAAAATGTTTACAGTCATTATTTTTATCATGTGTCTAGTAAACAATAAATGGTTAGCACAATTTTTAGCTGAAAAAAAAAAGGTAGCACTGCAAACAATGAAAGTCAGATAACACTGTTCTGCACAAATAGCTTTGTTCAAAATGCATAACAAAGAAGTTGAGATTATATTCAATGTACCAACTCTGATGCAAACAGAATACATTGCAGCAAATATTCACCAAAAGCTTCTGAAGATGAATTTCAGAAGTTTGGGCAGAATGAAGTCTTTTGCCCTCAAACTCTGTTTTTAATATTAGATCAGATCAGTACATTACTGTGAAATGGAAGACCAGTTTATAACAGTGGGCCAATTCCAAACCTGAGGGTAATACCTTAGGAAAAAAAAAACCTGAATTTTTCAGTGGTTCTTTCACTTTATCTTTCTAATAAACACGGAAACTGTAGTGCAGACAACGCTCACTCTTTTCCTTCACATTTGACTTTAAAAAAAAAAAAGGCACCCACTTTAGAAACTTGACACAAAGGTCTATTGCTAGCTATCATGAAGTATTGTTCATAATGCAAAGTTAAAAGGAAAGGAAAGGGAACTTCAAATGTTATTTATGCTTGAATGTTGCTGGACCCTATACTTCAGCAGACTGAATGGTTTAGCAGTCACCAGAATTATGCTTTGCCTGCTCTGAAACACCTTTGGCTTTCTGAGCTAAGCTGAATAATACTGTGTCATTTGTTGCATTTGTTAAAGGAACTTAATGCATTGTAGTTTCAGGTTCATCACGAATACTGGTTAAACTGTAAACCTTTCTACAAAGTAATAAAGTAAATGGAGCATAATAGCATATATCACACGTAAGTTAGGAACTAGTGCTGCCACGAAGCTCTGATGATGCAGTACAATCTTCATTCAGTTTTCATGCTTCAAACCCATATATTTTGAACTCTTTCCCAATAAAACTAGATAACATAATGAAGCTACTATGGACTCCTTTGTACTTCACATATGATGATATAGAATGACTAAAGGAATTTTGCCTTGTAGTGTGTGTCTACCAACACCCCTTTCTTCCCAGTTTGTTTGGGCACAAGCTGGAGTTCATTCTGACTAACAGAAGCTTTGACATCTGTCTTTACTGACACTTCTCACCAAGTAAAACCAACACAGTCTCCAGGAGGACACAGGAATTTTCAGAAAGTTATTTAGTGGGACAGTAACAATTACTAGAGTTGCAAGACTGTCTTTAAAGACAATGTAAGAAGCCAATGGAACCAAAGCAAAAGAGCCCTAAGCAAAAGTCATTAAACTGTATATTTCAGAATTTTATCGTTCAAAGTCAGAAAGAAGTATTAGATGCTTCCAGATAGCTATTTGTTAATCAGAAACTATTGAGTTTCATTTGGATGGCCCATGTCGATTCCCAAAATTTCTGGTTAAACCAGAATACTTGACCCCACTGGGGTATTAAATTACTTGCTCAGTCAAAAGGCAGGCAAGAACAAACAACAGTTCAATAGGCAAAACTTCAACACAGGCTGGAAACTGATGAGGTGATATATGCCCACATGATCTCATCAAATGAATTCTAGCCTCAGCTGTTGAGGCCTTACCCATCTGGGTTGCAGGTGTATTCCCTCCCATACAGCAGTCAGTCTATCACAAGTACATGAGCAAGACAAGCCAGTTGCATTGAAGAGGTTTCTCTGTACAACTCAGAACACTGGCTCACACTATCTAGTGCCCTATGTCTACTTATGGTCAGTCTTTCTTCCTTTAGAGGAAGCTGCAAACAAACAAAATCCTTGGATCTATATTCTTAATTGGATGTCTGGGGAAATTCCTTCTTGACTGGCTGAACCTCTGAGGCTTGAAAAATCTTTATAACAATTGTCTTAATGCAGAGATGGCTGTGTCATAAAACAATGCAAAAGCATTTCAGAGGGAGCAATGTAAGCACTTCAGTTTTTGCTATAACCCGCAAAAGAAAGGGAAAACACAGATTTAAAAACTCCAAGGACAGAGGAGACATCTGGAAACCTCTAGCAATCCACTCTCACTGCCACCCCAACATTTCTGTCCCTACAAATGCACAAGTATTAGAATTTTTATTGAAGATGGATTTTTAAAAAATTTATTTTAAGAAAATCTCTTTCTTAAAAATGTCTGTAATGGCAAATTCTCCACCTCACCCAGCAAGCAGTTCCTGCTTCTAATTACTCTCACAGCTTCCAGACATTCGATCTTGTCATGTTTTGTCAGCAGGACCAAAAAGCCCAATTATCACATATTTTTCCCATGGAAGAGTGTCTGTGTTTCTTGACCTTATCTTTAAGAAGCTGTGTAAGAAGAACTCCTTGCTTCTTTCTGGAAGAATGAGGCTTGTTTTCTACCACCTGCATAATCTTCATGGTTTGCATTTGAATTCTTTCACACCTACCCCTTTAGTGATCTTGCCAATATTGTTTGTGTTACTCTAATTCACAGATACTTTTCTTCTCATACAGCCAAGGAACTACTCACTTTTTTTCAGCTGCTCACATTCTTCTAAGACAGAACTACTGCTTATGTTCTTAACTTCTATACTATCTGTAGTATCTACAGTGATACAAACATGCAATTAGAAATAACATTATAATTGATCTGTGACCATGTCACTGTGACATGCTTAACAGTTGTGGTTTTTTACTTTATTCTTGCTTTGTCACTAATATCTGTCTCATCTACAGACTTTAGCAACTAATGTTTTTCAGCATTGTCTAGGTTTTTTGATGAAAACATTAGTATCAAAACAAACTTAGATCCCTGGGGAGCTCCATTGGAAATATATCTACCAAATTAATCTCTCTGTACACACAAATATATTTTTAAATCTGCCATTAGCCTATTTTTAATCTATTTAACAAGCGCTCTGTTAACATAATGTAAGGTTTTTTCCTAGTCAAAATGGTTTAAGATAAAAGATTTGTGCAGACAACTACAAATAATTCAGTCAGCTTAGAACTTCTAAACTGGACATGTATTTGGTACTTGCCTGTTCCACTTGGCAAGTGAATCACGCTACTAAAGCAAAAGTAGTTTAACTAGCACATTCACAGCACAGCTGCAATGGGCCATACTTGGGCATTCGCTTAACACAGGGCACGTGTTGATGCGTATCTCAGCTCAGATTGCTGCACTATCTGCCTACTGCATACAGTAAATAATATCATGTAGAGGTACATGGGATGCTTGTATAAACTACTGGAGAATCTCTCCATTGCAGCCAGCAACATTTCAGAGTCACTTTCCTCAGCTAAAGTTCAGTGGACTGACATAACTTCTTGTGTACAGTATCACAGTACATTAGAGGTTGGAAGGGACCTCAAGAGATACTGAATAGACCAGTTTTTACAGTAAATCGATATATACCTAACAAAAAACTTGTGGGTTTTGGAAGCTGTATGATTTGCACATGATGCGTTTAGTAGATTTAACCTGGTTCCTGGTCTACATACAGCTCAATAGAAAAACTTCTGTCAAAAGCTCAACTGTCAAATTTATATATATTTATTGGATGGCATTTAAATACATAGATTGCATGTAAACCTAAAAGCTAGTAGCTGATTACATCCAGAGATTTCATTACTCTCTTTTCCTTAAAAGACTTCCTGGTTTGGAATCTCACCTTTTGGGTAAGTGTGTGAACACAAAGACTGAATCTTTGAGGGTCACTTACTGCTTATCAGAAGCCATGATGAATATTTGAGTAGCTAGACATCCTTAGATGTGACAGTTACTTGTGTACTGTTGTAGCTTCATCACAGATAACGCTGTAAGCATTCCCAGTACAAACTCAAACATTATCCTATATGCAGGCTGATATCAGAACATCTATAAGTATAAACGTTTGTGCAGATGAATTCCTGCTGCATATCAGCTGATGAACATATAGATGAGTTTCCTCTGTGTAAAACAAACTCTTTCTGACTAATCAACCTTTGCATCTTGACACTTCAGTAGTATAGTATATACATCCTTTCAGCTCAGCCATAAGCATGTAATAAATCTTCCTGCTAGTGTCATAATACTCTTCTCAATGTTTATAGTTATAAAAATTTAACTCTTGACTTCATGTTAAAAAATGTAGAGAGGATTGATTGTTAAAGTAAAAATCAATCTGAGGGTTTTGATGATTTAACAAGCCACAAAAGCATATAAATGTATCACAAAAACTTTGATTGATTTATAACTTTGTAATCCATTTCTCCTCATCTATTATCCTGTAAGTACTATATTAGCAATCATTAGTGGCAAGACGAGATAGAACACCGACATCTTCCTGACACAATATGACCATAACTGGAATCTTCTAATACACAAATGCTTTTACCTGGCTATTAATAGTGTCCTTCACTAAAGATGGACTGGTATTGCCAGCTGTATTGAACGACTGAAGTTTGCTATTAATCTTGAAGTGCCTGCTTTGGATGGTTGTACCTACCGGAACAACAGTGGAGTGCCAGCCAGACTCCTGTTCTTACCAGTACTTTCATTTATCTCTGTAGAAAGCCAATAATTTAAAATTAAATCCATGGTAGTAAGGGAAAGGTGGATATATTCAAAGACCTTAGAATCAGAATCGGACTCTGATCTCCATGAAAAAAAAAAAAAAAGTCTTCATTTTTCCATAAGCTTACAATTCTCCCATGTGCATGAGACTTCAAGATTCTGGGCACAGGCTAGGACCAGCAGTAATGTCAAATAAACAGCAAGAGCTTAATATATAACAATTCTTGTGGTGGTTTGGCTCTGGCCGGGGGCCAGATGCCCACCAAAGCCGCTCTATCACTCCCCCTCTTTAAGCAAACAGGGGAAGAAGGAAAGGAAAATGTAACAGAAGCCAGAGAGTAAAATAGGAGCAGTTTAATAACACTAATAAGCAAATAGCAATAGACCGCGCGGAAGCAGAAAAACAGAGCAAGAGATGTTAGTCTCTACTTCCCATCAGCAGGACGGTGGTCGGTCTCGGGAAGCAGGGCTCTCTAAGCTTGGTGGTTCCTTGGGAGGATGAACGCCATGGACGAATCCCCACACTTCCTTCTTCCACTTCATTCTTATACCTGAGCTGATGTCATGTGGTATGGAATACCTCTTTGGCCAGTCTGAGTCAGCTGGCTCAGCTGTGTCCCCTCCCAAGATTTTGCCTGCCCCTCGATCCACTCTTGGGGCAGGCAAATGTTGAAAGGACACAGCCTGGATACTAGATTCAGCCGTAGCCAAAACACTGCTGTGTTATCAACTACTGCTGCAAAAAACCACAGCACTAGAAAGATGCTGTGAGGAGAATTAACTCCATCTCAATTCAACCCACTACAATCTCCACCCCTTATTCCATACCATTTGCATCATGCTCAGGTTCTACACATTTCAATACATTTAATTATCTCATTTGATTCTTCAAAACAATAATTTCTTGCTTACATTCACAATGTGATCTACATACTTAAACCATCTCAATACTCCAACATATAGAGATTTATATCAATATCTCAGTCCCCTATTAAAGAGAGTTTGATTTGTTGTTTTTTGTTATTCTGTTCTTGAACACCAACTCCAGCTGGTCTCAACCGTTGTGTCGCTCTTGATCCTTGCAAACCTTCATCAGTCTGGATTCTTCTTACTTCGCTACTTTCTGCAACATGCAACTCACATTATTCACATTCCAAATTACCTTTCCCCCAATGTTAGATCCCTTTGAGGCACACACTGAGTCTCCCCATTTCTTTTCATTACCCACCAAGTACATCCAGGCCCCTGAGCAAAGACAATCCCACGAATGGGTTTGCCTTTTCCCATGGGAGGAGCAACCCACACTGCCTTTCCTAGCCATTTTCCCATGTGCACTACAGGGACCTTATCTCCCCACAGTGTGCAAGGGTTCTGTTTGGGCAGGACCAGGACGGTTAGCAGATCCTCGAGAATTAACCAGCCAAGTGGCTTCTGCTAAATTTGCATCCCAATGCCTCCATGCCCCATTACCCAATGCTTTCAGCATAGTCTTTAACAGTCCATTGTATCTTTCAACCTTCCCAGAGGCTTGTGGGTGATAGGGAATGTGATACACCCATTCGATGCCATGTTTCTTGGCCCAAGAGCTGATGGCATTGTTCCTGAAGTGAGTTCCGTTGTCAGACTCGATCCGTTCAGGGGTACCGTGCCGCCACAGGATTTGCCTTTCAAGGCCTAAGATGGTGTTCTGGGCAGTAGCATGATTTACAGGATATGTTTCCAACCAGCCTGTAGTTGCTTCTACCATGGTGAGGATGTAACGCTTGCCTTGGCGTGTTCGTGGCAGTGGTCCAATATAGTCAATCTGCCAGGCCTCACCATAGCGAAAGCCTAGCCACCGCCCTCTGTTCCAGGGAGACTTGGCTCTCGTGGCCCTCTTGATTGCAGCACAGGTTTCACAGTCATGTGTGACCTGTGTGATGGCTTCCATGGTCAAGTCCACCCCTCGGTCACGAGCCCTTGAGAACAGCTTTGCAGCTGGGGTCCCCGTTCGCCCTCCTGAGTTTCGGGAGCTGAGCTCGCCCGCTCGCCACGGCTGGCTCTTTCCTGCAGCGAAAACGGGCCCGATCCTGATCTGCTCGCCGCTGCCCCTCCCCCGCCTCACCCCCCGCCGCTTCTACCGCCCGCAGAGAGCAAAGGGTGGAGGAAGGGCAGGTCCCGCGTTCTTAAGCGGTTCCCCAATTCCGATGGTCAGGAACCACCCCTGCATGGAAGAGCAGGAGAGGGCTCCGTGCCATCGGCCACGCACCAGGTGTCCCCCTGCAATCCACAAGAATTCACACAATCGCCCCAACAACAAAACTTGACCCCCCAACTTCCAAAACCCAAACCGACGCCCAGAACTGAATTTAAACTCTCCGTTTTTTGCAATCCGATCTGCAAAGTGGCCACAATAACAAACTCCTACTCCTGCCTGGCTCGCCAGGAATGCAAAGGGGTTGAGGGCAGACCCCTCTCCCCACCCAAACCATCCTCTGCTACCAATAATGTGATGGGTTAAGGCAGCCCCCCTCCAAACCCTCCCCATCACGGGCAGAATAAAACAACTCAAAACAAAACGGATTGCAAAAGTGATGGAAAGTTTAAGGAAAAGCAGTGAATCTTTACAGAAAGCCAAAAGCAGAGTGACAACAGAAATCCCAAACAGTCCCAAGATAATCCCATCCCCACCTGGGGGTACATCCAAGACCCCCAGGGCTCCTTCTTCCCCCCCCTCCCCACTGCCAGGCTAGTCTCAGCTGGCCAGATCTGAGACTGCCCATCCCCCGTGGCCTTGGGCCTAGCCAGGCCCATGGCCAGGAGACAACAACTCCCCCATTACCGGGCGACGGCGAGGAAGAAAGAGGAGGTGCTTAGACCTCGCACTGGATCTTATAGTGGTGCAGAGAATTATGGTAGAAATACCCAATTTCCTGTGTCCACCCGCTGGGCTGGACCTCTGGACACAGGAAGCAGGGGGGCACCCAGCCCAAACTGCAACAGTATCTCCACAGTGATAGCAATTCATTTTTACACTTATTTATTGTCTCTAAAGAATTTTATACAGGGTGAAAGAGTCTAAAGTCTCCACCACAACCGAATACCATGGAAGATTGCCACTAACTCCATTCTAAGCAAATTACAAGCAGAAAGAAATTGTTGTCACTTGTACACTAAAACACATAGATTTTTTTTTCTATAGATTACATATACCATGGAGTGAGAAGCCCACACTGGAGCAGGTTTGCAGAACTTGTGACTCCACAGGGTACCCATGCTGGAGCAGTCTGTGAAGAGCTGCAGCCCATGGGAGGACTCACATTGGAGAAGTTAATGGAGAAATGTCTCCCTTGGGAGGGACCCCAAGCTGGAGCAGAGGAGTGAGGCATTCTTCCCCCTGAGGAATACAGAGTGGCAGAAACAATGTGTGATGAACTGACTACAGTCTACATTCCCTACCCATGCTGTGCCACTGACAGGTAGGAGGTAAAGAAATCCTAAGTTAAGCTTAAGAAGAAGAGTGAGAAGGTGTTTTAAGATTTTGTTTTTACTTCTCATTACCCTAGTCTGATTTGATTGGTAATAAATTAATCTCCTGCAACATTTCCCTGAATTAAGTCTGCTTTACCTGTGATAGTAACTGGTGAGTGATCTTCCTGCCCTTATCTTGACCCATAAGTTTTTCATTGTATTTTCTCTCCCCTGTCCCGCTGAGAAGAGGAGTGATAAAGCAGCGTTGGCGAGCACCTGGGACCCACCCAGGGTAAACCCACCACAATAATATTGAAATGCAAATAATTGTTTATATTAATCTAAATCAGGAGACTGTCTGCACCAGAATGATTTCCCCCTGAACCCTGCATGCAGTTACCTTCCATTTGTATACCATATCCTTCATTCACAAAGATAAAAAACAATCTCTGGGAACTCTAAAATACTGATTTTTTAAATATATTCACCAGTAGCCCTCCATAGGTTTTGCCTTAGGCCTTTAGCAACCAAACCAGCAGTTGAAAACTACACATTTGAATATTTATGAAAAAATCTTACCAAGCTCTTTTTATAGATGTGTTTTCCTCCCATTGTGTTTTCTTTATCCCAAAAATCATGAGGTAGACACTTTTAGGAGTACTTTTTAAACACTGATTGCTTTAACATTAAACTGTCACAAGTCTAAAATAAAATTTGATTAAATCACCACTATATTGAAGACCATGGCCCAAACCTGAAGATAACTACATGTATTAGTAGCTTTACTGCAGGATTACTATTAGCAAATTTACGAGACTGTCACAAGCATGTGCAGGAGCATTTCACCATTCAGAGGTGCACATTAATTAGTTAATTGCTCATATTATACATTAATATGTAGGCAGGGATTCCTTAAAAATTATTCAAATACTTGTCTTACTCAGGTAAGAAGCCCCATTAACATCTGTAAAGCTATTGCTACGAATAAACCACAGTTTGTTGCTGTTTCCAGGTTCAGAGGCTTGGGCATTTAGAGGATCTTTGAATGAAATTGGCCACAGAAAGAATGCGTGAGCTGCTAGTCTGTTCACAGTTCACTTCTGAAAGTTCTTGCAGAATTAGGGGACTTTATTCTTAGTAAAAGAACACTTTTCCATTGCAATCTTATTCCAGGTGTTTGCATCTTGAAATCCCTTAGAAAATACTCTTTTTGTAAATATTTGAAGTTTTAATTTATATAGTGGGGAACTATAATAATATTGTATTACTGCATTTCCTCTCCATAATAAGGTATTTTTCCTTAAAATCCCATTTTCATTATGTTAGAAAGTTGGAGATATATACATACGGATAGATACATAGTCGCTTCTTGACAGGTATTTTTGGTTTTCTTTCTCTTTTTGGAATGGATATTAAGTGGTCATCTATCACATCAAGAATCATTGTGAAGGAAAAGAGTTTACTGTTTCCAAATGGGCTATTTTATGTGCAGCAGATTCTGTCATCCTCAAACTGGGAGTATATAAATGCTCTTAGCTGATGGAGACATTTAGCTGATTGGAGACTCTAACTACCACACAAGGACAAAACATTCCATTCTTTATGATACTCTCAAGAAAAAAATTTGTAAAATTTAAATTTATTAAAAATATTTTACACATAGTTAAAATAACTAAAAGAAGAACTTTCTTACTGCAGTCATTATAGGCCTGATCTTGCAATTGTCCAAGTGCCAGAAATTCTTTCCTTCTGACTTCAAATCTTTCCCGAAAATGCCTCTATTCAAGCACGCTTTCTGGATCTTCCACTAATTATGAACCTGATCTTCAAATACCAGCTCACCAAAGACTTGTTATAACAACTTATCACCACTTATGAGTCATCCTACAATAATTTACAAGGTTGGCTTTCAATTTTATAGGCATACTTACCACAATGAGTACAGTAATGCACTCTTCAATATTATTTCCCATTGCGCTGCGAAACTTTAACACCTCACTACAATAGACAGGAGTAGTAAGAATAGTGTCAACAGACAACTACAAGCACTTAAAAATATAAACCAAAGCATTTTATGTATTTATGTATGAAATTCTCTACTCTTCTGCCACAAAAATTGCCCTTTCTCTGTGAATGTTAGGCCAGAAGTTGACCAAGAATGAAGCACCACTTTCTAAGGGTGATATTTTCAGGGTTTGTGTGTGCACATGGCTATGGATACCACCTACTACAAGCATACCAAAGATGCTTACTGTTTTCAACTGAATTTCAAACCATATTCAGAAATTCTCTTTTTTCCAAAGGCTCTGAAGTAGCTCATACACAATCATCACAAACACACACTGTAATTTAACATTTATAATTTAAGTTATTTCAAAATTTAAGTTATTTTTTAAGTTAAGTTTTTTTTTTTTTTAAGTTAATTTAAGTTATTTCAAAAACTGTCTGGACCCACCTCAAGCTATCTGCTGTTACGCAACTCTAAAGCAGTGGAAGTCTCAACAACATGTCTATAGAACACAGGCCTTCCTCAGCCTATCCAAATGCACAGAGTGAGATTCCCCAAAGAACAAGGATTGCTGCAAAGCTTGTGTCATTCAATTCCCATTAGAAGGTATATTTCTTTAATGTTGTTGTTGCTAAAATAAGCCCACACCAACTTGTGAATTCTGAAATAAATCTCTAACAAACCAAGACATTCTATTGCACATGCACATCCCTAGGGAGAGGATGAGAGATGCAACAGATGTAAGTTGCATTTTTTCACAAGTTGCAGAACCCAAAACTAGGATGACAAATATCACTTAAGAGCCTAAATATACTGGAACCTTGGAACTAAACATATGTTTTCTGAAAGAAAGCAAACAAAGAACTTTAACAAGACAGCATCTTAATATGAAAATGTGTAAAGGCAGAAAACACTTTCTTGGGTGATGTCTGTTGCATGTAACTGTAACTCAATGCACAAAATACATTGTAGATATTTTTACACACAGAAAACAGAGGTCTGTATTTCCTACTAAAATTAACTGAATGTAAATGGATATTTCCTGGCTTCATATTCATAGCCATCTCTCCAGAACCATTTGTTCTGATCACAAGAAGTTGTTTAGACCTAGACGCAGGAAGATTTATACCTAACAACAGTAAAGATGTAGACCTAACTTATTAGTCTGAAGCAATTTATTTTTTTCTTCATCTGCACATGCTTTATGCACAGTCATGTTTAAGGAATGCACTCAGTGAATCTTTCCTGGAATATAATACCCAGAAGAGAACAGGCTACTCCACAAATTAGAAAAGATATTTTATTCAGAGTTACCTTCAAACTGACAAAACCTAGAAATCAGTTAAAATATCAATTCTTCCTTAAACTAATGACTATTCACACTTCTCTGTTTTGTTATGGAAGACTGTGGTTTCTTAAATCTGTTTGGTTTATTGTGGTTTTATCTATATTGTGGTTTCTTAAATCTAACAATTGCTGTCCTTGTATTTATGCTACATCCAAATAAAATGAATTCTTGTATTTAAAATAAAATGTATTGAAGTATCACAGTACGATTTTTGTTGACACCAGTGCTAGTGGCCTCCAAAAAACACTTTTCTCCTTTTGTGCCCATGTCCTTACACTTTTTTCCAACGTTTCCTATGTTGCTCTGCATAGACACATCACACTGTGCTATGCATACCTGACACAACATGTGCATATAGCGACCATCACTACATGGGTGATATATGCAAAGATGAAGTACATGAATTCAAGATATTCAAATACAAATGAAAACAAACAATAGACCCAGAAAGGCCAACAATAATACTAAGAATAATGTGAACGGCATACTTATGGTAATGTGCCCATCCAGCTCATAAATTAAAAAGAGAGCTTTAATTGTATGCCTCGTTGGTTTTTTCTGAGGAGGGAAATAAAAAATTTTTAAAAAATAAGAAAGAAAAACAGAGGGAGAGAGGGAGAGGGGGAGGAAGGAAGGAAGGGAGGGAGGAATGAAGGGAGGGAGGGAGGAAGGAAGGAAAGAAGGAAGGGAGGAAAAAAATCTAACAGAAAATCTGAAACTAACTCTATTAAGTGGAATTTCTAGGCTAAGAAAGAATGGCAAGCATTCAGAAAAAATAAACACAAGAACTAGCAAAAGGCAGCCTTCATAAATGTTTAGGGGAAGAGAAGAAAGCAGTTCCACCATTTTGCCATTTTCTGTTTTGAGTTACTTAGCAAATACTGGGATTACTGCAAAGAAATCAGCTGGATGCAATTACATGACACTGTGTAAGCCTCAGTAACGGTGGAGACCTAAAATAAGCTCAGAGCTCCCTCTCAGACTAAACAGTGCCATTACATGCTGTTAAAAGATTTTCAAGCAAACGTCATTATTTATTATCGATGTTAGCAACCATTCAAGGTTCCAAAAGGTATTTCTATGTATTACTATCTTCTGATCATTATAGTAAGGCCTTTATATTTCTTCCATTTTTTCCACTGTTTATACACGCTTTGAGAAGTTCTGTCAGGTAGCTATTTCACTATATAATCAGGACTTAATTTCAATATCTTTAGAGCAGTACCTGGACTTCACATAAAGAGAACAGACTTGTATCTGTGGCCTATTCAGACTGTATTAATGCAATTTTATGTCACTTACAAAACATAATTCAGATTCTTAAAATTAACATAAAGCTGCTGCTATAAACTCAGCATCTATGCGTGCTGTTATAGTGTACAAGAACAGCTAATAGAACGTTCTCCAGTTATAACATTAAAAAAACTTCATTTAGTGGTGTGACTTCCTCTGAGCATGTTCAGGGCCCAGACAACCCCCTTGAATCTGTAGCTGTCTAAACTGCCACTACACAAATACCTTTAAGGATATTTTCTAACATGCTAGGAAGAATCTGATGGATGATATTGTATCATATGCTGATTATGATTTGCCTCTGTGGAGGTGAAAAATTCTGCAAAAGTTCCCTCTTGTTATGTCAGCTTAGGCTATCGATATATATCAATTCCTGTGAAATGGTACAAAAATAATGTATTGCAATTTCATAATAATAAAATACAGAAAGAAGGATTTTGCTTTACATGCACACTCTAATTAGCTGGTACCCAAACAAAAGATTTGAAAATTAGCACTGTCTCAGTGAATCCTTACAGCTGTGGGAAGGACTGTCATTTTCAGATATGGAAAACAAATTTTAATTAATATTAGTAATACGATGTTAAAATCACATCTATTTATACAACAAAACATCCATTCAGACAAAGAAAATTCCCACTGGTAACCTTTTCCCAACTGTGTGTCAGCAGTTCATTTTCATTTTGGTGATGTTTCTCTTCTCTTTTTGCTTAACACATTCCAGGTTATGCACTTCATCTCATTTTTGAAGAAGGCCTCTATTTATGAAGTCACAGACATTTTCTTCTGGATGGAAATGCTGCCCTCAAGCTGCCATTTTAACCTGAAACAAGGATGCTTCATTGCTTCAGAAAAGACCCCAGGGACTCTTCATACACATATTTATCTTCTTTGTGATGTACACAGATTTCCATTGTAAAGAAAAGCTGTGTGATTCCAAAGGGCTGTACCTTTCATGAAATGAAGATTTGTTCAGGATTGAGATTAAACTGGAGCATTTTGAGGAAGAAAGAAAGAATCTTACCAGAAAAGCACTTCGGCTATTGTAAGGAACTGGCAGAATCTGATGATACGGTTTGCTGTATTCCTCCCTCCTCATTTAATTTCTTTTCACATATCTGTTCCCTTCCAGTCTCCCACCTTTGCCTTCTAAAATCTGTTGGGTTTCAGCTTCATTCTTGACCCTCAGCCATAACCCTATTTATTTTCAGGCACGCTACCCTGAACGGTCATCTACAACCACCTTTTTAATAGCATTGTTAATGATTTCAGAGAAGTAAATCATAGTCAACATAATAGCTGCAAAAAATTAATAGACATTATTTTTATGATATAATACACTAGTATACTAATCATCTGAACAGTTAATTGAAAAGCACTAAGTATTTTATTATTCATTTGGTATTTCTTCTCCTTTTACCATTCATGCTGCTGTTTATTTCTTTAGAACTTTTCAACCCATAACACTTTAAAAAGTATTTAAGAAATGGAGAATTTTTTGGACACTGCAGCAGACAAGATGGGAAACAGAGATTCCATTTCCATATCTAGAAAACTCACTGTAGAGGGTAATCCTATAATTTCAGTAATTTGTTTAAAACTGGACTCAAACTATTATCACTCTGAAGCATGCTGACTCATCATGACAATCAAGCTCAGAGTCTTAAAGGGACAGAACACTTGCAAGTCCAGCAATATCTTGAGACCTCTGTCTCGAACACTGTGCCCAACACAACAGGATCTGTTACAAGCCAAGGGATTTTTCCCTTGGCTCATCATCATCAGGGGTCATCATAGTTAAAAATTATGTCATGTGTAAATTTATGAAAATTAGTTGCTAGTTTTTTTGCTGGCAGAGGATTTGGGGGTTTGTTTGTTAAAGATACTGCCTGCACTATTAGCACTTCTTTTACAGTATTAAAAAATGCAGGGCATATTCTTTACACAACCAATGGTTAGCAGTGTAATACACCAAAAATGATTAATTGTGTTGTTTGATATTTGTAAACGTACCCAGGGGCTTGCTTAAATAACAGACTTGCTTCTTTCATAAATAAATGCATTGAGTGAAGCCAAATCAGAGTTAGTTCAGTTTAGGTTAGGGGTGGGGAGGTGTTGATTTTAAATTTTGAGTGAACCTAGCACTTATGAAAATATTGCATGTACAATTTAGAAGGCAAAGAAAGATGTTACTATATTAAGTAAAATTGTTTGCAAGACTGCAACCCTTGGACATCCATGTTGTCCTGCAAGGACCGTGCCAATAAGCTCTGTGATGATCCTGTGATGGTTGATACAGTTACACACCTAAAACAGCTACGTCAAACTGATGCTAAAGTAGCAAATCTGACACCCCAAAAAGTAGCAAATCTGACACCCCAAATTGAGTAGAAATCTCCACATAGTCTGTGATGAAGCTTTTAATGAGATGGCTGCATGCAATACTTTTCCACAGCTCCCCACCTCATTTGGCAAATGAATACTTACGCAGCTTTTTTCCCTGTATGCTCTAGATAACATGTGGCCCCAAATACAGAACTTTTTCAGTTCTATATGGACCTCTCTCCTTGCTCGCTAGAATATATACACATTTTTATTAAAAAGCAAAACCAAACCCCAAATCTATTAATTGAGGCATCATTCTTTTTTGTGGTGCTATTTTTTCATTTTCCTAAAAGGAAAATAAAGAATCATGAAACAGCTACCAGTATCAAAAAAAATACCACCAGTAATTCTGAATGTTCATAAAAAGCTGCTAACATCTGACTCTCTGATCACCACCCATAGCACTTTATATCTTTTTACATACAAAACACAATTCCCTTTGATGTCCTTTGCAAGTGTGCAAATTTCAGACCCAGATGTGTCTTACTGTCTCTAGAAACTTCACTCCCTCAAGGAGTCAACCAGGGCCTGAGCACATGACGCTCTCCACTTTGCAAGGATCTGACCCCAGGACATGAGCTGTATGTTTATATGGGCTAGACCTCTCTAAAACTGCAGATCTATTCTCATATATGTTCAGTGTATCACAAGTACCTGCAATAATACGAAGGGTTTTATCCTCACTCTGACATTCTAGAAGATTTATTTCAAGCACACATACGAAAACATTATTGTTCTTCATTTGCACATGAGTATGTGCTTTGGCATTTGTAATACCTTTCCCCAAGCACACGTAGGGGCACACTTAAGACAGATCTCTGAAAGCACTGAATTTTCAGATATGCAAAGCACCTGCAATTCCTGTTGACATCAGCTGGAGCTGCCAGGCTCTCAGTGCTTCTGAAGCTCTGGCCTTCGTTTATAGACTCCCACAGGCATACTCATTCTTTAATGAGCAGCTAGCATTTTGATTCACTTCCATGTAATAAAGACACACATGAGGGAAGCAAAAAAAGAGAGGGAGAGTGTTAAAGTAAAACTGTTCAGAAAACCTGTTAGTTCTGCTGTTGCTGTATGTCTAATTGTAGAATCATTGGGTCATAGAATGGTAGAGGTTGCAGATCATCTAGTCAAAATCTTCAGCTAACATAAGTACATCTAGACCAAGTTGCACAGCCAGTCATTTAGCCAGTTCTCAGTCCACTCACTGTCCACTCTTCTAATCCTCACTCCTTAAGCTTACCTATGAGGATGTTATAGGAGACAGTGTCAAAAGCTTTGCTGAAGCTGAGGTAGACAATATTCACTGTTCTCTCTGCTGCTGGTCACATCATCACAGAAGGCTATCAGATTGGTCAAGCATGATTTCTGCTTTGCTAGTCCATGCTGACTCTTCCTGATAATCTCCTTTTCTTCTATGTACTTAGAGATGACCTCCAAAATGAGGTGTTCCACCACCTTTCCTGGGATGGAGGTGATGATAACTGGTCTGTAGTTTCCTCTGTCCTCTTCCATTTTTTAAGACTGGAGAGTCACTGGGTTTTCTCCAGTCATCAGATATCTCTCCTGATTTCTGTGACCTTTCAAAAAAGATAGAGTGGCTTAGCAATAACCTTAGCCAGTTCCCTCAGCACTCATGGGTGCATCCCAATCAGACCCATGGATCTGTGAGTGTCTATCTTGTCCATCTTGTCTAGGCGAAGAGATGAGTTACAATCCCCTTGTGGTGGAACAGAGCAAAACAAATACTAACAGTACCTCTGTGCACTGAGTTTTGAAAGCACTTGTATAGTGAACCTGTATTTGCTGATTTATACGTGGATAACGTAAAACTATATTTGGCATATTGGCAGGTTCAGTTTGGAATCTACATTGTGTCTTAAGAAAACCATGTCAACTTGTGCTGATGATGTCAGCTAATTGGTTTTATTAATTACAACTGCTGAATGTAATCCTTATAAGGGGAAAAGCTTCCATTCCTTCTCAAGAATGAACCCTACAAACAAAGTCGTTTCTTCCAAGTCCTTATGTCAGCAACCGGATAGACATAATGACAGCCTGGGACATAACTAGTCAATGTTATGACCTGAATGTCACTTTGCAATAACTATATTCTTGCTGTGTCCTTCCAGCATTAAGACTAAGCTCTTACCCATTTACACTGGATAGAAGGGTTGCCTTGCATCCTTTTAAGCCACAAAAGACAACAGTTCCACTGGCACAAGAACAGAAACCCCATAGGGCAGGACCTAATAGGTCTCCTGCCTCTAGATCTGGAATGGGCCAGAGTTCAGTACTGGCACTCTAAGCTTTTCCTCCTATAGAGCTGAAGGTGGGATCACCTCAGAGTCACAGCTCAGATTTCCCTTTCAAACAGCAATCTACTTCTACATCTTTCTGGCTTCCATGTGTCTGATAATGTTTTTATTTTTGTCATGTTCTGGGGATGAGTATGCATTCCAGCTTATACCCAAAGACAGCAGACTTGATTGTTTCAAGAAAATTACCACTGCTACAGATAAAGGCTTATGTATGATAAATATTTAAAGAACAGAAGGCTCCCATTCAACTACATACTGAAAAGACATCATACATGAACAATTAGGCTGCTCAGACTGCTTCATCAATGAGTTCCAAACAAAGACTGCCCAAAATAAAAGGACTCTGACAGTTGCTTCCACATTTCAGAGCTTTTAATGCAGCGACACCTTTCTCCTGTCAGATATTCTTCTCTTGAGAAGAATCAAAAATACAAGAAACTTCATATTTTGCTTCATGAGGAAGGGCAATATCATAAGCCAAGATGATGAAAACTCATGAAAATTTGATAAATAATTTATGTATCATTGACTTGATCCCCTATGATTAAGGGCAAGGCAACACAATCCTAGAATCATAGAATGGTTTGGGTTGGAAGGGACGTCTAGTCAAACCCTCCCTGCAGGGGCAGGGACATCTTCCATTAGCTCAGGTTGCTGAGAGCCCTGTGGAGCCTGACCCTTTATGTTAATGCTACACTCCTGGTTTTCCTCGAAAGGTTTTTCAGATGCTAATTATGCTTTCCTTAGATTTCCACCTCATAAATGTAGTTTACCTTTCAAAGTGCTTTTTTCCACTCCAGACAGGTGTTGTGCTAATATGTATCACTCTTCTTCATCACTGTTTTTGCACAACACTTACACTTTGTAAAATACATGCAAATATGAAAATGGAAACAAAGGAGCACAATAATACATAAAAATCACCAGGCACATCCTTTTCATTCTATATTGACTCTTATTTTAACCTCATCAATAATTTTGACACTCAGCTTATTAAAAAAAAAAAAGAGTTCCTTAAGTTAGGTAAACAGACAGACAAGCTGAAGAATTCTCTCAAGTCACATAAGAAGGCAATAACAGGAATAAGAATAATGCCCATAAATACTGACTATTGTGATTCGTGGCTTTAACTACAAAGACTGATGTCCTTTATATTAGTGCAAATATCAAAGAGACTAACAACTCTAAGAATAACTCTGTGACAAAGGACTAGTGCTGTCAAAGTAATGATATTACAGCAGTGTATCAACAGAAGAACAGCTATACCAAAATCTATATAATCCCCCATCCTATCTTCTGTTATCTTCTGTTATGGCCAATAAGGATGCTTTGGAGGTATTATAGATCATATACTAGTGTTTGTCCAGAATAGTCTTTCACCTCCTAGCAACATGTACTTTTGGGACTTTCTGAGTCTAAGTAGTATTTAATACTTTTCTCTTAGAAATCTGAATACTTAAAACTTTTCAGCAGCTTCATAGGTAATGACCTATGATAATTTTCTACCTCAGATCGACAAGGGCGGGGGAGGGGTGGGTGTGTGGAGAAAACTAAAAAGAAAGCTCTTTAAAAGCAAGAAGTTGTTTACATTGAAAGCTGTTACACTGGAGTAATGATTTCAGATTTGAAAACTGAGTCATCTAAAATCAAAGGCTTTATAGAAATGGGATCAAAAAGATCCTCCATCTCCAGAACAGAGAATAAAACATTGCATTCCTTCACTATAATACGCAGTTCATTAACAAAATGTTTTTCTCTACCCACCCCCCACCCCCCCCCAAGTTACAGTGCAGTCTTTGAGAAAACAGTAACCTTTAATGTTTCCTTCTAGTTTCTCAGTTAAGCTAAAGAGATCTGTGCTACAGAGCTGCCATCCTACCAGAATGATTTCTGGAGACAGTTTGTGCAATGGAATTTCCATATTTATTACTGTGCTTTTAAAAAGCATTCTGGGGCATTGAGTACCTGCACAGCCTGTGTGTCATTGTGTCATTTCCAGTATTCATTTACACAATCAGCCAGTGGGTTTTTCATAGACTCTCCACCTCACCACAATTGTATATGTTATTTTATAAATAAATTGGGGCATATGTCTATATTACAGTTTAACAGTAGGTCTGCAATCCACATACATGTATCTGAGCTTGCTTTGAACTAATAAGACTAGTGGTAGTCCCACAGTGACACAGCAGCTACAGCAACATGGGAGTTACCACAGGCAAGCTACCATGTATTTACTTAATGGCCTGGCAAGGATTTGTAGTCCAGATGGAACTTTTTTCCCATGTAACTACATAAAGATTGTCTTTTGAAAAACACCACAGGGATTAAAACCGAATGAACCCATGGTAATGCAGATAACTACAAGAGGAAATAAATTAAATATCAGGCATTTTAGGGTAAATGGGAATAGATTCCATCACTGAGAACCTAACAGTCTCTAGGAGTTATCCGTTTCTTTTAAAATTAAATATTTAATTAAAAGTAATGTCGTGTAGAAAAAGAAACTGTTTGTCAGCAACAAATAATGGTTTTACATTACATTTCATTTTTCAATCTTAACTTTTAACAGTGTGACATTTGCCCCAAAGACAGTACAAAGACAGTTTGTGTAACTGTCCCTGGGAACTACATACCCCAAAGAGTAGTTGTTTAATGAAAATGTTTTTATAGTATAGTCATGGTAGTTAACATGAACAAATATTATGTGCTAATAAAATATATCCTTATTATTGCCACATTAGTAATTCATCACTCCACTATGAGGGAGTTTCCCAAGAAGCCACTCCACCAACATCAGTAGAAAATAAGTATGTAAATGCACACACACATAAGAAGTTGGGGGGGGGGGGAAGGGGCATGGTTTAAACCTTGTCATTGACTATGGCTTCTAATGGGACTTGCTGCTAAATTAAAGTCCACTCTTATGTATCCTTCAAAATGTTTTTGAAGCATTTTACTCTTCATCAGATCACTACAGCTCCATGTAAATACAACTGATTAATAAGAATTCAGTGAGGAGAGAGACATTTGCCATAAAAACAGGAATGCTTTGAGCTCTGTAGAGATTCCTTTCTACCACACACAGCTTGGCTGGAAACATTCCACTGGTCCCACAGTGCACATGTTTTCAATTACAAACTACAGATTTTATCAGAGTTTAAGTTAATTATTTTATACCTCTGAGATGAAAGCAATTAATGTTTAAAAACAAATGTACATATCTTCCTGTTTTAAAGCAAAAACATTTGTGCTTCTCAAGCTTGGTCTATGAACCATTTGGAATGATTTTTTACTTTTCACATCATTATGTTAGGGAATCTCTTTCTCTATGGTGGTTTACCTCTGTGGAGTTACCAAGCCCTCACAGCACAAGATGATCAAAATTACATCTCATGACAGTCGATTACGCTCTTGTTATTTACAGGCTTTTTAGAAAGTAAAACAGGCCCCACTCTAGCTTTTGTAAAAATGATTCAGCATGCATTTTCTACCCACTGCTGTTTTCAATGTCCAAACTGTATCAAAGTAAAACAATTCAAAGGAAATGAAGCGGTTTCTGTCAACATCCCCGATGTGCCATATGAAGTATATACCCAGTATACTTGAGATTTATATGTTAATAATTCCAGCTTGTATTTAACAAGTAAACCATATATATTGTTTTACAAAATGAAAAATATCATCAGTTAGCACAGATAAATTTCTAAAATACATTATTACACTTTATGGCAAACTCAAAATTATAACCATGTGGAAATGGTATGTTTTCAAAATTTGGTGTTAAGACATATAATACCTTGTCCAACAAATCAAACATGTTTGGTCTCTCCTCTCTGAGAGTACACACACCATGACATCACACTGTTTAACACTAGTCTAGGAAAAAGTTTCCCAGCATTGTTTTTAAAAAGTGCACAATGGCCAGAGAAGAAAATTAATAATAATTAACTAGAACTCTATTTCCTTTGCTGAAAGTTCTTTTCTTTAAAAGTACTTGGAAAATATAATATTCATGGTTTTGAAGTAGAAGATACAAGAGGTCAGTAAGATGGGAAAAAACACAGCAGCTGGGGTTGCCTTTTCCTCTCTTGTCATGGAATTGCCAAACAGCTGCAGGCAAGTCCGCACTGCACACCACCACCTATCACTTTGTCAGTCTTTGTAATAGGAAGAATAATATTGACTGAGCTAATTTAGTAAAGCGCTGTGAGATTTACATTAAAAAGTGTTATGTGTGAGTTTAGTGAGACAGTAAATAGCCTACAGCAAAAGAATGACTCATCAGCAATGAAATAATTTGTGGCAAACACACATTACTTTAGATAATTTTTGCAGAAAATAGTAAAACCATACAATATTATCTGACCAAAATAGAACTGAACACAAAAGGCATCCTGAAAATAATTTCTGCCCTTCTAGTTTCATGCTAATTATCATGTAAATGAGGAGAGTTAAAATTGCACCAACTGGGAAAGTAAAAGGTTTCTTTTGTTTCTTGAGTCACCCTCAGCTAATTAACTAACATTGTGTTTGTTTTGTGGACAATAAAATGTAAAAAGTTTTGCCTTTCCTGTCAGCAAATGATGAATACATGTGGAACATATTATTTAATACCACTGGACCACCAGGGAAGAAGATTTAGGTGAGCAGCAGCAGAGCTGTACCATTTATTTTTATTACCATGCATTAAAAATTACACTTACAGATAATTGTTTTTCTCCCTCCAATAAACCAAGATTAAAAAAAAAAAAAACCCAAGGAGAATATTTAATAATACCAGACCACCAGGGAGGAATTTTAAAAGTTGAGTTTTGGTTTGGGTTTTTTTTTTAATATAAATTAGATTCTCTTTTTCTTTTTTAAATTTATTTTTCTTTTCTACTAAATTTCCAATTATTTTTAACTGAAATTTGTGGAGAGAAAATTTGAAAAAAAGAATGACAAAATGAGGTTTTAGCGGGGGAGTTTCACACGGATTAAGTTGTCCCTTTATAAGGGTAATTAGCTAATCAAATAGTCTCTCAACACCAGCAGTTTTATAACACCTGTTTAGACGCCCACGTGTTTTATAATGTTTTGCAGATGTCTCAAAGGCCTGGTCACACAGTCCTATCTTCTAGTATTCTTTGTCATTCCTGGCCCTACTGAAGTCTGATACTACTGCTGTTTCTGTGGGAGTAAAGTTGTTGAACTGGCTTCACTTTCCTGCCAGAAAAGCTGCATTGTATGTAAACCTCTATTTTTAATTCCCAATCCCAATTTGAAACTGAAGGATTGTGAGAAAGGTCATTAATTTCTGTAATGCTTCTGATGCTAGGAAACCTAAAATACACTGGAAACATAAGTAGTCAGTTTGCTCATGTGAGAGCTCCAGATGATTCATCTATAAAAGGAATTCAGGGCCAAATTCTCAAGTCAATGCTCATTAGCTAAACAAAGTTGATATGGGCTTCAAAGTCCGTAGTGATTTTGCCTAAGTAAAAACAGCAAGCCCGTCAGGATCTGATAAGAATCTGAATGCCTCAGATTTAGAAAAAGAAACTAAGCCACTGAACATTTAGCTGCTTGTCTATTACAGTATGAAAGGAACCAGATGTTAGGAGTCTATGCTATTATGTAGTGCTAGTCAAGTTCACACTATTTTCTATTTGAAGAAAACAAACAATTCTGCCTGTACAGCAAGGCCATAAAAACATGCAATGGCATATGAACGTGCAGTGAACTTTTTCAAATGTGCACTGACTTTTTGAAATATAAATGTTGGCCACTCAGCAACCACCTACAGCTCCCAGAGTCACTGCTTACATCTGTATTTCCTAGTCCACAAAGTGGCTATAGAGGGCTTTTTCTTATGAACATCTCTAAAACCAAAAAATGCGTGCCCAGTAGTCACTATTCATCTCTATTCTGACTCTTTTATCATCAATATACACACCAATCAATCCTTAGCTTTAATGAGAACTACACATTCTCTATGAAGTGCTTACAAACCTTTCCATGTTGCTCACACGTGACCAGAGGACTCAAGCAACAAAGCAGTGAACAGCCTGCCATGACATACTGCTGGCTTTGTTTGTGTCTAATGAGACAACAGACAAGATTTGGACCACTTCTACTTTTGCAGCTTGCCACTGCTGCTCAGGAGAGTGTATGGCATAGTGTTTATTGCTGTCTGTTCCTCTCAGTACTAGCAGATGTAATGAGATGAGGAAGAAAGCCCTGCTCTAATGAGTACTGTTAATTTTTAAGTTCTTACACCATTCTTTCCCAGATCTGATTCTGGTCTTAACCTCGCAAAGAGAAAATCCTTTGGACCTTGCCTTCTTTCTCTTTACTTTTTAACTCTTTCAGGAGACTAAAAAGGTTTGCTTTCAGATATCCAGCAACTGAATTTCCCTTAATGTCCTTAGCCTTCTCAAATCCCAGCCTTCACTCTGTTCTTCCCCAAGAAATCTGTGCCACAGTAGAATTGAATTTTGCTTACATCATTGGAACCACTGAGAAGTCACCTCAAAGCTTATTGAAATCACTTGGAACTCTCCCAGAAAGTTTAGTTGTTGGTTGTGGGTTGTTTTTTTTTTTTTGGGGGGGGGGGGGGGGTGTGTTTATTTGCTTGTTTGTTTGTGTGTTTTTTTTTCCTTTTTATTAGGCCTTTAACTTTGATTCTAACCTTTCCATACTGGGGAAAAGTCAGCAAGTTTGTGGGGTTTTTTCTACACCATTTTCAAAATCTAGAAGACAAAAGGGTTGGCAAAGCATCTAATTTTAAAAAAGGTTAATACATTTTGGTAAGATTACCCATATTTAATTTGCATACACATGAGAATATGAAATCTAAAAATGCATGCTTTTAGAATATTTTTTTCAGCTGTAGCGAAGAAGACAAGGAGTAGACATGCAAGTTCACAAGCCATTCATTATTACTCTATGTGCCATTCACTATTGTTCTATGTGTTTGCCAATAAATGTGTATAGCAATTAAGTAATGGAGTTAAGGAACAAACAACAGGAGAGAGATGCTTCAAATGAGGTTTGAAATGAGAGGGAGAGCCAATGAAGCAGAGGGATGGGAGTTACATAAGTATATCAATTGCAGAAAAGGCTTACTTATGAACATGAACAAGGAGGAAAATACGAACGTCTCTTCCCTTTTGGATAATTTTTGATCACAAACAGCATTCAAAAATTATTCAAATTCTCTAATAGCAGCAACAAACTGATTTTTTGAAGGGACACTCTTGCAAAATCAGGTTCAGCTACTAGAACTACTGAAAGCTATTGTCACCTCCAAAGCTAAACATTAAAAATCAGCCAGATCAAAAAGGCTGGACTCTTCCCAAACAACTGCAAATCCTAGGGTAGAGAGTCACAAGGCTTTCTGGATTTTCACATGTTGTAAGAATTCTTCACAGAGTAGTTTCCTTTTCAGAGTAGTCTCCTTTTCCTTGATGTTCACAGGAAGTACAAGAAGCAAACAAAAGAAAAGCAAATCTTTCTGGCCAAAACCCAACCTAAAACGAGGAGAGGCAAATAGCATACCTGTTGCCCAGAGCAACATCTACCTGATGAAAGAAATAGCGATGATGGACAGAAAACTCACCCTTGTTCCCAAGGTACATTCTTATTCACTAAGTCTGTAAAATCCACAATATTGTTACTACATTTACCTTACACAACAGCTGCATTGTCCCTGCTGTTGTATTTTATTTTGACTACTTTAGTAACCAGTAGGCACAAATGTCAAGGGAGAAAAAGCAAGGCGAGACACTGTAAATGGGCTTACAAGATAATTTTATCCAGTACAAAGTAGATGGTGAAAATATTTAGAATGTTGACTCTATTTTCTTTGCCCCTTTTCTTGAAATGTTAGTGCTTTGATTTTGCCTATAGAGTAACTGAATATAAGAATAAATTCTGTGATTGGAACTAATTTGTTTCTGAATTTTTAATGTTAATGAACATACATTTATATAATATTCATTATGCCTTGCACTTGGCACTTAGAATTCCTTAAGATTCAAAAACACTTTATAAACATACAAATTATGTGTAAAGGTCACTCAAAACATTCTCCTTAGACTATCTGCTCCCTGTGTCACACTACAGGAGACATTTTGAACAAGTCAAAAATAACACAAAACAAGTATTATTTTTTGAACTGAATTTGGACATAGGTCACCCTGATGAACTCATCTCTCCTTATAGAAAGTGTTGCAGGTGGCAAAAACCCCATGTTAAATATTCCCCAGAATAACAGCATGTATCAATTCAGAACGTCTCGGTACAGACTCGCTCCTGAGCACCACTGTTCAGTAATAAGGACCAGTACCAATGGCTGACAATATGCTTCACACATTTCCTTCATTACCCTGTTTTCTTCCTTTGGCATTATTCGTACCATGGCACACTTGGGCACAAGCACAAGACCTCTTTTCATAATTTTTAACTTAGCTGGATATAAGTAGATGAAGTTTAGGGGAACTTTTGGTTGCATGAATAAGCAACATCTCTGTGCTGGTTTTGGACTATAATCCAGGTGAAGTTAAAAATATTTATTTTCCTGTTAAGGCAAAGAAATACAGCTTAAATTTCAACTGCAAATGTCTTCTCTACCTGCTACTGTGTTCAATGCAGTTTGGAAGCATCAATTGCATTGCTATCTCTGGGAAAATAGTAAGTTTCATCTGTAACTTCCGTAATGCAGTATGTGTGGAGGAATTTGATTTATGTATGCTGCATGAAGAACTCTAGAAGCCAAATGGTTTGTTTTCACTGACATAGAAAGGAAACTATATTTTGTAAATTCAGCCTCTTTCCTTTGTTTTGATTTTAACTTTAAAATTGCCAGGAACAGCTGGGTACAGTGCCAGTCACTTTCCTAAAAACTAACGGGCAGGCCTGCAATGGACAAAACTTCTATTCTCCAGCTAAATTTGTTTTTAATTATATTACAAGTAAGAAAGAAAAAAAAAAAAGGAGGGACAAAAAAAACACCCCAGCTGTTAACACTGATTCAGAAAGACCAAAAGGAGATGTAGAGCAGACATTGGGAAATACTCAAAGAAAAATTATTTTAGTTTATCATGCCTTAGTAACAGATATTTCTGCCTTTCTGAAATATTCTGAGATGACAGATTAAACAATACACTCTATTACTTTTAGATTTTCATACCTCAAATTCTGCTTCAAAAGGACAGTGTATCTGCAAGTAAACACCAAGTTATTTGTCATAATAATTTTATAACTTTGTGTTGCACCTTGTCTTGCCTTGATTGCTGGAGGTAATAGGGCCTGCTTTATTATGCCCATAAATTGAGTCAATTGACTTATCCTTATATCCTGTTTCCTGAACTTAATGAGAGATTCTGCATCATTAGGAAAACACATCATCTTACAACAGGATCAAAAGCAAAGGAAGCCTGATAATAAGTCATTTGGATTTCAGAGAATGTTCACAGGCAAACTTTTGGTGTTTTGACCTGAGCTAGGACAAACAACAGGCTTTGTAAATAAGTTTGCCAATTCCTGATCTTACTTTGCAGATGGCTCAGGAAACATAAGCAAAACTGAGCTTTTTCTGAATGTAAGTTGAATTCAGATTAATAAATTTCACGTGCTTTGTATAAAAAGATAAAAAATTTCATAAGTCAAAAAATAAAATTAAGAAATCAAAGCACAAATTAAAGGACCTGTTTCCAAGGTCCTACGAAGTCACAGATTTTTTTCAACCTGAATGTATTTTCACAACCAGCACAAAATGTTTATTATATATTATATTACAATAATGATGTTTGAAAGTTAAGGCCCCCATCTCAGACTCAAAATAGGAGAACAAAACTCTTAAATCCCAGCAGTTCTTTGGGCATCTGGGCACATGAATAGAGCACCAGTACCACATTTGGGTAAAGGATTCACTGTCACAGAGCAGGTCACAGGAGAATGCAGTCCCCCTGCTTTAACGATCCCTGATGTTTCCCATGGCATGTGCCACTATTCTGCTCTTGTCAGTGCCACAGTACATTCTGCATTCCTAGCACCATTACAGGGTTTCTTTGGTTTAAATGCAAAACACTACCATCCTTATCATCTTGCCCCTTCTCTGAAAGATAAGAAAATAGAAACTGAACTACAATTTTGAACTAAGCCAAACTGCAGTCTTGTTTCTTCAGTATGATTTGACTATGCATCTGTAGTCTCTTGAATCCTTGTCCTTGGGAGTTCACATATCACCAACTGGTATTTTTCATTTGCTATCACCTTTAAAGGATAAGGTGCAATTTCCAGACAAAATCATATAAAATTTACATAATGCCTTAATTAAAATGATAAATTATCTATAAATGTAAGGTTCTGTCAAGGCCACTAAATTAGAGAGCTTGAAGTTAATAATAAATGCCATTTTTTTCCAAGTAGTAAGGAGTGACTGTAACATAGTGTATGGTAGCTCATGTCTGACAATCCAGTAATACTTATGCTTGTTTATGATACATTTTTAACCTTAACTCTGTCTTTGAGCTTGTGGATATGTACTAACCCATTATTATATTAACTTATATTTTCTTTAAAGGTGATTATTTATTTTAGAAACTATTATTTCTAATTTGATTTAATTCAGTTATGAAACACTCCCACAGTAGAGGAATATTGAAAATGCTCCCTATAATACCTTGAATTAATCTAAAATCACAAGTAGGAAGGTTTTCCTGCAGTAGTGAGTTTTATTGTCAAATAGAAGTTTCAAGAGGATACTTCTGAAACACAGTGATCCATATCTTTCCCTTCAGAGAACAGACAAAAGAATTTTACGTGCATTTTATCAATGTGTGGTAGCAATAGAGAACGTAGCATTGGATGTGCCATGGAGTGGAACAGGCGACTGCAGTCTGCAAACTAATGACTTCTCCTCCGTATGCATATTATTGACAGAGTAGACCACAATGGTCAGTTGTGTCAAGGTCTGCTTAGTCTCTTTATTGCACAGATTCTTTACACTAAAACTCATAAAACCTCTTGAGAGTTGCTACAGTCTCTCAATAAAGACTGTGTCAGATAAGCCACTGTCCAGCAGTTACCATGTTCCAGTAGTCTAGACATATATAGCATTTCTTTAGGTGTTCTACAACACCTCTCAGCTATGACAGCCTCTATTTTCTAAGAATCACACATTTAAAATAGATAATCTTGAGTATATTTTTGCTGCTGTTCTAGGCACTATATGAGAGACAGAAGTTTCCTTGGCCACAAATACCTTCAGTAAAAGTTTACAGATGTCACTCCTGGTTAAATAAAGATTAGTAAATATATTAGTTGTGCACCCAAATGTTGCATAATCTTGGTTTTGACTAGTTTAACAGTCAAAGTTAATGACAACTTTACATCATGCAGCACATCTAACAGACAGATGGCTTCATTTCACTGTACAGCTTTATAAGAGCCAAGAATACATCCCTTAGCCTCAGTGAATCCATGCAGATCACTCAGATACAAAAGGTAAATTATTTTTTCGGAGTGGTTATTCTACAATTAAATAAATAAAAATGCTAACAAGCAGGAAAGAGTTTCACATGTATTGGCTGCATCAACTAAACATTGGAATTAATACTGAGAAAAATAGCAGTAAACCTCTACTGAAGTAATTGCAGGTATCAAAATCTGAAAGTTAGACTCAGAAAATTACTCATGTCCCTGACAAAACAGTTGTGCAGAAGTACTCTTCACTGGACTGTAGAAACAAACTTTTACCTAGAACTCCAAAGGCCTTTTTGGGATGTCACAAACATCCCCATGACTCTTCTGATTAATTCTACTAATTGCTGGACAGAAGAGCCATGACTACAGCCTCTTACTGCTTCCAGGATCTATCAAGAGGATGTAAACCCTGGTATTCTCTGGAAAAATGGAGAGCATTTGCTTTCTCTAGAGGTGGTTAGTGTACCTCCTCTCTATTTTTATCTCTATATGTGGATTGAATGCAAGCCAGTTATTTCTGCAGTCATCATACCAGGAACCTTCAAGAAAAACAAACGTGCTCCCTGTTTGTCACAACAGAATACTGTGTAAGTTGTCTAAGCCAATTTCACCCCTCTTCATCAACCCCCCTCTTTGTTTATGAGACGGAAAGAAATTGCATGTGCAAGAAAAAAGGAGGTTTAATGCTATGAACTGTGAACATGAGTGGTGTGCAATAGGTTCATAAATCAGGCTTTTCTTGATCAGAAATACCGAATTTCTTGTATTATCTTTACACTTGATTCTTTTCTTGGAAACAGTTTACAGATATTTAAAGGGTGTGGAAAGGAAGAAACACTTTTGCTAAAACACTAACATTGGCAGGCATTCAGATTGCTATGTCAACTTACTGTAACCCATTTTAAAAGTCTCTTAGCTAATATTATGTAGTATTTTATATAATACTTCCCAAAGGGTTCAGAGGATAAATTTTGAAGTAAAAAAACTAAATTACAAGTTTGATTTTTGTACTGAACTGTGAAATACTGAAGTCTGGGAAAATTCCTCTTCAAATAGGCCTGTGTTATCAAATCCATATTCTGCTTTTATGAAATTCTTCTTCATGCACCAATGTATCTCCAGGTGCTTCCACACTACCTAACACTTTCGTTGGCTTTATAAATGGCCACTGACATGGTTGTGCAGGTAACGATGTAACTTTTTCAGACTGCTATAGTCAGGCCTAGAGAAAGTTCATGGAACTGAGCTCCAATCCATAGAAAGCCAGCAAACATAAGGACTGGGTAAAGTGTTGACGCTGCTATTAGCCAGACCAACCATTATAGTTTAAGTAGACAAAGCTTTTTTTTCAGGGTTTTTCACTTCACTGCTAAGCATAGTATGTAACAATACTTGCATGAAACCATAGAAATCTGATGCTCTATTAATGAACAATAAAACTCATGAATAATGAATTTTGGCTTAACAATAAGCATTACTAGCTAAATTAGCAAGGACCACTCAGATGCAGAGTGTTTGATAAGTGCTTAAGATTCTTTCCCTTTTTGTAGAAGCAGGAACCATTTCCCTCTCTACTATTTACAAATAACAATCTTCTTCTCTCTTCCCATATTGTATACATAAAAGCACACAACTTTCAACTATGTCCTAGAATATAAAGGTTGCTATAAGCATCACAGTTCACAGAAAGACTCAGAAAAACTAGTATTTGTAGTAGTCCATTCAGAAAAACTAGTCCTTACTCACAGATGCAGAACTTTCCGCAAAGCCGATGTAATTGTTTTGGTTTTACAAACTATTTCTAGTCATTTGCACAGCTTTCTTTTCACATTTTTCCAGCCTAAATGATGCCAAAAAACAGACCAAGAGTTTCTAGTCACACAGTACAAAGTTGTTAATTATGAGGAACACAAATGTTTCTTTGGTTTGACTTCAGGGGTTTTCTTAGCCAGACATATTTAAATACTTGCAATACATCCTGGACACCTTTCTTTGGACTGACTGCCTACAAGAAATAACTTTTAAATACTAAGACTACACTATAGTTGTCCAAGCTTCAAATGTGAATATGGGCTTTGTAACAGTTTTTATCTTCTAACATGTGCCAAAGAGGAACACAGTGAAGAGATTGAAGCATTGGAGAAGAAGAGAAAATGTGAATCAGTGCCTGTTGGTCCTGAAGCTATGGGTGAATGCTGTCTTTGAAAAATGGTCACTTACTGAAGATTCTTATCTTATTTAAATAAACATTCAAAACAACTGTTCAAAGGATTTCTCTCTCATTGCCTTTAAACTGCATCCTCTTAGCTACACAGAGGTGTCATTTTTTTGTGAATGTCCTCTGCTCATTCTGTACTCTTTCTTACAGAAAGACCATGTATCTATAGCAGCAGTGTGAACAAACCAGCTTTCCACTCACCACAAAATGGGCAGAAAGGGAGCTGGCTCAGGAGGTCAGTGAATGCCTTTTCCTTGGTATGAGAGAAGTAACAGTGTACAAAATACAGGAATAAATAATTACACCTGTACTACAAAGGAGTTCAAGGAACATGAAATAGGAGAAATTCAAAATTGAAACTTTCTAAATAGTGATGTCCTAAGTGCACTTTATGATGTTCCTAAATAACAGTTCTGTGACTGCTCTGCAGGCCAGATATGGTGAGCTAACTTTTTTTGTTAAATGTTGCTAGATGCTATTTTTAGTTGTTAGATATTTTAAGTGAAGTACCATTATCTTAAATACAGTTTTGCAGTATTTTGCATTTTGTTATATTGCACATATATTCATAAAACTTATAAATAACAAAAGAGGTGGGTTTTTTTTCTAAGTAAATGTTTGTTTATTTGGTATATATCTTGTTATCCCTGTTAAGTTAGTATCACCTTTCAGATTCATATGAGTCTTTCGAAAAACTTATAGGAGAAAGATATTTTAGTCTGGGGACAAAACACTTCAGTTAGCACAAAAAGAGGGATCCAATTTTTTATTTTTTTTACAATGTTCCTTTAAACCTTCCTGTTCATTGAAGGGCACAGGGCACAGGTAGCTAAAGTCTTTGAAAACTGTGCAAGTATTTATTTAGATAATTATCATTATACAAAGATTTAAAAACCCATTGTGGTATGAAAATCCGAAAAACATCCAGAGAACACCACTACACAGACTATCAGCAGAAACCAACTGTCTTCACTGACAGCAGCTAAATCTATACAGCAGCTAAACAGTCAGTCAGCCAGGAAGCAGCTTCTGGACAACAAGCCAGTTGCATTTGCATTTGCATGAGCATGTCCAGATAGATGTACAACAGGGCAATCACACTAACCATACCTCAAAAGCCAAGGAGATGAGGAATGGGGCAGTCTATGTAAATGGCATTTGTGAAGCTAAATAGAAGAAGAAAGCCAGTTAGCAAGAGACTTTGAAGCTTAAGTGAGCCAGAAGCAAGCCACTCTGTGATCCATACAAGCAGCCAGAGAAAGAGCTGGCTGCCCATCAAGTGATGAACTGGGACAGAGGAGTTTGAGAGCTTGCCAGGTCAAGAGCCTAGAGAGCTTAGAGAAGAGGTCACACAGCTGTTGACAAGTTGGTTGATTGGTACAAAATCTGGCAAAAAAAATAAACACTCACCTCCCTGCCTGGCTTTTGTTGATAGCTGTGACAGAATGAACATTCCTGTGGAACATTTTTGTTCCGTCAAACAGGCATCATTCTACTGGAAAAAATTTTGCAGGCTCTATTGAAGGAACATTCTGTCTTTCCTCTAAAAATATCTAGTGGTCATAAAAGATGTTACCCTCCTGGATAACTAACCAGTCTGGAGGACTCCTTCAGCTGCTTTCTTCCCAATAATGGAAGAAATGCCTCAGTCAAAATTGAAGCATTAACACAAAATGTGGAGCTCTGGATTTCAGCTCTGTTGTCTCTAGAAACAGAGACTTTTAAGTAACAGATATATGAGAGCAGATAACAAAATTATGCATTACTACTGGAAAAAATAGCCAAGAACAAATGGGGAAAAGCCAAAATAGAGGAGTTCACTACAAACGTGTCTCTACTGCTTGCATGTTCTCATTTCTAGAATACTATCTATAAAGAGGCCTAGACTACATTTTGTTGCACAGCAGTAAAGATTGAGTTAAAATAAAAAGCTATTTTCTGCCAACTCTTCCTTTTGGCAAAAACAACAGGAATATTTCCTGGCCAAAGTCCAAGGTTTTTCTGAACCAAATAAGTAGGCAATGTTAGCAAGGGTGAGAAAACTCTTATTACTATTATTTTGTTAGAAAGAGCTTTTTTAGTTACATAGAGTAGCTCATTTAGGTAGTAACACTTTTAATACCACACAGGTTTCATTGAACTCAGCATCACAACATGTGATAGGTGAGAAAAGAGTCTGGTGAATAGACAGCATTATTAAAGATTGCTGAACAGATCAACTGTTACAAACACTCCTGTATTCTAAAGGTAGATCTATTTTCCACGCCCTTAGCCAAAAAAGTCAGCAGGACTGGGGAGGCGAAAGAAAGAAATATCCTTACCTTGGCAAGAGAGAGTGAGCTATGTTCCAAGCTCGTATTTTTTATTCTCACTCTGACAATCACAAACACTTACTTAATCTGAAATATTGGATTGTAATGGAGATTTTAAAATATGGGTTTTGAAACTTGAACTCTTGACTCATATTTACATGAGAATTATGACATTCAATCCCTTAATGCTAAGGCTCGCCCATTACACTAATACTATACTTGTCCTTCTCAACTGACCAATCCCAGCATAGGAAGTCCCACAGCACAATGCAAAATGAGTGATAAATTACCTATCTCTCAACATCTTTACAAGCCATAGCCACAAATAACAGATCTCAAGCTATTGAGTTCCTTATTTTCATGAAGATATATCAACCTTGTATTTCTCAATATAAATTTATTTTACAGTTCATCAATTTAATTTGTGTTTTGTCCAAACTCTCTTTCTTTTTTCTTTTTTTTTCCACCCTCGATTTCTTGCAGGCTTGAGCCAAAACTTTTAAACTTTCTATCCACAGCGACCACTGCATCCTGGACTACATCCAGCCTTTTACTAACATCTGTCAAGTTCATATTTGTGGTTGCAATGGAGTGGAAGAGAAAATAAAGATGGATGGCAATGGATTAACCCTAACACTTCTTCATTACACTGTAGTCATTTTATATATCTCTGCACTGAGTCTTACTAAAGTTTCCATACATTATCTTCCCCTACATTCTTTATCACCCAGTAACAGAACATAAAAATTATTCTTTTCATGTAATGGGGCAAGCAATAGATCAACATTACCAGTGACACAACAAAGTTTCTTAAGTCTGAAATGCAATCTCTTGCCCATTCCACTAACTGTGCCTGATCTCTTTCAAAAATGTTGAAGCTCAGGAAAGTACCTAAGAGGAAAATATTTTTGTCTGTGAAGGGTAAGAATAAAATCTATATATAAAGATTTTATTTTCAAGATTCCAAAAAGTAGTACTGATAATTTTCATTTCTACTATGAATTCCACCCAAAAATCTCACTTCCTTTTATAAAAATCAGTTAACACAATTCTTACAGACAGAAACTGAGGTAAACAACCCACACAAGCCAAGCAGAAGGCATATCTCCTGACACGTTTCTTGTTTGTCAAACTCAAGTAAGGAAAGCAAGTGTAGTTCTTTGATGTGCTAATGAAGACTATTTATTGCAACAGCCTGGTTTGTATTACTATTTTAATGTCTGTGTCTGTAGAATTCTAAGTGCAGCTTTTCTTCAGGGAAACTCAATCGGCACTGAATTCAATAGGTGTTTGTCTGCCTCTCCTCATAAGAGACATGCTCCAGTCCCCTAATCATCCTCCTAACCATCTGCTGGACTCTTTCCAGTTGTTCCTCATCTGTCTTGAACTGGAAAGTCCAGAACTGGACACAATACTCCAGGTGTGGCCTCACCAGGGCAAGTAGAGAGAGAGAAGAACCTCCCTCAACCTGCTGGCCACACTCTTCTTAATACACCTGTGGGAACACTTCTAGCTACAGACTCTGTGCTGCTGATCACAATTCTCTGAACTCAGTTGTTTAGCCAGTTCTCAGTGCACCTCACTGTCTGCTTGTCTACCTCAAACTTCTGAAGTTTATCTAGGAGGCTGTTATAGGAGAAAGTGTCAAAAAACTTGCTGAATTTGAGGCAGACAACATCCACTGCTCTTCCTTCATCTACCCAGCTGGTCACACCATCATAGATGTTTTTTAATTGGTTATATTCCATTCTGAGCATAAAGGTAGAAAGTAAGATAACAACCCAGTCTCAAGAGAATTATTAAAAAGTGCTTTGGTGTTTAAAATTGTTATGTTTCTTCCAATCTTGGTAAGATGCTCTTGCTCTGCTTACAACTTTCATGAAGCAAGTAGAGAAATACAGCTTGGCCTAATGCTCTAAATCAACATACATGAAAGACAGAAGTGGTTATAGCAGTTTTCTTATACAAGTGCCTAGGGAACACAAAGAACTTGATCAGTCAAGGTTTCATCTTGAACTGGCTGATAAATTCTTCCTTGTTTTTTTCTTACTTCATGATCACCTTTTCTGAAACAAGAGCTGCTGTGGTGTCCAAAGTCTGCCAACACATAGTAACAAAATAAGAGATTAAAGGTTGTCTAGCTATCACTTGAAAAATAAAATATCCAATAAGGAAGAAAAAGAACATAAAAGAACCAGGAAAAGCTGAATTGTTTTAATTAATTTTGAAAGAAAGATAAAGCAGTCCTGTATCCCTAGGTCTAAAAGCCACTGAAGTAGTTACTAAATTCTATTCTCATCTGGGCTACACACTAATTTCCTCATTTCTTGCCAGGAAGCAAATGCACGGATTTAAAAGATTCTGTAAATGAAATGTAGTTACTAGTGATGTCATTGAGCATATATTATTTTTGAGCATTTGTAACTGATAAATGTAGCAAATGGAGAGCTGGTTTTCCTAGTGAGGGTCAGGCTCATCTTCTTGAAGTATTTTTGAAAGTACTAGATAGACATGAACATCAGTAAAATTTGCAAGAATGGTAGGAGGCTACAAGTAGGACCCTCCAAGCAGGTCAAGAGATCTGTAGCCTACATACTATGGAATGACCAGGTCACACGAACTTTTCTTATGCTTGTTGGCAGCCTGTTTTCACAGAAAATGAAGGAGAATGTTTCTCCACAAGCCAGGAAGTCATGAACGAACACATAAAAGCAGTTTGTGGTTTCAGGTTATTCAGAACACTTCAGACAATTGTGTCTCCATTCTATTGATGGCCTTCTTCAGGAGTAAAAAGTGAAAAATTCCAGTCACAGGCTATGCCAGCTAACCACCATTGCCTGTGCAACTCCTACTGCCATCAGTCTAATTAAGTTGGTTCTGACTGAATTTTAGAAACAACAAACATGACAGAGTTCCTGAAGAAAACAATGCAGAAAAAATAGCAACACACTGAAAAAAAATAAAATTGCTTTTTTTTTTTGAGTTGGAAGCATTCTTCCACTATCAGTATGCAAATGTACAGGTAGACTGTGTATGCATGCATATGCTTGGGGGAACAATATCATGGCTTCCAAATCTGTACCTTCTGACAAGTTTAAAAGATTCTATTTCAAGTTTTAGAAATCAAAGTGCTTCATCAGTCTGTTTTCTCTATGCCTTTGTAAGGACTATGTGAGGCTACGTTAAGGAAGGGGGCAAGGGAAATAACAACTGCTAATGCAACAGCAGTGGGTTTTGAAGAAAGTCAAGTTGTGGGCCATAAAGAAACCTACATAGTTTCTGCACTTCCCAGAAATTTTAATAGATCAATTTTAAATTTAGATCAATACTAAGTGATCTACCTTTATAAATTATTTCAGAGCTAAACAGAAAACTACATAAAGAACACTGTTAAAACAGCTTTTTAGGATCTTATTAAAGGAAATAAATTGATCCTTCAAAATTTTAACAGAGGCCCAAATAAGAAAACCTTTTCTAGTGTCAATTTCATCATTTGCTTTGACATTTTCCATACTGATTTGAAGGTTAGCAGATTCATTCATGGCTCCTTATGAGTTCAGTTTGATTAGTGAACTATTTGTTATACCATGTTTGCTTGTTTGCCTATTCTTATTTCAATAACGTCCACTAAAAACTGTGTCAAATTAGACTTTTCTTACAAATTTTCATCCTGGCCCACAAATGTGAAATAAAAGATATCTGAGAAGGACTTGCAGTAGCTGTAAAATCCTAAGTGTTTCCTGGCAGATACCTCAAAATAATGAAACTGTTCCATCTACTTGTGTGCTTGCACAAGTCAATGCTTCCTACATTTTAATTTCATTTTTAACGTCTTTGGATTATTTCAGGTGCCACAGCTAAACTGGCTTCTTTCTCTGAAAACTTAAGCTAGTATTCACAAAACCAGACAGATTTAGTCATATGTAATTTCTGCCTCTACCACCTCTCAGTAGTGTGATAACAGTTCTACAGTGACCTCTTGTCCTCAGAAGCATGGCTCACTCTAATGAAATTACAGATCTTCATAATCATAAAGCAAAACGAGCTATTAAAAGGGACCTCTTACTGGCTTTCACATCAATGAGACAGCTAAAATCTAGCAGCACCTAACTCACTACATGTTCCTCCTTCATGCTGCAGACTTGTTATTCTTTCAGTTATTCGCTGTTTAGAATATTTCAGCTGCCTACTATAATCTTTTTCGCTTACTGCAGTAGATGTATATGGTAGCTATCACTGCTTGTGCTTTGGTTGTAAATTGATGAAATTATTCCAAACTTTGGAAAGCCAGCTCTTCATCATTCTCTGCAGAACATTTTTCTTTTTCACAAAGTTGGATTACTGCCAGGATGCCTATCCTCCCTGCAGCATCTGGCCTCCAGGTTCTCTAAACCAAGAATTAAAATAAGGAGGCTGATATGTATGAAGTTCTCTGCATCTAAGTGTAATTTCTTCAGTACATCTCTGCCAGTTCCCAAATGTGAAAGAAAAGACAACCCAGAAAAGTTGGAAATACTTTTCTTCACTGTAATTTTTTTTAAACAGAATGGGTGTGGCTGTGTGTCTTCAAGCAGCTCAAGACAGCAGCAGACAGAAGTCTTACTATAGTCATGAGCCGAACCAAGGGTACATATAGGTTTAGCCTGGCATTATTTATAGTTTGAAGTAATGGAGATTGCTCTGTAAATATTTATCTTGATAAAAATGTTTCCAGATGCTTTTAGCACCAAATTCTCAACTGAGAGAGATTGCTATCACAGTGATGAAATTCTATCAGCTGAGGTGTAATTTCTAGCTTTCTTGTCTGTAATTCCTCTGTTGACTTTCCTATTGCTACAAAGCAGTTTAAAAACAAAAAAAGAGAGAGAGAGAGAGAGAAATTAAAGTCCATAACTCTTCAGAACACATCCTTCCAGACCCCTCTATTCTGCCAAAACAGTTGGTGAAGCAACACAATTAATCATGAAAGTTAACTTTAAGATGCATTTAACTTCACACAAAGAATGACCAAGGGAATTACCAAAGTTGCAGGTGACCTCTGCAGGTCATCTTGTAACTCCCTGCTCAAGCAGAGTCACTTGCAGCTGGTTGCCCAGGACCACGTCCAGATAATTTTTGCATATCTCCACAGGGAGAGAGGCTCCACAACCCCCTGGGCAACCTGTGCTTATTCATGCAAGTATTCAAACAAAGCCTCCTGTGTCCTGGAATCCTGTGTGTCCATTGTTCCTTGTCCTGTCACTGGACACCACTGAAAAAATCCTGGCACCATCTTTATACCTTCCCTCCAGATATTTATATACATTTATATACACTACTGAAATCCCCCTCAAAGTACTCCAGTGTGGCCTTACTAGTGCTGAATGGAGGAGAAGGATCATCTCCCTTGACCGAATGTTAACACACCTTCTAATGCAGCATAAGACACCCTTAGACTTCTTTGCCACAGGGCACATTGCTGACTCATGCTCAACCTGGTGTCCACCAGGATACTCAGGTCCTTTTTTGCAAAGATGTTCTTCAACTGGTCAGTCCCCAGCATGTACTGGTCCATGGAGTTATTCCTACCCAGGTGCAGGACTCTGGTCTTCTCTATCTTGAATTTCCTAAGGTTCTTGTTAATCCATTTGTCCAGCCAGTTGGGGTCCCTCTCAATGGCAGCACAACCCTCTACTCTATCAGCTACAATTCCCAGCTTGGTAGCATCAGCAGGGCATCATCATAATTCAAACCATTAGTGATGACATTCAACAGTACTGGCCACTGGGATACACTGCTAGTTATTGGCCTCCAGCTCAGACGTCCTCTGAGCTCAGTGTTCAGATCCTATTTGCATATGAACTAGTGCCTGTTACTACAGACACGATCTAAATAACACTGGAGGTTGGCAGGATCTTTCTTCTCCAGAATCGCGCAAAACCAGCAACAGTCATAAATCACTGAAAAATAAAATTTCCTAAGCCCTCTGAGGGGTGCACAAGTTGGTGTATTAGTTTTACAAGATATGACGATGATGAAGGTATAAAAGACATTTTTAGTCTGAAAAATCTGTTTGTCTTGTAGGAATTTTTAAATTTGCTACAGATCATTTCACTAATATGTGAACAGGACTTTGAGAATAAATCTAACAGACACTTTTTGCAACTATATACACTGGTTAAAATCTATTTTCAATTATAATCGAGTAACTTTGGGGGCTTTTGAATTTAAAACTAACAAAATCATGTTATTAGCAGCAAAAAACTATTTGTCTTATTTAACTGAATATATTAATACTTCTTATTAAAACAAACATGATTGTTATTAAATATAACACATTATTTGTTATTAAATATAATCACATAAATATATTAAACTTAAATACACATCAATTTTGTTGCTAAAATGCTTCCCAAACAGTGTTTCTATCTTGTCAGTAAAACAAGATTTTCATATTCAACGAGATTTCACCTTCACAGATGGCATCTGGTAATCAATTTTTCAGTACTGAAAAAATGAGTTAGCATGCAGCAGTAATGTAACATATAAACTACTTCATTCTGCAGTGTAACTGAACTCAGACTGACCCAGAGTGCTGAAATGAAAATTTACAGCTTCCAATCAGAGTGGGATTAGCACACACTGTGCTAAGATCTGTTGCTGAGTTTACAGTTAAGACCTGAAGCATTCACAGTTTTAAGATTTACCTTTGGATTGAGTTGAATTTCACATATAAGTTGCATGACTATAAATATTTATGGGAGGCTTGGTTAACTAGCTACCTGGTCAGAAGAAAGTAAATGACAATTATTATGAGCAGTCAAAACACCAGAAAGTAGTATGATGATAAACAATTAAAGCACGCATCCCCTTCCTTTTCATACCGGAGGAAAATGAGCTAGGATCTCTACATTTATTCACTGAAAATTACGACAGCAGGAAAGAAAATTTGCGATAGGCTCTCCTTTAAGCAAGAAATAAAATAAATATTTCACAGCTTAGTACACGTCTCCAACACTAAGATCAGAAGGCTATACAAAAAGCATTGCTTAGTGAAATTTCTCTTTGCACTGCTATTGCTGGAGGGGAAAGGAATTACTTCTGTTGCATCACAACATTTAATGATTTCTTAGTGAAGGAAAAATGACAAATTCATTTTTGAAGATGAAAGTAACATTCTCCTCTGTGTCGTGGATTGCTGTCTAACTAGGAATGGTAATTTTGTATAGAGCCTTCCCTACTAGATTAATGTAACTTCTTTTTTTTTTTTTTTTTTTTTTTTTTGTGGTCAGATGCATCTTTTCTGTAAATCTTTTGTAGACACACACATGTACAAGCCTGAAAAATATTTGAGACTGCAATTTGTCTTTCAGGCCAATAAATACAGGTATGAACTGAGGAAAGAAGACTTCTGCTGTCCCTTGTACAGGCAGGTTCCTATCTTTAAGCCAGACATTAGAGGACAATATGACTTCAACATATATGCTAATATTCTCCATCTGACTTGAACAGAACTTATATTTAATGTAAGAGTCCAAAATTAATGTCAAAACCAAAAATTAATCCAAAACTGTTTGTCACCACAGTTGCTTTCAATTACCTCCACATTTCTGGAACTTAATTCGTAAAACTGAGTGCATTCATTCATGTTCCATGTCAATAGACAGTTACATATGAAATTGATAGCATTAGATATGACAACTAAGGCAAATACATTTTGGTATGGCTGATAGATATGAAAACTGAAGAAAACCACCCAATTATCAGTGACTGAAGAGCATAAAACAAAATTCATGCACAGCATGGTACTGTCAGTCATTAATTTTGATGCTACAGGAAATTTAACGACTTCTCAGTTACATAAAGAAGCAACAACACGTTCTCATGATTGTGATTCTCAAATTCCATCCCTAAAGACAACACCACTCTCCACCGTTGTTGTATCTTCTTTTCATTATAAGTAGGATTTCATTAATTTGAGCAGCAGAATTTTAATGCAATGCTTTCTCGTTAAAATCTCACCAAAAGGAATCACATTTTCCTCATTTCTTGTATCTTTGACAAAGAAATATGTATTTATTTCTAAGGCCTCTTATTTGATATCCTTAACAAAAAACCATTGGAAGTGTGTAAAACACCTCAACTCCATTTCAAACATTGATCGATAAATTGCTGCTACACAATTAACAATGCAAGTAACTAAGTTCAGTTTATGTTTGGCTGTGACATTCCCTGGTCTTCTTGCAATCCCTAAAAGCCATGGGTGTCTGCACCATGTTCTGTTTAGTATGAGTAATGTAATTTTCTTTTCTCATATTATGATATATTAAGCAAGATTTCCTTTCAGGTAGTTTGCCCATTCATTCAAACCTCATAAAAAGTGTTGGAAAACACACCAGCCACTTAATTACTTTAACGAAGCTAGCATTTTAAGGAGAGTGAGTGGGTGGGACCAGAATCAATATTCATAAAAGGCTTTATTACCAATTTTCTCATAGAATTGTTTCTGTTTGAACAAGTATTTTATTACTTGCTAAGAACTACAACATCTGTAAACAGATAATACAATAAATTTTGAAGTAAGCCTTGAACCCTCATGAGTGTTCAAATATTCAGCAACAGATACAATGGAAATATTCAGGCATGACAAAACCATACAAGGTGCTTGAAGATTATCATATGAAATATAAAATGTGCAAATAATTAATACTCTGTTACTCTATCTTTCTATAAAATTTGCTGTATTAAGGTCATTAGAGTCAATGAGAAATCAACAGAGGAAATGGTCTATCGTCAAACTAGATAACCATATCCACCATTTCTTACAGTCTTTTTAGATTTTGAATCCATCTTAGAGCTGTTATAAATCTGAAGAATTATGTTGAAACCTCATGACTAGTAAACACTTATTCAATTTTATTTTAATACATTGTAAATTGCTATGTGCTAAAGAAACTCAAAATTAATACTAACTTAGAGCTACAGATACAACATCTAGATATTTCAACATGTTTCCAAAGTGGCTTATTGCCATAAGAAATGTATTCCACACAGCACTTTTAGATTGCATATGCTTTTTTTCCTCAAAGGTTTTTCCTTTACATTTACATTGTGATCATTTTACAGAGTGGATTGAACAGGGTTCAGTTACAGATTCCTACGGGAAGTGGCTTCTATTCAATTGTGAACAAGTAATAACTCCAGTCAGCCTGATTTCTGGTGAGCCTCACTGCCTTTTCTTTTTTAACCAATTATTTATGCACAGTATTTGTGTAACAGGCCCCTACCAGATCTGTATAAATACTTTAACATGGATATCTTGCATTCTTGTTCTTGCAAATTTAGTCAATAACTTGTCCTGTGGAATCAAAATAATTTATAAAAGATCTAAATAAACATTCCCCATTTTTTGTTCATATTATCAGACAAGCAACTCTGCTCATCTAGTAAGAAGCATGTATTTGTGTTTCTGCCTTCTTCATTGGGTTAATGGTGATTCAATATATTTAGAGCTGGAAGCTACTTCTCTGAGCTTGAACATTTGAATGAAAAATGGGCAATTTAGCTACATGTCCCTTGGCAAAACAATCCATTTAATCAGTGTTACAGTTTGTATCTAGACAGTAGGTTTTAATCGGAGTACTTCTCTACTAATTCTAAAGAGGAGGAAGTAGCAGGAATAGAGAAAGGAGATTCATCCTATCATTGCTGAGTCAGTTTATCTCCTGTAACTATCTATCATAGCAAGGAGAAACAGCAGGCAGATGCACACTTACTTCAGAGGAGATTACTTTTTTCCCTGGGGATTGTAGTGTTGGATCCAGACAAAGCCTGTTCCACCACTTCAAAAAAGGTTTAGTATCTTCTTTGTTTCTTTCTGTATAAATGTGCAGCTATTTTAGTCTATTCACGTGGAAATACCTTCTAAAACACACTATAGGCTTGGTACCTAGATGACAGGTTTCAGTGCAGGTGGAATAAAAGTTGCATGACTTACGCAAGCAGTTTGGCTAAACTAATGGCTTTCCTGTGAAAGAAAACAAAAAGGCTAAGAATTTGCCTTCTGGCCATTAACTAAAGAAATGCAAATCTATTACTTAATAAAACATTTCTAAATGGAAGAATTCCAGTATCAAGGGGGCCTACAAGAAAGCTGGTGAGGGACTTTTTAGGGTGCCAGGTAGTGATAGGACTAGGGGGAATGGATCCAAGTTGAGGGTAGATTTAGATTAGATGTCAGGAAGAAGTTCTTCACCATAAGGGTGGCGAGACACTGGAATAGGTTGCCCAAAGAGGTGGTAGAAGCCCCATCCCTGGAAGTTTTTAAGGCCAGGTTCTATGTGGTTCTGGGCAACCTGATCTAGTGTAAAGTGTCCCTACCCATGGTAGGGCTGTTGACTAGATGATCCTTGAGGTCCCCTCCAACCATAACAATTCTGATATTCTGTGTAATTCAGGTGAATTTAATGGAAGAGGCTTCATAAAGCTTTATGGTCTTAGATTTTTAAAAACAATTTCTCAAAATATATTCCTGACATCACATATTTCATACTTTGTTTTCTGTTGCACATCGAAGTGAAATTTATTTTGTCAAGTCAGAATAGTATTTTGATCTGCTACATGAAAATTCAACAAATAAAAGATGTCGAAGATAATAAAAGGCAGTAGGTTTGTGTGATTTTCCTTTTTGTTTTCATACTGCAATTTTGTCCCAGAGATATCAAATAATTTATCTTTACATAAAAATTTGAAACTATATTTGCAAGTGATCCTTTGAAACAGGTCCTTCTCTAGATCACTTCTCTAAATACTCCTTGATTAGATTTTCTTCAGTGTCAGGACCATTGTTACAACATATGGGGAGGGACTTCTCAGGCTATCAGGTAGTGATAGGACTAGGGGGCATGGAATGAAGCTGGAGGTGGGGAGATTCAGGCTGGATGTGAGGAAGAAGTTCTTCACCATGAGAGTGGTGAAGCCCTGGAATGGGTTATCCAGGGAGGTGGTTGAGGCCCCGTCCCTGGAAGTGTTTAAGACCAGGCTGGATGAGGCTCTGGCCAGCCTGATCTAGTGTGGGGTGACCCTGCCCATGGCAGGGGGTTGGAACTAGATGATCCTTGTGGTCACTTCCAACCCTGACTGATACTATGATACTATGATATATCCATGTGTATAGGATCTCACAGCAGCAACATACACATTCTATACTTGCACGAAAATAATTGGATTTTATCCAAAAAATGGTTAGACAGTTCTGACACAGGGACACTTAGGGCCTTGTTCTCCAGACTTCCACTGACTGAGGGGGTAAGTTGATGAAGACCATTACAAGAGTATGAGTTTGCTGGATAGACAATAAAATGGCCAAGACTACAGAAAACTGCACAGACAATATTGGCAAAAAATCAGGATTATTTAGAAATGCTTGAAGAATTCCAGCTGAAAATTGATTTGATATCTTTCTACTTCTAAGGGAAAAAATAAACATAGTAAGAAAATAGAGAAAGGCTGACTAATAGCTGGCCACTTTACTACTACCAATGTCCAATGTACACACTCATATCTCTGTTTAGCAAAACATGAAAGCTTATTTGAAGTCAGTGGAACTACACTCACCTGAGATCAGACAAGTATTTATCAATAAATGGATATGGATATAATACAGTTCTGGACTTTCTTCCACAGAATTTATTATAAATTTTCTAGAGAATACAAACCCTACTGGGGTAAAGGAATTCAGGATAACAACTTGTTTCTGGTTGGCGAGTTGTTTTCTGGGGTTGTCTGTTTGGTTTTGTTATCTGGTGGTGGTGGTTGCTGGGGTTTTCAGAAAAAAACCCAAATATTCAATATTTAAGGCAGTATTCAGGAGGAGCACATTTCAGATTCACAGTTACAGAAGGCACACTCACATCATAAATCTGACCTTATAAGCAGAACAGGAGAAACGTCAGGTGAAACTTCAGTATCATTTCCTGTGTTTTCTTAGATATTCTAAAGAAAGTTACTTCTGTATAACAGTATTTAAACCAAAGCCCAATATTGTCAGACTTAGCCCAGCATAAAGCTGCTTAGCCTATTGTTTTCCATATCCTATGACTATTTTATTTTTCCAGTAAAACTAAGATGTTCAGGAAGTGATCTCACTGATTCAGCAAGTGTTTTCTTTCTCCTACAAATCACTATTGAAACGATGTTTCAGCAATAGTAGGAAAGCATTTGGCTGCTGATGATACCATGCTATGAATGAGACTTAAAACGGAAATTGTTACTGATCTCAAACACTTCAAAATCAAAGAAACTACTGATTTCAAAGGTTTCATATCAGGTTCCAAACTAATTCCAATTCCCATAACACTTTAATGTTTACACTGCAGCACAAATAACATATTGTTCTGTATATTTCTGCTCAAAATGTGTCTGTAAGCATTTACTATTGGCTTTTGCTGATAGCTAGGTGTATCTATAGACAGCTCTACACTAATTTGTCAGTCTAAAGATTGCAAAGGCGAATACAAGTTTCTTAAGTTCTGTGAAATCTGTTCTCAGCTTAAATATTCCATATACTTTCCAGCACTATATAAATGTGTATAAAAATAAAACGAGAACCTCACCTACTGTGCTGGTGCCCAAAGATGCTCCTTTTTCCTCAAACACATGTTCTTGACAGTCCAAGAACAATTAATTAATAGTTATGATTCATTGTTGTTATTTTTCTCAGAAGAGCAATAGAAATTTAAAATAATTACCTCTTCAAGTAACACCATATTTATTATTTACGTTACAGAGAGGGAAAAAAGGAGTATACTTTTTAGTAAATGTTGTACTGCAACCATGTAAAAAGAAAAGTGGGAGGAGGGGAAGACTGCTAGAGCACTAGTATTAGAAAGATGCTATTACGGATATGAATGCATTTTGCAACTCTATGCTATTGGCATTCCCTTGAAAAAAATAAATAAGGAAATCAATATAGCAATCCAGGTAAATATTTTCTAACATAACTACCTTTTGACCTTGTATTTTTCATTTTCTAAAGGTTAAGTCGGAGTGTAAATAGGCACATTCGTAACACAGTGTTTATTTTTCTCCTTTGCCTCCTGAAATGGATGTGTACACAGCATTATAAAAAAGGCACCATTTAAGTCACAGTACAAAAGGACTTTTACTGTACTTTGAAAATAGCATGAGTGAACAGGAGGGAGGAGTGAGCCTTGCCACTCAATGTCAAATGTCCAATAATTGTATGTTCAATCACTTAAGTTTGCTTTGATAGGATCAGAATCAGATCATATGGTCAAAGGGGAAATAATTAGCATCTTAATTGATATGGGTACAATGCTTGGACAGTAGAAAGCTATGATATTGGATTGGATTCAAGCTGATAATTGTTTGACTGTGGAAGTGTAGTGATCTCTAGAGACTACTCTTCAACTGAAAATTATTTTCCTGTTTATAAATATACATAACTTGAGGTTGGGTTGTTGGGGTTTTTTTGTTCAGAGTTACTACATTTTGAAAACTATCTCAACTCCTAGGAGTTACTGGAGTTATTTAAGATGACAGCTTTCTCTTTAAATTTAAATCCAAACCCATTTGCATTTATGTAGTTTTATTTCCTTTCTGACTTCAACAATTAAAAATGGAAACATAGGCATTTCATTGAGATGATTTAGAATTTTAATCCTATAGTTCAAGGCATCGAGTTTGCTAGGAAAAAGTCATCTTATGGGAAACTTGAGTCTTAACTGCCAGGAAACAACCAATTTTACATCATAGCTGTTGACAATTTGCTTTAAAAATACAGCAACAGAAAAAAATGTTATTACTTATCTGTAAAGATGTTCTATGTCCTTCCATTAAAAGTAGTGTAGTAATTGAAAATCAGATGCTATTGGACTGAGCCTAGTTAGAGAACTGATTGTATAGGCATAACTTATAACATAATAGTAATATCCTTTCATTCTTGCTCAAATAAAAGCAAGAATAAAAGTTGTGCAGCCATTTCCTCCCAACGTTTCCCCAAAAGTACTCCATCTCAGCCAATTATCAATCCAATTAACTATAGATGCATAAACTTGTAGGCAGAATAAATGACTGTTCTGCAATTTAGATAGAATGCAGAAATGAAGCTTAAGAAAAGCATGTACATGTAAATACATTTGCTGTGCACATAACTTGTGCCTGACAAAAACTTTGTTATATATTGTAATAAAGTGCTGAAGTAGTATAATCTGGATCTGTAACATGTATCAGAGACAGGACTGGTGCAAGTCATCTGTATACTCAGCAAACTCTGAAGTCTCCAGCCTGTCACACTCCCAGCCTGAGGAGAACACAAGCCTTAAAAGCACGAAGCATTTTTAGTACCTTGTAAAGAGCTGAAAGGATTCTGTTTTCACAAACATTCCAAACCCTGATAAAAAAAAGGAATGCACATGCTGCATTCAGAGAATTAATTGTACATTATTAATGCTTCATAGAACACCTACTGGAGAACTGCTCCATGGAAATTTTGCTTTGGATTTTTAGCTGTTAATATGTTTTCCACAAGACTTTATTTTCTCCATATTCACACACCTAATAACTGCAGTGAATCAAATTCAACATCAATTTACATGCTGCACTAATCTACTGAATTGAGTGGCCCAGTTCCAGATCTGTTATAACTGAATGTGGCCAGCAGAGTTCCATATATTTTTATCAGGACTGGATTCAACTGTGAGTCTATAAACAGCTCCTGCAAGACACATTCATATAACATGTAGTCACTATAAATAGCTAGATAAAAGTAACTGTTTGACCTAAGTGTCCCTTGTGGATTAAGTTTTGGACAGAAATGTTTCCTCCCATTCTGTTTGTGATTGGTTGAAATAAATAGATTTTTATAGTTTGTGTATGCATGTGGGAAACCAATTAAACAGAAGCCAAGTAGAAATAAAATCCACAGGCTGTTCCAAACCGTCACTAACACTGATTTCATCAACAATGAACAAATCTCATGAAAGAGTCTACAAGTAGCAACCAAGTTGATAAAAGTTGGTGCACAAGGCACAGATTATTCACTGAAAAAATATAGTCCTTCAACAGACATACAAAACTTTGGATTTAGAAGCTCTCCATAAACCTAACTAAAGCAAAACTCTTTGCAATACCTAGCATCCTGATAAGAAGAGAGAATGAGAATTTCAAGTGTGAACAAGAGAGGATGATGAGGACTGAGAAAAAAGAACATGTTCCATGGGATCCCTATCTGACTACACAGTTTGGAGTTGCTCTGCAACAGAGTTTTTAGAGAAGACTTTTTAGACCCCACTGCTGCATTTGATGCAGATGGGTGCAGGTGTATTCTTAAGGTGGAGTTACAGTTAAAAGTTCATCTGCAGTGCAACTTCAGCACTTAGGAGTGCAGTCAGTAGTTTTCACTACCCTTCATTTTAGTGAGTCAGACTGAATGTGACAGAATTCAGTCTGATATTTACATAAATACCTTCGGTAGATCACTAGTGTCCTCAAATTAGATTTTCTACTTAATATGCCTGCAGTCAGCTATGAAAACATAACCACTTTAATGACGCTTGCATTATTGTTTCATAATGTGTTCCAACAACATTTGGAATCTCACTTTAGATCTTTTTATCTTCTTTGTCACAACTGGAATTATTTGTTACATTTTGTGGACTAGGCTATGTATTTAAATAAATTAAAAGTTAGTAGAAATAGAATAGATGATTTCTTGAATAAGGCAGTTGAAACATACCCTAAAGAATGAGATGCTATCACTGACTTACAGAGTCCTTATACTCTGGGCAAGTCACTTGGAGCAAATTTTTTAAGTGACCACCAAATGTGTGTTCTCCATGCATGCCAGAAGGAACTGAAATCAATGGAAACAGCAGTTTTAATGTGCTACTGTATTACTAGTTCTATTGTATCACACAGAGCTATTATAACACCAGATACTCAAAAGCCGCCTACCCAGTACTGTCAGGCCATGTTCCTAGAATTAGTAGATTCTTTTGGTTCTTGTTTCTACATGCCTCAGTTTTGCATCTGCAAAATTGAGATAAAGGTATATTTTCTCCCAAAAGTTTGGTTAAAATAAATTAGTTATTACAAAGAACACTAGTGTGACAGCTAAGAGCATTGTGTAAAGCTCAGGAGGGAACTGATAAGTGTGCCTATTGACTAACAAGAAGGAACTAAAATTATTAGCTGAGCATAAATGAACTGTAACTTAGGCTAGGCTGTCAAGAGGGCAATAAAAGGTCCAGGATCTAGCCTGATAATACACCTTGTAAGGAAAAAAGAACACACCTCAGGAACATAAGGATCACAGACTGCAGCCTTTCGGCTTTTCTTTCTAAAGGCATCCACTTAAAACTCAAGTAAAAACTGAAAAAAATTATACTCATGCTCATTTTTCATATCTGCAAACAATAAAATGCAACATACAAGAGCCATTGGCCTTTCAGTAGACAGGCTTTTTAGAGATGCAACTTCCAGATCCACCTTTTTTCAAGCTAGTCTCTTTTCTTTATTCTCTACATGTGTATTTCTATAAAATATTGGATACTGACCAAAATTGACACTTGGATAAGATTTCTACTTATTCTTGAAAGCTTTCCAGGAAAAAAGAAGACGGGGAAAAATTACTTCAGAACTGAATATGGCATGTAGTATTTTGTGCTAGGCAAATGAAGATTTTCTCACGCACAACTCCAGTAATTTTAAGTACCCTTTGCAGCAACTTGCTAAAAAAATACTTACGTACTGCTGTTAAGCACGCAGTCAAATCTTACCATTTTGCCTGCACAGGTGAAATTTAATAATATGTGTATGTAAATTCAATAGTTTTATTATTTAATATATTAATAATTTCTTAATTTAATTTATTAATTTATTATTAAGGAAGCTTAAAACTAAGTGCCAAGAGAAAGAAAACAACATTATGGAGCAGGGTTTGGCTTCTGGGTTTTGTGGTTTGGTCTTTTTCAGGAAAGTCCATGGTAAAACTCTTGTTTCTTGGAAAGAGTTGTGGCTTTGTTTGTACTAGCAACTGTATTGCAGTCTTCACTAATAAGCAGGTCAAAGTCCTCCCACAACTTCAGGCTAATCCATTTCTTGTTCACCTGCAGCAGAGGACCCAGTAAGAAAGCAGCAGGGTGGCAAGTGCTTGAACATTGGTATTAATCCTCTTTGCATATCTCATTCAAAAGTGTTGTAAGACATCACAGCAACAGGCATTTTGCTTTTTATGTATCTGAATTCCTAGAAATAATTCTATTTTGTATTAAGATTGCATGCAACATCCACTAGCCTCCATATCTTTACATTACATTTGTACATGTTTAAATTTATATATTAAAAAGTTAATATTATATTTTATGCAAAAATTGTAACACATTGTATACTATATGCACAAAAATAATTCAACAGATACTTAAGACTACTTCCAAAATCTAGACACTCATTTAGGACAAGAAAGAATGAGCTGCATTGCTTATGAAGCCTCCTATGATACAACAGACAGCACTTTCATTAAATCTTGCCTCCAGTGAATAAACAATCTGCAGACAAGTTTAGTCATTTCACAGCTCTTGAATTTGAAGCTGTGAGCAGAGCTTCCCAGTCATGTACAGCCATGTGGGTTTTTTTTTAACTAAATACAGTGTGAAAATGGATGTTGCAAAACATCACTGAAGGAACCAGCAAATTCCTGTACTCCAGTAACAGAACAACAATAGTAAAATAGGCAACGTAAATACAAAAATCTCTGTTGAATACAGGATCGGTGGGTAAAAGCATAGAAAAATAATTTAGCTTAATGTTACTCTTTTGAAAACCATAGGAAACTGCTTACTGCAAATTAGTACTGGCGTCAATTCTTAGGGTTTTCTCCTCATTGTTAAAAAGAACTGCTGCCATCTTTTGAGTGGATGCTGCTTTGGTTAGTTAATGCATGTTAAATATTCAATATATATACAATGCATGTTAAAATCTTTCTGGTTTTTAATCAATAAAACTAGTTACAGACAGCAAAAACAAATATATCTCTTAATTCACCTGGTGCCTTGTTTGCTTCATGTCTCTCCGAGTCTTTCACCCTTCTTCTCAGCAGCAGATATGAGACATGTATGATGTTCAGTGAACAAATAGATATGTTTCTGTTGCTACAGCTCACAAGTGAATGAGTCAATACACAAAATGCAAAACAAATACCACATGGCATGGAGAAGCATACAAGGAAAATGCCATCTGCACCTGAAGCAGCTGATGCATTCAACCGCACAGCATAACTCAAATACTACTGGGAAAAAAAATCACTAGAAGTGATCATATCACAAACATAACTAAGCAAAAGGAACTGAATGGAGCTGGATCATCACTATATCAAGGGGGTCTGGAGTATTCTTCACTTATCTTTTTCTGTCTTTTGGTACACTGGTTACCAAATATGATACATTGCAAAGACGGAGGGCATGATGGCTACAACAGCAACTCATTGCAAAAATCTATTCACATATTGTTTAAGTGGAAAATCCGTCGTGTCAGTGCTAATGTTTGCATAGCAGCATGCAGCATGAGAGCATCGTGCTGTGGAACCCTGACTCTAATTAAACAAAATAACAAAGAATAATGTAAATCTTTTAACCTGGCTAAAAAACTCAATGAATCATTGCTTTTAAAATGTACCTTTTGCCTCTAGGTCCAGATTCTAAACCATATAAATGCCAAGAAACATAACTGCCTTAGAAAGGTAACCATGATAAACTAGAGAATATAGACACAAGATTAAATGCACTGTAGTGCAGAGATGAAAATAATTATAAATAACAGACATTTATGGTTAGATAAGGCTCACATTGTTAGGTTTGTCAGTTTCAGAACTATGCAACAGTAATTTTTTTCAGAAGTTTAAATTTTATACAATTAGACATTCAGCCAATTTCAATACTCTTGAACACCAGTGTTGCTAATTTGCCATTGTATTGTTTGTGATACCAGTTTGGGTTTAATTCTCTATTTATAACAGCAGTAGGAGCAGGATAGATGATCCTCCTTGTAAAACTTCTTTTCTGCTTGGGAGATTTTAACCAAAAGTGGTTCATTCTTTGTATTTAATACATCGTTATCTCGCTTTTTTTCTTTTCTTTTTTCTTTTTGATCATTTTTTTATTGTTTTATCAAATATTCCTCAACAACAAGATTTTTAGGGTTACTGCTACTAAAATTATGAACTACTCTAGAAGAAAAGCTTTTTCTTGAACATCTTGAGTTGGAAACAGAACTAAAGGATCTTTTATGATGAATAAAACATGATTATGATGAATAGAACAAGGCAAAACACTAACAGAAGACTGAAACAGTAGTCACTAACTGTTGTCAGCAATAACTTACTGGATCAATTCTGATAAATACTGTTAACTTCTCTTACATGAAGATCTAATTCACAAAAACTTCTCTATTTCCTGACATCTGTAAGTGCCATTTACTAAACTGGTTTAGATTCCATGAAAACCGCATATTATCTGCACAAAAATAAATGTATTTCTAAAATAGAACTATGGGGTTTTCTTCAGAAGTCCCAGAGTCACATTACTTTCACACACACAACAACAGGGTTGTTTACAGAAAATGGGATACACCAAAGATGTTGATTCTACATTGATCTTGGACCTTTTTTTAAAACATCACAACTTTAATAAATGGGTACAATACGATTTCAAATGCTTGATGTTCAGGTATAAATTCAGAACTCTTTGGGTACTAAGAAGTCCTTGCAACTATGTATGTCTTCCAGATTAAGAACTCGCTGTACTTTAATTCAATTTCACTACAACTCTTCGAGGTGAAGAATCATTACTGCAGCCTTCACTGATGACATGGAAATTATACACTTATCAGTGAGGCACCTAAAATAAGTCATACATACAAACTCATTCCTCCAGTTGAAGTCCTTCGGCCAGACCAGAGTTGATTCAGCTTGACATAAACCCATTCACTTCAAAAGAAGGGCAGTGGTTAATATTACCAAAGGGCACGGCCATCTGATTCTACAATGACACTGATGCATTCAAGAAAATATTGTGAGCAGGATAAATCTCCCATTTAGGCATCAAATTTTGCTGGCTATTTTGTAGGGCATCCTAATTATCTGTGCTTGTGCTTTTACTAACAATGTGTTCAGAAGTGAATGTAATCTCATACATTCAATTTGGACACAGATGAAAGCTGACCAGGATACAGATCTACTGCAAAAGTATGGCAAAATTCAGTACCTCGTTTGTTTTGAGCTCGTTTTCTGATTCTATTTTTGCTCCCTGTGATTTACCACCAGTATCCTCTGGGTGATAGCTAAGGAAACAGATGCTGGGAATCTCTGTCCCTCGAGTTCCTGAGACAAGAGGTCTGACTCACATTTCTGCCTAGACTCTCCTTTGTACTCACACATGCAAAGGGTGGCTGTGTGAAACTTAAATTACTGTTTGATTTCCAGTTTCTCATTGCCAGTTTCCTCAAAGTTTCCACTTATGTATTTTACAGCTTTACCAGTTTCATTTGAGCAGCATTTTATTACACATTTCCCCTTCCAAAACCTGAGCTGCATGTTCCCAGGATAAAGTTAAATTCTTTTATTTTGAAGTACTCTATTTATTTGGGATTTTCCAGTGAAACTGGATAGAAAAAATGTATATATCTGGGACAAAGTTAAAATAAATTTTTAACAGATGTTTTAGTCTGAATTTTTCTTCTACCACTTTGAACAAATGAATATATAGAACATATATAGAACTACTCAACAGAAATAAATACAGCCTCTATCTGTTTATAAGACTATCATGGAACTTTCCATTGTCTCCATGTAGGCATGAAAAAGTTTGCTAGCTTTCATTGATGGACTGCAGTACTTAGTATGGTACAGGAACAACACTATTTTCAGCTAAGATAGCAACGGTATTCTGGGTGAGAAAAAATACATATGATTATGACCTAAAATGCAATTGCCATTATTTTGAAAATGTTGTCCATAGCATAGGTTTATGGCAATGAAGGAGTTAAATGACATATTTTATTTCATTCATAAAAGATTTCTATTTGACTAGAATTAAAATCATAGTACAGTTCAGTGAAGAAGTCTAGTGTCATTTAGCAATGAGTTGGCCTGGCTGAGTTTCTAGGAGAAACAGTCACAATGTAATTAATCTGGTGGAACAGCTGGATACACAGACTGCAATTAAGTTTGCTCTGAGTATTAACATTTCCACAGCAGTTGAAAAGAAATTATATCAGTCAATAGATTTTTGAATTAAGGAGCTTATAGGCAATAAAGCAAATTATTGTTGATATAGCAAAACTTGTTTAAATCAAAGGAATGATTACAGTAAATCCATGTACTTAGTAAATCTGTACTAGTACGCATTTCCTGGTTTGTTTTTTTTTGGGGGGGGGGGGGAAGAAAGAGACTCATATTTCAGCTTCTAACTGAAGAAGCAAGAAAAGTTCTAAATAAACCATCACAGTACTTCACTCATTACACTGAACAAATACGGACTGTTTACTGTTTCCCTGTTCCATGCAAACAGCATAGCAGCACAGTGCATAACTAATATCCATAACCCAGAAACTTGTTTCCTGATTATCCAGAGATATAACCAGTATCTCTTTAACCATTTCTTTCAAGTAATATTTCTCCACTAAGAGCTGGACTTCTAACCAGACGGTCACTGCACAAGAAACAGTGGAACAGTGGCACCCAGAGGTGAAAAGAGTTCTGTTTGTATCAATTTCTCATCTCTTCCTTCTGTCATTCCCATCTCCTCTTTTCCAAGTAACAAATGCCGGGCGGGGGGGGGAATGTTGCAATTTGAAATAACACACTCTAGAGTGCAAAAAAGAAAGCCCCTACTTTGTAACAACTATTACAGTTAGGAACACATTTTAAAAACACATTTTTTCCTACGTATTTTCTCTAACAAAGAAAAGGATAAATACAACCATGGAAAATAGAGCATTTTCAGATGCATCTCTCTGGATGAATTTTGAATCCGCAAAGCCTTGTATTCATGCCAAATTCTCTAGCTGGTTTTATTGTGCAGAAATTTGACAATCCCAACACAAATATTGGTGGACTTCAGGAAAAAGTAAAATACAGAATTACAGTTGACACAAACTGTCCACACTATCTCAGATAGTTAGACTTCAGATATTTGTAAAGACTTTTTGTATCACTGTCCTAAAAGCACCAAGATGAGCACTACCCCTCTGTGATAACCTGCCCAGGGTCCTTGACCAGTATCTATTTTTTTTATATGTATAAATGCATATATGCATTATATGCATGCCAGTTATTAATGTCACAAAAAGCTTAACTAAATACAAAGTGGTGGCCACAAAGGTCAGGAAGGCCCAATCAATGAGGCCATTGATTTTTAATAGAGAAGGCCATAGCTTTGCAATTTGCAACGAGTGCCTGGAGCTTCCGGTTACAGTGGAACTCTGTACCTGGACTGAGCTGCAGCACATTCACATCCACACTAAGCATCCTCCAAACAAACTCCCACTTAAGGAATTATAATAGGAAGGGCTTTTGCAAAGCACCTAGTCAAAAGAAAGGAGGGGGTAAAAAACAGCAGGTGTTTGTTTTGCTTGAATTTAAAGACAAAGTTTTTTTTGTGGGTTAAATCATATGGATTGGTTGAAGTGTCCAGAGCATTTCTGATTATTTTCCCCCACAGCAAGTAATTTATTTTGTGATCCGCTCTTCATTCTGTTTGTTATTAGTAGTAGTACTATTACTATTGTTATTATAACTATCATTATTATCATGCAAGGAGCAGTGCTAGGGAAAAACAAATTAAGTTCACTTTTCTATATAATACAATAATACAATACAATACAATACACCAGGTTGGAAGAGACCTTCAAGATCATCGCGTCCAACCCATCAAACAATCCAACCCACCCAACAACTAGACCATACAGCCAAGCACCCTATCAAGTCTTCTCCTGAACACCTCCAGTGAAGGTGACTCCACCACCTCCACGGGTAGCCGATTCCAATGGGCAATCACTCTCTCCGTGTAGAACTTCTTCCTAACATCCAGCCTAAACCTGCCCTGGCGCAGCCTGAGACTGTGTCCTCTTGTTCTGGTGCTGGATGCCTGGGAGAAGAGGCCAACCTCTGCCTGGCTACAACCTCCCTTCAGGTAGTTGTAGAGAGCAATAAGGTCACCCCTCAGTCTCCTCTTCTCCAGGCTAAGCAACCCCAGTTCCCTCAGCCTTTCCTCATAGGGCTTGTGTTCCAAACCCCTCACCAGCTTTGTTGCCCTTCTATCTGCATCTCCATCCCAAACATGATAAAAGAGTTAACATAAATTCATCTCTATATCCAGTGTGTTCAGGATTGCACTAAAACTTCTGTTCATACAAAAACCATCAACCAGGATCAATTTCCATCCTAGGGTACAACATTTCTCCACATCTGCCTATCAACTAGGATTTTAAACAAATATGTGAAAGCAAATAAGGAAAGGAATTATCGCTGTTTGCACATCGCTATCTTCCCCCTTTCATTTTCCTATGTCTTTACTAAGAGTGTTACTATGTGCAGAAAATGCTTGCTGCAAAGGCTGCTTATTCCTAGCGTGGTGCCACGGAAGTGCGAGTGCAGCACGCAGCTCCGCCGTGCGAGCCGAGCAGGAAGCAATGCCGCCCTCCCCATAGCGCTGCCATACTAGTGGCTGAGGACAATCGTGTTAGCAGCGCTGTAGGAGAAGACGCTTAAGGCAACACGTACCCCATCTCACACCAGCGGGCAGAGCCCGGCCCCGGCGGCCGCCCCAGGGCAGGGTTGCCCTGGCGCAGAGGGCGGGGCGGAGCGGGCGACGGCGCCGCCTGGTGGCTGTGGATGGAAGGCCCCGGGTGCGCGAATGCGGTACAGGGTACAGTACGGGGGTACGGTGCGGGTGTTCTCCACCACTGAGAGCTACACAACTAGGAGCTAGCTCCGAGTGGGACAATTTCCACGTGTAACCTGCTGCTTGTGAGAAAGTCTGAATAAAGGCACCGTTCCAATTCCCAAGGAACATCTGTAGCGCAACAGCTCAACTCTTTCAAACGCTTCATACAGAACGTATTAGATTTACTATAATGTGTTGTCACATATAGTTTTACCTCAGATGTTCAGAAAGTATTTTAATGATGCTAATTACAACCATGTTTGGCTGCTTCTTGTGTTCAGTTTATGCTCTTCTTGTACATAGAGGCAGGGATTTGGCTACATTGGTTTTGAATTTTTGGTTCTAGTTCCCAGAAAATGTCACCTTAAACATGATCCATGCCTTTTGAAACAAAAGTAACTCAAATGCATGACTGGAAATAAAGAACTTAACAACAATGTTTAGACCATAGTCCCTCTTCCAGGATTGTGCTGTAAAGAAAGAGGTGCAAAACCAAATAATATTTATCACCAGACAATAAATAAAGGCAACACTTTTTAATTCCATAAAAACACACTGAAAGGGGAGGAACATTCTGTGAAGGGTCAGAATAAAAAATCCATCCTTATTTCCTGCTATCAAAAGTAGAGAATTTCCTATATTCTATAAAAGCACAGGAGTGCTATTTCAAAATATCAGTCCTATCCCTACCAATAAAAGACACTTGCAAGAGAATATTCTTGTTTCAACATCTGAACAAAGGTAAATGCAGTGCAAGAGATGGGGATTCACCCTTTCATCACTTAATCTTTTAATTTACCAACATCCCCTAAAAAATGAAAAGGTTTTTAAAAACCTCTGAGAGGAAAAGATGTTTTCTTAATCCTTATTGCCTTAATTGCAGCACCCAGGCTTATGAGGCATTCTTGCTCACTCTGTCCCTGTCCATCACACTATTAACTGAAGAGATCTTTTCATACTTAATTGCACATGTCATGCCTCATAGCCCAAGCACAGATTTTTCTGTTTTGCAAGCACTGCACTTTATTCTGCTTGGCTATGGCAATACAAGTTCAAAACAGATACACAGCTTTGCATTGTAGGGTTAAACACTAAAAATTACTTTTGTGAAGCTAGGAATAAAATGTTAAGCTAGTGAGCAGCCCAAACGTCTACCAATTGTCAATAAAAGAAAGAAAACATTCACTGTCTGCACATATCACCAATATGAATATGTGGCCCAGATTTTCAGTATTTAGGCAAACTAAACTGCCAAAAATCTAATCAATAGTCTATTTATGTAACCTGATTTTCTACCACTGAGGACGAGCTCAGAGAAAATATCACACATTGCATATGCAGGGCACAGACCTTAACTGGCTGTGATCTGCACATGCAAGATGACCTTTTCCATTTACAACTTCAGTGACTCTATGATTAAAAGGTTACAGAACACCTGAACAAAGTTATTTGGCATAATTAAACTACACCAGCACCACACAAGCCAATTAAATGGATATATGTAAGTTGCACAGTAAATAAGGCAATTTTACAGGTTTTGTTGCTATTTAGAAAATCTTATTAAGCAAAGATCATTACAAATTTGAACTTAAATCTACACTGGTACTTCCTTATCCTATGCATTATGTAAATGTATATAAGCACATTTACTTAGTCAGATCAAGTAATAGTCTGCTGACCATCTGATTTTAACTAACCCATGCACTTATCAGAATGACAGTATTATTTTCATAGCTGTCTGGATGTTAAAATAAGTTCCATTTGATATATAATGTTTATATTAATCCTTTTAAACATTTTCTGCCTTTCACCCCATAGGTGATCCTTGCAAAATGTGTCAAGTGATTTATTAAGGTCTGACCCAGCAAAGTGCAGAGAAGGCTCACATCCCAGTGGCTTCAGGAGCAATTAAGGGCTTCTCCATGCACCTTCTGTGATCTGGCAATCCTCCTCGATTATAATTTTGTTCAGATTTTTGTATACTAACTTTCTTTATCGTGCTTTCATTGCATACTGCTGTCACATTACAGGTCTATCCAAAACCCTCCTACTGAGCAAAATACTCACTTGAGTCAATATGAGCTTGAGCAAGAAAGGAATGCAGGCATGAGTAAAAAGTTTGTCGCAGCGAGCTGTAATATGGCGTACATTACTTATAAACACTACAAAGATTTCACAGTCTAAACCAGAAAAAATTATAGCTTAGCTAATAGGTATTAACTAGAATATAGCAAAAATATTTCCACTCTAAGTAGTTTGTAGAACTGAAATATTCACCAATCTTATCTGTGTTTCTTCTTGAGAAATTCTCTCTACTACAGAACATGGAAGTCAATGGAAAATATTGGAAAACGTATATCAATAGTAGTTACTTTGCTACTAAAAAGAAAATCCATTATTCTAATTTTTCTTGTTTACTGTTTGCCCTTATACTCCAGAATCTTCTCTTTTCTCTTTGATATTTTAAAACCTGCATTTAGTCAGTCTGTTAAGTGATAATGATCATGAAAATCCCCAAGGCATTTGAAAGGATCCAAAGGATTTATCTGCCTCTGACTGAACTGATTGACTAAGTAAAATAGTAACTATTTCTTTTAAACCGCCTTTTAGAACACGATGTAAGAGCAGTCAATATTATAACAGGTAGGCTGTTTTAAATGCTACTAAAAAGACAGCAGAGCATTCTTAAATTCCAGGGGGATAAAGGTGCTGTTCTTTCAGTTGTGGCTTTCCTTACAATTTGGAAGCATCCATTGTATTACTACTGCAGTGTTATTGAGCTAGTTTTATTAAGGCAAATTTATAGCAATGTTAGAAATTAATACCACTCTTATTTCCTCCACTGCCTGGCTTTATTGAATGCCATGGGGCATATTAATCAGTAAAGCCAAGTAGTGCATGAAATAAAAGTATAAATTAACCTGTAACATGAATGTAAAAAGGGGCTTAATAAAATAGAAATAAATAACACTTTAATGATAATCAACCTGCCTGGCTTAACCAAGCACACAGTATAATAATGCAAAATACAAAATAAAATTTAAAAAAAAAGAAAAGAGTATTTAAATAAAGTTTAAATCATGATGCAAACAACATCATTTACAAAGTGACACTTAATTCACTGTATCATTTAAACATAAGACTGCACACCAAAACCACCGTGCCAGCCTGACATTTCTTCATTTAAAATTCCTGCCAAATCTGGGAGCAGGCCCAAGGCATAATGACTATGAAAGTGAGAATGATTTCAGAGCAGTTTCACATTTTAAGAGTCCATGCATGTTGGATGCAACAGAAAAATACGTTTTTGCATAGTATACTTTGTAGACACTAAAATGTATCTCCAAATATCAGCTATAACCAGAACAGCCTTTTCAAGCCTATTTCACACAGGTGAATGATGCATACAGTGATTTATTAAGGGCTTGACCTTGCAAGTATGTGAAGTCATTTTAACCTGCCCTTAAATTTATGTTGGAGTTTTTCTAAAGACAGTGTATTCTGTGGTATAATAGAATGAGGAAAGTCTCTTCTCTCCATGATACATAAGAACTTCATCCAAAGAATTATTCCCAGTACACAAATTAATACACACAAGTCTTTGTAAAATCAAACCTAATTTTGTCATCATAAAACAACAGCCAGCTCAGCTTTTCTCCACAGTTACTTCATTTCCAGAGCACAAACATTTGGCCACGTTGTCCTGCATAATAACCACATATATGAAAATACAACTATTTGCAGAACCAGGGGAAAAATAGGTCAAAATCTGCAGCTATCACAAAAGACCAACGTGCACGCTCCCTCTGCTGGCTCTGCTGCTGCAGTTAACTAGGAACACACCTGCTGTAACTGCTCTGCTGCTAACATCACTGGCATACGCGTGTAACACCTTTGCTAGCAACACCGACAAGAAAGGTAAGATGGGAAATTCTGCATGAGTGACTGTACACATAACAATATAAATATGATAGTAAAGCAAAGGGTTTACAAATGCAAATTTATAACAGAAATGCATGGGAGTTAACCGGATCACAGTTGTGATATAATTATGGAGACATACTAATATCAGGTAGAGACAACATAAAAGGTATGGTGAGCTATGCTTGAGACACAGTTTGGGTGGATCTGTAATGTTGCAACCAGACTAACTGAATTTTTTGACATTGGCAAATTGTGTAAAACAGGGTTGCAGACTGGTTAGATTCAAGTGTACCCACGGTAAAATAGAACTAGTTAATGATCTTATTTTGCCGAAAACATAATGGCACTGAACAGGAGGCAAGCTTAACATCTAGTCCAAGTGATGTTTGCTAGGATTTCTGTCAGCTAATGAGCTGAACCATCTGCAGTAGTTTCCTTGACAGACGCAGCCAACTCCCATACTGGGCTGCTACCCCTTCTGACACAGAGATCTGTGGAGAGCTTCAGTGACAGTACTCTAAGGGAAGGGCAGACAACCACCTCTAGGTGCTCAAATGTGGTAGCTTTCTGTAATTAATAAAGCAGCCTGGGGGTGGGGGCGTGTGTGTTGTTTCCCCTCCCCCCCCAAAAAGGGCCTTCCAAACACATTCCTTTCAACTTCAGAGCTATTGTGAACCTTCTTTCTCCATTCTTTGGCCATGGTATCAAATTCAGTCACAACAAAACATCATTGGAATTATGTGACAACTCAGTTATGTGAGATAAGCAAGGGTGTCCAGGTCAGAATGTACTAGGTATATAGTATCTCAATGCTATTATAACAAGTCATGTTCTACAGTAGTAAAGAAAGCAAACTCTTAAATATATGCTTTATCCACTTGTGGTGGGTTGAAATTTTCCCCCAGCATTAACTTTTAGCCAGACCAACTCAGTTAGAAGCAAATGAAACTCTATATACAAGCACTCTACAATGGAACGCAATGAATATGTACAAAGTATACAGTATTTACAATATTATACTGATATTTACAATTAGCAAACAACACGAAAACCACCCTGGTCACAAGACCTGGGAAGTCGTTTCACTGCCTCCCAAAGCGCCCCTGTCTTGAGAGAGAGAGAGGAGCGGAGAGAGAAAAGCAGTGGGTTAGACTTATCCCAAGGCCAGCCAGAAGCACATTGTCTTCTCCCGAGCAAAGCAAAACAGCCAAGATCAGGAGAGAAGACAAGAGAATGGGGAATGGGAAGAATTGTTATGGTACAGCTCTTCTTATCCCAGACATTTATCCAATGAATGTGTTTAGAGTAATCTTCTGTTTTCCTTTTTACACCTAATAGAGGTTTATTTATATTTTTCTACTTTTGTGCTCAAAATCTGCAACTAAATATTAAAGGCATAGCCTAAAACTACCACAGCACTAAACATGAAAAACTAAACATCTTCTAAAATTACTTTTTAAAGAATGTTTTTGTGTCATTTCTGTCTTATGGCTAAAGTATTAATTAATACATTAGGAGTATAATACCATGACAGCCAAAGGGCTGACAATCCAGAGCAATATTTCAACATAACAAATATTGGTCACTGTGTTTAGAACTCCACATTATTTTGTTTAGAAGTCAAGTACCTCGGTAATTTAGCCTCCGTTCTGATGGCATTATAGTAATTAGTTTGAATAAGCAACTTTTTTTTAATGACAGCAGAGTTCCAATAAAATAAAATAATAAATGATAGCATAAATATAGTGGTTCACTCACATACTGATACAACGTTTATGGAAAACTGTGTAATTTAAAACACAAAAAGAGAAAACTGAAGGTAGAGAATGCTATTTGTTGGTCCTAAATTCAAAGTGTGCACTGACTTTTCAATAACTGTTGCAACTGGGCAACATGTGATAAATTGTCTGGGGAAAAAAAAAAAAGAAAAAGAAAGACAACTTATTGAATCAACAAGAATGTCAATTTCAAAAGACTACAAATTTGCATAATATCCCAAATAATTTAAGTAATAAATTAGGAGAGGGAAAGGTGTATTATAACACCTCCCTGGAGGTGTTTAAGACCAGGCTGGACGAGGCTCTGGCCAGCGTGATCTAGTGTAGGGTGTCCCTGCCCATGGCAGGGGGGTTGGAACTAGATGATCCTTGTGGTCCCTTCCAACCCTGACTGATTCTATGATTCTATGATTCTATAAATTTTAAAGCAACTGTGTTGTAACAGGACATGAAGAAGACAGAAGGTGGACATCAGTCGCTACTATACTGTCTATGGAAAGTGGATGAAATGGAAGAGTATGATAAAAGTATCATGGCATATTTCATAGTTACATGCAAAGAAGCAAATGTGACCCATGGACCCCTGAAGTCTTTTCACACTTATCAGAATACAGTTTGTTTTAATAACAGAAGATTTTTTCTTGCATAGGTTAGCATTTCAAGCACCTTTTTAAAATACATTGCTTGTTGATTAAATCTTATACAAAAATAATTCTGTTTTCTTAATTTCCTTGATTTAGAAACATCCCTGTATTTTTACACCATATGGATTAGACTGGAAGTAAGACTGACAGCTCTGCTTACTGCCTGCAGCTGTCACTAACACTAGATCTATCTTCACAAACATTATTACAATGTGTTCATCTGAGGTGTCCTTATTCACAATAGCTGACCTTCATGGCTATGTCTGACATTTAAAAAGAAAAGTTCTGCTTTACAACCTTCAGTGTGCCTTCAGTTATAAATTACTTGTAGAGTATTAGTAATAATAATTGATTTTAGCAGTAAGTAATAGAATTATAAACAGCTCCTACTATTTAATGAAAGAAATGCTTCATCTTCTGGTTTTATTTATTAGTATTCAAGAGCCTTCCACAACCTCACTGAGATCAGTTATTGCTTAATTAAAATAGAAAAGATGGCCTGCCAATGATTCTTTGTTCAAAAAAGAACCATAGAATTATTAATTTTTATACATTTCTTTACAAATGTTCTTAAGGATTATTTTCCCTTTCTATTGTGAGCTTATTTGAATACAGATAGTGAACATGGATAATAAATTGTTTGCATTTCCCTTATATGTTAATAAAATACAGGATTTTTATCTTAGTGTGATCCACCCATTACAAGTAAATTCAATCAATTAAGAGTTTACCCTGTATTGGCCACACTAGAGATGTCCTTAGTATTCACAAAAGAATCATTGCAGAAACCATCTAAGCATCTTTTGCTGCTCACAATTAAACTCTGCTGAATTTTTAAAGAAATTTAGTTTACTAGCAAAGTAAATAAGCACCTACATGTTCATAATGCATAAGAGCTGATGTTCACACATGAAAAACTAAGGACTAAAAGACTTCACTGGCAAATGGCCTGATGAATGATGCAATTACTCCATCAATAATGGTAGGTAGTCCCTGGAGGTGTTTAAGACCAGGCTGGACGAGGCTCTGGCCAGCGTGATCTAGTGTAGGGTGTCCCTGCCCATGGCAGGGGTTGGAACTAGATGATCTTTGTGGTCCCTTCCAACCCTGACTGATTCTATGTTTCTATGATTCTATAGGTAGGTTTCAAATAAACAATATCCAATTAAAATCCAGCTGGAAATTTTTTAGCAGCCACTGATTGCATTTTTCCCTTTTTGTCACGAGGTAGTGATAATTCACAAGTAAAACTCAATGTCACCTTATCATGGTGCAAATAAAAATATACTGAACATGTTCATAAATGTCAAGCTTGAGACACTGTCTATCATCTCTCACCACTAGCCGGCACCATAGCTTTAAAAATGCAGTAATGTGTCTCATTTATCTCTTACTAATTAACAAGCCAGGTACCTAATTATTAACAGAAAACAATCAAAGCAAACGAGAAATATTTGGGGCTAGAAACTAAAATGAGTCTGAAAGAAATATTCTCAGTGATAACTGTAAGATACATCCTGCAAAGGGAAATGGGCAATAGTGAACAGACTCAGAGGCTGGTTTTATTAGATGAAAATAAACCGTACTGTGCACAGATGGGAGAGTCTGATATTTTTGCTACTGGCTGGGAGATCGTAGGGGTCAATATCTTGGGTTATGAAGACGACGAACCCAAATAAACTGCCTTCCTTACTGGGCTTTTTATCCCAAATAAACTCAGAGGCCACTTCAGGTTCATTCCCAGAGAAGCAGTTTTATTGCACCAGCTAATAAATTTCACAGTCTGTCTCCTTCACTGGCTTCCCTTTTCTCATTAAAGCCTGCTGCTTTCATTGTCTGCTGGCTGGATACTGATGCCCTAAGAGGCAGGGACTCGGTTTCCATTCTCTGACTGCAGTGGTTCTGACATTGCCATAGACTTCACTGCCATGTTCTGCTCTAATTCTTTCGGAATACTTACCATGGGCTGACTCGAAACAGACATTGTCACATGCACCCACACCCACACATAGCTGGGAAAGGGTAGAGAGATCAAGTCCATGAGGAGCGGCGGAGGGAACTGGAGTTGTTTAGTCTGAAGTAAAGGAGGCTTAGGGAAGACCTTACCGCTTTCTACAACTACCTGAAAGGAGGTTGTAGTGAGATGGCTGCTGCTCTCTTCTCCCAGGTAATAAGTGGCAGAAGAAAGGAAATGGCCCCATTTCTGCCAGGATAGGTTTAGATTGGCTGTTAAAGAAAATTTCTTCACTGAAAGGGCTGTCAAGTACTGGAAGAAGCTGCCCAGGGAAGAGGTTGAATCATCATCCCTGAAGGTATATGCATAGATGTTGTGCTTAGGGACATGATTTAGCAGTGGACTTGGTAGTGTTAATGGTTGGATCTGATGAACTTAAAAGACTTTTCCAGCCTAAATGTTTCTATGATTCTATGATACACACACACACAAAATTCAAAGCAGGGGAGTTACAAGGTGCTCATTCTCAGAATAGACCAAACAAAAATTCAGGCAACTGTTGCCAACTGTCTATATATTTACAGGCTGGGCAAGAAAACCCATGAATGTTCACCTAATACCAATAACAGAGTATTGTTAATTTACAAATACATCATTTTTGTAGCCAATCTGTCAGCTGTGGTCTGAATCAAAGTATTTCTATAATGTAAGAAAATCCTCCCTAAAAAGAAATTAAAGCTTTCTCCTATTATGAGGCAGGTTCTCTGCTAGTGCCCAACCAAATTCAATCTAAAAGCTGGGACATACAAATAACATCTCAGGAGAGCCCTGCTATTCTACTATTGGCACCATTAAACAGTATAGTTCACAAAGTTACACAATTTTTTTTTTTCAGGCTTCCATAGACTAGGACACTGTGGACAACAGGACTATACATGTTACTAATTGTGTAATTTGTTCACTAAATATCTAGCTGATAGCTTTCCCCCTTTCCACAATGTCACAGAATAACATATACTGTTAGCTACATAGGAAAAAGAGCATTGTAATTCTTACTCTGAAAAAGGTCACCTCCGGTATATTTCTATAATGATGTTTGCATCCTAACAAACAGGGAAATGGTGAACCTCATCTACACCTTCACTGGTACCTAGACTGTTAGATTGATCCATTTGCATACTATAATACCACCATCAGGCTAATTTTCACCCTGCTTTAAGTGCTGCCCTTCCATCTAGCTGAACAGCAAACAGCAGCCCACACACACCAATAGCAAAGAGATTATGTATATAGATATCACCTACTTTGCCAGGATAATCACCAGCCTCATGAAAGTGCTGCTGTCTGAAATGACACAACCAGTTCTAACTAATGGATTGATTTGGAAGACTGTGCATGGAAAGACCTGGGATAATGAATATATGTATTAATATATATTCAAGCTTACACGGCACAAATTTTTACCTTCCGAAAGAAAAACAAAGAAAGACTGGAAAATAATAAAAGGAATCCATCTAGATTAAGTTACTTTGGTGTTTTAAATATCTTGGAGTAGCTTTATATTTACTAGTGAATTTTCTCTTTCACTGAAATGGACATTTTATGTTGTGTATAGCCTTGTCTTAACTTCAGATTGGCTTGTATATACACAAACATTTCTTTGTTAATTTTATCTTAGAACAGACAAGAATGGGAGCATACCTGTTTATTTTCTACTTCAAACAATGCCATCTAAGGAACACAGATGAGGATCATATTTGTTCCTTCATAAGAAGGAAGTTTACATGGCAACATTTCTTCACTGTACCTGAACTTCTCAGATTCCTACCACTGGCAAGTTACACTTGCAAACTTTACTCTATAGCTAAAGTTTTTCAGTGTCTCTTTTGTGTAACAAAACTGTCAATAACCAATAAATTTCTTGCTCCTAGTGTTTTAACAAAGCTGACACCTTTTTTGCATATAGGCTCCATAGGATAAGCATGCTGGAAACATCATCACGGTGAGAACATGGTGTATTTGCCTTGTTCCAAAGTTATTTTGAGGTCATTTTGCTAGTCCTGCTAATACTCAGCAGGGCAGCCCCTTGTAACCGAGTCAATTCCATGGAATTCAGGACAGACAGCAATGTGAGAAGAAGGATCATAAATTGGAGAAAAACTAGTCTTAGTGAATGTTGCAGAGAAGCTTGTAATGGCTGCAGTATAATAAAAAAGGGTTAGAGTTAATCCACTGCTATCTGTCTTTATTTTGCTAACCCACTGGAGTGGACACCACAGCATTGAGACTACATTAATCAAAATTTGGAATGACCCGCTTTTCATTGCAAACTGCAGTTATCTTTCTTTGCTGATTGGCCTTGACCTGTCAGCCGTATTTGGTACTGCTGACCCTGGGGTTCTTCCGAAGAGCCTGAAGTACTACGAAAGGTTGTCTGACTCCATTCTTGCTTGGTTTAATTCGTATTCTACTCAACATACCCATTTTATTTCCAGTAGAAATTGCTCATTTAATTGCATTGTAAGTTTTATGGGGTATGCCCCAGGCTGTGTTCTTTATGCCAAGCTTCTCAGTATTTATATGTGGAATGGAGGGGAAAAAGAAAAGTCAGGCAGTTACAAAGCTAGACCAGGCTTCACAATACCAGTAATTTTCATTGCTTTAAATTGTATATAAAGCTGTTCTGGGGATAAAATAAATGTATATGCCCCCATCTGAACTTTATTTGACAAATACATTGTTTTTACCTTAATGCTTTCATGAAAAGTTCATCTATTTTTTTTAGAATTTAGCAACCATTTCTTCAATGCTACTATATATTAACTCTAGTAAGAGACCTATTTTACAACTTCTAACCATTTCCAAAGTTTGTTGGATGAGAGCCTTAGTACCTCAAACCCAAACAGTTCATATTGACAAAAACCAATATTCATTCAGATAACATTACTGTAGTGGTATGAAAAGTATTTAATGTTTTCCTTTGGCAAAGGGATTCAGATTTGATATCCCCAATATTGATTCTTCTGAAAGAAATAAAGAAATGGTGTAGTATAGCATACAACTACCCTACTTGTGGTGTTTGCCAAGGCTAACAAGATCTTAAATCAGAAACTGCTTAGTCCATTTAGTTAATCTATGTATGAGGAGATGGTTGCACATATTATGCCATGCACAAACCACCACCTTTATTAGCACAAGGCAAAGTGTACTATTACAACTAGCATTTAAATTCGGTAGGTCACTTGGACACTGATGATATTAAGAGAAACATTAAATAATTTAGGAATATAATGCCAAAGATAAGTTAACAATGTAAACTCTGATTTTTGTTCATATCTTGAGTGAATAGATGATTTCAACAAATAGGACTCAATATTCTACTTTGCAATGGAACTGATACATCAAATCAGTATCACCGTTATTATGAAATTGAAAGTTTGACATACATCATTCAGGAATAATCTGGATCCTGGTCAACCAATCAGTTTTGTAAAGAATGGCTCCTTCTTTACCAAGGACCAACAGCAATGGAATACTGCGTGAGGACTAGAAATTTGTGCACAATGGCAAAAAACCCAGATCCTTAGTGTAATGGATGTAAGCTTTGGTGGAAATCTTTTATCCTATTACATTGATATATTTGAGCAAGTTCTATATGGATTCAAGTGTTTATTATGTTGTCGTGTGCCCTAACTTGATGCTAACTCCAGAGGAATTAGTACCAATTACCTTATCTGTAAATACACTTGCAGAAAAGTCCAGAGTCTGAAACTGACCAAGCATTTACATGGAAAGAGAACAAAGGGGCTTATTTGTTTCCGTAAGTTCATTAAGCCCTGTCTTTTTTTACACCATTTTCACCCTGCTAGGTTTTTTTTTTTAAACAAGAAAAAATCAAAATTAAAAAAAAAAAAGGTATTGTTTCACATTACCTAGGAGCTAATGAATCTTTTTTCTTTTTTTTGTTGAGCAGAATTGCCAAGGAAAACTGCATTAATACTTTAATACTCAGCCTAACTGCAGTGGTAGTACATATGCTCCAAAAAGAAAAACATACACGCTTTCCACTTCTGATGAATGTCACAAATTACTGATAACAACATGTGGCACTGGAATACAAATGAGCCAACAGCTGCAGAGATTTAAGTCATTTGCACACTGCCTGTTGTCTAATACCTGCCCTGCTGGAAGTTATCACCTTCACAAAATAGTAAGGAGAGGGGGAATATGGGCCTACAATTCAGCTGCTAAATCATGTGATGTAGGAAAACATTCTCAATTACCATAGCTGAAGTCATAACCAAGCTGCCAGGAGTTTAAAAAAATAATATTGTAGAAGTATTCAAACTTGGGATTATGAAAGCAGCATTTTTTTTAAGTAACACACAGATGCTTGATCACTATGAAGTAATGGTGAGCAATTTTGTGCTTTTCAAAATACTCATAATTCTGTGTGTATTTGTAACTCAGCTCCTCCCAGAATGGTAAAAGAACAGATGATTATCACAACAAAGACAGAACGCTAGTCCACACCTGTTCCCAAATCATCCTACCCAGACTGTGATCTTACAAGTCTCAGCTGTAAACTAGAAGTACCAAGGTGACAGTCCTACAGTGTTACACAGCAAATTTCCTATACAGTCCTCAGAGGAAGCAGGAGCAATAACTGAGCTCTAAGAAGAACAGCCATGTCCAGGAGAGCCTGAAATGCATGTAAATCACATGGAAGCATATGTGGTTTTGGTTTAGTGTAAATGGATCTCAGATATGAAATCACAAAAAAAAAAAAAAAAAAAAAAAAAAAAAAAAAAAAAAAAAAAAAAAGGGCAGGCTTGAATTCCAAAGATGGACTGGTGGCAGATTTCAAAATCAATATTGACAGATTTGATCCAAAGGTCAAAACAGGAAAATTCTCATCTTATCATTGAAGTGAGCAAAACAGAAAAAGGAAGAGCTGGTGGCTGATGTTTCAGCACTGCTGCGGTCATGTATAATTTAATGCTCCATGACTAGCTAATCATACTCTTCTCTCCATTCCTATCGTAAGCTTTGCAATAATGGTCAAGATTTGTGGTTTCAAGCAGTCATCTTGGTATATTACCTCACTGCTTCAGGCCTGACGTAGCAGTCCTGGTTTTCCACTGGGATGTCCCATTTAATTGCATCAGTCTGCTTTCTGAAACTCTTAGGAGGGTGTTAGGTTAAAAAAACAGACAAGGCAGAAGCTTTGTTTGGGCACAGGACTACAGAACAGAAGAAAACAAAATCAAAACCAAAAACAGCTGATACAGTTAATCCCATAGCCAGTCTCACAAGAGGGAGGGAACAAAAGCAACAGGTGTACTGCAGGGTTAACACATGATATGAAAAAACAGTTAATTCTTGCTTAGTTAAAACAGCAACTTTTAATTACAGAAATACCCACCTGTGCATTTTTTGTATTTAAATGTTACAAGCAACTTTCTTGATTTGTAAATAAAATATTTTATCTGATAGACACAAAAATATAAGAAACTATTTTTATAATTGGAAATCTGTGGTACAACTAGACATAGTATTTAAAATAGTACAGCCTATAGCCTACTTGGTTGACTACACTTAGAAAGAGATGCCAAAGTCACAGTGTCTCAGGTGATACTTCTCCGAGTTAGCTTCACTGAAGTGGTACAAATAGACCCATTTATCTGTATATTTTGAGTAACAAGTCTCTGAAATGGCACCCAGAAAGAATATGAAAATAAAATAGCTGCAAAATTACTCAGGCCTGCTTAGAGTGTAGACCTCGTCCTCTGCCAACATAAAGTGCAAGAATATACATCAGACAAGAATCTGATTAGCCTTTATCTAGATTTTTTTGCATCTTTTGGGGACACTGTCAGTTTATTAAATCCCTTACACACGACAAAACCACATAACCATTTTAACAATATCTGGTACAAGATACTGTAGCCAACTCCTCTGAAAACCGGATAACATATATTGATGAAGTATATGTTAAATGCAGATGATACAACAGTGTTATGGTTGCAAACATTAAAAAGGTTAGTTAGTTTAGTTTTTATATTACATTTTACAAAGACTTTCAGGACAAGTTTCAGGACAAACTCCATGAAAAAAGTGCTTATCTGTCATTTTTCCAAAAGCAAAATGCAGCATTTAAAATCTGAATTGCTTCCATTTACAAAATGTTACTTGTTTGAAAGCTGCAGCCTTAAATGTTAATACCTTTTTATGAAATAGACAGTTGACCTCGTGTTAGATTTCTCTTGTATAATCTATCTGCTTATATTACTGTTCTCATATTAACACATATACAATTATTAATTATATGGCAAATTAATTCCAACCATGTGTGTCCTGAAGGCAGAAATGTCATCAGGTTATATATCACCATAAATATTTTAACTACTCAGCATTTTCCAGACGTATTTATTGCACATGACCTACAATGTTTGGTAAACAAGCATGTGCATCCAGGGCATTTTTTTAAACTCCTAACACAATTTTCCATGGAATACATAACTTCATACACCTGAGGGCCCTGAATGTACAAATTACCAGCTGCAGTTCCTCACCTTTGCCTATATTCTCCAAGTAGTTTCAATATATTTCTCATAATTAAGTGATTTAATCAGACACAATAAGTAGATAGCTTTTTGACACTCTCTAGAGTTTTATTCTATTTGCCCACTGAATTCTGGCATTGGTCAAAAAATTATTTTAATTTTAGTGAGAAAGAATTATAAGATACTTAGCAGAAACTATAATGCTTAGAATATTGGGTTTAATTATACCCACTCATATTTCAGGGTGTAATATTTTGCATTTAACAAAGTATACTGCTAACTAAATACTAAGTTACTGGGTTGCAAAATAAAACTTTAGAATTCATTATGAAGACTTGATGACTTTTTAAAAACACAAACACCTTCAACATTAGCACATGATAGAACATTAGCACTGGCTGGAATTTACATTTATTTTGGCAGCTTTTGAAAGATAACCTTAGTCACATGTGTTTCAATGCTATGTACAAAGAACTGTACCTATTTCCTCTCATTACAAAAGTCTCAAAATATATGTTATAAAATTAATAAAAATTTTCTCTGCAACAACAGACCAGAAAATAATTATCTAAAAAATAAAAATAAAATCAATGTATTTTGAAATATCTTACTTTGCCAGGGGGTGTATAATTTACAAACAGGTTAAAACATAGCATGCCATCAAAAAACATGATCCCAGCATCTTAAGCATAGCCAGCAGAGCAAGTACAAAAAAGGAATCATCCACACAGTTGTGTTTTTTTTTTTTTAATCCTGTCTGTGACAGTCATTGGCAAGGTAGCCCTTAGGATAGCTACAATGTATGCCAGATACACAGTTAAAATTATGTTTTATATAAATCACAGACTGGAAACCGCATGCAAATTCAATTTAGGAAAAAGAGTGAGAGGGTTTCATGTTTGCAGAAAAGGCATTTTGAGCCACGCAAATCCTGTGCCAGATGTAAGGCTAACTATTGGCTGAATACTGACCATGTGTTTGAGCCATGCGGATGTGAAAACCCCGCCCAGAGCCAGATCTGCATTGCAGTCAAAGAAAGAACAAGATTTATTTCCCCTGCCCTACTCTTGCACAGATACGTAGGCAAGAAGGAAATCCACCTGCAGTTCCTTGCTTTAATAAAATGCACCAAACAATACTTACTATTTAGCTAACTGTACAGTTCCTGCTATCTCATGTATTGCAATAATTATATACTGCTTTTTATAAGAACAGCAATTACCTGCTACATCCTCCATTTTCCTTATTTCTTCCACATGTCAAGGTTTTGGTTGTTTGTTTTTTTTTCCTTTCTGTGTAGACAAAACAAATCTCAATTAAAAATTATTTTTGAAACCTTGTACTGCTTACCTTTACCCCAGTTTTGATGATTTTATCACACAAATTTTACCTGGCGTTTTCAAATGTAACTATCACATTTTTTTCTTCCCCCAGCAATACATATACTCCTTTCTAGTTGATGTACATTTAAAGAAAATATATGTATGCTAACAGAAGAGGGGGAAAAAGCTTAAATATATTGCTTTTAAGGAATCCCTAACTTTACCTTAGAGCCTTGTGTAAATCAAGCAGCACAGAGTGTTAAGCATTCAATTTTTTATCTCAACTAAGCTCCTTAAATATGGTTGTTGACACTTTAACATGAAAACTCTACACTTTGTCTAGGGGATAATTTTGCTAGGAATGGAATTCCTCCTACCCTAAAATTTAGAAAAAAATATGTGAATTTTTTGTGTAAGAGAAGTTACAGAGCCAAGTTCTAAGAGCATCTCAGCAAGCTATCTTCCCTTCACTGCTAGAGGTTTCATCGTTTGGTTAGTCCTAATATCATTCCCAACACAAGCTGCTTCAATTTTTGTCAGGATTCAAGCAAATAAAGAAAATTCAGATAAAATACATATAGAGAAGGGTATGGAATAAAATAGGGTCTAATAGATTTAATTAGCATCCAAGGGAGAAAGAAAAAATGGGAAAAAATGCTTAGGAAAATATTTTTATAGCAATAGAAAATGAAGGATTATTCAAAAGCATAATCATTTTACATAGACATATAATTTCTATAAATAAGTAATCCCCTGCCCCAGAATGAAACCAAAATATACAAGGGGAAAGTGGTTTCAAAGTATTTTTAATTGAGCTAGTTGTCAATTGTTTGGTCTCATTTCTGGGATCACAGCTCTGAGGTGTAGCTCTTGAGAAGTATGTCATGCAAAATGATGTAAAGTCTCTGACAGATGGGGTCTAATGGACATAGATGCAAGAGTCTGGTGTTATTTCTCCCGATGTTGCTAGAAATTACTAAACTTGTTCTAGGCTGGTGGACAATTATATGTGGTTTTGCTTCAAACTAGCTCATAGACTGACATATTATTTCAAATGCACCTTTATCAATTATTAAAGTTGAGGTCCCTTCCAACCCTAATAATTCTATGATTCTATGATATAGGAGAATGTAAATTGAAGCAGCTCACATATCTATATGCATTTAGTGACTTCCACATGAGAAAAGCAGACAGAAAGGGGAAATGCTATCTCAAGCCACTGCAAATAAGTTGTTCAGTGAGTGACAAAGTTCTGGAACAGAAGACACTTGCATTGGCACCATCTGGAGTCTTTAGGATTTGTTAAATTGGAAGTGTGTGTATACAAATGTATGTATACACGTGTGAGTATATATGGGTGTGTACATACACACACACACAATTTCTGAAATACAGCAAATACTGTAGCACGATCATACTGCTAATTACAATATCAAGAATGAGGTTATTGGTTCTCTGTATGTTTTCATTTAATGAAATAAAAGGCTTTCATGCACCCTGCACTGCACACAATTGCCAAAATGTTACAAGACCTTACACTAATATAGTATCCTGTCATTGTTCAGCGTAGCTCATCAAATTAAATTCAGAGAAGAAAACAATTGTTTCTAAATGAAGAAGACAGCAGAAGCCACAGTTGCTTGCACATTAGTCAAGGGTCTGCAGTAAACCTTGGTCATGTTTAAATATATTTCTACAAAGAGATGAATGTTAAACCATCTTTTGCCCTCAAGCTCACATGAACATTTTACTACATAGCATTCAGGCCTTCTTATCATAATTATATGTGTCCTTTTCAAAGAATGAAACTTAAATATATGCAAACCAACTATCCTTGTCACCACAGTACTAGCATTTAATTACTAATGAGCCCATTTTTTTCCCTGCAGTCTAAGGGGCTTATAGAAAAATGTGTTTTGTTCAGTTAATTGGCTCCATTAACATTATTATTATTATGAAGACTAGAATTCAAGATCAATTTCACATTCACATCTTACATCTCTGTGTAAGACTAAAAAAGATTCAGACTCTTTCACCAACTATGCATATCCAAAGATTCACTTTTACAAACAAGTGCTGTGTAAGAATAAAGCAATAACATCTTCCAACAAAACCACTACAAAAAATGCCAGTGAAGAGAAACAGACATATGAGATTCGTAAATAAATAAGTTAGAAGTCTTTCCTTTGTGCATTTTTTGGGGTTTGTTTTTGTGATGTTTTTTAACCAAGTACAAATTACTGTTCCCCTGGTTTACAAAGAGAGTACGTTTGCAAACACTGCTAAGAAAAATAAAAGCTTGCTAGCCATCTGCACAGAACACCAATACTCCATCTGCTACTATATGAAACTTCATCCGACCATGAAATAACATCAGCCAGAATAGATACAGGTGTATTAAATGCTGCATTTTGTCTTAAGGAAACAGGTAAGCCAAAACGAGTAGCAATATTCTACAATATAACAAAACTATAATTTTTCATCCAAGGCCACACATGTAGATAATTTCCATCAGCAACTGTGAAATCTTTGTAAAATGTGCATCTCCCTCATTTACCAGCTTGTCTTTTATGTCCATGCGGTAAGGATAATATTACAAAATTGCATTCTGTACAATTGATTTCACATACAGGAGGAGGGAGATCATGAACCGAAACTATAGAATTTGAACATAATCTGCCTATGGCTGTGCAACCAAATGAGACTGCAGGACAATTAGCTTCCTTGAGTGACACTTAACTGTGAAATGAGTAACAAACTAATAAAGGAATGGTATTCTTCAAACTCTGTGAGGCACCGCCCATGTAAATTGCGAGAACCTTTGAAACAAAGCAATGTATTTAACCACTACTCTTGTCTGTCTCAACGGTATTCTCAACTTGTGGATAACAGGGGCAAGAGAGCATGCAACATAAATAACACATACAAAAAGAATTTTATTTGAAGTAAAAAGTTAAATCATGTGGTTTACTCAGTTGGAAGAAGGAAAATAACAAATTGTCGGGTTTGGCCTCAGTGCAAAGAATATCCTGGAGGCTGCTGAGATGTCCAGTGTTTTACTTTATAGGTTACCTACCTTCTCAGAGAGATGAAAATATAGGAATAACCTAAAAAAAATGTTCACCTTCTGTACACAATCGCAGTGAAAACATTTCTAAATCTATTGGGATTTCCTCTATTTAAAAAAAATAATAATCAGAGAACTCAAACAGGTCTTGACACTTCTGCATAAAGACTTTAATTGGAAACTCAAAGACTACCTCTTTTTTTTTCTTTGGTTGGTTGGGTTTGGGGTGGTTTTTTTTTGTTTCGGGGTGTGGTTTTTGTGTTTTAGGAACTGCAGGGTAAAAATCTAAAGAAATTAAATTAGCAGCCAATACTAAATTCCCAGTGATCCATAACCTTTTCAGTCATTTTATATGGGGATACTCGCCTACAAACCCTTCAGTAAAATGTGAGGTACTCCTTTATATAACTTTTTTTAAATTATAGGGGTAAGCTTTTATAATCCTGTTTTTCCTGATCTAACTTTCCAGATAAGGAAAATTTTGTTGTGTATGCTTTATTCTACACAAAATTCTTGCAAAGACCCTTGCTTTTAAACCCTGCATGCTGCCTTATGACAAAAGACATTAAAAGATAGAAACGCTCTCTGCTTAAGATCCGAAAGTTTGCCAAATTTATTGCTTGTTTTGTTGTTCAACCAGAAACACACTAACCTACCTTCACCTTCAAAGGGTGAGTGCTAAGCAGTTTGTGAAAAGCAAGTATTTTCGTGGCATCTTTGCACTGTCTACAGCATAAAACCAATACGTGGAGACTACAAATAATAGCGGCCTCCCTCCTTTCAAAGGTCCTGGACGCCTCATGCATACCCTGCAGAAGTCCTCTGTAACTATCACATTCCCGCCTTCCCTTTCCTACAAGCTGTTTTAACACATCTTATTAACAATATCCCTCAAGGCCAATATTCCGATGTCTCCCTTTTCACTCATCAACCCCGTGGCCACAGGCCCAAGAAGTACCAGCCTGAGACCTACGGCCTGCATTACGGGCTCTGGGCCCGCCTTCGGCACCCCCCCACCCCCCAAAAAAAAACAAAACCCAAACCCAAACGCAGACAGCCGCGGCGGGGGCAGGCCGCAGGGCGGCCTGACGTAGAGAGGAGAGGCGGAGCTCGTGACGTACCCGCCACGGCTGCGCGCTAGCGCTACCACCCCACAGCGGGCGGCGGTTAGTGCGCAGGGCCGACTGCCGGCGTGGGACTGAGCAGCGCGGGAAGGCGCTTGACTGAACGCTAGCACGGTTATATCTAATCTTGTCTTGTTCGCTATTCCCTTTTCCCCCTCTCTCTGCTCTCACTCGCGTCCTTTGCTACTCCTTCACTGGGGAAGGGGCTGATCGGCCGAGCGCGGCCCAGAGCTCGCGGCGCGGCTCGCGGGGGAGGGGCGGAGGCCGCCGTGAGGAAAGCAATAACGGCCGTTGCGCGCACGCGGCACCCAGCCCTCCCTTCCCCCTCTATTGCTGGGTGGCTGCATCCCGCCTTTCCACCACGTGATCGCCATCTTCCCTCCTCCTTCTTTCCCTCGGCTCCATATTGGTACGGAGGGAGGCGATTCTGGTCACAAAATGGAGGTAACTGTTCGCCGCGTGTAGGGAGCGGAACCTACTAGGTTAAGGCAAGGGTGGAAGGGGAGGTGAAATAGCCTTTTTCGCTCTCTACAGAGGTAGAGCTGCATTAACTATCCGCCAGAGCCCTTAAGCGGGAAAGGGTAGTGCTGGGCGCGACGGGCAGCAGCTTTGTGTGTGTGCGCGTAATCTTGACTCTTAGCGTTCTCGCCGCCACTGTGGAGTGGCCGCCTCGTAGCGTTTCCGCTGCCATGTTGATCCGTTTTTTCCTGCGACATGGCGGGTTTAGCCCGCAATGGCGGATGCTGGCAGGAAGAGGGAGGATGCGGGAGAGGCTGCGCTTCCGCCGTGCAGACCCTCGGGCGCAGTGACTTCAGCCGCCATTTTGCTGCGCTGTATAGTGTGGGTGGGGAAGATCTGGGCCTCGGCTTGGGACGAGACTGTTAGTTGCAGATTCCTCCTCAGCTATCCTAAGGGACTCTGAAACACTTAAGCACGTATTCGAGCGACAGTGGAGAAGTGCGTCCCACACAGGAGTGTGTCATTGTTCTGTCCTCCCTCAGTGGCCCCACTCTTAACTACCCGGAATAGTGCGTTAGGGATATTCTTTACCCATTCATGTTCCTGGTAACAGACTTCCATAGCACTTAAGTTCCATTAATGCAGTGTGCTGCTTCTCGCTGAGGAATACTGGTACACGTTGCAGCACCTTCGTAATAACCCTCCCCCATCACCCCTTCCCGAGGGATTTAGCACGTGTAGCGAGCATTTGCTGCTCGGGGAGGTGGGGGAAGGCATAGTTCAAAGCTTTCTCCTTATGCCTTTATCCAGTCCCCCAAGCGCACATGCACAATAGCTGCGGCATTTGGTGGCATTCCACCACGATCCAAGCGGGCAACAGGAAGAAGCAGTCCTGTGCAAATGCTGATTCAATTATTCCTCAGCTTGAATGAAGTCGCGATTAAATGCAGTCAGGCGCAGTCATTCATACCCTACCTGGAGGGAAATACTGTCATGATATCTCGCCTTGTTTTTCTTTACTCTCTTCTCAAACCTATGAATTTTCTTTCTCAGCTATTTCAAGTAGATCATGATAAGCGGAAGTGGCTTTGTTTTTTTTTCTGGGGTTTTTGGCGTGTGTGTGGTTGTTTTTTTCTTCTATCTCGACCCTCTTCATTATAAACTGAAATCTTAGAAAATATAGAGCACTCGAGTCACTCTGTTTTCTGTTCCTGCATTAAAAGCAGAGAACAAACTAGGTGCCTTAGAAAAAGAGCTAAAAATAACTTCGATGTAATCAATTGTTGTAGCTGCTTCAAGGTTATTGAGTAGTTTGGCAACTGGAACAGTTTATGGCTTCAAAGCATTTTGACATGCTTCAGTAAAGCTTGGGAAGTCATTGCATAAATTACTGTCTTACGCATTTTTTCCTAGCAGATGTACCTGTTGGCATTGGGAATAAACTGCCAACATTCTTAAGAGATGAAAATCTGTTGGTTTGCTACTTATCTCTTGGATTTGGTAAAATACACTGTATCTACATTAGGTCTAGTTTTAGCTATTTACAGGGGAAAAAAATACATCTCCATAATAGTCTCTGAAGGACAGTTGAATTTCCATTTGAGTTGTCTGTTTCACCTCTATTACCTTGTTTCTGTAAAGGCTACAGTAGCATCTGTAGGTTCCTTTGAGTAATGAGGCATGTCCCAGGATTTTTCATAACTTACAGATTTGTTCTGAGACTACTTTCAGCTCTGTAGTTAAGTTGCAGTGTGTATGTACTAATTTAACTCTGTTGATTAAAACCTTCTCAATATTTAAAGTTGACTACAGTATGTTGTTGATGTTAAGTATTAAAAAAAAGCTAATAGTGACAGCTTTATTAACTTTGTAAGGCAAAGTAGGAATAGGGCTGAGCAGGGCTGTGTTTCCTTCAACAGATGGTGTGAATTAGCACGGAGACAACTCGCTTTTGACTGTCTCTTCGCCACGGTGGCAAGGACCATGCTTCAGGGCTTTTTGTTGGCCACCATGGAGCCTCACTAGAGAAAGTAGCAAGTGACAAAATCAGACAGGGATTGCATACTTTTCATTACTTAGTCTTTTAATAGGCTTATCCTTTTTCTCCTTATTAATTACCAAAGGGGTTTTTTTTCCTATGCAAGTATTATTTTTTTTTTAAAGCCTTTGAATTGCTAATGTTCTGTTTAGTACATTCCTTGTATGGCTTCAGAAATTGAATTGAAACAGCTCAGTTGAAACAGTATCTTAATAAGTCAAACTGATGTTCTGTTTAAACGATCTCTGTAGCAGGTTTATCATTGTGTAGGGAGGAACTGAAAATATACAAACACTTTATTTCATAAAGCCTTGAAAATTGTTAATGCATTAAATCATAGTACTCACTGTTTCCCAGCTGAGTTTAACTTGAAGCTGGCTTTTAACATGGAATTATTAAATAACAATTTCCACTCTTGAAAGACAGTACATACTAGTCATTAGTAGAGGCCAGCCTGCCTTTTATTATGCAGTATCTGAAGGAATAAACCCCAAAAACCCTCCCCACAATCCAAGCAAACTCCAAAATACATCTAATCAGGTAAATAGAAATTATTTTAATGTAGTACAAGTATAGTTCCACAGAACTGTGTTATTTAGTTGACAGTGTATTGGCTACTGTAATAGAGTTTGTAATAAAGTTTTTAAAAAGTGATACTACCAAGATACTAATAAAGTAGAGCAAGACAGACTTAATATATTGTATCAGAAAATTAGAAAATAAAGACTAATGGGAATGTGATTTACTTTTTTTAATTCTTTGTGTGGTGTTTGTGGAGTTGGTTGTTTTGGGGGTTTTTTGTTATTGTTAGAAGGTTTACACATGGATTTGCTCACTGAGCTTCTCTGGTAAAAGACTTGATTTTTGTATGACACATACATAATTTTGTTAACATTTATTGTTAAAAGTTGGGTGTGTAAATGGGTAAAGGCTGATAATCGCATATATCACTAGGAAGAAAAGTAATTCAGATTACTAGTGCTACAGATGGCTGAGAATCATCTGTTAAAATTTTGGATGTTGCAAGAATAGAATCAGTAGAGGATTCTTGCATTTAATACATCCTCTAGTGTTAACAGTTCCAGGCTGCTAGATCACTGATTACAGTAAGTTACACATACGATAATTCTAATAAGATATAATTGCAATGTATTGAATATTATGTGGTTTAAAATCTAGGTAAGTAGAGTTTATGTAGTGAACTTGGGTATCAAGAGGTGGAATTTGCTGTTTGAGTTGTGTTTTTGATCGTTATACAAGATGGTAATCAACATAGATTGTTTTCTGTGGATTTGAGCATTAATTTGTACCTAGGTAGTCCAACTGGTATAAGAAGAGATTTACTAGGATAACAGATGCTCTTCTTAATCATGAGCAAAATAGGTTGAGGATTTTTACTCTACCCTTTTAAATACTTGCAATTTTTTCTACATTCACCCCTTTTCCCATTTCCTCCTATGAAGCTACACTCATGCATTGCTTCGCAGGACTTGAGGTAAGTACTAACTTATCCAATCTGTTTTCTAGGGTTCCTACATCTGAAATAAAGGCTGAGCTAGAGTACCCTTCCAAAATGGCTACTCTTAAGGAAGAGAGAGATGTGGAAGACTACAAGAGGAAAGGAAGACGATCCTCACAGGTGAGGGGATTTCTTGTTTGAAAAGTAGCTTTAAGGGGAAGATATTTTAAAAAACTCCCCAACCGAACCATTTCTATTTGATATATTAATTCCTAGCTTTTTCCCCCCTTTTACTTTCATCATTCCATATTAGTGGAATAACTTTGAGTTGTAGTATGTTACTTAAAATTTTAAGGGGTGAGATATTCAGTGCAGTGGGGAGATGTTGCTTTTCTAGTTTTCTGTTACAACAAAAGTGATGAAGTGTATGCTTGTGATTAAAGCAAGGTGTATTTTTTAAAAAACAAGTTCATGCATCCTCAGGAACTCGATTCCTTTGTATCTTCAAAATCCTGGTATTAGGGGGAATGAATTCAGGTTTTTTTGTGATAAAAAAATGGTTGCCACCTACTTACTGCAAACAAAAAGTGAGGCTGTGCTAAGATTACTTTTCTTTTGCTTCTAACAGAAATCCCATAGACAGAATAAGGTGCATAGTATAGAGAAGATGGTGGGGCTGTTCTGGGAGGATGTGAGCTAGTTACTTCGGGGCAGGGTGTGGAAATGGGAGTGGGAGAAAAAGCCTTGGTACCCGTCAGAAAATAACCTGAAATTTGAGATCACAAAAGAGAAGGTATTAATATTTTATTTTTTTTACATAGCTTATAACAGAGGTTATCTGATAGTTTTGATTTGTTTTCTAGCATTTTTTCAGGGTGCCTGAATTTTGAACTAGTTTAACTTTTTCCAGGAATCACACTCCTGCAATGTGTGAGGGCTTTTACACTTGAATTAGAACTAACGTTATCCGAGTTGCATGTGTGGGGTACCTTATGGTTATTTTGTATTGAAATGTGATATGGGTAAAGTCCTTCTGGAAGGAATGTTGCAACTGTCTCCTTTGTTTGGACTTCGGATAGAATGTAACTGGGGTCACTCAGCTGCCTAATAAAACAGCTCTTAAGTTTACCAAAGTAGCTTGCACTGGAATGTACTTCAAAGCCATTAAATTTCTAGAGAAAACGTTTCACAAAGTTGATGAGGTGCCAGTTTTCTGTAAGGTTTCCCATCTCAGAAGGCAGTCTAGGGTTGGACTGCCTGAGGAACAGAGCAGTCTTATCTTGCAGGTAAGCATAGATGTGGTGCCCTGGCACTTGCTGGTGTTCATAGTGGTATGATGCACCAGGAGTCGACTTGAAAACAGTGCCTTTATACAGTAGTACTGCAGTGCCAAAACACTGATTATTCAAATCTCCTGCCATGTGAAAGTTAAGTTTATAGCAAACTCGGAATATAGAGTGTGTATCACAGCAGCATTGTGAAGAGGTATCACCAGTCCTGCAGAGTTTAGGATTTTTACAGGAATCTAGTTTCTAGTTGCCAGTTTATTCTTCTCTCTTCTGAGAGACGTGCAGTTACTTCGCTGAGTGTTGGTGGTTTTAGGTAGGACGTACCAACCAGAAGGTGGATTTTGGTGGCGAGAAGGGGTGATCCACGTGCTCCCTACAATCCGGTCTCTCCCTGCCCTCCTTCCGGGCCCCGCTTTCCGGGGCAGGGCCGTCGGGACTCTCCCGCGGCGCCGCTCCGGCGCTGGGACGTGGCGGGCGGGACGGGCGCTACTGCGCGAGCGCGTTCCCGCTCTCACGTGGCTCCTCCCCTCCGGCTCCATATTAAGGGTGGAGGAGACGAGATCGCACACAAAATGGAGGCGGTCTCGGATCCGCCAAGCTTTGCTTCGCGGGAGGAAGTCGCTAGTCAAGGCTGGAATTAAAGTTCCCTGCCTCCTTAGAGCCTGTTAATGTATTTGGAAAGTCCTTTAAGCTGCGCGCGGGAGAAATGAAGCTGCTTGCTGGCTGCAGGCAGGATGGATGTTCTTACAACTACCCCTCCCCGCTCTGACAAAGGAAAACTGCAAAATGGCGTCCTGGCCTGCATTGTTAGCTGCGCGGGAGGAAGCTTGCGGATTTTGTTGAAGTAGTGTGGTAGTAGCACAACACACTTCTCCCTCCCCTGTGTAAGATTTGCTGTCCAGCAGAGACTTGTTATAATCAGCTTGCAGCAGAAGGACTGAGAAACAACACGTGTGATAGAGGACAGCAGCGCTCTGAAAGCCGTGGAGATGCTTAACCCCAGTGAGAACACAATACCTGAAAAAAACTAATTCCCTATGAAAATGTTGCTTTTTATATCTGTAGAGACATACTGTAACAGGTATGTTCTGAATATATTGTCTTTGGTAGGAGAGGGAGAAGCTCTTAACAGCATTGTTCCAGCCACATGGGAATGACAGTTTATGTGCACATGATACATTTCCTTTAATATGTGTGGGAGAGTTTGAAACACTTTAATGTTCCCAGCTTTAACATAACCCGGCTAAAAATCAGCTATTGTCAGTAAGTTTTTAAAAAAGGGGGGTGGGGGGCAATCAGCAGCAGAAGACAATATGTACTTAATCTGAAGTAGTTTCTTTATATAGTATGTGTTATTCTATTATTTTATACTGAAGTTTCCATATAGATAGAAAGGAGGTTTTTGTTATGCTTCCATAGTCCAGACCACTTGGAAGACTGTAGAAAAGAACCTTTACTTTTTAGTCACAAGACTATTCACTGTCAGTCATTTATGTAATATTGCTGTAACAAACTTAAACCTTAAACGACACATAGTTACTGAGAATACTGGGGCTTTTTCCTGTTTAGTAGGTGTGAAGTCAGGCATTTACTCCCCACTCAGCTTTTCATAATCTTAGGCATTGTTTTCTGTAATACAACCTGAACACTGTAAAATGATGATTTGTTAAAGCAGTATGATGTAATTAAATTACCTTTTGACAAGTATTGCTTTGCAGTACTCCTTGCTCTTCAGGGTGGTGGGGTTGCACTCAAAGGGATGTACACTTTCTGGACCAGCCCAGGTACCACCACCCAATTTATTTAAATTTTGGCAGAGGTCAAAGCACTTCACCTTCCAAGTTTGAAGCACATCTACACGTAGAAGTCTGTGGGTGGCCTTATGTAGTTCAGCTCTAGACTAACGATGCATGTAGTCTAGATTAATTCACTGCAGCAGAAACATTGATGCCTGTTAATGCATTCATGCTGCAGAATTGTAGTTATACACAGCATAGCTAGCATGTACCTTATGCAGTGTTTTACATGCACAAAAATACCAACTTACTAAAGAAGTTTTTTGTATGATTTTTTAATAAGATTTCTGTTTTGGACATGGGTGAAAGCTATAAAACTGTTTTTCACAATCTGCTGACAAATGTATGGATATATACCCTGATACCGAAAAACCCCAACACTGAAGGAAAGCAGAAATACTAAAGCACCTTTAAGGCCACTTTATTTATGCTATAGAAAACTGAGTTCTGAAAATTGCCACATTTTCATACTTGGCTGGTCATATATGAGTGATACTGTCAGGAACACTTAACAAGCATCTTAAAACAAGTTTAAGGTATCAGTTTACCAGTAGTTGTACCCACTACTAGTCATTTATTAGTCATTTACTTTGTAAAACAAGAAGTCCACATTGTTTCACATGTACTGCATATGTACTCAATTTGAAAATCAGGTAGGAATTAAAATTCTTAAATTTCTTCCAAGGTGCATACAAATAACTTGTCAAAATAGATGACCCAAAATGAGACACTGGATTTGCACAGTAACTGGTTTTTCTTTTACACTCTATTCTTAAATTTTTATAGTTCCTTGTGATAATGTTTTTTATCTAGCAGTGCTTCGTTGCTTATCCCTACAGAGTATTATGCAAGCCAAATGTAAGAGAGGCAGTACTGTGGAGTAACAGAATCATTTAGGATATTGAAATTTCCTTGCTGTTATTTGTGTTTGAGCTCTCTGTTAATGTTTTAATTAAAATCACACCTCACTGTTAACTGTGCTGCTGTCTAAACTCCTTAGTGGTCATTGGTTTTATGTAAATATATTCCACTCAATTGTAGTTACAGTGTGCACAGATAATTTTTAGTAATTTTGTGGTTTGCATTCAAAATACGTTTTTGATTTTTTTTTTTTTTGTAGGGCCATGAACCAAAGGAGCCAGAGCAGTTGAGAAAGCTGTTCATTGGAGGTCTGAGCTTTGAAACAACAGATGATAGCTTGAGAGAGCACTTTGAAAAATGGGGCACACTCACGGACTGTGTGGTAAAGTGTCAAATACTAGTTTGTGCTTTTGAAAGAATACAGGTACATCATTTAGTACAGACATGCAGAATGCCCCCTGTGTTTTTTGTAGGTGATGAGAGACCCACAAACAAAGCGTTCCAGAGGCTTTGGCTTTGTGACTTACTCTTGTGTGGAGGAGGTGGATGCTGCTATGAGTGCTCGACCGCATAAGGTTGATGGGCGTGTGGTTGAACCAAAGAGAGCAGTTTCAAGGGAGGTGAGTTAGTGTTTCAGTTAACCTCATTTCCTAATCTTTAATCATTTAAAACACTGATTGTAACTTTCTGGCATTGTAGGATTCTGTAAAGCCTGGGGCACATCTCACAGTAAAGAAAATATTTGTTGGTGGAATTAAAGAAGACACAGAAGAATATAACTTAAGAGAGTACTTTGAAAAATATGGCAAGATTGAAACCATAGAAGTCATGGAAGACAGGCAAAGTGGAAAGAAAAGAGGCTTCGCTTTTGTAACTTTTGATGATCATGATACAGTTGATAAAATTGTTGGTAGGTAACTCCTTAGTGAGAAGTGTCTCAAGGATAAAAGTGTAACAGTGAATTATAGAGAAGAGTGTATGGAATATAAGGTGATGGTTTAACCAACTGCTTTATTGGAAGAAATGGGGTAGCTTTAATGTTCCTTTAGAAGTGTGGTCATGCTTTACAGTAGTTTTCTAGGAGACTTCTGTTGCATGTTGCTTTCAGTGATTCGGTTTTCTAACTCTTGGGTATTCACAATTTTTTCTAGTTCAGAAATATCATACTATAAATGGACATAACTGTGAAGTTAAAAAAGCTCTCTCAAAACAAGAGATGCAGACTGCTAGCTCTCAGAGAGGTGAGTTTGTAGTTGTGCATGGTTGTTTTATGTGTTACTGGTTTTCAATTAATGTAATTTTAAGTAAAACATTTTGTAGGTCGTGGGGGTGGCTCAGGCAACTTCATGGGTCGTGGTAACTTCGGAGGTGGTGGAGGAAACTTTGGCCGAGGAGGAAACTTTGGTGGAAGAGGTAAATGACTATAGAGTGTTTTATAGAGAGTAGAATTTTTGTTGTAATTCCTGTGTTAGTTGTCTTAGACAGTTGAAAACAATTGTCTCTTTTCTATTCCAGGAGGCTATGGTGGGGGTGGTGGTGGTGGAGGTAGCAGAGGAAGCTTTGGAGGTGGTGATGGATACAATGGGTTTGGTGATGGTAAGTGTTTTGCTCAATATTTTACTTTTTTCTCATCATAATGTTGTAACTAGGTGTAAGTCTTACCTTCACCATGAAAATATCACCAAAGTGGACTTCTGCGCTGCAGAGTAAAAGGGCTTTTTGTGTTCCACAGAAAAAGATGGGTTTAAAAAGCCACATTCCTGTATTTATCCTTCTAAATAACTTCATGCCATGAAGCAGATGTTTATGATTATTGAACTAAATGAAATTTCAGCATCGGCTGAGACAACTAAAACTGCATAAAGCAGTGACCAGTTAACAGATACCTTTTCAATCAACTGTAAGGCTTTTTGTGGTTCAGTAGTATCTTTTCCAAGATGAAATTCCGATGAGTATCTGAAAGAACTGGAAATTACTGATGCCTACAGAAGTAACTTTTTTGTGTTTGGGTGGGGCAGGAAATGAGGAAAATAGCATGTAATTCTTTCTGTCCCAATTCTTTAAGCAGATGCATTTTGAGTTCTTTGGAACTGCTTCCCAATTTGGAAGTACTCCATCAAAATGTCAGAGACTAGATCAGTATCTAGACTAACTTAAGTCTTTCAGATGCCTTATGTGTATGTCTGGATAAAAACTTTAAACCATAATTTTGAGGCTTTTGTCTACTTCAGTCACTTCTGTTCAGAGGAATAAAGAGGGTGGCGCACGAAGCCATTTGTGTAAAGAGACAGGTTTTACATGTATTGGATTTTGGTGGTGGTAGCGGAATGTCTGTGTATTCTCTGTGAGTCAAAATTAATTTCATAAGCATTGTGCTTCTGAGGACACATAAGCTAATGCATATGTGTGTGATGTTTAGATTAACTGGTTTAGAAATTACAGCACTGCAGTGAATATAATACAGGAAAAACATTGTGGGATATTGTGTGGTTCTGTTGTTGGTTTGGTGTTTTGTTTTTGTTTTGTTTGTTGGGGTTTTTGGTGTGTGTGGTTTGGGTTTGGGTTTGTTTTTTTTGTCAGATGGTAATGAAAGATCCAGCATTCAGCATTGATGTGTTTATTTTAACTATTTTATTCAAAGGTGGCAACTATGGAGGTGGTCCTGGCTATGGCAGCAGAGGAGGTTATGGTGGTGGTGGAGGACCAGGATATGGAAACCCAGGTGGTGGATATGGTGGTGGAGGAGGAGGATACGATGGTTACAATGAAGGAGGAAATTTTGGTGGTGGTAAGATGCTGGCTTTAGACAGTAGGCATCCATGCTTTTCAGTCAGGTCTGAGTTGTACAATGCCCAAAGTATGTTACTGCATAAAATAAGTTGTACAGTTAGGTCTTAATGTAGACAGTGCTACATGAGGAGAGCTACCGCATTGTTTTACACGGTATTAGTTACTTTTCAAAAAGAGCAATAAATCTTGACGGGGAAGTCAAGTAGAATTTTTAAGCACTGTAATTGTGCTGTTGCTCTCAGCGGTTCACGTCATGTAGATCACTTTGTCTTTTGTGAAGATGGTAAATCTAAGTTTATATAAACTTTTTCATTGTGTGCTCCAGGTCTGGGGAGTTAAGCTGGAAAATCTGCATAGTTTTATTATATCCTCTGATGTTGTGTAAGCAGCATGCCTGTTACTGTTCTGACATTATATACAATTGATTTGCTCCATGAAATGAATTACATACAAAGCACTGGAAGGATAACAGTGAAACTTGTGCTTTTCTGAGTTTGGAGGCCTTGAATTTCTTCTGTTGTGTAAACTTCTAATTGCCTACTCAAACCTGTGTACAATTTCTAGTTACAGACTCTTTAGGTTGGAAGAGACCTTTGAGATCAAGTCCAGTTGCTATGTTGTGTGGTATTTTTCATCATCAACAAAATACCAATTTTTAATCCTTAAAATGCTGGGAGTCTTCTGTCATTTGTGTATTTGGTGTAGAGGTAGCATGGAAAATGCTTGCAATTCTATTTCAGATTCTTTTAAACTACAATTTACATGACATTGGATGTCATAATTTGGCATGCTTCATATCCTGAGTCTTGAACCAAAGTGGTTTTATAAATCTGTATTTGTTTCAGGTAATTATGGTGGAAGTGGGAACTACAATGATTTTGGAAATTACAGTGGACAACAGCAGTCTAACTATGGTCCCATGAAAGGTGGTGGCAGCTTTGGTGGCAGAAGTTCAGGCAGTCCCTATGGTGGTAAGTGTGATTTTGTACAGCAAAGATTTTGGGGTTAAAATTTCATGTTATTGCTGTCTCTCAATGTGCACTCGTTTTTTGTAGGTGGTTATGGATCTGGAAGTGGAAGTGGGGGCTATGGTGGTAGACGATTCTAAAAATGCTACCAGGAAAAGGGTAGGTGTAATGCATATTTATAATGATGATTAATAATGTACAACTGTTCACTGAGAGTAATAATTTTCTTATCCTGTATTCAACAGGCTACAGTTCTTAGCAGGAGAGAGAGCGAGGAGTTGTCAGGAAAGCTGCAGGTTACTTTGAGACAGTCGTCCCAAATGCATTAGAGGAACTGTAAAATCTGCCACAGAAGGAACGATGATCCATAGTCAGAAAAGTTACTGCAGCTTAAACAGGAAACCCTTCTTGTTCAGGACTGTCATAGCCACAGTTTGCAAAAAGTGCAGCTATTGATTAATGCAATGTAGTGTCGATTAGATGTACATTCCTGAGGTCTTTATCTGTTGTAGCTTTGTCTTTCTTTTTTCTTTTTATTTTCCCATTACATCAGGTATATTGCCCTGTAAATTGTGGTAGTGGTACCAGGAATAAACAAATTAAGGAATTTTTAACTTTTCAATATTTGTGTAGTTCAGTTTTTCCACACTTAGTACAGAGAACTCTATAACAGAAATAAAATGTAGTCTAGGGTGTTTCCTTGTTAGAGAGGATAAATGCATTTCTCAATTCCTATTTTGTATTAATTTAACAATAGAAACACCTATTGATTTGCAGTCTTAAGGGGTCTAGTCTCAGTGTATATATGTAACTGTCATTGACATGAGTTACATAGGCATACAGAGGAAAACATCTGTATGTTGCATTATAGTTTGTTTTAGATGTATAACTAGGATTGAGTTACTCAAATTAGTGTTTGTGAATTATAGAACTAAGCTTTACCTTAATGAAAACTCAAAATTACTTTTTGGTTTGTGCATATTTTTTAATTTGTAGTTCTGTATTAGTACTAGCGCTTCAAGAAAATAAGGCATGATAAATATTTTAACAAGACCAACTTTAGACACATTAAAGCTGTCTCCCGTCTCATTTGAGATGTATAAGGGATAACTGCAGTTGCTTAAGTCTTGGGTGAAGACAAAAAGAAACTTGCTTTTTACCTTTATATTTATTGTAATTCCCGAGAAGTTAAGGTGGGGGGAATCAAGTGCCTGTTTTCTTGGGATATACAATGATTCTGTTTCAATAAAACTATACTCTGGGGAGGGTGGCTTGGAATTTTCATCCCCTTCCTTTGTCCCCATTTCCCTCTCCCTCACACCAGACTGCTCTGTTTCAATTAAATGAGGCGTCATAGTGACAGTAATAGGAATGTTCCTCAATAACTTAATGGCTATATACTTTCTTGCATGCACCCTAGGCAATTTTCTGGACACATTCTTCTGACTGGGAGCCAAGGGTAGCACAGGTGTAATCACTGACAGTCCCAGGTAATGCGTTCCAAAAGCCCATTCACCATGGGCTCTAAGTAGTATAGTTTTCAAGCTTCTCCCCTTGCAAATGTCTGTGCTCAGCTAAGAGCTCAAAATAAAACACAATCTAGATGTATTTTACTGACTAGAAACACTTCCCACGATGTAGAATGGTACAATCTTGAGTTTCCACAGGCAGAACCATAGCGTGTTACAATTTTATTTGATGCACTGGAGTAGCAAATCTTATAAGCACATATGGCTAGAAATTGTACTTCATTCTCACTTCTGACCTCCAAATTACAGCACTGCAGTCTGTTCTTTTCTCATCTGATGTAAATTCTCTCAAGTGTTGCCAGGACAGTGCTTTCTGTCGGTTCAGACTCAGAGGAATAGGGACTCAGTCAATAGAAGAAATACTGACACTTGACAATGTGTATTGGCTGGCATTACTCACACTTGGTTTCACTGCTGGGTCAATGTGCAGTATAAGGTAAATGCAATTCCAGTGTAGGAATGAATTTGCAAAGATGTATGAAATATTCAAGGCATAATCAGTCATATTAATAATGAATTATTTTAAGTAGAAAAATGAGTGTGTTGTTTGGAAAAAAAAATTAAACTATGTTATTTAAACACTGTTATTGGAGTGTATTTAGACTGCAGTACACTAAAACAAGGAACCCGTGTCAAGATGGTAGCCTCCAAACTGGATTTCAAAGTCTGCTTATTTTCTGTGGAGTTATAAAATCTCTAAAGTTAAAGCAAGAACTGGTGACTTAGTGAATGCTTCTGTTGTTGTACATACAATTTGGGCTTGGGGGAGGCTGTATTTCAATAAAGGCATTTTTTAAACAACCCATTTGGAGTTTGAAAACATTGGAAACTAAACCACACCTCACTAGGGAGTGAGCCACCTAACTACCGACTTGCTTTGTACATTACTACAATTAGATGATGTGTAGATTTGTACTACGTGGGGCCTGCATCTGATTGCAGGGACAACTGGAGGATGGGGTTGATGTCCCTCTGACAATTGATCTGATATTTCTAAATTTTAGAATGTATTGACAGTGTTCTTTTTAACAGGGCCTCTTGTAGCTGTACTGTGACAACAATGTTAACTTTGAAAAATAGTGTCATAATAAACTTTATGAACAAGATCTGTATGCAACCTTTTAAGAGATGGATGTAAGTGACCGCTTTGTAGGTGGGTGGGGTAGTTTAGCTGTTGTTTGTGACGTGGAAAAGTGTAAGCCATGAGGACAGTGATTAACCAGCTTCAAAGAACCTAGGATGTACTTCTTTGATCCATACTTTGCTAAGGAGACTCATAAGACAGGACTTCAGCAGCCTATTGAGTATGGAGAAGTCAGCATAATTAAAGAATGACGAGGCAGCAGGAGCAACAGCTTCAACTTCCAGAAAAGTGAAGGCATAAGATTCTGTGCTGATAGTGAGCAGCTTTCCAAAGGCTAGTTAAATCTGCTTATCACAGCTGAAATATCGAAGAAAGTCTAGCCAAGAGTTCTTCACCTTTTGGAACCTCCTTGAGTGATAGCTACTTGAGTTGACTCAAAATCAATAGGTCTAGCATTTAGACCTGAAAGGAAGGGCAATGAGCATAGGTAAGGTTTGCCTTTAAAATTTTTCATGAATTATAAAGAGTAGTGGGAGGTTTTTAAACAAGGTAAGAGTAATTTCTTTAATTTTCAGGTTGAATGAGAAGCTGCTGCTTGACAAAATGGGGAATGTCTTGCACATCCTCTTCAACTGAAGGTTTCTGACTGGGTAAGACCTGTAGTGCATAGTAAAACACTTGTTTAACCCTTATTTCCTTCTAGGCTTTTCCTTGTCAGCCTTTTAATATCAAGGAAAGCATTAGGCTTTAGGGAACAAGTATTCTAGAATATGCTGTCCAGTGTTTCCTGTTCTGAGTGGGGGTTGCTTGCTGCCGTAATTGCTGTTCAAGAATCTTCTGTTCCTGGCAGGTACAAAACTGCTGTGCATTTGAGGTCAGCAACACAGAAATGAAAAACGTTTTGAAATATGTGCCATAGTTACCATGGGGAGTGTTCTGGGGTGGGAGAAATTGTTCATTACCTTCAAGGAGAAATCACCGCCTTGCAGAAACCTGGAAAGGTGAAGACCTGGAAGTTGTTAAAATTCTCAGTAATGTGTGATGCACTGTTGCTGCAGCAGTTCTGTAAGGCATTTTGCATTGGTTCCCCTCCTAAAATGGCTTACCAGGTGTTTTTTATTTTCTGTATAAATCCAAGAGCTCCTTTTTTGGTGCTTTCAGGCAGGATAGTTTAGCAGAGGCAAATACTGTCATGTAATGTTCACCTAAAAGCACTACTGTACTTGCACATGGGATTGGCAATGAAAGAACTGTCATGGAATCTGCTTTTTATCTACGCTGGTTCTTAAGTCTTGGGACATGGCCTTCCTTTCTTGCGTACTTGATGGTTACAGGTCTTGGATATTTTTAACTTCTATTTAGTACTCTTCTACCTATTTAAACTTGCACAGAGTTGGATGTCATACTGGTTTTGAGTTCAGTTTCTGTTCTAGTGTCAGTTACACTTCAGTTGTTCAGAAAAAGTCAAAGGGAACCTGTACATTTCAGTTCAACTTGGGGCTTTAGGTTTGTCCACAGATTGATTCACATGTTTATAGGCAGCAGGTAACAAGTTTAAACATCCAGAAAGCAAACTTGAAATTAGAGCATACAACTAAAAGTCAACTTGGAAGTAATTTACTGTGGCAGTGTTGAGATGTTCATCTAATTGAGAGCTGCTTAATGGAAATTCCAGTGACTCCTAAGTGAACAGATGGGTTTTTGCTTAGCCATGGTTGAGCCAAACTTTGAAAAGGCTGCAATAAAGCCACAATCTAGTGTAGGAAGCTAGGCAGCTTGTTGCTGAAGTGACAAACTTGCTTTCTTGAAACTCTGAGTAAAACCTGCTTTTCTGCTAGGCAAAGTTGCCTTGTGAGCTCATCTAGGTATGTAACAACAGGTAACGGGCAGTAGCAGTGTATGTCTCAGAATTACTCAGTTGAAAGCAAATGCTTTTGTACCTAGAGCGGGGAGGGAGATCATTACAGGTTTTTTTAACAATAAGGTCTTGACAATGCTTTAACAAGACCTCTGGCTTGTTCTGTAGTTCTCATTACTAGGCCTGTGTATAGAGCAAAGCTCTACTTTGTCCGTAACAGGAGTAAGAGGATTCTGCGATGCTGCAGACTTGTTCTCTGTATACACCTGTGCTCTGTACAGAACCAGAATTTCACTGTTAGTATTGTTTTCATGCTTAGATTTTTAACACTTTTGTTAGACTAATTAGCTTAATTATACTCCATTCATAAATGAACCCTGTCAAAGGTAAATAACATGCTAAAGGTCCAGTGTATTTTTGCTTAAGAGGCATTTCAGGAGTTAAGAATGTTGGTTCTTCTGTAGTGGCTGCTATTGAAAATAGCAACTGTAAATGGAGATTTAAAGAGGTAAAGTTAACAAAGTATTGATCCCTAAGCTGCAGTTCTACAGAAGTTTTATTTGGTCCCTAAACGTGTGTGTTAATCTGAAAGCAAACAGTAGTTCCAGGTAGCAACAGTGTCTTTCCCCAAAAGGGGCCTATGTGGATGTGATAACTGTTTTGAGGAATGCTGAAATTCAACAGCATCTTAACGTGATTTCACTTAAATATTTAAGGTGGGAAGGGGAATGCTGCTGGTCTTTCAAGCATTGGTTGCGTGATGTAGTGGCTTGCTGTCTTTGGTTCCTGTGTTTAAGACATTAATGTGTTTTCATACACTGTCTGCACTGCAGTGGAATATTCACTTACATTATCAGTCCATGGTCTCTGACAAGTGTTTATATTTTAAAAGTGTGTGGAGCATGAAAGATCTTGAGTGTCACTAAAATTCAGGTGTCTGATGGATGATTCTTTTTCTGCTGTGGGTGCTACAGGTTGACATCTCTATCTAAGATTAGCTTTTTCCTGAACTAAAGTAATCCAAGTATCTCCGTAGAAGAAAAATGGCCTTCATGTAGAAGATAATATCGCAAGATTGGGAACAGAATAATTTGTTATAATAACTGGCAAAGACTTCAAGAGGAATGGTGCTAGTGAGCTGAACTTGTGGTTAAACAAGTTTTAAAATAGCATGCGGATTAAAATTTTCAGTATAATCCATAATGGATTGAAATTTGTTAAAATACTGGCATTTTGTATCAGAATAAAGTGTATATTGTCAAATGACTTGCAATCTAAAATCTGTTGGCATCACCTTTTTTGTTCTTAGTGCTCTGAGGAACACAAAGTGGTCTTAAGTTACTGCAACACAGGATCATCTTTACAGCTCAGGACTGCCAAGTCAGAAAGCCTTAGTTCAGCTCAGTTTAACTGTTATTATTAAAAACTGAATCTTTTGATCAAGAAATAAATGGTCTTCATATGATGACTTGTCAGTGTATCAATGTCACTAAATCACAGGTGTGGGAACATAATCTACCTCAGTAATGAGATAACTTGCAACATCTTTTCACACGCCAAAATAATGTGGAGTATTTTTGCCTTGATGGTGAGTGTTTACATGTGACTTCAACATGCACTGTTAAATGCAAGTTGTGTTCCAAGTTACTTCAGCTTGCTGCTTTGCCTGGCAGAATTCAAACAAGGCTTCTGCACTAACTGGAGGGGTTTTCTTATTTTCATCTTGGTAATGGAACAAGTGTTTATGTATTAGGTTTTAGGCATGTGGGTATGTTTTGGGTTAACAGGGAGGAGGGAAAATGACACATGCAACAACATAATGTCTGGGTTTTAACTGGGATGGAGTTAATGCAATGCACAATTATCTTAGCCTGGCTACAGAGCAGCACAGCAAAATACAGCAGCAGCATAAGCCAGCAACCTGCCACCAGCAATGCCTCCCCCAGCACCTGCCTCACAGAAAGGACCACCCCTGAAAACCTGGGAAGCAGAAGCAGCAACTGGAACAGGAACCCTCTCATGTTATGATCTGAACTTAAAGCCCTGTGTCACTTTGCTCCTACCACCACTTTAATTTTGAAGTTGGCATGATGACAGCATGATATTGAATAGTGGCAGCAGCTTCAACTCTAACCCATGACAGGATACTATAAATACAACAGCCCCTGCAAAGGCTTATAGTGTTTGCCTTTGGCTTTCACATTAGTGCTAAAACAAGGAAAAAATTAGAAGTGGAGGGCAGGGGTTTTACTGGGGTCTTTTGTAGCCGATTTGTAACTAAAGCATTTCTGTTGCAACTGGAACGTTTTCTTTAAGTCATACATTTCATAGCCCAGGGAAGGAGGGATCCAAGAACTCTGGGCTCTCTCTGCTTTGCCAGCAGACCCCCCTGTCTGCGAGTGTTGAAACAACTGACCAGGGCCATTGTTCAGTGTGCTTTATGTCTATGTGCTAAAGCTTCCATCTTGGATTAGACGTACTTGCTTTAAGTGGCACCAGTGTCTTGCATTCCCCTAGTGTTCACCCTGGCTTGGCAATTTCCTTCCTTGGGAGTGGTGGCAGCAAAGTCAATAGAGGCACCTTTGAACAGCATCAGCAAGAGAAACAGCTGCAGCATCTTTGATTCAGCTGGTGGTTTGGCTGCTCTAGCTGCAGCAAATAAATTTGCTTCATCCATCAAATCAAGTCTTCAACCATTAGTGCTGACCATTTGCCTCAAAAAGAGGAATATCTTGCATTGAGTGGGATGGACTGAGAGGCAATTAACAAGGTAACACCTTCACAGTGCAAGTTAGGGAAATGCACATCCAGGTGCCCCATCTTCTGCAAAAATTACTACTTGTTTTGGGCAGGGTTCCTAGCACTTCTGGGGATGTGGGAAAGCCGAGGCAACTTTTTTCACAATCTTTATATCTGCAGACATTTTGTGGGACATGACCTCCTTTGAAAGCTTGCAGCAAGTAGCAGAGTGTAAGAAGTACAAAACTCGTGTTTTTCTTCTGGCATTTGGCTGTTACACTTGCCTTTTAAAGAGGTTATAGTAAATGGGATCATGGTTCCTGGCATTGCACTCTCCTGGAGCAAAAATACCTTCTGGGTGAAGCTTTGGTGCTGCTCTGCTTTTCAATCCCCTGCTCTTCTCTGGTTACCTAAGGTCAAACTAGATGAACTGCAAGAGAGAATGTTCACACCAGGTATCAGAAGTGGTATACAAGTGAGGAAGATGGAAATTAAAAAAATCTTTGGGGCAATAAAAACAAAAGCTGATTATGAGATACTCCTGTGAGTAGCTGCACAATAAAATACTATCTAAAGTTATGTGTGTGCATGTGAGTGTTTTCAGCGAAAAACAAAACCAGTACCTACATCACTGTAGGCTCCAAGCCAGCTAATGCTATTCAGGTGAGAGGGCCTGAAGTTACTGGAAAGCACACAGCAGTCAAACCCACCTTCCACAGGATCTTGGGAACAGAATACCATTCATCCAAACTGTTGTTCTGGTGGTTCAGGAGTGGTTGTAGGTTGGGGTTCTGTGTGGTGGTGTTGATTTGGGGGGTTCTTTTGAGGACATTTACAAAGTCCAAAAAAAGTGACACAGAATGAAACCGGAATTATGATAGCCCAAAATGCTCAGCCAACATGGTTTACAAGACTGGGAAATAATCCCAAAACTGAACTCACCAACAACTGTACCATTTTATTTAGCATAACTCATGATTAATGAGATAATGCAAGGCTGGCTTCTTAGTCCCATGTACCTTTTTAAACCCTTTTTCCTACCTTACTGGGTCATTGTGGGTCCTACCGTACCCCCTTTTTAAAAAAAATGTACCAACTGTCTTGCAAAAGAACTTGGTTTTACATTATACTACATATAGTTATGCAGAACACTCTAATAGAGAAAAGATTTCTAGAATTACACAGAGACCATCAGTTGCAGGGGGAAAAAAACCCCAACCAAACATTTCAGATTGCACACACCTTTTAGAAGCTTCATACAGAAGATGAAAGATGATAGGATTTTTAATCTTCAGATCAATGTGTACTGCAAATTACAAGTTACTCATTTTCTGTATTAAAAAAAAAAAATCACAGTGATCAAGTACAATGAGTCCATCTGACAAGTGCCATTTATTTGCCCAATTTTTATTCTCTCAAATATTATTTCAACTCCACAATGCTTTTCCCTTAATCGAGCGCAGATTCCAAACAGTGCCATTGCCTCCTTCCCCAAGCTCCAAAGTAAGAGCAGTGACAGAGGCTGCTTGCTGACCCACAGCAGACGCAGAGTGTATTTCTAGGATTATTCAAGTGCACAAGATTTTTAGTTAGAAAAAATGCATAATGCTGATAACTGCCTTTGGAGGAAAGAGGGCATCATGAATTTAAGTAGTGTTTAGAAAAAAAAAAAAAAACAAAGTATGTAAACTTCTCAGAGCTGAAGCTTTGTGTAACACAGTTGGGGTGGGTTGAAGCTCAAAAGCTGCAGCTAAATTTCAAAGGCATAGCCTAAAATTACCACAACAATCCTTCCAACAGGCAGTTAAAGTTATGCTGAATGAAGGATTAGTAATGCTGACCATGCTGTGTCATACACCTGTTTGTTAAGCTCATTTGTTACAAGAAGATACAGCCTTTGAACAGTACTGAAGATTTCCCTTCTTTAGGGAAATAAATGTGTATGAAAGAGACTGTAAAAAAGTTTAATCAAGTGAGAAATCAAAAAACACTCAGTATCAACTTTTCTACTACATTAAAATTATATATTAAATATAAAGCAAGTATAAATGTGTAAGAAAAACAGGAAACAAACACTATTGCATATTTATTTAAAAAAGTGTCAAAAAGTCATACTGTTTTGTCTTGCAAGGAATTAGCTAAAATCATTTATATATATATATAAAAATCTATGAATATAACAAGAGATAGGAACAGTACATAAATATGGTATCTTTAAATATTTACATGTATGTGGAAACCAGTCAAAGTGGTGCCATAAGAAAGAAAGGTCTGTTATCAAAGTGAGATTACAAATTCTGCATATGTTCATCTTTATTACACAATTAGTTTTAAACTTGCATCTTCCATAAACTAATTAACTTTAAAATCATAATTGCATAGAATTACTTGAAAAATATTACCTAATCCTGCATTCCACCTCACAGTAAAAACTATCAGGATCATGATACAAAAATAGCAACTTGAAGAACAGTAGCCAGCTGTGCTGCTCTTCAAAGTTTAGTCTCTGCCTTCTTGCTTTTAGGAACAAGAAAGACATTGCCATCTCTAGTTTGCTGCAGTGAATATTCACTGGGAGAGTAAGACTTTCCATCTTCATCACGTAGCATGCTGAAGACCTCAAGGTATAAGGTGGTTAATTGCTTTTTCATCTGACGAAGGTTTTTGTCATGCTCTCCTTTTTCCTTAAGCAATTTCTCTCTCTCGTCTTTTAGATTACTCAAATCTTGCTCCAGTTCCACTATATTTTCCAGTTTTCTTTTACGGCAGTTTTGGGCAGCCACTTTGTTCTTGCCTCTCCTGCGTATATCTCGAATAAGTGCAAGCTGGGCTTCATTGAACTGCTCCTTAGACATCATTTCATTGAAGTCATCAACAGGGAGATTGATGATTTTTTCAACAGGAAAATGAATCTGCAGAGCTTTTGCTCTTTGCTCATCTCTTGTGAGATGAGCTTCAAGGCGGCTTGAAGGCTTATCTTTTGAGAACGGAGCCTTGGGGTGGCCTGGACCAGCAGGAGGTTCTGTCTTTGGTGTGTTTGTACACCACAAGCTAGGTGTTCGAGTGCTTGGCCCCACAGAAGGAAACACTTGATCCTGGAGCTGCAAAGAGTACAAGCTCGTATTGCTCTGTGGCACACTTCCAGGAGCACTATCCATGTCTTCCACGTCAGAATCACTACAACCAAAAGTCTTATCTCCATAGGCAGATGACTCAACAGAGTGCACAGGTGATGCAACACTAGAACTTGCATTCAATGAAATGCCAGAGTCAGAATCATTACATTCTGGTACAGCTCCTGAGTGGTTGCCATTAAATGCTTTACACAGTGAGAAGTCAGAAAGATCAATAGGTTCACTTAGAATTTCCGCAAGTGATTGACTGATAGTGTTTGTCGCTGCTGTGTCACCGTTTGCCTTTGTATCAATAAAGGTGGCATAGAAATCCTCACAGAAATCAGAGTTTGAAGGGGACATATCATTTAAAGAGTTCACACTTGGCTGGCTGGCATCTTCTGGTGGCAAAACGCTGGAAAAGGGACCCTCAATACTACCCAGGAAATCTGGACTGCAGTTAACATCCTTCCTCGTGATGGGTAATGAGGTATAGTAATTATAGCTGTTATGCATCTGAGTTGGCTTGGTTTCAGGATTTGTGATTGTGCTCACCTCAGCCAGGTTATCATTTTCAGTGTTAAGACACTACATGGGAAATGCAAGAGAGAAGTTGAGTAACATCTCTGGTTGATAAAACATTTTTCTATAACCCACAAACATCAAGTATTTTATTACTTAACACGCACATAACATGGGCATTACATCCTTGCTATAACACAGATGACCACACTTACTACAGAGAGGTAATCTTGGAAGAAGACTAGATACCTAAGCAAGAGTATGAAGCAACTTGTTCTGGACAAAGATATTTAGAGAGCCATATGAGCATAGCAAGATGCTGAAGTGCTATAAGGAAGCTGTACAGCCCTCTCCTGTTCTGGTAGATTGCTAGCAGAGATTCTGGCGCTACCAGGTATCAACTTCTCACAAGCACCACTGCTAGGAATGGTACAAGCACAGTAAATAAAAATTACTGAATGAGACTTAATGAGCATCGCTTACAAACAATTATTTAACACTCTTACTTTCATGTTATGCAATAGGTTTCCTCAAAAGCCAAGATTCTTTTAAGGTTACTGAATGAAGCAGCTGTTAGTGCAGAAAAATTTAATTCTTGGTGAGGTAAAACCAGTATTAACATGAAGCTTTGCAAACATTAACTCACTCCACTGGCTTTTAGGTAAGCCAGCTAATATCAGTGTGAGCTTCAAAACCTACTACTCTGATGGGCTTTCACTGGTACAAGACCAATGTTCTCTCCAACAGGGTGAGAGTTTCTTAACTGAAGCTGAAATAAGTGTGCCTGCTGTCCCCAAAGAATTGGGCAATTACCAAAATTATTCTGTTTCTCTTAAGAAGGGACCACACACTGATTATTTAACCAGAGATGGTTTTGAATATGAGACACCTTTTCTATTCTTCAAAGTGTAAAAGGTGATGCCCTCAATTTAATTATCTCACTTCTTTTAGAAGATTACTCAATTACTATTCTTCAGAATTGAAGCAACAGATAATTTCAAGTTAGTTTACTAATGTATTCTCAGTATCACTACTGCCTCTCCACAGTCAATTGCCCTTGCTACTTAGTGAAGCTTTTAAGACCACCATGGCAGTAAAGATGACAAAACTTAAGAAAATTTTGGAAGAATTAAGAAGATGAAGTGAAAATATATTGGGAGGAAAAACACAGTTCCTCCAAATGTTTTTGGATTTTTTTTTTCCCCAGTATGATTCAGTTTTACAGGCTTCCATCAGGCAATCATCGCTTGTGTTAACAGCACAAAGCAGAGCAGCATCATGCTGAGGTTAATAAATTTGGAAGTAAATTTGTTCAATTTTACAGTCAAATCTAAGGAAAATGTAAGTAGAAACATAAGGATAGGAGGAAAAGCATGTGTAGATGTCCTCTGCAATGCACAATACAGTGATGTTATTTTTTTCCTTTGAAATATTCATGTACATTCTACAATTAGTGCTTACTAAACATACATAAACACTATAGAACTGTACCTGACCCTTTCATATATATAAATATGTTCTATTATCCTTACAAACCCTTTTCTTAGATAAAACTTGATTGCAAAAGAAACCATGAATTACAACAATCAGATGTTTAAAACCCAAAACGAAAAAAACTACCCCAAAACCCATTTACAGTAATACTTGTGGAAACAATTCCCCTTGTAGATCCATAGTGCAGAAGCATCCAGTTTTAAGCAGCTGAAACTCCAACCATGGTCACGGTGCAACAAGTTGCAGGCAGAGGCAAACAATGATTTGCTAAACATGGGGAAGCTCTGATTGGGAAGGTAGATTGTATTTTATTAAAGCCTTTTGATAAGCAACTAGATTCCTTCCTCTCACATATTTTCCAATATATGACTTTTAAAAAATTAAAGCTTATACTGAGTTGCAGACATCCTACATGTGTAGAATCCAACATGATAGCCGTAATCAACACCTGTTATTGTACTGCATTCTCCAGAGTAACACACTCTTCCAAAACATCACACCACTTTTTTCAGATGCTTATACTGAACATTTACCTGTAATTCTGGAAGAGATAACAGCTCTTCCCAGACTTGCTCTATGTTCTGCATATTCTCTGCACCAGTGAGTGGAACTAGTGAGTCAGGTGGCTGAGTTGGATCAGAGGAAATGACAACTGGGTCATTATCAATCTGAGCAGGAACCAGTGACTCAAACGCAGCTGAAGCAGCCTGGAGTATTAAAAAAAAAGTTAAACCCCTCCAACCAAACAAAGAAAACAGCAGCTAACACATTTTTTAAAAAATTAATTCCACTCAAAACTGAACTTTTAATTTTCCGAATAAAAGAATCTGCTTTACGATTCCTGTAGAACAAACAGACAGGTACTTGTTAACAGAAACATTTTCTGTAAACAGTGGGATAATATAGAAATATTCCCATAAAAGGGCACTTTCCTATTAAGAAAATAAAGGGGTGTGTGTGTGGAAATCTAGAAACTGGCTTGTGAAGGGTTTATCCTTACACAGACAATTTGGGTCAGCACATGTAAATGAAGCAACTCAAATGCACTGACTCTCACAGAACTGTACTAAGCTCATTGGAACAAACTGAGTAAGTCCACTCCTGTTATTTGCAGTAACTGCAGTGGCTGCCATCAGCTGGCATCGCATACCGACTGCAGGAACGCAGGAGTACAACTCCATGCCCTCTGGATACAGCCCTACTTAAGGCCTGCTACACTGCTTTATTCTGGTTGGAGTCAGCCTGAGGACAAGACTAAGACAAATCTTAGTAAGAGAAGACAGGAGAAGATTGTTCATGGCACTGCTGTTTTGAGCAGGCTTACCTCATTGTCGCCTATAAATGGGAATGCTTCTGCCAAGACCTGCATGCAGTCATCAAAGGACAATGCCTCTGCTTCTGGTTTTGAAGTCTGTGTGGTTTAAATAGGAAAAGTTATGAAAAAAAAAAAACCAACAAAACAGACAAGAAAACATTAGTGCATCTTTAGAAAATCAGAGCAACAAAATCAAATTCATTTTAGATAACCACTAATATCATAGAATCACAGAATTATGTCTTCCCGTGAAAGGAAGACGGTTTAAACACATTCACAAGCACACAGCAGAGTTTACCTGTGAAAAACTGATTGGTTGCTCAGTATTTTCTGGCTGAATGTGCTGAGCTGGCTGAACAGGAATGAATTCACCCGTCTCTTCGTCTAACTCCAGCTGAGCCAGCAAGGCTTTCTCCTGCTCTTTTTGGAGCTGCTCTTGTCTTTCCTTTTCAAGTTTCTTCTGTTTCTCAAGTTCATACTCTTTCTGTCGTTGACTAGAATCAAAAACCTCACGCCTCACCCCAAGGTCTATATCTTGCCTCCAAAGGATGTCAATCAAGTTCATGTCCTGTAACAGAAATGCTTTTTTTAAGCAAGTATCCTCTGCAGCAAAACTGGTTTAGAACAGTAAAGTTTTAATTTCTGTTTTAAACAGGTAGACTCATGTAACTCAGGCTTTATTCTCTTAATCCTACAAAACTACCTAAATAAAACATGGGTCTACAAAACCTTTCAGTTTGTTACAATTGGTAAGGTAAAACATGAACTAGCCAAAGGACAAACATATTCTTCTTTCCTAGGTTAGCTCACATAAAACATGAAGCTGCAGAATGAATGATGTCCCATGAAGAAAGTAATTTTAGGTGAATAGAAATGCACAAGTTTGCCCATACAAATTGTTTTCAGATTATTTTATAAAACTGTAAAGCCTGACTACAAACACGAACAGTGGCTGTCTAAAGTAACTATAATAGCCATACTGCAAACTGTATTTCAAAATATTTCTGCTCTGTTCAGCAGAAGGAGGCTTCACTTGGGATAACCTGGTTTCAAAGTCAACAAGCATTCACTCTAGCATTAAACACAACTATTAAGGCTATTACTACAACCCCTGTAATTTAAAGCTTAGTCTAAGTTGATGTTCTAAATGCTGTTGGTTTGGGGAGCTGAGTATAAACTAAAGGTCAGTAGGGGTCAAATACTGTTAATCAGTTTGCCTCTGGCTCAGAGTCAGTAATTATGAGATAGCTGACTGTGACCTAAACTTCTGGGCCGTCAGCTACCCTCTGCACTTAGTGTTTCAGAGGGCAAACTATGCTCTGCTAGTTAAAAAAAAAAAAAAATCAACTGGTTAATATTAATTGATTTGGCTGTGATTTCTTTTAATTTATTGCATAAAGGGTTTTTTTTTGGGGGGAGGGGGTGTTGAAGTGGCTTAGTGGACTGTTTTGGGTTTTTTTTACTCTTCAAATTCTAAGTATTTGTAAGGGTTGAAGCTTGGCCTGTTTTCTTCTGTGAAGACAATTAACAACAACAAAAAAAACATGAGTTTTGCTATCAGCTGATACAGAATTTTAATACTTGGTAGCCACAGTTGTCAAATGGGTAAATGCCAACAATTTCTAGCTGGTGCCTGGGAGTTTTGATTTCATGGCATGTTTCATTATTCTTAAAGACACCCTTTAACAACAGCACCAAAAATAATGTTCGACGCTAGGCATTCTCATCATGCTAGCACACCAAACTTAAATGTGACAAACAGAACTTTACTGATCCAGTTCACAGTTCTACACCCAAGATACATTCATTTTGCTGTTATACCAATCCAAAATGTTCCCTTATCTCTAAAGCCTATTATCATATGAAAGAAGCAAAGTAACCTGAAGGCCAAGTCACGTTGCCATTCAGAACAATCTCTTCTGTACAACAAAAAGCTTTAGGACAAGCTCACATTCAAACAAACCAATTCCATATTCTCATTTCTGTGTTAAAAATTCTATACTGTTAGCACTCATATTTACATACAGCATGAAATAATTCTACCAGTTACTTAGAAAATTACCTTTCTCTAGTCAGTTACATAAAGTATCTCTGTGCAACACAATGCAGGCATCCCCAAATATAAAGACATGTTTAACACACTTTGCTGGGAGAGACCAAACTCAGCTTTAACAGCCAGCAATGAAGATCTGCCCAAGACAATGTTTGGTCTCTCCAGAATGGCAGGGTAAAATGAACTAATTAAGTTCTGTGGTAATTGGAGATACTGCAATATGGTATAGTTTCATTAAGGGCCAGTAGTTTACCAGCTGCTCACTGCCTCCTTCTGCAGCAGATTCAAAACTGTTTTCCTAGTCTCAGAGCATTTGCAATATGTTCTGGATAAAACTGCAGGATCTGGATTTTAGGGCTCACTTCTGAATTATTCATTTACAAGGCACCATTAAAAATGTGACTAAAAAAGATTTGCTGCTGCTGTTGTATGTGTATAATGCATGAGGCTGTGTCTTCACAGATTCCATTTTCTTCCCTGAGTTGCAACAGACCACAGCACAAAAATAGCAGAACTGGTGCTCAGTTACAGTTTAAATCATGAAAACCAAAAGTGATTAAATACTTATATAAAAAAATGAGAAAGCATAGCATTTTCCTTAAGAAGAAAAAAAAACACTACCAAACATGCAGCCTTTGTACAATAACTTTAAGCACAGCCACTAAATTCTTCAGCCATACTACTGGCTATATCAATTAATCACAAGTAGGTTTGGGTGCTGCCTTGTTTGCAGGATGAGAGAGCTCCACAGACACAAGCTGGCAAAAAAATCAAAAAATCTCTACATTGCTCCACACACCTCTGTGTGTATGCAGTGGTCAACTCAGCAAGGAAAAATTAATTTTTTAATTAATATACTTGCACAGTTTGTAAGATCTTGGGCTGTTGTTTGAGAAATGTGGCAACATTGATTGGCTCCTTGTCACTGTGTTTCAATGGACTCTATTTAGCCCAGTATCTTATCTCTGGCAAAAGGCTAAGCCTTGCTAAAGGGTGTTGTGCTCTACCCTGGAGAGAGAGGCTTGTCAGGAACACCTTTTTTTCCCATTTAATTTAGTTGTTTGTGGCACTTAAGACCAAAAGGGTAGGGTTTTTCTAGTTGTCACCATATAACTGGAAATAAGCCCTCCTATTTCCAATTGGAAAACTTCCTAGATAAATAGAGCAATATTACCCTAACTTCAAATAACAGTTCAAGTAGTTACTCTTCACATGAATAAGTTCCATGGAAGAAGTGCTCTTCTGTTCAACATGCCTTCATGTAATATCACACAAGCACACCAATTTAAATATTAACCTGACATTTAACATTTATGCATCATTCCAGACAACGCTTTTAGCTATACTACTCTCTTCAAGAAGAAAGTCCAAAGACTCAGGTTAATGGAATCGGCACTGACCAGTGACTCCTAAAGAGTAAATCACAGCTCCCAGCATGAGGTGATGGCAAAGAACTAAAAAATAAAAATTGCAGTCTAGAGCAATTTTGTTCCTTCAGCCTTCCCTCTCAGCCTTCCTCTTTGAATGATTTCTCTGCTTTGTTCACACGCACATACATGGAACTATCCACAGACACAGGCAGGCACTCTAAGTTTATCACTGAAGCATTTCCCTCCCCATCATTGTGAAAGCATCACAAACCCCACTGTGTATTTAACAGTGTTCAGCCAACACTATTTAAGCCTACCTTAATTCCTGCCTGTGCAGTAGCTACACTACCCTCTGATTTTCAGATACCTCAACATCATGTGGTGGTCTCAGAAAGATCCAAGTGGAGGGACGAGAGAATGCAAATTTACATCTGAACTGGAGCATGTGAGCTGTGAGTCCTGTGAAAGATTCATCTGACCCAGGGCTCGTTGCTGCCCTTTGGAGCCATGCTAACCACTTCCCTTAATTTCAGACATATTTACTGTAATGGCACCAGCGGTACCTCATGTGATGGAGTCCACAAGTGCCTGTTTGTTCTTTCCTCTATTGTGCAATTTCTTGAATTGCATCAGAGGAAAGAGTTTTGGCAGAGACAAGAGGCACCACGGGAAGAGCCAGACCTCCTCTGCAGGAAGAAGGACCTGTGCCTGGCAGGGATTGCAGCTATGATACTTCCTCCTCGCCCACAGCTCAGGTCTTTCCAGAGCAGGGCCTACACTGAGGGGAAATATTTCAAGGTATATAATGTGTGGATTACCATCATCCACCATGTCTTACTTCTGGGAAAGCAGTATGTTCCAAGTGTTTTGTTTTGTTTTTTCAAGCAGGCAAACAATGATTTAATTTATAATAGTTTCTTCACAATTTAGAGAAAGAGCCTCTCTAAACAGATAGCACATTCTTTGCTTTCCCATGATTCACATAAGCAAAAGATACTCTGTACTCATGGTTTGATTTTTGTTGTTCATTTAGTGATATGCTCTTCCACCACACTGATAGCTTAGTTTGGACACATAAAGGCACTTTTAATAAGATAAACATAACTGTTAAACAATTCACATTAAGCCACCATCTGGCCCCCAATGGAAATTTTCAAGTTTTAGATTTACATATCAACATTTGCCATCTGGGCAGAGTCTGTTATACATTTTATGAGAAAATCTCTGACTATATTGTAAAGTTTAACAATTAACTCTTTTTGCTCCTTAGCAGTAAACAAAAGGCAAGACACCTTGTTTTCATGTTATTTTCATAGACTGACTTTTATGCTTCAAACAAAATACTCATGTTTCATGTCATTCCTGTTTGGTTTACCTGACTGGTTTTACATCTGGAATATAAACCCTTTACAGGTGGCAGTGGTAAAGTGAAAACATCCAGTGGCTCAAGTGTCAGCAAAGAAACAATTTTATCTCAGAGCTTTCAAGCTGTTACTAGCTGTCCCCTCAAGGAAGATCCCATTCTGGGTTTTGCACATTTGCTACTTAAACTCATGTCTTTTGCAACACAAATTGAGAGAACCGTAGCAGAATCGCTCACTAGACAAGGATTTGTTTTTCTTTCCGGTGATTCCTTAGCACCTAACTCCAAGAAGAAAGAGATCAAACGAATGAAAGAGCAACAGAATCAATGCTTATTGCATTCAGCACAGAGCTCCAACCAGCAACCCACAAGCAGTAGGAAAACACTCCTGTAAGTGACTCAGAGAAGGAAAAGTACCCCCTAAATCCTGCTTGTTTGTTCTTAAAAAAAAAAAAAAAGTAGGAAGTGAGGATCAATGACCTAAGACACTAAGTGATAATGGGAGGGATGAGATCAAGTAATACAGCAAATGCAAGAGAAGGCACTGAAGCATCTTACCACTTAAGGAAAGCATAGGCACTGGTAGCAACAACTTAAGGTCTTTCCCTCATTATCCTTCAGAACTGATTTTGTTCAAGCAGGTTTTAAGAATTTTTTGTAAATCACTCAATGTTTTTATGTGAACTCTGAAATCATGGTAACTAGTGGTTTGGTTTTGAAGTCTTTTTCAAGGAAGCTACTTATTTAATTACAGCTCATAATTACAGAAAAAAACACTTCTGGACACATAGACATCACACTTCAGAGAAAGCACAGACAGCAGATAAAGTTAGCCCCACACCATAACTTCTTTCAAAGAAACTGAGTTTTGAAAGCTGACTCACAATTTTCAGTCCCTTAGAACTGGAAATTAAAGAAGTTAATTCAAGAATGCAGAAAGGGCAGTGAGGACACGACAAATGCAAACAAACAGCAGCACTTATGCTAAGAACGGGAGAAAGGAATGGCAAAAGCTATTTACACTGGAGGGCAGAGGGGTACATTAGCAATTTTAGATGTCTGGATTTAGGATTTGGAAATGTGACAAACCAGACAGCTGTCAAACAAAGCCACATGACAGCAACCTGTGATTTGTGATCGCACAAGGTCAAATCCCTGACTGCTCTGCGGAGCGGCCTACTGTCCCACGCTCTTCACCAAAACCTTGCTGGCAATCTAGAAGGACAGCGTGCTTGGGCTGATATAAGAGGGTGCCTTTTTTCTGTCTTTCATAACTGTGCCATTCACTAGCAGTGTTACTGGACTTACAATAAAGCAGTACATCTTGACACTAAACCAGCCTGCTTCTGCTTCTTGATGCCCATTTGCTCTTCCAGGCGCTAGAGAGTCTTTAGATGCCCAATATTTTGGCCAAACTTTGTTTTAAGCCCTGACTGGGTAACATCTTAAAAAAGGACTTGAAAAGGGTAGGAAAGCCGTAATTTTAAAGAATTGATGGTACATGAGAATTTCCACTCCATATCTATATAAACATGCTGAAAAACGTCTTGGAAAGCTCAGTCCCTGAAATGAAAGTATTTGTAAGCAAATTTCATGAAAGAAACCTCTAGAATACTTTGCCAAGGCAGGAATGGGAATGCAGTATTTCACTAGCTAAAAGTATTTAGCTTTTATTTTCTCCATACATACATATATATCTATATATATATATATATCTTGTATTTCAGACTGCAGCTGCCACTGTATTTCATCAGGCTCTCCTAATTAATGCTTAATTGTCAGAATCTACTACTTAGAAATTAGTTTAATTCAAAGATTCCTTGGCTGGATTGTCTGCAGTTCTTAAAGTTTCACTAAAAGCTTTGTGTGGCCAGTATTCTGACAAAGACGGGAAAAGGCCCTGGAAAGCCGAAGAGCAATCTTCCCTGAAAGTGCAATTCTGGAAACTACCCATTCACTCTCCCAACCTTCACTCCAGAAATAACTCCTTTGAGAGGTAGATGATTTCCGTATTTCACCTGAAGAGTCAGCTTCCAAGAATGGCATCAACAAAGGCTACAGCTAACATCTGTACAGCTCACAACATGATGGTTTTCCCATGCCATATATCCTGCGGCAAGCAAGCTTTTCAAACTGCCAAGGAAACATTATGCACTCTTCAGTAGTAGTGAAAAGGCAGGTATTTTAAAGCCTGAAGAAAGTAAAATGGGCAAGAACGTATCTGCAATAGAGAATAGCCGTCATAAGCTGTTCACGGTCGTTAATTAACTTAATTTCAGCTCCACAAGCTGCAAAATCCTAATGCTAACAGCAGAACAAGACCACAGCAGGTAAAATAAAACGGCCCATCAGTAAGACTGGGAAACAAAAGGAAAAGAAGGGGCGTGATTAGCATTTCGAGAGTGGCTCTCTTCTCTTGCTGTAGAATCAATCAATCCTCACCTCCCTGCCACTCCTCAGAACGCTGAACTTGTGTGAGTCTTACAACACTCCCTTTTCAGCCTGGGGCACAGCAGCCCGAACAACATTCTCCCTTCTGCCTCATTACTCTCTGGACTCAGAAATACAGATGTATACCCTCTTCCCACCATATTCAGTTTGCCTTGCGGTGACCGTTAGTGGTACAGCAGAACAGGGGATTTTCCCCTCAGTGCTGCAGATCGTTTTGCAGACTGTTTCGTGCTCTGCCTCAGACACTCCAGAAGTACCTGTGTTTTTCTAAAGTGTTTAATCAATATTTTAGAAGGTAGCTTTAAAATAGTAAGAGTTTAATATAGAGTATGTGGTTTCCAGAGACTGAATGATCCCAGGACCGATCTTGCCTCAACATCTTTACCAAAACAAACCAACCCGCCACAAAAACAAACCACCACAGAACAAACCCAAAAAAACCCCACAAAACACCCAAAGCCAACCAAACAAAAAACCTCAAAAAACCCCAACAACAACAAAAAAACCACCACGCACCAAACAAGAAAGTGCCCAAACCTACTGTCTCATTTTCAATGCTCACAGAAAGCAAAGTCTTACATACGACATTGGTACTTTTCTTTATATCGCGTAAGATTCTTCAAGAGTTATTATCTAGTACTGATAGCCAGATCTGTCCTGCATTGTGTCTGCTCCAAATTTCCCTATTTCTGCCTTTGCCTAAAGAAAAAGATTGAGTGAGGACTAATGTTGTGAGCTGATGATGATGATGATTTTTTTCTCGAATAAATTTAACTATGACCATATCTACAAGTGCTACCTTGGCTGCTAAGCAAAAAAAAAAAAAGCCAAAAAGGCAGCAACCTGCTTCTTTAAACTTAGTCCTGATCTTTTGACATCTCAGAGTACTTTCTGGAACATCAGTACCTAAAGCAGTACCTCTTACATGTTTTCAGAGATTTGCTGTTTCCATTAGATGGGTTCCATTCTTTTTAGTCTTGATTATTTTGTGTTACTCTAAATTCCATCTTTTTTCACATCCTCATTGTGGTCCCTTCTACTGAAATTCTTAATCCCTCTTTCAGCTTAACGGAGCCATTTATTTGCTACTTCATTACTCTATCTTGCATCAGAGCATTACAAAATGATGAAGTCATTAAGTACACAAAGTTAATATGTATTCAAGTTAAAATCTATTACACAAGTTGCATAATGGAATTGAGAGGCTGGCAAAAAAACATGGGACTGTTTTATGAAAGAGTGGATTAGTCTATTTGTTTTCACATGCTTGATACATCAACAAAACTGGGCTGTGTGCCCCACCAAGTAAACTGAGTGGTTCTGTTGTGGCTGATTTCCTAGCTGTTGTCGTATCACTATGTACTGCACACCACTTAACTCCATTTTGAAAGGTATTCAAATAGCAACCATCTCAGACAGAAGACCACTTCATTTCAGGAAAAGCTGGTCTTAATGACTTCATGTTTGGGTTTTTTTTCCTCCCTAGATAAAACTCCATCATAAAAAAAAAAATTGACATTTACTAAATTTTGTCATTTACACAGCAAAAAATCCTGACCTTACATGTGAACAGAAAATGCAACAAATACACAGCATCTGAGAATATTGCTTATCTTTTAACCATAGGAATATATAAGCCTCTGTGTTCTATTTAATTTTATATATTGAACCTACAGTACTTGGAAAACAATTACCTGTTAAATTATCATCTTCAACCTATCCTGCTGTACCCACCCAGGCATGTGCTGTGTGTGGACATTGCTGCAGGCTACTCATTAGTTTATCTACAAGAGGATTTGTTTATAATAATGGCTTGGTCATCTAGGAAACAGTCAAACTATAGCACACACTTATGTCCGAAGAAACAACAAAACCCAAAACAAACCACAAAAACCCAAACAGAAATGGAGAAAAGAAACTAACAAAACTACAAATATCTTATGTTGTATTAACCTTGGCTTATTACCTCTTAGCCATTATTTTAATTTCATCAGAATGACATACTTTTTAGAAAAGACTGTTTCAAACCAAACATGGAAACAGTGTATTTGTAAGTCGAAAAACTCTCCAGGATTATTTAGGACTTTTCATGTACTACATATTTTCAATGCACTGGGATCTTACCGTAAAGCCTCCATTTCTAGCTGTCATTTTGCTGATGGCTGGGCAAATTATGGGGACAGGGACCAGACGGATCATTACAGCTGCACTACAGCCTGGATGTGGAAAAGTATGTCTCACCAAGTTTAACTTCAGTTATCTCACAAGCAACTCATTTTGTTGTTGTTCATGGGCCAAACTACAACAGCAAGCAATTGGAATATCTGTGCGTGTTAGAAAGCAGTAAGATTCACTAACTGTACTGCCAGCACACATCTGTTAGCTATCCTTCAGAAACAGACATCTACTCCAGAAGGCTACATCAAGGAAACTCTTCCACGCTTCCAGGCTAAGCTGCCAAAGAATGAGCAAGGATGCTTTCAAACCCAGAGAACCTGTCACACAAACACCTCACCAGCCTAGAACTACTATCTTAAGACTAAAAGCTTAAGAACAGTTATGTTTCAAGGAATACAGTTTGCTCCAGAGGTGGTCAGCTGTGATGTCAGCCACATCTAGAAAGGTACATAGGTGCCTATGTCCCACTGCACCCTGTGGGGCATAGCTGTTACACATTAAAGAGACTGATCCACAAAGGTGTTTAGTTTTCACATACACTAAATTCACAGCTCTCAAATTATGTCAGTGCACAGTTTTGACTAAAATAGGGTCAAGTGCTGAGTTTTTTGTTTGGTGGTTTTTTGTTTTGTTTTTGGAGTGTTCAACTCCAAATATACTTGGAAAGGTTATTCAGTTTCTACAAAGGGAGGTAAGACAAAACATCAACGCCCCCAAGCTACAAACAGAATAAAGGCAGAAACCCACATTGCTATTCAATTGCTCACCACTGGACACCGAGATTGTAAGATTTGAGGAAGAAAGACCAATGCAGCGTATTTTTGCTGTGGTGACACTACCTTTCCAAACAAGTGATTCATCGTTAAATGGAGTATTTGACACTGCACAGCCTTCATTAGTGACATATGGAAGACCTGTAGTAAATATCAATACCATTAGATTGTGAAGACCAAAAATATTCTCCCTAAATTTCTGCAAAACATCACAAAAATCATTATTTAATGGAAGGACTTTGTATAGCTTTTCCCAACTTCCTTCAGCCACTCCAAGATACATGATCAGAGTTGCTTTTTCATACAATGAGGCAAGGATAGATTTTATTCATTTTCTTAATCACTTGTGATTCTTGTATTTCTCATGAAAAAGCAATCCCCTAAGTCACCAACCTCCACAAAGCTTTCAGCAAATGCTTTCACTTTAAGGTCCTGAAGAGTTAAAAAACTAAATCAGGAAGCTCTAGAAGGGTCAGGCAAACATGTCAGATGTTAAGATGACAATTTATTGATTTTGTACACAAAGACAGCTTTTGCTTAAAATAAAAAGGTAAACCCACTGAGGAACTGAATGCTGTGTTTCTGTGAGGTGCAATTCAGCTCTTAAAGTCTTATGTAGCATTTACATTTATAAATTCTGTAAGCAAAAGGACCTAAATGATCTTCCAAGGCATGAACCAGAGTAGGTAAATGGTTTTATATCTCTTCCCCAGTTATATAAAGGCAGGAACTCTCAATATCCTCAGAAGAACAAGAAACTCCCCAAAACTGTAATCGTGTCCTTCCATTCAAATCAAGAGCTTACACCACCCACCACTACCCTGGGGCTTCCATGTCTGTCCCCCTGGAGTACATAGGAGGCTCACAGCCTGTACAGCTATTATTACAAGGATGCCTCTTTTGGATTTCTGATTAAATGGGTAGATGTACCTAAAAAATCAAGGTAGAGGCAAATTCCTGATACATGTCCCCTCACACACTCTACCAGTACCTATGATGGCAAAAATGACTGTTCACCACAAACAAACAAGTCAATAAATCTCTTCCATCCCTAGGCAGCAAACACACTCCAGGCATGTTAGTATGGTTAACAAACATTAAATGTCAGGGAAGGAAGAAACTGTTCAGTTTGCAAGTGTGTAACAGTATGCTATAATTAACAGACTGTTTCTAAAAATCAGCATTTACAGATGCTTTTCCAAGAAGACATTACAGAAGATCTGACTACTTTTCAGATGTAATTACAATCAATTTGTTGAAGAAAAATTATTAAGATCACCACTTGTGAAATAAGAAAGTAAGGAATGCAAAGAAAATATCAGATTTGGACCTTAAACAGTTTTCTAGTTTTAACTAAAACTAATACTTCCTTATGCCTCAGTAAATACTTGGGGGGCATATCAGATTATACTAAATCATCAAAAATGGCAAGATTCCAAAATTTGTCTATAGCACAATTAATTGACAGATCCTTTTAGGATAAATGACTACTCAGAGTCAGCTATGAAGTGTTGCCATCACTATTTGCATTTTGTAAGACCTTGTTCATCATCTCTGCCACATACACACAATTTATCAAAAACTCTCATCCCAAGCTTCATTCTGAATTTAAAGTAGTTCTGTGGCTCTGACCTTAGTAATAGAGTTTTTCAGAGTAATTTCAAGCACTCCATTAACAGTTTCATTATTGAAGTGGCTCCCATTTTTCATTTTGCCAGCAAAAAGAAATTTTGAGATATGAAAGACATCTAGATATGTTCACACTGGTTATCAGCTGAGCAAGGATTCCAGAGAGCAGTAGGTGCAGACTCCTTAAGTGGCAGATGATGAAGGATCACAAATCAAGCTGGAAAACATTCCACAGATCTGTAATATTCCACTGAGTCATAACAATTTATACTACTTGAAGAACTGACCTGGTAATGTTCTATGATTCTAAATGCTAAAACCAAATCAGAAAACACACTATCAGAAGTCACTGTGCTATAATTCTCTTGTCACAGCACATACAGATGAGAGACAAGTAAACACGATGCCCATTTCCATAGCCAAGGAATTAAAATTCTGTCAGAAATCCTAACAGTTTCAAATGCAAGTTATGGGGTTTTTTATATATTACCATATATAGTGCCATTTTTGTTACTGAAGTACTTCCATTTTCACAATTAGGTATCTTAAATCCTATTTGTTTCAGAAGTTCATTCAGTTTTGTTCCATGTATTTCACAAGTATCACAGCCAACTGCCCCAGGGTCTACAGTACACTTGTTCCAAGGATACTTAATGACTTTATTACTTAAATTGGTACATACATATCAGTCACTACTTCTGCAGCAGGGTGAAGACAAGTGTTAAGGTAACAAGCTGGAGTGGAATACTCCCACTGACACACCTCAGATAACCTCTAATACTCAAATCTCTTTCCATGTTCTCTTTCCAGCCATGAAGCTTCTGAGGAACTGTTAGCCATGTGAGCAGGGCTGTACCAAACTTCAGAGCCACCTACTCACCTCTGCCCACCCTCTTTTCCCATTTTTTTTTTTTTTTACCCAACTGATTGCAGAACATGCCATCTAGTCACATAACTGTGTACAATCCTACTGGAAATACCCTGTTATATGCCAAACTCAGCCTTCTTACCCAAAAGCACATAACTAATGAAGCACTTCCTGAAGAAAGAAAGAACTGACCAAGCATCCAGGCCCATGTAGTACAAAAACACAAGCGCCAGCTGTGGATCTGACAAAGACAGGCTGCTTACATACAAGTAAGCAGCAGAGTGGTAGACCTCCATCAACAGTGTGTAGCCTGGGGAATGAGGATCTTCCAACAGCCCAAGCAGCACGGGAATTGCACCACTCAAATTACAGCAGCAGAAAGAAGGTACTGATTTTACAAGGGTTCACACAGAACCCCCTAGGATCATCACAGATCTTTATGGCTAAACAGTGGTGATTATCTGAGCAGGAAGCAAACCAAAATCACAGTAGCTTTGCACATAACTCAGCTGTAGAAGGCACTGCTTCAACATTGAGTGTGCATTAATTTCAAACACAGCAAATAGGCACACCCTTAATCATAAAGCAAATCTCTTCTTAAAGGCAGCCTCTATCAATCTAACTCCTTCTGAGTCAATTTCTCAAGCATGCCAACTTTGTTTTGCAATCGGTCTCCAGGAGTGTTTTCCACCCCCCTCCCTTTTATACTTAAAAGAGACAGCATGTAAAACTAATAGAGCAAGCAGCAATAAAACTTTGAAACTGCAAGGCAGAGGTGGGGACAAGAAGGGTAAAGTTGATATCTTTATGTTTCATAGTCATACAGAAGATACTTCCTTAAAAGGTTTGAAAGAGATGGTTTCAAACTGGTCTTACATAACTTACTGCTGCAACATCCAACTTTAAGAGGAACTTTCTCTTCCTTTCTCTTCTCTTTTTTAAATTACATTGCTCATAATACTGCAAAAGTTGGGCTAAAAGTCAAGACTAAGACAAGCACAAGGCTGGGTGGTCTCAACTCCCTCAGTACTGCAATAGCATCAACAACAAAGATACATTTCTTGAAATGGTTTAATTGTAAAGACAGGAAAATTTGACAGTCATTTAAAGCACATTCTACGTAACTTTGCTAAGCATTTTACATTCCTTATGCCAATATAAAAACTGCAGCTGATCAAGTAAAAAATCAGAACTCTAAACTGACAATCAAAAAACTTAAATTAGAACTCTGGTATATAAATTGGACTCATTTAAGTATTATTTCTAAGCTTATTGATTCTACCACAGTCTTGCCAATTATTACTTGTGCTAGGGATTATTAAATTACCACTAAGTAGCAGGTAGATGCTGCTTGTAAAACAATGCTAAACTTTGAGTTAATAACATTCTTTTAAGCTTTTCAACATCTCCATGACCAATATATTGAAGCCCTTAAATTAGTTCTTTTAAAGTGAGTATTAAAGTAGAAATTAAGAGCCAAAGAAAGGCCATGGAGCAACACAAAACTTTTTTTTTCTTTTTTTTAAATAAATCAATGTGTCAGCTAATGAAAACTGAACAAGTATTTGACCAAGAACTCAATATGGCTAAAGACAGAAAACAGAAGATGATTCATAAGATGAAGATAAACCTCTTCTGCAAAGCAGTTGAATAATTAAACATTTTTATCCTTACTTGATTTCCTTATTCCAAATTAATATTTAATGTATAGTTCTGAGAGATTTTGCATCTATTTGAAATAGTCACTGTTGGACTATGTAAGCCAATGTAAAGCTAAATTAATATTAAAAGAAGATACTCTGCTGGGGAATCTATTGTTTTTATTTCCTTATTTAAAATGTGACAAAGAAAAAATAAAATGCATCTTAAAATCACTTAAACTGAGACAGAGCCATTCTTGTGCTTGCTTTAGCACTATGCTGCAGAGAGCAGTAATATTGTTCTTATACTTTAGAAAAACTTAGGTGCTGTATGACCCATTAAGTTATTGCTATTGCCAATTAATATGTGAATGTCACTAGCTTTGCTTTTCCTGTACAGGAAACAGTTACTGGGTAGGAAAGATAAAAGCACACAAAGCCTATCTTTACTTGAAACATGTTTGCCCCTATCTGTTTCAGATAAGCCTTCCACAGTTTAAAGCTGGGTAATAAACCACAGATAGCATTGCTGGCTTAATTGTTTACCTCAATAAAACAAATATGCCATAAGAATATTACTGTTGAGCAATCCTGAGAAGGATTTAAGTTCACTGTATCATCAGTCATCTTTGGATAACACAAAGTCAAGATTTCCAAATCCTCCTACCTGACTTTTCATTGGCTGCATAGAAAGACTTGCTTAGGTAGCAGATGTAGAGTTTCCAAAACTAGTTAAACTAGATTACCACCACAAAAAGAAACAATCTCACCAACACACTGTATTCCTTTTCCTTCACCTAAAGCTGTATGCTGTGGCACAATATTGCTGCAATACACCATATCAGAAAACTGAACAGACCTCAAGCCATATCAAGTTCTCTAAGAATGCGTGATATTCAAATAATAGGTTACTTAGGGTTGGAATGAGATGGAGTCCAAAATAAACTTTACCTAGGTGATTAACCCAGTAGCTTTGGAGGACTTTTTGCTGGCTGCAACTGAAGCACAGCAGCAGGGGATTAATATTTAATTAATGGTGACAGGTTACTGCCTGGACTTGTACTGTACTAGCCTCAGCCAACACAATCAAATAGATCAAGCTTTGACAAACTGGCCTAATTTTAGCAAATGGTTTATTATTTTAAAGTTTATCTTTATAATTTCAAAGAGCAAAAAATGAAAGAAGTAGAATTCTAGACATAAAAATCAAGTTCCTTCTCCCCAGTGAAGTATATATGCAGTGCCACAGGCATGGGCATATTTGGCATCATTTACTGTCTTCATCTGAACATTGTATACTTCATCCTCCTCCCCTAAAATCATCCTTTTCTGGGCTTGCAATCAACTCTTCAGCCTCATTTAAAAACTTAATGCATTCAAAAAAATTTCAGACACAAACTCTGACAGCTTGTGCTGGTTTGGGGTTTGCTGGTTATACTGAAGGACCAAATACAACAATTTTGTGACTACAAAGAAAAAAAAATTACAGAAATAGAAACATTGAATGCTTTAGGTTGGAAGGGACTTCATCTAGTTCAACCTCCACCCCACAGTGATCAAGGCCGTCTTTAATTAAATCAGGTTGTGCAGAGCCCCATCTAACCTGCCCCTGAATGCTTTCAGGGATGGGGCTTCTACCACTTCTCCAGGCAACCTGTTCCAATGTTAAAGAATAGTATGAATTGATTTTATTGAGAATGTAAACAAACAAATATTTCACGTAGCTCCTTCTACTCCTAGTGTTCCTCAACATAATTTCACAAAGCCCAGCATATACCACAAAGCTATCTGAGATTTAATGAAGTATATTCAATATGCTACCGCTATATTCATTTCAGTCAGGATCACGAAAGTAGCAATACCTATCAAACAGGTATTTTTGTGCTTTGCAAATTTCAGGTATAGAAACAGTAACCAAAATCAACCAGAATGGTATTCAGATGCAACAACAAATACAGTAGAGTATGACACATTTTCAACAAAATCCTTATCCTTCAGTATTACATATAACCTGCATCATTCTTAAATATTGCACTGCCTTGATTTTTTTTCTTCAGTTAGGAAAAAAAAAAAGAAAGGACACATGGTCAAACTTTATTCTTGCCCACAAACATTAATGGGAAAGATACACAGACCTTCCTAAGCACCCACACAGCACTGTAAAAATGTCTTAAATTCTTGAAAACACACAAGATCATCCAGCTGCCCTCTGCTTACACTGAATGTTCTTTTTCATTCCAGTTTGGTCTCTTTCAAACATTACCCAACAAACTTTGAAAGCCAATCTGTTCTCCAGCTTTGACTGCTAACCACAAACTTCAAGTCATGTTTTCAGATGCAATTAACTTCTTGCACTTCCATCAATTTCCAATGTACCACCTTTTAAAGACAAACTACAGAACAGTGATCATGTTAAGGAGATTTACTACAATAACCACCAATTCCTATATTCTCCTGAAGGGACTGACAGAGTCAGCTCCTATTAGACTATATTCATTTCAGCCAAACATACTGCACTGCATTACATCTACCACTGTCTTAATCAACGATATCCTTTTATGAGCTTTGAAGGAAAGCTCTTCAGTGCAACTCAAAATCAAGGTGAGCACACAAGAACCGAGAGGGTCAAAAAAAATGTACAATAGAGCTTGTGATACTCTCATCCATTTACTCTGAACTTTACCATAATTTTAGTAGATAGCATTACATTAAAAATTTACTTTATTGAAATTTATCTACATAAACAGGTATTTCCATAGCTCTCTTGATCAGATATTCCCATTCAACAAGGTCATTAAAATTCATTATCAAGAAACAAAACAAACAAGACATCAATGCAAAAACCAAAGAATCGTTGCCAGGCCTGAGCAGTACACATTTGTCTTTGCCTGCAGAACCTACCTCATGTGGAAATGATAGGCCATTAGTTAATAAAAACTAAACATACTAACTTGATAATTAAAGGCAGCAGGCCCCTCAAAAATTAAAATATGTACAATTCCTTGTTAAAGCCTTTTACAGTGAAGGGATCATGCTAATTGAGATGGAGACACTTTAGAGTAGTTCTGTAGGTAGAAAAACTCTACCATAGTATCAGTCAGGGTTGGAAGGGACCACAAGGATCATCTAGTTCCAACCCCCCTGCCATGGGCAGGGACACCCCACACTAGATCAGGCTGGCCAGAGCCTCATCCAGCCTGGTCTTAAACACTTTCAGGGACAGGGCCTCAACCACCTCCCTGGAAAACCCATTCTAGGGCTTCACCACTCTCATGGTGAAGTGGTGAAGAACTTCTTCCTCACATCTAGCCTTAATCTCCCCACCTCCAGCTTCATTCCATTCCCCCTAGTCCTATCACTCAATTGTTCACCTACTTAGTTTTGCCAGTTAGTAAAGATGATCTTACTTCAGCCTAAGTGCAACCTACAGCTTCATTCTTTTTGTTGTAAAGTGAATTATTTCTGCTCTCTTCTTGTTGTAAGGCTTAAAATTCAGTAATTGATGAGTGTGTTGAACTGTTTTATGGGTAACTATTTCAGTTATCTTTAAATTTATTTAAGAGAACAAGCTACTATGATATTATCATGCTTTCACAAGTGTGATTTGAAACATCGTGAACCTTACTCCATTGAATTATTTTTTCTTCACATGTTCTGATGTCTGTGTTGCATAACAGGCAACATCTCATTTCACCTCCACGTACAGAGGTGCACCCTATTCCCAGGCATAGAGGTACAGCAAAGAAATACCTTTTCAAGAATATTTAATGTTCATTGCACCGATGACTCCCACAGAAGTATGTAACAGGAAGTGGTAATTTTATATTCTGCTTAAGGAGATACATCAATCCCAGCCATTCGCATTCACCTTTACTGCTATGACAACTGCTACAAGGCACTTAAAAGACTAAGAGTTTGTACTCCTTTTCCACAAGCGCCCACCCTTCCCCTTCACTGGCTTTTAAAATCTGAGGGGCTAAATGAAGACTGTATTCCCCATCTCTCATTTTGAATGAACGTTTTATGGGAAAGGGTATTTAAATTTGCCATTTTATAAAAATGTTTTAAACTGTATATCAAAGATGGCAATCATTTACTATTTTTAAGAATGCTGTGCCTTTTCAGGCTTCTGCAACAGAAGAAACCAGCAGCTGTGGAGCTGAGGGAAAAAGTGCAACAGGTGGCTTGGTCTGACAAAGCAGGTAAAATAGTAACAAAAATGAAGTTTGCTAGCAGAGCAGTAACAATGTTTGGGCAAGCAGGTACAACAGCAAACACACTGGAACCAGCCTGTCAAGATTCTCTCAGAAATGAGAGAAAAAAATTACACAGCTAGATCCTATAGGCAAAAAGAAATTCCCAGACTGTTAATGCAGCATGGGCCAAGAACCTGATTTTTATTGCAGTATTTTCCAAGAAAACATGGAGGCAAGGTGGAGGTCACAGCCATGCTACTCAGGGCGAGAACAACAAAGAGGCCAGGCAGAGCTATGAGTGGCCTAAGACAGAAAAGCAATATTCAGAAAAGCTGCATCCAGTGAATCAGAAAAGGTATATGCAACACAACTAATGAGACATTACCTGTTGGAAGGACACATTTACATATCCTAAGGGATGGGCAGACAACATTAAAGGAAACGCTGCTACATTGCATATACCGTAGTGACATACACTGAAAGTTTGAGCCTTAAATCTGGACTTTTAGAAGAATTTAAGCAGCTCCAGATTAAGCTTTAAACTTAACATTTAAAGGGCAAGGGTATGTATCACATCTTAAAGTCCAATAATAAAATATGTAATTCTTATGTAAGTTCAACACGGAGCTGTTACATTTTCAGTTTTTCACCCCCCACCCCACTCTCGTGCAACTAGTTTGCACTACAAAAGTACTGAACTTTTGCAGGCTTTCAGAAGAGGCTGTGCAGCACAAGCAAACAAAACAAATATCCCTAAGCCTCCGAGTCAAGACTCCAGAAGCACTGACTCAAACCCCACAAGAGATGCTTCCAACAGGCGGAGGTAGAGGGGACCACCCCAGTTACAGCCCCTCCCCAACGGCCCAGGCGAAGGCCAGGGTTACCCTAAAGCAGGGTGACTTCTCAAACTGCGTGCGACAGGCTGAGCCAAATCCGAAACCGCCCCAGGGAAGTGCATGATTGTGCAACAGCACTTTGCCGGGCCGGGCCGCTCGCACACCAGCGGGGACAGGGCCCCGGCGGGGCAACTGCGACGGGCAGCTTCGTACAACAGAAGGCAATCTCCGGTAACTCACCCGAGCAAGGAGCAGGAGGCACAGGGGCACGCCGGGGACAGTGACGCCAGGCTGCGCGCGGGTGGACAGCCCCCTGGCAATAGGCACCTTCTCAGCTGCTCCCTCAGGGGCCGGCTCCAGCCCCCGAACGCCCCCCAGTGCCTTCGACCTCCTGCCCCGGCCCGAGGCTGCCCGCAGCGGGCAGCTGCCAGAGACGCAGCTCCCAAAGGCTGCGACTGACCTTTCCGCCCCCGGCGAGGACGGGAAGAGACCCGATCCGGTCTCCACGATAGAGCGGGTGCCGAGGGGGCTGCCCGGCCCCGCCCCGCTCCCACCGTGACTCAGCGCCTTCGCAGGGGCGGAGCGGTGACACGTGCTCCGCCGACCTCGTGACCGCCGCCCCACCCGCACCCGCACACCCAGCCGGGCCCCGCGGGGGCAGGTGGGGGTGCCGGGGTCCCCGCCTCCGCTCCTGTTCCGCCGGCTGTGCGCTCACCCAGGCGGCGGGGGCAACTCGATCTCCATCGCGCGGGGCCGGGGTCCACGGGGAGGCCGGTACGGCGCGGTGGTGGCTGGCCCGGCACTGCCTGCTTGCCAGCTCGGGCGCTGTTTGGGGACGAAAGCGGCCCGACCTGGACCCGGCCAACGGCCGCCCCGTGCTCCGCCCCGCCGCCGCTCAGCCACTCAGTGGCTATGGGAGGCCGTGGAGGCGGCTCCATTCCTGGCAGGGAACCTCATGTATTTGCGGTGCTTTTGTGGCCCCGGCGCTAGAGACCCAGTTTCCCGGCGCGTCATTCTCTGCGGGGCGAGATCCTGCCCTGCTCCCGGTTAACGGCCAGCGGCATCTTGGCCCGGCCATACTGGGAGGGCATCGTGTTTCTTGTTCAAACCCCCGGTACTAGGGGCGGCTTAGTGTGTTCGTCCTTGTGCCTTAGTGCAGCTGCCCCTCAGCGTGCGTTCGACTGTTTCGCACTCACAGAGCGCTCCTCATCTTTGCGTAGTCAAACGGAGTGCCCAGCGCTGGTGCGGGAGAGGTAGAAGTGACGGCAAAACCCGGCGGGTCGATCACGCTGTGGGTACTGATGCAAGTGAAGGGAACAGCAGGGCGAGACTGATCAGCCTGGCTGACCCCCTCCTGTACTGACTGCCTTCCATCGGACAAGTGGCCAAACGGGCAAACCAGATGAAACACAGATAAGGGGGTTTGGGGGTTGATATACATATTGTTTGGAATTTACACTTTCTACAAGGCCTTTCACCCCGAGCAGTAATGTCACTGGTCCTGGTAACATTTTGCAAGCCTTCTGACTTCTCCATCATGCATACAATATGTTTATCATATTCCTTAGGTGTAAGAAAGCACGTTCCACAGCACACCTAAAAAGCAGGGAGGGAGTGCTTTTGTGTGGGTGGGCCACAGGCCTAGAGTTCTGCCCCTGATTATAGATACCAGATTACTGAAGTGGCTTGTCTTGAGTCACATCATTATTTGGTAAATGTTAATCAGAGAGCAAGCTAAATTCCACTTGGAAATACAAGTAGCAGTCAAACAGTTAATTCAACACACTGAATGCAGCTTAGTAAAGGTTATGACTGCTGCTATTGTGTCTATAGGCTGGCTGACAGTGTATGACAATATAAGCCATTCCAAATGATCCTTTCATCACTTCCTGAGCCCATTTTTGAGGACACTTTCAATAATGTAATTTAACCAAAAAGTGTGGAATTAGGACACTTACTAGCCATAACAGACCCTCCAACTCTCCCTTTGCAGGTGCTTATTTAGCCTCTATGGCTTGTTGTGATGAAGAGGTTATTAATTTATTAATATGAAATATGAATTATACAAACCTCAATGTTATTATTAAAATTATTAATACCCCATGGATCACTATTTTATATACAAATTCTAGTGCACGATCGTGAAATACATCCCGTAAGTGGTTTAATATTTACAATTTGGACCCAGTTAGAATATTTACAGCATTAATTTCTATTAATGGGATGAAGGGTGCAATTCTGCCACTTGTCCACCAGGCGGTGACTCGACAGGACGCTGGCGGCTGCTTAACTACATACAGAGAGTATTACAATGTGTCAGAGGCTTGAACGGGAAATGTTATGCTGCTAGGCGCGGGTGCTTTGAACTGAGTGTTAGTGAGTGGAATGCACGTGGAGGGTACACTGTGTCCTTTATTTGTAGCAAGGTTAGTTGCTAGGCTGCGGCAGAGCAGAGGGCCGGCAACCCTCCCGGCAGCAGAGAGCGAGCGGAACGTAGGCTAGTCCGTAGGCAGGCTCCCTTCGCAGAACTCAGGCAGCTCCCTCCGGATGGCAGAAAGTGGTCCAGTGGGGTCAGCCCGGCAGAGCTGGTAGGGCTGTCCCTAGACAGTGAGGACAGCCCAGGGGAAGAGGCGTGGCTGTGTGGAGTGGCGGCTTCCCTTTGCTTGGCTCAAAGGAGTGGGTGGGACCCTCTTGGAGTGGTCCCGGCTTTGGAGCACAGGCACGGATGGTGTTCTGGATTTCCCTGGGGTTCACAGGGCACGGAGTGGCAGAAGTGGCGGCTCCTCTTCTCTCCTGCAATGGCGGGCTCACGCTTGTCCATCTGGGCACACTGCTGGCTCATGTTTAGCTGGCTGTCCACCAGCATCCCCAGATCCTTTTCCAGCCACTCTTCCCAAGCCTTTAGCATTGATTGGGGTTGTTGTGAACAAAGTGCGGGGCCCAGTATTTACAATGCTATGGCTTTGATTCCTTGGAGAGAGAGTGCATGGTGACAATAAATCATATGTAATGAAGAACCAGCATCAAAATTGTATGTATATTTCTATGTGGTTTTTTTTTTTTTTTAATATAGTAACTGTATTCTGTGGTCTGAAAGTGAATTTAACTGAATGCAATGTAAAGGACTGTTGGAGACGCTGGAGAAACAAAAGTGAGCTGTTATGAGGTGAAAAAAAACTTTGAGTATAGCTGCTGCCAGCTCTTTGCAAGTGATGTTTTTATTAAGTACCAGCTTTGGACTTTTTCAGTATTATAAAAGAAACACCAAGCAGACCACATTAACACAAAGTGAGTAACAAACAATGTCAGTTCATGACAAAATGCCCTGAAGCTATAAGGGTGTCTTTTCTACCTGCTTTATTTAATAGAAAGCAAAATAAAAGCAAGCACGAGTCTTGGGCGTTGGCGTAGATTGTATCATAGTACAGAAATAGGATGCAAAGCTAAGCAGCTTGCTTGCACCCTGCGGTGAGAAAAAAAAAAAAAGGCGGCAAGGCTGCTTTCTGGCCCAGCCAGATAAAAGAGCATTTGCTATGTATTTCAGTTTGTGTTCCTTGCTTAATTTCTTTTCTCCTTATCTTCACACCTCGAACTCAGGCAGGCCAGTGCATCATTCCTGAAGAGAAGGCAGCCATGCAAAAATCAGCTTAATGAAAATGCTATATCTCGCTGCACTGTTCCCACCACATGCCACTGACAAACACAGTGTATGGCACTAGGAAAAGAAGTATGAGCAATACTTTTGCAAAATTGTTATTTTAATTTGATTAGACAACCAAAATACCTGGAAACAGGATTGTTAGCTGCCCTTTATAGCTTTCTGTACAGTAAAGTTTCAAAGAAAATGTTTTCACTTAACATTGCATCTCTCTAATCCTGGAGTTTATTTTGGATATTAGTAACATCTCCATTTGATATACATAGAGGAATATGGGTCCACATGTAATGCTTTGGTCTCCACTTCTGAATATGAAATTTTGGCAAGCACAGAAAAATCTAAATGCTTTTCCATTTGCTATATTCCTGTTAGTATACATCCATTTACTTTATAAAACTTGCATACCTAGACTGTATGTATTGACATCCATTATTGCAATATCACAGCTTTGTGAGAAATTGGTTTGAATATTTGGCTTTCGCAAGGGGAATTACTGGGGACCTGGGCCTCGATTGTTGGGCCGATTGGTTGGTTATGGTCTGTATTGTGAGAAAAAGGTGAGGCACCAACATGTCTAAAGACTGGCCAGGTCAAAAGTGCAGGTTTTGTCTCAGTCCTGATGGAGAGGGGTGGGAGCGTGCTGGGGAATATATGAATATGTACGTTTTAATCTATGAATATGTATGTTTGCCATCTATATAAGTTCAACTCGTGTTGTTACGGTGCGCCTCTAACGCATTCGCTATGCGCCCAGCGCTGTGTTGCCTTTATTTTATAATAAACTGGTTATATAAATTTCAGCAGTGAGCTCGTTTCTCACAGCTTATATGCAAATTGCATTAGGCTTTTTGTCAGTCACAATATTTAGAAAAACATTTATTATCCAAATTTATTCTAAAATATTTTCATTTTTTAAATGATAGGAAAATTGAAAGATCTGGCCATATTTTCAAATAATGGACTATTAATAATATTTTCATGAAGTTCTTTCCAATGTATCTGTGTTTCATATATTGTTTTATATTAGAGTAGTTCTGAAGCTAGAAACTTCATAGTGCCACCTACTGCTGAAAATACACATTTTTAAAAAAAAAATTACTAGTTTGGGGACCTTCAAATAAAAGGGCAGTGGAGGAAAATCTCTGTTGGAATAAAATCTTTCAAACCTCTGAAAAATGTTGATGACAAATCTTGGCTTGCTTAGTGAATTTCAGTCATACTGAATTTCTGTACTTTGAACGAGTGACTATTTTGACAGACTGTAATGAGAAGTGACTGAGGATCTGGGATTGTGACTAGAAGTTTTTTCAATGTTATATTTTCAATAACAACTTTCATTTTGAAACTTGTCCCTGTGATGTAACTGAAAAGCATTGAGGCAAGGATTCAGTGAACCAAAATTTATTTTTCACTCTATTTTACAGAGAGCTCTGCATGAGATTCAAACCAAGGATCCTGTAATCAGTATCACACGTAGCACAAGCTCTATTCCCTTCTTACATTGCAAAGTCATAAGATGGACCATGAATCCCTGCTTGGCTATTGGCATAAAATGATATGTTCTCAGCCACCGTGGTTGAAATTCTTCTTTCCCTAACCTTTACCATCTAAATGTTGGACAGAGTTAATGTACAATCTAAATAGTAGCTGTTTCTTTCTTCGCTTCATAGAGAAGACCCTGTCTCTAGTACTAGTGAAACAGTAATCTTATGCCTACAACCTTTTCCCATGTCCCAAATGCTAAGTATGGATTATGATCTCATTCTCAGGAACCATGCAAGTACTCAAAATGGTAGGACTTTTTACCTGAGCATGAACAAATAGAATATAGAGCCTTAATCTTCCTAAGGAAAAGTCCCATTTTAAATTTGGCTCCAAGGAATCAGAAATGTTTCATCTTCTGCTGGTACTTGTCCTGTCCTGTAGAATAAACTAACATTGAAATACTTTATCAGAGTTTCTGTCTTGTTATGGCTTGACAACTTAACCTGAGAAATTAATTTCCTTTCAAATTGAAAAATTCTTGAGAACAACACATTTAATACAGGTAAAAGGGCTTGTAAGGATGATTTAGCCACTTTGTGGCAGCATTTTCAAAATCTTTGGAGGTAACTTTGCCTGTCCCCTCTTTTCATGCACAGAGGGTAAGGGCTGCTGCTGTGACAGTATCACTCTTCAGCCCTTCATTTCACAACAGTGGCCTGATCTACTCAACAGATAACAATTTTCAGAGAGTTTTTTGTAATGTGCAGATGCTTATGTACAGGCACTTCTGGGTGCACATTTTATCAACATTTGACATTAAGAATTAATCTCCTATTACATTAGCTTGATAAAAACAAAGATAAATACATTTCTTAGTTGTTGAGGTTATTGTGTGTTTCATGCAGTGAAAATTCATGTTAACTTTTTATTTCCTGAACTTGTTTTTGGCTGGGATTTAGTTAATTCTCTTCATAGTAGCTTACATGGTGCTATGTTTTGGATTTATGATGAAAATTGTTGAAAACACAGGGATGTTTTAGTTACTGCTGATGTTTTAGTACTTGCACAATGTAATCGCCTTCTCTGTTTCTCAGGTTGCCCAACAGTGAGCAGGCTGAGAGTGCACAAGGAGCCAAGAGAGGACACAGCCAGGACAGCTGTCCCCGGAGAAACCATATGATGTTGTGCTCAACCATAAAAGCTGTGGAAGAAGGAATGAGGAAGCACCTTCAGAGTTACAGTGTTTCTCTCCCCAAGTCACCATTACGCATGCTGGGCCCTGTTTTTCCTGGAGATGGCTGAAAACCTGCCTGTTCATGGGAAGTACTGCATTCCTTATTTCACTCGCTGGTACCATTTTTGCTCTCTCTACCAAACTACCTTTATCTGAACCCACAGATTTTATCACTTTTACCCTCCTGATTCTGTCACCCATCCCATCCCTGAGAGTGAGCATGTGGCTGTGTGGGGCTTAGCCACCCACTGGGGTAAACTGTAACAGTAGTTTTTGGTGTCTAACATGGGGCACAAAGGGCTTGAGATAATAACAGGCTTGATGAGAGTTTGCTGGACTGAATTTATAGCTGTTATAGCTATTTGGTAATTAATTGGCAGAGTCCTGTGCTTGCCGTGGAGCTTGCCTGCGTTGCTGTATATTAGAGTCTGGTGGTTGTCAGTGGCTGCTTTTTGCACATGCTGTTTGCTGCAGGCCTTATCGTCTTTACCCAGCTGTGCCTGGGAGCATTTTGATAACAGCAATGGCCATGCGCCTTAGGCTGGCCAGTGGCCAGAGCATCACTACTGTTCCTGTGCTGCTGTGCTGGACAGGTTGGAGCTCCAGTGTGAACTTGAGTAAAAGGGAATTGACTTCTGGATAAGTCCATGGGGAAGCAGGTAATTTTTAAGTATCAGACTGTGGATAAGTCCATGAGGAAGCAGAATACTTTGAAGTATCTGACTGTGGCTGAGTCCACAGTGGAGCATCTACACATCAAAGCATCTGTGGCTGTGGGTAAGACCAGGCCACAGAAAGCATACTGCTGAAAACGCTGTGGCCCATGAGTAACTGGTGGGGATTGTAATATTTAAAATGTTGTAACCTATGATTCAAGTTGCATGTCAAAGGAAGTACTATGGCAGGAACTACCACCAGTGCAGGATGAGAATTACAAGAAGTTGAAGTGCAAATGCAACAGTGACCCAACTTGAGCTGGCTTTGATGCCAAATAAGTCCACATAATACACCACCTCTCCTATCCTGAGTGACCACTGTAACAGATAGAACCCAAGTCATGGACTAATGAACTCCATGGATATTTCATGGACACTTTATAGGGTGGTCTACAGATGAAGGGAATGATATCTGCATATATATCACAGAATGGGAAGGGGAAAAGTGGCTAAAGAATAGCTACTGGATAGTGTGGGACCTGAACATGACATAAATGGTATGAAATAAGATGTGGAAATTGTACTAATTTTGGCTGGGATTGAGTGAATTTTCTTCATAATAGCTTGTATGGTGCAATGTTTTGGATTTTTTGTGAAAACAAGTTTTGATAAAATACTGATGTTCATAGTTTCTAATGTGACACGGCATGCCCACACTGTGACAGAGAAGGAAGGATAAGGACTTTCACTGTTAGTTAGGTAATTACTTAGCTCATAGGTGCATGAGTTGCAAGTTACAAGTTAATGAATTGTGAGTTACAAATTAAGAACTTGTGAGTTAGAAACCTCATGACTTAAGTGACGAATTAGTGAATTCACGTGCTAGATTAGCCTGTACAAAGGGGATTGAGCCCTTGTTTGTTGTGCTTCTTGTCCTTCCTAATGAGCTCATAAAATAAAGTTTAATTTGCAGAATATGTTGTCCTGTATATTTGAGAGATCCAGATGAGCCATGATACAGAGTGACTCTGTGGTACTTCTCCCTACTGCCTGTCCAAACACTTTAAAAATGTGTCTTTCCAAGACTCAACAGCCAGTGACTAGGGATGCTCCCCTGAAAGCAGCAGGGCAAATCCTTCACAACATTCAAGTTTTGTGCTTTTTATCTGCCCCAATTTCCTGTTTTCCTATAAGGGCCTTGTCAAAGACCCCTGGTGCCTGCTCTTCTTCCAAGGCAGTTATAATCCATGTGGCTCTTCCCTCTTGTTTCACTCACTATGAATTATGGACTTTTAGTGTTAATGTGTGTCAGCCTAAATAATTAAAAGTCACGCACATTGTCATTGAGAAAACTAGAAAGGTTGAAAATGTGCTTTTTCTTTCTCAAAGAAAGGTGCAAACTCAAATCACAGTCAGAAGGAAAATGCATAAGCTGTTTTGTAATACCATGTACAAGAAAATAGCATCATAAAAATTAAATTACTTAAAGTAATATTCAAATCACGCAGTCATCATTGATTTAGTTTCCAATTATACAGAGGTAATTGTATTAATGAACTGCCTCATTCACTTTGGTGGGAAAACAGTTGAGAGTTTTAATGTCTTGGCATCTGCAGGTAATAAATTATACTATCTAGGCTCCTAATTCAACTACAATCTTAATTCTTGTTTTACACAGGGCATACTACAACATCAGTATATTAGATGAAAGATATCCATGTGACCTTCTGGAGCTAAGACAATTCTGGAATAATTCTGGAGTAGAACTGTTCTATAATTAAATATTGAAATAAGCCACAATAGATGAAGGAAATTACTCTAAAATTATGTATATATAATATTCTTTTCTATATGTAATATTCTATTTATATATGTGTGTGTGTGCATATATATCCTGCATTGTACTGAATATACTGGGAATAGTTTAAAAAGACTTAGTTTTGTGACTTCAGCTGCTGAAGCCAGACTAACTATAAATAAATATATTACAAATAGTCTAAGGTGCATCATGCACTTTAGAGTCAGAACCCCACATGCTGTTGAACTCCCCATCACCTTCTAAGCATTGGAATACATTTATGACATTGGTGAGCTGACCCAGCTCCTGCCCGCCTATCTTTCCCTTTAAATTCTCAAATGTTCCCAGCAGCTCAGACAGCCTAGGCCTTTCTGAAATGCATGTTATAATGGCTCATAGATTTTTTTTGTTGCCCCTTCCACCCCCAAAAAAATCCAGAAAATGTGAAATCAAAAATAATACTGAGGTCTCTTTGACTTTCATTTTCTGATGCAAGACACAACACAAAGTTTGGCTAGAATATCTGTCCTAGTATTATTTTAGTATACCAGCAGTAGCCATATAAATAGAGTTAATAACTCAAACAGTGTTTAATCTGTGATATATAAATAATCTCTTCTAGGAAATGCCTTCCTTATCCTCTAACTCATCATTCTGTATGTCCTCTGTTGTAACAAAAGCGTTTGCTAAATAAGGAAAAACCCAAGTTACTTCCTGCTTTGCTTTTCTAAGAGAGATGCTGGCTGCTTTATTGCCACTTTCCTTGTCTTTTCTCTTTTTTGAGATTTTCCTTCTAATAGTCACATGACATGAAACTATAATATGTTGTTTACTCCTTCAGCCTCCTGTCATGCCCCATATATTCTGCTAACCCAGCAAGATGTCCTTAGTTACTATGTTTAAAATACAATCAACCTGCTGATTCTATTCACACTGTTCTGCAAGAGCCGCTCTTGAGCAGCTGCATGCACAAGATACTCTACTTCTCATCTGCAGGGCTGTTCTGCAGGCAGCCTGTTAGCTACCAGCAACTGTCAATGCAGAGCTTGGCCTATCTGTTGGAATGCTGACCTCCAAGTGTGCTCAAGATTGTGACGGTGGGCGTAGTCAGGAGAGCAGACACCAGTGCTGCGCAGGTGCTGAGCAGGAATGCTCATGCAACCTCACTGCTAGCTAGGCAGCAGAGGTAATACCTTGAACAAGTTGCACAGACTGGCTGTGTCAGTATGAAGGCAACTGTCAGGAATGTAGAAACCTTGGAGTTCTGATGTTTCTGTTGGTATTTTGCCTGACTCTTTTTCTTTCTTTCTTTTTTTTTCCTTTCTATCTTAACTTGTGTCTCTTGCTCCTCTCCTAAATATGTGATTATGTACATGGTATTGCCACCCATTAGCCACACCCCTAACCTCACCTCTGTTGGTGTGTGGTTGGGAGAGAGTAGCACATAGCCTGACGGACAAATGAAAACTGATATTTGAATTGGAAGCAACATCAAGCAATTGGTATGATCCTCAGCACTATACTGGTCTGTGTCCCTACTTTTTATTTTAAAACATAGTAGAAACACAGATGTTTGTCTCTGGAAGTGAGTTTTTGAGGAAACAAAAACTAGGCTTGATTCTCAGCATATAAATACAACTCACATTTTTATCCATTTTGTGTTTTGGGATCTGTTACTAGAGTAACTTGGCAGCTGCTCAGCAGAAGAAGCTAACCAAGCAATGCTGGAAACTCTGGCAGACCATGACTTTCTTTTTTCCCCTACTTTGTATTTCTAAGTACTCTGGTACAAGAAAACTCATCCCTTATGGATCCCCCTAAGTCAGCCTTAAAGGTTTGGACAAGTTAAACGTATACATGTATTTCCAAATAAATCTGGCCTCCAGCCGTTGCTGATGCTTCTCCTTCCTCACCCCCCCCCCGCCCCTGCCCAAGCTCTCTCTCATTTATCTTTTGTCTTCTTGATAGCATTGTGGATGGAACTGAATATTTGAGGCTAAAATTATAAAGAAAATTACTTAACCTGATGCTGTTACAGTTCTACTTATGGAGTCCAAAATGACATTGCTCTTTCCCCTTGGCATATCCTATGCAAACTCACATCTAGTTGCCAGGAGAGAGGATGGAGAGTTTCCCATCATTCTCTTTTCCAATTCATGCTTTTCAGGGTATATTTTTCACAGAAAAATTGTTTGATTATTTGTACACTATTTATCAATTTGCCTTATTTTAGAACATAATGGTTACTTTTTGAATGCATTATTTCTTTACACCCCATCTATAATTTTATTTTCAATAGTATTTGCAGCTTTGTGATGTACAGTTGTGTCAGCAGCACACTGAAATTTACTTTATTTTCCTGATGAAAATGTTACCAAAAAATCAGTCCTCACACCCATATTTATCATGCCCAAACATCACCTCACAGTTCAATGTATCATATGTCTTTGCAACACTCTATTGGGGGCCCAGTATATACTGGGTTTTCCGGCACACTGTAAACCACATTTAAGAGGGAGAAGCCTACATGGAAGCTGGAGCAGCAGTTTGGTCGTTGGCAGAAGGAGGCAGCTGGACGGTAAGCAGCCTGAGAGCTTCCTAGGGAAATAGCTCGCTGCTGGCAGGCTATCAGCAGTAGCAGCAGGAGGACATAAGGAGGCAGGAGACGCAACAAAACTGCGTGTGTGACTGGCAGAAGACTGGTGTCAAATGGTCCCAACAAAAGCCCACCCCATACGACCATAATCCTCATTTGAGATTCAGCTGCAGGACTGATAACGTTGTCACTGTTGAGAGTTAATTGTGCTTAAGAGAGTTGCCCTATTTGTTCCGGGAAAGCCATAAAGAAGTCGCATTACCTCAGCAGCCCCAGCGTGTTAAACGAGGACAGGCTGGTAACCTGAGCCTGCAGAGCCTCCTGACTCCAACTCCCGTCGCTGGGCACTGAGCTAGGGCAGGCAGGGTTCGGAGGGGGCCTCCTCACCTGCCTTCATGGCACGGGTGCTCCACAACAAACTCACAGCTGTCCTAGCAAAAAACAGTTTAAATTCATCGTTCCAGTAAGATTTTTATGGAATAAGATTTGAAACTTTTTTTTTTTTTTTAATCTACTCTATCTGCTGCCTTCTCTTCTGCCATTCCCTTTACAAATCTCTCTGAACAGATCGATTGAGTTTGCACAGCAAGATTTTTTTTTTCAATAAGACTATAGTGTTTGTTGATCTTGGTCCTCGAACTTTTCCAGATGCTGAGCAATCGCTGGGCGACGTTTCTAGTGTTACTCACTATGTTATGTTTATATTATGCTTAAGAAGGACTGATGCCACGTACCACTCTTTTTTTTTTTCTTTTTTTTTTTTTTTTTGTGTGAAAACTGGTGAGATGCTTGGTTAATAAATGTTACTCAATTTCCTACATCTATCATGATGATAATTTATGCTATGTGTATCACATGCATTCTAGAAACTACTGCAGAATGCAGATAATATCCCTTGACCCCTGCAGCAAATGTAAATGACTTCCTGTATTCACTTGCAGTTTCTTAATCGATTGATTAGGAATTTAACTTTCAATCAAGCTGTTTGCAAGGTCACAAAGGCTGTTAATATTATGTGTGCCATGTGTGTTATGTTACCTGGCAGGCTGTTTGGAAGTGCAACAAAAGAGGTGGAGGTACGTTGCTTGGTGAAAACAAATCCACTGAACAAGTATGTTTTGCTCAGGTGAACTGGCAAAAACAACCAGAAAAAAGCAGGTCTGAAGTAGCCCAGCTGCTAAAAGTGTGATGTTCGGGAGCTCTGCAAGTCTTTCCAGGTTATTATGCAAGCTTAACAAGAATGAAAGCTTTTCAGAATATGTGATTTTTGCTGCAGACATTTTTCTCTGCTAACACAGACATTAGATTGGCTATATTAGTTGTCTAGCTTTAAAAAAACCCTAAATTCCTGGGACTCTGCTTGTCTTCTTTAGAGAAATTGAAACTGTTTTAAAGGAGGTTCTGTGAGAAAACACAACACGGTGAATTTCACTTATTGGCTGGCTTATAAGGGAAAGGTTTGCAGACACCCTCAGGCATGAACTTGATTACATGAAGTGTAAGAAATACAAAATAAATCATAAGATTTAATTCTAAGTTACATTATTTGATGTAATATGAACTTCCATACCAGATGAAATCTAAATTAGTTGTCTGCCAATAGTAATTCCCAGATGTCTCTGATGAAATTGCCCTATTCTTCAACCTCCTTTCCCTGCTCCGCAAGTATAATGGATAATTATGTAACAGCCTGACTACAAGGGAAGTTATTTTCTAACCTCAGGCTAGTGGCTGATTTATGTCCTGAACTGTGAACATTTATATCCATTATGAATTTTTATCAGGTTCAAGCTAATTCCCCACATAAATGTATGAATATGTATATATAACCTTTTACTGTAACCAGCCAAGCCCTTGGCATCAGTGATACCATTTGCCAGCATGTTTCATAGGCATGTTACTTTTGCCAGTTTAAAATATATTGCCTTTTACTTTCATTACTACAATCAGTGCTTACTTGGGAAACATATCAGTGGCAGCATAACATCCAATATCCATTCCCAGTCACTCCCTAACTTGACCAAGTCTGAAGGCCCAGCTGTAGCCTGGGTGCCTGTGCTGGATCGGAAGGTACCAATCTCCAGCCTACTGCCATTTCCTGTTCCATGCCCTCACAGACCAGACCTTGCTTTTCTGTAGCAGAAGGATTGTTTTCAGATAGCTTTAGAAGACTATAGGGAAGATTTGCCTTTGCTCAAATTAGAGAATGCTATGTTTTGTCTTGGACTCTGAGAATCGTGTAAACACCTTGTAGCTGAAGGAGAGAAGCTGGGCAGAATTTGGCTGGAGGTGTTAAAATATTGTTTGGTTATTTTGACCTATTGTATGCCTTAATTACACATATGCCAGTAAAAATGACCAATTGAGATGTGACACATGTGCCTTCTGACAGACTATATCACTTTACTGTATAACATAAGAAAGGTCTTCGCCTGCTTACATCTGGTCCAGAAAGCGTTGCTCTGGGTGCTTAAAACAACTATACAACAACACTTTTCTACATTATGGGTTGATGAAAGGCAGAGGGATGATGCTTGCAGTAAATGAAAAGGTTAAAGTGTCTCTAGGACTCACGTCTTTCTGGGGCACAATGACTTCCTGAATTTGCAAGTGTCGTTACAATTTAATGTCAAGAGAAGAGATTGGATTTGGAAGAAAAAGTTGGTTTGGGCTATGGGAAAGAAATTAATTTTGATCTGTGTTGGCTCAAGTCAATGAGGTGCTTTACATAATACATAATGTGAAGGAAGGACTTAATCTTGGGGTTGGCTACTACTGCTGCATTTTATTGTGGGAAGAGGTTAGATTATCTTTGATTATGGTAAAATTAATTAATCCTGGTAAAAGGAGGATGGATTGGGAATGAATCTGAATAGAAAAGTAAGAACTATTTTACCTAAAGAATTTCACTGTGTGTCTGTATGTGCTTACTACTGTCATTAAAAAGTGCTTGAGTGTTGACTAGAGGCAAAAGAAAATGGGATAGACTCCAGGTAAGACCATGCAGAAGAAGCAAGAAAAGATGATATTTTCCTATCTCCTTTCCAGCCTGGACATTACTGGTGGCATCTGCACTTACAGAAGTTTGAAAGGCAGGCAATTATCATGGTTGCCAAAGGGAAGATGCACCCTTGCAAATCAAACCTTGAATAAAAACTTGTAATGAAGACAAGGCCTTAAGGCCAACTTCAATCTTCCATATATGCAAAATCTTGAATTTGTGAATCCTCATAATACACTCTCAGTGAGCAAACATTATCAGGCTGAAAAAGTTCATTTACAAGCACATGTGGAGTGGTTACAACGCACAGAAAAAGGTCAAGAGGAAACAACTGCATACAGAGAACTTCAGTGATCAGGATTTGTATAGGGCATCTATGGACTTGGACACACAGTTTGAATTTTGGTGTAAATTCTTTACTTTGTAAGTATTGAGAAACGGTCTCTTTTTGGTTGACTTAATTATATAATGAACAGATGTGAAGTTTTTATTTGGATTAAAATTTCCCCGTAACTCAAGGTAATTTAGATCTGAGGTTTTGGCTCTGGTCCCTCCCCAGCTTGTACTCAATATAAATTACTATCCTAGAACCATGACATGTTCAATTTATCCTCCATTTTAGATGGCAGAAAAGTGCATGCATAATTCTGTGCATGCCATACTTTCTTTGACAAATAGACCAAGTGACTGAAACTGCTAGGTAAGACACTTTATTTTAGTCATGAACCCACATGCAGCCTTAGTTTAAAAACTAGGCAAAAATGACATGTGAATTACTTGATTTTGAATCAATGCCAAATTCAATCTTATGCAAACTCAGAAAGAGAGCGGGGGGAAAGTCTTGGAACAAACCCAGTGATTTATGCATCGGAACATAAGGCAATAACTAGCAGCAATCAATTGTAATGACAGGAGTGGACCACCATGAAAAAATCTGACAACTTTTCATTGGAGCTATTGTGACTGAGGGATTTGGAATGGGGCAACATTTTTACACATAGATAATGACTACAGGAAAAGTGGATTTGGGGAGCAGCATTCCCAATTCTGCCTTCTATCAAAAATGCTGGTCAAGCTCTGTATGCCATGCTCCACTCACATTCATGTGAGGTTCTCCATTGCTTAGGACAATGGAGGACGAAAAATACTCCAGTTCTGGAAAGAAAAATATAAACTGTTATATCCACCCATTTGCAAAAGTATATATTTTTTTCTTGAACAAATTCCAAATAACTATGTTAAATTATGAGCTGTATCCAGAAATGATGAACCTTTCTGTTGAGTTTTGATCATCTGGGTCAGACTGACTTGCTCATTAGTGTCATAAGTTCAGATGCAGGGGGGCAATATCACCTGAACTTCCTCCAGGGAGAAAGCAGGACTGCCTAAAATTTTGTCACTGTTACACATCCTACAGGGAGAACATTTTCCAGGATTATTTTATACTCTGCAATATTAGTATTTTTCTTAGGACGTTTTCTAGTATGCAGCAAACCATTCTACTAAGGCCATGTTTGCACAAACAAGTGCTAGGAGTTCAGCTGAGAAAGGCAGCTGAGACAACTTTTTAGCTACATCTACTAATTCCAATATTCAGATCAACCCAAGAAAAGACACTGGGAGGTAGCTGCCTACAAAGTTTGTTCCTGCAGTTCTCTTTGCCCACTGGTACCCAGAAAGACTCTGAATAAGCTTTCTGTGAAGTTATGCGCAGAAAGGCCCAATTCCTTGTAGCTCTTTAAGCAATTTTGTCCTCAGCCAGAGACCTATCCTCTAATTTGGTGCCTTTCAGTGGATTCTTTTTTTCTCTCAATTGCCATGCCAAACAGTTGTCTGCCTATTTTTTAAAAAATTTTTCTTTTTCCACAGAAAGGCACCTGCTCAATTTTAGATACTGTTCAGCTTGTTCCACTTCAGTGGTCTGCACTACTCCTCTGAGAGCCCTTGAGCTTTTCACATATTTCAGGCTGCCAGCTCTCTTATGTGCTTTTCCCCAGCAGCCAATTTTGCTCTGGAGCTCTTATGACTGAGCCAACTTCCATTCCTTCATAAAGGGATATCCTCTTGTTGCAATTGAGGAATTCCACAAGAAGGGTCTCCCAAGTGTTGTTATGTACAATAAAACCTGGAATTAAGCTTTACCTAACACTTGTTCATGCAATATTCATTTATTGGCTAACTGCATTTGTTCCTGCTGTTGACAAATACTTTAAGGTTTATTTCTAATACCAGAAATACATGATCAAATTAATGCGTGCAGGAATGAATAAAATGTTATATGGTATGTTTGAGTAGCAGGAGCAGCTTGAAGCCTGAAATCACTATGGTGTACATTGCCATCTTAGAATCAATAGAATAGAATAGAATAGAATAGAATAGAATCACCAAGGTTGGAAGAGACCTTGAAGATCATCGAGTCCAACCTGTAACCACAACCTCACAACTAGACCATGGCACCAAGTGCCACATCCAGTCCCCTCCTGAACGCCTCCAGGGATGGAGACTCAACCACCTCCCCGGGCAGCCCATTCCAATGACGAATCACTCTCTCGGTGAAGAACTTTCTCCTCACCTCCAGCCTAAACTTCCCTGGTGCAGCTTGAGACTGTGTCCCCTTGTTCTGGTGCTGGTTGCTAGGGAGAAGAGGCCAACCCCTTCCTGGCTACAACCACCCTTCAGGTAGTTGTAGAGAGCAATGAGGTCGCCCCTGAGCCTCCTCTTCTCCAGGCTAAACAGCCCCAGCTCCCTCAGCCTCTCCTCATAGGGCTTGTGCTCAAGGCCTCTCACCAGCCTTGTTGCCCTTCTCTGGACACGTTCAAGTGTCTCAATGTCCTTCCTAAACTGAGGGGCCCAGAACTGGACACAGTACTCAAGGTGCGGCCTAACCAAAGCAGAGTACAGGGGCACAATGACCTCCCTGCTCCTGCTGGCCATACTATTCCCAATGCAGGCCAGGATGCGGTTGGCCCTCTTGGCTGCCTGGGCACACTGCTGGCTCATGTTCAGCTTCCCATCAACCAGCACCCCCAGGTCCCTCTCAGCCTGGCCGCTCTCCAGCCACTCTGACCCCAGCCTGTAGCGCTGCCTGGGGTTGTTGTGGCCAATGTGCAGAACCCGGCACTTGGATGTGTTAAATCTCATGCCATTGGACTCTGCCCATCTGTCCAGCCTGTCGAGGTCTCTCTGCAAAGCCTCTCTGCCCTCCAGCAGATCAACTGCTGCCCCCAGCTTGGTGTCATCTGCAAATTTACTGATGATGGACTCAATGCCCTCATCCAGATCATCAATAAAGATGTTGAAGAGCATGGGGCCCAGCACTGATCCCTGGGGCACACCACTAGTGACAGGCCGCCAGCTGGATGTGGCACCATTCACCATTACTCTCTGGGCTCGGCCCTCCAGCCAGTTCCTAACCCAACGCAGTGTGCTCCTGTCCAAGCCACGGGCTGCCAGCTTGGCCAGGAGTTTGCTGTGGGGGACTGTGTCAAAGGCCTTGCTGAGGTCCAGGTAGACCACATCCACAGGCCTCCCCGCATCCACCAGGCGGGTCACCTGATCATAGAAGGAGATCAGGTTGGTCAGGCAGGACCTGCCCCTCCTAAATCCATGCTGGCTGGGCCTGAGCCCCTGGCCATCCTGTAAGTGCTGTGTGATCGCACTCGAGATGACCCGTTCCATAATCTTGCCTGGCACTGAGGTCAGGCTGACAGGCCTATAATTCCCTGGCTCTTCCAACTGGCCCTTCTTATGGATGGGCACCACGTTGGCCAGCTTCCAGTCTTCTGGGACCTCTCCAGTGAGCCAGGACTGCTGAAAAATGATGGAGAGCGGCCTGGACAGCTCATCCGCCAGCTCCCTCAGCACCCTAGGATGGATCCCATCCGGTCCCATGGACTTGTGGGGGTCCAAGTGGCTGAGAAGATCTCTAACTATCCCATCCTGGAACAGGGGAAAACTATGCTGCTCCCTGGCTCCTTCTGCCAGCTCTGCAGGCCAGCTGTCTGGAAGCCGTTCTGTCCTTGTGTTCTGAAGTTCTAGATATCACAGAAAAGCACACCATACTTTCACAAAATAGCAGTTGGGCTTACGAGTGGAACTACAAGGTTATAAAAAGATGTTTACTGTATTTTTTTTTCTTTCTTTTAAGATGTAAAATAGTCTTTAAATAGTAATTCTTACTGTTAACTCTAAATTAATCTGTTCCAAGGATCCATTCCTTTTAATTAGTGATTTGTTGGTAACCCAATAAAAACAAACAAGGAAACAAAACCCCCAAACTAAAACCAAACATAAAACACACTACAGAGAAAATTTTGCTACAGCCATTCTCTTTTTCCAGCAATAAGGTCCAATACAGACTCCAAAGAATAGATCTGTGGAAGGCAGCCTCTGAGCTCGTGTAGGGTTGCCAGCGGAGTTGTATGCCAAATGCCTCTTATCTGCAAAAAGTGGGTATCGCAAAAAGAGAGAGGACTTGTATGTTCAACTGGAATCTCTGTCTTTTTAAATAACTGTAGTCTGAACATAACTAGATCGTTCCTGAAGATGTTCCAGTACGCACTAAAGTACTGGTCACTTGGTTGAAAGTGGACTTAAAGTGACATTTAGTTACAAAATTAATAAAGCAAATCTAACATCTCTGTGCTGTGGTGTTTATACAAAACTGGATTCAAAACACAACACTAATGACATGCCTTTGTTAATGAAATAAGAACTGCATGCTCTTCCTCTAAAATGATCATTCCTTCATGGTGTGCTCATCACAAGGGTTTTACTGTATATGCATAATTCCAATTGCTTTCACTGTCCAACAGTATTTAGCTCTGTCTTTTTATTATGTTTTTATTAACGCCAAGTTCTTTGTATAGTGTTTACTATTGCAAATGTCTAGGAGTACTCTTAAACACAGTTTTGAACAATGGCTCTATACAACCCAAAGGATTTATTCCATACAGCTGCTGTTGCCTGAAACAAGCCTAAGCAAGGTAGGGAAAAGGGTACAAAAATCAAATACTAAGCTTGGAGACATCTGGGGCAGGGCAGGCAATAGTAAAAACATATCACAGTAACAGATGCCAAGGTAGAATGGCAGAGAGAAGCACACTTGGCCTTACTTGCTCAGAAGTTCCCCTCGGGTTAGTTGTTTTCCATGCCAGAAACCTTTTAGTACATCAGTCTAGCATTTCTTAGCTCATTTGCATTGTATGTGAATTTACAGTGTTATTTGCCGCCTCTGAAAGGAAAATGCTTGCAGCACCCATTATTGACCTGTGCCGTTAGTGCTTCTGTTTCCCAAGGTTACTTTTTATGACTTGCTAATATAACAGCACACAGTTTAAACAACCTCCCTCTCTTGTGAAATTAGTAGTTAGAATGATTCAAAAGAGATTTTGCTCCTGTAATGACACTTCTATAATACTTGCTGCTTTTAAAACATGTCTTCAAAAGGCAATGTGTGCATTGCAGTCTGGTTGCATAACTTCCTGTTTCATTAAGAGGAGAACATTAAAACTGTTTGCACAATACATTGCAGTGTTTAAATAATGCAAAAATGCTTATTGAAAAGTACTTTGTAGTTTCAAAATCTTGAATGCTTTGCTATGATTGTTAATGCTATCCCATTTAATTTATCTGCCTATAAGATTCCAGCCAGTTTTCTTATTTTTCTAGCATAAGGCTGTACTTGCTTAATCTATGTTTTCTGCTGTGTTGCCATTTGAAATATTTTCATACAGAAAAAGCTAATTGGCTACATATGAAGAATAAAACAGCAACTTGCATTGTGCTAGAAATTCTATCAAATGAATCAGGAAACTGTTTTCTGTAATCTCTGTACTACAGAAAACTCTGACAGAGCATACATGTACTTCCCGGGTGAGTGAATAGCACTGGTGGCAACAGTTACAGGAAAAGCAGAAGAGGTAAAAGTATTGCAAACAGAACAGACCTGAGAAAAGAACTGTCATCTGCTGTGTCCTCAGTTCCTGAAGAAGTGGGTTGACAAAACTTGTGACTGGTCAGTCTAACTATCTTAAGGACTCCATGCTCCAGCTTTAGAGTATCTGCCAGCAGTCCCCACTGCACAATGTCCTAGCGATGGATTCTTCCCCTCTACTCAGCCCTGGTGAGACCCCACCTGGAGTACTGTGTCCAGTTCTGGAGCCCCTATTGCAAGAGGGGACATGCTGGAACGTGTCCAGAGAAGGGCCACGAGGATGATCAGAGGGCTGGAGCACCTCTCCTACGAGGACAGACTGAAAGAGTTGGGGCTGTTCAGTCTGGAGAAGAGAAGGCTCCAAGGTGACCTAATTCTGGCCTTCCAGTTATCTGAAGGGGGCCTACAAGAAGGCTGGGGAGAGACTTCTCAGGATATCAGGTAGTGATAGGACTAGGGGGAATGGAATGAAGCTGGAGGTGGGGAGATTAAGGCTAGATGTGAGGAGGAAGTTCTTCACCATGAGAGTGGTGAAGCCCTGGAATGGGCTGTCCAGGGAGGTGGTTGGGGCCCCATCCCTGGAGGTGTTTAAGACCAGGCTGGATGAGGCTCTGGCCAGCGTGATCTAGTGTGGGGTGTCCCTGCCCATGGCAGGGGTTGGAACTAGATGATCCTTGTGGTCCCTTCCAACCCTGACTGATACTATGATACTATGAAAGTTTGCTGTTTTCATTCTTAGTTTGTTTTTCAGTAGTTATTTCATTTTGTCATTGTGAGACCTTTACTGATGCTAGAAGATACCCATACATCAGCACACCTGTGTCAACAAGTTAATGGTCAGAGACAAAACATTAGGGTTAATTCTAAGCAGGTGATTTGTTGCATGTTGCAGTACCGTGTCTGAGCTGCTGGGTGAATCCTGAATGTGAACTTTGGACTTCCATGTCCTCATCTAGGAGTGCATTCCAACCACCTAAAGTCACAGGCATTTGGCAGAATTTCAACCACCAGGTGCAGTTGGGTCCAGTTAAATGTGCGGTGCCCTTGGGAACAGCAAAGAACTTTGACAGAACATGACCAGGGAATTTAACTGAATAAAAAAATCAAAGTATTTATTTATATTTTCTCCCCTAATTAAGTTCAATATTTCTAAACTTTACCAGGGATACAAAGCCTACTGTTTTTGCAGCCTTTTGCGCTCCTGGTAGACGTAAACTATCACATCTCCCGGGGCCTACATATATCCTGGAAACCTACACTTCCCAGAGGCCTTCTATGTATCTTACTACTCAAGGAGAGTTGTCTGAAGAAAAGAGAGATAAACCACAAAGCACAAATAATCAGGCCTTGAATTTAAAGTTGTTACAGTTTTTTGTTTACATTTTATCAAAGCTGCCTTTCCTTTAAAGTGTCCATCTGCAGGGCTATAAATGTTAGTGACAAAGCCTCTGCTTAGGTTTATTTTCTGTTACCAAGAGCAGTTGGCCATCTGCTGGGTAAAAGGAAAGCTGTGCTTTGGTGCATTTGGAAGCAAAGGTCACAAATAGCACATCCCCAGTCCTTTGCCAATGACACAGGCTGTGTTTGATCAAAAAATTTCACGTTAACCCTCTCTGCTCAGCTTACCAGATCTTGTTAGATGAGAACTCAATACTGTGCAAACTTAAATGGTTTTCACATTTCACATGCTGCCTATGTGAGAGTCTTGCTGTCCCCAGACGCGGTAGGAATGTCTGCACCAGCTGGGAAATCTCAATACCTGCTGTCTGCTTTAAGTTTGGCCTGTGCTAGGACTACCTGCAGGAATTTGCAGGGCTGAGGGCACTGCATCAAAAGCTTGCTACAGAGGCACTGTTTCAAATCAGCTTATCACAGTTATTACTCCAAAAGTCTGGGAGATGCTTGTGTGCAGGGACTGGTAATTGTGGAGTCTTGCTCCAACATTTAATACATTTTAGAGTCCTAGGGGCAGTGTGCAAGGTAAGATAGAGTGAAAAATGAAGGGCTGACAGGGAAAAAAACCCCAACAAATTCAAAAGCTTTTCTGTTAAATTCAGTCAAAACATAACTGAGTAAAATCTCAAGTAAGATTAACAAGGTATAAGGATCAAGTCTGCCTTTTTTAATACGGCAAACTGTCCTACAAATCAAGTAAGAACTACAGAAAGCTGAACACTTGGCATTCCTGGGATACATGGTATCACCAGGAAAAAAAAATCTGAGGCAGATAATTTTTCCTTTTAATTACTTTAATTGTATTTAGAAACAAAATTAAATATATTTAGACACTATAATAAAAGTGTTTAGAAAATACTTTGCTGATAAACAAGTAGGTTTCTGTAGAAGGAACGTGTTATGCCTCTGTATTCCTGCTCCAGGAGCAGAGAATTCTCCACTGAAGATACAAAAGCAGTGCTTTCTACACTGAGAGTTGGAGAGTATGAATGATGTAATGAGCAGTATATGAGGAATTTAAACATCTTATTAGAGGAATAAGACAGAAATTACCTTCAGTTATTTAATGAAAAACTCAAATTAGGGACTTCAAGAACAGGCATTTCAGCTTTGTCTTGCTTTTTTGAAGTCTCACCCTCTATATTCCAGCTGAAATTTAGTATTTGAGTACAAGCAAGGCAGTTTTAATGCTCTTGGCCCAAGCTGTTTTGTACAAAAATGTACAAAAAAGTGCTACTCTTGTCACAGCAAGACAATCATCCTGATAAGTGTCTCAATTTTCCAATGCTCCCTCTGCTGAATTTATTATAATGGTTTTATTTTTCCTTCAGTCACAAGGTTGTACTATTATTCTTAACTGCCCTCTTAAAACTAATCCATACATTGACCAGGAGGGAGTGCTCTAGCAGAGAAGCCAGAGCCTTGATGTTCCAGCAGGCTTGGGAATGATTGCTCTGCGGTTTCTCACCAGGCTGCTTTCAGTTCACAAGAGCATGAGGAATCACTCAGTATTTCTTTTTATGCCCAGTCATTAGGTATATTTACAGTAGTACTTTCTCCCTCAAAGTTTGGCACTGTTTTCTTTGCCCTCACTTTCCATTTTACAACTGTCCCTTTACCCCTAAACTTCCAGTGCTGCAGTGCTGAGGAGCCATGAACACAAGGACAGTTGTGGTTTTTTTTTACTTCTCAACACACAAAGAATGTTGTGTTAAAGAGAAAATAAATTCTGTTTTTCTCTCATTTGAAAATGCTTACCTTCTTCAGAGATATCATTGCATGCAATGGAGCAGTGAGCTGGTCCCCTATCAAACAAAGAAAACAGTAGAGATTAATTATCTCACAAATATTTTGGAGAATCAAACAGTTCACCCATTTGTGCTGCTCCATTTCCCATGTTTTCAGCTGAAAGAGCAGGCTGCTGTCTAAATTGATGGCATCCTTTTCAGCTGAGACCAGCTTAATCTATTTTGTCTTCTTCAAAAAAAGGAGCTGCCTTTGTTGTCCCTTGTATGCACCACATTTCTCTGCTGAAACAAAGCCCTGGAGAACAGCACTGGCTTGACAGTGGCCAAGACTGTAGTTCTCAGGGTCTGGCAAGGCAGCAGCAGTAGGAGCATTTAAGGTGTCCAGCTGGTGCAAAATCCACAGGATAAGCTGAAGCTACTCTTTAATTCTATATACCTAATTCAACTTCTATATGAATAATCAAATATGAAGCTGAATTCAAATCATATTATCATCAGGAAGGAAACAAAAAAATTAAAAGTTAAAATCAACAAATAGCCAATAATTCCAGAAGTGAAGGGGAGACAATTTGCCAGGCTGCCTGCTAGTGACTCTCTCATGATTCAGTCTGCTCTAGCAATGCTTGCTCACTTAGAGGTAATGATACTTTTTAATGGTTCCTACCCATGACTGTCCACTCTACCCATATCTGGAGGCTTTCCCTCTCATCACAAAGACAGTTTAGCTGCCTGTGGAGCAGCTGCTGAACTGCTCAGGTTTATAGCCTTGCATATTCAGACAAATTGCCACTCATCTCTCTTTAATGTGCTGTACTGTAATTTGCAAAATCCTGAAAATCATCCCTTTTTATTAGCATCAGTAATGTTACAACTGTATTTTTAAAACTGCAGCAGCTTTGCTGAGCAAAATTGTTGCTTTTACTCATATAAATATTCCGTTGAGCTGCCTTTGACTCCCCAGCCCAAACTGCAGTTTAATAAACATTTGGTTCATTTCACGAAATGACAGAATTTTTTCATACTTCCTTGGCTTACTACTTGAGTTCATTGTTATTCCATCAGCCTGTCTGCCCCTCCTGTTTTTTGTTTCTCATATGGGGGAAAACTGAAGAGCTTAGACCCAGGTCCAGGGAAAGCAGAACAGAAATAAGGCGTGGGAGCTGCATGCTGTTGTCCAACCCATAGTGCAAATACATTGCACCAGCATATGTACACATGTACATTGTACAGTAATTATGTACTGGCACAGTGATCAATTAGCTGAATGTAACCAGGAAATCACTCCCTTTCTGCTGTGGTTAGCCACAAGCGCAACACCACGTGGTGGATGGTGCTCACCAGCCTGTGGTTAAGTAAGTTCCCTGTTCACAGTTCTGTGCCTCCAGTTCCTCTTTCGGTGATTGTTATTCCCCTTTCCCATTACTCCAATCCTTGAGGAACAGCAGATGTACAAAAGAAACCCAGTACAAGAACACACCTTGTGCTCATGGCACTGGCAGTCTCCTGATGAAGATTTCTGTGGTACAAGCACATAAAAAAGCCATTTCAGGATGTTCAATTTGGTTCTTCTATCTTGCCATGTGCTTGATCTCCTATTGGCACAGCACATGAAGAGAGACCATTAGATGCCTAGTACCACCTCCTGTTTCTGTCTACCCTCTGTCTGACTCGTACTTAATCTATTCTCGTAATCTTTGCATGTTTTCTTGATTTGTCTTTCTAAAGTTACCAACCTGAAGGCCGTCTCTAAAAATGAAGGTGAATTGTATTATTCCTCTATATCTAGCTAGTATATTCAGGAAAAACATCCTTGACTTGTTAGAAGGCAATGCAGAAAGGGAAGTTGGACTAAACTAGAGGGAATAATATAGCACTGCAGGAAACTTTAGGGGAACAGACTAAGAGGAAAGTGAATATCACCAAGGGCTAAACAAAGATACAAGTACAGTGGATCAGGAGAATTAGGCTGGATGTTAGGAAGAAATTCTTCACAGAAAGAGTGATTTGCCATTGGAATGGGCTGCCCAGGGAGGTGGCGGAGTAACCATCACTGGAGGTGTTTAAAAAGAGACTGGATGAGGCACTTAGTGCCATGGTTTAGTTGATTAAATGGTGTTAGGTGATAGGTTAAACTCAATGATCTCTAAGGTCTTTTCCAACCTGGTTAATTCTGTATACTGTAAAAGTGTGTGTAGCTTTGTGCACAAACTGCAAAACTGCTGCAGGACATGAGGACACAGCTTAACCTGTGCCCACGATGGAACTTAATGGCAGAGACAGTATTCACTCTTATCCATACATTGAAAGAATATGGATCTGAATTACAAAAGGATATGGGTGCCTATACATACAAAAAGAAATGCAGAGCCTTCAGGGTGATTGTGTTCTGTCTACTATTTTCACAAAGCATCTATCATGCACTGGGAAGTTCAGATGTTTCATAATTTTTTCTTATTAGTTATAAAAGCTTAACTTTCCATTCATAGCTACCTTTATAGGATACCTGTACTATTGTGTGAGAGATGATTATGGAGTATGAGGATAATATAAGTATTATTCAGACTGATAACAGGTTTAATCTAAACTGTAGATGTCGCATTCTGCTTTGATGTTCAGTTCTTCTGAGATCACGGAAAAACCTATAGTTTTAAGCAAAGGGGAAAAAAAAGAAATAATTTTTCTGGTGTGAAAAGTGACCAAAACAATGGCATTATGTGAAGGGAACCCTAAACGCGGAACTGAACACTTTAGTCAAATATAACTCACATTTAAGGAGTCTTTTGTTTGTTTTAAAGAGTCGGTTATTTATCAGCTTCCATTTGGGAACAGTTTTCACATGGTCTGTTCAAACACTGCCTGTTCCAGATATGGTGTTCACACAATTACATTACTTAACCATGTCTGATGTTGCATACCTTGGTATTTCCTAATGCGTACTCAGGTAATTGTCTTAAAATGCAATAGACACCAGGAAAAAACCTGTTCCTTCTCATTAAACTCTGAGGAAAGGTTTGCAAAAGCTGATTTGTTTGTTAAACTGCCTTGCTGTCTGATCTAGGAAAGGGTTTTATTGAGTTAGCCACAACGGTTAAGTGTTAGAGCTTTAGCTGAAGCACATTTAGCTGAAGCTAAGTTATCTGATAAATTTTCATTTTCCAACAGTAAAGAATTTTGCACAAAGATTAAGTTAAGGACTGCACAAATACACTAGGCTTTTCATGAGCACCTTTTTCATATTTTAATTAAGCTTGTAAAAATCCAACAGGCTTAAACTGCATTCAAGTGTGATCAGTCCTCTTCATACCCTTGTATTTCTCCTCCTCATGAGGGGCTATTTCTCACCTGGAGGTTGTAGAGCTCTTGTCATGCACATAAATTGTCTCAAAAAGCTGATGGAAATTATATGTGGTGGTCTCTATGTTTGGTTCTACTGAATTGCCTCAAAAAATAAAACTTTTTCTTATCACAGGCTTTTGACATAAGTTGCAGAAGAGCTGAAACTGGGCAGGACTATATATCTCTAATGCAGACTTTTCCAGGAAGCTTGTCTTCCTTCCCTTCAGTTATTTGGATGCAGCAGGCCTGTCATTACAGTAAAGAAGGTGAAATGAGTTCACTAGGAACCTGCAAAGCATGTACACTGATAAACATATCTGCCACTATTGCTACCAGTGATAGAGTTTAACTGGTTTTATTACCAGAATTAATCAGGATAAACAAATAGAAATGTGTGAACTGGTTGATGCACAAACCCATCTGTGCACACAGTTAACAAGTTGATAAGTATTTGTCTTTCATGCAAAATGTGATAAACAGAAAAGTCAAATCTAGATATTACCAGCACACAGGTGATGATGATAATGTATTTCTAATAATTTTGCCTGGGGGCACCAGTGGAAGGTGAAGTCACAGCTGTTTCACAGAGGAGCCCATGCGCATTTTTTAATACATTACAGAAAAGGATTTAGCATTTGCTTCTCAGTGATTAGTTGTTCAGATATGGGCTTACTCCTATGGTCTAGCATTTTCCAGCTGTTCAGATCATCTCATTGACTGAAAGCTGAAATGGTTTACATCTTTGATACTTGCCCTCTTTACCAGGAGAGAGTTGGCCATGTACAAAATCATCTGTATTTTCTGTATGTTTAAAATAAAGAACATGCTGCTCACCAACCTTGCTATATGAAAATAGTCAGTTTCTAGATGGAGATCTCTAGATAGGAGACTTCATTCATGGCCCGTGTTCTACAGGCTTTTAACAACTTTTTCCTAGTTTCATTTTCTCCTAACCTTTCTAATTCTAGGTGGATCCTTGTGAATGGTCTGAGGTGCTGCAGGCTCTGAGACCTGCACTCTTCTCATTCTGTGACACTGAGGCCTGCAAGTTGAGCCTTATATTGCCATAAACTGGTAGTGGATGGATAGATGGATGGATGTGGTGCCTTTGCCCCAGAGTCTCTGCTAACTTTATAAAAATGACCTAAGTAGGTCTTAGACAAATTTGCCTCTTTAGGGAAAACTACTTAGGCCATTCAAATATCAACAAAACTCCTCCAAGAGCATTAATTACTCGGTGTTGACATGTTAATGAATGGGTGCAAGCTTTCTTTTTCATTTCTTTGGTAAAAAAATAACTAATCCAGGGGTGATCTCAAGCTCTTATGCCCTTTCCCCCTTTGCTTGCTTCATCAGCTCCTTCTGTGCTCATGATTCAGCTGTGGATGTTCCACACCCATCCTGTACCTAGGGCGGCCAAAACCCCACCTCTTCTGTAGGTGGTGGCTTTTTGTACTGAGTACTGAACAAAAAGGTGTTCTATATCACTAATATATATTAGTGTCAATCGCATCTGAATAGCAGTTGAACTAGAGAAAGCAAGAACATCTAGAGCACACCTTATTCAAATAGTTATTTCCTTCTCTTTTAACCTTGTAAGTCTTGAAAAAAAAAAAGCTTCTCATTTCCCATCTTTTTAGAAAGCAAAGAATTCTTCATGTTCATTATCTCACTGGCTACTGTTATAATGCTCTGTTGCCCTCAGAAGCAGTGGAGTGAATTAAGAACTATCTCATAACTCAAAGCTTTAAAAGTGAAAAATAAATAAATTTAAAATCCCACAACCTTTTTTCTGCTATTTAGTCAGTAAAGGAATGGGAGAAGCATGTACTACAGCACTGGCAACTCTGCCCTTTTCAGCTGGGACCAGGAACTTTCTCAGGTTTCAATAAAATTTCTTTGAAATTTTGTAGAATTCTTTTTACCAGTTAAATATGGTACTCCACCTTCTAGATGTGTGCATAGTTACTATTTTAGCAACTTTGTAAGTTGCTGAAGCTTCTAAGGCTTATCCCATCAATTAATTTTCCACATCTGATACCTACATCTCAAGGTCTCTCAGTGAGTTTCAACAGTCTGTTGAAGAACATTATTCAAGGCAAAGAAGTTTATCAGAAGAGTCTTCCTTTTCACAACCTGTGTATGAATTGACCAAGAGTGCAGCCTTTGTCCTTAGTAACATGTTTCCTCTTTGCTTTCCCACAGGGCTGTTGTGTAATAAAGCGCTGAGACACCTAGTTATGAAGTCCTCTCTGAAAGTTTAAAGTATTTTGGCTACTTTATTTTGCATTACACTGCAAAACTGTGTTTCTTGAAAATGCCAATATGCAGAATTCAGGAAATGCAAATCTTTGCTTTTGTGCCACATTTTGATGATGATGTCACATTTTGTTGGCATTTCACACACACAGATGCACTCAGGTATGTGGGAAGGGCAGCACACGGAACAGCAATTGCTGCTGCTTTGTCTAGGCAGTGATTAGCCTAGTTCAAACTGTCATGGTGTAGATGTGCTGGCATTTTTACTAAAATCAATTACTTTTGGTGTCACAACCATATTACTTTCAAAATTGTTTCCGAAGTTTTCTTTTTACTTACTAGACAGGCTTTATAGGAATTTATTTGACATATTTTCTTAGACTATGCCAATGGTTCACTGCAGGCAAATGGGAAGCAACACCCTCACAATCCATCAGTACATTATGTTGCTGCTTCTTAAGACATTTGCTATCTTTCCAAAGGAGCTGAGGATTGCATGCAGAGCACTGGCAGGAACTCAGCATTCTTACTTTAAGCAAAGACCTCTCTTGCACAAAACAGAGATGTCGCTTAGCTGAATGTTTTCTCCATCTAAGACAAGGGCTCTCACTGTTTTCCAAACCATACCCCCATGCCTCTACCATTCTCAGTTAAATCTCCAGCTGCATAGGCACCTGAAAATTAGTTGGGAACTTTTTGGAAAATAAAGTCCGGAGGTGGTGACAAACATTGCTTATCAGATAGTAGCTGAATTCAGTTCTTTACTGAAAACCTTTATGACTAGCATCAAATAAACGAGCAACAGACTCATTGTTGTTCCTTACAAATGACTGTGATACAAAGAAACATTCTAGGAAAACCCAAAGCTCAGTACAGTGAGTCTAGTATCTCTTTGTCAACGTTTGGCAATGTGTAAATATACAGATAGCTGTGACTTAAAGTCCCCCCAGCTATATCCATAACTTCAGTAAACAATGTGAATAGAAACTCGGTCAAGAGACCTGTGTGTGTTCCCTGCAGACTGCCTCCACAGCAGCAGACAGTTAAATGTGGATATGCTTGAGTTAATACACAAACTAGTACACAAATTATTCACAGGGGGGAAATGTAGCTTCATAATCAACTATCAAACTGCCTGAAGAGCTGTTTATGTTGCAGGAATACCAGAAACTTAACCTAAAGTTTGAGAGGCCATTGCAACTAGTGCAATTCCTGCCCCAGGAAAATGACAGACTCTTTTCTAGTCAAACTACACTGCTTTCCCTCAGGTCCTGTAAGGGTTGATCCTATATTGCCACACACTCCTCAGTGTATTTATCTTGAAATCAGTCTCTCTAAGGAGATACTGTTACCCCTGGCTTATCTATGGGAACCTATGACTCAAAGAGATACCAACATTGTATATGAAGTAGGGAACTGAACCTAAGTCTCACTGCTTATGCACTACATACTGCTCCCTGGAGAACTTTCTGCTAGATGCTTAGCTAATGGAAAGGTATTGTGTTGAAGTATGGGAGAAAAAGGTCCCTGAAAGAAATTCAAACGGGGTAAGGTGAGAGCTTTATGGTTTTTCATGTGATTTTATTTCATACATGTGATATAGGGGTGTACACAGAAGGAATGCATAAATCAACAATGATAGGCAACATGTCATCACAAAAGCTTTAGTAATTGCATAGATAACAACATTCCACTTCAAGACTTCCAAAAACCTGGCTGGTGCCATCCCACTGCAAGAGCTGACAATGAAAGTAGGTGTTGTGCGACAACAGCACAGGCTTGCTTCATCAGTGTGAGGTATTTCATGTTGTAAGGAAAAAGTTGGAATTAATCTGAGCAGGTCATCTAGTCCATCGCCTTGCCCTGAGCAGAACTGGCTATAACAATATGATCTCTATTGATAAACTTACATTGTCTGTTCTTAATGCTGCCTAATGAAGGTGACTTCATTTTCTACTTAGGCAAATAACAACTTTTAAAAAAAAATTTCACTGCCATTAGAAAGTACTCTAATGCTAATACTAAAGTTATACCTTCAAGTTTGAGCTCATTACTTCTCACCAACATAGCCAAGGCATGAAGGACAGAGATTGATTGTTCCCTTTCACTTCACAGCAGTCTTTCATATATTTGAAAGCAGGTAACCTATCTTCCTTAGCCTTCCTTAATGGGCTCAGTTTGTTGAGCCTTTGTTCATTCTCCTTTCATTTTCTTTAAAATTTTTCCAGTTCCCACATCTTTTCCCAAGTGGAAATTCAATGCTGACCACAGCATTCTGGTGCATTAAATTCCTAGTAACATACAGCACCCGGGGTATCTGTTATCTCCCCTTAAACCCTCAACCTTCTCATTCTTCAAGTGATGATGCTACATGGTCAATTGCAGCTGTTCTCACTGGGCTCAAACAGGGTAAGGATTGACACTTCCATACCTAGTGATGGCTGTACACACTACAGAAGGGGATAGATTCCCACCAGTCAAGTCAGTGTTTATTTCATGGTGTATATTTACCAGGAGGAATGGATTATCAAGAGCCTGGAGTTTCTCTTCTAGCAATGTGTGGTGTGGGAAGAACAGCCAGCGCTTGGCTAAGCAGCACCCCACTTACCAGGGCCTTGTGTCCCTGTTAACACCAATGATAAAATCTGTAACTCCTGTAGGATTACCTGTTACTTGCCACCCTATTTATTAAGTAACCCACCTGTCTTATTGCCACTAATTAGCATTTCATCATTAACTTAAGCAATCCTAATTTTTAAAGAATACACACCTTTGTGCTCTCACAAATCTCTTCAGAGATGTTAAGGGACTATAATTATCACACAAAAGGTAAGAAATCTCCAAATTATTTTTTTTTCTCATGTTTTATCATGTAAACTCTAAACTGGCGAGCTAGACAACTGCTCGGGCGGACGGCAAGACCGCTTATAGAAACAGGCCTCCTCTTGAACTTCTCGCCCTCTGCTCGCCCTCTACTGCGTTGGAGAGCTGGAAAGCCGCTGGTTCCCCAGCTTCAGCTCGGCAGGGCAGGGCAGGGCAGGGCGGATCTAGGTGGGGCGGGGCGAGGCGAGGCGAGGCGAGGCGAAACGAGGCGAGAAGGCGGCAAGCGGTGGTGCATGCTGGGACAGCCCATATGAGGGGAGAACTGGAGGCTCCTTCCGTTCGTCCGACCTCTCACCCGGCGGCGATCGGCGGCACAACACGGAAGTGCGATGGCGGCCGCGGCGGAGGAGGCAGCGGGAAGCGGCGGCGGCTCCCCATCCTCCGCTCGGCGGCGGCTGCGCATCATCTCTGGGCACTTGCGGGGCTCGCCACGGGCTCCGGAGCGGGAAGCGCTCTGCACGGGCCCCTGCAAGGCGCAAGGGGGCTCCTCTGGGCCGTCCTCCGGTTCTATCCCGAAGAAGCGGTGGGTGCGGGCGGGGGTCCCCGTGGGGCAGGGGGCTCCGGGCCGCGCCACAGGGTTTGTGCCGGGCCGGGCGGGCACCTGGAGCGGCCAGCTGTCAGTGCGGGTCGGCGCTAGGGCAGCCCATGCTGCGGGCGGCGGTCTCCTGCCTGGGGATGGGTGTGGGCTGACGGTGCCTGGGGAGGCCTCGAGTGGGCCGTGCAGGGAGCTGCGAGGTTGGCAGGGCGATGTTGATAAGGCAGAAGCGGGGAAGAGGACAATGAGGCTAAGCCCAAACGCCGGTCAAGTACTGTAGTGATTCGTAGGATATTGTAGGAACTCCTATGAAACCGAAGGAAGGTCTGACTTGTTTCTGTAGTAATTGTATTAAAACAGGAAGTTGTTCAGTCACTTTAATAACTGGAGAAGAGACTCAGCGTTTGTCAAATACTTGAGACTGCTATAGCGAGGAATGTAGCACTTACGAAGAGCAAGCTTTATGTATGGACTTTTCAGTCCACAAGTATACAAACCTGCCACCTTATAAGGATACTGTAGAAACGTGTTCATGCGTTGGTCTCTGTTTCAGGTTTCTCAGATATTAATAGTTGCAAACATATTAATTATCTTTTCTGTTTTTTACCATATTTGATAGTAAGGAATCTCAGGTCACAAGAGACCAGAGGAAGACAGTCTGCTTACTTTGTTCAAAATAGTTTTATTAGGTCTCAGATTTACTTTTTTAGTAGATTCTTTTAAGTGTCATAATTAAGCTCCCTTAAGCTGTGTACAGTAAGTAAGTTTGTCTTTGGAGGTGTTTAAAGAGGCAGATAGGGCAAGTAGTAGATGAAAGAGTTGTTCCTGTGAAGAAAATCCATTCAGCTCATGGTTTACTCTAAAGTTATTTTAATAAGAGAGCAAGGGAACCATCTGAGTTATTCTACCAGGCCATTTATTGTCCAGGGCCACAAGCTGAACTTTCTTGCTTTGAGAGGATTCAGATGTCACAGGCATATGGTCAAATGTTAACAACTTTGGAAACTTAGTTCTTGCTGCTCTTGCAGGAGATGTCAGACAACTGCTTGGTGGGAGAAATGGATAATCTCAATTTGTTGCCCTCTATATTGAGTTCTTTGTTTTGAATTTGGGAAGAAATCACTGTTTCTGAGGAAACACCAGTTTAGCTAGTTTAGAGGGAATTCTTTTAAATGGATTACTAATTTCTACAGCCAGTTAATGCATCCCTGAAGAGCTGGAGAAAGGCTTTTGTGAAGATGCATGTGACCCAAAGGACAGCATATTTCTCCATGGACACACAGACATAGTGAACTTCTACAAGTTATACACATTGCTTATATTAGAATTCATTATAGGACCATAATGTGTTGCTATTTTTACTCTAAATAACTTGTTCTGGATAAATACTGAAAACAATTTTGCTTCAAAGAGCTTATGGTAAAAATGGTACAACTGCTGAGTACTTTGCTGTGGAAGTTTAAGGCAGCTGCTGGAAGGCTTGGTCCATATCAGAGGTATAGCTGTTTTGAAGTACTTGGACCCCAGTCTTTTTGTATGTATACAACAAAAAAGGCCTTAAAGGGAGTGGTATCTCTCTGCAAACATTCCCTCTGACCATCTGTGAGCTAGTTGAAACATGTTTGAGATGTTGCATGTGAAAATTCTGATACTTAAATATAGCTTGGGTGTGAGCATCTAGGTAAATGTTGTGTTTGAGGATAATACCCTGGTTTTGAAGTGAGTGAAGGGGGAGAAATTTTGTTTCCATTGCTGATTTGAAGATGGCAAGTGATGAACATCTGTTCTAGTGACTTCCAGCTAATCTGCAGTTGGCTTATCTACTTGAGACCTAGGTTGATTGAAGAATCTGGTAACCTGTAGGTTGAAACATCAGTGCTTGCCCTGGCTCTTATCAGCCACGCTGGGACAGTTCAGACCCAGGTGCCCTGTTTTTTTTTTTTTGTTTGTTTGTTTGTTTTTTAACCTATTACTTTAATTTTTACTAGCAAAGCTGCAGCCAAAAGTGCCTTAAGCAAGACTTTAATTCATGATGCCTGTTGCCAAAGCTACAGACACTGTCCTATCAGATCTAGGTACTTTCTTCTCAGGGTGCATTTCTTCTGTGAACACTTCCTTTGATTAAAAAAACCCACATTTGTAGTACATTATGTGTGTCTCTGGCAAAATATTTTTCTAGCTGTTTATCCAATAGTTACTAGACAGTGACCTGAAGAAAATGATGGCTTTCTTGTTGACAGTTCAAAGAGTAAGCTGTTAAGGATCTTAGCCAGGCGTTAGTCATCACCAGTGAGGGGAGGAAGGAGAGTATGTGAAATTGATGGATAGTCTGTGGGTGCTCATCGAACTCTTTCTGTTTCCAAATAAAAACGCCTCTGAAGGCTAGATGATGGAATTGAAGATTGTAATACAATTTTAAGATGATGGTTACTGAAATGGAAAAATGCCTCCAAAAAGACAAGCAACTCATCTGAATGTCTTGATGGAAGTCTTGGGCAGTATATATATATGGATGGAGAGATGTTATTTCTTCATAGAGTTCCTGGCTTTATTTTTGTATTTTAATTCAGTGCTGTAGTGGAAGATGGGGACTGTTATACAATATGTCGAAGCCAGAGCAGGATGAGAGGCATGCTGAAAGATCTTCTAAAGATACTGAGTTTGAAAGGAACTTTTTCTGAACTTGTGTTATGCTGATGACTTTTTTTCACTGGTAAGCTCGCATTGCTTACAGGATTTGTGTTAAAAACTTACATGCAGTTATTTTGAAGATTAAGTACATGAAGTGTTGAACTTTTACTGCTTTGAAAGTGGTCAGGTGCTGCAACTCCCTAGAACACAGCTGTACCAGAGTAGCTGTTACGTATGCTACAAAGTAAGATTGCCTTTGGGGTGGAGCATGCACTGATGCTAAGCTTGCCATAATAGCTTGTATTATAACTTATTAAAATCAATCTTTAAACAATTTGGCCCTTGTTAGAAGGGAGAATTGGATGGGTGTTACTAACTGTTGACTCAGTGGCTTGTAGGCTTATATTAGTTTCTGTCTTGGAGCCAAGAGAAAGCAGGGCAGGATTACCTGATTTTCCTATCTCTTCATGGAGAAACTCCTTTCCTGTGGGCCACAGAGGCTTGTGGATGTGTTTTAATTATGAGCATACTGTTACCCAGGATAAACTAAAGGGACGAGCGTATAGGCACCTGCCTGCTTGGTGTCGAGTTCACACCCAGGTTGCTCAGGGTAACTTAAGCAATCCTAATTTTTAAAGAATACAGACCTTTGTGCTCTCACAGATCTCTTTAGAGATGTTAAGGGACTATAATATTGCCATACTTTCATTATCAGGGAACTATTTCAAGAGTCTATATGATTGTGATTTTAACAAACAGCATCACGAATTCACTCCTAAAGAGTTGATATAACTTGATTTTAACAAGTAACATCAGAGACTCCATATCTTACCACTAATACTTAGAGCAATCAGCATGTTTAACCATCATGATGCTAAACTAAATCTTGGAATAGCTAACTTCTGAAATTTAGGTGGTAGAAACTTAGGATAAAGCAAAAAAGGACTGATGACACTAGAGATTCCTAAGTCAGAAGAATAAGAGTCTGTTGCATTGAGGAAGGTGTGGCAGTTAACAGGAGGCTCTGTGATTGCATCAAAGCAGTTAATTGCTAGTTGAGGTTAGAAGTAGAGGAACAGATGAAGAAAGAAGATTCTCATATGTGAACATCAGCCTGATAAAAGACAGTGTCATAATCTGCAGGCAAATGTGACTTCATATGCAACAGCAGTTCTGTCAGCTGGCTCCAAGTAGTTGAATGTCAGGCAGATGAAATGTAAGGAATATCTAAGAATTTAAGTAATATATATTATTTGGACATGTGATACAAATTAAACCAAACTGGATATATTAATTGGTTCCATTTTATTGGAAAAAATTAGATACAAGAGTAAACTGTATTTAATATGTGAAGTACAACATGGATTACAGTATGGAAGCAAGTAGGATTTTACAGAAAAAAACTGAAAGAATTTGGTAGATTGACTTTACTGAAAGCTGAACAGTCATGAAAGAAAATGAATATGTATATATAGCTATTTATTTAAACTTGATTTAGTTAAATGGAATAGAATGATCTCTTAATGCAACAAACAATGATAATTATTTGGACTTTGTAGAAGCTACTTTGGAGGATGGTAAGAACCATCTGTAGTTTAACAGGTTGCAGCCAACTAGACTTTCCTGAAATGTTTCTGTACCTCTTAGAGAACAGATAATTTGAAGCATTAAAATCAGTTGTAGGCTGAATGCGATGGACAAGTGTTGGGCTGTTGTGTGCAAGTCTTCAGAGCTGATAAGGCCAAAAAGTTTTCTTCAGCACTTAACTGATGTATTTACTGCAGAGTATGCTAAAAATTCTCTATGCAATAGGTAAACCAGTACTGTCCAAGAATTGAGCTTGCTTAAGTAAATAAATGGTAGACAACTGATTCTTCATTCACTTTGGTGATTTTTTTTTTTTTTAATAGTGAAGCAGATTTCCTGGTTTTGCAAGCTTTCAAAAAAAAGTAAAGGGCTCATCTCTAGCATTTGAAAAAATCTCTTTAAGTGCTTGTTCTTTTACTGCTTGAAAGTAGCTATCTGTGTGCATTACTGTAGAACAGTCTCTTCAAAGATAAAATGAAACTGATGTCAGTTGAAGTAGTAGGTGGAATAGAGATAGCTTCTAGTAAAGTATGTCATCATTTGGCTGAGTGTATACTGAGAAGCATAGTTACAATGTCTTGGCTTTCTTGAATCTTTCATTCACCCTAGTTGACTTAAGCTTTCTATGAAAGAACACTAGAGGAATGTTAATTTCCTTATTCCTTGGGGCTTGCTTTATTACAGTGTGGCGAAATGAGCAGTGAAATAGTCAAGGCTAGGAAGGAGAGTTAATGTTTGTTCTGTCAGAACAGCTGGTTGTTTTGCTGTGGTTTGTGTTAGGTTTTTTTGTTTGTGTGTGTGTGTTTTTAAAAAGCACATGGTGCTTTTGACTACCTAAACTCTTGGTCTTTTGCCTGAAATCTTGTCTGCATTTATCATAGATAAATATCTGCTACTTACTGTAGATTTAAACTGGTAATGAATCCAGGTTTGTGTTGCCATGTCAGACATTCAGCAAACAAAATAGCACCTGTCAGGTGCAGCTGTAGGGTTTTAGTTGAAAGTATGGGATACAAAACTGGAATGTGTCTGAGGTTGTGAAACAGATTGTATTTGACTTCAGACTTGAGAGTGATTACATTTGGTTTGCTGCAGGAAAGATCCTCCAAGAGGGATGAAGTAGAGAATGACAAACACAAGAGATACTGCCTGCAGCATGGCATTCTTCTCTAGACAAATGGTACTTTCACAAAGCAGTTCTTGAAGGGATTCCTTGGTCTACATTCCCTTTCCTAATTTTCAGGCATTTCATACTGATTTACTACTGGCTTCCAAAATACTCTGAATTGGCTTGCCTACTCAGTTGAGACATGACTCTATAACCTAAACAGACTGCTCCACTGCAATACACTCTTAGTCTTAGTGCACCCATGTGTAGAGTTTAGCAGGAACCATACAACCTGCAGGACTTCTTTTTATTGTTGCATTAGGCAAATACTGGTGCTTTGGTCCATGTGGTAGCCCTTAAAACTGCCACTTTAATTTCCAAGAACATGCTTGTTCTTCAGTCTCGGAACAGGAATATCTAAGTATTTTATGTATATGTTGTTATGCTGAGCATCAGCTGGTAACTCAATTGAAAATGCTAGTGGTTATGGTGAGGAAATTGATGCGAGTGCTGGCAGGTATGGTTTTCTTGAAATAGTGTAGGTCTGGAGGCTCTTCCCGCTCACCTGAGTGGCTGGATGCCTTGGGAGCATGAGCTCAGCCAGTGGTCTGTGGTGGTCACCCTTCCACCCCTCCAGGCTGGGCATTTTGTCACCTTGTGAGCTACTGCCCAGTTTTTAGGCACCAAATTGGTCATTTGTGTGCTTATTATAATGCTTTGTGCTGTGACCCAAACAGAGTCCTGCCCAGTGTCTGCTTGATTATTTCATAATCGGTTTTCCAGAAAAATGCAGGAAATGCTTGAGTTATTGGAAAAAGTTTTGCTGAGAAAATCTTTATTGCATTTAGTCAACCTAGTATCTCAATGTAGGGCATTGTCATGAAAGTGAAATATTTAAATTGGCCTAATCTAGTCACACAGTTTTCATCTGTTGTCACTGTTTCCATAGTAACTTGTATGCGCTAATTTTTTTCCCCTTAGGCAATATCATTTGTGTGTGTATATATATATAAAAATATATATGTATTAAAAAGTTAAGTGAAAGTTGCTTTGTAGTACTTCTACATTTCAGTAGGAAAGACCTGACTTTCAAGTTAGAAGGCAAGAAAGAACTGGTTAATTTGTAACATTTCAGGCTAAAATATTCCATGTTTCTGTCCAGTCTGAAAGTAGAGTTAGTGAGCTTGGTATTTTGCTGAAGCCAATGTCCTGAATAGGAAAACTTTTCTCTTTGAATGAGACAATTTGGGTACAACACAGAGCTGAGTAACACTGAGTTTAAAGCAAGAATAGTATAAAATGTTGATGAGTCTATCTTTGCTATATATATTCTTATAAAGGGGGCTGGGAAGAAAAAGTGTAAACTATATCTGGCTACACATAGTGAAGCTGGCAAGTTTATGCTACATATGTTCTAAGTCAAACTGAGTATTTTTTTTTTTTTTGAGGCTGGGGTATGAAACTTTTTAATGCATCTTGAGACATTCCAATATTATTCATAGTATTCCGATACTCTACAGGGTATTCAGGTTTGAGGGTTTTGTTGCAATTTACTAATTGAATTCTTGATTTTACTTTTTTTAACAATGAGGCTAGAAACAACAAGTGAAATTGTTTCAGGTGGTACAAAATAGTGAGGTATTAGAGCATACATAGTTTGTAAAAGTCTGGGTAGGCACAGCAGTGGTACATATTAGTTGCAGATCAATGTGTAGTTCCCTTGGTCTCTGTCAGGATTGCATACGTTGAGTACAGGAATACGTGGAAGGAGCTTTTAATGCATGCTTATGTCTGCAGATGCTCAACAATTCTTTTTGCCTTTTATACTCTTCTAGAGTATTAGTCCAACACCAAGATTTTTGGAAATAAAATCTTTGGGCGATGTAGAATGCTACATCAATTACTCAGTTACAGCTTGAATCATTCTTGATAGCCAAGTTAAACAATGCTAAGCCGTTAGGCAGCTCTAGTTGCTACAACAGTGTTAACGAATTTTTAATACTTAATCATGTGGAAATATATTTTACTAATCAAAAATTCTCCCACTGCATGGGCATGGCAAATGGTGAGGCACATGTGAGATGTGTGCACTTGCTTGTCTCAGGGAACAGGTCCAAACAAGCCTGGGCACGCCCACGTTTACACAGATTTGCAGGCATCTTGCATTGTCTACTTTTGTGCCAAACCCCCTGTCTCCAAAGGGAAGGGTATAAATGGGGTTTGTGTTTGGAATGTGTTGGGACTTGTTTTGCCTCTCTTCACTGCAAACAGGGCATTACAGTAGGCGGTGGGGGTGCTGCTCTGGAGCTGGGATGTGAAAATAGTTTTCTAAGGAGTAGTGACTATAAATACTGCAAAAGGGCAGTATGAAAATGAAGGTGCTCTCACACAGGATTGGAAAGAGTTGGAAGCAAAATGGAAGTGCTATTTACAACTATATACACAAATTACAAAAATACCCAAATTCATATTCAGCCTAAGCCCAGTCCTTCCACCTGGGCTTACAACCTCTTTAAGCCAAAAAGCCTTTTGAAAACCTCCTGCACTTTGGCAAAACCTCCAGGCCTCAGGTGGTCCCCACTCCCTGCCACTGTGCCTACTCCCCCGTGTTACCAAACCCTGGTGATGCAGCTGAAATTCAGCTTGCCAGCTCCAGGCCCCTGCCAAGGCTGCTCTAGGCCTTGCTCCCCTGCAATACAAAACAAGAGATAAGGTCCAGCTGGGAGAAGAGAGAGAGGAAGAGGGGCAGAGCAAGCAGAAATGCTTGGTTTTATAGAAGTGCAGGGCTTATGGGAATGAAATAATAAAAGATTACACTTCCCAGGAGTCTGTCTAGTTGTCCTGGAACATTTCTCTATGGTTTAGGACATCTCAGTGCCTTAAACTTGCAACAAGGAGGAATGTTGTTGCAACAATTAATGGTTAACAAAATACTTTTTTCCTTGATTTCTGCTTCTTACTCTCTCAAAATTCAATTTTTCTTGTATTTCCAGCTTACAACTGGAAATGCAGAACAGGCATGTGTGGTAGTGTATTTCCCTGGCACAATGGAGCCAAGGTAGAGGGGGAGGAGAGGGTACTTCCTTGGTCTCTGTCTTGCACAGTTGCTTGCACCTCTTCTGAATAATATGTCAATTAGTAGATAACACTCCTTCAAAAAGTTGTACTACAGCTTTTGAATTATGTCAAGATGATGCCAATACTGCCTCAGTAGTCAGAGGCTTGCAGATCCCCCGTGGATGTCTCCTACTTTCCTCTGTGGTGAAGGTAATTCTCTTAAATCATGAAGTTCACTAGCTCCTGTTCATGAAGAACATACATTTAAAATGGTATGCAAGAAAAATTAAGCAGCTTGATCTTTCTGCAGGCCATGCCAGTTACAAATATGAGATAATTAATCAGTCTTTCTTTTGAAATTTGAGCTTCTTAGACTTTTTTATGGAGCCACGTGCAGTATTTTGTCAAACCTCTCATGGTATGTATGCATGAAGTGGCAGGAACTAAAAGTAGCAAATGAAACAGCAATTCTGTCCCAGTTTTGAGACATGAGCTGCCCAGGGCAAAATGACAGAAAAGATATTTCACCCCTTCCCAAGGAGCAAGATAAAAATGCTCTACACCGATTGGATGTCTAAAGGGAAGATCTATTTACAAATATATAGAAAAGGTATTCAGGTAGAAGCAATTCATTCACAAATTAGGCTCAGTCCTTCATCTGGGCCTACCAGGCCAAAACCTTACAGAAACCTCAGCTGGCCCAGGAGCAGGCCTGTTGCAAGCTTCTTCAAGCCCCATGGTGTAGCTGGAAGTTCCCTGCCAGCTAAGGCCAAGGAAAAAAAAAACAAAACAACCCACCAAACATTTCCCCCCCAGACCACGGGGAAGCACGTGCTCTTCCCGAGACAGAGAGAAGGGGTATCTGGCTGTGCGTTCCCTTAAATAGATGAATATGAGGAAACAGAATAACAGATCACAATATTCTGGGACAAACTGCCCATCTCCCTGGGACTCTCTAGCCTTTGGAGGACTTTCCTTTATTGTACCAATTAACTCTTCCTTAAACTACAAGAAGTTCTTAATCTGGCAGTATGCTGGAACAAAAGCATGACTGTAAGATGGATCCTTACAAAACCAGACCTTCTGGTCTCCAGGCAGAAATCTCAGACTTACTCAGTATAGCTTAGAATATAAAAATTTGAACTTTTTGCTGTGGTACTAACCTGTCACAGAATACACTACCCATTATGCAGGGCTGTGTTATGAGATAGGTAGGGTGTTTAACTACAAACATGCAAACTTTATTGGTGTGATGAGAAAAATGAAAATAAAGCCTCTGTTCTAGGTTTTGAAGCCTGATTAAAGTTCAACACCAGCCCAGCAAAGCAGGCTTTTAGAAGAGGCAAACAACTGGGAGTGCAGTCACTTTAGCAGAAAGATCTTGTATCTGCGCCTTTGTTCAGCGCTTTAATAGCAGCACCCTTAGATTTTTTTTGAAAGCATATATCTATATTCAACATCAGGACTAATGATAGTTTCAAAGGTGTGCTTTATCAGATTATCTCATGTCACTGGGTCCTTTAGAGTCCGGTCTTTTGTGTTTCATTCTCTAATTGTCTCTAGCTTTGCAGCTAGTTTTTCTAGCCTGGTTTCATGCATCATATTTGGTATGCTTATTGTGGCACTACCTTGCAAGAGCGTTTACCTCTCTAAATTAGCAGGGGAATCTGCTTGACCCTTACCCTTCCTTAAATTTCCTTTATTTGTATTACATCTATTCTGACTTTACAAGATTAAAAAAACAAACTATAGAGATCAGGTATATAGATATACTACATTTAGTCAGCAGCGGGAGAAATCTTGCCTTCAGGAGGACTGCTATGATGGGGATTTGAGGGGAACATTCAGATTAAAAGCCATTTAAGTTGGCTGGTTCTCTGTCAGCTAGTTCTCAGCTGGGAACAGCTCAGCTGTGTTTGATTTTGTCTTTGGAGTTTCTTATAAGTACGTTAAAAATATTTTATATATTTATATAGAATATGTGTAGAAATAGGCAAAACTGCATAACATGCATTAAACCCATGTTTTTATAATCTGTTATGTCAATGTAATTAGTGCATGGCATTCCTGTGCCGTCAAATGTGAGTGGGTCTTTGCCCTTTTTTGAGTGAACATGACACATGTAAAGATCATGTTTGAGGGAGGAGGCAGAGGCAGTCAAACAGAGAAGCTTCTGTATCTGATGAGCTGTCTGCTCAAACACTTAAATTTTGACTGAAAGTCGAGAATCAATTCTTCAGTATGGAAGAATAGCATAGACTGGTTATTTCACAAGGTGATGTCAGTTACTGAGTACTGAAACTGCTCTACAAAGTTTGCTTAAAGTGCTGGATTTGTCAAAGTCTTGTTGACATATCTAATTTGAACAAATGCAGTGAAGTACATCTCTGTGGCTGTTTTCCATTTGATTAACTAAAACCTTGTGTACAGGTAGTTTCAAGAAAAAAGAATTCAGATTAACCCAAGTCTCTTTAATTACAACACTGACTGTGTCAGCAGACTATGTTAATATCGTGTTTATAATTAAGGTCTTTGGAAATCAGTCATCGCTCAGTTATCTTGTATGTAATGCTAGAGTTAAAACTGACTTGAGGCAGTGCTTTCTCTCAATTGTAAGGTGCTTTTAAAATGCCATTCATGTTACTCTTACATTATACAAAGACTAACAATAGTGTTTCATGCATATACTGGAGTGAGCTAGATCAGCTGTGTTCAGGCTCCTTTAAGATGCCTTTTTATTTACTGAAAATCAACGTTTAGCCTAGTGTGTAATTTCTAACATAACTTCATAGATTTGTAAAATGGTTTGGGTTGGAAGGGACCTTAAAAATCATCTAGTTCCAACCCCCTTATGTGGGTAGGGACACCTTCTGCTGGATCAGGTTGCTCAAGGCCTCATCCAAACTGGCCTTAAACACCTCCAGGGAGGGGACATCCATGACCTCCCTGCGCAATCTGTTCCAGTGTCTCACCACCTTCACTGTAAAGAATTTCTTCCTAATATGTAAATCTACTCTCCTTAAGCTTAAAGCTGTTAATAACAAATTTTAAAGCAAGGTTAGATTAATATGTTAGTACTCTTTGTGTATCTCCAGGTCTTAAATATGCATTAATATACTTCTGATGAGTTTATCATAATTAAAGAGATCCTCTTTTATCATGGTTGTGCTTAGGACATTTCAATTTTATGGTTGTATTTTGGCAGTTCTCTGTTTGTGTGTGATTTTTTTATTTGTGGTGTAGGTGTGTGTTTGTTTTACTAATCTCTTTCTTACGTAGACACATTCAGGTTGTATTTCGTATGTTATTCCTGCAGTTCTTGGATTTTCAAGACTTTTTTTCTGACTTGCCAAAATGTATTTTCAGTTCAAATGTGCCTCTGAGGGTGCCTCAGGTGAATGTTACTTGGAATGCAGTGTCATTACAGTAGTGATGTCAAACAACTAGAATGTAAAGTTTTCTTGATAGACAAAACTCATGATGCTAAATGTCTTTTTTCCTTCTGAAAATGTTTAGTTATTATCTGTGTGTTTATGTATAGATTTTAAAAACAAGCAGCTTTCAAACATTATTCTTGCCTATTTGAGAGTAACACCAAATACTGTGCATTGACTTAAGCTGGAGGGTTTTTTCCTAAAGTCTTTCAAGTCTTGGGATCCAATCTGAATGAGTAACAATTATGGCTGCAGAATTACTTTTAGTTCTGTGAAGCTATGCATTTTGGGTATGTACTTGATTTCTTGAATTGCTGTCTGATAAGTCTTTTTCCAAAGCCATATAGCTGAAAATAATTTTGAATTTACTGTATACTAGCATTCTCACTTGTATTTCTCTTTCTTTAAGGCAAGAACTTCTTAAGTGGAATGGTTGGGGATATAATGACTCCAAATTCATCTTCAATAAGAAGGGCCAAGCAGAATTCACAGGGAAAAGGTAAGCTGAAGATTTATTTAATGGAACCTACTATTTAGGTTTGGGGTTTTTTTGAGTTTAAAAACTGCACTCCTGCAAAGAAGGCAAGAAACTTGATTTATTTCACAGAATGAGTTATTTGCTATCCCGTATTTAAGAGGTTTACTGAAGTCTCCACAGTAAACTAATGTGTAGCAAAATAGACTGGCTTGTTGGAAGCTTTATTAAAAGTATTAGACAAATTAATGTGAGTCTTCTCAGACTTGATATATGCTGTGCAATAAAACTTTGCTTGGAGAATGGGATTGGACTGAGAATCTTCACCATGGTTAAGTAGTATACTGCAGGTCAGTGCAGTTTTGAGAATCTCTTGAGCATCAACAGTTTGCTTTATTAAACCTTCAATCTGTGTTACAGGTTTCTCCACTGTTGTGTTTAGAGCTGCTTGATCTTCTGAGCTTAAAAGTAAAAACTACTCTTCAGGGGCCAACGCTTCTTATTTATTGCCTATTAGCCCTTTGTACAGCAATTTTATATATTCCTCAGAACACCCCCCCCTTTTTTTCTTTTTTTAAATTACATGAAAATTAAGTCTACTTGAGGGTCTCTTAACTTTCTTCCAGTGGGTTTTAAGCATATCACTTGACACCTTACTCTTTTGTTTTTTTCCCTGCCTCAGTGGGAAGTAGTTTTGCAGTCTGTTCCCTGGTTTAAAAAATACACTTTTTGTAGAGAAAATTAAAAAAAAAATAAAAAAAAAAAAATTAAAAGTACTACCCATCAGAAAAATGCTTTTGTGGTCTTGAGCTTGTGTAAAGTAGTTTCAAAAAACTTAACTGGGATGTTGAACACTTAAATTCTTAACTTTCAAGCCCAGACAAAAATGCAAAGCCTTGTCTTAGGCACTCAAGTTCACTGTGCAACATTTAGGGATCTTTCTCCTTTTACCAAAATTCTGACTCTTGTCACTTTGTCACTCACTCACTTGTTCTTCCATCTGGTATTTTTAGTTTATCTAGGATAGGTTATGCTGCACAGAATATCTCTGCAGCATGTTTTAAAGGCCAGAAGATAAAGGTCTGGACTTAAATTTTTATCAGGAGAAAGCATTGAGGTTGCTGTTTGAGTACCAGCTGCTGTTCTAGAATAGCATTTTTTTCCCCAATTGCATTCTCTTTAACTGATACATAATGCTAGAAATGTCCTCTTGGGCCACACCAGTGTAGTTCCTTTAGTGTAGTTTGTCACAGTGACAAAAGGAGTGTGTTTGAAACGAAAATAGAATAAGCATCTGCAGAGATGTTATAGGTACCTTGTTCTTTCATATCCACTTACAGATCTATTGTCCATAAATCTGTCTAATAGCTTTCAAGTCTGCTCATGTGGTCTGCCTCTCCAGCATCTCATGGCAGCAAGTTCCAGGTTGCTGTTGTGTAAAGTACTTTGTCTCAAATCAAATGTCCCTTACTGTGCTGCAGGATTAGGTGAACGATAGCTCTTCAGCCTATTGTACTGCATTTTTGGTTATGAAAGCCTAAATTTTTTCTTATCTTACACTTTTTCTTTATGCTGAGGAGTCCTGGACCCTTTTGTCTCTGTTTGTAGGGCTCCTTGGTCTTTACAGTTCCTGTTCTCTGAACCTCTCTAGCTCCACTGCATCTCCAAAAAACCATGTGCAGCACTCATGGTGTGGATACGCCTTGTCATCTTTCTTTTACTTGCCTGGTCAATCCATAGCACCGTTGGCTGCTGTTGTGTGTTGTCAGTGAAGGTGCCATGATTTTTCCTGTGCTGACAATACTGTTCTGAAAAATCTGCAAGTAATGGACCTACAAGTGTAGTGTCTGTCTCCCCAGAAGAGCTTAATATTCACGACTACTTGGTGACTCCAGTGATTAATCCAGATTGCTCATGAGGACATTATGTAAAACTGATCCCCGTATCTGTGCAGCAAATTGTATGCCTGAATCTGTCTTGGACAGTGATCAATAAACCCTGACTTTAGCTTCATATCTTAACCTTCAGCCTGTAGAAGAACCTCTGCTTTCAGTACTGTAGCAATGTATTTTCTTAAACAGCTTTTAGGGTGAGCACCTGTGGAAGTATAAAGGAGGAATTTAATGTTCGTTATATCCCTTTATTCACTTCGTAGTTTTACACTCTGATAGAACCTCTAGGGTTAGTGGAACAGGATAACTCTTTATGAAAACTGTGATGTCTTTCCCTACAGTCCATGATTTTTCTGTGTCAGATGAGCATTAGGCTCTACCATCTCACCAGGGTTGGATGATGCTTGCTAGTCAGTTTTTTGGGGTGTGTGGGGAGTGGAGGTCTTTGTGGGGGCTTTTTGTTCCATCAATGTACAAAGGTTGTTTTGTGAGCAATCATAGGTTACATTCTACGCAGCAAACTCACTAACTCCCTCCATGCTGTGACTTCTGTGTGTGTCTTGTCTTAAAAGCTGTTGGTTTTCTGATACCTTTTAGTTTGTCCTTTTGAATAAGCGATTAAGGTTAACCTTATTTCCAATCTTGCTGGAAATGACAAAAATTTTGTGTAGAAGAAAACACACAAACCCCTGTTGCAAATGCATTAAACTTTCATTGCTTACAGCATTTCCTTTTCACAGAATTCCCGTAACTGTTTAGTATGGATATGATGAAAAAACTAACAGCTGCTGCAGGAGGAATGACTGAATGCTGTCTTTTGAGCTTGAGAGTCTATCTTGGGTTAAGATGCTTTCAACCTTATATCTATAGGAGCAGAGTGGAGTTTTCGTGCAGCAGTAAAACTAGGAGGTAGCTGAGATGAGGCAACAAATTAATCTGTCTGTGCAATAGGTGACTTAGTTGTAGGCTTGGTTGCAACAACTGTGGACTGTGTCATAATTGGATTAATAATGAATAATTTTAGAAGGAAGAGCCATTAGGCCTCATGCAGTGACCCAGGTGCAAAGTGTAGTAAGAATTCTCTGCTGCTGATAGCTCTTAATACCAAGGAAAGGTTCTTTTTCTCTTATCCTTGGAGCATTCTTGTCCATACATAAACATACATACATGCATACACGTATAGAATTAACAGCTGTAGTTTCTACGTGTTCAAGTGTGTCCCCAGCCTTACTTGTTTTCCTGTGTGTTACACAGTCGCAAACAGCTGCTTTGTCCCTTGTCTGTAGGTCTTCACTGTCACATGGCTAAGCTTTTGCCAAAACATTTGTGATAGAAATAATTTCATGTAGCTTGATGGGTCTGATGATGAGATGGGAACAATTATGCCTTCTGTGTTTTTAGAAAAACAGACTTACTGATCTGGGTTTGTTTCTGAGACTGCTGTTTACATTGCAGCATGTCCATATGCACATGTCTTCTACCTGTAACTGGCATATGAATTATGACACTGCTTTATGCAGTAAAAGGGAGAGACCTGTATTAAAAGTAATGATGGGGGAGGGTGTCGGATATTTGAAAAGCCTTATGCCACAGTTCCCAAAGATCACAAAGTAATATATAAGTTGTCAACAATTTATTTGATTTTGTGACATACAAAACAGTTTTTAATACAGTGAAATGTGCAGTTACATGAAAACTAGAATGTGCAGAATCTGTGCAGGCTTGTAGGTAAAGAATTTTATTTAACACTTTTGCGCATACGTAGAATCAAAAGACGTGTATCTGACATACATTTTTAAATTTAAAATGACCCTATGTAATATTGACTTTTCAGGTACAGATTAGGTGGTATGGTATTACCAACTTTTAAGGAATGGATAGAAAAAACCTTTGGAGCAAGTCTGGAGCACAAAACTACCTCTAGAGTAAGTAAAGAGCTGAACCAGTTCTTCAAACATTAGTCTTGATGATAATCAAGACCACACCGTTAACAATGATTCAGCTGTTGTCCTGAAGGTCACATTGCACATACTTGGTTTAAATACAGTGTGTTAATACCTCAAGAGTTTTTGAAAAACATGTTTGATGTAGAACTATTACATGAAACCTTCAATGACTTAGCATGACTTGTGGTTCCAGATTAATTGGTAGGACTTTTATTGGAGTGAAATTTTCCAATACAGGGAGTTTTTTTTCTTCCTGTTAGTAGGTTGCTTTTGAAGACTGTAGAAACTTAGCTTAAAGGGAATTGTTTATGCAACTTTGATGTTGTTTGTGATAACGAAGAAGAGGCAGTGAAGTTAAATTATGCTGTATTCTCAGCATCAAAGTTTGTATTTGACAGTTGGGTTTTTTATTAACATATCTGGGTGCTGAAAATTGGTTACTGGAATATTCAAGCTCAAACGTAATGTTTTCAGAAAACTGCCATGTTTAGAATGTTCAGGGTTTTGCAAAGCATCTATATATTGTGTTTTTAGAAAAGATTAATCCTGTTAAGATTCAGGAGACCTGATTGCCTTCTAAGACTTGTTCCTTTGAGGCTGCAGGTTCTTGACTAGATACAGCTGCTTATAGTGTTGGAAGCAGGCAGTACTTGTGCAGTGACTGTAGCAATCCTACTGTGGAAAATAGTTTTACTCTCTGCATGCAGATTGTGTTTTCTCTGAGGCTGGTGATCTCATAGGGCCAGAAAACTTCAGTCTCCTGTTAATCAAGACATTCTTTCATCTGCTATGACTTGCAGGATCTCCATCTCCCAATATGTTTTGAAAATACTAATCCTGAAGTGTTTTCTTTGATCAGGATTGGCAGCTGCTTTAATTTGCTGTCACCAGAGGTTGTGAGAGCTGTTGTTTCCTTTCTATATGTAGAGGAGATATAGAATGAAGCATAGTGTGAGGATAAGAGCAGATTTTTGAGTAGTATTTAGATTCCATGTCATCTCTTGCAAACCAGCTCTTCAGGATTTCTACCAGCAATGTTGAGTGCTTGCTTTCTATATTGTGCTGTTCTGGTTCTGATGTTCTTGTAATGATCTAAAATAGGCTGACTACCTTGAAACAGAATAGCACTCTTTGAAGTCTTAGCTATTCTTAACCTATACTGCAGGTCCCCTGTTTTCATGTCTCTCTAGTTCCTAGTTTATATTTCAGGTTGTCATGCTATATTCTTTTTTCACCTTCTATCAGCAGAGGATAAAGAAACTTGGGTATAGGAGTAGCAGTAGAACAATCTCTTGGTCCATTTGTGTGTCTCATTTCTTCCTGCCTTTATTGCATAAGACTGAAAAGTTCTCTGTTGCCTGCAACTTTTCCATTACAGTTAACAGCAGTAACTATACCTACTTCTGTAATTCTCAAGGCCTAATGATGATTTTCCTTTTTCAGACTAGAATTATCACAGGCAGCAGTTCAGACCTAGTTCACATAGGTTTCTGGTCCAGCCTTTCAGTACACAAATCTTAATCTTTCAGTTTCATAAGAATAAATAAAAATGTATTTTTACCTGGCATTGTGTGAAGGAAGATTTTTGTAAATGAATACTAACTTTTTGATCTTGATGATGAAAACTGAAAGATTAAAATAGTTGTGGAAAAGCTAAAAAAGATAAGACAACTTAAAGTTGTTTTAAGTAAGGAGAACAAAAATCTTCAACACTTGGTGTTCCATTTGAAATTATATGCTATAATTCTTTTTATGGAAATCCACATAGAAAATGGAGTTCAAAACTAGACGCACAATGAGCAGGAGACTGTTAATCGGTTTTCCTTGTGGTTGACTTAACTGGTGTTACTCCTTAAACTTTTATCTTAAGACACATATTGGCAAAAATGTTTCAGCTAGTTAATTTTTAGTCATAAGACAAGCTTTATATATAAGTAAAGATCTATTTATTTCAACACTATCTGCAATAAAAGACTACTGTGTCTGTCTAGTCACTGAATACCGGGTAGGATTGAAAATGAGTAAGAGAACTTTGATACCCAAACAACTATTCTAGATTATAAATACCAGTGTTGACCTGTTCTTACTTCTGCTGCACAGAAATACTGTAAAAATGAACCTACCTTTTTCCTTGCATTGTAGGCATCCTTAAATATTAATGATGTACCTCCATCCATTGTAAATGAACAATTTCTTCAAGATCTCAGAGCCACTAAGATCTCATATTCGCAGGATGCGGAAGATAGGGTATTCAGAGCTCATGGTAAGAGAACTTCAGTTGTGCCTCTGTGCTGCTTTTGATGCTTTCTTGTTTGAACTTGTTAACTTTTTGTTTGTTTCAGGTCACTGCCTACATGAGATATTTGTACTCAGGGAAGGAATGTTTAAGCGAATTCCTGATATAGTTGTATGGCCTGGTAAGCTTTCCTTGTCTTGTTCTCCTCTCTGATCTGGGAGGCTATTGTTTACTAAACTCCTGCTTTCTTGTCATGGGGAAGCCATCTCTTGGTTCATTGACTTTAGTCATCTTTACAGAAACTGGAGGAGCTTTCTCATTAATAGCGATCATGGATATTTAACATCTGGATTATAGGTTGTTCCTGTGAAATCCTATCACTTCATGGGGAAGTCAAATTTCTTAAATATAGCTGAAGTTTCTGACAGCTGTGTTCATTACCTAAGTAACCACAGTGTCATTTAAATGTGTATGTTCACAAAGAACTGTCTAAACAGAAGTATAAATTTTGTATTTTGATAGAGTACAGAATGGTAGAAGGGTGGTGAAATATTTCTATTAAAGAATTTTGTTTTGAGACATGCTGTACTTTTTAAAAAAACAGAACACCTGCAATTCCTATCAGAACACTTTACAAAAGATCATTGACTTGAAGAAAGTGCAGTGCAATGTGAACACAGGCTAGGCCACTTAAAAAAGATACTGATTCATGCTGTCATGGATATTATGTAGCAGAAAATATGCTTGTTTCTATGTAGTAGAGGGCGCCAAATGCTTCAACTGGTGTGACTTTATTTGCCCACTTGTGTGAATTTTCCACTTGAGTGATATTTCTCTGGTCATTAGGAACTCTGGTCACTAGGAACTACTTTCATGTGGCCATTCTTCCATAGCTAATCAAAAAGTCATTTGATCCAAGTACCTGTCAGTTTCTGTTCAGCTGAGTAAACCTGTTTCCTTGCCTTTTAAAACTTTAAATACTGTGATAGCTGCACTGCATTAGAAACACCAAAATTTCTGGTAAGAACTTTGTCTTAGCTCAGTTTTGCTTCCTTTATTTAGGGGAAAAAAATCACATATGGGAGGCATAAAGAGGCACTATAAGATGCATCTCATTACTTGAGGAGAGGTACTGCCATGACAGCACTGGTGACTATCAACAGCATTTGCCACAGCATTATCTTGTGCAGCTCTAAAAGTGACTGAAATAAAATGAAGGATTACCCTTGTTTAAAACTGCTCTGTATGGCAAGAGCAAAATAGTCAGTTTGTAAGCCTGTTTTTTCAGTCCTGCTAATTCTCTGCTGTTTGCACGAACTCATGTATGCACCGTATTTGATCTCTGGTTTTGACCCTTTTCCTTGCCTGTGCACAAGCATTTCTTCTTCCCTCTGACCAGATACAGAATGCATTCTGAAAAAGTGTGTTTCCCTAGCAACTCTACTTTTGAAACTGCATGTGAGCCAGGAAGAAAAAGTTGTGCAGGTCTCACAAGAGACATCACTTAAAGTAAACTGGACAGCCTGTTTTCAATACAAGCTTTAAGCTTGATTTGTTCTCCAAGTTACCTGAATTAATTTGGATAGCCCATCTTGCCCTGAGAATTTGCAGGAGATCTCAATACATGAATAGTGCAAGAGACTAAGGCTGTAGTTGGTTCTTTCAATGTAGAATTGTTTCAGATCTAAACTTTAGAATTCTGATTTTTCTGAGCCCAGCTCTTGTTTAATGTCTAACTCTTTGAAATGTCTTCCTTGCTGGTGTCAGAGAAGGAGCTGCTGCTTATTCAGACTGCAGTATTTAGTACTAAGCATAAATAGCAATACTAAGCACAAATTCTGTTTGGACTCTTTCAGTGTGCCATGAAGATGTAGTTAAAATTGTGGAATTAGCCTGCAGACACAATGTCTGCATAATACCATTTGGTGGTAAGTGTTAAAATTTCTCAGATCTGTTTAACATTACTAATGAAAATGTATTCTACTTGAATTCAGTTTCAGATCTTGGTAATATATTGGACCAATAATTCAGTAGGAGTTTTTTAGTAGTATTTTAAGTGTTGTCTGAATATTTTTTTATGATCTTGCAATATTAAAAGCTGATATAGTTAACTTAGTCAAAGTCATTAAAAGTATTTAACATATTGAATGTGCGAGAGGAGTAATTACATGAAGCCAAAGTTTTCCTCTGTGCCTTGGAAGACTTCTAGGAAATAGCTCAAGAAATTCAAATACCTGTTAGAGATGTCATGTTTGTGGGTATATTGTTTGTGCTCTGTTCCCCCAAACATATATCAATTGGGTGGTTGTTTTGTAGTATTGTTGAAGATCATAGGTCAGACACTGCACTGAAAGATCATTAACCATAGTTCTGATTTCCCTTTAGACACTCAGTTTGAAAGTTAGAGTAGATACTCCTGAGGCAAGGTGTTTTCAGGAAATGTTCCACATACATAGTGCAGGTCAAGACCTGTATAATCTGTCTTTCTCAGCCTCAAGAGTTTCTAATGGGCTTTCAGGTGTTTAATCACAGATGCTTTTTTCTCGAAGCCTGCTTGAAGTAGATTAAGCTACTTTGTTTTGAATTAGAGCTCAGAGAACACAGGGTGTCACCTTTTATGAGCTTTTGAGAGAAGTTTTCTGTCTCTTATTTCTGTGGGATAAATTTGTGTGTTTTACTTGGGACTTGCTTATACTTGAAGATTAGAGCTCCTCAAATTCTAAAAATATTAGGAAGATGAGCATGTCACTTGAAGACAGTACCGAACTAATGGAGCTGGTTTATCCCTAAAGCATGGTCACCCTTGACAGAGACATCTGGAGAAGTGTAAGGCATGTTGCCTGTGGTACTAGCAAATTGGTGTAGCTGAAAGCAACAGTATTGACCATTTCTTATTCACTGACTAGGATACAGAAAGATACTCAGATTGTTTTCCGAGGTTCTTTATACTGAGCTGTGGTTAGCTTTTGTAGCTAGTAGTATAGGGGTTGGTGTTTAAGGAAAATGCCATCTTTCTTGTCATCAGAAACAAAGGTGATAGATTTTATTGCTCTTAGAGGAGTATTAGTTGGTGTTGTCTCTGTAATGTCCATTGGTTGTTCTTCCGGTAGCTTGTGGATCTCTGGCATCCTAGTCTCATTTTTCCTATGGCTTTTGTGGTCTTTGAGAAGCCTAAGGTTTCTTTGAGGCTGTTGTGTGATGTCTTACAAAGGTACACTAGAAAACTCCAGGGAAGTTTGACATTTGATTTTTATCCCTTTTTTCTGTTGTTGGTGGGGTTTTTTTTTGTTTTGTTTGTTTTAGTTCAGTTTATTTCTTGCTTTGGATAAGTATTGCATTCCTGTGTTAGATAGACTTAAGCCAACATTTTATAGCTAGAAGTGTAGTAGCTTCTGTAGTGATCTCAAAGTGTATAGTAACCATAGCTATCACCATGTCTTGGATGGCTTTGTTATTTCTTGTCACTCATTGTTTTAAAACTATTCTGGATTTAACAGAAACAGCTGAGATGGTCACAGAATTTCATGGTTTGTTATTGAGCGCTGTTAAAGTGTCATCAGCTCTAGTGCTGACCTGATTTTGTGAAACCCAGTTTAGGAGAAGGGACAGCCTTAAAAGGCTAATCACTAGCCTCAAACAGTGAACTTGTGTGATTATTAAATTCAGTCTTAGAAGAGGGGTATGGCATGTAAAGAAAACTACCTGAGAATTTTATGATCACAGTGTCACTCCCATATATGCAGGAGGGACAAGTGTCTCTAGTGCCCTGGAATGTCCTGAAGAAGAAAAAAAGAACCATTGTCTCACTGGACACATCACAAATGGTATGTCTTTTGATTTCAGTTTTTACTATACTTAGTACTGGTGAGGCTGCACCTTGAATACTGTGTTCATTTCAGGTCCCTCACTACGAGAAAAACATTGAGATACTGGAGCATGTTTGGAGGAGGGCAACAAAGCTGGTGAAGGGCCTGGAGAAGTCTTATGAGGAGTGGCTGAGGGAACCAGAATTCTTTAGTCTCAGGAAGAGGAGGATAAGGGTGGACCTCACTGCTCTCTACAAATGCCTGAAAGGAGGTTATAGTGAGGTTGGGGTCAGTTTCTTCTCCCTAGTATCAAGTGATAGAATAAGAGGGAATGGCCTCAAATTTTGCTAGGGGAGGTTTAGATTGGATGTTAGGAAAATTTTCTTTACTGAAGGAGTGGTCAGACATTGGAAGAGGCTGCCCAGGGAGGTAGTGGATTTATCATTCCTGGAGGTGTAAAAAAATTCATGTGTAGACATGGCACTGTGTAGACATCTGTAGACCCTTGGTCTCCATGGTCTGAGGTCTTTTCCAAGTGAAACAATTCTGTGATTCTATTGAAGTACCCTACAGTTAAACTTAGAATGGTGATCACTAGAGAACAGTATTTCTTTCTTTGCAAGAATGAAGTAGGAATGGAAATATTAATCTGTACCATGCGTGATTAAATTTGTACTCAGGTTAAGTGATGTTTTGTGGATGTTAGCCCTGTACTACTTTGTTTGAGCTATATGTACTTAATGAGGAAAAAAGTCACTGTTAAGTGAAATTCAGAGGAAGCCACTGTTGTTCTATATGGGAACATGTGACTGAGGTTAAATGAATGGCTAGGAGGAAGTTACATGTATTTGAAAACTACACTAGTTTTTGCAGGCTTAAAAATACATAAAGGTTGATTAAAATTCTTCAGGTTGATTTACAGATATGAGGTCACTTTAAAAAAAAAAAAAAAGACTAGATTTTTGTGCAAATAGCATCCTGAGAATGTGAAGTTCATTGGTTTATGGCAGCCTAGAAATGGCATTCTGTAAAATTGAGTGCTAGTTTTCATCTTTCCGTTATGAAGGAGTTTTATACTTTTAAAATGACGGTTTTATGATTATGTATTAATGAGATGCTTGAAATCTGTATCTTTGCAAGGCTCTACTGCCTTTGAGCACTTGCTGAGCTTAGCTCCTTTAGTCTTTGTGGTAAGACCTAAGGCTGTTGTCTCTGCTTAGGGGTGCTTCAGTTAACCATGTTTTTCTGAGTGCCTGGATACAAAGTGGTCTTTTCTTTGCAAAGGTTGTAGTCAAGGGAACTGTCTGTACAGAGTGAAAGCCGTAGTGTACAGTACTGATTCAGGCCTTCATTTGAACTCAGAGTCATAGCCCGCAGCCTTGACTTCAGTCTGGTTTGGGGATGGGAAAGGAATAGGCTTAACTCTTATCATGCTTTTGTATTAGCTAGATACGTAAGTATATACCAAGTCAGAAAATAAACTCCTTTGTCTTGAATGACTCTGCCAGACAACTCTTGAAATCATTAATGAAGAGTTAAAATAAGGAAGTTAAGGTGAAAAGCACTGTCAGGGTTTAAACCTGGGTTTCTTAGAGTAGTTGAGATGATTGGCTTTTTTAACAGATACTAAATTAACATCTTTATATGTAGGGCCTATATTGCACAAAACCTGATTTACCTCTTAGATCAGATAAGCAGTTTAGGTTGAAACTGGAAGTGTCTGAAAGCAGCTGAAATAGCTGGCTTTGAGTAATTGATGATGTTGAGGGGAGATAGTCGCTTTAAAGCATAGTTTTAATTTGGAGTACAAGATGTCCACATTTCTGTCATTTGAAAAATCAAGGCAAGGGGAAGGTAGAGATGTTTTCCTTCTATGATTTTGTGTATTAATTTATGAAAGTACATCAGGAGTGTACTTAAGAATGAAGAGTGGAAGCAAAACCAACCCCCTACTGAAGTTTTTTTCACGTGGACTGTCATCATTTGACAATCATGCCTAGTGCACCATAGAACTTGTAGTGTTTACTACTTTTCCTATTTGGTAGAATATACTGATAGTGTCTCATCACATATAATTATATATATATTATATATAATTATATAATAAAGCATCTTTATAAATTTAAGTGTGTATATACTCTGACATTATGTAGTATATCTTGCTTCTAGCTTACTCTGTCAAAATCCAAGAACTGAACTGGAATAACTGAATGTGGTCTATTAAACCTGTGAAGTATGTTTAAGAATACTTTTTTCTTTTTGGTGTAAACTTCATGTCCAGACATTCAGATTCAGGCACCTTCAATCCTGTTGTGAAAATCACTGTATTGTTTGACTTTTGTAAGAGCTTTGACTTAATTCTTTATGGCTTTTCTGCATTCTTTTTGTAAACATTTCTGGTATAACTTACCACTAAAATGGAGTAGCATATTTATTAGTTGATGTCATTAATTATCACCTGTTGTGTTGCTCTTTGAGGGAGTGAAGGGCTCAGGTTCTACTGCTGTACTAACTAGTGTTGTATGGTTAGTAAACTACGTGACCAAGCGTGTTGATCCTATAATATTAGAGAAGAAAATAAAATCTTTAACACTGATTCTTAGTTTAATTGGCTTTTCAACAGAATCGGATTCTCTGGATAGATGAGAAAAACTTAACAGCTTGTGTGGAAGCTGGCATTGTTGGACAAGATCTGGAAAAACAGGTATTTTTAACTTCCCAAGCATCTAACGTTTCTCCATGTTTTTCTTAGCTGTTCCTCATGTCTTGTCTAAATCATTGAATTCTATCTTGATTCTTGTGTTTTCATGCAGACTGGTGTGGTAAGCATTATGTGCATGGCTGTGAAGTATATTGCACTGAATGCTATATTTGATTACTTTGGGTTTTTCGTATTTTTCAGCTGTAGCTACAAAATGTAATTACTATAATAAGTTGACAGTTCAGAGGATGTAATGCTGTTCTTTCTGCTTCAGAGCTTAGATGAACCCTTGTGGTTGCAATGTAAGATGATTAGTACCAATTACCAGGAAAAGTTCAAGTTGCCATTTTGTGATGCATGTTTTAGTCCATTTTGGCTAAATGTAGTTCCTCAAAGGTTAATATGTTGCAGTTTCTTGAGGCCAGCTACAGGAGAGTAGCAGAAAGGATGGATAATTGCCTAAAACAGGAGTTCAGTGAAAGACTAAATTTTATAAGTGGTTTTTAATTGCTGTTTGTCAGATTATCTGCAGCATGCTTCTCAGATCTTTCTCAGCACTCTTCTATAATCAAGCAAGTTATGGATGTTTGTTACTAGTTTTCATGACATGCAGTTCTGCTTATTTTAAAAAAATATTCTAGGTATCGATTTGTTTAATCAATAAATGTTGTCTGAACTTTTCTTAGTGCATGCCTAAATATGCAGAGGTTTGAAGGGTTATTTGATCCCTAGCCATTTTTTAGAAGAAAACTTGCTATACATGATTGACAGACCTGTTAATGATGAAAAAGATAGTCTTTCTTGCCTCTTATGTTCCTTTTATCATTTGATATGTTAACTTTTCCAGTTCTGTTTCTTTCAAGTTTGGAATTAAAATCCAAAGAGAATATTCTCTGCATTTAAATGACATTATTGCAGGATAGTACTGTGATATTTTACAACTATTTGTCCTTTAAATGCCAATACTTTTCTTTTAAGGGACAATATTCCCTTGCTGCTTATGGCTCTTACGAGCTGAAATACTACTGTTGCAGTTATTCTTTTTGAACACTTTTGATCCAAAAAAGTTTTTCAATTAGGTTCTTGCCTATGAAGAGAGTACTGTGTGTTAATTTCTTCAGTACTGAATATTAGTATTTGTACAGAAGTTTTAATCTGAGAGTGACTCTGAGTGTGTGAGGACTTCTGTGTAGTTTCTTCAGTGTGCAAAGAACATAAATTCAGATCATCTGTTTAAAGCATGCTTATGTATATTTTTAAAGCTCTTATTACACTGGGATGCCAGCATTAATTGCAAATGGAATGTGATTAAGGCTAGGATTCAAAGTTGTGCTTATTTTGACCATAACTATGTTTTAATATTACAGTTAATGTGAATGCAGACTTCCACTGAAGTTGAATGCATTTGGACTGTGCAAAGGAAACTGAAAAGTTGTTTCGTTTGGTTTGCAGCTTGCTAGTATTAAGTAAGCTCTGGGCTGGAGGCTATCCAGATTCTCTTGCCTTAAGAGACTACCAGCATTATCTAGGAATTATGTTGTAGTGCCTCTGAGGTTTGCTGTTTCTTACTGTGGTACTTTGTTTTTTGAGTGCTGAAGTTACTTGGTAGGCCATCACATGAACCTCACAGCAGTAACTAAAATAAACAACCAAATTCTAAAATGATAGATTTGGAAGACCTCATATCTGACAAAAGTTAGGCTGTAGGTGGAGTAATGAGGTGTTCAGAATCAGTGTATACATGGCACATTTGTCTATCTAAACTAGTGATTAGTATGGTTAAGACAGTATTTTCTGCTGAATGAGAATTCTAGACATTAGTAGGCTCTATGGAAGCCTCAAGTAACTTGTTTTTATCAGATCAGAATGTGGAATGATAACTGATAAGGACTAAAGGTCACAAAGGGATAATGAAGGTAAATAATATCTGATAATGTGTTTTTAATAAACGATATCAATGAGACTGATTCTACAGAAAAACTAGTATGTGCTCATATTTTCTGGAAGAGGTGTCTCATATATAGCATGATGTCACCCTTCTGTGAGTGCTCTTAGCACATGCTCCTGGCACAACAGGATTCAAAGTTTAGACCAAGTACTTTGTGTACAGCCAGTGCCAAACTTAGGCATGATTGTCTGCTATGCTTGTGTTCATGGAAGTTGTAGAAATTGGCAAGTTGTGACTGAAGCAACTTTCTTGTAATCTTGGGGAATGAGGAGGGTGTATATATGACTGGCAAGTGTATGAAGCCACAAGCTCCTCTGGTACAAGATGGATCAAAATAAACACTGCATGGAAAAGACTTTCAGTCATTTAAGTTAGAACCACTTTGTGCAGCAAAACACAGTTGATGATCTACATTATGGGATATACTTCAATACCAATGTCCAAGTGGATTGTTTTCAGTTGGTCAGTACAAATTGTGCATTTTAGAAGATCAAACACAGTTATTACTAAGTGTCTTTAATCCTTTCTGTCTCGCAGCTTTGGTGTGATTTTGAGGGCATCCAGTCAACCTCAGGTGCTGTGCAGATGGCAAAGCCAAGCTAATACAGAAAAATGAGAAACAAGTGAATACTTAATGTACAGGAATGCATGATCTGAATCACAAGTAGTTGAGAGCATTGCATGCAGGAAGCCAACCAGATGGCTATATATTAAAACATATCACTCCTTGAGAGAATTAAGTACAGGCAATTTGCTCACATTTTCTGCAGACCTGCTGCGTATCGCATTTGGGTAGAAAGAAAAAGAGACCATATGCTTTGTTTATTGTCGGTGTTTGTGCAAGGTTGGCAGATACTTTGTTACAATATTTTACATAGGTATTTGAATTCATACTTTTGAGGTCTTAGTTTCAAGAGAAGGGGGAGGAGTATTACAGGCTGACATGTAGCACAATGGGTGCAGAACTGGATTGTTTCATTTATATATCAAAGACAAAACTTGTTCCTGAATAAACGGATGTGTGGTCAGAGTACTTATTTTTTTAAAAAGAGAGCCTTAAATACTGATTTTGCAAATACTGAGCAAATGTGGGCACTGGGGAATGAATTTTTCCCCCTTTCTTTAGCTTGCTGAAAGCGGCTTCTGTACAGGCCACGAACCAGACTCCATGGAGTTCAGTTCACTAGGAGGATGGGTAGCAACACGAGCATCAGGCATGAAAAAAAACATCTATGGAAACATCGAAGATCTGGTAAGTAGTTCTAATACTTTTTCTAATGATTCTCTTTGTAGGTTTAACAATTTATAGTGACTCACAACAACTGGGGAAAAGAGAAAATTGTGATTCTCTAAGTGATATGGTTCTGGCTTCAAATCTTGACTGAAATGCTTGTTTTATTGCTTGTAGTATTAATACTAATAATCCTTATTACTGATCTAAAAGCCAATTTCATTTTGGTACTCACTGACTAGCTTAAGGAATTTTGTTACCCTATCTGAACTCTGATGCCTTCTTCCAACCATTTTGGGTGCTCTATTAATCCAATGTAATAATCTTGTCAGACTTTTAGGGTAATTCCAAAAGGTCCATGAAGTTATCTAGTTGGATCCTCTGACAGCAGGCTAGCTCTTTCCACCTTCCTACCTTTTCCTATGCTAGTATTTGTTTTTTTGAAATCAGTAGGCTGATAACTGACCATGTGGATACACAATGGTGAAGTCTAATGCCACCACATGGTCTGTAGGAACCCTGAGGAAGGAAGCAGTGGACTGGAAGTGCCAGTGTTTTATTCCTGAATCGGTTTTAAGCTTTAAAATGGTTCACCTTTGTATTAACCCAGGTAATTTTTTTTAAAGCATATTTTTTGATTTAAAAATCTACCTTTTCTGTTACAACAGATATATTGAGTATATTGAAATTTTGTTTTAGTTCTGCAGCTTTCTCTCGTAGTTGGTACAGTAACCCTTCTGCATGTGTAGGTTTTTTTCCTTCATTCCTGCAGCATACTGTAGGTTTATCCCCATCACTCAGGCTTTTAAACAGCTCATAGTTCAGGCATGTTTGTTCTGTGCACAATGTGACATGTTCCTATCAGTGACTGAGGTTGGCAGGATGACACAGTTTTATCCAGCAGGCCTGGCTGAACTAAAACTGCTTGCACTTACTGTCATCTGCCCCTTACTGCCTGAAGTGTTACAGAACGGTGTGTATTATAACGCTGCCTAAAATCCTTTAATTGGGGAATCAGCAGTTCATGAAATGCATATAATGGAGTTCTTGAACTTGGAGCGGGATGAAAATTACTTAGCTACCTGTGCTTGAAAATTTTAAAGCTATTAGTTGAAATTCAGTACTTCTGCTTTTTTTTAAAGGCTTCACTTAAAAAAACCCACCAGGAAAAAAAAAACCACCACCACAACAAAACCTCCAACCAAACAAAAAACCTCCACCCTTCCTTGCTATATAAGTGAATAATAAAGGATTTTAAAAATATATAGGGGCTCTGTATTGGAGAGGCAGTAACACTGAAAAATACTCACGAGCTTTTGTAGCCTTACATATGAATCAGTCTTATGGCAGATTTAATATTGATAATGTGTTTCACAAAGCTTACTCTTGTCTTTCCTCCTAATAGAAATATTTCTGTAGCAACCAATGACAGATTTACCAAAAGCAGTTCTAAAGCAACATTTAAGCAAAATATGAATTCTTGCTATTCCTCTGCAGTACTATGTATATTCTTGATTAAAATCCTTATATTCAAGAATTACTGTGTGCACTGAGGAATAAAACAATTCTAACCATTATTGCCTGAATTTAGCCAATGGCTGATTTGGTTTGGCACAGAACTGGAAACAGTCTGTGTGGGCAAACTGTGCTACATTAGACATAATTGTTGGTACCAGTCCTCAGGTTATCACAAAAGTTCTTGGGGTTGCCTAAAGAATGTAAAAATAAACCAAAACACACACCCCCACCCCCAAATCTACAAAGCTGAACTGTGTCAAGCTTAATACACATTTTGTAGAAACTATCATACCAAGAAATCTGTGCTTCGTGCTAATACTTATAGTCATTGCCTATTGTTTAAACAGGTGATTCATATAAAAATGGTAACTCCTAGAGGAATAGTAGAAAAAAACTGTCAAGTACCTCGCATGTCAACGGGACCCGATATTCATCACTTCATTATGGGATCTGAAGGTATCAACAGTCATTTCATTTAACTGCATCTTAGTTCAGCTTCTGTAATGGTTTGATTTGAGCACCTTCAGTGATGTAGCTTCATGTGTGTGTATGGGTGGCATTGTGCAGGTACAAATTTGTTGTTGGGATAACACATTGGACCTTAATTATGCACCTAAAGTTAAGCAACTCTGAACTGTGTCTAAAGCAGTTCTATGGAATTAGCCTCTGAATCATGACATTTGTTATTAGACTTGTAGCCTATGTTATAAGAATTCACCACATAAATAGTCAGGAATAAGTCACCTATTACTGCAATAGAATTTTTGGGACTTCTGATTTGTGTTAACTTAAAACATCCTGCTAAATGGTTCTAAGTTGGGTAACTTGCAAGAAGTAGATACTGCAACACTTCACTGAGTTTTTCTTTTTCCTGAAGGAACTCTTGGAGTGGTTACTGAAGTTACGATAAAGATTCGTCCAGTCCCTGAATACCAGAAGTATGGCTCTGTGGTCTTCCCTAACTTTGAACGAGGGGTGTCGTGCTTAAGAGAAGTGGCAAAGCAGGTGAGGAAAAGCTGGATGTTAACTTTCCTCAAGAACACAAATTCTCGCACGAAGGCAGTGTTAATGCTCTGGTATTTCTGGCAATTGATAGCTAAGGATTTGAGCCATGAACTCTCGTGTATGGTCCACAAGGCTTTTGGAGATAATACAATTGAAGATTGAGCATTTTCTGAATTTGCATTTGAATTTTTCTGATATTGTGAGCCAGATGGTGAATGAGGCTTTTGATGGCTCTTTTTCAGTAGAAGTTTTTTGCATATCTCGGGGCATTCCAACTTTGGCTTTCCGCCTCCTTCAGTGGAGAGCTTTGTCATCAGATTAGTTCAGGACTATGTAAAAGGGACCAGTAGTAAAAGGTGTTGTCTTTTACTTGTGTGCTGCAAGTTAGCTGAGTTGTTCTGAAGGAATGCAAGTCATGCAATGGAGTGATATGGCCTATGTTTAGAAAACATTCCTGAAGCACAGTGATGTTCAGGTGAGCTGGGTATTTTGAGGTGGAATTGTGCCTACACTACAGCATTTAAGTAGACCCTTCTGAAGAGTGTGGTCAGATGGTTTGGGACAGCAAAACTCAGACATGGGTATCCAAATTGTGTAACCTTTTTTCTCATGGATAGCCATGATTTGCTTCCAAGCAAATCTTGGACTGGCTATCCTTTTTGTTCACAATCTTATCCTAACTTTCTTTGCACTCTGCAAGAAGTATCAAATAATATTTATGAATAGTGGAATATACCCTCAACTGGGAAAGTAATTTCAGAAATGGTTTACTTAATGCCAAGCTGAACATAGCTCTTGTATTTTCAGTTTTTCAGTGATTGGGCTAAATTAGTGACTTAATGTTTCAAGCCAGATGTTCAAACTGGTATATGAATGACACACACATGACCACAGCTATTCAGCAGCAGTTGCCTATTCTTCTGTCATGTTTCTAGTGCTTGTTCTTCCTGTTACAGTTATCAAAGCAGACTGTTTGGGGATGCTTTATCATATGACTGATGAACACTTAAATTAAGATGTTACTGTCTTTTTTTTCTAGTTATGGGCTTAGTTAGAAGGCAGGGGGATAGACACTACTGGCCCCTTAGTGTTGCTCTGACTCTAAGCTTCTGTTGCAACTACTTTTTCACTGCTTACTTGAACTACTTATTCCTCTGTTTTGTTGCCCCTTGCATCAGTCTGGGTTGTAATTACAATGATTGCTATCCGAAGAGCTGTTTTTTAATGTATTGGTCAACTTTAAGAATAGCTAACCTGCAGGTTATAGGTGGGTTGGTCTCATTAATCTTCTCTCTTCCTGCCCAGTCTTAGTTCTTCATGTTTTGTTTCTTTTGTAACAAAATATACACTAGTGATATAATTGAGGGTGAATATGTCGAATCCAAGTGATAGAGATGTGCTTCCATATGGCATAGTTATGAGCAGAAGCTTGCTTAATTGAAGGTAGCTGTTCTTACTGGGTTTTAGATTCCTGTACAGTGCAGGCACTGGGCCCAGATACAGATTTTAGTTGGAGTCTAATGGCAGACAGTTAGTGTACTGGGTCTGCCTGGGATGGAGTTACACTTTTTCATAGCAGCCTGTGTGGTGGTATGCTTTGTACTTGTGACCAAAATGATGTTAAGGCACCAGTGTGTTAGCTGGTGTTTTAGCTCTCCTCTTACCACCAAGTATGCTGGGAATAGGCAAGAGGCTGAAACAGAGTGCAGTTGGGATGGCTGACCCAAACTGACCAAAGCAATATTTTGTATGATACATCATGATCATAAGTAAAACTGGAGGGGGTAATTTTCCAGGGGTTAGCATTGCTTGGGGACTAGCTGGGTATTTGTCAGCTGTCAGTAACCGATTGTTTTGTGCATCATTTCTGGTAGTTTTGTTGGTTTTCTTCCCCTGTTTTGCTTATCACATAGTGTTTATCCAAACCCATGGGTTTTCCCACTCTTACCCTTCTGATTTTCACCGTGCTCCCACTGCAGGGGAGTGAGTGAACATCTGTGTAGTACTTAGCTGCCTGCCAGGGTTAACTCACAACAATTAGGCTTTTTCAATCTATCTGTGATGTATGTGTAATTTTGATTATACAGCAACATAAGGTTAATATTCACATTGAGTATAGTATCTTTAGTGCATATGGCAATTTGGAAAGTGTTCAGTATTTGAAGGACAGAAATCCTTGTACTGTTCCTGTGTTGAAGTTAAACTAACATTTTTGGTGCATTGTAGCTCAGTGTACCTAATAGGTGGTGTTATTCCGGTGAAAACAAGCTTACGGTCGCCTGTTTTCAATGACCATGCTGGCCTTAGGTCGCTGGTATCAAAATGTGCTTTCTTGTGTGCTATTTTTAAGTGAAAATCAAATTGTCACAAACTTCAGAAAAACTGTGAACATAATCTTTTTTTCCTTCTCTCTTCTAATTCCTCTAACTTTGCCCCCAAGAGATGTGCTCCTGCATCAATTCGCCTTGTTGACAATGCACAGTTTCAGTTTGGTAAGTATGTAGATCATCTTGGACAAATGTTTCCAAGAACTTTGGTTTATAGTAATTTAAATCTGGTTTAGAGCTAACTCTTTTGTTTGAGTAGACAAAAAAGGCAATGAACCTTAAGTTCAAACTCAGATAGTGCCATAATGCGTACTTTCAGAAACAGAAGCCTTTCTTTTGTCTCTGGGTAAAGAGTACTAACTACAATAGTCAGTAAAGAGCCATGCTCTGCAGCACACTTTTTTGGCCGCCTTTCCATTCTTGGCATATAGTCTCCTGGAGAGTTTAAAATTCTGGAGGCATTTCCTCTATTTTGCTGTAAATGAGCAGAGATTATAGCTTTGTAATACAGTACTTTAAACATTTTCTTGGTAAGAGTACCAATGAGGAAATTGGGTATGAAAAGAAAATTATCAGAATGCAGGCTCCTTACTTTGAAGGTAAGTTGATTGATTCCTGTAAATTTCATAGAAGTATAACAAGTGGTGTACAGCTTCATGAGAAGTAGCAGACTTTTGGTAAATGTTCTGATGTGAAGATGATTTGGACGGGAGAGAGGCAATGACATACTTGTTCAAAGGGTGATGCTGTTTTTAAAACAAGCTCAGATGTAGTAAATGCTGTCGCTAGGAAAACTAACAAATAGAACTGAGCTGTAGGCTTTAAGTATATATATATAGTCAATGAAGCTACTACAAGATTACTGAACACAAAGATTTTGTGAAATTTCTGCTAGTTCAAATTGCTAAATAAGAGTATCAGACATGTAGAGGAATATTTTTTTTTTAGCAATTCTTAGGGAAAGTTGTGGTTTCAAACTGTAGGAAATTTGGCAAAAGATGTGCTCTGGCTCAAGGCACTCTTGAGGAGAACTGAAAATTCTGCTACACTAAAGCTAATTGTTTATAGAACTTGAAGGTCTTGCGGAGACCTCTGTATTTTCTTCATCTGAGTATAATCAAAATACTAAGTGTGACTGACCTTGAAGAGTTCTATTTAAATACCACTTGTTCTAGTGAGAATTTCTGAAACTTTTGAACAGAAGCCTCAATGATAAGTCTTGACTTCAAGTGCCATTAATATGGTGGTGTTGAGAAAGTTGAACTTTGTTTTCAAAACCAGGATTTGTAAGGCCTGAAACAGACTCCACAACCTCTGGGCAGCCTCCTTCTCTGGAGACATTCAAAACCCACCTGGATGTATTCCTCTGCAGCCTGCCATATAGGAGATACTGCTCAGGCAGGGGGTTAGACTTGGTCCCTTACAACCCCTAACATTGTGATTCTGTGAAATCCCAACAAGCCTTGCTGCTTGCTTTGACCAATCTTTAGTGTCATCCTATTTCCATCAAATGTATACAAAAAAAGCAGATTTTTTTTTCTCTTTGTAATTGGGAAGAAGCTGGACCAAGTACAAGCTCTAAACCTAACACTGAATAAATAAAAGTTTTTAGTTTTGAGTTTGCATTTCATACAGTGACCTGCAAAACAGATTCAGGTGTGTCAATACAGATTTTTCTTGTAGTCATGATTAAGTATGTTTAAATCCAATAGTTTTAAAAAATTGTGGTTGTCTGTTGCACTTGTGTGTACTTAAATGTACTTAGACATGTACTCCTTGAGGTTTATTTGTATCTACAGAGAGAATCCCTCTTTACTGAAGAGGGAATGAGAACAATCAAGTGGTGCTATATTCAGGAGGAAAAGCTTTGAAGTATTATAGAAAAAAGTATCATGTAGATGATGCTTAACTTTTTATGAATTGGGCTCACAGCATGTAGGCCAGATGCAAGACCATTGAAGTGAAGCAGTAATGGGAGTTCAAGAAGTTGCTTGTGACTGAAAACAATGGAACAAACAGTAAAAGACTTTCATCTCAATTAAACCTGGTCCTGAGGCAGAGAGGTTAATTTAACAGACTCCAAGACACTATTTATGTATCCTGGTAATTTTAGTTCCCTGTATGTCATTAAGGCAGTAATTACTAGCTTTATGTAGAAAATTTTGCACAATGATGATATAACCATCAAGGAAAAACACTGCTTCACTCCATTTTTGCTATTGGTTTCAGTGGTTTTGGCATAACTTTAAAAAAGGTCACTGATTTTGCCTAGTTTTATAGTGTAAAAACTAATGAAATGCTCTTAAAAGTTTCCATGTACCATACACTTGTGAGAATCTAAATTAGGGCAGCCTTAATTAAAATGCCAAGCGAAATAATGGTGTGCAGTTGCATATATGCCTCTTAAAAGTAATAAAATCTTTGCCCTAAATCATCTTTCAAATGAGAGAAGTCTTTTTAGGATAGTATGCTCCAAGTGATTCTTGCAACTTCTGACTACCAAGCTATATTTTCATTTGCCCATTGAAGTAGGAATTTTAAGAGCATCATTTGACCTAACACAAACTTTTTTCCACTTTTTGCTAAAGGTCATGCCCTTAAACCGCAAGTTGCTTCCATTTTTACATCATTTTTGGATGGACTGAAAAAATTCTACATCACAAAGGTAACTTTGGGGGTTTAATACAGTTTCAATCTTTGCATGTTATTCATAAAGTTCAAGACTGATTGGGGTTTTGTTTTGTTTTCATACACTCAAACTCAGCTGTGTTAGAGACAGTATTAACATATCCTACATTATAGTATTGGTTAACCTAGGATTCTCAAGGTGGTTTAATCCAAAATGAGATTATCTGTTTGAGGAGTTATTTTGAGAGACCTGTTCTCACTGGTCATATCTGTTGATTTAATGTCTTGTATAATAAATTGTAAGACAGTGACAGAGAAGACTGGAACCATTTGATCTTGCTTGCAAACCACTGATCATCAGTTAGTACTGATGGAGTGAGGATAGCACTTAAATATCTTTTCCTCTTTCCAGATTTTGTCAATATGTTCTTACTATATTTGACTAGAATTTTGGGAGACTCTCAAGATAGCTGTCTTGGATTGCCATTTGGCCTCTTTTTTGTATTTCTGGAATTTATCTTGGTAAATATTCTTAGATTCAGAACTATCTTGTTATAAAATGATTTTGCATCGACCTTTGTAATGAGTGATTTCTTATTACTGATTGTGGGTTTTCTTCTTCCAGATTAGCTAACTATAGAGATCCTGCAAATATTGGTATTCAGAGGTAGAAAATAGCATCATCCTGGATTTATATAACTTAGCAAGTGGTAAATATTCTATGCTGGTCTGCTATTGAGTGTCTTCAAGCAGTAGGATTACCTGAGAGACAGTGGCTAGTGTTGGTTCTGCTGCATTTTCTTGTGGTACTGCAGTAGAAAATGCCACATCTTTTTCTAGGGAATCCCTGTTAGATTTACAAGTAGCCAAAAAAATTTGCCTTCTGTCCCTGAACTGCTGTGGTGAAGGAGTACTTAAAGCAGTTAAAGTCAGGGTGGATTGCTGTCAGTATGCAATGATCCTATGTGGCAATATACTTCTGTAGTCAGCCAAAAGTGTCACTGCTTCTGGAGGTGATATTACCCAAGGATGTTGTATTCCAATCTCCTAGCTCTGCAGAAGAAAAACATGGAGAAATGCTATGTAGTACTCATGCAGATGTTCCAGTTTGACCAATCTGGAACTCTTAGCCAGGGCTTACTGCCCTGGTGTATATGAGCAACTGCTACTTCAGAGGACCTCCCAGATGGGAGGGGAGGTAGGAATAAAGAAAAGAGCAAGATTAATGAGAGGTAAAACCAACACATATGTCAAAAAAGTAAAAACTGCAGGATACAAAATAACGGAATAACACTTTGTTCTTTCATCAAGCAGAATAATTATTAACTGATACTTCTGAAGAGAATGGAGGCAATCTTGTTTTCTTCTCCAGATAGTTTGGGACTAGTTGTCTGGTAGATGAGTGCTCTAGGTTTGTTTACTAGTTCACACTGTAGATAGTTCCTCCAATACCTCTTGAAGAGAACTGCAGAATGTTACCTGACATTACAACCAAAAGATGGCAGAGTAGGTGAAAGGTTTCATACTGGATGAAACAGAAGTGGTTCTAGAACAAGAAAGGACTAATAATAGCATCTTAATATACCTTTATTCATGTCCTTGATGTTTATCACTGTAGCAACAAAATAAAGAAAACTTTTTTTTTTTGTTAGCTAGGCTTTTTTGCAAGACTAGGATAAGGCAGACCTCTGGCTGGAGGAGTATATGCTGCTTTGCAGAGGCTAGTTTGGTGGTGTTTTGCTGGGTAGTAGGATGCAATATCCTTTGATTAGGACTCACCATACAAACTTGAGCTCATTGGAGGAATGAACCACCCCAAGATATTTTGATTCCTGGCTGGTTTTATAGACCCTTCTGTCAGCGCAGTTAAACTGGTTAAAGGAATAATAAAAGGAATAGCAAATAACTTACTTTTTTTTTTCTTCAATGTAGCTGTTGTGCATGGAGGTTGAATTTAAATCTTGAGACTTCTTAAGTCTCCAGAGTTGGTAATAAGCTTGCTCTTGGTGCTTACGTAACAGTTAACACAGAGTATAGACTGGAAGAGTTGAATGCCATTGAAAAGGGGAAGGCCTTAAAAGACAAAAGCCACGCAAACAACAACAAAGAAAATCCCAAACAGTTACTGATCAGCATAGATGTTATGGATGTTGTTGTAAATGATAATTTTTTTACCCTTTTTAACTGTGGAAAAGTAATGAAATTTTTATTGCAGTTTGATATTCTTCTCCATTGCATCTGAAACCTGCTTAGTAGTGGTAGTTCACCAGAGCCAATTAATAATCAAAAAAAGATAGTAAGGCTCTTACTTTTTGGACTGCTTGCAAAGATGACTTTTGACTGTTATTCCTGGAACAATGGCTTACAGACAACCTCACTGCATTATTATTAAGCCTTTGGTGTTTTCCCTAATGCCACTGGGCTTTGCTGTGGCACACTGCTGATAGAATTACTTTGAGAGCAATGGCATTTATGGTCATGATAGTCGTTTTCCAATTTTAATACAGGGATAGTTGATAGAATACAAATGTCTCCCTACTGCTCAAAGCATTCAAGACTTGTTCTTACTTTATCATGTGTAGACAGCTGTTGTGTCTGTCCTGCTTTTTAACAGGATAAAAAAGATGACTGATAATCTTTGATTTCAGTTGGTTTGTGCATGTCTATCCTGTCAAGGAAAAACTTGGTTATTTTGGAAGTAAATTTTCTGAAAGATGTTTATTTTTCTAATCTTTTTTCTTAGTTGCAACAACATTTACTAACCAGAGCACGTGCTGTGTATTTGGAAAGTTAAAACTTCTACTGCATAGGCTGTGACATAACTCAAAGCTTTTTCTTTGTAGTTTAAAGGATTTGATCCCAACACGCTGTGTGTAGCTACCTTGCTCTTTGAGGGCGACAGAGAGAAGGTTCTTCAGCACGAAAAACAAGTCTATGATATTGCCACCAAGTTTGGGTATGCTTTTCAAGGAATTTTTTCATATGAAGCTGGGAGTTAACTATCCAGGAAAAAATAGGGTTGCCATATTTTTATAGTGATTACTGTATGGATATGTTCTCAGCTTACTAGTGAGAAGTGGGAATAATAATTAGGTACTGAATGTTCCCTTGATTAGGTACAACTTGTGCTAGCTAATTCTTTTTGGGGAAACTTTACTGAAACTTCAGCTGTTTGTGTATTGCAGAAAGATAAGTATTTGACTAAATGTACAACTGATGTTATTAGTGGAAACTAGCCCTTGTAATTCCTTATAGCCATGGAAGCTGCTTGTTTTGTAATACTAGACACAATTTGAACTACGGAAGACGACAATCATAAGGATCGTATGAAATCTTTGCAGAATTTCTGTGAGCATATCATGAATACAAGGAGGTTGTTGAAAAGAAGTATTTGTGTTAAAAGAATGCAGTGAATTTCTGCCCATGCACTGTTTTTTTGTTCTTACAAAGGAACAAAATATTAATTGAAGTGGCAGGCTGGGTAATGATCATTAAGTGTGATTTCTTTTCAAGAAAGTTATTGCTAGCATTAGTCTCTATTACTCAAATATGCATAAGTATTGTTTTATGCATTTCTGGGCTGTCCTTTCTAAAATTTGTTTTCACTCTGCTTGGAAGCCACTTTCATAAGTTCTTGTATGTGAGCAGCTTGCTAACATAGAATAAGAATAATACTGCTTTTGATCTTAAAGAGCATTTTGGTGCTTGTCTGTGCTGCTTAGTTAATGCTATCAGTTCAGTGTTTAATAGTTTGGCCTGGTCTAAAATGCTAAACCATTTAATGGTATAAAATGCTTTAATTCTATCTGTCAGGGTGTCCAGTTTACACTTTTGGGATGTCAGTCTTGCTTGTATCAGTTGTGAGCACGTTGTGCACAAACAGGCTCAAAAATGTAGTTACACGTATTCTTACAAATTAACATTAAGAAAATACTACGTCTAGTTCTGCTTCCCTTGCTCTTTAGTGAAGTTCGAAGACTGTTCATCTCATTGGACAGCCAATGGGATTATTTAGACCTTATTATTTTCCTTTCGCATCCAGTGGCGATTTATTTACATTCTATTGCTTTCTGTTCAGGATCTGTGGAAAATTGTCTAGGCACAGCGTAAAACTACCACATCTCTTCAGATTATGGAATAACAAGAGAAATGCAAAAATGTTAAAGGTCTTGTCTAAAGCAACTTCTCATTTCCAGTAAAGAGACTTCACTATTTGCAACTGTTTTAATGCAGCTTGGAGACAGATAAACTAACACATACATTTGATAGTTAAAATATTTTTCTAGTTATTTTTGAAAATTGACTACTTTCCAAAATTAAATTCTTCTTAATTGCAGTGGCTTGGCAGCAGGAGAAGATAATGGACAGAGGGGATATATGCTGACATTTGTCATCGCATACCTTCGAGTAGGTCACCTTTTGTCTGCCTGCTAGAACTTCCATTAATTAGTATAACAAAATAGACGTCTTTTTGAAGGGCATTCTTTGAAATCTAAATGCAGCTTGTTTTGGATATCTCAGCCTTCACTGAGAGGTTACATATATTCCATTTCTTCAGACTTATAAATCTATGTTGAATGTAACTGGAGGCTGGGAGAGTACTGGAAGTGCTCAAGTGCTCACTCAGCTTTTATTCTTGGACATCTGCTAATGACTGATTTGAATCAGAATTCCAGAACAAATAGGCCTTTCATCTAAACTGCTGCAGCTGTTCTTAAGACTTCTAGTCTAAATTTTTTTTCCAGAATAGTATGCATATCCTGAGTGCCAGATCTTTTGTGGCTCTTGCTGAATTTCCCTTTATTTCAGCAGGTTATATGTAAATGGGTGCAATGTTTGTTTTTATTCTACCTAGCTAGGAGTTACATTCCAAATAAATATTTCCATTAGGTATTATATTGGATACCACAGTGGAGCTCTGTGCTTGATGCTCCACGGATATGAATATTTGATTAGTGCAGGCATGCTGACAGTCTGATGAGTTGTCTCGCTATAGCAATGACATCTAAGGTTTTGGCATCTGTCTTTGAAGAGCTACTCCTGTTACTGTAATTATAAACTAATGTCACTGGGACGATGGACGCTTTTGCTGAATAGACTTTCTGGTTTTCTCATACAAACTAACAGATGTTGCTCAACTGTTAGCTGCGTAGCATAGACTGGAATCCCAGATGTTGATGCTAAATATTACTGATAATTTCCTCTCTCAATTTATTAGGACCTGGGCCTGGATTACTATGTAATAGGAGAATCATTTGAGACATCTGTTCCTTGGGATAGGTAAACTGTGATTATTCTTTAGAATTGCTTAAAACTTGTACTTTATTGCATTCAAATTATTCGTAACTTAAGTTTGTTCATGGGGAAACTGAATTTAAACCATATGTGTATTGGGAGGCTCCCTGATATGCCTCAAGTCTTGTACCCGAGCTGTAGCTGAGGTTGCAAGTCTTACCCTAAGTATCCCTTCTGGGGTGGGATGAGGGTATGAGGGGGACAAATCTGTTTATCCCTGCCTTTTGGTGGTGAACTTTCAATACCCTCCAATGATATATGAAATTGGGCCAATATTTGTACCTCATTATATAATATTGTGCAGAGTCTGTTGGTAGGACTGTGGTCAAGCCTACCTTTCCTGGCAGTCAACCAGTTGTTCCTTTATCAGTAGCACAAAACATCTCTTGTTTTTGCTGTAATGCCTCTGGTCAGTAGTGCCATGGATGTCAAGTGAACGGATGGAGTAGTGGGCCTCCACCATGCCTGGTCCATTCTCCCCCGTGCCATGGTAGTACAGACCACCGGATCTCTACCCAGCCTCTTTGCTTGTTCTAGTCATCCTGTGTTTATCAGCTACAGTGAGCTTGGTAATTTTCTATCTTTTGCTTCCAACACTTGGTATTTGGGAGAAGTACAGAAAAACAATTCTAATGTTGATGAGGAATATTCCTTTTGAACAAAACGTAAGTTAGTTAAAACTTTCTCAAAGGTAATTTTCTGTTTTATTAGGTTTTTAGGATGTTGCGCAAAATCCTATAGTAAGATTTTACATTTTTAACATTGTTTTCTGTTACAGAGTTTTAGACCTTTGTAGGAATGTAAAGGAAAGGATAGTAAGAGAATGCAAAGAAAAGGGTGTTCAGTTTGCTCCTCTTTCAACCTGCAGGTAAGCCAGACAACCACCTAAAATTGTGTTGAACCTTTTCTTAGTAAGAGAACTAATGAAGAGGTAATTAAACTTACTAGCTACTACATAAAGTGCATCTTATTGGTAATGCTAATCTTGACCTTCCTCTAACTTGGGATTAATCTTGGCACTTGCATATGTGCATGAGAATCAAGTGTAACAACTTAAAAGCTTTAACTCTCAAAGTCATAGCATTAAGTTATGAAATATGAGCAAAAAGGACAGAAGACTATGATTTGTGTAATGCAACATAGTGGCTGGCTTAGTACCATAAAGCTTTGTTTGTAATGCAGTTCTTTTCAACAGGGTGACACAGACGTATGATGCAGGTGCATGTGTCTACTTCTACTTTGCCTTTAACTACAGAGGAATCAGTGATCCTGTTCATGTCTATGAACAAATTGAGGTAATGTATATAAAAACAGTAGTAAAGAAAAAGAAGCTGATGTCCTGTAATATATGCTGAACCCATTGTCCAAGCTAACTGAATTTTGCAGGAAAGATATCAAAAGTCTACTTGTGCAGCTTTTATATTAGTAGCTACGGAAGGAGGTACACACTAATATGGCACACCAAGTAAAGGAAAGACTAGCAGGTGACCATTTTAGACATCAGTAAATGAATACTTCTAACTAAAGAATAGGACAGCTTGTTCATGGGTGCCAGAAACTATCATACATAGAACCCAAATCCATGGGAAACAATACTTCCTTAGTTCTATTAGTAGCTTTATGAAATTACTTCTTTCACTTAGTTTCATCGCATATTTTTAAAGACTAATTGAATATTATCAAGATCATATGTTGTTAATAGTGCTGTATGTAGAGAGTAATGAATGTGAGGATCTCTCTCTTGCGCTGTTCCAGACAATTATATGTTGTGGCTATTTCTGTTTAGGCCTAGGCAAGTACTGGTCTAGGTCTGCTGTTTCTTAACAAAAATCTAAAGTTTTTCTACCACAAATGTCACCCTTTAAAGTGTTGTCAGTTCTAAAGTATCTCACTCCCTTGACCAGAATCTTGGCGATTTGGATCTAAACTCTGGTCTGATATGGATGTTTAACAGCTCTGGGGAGTCTGTTTTCCAGCTTCTTTATTGTTGTTTCCTTTTTCAGTAGACACTTCACCATATTCCAGGTGAGCATCCCAACCACTAGACTAGTTCTTGCAAGGGGGTAATGATCTAGAATATTCCATTCTGAAACAACAGGTTTCTTAGATGCCATTTGAAATGTTTTGGCTTTGCTAATGTTTATTTGGAAATTCCCAGTCCCTATTTACATGCAGGCTTGAACTAAAATGTTCACATCTATTGTGTACCCTAGTTACTTCTGAAACTTAGAACACCTGTGTAAATGAGTATGAAAGCAAGGATTTAACTAAAATGTTGTGCGTTTGCTGTGGAATAAACACCTTATTTCCAATTTAGAGGGCTGCTAGAGAAGAAATACTTGCCAATGGAGGAAGTCTGTCACATCACCATGGAGGTAATGTTCTCAGTCTACTGTTAATCTCTTTGATACTGCTAAATATTCATACTTACATAAAATAGTTTGTGATAGAACTTTGAAAAATATTCATATGTATTCCTGAGAGGGGTATGTGTGGATCTCCTCACATTCTTTCTAGATATTTTCACCCCTTTGTCAGACTTTCAGGGGAACTGTCCCTGAAGCTGGTTTGCTTGATGTGAAATCAGTGTGGTGTATTTAGGAGCACTAGTTTAAAATCTTTGATATAGAGTGTACTGGCTGCCTGAGAACCCGAAAATGCCATTAATTAATTTGTCTTAAGCAACTTCTACTGAATCTTGTGCAGAGATGTATTCAGTTACAAAGACCTCAACAGTTTGGTGTCCCTTGTGGTTAGGTGAATGCTGTAATTCCAGAGCAGTTATTGAAAGCATCTGTGTAAAATTTAGTGACTTGAGACTGGGCTCTATTGCAATCTACTATTTATTGCATAATTGGTAACAGTATTGACATCACTGGCTTGGTGTTTGCTAACTTCCTGATTATTCATTTTCCTATTTTGGAGTTTGGGAATTACTTGTCCTGAGTTACTAACCTATTTGTGAGCTATTTTGTGCTTTAATATTAAGAACCAGTGTCATGTGTGATACTTCATATATCTGATGCTTTCCATGTGCTGTTCCCAGATATTCGGCCTGGCTTGATTGGGTGTGTCCTACATAATGCTGTAAACTCAGATGCCAGGAAGACTTGTGAAGTGTTTGATTTGTGTATCTACCTTCCTGAAACTGGTTAACCTGAGGCATTTTTCTCTCTGCTCTCTTGGGCCATTGTCTGATCGCAGAAATAAGAGCGAAGAGGATGTTCAGTGGTTTAAAACTAGATAAAAATTTTGTAATCTAAGAAAGCTCTATGGGGAAAACTGAAGGGCAGAATCTGCACTTTAAAACAATTTTCTGACTTCCTGGACTTGAGACTTTTAGCCAGGGCTGTTTTCAAGTATCTGACTTTGTGATAGAAATTGCTTTAGTAATATCGGAATATTGGAGGCTGAGTGAAAACAGCTTCAGTAGTTTTTGTTTGATATACTCTTATAGTCATCTGATTAAATATTTAATGTAGCATAGTGGACTGTTTTACACCCACACACAGGATGTGGAATTACCCCCGTGATGTACTGTTGTGCTCTCCCCTGCTGTGGCAGCTGTATTTTACTGTGACTAGCATTTCATCCATTAACTTGTGTGCAGCTGGAGCTTGTCACATGTTTGGATGTATTTGTCTTCACCATATGAAACCTTGCTTACAGCATATGTTGAACAAGAAAAAGAAAAGTTACTTAGCATTTTCAAGTCCTTGCACACTTGAACTTTCAAACCTGACAGATACGGAAAACTTGGTTTGTCTTAGACTTCTTATGCTCCTGTTGTATGTGTGGTGGCCCCTTATACTGATAAATATTTTCTGCTTTGAGTTTTTTTGTCTGGCAGTTTATTGGGTAAGATATTCAAGACTGTTTTGTTTCCCCCCCCCCCCCCCCCCCCCCCAAGTGCTTAGTAGATGTGCTGCTGAGAATTAGCCTAATATATCAGTTTTATTTGCTGACCTTCAGGCCTGGTACCTCTTAGCACAGCAAAGACTGGTCTATTGTGTAGGGTTAAAGAAAATGCTGGTGCAATTTCTTTTAGTATTTGTTTTGTGATTGTGATTAATTACAGTTGTTTTCACTATCTGGAAACAGACAGGCTGGTTTGTCTGCCCACAATCACACTGATAAATGGAGCTATTTTAACTCTGTTTTTGTGTATCAAAGAAAACAGATGTAGTCTGAGACTTGAGGCTATAGGAAGTACAAAGCCTACTTAAGTCAATCTTCATATACTCCTTGAGTGAGAAGGGGTCAGATATGAGAGTTTAAGATACTTAAAGGTTTAAATTTACACCTGGGGAAGTAAGTGTCCACTGTAGGTAGGCACACAGCTATAATCTGCAATCAGAACTGAAATCATGGTATTCTTAATTTTATAAAGAGTAACCTCAGACAGACTTGACTTCAGTTTATATGTTAATCTCAGTAGCTCTTCTCTCCTACTCTCCCACCAGGATCATGAAAAATAGTGTGAATTTTAGGCACGACTCACTAAAGCTAGCAGTACTGTGGGAAGATTCCCTTTGACTTTTGAGATTTTAAAGTTGTAAGAAGCATAACTTTTGTGTTAAAGGATTACATTGACAATCAGGCTTTGCAATATGTAAGAACAAAAGCGTTCCAACAAAGAAATAGCAGAAGTATATTGATACCAGCTTTGAATAGCAAGCACAAGAAGCCATAGCAAAGCCAGACATACACAACTTAGTAATGAATGTATCTTTTCAATGTAATAATGACCTGTATTTTGGAGTGAAATATCTCAGTTTTTTTGTTTTATAAATCTGGGTATCATTTTTACAAAACTGCAACTTTAATTACTTTGTTCTTTTAATCAAGTTGTCAACTTTTACCTGTAAGTCTTTTTCACTGCTGACTTTCAAATACTTCAGTCGAATTGATAAGTGTCAGGAATGGCTTTCTTACATTAAAAAAAAAATTATCAAGAATTAAATGCTAACACTAAAGTAATTAACATAACTTACATTTAGGAATAATCTGAGGCATTTGTTTCTGTAAAAATGCACCATCCTCTAGTGCATCAGAAATTAATCCTTATAGAGGAGGTTATCAGTTTGTGGGTTTTTTTATGGTCCTGTCAGTCTTGGCTAAACATGGTAGTTCTGTTCCTCACTAGATTTGTGAACTTCTGTGAAAGGCTAATTAGTGGTTTTAGTTCTTAATGTGTGACTTCGATATCTTATACCTTCTTTGACCCTTTTAACTAATGTTATGACACATTCTGTGATTCAGTAAAAGGTTTTGAAAAGTATTCAGAAATTATGTATCCTAGTTGTAGCATTCCTTGTTCTTGTTTCCTACATGAGGTTATACAGTCTTAATTACAGATTTTTAGCTTGCCTTGATTATGTCCTAACTGTATAAAGGGACAGTACACATCTTCAAACACAGATTTGACCCTTCTGCTTTTCTGGTCACAAAGGATTTTGAGAGTCATGTAAGCAAGGGTTGCTAGAGCCACGGTTAGCTTCTAGAAACTTTAGTATTTAAAAAGCAGCATTAGGAGTGATTATTCTTTGTAAATACAAGTTTATGTTCAGATAACTTTTTTTTTTTTTTCCTAATCATTCAGGCCAAGCCCAAAACCCACCAGTATCGTGTGTCATACCTTTCATCCTTCAATTCTTGTTTCATAAAATATGTGCTGGTTCTACATACCTAAAATAATGTGCTGATGAAGTATTTGTGGGTACAGATAGCACAATAACCTCTATGGGGTACAGCATCAAAGGGAGCAGGGTGAATTTGGGCCTGATCTTTCTGCATTACCAAGCTAAGAACCCAGGTAAAACTGAAGAAGAGTGTAAAAATTAATGATGGATTGGTTCCCAATTCTAACATTCTAACTAAAACTGGTTACTTAAGGAAACAATTATTGTTTTGTGGATTTAAGGAAATTACCCCCATTTAGCAACTTAACGTAATAGAACTAATTTTCTTTCACTCTATGGACATATTGACTAGAGTAAAGGTTAACTAAGTAGCCCAGGCATGACATGTTTAGGTGTGGTATCAATTTCCTGGTAGTTTATGTAGGAAGATAGAAAAAGAAGACTCCTCACTCTAAAAGCATAAAACAAAGCCAAAAGCAGACCCCAGAAATGATCCTAAGCAAACACACAGATACACCCCATCCCCCAACAAACCCAGAAAAGCTCCACACCTTATTTGCATTCAGTTGCACATCTGACATTGCAGTTTGTTGCAATTTAGTGTCATTAAGAGGCTGTGGCTTAGGTTATACACTGCAGTAATTAACCCCACAAACCAGATAATCTGGAATTATAAAACTCCCTTATGGAGGGGAGTTAAACACATTCTTGTCTTTGTCTCTTCTACACCAGAAAAGTATCTTCTTACCATCCCGTTAAGTACTGATGACTGGTCATATTTTCATGTTAAAATGAGAGCTTGCTCTGATAATTAGGAGGAGTTTAAACTATTTATTAGGCCCAGAGTAACCTTGTGTGAAATAATATAATAGTGTAGGTGTATTTTCCTCCTTGGTCTGTATACTCGCCTTTAGTGCCTTTTCTACCACATAAATACAAAGGACTTTCTGAACATGAAAGTACTTCAGTGCAAGATGTTATGGTGATGGTCTAAACTGTGTAGTAGACTGTAATACACTGGTCCAATATACTGCAGCACCACTACAGTATCAGATTCACACATTTCTTAGTATTGCGCAGCTCTCTTTGTAAGAGCAGCAACCCATTAACCACTTTCTAAGACCATAGAGCCACTTTTCATAGGGACAGCAGATGTTAGGAAGCCCCTGCAATAGCTGGAAGAGCCCCATCCTGTTACTGCTGCTTCAGCGAAGCTACTGTTCTGCGATAACTACCTCTTAAGTTTCAAGGACCAAAGCAGAGGAAGTCTAGAGCAATGTGCAGTGCCACTAGAGCCTGTTTCCACTGGGGCCACACACTGCTCTAAATCTTTTCTGTATGGATGTAGTTATTCCTGGGATCTGTCAGCTGCCTTAAAACTTTCTGTACAAGATTGTTCATGTGTGCCCAAGTATTTCATTTTGCAAGAGTGAGAAAACCAGTTGCTGTATGCTGTTTGGTAGCTCCATTCTCAGCAGACAGGTCTTTTTGCAGTCATCTAGATACATTTTTCAAAGCTAAGTGAGGGTAGCCTTTGTGAGCCAGGACAGCTGTATGCCTGTGTTATCTTTTGTGGCCAGGATGCATGTGCTGTCCATCTAATGCATTTGTCTTTGAAAACCATGCAGAGGGGAAGCTTGGCACTTCAGCACAGAGTGTAATGTCAGTCCATGTTTTCTTGGCTGTTTGGTTTTTGGTTTTGTTTTTTCACAGGGTGGGTCCTACAAGAGTGACATGGAGTATGGTTGCACTTCACCAAAATGTATTTTGTTCCCTGATAAATTGAAAAGACACTGAAAAGATGAACGCTTTTGTAATGAAACCAGTTAAGGGCTGGACTATTGTGTATTAGTAGTGGGGAAAAAGTTACTTACCCAGCTCACTTGTTATTATTTCATACATGGACTGCAATAAAGATAAGACTTGAAAATGCTACAAAAAAGAGACTGATATTAGTTTGTCTTTGAGAGTTGCTACTGAATGAGCCCCTTGACTTTCAGAAATACTTTGAATGAAGTACGCAGTCATGCTAGGGTGTTTTGTGGCAAAAAGACTAGACTGCAAGGTTCAAGCTGTTTGTTTGACTTTTGTTACAGGTTTAGCTGCAACCAAATGATTAATTTTGAACTTCTCTCACAGATCTAATATGCCACTGTTGGAGGCTTTCATGGATGCAATGGAAGAATGTACTATTAAGCTGCAATAGTGTGAAATATCTCTTAGTTAAAATCACCCACAGTTAGAAGCTTTGTGCTAATTGTTTACTTACCTCTCCAAGTAAGGGCTCTGAGTCCCAAAAAAGTAACTGTGGCCAGTGTCCTGATCAAGGTGGAAGGGTTTCCATACAGATTACTCCCAATTCCTAACCCAAATTTTAGGGTTTTTATCCCAATTCACATGACACGAGGTTCTTGGTTGAAACTGACACTGAAACCCTCCAGCTACTCTTTATTGTAGTTTCTCAAGCAACAGAACAGTGGTTGGAATTGAGTCTCAGGGCATATTATTTGCTGAGGTATGTCAAAGCTTGTCTCTGGTTTTGATTCTTTGAATGATGTAGCGCTACCTTGTTCAGTTTGTGGCTTATGGACAACTTGAGGATCCCTGTGAGTCATCTCTTTGTAGATAGGACCTCAAGGCAAGATAGGATCCTCCAACGTGGGTTGCTTTTACAACCTCCTGTGAGTCACTTACATGTGCGAGACATTACCAAAACTTATTTATGAGCTATGAGCCAGATGATTCATACATGTTTGTACTCGATGTAATTTGGGTGGACTTCAGATAAAGACCTCTGGCTTCCTAGCCTCTCAATGTTTTATGGCACGCCTCAGGAGCAGGGCACTTGTCGATTGTAAAACTTACTCTGCATTTCATCTTGGATAATTGAGATGCAAGATTAGGTCTCCAGAAGAAAAAGCTTCAAGGAGGAAGGGCTGCATTTGTCGCTGGCTGGAACAACAAGGATTGTGCATGTAATGATGTGTACAGCTGAATTTGACAAGTAGTAACTCTTTAAGCTACTACAAATAGATTGTATAACGCTTTGTTGATTTGAGAACCCCATTAATGTTAGGATGTAACATGTAGGATCCAGGTGAACTTGATCTTATTTATTGAGGAAAAGTTATACTAGGCTGAGAAATCTCTAAGCAGTAGGTCCTTGAATAAAATCTGGTTCTGCCCACTCTCATGTCAGTTCTAGAGAAATGGCATCATCTAGGCCTAAAATTTAAAGGTCTACTTTCTCTAGGCTAGAAATGGACAGATGGTTTTCACTAGTCCATTGTAAGATCAGGCTTAACTTATGTTTTATTGATGAAGAAATTAAGGCATCCTTGAGTCCAAAGCTGTTCTTTGACTAGGCTTAGGGTGGAGTTAAGCAACTTTGCCACTTGGAATTATTTTTACATTCATGGTAACATCTTTTACTATTTTGTCTATTTCTTCTTAGGTTTGGTGTGGGTTTTTTTTTTTTTTGTCTCATCCTTGAAGCTAATTGGATCATCCTATGGAGGAGAAATGATACTTACAGGGCAGCACTGATATGAAGTGAAACAAACATAAATATTGCTTTCCTAAGTGGTACATCTGTACAGAACTTTTCCTTCATTTGGTCTATTTTCTATTTAATCAGATGCACCAGCTTAGAATTATAAAAGCAAGCTTGCTTCAACACTGTTTAATATGAAACCTGAAAAATCCATTTGTCTTACTGACATGAACAGTAGGAGCAGGGGCTCAACCTAGTGTTATCAAGGGGTTAAAAATCTTTTCATAGAATGTTTGTGAAGGACTACTGGTAACTGTAGTACAGTTGTTTGTTTTTTTTTCCAGTTCAGTAACTAAATGTATGTTAGATTTATTATTGCAAAAGTATAAACCATAGAAAATTTGACAAGATAGATGTGTAAATTATCACTTTGACAGAACTAATGATGCACTCCAAGCACCTTCTGTTTTCCAGCACTTGGTGAGTGACTTCATTAAATATGCAGAGACTGTTTGTTGCTGCTCAGCCAGTAGTTCAGTTCCTTGTGGAATTGCATTATTACTGGAGGTGTAAGAGAGGCAGGCATGCTAGCTGTTGGGCATCCTGCTGGGATTCTAATGTGCTCCATCTTGTTGGAGCAGTTGTTTGCAGTCTTTTCAGGACAATTACATTCATAACCACAGGACACATTCACTGAAACTATATTACAGATAACAGTTGAGAATGGTAATGGTTGTTCTTCAGCTGCTAGTGCAGAAGCCAGTGTGAATGACCTGAAGTGATGGTCAAGCTACATCCATGTGTTTGGGTTGGTTTTTTTTGGGGTGTGTGTGTTTGGTTTCTTTAGTATTAGTTTCCCCAGATAAAACTCATCTATGTCAGCTTGCTGGGCAATCAAATCATAGCAATGGTATATTTGCAGATGGAGAATTTTTTTTTTTTTTCCCTTGAGCTGGGCTGCAAAATGCAAGCACAGGTCTCGCCACGTGACATTTTGTCCTTCGGTTATGGTCTTTGCTCGATGCACATGCTGCTAATAGTTGTTTTCTAGCAAACTGCAAACTTCATTCTTTCTTTCACATTATTTGCTTTTTCAGTTGGCATTGTGACTAGCTCATATTCCTTAAGATATAAACAAATATACTCTGTTCTCCGGAGGTGTCCCTGTAATTTATTACTCTGATGACAGTTTGATGGTTACCCTGAGAACAGAGCACAAAAGATGGCTTGAATTTAGTTTCAGATACTCTTAAAGCATCTGTCTGTCCAGCCTTTACTATATCTCATCATACTGACAAATGGATTATGTTCCAGGCTGACAAGTAAAATGCTGTAGTGTGTTTAATGAAAAAAATGTCCTTTATTTTGAATGATCTGTTAAATCGGAGTTGATGACTTGGTTAATTGGTCCATGAACACTCAGCCATTTAATAGAACTATTGTGAGACTTCAGTGAAATGAGTTCTTATATGGCTGGGGTTTCAGCTTTGCCTTGTACATCTCGTGTGCAATGGTGTGAACAATTACCAGCCCATGTGAATATTTTTAAGATATTTTGTTAATTTAAAACTGGTCTTTAAACCTTCTTCTTAGGAAACAAATTTTTGCTATTTAAACCACTAATGTTTTAAGTTTGAGTTACACTTTAAAGCAATCAAGTAGTATGTGGGATTCTACTTTTAGTTTTCTACTTTGACTTTTTGAAACTTAGTACAAATTCCCTATTTTAAGAGAACATGTGATTTCAGCTTAAGCTTCATCTAAATTTCATAGTTTCCAAAGAAAGTAGTCAGTGTGGAACACAGTCTTCCTCTGGGAGTATGCTGAGCTTAATGAGCTTGATAGTCTGTTGGGCTCAATAAATCAAATAAAGCAAAACATTTCTCATTTTTGAATAAAAGCATTTATCACACAGTGTTTATTCATTCATGGTCACAAGATTGATTGGCTCCTAGCATCCTGCCATTTATTGAAACACTTTGTTTTTGTTTTTCCAGTAGGCAAATTGCGGAAGCGCTGGATGAAGGAGAGCATCTCTGATGTTGGCCTGGGAATGCTGAGATCTGTTAAGGAATATGTGGACCCTAATAACATCTTCGGGAACAAAAATCTTTTATAAAGCCCTGCACAACATGATGTACTGAAACTTCTTCAAAATTACTGTTAAAATTCCTTCACTTTCATTGTATTGATATCCCAGTAATCAAATATAACATGGACTAAACTTTTTAAAGACTAGTAACTTACATTGATTTTTGCCACCCCCTTACCCCTCCCTCTGTGAAGTATAAACATCACTGTTAACATTTATGGACTTTTTACTTGCAATACTCTTGAACTACCCACTGGGCACAAAGTGTATTCCCAACCAGGAAATGCAAATTTGGTTTTTCACGTTTGCTTAGGCAACACAGCTGACAGTATTTTCAGTGCTGGATGCCAGATGTTTCCTACTAAAGCATCCCCTGCACGGAGAACAAAGACTGACAACAGTGTTTTCTACAGAAGCAGCTGCTGAACCCATCCTCTTGCTAAAGGAAAGCTGCTGAGAGACAGATGAGAGAACACTAAGGAGTACTTCACATTACTGAAGGATTGAGTATGTAACAGACTTGTAACCAGCAGATACTGAAAGTACAAATGTAGGCTTTAATCAAGAGACAATGCACATCAAACTACTAAAATAGCAGTAGTCTCCCACTGTAGTACTATTGGAAAAAAGTACAGAATTGATCTGTTCTGAGTTGTATTTGCATTGCTGGGATAATCTTAAATTGTCAGTCACTATAAGTTTTGTAAAATGGACATTTCTCACTGTATGTTTAAAACAGGTTTGTAACAAAACTTCGCGTTCATCTGTACTTCAGTCCTCGTGTGTATAGTTTTGCTCCTGTTTTGTTTTGCAGAGATGCAAAATACTTTTCAAGTTCAAAAAAGTTTTGGCTATTCAAATGAAACTGCCCAGCACTGTCTTTTGAAACAGTCTCAACAGTTCAATAAAATACTTAAGTGGACAATATACTGTAATCCTGAAAGTGAGATTTCCCATTTTAGTTTTGTACAGTTTCCTATGGCCTTTATGAATCACTTATTTACTTCACTAATAGCCACAATTTTAATTGTCCATTGAACTTTAAGAAAATGAAATATTTTCTTGAGCAGTATCATATGAGAGTAAGCATTTTTACATTTAAACTTGGATCTTAATCAGTGAAACGAAGTATTTGTCAGTACTCATGATCCATTTTTAAGGTGGGTTCTTTTCTTAAAGCAAGTTATCCAACTTTTTGATAATTAATGTATACAATTGCATAGGATATTAAAAATACAGATTATTCCTTTGAGGGCTCTGTCTCTAGCCAACACAGCTCTCTAGTGTCAGTTTGGACACCTTTTGTACTGGTAGTGCCTGTAATGAGGAGAAAAAGATAAAATTGCATTTTTCTTTTTAAACTATTTTAGAATACTCTGACATGCTTAAAATATTGCATGTCAGACAAATCTGAACTTGTTTGAAGATTAATTTCAGTTCTAGAATTAGATGATAAACCCAGGAACACTCAAAATGTCACTTTTAAAATGCATGTGTCAGGGTACTCAAGGGAAACTTTTATGATCTGCAGGTCATAAAACTCAATGTGATATTTGTGATGCAGCTAGATTTATTTCAAATGGTCTTTGTTTCACAACATTTCAACATAATCTACTTTTGTGTTTGGTTTCGGCCCCCAGAAGTTCATATTTCAGCAGCAATCCAAACGTAGCTGTAGTCTGGTTTAGGAAACTGAGTCTTCCCACTGTTGTTCAAGTATTCCTTAATTATACAGTGGTGTCTCAGTGAAGTGAAGGGGGCTTCCTCATCTGGCATGCTGCATGGTGGTGACTACATGGCCACAGCTGGCGTCTTGCTCATGACCTGTATCACTTACAAATGGAGATCTTTCTAGGAGTTGGTGAATATGAAGGGTATTTGTGCCTCAATGAAAGTATATGTTTAGATATGAAGAATCAGTTTTGAAGTATGTGAAGCCTTTTTGCAGAATGACAGCACAAACAACTAAAAAAGTAGTCATAGCTCAGTAAGTTTAGTCTTTCGAGACTCTTCAGTCTCTTAAGATTTTTACTTGGAGTCTAAAACATCCTTCCCAATTCTTAATTTTTCTGACTGTGGTTTCTTCATTCCTCTTCTGTATTGAAATTACAAAGGCAAAAACTCTTTATACTCTCTAACCTTTAAATAGCCACTGGCCTCTGAAGTAATTTAAAATGCAGTAAAGATTTCTACTGCATGTCAGTTTTCCTGCGGGAAAGTGAAATAACAGGCTGCAGGGATCCTAAACCGATGTCACTGGGTAGCTCTGAGGAAAATATTAAATGGAATGGATCTTTTTTCCTAATGGCCACTCTATTGCTGTCTTCCAAAATATTTTTTCAGTCTTACAAATTGGTCAGAGCTTAGTGAGACTGCAGCTGAAGTGCCTGTATTACTGACTATCTTTAATATCGCATTTAAACTTCGAATGAAAACAGAGAAAAGGGTAATGCAAGTACAGGAGGCCTAGGTACATACAGATTACTAGCCAATTCAAAGAAATCTTCCCTTCTCTGATACTGAAGTCTTCCACCACTCTTCCTTCTGCATTCTCTGCTTTCATTGTAAAGACCTCACTTCCTGTAGCTGCAGCCTGTTCAGAGATGGAGAATCTCAGCATAACACATGACATTTTCACTTGTTTGACTATTTTGGCCATATGTCAGTTACAAGCAGTTTTAATTAGGCTTGTCATGACTTCCAATTTCACAGCTTCTGCTTTCTTTGAAGGAGGAAAGGATGTGGAGTGACTATAGCTTGACTGCAAAATGTATTTACATTAGAGACACTTTTACACAACCTTTGAGGGGCAAGAAGAAAATCTGTTAGAAATTGATTTGGGAACTAAATCTAAGACAACTGTGTCTCTTCTTGACTTGCAGTATGTTGGTTGAGTTAGAGATGTCATCTTTGCCTTACAGCTTTGAACAAAGACCAGGACAAATAGTTCTTCTGTAGCAATGTCAATTAACTGAAACCGATTTCAAAGGCAGGGATGCGTTCACACTGAAACCCAGAAACTACAAATTGCTTCTCAGTCTTGGAAGTGTACGTTTATCAAGGTTGTAATTTAACTTTCTGCAAATAAAGCCAAACAGTGTTTGTCATTTTAGTGTGAGATTAACTGTAAAATTTCAGTTGTAATGTTAAGAGATTATAGAACCTTATATTATTAATAAAAAGAAAATGGGCCTAAACAATTACGTGGTTTTGTACTGTACCTAAACATAGGGCACCTTTTGGTTCATTTTAATTTGACAATGAACTCTTACCTGAGGAAAACTAGGAGGAAGGCTTTGCATTTCTCTCTGCAAAGAGAAATCAGAGTGACTTTGTAAATGTATGCTAATGGAAGCTCTGCTTTTGTGTGCCACATAAAGCACGATAGGGAAATGGGAGGATTTCAGTGAAGGAAGGGCAAAACAACAGCTGAATTGCTCAGTTCAGAAATTTATTCACTGCAGTATTCCGTGTTTGGGCAGCAAGGGTACCATGTTCAACTGCTCTTACAAAGTTCTCCCTATAATACAGGGCCCTATCTTTGTCTTGCTTTACCTTCCCTGTATTTCAAAGACCTCTTCTATTAAGCTATTGCAACATGTATATAATTTCCTACTGTTGTGTGTGTGTGTCTAATTTAAAACTTCCTTGTTACAGGTCCTGGAATCCACATGAAAGTTCTGCATGCACACATGCACCACGTGTGAGCAGAAGAGGTTTCCTGGTTACCTACATCGCTGCTATAAAGCCTTTATGCTCTGCTAAAATCACATCTCACTTGAAAGAGCTATTGGATTGTCTTGTGTTAATGCAGTTCCTTCAATGCTCATAGTGTGCAGGGCACAGGAGACAAAGTTCAATTTATAGAACTATATGTATTTCTCAATATGATCCACATTTTTTGAGTGCTTTTTCACAGGAAGGAGAAAACTGCCTGACAGACAAGTATTTTATTTTTTGCCATTTATTAAGGCATAAAAAGTGCAGTATTTTTACTTAGATCTAGGTAGTCTTCAATTTGAGGGAGATCTTAAATGATGATATACTTGTCTCAGGATGATAGCCAGATCCCAGTAGTGTTTGGTTTTGTTTTTAGTAAGTTTTATAAAAAGTCAGGTCTGAACTTGCAGCTGTGTAAATACTATAGCCTCACTGTTTATAGTTTTGTAGTCCCAGCACTGACTCTGAATTCTGCATTATCTTTAACATAGATTGGTGTGTTTCCCTAGGCTCTTTATGGAGGCCTGAATTGGCAGGTGGTTGCTTTGTTCATGTTCAGCTTTAAGGTCTGCATGGGTGCTCGAGAGCAGAGGTGGTTAAAGATATTTTTCAGAAATGTTTGCCATACTCTTAAAAACACTAGTGCTATCAGTTTGGAATTAAGCACTCAGTTTCAAGAATATATAAGTTACAGTATTTTAAAGGTTATTGTTACTTACAATATTTACCAATACAAGTTGCAATAATATGTACCTTTATTGAAATGCTGTGAAATGTTTCATTTATGAATTTGGTTTTACACTTTGGGGGAGTGGGGTGGAGGGAGGGAACCAAGAAAAGGGAAGTTTTATGGGAAACTTTGAGTGTTTTGGTTTTGTTCAGAATAAAGCTTAATATATTTCAATCAGTTGTTCAGAAATTCCAGTATAACAGTCCTATTCGAGTAGCATTTAGCCTGTTACCTACCTTCATGGTAGTATATAGTATGTAACATAAAAGCTGTTAAATTGATCGTACTATAAAGTATCATAGCAACCTTCTAAAGGATAAACCAGAAGCGTTGATCACATCAGTGAAGTTGTGTGTATACGAAAGGATGATGGACTAAACCCTATTATGTGATTGTAATCATGTAAGGTTTAAGCTGATGCATCTAGAACTTCAGATCACGTTAAGACATTATAAATGTTTTTGGTTTAAAATCACATTTGAAAAATTAAAGTGCATTTTCTAATGAAGAAGAATGTCAAATGATTGTCAAGATTTTGCAGCTGGCTATCACACAGTTTGTCCTAGTGTGGCTGGCTTCCCAAGCTTTTACATAGTAACATATAAAGTGGACAGCCTCAAGACAGGGCCTTGATAAGGCTACTGCCATTGCAGGTTGCTGGAAGGGCTTGGCTTGGTTCCAATGAGCATGTGGGTTATCTGGTGTTGCTATCACATCAGTCAGTGCTAGCTCAGCAACACAATGTTCAAAGCAGCTTGAAGACAGTGAATGGCACTGATCTGTACTCGAAGTTCAGCAGATACTTAAAGCCTAAAAGGGTAATTTGATAAATTCAGTTACAAATAAATTGGTTGTTGATAGTGGCATTGATTAAATGCAATCAGACATAAGCCTGAGAACGTGGGAGTAATGAGAAGGTACTAACACAGCCACTGACCTTTCTCCCTCCCAGCCCGCGGCAGCAGCCGGCAGCGTTTTGCTTCCTGTCTTGCTCTGTTCCTGCTGCTGCAGAGCAGGAAATCCTGTCTGCCCAGAGGCGAGAGTTAAAAGCTCTTCTGAAACATGAAGTGACACATATGCTCACCTAGCAAATACATAGCAGCTGGGTAAATACGTGTAGAGATGAGGCCATGAAAGCTGATCATTAAGGAAAGTAAATCTGGCTAATATTAGAAAGCATATGTAAGGAAGGTGGGTGGGTGAGCCAAATGCTTCATGAAAATCTCAGGTTTACAAGACTTAAGTATGATGCAGACCACACAGTGGGTTTAGAGCATAGTCCCAGGCACATTTAAAGTTTGTTCCTTCACTTGCTTAGGATAGAATTCTGGGTTTAGCCTAATTTGCTAGGAAAAGAGACCAAATGCCATCATTCTGCTGCTTGTTTTGCTTCTTGTTCTTCTCCCTTTATCCCCACCAAAGCTTAGCTTTTGGGTTTTGTGGACAGCTCAAAGACAGAAGTCTCAATATATTAAATTCTTTTAGGTTTTTATGGAACATACCAACCCTAATTTGGGCAGGTGAGAAAGAAGCTGAAATGTCAGCTTAACCCTTGTTAACACCAGAGAATTGACGTGTTGATGTACATCCACTTCAGATGGTCAGTGTGAGCTGTCTTGTGGTTTTTCTTGGACCCTTAAAATGCTCAAGTGAGAGGGTTAGCTGCAAGATAAAGCAGCTTTTAAGTACTGCTGCTTTTAGAAGTAAAGGGCAACACTGTTCTTCCAGTCATTTTTTTTTTTTTTTTTTTTAATTAGGATTTTCTTAATAGATGAAGGTTTTGTCTTTCTCGGTTGTTCCTTTAACTGTGTTTTGCCCAAGTTCTCAGTTGTGCTCCTCTTTACAGGCCAGCTTATTCTAGTAGTGGAACAGGAAGGATAGAAGCTGCTGGCTTTCCTGAGATGGTATTGGAGCTCAGTTTATACTTTAAGTGCCTCAAATGGATTGTAGTTGGTAGCCTTCTCCTGAAGATGAGCTCTCTTTATAGTATTAGGAACAGTGTGCAGGTAGCAACAAGATGTGAGGTGCTAGGGAGTGAAGGAAAAAAAAAAAGCTTGAAGACAGCAATAACCTGTGTCTCTGCATTTTAATAAGGTTCTGGCCATTCTGATGAAGAGTTGCTCTAGTTTTACAAATCCTTCCACATTGTTACCCAGTGTGTGGCTGAGGAAGCAGGGGTTGCTGTTCTAGTTGGAGGAGATGAGTGACTGATGCCTAAGAGGCATGGAAGAAGGGCTTCTCAGAAGGCTTTTACTCCTGTGCAGTGCTAAGTTCGCATTACAACCTGCAACAGGAGAGGCTGTCCATCTGCAGGCAGCACAGTCCATCAGCAGGCTTAATAAAAACTTCTTTGTACAACTCCAGCTGTCAGTTGCATGACTTACTGCTAATGAAATAGTGACCAGGAAGCAAAGAGAATTGCTAACGGGGAAAACAGAGCAAGGGCAGTGCAAGCCAGTGTCTTATGTGTGCAGCTAAATTACACTGAAATGAACATCTGGCAGCCACAGCCAGACAGAAGGGACCTGGTTGCTATAGTGAAACAATAACTTCAGGATGGTAACAAATCTGCCTTGGTTACAATTTAGTACTTTTTTTAAGGCTGATGAGAGGAAATCATTATCTCTTTGTAGAGCTGTGCACTGCTCTGTGGACATGAATAAAACAAAACATTTCCTGTTCTTTTTCAGTAGCTCCTGTAAGACTCCCTTATGTATCTGGGCTTGAGTAGTCAGCCTTCAGCTGTTTACAGCTGAATGTTTGTGGGCTGGCCTACTCAGTCATGCCACAGTGCTATGGGTCCTTCCATCCAATCTCTATCACAGCATGATTTACATTTCTTAGCCTAAAATTATCTTTTTTGGTACTGCAGAAAGGATAGGCTGGTTATTATCCACGCCTTCTATGTTGATATCTTACACCTATGCTGATATCTTACACCTGCAGACCAGTTACCACTGAGCAAAGTTAAAACAGCTGTGAGTGGTAGGGCAGGGAACTTTGTGATGTGATGCTTTTGTAAGGGCTTCCAAGAGTGCAAAGACACTATAGCAACTAGCAAGACCCACAGCAGCCAAAGCACAACTTAGCACTGAAGGTAAATGCAAAATCCTGTCACAGTGAGCCGAGTAGGTTTATAGATACAGGGACTAACGCAGTCATTGTGTTTGCATCCATAAGCTTTTGCATGCAGAGCCCTGTGTTTCCTGCCCACACGTAGATCCTTGAATCTAAACGACAGGGTTTACTTGTAAATAAACTCTTCAGAAACAAAATTATTGTATTTGCTGACTTCCTGGGAAGATGACTGGGGAGTCACACATCTGAACAGTAAAGGTCTGCTGATCTCCTGCCTGACTGGTCTGTGTGGGTGTTTAACACTTGAAGAGCTTAGCCACCTCACAAGGACTGTTTTCACTCTTTGCTTCTCCAAATGCTTGCCATCTTATTCCAAATAGACTTTTCTTGCTCTGGCCCAAGAGAGGTAGCTTTGTCCTTCGCGTGATTTCCGATCCTGCCTGAGGAAATCTCACCTGCCTTGGCCACACATACCTTGCCTGTCCTTGCAGCCACAGAGGAAAAGCTCTTGCCTCTGGAGAAAGGAGTATTTAAGTAAAGAAGAAAGAAGTTAGAAATTGCTGTTTGGGGGCTGTCCATTCTAAAGGCAGTAGTCAGCCCTTCCTGCACTGCCTTCAACGTATTTCTTCTTCCCTGTGGAAATGAGAAAACCTGAGTGTAGCTGTATGGAGTCTGGCTTCAAGGTGTATCTGTGCATCTGTGGGTAACTCCTGGCTTTTGCTTATTCTTCAGATGTGTTGAGGCAGGGTTTGAATGTGAGACCTGCAAGCCCCTAGTGATTTAAAGAGGCTGTTTAGTTTCTGTGCAGTTATACAAGTTGCTTATTATAACCATTTTGCAAATAACATTCTTCCCTTGTTTATAAGCAGCCAACCTGCATGTGTCCAACCTGACTTTGCTAAGGGATCAATTTTATTTTTTTTTCTGTGATGAATGAACTTGAGGTTAGCAACCATTCAGCTGCAGAGCAAGGACACTAATTGTCTTTACTCTTTGCATTCTGATATCGTGTGGAGATTTCTAGAATAAATAAGTAAAAATAAGAGCAATCCAGATTTTGCTTGGTATGCAAAGGCTTCTGAAAACAAGAGTCTTCTGTGATGCCACTGCAGGTCACTTGTGCAGTATGTCCTCTCCTTTTGGCCTTTAAATCACCTTTCCTTTCTTGTACACCATTTCTGTTGACTTTGAAACATGTAACTGTGGAATGTCAACACATACACTTAATGTTTTTGGATGTGGAGGATGAACTTATTTCAATATTTGCTGCTTTTTTTACAACACATATGAAAAAAATTAAAATAGTCCTGTACAATGGAAGCTACAGTTGAACTGGCTCTTGAGCACTGTGCTGCAGTGACTTGGGTATAGCCTGCCTGTAAAACTCCCCAGCTGCTCTAGCTCTTTTCCTGGCGGAAGCCTGGCCATAGAATAAATTGAGAGTACAGAACTGAAACCAAGATGTGAAATTAAACTTTTATTAAAGTAAATCAGGTCCTGGGTTTATTTTAAAGAATGAGGCAATAAAAGGGAATATATATATATATATATATATATATATATATATAAAATTTAAGACAATTTGAACTAATGTACACTATTTTATGTAATTTCTCTGTTCTCAATGTTATAGGTACAACTGAGTTATGTTATTTAAGTTGCATACCTGAGTTTTTCTAGCTGTGGCAGTGGCTTGTGTGCTTGATGCCCTTGGCTTTTGGGATACCATGGAGAAAGAAGTGGGAGTATAGTGTTGGTGGGGAACTGCAAAGAACTTATTACAGCTCCTATGTTCACCACCATCTGGCACCATGACAATGTAGGGCTGCCCAGGTCTCCTTATTTCACCACAGTGGGAGAAGCCTTGGGCCTCTGCCCAACTATGGAGTGTCCTGCAGTTCCCAGGGCATGAGAAGGTGGTTGCCTGTGCTACATAGCCCTTACTGCTCTCCTCCCACTGTTCTGCACATGGTGCAGGGTCAGGAGGGACAAGGGATAACCACATGGGCAAGGATGTTCTTTGCAGGTGTTGCACCTATTTAACTTTTAATTATTATTATTTAAGGGATTCAGTATATAGATCATTATTTCTTTGTAGTTAAACTGCCAATGGTAGCAGGAGTGAAGCATTCACTGAGAGAGTGATTCGTCATTGGAATGGGCTGCCCGGGGAGGTGGTTGAGTCTCCATCCCTGGAGGCGTTCAGGAGGGGACTGGATGTGGCACTTGGTGCCATGGTCTAGTTGTGAGGTTGTGGTTACAGGTTGGACTCGATGATCTTCAAGGTCTCTTCCAACCTTGGTAATTCTATTCTATTCTATTCTATTCTATTTGGATTGTACTACCTGTTGATACCATCAAAGTGTATCACTTCACTGAAGGTAAAACAGAGGGTCTTTGCTCTTGTTTCAGGATCTGCTGGAGTGAGGGAGAACCTTTGTTTCCTTTCTGTTTTCCTCTGAATGATTTGTCTTTGCTTGAAGAAACTGTAATTCCTGTGAAAGAGCATTTTCCAGTGTGCTCTGTGAGGAAGGCTGGAGGACAAGGAGAAGCAGGCATGTAAACGAGTGAGGTACATCTGGTACCCAAAAGGGATGTCGTGTTTGCCACGGATACAAAAAGAATAATCACTGAAATAAAGCAAGAAAAATCATAGAATCATAGAATCAGTCAGGGTTGGAAGGGACCACAAGGATCATCTAGTTCCAACCCCCCTGCCATGGGCAGGGACACCCTACACTAGATCACGCTGGCCAGAGCCTCGTCCAGCCTGGTCTTAAACACCTCCAGGGACTGGGCCTCAACCACCTCCCTGGACAACCCATTCCAGGGCTTCACCACTCTCATGGTAAAGAACTTCTTCCTCACATCCAGCCTGAATCTCCCCACCTCCAGCTTCATTCCATTCCCCCTAGTCCTATCACTACCTGATAGCCTGAGAAGTCCCTCCCTAGCCTTCTTGTAGGCCCCTTCAGATACTGGAAGGGCACAATGAGGTCACCTTGGAGCCTTCTCTTCTCCAGACTGAACAGCCCCAACTCCTTCAGTCTGTCCTCATAGGAGAGGTGCTCCAGCCCTCTGATCATCCTCGTGGCCCTTCTCTGGACACGCTCCAGCACGTCCACATCTCTCCTGTAATATGGGCTCCAGAACTGGACGCAGTACTCCAGGTGGGGTCTCACCAGAGCTGAGTAGAGGGGGAGAAGCACCTCCCTTGACCTGCTGGTCACACTTCTCCTGATGCAGCCCAGGATCTGATTGGCTTTCCGGGCTGCAAGCGCACATTGAGAGCTCATGTCGAGCTTCTCGTCCACCAGCACCCCTAAGTCTCTCTCCTCAGGGCTGCTCTCCAGCCAGTCACTGCCCAGCCTGTATTTGTGCCTGGGATTGCCTCGACCCAGATGCAGGACCCTGCACTTGGTCTTGTTGAAGCTCATGAGGTTGGCTTGTGCCCACCTCTCCAGCCTGTCCAGGTCCCTCTGGATGGCATCCCTTCCCTCCAGGGTGTCCACTGCACCACACAGCTTGGTGTCATCAGCAAACTTGCTGAGGGTGCACTCGATGCCACTGTCCATGTCACCCACAAAGATGTTGAACAAGACAGGTCCCAGGACTGATCCCTGAGGGACTCCGCTTGTCACTGGCCTCCACTGGGACATGGACCCGTTGACAGCCACTCTTTGGGTGCGGCCATCAAGCCAATTCTTTATCCATCTAGAGGTCCATCCATCAAACCCATGTGTCGCCAGCTTGGAGACCAGGAGGTGGTGTGGGACAGTGTCGAAGGCTTTGCTCAAGTCCAGGTAAACGACATCAGTTGCTCGCCCCTCATCTATTAATGCTGTCACCTGATCATAGAAGGCCACCAGGTTTGTCAGGCAGGATTTGCCCTTGGCAAAGCCATGCTGACTATTCCCAATCACCTCTTCACTGTTCTTCTGAGTCATTAGTGCCTCCAGGAGGATCTGCTCCATGATCTTTCCGGGCACAGAGGTGAGACTGACTGGCCTGTAGTTCCCCGGTTCCTCCTTCTTGCCCTTTTTGAAAATGGGAGTAATGTTTCCCCTTTTCCAGTCTGTGGGGACTTCCCCACTCTGCCATGACTTCTGGAATATAATAGAGAGGGGCTTGGCAACCTCATCTGCCAGTTCTCTCAGCACCCGTGGGTGTACCTTAGAAAACATATTCCTGCAGTTTGCTTATTCTCTCTCTTCATCCCATTTGTGTGCAGAACTGCAATCTCAGTCTTGTAACTGCCAAACCCCTTTAATTACTATTGTCTTTGAAGACACACTAATTGTAATGGATCGAGGCTACATCTCATAGTCCGAAGCGTTAAATGGCATTTATAGCAGTGCCATCTACAGGTGGCTGGCAAGGTTGGTCACCTTTTTCATGGGGTACTGTGTTGCTTTCAAGCACAAAGTTCAACTTTTCATCTCTTTGCTACTAGAAATTGACCTATTTCTAGGAAGTGTTTGCTAGCAAATCTGCAGGGGCAATATTTTAAGATACCAGAACAGATTTGCTCAATGTGGATATAATGGTGCATTCTTCTTTTGAGTTTCTTGTGCAGGTTACATTAGCCTAAACAATTGTGTGCTTCTGGTGGCAACTTGCTTTTTGGATGACAGGGACATTAACTGGTCTACACGGTCGAAGTTGAGCAGATTTTTTTTGAAGCAGGACATTTTCCTCCACTGTTGTTTCTCCTGGAATTTGGTCAGTTCAAAGAAAATGATTCATCTGTTTTGCTCAGCTTGTAAAGAGCAGGAGGGGAATGGTTTAGGTTATTTCAGCTAGACAAAAGAGGAGATTTATAATCAAATATCCTGAGTCTAAGCTATCCACTCTGCAGCACTCAAGATTTATCAGTTGGAAAATGAAACTATGGCACACTTATGCTTGTGCTTCTGATGTTCCCATGTAGACCCTTCTCTCCTCAAATTTGGGGTAAGCTGCTAAATTAGTGGTGGTCTTAATTGACATCAAGGTAGTCTGCATAGAGAAATAATATCTATTAGCTTCAGTAGTGCAATCACTGTGTTGCTAATTCATTCTCCAGTTTACTAGACATAGCATCTCTCTACAGAGATATATTATCTAAATTATCTATTCTGGAGCTATTGTTTCTCAAAAGCTGCACTGTTGACCACTAGCCTGCAAAGATGGTGTTCCCCTCTCATATTTGGGAATAAACAAGGTTATTATTTTGACAACAAGATCCCATTCTTGCCTGCTCCATTGCTGTTGTTCTCTGGTCCTTCCATTTTGGGATGGGAGAGATGCAAAGGATGTGTCTGCTGCAATGGTGAAGCAGAACAGGGTGGGTAAAGCTCTTCCGGTTTCTCTGCTGTTACCAGTGTATCACCATCGGGAAATCACTGAGGGAGCATGTTAATTCAACTTTATTAGTGTATATTTTAAAGACTGTCAGAGAGGCCCAGGTCTTTGTTTTAGTTTAGTCTAAATCAAAATAAATAATCGCCATGAAGATGTAGAGGTACTGTGAGATACTTACCCAGCCTGACATAAAAAAATAAACTAATGATGTTTTATAGGTTCATGACAAAAATATTTACCTACTTTATATGACTGCAAATAAAGGTTTAAACAGACTAAAAGCAAAGACAGATGCCAGTGTTCATACCAATCACTTTGCATAGGGAAAAAAAGCGCCAAATAAGGAAACACAGTTATCCCAACTTTAAGCTTGACAAATCCAATTTCAATGCACTAATGTCTGGTGCAATATGTGCTTCTTTCTCTTCTAAGACCAAGAAAGTTTTGTAATAGATTTGGCAAGCCCCTTAACATAATTGAAGAAAAATGATACAAATGCATATTGAATAAAATTTTGAATCAGAATATGCAGTTTAGGAATGCACCTAACTTGAAATTATGCTATTTCAGTCTATGCGGTTATTTATTTTTTTTTAAAGATACATCTGATGTTTCAGTGATTGTTAGAATAAGGTTTGGTCACCAAAAAGACAGAGCACTTGCCAAGTTAAGTATGTTTATCCAGCTGAATGGAGCTGAATGCTAGGCTGAGTATGGGTACATCTAAATGTTCAAGTGCTTTAAGTGTTTGCCCAGGAAGTAAAAATGCTAAGGAAAATTGAGGCACGTGAGCAAGTCCTCTACATACCACAGTACTGACAAAGTCTATGCTGCATGCCAGAAACAATTTGGTTTGGCTTCTTAGATGGGAATTACATTTGGCATAGGGCTGTACTTCTGCTGTGATTTGCATCCCCTGCTCAAACAAGCTCTAACATTAGGAAACACTGGAATCAAAATTTGTTGTGTGGACAGCTCCATAATGAAAACACCCAAGTTTCAGCTATAGAGCAGCTGCCAGCTCACCCCCAGTGAATACAGTGTAAATATCTATGCAGCCATAAATATAATCAAGATTAACTGCTATGCAAAATCACTGCTTTCAAAGAAAAGTGTTGATCAGAGCTCAGCATGAATAAAAGGTGTGGCTCTGTCAGGTGATAAGACTCTATTGTGAAAAGACTGGCAATGGTTATGATCTTAAAAAACCCCCAGTTTTTAAATTAGTTAACTCTTCCCTTCCCTTAAAAAAAGTCAGTCAGCCCTTCTCCTGTCCCAAAAGAAATGAAAGATGTAAACCAGAAGCACAAGAAGATACATTGGCATATGTCAGATCAATGCAGTAAGCAGTGACTGGAGCAGAGGCCTGCCTGGAGGGCCGTGTGTCAGGTCTATAAATCACTATAATGGGCATTCATATGAGCCTCTTGATCCCTCCTCTCCTTCACATGCATGTATCATTATTTTCTAATTGGCCACCCTGGACTAAAGGGAATGTTGTTGGATGTTTTTCCAGACATGCCCATTACATGATGGTGCAGTTTGGTCTGTTTCTTTCCTAAGCTGCTTTCAGAAAGATTCTTCCAACCTTTTTGTCAGTCAGAAATACAGGAAAAGCTGTCTACATGCTTGCTGTCAGAGTGAGTAACCCCACTTTCTAGCACTTGAGCTGAGCACTCATTGACCAATAAAGCTCCCACTGTCTCCAACCAGCCATGCTGGGCAAGGAAATCTCCGTCTGCTCTGTCTTCTCCAGCACTGGCCAAAAGAAATCTGAAAATACAGTAAATCTTCATTTAACTCTAGATCAAAAACCAGCTTATGTCTGCAAAGAAAGTTAACTCTCACTTTAAGGCCATGCGGTGCAGGTTTGAATGCTAAGAGAAAAGATGGAGCATTTCTTTAGAGCTGCTGGACATCTCTATTCTTAAAAAGCATTTGCTTTTGCCACCACACAGCAGCCAAAGATCAATCTGATGCCATCATTTATTTTCTGAAATTAGTTTAAGGTATTAAAGATTGACAGAAAAGTTGTAATCACAATTAGCAAGCTGCCTTTTTTTTTTTTTTTTTAAACTAAATGCCTTTCAAAGACCTGACCCATTGCTTGCATACGATACACCAATCATATCTCATAGGAAAAGCTAAGCAATCTGATCACTACTTATGTCAGTGCATTCCAGAAAAGTATCAACTGGGCCTGGCAAAGCTTCTTCTATCAGTTGTTTTACTGTATCTGGTCAGAGATGGAAGTTTCCCAGTTCATTTAACCTTTGAGCTTCCTGGAGGCACAACAGCAGGAATATTTATTACTGCTGTTCATTTTTAATGGCCTTACTAACGGCCAACAACTTCTCAAATGTTTGGTGGGCCCCTAGCCCAGCCATGAGTAATGAACTGTTTGCCACAAACTCTGATGTGAATTCAGCCTGCACAGGGCAGTTTGCTATAAACATGAGTTCACTGGCTTACCTTTTGACAGTTATCTTTCTCTCATGGACTGAGACAAAGGAGCTGCTCTAAAGATCACAGACTCTAAGACATTCGTAGTCTTAGCACAAATATATAAACACTACAGTTCAGGGATATCTCTTAATCACCCCTGGCCTAGGCACAAATTAGAGGTACAATTATGAGATGCAAGGCTGCAACATCAGAGAGGATGGTGATAGAAAACACCTGGAAAAAACTTCAGCTGAAAAGAAGTAGCCTGTTGGGTTGCCTCCCTCTCTCTATCCCAAGTGGTATAGATGAGTCCTTTGGATTCACAGATTTGTTCTCTCAGACTCTCCCCATGTTGTGATCCAACTGCCAACAAGGCGCACAGCCCCCAAGAAGAGATTTCTTCTCAAGGTAAATTGTCCTTCCCTTAAGAAAGCAGAAGTCCAAGCTGAGAAGCTAGGCTAATGATTGGCTCTGAAACAGGGGCCATCCATCAGTTTTTCTATACTGACCCTTCCAAAATTTCAGGGTGCCTTTCTTCCTTCATATTACATCCCTAAAACCCAAACAAAACAAACCACCCCACACACACCCCAAAAAGCCCCCAACAACAACCAAAAAAAAACCCCCAAAATAGCAAGTCTGACTTTGGTTAGCAACTCTGATTTATCTCTTGGTGATTTGTTGAGCTTAGCTTGGGGTTTGTGTTGTTTTATATGAAAATGAAATTATTTCTGTGGGTGCTGGGTTACAGTAATGAGGCGTTAATGGGCCCTGGCAGAACAAGCCTGTCCTGGAGTATGTTAGGGTTTACTTTGGGCCTTTATTTCATACTCCTTGTGCTACAGCTACTTCTTGTTTGCTGTTTGGTTTTACCTCTGTCCCATTGCTTTTATTGGCTTTTGCTTCTATTCTGCCAGACTGAGGCGTTCAGTGGGATTTCTGCTGTGCAGGAATACAGCTGCATAAGAGCAAACTACCAGCTTTGCTGGTAGTTTGCTGACAATGTGTTTCAGCAGGGAATGAGCTAATCATTATGGTCCTTTGTTGTGTATTTGAATATGTTAACACAAATATATTTTACTGTTTCTTTTTTCCTTCTTAGGTTTCTGCTTCTGTTCATCATAAGGGTTTGCTCAATAATTAACATGCTTGGGCTCTTCGTATGTTCACACTTTGTTCTGACCTGTATTGTTCTGAGATCTATGGCCTCAGGCACAAGCTGCTGGCAGGAAAGTATCTGACACTGTGGTTTAGCTACAGATACCTGGTTTAGACTCCCATCCCTCTATTAATCTCCATTACAGACAACAGTGCGAATCCACCAGGCTGTAATTCAGTGACTCAAACTTTATGCCATCTGAGAATCTGGCCCAATGTCTTATTTACAACTGAGATAAAAAAATGCATAAAGAGGTAATATCTTTTATTAGAGCCCCCTGATTTATTTGGGGGGTGGGGGGAGGGAACAGAGTTGGTTTTGGGTATGCAAGTCCCTTTTCTGGGAGAAGTGTCTTTTTGAGGATGCCACAGAAACTGTTATTTCAGTTAGCCTCAGCAAAAAAGAAAAAATGTGCCAAATAAAAGTGTGAATAATGATGAAGCACTGAGCTTTCCCTCCTGGGTCCTGCACTCTTCCCTACATGAAGCCCTCCCCTTTTGTCTTAGCCATGCCTCCCTGGGTGTACTTCACTTTTCACTTCACCCTCTCCAGTAGGCCAAGTCTTAGTTTGCTGTGCAGTCACACATACAGTGCTGCAGTTCACACCTCACAAGCAATTGCCATTTGGCAAGAGAGTTGCTCGGGACTGGCGTGCACGAGCTGAGAGGCACTCCATTTTAGTTTCTATTTGGGGCGGGAGCACCTCGGCAGGCAGTGAGGACTGGCAGGGTCGTCTTCTCACATGCCTGCTCGAGAGGGTGACGTCAACTGTGGCAAATTTCAGTGCTAGAGAGCTGAGCCGCATGACTGCCATTTGGCAAGAGAGCCTTCCCGCTCAATTGCAGCTAGCAGCACGTGGCCAGGTGAGCCGACAGAATACAGAAGCCTCTGTGGTAGCTTGGACAAAATATAGTAGTAAGGTTCCCTCCATTCCCCCGAGCCAGCTTTTCTCTCCTGAGAGGCCGGCGCAGCAGAGACTGCTTCAGCAGCGGTGTTTTCACCAGTGGGAGGGAGGTGCTGAGCCACGTGGGCTCATTCCTGAATTGTTCCTCAGTTGGTCAGTGGCCAGTGATAGGGATGGTGGTAACTCGCCACAAAGCTGTTTTCAAAAGATCTGTGTTGACCCAGACTGAGGTAGAACTTAAGTAGGTAGGTGTCCAGGCAACTGGCTGCAGAGAGTGCTGGAGCCTGGCACCTGAAATGGAGTGCAATGGAGATAACATCTGCATTACGTGTGAGCTGAACTGAAGGAAGAAGTTGCTAGACTTAGGATTGTAAGGGAATGTGAAAAGGAGTTGGATTTGAAGAACCAGGCTCTGCAGGCTCCCCTAGCAGAGGGAGGTGACCCAAGATGCAGCAGGAAACAGATACAGGCCTCTGTCAGGAGAAGCAAGTTAAAACCCTCACGGCTCCCCTCACCTTCCCAGCTGCCCTTACAAGGCAGGTGTGAGGTGAATGAAAAAATGAAGACACACCATCTGAGGTGCTGCCTAAGGCAAAACAGCCTAAGGCAAAACAGCCTGCCCCCACATCAGAACTTGTTTCCTTAAAAAATGAGGAGGGTAATTATTATTGGTGATTCCCTCCTGAGGGGAACAGAGGGCCCCATATGCCAGCCGGATCCTATCCCACAGAGGGAAAAAGGTTCTAGGAAGGGAGTTGGCAGGCCTCATTGACAGGGCTTTAAACTAGATTTGAAGGGGGAAGGGGCTGAAACCAGTCCCCCCAGACAGGAGTCTGAGGGTGATAAGCTGCAGTCAGGGGTGAAACCAGCAGCCCAGCTGAAGTGCACGTACCCTAATGCACACAGTATGGGTAACAAACAAGAGGAGCTAGAAGCTTTGTTACAGCTGGAAAGTTATGATGTAGTTGCCATCACAGAAATGTGGTGGGATGACTCATGACTGGAGCACTGTATTTGATGGCTACAGGCTCTTCAGGAGAGATGGGCAAGTGAGAAGGGGTGGAGGGGTGGCCCTGTACACCAGGGAGGCACTAGCCGCCATGGAACTAGAGATTAAGGATGATCAGGTTGAGTGCCTGTGGGTGAGAATTAGAGAGGTGGCCGACAAGGCTGACATCCTGGTTGGAGTCTGTTATAGACCACTCAACCAGGATGAAGAGGTTGATGAATTATTCTATAGGCAGCTAGAGGCTGTCTCAAGATCACCAGACCGTGTCCTTATGGGTGATTTTAACCTGCCTGATATCTGCTGGGAACTTGACACAGCAGCGAGGAGGCAGTCTAGAAGGTTCTTAGAGTGTGTGGAGGAAAGCTTCTTATCCCAGTTGCTCTGTGAGCCTACCAGGGGTAAGGCTTTGCTTGACCTTCTTTTTACCAACAGAGAAGGGCTGGTGGGAGATGTGGTGGTCGGAGGCTGTCTGGGGTCCAGCGACCATGAGATAATTGAGTTTTCAATATGCAGTCGAGCTAAGAGGGGCAGCAGCAAAACCTCCACTCTGGATTTCCAGAGGGCAGACTTCAGGTTACTCAAGGAACTAACTCAGAAGGTACCTTGGGAAACAGCCCTTAAAAACAAAGGGGTCCAGGAGGGCTGGACCTACTTCAAGAAATAATTATTTAAGGCACAGGAACAGGCTGTGTCAATGTGCCGGGAGATGAGCTGCCGGGATAGACATCTGGCCTGGTTGGGCAATGAACTTCTGAGTGAATTAAAGAAAAAAATGAGGATGTATCATCTTTGGAAGGAAGGAAAGGTTACCCATGAAATGTTTAAGCATGTTGCTAGGTCATGTAGGAAAAAAAATCAGAGAGGCAAAAGCCCATTTAGAGCTTAGACTGGCCACTGCAGTGAAGGACAACAAAAAATCCTTCTATAAATATATTAATAGCAAGAGGAGGGGCAAGGACAACGTCCACTCCTTGGTGTACACAGAGGGGAAATATTGTAACAAAAGATGAGGAAAAGGCAGAGGTACTTAACACCTTATTTGCCTCAATTTTTAGTAGCAAGATAGGTTGTCTTCTGGACAACTGGCCTCCTGAGCTGGCAGATGGTGTCAGGGAGCTGTATATTTCCCCTGTGATCCAGGAGGAAGTAGAGACCTGCTCAGCCGCTTGCATCCCCAGAAGTCCATGGGACCAGATGGGATCCATCCTCGGGTGCTGAGAGAGCTGGCAGATGACCTGGCCAAGTCACTCTCCATCATTTTTCAACAGTCCTGGCTCACTGGAGAGGTCCCAGATGACTGGAAGCTGGCCAATGTGATGCCCATCCACAAGAAGAGCCGGAAGGAGAAGCCAGGGAATTCCAGGCCTGTCAGCCTGACCCCAGTGCCAGGCAAGATTATGGAACAGGTCATCTTGAGTGCAATCACACAGCACTTACAGAATGGCCAAGGGATCAGGTCCAGCCAGTATGGATTTAGGAAGGGCAGGTCCTGCCTCTCCAACCTGATCTCCTTCTATGATTAGGTGACCCGCCTGGTGGATGTGGGGAAGGCTGTGGATGTAGTCTACCTGGACTTCAGCAAGGCCTTTGACACTGTCCCCCACAGCAAACTCCTGGCCAAGCTGTCAGCTTGTGGCTTGGATGGGAGCACTCTGTGCTGGGTTGTGAACTGGCTGGAGGGCTGAGCCCAGAGAGTGGTGGTGAATGGTGCCACATCCAGCTGGCGGCCAGTCACTAGTGGTGTCCCCCAGGGATCAGTGCTGGGCCCCATCCTGTTCAATATCTTTAGTGATGATCTGGATGAGGGAATCGAGTCCATCATCAGTAAGTTTGCGGACGACACCAAGCTGGGGGCAGTTGTTCTGTTAGAGGGTAGGAGAGCTCTGCAGAGGGACCTTGACAGGCTGGACAGATGGGCAGAATCCAATGGCATGAGATTTAACACATCTAAGTGCCGGGTTCTACACATTGGCCACAACAACCCCATGCAGTGCTACAGGCTGGGGTCAGAGTGGCTGGAGAACGGCCAGGCAGAAAGGGACCTGGGGGTACTGGTTGATGGTAGGCTGAACATGAGCCAGCAGTGTGCCCAGGTGGCCGAGAAGGCCAATTGCATCCTGGCCTGTACCAGGAACAGTGTGACCAGCAGGAGTAGGAAGGTCATTGTGCCCCTGTACTCAGCACTGGTAAGGCCACACCTTGAGTCCTGTGTCCAGTTCTGGGCCCCTCAGTTTAAGAAAGATATTGAGTTGCTGGAATGTGTCCAGAGAAGGGCAACAAAGCTGGGGAGGGGTTTGGAGCACAAGCCCTGTGAGGAGAGGCTGAGGGAGCTGGGATTGCTTAACCTGGAGAAGAGGAGGCTCAGGTGGTTGGTCTCTTCTCCCAGGCAACCAGCAACAGAACAAGTCTCAAGCTGTGCCAGGGGAGGTTCAGGCTGGATGTTAGGAAGTTCTTCAGAGAAAGAGTGATTTGCCATTGGAATGGGCTGCCCAGGGAGGTGGTGGGGTCACTGGAATTGTTTAAGAAGAGACTGGATGGTGCAGTTGGTGCCATGGTTTAGTTGATTAGATAGTGTTGGATGATAGGTTGGACTTAATGATCTCAAAGGTCTTTTGCAACTTGGTTTATCCTATCCTATCCTATCCTATCCTATCCTATCCTATCCTATCCTATCCTATCCTATCCTATCCTATCCTATCCTATCCTATCCTATCCTAATAGGATGCAATTAGAAAATGTGAATTTGGGTGTACTCTCAGAACTTTTAACTTACGATCTCTTTAAATAGGTCTTAAGAAGAAGATGAGCAAGACTGAGTGAGTGGGCTGTGCCAGGTCTCCCCTTCCATGGTGTCAGGACCACAGAGAGCTTTCCCTGAGGGCATGGTGAGGTAAGGACTGCTGTTCATTTTCTCCAGACAGATATAACTGCCAGGTCAGAATGTGTGAACACTAAGTGTAGATGTGTGATTTTTGGCTGGAAGTACAATTGTCATACAAAACCCGTATGAAGCAGAGATGGCAACACTGCCTTTCAACACTCGGGTGCACCAGGTGCTTAGAATCTCATGTATAAACCAGGAATTTCATACACCTCCTTAAACAAGGAAACCATTTCCTCAGTTCCCCTAAGAGCAAGAGAAACCAAAGCCTTGCCTGGGATCCTCATTGGCTATCCCAGCTGCACTTGTGCCAGAGCCCGATTCTACTGAAGATTTGCCGATCAGCATGAACACATTCTACCTTCTCCTTCATGCTTTCTGAATCCTGGTGGGGTTTGCTGCAGAGACCACACTTTAGATATCTTTTCTGAATTGGCTGAGTGTTATAGGTGGAATAGCGGAGGGACCTCTAACTTAAAGGAGGTTGCAGGGTATGTTTCCCCCTTCCCAGCCAGATGCACCTCAAGCCTGACAGACTTAGGATTTTATATGGAGAGCAATATAGACTAGAGGTTTTATTTTTCTTACCATTAATCAAAAGGTGTTTTGTATAAACAATGGAATTGTGAGTTCTGGACAGTATGGATGGGCTGACAGAAAGGCTCTGCAGTTCTGCACAGCACAGATAAGCTTTGCCAGACACTAACCCTGGTAGTCAGCAGCAGCTGTGAGGATCATACGCCAGCACGGGTGGGTGCACAGGGACACAGAGCAGGCTTCAGGCTCAGCTTTGGCAGTGGTGGGCAAAGCTACATTTTCAGCTACATCAACGTAATGGTGCTACATCTGTTTCAGCAGTGACAAATCCTCTTGGATCTGTCTGGACTTTTCGTCCCATCATGGGTTATAGCCTGAGTTCTGTCTGCTCATTTTGTTGTGACACCAAACCTGTGGATTTTGTTTTCTCAGTTGCACCAAATAACGTAAAATTGCAGACAGGGCAGCTTAGTGCACATTGGCAGGAGACGTTCTTACCTACAACCCAAAATGTGGCTGGAAACTAGAAATGCTCAGAGGTGGTTCACCTGGTGCATGGGACCAGGGAGTGACAGGAGCTAAGCACAGAGCATGGAGATAGGTGTGCTGTTCAAGCAGTTGGGTGTCTACTGGCAGTGAGCCAGGAGGGAAGTGCTGGGCTGGAAGCCTTTTCACGGGTCATTTCCACGTCCTGAATCTGTAGGAATGGAGGGGCTGCATGGGGACATGCCATGCCTGGATACTTGTGTACCTTTCTCTGGAGTGCAGAGAGTTTTTGGGCTGTGAGTAGACTGTGCACAGACAGCTTTTTGGGAGCTGGCAGGAGACAGTGACAAAGCTTCACAGCATCAGATTTATTTCTTGAAAGGAAAACATTTTACTGTCAGGTTTTATGCTGTTTGGCACAATGGTCATTTATCTCAAATGACTGTTTCCAAGCTACTGATGCCAGGTGATGTGAAGCTGCCACCAGGCCAGGACTCTGGTGCCAAGGTGAGTTTGAACAGTAGCCAGTGTGAGCAAGAACTGCCAGGGTGATAACAGAATGCTGCTTCTGAAGTCACTTGCAGGAATTGGTGATCTGTTTTAATTTTAAGAAATCTGTCAGTTTTGTCAGGGTAATTTCTAGAGCATTGGGATAGACCTACCAAAGAGCAAATGCTCTGATTCTCTTCTCCTAGAAATATTCTTTGAGGAATACAAAACACCAGACTTATGGTTGGGTTAATGCACAGATGGCACCAGAAACTAACATCCATATTACAGTGACAAAAATCATGCATCTTTGTTGTTGCTATATTCATCTGTTGGGAAGGATCCCATTAACTACAGATTATTTCTCAACTCCTGTAGTTACCAAAAGCCTATCAGTGGCATACAATGCGAGGTATGAAATACACCACTGAGTCAGCAATCCTCCCCCTGCCTAATTCCAGCTGTTATGTGGTGTTAGTCTGTTTTGGGAGTGGCAGTTCTGCTATATTTAATTTCCCTAAAAATCCTCATAAAAGCAGGGGACAAATTTTCAATCCAGCCATACAAATTTTTCCAACACAGCTGCCTTTGCATGTGCTCAGTTTAACCTGGGCAGCTTTAAAGAGTTACAGAAAACTTAAGAGTATATCGGACATGAGAGATCGGCCTCAAGTAGCAAATTTCAGAGGCAAATCTTGAGGTCCAAAATCTTGAGGAGATTTTTAGATCTGAAGTTTTGATTTAGTTTGTTCTAGAAGTAAACTCCTGTCTTCAAACTTGTGCTGGAGCCAGGCTTGCATTCCTCACCATCTCAAAATTTAGTGCTGGTTACATTATGGTGGAAGCAGATTTATACTTTGCTTGTCTTGAAGTGACTGATTTGCTGAACACCAGATGATAGAATTTGCTATAACAAATTGTTGGACTGATGATCTAACAGACAAATATGCTGCTATTGACAACATGTGATGATTCAAAGGCAACAAACATATCTCGCTGTGCTGTCTCTTAGGGGTATAATTTCTTCCTGACATTTCTAGTGATCATCTTACACCATGAAGCATGAGATTTAACTACTGATACTTTGGCATGCATAACTACAAAGGTTGTTATTTTTAATGGAGTGGACAGAGTGTCTCATGAGAGCTATAAACACATTGTGTGCATTTGAAATGCCATTGTTGTGATCTGGCCGATTCTACTACAGAAGGCTTTGCACAATTAGATTAGCTGATGAAAACACAGCATTGTTCAACAAATCAGCAGGATTCATAGTTAACATTTTTCATGAAATTTCTATGTGAGGCAGTTATTTTTGTCCTCAGTAGCATGTCTGTCTTGACTAGCAGCCATTTCTGTTGAGAATACCAACCTTGGGAACAGCAGTATGGGTTTGGATGTACCAGAAATGCCAGTTTTGTGTTTCTTGAACTGAGAATTTGCAATGATAGAGCATTATGATTTGGAGTGACCCATCAACGAATTCTCCATCACCCCTCTGGCTCTCTTTTCTGTGATGCTAATTTGGGCCAGTACTTAACAAATCAGAAGGACCTGTCTGCCATGAACATCTCATAGTATTTGTAGCCACTCCTTCAACAACTAGTATGAGCTGATTTTTTTTTTGGATGCACAGGTGTTTTGAAAGTAGCAACATGATAAAAATCTCACACACTGCCTCAGGAGCTTTCTAGTTTGCATGTATGTATGAATTGTACAATCGCTTTGTCTCAGAATAAACAAACAGACTTACTCTGAGCTCAAAGGCTGTACAGCATGTAATGTTCCTCTGGTGGTTTTTCATTTGATTCTGAAGTTTTGTATGAAATAAGAGCCAAAATAGATTCAGAATGGACTGCTACCACAAGCTAAACCTGTTTGTCTCATATTGCTTATGAATGACTTCAGAAGGCAGGCTGTGTGGGATTTGCCGCTGAGCTGTACTCTCTACACAGGACAGCAGTAAAGGTGAGGACATTTTTTGTCTTTGGTCCCATACCTGGCTCTGTAGTTTGACCCCTCAGAGTGGTCAGTTCAAGGCTATTTGCATCCTGAGTGCTGGATTTACACTCTATGTGGTGTGCCCTGCACATCAAGCAGGTATGCTGCATCAGAACGTGCTTTTGTGATTAGACATTGTCAGTAAGCAGTCTCCCCTTATTTCAAGATACAAGGAGCTTTTAAGTGACGCCAAACATTTGACTTATTCTGTGTATGCCAATAAACACATGCCACAGACAGAAAGTAGGAAAACTAAGCTCTCAGTAACACTGATGCTTCAAAAACTGTGTGGTCTGCTTCTTGGCAATGCTTTCTGTTTATAATCAGTACCAAGTGGTACCTTAAGGTAACAGACAAGTCCAAAGAATATAAAGAGACCTCACCTACTAAAACCAAACCAAAACACAATACATACATATATACATACATATATATATATATATATAAATTAAAAAAATCTTTTTGATAAATATAATGTTGTTATCAATCTTCAACCTAAGGTAAAATCCTTCAGCAAGCTCAGAGGGATGTATTTCTCTTTTGGCTCTTCTTCTCAGACAAATGAGCCAAATGGCAAAATCCTACACAGTTTGCTCCTGCTGACTCTGATTTCAGCTATGACCTTAAAGCTGGCCATGGTTACTGCAACTCCCAGCACCCTCTCTTATGCCTGGCCTGGACTCAAAAGTTTGAAACACCTTTATTATTATTTAAAAATTATTTAAAAATGTGTATTAAAAGAAGCACCTTTTGCTTGGTCTTGCTTGGTCTCATCACTGGACCATGTAGCAAGGCAGAAAGCTGTTGGTCCACAGCTAAGCTCCCACAGCTCAACCCTCTTCAGCTCCTTTCCAGAGCTGAATGCATGTGGATCTGTCTGTGCTCTCCACGAAGAGCAATTTTTTGGACCTTCAGTTTCAGTGAAACTAAATAGTAGTTACAAGCTGCCTACTCTTAAATATTTATGTAGTTTTAATGAGCAGTTTTTTCTCTCTCTTCACACCCTTTTTTTTTTTTTTTTTTTTTTTTTTTTGATTGCCTTCTTGTGTAGTGCTTTTTAGTTTCAGTCTCAGCATTCATAGATCCCAGGGGAGTATTTTACCCTCATGTCTGCTTACCCGCCCCCACCCTTTGATTTTTGCAGAGGCCTGTAGCAGTGACTGCATTTACAGTCTGGCAAAACAGAGTTTGAAAACAAATTGAATCACACCTCGTGGTCACCACAACTCAGTCCAAATGCTGCAAGTATGAGTACCTTACTATGAAGAAATCCTTATTTTCAAATATGCAGACCAAATGTTCTGTGTCTATTTCACCTTTTCTTCATTTCAACTTATATGAAATTGGAGAGACAATGCACACAGAGCATGCCTGTCTGCCTGTGCCTGGCAGAATTTTGTTCATCTATTAATTCATACTGCTTTTTAAATATTGTTGGTAAGTGATAATTTTATTTCCAGACCCTCTAGGGGATACAGAAGACACATTAAGCCTTACACAATATAATCAATGCAGTAGCCAAGCTCACATTCATATGAATTTACCAATAAACTAATGTTGCCAGATGCATGTAGAGAATAAGGAAAAGCCAAAATTTAAGATATCTTCTAACCAGCTTTCTTTTCCTGACTGGATGCTGAGATCAGGTATTTGTTATCGAAAGCAGGCAAGAAGTAAGGTGAGTGGTGTTAAGAAATAGCACTTACAATGCTATCCTGGATAGTTTTTCAGTGGATTTTTAGGAGTTAGTGAATTGTCTATTGAAGGACCCTGTGCTTTACTCTTGAAAGACCTGTGAGCTTCTGGACCACCAAAGCAGTATCAGATGGCAATTATTTTCTCCTGGATAGAAGTGCTATTGAGAGAGTGCTAATATGAATCATCTCACCCTGTGTTATCACTTAAACTTTTCCAGTTCACACCAATAAACATGCTCATACCTACTATGGCAACACTAACAACCACAGGGGGAAATCCAGCCTTTTGTGCCAGAGAAGTTTTATAAGCAAGGTTCCTCTCTGCCTGCACCCAGGTGGTTCAGTGTGTCTGCCTGTTTCATTAACCACTCTTTTGACAGCTTCTCAGCTTAACAACTGGTCAGGGCTCCAGCTGCAGTAGGCGTCTCTTAAATTCATCCTGATTCATGCAGCTTCTCTGCTGTCTCTTATGAAATGATGCTTCTGATCCCAGTAAACCAGTAGGTTTGCTAAAAGAATGTCTAGTTATTTGTAGGCATTTCTTTTATTGAATGTTAATAATCACTCTTATGCCCTGACATTTTATTTGTTCTTGCTCATGTTGCCTTTCAATTGGCTTCACTTTGGGCTTTCATTTTTTGAAAGACACCTGTTTGGCTTGAACACCATCTTCCTATTTAACCATTTTATGGCTTTCCCCCATGTTTTCCTGTCTCCTTTCCCCCATGCACACCTTTTTTTTTTTCTGTAAATTTTCTCTCCATCATTACATGTATGTTTCTGAAATAGCTCCCATGCTGAGTCTAAAGGTTTTAATTTCCTTACTTTTGAATGTAAAGTCTTTTTTAATACCTGCCACACTTAAGCACACTGTTTCTCTTCCATGCTGCCTGTTGATGTGATGAGCTCCTCTCCAGGATGCCCAATTACAGCATGGCCTCAGCTACAAGGAATAGGCTGTCCCTGAACACCTCCTATTCACCTTTGTGATGTCTTTCCAGCTTGGCCCAGTGCTTGGATTAAGGAACTTGGTGGAAAACTGGCCTGGGAAGAAAACTCAAGGGTGTTTTCTGATGGTCTTAGTGGAAGGCACAAATAGATCCTGAGCTCTAGCACCTGCTGCTGGACTTGAAGTAACTCATTGTTTCTTGCCTTGGACAGGGCTGGGCTTGGTTTCAGGTCTTGCCCATGCCTACACAGAAGTTGAATGAAAAGGTGTGGAATCATCTGATGTACTGGGAGCAGAATGAGACCTGTTTACCTAAAATCTTTATTCCTCGGGAAGAGCTGCAGTTAGATGATTGGAGAACTGGAAGGTCTTTGGACAGGAAATTCTGTGAGAAACTCTGATCTGGCAGAAATGAATTCAAACCTCTCTGTGGGAATCTCGGTGCTAATTGCTTGTGCTGTACCTAGAGTACAGTGGATTTTTATGGGGGCACAGTGAGCCAGTTGTGAGGATGACTCTGACTCTTAGATTTGCAGTTAGATAAATTGAGATCAGAAGAAACAATGGAAACTAGTGGTGTGTGCTGGCTTTTTGTCTTTACTTTCCTTTTTATCAGTGCTTTCTAATTTTTCTTACTACTAGACTGTGATTACCCTCCAGATGAAAACCAAATGTATATTTTAAATCTCCTTTTGTATTACATTTACATGCCAGCGTGTTCTCCCTCTGGATCGGGACTGTGCTCCCATTAGTTTGAAATAAACTACCTTACAATCAAAATAGCTGCATTCCTGGTAGCTTATACCAGTTTGCACCAACAACCTGAAACCTGATTTTACAGAGTTCATTTATACTGTACAAATGTGCTATCCTCAGCCTGTACTTAACCCATATGCTCATAGGGCAGCTGCCTTTCTGGGTCCAGGATGCCTCTGGCATGTAGGCTGCTAGAAGCAGGAGAGAAATTTTCTAAGCAGATGCCTTATGCACTGTCTCTTCTTTCTTCACGTGCATTCCTGGGTTGAGCTCAACACAACAGAGGGTGTTTCTAACCACATAACTAGCAGCACAAAGACTCACATGTTGACATTTGGGGTTAAGAGGCAACCCTGTCTTATTGCTTTGGAGTAGGCATTTCTGTTTTGTCACTAGGCTTGGTGACTCCTGGCCCCAACTCAGGAATTAAATGAGAGTGATGACACCTGGTAACTATTTAGGAAGGAAAAGCCACGGGTGGATGTTGAGTTGACCAAGATTAGCTCAGTCATGTGGGTGGCTAAGTAAGAAATAGGGTGGGGTTGCCTAGATCTGTTGTGGTGGTGTGCTGCAGGCTTTGGCTGATCCTCAGTGATGACAAAGAAGCCAGCAGGCACTATCAGACTGTGACAAGCCACTTTGGAGTAGGTGCATCTATATGGAAGAGTTGTAAGATGCTCCTTTCAAGCTAGGATGCCTTAATTTTGCATGTTGCAAATTTTCAGTGTCTAGTAAGAACATGTGAGTGTAACGTAGAGGAATTATGAAGCCAACTTCTACCCAAAACACTCAGAGACTTTTGGTGGGAAAAGATAAGTTTACTTTATTTTTAGTGGTATAACATCAGGAAATATGGGGGAGCTTTTAACCTTGGGAGGGTGGTCAGAAAATCTAAACAAAGATTTCAAGGTACAAATTCCTTGGACTTTAAAGCAGCTGTTTTCTAGAGTTTAAGTCTTTCCTAGCAAGGACTGAATGAAGAAAACAGAAATCTGAACTTTGCAGAAGTGAATCCAACATGTGCAGTTCCAGCTCAGCTCTGTTTCCCTTCTCTCCCTATTGTTACCTTGAAATTCTCAAGCTCTGTTTTTAATTATTAATTCTTTCCACCCCCCACCCCCATTCTCTAGTGCTAGAGCACAAAGTTTCAGCCTCAAACTAATTTTTATAATCAAGTTCCAAACACCTTAAACAAGGTATTTTATTGAAAGCACTGTTAGGCCTTTGGCTGGAGATATGCTAGAAGGGGCTGCAATAATACATTGGCACTGTGAGCGCTGTGGCTGCTCTCTATTACTACACAAAGGAAATGCAGAGTGTAGGAGAACTAGATTTCCCCAGGGCAATGGGGCAGTGCTTGCTAGAAGGGTCCCTTGACCATTCTTGCAAGATAAGACATGGAAAATAAATTATAGTTATTTGTAATGACTATCATTGCAGCAATGTTATGGCCAGTCAGGACTGGTAATGAGTTTAGGTGACTCCCTAGTTTTGTTACATTCCTATGCCTGGAGAGTTTATTTGTGAGTAGATTTAATTGAACTGCTGCATTTTTATTACCAAACTTCCCAGGCTTCAACATAATATAAGGCTGTGCATGGGCAGATGTGTGCTAGGAGAGAACAAAACAGCTCTAATTGTTTCAGATTCCTATACACTGTCCCTCCTTCACCACTGCTGTCTCTCCAGAGGTGCCTCTGGGTCAAAGTTGAATTGGAAAAGTCATTTAAGATAAATATTTTAACATGCCTTAGTCCCACAGGCAGTGGGCAAGGTACCAAACTTCCAGGCATTTTAAGAACAGCCTGAGGATGGTGTGCCATAGCAACCATGTAGCTGGCTGCAATCACAGCTTTCATGCTTTTCTTCACCAACACTGTAATTTCTGCTATACTTTAAACAAGAACAGGCATTGTCCTCTAGATTTCTCTCCATAAACATACACAAACTGGGCCAAGCTCTTTCTCCAGTAAATCAGAAGTAATTCTGTTGACAACCATGAATGTCTCAGTGAAGTTACACCAGCTGAGGGCAGAAGTTGGACTACTGTGCCTGCCTGCATAAGTAAAAGCTGTCACTGCCTGCCAAACTGAAATGCTCATTTACTGCAGCACATGGATAACATTATTGTTGCTTCAGACTTTGGGTGGAAGTTGGTGGTTAAACACCTGAAATCTCAGTAGACAAAAGAGAAGACTATAAAGTTTTACAACTGCAGAGTAGAAGATTGCAACATGTAGGTTCCATTATATAAAAAAAATCAGAAACTATGTTATATTACATACTTTAGAGGTTTGGTCACTGAGTTGATTAGTATGACTTAGTTATTAGCTGTTACTAGACGCTTTCCACTGAGAAATGGAATTAGAAATACCAGTTGCTGTATTTTAATTCAGAATCTTGTTGAATTCATCTCAGTCTCACAGATGCACAGAGCACAAGTCCTAAGGCTGTTTTATGTGCTTAAGTATTTGCCTGTTTCTTTGTAGGGATTAAAAAAAATGCAGTCTGTGGAGAGAAAACCAATACTTTGTAACAGCTGGGCTTCAGATGCACATGCCAGATCTGAAAGGGACAAGGGCTTGCAGTCACATTTGTACTCGGGCAGCTGTTATTCTGGTTGACAGGGATACTTATTTTCCCAGACCAGCACTAGTACCCTAGTTTCTAACTCTCTCCAGCACACCTTGACCTTTCCTGTCTCTTCAGTTTCCCTTCCCTTTTCTTTTGTTGGGTCATTGCCCCCTACCCCTCCCAGTTTCTGACTGGGCAAATACAGGTATGTTCAGTGCCAGCACACACGTGATAGGGTTATAAATTGATGGGGAGAGGTGATGGTGTGACATATGCCTATGAACTCAACTCTGAAATGTAATTTCCAAGAGTCTGTTAGACAACTAAACTCTCTACTCAGAAGGGCCTAACATCAGAACAGAAAAGAGTATTCAGCCTGACTGTAGCTTATTCACTAGATATGCAAAATAGTATTTTCAGACAATTGTTTGTACAATCTGACCTGAATACACTTCCTCCTCTTCCTCACATTTCAATTTCACATGTAATCTTTTGCATCTCTAGCCAGTACAACCAGTGAGATCCACCCTGTACCTGAATAGGTGCCGTTAAATTGAGTTCACTGGGCAATGACATTTAAAGGCAAGAAAAGTCTGTATTGAATCACAGCAATTTGAAAGGGCAAGTTAACAATTATGACAAACTTTTGAAAGTGCAGCAGACCCCAAATCAGTGAGTCTGACTTGTGTTGATTGCAGTGAGCAAGTCTTGATGTTCCTCCAGTCTCTCTTAAGGCAAGCAGCTAAAGCTAGTGGGGCAGCCACAGTGCATCCTCCTCAGCTAACACAGCAGGATACTTCTAAATCCTGCCTTTTGACCTGAGACCTTGATTAGAGCATAAAACATTGATAATGTGAAACTTTCAATTGTTTTCATATTAGGAGTTGAGCTTGGTGTGCCCCAGTGAGAGTTGTGTGAGTTCAGGAGTTAGCTGGTAATTTTATTTTACCTGTTTTTATTACTGATTGGAAAGTGCAGGGATGAAGGGATTTTTTTTTTCTTGTCATGTTTTTGTTGGAGGAGAAATGTGAAGAAAAGAAATCCCTTCTGACATGGGAAATGATGTTACATTTTATTTAATAAAGAGTAAATTTTATTGTGAAGAAGGCCAATTTCTAAATGTGATCTCTAGAACTTGCACTTTTAATTACAAGGGAAGAAATGGAATTAGTTCATTAATGCTGTGAAAAGGACACTGACCTACCTGCCAAATGGCAAGGTGGAAATAATTAATCTGGTCAATTAAAAAGAAACTGATAAATTAAAATGCAAGATCTTCCATGTGGTGCATTAATTTAGGGGGTTATGATTTCCAGAATGCCTGTTTATTGTCAGGCTTGATCCTTCCTTTTCTTGCTTGACTTGATTCTGTGTTAGACAAGTCTGGTTAGCGAGTGGTTTGGCATTCAGGGCTGACATTCAAACTCATACACCCAGGCGCATTTTGCAAAAGAGAGCTTGCAAGATCAATCTCTTTATGAAATCCAACTGATGAAATGCACATGCCTCTTTTTATTATCATATTACAAACCCCCTTATTCCCTCTGCTTTAGTTTCTTTCCCACCATTAAATGTCACTTGCCTTTCCATGAGCTTTAAAAGACCCAGGCACGGTACTGAATTGCCAGGGTCATCTCAATCAATTTATGACCTTAAAAATCCGATATGCACAGAAACTACTGACCTGCTGGATCTGAACCCTACAGTATACAGCACATTTGCTCCACAGAGCTGGAAACCGTAAAGCGGTTTCTTTTCTATAAATACCAGTAACTCCTCTTGACATTTACAAGTACATAGTATTTTTTTTTACACACTGCATGATCTCAAAAGTGCTTAACAGATCAGTGAACTGTGCATCTGCTCAGCACAGGTAACTACAAAGCCATTATGTGCCCTGCACCATCCCTCACAAAAGCTCAGGACATTTACATTAGCTCCTGTCCATCTCAAGGCTATAAATTGCAGTAAGAAATATGGGCTACTTACTGAATGGTTGACCAGTGCTCTGGTGCAACCTACAGTAAAATATGAATGTTATTGTTTACTTTAACTAGGGCATATATCATACAGAATCAAGGTCTTTTCATTTGTTAGGATGAGAGCTGCTCTTGTCAGAAATACTTTGGGGCATGTCCTGTTGCTAAGGAAAAATCAAAATGAAAAGCAAAAGCTAGGCAGAGGACAGTCTGAAAGTTTTATAACTGAGGTGTTAGAATTGGCAAGCCCTAAAATACAGTGAGAGAGCCAAGTCAGATGTGATGTGGTAAAAATAAGCAACGTGTGTTGTAGCCTCTTCAGAAGGTATGAGTCTGCCTTATGAGGGGGAATAGTATGAGATGGAATAAACAGATGTGGCTGGAAATCAAATTCCTGGCAGTTCAGCAGCTCCGGTCCTTCTGCAAAACTACAAATCATCAGGGAGATTCCCCTCACCCCAGCTCCTGCCAACAGCTCTGCAAAATCACCAGACAGCCCTCCACAGCATAGTTTTAACTCCTGAATGCTCACACATCAGTAAACTTCCTCACCAAATCTTTAGGACATCATGATTCAGAGCTGAATTATACACTCAGCTCCATTTTTCCCCATCTAAACCAGCAAATCATTGCCTGTGTCCAGCTGGGAATTCCCTCCCAAAGATGGGGGCACCCGGAGCTTCTATCAGAAAGTGCAGCTTCAAAGGGAAATGACACAAGAAAGAAGTAGGCAAGGGAAAACAAATTCATTTACTGTAAATGAGCACAGAATATATAAAACCTGCCTTGGGGTATGAAACTTACAAAACTCTGTTAAAATCATCAGATTTCCCAACACTTCTGTCAGCTTCTGCTGTCACACCCTGGTAGAAACTGAGGCAGGTGTCATTGTTCAGTGATAAAAGCTATCCCAGTTAAGGAGATAAGCTCTCCAAAAGCAGCTAAAAGGCTGAGACCAGATATGTATGGAAGGCTGACCTGACATAGCAAGTTATACAAGTATTGCCAAAATTGAGGGAATTCCCAGTGCTTTGGTGTCTACTGGGAGCAAGTGTACCATGCTCCAGGCTTTGTCCGGCTGGCTTGTGAGGCTTGCTCTCCTCTCATTCCTCTGTCCCACTGGGCCATTCCTGGGAAGTGCTGGCTCTTGTGTACAGTCTCATCTCAGATCCAGATGTCCACCAAAGCTGTGTGATGAGACCTTCTGCCTCCTGAGCAGGTAATGAAGTGTTCTTCTTATGTGCCTTAAGTTTAGGCTGTGTAATGGAAACCGTGTCCCCTCTCCTCATCCCAATGTGTCCACATTGATAGACGTGGATTTGGTGAGATAAATTCCAGTGTTGTGTATAACAGTAGAATTGGTGTAGGAATAAACACAGCCCAATTTGTATTTCATGACAGTACCCATTATCAAATTGAAGGGTGGAAGAAGAGAAGGTTTAAGATGGAAAGTAAACTGAGCCATTTAAAACATGATGCCAGCAACTCACTGAGCTCAGCATCCCATTTCCAGGGTCTAAAGCAGGAGGTAAAGGTCTGCTTGTTTGACAGGGGTCAAGATTCTGCTTTTTGGCTCCAGGAGCTGTAGTCTGACCAGCCCCTTCACTTCCCACAGGGTCGAGCAAACTTGCAATAGCAGTGACATATCCCCAGTGCAGGTGTGTACTTTCAGGTGGTGTTTCAGCACGCCATATCCTAGGGCACAGATTCCCAAGGGTATTTGAGAACCTCTTGCTGAAATGGTGAAGCTCAGGTGCCTACACGCCACGCAGGTCTTGGCCTGAGGGCTCCATTGCTTCATATGTAGTTGCTTCACACCTGTCCTTGGGCCAGAGCACAAAGAGCATCATAAGCAACATTTGCACTCCGAGCCCGGCCTCAATGCCTCCATTGTTCAGGTCCCATTTCCCCATTGCCAAGGGTGGAGAAGGCTGGCTGCTCATGGTGCTGGGGGCCATCCCCCCACTCAGAGCACACCTGCAGGTGTTGCCAGACTTTCACAAGCCCTGCTTAGGCCCAAAGGAGCAGAGGGGAGCATGACGTGCAGCAGCAGCAGCTAAGTATCTGTACAAGAAGTGTGTGATCAAAACCTGAGTTACATTTGGCCTTCTTTGCCCAGGAAACTTCATACTTTTTGAACAGGCTGTGCTTCCTTATGCTGTAGTTTAATCTTCCTTGCTCTTTGTGTCCCCATCACACCCACACTGTACTTATCATAGTTTTGAAATGTAAACGCAAGCCTCTGAGCAAGATGCCAGGCTGTGGCATGTTTTATGCATCTTTATTAACTCTGCTCCAGTGCTGGAGTGAGCATACATGATGACTGGATTTCCTTGCAGTCAAACTTAATATCCTGAGAAACTGGAAATTTTACTGAAATTCTTCAGCACTGGAGAGGGTGTGGAAGGATCTACACCACTGTTTCCATAGCCATGTCATTGCCATGGATGTGCAGAATTATCTGATTTGACTTCATTAGTTTTTGTGCTTGTTGGTTGATTGTTGTTGAGGGTTTTTGGAGGAGGTGTGACTGGGATTTTTTTTTGTTTATCAAAGTGAGGCAAATGCACTTTAGGTCATTTTTCCACCACTCAGCTTAAATCAGTGTGAAGTTGTGATGGGAACTCAAGATGTGTAAATATGAACAAGTCTATAGGGGAAAATTGTCCATGTTGCATGAAAATGTGCTGCCCAGGGAGGTGGCTGAGTTGCCAACCCTGGATGTGTTTAAAGTTCATTTGGACATGGTTCTTGGGGATATGGTTTAGGGGTGAACCTTGTAGAGAAGGGTTATCGGTTGGACTTGGTGATCCTGAGGGTCTTTTCCAACCTGAATGTTTCTGTCACTCTGTGATTCTGTGAAAATGATACTGAGCCTACTGAGTGCTATGGGAAAACAAACAGAAATAGCTGTGAGAAATAATCAAGAGGATATGAAATACATGCCAGTTCTTAGGCAGTATAAATATTCATTGCTTTAGGGGACCCAGGGAAGCCAACATCAATTGAAGATATTAGCTATATGTCATGGACTGAAATATTTGTGTGTGAAAAAGAAAGGAGGTAGCTGTTAGCAACTGTATTTGTGGGCAGAGCTAAGGCTGGGTCCCTCAGAGGTGAAGGTGTGCACCCTGGCTCCTCTGCAGCCCTTCCCAAGCCCCAGCCTGACTCCCCTGCAGCACCAACCCCAGGGATCCCAGGCGTCCTATAGTGCCACTCATGGGCGTCCTGTCCCAAGCCAGTTCACCCACCAAGGATCTTCATCCCACACCAGCACCCTCAATACCACTAGCACACCTACTTGGCCGCTCCCAGCATTGGTGTCATATCAGATGGGGCAAATGGTGCCTTATTTTTTCCCACGGAACTCTGCATGGGGCTCAGCTGTATAAGCAGGATGCTGGAAGGTGCTGGAGAGTCTGCATCTGAAGCACTAAGCTGGTCTTGAGGGCTACACAGCCACATGGCATTATCCAGTTGCAGGGTTACTGACACACAGCAACAGGCTTGAAATGACCCTGTGAGATTCCCATGTCTGATCTCTAATGAGGAGAGGCTCTCAGGGAGAAAAATGCAGAAGCTCTCAGAAGGAAATGTCACCTGGCTTACTCCCCAGGCTGAAGGTAAAACTCCTGCTGAATGAAATCTGGCACAAATCCTCATTAAATGGAGATGTGGTTACTGTTAGTGCTACAGTACCACCCAGGAAGTCTCCTCTAGGACTGCATCAGACTGCAGGGATTCAAATGCAGGAGGAGAAGAAAATGGCAGTCAGAAAAATGCGTAAATTAATCTGTCTTTGTTCAGTGTCAGGAAATTAATGCCAGCTTCTTAAGGCACAGGAAATGACATTGGCTGCCAAATACAAAGTGCTTTGGATTTCATGGGAATAATTATGACAGTGAAATATTTTCTTAACTTGACCTTGGGCCACATACTAAATGGAAAGAGGTAAATTTGGCATTACAAATGCAAACTGAGCCACAGTAACTTATACCTATGGAGGATCTGGCCTTACAGAGGCTGTTCCATGGGGCCAAATCCTGCTGTCAGTTACACTAGTGTAAATCAGACTGTTTTGCTGAATTGGATGGAAGTACTGGGGCTTGCACTGGGTAAGTGTGAGCATAATTTAGTGCTTGGTGAGGACTGCTGCCTTGCGGAGGTCACCAGTATCCCCACTGAGCAAATCACCAGCTCATCTAGAGCTCTCACAGAGGATCTGTATAAGGAGATAGTAGTGGTGAGGCATAATCTCCCCAGAAACACTGGATGGGTCTTAACAGAAAGTGATCTGAGGCAACAATGGGGCTCAACAAAGACCTAACTGGAATCACATCACTGTTTGCAGACAACCTTCTGGAGATTAGTTCACAGGCACCTTTCTGAAGGGCTGACCACACATACACCAATAGCCAAAATGAAATCTTCATTTTTCATAGCTCTGGTTTGTACTTCTGGATCTTTTAATGTGTTGATTACCAATCTAGTCTTGCTTGTTTGCTCCCTGCCTCTGACAGTGAAGAAAGAGTTATTAGCATTATTATATATTTAATTGCACAAGTCCTCACCCCACCTAAACATTTGATGGCTCTAGGTTCAAACAGCAAACAAACTGATCGTGCCAGGATGTGAGATGAGAATATGGTTTTCATTCTCATTCTGGGCTCATTTCCCCTGGTTTAATTCAAGAATAACTTTAGAAGAATAAAAAAGTGATATCACTCTGTTGGTACAACAGGATAAGTAAAACTTGGACTAGCCTATATTTTCACCAGATAGAGAGAGAACATATCAGGTGGGGAAAAATATTTTAGGAAGGGAAATAAAATGCCACAGCCCACTATTGGTTTGCTTTTCTGCAGCAGCTACATGGCAGAAATATTCAGCAAGTGTTGTCATGTAGATTGCCTTCCTCATCATCCTAAAGACAAAGCTAATTACTTAGGTTACAACTCATAACAAAAACATTAATTGTTTAGGCTTCTTCTGTAAATTTACATCTGCTTGGCAAAAGGAAATGACAAAAGTTGGTACAGTCTTAAATTATGGGAGGCTAAAACACAGCCTCAGTGTTTTCAAATGCAAAAGATGGGAGGTATCTATTTAACATGTCTCTCTAGGGAGGAATTATCAGATTTCCAACATGAGAAAACACCAAAGCCAAGGCACAGGCCTGCTGTTATTCCACCAAGGAAGAACACGTTCCTTTGAAATTCTATCAGCTAGAAAATACAGGAGTAGGGTTTCAGATGTCATAGAGAAACTTTACTGTTGGTTTTTTGTTTGTTTTGTTGTGTTTTTTTTTTTTGGGGGGGGGGGGTGGGGTGGTGTTGTTTTTTATTCATTCCAAATGATGAAAATGCTATAAATTCTATCTTAGACTCTGCAAGTGAAAGGTTTAAGAGATTACGTGAGTAAATCATTCATCCCTTCTGAATATCCTGCTGATAAAAGGGATCCCCTGATGTGATATGTACTGTCAGGTTTGAATTTGAAGCAGAGAATTTCTTCCAAGCTCCCTTCAGGGAATCTGCACGTTTTACACTGAATATTAGGATCACCTCTCCAGGCACAGAGAGGAAGCCAGAATGAGACCCTAAAGCCACGCAGAAATTATCAGAAAAAGATAAACTGGTTTCCTTTTTTATTAAATTCTCCTATAACCAGCTTTATAACCTCAAAAGTCACAAGAATTTTGCAGTATATTACACATGCTCACTTGCAGGCATTTCACAAGATCAGGAGGTGTCTCTGGGTTTTGCTCTGAACTGAGCACAAAGGCAGAGGGCAGGGCTCCTGCATCCCTTTCCAGAGACTCCATCCCACTCTAACAGCTTCATATTTTGTTGGCTGTTATATTGCTATTACCAATACTTCATGTCATCCAAAGCCCTGATTGGATTCTTGGGCAGAAGCAGGCCAAGAGGCACTTAAGTGTGGCAGAAAAGATGGTGCCATTAGTTACAGAGGGAAAAGCTGTGGGTGCCCTTCATCTCTGCGGGAAGGGCGGTACCCACGCTGCACATGATTGTAAGGGTTCGTTAGAGACTGCTGGGGAGGTGCTCTGGTGTGTGAACACACACACGCACACGCACACGCACACACTCCCTTACGGTAAAACCAGCACCAGCCTAGATAAGCTCCAGTGAGGTCTGGGCTGTACAAACATGTACAGGACAGACCTACGCCTATTTAAGGGTAGGTCCTTCGCAGAGGTGTAAGGGTGCTACAGAGGGATGCAACTGGCTGCTGCGGTGCACGGCATTGCCTCCCTCTGCAGGGTGAAGGTACTGGTATCCAACACTGGTCCCTCCTGCTCCCCGCCCGGCTGGTGGTGATGCCGAGAGGCAGCGCAAAAGCCTTGCTGCCTGCTCTTGCTTCCCCCTTCTAAAAACGGGGAAATCAGCAGCAGCACGCTCCGGGAGAGCCAAAAGCAGGCCAGCGCTGGATATGAGGAACCGGTGACCTCTCTGGGTCAGAGACGTACTGCCTTTTGCCATTTGGTTTTGGCTTTTTTCTTTCCCTTCCTCCAAGCAAAAGGAGCATCAAACTCTAGCGTGGGCTAGGGAAAACGGGCTTATGTCGCCCTTTTGTGCCTGCAGTATTAGCTGCCGGTATTTGTTCGGTCTCATTCGCAACAATCTGGCTGCCACAGACCCGTGGCGAGGACACGGGGAGACGGATGCCTGACCGACGCATACCGCTTGTCGCCCACGGCCCCCGGCAGGCCCCGCCCCGCCGCCGCCGCGCGTCCGGCTGCACCTGCGGCCAAAGCTGGCGCAGCAGCACCCTCTGTAGCACGGCGAGAGCACGGCGAGAGCACGGCGGTAGCCGCCCACCCCTCCCTGAAGGTGACACTCAAAGACATGAGATGCCAGGGGAAGAAAAACGCCGCTCTGATAAATCAGGTGGTATTTCCTAATTGAGCTGTCTCCATACCTGCCTCGCACCCACGGACAGTTGCGTGGGGTGTATTGGCGTGGTGACTATCGCTGCATTACCGAGATGGCTGAAGTAGTGGTTGGATAACAGCCATTGGAAGATGTGGCTTTTATTGTTTCAAAACCGTGATGTACATTGACCTGCTCTGCAGGGGTGAGCGAAGGATTTATGTGCGCTCTGAAACTCCTGTCCCTCAGCCCTGATGAAGAAGCAGACCCTCCCGCTCTGCATGGGAGCTGCAGCGATAAATACTACTGACAGAGCAAGAAAATCAGATACGCCATGTCAGAACCCTTGCGTTTCTGTTTGCCAGCTGTTTGAGCGGCCGTGAATCAGTGGAGTAGGACACAAAGAGCTCTGTGAGGCACCAGAGAAATGCAGTTAAGAAAAATCCGAGCTGTGTTAATTTTAATTTGGAAGACGACTGTTAGAAAACACTTCAACCCAACAGGATCTGAGTGTTAGCCAAATCCTTCTGCCCTCTCCCACGGGAAAGAGGGCTATAAAGTAAAACGGACTCATAAAAAGCTGTTAGTCAACCTGTTCCCTGCTTGTGACATAGGGTAGCAAGGGTCCTAGAGGCAAAGTTGAGGGGGAGGAGAAAGTAAGCAGTGAGAAAGGCTGAAATTCAGAGATGGGGATGACTGTGTGCAGCAAGAACAAAAGCACCATGAAGAAGCTCAGACCATTCAGAGCTAGTGTGTGAATTCACCCCAGGAAGTTTAAAAGTTTGTGGTGCTGAGTGATCATTCTCATGTTCCAGAATAAAATTTGGCACTTGTGTTTTTAATTTCCCTCTCTTAGCAGTTCCCAGTGGGATAGCTGTCGGGATTTGTGTATCTCATAGGGCTGGGGCTATGCTGTAGTGGTAATACTACACATGGATGGGAAGCCAGATCTAGGGTGGGCTCTGTAGGCTGCCAGTAAAGGCTAAGCCTATCTGGGTCCTGGTGGAGGATCAGGATTCCCTGCTGACTTTCACCTCTCGTGCAATCTGCAGACTGTTAGGGCTGGACTGCTGCCTTTGCTGGAGCTAAAGCCAGTGTGGATATGTGGAAGTTTTGAATGCAGGCATTTAGAATAGCATGGTGTAAATGTATTTTGGAACAGGCTGTCCAACATTTATTCTTGTATGTAAGTTAGGCATTTTTAGAGAAATAACATTCTTTTCCTTGTCCATCTTCTAATGGAGCTTGCTTACCCAGTAGAAACACTGTTGACTTCACCAAGGAAGACTCAAATCATGTTCCACCCTGAATCATACAGGAGTTTTACCTTATGTTTTGTATCTGTCTCACCATAAAGCCAGCCACCTCTTAATTACTAAACATTTTTTAATCAGATCTGACTGTAGAGCTGAGCATGAGTCCCTGGCATCCACTACCTCTGCTCTGCTGGTGGCATCATCAGACATTTGATTAACTACAGAGATTTGAACTCCAAGGGGATTCAAGGTGGGGCATGAAGTGAATCACATATTTGCATCTCAGGAATAGAATAGAATTAACCAGGTTGGAAAAGACCTCTGAGATCATCGAGTCCAACCTATCACCAAACACCATCAAATCAACTAAACCACGGCACCAACTGCCCCATCCAGTCTCTTAAACACTTCTAGTGATGGTGACTCCACCACCTCCCTAGGCAGCCCATTCCAATGGCAAATCACCCAGTGAAGAATTTCTTCCCAACATCTCAGGGCCTTCACTCCTGCCCCGCTCCACTTACCAGCACAGGCAGGCTGCTGACAGGATGGCAGTTTGAGGCCTTTGTTCATTCAATGTGTGCTGTAATTACTGCAAGGGTCATTGGAGAAAAAGATCTGCCGAAATGCAGTACAAAACAGCTTGTCACCTGGCAAGCTCTTGTATGGTTTGAGGACAAGAACATCTCACAAGATGCAGTGTAAGGACAAGGTGCAAAAGAGGCAGTTAGGTCAAATAAAATCCTGAGACTGGTGGCCTTGGTCTGGCAGTGATGTGCATCTTGTACTGCACATCTTTCAGATGCTGATGCAGTAACAGAGGGCTTCTGGCTTCCTTCTCTTGGCTGTCTAACAATTAAAAGAAAGGCTTTTGCCTAAGAATCTGTGTTTATCTGCAGCTGCTTGCCCTCCACAGCCTGCTGGGAAGACGGTCAACTGTTTCTGGGCAGTGTTTTCTGGTTGCCTTTAAAAAAAACAAACAAACAAACAAACAAAATGAACAAGCCATTTTTGGTTGTGGACAAAAGAACAACTGTGCTGGCTTACAGCATTAATTTAGGTGCATTTTACAATATTTTTAAGGAGTATAAAGCACTATTTGGTGCCCTCCCTTTAAATAAAAATGTGCTTTCCTTTAAAAATGTATTTTGTGTGTAAGTCACATAGCAGTAACACTAAATGCTGTATAAAGATGGTAATAAAACTGGTTGTAACATTTATGTATTTTTCATGACCAAAGTACTTTGCAGCTGGAGGTGCTATGAATGCATTCTTGCCCCTGCAGGAGGCAACACTACTGCAAAAGACCCCAGACCTGGTCCCTCTGGGCACAGGCGGGTCAGGCAGCTCTCTATGACAAAATGGTAGGTGGGGCATGTGTCCTGGTATGCTGCAGCTGTGGGAAGGTTGGGTGGCTCTTGCTGAGGAAAAAGCTGTAGAGGACTGGGAGGAAAATACTGCTGGGACAGGGAGAAGGTCCCATGCAGGAGCATCTATTGACACAGCAGAGAGAGAAACACCTGTCCCAGGTCTCATCCTGTTGTGCCTCAGCTCTGCTGCTTCCCCTTCTTTCAGCAGCAGAGGCTTCTCCATACTTGGGGTCATGGTGTCCAGCATGACCCAACATGCTCAGAAACCTTGGCTTGTCTGAGTGCATGGTGTACTCTGGGAGGAAAAGCAAGTGAAAACAGAAGGAAAAGGGAAGATTGGGGAAAATGCTGCTATTAACATTTCCCCCAAGATTTTCTAGTGGGTTTTTTATATATCTGATCTACTCCAACAGGATGAAGCAAATTCCAGGCATGATTACTCTTCTCTAACTGTGTCTTCTAAGCCAGCCACATCTTGCACAGCTTTATGGAGGCATCTCTTTTATGGGCACTTTTTTTTTTTTTTGCCACAAGGAATGTTCTCCCTTCCTACCTGCAGCTGTGGGCTCTGCACCTTATATGGGGGCTGGTGAGCTCAGGGAGCACATGCCAGAGTTGGCCAACACTGTCACCTCTGCTTAACCCCAGTAGCTCCCTGTGTGTACACAGAAAGTGCAGGTAATCTTGGCTGCAGCACCCCAATGAATGTCACACACAAGTTGTCCACCAAGAGCTGCTAGAGCACCTGAGCACCACCAAACAGTCAGCTGTGGAAAGGTCTCTACATTGCTCTCCATTTAAGGACGCTCACTGTTTGCACAGGCACAAATCTGCAAAGTGAAGGTTTTTTAAACACCTTGTGGCAGTTTAGGCTGGCTGCCTCCTGTTACTGCCACATAAACTACACCTCTGGTGTCCAGAGGGTCCAACACAGAAGGTAGACACAGGAAACAGTGTATTTCATACCCATAATATCATGCACCTGTAACTCCCTATTGGGTAACGGTGTGGGGATTATCTCAAGGCCTCTTAGGCCAGGCTAGGCCTAATGCCAGGAGGAGAAGGGGAGTGGCAGTCTCAGACCTGGCCGGCCTGAGACTAGTCTGGCAGTTGGGGGTGGGTGGGTAGGAAGAAAGAGCCTTGGGGGTTTAGGGTACACCCTCAGGTGGGGAAAAGGGAAGTGTTGGGAGGCTTTTGGGTGTGCTTTTGGGATTCTTTTGTCACTATGCTTGTAGCTTCTGTAAAACACTCACTGCTTTTCCATTTAAACTTTCCATCACTTTTGCAATCCATTTGTGTGTGTCATTCTTTTGCCTCTCTCAGGGACAAGAGAGGATCTGTCTGGTCTCAAACCAGGACACACCTACTGACTTTCACAGAATACGCCCAGTGAATATTAAATAAAGAGCTGATGTTCTCCAAGTCATTGCTTATGCTGCATAATAAATAACACAATTCCACTGTAAATTAGAAACATACTTTACAGCCTGCTGCTGTGCTTCATGGAGGGAAATAACATTTGAAAACACAGGGCTCCTCCTTGTGGAGAAGCAGTTGTGGGAACTATTTAAAACCACCATTAAATGGGGTCTTCATAGACTAGTAATGAGCTCTGGAGGCCTTTCTAGGACATCTCACTGCATTACCTGCCTGCTCTCTACCCTCCTAGAACATTTTCCCATTCTTCACACTGTTCAGTTTGATTTTACTTCACTGTTTGGGGAAGTTTTGGGTAAATTGTAACATTACCTAACCCACGATTGTTTCCTTTGGCTATGGAGTATATGCTCAGCCCTTACAGGTTTCTCTCCCTGCAGGTAAGCAGAGTTGACTGTCTGTTGAAACGGTTGCAGCAGGCCTGTGCAGTCCCTATATAGACTTACTAAAAGAATTAGGTATTCTGTTGTTGTATAATACAGCAACTTTCAGAAATGCCATCCCCTTTCTTTCTAGGTAAACCACAGCACAGAAAAAGGATTTCAAGGGATGTACAGCCTGATTGCAGAATTCCCCTGTAACAGCTCTTCAGGGAACTAGTATTAAAGGTAAGCAAATGAGTTAAAAATGCAGATCTTTGATCCTTATTTAAAAATCTTGAGGTCACACATTGTTTGAGAAGGCAGAATACATAAAAAGGAGAGCATCCATGAGGCCCATAACCAGATTGTATACAACCACTGGAAGGTATTTTTGGCTCATGTTGCTGTAGACCTCGTATGAGGTATGGAAACTCCCATATCTTTAACCTTCCATTCCCCTGGAAGGGCATGGGAATACTGTTGAGAAAGTACCCTGTGGGAAACTGTGATGAATCTGTGGATTCTTTGATGGGCCAAGAGACTGACCTTGAGAATATTGCTGTGTATCCATGAGAAAATATTGTCATGTACCCATGAATGAAGACATTGTCGTGTACCCTTCAATGTCTGCAAAGTACCTGGGCTGAATGCGTAGTTTGTTTGAGGCAGAGAAACTGCAAGATTGAGATAGAAGAATAGCAGAAGAAAAAACCTGGATTTAGCAAATAACCGTAGCAATGTATCACTAACCAATAAGAATCTTGAGAAAAGCTTGTTAACCAATCAGACATAGCCACACTGACATAACATACATACAAACATGTGCTGCTTGTAGAAATGAACTACTCTCTTTGTACTCCGCTTACCACAAGTGTATGTGTTTGCTGCTTTTGTCCGTCACCCGAAACAGCGACAGTACCCTGTTGCCAGTGTGATGGAGATGCCGAGTAAAGGAATTAAGCAAATAAACAGGGTTTCAGAGAGGATTAAGAGATGCAGGAACAGTTAATACAAGGAGGAAACTTGTAAGGATAGAAGCTTTGCATGAAATGGAAGTTAAATGCTGCTTGAGAAATATGGAAAATAACACAATTTCACATTCACAAAGTGTCTTCGCAAAGACTGGTATATTCTGAGAGGGGTATTTGGATTAAAGGGGCAGGCCAGGCTGCAAAGGGAGAACTGTATTATTGAGCTGGCACTTGTTACCAAATAGGTCTGCAGGGCAACAACTCTGATGGCACAGGTACAGGGACTTGGGTAGTCACAGAAGCCAAGGGGCAGCACTGGACTGAAGCCAGTTATGCCGTCGTAACAATTCTACTGCATGGGTAGACCTAAAGGAAGGTATCAGCCTAACATACCCTTCTTGGAATATATTCCTGGTCCCCATATGAGGTGTACAGCTTGCCAGAATACTCATGCTTAATTGATGAGTTATCAAAAAGGGAATCATAATGTTTGCAGGACTGCTTTTTTATTGTAAAGTGGTTTTTTTCTGTGTGTTTAAATATACTATTGATGTAGTCTGTAATGTATTAAACATACCATGGAAAAAGCAAAAAGAAACATTTCACATACAGGTACAAATCAGAGAATTAGAATAGCTCTTTTCCTTCAATTTCTGTGCTAGAAGTGATGGAGAACAAATTATTTTCAAATAACAACCAATGAAAAGAAATTGGGTCAAAATTTCAAAAAGGATACATTATTTTACAAGTGAAATTTCTACAATAATTCTGTAGTTATGTTCTTGGCCAACAAATCTTAAGGTGTATTTAACATGACAGATTACTGAGAATGCCCCTAGGTGCAGGTTAACTTTATGTAAATATTCTATTTTCCACTCAGTGTTGTTAAAACACATGACAAAATTTTTAAAGGTCAGCAATCAAGAAAAACCCACACTGCTGTGCACTACCATGGTAAGCCAGGCCTCACAAGCATACAAAAAGAACAGAGACAAAGTTCTCCTTTCTGCTGCATGGGAACATCATTTACACAGTCTATCCAATGATCTTATACATCAGTGCTCTCAAAAGCCTGGCTTCGTAGGTAACCGTATTTTTTCCACTGTGCATCCTCTTCTCTTCAAGAGGTTGCTCAATGACAGCTGGGATGTTTCTTCCATACAGCTCACACTGCTTCAGAAACTGAATGCATTCTTGAATAACGCTGTCACGTAGCACAATCATGTGCTTGGACATGTTCTCAAGCAAGGACAGGAAACATCGTTTCGCATAATACCACGTATCAGTGCTCAGTTTTTTGGTGTACGGCTCTAGGCTTTTTATGACCCTTGAAATCCCGAACTCATAGTTTCCCTTCACACAGTAGAGGGTACCAATGACTAGGTTGACAATACAGAGATGGTAGATATTTTTGTCAGGATTAACACAGGCCAGTTTCTCTTCCCCCTTCTCAATTCTCCGCATCAGTTCCTCTGCATCTTCATTCTGGCTTGTCAGGATGTAGGAAACACAGAGGTTAGCTAACACAATAGCACTCACATTAAGAATGTTTTCATAGTGCTTTTTAACTATTGGCTCATAGAGGCCAATAGCCTCTTTATACTTGTTCTCCTGCATGAAGAGCACATGAGCCACATTGAGCTTCCACACCTCATGCTCCTTACAGAACTCCACTGATTTGCGGAAAATCTTTTCTACCATTGTGTAGTTCTTCATGTCCCAGTAGATCTTTGCCTGAGCCATCAAAACAGGCACATATTTATCCAGAGTCTCATCATACTCATTAACTGCCTTTTTTACAGCTTCATCATCCCAGTTTTGCCTTGCTTCCTGCACCTGCTTTGAGAGTTTTCTCAGCTGCTCAGTCAGTGTCCCTGCTGACTCATCTAGCTTGTGGAAGGCCTCCTCAGGGGCAGTTTGACAAGTAATAATGGCATCCAAGAAATTGTACAAGTAAGGTGTCAGCAGTTTGTATGTCAAATGGGCATTCTCTGCTAGCACATCGGCTGCCAGGTCATAGTACTGATGCTTGCAATAGAGGAGTAGCAAGTTTCCAAATGTTTCTGGTGGGCAGGGGTTCTGCAGCAGAAGAAACTGCAGTTTCTCAAACCCTTCAGTGGGCTGGCTGCCCATGTTCATTAGTGCTTGATTGTGCAGCGTGACTGGATCCAGCTCCTCTTCAGCCCTTGGTGGCATATCTGTGAGTGCCTCTTGGGCTGCTTTCAGGTTGTGGAGTTGGTATTCAATGGCTGCCTTGAGGTTGAAGGCCTCCACCAAGGCTGTGCGGTGCAGCAGCAGAGTGTTGCCTACACTGCGGACATCAATGCCCTCAGTGGTCATGCCCACACTGAGCTCTGGGTGCTGGTGGATGCCATGCTTTATGATATCGGAGATATGTTTGAGGGCAGAGTCGTACTGCTTGGCTGCGTAGCAGCACAGTGCCATGTTGTAGGAGAGCTCAGGCCAGTAACCCAGCACTTGCATGGCGCTGGCAAACTTGGCACTGGCCTCTTCGTGCCGCCCCTGCTGGTACAGCAGGCAGCCCAGGTTGATCTCGGCGTCAGCGTGCTCAGAGGGTCCTCGGCTGCCCCGGGGCCGCCGTCTGCAGCAGCCATGAGCACCTCCTCTACTAGGCTCTTAGCCGCCGATAGGTCGCCTTGGGCATAGTGGATAGCAGCCTGGAGGCGCAGGGCCCGACCCTGGTAGGCGGGGACGTCCAACAGCGGGCCGGCAGCCCGCAGGGCCTCTGCGTAGAGCCCGGCCTTGTAAAGGGCCTGCGCCTGGTAGAGCCGGTACGCGTCCAGCTCGGGGTGCAGCGCCACCAGCTGCTCGTAGCACTCGGCCGCCGCAGCGAAGTCCTGCAGCTGATAGTAGCAGTAGCCCAGCAGGGAGAGACCGCCCCGGGAGCGGCAGCTCTTCTGCAGCTCGCGGCTCAGCAATGACACCGCCTCGCCGCACCGCCCGCCGCCGATCAGCCTGTAGACGACGGCCGTGTACTGCCCGTCGGGCACCGGCGCGGCCTCCATCGCCGCTGCCACGGTACAGGCTCTCCTGGAGCGGAAGCGGAAGCCTGGACCCTCGCTGCCATGGCAATGGCTGCTGCCGGAGCGGAAGTAGTCTCCACGCCGGCTGCCAGTCAGGCAGCGGGCGGCCGCTCTCCCGGAAGGGGCCGGGGCGAGCGCGGACACGCAGCAAGTGGCGGCCCCAGCCGGCCGCGGGGAGCACTGGGAGCTGTAGTGCTCGGCGGCCAGGGTTACCGGCGGCAGGGCTCAGCTCGCCAGCGGCCTCGCCGCCCTCCTGCCTTCCGCTTCTACGGCGTTCTGGTCCTGCGCCGCACTCTGAAATGGCGGAGGGAGGGAACGGCGGTGGCCGGTGTGTCTGGTATTGTCCAGCCGCCGTGGTGCAAATGGGAGCTGATGGCCGAGACAAGAGCCGAGTCTTCCATGTTTGACTTTCACGTTCTGCCCCCCTTCCTGCTTTTGTCTCCCGAGTGGTGAAACGAGCTGCTCAGTTATGATTCCAAATTGACTCAAAGAGTTCACACACCTGAGAACACGCCTAGAACGGAATGTTGCCTATTTCGGTATCTCGTGCAGTAATCGAGTAAACTCATTGAATTTGTTTATAATGTTGTGTAATAGTTCTCTTAAACAGTCAGAAGTGGTAGTTTAAAAGCAAGCCCTAAACTTAACAGGCAGTCATGGAACACCATGCATATGTTAACTGCTGTTGGCATTTCGAAGGTGTCATGTCCCCTGTACAACCTGTCTAGATTTGAAGTTTGTCAGAGCTGCTGGGTGGATGGACATTTAGTACCTTACCACAATCTGCCAGCTTTCCTGCAGCTTGCAAAAAATAGAAGAAATTATTTCCGCCTTTTCTGCAATTATTTCAACAATGTATCTGTCCTTTGGAGAGATATAAGCACTCCACCCTCCATCGTGTTTCAAAAACTGTATCGGAGCCTCTTGGTCACTTGTGTTTTCACTGCTCATCTATTTGTGTGATTCTGTAATCAATAGATACAGCTCTGATTCATCCCAACAATGTAGTTTCAAAGAAAAATAATAATGATTAAAAAAAACCACAGCAAACCATTAAAATGATTTATTTTTTATTAGAGATCAATAAACCCAAAATAGTTATTTCAAAAACATGCTTTCAAAGGCGGAGTCAACATTGTCTGATCTACTAAAGCAAAACAATGAGGGTAATGGTCTTATAATGTCAAAAAAGGAAAAGTATGCAGAAGTCTTAAGTTACAGATTTTGAAAGTACATAGGAGTTGCTTATATTTGAACATACACTCAGTATTTCTGTGCATGTGTCAGTTGTCTCCCATAGGCAAAGGTTCAAAGCATATAATAATATTTCCCATAGAACTACAAGATGCAGTGTCCAACATGCTTATAAATTGGTAATTAAATACAAGGTAATCCAGGAAAGAAAGGTAACAAGCAATAGACGGTATGTGTTCCAATACTGGCACATTCAAATGATGGAAATTTTTGTGTCTCTCATTTCAGCTGATTTATACCTCCCACTTGTTATGTTAGAAACCATTCATGTGATTTTACTCTTAAAAATCTTTGACAAAGATGTGCCTTGCTCTACATTTTCCTGCCCAGAACACTCCAAGCAGTGGAAGCATCTGTTAATATGTATTACATAACCTTGAAACAAACTTGTTCTAAAATTTCACCCAATGTGTAAACGATCTATCAGTAACTACGATTGTTTTAACTTTATGAAAAGAAGATAAGTATTTGGCCTGTAGACTAAAACACTTCTACTTTTCCACTAGGATTAATTGATCTAAATATTACACATTATGTTAGGCACTGCTGGTTGCAGTTTCCAGAAATTGTTTGTGAGTACTGGTACTGGCTTTGTTGATAACGATAGGCACGTTATGAGATTGCAGTGCACGTTATGAGATTGCAGTGCGCTCTAAGAAGGACTGATCAGCAAGGTCACTAGTCCAGAAAATGCAGCTGCTGTACCAAGGACACTATCTGAAGGAATACCTGAGCTAAAATGAAACACATTTGTCTATTCTATGGTTATTTTCTGTAGGGCACAAAACATACTGATGACCTTCTCAGCAAGACCCCCAGCCCTGCAGACAGCAGGGACTGGCTGTAACAGAGCTGTATGGGGAGGTCAATGTCCAGTTGCCCACATGAGGCATCCAGTTGAAACTTCTGTGAGCTAGTGCTGCTTCACCTTGTAAGTGTCTGCTTTGGAGCAGCAGCAAAGCATGTCTTGACAGAGCAGATGTCCACATCTCAATCACATTATGAAGCTACTCTGTTTTGCCTGTATGTCCCAGGCTGGAAGAAAGGCAAAGTGATGGGGCCCTTTTAAAAGACATTGCCTGATTTTACTACTTTACTATGGTCAAAGACATCTCTTGGACATCTTGTTCTCAGAAGGTGGTGAACCCTCCTGTATGAACCACAGGAGAGCCTCTACCCCAGATGCCCCTTGCCTTGAACAGTGTTTGGGTTTTGGGTGGGGTCACAGTGTTGTGTTGCAGAGGAGCACTTTAATCCAGGTGGATGTATATATGAGCCCCTCCTGAGCTCTTCCACCAAAGCCTGTCTGCTCTGTGCATCTCCCAGGAGTGAAGCAGAAAATGGGCCCATATCCAGTGAGTGTCCCATCTCCTTGCTTGAGCACATGTAAGGGGCATTGGCAGGAAGTGAGGACACAAAGCCACCTTCGTGATTCCCTGCAGCGTGGTGAGGGAAGTGCACCTGCAGTTCAAAAGCCCACTCCAAATCAAGCAGGGTTTGAATGTCAGGCTCCTTCCTGATTACCCTGTGTGTTGGGGGTTTTTTGTTTGTTTGTTTAATTGGTGAGGGAAGGTTGATTTTGGTAACTTGCCTCTTAGATGGAAATCCTGAGTGGACTTACTGTGTGGCTTGAACTGTCTTTGAGGATGGGGATGAAGACCCAGGTCTTCTCCTGAGAGCCCTCCTGATAAAGTGAGGGCTGCTGACTGGCTCCTGTGAGACCTCATGACCTGTAATTCATGAGACAAGAAACCTGACTGAATTCAGGCTGTGATTAGTACTAGTCAGTAGGACACACAGAAAAAAAGACATTGCTGTTGAACCAGCCTGAAGCACCTTTGGAGGGAGAGAATGAATGCCTTGTAACCCTATGCATGGTCCACATGCAAATCATATTTTAGCATTGAAATTGTGAACACTGGAGCCCTCATTAAAGGCCAGATTACCACTAACAGCTGAAGCAAATAAATGATGACTTGTCTATTGCTGAGGCAGATCAGATGTGTTGGGCAGCTCCAGGGAAAGGCCAAGCAGCACTTTACTAACACTGTCCAGGGTAACAGCAGATTCTTCACCCTCTTCTCCACATGCCCTCTAATTTGTCCTTGCCTCTTGTGGACCTGTGTTTTATACACACTTGCAGAACTAAGCTGATTTCAATGGGTTTTGATCTCTCTGTGTGCAGTGGGCAGGGAAACAAGGTAAAGACAGAGAATGCTGACTTAATTACCTGGATGGTCATCTCTCCTGTGCATGTCTCAGAAGAGTTTGGCAAAACTGACTGAAGTGCTGTGAAAGTGTTTCCCTATCAGATGTAATGAAAAGTAGATACCATTTCTGTCTATCGAGCTAGTAAGCCGTAGCTAAAAGGTGTTTTCCACCATCTTAAAATATAAAATACTTGGAATATGTTTCTTTGCTGTAGTGCATGCTTCTATAAAGAATCTACTTTTTTTTTTTTTTTTTCAAAAATGCAAGTCTTTTGCTGATTCCTAAGCTAAGTGTTAAAATAAAATAGCATAAGATTATTTTTTGTTTGTGTGGGATTTTTAAAGATTGGGCTACATCACATTCAGAGACTAAATGCTGTTCTGAGACATACTACCCCTGGTTTCAGTAGGGTTGCTTTGTTTTGCCTGAGAACAATTTGATAAAGATCTAGCTGGGCTCTCTCATTTTATTCCTTGTAATGGAGGAACAGAACCATAACATTAGTCAGCAGTTTCTGAATTTTGACCCACAATAGCAAAGATACCAAAAGACAGGAGAAATAGATGGAGGCAATTACAAACAGTCATTTGATTGATGGTTGACATTGTTAGAGCTTCAGCTGTATGTCAGGTTGCAGTGGTGCTGAATCTCCATCCCTGCCAGTGGGTGTTGCCACGGGCAACAGAGCACTGAAGCCAATAAAAAGGAAAGGAAATGAGGGGAGACTCAACCTTGGGGAAAGCTGTAGGGTACGCCCTATAAATTACGTTATGCTTAGCAATATGCAATATCAAAATGCAGGAAAACTGTCTGCACCTGCCAGCGGCACTATGTCAGTTCCTGGTATTTGTTTTTTCCCATAAAGTACATGTTGTAAGTTTTGTATGGCTTGCTGTTTACTACCCTGTGTATGTCGTTACTCAGGAAAGAAAGAAGTGGTAAAATAATAGCAGAAACATTTCTATTTGGTGCATGTATTCACTGCTGTGCGGTCTGCATTTCTGATCCTTCCCTGCTTCTTTCTGCTAGAGAAAGCGATGTGGTTCAATTGTGTACTAAGAGATTGGCTTGCAATGGTACTGAAATTTCCAGCCATTCTCCTGTACATGTGATTAGTAGCACAGAGGTTTGTTTGTTTGTTTGTTTGTTTGTAAAGAAGTGATCAGCAGATCTGTTACTCTGTTTGATTGTCAGACACATGTAGTCAGCTTTTCAAAGGTGCTGACAACTCACTTTCCTTAGAAAGAAGGAAAGCTCTTTTTAGCATCTGGTCAGCTGGGCCAGGTTCTGATTTCCATTACATTGGTGCCAGTTCAAGGTAATTCCACTGAAGTGAATGGATTTTGGCACAGGTGTAAAACTAAGCTGAATTCAGCTGTAATTTCTGTTGCCAGACAATGCTATATTTAGAACCTCATTTTTCATGGAGTACAAAGGCTTTTTTCCCTGTGAATGGGAACTCGTAATCACTGCAACATGACTCCTCTTGTGTCCGGTCATGCAGCAGCGAAAGCACCCTCAAATCATACATCACAGTTTTGCTACACTAGTGATCTTTGCACTAATGTAAAGAGACCAACCCTCAAGTAATATTAGCATCATCTCACAGAACTAGACATGTTTGGATTTGTGACCTATCATGTTCAATTAGATTTTTATGAACACCTTGACCATAGAAGTCTACATGTGTGCCTTGGCTAGTGCTGTGCTAGCTGTAATCATAGTATCTCAAATTGTACTGAAAGAACTGTAAGAGAAGAAAGAGGTAGTCGGTCCGGTGTGATGGTATTCTTCCTCGATACCATTTCAAAAATAGTAATTTCAACTGGAAATTATACTAGAAAGGCTTGTCTGTGGTCTGCCTTTCAATGTAATATAAACCCGAAGCACAAGGCAACAAATTTCCTCTTTTATTTGTATTCTATTTTCTTTAAAGCCCATTAATATTTTCCATAAGGGACATTGTGATATAAAAAAATGAATGGGCTGAAAGAGTATTTTTTAAAAGAAAAAAACCCCAACCTCTAAAATTACCATGTAATATTTTGCCTTTATGCAAACTTCCCCTTGCTGAGAAATTTACTGCATTGTTAATAAGAATTTCTCAGGGAAGCAGGGACAGGTTGGTGTTTTTAAAGATAATAAAGTTTGTTTTTAAATGTAGCAAAGGTAGGCAATTCTAAAGGCCCTGATCAATCACTAAGAAGCTTTGTTGTAAAAAAATACTTCTTTAGAATACAAAGCAGGTTTTTTGGAACATTCAGGCATAAAAGGGGCGGGAAGGGTGAGAGAGGAACATCACAAAAGCAGGCATAATTGATTCATAACATGTACTGAAGGGATGCAAAACAACAAAGTAATTGCATGTTATTCTGTTTTCTTGCAGCTCCTTGCATATTAATTGACCAGCTTGCATCCCAGATCTGCTTTGTATTATTAATTTTATTAAGCTGTAAGTTCTTGTATTTCTGTTTGTTGTCAGCTTTTACAGATTTTTATAGCAGCAGTTGAAACGTAGTGGAGCTGAATTCATGCTTCTTGTGCCAAGTCTTCTGTGTTGCTCCAGATACCAGTGCAATCTCACCACAGGCCTTCCTTTCAGTCCAAACAAGCCTCTCAGTAAGAGCAAACTATGCTGCTATCAAAATAAGATCCAATCAATGAAGCACATCTGTGAAAGCATTTCTTAAAAAATGATGGGCCTAAGTTTATGAAAACCTTTCAGATAGCTCTTACTGTAAGCAACACTGGTGTTTGCAGGCTTAGTTTATGTCCTTGAGAGACACGGTAAAGATAGAGGAATAGGAGGATGAGGATGCTGCCTGAGAAGGAAGTCTTTTGTGGTGCATCTCCTCCCATTTACCTCTGTTTACTGCCACGGAGTCCAGCATAGGCTTCAGTTTCACATTCAGCTTCACTAGACACTGGAAGAAGATGTTTAAAAAAAGAGGATGGGAGAAAAAAAAATATTGACAATATTTCCACTCTTTTGATGGACAGTCCAGAGAGTAACAGAGTTAAAAAGAGTTAAATCTGCCCCCACCCTCCTTGCCCACAGCTGTAAATTCCTGCATATGTAAAGCTTGTTCCTACTGAGATCTCTTTATCTTACCCATTTTAACCAAGACTTTAAGTAAGCTACCAAAACATAAAAAAATATAAAAGGGCAGGAGAAGGCAAAATTGCTGCCTGAGGCTATCTCCTTGCTGGCATCTGTGAGCAGGAGATCCATTGCTTAGATGACAAGTTGGACAAAGCTGAAATAATCTTCAGATTCTCTTTAGTGTTAGATTCACATTTCCAGTAGATTAGTAAACCACAACAGTACTGTGCTTTCCAAAGCTGGGGGGAATAAATAAATAAATAAATAGATAAATTTCTGTGTGCTCAAAATAAAGGGGAAAAAAAGAAGGTTTTTTTTAGATTGCACTGGAATTGCTTCTTTGCTACACACTCAGTCCAAACCTCACAGAAGCCAGTAAGAATCTTTTATCTGGTTTCAGCTGACTTTGAATCAGCCCCAAGATTATATAATTCTTGCACATCTTTGCTAGAAGTTTATTTTACCTTTTCCCTTTAGTGTGAAATGCTTATGTGGAAAGAACACAAGTGCTTCACTTGGTTTTACCCCGACATTAAAGAGAGACAGAGCCTCATTAACAGCAGCACACGTACAGGGAGAAAGGGTTAACTATTTACCTGCCAAGCATCAGGGCAGGGCAGCTATTTTGATTAGAAAGTAGGTTTTGCTCAGAGTTGGTTTTGCTTTCTCTGGTGGCAACAATCTGACATATTGAAATGACAGAGGAGGACACAAAAGTTGTTCTTCTAAAAGTGCAGAAAATTATAAGGAAAAGAAAGAAAAGGGAAGGCAGGTACCTTTATAGCTGACAATTTTCATTGTTTGCTTTTAACAGCAGGGTTAAGGGCAACCACTTTAAATGGTTCCCAGAGCCAAGACACCAGTGAAGAACTGGTGTGGTTTTGTTGGTTGTTTTTTTTTTTTTTTTTAATAGCTAGTCTGCAAATCATGGGAGCTTGGATAGCTACTGAAGTAAGTCTTGGTAGATTTTTAATTGAGCTATTATATGATATTAAGGGTTAATGGCCTGATTTTAAGATGTGCTGAAAACTTGCAGTTTCAGTTTACTTCAGTAGGAAATATGAATGCTCAGCACTTCTGAAAAATCATACCCTGAGCAAGAAGCTGATTTGTGTCAAACTCAATGCAAATCCACTTGAAATTATTTCCTTAGAATATGGCACAGACCAGGCAGATAATTTTGCAACCTCAAGTCTGGGATAGGAGACAGATTTTACTGCAGTCTCTGCCACACATAGCATTGCTTGCTGGTGATAGTCATTCATTTGATAGAATAGACATGGATTTGTAATATACCCATCACTGTGCCTCACTGTTCCCCATTTTTAGCTCTTTATTTCAGATTATTGTGTATTCCTCAAACCTGATTTGGTGGAGTCCAAAACAGAGGAGCAGTAATAGACTAATGACACCTAAAAATACCTGAGAAGCTCACTGCTATTATCATTAGCACCTGCATCATCACAGCCAATACAATGTCTAGAGGTAGCATGTTAGATATTCAGCTCTTAATAGTAACTTACCAGGTCCTTTCTGTGCAAAGCCAGCATCCATCCACTGGCAGTTAAGCTTGCTAGTATTTCTTAAACCTTGAAAAAGTTTTTGTGAAGTATTTTTCCAATAACCATGTTAGATTTTAAAAAACAAACCCAGTGTTTAAAAATCAATGTGTTTCAAATGTCTCTAAGTGCAACGATACCATTCTGCACTCACATTCCATCAACCCCAGGATCTGGGAGCACAGAATGGCATACAGGCTGTTCCTGCCATAAATGCTATACTAGCAACCTGTACCCACTACAGGCAATGCAGAGGAGAAGATCATTTGGACAGTGGACTCTGTCTCGGTGTGGCTGTGCAGCTCACAGATATGTCTGTATCCACTCTGTAGTTTTTTAACTTCTTTTTTTCCCTTTCCTGAGACTGACCACAAGATCATGATGGCAGGCAGCAAATACAGAGGTCTGGTCAGGACCTACAGCTGTCACTGTCACTCCAGGTCTAGACATACGCCAAGCTCTTATGGTAGAAGATAGCCCTTTCACTACAGTGCCAGGAGTGCTTGAGCTGCTTAGATAAATTAGCTTTGCATTGACTACAGCAGAGACCAGAAGCCCAAGTAGATAAGGAATAGATTCAAGATGCACACACAGAGTTCCTCTGTAATCACTGTATCTTATGAGCTGTAAACACCATTTAAATCCAAAGGTAAATGCATGTATTCTTAGAAATATATACCTTTGTGCATACTACAATTGTGTTATAACGCAGCTGCAACAGAAGTTACCAAGTAAATAACAGGAATGGCTAACTAATAAAATTAACTTTGATGAAATAAATTAAAATGAACATTTAAGAAGAATAAACCATGTCTTTGATATTCATTTTTACCATAGCACAAGCAATTAATTCTATGGAATACTTAGAAAATATATAGTGTAATTTTAAGAAACTTTATTTTGTTACACATTAATTTTCATTAGGGATACTTGACAGTGCAGGTTTTGCACTTAATCTACAAAATGTCTTTATTCAGACATTGATTTGATGTTTAAACCACTGCTTCTTTATTTAGTATCCTTTCACTCTGGGATTCTTTCATTCTGATCTAGTCTTTTAATTAAACCAACTACTATAATTCCTATGAAAATTAGCTTTTATTTTATTTTTTCCAGCTACCAAAGCATTTCAGTAGGATCTTTCGGATACAAAGTACACAAATTTCATTTTATTTCTGCTTGAGATGTAATTAAAACCTCATTTGATTACTATATATCTGGCCCTGTTTTAATTATTAAACTCCAGTAATCAATTTTCTTTTATGAAGCTTCTGGGAAATTATCTCAAAAGCAACACATTTCTCTTCCTTCTGGCAGGCTCTCAACCATTTACTGAATTACGTTCATAGCACCTGTTCCTGATCCGGATTAAACTACTAATTTATTTCCAAAGCTATTTAAGTTTATTTGGCTGTAGCCTAGTCAGGGTTTTCTCTCTCCTGGCTGCACTTTTAACTTTCAGTTTTATTGCATGAGAACCCCTTGATGTAGTGCTCCTCCATGACACTATTTTTGACGCATGCCTCTTTTGACCAGCTTTGCTAGTGATCTGTGTAATTTGATATTCAGCTTCTCAACACCCAATTTATTATTAGCTGTAGAAGGAAGAGGCATGGTCTTTAACAGATGTCTGACAAGGAATATTGCCACCTAAACAGAAACACCATTTTTCTTCATCCTGCCTTGGTGCAGCAGGCAGGCTGTGATCATGCTGGTGGCCCTGCCTTCAGGAGTGCTCATCTCCTCACCTGGGACCTCCATGCCCACTTGTAATCCTGCCACTGCAATGCAGGTGCAAATTTGTTGACCTTCCCCATTTTATCTCTTAATGTAGAAGCTGTTCTTAATAGTAGAATGATAAAGTGTGCTGGAAGAGCAGTCATGCTGGTGGCTGTATGCTCCAGTATTAGGATGAGCCAGATAGGTTCACAGTTCCCTTTCGCATGTATCACCTCAAACATGTGACTAAGCTGTTTCTCAGAAAGTAACTGCACGGCACTGAAATTTTCCTACCACCTTCAATTATTTAGGTGTCTTTTGTGACTATATACTGCTCTGCCCACTGCATACTTTCACAAGGTATAGATCCTCTTACACAGAAGCACCTCTTGTAACGAAAAAGGTTAAAGGCACTTCAGCAATACATTGTGTGTACCTGGGAGAGGGAGGTATTTGTTGATAGATCTCCCTCCTGGACTGAAGGATGGGGTTTAGGGAAAGGACTTCATCTGCTACATCACCTTCATCTATGGGAAAGGCTGTTAGATGAAACAGCCACTATGCAGCACAGATGTGGCTGGAGTCTAAACTACTGCTAAATCAAATGCAACATTATGTTGTATTCTAAGACTAATACCAAACTCTTTTAAAAGGCAGCATGGTATGTCCTAACTTACAAACACTGCAGGACCTGCTTTTCTTTTTTTCCCTTGGGAGATTCTCATCCAAATATTGACCAATTCTGACCTTGCTTAATTTACAAAGCCTTGACAAGATTACAGCTCATGGAAGTATGGTTGTGGGTCTAATATTTGTAAAGTGAGTTTATGGAATAACACCATATAAATTCATTTTTATGACTGAGCACATATCAAAAAGTTATAGGTCTCAATGTTCACTCTACATTGGAACCCAGTGGGTTCTAATGAATCACTTTTATTATGTAGACAGTTTCTGAGTTTGAAGGGAAGGACTAGTGACCGAGAAACCACAGGGATAAATTCAGACCTGGTGTAAGCACATGAAGCATTGCTGAAGTCAAGAGAGTCATGACCAGTTACAGCAAAGCTGAATTGGACTCCTGAGTTTTGCTGAAGTGGCTTTCACATGAGAATAGACAGGCCAAAGGTGAACTATCTATCTAAAAGTCCTTGAACTTCAGATTAGTTCAGATAAAAGGGAACCTGTACTGCAGTCATCCACAGATTTGATCTTTACAATACAAATACTTAACGGAAGTTGTTGTTAAAAGCCAGAAGTATTTCTGTATATATGATCATGTATTAAACCCAAAAAGACTGTTAAAATTCTACCTCTATAACTTAAATATAGAAGACAAAGTGATACAAAGAAGATACAGGGATTAACTTCTATTAACCTTTGACTCTGTGTGTATATGAATTAATTATTTACCATACAGATACAGGGAAATGTTGATTATGTTCCAGAAAAAAAACCTACTGTATTTTGGAGGTTGCTAAGTTCATGCTGGGGGGGAAGTTACTGCAATCTCCTCAAAGTTGAATGAGATTTTGTTTATTCCTTCTAGAGCTTACTGAGGAGGGCTCAGTGTCAGCAAGTACATAATGCATCCCTTCGCATTTGTGCCAGGGAGTTTTTTTTCTGATGCTTAAAAAAGTAATTGGATAAAATGAATACACCAGTAGCTTCCCTGGTAGAAAACAGGAGTTGCTTTTAGCTTCCCTGTAGAAATAGTTAACAGTGGGGGAGGATACAAATTGTGACTGAAAAAGGATCTAATATGTGCATGAGTGTTCAGCTCTTCCACTATGATTTAGCAATAATGATTATTTCTGGTGATGTTACACTAGCAATATAGTGCTGCACTCTTGTTAGTAAGCATGCATACCATAGGGTGATGATTGTAAAGTAAGATTCTTCACTGGTAAAATGTGCCAGATACTTCAGGGAGGAAAATATGTACAGAGCTCCTGATAGCCAAATGTACTCTGACCAATATTAAGGGTTCTATGCTGTCAAAGGGAAAGAGTGATAGTGAAGGACTAGGTATCTACTGAAGCAGCTCAATTGATGTGTTGCTATAGTTGCAAATGACTAACCTGTTCATAATAATTTCATGAAACCAAGGGTTTGCTCAGAAGAGGAAGAGTTATTGTTTCATAAACAACTTCTTATTTGGCTCTGCTGTTTATGGTTTTGATTCCACTTCTAAAGCAGGCAAGAGACAGAATGTTTCTAACTTCTTTCTTTTCGACATTTTAACCAAGCAGCTGATCAATGCCTTCTGCCTTGCTATTAAATGGATTTTGAAAAACTCTTCAAACCATATCAGTCTCATATCCTTATTTAGTTCTTTGAATTTGCCCTCAGCTGGGAATTCTCCAGACAACTGTGATTCTGTTGTGTTAAACACTTACTTGAGCGTTTCATCCATCATCATTTCTAGTCCTTTTCTGATGCAATGTAGTTTGTGCTTTGTCTTTCTTGAAACTGAATGGCTGTTAAATTATCCATTTATCTTCTTTCAGATTTGCTGTACAATTTGAGTTGCCTCTATTGGCTGTCTCTTCTACCTTATCTGCCAACTTTTCAATTTACTTCCTCAGATCTTTTTATACATTTCCATACACGACTGTGTGTCCTTCGCAACACACTGGGCAGATAATTCTAAATAAGACAGCAACAGACATTGTAGTTGTATAAATTACTCACTTTTCCTCACGGATCAGGCTCAGAGCGTTTAGTCAAACTTCACTCTTTTATCTATCTCCTCCAAAACATCTTTGTTGATGACCTGGACTTTCAGTTGACACTTCTTTTGGTATAACATAACTGTCTAAGAAGTAACCTGGAAGTATGTTTGTTTGAAAGCAAAAAGTACTTGTTTCTGCTGTCTCTTCTAAGCAATTTGTGAAAACCTGTAAATTCCCCAAAACTGTTGATAGTAATACAATGTTTCATCAGTCTCACCAAATTACAAACATTCGGGTTGAAGTAATCTTCTGTTAATTTCCAAAAGCAAAATTAATCCCACCTTGCTTTCAGGAAACAAGAAAAGAGGACCAGTATCTTCGTGCCCACTGTAAAAACGTGTTTGTGATACTCTTAGTGAAAACCCTGAAACCTCCAAAATTATGTCTTTCCATATTACACTGTTAAATAGTGACTGATTTAGAAGAGAGTTGCAAATAAAAGCACTCTTTAGTATTTTCCTAATTTTTCCTTTCTTGTTTAGTTCTTCAACTTTTCTCTCTGTTAGTACAAAAGTAGCTGAAAATTCCCCAAACTCTTGGTTAAGGTAAGAAAGTTTGCTGATACTTATTCCGTTACTGGATGTTGTAATACAGTTGTAGTATCTGAGTTTTCTGAAAGATCAAGAGAATTCATTCTGTGTGGCCTTGTTTAGATTCATCATTAGTAGAGAAGCACTAAGCCAACAAAAGTGCTGAAACTACTTAAGCTCCTATTTCACGGCTGCAGAAAAATCCTTGTGCAGTGCCAAAACCTCCTTTTTCTGGGACAAACCCTTACTCCAAATGTAGTCCTTTGCTACCAACTCCCCCAGTACTGGTATTTGGCCTGAGTAAGTTTCCTCTGAAGTAAATTTCATACAAACACAGCAGAATATGTCACACCTGCTTTTCCTTGTATAATATTACCCCCTGGATTTCAACAGAAAGTGAGACTAATTTGATCTGCCAATATCTGTACAGCCTCACTCCATGGTATATCACATACTGCATCCTGAGCCTATCTGCCTTACTTATGCTTGGTAGCCAGGCAGCCCCAGGAAGCATAGATGCATAATCTCTCATTCTCTGTGTCCAAATCAAATGTCAGAAATAAGCCTTACCAACAGTGTCTATCTTTATGGTATACTTCAGGATCTGTTGAAAGTTATCCTCCTCTACCCTCAACATATTACAGAGGAAAAGTGGATTCAGTGAGAATCATAGAGAGCTGATCACATTGCTTCCTATGAAAATATATTTCTAAATAGCTTAGTCCCAAGTCCTTCATTTTGTTAAAACACTTCTCATGGACTTATAAACATATTTAAGGAAATGCCTATATACTGTCCATAGTGAACAGCTCACAACCTGGTGCTATCCCTGCCCCTGAGGAGTTGCAAACTTAAAATACAACAGCAGTGTCTGGCTTTCATACCAACCATCTCAGGTATGAGTGAATGGTGGGTACAGCAGGCCATTTCCAAAATGTTTCTATGTCTAAACTCTATGTCTAAAACAGTCACACTCATTAAGTAATTTGGAAAGTTTTTCAGTTCTGATGGTACAAAGAGGACAGAAACATCTGAAGGAAAAAGTCACTGTTTTGGCTGCATCTAGTGAGTCTTGCCTGAGTAAGGACTAAGCCATCAAATACAACCCTTTCTGGACAAACAGAACTTCTAGGGGAATGGTCCAAGCCCTGAATTTCTTATGCAGTATGTTCTTATGCAAAATAATAATGGAAGGAATGAGAGGAAGGGATAGAAGTGGTAACTGAGGAAGGACAGCATCAGGACATAGAAGAGTAATCATGATTCTTAAATGATGCCTTTTCCTCCTTCTCTGCAAAGCAATTTTCAAAAGTTCATCTCCTGCTTTGTAATTGTACCTCAGGTATACAGTTATGGATAAAAAGCCAAAATCACTATGTGTACACATGCACTTCCAGTTCAGGTGTCAAAGTAATTTCTTGGACAAGAGAACTTAGAGCACAGAGGTAGTAATGATTGTTGGAGATGTTTGTGTATTTTTGCTATGCTTTGTAGAAGGTCTACCATTTGTGGTGCTCTGTGCAATTAATGTCTGCTTACAAGCAGAACAGATGTTTTTGCAGCTACACCACCATACTTTAATGATAGATTTAATTACAAGGCCAAACATTATCTTCTGTAGGAAAACAGCCATATCAGAGCTTTTGGATTTGTAGACAGTGGTTAGATTTCTTTCAACGTGCATCAGACAATATGATAAAGACTGTCCCTTCACATTCTATTCAAACATTTAAAGTACTTGCAAGGCTAAACATAGATGTTTCTACTATTCACACATTCTCCCTAGAATCCTGCATGGTGTAATGCAAATTCACTTCTGTAGATACTATTATATGCTTAAAGCACTCAATACTGAAGAAAAGCTTGAATAGCACTAAAAATAGCACTAAAATGGAACAGTTCAATGGAGCACCAAGGTAGAGGTGAGCAGGGCAATCTCAGAGACGCATAAGATGTAAAGGCTGTGAGCTTCTTTATCTTCCACAAAGACGTCTCCCTTAAATTTAAATAGCTGCTGTCATTTTCACTGACTACCTGACTATGTATTTATCTGCCCAGAAGCAGAGTGCATGGCCTTTGGCCCTGCTATTCATAGTGTAACTGTCTCTGCCTAACAATGCCGTGAACAGAGCTGGGCTTCTCTTCGTATCTTTTCTCTGATGTGAATCGCTGAAGCTTTGATGTTGTTTGTGAGAAAAATAATGATTAAAAAGAATAAGATTTTTGCTCTCCCCCTCTGACTGCTCCCCATAGAGACATCTAACCTGAGCTGGGAAAAATCTGTGACTGATCTTGTCTTGGGTATACAGAAACCACAGAATCCAGGAGAGAAATCTGTTAGTGTTGAAACCCTTAGCATCTCTTTACTGGAGGGTCAGAGAGGTAATTTGTCTTAATGATCAAAATTTTGTGTTTCCTTTTACACAAACATGTATGTCCAAAGAGGTACAGAATACTTTGGATGGTGAACACAGCTGTCAGTACAGCCACAGTGCTCTATTTTGTGGCATGTGCTTTTATAAAATATTCTAACAAAACCAAAACCAAACCAAAATGAAAAGGGAATGGTACACTGAAGCTACATTAGTGATCTGAAATGCTCTACAGTTAAAAAAAATAAATGCATTTTTCTTTATAAATTATTCTAATAAGCTTGTTTCTCTACTGATGAATTATTTTCTTGCTGCCATTTTAGAATGAAGAGCAAATGTGATGCAGTAAAGCATAACTAAAGCTCCTAAAATCAGAGTTCCAGAGTAAATGGTTGGTTTTTCTGCTACTCAAGGCAAAAAAGCCACTGTCACATAAAAATACTCTGATCAGTGATCACTACAGTAACAAAAAAGTAAATTCAATAACATGATAATGTCCCAAGTGTAATAAAAAGCAGTGAACAAAAAATTGGGAAGCTTTTATCTTCACAAACCTTTGATCCATAGCGTGAAGAAAATAAATTAGATTACAGAGATATTTTGAAATTGGAGGTGGCTTGATTCCCACATTGAGCAGATGTGGGAGAGAGGAAGGGAACTATGGCTTGCTTTGTGCTGAGAGCAAACACAGAACAGTTTTGGATTTAGACACTTGAATATCTAGATTTGTGTAATTCCTGATAATTTGTTATTATTATTTTTAGTATCTCCAGCTATCATCATATATCTACATTCAGCTTCAAGCTCCACATTAACTTGTAATGTAGCATGTTTTGTATATAGCATGTTTTGTATATCTCTGACCTTCTTTCTTACGGATTGGACCAGCATTGCGAGAGGCTGTCAAACAGGTACACAGATCTTGATCATTTGCTGGTCACTTTTAAACTTTCTCACAAAAAGGTCCCAAACTCAGAAAACAGTCCTAGCCAGGTAAGCAGGGAAGGTGACACACATCCCCAAATAAAGGAAACGTCATTATCTGTTACCTGGGAGAAGAGCTGCACCTCAAAGTGGGTTGTCTTGAGCTAGCTTAAGGAAATGCAGAGAGCAGAGCAGATGTGTAAGAAGCAGGTAGAGGCAAATCCATCCAAAGACTGATCAAGTCCCAAAGAATGTTTCAGAACAGAGTTAAAAAATCAAGGCTAGGAAGGCCATAACTCTTTCTACTGTTCTGCAGAGTTTATATACTGCTTGAAGTATGAAACAGTCCTCATGGGTACTATGTAGCCTAGCTCATACGCTTGGACTATGGAGAGAACACCTAAAGTACTGTTTGTTATAGTACTGCCAGTGGCACTGGAAGTTCCTTCTGCATTGCATACTTGGACATCTACGGCTGCCAAGAATAGCCTACTTTTGGCAACTACTTAGAGCAAAGAAAATTTCAGAGGGCTCTGTTTATCTCCTGTTTGACTTTAATGGAAGTTGCCAGTATTCACTGGTTGCTGGAACCATCTCTGTGTGACTGTCAAATAGCACAGAGCACAGCATTAGGTCCTGCTCTATCAACTGCATTGGTATGGACTCATGCATACTCCACAGAGTTCCCTTCAGGGCTCTGGATGCTAGGATCTGCCCACTATCATGTCAAACAAACCAACCAACCAGCAAAAAGCTTTTGTTTTGTTCTCTGTGGTTCAATGTTGTAATTTTGGTACCAAAGTGAGTGTCAAATGTTTATTTCAAACATACTTTTTTATAAACACTATGCTAGTAAGCTCTATAAGTACCACTAAGATTTAACTAATTTGTCATCTGCCACTCTGCCTCTTTATGTTGTATTGGTAATGATGTAACCCATTCTCTCCCCACATGCAGTCCCTACAACATATTTTAATGGGTAGAATTTTAAAGAATGTCTTTGGAAAGGAAAAAAAAAAAAAAAAAAAAAAAAAAAAAAAAGAGAAATCTAGGACTTGGACATAGCTGTAGTGTTCAGCCAGCCCTAAACAGAGGATTTACAATGCCTGAATACGCTGCTGATGTGGTATGTGCACTGAGGTTTGATTAAGCTGGATATGAAAATTAAAACTTGGCTCCACATTAAAGAGAGAATCTCCTGTGGTGTGATACTATGACATCAAGTTTTCTGTTTACCCCTAAGGCTGGTGCTGCAATGACTTCCAGGTTTGATGGTGTCTCTTTTTTAAGTTGTTGAGCAGCAGGCTAATAGCTGCACAGCATGATGCAAAGACAGCAGAAAGCAGGGAAATCAGATGTGAATATATTCCCCAGAGATCTCCTGCTAGGATGGAACTAACTAACCAGAGCTTTAGTACTCAGACGTAGTCTTCTCATGCCGAGGATGGGCCTATTATCAGCTCTCCCTGTTTTATTGTATATTTTTGGATTACAGATGTTATTACAAATAATGAATTCTGGAATAATACAAATTCTAGTGTAATATGAACTATTCTATTGAAAGCAACATTATTTTTACGAGTTTTTATCCAAATTTCACCCCACTCCCCTATATTGTCAAAAATTACCTTGATATTTTATAAAAATACAGGGGTTTATTCTTCAGCTGTGCTTGCTTTGCCTTAATTGTTTGAAAGCCATAGCTTCAGTTTATTTCATCATGGCAAGTACTGTCTAAAGAAAGGGGCAGGATCTACTGGCAAAGCAGTAGCCCACCTCACCATGTACACAAGCACATGTTGTCCCTGTCATACAACAGGAACTGCCTTTGCAGCTGTGCAGTCACTTCATTATTGCCACAGTGGTGGCCTCAGATGCCACAAAGGGGCAGGGAAAGCACATCATCCTTCTTACCTCATATGCTATTGGTGACATATTTGGCCTATAAAATGAAAAGTGGCTGCAAATCCTTTTTTTTTTTTTTTTTTTTTTTGTGTGTGTGTAGGGAAGCTACATTCAGACACAAGTTTGTCAGTGTAATGTTAATACAGGAACTCTTGGCTTTGTGTCACTGCTGACCCAATCATTGCTTGAAGATGGGAGGCAGTTTAGGGTGCAGTGGTAACTGGGAGGACTTGTTGCAGTTCCCCAAAACAACTATTGAGAACATCTTTGTGTTTTCTCAGATACCAACAGCCAAACTAGCAGTCTTTAGTGGCATAAGGCAGACTCTATGGTTTCAGTGAGTAGAAGGAAGACTGACTGACGCAGTTATTTGATGGTTAAGGTTCTATAGTGTTATTTTCCATTTATTATAATCCTTATGTAGCTCTGCTTTCTATACAGATATGAGACAAAAAGTTAAATTGGTGAACCTTGTGTTACACAAATTCTGAAGCTGTCTTAATTCAAAAAAAGAGAAGCATTATTCTAGTCACCTATAGCCTTAATAACGTAGTACTTGAAAGCTTATATAAAGCACACAGGCAGTCTGTGTAGAAGCATGATAAAAAGAGTAAACTCCTAGTTAAATGGCACACAGGTTAAACCACAAATCATTTGTCACTGACCTTAAAGGCTTGGCCTAGAGTGTCCCTTAACACTTTGGAAAGGAGCCAGAAGTGAGCTCCCCTTTGAGTCAAACACATTTGGATGGGCTTGACAACAGCACCTATTGAGGCTGTTCCTCAGGTGCATCTCTGCAGAGCATTCTCCACCTTGCCACGTTGAGAATCAGTTTGTCTCAAATATAATAAAATAGCTGCCTTATCAGCTTTTATAAATTAGAGAGAAATTATGTTTAAAGATATTATCACCTTGAGGGAATTACCTCATACAATGGCATGCAGATGCTATCAATCCACTCGAGCTGCAACCTGGGTAGTTCATCTTTCCTGTTCCGATCAAAAATGGCCTGAATCAAGAAGGGAACAAACTGTCATGCTTTATTACACTGCAGTATTTTACAGACACATCATCCAGCACTTTGGAGCTATGATCAAATTCTCACAACCACAACACTTTGTAACTCAAAATCAATCTTTGCAGCAGTCTTCCTACTGTTTTGTCTGGCGTGAAAATAAACTGCTTATTTTCAGTTGAGTTTTGAAATTTGTAGGCTGAATTTTAGAATCCTATGATGTAAAACAAATGCTCCACAGCTGGAGCTGAGCTGATAAGAAACCTCCTGTAGACATGCAAAGTAGGTATCTTTGAGCAGCCATTTCCCTTTTCTCTGGGTTTTCCAGCTCAGCAAAACGAGCAGTGATGGATCTGGGCTGGCTCCCTCCCACTTACAGATCCTTTCTGCAGAACCTGGCATGTGTGTGAATCTAAAGGGTGAGGAATCAACATCTGGGGAGCGTGTATCAATTTGATCCTCTGGAAGCAGCCTCATTCACTGCTCACTGCAGTGCCCCAGAGCAAATTATAGAAGTTTAAGCTGATACTTTAAGAGGCTTAATTGCTGGCTGAAAGGAGATGGAAGAAACTGAGTTCTGCAGAGTTTGAACATGAGTTGTTTACTCCATACTCTCCCTGGGATTACTTGGGTCCATTGGCTTTCCATCTACAGGACTTTAATTCGCCTGTGTGCTGTGGCCCATCCACACCATTTACCCAATGCCTTTTTTAACTGTCTGCCCCATCTCCTCAAATCTAACATCTCTGGAGAAAACTTATTTTCTTTCTGTACCTTCTAGAAATTCCAGGCTATACATAGCACATAACATGAAATGTCTGTGCTATCTAATGCTAGTTATAGCCTGCTCCTTCTGACATACACAGGTATCACACAGTGTACCTAAATAGGACCAGGAAGTAAGATTCAAGGAGCCTGTGATTTTGAGTTAGAATCTTGGGTTTAATTTTGGAAAATTCTGTATTTCCTATTTAAATTATTTTGAAATATCTTGTTATTTTCATCTTGTTATAAGCACAATGCAAGAAAAAAAAACCCCACAACAACCTTGAGCTGTAAGATAAAAGAGTATCACATTACCTGGCTGAATAACAACATTCCTATCTAACTAGCAGCAATATCTATCTAGGTGGCTTGTCACAGCAATATGTAATGAAATACATCAGCATTTGCTCTCATTTAAAATTTCCTCATTAATGTGGTAAAACTCTACATGATTGTGTCTCTTAGCCATCAACTGTTAGAACTGATGATGCTCCCAGTACAAAACACTTAATACACCACTTTAATGGATTTTTTTAAATTGTGAAGGACCAAACTGAGAGAAAAATCTTCCTTCAAGCTATACAGCTTCAAATCATCTTGCATGTGGCTCACAGATGACTGTATTTCTTGGTACAGTCTATAGAGCCCAAAGAAAGTGTGAAAGAACTGCTATGATGGAGGAAATACTGAAGATATTTATAGCAATACACTCTTCTTTCCCAACTGTCTTGGCTGTTGAATGAAAACTTTCAGAAGAGATGAGTCCAACAGAAAGCTTTGTTTTTTGTCTTTGTAGTTCTACCACATCTACAGTATGTCCAAAATATAGATATAACAACATGCCTTACAATAATTCTTATGGTTGTTGGACCTGGGCCATTTGCACTGAAATTCATCCCTACTTGAAGACAGTAATGTTAATGTGTGTGTGGAAATAAATTTACTTCTCATTAGAATGAGAAGCACTCATTATAAATTTGATATGCAAGGCAGGAACAGCACTTGTATCTATATTATATGTAATGGTACTTGCAGTTATTCAGGCCTAGAGTTGATCTCAGGGTCATGAATGCCATTACTGACTGATCAGGCTTCCACTGGACTGTACCTACCATTTTTTTCTAAGCTGTACACACAGAATTACTATATGGAAGAAACCCATTAATGTCCCAACCTCTGACAGTACACAAAGTGAAAAGCCATTTTTTTTGGTATCTGAGCATTGTTTACTACAACCTTTTTAACTTTATGGACTTTGTTACATTACCAGAGGCTCATGTGTGAGTATTATTGAAGTGAGAACACTGAAATGGTCTTTGTACTTATGGAAGCATAACATATTTCTGAATGGCTTGTAAGTAAAATTCTTTAGAATACTTCTTCTTATCTTGTTGCATCCAGATAATGGCTTGTCAACATTTTGAAGTATTTGATCTGGATAAGGCTTTCTCTTAAAACCATTCACTGAAAACCTTTATATAACTTTTTCTCTTAGTTCTTGTTTGACACTATATCCATCTGCCTACATTCCATTTGATACCAATTTATCACTTCAATAACAGTGGTATACTTAGTTGTATACCTATAGAAATGCTTTCCAGCATTTGATATACCAAACGACACAGACTGTTGCAGCTAAAAGCAAATCTGTCAATTTTGATTTCCATAAGTAATAGGTGATTTTTTCAGTTGACTACTGTGTATTAAAACCATTACCTTTTACCTAGAAAATTAACAGACAGCTTAACTTTGGGAATAGGTACAGAAAATGGGGGGAAAGGGCTCAATGCAAAAGTGACAGAGTTGACTGAAGAGCTTTACATATCTGGCTTAAAAAGCTTGTCCTTGTTGGTCAGAGCTTGTATTTATTCCAAGATTTTTTAAAATTCAAAATATATAGTTACTTTGAATGAACCAAATGATTATTTCTTATCCTATCCAAGGCACCAACTATTTCAGAAGTGATAAAAACTTACAGAAGGGGTGAGTTTGAGTTCAGATCTTTCTCTGTCTCCTTGTTCAAAGAACTCGCTAGTTACCAGCTCAGCTGCCTAAAACAAAAGTCATGATAAAGATTGGAGTTACTTCTACATAATATTTAAGGTAATGAGTTCTTGGTCAGACTATGACTTCACCCTGTGCTTAACTGTAAAGAAGTGAATAGCCTACTGACATGACTGATGTCAGGTGCACGTTCATAACAGTTTTCAGGACTGGGGATACAGGGGTTATAAACAGCCACAACCACTGACAGGCACACTTAGCCCTCTTTGATAGGGAACTGACTGGAGGAATTACATTGCAATGTTGAGGTAGTACTCAGCACAGTTACATGCAACTCACCCAAGTACTCAGAACAGAACAGAAAATTACAGCTTCTTGGCATCTGCAATTATGTCTCTAAAAATGGTCTGTAAAATGTGCAAGAGCTAGAGCTTTCTGGGTATTTACAGGCTGCAAACAACTTATCAAAGAAACTTAATTAACCAATAACCTCTGTGGTCTTAATTTTATGTGAAATCATAATGTTTTTTTGCCCACTAATTTTTTTCCTACAGCTATAACCATTATGGGATCTGACTATCTAAATATGAACTTGGATTATTATTATCATATTGAATCAAAACCAGCAACTGGCAGGATGGAAGTTGAAATGCCTCTTTCTGCTTTTTGTGAATAAAAACATTCTATTCACAGCAGAGTTCTGTGCTTCTCAGAAGGACACAAGATTTTAAAAAAAACAGAAATTTTAGAAACTCAAACAGTGAGAAATCCAGATAGAGGAGCCTTTATGTTCTGTACTCTTCTCATGTGTAGGATCTTTGAAGATAGGCAACCATGACATTTGAGATGCAAAAAAAGGGGAAACGTATCTATTGAAGATTGTATGGAGTTCCTAAAGACCCTGTCATACTTGCATAGTGTTTTCAAGATGGGAAATGGTTTCATAACACCAACATACAGGAGGGGAGCTAAACAGAGAACCTACCCTTGAAAAAATGTCAAAATTTCTTGCTTTAGCAACTACAAGGTAGCTAACACTTATAAATCCTAAGCTTGTTACAGCTGAAATAAGGAGTACCAAAATAAACTGGAAGTAGGTGAAGTGATGTTATAAAGAACTCTTAAATCTTAGGCCAGATTATCACACAGTTTGGAACTTTATAATGTATGTAGTCCCAGTGCACTAATAAAATTCTGGATCAATACTCCAGTACAGAGGAATATTTAACAGCTTAGCAGCAATTAACAATTTGCCAAGTGCATTGTACAAAAATAATCAATATGTAGTCTTATCCCTGTTTCTCACTGCTATTCTGGTTCTGTTCTCCTTGTGTACCTTTCCCTCTTGTTTGTTTCTATCTTTTCTTCATGAATTTTGCCTTGTTACTTGTAGCCCTTATTCCCTTTGATTCTTATATTTGAGGTCCAGCTATTTCCTGTTTTCCCTCTGTGGACTTAGCCTCTCTGCTCAAGTAGGTAGTATTTTATTCAATCCCAAATTGGCTTTTCCAATATAAAGTAAACCTGTACACTAGGCTGAAGTGGAATTTTCACCCACAGACCACAAAAATTGTGGAGATAAAGCACCAGTTTGGTAGAGACTTCAGCATTAATTCAGCACCATAGCACAAAGGCTGACAACATGGAAAACAGATCCTACATGACATTTTGGCTGCCAGAGAAAACGGGGAAGCTAACTGGGTTAAACAGAAAAAATGAGGAGCTGTGACTACTGTAGATTAGGTGGCACTGAAGAATCTTGTGATTCATTTTCCCACTGCAAGGTATGAGCAGCTCCCCTGATCTCCATGCAAGGTGGCCATGTTCTGGCCAAGTAGAGTCTATGATTATTGTGTTAGTCTTGCTTATAAAAGCAAAGAAAGGCTCATCTGGAAGCTGAGATGAAGCCCTCACTACGTAAATGATGTTTTTACTGAGTTAAGGTCTGTGTAACTTTCATAGGGCCCTTTCAGCTTCTGTTACTTCCTTGTGCCAGGAATATATTTGCTCCTGCCTCACTAGTTCTCTGGTCTAGCTTCTCTTTTTCACTCCGTGTTTGTAGCTATTGCTGCTGTTAAGTCAATTAAGCACACTCAGCTGTGCTGGTGTTTCTTGGTGTTGTGTATTCCTCCAAAATTCTATAAAGCCTGCCTTCTCCTGGCTTGTTCTGGACCTCATTAAAGGCTAGACAGTGGTTAGCATGGATACAGAAAATATTAAGGATGGATCCTGAGTAAGGAAGGATGCTTAGAACAGGGAAAAATGTGGCAAAGGACAAGATGTTTAGGACAGATTGCTCTCTCACACTGCCAATTGTTTGCCAATGCTGGACACAAGTTTTATTTCTAAAGAGATTACTCAAACAGCAGAAGCCTGAATTTTATTTATTTGTTTCTAAGTAAGGGATGCTAAAAAGGCTCTGTATGACACTTGCAGGTTTTTTCATCAGTGTTGAGAAAATGAACACATTTCTATTATCACATATACTGAATATTTTATGCTAATCAAAGTTTGCAGATCATTTGCTGGTATTTTTGATTTATGGAAGATCCTGCTGCTGCCAAGGAAAACTATGGGACAGAACAAGTATGTGCAGCTACATGTGGCCAACACATTTTTTGTTTAATCCTTCAATTTTTTAATATGGATTTAAAAGGTTAATAAGAGAAGAGGTTGTAAAACCAGATCTCTTCAGGTACATACATGCTGCTCACCAGCATGTGTACATGGAAGGATTATGCAATAAACCATTTCTCGCAGAAAACCCCCTGCTATTTTTTCATGGCATCAGTACCGCTGTAAATTGGTTCCAGTTTTGGTCCCTTGTAAGATAGGGCCCTGGGAATATTGTCCTGCCAGTCCCGCCTCCTCCCAGCCTTGCTATTAATCATGACTTGCCTGTCTTGAAATCTCCCACGGTTTGGTCACAGCTCCAAGGTCACAGGCTGTCATTAGCATTGATCTGAAAAACAGAAATGAACAATACAAGCTGAATCAACCTTTGTTGGATTTCTAAACAACTCTACTCTGGATGCATAAATAAATAATACATACATAAAATGTCAGCCCTGGCACCTTCTTTTCCTCCCCAAAAGAATGACACGTTTGAAATCTCAGCCGTCAGCATGGCTTTTACATCACAATTGTGCCTAGGAAGCAGGTCATCAGATGAATTTTGGTATTGTGCCTTGCGCACTAGATAAGAAATTATATTGCAAGGGAGTAACTGCTGATTTTGCAATACTTCTAAGAGTACTTATGTAAATAATTATAATATACTAGAAAGCTTATGCTTCACAGTATTAGTAAGGATATTATTACATAATAGCATCTGCAAACTGGATTAATTTATATGCCTATTTGTAAGTGACTGCTGTAGCAAGAGAACATGTAATCACAAGAGGCATCCCAGACACTGGTTAAGCAGTTTCTACTGCTCATCTACAATAAAAATTTAAGATTTACTATGAGCTATACTGTTCCAGTGTAGTTTAATACCTAGCTACAACCATGTTTTATATGCATTAGGGGGAAAAAGCAATTCAGCTGTGGAAAGCATTTATGTACAGCACCGTGATGCAGACAGAAGTCTAAGAAAGTTTAAATGAAGAACAAGGGCACTGAAAATGAAGCATCAAATAATATTGCCTGAATCTAAAATTAGGAATGGGTGAAATGATATGGAAAATAGAAAATGGCCAATATTTTGGTTAAAAGACCAAAAGGAAACAGAATTTTAATGAAGTTTCAGACATAATCAGGCATGCATATGCAAATGCACACATTTTATTGTCTCAGAAGCGTGGTGTAGTCAAACCACCCACAATGTCTGAGGTTTTCAATAGGATGCATGCTCAAATCATTCTTGAGGGCTAGAAGAGTACCGTGTATCTGTGAATTCCAATGTACAGACTGGAAGAGCAGAGAGAAGTGTGGCCAGTGAAAGGAAACAGCTGAGAGGAGGAGAAAACAGGGAAATGGACCACAAAGATCTTTGTATTCTGAAGCAGAATATTGACGCTTACTGGAGAAAGACTGGAAGGGTTGAGCAGTAACTGATGAGACTGGGAGAAAGGGAAGATGACATGACAGAGTGTGAAGGCAGAAATGGAAGGAATGGAGATGTTGAGGTCACACTGATTACATCCTTGCTGTCTGGTAGTGTTTAGAAATCATACCATTGATGTATTTCATACAAGAGATCATATTTTTAAAACAAGCTTCCTTCTCTTGTTCCTCTAAGTCTTCACTCCATGATGCAGGAAATGCCTTAAACAAATATGGCTATGCTCTGAAATAACCAGAAAGCAATAAACAATAGTGCTCACCGAAATATTTCTCGGTGTTTTTTTCTATTCCAGTCATAACCACCTTTACTGACGAGTTCAAAAAACTCAGTCCTTCTCCTGCAACAAAACAGATGATCAAGAAGGAAACAAGTCACTTCCAGGGCAGCGTTGCAGTAGAAAGAGTTCTCTGGGTGATATGAAATCATTACAGCTCATGTATTACTGTTAAAGTCGTTACCCTGACAGTCCATTTAAGCGAAACATACTAATTTCCGATTGTGTTCTATAAATGTCTGTTATCAATGTCAGAGTTGCCTAGTAAAAGCAATATTGTATTTATGGTCTCTGCAGATAAGGAAATAAATGGTACCAAAATGTTCACTCTTCCATGGAAGCATGAACTGTTCAACTACAGCAGTGGACATACAGACAATAGAAACACTCCTGAAATATATACACACTTCTCTTTACTTGTCCTTGCAGAATGGTTTTTATTTCTGTGTCCTGAGGGTTTTTTCAGAGATGTACTATTTGTTATTTCCAGCACACAGAACAGTGAGACACAGGAGCTGCAGAAGTCTTGAGTTAGTAGTTCTCTTTCACTGGAAACTAGGTCTCCCTGCTTGTTTCTATGCTTTGCCTTCTAGAATGTCTTGCTTATGTCTTCAAAGATGGACATAACATGAACCAGAACATGTTAGTGCTTGTTTGTTGTCTAAGTACCAAATTTCTGACTTTAATAATAGTCTGTAATTATTTATGGCACTGAAACTGCATTATTTTAGTCCCTGACTATCACGTGTTAACATGACCAGTCACTCCTATCACGGGACTTTTCTATAATGCATTTCAGGACAGCAACTAGAACAGGGAGTTATAAGGACTTTGTGGTGATATCTAATCCCTTATGTTTTGTGAAATAATATTAAAAAACTTTTCAGTTACAAAATTTGCTGTGACAATGCAAAGTCACATATGCAGAAAACAAATTCATTTCTCTCACAGAAAGTCAGAGCATCATGGATATAACATCCAGCAGGAATAAATACTGCAGTGATGAATATGGCAATGATGATAATTTCAATGGCCAAGAGTAGCTGGCACATACACCTTAAACTAGCTCAGACCATCAACTACATACTCTATTAAGAGAGCAATGCCCAGGCTAACAACGTAAAAATTGATAATGATTTAATTTTGAAGTATTGGATATCCTGTGCAATTCATATCACAGAATCATAGAGTCATTTTGGCTGGAAAAGACCTCTAAGATTTGTTAATGGACAAAATGCAGCCATGTATAAGGAAACAGTTTAGTGTTTCCTACTGGCTGTTTTATGCATGGTATCCAAAATGAAAATATTTGCTAATATTAAGCAAGCATAATATGCAAGGATTTCAGAAGTAAACAGAATGTTAACATTTTTGCAATGTCTTTGAGTAACTTTGACTCTGGTTGTATTTTGCCATGAAGGGGAATGTGTCTTGCTCTATATAACAAATCCAATTGCTCCATAGCCCAGTGGCTCAAGACATTAAGTGAATTTCCATAAGCTTAATTTTGATTCCAAGCTTTTTGCTTATTGTGTGATATACAAACATCATTGCCTAGAATTATCTATTGAAATCAAGTATATTTTCCATCTGATCTTTCACTGAAAGTAATCTTTTTATTTGTTTGTAGAACAGTAGCAGTAGTGCCTTAAGAAGGTCATAAAGCCTTGCTCTGCCTCGGGTTTGTTGCTGTTTTGCTAGCTGGCCTTTGTGATCGCTAGCTTTAGGTATTATAAGAAAACTGATAGGAGAATTTCTACAAAAATACTGAAGATGCAGCAAACTGAAAAAACAAGTTAGCTACTTGTGTAGAAACATCTGTTCACATAAGGTGGCTTTAAGAAGTGTTTCCAGGGAGTGATTTCAGGCATTTGTGGAAGGAAAGTAGCATAAAAAACCGCTATCTGCGTAATGTATCATAATAACACAAGAGGAAAAGATAACTAATTTGAAGAATGCTGAGTAAAAAGGCCTCATTTGCTACAAGTTTTCTGATTCATGTAGCATATAGAAATCAATTATGCAAGCAAAGAATAATCATCTTGAAGTTCAGACCGTGTCCCTTTTTGGACATTATTTCTCTGTAGTGAAACTAGAAAGAGCATCGAGTGCACCCTCAGCAAGTTTGCTGATGACACCAAGCTGTGTGGTGCAGTGGACATGCTGGAGGGAAGGGATGCCATCCAGAGGGACCTGGACAGGCTGGAGAGGTGGGCACAAGCCAACCTCATGAGGTTCAACAAGACCAAGTGCAGGGTCCTGCATCTGGGTCGAGGCAATCCCAGGCACAAATACAGGCTGGGCAGGGACTGGCTGGAGAGCAGCCCTGAGGAGAGAGACTTGGGGGTGCTGGTGGACGAGAAGCTCAACATGAGCTCTCAATGTGCGCTTGCAGCCCAGAAAGCCAATCAGATCCTGGGCTGCATCAGGAGAAGTGTGACCAGCAGGTCAAGGGAGGTGCTTCTCCCCCTCTACTCAGCTCTGGTGAGACCCCACCTGGAGTACTGCGTCCAGTTCTGGAGCCCCTATTACAGGAGGGATGTGGACGTGCTGGAGCGTGTCCAGAGAAGGGCCACGAGGATGATCAGAGGGCTGGAGCACCTCTCCTATGAGGACAGACTGAAGGAGTTGGGGCTGTTCAGTCTGGAGAAGAGAAGGCTCCGAGGTGACCTCATTGTGGCCTTCCAGTATCTGAAGGGGGCCTACAGGAAGGCTGGGGAGGGACTTCTCAGGATCTCAGGTAGTGATAGGACTAGGGGGAATGGAATGAAGCTGGAAATGGGGAGATTCAGGCTAGATGTGAGGAAGAAGTTCTTCACCATGAGAGTGGTGAAGGCCTGGAATGGGTTATCCAGGGAGGTGGTTGAGGCCCCGTCCCTGGAGGTGTTTAAGACCAGGCTGGACGAGGCTCTGGCCAGCGTGATCTAGTGTAGGGTGTCCCTGCCCATGGCAGGGGTTGGAACTAGATGATCCTTGTGGTCCCTTCCAACCCTGACTGATTCTATGATTCTATGTAGGTCTCCAGCCTAAGGCAGGCAGTGAAGAGAGCTCCATCGTGTCTGATTGGTTGCTTCCCATGGCACTGCTCTATGCTCTCTCTAGGTTTTCATGGAGCTGCAGGATGTTGGCCAGGGATGTGGGCTCTACCAGGGTGGCTGCCCTCTCAGCCCTTGCCACTTATCTCTTCCTTGACAGCATAAAACATTTCTGCAGCACTTGTTATTTGTGGTGAGACAGAAGAACGTGAACTGACACATCCCTATGGTCCTTGTATCTCACTTGAAGCTGTCAGCAAATTCCCCTGTCATACCAACCCCCAGATAACAAGTGAGCCTAACAGATGTCTTCAAAAAGAGTATGCTTTAAAGGATTTGGTTGTCCTGCTCAGGATGTTCATGTGAGCAAATGGAAACTGCTTCATGGACTAATGTTTAGAAGTTATTTATAATAAAACTATTCACTAAACCCCTTTCTTAATACCACTTCTCTGAGAATATACTTGCATGTGTGGGATTGCTTTGAAGTATAAGCCTAGGATTTCACTTACTTTTTGTTGATGCAGACATGTTACACATTAAAGCAAAACTTACTTGGACACTTGAGAAATTTCTACTAACCTAATATATAGTGAGTGTTAGACTAAATCTCTTCAACCACAGCTAAACACTAATTTCTCATATAATATATCCTTACTGGTATTTAATAGGTCATTAGAGTAAGTTCTTTGAATTTTCATTTGTCAAATACGAGACATGCCAATACTTACTCAAAATACAGAGTGAGGTCTGTTGCCAATATCGATTGTTTTAGAAGCTGCATAAGGTCACTGTACTCCTTAGAGGACAAGTTAGCGAAGATGTTGTGACCCTATAATGAAAGAGATAAAAGAGGTAAAGGGCTAGCAATCAATATATGTTTTTAAAAGGTTTTCTAACTCTTTAGTGTACTGTTTCCCTTAACAGAGACCTTTTCTGATTCACAGCAAAACTACAACAAAATAATAATGATAATACTGCTGAGATTACATTGGGATGGAAGAGTTGATGATTGCAACCAAGCACCTGGTATGATTTTCTAAACTCTGCTGAAATTATAGCCTCTTGAGGAAAGATTTACTTTTTGCTTTGACCCTGCACAGTTTATGGGGAAAAACTATGGATACATCTCAATCTTTCCTCTTATTATATGTTTTGGGGAGCTGTGCATTTCAGCTTTTGAGATGTTTGCCTAATAGATTTATCTGTGCTGCTGCTTGCTGGCACACAAACTGCTGTTAGAGCAGTCAAAGACACTAAATCAGCTTTCTATTTAAAACAGCCCATTTGCTCACTCTGGCTGTTACTGTGCTGTCTTACAGTGCATAGAAGCACTGCCTGTGAAGGCTAAAGAACCACAACTTTAAGCAGTTTAAACACCCTTAGCTACTTTTGAAGGGATCATAGGTTAAGAATTTGAAAGGTGCTCTATGAACAGAATGAAAGGAAACAAATTAGTTACTATTGCTATTTGAAAGCAGGAAGATCCTTTCATAACTGAATTTCTGAAAACTAACAGCAACAGAGATCCTGTAATTTCTCTATGAAATCTTGCAGAATATAAAATTAAACAACCAACACTGATGGGTGGTAAGAAGTGGTCTCTGTGAGATTAGTCATATAGAACTAAATTAATGTAAATAAATGTGCTTTAAAAAAAAAATCACCTGTAGAAATGACAAGGTTCTTGCTAAACTGAGTTTATTTTGTTGGTATTTAGCACTGTAATGCACACATTGAGTATGCACTGCCATCATCTACTTAAGATGATTAAAATGCCCTTAAAAGCGAGAATTTTCCAGCAACAGGATTGATATAACCTCTATAATATCTGTTGCCTTTCTGACCTGTCACTACAAAGCTCAAGATTACTTATACTGAGGTTAGCATAACAAGAGTAAAGGATAAATGCTTCCTTTGTCCAGCATAATAAAAGTAAAAAAAATACTATAATGTACTGTTTCCTTCTAGATGGCAAAGACAGACTAGAACATCAACATTAGCATATAGTATATAGTCTAATTTCAGGTCATTTGAGAGAGGGGACTAACTGCTCAGCTGGTGAAAGCTGGTGTAACTTTAAGTAGACTGGAGGATCCAAATCCATTTATTTGGATTAAGGGGTGTTGTGTTCCAGTAGCAACTAATATCTATTGGCTAAAAATCCTGTAGGATTAATTTTCTGGTCTAGACATGAGGACCTGGAGAAGGAGCTGCCTGAATGATCAAAGGGAAGGACTAGCATTTCAAGTAGTATTTTACGTCTCTAAAAGAAGCTGAGGTAGATTCCAAGGGGAAAAAAAAAGAAGTAATATTTTCATAGATTTCTTGATTTTAAGCTGGAGAAGAAAAAGAAAAGCATCCAAACTGACGTGAGCTATAAAGTTATACAGAGTTGCCCCTGTCTTCAGAGAGACTATCAGTTATGGTGAAGATTTCAGGAACTAGCAAAATTACAGTTTCCCAGAAAAGCTTGTTCCGGATGCTGAACAGTCTCATTTGCTTAGAAAATAAAACCAAACCAAACCAAACCAAAAACCAAACAACAAACCTAAACAAACCAAACCCCACAAAATGCCCCAAGAAACAAAACCCCCAAAACTCCTCTTTTTAAGCTATTTTGAACCAGTCTGTTTAATTTCCAAATGCTGCTTTTTCTATGCCTTTCCCTGGTAGTACAAGGAGCATCACCTTTTAGATCAGCTAGGATAGGCTAAGCAGATTGAGCTATTTAAATCTCATGTTGGTGCTCCCCTTTCCTATGCCTATTTTTTTAAATATAAACTTTAGAAACTGAACACTAAAGCTACAGTCCCATGACTAATCTCTGTGGCACCGTATGCACTGGTAAAGCCATCATCCTGTTCCCATTCGTCTGTGATCATGGAGCATTCCCAGATTTCTCCAAAAGTTACTGCAGACCAGCATATGGCCTCCCATTGTGCTCCATATATACTGAATGCATTTTGTGACAGTCTTCCTATGTAAATTAAGAAGATACACATCCATTGCTTTGTGAGGACTGCATGTCCATCCTTCTACTTTTCCCACTTACTACATCTCAGGGGGAGTACATGCAAAAAGATATTGAAGGGAAGATGTGTGTCTTTAGACATATCTGCAGGACAACTAGTGTACTTTGGACAGCACAATATTGCAGAAATTGTTTTGAAATCACTTAATAAAAATATGCAACACCATCATAAAAAATACTGATTACCAAAAGACTGTCAATGAAATTAAATTGGTCTAGTAAGCAAAGGATGACTGTGACAGTCTGAATACAACACCTGTGGGAAAAGGTAAGAGCTTGTTTTGCCTACGTACAAACCACTGAGTAGCGTCTATGTAAGACTGAGAAAAGCTGACAATGTGATTAGTATATTCTTGCCCCAGCAGATTGAGACAAATATAATCTCTGAGCTCTATGATCAGCATTTGTGGTTGTTTAATTTTGTGCTAGTTGCGACCTTTGTGGTAACCAATAAATAATTCCCCAAGGAGAGGGCATTAAACAGGTACCGTGTGTGGTATTTCCTTTCTCTGGCTGAAGCTGCCCAATGGCTTACAGTGAGATTAATAGTCATGCTTTTGTACCTCACTTTGGAGAATCATGACAGCATGATTGAAATGGTGGTGCTCCAAGGTAGCAGAGGTGCCGTAGAGCTGAGCTAAGGCTGACCCACTCCTGAAACAGAACATAGGGAGTCAACAAATACTGCTTGTCTGCTTACGAAGCGAGTTTCAGAGACAATTTGGGAACAAAAGCATGAAGAGACATTCTGCCTCTCCATTTCAGCAGCCGCACTTAAGACTGTTGACAAGATCAAATTACTAATTTAGAGCTAGATACAAGGCATTTATGTTTGCTAAATATAATCACCTGACAAAAGACTTTCCTGGTGGTACATGACGTTAGGTACTGCAACATTCAAAGTGCCTCAGTAACGCAACAGTGCAAGTGCACTACTGTGCAGTAATGTCCTTGAGCTAGGACTAGCTGTTCTGCTACTACTTTTTAATTCTTGATAGATATAAATACAATGACTTACAACAGATGATTACAAACTCTTTTAAAGAAAACCCTGAAACACAACAATGACAAAAGGCAACTGCAAATGCAAAGTTCTATCTCTATGTAAAATCATTCACTTAAAAAATACTAAAAGAGGCAAAAGCACAAGTGAGAACAGTGAATACTGAAGTAAAGTTTAGCATCTCTTTAGAATGTATTCTCTTGTCATGTTTATTGGATAAAACATAATTAGCTTCAAAATGGGCAGAGCAGGTGGGTTTTTAAGTTTAAAGAACAAAAATCTAGAGAACACCATTACAAAATTGTGAATTTGTTGGGAGGTACAGAGAACATGACTCAATTTTCAGAATAATAACTGTTCACCATTACTTCACTTCTGGGACCCAGCCTAAAGTGACAAGAGATAGCGTTTTCTAGCCAAAGAAATGAAAATAGGAGATTATACTAGAGACAAAGAGAAAGACTCTCCTAGGAGCATGTACTATAAAACTGCACCATACTACTATTTAATTATCAGAAGCAGCTATATTAGAGAGAAGGATGTGCAGGAAACACCATCCCCAGAGAAGGTGGTGTTGAAATATATAACAGAGCCATTTCAGACAACTGTGATATTACCTCCATCATATACCTCTTGAACTTTCATCACACACAACAGCACTGAAAATAAAGTAGGAAAATGTGATGCTTGAATTTATGTCAGGTTAGAGGAATAAATCATAGCTGCTGTTATGAAAGCTACAGCTTCTGTTTTCATGGATGTTTTATACACATGTGGTAACGTTTGTCTTTTGTTAAATATTTTCAGCAATTTCTTTATGGAGTTGTAAAATGGTAGCCTCCTCTTTGTACTCCATTGTCAAACAACAAGTATAACTGATAGCACTCTAATGCTGAAACCTCTGTCTTTAACTCAGCCACCTCTCTGCACAAGAGATATTGTACAGTGTTACAGTGGACAAGTGGTTAACTTAATCAGAGCCTAAACCACTCGGGATGTAAATCTTGGGTCTCATTTTTGTAAATTAGGGACATAAACATCAATCAGCTGAGCTTCCTTTCCATTTGTCTCCTATTTTTTGATTCTCTTCAAGCCTCAGCTGCAAAAAGGCATCTAGCAGTTCTTGGTAACCTTTGCACCATGAGCTCTGTCTTTTGAGCACTGCAATTGATTTTCTTTGCTGTGGTGATTGAAGATCCAGACAGTGTCATTGTTTCATTGAGACTGTACAGCAACACCAATAGCTCAGGAAATGGCAGCTTAGCAAATATCAGAAACATCACTTTGAGTGATGTTCACTGAGGCAGCATGCCCCTAGAAATGCAGCAGCCCATACATACACACATTGCAGCAGAGTATTTCTGCAAGAGGTAGGAGGCTAATACAACATCATGCTGACTTTCAGATATCTTTGGACAACCATCTGACCACTTCTCCGTCACGCTGGAGGATTAGCAGTTATGCAGAACAGAGAAAGCTGCAAATGCACACTGGGATCTGCAGGACAAGAGAGCCTCAACATATCATATTCTGACTGCGGAGGACCTGAGGAGCCAAGAAAACAACATGGGATTTGGAGAAGTCTCTGTGTCTGACAGCTTTATTTCACAGCTTGGCCAGGATGTTGTCAGGGGACATTTCTTCCTTCCCTATTCCTGGGGAACATGGATTTTGGAAAGAATTTTACCTTTGTCAAGGGAGTTCCCTTACCACCACAGTGAGAAGTATCCTCAAACCTTCCACAAACCTGCTTCTGCCCCACTGTGTCTGAGGGCAGCAGCCTAGATGACAAAACCATGTACAAGTCAGGGGTGCTGAATCAGGTCCTAAGCATTCTGAATTAAAAAAAAAATATTTTTTTAAAATAAAAACAATCTGAAGAGCAAGACTGTACATAGGTGATGTAAGAATCTGTATTTGAGATCCAGATTTGTGTTCTGGTTGGTACTGACCATTGCAGGGACAGCCAGCCCATCCCTGCCCACTGCAGAATGCTTCTGAACAGGTGGTGTGTGCTCTGGTGTGTGGGACAGGGCAGGGAGGAGGCTCTTCTACAGAGCCAGGACACTGTGCACTCCACAACTGACAAGTATGCGGTGCAGGCAACTACTTCACTCACCCGCTGCAAGTAATATGCATCAGAGCTCCAGTGTGGTGGCAACAGTTTCATACTTCATAAACTAGGAACTGCTTTATATGTGCTTGACTATATGGCTGTGAAATTTTTTGTGAAAGCCTTATATCAGTTTTACCTAATTTTCTCCTAATAGCGGAACAAGGTTTTGCTTATTGTCATGCATTCCAGCCAGCAAGATCAACTCAGACAGTTCCTGTGTTTCCTGGGTTGAATACCAGAATCAGTACTATCTGAGCCTGAAAAGAACATCAAGTTTTGGCAACACATTTCAATAGGTGATGTCAGTTCGCAGCCTGGTACAAAGGACAAGCCAGCAATTACCTAAAAGAACAGAGAATGATAAAGATGGATAGCCCCTTGCTATGTACAAGAATAGGAATACTTGGCCTTGGCCTAGAAGGCCTGAAATTAATGCTTCATTCTTTATCCTGGTCACCTTTTGCTCTTATGTGGAAGAAAACCAGATTAAAGTAATAAGAATTAGAAAACTTACTTGGCTTGGAAGGCATTGTTGGTTCCCCTGTGGTCAAGGTCATGACATAAGCATCCCACAATCAAAGCTAAAATTTCAATTTCAGTTAGAATCTCCTGAAATCCTGCAGTCTGAGAGCAGGGGAGGGGGAAAAAAAAAAGATGGGAAAAAAAAAAGGCAGCTGTAACAGTAGCAAAAGGGATGAGTGATGTTAGTCCATTGAGCAACAGTCAACTTTGTTTCGATACCATGAATGTTTTGGTAAGGAGAAGATAAATGTTTTATTGTCATATATATTCCCTGCGGTATGTTAGATGGTTAGCAGAGTAGATAACGTCCTTGGAGTGATCTGTTATTATCTCTCTGTAGCATTTCCAGCATGCCATTTTTCCACTACACAGAAGACACTGAAGGCAAAAAGAGCTAAAAACAAACACCAATAACTACACACTAAGACAGGGACTGGAATTTTGTATCAGAGAAATACAAACCAAAATGGATTCAATTTTGAAACTATTGTTCAGAGAAGTATTTAGACAGACATCTTCCATTCTAAGGTGACCATGCCTACTGTCAAAGATAGCTGAGATATTAAATGAAAAGACCTATAAAAGAAGCCAGCTAAAATATACTCTGTGGAACTGTTATGAACTATTAAGAGATTTGTTATCTGGGACACATGCAATGAAGCAATGTGATTTAAAGAGGAAACATCTCTAATGGCATATTTCTGCTACAGATCCCCACTTAAATTTGAGAGAGAATTTTGAAAACTGCTGTACTGAAATTCCCTATTGCCTGCAAAACTGTCTGGCTGAGCTGGAACACTGCAACACATGTCTTTTCACAGTGCCAGTCTCCAGTGACACTCCTCAATTACCCACACAATCAAGTTAGTATGAAAGAAATTATGTAAAAGGAATGTAAAACACATTTCTATTTGAGGACTAAACCACTAACAGTGTGTAAGAAATCCTGAATTCCACTGATTTTTAGTGGGGCGTAATTTCATCCATTAGCAACAAGAGGGTGGAGTGATGCAAAGATAAAGCAATACCAAGTGAATATCAGTGGGACTCGTTGGTCTTACCTCAGAAATGCCAGTCAATTGCTGCAATACCATGTGAAAATTCTGCAATTCACCCTGAAGACCACAAAAACTACTTAAATAAATGCACATTCAAATCCAAACAGCGTCTGTTTCCATAGTCTGAAATGTGGCTGTAGTTAATATTTAGGCAATACAGGGAGCCAAGCTGTATTGGAATACATTTCAGAGGAAACTGAGGGAGTACAGGACTTGATACAAAAGCTTTGTAATTGTGCTCAAAGTTTACGTATCAAAAAGCTGATCAATTATGAGGAGAAAAGATTCCTTTTGTGTAGAATCCACTGGTGTATAGCATCAATTGAAGATTATCTGGATTTCTAGTAGTATTGCTTTCTTTAGTTTCAGTAGCAGCTACACAGGCAGAAGAAATTATCTGAAAAATAGTATTTTCCTTTTTTTTTTGTTTTTAAACATTGCTCTTACATAGCAAATAATAACTAACATCTACTTTAAAAAAGGAGCTAAAAACTAGGTTTGTAACTGACAACATGCCATGTGTCCGGTTTCTATCTAGAGAAAACATTCCTGACTAAGTTAAAACAACTTAAAATAGAAGTATTACAATATAAAATTGATGCAGTAATAAATATTCTTTAGTATAACACAAGCTTTGATTAAACTCAAGGATTCAATCTGTATTGAAAATGTAGAAAAACTGATTAAGGAATTTATTAACAGCAGCAATATCTCAAAAATAAATGCAATGTTTTATTTAATCAAAAGTCTTATCATTGAATACTTGAGAAAAAAATAGCACATTTAACTTAATAAAAAACAATTAAAAACAATGTTATGATAAGGGAATATCTCCTGTGAACATAAGCCAGGAAAAAAGAGGATTACCTTTCCTCATTTTTTGAATCTACTCGGTGAGAAAAAAATGGTTCTAGACAACAGTGCAGTAAAATTTATTTTCACCAGCAAAGGAATGACCCATAACTCATGAGTGGCAGAGTCTCCAATGAGTTATGGAGGTCATTCTTTCATGTGAGGAAATGAATTGCATTCATTATACCTTGCCCTACATTTATATGTTTTGTTATTAGCACACCAGATGGGATTTTAATTTTTGTACTGCTTATTTGTTAGGTTTTACTTTTTGAAATAAGTACCAATGTGTTCTGTGTTAAGCAAAGGCACTGATCATGAAGCCTGGGCTTGATCTTGTAGTTTATTCTTATGTGATGTCCTTAACACAGCAGTCTTGCATCAGTGCTTGTCATCAGAATATTTGAGTGAGTGTGAAATACAGAAGTATGCCTTGCAGGACTGTGCTTATAATTGTTAATTGTCTAACTGGAGACAAAATGCATATTTAGATATACAAGAACATACATAGGCAGAAGGATGACCAAGGAGTCATTATCAGTTGTCACTGGTTTAAGCTTTGTTGAATTTGCATTGCTTAGTTTGTTCAACCCAGCTCAATTTTCCTTCTGCATTCAGTGGGGGCACAGCTAGGCCATTAGAGATTGCCACATTCCAGACAGAAATTACTATGCTATGCTAAGTCCAACCTGAATGTGACCTACAATACACTATTGCCCTGTATTTGTGGAGCAGTCAGTATTGCTGACTGCCATGGGGAAATTTGGTGTAGAGTGCCATAACTACACAAAGCAGTGCCTCCTTGAGCATCAGAGCCTCTCTGTGATGGTTAAAGAATTTCCCCCTTTTTGCAAGGGATAAAACCAAGGCACATACTAACTTGGGTGGTTCCCCTAAGACAAACACAGTAAGAGCAAGCCTTATGCTATTACTAGTTCCTTGGTTTTCTCTTTTCTGTTCTTTTTCACAAGATCAGTCTTCTCCTTTCTGGAAAGGAGAGCAGCCCAAGCAGATCATACAACTGAACTTACCCTGTTCGCTGTCAGAGCCACAGTGAAGAGGTGTGGACCAAAGGCACATACACCCAGCCCTGCATGTGGAACTGATAATTCGGTTTATTACCAGGAGTGTGTGTAATGAAATGAGCTTGGCTCAAACAACCCGGATCACCTCCCACAGATAGTTGTGCCCTTGTACTGACTTCTAAATTGAAACTATGCTTTGAGAACCACAGTCAAAGCAGTTTATGTCTGAAGCTTCATAGACTTGCTGGTGGCTGCTGAAGAAGGAGGGCTCTGCTCTCTCCCTGCTAACTCCCAACGCAGTTAGTCAGTGCTAGCTGAGGTGGAGGTTCCTGGTGGGAAAGTGTAACCCACAGAAAGAACAGCCTGCCCAAAACCTGGCCTCGGAGCTCCACCTAGAGGTTCTCACTGGTGAAGTCCGTGGGCTCCTCACCACCTTGGCAGAGTTTGCTAGGAATTAATTTAATTCCCGGGTGAGTGGCATGACCTGACTTTGCCCTTATTCCTCAGAGTAAAAAGCTTTTCATTTTTCTATAGCTGAAGTGTATTAAGCTTATAAAGGTTTAAAAAGTACTTGTGCCCACACACTATCATGAGATTTCATTAGAGATCATCAGAAACTGCCTGCTGAAATGATGTTATTACCGCTCAGCTGATCAGCATCACTCCCAAAAGAAGAGGTGACCTTTCTCTCTTTGTCAAAGGTCCCCATTTCCTTTGTCTCATGGTGTATGGTACAACTCCATCAATGCTCAGAGTGGCAAACCCACATAGCTGGGATGAACCTACCACTAGGCCAGTATCTACCTGCTAGGGGAAGTCATATTCTTTTTTTCCTCACCTGACACACAAAGTTCTGCCACAGAGACAATGCCAAATGGAGGAAGAAAGCTGAGAACTCACACACAAGACAGTTGTTCCCTGTGAGCAGGAAACAGGCAATGGACTGTCTCGAGTCCATGCGACACATCACCAACACTTGCTGTGAATGGCACAGGCCATGGAGTCTCCACCTCTACAGACACGGTTCGAATGCTAACCACACTGCAAAGACCAGCCAGCATCAAGAACATAAATATTCAGTGGTTTAAAATTGGGGAACAAATACATGATATCCCAGATAAATAAATATTTGCACTTAATAAGCCCACTTTAAGGCTCACAATAGATGACTCTAGCCATTGAAACTAAACATGAAGAATGAATGGGAAAAGTTGAATTCTTATTTTTATCTGGAAATAACACAAACCCAAAATGTAGAGTGGAAAGTGTATGTGCACACAGTTGCACTGCCTTCTCTTTTTACCTATTAGACAGGATATGAAACATCCAGCACCACCAAGCTTTGTATTAATTAGCCAAACATGAATTATTTCATGTAGTGTGGTCGCTGTGGGGTCTCTAGTTAGCAAGCAGCAAGTAAGAGCAGCGATACTTTCAGCAAAATTGTAGGCTAAAAGGAGTTGTCGGTGCTAAGGGAGATGTTAATAAACCCCAGAAGTGTTACAGTGTCCAGATTCACTTAGATCACTGTGTTGGAAGACAATGTTAAAATGTTTTAAAGCAATACTTTCTACAACTGTTTAGATGAAGCTGGATTAGAAGGTAATAAATATCAACATGGTAAATACTTGTGGGGTTCTAAAATTCCTTGGTTTCATACGTCACAATTTTAAAGTCTGAAATAAATGTCAAATCAAAGACTTCCAAAAGAAAATCCGTTTTGGTAAGATCACGATCTACAATAACAAGCTCATTCCAGGATTGCCCTCTCTTCTAAGTCACTTCAATGTGCCTGTGATACCACTGTCACTAAAACACTGTAAGGTTTTGCCAAGGTTGTGCCACCTCAGGTTGAATAACTTCTGTGTGCATTTCTATTGGAAATTAGTGTGTATCATAATAAGTAGAAAATAAAGCAAATGTTGGAAAATATTTAGACAGGTAAGGCAATGTGGCAGTGAAAGCTCTTAGAGGACTGTGTCTGTAGCTGGATACTTACAGTTAACATGGCAAACATTAGCTGGCAGACGTTGAAAGCATGCCTCCAGTTGTGATACAAAACCATTCGATAATTCTTCCTAACTGTCAAAAGCCACCTACACAGCGTCTGAAATGAAAAGTACAAACTGTATCAGGGCTACTAAATGTGTACAAATGGACAGAGCAGTGCCAAGACAAGAGCAGCAGATATCTCTGAAGCACAGATGGTTACCTCGTAGTCAATTTTAAATTTCTGAACCATTCCAAGTTCCATGAACATCCGCAGGGCTGCAGTAATCATGGCATCCACATCAAGTGAGAAGTCATCAAAATGGATATCATCAATGCCAAGCTCTGACACCAGAGGGATGTTTGCTGCCTGAAAATTACAGAGGGAAAGGGAAACTTCCAATTCAAAATCTGGGTCTTCTTTTCTGTGTCACTCTTTACAAGAAACCATCCATACATCAGTTCTGACCTGCTGGTATATCCTCTGCTTGTTTTGAAAACCAAGCAATGAAAGTCTTCATCTGAGAAATACAAACACACAAAGCTAACAGAGTGGGGAGAGGGAAGAAGCTATTGCGAGCAGGAAATACGCTCACCATCCCAACTGGAGCCCACACAGAGCATTTAGATTGTGTGAGCTGACCACTTTACAGCTACTGCAGTAATACAATGTATTCCAATGCAAATCACGATGCTTTAAGGCAAGAAACATCTGGACAGGCAGCAGTTGGGAACTTTAATTGCTACCAGTCAGAAATGCAAAGAAAGTGCATTCTGCTCTGCAGAATTTCTCATCCAAATGCCTTTACGTTCATAAGCATACAAGTACCTTTTGCTTTACACTGTTCACTACAAAAAAACAAACTATATGAGAAATGTCTAGCAGAAACACTTTTCAAAATAAAACAGAAATAATCTTCAATATGCTGATTATGAAGTAAGTTAATAAACAACAGCATAACCCTCACATTTTGCTTTTTCCATGTAATAGCAGACTCTTGTTCTGTTTATAAGAGGGGAATGGGCTTTTCATGCACACAAAAACATGTGAATGTGGGTGCAGGGCTGGCTAATGTGCACAGTTGCTCACACGGATGTGCTGTGGCTGGCCCACACAGGAACCAAGCAGACTGCAGGAACCAAGCAGACTGCAGGAACCAAGCAGAGCTGCTGACAACTCTCACAGGTTTGTTCACCCTTCCTTGCAGTTTGGACTTGCCACTCATCTTCCTAGACAGAGCAGTTAGAGGAGGCAGTGTTTGCTGAAGGAGCATGTGTTCTCTGTCTCCCACAGTGAGATGAAGATAGGTCAGGAAGAAACTTCACAAAAGAGACTGGACCCAGCCCACAGGTCATGAGCTGGGCCATGCTAAATTAGTCAAAATTGCATGGACTCAGCTAGTGTGGCACATCCAACTACTCACTTGCATAAATTTGTTCATACAACCATAAGTTCATCTCCACAGTTACAGCTTCTACATGACCACCTTATGGTTTCCTTTTTGAAAACTTGTGTTTTGAAATATTGCACCCTAACTTCAACAAGTTGCTGAAATGTAAAAAGCCAAAGGGAAAGTGTCACCGAGGTAATTAAATTATGCAGAGATTAGCCTGGGTTAGCTGTACCATGTAAGAGAAAATAGTCTAAGTCCACCATAAAATCGTATTGACACATGGCAGCGTTAACTTATTTGCCAGCTAGAAGAAAAGTCTTTCAGTTCAGCACCCAGTAAACTATGGCAAGACCACAGAAAGTCATGCTGTTATGTCAGTGAGGTCAAATGACATAGGAAAACCAACAAACTCATCAAGCCAGGTGTCATCCCAGGACACAGCTGAAGAACCTCTGGAGCATGCAGGCAGAGATACAACCTCTGCTAACTGCATACTAACTTTGTCTGCTACTGTACTTATCCAAGTTGAATCAATTAATTTTTTTAAAAATAAATAATTACAGGCATATTTGAAATCATTCTAGATGACCCCAACAGGAGTTACATGCCATCAATCTAAGATGTGGATAGAATTGAACAGAATAGAATAAACCAGGTTGGAAGAGACCTTCAAGATCATCGCATCCAACCTATCATCCAATACCATCTAATCAACTGAACTGTGCAACCAAGCACCCCATCAAGACTCCTCCTAAACACCTCCAATGATGGTGACTCCACCACCTCCCCAGACAGCCCATTCCAATGGGCAATCACTCTCTCTATGAAGAATTTCTTCCTAACATCCAGTCTAAACCTCCCCTGGCACAGCTTGAGACTGTGTCCTCTTGTTCTCGTGCTGGTTGTCTGGGAGAAGAGACCAGTCCCCACCTGTCTATAACCTCCCTTCAGGTAGTTGTGGAGAGCAATAAGATGAAAAGCTATGTATTTACTTCTAGGGTAAAGAAAGAAAATCTGGTTAGGTGTGAAACAGGAATATTGGCCCAGAGACTGCCCTGTCCAGACCTTCAGCAGTCATGCAAAAATGGTAACTTTTTAATCATTCAGTTATTCTTCAGAGCTTTGGGAGGTGCTCAAGATGCCTGCTGATATTCAGCGTGTGAACATGTTCATTACATAGCAAATGCACTCTCTACAAAATGTCTCTGAGGGAATCCGCACATTTATGCATTTTACTTGTTTCTTCCTTAGAGCGAAGTTTAAATAACAAAGATGCAAAAAGAAACAAAACAAAAAACCCCCAACACTTCACTGTAAGTAGACCTACTTGAAATTGTTTTGTAAAACCGCTGGAAACAAACACTTTTACCAGCCTGTTACAATTCAAGGAATAACATTTGAAGCAGCTGCTCAGCTACAAATATTTTTCCCTTCGACAAACAGTGGAGAAACAACAATATATTCCAAATCTATTACAAACTGAACCACAGGGTATTAACAAAGTAAGTCAGAAACAATTTCTTTCTAAGTAAGTCTGAAACTTTTGAATATTTATGAGGTTTTACATTCCTAAATTTAACAGGAGTGCCATAATCCAAAATAACTGCTGAATTAATAGCCAGGAGATAACATTTGTATAAAAGAGCCATTTGCTTTACAACGGCAATAAAGGAAACAACAGAATTATGAGTGTTGAGACTAATTTGAATAATGTTTAAAAAATGATATGTTGTGGGGCTGCAGCAATATTCTGGCTGCACCTGGCATCGTCTGTCCTCAGCTTCTTATGCTGGAAATGCAGCAGTCCAGGGTTTATAGGACAGTGGTCATTAAAACTTCATTTTTTAAATTACAAAGATATAAACATATTCATAATATGGAATATTAAAACATATCCATCCCTGAAATTTTGCTTCACTGTAGGACAAATTCCAGTGGATTTCTTAAAATAAACAGCAATAACAGCACTCTCTTCCAAGAAAACAGAGGGGATGAAAGCATCATGACAATAATAGGAAGGGGCAAGCAATTAAAATTTAAGTTACAGTGAAATAATTTTTTTAAAGCACCACAGTGATTTAAAAAAACTTAAAAGGCTTACTTCCTTTTGAACATTTTGAAGTCCATCTTCCCCTTTCTAAAAACAATTAAGGACATTATACTCTCAAGTCATTTTACCCTGCAGACCAAGCAATATCAATGTGTTTCATCCTTGAGAAAAATTCACATGACTCTTCTGTGAGCGTATGGTAAATTAAAGATGGATGTGCCTCCTCTGGTCACATCTCCATATCCCCTGGTATTAGAGCAAAAATTTCTTTTGAAAGGAACCACAAACACAAGCAGGCCTTAACACAGAGAATGAAACTGATCTTGCCTAATAAAGAACAAACTGGGCAGTTACCACACTGTGAAACTATCGCCACCTGAAAAAGAGGATGTCATGTCCCTAGAGGAGAGCACAGAGACAAGACCTGTGGCTACCCCATATTCAGATGTGCAATGAGATGGGGTGGGATGGATACAAGAAGAAGGAAAAACCCTTTTGTACTCATTTCAGGATCAGAAACAGGTTCATTTCTCATTGTTCTTTCCTATCACCTAAGTCGCTTCCCAGCCTGGTTGGTATCTGTGAACAGCTAAGAGACAAGTGACTGGTTGTGCTTTACCTTACATCAGCCGTCACTAAAGGGCCATATGCCATTAATAACCACCATACTTCCAAATACATGGAACACAGAGCATTTTACAACATTCTCATGGTAAGGGCTGAAGAAACCAATCACAATCAATCAATCAACACCATCAAAAAGGGAGACTTCTGCTCCTCTTACTGAACATATTTTATGAATGTTTTTTCATCTAGCTTGGTTAAAGTTATTGCAAATTGCTTTTCTTCTAATCCTGCCTAAAGTTTCTGTCACATACCACCCTAGTGCCTTCATAATGACCAGTACTGCTACTCAGAAAACATGTGGAAAGCATACCATACAAATTAAATTTAAATAAGTCTATAGTTATATATAGTATGAGAATGATCCCTTGGAGGTAAGTGAAAGGGATCAAGCTTCCTTTCCTGAATAACTTCTAGGTGTGATAGCTGCTGTAAGCTCATGAGCATCTTTCCAAAATTTTGCATTTCCCTAATGACCCACAAAGTTTTACAAATCAAACTTCCTGTGTGAGTTTGAAGTCTAGTTTTCAGCAAGTGAAATCTATACTAAGCTAAAGTCTTCTAGTTTCAGGCAGTCAGGTGTCCTGCCAGTGGAGAGCAGTAGACAGATCACATGGTGCCAGCATAAAAAATGGTCAGAGGAAGATAATTCCTTATATAGGGAAAACTTAATCAGCAGAAATTAATTATGAGTTTTGGTCAGTGGTGGAGAGTGGGCAGTTGCAAGGTGATGATTACATTTTGTCTCAACTTGCCAGAATTCTCTTATTTCATCCTTATTATCTGCAAATTGGCACAGACTGATAGGCAGTTTAAGGAGTTTCTTACACAGAAGATACCTACCACTTAAGGGTCTGATTGTATTATCTTCATTCAGCATTGGATGTTACACAAAACCAGAGTTTTTCACCCCATTTGATACAAAGAAGACAGGACTAATGTATCAGTCCACATATAGGCAGGGAAGGCTTACTAAATGATTTTGCACTAATTCTTCTAATCATGCATTCTTAGCAATCCTTTATGTCTGTGTTTGGTAATGTGATAAAAGCAGATGTAAGGAAGCTGGCAATTTCTTCATAAAGCATTCTGCTTGAAAAGTGTTCACTTGCATGGAAGCAGTCCAGCTAAATGCAGAAAACACTGGACTGAAATCCCACTTTGCTGTGTCAGCTTAAACTCTTCATACTTCAGTTTTACTACCAGTGTGGATAGGACATCAGAGCATTTTGAAACCTACTGCTAAGTATGTTAATATGGCTTTGGTAAAATAAATACATCTAGCACTTGGTATGCTCAGCATCTTTCTAATGTGGTGGTTTAGTTGATTGGATAGTGTTGGATGACAGGTTGGACTCGATGATCTCAAAGGTTTCTTCCAACCCGCTCTAGTCTAGTCTAGTCTAGTCTAGTCTAGTCTAGTCTAGTCTAATAAATTCAGGTATCAAATATAGGCCACTTTTTAGATAGCCCTATGGACAATGACATGTTGAATGGATAGCAGTTTCCTAATCAGAAAATATTGCCAGACTGAAGGGAAAAATACCTGCACAGAAAGCATCAAAGTGAAGAATATTTAAAGGTAATGCCTTCTTTAATCTCTCAGCCTTCTGTCTCTCTGTTGGAGACAGTATTTTCTGATTGCACAGAGTTTTATTTATATAGGGTTCTTTTCATGTCTAAAGGCCTCTGAGATACTTGCTTATATTTATAGCTGCAGGCCTCTCTTAAAATGTATCTTTATAGTCAGTTATTAGCAGTAGTGGACAAATTTTGTACTTCATATCCATGGAAGACCAAAGCTTGTTGTGTTCCAATCTGACACATTTCATACTCTTTCCAAAGGACAAAGAATCAAATGTTTCAGCTCAGGGATGTTTTAATGCCAGAGCAATGTGACTTTTAAAGGCCTCCATCTGTTACTGCAGACTGCTGATGGCATCTCTCTGCCCTTCATGATGCTGAGTTAGCATCTCTTTTCCAATGACCAACTACAGCAGAAGCAGGACAGCAGCATTTAGAGGGAATTTTAAAATATTTACAGTAAAGGGGAGTGGGTGTTGAAGAAACTTAAACTCTGCACATGTATTATTCTCAAAGTTGTCATCCTAAATGTTGTGGATTTTGTAATGTGATTATCACAGTAGCATTGCTGCTGCCTTCAAAGGTGAAATCACCCAGAATCACAGAATCATTTACACTGGAAAAGAACTCTTGAGATCAGTAAGTCCAATGACCCTTTTCAAGGGTCAAAAAAAATATCCCAATTTTATTTGCCTTTCAGCAACTTCCACCAAATTCAAGTTCTCTGAGTGAGGTCACAGGGACACTCAAATAACTACAACTGGAGACTGGAACAAGATAGAAGTGAGGGTGTGGACTTGTCCAAAGTAGCTGGATGAGAATATGAGATAAGGAGACCTCATACAGCTTTGCTACTGTCAGATCTACCAGACATCCTGTTTCTGTGTGCCAGACTTCAATGTTCAGATGCAAAAGATATCAACAGTCCCTGAAACAAGATATATGTGTTTAAAACCTTTTCACAGTAACTCAGCAGATCACCAGACAGTTGTGATTATGCAAACAATTTCCCAAATTCTGCCCAAAGTCCCACAGTAGGTGTCCGAGTCCTTAGCTCAAAAAAGTCATTCATTGTTTTAGTCAAAGTTTCACTGAGAATAATGCTGCTCTTGCATCCAGCTTCAAAATCAGCAGCTGAAGCACATATATGTAGTACAAACTGCTTCATCCTTAACTGGCACATTAATGTAATTTAGACATGAAATGTAGAACAAAGAAAGTTGCATTTAGTATTGTTTCAAAAAGCTGTATTTGGTTTGATCACTTACCAAAGAACTACTGCTTAGTATGAATGCTAATATTTGCCTTAATTAAAAGAGAAACTTGATGACATTAAGAAGTTATTTGTTCTGCTTCTTCTACTAGAACAAGACAAGTAGCCATTAAGCAATCTATCAATATCACACATAGCAATTAGAATTTTTTAAAAATTATTATCATGCATCATAAGCTTAGGGAAAAATTATATTTTTTACTTTCTGCTTTTGGTATAAGACTATATGTGTCTAAGGAAAGGATTTATCTTCTCATAATTTTATTTTTAGAAGGGCAAGGTAAGATACATTATTACAGTGCTACATGTGCTACTTCAAAGGTAGGCTCAGAATTATACCTAAAAAGCTGAAAGTATTTTGAATGATTCTGATCGGTCAGTCAATCCTGTCTGAACACACCACTTTTTGGAACTGGGACCCATCAAAAGGAATAATAAATTTCAGAGATAAAAATATTACATTTAAAATTTTGTTATGAACTGTAACACAAAACCCCCAAAATATATTATTTATGTTGCTAAAAATCAATCCTTGATGTTAAAGTTTTTTTTTCCCCAGTACACAGAAACAAAATATATGGCAGCCTATAAAAGGAACAAGAAATTTCTATTTTAAAAGAACAGAGACATAAAATAAAAACAATTAATGGTCTGAGCATCCATTATTCTTAAGGCCAAAGTCCATAACCACAGCAGCCTAGGACTGGAGTTTTACAGGGCATGCACATTTGACACAATGATCTCCCGAGGCGCGCAAGGGAGTGTTCACGTCCTTTTGGCTTATGGTGATTAGGAAATAACCAGTGTGTCACATACTACAGGCTAGCAACTGTCGACTTTTTATGACCATTGGTGCAGATGAGAAGCTCATACAAAAGGTCTATTCAGTCTCTGTCCCAGAATTTTAAACAAACACAAGCAGCAAACCCAGGACAAGTATTTCTCCGTGATACAAAAGTGGCAAGCATGCAGGCTGCCATTTCCCACAGCAGCCGTACTTGGTTTTGGTAAGCAGAGAGCTTTGTTGCTCCCATGAAGAGCAAAATGGGTAATGTACACTGACCCCCTCAAGCCCATAAATTTGTGAGGGTGAAGGAAGAGGGATACAAGGTAGCCTTCTCCTCTACAACACTACCTAAGAAAGGGAGGGAAGGCCCTAGCTGCTTCCTTGAAGACTCAGAAGAAGAAAAAAACCTGATTAAGGATAGAAGGTGCAGGGTCAGGGTTCTCACAGAGGACACGATATGAAGGCACAGTGAGGAGCTGCCTCTTTCGGTGGCAAACAGCCCAAACTGTGCCTGGCAGTTCTCAGCTGGACACATGGTGCGAGACGGTGCATGGGAAAGAAAAAGTGAAGGTGGTGCCAAGAACAGACACCAAGAAGAAAAATAAAAAAAAAAAACCCATAAAAAAAACCCCAACTAACACCTCAGTAAAACCTCAAAAACTTCACCAGTGCCATAATGATGTATACATTGGTGTTACAGTATATTTTCTATCCCAGCATACCCCAGCAGCAATTGCACCAAGCCAGTCTGCTGGTGATGTGCCATGGCATTGCTGCTGGATTGCACAGCAATGGTACTGGGTGGTGTCCCTGATGGCCAACAAAATTTTCCTTATGAGCACTTGCAACAATTTGTTCAGGCAATACAGTGATTGGTGGTGAAAGTTATGCAAGTATATGAGTGGGCTACTGCTCCACTGGGGAGAAAGTCCTATTTCAGGTCTGCTAGAGTGACAGCTATAGCAGAAGATTGCCAGGTAGACAACAAATAACGTTGAAAACCATCTTCAAACTTACAACATACATGTTCAGGGAAGCTACGGAGAGCACTGAAGTGATTATCTTTAACATTTGTCTTATCTTTGTATTTTTCTCCTTAGTTTTAATCAAATTCTGGCTTCAGGTTTAAAAGAAGTCTACCTATTCTATTTTGAATCCATCAGTCACTCCCTAGGAGCATTCAGGACTGGCTAAAAGAGTAGTCTCCAAAAACCTTTGAGAGTTTTCTCTTGCCACAGTTTAACAAGCCAAGAGGATTATACTGTGTGAGACTGAGGACAGACTGTGAACACAGAGCCCAACTCCTCTCCCTGTAGCAGAAAGCTACATCCTCCACATCACCCTTCATCCTGCATACTACACCAGAAGAGAAGGCCCAAGCACATAGATGTACAGAGCTCTAGATCACACTCACCTCACAGCCTAATCACTGCAAAATTTCTGAGAAAAAAATAAATGTACAGATCCTGCTTTTTTCAACAAAACCCAAACATTAGGCAATTAAATCTTGTATTTCTTTAGCTCTTTACATGCTACCTATATATTACTTTAAACAAAAGTTGCTCTATTGCTGCTTTGAGGTCAAATGTTGCAGCACAGCCATATATATTTTTTTCTTATCATTCAGGAGCTTCTTAATGAAGGCCTTACAATATATGTTGATTATGATATCTAGCTGATGTTTTTCTCCAAGACACCTTGAATCTGCCAAATTTATGTTTTGAAAATGTCTTATCCTATGCTTAGACAGTGCTGCAGAGGTGCCATAGAATCAACCAAGGAGGCATGAATCTCAGTGAAGAGGTCGGTCTGCATGACACCATCTTAAGTACACTGTACATTGTCCATGTGTGGCACAAAGCTATAGGATGCACTAATACCTCAGCCACTGCTTATGCAGAAAGGCAGTGAATATGAATACAAGAAAGAAATGAGCCAGACAAGAGGGGCTGCATTGCTGTGCCAGCCAGCATTCAGCTCACCAAGGTCTGTCCTAGGTCAATTCCATGCAACTCTGGAGCACTCCCCATAGGCCAGGTCTTGCAACAGCTTGCTGTGGTGGTGCTGTGATTATGCCACTTTACAACCTTTCCTTATTACCACGCACAGCAACAAGTCTCCTTCAGGGGAAGGTGTAGATAATGTAAGTAGATAACTGGCATCACTTTAACAGTAGTCTTGATGATATTTATTTCCATGAATGGAAATTTTTTTGTTGTTGTTTTGGGGTGGGTTTGTATGCCCATAAGCTTGCTGTGTTCCAGGGACTGGAATACAACATACAGCTGCATAACAACACAGAAAGCAGGGCTAGTTGAGCTATGTTTAAGCACACTGAACAAGATGCTTTATGTGCAGGGGGACCACAGAGGTGCTGGAAAATACTGATAGCTGATGTTCTCAGCTCTCTGTGTGTGTGTGTGTGTTCAGAGCTGGGTGTAGCTTGTTGGAAAGCACAGGATGATGGAACACTTCACATAAATGGCCTCATAAAATATTCAGTTTCCTCGTTTTGCCTGGGGTACAATCTACACATTTCCTATACAGTTTCAGCAAGAAAGCTAAGTGCTAGAGTCTATTTCTCATACATTTAAAGTGTTTACACTTTAAATTTGAAAGACTTAAAATGCAAAACTACTGACACAATCTCTCTGTTAGAAAGTAATTTCCTCTGCTTGGGATTTTGCCCAGACTAAGCCAAGAGGCTTTGGAGACTAAATGAACAGAGGAATCCCCACTCCACACAGGCAGACAATGAAACATAACCCATAGAACGTTGTAATTGCAACTGATTTTTACATAGCATATGGCATATGTAGTTTTGCTTGGAGGATAGAGGCTCACACACCCGAAACAGGAATTGATCTAGGAAACAAATGCACATCCGTGTAAATTTTTCCTTCAAATACATCCCAGAGCCTAAATTAATACTACACAAGATCATAATAATTCACACATTCGTGTGAGAACAGGTCTTTCAACACAGTCTCACTTTTACCAGCTGATGGAGGAATGTGAAAGAAAAATACTGGGAATAACACTGGATACAACAAGGCTGAACCCATAAGGATATTTCTCTTCTTGATGATGTGCACAAGTACACACTGCCTGTGCTGCTAACGTATTCTACTACATACACGCACACACACATTATGGTGGTGTGAAATTGCACTGGTATTACCTTTTCCCAAGATTTTACTGCTTGAGAGAAATGCTGCTAGGCGACCAGCGTTAAAGTGGAGCAAGGATGGCACCCAGTGGCCAAACAGATTCATCTCAGAAAACATTTCTCTATTTTCCATTCTTCATTTTCAAGGACCTTTAGTAGCAAAAACACTCTAGCTCTAGTGCGAACATGTTGGCAATGTCAAAAGCCCTTAAAGGACACTGCCTTCTTCCTTTGGGGGATATCTGTGTTTGCTTTTATTTGGTAAGAAACCCCAGCCTATACAAACAACATGGATAATTCAAAATCAACATCATTAATATGTTTATGACAACCATTTGCAGCCAGAACACTGTATAAAGGCAGAAATAAGCCAAATATTTAACTTTGCAGGGTATGTGCTAAGGAAAACAAAAAAATCCCCCCTGGATTTAAAATAAGTACAGCTGCCAGGGTACTTGTTTCATTTTTAAATGAAGATTGATAATATCAGTGGCAATTAGAAAATGCCTATCCACATGAAGTTTGGTGAAAAATTACCAGTTGTAACTGTTAGTCTGCTGGAGCTACAAAAAGAATCCAAGCACAGATAAAGAATAATTTCAAATATGAAATATGATGCTATCTTTGTGGATTTTTAAAAAGAATTCTTTCTTCCATTACTTAAAGAAAACAGTGCCAATGGCCTTACTGGGCTGATCTGGGAAGGCAGGTCGCAGAACTGTGAACTCTCACATACAGGGTGAGCTCCAGGGATGTGTGTCAGTTGTGTGGGGAATAATTTGCTCCTTATTCATGGCAAAAGAATCATGACAATGATGATAAACTCCGAAAGTACCATCACTCACTAAAATACCCCAACTCATTATTTTATTTTTTTTAATTACTGTGCTCCAATTTAATTCTGCAAGTTTTTTCTAGAGACATTTTTCTTCCTGTTTGAAAACTTTTCCAAATATAAATTCCCAAGTCTGCCACGGACTGAAGCATACTACTTTATCATTTGAAAAGTGATGATTTCTTTTTAAAACAATCATCCATCAGATATTCCTCAGGCTTGCATGACATTTTAAATGTATCCTATGCCTTATTGCTTTTTTGCATGGTCGGTGGCTAAACAGGGGCAGCAATGCTGAGCTGCGCTCATCCCTCGATGTTTTCAGATGAAAAGAGATTCTTGTGTGGTATGATGACCAATCAGATTGAAGGACAGACAACAGGTCTGCTGGATCATAAATCATTTCACATTCACTTATGAGTAATTCTATGTCCCAAACAATTACTATTTATAATTTGTTTTTCTAAACATTCTCAAGTCCTAGACAAAATGGTTCTGAATAGGAAAACAGATGCAAGAAATACAGAACTTCTCATGTAAATAATAAAACGCAGTATTTGAGAGCAGCAAAGAACAACACTTTTTTTTTTTAGTATGGGTAAATTAATAACCACAAGTGTTTTATTAATCCTCTGCTGAAAATTTCTGTTGTTGAAGTACCACTGTATTAGTGTGCATAATTAGTAAGACACTGAAAAACAGCTACTATTAAAAGCAATTAAGTCGGTAATATTTTAAACTATTTAGAATGGGGGTTTTATTACTCTAAAAGAATATCAGAATATTGCTGAAACTCTTAGAATTAGTATCTAAACGAATTGAATTCTATTTCAGCTTTGCACAAGGAAACTTTTTAGAAAAAGTACTATGAATACTGGTTTTGACCATGCACATAATTTTCATTTTCTATTACTCTCAGTGATTGAAGTTTACTACTTGCTACAGTATTTAACAAAGAGATTTGAGCTCTGGTCTATCTATGAAGTAGCTGAATATAGAAGTAGTAATTTATTATTTAATATTTTAAACTTCATATTTAATATTATTTAAGTGTGTGTCTTTACTTTGCAGTCAGAATATCGGTATTGATTTTTCACATTTTTTTAATCCTAACCCTTAAGCACCATTCTTCTAAACCTACATTGTAAATGTACTTAATGATTACATAAACACTTAAGAATAAATATGTTTTGTCTTTGCATATTAAAAAAACCTCACAGGAAAGTCTTTATTGACAGCTGCATTATACCCTTGCCCTGATGTAACCCACAGACCAGAACCTACTCCATGCTGAAAGATGCCTATCCCTTTCAAAATTGTTTGATGACCTGTGCTAAACCTGTGCATGAATATATGATTAAATCATGGGCTTCATCTAGCTTCCAGGCCACAGGTTTCTTTATTTTGCCTTAATCTCTCAAATCGAACATAGCTTTTCCTCAAGAGAAAGATTTTTTTAAAATTAGGATTTATCTCCTTCACTACAAAATGAACTGGTTTTGTGCAGGCTTACCATACAAATGCAACACAGCTGCATCATACAAATCTTTTGCAGTCAGAAAGCAGAAACCCTGAAATCTGTTAGAGAGATGTTTTACTATTTCTGTTCCCTCTCTGCAGCTGAGAAAACATGAAGTGCACTGCTCTGTTCAGATGATATGACAACAGCAAGACAAGGAGCCCTCCTAGTTAGACTGCCAATACTCAGGGGCAGGCAGACGGGATGGATGTACTCTTCATGACCACTATAATCTCCCTTTACCACTCTATAGCCACCAAAGAAGGGCAGCCTCTTCAGAGAGCAGTTCAGTGTCTGAGCCTCACCATGTTAAACTGCTCCTTGTAAACCCTCCCTCCATGGCATTCTGGAAAATTCACATTCCATCTGTCCTGAAGGGAAGGGAACACTTTACTTTGGGAGCTCTGTTTTTTCACCTGGAAGTAAGAAATGTGGTCATTTAGAAATGCAAGAGGAATCCTTTCAGTGATCTTTTGCAAAAATGTAATCTCATCTGGATCAGCTATGAAGCAAGTAAACTCAAGTACAGAATGTTTAGAGTTTTTTGGTAGCAAATTCAGAATTCCCATTATCTTTTTCCTATTAACTATGCCTGGAATTAGGGTAGACATTGTAGTATGACACTAGTCACAGAATCACCAAGGTTAGAAGAGACCTCAAGGATCATCAAGTCCAACATGTCACCACAGATCCCATGACTAAACCATGGCACCAAGTGCCACATCCAATCCCCTCTTGAACATCTCCAGGGATGGTGACTCCACCACCTCCCTGGGCAGCACATTCGAATGGCTAGCAAGACAGTTCCAAAAGTAATTTGTAAACATGTTTCTTATGCCTCTGACACACTGAAGTAATCTCACTTTTTTCTGATAAAATGACTTGTGGAAGAAGTTAAAGAAAAAAAAATCCCCACAAACTGTTACACTGATCATTTACATGTCAGTAAAACCTATCACATTGGAACAGGCAACAATATCTGTATGAGAAGAGCTGCTGTATTAGGAGAAGAGCACCCAAGAATCAAGCCTTGGAACTAAGACAAGGAGCTGAAGAACAGCTTGGCAAGACAATCCAGAAATGCTTCTGGGCCAGGTGGTTGAGAAAGTAAAAAGAAATGGAACATACTAAAACAAACAATTCAACAAACTTGGGAGTTTCTCTCAAACTCTGGGATCTGCCATTTCAGAGACATATGACAGCAATGACCAAGTCAAAGCACATTTCTCATAGAAGGCGTGGCCTCTTTCCTGGGTGGTAAAAAGCAATGCAAAGAATGTAGATGCTTTTTTTTTTTTTTTTTTTTTCCCTGTCCTTTTTATTTATGCCCCACCATAGCAGTGCTGCTGGAAGGCACTGATTAATAAAATAAGAATAGCTGTATTGTGTCAGACCAAAGGTTGTTCTAAGCCTTACCTTAGGTTGTTCTAACCTTAGCTTTGAGAGCAACCAAAAGTGGAGAAAACTAATTATTTAAACTGAGAAAACATACTTCCTTGGTCCATCCTTCTAAGCTTCAGTGAGCTGCACTTTGGAGATTTCCTGAGGCAGAGATGACTGACTTTGTACCGTAGACCTTGTTTGCCTTTCCTTCTGTTAATGCATAATTTTTAACTCATTAACTCATCTATGGTGATAGGTCATATGGTTTAACTACATATTTGCAGAAGAATGATCTTTAGTCAGATTTAAAAAAAACCCTGTGCCCTGGTAATTTCATATGATGCCTCTAAATCTAAACACTGTGTGAGAGAAGCCCATGAACAGTCTTTCTCTACTCCTCCATGCCATTTCCTCTTCATGGAAATAGTAAAAAATAATTTTGGTTTTATACATCTTTGAACTACAAAGCACTAGCTTGATGGCAACAGCCTCACATCTCAGAAACTAGTCTAAAAGCTCCAGTATATTATTTGTAATAATTACTTATTATTTTTGATAATTTTCAGTGTATGCAATGTGTTCTTCACTTCTTGTTTCCATGACAACTGAAGACACGGGCACATGTAAAAGTGTGTGAAATAATGTAATACAATAAAGACCTCAGTTTCATAAATTATGGATGTCTTAACACCGTGCTTTAGGTCCTGTCTTATGTGGGCAGTGTATGCAGAAAATCAAGAGAAAATAAACTGTTTAACAGCTTGTTAACATGCATTTCCTAAAAGGGGAAAAGGAAACACAGCTCAGTATTAACACTAAAGCCCTGCTTACTCTCAAGGTTTCTCCTTGTTTTTCCTCCATTTGTCACTACTCCCAATGTGACTGTGATACTGTGATACTGTGACTTGAGCAGCCTCAATAGCACTAGGGTCGGTGCCAGCAGAGACTCCCTTGTGAAGGTGGAGTCCAAGAGCCTGTGTCTTGGAAGACAATCTGAAAAATACCTAAGCATGTGAAGAACACTTCATGCACTTACACAGAATTGTAGGTCACTAAAGAGCTCTGTGTGTTTCAACATATGCATGGCTGGGATGAAGGCTTACAATACTGACTTTGCAGTGTGATTACATGCCTTCAATCCTTGGAAAACCATTGTTACTTAACAGATTGAAATGGTAGTGTCAACAATGCATAAAAATCTTATCTTCCAGCTATACATGCTTAAATGGCCATATTTCATAAGTGGTTCAAAACACAAAGGCCAGCTTGCCTTTCTGAAATTTAATTACTGAGGAAGACTATAATGTAATTATTATAAACCATTAAGAATTATTTAATTACCAGAACATAAAAGTAGCTAAAACTGAAAGATGGCATCACAGGAGAGAATAACATAGCCTATAAATGCTTTCCCAATCTTTACAGGAACTGGAGATAAAATGAACATGCATAAAATTGAAATTTTCATTTTGCTGCCCACTGTTATGCATTTAAGGGTGGATATAAAATTGAACAGCAGCAGACATGAATAACAAATGCATTTTATATCATACATGTGGCACATGCCAAATAGCGAATTAATCCATCATCTTTCATGGATTTAACTGTTAACACCGTCATATCCAGTAGCCATCCTAAAAGTACCCTTTTTGATTCAACTCTTTCTGTTCTTGTTTAGTTAAATGCCCAGGTTTTTAAGAGAAAGACAAAGGCCTCCCTGTGTGGAGGTCGGTCTTTTACCTAGTCATACATTAGGGCTACGGAATGGAGAAAATACAAGAAATGCTATTCATGCTACGTTTTGAATTAAATATTCTGTAAAGCAGCTGATACATTATTTGTTGTTGTATAGCTCTCCCGTGTGCTGTTTGACCTAAAAAGGGAATCTCTCACAGGGCCATAAATAATGCATCATAGTCATTAAATATTGATCTGGCTTATACCATTCACAGCTGCACAATTAGGTTATCTTCTTAGAAACAGCTTTGTGTCTATTACCCATAACAGGGCAGTGTTTACATCTTCTCTTAGGAAACTATAACAGGACAGTGTTTACACCTTCTCTTTGGAAACTATATTAGTCAAATTTAAAGGTGATATGTGTTTGTGGGTCTGCTTGCTAAGTCACAGGACTTGTCCATTACTGCCTCAGAAGTCAGTAACTTGCCATAAATATCCTATCCTGGACACAATTCTGCATTCTTTTGGATTTCTATATTTGTCTACACGACAACTATTTTTAGGCTTGGAGAGCCTACATTTCAATGTGAAGAAACCTGGCACTACAGAAGAATGTTATAGGATAGCATTGTTCTTAGACTAATCAGACTTCATTAGCCTTGCATTTTTTCTATTCAAAAATTACAAATGCTTACAGCTAAATACTAGCATTAGTAAACACAATGTAAATGGAACTGTCTTTTAAGTCTCAAATACAAGTGAGAACCGAATTGCTATATCTAACTGCTGAAAAAAATAATTAATGAGTATCAGTATGGTTCATTGCAGGACAGGTTCCTCTGTGACCTACTCTAGGTGCTCAAGCTCTGGCCAGGGGTTGGACTAGAGATCTTTTGAGGTCCCTGCCAAACCCTAACACTCTGTGGTTCTGTGGCTGGTGTATTGGATTTTTGGGTTTTTTGGAAACCATCATAACCCAAGTCTAAAAAAAAATAAAAGTTGAAAAATATTTGGTAGCAAATAAACGTAAAATAAACTGGCAACAGCCAGTGTGTACAATACTTACTATAAATTGTATGGTTTGGTTTTTCTTGGTTTAAGCAAAAAAATCATTCACAAACAATACATATGCCAAATACGGGAATAATGGCAGACACCCCACTATTACTTCTGATTAATAATCAATTATGATTCAATTGGCTGTTATATAAACTATCAATTAAGCTTCCATATGTGTTCCCTCATTTAAAAAAACCTACCTATTTTCAGGAAAAGGGACCCATTTTACACTGCGTGACAGCTTAACGTACAATCAAGTGGAACGGATCTTAGATTTTAACTTGTTTTCAGAGATTTTGTTCTATCAGAAAATGCAGTACAAATGAAACTGCCATGAACAAATAGATGGAAGGTGGCAGAGGGAATGTTACTATGTTATTTTACAAATGCCAAACAAAGCTGGAGACAGCAACTTCCTACTGAAATCAATGGCAAACCTCCCATTACCTTCCCCAGTGCCAGATTATCTCCTACAGAAATGAAGAGACTAGCTAAGAATCTGAATCCAGATCTCTGCATTTCCCCTTGTGTCTACCTGGAGAGATATGACCCCGCTCTTACTGGTAAAACAACCTCTCTGGGTTAATGGCATGAGTTTTCCATCCCCACTTCCCCTGTGTGTGGGCAGTAGACTGGGTGCTTCCATCCAGATCGGCCAAGATGCTCCCTAAATCTCCCTACACTGTGTCTGAGTCTCACAACAGTCCTGCTCACACTGGCCTCCTTAGAAATGTGTGCCTGCCACTGGAAGCACTAATGGATCCCAAAAGCTTTAGGGCAAAGCATGAAAAGGATTGGTGAGAGATTTTTGCAGTAATGATTTGCATAAGTGGTTTTCTTCTAAGGAAAAAAAAATCATTAAGAGAACAATTTTGAATATAAACATTAAAAAATTTAGCTTTCATATTTTTATTAGTGAAAGCTATATTCTAGGAACACCAGAAGCAGAATGCTTCAAAAGGTTCATAAAACCATTCAGTGGAGATTTACATTGCTGCTTTGTTCATAGACAGTTGTAGAAGTCAGGTATGGAATAGACCAACTGCATTGTTCCATACAGTGAACTTCCCTCTATATTTTCCAGCTTCACAATCAATGATATTTTGTACTTTTTCCCCATCCTAGCATCTGCAGAAAGGTATTTAAGTTCTTAAGGCTTTCTTCCTAGAATGGGCTTTTTTTTTTTTTTTCATTAATTCATAGAGACCACAGAAATAAATGTTATTTGTTTAACAGAACTTGCTCACAGTGATTATATTTAATTCTTCAAAAGATACCTGGGATAGTTGTGAATTTGCATATTTCTGAATTAATCCAATAACAGTAGGAAACTAATGAAAACATTTCAAATGAAAAATCAACTTTAACTGGCCTGCCTAGGCTTTCTGTGATGCAATTAAATTAATCCACTGGGAAAAGCCAGAGGGAAAATAAACTTGAGGAACACTTGCAATTTTACACTTTGTATCAGAATATACTTGAGATTCTAGGTAAATAAAAATGAATGGGAAAGCATTATATTGAAAGTATAAACAAATACAATCACACAGATGGAGTTAACATCAACTAGCAAGAAGAATTACAGTACCGTCCAGTCACAGCATGTTTGTGGCACTACGTTAAAAAGTTGTCAAATCAAATGTATTGTCACTCTAAAGACATTAATTACTGTTAGGTCCCATGCCAGTCTAGAACCAGCAGTGAACTACTGGCATTACTCTCATTTAGATGTTTCTATCATGTGTGTTTGTTACTGCTCAGATTGAACCAGAACATTGGGTAAATCTTAACAGACATTTCTTGTGACATCTGCCAATAAATCACCAAAGGGAGAGGAGACAGTTTTAGCTCCAAATGCCCCCAGAGGGAGGAATTGTTTATTAGTCAGTCAGCTCTAGACCATGACCCTACTATAACAAAAGGTTTATACAAAATATAACGATGCAACAAACAGAGAAAACAGCAGTGATTTCAGGATAGGATGACTTAGGAGACCTCAGCAGGGAGATCTGCTGCCAGAGCTTTGCAAGGAGGAAGGGAGAGAGGTGCAATTTCACCCCACAGATGGATGGTCCCTTCTGGCAATGAGCTCTCTATTGAAGGCCCACAAGACATGTCTGTCTTTAGACTTTTATTGTTTTGATTTGTTTACAACCAGTGATGTAAAGCATTAACAAAGACCACCTGTCACTTGCTTTCTCAGGAGTTGAAAAGGTGAGAACTGGCTATTAGGGGCAGTTTTTCTGAAAAATATCTCAATGTAAACGTGCCTTTTTTATATTCCTCCCACTGTATGCATGTAAAGTCCCAAGTTCCTCTCATTTTCTTTGATCCCTTCCTCAGCTCCCACCGCTATTACTTTCCTATGGTGCCTCTTCCTGAGGCTGCCATCAAACCCATGCTGACATGTAGTTCTATCAGCTTGTGCTGGGGCAATGGTATTTTGCCACTGTGCAACTATCAATGCAGCAATTTTGTTTTATCCTTTCACAGATTTTCCCAGCTTCCCTGACCAAGAGTCTAACATGTAATGCAACCTTTGTAAATCATTATTAATTATTATTTTCTTCTTTTGATATAAAACTTTTCTCTCAGATAATCTACATCCATTTTAATTTGCTGTTATATTTTCAGACAGAATGAAAAACTTAAATCCTTACCTTAAATTTATCAACTTCTGCCTTTGAACATGTTGCATGATAAGATAACACCTGCCCCAGAACAAAAGACAGAAAACCATTTTTGTAGACTTGACAAGTAGAAATAATAGGGCTCTGTACTGCAGTCTAATCAATGATGTTTAAAACAAACTTAATTAATATTTATGCATAGTAGTTCAGTCCTGAATGTCAGCATATAATAACCAATTGCAGGTTATCGGGTATACATTTGACATGTATGTTGCAGGGAATTTTATAGGACATCATGGGCAGTAAGTAAGTTAATATTATAAGCATTCCTATGTTGTTCTTCTGGAGTTCTACAATTAAAAGAGCAGGAATTTAATGTAAAAATAACAGATTTATAGACTTCAAATAATGCCTTTTGCTATACTGTGAAGCTTTATTGCCTGTACTAGTGGCACACCACTGCATGCAAATTAGTACCTTTATGCTATGCTTGACATTCTCTTCAATACCATTTTGGAGATGAAAAAAAAATAAAATGCATGAAGTACTGCACACTTCCTCTTATTACCTATAAGTACGCATACATACTCATAGAAGCAGAGGACTCCTATCAAGGATAGTTCTTCCTCATCACACAGCCACATCCAACCTGCTTATGTGCTAAAGCTTTGATGCATATTTCTCATTTTGAAATTGTTTTTGCCTGTGGATGACCGGTGCTCATACTAATACCTAAACTCTATCTCAAATGGCTTACAATACCTTGTGGCAGTAAGTACCAAGATGGAGTTACACATATCAATTTTAGAACTGTCATCTTTTACAGTACCAGGAAATCGTTCCTGCACTATAAAAGTATAAACAATAAACACCAATTAGCTTGTTCTGCCCCATGTTTTATTTACTGTAACTATACATCATGTTATTCCTTAAGCAGTACCAATTTTTCTGTCCAATCATATTGTAGCTTCCTTCAGAAATCTCTAAGGTTAGTAAAAGCATGTCTTCTGCTATGACAGATTACACTCAATACTAAAATTCTCAACAAGCTTTGTCTTTACCAGCATTCTTTATACCCCTCTAGATTCATACAGTCTTCCTTAATAATGATTTATTCTAATATTTTAACAATTTTCACATTTTGCATCCATAATATATAAAATAGCATTTAGCCTGGGTTTGAACCATGTAACATCTTACTGTTAACCTTTCCCCACAATTTATTTGTATTTTGAAGTTCTGTTAGCCAATCTTTTGAGAACTCTGTATGAAAACCAGTATCTGTATATCTGTATAAGAATGTTATTATGGTACATATCAAACTGAAATATTTTACCTCTGATATTATTATAATTTTCCAATGCCACTCCTTACCATCCTAGCTAAATACATAAATACCAATAAAAAAAATCTGTTACTGAAAAAATGGATTCACAGTCTTTCAGTGTACACCATTCTTTTTTAAAGTACTTTTCAGCTGTATCCTTAATCACTTTACACAAATGTTATGATGATGAGTTGTTGCTCATTTGAATTACTCATCACTGAAAGAATGGCCATTTATCAAACCTACAATTTACATTAAAGCTACATGGCTATTAGTCTTTTTAGATCAAAGAAGGAACCTATATTTTAAAACCAAGAAATTTCCTTAACTTCTATGTTAACTTGCATCCCTATGTATCCAAGTGTGATATCTGGCACTGGTTGTTTTTCTTGCCAGGAGAAGTACTCAAAGGTATCATACCACACAAATACCTGGGGCATATGTAAAGAATGAAAGCCTTGCAGGAGGCCTGAAAAGGAAAGTTTTGAACCTTTCCTCCTAAATGAAGGCATATACAATAGCAATAATAACAATTTAAACCCCAACTTATGTGTAGAATGTTTTCTAACAAGAACAGCCCTATTGGCTTCAAAAGGCTTTGACATGCCCACATGCTTCACAGGATAGAACCCACATACTCAGATAAACATCTCCAGCCTTAAAGCAAAAGGGGAAGGAAAAAAAAAAAAAAAAAAAGCTATCTTCACAGCAGTCCAGTTTGGTTTGATTTTTGTCAGGCTAACAGTATTTTTGTGTTTCTTATTGTAATAGTGGGTATTCCATAAACCCAAAGGAGTTATACAGTTAAAGGCTGCACACATCTGAGATAGCTAGATCATTTTCTTCCCTTACAACGCAGGAAATTTAAAACAGTGCTGACATCTTAGCAACATTGAAGGAATGCTGTAATTTTAACCAGTCCTGCACAATACTTAAAAAAAATTAAAAACTTAAATTTCATTCAAACCACTCTTAATTATTGTTTTAGTAAGAATAATGTAAGCAATGCAGTGAGAACAATGCACATTTGTGAAGCTCTACTAAAAATTACAAGCTTTGTTCTTGGCACGATTGCTTTTGATATGATTATGTTTAAAATCTCTGAAATATAATATAGAATAGTGCTTCAATGTTGAATCATTTAACAGAATTTTAATTAATCATTCTTTTTTTGAAATATTTTGCATTTTAGAGTTTAACAGATGGATTTCATGATAGAGTTCATTCTTCATGAAAGGAAGGAGGGGCAGAAATAAGAACAGAAATTCCTACAAAATGAATGGACAGAAAAAGAGAAAGTTTTCCATCCATTTATCCACTTCATATGTATTTTATTGAAAGATGTGGTGGTGGAAAGCCAGGATCTTGCAATTACATATTGGCCTTGGCCCACAGCAAAGCTCTTACTGAGCTGCCAGCTATCCTGCTTTGATTTTATTCTAGCAAGACATATCTCTGATAAGGGCTCTGATAAGGTGTTGCTTTTGATACTAAAAAAATCCCATGATGTCAATCAGTTTTTCCAAACTTTGTCCTGTTCACAGCAAGTTCTACTTACAACACTAGAAAAGCAACAAACTATTGAAAATAGCAATTTCCAAGGAATTTTCAGTTACTAAGGGACAAGAAAATGCATATAACTCCTAGATTAATTCCTGCCATTATGCCTGTAAGAAACTAGATTCTCCATGGTCATTTTCTTTCCTTATAGTATAAAAAACAGACATCAAATGAAACATCCAGGTTCAAAATTAACTGTGTATGAGCTCCACAATTAAGTGTGCTGATAAAGTTTCCCTTCAGCGCTACCTTAACAAAACAATGGGCTAAGGTGCAGACAGCCAGGCATAGAAAGTGATACCATACACAATAAATTCAGAAGTAGTTGGTATCTTTACATATGACACTTAAGAGCGAAGGAAGTTTTTTTTTAAGATGCATACATACGTCAAGAGCCACAGACTGTTTTGCCCAGGATTTCTTCACCTGGTCATACATAATTGTGTTGTTGATGCCCAGGCCACAAAAAATAACAAAAGCCTAGAATTTAAAAAAAAAAAAAAAAAAAAAGTCAATTATAATTCAATTGTAATAGAAACACAAAGATGAATGGTGGTTTAATCATCATAGTATAGTATCATAGTATCAGTCAGGGTTGGAAGGGACCACAAGGATCATCTAGTTCCAACCCCCTGCCACAGGCAGGGACACCCTACACTAGATCAGACTGGCCAGAGCCTCATCCAGCCTGGTCTTAAACACCTCCAGGGATGGGGCCTCAACCACCTCCCTGGATAACCCATTCCAGGCCTTCACCACTCTCATGGTGAAGAACTTCTTCCTCACATCCAGCCTGAATCTCCCCACCTCCAGCTTCATTCCATTCCCCCTAGTCCTATCACTACCTGATAGCCTGAGAAGTCCCTCCCTAGCCTTCTTGTAGGCCCCTTCAGATACTGGAAGGGCACAATGAGGTCACCTTGGAGCCTTCTCTTCTCCAGACTGAACAGCCCCAACTCCTTCAGTCTGTCCTCATAGGAGAGGTGCTCCAGCCCTCTGATCATCCTCGTGGCCCTTCTCTGGACATGTTCCAGCACGTCCATACCCCTCCTGTAATAGGGGCTCCAGAACTGGATGCAGTACTCCAGGTGGGGTCTCACCAGGGCTGAGTAGAGGGGGAGAATCAACTCCCTTGACCTGCTGGTCACACTTCTCCTGATGCAGCCCAGGATCTGATTGGCTTTCCAGGCTGCAAGTGCACATTGAGAGCTCATGTTGAGCTTCTCGTCCACCAGCACCCCCAAGTCTCTCTCCTCAGGGCTGCTCTCCAGCCAGTCACTGCCCAGCCTGTACTTGTGCCTGGGATTGCATCATGAAAAGGAATTGCATGGAAATGTTAATAATCATGCTCAGACAGGTTATTTGAGAATGTGAGTTAGTCACCAGCCTCAACAGGATGAGAAAGAACTTGTTTTAATTAGGATGTAACCTTAAGTGAGGAGTTCTGAGAATTAATGTCAGACCATAAATGCATATTCTTCTCTCCCTAGAGTAGTCTGAAGCAGCATTATCCAGAAATACCAAATCCTGCTAAAAAATATATTATTGCTGCAAAACCAAATGTCTCTTACTTCAAAGAGTCGTTGGTCAGCATCGTCAAAGGGTTTCCCATCAAGCCTGTTCAACACTTGAGCTACTCCTTTAAAAAGAGTTAATACAAATTATTAGCTTATTTCATTAAGTCACAGCGCAGAATATTGCATTGATTGGTAACTAACATTTAAAATATTCCAGACCAAAAAGCAAAAACCTGCAAATATTTATTCTGAAAATCATTAAATAGGCACAAGCACGTGGAATTCTGATCATTTGGATACCAGGATTCAGTTTATTACTTTCAACCGTTAATCTTCACTCTCTAAGTAGAAAATTGCAAATCTGAAAGTTGCTCACAATGTTTTTCACAAAAGAACTCTTTTGGAAAGAACTCAACAACTTTGCTAACAGCAGTCATGTAAGTTGTCCTAGCAATTTGGAGTTACTAATATAATTCCCTGAATCAGTACAATAATTCCTAAAATTTTAGTTGGTTTATCATCACCTGTATATGTGTGTCTTTTTTTTTACTCATGCCTGGTTCATAAATTGATTGAACCAATGAAAAACAAAATCAACAACTTTCTTAAACCACTTGAAAAATTAAGAAGTGCTTTTAAGTGCTTGGCTGTAGCTGAACTAACACTGAGTTCTGCTGCCATAAACCATTTGTACTTTATTTAGCTACAATACACTGTTAGAAAAATACTGCAAGAGCTATCAGCAGTCAAAGGTTCCGTTACTTTATATTTCTTCAATGAAACACATACTTCACAACAACGAACCCTGTTTATAAAACCTCAATTCCCACATTATCTCTGCTGAATAAGCTCAAAGACCCTGATCCCACATGGCACCGTGTGCCTTCAGCAATGCATTACTGATCTCAGCTCTCACTCACAGCCACAACGCTCAGGGATGTAAGTTTTGCCCTGCCAATTTAAACTGCTATCACTCTGTCTTGAATCTGTGAAAAGTGGAAAGTTATCAGAGGAACCGGGCACTCCTTTTTATGCCAACAGCAGGTAATAATACAGGGCAAATTGCAAGTGTAATATAGCTGGGAGGCACCCTATCAAACAAGCAATAAACCCCTGTCACATCCTGATCTAGTACACACTACTGCTACAGGCAGCTCTGATAACAGACACAGCCTCTCCAGTAAGTCTTCCCTGATTGTAGTTTATCATTAAAAAGGGCAAAAGACAACTTTACTTGACTGCAGAAACAGTTTGAGTTGTGTACAAAAAAGGAGACCCAAGAAAAATATCAAAGCATATCAAACATAATATTGCTAGAATTTCTGTTTTCACCTCCTTAGTCTTCAGCTTTCATTACAAAATAAGTATCCTATGTATCATAACTTCTTAATGATATTTGGCTGGGGAAAGGAAGAAAAAGGAACACAGAATGAAAAGACAACACCATAATTAAATTTGCATTGGGACAAAAATTATGCATATTAGTATGGTCTTACCAATTATTTGGTGATTGCTATTCCATATAGGAACACACAGAACAGACCTTATATGAAAGCCAGAAATCTGGTCAGCCTAAAACAGAAAGGAGAGCTTCCACTAGCAGTCTTTTACATTCTAGTAATAGAAGTGTCAAAGAATAAGTTTGCATTTACAAAAGTCATTCCACATAATTAGCTCTCACTCAGAAGAAATTTCTGTTGAAAGTTTGTTCACAGTAACATTATCCAAAAGTCATAAGGATTATTCTAAAAGTTGCCAAAGAAAATATAGACTTTGCCTTCTTTGCTATAGAAAGGTTGACTTTGACTCTTTGATTTGGAATTAACAGACTGCAACTAAGGCAATGTCCAGACAATTCTTTGATTACTTACACTGGTGGATTACTAGAGACAACCTCCACTCAATAAGTTTGCCTCAGTAATAGCCTTCTTGATTGTCCAACTGAAATTTGATTTAGTAAAGCAGCTATAAAGGGGTTTGATTTTGTAAAGCAGCAATAACAGGGGTTTTACAGGAAATAACATTTTCAGAAGAGGCAAAAGTGAGCAGGGAATTGTGCAGAAGTGCAAGATAGGAAAAAATGAAACAGGGTCAAATGCAAGATTTTGTATTTTTTATGCTGGTTGAATTGGTCATGAAGTTCTGAAAAGAATTTTCTGCTTCATTTATTGTTTTATACTTAATATAGTATAAAACACTCTGCCAAGACTGAACAACAGCAGAATTCTCAGCAATAAAAAAAAATAATCAATTTCCATAATTATCAGAGCACTTGGTAGAGAAAGGTAGCATTTTAAAATGAAAAAGAGAAAAAGAATCACAAACAGACTTAGTCTGAAGTCAGATACTAATTCAGTGACTTATGTTTACTATCCAAAGCCATGTAAACACCAGCACACCAAGAGGAGGACATACTGGATGGGGAAAAAAAAATAAATTAAATATTCATATGGTTTACAGCCACTGAGATGTAACAAGAAAACTGTGTTATATAGTAGCAACATCAAAAATATGATGTGTATTTACATGAAAAAAAGAAAATCTTACTTCAGCATCAAAGCGAGGATCCTGACAGGCATCACTGATATTCACTGGGAGACCTGTGGAAGCTACGAGTTCAGCAATGCTGTTATTTATTAGCCAGTCAGAGTAAGATGATGATTTCTCCATGCTGTCTTTGAAACTATGAAAAGGCATAACAAGGGAAGAAAAGAACGTAATCAACATTGCTAGGAAGTTCAGCATGTCTTATAGGCATATTCACAGGAACAGGAGAACCATTTAGAACTATTAATGTTTACTACGTGTTATTTATGGAACAACAATTTAGTATTTATTGAAAAGGTACATAAAAAAATTCTCTCCTTTACACAGTTGTTTGTTTGTTTGTTTTTACTGAAAAGAACATTATTCTCCCAAGTAAATACAAAATTTAATAATTAAGCATATTTACATATGAATCAAGATGAGGATTATGTCCCAAGTATTTCTGTGGCATACAGGCCTCCCCATGAAAAGCAACTAGTTCTGAATGATTACTTTTTTCTGTAGAGGTACCTAAATGCATATAATGTTAAGATTTTAGTTTTCCAAATTATTCTAATAATATGAGGTATTTTTAATTAATACTTCCAATAATTTTTCTGTCAAGGGAAATACCTTTTTTTCCCCTACTACGTTCTGAAATGCTAGAACTGAAAAGGGGATAATGAAATAAGTCTGAAAGTTGGTAATGTAAGGTGGATACAAGTAGACATACAACACAGAGGAGAGCATAAGATGCTAGAATTTTGGGTACTACAATCCACTGTAGCTTCTCCAGAAAACTCAGACCCTAATCTTAAATCTTGTCTAATCAGCAGGAACGGTCTTACTGATTTATCGCAGACAGGTTTTTTTATATTGGCAAGGTGTAACCATTCATGTATGAATGAACATAGGGATGTAGCCTTAGTTTTGAGAAGAAAAATGGGTTAGAAAGACATTTTCAACACTTGAGAAACATTACTGTAAAAAATAAAGTGATTCTGAGCAGACATGGAGAAGACTACACTAGCTTGAAGTTTCAAAGTAATGCACATGAATGAAAGAAAGATGCACAATAAAATGCTTGAAAGACTCAATTGAAGTGAAAGGATTGATTTTTGTTGGCTCCATTGATTTTTGGGAAACTAATTCAACTGAGTCACTCATTTGAAAGAAAACTCAATATTCTTAAGAGACTATAAAGATAATAATGATTTACACAAATAAATCAAAGTGTATCAATTTCTGTTTCAGATAGGAATTTGGAGTGACTGTTATAAAAGTTATGTGTATAATTTGACAGGACCATTTAATGATATATGACTTATTTTTTTTTTAGCTAAGTGAAGAATTCACATTTGCAGGTTAAAATTTATTTAAGAGTGTCAGTTCTGGAGAAGCAAAAACATCTTTAAGGAAGATAAGAATCTAATTTCAAAGCATGGTTCCTAGTTCATACCGTAAAAATCTGGATATTGTCATTATGATATAAAGCACACTAAATTTGGACTGTATTATGGGTGTCAAGCATTTTAAACAGCAAATGAATTGAAGTAAAAGAAACAAGATATAATTTAGGAAGGAGTTTTAAAACTATGACCTACTATGTTGTTGTTCCTGGCAAGTGCTTTGCAACTACACTCTGGAAGAGAGGCACTCAACTTTCACTGGGAGGAAATATCAGTGATTAATTCTGATGCAAAATACAGCCAGCTGGCTCTGTCTCCATCCTCAGCAACTCAAAACACTCAGAAGCTACTCAAAAACCACAAGTAACAATCTTTTCCAAACTGTGGAAAGCTGTGAGTGAGTCCTGATGGACTGACACAGGCAGCTGCATGCCACCGTCTCTGTCTTGCCCATGCCTTAGCAGAAACACTGCATGCCATGCAGGAAAGTAATCCCTGCTGAAGAGCACAGTGCTGCAGGCTCCTCATATGCAGCTGCTTGCCTTGCTATATTCCCTAATGCTTGCCTGACAGGGATGGCAGAAAGTACATCAGGAAGTGGTACAACCAAAATCACAGGCACCTTCAACCCTCTCTGAACACTGACATGAACCTTGCCAGATCCTTGAGAAGCATAAAAATACTGCAGGAAATGTAGTGATCCTTGAGTGCACCTCATTCCAGGGACAGTGGTGGTAAAACAGTGCTGGCAGGGATTTTGGCACTTTCTCTGTACCAGGCCAACTAGGAGAGAGCACAGGTATTTTCTGCCATGCCACAGCTTGGGCAGTTAACCTTTCCACTTCCACTGGTATTCAGGTTAGAGAAGCATTACTTCAGCTGCATAATCTGCCAAGTCTTCTTCCATGCAGGAGAGCCCTGCCAGGAGAGTCTTTTGGACTCATTTTCATCTAGAATAAATCAGAACTGAACCTTCAGATCTTCTAAGATTTAAGTAACCTTTTATCAAGGGGAGAGAAAATGGTGTGTGTTAGAAAATAGCAAACTGAACAGGAAAATGTCCTGTGGTCTTTCAAGGTATTTCTTTACAACCAACAGCAAAGGGAAAAAAGATACAAAATTCATTAGAATATTTTGGGACTAAACAGTTGAACTGCTATTAGTTACATGTAAGAAGGCAAATTTCTTCTAAAATTATGTAAGAAATCATATTAGGACACAAAAGGTGATGTTGTCCTTGGAGCATCTCTCTCCTTCAGATAAAGCATATCTAGAACTGTTCTCATTGTACAATCTCTTTGCATTTCACTAAAATTTCAAATACATAACATTTATGTTCACTGGTGTAATGATGAAGAAACTCAGCTTGCCATTTTTCTCAACATGAAACGTCTCATGACTTTGTATCAGAATGTAGAATGAAAAGGCCAAAATTCACTAGAATGTTAAATGTCAAGGGCTCATGGCATTGTTCTGTATCCTAAATAACCTTTCTTTTCATGCTATAGCGCCAATAATTCAAGCTGTGCCTGTACTACATCCAAATGTGACGTCATATATGCCTGCCTAACCTTGGTCTTTGTAAAACCAACTTCCCACTCCACTGGATGAAAAACAAACAAAAAAAAAAAACAATAAGTCTTTATGTTAAGATGTACAGGAATACAGCTTTATAAATCTTATGAAGGCTAGCTACCAGGTTGCATGTGCTTATTTATGTCTCAGACTACAGTTAAAATAACCTTGACTGCATGCAGAGAAGGCTACTACAAATTGCCTTTTTGTAGCATGCAATTATAACTATGGTAACAAGAAATGATCCAGCTTGATTATCTTGACACCACTCTACATTGTTTTGACTAATCTGGCTATGGATCAAGTTTGAGAAAAACAGGAATAACAACCGCATCCCTTCATTGATAATCCTGTTCCTAAACAAAAGGAATGTATTTTCACCGATTTAACTGACCTAGGAAAGACCAGCTGCTACCCTGAAGCGCTTTATCAAAAGCAGTAACTTTTCATTCCCAGGTGAATCAACAGATTATTTATTCATATTTAAACCTTCCTATTTTTTATCACTTGTTTTCCTTTTATATTTGTCTCACCATTCCCATTGCTCAACTAGTGGATAGGGCATGGAAAAGATCCAGCTTTTACCTGTCTTTCCCAGTGGCCCTGGACTTTACTGTCAGCTTGCACATCTTAAAAATAATATTACCCATATTTCTAGTGCTGTGAGATCAATCCTTGAAAAGCATTAAGAATTATGACCTGTCATAATCTGGAGCACAATGTGCATATTCACCTTAATGAAATGGTAGCTTCTTACAACACTAGAGGTAAAGAAATAAAGCTCAAAACAAGGCAAAGTACCCAGTAATATTTTTAAAAGCTGCTTAAAGGGCTTAAATATAGCAAAGCTCAAAGTAATCTTAGTTTCCTACAAGATATGGATAGCAAGTGGGACAGAAGGATAGGCTTACCACCATGGCAGCCATTTGATATGGAAAATTCTTATTTGGGGTCAGTATGAATTGATTTACATAAAAGGTGTGCACGATAGTCAGTGAGATCAGGCCCTGAAAGATGGGAGAAACCTCCTCAAAATAGTCCTGAATCTTCATCCACTCATTAGATGAAGGACTTACATAGGACATCTTATGAAAACTGTTATGTGTTGTATTGTCTTGTACAAATTAATACAGTAACCCCACGTATACTAAAATCTTTCTACCATTACTTACTCGATGTTTCTCATTGCCCTTTCTCAATGTTTACACACAGATCAATGTTTACATACAGATCCTACTAAGCAAAACACACATTTCTGTTTTGACTGGGGTCTCAAACAAGATTTAGTCATAGGAACACAATTTCTAGGAATAAATATTATCTGAGGTTTTTAGGCTTTCCAGCTTGAACAGAATTTAATTTTTATTGGAACCCTTTCAACACAACTGCAAGAAGGAATTTGTATGAGATCTACAAACCATCCAAAGTAGTTTTAAATTTTTCATCTCAGTAATGACAGAATGGCTTAGGTTGGAAAGGACCTCAGAAATCGCCTACTCCAACTATGCAAAACACCGTTTGTAGGTTCTACACTGTCATTTCCTGGTTTCTTCTTTTAGATGCTGGGCTGGGAGAGTTGCTCTCTACAACTTTCTGAAAGGAGGTTGTAATGAGGTGGGAGTCAGTCTTTTCTCCCTAGTATCAGGCAATAAAAGGCCTGAAATTGTGGCAGTTTAGCTTGGATATTAGGAAACATTTCTTTACCGAACGAGCGGTCAGGCATGGGAATAGGTTGTCCAGGGAGGTGACAGAGTCACTGTTTCTGGAAGTGTTACGGAAACGTGTACATGGCACTTCAGTCTAATGGCCATGGTGGCCTTAACTTGATGGTTGGACTTGGTGGTCTTAGCAGTCCTTTCTAACTGAAACATGATTCTATGCATATATACATATGCACACACACATATATAAAGACATGGGCACATATATTTATTCAATCAAGTCTCCATTTGAAGAAAGCAGCAGTCTTGCCTGAGCAAAAACTATCGGTTCATGCTATTCGTCAATTAGATCTACCCAAAGTTCCATTAGACATTAAAAGTATGATCAAGGAAAATTACAACCACATGAAAAATGAAGCAACCTATTACTGCAGAAGACATGGGCACTAACCTGTTTTCAGTATCAGCATTGCATTTTGGAGATAACAATTCAAAAGATTTGGTAAATTTCACCACCTGTCACAAAAAGAGAGTAACTTAAAATTGTTAAGATGAATGAATATGTAAGAGTACAGTAATGTAAGGTTCTTGTATTTAAACTGCATTTTTATTCAATGGTCTTTCAATAAAAATTCAGTCTGTATTCCCCCAATGGAGAATTCATCTTCAAAACACATGCTGGGCACAGTTCACTAACAAACAATAAAAAATCCAATTTTATCTTCAGAGTCCTCCATGAAACTATTTCCTGCAACAGTGTATGCTTCCCTTCGAAGGGCTTTGGAACAGGAATTACAGAGCTGTACCCAAATGTACTTTTTTTTTTTTTTTTTTAACACAGGAAAATAAATGAAAAAACCCCACATTTTTACTACTAATTTCAACCTATTTTCCTTGAGCGTATGTACCAAAAGCACATAAGTGAAACATTTTAAGAGTGGCTAACATGACACAGAACACAGGTAATGTTTTTGGACACTTGTATAGGTCCCCATCTTCCACTTCAGTTCCATATTGCAAAAGCTTTTCACATGATGTAAAAATGATGATATTTTAGGCGTGACTGAACATTGAATTAATCTATGAAGATATCTTTTGCAATACATAGGTTAACCTTCCAAAATAGGGGGAATCAGAAAAATTACTAGCTTGCCACGAGAAAGATAAAATGAGTGGCAAATAAACCTATTCCTTCAAATTCACCTATGATTTATGAAAATTTTTAGGCTTGACTGAATACCTTGGCTGTCCACATTTCAGAATTTGGTCTAGAGGAATGAGAACTCACTGCCTGTGGTTTTGAAAAACACCCCACCACCTCCCATGCTCAAAGGTAGAAACAACACCAGGAGCTGAAAACTGAAGTGAACAATGCCACCCACAGCCTGTAACTAGCATAATGTAGTGTTCTGTGAAAAACAAAAATCATGCTATACTTGCAAACATAGTGGCATTTCATAAGAATGGAGTAGAACTGTATCTTGTAATTATAAAAGCAGTGTGGGGAGTCTAGAAAGAGAAAACAATCTTGAAACATTAAAAATCTGTAACAGAATATATAAATGAAATACAAACTTCAGTCTTGCTTTTATGAAAGGTAGTGTAATTTAGGGTATACTTCACTGGAAGTATTTAATTTCCATTAGTCTAAGCGAAATAAGAATCACATCTTTCTTCCAGAAAAGAATTTTTTTTTCTGCCATACACAAACTTTAATCTCTGATAATTATTTAGACTTGCCACAGCCCAGCAACATATAATCAGTTACAGAATCAGTGGATCAAAAAATACTTGGGTAGAAAAAAAGAATGATATTACAAGCAACAATTTTGTCTTTCAACTACCCCTCAATTCAGTAGAAGGGACCATACTTTGTTCCTAATATCATGAAAACACTGAAGGGAGCTACCATTATTTTACTACTACTAACAGTCAGAAAAGCATTAAATATTTTTAAAGGTCCTCATAGGACCTCTCAGGTCCTATGAATGGCATCCCTACAAAGTTCCAGTGAAAGATCTTGTCAAAATTTGTGTGAAATCCAGCTCTGACAAATACTTTCATATACCTTATGTCCATCTGTTCTAACTTAATAGAGCTCTGTAATGAAATAATTATTCCTTGGACAAGTGGACAGAGCAAATGTAAAAACCAAATATACTTCAGTATTGCTGAAAGTTGTATTTTCACTTCACCTACTCAATGCAAAAGCTTCTTCCTGTCACAAGAACAAGCATTTTTATGTAAATGTGTCTTTTCCAGTGGATTTTCTCTAAGGTCAGGGAAAAATTTCTAGGTCAAAACAAGAGGAATTATCTTTCCACAGCATTTTCATCACTGAGGAACTAAGGCTATTTCTCATTGTTCATTTTGCAAAGTATTAAAGAAATTTGTTAAAATCTGCAACCATGTGCTCCCAAACATACGCTTTGTAGAGTGACTAGAAAACTTCCAGGAAGAAATAAGTCCCGTGTTCCACCAAACATAGCTGAGAAAACTCCCTGTGTTACAGGTTCAGCCTTTATTGTCTTGACATTATTCCACGTTAAAATACTGTATTTCATACCACCCCCACCCCCCAAAAAAAAAAAATTCAATGCAAGAAGTTCAGAAACTGGCTACTGTGAAGAAGACACTGATTAGATGGCCCTAAAGCCCACTGAGCTGCTGAATAAATAGGATGTCAGTTAACAAAGTCTTGATGTGCTTGTTTGTTATTTCTGAAGCACTGGTAGTCTGATTAAAGATGTAGCATTACACACTAGAATAGAAACTATGCAGGTATTTCAGTTTGCTACGGTTAAACAACGGCAGACGTGAAGGTATGAACATTATAGAAATATCCAAAAATTCTTTATTGGAATGTATGTAGAAAAGGTTAGCTCTAAAAATAAGCAATAAAGACTTGGTTGATGATGCAGCTATTTCTTGTTCTGAAATTGCTAGCAAGCACCATCCATTTGATAAGACATTAGCCTGAAAATGTTAGCAAGGTCATAAATTCCAGATAAATGTAAATGAAGCTAGTGGGTATATGATGAAGGAAAGGAACTGAACAACTAAATATTTGATAACATCAGGTAATTTTTCTTTTTTGAGCAGACCACAGGAGCACTTTACTTCTCAGTTAATCTGTCCTAGCTGTTCTGTAGTAATCACTAAACCCACTACACACACAACTGAGAGCCACAGAATATCATCTGGATCATACCACTCATAGATAGACATACAGACTCATAGATAGACTTACAGACATCCCACTAAATACCTTCGAAATTATCAGAAGAAATCACGAATGTACCTTTCAGTTTCTGTTTGAAAAAGTAGCTATATTGCTTTTGGCTGGGACAGAGTTAAATTTTTTCATAGCAACTTCTATGGTGACATGTCTAAGATCTGTGATGAAAACAGTGTTGGTAACACAAGGATGTTTTCATCATTGCTGAGTAGCACTTGCAGTGTCAAGGCCTTCTCTGTTTCTCACTCTGCCATTCCAGTGAAGAGATTGGATGGTGCACAGCAGACTGGGAGGAGATGCAGCCAGGACAGCTGACCCTAAGTGACCGAACAGATATCCCACACCACATGACATCATGCTCAGCAATAAAAGGAGCATAAGGAGGGAGAAGTGAGGCACCTCAGAACTACATCATTTTTCTACTCAAGTGGTTGTTACATGTAATGAAGCCCTGCTTTCCTGTCAATGACATAACACCTGCCTGCTGCTTGGAAGTAGCATATGAATTCCTTATTTTGCTTTGCTTGTGCACACAGCTTTTGCTTTACCTACTAAACTTTATCCCAATCCATGAGTTTTTACACTTTTACCCTTCCAATTCCCTTCCACATCACACTGGGGTGGGGAAAAGGGAGTAGCTGTGTGGGGCTTAGCTGCTCACTGGGGTTAAACCACAAGGTTTGGCATTGAAAAAGGCTGTACCTAAATCACATACAAGAATGACGTGACATAATTGCTGTCCAGTACTTACATATAACATCAAATATGTCCATCTCAATAAAAGCAGCTTCTCCACCACTCAGATACTAGCCTGTCTACAGAATGTGCAGCCATACTTACGGGTGATTCAATATCTTCCAAAAGTAATACCGAGCACCGTTCACACTTCAGCAGATTCTGGGCCCGATGCATAATTTTCTTCACAATTTTCTCTAAGTCAGTCTGTTCCTCAAAGAGGTCATTCACTACTTCCAGTAAAGCCTGCATAGAAAGACAGAAAACTCTTGTGTTGGTTGAAGAATTAATAAATATGTGGAGCATTGCAAAGGAGGCGTAATCTCTGGGATTCCTTTTAATATGAGTGACCCATTGAAAATGTCACTCAGATAAGGAATACAGCATCATAATTGGGATGAGGGTATCCAAAACCAGAAGTTAGTGTTCCTTAGATCACAACTGGGCACAGTCCATTTCCTGGTGCACAATGGAAATCTTGCAAACTATTTTACTGTGATCCAAAAATGAAACCAGGGTTATCAAGCACTCTCCAAGTACACAGTATGGATTGAGTTACTTTGTTTGCTATAATTGGTTTTGCTGGTGCAATTACACTTCATTTTACTAATTTATTACCCATTTTGCACATTCAAAGCTAGAAAGAAAAAACGCACATCAATACTTCATGGCCCAACACCACTCCGATCCAGTCTTTACCACTAACAACGTGTCCGTAAAGTACAATGCTTTAAAATGAAGGCCTTCCCCTCTCATTTCATCAACTTAAAAAATAATAGGCTATGTTCTTTCTTGCCATAGTCCAAAGGAAGGTGCTTTTTCATTATGCTCGTTTACAGCTGTTGTGGTTTAGGAGACAAATTCTCCCACCACGGGCAAAAATAATGACTCAGACAAATGGATTGTAAAAATGGTGAAGAGTTTAAATGGGAAAAAAAAAGCAACAATGAAAGCACAATGACAAAAGAGAAAGGTCCCAGAACATACCCAAGAACGTCCCATCCCCATCTGGGGGTACACACAAAACCCCCCCAGGGCTCTTTCTCCCCGCCACCCCAACCCAGCCTTGGGCCTGGGCAGTCCCAAGGGAGGCGGCTCATGCCATTTTACCTAGGCAGCAGCGGGGGATGAAAGAGGAAGTGAAGACCCTGCATGGATGTTTTATAGAGGAGCAGAGAATTGTGGGTGAAATACTCGGTTTCCTGTGACCACCCAGTGGGCTGGACCCTTTTGGGACCTCCCAGGTGTGGTCTGTGCAGTGGCAGCCAGGCCAGCACCCAGCCTAAACCACCACAACAGCATCAACGCTAAAGAAAATCCATATTTGTGAACTTATAAACTTATCTTTCTGCTCAGTGGTCATCAGCAAAATGTTGATCACAGTCACTGGAACTTGTCACCATTGGTGCCCAGTTTGATAGGAAAGGCAAAGTATGGTCTTGTCCATTACATGCTACTTGCCAATTAATTTCAGCCACGGAGTAGACAAAGCTAAAGACAACCACCATGTCAGAAATTCAATTAAATACAGGTTATCGTGTAGCTGTCAAATGACAATTATATTTGTTACTCCTGGCATGCTGAAGTGACAACAAGAAACAAAGAATCTGTAGCTCCAATCCAATTTCCTGATGTGTCCAACAACTAGAATTTAGCATTTTCTAATGATGGATGAGAATGTCCCTAACATTTTTCTGCTGAATCTCTCCCTCAGAAGATTAAACACCAACTCCTCAGAAACCTGTTATTCCCTGCAGGCTAGGAATTTTGCACTAAATTTCATGTCTCTTTGTAGTCAACAATTTTGTTTGAACAACAGACAAAGAAAAAACAACTCTGGCAGAAAATCTTTTTTTCCCCAAAGTCTTCTCTGCATCTCCACACCAAAATATAGTGCTTTGTAGTCAGACCTGGACAAAACACAAGCTCAGATACTTCATGACCTTTAAATATACACACCATTAAAAAGGGTTGTGGTTAGTTTTTGAAGTAATGAAACGCATTAGTGCCCATAGACAGAAAGCTCCAAAATCCTGAATACACAAGTGTCAGTGCTCAATACACAGATCCATCCTACTGTAGTTTCCCCTACTTTATGAAGCAAGAGTAACTACTGGTGGCATTTTTACTAAAACTTTGGAGCTATGCTCTATGGTAAGCACCATTTCATGCCATTGCAGGAAAGGTGGGTTAAAACAAACACAACAATAAAAGCACACACACACACACAAACCCCATAAACAAACAAACAAAAAACCCCGCCCACCAAATTAAAAGTTCAACAACAAAACCAACCCAACAAAAAACCCAAATCAAAACAAAAAATCCCCAAACAACAATGATTTCAAAATCCTCAGAATTACCACTTGATTTCTTAATAAAGACAACTCTGAGAATGACATGTGAGGTCAGCATTCTAATTCATGCATGGCATCAGCAGCCATGAATAATGTGAATAATGAATCTGTGCAGTTATGTGCTGTCAAAACTCCTCACGTACAGGTTTTTCTGGCTTACTTTTATAAAGAGATATCCACAATATTTGCACATGAATTGAACACAACAAATTTATGATGGGAAAGGTTTGGTATTACTGGAATTTTATGAGAGTTTGAATCTCTGTTAATGTAACACTCTCCCCTCCACTGTCTCTGTCACAAACACAATTGTTTGTGAACTACAAAACAGGGAATTGACATCAGGAAACAACAGCCACTACCATGAGCATATTTCCCTCCCACACGCTCTGCTTGATGCCTCAATCAAGACAGTGATATAGTGAAAATGCATTTTTTTAAAATAAATCACAGCTAAAGCTATCTGCTTAGCAAATACCGATACATAGCTGGAACAAATGGGTTGATATTGATCTAATACACATTTTTACTTACCCTGCTTCTGTCATATTCCTTCCTTGAAGCTGCAAATAGCTGGGCATTGGATATGGCAATCCCACAGAATGGGAGATACATCTGCATCACCTAGTATCAAAGGAAAGTCCCAGTCATTAAAAACAACTGCAGTTATACTCATGTTACTAGTAAAGAGACCTAAACTTGGATGACATGCCCCTGAAAAGTCATCTCACTCAACCTTCAGCAGAATGCAGAACTCAAAACAAAATTGTCATGGGCAAGACACATGAATGGAGGGAACAGAGAAGAGTGAGTAGGGAAGAACAAATGCACTGAGTTCACAGGTTGCAGCAGTGAGTATCCTCTGTTATTTGTCTGGAAAGCTGCAGATTTGTAAGTCTATAAAATGTCTGCTGAAGACTATGATAAATTCCTGCAGACACTGCAGCTTCCCTAGGAAAATATTTGTTATTTTTCTGGACAGCTTTTTTTTTTTTGTTTGTTCGTTCTAAGCTCAAGAAGTAAGCTTGAGTCACATTCCTGCTAATTGATTTTGGAGAATGCCAGCACAGTGGAACAATACTCCAAAACGATTAGTCAGAAAGCTGAATGTCTTATCAATTAGGAACAACAACAACATGCCTGAGAAACTGGGCCTTAATGTATCATCATACTTTAAGAGGGACTGAACTGGGAAAAAATTTTGAGGTGCACAAGATAGCTTTAGGCTTGGTGTGTGAAATTAAAGGCTAGGTTAGTCTAGTAGTTGTATGAGTGGTACTTTCACAAGGATCAAAATCCAGTACCATTAGCATTTTTAAGCCATATACTGGTAACAAGTCTGTGACATACTGACACTGCTGAGTCATTCCCAAGCTTAGTTCTGAGATGTTAAGTAAATTTTATAGGTACTGAATAACATTTGTTTTGTGTTTCAGAGCAGAAAAATTTTAACCTGAGAAAAATCTGATCTCCAGTGCAATTACAAATGTTATAGCAAGACTGGATACATTTTTACTTAAAGAAGAGTAAATACTAGTATTTATTGCCCCCAATAGAGGAACAAAATGATGCCTTTTTCTGCAAGGTCTTTTTTTTTTTCTTTTTTAAAGAAGAAAATACAGTTTTCCAATATTGAAAAACACTGCTCTCAGGGATAAAAATTCCAAGGCATTGACTCTATGCAGAAATTAAGATCCATAAAACACTGGTTTAAGAAATGTCAAGAGTCTGGAAAGCTGCTGACTTAATTATTCATTTCACCATTCAAACTAATTGTATAAAGTGCAGCATAATGAAGACAGACACCAAGCTGTTTAAGATAATCAGTAAAACAAATTAATAAATGCCCACAACAATAAAGAAAATAAAAACAAAATTACTGTCAGATAGAAAGGAATCACCCTATGATAACAGATAAATCAATTGTCCATGTTTACCTAGGAACAATCAACAAATACAAAAGTCTACTGTTGCTCCTCTTCTGTACAGTAAAGGTGACTGCTGCCTAAACTGCTTTTGACAAATTGTAATACAGCACTGAATAAACAAAAATAAAGACATTTCTAATTATAACTGAATTTTAAATCACATTTTTTAAAAAACCAAAGCTGCAGAATAGAGTAGAAAGTGGTTATCACATTTTGGTCTTCAATTATGAATTTAAATCTGTAGTACTCAAGATGGTTTTGCATGCACCTGCAGCATGTCAGTGCTGTTGCTGTTGACACACTGTACAAATATTCAACTCTTATGTGTCTGAGCTGCATACTGTAAGCAGATGGTATTGTTGTGTTTGATTCATTTAATGGACTTTCCCTCCAAAGAGAATCCAAAGTGCTGAGGAAATGGCACATGCCACTATAACCTTTTTTCTCCTTTGAAATGATAGGTCCTCCAAGGTAAAAACCTATTGCATCACTGAACCATAATGCACTGTAATTTTATTCCCATTCCTGCTGATTGCTACTACTATTTCTCCATAAACAGGGGGATGTAACTTAAAATTATATAAAGCACAGCCCATATTTTACTGTCCTTATTCTCCAGCATGGGTATGCTTCAGTAATGTACTGCTGACTCCTGGGAACAGACTGTTGTTCATAAGTATGTTAAAATCATGATAAGCAGCATGTGACAACAAAGACACAGAAAAATGAGATAATTATTTAAATTTCTCTTGGTGAGACAAGATCTTGTTAAGGAGACTCTTGCTTTGTCACTGTCTGCTGATCTTCCTGCTGCACTCAACAGGCCAGGCACCAGTTCAATACCTCACCCTCTTCATTTCAAAATTCTATTATCTTGTTAAGGGTTTATTTTATATTACAAGTTTTAAGATGCTGCTACCAAGAGAATGAACAGGGTGAATATCAGAAGCTTTAATAGTCAATCATCCAACCACTTACATTTTCAGCTAGGTCCTGAAGCTGATACATCTTTTCTGCAAAACTACACCATTAAGATCAAATGACTACCCTCACCAGAGTTACATTTTCCTTCCCATAGAAGGATATATTCCCATTGCTTTGGTGTCTTCACACATCTCCAAACTTATCTTACCCTATTTCGGAATACAAGTGTTCACATCTGCAGATCTCAACATGTCTTTGCTTTTTTGCTGGTTTTGTTTTTAAAATGGCAGGCAATAATATAGACAAAAAGCTGCATGCATGCAGACCCGCAATGCAGAAACTTATTAGCTAATTGTGAAAAGCAGTCAGTGCTGCAATGGCAGCACACTGCAAAGGTAAAATGCTTCATGCTTCCTGGCTGGAAAGCAGCTCTGAGTTCAGCTTCCAGATAAATGCAATGACATTTACCTTGCCTCCGCCACATGTGGATTTTTTGCCCACACTAAGCGTCCTTGGAGAGCGCATTCTGTCATACTATAGATATAATCATAGTTATAGTCTAACTCATGGCTTTTGACATACTCCAAGCATCTCCCCAGCCTGTGGTCACAAAAGAAAACAATTTTGATGCCTGATAGAAGAGAGAAGTCTCTCAGTGGATGCACTTGTGTATCCAATCTGGCACAAACTCCATGTTAAGCTCTCAGTAAATGCTGGTCTGGTTTGACTGATTTTGTTAGAGGCTATAGGAGCCACTTCTCTTTATGCAGCTTGCTTGCTAAGCCTGTGGGGAAAGGGACCTAGTATAAGCTTCCTAGAAAGCAAAATAGTAATTTAAAACTCCATGTTCTCCTATAGTTTCAAGTTATAAATGTGTTGGTTTATAATCAAATCAGGGGAGCTAGCTGCCCTTTGAATCATTTCCTAAAGTGTTAAAAGTAGGTTCAGAGAATTAAACATTCAGATGAATACTGAAAATTATAAACAAATCAATTGAGAAGTGGTTAAGCACAAGCACTCATTCAAACTCCATTACCTTCTGCCATCTGTGCAGTACCTATGCAGCTATGAACATCTCTGATAACGTCTGATAGTCACCCAGGTTTGCAGTTCTCAGAAGTATTTTCCATCCCAAGCCTGGACAGAACAATTGCTTGGTAGAGACACCCTGTGAATTATGTGCATACAAATAGGGCATACAGCTCCTGCTCATATCAGCAGATGCTCTTGGGCCATTTTCTATTGTCTCTGACTTTTTCTAAATTTCAGATTCCATTTGCTTATTATTTATGCAGTACCATTAAGATACCCTAATTCTCTCAAACACAGGGCGGCATCTCTGTCTTGTAAAGCTCATTATCTAACTATGAAAGCTGCAAAAAACCTTAAAAGGACCACAAGAGCATTTTTTCAGCTCTGCCTCTGTGCTTGCCAGCGGCACACCTTCAAACTAGGTAACTTTGTCACCAGATAGATTACAACACATCTCCTGTAGAAGTAGACATACTGCAATTTTAAAGCCTGAATCTTATGTAGGTCCTTGTCCTTAAACACCATGCACGGAGAGACTATCACATGCAGGACCAAGGAGCAGGAAAGAGGAGGAGTGCAGCTTAAACAGGTTCAGCATCAGCCTTTATCTGAGCCCCCATCACTGTTCTCTAGTTGCTACAGTGCAAACCCCATCTTCTGCCTTTTCTGCTACACACATAAGATCTTTAAACTGGGAAAAGAAATGAACACACTGAATCTGATTTGCAATAATACACTTGTAAAACTGCTTATACATTCAGAACTATACACACCAACTAATGCTACTTCATTTTTCTGGCAGATATTTGAAGGTTGCTTGCCCCAGACGCCTTACAGCTAAACATTATTCATATCTGCCATCACCAGCAGGAGGTGAAGCTCAAATAAATCTAAATAAGCCACACTGAATTACTTCATCCTACACACCAAAACATTGGCAGCAGCTATTAGATCTATTTTTAGTAATATTCTGTAAGACATATTTAAGCACTGAATTTAGCAGTGGGAAGGAAAAGAAATCATACTGTAAGTTTCCACAGAGCACCTCCTTTTAAATGCTGTTGCTCCAAATATGAAAGCAGTTCCTACTAAAGACTAGAAAGCCACAAATAATTTAAATATATGTAAAATTGGTACTATGCTAGGATGCAATCTTCTTACCTCTTATACGCAAAACCCTGGGTATTTTCACTGGAAAGTTCTCCTTATTTTACATAGTCTTGATTCAGTGATGCTCAGTACTAAGCCCTGTCCCAGCAAACACTTGTTCTGAAGAGGCAAACCCAAAAGCATGCTCTAACCCAGACAATGGGTTAAGCACCTGTTAATGTGCAAACTTGGATATTTCCTGGGGTCCAGATGGCAAATGTGTGGCATGTCTAATCAACCTTGTAACACCTGTGAACTGTGTGCGCCCCTAGCCCTGTTTGGATATGCCCCATCCTATAGGTTCAGCTATCTGGCTTCTCTGTTACCAAAGGGTATTTACTGTCTTTGGACAGTATTTAGAACCAGCCAAGACAATAGGCCATTTGCCTTGTTCTCACCCAGAAAGCAACAAGAACCAAATACTGCTGGAGCTGCAGCTGAAGAACTTGTGCTAGCAGGCAAACCACACCTGGGCCTTGCACTTGGACCAAAGCAACCAACTCTCTGAGAACCCTGAAAGGGGAAAATCCCTGAGAGGACCAAATCCCAGAAGAGACACACTGCTACAGCCCATGAATTGTGCATGGGAGCAGAGGTGCTCTCAGCTCTCTCCAAGCCAAGGAAAGGTGACAAAGCACATGAGAGGAGAGAGACCCCTTAGCCCTCTCTGAGGCAAGGGCTGTTTGAATTATAGTTACAGTGTCTGGGAAGATACCGGACAAATGAGCAATCCATGAGTACCTGGCTCATTAGCTACAGAATCCTCCTTGTGGGAAAATGCAGATTGTGGCACCATCATTTCCAATTTCCAATCGCTGTATTGGAAATTCTCAGGTTTGTGCTTAAGTCATTTAACTGCTGTCATATGTGGAATACGTTACCCACAACCCAGTAACAGAACCTGTAAAGATATACTTTGCAAATAAGTTACATCGGTGTCTGAAGATACCACTGCCAGAAATACTAAATATAAAATATATTTTATTACAACACTTCAAACTGCCACTCAGCTATCCAACATGTGATACTAAGCCAAAAGAGGAGGAGAAAAGTTAACCATAATATTCATTCTATTAAAGTGAGAAGTGTACAAACTAAGGAGGTGTAGCACTTAAAGACAAAAAAGCAGTGACTCAAGGAGCATCACCATGCTAGAATCCCAACGTATGGCATTCAGCACTTAGTAATGAGGGTTCAGTAAATGCACACCAAGCTTGAAAGTAAGGAAAAGTCACCTTGCAGGCAGACTGAGTAAAGACTGCAAAGTTAAAATAGTACAATTAAACCAGTAAACCATCATGCTTCTATATCATAGAATCATAGAATCAGTCAGGGTTGGAAGGGACCACAAGGATCATCTAGTTCCAACCCCCTGCCATGGGCAGGGACACCCTACACTAGATCACGCTGGCCAGAGCCTCGTCATAAGCAAGTTGAAAGCCATAGAGACTAGACTCCTCACTGCAAGATCTAATAAGGATTCTCAAATCTGCATGGTGGAGGTATGCATCAGGTCTGTATGACCACTTGCATTTAGAAGGCCATTAAATCAACCCAACAATTATAGATAATGTCTACTGTTTCCATCCATTGGTTTTGAAAGCTGGCAAGACACAGTCCTTTGTAGCAAAGCCTTACAAAGCACTGCTAGGCAGCTTTTATTAGGTTGTCTGAAATAACATTAATGAATAGTATCTTAAAAGGTACCAAACATCCTCAAAATCACAACTTCTACCCACCAATTAACTTTTCTCTCCTTCAAAGGCCAAATCTTGGCCATCTTTAACACATCCAAAGTATATCATCACCTTAATAAAAGTCAAGGTGAGAGAGTTCACAATGGATATTTTAGCTGTGTAATGTTTTCCAAAGCAACCAATATGGGTTGTTACTGCTTGGCTGCTCACTCCTATTTGAAAATGAGCCACTGGAGGTCAGCTCTTGGGCATGGGAGCCCATGGTGATTATGTAAGGCAGGCAGTTCTGCAGAGCCTTAAATCTCAGTATGTCAAAGTTTTGGGGAGAGTAAAATTTTACAGCAGCAATATCATGTCATAATGTTTTTCTAGATGTAGCAAAACTAAACCAAAGATTAAATGGCTTTTCTGATGGGAGAAAGAAAGTCAAAAAGAAAGATATTGTCAAAATTTTGGAAAAGCTCCTGGTTCCCACTAGTGGACCCAGCCTGCCCAAAGACATTGTTACAAAAACTTTATAAATGTCACTGTGTGAGATGGAAGAATCTTGGTATTAGCACTGAAAAGTGAGAGCAGTGAAGGCTGAAACTGCCAATGATAAAAAAGAGTTGCAGGTCAGAACTTTAAACTGGCACAGGAGAGTTAATAAGTGTCATTTGAAAGCTGATTTTTTTTTTTTTCCACCCCCTACAACACAATTGCAGACTTTGGTCTTACCATTTCAAATTGCACTACATGGCTGATTTCTGGCAGATACTACCCATAATACCTAAGCATGGTAATTGAATAGTTTTGAGACCAAGAATAAATTCTAATGGTATGGCTGTATTTGGAATGTTATTTTCAAGTCACAATTCTACTTAGAACTCAGTTTCCAACTCCCAGTTGTTGTTAATGATGAGAACTAGATTTATTCATATACTGCTTGCTGCAGTCTTTCAGTACTAAGAGTATACAAATTGACAACGATCTCTACTAATTTGGTTTACTATAACTGAATGAAGAGGTCTTCTTTCATTTTTTGTACAATTTATACATTGTCTGGAGAGACAGAGTGCATGCACAGAATCAGATATACAAACTGTTTGAGGTTGTCAGGGATCTTTGAAGGTGATCAGGTCCAACTCCTGCTCAAGCAGGACCTCTTACAGCTAGTTACCTAGGACTGTGTCTAGACAACTTTTGAGTATCTCCAAGCTTGAAGACTTCACAACAGGACAACCTGTGCCAGTGCTCAGTCACAGTAATAAAATATTTCCTCAAGTCTATATGTATTTAGAGGACGGTTACTTAGGATGGTTGCTAGATCATAAAAAGAATATATATAGTATATCTATATATTCTCTTAAAGTTTTAGTAACCAAAGTAACCATCCTCTTTGAGATTGGTAGCATAGAGTATGACAGTACATAAGTCAGTCAGTCTACAGACATCAAATATATAAAAGACTAACAACCAAAGTAACCATCCTATCTCTTAGTATCTATATGTATTTAGAGGATGGTTACTTAGGATGGTTGCTAGATCATAAAGAGAATATATATAGCATATATGTATATTCTCTTAAAGTTTTAGTAACCAAAGTAACCATCCTCAATCCAGATAGTTTTCTGTGTTTAAGTTTATTCTCCTTGCCACTTGTCCGGACACTGGGTGGCATTAAGAAGAGGCTGGCTACACCCTTTTTGCAATCTCCCATCACCCCTTGGTACCCACTGGTGAGATCCCTGCATGAGCATTCTCCTCACTGCTAAACAGTCTCAGTTCCCGCAGCCTTGCCTCATAGAAGAGGTGTTCCAGTTCCCTAATCATCTTTGTGTACCTTTGGTGGACTCTGCCAAGTATGTCCATGTCTCTCTTGCACTGGAAATCCCAGAACTGGACATGTCTCTATGACTCATAAGCAAAATTTGATCCTGGTGTTGCATAAATACCATGTATAGCTTAACGAAAAAAGAATTTAGTTCATCGATATATAACAGTCTGCATTGAGATCACAGTGATTACTAAAATTCTATTCAGGTTCTTCTCTCATACACTTCAAAAGGTGTTTTGTGATTTTTCAGGAAGGAAGATTACTTGAACAGTAATCTTTTTTCACGATAGGCCTTGTTGAACAGGGAGAGAATGTTTCTGGAAGAGCTTGTTGCTGAGGCCAGATCCTTTGCTGTGCTGAGCTTATCTTTCAGTGAGGTGGCTGTTCATGCGTGACATATGTCGATGTCAGTCAAAGTTCTTCCTTCTAACTGAAATTCCATCTGGAATACAAAGCCTGAATCTACCACATAAACCAGCCTGATTTCCCCGGTTAAACTACAAACTGCGCCTGATACGAATAAGTTCAGCTCCAATGACTGCCCACTGTTTGCAGCACTACTCCAGATGAAATGGAAAGGATTTATCCTGTTCAACTAGGAAAACCCCACCAATCAAAACCCACAAATGCAGCAAGTTTTCCTAAGAATTTGGGTGACAACTTTCAAAAAAGCCAGGGACTCAGAACACCAGCTATACTCCCTTCCATTACTACTTGCCAAATGAAGCATTTCTAGTGTTTGTGAGGCTACAGGAACTTCACCCCAAAACAGAAAAAAATCTTTGATGGAATGGAAATATCCCACAAAAGACAACGTATGGCACAACTGAGTTTTCCTTTCATCATGTCATTTTATGCATCATCTCCAACTGGAATGCATCTGTACCTTGACCCTTTCTACCATAACACACAGAAGCATCACAATACAACATAATTACAGATTATTTTTTTTTTACATATATTCTTATGTTATTTTGTTGAGTTTCTCTCTAACATTGTGAAAATTGCCAGTGGTATTCTACCTTTGCCTCTCTTGAGTTTATGTATATTTAGTGACTAATATCCTTGTTACTGAATGTCATGGCACTTTATGCTGGTGACACTTGCCTACACGTCATACATTTCTCCTGAGAAAGCTGTTCTTATTCTCCTTCCCAGTTTTTAAAGGGAAAAATAATTGTAAAGAATACAGCGTATTCTCAGAATATTATTGTCACCTATGCATTTTTCCTTAGAAATGCAATATTTTTGCACAAGTGCAGAATCTTATTCTAGCAGGATTGCTTATATGACTAGACTCAATCGACAATACTGTTATTTGAATCTGATTATACTAATTGGGTAATCTGAATTACTTTACTGCATTTTCAGAATTGACTACAAGCACTATAGCACTTACAACACGTATTGGAATATTTACCTATATCACATTGTGTTCGTGTTTACGTGAGGAAGTAGGGCAGTAAACCCTGCAAACCATTGCCTTTAAGAACACAGTTCATAAACCCTCATGCGGAGCTCATATATGAAACAAACAGGACCAGTGTATAGCAATAATATCAACTTTAGAACAATTTCCATGCAAAGTGATAGCAAATTTGCTAGGAAAAAATTATCTGTAAATCTAGATAGTATCTACTAAATTAAGGACAGATGAAAACTAACAGCAAGACAATAGAATAATTTTCTAGACCACAAGTAAAGGAAAAACAAAACCACTAATTCTTATTAGTTTCAAATGAAAGAGGCTTTTGAAAGACCATCAAGAAGTACAGAAAAATCCTTAACTATCTTAATGAAACTATTTAGAGAAAAGCACGTTGAACAATTATACCACCTCTCCTTTTCTTCATTATGAGCACAGCTTAACGGAACAACAGAATAAAAGTAGCTCAGCCAAATACTACTCTCATCACTGTGAGCCTGCAGTAATACCACTGACATCTTAATGTGGATTTATGTGGTTGTAATTTACAGACTTTTCTTGCCTTAAAAAATGTGGAAAGGTGGTTGAAGCCTCAAGGGCATTTTAATCAGCTCTGGCTGTATCAGTTTCAGAGACGGCAAACTGACATCAAAGTTTATTTTACCCTTTCCAGGCAGATGCCAGTCAGAAGCAGCTGAGCATAAATATTTACAGAATTTCCGTGGAACCATATAATTTGTAATACAGCCTGATTGTTTGACATTCCCTTCTTTCTCTGTATCTGTTATATATCTATCAGAATGTCCATATCTCACATTTTACTGTTTAATCTATGCATAAGAATGTGCCCATAGAAATCAGAATGGAACTGATAATCTCTGCACAAACACTGAATCCTACTCCAAATTTCAATGATAGCAAGTAAGAAAAATACATGGTAGTTTTTGGCAAGACCTAACCCACAATTTTAGAGAAAGTATTCTAAAGTGCTTCAATTTTATATCTTTACTTCACTGCAAAAATAGGAAAATAACAAATATGGAGGAAAAATGATTGTCCAGCAAATAGCAAAATGTGCAACTGATGGAAATAAACAATGATTCAATCTCCTATGCTGAAAAGGAACACAAATGTGTTCTAAAATGAGAAATAAACCACATACTGCTGTATTCAATCTTGCCTTAAAGAAAACCCCAAAACTTTAATCCTTTTTGAATTCAGTTTTGCCCAGAATCCTCACTAGACATCAGTAAGAAAGAATCAAGAGCATGGATGCCAGCGACAAGTTTCAGGAGTCAGGTGTCTCCTTTCAGCTTAAGTCAAGCCTTGGAAGGATAAACTTTGCCAGTTAGAAGTCAGTCATGCATGTTCTCGAGCCAAATGCTCTTTTGAAAAAAATTTTCCCTGAAATTCTCTCCAAAAGCAACACCTCACCATAAATCCTACTTTGGTACTTGATGATTTCTTCCTTACAGCTTCCATTAACTATGCAATAAGGGAGGTCAATAGTACTAATAATTTCCAGTTTCAGCTCATGACATTTAAAAAATAAAATCAAGTAATAATTTGTATATTTCCCCAATCCCTTAGAACTTGCAAATACATGTTTTAAAACAAATAGAATGCCGCTTTGACACACAATTCTTTTTTGTGTGTATAAGTGGGAGATGTTAATCTATTCAGGTGAAATTGTGGTAATTCACTTAAGGCAGTGAAGTAGTGTCTTCCAAAAGGCCACTTTTGAGCATGACTGATCAGCTAAGCACCAAGAAAAACACTGCGTTCCCTATTTACAGCACCTTTGAGTTTTAAAACTGGGTGGGCTACAGCAGCTTAACTTGAAAAATTGTTGTGGGGTGGTGTGGTTTTTTTTTCCTCCCCCCCCCTTTTCTTTACTGTGCTGTAGACTTCAAGGGGCTGATGAAAGTGTGTGGGCTGGTTTGGATGTGAGCCATGCTTTTTTTCACACATCATTGTGTCTCCTGCACTAATGACTCACAACTGCACATGCTGCTATCTGATTTCTAAGCAAAGTTATTTATAAACTGGGACTGCAGGGCCAAATCCTGGTAGTACAACTATACAGATCATGATTTAATCTAAAGCACTTGCCTGTGAAGCGCAGACAATTTGGGGATACTGAATTCACTCTCCTTTCAGGTGCCATGAAAGCTGGATGTAGCTTTTGCCCTGATAAAATACACATTCCAATTTTATTTTGCAGGCTGATGTGGTAAAGCACTACTTTTCACCTGGCTCTGAGAGAAACACAATCACAAGCCTCTGAGGTCCCCTGACCACAGAAAAACATCCCATCTTCTATCACAGCAGGTACAGGAATGACTTGCCATATGGGCTGTTTGTCCCTGGATGTTGTATGTTGCAGACCATTGGAGACAAAGGTGTTCAAGTAAAAATACTATTACCCCAAGATTATGACTACAGTCTTGCCTGAAGTCTCTCAGTTATAGGTCCAGAGAAGCATTCAAGCCTTCGTACTACAGTCTCTGTTTTCAGACACTCTTCCTCAGCACCGAGTCCTTCTAGTTAAGACTGCAGAAGCATCAGCATTTGATAGCAATTACATATCTTCTTTCCACACAGCCATGTGTTTTTACCACAGCTTTAGACGAGGCCATTTGTCTTCCTTTCTTTGGGGGCACAAACAAAACAGTCCAGAACAACTGTCTAAATGACCTCCCAGTGAGAACAGCATTATGATGACCCATGCAATGAGTTACATCCTCAGAGATATAAACAATGATCTGTTGCAGCATAAATTTTCAAAGGCCTTAGTCTTATACCTAGTAAACACACACCATCCTGCCCCTTAATGCTGAAAACCATATGGTGTTTGGAATCTTGGATTAAAGTGATTGTATCTAAACAAATCTCTAAATGGAAAAAAAAAAAACAACCCCAAAACACCACAACAAACTATCAAACAAGCCTTTATACAGATAATCAGGAATACAGCTGAGCCTGAAACAGTTGTGCATTTACACAATACAGATGTGCATTTTGATTACAGCAACACAAGGTTCTTCCAAGCATATACGTAAGTATACTTCATTGTGTGCCTCAGAACAGACTCAGTAAATTATTGATATCAATACTGCTGTTGAACTGCAGTCTGGAGAGCAATTGATTTCAGGTACTTGAGCTGTGTTCAGAAATCAATAAGCTACTGTCCTCTTTAGTGTGAATTTACTGATGTTAAGGCCTTACTTCTCCCTACATTATTAACAGGTCAAGGTAGGGCCAAATTATTTTAAACATTTATAAAGCAAACAACAGAACAAAGGTTGCAAGTGGAACTTCAAGTAGCAGCATAACTCATTCAGCTTTAGCTTGTAAAAAATTTCTGGTTGTAAAACTTTAGGTTGTAAAAAACTTCTGTTGTGGCTTAAGCTTTTCTCAGAGCCCCAAATGCCAAACAGAACAGATTTAGGTTGCCTCCCCTCTCCCCTTTTCATGGTAGGGACAAGCAAATTAAGCAGGAGGAAAAGAAAAAGGTAAAACTATAAAAGAACAGACTTGAATTAATTTGGAAGTAAAAAAGGTAAGTTTAACAATACATTAAAGGTATTTAAGTAAAAGAAAAATTACAAAGGTATAAGGAAAAGAGATAAAAAGAAATATATACAAAACCAAAGGCAGCAAAGGATTCTCTGGATGTAAGATGGAGTCTCTTTAAAGATGCAGTTCCCTTAGGTCTCTGGAACTGTGTGGAACAGTCTCAACCACATGTGTCCATCCAGCAACAGACTGTTGGAAAAGCAAGGGCAGAAGAAAAAGAGGAAAGCAAGCACTTATCCCCTCTTAAATAGGATTGTGGGCAGGAAGTGGGAGTGGAATAGACTTTGACCCCTTGCCCTGGGAGTGGGATTAGGTCTTTCTGCCCACCTGGGTCAGGTTCCCTTTGCTCACCTGAGGCTAGGTTTTTTCCCAGCCCACCTCTCCTGGGTTGGGCTTAACCCAGCACAACTTCATGAACTGAGCAAGAATATCTGGTCTTTACAGAAATAATAGGGAAACAGTCATTGTAGAAGCTATTCCTCCCTCATAGATATGCAAGAAAAGGACAGTGTTCTTTATTTGAGTAAGCTTGCTCTACTTTTGTTTCCATAATTTTGGGTGCAGTGGTTGTCTTTAAACAAACTTTAAACAAGGTAAGGCTGAAAATCAAGGAAGTGACTTGGGTCATATGCTCTTGTTTGCACATCTGCCCACGTTTGTTCTCCTTCTACTCTCATTCCTTTTCCATATGAGTTTAAACATTTTCTCAGTGCCCAATATTTTTATCTTAACTTCATTTGCCAAACCCTCTATGTTTTATCTTAATTATCTTTTGATAGGCTTTCGGTCTTGTTGCAGTCCTTACATTCATCTTTTTTGCTCTAGTCTTTTTAATATTGGTCTATTGTCTTACAAAATTCTTGTTTCCAATTCCATCTCCACGTATTTCTGTAATTTTAATTTAGCTATGGCTTCCCCCAAAATAATCTCTCTCTTTATTTTAATTTGATGTTGTGGGGTTGTTGGGTTTTTTGTTTGGTTGGTTAGTTGGGTTTTTTTGGGTTTTGTTTGGTTTTGCTTTTAAAGTGAGACACTTACTACCTTCACAGAAGAAAGTCTTCTCTTTATTCACAGAACTGAAACAGCCCAAGAAAGAATTGGTGAATTCTGCATGCACTTGTCAATCATCTTGAAATACTGCCAAGGTAGGTAAACAGGATTTATTCTTGGCATTTTTTTCATTACAAAATGTTTTACCAGTATCTATGTGACAGTGGATGTTATGACATTTTTGAGAAAAAAACACCTCCAAGTGCATATTGATTTCACTGGAAAAGACCAATAGATGGTGCCAGTACTATCAAATCCAAAGTACAAAAGAACTCTACGTGCTTATACAAATTGTTGATGCATTTAAAGCAAGAGCTTGCTGTTCCTTTTTCAGTGCAAAGAGATCCTCAATTCTGAAAACAGTTCATTTTTAATTAGCAACTGTAAATCTAATTTTGGATGCTGGAAAAAACAAAAACAACCCAGTGATTAAAAAACCACACACACCTTATTCAATTTCTCACAGCTGCTGGCCTGACATGGAAACAATTAGTCAATTTTTGCATTGGCATTGACATTCCTTCCTGTTTATCTATCTTTATCCCTGTACAGATTCATGGACAGTCAAACACTACAAACATACTGATAGGAAAAAGGAGACTCCAGATCATAGGGGTATTTCTGACTGTATCTGCTTCATCCACATGGCTAGGTGTAGTCTCCCAGGGTCTCACTGGTGGCAGAGCAGTGAAACAGTTGTGCAGGCAGCACATTGAGCCTCATATGCACTACATGGCACATTCCTGCTGGTCTGCAACATGCACTGAAAACAAATCTAACCTGCGATCATGTGTGGGATCCTTTATACACCCCAAGACTAGCAGATCACAGTCCCTTGGCTGCTCTAAGGGACTATTCTGAATCACCTGTATGGGTTAGCTTTAATTATCTCCAAATACTGCCTACTGAAGAGGTGCAAAACCAGAGCAATCTGTCCTTCTCTCTTCCTTCCTTACCTTTGCTTAGGGCGAACAGACAACGTAAGTACAAGAACAGTCAGACTCCTCCAAGCCAAGCAAAACAATTAATTATTTAAAACTTGATCTTCTAAAACGTGTTCATTTTATTCCTGCAACTCCTTGAAGTCACTGGTATGACCTGCATGGATGATGCATGCAAAATTGTGTCCTTTTTCCAAAGTCTGCATTCCTGCTTTCATTTTTACCAATTCAGTTTTATATATGTGATGCCCATCTACAATGGTTGGAAGCATGATCAGGTGAACTACTGGCTTCTTTTGTCCTAGCAGCATAGTACCTAGACCTTTGCCACAGCAGCGTGTCTCCCTCTCTCTCACTTCCTCTAATTTTGGATACTAGCTTTGGATTATTTCTGCCCTTTGGATTACAGTTACGAAGCATCGCTTCCTTCAGCAAAGGTTTTGGTAGTTAACAGCTCGGCAGTTCATGAGTAACTCATGCTAATTTACCTGGTTATTTCTAAGGTTCATAGCTTGTTTACCGGTTGGCTAGCTTCATTGTGAATTTGAGGTGGTCTGTCTCACCGCCCGAGGCAGCATTGCTGATTTTCATGTGTATAAAAAATTTCCAGTTTATTCCTCTGTATTCCAAGTTCTGATTTTTCTAGACACTTATTCTACTGTTTATTAGCCTCCTGTTGTGTGTAATTAACCTACCATCAACTGGGCAAATGAATCTGAATTAAATTAGCTTGGAAAAGTGATTGTTGATATTTAAGAAATCACAGTCATATTTTATCATATTTCTGGCTTATCAATTTGATAAAAACTAAATCACATACACAAGTGATATTCTCCAGGACACAGTACTGGGCCCAGTTCTCTTTAATATCTTTATCAATAATGAGGGGATTCAGTGTGCTCTCAGTAAGTTTTCAGACAACACTAAATTGGGCAGGAGTGTTGATTTGTTTGAGGGTAAGGAGGCGTAGCAGAGGCCTGTGGACAGGCTGCATTGATTGGCCAAAGCCAACTGTATGAGATTCAGCAAGATCAAGCACTGGGTTCTGCACCTGGTCACAACAACCCTATGCAGTGCTACAGGCTTAGGTAAGAATGGCTGGAAAGCTGCATGGCAAAAAGGACCTGAGGGTCCTTGAACTGAATTCAGCAATTCACTTCTCCTCATGCAAGCTGCACTTAAGCTGCTTTAAATGTGACCATCTCACTCAGTATATAATCAGCATACAATTATTTTTGCTGTTATTAATGGAAGAGAAGATTAGTTCCAGAGGTCAAGACACAAAAATATAAAAAGAGTTGTGGTTTCTTTCTCAGCTCTACCACTGATCTGGAGTGTTATTGCAAACCACTGCTTCTTAGTGAACACCACTGAAGATTTCAAAGTACTATGAAAGTACTGTAAGGGTACAGAAAACAAAATATTTTGTTTTCCCAAACAATGTTTACTGAAAAGCAGGTATTTTTTTTTCATCTTGTTCCATAATGAAAGTTTAAGTTCTTCTGAGATGAAGTTGTCCATAACGATGATGCATGTTTTCCCATTACCCCAAGCAGCTCTTTTCTCCTACAGTGGTTCTGTAGTCAGGAGAATCCAAGGCACCAGACAAGCATATCTTGTTTTCTGTGTTAGTTACTACTGTGGATCACGGCCTTTGGCTTCATAAGTGCCAGACCTTCTCCTTGTGTTTCAGCTGAAAAGGAGCATTGACTTTTCCCTTCTCTGGGACTCTGAGTAGCAAAGGCACTGTTCTTAGGTTCTTCCTGAGAGGAGATGTTTCCATAAAGACATACTATGTTCAGATAATAACATTTGATAAATGAAGTGCCATAAAGTCAAAGGAAACTGAAACTGTGAATTTTCATGCCAGAATTTTGACCGGTGTGTGGACAAGTATAGTGAAACCTGGGGCTTCCACAGTCGTCCTGCAAGCATGTGTATTATGTCATGGCAAATGTTATGCTTTCTACCATAACTAACCATGCTTGACTTGACTTAGGTTCCTAGCTCTAGTGTAGCTGTTGGTACTATCTGAAATACACAAATAAATACCCATGAAGCTTCATGCTGATTATAAAAATCAATTTTCTGCTGATGTGTTCAGCATCCATTTACATTCTTAAAAAAAAAAATAAAAAAGGGGCAAGCTAGACTTGCATTTATAAGTAATTCTTATTTATGAGAAAAAAAAACACTTTGCTTCCCACACACTAGATGAAGGTAGATAATGGGAACAGTATTACATTAACAATACCAGTAGCAAATTGAGACTTCATGATTATTTTGTGTGTTCCATAAGTGCAAGAGAAATGTGAAAGGGCAGAAACCAGTCATTTCATGCTCTTTGGGTTCGTGAAGGCAGAAGTATAGTCATGAATGACTACCACAAACAATTCTGCAATTTCTGGAAATGTGTGGACAAACAATTAAAACACATGAGCTGGGTCAGGACTTGTTCTGCTGAGGAGTAGGAGCTGTTACTGATAATAAAAAAATTAAACACAGGTAGCAGGTACAGTTTTAATATTTGTATTTTGATAGAAGTACTGAGTTTTACATACGGATCCACACTCCTTTTAGACCCAGTTAGCCCATTTGTGACTGCAAATAGGGTTCATCAGAGGGATAAACAGATTAAGAAAATTTTGCTTTAAAGCAATATTATTTTATATAGAGCATATTAAGTCCCATTATGTTGAACCAAGCAGAAAATAAGCAGGAAATATGGCTTTTTTGATTTAAAAGATAGACTTTAGACAAAAGTTTTCTTCCAGTCTTCCTCAGAGCTCTGCTACTTCTAACTAGTATGTGCCCACAAACCTCTCTGTTATTTCTGCTTACACAGGCATGTACCACCCCTGCTTGGGGCTGTGAGGAGTGCACATTGGTTTGGGGACATCTGCTGACTTGAGCCTTATGGTCCATTAAGGACCCTTCTTGTTTGATGTGGCTGTCAAAAAAAGAGCTGCCCAGTGGTTAAAGCTACTGAATTTAAAAAGGTTTAGCCCAACACTTGACAATACCAATACACACATTTATAATGCACTTAATATTCCATTAACCAATGAAAGGAAAAGAACTGTCCTTGTTTTAGACATGAAAAAGAAGAATGTTCTGTTTATCTCCCTGTGTTTATGGTGTGAATCATCTTGCATAACAAGTCTCTGGATTTTTAACTGTACTGCAGAACACCACATTCATTTACTCACAGCTGCATTGAAGTCTATAATGTGAGTGTGTGAGAGTTCTTTGGATGTGAGCTGCTGCCTATTCTTACTGTTGCTAATACAACTGGCATTGACTCCAATTATTTGTGTTACCCTGTATAACACAAAATATGATTTGGGTTCTAACTCAATAGTATTAAAAACACAGAGAGAATTCAAACTTTATGTGGAAAACTAATTGCATTTCTCAAAAAGAATAAAATAGTGCTCCCTGAAATTAAAAGTCATAGGAGAAAATGCATATAAGTCAAAAGCAAACATAAATAAGTGACCATTATGTGCATAAGTGGATAAGAGAGTGGCACAGAGCACAAAGTGGCATTTGGAGCTCTTACAGACTTCAGAGAAAGCCCAGGGAACCTGCACTAGATTAGGTTTGCTGAGTGTGACTGCTCTAATGTTTAGTAAACATTGCAATGACCTCCAGATTACCAAATATCTTGAAAATTTAAAACAACCCTTTGTTTCCTCTAGCTCCAGGCTGAGCTCTCCTTATAGTGCTTCTGATAAGTACAACAGATTCTCAGCTAAGGACTGCAGATTTGAACCAAACTCTCTGCTCTGTATGCTCTTCAGTCTCTAGAAGTTACAAATAATTTATAATCAAGACTCACAACCATCTATAAGCCTCACCCCCACAATCCCTCCAAGTTTGGTCTCTTGCATAACTCTCGGTTACATGATACCTTGAATATAATTTTAATATTAGTATTATGGCTTTATTAATAACCTGGCAGAAATATATCTATTCCTTCACTAAATTAAAAAATACAAAAATCCATTTCAAAATGTCACACAGTAAGGGAAAACAAATGACAGTGGAAGATAGCAGTGAAAGCTTCTTGAAATAATGCATAAAGATTTAACCTTGGGTTCCCATTATCATTATTACAGTTGTACTGCTATGGCTGTGCAGCACAGAGTAATATTTTGTTACTACATTTTAATAATACTGCTACCAGGGCATAATTAGAATAGAATAGAAAATAGAATAGAATAAACCAGGTTGGAAGAGACCTTCAAGATCATCGCGTCCAACCTATTATCCAACCCACTTAATCAACTAAACCATGCAACCAAGCACCCTATCAAGTCTCCTCCTAAACACCTCCACTACCTCCCTGGGCAGCCCCTTGCAATGGACAATCACTCTCTCTGTGTAGAATTTCTTCCTAACCTCCAGCCTAAACCTCCCCTGGTGCAGTCTGAGACTGCGTCCTCTTGTTCTGGTGCTGGCTGCCTGGGAGAAGAGACCAACCTCCGCCTGTCCACAACCTCCCTTCAGGTAGTTGTAGACAGCAATAAGGTCTCAGATTCATCAATAATGCCTTTTTTTCTCCATCTAGAGAAGAATATGGTTGTATTTATCCAGAGTCAAGGAAAATGTCCTGCCTAAAGGTATCCACAAGCCTCTACAAAAAGAAGGAAAAACTTTCTTAGTGTGAATCTATGCCTCTGCTCTGAGATATATAATGCCTATGATGAATAACTATACAACATGTCAAAAAGAAGAACAAGAAACAAAGTTATATTGAAGTATGTTGATGGAAAAAAGAATGCACTGGGAACAAAACAGAATTTACAGAATCTGCTACAGAAAAAATAAAATAAATATTACAACTTCCTGAAAACATTAACCATGTTAATAGAGCAAAATCATGAACAAAGTTTTGTTTTGGTGGAGGGTTTGCTTTAAGCATTAAACCATACTACATAAGTAAAACACATAGTATTGATTTTGACAGAAAGGAATCTTGAACACTGTATTGGGTTGTTTCTACTGTATTGTAACCACTAACATACAATTGCATTAATGCAAATGTTGCATACAGAGGAACCTACTTATCATTCTGTCCCAGGAATGACTAGATCCAGCTTTTGGCTTCATGCTACCATCCTGTGATTACCTAAGACAGTCCAACTTGCAAGCCTTGTCTAGTTCTTAGCGGTAAAGAATTTGCCACTTCTAGTTTCTCAACTATGGCTACTATTATATGACTTTTTCTTTATCCCTTGATACTCCATTTTGTGGCCTCTCAGATGAAAAAAAAATTTATAAAGCACAAAAATTTCCTTGAAGTGTCCAAAAGGTGTACAGAAACCTACTGAAAGGTCATCAGACAAGTATTTATGACATCCCATCTGTCATTTTTGTAATACCTCAAGAATGTTAGTATGATAATATTTACTTTCACATCCCCTTTTAAAGAGGCAAAATTAATGATAACTTCAGTCTTCTTGGAAATTAGTTTACAATACAAGTTTATCTTAATTATTCCTCTTGCACTGTTCTGGTCAGCACTATTACTTTCAGAAAGCATGTGTCAAGATGCTAAGTGCAAAAATATTTCAGGGTAGTTGGTTATTTGATCTTGAGTTTTAGCAGCTTTACTTTTAACATATTCTGTGGGTTTGTTCCCATATCTCTCAGCCACAGTTATCTGCAGCAGTGGTAACAGTGTAGTAACAAGTTTCAGACACCTGGTAACTTTTCATGCAAACTTAAAAAATTCTGTAGGAAGCCTCTTCTCCCTATTATCGTGTAGCAGAATGAGAGAAAATGGCCTGAAATTGTGCCATGGGAGGTTTATATTGGCTATTAGGAAAATTTTGTTTACCAAAAGAGTGGTCAGGCATTGGAATAGGTTGCCCAGGGAGGTGGTAGAGTCCCTGGAGGTGTTCAACAAACATGTGTACATGGCACTTCGGAATATGGTTTAATGTGATGCTGTATCTTTAAATCGCATTACTATCTTTAGGTTACTGCATGACAAGGTCAAGTAATGCAAAAAGCAAGGAGAAAATCTCTTTGTATTGCAGAAAAATGTTATAAATGAAACAGTATTATATCAATAAAAACTGAATTCAAATGGGCACAGAATAGCAAAACAAAGGAGAATTATAAACTATGCTAAAATAAAATTATAGAACAGGTTAATAAATAAGAAACAGTCAAAAAGAATGGACTTAGTGCTCTATGCATCAGATAGATCAAATAAACTTAATGGTTCCCATCTGCAAACAATTTAGTGGAGACATAGGATATTCTACATTCTTGCAGTTACTTCTAGTATTATTGAAAGTGATGACATGCAATGCTATAAGACAAACAGTGCCAGACTGTAATAACCTCCAGTAGCAGCTTTCATTTGTATGAAAGCTAGCATGCAGAAATTCTTATAATAACAAAAGATTTTGTGGAATGACCATTTCTGCTACCAACATGTTCAGTGCCTGAAGAGAAGTGATAGGTACTGAGCTCTACCAAACAGCCAGGCTATTGAGACTCAGCTTTCACAAATGCACACATCTGCATGAAGTGTAGGGATAACACAGAAATTTTCAGAAGGATAGCAACAGGATAAGAAAAAGGGAACACACTGAGGGATTGCAGGTTTCGAGTACAGCACTGGGGTACACTGCCTGTTGCAAAAAGGGTAATACAGCTGCTGAAGTGGGAGAAGAAAAGTGAAAAAGATGCAAAATGAGCCATAAACCAGAAAGCAGAATGACAAAAGTTCTGGGGATGCATCTTAAAAAAATCCCAACCAACAAAACCACAAAAAAACAAAACAAAGAACAAACAAACCACTTTTTTCCCCCTTTTTTCTTTTTTTATTTTTTGTTTTTACCACATGGACAGCATTGGGCTCCTCACAGTACTCAAGATGTATTCAGCCACGTGGACCACAACTCACAGCCAAATGTCAAGGCTTCCTTCGCATGACTTTGATGTGCAATAGATTGACAAAGAAAATATTTTCAAAAAATAGTTTGAGAAGAATGTATTTCGAATGTATTAAGAGAAACAAAGGCAAAATTCAAAGGAGTTTCTGTCTAATGTTAAAAATAAATCATCGTGAAAGCATTCATCTTAAACATCTAAAATGTGATGTAGCTATAAATAATCAAAGAATCATCCTGTTGGAAAAATTTCATCTATTTTCAGCATCTAACAAAAGATTGTTCAGTTGCTAATAAGTGATGACACTGACAGACTGAAGGTTCAATGTGTGTTTGTACAGCAGATAACAGCGGGTGAACTGGCAGTTAGCTACTGAGTGCAAGACATTTCTTGGATCAGGTAGCTATAAGACTATTTTTGTGTAAAGATGCCTGAAGTACACTTAAAGTCTAGCTTTAGGTGTCTGAGTCCTTTTTGGATCTAACAATCTCTTTATGTTCTCATCTTCAGAACACTGAAAAGTGGGGGGCAAATAAGAGCTGAGGCTACACAAAGCTACAAGAGATGAAATAGTAAAATATTGCTCATAAAGCAAACATGACCCACAGAAATCTCTGAATGCAATTGTGAACACAGCTTGAGTTCTGGCAGTTATGAAGTTTGAATACTTGTCTACATTAAGACACAGTTATTCACACATGATATCAAAGTCAACCTCATATCATAGGTAAAAGAAAATATAGAGGAAAAAACCCTTAATTTATCTTCTCGTGTAAGTACATAGTTTTAGAGAAGTCTTTTTCAGGATTACAGGCAGAAAGGAGATACTTCTGAAAACGCCGTTAGAATCAGACGTGCAAGTAAGTTAGGTTTACTGGGACTTCTATGTAATACAAAGGGGACGAAAAACTTCCATTACAGCGGTGGTGCAGTGGTGCCTTGTATCCACTGGATGGCAGCAGCGTGAACAGGCTGCTCCTACTTGCATAACGCGTGCCTGGGCAGCCCAGAAACGTCAAGCCCGGGTTTGACGTGGAGAGCTGCAAACACTTGCCTGAAGCTGGGCTGCACTGATGTGGAGTAATTGTCTACCAGAAAACTTGGAAGAAGCATTAAGATGGCTAATTTGATTTATATTTAATTAATATTTACAAAACATGCTGCCATTTTTCAGTGCTAAAAAGGTACTAAAAATACCAGAAGCTCTAAGCTAACGGACAGTCCCAAATTATTTTGGGAGGCACTACTCTAGTTATACATGCTTATTTAATTTTATGTGTTATTATCACAACCAAATAGGAATGCAAGCCACTAGAGGGGGTAAGATCCTCCTCTGGTGGCACATGAGTACTAGACTCCAAAGGAAGAGCGCAGGATGATTTCTTCATCACTTTTTGTCATGCTCTGAGCATGGGTCTGCCTCGGCTTTACATTCTCATAGCCCTGCCCTTTTTGACTCCACTTCTCTCCTTGCTACAAAAACCTGTCTTAAAGATAGGAGTTTCTGCATCCCTACATGTGCTTCTGAATTCTGTTTTACAATCAGCCCATTCTTGGGGTGGGGTGGTTGTGTGACAGCAACTGCAAACAAAGATTATTATCAGTACGCAGCTCTGGTTACTGCAACAGTACAAATTACAAGACCACAGATTTGAGTATTAATGCAGCAGTCCCAATACCATACTAACAGGGATATGGCTATCACACCATTAGCCATGTCAACAGATACTCGCAGCAGCTGCTACCAGGCTTCTCTGTGCTAGGAAAAGCAGAATTAAGGTTTGAGTCAAAGAAATAAAATATTGAGAAAAAAGTATATGCAAAATACTTCCATTAAAAAAAAGAAAACCAACACAGTTCTGCTGCTATAACTCTGCTATTGCAGAAGATACATAATATTATGGTTATTGTTCCTGATATTCATTTTCATAATCATATTCACATAGAATCACACTGTCTGATTAACTTCATGTCAGAATTACAGCAGCTATCCCAGAAAAGCAGGTTCTGTTTAAAACAGTATCTCATGGATATTTTTAACAGCTGGGTATTTCCAGCTTCAACATTACATTCTACTACATCTAACATCTAAATTAGCCTTTTTATACAAGCAAAACTAGAGCTTAGTATCTGACTTGACATGTCTATTCTCATAAAATCCATAAAACTGACAGGAGAAGCAAAACAGAAGGCCATGCAAATTAGAATAAATTAAATTAGAATCAATTCAAATTATTCATCTCTAGTTCAGTTTTCATTAAAAGAAATCTACTTGAAGCATTTTGTTCTAATATTCAGGACATACTAGTTTAGTATTGCATCAGTGAGGAAAATGATCACTGAGTAGTCAGGGGAAGAATTCATTTTATTGATTAACATACATTAAATTCTCTTTATACATAGAACACAGGATTATAAAATAAGTTTCTTGTCATTCTTTTCCACTATTTCTACACTTAAAATGGAGCTTAATTTTTACAGAATATATAAAAAGCTGCAAGAGCTTGAGAAAAAAATAAAAACAAACAAAAAAAACCCCCACCCCAAACCAACAACCCACACACACCTCTTTATTCTTCCAAATTGAGACATTTATGCAGCAGCTTCAAGCCTCAGAAGACTGGTAGCTAAGCACATGAAATACTTAAGCTCGTTCCTATAGGATCTTACAGTGGTTTATACCTTTCCCCACATCACTGGAATGACCTTTGCTTCTAGCATATGCTAATTTCACACAACCCACTTCAGAAAAACAAAATTCTTTAATTTGTATATGAACTTCTAGGGCTGGCAGCAACTGTTGAGTTTATCACTCAGCAGTCAGATCTTGTCGGGTGTTCATGGGATGACACAAAACCAGAGATAAATTCTCCACTTAGAAACAAAACTATAATCTAATCATTACTTATTTTTCCAAAACATCAAATAGAAGCAGTATTTTGTTGCTCTAATTTATTAGTGAGAAGCTTCTTGCCAGTCTGCTGGTTTAACACTCCCGCAGGCAGACTTGAGCACCATCCGCAGACCTACCGCTCTGGCAAATTTTGCCAACTTCCTGAATTTTAGAATTATTTCATATTCTTTAAGAGACTAAAGATCAGAATTTACCCCCATGACCCCCATATTATTTAGGCCACATTTCAGCTGCTGTGCATGTCCAGTAGGGTAGCAACAATCTTTCCTAACACTGAGAACTGAAGTTTCTGGACACACAGGATTAAAGGCTCATGACTTTACATCTTCAGTTAAAGGAGAATCCATGAAACCCTAGGATAGAGCAGATTATAAACCTTTGTAATTCAAGCAGAGAAGCAAGTATATAGCTCCCACTACCAAACCAAACAGGTTTTCCTTTCTGTGTGACAGAAAAGTAAAATTCAGATTGTGTTTATGGTAACATGTCTTGGCAAGCTTCCTTCTTTCAAAGCCTCCTCTCCTTAACTAGAAAGTAGTGCCATATTCAGAGTTATTCTTCTCTGTAGGAGAAGTCTGCAGGGCTGCTCCAGTTCAGACTAGAATACGCGGCCCTGCTGTCCTCCAGGACATCCTGCTGACATCTCACTGCACAGCAGCTAGGACATCTTCACCTCTTGGATCTCCACAAAGCTATCACCACTCAGCACTTGTTTCCTCATACTTGAGACCACACAACACTGCCCTACACACATGGCCCTGTCCATTAGAGCTCCAGGGCATTTCACTCACCTCCCAGTTTGAAAGCAAGCCGCAGCACTGGAGAGCTATTATCATGTTAAAGAGCTATTATTATTGAATTTGCTTTGTTATCATGACACCAGCACTACAAAGTTGTATAGAAGTTGCTATATAGCAAGAGCCTTTAAAAAATAAAATAATGTCAACCAACAAAACAAATGAACCAAACAAAACCAAATAAAAATGGAAAAGAGAAAACCAGAATATTCGGTTTTATACTTTCTACCACACAGATAGCAAATTGCCAGCAAATTAATTCTGTTTCTTTATTTGTTGCACTAAAAATGTATATAAAAGGTTCCCTACAGAGTCAATTGACAATTAAGGTGCTTACTCACACCCTTCACAAAGCACTGTAAAATTAAGTGTTCTTCTGGGTGTCCCTGTGTGTATCACCATGCTGTTCACAGGAAATATGTTGGGTGTCCCTGTGTGTATCACCATGCTGTTCACAGGAAATATGTTTCTAAACACCATTTGCTTGATCTCTGAAGTTACCTGCATACATGAAGGGCACTGCATACATAATTCCCTTGCTAAAATCTCTGACCACCACTCTTGATTAAGAACAATGTAGTTCAGTTATCTCTGATGGCTCCAACAACATTCGAACTAAAAAAAAAAAATCATCATCATAATATGTTTTTAGTTTTAACAGCTAGGCAAGAGATGTGGAATTATTATCTTTAGTTTGTTAAACTACTTTAGCTTTTATAATTCTAGTCAGCTCTACCCTGGAAGACGTAATCTTGCTGCACAATAATTGTTAATCTTGTTGGTTAACTTACTGGTGACCTGAAATGTTTTTCATGTTTGCTGTAAGTTTGTTGTTCAGCGTGGTTTTTTTAAAGTAAAACCACAACAGTTTCTAACACCCACACTTGATTCAGGGATCTCTGGAATCTTTCATAAGAACAGTAACAGTTCTTGCTACAATTAATAATTAGCAAAGCAGACTAGTTAGGTTAGATGATCATTTAAAAAAAACCCACGTTTTTCTACTGTTCTGATAATACAGTGACATCAAGATGCCCACAAGCATTGAAACCTGCCCTGGCTTTCAGAATCAGTTCTGGGCATACCTGACAGGTAGTTTTCAAACACCAAGAAAAGTGCAGCTCCTGTTTTGTTTTGTTTTTTTTTTTTTTTCAGATTAGAGTGTACCAAAGAACTTTCTAATGCTTTTTACTTCTCCAAACATTGAAAGTATCGATTGTTACCACAGACTGGAGAGCCTGGCTAGGGCTCTGAGGACCAGGCACCTGTCTCACCAAAGCAGATAGCTGACTGCAAAAAATACTGTTGCATCAGGTGGGAACTTCACAGCTTTTAGAGGCAGAAGATTTTTAGGGCAAACAATTGCCATGAAAATGAACAGGGAATGACTCTTCGTTGGGTTCACTAAAAGCAAAACAAGGAGGAATAACGTGAAATTAACTGAAGTCACGTGACAGTTCTTCACACAATCTACAAGATGTTGTGAAAGCTAGAAGCTTGTCTTGCTTCATGAAATGCCTGAATTAATTTGAAAGCGGAAAATCCCTGGGGTGGAATTAAGTACAAAGATACCACACCTGGCCCTGAGCTACAAATCACAGGAAGCTGGCAGAGTACACGAGAGAAAAATCATCCTGCGCTGGCCTCATCCCAGGCATTTGCTTTCAGCAGCTGACAGAGAAAGGTCACTGGGTTAGAAGGTCCTTTCATCTGAGATGGCCAATCTTTTCTTACGTTCCTATGAAAGAAGATGACAAGAGTTCTATTAACTTGTGGCCACAGATTCAAGCAGCCATTTTCCCAGATAAGGGGGAACACTCCTAGCAAGGAATTACAGCTACATTGCTGCTTATATACTCCAACTTCTACGATGCAGGTGAAAACTTCTCAGGATTGCAATTGCAAACATTGCTCCAAGAAGAACTAAGTTCCTTCTAATGTACAACCAGGATTTCACCGATTATAGACCAGTTACACCTTTGCAAACCAATCAAGGACAGCTGGGTGGCACAGTTTTCATGGAGCTGAATATTACATGTAAAGCTGGGAGTATTAAACAAGCAACTGGAACTGTGTTTTGTGAAATTGTTTTGATGTTTTCTAATCAGATCTCTCCAAATCATAGCTGCTGCATGCAAAGGAAGCGTTTAACAGAGCTTCAAAATCTCAGGCTGAACTCAACAAGAGGGAAAATAATTTCCTTATTATAAAGCAAGAACACTTAAAATGAGAAGTCTGATAGTACATATGGAACCATCTAATGCCATTTTTAGGATTCTGTTTCAGAAGAGAGATCACTGTAAGCTGATTTGCCCAAGGGTGTACTTTGAGTCAGTGCTATGATGACAATACTGTTTTAATTACAGTTTCTTACGAAGCCTGTAAAAGCATTTTGAGGGTCAGAGGTTGACTTAATTTTTAGCAAAATTATTTGCTAAGCATTTTTCAATATCTCATCATGTAATCTATATCTACAGATAGGCTCAGTATCACTATTCCAGTGGGAAATACTTTTTGATGGCAGGAACAACAAACATTTCATTCTGCTTCAGGAAAGATACGCAATTCGAATGAGATGTGAAATGTTGTTTTCTAAAAGTATTTGAAGCTATGGAAAACTGAACAGACTGACAAAAGTACAGAAAACACTTCACTAGGGACAAAGTCCTTCTATCCAGCCCACAGGGCACATCTCCAGTAACTGTCAGAAATGGAGGCTTCACCAGCTGCACACCAGAAAGGTTTCCTTTTACAGGCTTCCATAAAAAGGCCCTAGTGCAGGTTTCACTTGAAGCAAACAAGATTTTTGTAATGAGAATCATTTGATCAAAATAATTTAGTTGGCTTAAAGGAGTTTTGCCAAGAAAATGAATAGAGCTGACGGTAAATCTTTATTCTTTAGGTAATAAAATGACATGGTTTTCTCCAGAAAATAGTCTAGTCAATTCCTTATTCAGACAGTACCTAAGAGTTATACCATAACACAAATACACATCATAGCCCTCAGATTATTTTGTGGAAGGCTTTCCTTCTGCTGATAAATGAACTGAACCACTCTAGTCATCCTGAATCCTTCTGTTATTGTTGTTCTGCTATTCGAAGCATTTAAGTGAAAATTCGATTAATATAATATCAATAAAAATTATAAAAGTAATATAAACATTACAGTTTCTAGCCATTGAAGTGTCTGAAGGACACCGTCGGAACTGCAGAGTTTCTGGCATTCAGGCTTTCGGTTGAAAATTCTACACTAATCTGCTTCTCACTGAAGAAAATAGTATGGCTGCACAAAGGTACCTATGATCACAGCATTTTATTACATTATCAGTCTTTCTGTGAAGTCTTTTCAGGTATTTGACCATTACAGATCTGGACTCCTTTCTCCTGGCCTGCTGTAACCCCTTGTGCATACCAGTGGAAGGGGAAAGCAGAGCACAACTTCTAGGGCTATTTTTATGCTTTTGAATTTGCATGAAGTCTCTTAGTAAGACTTAGACCCAAAGTACTACTGAATGTTTCATAGTGTGTCTAATGGATCATTTATCCTCATGACTCCTCTGGAGTTTTGTCAAACAGGGACATAATTAATAAAAATCATTGCAAATATAATTTTTGATGATGTGACTGAACTAAGCGTGAAGGAAAGCTGCAACATGTTTGCAAAGGCTGTGTTCGAAACAAATACTTAATGCTCTCACATCCAAAGAAAAGGGCTCTCATTTCCTAGGAAATCACTCAGGCTGCTTCCACAAATTGCCAAACAGAAGAGTGAAAAGAAACCTCAATAACTGAGGCTGTAAAGCACTGCCTGTTACCATCAGTCTGTTGAAGGCTCAAGGCGCAGCGTCTCTGTATTTTAGACAATGACAACATCTTAAGTCCTTACACAGTTGTGGAGGCCCTCTTACAATGCTACCTTGGTGATCCTCTAACCCACATGAAATAGTTGATCCAAGAGACAAAAAGATCATCTAATGCCTCTTCTGGGTGGATTTAATGCAACCTAAGCATAACTTTGGGTACATAAAACAGCAGCTCCCATATTGTGACTAGATTCTAGAACTCAAGAGAGATAAGCCTAACATGGGAAGAAATGTATACAGGGTCCTTCTGTGTATCAATCTGATTATTTTGACCACCAGCATTAAACAAATACTATGGAAGATTTATTCTGCCTCATGGCTCTTTGTATGGCTCAGCTTCCAGGACTGAGTACAATTTCTAACCCTGATCACCTTTTTCAAGCTCAGTGGTAATTTCAGACTCTAGGCAGCTGACAAAGTATCTCCTAGAGTTAAGTTTAACCTGAGGGACACTCTGACCTTTCTTGTGTTGTGGGGGTGAGGCATGACAACCTCTAACAGTTTTCTGACTTTTCAATGAATGTTCACAAAAGGAATTAAGCAGTCATCTTTTACATCTAGTGAACTGTTAGAGCACAGTCTGCCACAGAAATCATGCTCAGCCTATCAAAGCCCATTTGCATCTAGGAATGATACAGAAGCTGAAATTGGTCCTTAACTGATTTCTTTATTGTGCTCTGACCCAGATGAATTTAAGCTTTATAAAATAGACATACGGATCTGCATTTAGTGAAATGCTCCTGTGGTAGAAATGAACAGAAGTTTAAAAGCCCATGAAGTCAGCAGGAATTCTTCCACCTAGTTTATTGAGCTTTGAGTCAGATACCACAGACATTAGCCAAATGACAGCCTAGGTTTACAGACAAGAGCTCTTATTTGCTCACATCTCGCCATATTAATTATTTAAGAAGATGCAAACATAGGAAATACGGGAAGAGACAACAGGTTCAGATTCCTGCTGACAATCGTAGGAAGAATCCAGATACCCTCCTCACTCCAGCTGTCACACAAGAGAAAAACAAAGCCCCAATCCCCACAAAAAAGACCAACCAACCAAAAAAAAACCAAAACCCCAAAGAAACAAAAACCCAACCAACCAACAAAACCCAAACAAAAATTCCCCCTAAACCCAAACCAACAAACAACAAAAAACCAAACCAAACTACCCCCCCAAAAAAAAAACCCAACACAGACACTGCCCCCCAAACATTAAATTATTCACTGAACTGTTCTAAAGAGAAACACTTCCTGATGCCAACCCTGACAACGTGTTTACTTTATGATAGCACCTAGAAGCCTCAAACAGGTATTAAAGATTTGTTAATACATATCAAACACACAGAGCCACCTGGTAGCCCACGAACCTAGGAAAATGCACATTTATTTTTTAAAAAATAAATAGTTCACTGAAATATCACTGTAGGACATAGCTCAGATGTGCTTTCATACCTCAGAGATAAAGATGTCTGATTCAAATATCGACTGTCAATTTCAAAACAATAGTATTGATACAGGTGTTTTTGTTATGTTTCAAGTACATTTATAGGATTCTGTAATTACAAAGAGATCTAAACTTGTAGCTTGAGTTGAAAGCATGATTGAATGTAAGGAAGACTGAAAGAAGTCCATTCAAAGGTTTGTCACTGCAGTCATTTGGTGCTGTTAGTTGGAAACCAGTGGTGTGAAGCTGCCTGATAAAGCCACTATTATGGTGACAAATTATCTCAAACTCCCCCAGCAAGAGTTTAGTTACTGTGATTTATTTTCATTTAGATTTGTGCAGCAAGTACTTTTCGAGAACTGTGCATAATAGACCATTAGAGTTTTGCCAGATAGTTGTAGCACTTCAGCACCTTCATCCTTCAAATGTCTTTGTTATTTTCTGCCTTCTTTCAGTGAATTTCTCTTGCACTGGAATTTAAGTAACGTACAGACCACATGATAACTTTGAGAATTACACCAATTTTAAACAGTTTTTGGAGTCTCAGTGTTATGCAGATTATCAGATTACCAAGGAGGAGGAGCAGGAGATCATCACGTACTGCAATATGTATGAAATACAGAAAAATTATTTACCTAATTTGTTTCCCATGTTTCTTTCTGGAGGATCCATTAAAATAATTTTCAGGTGACTTGTTTGGTAAATTCCACACATTTGCAGACCTAGGGCCATCATTCTCATAACAGTGATGCTTGTCTGTTATGGATCACTCCATTCCATAGTAGTTTTATTTACAGTTGAATCCTTCCCTAATATAAACTATCCTGAATTTGAAATTACTACCTGCCATTATGACCCTCAGTCCATCATGTAGAAACTCATAGAAAACAAATTAGAAGGTATAGCAAAATCCCTCCAAATCATTAAGCATCATGGTAGACCCAGCAAAGAACATATTTAAGCCTTAACTAACAGGGACCAAGAAGAGTACACTAAAATGGGCAACTTAGGATCATAGAGCTGCTATTAGAAATGCAAGAATACTGGAGCATGAGAGAACCATATTGTTAATAACATTATCCACAGAGTAGAGATAACCAAATCCAGTTCTTTCCCCTTCCAGAAGGGCTCTTAGGGCAGTCAAACTACTGCTTTTCAGTCAGACAAGCAGGATTTAATTCAAGCTGGCTGCCCTGGATCATTTCCCTGCAGTCAATTCGCTTGTTTCAATCTAGGAGGACATCAGAGCCAGAGAGAACCAGGACGCCAATTTAAGTGACAGCAGAGCTGCTGCTGCTGTTTATAAGCCACTCCGATGGAAGGTTAGATTTGCTTTGGCACTGCATCTCAGAAGACTATAAAGGGCATAGGATAATCTAAACTACAGACTGTCAATCTCTTCAGCTGAGTTTCTCACCAGTCCTGGAAAAAGTATGACTCACCAGCAACCAGTACAAATACATAAAGGAATCTTAAGGACAGCACTGGGAGTGCATGCAGGGTGCACAGCTCTTTTCAAAGGTTTGGGGTTTTAATCTTCTTACCCTGTATCTATGCAGATGAACTGCCATCTTCATTTGTAAAATACAAATAAACATATATCACCAGGCTGCTTCTTTCAACTGGATACCAATTACATAGCAATGCAATAGTGATGGCTGCTATACAAAAGCTATAAGGTGTTCTACTATTATTTGTATCAAAGTGTAAATCTCTGAAATTAATTTAATTTTGATTGAGCCATTGATGTTTGGGACACAGAACACATTGTGAAACAGAACATTTTTTGTCATGCCAGTCTGTCAAGTCTAGTTCTGCACTTAAAACAATGAATTGGCTGGAACATCTCTTACACCAAAAAGAGAAAAGAAATTTGGCAGTAGGAAACAACCATTACATGTGGAAATTCACTTAGACTCATTATTAGTGCTGGGTTGTTAGAGAGTGCGTGATCACAGATACAAAGGGAATACCTGAAAATTTGCCATGAGAAACAAAACTAGAAAAACTTTGACATTTAATATCCCATTTTACATATTGTAAAATATAAACTTGGTTACAGCTTGGGAGCATTAAAAGCTTCTCAAATCCTAAATATTTTATTAGCTCTTAACTTCCTGAAAATAACGAAGAGTATAAAAATGATGCTAGCCTTGACTTAATTGTAATTGAAAACATAATTCTTTGTTTTCTCTTGACTCTAGACAGTAGTGTCCCTAAGTGAATAATATAATAATAATATAATCTTGTAGCAAAAAAACCCCAAAACAACAAAAAACCCAAACAAACAAAAAAACACAGAAAAAGAATGGCAAAACAACAGATTTTTTTAATTGTTTTGTGCAACATTAGGAGAGGATAGAAACTTGCAAACAAGAGTGAGACTAACCAGTACTAATATGTCTTCAAGAGGGCTGCAGGGAGGAGGAGGAGAATAGTTTTACATTTCAATTTTCTAACCATTGTGAAGCTGCTAATTATCAGAAATTATATCAACATAAAGCTCAATTACATCTTCTGCCAGCTACTCATCAGACTTTTCTGCAAAAAAACATTTCAATACCCAGTTCTCACTTGCCCCCTTTCCTCACAACTACTTTTGCTGATATTACAATAAAAATAAAACAACCAAACAACAAAAAAACTTGTTTGCTAATCCTACAAGATCTTCTCCTGATGTGTGTGTTGCCTTGCTTCCCAGAGGTATGTCACACTTTCTAGGTTATCAGCGACTTAAAAAACTTAAAAGTACAAATTTGGATATAATAGCAGCTGGACTGCAGTCCTCATTAATTCTAAGATCTGTTAAAAGGCATAATAATGGTTATGTTCTCATTTATTTTTCCATAGACTCTAGTTGCCAGAACCCTTTTAATATATCCTTGAAGTGCTCTAAAATACAGGCTTAAAACAGTCACATAAACAACTAGTAAATATAAGATAAAGATGGCAATTAAGGCATAGACAACTTGCTGATTTTAGATATTTAGCAGTCACTGAGTGGAAGTAAATACCGCAGCCTCAGTACTAACATAAAGTATTTACATTAATATGTTTATGTAATAAACAATTCGCATATACACAATTGTTTTGGTAGTTGAATGTATGATAATCAAAGATGGTTTGCACAATAAAAGTTGCATTTGTAACAAAATTCCCTTTCCACAGGCACAGAGTGCTCATAAAAAGTGCACAAAAAAAAGCCTGTTCAGTGAAGGTCTCATTTTGTTTAATTTGCGTTTGGCTGCCCTTTGTAGCACAAACTGCCAGATATTTACTGTATGCTAATGAAGCAGTATTCGGCATCCAAGATTTTCAAGAATCAGAAGTAGTTCAGAAAAAAAGATTTCATACACTTTACACAGAAACGTTGCCTGTAATGCAGGGCTAGAACAGGTAATATTGCCACAGATAGGACTGACTTTCTTCCTTGCTACTCAGGACAAGTTTAGAAGAAAACATCTAACCAAAAAATTATGCCAGGTACACATACACTCTGCAATGAGTATTGTAATTAGTTTTTCATTTTTTGTTAAATCACTAATAGTGTTGGTGTGAAGAGTAACAACATTTAGTTGGCATTTTTAGGAATTTTATTTAAAGCTCCTTTTACAGTACTGTGTGCAATTGAGCAGCCAAGGCATCTGTATTGTCAGTCTGTCAAGCCATAAACTTTCTTACTGATAGCCTAATTTATCCTCCACTGCTTTTACTTTTTGAAGGTATTTTAAAGAAGTCTATACTCCAAGTATGTCTTGTCTTTCAACTTGGATCCAAATTGTTAGGTTTTAATGAAATTTGAATCTTGAAACTTAACAAGAAGTTAACAAGCAGCTCAAGAGCACATCAGATTAGAGTAAAATGTTGAAACAGATTCAGGAAAAACTCCAAAAGCCAACAGTGGTACACAGCAACCTGGCTCTTCACATGTAAATAGGTATCAATAAAGGTAACTGCTAGAATACCTCAACCTAACAGCAAAACTGTGCTGTGCTAAATAATCTAATACAAAGAAATATTTGCTCATAACTGTTTCTGCAACACATCTGATAACTCATACAAGATATAAAATAATCAGTGCTCCTTTTTACTCTCCCTCAACTTTAATGCATCCACTTACTAATATTTCACTTGGCAAAGATTTTCCTACCTGGACTGCAGAAGGTTCCTTCACATACTGAAATATCAAAAAAAGCAATCAATTTTGAATTATTCCCATATGAGTGAAAAGCAGGGTATTATCCTACTAAAAGACACTATTCATACAACACCTCATATTGCTATTCTCATCTAACAATTGTTTCAGACTATGAAATGGTTATGAATAATGGTCTAAAAATACTGCTATAAGTAAACCACAAAAATAACAATGCAATAGTGACTTCAAGAAGTATTCCAAGGGAAAAAAAATTTACTATGGTTTCTGTGGAAGACATGTTTGATTTATGCAATACTTCACAACCTTTATAAAGCACTGTTAATTTAGCTTTACAAGGGACTTCATCATGTCAAGCTATCTTGATTCCTAAAACAATGTCCATATATTTAGATGAACCAATGTGCCAGGTTTTTCCCCTTGCAACAGGCAGTACGTAACATCTTTCTGTTGTGGCACAGACATGTCAACCAGGTATGTGATACACAAACAATGGGTCTGCATTAAATATTAACTGCCTTTGAATCAACATAAAGAGCATTCAAGGGTCAATGTCTGCCTCTAACTAGACTTCCACAAAAATTAGATTCAATACTATTTTAACACACAAAAAGATACTTCTATATTGCATACTTGAAGAAGATTCCATTTCTCTCTCCTGAGCAAGCAGAGTTGCTGTTCTGGAAGCCTGCTGCCCTCTCTCTTCCCCAGTCATCTTTTGGCTTCATGTGCATTTTCCCTTCATGGTCAGCTACACATGCCTGCCTTTAACAGCATCAATTCCTATTTTCTGCACTTTCTTGAATTCAAGTTCCCTCCTTGGAACTCTGTCTGTTCTCCTGACTTCTGAGCACACTCTACTCTCCAAATTTCACTATGTATACAAAACTAGTGTCCCATATACAAAACTAGTGTCCCCTTCCTGCCCTCTTTGTCCTTTCACGGCTATTTACAAGTCTCCTGTATTTCAGAACAGCAAAAGTTGCATATGCATAATCTCTTCTAAAATAAAGACTCTTCCACATCTGCTACAGGCATTTATTCCATGGAGAGCACTGAAAGAAGATGGTAATTTTTAAACTCAGCAAGCTTAAGAGTGTCTTGGGATTAGTTTTTCCCCCATGAACTTACTCTTAAATTTTCAAAAACAAAAATCTTTTTATTAAGATCTACTGTGTGAAGAAAGTGTAAATAAGATTTAGAGACCATTAAGTTGAAGTTTCAGCCACAAGATCTAACACATTTACAGAACAGATAGCACTTCTTGAAAACGATCGCAAACTCAAGTGCTGTGCCATGTATCTGGATTAAGTATTTTCAGAAAAGTCTACTGAGTTACAAAAGAAATTTTTTAAAATACAAAAGCAAAGGCAATCTTACTTTTTCATCATCATCAGAAAAAGGGGCACCTCCAGGAGTCTTATTTATTGCTTGGGCAACGCCAATAATCTCTCCGTCGCTGTTTCTTATGGGCATGCACAAGAGGGACTTTGTCTTGTATCCAGTCAGTTTGTCAATCTCATCATTAAAGCGGCGATCCTTCAAAAGAAAATAAGGAAGCATTAACAGGCATGCCATATATCTAAGCTTTCTTCAGGCAAAGTATTTTATCAGTGTCTTATGTAGTATTTTCAGTAGTGTTATGTTTTTGCTTCTCTGTTACCAATCCATTATTAGCTGGTTTTCCACAGTTCAGATACTAAGAAAAATACTTTTCTTGGAGGATCAGTACAAGGTTTACCATTGCATAGTTTTATTCACTCAAGTCCCACATTTATACCTCACTTAGAAAAATTATCTAAGGGATCACTATCAAAGCAGCTACCAGGAGGAAATGGAAAATGAAGACAAACTTATGAGTAAATACAAGAGGAGAAAAAAATATGTTGAAGAAACAGCATAACACTTTGGGCCTTGACAAAGCACAAGCTTCTTACACCTACCATAATTGTGCCTTATTTGATGGCTCTGGAACCATTTGTAAGCAGAAGGTCTTCCACAGCTCTATGACAACAACATAGGCCTCCACACTGGGCATAGACAGTCAGAGCCACCTTGCCCATGGCTTTCACAGGTTTCAACACAGATAGGAAACTATCAGTGGCTAAAAGCTGCGGTATGGCCACAGGTAGTTTTCAGCTTCTTCAACCTTAACCAGTCCTGCTTGCTTCACTATCTTGCTATATTGCTGCCAATAAACATTCCTACTAGAGAAGCTGTGGGTAACCACATGGCCCTTGCAGGCACTGTTGAGGACCTTGAGCTTTTCTGAGCACACACCATCGCTCCCTCAGAGCACACCCTAATGAAAGCTGTTTGCAGTTCACCAACAACATACTTTTGTTGAGTGCGCATGTGAAGCATTTAGCTGCTGGGGTTGTGTGAAAGGATAACAAGCGGCAAGGATTGCTGTACCACCTTAATTGAGAATACACACAAATCTGCTGTGTACTAATTTCTAGATTATCCCTGGCTGGGAATTCAAGATGTTTACTCCAGAGCAAGGGTGTCCGATGGCTGCATACAGCACGGAGAGTCACAGAATTAGGACTTCAGTGTAGAATAGGGAGTATACCAGTATGACATTATTTATTTGTCCTAGATCTTTCTCTGGTTTTTAGACATTTATGCCACTTCAATCTGATTGGTGAAGTGTCCTCACATAGAATTCACTCCACTGATCTGTACTTGTTCTTCACTGCTTAGTATCTGCACCAAACGAGAGCGTCTGCATTTCCTTTTGCATCTTAAATTAGAGGTTACACCACCTTATAACTAGAAATACCAGGAAGAATCAATTTCAGACATAAACACTATATAATGTTGTGATGCTTTAAATGCATGCTTGTCAGTTTGCTATACTTACACTTCATAAACTATAAAACAAGAAAATAAATTAATTGAGACTGACTCACAACAGTAACACCCAATTAAATCATTGTGGAACACACATCTTAGTAAGCTTTAATACTTGCAGAAATTTCAGAATGCAGTACATTGTACAAGATGCTAAACTACCATCTTCAAAAGCAGTGCAAAAAATACACATAAGGTGACAAATATTACATTTTGGGATCAAATTAAATTTCATCCCTGTTTCAGAAAAGTAATACCATCCCTTCATAGAACACTTCTGCTGAATGACATCCAGCAAAGACTGATATCCAGTGTGATCACACATGCATGCTTATGCTAGGCCATGCTGTCAGTTCATACCTGTGTTCTGTAGATGCTCATGATTTCTCTGTCAAGTAGATAGAGACTCTTTCTGGCCCCGTATCTGTATGTGGCACTTTAAATTTAGTACATCAAACAAGACTGGTTTAATGGGCCAGTATTCCCATGGGTTTATTTATTTATTTATTATTTTTAAGAGAAATACAACAAACCCTCACCTCTCACTGGGAAACAAACTACAAGAATGTTTCTACTTAAAAAAAAAAAGCACACACACCCCCATGGCCAATGTAGCTCTCAGCATATATATCAACTAGAATCATAACTCAATCAATATATTGTTAGGATTTGCAAACATTTCCTCTGCAGAATACACAAAGCTAGTTACTTCTAGAGAAAGATTACTGTGAATACAAACAGAATTGATCAAAATAGGTATTAAAAATATTTTCTTATAACTTCCTATGCTTGCCAGAAGTTCTTTATACAGTTTGAAGATTTTTTTTTTCTTAACTACATTTAAATTTGTATTAAGCAAATCACTGAGAAGAAAATTCAGATTTGGGGAGAAAATTACTTTCAATACAGATTTACAAAACCCAAAAGAACCTGAGCTGAAAGGAAAGTATGGGTCATTTTTTTATTTGGAGGTGTACAGAAATCCATTCTCCAGAATAGTACAACTCAAACTGCAGATCACTAAGTGACTCACAGGAAGGTGCAAAGTTCAGAAGAGACAGTGCTAACAGCATCTTTGTAGAGAATAGTCTTCAACAGCTCTTCTGTCAGCCAGGGATGGAATTGCTGCTATTTACTGGCAGCTGCTGAGTTTCTCCAGGGTGAAGTTAGCATTTATGCTGCAGACAATAGTTAGAGCCAGTTCCAACTCCCCTAACACAAGGGAACTGAGCTGTTCAAGAAAAATAAACACAAGTTTTCTTTTAAAAAGTTTAGACAGTATTGGCTGTGAAATAATGTCCATATTTGTCTAAGATGATGAAAACTATTCATATAGAGGTTTGATTGCAATTAAATCGTTACTGATACTAGAAATTGTCAGATTTTTTTCCCCTAGCAATTTGTTTCAATATTTTTATTTCCCTGTTATGAATTGCAGATGCTGTAGATATAGACTGTTCTAGTCACCTCAAGAGACATGATATAGAAATGCTCTGCACTCACTCATCATAAAGATTAACATATATACTTGGCTATTTTATTATTTCATCTAAGTTTTCATACCTTTCAACCACAAGGATTTAATACCAACTGTGGTATTCATATATGGTTTATAGTGTTCTTCTGCCACAGAATACCAAGTTCTTTGTTCTTTTCCTTTATTATTATATTATTTATTTTTGTACTGGTTTAATTCTAACCTCATTAGAAGTTGTTCTAACACTCCAAATGGGTCTGCTAAACAGTCTTTGTTTCCACCAAGGTCAGATTAATAATATGCAATCTTTGATAAGGGTCTGATGACATTTCCTTGAATTATTTGTGCCTAAGAACTTCCCTAGGAGAACTAGAACTTCCATGATGAATGTTTTTTAATGATGGCATTGAGTAGCCAGAGTTGCCCAATCCTGTGATCTTTCCATGTGGTTCTAAACAACTGTATATCAACTTCAAGCCCCATGACACTTTTCTCCAGCCAGCACTTTAATTTTGAAGCTGGCATGACAGAAGCATGGTACTGAATATCAGCAGCAGATTCAACTCAACCCATGAGACTCCGCTAATTTTGTTCAAAGCAAAACAGAGTGCATGGGGAAACACTGAAATAATTTACCTTAACTAGTAATATTGTTATTGATTTACATCTTGTGGGATTTTGAAAAAGAAGTAAAGCTTCACGGAGGAGTTTAACTGAAAAAGAGCAGCTGCTGGACAGACCAGAAGCAAGCTACAAGTTATCTGAATACACTCAATTTAAAGAGATACATTGTTTTAAGACAAAACAGAGATCTGGGGTAAAATTTAGGAACATGTATTCATGTTTCTTTCCTTTAGGTAACAAAATTCTCTGTAGTGGGTATTTTAGTCCAAATGAGATTTACAATCTCATGGCATACATATGTAGTCACTGCCTTTTCAACAGGTCTCAAGATTAATATACGAAGTGCTATTTCAGTGCAGTGGATGGTGGCACATAGGGCAGGGACTTCCCAACCTGTCTGAATTGGATATACACAGTACAGCTAACAGTGTTAGCAACAGGTTTAATTACGAGCTACCAATCCTGTGGACCTTAATGGATGTTATGTATTACATATAGAAGGGATTAGCAATCTGAAAAGTGGTTATTTTGTTTATCTTTGGGGAAGGTGTTTTTTGGTTGGTTGGTTTTGGTTTGGGGGTTGGGTTTGGTTTGTACAACTCATTCCTGCTCCACTGCTTCTCTGTGTGGAAGCACAGACATCCTTGAAAAATCAGACAGCTCAGTCCCAGAAGCATGCAGTTCAGAGACACAAAAACAAATTTTGGTCTCCCTGTTGACTGGTATCAGGTTATCCACTTATACTACAGAACTGGACTGCCTTTTGCAGAATGGTATTGCATTGCTGAAGCAGAGACTAAAGGTACAGTAGGCATAGTGCAGGGAAATTAATGCATTTAACTGAAAAAATTAGACATTTTTGGAGGATAATCTCAACAAGAACTTGATAAAAATTGAAAACTGTCAAGATGTGAAGTGAAACTTAATCTGTGACTTTTTGTGGAAAAAGCAGGCAGGAATTTTATTTAAGTGGCATTGGGAAAGGGACAAGGAAAGTTTACATAAGTGAAAAAAATAAAATACTGTTTCTAGTAACATTAATATTGTTAACCATGTAATATACTCATAAGAATCCTGAATGGTTGGATGGCCTGCCTCATGTCCCAAATGCTTAATCCAGACCCCACCTTCTTCCATCACTTATTGTCATAATAGGAGGTATGTGTCAAGATCTAACGGAGAGGTTTTACTGGGTTTAACAGAATCAATAATAATTTCAGTGCTCACTTGTGAACTGTGATGGCTGAGAAGCTTGTACAAAATTTACTTCTGCCTCTCTTCACAGGATAATAAACCCTGAGCAAGGAGGCCTTTTTAGCAGCTGATAACAAAGCTGTTAAATCAGAAGCCTCTGTCAGAAAGCAAACATTTGGAGATACAAACTGTATTATCCCATGTTAGAACAGCCTGCAGCACAACCAGGTTCTCACCTGCACAAGGCTCCTAGGTAGTGACAAGTATCAATGTATCACTTACTTAAAAGTTTCTTTCACAATCAAGACTTCAGTTCAGAAATTAGGGACAAACCAGGTACAAGACACTTTTAAGAGAGAGACTTCACCACAACTGGAATTGCATCAGCAATATTTTTATGCACAAACACTCAAGAATTACAATTAAAATCTTCCACCCACTGTGTAAAACATTACTAAAACCAAACACAGATGGTTTTACTGCTTGAATTCTTTATAATGAAATTTCTAGATGCCAGAAACATTAAAAATGTGAAGACACAGGCACTTTTAACTGGAATTTCAAAAATGTCAATAAGGAACAGTTATTCTGTAGGATAAATCTTATCCTTGTCTCAAGTGATTTATTGATTGTAAATTCTTCTTTGGGGAAATACTACCCTGTAAAATGTGATATTCAATCAAGTAAGGAGACAGAAGACAGCAAGTTTGATTCATCAATCCAGCTGCCTGCACAATGACACTGCAGACCCAGTTCTTTTTGGACATATTTAAATATAGTCAATAAATGAGAACAGACAAACATCTTCATGATTTTATTCTATACAAGACCTGATTAAGGTACAGTCAGTTTTGGGGTTTTGTCCCTAGGGTTCTGGAATCATGTAATACTATCAGAATCTCAACTTCCATTATAAGAAAAAAAAATATATTAAATTTCTAGTTCCTGTAACTGTGAGGACAACATTAAAAGTGCAGTCTGAGAATACTCAAGAACATAAGGATCAGAAATGTTAGAATCTGGAACAGCAGTTGTGAGCAGCATGAATTCTTATATGTCACCTGGTATATATACTGTGTATATGATACAGACAGCGGGATCGAGTGCACCATCAGCAAATTTGCAGATGACACCAAGCTGAGTTGTGCTGTCAATATGCCAGAGGGATGGGATGTCATCCAGAGGGACCTGGAAGCTGGAGAGGTGGGGCTGAGTGAACCTCATGAGGTTCAACAAGAGCAAGCACAAGGTTCTGCACCTGGGCCAGAATAATCCTCCCTATCAATACGGACTGGGGGAATAAAATGATAGAAAATAGCCATGCGGAAAAAGACTTGAGGGTGCTGATGGACAAGAAGCTGGACACGAGCAGACAATGTGCACTTGCAGCACACAGGCTGCATCAAAAGATGTGTGGCCAGCAGATCCAGAGAAGTGAACTTTGCTCTGGTGAGACTTCACCTGGAGCACTGAACCCAGGACTGGAGCCCTCAATTGTGGTGGGTTAACACCCTTTTCAGAAAACAAAAGAACAAAGCAGGGTGGAGGGCTTGCAGGTACTTTTCACTCCCCACAGAGCATTTTTCACCTGGGAAGCTGAGTCTGTTCCACTCCCCCTCCCTGCCCAGCTAGGGTATAAAAAGCAGGACATCGTAGATGTTGGCACGGCTTTTGGCTCCTGCCTCTGCTGGATGAGAGCTACTGCAGCTGCCCTCCTGCTCCTCTGCCACGTGGTTGGACCTGATCCTTCTCTCTGCTGCCTCCACGCTTCCTCAGAAAGGCTGGTTTTGTATTACTCTCTTGTTTTTTGTCCCACTCCCATCCATCATTGTTCCTTGCCCTTGTGAACATTTTTTTCTGTTATTGTTATATATATATATTGCTTAAAGACAACTCTTTACCTCTCTACTTCCAAGCTGACTCCAAATTATTGTTCGGTGGATTTGCTCCTTCCTTTTCTCCCCTCTCTGTTGGGAGTGAAGGGGGGGGGGGGGGGGGGGGGAGTGGGGGAAGAGATTCTCAGCCTTGTCCCCATCTGAGCACTTAACTTCCAGTTAAGGCTCAAACCACCACATCAATATAGGAAGGACATAGACCTGACGGAGAGGGTCCAGAGGAGGATCACAAAAATGATCAGGGCACTGCAGGGCACTTTCAGTTCCTGAAGGGGGCCTATAAGAAGGACGGAGAGAGTCTGTTTACAAAGGCCTGTAGTGCTGGGATGAGGGGCAATGGCTTCAAACTAGATTTAGGTTGTATGTTACAAACAGGCTCTTTACCGTAAGGGTGGTGGAACACCAGAACAGGTTGCACAGGAAGGGAGTTGGGGCCCCATCCCTGGAGATTTTCAAGGTGAGGCTTGACAGGGCTATGGGCAATCTGATCTAGTGGAGGATGCCCCTGCTTACTGCAGAGGGGGTTGAACTAGATGGCCTTTGGGGGTCCCTTCCAACCCAAACCATTCTATAAGCCTATGATCCTATATTCAAATTCCCTTTTCTAGATCCCCTAGCTTCATCATATCATATCAAAATATTGACCATGCCTACAAGCTCTGATTCTATAACATACACAAGATACCTTGATATACCTGAGACACAAGTCAATTTGATTCAGGACCTAACTAAATAATGCCTATCTCCTAAATGCTAAGTCCTGCGGATTGACCTCTGTATTCCTAAGGTGGGTCTGTAAATCTTATTATAAGAGTTATAGAGATATTGAGAAAGGGCTGAAAAAATGGTCAGATCAGATGTATTACTGATAGATTTGGCAAATGAGAGCAAAATCCATTATGGCCCAATCCTCTTTGATATCAATAGCAAATTGACCAGGAACCTGAGGTTACTAAATAACAATCATTGACCACAATTAAACCTGAACAGCTACACTTAAATATGGTCTAAAAAAAAAAAAAAAAAAAAAAAAAAATCCATGCTGACCAGGAAGGAGAGCAAAAACCTCACTAAAGAGTCTCTGTTTCTATAATTCACTGAAAGAATTCACACATTTCCAACTAAAAAAAAAAAAATCTCTTCTCAGAAAAATATAAGGACATGCACTATTCCACATTTCTTCTTTTCTCAAGATATCTGAAGCAATAAAATAGTTTATGTTGAAAATGAAACCAGTTCTAATTTATGACCGAAAGTTTCACCAGCTGCATTTCAGTGTTGATTAACCAAATGTTGTTAATAAAGGTACAAGCTTTGTTGTTTTGAGGGTTTGGGGGATGTTTTTCACGTCCTGTTTTTCAGTTGGGTTTGTTTTAAACATAGGATAGTTCTTTGTCCTTGGAAAGAAAATCTGTCCTTTCATACCCTTATCAAAGTTAGTATAATATATGTGAGCAATATTAGCATGATTTTGAATAGAAACAGTATAGTCCTAAATAAGTTAGCTAGGAGTAAATGTAACGGAGGATGAAGTCTGCTGTAATATATTTCCAGGAATTAAAACTTTGTGACAAAGACACTAAGACACTGTTTGACTTCTCCGGCATCTAAGGAGAAAGTATTTAATCTCATGAAATGGACTGTGTGACTCAGACAAAGCTGACTTCTACAAGAAAAAGCCATTTCCAATTTTTTTCTAATTATATGAAAACACTGCTTTTTAATCACATAGAACAGAAGAACTGGTCAATTAGCAATCCTGGTCTACTATATTTTACAGTTCACTGCATAAGGTTTTGGGGGTTTTGTTGGGTTTTTGTTTGCTTGTGTGTTTCTTAGGAAGGGCTCGGGGCAGAAAAAAAGAAAACAAGAAACTTGCAGTAGAATTTCTTTGAATATACTGTATTTCAAATACTGATTGAGTTAGGTAATATGTTCGATATCACTGTTCATCTAAGTATTAGTGTACTACTAAACTGCATGGGATGGACAAATTTGATTTTGTGCACTTTTTAATTGACTTTATAGGAAGCCATCCTGTAGGAGCCTCTATATTTAAAGAAGTAAAAAATCCTGAAATTGGAAGAGACCTATTTAAATTTTTAATCATGCTTTCTATGGTATACAGTACATGCATTTTTACAGAAAACAGAGCAATGAAAAAGACAGCAAGTTATCTAGATTCAAGGCATGACATTAAAAAAAGCGCTAAATAAAAACAAAGTGAAAACATCCAGTCTGCTCGAGATACTCTTCTCTTCACATGTGGTATAAATTACGTTGGGCATAAACAGGAAAAAAAAACCCAGGTAATAAACAACTCCAGTAGTTACAAGGACAATATTCTATAGAATAAATTATCAGATAAAAAACAAGCAATAAAACAATCTCTGAAAAGACTTCCATGTAAGGATTGCTAAAAGTCCCTAGAGTGCCAGAGACAAAGGCAGCAGTAGAATAAACTAGCATCACTCACCTGTATCTCAAACCTAATTCTCCCAAGGAGATAAGCACACAGTCCAGTTTTACTGTGATTATATATAAGGTGACAGCAATATTTCTTACAAGATAAAAGTAATAAAGAATGTGCAAAACAGCTCAGTCAACTCTTACCGAGAATTATTTTGGGAATGAAGGAACAGAGTAGGGAACTTTGACCCTCAAAAGTTCTTAATTATCAGATTTAAAACTAAATAAATTCACATATACTTTGCACTAAAAAAAAGTAGCTCACTTGGGGGGAAAAAAAACCCAAACAACAAACAAACAACAAACCAAACAAAAATGGTACTCATCTGCAGTGATGCAATACCAGAGGTTTTGGAGGTTGGTGTTTTTGTTTGCTTCTTTTGTTGGGTTTTGTTGCTTTTTCAGTGACTGGGGACTTTTTGTTTAGTTTGGTTGTTGTGTGTTATATCATTAATGCCATTTTCTGGCCACTGTTTTCTGACCAGCTTTTCATTTATTAGATAGACAATGGAAACATGTAACAATGCAGGTTGTCTACTTATGGGTAGTGAAATATTAATTGATAATCTTTCTTAAACAAGAGTAAATAACTTTATAAGCACTAGGAATTTTGCAGGCATGCAAATTAGTATAATCATATCTGATGCTTCATAGTCTGAGCTGATCAACAGAAGGGACCAGAAATGTTTCCCCTGTGGGACATTACCCAAACCCATCACATAAGTTTTTTGTGGTTTTCCTTTGAAACAAACGTCTGTTGGATGCCACTGTCTGTCCTGGTGAGCCACCTGAGCAACAGCATAAAGACACAAAACTGTGTTTGAGTCTTCAGGTGGCCTTGGACACATGCCCTTCTATGCATCCCTGGCCCCCACTCCTGCCCCTGGCAGACGTTTCCAAAGGGAGAGCAGTGGTGGTCTGATCCAGGAAGGCCTCAGGACATTTTACATTGTCAGTCAGAAACTGTTCCCTGAGAATACTTATAGAGGGAGGTATTCACGTGAGAAGATCTCCTCAGCAGCTGCCCCAAGGGCTCTCCACTGTGGAGATACAGGAAGGTGCTGCCTGCTACGTGGAAATCCATCTCTGCCAGGCCAGTGCCACTGTGACGTCAAGGATGTGTTTGCCTTTGCTGTGTTGCAGATTAGAAGATAATTTCAAAATCCCTTCACCAATTTACTGATTTGTACTTACTACTTCAATTTTTCCTAAATTTTGTATGATGGGGAGGAGTGTCCTTGTGTGTGGAAGTCTAGTTCTTTACTGTTGCAATTATCACCTGCATTCCCCATGGTACTTCCTAGTCATGTATAATGCACACCAAAAATTGTTTAAACTCTCATTTCTATATTACATGGAATTTAAAAAAAAAAATCATTCTTTATTCTGCTTGGCAGGTTTCATGCTCTCTGCTCTTCGGAGAGCAACCTCTGTCCTTTTTAAGTGTCAGAACTGAAATTAATATGGCTGTTGTTGGTGCTGCTTCTTGAGTGCTGCTGAATACAACGGTGCCTAAGTGCCTCCCATTTACAGAACTGAATCTCCCAGGACCTGGGGTTTTAATGCTTTAACTGTTCTTTTAAATTGAAAGAGATACACTGTTAATATTGATGATAACAAACAGTTACCCTGTGTAATGAAACATGGCTCCCACCCATTTGAAATCTACAATAGCCCATCTCATGCAGGACTTCCACAGGTGCCCCCTAGCTGAAAGGTTTGCACCCCTGAGCAGTAACTTTGTAATGCCTCAGAGCTCACCTGGAGGGCCTGAAAAAGACATTGATGTCTATATCTAGTTGTTCAATGATGCTAAAATTTACTGTAAAAGGTTGTGTGCATTAGCTGCATTACACTTGCCCCAAGCTTGAAAGACCATCCAGAACAGAGACCTCCATTTGTTTCTTTTTTGACCAATTTTAGTTCCAGGAATGTGGTTAAGTTTTCTTTAAAGACTTGAGCTGCATTGAAAAATTATTCCTCGTCGTATTTTGTGGCACTTTGTCCAACTTACAAAACCCCACAACTCAAGTTAGTATTTCTCCTCTCTTTGTTCCCCACTTTCTTAAAGCATCCATGTGGTAAGCCTTTTTTGATTCTGTATTTTAAAGCTACTTCTTTAATTCCAGATTTAATATAAGATATACAGAAATTTTATTCAGCTGATACTCACAAATGGCAGAAGATATTTTTTCACCACTTTCTGATGTATGTTTACTATTCTAAAGAGTAAGGTATTTTTCTTTTACTAGTTAGCTTAGAATGCTATTAAGTTACCTTCCAACTTTTGCACAGCTAGAGGTATAACAAGAACCAAATGTTAGTTGTGATGTATTTTTTTAAAACTATATAAATACTGCTCTGAAAGATGGAACAAAATTGAAACTATCAGTAATTTTGGCTAAGCATCATAGAAGACCTCTGAGAATGGATGACATGAAAAAAATCCTTAGTTTTAAATAGGAAAACCCCTTAAATTTTAAAACAACTCCTAAGAACTGCAGATAAAGTTTTAATAGCCTCTCTACCTGTATACTTACAAGATACTTAACAGACTTCATATATGATGCAAAGCAGTGTCTGTGCTATGTAAAAAGGAATATTTGTGGACATTTAGATCCCAAATTTCCTTGCCAGTATGGCTGAATTCCTCCAACACATGCTCAAGATACAATGTAGTATTCACATAGTCAGAAATGCTTCCTAACATTTACAAAGGGAAAGACATTCATATCATATATTTTACAACCTGTTATAATTATAAACTGACTTTCGTCGTGTGACTTGGCAATGTAATAAATAACTGCTAATGTCCTTAAGGAAATCACACAACTTTTGAATCAGTCATATAACATTCACCTAAACCTTTCCATGAACTAAGTATTTGTCAATTTCTCAGATGCTGTGAGCCTCCAAAAATGTTGTTCAGTCACTGCTGACCTTCATAAATCAGATTACCTTGAGATGTAATATAATTATTGTTTGCTATTAAAATAAATTATTGTTACACAGTCATCAATACATAATACAGGGGCTAAAAGAAGGCTGGAGATGGACTGTTTACAAAGGCCTGTGGTGATAGGATGAGGGACAATGGTTTTAAATCAGAGAAGCACAAGCCCTATGAGGAGAGGCTGAGGGAGCTGGGATTGTTTAGCCTGGAGAAGAGGAAGCTCAGGGGAGACCTTATTGCTCTCTACAACTACCTGAAGGGTAGCCAGGAGGGGGTTAGTCTCTTCTCCCAGGCAAACAGCACCAGAACAAGAGGACACAGTCTCAAGCTGCACCAGGGGAAGTTTAGGCTTGAGGTGAGGAGAAAGTTCTTCACAGAGAGAGTTGTTAGCCATTGGAATGTGCTGCCCAGGGTGGTGGTGGAGTCGCCATCCCTGGAGGTGTTCAAGAGGGGATTGGACATGGCACTTGGTGCCATGGTTTAGTAGTCATGAGGCTTTGGGTGACAAGTTGGACTTGATGATCTTTGAGGTCTTTTCCAACCTTATCAGTTCTATGATTCTACACTGGATGTTAAGAACCAGTTCTTTACCATGAGTTTGGTGGAACACTGGAACAGTTTGCCCAGGGAAGTAGTTAAGGCCCCATCCCTACAGCTCTTCAAGGTGAGGCTCAACAAGGCTCTGATCAACCTGACTGCAGGGGGCTTGGACTATATGACCTTTGGAAGTCCCTTCCAACCCAAACCATTCTATGATTTCCCAAGCCAGTCACTCTGGGTACTGGTATAGGTGACTGTCCATGCAAAGAACATCACAGAACATGATGGGATTTTAATACAGGGTTGATTGTGCTGAAGTTTAATGTTAATAGTAGCCAATAAGACAAGCAGGCAAACCAATTCTTATTTGATGGTGGAATTCCAACTGGTATTTGATCAGACTCTGAGAAAATAAAAATAGTTGGATATTAACAAAACCAATTTGCCAATACTGTAGACTAGCTGACTGAGGATATGGAAGTATCTTTACCTCTTTTTAAACAAGTTTGTTAATTTAAAAAACCCAAGCATATAAACATTTACATTAGTGTAGAGGTGTTCCTCTGACCTAATTTCAAGGCCTTTTCTTACTGAATGAGTAGCATCAATGTGATCACCATCTTCAATGGACAAAATGGTGCTGGGCTGTCAATCTTCTCTCTAACTCCATGTATCAGCCTGACAAAGTTTCGTGGTGGTGCTGTTTTTAAAACCTGATGGTTGATTAAACACTCCCATCACCAATGGTACTGCTGACAAAAATTGTATCATATTCATTAATTTTTAAACTACTGTATTGTGAGTACTACAATGATCTGGAATGGAACAGCTGTTGCTTCTTTATATACCTGTACTCTAGGTTCCATAGGGCTCTTTGTACTACTAACTTAGAAAGGTCCTCTTTTAATGACATAATATACATGTGCCAGATAAGAAAAGATAAACTGAACTGACTCATAAATATGACAGAAAACAGATCCCCTTTTTTATTATCAAACAAAACTTTCATTAAAGTTACAAGGTCTAACATTTCTTTTGCACCAGAGTTAATATAACTCCTCTTAAAGCAGAACAGTTATAATTGATACAACTACAGGATGAGCTTGGCTTAGAAGTTTCCCTTTTACTGCAACTAATGTTTGTACATCTTAAATATAAAATTAATTGCATTATATATAATGTTTTAATTGGTTTTCCATAACAGCCAAAAAGTATAATATAAATACTACCGGACATCGGTTGTTTTTTCACTTTTCTTTGCAAATGAAGCACACAATGAACTGTTTAAAGTAGCTGGACTTTTTCACAGGGAAGTGAACACAATGTGAACAAACACTGAAGAAAAAAATAATACGGACTTAGGACTAGAAAACACTCTACCTTTCCAGAGACACTAGCATTCTCATTTCAAAAAAAACAAGGGGCTGGAGCTGTCCAGCGTAAAAAGCAGAGAACAAGCTCTCTCCCAGCCAAACTCAGTTATCCTTTATCTGTTTAGCCACTTGAGACTACTGAGAGAAGTACATCTTCTGCTTGATCCCCAACTGTTCTCTTTAGGAAGAGTACAGTTTTAAAAGTGAAAGTAATTAAAAACAAAACAAAACCCAGATGGTCAGAGAAAGTGTATAATGGAGAAAAGGAAAAAATAATGGAAGAAAGCAAGCTTGCATTTTTTTTCCAAGGTAATCCAACACTTGATCATTTCAGTATGAGTATTACAGAATTTTTACCAAGCTCTGTTCATTGCCTTTGAACTCTGTGGGTTAGGAACATCTGTAAGCCTAGATTTGTGAGGTGCTTAGTATTTTTCACTGCTTGACAAATAAATATTCAGACCAAAATACATTTACCTTGACTCTTCAGTATTTCAAACAAACAAACAAACAAAAGCCCAGTTCTAATTTTTAGGTTTCTTCCCTGTATGGTTTAATTTTATAAAGCATCATATTTTAAAAAAATATTTATTTTTGTTAGTACTGTAGAGCAAAATTAGATATTTGGCAATGGTTGTTATCAAAATTCTTAAAGATATACACCTCCCACCTTTTTTAAAGCTTTCCAAGTTCCTGATTCAGGAAAACTGTCACTCTGGTTCTTAATTTTCTTAAGAACCTCAAATTGGTGATAGTGTCTCATGCAAATAATCACTAGCAATAGACCCTAGGACTGAGAGAGAGGTAAATTTCAAGATAATAAACTGAAAGCCCCGTTTTGCATTAAAACAAGCAGGTGAAGGCATGTCTATCTGTGCGGAAGTCAAAGGGAATTTTTGCCATGGAGCCACGACTACATTTCCACAATTCACGCTGAAGCTTCTATAAAAGTGAAAGGTTGGGAAACTCCCCACAGGGGAGTAACAGGACTGGTTACCTCACTCATAGGAATAGGTTTGAAAGCACATGCCATGTGGGCTGAGTGGGCATATGCAAAGGTGAAAATATATGTTCTTTTGAAACCAACGAGGTTATTTCAGTAGCGAGCAGACAAGGAACATGAAGTGAGACAGATATTTAAGAATATTATCATTGGGACTGTCACGAAGTTTTTTTAAAACTCTTTCTCGGCTGATTCCAAAATACTTTTTGAAAGCCCATGAAGCCGCCTGCCGCTCTTCAGAAACCCAGAAGCACTTCTGTACTCATTTTATGGCCATTTAGCCCCGTCTGCCACACAGGAGAGGGGCTTTCCCCCCGCCTTCGGGAGAGTCCCCTCCTGCCTCGTCGGCAGCTGAGCCAAGCACACCTCCGGCAACTCGACGGTGACAGCTGCGGGGATCCTTCGGCAGGGACACCCCGGGGTGAGAGGCTTAGGGCGGCGGGAACGGACACCCCGAGTGGGACAGGGCGGCAGAGAGGCACAAGGCTTCTCTGCAAGCGCCTCCGCCACCGCTGTCCGGGAGAGAGACGGGGGCAGCAGAGTGCGGGAGATTGCCCCGCTCCTACCTGGTAGGCGTCGGGTATGTTCACCGTCTCTCCGTGTTCCGCCACGTAGCCTATGATGCCCTTGCCCCACGGCACCTGCACCTCGTTGCTGTTCTCGGTGAAGCCGCAGGGCAGCAGCGGGGTGCCGGCGTGCACGTCGAAGAACTTGGAGACTAGGCTCTTCTTGCCAGTAGCGGCGCCCTCCACGAGGAAGAGGGAGCCCCGGTCAGCGTCCACCATGAGGCAGACGAAGATAAGGATCTTGTAGCTGAGACTGGTGAGGTCCAAGTCGTTGGAGATGTCTTTGACCAGCTCCAGGAAGAACTGACGCTCGTTGTGCTCCTTGAGGTAGCGCTTGTAGTCCAGGGCGGTGGGGGTACTGAGGCAAGCTGACGCGGGACTCCAGTAGGGCGCTGAGGATGTGCGCGGTGGTGGGGGGCAAGGAGCTGGCCTTCCGCAGAAGGGCCCGCCGCCGCACGCTGCTCAGCGGCTCCTGCGCCCGGGCGTGCACATGCTCGTCGTAGGTGAGGTTGACATGAATGGCCTTGGAACGGGCGAAGCTCTTCCGCAGCTCCTTCTGGGAGGGTCGTCTCTGCAGCCCCGCGCCACCGGGGCTGCCTGCGGTGCCCCAGCCGCCGCCGAAGGCGCCGCTACTCTGCCGCTCCTCCGACGGGCCAGCGGCGGGGGCTGCAGGCGCTTTAGGGAGCGAATTCTTCCTTTTCAGCCACTTCTCCACCAGTTCTGGGTGCCTCTCTAGGAAACTTTCCACCGCCGCCACGTCGAGGCCGCCGGTGGCGGCCGCCATAGTACGGGCGGCGGGGGTGGCTCAAGCCGCGGGAGCCCCCGCGGCAGCCATGCCCCGCCGCCGCCCCGTGCTGCCGCCGCCCCAACGGCTCCCCTGAGGTGCGGGGGACTGCCGGGGTCCCGGCAAGGGCCCGCTCCTGCCCCGTGCCCGGCCCCTCCTCGGGGGTCGTGCCTTCGCCTCTTCCCCTGCTTCCCCACGACCTCCTTTTCTTGGCCACCACTTTTTATTAGTAGTAGTAGTATTCGTATTGTTCTAGGTATTTTTCAGCTCCCCGGCTCTCAGCCTATTCCTGGTTCCAGCCTCGGTCCCCGGTTCTGTGCCGACACCCTGGTGAGCCGGGCAGGCGCTGCCGCTGCGCCTCTGGAGATGCTCAGGGAGCGCTTGGGCAAACCCTCTCTGCCAAGTGCTGTCAGTGCTGGCGGCTGCTTCTGCGTAACCCAGCCGGCGGACCACTAAGGAGGGAGAGGAGGGCGGGGGGAGGGAGCGTTAGCCGAGCTCGGGGGGAGGGGGGGGAGAAGCGGGAGGAAGGAGAGCTAGCGAGCCCCACTGCGGGTGGAGACACTGCCGCCCATCACCTCAGTAGCCTCCGTGGGGTGAGGGCGGGCCAGCTTGGTGCAGAGTCGCCGAGCGGCGGGGAGCTGTGCTGGGGAGCTCCGCACTGGTGGGCGTCTCATTCAGGAATATCGGGGGCTAGTGTACAGAAGGGGGTGGGGTGTGGTGGTGGTGGTTTTTGTCTGTGATGCGTATGAAGGGGCGCACTCGGCCGCGACAGCCGCCCGCGGTTTGCGGGAGGGGCAGGGGAAGTAACGCCAGCGCTCCCGTTAAAGGAGTTTAATTTATAGCATTATTTGCACTGCTTCAGTACTTCAGGAAACAGGCAAAAAAATGGAGCCCTTTCAGAAAAACGAAGTGGAATCTGTTTCTTAACCCCCAAACTGAGGCGCCTGCAGCTTCTCCCGTGCGGTGCCCTGGCTCTGCCCGGCACACACGGTCAGTACTGCGTGTCACGCACGGCGCTATGCAAAAGGGACAGAAAGCAGACTCCTACCCGGAAAGCCGCCCGGGGCATTCGACCGAAACTCGCCCTCTCTTGGGGCTGGGCACCCAGGGCAGCTCGGCGGGAGCGGCCGTGCCGAGGAGCTCCTGGGTGGCTGCTCCTGCAGCGTCGGCTGCCAGAGGGAAACCGGCTGCAATCCACCGAGACAGACGGACCTGGGTTATTTTTATGCACACGTGGAGCACGTTTCATTGCTAAATCGATGCCTACGCATAAGAGATTGGAAAAAAAAAAAAAAGGGAGTCATGGATCTTAACACGTGAAAAATGTCTTTCATGCACTCGCCAGGGACTGAATGAAGGCAGCTTCAGAAATTAATGAATGGGAGTTTGGGTGGCTGGGGAAACACAGGCATATCTTCAACCGAACGAGATTCCTGAGGGGGACTCTGTCCCTGCAGCCGACCCTCCTGGCGCGAGGATGCGGCCAGTAGCATATAAGGACAGGGAGCGATTTCGGGACGCGTATCCATGGTGCAGACTTGGTGCGCGGGTGTCAGACGGAGACGGAGGGATACGTTTGTGTGACTGGACGGCTCTCTCGTCTCCTCGGGTAGTCAGGAGTAACGAGGCGCTTCGTGCAGGTGCTGTGACTCCCGGAGCTCGGAGACTGCTTAGGAAACGTCAGACAAAAGGTTTCTCCTCCCATGGTTGGTGCGTGCGCCGTTGCAGGCTGGGCAGCAGCTCCCCCGCTGCTGTCCGGGCGGCCGAACTCCGCGCCTGCCGCGGGCACTGCAACGGGGCTCATTCCGCTTTACTGGCTCTGCCGGCTCTGCCCGCTGCCGCAGGAGGGCGGCTCTTCATTGAGAAACCGCGCCGACCACGACATCCCGGCAATAGGGCGGCAGGAGGGGAATACGCAGGCGCATAGGCAGCCGGGGGCGGAGGCCGTCGCCGTCCCGCTATCAATCGCCACCGTTTAGGGGGACGGAGTGTGCCAGGTGCTGGGCTGCTGTGGCCATGTGAAGGGTGTGCTCCCGGTCGCCGCACCAAGCCTCGGCCACCGCCGAGGGGTGCCGGGCTGTGGAACCCGCGGCGAGTGGGCTGCAGGGGAAGAGGCGTACTGGTCGGGGGGAAAGGGGGAACGTCGGAAGACACACTACGCGGGATCGTCCCTGAGCTGCTCGCACATCTAGAAGCTGAGCTTTTCTTATGCATCTACCTTGGACATGAAATCGCAGGCATGGTTTCGTAAGGTTGATTGCAACATGAAGACTTTCTGGCAGCGCGCTGCTGACGGGAGGTCAGGGCTATGAAGTAAAGGGATTTCACGTGCGGCAGCGGGCAGAGACCTCCAGCCCACGCCGTGACTCCCATATCGTTGGTGAAGGTCCCGCTCTCGGCAGGGCACGGGCGGGGTGCCATCCTCCCTAGCTATGGCATCCACCTCCACACCGCTGCCGGTGCTGCTGCTGCCGACGGTGAACGGAACTCAGCTGATGGCACTCCCGAAGGACGCTATTGCCCTCGAAGGATGCCCGCTTGCCAGGAGTCCCTAATCGCTGCTGGCTTTTTTTTTACGCGGCATTAGCGTTTTTTCAACACATGCACAAACACCCCTTAGACAAAGAAATCGCATGAGCTGCTGAAGGAGGTGCAGGTGATAACGCCGGCCTCTAAAGCAAGGGCCTTGGGCATTAGCATACAAGTGCAGTAATTGTAAACGTTTACCAACTCACTACAGTAAGGTTTGGTCTGAGCGCTCATCCCAGTGTTTACTACAAAACGGTTACTGTGTAGCAGTTCTGCATGTAAATATTTAGTGAAATTTAGTGTTTCCATAAGCTTAGCTATAAACGAGCTCCTCCATTACCATTTCTTGAAGCAGCCTTGTGGTGTCTTTAGTTTATTTGCTGGCATTTTATGTACAGGCTTTGATTACACCAGAACTCCACATACCAACAGTCTCTCAAAGGGGAGAGTCAATAATCATATGGGGAAATGTAAATGCATTTCTTGGGCAGACTGTGTTTCTACTATTAAACTGAAATAGGGAAGTATCTTACAGCTATAGTAAAAAAAAAAAAAAGGGCAAAAAAGCAGATACTCATCCAGCTGTGTCACAGAACTCTACCTGACTTCTGCTGAATTCCTTACATAGAAGCATCAGTTCAGCTTTATGGAGCATAGTAAGACAATCTGTTAAGGCCCCTGATGGCTAAGCATTGCAACAATGACAATAAAATGAGCATCCAGGAATAGATGCTATAGTAAATTAGTTTTGTACTAATGCTCCCTTCTGCAATGACGTAGGAAACTTTGCCTGACTGAAGTATATTTTAATCCATTATACTTGTGTAAACAGAGAAGCAATTCTAAATCACAACACAAATGGTTTCAGAAGAACTTTAATCACCTTCATCAATCCTATTCTGTTGCTAAAAATATCTGCTACTATCATCTACTACTTAAGCAAGTTAGCCCTTATTCATTCCACATGTTAGAGGATAAGGATACCTTAATAAATTAGCCTCAAATGGAGAAAAAAAATCAGAGGTAGGAAGTGCTTGGGCATGGCAGGCAAAGGAGGAGTGTGGCTTGTGGGAAAGCAGTTATCTGTCTGGTACTGGAGCAGCTGTGTGCTTCAGGGCTAAACCAGCAAGTCACTTCCTCACCCTTAACAATATTAACCCTCTCAGCCTGGCAGTTTGTGTTCAGTGATCTGCTTGGTTTTCTCTCTGTTTTAGTGTAGATATGGGTGACTTAATTATAGTCTGGTCATGCTAACACAGATCTCTGATGAGAACTGTTTGTAGGAGATCAAATGGAAAATAATGGTGGAGCAGAGTCTCCAGCTCTAGTGCTTACTCCTTGTAGTATGTTTTTATCTGTGCCTATTTTCCCTGGATTTGCATCCAGCTATTACAACCTACTTGCTGGAGGCTGCTTTGTGTGAAGAGAAGTGTTTGTAGGAATGAGGGGGGTGGAAAAAATTGTTACCATTGGAAAACACGATGTAACAGCTCCTCCAACTCCAACCAAATGCAGGAATATCTGTAGTGTTGTAGGTAAAACAATTGGAATTTGATGTAAATACATGATTTCATGCTTCATGAAATATAAGTTCATAAACCATAATTCAAAGGAAATGCTCTTTTCAGAATGAGACCTGGTATCAGTCTGTATTCCTATTCTTTTCCTGTGGGGTCTGTTTGGAGCAGCCCAATTAAGTCCTGGTTGCAGTGGAGAGGGGCAAGTTTCTCAAACTCATAATTTTTACTCCACACTTTTAACTGGGTACCTATTCCAGCACTGCAGTGGTATATGTAACAAAATTTAAGCTTTTTTTAATAGGTCAAAATATATAATGCGCTATTGATTTCTGCTAATGGACAATGCTTTTAACAGAGTATAGGAACCCAGTTGTCTTGATTATGTATCTGTTTAGCTTGCAACATTCATGACTTTCTCATCTGTGTATTAGAGCCTATTAAGTGTTCACAGTATTTAAATATGGCTGGGCTGGGCTGCCCAGGGAGGTGGTGGAGTCTCCATCCGTGGAGGTGTTCAAAGGGGAATTGGACGTGGCACTTGAAGCCATGGTTTGGTTGTCATGAGGCATTAGGTGATAGGTTGGACTTAATGATCTCTGAGATCTTTCCAACCTGGCTGATTCTATGATTATATTCTAAAGAATGTTCATTGTCCAATGTTGTTTATTAGGGCATAGCATCTTAAAACATATCTTTATTTGATTTTGCTGAGGCCAGTTCCTAATGAATATTAACAAGAAAATACTAAAGCCTGATATAGAGGCTAGTCAAAATTAGAAACATTCCCACTATTACAGCCATTTCAGTAATGTTTCATGAAGTTGCTTTTTTTCAAGTATGCAATAAGATCAGTTCTTTCATTCTGCTTTGTAATTCCAGCAATTTTTTTTTTTTTTTTTTTTTTTTTTTTTTTTGTGCCAGGAATATATTTTTTAGGGTTTTCTAAATAATCCATCAGTGTATTCTCACTCCAGACAACTGAAAAACATAGTAGAACAAGGCTGTCCCAACACCATTTATTTATGAAAATACTAACAGTCTGAAATCAAGTGTGATGCTTCTGAACATAATGTGTCTAGAATCCAAGAGGAATGTGAGCATAAATTACACATAATGCACAGTGTATATGTTAGTTTTGTGTCACTTTTATAAGCCAGATATAAATCTCTTTTACCTTATGGAGAATTGTAGTTCTTTGCATCATTTCACATACAGCTACTTACTACTTTTAAACTCTGTAAGTATATTTGTAATTCCAGTACCGAGAAGATCTAGCTTTAATTTCAGACAGTTGTTGAAAATGAGCATCTACAGACTGACGTGAAATTTGTCAAGGATGTGCTCCCTGAAGGGCATTAGAAAAGGTATTGTCAATGGCCATTTCCTGGAATCTCTTGACAGGAACTGAACTGTAAAACCCCGTGGTGTTTCCTTCAAACACTGCTAAAACCTGTCTCTGTCAACAACAGCTTACTGTGGTACTGAAAACTACTGAAATACCTATAAGGAGATACTCAAGTTTCTCTTGTGTTCATCAGCATTCACTCTCCGCAAGTGTGCTGCAATACCACTTTGTCATATTTCTTTTAAAAACTTGTAATAACATCTGTATGATTTGTGCACTAATTTTTTAATGAGAAAAAATATACTGATGATGTTTTGTATGAAGGAATTCCCAGTAGAACAAAAAAAAACAAAACAAGCCAAAACCCAGCTAATTCTAAAGCACCTTAGTAGCCAGAAACTGTTATTTGTAATTAATAGTGTGATTCGAATAATATAATTTATATTCAAACAATATAAATTTAAGCAATGAAACCCGTGTGGAATTACTTTACATTTTCAGACGTTCCACTGCTTTTCAAGACTGTATAAAAAACACAAGACAGCTCAAAGTTTGCCAGCGTTTAGTCAAGTATTCTGAACAAACAACTGCAGCACACCATGGCGCCAGTAGAGGGTAGTGACTAGCGAACAAAATCTGATAGCCCTTCGAAGAAACAGAAATTAAAATCTGTACATTGATGCTACAAAGTTCTAGGAAAGCTGTATTTTCTGACCTGGTGGGATGAATATTGGTAAATCTTTTTCTTAATGTAAAGATCAAGGATTTTCTTTCTGAAACTATGACTCATCTGCAGTAATGCAATGTAGACAGTTGTGACTCCTTGTGAGTAAGTACCTCTAAAGAAAAAGGCTTTTATATATATCCCCTCCAACACTGCAGCTCACTTACATCACATGTTAGTTTTACATTTGTTCTTGGTGCATGCGCTGTTGCAGGCCCAGTGATGTAATATTGAGCCGGCTAGCAGCCTGCAAACAGCATGCTGCGCAAAACTTCTCCATAGCAGAGATTCTCCCCTTTCAGTCTTCCAAGCTTTTATAAGCTTTTCTCACAAGGAAATAATTCCATCATTTCTCCACTCAAAACAGAAATTATGCTCTCACAACAGAAATTATGCTCTCACAAGACCTTCTGGCTGTGCTGTTACATAAAGGCAAGGCCAGGCAGGAGGTGTAATCACTGGTGCAGAGTGGGGGCTACCCACAGGATCCTCTGTAATGACTGGCTGGCTGAGTTCATGCCATGGCCAAGACATGCATGCACCACAGTGTGGTGGAGTAGGAAGGTTCCCCCCCCCCACAAAAGAATTCCACAGCTAACTCAGCCGGAGAAGCAGATGAAAGCTGTATTTTACAAGCAGATATGGAATGCAATGAATATGTACAAAAATATATAATATTTACAATATATACAGAAATATACAGCAATGTATGTAATACAGGAAACCTTTCCCCAAACCCCCCCCCTGCGGCCAGGGGGTTCGGCCTGCCGCTCCCTTCTCCCTCCCTACCTCCCCTTTTTCCCAAAAGGGTTAGAGAGAGAGAGAAAGGAAGGTAATTAAAAGGGGAAAACTTTGTTAAAGCTCAAAGCGAATGCAAAAGTTAGTTTTCTTATCTGGTTAGCAAGAATCGTAGAGAGAAACGAGCCAGCTCACAGCACAGGGGGAAGAAGACGACAGCTACTGACTGACTCCCCCGACTGAAAGACTAAACAAAAAAGCTACAACCGGGTTCCACCAATGAAATTGGATTAGCATATCATTGTTTTCATTCTAATATCAAAATATTCGCCCAGAGTGTTCAGAAAGTGTCTCTTTCTTAAAGGCACAGCCTAAACCGGTCACACACAGCTTGGCCTCAAGGCCAAGCTGTATCTGCAGCACAGCCCCAGCCTGTGTGCGCACTGTGTACAGTGATCCAATGTACACTGGATCACTGACCCCTTGATGTGCAGTGGTCAGGGCCACTACAGCCTTAGGGAATTGACAGCTCTGGTATTCAGCTGTGGAATTGTTCAGTTTTGAATCAAACTATTAAAGATGTGATGCACTTTATAACAACATTACATTCTTCACATTTTATTAGATGCGTGCTTATTTTCCCGCAGGTAATTATTTTTCCTATATAGTTTTTGTGTTTCTTTCCCATGAAATACATTTAGTTCCCTTGGCGTCTGTATCCTAAGAGTTCACAAGATGCATGTTAAGCCCTGTTGTTGCCTGTATCAGCAAAGGCATTGGTAACCATTTCTTCATGGAAGAACTTCTTCAGACACTTCTGTTACAGAGGAGGTGGGTCACCATGCAGTGTAGTGAGCCTCTGGATGAAGGAGGACCTTTTAAAACAAACACAGCAGAACTGATTATGTTAGGGGAATTATTGACACAGGGTACAAAACTGGGGGGAGTGGTTGATACATCAGAGGGTCATGCAGCCATCCAGATGGACCTGAGAGGGTGGAGAATGGGCTGACAGGAGCATCAAGAAGCTCAACAAAGGAAAGTGCAGAGTCCTGCACTCGGCAAAGAATAGCCCCATGCACCAATACTTGCCCTGGGGGTGACTGGATGAAAGCAGCTTTGCAGGAAAGGACTTGAATGTCACTAAGATGAAAATGACAAGGGAACTGACCTTTCCCCTCTACTCTGGTCTGACGATGCCACACCTGGAGTATCGTGTCCCCTTTTGGGCTCCCTAGTGTGTGAGAGACATAGAGGAGAGTGGGCCGTAAAGACGATTAAGGGACTAGATCATCTGACCTGTGATGGCGAGTAACAGGATCAGGGGCAAAAGGCACAAAATGAAAACACAGCAAGTTCCATTTGAACACCAAGAAACACTTTTTATGTATATACAGTGAGGGTGACGGAGCACTGACACAGGCTGCCCAGAAAGATTGTGGAGTCTCCGTGGAAACATTCCAAGATCACGGCCCTCCCCCCGCGCGGGGGTGGACCTGCTGTCCTACGAGGGTTCCTCCAGTTCGCTGGCTCTGAGGCACTGCCCCCGGGGGGAGCTGCCAGAGGAAAGGGAAGAACCCGGGAGCGAGAGAAGAGCCCGGGAGCACCACTCCGCGGCAGCAACTTTCAATTCATTTTTGCTTATTCCTTCCCCTCCAGGCAGTGCCCGAGCCGGGCCAGGAGGCGAACAGACGCTCCCACTCAAGCGACCTCCAGCCCTCGCTATTCTGTTCGCAGGCCGGAAAGCCCCGCCCGCCGCGGGCGAGGCCGCGGCCCTGACTGGGTGCGGGAGTTCGGGAGGGGCGGAGGACATGTTATCGCCCCGGCGGAAGGAAGACAGTGAGTGCTTCCCGTCGGCCCCTGAGAAAAACCAGAGGTCCTTGGCGGTCCCAGAGTCTAGCGGCTGCGCTATGGAAGAAAGCAGCGGTGTCCGTCTTTCGGCGGAGTGCCTGGATGAGCCGCCTAACAGCCGTATCTTCGTGGTGCTGGGCAAGGACACCGGGGAGGCGGTAATCCGGGAGCGTTTCGCCCCCTTCGGGGACATCCAGAACATCTGGCTGCTGCGCGACAAGCGCACCAATGAGTCCCGCGGCATCGCCTTCATCAAGTTCGCCCGGAGCTCGCAGGCCTGCCGAGCAATGGAGGAGATGCATGGCCGCAGCCTAGTCCCAGACACCAAGCCCATCAAGGTACCGCCGCTGGGCCGCGCCACCCGCTTTCTGCCGAGAAGCGGGGCTGAGAGCGAGTGAGTAGGGCCCGGCGGGGTGCCCCGCCCGGCTCTTTCCAGCATGGCGGCTTCAGAGGGTGGTAGGCCTTGGGCACTGCGCTTGGCGGCTTCAGAGGGTGGCAGGCTTTGGTTGCTGCGTCCGAAGCTTGCCGCTTGAGGGTAGTGCTGGCCCAGAACGGGAGCAACGGGAAGCCCTTCTGTGGGAGGAGGGTTGTTTTGGCGACTTGAGGCAGAGGTCCGCCAGGAGCAGCCCTGGAGCATCTGCAGATAGCTGTCCGCCTCGCTTGGCAGCAGGCAGCGAGCCTCAGACACCCTCCTACTCGCTTTCCGCACGTACTATTGGTGCTGGCACACTCTTGTTTCAAACCTGGGGGTGTCTGGGCTACGGGCTTTGTGGGCTTGGCCGTGCTGTTCAGGGGTCCCGCCCTGGTCCGAAGTTTCCACGCGTGGCATAAACTGCAGCAGGCCGGGAGGAAAAAAGCGGTTCCTAGAAAACAGAGCTGCCTTTTTTTTTTGTTTGTTTGTTTGTTTGTTTGTTTTTTTGTTTGTTTTGTTTCTCCTTAAAACCCTCCACAAACCACCAAACACACACAAACAACAGCAACCAAACCACACAAAAACCCCAAACCAAAAAACCCACAAAGCACACCTTGAGGAAATGTCTGAAATACTCTAAGACAGTATACTTCACAGGTTGCAAGCAAGATAAACGTGAATAAAGAGTTTGCAAATGTATTTGAGGTTGATTTTGCATCTTGTGCACTGTTTTTTGACACAGGTGTGTTTTAATCTCTGGTATTTGCTGGGGTCATTCAACTTCTGGAATTGGTTTCGTGTTTGTCAAGTACTGTGAAGATATGAATGATTTCAGAGAGTGAAAAATGCAATTGACTCAGTAAAATTATTTCTGAAGAACTTGCCATTAGAAGCCGAATGATCAGAGTTGCATTCCTTACTCCTTTACATTAAGAGCTCTGTGAAATCGGTGGCTGCTTTTGCATAAGGGGCTTATTTTGAAGATTCTGTTTTTCTTAGTTGGTGGTTCTGGATTTTTTGGGGTTTGTTTCTTTGTGGGTAATTTTTATGTGGCACTTTCTAGGGTGCACATGTTGAAATTATCTCAGTAATTGAGCAAGATTTTAACAGCTCCAGATGTGAGACGTTATGATCCTTTGTAGAGCACTAGACCTGCAGACTTCTGTCCAACTGAAGAGTGCATTGCATTCACAAGGTTTTGATAAGCTGGTAGACTTGTTTGCTTGATTACTTGTTTTATGTTACTACTGCTGTACTAGGCCTCTTGCAGTAATGCATTTTTTTTGCTACCTCACAGGCCACCTGTGACATTTGACAGTGCTGCTGAATCACTATTCCTGATGATTCTTTATTATCCCCATGGTTTTCCATCGTGTTTGGGACACTATTTGGAATGCACTGTATTTGTAGGGCTGTTCATATAGATGTATCTGTGATCAGAGATGTTCTTTTTCCTGTTTGGGAAGCTAGATTATGTGAAAGATAAAGACTTGTTAAAGCAAACTTTTTCTTGCATGTTGATACATAGTAAAGACCCTTTCTCCAGTAATGAACATCTATGCTATTATTTCATTAGGTATTTATTGCACAGTCAAGAGCTTCTGGAAGCCACAGAGATCTTGAAGATGAGGAGCTTACACGAATCTTCGTTATGATACCAAAATCCTATACAGAGGAAGATCTGCGAGAAAAGTTTAAGGTACTGGTTCACTATTTGTTAATTGTTGTTTAAAGTTACCTTTGTCTTAATTTATCATAATGGTTAAAATCATAGAACTTGAATGCATTTTCAAATATTGTAAATTAATTTACTTTTTAATTGTTCTAGATGTATGGAGACATTGAATATTGCAGCATTATTAAAAACAAGACTACTGGAGAAAGTAAAGGTTTGGGCTATGTGAGGTATTTAAAACCATCCCAAGCTGCCCGAGCAATTGAAGAGTGTGATCGAAGTAAGAATCCAACTGAATTCTTTTAAGTTTTTCACAATAAGCATACATCATCATTACCCTACCTTTAATTTTTAGTTTTGTTTGCAGGTAATTTATTTATGATGTGAATGCATCATAAATAAAACAGCTATTAATTTTCATTTAAAACAGTCACCTGATGATGTTTTTGCAACACCAAACTATAAGATCAGTGAAAAGAGTTTGGAAATGGATAGTTTTCTTCTATGCATTATTATTGACCTGTAATGTGGCTTCACACAGGAAACCCTCATTTTAATGTGTTCCTGGGAATGCACATTTTTAATTTAAATATATTTGATTAAAATTTTAAATCAAATATATTTGCTCATCCGTAGGGAATCTGTCCTGATCATATTTTTTAAGAGCAAATTCATCCTAACTGAAGCTTGGGGGCTGTTTTTTTGTTGCAGAACAAGAGACTTGGTGAGCTTTATGACCAACCGTTTGTCATTTATGCCCTAGTACCACAAAGGCATTAATGAATTTGGGTGAGTCTGGTGGAAGGCCACCACGGTAGTCAGGGGAGGAAACCTGACTTCCAAGGCAAGGTGGAGGGAGCTGGACTTGCCCATCTGGGAGAAGAAATTCTTTAGGGAAAATTGAGCAGCAGCTTTCTAGTCCAATCTCATGTTTGATGTTTGCTTAATCAGAAAAATGAAACAACTTGATGTATGGGTGTGGTTGGCTTTTTTGTTATTCTTGTGCATTGTTTGTGTGTGTTTGTATTTTTTTTTCTCCAGCTGTGTAAGTGATGGTTCTACATCACATTTGTCATAAGAAAAATTATAATGTGAGAATTTTTGCATAGGAATACAAGTCTGAGATTATTATGCAGTTAAATCTTACTTCCTTTTTGCTATGAGGTTAAACTAAATTTGTTGGATAGCCTGAGAGTAATACTTACTTGTCATAAAAGCAAAACTTAGATCAGTGCATACAGGAAACATACACAAACTGCTGTTACAGTATGGAGGTTCAGGTGATTGCCTCTGGCGTTTCTGAATCCCACCAAGTGTAACAGGATAGTTGAAGTTGGAAGTGACCTCTGGAAATCATCTTGCCCAACCCCTCTGCTCACACAGGGGCACTGTGGACTATGTCCAGACCTATTTGGAATGTCTCCCAAGAATGGAGACTCCACAAGCTCTCAGGGCAGCCTACCCTCAGTCACTTTCACAGTGAGTGGGCTCTGTTGTACTCTTCACTTGACTAGGAGCAGTTCTGTGTGGAAATTAACTTCAACACAATTATTACATCAGACTTCAAGAGTTATAGATTAAGTTATTTCCTAAACCTAGCACTTACTGAGTTTCCTGAGTAGCATGTCTAAACACAGCACTTCGTGAGACAGCAGATCTGGTCAGGTAGTTTATATGAGCTGAGGTGATTCTGTATGTGTGTTTCTTTCAGGCTACAGGGCCATTTTGGCAGAACCTAAAAATAAGTCATCTGAGTCTTTCGAACATGATTATTACAGTATCAACACAAGGCAAGAACCAAGAGGAAATACATTTCCATTTTGTAAGTCACAGCTTTTTGTACTAGAAATGAGTTTGTCTTGAGTATGGTCACAAATGAAAAAGCCATTTAGAAGAAGGGAAGCTAATGAAGGTTTGGGTTAAGACTTATATAGTAAACTAGATGTTGGAGGTAGGAACAAACCAGGTGTTCCACTTGTGTATTTTCATGGCTCCCTTTTACTTCAGTTGGCACTGGTGAAATAAACACATTTTTGTATATAAAGTTCAATGAAAAATATGTATGAAATGAAGGCATGCTAGTGTGATGACTCAAGCTGTGTTGATTCTTCAGGTGGGCAGCCAGAGTTTTGTAGCTTTGAAAAAAGTGAGAGCAGAATTCAAGAGCCAGTCTCCAAACGTCTGTCAGTGGTATCACGGCTTCCTTTTATCCAAGAGCAGCTGTTTGCCCTCTTTGATCTAGTTCCAGGATTGGAATATTGTGATGTTCAGCGAGATCCTCATACCAATAGTGGTAAGTAAAAGTGCAAAGTGATGTATTTCCTTTCATGCGGAGTAATGCCTTTTAATCGTACGTATTTCATCTGTATTTCAAAATACAGTGCGATAGTTGGAAAGAATTGATGTTTTATTTGTCAGTGGTTGCTGGTATTGCTGATGCATAAACCTAAAACCTCAGTTTTGTTCGAACCTCTGCTTTCAGATAATGGAATCTCAAGGATAGAATCAAAACCATGGGAAGTGTTTCGCTGTTGATGGGATAATTGCAGTTTAAAATGAAACTCTGTATGCTTTTGTTCCTAATTGAAAGTTAAGGAAGAAGATGCGATTTCAGTTGTGTTGCTTTATTTCTTGAATTTATCTGATCTGTCACTTATTAATTCCACCAAAGTTTTCCTCGGCTATTACTGGTGTGGCTATTAAGTAATGTAGTCTGTGATTAAAAGACTTAAAGGTTTTGTATCATGCCTGACTAACATGTTTTATAGGAGTGCAGTTTGTTTTTAGGATTTACCCATGTTGTACTGACACTGTGTGCTGGGTTTGCAGGGTACGCTGTGATTCAATACAGTACTGCTGCATCAGCCATTTATGCCAAGTATAAATTGCATGGGTTTGAATATCCTCCTGGAAATCGACTAACTGTTGTTTTCCTAGAAGATGGGAGTGATAGCTCAGAGTAAGTACCAATACATAGAGAAAGAAGGTTTGTAAGTTGTGTTCTGGAGAGCAAAACTTTAAATATTTAATTTTTTTTTCATTTTCAATTTTTATAACAGAAGTAGTAAGAGCAATGCCACTGTGATTTTTGTTTCATACTCATAGATAGTATTTCAAGAAATCTAGGTGTTTAGGAGTTGGTGCTTTTGTTTGCCTTTTTTTATGGTTTAGAATAAGCTGTTTGAAACTTACTAGTCTGAGAAAGAGAAGACTAAAATACATATCCTTAAGACACATTGGAAAGTCTTAGAGTTGGCAAGGTTCTTTGTAAATGTCTCTAATGTGTACTAAGGCTGGAATGTGGTTTTGATAAGGTTTTTGTATTGAGCCCAGACTGTAGAATCAGTAAGGTTGGAAAAGACCTCGGAGATCATAAAGTTCAACCTATCACCCAACACTTCATGACTAACTAAACCATGGCATCAAGTGCCACATCCAGTCCTTTTTTGAACACCACCATCTACTTGATATCATGTGTTTGCAGTGCTGGAAATAGTAGCCTTGTGAGTAAGTAGTAGTCAGACATAGAGTAAAACTGTTATATATTGAGGATCTGATATCCCCACTGTACAGACATCATCAGGTTTTACTTTGAGCATCTCTAATCTGTTCCTGTGGTTTAAATGCCCATTCTACATTGGAGTGGCTTAGGTACATTCCTGTAGTGAGTATTTTGTCTTAATTTCATCCTAAAGTAATGTAGTTCATGTCAGACCTATTCTGGGATATGAACAAAAACAGTAAAGAGGGACAATAGGGAAATTCACTTCAGACATGTATCCCTGATCTAAACTGAACAAACACCCACCCCACCCCCACCCCCCCCCCCAAACTTACTGCAACCATCCTTCTTGCAAACAATTTCCTTCATTTTTCAGTAATACCTACTATTGCATGGTCCTACATGCGAGCCCTGAATCTTTATTCTGTTGTGGAATAAGAAGCAGCAATTGCCTTTTTTCCCTCTTGCAAAGCAAATTTGCTGGAGAAAAAAAACAACTGGAAGTAAACTTCCTGACTTCTGGGCCCTTTATTGAAACAGGGGAAACTTTTCTGTCCCTTCTACCTTTTAGACACTTTATGAAAAGTGTAGTGGGCTCTGTACAGTTAAATACTTACTTTTGTTCTCCTGGGGTACTAAAAAAGGCAGAGTTCTGTATCTCTGTGTAGAAATGTTTTAAATGTTTTCAGAGACTTGCAGCTGGCATGAATACTGTCAGATCAGGTCCCTTCCAACTCAATACATTTTACGATCATGTCTTGTTATGAATGGGCCCACAAGAAAATTTCCAAGTTTCTTGTGAGAGTTGCTTATTGGAAAAAGAAGTGAGCAAGCAGCAGGGAAAAATAGAGAGAAACAGTGTGCTGGGCTGCAGAGACTTCCCCCCACAGATACCTCCAGTTTCTGCCAAAAAGCAGCTTACAAATCCTAACTTTTCATTATATAGCTACACCATCTCCATCTGCATGCTTATGCTTAATAGAAGTCAGGGATATAATGAGTTCTAGCAACTTCTTGGGCTTCTTGAGCATGCATCTTCTTTATGGTAGGGGTTGCAGATGAGGCAGGGGAGGTCTTTCTCCTGTGTTCTGTGCAGAACCACATCTTCTCACACAAGTACAGCTGCAGCACAGGACTTCCCTGAGGTAAACATTCTATGGCTCCTGAGAAAGTTGGCATGAGGTTCCTGTCTGAAGCCAAAACAATCTGAGCATTTACCTTCTGTACTCAAAACAAACCAACTGCCACTACTGCCCCGAATACAGCATTCTGCAACACAAATCACAAACCACTATGGCATTTATAAGACGTCTAGTGGCATGAAAGCCTGACTTGATTTTTCTTTATGTGAGTTTACAGATTTCCAGTGGTAGTTTTATATGGGCATTAAGTTATTTTCTGTTGCTGAATTTAAGATTACTGTACTTAGCTCTTTCTTCAAAATAGTTTATTACCACTTCTGCTTGCAGTGTCATCAGAAAAATGGCAACACAGCTGGTAACAGCCCAAGTGTCATCAGCATTGCGGAATACCAGTGCAATTGTTCAGCAGTATAGGACACCCCCTGTAAGTCAATGTTGTAGATACTGTTTGTATTCCTGTGAACTGCTGTAAGTAACTTCAGATACATCAATGAAGAGCACTGCTCACTTTCTTCTGTAACTATTTTAGATGCTGCATTTTTAAGTTGTACCTCTGATTGGTTTGTATGTTTTTGTTCCTCGTAAAGGTATCTTACTATGAACTTATACTTGAATTTATTGTCCAAATAGCAGAAGTAAATAATCTGAGAACTGGTATAGCCTCTATGCCCTATGATGGGAACAAAAGTTGTAAATAAGATAAAATGATTTGTTTTTCTTCCATCAGGTAATTAATACTTCAATTTTTCTTCCCCTTTTTCAGCCGTCATTTGGAGGAACTTCTGGCTCACAATTACTTCAGCCTCAGACAGATGCCATACTTCCACCACACAAAAAAAAAAGTTCCACCTGATACTTCTGTGAAGGAAAGGCTTTTCATACTTTTTCATCCTCATCCTTTACCTGTAAATGTGTTGGAGGATGTGTTCTGGTAAGACTTCATTTACAAATAAGTGTTCTCTGACCGAAAAAAAACAAACCATGAAATATTTAAGATCACTGTTGAAAACAAAACTGTCATGATGAAAGCTTTCCAGAAAAGACAGTGCACAAGGGAGAGGGGAAAATTTTAACAAAAGGCCAATAATAAGGTAGAAGCAATTTAATAATGCTAAGCAACAGCAAAGGCTGTGTATGGAAGCAGGATCAGAGAGAGATATTCTCTACTGCCCATCAGCAGATAATCTTTGGTCCCAGGAAGCAAGGCTCTTAATGTGTAATGGTTGCTCTGAAAGACAAATGCCATGGATAAATATTCCACCACTTCCTTCCTTCATTTAGTATCTGCTGTCTGAGCTGATGTCATAAGGCATGGAATATCCCTTTGGCCAGTTTGGGTCAGCTGGCCTGGCCGTGTCCTCTCCCAAGATCTTGCCCACCCCTCAGCGTACTCTTGCAGCAGGGAAATGTTGGAAAAACACAGCCTGGGTACTTGTTCAGCATTAGCCAAACACTGGTGCGTTATCAACACCCAGCTACAGCACTGCAAAACATATAGAATAGAATAGAATAGAATAGAATAGAATAGAATAGAATAGAATAGAATAGAATAGAATAGAATAGAATAGAATTACCAAGGTTGGAAGAGACCTTGAAGATCATCGAGTCCAACCTGTAACCACAACCTCACAACTAGACCATGGCACCAAGTGCCACATCCAGTCTCCTCCTGAACGCCTCCAGGGACGGAGACTCCAACCACCTCCCGGGCAGCCCATTCCAATGACGAATCACTCTCTCGGTGAAGAACTTTCTCCTCACCTCGAGCCTAAACTTCCCCTGGTGCAGCTTGAGACTGTGTCCCCTTGTTCTGGTGCTGGTTGCTAGGGAGAAGAGGCCAACCCCTTCCTGGCTACAACCACCCTTCAGGTAGTTGTAGAGAGCAATGAGGTCACCCCTGAGCCTCCTCTTCTCCAGGCTAAACAGCCCCAGCTCCCTCAGCCTCTCCTCATAGGGCTTGTGCTCAAGGCCTCTCACCAGCCTTGTTGCCCTTCTCTGGACACGTTCAAGTGTCTCAATGTCCTTCTTAAACTGAGGGGCCCAGAACTGGACACAGTACTCAAGGTGCGGCCTAACCAAAGCAGAGTACAGGGGCACAATGACCTCCCTGCTCCTGCTGGCCATACTATTCCTAATGCAGGCCAGGATGCGGTTGGCCCTCTTGGCTGCCTGGGCACACTGCTGGCTCATGTTCAGCTTCCCATCAACCAGCACCCCCAGGTCCCTCTCTGCCTGGCCGCTCTCCAGCCACTCTGACCCCAGCCTGTAGCGCTGCCTGGGGTTGTTATGGCCAATGTGCAGAACCCGGCACTTGGATGTGTTAAATCTCATGCCATTGGACTCTGCCCATCTGTCCAGCCTGTCGAGGTCTCTCTGCAAAGCCTCTCTGCCCTCCAGCAGATCAACTCCTGCCCCCAGCTTGGTGTCATCTGCAAATTTACTGATGATGGACTCAATGCCCTGATCCAGATCATCAATAAAGATGTTGAAAAGCATGGGGCCCAGCACTGATCCTTGGGGCACACCACTAGTGACAGGCCGCCAGCTGGATGTGGCACCATTCACCACCACTCTCTGGGCTCGGCCCTCCAGCCAGTTCCTAACCCAACGCAGTGTGCTCCTGTCCAAGCCATGGGCTGCCAGCTTGGCCAGGAGTTTGCTGTGGGGGACTGTGTCAAAGGCCTTGCTGAGGTCCAGGTAGACCACATCCACAGGCCTCCCCACGTCCACCAGGCGGGTCACCTAATTATCTTTTTTTACTACAAAACTCTGCTGCTCAGTGTTACTTAGTCCCATACATTGAAAGTGCCTTGCCCTTCCATGTGAACTGCAGAAGGGAAGTATCAGCTTATGTAACAGATTAAAACTAAAAATGCCTTGCTTCAATTTTAGGGTTTCTTGTTTGTGTAACTGAAGTTGCTTGATAATTACCGGAAATGTCTACATGTGCTATAGTACTGTGAAACTCTTCAATGAGATTTTTCTGTTGGCAATATTGTTTAGCAAAATTTTCTCCTTCCCCCTTCTTCCAACATATATATGCAAGACATTTTTAAATCTTGCTACTGTGTATCTGGAGACTTACTTTTTCTTATATTCTATTATTAAATTCTACCCAAAAACTCTTGTTGATGGACCTCCACATGTTTATTAATTGTTCACGCGAGAAGACATTTCTGTTCCAGTAACAAGTAAGTATTTCTAGCAACCTGCTAGCCCACATGAATAGTAAAGTTTGGTTGTGGATACCTTACATGCAGGGAAAGCAGACTTTTTTTGGATCCAAGAATACTTGCAGTTAGGGCAAGCTGTATCACAGATGTCTTCCAAGAGAAGGCAACTAGTTATGTCATAGCACTTACAATCCTTTTGCTGCTTTTGAAAGGCAGTCAGAAAGCTGGGATATTACAGTAAACGGAATCGGTGTTATTGTGCAGACAAATAGTAGACCCCAATAAAGGTATGCTTAGTCATGAATTCTCTGAAGTAGCAGCAGGTATCTATGTACCACAGTGGGATCTTGACCTAGTTCAGACTCCAGGCTTTTCTATGTAGAGAAAGGTGAGGGGAAAAAACAAATAGTAAAAAATATCTCATTAGTTATGACAGATGATAGCATTTTTATTTATTCTACAGGAGAATAAAATTTCAGCTTACAGATGTACTTGGAGAAGGGAGCAGTTTTGCTGGAGAGCATCACCAGGTAATATTTGGAAATACTCTTGTGACAGAGTTTTTAAGGCCAAGATGAGCTGAAAGATGGTAACCCACTGGATGCCTCCAGGTCTTTGGACATGTATTTAGTATCTGCGCTCTAGTTTTTCCAGCTATTTGTGATTTGTGCCCTAGCACACTGTAGCATACAATACAAAGATCTCTGTACAGACGCTTGTTAGGACCTAAAACAAATGTTTTCAGTCATACCTGCTTAGAATCCTGTTTTTCATACTCAGTTGCTGAGAAGGTTCAAAGTATTCTTTTAAATAGAAACGGAGAAAATACGCTGTTGAGCATCCTTGAATGCTTGATCAGAGTTCTCTTATCAGCTGTTGGACAATTACAGTGAGAGTAACTGTAAATGACTAAATTGATGATTTGGTAGCCAGACAGAAGGGAAGATGTGTCTTAATTTCCAGATGTCTGTGTTAACAGAATGCAAACCTAAAGTTAAAATAATATGTTTGGACCAGAGCCACCTTCTTCACAAGCGCTGGTGTTTAAGTGAAAGAGATGTGAACATTTCATTCCCCTCTCTCTCTCTATCACCCTGGAAAGACCATTATAACTGTTAATGGACTTAGTTTTTCCTAAATTGTTCAAGATACTTAAGAGAATAAAATTAATGGGATGGGGAAGGAGAAGGGATGGAGAAAAAGGAATCTGCTTATCTTGGAGAATTAGCACTTCTTGAGGACAGGCAGAAGGATATTTCTGCTCCTCATGTAATGCACAGAATAGTCTATAGGTAAATTATCAGTTGAGGAGTGACTGAACATACTTTCCTGTGGAAGGATGTAATTTGAATGTTCCGTAGAGCAACTGGTAAAATAGATGATGAGGCTGTAGAGGGTTTATTCAGTGGAAAAACAACCATTTCTGAAGAATATGGTCTCATCTTGCACTGAATGTGACTCAGCTCTCAGTAAAAAGTGGGCCTAAAGAGGTGGGGGAGGTTGGAGTGAGGAACAGGAAGCTTCAAGATCCATGTAGTCAAACCTCTTCAGGAAGACAGAACTTGCTGATGGATGATTCCCTTGATCCTTCCATTTGAGAGAATAAACTGAAACACCTAAAATTCAAAGCCTTAATCTTTGATTTCATTGGCATGATTCTTCATAGTGTAGCAGACTGTGTCATATATTAAGTATCATAATCCCTTAGTAAGTAGCAAAAATGGAGACACCATATGAAATATTTAAATGTGTTTACATAGCTATCAAAAGATTTTTGTCTGCATTGTTATGCAGCTGTGGTATCTAGTTACATCAGACTGTGAACTGTAAAGCTGTAAAAAGTCTATGTATAGTCAGTTTACTGTGAACATAAGAATTTGCATTGTGCCTGGAAATGATCATCAAATATTTCATCAGTCTTCAAAATTGCAACTTAAATTTTAAAACAGATCAATTGTCAGTACAAGTGGGTTCTGCTTCTGCCATGCTCAGAGAATGGGGCACTGCGTGTTTAATTGGATGGGTTTTTGTAACCTGATGTTCATACTGAACTTGAACAAATGGGTAATTGTTAAAATGTTTCACTTCAAGTGTGTAAGATGTTGAACAGTATATAATTAGGTGGACTCTAATAATTCTATTCATTAATGAAATATCATGTATACAGTAGCTTTGATTAGAAGCATTCCCTGTTAAATGGACTAGAACAGCACCTGAGGATGACTCCATGTCAGTGATTCTTGAAATATTAAGCTGCTCCTGGTTTAGTAGTTATGGCACCTTTGCAACTGTCTTCAGTCATTTTTAAGGTGTAAATTCATCGCCTGCTCTAATTTATGAGTGAAAACATGGTGTGCTGCTCTGTAGCTGGCTTAAGGAAGTAATTAGGTTGCATTCTGTATGTGAATTAAGATGTAACTTTATTATTACAAATTCTAGACTTGATGCAGAGATTGCTAGTGGGCTAGTGGGTCACAATGGTACCCTGTTTTAACGTGACTATGAGATACCTGAATTGTTACACATAATAATGGGGGAGAAGGAGAGTGTACTCTATCAGTACACTGTATTGAGTTTGGCTGAGCTGGAGTTAATTGTCCCCAGAATATCTTTCATAGTGCTGTGTTTTCCCCTGCCTATCTAAGAAGGGGAGGATAGAGTGGTTTTGGTGGGCACTTGGCCCCCAGCCAGGGCCAAACCACTACAACATACCAGAAAATTTTGTTAGTTTTGAAGTAAGCTGATGCAAAAGCAGGAGAGGAAAGATAGGATATAGTGATGTATTACAAATAGCGAGATTTAACTAAAAAGACGAAACATGGGGTTATGCGAGTACTTACAGAAGTCTGCCAGCTGACGGTTTTCTGTTCCAATAAGGGTTGGAATGATTTGAAATACTGAAACTAAAATCTCTGGATAATTGTGTTGTACTTACAAGTCAGATGTAGACTCTAGCATTAAAGTGTTACAGAAGTTTTTTCAAGTGTCAGCTGTGCACAGAGAGTATAGTTAATTAGAATACAGTGTGGCTAGAGAGCAGATGTTTCCAACTCTAGAGAACTGATTTTGACATGTCTAGTGACTAAACAGAGCTCTTAGTCCTTGTGTACTGTTTATTATAAACACATTTTAATGCAGTAGGGGGTTCTAGTATTGTTTACCAATCTGTAACACAGTATATAAAAAAGCAAAATAATGCAGCACCCTTGTACCACACAGAGGATAATGGCACTTGTTTAAAGTCTTTTTCTCTGAGTATTAAGCAGGGCTGACCTTGCTTAGCCTGTGGCATTTGATACTGTCACAGCCAGAGCAACAAGAACAGGCTAAAATACAGTACATACAAGGACATTTTCACAAGTGACAGAACAGTTAAAAGAATGAAAATGTTAAGGAATAGGCTTGCATATGTGATAGTGAACATCCAGAGGAGTAAAAGTGCTTTATACAATAAGCTCAGGGCAGGGAGAGAATTAAGTCCAGAGAACCTGCAGTTGTAACAGCTGTTGAAGAATCAATCTGGCTGACAGTGGCTATTTGCAAGCACATAGTGTACTAGTGTGGGTATACATTAACCACTAGTGGTTAATATATTCCTAGTTAAAAATAATAAGCTACATTTGGGCTCAAAATTTCATTATCTGCCCTCAGCTAATGTGTGTCTGCCAGTTTGTTTACTGTCTCTCTTTTCTTTTCCTTTTTAAAATTTTTTATTTTACCCCCCTGTGTGATCCTAAGTGAGAACAAAGACTTAATGGCTACAGTCTCATTTAATCTGAAGTAGTAAAGCAAAGGCAACTGAATTTATTTCACTGCTCCCTTAAGGCTTTATATAGCTCTGATTTATCAAAAATACAATAAAAATCTTTTGCAATACTTATGCTGATTGCAGTTTTCTGCGTGAAACACTCAAACTAAACAGGAGGATGGGGGAAGGAATATGGAGAGAGCTGCAGTTGGGCACCTTGGTTAAACAGCATGATTGATCCCATCAGCAGACACCTTTCCATTTCTTCAAATGCTAAAAGCTAATTAAACACTTGTGTTCTGTAAACTGAAGTGTATTTGACTACACGAATGTGGATCACATCAGAGGACACCTGCAGCTACAAAGTGAGAGCGTACCAAGCAAGTCTGCCTCTAAGGTATGCCTGCCAAACTCCTGCAGTTCTAAACTCTAGCACCTAAGTGATAAAAGGGGTGAAGCAAGGGCTAAAGAACTGACTTGTAGACTTCCTTTTTACGTTGTAGGGGACTGGGAAAAGATGGACACCCAGGCAGCTGCTCAGTTAGAGACTCACTTTGGAAGGAGTACAGTTAACCCTAATTAAAAGCTAGAGTACTGCCAGGGCTGTTCCTGAATGGTCAGAAGTCTGTTGGGAGACAGTTAAGAGGCAGTCGAGCTGCTGCTGACCCCTCATACAGCTGGCATTTTTTAATCATCTCCAGAGAGCTGAGGACAGAAAAGCTCTGAGGCACTTTATCTGGTCTCCCTTTACCAAGTGTCCTGGTTTTAACTCAACTGGCAGCTGAGTCCTGGCAGCCCAGTTACAACGGAGGGGTTTTCTCCCTTCCTTTCCACCTCCCTCTTTGGTGGTCAGTAAGATAAGAGGCTGAAAATAAGAATAAGGAAAGGTGTGCTAGACCACCTAGGAAAAAGATGGATCTTTGTGTAACTATTATATTAATTTTAAAACAGTTTGGTGGTGATGTGAAATGAAGTTGCCTTCATCAGTAGGGAAAACAACAGAAGAAACCAGTCTAAAAAAAACAAACACCAATGCACAAACCAAAACAGTTTAAAGCAGCAGCTATCTTACCCTGAGTTCTGGCTCTTTAGATTGACAGTCTAAAGGTGGAAGGCAGTCTGGGCAGGAAGGAGAATAAAAGAAGTTGTAAGACTTCTACAACATGTCAAGAAAGACTAAAGGAATTGATTTGGCGTAGTCTGTAAGAAAAATCCACCAAACAAAAAAATCCCAGCCAAACAAAACCACAAAGAATGAACCCTGGTCAGAGTGACAACCCTGTTTCAACGTAAAAAAAGCTGCTACACCAGGCAAGTGATTAGTCATCCTATCTTCAAGCTTGTCTGTTCCAGCTCTAGACCATAACTGAAGAGTGGATGTACTGGGTGAAACTGTTACCTGGCTTTGACAATGGTCACAAACTCATGTATAAGGAAAACTAATATAAACACAAGTAATACTTCCCCTAAGCATGCTTAGCCTTCCTCACAACTTTTAGCTCTGAGAATGCAGTAGTGATATTTATGTGTATTTTATAGTCTCAAATAATCTTGTTCAAGAGCTTTGCCACTTACTCTCAACTGTAAACTTGGAGCAGTGACAGTACTGTGACACAAAGAGTTCTTCGACGAATGTAGCCTCATCTAGTAGGAGGTGTCCCTACCCATGATGAGGGAGTTAAACTAGATGACCTTTTAAAGTTCCTTCCAGCTCAATCCATTCTATGATTCTGTGATTAATGACACTCTTTAATCCTTTTTTCTGAAAAAAACACATTAACTACAATCCCCATTCACGCTCTCTAGGCCACTGATGTTTCTACGTAAGGGGTTGTATCTTAGGCTTTTGACACTTGTACACTTTTGCAATTTTATCAGTCAGATGTCACTGAGATTTGTCAAAACAAAAAATGTAGGTCTGAGCATGCCTTATGATTCACTTACCCTCTTCCCAAGGTACTGAAAGATTTTCTCTTAACCACATTTATTTAAGTCTGTGTCCCGTTGCAGTTATGTGCCATACTGAGTCACCTGCAGGATACACCTATCTTTGTACAAGGTCAAGAGTTTGTGAGACGTTTGTTACATGTCTGAGGTACTAAAAAAAAACAGCTGAACAGAAATTATAAATCCTACTTCACACAGATATGACCATCGCTCCCCTCAGATGATCTCTTCAGTTCTCTGGTCAGAGAAGAGTGTTTAAAACCTTGAGGATATGATGCATAGATTGCTTAGCTTAGTGTGATAGTTGATTTAATAATATTTCTTTGGCAGCTAAAATGTGGCACCTTTATATGTAAAATTTCAATCCATTTTTTGTGATAGAATTTTTACTGAAATCTACAAGCATACTGTATTTGATCCAGAACTACCCTCTTATATTTCCAATTCATCCTCAGGAATTTTCCCAGGAGTTACCAAGGCACAAATGAGATAAGAAATCAAGAAGCTTAAGAACAGCAAAAACAAACCCACACCAAGCAAGCATTCATCATACTTCCCACCTAAGCACAAAAAGCTGTTGCTCCCAAAGGGATTACAAGTCAGAACCCACTGTGGTAACAGAGGTACCCTGCTGGGCAGAGCCATGTTCCATCATCCCTGTGTGAATGAACAGGACAGGCTTGAAGACAGCTGCTAAGGTCAGCCAAGAGTTCAGATTACCAGACAAACAGGAGGAAAAGTCCATGGTTCTAGGTACAGACAAGCAGGTTTATGACCAGACACAAGCCTGGATACAGCAGGAACTGTAGCTCAAGCATGGACAAAACACTACAGTCTCAGGTCAAGAGCAGTGTTACAGATTTATGAATTTGTCATTAATATTTGCCGTATTATAATATTAATATGAAAAATTGCCAAAAACATATGAAATAGGTTTGGTGTACAGTTAGAATACAGTGGGAATACACAGTATTTGGGCAAATATAACAATTTTACCAATTTTAGGCAAATCCACGCAGGAATAACAAAAAAGAGAATCCCTGGGAGCAATATGGCACTCAACCACAGTGGGTGGAGACTCGACAAGAACCATTAAGACAAGGAGGCAATGAATTCTTTACTCGTTTAAAAGTTCTACCCCAAGTAGGGGTGCTGCTGCTGTATTGGCCATTGAGGTCTTTGGGGCTCCAGTGCGCCAGGCATGGCTGGTTGCCAGCAGGAATGCCATGTGGTGTTGGCAGGATGGTGGGCTCTTTACAATGCTATTGCTGCAACGGGCTTGAGCATATTTGTGGGTGAACTGAGGCACAGCTTGGAATTCTCATTGCAAGGGGAAGTAAGGCTTGGCTCCAGTTCCTAAGGCTCATGGCTTCTCTCGCTTGCAGTGTGTAGGGATTGTGGTTTCTATCCGAGGTTTTGGACCAGGCAACTTGAGGCAAGGCAAATTAAAGCAAGGCAGGTTCAAGCACGGTAAAGGCAACTAGAAATCTGCCTGTGTGATATATCTTGCCCAAGATTCACTAGCTAATGGGGCAACTGAAGCCAGCAAACAGTTACCCAATGCAAAGAGATTCTGCCTTTTCTGGCCACAGCCTGGCAGAAACTTAGGCCTGGTTGGGAGAAGCAGTGGCCAGCACACATGCTCTTACCCCAGAAGGAAACTTGTATACCCAGACATGTTTGGGCCTCTTTGTCCCTTTTCCCACATTACCCTGATTCCCTGCAAGAGAGAAGGAGAAGAGGGGGGACCATGTGAGACACATGAGGGCCTGTCTGGGTTTGTGCTGGGTTTGTTTGGCCCTACCATGACAAGCAGCTCCCCAGAAAGGGGACATCACTGAATACAGCCTCCCCAGGTCACCAGCTCTGGCCTTGAGCTCAGAGAGCCAAATCCACAGAACAAGGGAGGATGTTCCTGGGGCCTTGATACCTTGGCTCTGATGGAAAGTATGCCCCTGAGTGGAAGCAGGTACAGGAGAGTAATACATGAGATATGCCACAGTTCATGCATGGAAAAACATTTTGCTAGCAGATGCTCACCAGTTCTTGTACGAAAAGCAAGGAGTTGTGGGCATTACTAACACTGCTGTGGTTTTCTCATCCCCTTCAATTCTCATCCCCTTCAATCCTCATCCACCAAAACTGAATGCAGCAGGCCACCGAGCCATAATTCATACTCCCTCACCCCACATTAAGAATCATATTTGCATTACAGTCAATCACTATGCTGAAGGTTATTGTAAAACATCAGTTGAATGAAGATCATGCACTTGTATGATGAACACTTTGCTTGCAAGTGCAGGTAGCTGTCCAGAAATCTGGAACAGGGGAATATTAGTGCCTTTAGTCCAAATAATCTTCTAGTCTGGTTTGCAATCAACAACAGTGTTTTTTTTCCTGAACTATTTCTGCTGATTCATTATTAGCTTATTTTGTGTTGCAATGTTTCACTTCAAAGAGTTAAAGAAGCATTCTTTAAATGAACTACCTTTGTGGCATTATTTTTAGATGAGTTTCTCTGATGCCTTAATGGTACGTTAAAACTTAATGAATGCTGAGTAACAGTAGAACCCCTATGGAAGCGCATATGGTATCTACATTAATCCTGAATGAATGCATAATGATCAGTAAAATCCCTGTGATTTCCGCATGAATCAACAGTGATGAGCCACTCAGTGTTACACTCAATTACATAATGCTTAATTTATGCATTGTTTGGACGTTATGTTTAAAATGTCTTTAGTAAATCATTGAGACTCTTAATTGAGCCTCCATTTCAGTGACAAATTGCACTGTAAACATTAACTTCACTCTTACACAACAATTAATTTATGTTGAAGTCTTCTCATGCAAAGGGTCAACAATTTCATATTTCTCACTGTTACTACCTCAAAAAATGGAATCCTAGTATTAAAACCTGTTAACTTATATCTGTTCCATTCATCATGCAGCAGCCAGACACTAGAAATGCATTAGGTCCTTGAACTCTCGAAAAAATGGCAATACCTCAACTGCTCTCTATATGATTTCTGCCAAGCAGTTCAGAAGACCTGTTCAGGTCAGCATACCTTATCCATTTCTATGCAGCAGATTCAGACGAGTTCTCCACAATACTAGCTTCACTGCAGTGTCATGCCATCTTTCATCTGGGAGAAGTGGTGGCCCTTGAATAAAAGGGCCAGGAATAAAAAGGAAAGGTGGTAGAAGGCCCTTCTAGCACATCTGTGACTCACTTGTCAGTGAGTCTCATTTTCTCACTTGCAGTGAGTCATAGCACAGCAAAATGGACCATGCCACCAGTCTGTCAGAGGTAGCCAAAGAGGTGGTGAGTCAACTTACATCAAATGCAAACATTGTCTTTTAGCTGTTCTCACATACTGACAGTACTAATAAGCAAACATCTATTCCCATGGTGTTGATTACCTGACAGCTCCTGCAGAGGCATGTAATCTTGGCTTGCAAAATATTATCCGAATCAGAAGACCTCAACTACCTGACTTCATCTTTCCCTGTTTTACCTTGTAACGCTGAACACATGCAGCTGGTTGCATAGGCCCTGGGGCAAAGGTTACCAGTGACAGGAGGCTGTAGGCCTCTAGTGATGTCTTCTGTAATAACTGCTACAGCAACAGAATTGGGAGAAACACAGCAGAGACCTACCAGACTGACTCCACCCAAAGACTAGAGATATGCATGTATCCAATCACAGTGAAAAATAATACAAGTAAATACTCTTTGTAAGGGAAAACTGTAAATAAAGTATGCTTACTTCAAATCTCCCTAAGAACAGTAGACTTCCCTTGGCTTTTGCTTTTTCCTGAAATAATTTTAACAGATAAGCTCCTGATGAACTATTTAAATGAGTGTATGCTTGGGCTGTTTTTGGAGATGTTCCATGGCAGGTCTGTTAACATTCATTCACAGAGTAAGACTGGTGTTGCCTATTTTACTCAATCAGCTATTACCTAAGGAGCAAACTGAACTTGTCTGACTTTGGCAGAGAAGATACTCTCTTCCACTCCTGGAGAAGAGGTCTTGTGCTCCATTTTCTCAAACTGGTCCTTCTCCCTGTTAGTTTAGGCCAGAAAGGGTCTTACCAAGTCTTTTGAACTTTAACCTTCTTCTTCAAATAGCTGTTCAAAATACAGTAAGCTTGAGAGGTCTAGTTTTAGAGATTTTAGTTGTGAGATGTTGTCTAGTCCAGCTATCTCAACAAGAAATACTGGAAGAAAAGAAAACTGGGTTTGGAGACAGAATCTTATCAGCTATTTACAAACAAATCCATCAATATATTTTTAGCGTCTGCAAATTCCCCTGCTACCTTCTAGCACTGGGTACTGCATCCAGCTACTGTAGACAGGATTTACCATCTGTGAGTATACAAAGCTATCATTTTAATTTGCTGTTCTTTTTGATCTGATGTGAGATTATCTGGTAACTGGCAGGGCATCTAACAAACAATTGACCAACAGCTTTGTTAGAAGATCTGTAGATAAAGAACTTTATACTGATAACAGTCATAACAATAGCTGCTCTCATTTCTCTCAGTTTCTGAAAAATGCAAATTCAGACCTTTAATAATTGCAGCTCAGGATTTAGTTTCTGACAATAAAGGGAGAGAGAGAAAAAAAGTCTTTCCATCCTAAGAAGCTATAAAAGAAGCTATCAGCTTTTAAAAAATTACAATTCACTACATTCTTGTTAGAAGAATTTACTAAATGAAGCACAAGAGAGAAAAGATACTTATGGAGAATCTTTTAATTTTGCTTTAAGAAGTCCTTTTTTTTGGTTTAGATTGGCAATTTTAATGCTTCTCATGATTTAGTAGTTCTATGCTTTATTAACTTAGTTCATCTTGAATTTGAATAAAATATTGGCTGTCTTGGTGGGTATGATACAAAATGCAAGTAGTCCTTAAACAGAAAGTGTTTGAGATATAAAATAATCTGGAAATATTCTCTTCAGTGTATGTCAAGAAATATGGTGATGTAACTATTTGTAATTTGTTACACAGCTAAATATTTTTAGAGCCCAACATGTAAGAATACTTTTTAAATTTAGGTGATAATGAGGTTAAAATTCCACTATAGCCTTTGGAGTAACACCAATATAAGAAACAGTACAAGAAAATAATTGAATGTATGCCTTGAGCTACATGATGACTGTACAAACAGACTTCATGGCAAATTAGATTTCCTGACTAATGTTGTGGTAACAGTGATATAATTCATGTTTCATAACTCTGAAGAAATAATGGAGACATTGTAACCAGAAATGTGTCAATTTGAATAAATTTATGATGAATTGTTTGGTTCTAAAAGCTCCCAAATGTTATAATAGAAGCCTACGTTCTCGCCTAGAGCCAGCCAAACCCTCTAGAAAATGGAATGGGCTTCAACCCATTTAATTTGTCAGATAGAAGTTTCATGTATCACCTTCAGATACACATTCTGCTTTAACATGATTTCTTGGTCAGAGTTTGATACTGGCTCTGAGGGCATGGCATGACAACATGCTAAAATGGGCTTGAGCCCCCGAAGAGTTGCCACAGGAAGCAGAATCCTCAAACTCATTCTGTTCAAATTTGTTGAGAGAGATTTTCAGTGGATTGAATTTTTACCAGTAGGCTTTTTGCCACACCAGATATTGTCTGTCTCTCCCACAACACACAGAAATTCAACACAGAAACATGAAACTGCTACAGATACTTTATCATGTGCTGTGGCAATTTGACAAAATGTCACTGTGTGTTTATTCCTTCTGTGGAATGGGCAGGTCATCTTGAGTGATCCAGTAACACAGAAATTGAGTCATGAGAAAGAATACCAACTTCTGTGTCTACTGCAGCCTTATAAAAATCCTGGACTTTATGAAAAGGGAGTAGTTGTTCTTGGCTGATAAGAAGATGAAAGTTCAAGTGGGTAAGAATTCTGAAATTGCTATTGTTTTATAAAATAAGTTCAAAGACTGCAAAAGCAACAAAAAAGTATATTGCTTTCTCATATTTGGATTCTCAGACAATTACAATGGATTGAGCTGCATTTGTGGAACTGACATTTGGCACTGAAGGTTGAATTTAAAAGGGTTGAGTGGCTATCACAATTTTCCTAATTTTAGGTGTGATTCTGTTGTACACCAGCTCCTCAAATGACAGGCATTAAATTTATTTGAAGCCAGGTGCAAATTACCTATGAACTTGTTCAGTATGTAGCATTTCTTTCATTTCCTCCCACCCCATGGGAAATTTTGTAAGACTTTCTGACTTTAAGTCAAATTTGCAGGAACACTTTGTGTAACACAATTTTATGGAATGATCTCGTATGTTACTATTCATATGTATTGTGTAATGTCTCTTCATAAATACACAAAAGTGAACTAGAAGTTGCTTACTTTTAGTGTCATGAAATTGTTCTATTTGTCAGTTAGGACTATTAGGGAAAAACCACACTTTTTTAAATGCAGGGAGTATCTACTAAATAACAGTACAGTTTCAGTAAACATGAAGTCAGAGGGAAAAAAGTCTTTTCGCTAGCTCAAAGGTGAAATCTGGACCAGATTTAAAGATGGCTTATTGTCAGGAGTACTGAAGTATTAATATATGTTAACTTTGTCATTTTTAGAAACAAGAAACTTTCATTAATAGTTACAAAGGACAGCCTGATTAGCCTGATTTTGGACTTTGGAGTTTGCATTCCTCAGCCACAAATTCCATTAAATCTTGAGAAAATAACTTAATAAATTATTTGCATTGTCTAATTTTCCAGAGTGAGCTGAAATGCTTAAATCATAAGACAATACTCCCTAGGTTTCCCATGTAGTTAGAGGAAACAGAAAGTTATAGCATGGCTGTCAGTGCTAAAATCCCTATGTGTTTTTCAGTTGATCTCTGAGTCTTCTCTTCTTCTCTTTTCTCTCCAAGCAAGTTCTATGCCTCTGTGATAAATGGGCAGCCTAACTTGGTATGGTGTGTCTAAAGTCAGGTATTCCAAATACCAACGTAGGGTTAATTTTTAAACATGTTCAGGCACATAAAGATACAAACATTTACTTATCCGCATGAAGGGAACAGATACATTAAAATATAAGGTGCACTGGTGTTGCAATAATTAGATTCATAGTAAGTGCTGAGATTGCCATTGTTAGATAGGTTCCTGGATTACAGACATTTGCATTAATAACCTTTTAATATAATAACTTCCAAGTAGTCAGCGGAATGCTTTTAAAATGTGAATGGTAGGTTGGTGGTTTTTCAAAGGGGTATTGAATGCGGCATTCCTTGAATATAGATTTTGTGGAAAAACTCTTGAGAGAGCAATGCCCTTTCTCTCTGTAAACCCCGTGGGATTAATTCATTCCAAAGAGTACTAAATGTCCTACCAGGTGACGAATGACGGCAGATGTGTTAAATACAGTAGCACTACCTTAGGAATTCCAGCTGGCCAGATAAGCATTTGTTTGTACTACTTTCTATCATTTGGGAGGAATGTAATGCGTCCATCATTAAGGTTCATCAGAGTTTCCATTTCAGAGCCCATTTTCAGAACATTCTGAATTGCACATGCATAGGCAGATTGATTCTGAAATTGCTCAGTGAGGGCTGGTGCAAATTTGGAAGTGCAAATCTGAGCTAAGTTATTCTAGTGGATTCTGGAAGAGAGAAATTCCTCCTCAAATGTATGCAGATATTCATACAATCACATCTTAAATTTGATACTATTCCCCAAATTAGCAAAAAAGCTTCTGGAAATCTAACAAAAGCCTCCAAAACCCAATTCCACAATTCAATATGTCAGAGGTTACTAGACTTTTATTTTGTTACCTAATGTCATGGATAGTCTAGTGCAAGCTGCATGTTACAGATGTGGAAAAGAAATAGTATGAGTGAAAATCAGGCACTTAGGTACAAGTGTCATATTTAATGTGCAAGGACATCTGAAATATCCACCCTGGGCTGTCATGAGTGACAGTGGATTAACAGGAAAGCCTAGCCTTCTAGATCACCTTTGGGAATTCTGGGATTACAGGTTGGACTGCATGATCTTTGAGGTCTTTCCAACCTTGGTGATTCTGTGATATAGAACAGGATCTAAATTGGTATTACATGCTTGCATTTATGCAAACAATTTTCTATATATGATTTTTGTTTTCTTAATTCAGAATTAATTTTGTCTTTAGATTTCATGCATCACGTATCACTGATAACAGAAGTGGAATGCTGCCTGCCTTGAGTATGACCAGCTATGTTAAACACAAGGAGTACCTGATAGCACAGTCACCTGCAGCCTTCCCTCCATAATAATTACAAGTTTTTATGCAGTGTTCTGAAGTGTTACAAATAAAGGGGTGCAGGTGGGGAATTAATAAAAATATTAGTTTAATTATTAAAATATTAGTTTAATAAAAATTTAGCAATCCTTCCACCTGTGTAACTTATACACGAATTTAGAAAAGTATTATTTACAGGTTTGTTGTTTGGCTGCACAGTATCTCCCAGAGTACAGGAACAAGGTATAAATGGTTAAAGATCAGTATTTTTCAAAAACCAGAACCCAAGAGCAGTAATTATCAGGAGAAGGTATTCCCCGGAGACTTAGGCAGGTTCCAGATACACTCACAAATCTGGTTCCATTTGTGGGTAGTCCTCCCAGTGTCTCTGTTTCTCCAGGAATCCTTCTGACTGCAATGTGTACCCATGGGCGGGAGAAAACCCCAGGAAGAGCCTCTAGTGCCCCCTGTGCAACCCATTTTATATCAGCTCATGGCCCAAATGTCCTGTGTTGCAAATGCCACAGATCATATGCCACATGCCAAAAAAGGGCAAGAAACTGATCAGCATCAGGTTCTGCATTGTCCAGGCTTGTGCTGGCCCAGGGGTCTGCTCCTGACATGGCCTTGAAAGGTGGGGGAAGCTGTCTTCCTCCTTACCCCTCTTCCCATGCTTCCTGCTCTTCACCCCCATCCTGACTCCACAGGGGTGGATTTTGGATGCATTGCCACAGTATGTAAGGTCACAATTTATATTCCTTGTGTGAGGCAGAGCAAAAGGGCTGCAAAAGGTATGAGCAGTACTCTGCTGTTGTGAAACATCATCTGTTAATCTAAATATTTTATCACTTATGTGATGTTTAAAGTTATCCACTTTCCACCATAGTTATTTCAGAGGAACTAAACATTAATTATCACAAATATTCACAAGAGATTAATAAGAACAGAGAAAATCATTAAAATAAACCCATTTCTTCCCTTACAATACTATCATTACGAATCTTTGGCACTGCTAAATCAGTTCCTTGAGACTTGCAATATCACCTCCACAAATAACTACAGCAGTGTACTACCCCACATGCATGTGTGGTAGGAGTTAGAAGGTACTTCTGGAGATCATCTAGTTCAACTCCCCTGCTAGAGCAGGATCACCTAGAGTAAATGACACAGCAACATGTCCAGGTGGATTCTGAATTCCTCCAAAGACAGACTCCACAGGCAGCCTTTTCTAGTAGTGCTCTGCCGCTTTCAAAGTGAAGATTGTTTTCCTTGTGCTCATATGGAACTTCCTGTGTTCCAGTTTGTGTTCGATGCTCCCTGTCCTGTTATTGGACACTATGGAGAAGAGTCTGGCTCCAGCCTCCCGACACTCTTTAGATTTATAAGCATTAATGAGATCCACTCTCAGTCTCCTCCAGACTAAACAGCCCCAGGTCTCTCAGCCTTTCCTCCTAAGGTAGATGTGCCAGTTCCCATCATTTTAGTGGCTCTCCACTGGACTCTCTCCAGTAGTTCTTTGTCCTTCTTGAACTGGGGAGCCCAGAACAGAATGCAGTATTTATAGAATAGAATAGAATAGAATAGAATAGAATAGAATAGAATAGAATAGAATAGAATAGAATAGAATAGAATTACCAAGGTTGGAAGAGACCTTGAAGATCATCAAGTCCAACCTGTAACACAACCTCACAACTAGACCATGGCACCAAGTGCCACATCCAGTCTCCTCCTGAACGCCTCCAGGGACGGAGACTCAACCCTCCCCCGGGCAGCCCATTCCAATGACGAATCACTCTCTCGGTGAAGAACTTTCTCCTCACCTCGAGCCTAAACTTCCCCTGGTGCAGCTTGAGACTGTGTCCCCTTGTTCTGGTGCTGGTTGCTAGGGAGAAGAGGCCAACCCCCTTCCTGGCTACAACCACCCTTCAGGTAGTTGTAGAGAGCAATGAGGTCACCCCTGAGCCTCCTCTTCCCAGGCTAAACAGCCCCAGCTCCCTCAGCCTCTCCTCATAGGTCTTGTGCTCAAGGCCTCTCACCAGCCTTGTTGCCCTTCTCTGGACACGTTCAAGTGTCTCAATGTCCTTCTTAAACTGAGGGGCCCAGAACTGGACACAGTACTCAAGGTGCGGCCTAACCAAAGCAGAGTACAGGGGCACAATGACCTCCTGCTCTTGCTGGCCATACTATTCCTAATGCAGGCCAGGATGCGGTTGGCCCTCTTGGCTGCCTGGGCACACTGCTGGCTCATGTTCAGCTTCCCATCAACCAGCACCCCCAGGTCCCTCTCAGCCTGGCCGCTCTCCAGCCACTCTGACCCCAGCCTGTAGCGCTGCCTGGGGTTGTTGTGGCCAATGTGCAGAACCCGGCACTTGGATGTGTTAAATCTCATGCCATTGGACTCTGCCCATCTGTCCAGCCTGTCGAGGTCTCTCTGCAAAGCCTCTCTGCCCTCCAGCAGATCAACTGCTGCCCCCAGCTTGGTGTCATCTGCAAATTTACTGATGATGGACTCAATGCCCTCATCCAGATCATCAATAAAGATGTTGAAAAGCATGGGGCCCAGCACTGATCCCTGGGGCACACCACTAGTGACAGGCCGCCAGCTGGATGTGGCACCATTCACCACCACTCTCTGGGCTCGGCCCTCCAGCCAGTTCCTAACCCAACGCAGTGTGCTCCTGTCCAAGCCACGGGCTGCCAGCTTGGCCAGGAGTTTGCTGTGGGGACGGTGTCAAAGGCCTTGCTGAGGTCCAGGTAGACCACATCCACAGGCCTCCCCGCATCCACCAGGCGGGTCACCTGATCATAGAAGGAGATCAGGTTGGTCAGGCAGGACCTGCCCCTCCTAAATCCATGCTGGCTAGGCCTGAGCCCCTGGCCATCCTGTAAATGCTGTGTGATCGCACTCGAGATGACCCGTTCCATAATCTTGCCTGGCACTGAGGTCAGGCTGACAGGCCTATAATTCCCTGGCTCTTCCAACTGGCCCTTCTTATGGATGGGCACCACGTTGGCCAGCTTCCAGTCTTCTGGGACCTCTCCAGTGAGCCAGGACTGCTGAAAAATGATGGAGAGCGGCCTGGACAGCTCATCCGCCAGCTCCCTCAGCACCCTAGGATGGATCCCATCCGGTCCCATGGACTTGTGGGAGTCCAAGCGGCTGAGAAGATCTCTAACTATCCCATCCTGGAACAGGGGAAAACTATGCTGCTCCCTGGCTCCTTCTGCCAGCTCTGCAGGCCAGCTGTCTGGAAGCCGTTCTGTCCTGCTAGTAAAAATTGAGGTAAAGAAGGTGTTAAGCACCTCTGCCTTTTCCTCATCCTTTGTTACAATATTCCCCTCCATGCCCACCAAGGAGTGGAGCTTCTCCTTGCCCTTCCTCTTGCTATTAATATATTTATAGAAGGACTTTTTGTTGTCCTTCACAGCAGAGGCCAGTCTGAGCTCCAAATGTGCTTTTGCCTCCCTAATTTTCTTCCTACAAGACCTAGCAACATCCCTAAACATTCCATGGGTTGCCTCCCCTTTTTTCCAAAGATAATACACCCTCTTTTTTTTTCCTTAGTTCCTTTAGAAGTTCATTACCCAACCAGGCTGGCCGTCTGCCCCGGCGGCTCATCTTCCGGCACACCGGCACAGCCTGTTCCTGCGCCTTCAAGAGTTCTTTCTTGAAGTAGGTCCAGCTCTCCTGAACCCCTTTGTTTTTAAGGGCTGTTTCCCAAGGAACCTTCTGAGTTAGTTCCTTGAGTAGCCTGAAGTCCGCCCTCCGGAAGTCCAGAGTGGAGGTCTTCTTGCTCCCCCTCTTGGCTTGGCTGAATACTGAAAACTCAATTATCTCATGGTCACTGGTGCCTAAACACCCTCCGACCACCACATCACCCACCAGCCCTTCCCTGTTGGTGAAGAGGAGGTCAAGCATAGCCTTACCCCTGGTAGGCTCACGCAGCACCTGGGATAAGAAGCTGTCCTCCATGCACTCTAAGAACCTCCTAGACTGCCTCCTCTCTGCTATGTTGTGATCCCAGCAGATATCAGGCAGGTTGAAGTCTCCCACGAGAACAAGGTTAGGCGATCTTGAGACAGCCTTAAGCTGCCTATAGAATGCTTCATCAAGATCATCCTCCTGGTTGGGTGGTCTATAACAGACTCCAACCAGCATGTCTGCCCTGCTGGTCTTCCCTCTAATTCTTACCCACACGCACTCAACCCGATCATCCCTGATCTCTAGCTCAATGGCATCAAGAGCCTCCCTGATGTACAGGGCCACCCCTCCACCCCTTCTTCCCTGCCTGTCTCTCCTGAATAGCCTGTAGCCGTCAATTGCAGCACTCCAGTCATGCGAGTCATCCCACCACGTCTCCGTGATGGCAACTACATCATATCTTTCGTGCTGCAACAAGGCTTCCAGCTCCTCATGTTTGTTGCCCATACTTCGTGCATTAGTGTACATGCACTTCAGCTGAGCTGCTGGTTTTGCCCCTGACTCCAGCTTACCACCCTCAGACTCCTGTCTGGGGGACTGGTTTCAGCCCCTTCCCCCTTCGAAGCTAGTTTAAAGCCCTGTCAATGAGACTTGCTAATTCCCTTCCCAGAATCTTTTTACCTTTGGGGGACAGGCCATTCTCATGTACTGTGACCTTTCCCCTCCTCTGGGACAGATGTCCTCCATCTGTTACCAGCTGACCTGGTGTAGTAGAAGTTTTTCAAGATCAAAAAACCCAAAATTCTTCTGACTGCACCAACCTCTAAGCCACTTGTTGACTACCGCTGCTGACCTGTTCCTTCTCATATTCCCTCCTGCAACTAAGGGTATAGACAAAAAAATTATTTGTGCACCTGAGTCCTCCACTAGATCCCCCAGGACCTTGAGGTCATTCTTGATAGGCCTGGGAGTTCTAGTTGCAACATCGTCATTCATGCTCTGAGGAGAATTAACTCCAGCTCAGCCAAACCAAATACACTTTCACGTTACCTTTCTTATGAGAAACAAAGACTTGTAAGGTCACTTTTGTCATTTTTAAAATAAGTCTATAGTTCAGTTGTTCCTCCAGCATTTTGTATTATCTCCACTTAGTGTACTCTGGTAGCAAAAGGTATTTCTCTTCTAAAAGCTGATATTTGCAATAAATCTGTGGAAAACCAAAATATTTTCAAAGTCTCAGGACAGGAAAAGAAACAATATGCACTTGTATGGAATTTAAAATTACCTTTTTGATACACAGGATTTCTTTAATCACATGCTGGAGAAGAAAAAGGCTTTCCACCCTTCTCTTGATACTTGTATATCTTCAGTGTGAAACAGGCAGACTTTATTTGATTTTAATTTTTTAAAATGTTTTTTAAGGGACTCTGTAGGAATCTCAGGACTTGAAAATCTGGGCTTTATTGAAAAGCTTTACACTTGCACTGTCAGTCATGTCAGTGACGAATCAAAACTCTGCAAATTAATTTTCAGTGAGGCGCAAGTTTAGCCTCTAAATTACTGGCTGGTTTGTGTATGTGTGCTTGATTTTTGCCCTCACTCCCTCTTTCTCGTTCCCTGTTGTGTTGTTTCTTATGGGGTTTTTTGGGTGCCGTACTAGGGTGTTGGTCAGCTTTACGTTTTCATTGAAATAAGAGATAAATCAGTGATGCTTAATGGTTCTTTTGTAATGTTGCATACAAAATTTTGGCTATGAACTTTTGGGTTTATTACTGCTTGAAATTCTAGAGGAGGAAATATGAAAAATGGAAGTTCTTGAAGAAAGCAGTACAAGAAAATGCAACATACGTATAAGAACGTATTTTTTGCAGCTACCAAATCACATACGCTTCTGATTGGGTAATAAGTATCTATGTTACAGCAAAACATGTAACTTACGGGTCTTTTTTCTTTCCCACCTCCTAGTCGTTTTGGACACTTGATAAAAGTTTACCTTGTGGCTGGAAAAAATGTGGGCTATGCAAAATTTGCAGACAGAGCAAGTGCCAGCGATGCCATAACTGCATTACACGGCAAGATTGTGAATGGTGTCAGGCTTAAAGTAAGGTTGGCAGACTCGCCTACAGAAGAATCTAACAAACGCCAGAGAACCTACTGAGCAGGTGAGTACCCAGTTTTAGCTGTTACTTATACTGAAGTTCAACTGGTTCAGAATACATTGCCTATTTTAAGCTAGGTATGAACATGTTAAAATGATAAAGTTACTATTAGCCAAAACCTTGAAATTTAATTTGTGGTGTGTGTATGTGTAAGTGTACATGGGTGTGCATATGCTTATATGCACATGTTTTAGAAAAATTCTATTTTTACAATTTTTAAACAATGTGAACCAGTTGATTTAACATCAGTCTGGATATTCACAGAAATATTCACTTTGTGTATGTGTGAGTATCAGTTACATTGAAAAGAATATGAAAAATAAAGGAACTGAGATCAGTTTGTGTGTGTCTGTCTTTCATTAAATACACATGCCCTTACAAAGGTGTTGGGTAAAAATGCAGAGTTCAGCCCTTGAAGAGGAGGGAAGGGATAAATTGATTAAAAAGGACATGAGAAGCACAGGGAAGATTTCCTGGTGAAACTGGAGGTTTGGGATATTTGAGTCATCTGGATTCTCAGGTATCAAGTGTAACTGGAATGTGTGATAGTGGAGGAAAATACTGGGGAGTCTATTGTGAAGGGGTTGACATGTATTCTTAAGATAATTAGTTTGATAATTTATTAGTTCAAGCTTATGGCTTATGAAAGCTGGCTGAGCTCCTAGAAAGGTTTTTGTAGATCTCAGGGACCAAAATGTCCTTATTATTTTAAAACACTGGTCTGATTAAAGTGACTTTTTTCATTAGCACTATTACTAAAGGAGAAATGTAATTGTGGGAGGAAAGGTGAAGCCCTGTTTTCTACAAAATTACTCCCAAATATTATGGAATTTTCCAAATAATTTTATTAGCCATATTAGTTTTAGAGAACATGCAGTTTTGCTTTAACTCATTTAGAAAACATAACATGAAATCCTGGTTTTCTTTGCATCAATATTTTACTTCTAAGCTTCATTCACTCCTTGTATCACTCCTTTTTTGGTCTCTGCAATTCCTCAGTCAAGGTCTTGCTTACAGTGTGCCGCCTTCTTTCCAAGGACCTTCATGTTGTTCTTCTGATAAGGACTTTTTACTAAAGGTGGACTTAGTCTTTATACAAAACTTGGTTTTTAGGAAAATGGATTTCTAGCATTCTCTTTATGTATTTCATAGTAGCTAAAACTCATTGGAAACTTTTAATTGTATTTCATAGTAGCTAAAACTCATTGGAAACTTTTTAATCAGCAGCTCTGGCAAATGTATTTTAAGTAAATTGTACCTATGCTGTTGTTTTTATACACAGATTTTCTTTGGTTTTAGTGTGAGTTTTATTTCCAATAATAAAAGGCCAAGCTCTTGGTCACTACAGGAAAAATAATGATGTAAGGTGTAGTGTGTTACCAATCTGCCTTGACTACTTTTTACTGGAAAAGTATAGATACAATATGCATGCAGAGTTAGAAAGATTATTTGTCCTTGCTTTTTCTTTCTTAAAAATAAAGAAACAAAAGAGTGAGAAGGTTGGGAGGTTCTCTTCTGATTGTCAATCTAAACTGGAAGTTTTTAAAATCTTTTAAATTTGTACGTGTGTGTGCCCACATTCTTAAGGACACGTTTTTAAGGAGTGGTTTCTGAATTCTTTAAGATCTTCTTTAAGACACATGGTGCAATTGGTTACAAAATGGGATATTCAAAAGGCTAAACTTCATATTTCAAATTATGTTTGAAGATTCTAATATATACCTGTTGTGCATATTTATAAACCCAAATTCCCTTATAAGGTGAGGTTAGGACACACACATTTGCTGTTATGCCATTTTACCTAATAAGAAACCTGGAGAAATTAAGCTATTTTTGAAGAATAATCTTTTTACATATTCAAAACTACAACAGAGCTTGTTGTCCTTTCCTAGATTCTTGCATTTCTGTAAATTGTCAAATAATAAAGAGTACTAGTTTCACTTTTTTTAAGACTGGCACTCTAAACCTGTCTTGGACAAATTACGTGTAATTCTGGCGCAAATGACTGCTGAATATTTCCCCTCAGGTTAGCCTTTCATCTACTGTATCTGTGCAATAAGAAAAGGTAGAAGAGATTTCTAAATTTACTGTGTTATATCTCATTACATCCTGTACATCAGGTTCCCTATTCTAAGTCTCTTGGCAGCTTGTCTCTGCATCTATTGCTTCTTAGGACAGATAGGCAAAATTACTTGCTCTATTTTTGTCCTTCAGCTAGTTTCATAAATGCAGACAAAATGGTACAATCTTTTTAGATTCCGTCCATGATGCTTTTTAGAAGGGCTTGTTCATTTAATTCAAGCTCAGGATTCTGTGACTCTACATTGATCTGACAGGTTTAGAGGCTTTCAATTCCAGCTTTAAATTGTGCATGTGAAAGGGGATGGAATTTTCTCCACCTCCAAAATAATATCCCCTTCCCCCTCTTCTTTTAAGGTGTGAGAATATTAACTTTTCCTTTTTAGCTGAAGGAAATAATCCTTTAGCTAAACTTCTGTCAGTTTTAACTTAAGGAAAACATTGCCTCCTAAAAATAAAGTCCTGTTGTGTTGCTTGCCTTCTATCTCTATCAAGGTGACTGGATTTCCGCAATAGTCCTTTCTATACAAGGTTTTCTGATTAAAACCTGTGATAAGATTTGTGTATTCAATAGACTTTAGATTAAATTTAATTAAAATATTCATTATTTCAGTACATTTTATTTGAATTTTAGATCTTTCTTCTCCAGATATTTTTCTCATGTAAATGAACTTTTACAAATAGAATTTACAAAATTGTTTCTTTAAAGTGTTTTCTGGTAATGGTATGCTAGTGCTAATGCCCTTGCAGTGTAAGCTTCTGGTCATAAGAGTAGTCTGGTTTACAACAACCTTTGTTTCCTCAGGAGAATTTGAATAGATGTATATATTATTCTAAACCAACCCATCTAATGAATTTTGCAGGCTCTGAATCTACTACAAGTCAATGAAAATGCACTTGTTTATAAGTAGTTAAAAGTAACAGAAACTATGGAAATGCAAACAAAAACGATTTTTCTTAATGACTTTTAAGTTCTAATGTAAGGGCGCTTTTTTTTTTTTTGGATGAGGTTCTCCCATCATGCTAAGTAAGTATTAAAGGTTGAAATAATTGCTTCAAACCATCTTGCTTTCAGTTGCTACAGGCTTGAGAAGAAAATTACTGTCTACTTCTAGGCAGCTGCTAAAGTAGAAGCTATCTTTGTGGTGTTAGTTATCATGTGCTCTCTACTCAGATTTTTGCACTGCTCTGTGTAGTTTGTAAGCACCTCTCTGCAATTTTCCAATGCCAGCTGTGTTAAAAAAAAAAAGAAAAGGAAAGAAATAATTAGATGTCTTTCAGAAGAATGCATTGTGGGATTCCAATTAACGTCTTCATTGTAACTTAGCAGTTCTTTATATGGACCACCACAGCCCCCTCAAACCCAAACCACCTCACATGGAAAGGAAAAAAAAACCCACCAACACCACACCAACCACACCCCCACACCCCCTCCCCAAAACCCAAACAAAACAAATCCCACAAAGAAAATCACAAACCTAAACCCCGTCTCTAACAGTTCCCAGGAAGTGAAAACACTTTCAAGTAGTGCTTAGAAAAGAGTTTCTAGATTCTGTGACTTGTAGTAATCATTTCTGATTGACTTTAGCCCACAGCAAATGTATTAATTGCATTTTTCCCCTTCTGAAAATGTTTGGTATATTAGATAATTTTTTTAGTCACTAAGTTGAAAAACACTTTTTTTTTTTCTGCCATGAAATGCTTAGTTTTTGCCTTTTATTATACTTTTCCTGGAAAAAAGTCTTTTATTGCTGATTTATGTTTATTAGTTAAACATCAGGATTTAATAAAGTTTTAACATGTATTTATTTTTCTCTGCACCAGTGTTTTTCTAAAAGGGTTGTATCATAGTTGAGATACTTCAGAATGAAACAAAAAGTTAACTGTATTTTGTGTCAACAGTATACTACTGAAAAAATGCTGAACTTCATGTATTTCTCAAAAAAGGTATTTCTTTATAAGCTAGAGAAGCATACATAAAAATTAAGTATTAGTCTTAATATTGAAAAGCTTTATATGCCCTTGTAACAATATATTTTAAAATAAAAATATATGCATTGCTTTTTGATACTATTTTTGTACTTGTGTTTTTTTTTCCTACAGAAACTAAATAATAACATGACCCTCAGCTAGCTGACTGACTGACTGAAAACGTGACTAGACATGGTTCCTGTGGACACTGACAGCTTTTACTTTACAATTTTTTTTAAAATTGTTACTTAGTTGATTCTCTGTGTCTCTATATGGTACTTTCTGCTTTTGAAAATGCAGGCATGTAGTTTGGAAAATTACTTAGGCATTAAAAACTGTAAACTGATACTTGTTCTTGTAGTAGTCTATAATCTTGTATTACAGAAATACCTCTCTTGTATTTAACTTAATTCCTCCTCCAAGATGGATATTACAGTGATGGAGGAAATAAAGGAGTTAGCAGTGGCTTGACTGGTTAATTAATACTGATTCAGATTTTAACTGTCAAAAACAGAAGACATTTCTTGTGATCCAAATTGCATTGAAAACTGAAGTACAGCAGTAAATTCATAGGAGAAAAACTGCTAGCAAACCTGACAGTATTAAGTTAGGTTTAAGAAAATAGCTATAGTCAAGAAAATTGTTTAAGTACATTCTTAAATATTTTGTTGATTAGGGCCAAAAATATTAATTCTGCTTTGTATACTGCTTAGTGAAAAGGACACTGACTGTGGGCCAGACTACCAGAGCTGCTTATATTTATCCTGTCTTATCCTGAGGTCCTTTGGTTATATCTGTGGGGAAGTATGGAATCTAGGGACTTTTTGTTTTGAGGGGTTGGTGGTTTGGGGTTGTGTTTGTGGTGGGGTTTTCTTATTTTTTTGGGGGAGAGGGATCTTTTGTTTCTTGATTATAACTTCTCAGAAGTTCTCAATGCATGTTATTTAAATCATAATTGGACAATTAAGCATTTCAGCAGGATGACTTGGATTTCAGTTTTGATAAAGAGTACATGAAGTTAGTTGACTAAGTATTTGCACAGATGATTTTCAAATGCCAAGTATTTTCCTGTGTATTCCTGAATGCTACTTGATGAATTGAAAATATCCTGGTAATTAAAATAACTTACACAGATAAAGCTGATAAATTCTGATTGTATGTGCTAGAGGACAAGCATGCTTTTGGATGCATCCTGGTTCCTAAGGTCTTGTGTCCTTGTCCCTTGACCACTGATGTGGGGAGAGAGATCCCGTAACTTCCTTTGGCTCTGAACACCTTCAGAAAGATTACCTTCCAAGAAATCCCTGGTTCACAGGAAGATAAGAGGTGAGAACACACCCTTAGATACCAGGCATGGGATAGCAAACTGGGTTTCAGAGTAGATACAGCCAATATATACCATTTTAATGTGATGGGAGAGCTATTTAATGTGGGGATTTGGGTCATGGGAAATGGAGTGAATGACAGCCTGTGGTTGCCCTGGATAGTGGGGTTTATTTAAGAACCAACAAGATTTGAGCTCATAATTTCATGCATTTTTATTCCTTTTCTCCCTTCCCTGCCAGCAGTGGTAGGGAAACTTAGTGACCTGCTGGAAGGGAATCTGACACTGCTTTCAGGAGGGTTGGGCAGAAAGTTGGATTTGTGCTGTGCAACTGTTCGGTCCCCAGTCTTGGGTCTCTCTGGCTACCATCCCTGACAGGCTGTGGGTTTCTGGCTCACAGAGCTCCTTTCTTTGTCTTTGCCTGCTTCTCCAGCCCCTTATCCTCTCCAAGAATGTGATTTCTCACCAGGAGAACCTTCCTTGCAGCCTTCTTTCTGGTGCTTCTAAGCCCTTGACTTTCCCAATCTCAACAGTGTGTGTAGAAAGACAAAGCAGTTTATAGTTAGTGATTTTGTTTTGCATCTCTTTATTAATCTAAGCAATGTTTTTACCTACAGCAGATGCCTCCTTTTCTCCTTTCGTGTTTTTTCAAAGAGGAAACTCAAAGGTACTGTAAAATACCTCAAGTTGTAGGTGGATGAGAGCTGCAGGCAAAACTAATTTTTCCATTGTTTTCCAACAGCAAAAGACATGTACTCATTACGGCAATGCCCCTGGTTGGGGTTTAGGTTGGGGGGCAGGCAAGAAGAGGATGGATCAGAAAATGATACAATCATTTTAACTGGAAGATACGCTTACTCCAAACTTAGAGCTTTACCATTTGGTGCTTTACAATCAGCTGTCTCAAAATACTGAGAGAATACAAACTTAGATTAGCCATCTAGTAATGTGAGACTTCACCTACTGTCAGTGCAGTTAGAATAATATTTACATGTAGCATACACAGTGTTTCTCTAATGTTCATAATGGTCTCTCATAGAAGATGTAGCCTCGACTAGTTTTTATTTATTTCTTGCTCCTCATAAAGTGTTGGTAAAAATATTTTTGCATTAGAGAGGGGATTATGAGACTGTGCTGTCATTGCAATTGGTTCAGAAGTTTGAATTTTAAGTAACAGGGTATTAAAAAAATCACAAAACAGTATTATGATGTCAAAAGAATATTAGAATTCAAATGCTCAAATGTGAAGAAGTTGCAGAATAAAGGTTTCCTAAGAAACATTGTTTTGTTTTGTAGGTGTTAAGATGCAGTCCTTTACTCATTGGCAACTTTTTTTCCCCAAGAGCAGTTCTTCCATTCAGCACAAAGGAGGAAGCTGAGTTAGGACTGCATTGCTCAAGCAAAAGTTGTAAAATTCCTGCTCAATTTGTTGTAAATGTTAGCGATTACATAATAAACAAAACAGGTTTATGTTTGAGCCTGGAGAATTGTGTCCTGTCTCTGACTTTGGCCCAAAGATTGATTGTGAGGAGGGTTGTCATTTCTCTAGGGTTGCTCTGGAAAAGCCCTGGTTTGGGTTGGTTTGGTTTTGTTGGTTCTTTTTCTTTGGTTGTTGTTTTTGCATCTATAGGTTTGTGGGGTTTTTTGTTTTTGTTTTTTTTTTTTTTCCTTGTATTTTGAGTAGAATTTGGGGCTTTTCTGTGTGTTTGTTTGGGGGCAGTCATTCTGACCAGGTTGCCAGATCTTCAGACCCATCAAGCAGCACCTTTGCAGCCTTAACTGTACAGTGTGCGTGGTTCCTCTGCTTTCAGAAGGCATTAATCCTGCAGTGCAAACATGAAAGCAATACCACACTTGTATAGCAACTCTGACATGTGTATGGTGTCTGGGATCTGCCTGGCAGGAGTAAGCTAAACCACAACTTACAAAAGGTAATGCACTGTAGCAGTGCAAGCATGTTTTCAGTGTATGTGCAGACCTTCGCTGTCTTTATTTGCCTTTGCTCAAGAGAATACTTTGAAGTATCAGATAGTGGAGAGTGTTATTTAGGTGCCAGGTGAAATGCTGAGAATATAGTGAAAGAAAAAAACAAACCCCAAATACTACTTGTTTACATGTTTGAATTGGCCTTTTTGATGAGTCTCTCCATGTCAAGATCCCTTGTCTAATGTGGCACTGCACATGGATGCAAGTGTGTTTAGGTGATGTAAACCTCTCCAGAAGTGTAAACACTCCAAAATGAAGTGACTGGTGTCTGAGCATGGCCATCCAAGATGGCAAAGAAGGATTGTGTTTGAGGGAGCATTCAATACACACAAGAGGTTAAAAGATACCTTTTACTACTTGAAGTGATGTTCCAGAGTAGGCAGAACAGTGCCATTTTCTAATTATTCTCAGTCCTGTTTCTGTTGCTGCACATCTGTGGGAATAGTGGGCCACTGCACTCCCCTGGGCATGGAAAATCAGTTCTCTGTCTACAGGTGATGGAGTTCTTGCCTACTTGTTCAGTCTGGTCCTGAAGAGAATTGGGCTGGTACTCGGGGTAAGGAAATTTCCTTATTTTCAGTACTATGACTTTGAGATACCCAAAGGAACAAGTCTGCAAGCAGACAATGTCTTTCCCTTTTGGTTATTGTTGAATCAGTCTAGTCAATCAGTCAGTGACTCGGGTAGTTATTTGTAGCATTTTGGTAACTTTTTCAGAAGAGCCTTAAAAGTAAAATCATTATTGCTGTCCTGGGAGTTCAATGTATTTCTCAAAAGCATTGGTGTACTAGCCTTCTCCAGCTAAATACTAGTTTGTGTGAATACATTTTTCTATTTTAAAGTTCTCTATCACTTTTTATTTGGATGTAGTATTCTTCACTCCCTGTTTTAATAACACCACTGATAAGTGGTTTGCTGCTGTTCTAGCTCCTTTCATTGGCAAGTAAAAACTCTGCTGTGAGAATGAACATTAGGTTCTTGTACTGGAAAAAAATGTCACTTACATTCCTTTTCCTGGTGGTTAATGAATTGGTCAAAGCTGTATAGGGTTTTTTCCGCATGTTGTTTTGCAGTATTAGTGCTTTAACGTTGGCAAGTAGAATTTAATGTTCTTTTCTGTAAGTGACTTGGATTTCAGCTGCGTTCGTCAGCTGTAGTTTGGTGGCATCACATGGGGATTTTGTACCTTTGAAAATGAGATAATACAGATTTCATAAATTATGCTCCATGATGCCCAGAAGAAATCCATTTGAGTCATAACCCCTTGGTCAGCAGAGGAGCCTTTTGTTTGTGTTACTGGAGAGACACTAATTTGCTCATGTTGCCTGAATGTCTACATTAGGGTATTTTTGATCATTAAGTGAAAAAGGCTGTTCTTGGGAAGCCTGTGCATTCTGAATGTCATTTGTGAGTCAATGATTGCAATCAGTTCCCCTCACTGGGCCTTGGGGCTCATACCTGAGACATGTTTCTTTGGTGGTACAAACCCCTACTCGTGTACCTCACATTGCAGCAGAGCCAAGGTTTGCACTGTGCAGTGCATTGGAATTCTTTTCATCATTCCTCCTCCGTCCTGTTAATGACCCCTCTTCTGACCCAGGGCATGCTGTCATATCATTTTTGCTCTGTCTTCAAAGATAGCATCGGATGTCTACAATACCAGGTGTGGGGCTCAGCTGCTGGCTGGGCCTGAACCACAGCACACCTCCACTCTTTCAGTTACTGTAACAGTAAGTGAGATTCAGAAGGAGGAATAATGATATATAAGTGGATGTTGTTGAAGGTGAAAAGCAGTGTGCAATTATGTGCACATCTCCAATTCAGGAGAACTAGGAGCTACTCATTTCAGTTTTTCATCATACCAATTTTCCTAAACTTTTATCCGTTAAATGTACACTTCATTTTGACAAAGATTCTGCTCAAGGTTTTCACAGAATGTCAGATTTGAACTGCAGTTGTACTGGTAAATCTCCAAAGGAAACTGGAGAGAAAGTTAAAGATGAAAGGAGGATTAATGCTGCCAAGTCCACTTTTAGAATAGAATTAACCAGGTTGGAAAAGACCTTCGAGATCATCAAGTCCAACCCATTATAGTAAAGGGACAAAAGGGTGATGCCTCAGCATAGTGAAGCAATCACCCCTGTTCCAGCAGAGGTCACCGCTCTCCTGGATGTGCAGGTGGAGGCTGCAACTCAAAAGTGACACTGCTTCTGAAAACCTTAACCCTTCTCTAAAGTGATATGTAATTTCTTAACCAAAATGTTGTGGTGTTTTTGGGGATCTGGGTGGGGTGTGTGTTTGTTTTTTTGTAGAGAATTATTTCAAGGTATTTCAATTTCAAACACCTAAAATAATAGAATTTAATAATTACTAATAATTAAAATTATGTAGTTTAATTTAGAGAAGACAGATGCTAGTTTAACTTGCATCTTTTCTTGGAATGAATTTTAAAACTATTGGTTTTTGGTTGTTGGTTTTTTTTTTTTCATGGCCTCTAAAGTTTGAAATACAAATTTACCTATTTTTTGTTTGCATAGGTCCCACATCTGTTTCTGTTTTTTCTTACTGTTCCAGAGGCTTTTCATAGTTTTGCAACTGCACAATTAGCCAAATAATCTTAAAATTATCATGCTCACTACAAAAATTTCCTGGAACTCCCCAAAATACCATATACAGAATATTTCTGTATACTATTTATACCATGCACCAGGGTTATTTTTAAATAGATATGTTACTAACAAATGTGTGCTTTCTGTTGTTGGGTAATTTCTCCATAACCCTGCTGTGTGATGTCTCTGTTCCTTCCACTTGTACTGACAGGCCAGCCCTAGCTGCAGTTCTCGTGAGTTCAGTGAACAATTTGCAGCACAAACTCACATCAGGTCACTCATCCACAGCCTCTTTTGGCAAGGACAACCACAGCAGCAGAAACTGAGCTTACAGCTGGGATCAAGCCTCCTGCAGCCAGCCCGATGCTGTCTTGCACTCAAAAACAAACTCCAGGTGGTTCCAGAAGCTTTGGACAGCTCTGGTAGCCAAAACTGGAGACAAAACAAGGCAGCCCTGTGTTGGGTGACTACTGGGTACAAAAAGAGTGAAGAGAAGTGTGCAGCTGAACTGAACACAAAGCGTGGTTTGACTGCTTGCTCTACTTGGTTATAAATGCTTTAGAGGAAGTGTGAAAGGGGAGCTGCTTGGGGGGATGATGGCATTTATGGCCTTGGTGCTTTATAAGTACCACAAATCACTGCTTGAAAATAATGCTTCAGTACTGTGATTCACATAGTTCATAGATGGTGGAACTGTTCCTTTGAACTGTATTGTCAGGTTAATTAAAAACTATCATAAAACTTCTATTTCATCTACTCTGGCAATATACAGCTGCCTGCTCCCAAACCTTAATCCTCTCATGAAATTTTCTTTAAAGCCTGCAAACTCTGTAAGGCTGGAAAGGTGGGGCTTCACCCAGCATGAAGCATTCAAATATACTGCTACCACACAAGATCTGAAGGATCTTACGAAGACTGAAGAGTTAATTGTTGACCAGACCCTACTCTATATTTAGAGAAAGTGTTTATGAAACTTGAACATGGGAGTACAGAAAATACCCTGGGAATTCTTCCAGGTCTGAGTTCTGTCTTTGGAAAAGTGCTAGTGCATAACTTTTTCATATGTCATTTTAAGGAAAACAGAACAGTATTAACAGGGTAGACAGGTATGTGGACATAAAAGTGCTTTTGGAAATGCAAATACATGCAGAAACTATTTTCTGAAATTGAAATTATAAGTAATTGCATAAGATTGCAAGACAGCTGAAAGTTATTTAAAGTATCAGAATTTTGATTGTCCTCATCCTGGGCTCACCAAATCCTCTTCCTAATGTCTGTTACACATCTGACTATAGCAGGACTGAAGCTATATTTAATCAACACAAAATCAAAGGCAATGTCATGTGAAAACATTTACTGTATGTCTTGACCCTCTGATGCTCTTGACTTCTGATCAGATCCACAGTACTGACTTCCATTCAGGGTTCACTTCTATTACAATAATTCTGGGGGACACTAAAATTTGGTGCCCTTCTCTGTGACAACAGACCAGCTTAGCTACTGAAAACTCAGAATTTTGGATGCAGGTTATCCATACACGGGTATCACACTAAGTTTTTCCTTTGCGTATTTAAAGTAGAGGCGTATAACATGGTCTCAATACCTGTGTATAACAATATTCTTGAAATTTGATCCTGGAGGCCATGTGAAAAGTTTGAAACTGGATAATCTCTGTTACTTTGGAAAAATTAATTGGGTAGTTTTTAGGGTGCAGAAGAAACTGTACCACTGACCCTTTCTAAAGTTATTCTAGGGGAGGTATTGAGAGGATACATATTAGAATCCTGGTAATAGTCAGCATTGGTATAAGGGTTTTCAGTACAACCCTTCCAGTTGGAGATTCCTTTCTGTTGTTGTTTAAAATACACAGCTTAAAGTGTTCATACTGCTTTGGTTTTGCAGTCAACACAGTAGAGAAATCATATGCATTCTGCTGAAGACAAGGCCATGGGACTACCATCCATTGCCAAAATGAAGTATGAAACAAACTCTTTTCCTTGCACAGAGACAGCTAGCTATACAGAGCATCGACCATGCAGATTTTGTTTATGTGAGATTGAACCACTCCAGCTGATTTATCATATGTTTGTCTTCAGGGATTCTTGGAGTTCTGACAAACTGCATTTCAGATTTGCTTTTTAGCTTTCTAGTTTCTTGTATTTAATAGGGATGTTCTTAACAGAACTCTTAAAAATGATGATTATCTGTGTAAGATCTTTATGTGGCATTTGAGTTTTAAAGCATCTCTGTTTCTACTTCCAGTTTCTTCAGTGAGAAGAAATCATAATCTCTTTCTCTTTTAGGATGTCCCAAGATTGCTTTAGATTTTATTCCTGTGGTGACCTATGAATATATAAAGTATTTTTGTTATATTCCCTCCAAGCCTAACACATAGAATGTATATCTATAATGCATGTGCATATCTAATATGCATATTCTATATTTTATGTTGTACTTCCAGGTTTTCTATTGCTGTGCCATGCCCCAGTCTTGTATAAAGGAGAGGGGGGAAAAAAAAGTGGTGAAATTTAGTAGATCAGTGTATATGGATTAACACTACTAAAACTGAAGAGCAAAATGCTGAGAAGATAAAAACAGTTCTTCTAATATCTTTTCTGGAGAATAGAGAAAACACCTGAACAGTAAGGTCAAGAACTAAGAGTGATTTTACTCCTGGGGAAGATGGGGAAAGGCAGAAGTATGCTTTCGTACTTAGAGGTGCTTCTTCTCCTTGGTTCCTCTCATTTAACTGAGGAGAAAGTTAAAAAAGCAAAAAGAAAAGAAACCACCAGAATGGCTGTACAGGACCAGTAATGAGGTCCATCTAATCTGGTGTTCTGGTTTCTACAGTGGCTGGAAACTACTACTCAGGGAGCACAGTGAAACAGGGCAGATGAAGAGTGTCCTTTCTTGGGCATCTTTCAGCAGGCACCTTGCAGGAACTGTGAAAGAAATGACTGTGCTTAGCAGCTACAGAGGTCATTTGTATAACCTCTGCTTTAAAAACATTGGTTTCTTCAGTTCTATAGTGCTCTATAGCAAGCCATCCAATTTATTAACACTTTGTATGGAAAAGCTCTTCCCTGGTATTGTTTTAAACCTGTTGCCCAATTATTTACTGTATCTCCTTGAAGTGTTGGGTGATGGAAAATAGTATGTGATCCTTTTCCTGTCAGCCTGTGACATATAATTTGGGATTTTATAGATTGGAAGACAATATTTTCTCAGTCTGTTCTCCAGCTAGAAACAGGTGTATTCCCATACCTTTGCATGTATTTTAACTGTATACGTGCACCTTCTAGTTACACATTTTCATTTGAAGGAACCAGCATTCAAGTGCACAAGGGATTTATGGAGGGATGTAATGAACTCTTCTGCTTTATTCTCAGCTGCTTTTGGAGTAATTTCTAATATTGTTTGCCTTTTGGACTATTGCTGAGTAGCAAGATAATGTTTGTGAAAAAACTACTCACAATGACTCCAAATGATAAAGGCTAATTTAGAGCCCATTATTATGTATGTTTAGTTAGGGTTATCTTCATTACTGTTTACACTGGTTTGCAGTTATTGACTTAGACTTTCAGCTGCTGTCTCATTGCCCTAACAGTCACTATTGTCAAATCCTTCTACAGCTACTCAACATCAGCTTTTGTTTTGCTTACCATGAATAATTTTTCCTCCTCATGAAACTGTGAAGATCCTTGGTCCTTACACAAGTAATTTTAGGCTATTTAGGTGCAATGGTACTGGGCCAGAAGTATTCCAAGTAATTCAGCTCTAAGGAGGACTCAAACAAAAATGTTAATGTGTTGTGTGGTCAGTATCTGTGAAAGAAATACAATTACTACTTGGAATGGAGTTATCTAATGTCAGTTCTGATGGCCACTGTGCTTTCTGATTCTTGGAGATGGCTTTTCAGTCCTGTGATACTGCATTTAAGGGCACATCCAGCTTCCATCTTGCTGGCACTTGCCTTTTGCTGCCTTTACAGCATGTTCTGTGTCCTGCTGCCTCCCAAATTCTCCCTCTGACTAACTTGTTCTATTATCAGGCACTTTTACATGCTGTTTGGTGCTCTACTTCATACTTGTTCTTCAAAGCATCTCATTCACTGGCTACTACTGCTGTACTTTCACAGTTATGCATAGTTGGAATTCATTTGCAAAAAAGAAAAAAGGTGTAATTTAAAAAAAATCTTTAATAAAAACCTGTGTCTGCTACTTGTGTCTTGCCTTGTACTATTTTGCTAAGCACACACCTGCCCCAGCAATACATGACAGCAAAGAAACAGCAATATTGCTACTACAGGTGAAAACAAAATTGTCTTCAGGTTTTGCAAGTAAGTATTTTCCAAGCCAGTAGGTCTGCTTGTCGTCACTGTATAGGCAGTAAGCAAATATTTCATATGATGTTTTGTAAAATTCCCCCTCCCCCCCCCCCCCCCGCTGCCTGATGTTTTGTAAACTCTCCCTCCCCCCCCCCCCGCTGCCTGATGTTTTGTAAACTTCCCCCCCCCGCGCTGCCTGATGCTGATGTTTTGTAAACTCCTTCCCCCCCCCCCCCCGCTGCCTGATGTTTTGTAAACTTCCCTGCTGCCTGGCAAGGCATTTGTCTTGCCAGGAATTGCAGGAAGAATTCTGTGGTTTAACTTGTGGAGGTTTTATCTTTTTATGGAGAATCAAACTATGTTTTCCAGCTGCCTTTTGCAGAACATGCCTCTTAATGAGACTAAACTTGAACAGGTGAAATTTTTGGATGGACAAAATAGAATATAGCTCCTCTCCTGTGTTTATGTTCTTACCTCGACATTTTGAGATGTTCAAACCTTTGCTCCTGGTGGTGTAAATGATGAGTAAAAATAATCCAAAAAAGTCTCAGTCTCTCATGTCATTAGGTAACAACCACATGTTTTTCAAAAGGTTTATCTAAGACTACATAGGATTGGCTGATATTAACTTTTTTTTTTTTTTTTGCCAGTGTTTTTGAAGTGATATGGTTGTTATCTACAATTATCTGAGAAATGTCGATTCAAATGATAGTTTGTTTTGGGACTGAAGTTTGATGTAGATAAATCCTTGGAAGGTGAGGAAGATATCTGTGTGCATACACTTCACTAGTCATAGAATCATAGAATCAACAAGGTTGGAAAAGACCTCAAAGATCATCAAGTGTCACTCAAGTGTCATTCATCACCTATGTAAGATGTCATCTAAACAATTTTTGAAGTGCTGTTCTACGTGTTCGTTTCTCTTTGGTATAAGCAGATTAAGGGAGGAAAAATATCTGTAGAATAGATAAAATACTTAAAGAATATTATAGAAGTTGCTCAGAGACAAGCCATCTAATTAATAACAGCATTTTCTGTAATTTCTTTGTCCGTGGTTTGCTTTTTCAGGTCAGAGATGTTGAATGGCCTTGACTGAAATGAATAACAGTTGTGTTGAATGGTGTTCTTCAGACATAGTTAAGAGTTACATCTTTTATCTTCTTCCCTTTTCACTTACTTATTTTAGGAGAAATGTGACTACATTACTGATATTATTAAGCTTTCCATAATGAATGGGGGTTGTTTCTTAAGCTTTCCATGGATTCTTACATGAAAACTTACTTTGGTATTGGCTTCCCAAAATCACACAGTATTTTTCCTGCTTCAGCTCATGGAAACAATGCAGAAAATTAAAAATTGTGTTACTTAGCAAATTCCCTAACTTTATTCAACCACGTTTAAAAATTCAGCTGAGAGACTAAAGCTTTTTTCTTTTCTTTGAGACAATTATCCCAGAAGCTACACTAAAAATGCTGCACCAAGGGAACCTTCTTTGAAGCTCTCTGCTTCCACAGGAAAACAGCTACAGCTTTTGTGTGCCAGGGTATTACATTTCTAGAATCTTGTAAATCTCTTTGCTTTTCCTAAGGAATTTGCCATTTCCCCCTTCTTTTATTGGAATTTGCTGGCAATGGCATCTATTTCCCCAGGGATTTAAACTGATTTTCTTGGATGACAAAATATATTTCTCATCTTGTTACCAGGATCCAGACATCAGCACTAAGCTGGAGGGTTTAAATATGACACCCTGGAGGAATCAGTCCATTGTGCTAAGAGAGAGCTCAGTGGCATGCCCGAGGACAGGGTGCTGGATTGACCAGGCTCTAGCAGAAGGACCAGAGGTCGTTGACCAGAGAGGGGAGTCTGCAACCTGTCTTCACAGGTTGCCCTGCTGTACTGCTCAGCTTCTCTACACAAGAGAAGTCTCTCTCTTCCCATTTCCAAGGGAGTGTCTAAGCTATTGCAGATGTAATGAAAGCTGTGATGGAGAAGCTACATCTTGCAGTCACCATTGCGAGGGCAGCTGCTGGACAGGTGCAGAGTGCATGATTCCTTAGCTGCAAAAAGGGAAACAATAACATTCCATGTGAGCCAAGAACAACATCCTCGTGTGGGCAGCCTTTAGAATACGCTGCAGAAGTCATCGCCTTCATATGCTGGCACCTGTAAGTAGGAAAAGATTTTGGCTTATGTATAGGGTTGGGTTTTACTGGTTAAGGAGTGATGACAAGTACAAAACACAGCCCCTCAGAGCTATAAGATAGATTGTGGGGTGAGGGCTGCTTATCTTAGTTTGCTACTTTGTCTGGCAAGAGCTTTGGTGTAGGGATGTTGTAAGGGACACATAAGGGACTACTCCTGGCTGCTTCATTTGTTAATGGCTTCTGGGACTTCTGCTGTAAGTGGGACTCCGAGACTCTGTAATGCTGGGGATTCTACAGTCCAGCAATAAAGGACTTCTGGGGAGAACATCTCAGGTTATCTGCGTTTCTGGAATCTCATTGCTATACAGTAACGGGGTTCATGCCTTCGTACTGGGATAGAAAATCAACAGCTACAGAAAAAAAAATATAGTAAGAAGAAAGTTCAGGTAGTTTAAGGGAGTAATTTCTCTGTTGGTTTTCAAGAGTATCTAGCGTGGTTTTTTTCAACAGTCTCCCGCTATGGGACCGAATGAAAGCTGCTGGGAGGGTGACAGTGCAATGCTGGGCAGTTAATAGCTCTTAAGCAGCTGCTGACGACCCTGCTCTGTGCTTAAACCCGGGTCTCTTAATGAAATCCCTTTGTCTGACACCACTCTCCCACTCCGGGCAGGGAGGTCCCTCTTTGACCACGTTCCCATTGTTGCCCACGTGCTTTCCACTTTAATTTCAGACCGAGCTCATGACCGAAGCCCGTTAATCGGTCCCCGCTGCTGCCTCGTTTCTCTGATATGCCGGCATCATCTTGACGCCTGACACAGGGGCTGGTCGCGGGGGCAGGCAGCGAGCTGCAGTGCAGTGCCGTGCCCCGGTATCGTGCCTTGCCGTGCTGCGCCGTGCCGTGCTGCGCCCTGCCGTGCCCCGGCACTCTGCCGTGGCGCCGCCCCGCCGCTGCGCACAGAAGGCCGCAGCCGCGCTCAGCGGGAGCGTCCCGGTACCTCCTGTCCCATCAGGCGTTCAGCCCATCCCCGCCGTACCTGTCACCGGGCAAGGCAGCAGCCGCCCGCCGCAGGTGGATGCCGGCCGGCGCGGAGGGCACCTTGGGCAGCGGGCGGGGGGCGGCGCGCCAGGGCTGCAGCGGCGGCGCGGCTGCCCGCCCCCTTCTCCGTCAGACGGGCGGGGAGCTGCGGCGGGTGGGAGTGGGGAGCGGTGGGGCGCAGCAGGGATGCGCCGCGGATCCCGGCGAGGAGGTGGGCGCTGAGTCGACGGCGCTGGGGGCGCGCACGGTCGGGGTGCAGGGGCCGGTTGCCCAGGACGGGGCCTGAAGCCGGAGCGACGGAACAGGCCGTGCCGGGGAGCAGCGGGTCGGGTTGCGCGGCGCAGCGGTGCCGGGGCTGGGCGGGCTGCGCGACCGGGTGCCGGGGTGGGCGGCAGGGCGCGGCGGTTCGCCGTGGGGGAGGGAGCGCGCCGCGGCTCTGCGGTGGAGGGCCCACTGCGGGCCCTGTGGCCTGGTCCGGCAAGGGCTGCTGCTGTCGGCCCCGGGGCCAAGCTGGAGCATCTGGAGCTTGGGGAGACGGGGTTACGTAACTGCATCCGTGCGGCGGGAGGCACCGGTGTCACCCCGGCCCGGCGGCTTGATTGCCGCTCTCCGGAGTCGTGGCGCTTGCCTCCTGTCATGCACAGCAATTAAAAATGCCCCAATACACTGTCTGGTCTGTGAGAACAAATTGTAAGATCAGACACACTCCTAGGATACCTTTTTTCCATTTCATTATGTCTATTTCAAAAGAAAAGAGGAAAAAAAAGCAGGAATGGCCTGTGTTTCCAATTTGCGTGCAGTGTTGTAAAAGCCTTGCAAGTACTTTCTTTGAATATGTATAGATTCATTAAAACAGTTGTTTGGACATTATCTGCTTGCCAGAAGTGCTGATGCTCCTGGCATCTGATGAAGGTTTTGCCGGTGGCCTGTCTGAAGTACATTTTGCCATTGGCCTGTGATTTCGTTTAATTTTATAACCGCTTTAGTGTGCGACAAGGCTACATTGTTGATATTCTTCCCAAAAGCTTTAGCGATGGCGATACTATGGGTTAATTGTAACTGAAGGAAAGACCTTCCTGTACGTCTCCGAGTAAACTAGGAATCCAAGGTCGAATGGAAGGTGCAGTGCAACTTGTATGGGGTAACGTAACAGAACAAAAGTATTCATAAACCTTATTAGAGAGTTTAAGTGAAAAGTGTTCCTTAAATAGACTCTTCCTCAGTAGAAGGAAAAAAAAAAGGCAAAAGCTTAGTGAAGGTGTGAGGAAACAGTTATTTTAGGACTACAATTAACTATATCATCTCAATTTTGATGGAACTAGTACATTTAATTGCACTCCTAACAGATTTTCTGTTCTCTAGATGATTAACTTGCAGAATGATACCAGCTCAAAGATTAAAGTCTCATCAAATATCTAATGGTTTCTGTGTAATATAATTGTATTTGGTTTATAATAGTCACTCCTTTGCTAATAACCAGCCTTTGTCCATATAGCTGTAGATACTGTAATTAGACTTTTAAAATCTTGGTATAAATGATGTGACCTTGACCTTTAGAGGTTAAGCAGATGTGGTCATAATAGATCACAATATCTTAAGTGTTTAGTAAAAATTACTTGTATGTATGTACGTAAAATAAATAGGTTTTTCTTGTATGTTTTGTGTAAAAACTACATAAGAGGAGGACTATCTCCTCTTGTCTCTCAATTTCGGATACATTAGCAGAGATGTGTACAATGCTTATAATTTAAAATACCTTGAGAGGTTTATATTTGAACTGTGTTTTCGGTGCAAGTAAATGTCAGGATGTATATCTGGAAAAACAAACCATTGCAGGATTTGTGACTGAAGACTCTGTAAAGATTTTCCCTTGCTGCTGTGGGCTGGAAGAGATACCCTTTGTTGTACTGTAGTTTCTCAGGCTCTCATCTTCTACTTTCTTTCGGTTTGCTGTTACACTCCCAGATCTTCCACAGTGTTTGTGAGTCATTAGATCTCATTAGCTCAAATCTCATTAGCAGTCTTTCTTATTAGGTCCTTTTCTGTTCTTAGCCCATTCTGGGAGCTGGTTCATAAATCTCTGTGATGCTCGAAGTTTCTGTTGCATCTTTGCTAGTCTGGAGTTTGCGTCAGTTCCACCCAGGAATAACAAAACACTGGTCTGTGTACCTGCAGGAACAACTGCGGGGTGTATTTATTTTGTTTGATTTCTTTCCCCAAGTGCTGCTGTACTGTGTGCTTGGATGTGTTTTTATACAAACATCAAAAACAGAACTTTGCTCACAGGTGTTACATTTATTGTGCAGCTGAGCTTGAGACCTTACTACAAAGCCACCATGGCTATGGAAAGATAAAGATTTGTGAGTTCTTCAGTAGGGGAGTCTCCCACATCCTGCTCTGGCAAGCGTTGCTGGAGAGGAGGCCTGCTCTCCTTTGCCACTTCCTCCTTCAGTCCATGCTGCAGATGAAGGCAGGAGGTGTTCGGAGTACTGTTTCATTAATTTTCAGTCCTGCAGCATGTATCTTTGTTAAATATGCACATGTGTCTACCCCTTGGTGCTTCACATTTCTTCTGAGGTATGGTCTACCATTGCATTTCTCAGTGTGACAGAGTGAATGTTTATGCTCTTGTTTTGCCAAATGCATGAGACTTCAACATGGGCTTTCCCTGGGGATTATTTTTGCATGTTATTCCTGAGGATTTACACTTCTGTACCATGTGGCTCTGTCTCAGGAGGGTTGTATTTCTTAAGGGACATTAGTCCTCTAGGTCAACCCCCTGTGTCACACTGGATGGCCTGCTGTCACTGATAGTGGTATTGCAGTGGAAGATAGGAAGGAAACTGCCTGCACTTCACTGCTGCTGCTGTGTTTGTGTGCCTATATTTTCAATGTGTGTGCATGTACACAGTGAGCCTATCCTGATGGTTTAATTAACCCTTAGATATATGGTAGGAAATTGTCCATTACCCGTCTCTTCTGTTTTTAATTTTTTTTTTTTGGTAAACACTGAACAACTCAAACAATTCCCAGAGACTTCTGGATTATGTGATATATTTAAAAACTGAGAGGCTCTCCCTTCCTCCCTCCCTCCTCCTCTCCCTCCCTCCTCCTCTCCCTCCCTCCTCCTCTCCCTCCCTCCTCCTCCCCTCCCTCCTCCCTCCCTCCCTCCTCCTCTCCCTCCCTCCTCCTCTCCCTCTTTTATTCTTGTAACTAAATGCCTGCAAGTTTTGAGGCTTTTGACTGTGCTGGCATGGGAAAAGGCAGCATTTTCTGTAGATAATTTCCATGGGAAATGTTATTCTGGGCAACTGTACTTCTAAAAGGAATTTCTCCAAGAATTCCCTTCAAGCTTGTGAGATTTAAAAAAAAAAAAAAAAAAAAAAAAAAAAGAAATCCTTCCCAGTGGAATATTAAGATAAATGCCTACTCTTTTAGGCTGTTGTTGCTGTTGGGTTTTTTTTAATTGAATTTGCCATATCAAGGGTCCAGATGCTGAATGAAGCAGGAACAGGCATTATGTACAAATAAAAGTAAACATGCTCAGGCCATTTGAAGGATATTTGATTTTTGGCAGATTGAAAACATGACTTTGGTGATAGATAGGGAAACTCTCCATCTGTAAGAAGTGTGAAAAGAAAGTTGCATAATGAGGTGCCAGGTATTGTGAACTGAATTTGGTTGTAATGTTATGAAATATTAAGGAATGTGAAATTATAGAGTCATAGATTATTTTGGGTTGGCAGCTTTAAAGGTCATCTAGTGTCCCCCTCCCTGCAATGAGCAGGGACATCTTCATCTAGATCAGGGCTCTGTCCAACATGACCTCCTTTAAATTCTACTGCTGTATATATCCCAGTGAATGTAGTTTCTAGCTTATCCCTCTTCTGGGGTTGTTCCTTTTAGATAAGTGGAAAAAAGATAGAAGAATCTTTTGGTGCTGACTGGTGATATGCCAATTAAAGGGAGGACAGCTAAACATGGACTGTGGAAGATAGGAGAAGACCACAGGAGTTATCATGTATAGAAAGTCAAGCTCATCTCTTTTAGGGAAACTTACGGGATGAACAGACTCGTTAATATCTTAAGGGAGGAAAGAAGTGAATATACTAGAGACAGCTGTTGAAAGAGGTTAAAAATAGGGTTGAAATGTTTTTTTATTTGTATGCTTTACTTTCTTTAAGGGGAGTCGGACCAACTGACATCCAGAGATTCTTTCCATCCCACCTATTTTGGCATTAAAAGCAAACCCGGGCCCTAGTATTTCCTGTCTACAATAAAAAACCAGGTGGTGCTTAGAAACTCTCAACTTTTTTTTTCCTGGAGTGTATGTGTCAATTTTACAGAATTTCCATCTGGTTCCAAGTATAATGTGTCAGTATGTGCTAAGGGCTATGTACTGTAATGGGTGCTAGCAGCAGGAAGGGAGCTGCTGAATTTCTAGGCTTGTCTTTCTGAGAAACCTATAGACAGTTTTAATGTAAGCTCTTCTATCACCAACTCAGAAACTAAAAAAGATTGTATCTCACCACTTGTGTCCTATAACTTCATAAAGAGAAGCTTTGGAGAGGGAGGAGGAGGAAGAAGTTGGAGACTGAAGAAGAGTGAGAGGATGTCTCTGAAATGGCCTAAAGATTAGGAGCACTTGATAATGATCCTTAGAAATGCCTCACTATAGCAGAGACAACAGCTGCATTTTGAAACCAAGTGCAATAATTTCCTACTGTATTTTGAATTCTTTGAAAGTGAATGTATTTGAATACTAGCTGAAAGCACTACTCAACGCAAATAATGCATATATTAACTTGAGGTGTAAAGAAAAGAAATCTCTGGTTGACTGTGAGCTTAATATACAGTTGCAAGAACAAGTAGCAGGTGACATGTTGCTTTAGATTCAAAGATTATGTTTTCTACCAAAAAATCAATCCAAAAAAAATCTCCATGCTGGAGGCTGGTATCTGTTTCTAGCAGAGCATGGCTGCTGGCCAACTCTTAAAAATTTGATGTTCCTCAATGAAACATTTCACATTTGTGGAATTTAAGCCCTCCCCCAACCCCAGTGAATCTTTTCCACCTTATTTCAAGATGTTGGAAATCAGGTGGATAAGTTGAATCTCTCTAGAATTCAGCAGATAGGAAGTTCAGTTTTGGTTATGATCTCTTACAGTGCTATCTGACTGGTTGCATTCATAATTCTGCTAAGAGATTTATTTTCCCTATTTTACAATGGCAATTGCGATAGAAATCCTCATACTTTTCAGTTCACACAAAAACACTGAAAAATCATGAAAGCTCTGTGTAGTCCCTATTGATTTGCACATTTCTAGTCCAAGCAGCGATGCTAAGGACCTTATGGATTCTTTATTTAAAAGGCTGGATTAATTTAACTTGTCTGTGGTACTGAATGTGGTCCCTCCTGCTAATGCAAATACTGTCCTGTTGGTACAAAGCTTTTTTATAGCATATGTTGTTTCCATTCAAGATAGTGAATTATTGTGAAGGATTAGATCTTTTACATCAGTACAGTAGAATATCTATATATATAGGATTGCTTTGTTATAAAAATAATTAAAGTAAGTTATATTTGTGTAAGAATGATTGATTTCAAGATACCTTATCTTGGACTCTTAATAATGTTTTTCTGCTGATGGACTGCAAACTTTTCTGTTGAGAAATGGAATAAGCTCAGGCTGCCCAAAGGAAAGGCTATTTGAAAACTGTGTCACAGGGGTGAAGGCTACCTGATCACACAGAGGTCAGCTGAAACTGACCTGATTATTCTTGGGAAAGACAAACAAACAAACCCAAGAAACCACCCAACAAAAATATTGTTCTGTAACTGTTGCTAACTTCACACTTCCTGTAACACATTTTGAAAGACCAAAGAGTTACAGAAATCTTGGTGGCCACTGCTGACTGATGTTAGATATCGTCGGTGGAACTAGTGAGATCTTTGATGGCTCATGTCAACAGTTTAAATTGGAAAGCAATAAAGAAGTAAAGCAGTAGCTCCAGCTGCAGGGGATGAGGGAGTATGATATTGGACATGAATATACTTCTGATACCTGAAGGACTGAGTTGGAACAGAGCAGCCTGGTGTGAGGTCCAGGTCACAGGCCAGGACTTACACACACTGAGCAGTCAGGGTGAGCATTTTGCGCCCCACTCTCTAACGACACTGTCACCTGGACCTTGTCTTATATGTGTCATAGAAAAGACAAGGTGGAACATAAATGCCACCCATGTCCTGCTTAATAAAACATGACCAGATTGTGACACACAGTCATCCTTCTATTCTTGCAACCACCCCACCTCCTTTCCCTGTGAAAAATCCAAACTGGGTAAGGTGATGTTAAATAGGATTTGGGTCAAGAGAAGTTTCTGTGAACATCTTGTAGGAACAGTTCCCAGCTGGTGATTCCTCTTTCCATTTTAATTCTGCTTTCACCATCTTTCTCCTTGTGTGTGGTCAGCCTGCTTCTGCAGTGGGACCACAGATGAGCTCTTGTCTCCACTTCTGCTGTATGAACATTTTTATGCCTGACCTTATCAGAGCTGCCTGACACCCTTGTGATCTCATTCAGGAAAACACTTTTAATTGTTTCTTCCCATCCTGTCTTTGAAAATAGAGTTCAGTGTTATTTGGAAAGTGATGGCACTGTGATTTGAGAAGTGTTGAGAGAAACAAATGCAGATGGACTCAGATTACGATTTTTGAGGTTTCAGGCATAAGATAAAAGTTTCTTTAAAAGTTTTCTTACTTTAGAAAATAAATTGAAGTGGTGGTGGTCAACTTATTTTCTTATATACTTTTATACTTAAGGTGCTGGCTATCCATGTTGCTGCCTGGTAAGGATTGATCTTCTGGAGAATGAATCCAGAATTCATTTACCATTTCATTTCTGTAGTCATTTACCAGAATCTTGCTGGTAAATGACTACAGAAATGGTAATAAATGTACCAGATGGAGGGACTTTCACCTTGTAAATGGGAAGCTGGAATGGTTAATTTAGTGACAAATGTTTCTTTCAGAGTGGAATGGGTGGATGAGAAAGTGATGGCTGATGGTGGAAATCAGCTATAAGGAAAAAGCTTCAAAGTAAAAAAGCTTGTTGAGATCGGAAATTAGCAGTTGATGTTGAGTCATCTTGGAGTCCCCAACGCTAATGCGAGCATCCCTCTGGGAAATAATGGCGTCTCTTTCCTTTTTAAAATCTGTGTTTTTTGATTTAAAAATGTTTCTGGAAAACAAGATTTCTCCAGAAGGTGTTTGCAGAAAACAGAAGGATGGGAATGGTATGAAATGGGGCTATAGGGTACTTGGAGGTTGAGGCTGGATGTAAAGTATTGGAGTGCCCCTGGTACTGGAAGGTTAGTTCCATAGCTGCACAAATTCTGTATCTTTCAGTGTAATGGTTGTTGATATGTAAAATCCATCTTTATTTTCCCCTTTTCCTGTCAGCTAAATGCAAGTTGTCTTTCCCAGTCCACTTGCACCTGAGAACCGCATTTTTGTGTGTGTAACTTCTGGTAACTATGGTCAGGCCATGGTTGACACCTGGTTTAATGTTCTTGGGTGGCATAATCATGGGCAAAAATAACCCATTCTCTGACTTTAAAAAAAGAAAAAGTTAAGAAAAAAAAGTTCTGTAACTCTCTGTAACTGTGACCTGTATTTGTGTGGGTGTGAAAATACATTGTGGCAAGCTAAATGCAAAATATATGGTGGTCCTTTGAGCAGGCCTCTGCATTATGATTCACAGTGACATGCAATACAAAATAGGCTTTAAAAAAACAAACTGTTTCTTCAGTAGCTGCATACTCTGTCACCTGCCCAGTCACTACAAATATTGTGTAGCAGAGCTTGCAAGTAATAATTTGAGAGGCTTCTGTCTCTAATTAATACAATAATGGTTGTGTTTTTTTTTCTGAAATATGAGCTGAGGATTAATGGGGTTGACCTGAAACCAGGGCAGGGTACAAGGGTTAGAATTACCAGACTGACTAACCTTCGGACCCTTACAGGACTCTCTGATAGCTCCATGTGCTTGTGTAGTATCTGTGAGTTTAAGGGATAGAAGCAGTTTCAAGTCTAATGTCTGATACGCGTTTTTATTTTCATTTCTGGCAATGCAAAGGTTGCTGTAGGATCTGCAGAGTTGTTAGTTGCTCTTAAATGCCCTAATGAACATGGCAGGTTGAGTTCATAGCTCTTACCCTTTCTGTAACAGCTGCTGTGTGTCCACCTGCATTAATAGGTTGAAGTTTAAATTTTAAATTTACAAAGTGAAGCAAAATTTTGTGAGCTACACTAGGAAGAGGAGAGTGGCAGATTCTTTGTTTTTACAGTATGCAGATTCCAGTTCATAATTTTCTTTTGTTTGTGGTATTACTTCAGCCAAATCAATGTAACATGAGCAATAAATTTAGGTGGAAGAGGTAGTAAACCAGCTATGTTATAATCACTTGGCCTTTCCTAATCTGTGATGTTTTTCTTAATACCCTTAGGTTTTAGGCTTCCCACTTGAATCACCTAGACCAGTTCCCCAGAGGCGGGGGTCACAGATCACTGTTCATAGTTCTGTGGATGTTTTGTGCCTTCTCAACTGCCTCATTTTCTTCTTAATTATACCATCTTTATAGATTAAAATGTACACTTATCCTTAATGATGTGTGCACTTTCAGATAGTTGAAATGTTATCCGAGATGTTGATTCATTGTACCAGGGCTGTGCGCAGGTTGGGGGAAAAGGATCATTGCCTTCAGCTCTGATACCTGCTGACCAGTCCAGAGGTGTGCTGGCCCTTGACTACCTGCTCATGGTGCAAATACATTGTGCTATTATTAGCTACTGCCACTTTATGCTATTTGTGGTATAATTACTTTCTGATATATTCATTGTTAGGTTTCCTCCTCAATGTTTTGTAGAATTTTGAGATATGTGTTTAGTATTTGCAAACTTTTATGATTTAATCATTGTGAGCAAATAAACTCCTTGATTTTGCATAAAGCTATCAAATCACATCAGTCATATATCTATGGTGTATATACTATTTACTATTGGGTAATTTTTTTCTTATGTTACACAGCATTTTTGGTAAAGTTTACATCTAGTGACTTCAGCATTTTTTACATTTTCCGCATTCTTTTTCACTTGTGTTATTTGTAGCAAGTCGGTAAAAATAATTTCAAAGATACAGTAAAGAATAATGCTGTGTAAAAAATAGGTAAAGACTAACAATGGCTTGATAAACATGGTGATGTTCCCTTGTTGGGAGCAAAAGTATACTAACTTACATCAACTGAAGGGGTTTTGTGTACAGGAAACCAGAACTATTTAAGCTGGTATTAATGAACTCGTAGTGTTCCCCAGGAAAGGGGTAGTATCTTGTAACTGAGAAGTTTTATTTCTTGATGCCACTGTGTGTGTTTGATGGTAAGTTCTCTACCTTTTTTCTTTCATCTGTTCTGCTTCATCTGGTTGTGGCTACTGTGCTCAGTGCCGAGAAATGCAGAATGTGTTCGTGGAAGGCATGGCAGCTTTGCTAATTTTCATCCTGTAACTTCTCTGGCAACATTCCTGCATTGAAAGCTGCTGGAAACTACTCTTAGGCTGCAGATACCTTGAGGAACATGTAGTTCTGCTTTCTTGGCTGGATCCTGGGTAGTTTGCCATGAAAAATGTGTCATAGCAGTGTGGTATAACACTCCAAAATCCACTAACATTAGATAAATCTGTTATAGATGAAATTTATTTTCTTATAAAGGAATGTAGTGAGTGCAAACGAACCCTGATTTATTACTTTATTTTTTAAAAAATAGGTGCACCAGGAGTATGTTTTTTACTTTTCATGTTTTCCAGCACTAAGATAGACTTTCTTAGCTCTTGCCCTCTTCAATCTTTCTGCCTCTCCTCTGCAGGTTATTCTCTGCTTGTTAATACACCCATCTCTGAAAAATGGTCCTGTGCTCCGGCTTACTGATCCTCTCTGGAGACACATGCATGTCCCCTTGTCCAGGCTACTGTTGTTCTGACCTATCCCCTCCAGCTACTTCTTCATGGCTCATACAGTTCTCTGTGCTTCTCCTGAGGGCCTTTTGCTATCTCAGGAGAACCTTGGTGGGGACTGTCAGAGGCTGAGGAATATGAGAAGAAAAAAAAACTTGGGAATATGCCTAGAAATTCTCAATGTTAAGCATAGGCAAGGCAAATCAGTGTTTTCCTAATAGGCTTTGTGCCTAATAGCAGTGTAAGATGCCATTTCTTAATAAAAGCAAGTGAAATATTTTTCCTTTTATGATGGTGAGTCTGTCCAGATGGGTTTTACATTTCAGCCATGCTGCAGCAGATTTAAACATAATGGTACAACCTCCAAATGTGAGTTTCTCATTTAGAAGGACAAGTCTGAACAGAAATAAATGTATAGGTGTGTTATGAGATCCAGACAGTAATTCAGGCAGACCTCGCTGAAGTTTTTAAACAGTCTCAGTATGCTGAAAAAATGACTTAGTTCTTTAGGCTCTCACGGATTGCAGCACCAAAAATCAATACTTTTTCAGCTAATGTCAGTTATTTCCACTAAAGGATAAATGAAGAAGTGTGAGGCTTCGAGGCTTCTCTGATTTCTGTGCACTTCCCAGACAGCTAATCTTTATTTGTCTTTATATTCCGTATAATCTGTACTTAGACTTCTCATTTTATTCTCATTGTCAACTATTGCTTGTATTTATGAGTTAAATAATGATGGAATTGTGGTGAATTTTTAAAGCCTTTGTTCAAGTACTTCAAGTTAAGAGGGTGAATATTTTAGCTGAGGAAACTAAACTGAAAGTGATCTCTATCATAGGTTAATTTTTTTGCTTATTCAGTCATGTGATGGCTGATGTTATCTTTGTAGTCACTGAAATTTATCGGTGTTTACATGTTGGTACTGTAGAGGGTTTGTTCATTGGTTTAATTTTTATAAACAGAACTGTTATAATTTTTATGTCTCTTTATGTGTTGCTTTAACAATAATCTAGATCTTTATACACATCTTTTAAAAATGCTGTAGGGTTGAGTTAGAGAAAATGCTTGTTTGTTATCTGAAGCAAATACGCACTTTCCATTTCTGTTTGCTTAGATTTATCAAGAGGAGAAGAGTGGCATGATCAAAGACAGCACAATGGGTCAACAGCAAAAGCAAATGTCCACGTTTAGGTTTTGTGCATTGTTTTCTAATCAGGCCATGTGTGGATATGGGCAGAACACTGGAGGCAGCGGCATCTGCTTCGCCAGGGGAGAAATAGAGCAGCAAAGTACTTTATATCAATGGTGCTACATTCTAGGATGTGTCTTGCACGTGATGGCGTTAGAATTCTGCTAAAGTTTGTCACAGTTGCCTGTCGTCTTGCTAAGGGTCTGACTGCGTGATAACGGGAGATCAGTGCCTTCCACAGTTGTAGAGAGAGTTTGAAACAAATCAAAACAAACCCAAAAACAAACCAAAAAAGGAAGTGAATTTCCTAACTTTCCCAAATGCATTGGTGTGAAGCCCTGCTTGGTAGAACAGATACAGTTTTTGTGCTTCAGCATGTTTGTTACAAGTCAGAGTAAATAAGGATGTATGTGAGATTGATTTTTATTTTTTTTTTAATCCAGAACACTGCAATTTCCAACTGTACCTAAGATGTTCTTTTCCCACCTCTCTCCTGGTTAATCTGCCTTTTAGAATTTTTATAGTCGGGGAGCTGTCCCAAAACATTTGTTAGGTGTTACTACGTAGCATTAATACAATTAACCTTACAAGTGCTTTTAAATTCTTTAGCATATTTTCTTGGTAGTCTTTCAGGAATTATTTTACTGCTATTTTCTGATGTTGATTAATTTTGGAACAGCAGGGGAGTTTCTCTTCTGTGTAAATGGCTAAAGGCATGTTGGCTGAGATTGCTGACACATATTTGGCTACACACAGACTTATCGTCTATTGTCAAGGACTAAGGAAAGTTGCAAAAATAGAATGAGTTACTTAAGGAAATTACTGTTGTCCTTACAGTTGGAGTGAAAAAAAAAAAAGTTGTAGCAGAAATTGAAAGCTGATAATGAGCTGAAAGTGTCAAAGTTAAGAAAATACTTCAGGATTTTAGGGTATGAAATTGTTCTAAAGTGCTTTCAAAAAAGAAAAAAAGTGGCTAAATTGAGTAGCTCTAGTAGTTATATAGAATCATAGAATCAATTTGGTTGGAGAAGACCTCTAAGACCATCAAGTCCAACTGTCCACATTAATGAAAAGTTTCAAGTGAAAAACACTGACTAGATCTCACATCTGAGTAGAACTTGGATGCTTCTCTGTAATTCAATCTTCTGATGTAACTTTCTGGATATATAATTATTGGTTGAAACTACAGTACTATGACTGGTAATAGATAATATTTTTGAGATAAAGTTTCTGTGTAAACAAATATATCACAGTATATTTTCACTGTCTAGGTGATAGATGACTCGGAGTCAGTGCAGTCCAAAACCTTTATTCTAGTGAACGTACAAATACTGAGTTGCCCTACTCTGAGTTTGTAAGGTGTGAATGTTAACAGGGAGCAGAGGGAGAAATTATATCTGTATTTCTAGGTTTTTTATATCTTTTATGGTTTTTAATATAGTAGCATTTCATCCTTTATACTTTTGGCATTACTCTTGCATGCAATATACTTTTAAGAACTATTCTTATGCATAGAGATTGCTGTCAGATATTGCTAGGAGATTTTTCAGTAGCTATGAAATCAGTAGACAACAGTAAGAGGAACTTCAAAAGAATATGCTAAACTTGAAACAGTGGGTTTTTCTGGCATTAGAAAGTCAGAAAAATCTGATCACTTGAGTTGCAATTTCTAACACAAGCTGTCTTTGTGGCCAGCAAAGCATGAAGTAAACTCCTCTATCCCATTTTCTGTTTCAACAGTGGTACATAACTGTTCTGTTTCATAAACATGTTTGATTCCCCTGAAGAGGGCTCTTGTGTTTTGGTCACTTGCTTTATTCATACAAATGTATCATTAGCATCCTGTCCATATATGGTTGAATGATGCATTGGAAAATCCAGGTTTAACAGCATTTCTTGTGTGAATAAGAAGCTCAGATCAGGGACAATGCCCCCAAATTGTCAGAAAGTCAGTGAGTACAGAGAGGAGGAATATGAACCTTGTTTGATCAGAGTGATAGCCAGCACATCTGTCAGATTGTCTTGGCTTTGGCCAAGACCACGGATAAAACGTTATGGTAGTTGTTAACAGCAGTGATGAAGGTGTGACTAGGATTTTGGCAGCTGAGGGTTTAATGATGCAGGAATTAAGTCTGATATTGTCTTGAAAGAAAATGTTTTGTATCTCATGTTCTATACCCTGTGAGTATATACCTAATGGTAATAAATACCTCTTCAGGCTGAGAAGCAGTCCTAATAGAATTCCAGGTAAATGTTGTGCTGCTTCCTCCTGAGAAATCATGACAACAGTAATTGAAACAAACAGATTAATGTTCAGCTGTGATTAATGCTGGAGGTACTTTTGTTATCTTTAATCCAGCACTAATTTAGGTCACCCTTTAATTTAAGTAAAAGAGATGATGTATGCTTTCTTATGACTGTATGCTGACCTGTGTGTCCTGCCTCTGGCAATCATTTACAGTAAGGAGCACAGCATACTTCTCTTACTGAGCTTCTCCAGGCACTCAGACTGGGAGGCATCTGAAATAGCTCAAGATACATCTTTCTCTCCCTAGCTGGTCCAATCACTTCCTAGACATGAAATTTTGGTATGTGCATGTACTTATTTTAGTTCTCTACATTGTGTGTTGGTTTGATGAAACTCGGGGAAGGTAGAGATTGCATCCAGCAATGTGGGCTGCAGAAACCTTTATGTGTTATAGGGCAGAGTTGAAAGGGAAAACAGAATAAACATAATTAAAAAGAAAAAATTGAGTTATTTTCCATTTTTTAGGTAAAGTCTTAAAGGATCCACAGTAAGCTTCTGTGTGGTATCTGTCACATGGTGCTCCAGGGCTGAAGGAAAATGGAGAAGTGTGGGTGGTTCTCTACATCCTGTGGGCCTGGCAGAAAATAGAGGCAGTACTTGGATCCACAGAAGAGTTTTTTCAAGTTTGTTAGATTAGGAAATACAGTTTATTGGTTCAGTATACTCTCAAAACAAGTTGCATTTTTGTACCTTTGTTAGTGAATTTGGATTAAATTTAGCAAATATTTTCCATAAAAGGAAAGATAGAGAAACATTTGAAAAGCTGACATTTCATTTGACTACATTTGCAATGAAGTGATCATTTTGGTGTGTCATGATGTTGAAATGGATCCTTTTCCCCAGGTTACTTGAAATCTCAACTTTCTTCCTCTGATTGGTCTCTGAACTAAAAGAAAAATCCACAACTGATACAGCCAAAGTAGGTTCTTGGTTTTGGTTAAGGTTTTGAGATTTATGAAACATGTCAGTAAACATGCCCAAGGAAAAACTTGGTTGATCCAAAAATATAAGGCAGACTTTCTAGTTAAGAAAAGCCATCCCAATGTATGGTGTGCGGTTTATTTTAAGATGCAAAATACTCATATACTGTGATAAACCTTCTGGAGGAACTTTTAAGGCAGTAGGTGCTGCTCTTAAAGTTTCTGCCTTTTTTTTTGTTTTTCAGTAGAGATTTAGTTACTGAAAAGTTTTCTTCTCAGTCTCTGAACAATGTTAATAGTGCCCTGACAAACTGTTGTTGACAATATATTTCTTGTAGAACATTGTTATATATCAATAGCTTTTCTTTATATATTTAATTTTTCAAGCCCGGAGAAACATTCAGGTCTGCTTTCAGCATGCGTCTAGAATAACATCAATGTCTCTGGTTTAGTAGTTGTTGTAGTCCTGTGTGACAGCTGTTGTACACATTATCTTACATGACTGTACTTGCAGATTAGATTGGGGTTTGTGTGTGATTGACATCTTGTTGCTTACAGGGATGTCTCATCTAGTTTTTGTGGGTTTTTCAGTGTTTGCTGCCACTGTGCTAGTGTGACCTTCATACAGGCCAGCAAAACCCCCACCTTGTTTGCTCAGCATCCCAAAAGGCAATTAGGAATGGTTGCCTGAGCAACATGACATGCTTGTCAAATACCGCAGGGATTGCTGTGATGCCAGTTGGACAGTTCCGTCATAAGCAGCATGCTTCCTTGCGCAAAACAGTGTAGCAAAGGAATGTTGTTGGTTCCCATTTGCTCTTTATCTTAGCTTGGACTCTTTCCTGCTGAGGTTGTGGAAACAAGCAAAGGTGTGCAGTAAACAGAGGAGTAGAAAAAAAAAATTAAAACCCAACATGAACAAGGAAAGGAATCCTCTGAGAAAGAGGTGGGGATGCTCTGCGTTGTAGGTGCAGGAACAAAGCAATGGGAAAAAATTAAATAGAAAAGAGTGATGTGAAAGAAGCATTTAAATTAATAAAGCCATTTAGAAATGGGAAGTTGGAAGAAAACATGATAAACACTGAAGGAGTGGTATAACAGGGTAAAAATGGGAAACATTTTTTCAAGGTCTTGTAACTCTCACATTAAAACTGTTTCTTCATGAGAGGTACATTTTTGTGTCTTTGCTGAAAAAGATGTATTTCAGTTTGAGGTTTTGTTTTGTGTTTTGTAGTTGGTTTTGTGTGTGTGTGTTTTGTATTGTTTATTCTAAATTAAAAAGAAATTGATGGACTTATTGATGCTTTGGTACTTGGCTTTGTTTCCCTAATACAAAACCTGCCAAAGATCCCTTCTGGGTGCAGGTGGCTTATTGGTCCTGTGTGGTTAAGGCACACTTGTATTTTGCAGCCAACAGCACACAAGGGAGCAATATGGCTGGTATCACATCTGTCTACCTTTTCTCAGCTTGAATGAAGAGCTACCTATTTACAGCAAGGATAACTGCGGGTAGGCCTTGGCACCCATCCAGACAAAGGACTCACACTTGCATCTCTACATCCGTAGTGGGATGCTGTAGTGACTTCCCTGCCGTTAACCCACCTAATTTTCCTTGTTTTATACACATATAGTCTGTGTGTATAGCTCATGTACTGTACAAAGTACTTGTTCCATCTGTTCAGAGCATTTCAGCTTTATAATAAATTCAGAGGTTTAGATCTTGACTGTTTTCTTTAGCCAGTAAAGAACTCAGCCCTTGAGAAGAGAACAACGAACCCAACAAACTAGATACGAAATAATAAATGGTTTTTTTCAATGTTTTTTTCTGGGAGGTGTTTAGTTATTTGAGTGCTCATTAAGAGTCAGTTTATTCTGCCACTTAGGTGCTAGTTTCTTCAGTTTGTACAAAAAGAAGTTCCTTGTTAGTCCAGAAGCGGTTTGTGTTAACTACTTTTCTGCCGTATAGGTTAGTAGTGTGATGCCATCTCTAAAGGCTTTTCTTTTTTTTTAACTCCAGAGGTGTGGGTTTACAAGATCCACAAAATATGTTACATTGGTATGTGTCCTTGTGCATTAAAATCTAATTTTCACTGGTCATTGTAGTACTCCACTCTGTCAGATGCTTTTAATGTAGCTGCTACTGCTGACAGTTACAGGTGCTACAGAGGACTCATGCATGAGGCGTTTGGTTTATACCTGCTGTCCACACTTCTTTCAGTGCAGTCCAGGGTGCAACTGGCTACCTGGCCTGCAAGTGCATACTGTGAGCTCATGTCCAACTTTTCATCCACCAGTACCCCTGGGTCCTTCTTTGTAGGGCTGTTCTCAATCACATCATCTCCCAGTCTTTGTTGATGTTGAGGACTGCCCTGACCAAGGTGCAGGACCTTGAACTTGGCCTGATTGAACCTCATGAGTGTCACATGGGCCCACTTTTCAAGACTGTCCCTCTGGATGGTATCCTGTCTCTCAGGTATGTCAACTGCACCCCTCAGCTTGGTGTCATCTGCAAACTTGCTGAGAGTGTGCTCAGTCTCATGGTCTACGTCACTGATGAACATACTAGACAACACTTATTTTTCATAAGTTCTTTATAAACTGGAAGCAACTGCAGTAGCTAGGCATATATAATAGCTACCCTACAGATTTCTTGTAGGACCTTAAAGTATGCTACAGGGAATTTTTATTCTGTTCAAATTTAGGAGGTTAATTGTAGGATCCCCCCTTTTTGGGGAAAAAGGTATTCTGAGATGTGACTAAAATGGTAAGAGTCTATGTTTGGGTACACTGTCCTCAAGATAAAGCACCTCTGTTTATGTAATAGGGATTTTTATGAATTTATTTTAGATGATGAACAATACCATTTTTAAAATACAGTTGTAGACTAAATTTTTCCTATAATGGTGTGAATGTTATAAATAATAAGTGGAGACACCTAGCTTAAGTTCCCTAACATTTAGTGAATAGAATGCATTTTATTGAAGTGCTTTTTTCTTTGTATCTTAGAGTAAAATTTTCTTTTATCTGCTATATCTATATAGACTTTCATAGTTCTTTTTCTATTGACTACAAAGTACTGACAAAAAAGTATTTACATATTAATACAAAAAATGGTTACTTTGTGCTTTGAAAAGCTGTATATTTCAATGATTGTTCAGTAAACTCTATCCAGTGGACTTAGGATTACTTTTATTTTGAACAGTACACTCATGATAACATTTAAAGTACTTCTGATCATCATGATCACCTTTTATAAAAAAAGGAAAATGACCATTCTGTAATTGTAAAACTTTTTTTTTTTCTGCTTCCCTTTATCTCCTTTACCTGAAGCTTGCATAATCTTCTTAGTATCTGTCCTTCTGATTGCATATTTCCCAGGAGATTGCCAACTATTTTTTTTTTCTATTAGATTAAAATACGTGTATTTCAGGACCATATAATGCGCTGAAATATTTTCTTAAATGACTGCTATTAATCTGATTGGGAAGGGACTCTCTGGGCTGCTTTACTTATATGCTTGTATTCAAGTGCTGGAGTGTATTGCCATAAATCCTTATGGAAATCAAGTGGATTGGTGAGTCACTGTGATGTTAGATTACAGGCAGCCCCTCCTCCCTCCCCCATCTCCCCCTTTTTTACTCAGTTCCTCAGAGATATATGGTCACTGGGAATGAGTCATCTCTCATGCCTTCACTGATGTATTCCTGTTATTTCTTAAAACTTTGTTACTGTGCCATATGTAGTACAGATAGAGAACAAAATAAGATGGAGTATTTTCTTGGCAAGCTCATCATAACCGGAAGCATGAGCTGAATTCCAGTTACAGTTTTTGTGTGCAGTGCATTTCAAGATATGCTTTTAGGACTGATACCTTTTTTTTTTTTTTTTTTTTAAATACCTGCACAATGAATGAATGAATAGAAACCGTTTATTTTATTTTTTTTCCAGAAAACTTTCAGAACAGGTTGCATTTTTGCATGTGTTAGAGAATTCTTAAGGGTATAGGAGATGATTTTGGCTTGTTCTGCTGCATAACATAAGAGGGAAACCTCCATGTACAATTCCTGCCACAATCCAGTTCAGCTGCACTATTTTATTGTTTTAGTAACAATTCTACTTTTTGCTTATGCCAACTCTATTTAGACACATAAGAGTACAAACACAGAAGAAATCACTTGAATTACTGAATCCAGCCTACAGCATCACCTGCAGTTCTGCAGTGGACATTAAGCACAGAAGGTTTGTGCAGAAGGTTTCTAGCCATAGCACCTGCTATGGCTAGAAGTTAGAAATAAACCCAACATCATAAGCCCTACTATATTAGAGATAAAAACATTAATTGCACTACCAAGACAGTAAGACTTTCCAGTGTCTTGAAGTACCACAATGATCTGGAATTTAAGTTAATATGTCCTCCACAAAGCATCCATAATTGCGTGTCATATGCCATGCTTGCTTTCTTGCTATTTCTTCATAAGCCCTGGCAGTTTAAGCTAGGATAAAAACTCTTTCTTGATCCTAAGGCTGGTAATCAGAGTAACTCTATAAGCATCTAAATTCTTGAGAAGCTTCTCATTGCCTTTAAAATCACCAGTGCTTTCTGCTTGGTGCCAGACCTGTGTCATCCATTAGTCTCTGGTGATTCAGGATCTCTCTGGAAATACGACAGTGGAGGAATAGGTCACTTCTCAGTGTGGGCAGTCTGCAGGCACCAATGATGGAATGTGATCTGACTCAATTAAGAAAGAAGAAACAGAAAACCCAGTACTGGTCAATGTATCTTCCAGAAACGTCTGTTGTCTTCCCATTTCTGCAAAACCCAACAAACTAAACAGATACTGAGTTGTTCCACTAGTCCTGCATGAAGATGTGTTTATTTATGTGTAGTATAAATACTTTAGCTTCAGCTTGAGAACAGTGCTTAGTTTCTGTCCCCAAACTTTGCATTCAGAGCAGGCTGAAATGGAAAACTTTGTAAATCATACCAAGTATGATCACTGGTGACTACAGTAAACCTGTATTGTGTGTTGAAGTGCATGCAATGAGGAAGGGAACAAAATCACAATTTATTTTACTATATGAATTCTTAAGTTGGTTTATTTAATATGTATTTGTCTAATAAGTGTAAAAATGTTTCTTCACATTTTTGAGACTAGAGAAAGGAAAGATTGCAAAGTTTGCTGAGAAGATGGATTTAGTGAGATGGTAGCAAGAGAAAAAAGGAATGGCAGCTGGGCAACCTGTGAATTTCCATTGATGACACTTACTACATTGTGATGTCCAGAATAGTGATGCAGAAGTCTGATGTGCTGTGGGCATTGTCTGTTGTTACACACAGGGTTTCATTCCTTAAACAGCAGGCAGTTTTCCAAGGTAACAGCATTGATTTGTGATACACTAGATTAAAACAAATAAGGGTTTTTTTGGTGTGTTTTCCAGGATAATGGCAATTAATAAACCATCTTATGTTCAAATAAAAAGAAAACAAAGAGAGGATTATATGCAATCCAAAATCTAGTCACAATAATTGTTCTAAAGATTCAGCTGTGAATTCTTGCACTACTGCAGCTGATCTGTCTTTTCAGAGAATTTATTTTGGAGTATTAGTTTTATTGATACTCTAAATAAGGGACTCATGCAGTTATAAAATCTTTGCATTTCAACTGGTATACGTGGTGCTGAGGGATTGAAGCTTTCTAGTTGAAAATGGAAATTCTTTGTTTCTTTCTGAATACTGAATCACAAATGACTGAATAAAGCAACAAAGGTGACCAGCAGTTATAATCGTGGTATGGCAGTTAAAGAGCAGGATTTTGATTTCCTATGAGATTTAAAATACTCTGGTTTACATTCTGGTACATGAATAATTGTGGTTAAAATGCTTTCCTGAAGAAGTAACAGTACAGTAACGAGCTCATAATTTTGACTTCTTTTCCTTTTATTATTTTTATTTGTGTGGCAAGTTTGAGGGTGCTCTTTAAGTAATTTGTATTTTGCCTTAGTCTGGAACTGCTGGACCTGCTTCTCCTGTGGCTTCAAAGACTTGGTTTGTAGCATTGCAGGTGTGAAAATGATGTATTTGGTCATTTTGTGCTCTGTCCTGTTTCTAATAGTGGCTGTTCTGGTTCAAGAAAAGCAATGCAACCAGCATCTGTGGCTTTGCAGCAGCTTTGCAGGACCATCAGTCTTCATAAGTGTGTCAGCTTCTTCCAATGAACAAGTACTTAATGACACTATTTTCTCCTTGGTAGGTTTGCTTCATATGTAGTACATTCATTAGGAACTGCTCTGTTTCTTTTGCCTGATAGATGCTAGTGAGAAAAGGTTTTGTGTCTCTTGTGTATCTCTTAGAGTAAGAAATGAGACCTGTTGAGTGGCTATTGATTTCAGTGACCCCCTTTTGGTGAGATATAAACACACATGTAATAACTTTGGCTATGATGATTAATATTTAATTATTTATTTTTCATTTATATATTTTTTTTTATTTATTTTTCATTTTTCCAAGGTGATCTTGCATACCAAGACTTAATAGTGTTGTCTTTCTCTGAAGAACACAGATAATCCAGGATTCCTCTCAGCCTCTTTGTCTCAAGTATGAAATATGCTACTTAGACAAATTATCCTAATGTTCTATGCTGGCAGTTGTCATGCATAAAATAGTATTTATATAGTAATGCCCAGGTGATGCTTGCAGGTTTTCAGGAAATGCTGATGTTTCTAATAGTGCTAGTTTACTCCTAGAGAGCAGCTTCATTCCATTCCTGTAGCTCCATGTATACTGCAACCTCTGATTGCAGTTAAGAAATAAAACATCCTAATGTGTCTGGTGTGGTTTTCACTTCTTAAAAAGCTTTGTCAACATTTCTGTTTAAACCTCAATTGAAACGCAGTCTTTCAGACAACAGAATAAAAATCTTAGGTATTTTGTTATGGTACATTGGAGCAGAAGTATTTCTGCAGTAGTTGGATCTTGTGGCCTCACACCCCATCAAACAGGCAAATAGTCAAAGCCTAAAGCATCCTTATTTCAGAATAAAGAAGATATTTCAAATAAGCGTAGTTAGTGTCACTGTAACTAAAAAACTTGTTTTTATTTTCTGACTGACAGTAGAGCTTAGGACACTGTAGAATATTCCTGGTACCTACAGTGTGGAGTGCAGGCAGTGAGTCATAGATGTTCTGACTTAACTGGCTTCAGGGGGGAGAACAATGCAAACTTGGCATTCCTTAGCTCTGACTTCTCTACGGGTGTTTTCACACAAGGCAGAGTGGCAGTAGTCATAGTGGCTTTTGTGATGGGAAAGCTTTTATTCATTGCAGTGGTAACATCAGTGCCTTTTTTGAATATGCTAGACCACTACCTGATGTTAGTGAAGAGTGAGATTTGGTTGCTGTGGGTCTCATAAAACGTGAGCCAGTGGGCTCTGATTTTTCCTGAGTTTACCACTAGGATATTTGACATGGGTATGGCAGCTTAACTGAACAAGGAAATGCTAAGAGTTCCTGTAGAAATGAAATTATGAATCTGCTGTGAAAGCACACTAAAACACACAATTTTAGGCACTTTTGTAGAACATCCCACATTCCTCTAATTTTTAGCTTTTATTTCTCTTTTTTTATCCAAACTTGTGGAAAAACAGTTATTGGAAAGGTCTTGGTACTGTACCATTTTCTTGAAGTACTTGTTAAATTGCAGATCCACTAACCACTACTCCTGTTATGATCAATCAGCAGTTCAAATGTTCTTCCGCTATAAATATGGGTCTGTTGGGAAAATACTGCAAGATGTAGGTATTATTTGTTTCTGTCCTGTTTGTTAACGGTAGAAAATCCCTTTGCTTTTATTTTTTAACAACCTCCCATGTTTAGTAATTACAGCAAGGGAGAAAAAACTGCATACAATTTTTGTTTCTCTTGGTGTTGTAGTTAATATCTTGGGGTGTGGATTGGTTTTTGTGTTGTTTGTTTGTTTGTTTTTTAAGGGGAGCAATTGAAGTAATTATTCAATTACAGTGAACCATACAACAGTGATGAGTATCAGCCTGATGACTACCTTCCTCTGTTCTTTACTTTCTGGCATGCTGCTTTGAGCTCCCTGATTTCACAAAACCCATTCTAACTGGACGTGGCAGTTGCACTTCACAGTTCACAGATTCACAGATGGCAGTTCCCAAGCACTTGTAAAAAAGGGAGGATTAGTCTCTCTGATGGTCAGTGACAGGCATTTAAAATCATATACTCTGTCTTAAGTACCACTTTGCTTGTCAGCTTGTTTAAGCAGGTCTATGTGATGGCTAAATCTACAGTTGAGGATTATGAAGACGGTGCTGTACAACATTATGTGAAAATTCCATTTATAACCAAGCTTCTTCTTAGTTAAAAATAGTAGATTTGTTTTAAAATCAGTGAATACTCTTTATCAGGGTGTATTATGTTCAGGACGACATAAGGAATTAGGGCTTCTCTTGCAGTCCTTCTGTCTTGTACTATTTTCAGCTTTGAAATTGTAGAGGGAGATATCCAGGTAACTGTACCTATATTGCAGCTTCTTTTTGTGGCAGCTTTTTTACATGACATCGGTTGAGGCAACATTTTCCTTTTGATTTCTAAATAAAAGTCTTATCTCAATGTTGCATAGCGAAGAGTGTTTTATCTGGTGGGGTAGAACATTCAGTGTGGACAGGTAAGTTTTCACCCCTTTGTTTTTTGTCAAGATCAAAGGTTATAAAAGTATGTTAACTTCTATTTATGCCTATATGGAACAGTTGGAATATGCTTCAAGGAAAGAGTACTTCAAGATTTTGGCTCTGTTCCATTTGATGGAATGTACCATCACTGGAACATTTAATCATGACTTAGGTGATGAGTCATTTCTGACTCAGGCAAAGGGAAAAAAAAAATACGGAAACCAATCTTTGAAATGAGAGGGACAGCCGGGACAGAATAGAAGCATGGAATGCTGAAAATCTGGAGATGAAATTCTCTGTCATCTCCATTTTGCATGCTTTTGTTTGTCTAGAAACATAGAAAGCCTTGCTTAAAAATCTGTTTCAAATTAATGGAAGCCACTGTCAATCGGGTAAGAGAATAAATTATTTAATTAAATATTCATAGTTCTTATTGTATAATCAATGATAGTTGACTTAGTGAAATGACTTAATGTACAATAGATCTCTGTGACAAAATCTTTGAACTGTTAGCATTCAATTTACTTCACTCAAGATAGTGAGATGATTGCCACGCATATATATCAAAGTGGTAGTAGAAAAAGAGGAAGTGAAATATAAATGACAAGGAAGAAATGTGAGCATCAGCTTTTTTGTTTGGATGAATAGAACATATAAAACTGAAGTCCTTGTGGTCTTTCTCATGTGAAAATGGCAGAATAAGGCGTTATTCCTTGTCCTTTGTCCTGTCCTGAGTGAGGCCTCACAGAAAAGCCTGAACATCAGTGCCACTGTGGAGTCCTTTGTGTGTTAAATAAAGTTATGTTCTATACTCTCTGTTGATTTGGTCTTGCCAGTAGTTACAAGTCATTCACAAATCAGTGCTTTTTCTCTTTGAAGTGCTGGGTCTAGTTTGGTGATGGCCTTTGAGCAATAGTAGTAATAAGAGGTGGAGTAGGAGAGGAAGATAGGAAGACACATTTGTGGTGGACAAATCTATGTAGTTTCCTAAAGGATTTGAGAAACCATGTAAACATTTTAATATAATGAAACAATATTAGAATTCTACATCGTATACTAGCTATTAAATTTCACTTCTGTATTTTAAAGTCAAGGGAAATAGCTGAATATTTGCTAGATACACACTGAAAGTGTAAACTCAAGAATATTTTACATGAGGTTTCTTTCACGTCTGCTTTCTTACATAACTTAGAGGACAGGCTGGGTTAATCACTGTATTCAGTTGATTCAAATTTCAAAGGCAGTCTAAAGGTAGTGTATAATGCATCCTTCTCTTACTGTCTTCAGCCCTGAATCATCCCGCAATGATGAATATTGCAGCCTTAATCTTATGTTAGAGTTGCTGGGTAATCCTTTTACTATTTGGATTTTTGTTTCCTGTCAGGCTGAAAGTATCATTACCTCATTTTAGAAGGACCAGAAAAAAAATCGTAGTCTAAGAAGCAGAACTCTATTAATCTAGGAGCTTTTATTTCTGCTTGCTGCTGCTTTATGTTTTAGTTGCTCCCTGCTCAATGTGGAAGGGAGACAGATGTTACAAGTAGCATCTCAAGAATATTATCTGTCATTTCAGCACTTTATCATTCAGTTTTGCTATGCTGAGACAGTAAAGGAGGCCTCAACACAATGCTGATCCTGTGGGCATTGCTGGTTTTGATCATAAATTGCCTTTCTCAATTGCCTATGTTGCTGGATTCAGATTTCTCTCTATGTTGGAAAGCTATCTGACCCCAAATCTTTGTGACCACTGAAAACTTCCCTCCAACTCCATTCCATGTAGCAGTTCATTACCATAGTTTTTGTATAGCTCATTACCATAGCTCTTGTATAGTTGCAATAGTTCAGTAACTTCTTGCTGTGCCATTTCTTTGTGCTTTAGGCTCTCTCTAAACCTAATGGATGTGATTAAATAAACTGACACCATTATCAGGTTAAGTGACTATTGCTGAGGTCTCTGTGACATCCTTAGCCTTTGAATTTTTTGGCATGTGAATTAACACAGTGTATGGCAAATATTGTGGTACTGGCACTCAGCTACCACAGGTTCTGAAGGGTAAGCACTGTAAGCTGAAATAGCTTAAGTAACTGCAACATGTGATTATTTTGTTAATTAATAGAAAAGCTCTTTAATTTTCTATAGCTTCCTTTTTAAGATTCATTACAATGAGTTAGAAATAATAATTATCAATAATGAAAAAGGATTTTTATTTAAACCTCTGTGTGAGTTTTAAGTGGTCTGAGGAAGTGGACTTGTCCTCTATAAAAATGTTTTTGGGAGCTAGCTCCTGCTGAGCCATTCTCCAGGGGCTGAGGGCAGATCTTGCCTTAACACCTTGTGCCAAGAACAGCATTTCAAACAAGGCAGCATTTTATTGTGGAGCATATGAAAAAATGACTTTTTTTACAGATCATGTTGACAAACACAATCTGTTAATGGTTTGTTAGTGTAAAGAGTACTTAAAAAGCAGGCAAAAATAGTTCTAAAAATTCCTTTTCAGGCCACGACAAAGCCTAGTATCCAGCATGATTTTGCAGACACTGACAAAATCTTTTCACTTCAGTGTTGCCTTGTGGAGATAACTCTGATATGCACTTTGTTTTAATATGCCTTTACTGAAGCAGGCAGACTATATTTAGGAACAGTCAGTTAGCACCATCATCTCGTAATCTGTGGTATGCCAGGGAAATAACCCATCCGAAATGTGATACAACTATGCAAAAAAAGAGACAGATTTAATGGATCTATTTACAGTTTATATTCCACAAGTTTTCTCCTTAATCTCCCAAAGTAAAATGCATTGGGAATGTGCTTATGAGAATTTGTAGATTCTGGGTTTTTGGTAGAAGGGTCCTACAATGGACCTAATTGTCAAGAATGAGTAATCTCTGAGATGCCTGGAGTCATCAATCAGTTTTATTTTTGGAAAATACTAATTGCACAGTTTCTTAACCATGAATTTGTCACACTTAAGAGCTTTTTTTTTTTTTTAAAAAAAGTTTTTATCCTTTCAGTGGAGGGATACTAGATAGGTAGTGGAGAGTAAATGAAACAACCGTAGACCAGGATGCAATGTAGTCCAGAAGGCCAGGGATGGTTGTAGAATGCCATGCTCTTGCAGCATCAACTGTGAAACTATGGGAGGATTGATGCAGGTACCAGAGGAAAAGCAAATAGAGAAAACTGGGTAAAGAATAAAAAAAAAATTGGGTATTGGTAATGAGACATTTTCTTAAGATGGAGAAATGTTAAATTACAAGTATGCGTATGCTTGAGAAGATACCTACTGGCATTTTATTAAGGCAGTAGAAGCACAAATACCAGTTATGTAACTGGTCATTCTGAAACCAGATGTGTATCAGCACTGGTAAATGCACAAGAGGGGATTCTTTTAATGACATATTTTCAGAGTTGCTGTTTGGTCTTAGAAAATTGTTGGCTTGTTTTGGTTGTGGTTTTGGTTTTTTTTGATTGTGTGGTTTTGGGTTTTTTCATTATTTTTTACATTGTTCTCTCTACTAACATGAAAATGCTCCACCTTATTTCTAGGAATCTGTGGCCTTCAGTGGGAAAGACACTGCCTTTCATAGTCTTGTTAACACTTTCTGATGTAAAAACTTCTGATGTATTGCTGCAAACTTGAGAGAAATGTTATGGCCATATTATATTAGATTTTGTTTAGGACAGAACACTGCAAGCTGTTGGTGCCATGCTGTGAGTGCTTGGCACTTTTACAACCACATGTTTGGATACCATTGCACAGACTATCCTGTGTATACAACACAGGAAGCTTTTCATTCAGATGGTTTGAGATAGTAGGTATATGCTAATTCAGTTATTTTCTTTGGTGTTTTTCTCTGTATGTAAAGATTTTACACCTGTGAAATACTTCTCAGTGTATCTTTTCATTATAATCCTGTCACAAAAGAAAAAAATCTCCTCTTAAGTATACTGCCCTAAATCTCAGAAATTACTGAAGAAGGTTAAATTACTGCTAAGTCATACTGACAGTTACATCTGCAGATAAAACTTGGTTTGCAGTCGCTCACCGTTCATAATGCAGAGGTCTAATTTATGGTTATCTGGTGCTTACAAAATTTAGATTGACGGTTTGGCTTGCTTGTTTTTGCAACAAAAGTGAGGTATCGTATGGTTTGCTTGGGATTTGAAATGGTTTTTGTAACTTAGTCATTAAGTTAAATTTTAGAAATCAGCTCCTCTGAATTACATTTTGGAAGCAAACTTCCTTTCATTTACATGGCATGTTCAGGCAGATGAATACCTCATGTGAACCTTCATTCTAACTTGTCTGATGATGTGCAGAAAACAAAGATGCATCATTACCATCAAAGTCAGGGTTAACCTAAACAAGCGGGGAGGTGACCATCCCTGCTAAATTTGATGAACTATCCCAAGATTTTAAAAGCATTTGTAGTGTTGTTTTCTTTTTTGTAAGGTATGTGTATAAAAACATTATTATGAGAAATTAGCCATAATCCTTGTTCTGATAGTGAGAATTCTGTAATTCATATAGGTAACTTTTAACTGCTGTTCATAGTTTCTTGATAAAGAGACGATAAAGTACTTCTATCTATCTAGAGTACTTCCATCACAGCAATCCAAAACCCCCAACTTTTTGAATAGTTGCAGTGGCATAATACTGCAGAGCAGGAATACTTCCAGCTCTTTCTTGTTTTCTTTTTCAAGCCGCACTATAGTTTAGTTACTTTTTGTCAGTCTTATGTTATCTCACCAGTATTTTCTGAGTTAGTTAAAAAACCCAGCATAGTTCACTGCTATATTGTGTGGCTTTTGTATCTCCTCGTGCATATGATACAGCATTAACTGTCTGCTAAAACAGGAAACATGGAAGAGGTTGAACGGTCAAGGATTTCTGTTATTTATCATAGTATCAGTCAGGGTTGGAAGGGACCACAAGGATCATCTAGTTCCAACCCCCCTGCCACGGGCAGGGACACCCCACACTAGATCAGGCTGGCCAAAGCCTCATCCAGACTGGTCTTAAACACCTCCAGGGATGGGGCCCCAACCACCTCTCTGGACAACCCATTCCAGGGCTTCACCACTCTCATGGTGAAGAACCTCCTCCTCATGTCCAGCCTGAATCTTCCCACCTCCAGCTTCATTCCGTTCCCCCTAGTCCTATCACTACCTGATACCCTGAGAAGTCCCTCCCCAGCCTTCCTGTTTCTAAGTATCAGAGGACAAGATGCTAGTTGACCTGATGTTTTCACTTATTTGAGTTTAGACTGAATTCAAAGCTATATTAATCCGTAATTAATGTTACTTGTAATTGAATGTATTGGAGAAAGAAATCTTGTATTTCCTATAGATTTAAGCAAGGTCACTCTGAAAAGTACACACTTGGTGCTTGTGACTGATGATTCATCCTGCCCAGCTAATCAGCATAGATATGATCAAGACTGCAGAAGACCCCCTCTTTTGGCTGTATTTGTTAACTTAATTTCTGCACTAGAGTAGCAATCCTATTAACTACTTGAATTTGCATCCTTTTCTTGCTATACACTGCCACTGTAGCTGAGTCACTTGCTTTGGCTAGCACAGGCCAGTTGTTGGATTTGCCTTTTGGCTGTTCTTTTCAGTTGCAGTGTTTGCTAGCTATTTTGATGGTGAAAATCAGACAGCAAATATTTGAGTGTTGGTTTCACAACTGAAACTCACGTTTTGCTGCTCGTGTTTGGTTAGCAGCTGACATCATCACGAGGATGATCAGAGGGCTGGAGCACCTCTCCTATGAGGACAGACTGAAGGAGTTGGGGCTGTTCAGTCTGGAGAAGAGAAGGCTCCGAGGTGACCTCATTGTGGCTTTCCAGTATCTGAAGGGGGCCTACAGGAAGGCTGGGGAGGGACTTCTCAGGATCTCAGGTAGTGATAGGACTAGGGGGAATGGAATGAAGCTGGAAATGGGGAGATTCAGGCTGGATGTGAGGAAGAAGTTCTTTACCATGAGAGTGGTGAAGCCCTGGAATGGGTTGTCCAGGGAGGTGGTTGAGGCCCAGTCCCTGGAGGTGTTTAAGACCAGGCTGGACGAGGCTCTGGCCAGCGTGATCTAGTGTAGGGTGTCCCTGCCCATGGCAGGGGGGTTGGAACTAGATGATCCTTGTGGTCCCTTCCAACCCTGACTGATTCTATGATTCTATGATTCTATGAAAATATGGGGCACTTGTGCTTGCTCAGGAAAAGAAGGAAACTTTTTTGTTTGTTTTCCTCTATCATATCCATTTGCCTTCTTTCTCATCTTACCTGAAAATAAATCTCAATTTTTCACCTTCCAAGTTCTGTGATGAGTGTAAAAGCTTGCTACAGGTTTTAATCTACCTCAGTGTTTCTCTGAGAAGCTGTCCAAAAGGTGACTCTCTAATGAGGTCTGCTTATACAAATATAAAATGCGTAACTGTGGCATTCATAGGTAGAAAAGCAATAGATCATTCTGTGTGTTAGCTGTTTTAAACAAAGTTTTAATTCACCTTAAATAGAGAGCCTTTAAAACTGTTGGTTTGTTGTTTTATTAATTTTGGTTTTTCCTTTTTTTTTTTTGTCTTATAAATATAGTTAGAATGAAAAATATGTGAGTACCTTGCAAATATAGCATGATTTGGAAAGTTCAAAAATTAAATTAAAATTAAGAAAGTTAATCTCCTGTATAATCCATTCAGGTTTTGAAATTGTTACATTTCTTAAAAAAGAGAAAAAAGGACTAAATTTAATTTATTGTGTTAATGGACTGATTAATCAAAGTTCTAAAAATTTGGAAATGAATATGAGATGCTGTATTTGTGCAGTGTTTTTATGAAGAATGTGTACTAGATTTTGATAAATATAACAGGTTAGCCATATTTATTGCTAACATTAAATAATAGTTATTTGCTGGTAACATTAGCAAATCAGATGCAAACCTAAAACATGATTTAATTTCTCCCTAAGTGGAATTTAGAATAGAATAGAATAGAATAGAATAGAATAGAATAGAATAGAATAGAATAGAATAAAATAGGATGGGATAGGATAGGATAGGATAGGATAGGATAGGATAGGATAGGATAGGATAGGATAGGGTAGGATAGGATAGGATAGAATAGAATGGAATTAACCAGGTTGGAAAAGACCTTTAAGATCATCAAGTCCAATCTATCACCCAACACGATCTAGTCAACTAAACCATGGCACCAAGCGCCCCATCCAGTCTCTTCCTAAACACCTCCAGTGATGGTGACTCCACCACCTCCCTGGGCAGCCCATTCCAATGGCCGATCACTCTTTCTGTGAAGAACTTCTTCCTAAAATCCAGCCTAAACCTCCCCTGGTGCAGCTGGAGACTCTGTCCTATTGTTCTGGTGCCGGTTTACTTCTTAGGAGTGAAACAGAAGAGTTACTTTGGGTTTCTTTAAAGTTGTACTGAAAGCTTGAAATTTTCTCTTGAGATCAGTTTGGGAATTTTTGCATTTGGGCACAAAAGAAAATTTATTAATTCCTAGTAAATATTCTGCTAAAGCACAATGAAAGACTGTGTCATGCATAATTGGCAGCCACTTGCCATTTAGAGCTTGAATGCCACTGTTACTTCAGATCATTAGTGAGGATTTAGTGAGAATTGATTGCAGCTTGCAAACTGCATCTATTGTGTCTCACAACTCCATGCTAAAATTAAACTCTTCCTTAAAAAGCTTTTGAGAACTACAACTGAAAAATGCTGTGTAAGTGCCTATGTTCCTGGCATAACTTTAAGCCCCAAATTATGAATAGTTTGTGATAAAAGGATAGCGTGCCACAGATTGAGTAGTGTTGAAATAAGAAATCTTTCTTTTATTTCTTGTTTTGCTACAAGTCTCTGCTGGTTACCACAGGTTATTCATATGGCATGTGGTGGATGGAGATGTTATTAAGCAACAAATAGCTTGCAAGCACCTAGTGAAGCTGGTGGGCGTGAATGTTGATTGCTAGCACAGACTAGCTCTCCTATCTGGCCTTTGTGAAATTACCTCATTTTTCAGCGTATTGTCTGAGCTCAATATGCCCTATTTCCAGACCGCATAGCTCCATCTGAGTCTCTCAGTCTTTGCTGCCATTGTACATGTTGTAGTTTATTGTGTGTCAAATAGAGGAAAACTAATTTCATGCCCTGCAAGTGATGCTAATGCAGCAGGTCATACAATAATGATAATCATTCATAGAAGTGTTAAAAGGCAAATAATTTTTAAATGGAGATGAAACAGGAGTCACAGCTGGACATTACTAGCACCAAAAAATAAATGTAAGTGTGCTGTCCTTAATAATGGAGAAGTGCATGAAGAATTTCCATATATTGTGTTCGAAGAGAATAGCAATATTTGATGCTAGGAGGAAAGGGTGGTTGTTTCTTAGCACACAAAGCAGCAGTGGAGAGTGCTGCACACCAGCTGGCATGTTTATGGTATTGTTAAGTTATGGATGTACAAGTGTTCATTATAGCCAAAGACTTACGTAAGCTTTTTTTTTTTGGCGTGTTTGTGGTTTGTTTTTGCATGTGTTTTAAGTTTGATCCTTCCTTCATCCCTCAGACTTGCTAGAATTTGCAAAGCCAACACAGCCTTGCAGAGTGTGTCTTTGGGAACCAGTGCTCTGCATAGCTTACACCAGTTAAACAGAAATCTGATGCAAGCATAGTGTGTGCTATTATGAGTATACAAATTACTGGCTACTGAAAAATTCACCTGTGGTTGCTCAAGCATACCTCTAACCATCACACTGTTACACATCTCTGCTGCTGTGTGCAATGTGATTAAGCAGAATGCAGAAATCTAAAGCTACCTAAGCAAGTGCAATGCTGTGGGAATTAGGCAAATTACCTTATGATTGCAGTCAAGCAACACTTCTTCTTAATTAATGAATCTGATTATAAAATATTTGTCAGATTTTCAATTCTGTCAATTTGTCTCTAAACTTTAGCAAAAAATCTTTAAGACAGCTGTGAAAACCAACAGTAGATACCTGAAGTCTTGTGTCAGCATTAAATGCGGTATACTTGTGCACTAGCAAATCCTTAGTTAAGGTTTGAGGTTGGATATATTTAAAGGATAAATAGCATGCATATTTTTAATAATGCAGGGAAATTAAATTTGCAGTTACTTATTAGAATTTGTAGGCACTTCATACTACTGGAGGCTTTTGCATTGGCGTTGGATAATCTGCTGAATTGTATGGTTTATTTCAAACAGTAACTAGGCTGGAAAATTCCCTTGGTCCTTTTTATGTTAGCTGATCACAATAGTGTCTGCTGGTTTTATAGTCTGGTTATGTCTATAAAAATCAATACACGTTAGGAGTAGCTTTCTGTTTGTGTTTCGGATATTAATGACTGGTGGAGAGCATACCTCTTTTCAGTGATGAGAATATTCATTGAATAGTTAGATCTTTTTCTTGTGTAAGGTGCCTGAGGGCATTTCTCGTCTCATATTAAATCATGCTTCATGCACAGGTGGAGGCAATTTAGTGTAGTGTAATTTCAGACAAAATTATTAGTAATTTTTTATTAGCAGTGATCAGAATACCTATTTCTCTAGACTTGAAGAACATTAACATTGTTCCATACAAAAGTTCAGGTTTAATAAATACCTAGTGCCATATGGTGATAAAATTGGAGAACCACAAGTGGATGTGGAGGGGGTACAACAGAGGTCAAGAGTAAGATAATAAAAAAAAATATTCTTTTTTTAATTTATCCCTCCTTTTATTCTGGGTCAATTTGTTGGCTGTTAATTTGGTTGGTTTTGTTTGTTTTGTTTGGTTGAGTGTTTTGGGTTTTGTGGTTGGTTGTTGTTGGGGTTTTTTTTGTTTGTGTTGTGGTGTGGGTTTTTTTTTTTTTTTTTTTTTTTTTTTTTGGTGGTTTCAGTTGTGGGAATGGAGATGGAGAGAGGCTACATTGTGATCTTGCCTGAATTCTTAGCATGGAATGGACCATGAATTTCTGCTTACAAATCCAGCAGTAATGGCTGAGCTTTGGAATATGTTTTAAAAAGTAGTAATAAAAAAAATCCATTTTAACCTGAAAATGTCTTCTCATACCCCTGCAAACACTCTTTGCAATCCTCAGTGTATTTTTTCAGTGTTTAATTATCTTCACCATTATAGATCTGTGCCTTGTTTCTGACTTGCAGATATTTCTCTTCTTTTTGTAAGAAGAGATTTTGTGTACCTTTGAGAAGAATTCTGATAGTAAATTACATACCCACACACCCTGCCTCCCTGTGTATTGGGCTATATATATATTGTCATCCAGTGGCCCTTCAATCTGCTCTTTGACAAACCAATTAGATTGACCTCTATAAATCTTTTATTAGTAGTGATGTTTTTTTGGTCTTCTTGTCATGCTCGTGGCTCTCTCTGTACCCATTTCTGAATGTGTTTGAAATGTTGCCAGCAGAATTGGGCACAGTGGTTTAGTAGCAGTCTTCCTATTCCTTCTTGGTATTTCTCAGGTCATATGTAATCCATAACATCATTACCCTGTGCAGCTGTGGTCCACCATAGCCTTACTGTTTTTCAAGCTAATTGCTTCCAATAATAAAAATTTATCCTGTTTTTGTTCCTGGGTGTGATTTTCCATTTAGCACCTCAAAAATAAGTTTGTTGGAAGCTCTGACTAATACACCAGTTTTGTGTCTCTTCTTTCCGTTCTCCATAATCTGAGCAAATTCCATCAACTGCATTCTTGTATCTGCTCCCATAAATGCATTACATTTGTCTTGAGACAGCATTGATTGGTTTATTTTTTTTTCCATTTTTTGGGGCATCCTCCAGACAAGCATTTAATGATAATGTTCAAAATTAAAAAAAAAAAACCAATAAAATAGGCAATTCTTAATTTGTTATGAATCAAAATTCTACTTGATAGGATTGAAAATAGAGCCAAAATGTCATCTTTGTGTGGTAGTGGAAATAAAACATGCAGAGAAACTAGAGCTCAGTTATTAAAAGAAGGGCAGTAAAATGGATTTCAAGGAGCACAGGCACCTTTTAGGCTCCTGTGCTACGGAGGACTAGTAGCATTTTCTGAAAACATTTTGTAGCCCTTTTACAAGGGAGATTATGTTCTTTCTTTGCTTTAGATCATTGTCCAGTTGAGACTCCAGTTACAAATGGATACAACACAAGTCAATATGCTCTCTAGAACGCAAAATATTTCTATGGCATGCAAATCAATAGTATTCTATTACCTTGATGGCCTGAGGAACATGGAACAACAAAAACATCCTTATGAAAATCTTAGGGTCACTTCAGCTGTTGAGGCAATTCTCAGAGACTGCAAACGATTTGAGGTCTTATTTTAAATTATCATCTAAACCAGTGGTTTGGACATACTGGAACTTCACTAATTGCCATGTATGCTTTAGGGCATCTGGAAGGGTGAAAAACTCTGCCTAATTGTGTAGGCAGGCAGAAAATGGAAAAGACAGATGTTGGAATGACCTATTCTTGTCTGAGTCTGATTATCTGTTTTTTGACCTCATCCCTCTATTTGATAAAGTCTGTCATAACTGTATTTTACAGAGATATATGCCCACGAAAGCAATCACAAAACCATCATTTTCAATTTTTTCTGTTATCAAGTCAGACTAGCCACCCAGAAAAAGGATGATACTTCAGTGTTAAAGAAAGCATACCAAGTGTAATAAAGTGTTGGGGGGTGCTAGCTTCTGCTAGTGACACAAAAAGCTTGTCTTGGTGATGTCTTCTGATACTGCAGACTTCTGTACAATATGCTGTTGAAGATGTAGAGAGTACGTACATCAGCAGGCCTTATTGCCTTATTAAAAGCAAAAAAGTCACAAGATTTCTCCCCCCGAAGTCCCCCCCCCAACCTCAAACCCAACCAATCAACCAACCAAAAAAACCAACCCCAAACCAACCAACCAACCAACCAAAACAAACTCAAAACCCACCCCGCCAGGTGAAAATCCCGCAAACCAAATATCCCCAACCAACAAACAAAACAAACCCCCAAACTGCAAACAAATCACCCCTTAACTACCAAAGCAAAGCCTTTAAAAATCACTGTATTTAATAATCTGCTTTGGGAAATACCATGTTAATGAATTTTTATTTCATTGTTAATTCTTTCAACAAATGCTTGTTATGGGACGTTGTCAGGTGTAAAACATGAGACCTATGAAATATGGTGGTTTTTTTCTTTTCTCTCTCCAGGCATGGTGATGTAACTACTTCTTGAACAGCCTGATGCAATGCCTGACAACCCTTTCAAGAAAGACAATTTTCCTAATATCCAGTCTAAATTTCCCCTGTTCTTGTTCTGTCATTTGTTACTTGGGAAAAGAAGCTGACACCCACCTCACTACAGCCTTCTTTCTGGTAGTTTGGGGTAGAAAAGTTACTTCCCTGCAAGGATTATTCAAGTGTTGAAATGGGATGCTTGAGGAAGTAGCTGGGTCTCACCATCCCTGGAGGTATTTTAGTTGTATAGATGTGGGGACATAGTTTAGTGGTGGACTTGGCAGCATTAGGTTTAGGGTTTGAGATCTTAAAGGTATTTTCCAATCTAAATGATTCTGTGACCCTGGAAAATGCAAATTGTTCTTACCAAGTGCAGCAGTTTGGTCTGAGCTCCCTTCCAGGGATAATGCTGAACTTCAGTCATTTCCTTCCTGCAGCCACAATTTAGATCCTCCTGAATCTGGGATAAAGTATTTAGACACTGTATATATTGCTTATGTATAGTATCAGATTGATAATTTGTGTATGCCAATGATTTGTACATTCACAATTAGACATGTACATTTGTTATCTAAACTGTGAGTGCGCAACATTAAGAATACTTGAAAGGGGCAATGGTAACAGTCACATGAGTTCTAACATCTTCTACCTTTAAAAACATGTCTAGTGCTAGTAGAGATTTTCTAGTTTTCCTATAGCATCTAATTTATTCCTGCTCATGAGTATTGGAAATGAAAATCATCAGTGATCCCCTTAGATCAACAGTGATGTTTTGGTATCTACCTGGGACTTAAAATTCACTATTCAGAAGTTGAGGATGTGCTTTTTGATGACTTCTCAAAATATTAGCCTTGAAAGCTATTATTACTGCAGTTGTGATATTAAAACTGTGCTAGAAAATTGTGGGAAATGTGGTTTCCTGGTGGCAGTTACTGATTTTGAATTAAAAAAAGAAAGCAGTGCTCCAATTTTTTCTGCTGTTGTTGACATGACAAACATAATCACTCCAATGTAATACTCCTGAGTCTGGAGCTGGTCCTTTATTTTCCTGACAGGACCTGCAAAAAAAAAAGAAACCAAATGTTAAAATGCATTTCCTAAAAAGTTGATATTTTACTAAGATGATGTGGCTGATTCTCAAATACTGGTTGTATGAGGACTTAGAAAAGAAAAGGAAAAAAAAAAAGAAAAGGAAAAGAAAAAGGAAAACAAAATGAAAAAAGAGACAAATTGGTTATTTTCCATAAGTGGTCTGGTAAATCACTGCAGCATTGCCACTGCAATGAGATGTTTGTTTCCATTTTATTCTTGTGTTTGCAACATTCATGTAGTGTAGAGAAGTGTGGTTATGATTTTCCTGCACTGAAGGTCAGCAGTAAAAGGGCAGAAACAGGCAGTTACATATTCTTCACAATGTGAGAACAAAGGTTGGCCTGCACTGAGTGCTTAAATATAGAAAGACTGTGTTATACAGCTGCAGAGCACCAGAGAAAACCTCTTCACTCCCAAATGAAAAACAGCCTGGTATTGATAGATCAGTGTGAATAATGGCAGAGTCACATATTTTTCATTTGCTTATATCTAGAGATTCAGTTCTGTGCACTAAATTGTCTTCTCATATTACTCCAACACTGCACAAGATATTAAACAGTTTATAAAGCATTCTGGGCATTCTTGCAGAAAAGACTCCGAGTGAGAAACAACAACATTTATCACCAAAGTCTGTTAGTTGAATCCAGACTTCATTTGGAGTTACCCATTGAGAGCTTCTGTTAATCAGTTATCTGACATTCAGGTTTATTTATAACTCTGGATTTACGTAAGTCATGTATTTGTGTGTTTTCCTCACACTTACTAGCTTTTCACAAGCCACAAGACAGTTGATACTATTGCCCAGGCTTGGTGGAACATCTTCTGATTCGGGGAGGGCATGGATTCCCTAACCAGTGTCAATGCACTTGCTTTATGGTGGCAGCTTGTGAAGTGAGACAGCTGCAGTATCCATACCTCTGATACTGCTAATATTAATTTTCACAGACTATATTCCTCTGTGTTGCCCATTTATTTTTTCAGTTTATATAGCTTGTGTTTCCCCAATCTTTGCTCAGTTTTCTCCCTTTTTTATTATCTCATTTCATATCTTGTGTGTGTGTCTGACTCAGACCTTTTAAATCTATCTTTCTTGCATTCCGTTCCTTCCTGGTTTTTAAAATTATTTTATCCGGTAAAATAAAAATACTAATTTTAAAAATGAAATTGCAAATAACTGCAATCTGTGCAGCTCCAGATACAATGCCATTTGTTCAGTAAAGAAAATTAATTTAAATGAATTCTTGTATGGAAAGTCAGTGTCTTCATCAGTATTTTTATACTACTGTATAGTCCAGTCTACAGAATTCCCGAGAAATACTTCTAAGAAATGTTGAATCAAACCTATTATTTTAACTTTGGATAGAAGGTGACAAGAGATCTCTCAATGCTTTCGTCTCTTTCAAACTATCTAGTGTAACATTGATATAAAGAACAACCACACTGCATCTTGGTACTGAATTTTTTTCCACATGAGGCAACTGAGTGAAGATAAGATGCTTTAAAAAGGGTTTGCTTTTCAGTTTCCAAAGGCTGCTCTGCTAAAAAGTTTTCAGTTAACCTCACAGATGAAAGTGACTGGAAATGTGTCCTTTTAGCTGTTAAATAACTTCCACACAACTCTGTCAACTATGGTAATAATTTATGTGTTCTGATTTTTGTAATGTGGTGTTTGATTTATAGGAAAATTGCATAGACCTTGAGATCTCACTGTTGGTATATCTCTTTGGCTAAACTTTGCCTGATGACTTTGTACGGTATGAAGATATTAAACCAGATCAGCAGTCCTAATACACGAGGACAGAAGGAAAAACCTGGCTTTCAGTGCGACTCGATTACATTTTCTCTCTGAAGTTCTGAAACAAATGTGCCATTCGTCCTGTTTATCCCTGCAACCTCTGTCTTGTGGTAGCTGGCTCTAACAGCCACAGCACAACACATTTTCTCAGGCTTCTTCTAGGAGGAACTTGTCATCCCAAAAACAGAGAATTTGCTGAGATGTTCAGGCTATATGGGCAGCTTTTGCTCCTGAAACAGCCATGCCCTTCCAGTCATGCCACTGGAATGCTATGTGGGCTCTGTGGATATTGTGTGAGTTCTGTTATTCTGTGAGACTCCTTGACAGAGATGGAAGCTCATACATAAGATTTGGATAAGATATGGATCATGGATAAGATATGGATCATGGATAAGATATGGATGAGAGTTGTACATGCTAATAACTAATAAAGTAAGGTCATTCCACTTTCTGCCCCATTCCACTTTCATTTCACACTGCCACTTCATGGGACTTCTGCCATCAGGGAGGTTGGGTTTGGTAAAAGTTTGGTATGTATTTTATGATACATTTTCTTTAAAGCAGTTTTTGTTTTCTTTTCCAATTTGTAAGTCTCCCTTTCATTTTTCTTTTGGGAAGGATGAGACAGAGAGTGCCACTTGTTTAGCAACCAGCCCAGCCCTAACCCTTGGTATTTAGCTGCTTCTCTGTGTTTAGGATGATATTTTTGCTTGGATATCTGTTGTGATTGGAGAAGCTAAAGCTCTGTTTTCAATATATCATGATTTCTTGAGCCTGCAGTCATGTCTGAGTGTTAGTTAATGGATTTTTGCTCTGATCTTATTTAACATGGTGCAGGACAGCACATTTCTCCCCACCCATCTGAAGCTAGCTGTGCTCTAGTGACTCTTGTGCTGTCATCACAATGTATGTGGAAAGGCACTATTTCAAGATTTTAGAGAGGGCAGTGAAGAAGATAGATGCTAGGTTCAACAACATCATTCAAGGTACAATTTTATGCAAGGTAATTGGAAGTTCAGACACAGTATCTATTATCTGAAGCAAGATCAAAGTAATCTGTTAAACACTGGGAATTATAACTCCATTCCTGAACTGTCCTGAGGTACTTGCAAAAATTGATAGTGTTTGACAGGTAGTGTTTGACTATTGACAAAAATATCCTCTGTGCTGACCTAAGTGTCCATTTTTCGGTTCTCAATGGGGGGAGTAAATGAGACAAAGCATCTAATACTTGCAAAGAGGTAATACATGTAGCAGTGGTTTAGCAAATGGGACAGACAATGGCCCTTGTAGCCTGTCCAGCTGCCAAATGCCCACCCAGCTGCCAAATGCCCACCCAGTTACTCAGACCCCTCTGCCTCAATGGCATGGATGGTGAAAACAGGATGAGAAAGCTGGTGGGTCTAAATAAAGATAGGAAGACTACCTATCAATTACTGTTGTGGGCAATACTTAGCTTAGGGAAAATTAACGTTGCCAGTTAAAATAGATGTGAGTATTGAGAAATGAGACATTAAACACCACCTTTCCTCCTATTTTCCTCAGGTTCAACTTCAGTCCTTCATTCCTGACATTTCTAGTCTCCTGCCACCATAAGTGGTGTTTGTGGTCAGTACATAGCAGTTTTTCCTTGCCACTTCTTCCTCTTCACACTTTCCCACCTGCTCTGACATGAGTTTCCCATAGGCTACAGTTTTTCAGAGAAAAATCTGCTTGGTGTGGGGTGCTTCAGGGGCCACAGTTCCTTTGGGACTACCCAACTCTTCCATGGGCTGCAGGGAAGCCTCTTTGGCACCTGGGGTGCCTCCTCTGTTCTCTGGCCCTGGTATTCACCGTGTTGTTTGTTACTTGTTTTGTTCCTTCTCCTCTGCCTTTAAGGTGTTTTCTGTACTTTCTTAAACATCCTTTTTTTTTGAAGGGCTCAGGTGTGCCTTGTGGTGGGGCCATTACACAGCTGACTGGAACCAGCTGGTCCAGTTTGTGGTAGCCCTGAGCTACCAGACTTGGACACTGGCAGTCCAGAGTACCTGAGTTAGGACCTGAGAAACTCTTGCTTTTGTCTGTATGTTGTTGGATTTTTTTCTACCTGGGATTTGGTAAATGTACCAAAGTTTTGGTCCAGATGGAAAGATTAATACCTCCTGACCACAGTCTTGTCACTGAAAGTACTTTGTATTACCTTTCAGACATCTTTGAGAGCATGTGGTGAGCATGTGCTGAGTTCTGCACCATGTGAAAGGTGCTGATTTGGGAAACTGGGTTGTCCACCCCTTCAATGAGGTCACTGTCGTTGAAAAAGGGACCTGCTTTTAAAAAACAGCTTGCAGAGTTCTTAACCTAACTGCAGGATTTTTCATAAGTACTGATTAAAACCAGATGCTCAGTGGTATTTGTGTTGTATGGGAAATCCTAAGGAGTTACTTGATAATGTTGATGATGTTGTGCAAGATGGGATAACGATCCTTTGACAAGGATTTGTAAAGTTTGCCTTCAAATTGCTGTAAATTCCTTAAGCCTTTCCGTAGAGGTTTTTGAATAATGTGATACCACTTACATTGTCTGTGAAAATATAGAAAAATGTATTTGTGTTTATACTGGGTAGTTGTTAGGAAGGGAAGTAAAAAACTAGGAGATCTATTTGATTAAATAGTGGCTAGAAACAGATTTCTTTGCTGTGGAGCTACTTTGGAATAAGGGTGTGCTCACTCACTCTGTCTCTCACCTTTTTCTTTATTGAGGTGCAGTTCAGCTGAGATTGAATTCCCCTTTGGCTGTTTATAAACCCTGAAAGAGAATAATGCAGAAGACTGTCCCTTGCCCATTTGTACATAAGTGATAAGAGCACAAGATTGTTGCTACAGGTTTGCTGCAAACATGAGTTCAGAGGAGAAGATTATATCTCCAGCTCACAAAACATCTACTCCATCACATAGAAGTGCCTCCTCTTCATCATCATCTCAGAGGGATAGGAGGCAGGTAAGTAAAAAACTCTAGATAATTGTAACATCTGGTGAAGATATTAAGTGGTTTCTTTGGTGGCATGAACCTACAGTTACTTCAGTTTTGTGTGGTACATGAATGTAACTACAGATATCTTCACAAAGTGCCGTTGCAATTCAATTTAAATACAATATTGTTCATCTGTTATGGAAGCACCTAACACTCATTTATAATATTTATTTTAAACTTATTTGTATTATTTGGTTCACTACAAACGTACACTGTTTCTCCCACATCATATTGTGCTAATCAGACTTCCTATTTTCAAGAGACCCATGTCTATGTGAGTGTGGTATGTCTTTTCTCTAGGATACTTTTAAGATGAGGACTGTATTATTTCCTCTCAAAACAACTTTAGCATTCCTGTGTGTTTTTTCAGGGCTGGGTGTACCATCTGGTTCCAGCATCAGCAGGAGCACTTCAGAAAGCACCCACAAGTTGTTACGTGTATATTTAACAAATGCAAAGATGGATTAGGACAGAAAAATACTTAAAATTTTGATCCATGGAAACCTTGGGCCCTGAATCAGCTTCTGAGTTGGTTTAATGTCATCATGTTTAAAGAAAGACACGTAAAGAATGCAAGAATATAACAGCTTCGCAAATTAAAATATTGTGAAAATATTTTTATTAGTACAATACTGGCTTCTTTACAGCTTAATGACTGAGGGAAAGAGGCAGGAAATGAACTGAAATTGTTTGCTCTGGTATGCATTTACTTGAATGGTTGTAACTGAAGAACATTTTTCCTGCTGCTTGTATGCCAGCTGTGACTATTTTCTCAGCTGCTGCTGAAACATTATTTCCCCCACCACCGCCTTACCTGAGCTATAAAAATTTTCTAAACTGAAAATTTTGATGAAAACTGTAGCATGTAAATGTAAATAGTCTCATTGTAAAGCATATTTGAAATGTTAAACCAGAAGAATTCTGATATATGTTTAATATCAGGCATGAATTGTGTCTGGAATTTTAAAAAAGTTTCTGTTGCTTTTCAGTGAGGCCAAAGATGATATTCTCACAGGTGATAAATATTTTCCCTTTCATGCAGTATAGGATTTAAGATAGCTGTACTCATTTAAGTACTGGTAAGCATACAATCTCCTCCTATTTTTTTTAGTTCCTCCTGGAGCAAGAATTTTGACATCTTTTTTAATGCATCACTCTATTATCTCCCACATTTAAACACAAAGAAATGTGAATGCATGACTTGTAGGACCTGCTGAGCTCAGCTAAGACCATATCCTCTGAGTCCTCTTTATAATTAGGTGGTTTAGTACAGTCATGCAAGTAAGAATGAAAAAATGACCTTTCAGGAATACCTTTTACCATAAATCTCATGGCTACTATATCTGTTACCATAGCAATGGGTTAGAGCAAGGTATACCTGTCATCATTGTGAAATGGATGCTTAACCATAAGTCCATATTTGGTCACTGAAATGTGAAGCATGATTTTAAAATAATGCTGAAGCAGTTAGTAGTGTGATGCATTCACAGGTCTCTTGGATCCAATACTGCCTGATGATGCTTAACAAATATATTTAGGCATGTAAATGTGGACTGTAAAGGCTACTGCTGGGCATTTTTTTTTTTTTTTTTTTTTTTTTTTTTCTTAGTGCTTTCAGTGTTAAAGGCAGAGAAATATCTAAGAGAATGAATGGACAGATGATTTTTTCTGCAGTAAAACTAAGCTGCAGCATGCAACACAGTTTGGGGTGCAGTGGTACTGCATCCAGGGAAATAAACATATGAACATTTCCTTTGTGCAGAGACACAGTAAAACAACCAGTTTTGTTGTACCATCTACTTTCTTTCCTTCCTTGTGGCATTATTTGTATATGTTTTGGGTTTCATAAGCATTCCCACAAATATGCCGAGAGTTAGTGGGTTGTGGATTTTGGATGGGGGCTGTTGGGTTTTACTTTGAAAAAACCTGAAAATTCTCTCTTGGTGCCTTTGTGGATTCTTCATAGCAGTTTGGAGAAAAGCACCATTCTTGAAGGGGCAATATGTATTGATATGGAAAGTGACTAGATGGAGTGTCAATGTAGGTTTCATTGTTGTGTGTGAGGATAACACATGATGGTTAATGACTGAAATCTTCTCATCATATGATGCTTGTCAAAGTCATACCAACCATTAGGGAACAGTTTCCTAATAAATTATGGTACTGGAGGCTGAATGATTATGAACATGACTGTGATACATCATTTCAGAGAGAGTGGAAAATGTTATGGTGCATATAATGCTGGCATTTTAATGCAGCTTTCTTATTTGTGCAATATACATTACCTATGAGAATTAGCAGTCAGCAAAAGTTTTGACATTGCCAATCTCCAGGCTCCGTGGTCAAGTAATTGATAACTGAACAATATACTGAAGCCAGCAATAACCAAAAACGAGGTCCAGATTTTTGGCATCATAGGAACTTATAGTGTCAGTTATTTTCATCAAAATCATGGTTAATTTGGACTATTAGATAGAAAAAGGTGCAAGACCAACCTGTGTTATTTGACCTATGATCTGAGCAGGGTGGCACGGCAGGACAGTTGTGGTGTCCTTGATGAGGAATAGTTTAGAATGGAGCAGTACCAGTTTTTACTTCTGTGGAGCTATTGCAGAGAGTGGAATCCCTGTCATTACCACTGTCAGGGGTCTCCCTAAGAAAACTAAGAGTCTTTACATGAAAGTGATTCTGCCAGTGTTTTTTTGTGGGCCAAGCTGGAAATGGAGATTCTTTTTTTCATCACTGGTGAAACTCTGAAAGCACTAGTCATGGTCTTGCACAACAAAAAGCAGGAAAGATAACACTGTTCTTAGAAAGTACAGCTGAATATGATAAAATCATATATTATGTGTTCAATTTGATGTATGCAAGTTCTTTATAAATATTCCATGTTTTATTATTAAGTATGCAGGTCATACTGCTGACTGCAATTGTGCTGAGAATACAGAAAGAAGTAAATACATTATAAGGTTAACAATATGCAATTGGGTAGATTGAGGCCTGACCCTAAGCCATTACACAGAGCGAGTCATACGGAAAGAGAGTAATAATAATGAAACTGTGAACAAAGGAGAGATTTTGCCTTTTCTGGCCACCATGTAAAGGGTAGTTAATACATGATATGAAGTGTATTTAGCAATGTCTGCTATTTTAAATGTGGGGATTTCTCTTCTAATGTATAGGTTTTTATTTTTATCTTTTTAGGGTGGAGGGATGATCAGCTGTTATCTCTTTCTCTCTATTTCTCTTTGTCAGATTGCTGTTTCACCAATTCCTTGGTTCATTTACCACATGGCCAAAAAAAAAGGAGAAGAGCTTTTAGCTCTATTGCATTTATCCTTGTGTGGTTACCTTTCTAAAATGTACTTGATTTAGTGAGTGGCATGCTAGATCAAGAAATTAATAGGTGAAAGAAATGAGTGGAGGAGAGAGAACTGGGTAGGCCAAAGGCTTTGTGAGGTTGTAGGACTGGTTTATAGGGAGAACAACAACTGTTTGGAAAGGTAAGGGCAGAGCAAAGGAAATCAAGAGTAGAGGTGTGTTTTTGTGATCAGGAGTATCCGGGAGAGCTGGTTGTTGTGTAAAAGGAGGAAAAAGTCACAAACAACCTTTTATTCTAACTGGTTGATTGTTAAGGAGCTCTTTTATATGGTTAGTCTGAGCAAAAGCAGATCTACTTTTTATCTGTCCCACAGGAAAAGTGATCTACTATTCATAGGAGGCTGGAAAAGACCTTTAGGGTCATTGAGTCCAAGACTGAATCTACTTAATGCAAAGTTCTGAGGCTTAAAATGAGAGATGGGCTGTGGCTATTACTTTGGCTCCTGTTGCTGCTACACCTTTTCTGGTAGCTCAATGGGTAGTAGCAGAGAAGTGGCAATGGCAAGGGTTGTGGCAGGAGCGGTGGTAGTGCAGCAGCTATGGGATTACAGCCATTTGTGCTTTTCCATTGGTAGGCTAGGTTGGCAGGGTACTGTCTATAATACACAGAGATAAGTACTGCCTGCTTTTTTAGGTGATTGCTCTGCCTTTTTTTGGCTATGATTGGTGTTAGAGTCCTTTGCAACCATTTATTGACGTGAAAACTGCATGTATTTTCTGAAGGCCATTCACCGTGTCTATAATACTTTCCTTAGTTGAAAAAGAATTAATGTATCAAGGAACAGTTTTCTTATATGCATGCAGTTTTACTTTCCATCCTTTTTTTAAGGCTACATCAGCATTTTCAAAATTCATTGCTAGCTTCAGACTGTGTAGTGAAATACCAGTCCTTTTAAGCATGGTTAGTCATCAGAGATAAAAAAGCTTTGACGCATTAGCAAATACTTGAATTCTCTTTGTTAGGTATTGTCAGTTTATCTGTTTGCCCTGTTTTAAATAAGCATCAAAATCTAAAGTGTCAAAGGAGAAGAGTGTCACTAAAGACTTGGGCTGTGACTTGGGAGTCATTCCAAAATTGGAATGAAGAGTGCTGTTACAATGATAGGTCTTTTCTGCCTTATCTAGGTGTGCTAATACTTCCCTCCAAGAAGCTCTTCAGAGGAGCAAGCACTTCTCTTCAGAGCTGTCAAAAAGTACCACCTTGAAAAACAAAGGCTTATTTGCTTTCAGAGCCTGAAAACACTGATGTGAAGTGCTATGTACAATACAAACCTAGAGTTCTAGAAGGGCTGACAGAGAGAGCTCCTGAGCTAAGAAATCTTTGACATTTCTGTAATATTTTGTACATCCCAGGAAAGAAGTAAAGACATACACACCTGTATGTTATTAATACGCTATAAAACTGCTGCTTAGATACACTTGCCTTTCAGTAAAAAAGTTACAAAGAGCTCTTAAGCATATTTCTGTACAAGATGAGCATGTGCTACAAAAGAAAAAATTTATTAACTGCATGTGTTTTTCATAAAATATTGTTAAGTTCCTTTGTCTGTTGGCTGATAGCCCAGATTGTTGAAAACAGCTACAGCTCAGAGTCAATAGGACAGACCAAGGTTGAGCATAGGACCACAGTTGCTTTATACAAACTGAAAAGAAAAAAACAAATACTAGAAGAAAGGAGAAATACATTGATGGGCACATGGTTGTTTTGCTTTATACTCACCCATCTTTCACACTGATATTCAAGACTCTGTCTTTATTCCAAAATCAACAGGAGGAAAGCCAGAGCTGACTGAGAAACAGACTAAGATAAAAGCAAATACCAAGGTAATTTAATTTGCAAATAATAGTGCAGATTAACTCTGCAAGTATCATAGCCCCATTTAAAAGGTAATAAAACCTGGCATGTCTGCAGTCAAATCTGTGTCTGTCTTATTACTGCTGCTGTGTTTCAGATAACTGGGGAATGCAATGCTTATAGTAGAGAGAAAATGATTAAGCATTGCACTTCATACAAAATGGAATTCACACAGGAACACAGATCTGTGCAGGTAGCTAGGCTGCAAAAAGAATGCCAATGAATAGCAAATAATAAAAAGTGTGATAATTAGTCCTTTGGATTGCAAAACTTTGAACGCAACCCTGCAAAAAAGGCTCTGCTTTTAAATTGCCGTTGTAGAAGACTCTATGTCTGGTTATGAGTGTTGAAAATTGCTTGTGGTTTCAGGCCCAAGCCACAGCAGAGCCCTGTGTGGCCACTCACACAACTGCCCTCACCTCATTCTCCTTAGTAGGATGAGTAGGAAGAACTGGGAGCAAAATGCAAAACATTGTGGGTTGACTTTAAGAAGAGTTTAATAGAACAATACAAAGAAGGAATAGACAACTGGCATAACAACAGTAGTTAAAAACTAATATATAAACCCAGTAATATAAAATGCAACACACTCAGTTCAAGCCAACACTGCCTCCCACCAAAACCTGCTCCTAACAAACCACCACCATTACCCAGGCCAGCTGCCCCCACTTCTATGTACTGGACATGACAATAATGGTATTGAATAGCTCACTGGCTGGCTCAGCAGATTATCCTCCCAGCTTCTTATGAAAAAAATTAACCCTATCCTAGCTGAACCCAGGGCACTGCTGAATGCTGCAAGCAAACAGACTAACCCACCTTTTCTTCTTCATTGTTAGCTACATGTTGTGTACATGTAGGCTCATTAGGAGTGTATTGAGGCAAGGGTGTGGTTACATATATAATGTGTGTTGTGAATAATAATCTCAAAGGTGAAAGAACGATTTTAGCTAGGTGTAAGATTTAGCAATGAGATTACAGAGAAATTTCAGGTAAATTTGTAATCTTGTTGAATTAATTTCCAAAGGCACACAGGATTTGATGGTGCTGGTACAAGCCAGCTACAGCATATGGGTAATCCTGAAGTGATAGGGAAGTTTGGAACAAAGCAATGCAGAACTTGATTTTCTTTGCCTTTATTCTTGGGACAGGAGTAGTGGGAGTACCAGCCTGACTGAGACGCCTAGGTTAATGGAATATTTATTTTTCTATTCATATAAAGAAAACTCAGAAGCTTTATTGATCTGCCTGTTTCTTCTTTTTCATCTCATCAGCTTTTTTGATCTGCTTCCTTTACCAGCTCTATTATTCTTGTTAAAAAAAAAAAAAAGGCTTGATAATAACTACAGGATCTAAATAGCTTTTATTTCTGTGATGCTAAATAATGGAACTTCTGCATTATAAAAATATCTGCATTTCAAAATGCCAAATAATTGTGCAACTTCTAGCTGCAATTTTTCAGAAAAATAACATTGATTAAAAGAAAACATTTCACACTGAGCAATACTTCTTAATATTATGCTAGAGTCATGTCACAACGTCTCATTTGAGTTAGAATAGAACAAACTCTGTTCAGTGGTTTTGCTTTTGAGCTCAGTTTCTTCTAAGTAATTTCACTTTTTGATATTAATGGCAGGTTTTCACAGTGTTTGCTTCTAGTAGTGATAATGCAAAATGTCCAAGGGTTGGTATGCAGGCCACGGTCACTGCTAAATCTTATGTACTGTGTTGGGGGGCAGAATAAAAGGCCACACCTGTGGGGAGGAGTGGACAGGCCAGGTGGCCCTAAACTGACCAGCAGGACATTCCATGCCAGATATGTCGTATTTGGTATAAAGCTGAGGGATTACAAGTGTCAAGCTGTAATTTTCAATGGCTGGTGTCTGAGGAAGGCTCTGTCTGTTCTGCTTTTGATCCCAATTGGTAAGTTCCTGAATTCAGTTCTGGAGCCTAGGTCCTGAATCTGGTTCCTCTCTGCTGCTGAGTCCAGTCTGTGACTTCTGCCACAGCATCTCAGTTGTGACGGTGATTAATTGCCATCAGGTCATTTGGGTTCAATATTGGTTTTGTACATACTTGTATGTTATTTCTCTCTTTTATTCCCTTTCTTTCACCCTTTTAGAAGTGTGGGGAGTTAATAGAGAACATCTGTCACTCATATAGTGGCTGGTGGAGCCCTAACTCTTGACAAACAAATTTACAGAAAATAATTTGATGCTGGTCATGACAGAAATGAAATAGAAAGCAGACATTTACAGACAACAAGACTACATTTCTTGAAACAGAGAATGTAAAGAAGGCAATTTTATTTATAAAATGTTCCTATTTTCAAATAAATAGTTCAGTAAGTCAGCATTCATTAAAGTGCTGTTAGCTAATAATGTATTTCTCAGTTGAAGTAGAACTGTAGTGACTGAGGGCTGATTTTAAAAAAAAGAAAAAAGGCCCAAACCCCCTTGCCTTAAAATCACATGATTATACATTTCACTGGAAATGTGGCTAGCCAGGGGCTGTTGGGTTACTCAAGTCCAAATATTGTACAAAATGAAATTGCAGTTATGTAACAATGAACTGCACCAGCTGCTTCATGTGAGACCTTCAGAACATCTGTGTTGGGCATTGCTCCATCTCAAGATGGAGGGATTCCTGCCTGCCAAAGAAAACTGGCAAGAAAGCTGGGAATTGTCCTGATTATGCTAGTCAGGTGACATTTTTGTTTTCCTTGGAGAAACAGATTTCGGCTTTCTTTTGTATTTTATATCATATATTAAATGTACTACTCTGCATAAATAGCATTTCATCTATTCAATGAGAAAACCTTATTGTTTATTATTGGTAAGTTGTGCTCAGCTCAAGCAAGCATATTTAATTATTTGATGTGTTAGGAATTTGTGCTAAATAAATACATTTTTCTCATTTGGCTAATAACAGACATTGGGCTAAGTAATAAGATCGGCCTTTCTTTGATAAAGGGGAAGATTTCAAAGCATAGGTGACAAAGTTTTCACTGGCTGGCCCAGGGGAATGTGGCAGTAACGAAACAGTGATGCTTTTCCACTTGCATTACTGCAGAACTAATTCAAAAGTAACTGCAAATAAATGCCAATTATTGTTGCATAATGACATGGATGGTTATTAATCTCCACTGACAACAAAGGCAATCCCTATATTTTCCTATTCTAATTCACAGATGCACATTGAAAGAGAACAATGAAGATCTATATTGCTCTGCAGCAAGATGTGGTCTTTGTTCTGCATGCATTTCTATGAATAACTGCTTATTTTCATTTAGTTTGGTTACAGTCTTTATGCACTTAGTTATCTGTATAAACAATAATATTTACTGCTTATATGTGGTTTTATATTCCATGATTGTTTCTGCTGTCACTTGTAACCTTGTGAACTCTTCTTCAGTGAATGTAAAAAAGCTTAACTGTGAACAAAATTTAATTGTTGGTTTCAGCTGAGAAAAAACTTACCCTTCTTGAAGGGTAATTGCAATTGCAAGTTTGCCATTGTGTTACATGTCCTGGAAGTGAAATAGTTTGATTGCATGCCAAGGGGATACTAATGACATGTTGTGGTAGAATTCTTACCAAACAGTAATATAGGATGTAGCAAAGTTTCTTGAGAGAATAAAGTGCAAATCTAGGCAAGCAGAACATGATTATTTTCTCCTGTAGGGAAAACGAAACAACTTTGTCTTTTACAAAATACGGGTGAGATGCTTCTGGTAAATGGAAAGACATTTTAGATGTCTTTTAAGAGCAGCAGGTTTTTCAAGACTAGTTGTGACATTATGTATTTCATTTTTGTACCATGCTTTGAAGATACACAATTTTATAGTATTGTCCTATGTAAAAACAGCTGTGGTGGTTTAAGATCATTGTGTTCCATAAATGTTCACCTCATCAGATGAGACCCAGTAACTTGTGAAAAACTGTAATCTATTAAAAGCACTCCTGTAATGAGTTACTTCACCTCAGTTGAGAAGCCAATAACAAAATGCTAAGGTGTGATAATGAATGTGTTAGAAGTGGTAATATCTTATGTGCAATGGTGGGACAGAGCCATCTGCACAGTAGGTACACTTAGTGTCTTGTATCTTGGCAGAAAACATAACAGGTCTGGGTAGAAGCACTCCACATCTCTGTAGATAAGAACTGCATTAGTTGTCTTTCCTGGCTATTTTTTTGTTTTGTTTTGTTGCCAGTAATTTCTAGGCTGAACAGAGTAATTAATTTAAATACCAAAAATAAAAAACAAAGGAAGGAAAGAGAGAGATACGTCTTGCCTCAGAAGGCAAACTATTTGTGCAGTGTTATTATGTGTGAGTAGTACTTGGTGTGTTTTGAGCCATGATGCTGATATTGATATAAGGAATATCATGCTTGGTCATTCATGACTTAATATGCATTTTAAAAAATAAGATTTAATGATAAATTACCTTTAATTCCCCTCCCTCCCCCCCACTTTTTTTTTTTTTTAAGAGTGTTCATATTTTGGAGCGGAAGGCTTCTTCAGGAAGCACAGACCCTTCATTAAGCAAGCAATTCCTTGAAAGTGACCCTATATCTCTATGCAAGGTAAGCAAAAGCATGGGCTGTAATCTAGGTGTTGAGTTTCCCTCTTGTTACAAAATAGTTTGACAAATGGCTTTGGGATATTGTTTTGTATAGTTCTACCATTGAGTATATTGTGAACATGCTCTCGAGGTTCCCATTCCCCAGCTGAGGTGTCAGAGTGGCCAATCTTTACTAAGTGTTATATTAAACAAAATTAAGGATTTAAAAGCTGGTGGTGGTCTGGAGGTTTTTCTGCTCATGGATGGCCCCCAGGAACCTCAGCGAGTATGGTACTGGAAAGAGGTACAGCAGAAGACAGGTATCTGCATTGCACTGAATAATTGCTCATTTTGTCTTCTGTATCAGGATGTTTGTTCAAATGAATAGCTATATGAGATTGTGTGATTCTTTGTTGAGAAGTAATCAATACTGATGTTATCTAGTAGATAAAAGACTTATGCCTGCAGCTGATCATCTAAAAGAGAAATCAATATGGTGAAGAATCAGTTGGCAGAGTTATGGAGAGAGATTCTCTGTTCACCCCAGGGTACTCATAGTTTAATTTTCTTCCCTCAAGTACCTGTACTTCTTTTTAGTGAAAAAGTAATGCATATCTTCCTCCCTTTGCAGTGGAGGAAATAGAATGTCCAAGCAATATTCAGAGAAGTAAAAAGATGGTTTTCAAGCATGGTCTTCACAGGCACTGGGTCAGTTCCAGTTTATGGTTAATGCAGGGAAAACTAAACTGAGTAAACATTTCCATAAAAAATATTTGGGATAGAGCTTTTCACTCTATTCAAAATAACAAGATCTTATTGAAAATTGTGGATCTCGAATTTGCTGTTACTTTTGCAATCATATTTTCATAATAGTAGTATTAATGTTATCAAGGCTGTAACTCACTTGGAGGTGTTATGCATGACATTGCTTGGCCTTGACCAGTATTGTGGGAAATGGAGAGGGCAATTTTTTTTTCCCCTTTTAAATTTTTGATGCTGTGTGACCACCCTCCTTTCTTGATAACTTTTCACAACATTGCTGGGAGTTGTGACAAGTCAGCTGAGCAAATGCAAATTTACAACTTTGTAGTGCACAATCAGTAAAACAGTCTAACTGAGCAAGCAACAGGAGATTTTTTTAGTTGGTACACAATTTTATTTATTTAAGAAAAAAGAAATAAAGGCATGACTGTTTTTTCTCTTTAAAAATATTGCTCTTTAGCTGTTAATTATGGTATAAGTCTGGCTTGAGTTGTTCAAATTGTCATGCATAAGACATGATATTTTCAAGGAATATGCTTTAATTGGCTCCCTGAAAGGTATATAGATGGTTGTATCTGAAATGATCCAATTCCTATTCTTTTCTCTAGAGAGAAAATTACTTAGTTTTCCTATAAATGTCTCTTTAATAGAATAAGAATTAATGCAGGAAAATAATAATAATTAAAAACCACTTTGATTAGCAGATTTCTAAGGGCAGAATTAGCTTGTGAAACTATGATCAAATGCCTTTGAAGACAAGAGTTGGCTACATTGAAAACCAGCAACAAACCAACCATCATTGGAGGTGTTTAGGAGGAGACTTGATGGGGTGCTTGGTTGCATGGTTTAGTTGATTAGATGGTGTTGGATGATGGGTTGGACATGATGATCTTGAAGGTCTCTTCCAACCTGGTCTATTCTATTCTATTCTATTCTATTCTATTCTATTCTATTCTATTCTATTCTATTCTATTCTATTCTATTCTATTCTATTCTAATTATTTAAAAAATATTATTATTTAGGAAAACTGACTGTCTGGAATCAATGCAGGTTGGTTTTTAAAGCCCAGAAAATTTACAGGTATTTTATGATCAGGGATTACCACAAAGGACACTGTTAATATATGCCCACATATTTAAGAGTGTGGTTTCTTCCTCATTTCATCTCACAATCTCATCTTTTTTTTTTAATTTTTAATTTTTTTTGAGAAGGGATACTATGAGTAAAAGATACTTTTTTAATTATGTGGCAATTCTGCTCATACTTCACTTGCAAAATCTCTTTGGTCTTTTTAGTTCTTATGGTGCAAGTGCTAATTTGTGGATAGACTTAACAGGTGGTCAGAGCCACTTCCACTTTCACGCTGTTACCTCCAGTAGTAAGTCTGACCCTACCTTACTTATACTTAGCTCTACCACAATTTGGTCTTATTTTCATGTGTTTGGATGTATTTATTTCATTGGGATGCAGTCCTTGTTATCATCAACATGTCCATACACATTGTCAGATTATTGTTTAGTTACAGACTGTTTTAAGAGCTTCAACTTCCTTTTAATTACCTGAGAAAGGTTAGACTTCCAAAGGTCTTCATATTTGGTGATTTTAAATGAGATACAGCTGGGTGTAGTACAGTAACCACATAGTCTGGCAGATTTAAAGCCTTGCCTGATTCCTACCCACCACCCCCAAACTTCCTTTCTTTTCCTTTTGTCTTGCACTGTAGAATTTGGTCAATTTTCATCATGTGTGTGCAGAGTTGATTAATCAATATATCATCATACTTTTTCACCAGGAACCTGACAGCTGGGAAATCATAGAAGGTCTGAAAATTGGCCAGACCAATGTCCACAAGCCAGACAAGCATGAAGGTTTCATGCTGAAAAAGAGAAAATGGCCTCTAAAGGGTTGGCACAAGGTAAATTCTTCATGAAACAGCCAAAATATTATTACCTTGTTTTTTGAATTGGGATTTTTATAGTAGGGTGTCAAATAAATGCCCAGGATTTTGGTGTGTAACTTTTCCTTCAAACTGTGTAAAGAATTAGTTTGCGCACACAGCTCATGGCTTCCGAGTTGCAGTGCCTACTGCCTAATATATTCAAAATCCAGGTGGAATCTGTAAATAATGCAGTAATCTGTAAAAAAATGCCTTGTGGTTTGAGAGGTTTAGCCAGTATGTCTTTTGCTTTCTCCAATATTTATAATAAAATGTAGCCATATACTGTAAGTTTACATTGAGTTTACATTTAAGTGCACAGGACTTCATTACAGGAGAGTAGTTAATAATTTTCCTAAGTGCAGTATGTTTGGGGATGAAATATGAGGAAAGGTAATTTTCTTCTGTGTGTGGAGAGGCAGAGCAATGTGAAATGAATATGATGTTCTTGTGAAGTCCATTAATGACCATGCTTAGGTAAAATTACCAAAGAAAACCAAACTCCCTCCTGTTGTTTTGACATCTTATTTAAGAAGTTATGACTCCAGGAAAGCACTGGTTTCTCGCCCTGTGTGAGATTTTGGTGCCATCTGTTCAGTGACTGACATTTTTTCCCAAACCACCTTCAGAGAGGTATTTTTCTACTATCTGCCAACCGTGCTCATAGTGTTAATTTGACAGGTTCACATCATGAAAACACTGGCCTTCTCTTCCATGCCAAATAGCTTAAAGAATGTGGGATAATATTTTGCTGTGGTTTATATTTTTAGCATAGTCTAGCACTTTAGGTTAAACTCTAAACATATGAATTAGTTTCTCTTAATTAGCAATTAGTTTCTATTAGTTAGTTCTGGTGAAGACCAGCCAGTGAATCTCATCTAAAATCTGTTTTTCCTACTTGGCTGTAGCTTTATGCTATGTGCCAAAGTCTGTGCTAACGTGTCAGCAATGCAGCTCAACTGGTCTGGTACACACAAGCCAGGGCAACTTCAGTTGCAGGAGAAATATGATGTGTATAGGAGATTCCATTCTCTGCTACAAGAGCCACTCAGCATAATAAATGCTGAATGGCAGAGAGAAACTGTCAGGTTAGCCTAGCCCTGGTAACCAGGTCAGTGGAGATACTATGGTTCACATCATACCAATGGCTAACACCCAAGACATAACTTCTCTCATGACCTCTGTATATTGCTGTGAATGCTGTAATATTGACACTTGTACTAATACCTGTAATAGCTAGATTACAGCTAGAAAAAGTGTAATCAACATGAATTACAATCTCATATTTACCTGAGTGTTTAAGGATCTGCCATGAGGCACGAAGCTTTGAATGGCAGAGCAGTGTCTCACAGCCTGCATTTTTTGCTTCCAGCTGGAGATCAAAGGGGCCACAAGAGTACTCATATGTCGGTCTTTCTTTGGGATGTACATCTTTCACTGGGAAACACCTTGCTGTTTCTAGATAGCAAAGATAGGTTGTTAATTTGAAATGTGACCATCGTCTGTGGGAAGTAAAACAGGAAGGAAGTAAAGAAACAGACATCACCCTTTCAACTTAGTGTCTTTTTTATAGAATTTATTGAATTGGTAAAAAAAAACCAAAACCACACACTATTGAGGTTTGTTAAATTAAATCTGGAACACAAGCAAGAAAATTATTCAGTAGTGTATTTATCCACTCTTTCCAACCCACAAACATTCCTGAATTGCTAGAGAGTGACCCTTTTCTTTTGAAGCTGAATTCTTGTACATAATGTAAATTTCATCAGTTCATTAAGAAATAATTATTATTATTTAATTTTTCTTCCAGAGGTTTTTTGTGCTGGATAATGGAATGCTGAAATACTCAAAGTCTCCAATTGATGTAAGTAAAATTGAAGACCATTTAAAAATTTGTATTGAAGTTCAGCCTGCCAGGGTGATTAAATCTCAAGCTTGCTCTAGGCATAGTTATGAAAGTGTACATAAGAAAGTTGTTGATGGACCCAGTGAGAGATCTGAATATTGAAAATATGTAAGGTTTTGGTTTGGTTCTTTCTCAGGAATTCGACCTTTTCTTACTTCAATGAAAATAAAAACTATGTTACTTAAATCAGTTTATTTAATGAAGATGCTGGAGAGATTAGCCTCACCATGCATTTTTCTTTTTCAATTTTTGTGTCAGTCAGAGATGATTATTCTGAGATCTTTGGCTAAAACACAGATGTGATTACAGTGTACTTGAGATATGAGCGGTAGCATTAGATTAGTTAGATCTGATACCAATAACTATCAAGTGGTAGCAGCAGGGAGCTGAGTACTGTCTAATTTTCTCTGCAGCTCACTTACCTGTAGCCGTGTACTGGTGTGAACCACCACACTTTAATTTTGGAGTTGGCTCTGCATTGAGTACTTATGAAATACTTTAATTTGTCTAGAAGTTAAGTAAGTGGTTAGTCTGACTACAGGTTTTATTCTTTTAATATGGCTTTATATTAAAATGTTCATAAAATGAGAAACCATTTCAGCACCAGATATTTTTCTGTTAAATGTAGTGGAGTGCATGATACTACCAATTTGTTACCCTGCTTTTTTATTTTAGATACAGAAAGGCAAAGTCCATGGGAGCATTGATGTTGGTTTATCAGTTATGTCCATAAAAAAGAAGGCCCGTAGAATAGATCTTGACACAGAGGAACACATCTATCATCTGAAGGTAAAAATTGATGCAGATACTTCTTTTATTTCCAGTGTGGATAAAAATAAAATAAACTACAAAAGATGTGCAGAAAAGGTGTATTTTGAATCCTTTACTGATAGTGACCTTGTTTCCAGGTGAAGTCCCAGGATTCATTTGATGCATGGGTTTCAAAGTTACGCCACCACCGGTTGTACCGTCAGAATGAGATAGTGAGATCTCCCAGAGATGCCAGCTTTCATATATTCCCGTCAGCCTCTACTACGGAGTCTTCGCCAGCTGCTAATGTGTCGGAGGGAAAGGTGCGTAGTGTTCTTTTGTTGAAAAGCCATGCCTGCTGGGCTTGGTCATGGGCAATTTCAGTGGGCTCTGCTTGAAATGCAATAGGAGTTTCCACTGTGGGAACTAATAGCCAGCAAAAAGCTGTGAGTGCGTGCGCAGAAAGACTCTAATTTAGCCTTATTGCAGCCTTCATTAATCTGCTGCTGCAGAGATTTTGCAGAGTTCACCAACCCAGAACAGTTGGCAGTTGCCTTTGTCATCAGGGATAAATCTGTCTTCACTGTATAATAATGTTCTTTGTCTTAAACAGCATCTTTTCCTTAACTAGTGGTTAGCCAACAGAGTTTGTTTGTGAGGTTCTTGGTTTGGTTCTCCTGCATGCTTTTTAGAAAAATCTTCATCCTGGGGAGCTATATAGTCAAACCACAGATGTCACTGAAATCACAATGCATATTTTATTTTCTTAAGTAGTCTGATGATTATGCTGGCTGAGCAACATAGCAAGAGTAAATGTAAGCATTTTATTATGCCTTAGGTGCAACAAAATAGCTTACCCTGGCAGTCTCCTATACCTTGCAGTAACAGCCTTCCTGCCACCTGCACTACTGGTCAGAGTAAAGTAGCAGCCTGGCTGCAGGACTCTGAAGAGATGGACAGATGTGCAGAAGGTTAGTCTTTAGCTTTTCATGCCTGTTCTTTCAGCAAAATTTCTTGTTGTTATAAAATAAGAAACAGTCAGTAAACCGATTAATTTGCCTCTTTGGATAAACACAGAGAAACTCATTGTGGTGGGAACTTCCCTCTCTGCATGTTGTAGGATGTGACTTTTGAAATTTATCGTAATAGTGCATATTATCTTAGTATATATTATTGTTAAAAATACAATCAGACTTGTTGCTGATTCTCATAGAAATAATAAGTAATAAACATCTCTAAAAAGAAACCTTTTACTTAGATGACTTAACACTAAGGATTTGGATGTTTAATTTTTATAATGCAATAAAGTGCCAATTATGAACATCATGGTGAAAAAAAGGAAAAGTCTGAACTTGAAGCACTTAAATGTATTTTTGTTTTGTATCTGTTAGATCTTGCTCATTGTCAGGCAAACCTTGTGGAACTCAGTAAACTTCTTCAAAATTTAGAAATACTACAGAGAACTCAGTCAGCCCCAAACTTCACAGACATGCAGGTAAATATGATTGAACATAAACCATAACATTGAAACATTTGTTCTTAATGTTAAATGAAATACAGAGGTATTGTCTATTAACTCAGAATAATTATCTTAAATCGTAGTAATCCTTGGAAGAAAGGTTTATCTCATGCATGTGTCTTAATGATATCTAATAATGTTTCATGTGTAAACAAATAATTAAGATGTATTATATATTTGAGTTAAGTAGGACAAACGAAATGATTAGCCAATTTGCAAGCCAAAACTGAGAACTGTTAGAATGGAAATACATGTATGTATTGAAATTGCATTTCAGGAGTTTTTTATTGTGCTGAGTAAGATATCATTTTAAGTTTTTAAGGAGTGGAGACCCAAAGACCCTCAAAGATGAAGTTGCATGCTCTAGAAAAGAGGGCATAGTACAAAGGTCCCAAGGGTTGGACTGTTTCCCAGTTCAGGGTGAGTTTTCCTCTTGACCACAAAAAAGCAACAGCAGTTCCTAGATCCTTTCTTCCTTTTTCACTCAGTCCCCTTGAATATACAAATCTCCCAGTGGTGTTGGTGCTTTGGGAAGTCTAGCTCCAATGAGATAAGAAGACTTATTGATTTCAGGAAAAGGTTAACTATACATTTTTCTGAGTGGTACCAGAGCAGAAATCCACAAGGATTTCAAGACCTGGTCCTAAATATTGTGCACTCATAAAGAAAGTGTACCAGTAGTTTTGCTAAATGAGCTGAATATGCCATGTGTTTATTGCAGTGTATGAATAGTTGCTGGCCACTGCTATAGTTACGGGCCCCGGCAGTGGCATTCTTCTCTTCTTTCTAATATGTAGATGTCTAATGCTACAATTCTTTACTAACTTGCTGTACTGTCTGTGCTGCTTCTGTCAACTTAATAGTACTTTGTTGCTTTTAACTATTTGTGTAATGTAGGCTAACTGTGTAGATATTTCAAAGAAAGACAAGCGGGTCACAAGACGATGGAGAACAAAAAGTGTCAGCAAAGATGCAAAAATTCAACTTCAGGTACTGAGTCTGCAATGTTTTATTTTTCACTGTACTTTTAACTTTTACTCATGAAATGATACATTAGTTGAAAATAGGAAGTCAGTGTACTGTTGCCTGTGTTACCAATGAATTAAATGAAAACTCAGTTTGGTGCTTGAAATCTAGAGAAGAGAGTGATAAAAGTGTTGATTTTTTAAACTTTCATTCATATGAAAACATTGCCATCTAGGGAAAGGAGAAGGATCTGAATACTGTGAATTATAGGGAGTTCACTATAGTGAGTTAAGGTGCAAAATGCCAGTACACCTGCAGCACACAGGATACCGATGTTCTATCTCAAACTTGCCAAGAAGGGCAGTTGAGGAAGTGACATCAAGCTAAGAGCAGAAAACATGAATGAAACACTAAACACACCAGCTGTGTTTGTCCAGATCTTTTAGTAGGAATGTTACCAATGACAAGTATTTCCACAAGCCTTCTGTTACTGAAAAGGCTATTATGGGAGCAAACAGAATAGAGAAAGAATTTACCCCCATCCTGCCTTAGAGCTTGAAAGAAGCATAGGCAGAGAAGTAAGCATAATGCACTTGTGTTGCTGCTAGATCCAGGGTGTTTTACTGTGTTTTCTCAGAAGTAATTGTGAGTTCTGAGGCCCAGTCCAAAACCTAATCTCTTTTGTAACTGAGGAACTGATAGTGAAGACTTATATTCAACTGACTTCAGGAGCTAACAATCATCATTGTGCTGTCTGCTACAGAATAAATGAATGTCAGCAACTTTTGATCCATTTAAATTCCTTGAAATTCATGCAAACTTTGAAAGCTTTTAATATGAGGAGCTTTCTGTGACTCAGCAACAGAGTAAGGAGCTCTCTATGACTCATTTAAGATTTATAATCTTAAGGAAAGAGTAAGTTGTAGTTTCATCGGCTTTCTCACTGCAGCTTTTTTAGGGGCTTTTTCTTTCTACCTGTTATACTAGATAAATCACAGATTGAGCAATGAATCATCTATTAGGATTAAAAAGGTTTATTAACAAAGGAATTTTGCTGACTGATGTCATGTCCTATTACCTCTATTTGAAGGATCACTGTTTCCTTTCTGTTGAATAACATAAGCAAATAAAAATATCAGGAAAATGAATGCAAGTACTTGGTGCCTATGAAGAGGCAGATGCAACACAGCATGTTCTTCTTTCATGCTGCAGTGGTCTCAGAGAAACGCCTCTCCACAAAAATGACAATTAAATGATGAAAGCAATCAATGTGTGATGCCTCTGTCCCTCTAGAGCGGATCATGAGGAATTATGAGCTGTTCCTTTTCTGCCTGCAGTTTGCCAAAGTGACACACTGGTCTGGGCTTCTGTCATTTTGTCACCTGACTCTCAAACAGCTATTTGTGGCTTGGCAGAATTTGTACCTCAGCTCCTGGAATTCTTGAATACAGTTGGTTTGCAAGTTCTTCTCAGAGAGTTTGTGTGCATAGCACTGTTCTGCATTGGTCTGTCACTTCTGGGTTAGTAATGAACTCTGCCTAACCTGTGTCAGCATTAACTCCTGGCAAGCTTTGTTAGAGCAGAGCATCACTATTGATGACTGATTTATAAATAAATTAGCAGTGAAAGAAGAGAAACAATAAAATCATTCTGAATTATATGGAAGATGAAGACTCCTTTTTAGCTTCTGTTATCTTGGCTAGTTTGATGGACTCAAAATATTGTTTATTCTTTCAAGGGTTGTCCTGTACCATGAACAGTCTAAAGATGTGATCTGTGGAAGATAGTCTTATTCTGATTCATTGTGCTATTCCTGATTTGTTCATATTGCCATTCCACTAAAATGTAGGTTTTCTTCCATGCCTTGGTGCTTGTTAAGCTTACAGTCCCATTTTGTTCCTCTGTTAGCTCCTCCTAGCTTCATTGGCCTTCTTTATAGGTAATCCACTGCTGTGAATCACTTTGTCAAATTTGTGATAATTTCCTCATGGTGCCAAGACATGATTTATTATGAAACTGTTGACATTTGGTACTAAGAAAACTTCTGTTGTCCTTTTCCTTTCTCCAGGCCTCCATGCATCTCATTAGTTTGAAAGGATAATGCTAAGCACTAACATACTAATTTAAAGCTAAGGGCACTACTAATTGCATTTAAAGTGATTAGTCACTAGCTACCATCAAAAGACCTTCTGATAGTATGCTGGAGAGAGCCACCCTTCTGTGGAGGATAGAAGTTAGAGAGCTTTCTATGTAAGTGTTTTGTTCATGAGTAATGGAGAAGGAGGATATTTTTAGCTAGCTCAGCATGCACTGTGTAAAATGTAAGGAGAGGATTCTCCCGGCCAGGTTTTTTTATTGTACTTGTGAACGTTTTTTTGTTAATAAGATAGCTTTTATTGTATTTCTGTTAGCATTTACATCACAGAATGTGTTATAATGTGTTTAGAGCATATTTGTAAGAAAAGCTTCTTGCTTTGTTTCTTAGAAATAGATATTTACCAGTTAGGTATACCAGTTCTGTATGCAGTTAGCTTTAACTTTTTTTCACACATTTAATTCTGATGACTGAAGTAAAATTGAGCATGGCATGTGTGTATATGTTTGTAGGCTAGAGGGTCTAGTGCTGCTAAATTATTTAAAATTACCATCTTAATTTACATGACTTCACTCAGGAGTAATACAAGGGCTGCCTCTCTGAAGAAAGATTGCTTTTATGAAGGAGTTGTATTTTGATTATTAAAGCTTGCTTAAAGTCTTATGAAAACAGCCTGCAACAGCAGGTTAATTGACTGGTATTCATTTTAGAAATTATGCTTTTGTACACAAATGAAAGGTTTGGGTTTTTTTCCCTTTTGTGTGGAAGACCAATTTGTCATTCTCATGACAATCTAAAGATGTTTGAAAGAAAATAAAAACAGATTACTGAAAAGCAATAAAATGAAGTAATGTTTATTTAGTTTCCCTGAAAAGCTCAGAGTTGCGAAGTTTTGGGATTCTTTTTTTGCTTTCAAGGGGAGTAGTTTAATAGAAAACTATAGGCTATGGGGCAACCTGAAAAGTCAGCTTGCTTTGCTCTGATTTTCAGCTCAGAAATGAAACTGGACTCAAAGACTGGTTTATTAAATAAATGTGTTGTGACTAACATTCTTACTTCACTTCTTTTGTGTTGAGGGGAGTGTGTCCTGCAGAGCTCATTGTTCTAATTTTAATAATGCATACTGCATTCATAATCTTGCTTATATATATATTTGCATATACCTGTCTGTATATTTTTTATTTATATGTCCCTGTTAGTTAAACAAGAATATTCTTCCAAACTCTTATTCACAGGACAGACATCTATAGAGCACAGAGAACTTTACATTATGCATGTGATGCGTTCTCTGCTTTAACAGAGTTTGTGCTCTTTATTTTAGAGGTTATCTACATGGTTTTTAATGTGAGAATTTTACAAAATATTGCAAAGCAAGGCTGTTCTTACTGTGATCATTAGACAGCCCTTCCATTGTCAGTAGCACTGCCACTAATATCAGCCAGAGGGTGCGGCGTTTGGCCAGCAATACCTGTAAGAATGCTACAAAAGCGAGATAATTCAAATAGTAGTTGAACTATAATATCTTGTTCTCCATCATGGTGTATATGTCACCAGTCTATGCCATTGTTGCTTTTATGGTGCCCAAGCTGCTTTCAGAAAAAGAAAGACTGTATATATATTTTTAAATGCTGATATGTGAAGATATAAGGGGGGTGGGGGGAGGGAATATAAAGAGATTGATTATTTTTTTTCTAAGAGCAGAAAAGCGGCTTTTCAAATCTTCTAAAATCTTTAAATGGCTTCAAAATAATAACATTTGGATTTGACATTAAATAGGAGCACTTTATGATAGGTGTGGAGCTCCTCTGCATTAGACAATACCTTGTTTGACTTTAATGTACCAGGAATTTTCTTAAAAGTGAAATAAAAGTGAAATTAAGCAGGATGATGCAATAAGTTAGGCATGCAGAAAAGGAAGTAGTTGTTCAAATACATAGTTTTCATCTGTGTTGCTTTATTTGAGTTTATAATTGGTTTGGGAGCCAAGCCTTCAGTACAGTATGGGAAAGGTAGCTGGAACTCAAAAAAGTGGTGTGAGAAAATTAACAAATAGGCTCAAGGATGGGGACAAAAATGCTAAAACTGTGTACAGGAATGTTTACATAAGCAATCTCACTGTAACATGCATACTGAAAAGTTTCGCCATTGAGGTGCATGCATCTCCAGTTACCACATTTATGCACTTCCACTAATGTAAAGTAATAGTCTGAGAATTCATCTTCTAGGTGGTTAAGAGACCACCAGAAGTAGTTTGGGTTTTTTGTGTTTTCTGCCATGCCATAGCATCCTTTTTGTTTTCTCATTTCATAGTTGCCTTATGATTGAACAGCAATGCTAGCAGGTTGTTTTGGTGTTTGTTTTTTTGTTGTTGTTTGTTTGTTTGTTTGGGTTGGTTTGTTTGTTTTTATTGGCAGTCTTAGCGAGTGCACTGAAGTCCAACTCATCTGGAGATCATTTTAGTGAAGTAACTAGTCTCTGGCATACACAACTGAAAACATGTGATATGTCCTCAGAATGTGTAGGCCATAAGAGTTAACAAAATTGAAATCCACTTAAAGAATCTCCCTCTCCCTTTTCTGATCACCTTTCATCTTCCTGTGTCCCATCATCCCTTCCCTTCTCTTTTTCTACTTCCTTCTCTTGCATTCACTGTCAGGAAGGGCCAGCACCGAAGGGCCAGTTCAGCACAACACGTCGCCGGCAGAGACTAGCAGCTGCAGTGGCTACAACAGTGAGTGGACTTGAAAATCAAGGGATAGCTCTAAAGATGGGAAGCTATGAATGTATAATAAGCTTATGAAAATGTTTCTTGCACTTTTTGGAGGTGTTCATGCTACCCGCTCTCAGCCAAGTTTCTTAGAAGTTGTCAGACCTGACAAATGAATTTGATAAATGTGGGTCTGAGCTTGTTTACATGGTACATGCCCCTCCTCCTTTATGCAAGTGCAAGTGATGGTCAAACTCAGTCCCTCCACTCTGAACATCTTTGACATAACCTGCTATGTGCTATACAAACTGGCACAAAGTTACCAATTTATCTTAAAAGATTCTTGTGATAGTCTCTAGACAGACAGAAGAACAAGGAGATTTGTTGCAAACAATCATAGAATTACAAAACTTACAGATTGTTTTTTAACTGCCCCCCCTTTTTTTTTTTTTGGTTGTTTTGTTTGTTGAAGTAGTAGAAGGGTAGCCTTTTCATTTGAGACACTTTCTGTTTACATTCCATAATCTCAAAAAGTCATATTACTACCTCTAGTGTCTGTATTTAGTTTTGCTTATTCCCTAAGTTCTTGACACAAAATCTGGAGCTATGAAATCAACACAGGGGCTGGGAGCTGGGAAGGGGAAGCATTGTTTGTGAAATTGGATTAGCATCAAAAGGGTATCTTCAGATACTGCTTTATCAGGAAAGCTCATACTAGTAATGCACAATGTAGACATTAATAGTAATTCATCAACCAATTAGTACAAGAGCTAGGTAGAGAGGGCTCTGTGCAGCCAAAGGTTGAAATGAGTTAAGAATCCATACACCTGACCTAGCCCAAGCAGTGAATGTATTCTCCAGGCTAAAATATTCCAGGGTCTGCTGCTCCAGCCCATGGCTAAAATTTCCTAGGTTATACAAAGCTTCTGCTTAAGACTGAATAGCTTGAATATCTGCTACCTGAATCACAAAACTCTGTTAGGCCCTCCTAAAAATCTTGAGAGAAATCAGTGTTTCTCCAGTTCCCAAATTAACTCATCTAAATCTAATCCCCCATAATCAATTGATGCTGAGTGCTGTACTCAATAATGGATTCTGACCTTATGAGTCTGCCTGCCTCTACCGAGAAATTGACCTGCTTTTCAGTTTATGCGGCTGAGTAGTGTCAGTGTGAGGCTCTAACCAGTAGGTTCAGCAATAGTTAAACAGCATTGGCAAGAACTGTAGCAAGGAGTGCTTAAGCTGGATTGATTTGTAAGGCAGAGAGTTGCTGAATTGCTACCTGGAGCTGAAGTGAGGACCTGTTGAGAGAGGTCTTGGAGGAGCTGAAAAAAGATCGGGGGGGAAGGGGTTTGTCTTTGCAGCTATTGCAGTGATTGTGGCAATGGCCTGCTCTTCCTGGCTAATGTAGTGAAGTGCTTGTGTCTCCCAGATAGTGAAGCTGTGTGTATAGACGGAGGGAATAACATCAGTTAAATACATGGCAGAAAGAGGAGATTTTCCTTACAACCCACTCTCCCAAGAACAGTCTGTTCCTATATGAACCCCTAGTTCTGAAGAAGGTGATGTACAAGTGGGTGTTAGGCCCTGTCATAAAACACAAAGTCAGGACAAGGTACAACGCAGACGTTGTTGCGTCTGAAAGAGCATGCACATGGAAGAACTCAGAGAGATGTATCAAGGAGCAAAATACATTTAAAAAAAAAAATCTCCAGGTCAACAAGAAATAAAGAATTAAAGGGTAGTAAAGTCAGAATCAAGCCACCACAGATGCAGAGAGAAAGCACAAGGGTGAAGGGAAAAAGAGGAGGGGAAGCACATTGATGGTGTTCCTTGGACTGTTGGCTATTTAAGAGAACGAAAGACTTTGCTCAATGTGGATTTTGTCATGTGTTGTGTAAAGTAGCTTGGAAACTTTTCTAAAAGATACATGAGGGGAATTTCTAAAAGGTGCATATGAGAAGAGTTCACATCAGTCAACATTTCAATATTATTGTTTCTTGTATTTAAAGCAGACAGCAGAGCAGTACTTCTCTGTCATGCAATTGTAAGTTTCTTGCAAGCGCTGTGACAGTATTAATAGAACTGCTGTTTCTAGAACATGCATTAAGCTGTTACTTACAAGGAAAAAAACCTCACTGTGGAAACATTGCTTTTCAGCCTGGCTAGCTGAGGTACGAGGCAAAGATGATGGATCTAGAGCAGTTTGCTTCATCTAGGTTCATCACAAAGTGACTAAACAGCCCCTTGTAAAAAAATTAATTAATTGAAATAGCTGGAAAGCAAAATATATGAGAGAAGCCAATAATGTTAAGCTGGGCAGGTACCATAGAGCTATTATTTTATGTGCTAAATGTATTTGGAAATTGAGGAGGAATGGGATAGAAAATGGTTATTTTTCAGGATATGCTCATGAATGGAATGAGAAGGGATTAATAGATCCAACAGGATTTTCAGAGTTTTATTGGAGAATCAGAACTTGGTGACATATATTGATTACAGCTTTCCAGGAAAGGATTGATAAACCCCTTTGGTCTAATAAAATAACAAATACTGAGGGTAGTATAGAACTTACCTGTTGACATAAAATCTCAGTAATATGACTTTTTATGTTATTTGCTGCTCTGTCATGCCTTGGAAGACACACTTTATATTTTGGCCCCATTTTTCATATTTGAGTAATTACTTTCAGCTATAGTACAGAAATTCTTTATTTATACATTTGGTCAATATAATGGCATGAATTGGATTTAATTTATCTAATGTTTTTAACAGTGCTTAATATTTAAGTTACTAAATACCTTTCTGCATACCTTTATTTAAATTTGAAAATTGGGTTCTGGGCTTTTTATATAAATATGTGTAAATGGTTAAATTATAATAAAATGCAACATATGCTCACACATATATCACATATATAACAGTGGTAGCCACACTCTGCAAACGTAGCATATAGGTAACTGATCAGTATACACGATGCGTGTTTATAACTTAGAAAGATTTGCATGTATATTTTTACTCCTGTACTGAAAAGTATAGAAGAAGAAAGAGAAATGGACATGACTAAATTTTTTCCTCCATCTTACTAAACTGTACCTCTTTGCATTTATTTCTTCTTTATGTACTTTAAATGAAAAATCAAATGTTTTGGTTTTTTTTGTTTTGTTATTAGTGTTTATTTGTTTAGTCAGAATGACTAAATGCCCACACACCAGTAGGCAATACAATGAATTTCAGCTCAAGATATACCAGTAGTTTTGAAAACTTCGATGTTTAGTAATATTCTATCCTATTTCTGGATCTGTGGAGGAACTTGCAGTACTTCAAATGTTGATACTGTAATTAGTCATGCTATATGTATTCTGAAATGTCCAAATATAAAGCAGGATGTATCACGATTCAGTTTTTCCAGTCATCTTTTAAACATTAGGAAATGGTCCAATTTTGAATTTGAATGATCCATTGTTTGCCATTAGCTATGTATTTAGATCATCTTATGCCTATTTCAGTGAAAAAATTCAAGAGAATTCTGTGTCGACCACGCAGAGATTCAGGAGAACAAAATGTTGCATGTTTACTCTTACTAGTTGTTCACATTGTAGACCAAGTCTTTCATTTTCAGAAGAATTTTGTATTTTGCTTCAGCAGAGTCAAAGGGTTGATTTCACCTTGTAAGTATTTCCACACTGTTTCTCATTGCAGGTCCCTTTCAGTGCCACAATGTCGCCTGTTAGACTGCATTCATCGAATCCAAACCTTTGTGCAGACATTGAGTTTCAGACTCCCCAAGCCATGTAACAGACCCTCTGGAGTGCTCTACTGAGTACATGAAGCTTCAAGAAGAATTCTGCTTGATGGCACAAAAAGGTAACTGGAAATGTCAAGCCTTTCCTTTATTGTGCGTCTCTGTTGTGTGTGTAGGGGTTTTTGGCGGCTTTGGGTTTTTTATTTTTATTGCCTTCACTTAGTTATGGCCAGGGCATTCATCTGCATTAGAAGGTACTGTGAGAGAATTTTTAGCTGGTTGGGTGGCTTACATAAAGATGACACACATCCTTCTTACATTTACCATGCATGTCATGAATACAGAAATATGTAAACATTTTTAGAAGTTTTCTGAACTGAATTCTGCATCTTGTAAGTACTCAGCTGAATTTGCAAGCACTGGTTGGTTTCTTCTTAAGTATGAATTGGAATATCACTGCTACGTACAATATTGTGCAGCTCATGTTTGTGCAATATTTGCTACGTCAATGGAAACAACAGGTAAAATGTGAGGCTGATATCTTACAAAATGTTAAAAACCTGTTTAAAGACTCAAGTAATCCCCTTTATTACTGCGATATTATGTGATAGCAGAATTGATTTTTTTGGTCACTCTGAAAGTAAAATTAAAAAAATACCGGTAATAAACCAAAACACCAACAGAAAGGAAAGGGTTTCCATATATGAAGTTTTCCATGTACTTGTCCATGCAGTTTTCCAGCACCGAGAGTATGTTCAGTTAACATATGTGTGAACATTCAGTGTGCACATTGCATCCTCAAGCTGTAAGTGTTGGTACTTAGTTTGACATGGATTACTTGAGGTTCAGATCCTTGTTTCAAATTTCCATAATTGTGGGATGGAAATCTCACGCTGTCTTTATTGATTAAATATTGTAATAGATGTCAATGTGCAGTTCTGTAGCTGAGGAAGCACTTATTTTCTTGTTTTTCTCTTTTGCTTAGTGCATTCTCTTTTGAAGTCTGCCTTTAACAGCATAGCTATAGAGAAGGAGAAGCTTAAGCAGATTGTTTCAGAGCAGGATCTTGCAGGACACAATGCTCAAGTAGCACACCTCAGACAGTCACTCTCTCAGGTATGTTCTTGATTTGATTCGAAGCACATCTAGCTTGCCAGATCCATTATTCTTTTGTGTTTTGGCCATTTCCTGAAGTACAGGAAGCCAACAAAGAAGCCAGTCTCTTGGCCAAAACTGTGACATAGGTTCCGTTATGACATAGGCCTGACCTCAGTGCATGTGGAAATGAAGGATATAATTTGTGTAAGCCTGTGTCTTTCATGGTTTTCTAAAGTAAAGAAAATGGATCAAATATTTTTAAATAAATGCTAGATACCTTTCCTGTACAGCTAGGGAGATACTCTTCTTTTGTTAAGTACAGTTTAAATTTTGACTGTGTATTTTCAGTTTTGTTTTCTATGTCCATGTCTCTAACTGCAGAAGGAATCATGGGTAAATTGGATTTTCAAATACACACTTGTTACTGTCCAGTGTCTCTCCCACTTAAGCCAAAGGAAATCTTGTCATTTACTTTCATGAGGAAGAAGAAGTAAATTAACTCCTCAGGCTGCAAAATAACTCAAATCCCTGAATTCATTGTCAAGGAAACATAAAAGATTTTAATCTGAAGAATGGATTGATTTGGATTACTATTTCTGCAGGAAATGTGAGCAGAGGTTTAAAAGAAGGCAGAACTTGACCCAAATGTGCATATAATTTCATACACTGTTACTGCTGTTGGGTTGGATGTGTTTTGCTTTGACAGTGAAATTGATGCACAACTTTTCTTTAGATAGAGAGGCATATCATGTTATGTAGATTGTGTATGCTGTGTGTTGCAATGAAGAAATGTTAGGGACAAAAGATAAGGGTAACCATTTCTGGTTATTGATTGAAATGTAACTAATATTTGTGGACACTTATTAGCAACTTGTATGAATTAAATGATTGTGTTTTCTTGTTCTTAGCCTCCACTGTCAGTCTAAAAGTCATTAGGGAATGAGTGGAAATAAGGCAAATGAATGGAAATGAAGGGAATAACTGGAAATCAGACCTTAGTGAGCCTTCTGGGTTTGATAAGTCTTGTGACCCAGTTTGAGCAGTTTAAGAAGCTACTGCCAGGCTCTTGTTAGTCCTTACCTTTCCTTCCTGGTAGGTGACAACTGTGAACATGCCCAGACCATTTCAGAACAAAGCAAAATGGGGTAATTTAAACTGACAGTGACAGTTTAAGCTAGCCTATTTTACTTTGGTCCTTTCAGTGTAGTCATGCAATCTGTTCCTGAGTTTGCACTAGGGTGAGTCAGAAAAAGATTAGTACTCCATTATAGCAGTCATTTTCTACTAAGACAGCATGGCTGGCTATTGCTCTTTTTAAAAATCCACAGTGCTGGGCATATATTAGGGTTAAGTCTGTTGATGTTCTAGGTATGTAAGATAGCATGTTTTTTCTGGATTTCAGAATCTTGCTCATGACTCTTTCTAGGTATCAGACCTAGAAGGAGAAAAATCAGCATATACCAGACACCAGTTTAATTCTATTGTTATGTGTGACACTCTGGTGGATCAGTAGTTTGAAATGAGTACATATGCAAATACATAAAATTTATCTGGATGGGTGAACACTCGATACTAGCAGTTTCGTTGGTTTTGCTGGAAAGGATGGAATTTCCTTTTTTCAGATTTCAAGTGTTGATAACCTTGGTCTGGAAATGATTATGTAGTTGTAAACCAAGGTTTGACCCTTTGGACATTTTGTGGGTAGTTCCCATTTGTTGTTCTGCAGTTTTGTTCTTTGTTGCTTCATTCACTTTGCATTTCCATAACGTACATGATGCACCAGTATACCTGCCAAAAAGTATCTAAAGAGTTAAGATGGAATGCCACTGTTACATTGTGGGATACTATCTAATAATTCATTACTGAAGGCAAAGCAACCAAAAGACTAAGTCATGTTAGAGAGACTCTTGAAATAGGGATCTCTCTAAAAATGGAAGAAAGAAGGTTCTGTGGGTTTTTTATTTATTTTTTTAAAAGGAAATTACTGTGAAGAAGCTTTTCGCTTTTTCCTTTTCTCTTTTTCTTTTTTTTCCCCTTCTGTTTAATGCTTACTTTTTAATTTTAAATTAAACATACAATTTTTATTTTAAGGCTCTCCACCAGAATGCTGAACTAAGGAGTCGCTTGAACAGAATACATTCAGAATCTGTTATTTGTGATCAGGTTGTCAGTGTAAATATTATCCCTAGTCCTGACGAGGTAAGACTTTGGCCTTTAATGAATTTAGAGTACAATCAAACCTTCCTAATTCTCACTAATAACTGAAACACACCTGGCAAATTATAGGATTTTTCAGACTGGCAACAGTTCAGAAAAAGTCAGATTATATTTTCCCCACATAAAATAAAACTTATGTCTTTCATTTTCTGTATGTCGAATCCCATGGAAGAACTCCATTTGTTCTCTGCAGAGAAACAGTTTTGGAATATTAATTGTTGGCTGTGGGAATTAATGAGGTTTTACTGTATTCGAATGTAACACACAGTAGCTAACCAATTCTGTCTTAACTTCTTGCCAACTCAACAAAGCAGTTTAGTATTTAATGGCCTATTGCTGCAAGTGTTTAAAGGGCCTGATTTTTGATAGCTTGAATGGCACTGCTGAAATAAAAAGGTTCAGTCTATGAACACTATACTAATACCATGTTTGCAACATCAAGTATTTCTTCTTTTGCTTTCCTCAGTCTCCTCAATCACAGATTACTGAACATTTGTAATAATAACAAGCTAAGTTTCCATCATGAGGAGGACAAATCTGAATTCAAAAGCTGTAATATGTTGCAATTAACATGGTTGCTTTGACAGCCATTCTGCTTGCATTTTACCAAAATATTTTCTTCATTTGTCATTTCCACTAATATTTTTCTATTCATGTGCCATTTCAATTAATATATTTTTGCTTCCTAATTGTTTATTCTTACAAGAAAGAGAGGTGAAAATACATTTCCAATTACTTTTGTGTATTTGCTTTTTGAAAATGTCCAGACAATTTTGCCAAGAGGCCAGTGTGTTGGAGAGTAGCAACATAGAGGTGAAGCTGTGGCACAGCACAGCCACCTGCAGTGAAGTTCTGGGCAATGATGATTTCTTCTATTTTGTATTTTCTGTTGGTTAGCTGTTTCTGTGTCATACCTACCTCACTGTCTTGGTACAAGTGTGTCAGACTGAAGGAGTTTTTCAGAGGTTCCTTCCATTAATTTTTTTTGGACTGCTTTATATGGATTATCTTGCCCTGTGTACATAATGCCTGTGTGAGCATCTTTCTTCATGTAGGGGCATGTGTATGTTTCCATACAAAACCATGCAATTTCAGTCACCTGTAAAGATAACAGTGAAAGTGAGTTTCTGTTTCCATTATAATTCGTCAAATATCATAAACCATCCTCAAGCTTGTAAGCCCCAGTTAAAAAGAAATGGGTTTTGACCTCTTGGCATGTTTATGGTGTTGTACTCTGGGGGGGGATTTTTCGGGTTTGTTTTTTTATAAGTGGATTTTGAGGTAAGGATTCTTAATTTACAGGTTTACGATCAACAAAACCATTTATAGCAATTCTGTAGTAAGATTAGTGGGAATGGAGTTGCAATCTGAAAAGATAACTGTGTTTAGGAGGGCCAGAATAGTTTCATCTGTATTATCTCCCAGAAGCAACATGCTGTATAAATTAAGGGATTAAGTTAGTAAACTGTTTCCCTCTACAGCAGCAGCTCCTTTGGTGGAATGGTACAGTGAGAAAGCCTTAATTCTCCTTCCTTCCATCTTAAAGTGATAGTCTGTAGGATAATTGAAACCAAATTTTCCTTGCAACAAGAGCAGGAAGGGGAAAGATACATTCCACTATTTAAATTAGCTTTCCCCATTGCTCATAAATTCTGTTTGAAATAAACCACAGAGAGTTAATTCCCTTTAGCAATACTGACTCCAAGTTAATGACAATTCAAATGAGATTTGGAGTACAAACATGGAATAAAATAAATATGTATTATAGCTGAAAATGCAAACATTTGTTACTAAACTGGTTCACAAGAGCATTCATTTTGAAAGTAAGTTCTGAATTCCTGACCTTATAAGGCTTTTGGTTGTATCAATGCTACCTTCCAGTGATGTCTTTTCACCTGAATTTCGTGGTCGAACTTGTCTGAAAAAAATCCAGCTATTGTCCATAAAATCATTCCTCCTGATACAGAACTAGATCTGTGATTATTTGCCCTGCTAAAACTTAGCAGTCAATGCTGAGCAGGCCTCAAAGACATGTATCTCACTGCTTAAAGTGCACTTTATTTTGTATTTTTTAGTCTCATCTGTTAGGTACACACAAAGCCTTACTCAAATGCTGCCATTATCTGTGCTTAAAACTGGCACTGAAAAATCATTCAGGTGATTTACCCCTTCTATGCAAATCTATTTTGTGTTAGAAATAATACTTCTATTTTTCTGTGCTTTATTTACAGACAGGTGAACAAATTCATGTCAGTTTGCCACTGTCTCAGCAGGTTTCTAATGAGAGCAGGCTCTCTATGTCTGAATCTGTTTCAGAGTTCTTTGATGCACAGGAAGTGCTTCTGTCTGCCAGCTCATCAGAAAATGAGGTAGGCTATAACAGCAAGATGCAGCTTTACTATTGGACAGATTTAGGTGATACCACTAGCGAATGAATTTAATTTTTATTTTTTTATAATGCTACTTAGAATAAAAAGGTATCAAAATGTGTAAAGTGTAGAATACAATAGAATTAACCAGGTGGAAAAGAACTTTGAGGTCATCAAGTCCAACCTATCACCCAACACCATCTAATCAACTAAATTATGGCACCAAGCGCCCCATCCAGTCTCTTCTTAAACACTTCCAGTGATGGTGACTCCACCACCAACCTGGGCAGCCCATTCCAATGGCAAATCACTCTCTCTATGAAGAATTTCTTCCTAAACCTAAACTCCTGGCACAGCCTGAGACTGTGTCCTCTTGTTCTGGTGGTGGTTGCCTGGGAGAAGAGACCAACCCCCACCTGGCTACAACCTCCCTTCAGGTAGTTGTAGACAGCAAGAAGGTCTCCCCTGAGCCTCCTCCAGGTTAATCAATTCCAGCTCCCTCAGCCTCTCCTCATAGGGCTTGTGCTCCAAACCCCTCACCAACTTTGTTGCCCTTCTCTGGACACATTCCAGCAACTCAACATCTTTCCTAAACTGAGGGGCCCAGAACTGGACACAGGACTCAAGGTGTGGCCTAACCAGTGCTGATTAGAGGGGCACAATGACTTACTTGCTCCAGCTGGCCACAATATTTGTGATGCAGGCTAGGCTGCCATTGGCCTTCTTGGCCACCTGGGCACTCTGCTGGCTCATGTTCAGCCTAGTAGCGACCAGTACCCCCAGGTCCCTCTCTGTACCTGTCCACTCTTCAGCCGATCTGACCCCAGCCTGTACCACTGCATGGGGTAGACAATTGAACCTGAGACTTCCTTGTGATAGGGTGCAGAAGTTCCCTGAAGTGCAAAACTGAGTTGAAAGTTGTTTTTATCAGGTGCTTTTGTTCAGTACATGCCCTTACCTAGAACATAGCAGTTTCTGATAAGCATAACATAGAGGGGAACAAATATATATGGCTATGCAGTCAATTAATTTAAATTTTAAAATATTTAATAAAACCTTCTTCTTGTATACATATAAAGCTGCTCTCTATAATTGGGGAAGTAGTCAAAAGCCTGAAAAATTGGCTCGCTCAAGCAGTCGGATACAGTTCATGCTACTGTATCATGCTGCTGTCTATAGCTTTCCTGTGCTATTCTGAATAAATTCTTCTTTAAAAAAAATATTAAAAGAACATTTTAAAATAAAACAACAGTAGTGCTGTGGTCTACTTCAACTCTTCTGTAAGAGGAAATGAATGTGTCAACATATTTTGTCTTTGATAAAGATTGCTCACGTGCTGTGAGTTGGCACAACCAAGTTTTGACCATATGATAGATTGGCAGCATGGGATGATCAAAACATCCAGTTGATGTAGTTAAAAGCTCTGATTGGTTAGAGCTTACTTGTATTTCAGTTAATTACTTATTTTTCTTAATTTGTAAGTGTATTTTATAAGTATTTGACTTAATTGATACTTTATTTATGTTACAGGCTTCTGATGATGAATCCTATATCAGTGATGTGAGTGATAATATATCTGAGGACAACACCAGTGTTGCAGACAACATTTCTCGGCAAAGTATACTGCTGCGTTTTTAACTTTGGGAAATTTGTTGCTTATATTCATGTACCAGATTTTTTGAATGTCTGTACAAGACCAACTCAGCTGAAATTAGTGAAGTTGGGCTTGCTTGTTGTGGTAGTGGTTTAGTTGAATGGATAAGTCTGGTTTTCTTAATCTGATGCTTTCTTATCATAATGCTTTTTTCCCTTCTCAGTTCTTAATGGTGAGCTAACAGGAGGTGCATTCAGGAATGGACGGAGAACTTGTCTTCCAGCTCCCAGCCCTGACACCAGTAACATCAATCTGTGGAATATTTTGAGAAATAACATTGGTAAAGATCTTTCCAAAGTATCTATGCCAGTTGAACTAAATGAACCTCTGAATACCTTGCAACATCTTTGTGAAGAGCTCGAATACAGTGAACTCTTGGACAAGGCAGCTGAAACAGATGATCCTTATGAACGCATGGTAATAAATTTAGTGTACCACTTCCTATGTTTGTATTAAAAGAGAGTTGTTGAGTGGAGGTCTGTGCAAGGTATCATAGTATAATAGTATCAGTCAGGGTTGGAAGGGACCACAAGGATCATCTAGTTCCAACACCCCACACTAGATCAGGCTGGCCAAGGTCTTCTCTTGCTTTTGCTGTTCACTGATAACAGACTGTCCTGCTGGGTCAGATGGATGCTGTGAACAGCTACATATGGTGAGTTTGATCTGAGCAAGTCTGAGGTTGGTTTGCCTTCAAACCAACTGCTGTAATTGTGACTCATGGATGTGACAACCAATGTCACTCTATAGGACTGTAGACATTGTCAGTTTCTAACCCTGCAGCATCCTTTCCTGGCTTTCAGTGATCAAGTCCAGCAATCTCCAAGAACTAATCAAGTTTGTGACTGGCTTCTGATCAATGTAGCTGTCAATAAGGTATCATCTTAGGCAATTTCTAATAGTAAAGTTCAAAACCACCAAAACAAAGTTTGCCTGGGCAGCTTGACTTCAATTTCTTTGGAAGTATGCCTTGATTCAACTGGTGGCAAACAGCCTGTGCCCAGCTCTCAGGGTGTTTGGGTCTGTCATGTCTGCTTTTCCTCAGAAGGAACAGGAAAAGGCTGTTAAAGGAAAGCTGACAGTGTTCCTGCTGAACTGTTCCCTCACATGGGTTGGCAGCATTGTGTGTGGATAGTTGGGAGAAGAGGGGTTGTCTAAGGCTGTCATACAGCCACACACCCAGGTCCTTGAACAGCCACATTTCTGTGGCCTGCGGCAGAGTGAGTGGATTTACACACTGGTAATTTTTCCTTGCTACTGAAGAAGGCAGATCTGTCATACGATAGGGTTTTGAATTATTTATCATCACATGCTGTTTTCCTACCAGATTCCTTATGTCCCTCACAAAAGAGAACCTTGTAAGGACTAGGCAGGGTTGTAATGAGTGAAGCAGGAAGCTTGCCTCCTTTGTTGAAAACGTTTAAAGTTGAATATTGAAGATATTAGGAGAGTTCAGGAAGGATAGCCACAGTGCAACTCAATGATTCCTTGGAAACACAGATTCAATTCTCTTCTCTGCTATAGATGTCTCGTACAATACTGGGGAAACAAGCCAAACTTTTAACAAGCACCTTAAAAATGCAAATTGCAGACCCAAGATAAGGCATGTAGGATTACTTGGCAGAAGTGCTGAATACATCACTTGTAGCGGTGCTGTGAATGTGTTACCACCTTCTACACTGCTCTTTAAAACACCAGGACTTTGCTGTCTTACATAAGCATCCAAAAATACTTTTCTTATTCTCATTTCTCTGTGTATTGTAAAGTATATTGGTATACTGTTGAAGAAAAGCTTGTGAAGAAAGCATCAATTCTGTGATGCTGTATTTATGAATAAGGTGGAACTAATAGAGAATGGGACACCCATTACACATTGGGAAGAAAGCAAAGCGTGTAAAGCCACACACAAGTGCTACATCATCCTCGCTAGCATGAGAAGAGTGAGACCTAGTTAAGGTTTGCCTTGCTGTTAGCAGATTATCCATAGATGATTTTTATGCCCAAATTGGTGTTTTTTTGAAATTTTGTTTCCATTTCTGAGTACCTGTGGTGATGTTTTCTTATTTTTCTTTTTAACCTCTGCTAAAGGGAGCTGTAATCTAAATTATCATGGCATGTCACTTGGTTTATTACTCCCAGCTAGACCTTGTTTAGAGGTTACTAAATTTTGGGTGCACATGTAGACAAGGGGGCGGCTAAGGTCATAAATGCATGGAAAATTGTGAGTTAATTCTACATTAGAGACATCCTTAATAGGAGCCATTTATGTTTGGCACTAAATAAAATAGTTCCTGTAGGAAAATGATATGTGATCCTGTCATTAGAATTTATCTTATAATATTTATTCACAAACAGCCTAGACTAGAGCTGGGTCTATGTTTTAGATTATTAGTGATGAACCTGGCTAAAGGTAGGAAAAAAACTATCTTGTGCAGATTGTTATTTTAGGAGACTGTTGACAAGAGACTGACTGAGGCCATGAAGAAAACCAAATTGTATCAACAGAAGAAATACAGTTTATGCTGATTCTGGCAGGCATGTATAGGTTCACTCTCAGACATGATTCATTAATACAGATTTCACTCTGAATAGGGTGAGTTGTGTGATACCATATACACAAGAAGTTCTGCCCATTCTCATGTTCTTGTTGTACTTCACAGGTTCTCATAGCTGCTTTTGCAGCATCAGGCTATGCCTCTACATACTTTAGAGCAGGAAGCAAGCCATTTAACCCAGTGCTTGGTGAAACTTATGAATGTATTAGAGAAGACAAAGGATTTCGTTTTTTCTCGGAGCAGGTAAAGCTTGTTTCCACACAGATGCTGCTGTTAAGATTTAGATTTTGGGTTTTTTTTTGTTTTATAGATTAATCTTGTTTTTATTTTCTTCTTAGAATGGTTTGCTTTCTTAGTAATAAAGAAAGGTTGCTGGTATGAGTGAACTTTTTTAAATGCTAGAAGGTATATATTTTGGTAGTAATCACAAGGAAGTTTTTTAAGTACATAGTGTTTTAAGACAAACTTAAGTTGCACCTGTTTTCATAGCAACAAAACCTAATAAACAGTGTGGGCTATTTTTAGTATTTTCTTGTTGCAGTAACAATTGTATTGTCTTAGAAATGAAAATGAACTGTTTTTAACTCAGCTGAACTGTTTTCCAGGTTAGCCACCATCCTCCCATTTCGGCCTGTCACTGTGAATCGAAGAACTTTGTGTTTTGGCAAGGTATACTTTTTAATTCAAAAACATAAACTCCTTTGTTATTAACAAGTAAAAATTTTGGCTGTACCAGCTGATCTTTGCATTTGGAACTTACTCAAAATTTCTGTGCTTATTATTTTTAGCAATATACTACAAACTGAGTAAAATTCTTATTCTAGGAGTCAACAGATATGTTAAAATTTCTCTTGCCTCTCACAGTCTCTGTAGACTTTTCTACTTAAAAGCTTTTTACCAAGAAAATTATTATTTCTTACAAACACAAGCAGTTCTTTTTACACAGTTGAAGAAGCAGCTCTTTCTTTCCTTGTATCTACTGGCATATGCATTTAATTTGTATTGAATATTTGCAGGAGAGATTTGATAATAATGTAGTGCAGTCATGACTTCTAGAAGGAAATTAAACTTACATTTAGTTTTTCTGACTTAATGTAATTCTGTAGTATTTTTTTCACTTTTGTATTTTTATGGCAACCTCATACTGCCCTGTTTTAAAGTGACTGGCCTAGTATACATCATGTTCTGACATTGAATCTCCCCCAGGCAGTGATCTCTGTCTTTTCAGTTTTGTAAATCTTTCACCATTGTATTCAGATATCAGGTGGAAAAACAAATTCTGGGGGAAATCAATGGAAATTCTTCCAGTTGGAACCTTGAATGTGACACTTCCAAAGTAAGCTACTGTCCTATTTCCTTTTCAGTCTCTGCTGCACTCTAAACTGCTGCCTTGTGAATGGACTGGGAAACGTGTATGCAGATATCAGATGAATTGTACTGTTGAGAGTCAGCAATTAGCTCAATTCTCTCCCTAGTGTATAGATGGGGATACTGAAGCATTTTTAAGCCTGAAGATCGAGTTAGATTTTTGAAGGAAAAATATACAAACTCTACAGAAATTGATAGACAGAGTGGGGTAGAAATGTTTTAGAACTCAGATTTTACATGTACAGTATTGTCCATCTGTTCAGAACATGGCTGCAATATAGAACTGACAGCAGCTAGTGCTGTCCTTACTGTCTCAGTACTGCTAAATACTCCCTCAGAACAACTAGTAGTAGTAATGTTGTAAGGTCTGTTTTCAAAATGTGGATAAGTTAAAGCATGTTCTTCAGTTGTTTCACCAGAGGTAAGATGAGTTGCAAGTGGTAAATCCTGAGAATATGCAGTAAGAGGATACTTTAAACATGTCTGCTGGTTTTACAGTATTGCAGCCAGCCTTTCTTTCCACCTCTGACAGTACGGCATAACTCCAATTCACCTCTTTATCTATCTAATGTAAATGCACTCAGGAGCATCTTAGGCTTCTATCTTCATGCTAGCTCCTCAGCTCTGAAGGAGAATGTACTTTGCACAATATAATTTCCTCATTTTATTCCCTTATTTGACAATAGAGGTGCTCAGATTCTGAGTAGTTATTGAGGGAAAGGGGTGATGTTTCAGTGAGCTCCTGCTTCCTACTTCCTTTCTGTTATCTCCTTTCCATATTTATTTTGTTCTATTTGTAATTTAATTACATTGTCTGCTTATAGCCTCTATTCAACCTTATGTTATCTTTGGGTCACTGTCCTGTCCCTGAAGGAATTGTGGCCAAAGCACTTAATGCTCTGAGGACAGTGAACATGCCATGAAGGGCTTCAGTGGTTCATAATGTCTTGATTTGTGGTTCATAGCACCATTCTTCAGTTCTCTACACTGCAGCTTAGGTGAGCTCCTTTGTGGAGGATTAATAATGTACCTAGAACCAATGCTTTATTAAAGTAAGCTATTGTTTCTTAAGTTTTTGAGGAATATAGTCTTGTATTTGTAATAATAGAAATACATTTTACTTTTTTGTCGATAATGATTAATGTATGTTGCCAGTTACTTGTTAATCTGTTCTTAGGTATGGAGACTACTATGTCTGGAACAAAGTCACTACTTGCATACATAATATTCTTAGTGGAAGGAGGTGGATAGAACACTATGGAGAGATAACTATCAGAAACACAAAAAGCAGTGTCTGTATATGTAAACTCACATTTGTCAAGGTAACATATGTATCCTAATACTTATAAAACTTCATATTTTAAGCATACATCAAGCTGGTTTTTTTGTACTTCCGAAATCCACATTCCACATTTTGTCTTACCAACATTTGTAAATATGTAAATTGTCAAATGAGAGTGCTATGTCAAGTAGAATACATTTGATGACAATGTTTTGCATCACTGTACAGCAGTGTGATATGCTGTTGTCAGTTTTAAATTAAAAATCAAATGTCAAAATCACTTTTCTGTTACATCAATGGAAACACAAAGTCACTGGAGACTTCTGTGCCATTTTACTTCTGCCTTTACTAGAATTTGGCAGTCAATTTTTTCTCTCATTAAATTAAGTAATGCTGCTTTGGTTCATAGGATTTTAATACTCAGGCAAAGACCATATATAATTTAAATATCTTTATAACAAAGCCACATATAAGTTTATTCTGGGTTGCTTGTACACTGGATCAGTTAATGCTGAGATAATCTGAATTTTGAATTCTAATACTCATGGTTCCAGGTGAGCTGTTCTGATACAAAATGTGTTCAGTCAGTGCCACATATTAAAGTTCATGCAGTATCTGTTTTGTACAATGCCTAGTGTGAAAACCAGGATGAACTAGCAATTCTTTATTAAAATTGCAGGTGAACTACTGGAATTCAAATGTAAATGAGGTCCAGGGTGTTGTGATGGATCAAGAAGGAAAGGTGGTTCATCGCCTTTTCGGAAAGTGGCATGAAGGTCTTTATTGTGGGGTTGCCCCTTCAGCCAAATGCATATGGAGACCAGGTAAGGAGCTTGCAATAACCTCTGACAGGCAGTGAAGTGTAAGCCTAAACTATATAAAGCTATTTTAGCCATCATTTTAAATACACAAAGTACTACTGGAGAAATTAAAGTCTGGGCTACACAAACAAAAATTTACATGAGTGTATAATAATGGTAAATGGAAATATTACAGGACATAGTATTCCACATCCCAGTCTGACTCCTGGGCAAATATTCTCTGGTGTCAACTTAAAAATAAAATTAAGAAAAACAAATGGTTGCCTGGTTCTGCCTGCCTGCCTTCTCACAGAGAGCAGTGTTTTCAACAAATAGGAGGTGCCAGTTTATTAAATTTCTCATTTTAATGTTGTCTTTATTAGCCTAAAGGGTCGGTCTTCAGAGGTGGCAGGCTCCTGTGATTTCTGCAGCTGATTTCAATTTCCTTACTGCTTGTCTGAGACACTGAAGCTGAATTATTCGGCCCTTGCACCTATACCATTTTTCATACATGCAGAGTGATTATCCAGGAATTGTCATTATTATTGCTGGTATTTTGAACTCTACTCTGTATTGACCGTATTTTGAACCCTACTTTGTACCCTACTCTTCAATGCCTGTTCAGACAGCTGTCAGTGCTGAAGATGTTGGACAGTGCTGAATCAGTCTCTCAGTGAGTGTGATCTTCTGATATTAACTGTGAAGATCAGTTAGGAAAGCATTTATACAGACATTTAAAACCCACTTCCTGGGGAACAGGAACTTGTGTGTAGCTTGAAAATCTAGAAACCAATAATTTTTATTTAAAAGTTTTGAATGTATTAGCATGCAATTACAACGTCTGCAGGATAAGCAGTTGAAAGGAATATTTAATGAATGTTGTTCCACCTAGAGAATAGATTTTGATGCATTTTAATGGTGTTTGAGATGAAAATATAGCATATTTAGAGTAATAGTTCAAAAAGCTTTTTTCTTTCTCACACATATTCATGCAGGTTCCATGCCAACCAACTATGAACGTTATTATGGCTTCACGAGGTTTGCTATTGAGCTCAATGAATTGGATCCTTTACTGAAAGATCTTCTTCCTGCAACAGACGCACGATTCAGGCCAGATCAAAGGCAAGAGTGCTTATTTATACATTTAATATTTGGTAGGTTTAAGGCTGGGTTTGGCTATGTATTGAATTTCATCTGTGTGTTGACTATAGTCTGAACTAAGCTTTGGAGGACTGTGCTAGCAGAGAATGTATTCAGTATTGCAGTCAAATTTCTGCTTTACTCAGTCGAGGGAAAGTAGAAAGCATCTTGTTGACATAATAGACCTGTAGTGAAATCTTTGGGCAGAGGCAAGCTTCTTCATAATGAACTGCTATAAATAGAAGCAACATTAATTTCCTTGTAATTGACAGTTTACACAGTACTTAATGTTGTGGTATGATGAAGTTACCAGAAGTGTGTGCCTTGGGTTCTAGGTCACATACACGTACCTGGGGAATCACATCTTGGTTATTCTTATGACGTTATTACTAGAGCTGAAAGTGGGTGCAACACAGCCAGCCAGCTGGGCTTCTGCTTGTCTATCCCTTGTTACAAACACTGTATGATTGCTGTTATCCATACAGGCTTCTGGAGGAAGGAAATATAGAAGCAGCAGCATCTGAGAAACTAAGAATAGAGGAACTCCAGAGAAGTCGGAGGAGGTACATGGAGGAAAACGGCATTGAATATGTACCCAAATTTTTTAAGTAAGTCCCTTAATTTCAGTTGCATGTCTGTTTTCTATAGTGTGACTAGACAAAGTACTGCAAGAATTACTACTGGTGTAGTGTGTCAACCATGAGAGCCTGGAGAATGGTGATTTTGAGAAAAAATAATTGATTGCCTGATCTCTGTCTGAAGCAACTTTTTAATAATTTAAAACCAATATTTTTTGTACTTCAAAGTGAAACAGAAGTATAATATTAGGTTCTAAGATTTAACTATGTTACTGTGTTAAGTAACTGCATAAAGTAGTAAATAGTGACCTGAACAATTGCATTAAAAAACCCAACAAACAAAAAACAACAAAAACCCACCTTTTATATATATACTTATAGTTATGTACACTTAATTTCAGTGTATTTATTTTAGCATGGAGGGGTTTTATTTGTTTGTTGGCTTTGATTTTAATTAAGAATTCTTCTGAAACAAGGGATAGTCATACCAAATAGCCTGATGTGTAGTATGTAGAATCAAAAGTTTAAAGGTTAAATGCATTTGGTGTGGTTTTGCAGCAGTGGATGGGCAAAATATGGACGAGAAAATATAAATGATAAAAGTCTTGCACTCTGATAGGTTAGATCTCATGGCTGATCTGCTGCACATAATTGGAATCTGTAATGGCCAAAGAGGATTTATGGGGCTTTAAAACCTTCTCACACAGATGAGATAACAGATTTGCAATATCAATTGTTTTCTAAACCTTACAACGTTGACACAGGTAGAAGTTGATTTTTATTTTTAAATCCCTGATTGGTTTTGTGTCTTTTAGAAATATTATATCAGATTTAGTACTGGGTTAGATCAGAGAGGTATGGGATTTGATTTCATATTGCATAAGAGCACATGGTCAGGCCTTTTTTCCCTTTTTTTTTCCCCTACAGAAAAGTTATTGATGCTAATCAAAGAGAAGCCTGGGTTACTAATGACACCTACTGGGAACTGCGAAAGGATCCTGGCTTTAGCAAAGTAGATATTCCCATACTCTGGTAAACTGAGAATGTAGATCTAGTAAACATATCACTCTGAAGAAAACAATTACTATGCACAATATGTTTCTTATAGCTAAGCGTGGTTTGTGGGTCTACAGAAAAACCTATCATTCGCATTTATATTCATCTTTATAATGGACTTTTGAAAGTGCATTAGACCAGGCCCCTGACCACTTCTGGATGTTTTTAATTTTGCAGCAGCCATAAAAAAAAAGAAAAAGAAAAAAAAAAAAAAAAAAAAGGAAGAAAAAAAAGAGGACGAAAGAAACAGAAACCTTTTAATGTTTCATACTCTGAAAATTCAGAACTAAAGAAGCAGATGAGTTATCCAAAGTCGCTTGGAAGAGGTGGTAAATGCAAAACTGCAACCGGTGCTTTAAACAGACATTAAGAGTCAACATAACTCAAATTAAAGAAAAAAAAAAAAAAAAGAAGAAAAAGAGTTAAAAAAAAAGTCCATTTTGTTTCAACTGTTTTTGTTAAAAACTCTTTGGTCACAACACTGTCATTTCCAGCTTCAGGTTAGTCCTTTGGTATGATGTGCTTGGGCTGGCCTTTGTCAAAAATATATGCTTTTCTGGAAGCTGTTCCCATTCATATGCCATTGTTCATGCCTTAAACAATATGAAGATGTACAGTAAGTAATTTTAAAATATGTATGCTTAGACTTGTGTGAAGGGCAGATTTTTAAAGCAGTAGAAAACCTTCATTATTTAAAATCAAAAGACAACCAAACATCTAACTGTGTTTCAGAGGATTGAAATCTACTGTACATGCTTTAGCTTTGAGAAGCTGACTGTATAATCAGACTGAAAAGAAATTGCTAACTGGTTGAATTTGAGTCAGTTTTGGTGAATGCATATGAAAGTTCATATTTGAATGCTGCTGAGATGAAATCATCTCTTCTACCACTGGCTGGCCATGAATCTTACTTCCTCATAACTGATAATACAATTAGAATTCCCTGAAGCTTTGCAACGGTGTTAAAGCACAGAAAGATTAATGGGAAGGATTCTGGCTTCTTTTCAGAAGCTGGATGTACTGTAAATGCAACTATTTTCTGCCACACACACTGTTCACTTTACTGGCTCTAGTTTTTCCCCATCCGCTTTTCTACTCTAAATTTATATTTGTGAGTATGGCAGAGGCTCCCACACGTTATACCTAACAAGTACTACTTGTGTTGCCAAACAGCTTTTTTGTGCAGAATTACATTCTACCACTTTTCATAAAGTGATTCTATATTTTTTAATTAAGAACCAAGTCTCTTACATGTTGCTAAGCTTCAGTTAATATATGTTGCACTTTCTATTTGAAGATTTCTGAAACATTAAACAGTAGGAGGGCAGATTTTGATAAAAGGAAAAGAAGTAATTTTATTAGGCAAAAACTGCATTCCATGTGGTACGACCTAGTTTTGCATTTATGCATGCATTATACACCCAGGCACTTACAATAGGTTAGATTTCACGCATATAGACTGTATTTCTTTTCACACATACACAGCATACATTGTGTACTTGAATTTTTACATTTAATATTTATTCTGGTACTGAAACCTAACAGAAATTATTAGATAGGTTTGGGATGCTGCCAGCAAAGCTGCTTTAACAGCTTTCAGTAGATTACCACACATAGCCAGCTCTCTGCCTGCTTCTACCTTTCTCAGAGTCAAGTCCCTACAGAACTGAGATTACATTATTTAATATGCATTTAGGTCGTCTCCCCCTGGCTTGTATGGCAAAGTAAGTGGCAGAGCTGCTAGCTACTAGTGAATAGCTACTAGTGAATTACAATTTCTTTACACAGTTCTGTTACCAGGAAAAACTACAAAAACCTAATTGAAATACTAGCTACATTTTTATTAAGCATTGTGAATGCTCATGAATTACTTATGAATATTTGGTATAAATAACCTGTGTTGCTTGTGAATATTTGGTTCAAATTAACAGGATTTGTTCCAAGGAAAAGTTTGAATTATTCAAACAATTATATCTTTTTATTGTCTATTTGAAGCTAGTCTGGTATTTTATTTTAATTTTTAGTTCTGCGATTATTGTTATTACAAAAATATGTCAAGGTTTCGGTTCCTTAAATCTATTTGTTTAACTTCATCATACTTGCATTAATGATATTGCACTATGAATCAAAGTGACACATTGTGGGCAAAATAGCAATTAACTATCGTGTCACTTTCCTTAAAAACAATATTATTTAACATTTGTCCCCCTCATGCTCCATTCTTCTTGTACAGTTCACTGTGGTATTGGAAACCATTATGTATGAGTGACTGCAAGTGCATTTGAGGGACAAAAACTTTGTCCTCAAATTTGTTTGAAGGCCATTTTTAAATTTAAAGACAAAAATAAGGTTTTTCAGCTTTACAGTGTTCTCCTGGTGCTTTGTGAATGCCATTATTTGCAGTGTAGATGGAAACTTGGTTAACACTAAAGATACTATGTATCACTGATTTAATTATTTTTGCCATTGTTTATTTGACACTCATTAAAAGAAAAATACCAGTTTTAGAATTTTTTTAAGGTGTGATATGCTAAATCTTTCTGTTGAAAGCAAATTTTAAACCTCCTGAATGTTAAATCAGTTAAATAGTAAGTAGAGAGAATGCTAAACAGTGTATCACAAAATATTTGCAATCTTTGTCAGAAATTAAAAAGTGCTAGCAGATCTACCACAAAGCAATTCCTTATAGTTCAGAATTATCTCAGTTCTCTTCAAAATAGTTTGTCAAGTTTTTCCTGTAACCTTGGAGAACATGCCATTTCTAAGGAGAATGGGTGTTTCCATCCAAATTATAAATTTTAGATAACCTCTGGAATTTTGGCAGCACTGAATCTCGGGGTAGTAGGCTTTCTGCATCCCCTGCTAGTGTAGCACAGAGTGAGGTCTCCCATGTTGCAGGGAGAATGCATTGTTGCCTCCTTTAAAGCCTGGCACCTATTATAGGTGCCCGCTGACTGGGTGTTCCTTCCCAGCACATGGCATTTTTCCACACCAGGTGCAGACCTTTGCACTTCATGATGTGTCTTCCGGCCCAGTCCTCAGCTGAGCAGCTGGTGGATGCTCTGTCATTTGGCATGTCATCTCATCATTCTAATTTAATGTCATCTGCAAACTTGCTAGCATCTAGTCTAGGTTCTTGCCCAGATTACTGGTGAGATGTTGACATGGGACACAAAACTGATCCCTGAAGGGCTGTCCTCATTGCTGAGTGTCAGCAGGGTGTGAGCCATTGATCAGAGCCCTTCAAGCCTGAGGATTTGGGCAATTTTCAGCCTACCTCAGTCCATTCATTACAGGCAGAATTCCCTTTTGAAAAGTGTGAAAAATACCAGCACAGTAGATTTAATTTCTGTAGGTTTGATATGTGAAGGAGATTAGTGCAGGTCATTTGACATTTAAATCCTTTTAAACAATTTAAGAAGTTCTGACTTTCTCTACAAAGACATATCCATTGTTTTTTCCTATGTTCTCACAAAATGCTTATTTCTGTATAAAATAGACAACAATAGTGAACTGCACTTTTGATTAATACTTTTAAAGTGTACCTTAATTTGTTCCCTGTTTGGTACTGTGGATATGATAATAAGAGCTATTTTCATCAAACGTAAAACCTTATAAAGACTTCAATAGCTTAATTTCTATTTTAGATCTGTATTAACAAGATGGTACATTTTATGATGTATTAGAATTTATCTCACTGAGAGAGACAATTTGAATATCAGCCAATTTTCATACAGTATCACTGTGATTAAAAGTCACCTAGACACCCATTCTAATTTTGAACAGATGTAAGTTGCATGAAATAAACTTTTTTTTTGTACTTGGCTTTAAAATTGAACTCCCACTATAATACTCTTTTCATCTTACAAATAGTGTTACCTTTTTTTGTCCTTATTTTGAACTTAGAGTCTGAATGAGCTTGCCTGGCATTTGTGAGTTTTATTTGAATAATACATGCCAGGCATATGTTGAGTATTGCAACACAGGTTTTAAAAGATACTTAATTCCCTACTGAACGCTGTCAGAGCTTTATGGAAACATTACACGGAACTTAAGGCACATTGTGAAGCAGCTCTGGTCCTGCCCTCATGGGTGCCTGGTGAGAAGCTTGCGTCCAGGCCATGCCCTCTGTTTCCTGTGGAGGTAACATGGGATTTTCTCACCCTTGCACCCTGCAGAGTGGAGCCCATCACAATGCAGCCTTGCTCATAGAGTTTCTCTCAAAAAATCTGAATTTTTAGAAATATCCTAGAAGGGAAGGGAGATTCATTTGCACTTGTGCAATAATCAAGAGGTCCAAATATGCTAATTTGCTGTGAGTTTTGCAAAACCTTTCACTAGTGAAGCTTTGTTAGTATACGCATGGTTGGTTTTGCCTTCTTGTTTTATAGGATGTTGAATATTATCAGGTGCAGGGATAAACTACCTGCTTCACGTGCCATTGCCTGCAGTTGGAATGTGAGGAATTAACTCTCTTTCAGATGTCATGACTAATACTAAAGTTGCATAATGAAAGTAAAGGAGTTTTCAGATTAAATCCAGAAAGGAAACAGTATTTGTATTCATATGCAAAAATGTGAGAAAGGGTTAAATTACAGAGTTTGGTGCAGATGGAGGAAAAAGATTTAATCTTGACAGAAGCATGTAAGAAGCACTGGAATAGCCTCAACTGGTCACCCTGTATTATATGCAGACCTAGGAGAAATCTAACAAAGTTTGCTACATCACAACTGCTTACCTTGGCTTCTGCTGGGGCTGCAAATACAGTCTTGGGTTTTCTTCCTGTCTGTCATTAACAGTTGTTAAGATTATAAAACTGAATTTGCCCTGTAGAGAATATGTTGATAAAAGTTAGGCAGGGATTCTAAGGCTTTTTCTGTTAATGTGCTCAAATTTACAAAAAGTTGTATAATTTTCTGCTTTACCATCCCTGGTTACTTATAATATGATTGTGGTGTCACTCAGAAATAGTTTCATGGAGAAAGGTTTTTTGAGGGTGTGGTTTCCCTGTTGTTGTTTTTTTTGGTTTTGGCTTTTTTTTTTTTTCTTTTCTTTTTTAAGAAATGTTTTTAACAGAACAATATACACTGTGTTAATAAAGGTGTTATTATTCCTTTCTCAGATATCTCCCTGAGCTCCATTAGAACAGTGAATGGCACCCACAAGAATGTTGCAAATATCAGTAAGCTCAGAGAAATGACTGGCTTACATCAATTTATTATATTTTTGTATTGTATTTTGAAAGAAGTCTACTTACAAAAGCAAATACATTATTCACTTTTTAAACCAGGGAGTGTAAAGCAACATTATTCATTAGCTTTGGTAGAAGCTATGTCTTTCTTCCACTAAAATGAAAAACCTCTTTTTAAAAGGATTTTTATATGGTCTCTTGCAGGTTTAAAAATTATTAGCAATGTACTTGTAGAATTTTTATGGACCCATCTCCTTTTTGTCAAGTCTTGTGGTATTATAAACCCATCATATCTATACTTATTTTTTCTCCCTTGTGATCAATGACAAACCTCAGAAAAAAGAAGGAGTCACAGCAGCTGTCACTGGCACAGCTGTAAGAAAATTGAAAGTTTTCGAACTGTTATGAATTGTCAGCAGAGCTGATGAACCTGTTCCAGGCAGATTATCTTAATACCATTTTTATTTCCACTGATCCATGACAGCATGAATAAAAGGAAATACTGGTGACATTTGCTCAGAATTAATTTTAAAAGTGAAGGGAAGTATTTATTCCTTTTATAAATAAAAATGACTGTCACCAGCATTTGGCTGAACTTTTATTGGTAATGTGGACAAAGAGACTTGCATATCTTATAAGTAAGGAAACCATAAAGTCAGAATATATACTCAGCAGTATGTAATCTGTCTTGACCTATGAATAATTAATTGAAGTATGGTAAAGGTACTTACTTGTACTGTTTGAGAAATGATCCAGATGTTATCTCCTATGAAACACTAAAATGCATAAGGGTCTGCATTAATGAAAGAGGGATATCTTGTGCTAATGTATAACGTTGCTGGCCCAGAACATAAGGGATGGCAAAAGGGAAGGACAATTGTTCAAAAAGTCAAAAGTCAGTAACTTGCCTATTACACTCTGAGCATCAAAATTACGTAAGTGCTATACAAGAACAGCACGCAGAGTGATAAATATTCAACCAGAACTGTTCTGCATTGAGCTACTCACTCCTTGTGCTAGTCAGTATAGCCACATGTGCATATTGGTCTGAAGTTACGTTGCTATTTATGACTGAGCTTGTGGCCCAGGATTTGATTTGGCAAGTCCAATGAGGACAATTGATGTTAGTCAGAATTGTAAACTCAGATCTATTTTCTAGTAGTCCTGTGTTGAATGCTGTCTTCCTTTGTTAAAATCATCTGAACAAGGAACAGTAACAGCATTATCAAAATTAATATAAGTTGACTACTCAATGTTTTCCAGGTAAGGGAAATATCAGGATAGCTTCTTTGTGGATGATAGCTTCATCTGTATTTCTTCTGTGTTGAAAAAAAAAACAGATGATATCTTCAATTATCTTTCTACTTGCTTAATATTTTGAGATTGGATCAATGCTAATAAAATTATGCATAAATATATTAAACTTGCTTTGTCACCTATCTTGAAGTCAACATTGAAAATTATCATTTCAATTTGAGCATAGAATTAGGTCTACTTTGTTCTTGGCATTACTGATATTGTGCAGTGGTTGAAATATAGTATAACAAATTCAGATAAATTTTCTTTTCAGCTGAGTCTCAAAGAAGACCCAATTATGAGAAATAAATGCTGATGAATATATTTTGGTACTCGGGCATAAATGCAAAAGCAACTTCTACCTTAGTTAAGCTTTCAGTCTTAATTACCAAAGCGCTGATCTTGTTCCTTTGTAGTTATTTTTAAACTAGTTATTTTCAAACACGTCTCACTAAAAATTAATTTCATGTGAAGCTTGAATTTTAGAAATTAAACAGTGTTTGGAAGTCCATAGATACAAGGAGTGGTGCTTCTGCTTTGCACCTGATGCTCAGATCTTGCTAAAACCCCAGTTCTCTGAGTAAGATGGACCTGTAGTACTTGCTACAATTTTATACTTGGACTGAAATAGAAATATCAGTGGGCCTTTCTGGATGGAATTCTTCTTTGCATATTGATTTGTCTCTGCGTTACTAGCTATGACTTGAGGAATCTGGCTACTAGCATCTGATGTCTGAAATCTTTTCCTTCGCCAAAATGCATAACAAAATTCTTGTTCTTTCTGTGTACCCAATAGATTGTCTGAAGTGCATACTTAGCACATAAAAAACATCACAAAATGAAACTACTCCTGTATCCAGAGAGATCATTGTGATTGCTCTATATTATGATATTAGCTATATTTTCTTTGTGGTAACCAGTACCAAGACTCTTCTTGGGGTCTTTATCTACTTTCCTTTGAACAACGAACTGTCTGGTGAATTATGATTTCTCAGTATTTCAGCAACACAGAATTCTGAATTTTCTCTTATTTTCGCACAAAGTTAATATCAACTGAAAATAATGTTACACTTCTTTTGGTGAGATTAAATCCCATACAGACATGTGACAAATGTAGTAAATACATTGCTCAGACTCTAAGACTGCCATTAGAAGTGAGGATTAGATTAGTTGTCAATTTTACCTTGCCTTACTGAGTTTCTTTGCTTTTATCAGTCTTTAATTTCTGATGGGAAATAGCCCTGCAGGCTATTTCTTTTGACCAACATGCCAAAAGAGCATTCTTTGCTGATTGCCCATATCCTTGTGCTCATTCTGAGAAAAATCCCAAATCTGTCGATTTCTTGTATGCTTCTTTGTGTAGCATAGTTGTAAAAGATGATCCTCAGAATCCTCTATCTGCTGTGATTATGCTGTTATGTCATGTAAAAGGTATACAGAATCTTGCTTCATCATTTTTTAAGATGAATTTAAAGGCAAATAATTGCTTTCTAGAAACCTAACATACAGAGCCAGTGGTACTTTGGAGTACAAGATAGACAAACTATTTTAAAGGGGAATAACAGACTATACCTAGAAACAGTCTGGATTCTCAGATGCACCAGACAGTTTTTTCTTTCTTGTTTGAAAACAATAGAAAGCTGTTACTCGAGGGAAAGAAAGAGAATATGAAGCATTTATGTTTCCAGCTACTCAAATGTTGCAGAAGACATTCTCTTTGAGCACTGCATTACTAAACTTCACCTGCAGCATCTCTAATTTTACGCTCAGAAGTTCACTGTGGAGTTCCATAATGAAATGAAGAAAAGGATACTGGAAAAAAGAGGCTTTTACCATGATGTCTAAATAACTCAGTAAAAAATTGATTTACAAATGTTTGCTTTGAAAACAGTATAAAATACGACATATAAGTATCACAACTTTTAAAAGTTCAAGTTTAGTCATAGTGCATTCAGTAACTTAACATTTTAAAAAATAATCTTGGGTGATCTTGATTACTTTCATTCAAATGCTGCTTTTATGTTTTTTTACTTGACCATTCACAAGTTTAGGATATCTTTCAAGATTCTTCTGTACACTTTCTAATTCTGACTCCAAATACTGGCTGTAATTGTGCCTGTTAAAAGAATTCTGTTGCTTACAGTTATTAAGCATCAACAGCTGAGGAATTTGTAGGTAGGATGTAATTTGTATATTCCACATCTTTTATTTCACATGGAAAAGAAAATCAGCAATGCATATCTCAGATGTTTTTTCTGCTTCATCTGCTTGAACTCTTTTCTTGCATGGGCATCGATATGTGCCTAGAATAAATATTGCAAAAAGGCTCATTGAATTCAGTTTAAAAGATATAGACAGTGTACCTGGTTACACCAGGCGTTAGAGTACTTGATTTTTAATTCATCCACACTGAAACAAATGAGCACCTATGCAGATGAGGCTGAGCTGCTGTTGGTACTCCATTGAACGCAATGAGCTTCCAGGTGAGTGGATGATCTAGCTGCCCAAACCGACTTCAGCTGAAGGCTTGATGTACAGTCAAGCCTAAGCATCAAATAGTTACAAATGGACTTATTTTTGAACATGTGCACTGTCTCGTGAAAGATACATGTGTTAAATACATCTGGCTTGACTGTTTGCCAGTCAGAGCAATACATTTGACTTTCCTTTGACTCTCTTGCATTTTTGGACCTTATTCTGGGTCTTGTAGCATTTAAAAAAACAGTCAACTTCATGTGTCTGCAAAGCTCAATTCTGTATAACTTCTGGAAGAAAGAACAGATTAAATCAGTGACAATTTATTATAATGTATCTCAGTCGGGCAAGCTTAATTGTGAGAATATTTGCAGTTCCTGTCTCTGTTTCCCTGTAATTTTCCTAGGATGGTGCCAGCCCAGAGTGAGGATTGCTAGTACTGTATGCCATTTGAAAAAGGAGATTAATCTTTCTGATTTGTGAAGAGAGGGGTGGCTAACTGAAAGCATGCTCCTAATCTCAGCCTAGCAAAGCATGAATGTGAGAAAGTGTGTCCCCTCCTATTAGGCTTTAGGACATAAGTAGAAATGCTTTTTTTGGTATATCAAGTTCTCTGTCTACTTCAGAGATTGAAATTAGCCAGGAAGGAACAGTAGAAAAACAGTTTTAAGTTCACACATAGCGCAGCTGCAACACTTTGTGTCCTTTGCACTTGTGAGTTGATTTAGACATATTGTTGTAATACAGAATGTAGATGAGGCCTCACACTGACTACCTCTCATGCAATAAAAATGAAGCTCAAAAAGTAGTTGATTACAGTCAAGCATCTTTTGGCCACATGATTCAGGGAGGTGGTTGTTAGGGGGAATTGTAAACAAAATAAATTAGTTTAATTAAGACTTTATTCCAGTGATGTATGTGGTATACATTTTACCCATAATACCAACTCCAACTGGGGAGGGAGGACCTACAGCTTCTAGTGGGAAATAAAGGTGAACTTGGCTATGCTATAGTTTATGTTGTGCTCTAAAATGTAACAAAAGGTGTCATGTTTCCTTCAGGCTGAGCCAGATTTATCCAGATATTATGTCCAAACCCCACAGAATTCTAGCTTTGGAGGAAACAGGATGCTCTTTTACCTGTTGCAACGTAATTGGATAATGCATGTACAAATGATTTGTTTAGCCTGCCAATGAATGTTGCTAATGCCTTACCAAAAAAAAGAAAGAAAGAAAAAAAGCATATTTTTTGTATTTTTTTCCTCAGAGGCAAATCCAAACAATGCTAGATTTGGGAAACTGTTTACTGAAACGCATTTTCTAATAGATCTCTGAAGAAGTGCAATTGTATAATTATTATTGTTCAGTGCATACAGTACATTGTCTCCATCACTCTCTACACTGCTGCTATTAGTGCTTGTTCTAATAAATCTCAATGTACACTGTTTAAACTTCTGTCTTCTGTGTTCTGATTTATTAACATAAGGCACACTTCAGAATGTGGTTGTTGAATAAAATGTTTGTAACTAGTTAAGTGAACTGACTGTTGATTGTAAAATTCTTAATATATATTATACAGATTGGCTTGGGAGAGGTGGGTGATAGCAGTAACAGCAGCTCTGAAACAGGCTTCTCACTGGCATCATCCTGTTCTTTTTAACCTTTTTTTCCACTGCAGGTTTATTTTAATAAAACTTTCCCCACGTGATTCTCTGTGCAGTTCCTTTAAATCTGGCAGGAGCTACCAACTGCAGTCTCAAAGAAGATAATTTTCTTTTTGGCAGTTCCTGGTTTTATCTTCATTCTACAGCTGGTAAGAGCTTTTTGCCTTCCCCCCCCCCCCCTTCAGCTTGCTTTTTATGATTAAAGGGAGCTTGCAGTATATTTCTGAAGTTTTGTACGAAAGTGTAGGGAAAAGAGTTCCTAATGTCTTCTAATAGAATTGTAAAAGAGAGATAGGGAAAAAAAAATCCTTTATTTGACACCTACTCCTTCTGGCACTTTTGAAAGACAACAGTATGTGGGATTTTTCCATTATGTGTTCTTGTCAGTTGTTCAGCTCTTAAATCAATTACATAGCATAACAGAAAACAAGAATTTTGTTTGGAGGAAAAATTAAGGGCTTTCTTGTTTCTTGGCATTGTAAAAAGAACAAGTATTCAAACAGTCTGGAATGCTGCCTGAGTGGAATCAATAGCAAAGGAAAGGAAAACACTTTTTTTTTTTGAATGCGCGGCAACGCTTTCTTTCCTGTGTGAGAGTACACATCTGATCTCATCCAAGCTGATGCTCTGAGCCAGGCAGCACACTCTGAAATTCTGGTTTCATGTTTGTATAGCTGTGACCCAGACTTTGCCTCTGAATGCTTTGCAAAACAAATCTAACACTTTTTGACAACTGTTGCTCAGTGAAATTGCTGTGCCTAAGTGAAGTGTGAAAATCTGCATGTCATTACTTAATGGGTTAAAAAGACCCAACACAACAAACCCTTGGGAATAGATTTGAGTGCAAGCCCTGTGAGGCAGCACTACTAATCTGACATCTAATTTAGCATAACTATTACTTAAGTACGGAAGTAAATTTTATGTTTAATCTAATCAAGAGACAGATGATACTTCATCCTCACCACAAATATGTGGGCACTGTGGTGTGGTGAAGTGAGACAAAGTGGGAAGCTATTGACAAGATTTCATCCTGAGTCAGCTGAAGGAGTTGCCCACAGAAAGCTGTTCCAAGTTTCACTGCCAGTACAAAAATCTGTTCTGATGTGATGATGCACAGTGTTTTTGCCCAGGCAATGTATCAAGCCACATGGTTCTCCAAGTCCCTATTAGGTTATTAAATATTTGTTGGTCTAAATGTTAAAAATCACAAGTGTGTAATATTGACTGTTCCTGCACCTGAATATGCAAAATTATTTTTCCAGTAAGAAATCATTGCTAAATCAGATGAAAAGAAACTAAGCTGAAACATCACTCAAAACTAAAACGGTACTGTGGGCTATCTGAGGAGGTTACTCTATAGCTTATTGCAACTGTGTGGTGAGTCAGTACATGAAATGTCTTGTATTTCAACTGTGCTATTTCTGAAAGCTAAGGTGTAAGCAGAATAGCTGAGACAGGCTAGGTTATATGTGTGATACCTATATCCCAAGTGCATATTAATAATGGCAAATTTAAAAAAAAATTAGGAACAAGTTAGTAACACATGAATCAGCATGTTACAGACATTAATCTGGTGTGAAAACATCTTTTACCTGTGATTAGATTATATCAGATTACATTTGTAATCACATGGAAAAGTTCCAAAGTAAAAATCAAGTATGCACTTGCTTTTCTCACTGATGATTGTCTGTCTCTGTTGCCTTCAGCAAGAAATGAAACTAATTGCTAGTTCAAATTTCAGGACTACCCCAGGTCTCTTCAGCAGGTTTTTTGACAGATTAAGACTAAAAGTAAAATGAAACTTTGCCAAAAGGTTACACTTGCTGGACTGCAAGTGGACTAAAAGTTCTGGTAAGGACATTTTTAACTGAAAAAAATTTTAAGGTGTAGATTGTCTTTTAAGTTCCTCTTAAAGTAGATTATTTTTGAGGGCCTAGTGTTACATTTAGCAGTCAAAGAAACTGAGGTGAATAGTTGTAGCCATTTAAGTTTTATGGGAGGCAAAAAAACCTTAAAGGAAACAGAGACTTTAGGTTCATAGTATCAGTCAGGGTTGGAAGGGACCACAAGGATCATCTAGTTCCAACCCCCTGCCATGGGCAGGGACACCTCACATTAGATCGGCTGGCCAGAGCCTCATCCAGCCTGGTCTTAAACACCTCCAGGGATGGGGCCTCAACCTTGGTTGCCTTCTATTTCCCCTCTCCCTTTTCCTGATAGGGAGAAAAAGGAATTAGGCAGTAGAAGAGGCACAGGTAAAACAATAAGCATGGACTTGAATCAACTTTGGAAGTAAAAATATAATTTATCAGAAGTTAACAGTAATAAAGAGAAAGGAGAAGTTATAGAGGTATAAGGGAAGGGATAAATATATATATATATATAAAAAAAGATGCAGCTGGCAATGAGGAAGTATTCTTGTGGGATGAAAAGGAACAGCCTAAATAAGCACAGAGGTAATTATAAAAAAGAATACTGGATTCTTGCATGCCCTACAAACACCTACTTCATCTTGTCTGTTTATAAACACTCTGTATCCACAGATCTGGGAGTACTTTAAAATAGTCAGCTCTTCCAGTATCCTGCTCAGCCACATATAGTACATTTTCTAGACAGGTTAATTGCCCAGTATCACAGAACAGCTAGTGGCAATGCCAGAAATAAATCTAGTTCAAGCTTACTGCTCAGATTAAAGCATAAGAGAATGTAGCAAGGAACAAAATCTACTGAAGTGTTATATACAGGTAAATGTACCAGTGCCTATCAGACAGATTAGCATGGACAATGAATTATATCATAGTAGATAAATTCTTTGTTTTGTAATCTTTCTTCAGACAGTGGCATAGCAGCAGCAGCTACAGTTCTGCATCTTCATACAGATGGATGCACAAGCCCACAAATCTGTCCTTTAACATAGTCACACCCACTCACAGATGCTGGGGAAAAAAGGGGATTTAGACATTTGGGCAGCATCCTTGAAGGAAAGGCAGCATTAAACCTGCTTTAGGTCACACTGGCTTGTTTATTTCCAGATTTGTCTTTACAACCTAATAATGCTAGGTGATGAAAGTATCTTCATTGTATGCAATAATGTTTACGTAACACTATGGCTGAAAGATGTGTTCACTTGTTTAAATGCAACCATACTATCACATCAAATCTCCCCCTGAAGTACTAATTTTGCATTTCTCATTAGTAAATGCTTCACAGCTAACATATCCATCTGGCCATTAATAATACTGTCAGTAACATTAGGGCAATTACAAAGAAGCAAATGCAGGGATATTTAATATAGTCAATGATATTATTTATGATATTGTCTAAAGATGGACACATGAAACAGATTAAATAATCTGCACATCTGTGAACAAAGGTCTGAAACCTAAAAGTCTGTAGAAGAGCATATAAAACTATCACCAGAACACATGTTCCTTAATGTCTTTTGTGTTTCCTTTTTCATCATTAACATGGCTCTAGTGGGAAGGCAGCAAAGTGGTACAAAGGAGCCCAAGTGTGCAACACATTCCCTTTTCATTAAGTCAACAGATTTTCTCTTATAAAGGTGAAAGGGGGTTGATGTCAAAAGCCATACAAAAGCCAGTTGATCTTCATATCTTTTAGCCCTTCACTGATGTAACACTTACAGTGCAGTGCACCTTTTAATACTTTTATTACTGAGCAAGTCTCATGCTGTAACACAGCACCCCCTGGCAGGAGATCTACTTTTTATGTGTACTGTAGCACTGACTATGAATATAATATTACCAGTATGTTCTGTAACTGAGAGTAGAAAGACATTCCAATAGCTTAGCTGTAAACCTGAAGACCATTATATAGAAAATGGAGGGAGTGTGTGTAGCTGTCTTTCAAATGGACTGTTAAAAATGACCTTGACAATGATTCAGAACAGCCCCAGTGGTACAATTTAGATGCTTGTGTAGAAAAGGATGGTGTCTCCTGCACCTTTTAATTATTTTTTCCCCAAATCCATTCTAATCAGTGAAGAAACTGTTCATGTACAAAGGTCCCTATAAATAAAACACAGAAGTCCATTAAAATACTTGCCTCTAAAAACAATAAAAGTTTTTCCTGAGACTACAGATAGTAGTGGAATATTGAAAAGGATCTACCTCCACAAGAAGTAAAACATACTTTATATGTGGGGAACTTCAAACATTTTAGACTACATTATTTTTATTGCTTTACTTAATTGAGAGCTTAATAAAGTAAGTCTAAACAATATTACAACATTGCCATAGCTAATTTAACTGTTACCTTATACTACATAATTAACAGAGTAGTTGTGAACCGATTTAAATTTTTATCTGCACTTAAACTATGTAGTAAAAAAATTCAACATGGAGGGAACTCTGGTGACCTTGGTTTAACTTACTTTTCTTCCCACAATGGTCTGTAAAGACCATAGTGCTTTGTGAGCAGCTCTCACTGTGAGTATTATGCTCAGTGACCTCAGTACCCCAGAAAACTGCTAGACCACAAGTTCAGCATGACAGTCATGCTATCTTCATACTTGGGAGCTCTGAAGACTAGTTTTCCTTGTACAAGAGAATCTCAAGACAAGAAGTTGTATCATCTATGGAAGAAAGGTGAGGTAACCCATGGAATGTTTAAGGATGTTGCTAGAACATGAAGGAAGAAAATTAGAGAGGCAAAAGCCCATTTAGAGCTTAGACTGGCCACTGCTGTGAAGGACAACAAAAAATCCTTCTACAAATATATTAATAGCAAGAGGAGGGGCAAGGACAACGTCCACTCCTTGGTGGACATGGAAGGGAACATAGTAACAAAAGATGAAGAAAAGGCAGAGGTACTTAACACCTCCTTTGCCTCCAATTTTAATAGCAAGATAGGTTGTCTTCCAAACAACTGGCCTCCTGAGCTAGCAGATGGAGTCAGGGAGCTGTATAGTTCCCCTGTGATCCAGGAGGAAATAGTTAGAGACCTCCTTAGCCACTTGGATCCCCACAAGTCCATGGGACCAGATGGGATCCATCCTAGGGTGCTGAAAGCTGGCAGATGAGCTGTCCAAGCCGCTGTCCATAATTTTTCAACAGTCCTGGCTCACTGGAGTGATCCCAATGACTGGAAGCTGGCCAACGTGGTGCCCATCCACAAGAAGGGCCGGTTGGATGAGCCAGGGAATTCCAGACCTGTCAGCCTGACCTCAGTGCCAGGCAAGATTATGGAACAGGTCATCTTGAGTGCAATCACACAGCACTTACAGGATGGCCAAGGGATCAGGCTCAGTCAGCATGGATTTAGGAAGGGCAGGTCCTGTCTGACCAACCTGATCTCCTTCTATGATCAGGTGACCCGCCTGGTGGATGTGGGGAAGACTGTGGATGTAGTTTACCTGGACTTCAGCAAGGCCTTTGACACCATCCCCGTAGCAAACTCCTGGCCAAGCTGTCAGCCTGTGGCTTGGACAGCAGCACTCTGTGCTGGGTTGTGAACTGGCTGGAGGGCTGAGCCCAGAGAGTGGTGGTGAATGGTGCCACATCCAGCTGACAGGCAGTGACTAGTGGTGTCCCCCAGGGATCAGTGCTCTTTAATATCTTTGTCGATGATCTGGATGAGGGGATTGAGTCCATCATCAGTAAGTTTGCAGATGACACCAAGCTGGGGGCAGGTGTTGATCTGTTAGAAGGTAGGAGAGCTCTGCACAAGGACCTTGACAGGCTGGACAGATGGCAGAGTCCAGCGGCATGAGATTTAACACATCCAAGTGCCGGATTCTACACATTGGCCACAACAACCCCAGGCAGTGCTACAGGATGGGGTCAGAGTGGCTGGAGAGCGGCCAGGCAGAGAGGGACCTGGGAGTACTGGTTGATAGTAGGCTGAACATGAGCCAGCAGTGTGCCCAGGTGGCCAAGAAGGTCAATGGCATCCTGGCCTGTATCAGGAATAGTGTGGCCAGCAGGAGCAGGGAGGTCATTCTCCCCCTATACTCAGCACTGCTTAGGCCACACCTTGAGTCCTGTGTCCAGTTCTGGGCCCATCAGTTTAGGAAAAATGTTGAGTTGCTGGAACGTGTCCAGAGAAGGGCAACAAAGCTGGTGAGGGGTTTGGAGCACAGCCCTATGAGGAGAGGCTAAGGGAGCTGGGGTTGCTTAGCCTGGAGAAGAGGAGGCTCAGGGGCGACCTCATTGCTCTCTACAACTACCTGAAGGGAGGTTGTAGCCAGGTGGGGGTTGGTCTCTTCTCCCAGGCAACCAGCACCAGAACAAGAGGACACAGTCTCAAGCTGCACCAGGGGAGGTTTAGGCTGGATGTTAGGAGGAAATTCTTCATAGAGTGAGTGATTTGCCATTGGAATGGGCTGCCCAGGGAGGTGGTGGAGTCACCATCCCTGGAGGTGGTTAGGAGGAGACTGGATGGGGTGCTTGGTGCCATGGTTTAGTTGATTAGATGGTGTTGGATGATAGGTTGGACTTGATGATCTCAAAGGTCTTTTCCAACCTGGTTAATTCTGTTCTAATCTATTCCATTCCATTCCACCTTGGGGTGGGGGGAACCCAAAAACACCACACCAAAAACTGCACAACCCCCAAACAAAGAAAAAAACCCCAAACCATAACCAAAACAACAAAACCCAAAAATCCTGTCAAGTGCTGTTAAAACCACTTAGGTAGTAAAAAGATCCAAAAGAACACCACCATCAAAATCATATATGTAATAAGCACCAAATTGTTATTTTAATTATGTCCTGAAACATAACAGGATCCATATTGCACAGAGGGAAATACTCATGCCATCTGCTGGAAGGTTAGCAAGCAATTTTTTATTTTGTAAATATCAGTGGTAAATGTAACATAAATCAAAGTCACTTAAGTCAGGTGGTCTGGCAAGTGACAGCAGGAATTGAACAAATTAACAACGTCATCCAGCACAGTTTGGTAGCTAGAGTTATATAGCCCCTTGAAGTGAAATACCAACTTAGTTTATCCAGTAAGCTAACACATAAGACTTGTTTTCTCCCCTCAGCTGAGTGGTTAATCAGACTAATTTTATGATATGCTTGACTGTGATGAGAAAAAATAAATTAAAATCAGATCAGTTCATGTAGATTACAGAAGCATGAACATAATTTGCAGATGAGTCTAGATTTCTGGATTGACATTAGTGAAATAATGACAAATTTTCTAGCTTGCACACACCTTAGATCAGCCTACAAAGGCATCTTTAGACACCCCATAATTACAGGTATCCAACTTTCCTGCAGGATAGTGTGGGATAATTGTCCAATAATAAAATAATTTTGAAGTTACCTAATACCTACAGAAAACATTATGCATCTTCAAAGCTTATGCAGAAAATGAGAGTATCCTCTAGATTTTACTATTAAATAATCTTAATTACTTATTTTTAAATTATTTTTATGTTTTGGTTGGTTGGTTTGTTTTTAAAAAAAGATGTGTGGGTCATGGTGAGGGTTCAGGTTTGACCCAATTCCAGTGAGGTATAAAAGCAGACTAAGATCTATCTGGAAAAGTCCTTTCGTTCTTTTATTGAGGATCCTGCATGAGAAAGGCAGATGGGATGGCTTATCACTGTGGCTGTGTGGTTCTGTGCACTCCCCAGAAGTAGCCTTGAACCTGCATATTTGAGTAAGGATTTTTATCTTCACCACTTGGTGAGACAATACAAGATTTTTTTATTGAGGTGCTGACTCAGGCAGAATGTGTGCAAAGCTTGTTTTTCATGTATTGGTTGCCTAAAATGAGAGAGGACCAGGTCTGAAAAAATGTAGTACTGGAGGGGTAGGGGAAATATCTTCAGTTTCATCACTTGGATGCACAAAATCAGTGAATGTTTTCTGAATGTGGCCATGCTAATGTAGTTGCACTCCTGTTTTCTGATCTATGGCATGAGCATGATACAAACAGCTGCTGCAGCATTCATCGTGGATTATAGGAGTAACAGGGGTACCACATAAACATATCAAATGAAACTATTCCCTACCAAAATTAGTGCTAGGACTGGATTGGTTGTGATCCTCAGTCAGTTGATACCCCGTCTTGGGGTCAGTAGCCATCTGGGCTTAATATGTGCTCCAGCCCCTACAGGTATCTATGCTTCATAACTTGAAGCTGCTCAAGCCCCAAACCCAAACCACATTTCTCTTTGGACACAGTGCTGAAATGGTTATGGGAGTGATCATGCCTGATCCTGTGAAGATTCAGCATTCCCTCCTGTCACAGTCACAGCCCTGACCGAAGGAGATACTGAAGGAGAAAGTTTTCCATCCTTCTGCCTTCTCCCTGCTGCTAGCTCCAGATGTATCATTTCAGGAAGGAGGCAGTCCTGACTCCCACCCCTTGATCTGTCTGAAGAAAGGGGAGTTTTGATCCAAGCACAGATATCTCTGGTACATTCGCTGCCTTCGCTGTCATTACTCTGCACAAAGGAGCGAATGAGCGAATATAAGCGCTGGGGGGCGGGACACGACTGAGTGGGCGTGGCCATGCGGGGGGCCGCGCAGAGCCCTTTGGGAAATGTAGTTTCCCCCCGCAAGCATCACTGGGCATTAGGGGCGCGTGCGGACTACATTTCCCTTGGGAGTATCGCGCGGGACCGGCCGCCGCAGCCCCTCCCCCTGTCTGCGCAGGCGCCGTGGTCACGCCGGAACGGCCATGAGGGCTGTTTGGATTTGGAGTGCTTTAGTGAAGAAGCTGTAGCAGGGGTAGTTGGTGGGTGGGGGGTGAGTGGGGTTGTCCGGCCTGTTACCGGGGGTGGGAGCGGGGGCGCGGAGAACAGGAAGCGAGCTTTTGTGTGGGCGAGGGGTCTGCTTGGCGGATGAGGAGGCGGCTTGGCTTCCCCGTTCCTCTGACGATGCCAGTCAAACGGTGTTCCCTTTTCTCATTGCCCAGTGAAGAGGGCTCCTCTGTGTCTCTCTCTGCCAGGAGTTCGGTGCCCTCGCTGGCCGGCCCACCCTAGATGGTGTGGCAGGGTCTGTCTCTGGGCGAGGAAATCCTCTCGTTTACGCTGGTGCGGCGGAGACGCAGGGAGGCGAAGGAGATGAGGGGAGGAGGCAGTGGTTCCTCTCTGCCTTTCTCTTTCCCCCTTCTGAGTGGGCTCTGGGCGGCTGCGGGGGTGGGGTTGCGGAGAAGCGCTGAGCCGTTTAGATTGGGGGCGGCTGGTGACCGGGATTGGCTGCTGGAAGGCATCTGGGAAGCTGCGCTGGAGGCGAGTTGTGCCGGCGGAGGTGGAAAGGAGGCTGTTTCTGCAGGCGCGGAGAGGTGGCAGCCTGGTTCTCCAAGCCAAGCCTGCTGATTCAGACTAGCTAGTGTAACTTGATTGGGCTTCTTGCATCGCGTTAGGTTAAGGCTAGTGATGGAACGCAATAAAGCAATTACAAAACACAATCTTGACTTGAAAGGTAATTCCACCACCCCCACCCCCGTTGGGACTATTTCTCCTTTTGATTTTCGAGTGCAGTTTGATAGGCTGAGGGAGAACCTGTAACACTGAAGATGTGAGTCCTTCCTGTGCATGTTCATACTTAATACGCTCAAGCCCATGGAGTAAGTGGAATAATGCTATAGGGAAGGAAGATGTCTTTGTCTAGAGCATGTGTGGAATGACTAATTTTATTATGTGATATCGCTAGAGAAACCAGTTTTGCAAAACTTTTTACTGGTAAGTTGCTGGGTATGTTCAGCTTCAGAAACTACCAAAAGATTTCGAGGATATGATCTTCCAAGTCCAGTTTCTCAAGGTTTCAACTAAACACTGTAGTAATTACTTTAATCTGTCAGATTGCATAATTGTATTTTCTTTCAGAGTTTTAAGAGAGAAGTATGACAGTATTCCAGAGCATTGAGAATCACTGCACTATTTGGCTACCTCAGGGCATGTTTAAACTAGTTTAGGAGGAGTTAGTTTTGTCTGGCTTTCCAAAGTCACATTGCTGTTGTAATAAAAGTGTTAGAATTGCTCTCTGATATTTTTTTTTATTAAAAAAAATAATGACTGAAGATAACTGCTGTTGAGCCTAGCATATAATGAAAAGGAATTAATTATTTTTCAGGTATTTGAGGTGAAAATACACACCTAAATCCAGGCGTTTACAGAAGATGAAAGATACCGACATAGGAAAAGAGTACATTTATACCAAGTCCTGGGTATAGAAGTGTGAGGGAGAGAGTCAACTTGGTGCAGCATGAAGAGCAGGAAGGGTCATGATTTCATCATCCTAAACATAAGGTCTGTTTAATTTTCCTTTTTTTTTTTTCTCAGTATATAGTTATTCCATTATGCAGCAGCCTTTTTGCTGTGCCAGCTCTGTATAGCTTCACTGCATTGAAGGTCAATAGTGAATGCTCCATACTGCATGGGAGAGGTCATTCCAAGGGGTACTGTAACTATCTTAGTAACAAGTCTGAGCACTTACTAAGCATTTTCACATGCAAATGTGACTTTTTATTAGCATTTGATAGAAATAACTCTCTTCTAGTGTCTAGATCTTGATGCGAATCTAGAACATGTTTTAAGCTTTTATACTTAAGGGAATCATTACAACCAAGTAAGAACAGGGAAGAGCTTAGTACAAGTCATGTATCATTCAGTGTTGGCAACTAAATAAAAGCTTAAACATGCCATGTTTTTCTCAAGGATGAATTTTTGTAAAGCAGATGTCTCACTTGCTGTAGCAGCAAGACTTTTTCACTCAGAAAAATCTGTATTGAATATGGTTTCTTTTGTACCTATGTATTTAATGTAGTGAGATGCTGTCATAATTCTAGCTTAATTTGAGAGCTGGGTCTTGAAACAACAACTAACTTAGAGCTTTCACATCACTGTTGTAAGCTTCTGATTTCTAAAGGTTGTGCTCACTGAAAAGTATGTGTGCCAGGTGCTGTAAGGCAAAAATGCTTTGATCAATGGAAAACTTGCACACTGGAGCAAGACTTGGTCTGAAATTATCAACTTGTACCAGTTAAAAAATAAAAAATAGAATCACAGAATTGTTAGGGTTGGAAGGGACCTCAAGGATCATCTAGTTCTAAGCCCCCTGCCGTGGGCAAGGACACTTCACACTAGATCAGGTTGCTCAGAGCCACATCCAGCCTGGCCTTAAAAACCTCCAGGGATGGGGCTTCCACCACCTCTCTCGGCAACCTGTTTCAGCGTCTCACCACCCTTGTGGTGAAGAATTTCTTCCTAACACCCAATCTAAATCTACCCCTATTTTTTTCCATTCCCCCTAGTCCTATCATTACCTGACACCTTAAAAAGTCTGTCACCAGCTTTCTTGTGGGTCCCCTTAAGATAGGGGAAGGCCACAATTAGGTATTCTCAGAGCCTTCCCTTCTCCAGACTGAACAGCCTCAACTCTCTCAGTCTTTCCTCATAGGAGAGGTGCTCCAGCCCTCTAATCATCTTTGTGGCTCTTCTCTGGACACACTCCAGCATGTCCAGATCCTTCCTGTAATAGAGGCTCCGGAACGGGATGCAGTACTCCAGGTGGAGTCTCACCAGAGCTGAGTAGAGAGGTAGAATCACCTCCCTTGACCTGCTGGCTATGCTTCTCTTGATGCAGCCCAGGATGTGATTGGCTTTCTGTGCTGCAAGTGCACACTGGTGACTCATGTTGAGCTTCTCATCCACCAGCACCCCCAGGTACTTCTCTTCAGGGCTGTTCTCAAGCCAGTCCCTGCCCAACCTATATCAGTGCTTAGGATTGGCCCGACCCTGATGCAGAACCTTGCACTTGTTGAACCTCATGAGGTTGTCATGGGCCCACCTCTCCAGCCAATCAAGGTCCCTCTGGATGGCCTCCCTTTCCTCCAGTGTGTCTGCTGCACCACACAGCTTGGTGTCCTCAGCAAACCTGCTGAGGGTGCACGCAATGCCACTGTCCATGTCACCAACAAAGATGTTAAACAAGACTGGTGCCAGGACTGATCCCTGAAGGACTCCACTAGTCGCTAGCCTGCACTTGGACATGGGCCCATTGACAGCCATCCTTTGGTGTAGCCATCAAGCCATTTCTGTATCCACTGAATGGTCCATCCATCAAACCCATTCTGCACCAGCTTGGAGACCAGGATGTCGTGTGGGACAGTGTCGAAGGCTTTGCTCAGGTCCAGGTAAATGATCTCAGTTGCTTGGCCTTTATTAATGTTGTGACCTTGTCATAGAAGGCCACCAGGTTTGTCAGGTAGGATTTGCCCTTGGTGAAGCCACGTTGATCATACCCAATCATTTCTTCATTATTCTTCTGCCTCAGCAGTGCCTCCAGGAGGATCTGCTCCGTGATCTTACCGGGCACAGAAGCGAGACTAACTGGCCTATAGTTCCCTGGGGTCCCAACTGGTACAACATGCACTGCTTGCTGCATTCCAGTGAGAGAGCTCTGTCACCAAACTGTGGTCTCACAGTTTTTCCTGTTTTCTCCACATTTAAATTTCCCATGGTTACCCCAGCAACACCCCCACCTATGTCACCCTCCTGAACAGGCATGCAAGATGATGACCCTGTGGGTCCTCCCACCCCGAGGAAGTCTCAGAAACAAACCAAAATAAAGCACTGCTTGGCTAGAGTCTACTGGAGCCAGTCCAGGAGTCACCATCTTGTCTCGCCAGGGCTACAGGTACATCTGACTAATCAATAATGTCTCTTTGGTTTTCCTGTTGCCTGTATTTCTGCATCCTTCTTAATTTGAAATAGACAAGGACAGCTGATTCTTTTATTAAGATCTTAATAGGTGAAAGACCTGATTTACTACTGAGCCAAAGTCCTGTGGCCTTTTTGTACATATCTATTCTTCGTCGTGCATAAAGGTTGTATTTAACTTTGCCCTTTCTATAGCTGGCATTCAGGTTTCCTGCTGAAAGGATGTGGTAATGGATGTTCAGGATAATGAGAACTTGCAATTCTTTCCTTAGAAGCTCAAATGCTTTTTGGTCACAGCCTGAAAAATAATTTCTTTGAAAGACAGGAGCTTTTCAAATGGGCTTCCTGGAATCATAATTGAAATCATGCTGCAGTATAAGTAGGTCTAATCAAACATTTCCTGGTTCTTAATGGGAGTGTTGCTATAGAAATTTGGACCTCTGAAATAGGTGCTCTGGGAATAAAATTCGAGAAACTATTTTTATTCAGCTTTTGAATGCATATATTCACCTCACAAATAAGTTCCTGCAGTATTTTCTTTATAACAATTGATTTTTAAGTCTTTGGAGACTTTCATTAGCTTACAAAACAGGGTCTTTAACTATATGTTCCCAATGCATAATACTGTGCTAATTGGACTTCCTGTATGTGGGGGCATGGCTCTTCTGAATGAAGATAACCTGTAGATGTGCTTGCTTCCTAGCACTATAGTCAGTGCTCTTCATTTGCTAGAAAATGTTTCTTTAGCAGTGGATAAAAATTAAGGGACATTTTAAAATACTGATTTGTACTTTTTTTTCTACTGATTTTTACTTATTCACACCTTTGGAATGTTTAGTTCTTGGAATACTTGTGTGTCCTACAAGCAGTCTGAAGAAATTGTATTTAGTTTTTCCTCCTGAAAGCAGTGTGTCTTGAGCATTCACACACAGCAGGGGAGAAGGCACAGGGTTTCTAAGGATATTTATAGCTCTTTGTGAGAAGAAATGCAGCTATGTTCATCGGTATAGCTGTGGGCAGTGGGCTGACAGCAGCATCAGCAGTGTTTCCACCCTGTGGTCCTGCAAGTGTACATACTCTACATGACGGTGGGAGGAAAATGCTTCTGTAGGCATAACCCACTTTTAAGTGTCATGAGTTTCCTCCAGCATTTGTTCTGAAGGATATAAATGTACTGGTGCTACAACCAGAAGACTGACATCTTTAGCTGCAGTGGCAGCAGCTAATGCTTTTAGTGCTTCAAGTCCTGGATTCATCCCTGCCTGGGATGGCAGCTGTTACATAAACAAGGCCTGTACGTATTAAAACTTGCCCTGATTCAGGATCTGGGATTTATTGTAATCAGCCCTGACTGCAGCCAGAAAAGCACAGCCAGACCAAAGAGTCAACGACAGCTTCAGAGCCAAGGCCATTCTTAAAGATGTCCAGAATCTGCTCATTCACATCCCAAAACCAAACTGAAAAAATGAAATAAAAAAAAAAGGCAATGCTTGATACAAACTGAATGCTTGACCATTATCAGCCATTGGAGCTGATAACCAAGCTTCCCAGCATTGACCAGGAAAACAAAGGCTCAGTTTGTGGGAGTGATGGCCTTTATTTATCCAACTCTCCTGCCACACCTTTCCCCATAGGATCTCAGGATCTGCTTCTGCCTCATGAGGAACATGGAGCACATGATGCCCAGGAAACTTAACTAAGCTGAACCTGAGGCAGAAACAATAGATGTCCTTTCAGGAGATCTTCTGAGCTTGAGGAGCATTGCAGTGTGAGTTCAGTTTTGCAGCACTGTGATTAAGACCAGTGAACATGCTTCATTCAAACCACCTGGCTCCATTCAAACTACCAACAGCACTGAGATAGTAACTTCCCCATATAAATGTGGTACCAAAACATTCTTCCCTGCCCCAGTCATAGCTGCGTAGAAAGGGAAATGTTTGCTGCTGGCCGTGGCGCAGCACGGTGGAATGGTGCCTTGCGAGGTGCCACAACATAAAGGCCATGCCATGCGCTTCTCCTGATCCCGGGCTCTCCCCTCACAAACACAGACTAGGCTGTAGGCTATGTTGCTCTGGATCTTTTCACTGAGTTTCCAGCCCTTTGCAAGCCTTGCTCCAGTTTCTGCCCCTTGCAATATTTTTGCTCTCTCCCCTTGGCCTCAGCTATCAACAGCTACTTCCAGACTCCTTAGGTAGCACTTGGATGAAGTCTGTGTGATGGGGTGCATCTTTGAGGGCACTCCTTCCATAATTCCATGCTTGTGTCCAGCTAACAGACATGGTTTTGCCCAGGTAACCATGAGGCAGATGCAGGGGTGAGGGTGTATTGCTCTTCTACTGCTGCTCACATGATGGCATGCATGCTGGCTCCATCCTTTGCCAATCCATCTCTCTGGTTGCTCTCAGAGAATGATGAGGCTTCAGACATGGCACCACATACTAAGCAAGAGAACTACAAATACATGCTGAATAAGCAGTTTCACCTTAGCTTAATAACCTGTAGAAAAATAATATGCTGTCAAACAATTATAAGACATACAGGATAAATCTAACTGAAGACTGGGCAATTTTAATTAAAGAATTTTCTTAGCTTTTCCTTCCCTTTACAACTTTTTAAGTTCTGTAATGTGTTTTGATTAAGTAAATATGTACAGGATTTTTTGTTAGTGTAATATGTAATAGGAGTTACATTCAGACTGAATTGCAGCATTTCACATAATTTCAGTTTAAAGTCTCTAGTCACCTTCAATTTTTCAGTATACTCTAGAATAAGTGGAAAGAGGTAAGATACTCTTCTTGCATTTTTTATTGGACTTTCTGATACTGTAAATGTTTAAAAATAGTTATGAAAGTATTATTAAGAGCTAAAATGAAACAAGATAAACTATACAATAAGTTACTGTGTTGTGAAAACAGCCCTTAAAATGCTTCAGGAAAAAGCCAACCAAACAGAAGTTTTTACTTGGCTGCTAGGGCTATAATTTGCATTAAAGTGTAGCTTTACAAGGCTGTGGCTGATGTTTTGCTGCTTTATCTGCAAAAAGGGTCTCTAGAAGATGGGTGGTGCTGCCCTCCGACTCTGGGTTTTTGTCTTTACAATTTTGTATCTTTTTACAATGGTGCTCTCCTTAGATCCTTGAGCTGATCCTTAATCCTTTATCAATAATTTCACTTCTGTCTGAAATACTGCTTTTACTGTTTTGCATGATTCACACAATTTAGCTGATTTCTTTCTAGTCTGAGCCAAATACATGTGACTTGCCTGTGTCAAAAGAAGTCTTTGGTCAACAGGCGGCTGAGTCCATAGGAAAAGAATAAAGTATATTAAAAGCCCACTGTGTTTTCCCCCTGCTCCAGCCATCTCTAACCTTTTATTTTAGCCCAGGTGTTTCCAAATCCCCCACACCCCTTTACTCCCCAGACGAGCATTCACAGGTAGGTTATGCAACCACTACTGAAAAGTAATACCCTCTCAGCACACCTACCAGCTTTTGCAAATGTGTAATTCAGGCGGTCTCCTGGAGCGCATCTGGGTTGCTTTGTTAGTTGTTAGTAAACCACTAGAATTCAGGTGCAGCAAGGACCAAATAAACAGTAATACATCAGTAACTCCTAGCAGGATGCTGAGGGCTGCAGGGGTTACTGTCTGCTAAGACTGTAAATTTTGTTTTCAAACAGTGGCATTAAATTGCCAAAGAAAGAGCAACCATTTCCCTATCAGTTTACAGGTAATTCATTATTCATCATACAGAATTAAAGAGCTTTATAGAAGGTCTTTGAACGAAGCCTCAAGAAAAACGCCAAGAAGCTGGGTAGCTAAGATGTTGTCAATTCTTTCCAAGCAAAATATAACTCAACCTAAAAAAGTTTGATGGCTTGCCTTTTTTTTTTTTTTTTTTTTATATGGTAATTTGTTTTGAAAGAACATTGTGAGAAGAACTGAGGATGGGCTCGACATCTGGAAGTTACACTTGATACAGAGCTTTTTATGATTATCGTTATTAATGTCATAATATGTTTGCTGCTGCTACCAAAAACTTTGTTAAACAAGTTGGTGATGGAGGAAGACTAGTTCCAGTGCCCAGTCTCAGTGAAGCTGATAAATACCAACCTCTGAGCCTTGTGATTAAGAAAAGAAAATGTTTGCTTTCAAAAAAATCTAAATTTGCTTCGACACCATTCACATTAAAAGACATTCTTCAAGGGGAGAAAGAAATTTCTGCAGGTAAGATCTTTCTTCTAAGAAGAAAAAATGCATGTTTTGTAGTAAACACAGACAGCAGACACGATTTAAAACTACAAGTAGTATGATGGCTTTTATTACCTGTGTAATCAAATTTGCCTTCCTTAGTCATGCAGTAGATATTTAAGAAAAAAGTGCAATTCAAACTGGTCACCAAACAAAACAAAAACAAAAGGAAAAAAAAGAAAAACACTTTCTGGGAAAAGTGTGAAAAAACTGATAGGAACAAGTTCAGTTAAGCCTTGTGGGTTTTGGTTTTTTGGTTGGTTTTTTTTGACAAATCACAACAGATTCCTAATGGATATGTTAATGTATGTTAAGTAACTGCTACTTTAATATTTGGTTTAATACTCATGTTTCTATGTGTACTCCTTTTGAAAGGTGTAAGAATGGCTGCAGCTCTGCAGCTATTCCATGCTAGTAATCCCTGGTGTTGAGCTGGGCTCTTGCCAGACAGAAGCATTTGTCAACTCTCTGAACTAACCATATTTCCATAACATTTTTCTGTACTTCCAAACATCTTAAGTGAGTTTAAAATGCCTTCATTATGAAATATTAGAAAGCTTTTGAGAGGATTCTGTGACAATATAAAGGTGCAAAATTGAATTTTACTGCCTACATTTTCCCATAGCTTCCTTTGAAGTCTGTTCAATTCCTATTTACATGCTTTGTTTTCTTGAAACAGTTTCATGGCTTTATTTTCTTACTAAAAAAGCATAGATTTTAACAAAAGCATTGACCACATCATTAATTACACAATAACTGCATTAATTAAAATACCAAGACAAACCAGTTACTAGCACAAGAAAATGGGAATATCGATAGGCCCCACAAGGGGGTGATTCCAGGACACAAGCACGATGAAAAAGATTGGAATCCTACTAATTCTACTAGTCTTACATTCAGGACAACTTAGCTGGCTTGTCAAGAATTAAATAAAAAAAATTTAAAACTGGAAACATCTCATTAAAAAGGCTGAGGAAAAGGTTGCAAAATCCCATTAAAATGTCTCACAAAACCTTAATAATATTTTCTGTAAGGGTTAGGTGTCACAGGCAGAAAGTACTGTCCTTTAACGTAAGCAAGGAACTTCATAATTGAATTTCTTCTTTTATGTGATAAAGCATTTTCAGTCTTTTAGCATTCTGAAAAAGATAACTTTTTTGTTAAAAGATTATGTCACTTTATAATACTACTTTATTCCTCTGAAGATTTGAAGAAAGGAAAAAAAAAACCAACAAAAAAGGTAAAACCTCAAATGCATATATGTATACTGGCAAAATTTATACCTACACCAAAAGCATATTTCAGGTAAAAGTATCTTAGGAGAGTAATGCTAAGCACAGAAATAACCCTAATCACCATTTAATGCTCAGGACATATCACATACAGGAGCATGGGCACAAATTTGCCAGAGAGGCACAGAAATCCCTTAGACCCCTGTGCACTCTCTTCCTATTAGTCGTCAGTAGTAACACTGATAAATAAGTGCTGGATGTAGTGCTGAATTTCACATTGAAAGCCGAAGCACGGCAGGAACAGTACCATTTATTCTCTTCTTCATATTTTAAAAATTAAAATGCCCTGTTACAAATAGATAATGCTGTGTGAAAACTCTGTGTTCAGCCTTTTTATCACACACTGGCTATCTTCTTTTACTCAGGTGTCTCATCTTACCAGTTGCTGAACTATGAAGATAAATCGGATGTTTCGCTCAATGGTAGAAGAGGAAATCAGATAATGAATGATGTTGGCTTTGATATTGCTGGATCAGATTCTGTTGCCTTTAAAGCTTCATTTGGCATAGTGACCAAACATGAGGTTGAAGTACCAACATTACTTAAAGAACTTACTACAAGGTTATATGATATATTCTGTTTGCTGGTTCCAAAATTGTATTTCAAAAAGTTAGGCTGAATCTCTGAAATGGTTAGGTTTTGATTATTTTTAGCCAATGAATAGCAGTCACTATGTGTTACTTGCTGAGAGTCTTGAGTTAGATCACTCAAGCTTGATCTCAAGTTAGACATGTGACCTTCTGTATAACACAGACTGTAGAATTTTTCAGAATTAATTATTGTTGGAAGTACAGCACGTCTTTCAGGGGAAAAAAAAAATCCAGAGAGGAATAGCCCATCAAAGATCTTATCTATGTTATTCCATACTATTAAAATTTTGAAATCTACTTCAAATAACATTACCTAATTTAACATTTCAGGAATAAACTACAGCACCATATGTATATTGTCATTGTAGATACGTCAATGTTTTATGAGGTTATTATACAGCCTTTTCATTAAAAACCAAAGTAGGTTTATCTGCCTGAATTTTCCATAACCTTCTGTGATCATCTCTAAGTGCAGTCTCAATTTTTTTCAATATCCTTGTTTAGCTTTGGACACTGAAACTGAATTTGGTGTTCCTGTAGTGCTGGCACAAATGCCAAACATAGAAATATGAGGCGACTAATCCCAGGTATAATTCTCTAGGTGGATATTTCAAAGACTGTCCCTTGGCCATAGCGTCATCCCAGTGAATCCTAGTGTTGCATCCTAGTAAATTATTTAGTATGCATATGACATTTGGTATTTTCAAATGTATATTGTTTCCTTGTAGTTATTTACCAAGCAGTGTGTACCATTTTGTGTCTTGTTCTGCACAAACCATTCCTCAGTTTGTTACATGCAAGCATTACTGTTAATATATGAGGGGCTGAGGTAGGTGACAAGGTCCTAGTTTCATGCTAAAAATACCCAACATAACAGGCTAAAAGCCAATACCTTTAAAAATTACCATGAAACATATTTGCCCCAAAGTAAAGCATTACAGCTGTTGCTTTTGCTATTTTTCATAAGTTCTTACAAGTATTGATTATATTGCTTAAGCTTATTACTTAGGGTGTGTTGATAGTTCTTACTGTCACTAAGAACAATGATCTAGAATCATAGAATCAACAAGGTTGGAAAAGACTTCAGAGATCATCAAGTCCAACCTATTACCTAACACCTCATGACTAACTAAACCATGGCTTTAAGTGCCACTTCCAGTCCTTTTTTGAACACCTCCAGGGATGGTGACTCCACCACCTCCCTGGGCAGCCCATTCCAATGGCCAATTACTCTCTCTGAAGAACTTTCTCCTCACCTCGAGCCTAAACTTTCCCTGGCACAGCTTGAGACTGTGTCCTCTTGTTCTGGTGCTGGTTGCCTGGGAGAAGAGACCAACCCCCACCTGTCTACAACCTCCTTTCAGGTGGTTGTATAAAGCAATAAGGTCTCCCCTGAGCCTTCTCTTCTCCAGGCTAAACAACACCAACTCCCTCTGCCTCTCATAGGGCTTGTGCTCAAGACCTCTCACCAGCCTCGTTGCCCTTCTCTGGACATGTTCAAGTGTCTCAATGTCCTTCTTAAATTGAGGGGCCCAGAACTGGACACAGGACTCAAGGTGTGGCCTAACACACCTTCTGAGTACAGGGGCACAACGACCTCCCTGCTCCTGCTGGCCACACTATTTCTAATGCAGGCCAGGATGCCATTGGCCTTCTTGGCCACCTGGGCACAGACGTGGAATTTCACAGAATGTCCCACATATCCTCTCAGTAATTTGTACATTGCTGGCTGCTTTTGAATTTCTTAATGTGCTTTTGTTCTCAAACACTGAAAATTATTAAATTTCCAGAGACCAGTCAGTTGTTTCACTGCTATGAGACATAATTTATGGTGATTTTTTTTTTTTTTTTTAACTGATTTAAACTTACTAATTCTATTGGGTGCTTTGTAAATTGCTAATAATCTCTGAATTTCCTTCCTGCCTCTCTGGATTTTAGAAAAATAAACTTTGATCATTGTCTAGTCCATCAGTCAAGAAAAAGTAGGATGGAAATTTTGTGTGTGGTCATGGAGAGTATTCGAACTACCAGGCAGTGCACCTTAACTGTCCATACTGGAATGCGTGGAGAGACAATGAGGGTAAGTATGTTTGACAGAGTTCTGTAACTTAAATGAACAGACACAAAAAGCTCATTTTTATAAATGTGATGGTTGGATTTAATTGCAGTGTTACTGATGTAAACTCAGAAAAAAATCTGAAGTTAATCAGTATTACTGAACTAGAAGTTGGCTTAGACAGCAAGCTACTTTGGGTGAAGCATCAGCAAAGATGCAGTATTGACTGTTGCTTAGTTTGAATCCCAAATAAATGTATAACTTATTTTTTGTTATTGTATAAGTCTTCTATAACAAATTGGAACTTCAGGCTCTTATTGTTTCAAGGGTCAGCATATGACTCAGTCATGTGTTCTTCCTCCCTCTGCCTTTCTCTCTTCAGTGTGTTTGAATAATCAAACATACAATCCTGAGTTTTGCCCATTACTAGTACTTACGGAAAATTCACAGAATTTTCAGTGAGTGATGCAAAACAATTTACTACCTTTGTATCAAACATTAAAATACAAAGTTGTTAATATAGAATTACTTAGTTGTGAAATTGGATCTTCAATTTCAAAGCTTCCTCCTGGCATTGCAATTCTCAATATGTATTTATTTATTTTTTTTTATTTCAACTCGTAACTTTTGCTACTTTTCTAATCTACAGTTTCACATTATTGAAGATCAGAACTGTAAAGGCCGAGACAAAGCCATTGTTTTTCCTGCTCATACAACTATTGCTTTTAGTGTATTTGAACTTTATATTCATTTGGATGGCAATTTTGGTAAGTGATGTGCATTTTTGTTGTCATTGCTATTGTTTATAATGGTCTGGGTTTTTAAACCAGTTTTCTTGCTGTTCTGATTTCATACAATGGCATATCTTAATTTTATGCACATTAATAGAGTAGCTTTCTAAGGTTAACCATTCTTAAGATGACAAAATACTGAAGAAGAGTGTTTCATGGAAACAATAACAATGAACCAGAAAGTCAATTTTAGAATTTGATCTAGTACTTGATGACATCACATGATAAACCCCCCTGACTAGAATGATGTTCAAGCTTTAACCACCAGGATCATGTGTATTTAAATGCTGGGATCTCTGTGAGCATCACATGGCTGTTGCATGTGAACTTGACTCTCTAGAGAAACATTGTGGTTATCAATATAGTCCATAATAAACCAGAAAGTCAATTGTAGGATTTGATCTAGTACTTGCTTGTTCCTCCTTCAGAAGTGGAACTTTCATTTATGTGATGTTGACTGTCTTACTCCCTTAATATGGCCCTAAATTGTGGAGAAACCAAAACAAACTTTGATCTATGTTGAAAGCCACTAACATTTTAAAATTCCTGTTGAATCTGTGTAATTTGATTCTATGGACTGTTACTGTGTGCAGACTTGTATTAAGAAGAGGTATTAGCCATTAAAAACATTACCAAAGCTGAATTTAATCACTGTTAACTTTATAGATTAGAAGCATATTAAACTCTGTGGTGCAATTATTGGTTTTAGATTTTGTTATTCTAACAACTTTCTTTTTATTTATATAGAACTCTGTGTGACTCCAATTTCAAAAGGAGGATTCGAAAAAGAGAAATCTGGATCATCTTCACTGACCAAAATAAGGAGGTTGAAGAGTAATCTGTTTCATCGAAGTATGACTTCTGATATTTGTATCCATATGTCTTAATTAATGTCTAACTTAGCTAATGCATTATCTTTAATATAAATTTGCATGTAAGATGAATGTTTTAAAGTAGTAATTTTTGATGGGAAATGGACCTATTTTAATTTCTTGTGTTTTGAAATTACTGTAAAGTTAGTAAGAATTATATTTGGGAATCTGACTTTCTCACAAATACATTTATTCTATGGCTGTTCATCACAACTAAGTATCTTCAAATAAAAATTTAAGGCTGATAAATTGGTATGGAGCAATTATACAAATAATTTCAATTAACAGTAAGCATATTGCATATGCTTGCTGTTTACATTTAGCATCATGCAATGCAAGCTATAGTGTATAAATAACATTTCAGGGCAAGTTCTTTAATTTTAAATACCAACAATATTAAGTATTTGAATGTACTCTTTAGGCTTATATGCTTACTTGCCAGGGATATGGGCAAGATACCATCCTTGTTAGCTTTTCTCATTCTGATACCAGCACAACATCCAACAAAACTGAATATTGCTGTATGTAGCTAGATTTTTTGCAGAGCAAGATTCTATACTTGTTTGGTCTGAATATGCAAATCTGAGCATGAAGATAAATGTTGAGCAGTAAGGTCATCCTTCCAAAAGCTGCTCTGTATATGTGTCCTTGATTGAGAATGGGATACAAAGAAGCTAAGAGCTTTTATGGACCAAGCCTTCAGTACTGCTTTACGTATGGTCCACATTAAGGAATGTATTTTCCATGGGGATGATGCATCTCAGCCACTGGAGCTGCCTAAAACTTTGTTATCCAATCTAAACTAACCAGTCCTTGAAGAGAAAGGTAAAAAGATGGGTAGTTCAAAAGTTATTTTTTCCTAGGGTGATTGGATCCTCAGCAATCTGCGAGGAGGTCACCATGGAGTCCTCCAAATTTTCGAAACCTTTTGAGACAGGACTTCTGATGGAAAGTAATCTACAAGGTGGGATGTCTAGAATGGTTTTGTAAACAGTTCATAATGTAATGACAAATCATTGCTCTTTTCTGTGTGCATTCTTTTTCAGATAAAAGAGTAGTGGCTACCATTGCCAGCTCTGATTCTTACTTGGAGGACCTTTTTACAGATTATTATGAAAAAGCTGCGAGCATGACTGATCTCTCTACAAGCTATCTCAGAGAAGGGTCTCATATCCGAATTAATTTACTTAATAACAACATCCCCAAAGGTCCCTGTGTCCTTTGTGGAATGGGAAGTTCTAGAAGGGAAACAGTCTATGGATGCCTAGAATGCTCTTTTAATGGACAGAAGTATGTACGATTGCATGCTGTGCCCTGTTTTGACCTCTGGCATAAAAGAGTAAAGTAACTGCTCTAGGTAAGTGCCTGTTGTCGCAGACATGGGCAAAACTGTGCCACAAGCTTCTCAGAATTAGTAAGTATAACTCAAATTGTTTAAATGCAAAATAGTGAAAGTGCAAAACATTTCATTACACTATTGTCCAATTATTTGCTTCATTGTAAATAACCTTTTACTTGAAAATGCCTTCATGCTTTCACTGACATTGCTTTTCTTCTTTCTAGAACCTTCTTTTTACCATGATAATGCAGAATGTACTTTTAATCTGTATTTTCATAATGTCAAAATATATGCTAGAACTTGAAGTTGTTTACACACTTTTAAACCCCCAGATGTTGCCTTTGTCTACACTGGCATATGATGGTAAAATGAGAATATGTCTTAATAATTTAGTGTTCTCATGAATATTTAATTGAAGTATCAGATTAAAAAACACGCTAAAACTTAGCACAGTCTAATATTTCATTTACAAAAGGGAACAATTAAACTGGGGATATGCTTTTCATATTTGGATGCCATTACCACATCAACCATTTGTTAGTTTGCTGAAGTACCAGCCAGGCCACCTTCTGCATTTTTATTTTAGGTCACTAGTGTTCCTGACTTCCTTTTGTGTGTTAGGAAAAAAACTGCTTAGCAGGAAATACTTTGGAAGCTTATGAACTAACAGAGCTACCTCCTTCCAACCAGACATCAGGGGTAAAGGACTTTAACTGGCAGATCATAACCACAGAAATTTGTGTGACACTACAGAATAGCATCCAATACTGACATGGGGAATGCTATTGGTTAATACATGGTTGAAGCTCTCACTGTGCTATTTTAAACTGGGAAAACATTTTTGAAATGTTGGTTTTTTGTTTTTTTTTTTACCTTTTAGAATTATTTTAAGATTGTTCTAGCTCAATCCAGGACATACCAATGTGCATAACATATACTGTAAACACCAAGTGCTATCACTTCTAGAAGCAGACATACGCTGTTAATTTCAGAAAGAGCACAAGCCTTGACTGAGTCAAGTCACTGAGTAGAATTAGTTCTGTTCTAACTTAAACCAGGACATAAAGACCAGGTATGGAAACTTTTTCACGTGTGCTGCCACTTTCACTGGGTACATCCAGTTACTGCATATGGAAATTAATACAGCCATTGCTTTTGATATGAGAAAAGTGATAGGCAAGTATTATGATGACACTTGGAGAACAGTCAACTAGCCTGAAATACTATTAGCTATTGCTTCTTCGCATTTTTCCAAAGTGAGACCAGAATGATGCCCAAATTACTTTTTAAGAGAGTATTTCCTATCTTTCACCTCTTCCAAGTAAATCATGATAGCATAGATTTTTTTAACTTAGTACTGCTGAAGAAATTAGCTAACTTACAACTTTTACAAAGTCAAAGTTTAAAAGCTGACTTAAGATACTGTTTTCTCAAGAACACCTAATGATGCCTAATATTACAAAGAGATAATTTTAAATTGCTTTAAAAACAGTGTGCTTACCCTTATGTTCCTTAAAATGCTCCTTTATTTTAAGTCCTTTTATAGTTAAATTTGCTGCAGGCAATTCTTCAGGAAGCTAGCCTAGAAGCCTGAAGAGGGTTACAGTTACCTTCCTAGGATTCTGTTTTCCCCTTTTATTCTACAGAGGATTGAGACGTATTCATCAGTTATGCTCTATGTCAACAGGTACTGGAACCGTATTTGTGTGTTTGATAGGATAGAAAAATTACTTTCATCTGTATTTTAGACAATGAAAGACTACTTAGCAATATTGTAAATTAGGGCATGAGACAGGAACCATGAACAGCAGATCATGGTGTTCTCTGATTTTATTTCTTTCTTTTGAAATATCTAGCACATTTTATTAGTTGAACATTGAAAATAAGATTTTTACAGTCACCTTAAGAGATATAAAAAGATGACAACATAAAAAAAGGCAAACAAAAAAATTATGTGACAAAATATTATTTAAAAATCAGTGCCCAGAAAACAGCCAAAAAATTTTAAGGTACTTAGAGTTCATCATGCTGGTAGACATTGTATTCCTTTGCTGATATGAAACCGTCTCCATCGTGGTCATTCTTCTTAAATATATCAGCTAAGATTTCATCATGGACTGAGGGATGACGTTTTTTGCCATCTCTTGCAAATTCTTCTTTCAAGTACTGGCTTATCTAGAAGAAAAGACAAAAGTCCAACCATTGTGGCTTTTATGCCATTACTCAACAGCGATCTTCAAGGACATATGTATCTTCTGGGGCATATATGTAAGTTATTGTGACTCCAGTGCAGACATGTCTAAAGTTGCTTCCCAGTAAGTGGGAAACATACTAATGTATTAATCAAAGCAAATGTCAATGTTGTACAGTGTGATTTATGTAAGTATACAGAAGCTTTACATCAGCTGTAGCAGAGGCACCTCATGTAAAGATACCACTGATGCAACTATACCTGCAGTTTTATACATTACTTTTTCCAAATTAGTTCCATTATATTACCTCAAGTTGAGAGAGCTTCTTGTCACTGTCCTTGTCTATTTGATTAAATGCTTCAACACTGCGAGGTCCCTTATTTACTGCATAAAGTTCAATCTCAAAGATCAGTGTTGCATTGGGTGGAATTTTACCCTGTGCTATGAATAAAAGAACAAAAAAAGCATTTAAGAAAACAGACACTGTGGTCAGAAATCACACATGACAAATTTACATGTAAAACATCTTTCATTATTACAAAATGCTGAGCTAATATTCAGATTAAACTCTAAATGTAGGTATTACACAACTAGGCAGGAAATTGGTTCAGATTGTCTTAGATAAATCATTTAGAGAGATCTGCAAACAATATACTTCCCTGAAACAAAATTATATTGCTCGTATCAATTCAGGTACTTGTAAAAATTAAGAAAAGGGTTTGTGTTATCATCAAAACCAAGTACTTCTAAAGTTCCCTTTTACATACTGTCAAATTACAGGGTTTATTGCGAGACTGAGTCCAAGATGTATGCTTTTATTAAGTATCTGCAATCTGACTTAAAAGGTTACAGTAATAGACCAATGCTCATATATATATTTCCTGTCTGAAAAAACAAGAAGGCAATGTCAGGCTTCCCCAACTTATTGCGAATTATACTGATGGTTAAAGGGCTTTAAGTAAAATAGTATTTAAAATATACATCTCATTAGATAAAACAGAAGTAATGTGATTCACTAAAAAAAAAAAAAAAAACCCACAAAAAAACAACCCCAAAACACACACCCCCCCCAAAAAAAAATCTCTACCAACCAACAAACGTACTGGAACGCTTTGTCTACTCCCTAAGGAACCAAACCATGTTAGACTTCATTATCCCTTTGTCAAAATGTTTTCTGATATCTGAAGTAAAAACCCTGCTGCCTACACACCCGGGTCATTGTATCAAGCATCTGGCAAAAAGGGAACTGAAGATAGTAACAAAGTAATGAGGTCTGAAAGTACAGCAAAAAAAAAAAATTAAATCAGGAAATCATACAGCGTAAAATTACCACGTGAACATGCACGTTGCTTTTATTCATAGCCAAAGCCAGTGAGCGTGACATTGTAACCTGTTCTTCACAAATGGAAAGAAAACTAAGTAATCTACTTATTTATAAACAAAACAGGTTTACATTACTCATCTGAAATATCCATAGTAAAAATTAATGGTTTCAGAGTTAGAAAGATTTTAGTCTTACAAGCCTTAAAAATTTAGAAGGTTTAAATATACCTGAATATAAATAGTATTTATATACTACTTAGAGAAGAAAGATACAATACTAGAATTCAGTGACAGTAGTTTACAAATATACATACCAACAAAGGAAAGATATGTAAAGATTTAGAAAGCCACATGCATCTTTCCTAGTTCAAGATTAAGCAGGCATCTTCCCCAGCATGCAGGAATATGCTGAGACAGAGGACAGGTGTGCTGTAGGAAAACAATACGTTCCTGAAGTGCTCTCTAGAACAAACAGTTAACACTAGTATTAAAGAACATACTTCTGTTTGTGTCAGATTTCTTTTTCTTATTGTTCTGAGACTTACTCATTAAACATTACAATCAAGGGGAAAAGATTATTCCTAGTAAACTTCACTGTCTAGAATGGAATTGTATGAAAGACAACTCTTGCATGGAATTCTTATATGGTATCAATACAAAGCAATTACTATTGAGCAGGAGCTACCTTTTCACAGAAACTACTATACCCATGTCATAGCTGACTTTATCTACAATTAAGAGTGCAAACCCCCTGTACAAAATTCTGACAGCAAATTTTTTTTAAGTAGACTGCACACATGAGCATTAGTGCTGTGATAGTATGTCATGTGAAAAACTTCATTACTTTGAGGGTGACAGACCACTGGAACAGGCTGTCCAAGGAGACTGTAGTCTCCTTTGCTGGAGGTAATAAGCCTGTCTAGATCCATTCCCATGCAACTTGCTCTAGGTGAACGTGCTTTAGCAGGGAGGTTGGACTACATGATCTTCAGAGGGCACTTCCAACCCCTTACCATTCCGTGATGATACAGTCCATTAACTATCCAGAATGTAAGCAGTATTTTAAATTCTACTTAGATTAATTCTGTGGCATGCACTGGACTGCATTTCAGTTTGCTGAGAAGATGCAGAATATCATTAAAAGGCTAAGCAGGTAGCAGTTATGTGATAGAAACTAAACATGAGTAGAATATAATAGATTAAGACAAAAAATGCTGATAATGATGAGGATCTTCCTTTGGCTGTCAGTTTTTTGTATTATGGCAATACTTGGAAAAACAAGTGCCATGTGCTGAATTCTAATGCACCTGGGCGTGGACTGCTTACACTGCATAGGATTCTCGCAATCCTTTACAATAGGTAGGTTTGAAAAGGTAAAACAGGGGGAAAAAAAGGTTTAGTATTAAAACTTTTTTTACCATATCCTTGCTCTCCATATGCCAATGACGGAGGAATGGTCACTTTCCGTTTTTCTCCAGGACACATATTCATCATAGCAATATCTAACCCTTTTATGACTTGTCCAACACCCAGAACGAACCATTTTGGATGACCTTCATTTTGCGTCCGACTATTAAAAAGAAATGTGAGTGTGTAGTAGTGATTTTAATATGCTTTTAATATAAAAACAACTCAATAGTATAAACATAATAGATAATTAGAACACAAGAAGTAAGTGGAAGAATATAGAGTAGTAACATTTATCCTAGATTTGTCAAATATTGAGATATTTACAGGGCAACCTTTTGGAATAAAAAAAAACGAAGTGAAAAAAAATAATTCATTACAAAGACATCTAACCTTTCCTGATCGTGTACACTGCATAACAGAAACAAGGTGCCACTGCGGGAAGCCTGGGAGGAGTGTTAGAATTGATTCACTAGTAGAAAGTGAAAATATCTGATACGATGAGATCGGATGGAGCACACATGGGTATGTTGGGGTGACCTGGCAATCTTTGCTGCAGTACCGTGTGCTCACCCACCACTCTGTTCAGTTTAAATATTCGGTGCTTGACCCCGTGTCTGGTCAGTTGGTCCCCTTCACTGGTGATGGCCACCAGTCTCAAGCATGACTTTGCTTTGCAGCTTTCCTCACTGCTAGTCCCTGCTAGGGTTAAGACCCTACCTAAAACCTACATCCTTCAACACTTGTCTGAGGAAAAATAAAGGTTGAGATAGGAGGAAATTACTAATATGGTGAGCATGGACCCCAGGTTGTGCCGACTGAGGAGAGCAGAAAGTACTGCTTACATGCCTGAGGGGACACGGCGAGTCCTGTGTGCACCCTCAGCTGGGTAAGCGGGACCCGCTACTCCCGGGGGCGGGTAGGCTGTGCCACGTACACCGCGGGGCTACGGCCTACGTTCCCTTCCACCCTACACGGCGTCCTGCGGGCCCACCTGCAGTAAAACTTGGATCCATCGCTGGCCAGGAAACCGTCGTAGTGAGCGTTCAGCAGATCCCCCTTCTTGCTCTTCGGACTGCACACCTCGGGTAGGTGCAACACCTCTATTTTAACCTCCGCTGCCGCCGTGCCGCCTTCGACCTGCGCCGGGGCCGCTAGTAGGACCAGCGGCAGGAGAAGCAGGGTCAGGCCGAGGCCCATGTCGTTTCGAGGTGGCCGCTAGCGTGGCACTGTCCCGGCCCAGCCGAGAGCGTGAGCCTGCACTGTCGCACTCCCCCCGGACGTGGGAATGGGTCCGGGCCAGGCAGCGGCAGAGTGGGCGGTTCTTCGGAGCGGCCCCGTGTGCTCAGGAAGTGAAAAGAACGTCAGGAAACAGCCACGAGAGAGTGGGTTTGCAGGGGCCGAGCAGCGCGGGCCGGCGCGCATGGGAGATGCGGAGTGCCCCGCGGGGCGGGTGGCGCCGCCGGAGCCGCCACGGGCCGCCGTGCCTGAGCTGAGCGGCTCCGCCTCCGCGTGCGCAGGGAGTACGGGCAGCGGGGACGGGAGGTGAGCGCCCATCCCCGCGGCGGCGGCTGCCCTTTCCCCGCGGCGGAGCAGGAGGATGCAGCCCGGCGCTGGGCTCTGAGGGATGGAGGGGGTCCTGTACAAGTGGACCAACTACCTGGCAGGTAGGCGGGAGGGGTGGGAGTGGCGGGGGCTGGGGCTGCGGCTGTGGCTGCGGCTGCGTCTGCTGGGGCCTGCGGCCGCACGGAGGGGGCTCGGCCTTGTCCGTGAGGCGCTGCTGCTGCGTCGCGACGTTCCGCGGGTTGGGTCCGGGGCTGTTTTCCACGTTGCGGCTGAGAAATTATTCACCGTTTCTGTTTAGAGCCACGTCGCTGGATAGCAGGGGGTCTGTCGCGGCAGGCCACCCGGAGCCGGCTGCGGGGGCCGGTCCGGGGCGGTGCGTGGCTGCGGGGGCCGGCGCTCCCCGCGCGCTTCTGGCGAGGGGTGGCGGCGGGCCCCGCTCGGGCAGGGCCCCTTCGTGCCTACGCCGATAGTCTCGTAGCCAGATGTGTGCTGTCCCCATGGTCTCCTACTGGGAACTGGGTGGCCATAGACGTACCTCTCGAGTCCTTGTCCTTACCGAGTTAGTCAGGGTCTCCTGCAGGGAAACACAGTCTGAAGCTTTTTTCACTAACCGCTGAGCAATTGGAGTTTTCCTTGCACCTGCGTTTCCTCTCAGAAAAAGCTTTAATTTGCAGCATACAAACTTGGAAGGTAACCTTTTTGGCATTTCGGGAGTTTTATAGGATTACCTTTTTTCTTTTTTTTTTTTTTTTTTTTTTTCCCTTGTGTGTGTGTGGGTTTTTTTTAAGTGACAAATGTAAGAGTCTGAATTGTCTTCTAATTTACTTCTGGATGGCAGTTCTTTGAGTCTGGTACTCCCATGTGCTAACCCTGTAAATTATCTAATAAACTAGTTCTGGGCGAAGTTTACAAAACGTATTTTTAGCGCTGCAGACAAAAATGCACCAAATGCCTGCATTTGCATTCACAGCTGGGGTTTTGTTTGCCTCACCCTTTGTGGTAATACAGATACCACCTTCCTCTGAAGATAGCAGTGCCTTGATGGTATTGTAAAGGTAAAACAGATTTTTCTTCTGACACTGTAATAGGACTAATTTCCACCCCACCTCCCCTGAGTAGATCAGAGTTGGATCATATACTATGTTTAATAAGGCCTCATGTTTGACTGCTTTGACAATATCTTGTTTGCCCTCTCCTTCATTGGCACTTGTGCTGGTCTGCATCAGCATGCTCTGTTTTTGAAAATTGCGAGTTTGTTAGATGTGGGCCCCACAACAAGAATTGTGTGCGTTGCTGGGAAGTGTACAGAGCGTAATCTTGCATTTTACAGTGCAAATAGGTATCTGCATATATACATATATTCCAGTGAAAGAACTGTTGTAATTAAACAGACATTTGATAAGATAGTTTTGTCACTCCACAGTAAATGTGGAGAAAACACATATAGGAAATAGTACGTACAACTTTCTTCTCAGAATAAAATGTAAATTGTCACTTTAATGTGACCAAAAGTGTTACTGTAACAACAGGTAGAAGGTCACAGATAACGAGGTCTTGTGGTGTTTGATGTGAACTCCTCATTTGAAGTCTGTTGTTGAATAAGTAAATATATAATAGTACCTCTGAGTGTTGTGCACACAACAGACTTCTAAATTAACATCCAACTGACCTGCTATAAGTTGGTAGCCCTCTAAAATAGCAAGTTGCAGAACCCTTCCTTCTGTTTGTGCTGCCCAGCTGAGAGAATCTGCTCTTCCATTTCAGAACTAGGGCGTCAGGAACTCCTACAATTTCCAGCATATAGGTAGCAATTTATTTTAAATCACATTCCTGAAATTTTAAAATGTTATTGCCAACTTTCTTGTTACTTTGCTGTAGTTTGGTTGTGGGGTTTTTTTTGTTTGTTTGATTGGTTGGGTTTTTGTGGTTTTATTTTAGCCACAAATAGATGTAATGCTTGCTGTCATAAAGGAACTTGTTACTGTTTCTGAATCATTGTAGAAAACATTTTGTTTCTTTTATTTATTAAAAGCAAACCAGAAATGTAGCTATTTCCCTCCCCTCCCCCAATAAGTCTGCATGTAAACATTTGTGAAGTACAAAATTGTTAAATGTTTTGTCAAACAATCTTCTGCCCAATTTCATATTGGAAGAGGTGTTTTTGTTCTTTATCAGCATAATGCAGGACTGAAATAATCACCCCTATAGGATTTCTTTTTATCAGAATTGGGCTGTTGAAACTTAGCACCTGTGCATGCACTTTGGAGATAAGGGCAGCACACTCAATGTTTTGCCAGACACTGTAGCAGGGAAGAAACAATATTGGTGTATTTCTGAGATGCATTTGACAGGGCATCATTTTCAGTACAGTCATTTCATGACTATATATATTCTTCAAGTGGTGATGCACTCTTGGAGTTTGAAATGTTTCCTGGGGGAGTTGGTATCCCTTGATGTTTGTACTTTCATTCTGTTTTTATATCCCAGTGTGGATCCGCTTAGTAGTTACCACTCTGCATTTTGAAAGACACAAGTGCTTACCATTACAGCTAGTAAGTTTAAAAACCGAGTTATATGTTGTTGTTTCCACACTGTGCAGTTGTGACATGATGCGTTGGGGCTTGGCCTTACACTTCTTGAATTAGTGTTAGTGTTCAAACTTGTAGTGACTTAATGTGAGCATTAAAACAAGATGGACAAACTGGAGAAATGGGCCCAGGTCAACCTCATGAGGTTCAACAAGACCAAGTGCAGGGTCCTGCGCTTGGGCAGAACAATCCCCATTATCAGTACAGGCTGGGGGATGAGGTGATAGAAAGCAGCACTGTGGAAAAGGTCTGGATGCCAGACATGAGCCAACAGTGTGTGCTTGCAGCCCAGAAGGCCATTTGCATCCTAGGCTGCATGAAAATAAGCATGGCCAGCAGATGAAGAGACGTGATTCTGCCACTTTGCTTTGGTAAGACCTCACTTGGAGTAGTCCAGTTCTGGTGCCCTCAACACAGGAAGGACATGGATCATTTGGAGCAGGTTCAGAGGAGGGCCATGAAAATGATCCAGAGAGATGGAACAGATACTTCTCCTGGGGTTGTTCAGCCTGGAGAAGACTCTGGGGAGACATAAAGCAGCCTTCCTGTACCAGAAAAGGGTCTACAAGAAAGCTGGAGAGGGATAATTTACAAAGGCCTGTAGTGAAAGGATGAGGGGCAATTGTTTTAAATTTGAGAAGAGCAGATTTAGGTTAGGAGGAAGCTCTTCACCATGAGGGTGGTGGAACAGGTTGCCCAGGGAGGTAGTTGAGGCCCCATCCTTGGAGCTGTCCAAGATCAGGCTTGACAAGGCTCTGGGCAGCCTGTTCTAATGGAGAATGTCCCTGCTCAATGCAGGGGAGTTGGATTAGATGGACTAGATGACCTTTGGAGCTCCCTTCCAATCCAGACCATGCTATGATTCTATGATTATGAAGCCTTCAGCTGATTTTCAGGAGTCTGGTACCTGGTTAAGCCCTTCTGTGTTACAATATACTGCTGCTGGATGCCTGCAGCTTACTCTGTTGGAATGGCAATTGGGAAGTACCATGGAACATGTTGCCAAATATGTTGCATTCTTGGCCACATGGTTACTGCCATTCCAGACTGGGAAAGTGAAGCAGTTTAGTGTCAAGGGATAATATGCTCCTATTATACAGTGGATCTGAACCAGGAAACCTTTGAAACAGGATTCCATGGCAGCTAAGCTAAAATTTTCTTTTGCCATATAATGAAATCTAGTGGGAACTGAAATAGTTACATCAAAAAGAATGGGAATAAAATATCCATATAATACTAGTCTAGTTATAGGGTGGCTCTGGTCTTCAGACTGCATAGGTTGTTGATTAACTAGTGTGCATGTTTGCATTTGTAATGAAAGTTCTAGCAGTCAAAGAGCTGAATTTGCTTTGTAATTTACTGATTAGACTAAATGTTCCTTTTCATGTTTTTTATTTCACTAGGTTGGCAGCCTCGATGGTTTGTTTTAGACAATGGGATATTGTCATACTATGATTCACAGGATGATGTTTGCAAAGGCAGCAAAGGAAGTATAAAGATGGCTGTGTGTGAAATAAAAGGTAAGAATTAATAGATTTATGCCTGAGGAAATTTTATCAGCCATGGAAATGGAAAAGGTCACCCAATATACATTTTGTATTACAAGCTTTTCCTCCTATGCAGCTGCCCCATAGTTCACAAAGAATAATGAATTTGAATTATGAAGACAAAGGCAGAATGGTTTTGACAGTTACAGCTCTGTTCTGAGGTCTAGAACCTGCCACACATTCCATTTTGTTCTAAGTAATTGTATGCGTATGGCCTATGCTTGAAGTTACCTTGACTAGTTGTTTAGTTCTGCTGCTTTTTCCTTCTTGTGACCAGGGATGAGAGACTGAAACATGAATACTGTTTTTTCAGAAGAGCAGCTGAAGTGACCCAAAAAAAGAGATTCTTATAAACCACTCTTTTGATTTCCTGAGTCATTTTTACTTTTGTCACTGTTAGCCGCTACCTACATATATAGGTGATGGATGTATTGGAGTTAAGTCAGCTGTGTGTCAGACTGGGGGTTTAGCCTTTAGCATATTCTAAACTGTAGGTCAACTCCCTTGGCTAATAGCAAGGTGTTGTTTAACTGTCCATTGCTTTCAACTCTTGACCTCTTTCCAGATACCCACAGGTGACAGGGCTTGTGATATGGGTACCTGCATATTAAAAAGTGGGACTTCATATATTACATGGGCCACTAAGTATTTCTCACGTACTAACTCCTTTTTGGTTATTTTTCTCTTGGTATGGCTGAAACCATGTGAAGTGGAAGATCCTTACTTTTTGGCAATTCTAGGCATTCTTTTTGCTTGTCATTGCCTTTTGATGAAGGAAGGATAATAGTTGAAGACTGGATTCGGTGCTGTTTCCTGCCTCTGTGGCTAGTGGGGGTGGGTCAGAGAAACTGTGGTTGACAACACGAAACTCAGCATAGTATTCAGTTAAAGATGTAGCGTAGAATGTAATAGACTATAAAAAATTTCCACACCAGTTCTAGGACTCTTATGGTTGACAGCTGGCTGAACCTGAGCCAGCAGTGTGCCCAGGTGGCCAAAAAGGCCAATGGCATCCTGGCCTGCATCAGAAATAGTGTGGCCAGCAGGAGTAGGGAAGTCATTGTGCCCCTGTAATCAGCACTGGTTAGGCCACACCTTGAGTCCTGTGTCCAGTTCTGGGCCCCTCAATTTAAGAAGGACATTGAGATACTTGAACATGTCCAGAGAAGGGCAATGAGGTTGGTGAGAGGACTTGAGCACAAGCCCTATGAGGAGAGGCTAAGGGAGCTGGGGTTGTTTAGCCGTTTAGCCTGGAGAAGAGAAGGCCCAGGGGGACGTTATTGCTGTCTGCATCTACCTGAAGGGAGGTTGTAGCCAGGTGGGGATTGGTCTCTTCTCCCAGGCAACCAGCACCAGAACAAGAGGACACAGTCTCAAGCTGCACCAGGGGAAGTTTAGGCTTGAGGTAAGGAGAAAGTTCTTCACAGAAAGAGTGATTGGGCATTGGAATGTGCTGTGCAGGGAGGTGGTGGTGTCACTGTCCCTGGAGGCATTCAGGAGGGGATTGGACATGGCACTTGAAGCCATGGCTTAGTTAGTCATGAGGTGTTAGGTAATAGGTTGGACTTGATGATCTCTGAGGTATTTTCCAACCTTATTGATTCTATGATCCTATGACATGAAGCCAGATTTCATCTAGCAGGCACATTCAGTTTTTAACCTACTCCTCTAAATACTTGTCCTTGCAACAAAACTTTTCATTTTGCCTTGTTTAGACCAGGTTTGTAGTACAGCAGTTGCTGCAGAGTTGTGCACAATGTATTGTTAATGTAGAAAGGGAACCCCATTGTACTTGATTCTGGCCACTGTTCTTTTGTTCCTACCTTTTGACTTGAAGGCATCCTATGGAGAAGGGTTGAGCAGCGTTGAGCTATTTCTTATTTAGGTGTGGTAACTTGTGATTTGCTGTATTTAATAAATAATTGTTGTTGAGCTGGGGGGAGGGAGTAGGGAGGTTGTGTCTTTCCCCTCACCTCCCACTCCCCCCAAAAAAAATTGTTTTGTTTTTATCCTTTATCAAAAGTTCATGCAACAGACAACACAAGAATGGAACTAATCATCCCAGGGGAACAGCATTTCTATATGAAAGCAGTTAATGCAGCTGAAAGGCAAAGATGGCTGGTAGCGCTGGGGAGTGCAAAAGCCTGTTTAGCAGATACTAGAACAAAAAAAGAAAAAGGTATGTATGTTATTTAGAGCATATACAATCTTACTGTTTTTACAAATGCTCATTTTCAGATAATGATAGTGCAGATATTTTGGTGGGAAACCAGTATGATTGTCTTTAAATGTAAATCATCGTTATTTCTAGTCATCAACATGGTGAATTCCCCCTTGATGTTTGAATTAGAGGTCACTTGCATTGATCTCAGCTATCTTAAGAAGCTGAAATACTAGTGACTTGTTACAGGAACAAACATACTGTTTGTAGCTGTCGTGAATCCATGTAATTTCTGCTGGTTTGGTTTTTAAAATTTTTTAGTTACTACTGTTTTTTTGGTGGGTTTTTTTGTTCCAATGATTTCTCTTAAGACAGCTCAGAATATACTGTTTTTTGGTGGGTTTTTTGTTCCAATGATTTCTCTTAAGACAGCTCAGAGTAATCATTTCCAGCCACTCTGATGGGTGTAATTTTAACCCACTGAATTTTTTTCTGCATTGCAACTAAGAAGGATTTCAACTTTATCTTTCCTGGTAATGTGCTTCTTTCTAGTGGTCAGTAAATTAGCATCAGTTACTCAAAAGTACAAAATTGTCTGCTTCAAGTACAGCACTTGACTCAGTGCAGAATCCAATTTTCCTCAAAATTAAATGAAAGCTTAAGTAAGTTTGATGTGTTGTTTTTTTTTAATTGATATTTGAACTTTAAATGAAAAGTGTTTAGGAATGAATGTCTGCATAAATTGTATGTAATAAATTGTTTGGTGTTTGTGTTTTGTTTTTGTTTTTTTTTTTTACTAGAAATAAGTGAGACCAATGAATCTCTTAAAACCAAAATGTCTGAACTTCGTCTCTACTGTGATCTTTTAATGCAGCAAGTTCATACGATACAAGAATTTGTTCACTATGATGAGACTCGCTCTCCTTCCAGCATTGAGGTACAGTATGTCTCAAATGCTGTTGGAGAACCTAATTATATAATTAAGCTCAAGTTTCTGTTGCCATCTTACACCTTTTTCATCTCCCTGACGTTGGGAGATTTAACCTAAGGTCAATTTTTGAGTGCTTGTGTATCTATAATACGAACAGCGATTATATGTGCATCAAGTATCTGGATGATTTAACCATAATAGTAACATGCATTAGAAAGCAATTGTGCTTATGAATCATTTGGTTAAAAGGCTAGAAGAGTTGCCATGTGAGTTAATAATTTGTCTTGTTTCCCATCTCTGTCATGGGTAGAGTAGTTGAAACAGCCTGAAAGCATTGCTCTGAGGCGAATCCGACCATCTATACTTTTACATTTGTCCATTCCTTACTTCCTTGTATGGGAGGTATTGGAAACCTTTGGTATTATTAGATCAGTCTGAATATGCATAAGTAGAATTATTCTGGTATTTCTGCTTTTGAACTAAACTTAGTATTGAAAATTATGAATAACTTTATTCTCCCTGCTCTTGAGCAGGGTGTGGACAGCATTGTTGTCATTTACGGCTAATCAGGATGTTGATGGTTAGTTACAACATAGCAAATTGTTTCAGTTTACAGCAAGATGAAACTGACCTCTAGGCTTCTTGCACTAGATCAATAAAGCTATTCCCCTGTTCTGCTGCAATTCATTTATTTCACTGAATGGTCTTCTGACAGCAGCTAATCCTCCAAGGCAGGATTTGCAGTAAAAACACTGACATTGTTGGCTAATACCCTAAATAAATTCAGATATCAGAAAGAGAAATTACAATGCTGTCATCCTTGTTTGCTTAAATTAACCTTATTGTAAGGTGTGCATTTGAATAAGCAAAATGGGAAGTGAAAGCTCTTAATGGTAATGAGGGAAATCAGTATGTATGAGTATGGTGCTAGGGGGAGACTTATATCTGCATCTTTTAATTTCTTTCCTTGCTTACGCTTGTGCTTTTATTTATTTTCAGAACATGAATGAAGCATCTTCCTTGCTTAGTGCCACATGTAATACATTTATCACAACACTTGAAGAGTGTGTGAAGATTGCTAATGCCAAGTTTAAGCCAGAAATGTTCCAGCTGCCTCACCCTGATCCTTTAGTTTCTCCAGTGTCACCATCACCTGTCCAAATGGTTTAGACATTTAAAAATACTGTTTTTAACTATTATGTTGTTGGTTAGATGAGGGAGAAGTCTGTGCTATTGCTATGATGTCAGCAGTTGGAATCTTGACTGTTATCAGTACTGATCCTGAATATAAATCAAAAATTTCCCATTCACAGTCTGTTTGCTAGTCTTTACATGATGAGGACAATTTGTCATATGTGATAGGTTGTAATGTACTATCTCACAAATGAGTGAAGGATAACTTTTCCCCAGTTCAACTGGGTGTTGGTTGGTTGGTTTTGTTGGGATTTTTTGTTTATTTTGTGAACACCAGCTGTACACTGAGTTTAAAAATTACACAACCTTGCCTCAATTTAATTGGAGAAATGCTGTATGGCTGGAAGCACATCAGCAAGATAACATGTATTTTGGTGTATGTAAGTCATAATGCTTGCGTTAATCCAATGTGCCTCTCATTAACCAAAGAATGTGAATAATGGTCAAGATATTACTCGCGTAACTCTTCACTACTGATTGTTTCTCTTAGAGGCACAGTGTATGTGGAATCATCCTGAATGTTGTCTTAATTACATGTGTAGTTTCTAAGATGGGGTGTATTGGGTTTTTTGTTGTGAGAATCCCATTCTTTGTACTCGTATCTCTTACCTCGTCAATCAATTTACTTACAAAGCTGATCATTACTGATTTTAATTAAGAACTTTCTTTGGTATGCATAGAGCTTTGACAGTGATACCAGAAGAACCACAAGGAAACAGGAGACACAATTTGGCTTTTTTGTGTAATGGGGAACTTTAAGATGGCATTTGGTAGAGGAAAATGTCTTTATTTCTGTGTCATAGCAATTAACAAAGAGAGAATGAATTCCATAGAAACTAGGTAGTATTTTTTGTAGTAAACTATTTCTATATAGTTAAATTTTTAACTAAAAATGGTTGCTTTTCACTAAAAAAAAGTCCTCTGTCTTTGTATAGGCTATAATAGAGGAACAATTAATATAGCAATGCATATTGTTCTTAAGTAGTTTGTGACATTTTTGGTGTGGTTTGTTGTTGGATTTTTATTATCTTTTTTCCCTCTAGATGAAGCGTTCCATTAGTCACCCTGGTCCTTGCTATTCAGATAGGTAATTTTATGTTTTACTAAGCTTTTTTCTTATGTCTCAGAAAACATCCCCAAACCTGCTAGCATCAAAATAAAAATGTGAAAATTGTTTATTTGTTGTTGTGTTGGTTTTTTTTTTGTTTGTTTGTTTGTTTGTTTTAAAAAGTCATAGATTGATCAAATGTTGAAAACTGAAGATGCAGGCTATCAATGTGGGTGGCAAATAATACAGCTGCTGTTTCTAATATGCTATTAAAGTTTCTTCATGGTAGAAACTTTATGCAAATGGTTTATTCTGAGAAGTTCATGAAATTGCACATGGAACTTGATATGCTAACATTCTTTTGGGGTTAGTGTTTCACATTCTCAAGATATTTTTTCATGGAAAGATTGTATTACATTTTTATTTCAGTGTTCAGGCTTTGCAGTTTTACAAATTAAGAATAGTCTGTTGACTGCCATATTTAGTACAGTGAAAAATATTGACTAACAGTTTAGGCTAAGCACTAAAATAATTTTGAAGTATATAAAGTTTGTGGTTTATTACAGATTTTGTCTACTAATAGATCTTGTTTCTTTTCTAGGAATAATCACACCGTAAAAGAACCAATTTCATCTGTTCATAGATTTTCACAGCGGCGCAGAAGAACGTACTCTGATACAGAGTCTTGCAGTGATACTCCTTTTGAAGATTCTCAGAGTAAGTTTTCTTTTGTATCTTTCTGTGTACAGTAGTTGTTTAATGCAGCACAAGGAAAAGAGGTTTCTTAGTTGTGCAAAGTTTTGGTTGTAATATTCCTATATTCTAAATCAAAGCAATTGGGTACTATGTGGCTGCATTCTCCTGGCTTTCATTTGTATTGAAAAGGATCTTAAAGCTGGAGTAGTTGTACAGAAATCAGTGTGACTACTGGCAAGATAGAGACACAACCAGAAAAGGGATGAAGGGATGGATGTGCTATGTTGTTTTAAGTGATGTGGAGTGCTGCTGTTTGCCACCTGCTTGTTTATCACAAAACAAATTTTTCTTTCTGTGACCCTTATAAGTGGTGGAGAGTAATTTCCGCCTGGTGCATTGTAGAAAGATGGTTCATTTCAGTGGCTGCTTGCCTTTTGTAGAGAGCGACACTGTTCTGAAAGACTGCCGCCTTGACAATAATAAATAAAAACAACTTTAAAAATTGTGAGATGATGTCATGATCATAGTATCATTCCCTTCTGATTAGATGAACCTACCGACTTCATACCAAATTCTTCTGTAGCTTTTCCTTTTGAATCTTCCTGTCATTTTCACTCCATCCTAATTCCTCTCAGGGAGACTTTAACTTGACTAGTTCTAATCTGTCTTGATTCCTTTTGGAGTGCCCAGTGCTTCACTTTAATTGAAAAAACCTGAGGCCTGTGCGTTGCTGAAAGCGCATGCGAGCGCAAAGAGGCACTAATGCTTTACATTCTTCATGAAACTGGTGTTTGCACTTTCACATCATTTCCTTGTGTGTTGCAGGGTGACCCTCTCTTTCACCAGCCCAGCATGTATCCAAAGCCAATAAACTTTGTTTAGATCTTATTCTGTGTCTCTAACTTCCTAAAACTCAAGGCTTTCATTGTTGTCTTATGGACCTTCTGGTGTTGGTTACTCAGTGTTTTGTTTTCTTTTTTTTACTGCATTAGAAGCTCCTCTGCTACCTTCCAGTTATCTTAAGTCTTCCTCTTTCCTGTCAGGTAGCCTAGCAATACGCAACTTGCAATAAGCCATCTATTGGATTTTAATAATAGAAAATATTTTAATTGAATGCTTGTCAATACATCAGTTCTTTAAAAAGAATGTTTGCACCTCAGAAATGACTGGCCTTCAAAATGTTAACATTGCTCTGTATATAAAAAGAATTAGTTGATTTATGTTGAATGACTGTTCTTCCTATCTGTCATTCTTAGGCATGAAACTAATTGAAATCTGTAAGGATAATTTTTTGGGTTAAAAATTAAATTCTTACATACTTATATTAAATACTTACATCTTCATAGGATCTGCTCACTGTTCTAGAAGTGCTGTCAATGGAGATCTGGTATCATCAACCATTCCTGAAGAAAATAGATCAGTATCAAAGGAAAGATCTGAACTGGAAGAGACTCTTTCATCCTTTTCTTCCTGAAGAAACTGAAAGTATTCATTTTTCTATAAATAATGCTATGCAAAAGCTGCTGTAATTATACTGTTGTTATAGGAAGTAGTCATTTCCCTTTTTAGAAGGATTTCTGCACTTTATAGAATAACATAAAACTATCTTTGAAGTGTATTTTATCTTTATACAGTTTATTTGCAAGAGTATTTTCCTAATATTTCACTGTTTGAATGTGTGTTTTTTTGGAACAAATGATGGCTTAACAGATAAGCATCTGCTTTTGTAAATGTAGCTCTTTTTAAGAAGTGTGAAGGTCTGACTGATACATCAGCAAACCTGCAGGTTATAAACTTCAGCAAAAAGGTTTCTTTTTTTTTTTTTTTTTTTTTTTTTTTTTGAGAAAATACAGTTTGTGCCATGGGCCTCTTGGCCATGTGTACCAGGTCATCCAGAAGGAGCTATGATTAGCCCTGCAGTTGGTATTTTTGCCTGTGTGAGGGCTGTTGAATGGGCACTAATGGGTCTACTCTAGCAGCTTGATGGTAATTGACATTGCCTTCTTGAAAAACACAAGGATATACATAATCCGGTCCTTATTTTTAGCCAATGAAAGTAGAAATATTTAGTGTATTTTTCTAAATAAATGTATAAAAAATAACTTAATAAGAAACATTTGTACCAAACATTGAATATTTAATAATTTTTATTTATTTATTCTTTTTTGCATCAAAAATTTCTACCTACTTTCACTACTAAAGATCTACTAAAGGCTTCACAGCGTGCATAAATTTTCTGGGGTGTGTAGCATTGCAAGTAGCTAATACAGCACTGTTAAAATTTACTCTGCTCACTCAAGATGTGCTTTTAACAAAGTATTATGAAAGCAGGAGCTGAAATATTAGACCATTAAGCTGCTGCTGTAATGAATATTTGTATCTATACTTATTTTATTTATGATGTATTTGTACAAAAAGGAGCTCTCTTTTTGCAACTCCTTTGTATCATTCAAGGATGGTATACAGCAGGAGATGGATTTTATGCTCAGTTACATCAGTGTAAATTTTTGTGAACTGTGAGACTGGGTCTGACTCTTGTTAATTAATGAGTAATATAGTATAACAGTGCCTACTAGCACCTTGGTCCATAGGGTTGTTAATGTTAGTGTTGTAAATTTTGGGGGGAGTTTTTTAGGTATTCATTTAGGGATAAACTTGGTCTATGAAGTCTTAGCTGTAGAGCACTTTAAGCAAGCCATCTACTGTTTTTGATTTACGCAATTGTTAAATAAATGTACAGGGGTTTTTGCACTCAAGCACATACCAAAATCTGGTTTTGTACTCAAATCTCCTTTAAATTGGTTTAACTAGTCTTCCTCTTGTGTATATGAATAACTTGGTGTTTTTGAAATAGGCTGGTAAAGACAGATGGGAATGGAATGTAAGCTTTCCTTATAAATTTCTGGAATGTTGATCTATTGAAATCAAAAAGGGGCCAAAAACACATGAGCTGTTGCCCATGCATAAAATGCCAGTTTGTAAACCATTGTCAGGGTCGAATGGAGTGGTTTGTACATGTAAAATTGTTTGTGGATACCAGGTCAGAGCTGTCGTTGGTGCTCAGTTCTGTCAGTTTTCCTGCAACAAGCATTTGCATATGTGTGTCAGCCCCACACATGCTTGTACATTTTTTTTTTTCCTCTGAATGCTTTAATATATTCTGTATGACATGACAATTGTAAAATTAAGTATTAAAGATGATGTTCAGAGATGTAAACTCCATATTGCAATGAGTATTGTTTTGAATCATATGCCATCTTATGGCTGCTTTTTGAAATTTCACTGAGGTTTCTGCCAGCTTGTAAAGTGTTAAGTGCAAGTCGCATTAGCCATTACCTTTTTCTGGCTTTGAACAGCTACAGAGAAAATAGTTTGGAAACCATGTTGTGTACAAAGAACTCCGAGTCTGATCAGTGCGTGTAGTAAAAAATAATTTAAAATATTGCTGCAGATAGGATTGTTTAGACAAAAGTTGTAATAATAAGGTTCAAGCACAAACTTGCAGGTAATGACTTCAGTACTGGTTTGGGTTTCTCTGTGACACTAAAGCTGGTCTGATAGCTTTTGCATCTGTGTCATGTTCCTGCTAAAGTTAAATCTGCCTTTTTATATATACCTGTGACTAGCTTTGTGGTGAAATCCTAAAATGTATTTCTTTGAAATCAGTGAAGATGCTATGCCATCATACTCCTGACCATGCTAGTATTTACCTGGCTGAATCATGATGGTCCATGTGTAGTAAGACTGAAAAAAAAACCCTGGATGCTCTTACATTTTCAAGTTTAGGGGACTTGGCAGCAATACCTAATTGTATCATCGTTCTTTCTGGTGAAAAATGGGAGCTGAATCTCAACATAAAATGTAATATGTATCTCTCTTATTTCACTTGCTTGAGAGAGAGTGATCGCTTCGAAACCGTTTAAAAAAAAACCCATAATATTTATCACTTAAATATATGAGGTATGTGTCTATTCTTCAGGTGGAAATGATCACTCTAGTTACCGAGTTATCTCTGTTAAACACAGTAGTGATTGGTAGGTGTCATTTAGGAATTCAATTTACTTAGAATTCTGATATTTAAGTCTGGATGAAAATCCAGAATGTTTTGCAAGAGAGTATGGCAAGTCAGGCTCTTTCTCTGCTTCACTGCTTTACGTTATGCTGGTGGTTTTGTGTTTTCCTTCACGGTGGGGCACTACCATTATGGCTATTTATGAACCAGTACCCGCCTTGCCATATCCTGGCTTTTGTAACCAACACGCATGAGAGCAGAACCTTGTATCTTTGGACGTGTTTCAAACAAAAAAAAATGCAGGCCTGGTTCAGGTTTTTCAAAGAGAAGGGCAAACAGGCATCTCTGAGACTGTAAGTAAGTTACACATGTTAAAGGTAATACTTTAAATCCTGTGGAGAGACAGGATTTAAGAATGTCTTCTTTTCTGTGTTTTATATTCCCTTGTGATAAGTACTGGTTTGGCTACTTCTGTGACTTCTTTTTCTCAGTGCACTCTCTTGGCTGCCGAAGCATTTTCCACAGAGTTTTGGTTACAGTTGCAGAAGCAGGTCATAATTACCTTGCACAGATCTGACTTATTTTTGCATTCACTGACTCATACTGACGTGTCAGAGTACCTTATTTTCTGTTACCCTTTCTTCTTTGTACCACTTCTATTAGTACTATGACATGTTCCAGTGGAGGATGGAAAGAGCAAATGACCATGAGAAGATTTACTATTCTATTAGATGTGAAGTTCTGTTCATATAATTGTCTCCACTTAAAGGGAAAGAAGTTGAAAATGGAGATGGTAGCAAAAATTGAAATGTGATGTTAAGACTAAGATTTCTTGTCTGCTAGTGGTAAAATGAGGCTCAGTGTTATTGTGGCTATCCACCATCACTGTTATTTTTCTCAGGCTGCCAAATGTAAAAGGATAGAGAATGTATCACCCTATAGTAGAATTTATATGGTAGCTCACAGAGCTTTGTTAAAGTGTTTTTACTTGTGCATCAGGACACAAGAAGTATAAATGCCTTAAAACATCAGTGGCAGATATTTTTCTGAACTCAGTCATATAGTGCAATAAAATTTTAGGTTTAAATACAGGTAATCTCAGCTTGCACAGATAAAAATTTCAATGTGTGACTTGAATCTGTTTGAAAGGTTAATAGCTCATTTTCTATTTAAAATAATAGGCAGAATGAATGTACACTGCCACACCAGGGTGCACTCTTGACCACATAAACGTGTCCAGACTCAGTAGAGGTCATGGAAGACCAAGTTTCGAATAGCATTACAGGAAAAGATTCCATGCTTAGATCTGCAGGTGCTGCCTGTTGCTATCAGTTCTGACTAGTGCATTTTTAGTGTTAACTTCATTACATGTCTATGTACAGACACTGTTGGTTAACAAAGGCTATACCTGAGTGTTGTTGTGTCTTGTTTGTTGGGTTTTGATAACTTCTCATGATATTAGATGTTTTTCTTTATTTTTTTCCTTCTTATCTTCCTTCAAATGCTTTAAAGATGTTCTTTATGAAAAACTTTTTTTTTCTCTCCTCCCTAAGGAGTAAATACCATGTAGTCTTAAACTCTTTCATCTTTAAGATTGTTTAGAAATTTTTCTGCTTTTATCATTGGAAAAAGTCCAGACTTTGTCCTGAACCAAAACTTAGCACTTCTGAAATTAATATTTTTACTTTAGTCCTTCTTTCATCCCTATTTATTAGGTTTCCTGCATCATTTGGACAGCTAGGGGCTCATAGTGTGTAGGAAATTTTAAAAAGAAAAATGAAAACCTGCTCCTAGGGTGAGTCCTTTTCAAATATGGTTTTAAACACATTATCCACTTCACTATTTCTGAGATGCTTTTTAATACTACTAGTATGCTGTGAGTCATAGAGATGCATTGTGTTGATAACTGATGCTCCTGCTCCACTTAAGAGAATGTTACAGCCTCTGAAACACTAACAGCAATGCAACCCTGTGTTTGCTCACAGAGTGATCACATTCCAGAAGCAGGGTTCCTCCTTTGACTTTGTTACTCTTACAGTAGATAACCAAAATTATGACCTGTGTCCATGGGATTTGATATTCCTGTCAGGAATGTAAAAGAGAGGCATGTCAGCTGATTAGAGGGATGAAGAACTGATGGGCATGGGCCCTTAATTACTTAATAGGAAGGGAGAAGGTGTAGGTCCAGGCAGTTAGGGTCAACTGATCATAGAATCATAGAATTGTTAGGGGTGGAAGGGACCTCAAGGATCATCTAGTTCCAACCCCCTGCCATGGGGAGGGACACTTCACACTAGATCAGGTTCCTCAGAGCCACAGCCAGCCTGGCCTTAAAACCCTCCAGGGATGGGGATTCCACCACCTCTCTGGGCAACCTGTTTCAGTGTCTCACCACCCTTGTGGTAAAGAACTTTTTCCTAACATTCAATCTTAATCTACCCCTTTCTTTTTTTTTTTTCCATTCCCCTAGTCCTATCACTACCTGACACCCTAAAAAGTCCCTCACCAGCTTTCTTGTAGGCCCCCTTAAGATACTGGAAGGCCACAGTTAGGTTTCCTCAGAGCCTTTTCTTCTCCAGACTGAACAGCCTCAATTCCCTCAGTCTGTCTTCATAGAAGAGGTGCTCCAGCCCTCTAATCATCCTTGTGGCCCTTCTCTGTATATGTTCCACCATGTCCAGATCCTTCCTGTAATAGAGGCTCCAGAACTGGATGCAGTACTCAGGTGGAGTCTCTCCAGAGCAGAGTAGAGGGAGTTGCAGCTGCCAAAACCAAAGGCGCCAACTGTTGGCTTTTCAGGTGGCACTTTTTCAACCACTTTCAGTAGAGACAAGCTCTAAAGAGGAGAGAGCAAGCAATTATCTGTGTAGGGGAAGGCCTGGAAATTTACTTAGCAGATGGATAATAAGAGGAGCATAATGCTCTTACTGACTGACTTAGTGGTGGTCAGGCTCTTTCTGATAGATGGCTACCTGGTTTAAATTGGAGAATTGCAAACCAACCTACTTTTTTTCTTTTTTTCAGGGACTCTTTTTTTCTGTAGTGTAACACAGAAGCTGTAAAAATACAGCATAATAAATAACAAGGAGTCACAGGCTTTATGGTGCTGAAAGCATGCTTTATTTTAAATGAACAATTCTATCTCAAGGAGGTTCAACAGCTAACAAGATCTATTACTACATTGGGAGAGCTAAAGCAAATTGAAGCATAGGGCAGTATTTGATGTTGTAACAACAGTTAGTTTTCAAACTGTGGTTCATTGCTTAGTTGCCCGGAATTCACTACTGGATGTCTAATACTACCACACAAACTCTGTCACTGCACCCTATGAACCTCCGAGAGGGGTACTGCTGCTGCACTTGAGTACCTAAATAGCGTTGTTGATTAAGGGGATGGCCAGGTGATGTTACTTTTTAAAAGCTATTCAGGTAGTCAGTATGTCAGCAGCAGTACACAAATAGTGGGTGGACAAAGTGCTGGCCGCTTGCACTTTGTCCGAAAATTGTCAGTCAGGTATGGAAATTATGACGTAGTCAGATCCAATGTAAAACATTAAAGCAATGCTTACAGGAGGGTAATTGCAAACATCACCAATGCCTTACATTTCTGATTCAGTGTAGGTATGTGTGCATGTATGAAATACTCTGCACAGTATCATCTCTTAGGTGTAGGTAATCTTCAACAGGGAGCCTCTCTACCTGTTGAGGCATTCTTAGACATCAACAATGAGTTGAGGCGCAAAAAGTAGTTAAATGTTGAGCAGGGTAGTCGTTTGCTAAGAAACTTTCTCCTACCAACTGTTAGTTCCAAAAGTTACGTTTCAGAATGTCATAAAATAAATGGTACAAAACTTCATAACCGTTAGCATCGGCTATATACAGTATGTACATGTCAGTGAAAAAAATGTTTAAAATTCTTAGGTCAGTAATGACTATAAGTCATTATGTATAGCTCTGGACTTTGTCTTGTTCAGGTAGGTACAAAAATATTTTTTTTTTTTAATATATTTACAGATCAGATATTTCAGTCCATATATGAATCACTTGTAAAAAGACAAGTGTAAATAATGCAGATCAAGCTTTCTAAATCGATCGAATATTAATATTCACAGTGGCAGAATCAGTGCCAAATTCATTTCCTAAATTCAGGGTATAAAGTCCACCGTCGTCCTTCTGGACATCCATGATGATCAGGGTGGTTAGATCTTCACTGGTTTCAATATGAAATCTGCCTTGCTGGTCCTGACTGGTAATTTTTCTCCCTCTGCAGTACCATGTTATTTCAGGGGCAGGTTCACCCGAAAAGGCACAAGATAATGTGAGAACTTTCCCTTCATCAATGCTGATATCGGATGGGAGAGCTTCAATTTTGGGTGGTGCTCCTTTACAAAAGAGAAGAAATACCGGGTTAGTCTGTTTCCATCAAGCCATGCCGCAGGTTTACTGTGAGAACTACAGCACTAATGAAGCACTAACTCTACTGGTAATTGTGTTGCTCACCTCTCAGACCTGATTTAAGCATTTTACTAGTTGAACTCTCCAGTTGAGCCATACTAGATTTCCCCATAACACTGCTGGAGCTCATCTCTATAAAAGATTCTTTCATGGAGGACATGCTTTTGGCAGACATGCTTGCAAATTTCATTTCAGTCATGCTGCTACTGCTGAAACTGCTGAATGAAGCCTCTTGTTTAGAAGAAGCCATTTGAAAGGACTGAGAAGAAAAACTTTCGTGCATGCTTGTGTCGCCACTTGTCTTCAATACTACCTCTTTTGGAGGTTCTTCAATTAGAGCTGGAGAGCATCGCAAACATAGAAGGAAAAACCAATAATGTCACATTAACAAACAAGTCATGCAGTTCTCTGTGGTTAATTATACAGAAATGAAGAGACAGCATAGTTTGCTTTCAATAAAAATCTGTAGTGGAGTATAAAATTAATTACAGTCATTTCTCTCAAGATGTCCAAATCACAAACAGTAATTTACAAATGAAACTGTTACTAGAATGTATGCGCTTGAGGGAGACAAGAAGGAAGAAACAGGTCATCACAGACTGTTTCCTATTAGACCATTCACTAGAATTAGACACTGAGAGATTGTGTGCAGTTAATTTTTGTAGAAGCTGGGAAACACTTTCAAATTCTTGCAAGCACAGCATAGGAATGTCTGTATTTCGCTGCATTGTTCTGTGACTAAAAGGCAACAGAAAACTCAATCACTGCAAGCAAATCATAGCAACCCCTTGATGCTAGGAACTGGGCTATGGTCCAGCCAATAAAATACTAAACCCAGTTCAGTTATGGCTGAGTTACCATATATGGGTTTTGTTTGTTTGTTTGTTTTAAACTGTGGAATTACTTCATTGTTTTGGAACAGATTCTGTTATTAAATGAGAGAAAAGTAATTCATTGCCAGCACCAAGGTCTTCAACATAGTCATCCCAGAAGGAATGCTCAAGGTTTTGTTAACATGCATCTATTGTAATAAATCTTGGTGAGCGGTAAGATGATTTCTAATGCTGTTTTCATTCTCTTTATATAATATACAAAAGAATAGAAACATTACCAGGGGCTTTTATCTTAAATCATTTTAGTGGACACACTACAGGGAAAAGTTGCAGTTAGTCCGAACACAAGACCCAGAGAACAAACTTACGGAGTACAGTCAAAGATGCTGTAGCAGAGCACTGTCCATGGTAATTTTTTGCTTTAACTGTGTATTTTCCAGTGTCACTCACCGCTGCATTTTGAATCTCAAGAGAATAAATGTTTTTAGAACGTGTTACTCTGATGTGCGATGAAACAGCAATCTGAGGAGGGGAAAAAATTGTTTCATTAGCTTTTTTTTTTTAAAAAATAATTCTAATCTTCCAAGTAAACAAATAAATACTTACAGGTTGATTATTCTTAAACCACTCAATTTCAGGAGAAGGATCCCCAGAAACTTCACAAGTGAGCAATACATTTTGTCCTTCGTTGACATTTTGAGACTTAGGCTGCATTATAAATGCTGGTTCTTTGGAGCATTCTTTTGAAAAGGTCAGCACATACTGGCATTTAACAATGCCTTCATCAGTTGTACCCTCACAGGTGAGTATACCTTCATCTTTATTACTAGCCTTTTTGATGGTAAGGGTGTGATCACTTCCAGAAACACCATATCTATAATCATCTGAATTTCTCAGTTCCAATCCATTCAGCACCCATTTTACTTCAGAGGCACCAGGAATATTTGCTTTCAGTGTCAGTTTCTGCCCTTCAGACACTGTCATTTTAGTTGAAGAAGCTTTGATTTCTGCTTTTAAGTGTTTGATGTCTTCAGTAACAATTGACTTTTTAATGACTTCTTGAACTGCTGCTTTTTCTTCAGTTGCTACTGCTGATTTCTTCTGGGTAGATACTTTAAGCACCTCATCTTCTTTCTGAACTGTTTTATGAGTTTCAGATACTGTTCTTACTTGGGAATAGATATTTTTAAATACTTGGCCAGTAAAATGAAAGTTAGTCTTTGAAACACCTCCTTCCCCAATAACTTCACAGATATATTCTCCTTTATCAGATTCTGTGAGCTCATGGATTTTGAGCTCATAGGTGCCATCTGCTGCATAATGAAACTTGAAGCGATGGTCTTCTTTAAGTTTTTTGCCATCCTTATACCAAGCCACCTCTCTAACACTTAAAACACTGCTCTCAACTGCACAGGATAGCTTTACCGTATCTCCAACCATTTCTGCTTTCAGATGCTCTTTTATCTTTGGTGGAGAAGCAGCTGGTAATTGCACCTTCTGTGCTGGTACTGTTTTGTCTCCAGGTGGTGACTTTGCTTTTAGGGTGCTGCTGATGGGCTCAGGAGATTTCACTCGTTTAGGTGACTTAATTGGCTCTGGAGACTTTACTCGAGGCTCAGGAGATTTGATTCTTGGAGGTGATGTAATTGTTTTTTCAGGGATTTTCGTTCTTTGAATGGTCAAAGTAAAATGTGCTTCCTGTCTTCCTTCAGAGTTTTCCACCACAACAGTGTAACTTCCTTCATCTGACATCTGAACCGGTGAGATGTCAAAGGTAGACTTGTACTGTGTTCGTGTTACTTGGAAGCGCCTCGAAGAAACAATGGGTTGACCTGCGTGGAACCATGTTATTGTTGGTGCTGGTTCACCATCAACGTCACAGGAGAATCTTGCTGTCTCCCCTTCAGAAACTGTGACTGACCGTGGCTTTGTCAGGATTGTTGCTGGTAGAGTGCTTTTAAATGCCTTGTGCACAGTCCTTTCTTCCAATGATTTTGCTTCAGCTGCAGTGATTTTTTCTTCAGAAGCAGCGTAGTGTTCATATGATGAAAGTGATTCTCTTGTTGTTGACATTTCTGATTTGACTTCTCTTACTGAGGAACTTGCTTCTGTAGCAGATGCTTTCTTAAATGAGGAGACTGCATAGGCCTCTGTTTTTGTCAAGTCAGGTAAAATTGACCTTGGTACTTCTTCATCTCTTCGCTGGGAAGAGTATGTAGTGTAATCTCCTCCAGTAACATCTAATGTTGCATAATCAGAGCATTCCCCTTTGTAGTTTGTGCATACAGCCCGGTATGTTCCACTGTCATCAATGTGGCAGTCAAGAATCTCCAAAGTTAATACACCGCTGGTATTAGTAAAATGTATCTTGCTGCTCTCCTGGAGCTCAATACCATTGTGGTACCACTTCACTTCAGCGGTAGGTTTTGACTGGACATTGAGAATAAACCTGGTATTATGGCCACACGGTATCCGGTGTGAGCGCATTCTCAGAGTAACACGAGGAGCATGGTCAAGGGTGAAAGGCTGCTGAGTCAGGACTTCATATTTCCTTTCCATGGTTTTTTGAGTTTTCAAAGCAGATTTCATGGACTCATATCTAGAAAATATATCAAACCTTGCCATCCTCTCAAACCGAGAGAGCGATCTTTCACTAGAAACTGGGCTAGGTGAGCGTGGCCGAGTTCTCTCTGGTGTTGGGGATCTTCTCTCAATTTCTTCAGGAGGCCGTGAGCGAGGACGAATTAATTCAGATACAGGACGCATCAACTCAATGTAAGTCGGGGAAAGAGATCTTCTTCTCCTTAGTAATCTAGAAGGAGGAGAAAATTCCCTGTGAGCATATTGCACCATTTCGATTTCTTCTTCTTCGTCTGAAGTAATCTCAGTTATTTCTCTTTCCCGCCTTCTCCTGAGCCTTCTCTTTTCTTCCTCTGCCATATATTCAAGCTCACTCCTGTATTCAGAGAGTCTTTGCGCAGTGCCAACAGGACGGAGCAATTCTTCATCCTCTCTCTCAGCCATTATTCTTTCCTTTTGTTTAGGTGGTCTGTAGGCAGCCCTGTCATGGCGTTGACGAAGCTCTGCATAGCTTGCACTGGTCTCGGCTTTAGTTGGGATGTGATAGCTTGAATACCTCAGCTCTCTTTTTCTCTCTTCCTCTGAACTGACCCGTGCTGCTGCAGAAGAATACCGAAGGGCAGACAGTTCAAACTGTGGGGGGCTTCTACTTGGTGGAGAAGCAGAAAAGCCTAACTCCAGCTCTTCTTCAAGGCGCAATCTTTCCTCTTCTGTTCTCTTCATGGCTAAATAGTCATCAATAGGCAGCAGTAATTCCTCGTCAGACAAGTCACCAAGTGACCGCCGCCTTGGTCTGTAATGATAATCATAGTCTGGAGATGGGGAACGCCGACGTGCTGGTCTCACGATTTCTAGGTCATCTTGTGTTAGCTTTGGTATGCGCCATTTAGGCTTATACTGATCAGAAATGCGTGGCAGTGGCATCACATAGAATTGTTCCCACCTGGAAAGGCGTATGCGTTTCTGGCGTTTCTGAACAGTTCTCTCAAGTTTCCCTGGCATTTCGTACTGGTCTCGCAGCCTCTTGTACCACTTCATGTCTGACAGAGGCACAAAGTGTTTAATGTTCTGATCTTCCTCAAGGGTAGTGCGCACATGTTTGCGAGGCTCTGGTACTTCATATGGCATACGGAGTCGCCTTTCTTCCTTCTTTTCTTCTTTCTTAATTTCATATTCACCTTTGACAGTCTTGGTGCTAACAGCTGGTTTATATAAGATAGCAGCTTCTCTGAGAGCCTCTTGTGCAGTTTGTGTCAGTGGAACAGCTTCAACCCCAGCAAGAATTTCTGCCATTCGTAAGGTTTTGTCAATTTGCCTCTGTACATGCTTCTCCCGCTCTTCTTCAGTCTTGTACTCACGCTTGACATATTTCAAGCGTTCAACTTTCAGATAAGCCTGACAGCTTGTAGATCCAGCACTGTTTGTAGCAGTAACTCTGTAATAACCACTGTCTTCTGGTAAGGTATCTCTGATATGCAAAGCATAATAATCTAAACCTTCATGAATTATATCAAAATTAGGACCAAAGGATAGAGGCTGACCATCTTTCTCCCATTCCAGCGTTGGTTTTGGTACACCAGATACTCTGATCTCAAAACTGACACTTTGGCCTTCTTGACATTCAGCATTTGCCAGGAGTCTTTTAAACATTGGTCTTAGTGTGGCATCTGCTGGAGGTGGATGTGGAATCACAGTCAGCTTAGCTTTGCAACTGTCTTCACCATGTTTATTGCGTGCCACTATACTGTATTCAGCATCATCTTCTTCAGTGACATTGTTGATGATGAGTTGATAAAGGCCCTTGTCTGATTCAAAAGTATACTTCTTATCATCATCACCAGGTTTGATTTTCTGGCCTGATTTGAACCATGTTACACGAGGTTCTGGGTGAACTGTTATAGTTACTCCAAACCTGACGTTTTCTCCAACATATGCTGTGCGGTTGTACAAAGGCAGGGTAAATTCTGGTGGACGCTCTAATAGTCTCATAGTATCAACCCGTCGTTTCACTTTCCTGACAGTTCTGCATCTGTAATGCTCAGAGATTTCTCTCACACCTTTAACAAAAAGTTCTGCATAAGAGCTGTCTTCACCATAGTCATTTACTACCTTGCATCTGTAGGTACCATCATCAGATTTAGAAACATCCTTGACGTACATGGTTGCCACACCTTCTTCATATTTGATTTCATATTTCTCATTGCTTTCTAATTGCCTCATACCAAAATACCATGTGACTTCTGTGGACTGATCATAGTTTTCAATGTTACATACATATTTGGCATGCCCTCCTTCTTCTGTAACAGCATGCTTTATCTGCCCAGCAATGGGACCGATGTCTACTGGTGCAACTTTAACTTTCGCCACAGTTATGCCTTTCTGAGATCTAATTGCACCTCCACAGGAAATGCGGGCTACTGACACAACTGTGTTCCACTCCTTCTTTACTAGAGTTTGGTAGTAACGCCTGTGCCTCAAGGTCTTGATTGCTTTAGTGCTGGTCTTTTCTATTGACTGTTTTAGCCATGCATGGTTAAGTGCTTCAGTAGCTGTCATCCGTGATTTTCTTTCCTTTACTAGTAGACGGTCAATGAAGTCCATGGCCTCAATGCTTATATCTTTGAATGCTTCATCATCAAAGTTATATTCGGCATTTAGAATATTTTCAATAACTTGTTGATTTGTTTCAGCAATGAAAGGATTAATGCCACTGAGAAGTATATATGTTAGAGCACCAACTGACCACATGTCAGTAGCTGTGCTGACCAAATCATGATGATGTACTTCAGGTGCATAATATTCTGGAGAAGTGAACTGGAGTCTAAAGCTGTCTCCGGGCTTCAATTTCCTGGCTTGACCAAATTCAACAATTTTAACTACAGAGCTTCTTCTTGTGAAGTAAATAATATTTTCTGGTTTAATATCAAAATGTCCAATGCTCTGCTGATGTAAAAATTCTAGAGCATCACAGACCTGGCGTACATAATTTACTATTTCTCTCTCATTAAGTTGAAATGAAGCTGTGCTGATTCTTTCAAAGATGTCAACTCCAGAAATGAATTCAAAGATCATGACCAATTCTTCTAGGCTCTCAAATGATTCATGAAGGTACAGGATATTTCGATGCCTAGCCATGTTTAGAATGGAAATTTCTTTCTTTACCAAAACTTGATCAGCACCCTTTACTTTGACAAATTTGGCCAGGTATGTCTTTTTTGAAACTGCCTCAACACAGCGGTGTGCAATGCCAAACTGTCCACGTCCAAGCTCTTCTGCGATCATATATTTGTCATAGAGTTCCTTTGTAGAATAGTGACCTGCTTTAGCTGTGGTGACTTCTCTGGTCTCATCAACTTCTTCATCGTAGTTCATTACTCTGGTCTTATCTTCTTTGGTTATAATTGGATCAGTAGGTTCAGAAGGCTGGCTTTGGCCAAATTTGTTTTCTGCAATTACACGGAACTGGTAGGTGGTCTTGCCAAATAGGTTCACCACTGTGTATCGTGTGTCACGAGCTTGTGCAACACGAATCCATCGCTCTGCTGTTGTAGCACGTTTCTCAACAATGTAGTTTATGATTCTGCTTCCACCGTCAGTTGCTGGTTCATTCCAGGTTAAGTTGACTGAATCCCTTGAAATGTCAGTTACCTTCAGACCTCTTGGTGGATCAGGTACATCAGCCACATCTAATTCAACTGTTTTTTGATCAATTCCAAACCTGTTTTTGGCACAAACAATGTAAAACCCTGCATCTTTTCTATCAACACCATTTGGGAAAACAAGAGATGTGAATGATCGTGTAACAATGACTTGGTAGTGTCCATTAGTATCGATGAGGTCTTGTCCCTTCTGCCATGTGATCACAGGGTGAGGCTTGCCACTGAATGGAATCTTGATGCTCACTACTTCCCCTCGGAGAGCATGAACAGCTCCCATACCTTCCAGATTTTTGGGCAAGTGAATCTTTGCAGGAACTGGAATAAAAGAAGAAAAAACAAGAAAACACATGAGCAAAAACACATGAGAAGAGCACCAACAGTCTAGATACTTAACACTTAAAAATAAATTGTTTTAGCAAACAAAACCCTTCATTCACCTTCAACATCCAAAGAGGCAGTGCCAGACACAGATCCTCCTTGGTTGGTAGCTCTGACTTGATACACAGTGGCATCATCATCCGTTACATTTGTGATGATCAGCTGGTGATATCCACCCTTGAATTCCTGTATCTTGATCTTTTCACCATCTGGCATGATTTCTTTGCCCTGTCTGTACCACTTGACAATTGGTTTAGGATGACCAGTGACTTTGCAGACAAATGTGGCATTAGCTTGAAATTTCACATTCAGATTCCTGAGTTCTTCCTTGAAATGTGGAGCTTTAATTGGTACCTCAGATTTTGGAATGACTGGCTGTGATACTTCACTCCACTCACTTTCACCACCGAGATTTTCGCATTTTACACGGAATTCATATTCAAGACCTTCAATAAGATCTTTCACAGAATAGACTGTTTCACGAATTTCATCTGTTGTTACAGAAATCCACTTGTTTTGCTTTTTCTCACGCTTCTCAAGATAATAAGTTCTAATCTTTGCACCACCGTCACTTGCAGGTGGCTTCCATGAGACAACACAAGAATCCTTTGTGATAGCGCTTGCTACTGGCTGACCAGGTTGCCCTGGTTTTTCTGTAAAGAATAAAAAAAGTTCAAAAATTCAAATGAGCTGGCCTTATTAATTACAGGGGCATACAAAGAGTGTAATTTTGTTGATCGCTTACCAAATGGAGGCTTCATAACAACAACCGATGAGACCTCCAGTGCTTCGCTAATGCCATACATATTCTGAGCAGACACACGGAAATAATAGCCTGCATTTTCAGTCAGGTTAGCAATTCTACAGGTTGTCCCTGAAATGCTTGAAGAGACAAGCTGCCATTCTGCTCCTTCCTTGGCTTCACGTTTCTCTATGATGTAATTTGTTATCATAGCACCTCCATCATCCTCTGGTGGCTTCCAACTTATCACCACGGAATTCTTCAGAATAGACTCTATAACAATTGGCCCTTCTGGTTTATCTGGCTTATCTGTAACAGAAAGACAGGGTATTTTTAATACTTTTGCCAGTTAGTATCTGAGAACATTCACAAAAGAGCTGAAAATAATTACCTTGTATTTCCACATTAAGTACAGTGTCAACTGTTCCAAATGTGTTACTGAGTTGCACTTTGTACTTTCCAGCATGAGTCTTGTGCTGGACATTCTTAATAGCAAGATGAGTATAATGCTCTGTGTTCTCAATAGTAACCGTTTCTGATCCTCTCAAAGGTTTGTTGCCATGGAACCAAGTTATTGCTGGCACTGGTCGGCCAATATATACAACATGAAGACGAAGGGTGCCACCCGCAGCTGCGTAGTATTTCTCTTTCAGTGGGAAGCCAGGATGGAACTGAGGAGGAGCCTGCAATAATAACTTGCCACTAGTTTCAATTTCTCCAACATCATTGGTAGCCATGCAAGTGTAGAGACCTTCATCCTCTTGTTCATCTGTTATTACTGTCAGTGTATGATTGCGTCCATCAGATGACATTTTGTATTTTCGGCTTTGCACCAATTCTTTGCCAAAGCGGTACCATTTGATGTCAGGCAAGGGTCTCCCAACAATCTGGCATGTCAGCTGAGCTGCTTCACCCAGTTTAGTTGTAACATCCTGCATTTCTTTTTTAATGGCAGGTGCTTCTCCAGCTACAACACAGAAAATTTACAAAATGAGGGATTACTATGAGATTTTCCTCTATTGCTGTATTACTGAAAATTATTTTGCATTTGTACTTGCAAGACTGTACTTGAGGACAGTCATGTTGGCAAAAAACATGTCAAACAAATAGAGAGTGTGTTAAATGCAGCAATGTGGTTTATGACACAGCAAATCCCAATACCACAGCAAATAAGAAAATATATTTTTGCTTACAGGTGAGTTTAGTTTTCACTGCCATTGCTGTCCTTCGAGGTCTGCTGAGGCCAGTCTGATTTTCTGCAAATACACGGAACTCATATTCTGTAGCCTCCAATAAACCTCCTACTGTAAACTGCCTGTCCTTGATGCGTTCTTTATTGCATTTTTTCCAGGTGCTTTCTCCAGACTGGCGATATTCAACCCAATAGCCAAGGATCTCTTTGCCACCATCGCTTTCAGGTCGTTCCCATTCTAATGTAATGCTGTCCTTAAATATAGAAGTGATCTCAATTTCTCCAGGCTGGCTGGGTTTGTCTGAAAATTAAAATAGACATAGAAAATTAATTTCTCTCTAAATGCACCAAGTTGTTCTTCAGAAGGTATGTTAATGCAAGCATTTTCTTACCGAATGGATCCTTGCATACAACTGGTTCAGAAGCAGGACTTGCTTCACTTTCACCGATGTCATTTTGAGCAATGATACGAAATTGATATTCAGCATCTGGAACAAGTCCTGTGACTGTGTACATTGTAGTGGTAATCTGTGTCTTATTGTGCCGAACCCATTTTTCTGTCGATGTCTCTTTACGTTCAATGTAGTAGCCAGTTACACGAGAACCACCATCATCTTTAGGTCTGGCCCAGGACAAGTTGACAGAACTCTTTGTAACATCGAGCACTTCAGGTGGGTTGTTTGGAGGCTCTGGAGGATCTGTTAACAATTATAAGAACAAAAATTAATAGAAATAGTAGGATATGCTAATGTTTTAACACTATGCCACTATTGCACTTTTTAGAACCATAATTAAAAATTACTTAAATAAATCTGAAAGGGGACTTACTTAGAGGTGTCTTTGGTACTGCTGCTTCTTCAGATTTGAGAGACTTGCTAATACCAAAATGATTTTCAGCAGAAACACGGAAGTGATATTCCACATTTTCTTTGAGCCCTTTCACCACTAGCGATGTCCCTTTCACTCGAGAGTCAACAGTGTACCAGGCAGTCTTTGGTACTTCTCGTCTCTCAACGATATAACCGAGGATATCTGCACCACCATCATCTGTAGGAGGTCTCCAGCTTACTCTGACAGAACGAGCTTGTATATCATCATACTCAAGGGGCCCTTCTGGTGGATTTGGAATGCCAATCACTCTGACTTTAATATACACAGCTTTTTTGCCACACTTGTTTTCAAGTGCCAAATCATAGGTGCCTGAATCTTCTCTTTCTGCATCTTTGATCACAAGTTCTGTGTGAGTGTCAGAAGTTGCAATCATGGCCCTCTTGCTGATGTCGTGTCCTTCTTTTGTCCATTTACATATTGGGATGGGCTTACCCTTGATGGGTATTGTAAGCCTGATAACTCCACCTTGTCTCACCATGACACCTTCCTGGTATTTTTCATCAAGTTCATAGTCAGGATATTCTATAAACAAAATTAACACATCAAGCTATGTCTCTTTTACAGACAAAATCATAACTGCTCTAGGCAGTTTTCAAAGGCAGTTTTCAAGGAGAGCTAAGACTTCAAATATCTTACCAAGCATTTCTGTTATTTTAACTGTTCCTGGCACTTCAGCAGGTTCTCCTGGCCCACCAGCATTACAGGCTAGTACACGGAATCTGTACTCTGCACCCTGGGGGAGATGCGTCAAAGTGTATTCACGAATCTTGGTTGGCGTGGTATTGCATTTGGTCCATTCAAACTGATCAACCTTCTGCATTTCAATTAAGTAGCCAGTAACTTTAGAACCACCTTCATCTTCTGGTGGGCTCCAAGCCAGAGAGACAGATGTTCTTGTAGTATCAGTGACTCTTGGATTCTGAGGTTTACCTGGAGGTGCTGGAAGAACAAAGCATATGGAGTGTTGGAATATTTTTAAATTAATATTTAAAATACATAATAACTTGTGTAACTTGCAACATGTGATCTGTATTAAGTCTATAGGATTGATACAGGAAAACTCAATGAAAATCAGGCAGAAAAAAAGAGTAAATTTTAATAGTATTCTTCTTTTCTGTCATAATATGATCAATTTATGTAGAGAACTATTTACCAATTGGATCTCTGGCAACAGCAGACTTAGAAGGACGGCTGGGTTTCCCTGTGCCTCTGGCATTGATTGCTGTGACTCGGTGTTCATATTCTAATCCTTCAACCAACCCAGTGGAACGATAACGAGTCATAGTGACTGGAACTTTATTTGCACGGATCCATCTATCTGCTCTAACTTCTTTGCGTTCCACAATGTACCCAGTAATCTGTGAGTCACCGTCATCTTCTGGAGGATACCAAGTTAATGTCATGCCATCTCGAGAGATATCAAACACTTCTGGAGTGCCAGGAGGACCAGGAATGCCTGTAAAAGCATAAAGCAGAATTAGTGAAGAAACTATCAAATACTTCCACACATCAGTAAAATGCAATGTTTAATGAGCGACAATGTAATATCAGTGCCCTGTCAAACTATTCTTACCAGCAGATATCAAAGTACTTTACAAATTAGGTCAGTAAAATATTTCTGGGTTTGTAATGGAGTAAAGCATTGGAGTTTTTTTGAGAAGAAAATCCACGTTTACCATCCATGTTCTGTGTGTTCTATACAGCTATATGGATGGCATTTTTCTCTGGCAATATAAGGCTACTGTGCATCTTAATCTACCATTTTATTTGGCAAAAGGAAGGAACAACGTTCTCCTGGGGATTGTCACAGATAAACTGAAGTATCTGATTGGGAAAAGCCAACGTGGATTCACCAGGTGCAAATTGTGCTTGACAAACCTGACTGCCTTCTACAACAAAGTAACTTGCTGAATTAATGCAGGGTGAGCAGTAGACATTGTCTATCTGGACTTCCCCAAGGCTTTTGACAACAGTCTCTCAAAGCCTCCTCCTGGAGAAACTACATGTTATGGCCTAGACAAGTGGTGGGGAACTGGCTGAGGCCATACCCAGAGGGTGGTAGTAAATAGTTCTTTCTCAAACTGGCAGCTAGTCACAAGTTGCCAGGGATTGATCTGGATGTTTGGATGAAGAGTACCCTGATGAAATTTGCAGGTGACATCGAAATGAGTAGGGAATTTGACACTCCAGAAGGGAGAGCCACCCTCCAGGAAGACCTGGACAGGCTGATGGAGCAGGGTAGCAAGAAGTTCAGTGGGGACAAATGTAGAGTCTTGCACCTGGGAATACATAACCCAGAAATGCAGCTCAGACTGAGATCCACCTGACTAAAGAGCACCCTGTAGAAAGGGGTGTGGGAGTCTTTGTGGACAAGATCAACATGAGTGAACAGTGTGCTGCAGCAAGAAAGACAAGGGGATGCTGGATTGCATCAAGAAGGGTATCACCAATAGAGATAAGAAGTCATTCTCCCACTCTACTCAGTGCTTGTCAGGCCACACCTGGAGGATTGCATGCAGTTTTTGGTCCCCACTATACAAAAACAAACAAAACAAAAAACGACCAAAAAAAAAAAAAAAAAAAAAAAAATATGTAGACAGGCCAGAAAGTGTCCAGAGAAGGGCCATGAGAATGATTACAGGACTGCAACACCTGCTGTAGGAAAAGCTGAGAGAGCTGGGTTTGTTCAGCCTTGAGAAGAGAAGGCTAAAGGGAGACCTTACAGCTATAGTACCAGTACATCTCATTTAAACTATACTATTACCTAGAAAGGTTGGACTAAAGGTTGGACAGCCAGCTGAACATGAGCCAGCAGTGTGCCCAGGTGGCAAGAAGGCCAATGGCATCCTGGCCTGCATCAGAAATAGTGTGGCCAGCAGGAGTAGGGAGGTCATTCTGCCTCTGTACTCAGCACTGGTTAGGCCACACCTTGAGTCCTGTGTCCAGTTTTGGGCCCCTCAGTTTAGGAAAGATGTTAAGTTGCTGGAATGTGTCCAGAGAAGGGCAACGAGGCTGGGGAGAGTTCTTGAGCACAAGCCCTATGAGGAGAGGCTAAGGGAGCTGTGGTTGTTTAGCCTGGAGAAGACGAGGCTCAGGGGAGACCTTATTGCTGTCTACAACTACCTGAAGGAAGGTTGTAGCCAGGTGGGGGTTGGCCTCTTCTCCCAGGCAACCAGCACCAGAACATAGAATCATAGAATCATAGAATCATAGAATCAGTCAGGGTTGGAAGGGACCACAAGGATCATCTAGTTCCAACCCCCTGCCATGGGCAGGGACACCCTACACTAGATCACGCTGGCCAGAGCCTCGTCCAGCCTGGTCTTAAACACCTCCAGGGACTGGGCCTCAACCACCTCCCTGGATAACCCATTCCAGGGCTTCACCACTCTCATGGTAAAGAACTTCTTCCTCACATCCAGCCTGAATCTCCCCATTTCCAGCTTCATTCCATTCCCCCTAGTCCTATCACTACCTGAGATCCTGAGAAGTCCCTCCCCAGCCTTCCTGTAGGCCCCCTTCAGATACTGGAAAGCCACAATGAGGTCACCTCGGAACAAGAGGATACAGTCTCAAGCTGTGCCAGGGGAAGCTCTTCACCAAATTATTTGCCATTGGAATGGGCTGCCCAGGGAGGTGGTGGAGTTCAAGAAAGGATTGGATGTGGCACTTGAAGCCATGGTTTATTTAGTCATGAGGTGTTGGGTGACAGGTTAGAATGGATGATCTCTGAGGCCTTTTACAACCTTATTCATTCTATTCTATGATTCTATGAAATAATCCTTGAAGTCCTTTTCAACCTGGCATTCTATGGTCTAGAAAAATCTTACCTATATGTAGATATATAATCCCATTTAAATATGTGTTTTTATTTTTAAAGGTAGAGAATAAACAAAAATTCAGACTTACGGATTCTGCTCTTGCATTCTATTATTTCAGACTGCAGGTAGGATCCAATCCCAAAGCGGTTTGTAGCAGCCACACGGAACACATATTCTGCACCTTCTACAAGTCTGGTGAACTTAAACATTGTCCTGGTTACTGACTCTGAAACTGGCAGCCATCCAGGACGGTGAGCATCGCGCTGTTCTACCACATAGCCGCTAAGTGTAGCTCCACCATCCAGCTCAGGTGGCTCCCAGGAGATGGTTACATAGTTTGCATCAACTTCATCAATTCTTATAGGTCCAACAGGTGGTCCAGGTTTATCTAGGAAGAAAAAAAAAAAAAAAAAAAAAAAAGTAAAAAAGTAGTGAAGAGGAATTGCATTGGTGTTGTAATGAAGTTCAGATGGAACTTCAGATCAGGGACAATTACTTTCATGAATACTTACCAAGGATTATAATCTTTACAGTATCAGTAACTACTCCAGATGTGTTCTTCAGTTCAAGTGTGTATTCTCCAGTGTCATGTATGGTGGTCTCACGCACAGTTAATTTAGCCATTTTGGCAGCAGTCTCTATTTTGATGCGTTCTGATTCTTTCAGTTTTGAACCAGCATAGAACCAAGATGCAGCAGGAGGTGGTCGTCCTTCAATTGGAATAGCTAACTCAATGGGCTTGCCAGCAGGTACATGAATTGTCTTCTGTGGTATTCCAGCCAAGTCAATTCTTGGCAGAACTAAGAAAAGCAAATAATAAATATTTTTAAATATCAGTTTTCCAAATATTACATTGATTTGGGGTAAGATTCACCTGTTAATTTTGTAGTAGATACCTACCTTTTTGGTCTTGTACTGTCACTGCTGTGACAATCTCTCGTGGTTCTGACATACCCTTCTGATTCTGTGCTCTGACCCTGAACAAGTACTGTTCACCTTCATTGAGAGAGATAATTGTATGCTCATAGACAGTAGGCTTGAGCGTGACTACCTTTAACCATCTTTCTGTTCCTGCTTTGCTGGCCTCAATAATATAGCCAGTCAATCTGCTGCCACCGTCATGTGGTGGTTTTTCCCATGCAAGCGTAACAGTGGATTTTGTGGTGTCGATCACTTCAAGCTTTTGTGGTACCATGGGGACATCAGATACTAGTACTGCATCAGATGTTTCACAAGCTTCACCAATGCCATAAATATTTTCTGGTAGTACTCTGAAGTGATACAAAGCTCCTTCTAGAAGTCCAGGTACTCTATAAAATGTTTTGCTGCATTTGGTAGTGACAGTCTTGTAAGCTCTCATTGAAGCTTCCCGTTTCTCAATTATATAATTGGTGACTGGAGCTCCACCATCAATGGTTGGAATATCCCAAGTAAGTGTCACAGAATCTTTTGATGCTTCCTTAATTCTCACTGCAGCTGGTGGACCAGGTGTATCTAAACCAGAAAAAAAAAGAAGTTTATTTTCCCTTTGGATCCTTTCCTTTTACAGTCAATGCCTGTGGCTGCATAAAAAACAGTGCTGGGATTTGACTTATAAATTAACACAGCTTTAGAAACTGTGCATTTTCTTTTGGATTAGATTGTTTCTCTGAATTCCCAAACATTCCCATCTTATTTAAACTGCAGACTTCCTTTGGAATCGAATGCCTTTCTTATTCCTGTGTAATGTGTACTGTGAGTAATGTAATGCTCATATACAATTGTAGCAGCACTTACCATACACTTTTACAGAAATAGTTGCAGATTTTTTTCCTGATTGATTTTCAGCCTCAATGATGTATTTTCCAGCATCATACCGATTAACTTTGTCCACAATGAGCAGTGTGTAGCTGTCTGTAGTATCAATAATTGCTCGGCTTACAAGATCTATGCCCTGCTTGCTCCATGTGATTACAGGAGTGGGTCTGCCAGATACGGAGACCATTAAGCGCAGGGAACCGCCAGCTCTGACTGTCACTGTTTTCTTCAGATCATCAGCAAGCTCAAGTTCAGGAGTTTCTGTTAAAGGGTGTAAGAAACAGGGAATTAATTGACCTTTTAGTAGTTCTAAAGGAAAATTATTATAGTGATTCCTTTAAATGCACATTGTTTTCAAGTTACCTATTCTTTCCACAGGTTCTATTTCTGCTGATGATTCACTGAATTCACTCATTCCATTCACGTTTGTAGCAGCAACTCTGAATTGATATTTCTGGCTTGTTTTAAGACCAGTCACAGTGAACTCAGTATTCCTCAGAGTGGCAGTTGTATGTGGTCTATACCACTGTTCAGTACCTTCTTCTTTCATTTCAAGAACATAGCCTAAGATGTCAGCACCACCATCATATGTGGGCTTTGACCATGATAAACTTATGCTGTGTATTGTAGTATCCACAACTCTTGGAGCCGAAGGTGGTGCAGGAGTATCTTTGAATAAGAAGAAAATGCATTTCATACTGGTGCAGGAAACATTTTACCATTTAAAAAAACAATTTCTAAACAGCTAATGCCATGAAATAGATTTAAAATTAGCTCTAACTGCTTAGAAGTTTATTCCAATACTAGACCATACAGCCAAGCACCCCATCAAGTCTTCTCCTGAACACCTCCAATGAAGGTGACTCCACCACCTCCACGGGTAGCCGATTCCAATGGGCAATCACTCTCTCCGTGTAGAACTTCTTCCTAACATCCAGCCTAAACCTGCCCTGGCGCAGCTTGAGACTGTGTCCTCTTGTTCTGGTGCTGGCTGCCTGGGAGAAGAGGCCGACCTCTGCCTGGCTACAACCTCCCTTCAGGTAGTTGTAGAGAGCAATAAGGTCACCCCTCAGTCTCCTCCTCTCAAGGCTAAGCAACCCCAGCTCCATCAGCCTTTCCTCATAGGGCTTGTGTTCCAAACCCCTCACCAGCTTTGTTGCCCTTCTCTGGACATGTTCCAGCAAGTCAACATCCTTCCTAAACTGAGGGGCCCAGAACTGGACACAGTACTCAAGGTGTGGCCTAACCAGTGCAGTGTACAGGGGCAGAATGACCTCCCTGCTCCTGCTGGCCACACGGTTCCTGATGAAGGCCAGGATGCCATTGGCCTTCTTGGCTGCCTGGGCACACTGCAGGCTCATGTTCAGCCTACAATCAACCAGTACCCCCACTGCCTGGCCACTCTCCAGCCACTCTGACCCCATCCTGTACTAGCTAGTTCTGTGAGATCATATGTGGTTTGGGGTATCATAGTTGAAGTATTGGCATGTGGTTTTGCTCCATTATTCTAAGTAAATATTGAAATATGTTTTAAATGTGGTAACTTACATGATGGCTCTTTACATAACATGTATTGTGAAGCTTCACTAGGCTCACTGTTCCCAGCAGCATTCACTGCGGTCACACGGAACTGGTACTGGCTGCCTTCCATGAGACCAGTGACTTTCAGTCTGGTATCATAAACAGTGTAATCTCTGTTCACTCGGGTCCAGCGCAGGCTTTTTCTTTCACGTTTGTCCACGAGATAGTCTTTAATCTCACTGCCACCATCTGATTCTGGTGGCATCCACTGAATAATGATATGTTCCTTGCCTACACTCACTTCTTCAGGAGCGCCGGGCTGTGTTGGGATAGCTGGTTGGTTGGGTGTTGTTATTTAAAAAAAAAAAAAAAAAAAGGTGAAAAGAAAAAATATTATTTAAAAACTTGTTTATCAGTGAGAAATGTTACACAAAATCTGATGCAGATTAAAAGGTAGTAATACTCACTGAAAGCATTCCTGGCAATCACAGGTTCTGTTTCAAGTGGAACACCTGGTCCATATTTGTTGACCGCTCTCACACGGAAGATGTATTCATTATTTTTAATAAGTTTTGTTACTACACATGATAAACTCTGGCATTCAGCCTCAACAATAACCCAGTGGAGTCTGCTGGTTTCACGCCTTTCTACGATGTAATGAGTGATTTGTGCACCTCCATCTTCCTCAGGAATGTTCCATGCCAGAGTACATTTCTCTTCTGTTACTCTGCTGATTGAGATTTTGCCCGAGCATGGGCCTGGTGAATCTGGGTAGATATGAAAATAAGTATTGTTATCAGTAGCCAAGGAATTCACTCTTATTTCAAAGAATGTGCATTTTTTAGTAAACAAAGCATCAATATTAATCATGATATACATACCAAGCACTTTGACAAGAACAGAAATTTGTTTCATCCCACTGGCATTTTTCACTGTCAGAGTGTATTTTCCACTATCACTTCTGTCACAGTACTTGATAACTGCGATGGCTCGTTTGCTGGTGTATTGTAGAGATATCTTTTCACACAGATCCAATTCCCTGTCACCTTTAGACCAGAAGACTTTTGGTTCTGGTTTTCCACCAACAGCCGCATTGAGAACAAGATCTGATCCAGCCCTAATGGTCACAACTTCTCCTTGGAGCCTGGCATCAAGTTCAGCTTTTGGTGGTGCTGTCATAAGGAAAAACCAAAACAAATTACATGACAGTACTAAACTCAGAACACCACGTTTTCAGGTATTCTAAGTGAATGTTTCTTACAGTATTCATCTTTGCAAATGACAGCACCGGTTGATTCAGATCCTTTGCTAATCACACCAGCAGCATTCTTTGCTAATACGCGGAATTCATATGCTTCATCTTCACCAAGAGCTGTCACAGTAAAAGAGTTTTCTGACACAATGGTATAATTGCATTTCAGCCAGCGTCCATCACCAGATTCACTATATGGTTTGCGCTCTATAATGTATCCGATAATTTTGCTTCCACCATCATAAAGGGGTGGTGACCAGCTCAGTGACACTGTAGATCTTGTGACATCTGTTACTTCTGGTCTTCCTGGTGGATCTGGAGGAGTAAAACAAAAAAAATGAGACATGCAATTCTATTTTGGCTTAAATAGCAGCATAGATCTAAAAGTAATACTTACCAACTGGATTTTGAGCCACTACAGGCCTGGAAGCTTCACTAGCTTTGCTAACACCTGCAGCATTTAGAGCATATGTTCTGAATTGATATTCTAGGCCTTCTACCAGTCCTGTGACTTTGTAGTTGCATTCACAGCATGGCATTTTGTTCTCCTTCACCCAAAGGATGGTGTTACGCTCCTTCTTTTCAACCCAATATCCAATGACTTTGCTGCCACCATCATGATATGGTTCCTCCCACCGAATGGCCATGGCAGTTGCAGACACAGAGTAGACTTCTGGCCTTGAAGGTGGGCTTGGTGGGACTAAACACCACCACCACAACAACAACAACAAAAAAAGAAAGAGGAAAATGTTAGTTGTTATAAAAACCTTTGTCAGAGGAAAAGAACTAATTTTGAAAAGTGCTTCACTTACCAAATGGATGCTCAGCAACTACTGTTTTTGATTCAAGGGGTTTGCTCACACCAAATCTGTTTTCTGAGCTTACTCGGAAACTGTACTCCTGGTATTTTGTGAGATGAGTGACTTTGATCTGTGTACGTTTCACACTAGAATTTACCAGCTGCCATGCTGTTGTGCCAGATTCACGTTTTTCTACAATGTAGTTTGTAATTTCGCTGCCACCATCATCTTCAGGTTCTTTCCAGGTCAGCACACAGGATTCAGCAGAGACAGATGATATTTCAATTGGGCCAGTGACAGGACCTGGTCTTCCTATGACTACCACTGTGACAGTAAATGTTTTCACACCAGCAGTGTTTTCAAGTGTGAGGTAGTATTTACCAGAGTCGCCTCTCATACTGTCCTTCACAGTCAGTGTGGTTCTGTCTTTCGTTGTCTTGATGGTCACTCTCTCTGTTTCCTTCAGCCTCATCTCCTCAAGTTTCCATGTCACTTTTGGAGCTGGGCGCCCACTGATTGGTATATCAATAGTAAAGGTGCTTCCAGCCTTGCATGTTATGAGCTGTCTGCTTATTTCACTGAGATCTGCTGTTGGTTCAATCTGTGGCTCCTTAATAATAACAGAGGAGAAGGCTTCTCTTGGCTCACTGTAGCCGGCATCATTCTTTGCTTTGACCCGGAACTCATATTCAGTGTTCTCCACAAGGCCTTCTACAGTGAAAGTAAGTTGTTTAGTTTGTCCTGCTTCAAGCCAGGTGTCAGATCCTTTTTGTTTCATTTCAAGAAGGTATCCAGTAACACGGCTACCACCATCATGATCAGGTTTAAGCCAAGCTAAAACTACAGAAGACTTAGTTGTATCGACAATATCTAGTCTCTTAGGTGGAGCAGGTTCTTCTGTGGCTATGACTGGTTCTGTCAATTCACAGGGTTCACCTACGCCATATTCATTTTCTGCCGACACTCGGTAGTAGTATGGTACACCTTCTGCCAGATCAGTGACCTTAAAGATTTGTCGAGTGCATTTTGAACTCACCACTTGCCAGCTGCGACGGCTGGCATCCCGTTTTTCCACAACGTAGTGATGGATACGTGAACCTCCATCCAGAACAGGAGCATCCCACATTAAAGTAATAGATTTTCGAGTCACATCTTTAAATGTAATAGGACCTGGTGGGCCAGGCGTGTCCAAAACCTTGACAGTAAATGTGATAGACTTACTTCCACTGTTGTTTTCCACAGTAAAAACATACTTGCCAGCATCATTTCTATTGCATTCCTCCACAGTCAATGTGCTGAATGAATCAGTTGTTTGAATATCAGCACGCAAGCTAAGATTAGCATCTGCTTTAGACCACACAGCAGTAGGAACAGGTCTTCCAGAGAAAGCAATAAATAGACGAATGCTTGCACCAGCTCTTACAATATGTGTCTGTTTGAAGTTTGCATCAATATCAATTTCAGGTGCAGAAAGTCTGTCCACAGTTTGGACTGAAGCAGGAACTTCACAGCTTTCTCCTTTGCCAGCACCATTCACAGCACTAACTCTGAATTTATAGTGTTCTCCTGCCTCCAAGTCAACAACGGTATATTTAGTAGCAAGAACAGTCTCTGCATTGACTTTTTGCCATGCTTCAAGATCAGCTTTGCACATTTCAATGATGTATCCAATTATTTCCATGCCTCCATCAAAAACTGGCTTGGTCCACTCTAAGCTTACACTAGTCTTTGATGTATCTGTTACCTTTACAACATTAGGTGCACTTGGTGGGCTGACTGGTTCTCTGCATTTAATGAGCCTTGAAACATCACTTGGAGGCCCAGTTCCTGCAGCGTTTTCAGCCATGACATGGAATTCATACTCATTGCCTTCAATAAGGCCAGTTACTCTGTACCTGTTCTCAGTAATGGGTCTCTTACTGGATACTTTAACCCAGCGCATGCTCTTCTTTTCTCTCCTTTCTAGAATATACTCATTTATCTCGCTTCCACCATCTGATTTTGGTCTTGCCCATGTAAGTGTGATACTGTCTCCTGTTACATTGGTAGGCTCTGGAGTTCCTGGTGCATCAGGGAGAGCTAAAAACCAGAAAAATGTCATTAGAAAGACAAGATATTAACTCCACATGTTTTTTTACCAAATGAGTTGTAAACTTACTGTAAGGTATTTGTGCAGTAACTGGATCAGATTCCAATGGTCTGCCAACTCCGAATTTGTTCACTGCAGAGACACGGAACTGGTACTCATTGCCCTTAATTAGTTTGAGTGCTGTGTAGCTGCAGGCTTCACATTTATCTTCAGCTAATGCCCAAGCAATCCTGCTAGTTTCACGTTTTTCAATTACATAATGGGAAATAGAAGCACAACCATCATTTGCTGGGGGCTCCCACCATAACGTGACCTTTTCTCCAGTGATGTTTGTGAATCGTATTGGTCCACCAACTTTTCCTGGTGTGTCTGCAATTTTAAAAGATCAGAGTTATAATTTGCTGGCACTGAGAATAAAATATTATTTTAAAAGAACATGTGGAATGTGTTTAGTGCAGTACCTTGCACTCTGAAGGTAATATCTTCTCGTTTAGTTCCTGATGCATTTTTGGCTTCTACTGTGTACACTCCACGATGATCCCGGGTAGCATCTCTGATGAAGATTGTACTGTATCCAATAGCTGTAGTGATTTCTATATTCATTATTTTTTCAATCTCCTTACCATCCTTAAACCATGTCACTTTAGGTACTGGACGTCCTTTAATTAGTGCTTTAAGTCTAATGCTCTCTCCAGCTTTAACAGTAAGGCCTTCAAAGTGCTCAGGGCCAAATTCAATTGTTGGAGCAACTGAAAAAAGGAAAAAAAAAACAACTCAGTTCATATCTAGATCAGTCTTTTTCTTGCTACTCTTTTAAATGTATTAGCTATAACAACATTGTGATATATATATTTTTTTCACTAAGAAAATTATCTTCACTAAAAAGCACTTATTATATGAACTATAAACATGTATTTCATATAAGCACACAATGCATCAGTTAACAGTAGGTGAACAACACTGTTAATATTTTTACACAGTATGCTAAACTAATGTTTTCATTTCTAAATTATTCAATGCATCAGAATATTACAGTTTAAAATTTCTTTACAACTCCACTGCTGCTGCTGCTTATCCTACACAAATGTGGGGTGTCCATGCCTTTCAGCAATTGATTACATATATATGCCAGATTTGGGTCTTTAATTTCAACCCTTTCACCTTGGACTACAAACAGAAATGCTCTGAATTGACTGGGAGGACCTCAGTCACATGTTCTTTCCCCTTTAGCCTCCCATTTCCCACCAGTTGAGTCAGAAGTTCTAGCTGGCTTCAGTACTCAAATATAGGCATATTAGGAAAGTATTCTTACTGTTTTCGTCTCTGGTCATGATATAGCCTGAAGACTGTGATGGTGGGCTGATTGTGCCAACAGCATTTCTTGCAAGCACTCTGAATTCATATCGGTCACCTGGACTGAGTCCTGTAACAGTATACTGGCATTCACTGACATCGGTAAAGTTACACCTGAGCCAACGGTCTGCACTTCCTTGCCGTTTCTCAATGCTGTAAGCCACAATCTTACTGCCTCCATCACGTAGTGGAGGAGTCCATTTAAGGGTAACAGTTTCCCTGGTGACATCAATGTAGTCAGGAGTACCAGGTGGGTCTGAAAGGAAAATAATTTAAAATTATTTTTATTACTGTCCAGCACAGGCTACAAGATGAGAATTTTCTTGAATGAGTGATTGATCATTCACTTACCCACTGGAGAGACTGCCAAAGTATGTTTGCTTGGCTCGCTAGCTCGGCTTAGGCCTGCAGCGTTTTCAGCATACACCTGGAACTGGTAATCCAGGCCCTCAGTCAGTCCAGTAATCCTATATTCTCTGCTGGATATTAATGCAACATTAACCTTCTGCCACAAAATACTGTTTCTTTCCTTCTTCTCAACATGGTATCCAATAATCTCTGAACCACCATCATAAACAGGAGCATCCCAAGATATGGTCATTCCATCAGCAGTTATGTTGTATACAACAGGCTTGCCTGGGGCACCTGGTGGTCTAAACTGATGCTTTGCCACAACATCTGCTGAGACAAGAGGTGGGCTCACTCCATATCTGTTTTCTGCACGAACTCTAAACTGATATTCAGTGTCTTTCACAAGGTTTGGTACTTTGAAAGTTGTTCTTGCAGCACTTGAACACACTAGCTTCCAGTTCATTTGTGAAGTTTCTCTCTTCTCGATGCTGTAGCCAGTAATCTCTCCTCCCCCATCATCTTCAGGAGCTTCCCATGACAAAATTACACTATCTGCTTTGATTTCATCTAGCTTTAAAGGTCCTTTTGGCTTAGATGGAGGGCCAAGAGTGATGACAGTGATTGTGAATGTTTTTCTGGAAACTGCATTATCGAGAATTAAAGTGTACTTGCCACCATGCTCCTTTTTCACATTCTTGATGCTTAAGCTTATCTTGTTTTCAGTTTTCTTGAAACGAAGATGTTCAGTTTCTTTAAGAGGGAGGTTGTCCTTGAGCCAACTCATTGATGGCTTAGGCTTACCTTTATAGGGCAATTCAATATGCAAGTTATGTCCAATTCTTACTGCAATTTGACCTCCAGGAATATCAGAAAGGTCAGCTTCAGGTGTTATTGTAAGTTCTTTCACTGTAATGGGTCCAACAGTAACACCATCACTCTTGCCTTTTTCATTTTTAGCAAAGACTCTGAATTCCATGACAGAAAGTTCTTTAAGTTTTTCAACTTCGAATTCACAACTCTTGCTTGTGCCTGCGTATGTCCATTCTTTTTCTTCCTGCAGTTTCTTTTCAATAATATAGTCTGATATAATGCTACCACCATCATAGTCGGGTTTGCTCCACTGCAATTTAACAGAAGTCTTTGTAGAATCTTTCATGGCCAGGTCTTTTACAGGTCCAGGTATGTCTGCAGCTTTCACTGGTTCTGATGTTTCACAAGGTTCACCCAGTCCAATCTCATTTTCAGCAAGAACACGGAAAAAGAATGCAGTCTTTTCTGACAGGTTAGTTAGCTTAAAGGTGGTATGAGAACATTTTGTTGTTACAGTTGACCAGGCCCTCTTTGTAGCATCTCTTTTTTCAACAACATAATTTGTTATTTCAGAACCACCATTAATGAGAGGTGGTTCCCATACCAGTGTAACTGTGCCACGAGAAACATGCTTAAGCTGCAGCTTCTGGCAGGCAGATGGTGTGTCAAGTACTTTTACATTTACAAATGACGATTTTGCTTCTCCAACTCCATTTTCAATTGTAAGAACATATTTTCCTGTATCATTTCGGGTCACTTGAGGAATGGTAAGTAGTGTAGATGATTCTGTGTTCTGGATGATATATCTTTCATCGGTCCCAAGATTCTTGTCACCCTTTCTCCATGTAACTGTTGGAGTAGGTCTTCCTTTGAATGGAATCATTATTTGCACATCTTCACCGGCTTTAGCAACAATAGAGGTCCGGAGAGCAACGTCCAGATCAATCTCTGGTGCCACTGTGGAAATAGGTAAAAATTAATAATGTATACTTGGAATGTAAAATAGGAAATGCTTTGAAAATGAACCAAAACAGAAAAATGGTAAGTGACTAAAAAGTACAGTACCAAGAATATCTTTAGCTTGAACGGGTTCTGTCATTTCAATAGGGTCTCCTTGTCCAGCATGATTTATTGCAGATACACGGAAATAATAATTGACGCTTGGCTGAAGGTGGGATACAACATACTCAGTTGTTCTCACTTCTCCCTTAGTGCTGACTACAGTCCATTCTTGCTCTTCACCTTCCCTTTTCTCCACCACATAGCTGGTAATGGGACTTCCTCCATCGTAGGCAGGTTTAATCCAGCCAAGGGTGACAGAGGTCTTGGTTGTGTCCACAACTTTCAGCTTTGTTGGTGAGCCTGGCTTATCTGCAAATGACAGTTTAAGGGAAAAAAAGTAGATTGGAAGCTATATTTAAAATGAATCCTAAAGAGGAATAAGCCCCATCCTAATTGCTCATTGTCCACTGATTTCTAACCAATTAGAACTACTGTATGTTGTGTCTTACCAACAGGATCTGTAGCTTTGTAGAAGTCAGAAGCTTCAGAGAATGGACCTTGTCCAGCTGCATTGACAGCACACACTCGGAAATGATATTCGCTGTTTTCAATCAGACCTGTTACTTTCTGTCTGGTGTCCCGAATAGTTTCTTTAGTAACCTTGAACCAACTCAGACTCTTCTTGTCACGCTTCTCGAGAAAATAGCCTGATATTTCACTGCCTCCATCAACAGTAGGCCTATTCCAGACAACAGTCATAGAATTCTTGGTTATCATTGTGACTTCTGGTACACTAGGTGGTCCAGGAGTAACTGAGTAAAAAAAAAAAATATGTCACCTTAGTACTACTTACAAATAATAGACATGATGATTCAGTTGCATAAGTTGTTTTAAATGTTTCTTACCAAATGAATTTTTGGCTATAATGGGTTCAGACTCCAGTGAATCACCAATTCCAAACTTGTTGACCCCACGAACACGGAATACATATTCATTGCCTTTGATGAGTTTTGTTGTAGTTATGATACAACTCTCCTGTTTTTCAGAAATTAAAGACCATACAACACGACTTGTCTCCCGCTTTTCAACAACATAGTGTGTTACAGGTGCACCACCATCATCTGCTGGCGGGTCCCACATTATTGTAATCTTTTCAGCAGTTACTGTCTTAAACTGTATTGGTCCACTTGGTGGTCCTGGCTTGTCTGTGAAAGGGAGAAAAAAGAACAAGGTAAGTATTCATTACTGAATTACCCTTCAGTAATATAATAAAGTTGTATCTCAGGACGTACCAAGTATCTGTAGTCTAACATGGGCTGTTGCTGAACCCATGGCATTCTTCAGTTTTAATTCATAAGTGCCACTGTTGAGTCGAGTTGCATCCTTGATGAGTATAGAGGCAAATTCTGTTGTGTTTTCAATAGACACTAGGGCACTGGTTTGTATCTCATTGCCATTCTTGAACCATTCAATTGTGGGTATAGGCTTGCCTGAGATGCCTAGTTTTAGCTTAACTGAAGTTCCTGCTTTATATTTCACTACTTCTGTATATTCTGGTGGCACATCAATTTCAGGTGCACCTTAAAAAATAAAAGGATAAAAAGGTACTTGTTTTAGATTTGTATTTAATAAAACAAGCAAAAAATAATAGTACTTTATGTAAGCTAATAATTACAGACATTTTATAAATACAGATTAAAGAGAACATGTATAACTTAAACCATAAACCCAGAACAAGTTAGATCTAATCCCACCAGGAGAACGCAGCCACATGTATAAATATAACCACTTTGGCCATCGGGCATGGGCAGACTCCTCTATTGCTTAAATAATAAATATAGTATAAGACTTTAAAGATGCAGATACAGCCAAAGTTGTGCATTACAGTCATACCCATGTAGCACCCAGTCATTCAAGTGTATTGAATCCCTGTGAACTAGCCTTCCATATTTAAAAGAATATAGTTCTCCATAACACTGCTGCCTTTAAGCTTCCTAGCACCACCAAATACCATTGTATCATTGTGAAACACTTACCATATGTATCAACACACGTGATAGGACCTACAACATCTGAGGGGTTACTAATGGAGCCGATGGCGTTCTTTGCAAAGACCCGGAATTCATACCGGGAATTCTGTGTCAGACCAGATACTGTGAACTGAGTCTCAATAACATTGGTGAAGCTAGCTTTTGTCCATCTGCCATCTGGAAGATCACGTTTTTCTACGATGTATCCAGTGATCTTACTACCGCCATCAAATGCTGGCTTCTGCCATGACAGAGTGATAGAAGTCTTGGAAATATCTGAGACACGAACATTTCTTGGTGGTTCTGCAACAGGAAACATAGAAGAATTGCTAATGAATAAAAGTTGTTTTGGACATTGGCTTGTAAGTACAGGGCAGATTATCACAGGTTAAAAAAAAAAAAAAAAAAAAAAAAAAAAAAAAGAGCACTGCTTAAATGGTCAGCCTTCTTTACTTTCCACGGAATACATACCACAAGCATCAATGGCAAGGACTGCATCAGAAGGATGACTTGCTTTCCCAATGCCAGCAGCATTTTCTGCACAAACTCTAAATTCATAGATAAGGCCAGCACTGATGTTGGTGACTTTGAAGTGAGTTGTACGAATGATGGTCTTGTTAGCCTTTTGCCATAATATGCTATTCCTGTCTTTCATTTCCAGGTGATATCCAATGACTGCACTGCCACCATTAGTGACTGGTTCATGCCATCCAACAGTAATACTCTCTCGGGTGACATGTGTGACCCATGGTGTGGAAGGAGGGCCAGGGGTAGCTGTTGATATAGAAAGAAGTGATTCATTATTAACAAAATTGTATTTTCAACATCAAAGCATTAAAACATCAACCTATGGTGTGAGAAACATGTTACTCACTGTAAGGTAGCTTGACAACCACATATTGTGAGTCTATATGATCGCTTATGCCAAAGCGATTCTCAGCTTTGATACGGAATTGGTATTCTTCTCCAGTTGTGAGCTTTGTAACTTTGATAACAGTTCTAGCGACGGTTGCAGACACTTCAGACCAAGCAGCAGTACTTGTTTCTCTTTTCAGTACAATATAGTTGGTAACTTGACTTCCACCATCATAAGCTGGAGGCTGCCATCGAAGTGTTACACTCTCTTCAGTGATATCGCTAAGGGCAACTGGACCAACAGGAGGACCTGGTCTATCCAGTACAACAATATTAACAAATGACTTGGTGGTGCCACTTGAGTTGGCAGCAGTAATGTCATATCTGCCAGCATCAGCAGCTACACTTTCTTTAAGGTTAATGATGAAACTTTCTGCAGTGGTTTCTGTGTGAAATCTCATGGTAGCTTTCAGAGAAACACCATCTCTAGACAACGTCATCTTTGGCACTGGTTTTCCAGAAACTGGAATTTCAACTTTCAGGTTAGATCCTGCGCGAACATATACAGTATTATGAGGAAAGCCCTTCATATCAATCTCGGGAGATTCTGAAAAAGAAAATGTTTTCATAACATTAAAAAATGTTATTGCTTTTAAAATAGAAGAGCAAATCAATATGTACCAATTTTTGTGTCATGTCAAAAAGCATACCTAATTGTTCTTTAACTGTTACAGGGAGCAGTAGTTCCTTAGGATCACTTAAACCTGCCTGGTTTTCTGCAGACACCCTGAAGAAATAGTCAACATTTTCCTTAAGGCCATGGACAACATGATGAGTTGTCTTTACAACTGCACACTTGACCCATTTTTGCTGTCCCTTCTCAAGAGCTTCAATGAGGTAGCTTACAATTCTGCTTCCACCATCATGTTCTGGTTTTAGCCATGACAGTGAAACGCTGTCCTTTGTGACATTTGTTACTCCAAGTTTTTCTGGTGGGCTGGGTTTTTCTGAGAAATAAAAGTGCAACAGGTTAAGTAATATAGCAATCATTAACTTTGTATAATAGCAATTACAGAGGAAAGCCATCTAGATTGGGAAAATGTGGTTTTAAATGAATTTGTATACTAGAAATAGTTTAAGCTATATAGATTGAGAAAATGTATTTTTGAATTAATTTATATGTCAGAAATAGTTTAAGTAAAATGCAAGCAAAAATTTAAAAGCAAGCTATTACTTAGATATTTTTTTCACTTGTAAAACCACAGACATACCTACCACAAATCAATTTATTTTTCTTAGTATAAAGAGATTTAATACTTTTTATATTATTTTGAAGTAAACATTTTAAAGCATGTATTTTTTAAATCCTATCAAATACTGTAAAACACACCTGTTATTTTTGTTCCTTCCTTGGTCTCAGAAGGTACTCCAACACCATATTCATTTTCTCCAGAAACTCGGAAGTAGTAAATGGCACCTTCTTGCAATCCAGTCACTTTGTAGGACAGGCGATGACAATTGTTTGTCACAGTGACCCATGCTTTTTTGCTAGCTTCTCGTTTTTCAATAACGTAGTTCTTCACAGGTGCCCCACCATCATTTTCAGGAACATCCCAAGTTAACACAGCAGATTCTTTAGTTACATCTTTTGCTGCGACATTAGATGGTGGACCAGGAGTATCAAGAACTTTGACAATTAAAGTTAAAGTGGCAGTGTTCAGGATGTTTTGCAGTGTTAATGTGTATTTTCCAGAATCGTTTCTTGTTGCTTTTTCAATAGTAAGAGATGTGCAATGATCTGAAGTATCGATGCTTGCTCGTGTACGAAGATCAGTGTCTGGTTTGTTCCATGTTACATTTGGAACTGGTTTGCCCCTGAAAGGAACAGTCATTGTGAATGATCCACCAGCCTTTACAATTAACGTCTTCCGCATCTCACTGTCAATATCAAAAGCAGGTTCTTCTTCTCTTTCTTTTGCTACCTGAGGTTCTGAGACATCACTTGGTTCACTCACACCCATTTTGTTGATGGATTTTACTCTAAAGACGTACTCAGAACCTGATACTAATCCTCCTATGGTGTACTCTGTGCCTCTTAAGTTCTGAATAGCAGTTGTCCAATCGGTTTCATCAGTTTTCTTGTATTCAACTGTGTATCCTGTTACTGGAGCACCTCCATCAAACAGTGGCTTTGTCCACCCAATTGTGATATTTGACCGTGTAGAATCCATGATCTTAGGCTTAGATGGGGAGACGGCAAGAAGATTGGATCTTCTGCCCGAATCAGTGGTGTGGTTTCACTTGGAAGACTGAGGCCAGCAGCATTTTCTGCATATACTCGGAATTCATATTCACATCCTTCACGAAGACCAGATGATTTCACTCTTAAATCATAAACTGGCTTTTTGTTTACACGAATCCATCTTAGGCTAGTTTTCTCACGCCTTTCGATTACATAACCAGAGATCTCATTGCCTCCATCAGACTCAGGTCTTGCCCAGCACAGAGTTATTGAATCTTTGCTCACACTGGTGATCTCTAAAGATGTAGGAGGACTTGGAACTGTAAATGGGTCTAGGGCTTTGACAGCAATACTTTCTAGAGGCTCACCAACACCATATTTGTTAACTCCCATTACTCTGAAAATATACTCATTACCCTTCAGTAGTTTTGTCACTTTACAGGATGTTGTTCTAAGCTCCCCTTCACAAATTGTCCATGCAATTCTGCTGGTCTCCCGTTTTTCTACAATATAATAATCAATATCTGCACCACCATTTTCTTGAGGAGGTCCCCATGACAAATGGCACTTTTCAGCAGTAAGGCCATTTATTTCTAATGGGCCTGCAGGTGGGCCAGGTCTGTCAAGTACTTTGCAATTAACTGCCAGAGATTTTGTTCCTGCAACATTTTGCAGTGTTAGTACATATTGTCCTGAATCACTTCGGATACAGTCCTTAATAGTTATTGCAGTAGTGTGATCTGTTGAGACTATTTCAACTCTAGCTTTTCCTTCAAGCTCCTTGCCATCCTTTGTCCAGGAAATTACTGGTATTGGCCGTCCTGCAACATCAGCATTGACTTTAAACATTTCTCCAGCTTTCACGACTACAACATCTCTGAATTTGGCATCCATCATAATTCTTGGAGCCTCTACATCATCTTTGACAGTCACAGGTCCAGTTGATTCAGATGGCTGACTAAAGAGTCCAGCAGCATTCTTTGCAATCACACGGAATTCATATCGCTGGTCTTCTGTAAGTCCACCTACATCAAAGTATGTTTCTTGCACATTAGTAAAATTACACTTTAGCCAACGTCCATCTGGTAGCTCTCTGCGTTCAATAATATATCCTGTTACTTTAGCTCCACCGTCATATTCTGGTTTAGTCCATTTCAGTGAGACACATGTTCTTGTAATATTAGTAACTTCTGGCTGACCAGGAGGATCACATGGATCTCTTGCAGCAACTGGTTCACACGATTTACTGCATTTGCCTATTCCAGCAATATTTTCAGCATACACACGATATTCATACAGCAGTCCTTCATCAAGACCTGTAACTTTCATTTGTGTATCAGTTATAAGGCTCTTGTTAACTTTTGTCCAAAGAATGCTGCTTCTTTCTTTACACTCCAAGTGATATCCTAGGACTCTGCTGCCTCCATCATTAACTGGTACCTGCCAAGTTACAATCATGAAGGCTTTAGTTGCCTGTGCCACTTGAGGAGTTCCAGGTGGTCCTGGAGGTTTAAATGGATACTCTGCCACAACAGAAGGAGAATTGGTGTAAGTGCTTTTCCCGTAGCGGTTTTCTGCACAAACACGGAACTGATATTCAGAGCCAGTGTTGAGTCGAGATATTTTAATTGATGTTCTTGCAACTGCTGCAGATACTACATCCCATGTTGTTGTGGTAGTGTCTCGCTTCTCCACAATGTAATTGCTAATATGGCACCCACCATCATATGCTGGAGGTTTCCAAGAAAGAGTTACACTATCAGCACTAACTTCATCTATATGCACATCGGTTGGTGGTCCTGGTCTGTCAAGGACAACCACAGTTAGAGAGGCGGTTGTTGATCCAGCAGTATTTGAAAGATGTAATTCATAGTGTCCCAAATCTTCATTTGAAGCTTCTTTGATTGTCAGTGAAGTTAAAGTCTTTGATGTCTGAACATTTACCCTGGTTGTCTCTTTTAAGGGATTCCCATCCTTCTTCCACGTAACAGTTGGAAGAGGTCGCCCTCTGAATGGCACCTCAATCTTAAGATCATCTCCAGCTTTCACAGTGAATGTGTTGAAAAGAAGCTCAGCAGATGGCTGGATTTCAATATCTTTTGCAATGACTGGGACACCAAGTTCTCTTGGATCACTTTTTCCTTTTTCATTAACAGCAATCACTCTGAAACTGTACTCTTCTCCCATACTTAAGCCTGTTATTGTTGCTTCTAATGTTTTCACCTGGGTACATGCACTCCATTTTACACTTCCTTTACTTTGCATTTCCACTATATAGCCAGTAATTTTGCTGCCACCATCACTTTCAGGCTTTTCCCATTTAATTGAAGCAGAGTTGCGAGTCACATCAACAAGAACAACCTTTGCAGGTGGAGCAGGTGGCTCAGAAACCTTAACTGGATCAGGTGTTTCGGCTGGTAAGCCAGCTCCATATTCATTTACAGCCAGAACACGGAAGTAATAACTGCATCCTTCTTGTAGTTGAGTAATTTTGAAAGAATTCTTAGTGCAGTTGCTTGTAACTGTGGCATAGGCCTTTCTTGTGGATTCTCGCTTTTCAACTATGTAGTTGGTAATTTTAGATCCACCATCAATAAGTGGTGGTTCCCAGGCTAATGTTACAAAATCTTTCTTCACTTCTCTGATTGTCAGATTTAGAGGTGCACTAGGTGTATCAAGCACTCTGACATTTACGAAAGCTGATTTTTTGCCACTGTTGTTCTCTAAAGTAAGATTATATCTACCACTATCAAACCTATTCACATTGTCAATGACCAGCATTGTATAGGAGCTGGTGACTTCAATCTGAGCTCGCTCACTAATTGTTCCTTCTGCTTTCTCCCATTTAACTTCAGGTTCTGGTCTTCCTTTGATGGTGACAAACAGGCGTAATGTGCCACTAGCACGTACAGTGACTACTTTTCTGAGATCTGCATCAAGTTCAATTTCAGGAGGTTCAATTTTGTCTGCTGCTATGACTGTACCAGGTATAGTAGCAGATTCTCCTACTCCTTCTGAATTGATTGCACAGATGCGGAAGTTGTACTCTTGGTTCTCTTTCAGTTTTGTTACCGTGAATTGTTTTGCTTGTAGACCTGTTGGTGGAGTGCAGGTAGTCCATTCATCTGCAGCAGCTTCTTTTACTTCTACTACATAGCCTTTAACTGGAGCACCGCCATCATAAATGGGCTTACTCCAGGCAAGGGAAACTGATGACCTGGAAGTATCTGTAACCTTTGGATTGCTTGGTGGACCTGGTGGATATAACATGTCACAAGCACGGTAGAAAATTGATGGCTCACTGGGTTCCCCTACCCCTGCAGCATTTTCAGCAGAAACTCTAAATTCATAGAAATGCCCATCAGTAAGACCTGTTACTCTGAATCGCAAGTCCATCAGCCTTTTCTTATTGCATTTGGTCCACCGGATACCATCTTTGTCTCGTTTTTCAAGTATGTAACCTTCAATTTCAGCTCCGCCATTGTCTTCTGGGCGGCCCCATGTTACAATCATGGAATCTTTTGTGATTGCTGAAACTTCAGGTGTTGAAGGAGGACCAGGGGGTTTATATGGATTACAAGCCACAACTGGCTCAGATTCCAAGGGTTCTCCAGTTCCATATTTATTTACTGCCATTACACGGAAAATGTATTCATTGCCAGCAAGGAGTCTGGTTACTTTGTGGTTAAGAGCCTGCACATCTGTTGCTACTTGTGTCCATGAAAGCCTGCTTGTCTCTCTCTTCTCAATGATATAATGTGAGATATTAGAACCACCATCATGTAAAGGTGGAGACCATGCCAAGTAACATTTTTCTGCAGTGACACCTGTAACCTTCAGAGGTCCTTCTGGAGGTCCTGGCCTGTCAAGCACTTTTACAGTGATCGGTATAGATTTTGTGCCACCAACATTTTTAAGATTAAGAGTGTAGTGACCTCCATCTACTCTTATACAGTCTTTGACAGTAAGAGTTGTTTTTTGAATGGTAGATTTAATTTCCATTCTTGCAGTTGCTTCTTCAAGTTCTTTACCATCTTTTGACCATGTAATGTCAGGAATAGGTTTGCCATGGATATCAGCTTCAAGAACAAAGGTTTCTCCAGCATGAACAACAATGACGTCTTTGTATTTAGGATCCAGTGAAGCCCCTGGTGCTTCAATTTCATCTCTGGCAGTAATGGGCCCTGTACTTTCAGATGGCTCACTCAAGCAACCTGCTGCATTTCTTGCAATCACTCTAAATTCATATCGCTGGTCTTCAACAAGACCACTTACTGTAAATTCTGTTTCCAACACATTTGTAAAGCTGGCTTTCATCCAGCGACCATCTGGTAGTTCTTTCTTTTCAACAATGTATCCAGTTATTTTGCTTCCACCATCATATTCTGGTTTTTTCCACTGTAGTGTGATATTATTTCTTGTAACAACAATGGCCTCTGGGCGGCCAGGTGGGTCACAAGGGTCTCGGGCAACATACAGTTCTGATACTTTGCTAACTTTGCCAATGCCAACAATGTTTTCAGCAGAAACTCTGAACTCATATTCAAGACCTTCTTCAAGGCCATCTGTTTTATATTTGGTGTCTGTAATGAGAGACTTGTTCTGTTTTGTCCAAAGAATGCTGTTCTTATCTTTACGTTCAAGATGGTAGCCAAGAACTTTGCTTCCTCCATCATTAACTGGTTCATGCCATTGTACAATCATATGGTCTTTCGATGATGCTGTTACAAATGGGGTTCCGGGTGGTCCAGGCACCTTATAGGGGTATTGCACAACAACTGGTTTAGAATCCAGGGGAGAACTCTTCCCATATCTATTTTCAGCAGAAATCCTGAACTGGTATTCAGAACCAGTTTTAAGCTTTGCTGCTTTGATAGTTGTTCTTGCAACAGTTGCTGACACAATGCTCCATGTGGTAGTGGTTGTGTCACGCTTTTCTACTATATAGTTGCTTATCTGACAGCCACCAGTATAATCAGGTGGATCCCATGATAAAACAACAAAGTCTGCACTAACTTCATCAAAGCGGACTGGTCCACGTGGTGGTCCAGGCTTTTCCAGTACAATTATGCTCAGGTGCTCTGTTGCCGTACCTGCTGTGTTTGTTGCTGTTACTGTATATTTACCAAAGTCTTCCTTGTTGCTTTCTTTAATATGTAAGATAGTTGATGTTGATGTATTCTCAATATTTAATCTGGTTGTCTGTTTCAGTGGTTGCTCATCTTTTGTCCATGCAATAGTAGGTTTGGGTCTACCTATAAATGGTACATCTACCTTCAGATCTTCTCCAGCCTGTACACTGTAGGTATTAAACATCAGTTTGAAACTTGGCTCAATTGTCAAGTCTTTAGCTATCACAGGAATTCCAAGTGCTCTGGGATCACTTTTGCCTTTTTCATTGTAGGCAATCACACGGAACTGATATTCCTGCCCTTGGCTCAAACCAGACACAACTGCATTGCATGTTTTGGTCTCACTCACAACACTCCATTTTTCTGTTCCTTTAGGCAACATTTCAACAATATATCCCAAAATTCTGCTACCTCCATCATGTTCAGGTTTTTCCCATGAAAGTGATGCACTTCTCTGAGTCACATCAGTTAGTATTACTTTGCCAGGTGGCAGAGGTGGCTCTGAGGCTTTGACAGCATCCTTGGTTTCAGCTGGAACACCAATTCCAAATTCATTTTCAGCCATCACTCTGAAGTAGTAAATTGCTCCTTCTGTAAGATTTTCAACTTTGAAGCTTGTCTTGCCACACTTAGCACTTACATTTGCAAATGCCTTCCTGGTTGACTCACGCTTGTCTATTACATAGTTCTTTATCTTTGCACCACCATCGATAATAGGTGGTTCCCAAGACAATACAGCAGAATCCTTCTTTATATCCTTTACCACTAAGTTTTGTGGTGGTCCTGGTGTGTCCAAGACTTTCACTGTAACAAATGCAGATTTAGAGCCACTGCTGTTCTCCAACTTAAGAATGTACTTTCCAGCATCATTTCTATCACAACTGTCAATTGAAAGTTGTGTGTAATTTATGCCTTTATCAATCTGAACTTTTTCTGTGAATTCACCTTCTTCTCGAGACCATGTGATGTCAGGTGTTGGTCGTCCCCTGAATGGTATGTGAATCCTGGCAGATCCACCGGCTCTAACAACTATCCCTTTCCTTAGCTCAGAGTCAATATCAAGTTCTGGAGCTTCAAGTTTGTCTTCTGGTTTAATAGTACCAGGAACTGATGCAGCCTCTCCTACACCAATCTTGTTGAGGGCACACACTCGTAATTTATATTCTTGGTGTTCAGTAAGCTTTTTGATTTCAAATCGAGTAGCACGTATACCTGTCTGTGGAGTAACAAGTGACCATTCATCTTCATCTGCTTTACAGATTTCTACAAGGTATCCCTGGATTTCACAGCCACCATCATAAATAGGTTTACTCCAAGCAAGTGTAACTGAACTTTTGGTGGTATCCACAGCATGGGCATTTGTAGGTGGGCCAGGCTTGAACATAGGGTCACAAGCTTTAAAGTAGGGAGAAACTTGACTTGGTTCACCCACTCCAGCAGCATTTTCAGCAGAGACTCTGAATTCATAGTCATGATCCTCTGATAATCCTGTAACTCTTAATCGTAAATCTGTAATTCGGCGTTTATTGCATTTTATCCATCTGATGCCCTCTCGGTCTCTCTTTTCTACAATGTAACCTATGATTTCACTACCTCCATCACTATCTGGCCGGCTCCAGCAGATTGTCATAGAATCCTTTGTGATGTTAGTAACTTCCAAAGCCTTCGGTGGTCCAGGAACCGTAAATGGATTTTTCATCATTACTGGTGCAGATTCTAATGGCTCACCAACTCCATATTTGTTAACTGCCATAATACGGAAAACATACTCATTTCCTTCCAAGAGTTTTGTTACTTTCAGCATTGTAGGTAAAACCTCTGAAGCAACAACAGTCCATGCTAGGCGACTAGTTTCTCTCTTCTCTACAATGTAATGAGAAATATCACTGCCACCATCATGAAGAGGAGGAGCCCATGCCAATGAACATTTTTCAGCTGTAACTCCTGTCACTTGGACTGGACCCTCTGGAGGTCCTGGCCTGTCCAGGACTTTTACATTAACTGGGGCTGTCTTTGTTCCTGCAACATTAGAGGCTTCTAAAATGTATTGTCCACCATCAACTCTAATAGCATCTTTTACAATTATTAATGCACTGAAATCTGTGTTCTTTATTTCATATCTGGCATTTCCCTCAAGCTCCTTATCTCCTTTGTACCACTTAATAGTTGGTAGTGGTTTTCCATGAACATCAGCCTCAATTCTGAATGTTTCACCAGCATTTATGACAACTGTGTCTTTGTACTTTGGATCCATTGAAATTCGTGGAAGTTCAACTTCATCCCTTGCTGTTATTGGTCCTGTACTGTCAGAAGGTTTGCTTATTGCACCTGCAGCATTCTTCGCAATTACTCTAAACTCGTATCTCTGGTCTTCAGTAAGCCCTGTTACAGTGAACTGAGTTTCAATGACATTTGTGAAGCTAGCTTTCATCCAGCGACCATCTGGCAAGTCACGTTTCTCTACAATATAACCAGTGATCTTGCTTCCACCATCATATTCTGGTTTGGTCCACTGTAGAGTAATAGAGCTTCTTTTTATTATTATAGCTTCTGGGCGACCTGGAGGATCACATGGGTCACGAGCTACATAGCATTCAGAAACTTTACTTGTTTTGCCTACACCAACGATATTTTCTGCAGAAACTCGGAACTCATATTCGATTCCTTCTTCAAGGTTAGTTGTTTTAAAACTTGTGTCCTGAATGATAGTCTTGTTCACTTTAGTCCATAAAATGCTATTTTTCTCCTTTCTCTCAAGATGGTAGCCCAACACTCTACTGCCGCCATCATTTATTGGTTCATGCCACTGTACAACCATGGAATCTTTTGTAACTGTTGTCACAAACGGTGTGCCAGGAGGTCCTGGTTCCTTGTAGGGGTACTGTGCTACAACTGGTGCAGAATCCAGTCCAAAGCTCTGCCCATACCTGTTCTCAGCAAATATTCTGAATTGATATTCAGAACCAGTTTTCAGTTTAGTCACCTTCAATGTAGTTCTTGCAACAGTAGCTGAAACTGTTTCCCATACAGTGGTGGTTGTATCTCTCTTGTGAACAACATAGTTGGTGATTTGGCAGCCACCTGTGTACGCTGGAGGATTCCACGATAAAGTAATACTTTCTGCACTTATTTCATCAAACTTCACAGGTCCTAGTGGAGGGTCAGGTTTGTCTAGAGTTATGATCTCAACAGAGGCAGACTTTTGCCCAACAACATTAGCCACAGTGATTTCATAAGTGCCACTGTCCTCTTTGTTAGTTTCTTTAATATTCAATACAGTGAGATCAGCTGAATCACTAACGTTGACTCTTGTTGTCTGTCTTAATGGCTGTCCATCTTTTACCCAAGTAACAGTTGGCTTAGGTCGACCTGCAATTGGTACTTCTACTTTCAGATCTTGTCCCACTTGGATACTATAACTGTGAAAAGCAGGTCTTACATCAGGTTCAATCACCAGGTCTTTCGCAACTATTGGAACGGCAAGTGCTCTAGGATCACTCTTACCCTTTTCATTTACAGCCATTACTCTAAAAAGATATTCTTCCCCTTGAGTTAGGTTAGTAATAACTGCTTCTAGTGTTTTTACACGAGCACACTCTGACCACTTCTCACTACCCTTTACTTGCATTTCTACAATGTATTGTATGATTTTGCTGCCACCATCATGTTCAGGTTTTGCCCAGCTTAGTGAGACACTGTTTCTTGTGACATCATCCACTGTTATTTTCCCAGGAGGCTGTGGAACTTCAGCAACTTTAACTGGGTCACTAGTTTCTGCAGGGAGGCCAATTCCATATTCATTCTCAGCAGAGATTCTGAAGAAGTAGTAACAGCCCTCCTGAAGTTGATCTACTTTCCATGAAGTCTTGTGGCAGTTTGTTACAACAGCTGCATATGCCTTTCTTGTTGCTTCACGCTTTTCAATAATGTAATTCTTAATTTTTGCTCCACCATCCAAGAGAGGAGGCTCCCATGAAAGTGAAACTGAGTCTTTAGTGATCTCCTGATTTTTAAATTAACAGGTGCACTTGGAGTATCCAGTACTCTTACACTGACAAAGGCAGACTTTGTTCCACTGCTGTTTTCTAATGTCAGGGTATACTTTCCAGTATCAAATCTGTTAACATTGTCTAGAACAAGAGAAGTAAAGCTGCTAGTGGTTTCAATAATAGCTGCTTCTCTGATATCACCATCTGTTTTACCCCATTTTACTTCAGGTGTTGGACGACCTCTGATAGGAACAAACAGTCTTAAGGAGCCTCCTGCCCTCACATTTACAATCTTCCTTAATTCCATGTCAAGGTCAAGGTCTGGAGCCTCCATCTTTTCTTCCACAACAACAGAACCAGGAACATCTGCATGTTCTCCAACTCCCGCTTTATTAACTGCACATATGCGGAATTTGTATTCACGTTTTTCCACTAATTTTTCTACTTCCATGTGAGTATTCTTAATTCCAGTTGGAGGGGTACAAATTGCCCATTCACCGTCACTTACATCGCACTTTTCCACAATGTATCCCTGAATTTCAGCGCCACCATCATAGATAGGTTTACCCCATGAAAGGAAAACTGAAGATCTTGTAACATCCACAACTTTAGGATTATTGGGTGGGCCTGGCTTGTAGATAGGATCACACGCCTTGTAGTAAGTGGAAGGTGGGCTTGGTTCACTAAGACCAGCAGCATTTTCAGCTGAAACCCTGTACTCGTAATCATGATTTTCTAGAAGCCCAGTCACTCTGTATCTAAGTTCACTTATCAGGCGTTTGTTACACCTTGTCCAGCGAATACCTTCTTTATCTCGTTTTTCAAGTACATAGCCTAGGATTTCACTACCACCATCTGAGGCTGGCCTTTCCCATACCACTATCATAGAATCCTTTGTAATGGCTGTGACTTCTGGTGCCTTCGGTGGAAAAGGAATTCCAAATGGGTTCTTTGCGAGTATTGGTTCTGACTCAAGAGGTTCACCAACGCCATATTTATTTACTGCCATGATGCGGAAAACATATTCATTTCCTTCTAAAAGTTTTGTAACTTTGCAGTTTAGGGTTTGCACATTTGAATCAACGACAGTCCACACCAAGCGACTTGTTTCCCTTTTTTCTACAACATAGTGTGAAATCTCACTACCACCATCTTGTAGTGGAGGTTTCCATGACAGCACACATTTTTCAGCAGTAATGCCTGTGATTTCAACAGGACCTTCTGGTGGTCCAGGTCTATCAAGTACTTTGACATTAACAGGAACTTTCTTTTCACCAGCAACATTCTTTGCCAACAGTACATACTGACCACTGTCAACTCTAATGGCTTCCTTCACACTTAGGCTTGTAGCAAAATCGGTACTTTTTATTTCCATACGAGCAGTACTTGTCAGCTCTTGATCACCTTTTAACCACTGAATGGAAGGTATTGGCTTGCCATGAACATCAGCATCAAGCTTGAATGACTCACCAGCGTGCACTACAATAGTGTCTTTGTATTTTGGATCCATACTTATATGAGGTGGTTCTACTTCATCCCTTGCTGTAATTGCCCCTGAGCTCTCAGATGGTTCACTGAAAATACCTGCAGCATTTCGTGCTATGACACGGAACTCATACCTCTGGTTTTCAACTAGACCAGTTACTTCAAATTGGGTATCAATAACATTTGTAAAGCTTGCTTTCATCCAGCGACCATCAGGTAGCTCCTTCTTTTCAACAATGTAGCCAGTGATCTTACTTCCACCATCATAAACAGGTTTCTTCCACTGAAGTGTTACTGAGCTTCTTGTGACTATTATAGGTTCTGGACGTCCTGGAGGGTCACATGGGTCATGTGCAGTATAGCATTCAGATGCCTTGCTTGCTTTTCCAATGCCAACTATGTTTTCTGCATAAACCCTGAACTCATATTCAAGACCTTCTTCAAGGCCAACTGTTTTAAATTTGGTATCTGGAATAGGTGTTTTATTCAGTTTGGTCCACAGAATGCTGTTTCTTTCTTTGCGCTCCAAGTGGTAGCCAATGATCTTGCTACCACCATCATTGACTGGTTCATTCCACTGTACCACCATGCTGTCTTTTGAGACATTTGCTACAAAAGGTGTTCCAGGTGGACCGGGAACTTTATATGGATATTGGGCTACAATTGCCTCTGAAGTGAGATAAGTACTCTTCCCATATCTGTTCTCAGCTGCAATTCTGAACTGATATTCACAGCCAGTCTTTAATCGACATGCTTTTATAGTTGTTCTTGCAACGGTAGCTGACACAATCTGCCAAGTGGTGGTGGAAGTATCTCTTTTTTCTACAATGTAATTATTGATGGAGCTACCACCATCATACTTGGGTGGTTCCCAGGAAATTGTAATACTATCTGCTGTTACTTCATCTAGTTTTACTGGTCCAGTTGGAGGTCCTGGTTTGTCAAGGACAACAATATTAAGGGTCTCTGTTGCTTCACCTGCAGAGTTTGTAAGTTTAACTAAATATGTTCCCACATCTTCTCTGCATGCTTCTTTTATTGTTAAAACTGTATTATTTTCTGAACTTTCTGCGTTTACTCTTGTAGTCTGCTTCAATGACACATCATCTTTATGCCAAAGCACTGCAGGTTTGGGTCGGCCAACAAAAGGAACATCAACCTTCAAGTCTTCTCCTGCTAGAACACTGAAAGTGGTAAAAAGTAGTCTGAAAGCTGGTGGAATCACAAGATCTTTTGCAACTACTGGTATACCTAGCTGCCGAGGATCACTGATACCTTTCTCATTCTGAGCTGAAACACGGAAGTTGTATTCTTCACCTTGGATCAATCCTGTGATAGTGGCTTCAGTAACTTTTACTGTAGCACAAGTTGACCACTTTTCACTGCCTTTGCTTTGCATTTCTACAATGTAGCCCAGAATTCTGCTGCCACCATCATGCTCAGGTTTTTCCCAGGATAAAGATACACTATTTCTTGTCACATCCAACAAAGTTATTTTCCCTGGTGGAAGTGGTCTTTCTGAAACTTTTACGGATTCTGAAGTTTCAACTGGAAGGCCTATTCCATACTCATTCTCAGCTAGGACTCTGAAATAGTAGTTGCAACCTTCTTGCAGTGAATCGACTTTGCAGCTGGTCTTGTGGCAATTGGCATTAACAGTTGAATAAGCTTTTCTTGTTGATTCACGTTTTTCAACAATGTAATTTTTTATTTTTGAGCCACCATCTATGAGAGGAGGCTCCCATGTGAGAGTAACTGATGATTTTGTAACTTCTTTTATTTTCAAATCTTGAGGTGCCCCTGGGGTATCAAGAACTCTGACATTCACAAATGCTGACTTACTACCTGAACTGTTTTCAACTGTCAGTATATATTTGCCACTATCAAATCTATTTACGTTTTCAACAATAAGTAGAGTATAAGAGCTTGTTGATTCAATGCTTGCTCTATCCAAAGATTCCCCATGTTCTCTTGTCCATTTTACTTCAGGTGCTGGTCTTCCTTTAATTGGGACAAAGAGTCTGAGAGTACAGCAGGCTCTAATAGTGACAACTTTACGTAGTTCTGCATCAAGTTCAATCTCTGGAGGTAGCATTCTTTCTTCAGCTTTTGGAGTTCCAGGAACAAGAGCAGGTTCTCCAAGTCCTTCAGAGTTCATAGCATATATGCGTATTTTATACTCTTGATTTTCTTTCAGGTCAGTTATGGTAAAAGAGGTAGCCTTTAGACCTGCTTGTGGAGTTACAATCTTCCATTCATCTTCTTCAGGTAGTGCAATCTCAACCATGTAACCTGTGATCTCTGAACCACCATCATATATTGGTTTGTTCCATGCTATAGTAATTGAAGACTTGCTGCTATCCAAAACACGAGGATTACCTGGGGGACCAGGCTTAAATACAGTATCACAAGCTTTATAGAATGGACTGGTTGGGCTTGGTTCACTGACTCCAGCAGCATTTTCAGCCATGACTCTGTATTCATATTCATGGCCCTCTGTCAGTCCAGACACTTTATAACGTAAGTCAGTAACAACTCTTTTGTTACATTTCACCCACCGCAGGCCAGCCCTGTCTCGACGTTCCACAATATAGTTAGTTATTGGGCTTCCACCATCAGAATCAGGATGTCCCCAACAGACAACCATTGAATCTTTTGTAATTGCTGTAACTTCAGGCATTTTAGGTGGATCAGGTGGCACATATGGATTTACTGCAAGAATGGGCTCCGATTCCAGAGGCTCACCAACTCCATATTTGTTAACAGCCATAACACGGAACACATACTCATTGCCCTTCAGCAGCTTAGTAACCTTCAGTTTAGTTAATGGAACTTCTGTGGCTACAGCTGTCCATGCCAATCTGCTGGTTTCACGTTTCTCAACCACATAATGGTCAATTTTTGCTCCCCCATCATCAAGTGGAGGTAACCATGATAGCACACATTTTTCTGCGGTGACATCAGACACAAGTAAAGGTCCTTCTGGGGGACCGGGCCTATCAAGAACTTTAACATTGAAGATATGCTTGGCAAAGCCACCAGGATTTGTTGCAGTAAGTGTATAGGCACCGCCATCTCTTCTTGAAGAATCTTTGTTGGTAAGAACAGTAGAGAAATCTGCTATTTTTATTTCTAATTTTGCTGTGTCTTCAAGTTCTTTTTCTCCTTTTGTCCACATCATAGTTGGTGGAGGGCGACCTGAAACATCAGCCTCGAGTCTGAAAACTTCACCTGCTTTCAGCACTATGGTGTCTTTGTATTTAGCATCCACCTTTATCCTTGGTGCTTCAATGTCATCTCTACAAGTTATTGCATCTGATGGCTCAGAGGGCTGACTAACAGCCCCACCAGCGTTCCTAGCAATCACACGGAATTCATAGGCAGCATCTTCGGTTAGCCCACTTACAGTGAATTCAGTCTCTAGTATATTGCTGAAATTAGCCTTCAGCCAACGGCCATTGGGAAGGTCTCTTTTTTCAACAGTGTATCCAGTTATCTTAAAGCCTCCATTATATTCTGGTTTAGTCCACTTCAGTGTAACTGCATGTCGTGTAATGTTCAGAGGTATTGGCTTACCAGGTGGATCTATTGGGTCTAGAGCAAACACAGGCTCAGATGGCTTGCTCGGCTTACTCTTCCCAGCCAGATTTTCTGCTATAACACGGAATTCATATGCAATGCCATCAGTGAGTCCAGTTGATTTAAAGATATTGCCAGATACCATCATTTTACTTACAGTCTGCCAAAGAATGCCATTTCGTTCTTTTCTTTCAACATGATATCCCAGAATTGGGCTTCCACCATCAGTTACTGGCTCATGCCAACTAATGGTCATGGTTTCTTTGGTGACCGCAATCACCTGAGGAGTGCCAGGAGGCCCAGGTACCTTAAATGGGTAGTTTGCTACTACAGACTCTGAAGTAATGGCTGGACCAACTCCATATCTGTTCTGAGCTTTAACACGGAACTGGTACTCAACTCCAGTAGTAAGACGGGTGGCTTTAAATGTAGTACGTATCACTGTGGTTGCCAATTCAGTCCATGTGGTACTATCAGTTTGACGCATTTCTACAACGTAGTTACTTATTGGTACACCACCATCATTCAGAGGAGGTTCCCATGAGAATGTTAGGAAGTCACATGAAATTTCATCAAATTTGATTGGTCCAGTAGGAGGTCCAGGTATGTCATGAACCTGCACTGTGATTACTTCACTAACTTCTCCAACAATATTTTTAGCTGACACTGGATATTGACCACTATCACTTCTAGTACATTCATTGATGGTCAGTATGGTTGCAGTTGCAGTATTTTCATAATTTACCCTTTGTGTTTGCTTAAGTATCTGTTCTTCTTTCTTCCAAGTCACAGTAGGCCTTGGACGACCAAGCACAGGGATTTCTATCTTGATATTGTCACCAGCTTTGGCAATGACTGTTTTCTGGTAGATACCACGGAGGTCAAACTCTGGTAACATTGTTTGCTCCTTAATAATAACGGGCCTGCTTTCTCTTGGGGCACTTCTTCCAGCACTGTTAACTGCCATAACCTGGAATGTATACTCTTCATTTTCAGTCAGATTCTTTACTACACAGTCCAGAGTTTTTACAGTGGTGATGTGTGCCCACTGGTTGGTTCCTTTTCTCTGTGCTTCAATTACATACCCAGTGATCTTGCTGCCACCATCATGTTCTGGTTTTGGCCAAGCCAGGCTAACTGAGTTCCGTGTTACATCCATAATATTAAGGCTCTCAGGTGGGGATGGTGCCTCAGAAGCTCTTACTGGTTCTGCAGTTTCAGCTGGTTCACCAATACCATACTCATTTTCAGCCAGCACTCTGAAATAGTATTCACATCCCTCAGCCAAATTAGAAACTCTGAAAGAACACTTCTGGCAGTTGGTTGTGACTGTTGAATATGCTTTCCGAGTTGATTCGCGTTTCTCAACAATGTAGTTTGTTATACGTGAACCGCCATCTATCAGAGGCATATCCCATTGGAGGGTGATGCTGTCTTTAGTTATCTCTCTAGGCTTAAGGTTTATTGGTGGACCTGGTGTATCCAAGACTTTTACATTTACAAAGCCAGTCTTCTTACCAGCAGCATTTTCAAGAGTCATTACATACTTTCCTGCATCATATCTGGTGCACTCTGTGACAATCAGGAGTGTGAAAGAGTCTGTATTTTCAATACTGGCACGTCCTTTGAGTGAAACATCATCTTTTGTCCATGTAACTTGTGGAGTTGGGCGTCCTTTAATTGGCACAAAAATTCGAATTGTTAGTCCAGCTCTAACAACAAGTGTTCTTCTTAGTTCAGCATCTAATTCAAAGTCAGGAATCTCTTCCCGGTCTTTGATTTCCACACTTGGAATTATTGCTGGTTCACCAACACCTGCAGCATTCATGGCAGAGATTCTGAAATTGTATTTGGCTCCTGTTTGCAGATGAGCAACAACAAACTGAGTGATTCTTAAGGCAGTCCCTGTAGTGTCTTTTACCCATTCTTCTTCTCCTTCCTTTTGATGTTCTACTATATAGCCAGTGATGTCAAGACCACCATCGTAATGAGGCTTGCCCCAGGCTAAAGATGCACTTGTCTTTGTAGTATCAGTCACTCTTGGATTTGAAGGTGGACCTGGTGGGTCTGAAAAGTGTGGAAAAGATAAAATATTACATTACATTACAGAGGAAGCCAATTTTATGCTGCCTGAAAGTGCTCCCACCCCATCTCCCCCACCCCTAAAAAGAAAAGGCATGATACTAACATGCAACATCCTTGCACATGACAGAATTTGAAGCATCGCTTGGTGGTCCAACTCCTGCTCTGTTTTCTGCACTGACACGGAATTCATATTCATTTCCTTCCAGGAGACCAGTTACTTTGCATCTAAGATCTGCAACAGGTTTCTTTGTTGCTCTGACCCATCTTAAACCTTTCTTTTCTCTTCGCTCCACATGGTAGCCTGTGATTTCACTTCCACCATCATCTGCTGGCCTTTTCCAGGTAACTGTGACAGTATTTTTAGTCACATTTGTAACTTCTGGTTTTCCAGGAGGGCCTGGGGGACCTGTTAAGGGGGGAAACAAAAGTAAAGTGAAAAGAAAAATAAAGTCTTCAGAAATTAATAAAAATATGCTGGTATCTCTTAACTTGTTCTACATACCAAATCTGTCCACCATTTTGACTGGTTCTGACTGTACTGGTTCACCCTTGCCATATTGATTCACTGCTGAGACACGGAAAACATATTCATTTCCTTGAATGAGCTTACTAACAACATGTCTACAGCTCTCAATATTTTCAGCAACCAATGTCCAGAGCAATCGGCTAGTTTCTCTCTTTTCAAGAACATATGATTTGACTGGTGATCCACCATCTTCTGCAGGAGGGGACCATGTAAGAGTTGCTTTTTCTGCTGAAACATTGCTGATCTCAATAGGTCCTGGAGGTCCTGGAACATCTAAAACTTTCACATGTACAGTCTCCTGCTTAGTGCCAAAAGGATTGGTTGCAGTGATTGTGTATTCTCCAGAGTCTTTTCTGGCAGCATATTTTACAGTTAGAGTAGAAGAGGTTGGTGTAGTTTCAATGTGCACAAGCTCTGAAGGTCTAAAATCTTTTCCAGCCTTTGACCATGCTGAAGTTGGAGGTGGTTTGCCACGAATACTAATAGCAGACACTGTAATGTTTTCTCCAGCTTTTACTGTTAAACCTTCCTTCAAAGTAGGATCCATAACAATGGTTGGTGCCTCTGTTGAAAAAAAGAGACAAACACACACCCCCCCTAGTTGTTAAAATGAGGACATAGGGGGAAGGAAAAAAAAAAAAAAAGGAGGATTTGGTATTAATTATTCAAATAAAATTCTACATTTTAAAATGCCATCTACATACCATACTCATCCTTGCATATTATGGTTCCTGTGGATTCAGATGGAGGGCTGATGGCTCCAGCAGTGTTCTTTGCTCTAATTCTGAACTCATATTTGGAGCCCTCAATGAGGTCAGTTACAGTAAATGCACAGTCTGTAACATTAACATGATTAGCTTTGGTCCAGGTCTTTGAAGGTAAATCACGCTTTTCAATAATGTAGCCAGTTAACTTATGTCCACCATCATATTTTGGTTCTGTCCAAATGAGTGTTACTGAGCTCCTAGTTACATTGATAACTTCAGGTTTCCCAGGGGGATCTAGAACAAAGAATAATATGGAGTGGTCAAATACAAGTAATTTGAAATTTCATATTTTTCCTTTTTATTGTTGTGATGGCTTACCAATAGGATCGAGTGCCACAACTGGTTCAGATGGCAGACTTGGTTTACCAACTCCAGCCATATTGATTGCCATTACTCTGAATTCATACTCCAGACCTTCAGTTAACCCTGTCACTCTGAAATCTTTCATTCTTAGTGGTGTTTTATTTGCTCTCTTCCACAGAAGACTATTTCTTTCTTTTACTTCAACGTGGTAACCTAGAAAATAAATGGTGAGATGAAAATATGATGAGTTTCCTAGAAATCTTAATTTCTCTTAACATTGTGAAACATCATACTTCTTCTATGGAATGCCACACAGGCATTGTACAAGCAGAATGCTGGAAAAGAGATTAAGAAATGGATGTGAACACATGTTAAAAACATTTGTAATTGCAACGAGATGTTTGTTGTGGTGGGTTGAAGTTTCCCCCAGCATGTAAATGTAAATTGTTAGTTTTATAGTCCTGCAATGTGTGGTAAGGTGTTGTGTTTTTTTTTTTTTTTTTCTTTCTTTCTTTAGATATTTTGGCTCTGTGAAAAAAATATTGTTTCACAGTTAGTCTTTTCCCTAATTTTAAGTTAATTTCTTTATAAAATAATCTTAGGGAAAGAATAGGATATAAAACAGTAAAATAAATTGTTCAATTTAAAGCATTAACACCGGATTGTTTTATCTTACCCTTCAACATAGAGAGCTATTAAGAACTGAATTACTAGGGAGGCTTTTGGATCATACCTGTGATTGGTGAGCCTCCAGTTCTTTTGGGATCAGTCCAAGTTAAAGCTACAGATTCATGACGAACATCAACAATGTTGGGAGGTGGAGGAGCATCTGGCACATCTAAATAATGTGAAGAAAAAAAGCAGTAATGTTATAAGTAAATATCAACATTAAAGCTTTTTTTTTCCACTTTTGAAAATTATAATTAGTACCTACCAAATGGATGTTTTGCAATGACAGGCTCAGATTTAAGACCTTCACCTACTCCATATTTATTTTCAGCTCTGATCCTGAATGTATATTCATTTCCTTCATGAAGTCTTGTAACTCTAAACGTGGTTTTCTGGACTGCAGAAGCACAAGTCACCCACTTATTGTTTACATTATCTCTCTTCTCTAGGACATAGTTAGTAATTTCTGAACCACCATCATCTTTTGGAGGGCCCCACTTCAAGGTTATGGCATCGGCTGTGACTTCTTCAAATCTCACTGGACCTGTTGGTATGCCAGGTTTGCCAACAACTTTCACAGAAATAGTGCCTTCCTTGCTGCCAACAACATTCTTCAGAGTTATTGTGTATTTTCCAGCATCAGCTTTCTGGCAGTCATGTACTATAAGTGTGGTGTTAACTGCTGTAGATTCAAATGCAACTCTTCCACTCTCGGTAAGTGCCTGGTCTTCATCCTTCTTCCAAGTTACAGTTGGGACAGGCTTGCCTTTAATTGGGATTTTAAGACGGAAATTGCTACCCTCTTTAGCTAAGTAGCATAAATCAGGTAGATCTCTTAAATCAAGATCAGGTGCCACTGTAAAATAAAATAAATCAATTATTCAAATATGAATAAACTCTGTGGTAAAATTAAGGCACTGTTTTAAAGGAATCTGACTTGTATGTTTGCATAGTAAGCACAAAATAAATGTAATTTGGGTAAGTAAATACTGAATTAATAATCTTTAGTTGCTTCTTACCAACATCATCTCTTGCCACAATTGTGAGTTCTGTGGGTGTTCCACAGCCAGCATCATTCTGGGCTCTCACTCTGAAAGTGTATTCTTGGCCTTCTTTTAGGTCTCTCATTGAAAAATGGAGGTTCTTTGCCCGCATGACTTCCTGCCATTTATCTTCACCAATCAGAACCTCGACAACATATGCAAAGATGCGGCTTCCACCATCACTGATAGGTTTTTTCCATACTAAACTGCATGATGATTTTGTCACAGCAGAGGCTTTTAAATCTACAACTGGCCCAGGTGTTTCTAGAACAAAGACAAACACAGTAAGTGTTGATTCAAGATGAAAACAAAAATTATTTGAGTAGTTGAAAAAATAGGTGAAATGGACTGTTTTCTTACCAGAAGCCTTAACAGCATCACGAGTTTCACAGGGGTCACCAATACCATATTCATTTTCAGCAAAAACCCTGAAGAAGTAAGATTTGCCTTCTTCTAAGTTACTTATCCTGTAGCTTGTCTTTGGACATTCTGTTGTTACTGTGGACCATGACTTTCTTTCTGCATCACGTTTTTCAACAACATAATTTGTGATTGGACTGCCACCATCTATTAGTGGAGGTTCCCATGTAATGAAAGCAGAATCCTTAGATGCTTCCTTTACAATCAGGTTAATTGGAGGGCCTGGAGTATCTAGGTAAACACAGCAACCGCATATTTGATTTAGTAAACAAAATAAAAAAGGTTTAAAAGTTAACAAATTTATTGCAATGGGGAAGTCCCCGACACTTACCAAGTACTTTTACAACAATGGTGTATGATTTTTGGCCACAGCTGTTCTCCAGACTGAGGACGTATTTTCCAGCATCATATTTGTTTACATTTTCACAACGGAGGAAGGTATCAAAATCAGTTGACTTGATGTCTAATCCTTGTCTATCTCTAAGGTTTGCACCTACTTTAGACCATGTGATCTTTGGAGGTGGACGTCCTCTTACTGGCACATACAGTCTCATTGTCACTCCAGCCCGCAACACAAGGACTTTCCTTAGTTCTGCATCAAGTTCTCCTTCAGGAGGAACTGTGTGTTTAACAGAGGAACAAGTGCATAAAACATCGTCTTTGAGTATTGCTAAAGTTACTGTGACAATAAGTCCCTCTTTACTGGCAATTCACTAGATTAACCAACTTGTTCACATGCCTGTGACAATGCTAATAAATTAGTGTCCTGGCTCCTGCTTCAAGACCATTTGTAAACCTGGCTTTCCCCCCCCCCGTTTTTTTTTTTCTCATTGCTATCACTTCCTACTGATATAAGATGTATCCTAGTTCTTCTAGAATTCAAAGAAGGTTCAAGCCTTCCTGTATTATACTCTTGAACCAACACAACTATATGAAACAATGCTTTGGTACATACAGCAAAATCCATAGAGAAGCCAGCATGGTTCTCGAGAAGTAAGTATCATACAATTAAATAATGTGCCACACAGATGCTTAAAATAGTAATCTTGGCTTCAAATTATTTAGAAGACATGAAGAAGACTGAAAGTTTTAAGAATGGTATTAGAGAAAGAAAAAAAAAAATCTTGAAAGCCCAAAAGAGGAGGAGGCAGAGAGTATCTAGCATACACATGAAAAAAGCAGATACCAGTGAAATTCTACTGAGCTCCTAACTGCCCTGTTCTCTTTCAAACTGGCTACTTTTGGCCTGCATTTTTTGAGAAATGGCATATTCCAAAATGATCTGCATCTGTAATCTATGGCAAACTCTGTCTTTGGAACACATCCCATAAATTAAAGCAAAAGGTAATTTGTTTTCAGTGAACATACTTAAAATGTCTTTGGGAGTGTGTTTGTCAGGAACATCACTTGGATCGCTATATCCAATCTTATTGACAGCATAAACGCGGAACTGGTACTCCGTATCTTCCATCAGCCCTGTTACCACAAATTGTGTTGACTGTAGGTTCTTGGGTAGGTTGCATCTGACCCAGTTGTCTGTGTCAGCTCTTTTTGCTTCCACTAGATAACCAATGATAGGACTTCCTCCATCATAGGCTGGTTTGCTCCATGACAGGCTTATTGAATTACGAGTAGTATCAACTACTTTTGGGAAAGCAGGTGGACCAGGAGGATCTGAGAATTAAAATAACATAAAGTTACCACAGTCAAAGCTATATAAAAGTATTTGGAAATTGCCATGGAAAATATCTTAGACTTTTAGCTTACATTGAGGATCACGAGCATACACTGCTTTAGATGGTGCACTAGGCTTGCCAGGTCCAGCCTTATTCAGGGCTATCACCCGGAACTCATATTCTGTTTCTTCTTGGAGTCCAGTAGCCTTAACAGTTCTTTCAATAACAGGCTTCCTGTTTACCTTTGTCCAGTTAAGAGTCTTAGTTTCACGCTTCTCAAGTATATAACCAGTTATGGGAGATCCACCATCACTAGCTGGTGGTTTCCAGCTAACAGTCATAAAGTCTTTCGTTACGTTGCTAATTACTGGTGGATCACAAGGTCCAGGTACATCTGTGAAGAGTTATTCAGAAGTTATGTTCATGTTCATAAGTATGCAGAAAATATCACTGACTAATGAAGCTTTCCCACAAAGCCCTTACCATATGGATTCTTAGCAATTGCTGGTTCTGTTAAGATAGGGTCTCCAACACCATATTTGTTTTCAGCACATATGCGGAACTGATATTCATGTCCTTCTATTAGTTTCTCCACTGTGCAGCTTGTAATCGGTACATTGGCACTGACTTGGGCCCAGTTTGGTCTGCTTGTTTCACGCTTGTCTACAATGTAGTTAGTAATTTCTGAACCTCCATCTTCCAGAGGAGGCTCCCAAGACAGCATTGCACGATCTGCATACATATGTTTGATTTTAACAGAGGCCGGTGGACCAGGCTTATCTAGAAGAATTAACATCATATTGTTATAGCTCTATCTCTTGCTATATCATTTAAATATATATGTATTTATTAGAAGAAAACCTTTAGCTTACCAAGTACTTTAAGCCTAATGGTTGCTGACTTTGTGCCACTTGCATTTTCAGCAGTAATAGTATAGTCTCCTGTTTGCTTTCTGTTAACGCTGAACAGTTCAACTGTAGCAAGATTCCTCTTAGTGGTGATCTTGACACCTTCAGATGGTTTTAAAATTTCTCCTTCTTTCTTCCAGGTGATAGTTGGCATTGGTTTCCCATATACATTTGCCTCCAAACGCACGTTAGTTCCAGCTTTAACTGTAAGCTGAGATTGCATAGATACATCCAGCTCTATTCTGGGGGGAACTAGAAGGAGAGAGCCATAGAGCTGATCAGCCTAGTAAGAGACAAACATCTCATTCTTCACATGAATGTTAGTTCAATATGCACAGACTCAGAGTTCTCAATAATGTTTCTTACCATTTTCTGGATGAATGGTCACTGGATCAGAAGGTTCTGAAGGTCGGCTAATGTTAACTGCTGTCTTGGCAATTGCTCTAAATTGATATTGAGCATTTTCTTCTAAATCAGTAGCAGTATATTCTTCTAGGGGTATTTGATGTGGAGTTGTATTGCACCGAACCCACTTATCACCAGGTAATTTGCAAGCTTCAACAAAGTAGCCAATAAGTTTGCTACCACCGTCATGCTTTGGTCTTGTCCATACCAGTGATGCTGTACTCTTAGTGACATCGATAACTTCAGGTTTTCCAGGGGGATCTAAGGCAAGTAAGATCATATTATAGTCTGTTCTGGTACAAAAAGATAGCAAGCTGAAAAAGAATTACTTTAATAGTGATGTATCTTATTTATGGCATACCCACACAGTCCACTCAGTGTGCAGTCATGGTAAACATGAGAATATAAATGTAAGGGTGAACTGATGATCATGAAGTGTTGCAGATATATTGAAAATTACTGCAAAAACAAGTAGTCTTGCAAATTATTTGTACATTTGACTTACCAACTGGTGCTCTTGCTGTGACAAACTCGGTTGGCTTACTAGGTTTACTTGCTCCAGCTCTGTTCAATGCATAAATTCTGAAACTATATTCAAGACCTTCAATAATCCCCACACAGGGGTATTCTGTGGAGCGCACAGCTGTGTCATTAGCTTTCACCCACAGTAAACTGTTCCTTTCTTTGCGTTCAATGAGATAACCAGTGATTGGACTGCCTCCATCACTATCAGGTTTATCCCAGGCAACAAAAATGCAGTCCTTATTGACCTTGGTAACACGTGCATTCTTTGGTTCACTAGGAACATCTGGAAAGAAACACAAATATGGACATCAATCACATGCTTTTTACTAGGAGAATGAAAAAGAGAAATGCTGCTATCAAAACCTGCCATACCAAATGGAAATCTTGCAATCATCTTGCCAGAAGTAAGTGGCTCAGAAATACCAAAACGATTTTCAGCACGAACACGGAACATATACTCTTCTCCAGGAATTAGTTTTCCAATTCTGCAGCTTGTCTTTGTGACAGAAGCTAAGGCTGTTACCCAGTCTCCGCGACTTACATCACATTTCTCAACTACATAGTTTGTGATGTTACTGCCACCATCTTCAAGAGGTATATGCCATGAAAGAGTGCAAGCATCAGCATCTATTTCAGAAATATCAAATGGAGGCTGTGGTGGACCTGGTTTATCTGCAGAAAAGATTATATTAAGAAGAAAACAGATGAAAGAAAGTGGCATCCATTGGAATATACAAAAACTAGCTTTGTATAAAGCTGGATTTAAAAGTAATCAAATGGAACATACCCATGACTATCACTCTGATTTTCTGACTGTCAGTACCAGAGCTGTTTTCTGCAGTGAGAGTGTAAAAATCAGAATCTTTTCTAGTCACATCCTTAATAATAAGAACACAAGACTTTTCTGCTTTATGCACAGCAAGGCGGCTGGATGTAACTACATCTTGATCTCCTTTCAGCCATTTACAGACTGGCTGAGGCTTCCCGTATACCTGAGCTTCAATTCTCAGTTTCTTTCCAGCTTTAATGTGAACATGATCAGGCATCAGAATCTTAGGTGGGACTGAAAAAAAAGTAAAAATCACACACAGACATATAAATTAATTTCTGTGACATATTCACGTATGTTTTAATGTGAAAGTTTTCTGCTTCTCCCTGAAGTGGAATCACCAGTAGGAATTACTTGATATCAACTCCACTTATGGACAACTAGAGTTTCGCAGTGGGAAATAACTATTCTAGTCTTACTTTTACATTCTTGTACCATTTAGGAGAGAATATTTGTGAGTTTGGATTGCTGTTTCACATGCTTATGTAGAGACATGCATTATTAATGCGTGACACACAATTCCTCTATATCTCAAATGTTGTTGCTTACTTTTTACAAGGCAAATGTGAGGGAGGAGAAAAATTCTCACTGAACTAGACATATTTCCCCAGTCAATCTTTTGATAACCTTGAGTTATTCTTCAAGTAGAGTCCCTTCTTCTATTTCTTCTTTAGCACAAATTCTTTTTGATTTCTTCAAAGAGAAACTTGGCAGTATGTTTTGTGTATTTTTCTTCCTGCCATTTGCTAGTTTTAATTCTCTTTGGCTTCTGAACCTCTCCCTTCTTCTTTTCATGTCCCAAAAGAAGAAGGTTCTTCTCATCTGTCCTTTACCCTGAAATTGTCCTGTGTCTCAGGGAAGCCACCACCTTATTAGAACAACCTATCCTCCCAGCCTTTCACTTTACAGTCTCAAACAAGTTGTTTTCTCTTATTCCAAAACAGCTCCCACTTTTGGCCCCATTTATCTCTCAGACTACCACTCTGACTGTTTTTCATTTTAAGTTCATTGAGGGTATTTATTATTTCCCCTTAGTTCCTATCTTATGGTTTCAACTGAAACCATACCTGTGAAATTCTCTAATAATTAGTGGTCTAAACTAGTGGTCAACTCAGATCCTTTCTGACCCGTCAAAATATTCAATACAGTTAACCATAATCCCCCAGATTATGTCAGAAAGCATATATCTTTATCGAACTCCCTCAAAGAAGTAGATTTTTTTGCTCATTTAATTATTAAAGCAGAATAGTTCAGCATAGCTAGTACTTAAATTGCTACTTACTGAGTTGTTCTTTAACTTCAAATACTCCTTCGGTTTGTATTGGCAAACTTACTCCAACAGCATTTCTAGCTGCCACCCTAAACTTATATTTCTTTCCCTCTTTCAGACCAGCTACAACAATGGAGAGATCTTTAACAACTGAATATTCTGTCCAGTTATCTGCTGGTTGTTCCTCTTCTCTGTAGCTAACAATGTAGCCGTCAACTTTAGAGCCTCCATCACGCAATGGTGGCAGCCAGCCCAAAGTAGCACTATTCTTCGTAATTTCAGTAACTTCAAGTTTTCTTGGTGGATCAGGTTCACCTTTTGGGGAAAAAATAAAAAAAAAATAAAAAGAAAGAAAGAAACACATTGAAAGTCAAATTTCCAAGGCTTTCTGACTACAGAATACTTGTTCAGTTATTGAATATTCCCCATGCTAACCCAACAAGAAAAAAAATTTAAAAAGAGCAAGATCTTAATAATTGAAAGAAACTGACACAGATATATTTATGTTTAGTATTGAATAGTTAGTAGCACAGTCCAGTTTAGAAACACTAACTTTCAAAAAAAGCAAAATTTGTTGTAATTAGAAAGGCATAAACTATGTGCATACTTACTTAGGGGATCTGTTGCTAGAACTGGTTTTGGTATGTCACTTGGAACACCTGACCCATATTCATTTACAGCTATTACTCTAAAGAAATATTCATTTCCAGGTACAAGGTTAGCTATATGGAAACTAGTTTTCTTCAGTTCTGCAGTGACTGTTCCCCAAGTCTTCCTGTCAGCCTCACGTTTCTGCAGGATGTAATGAGTCACCGGGCTACCACCATCATTCTCTGGAGGTGCCCATGAAAGATGGCATGACATCTTGGTGACATCTGAAACCTTGAAGTCTGACACAGGTCCAGGAGTATCTGTAAAGAAATTTCAATTTATGTTAGTCTTTCCTTCTTTAATAAGTAAAAATTAAAGAGGGCAAACAGCTTCTTATATAGCGGGAGTTAGTGTTATCTGATACAGTTTTGCTCAAAAACTGTAGCACCTGGTCTTCATAAAATTTCCTGCAGTGAACATTCAATATAGTTTAAAAGCTTTTTAGAGGATATTTCTCTCATTACTTACCCAGCACTCTGACGTTCACAAATACAGCTTTTTCTCCAGCCACATTAACAAGTGTCAGTGAATATTTGCCTGAGTCATCACGTGTTGAATCAGGAATGACACAGAAGGCCATAGTGTCTACTAGATCAACTTGTCCTTTTCTGATAACATTATCAACACCCATTCTCCTCCAGGTGACTTTTGGTGCTGGACGACCCCTAACAATAGCAAAAAGTCTAATAGGACATCCTGCCCTGACTGTGACTAACTTTCTCATGCTTGCATCCAACTCAATCTCAGGAGGCTCTACAAGACAAAATTAAATAAAAAAATGCAAAGTTTTAGCACATGAACTAAAACAAATCCACAGCAAATAAAGACTGTATGTGAACATTCATCAAGAGGAGGGGAAAACTCACCAAGTATTTCTTTTGGAGACACAGCTTCTTTCAGCTCAGCTGGTCGGCCAAGGCCAACCTGGTTTTGGGCAGAAACTCTAAACTCATATAATTGGTTCTCATCCAGGCTGGTGGCTGTAAATTCTGTATGAACAATCTGGGCAGTAACATTGCATCTTTTCCATCCTGCTTCAGGATCAGCACCTTCAACTTTTGGTCTAAATTCCACAACGTATCCCAGAATTGGAGCACCACCATCATACACTGGTTTGCCCCAGCCAAGGGTTATGGAACTTTTTGTGCTATCAACCACTCTCAAGTTTGTGGGAGGACCAGGTGGCTCTGAAAGACAAACATTGCAGATAGGAACACAGCTGAGCAGTTTAACAGTCTGTTATGTTAGCATTAAAAGAAAATGCAATAGAATACAGGGGTATGATACCTATTGGGTCTTTTGCTACAACAGGTCTTGATGGCAAGCTTGGTTCTCCAAGTCCGACTTCATTTTCGGCACTGACACGGAACTGATATTCATGACCAGGGATGAGATTCGTCACTGTCTTGCGTCTCTCTGGGATTGCAGTCTTAGTAACAGGAACCCATCTTAGCGATCTTTTCTCTTTCTTCTCTAAAATGTATCCTGTAATTGATTTGCCACCATCATATTCTGGTGGATTCCAAACCACAGTCATCTCTTCTTTGCTGACTTTTGTGACATCTGGAGGATCAGGGCGTCCAGGTCTATCATACTTTGTTTTGGCAATAATTGGGTGTGTTTCTGTTGGTGGACCAGTGCCCATTTTATTCTCTGCACGAACTCTGAATATGTATTCATTACCTTCAATGAGGCGTGTGACATTTGCGTAGTTTGTTAGTACAGAGGAAGAGTATGTAGACCAAACCATACGCTTGCTTTCACATTTTTCCAGGATGTAGTTTTGTATTTCACAACCACCATCATCTTCTGGTGGGTCCCAAGTAACAGTACATCTATCACTTGAAATGTTGGTGACTTTTAAGTTTCTTACAGGACCTGGTTTATCCAAGACAATAACAGTAGCATATGCTACAAAACTACCAGCTGGGTTAGTTGCAGTAATCACATATTTCCCACCATCACTACGTCTTGATTTTGTGAGAACAAACTTAGATGTGTCAGAAGTTGTTTCAATACTGACTCTTGGAGACCTGGTTAGATCTGTAGCGTCTTTGTCTTTTGTCCATACAACTTCAGGCTGTGGTTTTCCTCTGACTCCAGCCTCAATTCTAATTGGATCACCTGCTTTTACAGTTAGCACCCCACTTAACTTCAAGTCTAGCACTGGTTTCTGAAGATCTTCCTTCACAACTACTTCATCTGTTTTTACCCAGCCACTTTCACCTGCCTCATTCTTGGTTTGAACTCGGAATTGGTAAGTCTTATTTTCAACACATCTATCTACCATGTAGTGTGTTTCCTTAATGCTGCCTTTATGAACTCTTTCCCACTCATCTGAATCCTTCAGTTTTCTCTCAACGTGATAACTTAGATTGGGACTTCCACCATCATAATCTGGCCTTCTCCATTTCAGATATACAAATGTCTTTCCTTTCTCTGCAATGTGAAGATTTTCTGGCTCTCCAGGCTTGTCAATAGGATTGATGGCAAGGATTGGAGTCTTGGTCTCAATGCAAGGACCTGGACCTATTTTGTTTTCTGCACAAACTCTGAAGAAGTATTCACGGTTTTCTATAAGATTTGCCTTTACTAATCTTTTTGTGATGTCAGAGGAGACAATTGACCATCCCCTCTGGTTTGGTTGACGATATTCTACTATGTAATTTGTAATTTCAGAGCCACCATTATCCACTGGACTCTCCCAAGAGATCATACAAGAATCTTTTGTGACATAACTTATTTTCAGGTTCTGGCATGGTCCAGGTCTGTCGAGTACATTAACAACAGCAAAAGCCTGGGCATGCCCACAGCTATTCTTAGCTGCTATTATGTATTTGCCATGATCAGATCTTTTGGCTTCTTTCACCTGCAGTTCAACATGAGGTAGATCTTGAAGTATTTCAACAAGCTTTTCTGGGACTAGTACTTTGCCATCTTTAGACCATGTTATGTCAGGATCTGGCCTGCCTTTTACTTTACCAGTAATACGGATTGTTTGACCCACTCGGACAGTAATTAAGTCTCGACAGGTCACATCTAGGCTTACTTCTGGAGGAGAAAGAATATCCTTTGCAAGTACAGTTTCTGCCAGTTCTCTTGGTTCTCCCTCTCCCACAATATTGACAGCTTTTATTCTGAATTTATATTCATTTCCTTCTATTAGCCCATGCGCTCTGAAAGCACATTGTCTAATCAGTTCATCTTTATTAATTCTATTCCACTGTGTAGTTCCAGTTTTCTGACATTCCACAACGTATCCCAGAATTGGGCTGCCACCATCTTTGAGTGGCTTTGTCCATACCAGGTCAGCTGTTTCTTTGGTTTTGTCCTTTAATTTTGGATTTATAGGTGGTCCAGGAGGAGTGATAGGACGTGATGCTTTTATTGGATCAGAGCTTGGAGATGGCTTGCTTAAGCCCACCATGTTTTCTGCAAAAACTCTGAATTCATATGTATTGCCTTCAAAAAGACCAGTGACTCTGTACTTCATATCCAGTATTGGTGTCTTATTGACACGCACCCATTTACCAGATGCTTCGCGACGTTCAAGTATATAACCTGTTATTGGAGTTCCACCATCAGATATTGGTAGGGTCCAAGATACAGTTGCAGCATTTTCTGTAATATCATAAACAGTTGGTTTACCAGGTGGGGATGGTGGATCAAACATATGTTTAGCAATTGTTGGTTCTGAATCAAGGGGTGCACCAATGCCTATCTTATTTTCTGCCCGAACACGGAAAATGTATTCACAGCCTTTCTGCAGTCGTGGAATCTTAATTTTTGTGTGACTTGTTCCAGAGCTAACCACTCCCCAGGTCTCTTTCTTTGACTGACGCTTCTCAACAATATAATTTATTATAGGACTCCCACCATCATCTTTAGGAGGGCGCCAAGAAATAACCATATGTTCTGGTGTTACTTCAAGAATATTAATAGGACCTGTTGGTGGGCCAGGAACATCCAAGACTGTAAGATGCAGAGCAACAGTTTTGCTGCCAGCTGCATTAGATACTGTGAGTAGATATTCTCCTGTATCTTTTCTTATACAATCTTTGATGGTAAGTACAGTTGAATAATTGTCAGTGTCAATCTTGTATTTGCCATCTGGTTTGATTTCAATGCCATCAGTAGTCCACTTTGCAGTGGGAACTGGCACACCTCTCATAATTGCAGGAAGTCTCACTGTGGTGCCAGCTTTAACAACAAGACCTTCAATTAACTTTACATCTAGGTCCACAGATGGAGGTACTGAAATGACAGAAAAACAGAAATTATGTTTTATGTGGAAATTGTTAAAGAAAGAGAGAAAGAATCAGAGAAACAGCATGAAAAAAATGTAAAAATACCTAGTTTTTCTTGACACTCTATTGGTATAGTTGTATCTGGAAGGCCAAGACCAACAATATTCTGAGCTCTCACACGGAATTTGTATATTTTTCCTTTTTGAAGGCCTGTAACAACACAGTCTAGCATAGGGACTGTCTGAAACTTTGTCCACTCATCTGCACCATCTTCTTGATATTCCACCAAATACCCAGTTATCTCAGCACCACCATCACGATCTGGACGATTCCAGGCAAGGGAAACTTCAGTCTTGTCAACATCTACATGATGTAGGTTTTTTGGTGGCCCTGGAGGATCTTTTAAAATACAAAACCAAAATGGTTACTAGGATGGCCAATCTATGGTAGCAGTGTACCACATTCACATTAGTATTAACAAGATAGTCTCAAAAAAATTACTAAGAATATTGTGAACAAAACAAATCATATAACTGAGAAAACTTACGCAGTGGATCTATAGCTTTAATAGGCTTGAGTGTTTCCACATATGGACCTCTGCCAAACTGATTCTCAGCTGCAACTCGGAAGAGATACTGAGTGCCTTCAATCAGATATTTAGCAATGTGACTGCGTTTCTTGGAGGATGATGAGATGGCTACCCACTGTGCAGAAGCTACGTCTTTTCTTTCCACCACATAGTTGGTAATGACAGAACCGCCATCATCTTCTGGTTCCATCCAAGTGAGGTAGCAGGAATCACTTCTAACTTCACTGATTTGAAGATTTCTGGGTGGACCAGGCTTATCTAATATTGACAAAAATTGAATCTTTGATTTATTTGATAATTAAATCATTTTTTACAAAACAATAAATTTCAAGAGAAATAGTTATATTTTTTTATAATTGCTAGTCCTTTTTCTTACAACTTGGTATATTGATATTTTCTGGGAATTCCTTTATTTCTTAAACTCTGATTGTAGAATAAAAATGTGCAGTATAAAAGGAACATCAAAAGATTACCTAAGACCACAACTTTTACTGAAACAGTCTTTGAACCAGCTGGATTTTCAACTGTCAGAGAGTAAATTCCACCATCTTCATGGACAGTGTTGCGAATTTCAAGCTTACTGCCAACTCCTGTAACCTCAATATCAGCTTTGGGCGAGACCTCATGATCTTCTTTCTTCCAGGAAACTTTTGGGAACGGAACACCTTTAATAACAGCACTAAGCCTTAGGGTATCTCCAGCTTTAACATGCTGTTCTCGGGCCATATTAGCATCAAGTATCAGCTCAGGAGGTTCTGGAATTAAAATTAAATGTTTTAGAAAATGAGGAAAAGTTAATCTGTTCTTAGGTAAATTGATCAGATTTCATAAAACTCACCAAGTCTGTCCTTCACTTCTACTGGATCAGGAACATAGGCTGGTTCAGATTCACCTGCTGCATTGACTGCCTTGACCCTGAATTTATAGGTCAACCCCTCAGTAAGACCAGTGACTTTGTATTTTGTTTCAGGACAAGAATCCGCTGCAAGATTGGCCTTTTTCCATTCTTCATCACCAACTTTCTGATACTCAACAAGGTAGCCAATAATCTTGCCATTACCATCATGACGTGGTGGTTGCCAGGATAAATCAACTGAATTTCTAGTTTTATCTACTGCTTCTGGATTAACAGGTGGACTTGGTTTTGCTGTTACAAAAGTAAAAAAAAAAAAAAAAAAGAGAGAGAGTAATGGGGGAAAAAGAAACTATTAAAATGCTTTTCTAACTGAAATGAAGAGTACATTAACATTTTAATGAAAAATGAAAGGTAATACTTTACCAATTGGATCTCTAGCAAAAACTGGCTTTGATGGTGGACTAGGATCACCAACACCAATTTCATTTTCTGCTGAAACACGGAATTCATATTCACAGCCTTCAAGAAGGTCAGGTACTTTGAACTGAGTACTGGGGAAAATTGGATCTTTAGTAACTTTGACCCATCTTGTAGCCTTTGTTTCTTTCTTTTCCACAATATAGTTTGTTATTGGCTTGCCTCCATCATATGGTTTGTTCCAAACCACTACTGCAGAGTCTTTGGTAACATTCTTAATGATTGGTTGCTCAGGTGCATCAGGAACACCTGGTGGGGGGAGAGACAAAAAGAAAGAAAAATTTTTAAAAAGGAAAAGGAAAATAAAAAGAAAAATGAGTGTTTATGAGCACTCTAAACAGTGTAAAAACTGAAGTATCAAAGTGAGATTGCAAATGAGTAACATACGGAAACGGTCCTTTGCTTTCATCTCATCAGAGATGAGAGGATCACTTATGCCATAAAGATTTTCAGCATAGATCCGAATTTGGTATTCTCTTCCTTCAAGCAGCTTAGGAATTTTGCATGTTGTTTTAACTGTGGCAGATGTAACTGGCATCCAGAGGTCTTTGTGTGCATCCTTCTTCTCAATAATGTAATTTGTAATTTCACTGCCTCCATCATCCAATGGAGGTTTCCAGGAAACTACCATATGATCTTTATGAACTTCATCAAATATAACTGGACCAACTGGAGGTGATGGGCGATCTGTTAAAAAAAAAAATAAAGCATACTCATGTTTTTATATGAACTTCATATAACAATATAGATTAAACAGTGTCATAAATGCATTATGAAATTAGAGACTTGACATCACAGTTTTAACAAGGTATCAAGATCTCAAGACTGCTCCTCTCTGATAGGAGTTTGACTCACTGGACTTAGTTCCCTAATGTTTATATGGTATTTTGTGACTGACATTTTTTAGGCTGTTGACATTCTTTAAATGCATGTAGAAACATGACATTATTCATGGTGAATAAACTAAGCCAGAGTCAGCTATGTACTTAACCATAACCAATAGTATTTCAGTATAAATGTGAACACAGCAAATTAAATAAGTATAATAAAGAATTTATTACATTTTATATAAATCCATTAATTATAATATATACTAAAAATTACAGACAATACTGTTGTTCAGGAAAACCCACCGACAACGTTAACTTGACAAAATCCTTTTCTTGATCCTGTGCTGTTCTCTACAGTAACACAGTATTTGCCTGAGTCTTCACGGACAGATTTTAGTATTCCTAAGCAAAGGGTTGTAGGAGTTGTCTTGATCTTTGTACGATCATCTTCTTTCAAAACATTATCATCCTTTAGCCAAGTAACCTTTGGTGCAGGCTTGCCTGAATAACGTCCGGTTAGGCTGAAAGCTTCACCAACCCGAACAATAAGCTTGTCTCTAAAGTCAAGGTCAAGTGACGGAGGAGCTGGAAGATGAATTACAAAACACAGTGCCCACAAATGTAAAAAATATTGAGAAGAAAAAGTAAGGAATCAATAAATGTAATTACTGTTTTCAAATGAAATATAGAAAAGATACATACCAAGTTCATCTTTGCACGTGATTGGTTTTGTGCAAAATGATGGCTTGCCTTGTCCCACAATATTGCAAGCACTTACTCGATACTCATAGGTGTCACCTTCTTTCAAGCCTTCTACAGTGTATTTCCTGTCAAGCATTTTCTCCTTTGTAACTTTGTGGAATTTCTCTTTTCCGATGAGACGGCTCTCTAGAACATACATGGTGATATCTGAGCCTCCATTATATTTTGGAGGGTTCCAAGTCAATGTAACAGAATTCTTAGTAACTGCTTTTACTTCCAGGTCTTCTGGACGATCAGGAACAGCTGTGATAAACAAAAAATTGTGGTAAATGCATTTTTTTCTGTATATTCATTACATACGACACTAATCCAAACCCCAAAACATACTTACTTATTGGATTTTTAATGATAATCTCTTTTGTCGTCTCTGTGAATGGACCCATACCAATTATATTCTCAGCTGCAATTCGGAAAAAGTATGCTTTCCCTTCAGTGAGTCCCTGAACAGTAGCATTCTGTCTTGTAACTGTGCAAGTTACTGGAGTCCAAGCTCTATGGTCAGATTCACGTTTTTCAATTATATAGTTGGTAATTGGAGAACCACCATCATCTTCTGGAGTAAACCATGACAATTTACAAGAGTCATTGGTTAGGTTCTCAGTAAGGAATGGCATTCCAACTGGGCCTGGCACATCTGAAAGCAAAGAAGAAATGGAGTATTTAAGTACATAGGCTGAATGCTATGAAAAGTCACTCTTTTGTAAGGACTGAAGTTACTATTTACCTAGCACATCAACAATAATAGTCTTCTTCCGCTCACCACCGTCATTTTTAGCAAGAAGAGTGTATAAACCCTGATGACTCCTTTTGCAATTCCTGATGACTAAAGAAGAACTAATAGCTGTTTCTTCGATTTTGGCCTCTTCTGGTAAGGCTCGTTCATCCCTGCTCCAAGTCACTGTTGGAGTAGGTTTTCCTGACACGTATGCTATGATCCTAATTACTCCTCCAGCATGAACAACAATTCTGTCCCTGACGCTTGCATCCAAATTAATATCAGGAGCCACTGTAGGAGTAGAACAAAAAGAGAAAAAAAAAAAGGGCAATTTTAATTTTTTCTTCCCATTTTGAATATGAGGAACTAAAAATAGATATGTAAATGGCAAATACCAATTCTGTCCTTCATTTCAATAATGTCTGTAACTTCTCCAGGCTCTCCGATGCCAGCAGCATTCACTGCTCTCACTCTGAATTTGTAAAAACATCCTTCTTTTAATCCTGCCACAACGAACTTAGTTCCTCTAATTTCTTTATCCTTTACCTGGAAAAAAGTATTTTAACATCAGCTTATATCAAGGTATTATCAATTTCTTTGCAATCTTGTTTCAGATTTATATGCACAAGACAGAAGACAGTCTTAAGCATACATGGGTCTAGCTCACAAGATCCTTCAGAACCTGCATAAAGACATTTAGGAGGTGGACATGCAAGCTATTATTTTGACAATTCTGACAAGGCTGTTAGAACAATTAAAACAGTCTGTGGTCTCAGATGAGTTACATATATTATTGGACAAATAAAATCATGTAAGTGAGAGTGGCATAAAAAAGGAATTAATTGTTCTTTTTTAAACTCCAGTATGAAGACTGTTTACCTGGAAGCAGTGCAGGAAATTTAGGTATTACTTAAAATGCATGCAAATGTTTACGGAGATACAAATCCCAGCTAAGGTATCCATCACTTAAATTTTTAGTTATGCATTACTGAAAAAAGTAGGAAAATACAGGACATAGCAATTCCACACGATTTGCTACCATTTGATACCAGTGCCAGTTCTAAACAGGTCTTCTCTTCTGTTCTTTTATTACAAATTATGCATGTATTTTCTCACATCTTTAAACAGAAATTTAAAAAGTCTATGTCTAGGAAACTGCAAAGTTAACTTGATGTTGCAGATGGGCTATTGTTGACTTTTACATTTGGTCTGGTATTTTATACATCTGAAGATCATTATTGTGCAAAAATATGAACTTTTAGAAAAATAATTTGCATAGAGAACATTTGCAAAAAAATGATTTTTTTTAGTGTTTTCTTTTGATAGACAAAGACAAGAAATGCTGATTCTGTAACAGTTTTGCACCTACCCTTTCCCATTCTTCCTTGCCTTCCTCTTTATACTCCACAATGTAGCCAGTGACCCTAGATCCACCATCCTTTAATGGTGGAGTCCACTCCAAGTCTACTGAAGACTTTGTCCAGTCAGTAACTTTTGGAATAGGAGGGCCAGGTGGGGCTGAAAAATATCATCATACCATTACAGCATTAACAATATATTCTATGTAGCTATTTGAATATTTTTGAATTCAAAAGTAGGAATCTAAAATACTTACCGATAGGATCTCTAGCAATTGCTGGATCAGATGGCATGCTTGGGGGACCAACACCAGCTGCATTAATGGCTGAAACACGGAACTGATATTCAGAGCCTTCAATAAGACCTGTAACTTTGTATGAAACCCCCAGTGCCATAGGTTTGATAGGATCACGGTTAACTCTGGTCCATCTCTTTCCAGTAGTCTCTTTGCGTTCCAACCAATAACCAGTAATAGGAGAACCACCATCATGTTCAGGTTCTTCCCAGTTTACAGTCATTGAGTCGCGTGTTATACTGCTAACTGTTGGCTTGTCACAAGGTCCAGGAACAGCTGGAGAAAAAAATGCACACATAGGTTGTAAAGAAAAAGTGCTAAAGGAAAATAGATATAGCTAGAGTACAAAACCAGTGCTATGCACTGACATGGTCATAGTTGCATTAGGTAGTTATCTACCTCCAAGAGATTCCTTTCCTCATTCACCTGCCCATCCCTATCTACATACCTACGCTTCTGTGAAACATAAAACATCTTTCCTTCAAATAACAATTTTCAAAAATTAGTTTTACTTCCCTTCAATAACTCATTTCAATGCCCAGTGTAATCTTGGAGGTTTTGAAAATGACTTTTCTCTTGCCAGTCTAACATTCTTTCTACATCAGACTACTCTAATTTGTCTTTCAAAACTGGAGACAGAAAGTTGACTCTGCCATCTATGAATTCAATGTCTCAAATATAACAGAATGCTCAGAATCTTATCAGAGACCCCATTATTTGTACAATTAAACCTCAAAAAAAATTTATTTTAATATATAACAAGGAGGGAGAAAAGTATTTTTAAGTACTACATGGGCTTTCAAGACTAACTATTAATGTTAAAACTCTTTCATCTATCCTAGAAAAATTAGGTATGTGAAGAGAGAAAAATACTAGCTGTATATAACACATGCTGTACACATACCAGCGTACGAAAACAACTGGCATAATTTGAAAGTATAATCCTACTTACTGAAAAGGTTTCGTGCTGTTTCTGGTTCACTGTCCAAAGGTTCTCCAATACCATATTTATTTTGTGCCATAATGCGGAACACATATTCATGGCCTTCCATCAGCTTGGGAACAGTGAATAAACATTCCTTAGGCTCATTTGTAACAGGTACCCATGTCTTTCTATTTGCTTCTTTTTTCTCTATAACATAGTTTGTAATCTTAGAACCACCATCATCTAATGGAGGGAGCCATGATATTGTCATTTTATCAGCGAAAATGGATTCAAATTTAATAGGTCCCACTGGAGGTCCAGGACGACCTAAAAGAAATTTTTTTTAGAAAGGAGAATTAATTAAAATGCTATTAAAGCATCACATGAATGCTACCAATTTGTGTAATAAATGAGAAGTCCAGATATCTACCCAGAACATTTAGTCTCATCTCCTTTGAAGCAGTTCCCAGATCATTTACAGCTGTTATAGTGTATAAGCCTGTGTCACTTCTGCGAGACTGTTGAATCAATAAAGTGCAAGTATCTTCACCAACAATCTTGTTGACATGTTGATCGTACAGCACTGGTGTTTTGTCATCTGGTTTCTTTGGAGGTGCTTTTAGCCATGTTAATGTGGGGAAGGGTACACCCTTTATCTTGGCCACAATTTTAACATCTGTACCTTCTTCGACCTCCATAAATTCCTTGAGTTCAATAGATGGTGGGCCTACAATGAAATGTTGAAAAAATTAACATACAAAAATATGTTGTAATTTTTAAATGGAATTTGTACTTACTGGTATCAGTTAGTACTTACATGTCTGGTCTTTGACAACAATTGGGCCAACAGTGGCTGAGGGCCTGCTAGGGCCTGCTATATTTACAGCTTTGACTCTGAATTCATATTCTCCACCTTCTACAAGATCCTCAACAGTAAACTTTGTTTCCTCCACGTCACGTCTGTTGCATTGCTTCCAAGTCTCTTTTACTTCTCCAGTACGATCCCAGCGAAGGCATTCAACATTGTAATGTGTAACAGGGGCTCCACCATCATTCTTCGGTGGTTTCCATGTCAAGCTCACTGTATTCTTGGTTACAAGGCCAATCCTCAGTTTAATAGGTGGATCTGGAGGATCTTCACAAACAAAACAAATGTGAATAAATCCTCTGTACAGTGCTACATGGTTTTAAAGAATTCTTTTGACTTTGATTTCACTTACGAATTGGATCTCTGGCTGTGGTCCGCTGGATGGTTTCTGCAGGAGGGCCAACACCAAAACGGTTTTCTGCACGTACCCGGAAGAAGTACTCTTGGCCAGATATGAGATCAGGTACAACAAAAGAAGTACTTCCACAGTTTGCATTGACTTTAGTCCAGGCCTTCCCATCAATGTTTCTTTTCTCTATAACATAGCCTCTGATTCTATCTCCACCATCATCATCTGGCATCTTCCATGAAAGTTTACAACTACCTCTTGTGATATCACTTACTTTTAGGTCTTTTGGTGGACCTGGGACGTCTGTTAAAAGTGAAAGCACAACAGAAACAAGTTTACTTAAGTGCATGGAAAAGTAAGACTAAAACCTAGTTTTTGAATACTTCAAGAGGTATAAACCGTACCAAGCACATTGACTCTGACGTGCAAAGTTTTTTGCCCTGCTTTATTCTTTGCTGTAATACTGTATCGTCCAGAATGACTTCTGTTGCACTCAGGGATGATAACCACTGAACTTGTATCAGTTGCTTCCACCTATTATAAAAAGAAAGAGACATTATAGAACAACTTTGAATGCTTATGTTTGAAAAATGTAGCAATACCAAAGTTACAAAAATAATTTGCTTTACCTGAGCTTCTTCAGGTACATTATGACCTCCCTCCTATAAACAAAAGGAAATAATGTAAATATACAAGAGGACAGGTTTAAATGTCTAAAAAAAGTTTTTACTTTTACTAACCTTTGCTGTTGTTTTTGCTTTTCCTTCAAACTCCCAGAATGTTTTTGGAACTGGACGACCCTTGATAATAGCTGGGATTTTAATGGTGGTGCCAGCACGACAATTAAGTAAATCCTGTGCTCCAATATCAAGGAAGATTTCTGGTTCCTCTGCAAAAATATTTTAATATATAAATGTTAAGAGCTACTGAAAGTAAATTTCTGTCAGCACTTAGTTAAAATACCCCATAAACAGAATGCATATTTGTGAGAAAGATTGGGTATGCAAAGAGGAAGCTGGGATATTTACAAATACAAAAACTTGTTGTAGACATTTCTTCATAAAACACACATTATTTCCTTAGTATATTTATAAGTGGTCATCAGTGTTTTAATGGATCCTGCCCTGGTAGTGATTATTATGACACTTTAAAAAGTCTGTGTCAATCTGTTGTTACACTTTGTCATAATTGTTCTGTTTTGACTTTGGCTTGCTTGTCATCCTTTTTGAACACTCATTAGCAGTAGATGGCATTTAGGTATACATACCTAAATTAATTCCAAGGACACTTACCTAGAATGTCTTGGACAGGTATTTCTGATGTTGCAGGACTTGGTTCTGATTCTCCAGCAGCATTTACAGCTTTCACCCTGAATCTGTATTTTCTGAGCTCTTTCAAGTTGGGAATAACACATTCACAAGTAGGAAAGAGTTTGTCTCCTTCATTCACCTTCTTCCATTCAGTACTACCTTCATCTTGCATTTCAACAATATATCCTTTTATAGGACTGCCACCATCCTTTTGTGGAGGCTTCCACGCAAGAGCTACAGATGATTTGGTTTTGTCTTTGATCTCTGGACAAGACGGTGGACCAGGCACAACTTGTAAAACAAGAAGTAAAAATTACCTGAGAGTTAGTGTCTGCCTATATTTTTCTGTATAGTGACTGGAAGAATGCAAGTATTTTTATTTTCTTCTGTCACAGAGAAATGACGAAAACCAGCAAGCTACTTTGTGTCAATATATTCTTTTTGGTTTAATGAAAACAATGCGTTGATCCTGTTTTGACAGGGGAGTTGGACCCAAGGACCTCTGGAGGTCCCTTCCAACCTCTAATGTTCTGTGATTCTGTGATTAATTGCACTAAATACAATATAAATAAAACTAGCATATTTTAGTTCTGGTGTGATACAGTCCTTTAAAATAGTAATTTAAATTATATACTTACATATGGGATCTGCTGCTAAGGCAGGATCTGATGGTTCACTGGGAGGGCCAATTCCAGCAAGATTTTCAGCCATGACTCTAAATTGATATTCAACACCTTCGACCAAACGAAGTACATTGTACTCTAGACCTTTTACTGCTGGTTTTGTTACTGGAGCCCTGTTAACACGTGACCAGTAGACACCTCCCACCTCTCTCTTCTCCAGCCAATAGCCAGTTATTGGGCTGCCACCATTGTCCAAAGGAGGCTCCCAAGAGACCAGCATTGATGATCTGGTGCGATCTAAAATTTTTGGCTTTCCAGGAGGTCCAGGAAGGCCATAGGGATCCTTAATGACAACTTTTTCTGAGAGGCATTCATCACTTATTCCATATTTGTTTGCAGCACGGACTCTAAATTGATATTTTTCATTTGTTGCAAGATTCCATACCTGAAAAATGAGATTTAGATCAATACTTGTCTACCTTCAGAATAAACTTATTTGAAATTATGTTGTGGATTTTGCTTTAAATTCTGTCTTGGAATTTCATTGGCATAACTGTGTTTATGTACTACACAGCTCTGTGTAAAGCCCTCAGGATATTCTTATTTCATGTGCCTAGGACCAAACATAAATAAATAAACATCATCATGTTTGGGTTTGTGGTTGACAAAGCTATGAATAGTGCTGGGAAATGGAGAGGAATATGTCTTCTAAACTCAGCCGAGATTAAGTAGCAAAAGATAACAATTTATCTTACTCTGTCACATGAGGAAAACTCATACACATAAATGAAGAAAACATTCATCCAGTAATCCTGGACTCTAAATGGAGCACAAGCACAAGCATCTATGCAAGCAGTAGTTTTCATTAGGTATGCACTAGTGTTAATTTTCATGTATACTACAGTAGGTAGTGAAGAATTTTATGAATTACCCCCAGTCTTCTCTCAATAGCACTTTTGGAAACTTCTTCCCACTCAGATTTCTTCCTACTAGCATCACGTTTCTCAATGATGTAATGAGTAATTTCACTACCACCGTTATCAAGAGGGGCATCCCATGTTAAATAGCATGATTCTGCTTTAATATCAGAAACAGCAAGATTTCTTGGTGGAGAAGGACGATCTGTTTGAAAGCAACAGAAAATAGAATTATATTAAGAAAAGGAAATAGTATTTTACTAGCTGTAATTTTGTTAAAGTGTTGTACCCTTACCATATACTTCAACATGCACATTGCGAAATGCAGTGCCAAGACGATTGGAAGCTCTCACAGTGTAAGTGCCTTTATCATCCCTCACAGCTGCAGGCAAGCTAAGTTCTGTTTTTGCTTCACTTCTAGATACTTCTTCCTTGGTTATCTTAAGTGCACTGGATGTTTGGTCAATTAAAACCTCATTCTTGTCCCATTCAATCTTGGGCATTGGCAGACCTGTCACATCAGCAGGAATATTTACTGGTTCTCCTGCCTTCACTTTGATAGTATCACCTCTCACAGCCAAGCGTAATGTAACAGTTGGAGGCACTGAAAACAAGAAGAAAAATGACAGCATGAAAAAGGAGACAAAAAAAACCCAACAACAACAAACCCTGTAGTGTTCTGTGGAACTTTGTATGGATTTCTTTAAAGCAGATATACCTTCATCATCTTGTATAACTACATTGAGTGGCAATGATGGTTCACTTTCTCCAATGGCATTGACAGCTTTCACACGGAATTCATACATATGAAGTTCATCAAGTTTTTCAACAAGAAGAGATGTTGTCGGACACAGCCTTGCATTAACTCTTTCAAAGTCTTTTGAATCATGTCTTCTTTTCTCAACAATATATCCTAAGACAGGACTGCCACCATCACTACGTGGAGGCTTCCAGTCAAGAGTAATGGTTGATTTCGTCCTCTCCGTGTACATGAATCTCTCTGGTGCTGTTGGAGGACCTATTAACACAGATAAATCATAATGAAAAAAAAAAAATTAAAAATGGAGAAGATTTAATAATATGAATGCAGTAACTTTGGCTTCTTAAAGCAACAGCTTTTACATGAAAAGTATCTGACTATGATTTGGATAGCATATAGTTTCTCAAGTTTTACAGAAGTGATTCAGAGAAGTTATTAATCTAAGGCAGATGCTTTATCCAGGTAGTGAAAAAGCAAATATGCTTTCTGTATAGAAAGTAATCCTCACAACAATTTACTAATCTATAATTAAAAATAGTTTTTTTAAAAGAAACCACATAAAATCAGTCATCTTACCTAACGGATCAACTGCAAGAATGGGCCCTATTTCAACAGGTGGACCAGTACCAAATTTGTTCTTGGCGCTAACACGGAATTTATATTCTTGTCCTTCAATCAGACCAGTAATATCACATTTAGACCTCTCTGTGTCTACAGCTAGTCTCCATGTATGCATTTTGGCATCCTTTCTCTCAACAATGAAGCCTATGATATCACTGCCACCATCATCTTCAGGATCGGACCAGTTAAGCAAACACATCTTTCTGTTTGTGACCACTGGCTTTAAGTCAAGGACTGGCCCAGGAACATCTGGGGGAAAAAAAAAAAATAATTACATAAGTGGGAAAGAGCCCAAAGATTATCTCACCAAAAGAAATGCTAAGTTGATTTCAGAAAATACTTTTCTTACCAAATACTTCTACTCTTGTTCCTGCAGATTTGGAACCACTACTATTGGTAGCAGTAATTACATATCTTCCATGGTCTTTTCTCAATGCATTCTTAATGGTTAACACAGATTTTGTGCCAACATTTTCAATAATGGCTCGTTCTTTGTCCAATTCACCCTCCTCTACAGCCCACACAATGGTAGGAGTAGGACGTCCTGTCACAGTAGCAGGAATTGTAATAGTTTGCCCAGCCATGACCTGAATGCCTGCTTTGACAGAAACATCCAGCTCAACAGTGGGAGGTTCTGGAGAAGAAAGAGAAACCATCAATAAGTTCAAGGGAGAGACTAAAAAACACCTTTTAAGCAGCTGGATGTGTCTTGAAAATAATACAATTGCAATACCTTTGGGTTCTGTAACTGTTGTGGGTTCAGTTTCACCAGGTGGTCCTTCACCAGCTGCATTAAGTGCAGTAACACGCAGTTTATAATCTGCACCTTCTCTGACTTCTTTAACGGTATACTGCCGAACCTTTATAGGTTTTTCTGTGCAACGTGACCACTCATTTACTCCCATCAGTTGCTTGTATACGTGGTAGCCAGTGATATCTCCACCACCATTATACAGAGGAGGTTCCCATTCTAACTCAATAGAAGTTGAGCTTGTATCAGAAACCCTTGGAATTGGTGGACCAGGTGGCACTATAAATAAATAAGGTGTAAAAATCAAGGTTAAAGACTATGAATCCCATTCTATTCCCCATCTGCTATTACCTTCTGCTAATCTACTTACTTATTGGATCCTGTGCAGTTTTGGGGTCTGATGGTGGACTAAATTTACCAGGGCCAGCTGCATTTTCAGCACATACTCTAAAGACGTAGGTTAGTCCTTCCAACAGTCCTTCAACTTTTATTTCCAGAGCACTTACAAGGTTCCTGTTAACCCGAGCCCAATGAGTACTATTAATTTCACGTTTTTCAATCCAATATCCTATGATTGGGCTGCCATTGTCTTTTGGTTCGTTCCATTTAACCAACATACTGTTGCTGGTAACATCTTGCACATCAGGTTTATTTGGTGGATCTGGGGGAGCTGAAAAAAACAAGTGTAATTTTGTCATAATTTCTGTCTTCTTCAGAACTTAATCAAAGCTAAGAACTAACATATGGGAAATGACTAATTTTAAGTAATTCATAATTCTTTTATGCTTTTTAACAGAAAACTTGATTCTTAACTGCAATCAGTAATCAAGCTTGCAGTGGTCTGTCTTGGCAAAAGCATTACTCTGTTGAACACCAGAAATATCACTGTTCAGATACCGAGTGCTTTAAGTATAAAATTTTATGACAGTGATTATCATTCTTATTTCTTTACTATTGAAAGTAGAATGCTGTCACTATTACCCTCTATTCCAATGATTTAAATGCACAATAAACAATAGTTACACTGCTCAAGTTTCTTCTGGGAAGAAGCTGAGTGTTCCAGGAGCCTGTGTAGTTTTACACTGTTTTTTTGAAAAGGTTGTATTTCATAATGAAAACTTACAGAAGGGATCTTTTGCTGTCATTGGTTTTGAAACACATGGTGGGCCTTGTCCAACTCTGTTTTCAGCAAATACACGGAAAAGATATTCTTTCCCTTCAATGAGTTTTGTTACATGGAATTTGCAATGCCTGAGTGTTGAACTGACAGTGACCCAGCCCATTTCGGCTTTTGTATTGTCTTTCTTTTCCAATACATAGTTTAGGATTTCACTTCCACCATCATCAAGTGGAGGCTCCCACTTGCAAATGACTGAATTTTTCTTCACATCTTCAAATACAAAGTTAACTGGAGGCCCAGGTGTATCTGTTAGTAAAGTGAGAAAAATTATGAGTACTCATCTTATGCACTTCTTACCATATACTCTCAACAACTAGGTGTTTTTGAGGACATTCATTACATACCTAACACATTGACTTCACATGAAGCTTTTGCAACACCATGATCATTTTCTACTTTAATTGTAAATGTGCCATGGTCAGCTCTGATGGAGTCACGAACTGATAGTATAGATTCTCCTTCTTTATGGTTATCAACACTCATACGTTCTGGCAGTGAAAGCTGGAATGGCTTCTCTTCAGCTTCACCCTTCTTTTTTGTATATGTTGTTACTCTCTTTTTTATTTCCTCTGGTGTGATAACTTCATCATTCCTCAGCCAAGTGATAGATGGATAAGGTGATCCTGAAATATGTGCCTCCAGTATGATCTCATCACCTCTCTTCACCTCAAGGCCAGACTGTAGGTTTGCAGCAAGGAAGACTTTTGGAGCGTCTGTAATAGCATAGAAGGATAAATAGAGAGTAGAATCTTCCAATATGTTTTAGGATGTATGGCAATTACTAAAATCAACCAAATGAGCAATTCATACCGATAGGATCCACAGCTTTCACAAAAGGAGTAATCCGAGAAGGCTCACTAATGCCAGCAGCATTCTCAGCACGAACACGGAACTGATATTCCTTTCCTTCTTCAAGACCTTTCACTGTGTAAGTTAATAGAGGTACCAGATAATCATTGCATCTCTCCCACCTCTCCTTGCCCTTACAAAGTTTTTCTATTATATAGCCCATAATCTTGCTTCCACCATCAAAGAGAGGTGGTTTCCATGTAAGTGTTACTGATTTTGATGTTGGATTATGGACCTCAAGGTCAACAGGAGGATCCGGAGGTTCTGTGGAAGAGTGGCAAAAGAGAGATCATATGAGAAAAGAAAATACAAATATTTTGATTAAAATTCAATTTGCTAAATTATTTACTAGTAAAAAAAAAATAATCTTACGTTTAGGGTCTTCTGCAATGATTGGGTTTCTTAGTTCAAGATATTCACCTCCTCCAATCTTATTAACAGCTTTTACACGGAAGTAATATTCACAGCTTGGGATTAGATCTTTGACTTGCCATGAAAGCTTATTTTCACCAGACATGACTGGGATATATGTTCGACGACCAGCTTCTCTGCGTTCCAGAACATAATGCAGAATAGGAGTACCACCATCAAAGTCTGGAGGCTCCCAGGATACTTTGCAAGAATTCTTAGTGACTTCACTTGCCTTAATGTCTTTACACTGTCCAGGTGGACCTGTTTTAAATAAGAATAATTAAATTGGTTAATGGTTAGTTAAGATGGGAAACTGTATCTCTAGAAATAAGAAATTATATTACAGTTCTTTACTTTGCAGAAAGCAGACCAAATCCACAAATGTTGGCTGCATAGCATATATACAAATGTATGTTCCTAAAGGTGAAAAATATTCAGAATTCTTACGGGTGATTTTACGTTTATATGATGACTATTCATAATTCAGCTTTGAGCAGCCACTGACTAGTTTGACCAGCTTGGGGTAAAGTGATTTTTTTGGTGAGATTTCACAACATTAATGACTTTATGGCAATCTACATGTGTCTGAGTTGAAGTGACTTTTCCAAATGGCAGAAAAGGGATTTTTCTAGTCCTTTCTTCTGTCAGCTCCAGAGCTCAAGCTAGGATAAGTATGCTACTCAGAATGTGAGAAGCCTAGTTACCTATGACTTTGACGTTGACTGAGCCAGTTGTTGATGCCAGCTTGTTCTCCAGTGTGATAGTATAGACACCGGCATCAGCATGAACACTGTCTATGACTTCAAGTAGTGCAGAGGTGTAGTCACTCTTCATTGTTGTTCTGTCACCAGCTTTCAACTCTTTGCCATCTTTGTGCCATGTTATAGTTGGGGCTGGAACAGCTCTGAAGGGTATAGGGATACTTAATTTCTGTCCTTTAACAACAACAATGTCACGAGTTTTTAGATCAATTGTAGGATTACCTGTAAAAGTAAGGATAATATTACTAGAAATCTGCCAAACATTGTTGTTTTTTTTTCAGTTATGCACATCTGAAAGAAAACAAACAAAAAATGGGAATTTCTTCTTACAGTCTGGGTCCTTGGCAACAACTTTTTCTGAGATATCTGATGGCTCACTAGCTCCAACAGCATTGACAGCTCTGACTCTCAGCACATATTCCTTGTCTGGAACAACACCTTCCTCCACTTTGCATTTTAGATCTTTTATTGGACGAGAATTGATCCGCATCCATTTTTCTGTTCCTGCTTCGCACATCTCAACATTATACCCAATAATAGGGCTGCCACCATTCTTCTCAGGTGGTTTCCATGCAATGCAAATATGATTTCGACCTGCGTCTGTGACATGTAAATCCTGAGGAGGTGAAGGAGGGCCTGCAGAAATGGAAAATAGTGTTTTGGGCTTTTTTTCTCCCAGAATATCTGTTCTGCATGGTATACTGTTTCCATAATCCATACACTTTATATTATACTGCTACTCACTTGTTGGATCTTCAATATGAATGAGGTCGGTTGGTTCACTGGGATGACCACATCCAGCTTCATTTTCTGCACGAACCTGGAACTGTACATCTGTACCTTCAATGACGTCAGTCACTCTGTAAGTGCAATCTGGACCAGCTGTTTTGCCAGCTTTTACCCAACGAGTGGCTAGTTTTTCTTTCTTTTCAATAACATATCTGAATAAATTGGAGAAAATATTAGTAGGCATTGAAACTGGGACACTTCAGACTTAATAACTCAATAAAATAGTCTGGCCAGTGGAAAAGTAATCATGTGTGACAGATTCAATGAATTTTACTTCAGACATCAGCCAGTTAGTTCTTGTAGCCCTGCCAGGTCTTGGACTTGAGCTAACAGTTACACACAGATCAAATTCTCAAAGACACTTCCTGAACTTCTGCTGTGTTCTCAGATTTTAGAAAGCTGCAGAGGTGAAAGAATCTTCATGCTATATTTGCCTCTTTGCAAGTTTGTAAATATTATCTGTGAGTTACTCTACTGTCAACATTCTGCCTATGACAGGCTGAGGGAAAGTAATTTGAATTAAGTGACTTCTGTAGCTTCAGACGAATCTCAGTAGTTGTCAGTTTGTCTAAGATATGTTTACTGTGATTGAGAAAGAGAGGAAGAGTGAAAATATAAAGATGAAAGATGTAAGTGGCCTTTCAGGTGACAGATACTTCAGAAACCAAGAAAAGTACAAGTTTGAAGCAACCCAAAGGGCTAGTTTGGACTAGCCTACCTGCAAAGCATAATACAGAAGAGAATGAACAGAAAAGAGATGAGGTGTCATCTTAGTTTTGTGTATGCAGTGTGAATGAGAAACTATGTCAGAAGGAAAGTCTAAGTGGCTAAAACCCTGGAGAGTATGGTTGCATTGTTTTTCATATTTTATATATAGTTCAGTTTGATTTGATGCTGTTATGAAGTTGACAGCATATTAATTGTTCAAACATATTAGATTATTTATATTTGCATAATTTCCATGTGCTAAAATTAGACTCTTCATTGCTTTGACCACATGGCTTCTCTTTTACACCTATCCACTTCTTTTTCCTTCTTTTTCCTATAAAATATGTCCTTTCAAAATGTAAATATTTTGAGAGAAACATCATAATTTATGGTAAGATCTTCATCCACAGGAACACTACACAAACTTAAAATGACCTTACCTTTGAATTGGTCTCCCACCATCATTCTTAGGTGGCTCCCATTTCAAATCAACGTGGCCTTTTGTCACTTCAACTATTGTAAGAGCATATGGAGGTCCAGGTGTTGCTAAAGAAAAAATATGCATGTTAGAAGTATCTGTTACATATGACCTGCTTCTGTTTATCACTAAGTAAGCAGATATGAAACTTACTGAAAGTATCTTTAGCAAGCACTGAATCTTCAATTTCACAATAATCACTCTGTCCAATGGCATTTTCAGCAGCCACACGGAACACATACAATGAACCTTCAGTCAGTGGGCTCACTGTGTACTTGGTATCTTTCACTGTTGTATCAACTGTCTGCCAACCTTTTCGCCTTACATCTCTCTTTTCAACAATGTAGTTGGTAATTGGAGAACCTCCATCTTTTTCTGGTGCTGTCCACTTAAGGTCTGCTGTGTTTTTAGTAATATTAATAACTTCAAGCCACCGAGGTGGTGAAGGAGGATCTGTAAAAGAGAAAAAGAAGGTAAAGCATGTTAGCATATTTTCCATTGAAGATCTCAGAAAATGCTATTAAAACTTTGTGTGTTTTAATAGCTCTTAAGCGTTGCAAGAGTTCAGTTGGTACCTACACAGGGAGTCAGAAATGGGGCGTTTACAAACAGACAGTGTACTTGTAGTAACAGCACACTGAAATAATACTCACAGAGCCTCTCTTTGCATAGCACAGGGTCACTGGGTTCACTGGGCTCACTTTCGCCAGCTTTGTTCACAGCTCTTACACGAAATGAATATTCTTGTTTCTCCATAAGGTCTTTGAGGAAGTGCTCAGTTGTAGGAACTCCTTCAGCCACTCTCACCCACTCATCTGTTCCAGTCTTCAACAGTTCGATGACATAAGATTCAATCTTTGCCCCTCCATCATGTTCTGGCTTTGTCCAGTTCAGTCTTAATGACGTCTTGCCAATATCTTTCACAGTTGGCTTTCCGGGAGGCCACGGTGGATCTAGACAGGAATACAATATTAATTACATGATTGAAAACAAAGATTTATTTTGTTGTTAAATGAAAGCATTTTAAAACTGTATATTATACCAATTGGGTCTTTCACTAGGATTGGCTCTGTTTCCTTGCTTGGTTTTCCAGGTCCTGCAAGATTCTCTGCCAAGACACGGAACTTATATTTCTTCTTATTTGTAAGACCTTTAGCTCTGGAAATGAAAATTAAGTTTGATTAAACCAATTCTAAACCTTAACTTGTGCTTAAAACGTTATTCTCTCTCTACTCTTTCTACTACTGTTTACTTGGAAAATCTAAAATTACCCAGATTACTGCTAGTGACATTTTATGAAATGGTGAACATTCAAAATATGTATATTGTCAACAGTAAAATGGTGCACCATGACACTGAAATCAATGTTTTTGTATGTTCCTTAGTTAGTTAAAACAAGTATCAAGAAAAACAAACCTCAAGGTTTTGGCAAACTGCTATTTAAGGATAACATATCACAGAAACTATAAAGTATAACTTTTTTATTATTTTTAATGAAAAAAGAAAAGGAATGATTCAATTCTTGTGTAATGACATTCTGGTTTAAAGCTAATTATTTAAAAAAATTGCCATCAGATTTTAGCTGAATATAAGCTAGTGAAAAAAGAGTAAAAACAATGTAAAAGTTGTTTATAAAGCTATTGTTACATTTTTGTGTCTCTGTGACGTATTTTAGGCTAAATTGACTATAGTCTTACTTGAATGTTGTATCTTTCACTGGCATTTTATTGCATTTTATCCACTTGTCCTGCTCAGGATCGTATCTTTCAACCCAGTAGCCAGTTATAGGGCTGCCACCATCTTCATCTGGTTCATTCCAGGTTAAGGTGACTGAGTCTTTAGTGACCTCTGTAGGCCGGAGACCTGTTGGAGGGCCTGGTGGATCTGTATAAATTAATAAATTCAAGAAAACAAAACAAAAAACAAAGCCATCACACATGTGGTGTTTTTTCTTTCTCTGTTAAAATATTCTAATAATTTAACATTAATTTAATTAACTAACCAAATGAATATTTTGCAATGATGGGGTTACATTGTGCTGGCTCCCCAATACCATACATGTTCTCAGCACTGACTCGGAACACATATTCTTTATGAGGAGTTAAATTGGTAGCTCTGAATTTTGTATCCTTTATAGTTGATGACAGCTTGTGCCATATTTCACTGTCTGTAGCTCTTTTCTCAAGGACATAGTTGGTAATTTTAGAACCCCCATCATCTCGTGGAGGATTCCATGTCAGAAGGCAAGATTCATTTGTGATTTCTGATACATCAAATGCCGCTGGTGGACCAGGTTTATCTGTAGAGGACAAGATGTAAATGTTAATCTTCTGTTTTCATATCTTGGTATGTTACTAATGATTTTTAGAAATGACATAAAATACATGCATACCAAGAACATTAACTTCAACAACAGCAGTAGCACGTCCACTGGAATTTACAGCTTCTATAATATAGGTTCCGCTATCACTCCTCTTGCTATCTGTAATGGTGACTGTAGAATGATTAGGTTTGGTTTCAATGGTGATTCTGTCATCAGGTCTCAAAATTTTGTCAGCCTTGGTCCAAGTAATCTGGGGCTCAGGCTTTCCGGTTACTTTAGCTGGTAGCTCTATTTTAGTTCCAGCTTTCACAGTAAGTCCAGCAAGAAGCTTCACATCTAAGAAAATTTCTGGTGCCTCTGATTTAGGAGAGAGGAAAAAAAAAAATCATTGTTATATCAACAGCATTTCAGAGACTAGTAAAAATAAAGCAGCTATTGTCATTCAGTGATTGAAGTAATTACCTTTTGCATCAATAGCCTGAATATCATCTGTTGGCTTACTTGGCTTGCTAGCTCCCATTCTGTTCAAAGCCTTAACCCGATATGCATACCACTCCCCTTCCTTGAGTTTTGTCACTTCCATTCTGTTTGTTAGAAATAAGAATAATCAGATATGTAAAGTGGTGAGGAGAGCACCATTAGTTAAAAGGATATACATTCTGATGTTAATTTACTTACTTTGTTTCAATAACAGGTTCCCCACATATCTCCCACTTGTCTGTTCCACGTTGGCATTTTTCTACCAGATAACCCTTAATGCGGGCACCACCGTCATATTTGGGAGGCTCCCAAGTCAGGAAGATTCCTTTTGATGTTGGATTTCTCCATTTAACGTTTTCTGGTGGATCAGGCACCGCTATTGAAAAAATGAAAACATATGGGGTCTTAGAAACCAGTCTAAGGAAGATTTTTTTTTCTACATCTTATTTTGGAGAAAATTAACAAGATTTCAGAAACAGAAAATCAGCAACCAGGTGAAAATGTTAACTTACTTGCTGGTGCTGACATATCTACAGGTTCATCAATATATGCAGGCTCTCCTGGGCCACATTTATTATATGCAGAAACTCTAAATAAATATTCTTTTCCCTGGATGAGGTCAGGTACAGTGAACTCTTGGTCATCAAGATGATCCACAACCTAAAGAGAAGGAAGGCTCAAATATAGTTCTAAAATTTATTTCCAAAGAACAATTACCAAAATAAGACATAAAATTCAGTAGTATATGAGGAAACAATATGGCTAATATAAACTGAAATGAGAAAGAATGAACTTACTTTGCTCCATGTTTTCCTGCTTACTTCACGTTTTTCAACTAAATAGCCGGTAACTGGACTTCCACCATCATCTTCTGGAGGTTCCCATGACAGCTGTACTGTGTTCTTGATTATGTCTAAGACTTTAAGTTCTCTTGGTGCACTTGGACGATCTAGAAATCGCAGAAATTGTATTAAATATTTTGTACTTGTAGTTTGACAGGCAATTTCTATAATCTATCTCACAGAAGACTTCATAGTATCATAGTATCAGTCAGGGTTGGAGGGGACCGCAAGGATCATCTAGTTCCAACCCCCTGCCATGGGCAGGGACACCCCACACTAGATCAGGCTGGCCAGAGCCTCATCCAGCCTGGTCTTAAACACCTCCAGGGACGGGGCCTCAATCACCTCCCTGGACAACCCATTCCAGGGCTTCACTTGTTCTTCTAGTCATTCTTCCATAAAAAAACAAAGTTGGATATTGAAAAGAGCTATTATGGTGGACGGATTTTGAGTTTTTAGTTATATTTTTAGTACACTTGGCTTACTGAAAGATGCATGATTTTACATTATTAACATAATTAGATTTTAGCAAGACAAGGAATATTATTGCTAGAATATATACATGTCCTCTTACCAATGACATTCACATTAATTTCTCCTGAAACAGATGACACAGGGTTTTCTAATGTTAAGGAATAAATTCCCTTGTCTGGACGTTCACTTGGACTAATTATAAGTTCTGCAAAAGAGGCAGTGGTTTTCATTGTTACACGATCACCCTCTTCTAAGACTTGATCACCAAAAGACCATGTGGCAGTTGGCACAGGGTAGCCAGTTATAGGAACACGGATCTTGATTGGTTCTGGGACAATAACTTCCAGCCCATCTTTAAATGCACTTAGGTCCATTGTAGGTCCAACTGGAAAAAACGTGAAATGGATTCAGTGAAATGTTTTCAGATGTTCTGAGTATGGCTAGTGATAGCTGTATTGAGAGGCTGATTCTGACTGTATCAGCCTGCAGACTGGAGCTGCCTAGGCCTAGCTGTGGCTTATCATTCCCCACCTCTTCTGGCTAAACCTTTTTTTAGAAATATGAGAGATGATAAATCAGCTTAGCATCATCGAGTAGATCTGGTTCACCCTAAAAACTTTGCGTTTTGATCTTTTTATCTTTTTCTCTTCTTTTTTTTTTTTTTTTTTATTTTTTTTGGCGCCTGTTTCTCCTCTATCACCTCCCATAAAGACAGGTCAGGAGACAAAAGGTCATTCCTTGCTCTTCAGACATTGTAACAGGACGCTACCTAATAGTACAGATAATTAACTGCTGGATTCATAATAGAGGAGAAATAGCTCAGAATCTCAAAGGTCTAAGGCTTTTTTATACTACTGGTCATCACACTTATCTAGTGGAAAAATGCACTAGGATTCCTCGCTGATTAATTCTCTTTAATAAATAGCATATGGCTTACCAAAAGTATCATCTGCTGTTAATGGCCCAATAGCCTCTGCTGGGTCAGACACACCAGCTGCATTTTCTGCTGAGACTCTGTAGTAATAACTGGATCCTGGTTTCAGTCCAGTTACCTGAAGAGCAAAAAGAATAATTTAGTACCTCATGTTAAGGATGATCTACACATTCTGGGTACTTTATTGATGAACAGAACATCTTACCTTAAATGTAAGAGCAGGTACTAGTTTTATGTTGCAGCGAATCCACTTGTCTGTCCCTTCTTCTTGTCTTTCAATAATGTAGCCTAAAATTGGGCTTCCTCCATCACTGAGAGGAGGTTCCCATGTGAGCTGCACTGATGTCTTAGTTTGATCTGAATGTTCAAGGTTAATGGGAGGACTTGGTCTCTCTGAAAATAATTTGAGAGAAATAAATTTCACAATGCACAAAGGAGTATAGTTCTGTATATTAGCTCTATATACTTAAAAGTACTCTATATCATAAAATTGTGTTCCTTTCTGTAAACTACACTTTTGAAATTGAGGTTGGATCCCAATTTCAAAGAAAAATTATTTGGAGCTATAACTGAACCAAATGATAGCAAAGTAGTCCTGATATATTTGAAGAACAAAATCAGGAAAAATCCAATTGTACATGGTATCTGCAGCACATGTTTTTTTCACACGTATTGTACATAAACAGTGGAAATATGAGAGATGTCATAATGCAGTTGCAATTGGTGCTTGCATACTTACGGATTGGGTCCATAATTTTTACTGCATGTGTAGCAGGACTTGGTTTGCCAACTCCAACTATGTTTTGAGCTCTTACTCTGAAGAAATATTCCTCATTTTCCACAACATCAGTCAGGACAGATGACAGTTCATCAGCTCCCGTGGTCATAGTTGGCTCCCATTTGATGGACCCTTTGCTGCGCAGTTCTACAACATAGCCAATAATGGGAGAACCTCCATCATACTCAGGTGGTTCCCAGGTAAGTGTGGCTCCAAATCTGTTCACATCAATAACTTCCACATTTTGAGGAGGACCAGGAACATCTGCAATTTATTTTAGGGAGAAGAAGCAAAAATAAGCTATGTGTTAGGAACCTGTTTTGGGAGTTTGTACTAATTTTCTCACACTGTCATCAAACATAGAGTTTTTCATATCTTTTGCTCACCAAATTTGCTCTTAGCTTCCACAGGTGTCTCTGTTTCCACTGGCTCACCAGTACCCACTCTGTTCCGTGCACTAACTCGGAAGAGGTATTCAACTCCTCCTTTCTGAAGTCCAGTAACAGTGTATTCACAATTTTCAGCATGATCGGTGACCATAATCCAGGTTTTACGCTTGATATCACGTCTTTCAACGACGTAGCCTATTATTTTACTTCCACCATCACTTTCTGGTTCTTCCCAAGCAAGGCCAACCTCACCATCATAAGTTTCAGTGACTTCCAAGTTTCTAACTGGACCTGGAACATCTAACAAAGATATGACAATATTTTAGGGCAATGCATTTTTAGTTTTTCCCTGCACTGTCTTAAATAAATACAAAGTAGGCTTTTATAATGGGAGTACATACCAATGACCTCTACATTGATGAATGCTTCTGCCTGGCCATGTTTGTTTCGAAGTATAACCTTGTACCTTCCCTTATCTGATTTCTTTGCTTCATGAATTTTGAAGGTAGTGCAGTCATTTGTTGTATCAACAGTTGTTGTGGGCAGATTTTCCTCTTCTTTCAACCATTCCGCTTCTGCTCTTGGGTAGGCATCATACGGAACAGTCATTGTTAAAGGCTTGCCAACATCAACCACAAGGTTTTGATCACCAGTTTTGATTTTAGGTGCAGCTGAGGAAGATCAATGGGAGAGGTAAGTATTTACGTATATATAAAAGCTACATTTCTGTAGTCAGCAAAGAAGCTAATGTAGAAAAGCAAAAGGTGTTATTATGTGAATACTAAGCAAATCCTTCGTACACTTGTTGGATTGTTCTGGAGAAAGAAACTCAGGCTGGTTGGTATGTACTGTGCTCTCCTACAAAATGAGGGAAAAGTGTGTTGCTTATTGGTGCGATCATGTAAAATAGACAAAGTAAGAACTTCAGTCTTACATGACTGGGATGAGTAGGCAATATAATTTTCATGTTCCAGATTTGCAGTGACCCAATGAAAAGGTTCTGTATCTTTCATGCCCTTGGGTACAGACAATGAAAAGTGACCTATATTTTCCTCAAAAGTCGGATCAGCATGATATAATAAAAAATGGTTTTTGCCTTTACTACAATGCATGCAGTTTAACAGACTTGCATGTCTGTCAGACTGATTGTCTATTCATTTTCATTCAACTATTTGAAATAGCAAACCCCAACCATTTAAACAGTTTATTCAGCAATCTATGATTTTATAAAAGAAACACAAAGCAAGCAACTTACCAGCTAATTCAAGCTTAGCTCTAGCTTCCTTATCTTTGGCAATAAATCTGTATTCCCCTTGGTCACGAGGCCTTATCTCACACACTTGCAGCCTGTGAACCTTTCCTTCACTCATCATCTGATGTTTGTCCCCTTGAACGATAATCATGTTGTTTCTCAACCACTTAACCTCCACACCATCTTTGTTCAACTCGGCCATGAAGATGACATCTACACCAGGAGCTTCATAAATATCTTGGGGTGGTCGGATGATCTCAACAGGGATTTCTGAAATAAATGTCAATTCATTTGGTGTTTTTTGTGTATTGAATCCATTATTACTAAATACTGAAGAAATACATCCTATTTGATTTTATACATACCTTCAACAAAAAGCCTTGCTCTAGATTTCCTGTCATCCACTCCACAGGAATATTCACACTCATCATCTAGTCTACAGTCTTTTATGATTAATCTGTGCAGATTTCCATCCTTTTCAAATTGGTATCTTTATGGGGGAGAAGAGCAGCAGTACTTTATTATTTCAGGCAAAGTAACTAAGTAAAGCAAGCGTATTTAGCATACGACTAAGAAAATGTACATACTTTTTGCCTTCTTTAATTTCTCTTCCATTTTTGTACCATTTTACACTGGCTTTCTCCTTGGAAAGCTGGCATGTAAAGACAGCATCATCAAACTCAGTGACAGTCTGGTCCTGGAGATGTTCAATGAAGTCTGTTGGTGCTTCTGTGATGAGAAGCTCTGCAACGGATTTGTCTTGTCCAGCAGTAACAGTGTATTCACCTTCATCTCTAAACCCACAGTCTTTAATAATGAGTGAGTGTTTGTATTTATCAATTTTGTACAAAATGCGCCTGTCAAATGTGATCTCTTCACCATTCTTTGTCCATTTGAGGGTTGCATTAAGGCGATTGACTTTGCACCAGAATGTGACAGTTTTCTTTTCCATGGTCTCAATGTCTTCAAGGGGCTCCACAATTCTGAGATCCTCCTCTGTTAAGACAAAACCAACCAAACTGTTTAGTTTACATCCTCGTGATTCTGAGGTGAAGTTTAATGTGAAGTGATGAAATAATTTTAATACAGCACAACTTATTTACCTAATACAGTTAAAGCAGCGGAGCTTTTGGCGTGTTCACCTCTTTGGTTTGACAGTGAGATAGTATAAGTAGCTTGATCTTTCAACTGTGCATCTCTGATTCTGAGAGTGTAAACTAAATCCTTCTGGACAATAATATATTTTTCACTATCAAATATTGCCTCATCATTTTTGTACCACTTCTCTTTGGCACCTACTTTATTGACTTCACAGTTGAAGATAATTTCTTGACCCTCATTAACATTTTGGTCCTTAAGAGGAGTTATAATCCTGAGTTTTTCTGGATTTAAGAAAAAAAGAAGAAATATGACATCATGTAGTATAACTAATGCAACAAAACATGCACCTGCACATTGATAAAATAGAGCTTACCGATGACTGTTAATCGTGCTGTAGCTTTAGATTCACCAACCATGATGGTATACTTTCCTGCATCTCCAAGAACAGAGTCTTTAACCACAAGTGTTCTCTTTTTCCCGTCTGAAATGATGTCGTACTTATCACCAGGCTCCAGGACTGTGTCACCCCATAGCCACTGTACTTCAATTGCCTCTTTGGATACTGAACAGACAAATTCGGCTTTGTCTCCTTCCAGCACCTCAAGATTTTGTGGTCTGGTAAGAAATTCTGCTGCAAGTTCTGAAAGAAAGCATTTTTATAGATAGATATATATTTTATTTTTTAACTTAAGAATACAATAAACCAAATTGGGTATTCCTCCTGATTTATCTATTTAGTTGTGACGCCCCCCACCCCACCCCCCCCAAAAATGCAAAGCCACAAAAATAACTCTCTTACCATGTACAGTAAGTTTTCCTGTTGTACTAGTGCTTGGGAGCTTGCAAGTATATTTGCCAGCATCTTCAGGATGAGCATTACGTATGAGAAGGATTCTCTTTCGGCCTTCAGAAATGTGTTCAAATCTACCACCATCAGGAACTGCCTCATCTCCTTTAAACCATGTAACTTCAGCATTAGGCTTTGAAACTTCACAGGTGAGTTTTATAGTGTCATTTTCATTTACTTCAAGATCAGGAAGGTTTTTGGTGAAAACAGCTTCTTCCTCTGTAACAAGAATTTCAACAGATGATCAAAACCTCTCATCCCTCAAAAGTTTTTCTTGTTCATAGGCTGGATTCTAAAACACTCTGTTTACCTAACACTGTAAGTAGGCCTGAAGTTCGAGCTGTTTTTGCTTCACAGGCATATTCAGCTTCATCATCAAAGACGCATTTACTGACAACAAGAATGTGTTCTGCACCTCTGGAAATTATGTCGTACTTTTTGCCTTTTCTTATTTCCATGCCATCCTTAAACCACTTCACCTGTTTTAGAACAAATAAACATGGTTATTAATAGTAACATACTTATCACAGATTTCAGTAGTGCTTTCTTTTGTAACAGCATAATAAAATCATCAATTAAAAAAACCCAAACCACTCCATTAGAAAGAGTGGTTGAGATTAAAAAATATCATTATTGACCTTGACACCCGGACGAGAAATTTCACATTCGAACCGAGCAGATTCTTTTTCTTTAACTTCAAGGTCAGTTAGAGGTTTCAGGAACTCAAGGCGAATAGCTGTAAGAGAAAAGAACATTTTCACTAGGGAAAAGTGTCAGGTAAATAAGAATAAATTGCAGATATTGATGTTATTTGCAGTCATAAATACCAGCATATAGCATTTATATCTCTTAAGACATTTTGTAGAAAATGGTAAATTACTCACGTTCCACATTGAGAAAACAGGATGTCTTGAAATCCTTAGCATCGCAGGTGTATGTTTTCGCATCATCCAGTGTGCAGCCATGGATAATGAGTTTTCTGACCCTGCCGTCAGAAATTATATCATACTTCTTTGATTTGTGAATTTCTTCTCCATTTTTGAACCACTTAACTTTTGCATTTTCCCTGGAAACTTCACATTCCAGTATTGCAGTGGCTTCCTCTTCAACAGTCTGGTCCTCAAGTGGCTTAGTAAATTCAACTGGGGGTTCTAAAAGAAACAGATTTTTGATAGAAAAGATCTAAGCTGTAGCCAACTCTCTGCTTGTATAGAACTGCCCCATACTTTTGACTGATTTTTCTGGATCAAAAGGCTCTGAAACATCTCTTCTGAATGTGTTTTATTCTTTTAACTTTAATGTCCAGGCATGTTTAGTTAATTGAATGGATTTCCTCATTTTCAGGCTTCTCTAAGGTTAAACTGAATTATATCCTTGTCCATGGGGACTTTACCCATCACAAGCCTTTGCAACTGAGTTTCTTTAGCTGAACTATACCCATGTGACCTCAGTAACTGTGAAGTTTTACTCTTATGAAAATTTAAAATTTTCCCCTTGAATTGCTACATTAGTTGGAAAAATGTGGGTGGGTTGGTTTGTTTGTTTGGGGTTTTTGATGTGTTTTTTTGACTTCTTTGCCATAAACAGCTTTCAGGTAGTGCAAGTGAGTATACAGTCAATGTTATGTCACTTGATGGTGCAATTGTTCTTTCACAGGTTTCTGGATATCCTGAAGAACTGAAAAAACGATCAGGAGTCACAAAACCCAGTTTTGGCAAGTTCTTCTGGGGCCAATTGAATGTTTAATTCTGCAGTGAATTCCTGGAAATACTAACGAATTGATTTATCTACTATGTCTGACATGTTTCCAGTACTTCTTTTAATCAGCTCTTCTGTGAAGCATAAAGGGTTTAAGTGGCTTTTTAAATCAGGAAATTTATCTACCAGTCCAATAGTATATGTATGATTCTACTAATTTGACATATGGTGTATATTAACATGCTTTACCAAGGTGATTCTTGAATGGGCTATTAACACTGACCATAGTGTAATTAGAATGACTGACTTACCTTTCACAAAAAGATTTGCTTGAGTTCTGAAATCTTTTGCTGTCAGTGAGACCTCTCCTGCATCTGTTAACTTGACGTCTCTCAAAACAAGTGTATGAACTCTCCCTTCAGCACGTGTGACAACCTTATAAAACACATTAAAAAACCCTTTTGTAAGTATCTACAACAAATATTTAATGAAATAAGAATGCTACATATTATTATCTGTGCAGTTTGATTAACTGTATATGAAATGTTGACCATACCCTTTTTGAGAATAATTTGTCTTGTCTTTTCACTTACATGAAATTTTAATTTTAAACACCTTGTTGAAAGCTATTTGTGTTCTTGTATTAGAAACCCCAAATCTATTATCAAAGTTCACAATGAGGCTGACTGGAGATCACGTTTATTTTGAACAAAATACTAATAAATATGAAAATATGTAAATGTATGGAAGATAGTTGGTATTAATCCTGGCTGTATCTAAAGTGAAAACATTTAGAAATATAAAGAGGTGTGACACTCACTTCATAGAATCTTTAACAAATTTTGTTAGATTTTGGTAGAAAACTCTCCCTAAAAAAACCCAGTGTTTCCACATTGACTTACTGCTGAAACTGCTTTGCAATCAGGAGTCTGAATTGAACTAATCCTACACAAACAACCCTTTTTCTCTAAGAGTGGACCTGGAGTCCTGCATTGTAGCCTAGAAGGGCTGCTACTCATTCATGCTGTGAATTTTGATACAGATCTTGAAGAATTCTATCAATTTATTTTCAGAGGAGTATGTGATCATGTAGTAGATGCTGGTTTAGAAAAACAAAAGGAAGAAGTGAGCTTCTGCTACGGAAGAAGCATGAAAGATTAAGCTACTTCTGAGAAGGCAGTCCCTTTTGCTTCAGAGGCAAGGAAGGAAATAAGAGACTGTGCTTTCTTCCTGATAGTCATTGTGTCCCTGAAAACTACATCTAATGAATGCTCATCTGAAAGAGATTGAGATAAAGCCAAAAATGTATTTGATCAAGATAATCATTAAAGTTAAACAAAGAGTTCACTTCAATAAATGCTGTATATGTAGAGCTAAATGCCAGACACACAGTTAAAGTAATGGTTTAAATTAAAAACTGCTGAAATGAAACACTTCAAAATTAGACTGATTCTTAAAGACAGTAGTAAAAGTGTTTTACATGAAGAGAAAGTGATACATCAAGTAAAGGTATATTTTACTTGAAACTGCTTCTTGATAAAATTTCAGCTGAAAATGACTGTTTTGACAATATGTGTAAATCACACGAAAATCTGCATTTTTTTTATCCTGTAATTGAAATGATAGCTAAGACAGATAAGAACAATATAATGTTCCATCATAGAAAATATTGAACACAGAATATTTTTCTTGCCAGACAGTAATAGCTATTAAGCTATGAAGCCACTGCACTTCCCATGTTTTTATTCTGAGGTTCACAATGTATTACTTTGATTTATTACAATGTCACATCCACTGAGTTTCAACTTTTTCAGTCTCTCTTTAGATGCTGTAACAGGGTTGCCTATGACCACAATCAATCAGTTCCCCCCACCTTTCTTTTTTAATTATTTTGTAGATTTTGTGGTGGCTTTTTTAGGCAAATGTGGTGAGGCTCAGAAAGATCTAGTAAATCCTGGGAACAACACATTAAAAATTATATTTTAAAAGAGAAAAAAAAATATCTGTACCAAAGTATTTTTAGCAGCATTATTACAGGGTGTAAAACTGCTAGGTCCTTGAAAGTTTGCTTAAGCTGAGGTTTCCAATTTGCATTCTTTTCCTTAGTCCTAGTATGTGAAAAAGAGGTCTTAAAATAAGTGGTATCAATTTATATTTTATATTTCTTTATGCATTTATCCTGACATTAACTTTGGATGTTAAACTGACTGCATTCCAGGCTGATCGGATCTCAGAGCAGAGAGCCAGCACTTGATGAAGGGTTAAAAATAGCTAGTGAGAAGTGCTTGACAAGCAAATCTGCCCAGAAAGTTATCTGGGAACCAGAACGAATGCCTGAAATGGAATGTGAATCCTCTTAATCCCCTTATATGCAGAACTGGGCTACAATTCAACATTCAGGAGAATAAAAGCATCTTTCAAAACTCTCTCACTTTGACTACAATTAACCTGGGCATAAAATCATTCAGTATCCCTGTGGCTGAATCTCCAACAGAATCATGCACAAAATTACAGCTGTACTGATTGATATTTTGGAACTTTAGTTTCCCTTTGTACCATAAAAACTTGTAGTATTCCAGAATATTGGAATTTCTGGGAGAAAAAAGAAAAGCTACTCTGTTGCTGTGTCTTAGTACTTCTACTGGTAGAGACTAAGCAAGAAATAAGGAAGAGGAAGAAAACTGAAGGAGAAGAAGGAAGAGGAAGCATGAGGAAAAATAAAGTTTTGTTTCCTTACCTTATCACTGGGCTCTAGTTTCTTTCCTTTCAGGAACCATTCCACTGGTATTCCCTCGTAAGAGAGTTCACAGTCGAAGGTTGCGGATTCCCCAGCTGTCACTGTTACATCCTTGAGGGGTCTCAGCAAGCCAATTACTCGAGCTTGGTAAGGAGAAGACATAATTTTCAGATTAGTCACTTCTATCCAAGAGAGAGCTGCTGCCCTTACGTACTAATCTCCATTGTGGCTTCCCTCAAGAGAGACAGACATCGCAATGCCACTCTTCAAATTCCCTAAATAGAGGAGGCCTCCCTGGGTTTTCAGGGGGAGGGCTGGTCACCTAAAATTTCCTATTTGCAGTGTGTGTTTCTTTAAATTGAACAAGGTCAGCAGGAAAGTTACTGCACATCTGTCTCCCTGCCAAGCCTTGCATACCTCTTGAGAGATAAGGCATGTGTTTTCCAAAATAGCAAAGGCTAGGATTGGAGTGGGAAACAAGTGGTCTTCAACTGTGTGGTCTGTCCCTGTCCATCAAGATCTTAGCCCTATCCCCATGTATCATTGTAATTCCATCCTCTTAGGTTAACGTGATACTTTAATGCAGTAAAATCTTTGCTTGTAATACTTTTATTTCATAACAACATATGATGCCAGACCATGAAGCCATCTTCAAGGCCCTCTTATTTTTGCTTCTCCTATATGAATAAACTATATGTAAAGTAAAAAACCTACAGGACATTCCTTAACTAAAAAAAAACTAAGGTGGTTTGAGTATTTAATCCTTGTTCTGGAAAGAATTGCTATGGGTTCAATACAGTAGAGATTTGTCCATCCAGTACAAAGAGGCAACAAGTAGCTTGTTTTCACTCAATTAATTTCAGCTTAAAAGACACTTACGTTTCACTCGAAGGTGAGCTCCAGATTTGGCATTTGCTGCTTGGAAATCTACACCACCAGCCTGATCTAAGCGTACATTGTACAGTGTAAGGAAGTGCTTCTTGCCTTCCTCCTTGATTTCACATTCCTACAAAACAGAGAAGTGAACCAAATTTTTTTTTTTTTTTTTTTAAGTATCCTTTTTGGGCTCCTCACTACAGTGTCCCCTACATCTCCTCATACCATGCATCAGTTATCTCCTCCTTTCACAATGCTAAGGCCCACCGCCACTTGCAACATATCTTACAAACTTCCATTCATAGGTCTTTCCCTTAAATGTCTCTTTCTAGTACTGTTTATTTCCTCTTAGAGAGGGCAAGAAGCAACATATGTGCATTGCTGAACGGCATGTGCTGATTGACTAGCCAATATATCCATATGTAGGCCAGTCAGAGACCTAAAGGAAGTAGAAATTACTAAGCTTGTGCTGTGGCCTTTCCTTGACAAGTGTCTTTTTGTCTATTTCAGACACTGATTTTCATGCAATTTCCTAATTTTGTGTATTATTCACATTGGCACTCTCACATCAAAGAGTCGTCAAATTACTGCCAGCCATGATTATATTCTTTCTTAATTTTACAGGAAGGAAGTAAGAATATTCTACTACACCTTATACCATTTTAAACCAATTTTAGCTGTCATCACAATGGAAAAGAGTTTGAAAATATGATCTACATCTATTTAAAGCAAACAGACCTAAATATAGACAATCCATTGTTTGAGACTATTTTTAAATGCCATTATATTTAAATGAATTTCACAAGGTCTTTGCATCTTGGATACATGATTGTTGGAGACTAGCAATAGCAGATGTACTTATTTATGTAAACCCATTTATTATTTATCTATTTAATCTAATATTTTAGATTCATACTACATTTAAAACATTATTAATGAAAAAAAAAACCCAAACCATTTTTTTTTTTATAGTGGCCCTTATTGAAAGCAGAAAATAAATTTTACTTAGTTTCTGCAACTACCTTTTCTCTTTCACAACCTAAATCCCTGCAAATTGCTGGAACACACATGAGAAACATCCTGAAAGATTTGCTTACAGCTGATTCTGTCAAGGGTTCTCCTTTTAGCTTCCAATTACCATGGACACCTTCCTCAGAGATTTCAATATCAAAACGGGCAGTCTCTGTCTCAATCACTTCCACACTGTATAGTGGGCGTATAATCTCAATCTCCCGATCTGGAAGAAAAAGAACAAAAAGTGATGCATTCCCTATCCTGTAACAGAGACCCAAAGATCTCTACTACAGACCACAGCAGTAAAATAACCGTACCTTCAATACTGAGGTTAGCAGAAGTTTGATCAGTACCACAGTCACAAGTGTACTGTCCAATGTCATTCTTCAAAGCTTTTTTGAGGATAAGGATTCTCTTTTTACCATCAGCCTTAATAACAACATTCTTTGATGCAGTAATTGGTTTGCCATCCTTCATCCATTTCACTGGTGCATCTGCTTTGCTGATTTCACATTGTAGTATTACTTCATCTTTCTCTACAGCAGTGTAATCCTGCAGCTTCCCAGTGAAGTAAGGGTCTCCCTCTGCAAACCAAAAAAAGAAGGATATGTTTCAGTTTGAAATTCTAGCCTTTCAAAAAGGACAGGTAGTTCTCACCATAAAATATATTTCTTGTTTATGCCCTGAAAGAAGGATTAAATATAGTCCTTATGACTACGGACAGGCTGAGAGAGCTGGGGTTATTCAGCCTGGAGAAGAGAAGGCTCTGGGTAGACCTAATAATGACCTTCCAGTACCTGAAGGGGGCCTACAAGTAGGATGGAGAGAGACTGGTAACAAAGGCCTGTAGTGATAGGATGAGGGGCAATGGTTTCAAACTAGAGAAGAGTAGATTTAGATTGGATGTTACAAACAAGTAGCTCTTTACCATGATAGTGGAACACTGGAACAGATTGCCCAGGGAGGTAGCTGAGACCCCATCCCTGGAGACATTCAAGGTGAGGCTCAACAAGGCTTAGGGCAACTTGATTTAGTTGAGGATGCCCCTGCTTGCTGCAGAGGGATTGGACTAGATGACTTTGGAGGTCCCTTCCAACCCAAACCATTCTGTAATTCTATGAACATTACACAACTCTATTGTGAAGGGTTAAAAAAAGAAGATAGAGAAAAAGAAATATCTAAGAAAAAATTCAACACACTATAAATATTACACTGTTTGGATGTTCTGAATTTCAAAGTACTACTTAAGATTTAGGCCAAACCAATAAAGAGCTCCACCAAAGCAAACCGCAACCAACCCCAAGATAATTTGATCAGCATTTTCACTAATAAGACTCTTTTAATGTAAATTACTTTGGGTATTCTTACCAAGAACAGTGAGTTTAGCTTCTGAAGATTTGTCCATAGATACCACTTTAATCTGAGAAGTGTCATCAATAGTAAGGTCTTTGATTGTAAGTGTATGGAATTTGCCATCATCTGTCATAGAAACCACTTTGCTTGTATGTAATCGCTGGTCGTTCTTGAACCAGACAACAGGAATATTTTCATGGGAGAGTTCCACAGTGAACACAGCAGTTTCTCGCTCCTTTTTTGTTACATCCTTGAGAGGAGTAATGAATTTCAGGCGGATACCTATAACAACATAATATTTCATTAACAATCATGCTAACAATAAAAACTATTCAAGGACTATGGTGCAAATCTTTGAAAGAAAGGCAAAGTCAGACAAACCTTCAATAATAAGCTTGCCACTTGTTGTCTTATCCTCAGCTTCAAACACATATTTAGCTTCATCCTCAAATGCAACGGATTTAATAACCAGAGCATGCTTTGTTCCATCTGAAATAATTTCAAATCTTTCATCTGAAGTGATCTCTTGTGTTCCTTTCAACCAGCGGCAAGTCTTTGGTTCTCTGGACACCTCACATTCAAACTTGGCTTCATCCTTCTCAAAGACTTTCACATCGCTTAGTGGTGTGATAAAGATGAGAGGCAATTCTGAAAACAATGAAGAACACTTTCAGTTCAGTAATACATTCATGTAGGCCTTTCTGCTGCTAGAGTTGTTCTAATGACCTGAGATACACAGGAAAAGCTGGCAAAGTGCAGATTGTACCTTTCACTTTCAGATTAGCAGCACTTTTAGCATTAGCAGCTTGGAAAGACACTTCTCCAGTCATATCAAGTTTGCAGTTATGAAGGATGAGAATATGCTTCTTCCCGTCTTCAATGATTTCACAGTCCTGGTGATAAAGTAACACACAATATGAATATACTAAGTAATAACTCAAGAGAAATTATTATTATAGACTTTTTTTTTCTTGTGTAAATTATGGTCTAAAAATAAAGAAGGCGCCTTACAGGTGAAGGTGTTAGGGTTTCTCCCTTTAGCTTCCATACAGGATGGACATCTGGCTCAGAAATTTCAATTTCAAATCGTGCTGTTTCACCAACAAATACTTCCACTCCATACAGCGGACGCTCCACTTTAATTAAGCGAGCTAAAATTTTTAAAAAATTCAAAAGTTGACATCAGTTTACTCACTCAGTTGATACCATAGAAATGGAATACTGAAAACACTCTCAGCTCTCTCTTTATCCCTTTTTTAGGGAGGGACTTCACATGCTGTCACTGATAAATGTCTATCTACCCTCTTTTTAACAAGATGCAAATGTGGGCAGTCAAAACCCTCCTATAATATGTCTGAAAGTTTAATTATTTTTATTAAGAATATTTTTCCTCATAATTAACCCAGATACCTGTTACAGTGAATTAAACTGTTTTCCTTCCTATAAATGGACATGGAGAATAACTGATTGTCCCTGTCTTTATAACAGCCATTTATATATTGTAAGATGAATTGTCTCTTATAAATACTAATATAAATCCAGCTATTTCAGCTGCTCATCATAGCAGCATGTTTTCTAACAGTACAAATCTTTGTATTCTGCTCTAGAGAACATCTATGCCATTTTACAAAGGTTTTAGTACTTTCCCTTAACCAGAGCATCATAACTTACCCTCAACGCTGATGTTAGCACTTGTCTTGTCTGTTCCACAGTCACACTCATAAAGACCCTTATCACTCTCTGCAGCCTTCTTGATCTTCAGGATGCGGCGCAAACCATCAGTTTTTATGGAAATTCTGTTGGAAGCTATTAGTTCTTCACCATCTTTGTACCATTTCACTGGCACATCTTTGCTAAGTTCACATTCCAGGGTAATATCATCTTTCTCCACAGCACTGTAGTCTTGTAATTTCACAGTGAAATAAGGATCGGCCTCTACAAAAGGCACAACAGATATGAAACAGTAAATTTGTAATATAAATTTGCTAAAACATCAATATTTTGTCACTTTCTACCTATAAAATGGTTTATACATTGTAATATGTTTTAAATCGATTACCTAAGACTTTGAGGTGTGCTTGTGTGTTCATGTCCTTGACTACAGCCTTTATTTCAGAGATATCATCAAGTGTTACTTCTCTCATTTCTAGTTTATGAACTTTGCCTTCTGAAGTAATTAAAACCGTTCTGCTTGTATGGAGTCTCTTGTCATTTTTATACCATTTCACCAGCATGTCTTCATGGGAAAGCTCAAACTGAAAATGAGCTGTCTCCCCTTCTTTCACTGTTTGATCCTGTAGAGGTGAGATGAACTTCAGCCTCACACCTGTAATGCAGATACATAAATGCCATCAGGAAAAGACGAATGTGGTTTTAAAAGATACATTCTTCACACATTTTTTGGTGGTTTGTTTTTTTTTTTTTTCCATAAGAAGATACTTGCCTTCCACAAACAGCCTTGCTGTGCTCTTTTTGCCATCAACTTCAGCAGTGTATTCTCCCTCATCATCAAACTGAGAATCATTGATTACAAGAATATGCTTCTTCCCATCTGCAATGATGTCAAATTTTTCTCCAATTTTGAGTATGTCAGTGCCCTTAGACCATATAACATTAGCTTCTCTAGTAAGAACACATTCAAATCTTGCTTGGCGCTTCTCAGGGACAGTAACATCTTTAAGGGGCACAGCAAAGTCTAGTTCAATTTCTGAAAGCAAAACAGGACACATCATTTGGTATGTGATCCATGTGAATTCTGTTGAAGCTGCTATCACACATCATGGTTTACTGTACCTTTCACTGTCAGGATCGCTGTAGTAAGTGCATTGAGGGCCTGGTAAAGGACTTCACCGGCTTGATCTAACTTGACCTTGTGCAAAGTCAGGAAGCGTTTTCCACCTTCACTTTTGATTTCACATGTCTAGAGAGATTATAGACTTTGGTAAATACAATGCCAGTGCCTTATTTCTAGGTATTTTCACTAAAGAGGTCCCACAAACATTTTATATGCAGTAAAGAGTCAGCTAGAGAGCCTGGAATTGTTTTTCAAGGAAAGTCAGCACAATGAGAAAAATGGAGTACATTTCTTCAGCATTCAACACTTATTTTAAGCGCCAGCGTCATTCATAGCAATGTATGTAGTATATTTTTATTATTGTCTGGATAATGTGCTGTAATAATTTTAGAAAATAAAGTCCTTTTATAGAATATAATTATTACTTAGAGAACCAGTGTTTTTCAGTCACTATAATGTTTAGTCTTTCTACGTTCTGGCCTCAGTAGCAAGGACAGACCACAAAGATCTTGTTGTAAAGAGTCAAGGGAAGTTAGGTATTAGGTAATAGGTTGGACTTGATGATCTCAGAGGTCTTTTCCAACCTGGTTGATTCTACGATTCTGACTTCTCACCACATTTAATTTCAATAAACTGTGTTGTGAAATTCATGGATGCTTACAGGTGAAGGCCTCAGGATTTCTCCTTTCAGCTTCCATTCACCAGGAATATCATGCTCAGATATTTCTGTATCAAAGTTTGCTGTTTCTTTCTCATAAACTGTAACATCCTCTAATGGCTTCAGAAGTTCAACTTCACGTTCTAGAATGCACAAACAAACACATCTACAATTAGGTCAAGTTTTGATAGAGCTTTATGATAATTCAGGTTACCTCTTTTGCTTGCTTAAAGGTTTTTGAGCAGTAGCTTATGCGCTCATTAATTATAATACAAATAAAAGCTTCCTTACCCCCAAGGGTCAGTTTAGCTGGGTATCGTCGACCTTCAACTTCCACTGAATATTCCCCGATATCAGCAGGGCCAGCATTCTTGATTTTCAGGAAAATTTTATTTCCTTCTTTCAAGATTTCTGTTTTGTCAGTTGGTTCAGCAGGGATTTCTTCATCTCCTTTAAACCATTTAATGTTTGGTGTATCCTTGACAATGTCACAGGAGAAGGTAGCTGTGCCTTTTGGTTTCACATGCTGATCTCTGATGGGTTTTACTAACCAGTCTCTAATAACTTCTGCACAACAAAAAGTTACATAAAAATACAGCTTAGTGGACTTTTTCTATAAGTAGACAGGTCATAAATAGAGGAAATAGAATTAACAGAATTTTTTCTTACTAAATCAAGCTTTTAATACTTTAAAAACACCTGATCTGTTGATTTATATAGTAATTCCATGAGAAAAAGCTTTCTTAATTAAAAAAAAAGCCCCCCCCCCCCAAAAAAAAAGCAAGCCCAGGCATCCAAAGAAAAGCATGATTTTGATTGCTTACCTACTACTTTAACACAAGATGAGCATGACAGCTCAGTGTCTTCCACAGTAACAGTGTAAGTGCCAGTATCAGCATCATCTGAATCAGTGATTGTAAGGGAATGTGACAAACCAATAACGCCCAGAGCAAATTTTCCAGCCTTGTTTTTGATGATCTTTCCATCCTTCCTCCAGACCACATTTCTTTCTTTATTAAGCTCACATGTCAAGTACAGTGGCTGGCCTTTAATCACGGTAACTTCTTCTTCAAGAGTTTTCACAAACCGCACTGGGAGTTCTGTGGGAAACACAACAATTGCGTTTGTCTCATTTCAATACAGAAGGTGTGATGCAGAAATGTCATACATGTTAAATAAATATGTGCAGTGATTGATGGAAGCAAAAAGATGCCTCTACCAACTGCTGTAAATTCACAAAGTACCGGTACTTCTAGCTTGAGGAGTAGCTAGCCTTTGAATTATTAATAAACTTGAAACAGGGAATACCTTCAACAATGAGTTTGGCTGTAGAGGTCTTCTCTTTGTTCCCCAGTTTTAATACACAAGTATATTCACCAGCATCTGACAGCTGGACATCAATAATATGCAGCTTCCTATCTTTGCCATCAGCAATAAACTTATGTTTTGGGCTCTCTCGGATGTTACTTCCGTCTTTCATCCAGCTGGTAATAGCAGTGGATGGTGAAATAAGGACTTCAAAGATTGCAGAAGATCCAACAGATTCAGCTTCTGTTAACACTATATCTTTCATCTCCTTGACAAACTTCAGTGGTACAGCCTTGAGTTGGTAAGTAAATGGAGGCTCTTCAGGAGGTTTTTCACCACCACTGCCTGGCCTGAGTTTCCTTCTTTCTGCATCTGCTGGTGAAGGTGTCTTCTTGGCTGTAATTCAGATTAAGAAATTAGTAAACTAATCTGGATTTATCACTTTTGCATGTAGGTATTAACTTTTAGTATCTTACCTTTGATTGGACTGATGCCCTTTGGAGATTCCTCTTTTGATGGCTTGGCCTCTGAAGTAGAATGGCAATATCATTAGGAATGTAAGCATATATAGTAAAATTAAGACAAACACTTCTTTTAAAAATCAGTTTTTCTCTTCCTTTAGTTAGAAACACATAGAAGGGAAGGAAGATGTAAACATATATATACACATATATATGTGTGTGTATATATATACATACATATATGTATACACAGACACACATACAATGTGTACTGTCTATATCTCAATGGTGAGTTCAATATCTTGAAGCATGGGGAAGATATATTGAGCAACAAGGACTGAAAGGATGCTGAGGAGCTCCTAGTTCCTCTGGGTTTTTTTTGGCTTGCCCATTATTTTGTAAAATTCTGACACTCCCTGATACTTTATTCACAATTAGACCCTTGAACAATACCCAGTTGTCAGCTAAAATACCTTAACTACCCACTGCAAGCTACAAGGCTTTTTTTTTTTAAGAAAAAGCACACACTTTTAATAATGATGACAACAAAAAACATAAGCTGTGCAAATTAAATATGTTTCAGGATAATGCGATACTCTCACGAGTGAGGGCTGTCCCAACTTGTGATGAATCACCTCAGACTTGTGAAAATATTTCCCACGTTATGCTGCTTTTCATTATTTTGTTATACTTTTATTGGGAGAATCATATGAATGAAATTAAGGACAGATTTTATTGCAGTGGATGGAAAATGAACACTAGGAAAAAATGTGAGTTTTCTCAGAAGACAATGGAACACAGGATTGATGCAGTCTTAGAATGTGAGACTAAGACAATGAAAACAGTGATCACACAGATGTATGTACAGACACATGACACAAACATGGCCAGAGAGACTGAAAGTCAATACAGCCAGGTGACAGACTATATGGAAATGTGAATGGTGTTAAAGAACCAAAACAAATATCACCATGGCGAATGGTATTCTCCTGAAGCAAATAGTACAAGCACTTCGTAGAAGAATTTGGCTGCAGTCTTCCTCACCTCGCTCTGCATGAGGCTTTGCAGGAACATCCCGAACTTCACATGGTTCCCCAGGTGCATCCAAATTCCTGTTCTCACTTGAAAATCTCCTGACCTGCTCAGTTGTATGAGAAAATTCTGATTTCCGGTGTACTTTATCTTCTTCTGATTTCTTGGGAGTTACTACCTTACCTACGCTTGAGGAGTAAGGACCTTCTCCATTTCCAGGGATTCCTTTGCTTGGCAGTATTTTGTCTGAAAGTTTTCCTTTGTCTTTTTCTATGGGAACAGATGTGCTCTTTCCAGTGGCAGGTTTAGTTGATGTTTTTTCATCTGATGTACTTTCTATCACTGGAAGTTCTTTTCCTGAAAGCTTTGCTTCTTCCACAGTCATAGAGGGTTTCTTTTCTTCAGTTTTATCTTTGCTGCTTTTGAAAGATGGAATTTCTTTATTTTCATCCTGAATGGTATGAACCTCTTGACGCTGTTTTTTATCTTGTCTTCTTAGTGGCTGAATAGGAATTTTTGCTGACTCAGACCTCTCAGCTTTTTCATCTTTGACCCCCTTTTCATGTTCTCCTGCAAAAATGTTACCTTCCTTTCCTTGTCCTGTAATCACTGTAGCAATTTCTTTATCCTCAGACAGTTTTTCAGGAGTGCTTGACTGTTCAATATTGTCATTTTTTAAGTGTGTGCTAAAGGTAGTTTTCTCTCCCTTCTTTGGTACAATCTTTTTGCCTGTTATTTTATCACTTATGAGTGCTTTCTCAGTCAACAAATCTCCTGAACTATCCTTATAATGAAGTTCTCCTTCCTTTGCAGAATGTTTTTCTTTTGCTTTCTTTTCTTCCACTACTTCTGGCTTAAGAACAGATGGTTTAAAAGATACATAAGGTTTTTCTCTGGGAATCTCCTCATCTTCAGTAGGGGGTTCTAGGTCAACATCTTTTCTCAGTGGTGGTTCAGTCTCTAGAGTAAATCCTTCTCTTTGTTCTGCACTTCTAAGCAGAGGAGTTTCAGCTATTTCTGCCTCTTTGATATCCTTTACAAATGACTTTTTATTCTCAGTGGGAAATTCTTCATGTTGCAAATTGATTTTTGTTTTTCTCTTTTTCCTAGAAGTCTTTTCTGGTCCCTGGGCTCATATGGCTCTCTGGCTATATGTTTATGTACATAGGTTGATTCAGTTTCCTCTTCCTTTTCATGCACAGGAATCTCTCCTTTGTGAAGAGCACTAAAATTGTCAGAGACTTTCTCTACAGCAATTTCCCTATGAACAACCAATGTAATTTCATCCCCCTTTTCTTCTCCAGAATTTTTTTCCATGTGTTCAGATATCATAGCATTTAATTTCATTTCCTCATCAGGCAGCAGTGGTTCATCCTTTGCATAAGGAAGGTGATCTCTTTCAACTTCTATTTTCTCACCTTTAAGGGAGTTTTTCTTGAAACTACAGATGTCATTTCTGGCTCCTCTTCTTCAGGAGCCAGGATAAAATATTTAACATCCTCTTTCTCATGCTCATCTCCCTCTGGCTTCAGTATTCTATCAGCTGTTTCCAGTGATATTTTAAGTTCAATTGGCTTTACTGTCTGAATGTCCAGTACTATATCTTTAGGGCTTACACTCTCTTTTACATGCAAGCGTTTCTCAACCAAAGTCTTCTTTAACACAATTGACTCAGGCTTCTCTTCTTCCACTGGGGGTATTTTAACTTTATGCTTTAGTGCAGGTGGTGCATCAGGCTTTTCTGCAGCTACAAAGGTTTTACAGGTAATTTAGAGAGTTAAAATCCATAAGAGTAAGAATGAAGAACAATATATTTTAAGACAAAATTCCCAGCTATGCCTGAAATAAAATGAACATTGAACACTTATTTTCTGCACAATATAAAATGTACAGGACAATCACAAAACGAAAGACAGAAAAGAATGGCACACACAGACAATACAGAAGACCTAAGCACACCACTGTTACAGTACAAAGCACTGTCCCACCAGGTAGCCGATTTAAGTCCAATCCAGGTTAAAAGTGGCAGAAGATGACAGCTTTCTAAGGTGTATCTGGCCATCTACATAAAATCAGCTCATTATGCCACTTCAGGCCTGGCAACATCACCAAATCAATGGCTAAGAGACAATCACATCTGGGCTTCTCAAGGGCCCAGGACTTGTGCTTTATTGTAACATGGAGCTCTGAACAATGGGCAAAAAGGCTATACATCAGCTCTACTGATGGACCTGAGGTTCAGAGTGCTTCAGAAGTATTGGACTTGTCACAGTTCTTTTTTTCACAGAAGGGTCCTTAATGTAATAAATGGAAGTAGCAATACTCTACTTCAACACCATTGCCACTTTTTTCCTCAGGCCTTCAATAGCAAATTCAAAGCAAAAAAGCAAACAAGACATTAATTATTTAGAAACATATAACTTTTCTGTTGTTGTACAAATAATACAAGGTGCAGTTCACAAGACATATATCAGGACATAAACAACATCAATGAATTAAAAGAGTACACATATTTTATAGCACGACAATAAATAAAAGGACATGTATCACCATCCAGAAACGAGAGCACACATTTATCTCTATGTATGTCAGAGACACTTGGATTTTAGATGAGGTGACAGAACCTAGAATAACAAGATCCCTCAAGAGAACTACAAATCTTCCTGTAATGAATAAGTTATATAATTGTACAGCTCTTGATTGCCTTCGTCTGGTAGGTATTTAGGTATCTCAGAAAGAATATTCCCATAAATAGCATGGAATAAACATAAATACCTGCTTTCTTTCCAACCACTGGGACTGTCACTGGAGTTGTAACAGCTGCTGCTGGTTCCGCTGCTGGTTTTGGAGATTTTAGAGCTGTGGGGTGAGGGGGAAAAAAGTCCTCAAATATTTAATAAATAATTTTGGTTCAAGCACAATGTTCTTTAAAATATTTGGTAGATTGTATGAAAGTTCCAGTCTTAGTAACACTAAATACTTTTGTTTAATGCCCTTTTAGCAAAACATCTCAGAATGGAAAATACTAGACACACAAGAAAAACATGTAGTGGTATTCACAACTAAAGAATTCTTACCTACTGCAGGTTTAGGTTCAGGCACAGGAACTGGGGTAACTGCTTGCTTAGGTTCTAGCATTTCAAACACAACAATTACAAATAGGTTAATTTACAGGGTTTTGTAAAATTTAAAGTTAGAAGCAACAATGCAGAGAGAGTTAATCAAAGACAGAAAGTATTGCTTTATATTTTATTCAGCCAGAAAGCAAGAAATTAACTTGAGATGAAATCTTGCAAAGCAAGATACAACAAAAAAAAAAAGATTAATTTTTAAAGCATTGAAGAATTATAGATGACAAGAAACCCAGAAGAATGCAAAGTGGTTAATTATGACACAATAATCATGGACAAACTGGATGACAGTAATGCACTAGATTAATCTAGCATGATATTCAGCAATGTAGTTGCTGCAATAAGGAAAAAGAATACCATTGATCTGTACCTTTTGGCAGCTCTGGCACATGTTTCTCCTCTTTTTTAATGACAGGTATCTCAATTTTCTTCTTAGGAACTTCTGGGACTTCAAAACATTATTTTTGATTTTGTAAGATATATTGAAACACCTTAAATCCCCAAATACAGTTATCTCCCATGTATTTTAAAAGTTTTAATTCTTCTTAGACATAAGCAGGTTTAGATGTTCATAATGTTTAGAAATATGTATTATGAAGAGTGAGATTTGAATGACTTAAAAACACTAAAAGAACAAAAGGAAAAATATTTGCAAAATGTCAGCTAAAAGAAAGCTTGACTTAAGTGCTTCACTGCAGCTGTAAAATACTTATAAAGTTCTCTTCTATATAGACTGAAGACTGAGAGATAAACCTAGAATGCAGAATTCAGACCCAAATTTGGTTGCCCTTTCATCAAAGCTTTAATTTAAAGTAAGATTTTTAATTTTTTTTTTTTTTTTTTTAAATTATGCTTTACCAAATAGATCTGAATGTAATCTAATACCTTCAGGTTTCTTAACTTTTTCTACTGGTGTAGGTACAGGTTTAACTTCTGGTTTAGGTTCTTTTTCCGGTTTAGGTTCTTCCTCTTCTGATTTCTTTTTAAGAACTTTAAAAGAAAAGGAATTGCAGTTTATATAGCACAGGTAAACACAGGAATAAGATGGTGAACATGACAAAAGATTAAAAGTTCATGAAAAAACTGGAATGTACGACACAGAGTTGAAGTTTTTGTGTAACTTTTCAAGATAGTATTCTGAAAGCCTGTTATAATTCAAAGTTATCTAGAGCAAAAATGTTTTTATTAAGAGCAGCCCATCTGAGAGGAAAGATGTCAGTTAACTGTCTATGATAGAATGGAATTTCTTATAATATCATATATTTCTTACCATATTTAAATGTTTGCTTATTATACATAATTATGCATTAATAAGTGCAGTGATAGACAATTCTCAGGAACAAAATACAGGAATAAGGATTAAATTTCTATTGACTTCAGAGAGAGAACAAGACTGAATCATCAAGTATAATATTTGGAGAGCTCCAATTTACATGATGTCTGGTTTTAATTATTTTATTTAAGTTATTCTTGTACTGTCAGATATCTAATGAAACTGTTATCTGAACAACTGAATATCTGTATTTTAGTATATTTTCTGAAATTTGAATGTCAGCTGCATGCTACATGGTTATAAACCAGACTGCTCTGGTATTTTGAAGATAATTTGAATTAGCGCTTCCTTTTTTTCTAAGCAATAATTGAGCATGATTCAGAAGGCTTCAGACTTTGCAGGGAAGGGGTAATGATGTCCTATTGGGCATCATACCACTGTAGTACCATGGGGGTCTGAAACCTGTGCATTGCTTCTAAGAAAACCATGAGTGAGAATATAGATGCTACATACACAACTTTAACAACATTGATACTGTCAGTGGAAAATAGCGATATGGAAGCTGAAAGCAGTGGAAAAGTGTCAGCTCTAGTACAGACTTTACAGAAATTAGGGACACTGAAGAGAGTTACAGAGAACTAGACTTTTCATGTTCTGCTCTGTTTTCATCACAGATCCTTTGGATATGACAGATTTTTCAGGCTATCCTATTTCACCCCTGCAGCTATAAACACTTTCCCCAAGAAAGAGACATCAAGTAGTACTTAGTGTAATTTTTCCATATGACACACATAAAACAATGTTACTTATGGGTATATACTGGACACTGCTAATATGCTGGGCTTTTTAAAAATCAAGCCAAGGTACTATACCTTTTTTCAAAACAACTTCTTCTTTTGGTGGAGGAGTAACTTCAGGAATTACTCTGCGAGGTTTCTTTACAAGTCCAGGCACTTAAAAGAATATTATTCCAGACTTCATTATGGGTTCATAAGTACAGTAAGATCTAGCCAAAAGCTATCCATTCCAAATACACAAATGAAATGCTACTCCACTACTGAATATTAAAAACAAATGTAAAACTGCTAAGATTTAAGTCAAGAGTTTTACTACTTATATTATTTGTGTACTGTTGTCTTCTAGGCATAAGCACCCAAGAAAATTTTCATACGAAACAACAGAAGAAAAATATGATTGATGAAACTATAAATGTTATGTATTCAAAGAGAGCTATCACAACTTTTATATTGTCTTTTTATCTTTTTTTACAGGCTTATGTTACATATCTATTCAAATCAACTGTCTATCTGTGGCGTTCATAAGAATCCAGTAATCTTAACGGCTAAACTTAAGAAACTTCTAAGCATTAAGAAGAGGTGTTCACTACTTAACTTGTCTTAAGATCCAGTAAATATGAAAAATATAAGGGAGAACTTGTAAAGTGGCTTGGTCAATTACTTATTCATCTCTACATCTGGAAAATTACCTCTCACAAAACTAAGTTACATTTCAGGCAAATAATAATCTGTTCGAGCAATGCCATACATATCTAAACAGTGTATTATTTTTTATGTCTCCCTAAGCAGAGAAGCAAAGTGAGCTTCTGCACAAGTGACAAAACTCATAAAAACTCTCTGTTCTGTGATTATATCTCTTGCATCTCATGATGGAAGATTAAACTGGAGATAAATATAACATGAACATATACATCCAAGACTGAAGTCCACTATTGAGAACAATCTAACATAGGCATCTTTCAAAAAAAAATTTATAAGTAAATTAAAGAAGAAGGAGGTACTAAGAACTACAACTTTGAGTTCATGAGAAGCTTAATTTAAGATTTTGTATTGGGTACCTTTAGCAGGTGGAGGTTCCAGTTTTGGAGGCTCAGCAGGTTTTGCAGTCACAACTTTCTTCCTTGCTTCAGGAGCTTTAAGGAAAATTATTTCAATTTTACAACATGCCATTCGATTCAGAAAGGAAAAGAACTTTCAAAAAAATCCAAACAATTGATTAATACTATCAGCACAATAAAAAGACAAGAGCTACAATGCTAAGATTGTGGCTGATTATCTGTTTAGAAGAAGTCAGATGATCGGTAGGAAATAGAGTTACGGTGAAACTTGTGTTCATATAGTAACACCAGCAAACTATTGCTGCGGATTCTTTTCATATGTAAGAACATGTTAAAGAGAGAAGAACTAGGTTAAGGATAGAAGTTTGGGTTAACTTGGTTAAGATTTTTTTCTAATAAATTTTTTTCTATAAATATTGAAAAGAACCCATATAAAGTGATCTGGTATGATGCTGGTAAAAAACTCACAAGGCACTGAGCATTATTAAGTTGTACCATTAAAACAGTAAATTAAAAACAACCCAAACAACAAACAAACCAAAATGATATGTTTAAAAGCATGCTTTTCAAGATTCATCAGTATAATTCATGAGGATTATATGTTTGAGTTCCTGATGTTAATTGTGGCTTCAGATGATTATACCTTTAAGTAGTTCTTTTGCCAACTTAATATCTTCTTTTGGTGCAGCAGGCAGTGGTTTTCGCTTTTCAGGGCTCTTCTTTTCAGGTTCCGGTGCTTTAAATAACATTAGGTAGATTTAGTACAAAGTTACTGCCACAGTAGCTACGTGAAGAGTAATGTACAAATGTAAAGATGGTAATTTTCCATTTCCAGTGAAGTCAGTGAAAGAATCTAATTGAATTAAACAAGTATGAAAGAACCTTTGGCTATTGGTTTGCAGCACGCACACAATAAGAAACACCCAAACTGACTTTAAAAAGCATGTTAATAACATAAGAACAAAAGTGGGAAACCAAACAACGGGAAGACTTTCATTGACAAAAAATGAAGTGAAAGCATTCAAAATAATCAGCATGTTGCTCTTCAAAAATCAGGATTCATTTCTAAAACACAATAACAGTGGAAGTACACAGAGACCTACAACATTCAGGCAGGTGTGTGAAGAACAAGAGAGGAATTAAAAAAAATGCACAATAATGAAAGAAAGGAGCCCAGCGGGCTCTAGATAGGTGTTTTGTATACCTTTAGCTGGTAAAACTTCTTTTACTTCTGCAACTGTAATTTCTTCAATTTCTTTAAGCTCGGTCTCCTCTATGATTTCATATTCTTTAAAGAATATTGAAAACTTGTGTGAGTTTCCAATGATAAGATCATTTCAGATAAACAGTTATGAAGATATGACTAGAATGAATATTACTCCAATAGACAGAGACGAATACATGTTAGGATAAGTAAACAGTATCTGTTAACTTTGCAGTTAATGCATGTTTTTAAAAACCACTTTCTTCTTATGTAAGAATGAATGATGGTGGTGTGAATTTTTTTATGTATACATAAATGAATGAATCACAGTTGTGTGCATTCTTTATGCATACAATATAAAATAAGCACTAATTTGTGGATAAGTTATTGGAACTGAAAAGAATAAAATCTTAAATGCTATCAATTAATATCATACCACAAATATAAATACTAGGTTTTAAGAGACTCAAATTCAATGGGAAATTATTATGATATTAAAAGAGAGCTTTGCTAGGAAACTTTACTAGGAACATCCTGTGTAGGAGAATGTTACTTGAAAAATATTTTGTTTTGAAAGTGATGTTTTACTTCCAGCTATGAAAATACAATAATAGATACAAGAAACATAGATTTGTATCATCTATAACAAGTGAAAAAATTAAGAACATTACAATGGGAAAAAAAGGACAACATAGATTTTAAAGCTCATGTTTGGAAGAACAGGACAAAGTATTGCCCTCACAGTAATAGCTATGATGGTATGTACCTTCACTTGGTAGCGGTTCAGGTATTTTAGGAACAGCATCAGGTACTTTCTCCTCTGGGACAGGTTTCCTGGGCACCTCAGGCACTTAAAAAAATATTAGTACTGTTTATTTGCCTGTCTAAATACGCATATAAAACATAAATAAAGACAAAGACACTTCACACACACAGACCAAAAAAAATAATAAAAATCACAGCAACTAGTAGTGGAAATAACCTTGAAAGACTGTACACAAAACAGTATTTCCCAAGGTAGACTACAAACAACTGACACATTTATACATAAGAGAAAAAAACAGAAAAAAATTCTTCCTAGGAGGTGGATGATCGCAAGATACCTTTGGTTGGAGAAGTCTCCGGTTTTTTAATTTCTGGCTTTTTAGGTGTTGTAAGAGGCACTTTCTCTTCTGGAACAGTTTTCACAGGTACTTCAGGTGCTTTAAAGATATTAGTAAATTTTCATTTTGTGAATATATGGATACATATACATACAACAGTGAAAAGTGTGATGACTAAAGAGAATAAGAAATTCAAAACAAAGAATAAAATTTTAAGCAACAGATAATTCACTGAGATACTTAGGCACTGCATACATCAGTGAAAGAAGGGAAAAAGCATTGAGAGAAGAGAGAAAAGGAGAGGCTAATTCACCTCCATATGTACCTGCAACTGAAGGAATTTTAGGCTTTTTAAGGACAGGTAAAGGCTCTGGTATTTTTGGCTCAGGCTCTGGTTTCTTGGGCACAGTCACAGGTTTCTTTGTTACAGCGACAGGTTTCTTGGGCACAGCAACAGTCTTCTTAGGCACTGGCACAGGCTTTGGAGGAATGATCTCTGGCACTTCCTCTTCTGGTTCTTCCTCCTCAGGCACCTCAGACACTTCAAAGATATTAATTTATTTTTAATTGACCAGGCTGAAGCAGACACAAGCAGACACAACACAACCAAATGCTGCTGTCATCCCTCCCCATGGAACACAGAGGGGCAAAGAATACTCAGTACTGCAGCAAACCCAAGGGCACACCTAGCTCTTTCAGAACACCACCCTATACCTTCAGCTGCAGCAGCTTCTGGCTCTTCAGGCTCAGCAGCTAGAGGCACCTCTTCCAGTACTTCCTCCTCCTCCTCGTCCTCTTCTGGCACCTCTGCCTCAGGTATCTCAGGCACTTCAAAGATATTAGTGTTTCATTTTACATTGGTGAAAGTACGTGCCAAGTAGGAACAAAAAAACGGAGCAAGAGAGACACAGAGCACCACAACAGCCATCTCAAAACCTCACACACATCTGCAGCACCATTTACCCAGCATGCACAACATTTTGATTCTCAGTTTGGAAAGACAGACAGGCGAAGAGAGGGTGGGACTGTGCTTCAGAAAAGAAGATGAAGTATCTTAAGTTATCCATAAAGAGAGGTACCTCTGGGTGCTGGAATGTCTGGTGCTTTGGCAGGGGCTACAGGTACTTTTTCTTCGTGGACAGCCTTCCTGGGTATCTCAGGTGCTTCAAAGATATTAGTAACAGTCAGTTTGATACATTAAGCAAGATGATGAACAGTGAAACACAAACTAGACATGTGTTTATGAAACACACGCACAGTATTGACCCATGTTTCTCTCACTCACAAAACCACACACAGAGGCACAAGCACAAGCACAGAATGGCGAAGCCAAGCAGTTCAGAGAGAAAACTTTTGGCTATGTTTAGGTACTGCCCAAGAGTGAGGTGCAAATTAGAATGCTCCCTCTCTGTACTCAGAAGCCTTCCCACCCCGGGAGGAGAGACTGCTGTTCTCAGGCCAGTGGGGCTCAGACTCTTTCCTGGGAGCAACCTCATCCCATATCACATCTGTCACCATTCCTCAGGAAGTTGCTGATGCTTTGCATTCAGCAGTGTGGGCCATGGTGTGATGCTTTGTTCTCCTTTCTGTTGTACTAAATTTCCCATCTTTGTATATGCTTTTCTTTTTTGTTGTTTTCTTATCCTAAGTACCTCTCTTGTCTCGGTTCTCATTTCACTGTCCCAGCATCCACATCCTGTATGGGTAACCAAATTTTACAACCAGTCCTTCTTTATAATAAACTCTAAAATTATCAGCAATTTCTTTAAATATTGATATTCTGTCAGTTCTCCTCCCCACCCTGATATGTTAATTTCTGAGAGATTTGAGAGGTTCACAGTTATTATATGCACTGAGACTGTAAAAAATGTCATGGAGACATTCACTGTCTAAAAAATATAGGGCAGCAATCTGGAAAATCTGTGATGAAATTTTAAAGTACAGTGCTTTAGTATTTGCTGATTCAGAATGTGAAAACAAAATATTCAAAATGCCTTTTGAGTTGTTTATACAAAAAACTAGAGAATGAAATTTATGTTTGACACACAGCACAGACATTTCAGGTAATCACAAATGGACAGGATAAGAGACATAAGAAGTAACATGCAAGACAACAAGAAAGAGCCTCATCCAGGCTGAAGCACAGGGCAAAAGGTACCTCGAACTGGTGCAGGTTCTGGCTTTTTTGGCACAGTTACAGGTTTGGGCTCTTCTGGAACAGCTTTCTTGGGCACTTCAAAGATATTAGTATGGTTTAGTTCAGTGGGCGTTGCAGATAAACGTGAAACAACAAGACAATCAATACTGTGTGCAAACAGCCTTCTTGGAGAAAGTGCTGTGGGCACATGCAGTCATCAGTTATGTTTTGTTCCAAGCATGTGGAATGGCCAGAGTGTCAAATATGTCACACAGGAGATGGGACTTGTGTTTAGTGCCTTTTTCTGAGTCAAGGTAGAAATGTCTAAAATGTATGCCCTTACTGTAACAGTTAATCTTAGACATTTATCAAATCCTACTGTAATGGAGTATAAGACATGTCAGTGAGAGTAGTTTTTCATTGTAGCGGAATAATTTTTTTTCAGAAAATTAATGTTTGCTTTATTGTTACCACTTTTTCTATGAAATATTTCCATTCTTTATACTTTCTCTTAATTTTCAGCTTTTCACAGTTCTTTTTTTAGATTGTATTTTCTATACAAATACATATTTCTTCTCTTTTTTGAATGATATTAATGACCATGCCATGTTCTAATAAGGTTGTCAGTAGATATATCCAGTCTTCTCATAGCAGCTCTATTTCATGTATGCTGACATTAGCTTATTGTCAAGAGGTAGAGAACTGATACTGCTGCAGTCACGCAGCAACACATTCTACTAGAAAACCCAGGAATGTAACATTATGTCTTTAAACTGAAGACATTTGCAGTCTCTTCTTCACAACAGCATGTTGTTCTGTTTAGCCTAAATATTCAACAAATATTAATTCTTAAACTATAAAAGTGGAAGATATTTTTCCAAGATGTGAAAGTAATTTTTCTGCCACTTTTTGATACTCCAAATTCCACTTCCTCTTTCTCACATAGCTATCTCCAATAGGGAGTCCCTAGAAAAATTACTTTAGCTGACGTCCAGAAGAGCATAATGTTATTTTCTAATGATGATACTAATAGTGATGACATGTACCTTTGATTGGTGTTGGTTCTGGTTTTTTGGGTACAGCAACAGGTGTGCTTTCTTTTGGGACAGCTTTCTTGGGCACCTTGAGCACTATAAAGATATTATTTCCTCTTAATTTCACAGTTTAAATAATAGAACAGATCATGACTGTTAGAATAAAATCAAAGAACTTAGGTATTTCTATCACTGTAGCATTCCTCTAGTGATTGGTTTGTTAGTCACACATGCAAAAAATAGGCACAGCATAGGCTAGGGGTAGAGGATCTCTAACATATCTTACCCGAAAGAGATAACGAACAAAAATATTAATCAGTGTTCTATAATAAAAATAATATCTGCCCAAAAGATATACCTTTAGCTTGTGGAGCTTCTTGTTTCTTTGGCACAGCAATAGTCTTTGCAGGAATTTTCACTGGCACCTCCTCTTGTGCTTCCTCCTCAGATACCTCAGGCACTTTAAAGATATTAGTACTTTTTACTTGACTAAGATAAAGGTCAGCAAAAAGCCAAGTGGCAAGCAGCAAAACAGAAAAGTAAATAATGGATAGACTACCAGGGAGTCCTTGTCAGACACCCATTCTTCCTTCAGATGATCTATACACAAGAATGAGCTGTAGTATGGACTTCTTGGAGACTGCTTGGTGACAAGCACCACCCCCTCCTGCAGCTATGCAGGCACAACATGACCAAATGCTGCTGTCATCCCTCCCCATGGAACACAGAGGGGCAAAGAATACTCAGTACTGCAGCAAACCCAAGGGCACACCTAGCTCTTTCAGAACACCACCCTATACCTTCAGCTGCAGCAGCTTCTGGCTCTTCAGGCTCAGCAGCTAGAGGCACCTCTTCCAGTACTTCCTCCTCCTCCTCGTCCTCTTCTGGCACCTCTGCCTCAGGTATCTCAGGCACTTCAAAGATATTAGTGTTTCATTTTACATTGGTGAAAGTACGTGCCAAGTAGGAACAAAAAAATGGAGCAAGAGAGACACAGAGCACCACAACAGCCATCTCAAAACCTCACACACATCTGCAGCACCATTTACCCAGCATGCACAACATTTTGATTCTCAGTTTGGAAAGACAGACAGGCGAAGAGAGGGTGGGACTGTGCTTCAGAAAAGAAGATGAAGTATCTTAAGTTATCCATAAAGAGAGGTACCTCTGGGTGCTGGAATGTCTGGTGCTTTGGCAGGGGCTACAGGTACTTTTTCTTCGTGGACAGCCTTCCTGGGTATCTCAGGTGCTTCAAAGATATTAGTAACAGTCAGTTTGATACATTAAGCAAGATGATGAACAGTGAAACACAAACTAGACATGTGTTTATGAAACACACGCACAGTATTGACCCATGTTTCTCTCACTCACAAAACCACACACAGAGGCACAAGCACAAGCACAGAATGGCGAAGCCAAGCAGTTCAGAGAGAAAACTTTTGGCTATGTTTAGGTACTGCCCAAGAGTGAGGTGCAAATTAGAATGCTCCCTCTCTGTACTCAGAAGCCTTCCCACCCCGGGAGGAGAGACTGCTGTTCTCAGGCCAGTGGGGCTCAGACTCTTTCCTGGGAGCAACCTCATCCCATATCACATCTGTCACCATTCCTCAGGAAGTTGCTGATGCTTTGCATTCAGCAGTGTAGTCAGTGACAGGATAGCTAACAGAAACCACACCATCAATGATATTTCTCTCTTCTATTTCTGTTCTGGGGTTTTGTGTTTGGTTTGGTTTTAGGTTTTCAGGTTGCATGGTGTTTTTTTCTTGGGTCTTGTGTTTTGTGGTGTGGGTTTTTTAACTTGTGTGCTTGTTTTTATTTGTTGTTGTTTTTTCCTAACTTGTTTTCAGTATCATTATGTGGGAGCTTTGACTTAGTTTTCAGGGATTCTATAATCCTGTATTTAGAAGTTGCTTTTGGCAAGCATAATGATGTCGCTTGCATAGTAAGCAAATTTCCTTGCTCTCTTTCACATGAGGCAGTATTTCTCTACACAAATGCTGAAGGACTGGTGGTCTTGTTCCAAATGTCTTATTCTGCTGTAGACCTGTAGAACCCATTTTCTTGGGTCCTCATGAGCTTATGGTCAGTAAAAAAAAAAGTTACAGCAATGTATTACAACATCCATATGTTTGTCTCATGGGAAATTTGACAACAGAATGCAGAGCATTCTAATCTACCACATGCTTGAATTCCTGGTAAATGATAAAGGCAGAAGTTTACATGAAAGATGTAAATTAGAAAGCTTTTTGCTATGTATTTTAGCAGTTTCAATAAATAAAATTTTCAATTCTGAATATTTATGAAGGAGATGTGATGGGGCCCTCAGTTTCCCTGCTGTGTACAGTGCACAGTTCATGGAAATTTCAGGTAATCACAAATGGACAGGATAAGAGACATAAGAAGTAACATGCAAGACAACAAGAAAGAGCCTCATCCAGGCTGAAGCACAGGGCAAAAGGTACCTCGAACTGGTGCAGGTTCTGGCTTTTTTGGCACAGTTACAGGTTTGGGCTCTTCTGGAACAGCTTTCTTGGGCACTTCAAAGATATTAGTGTATTTTAGTTTAGTGGGCATTGCAGATAAACGTGAAACAACAAGACAATCAATACTGTGTGCAAACAGCCTTCTTGGAGAAAGTGCTGTGGGCACATGCAGTCATCAGTTATGTTTTGTTCCAAGCATGTGGAATGGCCAGAGTGTCAAATATGTCACACAGGAGATGGGACTTGTGTTTAGTGCCTTTTTCTGAGTCAAGGTAGAAATGTCTAAAATGTATGCCCTTATTGTAACAGTTAATCTTAGACATTTATGGAAGCCTACCAGAGTATATCATCTATAATTCTCTCCACATCTCTGTGTTCTGTGCTGGTTTTTGCAGTCACTGTCATACTTGTAAGTTGAATATTGTCACTATTTTTATCCTTCAAGTTGACTTCTCCTTTCTTTTTTTATCTTATTATGTTTCTTCCGTTCCCCCCACCCTCCAACATTCCCATCACAGCTGTGGCTTCCAGCTAGATGCTGTTTCCTAGTATATTCATCTATATTATTTAAAACTTTAAATATAATCACTATGAGGTGGTACTTCACTTAAGGGTTATAATTGTATTTAAGATGGAGGGATTCTGGTGGCAGAATGTTTACTTCTCTAGCCAGTGCCTGGAACTTTCTAAAGGAAATTAAATTAGGCAGCACTGCATCAATCTATGATATGTACATCTTTAGACTATGTTAAGTAATTCTTAAATATTTTAATTATGAAATCTATCATCCTAATAAATCTGAGATTAAAAAAACAGGTCTTACAAGGCTCAGTGAATTACATGTTCACAGGAACTTTACAGCTCTTTGATGCTATTTATACAGTATAACAACTTTGCAAATGACCATAATACTGGGAAATTATAATTAACAGATCAACAGAAAGATTCTGCTCCATGATTAAACCCATGGCAATGTAGCTACATTGAGATATTTGCAATTATTCTGCTCTATGTACAGAAACTGCTCCTTTCTGCTGCAACCTTTGATTTCTGTTTTATCTTTTCCTACAGAATAATTTCCAGATCATGGAGTTCAATTGTAAACTTAACACTGTCAAGTCCCACTAAACCATCCACATTAATAATGTGAATAACTGTGCATGCATACATTCTCTTGTTAGCATCATATTTGCTTGATCACTGCTATAGTGCTGAGCACAGGACAGAATGACTTCCCTGCTCCTGCTGGCCACACTATTCCTGATACAGGCCAGGATGCCATTGGCCTCCTTGGCCAGCTAGGCACACTGCTGGCTCATGTTCAGCCTACTGTCAACTAGTATCCCCAGGTCTCTTTCTGCCTGGCTGCTCTCCAGCCACTCTGACCCCAGCCTGTAGCACTGCATGGGGTTGTTGTGGCCAATGTGTAGAACCTGGCACTTACATGTGTTAAATCTCATGCCGTTGGACTCTGCCCATTTGTCCAGCCTGTCAAGATCCCTCTGCAGAATCCTCCTACCCTCTAACAGATGCCTCTCAGGCATTTCAAAGTTATTAGTGCATTTCATTTAACACTTACAACACAATATAATATTAATAAAGAGACTGAAACACAGAGGAAAATAGGAATGTTCTGAAGTAATGATCTGGCACAGACACATTGTCAGTGTGATTTGTTTAGCAAGTATCAAGTATTTAAAAACACACATCTGAAAAGACAGACAGAACAAACAAGGTTAGGACAATACTTAAGAGAAGAAGATTAAGTGTGTTTATCGTGTATTCAAGATAACATGTACCTTTGATTGATGGAGGTTTTGATTTTTCAGGAACAGCTACAAGAATTTTCTCTTCTGGGACAACTTTTTCAGCAATTGCAGACTCTTTAAAGATATTAGTACCTTTTAGTTATTTGTATTAAGCTTTAAAACAATCAGTGAAACACAGTATAATCAAGAGAAGGAAAAGAGATCCTATTAATAAGAGGTACCTTTAGACAATGGAGCTCCTCGTTTTTTAGCAACTTTCTCATGCTTTTCAACCAGCTTGGCTGGTGGTGATTCTGCGGGTGCCAAAACAGGTTCTGGTTCTTTATATGCCTTTTCATGCTTCAGTTTTTGAATTCCTGTAGAAGATTCTAGTTTTTGTGGTTCCAAAAGTTGTTCTGGTGCCCCAGGCACCACAACAGTTTCTGGCTTGCTGGGTACCAGAACAGGTTTTGATTTTCTGGACACTGCAGTAGTCACTGACTTTTGGAAATCTGCAACAAATTCTGTTTTTTCATGTGTTGCAACAAACTCTGTTTCTTCATGTGTTACAACAAGCTCTCTTCTTTGGGGTGACCCAAAAGTTTCTGTTTTCAGGGGAGCCACAACATGCTCTGATTTTTGCATTGATACAACTGTCTCTGACTCAAGTGTCACAGTGAGCTCAGGCTCCTCAGGAGTCATGAATGGCTTTGGGGGTTCCACAGCAGGCTTTTGTTTTGAGGATGTCACCCCATGCTTTAGCCTTTGAGGTGGCATATCAAGCTTGGATTTCTCAGGTACCACAACAAATTCTGGCTTCTCAGGCACTGCAGTGTGCTCTGGTTGTGGAGGTTCATGAGTAGGCTTTTGTTTTGGGACCATCATCCCATGCTTTAGCCTTTGGGGTGGCACATCAAGCTCAGGTTCCTCAGGCACCACAACAAATTCTGGTTTCCCAGGCACTACAAGGTGTTCTGGTTGTGGAGGTTCCCCAGTAGGCTTTTGTTTTGGGAGCATTACACCACGCTTTAGCCTTTGGGATGGCACATCAAGCTCAGGTTCCTCAGGCACCACAACAAATTCTGGTTTCCCAGGCACTACAAGGTGTTCTGGTTGTGGAGGTTCCCCAGTAGGCTTTTGTTCTGGGACCATCACCCCATGCTTTAGCCTTTGGGGTGGCACATCGAGCTCAGGTTCCTCAGGCACCACAACAAATTCTAGCTTCTCAGGCACTGCAGTGTGCTCTGGTTGTGGAGGTTCATGAGCAGGCTTTTGTTTTGGGACCATCACTCCATGCTTTAGCCTTTGAGGTTGCTTATCAAGCTTGGATTTCTCAGGCACCACAACAAATTCTGGTTTCTCAGGCACTGCAGTGTGTTCTGGTTGTGGAGGTTCCCCAGCAGGCTTTTGTTTTGGGACCATCACCCCATGCTTTAGCTTTTGGGGTGGCACATCGAGCTCAGGTTCCTCAGGCTCCACAACAAATTCTAGCTTCTCAGGCACTGCAGTGTGCTCTGGCTGTGGAGGTTCATGAGCAGGCTTTTGTTTTGGGACCATCACCCCATGCTTTAGCTTTTGGGGTGGCACATCGAGCTCAGGTTCCTCAGGCACCACAACAAATTCTAGCTTCTCAGGCACTGCAGTGTGCTCTGGTTGTGGAGGTTCATGAGCAGGCTTTTGTTTTGGGACCATCACCCCATGCTTTAGCCTTTGAGGTTGCTTATCAAGCTTGGATTTCTCAGGCACCGCAACAAATTCTAGCTTCTCAGGCACTGCAGTGTGCACTGGTTGTGGAGGTTCCCCAGCAGGCTTTTGTTTTGGGACCATCACCCCATGCTTTAGCTTTTGGGGTGGCACATCGAGCTCAGGTTCCTCAGGCTCCACAACAAATTCTAGCTTCTCAGGCACTGCAGTGTGCTCTGGTTGTGGAGGTTCCTGAGCAGGCTTTTGTTTTGAGAGCATCACCCCATGCTTTAACTTTTGGGGTGACGCATCAAGCTCAGGTTCCTGAGGTAACAAAATGTATTCTGTTTTCTCAGGTGCCACAACAGATTCTGGTTTTTGAGGTGCCAAAAGATCCTTGGAATCCTCAGATGCCAAAGCACGCTCTGGTTTTTGGGGTGCCACAACACGCTTTTGTTTTTGGGCTTTTCTAGCAGCTTCTTGCTCTTGAGACACAACCTCTTGAGGCTTTGGTTTTTGCGGTACTGCAGTGAGTTTTGTTTTCTGGGGAACTGGAAGAAGTACTTTCTTTTCTTGGAAAGTTGTCTCAGCTGCTTTACATACATGAAAGATATTAGTACTAATTTTAACAACTGCACTGACAATCTACCAAATATAAGTGAATTACAAAACATAAACCCACAACTTTAATAAAAGCATTTAAAAAAGAACAGGTGTTAGTCATTTATGTTGGCCTTTTTAATGATGAATATACACACCCTCCCACCTCCAAGGGTCACACTCCCATATACAAATGGATGCATGCACTGATAGTGCAACTTAAGCGATAAGTAAAATCTATGACAATTATAAACAGAGTAGACAGGACAAAAGATATTAATAACATTGTAGATAATAAGCTGAAGACTCAGTGATGGCATCTAGTTATCTGGTTGCAGTTAGTCTTTGTCATTTTTGTGGTTTTTGGTTTTATTTTTGGTGGAGCTTCTGGTATTTCAATTATATTGATATCTTCTGTTCTTAGTTACTAGAATGAATACTTCCATTTCTTCTGATATTATCACTTTCAAGATATTAGTTGTGGGGTTTGGGGTAAAATATTAAGACTAATCCAAAACAATAATAAGAATTAAAGTATAACATTCAGGAAGTTCAGACATCCAAGACTAGAAAATGACCCACATGTATGTTTTACACACATATGCAGATACTTAGGACAGGTATAGTTTAGAATCTCAAGAAAAAAAAAGGCCTGGAAAATCACAGTGTTGAAAGAAGAAAAATATTGCTTTTGTTATTTTTCTTCTTTCATTTTATTAATGTTGAGATTTACCTTTCTCTAGTGGAGGTTCTGGTTCTTCGGGGGCAGGCACTGGTTCTGGTTCTTTCAGCACAACCTTTGGTTCTGGTACTTTAGGCACAGGTATTTTCTTTTCTGCAACAACTTTCTTCGGCACCTCTGGTTCTTTAAAGACATTTATTTATTTTACTTTCAGGAATTTATAGAATAGGAATGAAAAAGATGACAATATCTCCAAGGTGAAAATCATCAAACAATATCAGAAAAAACCACCCCAGCCCTTGCAAACAATCTGTGGGGTATTTTCCATATTGCTTGATGTATACTATTAATAGCCATTGTTGTTTACTGGGAGTTATTCACAAGTGAAGATGACAACACAAACTACAACATTAATAAATATCATAATATTACAAAAGAGGATAACACAAACTTTTAAAAGATATTTTTTAGAGAAACAGGTGAAAATTTCTGTGTTATTTTATCAGTATTGAACACGTACCTTTAGGTGGTGGCAGTTCAGGTTTTTTAGGAACTTCAATGTGCACTTTTTCTTCTGAAACCACTTTCTTGGGCACCTCAGGCACTTTAAAGAAAGTAATTCATTTTCTTTGTGTGAAATTCAAATATATATCTCCAGTGTTAAGACACTAAGAAATATAAAACTCAGGGAGATCAAAAGCATTAGTGGACTTAATTGTTTTTTGCCTACAGAGCATTCTCTCTGATGTCTCAGTGCGGTACAGATGCAGAAACTACAATTTAAACAACAAAAATATGTTATAGAACATTTATACTAAAAGTAAATTACCAATATGTTAAAATGGTATCCTAGCAAGTAAAAGAGTTTCCTTTCACTGATTGTTTACAGCAGTCACCTTTAGTCGGTGGAAGTGCTGGTATCTTTGTTACCTTAACTGAAACCTCTTCTGGGACCACTTTCTTTGTTACCTCAGGAACTTGAAAAATATTAATAACTTTTACTGTAAGAATTTCATAAGCAACATTAGAGCAGAGCAGTGTTAGTGAGAAATATAATAACCAAGACCTTTTTTTTTTTCCCACACATTACATTTGTTCACTTGAAAAGAACTTTGACAACAGAAGAAAATTCTAACGGGTCTCTTGGGCACTGTCTTCTATAGTGTTAAAACAAAAAGTGAAGGTTTGGATTCTGTTAATTTTATCATGATGACAAGTACCTTTAGCTGGTGGAACTGCTGGCTTTTTAGGCTCTGCAACTGTTATCTTCTCATCTGGGACTTTCTTGGGTACTTCTGGCACTTTAAATACAGTAATTATGTTAATATTAACAATTTAAAGAAACTTAAATAGTATTGAAAGAAACACACAAAATGGCAAAAGGTAACAGCAATTAAACATAATATCTTTTACCAATTGGGAAATTGTTTTATAAGGGTAATTAGGCTTTTTTTGTTCCCAATGTTGATTATGAGTCATTTGAGAGGAGTAAACAGGCTTCTCCCAAAAATGAAATACAGTAGAAACTGTAATGCCAGGAGACTCTTAATGGAGACATTTATGATGTATTTAGTGACTTGAGGTTCTTTCATGTCCTTGCAAGGTCTGAGGAAATATCTCAGACTCTTTTGGAGTTTCTTCCTCTACATTACATTATTTTTTTGTTTTATTCAACCACCTCCTGAATCTCCATTTGGCAAACTCTGTTTGCCATTGCTCATTTTCTGTTCCTTTTCACATTCTTCTATGCACACTGACTTCTTGATACACATTTTTCATCTATGTCCATGTTAGACAACTGTATCACTTATTTTGTACTTTGAAATTATTAAATTTTTCAGTGTCAGTTGGGAGCACTCCAGATCATATGAGCCTTGCTTTCTCTTTAAGATTTCTGTTGTGGTTCTCAAGTATCAGTCTCATCTCTGCTCAGCCCCACCAGTGTTTCTAACACACTGATTACAACTGTGATTCAAACAGACTTTTCAAAGCAGTAACATATATAGAACTATAGACACAGAAAATAAAAGCTATGCAGAAGCAAAAAAACCTACCCCAAAACCCACAAAAAGCCCAAACAAAACCAACCCCCCACCCCAAAAATGAGTCTGCACAATTAAGGCAGATGTTTTTTTTCTCTCCCTATTTTTGGTTATTTGTAGCACAACATACCTTTGGCTGGTGGTGGTTCTGGTTTTCTAGGCACAGCAGTGGGTACATCTGGAATTTCCTTGGGCACCTCTGGCACTTTAAAGAAAACAGCATTCATTTTTGTTGCATTTAAGGCATTTTAAAATTTGTAAATTGTTAAGAAGAAAGTCTCACAAGAAGAGTATCAGAAAGAAATGTAAGATCAAAAATGAAAAGAGATATGGCATGTAAAAAATGTTGTATACCATTACATAAAACTAGGATTATTTTTTTTTTCAATGAGAAATAAAAGGTAATCTTTTCTTCTACTGTAAAACCTACAACCTAAGAGAAACAGAAATGTCCTCCTCAGAGAGCTACCATCATTGACATAGCTGATTTTGGTGGTGGCACAGCAAATTTTACTGAGATAAACTTCTTAGGTACCTTTGGACCCTTTAAAGATATTAGTATACTTCTAAATTTTCAAGAATAAAGCGTAAAATATGCTGAAATAAGACAAAACAATTAGATGTGTAAGGATACTCAGACAACAATTACACATGATGAAAAATCTCCATCGGTGTTTCCCTTTGGCAAATAAGAATTTGAAGTGACTTTGCTGGGGGTCTTTTGTTGTGCCATGTGACATGCCACACAAACTGCTAGTTCAGACAGACTGTTAAAATATCTGAATGAATTGCAACAGCTGGTTTTCTGTGCCTTGAGATATTTCCATTCAAAGTTTAATCCACTGACCTCTAAGTTTAACATGAGCAATGTGAAAGAGGAAGTGTATACATTTCTTGCTTGAGTAGTGATAGAATTTCTGAGGTTGTTTACAGACAGCCATGAAGTAAAAATATTTTTTCTGTAAATCTTACTGAGCGATGACTCAAGAGTTTTCCTTATTTTCATTCCATTTACTGATACAATTTCAGTGCTATTACAGTGGATTACTCTTGGGTAGAAGAAACAGACAAATTCAGCTAACCTAGTGATTTGAGAACAACAAAACATGGAACAGAAGAAATCTGAATAAAAACAAGAAGGAAAGGGTGTGTTGACCTATACCTTTGGGAGGTGGAGCTTCTGGCTTTTTAGGTAGAGGGACAGGTTTCTCTTCAAGAATAGCTTTCTTGGGCAATTCGGGAACTTGAAAGATATTAACTGATTTTAATTTTATGACATAAAGACAAGTTGAAAAACATAAAAAAAGTAATATACAACGTAAATGTCACAAATCTGACACAAAAGGACCACGAAGTATTGATTAAGAAATGATGTAAGAAAAAGCAAAGATGATATCAGCAATAGACCTCAGTTCTATTAAGCTGTCAAAGTACCTTTAGATGGTGGAGATTCTGGTCTTGTAGGCACAGGAGGAGATTCTGCCTTTTTAGGTGTAGGAAAAGGCACTTTTTCTTCTGGAACGGCTTTCTTAATGGCTGCAGGCACTTTAAAGATATTAGTTCGTTTTAAGAATTTATGCAAAATAACAAGATGAAAAAAAATAAATCCCAAATTTGTAATGTAAGTGAGACACTAGGAGAATTAATACAAATATTAATTACGTTGAACAAGAACTGAACCATGAACAATTTAATTTTCCTGGAGTTCATGACTGCAAATTGCAGGAAGAGATGAAGAGGAGATATACCTCTAGGTGTTGGAGTCTCTTCTTTTGTATAAACAGTAGAAATTTCTTCTTCTATGTGCACCTCTTCATAAACTTCATGCACTTGAAAGATATTAGTTTACATATTTAAATTAGAATATTTTCAGAAACAAGACAATGTTAAAGATAACGAACAAACACAATCAAACAGTTATCCAATCAAATATTCAAGTTCATCTTAAGACACACAGGACTGTTTACATCTAGACTTAAAATTAAGATTCTTTAAATTCAGGGAAGGAAAAAACCCTCATATTCTACACTGATCTGAGCTTTGCAGCTTGCCAGAAGATGTATGACAAGTCCTAAACTGCCCTGAGTACAAAGAAATAGGCTCTGTTTATCTAAGCCCTGTTGCCTTTTCTATTTTATTCTTTCCCCCCCCAAATTGATGTCACATAACATGGTTTCTTGTAGTTGTGTCAGTTGCACATAAAGTTAATTTTCCCCTAAGAACAACAAGTGATATAATTTTAAATTGTGTTCAAATTAATTTTATAATGTGGCAGATAATCAAAGCTCTGTCCTTTAGTTCGTGGTAAACAGAATGCTCTCAATGTCATTACAAATTTATGTATGAAAAAGTATATTTTGTCCTTCAAATTCTACTCAAAACCTCATTCAAGGTGTGGAGCTGCTTTTTAGATAGAGCAGGAGATTTTTTTTGTTTGTTTGTTTTGAGGAAAACTTTCTCTGGTACGTCAGGAACTTTATAATACTGGTTTATTTTACAAATTTCCACTAGGAAATAAGCAGTATACTTTTGGAAAACAATAAAAGATTCTGCTATGAAAATAAATGGTATTGACTTGAGAATCTGACCTAAAATCTTCATTTTCTGGTGTTCACTGTTTTGACAGCTCCCAGCACTCACAAGTTTGAATTTGTTTTTCCCTCAAAAAAGAGTGGTTAGGGCTTGTTGTTTTGGTTGTTGTTGTTATTCCTATCAATCAATCTTCAGGATTTTTAACAATCTAGAAGGTTCTATTTATCTATTAAATTTCAAAATTATCTATAAAAGCAAGTTAAAACTCCTGTGAAACTAACTAAATATTATGTCTCAAGCATCCAATACAATTCTTCAGTACTGGAATTTTATTTCTAAAAATTGTTTCTATTTAAAAAAAAAAATAAAGCCTGATTCAAAGTCTTAAGTTAATCTTGACTTTATTAGAGCCCTGACATGACTGCAAATTATGCTTCTGCAAATATGCTTCTGCTGCAAAATTTTGGATTATTTTTTTAAAAGACACATTGTCAGAGGAAGTATTTTGGGAAACAGACCATGAGACAATAAATTAAAAAAAAAATAAGGTTTTGTCTTTTTAATTTTTAAATTATTAACGCAGAATGCATCAATCTGAGCAGCTGCTGCTAATGTATAACAAATCCAAGAATAACCTTTCTTGAATTTTTTTCCCTGAATGATGAATTTTTCTCTCAATAATTGTTCATTAGTGTAGCATTTTTTTTTTCAATTCTTTGTAAACGGTTGTAAATATTTGTATGCTTAATTTCTTCTCTCCCTGTATTTATGGTCTCTTTCTAAGATAAAAATGAACAAACAAATAGGCAAAACTGTGTCTTAACACAAGAGAACAAATGTATGAGAACAGCACCTAGTCGTATTCAAGAAAAACAAACGCACTGGGTCTCTCACTTTGTACTTAGTATTTGAAAGAAGCTAAAGTTACTCTATTTGGAGGCCATGTACCTTCAGTTGGAGGAGCTTCTTTGCTAGGTACAGCAACAGGTTTTTTCTTCAGTGGGACAGTTTTCTTTGTCACTGCTGGTACTTCAAAGACATTAAATTTTTTAAGAACAAATGTAAGTAACAAAGAAGCAATGACAGACACATAATTTAATAAAAATTAAGATCAAGATGTTAAAGTAACAAATTAGCACACAGATGGAATGATGAAGATGGAAAACTAATTTGTAGACAACATGCTGCTTTATAGATTTCTGGAATAGTTGATGTACCTTTAGATGGTGGAGCTTTTGGTTTGCTAGGAATAACAGCAGTGACTTTTTCTTCTGTTGGAACTTCTCCATAAACTTCTGGCTCTTTAAAAATATTAGTTTATTTTGTATGTTTTAATATTATTTACAATATAAGATTAGAAAGACAACTTATAATGCAGAAATGAAGACATATAAATGGACAAAGAGATGTTTGAACGTAAATTATTTAAATATCTCATTTGAGCAAGATCATTTCCCTACTATTGCTAGCAGTGACCAATCTCAATTAGTAAAACACAAATTTACAGAAATATTTCATTTTATTCTCCTGTTACTTAGTTCTGCATATTAGATAGAAATTGTATTTGAATTCTATATGTCCTCATCTGACGCTGACTCTCTATAAACCAGCTCAAAAATTAATTGTTACTGAGGCCTAGAGTCTACTTAAGTTTGTTTCTTTGGTCAAATGTGGTTAAGTGCTTTCCTGGATCAGAAACTTCACTCTTATTTATGTTTCTTTCTCTGATTACTAAAGGAGAAAAGAACATTTTAATAATGCTAAACTTTAATTAAATCTATGGTGAGAAAGTGGATGGATGGAGGACATGGATGGAAGCTACTTTTAAATAATTTAAAAAATTAATTGAAAATGTCTCATATTTTACAGAACAGCCTAGAGCAGGAATTGATGTGTACCCTGCAATTTACTTCTTGGTCAATTACTCATTGATGTACCTTCATACAAAGAAGGTTCCTCTCTTCTAGGAATAACAGTGGGCTCTTTCTCTTCAGTGACAGCTCTCTTGTGAAATTCAGAAACTTCAAAGATCCTATCTTTCTTTTAGTAACATCAAAATAATGGTCAATTTTTAAAATCCCCAACAGAAATAAATTCAGAAAACTAGGTTCTTTTGAGGTCTGAAATACTGTGCCTTTTTGGGAATGAAATGTTATATGGTGCTTGCTGGAACTATCATGTAAAGAACTATATAATTTCTGCTCTCAAAGACATAAGCCATTCGCTTTTCCCACTGTACTGTCATGCTTCTCCTTTCAATAAGCATAACAGCTTTAATGGTTTTAACTTATTAACTCTTGCCCTATTACGTCTCCAACAGCATAATGACTAATGTATTGGCTTCAAAACCCCAGTTTAAATTTGCAACTACATTACTAATACAAAAGCACTGTAGGTTTACAAACTGGTAATGAAAGAAATGATGCTTCCTCAGCACTTCTCACTCATATAAATGTATTTACTGTTTAGCATTTATCTGAAATATTTGCCACAGAGGTTTTTAATTAATCACCGAGACCTGATTCTATACTTAGAGAATAGATACTCCTGACACGTAAGGCAACATAAGGATCATTTTGGAAGATGTGAGCTGGGAAAAAAATGACACAAATATTTCCTTCCACAAAATCTCCTATCAAAAGTTCCTTTGCCTTTCATTGGTGGAAATTCAGGTGCATTTGTAGATTTCTTTTCCTCAGGGACAGCTCTTTTGAGACTGGCTGGCCCTTTAAGGTATAATTTACTTTTATTTGGTAAAAGTTAGAAAGAAGTCAGAAAGAAGAACAAATCTAACAAGGAAGATTCATGATACAACAAAGGATTAAATGTTTCCTGAAAGAACATCTGTGTTAATTTTGAAGATTAGACCAAAGAGTAACACATAACAAAATATTCTTGAAAGATGGCCATATATATGCAGGATGGAATCTGCTTCTTTTTGAGAAGTAAAAATATTCTTCATTTCTGTACTACTTAATGTGTAGCTTATTGACAGAACATGTATTTTTAAATATTGACTCATATATTTACAACAAATGACGCTGGACAAATGAAACCCACAAAGGAAAAAGACTCAGTCACAAACAGTTGAAAGACCACAGTAGGGACACAACTTTCTCAACAAATAATGAAGACAAACAGAAGACAGAGTTCATGATTGACGAGGACAATGCAAAGGAAGTATACCTTTAACTGGTGGAGTAATTTCCTTTTTAGGAGGAGCAGGTGGCACTTTTTCTCTTGGAACAGGTTTCTTCGGCACTGCTGGCAGTTTAAAGACAGTGATGTATTTTTAAGAACTTTTGCAGTATGAATATTATGTAAGAATAGAAGTTAAACGAAAAGCAAACAATGCAAAGAGTCAGAACATTTAGAAAAATAGGAAATACTGTGTCCTTGACTGCTATGGACTGGTGACCTTGCAGGCAACCCTTCTGGACCATTTTGCTTGGATTTACATAGCTAGAGTCTACAGTATTCATTGAAAGAAAAACACTGCTCTTATGGGTGAATTTTTACTATGATGAGCCTTAACAATTTGGCTTCATGACGTATCAGCTCTAATTAATGTCAGCTGGGAATATGGTAATGTTTTAACTTCTTATTAAGTAACTCCAAGACTTAAGGAAAAAACAAAACAAAACAAAACACAAACAAAACCCCTTTTTCACTGATCTTGTGCTGATACTTTGTATGAAAAACTATTATAAAAGTTATCAGAAAATTAATTTCTGGAAACTGAAGTACTCTGAACCTAAAATTAGTGAGCTCCAGACTAGTACAGAAACTCTGCTAGTATCTACTAACAACTGCTATTCATGACACTTATCTTTCATAGAGCCCAATACAGAGAACACCTATTAAAATTGGATGCACTCCATCACATCATTAGAATGAGAAGGTCCTAGTGTTTTAGCATCCTGTAGGAGACTAGGCTTCTACTTAAATGGCACCATAGCTAAACAGAATTATATTAGTTTTAAATAATTAACTATATCACTGAAAATGTGATGGAGAAAATTAAATGTCATGCCTGTACTTCCTTTGTCCCCAGAAAGTAATTTGTCTCACTTTTGACTTGTTAAAGAAACATTTATTCATTTATGTATTTATTAGTAAATCAATCCCTATATTTGAAGGAAATACTATCAAAGCAGAATAGGTAAATTAGAGAACTGGAGGTTCAGAGACTCCAGCAGAAGACTGTGTTTTCAGATTTATTTAATAGTTAATGTACCTTTAGCTGGTGGAGCTTCTTTTTTAGGAACAGGAACAGGTACTTTTTCTTCTGGCAGAGGTCTTTTAGGCACCTCAAGTGCTTTAAGAAATATTTCATTAAGATTTCAAGTTATTTATAAGGAATTACATCAGATACAAAGACAGCAAGCAGAGCAATCTCTCATTTGCAGAGAGAAACATTTATGCAGAGACAACAGGCCAGAGAGAACATTTATGCAGAGACAATTGAACAGCCACACAATCACAGAATGTTAGGGGTTGGAAGGGACCTCAAATCATCTTCTAGTCCAACCCCTCACTACTAGAGCAGGGTCACCTAGCGTAGGTCACACAGGAACTCATCCAGGTGAGTTTTGAATGTCTCCAGAAAAGGAAACTCCACAACCTCCCTGGGTAGCCTATTCCAGTTTTTTGTCACCTTCATATTGAAAAAGTTTTTCCTATTCTTATGCGGAACCTCCAGCTTGCACCCATTGGTCCGTCCTCCTGACACTCACTCTACACACTTATACAACATGAATGAGGTCATCCCTCAGTCTTCTCTTCTCAAATCTAAGGAGATCCAGCTCCCTCAGCCTTTCCTCATAAGGGAGATGTTCCTCTCCCTTAACCGTCTTTGTGACTGTGCTGGAATCTTTCAAGCAGTTCCCTGTCCTTCTCAAACTGAGATGCCCAGAACTGGACACAACATTCCAGATTATTTTCTCAGAATTCTTGGGAAATGAAAACTAAGGAATATCAGTGTATATCTTTCTAGTACATTTTTTATACCCTTTCTGTGTGGCATTGGGGATCCTATGATCATAAATTTAAATGATGCAAAGGGAGGTTACATGAGCTTTAACATTTCTGTAACTCACAGCAGCTACACCAGACAAAAGAAACCAATATTTGAACATTAAAATATCCAATTCAGGCTGAAGCTGATCTGCATCAGAATGTTGTTATTTACTTTGCTTGTGTCATACCTACACTAGTTCACTCTTGGATAGTTTGATGAGGAATGATCCTATTCCACTTTGTAGGGAAGAGTTCTTTAGGAAGGAGTACAAGAGAAACAACCTTTAGCATTACCAGCAGCAGACACACAGAACCACAAACAGGGGAAAATGCAAATAAACACCCAAAGGAAGCTTAAGCAGTAGCTGGAAACTCAACAAACTATAAGAACAATGGAATCATGACTTGATGTACCTATATCTGGTTGGATTTCATAAGCCTCTTCATATAGCTCCTCATATTTCTCATAGATCTCTTCCTTCTCCTTAAACTCATACATTTCATAGACATCTTTCTCCTCAGCCTCTTCTTCATACTCCTGTTCCTGAATCTCCTTATATCTCTCAGGTTCTTCAGGTTCCTCATATGCCTCAATTTCTTCAGTTTCCTGAACCTCCTCAAACTCTTCAATACTTTCATATGCCTCGTACTTTTCATACTCTTCATATGTATACTCATATTTCTCTGCCACAGAAGCAGGAGCAGGGACTTTTTCTTTCCGGATGAGTTTTGTGGGTAATTCAGGCACTTTAAAAACAGTGTTACTGTTACTACCTTAATATTATTTTATACTTTTTTTTTTTTAACAGTTAGTCAAGATGATCCACATAGAACAATAAATGTACTACATGATAACAACAAACTGAAGTCAAAATAAAATATAAGAACATGCTCTTAAACCAATACGTGTAATGTAAAAGATTTTAAGAATGAGGAGGAAAACCAAATCTTTCAGAGGAAGAAGAGATTAATCTGTACCTTTAACTGGTGTTGGTTCTTGGGGTTTGGGCACAACAATTGTCACCTTCTCTTCTGCAACAGCCCTTTTACGCACCTCAGGGACTTTAAAGATAAGAACTTTCAGGAATTTTGAAAAAAAATCACCTTAAAACAGCATATGTAAAACAGCACAAAAAGCTTTATGGTTCTACAATGTGAGCACAGACAGTGAAGACTTTTAACAAATTCAGACAGAAACCACATACAACAAAGACAAAAGTTAAAAAGAAGATCAAGAATATTTTTAGCATAAACATTAATCAGGAGTACATATACCTTTTGCAGCTGGTAAATCTACTTTTTCAGTGGGGGTAACAGGTATCTTCGGTTCAGGAGTAACCTTCTTAGGCATCTTGGGTACTTTAAAGACAGGATCTAACTTTAGTGTTGTTTTTACACAAGGTTTTAAATAGACACAAACCCAGAAGCTCATGAACAGCCAAACAGAAGCTTACAAACAAACAGTTTAGTGACAAATATAATACAAGACAAAACTACTAAAATCTCCCTCGCTAATTGAAGAATGTTTTCTATTACTGATAACGACATTTACAAAGTGCAATACCTTTGGCTGGTGGAGCTGGCACCTTTTTAGGAACAGGTTCTTTCTCTTCAGGAACAGATTTCTTGGGCCTCTCAGGCACTTTAAAGACATTTTATTTTAAGAATGTCATTCAGCAGTAGTATGAGGAAGACAACAGGAAACATAACGAAACAAGAACTGATCTGCAGAATCTATTTAAAATCAATTAAAGATTACACAGAAATTTATTTTTTTTTAAAGACCCTTTTTAGCCATAAGCAGACATCTTGAACAAGTAAAACAATTTCAAATCTTGGTTTTCCTAGGAATTTGACAGGCACACTGAGACAGCAATACAGAAAAAGAGCAGGGATATAAAACTGATACAAATAACAAACACAATAAACAGAGACACAGAATGAGGAGAACAACAACATATTATTTTCCCAAGTATTAAGCCATATACCTTTTTCTGGAGGAAGCTTCAGCTTCTCAGCAGTGGGTACTGGCATTTTTTCTTTTGGGACAGGTTTCTTAGGGATCTCTGGCTCTTTAAAGATATTATTTTGCAAACACATTTTAAAATTAAAAACATGAAAAAGCCACATGAAAAAAGATCACAAGTTCCTCTAAAAGGTCATTAAGATTTATATGCCATTTAGAACAAGAAATAAAGATTAATTTTAATGAATCCAAAAGATCTGAGTAACTTGCAACAAAAAGATGGTATACCTTTTGCTGGTATTGGTTCCTCTGGAATGGTTTCTTCTTCTGCCTCAGGAACAAAAATAGGAACCTTTTCTTCAGCCACAACTTTCTTTGCCACCTCAGGCACTTTAAAGATATTATTTTAAGAACTTTACTTTCATGACAAACCCCAAAACTTTGAACATAAAACACAACACCACCAACTTTAAGGTAACAATAATAATAGAATTAAGGGAAACAATTACTTATTTTTCACTCCCTGAAAACAGCAATTAGTTTATATGGGTTACATGAAGACTAGCTCCTTTATCCAGTTCTTAATTACACAGCATCACTGATAATATTAGCAGATATACTACAAATGAGAGTTTGTATATGATTATCAGCATCTAATTTTTTACATTTAAAACTTCCAGTGTCTGCTTTTCAATTTGTGTTCTAAAAAAACTTGTCTGGTGAGAAAGAATTTGCTCAGCACCAAAAGGTGACCTCTGCAATAGTTTGCCTCCATTTCTAATTTCACTGTTAGAGTATATGTTCCAGATGTTTGTATAGGCAGTCATGATTCAAGTTTATTTTATAGCAGTTTAATTAAAAGGCTTGAAATTTTAACACTGTCTCCATGTCAGAATGATCTCCCTGAATTGAAGGAAAATGCCCATTTGTACTCTAGGTATTTTGTTTAAACAAAATTTAAATTAATTTAAACATTACTTCAAAATAATGATATCACAATTAATTATTTAGTTTACAGCAATCATTTAAAATGCAAATCATTCAAAGCCTGATTCTGAGCCCACTGAAGTCAAGACCTGCCTGAGACCAAGCACTGCCCACTTCAAAGGAGCAGCAGAGTGCTAGAAGGATCTGACTTTACATGACTATAAACTGATTCTTAAAATTAGGTTCTACTGAATTATGAAAATGTAAGGGAGAGAAATTATCTGCATATTCCACTATGTGATGTACCTTTAGGTGGCGGAATTTTCTTAGCTTTAGGAACTGCAACAGGCACTTTTTCTTCTGGAACAGTTTTCTTGGGCACCTCTGGCACTTTAAAGATATTTTGATGAGAAATATTCAATTACTTTTAGATCATCAAAACCACCATAACCATGAACAAAGTCACAAAGACCAATAATAAGAAGAAAACTTTCCTTAGAAGAGTAATAAAGGTTCACATGCAGCTTAAAACAACCAACATAGATGAAGATATTTTGAAGAAACTGAACAAAGTTCTCTGAAAGTTTTGGAGAAAGAATGGTGTACCTTTTACTGGTATCTCTGGAACAGCTTCCTCTTCCTCTTCTTCAGGAACAAAAATAGGTATCTCTTCAGAGGCAGGTCTTGGTATTTCTGGTACTTCAAAGATAGTATTTAATTGTAGGAATCTTAGACACAACATTAGCAACAGAGACAACTTACACAGAAGCAAGAGAGTGAATTAGCAAGTACGTTGCCACAAACTGGTATGATACTTCAGTCAAATTCTAATAACAAGAATGAGAAGAATCATCAACATTTTAAGCTATAAGAAAAGATACCTTTGGCAGGTGGAGGTTCTGGCTTTTTATGTAGAGGGATAGGTACTTTCTTCTCTGGAACTTTCTTGGGCACTTCAGGCACTTTAAAGACATTTTCATTTGAGAAATTAATTTTCAATGAAACATAAAACATAGTAAAATAATAACTGTGACAGTAAGATATTTTCACAAAACCAGTAAAATTTAATTTGTAAGAAATATAACACTGATTTTTATCCTCAGATTTATGCACTGATGTAAACGTGCAAACATACAGACTACAACGTAGCAAATTGGTATAGAAAGATTAAGAGGGAAGCCTGGCTGTTTAGGTAGACTGTTTGTCTTTTGGAGCATCTGGTTATCTGTAAATAATTTTTATATAGAAGATCCAAAAGACAGAGACAATACAAGACTGAAACACAGACATTTTTGAAGTGTAGAATAAGCATAACACTCATGAATAACATAAAATGCTACTGTACAATGTTCTGATTAAACACAGGACAAAGTGGTTCAGTATTAAACACACTGGGATGAGGAGTGGAAATTTTACTTGCAGTCTTCTAAAGCAGAAGATACAAACTAGAATTACACAGATGAAGCAGAAACTGCTGTACCTTTGGCTGGTGGAGGTTCTTCTGCTCTTTTAGGCACTGGGACAGGTACCTTCTCTTCTGGCACAGGTCTCTTTGGTACTTCAGGCACTTAAAAATATTATTGCAGAATATTTATTGTAGAATTTCCTTTTTTTTTTTTAACCATAAGGTAAAGAATAATGATATGAATCAATAAAGTGGAATGACAAAGTACAACTGACAAACAATAAAGTGGAGCGACAAAGAAAACTGACAAGAATAAAAAACTCTCTTCACTCAACACTAAAGAGGAAAGGCCAACAGTGACTGATATTGTAGAATATTTCTTTTAACATTCAGTCAAGAGCTGGTATACCTTTGGCTGGTGGAGCTTCTTTCTTTTTTTGTACAGGAACAGGAACCTTTTCTTCTGGCATGGGTTTCTTGAGCACTTCTGGAACTTAGTAAGATATTGTAAATTGAGCTTATCATAAGAATCTAAAACACTGTAACATACAAGCCAGTGACACTTAAAAAATTGAACACAAACACATAGAACCACTATTCTTAAGAGTAACAGTCCTTTTACTGTCCTAGTGTTTAATACAAGTAAGAAGATAAAGTCTAGAAGACCTCTCTAATCACAGTTAATTACAATTTCATGTACCTTTAGTTGGTGGAGCTTCCTTCTTTGGCACTTGGACTTTCTTCTCAGGTACAAGTTTCTTTGGCTCCTCAAGTACTTAAAAAACATAATTTTGGTTAAAAAATAATCCATAAACTATTCAAAACACAAATGAAACAAAAAAGACAGTACTGTGAAACATATATTCAGAGGATGTCTGCTACCTTAAAGAAACAATATATACCTTTTGCTGGAGGAGCTTCCTTTTTCTTCATAATAGGTATTTTTTCCTCTGGCACAGGCTTCTTGGGAACCTCTGGCACTTGAAAGAATCATTAATATTTTAGGTAGTTGCTTCTAAACCAACAGGAACATAAAGTACAAGCAAGCACCACAACAAAACATACAGCAATGATTGGACATGGTTTGATCATTGTCATGGTTTTAGGCCAATTCTTTAGCCTAGTGTCTTAGTTATGAACAAGAATATGAACTTTCTGGACATCTTTGAGTAAAAGGTAAATAAAGTTAGTCAATGGATACAGAGGAATAACAACTGATTTGTCTACATTATTCCATTGGCTTGATGACTAGGATAAAGTTTGCTGCTCAAACTATGTTTTTTTCCTTTTTGCTTCTCTTTTGCAGCTTGCATGGCTTGTTCCCTTACCTCTCTTTCCTGACCTTCTGCTGGCTCAATATAGTGTCTGTGAAGTAATGGGAAGGGAAGAAGGGGAGGAGGCTGCAGTGGTCCCCTGGGCTATACAAGGGGATCCTTGTATTTGTGTTTTTCTGAATTGTAAATGTATCTAAACACATTTTATACAAATTTGTTGCATTTTTATACTTCTGGATTTTATTTTGCTTTTGCAAATATAACTTTCATTTTGCTTTCTGAGTAGTGAGTTTGTTTGGGTTTTTTTGTAATTTACTCTGAGGGTAAATTCCAATTAGCTGGGGGTAATTTCAATCTACCACAATCAGTAGGACAAAATAAAATAGCAAACAACTGCCATTACTTCCATTCTCCCTTCTCAGCCATTGAAACCATCAATAAAAATGCTTTTAAGCTCAAGGGCTTATTTGCTGATTAAATGATTAAGTTAAGACAGAGCTGGACAATTTAGAAACAGATATTGAAGATTAAGAAATGTCAGGGTGGGGAAACTTGCAAAAACACAGATTTTTTTTTTCCCAAGTTTGGAATGTTTATTACACACATTTTAATAAACAATTATTTAATTACTGTATTAGCTATTTAGTGGATTTACTACTTTCCTCTAGAGCTATGATACTAACACATCCCAGATGCATATTAGGTTGCATCTGATCTTGTCCAAAAAATCCAGTTTTTTACATGTATTGAATATATACTGCCAATCACATTTTCTTCCTTAGAAATTTCTATGTGCTTTCTATATGTAAAATGTAAGAACATCAGTTTTACACATTGATTTACTTACAATACAGAACTATGGATACATTATATGGATATGGGGTGCTTGGTGCCATGGTTTAGTTGATTAGATGGTGTTGGATGATGGGTTGGACATAATGATCTTGAAGGTTTCTTCCAACCTGGTCTGGTCCATTCCATTCCATTCCATTCCATTCCATTCCATTCCATTCCATTCCATTCCATTCCATTCCACTCCACTCCACTCCACTCCACTCCACTCCACTCCACTCCACTCCACTCCACTCTAGTCTACTCTATTCTATTCTGTTCTAAGTATCCAGCAGTTTATAACACAATTTGTAGTGCAATGGCAATGTTTATGAGAGGTTTTCTCTGATGGAATAAATGAAATACTGACCCTGCTGAAACCAACAGATTTTACTTTTAATCATAGTGAGGCAAAGGTTTCAACTAAACTATATCTTAATGGGTTTTGTACTCTAAGATCCATAAATGTCAATACAAGTTTTATGATGGCATGATAGTAATCCCACTAGCTTTGAGTGTACTGAAGAAAGTTTAGAGCACATTTAAAATAAACTTAACTACGAGGATAGAGTCAGAGGAAATTTTAGCTAATCCTAATCATCCTATTCAGGATGATCCAGTGCTTTGCAGTGCACAGCCTTTGCCTTTTATTTAGGACAAAAAATGCATAATTCATATGACAAAATTCTGGTGAAATGTTAAATACAACTTTGGCATTCACTAATTAGTCAAAAAGAAATTCTGAACTTATTTTGGGGGAAGAGACACTATGGAACTGTTTGATCAAGGACTGGAAAATATAAATTTCAAAGTATTGTTAGATGATTATGTAAATGTAGGATTCTTTTGTTGTTAGTTTATATCTTTATATTACTATTTAGAGAGGATTTATTTCCAAGACCTTAGTGTGACCTAGTTGTGTTCTTTAAGTAGTGCATAGTATATTCATCCTGTACTAAAATAATTTAAATTTTACCATATTACCATAAAAATTATTCCTAAGGAAAATAGCTAAACCAAAATATTTAAGTATGGCAGTTTCTCAGGTATTTTTTTCTTTGCTTTCCATTAAAATATATGATTCCCTTCAAGAAATGAATAAAAAACATCTACAGGCATTTCAAGGGTTTCTGAGGGGAAGACTATGCGACTTTTGTTCCTAAATAACTTTTTTTCAAGTACCCTATTTTCTAGATAAACTTTTTTTTTTTGTTCTGTGAATGTGTATTTTTTATTAATATTTCTGAACATTTGAAACACAGTCTGACAGCAAGATTTAAACTCAAATGAGGATGAAATAAAGCTCAGTTGTATTTGCTCAGCTGATTGTTCTTAAAGGGTCATACACACTTAACACAAAAGAAGAATGTATATGACAAGGAACATTCAAATGTATAGAGGTAGTAGTAAAGAGTAGACACACAGGTATATTAACAGAATGGACAGATACTACTTTTCCTCACACAAATCCTAGAATTACCTCTAACTGGTGGGAGAGCCTTCTCTTCATACTGGGGAAGTTCTGATTCTTCCTCCTCATATTCAGGAACTTCCTCTTCATAATAAGTAGCTTCTTCTTCTTCATCATGGGTGACTTCTTCCTCTTCATATTGAGAAACTTCTTCATACTGAGAAACCTCCTCCTCATAGTGACTAATTTGTTCATAATGCTGGACTTCCTCCTTGTAATGGACTACTTCCTCTTCATATCTGATGGCTTCTTCCTCTTCATATTGTGGAGTCTCTTCTTCTTCATATTCAGGAACTTCAACATAGACTTTTTCTTTTTGAACAACTGTCTTGCGTACTTGAGGCACTTTAAAAGACACCAATTAAAAGAATCTTAAAATTTAGGCCATGATTCTTATTAATAATAAGGATCACAAAGCATTGCCAAAAAAGAATTAAACCACAAGAACGTTCCATAGAAAACAAATCTATATTCACTGTACAGGAAACATACAAGACACAAACCCCATGTATACTACATTTTAATGCTCTATCCAGTATACCTTTTGCTGGTGGTCTTGTTATTTTTTTAGGAGGATAGATTGGTGCTCTTTCTTCAACGATAGCCTTTTCTGGTACATCAGGCACTTTAAAAGATAGAGTATATTTACATTTAACAATATTTAAAAATATGGGTTTTTAAGAGCAAAAATACTAGTAAAGAGATACAAAAACAAATCTCACAAATATATAGCTGACATGTAAAAGACAAGTGTGTTTATTGACTTTGGACACATAATCATGAAAGATATTAGGCTGCTATTCAATTAAGAAACAACAGACTTTTCAAGATCCCAGTACGTGTGATTCCTGTTTCATCCACGGCTGTCAGCAGTGATGTTAATGGGCAGAACTCAAAATCCAAATGTGATCAACTGCAAAATCAGTAAATCTCACTGCTGTTTGTGGGGACCCCTTCGCCACAGCAGTGGCACTTTGTATGACTGCAGTAGTAGATCAAGAGTCTTCAATCGCTGGTAACAAAATATTTACATAGGAAACTCTCTGTGAGTGATTTTCTTAAGAGATTGAATCTATTCTGTTAGTGATGGATTTGATAATTTCTAAATGCTTTCTTTGTGACAAGCTACAGTGAATGTATATGAGTGGCTGCAAGTGAGTGTTATTTGTGGGGCAATGTGAAGACTGACCAGCTTTTTGAACAATTTTTGGCAAAGCTCTGCTTGGTATTTAATTGTAAATGTCAGGTACATCTTCCCTTGAAATCTTAAGCTAAAACTGATTGGAAGTGGCAAGTTTGGCTGATTTGCTAACAAAATTTGCATTGCGCATGAGTCATCTTTCCAAGAATTTCAGTTTTCTTCAGATAATTTTGTCTTAGCTGCAATAGCTCTCTTTGGTATCTCTTGGGAGAACTGTTGCATTTAATGTCCTGCTTTGATCCTTCCCCCGCCCCCCCCCCCCCCGAGCAGCTGGCATATTGCCTCTGCCTTACAGAAAGCTAATCAAAGATACTCTTCCATCCTCCTCTTAGTTCTCGTGATCTCTCTGTCTCCCCATCATTCACCAATAGGAAGACTAAATAGAGTATTTAACTTCATACTGATGTGATTCCATTAATCTTTCATTATATGAGTATCATAATCATGTTTATCAACAGCAGCATGTCTGAAATATGAAGCATTTTGCAGGTGAGTTTTCACAAACCAACAGATTGCCTCCAAAATTGATACAGCAGTAATTTTTTTTCAGAAGCTAGGGACTTTGTTAAAGCCCTTGAGTGGAAAGGCCCAAGTTATGGGATTATGCTAAGTGTCTCAACCAGGCAGACAACAGCAGAAGTGAAGATTTTTTCTTTGACCTTCAAATTTAGGTGATAAATTACTGTCACAGATCAGGAAAGGATGGACTTTTTCAGAAGAGAAAAGCATGTTAATACAAATGAAGGAAAAGGCTGCCCTGTTTCTGCTCAAAAGTCAGAGAGGTGGCAAGATTTCCAAAGGAGGACCTAGCTGAAAGGTTGGGCTTTTACTATTACAACAGCAGTAAGTCAGGAGGAATGATTTAAGCCTCATGTGAGAATGGAATACAGTCCTGTGGTATTCTACAAGCTTCACTTCAGGATAAACTGGCAGTCTGCACAGGCCATGAAATTGGGCTTTGGTTGTCTTTGTTGGTGGTGGTGGTGGGTTTTTATGTTTTGTTTAGTTTGGTGGTTGGGTGTTGTTTTTTTGGGGAGGGGGAGGTGTTTCTTTTTAAATAGATAACAAGATAAAGATTTGTCATAGAATCTTGTCAGTCTGTTCATACCTGTGTATGTAATCTCCTCTTCTGTATGAAGAGAAATGGATACTTCCTCTGACATAGCCCAATGTTCCTCTTCTGTTGGTACTTCAAAGACAGAGTCCAATGTTAATATTTTCCTCTGGTACAATATCATGTATCTTTTCAGGGTTTCTTTGAAAACAGTTACTATTTCCTGACACCTCCTACACCAGAGTAATTGGGAAAAATATCTCTAGACCTTCTAAAGGACTCTTTTAAAGTTCCCTTGGGATTACTGTGGAACATAGTGGTGGACTTGGTAGTGTGAGATTAGTGTTTGGATAAGGGCCTCTTCTAATTTAAATGTTTCTGTGATTCTAGACTTTAGAACTTCAAGTTGGCATACCAGCAGCTGTGGTGGTATTGCATGAGGACAGTCTATGCATAGATAATTAATGGACAGGAGTACCTTCTGGTGGAGACACTTTTCTTTTTGAAACAGCAATGGATAGTCTTTCTTCTTTGGCAGTTTTCTTCGGTGCTTCTGGCACTTTAAAGATATTAATTGAAAGAATACTAAATTCTAATACAAATCACAATTTCTGAAGTTCATATGAAAGAATTATGGACAAACGATTATGGAGAAATAGTACATATTTACACAGAGAAGGTACTTACAATTAACACAACAGTCACACCAGACATACAAACATAAAGACATTTGAGTCATCAAAGAAGAGCAGCAGAAGCCTTAATGCATAGTGCATAGATATGCATTATGTATTTTGAAGACTACTAGTTTGGGAGGTTCCAGGAATAAATTCCTCAGATAAATAAGATGCTTTAAAGCACTGTACAATTTTAGTAACATCAGAAACATATGTTAAAATAATGTCTACTAAAATAATACATACAATGTTGGAGTAATAGCTATATAGACCAAAACACATCAAAGACAAGCAGCACATCATGAGGTAAGATGGAATGACTGAAATGAAAATAAGATGGCTCTTCAGAAATTTAATTAAACCACAGAACACCACATGTATAGGACACACAACAAAATCACTTTTCAAACACAAGAAAATTACAGAAACAGAGAACATATTTCTAAGTTTGAGACTCTTCACCACACACTGATGTTCTGAAACACAGAGTTTTCTAAAATGTGTTCATATTTATTTAACATCTTCATGGAATCAATGTCTTCACTCAGCTTCCCAAAGCTCTTAAGAAGCCAGTGATCAATGAAGTTAAATAACAGGTAGAAAATGGAAGAAATACAGGTGCGTGACTGTTGTCCGTCACCTCCTGTATTCTTTTGCATAAGAGAAGACAAAAGTTCTCTTTATTTATAATCAAGTCAGGAAAGGCTGCATTTGATTAACCAGGGAGATAGTGAGTATGTTTGCCCATAGACATCTGATATTTAGAAGCCTTCTCTACTTTCAAAAGAACTTGTGTACCTTTAGCTGGTGGAACTGCCACTTTCCGTGAAACTGGAACAGGCGCTCTGTCTTCTGGCACAGGCTTCTTGGGCATTGCTGGCAAAGTTTTTTTTTAAAAAAAGGTTTATGTTAAAAGATTTTGAATTATGCACAGTTTAGGAAAATAATCACATGACAAAACACAGATGTAGAAACTTGACATTTCTTCAAGTCAAATAAAAAACTGACAGCCAACAGTCAGTTACAATAGACATGAACAATATAAGTTAATATTCTGAAACAAGACTCCTCTTGTGTAGCTCTGAAGAATTATATACCTCTTTTTGGTGGAGCCTCCTCTTTTTTTAGCAACAGTAATTTTTTCTTCTTTGGTGACTTTTCTATGAACTTCAGTCACTTAAAAATAAGCATAAGAACATTTAATTGCAATATTTGGAATGCAGACATATGAAAGTTTTTATTTTACTTAATCTGATTTTTAAATAAAGTGTCAAATAAACTTTGACAGCAACAAAAATGAGACACTGCAGAACAGTGTGCTTTACAGACAGAGCACAAAGATTAAGTATAGACTAAAGAAAGGGGAAATCCAGACAGAGGTCACAGATAGTAGCAAAGAAAAATTAAGTAAAATGCCTAAACATGAGCACAGCAAGGCCAAACAGACAGACAAACAAAATCTCCACGATATTCTCAGTTTGTTTACCTTTGGTTGATGGAGGCTCTTCAACTTCTATCTCAAAAGCTGACACCCGATCTTCTGTTTTTAAAAAAGATTATCCAACTTTAGAAAATGTGGTGGGCTTCATTAACAGGCATAAGATTATATAAGCCTTAGCAAGATGACGCAGGCTATAGGCCACATTGTGGAAAAATGGCCATAAGTACATGTTTAATGTTGAAGAAATTTGATATGTGAGATTTATATTTTATCAACATGCATGTATGTTAAAGATAGAATGCTGCAAAAAAGGCATTATTTTTTAACAGAATCAAACCACTGATATACCTCTTGCTGGTGGAGCCTCCATTTTTTTAGGCACAGGGACAGGTACTTTCTCTTTAGGAACTGCTTTCTTATGAACTTCAGGAACTTCAGAAAAAATTAGTAAGATAAGAAGGAAGATGAAAAGAATATTAAGATGTAATATTTTTATTGCCTACCACATTACAATGTGTTTTACTGAGTAAACACAAACAACACTATTCATAGTACAAGATGGAATTTGAGACAACCATTCATCACTGGAAGCAGACACTACCCACATCAACATGCACAAATAAGACAGTAAAACAAATATAATCCCCTTGAAGATAAATTGCCCAGATGAGGAACTGGTTTATACCTGTAACTCCTGCATCTTCCTTAGAAGCAGCTGGAGCTTTTGGTTTAGGGACAATTCTACGCTTTTCAGGCACTTTAAAAGATTTCAATACATAGTTTATGAAGAGAGCTAGTATCACCACAACATGCATACAAAAAAAAACATAAATAGAGAAAAACTATTATAATGTCAACATAAGACTCAATGATTTTATAATTAAAAGAAAATATACCTTTAGTGGGTGGGGCTTCCTCTCTTTTAGGAAGAGTTACCTTCTCCTCTACGTAGTAAGATTCTTCTTCAGTCACTTCAAAGAAGTAAAATAAAAAAAACATACTTGAGTTTAAATGTTTTACATCTCTTATTGTCTTTATGGCCCTGGTAAGCAACAAAATATTTTTAAGACAAGAATAAGCAGGGTGCTTTACTATCAGACACCTCTGGTATTACAAAATCTACATTCAAACCATTCTGCTCCATCTGAAGCCAATAGTAAAACTCCAAGTAACCTAAACAGAACTGAGATTTGGCTCACATCTTGCATTTCCATGGAATTTGAAAATGCTCAGTATTTGCAGTCCTAGATCAGCATTTTCCATTCACTTGTCCACTAGTTCACTGATACTGGAATTTACCCACTTTGAGCAAGCCCCTTTTGCAAATACTGAGAAAATTCCTTGACTAATTTCACCCCTGAAAATACTTTCTGTAGTGTCACTAGTAATGAAAATGGAGCCAGTGTGCACTACTGTACTTCACAGCATTATGCTACCACCAATAAAAAATTTAGTCATGTAACGATGCAATGACTTGAGGAACCAGAAAGCTTCATGATATTCTGAAGCACATTTACTTCATCTAAGCAATCTGTTGGAAGAGGAACTCTGTTGGAAGAGGAACCTCCAACAGAGACTTTGTGTTGGCGGGGGGCAAAAAAAAAAAGAAGGGCTGATAATTCTCAACACCCAACAGATACCAAACTATTCTCACTATATCAAAAGAGGATTAGACATTCTTAGAATTAAAGTTTATAAGAGATTAAATATATTTATATGTAGTAATTATTTTTTAATGGAGTTGATATTAATCCACACCATTTTTAGTACAATAAATAAATTTTACTTTTGCCTATTATTCCTCAATTGTGGTTGTACCTTCAGAAATTTCTTCTCTGTGAATGGAAATAGATGCTTCCTCCACTACTTCTTCATCCCATTCTTCAACTGTTGGTTCTTTAAAGAAAATTATTAGTTTTAGTATTTCTGGTGGGTAGATGAATGGAGTGAGGGATGGAGGGAGGGAGAGAGGGAAGAAGAGATGGACAGAGAAGATGAAGATCAATTTTTAAAAGTTTTTAAAGTGCTGTAGGCACAAATGCAAGTTTTGCTCTAAATGAAGGGGTTTTCCTGTGACCCATGTACCCTACTCTGCGCTGTTGTATCTCTCACTACTCGACTGTCATTCCATCAGAATTCCTCAGCTCCCCAAATTTCCCCATTACAACAGCTGTGGAAGGACACACCAACAATCAAAGAATTAAAAGTTGCTCCTTGATCCAGCTACATGAATGTAAGAAGGATGTGAATAAGATGAGAATGGTAGGTTAAGAACTGAACGGCAAGACTGGGATTCTATCAGGGAAAACATCAACTTGTTCTGGTGGTAAAAGACTGATTTGCAGGAGCTAAGCAGAAATTAACACTGCATGTATTCATATGAACATGTATTTGTTCACATTTTAGATATATAAATTACAGATCTATTTTATAAACTTGTTTATGCTTTTAAAAAGGATATGTAAATTGTCTTGACCAATTAGTTATTAATGGAATATAAACCCAGTCAAAACTTTAGATTGACATAGATATTTTGTAGAATTGTACCAAATTAAACACCTGATCTCAACCTTTTCTGAGTATAAGAATGTGAAGTAAAAGAGCTGGTGCATCTGCAAGGCTACAAAGAGCATTATAGAGAGTATAAGAATTGGATGGTTACAGTTCTAATTAGCAGAGTCTAGACTCAACAGTATCCATCCATACTTCTTACTATGATTTCATGAGAGTCTGAGCTGAAAACCATTGTATTCAGTGGTAGAATTTTCCCTTATGTCAATGAAGTGGGATTCTGACATTCAAGACTGAAATAGTAAATAGTACTCAGAAGTCTCTTAACTGCCTGCAAGTCTGTAAAATATTCAACACAAAACTCATACAAGAGAACCAACACAAGGTGGGTTTTTTTGTATTTTGATCTTGGCTTTAAAACAGCAAACTTTTAGAGAAAGCACAAGCTTCCTTGTGCCATTTAGAGTGTACCTTCAGGTGATGGGATTTCCTCTGGAATGGCAACGGATACTCTTTCTTCCGTAATAAATACTCTTTCTTCAAAAGTGGCTTTCTTTTGCACTTCAGGCACTTTGAAAGATAGTAATGTTAAATGTAGGCTTTTTGAATTCCATAATCAAAGTAGTGTTGCAAAATGCTAATTCTAAGTTTCCAAAGAATTGCTTAAGGGTACTGAGCACACAAAACATAACAGAGGTTCAATATTTAGAAATAACATATTACACGAGACATTCAACACATTGTAAAAATCACTGTCACTAAATCAGAACAGCAGAATTCACAAGGGGAGCACAAATCACTGGCTGCTAACTGTACAGAACACAGAAACAGAAGCTAAGAAGCAGCATATCCTTTTATTCTACTGAAAAATATACCTTTAGCTGGAGGAGCTTCGACTTTTTTAGGAACAGCAGGAGGGGCTTTTTCTTTAGGGACCGGTTTCATAGGAACTGCAAGCAGTTTAAAAAAAAAAGGTGTCTAGTTTTAAGACCAATAAAGCACAAAACCTTCAAAAGCATGACTTAACAGAAATGTGTCATTCAAAAAGATTACACGTGAACATAATTTGCTTACAAATACAACAGATGTGCAAGCTGAGACAAACACATTGCTCTAAAGACTACCGAAAATGACATTGCAATGACAAATATTATACCTTTTGCAGGTAAAGCTTCTGCTACTTTAGGAACAGGTGATACTTTTTCTTCTGGAACTGGTTTCTTAGGTACTTCTGGAACTATGAATTACAATAATATTAAGTAACTAAAATCACAGGTGTTTTAAGACTGCATCTATAGGACAGTTATCCACAAAACATGTAACTAAAGTACAACTACAACCAGATCCACTTCAAAACAAAACTGGACATACACAAGATGCTGAAGATAACAAGAAAACTTTTTTTAAAGTGTACCTTTAGGTGGTGGAGCTTCCTCTCTTTTGGGAACAGCAATTTTTTTTCTCTAGGGGAGCTTTCGTAGGCACTTCTGGTGCTTAAAAAAGACAAAATATAAGATAATTGAATTATGTATTTCAAAGTATTGTTGTAGTATTATATAATTTCATTTATCCATTAATAAGAATACCAAGAGACACCAACATAACGCGTTCATACACTTAGAAAAACATGAAACAAAAGCAACAAGTATTTGAAAAAACAAAACAAAACAAAAAAACAAACCCCAAACCAGTTCTTGGAAGCTTATCATGTACTTCAAAATTATTTCTTAACTGAAGAAAGAACTGCTCAAATATGTTATGTGGCCTTAAAAAAATCTTCTACATAGGCACAGGGTATTATAGATTAAAAAAAAAATAAATTAATGCAAACATGCCAAATTGTAGGCTAACAAAAATTAAAACATTGAAAGATATTAATCAAGTCCACAACTAAGTATACCTTTGACACATGTTTTTTCTTTTTTTGGGAACAGGAATGTGTACTTTTTTCCACAGGTACAAGGTTTTTTAGGTACTTCAGGAATTAAAATTTGTTTAAATAATATCTCTAAAATTTTGTGTTTGGCTTGGAGGTGGACAGACATACGACATAACACACAGACTATATTTACCATATGCTTATATTAAGAAGTGAATAGTACTTAGGAAAAGAATACAATAGTACTGGACTGATTAAAGGCCACAGTCAAAAGATGTACCTTTTCCTGGTGGAGCCACTTCCTTTTTAGCAACTGCAACTTTCTTTTCTGGAACAGGTTTCTTAGGGACTTCAGGCACTTTGGAAAACATTGTTAAAGGAAGACAACTTTAGTTTTTAGACCACTGACAACCACTTATCCAGATCTCAGTAACCCAAGATTGTTTTATAGAACATAGTGTCTGGACAAGAAGCTGAGCACTGCAAAACAATGTACAACCTTTTGGACATACAGTGGACTCTATGGGAAAGACACTACGGTACAGTAAAAAATTCCAGGGTTAACATTACTGCACTATCATGTTTCATGGAATTCTTGCCTGCAAATGCCACACAACATAAATACAAACAACAAGCACAAGATTGTTAGGAAAGAGAAGGGCTAAAGACAGGACAAATGCAAGCTGTAAGCTAAGTTATATCACAAATGAAAAAGTGACACAGAGTAAATTAATAACTATATTCAAGAAAACACATAAAAGTAAAATAATGAAAAATTATTTGTTTGGGTTCTTTTGTTTTTGATGTGTTTTGGGGTTTTTGCTGGTGGTTGTTGGGGCTTTTTTTATTAGGGCAGTAGAAATACCTTTGGCTGGTGGACCTTCTTTTTTAGGTACAGGAACAGGCTTTCTTTCTTCTGGAACACGCCTCTTTGGTATCTCAGGCACTTTAAAGAGATAGGTGGTGAACACTTAGGAGACAGTAAAAATCTCTGGTAAAAAACAGTAGGCTACTCTCAATACGCCTGATAAGCAAACACTATGTGTTCAAAAATGTTTTGTTTTACCAAAGTGGTACAATATGTTCATCTGAAAAAAAAAGTTAATCAAAGAATTATTTAAAGCAGCGATGAAGAGTAGATTTAGAATACAGTAGGGCTTAGAACTTTTGAGAGTAGAACCACAGATAGATGGAAAGATTCTGATACACTGTCCTTTGGCAAAGAGTGGTACAGGCAGATAACTTGAAAATTCAGTAAAATGAAGTGCATGATTATACAAAGATTTTATTCACCTTCAACATGAGGGATCTCCAGTTCTGTAGAGACTACTTCTTCCTCCTCCTCCTCTTCAGCTTCCTTATGTGCTACAATAGGAATTTTAAAGACATTGAATTTGGAGACAGACTATACCAATGTCCATATTATATATGAAAAGCTTTTAAGAAGACATTATGTATGTCCAACACACAACATTCACTGAAACACATATGCAAATATGTAAAGGAAATCAATAGCGTGCACAAATCTCACACGAAGTTTTGATTAACTACAGGTTCAAATAGTTTTTAAAATCTTAAATATTGTTTAGTCTCTCATTTTTAATCAATCTACCTTCAACTGGGTAAACAGCTTCAAAGAATCTTTCTTCCACTGTTTTCTCATCCTGTGTTGGCTCTTCAAAGAAAAGCATTTAAACAAAGTTAAGTTAAAATAGTTGAAACATGACTTATTAATCTAAAGAAAACTGAGGCTACATAGCACGATGAACAAAAAGAAGCAATGCATATGTGAAAGACAATATGTCTAAATATGCACTTTGTCAAGCATAAAAATAGACTAGAAGAAAATCTAGTAGAATTGAAAGATTGTTTTCATTTGGGTGCGCAGGTTTTTGGATTTGTACATACCTGTGACATATGAATACTCTTCTTCTCTGTGGACAGAAACTGACATCTTTTCTTCTGAAACAGTCCATGTTTCTACTGTCGGTACTTTAAAGATAGGATTCTGTTTTAGTATTTTATATTCTAGATCCACATCAGTGGTAGTCAGCATGTGAGTTTCTATCAAATCTTGATCTGTATTGCACATTTAAGTCTTAGACATATTTAGACAGTCAGTATTCATTCGAAAATACTGAACATAAAGCAAGCATCCATGTAGTATCCGTTAAAGCCTAAAGACAGAGACACCTTTAACCCAAAAACGTTAAATAAATGCATGCACAAACTTTTGGAAATAGTACATGAGAAGAATTCCAAAGGCTATTCTTCAGAGAAATTTCGGATAGTTGTGCCAAAATTTTGCTTATTAGGTAGGCATAGGCCATCAGAGAGAATAAATGAAGAAAGACTAAATCACACTGTGATATCCTATAGGCTATTTAAATAAGAATCAAAAAGCTAGCAAGGAACATGTTAAAATCAGACTTTATGAAAGACAAAAGCATGGTACACATACTATTCAAGCACAGAATAGCCACAACATGACTAGGCCCACATATGCACAAGAAGCACAAGAACACACAGGATGGTGGAAAAAATGTGAACTGCAATTGAAAGATGCTGATCTGTACCTTCTTTTTTCATAACTTTCTCCTCAATGATCATTGGTGTAGGTTTTGGTGGTACAACTTTCTTGGTAACTGTTGATATTAAAATTATATTACTTAGTCATATATTTAGCAATGAGAGCAAAAAAAGTCTATAGATATCTAGCAATGATGAAAATACAAGTATGACAAACATAACCTCAGAGGCTAAGCTGGGCCTCTTGAAACCACACAAAGCAACAGAAGGAATGTCTTTGTTTCTTTACATTGTTGCCTTCTTAAGAAGCTGGGTAACTCAGGGCATTTAGGACACAGGTCATATCCTGACATACATTGAAATTCAGCCAGCAAACTCTTGCTGCAGAATGTGAAATGCTATACAAGAGGAAGTGTGTACCAAGAAAATAAGGATACATCTTTATTTCCTAGCTGAACAAATGCCCAAGACATCCTGATAGCCAGGTCAAGATGGAAATAGAGGAAGATGGGGATATCACATAATGAAACACACCATTTAATCCAGTGCAATTTTACACTCACTTCCTTTCTCAGAGTTTTGATATTTAGCATCTGCGTGTGGTATTTTCCCCTAAATAAAATTTCATCTTCCTTTTATACAGTTTAGCAGAAGCTTGCACTAGATGCTTCAAAGACTTAAAAATTGATTAGACCCTTGCTAAATGAAGATAAAACATACGCAGATCAGCCAGGTAACAATACTTAGCCACGACTTTCATGTGAAGATGACATTAGGAAATTTTTTAACAATAGTTACCCTCAGCACGTTTGACTTGTTCTTCTGCAACTCTCTGAGTGGTTACCTCCACTTTTTCATCGACAGGTTTCTTGACAACTGTAAGGGATACATTTACTGTTTAAGTCATCATGCAAATAATTTTCTGGACATAAACTAGGTAGAACTGTCTATTTCCTTGTTTAGTATGTAATAACCCTTGTGCATTGTGAAACATGATCAGATCCACCATTCCCCATGAGATACACAGTGATCTAAATAGAGGCCACTTCTCCAAAGTGCAGCATTCAATGGCTCAAAAGCTCAAGGATAGTATACAGCAAGAGGGAAAAATGACTGAAGCTCTGTTTCAAACACTATTGCCACTTTCTGCTCCAAAATTTGTGGTGGAAGAGGAAGGGCTGCCATGAGCCTGTCTCATGTCACTATCCAATAAAAGAGAATTTACTCCTTTTCAAGTAAGTGTGAATAACCATCATGGTTAAGCTTGAAGGAGAAGCATGAGACATCTTAGCCTGCATATTCCTATTAGTTTTACAGGAAGGTCATACCTCTTCGAACAGTTACTTCTTTCTTTTCCTTCTTTTCAGCTGTAATTGCTGGCAGTTTTTGCTCTGGCACAGGCTTCTTTGGAACTGCAACCACTTTAAAAATAATAATATTGCTTAATGCTGAAAAATGCATTGTCAAAATGTTCAATACACACAAAAAGTATTAGTTATGCCATTGTAAGTTTATGAACTTGAAAAACATGCAGAGCTTTGGAGATCAAATTGTTGCAGTAAAATTTTGTGATTATTTCCAAGTTTAAAATTTTCTCATTATAGCCAACTCATTTTATGTTGGAAGAAGTTCATCTATACTTTCACAATTTTATAGAGGTATAACATGTTAATACTACCCAAGACAGATAAAGCATGCCAAAAAAATTGCAGAATAATTATTAGCGATCAATCAATGTGTGGAACATTTAACCTAAGTCAAGTTCCAAATAAATCAAATATCCAAAACCTCTAAAAATGACAGATACCCTTAAAACTACTAACTCAGATTAAATTTTAAAGATGTCCCAATCTGTAAAATTCATTGGCAATCAAATTACAATGTACCACTTTCTTTATGCATCTATACCTCACTGTACTAAACTTCTTGTCTTATCCCTGTCGCTGGTTAGATTTAAATTTGCTTCTGCTATCCAAAACCATCCTGTCTCATGCCAGCTTCAAAATGGAAGTGCTGACTGGAGAAAAGTATGATGGGGTTTGAAGTTCAGATTGTAACATGAGATGCTTCCTATTTGTTTGCTGCTTTTGGGTCCCAGCTTTTGGGTGTTGGCTCTTTCTTATGAGAATGGCTAGTTCCCTGGTTTTATGCTTTATGCTATTGCTTTCCTGCTTTGTGCTGCACTTTTGTTTCTGTAAATAAGCTAAGCTAAATTAATCGTGCATTATATAATTAGCTGAGGTGATTGTGCATTGTGTTGTTATTATCTTTTTTGCTCAGTAAAACTTTTTATCTCAACACTCTTTATCTCAATCCAGAGATTTTTTGTGCATGTTTTACCTTTCCCTCACTTCTGTGTTGTAGGGGAAAAGGCAGTTTCGCTTTAACCTGTTACAATCACCAAGTCCCATTTAAAAATTGGCAGAATGTTAAGGGTCAAGCTGCTATAACAAAAATCCTAACAACAAGAACAACAAAAACCCAACAACTAAAAAACCCAACTAAAAAACAATGACAACAAAACCTGCCAGGTTCAAAATTTTGGGCACTTAAAACCAAATATGTGAAAAAGGAAGAAATAAAATGTTATGATAATTAAAATACCTTCTTCATGAATGATTCGTTTTTCTTCATAGGTCACTTCTCTTTTCTCATAAGCCTCTTCCCATTCCTCTTCCCCTTCATCATAGCCTTCTTCCCTGACATAATAGTCATGGTCTTCTCCATAATCTTCTTCCCATTCTTCGTAAGTTTCTTTGGGCTCATATATTTCCTTCTTTTCTTCATGAATTTCTTGTCTTCTTGCTATGGATGTTATTTTAACCTCTTTGGGTTTCTCTGGCAGTACCTCAGGAACTTTAAAAAAAGAATAATTTTTAAAACAGGTTATACATATCATATCCTGGAATTCCAAAGGCATATTGATGTTGACAATTAATAAAGAGATTTCATTTTCACAGAGAGTTAAAAGTAATGACTATTTTCCAAACAGTTGTAATCAGCCTGGATTTTAAATTTACACATTTTCAGCATAAAGACACAAGGTTAAGGTAATTGGAAACAAACTGCCTTGTTTCAAAAGGTAATTTTGCTATTTAAAAAAAAAAAAAGTTTTTAAAAAGAAAAAAAGTCACCTTTAGGTGTTGGGACTTCTTCAGGAACTTTTTTAACCACCTTTTTGGAGACTTTCTTTACTGGAACCTTTTTTTCTGCTTAAAAACAATATAATTTGAAGTTTATGTTAAAGACACCCCAAACCAGCAGTCATGAGGAGACATGCACATGCTGTCCAAATACTGTAAGTATTTTTACCTGGCTTTTTCTCCTCTGGTGGTGAAACAAGAGGCAGGAGAATAGGAATGGGGGCAGCTTGTAAGAAAAGTGAATATTTAGAATAAGATACGAGTATGATATTTTCTTGAAAATAAGAAATGCTTGCCATTGCAAGCAGCCACCAAATTATTGCAGGAATGAAAGAAAAAAGAGAAAAAGACTGAACTTCTAAAGTTCACAGAAAACTAGTGAATGTAACAGAAATACATATAATGTTTGTAGTCTGTAATCTACTACCAGAGCCTTGGGAGGGACCGCTTGCAGTAAACATGAAATCCATTGTGGGACTTTAAAGGTGTGTGTGGTGGTTTTTTGTTTGTTTGTTTGTTTTTCCCCAAAGAGGGTAATAATTCAGAGAGCTTGCTTAAAAGATCTTTTTATGACAAAAAGAAAAAAAAAGTAAAAACAACAACTGATCTGAAGAGGAAAATGGAAATAAGAAGATTGAGTAAACAAGAGATTGACAGATTAAGATGACAAACTCTATTTAAGAAAACAGGCTTTACTCCTGTATAGCTTTCACCAATCTTATTCAAGCCAGGTCTTGCTCATATTATACTTACATAGATACAATTGAAAAGATTATATTAATGCATTGTCTCTGTGGTTGCCATTGGCCTGCTGCTTCAGTGCAGATATAAAGCAGCATTATGGAAGAAGTATACTATGTTACCCTACCTTCAGCTGGTTTTTGAGGTGGAACATCAACCTTGGCATCAGGAACATCTAGAAAATCAAAATGTGTAATTGACTTAACATAATAAATTTTTAAAGAAATTGAATATGCTGTCCCCAAGGAGAGCAGTTCATTATGCTTTAATCTTTCTTGTTCTAGCATACAACAGTTGTAGACTGCTCTGCAAGTAAAAGTAGGATGACCAAGAGATTACTAAGGGCACTAATCTTTCAGTCTGGCCATACTCCACACAGTTCAATTTTCTAAATGCTTCTTACATCATTTTGGAGTAGGCTTTTAACATTCATGAAAGAAGATCATAATACATCATAAAGGGATGATTGCTATCTATTTTTGCCTCATTTTTTTTACTCATTTACCACTGATTTTGGAGTTATAGATTTTGTTGCCACTATTTATGATAATAAGTAAATAATCGTAAGTAAATATCCATGGATGAAGAATATCTTTTAGGGTGTATGTTTGATTGACTATAACCAGGAAAAAGAATTTGAAAATAAAAAATAACGCTGAGTAATGTACTAAGTTTATGACACATGACAGATGTGATCTTGTGCCAGTCTTGCTCAAATCTTTACCTGGTGGCTTCAATTCCAGTTTGATTTCTGCAAAAGAATATTACATTTCTTTTAGAACTCTTTATTTTCCCAGAATCACATTTCAAAATCACAAATTTGCAGATGGTTATGATAACAAATTTGTTTGGTAAAATTCACTGACCTTTGGTTACCAGATAGAGCTCTGCAGTGCTTCTTGCTTCTCCTCTTGGTTCAAGGCGAGCAATTACAGAATATACACCTGCAACAGCCAAGAATGTTGATATTACTATGCCTTTATCTTTAAGAAAACAGAAAACAAAACCAGATAAAAGAATGGCACCAGCACAAATATTTCATGCATGTTTACCTTCATCTTCTGCAGTAACATTGTGAATAGTCATGTAATGACAGCGACCTTCACTCCTGAAGCTGTACTTGGGACTCTCTCTCAGTTCAGTGGGACCTTTATACCATGTCACAACTGCATCATCAAAAGACACCTCACACTCAAAGGTTGCCGACTGGTGTTCACTCACTACAATGTTCTGTATACTCTTTGTGAACTGGATTGGTTCTGCTGTTTTTAGAAACAAACAAAAAGAAAAACAAAAACATAAATCAACTGTTTTCATAATAACAGTAACATTATAGTAAGAGATTAAAAAATAGATCTGATAAAAGTAAAGTAAGAGAGAAGAATTCATTCTCCTATGAAGCTTTCTAAGAGTGAAGATTAGAAGAGTAGAACTGTAACAAGATTGCTCTGCAGATATATTACACAAGATAAACTCTTAAGGAAATTCAAGAGTAACTAAGAAAAAGAGGAACCACAAGGAAAATATAGGTGTATGAGAGATAATAAAAGATAATAAAAGCAAGCATGACTCAAATTGAGGGCCAGGGCACATTACCAGTGATGATTTGTTCCAAAGTACTATCTTACACAAGTACGTCACGTATCATTCGAAGAGAAAGAGCAACAAAATTTCTTGTTCAGTCCATTCTGAAGTTTGGGAATATCTTGTTAATCAATACCTTTTGTTTTAATTTGTTCTGTTAATGTATTATCCAGAAACTGTTTATCACTACTGTAACAAAGAGATTCTATATCCATTTACAAACCTTCTATGGCCAGATCTGCCGTTGTTTCTAGATTGTCAAGTTTGCAGGTATACTGTCCCTGGTCTTCAGTTCTAACATCCTTGATGATGAGTTTGTGCACTTTGTCAGAGACTTGTGTTGAATATCTCCCTCCTATTTTAATGGGTCTCCCATTTCTATACCACTGAGACTTGGCATTTGGAATAGAGAACTGACAAGACAGTGTGCATGTCTTTCCTTCCTTGAAAGTAGTGTCATGAAGATGTCGTTCAACTGCAGGTTCTAGTAGCATGTTAAAATAGATGTTTTAACAGTCAGCAGAGAGTGGAATAATTGAAGTGTAAATTAATTCAAATACACACTTCAATAGTACACTTACCAATCACAGTTAGCCTGGCACTGGCAATATGTGGTCCACATACTATTCTGAAATTTCCCTGATCTTCAAGCTGGCAGTTCCTGATTCTCAGTATGTGGCGATCACCTTCAATTTTTATTTCATATTTGTCACTGGAGTCCAGTTTCTGGGTTCCCTTGTACCACGAAAGTTTAATTTCTGGGTAGTTAATTTTAATCTCACATTCAAAAGTAGCATCCTCATCTGTTAAAACCGTCTGATTGTCAATGTCTCTGATCAGAGTAACAGGCTGAAAAAAGTATTGTTTTAAATTAGTTTCAAGTTCCTTGTTATGGGTTTGACTATTTCATGAATCAGTCAAAAAAAAAAAAAAAGCTACCTCTGTCTGTGAGAGACGTTGCTGAATAAAAGCTACAAGTTCATCAAATTCTTGATCTTCTCTTCGAGCTTTCTCTGTGAGCTCAATTTCCTGTAAAGAGGCAGGATATGCTCAAAGATTAAAGGATACTAAATGTCAAGCTGTCATGCTTAGGCAACTTAGAATTAGTTCCTACATCAAATTTTCTGTTACTGTCTTGTAACTAGCATTAATCACCATCTTAAAATTTCAGCCAAGCTGTGAAGGCAAAACATGGCGAGAAGGTCCATTGCTCCTTCTGGGGTTTAAGCACACAAGAAATTGAGAACTGTCAGTAAAAGATCTAAAAAGGGACCAGAAATTCCTGCACACACAGTATCATCAGAGTGGACTCCAAGTCTGTTCAAAGAAGCTGTGTTACTCCTAACAAAGCCAATGCTGCAGCCACACTGTATCTTACCAATCTATGGCTTTCTTCTGCTTGGGTTTGTTTTAGTAACTCAAAGGCTTGCAGGAGGCCACGGAAATCTGTAATTCCATACATGCGAGCATATTTCTCATATTCTTTGGGATCTACATTTTTGAGGAGTTCCAAGATATCAATGGGTTGCTCTTCCTCTTCTTCCTTCCTTTTTGTCGGAGTGCTATTCAAATCAATGACATAAGATAACTATACAATGCTACATTTGTGGAAAGCTATTCACTGAAAAAAATGAATCAGCTTATAGTTGTGCAGTGGAATCCTTTCTATTAATCTACTCAGGTGTTTCTATTTTTATTACAATTATGCATATTAGAGAAATAGTAGCATATAATATCTTGCTCTGAGATAGAAAATAAAAGAGGTTTCTTCTGTGTTGATGACAAACGAATCTATAAAACCTTTCCATATACCTTTTTAGTTTTGCCCTGAGATCCCCTTCAACAACTTCTTTCTGTCTTTCTTCAACTTGCAGGTTTACACTCCTCTCAATTTCACCATGTTTGTTAAAAGCTACACATTTGTACATGCCAGAATCAGTTTTAATTGTGTCCTTTATTTCCAGTTTGGCTTCATCTCCTCTCTGCTGGATTATAATGCGACCTCCCTGGTTGAGTTGTCTCCATTTTCCCTTCAGCCATTTAACATTAGGAATTGGGTCTCCTCCAACTTTTGCAATAAATGTTGCAACTGTCTCTGTAGAAAGATGCAAATGAGGAAGCTAAGTTTTTCTAGCTGTCTATGACAGTGGGACATAATCTCAAACAAAAGGTACAGGCAAATAGAAGACAATGTACTTTACTGAAAAGAGTTCTTACTTTCCATGACTTTGATATTCTGAGGCTCTGACACAAAATAAAGTTTTCCTTCCAATTCTGCTTTCTTAGCTACAGGTGCAGCTGCTGGTTTTTCTAAAAACACAGAGTCAAACAGTTAGAAAAGATGGCTTCATGCAAAATTTTATGGTCATGGAATTAATTACAAAGCTATGGAATTAATTACAAAGTTATGGAATTAATTACTGAGGTGGAATGAAATATTATGCAAAAGATATAAAAGGAAAATACTTTCATATTATTTTAATTATTCTGTATTTTCCTTTCCGAGTGAAACTGAGCACTGGGTTGTACTGTGCTTCAACTATGTCATTTATATTCTTCATGGATGCAAATTCAAAGACAGATACGCAAATAAGAAGCCTCATTTTCTCAAATTTCTGGAAATGTCACCCGCAGAGTTACTTGTAGTCTTTTTTTATCGTTGATCTGTCAGTTATAATTTTTTTTTCTTCTGTGGAGTTCTTAGCCTTGTGACTCCCCATGTAGTTAAAGAGATACTATTTCTACATATTACTGAACTCTAATGACTTGTATGCAATGCTAAGGCAAGACCTACATAAAAGGATTCATGTTTAGACAATATTTACTTTCATTTTAGAAGGCCAAAACATATCAGAGTTGTAACATTTCTGAAGCAATTAGCCTTTAAGGCCACACAGTGGATGAAATTCCTTTTGTAATTTCCTTTAATAAACAGTACTGTACCCATCCTTTCCCTAAAATGAGCATGTCCAACTAATTTCATTTACCTTGCATTTTTCTTAAATTCCATTTTTTTATAAGAATATACTATTGGTTTGACACTCGTCTCCCATTTTTATGTCACTATTTATATACAAATTAGTGTTAAATATGCTGTCTTCCCAGATTGTACAGTTTTTCAATGAACTAAAAGATACCAATTGTTTACTGTTAGGTTATTAACATTTGTGTTCCACAATAAACAAAACAGGATGGAATTTTGTTTTAAGTTTCAATCATATGCCTTGTTTTTCTCTATGTTATTATACCTTTAACTATCACTTTTGATTTAGAAGTGTCAGTGCCAGCTTCATTTGATGCTTTGCATACATATTCTCCAGAATCTGATTTGGTAACTGCAGTAAGTTCCAGAAGAGCTACTCCATTAGCAAAGCTGAAGTTGCATCTGTCTGAAGCTCTTATTTCTCTCCCTGCCTTCAGCCACTGAATACGGATTGGCTGTGATCCTTGGACATGGCAGCTGAGCTGTACAATATCACCTTCCTCTGCTGCTGCTGGCTGAAGAGGCCGGTCAAAAACTGGAGGTTTTGTAGGTTCTGGAATAGGAAAACGCTTGAGTGAATACTCAAGAAAGGAAAGTATGAATAAGAATGTAAGAGAAAAAGCGATACATGTGATTCTTAAGAAAACAATGGCAAAGAATGGAGAATAAACAGAAGTTTCAGAATAGAAATCATAGTTCTAGAAAATGGAATAAATATTGAAAGAATATATTCTCTGTGCAAACATGGAAGGAATATCTCCATGAAATAAGAACATTTATATGTAACAAAAATAACACAAGAACTAAAGCACTGCTTCTAGGTTACAAAACTATATAAGCATTTTAAAGAAAAAACATGCAACATCCTGCAAGAGTATTATGCTGCCAAAATATAGTCAAAGCTGCCCCAGTTTAGATGTAATTGCACAGAGAAATTGTTGTTCCATGAAAAGAGAGTTACTAAAAAATCAACAGAAATGCAACAAAGATTTCAATGTTCATTTTAGATCACAGCAAATACTGAAAAAGTAAAGAAGCTCCTTCCTGAAGGATACTGTTTATTTTACCCATAAACCTGAAAGAATTTCTTGCTTTTCCTGCTTGACTCAGTTTTAATTTCTCCATGTCAGTACAAAGTATTGCTGATAAGGTAAGTAAAGCTAGCTCATAAGATAAAAGCTTCATATGTGCAGCCAGCATTCAATAAAGAAAAGTAGGAAGCAAAGAAAACTAAGACTTCAACTAACCTCTGATAACAACAGAAGATGTACACAAGATGCTTCCTGCTTCATTGGACACTTTACAAGTATATAAACCAGCATCTGATTGCTCTACCCTCTTTATGTGCAAAAGTAAGATATTGTTTTTGAAAGATATCTCACAATGAGGGCTTGAATGAACTTCCTGATTGTTTTTATACCAAGTAACAGTCAAAGGCTGAGAGCCAGAAACACGGCCCTCAAGTTTAAGTTCATTTCCTTCTGTTTCTTCTACTGCTTCAGACAGTTTCTTAGTAAAAGTAGGTGGATTTTTTCGTTCTGTTAAAACAAAACAAAACACCCATATTATTCATATTCTATGAATCAAACCTGAAATGAAAACCCTGAACATCGGAGAAATTATATTTCCTCTCATTTAAAGAGGACTAGTCTTTTAAAAATTAAAGTATGCCAAGATAAACAGCAGGTGTCTTGCTCTTATTGTCATAGCTGATTTTCATGTAATGATTTTTTTTAATTTGTTGCTGTTGTTGAGTCCTCAAGAAAAAACAGGCTAAACCCTATAAACAAAATAGGCCAAGTAAAATATTCTTTAATTTCTCCCCCATCATTGTTCATGACTCTTCCTAATTCCCTTAAGAGACCCATGCGTATTTCCAGATAGGTACATTCAAGCTATACCTCAAAAGATTTTGTCTAACTTATAGCAATAAGGTTGACTTCCTTTATAACTAAAGGGAAAAAAATGTACACACAATGTATTTTCTATTCAGTACCTTTAACAGTCAGTTGGGCTGTGCAAGAATCCTTTCCAACTTCGTTGCTAGCATAGCATGTATACTTTCCAGCGTCTTCCCTATCAGCTTTCAAGATGGTTAAGTGGGCTGTATTGTCTACAAAACTGATCTGATAGTTTCTTCCTGTTCTAATCTCTTGGTTATCTTTTGCCCAAGTCACTCTAATAGGCTGTGTTCCAGAAATGTGACACTCAAATTCAGCACTTTCTCCAATAATACCATCCACAGGTGCAATTGGGGTGTCAAAGAATGGAGGAGTCTTCCCTTCTGAAGAATGAAAAAAAAAAAAAAAAAAAGCATTACTTTAAAATGCCAATTTGCTTTAAATTTCTGTGAAATAAATATTATTTGTACATTATTGAATCCATATATAAAGTAAAAGAAAGCAAAAGTAAGATTTAAGATATTTCCATTAAATATTTCACATCTCACCAACCTGTCAAGACAAGCCTGCCACTAGAAGAAGCAGTCCCAATCGCATTGGTAGCTGTGCAGGTATATTGCCCAATAAGGCTCCTATCTGTCTTCAAAATCTGGAGAGTTGCTACATTTTCTATGAAGGATGTGTGGACATTGTAGTCCTCTCTTATACGTACACCATCTTTAAACCAAGATACTTCAATAGGTTCTGAACCAGCAATGCCACAATCAAATGTAACTGGTAAGCCAACAGTTTCATGAACATCTCTTAGTTTTCGTGTAAAAGAAGGAGGAAGTTTACGCTCTGTAAGAAAACAGGTATTGTTCAGAAGACATATGCTGTCATTGATGTACTCACTAAGAATCACTGCCTAATACACTGTAGAGTATGCCAGATATTTCTCATGACTTCTGATTAAAATCATTGTTCAGCATATCTTTTATTTGGAACCTGATGTGAAAATAGCACTGCACATATGGTTGTAGGAGAACGCATAACCACTCTGCCCTCACCCAGTGAGCCAGTTACACCCAGTGTTTAACCCTCAGAACTGCTAAGAATGGAGACAATCAGAGCAATATCCTGAAGGGAAGGAGGGTACAGAAGCTTGTGCCCATGCAGAAGAGCTGTGATCAGTAAGAGTTGAATTTTCATTAGTAGGTCGATAGGCCTTAATTAATAGAAAAGAGTGTCATAGGATACCTTACGCATAAAGAAACAGTAAAGTGTTTAACAAGGAAAAGGAACTCTCTGTTGTGGGAAAGACTGGCAAGAAGGATGATAAACATGTTCAAGCAACCGGCAGCTGAGGTGTCATAAACACATGAATCCTACCAATCGTGCTTTAGTTTTGTATGCTTGAGAAGTAGGACATCTGCTTAGATAATATAGCATCTGTTTATATAATACAGGCCTGTAATAGACTCAGAGGCACCTTGCTGAACATGCTGGACATTTTTGTGCTCCTGTGGGAAAGATCAAAGCACAGGGGGAAACCATGCCTGAAAAAAAAAATCCCTGATATGCAGGTGGAAACAGGTTCAAAAGCTTTTTGTTCTCTAGCAAGGACAGAGTTCTGCAGTGCCTATGTTTCTGCTTGTGTGCCTCTGCCTGGGTGCTGCTTCAGACATTCTCCAGGATTTACAAGATAATGAGAATAAATTTACTCTTTGCATTTTATCTGCAGTTTTACAGTTGTTCCTTCCTGTGCTGGCTCATACATTTGTTCTATGAAATAGCAAAATACCCTTGAGAAAATAATCCATTTCCCTGCTTTTTAAAATTAAGTATTCACCTTGAACCGTCAGCAAAGATGATGAAGCAGCCTCGCCAACAGCATTTTCTACTTTGCAGATGTACTGCCCACTGTCACTACTGTCTACTTGGCTGAAAACCAGAGTGGCAACTTGGTTCTTAAAGTGCATTTTCATAGTAGCAGTTCCTCTCAGCTTTGTATCACCTTTGTACCATGATACAATCATTTCTGGTGTTCCAGCAACCTGGCACTGTAAGGATGCAGAATCCCCAACAGTCACCTGCACTGGTTCCATGAGTTTAATGAAGTAAGGTGGTTCTGAAGAACAAACACAAACCATTAGTATAAAAGGGTATTGCACAATGACCACTAGTAGTTCAAATAATGCTTGATAAAATGATGGTAGCTTGACGCACCTAATATTGTGATTGTGCCATGGCAATTATCTTGCCCAGAATCATTTGCAATATGACAAGAATATTTCCCCTGATCTTCTAGTTTGCTGTTAGGAATTTCCAGTATGGCAGATGTTTCCGTAGTGGTGATGCTGCACTTTTCAGAATGAGTTATTTGTACTCCATTTTTCTTCCATGTCACTGAAATTGGTGGAGTACCCGTGTATATGCATTCCAAGACTAAATTTTTCCCTTTTTCTACACTTAAATCATTCACCTTCTTCACAAATTTGGCTGGCTCTATAATGAACAATGGGAAGAAAGCAAATTAAATAAAGACAAGCGATCATTTTTAGAAGCATAAGAAGTGTAAGAAAAGTAGTCTGGACAAACCTTTGACAAAAAGATGTGTTGTGCAAGAAATCTTCCCTGCCTCATTAGAGACCTGGCAGGTGTAGTCTCCACTCTGATTTGGATGCACATCAAACAGCTCTAGCTCTGCAATTGACTCCTGCAAGGTGATATTGCATCTCTCTCCTGGTATTAGCTCAACACTACCTCTAAACCATTTAACTTCCAATGGAGGTGAGCCTTTTACAATACTGGTAAAGGTTATGTTTTCCCCAGATAAAACATTCAGTGGTTCAGGTTTCCTCACAAAAGATGGTGGTTCTAAGCATGCAAACAAAACAGAGAAAAAGTACATTTGAACTTCTGATGAAGAGAGTAGTAATCAGAAATATGCAACAAAGGAAAGACTGAAGTCTTTCTGAAAATTAATTTGTGCCCTCTGACTACATAAAGATACTGACCTCTAACACTCAAAAAGGCGCTGCATTCATCGGCCCCCGCTATGTTAGTAGCTGTGCACAGATAAGTTCCCATATCAGATTCCTGAACATTGTTCACTTTCAGAGAACAGGTATTGTCTGTAAGAGTAGCCTGATACTTGTCTCCACTGGTGATCTCCTGTCCATCATGAAACCAGGAAACCTGAATAGGTGGTGACCCATAAACCTTGCACTCCAGTACAGCAGAAGAACCCAGCTGACCGTATGTTTCTTTCAGTTTTCTTGTGAAAGAAGGAGGAATAATACGATCTACATTTGTTGAAAGAAAAAGTAATAAAAATTGTCATACAGGAGCTCAAGAAAAGTTCCCCATGCATAGTAAAATTAGTTAACTTTCTTTTGATACGTCTTCTTCTCCTCTACATCTAAGTAATTGAAAAGTTGATTGTTGATGGTTAAGAGTATGCTGGAGCATTCACTGACTTCTTGAGGGATATCTTTTTATTTTGCACTCTTTTTTCATAAGCAACAATATTCCACTAGCTGTCCAAGAAGACAAATCAACAAATCAAGCCCTTTAAACAACTACTGCCATTCAGAGGTTAGGCAAGCATCTGTTCCTAATGCCTGTGAAAGTGACATGCCAAATGTACCTAAGATTGTACAAGCAATGAGTCTCACAGAAACAAGAACTATCGGATCAGATATGACTCAGAAAGAGTAGTCAACTAACCTGAAACATGCACTGAAGCTGTGCAGCTGCTTTTACCAACACTGTTTTTCACCTCAAAAGTATATTCTCCACTATCTTCTGGTCCTGTATTGAGGATTTTAAGACCAGATACTTTGTTGAAGAAACTGATCTTATATTTATGATCAGTGGACAGTTCATTCCCATCCTTAAACCACCTTGCAGTAAGCTCTGGTGTGCCGTCTACTGTGCATTCCAGAGTGCAAGAGTCTCCAGCTGTAACTTTGACTGGGCCTGGCTTCTCTACAATGACTGCAGGCTCTGCAATGAGATGCAAGCCACAAATGTTATATAACCAAGAATGCACTAGTTATTAGTACCACAAAAGGTAAAAGTTTAAAGTGTCATAAAATACATTGGGGTTTTGGATTTTTTTCACTGCAAGGTACCAACCTAGCACTGTCAGCGTGGCAAAGCATTCCTGAACTCCAGCATCATTTTTAATCTGACAAATATATTTTCCAGCATTGGCTGGCTCTGCATTTCCAATCCAAACAGTAGCAATGTTTTCAGAATAGGAGATCTGGAGATTATCACTTTCTCTAATGATTTCCCCTTTGTCTTTTAACCACTGAACAGAAATGGGCTGTGATCCTTCTACTTCAGCTTGCAGTTCAATCGACTCCCCAGCTATGACAGTGACATCACTCATCTTCTTCACAAAGGTTGGTGGTGCTATTTAAGAGAAAATATTTAACAGTAAGAAACCACACTGGGAGTGGAAACGTAGGAGTAGGACAGGAACAACGAAATGTGAAGAAGGGGCCAATCTTTATACAAACCTCGTAGAGTTACGGAGCCAGTACAGGAGTCACTTCCCACATCATTTACAGCTTTACAGTGATATTCACCAACATCTGCAGTATCCACACTAAGTATGTGAATGCTAGCTAGGTAGTTCTCAGACATAACCTTATATTTCTTGCTGCTCCGAATTTCTCGTTTGTCTTTATACCATGAAATCTGGAAGGGAGGAGTGCCCTGAAGCTCACATTCCAGGTGAATATCAGAGCCTTTCAAAGTTTGGACTGGATGGGGCTTCTTGGTGAAAATGGGAGGTGCTGGAAAAAAAAAAGGGGGAAGGGTTAAATTTTATGTTATTTGAGCAAAGGAGATTAAAGAGATTCAAGTGATGATGAACAGCAAAGAAATTCATAAATGAGCAAGATCTCCCACTGAATACCAAATAGGGAAGAGATCTGCCATCTTTTCAGACAGGTTTTGGCCACTCTAACTATAAAGAAGGTTGTATTTAACAGCTTTTCTACAAAGCAGAGTTCATACAGATAGAAAGATAAGGAAAGAGCTGGGATTCTGACCTTTCACTTTCAGTGAGGTAGTGGTGCTTGCACTACCCGCTGGATTCTGAGCTTCACAAGTGTAATCACTGCTGTCTTCGACACTGAGGTTGTGAATTTCAATGACTGACACTGAATCCACAAAGGACATGCTGTATTTTTCACTAGGATGGATCTGAGTTTCACCTTTGTACCAGGTGACTTTGATTTCTGGAGATCCACCTATTTTGCATTCGTACTTAGTAGAATCATGCTGTTTCACAAGTCTTGAGGAGTCTAGTTTCTTAATAAACCTTGGTGGTTCTGGAAAGCCAAAAAGGGGAGATGATGCATTAAACTGCCCTGATTCTTTGGATAAACAGGGAAATATGTAACAGAAAATGTAAAGTTTGGGGACTTATGAAAATATTTCCATTTTGCAATTGTTATAATTTTATTTTATTGTATTTTTAGATTATTTCAAGCCAGGTCAAACTCTAGATTAGGAAGCAAACAAATTCTCTGTCTGTATTTCAATTAATTTATCCATATTTTATTGTTCCACTCTACTTCTCCTTCTATGTATTCAGTAGAGATCAATTGACCTGTGTGTTTTTCTTTAAGTAACACCCTCTTGCAACACATTAGTAATCAAAATGCCTAATGTAAAATGTAGGAATCAAACCATTCAGACAAGAAATATTATTAAGAGCATTGATACTGAGCATCATAGCAACTACTTTATATCTTAATAATGTCATTAACAGTTGATACAGTCAACTGCATTATACCCCTTCACACATTTATTGCAAAGACCAAACCAACCCCCACCAAAAAAAACCCCAATCCAACCCAAAAAAACAAACAAACAAAAAGAACACACAAAGAGAGAGAGAAAAGGTGCATATCAAGAATGAAAGTGAAGAAGCTTAAGTAGCAAATGGAAGAGGTTCAAAATAATCATGCTGGGAAGAGCTATGAGATGACTGGTGTTACATAAATTGGTCTTAATGGTCCTGTGACTGAAAAGTAAATTGAATGGTTATGTTTTGTTCTGTAAAGAGAGAAAGGAGTGGAAGTTTGATGCTTTCCATCAAATGTATCATACAGATGATTCAGAATCATAAGACTGAATGTTTATATATCAAAGAGGTGGTGATGTGGGCACAACAAAGAAATGTCTCTGCAGAACAGGATGCCTTTTTGTGCATCTGTCTGTAAAGCGTAGGAAGAATATCTATTTTATTGTAGGCCTCTTCAACCTGTGGGACATTTGCAGAACATCCTGTGTTGTTTATAAGAAAACTTCCTTGGAGATTCTAAAAATAGAAATGTTGGCTTTTTAACACAGGGACTCTGGGAACCTTAGTAATTTACTATCAGATTTCACTTTGATAAATAGTTGATCACCTATCTGCATACTAACAGTCTCTGGGTAGTCACACTCTAATTCCATTCCTTTCCAAAAATGAGGATATACGAGTTATGTATACACTTAGATTGTAGAGCAGCTTCTAGAACCTAAAGCAACTGATAAAACTAAAGACTGGTGACATCACATGTTGAAGTGCAAGGGTTAATAAAATACTTCAAGGTCAATTGAACAAGTGATCTTAATTCTACAAACAGAAGGCTCTGTGTTATAGAAGTGAGATAACATCTGCTCAAGTTAAATACATGCAAAACAATGCACACAGGGTATTGCCCTTCCAAATTCTATAGAATCTGGTTGACAGTGAACATTAATTTTACAGCCCTGGGGAAACTGTACAAATTCCAAAAGATTTAAGTTAGTGCCAGTGTAAGTTCAGGATCAAAACTGAAACTGATAATCCTGGGGGGGGGGCGGAAATAAACACAAACAAGGTTCTATGAATAAAGAGTTGAAATGTAAGCTGGGATGATTTTATGAATGGCAATTTCAGACAAGTAAACCTATAACATTGCTAATCTTTAATAAAAAACAGATGTGTGATTCTGGTGGAAACAACCTTTAAAACCCTTGTAAAAGGTTAGGTTTCTTGCTACAATCTTTCACCACTTTTTGTAAGTCAAGCTATATAATAACGCATCCCTGCTTGCTACTGAATCCACAAGTAATTCAGTCTGCCTCACTCTTCCCACTTTCACCAAGAAAAATCCTTATTGATGGAATATAGTGTGTTGATAGATAGATATAGATAAAGATACTTTCACAAACAATTATTACAAAAGTCTTGCTAGTGGTAGTTCAGCTTCTTGCATTAATTGTCTTAGAGAGTAAAAGTCTCAGTATTTACTCATTAAATATTTTTGTTTTCAAATTCATACCAAGTTTATGTAGCATATTTTAAACTCATTCTTTTGTAAAGTCAGCTATAAATAAATCCAATGTTCCCACCTACACTGAGGAAATGACACTACTATCCAAGTGTCATGTCTAGCAAGGACCGTTTGATACTCTCATAAATTTAGATCACTGAAATGTGTAAGATGCACACACTATGTGGAGTAACACCGTCTGCAGGAGCTGCATATCCAGTAAAAATAAGTTTAAGTCCATAAGTGAACTGAGTTTCTCTCGACTATTGTTCCCTCATCTAGGCAACTTAATGAATGTCACTACTGAAGAAAAACTTTAAGGGCAGATTTTGCTGACCAGCATGGCCATTCATACAGGTGCAATGGGGTACTAAGTCCAAGTTCACATTTCAATGGAAGAAGCCCTTTGATAAGGCTCATGTACTACACCAGAATAGAAGAAAGATGAAGTTTTTAAGTAATACAATAATATTTAAATTAAATAAGACATCTCAGTGTAGCCTCCAGTAAAGGTTGTTAGTTTCACACACATCCACATTCAGAGCTTTGTTTTCCAGGTGTCTGTCTTGCAAAGAAAAGCCTCATGAACACTAAAGCTCACAGCAATACCTTGTACTGCCAGCTGAGCTGCACATGCGTCCTTTCCAACACTGTTGCTAGCAGTACATGTGTAGAGTCCAGCATCCCCTTTGCCAACTTTCAGGACCGTCAACTTGGCTGTATTTTCCACCAGTGTCATCTTGTAATTACCACCTGGGCGAATCTCTCTGTTGTCTCTGGTCCAAGTAATCCTCATGGGAGCAGAGCCAGTCAAGTGGCACTTAAAAGTTGCACTTTCCCCTTGTGCCACATCGATAGACACTGGTTTGATGTCAAAGAAGGGAGGTTGTAGATGTTCTGAAAAGAGGAACGTATAGCAGAGTTCACCACCATGCCCATAATCCCTGGTGACCATACGATGAGTGGAGTGGAAAAAAATAAAAGAGCAAAGATGTCAAAAAGATGTTACAGCTACAAACCTGTGAGGAGGAGTTTGGCGCTGGAAGATGCTGTTCCCAGAGCATTTTGGGCAGAGCAAGTATATTGACCACAGTAATCCATACTAGTCTGCAAGATCTGGAGAGTCGCAACATTGCTTAAGAAGGTTGATTGCATGTTATCACTGTCGCTTAAGAGAACCCCATCCTTGTACCAAGACACTTGCATAGGCTCTGAGCCATTTATACGGCAATCAAATGTCACCGGGGCACCAACCACCTCCTGAATATCTTTCAGTTTTCTGGTGAATGTAGGGGCAAGTTGGAGTTCTGCAAAACAGTAATAGTCACCACTATAAGCAGGAAGCCATCCTGTCAGTCTAGAATTAACTAACTCTGAAATTAAAAAGAACCCCTTTCCATAGACAACAAAGAGTTCCTACAGACTACACAAGAAAAGAGTGGCGCTTGGCCCATCACCTTTAACAACGAGCAAAGCTGTGGTGGTGGCAAAGCCAACACTGTTTTCTGCTTTGCAGATGTACTCTCCAATATCAGTATCCTCCACAGTGGAGAATGCCAATGTTGCTACATTATTCTTGAAGTGCATCTTGTAAGCCTGTGTTGATCTGAGCTTGGTGTCATCCTTGTACCAGGACACCTTGATTTCTGGTGCACCTCCAATCTGGCATTTTAAGATCAAGGGCTCACCAATCTTCACTTCTACACGGTCCAGATGTGTGACAAAATAGGGTGGTTCTAGAGAAGGAGAGAGCATAGTAAGCAGATGCAGAGCATCACGAGGGTGCTTTAGGAGGTCCAGGTGTGATGCTTACCTAAGATGGATACAAGGCTGTGGCAAACATCACCACCTGCCTCATTTGCCACCTCACAGGTGTATTCTCCTTCATCACTCTTGGTGCTGTTGAAGATTTCAAGAATGCCAGATTTTTCAGTAGCTGTTACACTACAGCGTGGAGACTGAGCAATGGGCATGCCATTTCTTTTCCAGGTGACAGAGATGGGAGGGGTGCCTGTGTAGCTGCTTTCCAGCACAATGGACTTCCCCTGCTCCACACTGAAATCACTTAGTTTCTTCACAAAGACTGCAGGCTCTGTGGGGAGGCACAGATCAGTAATGAGAGGGACAGATGTGGCAGTGCTGCAGGCAGAAAGGAAATGCCTTGTACACATACACACACAAACACACCTTTCACAAAGAGCTGAGTTGTACATGAGGCACTGCCAGCGTCATTTGTGACCACACAGGCATAGTCACCACTTTGGTCTGGCTCCACATTGTACAGCTGCAGCTGTGACACAGAGTCATCCAGAGATGGAACAGTTGCTGTCCGGCATCAGCTCCCTGATGCCTCGGAACCAGGTCACTTTGAAGGGAGTAGTGCCCTTCATGTAGCTGGTGAATGTCACACTTGATCCAGGCAAAACTTCCTGGGGATCTGGTGTCTTCACAAAAGAAGGTGGTTCTAAAGATCATGCAAAGAAGTGAAGAGGAAGAAAGATGTTAATAGAAGAGTCTCTGTGAGGCTGGAAAACTAGAGCAAGTTTGAGACAAAAGAAAAGAAAAAAGATTGAGAAAAAACAAAGCCAACTATGAAAAGGAAACAACAGAAAAACAGAGGACAGGAAGAGAGAAGAAAGTAAGAGAATTTTGATGAAGGGTCTGCAGTATCCTTCTACTGACCTTGTACAGTCAAGAAGGCACTGCATTCATCAGATCCAGCTACATTGCTTGCCACACAGGTATACGGCCCTGTATCTGTGACATCCAGGGCATTCAGCTTCAAAGCACAAACATTATCCAAGAATGAGATTTCATATTTTTCTCCACTAACAATCTCATTCCCATCCTGAAACCAGGCCACAGATATGGGGGGTGTGCCAGACACTTTGCACTCCAGAAGCACTGAGGTTCCCAGTACCCCCTTTGTTTCCTTTAGTTTTCTTGAGAATGAAGGAGGAACAAGACGATCTATGTAGGACAAGGCAGAAGAATGGGGGGGAAATGGCTGAGTTTTTTTTAGGGGAAAATGAAAAAAAAAAATTTTTTTTAAAAACCCCAAACTCCTCCAAAACAAAGACCTAGAGCTGACCTGTAACATCAACTGAAGAAGTGCAGCTGCTGTCTCCCACCTCATTGTGCACCTCAAAAGTATATAAACCCCTGTCTCCCCTGTCTGCAGAAAAGACTTTCAAAGTAGATACATTGTCGAAAAAGGTAATTTGGTATTTGCGGTCACTCCTTAGTTCTCTGCCGTCTTTGTACCACTTGGTGATAAGTTGAGGTGTTCCTCCTACTTTGCACTCCAAGGTAAAAGGATTGCCAGCCATTACTGTGATTGGCTCAGTCTTCTCTAAGATGACTGCTGGTTCTGAAATAGTAAGGGAGGGGTCAGTGTGTCACCAGGAAGTCTACCCGCAAACCAGTGAGCATAGGATAAAAGCAGAAAACAAAAGCTGGTAGAGGCAATTGTACAAGATGTAAGACAAAGTGCCTGTGTAGCAGGCTATACACACCTAGGACTTGTAAAAAGGCAGAGCACTCCCGCATGCCAGCATCATTTTTGACCTGGCAGATGTACTTCCCAACATCAGCTCCCTCTGCACTGGCAATCTCAAGAGTTGCAATGTTGTCCATGAACCACATCTGAACATTTTCACTCTCTCTAATAACTTCACCCTTGTCCTTGAGCCAGACAACAGAAATTGGTGGGGATCCTTCTACCACTGCCTGCAAGGCTGTTTGCTCCCCAATGAATATTGCGGTGTCACTCAGCTTCTTGGTGAAGCGTGGGGGTTCTGATGGCAAAAACAAGGATGCAGAGGGGGGTTAATCATGCTTGCTTGCTTGGAAGAGGGACAGACATAAGATAAAGAGAAGAGGACAGTGTTGCTGATGATCCTCCATACAAACCTTTGAATTTCACCGCGCAGGTGCAAGTGTCGCTTCCCACCTCATTCATAGCTTTGCATTGATATTCTCCAGTATCTTGAGATTCCAGACAGAGAATATGAAGACTGGCAACGGAGTGTTTTGCTGTCACTTTGAACTTCTTGCTGCTCCTGACCTGCCTCCGATCCTTGAACCAAGCCACCTCAAAGGGTGGAGTCCCTGCTATCTCACACTGGAGAATAACATCTGAGCCTTTAAGTGTGTCCACAGGGCTTGGCACCATGCTAAAAACAGGTGGTTCTATAAAAAAAATCACATCATACTGTGTGAGCCTATTTCCTTGGGTGTGTTTTTGAATAGTAGCAGCTGGCAACATATTCAGGAAGGGGCCTACACTTATTTTTGTAAACCCGTATTTAGCTTCCAGATATGTAGCCTCACTTCTAAAAATGCTAAACCTCCGGTATCTCCCAGCAAGTAATTCCATCACTCCAAATCCAAAGGGCAAAAAACTATGACACTTCTGCACCTATTTGGAGTGAATGCTCAGTGCTCCTTTCCAGAAGCTTCTCTTCCCCTCTCCAGAAATACATTCCAGCTTTCACTGCCTTTTACCAGTCATGACAGCTGCCATCATTGAGGATCAGCCACACAGCCTCCTCTTCCGTCTTAAATTTCATTCCTGCTACAATAACAAATTTCATTCCTGCTAGAATAACTGTGTATAAAAAGGAGGCAGAGGGATGGCCACAGTCTTCCCAGCTCCTTCATCTAGTCCATGCTTCCCTTGTGATCTGACAAACTTGACTTATTCAGCTTGTAACTGACTAAAATGTGGAGACGAGGCAATTGTCACACAGTGCTGAACATCTACTGCTATTTCCTGCCTGCAGTCTGTTGCCTAACTAAAGCAGCATTTGAATGTGAAAGCAGATGGAGAGATATGTCCCCAGCAGCCACCAACTGTCTGTGCAGCTGGGAGTGAGCCCAGAATCCAGGGATTCTGGTGGTGTGTGTGGAGATCTGCTGCTGACCTTTGACTGTGATTGAAGTGCTGCAGCTGGCTGTGCCGGCAGAGTTATGAGCTTCACATATGTAATCACCAGCATCTTCAGTGCTGGCACCCATGATGGTTAACATTGCCACGGAGTCTACAAAGGACATATGGAGCCTCTCGCTCGCCTGGAGTGCCTGGTCATTTTTGTACCACATGGTTCGGATCTCTGGTGTGCCGCTGATTTTACATTCAAGTTGAATTGTGTCACCCTGCTTCACGAACCTCAAAGCTTCAGGCTTCTTGGTGAACTTGGGAGGTTCTGCAGAACAGAGTAAGTGTGTAGAAAGTGACCACATACTTGTTTGCTGTGTGAAATCTACATTGCTGAGCAAGAGTTATGGAGCACAAAAGTATTGGGACACAACAAAATATGCATGTTACAACAGCTGATTGTATCCTCAGTTTCCTCTCAAGGAAAGGCACAAGATGAAGAAAAGAAGGCAAAGACAACTAGAACAATATTCTGTCAGCTCCAGAGCCTGCTGTGTTAAACAGCTGGAGTTGTATAAAAGACAACTGCTCAATCCAAGGGAAATTTTGCTGTTAACTTTGAGAGGTGAAAATATCCCGAGGCAAGCATGAAAGATTTGACAAGCCCTTCACCCTCAGGAGCAGCAGAAACACGGTAGGGATAGCTTCACTTGCTTACAGAGGTTTAAAGTGTATTTTTTGCATGAATCATAGAATTATTAGGGTTGGAAGGGACCTCAAGGATCATCTAGTTCCAACTCCCCTGCCATAGGCAGGGACACCTCACACTACAGCAGGTTGGTCAGAGTGACATCCAGCTTGGCCTTAAAAGCCCCCAGGGATGGGCAACCTGTTCCAGTGTCTCACCACCCTCATAGGGAAAAACTTCTTCCTAACATCCAATCTGAATCTATGCATTTTTTTTTTTTTTTCATTTCCCCTAGTCCTATCACTACCTGACACCCTAAAAAGTCCCTCACCAGCTTACTTATATGATTCATAGTCTAGATTAAATCAGCAATTCAGGACTCCAGTTGAAACCTTTAGCAAATTTGAAAGAGCCACCAATGTTGGCTTAAAAATGCAAGTTAGTTTTAGTGACTGTATCACTGTTTTCCCTATAGTAATTGCTATGTGTAAATACCAACCTGACTGCAGTTTAAACACTAATGTTCAAGCAAAAATCCATACAAACAGCTTCACAAGGAGACCTTTCCCTTTGGAGATTTTGTAGACACAAAAGGCTTCTACTGCCATGGGGTATAAAAGAAGTCACCATATGGTATATGTTTGCTTTCTGAAAACTACATTCTGTGTATTTCCAAACTGGAAAGGGTGAAAGATGAGACTCAGTAACAAAGAGATCTCTTTACCCAAGAAAAAGAAAACACAGAAAGAAAAGTGACTTAATCATAATACCTTTGACACTGAGTTGAGCTGAGCAAAAGTCTTTCCCAGCTTCATTACTAGCTTGGCAAGTATATTGGCCAGAGTCTCCTTTACCCACTCTGAGCACTCGAAGGTGTGCTGTATTGTCTACAAAGGTAATATTGAAGTTTCCTCCAGTTCGGATCTCCCGACCATCTTTGGACCAGGTGATGTGAATTGGCTGGGCTCCACTAACATGGCATTCAAAGTCAGCACTTTCTCCAAAAGGCACATCAATAGATTCTGGTTTGGTGTCAAAGACAGGTGCTTGCTTGGGTTCTAGAAACACAAGAAAACTGTGTGATACTTGCATCTCATGAAACAGCCAATTCAACACACAGATACCATCACATGCATAGAATGGAAACAAGAAACCTGTGATCCAGGCTAAAGTTCTGTAAGGCAACACACCTGCTACTGTAAGCCTAGCACTTGAGGTGGCAGTGCCCACAGCATTGGTGGCTGTGCAGGAGTACTGCCCAGTGTGATTCATCTCAGTTCGCACCAGTTGCAGCACTGCAACATTGTCTACAAAGGATGTGTGCACATTGTGGTCATCCCTTAGCAGCACACCGTCTTTATGCCAAGTCACAGTAATAGGTTCTGAGCCATTGAGTCGACACATAAATTTAAGGGGTAAACCAACAGGGTGCTCAATGTCCTTTAGTTTTCTTGCAAAGGAGGGAGGTCGTTTGCGCTCTAGAAGAAAGACAAAAAGGATAAATATGCCCTAGAAAGGATTTTTTTATATACTTTTGCAAGTGAAAAATAATTTGTAGCAAACTAATATAAAATCATCACCTTGAACAGTTAAGAGAGCCTTTGTAGATGCAGTTCCTACACTGTTTTCTGCCTTGCAGATATATTCTCCACTGTCATTAATAACCACTTTGTTGAAAATAAGTGTAGCAACGTTGTCTTTAAAGAACACTTTGTACTCTGGAGTAGACCTGAGTTTTGTATCACCTTTATACCAAGATACAGTGATTTCTGGTGTTCCAGCAATGTGGCATTGCAATGTTGTATAATCTCCAACTGACACCTCAAGAGGTTCCAAGTGTGTAACAAAATAGGGAGGTTCTAAAAAAATGAGAAGCCATTAGATACACTCATTATAGTGCCAGGTCTTGGAAAGCATACACTTGAAAGAACGGGCAAGAAAATGCAGCAAAGGGTGCACACACCTAGGGTAGAGACCACAGCCTCACAAATGTCTCTTCCTGCCTCATTTTCAACATGGCAAGTATATTCTCCTGCATCTTCTTTGGTGCTGTCAATTATTTCCAGTATGCAGGATTTCTCTGTAGTGGTGATGCTACACTTCTGAGATTGAGTGATGGTGCGGCCATTCTTCTTCCATGTCACAGAGATGGGCAGGCTACCTGTGTAAGTGCCCTCCAGGATGATAGTCTTACCAGGCTCCACACACTGATCACTCAGTTTTTTCACAAAGACAGCTGGCTCTAATGAAGGGTAAGAAATCACAAACATTGAGCACAACAGGACAAACGTAGGGAAGGAAACAAAATTTTATCATAGGTAGAGAGACACAATGTTTACAAACCTTTTACAGTAAGGTGTGTTGTACAGTTTGCCCTGCCAGCATCATTAGTGACTAGACAAGTGTACTCGCCACTCTGGAGAGGAGTCACATCAAATAACTCAAGCTCTGCAGTGGAGTCCTCCAAGAAGATATTGCATTTGTCCCCTGGCACAAGCTCACTGGCTCCTCTAAACCAGTTCACCTTAAAAGGAGGGGTTCCTCTAATAACACATGTAAAAGTGATACTTGTGCCTGGCAAGACATCCAGAGACTCTGGTGTTCTCTCGAAAGAAGGTGGTTCTAAATGCACAGAAGAAAGAGAGAGTTAAGACAGATTGCTACAACATAACGCTGGCATTTTCATACACCTACTGAAGATAAAGAACAAAATCTTTATTTTGCAGTCAATAATATTCCCTGAGTATACTTGTAAAAGACTATAGGCAATTTCAAGAAAGAAGGTGAAAAGAATAACTCAGAGAGGTTCCTGACCATCATATACTGACCTTGTACGGTCAATACAGCACTACATTCGTCCGAACCAGCTACATTGGTAGCTTTGCAGGTGTAAGTTCCAGTATCCGAGTGACTCAGTGAATTGACTTCTAAAATACATAGGTTATCTGAAAAGGAGATTTGATGTTTTTCCCCACTAACTAACTTAAGTCCATTTTGGAACCAGGCAACAGAAATAGGAGGTGAACCCGACACTTTGCATTCCAGCACTGCTGAGGAACCCAGGACACAAGGGGTTTCCTTTAGTTTTCTTGTGAAAGAAGGAGGAATTATTCGATCTGCATAAGAAAACATAATAATTCCATGGTTAGAGAGAAAAGAAGAGAAGGAATAGAAGAAAATGTAGAGAATATGATGAAGTTTTTGTAAAAGAGAGATGACAAGATACCCAACCAACCTAAGACGTCAACTGATGCTGTGCAACTGCTTTTCCCCACGTCGTTCTGCACTGCAAAAGTGTACAATCCACCATCTTCCTTTTCTGCAGCCATAATTTTAAGTGTGGATACTTTATTGAGAAAAGTAATTCTGTACTTTTGGCTGCTGGTCAGTTCTTTCCCATCCTTGAACCACCCAGTGGAGAGCTCTGGTGTGCCTGCCACTTTGCACTCCAAGGTACAGGTGTCTCCTATAGTAACTCTCATTGGCTCTGCTTTCTCTACAATGACTGCAGGCTCTGGAAAGAGAGATGGATAATGTGTATGATGAAAACAGAATTTGATTAGTATTAGCTACAAGTATTACAGCACTATAAGATGGGGCTTACATGTCTGATAGTCAAGAATTTTATCAGGTGTATATTTTCCCACCCTGTATTCTACCCTAAACTGAAGATTTCAGATACTTTCCAAAATGAGATAAAACCAGTTTTAAACTCCCAAGAGAGAAATATGACTCCCTGTCACTCTCCAAGCAGGTAGGAACAAGAAATCCAGTCAATAGGATCCCATCGCATTGTAGAGGCTTGTGGTTCCATTCACCTCTATTCCTGCACAACTGGAAATAAAGAACCTGACTTCTGTTTGTCTGGGACACAACGAGTCTCTGTTTTGATTGTCTTGATCTCAAGGGTATAAGCAAAGTATAGAGCTGGCACTAAACAGCCAAGTTTTTAATAAAAAAAAAGATGTTTTGTGAACTTATTCTTTGTACCAACCTAGAATGGTTAAGGTAGCCATGCACTCGCGACTCCCAGCATCATTTCTGATCTGGCAGATGTATTTTCCAGCATTGCTTGTCTCTGTGCATGCCAGTTGTAAAGTTGCAATATTTTCCATAAATGTGATCTTCGTGTTTTCACTTTCTCTAATAATTTCCTCTTTGTCTTTAAGCCACTGCACGGAAATTGGCTGAGAGCCCTCCACTCTTGCTTGGAACTCTACTGGTTCACCAACCACAACAGTCATGCTGTTTATTTTAGTCAAGAATTTTGGTGGTTCTGAAGAAGAAATTACAGTTATAGTAAATACTCACAATGACTATGTAAAGCAATGCAGTGCCACTGGAAGCACTCCAGAAGGCTTATGTGCCAATACTTTACCTTTCAGCCTCACAGTGCAAAAACAAGTGTCGCTTCCTACGTCGTTCTGCGCTTTGCACTGATATTCACCAACATCTGCAGCTTCAACATTAAGAATGCGAACGCTTGTATGGTAGTTTTTGGCTGTAACCTTATACTTCTTACTACTGCGGATTTGTCTCCTGTCTTTGTACCAGGTAACGTCAAATGGTGGTGTTCCTGAAATCTCACATTCCAGGCTAACCTCAGTTCCTTTGATTATGTCTACTGGAGAGGGCTTCCTGCTAAAGACAGGAGGTTCTAACAAGGGAAGAAAGGAACATTTTTTAGAAAGGAGTCTGGAGCTATTTGATCAACAAAGAGTTTACTGATACCAGTTTCTACACAATGAAACTCCTAAGAAAATCAACTGAATGGGCAAGGACTTTCCTCATTGTCTGGGCACATAATGAAATGATCTTGCAGGTAGGTAAGCATTTGCAGCTCTTAGCTTCTGTGTACAAAAAGAGAGGGTACAGAGGGGTGACCCAGGGCAGAGAGTGCAGGTCCCATTTAGCTGGTAGCTGTCTTGAATACGGGGTGTAAAACTGGCATTGGTCAGCCTGGGTCTATTATTTTTCTTAATATTTCAGCTCTTTGATAGAACTGTTGTCACTCACAGAACTGGGGAATACCTAGCTTAGGACTCATCTACATTATTAACATCTTTCTTGTTCATATGCTGGAGGAGAGAGGGAAGGGGGGCATCAAGAAACAAGCATGACATGAAGAAAATGGCAGCCCTGAACTAAGAAATTGATTTCATGCTCCTGTGGATTTTCAAGAAGAAAAACTACCAAGGAAAAGCAGGATGTAGTCAGAGAACAAGAGGACAGCTAACCTTTCACTGTGACTTTGGTGCTACAGCTGGCCTTGCCGGCAGGGTTGTGAGCTTCACAGATGTAGTCACCACTCTCCTCAGTACTGAGATGATTCATTTCAAGCACGGCCACAGAGTCAATGAATGATGTCCGGAATTTTTCACTGGCAACAATTTCATGGTCATTTCTGAACCACACTACTTTCATCTCTGGAGATCCACTTACTTTGCAATCAAGCCGGGCTGAGTCACCTTGCTTGACTACTTTTGACACCTCTAGCTTCTTAGTAAACTTGGGTGGTTCTAAAAAATCAGAAAAGTGAGGTCAGGAATGTCTGAATTCATATCAAAAAGAAAAAAGAGCCAAACAGCTGCGGGTTGCAAACAGAGGGTAGGGAATTCACTTGGTAGTGTGTCAAAGATCACTGAGATGAGCTTGGCAGAAAAGAAGAAAAAGGAAAAGATTAAAAGATTGCAACAAAACAAGAAAGTGCACACCTGTAACCATTAATGTTGTAGTGCAAGAGTCACTGCCAACATCATTTGAAACATGGCAGGTGTAGTGTCCACTCCTAGAAGTATCCACTGAATAGAGGGTTAAGAACCCAGATGACCCTTCAGTGCCAATGAAGCAAGTTGGACCAGATATAAGTTCTAAATCTTCTTTGAACCACTTGACTGTAAATGGTGGAGTTCCTTTTAGTGTGGCCTTAAACTCCACTGTGGAATCTGGGATAGCTTGCTGGCTTTCAGGTTTTAGTAAGAAGCTTGGTGGCTCTGCAGTTTTTAAGAAAAAGAAATATTCCATTACATCAGAAATACGGAAGAATGAAGAAAATTAGAGAGATAAGCATGGAGACCAAGATTTTAGCATTAATATTAAGAAGTGTAAGAGTGTTGTTAGCATAAGATTTAACACATTTTCCCAGCATCTGTCACAGATAAGAAGAAGTAATAAAAGAGCTTCAAACCTTTCACAGTCAGGACGGCACTGCAAGAATCATTCCCAGCAACATTAGAGACGCTGCATGTGTAATTTGCACTGTCTACCAGCTCTAGATTAGCAATCTCAAGTGCTACAGTGTTCTCATGGCACAGGCTTCTATATTTTGCACTGTCAGTTATCTCTTTTCCATCCTTGAACCATTTTGCAGTAATGGGAAATGACCCAGAGACTTTGCACTCCATTTGGATAGAAGATCCCAGAATGGCATCCTTTTTGGTTAGTTTTTTGATAAATGCAGGGGGAATTGATTCATCTGCCCAACATAAAAAATGGCAAAAACACACAGTTACCTTCTTGCCTGTCTTTCACAGAGATTATTATTCTTCCATTCCCTCCCTGCTGGATTGGTGAATTTGCCAAATGACAATACAAACCTAGCACAGTCAGAACAGCTTCACAGGTGCTACTTCCGAAGTCATTTTCAACCTTAAAACTGTATGTACCACTATCCTCCTTTGATACATGGTCAATCCTGAAACTGGCAACATTGTTTTCAAAGCTCATTGTGTAGTATCTACTGGGCAGGAGCTGTTTGCCGTCTCTGTACCACCTTATTCGGAGCTCTGGTGTCCCAGCCACAGTACACTCCAAAGTCACAGGGTCTCTTTCAGTGACTTTAAGTGATTTAGCCTTTTCTATGATCTGTGCAGGTTCTGAGGTAGAAAGTGCATGAAAAATAGCAGTTAGCTATGCAGATGGGGAACTGACTTTCCAAGTATTCATCTAGAATGAACCTGAAGGTCACATTTTATACACACCTTGTACAAAAAGCAAAGCAAAGCACTTCTCCATGCCAGACTCATTCTTTGCCTGGCAGGTGTATCTCCCTCTGTGGCTGAGGTCAACATTGGTAATTTCCAGTGTGGCCACACTGTTCTCAAAGGTAATATGGTGGTGCTCATCATCTTCTAATATTTTCTCATCTTTTATCCATGACACAGATAAGGGTTGAGCACCTCCTACAATGCACTGGAAGAATGCAGTACCTTTCAAAATGCTAGTGACATTCTCCAGCTTCTTGACAAAGGATGCTGGCTCTGTGGTGTGAGATTTTGTTTGTTGTTTGGAAGAGAAATCATGGAAAGGGAAGAGAGGAAAGAAAGGTCATAAAGTCATCCTAGTCACTAAAGTTTAACCAAGGGATATGTTTGGGGCATGTTTCCTAGAGGACTGACCTTTCAAGCTGAGCCTTGTGCTGCAAGAGCAACTCCCGCCTTCATTTGATATAATACACTGATAGTCACCAACATCTGAGACATCACAGTTAGTCACATTAAGAGTAAATACTGATTCTTTGGTGGATATGGCATATTTCTTGCTGCTGAACATCTCCTTATTGTTCTTCAGCCACTTGACCTCAAATGGAGGAGTACCAGTCACCTCACACTCGAGTGTGGCCTCCAAACCCTTCACTACCTCAGTGGGTCTCAGCTCCCGAACAAATGTTGGAGGTTCTACAAATAGGAATGAGGGGAAAGTAAATAGTAACCTTGTAAGGTTTTGAAGGGAGAATTCTCCCCTACCCCATCACCCCAGTTATGGGGCATAGGTGGATGACGCCAAGATTTTCAAAACCAACCTTTCACTTTCAGCTCGATGCTGCAGCTTTCACTCCCTGCATCATTGCGGGCTTCACAAACATAAATCCCACTATCCAACACTGTGGCTTGAGTGACTTTCAAAGTGGCTAAACCATCTATGAAGGACATGCTGTATTTAGCATGGTCAGTCACTTCATTCCCATCCAGGTACCATGTGATGTGAATCTCTGGTGTGCCTACTACCTGGCACTCAAAAGTGGTGGATTGTCCTTCACGCAAAGCTACTACAGAAGATGGTATCTGAATAAATCTGGGAGGCTCTAGAAGATGGACAGAAAAAATGAGGCTTTATAATATTCACAGTGGTTTAAACAAATATATGGTTTTCCTACCTCTTCCCCCTAAACTGGATAGAAAAATCAGAAAGAAGAACACTGGGTTGCACACCTTTTACAAACAAAGCTGCTTTGCAAGTTGCAGACCCCACATCATTGCTTATCTGACAAGTGTAGTTTCCAGAGTCAGATGTCCTAGCTGAGAAAAGCTCCAGTACACTAGACGTGTTGTCCTTCCAGACAGATCGATTTGCTCCAGAGAGGAGCTCCTGGCTATCTTTAAACCACTTTATCTGCAGAGGAGTAGAGCCTTTCACCAGTGCTTTGAACTGAACCCTAGCATTGGGCACAACCTCTTGGGACTGGGGTTTTTCCACAAAATATGGTGGTTCTATAACACATAAAAAGAAAGAAAGAGGATTACTCTGAGACACAGGAATTCCAAAATTGTGAATGAGAGATCTACCACAAGACAAAGCAAGAGCTCAAACCTTTGACTGTTAAGAATCCACTGCATTGGTTGCTTCCTGCCTTATTTGTTGCTTCACAGGTGTAAGAGCCACTGTCTGTACCTTCCAGATTGTTGATTTCCAGAAAGGCAGTATTATCATGGAAAGAGTACTTGTGCTTTTCACTTGCTGTTATTTCTTGACCATCTTTATACCATTGGATACTTATCGGGTGTGAACCAGATACTATGCATTCCAGGTGGACGAAAGACCCTTTAATGCTGTCCATTTTCTTGAGCTTTTGGTGAATTTAGGTGGTATAATGAGATCTATCCAAGACAGAGTGAAAAGATAAGGTATGAAATTTGGCTTTCAGTTTAGCAGATGTCAGCTCAGGAGAAAAGATTTTGTATGAGAAAACAATGATAAAATAAATCCCAATACACACCTAGGACATTAATGCTGGCAGAACAGCTGCTGCTCCCAACATCATTGTGAACCTCAAAAATGTATTCCCCACTATCTTTCTTTTCTGCATGCAGCACCTTTAGGACAGAGACGGTATCTGTAACACTGATCTTGTATTTTGGGCCTAATGTCAGTTCCTTTCCATCTTTGAACCATTTGGCTGTAATATGTTTTGTTCCTGAAAATTTACACTGCAAGGTTGCTGGGTCTCCTTCAGTCACATCTATTGACACAGCCTTGTCCACAATTGTAGCAGGTTCTGTTGTAAACAAGGAGATAGGGTGTTAAGGGCATCTGTAAAAGCCACCAGAGAACTGTATGAGATTGATGAGAGCCCTGAAGGTTGGACCAACCTTTGACAGTCAGCAGAGCAGAACACCTCTGAATTCCTGCCTCATTTTTAGCCTGACAGAAATATTTTCCATCATGTTTCAGTTCAATAGACCTCACCAGAAGAGTGGCAATATTGTTCACAAAGGTCATTTTGATATTGTTGTCTTCAATCACTTCATCATTGTCTTTCAGCCAGGACACAGTGATGGGCAAGGAGCCTTTAATAGCAGCCTGAAACACGACTGTGCCACCTCGAAGGGAACTAATGTTTTCTATCCTCTTCAAGAACTGTGGGGGCTCTGGTGGGAAGAAAGTGGCTATGTCAGTACATGTCTGGTGCATGATAGTGTGGCATGGAAACCACACTGGGACAAGAGCATGCTAGTGGCATTCTGCACCTTAAACTAACCTTTGAGTGTGACCTCTGAACTGCAGATGCAGCTCCCGACATCATTTGTTACTCTACACTGATACTCGCCAACATCAGAAGCATCAAACCTGAAAATATGGAGGCTAATCAAAGATTTCTCAGTGCTTAATCTGTGCTTCTTACTGCTTCGCACAGGTTTATCGTCTTTCAGCCAAAACACTTCAAAGGGAGGTGTGCCAAGAACCTCACACTCCAAAACCACATCAGAATCCTTCAAGACTTCCATGGACTGAAACTCCTTGCTAAAATAAGGTGACTCTAGAGCGCAAAAGAGAGAGGGTAATTCGTATTAATCACACTTACAAAGTGTGTAAAACTGCACTGAGTTTAAATGAAAAACTGTGTGTCTGGATATCTCACACACCTTTGATTGTAACAACACTACTGCAAATATCTTTTCCAGCGTCATTTTTGGCCTCACAAACATATTCCCCACTGTCTTCTGTCTCAACCTCTGTAACACGCAGCACTGCCAAAGATTTTGCAAAAGACATCTTGTATTTGTCACTTTCTTTTAGCTCTCTATCATCCTTGAACCATGTGATTTTAATCTCAGGAGTACCAGTGACTTCACAGGCCAGCTCAGCATATCCACCTTTCTTTACTAGTTGGGTTGGTTCTAGCTTCTCCTTGAAGGCAGCAGGTTCTGTGAATTTAAGAAGAGTGTTCAGGACAAAGAATACAGGAAAGAGTGCCACTTGGTCAATAGAGCAGCTGAAAGTTTAAAAGAGAGTAAGAATGCAAACCTTTTACGAATAAGTTTGCACTGCACGTAACTGAACCAGCTACGTTGGAGACTTTGCAGGTATATTTTCCTGAGTCTGTTGGCTTGACCGCGTAAAGCTCCAAGTAACTTGCCAATGCTTCTGTCATAATATAGCAGGCACCTCCTGTCACCAGCTCAGTATCACCTTTAAACCATTTTACTGTCAGCGGTGTTGTGCCTTTAAATGTCCCTTTGAAACGTACAGTTGACGCAGGAAGTACATCTTGGGATTCTGGTTCTGCGGTGAAGCTGGGTGGCTCTAGATTTTATTGAAAGGAAACAATTGTCAAGAGTAAGACACATGGCCTGCACTTTTGGGAAGAAGAATATTGTCACGTTAAAAATGAAACTCTGAGAAATGTGAAACAAATTGTCAAACCTTTTATAAACAAAGTACTACTGCTGTCTTTGCTACCAGCAGAGTTTGTGGCTCTGCAAATGTAGACCCCAGCATCACTTGTCTCTAGGTTTTTTATTTCCAAAGATGCAGTGCCTTCTGTGAAGTGTACTGTGTACTTGGCACTTGAAGTGATCTCAGTGTCTTGCTTAAACCAAGAGACAGTCATTGGAAGAGAGCCTGAAATTTTGCAGTCCAGGCGGCACACGGTGCTAATGACACTGTCAATATTCTTCAGTGGTTTAGTAAAGAAGGGAGGGAGAGTGCGATCTGTTGAGATTGAAAAGAATGAAAGAAATAAACACATAAGCAAAAAAGGCATGCAGCTGTTCTTCTGGCTCTGTTGTGCTCAGAGCATAGTAGGGCTCTTTGCAAAGAGTCGGTACCAACCTAACACAGTGAAGCTGGTAGTACAAGAGCTGATGCCCACATCATTGGATATCTCAAAGGTGTATTCACCACTGTCCTGCATTTCAGTGGCATAAAACTTCAGCTGGGCAACATTATTTTTAAAGCTGATCCTATATTTTTTGCTGGCAGGTAGTGGCCTTCCATCTTTGAACCATTTAGTTTTCAGCTCTGGAGTGCCTGTGACAGTGTACTCCAAAATGGCTGGTTCCCCTGCTGTTACCTGGATCATTTCCGATTTTTCAATTATTTTGGCAGGTTCTACAAAAGAATTAAACAACTGGTGTTAAGGACAAAAAGAAACTGCTCTTCCTTTCAAGTGGGAGACAGTGTGGGGATCACAGCACTACTCCACTGACCTTTCACTACTAGTTCACCAAAGCAGGACTGACTTCCTGCATCATTCTCAGCCACACAGGTGTATTTGCCACCAGAGCTCAGCTGGACACCAGTAATTTGCAGTGTTGCTAGACCATGATCAAATGTCACTCTCACTTTGTTATCATCTTGAATAATGTCCTTGCCTTTCATCCACATCACAGAAATAGGCTCTGACCCTTTCACCACAGTCTGTAATGTAATAGTATCTCCAGCCAGAGCTGTCACATTTTCAATTTTCTTAACAAAAGATGGTGGTTCTAATTCAAAGAAAAGAGACAAGAAGAAATACTCATCTGCTATCACATCATTCCATTAAATCCACATATTAAAAGATAGTTTTCTGAGGCTGTGTGTGCACAAGTCAGCTAAAGAACAAGCAAGGAGAAGAGTTGCATTTCCCAGTTGGGAGTTAATGCACAGTCCTTTAAGCTCAATGTCCTTCAAATTCACAAGTTTGATGCCAGATAAGAGTTAAGACATACAGAATTTTAATGAAGAAGAAGATACTCTCCCTTCCCACCTTCTGTAGCCACCCACAAATCCAAAGAAAAGACACTTTCAAAATGAGGGGTTCATGTCATTCCCTTCAGTAAGTGGAGTTTTCTTTTTTCCACTGACCTTTCAAGATGTATGTTGCACTGCATATGCACTTTCCAACTTCGTTAGCTATCACACACTCATATTCACCAACATCTGCACTATTAAATGAGGACACCTCCAAAGAAATAATAGCTTTGTGAGATGTCAATCTGTATTTTTTGCTACTGCGAATCTGTTTCTTGTCTTTGTACCAGCTAATCTCAAATGGTCCAGTGCCAGCAATCTCACATTGAAGAATGGTGTTTGTTCCCTTCACTATCTCTGCGGGTTCAAGTGTTCGGACGAAAGATGGAGGCTCTATAAATGCAGCAAGAAAGAATTAGTCAACCATAAAAAAAAAAAAAAAAAAAAATGTGACTGGCAGCAGCAAGAAGAACAGACCTTTGACAACTACTTCAGTAGTGCAGCTGTCACTTCCAACCTCGTTTACAGCTTCACATGAGTAGCTCCCACTGTCATCAACTTTCATTTCCAAAATATCTAACACAGCCACATAATTGACAAAGGACATCCTGTGTGTGTTGCTTTCACGGATCTCCTTATTGTCCTTGAACCAAGTAACCTGGATTTCAGGAGATCCTTTGATTTTACATTGAAAGCGTGCAGAGTCACCTGGGGTCAGTAAATAAGATGGATCGACTTTCTTCACAAAGGATGGTGGCTCTAAAAATGGGGAAGAAAAATAGAAGGTGAAGAAAGAGGAAGGCAAGGAGAGGGGGAAGAAAAGGGAAAACAGGAAGAGGAAAAAGAAAGGCTGAAATACAAAGCTTCAAAAGATTGTTTCTTAGCCTAAGAACAAAACATGACTTCAGAAAAGATCAGCATGGTCTTTGCTGAGCTGCAGTTCTTGTGGTTTCTCTTGCATCTTCCATCCATCTCTCACTTTCATCCTTGAATCTGGCTTGTGAAAGAAATAATGAAGCAAGACCAGAAGACAGCAGAAGATAAAAACAAGAGGTGAATTGACCTGATGGAAGGTCTGAGAAGAGTTCACAGTGTGATTTCAACCCAAAGAAATCTTTTGCCTGCAAAAGAAGAAATAGGGAACCCATGAAGAGCAAAGGTAAAAGGAGTGTAGGATGGTCTTACCTCTGACTGTGACGCTGGCAGAAGAGGAGCTGCTTCCTGCCTCATTTGAGGCAGTGCACACATAATGGCCTGAATCCTTGAGTTTAGCCAGAGGAATCTCAAGTGAGGCTGTTTTGTCTTCAAAATAAATCTTGTAATCTTTGCCTGGTGGGATTTTGTTTCCATCCTTTGTCCACCCTACTGTTACTTTCCTGTCTTCATCTACCTGACATTCAAGACGTATTCTTTTATTGACTGCTGACTGCACTGACTGCAAAACTTTAATGAAGTGAGGCTTGTCTATAATGACCATTTCAGCCTGGCAAATGTCAGCCCCAAACTTGTTGGAAGCTTTGCAAGTGTAAACCCCTCTATCACTGGTGGTGAGAAGGGAAATTTCTAAAACATATTTATTCTCCACTTTGAAGATCTTGTGGTGGTCTGAAGGTGAAATGGTTGTGCCATCTTTCTGCCAGGAGACGTCGATGACTGGAGTGCCCGAAACAGTACACAGGAACTTGGCACTTTTGCCCACAAAAGTAGTGATAGATTCAGGTCTGGTAAGAAATGTTGGTGGAAATGCTTCTGCAAAACAAAGGGATTCAATGTTATCCAAAATTGAAGACCAGAACTTATGCTTTTCCTCCACATTTGCCAGGGACAGAGAGCAAGAGGGGCCAGTTTGTCACTGGACACTCTTAAGCAAAAGAATTCAACATTGAAAAGGATAAGAAGTGTTAAAGATGATGAATTTTGGCTTTTGGTTTTTTACTTCTTGGGTCTGTATATTGTTCCAGAACATGACAACATTTTGAATCTCTGGAGCAATGTACAAATTAAAGGAAACCAACCCACACCCCAGAACTTCCTTCCCCAAGAATGACATATTTATGCACCACTCCCTCAAGATGAACAAGTTTGTATGTATCTCATAGTTTGTGCATCTTTTTTTAGTCTCTAGCATCTGGCACTTAGCAAAGACCACATGAAGACTCCTCCCACAAAGAAAAAAAGTCAAAGTAGAAATACCATCATACACTAAAAGCTCAAAAGTTGAGTTTTTCTAAGAAAAACAAAAGAAACAAAGAAAAATTAATTGTATAACTCTCAATAGGCAAAAAAGTTTGCAAATTGAAACAACTCTAAACCCTGTTTTATTTAAGATCTATTTCCTCAGTCACACAGAGTTTTCCTTTGGCCACAGAACACATTCAGGTACACATAGCTGCATAGCCTGCTTGTGTACGGCTTCAGGAAGATCATACAGTGCTAGGGTAATTGCACAGCGATTGTTACACCAAAGAAATCAAATGTAAAAGTGTATGTTTTCTTGTTGTCTGGAAGTTAAATAAACTTTCTTCAAGAATAAATTCACAAAGCAATTCTGTTCCTTTGATGGTCTAATTCTTCCCACTCTCCCTTTCTCCTTTCTTTCTTCCCCCTGAAACTTTCCACACTGATTCCTTTTTCTGTGTACAAGAAAGCACCTAAAAGCAGCATTCCCCAAATGTAGTTCTTCTCTCTGTTTGTGCCTGCCTAAATTAGGTATGGATTAAGTATTACAATATCAATCAAGAGCCCTACCATAAATATTTTTAAGTGGAGCAGTGAAAGTATTGCAATCTACCAAGGCAATTTATGCAGCAGAGAAGAGCTTGGAAGTCTGTACTTACCAGTTACTGTTAAAAGCGCTGTAGAGCTTACACTGCCATGCTGGTTGGAAGCCTTGCAGCTATACTCTCCACAGTCAACAACTTGAGGCCGTGTGATCTCCAGTGTGGAGAGATAGTTGGAGGTACGAATGGAGTATTTGTCCCCATCATAGATCTCTCGGCCGGCTTTGTACCACTGGAACTTGACATTGGGCGCAGTTTCTACCTCACAGGTAAACTTGGCCACATGATTTACAGCTACCTCCAGGGGTTCGAGCCTTCTCCTCAGGATCGGTGCAACTGAAATCAGAAACAGAGAGTAACTCAAAGCCCTGCCTGTTAACACTCTGGAAATTAACAGTGAAGTGTTTCACTTGCAACCTACATGAAGTGACTGTAAAAGAAAAAAAAAAAAAATCTGTAAGAAATGAAAGAAGTACTGGACTCAGTGGACAGACAATGTTGTGGTGCATAATGGCATCAGAAAACACAATGGGGATACTGGAAAAACAATGTGCAACAGCAGTGTACAATAACAATGAGATACAAACATATTCCACACAATCCTGGAGCTATGAGAAATTACGGTGCAAAAGAGAAATTGTGCTGAACCTGTGTAATGCCTCTAAAGAGTGAGAGAGGGTGCAGCAGTGAGAAAAGTGGGAAAGGAAGATCGATTTCACAGGCAACAATGGGAGAAGTGGTTGAGATTCTGATACTGTACTGACTGTGATTGTGTGACAAGAACAGGAAGAAAAAAAATTCCTGACCAAAGACTGGAGTGAGGGAAGTGAGAGAATTTGCAAAAATAAATCCATAAATCCAGAGAGAAATGAGACCCTCTGATTAGTGGTGCGACGACATTAACATTGTATTTGTACGCAGATGCAGACACATAGTAGGACAGTTGCATTAGTAGAGCAGTGCACTAGAAAAGGCAGCATTTTCTCCCCATAATCCAGCCTCTTTTAACAACTGTGAGTATTGCTGCTGTTGCTCTTTTTCCACTTTGATTTAGCGCCTCACAGATGTACTCTCCTTGATGAATGTCCCTGACCGCTTTGCTTATTACTAGCGTGTACTTGTCCTGATCTTGCAAACACTTGAATTTGTCACCTGAAGACACCAGTTTACCCTCAAAGTACCAGTTTACTTCCCTGACATTTGTTATGACAGTCATCAGACTGATGCTTTCCCCTTCTTCCACAACAGTGTTGACCAGTTTGCTGTGGATGATAGGCTAACTCCCTCTGCCAAGCTCATTGCCTGTTTTCCCAGTTCTAGATTCCAGACTCTCTCTACCTTTTTCCTCGCATATTTCTTCCCATTTCTCCTTTCTTCTTGTCAGTATTTCTGTGGGTGTCTCAGTGGGAAACTTCGTGGAGACTACATCATCAGTGGCTGTAGCTGCACCCATATATTTGATTTGACTATGCCCAGTCACAGAACTGGTTACTTGTGCAGACACAGGTTTCTCCAGGGGTATTTCTGCCTCCATAGTCCTCTCAGCCTGTTGGGGATACAGCTCAATGGTTTCATCACAAGGTTTTCCCAGAAGTGAACTGGGATGGATTGGCAATGCTTTGGACTTTTCATCTATCAAGAGATGTTTTTCTTCAGAAATAAGAGAATAAAAAGCCTCCTTCATGATCATTTTCTGGTCAGCTGTCTGAAGGCTGACTTCTCCTAAGGACACTGGGATTTCTGTGGGAGTGATTTCTCCTGTGGTCACAACACAGATGCATAGAGTATGTGTATGTTCCTTGGTGATGTTTATTGCCTGTAATTCAATGTTTTCTTTATTGGCCAAACATTCTGAAAACAAGAGGTTTTGCTCACTTACCACTGCAGCTTTCAATGCATTTCTGATCTGAGAGTTTATGGCTAGTTTGAAGCTTTTTGGAATCTGAGCAGTAAGCTGACTCTCTTCATTGAGAATTTGGCTTGGCTGGTTTTCTTCTAGCAGCAAGGGAAATTTCACAGACTGTCCCTCTTGGATTCTTGCAGCAAAATCTTCCTTTGCTGCTACCAGGGAAGAAATGTTCTCCAATGGGACAGCCTGGCCTGTAGTGAAAGCCAATTCAGAGGGAAATCTGGGTTCAGCCTTCAGCTCACCTTGCATTCCCTGGAAGCCTTCAAGGACCTGGATGTGGTCACCATGTATAGTATAGCTGTCAGTGGTGCCTGACACCTGTAGAAGGGCATGAGAAGCCTCTGTCTTCAGAGCAGACATTTGCTTTTCTGCCTTGGTGATGACTTGCTCTTTAGAAAAGAGCATCTGTGCAGATGCAGTCCCAGGGCAGCCCAGCAGTCATGTCTCCAACACTGTTGCAGGTAGCTCACCCTGGGGGCCAGCAGGTAGGGTTTGCAGTGTCTCTGCTAGAAGCCTGCTGCTCTCTTGTATTGTTGCCACGTGGACAAGCATCTCTTCAACAGTCTGTGCAGCCAAGCAGGCCAGTGGTAGGCCAGGTAAGATGTCCTCTCTGGGCAGTGCATGCTCTGTCTGGCTTGTCTGGAGCTGAAGGAGGGCTGGGGGCTCCCTTGTGGCATCAAGACTGAGTACTTCCATGGCAAGAAGATCATCAGCCTCCTCATAGGAGAGAGGACTTTGGTCCTCAGTCACCCCAGAGTATTGTAAGGCTGGGTTTTGCTGACACAAAGCATGCTCTTCAGGCAGCACAAGGAGCTCAGCAGAGCATGTGGCCTTGCCCAGGACACTCACTGCCCTACATGTGTAGAGTCCAGTGTCCTCTTCCATGCACTCCCAAACTGTCGGGGAGCCTGAGCCATCAGGGTGGTGAATGACAGAATGATGTGTATCGGGGAAGAGCTGTTCATTCCCCTTGAACCACTGCACACTGGGGCGTGCATCCCCAGTCATGGTGTACTCAAAGGCTGCAGTGAAGCCTGGTGCACACCACACACTCTTTGGCTTTCTGACAAGCCAAGGGAACCCTGGTATCTGTTGACACATGTAGAGGTAGGCACTGCATGTGGTCTCACCATGTACATTGCTGGCCATGCATGTCTACTCACCCTCATCCTGCACACTCACATATGGGAGGATAAGGCTGTGGTCATTGCCAGCAAACATTAACTTACAGTTCATGAATGGGGTTACCTTTATGCTGTTGAAAAACCACTGAATTTTGGGTGTAGGGCTGCCAGTAACAGTAACAGAGAATCTATCTTTGCCTCCTTGACAGATTTCAACATCTGAGACCTTTTTGAGGAAAATAGGAGCTTTGGCCCCCTCCTCTATTTTAATCTTTACTTTGCTAGAATAAACTGTTTTTTCAGGTTCAAATTCAAGTGTTTTATCTCTATCAGGCAATGGAAGGCCTCTGTTATAGTCTTTGCTTCTTGCTTCCTCAGAAGACACAATAAGAGAGCTAGTGATGTCTGTATGGAAAAAAAAATTGTTTCGTTTTACCAGAATGTCTAAGAGAATGCTTGTAGATAACAATAAAAAGAGTTAATGCAAATATTTTTATATATCTGGAGGCTTTCTCAATACTGTACAGCAGTTAACAATGAACATGAGGTCCTTTTTGCTGTTAAATTTCACTTGCCAAAACCAGCAAAATACACTGTGCCGTCAGGTTACTTCCCATCTGGATGAACATGGGTATCTCTTTAAACCTGACATCACAGTATGGGTTAGGTATACCCTCAGGGTGCACAGCACTAGTAGCATTCAAGCAACGTTAGTGCATTTCACATATGTAATTGAAGTGGTATGTGCCTTACATATTTGTACATATACTCACAAACAAGTACAGCAGAGTAGTGCTAAGACCCTGATTTAATTAAAAACACCAAGGAAAAAAGCAGAATGACAGACTTGGGATTGGAAAAATAACACCAACTTTTCAGTACACCAACTTTTCTTCTGGTACAATTAGTTCATCTAATTCAACTCTGCCTACCACACCAAGATACTGCTCCTCTACCAGCTTTATACTGGTTTTGTCATTAGCCCCTTATGCTAACCACACCACCATTACTAAAATCACGAGTTCACACACTTGACACAATGTCATTAATTTAAACCTCTGCTTTTAAACTCCTCCCTACCAGAATGTTGCATATTAAAACTCTCAGAAAACCAGAGAAAAAGATAACAGAGTACTATAATATTTTTCTTTGTCTTGCCTTTACGAATTTATACATTCACATATGGGACCACTTTGCTCTAATGGTGATCTAAAAATGAGAGGATAAGAATAAGTTATTCTCTCAGATGCTAGAAACATTAGTGAAATACGAGACTCCCAGGAACATAACAAGCTATCCACAAAGAGTGCGGCGCGAAGAAAACCTTTGGAAATCAAATCCTGCTGTCCTCACCGAGTCAAACTTGCTCAGTTAAGATCCACAGAATTTGACATTGGAAAGATATGAGAGTTGTTAAAAAACAAACAAACAAAAAAAAAAAAACACCCAACAACACAAACAATAAAAGAAGTGTGAGTGAATAAATATCTCCACACACTCAGTCACATTACTTTAAATTCTAAAACTTATTTTGAGATAATTATTTTGCTGCACTCAAACAGCAAAGCTGAAGAACAGAGTATGTTATACCTAATTCATTCTCGTTGGTTTTAACAGTTATTAGTCTTGCCACAAATATCATAATATACATGACATGGCACAGTGCATACAGCATTTAACTTCAGAGAAAAGATACTTACGTTAAAAAAACATTACACTAGTTCTCTTCAGTTATTACCCACCCAGCATTTAACCTACTGTTAAAACAGTAGGGCAATTTTCGTAGAAATACAGTGTGCTAGTGAATTTGAGAATGGATGGCAGAATTGGGCCAAAAATCAAGTATGAGAATTGCAGAATGGAACTTGTGCTAACACACACACGAGAATGCTTTATATACAGCACAGGAACGTGGCAAAAAATGAATGCACCTTGTTTTGTGTTCCTGGATATTCATGACAGAAAAACTATACAGACACTTTTTCATATTTTAGCTATTCCTGTGAAATTAATGAAGTACAAGAATCAGTGGATTTAAATAATTTACATATTTATTTCACATATTAGCCACACATGTTAACATTCAAATAGACAGTGATAACAAATAAACATATTACATCCTTTTTTTTCCTTTTTTTTTTTTTTTTTTTTTTAAGATTCTTGGCTCATAGAAATGAAGACAACATTAAACATGACAATGAAATTGTGAGTTCTGCAATTCTTGTGAAAGCACAATGTTTTGAAAAGAGGTGGTCAATAATGGCTCTAAGTTATACCAGCTGCCCCAGAGTAGGTTATATTCAAAACTAGAATTACTCCAGGTTTATACCCTTAGGTAGCTTAGGTGAGACTTTGTCTCTCCTAAAGTACATGATACTGCTCCTGGCTAATGTATGAAACTTAAACCAAGACTTTTAAATTGACATAAACCACAAACACTACTACACAGGTAGAGATAAAGATGTTTGGCCATATACTTCAGATGTGAATATAAACTTGGACCTGATTGTTTCAAAAAGAAATTATGGGTCTATCACTACTAAAAATTTCAATTAATTTATGTGCAAATTAAACACACATAATAATTGCTTAGGACCTATCCCAAGGCTCTCTGACCTCTTTGGATTTAAACCTCAAAGACACCTCATGTTTCAGCTGATGCGTAACATCAGACAATTCATATTGACTTCCCCAGGGACTTCTGCTATCTAATGAATCAGTTAGGGCTACATATCTGCACAAGGAATGGATTAAGGACTCATCATGAAATAATTCTTTCCCAGAACAATGTTGGGTCAGACACTCATGCTTCTCTTTCCTACCACCATTACCCATGAGAAACCATGATTATCTCTGCCTTTAGCCATGTAAAATCTTAAATATTTATCATGAGGTCATGAATGGGAATAAACTGGTGTGGCACATTGGTATTAGCCTAACTACTCCAGTGATTTTTCACCATGTGATGGGTCATTATAACTTGCCACTCCCAACTTTAATTTTATATAGGGCAACGCAATTTGTCAAAATGAATCTTTTTATCAAAGTTACTATCCCAGATGAGAGAAGTGATAGTGTGAAAAGTTTATTTAGTTTTGGAGATATGCTGACTTCAGTGAGAGGACACATCAAACTCAGAAATAAGAACATGCATGAACATAACTGAATGTATTATAGAAATAGTTATGCTTACAAGCTCTGTGCTGCTTAAAGCAGTTTGCAAGGTAACTGATAGCAATTTGTAAATAAGTGGAAGAACCTCATAAACAGGTAATCAAAGTAAAAAAAATTTTGCTTAGGATTGTTGAACTCAAGGTTTCACTTTGGTGTATAGGTAACTGGAAAGCTGGCACATGCATTAGAGATTTTTTAAAAATTCTGATAAATATTAATAAATTGAAAACTTTTAACATATTTTCTTAACCAATTTCTTAAACAATTCATCATTGTTTATGTAAGATAGTCTTAGTAGATATATTTCTGATTTATGCCAGCTACTGCTGATTCCTTCTCCTAAATAGTAATGCTATTTTAAATACCAAAATATATACTCACATTGAGAACATTAATGTCATTAATGTAAAAATCTCTTCTGCTGAGAAACTGTCACAGGTAACAATTGACTGTATTCTACGTATTTCTGGTCATCTTGACACATAAAACACTTAACTAACTGGGGGAAAAAAAGGGGGAAATATGTAGAGATTTAGTTATAATGTGAAAAAAGAATATTGCATAAAATTTTCTCACTTTTTACCTTTTTTTTTTTTTTAAATGAATAACACTGGAATACAGGGACAACAAAAATAGTTTAATGAATTTACAGTTACATAATTGATTTATTATGCTCCCTCTCCTTTCCCTTTAACTTCTAATGATACAGTACAAAATACAGCTTCATGTTTATTACTTGGTAATAGAGAAAAAAATCCTGCCAGTCTCTATTAATGCAAAAAATTGTTTCTTCCCATTGTGTTGCTTTTCTTTGCAACAGCATGAATTTACTGACTTAAAAAAAATATAAAAACAACAACAACAAAAAAACCCCACCAAGCCTCATGGATGTAATAATTTTGCAGTGATAGAAACTGTAAACACAGGATTTGAATCAGTGAGACTCCCATGTTCTGACACAACATTGTGAGAAAGGGGAATACCAGTTTAAGGAGTTCTTTCACAGAACTATATCCTAACTAAATGAGGACTGTACCTTTAAGTTACAAGAAAAAGGCAGTTTCTACATTTTAAGGTGATTAACAGCCTACATAAAACAATTATAGAATTGTTACAGAAATGTAGGTATATGTACACGGTATGAAAGAATTAGTCCTACATAAATGACTGTCAAAATATCTTTACAAGAATGAGTAAGGAGCTTGGAAGGAGCCTGAAATATACCTCGGTGCAGAAAGTATGCACAAAACATATGCACAAATGAAATGTCACCTAAATTCCCCAACAAAGGCAGATTCAAGTGAGACAGAAATACGTCCACAATGGAGTGGTTTTCATCCCTAAAGGAATGAAAAACAATGCCCCTAAACTGAGTGCTGCATTTTTACCTGCAGTGAACAACAGCATAAAAACACTGAGTGTTCCAAAAATGACTCTGAAATAAATCATGGAAATTTAGTACAATGTTAACATGGCACAAGACTCAGCAGTCCCTACTGTATTAGTAGCTACACATTTATACTGCCCACTGTCACTTTGCATCAAGTTTTCAATAGTAAGGCTATGAGTGCCCCCTGCTCTTCCTGTGCACAGTACCTGTCCCCTTCTAACAACATTCCATCCTTGTACCAACAGACACTTGGGCGGGGAGAACCAGTCACGAGGCACTGAAAGCATGCAGAGGCCCCCACAGAAGTGCTGTAGTCAGAAATGAGCCTTAGAAATTTAGGAGGGATTTCTGTGACCTGAAACTCAAAGCTGCAGCTCTCAGAGTCCTCTGCTCTAAATTCAACCTGTTCTTCTGGGGACGGTTCTGCAAACACATCAAAGCTAATGTTGACACACTTCTCACCTTCCACTTCCTGCTCTGGCTGAGTCACCGCAAGCAGTCTTATTGCTTTCTCTGAGTCATCTGTTTGGGACATGAACTCAAACTCCAGTTCTATTTCTGACTTGTCACCTGGGCTCACAGTTTTACTCAAGAGTAAGTCACACCTCTCAGGCTTGTGTGATTCACTGCCCACAACAGTCTCACCACTCACTTCAGCACTTGCTTCCTGCTGAGCCACAACTAGAAGAGAGCCTTTGCACATTGCTTCTCCTAGCCTATTATTTGCCCAACATTGATACAAACCACCATCAGAAGGACCTACATTTTGAACCTTCAAACTGTGAAGTCCCTCCTTCTGACTCACAACATACTTCCCTGTGGAAGCAGTCACACGGGTTTCACCTCTGAACCACTGCACCACTGGGATGGGAGTACCTGTTACCACACATTCAAACACTGCCTCTGAGCCTTCAATTACCTTGACATCAGCAAAGGGCACAGCAAAGCGGGGAGGCATTTCTGTTACTTGGAAATCAATTTTTATATCCTCATTCCCCTCTGCAGCCAAGCCTGCAGCTTGCTCCAACAAAGCAAGTGGAAGGACGTCCAGGGAAACCACCATGCTCTTCTTATCTGGGCTAAACTCAGGACTGGTTATGATTTTGACCTGCTTCTCAAACTCCTTGACCTCATTTTCATCAAGCTCCACTTCCAGGAGGATTTCCTGTGGGGAAGGTGACCTTGAAGATGTGTTTTGCTCAAGGTCAAAGTGTATAACATGCTGGTGGGTGACAGGGGGTGGCAGTGCTAGTGATTGCCTATCTTCAGACAAAATATCCACCTGTGCGATAGTTTTAGCCTCTCCAACAATGTTGATGGCATGGCATAGATACTGTCCTCCATCAGCTTTCTGGACGTTAGTGATCTCCAGCACACATTTGGCCCCATCCTCCTCTATCCGCACTCTCTCACCCAGCTCCAGCAGAGATTTATTATGGTACCACTTCACACCCGGCTTGGGCACACCTACCACCTCAGCCACGAGGTTCAGCGTGCTGCCCTCATAAAGCCGCCTTCTGCTCAATGCCTTAAGGAATGCAGGTGGCATTTCCCTGCCTGATGGCTCCAGGGCTTCAGAGGGAGTCCTAAATACCTCAGCCTGCTGCTCCTCTGGAAGCTGCTGCCTCCTCTCACAGAGAGGGAGGATGGTTAGGGCATCCATATACTCTCCAGTGGGTGTGTGGTAGCTCTCTGGTGGCATACTGTCCCCTGAAGCAAAGTAAGGCTCCTCAAAGGGGGTGAAGTAGTGCTCTGATGGTGTGTTGCATTTTGAATCCTGGGAGGGTGTGAAGTAGCGCTCAGGTGGTATGCTGTACACTGAACCCTCAGATGGAGTGGAGTAGCGCTCAGGTGGAGTGCTGTAGCCTGAGCCCTCAGATGGAGTGGAGTAGCGCTCAGGTGGTGTGCTGTAGCCTGAGCCCTCAGATGGAGTGGAGTAGCGCTCAGGTGGTGTGCTGTAGCCTGAGCCCTCAGATGGAGTGGAGTAACGATCAGGTGTGCTGAGTGGTGTGTGGTAGGATGCTGATGAAGCAGTTTCAAAGATCTCCACTGAAGAAGGAGGTGTGTAGAAGCGGTCTGAATCAGGTGACTCCTCTCCACTTCTGCTCTCCAGTTCTATAGACATTTCTGACTCAGGAGAGAAGGGTCGGGTAAGTTCCTGCTGATTGTTGTAGTAGTCATAAACCATGCTGAAGGTAACTTCTTCCACTTCCAATGAAGTGATGACCTCTTGCCGCTCCTTCTGAACTGTCCCTTTGAGATCTGGAGCTTCCTGCATCCCAGCTGACCTTAAATACTTGGCCAGGGTCAAGTCAGGTTCCAGCTCGGAGGCTTCCACAACACTGGGCTCTGGACCTGCAGAACTGTCTTCCCACAGTCCTTCTCCATCCAGGCTGTTCTCAGAGGCTTCCTCAGTGGGAGTCCTCTTGTTGCCCCAAGACTCCTTCCTTTGCTCTTTCTGTGCTACAAGATCGTCTGTTATTAAATCAAGTAAGTGTTGCCCCAAAGAGAAGCCCTTGGTTGTATTTTTTTTCCTGTTGGGTGTCCCTGCTCATCTCCTCAAGGGAATCTCTGCTTTCTATCTCACAAGTGGAAATGCTCATTCCTGTCTCAAAGATCTTTCCTATACCAGAACCACCTTCTTCCTCACCCTGATGCCCAGCCTGGAGTTTCTTTTCATACACAGCTCTTTTTAAGTCAGCAATAAAGCTGTCAGTCTGGTAGTCTGTGGTCTCCAGTTTTTCCCCACTCTCCCACACTTGTGTTTCCTCCACTCCTCTTTGGAAATCTGCTCTGGAGTCTGCCAGAGAACTATGAATTTGTCCCTCAGATGAATCCTTCTCACATACATTCACCTCTGACTCATTAATGTCTTCAGCAGAAGATCCCTCTTCAGCAGACATCATGATGATGCCAAGATCCCCACCTGGGACTTGCAAATAGGCCTTTTTGATATCACTTGGCTGTTCCTCTTCCTGGGCACCAGCCTCCTCCTCCTCCTGTATCCCGTAGTTCTGATACAGCTCCTCATTCAGTGACATCTCTTCCACAAGAATATTATGCTGGTGCACAGTGGAGATGAGCCCAGCCACCCCTACCTCCACACTCTCTAGACCTGTGGTGGTTTGTGCCTGTTCTGTGGTTGGTAAAGGCTCCTCAAACTGCTTCAGATCAAATACAGTATTGATGTCTTCGGGCTCAGAAGACAAAAGTTGCTCTTCGGAATTCAATTCTACATGAACCTTGACTTCTTCACCAAAATGCTGACCTGAATTTTCTGTGCTAGGAGAAGTGAGGCTTAGATCCAAGGTGGTTTGTGCTTGTTCTGTGTCCACAGTCTCTGCAGTTGGTAAAGGCTCCACAATCTGCTTCAGATCAAATGTGATACTGCTCTCTTCAGTCTCACATGACAACAGCTGTTCTTTGAAATTCACTTCTTCTACATGAACCTTAACCTCTTCACTAAAATCTTGACCTGAGATATCTGCACTATGAGGACTCAGGATTAGATCCAAGGTGGTTTGTGCTTGTTCTGTGTCCACAGTCTCTGCAGTTGGTAAAGGCTCCACAATCTGCTTCAGATCAAATGTGATACTGCTCTCTTCAGTCTCACATGACAACAGTTGCTCTTTGAAATTCACTTCTTCTACATGAACCTTAACTTCTTCACTAAAATCTTGACCTGAGATATCTGCACTATGAGGACTCAGGATTAGATCCAAGGTGGTTTGTGCTTGTTCTGTGTCCACAGTCTCTGCAGTTGGTAAAGGCTCCACAATCTGCTTCAGATCAAATGTGATACTGCTCTCTTCAGTCTCACATGACAACAGTTGCTCTTTGAAATTCACTTCTTCTACATGAACCTTAACTTCTTCACTAAAATCCTGACCTGAGTTTTCTGCACTAGGAGGTCTGAGGATCAGATCCAAAGAAGAGTTGCCAGCATCAGACTCTGTTTCTTGGAGCATTTGTCCATCATCTTGTATTTCCCAGCACGTGGCATTCCCATCATCAATCATTTCTTCTTTATAAAGGTGATCATCAGTTTCAATGTCCTGTTCAATATCAATTGATTCCTCTTGCTCCCTGACCTGTTTGTTCTGTTGCTCTTCTGTGCACAAGTCATAAAAGCCAAACTGCTCCTTTGTGCGTGTGCTTGCAATGTTGCCCTGCAGATGGGGCACACTTGGCTCTTTGACAAGAGACACATCAGAAGACTTTGTTTCACAGGCTGGGACATTGCTCTCCTCCATGCAAACATCACTCCCCCCTTGCACCACAGGTGGTATAGGAATGAAAAATTGTGAAACCTCACACTCCCTTGACAGAGTAGACTGCCCAGAGGCATGAGTTTGCTCTTTCATTTCCATAAATGGTGACTTCAGAACGTCCCAGGACAGAGTATCCCTATGCGGTATAACCTTGTCTCCTTCAGCCTCTAGCTCCTCTGAAAAGTGACCCGAGTCCTTGGCCACCAGTTCATGCTCTTTTGTGGGCATGCTGGGGTACACATCAGAAATATCAATTCCAGAACCGTGTTCCTCAGAGACATCTTTTCCCCTGTTCTGCCTCATCTCAGAATTACCATCTGTATCTCTCATGGTTATTTCTGTATAACCTGTTTCTTTCCTTGCATAACCTGGCATAATATTTGGCACCATCACTTCCTCCATCTCATTTTCCCTGATATGAGTAGTTTTCTCACACTCTTCTTCTGACTGCTCACCCAGAGATGAAGGCAGACTCAGGGACCAGAGTAGGTGGGTTTCCTTCCCCTCAGAGCATGTGATCTGCTCCTCTCCATCCTTCCCAAGTGTGCTGGTGCCTTGGAGATCCAGAACATGGTCCATGGCAGACGGTTCCTCAGTGTCTCCCTCTTTGCTATACAATCTGGGTGCCCTGGGCTGTACTATGAGCTCAGTGGCCGTCTGTGTTGTTCCAGCCACATTCTTGGCCACACAACAATACAAACCAGAATCTGTGACAGAGACTCTTTGGATGTGTAAGCAGTACCTGCCATTTTCACCTTCCTCAAATATCAGCCTCTCACTAGCAGAGAGCCCTGGCCATTCAGGGACCAGATCACAGCTGGTGGGGGCTGTCCAGACACAGCACACTCCAACACCACTGTCTCCCCTTCGTGGCAGTTAATGTATGCTGGGGCTTCTGCCACAATTTGAGGTGGCTCATTTCCAACATCAAATGAAAACCTGAACTTGTGCTTTATAGTAGCAGCAGCCTGATCTGAAGGGGGCTGTGTGATCTCCCTCATCGCTGTGTCTTGCTCTGGTGTTGGAGTAGGGGCAGTGATTTTGATTTCCACAGGCAGTGACAGCAAGTCTGAGTCCAGAACTGCACTTGGCAGTCTCTGTTCTTCTGCAAAAGACAGGCGAATTTCTTCTTCTTCCTCCTCCTTCTCTTTCTCGCTTTTTATTTCCTTCTTCAACTTCTTCTCCTCTTTATTTGTTTCCTTTTCCTCCTTCCTCATCATGGCCTTATAAGCTGGCATCTGCTGTCTCACATGGAGTGCAGCTGAGGTGCTGACTGTGCCCAGTGGGTTGAAGATCACACAGGTGACTGTGCCACTGTGTTGTGGGAGCAGGGATGGGAAGGTCAGTGTAGAGCGACACTCTGTGGTATGAACAGCAGTGCCCCGAACGGACCCCACAGGCTTGGCGTTGTTGTACCAAGTGACTGTGGGCTGTGGGCGGCCATGGAAGAGGCAGGAGAAGGTGCAGCTGTGCCCCACAACAGCCTCTTGGGGCTTGATCTCCTGGACAAAGAGGGGTGGGCAGGCCAGGAGACCACCTGGTATCTGCCATCTCTTCCCTGTGGCCTTGGCCCTGCAATACCCTTTCACTGCAAGGGTTTCTGAGCCATCTATGGTGGCAGCTGCTTCAGCTGGGCTAGGCTTCCCAGGAGGGCCCCTCTGGGGCATATACATGAGGGATTCCTGCTTCTTTTTCAGTGCTGCCCTCTTTGCCTCCCTCAGCCTCTGCAGCTTCCAACGAATCTCCTCGTCTAGCAGGTCCTCAGCATCTGCCACTGTGCCACTGTGCTCCCTACCACATGCCAGCCCTGGATGGCGAGGCCCCACCACTGGCAGCCTCTGGAAACGGATGGTTCGTACCATGCCCCGGGCTTTGGAGAGGTCCCCAAGTAATTGCTCAGCCTCCTGCCCCTTATCAAACGGTGAACCAGTGCAGCGGAGCACCACCCGCAGTCGGTCCTCCTGTTGCTGCTGCAGCAGGCACTCCCAACTCTCACGCATCCACTTAGAATTCCCTGTGGAGCCCAATCCCTGCTGTCCTGAACTGCGTGTCACCAGCAGTGAGGCAGTGGACTCAGCTGAGCCCTCACTGTTAATGGCAAATACCCTGTAGCTACCAGCATCGTGCTCCTGCACATCCCGAACCTCCAGGCTCGCATGGTGTGTTTGCTCCTCGCTCTCAGTGCGGATCACCTTGCGGCAGTCCTGGTGAACCGGCCGGTTGTTGTGAAACCATGCCATGTGGGGAGCTGGGCATGCCACCAGCTTGCACTGGAAGAGTGCAGGGTCCCCCACCAACACAGACCTACACTTGAGGCCCTGTGTGAAGGTGGGTCTACAGTTCTGGCAGCAAGCCAGTGCCACAGCTGTCCCATGACCCTCAAGGCTCGCCTTGCTGTGCTGCTCTGCAAGAGAAGGACACTGGGTTACAAGACGCCACACTCTGCTTGCCATCTGATTGTAAAAAAAAAATTAAAGAAGCAGTATATTTAAATAAAAAATGGGCATGCAACAGATTTCATCACACACCCAGGAAATAAAAAGTAATTCACTCACCATATTTGTTCGAATAAACGCAACGCCTTGCTCTGTTTTAAAGATTGACACGAAAACCGTTCGTTGTCTGTTCTTTCTTCAGACTGCGGAAATTTCTTCTTGAACAAGCAAAAATTAAGTTCAAAATAACATGTTCTTCTGCGTGTATGTTTTTGCTGCCTGGAAAAGCTGTGTTTCTTTGGGTGGCAAAGAAGAAAATCTTACCTGACTTGCAGAGAGTAGAATAAACGCCCTTTTTGACCCTTCTGTTTGTAGATTAAATGTTCAAGCAATTGAGAAAAAAATATTTTGAAATATCTTTTTTTAAAAGTAAGTAGCTAACATGAAATGAGAAGGCGTTTATTCGAACTAATACAGCCACTAACTTCAGAGTGTTATGCACAGGGGAAAAAGCAAGCAACATAAACCACATATAGTATCTGCAAGCCAGGGTAAGAGATATATAAAGATGAATTAATGTATGTAAAGAAAGTGCAAGAAATCAATGGGAATGTGTAGTTTTCTCATACTCTAAATGACAAATATTTTTGAATATACTCCATCCATCCATCCATCCATCCATCCATCCATCCATCCATCCATCCATCCAATAGTATCCTCTGAACTGATTAATGTTAGGTTGCTAACTTATTTAAACATTGTATGATTAAGATTTGTAGAACTTCCTTCTGATGTAATCTATTCCATGCATTCAAAAGGAAATTGAACCAATAAAAGCTCTGTGAACAGCTGCAAAGCATGAAGTAAAAGCTAAGAATGTAGCTGCAAAAATTTAAATTTGAAGTTTTAAACATATTTTAAAACTTAAAATAACCTTATAATGCAGGAAACAACCCTTTGCATATTAAAACAAACATGCAACATGTTCCAATATGCTTTAAAGTGTGTTTTTCTTCCCCCATCAGACACTACATGTAAGAAGAAAAAGATCTTTTTGCAATGTTACAAATTACTTGTACTAATTATTCAGTGTAACATCATTGGTGACTGTACCTTTCACTTCCATTTCAGTATCCTCCTCCAGCTTCTCGTGAATAATTTTTTCAGGAGCTAGAATAAAATGACAAAGATTGTTGAGCTATAGTTGCTAACGATATCAGTCAACAGTTTTTATGTAGCAAACCCATCCAATTTGTCTTGTGAAAATAAAGTCACACATACAAACACATAAATGCATGCTGAACAATTCAGACACTTGATAGATTTTGAGAACAGTCATCAAATGCTTTCAAACTTTTTGGCAAGGTACATTTTTCCATACAGTTTGCTTTCTTTTATGCAGGGTGGGGGGAAGTTTCTAATATAACATGCCTTTATCATGCCTTAAATCCCTGAAGGAAAAATTCAACAATCCACAGACTAATGAACTGTTTCTTGTTCTTTATCATCTGGCAGGTAATGAATGTAGTAGAATGCAATGATGCTATTCATGAGGAACTGATACTTGAGGGAACATGCAGTTGCCAACCTGTCACTCTCAGATGGGTGCTGCACTCGGCTTGTCCTGCAGAATTAACTATTCTGCAATTGTATATACCTTTGTGGTTCTGACCAACTTTCAACAATCTTAAACTGCACAGTGGCCCATCACGTTTTAAGGAACACAATGCAGACTCCTCAACTATTAGCTGATTGCACAGCCAGACCACACAAGGTGCAGGGACACCTTTCATTACACAGAAGAGTAACACATCATCTCCTTCTTTTACAGTTGTTTCTGAAGGCAGAGTTTCAAGAAACTCTGGTACTTCTGTGTCAGTTTCTGCGATATCTTCACATGGCACAACATCAGGGTAGTAGACTCTGTTTCTTTGCTTCTCAGTTTCATATGGTCTTTGGGATGTAGATATAAACAAGCGTGAGGTTTTCTTGGAAGATTCCTGCTTAACTTCAGATGCTTTAAACTGACAATCTTTGGCTGCTTTAAAGCTTTTAGTATCTGATTCAAGAGTGATTTTTGTTACTGCTGTGGCTTGTGCTTCTTTTGCTAGGTAAGAATAAAGTTAGGAAAAGTATTAGGTCAGTTGTTTTACAGGATTAAAACATATCCTTATACTTTGGGGAAATAAATCAAATAATTAGTATTGAAAGATTTTCCAGTGTATTAGTTCTACAACAATGCTAATAAACATGAGTAATTATATATTTAGGAGCCCTATTCCTGCTAGGCTAATTCTATATACCAGTTAAGCCTGTGAAACTTCCATGGGACCAAGACCTGGTTTTTAATGCTTGATATAAGCACATCTTTGCTTTTAATTTAGAGCCTCAGTTTAAAAAGTAGCATCAGAAGATTATGTAAAGCACTTTGGACAGCTCAAGAGTGAAGAAAGAAACTTCAACATCCAAGAGCCAAATAAACAAGGACAGTGGCTTCCTCGTTATTAGTTTTAGTTTTCTGCTCTTGATTCCTTTGAGCTCAGCAGAAATACTATCACTTGCCCAGTGTGACGATAATACTTTTTTTGTGTCTTCACTAGTCATATCACTACTAGGATTTTAATACACTAATGTCGGGGGGAAATGGAAGAAGTCTTAGAAAGAATAATTATCTCAGGGAGAATGACAGCAGAAAATTCATCAGTGCAGTAATACAGCGCTTGCACTTATTAATCCTTTAAAGTACTTTGACCTGTATTGTCAACCTTGGAATTGGAACCTTGAATTTACTGAAAATAAGCTGGACCCAGATAGTTTAAAATGACCAGGTATCTAATTCAATATTACTTATCTGACATTCTTATCTTCCTTAAACCCCAGTTTCAGGAAATCTCAAAATGCAAAAACTCCTACCAGTCTCTTTTGCTTTACATCTTACTGCATATCAAGAAATATCTGAGGAACAGAAAGCCTCAGATGTTTGTGACTTGTTGGAAAGATGTAATGCCAGCTTCCCAATACTGCATGTTAGTTATGAATACAGCTGTAAATGTGGAGGGAAAATCCTAAAGCATTATAACTTTCTCTGTTAAATACAGATAATAAATGAAATAAAAATTAGTTATAGGCTGTGATAATGAAGTTGCAAAAGGTAAGTCATAATGTTAAAAGTCAGATAAGCACCTTTGACTGTTAGTATTGCAGCTGTAGTTGTCCCTCCATAATCATTATAAACAGTACAGCTGTACAGTCCTTGATCTGTCAGCTGAGCATTTAGGATTGTCAGCAGTAGGACACTTCCATTTTGTGATATCTTCAATTTTTCAGACACTTCTATTCTTTCACCTTTGTGGGCCCAAAGAAACTCGGAGAATTCATTTTCTAAGGCACATATGAACTGAACAGTGTCACCACACTTCACAGTTAGGTCTCTGAGTTGCAAGAGAATTTTTGGAGGGGCATCTTTAATTTCCTGAGCAGTGGTCATAGAGATCCTGGTTCTCTGGGATCTTTGTGAAAGAAGTTTTGTTTGCTTGGCTTCCATTTCTTGAGCTGATGTAGTCTTCATGGTCAAACTTTCTGATATGCTTTCAAATACCTGTAGACCCAGTTCCTGTGATGGTGGTTGTACCAATTTAAATTCTTTTTGATATGTTTTAAAGTTCTTCTTTGAGAGAGGAGCAACATGAAATTCTGATATAGCCTGTGACTGGATAGACTCTTTTACATCTTTCCCAGAACTTTGCCTATCTATGGCTTGCACTGTGTAATCAAGTAACAAAAATAACAATATTAGCATCTAAGAAATTTTACTGGGCCATGCACTGAACAAAATCAAACTGCATGGAGGATGAAAATGAATGATATCAATCTGAAATTCAGCATGACAGATGCATTACTCTCAACCCAGAGATTATCCATTCACACATATGACTGATGAAGCTAGTCATGCAGTTGATACACAGCTGATGCCTGTCACTTCTTTCACTGAAGCTGTCCATTTTAGTGCTGAAAACTTATTATAGACCTTGTTAAGAAGGTTTTTTGTGTATTGGTTTTGTTGGTTTGTATTTTTCCTGCAGGATAATGCAAAATATCTCACTCAAGGCTATAGAGATCACTTAATTACTTGTTTTTAAAAATCTGAATGCCTTCAGTAAAATGACTCTATTCTTTGACCTATGTCAAGATATGAATTTGCAAACTTCTGAATGTTACAGTTTAAACAGAAGAAATGAGGATGGCTGGGTTATAGATGGTAGGTATTACTAACATTAGCTGGTATAAGGTATGAAACAAAGAAAGAAGAATGCCAGTAACAGCATGAAAGTGTGGTATACAACAAATTGAATCCCTCTGAAGTAAAAATGGGGCTTTACCTTCTGCAGTCACTGTAAGTGTAGCTGTACAAGTTGTTTCTCCAGCACTATTCCTTGCCTTGCAAGAGTATTGGCCTGCATGCTCTGAGAAAGCATCTACTATTATCAGTACAGCTGTGCCTGTAGACTCATCAAAGTGGAAAACTGAGTCTTTTGTTGGCAACATGAGTTGTTGATTATGAAACCACTGGATTTTTGGTTTGGGCATGCCAAAGACTCTAGCTTGAAATTTGACTGATGCCCCGCTGCATACCCTGCAGCTTGAAATAGGCTGGATAAAGGTGGGCCTTTGGCCAATAGACTCCTCCTTAAGTGAAACAGATGAAGAAACATGCCAGTAGGATAGTGATGTAACTTCTTCAACCTTTTTAAATCCTAAAAAGAAGCATGCCAACTTTTAATTTCTTACCCTACACTACAATTCATTTTCTCTCTCATTCAAGACTTTTTTTATAACTTGAAACTTAACAGCACAACTTATTCTAATTCTTCATTTATAAAATCTGTTACAAAACCAAACCAAAATATGTGTAGCTTAATAACATCGAGTACAATATATAACTTGAATAGCAAATTTTCCAGACAATATTTCTGATTTAAAACTTTGGTCAATATTTTACCAATTCATCTGAACGCAGACCCTTCATTTTCAGCTGCTGAAGTACCTGGTATACATAATTATTTAACATGTATTCCAACACTTTCAAAGTAATTAATTTTATTAAAAAAAACTTCTTTTACAAAAAACCTCTTAGGAAGTTCTCCTCACAGTCAAATTAAAAAAATGTGTGAGCAAAGAACTTCTGTTTCTACCAGCTATGGTGCAGGACAGATTCTAATACAGGTGAGAATGAAAAGGTGAGGTGTATGGAGCATTGCAAAGATGTGAAATAAGTTCTCCTGTATATGGAGACAGAAATGTATGCTGTGGGCATTGTAAATGGTAGCAATTAATTGAGTTAAAAGACAGCATGACAGACAACAACCCAAATATCAGTGTATATTACAACATGTATATCAGTGTATATCAGAACGTGATCTATACAAGACATTGGTTTAGTTTCACACTGTACCTTCTAGCTTCAATGTAGCAGTGCTTGTCACTTGGCCTACAGAATTACTAGCCACAAAAGTATAGATTCCTTCATCCTCTGGATAAGCTTCAGCAATCTCCAGCTGGTAAGTGTCTTCAAACTGAGTCATTCTAAAAAACCGTGATGGTTTGATCTCTCTTTCTTTGCTGTACCAAGTGACTTTCAGATCTGCTCAAGCAACAGAAAGAAGAAAAGAAAAAATGTGTATGTTATTAGACTAGTAAGTAAGCACTACTCTCAGAAATCTTAATTTCAAGTATCTATTACAAGTTTAAATGTGCCTTGTACTACTCCGGTCATGCATGATCAGTGGAAAGTGGTCTACTTTGAAAAGTTTTGATTTCTGCATTGGAAATATTCATATGGAAAAATTTATTCTGGTGTTACTATACTCCTAGTAAAAATAATTTTTCCTTTCCACTCTTAATGTATACATTTTAAACTGTTTTGCCACTGCTAAAATTCAGAAAAAGCCTCATTTTTAAAAAGGGATTATTTTATAATTGTCTGATTAAACAGGCTATAAAATCACTAGGTTGAGCTGAACAGGTTAAAGAAATTAAAATGGAATATTCTATTGCTAAGGACCATATCATGCCTCTTTGTTGTAGATACAAGTTTTACACCTCATTTCTCAAGAAAGATCCTCTCTTTTTGCTTTGAAAAATTCTTATGCAATATGTTGTTTGACTTGTATACTCTTGTAGACTTGGGAAAAAAGAGAACTGAACAAGACTTTAGCTTTCACTGTCTACCTGGCACTATAGTACATCATTAAGCAAATGCTTTCATATAAATGGTGTACTTTTAACATCATCAGAAGAAAGAGACAATGCTTTCAATGGCTGCATAGTGTGTACCATTATACAACTGTGTGTGCAATCATGTATTACCTAATATAAAGAGTTTTCACAACACAAGTTAGAAGTATGCAAATCCACTTGGATACAGTATTCAAGAAAGGACATTTTCAACAGGAAAAATGTGACATGAAGAAATGACCTCAAGCTGCAACAGGGCAGCCCTGTCAAGTATTGGAATGGAGTCACCATCCCTGGTGGTATTTGAAAGATATACAGATGTGGTGCTTTGGGACATGATTTAGCGGTAGATTTTCCACGGTTAACCTTAACAGTTGGAGTGGATCTTACAGGTTTTTGCCAACCTAAACAACTCTATGATTCTATCAAAGGGAACTTTACAGCACATTACACGATGCTATAAATGCAGCTTCCACATTCACACACAGTTCTTGTAAAAAAAAATTACTCTAGTAAGCTTTTCACACAGGGCAGGCCAGTATTTCCTATACGCCTTTACTGAGGCATGGCATCATTTCTAAAGCAGAATCAGATTTGTTGTAAATCCTTCTTTAAAAAGACCATGAATAAACACCTTTTTACACTAGAAAAAGGAATGTAATAGCAGTTTACAGTTAGCAGATTGATATGACATACTTAGAAGTATGTTATGATAAAGATCAAGGCCCTGTTTCAGTCTGTTTGCTCAGTTAATTGACATGACACTCGGTGTCATCAGAAGCTTATCATGCTCATTTTCCATGATAATGCTTTATCCACCATGATACTCTGTGTTTTGAAACTACATTTTACTCAGTGACAGTTTTCCCACATCAGTTAACATTTGAAATACTGAGAAATTTCCAAACACAAGTTTTTGGAAACAGATCTTCTTTGCAGGAATGCTTAATGTTTATGACAACTTCCATGATTGATGCTGTCTTTGACGTATGACTTGCTTTACTGATAGCTGTCAGTGAGTAGCACTTAGCTGAATGTGTATATCAAATAAATGCACTTCTGGGGAAGGACTGATCTCAGCACACATATGGTTGCTTTTTTCCCCAAGTTCAAGATGAAAAATTTTGAGAGCTGTTGCGTTAAGCCCACCTGTCCCAGTCACTCTGCACTGAAAACGAGCAGACTGTCCCTCAGATGTAACAGCATCACGTAGTGGTATTATGACAGCAGGTGGATACACTGGCACTTCTAGCTCAGGAGAAACAACTTCTGGGACTAAGGGATAAGAAAAAGAAGTAATTTATTAAGATGAAGGTCATACACATGTTGACAATCTCATTTCACAGACATTGTTATGAACATAAGAATCTTACTTTCCACTGAAAGTGAAGCTGAAGTTGTAGCAACTCCATAGTCATTTTTTGCTTCACAGGTGTACACTGCTGCATCTTCAGGGAAGGTTTCAATCAGGAGTAGAGTATATTCTTCTGCATCATGAAGAAATTTGCACTTGAAACCTGGAGAAAGCTGTTGGTCATCTTTATACCAGGAAATTTTGGGTTGGGGTTTGCCTGATATCATAGCACAGAAGCGAGCAGGTTTGCCAGATTCCACAGTAGCTGGCTCTAGCTCCCGAAGTATCCGAGGTGGTTCTGGAGCTGCAAATTGAGAGCAGTGTTGGGGGGAGATAGAGAAGGAAAGAAAGAAAGAAATGCCATTATTGGTATTTATCAAAGCTTTAAGAATATTAGCAAGGACTTTTATTTCATTTTTATAAATCTTATTATTCCAAATCTTGCAGGCCCATAATAATCTACCCTTTTCATTGATACAGAGGGAATGATCTAGCAGCAAGTGCCTTAAAAAAATTATCTGTGTTAGCGTAAGTGTTTTGTGGCAAAATGGGTCCAACAATTATTAGGTTTCTCCCTCTGAGAAAGCCTATATGTCCACATAAACAAATTGGTTTTATTTAGACTTGAGAATTTCCTGGTCTAAATAAATCCAATGGGGAAAAAAACCTGCTATAAGATTTTCATCAACCAGTCAGCCAATTCAACTAAGCAACTAGGTTGTGTTACAGATGTAAGATTCTCTTGGGATTTTTATGTTTTTCACTGTTAGAGTTAGAATTCCAGAAAAGCTATACAGATCAGAAGAATGCCATCAAAACATTTTTTGTGGTGGACATACCATTCACATAGAGAACAATGGAACTCCTATTCCGTCCTGCAACAAATGTGTATTCTCCTGCATCAGAGTAAGTGGTTTCAAAGATGGTCATTCGATGAACTCTTCTTTGCACCACATAACTGTATCTTTCCTCATATTGGAAGTTGATCTCAATGCCATCCTTGTACCACAGTGGTTCAATATCATCTTCATTGACCTCAAATTCAATTTCAGCTCTTTGTCTCTCAATGACCTTCAAACAAGTAGAGCAAATATTAGAAGCACGGTTTGTTTTTATACACGGCACCGCATTCTTGTCTCCTAGAAGATGACTCTGATTTATGATTATAGACTTTTGTGCTGGGACTCTTGATGGTTAGATATTATTGCTCTTCCTTTGCATTAATATTTGACTGACAAAGTTATGACATATTTATTCTTCTCTATAGGCCATACCTGAATATCTTTATGTGTGCTTCTGATACGAATATCACGACCTTCAACAATCAAATTGGCACTGGATGTGTTTCCACCTGCTACTACAGTGTACTGACCAGCATCAGACATTCTTGTGGAAGGAATGATGAGACGATGGACATATTTCTCTCTCTGAATTTTCATCCTAGGTACATCAGGAAAGAAAAAAAGCAAGTTATTTCCTTGGGTAAAATATGTAGCAAAAGTCAATACAGTGTAGATATCGATGACACTCACCTGTCACCAATCTGAAGTTCTTGTCCATCCTTCATCCACTGGACCTGAACATCAGGTTCCGAAATTTCACATTCAAAAATAGCCCTCTTCTTCTCCACAACCTTGATGTCTTTAATGTGTTTCCTAAAATCAATGTGACGGGCTAAGGCAGGAAAAAAAAAAAAAAAAAATGAGTGCCACAATGTTATTTAAGCTCTCAGGAGTCACCAACTATACAAATCAAGAGGGCAAATACCTTCCACGAATAAAGTGGCAGATGAAGCTGCTTTTCCAGCAACAAAAGTGTATTCTGCAGCATCACCAAAATGTACATTCCTTATGGAGAGGGAGTGTGTGAGCTTCTTTGTTCGTATCTGGCATTTATCAGTTGATTTTATTTCTACACCGTTCTTTAGCCATTTGTATGAGATACCTTCATAGTTAACAGTAACTTCAAATGTTATTGTATCTTTCTCTTCAGCATTGATGTCTTTTAACATGGAGGTAATTAGGATGGCTAAAAGAAAAGAAATTAACAAATGAGGGGTTTTTTTTTGGTTGCTGTTGTTGTTTTTGTTCTATTTTAGTTTTAATTTAAACATGTTAACTGGATTAGAGATGTTTAAAATACTTTAAGGCAGAATCTGATTTTTGGTAGTATTAAAAGAAAGGCTCTGTGTCTAGGATCAATATTACTAATTACATTTCACAAAACTTCTGGATGACATAGGAATACAAATTCTATCTCTTATGCTTATGGTGACTTAGTGTTTATGCATGCTGGCTTAAACAGAAGAATCTGGAATCTAACTATCAAGTTTGCAGGTTCTAGATCTGTTTTTGAAATGTAACTGAGGCTGTTTGGAATTATATACATCTACAACAGTGCTGAATGGCAGTGCCTGTAATAACATGAATCATTATTGCTAAATATTATAGTTAATTATGTTTTTACATACGTTTTACGGTCAGAGTTGCACTGACTCTGTCATTTCCACAGACAAATGTGTATTCTGCAGAATCTTCACTGCTTGTATTCATGATATTGAGTTGATGGAGTTTCCCCTGGACCACTATTTTGAACTTTTCACTCATTTCAATCTCTACGCCATTTTTCAACCAGACAGCAGGCACATTGAAATGAGACACTTCACATTGAAAAGAGGCTGTTTTGGTCTCAGGGATCTCAATACTTTTCATGGTCTTTGTGATTTGTATGGCTAGGTGGAGAAAAGTGGGATTGGGGGGACACACAAAAGAAAATACATTTTTTAAGTTAGTATTCACAGAAGACTGGGGAAAAAACAGAGAGTAACAGGCTATGAAGTGCCAGGTAAAGGTGCCCAAAATATGAGATGGTGTAGCAATACATATAATTACTTTCTTGCAAACTTGCAATACTTACATTCAACAAACAGTTTTGCTTTACACTCAATTTGCCCAACAAGAGCTGTGTATTCCCCAGCATCATCGGGAGATATGCCATGCAGCATAAGCTTGTGAACTTTTCTTTGAGAGATTATCTTGCATTTATCACTTTGTTTAAGCTCAACATTTTTGTGGAACCATCGTACTGGTACAGTATCGTGGGATACACTCAGTTCAAAGGAGACAACAGCATTTTCCAAAGCAGTCACATCCTTTGGCTTTTTGATGATCTTGACAGCTTGGGGAAAAAAACAAGATTCAGCAGTGTGTTTGATTTGAATTTCAAACCACACATTAAAGCAAATATTCAAATAAGATTGACTTACTTTCCACATGAAGTCTGGCGTTTGCTCCTATCTTTCCAAGCTTAAAGCTATAAACAGACTCATCAGTGACAACACAGTTTTTGATTTTCAATATGTGAACAGTTCCTTTCACTGATATTTCATATTTGTCACTTGATTCGAGTTCAACACCATTTTTAATCCACAGGCCTCCTTTCACATCAGGGTGGCTCAGTTCTACACTGAAAACTGCCTCCTGTGTTTCTGTCACAGTCAAGTTTTTTAGTGTCTTCTTTATTTTAACAGCTAGGGGAAAAAAAAAAAAATTGACAAACCAGACCAAAATTTAAAACTATAGTAAAGATAATAATCTTAATAAATTTGAATCATGGTGCTTAAAATTTAGAGTCTAAAATTAAGCACCACTAGAATATAGTATGTATGTACTGATTTAGTATATATGTACTGAGTTTCTACCACAGCAGTACACTTGGAGCACAGGAAAAAGTCCCACTAACTTGTAGCATCCATGAGAAACAGAGAGTTTTATTTGATAAGTTTACTACATAACTATCAAGAGAGAATTTCTACCTGCTCATCAGTACCTTCAATAAAATGTGGTTTTACTAACGTACCATGCTAAATTCCAAATATGGAGATTCCAAAATACAGTAAATTTAGCACCTCAGAAAGTGCATCATGATATAAAAAACTTTCAAAAAATGAAGATATATATGCTTGTATCTTAGGACTTGATCCAAGATGCAGGGAGTAATGCTGGACTGAGTCTCAGATACATCAATTAGTTATAAAAATTACTGACCTTCGACCTTCAGTTTGGCAGATGTCTTTGAGCTTGCTATTTCATAGCTATAGTCACCCGTATCATCCAGTTTTGTAACAGGGATATTGAGCCTTCGTTTTACACCATCAGATTCAGCACGATAATGATCTGTCAGAGGTAACGGTCTACCATTTATTAGCCACTGGCCATCTGATTCAGGGTTTGCCACCTCACATTCAAAAACAGCTGTCTGGGACTCAGCCACAGTCAGGTCAGTGAGAGGCTTTGAAATGGCGCCTCCTGTTGGGAAAAAAAAAGCACATATCTTTGTCAGGTTGATGCTCAACTTTCCCCCTTAGGTAAACGCAGACACATGAAAAGTAGAATCTGAAACTCTTTGCCATTATTTGAAGCATGACTGCAGGCACTCTAAGCTCTGTGAAGAATCAAGACTGGAATATGACCTGAACAGCAGTAAAAGATGTTTCTTACTTCTATGCTAGATGTTCCTATTTATTATATTTATTGTCAGCAGTGGTATATTGAACATCCAAGATAAAAACCTTCTTTTTTACATGAATTACATCAAAGCATATTACATCATTCCATACTATGGATCTGATTTAGCCAAATACATTAGAACTTGCTTAAAAGCTTTGTTTAATTCAAATTATAGCAAGGAGAGCATAGGGGGAAGAAGAATGAAAAAAAAAGTTACATTTTAAAAACTACAGAAATGGTAAAATTACTACAAATACAAAATACAGTACATTAAGCACTGTTTTTAAATCACAGTGATAAATCTTTAATATTAATCCTACTAACCTGCTACTATAAGCTTTCCAGATGTTTTCTTCTCTCCAGCATAAAATACATACTCTCCTTCATCATCTTTCATCATCTTCACCACTGTCAATTTATATATTTTGCCACGTGCTTCAATTTTATATTTGGGACCAGCCTTTATCTCTTGGCCTTTGAAATGCCAAATTACATCAATCCCTGAATGGGAGAGCTCAACCTCAAAGGACACATTCTGTGTTTCAGTGCAGGTGATGTCATGAAGACCTCTAATAATCTGAAGTTCTATAAAAAGAATACATTACAAATATTTTACTTGTTTCCATATTTTTGTGTTTAAGTAATAATTTCACAAAGAACTGTGTATCTTAAAGGAAACCTACCCTCAACTGTGACGTTGCAACTTGTTTCAACTTTGCCAACCATTAGCTTATAATGTCCTTGATCTGACGCATGGGTTCTGGTAAGCACAAGTCTCTGTTTATTGCCTTTACATACAGCTTGTATACGTTCATCAGGCTTTATTTGATGTTCATTTAGGTACCATTTGGAGGAAGACACATCAGGTGCCGAAACTTTGCATTCAAGAATAGCTTTTGTTCCTTCAATTACATGGAGATCTTTTAGAGGCACCAGGATTTCCACACCTATCAAGTCACAAAAACATTCATAATAAGAAAGGTATGCTTTTAAGGAGAAATCCTAAAGGACCACAAAGTCAAACACATCTTCAAAATCGTGACAATGACTTACTGTATACTGTGATCTGTCCAGTGGTTGACAGCTCAAGATCAGGAACACTGAAAGTGTAAGCTCCACTGTCTTCCTTTGTTGCATCTTCTATCAGCAACATGTGTGATTGCTTATCCAACACAATGTGAATACGATCACTTGATTGAATTTCATGACCATCTTTCATCCAGACACCTTCTACATTTTCAAGGGAGACTTTAACTTCAAGCTGTACTATATCTCCCTCACAGACTTTTTGATCAGTAAGTCCTTGAAGAATAGCCATGGGACGAGCTGTGGAATGTAATTAATGAATTGTCATGACACATATGGAGAATATTGAGTATTAAAGCAGCATGTGATATAGCTATATGTTTTAATACAGAAAAACTATAATATAGAGACAATATAAGTATTAGAAATGCTTACGCTTCATCTTCAGTTTGCAGCGAGTTGTTTTTCCATCAACAACAAAGCTATACTCTCCTTGATCATCTTTATTGACATCTTTAATAGTGAGGATTTGGCGACCACGGCGGGATGCAATCACGTACTTATGATTAGAAGTGAGTTCAACATCACCATGATACCATTTCCCCTCCGCATCTTCTGGGGAAACTTCACATTCAAGTTCACCTGAGAAGGATTCTGGTACTTCAACATCCTCAAGTTCTTTAATAAACTCAACAACAGCACCTATAGGCAACAATAATTACATTCATGAAAAAGCTTGACTGGATATCTCTGGTGACAATATTTCTTACAAAATGAGCCTAAGGAAATTAATGTATGTGTGGTGTAGCCATTGCCAATAAATACATCTCTGAAATTTCATACTAGATTCCAAAAATACAAAAGCCACTTGTACATTTCTTAGTGCATTTAAGTGTGGTTTGTTTTTGTGTAATTGTTTTACTTCTTCCTAAAGCAGATTTCACTTTAGGAGTACTGCACTGAGATATGTGCTTCTTACCTTCAACAGTAAGTTTAGCAGTAGTTTTTATGGATTCATCTTCTACCAGTGCACAGCTGTAGTCATCATCATCAGACTTTGCAATTGTTAGCACAGAAAGAAAATGAGCCTTTCTGTCTGAGTGCATCCTGTATTTGTCTCCAGAATGAATCTCAATTCCATCCTTAAACCATTTCACTTTGACAAAGGGTTCTGATGTCTCACATTCAAACGTTGCCATGGAGTCTTTCTCTTTAGCAACCAGATCTTGTAACTTCTGGGTGAAGCTGATTAACTGTTTGGCTGTGCAAAACAATATGAAATGAATCAACAGTGCACTGACCACATCAATTTAGCACACTATGATAATCACTAGATAAAAGATAATTTAAATTACCTTGTACTAACAGGAAAGCATGGCTAGAAATTTCACCAGCTATATTGACTGCTTTCACCATGATGCTGGCAGAATCATCAGAAGTCACATCTCTGATGACTAGTTCACAGACATTATCTTCAGGCCAGTACCAATACATACGATCAGTCCTTTCAATCTGGACACCATTTTTGAACCACTGGCACTCAGGATCTGGTTTTCCCACCACTCTTACACGGAAATGTGCATCTGTCCCCTGGGCTACTGTCTGGCTTTGAATTCGTTCAAATATCTTGGGAGCCTCCATGCTTGGACTAAGCTCAACCTTCTCTGGTTTGAATGTTGGAATGGTGATTTTGCCTTCAGGAGGAAGATCTTTCTTCTCTTCCTCTGGGATCTCTTTGGTCCAGTGAAGAAGTTCTTCTTTTGTCTTTTTCAACATTTCTTCATAAGATTCATCTTTTTTACGAGACTTCAGTTCCACAGCAGTGATGGCTTCATAATAGCCCTCTTCTGTCCTACGCTTGAATTTACTACGCAACTCTTCAGATTCTTCTGAAAGCTTCTCATGAGTGATTCTTTCAGCCCTTTTCAGTTTCACCACTTCTTTGGTTGTTGCCTCTGTGGGTTTATCTACCTTCTGTACCTCAAAGAGAAGTTTTCCAGCCTCTGTTGCTACAGGCTCATGTTTGGGTTCAGGAGCACGACGAAGAACAGATCTGAAGTCCTCCCTCTGCTGGATCTCAAGTCTCACTTTATGCTCAATAAAGCCTTCTGGATTCTCTGCAGTGACTTTCACCTCTCCTGTGTCATATGATTTGCAGTCCACAATATCCAGGTAGTGGATTCCATCATAACGGAGTCTGAACCTTTTGCTCTTACGGATAAGCTGTCCATTGAGGTACCAGTTGACCTTGGGCAAAGGATAACCAGTTACACGGCAGCGGAATCGTGCTGTTTCACCCTCCAGGACTCTTGCAGGCTCAGGAACCAAAACAAGTTCTGGTTTTTGTTTTTCTTTTTGGTCGATTGCAACTGCAGGAAGAGCACCCTCATGGGCCATTCTTTCTAACTCTTCAATACGCTGCAGTCCCCTTCTGCCTTCTGGCAACTGGGATTCTTCTACAAGGCTTTTCTCATCCTTCACAATCAGAGTAGCAGATGTGTGGTCTGTGCCATATTTGTTAGTTGCCCTGCAAGTGATAACTCCACTGTCTCTAGAATAAGCTACTCCATAGTCTAGGCTACAGTACCCAAACTCATTGATCATGCGGAGTCTGTTGGCTGCTTCCAAAGGTTTGCCATCATGCAACCATTCCACCACCATGGTTGGGTCACCAATTGGTGTAAGCCTGCACTCAAAGTGTGCTGGTCCAAATTGTTTGAGCCTTAAAGATGTGAGCTTCTTCTTAAAAAATGGTTTCTGTTGCTTTTCTTTGTCATAGAGATCGCCTTCCTCCCATTGCTCTTGACCATAACGCAAATGGAGAGGCTCTAACTCTGGTGCTGCAATCTCCTTGGCTTTATAAGTTCCTTTTGGAATGATTAATTTCCTTTCTGGTTCAGGTTCTACGTGTTCAACTTCAACATTTACTTTACATCGAGTAGTGTCCCGCCCAGCTTTATTGATAGCAGTAGCAGTATACCATGCAGCATCTTGCCTGGCAGTAGATTCTATTTTAAGGGCAGCTGCTCCTTTGGTTCCCTCAATCCTGAAATATGAAAACAATTTTTTTAAAACTTCTTTGCACTTCTTTGTCATTCATTTTTGCTGTTTTCCAAAACTAGGTCAAAGTCTGCAAAGACAAACCTCTGGAGGAATTAGGCATGCTCTTTATGTTTATTCATGTTTATGAGCATAGCTCCTTACAACCAGATAAGGATTTTAAAAAAACCCAGTTTTACATTCAATGGCAGTTTTGCCTGCAGAGAATTTCAAAAGCAGAAGTAAATTAAGGTTCCCTAAATCTCTGTGGTAGAATCATTGAGTTAGGAAAATACAAAATGCACAAACACACAGTCTGGAAAAAAGTAAGGAAATCCTACAAGATCTGTTATATCTCTTAGACTTGCTGTACTGCAAACACTATTAGTAGCATCATTAGCCGTTGTATTAAGACCTTACTGAATGCCTTCTACAGAAACAAGTGTATTCAGCACATGGTAGGAGGCACTTTGCAGAATGGTGATTATTAACTCCTTTAGTATTTAAACAAAATTAAAACGCTTACTTTATTTTGGGGTATTTATGAGGTACAATGATGTCACTGTTCTTCAGCCATACAATGTCAGGATTAGGGTTGCCAGTAGCTTTCACTGCCATCTCCAGTCTAGAGCCCTCCTTTACACTAACATTCTTCAGCCTTTCCACAAAGTGTGGTCTAACCAGGTCTTCCTTAGCTGAAAGAGCAAGGGTAAGTCATCATGAGAAGAAATGGCATAACCATGGCTTTTAGTAAGAAACTCTCCTTCAGCCTGCTAAACATAGCATGCACAGTAGATACCTTCCACAGTCAGTGTCATTGAGACTGAAGCTTTGCCTGCCCTATTCTGAGCAATTACAGCCCATTCTCCAGAATCATCAGGCATAGCAGGAACAATGATCAGTGACTGTGTGCCATCTTCTTTAATCACTATTTTATGGGTGTAGTCATTAATCACTTGTTGACCTGCAGATCCACACAGGGAAAAAAAAAAAATATTAAAAGTTGCATTCAAAATGGTGTCTCAGCAAGACCAAGATGTAAAATGCATATTAGACTTTGATTTTTTTTAAAGATTATTCATTAATGAAAATGAGGCTGATGTACCGTTATGGAACCAATATGTCTCTGGCATAGGTCTGCCAACAACTTTTAAGTCAAATCTTGCTGTCTGCCCCTGGGAACATTTAAATGATGTAGGTTTCAGCACAAAAACTGGCTTATATAGTCTCTCTAGCTGTCCTTCATCAGTTTCATCTAATCTGCGGGCTGGAGAACGAGAAGGAGAACTGCGAGCAGGAGACCGGCTTGGAGACCGTGGAGAAATAGATCTGGAAGGAAAAGATAGGACAGATGTATATCCAATGTCATATAGCAGTGGGTTGACAATTCAACAGTTCAATTTTTGCCTTTGTCATTTTATTTTAAAGAGCTTAACCAATTCATGTATGCATGAAATTGTGCCAAAAATTAATTTTTATTTGTAGTACATTTCCTTTAGGTTTTAGACAGCAATTTGTATAGTTGAATAGTATTAGGATACATCACAGCCAGGGAAATTTTTGGCTTTTGGGGGCTGTACAGATATGAACCTAAGCTTGTAACACATTTGTGCATATGAATATATATATATATATATATACGATGACAGAACACCGTATATGGCAATGCTGGAATTTTTCTTTTGCAATGGTGGGAAACAAGAATAGAATAGAATAAACCAGGTTGGAAGAGACCTTCAAGATCATTGTGTCCAACCCATCATCCAACAACATCTAATCAATGAAACCAAGCACCCCATCAAGTCTCCTCCTAAACACCTCCAGTGAGATTCACACAGTGCTAAAACTCCAAGAACATAATTAATATTTTTTAAAACCCACATGAGTAATTTAAGAAATAAATATATTTACTGAGGTTATAAATCTATAACCTGTCTGGAGATGCATGTGAATGACAGTATTCTCATAGCTGCACTGCTCATTAAGAAGCAAATCAGACAAAGAGTTAGCACATTAATCAATATAAGCCATGAAAGCATAATTTAGAACTTATCTAGAGCTGTGCAAACTCCACTAACTTAAGCTGTTTAGCTGCTATGTAATGAGTTTTTGAACTATCACAGCAGACTGAAGTCTCATGAAAGTTATATATTACTGTGTACCTACCTGTATCTTTTCATAACTTCTGGTCCTGGCATGTAACCTGGAGTTGCAGTGGGTGCAACAGGCTCAACGTAAAGTTTTGATGAACAAATGGCATTTCCTTTCAAATTACTGGCAAAGACAGTATAAATTCCTTCATCTTCAGGTACAACAACAGGCAGGCGCAGGCTGGCACTGCCATCTTGCAGAACTTCGATGTGGTAGCGCTCTCCATGCCATATGCGCCTGCCGTCTTTGTACCACACAATCTACATGGAAAGAAACAGCGGAATGCTATGTGTGCTCTTCTAATGACAAAAATCCAGTAATGGCTCATGCATACAACATAATACAGCTTTCTATTTTATAGCTGATGTACCATGATAGCTCTTTAACATTTTTACTTGAAATAAATAATACATGAACATGTTTTTACATTAGCCTGAAACATGAGTTTTGGAGCTAGAAAGAGCTAGAAAGCCTGTTTTGATGAAGAGCAAAGTGATCTAGAATGTGTCACTGTCTTCCCTGCGTGTATGGGCTAACTAGAGATACTCAGAAGCAAGTGCAATTTTACTGTTAAATCTCACCTACCTCTGAACTGGCTAACTAGCCTAACACTGTTCTGTTAAAGGACAAACAGAGAATTCAGGTTGATATTGAAAGACTGGATTTCCTTTCAGATTTTCTGGTTTCTATACAGAATTTAGAATATTTGACAATGAGATGTTAAAGGATTTTTGACATAGAGCACAAGAGGTTTTTTTTAGATAGATTAATGTCATATGGGTTTGGCATACCTTTGGCAATGGATATCCAGTTGTCTTGCAATGGAAAGTAACTCCTGTACCTTCAAAGATTCTGTAATTCTTTAATCTTAAATCAAATCCTGGTTCTATTGCTTCAGATTCAGAAATATCAACCATCATCGTCTCTCCGTCCTCTTCAAGAAGTTCATCTAAAGTGGTCTTAATAATTCTGAGCTCAATTTCCTTGATAAGTCTTTCTTCAAAAGATGAAATATGCAATTCCTATATATAAAAGGAAGAGCATTATTTCTGTGTGTCAGATAGTGAGCTTGTAAAGAATTGATTAGTGCTGTGTATTGGTGAAATGTCAGTACACAAAATTATTATGGAGTGGTATACATACTTCATCTTCCACAAAAGTTCTGACCATCACTGTGTCTTTTGCCATTTTCTTCCTAATTAGGGCTTGTTCTTTTTCATATTCTTTTTCAAAGTCACCATATGACATAGCTGGGGCTACCTCAGCCACTTTAGGTTCCTGTACATATGCAGTCATCTGAGTTTGGTACATCATTTCTTGTTGTGATTTTATGTAGGCTTCATAATCAGCTAGGAATTAAGAACACATTAATTTTGATAAGTTTTTGTGGGGATCAATGGATTGAACAGAGAAAATAAATACAAACTGCATTTACTGTTTGGGGGTTATATTTTTGTTTTCATGGGGGTTTTGTGTTTATGATTTGTGTGTGTGTGATTCAAGCAGTGTTTCTGTCTGCTTAGCCAATAAAATTCAAACAGCAACAAAATGCAAAAACCAGTGCCCTCGTATGAGCTTTATAAACAGATAAAAGATTTACTGTGTTACTTTAGATGTTGCAGCTCTCAGTGGAAACGCCCAGAGACTATATTACACTGTCTTTACCATGGCTCTGTTTCCTGTAAACTTTTATACATTTTTACAAAAACAATTGAGAAAAAAAAAAAAAGGGAAAAAAAAAAACAAACTTTCTCCCTGTAATAGAGCAAGATACTGGTTGATTAATTTCCTTTCTTACATCAGCCTCTAAATACTTTTTGTTATGTAGGCTGTTATGGACATCAACAGAATAAGATTCGTATAGTTACAATTCTAACAATGAATGTAGGTATTTCAAGAACTTGATGTCAAACAGTGTTTTTCAGAAATAGAGCCACCAGATCTCTATTTATGTTTCTTGAATTAACCAAAGCATCAAAGAATTTTCAGCACAGTTTTAAATTTTTTTCCATTTTAAAGTTCTTTTAAAGAAATATTTAACCCATTTCTTCAGTCTACAAAGTACCTTCTTCTAATAAGGAGACCATTGCAGAAGCTTCTCCATGTGTGTTACGAACAACAATAGTGTATTCTCCGGCATCGTCGGCAAAAGTCATGGAAATTTCAAGTTTGCATTCCCGGTTTCTCTTTTGTAACTCACTTTGTATCTATAGAAGAAATAAAAGTACAAGCTCTCTATAATTCTGATGAAGAACCTTTTTGTTAATCTGCTTTTAGTTATACAATTAATCAGAATCACTTCTAACTTGTAGAAGAGAAAAAAAAATGTATCATTTTGCAGGCAATTCTCACTCAGGGAATCTGCAGAACAGTGTAGAAGAAGTAACCATGATGAAACTAGAGTACAGGTCTTCTTTCTTACTGTTAGCTCTAAATCAAATGAGATGAAGCAGTGCACTGAACTACCAGAGATCTACTTAACAGACACTGTAAAGTAATATATGCAAGGAGCATGTCTCCATATGGATTACTATAGCATTAAATATTTCAAGAATCCTACAAACTTTTTTTTTCCTCTGCTAGAAAGCACCACTTTCTATAGACAACATTTGCATAGACAGAATAAAACAAATTTAAATCTTCTTCCTGATTTGCCTTTAAGGATACATAACATTTCTCATTTCATGGTCCTTTGAATATCTGTATAAGAAAACTTAACTGCCTTGTAAAGTCGCACACTGAGACATGATCCTATGACTTTTCCATTAAAAAGAAAATAATTTACCAAAATCAGTGATATTATTTGACTCAGCATCAGTAAAGGAAGCAAAATTATGTCAATTAAGTATTGTTTAACATTGTTTAAATAGGTTTTGTACATTGTATTCAAAGTACCTGTAGCCAGTCGTTAGAGGAACTCCACCTTTTTTCCAATAGACATGTGGCTTGGGGTTGCCCCCTACTTGGCATTCAAAAATAATGCTCCCACCTTCAATTAATTTATGTACTACAGGTTTTCTTATGAAGAAAGGAGGTATGGGTTCTCCCAATACTTCTTCTGTTGTAGCAGAGACATCTTCCATTACAACATCCTTTGTCTCCACGTAGCTGAAATAAGATTCCAGTGCAGGTTAGTGAGCTGATGTCTGAACCTCTCATAAACAGAATGCAAGAAAATAATGATCACAGGAGAGGCAGTTAGTTTATGAAAGTAACATTACCGTTTCTCTTCTGCTACAACCTTCTCAGAAATGGTTTCTCGAGTCTCAATTTCTTCTGAAACTGCAAGGCAAATATGATACAGTGGGGCTTTAAAACACTTTAATAATATTAAGGCAGTGAGTTCAGTTGACAAAAAGAGAAAGAAAGGTTAAGTAGCTATCTATCTCAGAGGACCAGGTACTTCCACTAAGAAAGCAAGTTAAGAATCTCCATTGGACTATAACTGGCATTTTCCTCATGTTCTTACAGCCATTACTAGCAGACCTGGAATACAACTGAAGGCATATATTCTACTTGGGAGATGGCAAAATGTTCATTGCACTACAAGTAATATGAAGTTAACAAAATTATAATCTTCCTACACTAACAAGAAGAAATGGCCTCAAGTTGCACCGGGACAGGCTTAGACTGAATTTTAGGAAAAAAATTATCACCAAAAGGGCTGTCAAGCATTGGAACAGGCTGCCTAGGGAAGTGGTTAACTCACCATCTATTTCAAAGTTGTGTAGATGTGGTTCTGAGAAACATGGATTAGTGATGACCTGGCAGTTCTAGGTTAACAGTTGGGCTTGATGATCTTGAAGGTCTTTTCCAACCAAAATAATTCTATGATTTTATGATTCTATAAATATATTTACCTTTCACATGTAAATGGCAGGATGTGCTCACACTCCCAGCCTTATTGGTAGCAGTGCAGGTAAATCTTCCACTGTCTTCTGCAAAGGCTTCACGAATCACAAGGCGAGCAAGCCCTTCTTTGAAAGTGATCTGGAAGTCCATTGAGTTCTCAATCTTGTAGTCTTCTCTGTACCATGTCACAGTAGGCTGAGGATGACCAGAGATACGGCACTCCAGTGTGACAGACTCACCTTCTGTCACAGTCTTATTTTTGAGGCCCTGTATGATTAAAAAAAACCCAACAAACCAAATCAGTATCCCGGTCAGTGTATATTTTCAGTACTAAACAAACATTTAAATAATTAAAACGTATTGTAATCAAAAATCTAATGTCTAGTTAAAAGCAGTGTTCTCTTCATCAGTGTATCCAGGAAAAAAAGCTTTACTTCAAGCACTACTGTTATTGACAAGAAAATGAAAATTTTGTTTTTGCAGATCACAGTGAGATACTCTTTCACTGTACCAAAGGCCAATCTATTCCGTGACACAATTTTGAAGAATGACCCCCATAACAGACATTCAGAGTCATTTTTATCAGAGATAAATTGTATGGGTGAGTAAGTCTAACCCAGAATTAAAAGATTAAAAAACCTCAACTTTTCGTGGTCAGGTTTCCAAAGATAAAAGGATATGAAATGGGTGAAAACAGAGTGTAACTCCCTTAATCTACATACAAATTACTTACTGAGACTAAGGTGGGTGGCGTAGAAGGGATTTCTGCAGGCACAGGCACTCTGGCAGTTTCTGTCACCTAGATTATTCAAAGGAAAGTTAATAAGCATCTAACAAAGCCAAGGACTTTGCTGTCCTTAAAAACAAATCAGCCAAGAATTTAGACAAGAAATTAGGTAAAGAGAAATCTTTGCTTATCATAGGCATATGTTAGGTCCTTAGAAGGATTTGTGTAAAACAATGAAGAGATAGAAGTCAGTAGAATGGTGTAAAAGTAGAAATTTGCAATGGGGAAGACCAAAAAGGTGAGGCTATGCTACATTTTTAAGATGTAAGTCAGCCACAGTGACAGAAATGTTTATAATAACATACCTTTGCTTCACCTTCTTTCTGCAACACCAAGTGTTCTTTCTGCACTGCTTCACCTTTAAAGCTTACACCTGTCTCTTTAGTTTCAACATCGTAGCGACTTTTGTAGGCCTCAGCAGCCTCTCCAAAGGGAAACGGTGGTGGGGCAGCTGGCTCTGCTTTTATCCTTACTTCATGTGGCTTTAGCTGAGGTGGTTTCACAGGCTTGGTGATTTTTGCGCAGCAGAAGTAGCTGATAGTTCTTTTTCCAGAGTAGCCATAGCAGATCCCGCTATAGAAACCTAGGGAATAGAGGAGAAAGAGTTACCTCTTTGCTGTTCTCTCATTTTCAAGGGAAACAGAACACTCATTGAGTAGACTGTATAGGCACTAATTGAGTCTTTAGTTACTTATTTGACGCTGCCAAAACTATATAAACAGCAATGGATTCTAGTTATAGATTGCAGCAATAGAGTATGAAGATATAATATCCTTCAATTATTTATGTGTCCAACACTCAAATATTCTCTTTTTATTTTACTTTGGAATTTGATCTTTAAGTGGATGAGAAGCTCTTAAGTGCAACATGAGAAATGTCCACTAATTTTATTCACTTGAAAAAATTTTGCTTTTAATTTAATGAGTCAATACTGCAGTAAACAGTAATTACGTAACTGTCAGTGATAAAAATAACTAAAATATTTCAAAGTCTTATAATGACTTTGGAAACCATGTTAATCTTTAAAGAAAAGCTATTTTAGCTAACTCTTTTAGAATTTAATTATGTTTGAAGAAAAAGAACAGTTAATTTTTAAAGTTCAAGTGAAGAGAGATAGTATGTGTGAATGAAAAACAAATTAAATGGAAACTTTTAATATTACATGAAGTTGTTGAACAGAATAATAGAAAAATAACACTTAGAAACCAGATGGTGTCATATGCAGTCTGGATTTTTTCTGTTTCTTAATATGTAATAATCTGTAAGGAAGAAAGAAGCACAGTTTCCAAATGTTCTAATGAAGAGATGCACACAAGATTGAAGAGGGATATCTCTGCTCTGTAGTTAAAGAAGTCAATAAAGACAACTGAAGACAGCATACAATTGTTCATTTTGGTAATGCAACATACTGGGGTGAGAGGAAAAGTCAAGTGGAATGGGTGACCTACTGGTTGTTATAAATGAGCATGCTGTTCTGCCTGGAGAGATTGTGTTGCTTACCTCATATGTATGCTCTGTTTTAGGAACAGCAATTTTGGAGACTGTGAAATGAGGACTTGCTGTGCGGGGTCGTGGGTATTCAACGTGAACTGTTTTCTCAGTTTCTGTTGATCTTTTTATCTACACAAAGCAATAAAAATGTTGATAATTTGATGCTGAAACAGATTTCACTAGGGCATAGTTTTTTAAAAAGAAAGTAATGTAAACAGAGTCTAACCTCTGCTGATAAACTAACTTCCTTCTTTTCAGCAGCTGAGATATGTTTCTCAGGAGGAACGTAGACAGTTTTGACTTCTTTGGTGACAATATGACGTTCTGCTGGGGCCTCAGCAACATGGTCTGTTACAGTGTGTTCTTTATAGCCATATTCCAAAGTTTTCTGTTTTACATAGGCTTCATCTGCTTCTTGTGTTTCCCAGGGTGATCGAACACGTGCTTGATCAACTGCTGCAACAACTGTAGCTACAGCTTCAGCTTTTTTTCCAGCTTCAGTCTACACATAACATAGTGTAATTCATACAAATATCATAATATTAAAGACTTGCATAAATGGCAAATATTTATAAATACAATGCTCAGTAAAGGCTTTTGATATGAAGAGTAGAGATTCACAAAAGTAATAATTTAAATGTCAAATGTATTCACGCTGCAGTAAATCAGTTCAAATGTGGACATTATTTCTAAGCTATATCCATGCACATTCAGAACATATCTATGCTAATGTGCATTATACTTACCAATATTTGCATACAGGCTCCCTTTTAATACTTTAGTCACATTTGTGGCTATTTTTCTAAGAGTATGGCACATAATTTTTAAGTCAGTATGCTCATTGGGCTTCATATAACTGGTAGAGGATACTAAAAATCTAGAGAATGTGTCTAGCATCTGATGTGAAGGTATTCACTAAAGAATGTAGCCATACATTTTTACCAGTGCTAACCTATTTTACATCATTTTACAAAAGAAGGAAAACTGAGTTAGCAATTAACAGTAATTTCTGAGCAGTCTGACTCCTGAGTGAGTTTTGTATATTATACTTTCTACAACATGTTTCATGAAAGTATTTTATGAATGTGCAGTAGTGTTTCTAGCAAAACAGATACATAGACTAAAAGCTGTGGGTAACTAAGTTATTCTTCCACATATGAAAGCTCCTGGCTGTATTAGAAAAACTTTTCTATCTGGTTGTCAAAAGTAATAAACTGGGTAGATTTGAATGGATGTCAGAGTTTGCATTAAGAGCAATACAATTCAAACCTTAATAGAGGTTGTTTCATCTGACAATCATAAAATTGCAAAGAATCATCTTGTAGAAAAAAAAAGGCTGCAGACTCAGAAATTTTAAGACGTAAGCATTACTTGAAAGCATTGCTTGCAAATTGTTAGGGAGTAGGATTTCACAAATAAATCTGACTACAGTCTTAGAAGTGGCATCTCCTAACAGAGTTAAACATAAATCTTTATATGACTAGAAACTTAATCACATTGACTATGTTACTTCATCATTACAATCAGGAATTTATTTTGAGGGCATCCTTATGTTCCCAAAGTAGCTTTTAAAAGGTGAGGTTTGCAGATAAATTGCAACTACTTTTCATACCTGCAAAAGCTATATTCAACCATCATAAAGCTAGAAGAATTTGCTCTTGCCTAGCTGTAATTTCTTCTCTAGCTCTGGACACAGTGAGTGATGTTTTGGTTTTATCAGTGGACATTATTTTCCGAACTACAGGAGTTTTCTTAGCTTCCCTTTTATTTTATATATTTCTTACATTCCATAAAAGATTCCATTAAATAGAAAACCATTTGAACAATGGGAAAGTATTTCAGAACAGGAACTGCAATGGAGAATTAAGGGGTTAGAACCTTGTTCACTGCACACAGCTCTGCGTTATATGTATACCGATAAGTATTGTTAACCTTGATGCCTGTTTAAACAATAGCAATGAGCTTGGTTTTTTTAAAGGGGGTAGAAGAAGGAAAAAAAGGTTAATATGCATTTCAGGAGTCAGCCAGTCCATTCCAAAGGTCAGCCAGAAGACAATTATGGGCACCCTATTAATAAAAAGTTAGGAGGTGGAAGAATATAGTTTAATTAACACTGGCCCTAAATGTTTGTAAGCAGAATAAATCTTAGAAAAAATAAGCTGAAAATGTATCATTAGTAATTTTTGAGGGACACATATGGCGTGTAAAGAAAAGAGGATTAAAAAAAAAATCAAATATGGTTATGATAGTGCTATTCACCTTTCGATGAGTTATGCGCACTTGTTCTTGTTTGGTAGAAATTCCTTCTTTACTTTTCGTTATTATGGCCGGTGCCTTAGGTTTATCAGTGGTAATTACTACCTTAGGTACAGAAGGTTTCATATCTTCCTTTCTTATCTAGTTTTTATGGTAAAGAGAAATAATAGTAATCAGTTGCACCTATAGTCAAATTTCTGGGGGAAGCAGGGTAAAGCTTCAGAATGTGTATCGATAAGAATGCTTCATTTGTACAAACCAAGTTACAGCCTATTTTACATGCTAGGTGAATGGAGTGCAAAGTCATTTTGATTTTATCTGTGTGTGAATTAAAGAAAAATTGTCCCACTTGCTATTTAATTATGATAGATCATTGTAGAAACTCTTTCATAAAAATGACTATGACTGACTTGATATTTACTCTTTCATTGGTTAAGCCAAGAAATAGATTCATTCAGTCCTCACACAAATATGAATGTCATTAAATCAAACTCCCTGCATAAGCATCACGTCATGAGAGACACCATTTACAATTTATCTTCAACAATCTATTTTGGATATGAAATGCTGTGCCTGTTTCTGGGATGCTTTGCTTTGTATTTTATTTTGTAATCTTCTCTCCATGAAGATACAGAGCAAAGATTTGTGACACATTCGATGAAGAATGAGGGTTTATAATTAGAATATAACAATGAGTTAAATATTTGTAACATGTATTTACCTTCTCACGATCAATCTGCACTTGTCTGGTTGATATTTCTTGTCTAGCTCTCGATATTGTTTCTTGTTCTTTGGTTTTGTCTGTGGCAACTGTTACTGTGACTACTGGAGTTTTCTCTGGTTCTTTTTGTACCTGGATATTTACAAATAAAGAAGCTTAAGTTATATATTGTTTTAAAATATAAGGTATGTGATTTTCTATATATTTGGAAAATAGGACACGAATGAAAGGGCGAAAAAGGTCATACTCTGGATTTCAAAATCATCTAGACTGGAAGCAACAACGACATAAGAAGACTTTCTATAAAACATATATACATTTAGCATAAAGTAGTAAAACATTCCACAAATGCTTGCTTTGCTACTGAAGGCGGTAATAAAAAGAATCAGAGCAGAGAAAAACTGTCCTGCATCATAATCAGGAAAGTGTATATTAGAAACAAATTTTAGGTAATTTTCACTTTGCAAGAGGGTTGATTTCTGTTTCCCAGTACTTTAAAGATAAGTTACATGTTCTTTGTCACACATTTCAGCTGCAATGCAAATGTGACATTTCTCTGTAAAAGTGGATCTTCTATTAAATCACATTTGTCTGATAAAATGCATGATAAATAATTTGAATTCCAATCACTCAATGGTATTCTCAAAATGTCATTCAATGCAGAATGAGTTTTTCATCTTTTTTCTGCCCACTGTGCTGTCAAAACCAAAACAAACAAATAAACAACAACAATAACAAAAAAACCCAAATTTAAAAAAAAAACAAAAAAAAAAAAAACAAAACAAAACCAAACAACCAAACCCAAGAGCAAGCAAGTTACGAATGGCAAGCTTAGAAACAAAAATACAAAAATCAGGGAAAAAAAACCTGGAGAACTGAAGAGGTATTTCCTACATACCAATTCTTTAAATGATTGAGAATACTGCCTAGTAAATCACTCTACAACATATAAAATTATTATTTTTTTCTCCCCCAAGTTAAAATTTTTGCAAGCTTATCTCTCTTCTCTTTTATTCTCAGGTATAATGGAAGTGAAATAGAAAAGGAAAAACAGTCATCAACAAGGAGAGATAAGAGAATGATAACAATATGAACTAGAAGACTGAACCTATGTAAAAGGAAAAACCCAATATTCCGGTATGTCATTTGTCTTGTTCACAGGCTTGTCTTTTTTTATGAGATACTAGATTTTTGAATTACCTAGGATATGACAATCATAGTTAATATCTGTATTCACCTTCTCATGAGACATGTGCCTTTGTTCTTGTGAAGCACCAATTCCTTCTCTAGTTCTTGATATTACTGTTTGGTTTATGGCTTGTTCACTGGTAGCTATGACTGTTCCCTCCTTTCTCATCTGATGTTTATATCAACAATCAAAAACCAAACCCTTAAAACTAATTTTAACAAACTGATCATCAAAAGAAGAGAATAAAAAATGAGGGAGGATCACAAGCAAAGGAAGAGTACTAAGGGAAAATTATTTTATCCCAATGGGGAAATTATAAATGAGATATTAGAGGGAAAACTTCATCAGTGTAAGAATAATGTTAGAGAATAAATAACAAGGGTGAATACAGGATTGCTTTAATAGATGGTATTCTAAAAAACTGTTTAAGAATAATTAGTTCAACCCTGCTATGATGGAAAACAATGGAATAAGTAACCCACAAACATTCCTTTACAGTCCAGATGCTCTGTACAAGTATGCATGCGTTTGCAGTGCGCTGGGTAATATCTTGTTAATTCCTCACAGTGAATCATGCCTTGTTTGCATGTTGTATGAAGGGATAAAGGGAGTGTCTGTGCTCTGTTTCTACCTGCTCCTGAATGTGGACTGCAGTCATTGCTGTCCTTTTAGCAGTTTGCTCTACAACACCTGGAGCTGGTTCTCTCACCATGGCTTGATCCACAGCAGCAACAACCGTAGCAACAGCTGCTGTTTTTTCACTGTCCTTTCTCACCTATATTAGTCACATCAAAAGACATTTTTTTCATGTTTCACATACATTCAGAAGAAGCACAAAACAAGTACGGAGACAGAATATTGCAAAGAGTGTTTAAATATTTGCAGCAGAATTCTAACAAGAGCAGATACACACATTTTTTAATATGCAGCCTCTCAGATTCCATTTAGCAGATCTATTCAGCAATGGTGAGTTCATACTTAGAGCAAATCCAATGCCCTTTGTAAAAATAGACTTTACCTCTCTGGCACCAGCTGCAACATCGCCAGCAGTAGCACCACTAATGGTAACTTGCTCTTGGACCCCATATCTCCCCTCCCATCTTTCTTCAGTTCTTATTTGGGTAGTGCTGGTAGAAACTCTTGTTTCTTTCATCTGGGCTTCTGTGGTTGCAACATATCCTTCCTGCTTCCAAGGGGAAGGACTTCGGCCCCAGTTGTAACTACATGTGGTTTACGGACTGGAGATGGTGATTTCACTGGTCTGATAGGTGAGGTGGAGATTCTTCCAGCCGGAGAAACCGATCTCAAGAAAAAGAAAGTAGTACTATAACTAATGCAGTATCATATGACAGCTACTACGTACACAACTTTAGCCTGAACTTGCATTTGCTCCCCATTTAGGATATCTTCAGTATGGTGTTGCTTGATTTTGAAAAAGGTTTTGATGTATTCTACTTGCAAATTGCACTTACCTGTTTTTAACATTATGCCTAATGTGTGTTTTTGTCATACTTATTACTGCAACATATCTTTGTAGTAGCTTAATAGCTAATGTAGTTGCTGATTTTCAAAAAGAAATAAAATCAAGTGTCAAGAGGCATTTCACTCAAGCATGTATATTTAAAATATACCATACATTTCCATTTATTCTTAATTCTCCTCATAGAAATTTCCATTATATCTTAATTCTCCTCATAGAAATAACACAGAAGTCTTACAGGCTGTGACTATTGTGTATTCTATTTGTGATTTGGTCTCTGTAGAGAGACAAAATGATTAGTGTAACCACCCTTTGTAAAACGTTAAGTGGCAGCCACCTAGCAATAATATAACCACATCTATTCCTGCACTCCCTCTCATTTTCTTCCATGTGTCATCCCTGTATGTGCTCAGACTCCAGGCAAGCCTCTGTTCAGGGCCCGTGTGTTTTCCTATACTTACATTTAAATTCCAAAATTTCAATCCCAATCCTAGCAGACAGTTTTGGAAAAGCATTTTTAAAAATGCTTTAACAGACTTTCTAACTTAGATTTTCTTTGAGAGGAATTTTTTAAAAAGATGTATTTCCTAGATAACATTAACAAATGTCATCATTAGGGGGCAGCATCATCAAATTAATGTTTAGATGTATTGCCTAACGTATAAGAGATTTGACTAGTAGGGGAGCACAAACTTCTAGCTCTATGTGCACTCTAGGTGGCACTATTGAGTAATTCATGCATCTGTGCAGTTTGTCGCTTCTGGTTACCATTTCTTCCTGTCCGTGCAAGTTATTCTCAAGGGGGCAAAATTCGTCAGCACACTTAGCTCTAGCAATTTAAGCAGGGCTCTTCTGAGTACCCAGCTCGAAGATGTTCCTTCCATGACACTAGTGCTTCAGGATGCTGAAGAATTCCAGAGCAATTTACCTGCCTCTCAGCACAGACCTCCCGGGATCTCTTAGACCACAAGTCCCACTTTTCAATCACTCACTTTTCCTCTCAAGACCCTTCATATAGCAGAGCTAAAATTAATTTTTCCGTAAACACATTTACCTTGCCTATCTTCAAAACATTGTATCCACAGTCATTACTATTACACATAGAATGTATTTGTGTTTTTTACATATCCTTCCATTCTGTTTGCCACTTGTCAGTGTCACTGCTCTTTTCTCTCTTCATCTAAACCAATTAATGACAAACTTGGAGCTCTAAATGCTACTTCAGAAATCAAATAGCAATTATTCCCCAAAAGACATTTTTTCTACATGGGATAGGAAATTTACATAGCAAGCTGCACTCCTACACAGAGGCAAATATAGCACTCGGTCAATAATAAATCAGTGCTTTCTTCCATTTTATGCTATTCTCTCATTCTACAGTGTTACAGCTGTATGTGGGGATTCAAGAAGCACTCTTATTTGAAAGAATTGTAAGTTTACCTTACTGGAGACGGTGTTGGTGCTCTGACATGTCTTACGGGTGATGGTGATTGTCTAACAGGTGATGGAGATTGCTGTCGAGTCATTTGTGCTTTTGCAGCAATTACTGGTGGAGTTGGCGATTTTGATGTAGGTCTAGGAGGCATTCGTGGAGGCGCTTTGTGTGGGAGCTGTTGGCCTGTCACACCTTCTACGACCATTTCAACACTTGTAAGTGATCTGGCGTCAAAGTGGGTTTCAGTCTTCTACAATGAAATCAAGAAAACAAGTCAGAGCTATCACAGAAGTAATCATCCACCTTTTAGACTTGCCTGCTTTGTTTTAGAAAAACATACCTTTTCAATTCTGGCTTGTCTTGTTTGTGAAATCTGAGCAGTCGAAACAATCGTCTTTGTCTTTTTAGCAGGAACGGCTTCTTCCTCACCTTTTGGAAGAGAAATTGTGATCAGAAGAATTGCATGTGGCAACAGACAATAAGCAGTTGCAGAAATAAATGAATGGTCAATTCCAGTTATCAAGAAATTTATATAAACAACAGAGAAAGAATTAAGAAACCATCTGCTTTCCCTGCAGTATTCAACAGACAGATAATTCTGAAAACAGTTGAAATATTATTTCTGCATTACTATGTCATTAGGGAAACAACACCACCACCAGAAATCAACAAACCAAAACATGTTTCTTGTAGGTTTTTCAGAATCAGTCAAATGACTACACAAACTGGAAGCCTGACTGAAGTGAAATTCAAGCAAGACTGCTCCAAGTAGAGTAACTCACTGCTACAGTTCTCTAAGAACTTCTTCCTTGGGAGGCTCAGTTACAAGACCACATGCAGTGATCCAGCCTATCAAGGCTAGCTTACAAATACAACTCTGAGAACATACAGAATGAAATGAAAGCAACTGTATCCTCAGTTTAAAGGTGGTTCATTCAGGAGAAAAGGACCTTTAAATTCTTAGACAGAAACATTTGACCAATTTCACCAAGGACACTGCTTTTTCACAGCAAGTTAGTAACTCTTGAGAAAGAACTTAAAAACTAATTTACTGAATAAAACTTTGATAAAGTGGTTTGCAATGTATTATTGCAATAATGATTCTCATTTTCATGGCTTGGAACTTATACTCCATTACCTTGAATTAGCAGTTCAGCTGTCGAAGTAGCACGTCCCACGTTATTTGTCGCATTTACTGAATAGGTACCGGAGTCTTCAGGGTATGCTTCTGCAATTATTAAGCTGTAAAGGTCTCCATCTTGTAAAATTTGAAAATCGGGGGAGCTTTGGATTTCTACTCCATCCCGATAGAACTTCACCACAGGTGTAGGGATTCCAGTCACTCTCACGTCAAGTCGAACTTGACTTCCCTGCTTTGCAGTCATGCTCTGTAGTCGTTGTGAGAAGTTTGGTGGTGCTGTTCCAGCTGCAGTTTTATTCAAGAAATAAGTAGAAAACCAATAACTTCTGTTAAATAGCACTGTAAGGGCTAGATATTCTCATTACTGGAAGTTCACAAGTCCTTTCTCCTTCACATGCTACTAACAGGTGATACTGCCTTTCCGAACATTCAGAACATTAGGAGCTGATTTGCCAAAATGCAAACATCTTTGAAGTTTTTCATGTGTTTAAATTTTCTTATATTTCAGACTATACCCATGATTGAAAATGTTTCTCAAATTAGAGATACATTGACCATAACTACAGGTAATAAGCACAATTTCTTGAGAAGGACCATTTACGTAAGTTATTCTGTTAAATATCATTTACACCAGTAAATACTAGGAAGGGCTCCATCCTACAGAACTTGATCCTTTCTGTTTTGAGTAGTTTGGATGTAGCTGGTGTGATAGATCACATGAGTAGAAGTATATACAGGACTAAAGCAGAAATTTGTAATTGTGGATAAGAAATTGTAAGGTGAAGATTAAACTTTATACAGGACACTTATAAATTACTGGTGAGACTGCTTTAGGAAAAGGGATTTGGTTTGGTATTTCTTTGCCAGTCAGGTGCCTCAAAACTTTTTTCATTATCTGTTACTCTTCTGCTATGACTCTCACATTGCTAGCAGAGAGAAGTGCCTGTCTTGATACCTGTGACAAGTAGTTCAGCAGTACTAGTTGCTTGCCCAGATCCATTGGTGGCTTGTACGGTGTATCTTCCGCTGTTGGCTTCTGTCACGGTGGGGATCACCAGTTTAGCGCGGCCATCACTAAACGAGATCTGCACACCGGGTAGAGTTGCAGCAGAGAGAACCTGGCCATCCCGATACCAGCTCACCTCAGGAACTGGGAAACCTGAAGAAAAAGTAAGGTGCTGTTAAATGCCAGATATCCAAAATTACCATAATAGTCACTCATGCAGACACAGTTTTGTGGAGCGTAATGGCATAGGCACAGATCTACAACCGCATGTCCAGTGATACAGTGGTAAAGGAATTTCTTTTTAGACAGGTCTTTGAAGAAAACAGCACAGGACAACTGCACAGGCTACTGCATTTAGAAAATCACTTGAATAATGAGTGGACTGTAGTGTTTGGCAATCCTGTTGAGGAATAAAAGCTCATTAAAATTATGAAGGGCATATGTTAATGCACGTGAGGGTTTTTGTTTGGGGTTTTTTATTTGGTTGGTTGGTTTGGGTTTTTGTTGTTGGGGGATTTTTTTGTTGTTTGGTTGGGTTTTTTGGTTTGGTTTGGTTTGGTTGTTTTGTTTATTTGCCAGTATTGCATATTGCTAACAAAACTAGCCAGTCAAATAATTTGGGGAGAAAGTAAAAATCAGAACTTCCAATCAAGTTAAGTAGTTGCCCTAACACTAAAAGATTGTAGAAAATAAAGTGACAGTAAAAGTAACTGCTGTATACGTTAACTTCAATTGCTATTCATGTTCTGGGATTTGGGGGAGTTTTTTGTCATTTTGTTGGGGTTTGGGGTTTTTTGGTTGGTTGGTTATTGTGTTTTGTTTCCTGGAGGCTCGGGAATGATATCTGAGACTGCACTCACTAGTGTTACTCTAATTTTCTCAGTTCCACCCTCTGTGGTTTGCAAAACTTGAGGAGCACAGTGCTCTGCTTCTTTTCTAAAGTATGCTTTCTATAATCTCCTAACTGTTGGGGTTTTAATGTGACAGGAATATAACTATGTGAATCTAAAGTGAAAGAGAATAATGATTGAAGTTTTAATCAAAGTTTTAACTTGCAGTCACACCCAACTTGGTTAGAAAAGTTTTAAATTTTGCTTGTAGTTGAAAAACTGATCGTTAGATACATGTAAAATAGAAACACACAGGAAAAATAATGTGGCCAGTTTTTGAGAGGATTAGAAATCAAAAGGGTTAAAGCACATGTAAGCATTGCTAATTTCACTGATGGAAGCTATTGAACAGCCCTGATGGGTTGGTATAATTCAATTTTATGCTACTTGTATGAAACATAGACATTATTACAATAAACATAGAGTATCTAGCAGATCCTACTTATTTCATCCAGAACTTCAACATCTTCAACATTTGTGCAAATCAGATTCAGGGGTTTTTAAGCTAGGTGGTGTAAAATCATGCTGTCAATAGTGAATTTCTTGAAACATTGCCAGCCAAAATGTTTGTTGGTTTTTGGTTGTTTTGTTTTGGTGTTTTTTCCTACCTTCCTACTTTTTTTGTGGTAGGTTGAACTCTTTTTTAAACATTTTTTTCTTTATTGAATCTATTTGGATGTCTCTAAAGTTAGAATCTAATGATTCTAGAAGCCATTTTCAAAATTTGAGCCTAAATTCATATTAAAAGAAACTCATCTTCATAGATTTATTAGTACTTTGCTAGTCCCATTCCCATGCCAGAGAACTGGGAACTAAAAGCTAAGATCTACCTCAGATTATAGATATTTTTACCTGGACTATATGGAATAGAGAATGTGCCAAATTACACTATTATTTGAATACCAATTACTAGGACATTCTTTTGAGGTTTAAAACTGCCTGAGAAAATTAACCTGAAGTAACTGAACCTCCTTGCTGAAGTAATTTAATTCAATGAGATTGTCCTGACTATGATGTGACAGGAACTGCCAAACTGCACAACCGACATGCTGCTTTCAGCAATGTGTGGAGTGTAAAGTCCGTCTTGTATTGGGCAATATCTAAAAATACCTGTTCAAAGAAAGTTAAGCAGAGTACAGATTAGTCCTTTATCAACAAATTCAATAATGATCAGTACTGTGAAGACATGGGGATGGACACAGATCTAATGTCTGCAGGACTGCAGACTTTCTTGATAGTGATGTGCTGTCACATCCCCTCAGCCACTGCTCATCTACTAGGGCTCCCTCTATGATGACATTTTGGCTGCTCTGTCATTTACTGCTTTTAATCATGGGGTTTGTGTGTTCTGCAGTTTCTGAGCACAGGGTAAAGTACTGGGTATTTTTGTCTGATATCAAGCCTTTGAAGCATGACACTTAATTCCCAATCTGATAAAACAGTGTAATTCATTTGTTCTAGTTTACATACTACAAAATTGCATTCCACGTGCTTGCTAAGCCCTTGCTGGTACTCAGAATTGGACTCTCTGCATTTGAATTGTAGCTCTGTGTTAATATTTGACTTGCATATATGAGATCATTATTATCAGAGATAATACTGTATTTTGAATTTCAAATTCTCAATAATTCATGACAGAGAGGGCATAAACTGCACTAGAATAAAGCTGCGTAGTCCACTATTTATGCAATACTTCAAGAAATAAAACTTACATATTCTTCATGCATTCAAAAAATAAAATCCAAGCCACTGTCTGATCTGTCTTGGTGGGTGTTTTGGGGGATGAAAGATATTCCAGAACCTCAGATTGTGAATAAAGTTAACAGGAGATTGCCTTACATGATATTTGGGACTAAAATGCAAATAATGGCATATGCTATTAGAAAAACTTCTGTCATCTCCTCAATCAGAAACTGAGTTCCCCTTGAAGTACTTCATGATATCACAAAAATGAAAATGTCCAAAATCACACATTGAGCTACAATATTATTATCCTAACTCATTCTGAAAACCTATTTATGCATTTGTACTAATTATTGCAATAATTAGTGGAAATAAACTTTCACAAAACATTTCATGTGTGCAGGCAACAAGAGAAGGTCAGGACAATTAAATGAAGAGCAGAGGACCAAATAACAGAATAAAGCATGAAAAAAATATCATGGATTTAGATTACAGGACATGTTCAAACACCTTCTGTGAGTCAGTATTATCCTCAGGGACCAAGGGGTGAGCCATAGTGGGACATAGATGTCAGAGATCTTTATAGTTGGAGAGATCATATGCTTGCACCTGTTAGAGAGCATGTGGGTAGTGTTTTATGGTATGTGGATCATCACATTGCTATTGCATGTAAGACAATGTAATTCCATCAGCAGGAACACGTGCCCTTTCCCCTTAGTCACCGCTGAGGTCAGAGGCCTTAGAACAGGGTGTTGGTTGTCTGGTAAATTTATCCTGAGGGTCTGCACAGAATTTTGCACAAGACAGGGTGTTCCAATAGAGTGTAGACTGGCAAGATGAAATATCCTTTAAAACCATGTGGCATCTTGAAATTGACTTAAATTATGTTAATACATCCTTGTAATACCATCATGATCACCATATACATATACATCTACAATCTAACAAGCTAGTGTTCTCTACTCTCTTCAGTAGCCAAGTGGACTTAAATTTTGTGCTTTTAACCTCCTGTTCCGGAAGTCTGGAAGTAAACAAACTCAGGGACACAGAAGGCAGAAACACAGTTTAGCCAGAGTAAGGTTTAGCACTAAATCAGTGAAGAACTAGCATACAGGGCATATGCTTGTTGTCCTGTCCTGTGCACTTTACCTCCTCATTCTGTCTCATCATCATCCAGACAAGATTACTTTCTCTTCAGACATATGAAATTCCTTTATTAGCACAGACTTGTGACTTTATGCATATTGTGGATACCTGACAGCCCTTCCCGGTGCTGATCAATACTCTATGATGCGTATATATATTCATAATTCAGCACTATCTTTACCTGTTCAGATTAGAGCATGATCTGCAAAAAAATGTTATTGTTTGCTTTAGCATAAACATTACCAACAATTAATAATAAAAAAATAATAAATCTTGGAAGAACAAACCAAAACCTTACCACTAATATGAGCCTCAAAGGTTGCGGCACTACCCTCCAGTGCCACAACACTTTGTAACGGCTGCGTAAATGTTGGTGCTTTTGTCGTCATCTTTACAGGCACTCTGAAAGAAACAAAACCATAATTAGATATCAGTGGTGACATTTTTATTATATGCACATCCTTCTTGCTAGATTTTAGACACATTTCTAATTATTTTCATAGCAATTTGCCCTTCTCCATTTTAAATCACATTGACATGGTGAGAAGTGAAAGCAATAGGTTTTGACGAAGTTGTATAGCAAGTTACACTTAGGACACATTTGGCTGAGTTGGATGTGAAACTGTTATTTTTAGCAAAGCTGTGATTTGCCATTACAAGCATGCAGCAGGAGACAAAGTTCTGCTCAACTTATTACATGACCTTGTGCAGGTCATCTAGCTTCTCTTTACCCATTTATTTCCTTTACCTGAGGAGAAAATAATCTCCATGTAAAAATGGGTTTGAATCATGTGAAAATGTTTTGTAGTGCAAAATATTTGCATAGTCCAATGCAAAGTCAGCTAGTAGCAAGTGAAAAAAATTGTGAAGGTCTACAATCTAATAATAATTAATAAAATAAATAAGCCAAGAGACTCTCTTTTAAAAGACGTTTTTATGTAGTGAATAATTACTTTTTACATAGAAGTATATTGGCATTAAAGATGCAGATAAAATTCTACTCTTTCTTAGACAGTGTCTCAGTGGAATGTTGAATATTGGAAGACAGCCATCTTGGAAATGTGAGCTAGGATATAAGGTACCACTGACACTGATGGTTTGAACAACTGGAGATTTATGTGAAATCTGAAAGAAAAATAGGTTGTTTTCTCTTCCTATGCTATGAGATCCTAGTCTGAAACAGCACACTGCTTCTAGTAAAGCTTCTGTATCAGAAACATTTTATATTTGCACAAACATATTTATTTACTGATGTTGAATAAACAGGGTTTTTTAAAAGTAGCCAGTATCTTCTTAACAGTATCACATATCTATTAAAGTAACTTTTTTTTTCTAGTAAAAAATTCCCCTGAAAGCATATAATGTCTTATTAAGCAAGAGTTAATTCTACAAGCATTTCAGGTCAGTCACTCAAACATTTACTTTACGTACTTTGGATTTTGTGCCTAATTTATGCCAGTTCCAGACTTAACTTAAAAATTAATGAGAAAGTAAAGTTTGTTTCACTACCAGCCAGATTCCTTCATTGAAATCAGTTCTGATGGCCACAGACAATTAGTGCATAAGGGCAGAAATGGATAAATGGATATTGTATTGGGATTTTGACCTGTTTTTTATCACCTTTCTTGGATACTTGATGGAGGAACAGCCTTTTATCAAAGCTTTTCCACTTTGAGGGTGAGGGGAAACAGTTCAAATTAGAAAAAAATTACCAACATTTTGTCCTAATACAACACTAGTTTTGAAGCTGAGCTAAAATATAGGGAAGTAATCTTACAATAATTACATATGATGAAAGCTTATACACACTCTAGAATAGATGGAAATAATTTAATTAGAATTGTCATTGAATTTACACAAAGTTTATATATTTCATTGTCTAAGCAAATTTCACTGACAAAGATCTGATCTTATAAGGCTTTTTGTATAATTAGAATTAAAAGTATGCTTCTGAAATGTCATGTTCCAGAAATAACCTTCCTGGCTATGAATGACAGCAGACAAGTGTTCCAGAGCTGCCATGTAATTGATACCTTAGTAGCTGATTCCCTTAAAAAGTCATCAGTGCTTAGCTGATACCATATGCATTTTATCAGAGCTATTCTTGGAGCTCTCAGTTTATCTCTCTGTAGCATAACCTTGAACATTCCCAACAGAAAGGAGTTTTTAAGTTAAGCAGATGTTTCCATGTACTTTCCGAATCTTAACTTACGCAGCCTTAAACTATGAGTCCACTGCAAAAACATTTTGCTGAATGCTATCAAAACTTACTCCCAGAAATCTAAAATTATCTTCTCAGAGAATTTAAATACTCCATGTCTATACTCTGAAACCTGTACCCCCACTGTGAGCAAATTTATAAATAATAGATATATCAAGATTACTAGTGACTGATAAAACACTTATTACATCAGCAAAAAAAAAGTTACTAACCTGATCTCTCAAAGTGCTTGTAAGAGTGGGCTAAGCCCAACGAAATCTCCTTGAACGACGTCCTTATCCAGAGTAAGATTTTTTTAGACAATCCCAGCATGAGAATTGTAGAGCCTCTAACCATAAAAACAAAACTACACAGTCTTGACAGTGTAGTTTTGTTTTTTTGCAATCCCTACACCCGAGGCGAGGCGGGGAATGCACGACTGCTCAGAAGTGCTAACATAGTTGTTTCGCTTTATATACCCCAGGACTGCTGACAGGTCTGCCTCATCATGTCAGGGCCAGTTCTGATTGGTTTCTTAAAAGAAAGTATCTTGTGAGGGGGTATCCACTCTGTGTAACCATACACCACTTGTTGGCTTGATTGACAATGCTAATTCTGGAAGCACAAAAGAGCTTCACTAAGGAAACACCATATCTTTTAAAGATTTTAATTTCTGGTTCAATTTTGTTTATATGTGCAATTTACCAGTGTTGCAAATGTCCTAAGTCACAAGCACAAGAAAGTAATAAAGAAGCATTTTAGCAGAGGATAGGGGCATCAGAAGTAGCCATATCAGTCAGATTCAGCCTTACTCTTTTCCATTATAAAACACAACAAACATCTAAGAAACTACCAAATGCATCTGTCAATCACCAGACCAAATAAGTAATCTGAGCTCAGACATGTGGCTGCACACTATTAGAATACACTGTTTAAATTTTATTTATTCTGTAACTTTGAATTCTAAAATCATATTTGGTAATTTGTGGATTTGGTGTTCTGCATTTTTTGTTTCATTCACAATTTTTCTGTTGATGCTCCAAGCAGTTAATCTTAATAAACAATAGCATATGAAGTTCAGAAATATAAATTATGTGTAAGTAAACTAACACAGACAACTACTATAATTTTTAAAGGCAACTTTTAAGTCTAGTCTAGTCTATTTTTCTTTCCTTCCTGTGGAGGCCTTCTTCAAATCACAGATTTAATCATCCACGGAATAGCGTATTAGTTTGTGAACTTCCACTAGCCCTGCTGCGTCACTTGCTTTCCTACCATTGCATTGGTTGAAACAGAGTTCAGAGTTAGAACACCACTCTTGTCTATAGCTGGAATGGGAGGTGTTTTGCCACAATGCCCTATATGTCTTCTTTTTTAAAAAGCCTTTTTCTTCCCTATGAATTGGAATATATACAACACACATCTAGCAAACTCTTAAAACATGTAACAGACTCATAAGGCCATTTATGAGCTTTAAAGTCACATTACACATGTGCTTAGCTGTTTTGGTAAATGGAGGACTTCAGTCTGCTGTTATCAAGATTCACATGAAAGAGAATCTCCCAGGGGATGCCCAGGGAAGCAAACACAAGCTGGAGTTTTGTACTGTCAGATGCAGCTGCATTTAAAAACAACCTGGAGGAAACCTCCAACAGGAGCTCTGGAAACTGCCAAGGAGAGAGAATATCACCACTATGGATTCCTGCAAGGGGGTATTATAATGTAGCCTGCAGATCTGAAAGAAACAAGAAATTACATGTTGCTGTGGTCTCACAACTTCAGAATTTTGGTATGCCCTTTAATTTATAAATCCCATAAGGTGTCAACTTTGTGTCTAGTTTTGGCATGCAGCAGCAATAACAGAAACTGAAGGAATAGTGTCTACATTCATACTATGTGGACTCTTACAGAGGTTGAAAGTCAGTATTAATGACTCACTTTTAACTTTTTGTTGTAAATAGGTGGTAGAGAGCCTAATCTCTCTGCACGAGACTTAGAATGATAGCAAATGCAACTCCATGCATTAGTGGGGAGGACATTAGATTCTACAAAATATAAGAACTATCCAAAGACATCTGTGTGGAAGGTATCTATTTTCTGTTCTAAATAGAGACTTGCTAAAATAGTAGATGGCCCTTATCTCTCTGCAGTTGAACACTCAAATATTCAGTGAAAAATCTAACTTGGAAATAGAACACAGGCTAGTATCTGCAAACTTAATGAATACAGTAAGCTTAATGTTGATGTCTGAGTCAAATAAAATGAAAAAGTTTATGAACATGTGATAATTTCAAAATTACAGAAATGTGCAAACTATCACTTTTGAGGCTATGAGATGGTCAGAAACATTTTTTCTATTTCAATCAAGACAACAATGTCTGACAAAAATAGACAGCTACAAGGAATAAAAATTGCTGCATTCAAATACATAACCCAAATAGTATTTTTAAAATAAGTTCCTTCCAATTTATTTTTTTCGGGAGTCTTACAGTTCCTTTTGATGACTCTTTTATCTATTTCCATTAAAATAAAAAAAAATATTTTACCTTCTCAAATTTGTACTTTTGCTGGTAAAGTCAGAAATAAAACTGAACATTTCTCTCTCCTCTTTTCAAGGAAACTCAAGGAATTATTTATGTTGCATGTCCTCTAGAACTGAATAGAATAGAATGACCCATGTTGGAAAAGACCTCTGAGATCATCGAGTCCAACCTATCATCCAACACTTATCTAATCAACTAAACCATGGCACCAAGCACCCCATCCAGTCTCTTCCTAAACACCTCCAGTGATGGTGGCTCTACCACCTCCCTGGGCAGCCCATTCCAATGGCAAAACACTTTTTCTATGAAGAACTTCTTCCTAACATCCAGCCTAAACCTCCCCTAGTGCAGCTTGAGACTGTGTCCTCTTGTTCTGGTGCTGGCCACCCAGGAGAAGAGACCAGCCCCCACCTGGCTACAACCTCCCTTCAGGTAGTTGTAGACAGCAACAAGGTCTCTCCCCTCTACAAATAGAACGCCAGTCCAGTGTGATTTCTACATGTTTAACGTGACAGAGTGTTTTCCTAATCACAGAATTAATCAGGTTCAAAAGGACCTTCAAGATCATCAAGTCCAACCTATTACCCAACACGATCTAATCAGATAAACCATGGCCCTAAATGTCTCATCTAGCCTTTTGTTTTAAATACTTCAAGGGATGTGACACCACCACCTCCCTGGGCAGCCCATTCAAATGGCAAATCACTCATTCTGTGAAGAATTTCTTCCTAACATCCAGCCTAAACTTCCCCTGGTGCAGCTTGAGACTGTATCCTCTCATTCTGAATGAGTTCCCAAGAGTGGCTTTGGTTTTATTATTGTGTAGCAAAGACACTGCTGGTAAAAATGACATTATTTCTTTGCTACAGGATCCAAATAATGAGAGACTTTTTTTTTTTTTTTTTTTCCCCAGACACATGTACAAATTGGGGATTGTTATGACAATTTCAGCATTTGTTTCACTCTGCTACCTTTCTAAAACTAAATTATATATTTCTGATGCTACTATTTGTATTATGTTGTAGGCCAAAAATGCATTTAAGTAATAGCAGGGAATCTTCAACACAACAAAATGTTGTAGTATGGGTACCACCACCTTCTTTGAGTATGATTCACTGATTAATTTTAATTATCCTGTTACCTTCACGTACTATTCACAAAAGGAATGATTACTGTGGTAGGCCTACATGAAGACACCTTGAGAGCTTAAGACTATGGTCAGACTTTAAAAGCAAATTCATTCTTTCTTGAATACCACAAGCTTCAAACTGCCACTTAGGCAAGTTTTCAATGTGTGCTACATACTGTAGCTGCACAGCCAGTGTAGCCTAAAACCTGTTTTTTCCCTGGTCCCTTATTCTGCCTGCACCTGCTAATTGGCAAACTGCATAAAAAGAATCAGTATCTTTACTGTTTCTTTCTCTACTTGCATTTCCCCTTACCCCCTTTACTCTTTGTCTCATTCTTCCCATTAGAATGCCTGCCCTCTCATACAGTATTTTTATTTCACTCTTTGTTCTACTGAATATGCAGAGTCAAAGAAGTCATCAAATAAAGAATTTGGTTGCTTTAAATAAAACTGTCACTAAGATACTAACCTACATCCTTATAGAACAGACAAAACACAAGCCAAAATGTTTTCTAAAGCCTACTTTTGAAGAAAAAATATTTTACTTTCTCTCATTCCCCTCTCTGCCCCCCACCCCCAGCTTAGAAACAGTTAAAGAATTCTTCACTTGCTTTGTAAACCATTAAATCTTGCCATGGAATTAAAACGCATTTCCATCAACTCCCCTTCCCTAGCAAATGCTATAAACAGTACTTCATAATGAAACATTCAGAACCTTAAAAAAAATGCTGTAAAATGCATTATATCAAGAATATCCATGTTTAAGTGTTGCAGCTGGCTTCTGAGAAGCTGCAGCATTTTCAGAGTACAACATCTCTCATCTGAGTTACTATAACTGATTATGCAGGATATATTAAACTTTTCCACTATAAACTAAAACTTGCTTTCAGAAAACTGTTTGACTTCCTACTGATGAATTTACTGACAGTTGCTCCCAGTGTAGAAACTGTAACTAGGGCAGCATGTAAATATTGGAAACTACCTTAGCTATTTCACATGTGAACAACTTACTGGGAACTTTGCCTAGATTGGAACAGGTGTGGAGTAGTTATCAGTGTCCATATTCACTAACTCCATGTAGATAGTTGCCACTCATATAATCTCCTTGGGAATATCTAAGAATAAGTTTTACAGGCTTCACTTTTCCCAATTTTTCCTTGCATATCTTTTCTTTAAATATCACTCCCCTTCAACTACCTTCCACAAAACTATAATTACTATCATAATACTGGGAATTAATTTTAACCAAGATATTTAATAGATCAAATGTTTAACAAATTCATGGGCATCTAAGATTCATAAAACTAGAAGAAACAAAAAGACTTACCATGTTCCACATTGGATTCATTCCCTGGAAACACTTGAAGCAATTTGTGCTCATTGTTGGCAAAAGGTTACTGGCACTTTTATTCATGTTCATAAACACCACTTTCTAATATTTTGTAAGAAAACTACAAGCAAGAACAGATATATGGATTTCTGGTTTGCCCCATGTATGGAATGAAGCTGGAGGTGAGGAGATTCAGGCTGGATGTGAGAAGGAAGTTCTTCACCATGAGAGTGGTGAAGCCATGGAATGGGTTATCCAGGGAGGTGGTTGAGGCCCGTCCCTGGAGGTGTTTAAGACCAGGCTGGACGAGGCTCTGGCCAGCCTGATCTAGTGTGGGGTGTCCCTGCCCATGGCAGGGGGGTTGGAACTAGATGATCCTTGTGGTTCCTTCCAACCCTGACTGATTCTATGATTCTATGATTGTTCAGAAAAGGATTGGCTTTTTTTTTTTTTTTTTTTATTTTGTTTTGTGAATCAAAGTGGGGAAAAAAACACCTCAAATATTAAAGTTCAGGTAGCTCTTACAGGATGACAAACAAGTGAAAAGGCAAGAATCCAACACCATAAATTTGCTGAGGAATCAAAATTTGCAGGCATTAAATTCTACACTTTGATTTTTACAGAAGGGTTTTTTAAATAGAAAATTTTGTGTTATACTTATGATTCGAGGTAATAAAATAATATACATTGTAGTTGTGTGTTGGGGGCTTTTGTTGTTGTTGTTAATTGTTTGATTGGTTTTGGTTGTTTGGTGGTGGTGGTGTTTTTAATTTGGGGGAGGATGCCTGATATGCACATTGTCACTCCTTCAAGTGTGACGGCAGTTAGAAACAGTATTTTCTGTGAAATCTTTAAACAGCTTGGGCTAAAGAGTGGTTTAGTTAGCAGAAAGGTAACAGTATGGCATCCACAAGATGTTTGATATTTGTCTCCATTCCATTTTGGAATAAACTGTGAGAGACACAAGAAAAATAAGCAGAGCAAGAACTTCAGTCCTCAGCTAGTATATTTATGTGCACATATGCACAACCTTGTGACTACTGTGGGCAGGATGCCATTGACTTTTCCATAACGTCAAGTGAGTGATTTATGTGATCAGGCGAAGACATGTCCATGATATTTTTTTTCAGCTCATTTCCTCTCTATGTACTTTAATTTGGAGAAAAATTTAAGTTTCTACCAGGCAACCTCTCTCTTGTTGGAGAAAGACTTTTCATGCTTTGGTATTAAGATTTAAGCAGCTCCCAAAAATGTTACCTCAATAACAGTTTTGCACAGATGATGTCTGCCTGGATGGGACACAGAAGATGTTGCTCTGCCTGAACTCCTACCTGCTCTTTGTGAGAAGTGAGTGCACTGCTGTGTAGTCCTAGTGTAGGCCTAATGTTTTTATATTAACAATAACAAAATGTTGCACAAGGGGCACTCACACAATACACATGTACACATGACATCAGCCAAGCCATATGTGGTGAGCTAAGGTAGAAGTCTGAATAGAATGAATCATTCATGAGGTAGGACTTTGAAAATCTGAATCAGAAGGATCAAGATGAAAAACACTTATTCCCAAGTCTAGCTAGGTATTCTGTTGGTTGTTGTGCCAGTCAAAGAGCCATCCAAAATAGGGCATGTTCTGATCTACATTTTTCAGTGCTGCAAATGGATGACATTATTGGAGTCCTTCTCTTTCTCTGCAAGCTTTGCAATCAAGTGAAAAAGACACCTAGACTGAATTCAAGCAATGGAGACAAAAAATTCATGCTAATGACTCTCCTAGGATTCATTTCAGGTTTCCTTTATATCCTGAATGGATGCTAAGGGTCTTGAGGAATGCTATTTTTCTCAAGTCCTTGGCTAAACTAAGGATACCTTTGAAACTACCATGGGTATCACCGCTTCATAGTCTGCTCCTTTGAACCATAATGACACACATTAAGTAGAAATGAACTCCTTTCTCACACTGATCCAGTCCTGACAGCAGGAGCAATATAGTGGAAGACTTCTCCTATACAGTGGAAGATTTCTCCATTATTCTGCCTTAAAGAGGCTCTCTTTCCTGAAGCCATTCTTGGTACTAAGTATGCACTAAGATGCATGCTTTTGATGCTCAGCCTTCTCAAAATGTCTCAAAGCTATAATGAACAATGTAACAAGACTGTATTTAATAAACTAGAGACTTGTGCAGTTACAAACTCATTTTGGTTTAAGTAATTTTTTTGTTTCTAAATTCCCTATATAAGTTAGTGGGAAGAACTATTGACATAATTGATGACAATGATTGAATCTGTAGAATAAAACAATGAGTACTGATGAAACACCAAGGAGATCTGTAATTTTAAAGTCTAATATCTCTCTTTTACCACTGTCTTGTTACATTTGTCCAACAAACCAGAACAAAACTGCAAGAACTTAGAAATCACTAATCTAATAAATGTTGTGCACAGTTGAATTTTATTTGTTACTTTATAAATGAATAAGCAATACATGCTGTAACCTATGTAAAAAGTGAATATCAGTCAAAGGTTCATCTTATTCTCATCCATGGCAAGTATCTACTAAAGGACACAGCAAAGAACACGACACCCTCATCTATTAGGCATCTTGCACTTCAGTCCATCTTCTGATCCTGTGCAGCAGGCAGGAGAAGAATGAGCTCATGTTCCAAATTGAAGCCAGCCTCTAGTGGCCTCTCAAGTTCAAGATACACTCCTTGAAGCCAGAGTTTCTCTTTAAACCTGTTTAAAAAAGGTCAGTTAATATTGTCCATATTTTTCATGGTGGCAGCTGCAGCATCCCGTTTCATAAGCGACACTATGCTAGTTAGGATAGAGTGTGGTCCTGAGACAATTATAGAGCAAAGAGTGGCTCCAGACAGAACAAAATATTCTAAAACTCATCTTATTGACAAAACAAATAACCAGAGGCCAACTTTAGTTACAAAAAACAAAAGAGACAAGGAAAATGGGGAGAAATTTGACCTTTCTGTATGATCTATGTAGAATCATAGACTTGTTTAGGCTGGAGAAGATCTTTAAGATCACTGAGTCCGACTGTTAACCTAGCTCAGCCAAGTCCATCACCAAACTATCTCACTAAGCACCACATTTACCTGTGTTTTAAATGCCTTCAGGGTTAGTGACTCATGTTTTAATTATACTGGGTGTGCAAAATAAAATTAACATGATCCTGCATTTTCTTGGCTTGCTGTTTTGCTTTGGAATATCTGCCATCTCACAGCAATTCATAAAGGTCAATATGGGTCAATGCTTGATCAGCTTGACTGGAAATAAAGTGTGCAGGAAATAAAGCATGCAGGCACCTTATTATGAAATGAGAACAGTTTTTGAATCAACATATGCCATAATTTTCCTTTCTTTTTACATGCTGCTCTGCATCTAGATAGACAAGCATCAGAAACTTGAAGACAGCACAGCTCTTCCCTTTTTTTCCCTCTTATATTTTATTTTTTGTATGGCTCTTTACCATAGAATTCACTACTCATGAAAAGTTCTGAAAGTATTCAGACACTTTCAGCAGCAAATGTGATTTTACTTGACCAGGGTAAACAACATTTGGAGCAGACTGTGAAAGATTAGCCTGACAGCAATCCCACAGACTCTCAACCTCTTTCCCAGGTCACACTAACCATCAGTTCTTCAAAGCCATGAGAATCCTGAAGCCTCTTTTTCATTACATTGCTCCACATAACTTCTAGAAAGAAAACTATTTTTCTGCACCATCATGAAATCAGCTTTTCACTGTAAAACAGTCTTAAGAGTTTCAGAGTTGTGCAATAAATGTATTATCAATATTTTGGGTATTTTTTAATTGAAAACTTTTGACAGCAAGTCTTATTTATTTATGTGCAGAATTTATTCCTAACCTCCATCCACATCCCTACACTACCTGACAATCTGATGTTATCAGTGAAACAGTGAACTATTAGTAGAATAAACCAGATTAGTAATGGTGACAGGCTACAAATAACTCTCTCATCCTTGAATACTCAAAACAAAGGCAGTTCTAGCACCATAAACTACAGTAGGCTATCAGAGCCTAAATCAAAGAGGCAAGATTTAGTCTTGTGCAAGAAGTCACCAGAAGGACTATTGGCCCATGTGTCTCATTTAATCTACTCAAATTGTTCAGTGGTAGGTTTTGTTACCTTCAATCAGTTAGTGAATAATGACTCCTGTGTTATTAGGGCTGCTACTTAATCTTCTAAATAAGATACTTACTGAGTAAAAACTTTGTTTATGCATTGTGCTATTGAAATGCCATGTTTATGGAGATATATCAATTTGAACTTCCAGTATACTTCATAGTTTTGAGCTTTTCAATCTTACACTAAAATCTAGATTAAGATACCTGGATATTTTTGGATATTTTTTAAAAACTACTTCATTCAATATTGCACAAACTTCATTTTCTATTGTATTATAAGGTCTTCCTTTCTTCTAACATAATTACATAGTCTCTCTTCTAACATAATTACATACTCTCTGAATAAGAATTTATGGTAAAAGCAGTCACACATTATGCTCTTAATTTATTTATGCAAAAAGTCATAGGATTAGGAAGAGTGTTTGACACGTGCTTTGTAAATTAAGGTCCTTACAGCTACTGGAGTATTACAAAATGCAGCACAGAGTAAGCTGCAAGTTACCTTACTGGATGGTGTTTAGCCACCGGCCTTTGATCCTCAATGCTGTGTGTGCCATGGGCTTGTAGTAACTCAGTTGTGGTGACATTTACTTCTTTGGAAGAGTATCCATCTTCCCATTCTGATTTAGCCTGAGTTACAGTAGAAATTTCTGGGGGTTTATTTTTCTCTGAAACAAAACACGGACATCAGTAAGTAAAAGCAAGGTGATCATTTAATATGGCAATGATGTGCCTAAAAGCACACAGCTGGCAGGATGAGTCACCTATTACTGTTATGAAAGCAGAGCAGTGTGCCTTTCCAATTTCATTGCTGGCAACACAGATGTATTCCCCAGTATCCGCAAGGACTACATTTCTTTTTAAAAGGTAATAGGTATCTCCTAATTTCTCAATCTGTAAAACAGTAGAATGGACACAGGAGATTACTAGCAGCATAATGCAGCATCTATTTTCTGTCTCCCAAGAAATATTTCAAGAACATAGGAACATACACTGATGTCTCCAGATACCACGTGAATATTATCCTTCGTCCAGTAGACATGTGGTTTGGGCTTTCCCTGTATAGTACAATGCAGGATTAAATCTTCCCCTTCTTGCAGAGTTTTATGTCCAAATTTTTGTAGGAAATTTGGCTGTTTTCCCTGTACTAGAAAAAAAAAGAAATCACATTGTTTTAAGGCACAAAAAAAACAACTGAAGAAAAAAAAAACCCCAAAAACATTCATATTATTACAAATCTCACCACATTGCATGCCAGAAAAAGCCTTTACTGATGCCTGGAACTCAGGATAGCTTACTTGAGAGACAGTAGGCAGACATTGTTTTTCTACATATAACATTTGTTCAAACACATGGGTATTAAGCACCCAAAGATTTCATGCATTGGCATAGTGATATTAGTTCCATGGTAATGCCCAAACAATCTTGTATTTTGTGTAGCAGCAGGTGAGCCTGTGTGGATTATTGTGTTTCAGTGAAGGTGGAAGAATAAATATTCCCCACAAATATAAAGAGAAAAAAGTCAAGAGAGCAAACTTTTGCCTGTAGTTCATTGTGGATTGTTATACACCACATTTTTTTCTTCACTTCCCTCCCCCCTTTTTCTAGTAAAATACTCCACGTCATTAAAAAATATCAACAAGATGTATCTATGTTTGCAAATGATGAAGGCCAGAATGCAACCTCTGTACCACTTTAATCAAGATCATTATTTTGACAATCATTAATACTGAAACCCTGTACTAACAGATGACACAGTACAAATCTGTTTCAGATGGGCAAATAATTGCATTTTGCCAGAGCACATGAGATTGAGTTTGTGCTGTCTTCATGCCGACTGTGGGAGGACAAACGACACCTGAGCCAGTACAAGGCCTGGCTAATACAAATTAACCCATCAAAATTGTTTGAAGCCACTTCAATCATCACCATCAGCGGGTACTAAGTCAAAGCATTGCTTCATGTGACAAGTAACTCTACAGCCACCTGAAGTTCCACTTACATTCCACCTCCAGGGCCAAAACAAAACAAAACCAAAACCAAAAAAAGACAACTTCAAAACCTGGACTAACACAGGGAATCAAAGCAGCAGATGTTACACAGAAGCACCAACGGGTACTATAACAAATACAAACATTTTGTATTTCTATCACACAAAGAATGCCTTCTTGATCCTTTTTACTGTAAATTGTACTTTATATTCATAATATTTAACAAAAATTATCATCAGCCTTCTCAGAAACAGAAAGTTACTTAAATATATGATAAATAGCAGAGCTTGAATCTGCTCTCAACTGTATCATTTAGGATAATATTTTTTTCTTTAAGTTATTGTGAAACAAAATTCAATATATTTCATAAAGGTGCCCAGCAACTTCTAAGCCCAAATATATTGAGCTCATGGCTATTTTTTTCAAACGTGTGAGCATGGTAAGACATTTTCATGCCCCGTATTTAAAAAATCCACTGCTCAGATGAGCTCTTACTTGCAATAAGCTTTCAAGCTCAACTGCTTTTCTGTTCTTCCCATGTACTGTAAGAGTGACACCACAGTACAGAGCAGAAGTGTACAAGTTTTACTGTCATGCTCTTGATAACCTGAGGTCTGGATCAGCCAGCACTAGCAGTTCGAAAAACTCAGCTCTTGGCTGTTGAAAGTTAACATGCACAAGCTGCCACCACCATTGCCTTGCATACACCTAAAGCAAAGAAACTTAGGATCTGCAGCTTCACTTCAAGCAAGAGAGCCAAGCTTATGCTGCTGCTGCCTCTGTGCAGTAGGCTGGCAATAAGTCATAGTGCATGATTAGCTTGTATTCCAGTGGAAAACATTAAGTGGGCATCAGCCACTCCTTGTGATATATTTGTCTGAATTCCATCACTTGTGTGGTTTGTATTACCTTATGAAGTCAAGCAGCAACTCGTACCAGGATGGTTTTGTACATTATATATATATTTTTTAAAAAAATAAAAAAAATCATCATTGGACTGAAATGGTGATAAAGCTTAAACTCCACCTTGATTTTGTAACAGTCATCAGAACATAAAAGCTACAATGAGTAGTTTCTAGAAAGCAAAGGGAAAAATATACAACACAATACAATAATCCAGGTTGGAAGAGACCTTCAAGACCATCACATCCAACCTATCAACCAATCCAACCCACCTAAACAACTAGACCATGGCACCATATGTGCAAAGAAAACCATAAAGTGACAGTTACTACAGCTCTTTAAGGCATAGGCTAAAACTCAACAGGAACAAAAAGTCTACTTTAAAAGAAGAGTTCATCCTCTGAAAGCAATCTTCAATACAGAATTGAAAACCCACACTGATGGCTTAAGATGTTTACTATGGGCATGTAATTTCCAATTTCTGATATATCAAAATGTGATATTACCAAGTTTATCAACTTCCTTCTGTCTTCTCCAAAAATTTAGGCTCAACTGAGAAATATCTTGGGAAGTATAGGTTAGATGAGTAAACAGTGAGGTGTGTTGAGAACTGGCTGAATGACAGAACACAAAGGGCTGTGATCAGTGGTACAGGATCTAGTTGGCTAGTGGTGTTTCCCAGGGGTTATAACTGGGTCCACTCTTGTTCAATGTATCTGTCAATGACCTGGACAAAGAAAGAGAGTTTACGCTCAGCAAGTTTGCTGATGATACAAAACCGGGAGAAATGGCAGACACATTGTCAGGCTGTGCTGCCATTCAGCAAGACCATGACACCCTGGAGAGTTGGGCAGAGGTCAGCTTTGTGAAGTTCAACAAGGGCAAGTGGAGAGTCCTGCACCTGGAGAGGAATAACCCCATATATCACCTGTTGGAAAGGAGGTCTGCAGAGAAGGACCTGGGAGTTCTGGTGGAAGAGTTAACCATGAGACAGGAATGTGTCTTGGTGGCCAAGAGGGACAATGGTATTCTGGGGTGCCTTAAGAACAGTGTGGCAGAGGGAGGTTCTCCTCCCACTCTCCTCTGCCCTGGTGAGGTTGCACCTGGAGTGCTGTGTCCAGTTCTGGGCTTTCCAGTTCAAGCTGGACAGGGAACTAATGGAGAAAGACTAGCAGAGAGCCATGAGGATGATTAGGGGTGTGGAGCAATTCTCTTATAAAGAAAGGTTGAGACTGTGGGGTCTTTAGCCTGCAGAAGGCTGAGAGGGATAGAGGTCATGAGGATGGGGCTGAACTCTTTTCAGTGGCGGTCAGTGATAAGACAAGGGGCAATAGGCACTAGCTAGAATACAGGAGGTTTTGCTTGAACTTAAGGAGAAAATTCTCTGTTTTGATGGTGACAGAGCATTGGAACAGGCTGCCCAAAGAGGTTATGCAGGTTTCTTCTTTGGAGACTTTCAAAACCCACATGGACAAGTTCCTGTGTAACTGGAGTTAGGTGTACCTGTGTTAGCTGGGTGTTTGGACTAGATGATCTCTAGAGATCCCTTCCAACCCCAGCCATTCTGTGATTCTATGAGATTCACATCATGCTGATGAAACACTGTATTCACTCAGCATTGCTCTAAATAAAGACATTGACATTTATTGTTTTGAGCTTGTGTCTCAGACAAGCTCCTAACAGAATTGCAAGAAATTTTACTAAGGAATATCAGTTGGCTCTCATGACCCAACTGATTTGAAGTATCCATAATCCAGAGCTTCAGTTTCCTTGAACACTATAGTGTAGACTCAGTAAATGAAGCCGGAGCAGTAATTTTTAAAGACATAGCTCCTTTGAGCCACAAAACGTAAACATACACAAAAATGTCTAGCTTGACCTATCAAAATCTCCAGAGAAACATTCAGAAATAGGCATACCTTACCAGTCATTTGAGAAGAAGCCACCTTTTTCCTTTTTTTTTTTCCAACCACATATGATCCAAAGCAAATCAGGGGAATGCCTCATCCTTCTATTGCCTACTGACTCACACTTGGGCCCTCAGACAGGCTGCTTCTTTTGAAAAATGAAAGTAATTAATCCCTTTCCCCTACAAACTTGTGTACCGTGTGTAAATACCCCTTCATGTAATTCCACATTGTAGTCAGGCACATCTCATTCACCACCTTCTTTCCCAATGAGTGTCTGCACATGGGGAAGGAGGAAGGGTGATTAGGTTAGCAATATGCCTAGGTATTATGTTTCTGTTGTAAGAGAGAGAGAGATGCTTTTTCTGAAGAGAGCATCAGGAAGATACAAATATTTGGAGTTTTGAAGTACCTGCAGGCTCAAAACTGTGACTGTGATGAGGTGAACTTACCTGTATAGAAGAAGAGTGTAGCAGAATCAGCACGATACAAAGCACCTGCTTCTACAGTATAGTTAAAAGAAGGTGGAAGTGAAGCATGTACAGGGCCGGGGGCGCTGGGAGAAGCACTACATTGAAATTATTGCTGAAACAAGGTAAGCGCAGTTCTCTTTCAGAGAAAGAGTGTATCATGAGACATCATCACTATCACTTTTCTATTTTAGGATTATCTGAACAGAAATCAGCAGGACTTTCCCAGCAAAATTATTGGGGCATTCATTAGGGTCCTTAAATAAAGAGTATTTAAAACCAGACTGCCCACACAGCTGTAATCAGCATTTAATATACCTTTGTTCACAAAGCTAAGCATTGAAACCAAGAGACATTCATTACCCTGATGTTTATATTTGCCATCTCTAATCTCTTTCTCTTTTAAAAATATTGTTTCTTGCAGCAACTAAAGATGTGGCTGGTATCCTCATACTTATTAAAAACTGCATTAAAAATATTCCTGATTTAAAAATAGACACAATACCATACTCATAAAATCAAGTTTTGTTAATCTAAAATTCACAGAAATGCTCAAATTATCAATGGAAAGGTCTAATGAATAAAGGAATTACACACCTCTATGATGGTTGATTAAAATCTACTCATGTACTAATGCAATTTCTGGCCTTATATCTATAAATTTTTGCATTTAATAACTACGTATCTGAGTACTAAAAAAATGACAACATTGTCATAGCGATAAGGCATTTGTTTTGACTTTTTGCTGTTTCACAGTGTTTGTTATACAACAATAGTATGAAAGCAATAATTATGTGTACACTTGAAAATAATAATGTGCTTAGATTTTTTAAGTCTCAGGTAAAGCAAGTGATTGAAATTTCTCCCACTTGTTCTAAAACCTATTAAATAAGGTTAAGAGATTTAATGTAAATGTGCATGAGGGAGAAGGTCTGTATACCTACCCCCTAGGATACCCCCTGTATACCTACATAGGCCCCTAGGAGCCTAGATGTACAGCAGGAAGTGTTATGAGGGAGGAGAAAGAATTTGTTCCCATAATCTGTGTACACTCACCCAGTAATTCTGGATGAGCCTGTCGGTTGCATCTTTAACTCATAAAACTGTTCTGCAAGTACCAATAAGCAATCAGATCTGACCACAAGACTAGATCCAAGCTACCTCCAATTCCTGCACTATGAGTTGATAAAACGTTCATATCCTTTTGTTCTTCTTGTCACAGGTGTGTTTGGGACAAATTTTCCCAAGCAGGAATCCTAGCTCTAGTCTTGCTTTCCAAACAACTGAGACTCATCTTGCAGTGTTTTGCTCAACAAACAAACCTTTTTGGCTCTACTCCAACCAAAAAAGTCGAATCCATCTCTCTGAACTCATACATGGCCATATAAAAAGGACAGAACAGTGATCATTCCAATACTGACCTTTCTGTAGTTTTCACGATGAAAGATCCACAGGTTAAAACAGAGATGCAGCTTTGATCCCAGCATCTGTGGAGCTACAATGACTATTTCCGTCACAAGCTTTATGACAGATCATACTTACAGGCCTAATCCTGGCAGAGGCAGCACAAAAGAGGAAAGATAACATCTCTGCTTTCACTCCTGCTGGTGTTTTTTTGTGCATCTACTTAGCCTCAACACTGAAGCCAGGCAAAAATGCCTGAAAAAGTGACTTAAGTATTATATAAAAGTTACTTAGAATATGTCAAAAGAACATCCATCATTTCAATTTTTGAATGATGGCCACTTTCAGTAAAAATAGAGGATTGAAGGGCAGCCATCACCTAGTGGTGAATTCAAGTTACTAAGCAGTGGCAACTACAGCAGGCAAAACTTTATAGCACATAGTAGAGACATTCTGGTTGGTTCTGCCTTTGTTTAATACATCACTTATGTCGGTCAGCTTACTCATATAGAGTATTTGCTGTATGTTTATAACAACCATACATAAAAGTAGAAGGGCACCAAAACGCACTAAACTGAATTTTACTTCTAGAAAAATTGAAAGATTCAAAATCATACTAATTATTAAAATTAGCTTTATTGTTCAAAGGAAAGTACACTTTAGGAAAAGAGGTGATTTGTTTTCCTAAGAGTTCTTACAAATCAACATTTCTAGAAGCTGACTGAACCTGGAAGGATAATACCAACTTTAGTTTGTTTTGTTTCCCTACCTGCTCACCTCCTCCTCCTGCTGCATTGCTGTGAGCTTATATTCCTTGGAGAGCTTCTGTTTCAAAGTTACAGGAATTTTAATAAAGTTGCAGTCACTGGGCCAAAATATATAAACATCAGTCTTCAATCTCACTAAGTTCCAGCAATTTGCAATATATATTCTGCGCATAGCAGTAAAAAGTTAACTTCTCTTGCACAATTCGCAGAAATGAAGCTAAATATTTTCTCTCTATAGATTTTGTGCAACACCACAGCTGCAATATGAAAGTTGCAAATCAAAGACACAGGAATAATCATGTAGCAGTTTGTTGTTGTTTTCACCAAACAAACAGAAGAAGCACCAGATTTAAAAAATGAGGGTACATTTGAGGATTTATAAATTGAATCTTCCACTGGCACTGTTACATCATTGTTATCAAATATTTAAACAAATTACTACTTTAATAAAAAATGACATTTAATATTTGTGGTTGTCCTTGTCAAGAATGAAATGCAATATGTAGGTGAACAAAATTCTGGTTTGGACTTACCACTTTGAAGTTATAGGAAAATTCCATTTGACTGAAACAAGGCAATTTTTTAGTTGGTTGGTTGGGGGTTTTTTTGTTTTCTTTTCAATTTTGGTTGTTGGTGGTAGTTTTGCCTGTTTTCTTCTTTTTTAGGTAAATACACTTTTGAGTGTTTCCCCAGTTTGGTGGCTTTTGTTTGAATTCAGTACCTTAAAAATTCTAAACATACACAGATGCTCACTTCACAAACTATTATCTTTCTTGTCTTATACTAAAAATTCAATGGATTGTTAGAAATATTAATATCTTTAAATTTATAAGAAGGTAGAGAAAGTATCACAAGCATCTGCCTAAGCAGATTGGTGTGCTGGAATGTCTCATTTTGAAAACATTTTGAGTTTTGGCCGAGTGTATCCTTAGTGCCACTTAACACAAATTCTGTTAATTGTGGGCCAAATCTTTGCAGTACAGATAGTGACAATTCTATTGGAGCTTTCATTTGTGGAGACTATCTGCTGGGCTGAAACAGCTTTAAATACATTCTCTACTAGTGCAATCATGAATGGTATGATTTTCTTATAGAGAAGATTTATTCTATACAAATATTTATTTTTTAAATTATTGAGCAGAATGTGGTTGGAAATAATGCATTTGATGTTTAAAAAACATTCCAACACTCTCCATGCACCCTCTAAAAAGACATGTAATGAAAATACACATTAATTTGAGCACTCACTCTGGCTATATTTTGACATCTAGTACCTATAATCACTTAAACTATTTCCAACATTGTAATACCAACATTTTTTGAAAACAAAACTCTGCCTTACATTTGACAAAACCTTTGTGGCATTTTTATCACAACATCACTATGAGAAAAAAAGAAATGCAATACTGGTATTAAAGAAACAAGCAATATATCAAGTGTAACATAAAAGTGGTTTGGTACAGATTGTGAAAGATGCAGTGTATAGAAAATAAATGTAATGTTTTCTTAGCATGTGAGAGTGCAGTCAATACTGAACTTACTTTGTGAATAGCCAGTACATTAGTGAAATGCTAATATAGACGACACACAACACTGTCCAGTTTATTCTTGTAATAAGTGGCCTGTTACCTTTCACATGGAGAATGGCACTTGATGAGATAGTGCCGTTCAAATTTTTAGCCCGAACAACATAGAGGCCAGCATCTTTGTCACACACCTTCTGAATGAACAAAGTATGCTTTGTCTCCTTTTGAAAAAGCTTTAAGTGCTCATCTGCAGTCAATTTCTGGCCCTTCTTGTACCTGAAGTAGAGAGTCAGTTTTCAAGTCAGATTTTTATCACTGTATGTCAAGCAGAACTTTGCAAAGTCAGACAAGCTCTATAATACTACATAGTAAGAGACAAAGGTCACTGCTGTCCTCCCATTCCTCACTTCTATAGTTAATTGTAAACATGGATGACTATTTAAACAACTCAAATTGCTGGCTAATTCATTCTTAAGACAGAAAATATGGTTCTGAAAGTGGTTTTCAACGGACAGTTATCTTGCTGCACCATTGGAGAAGGCAGCATCAAGGCCTGGGCCCCTAGTTTTCTTCTGAAACAGGTGTTGAGTCAGTCCATGTTCAGTGTATGAATAGGCTCTTAACATGCACAAGCAAAGTACAAACTTTCTGAACTTCTGTCTTCACTATAAAGTTCACATCACCAAACCGTATAGACCAATGCATCAGGAGCTATTCCAATGAACTGCTGTCATATTCTGACACCTGAGCATCTGCCAAAATCATGTATTGGTTTTGACTCCTGATTTATATATTGGAATTGTGAGAGAAAAATTCTGGCTCTTCTTGCCTCATGATGCTTCAGCATAAGCTATATTTAACCTAACACAAACACAAAAATAATTTTCCATGTGTCTATCCAGTAAAATCTCTACCCCAGTACATAATACATGGTATTAATGAATTTTTAATTAAAAAGCAAACAAACAAAAAAACGGGGGGGGGTTGCATTCATAAATTTATAATTTGCAAAAAAGTTTGAGTTGAATTTATGTTTGAACTATTGTTTGCAGTTATTTTTTTAAGAGACCATAAATTAGCAGTGTATATAATTTTGAGCTAGATTAATACTGTCTTACAATAAAATAAAACTGAAGGTTCCTCTCTTTTTTAACCAGCAATACTCTTCAAAGTTTAGAATACCAAGATTCAAAACAAAGTAACTTTATTGATACTAACACAGTATAGCACCAAGGCTGCAATATCCAGTAATTATTTTGCTGAACATAAGGTCTGCCTAATCCTTTATATGTGTAATAATTATCTTAACATCAAAATATTTCCAGCAAGAAAATGAATACATTAAAAGACAGGCCTCCATATTGGAATAAGTGGAAAACTGGCAAATGAGGTAAAACTTTAGGAAAATATGCAATCACACAGAAGACTACAACCATCACCTTGAAATCCTACTCCTCTTTCTCTCCTTATTACCTTTGGCAGGAAATTTCTAAAAAGTAATCTTGAAAGACGTTTGTTTCTCACAAATGCAGTATAAAGCTATCTAATTAGACATGCAGCAACTAGAGAGAGATAAAGGGCACAGGCACATATATAAATATATAAAACTGTTTTTCTGGGTATAAATATTAAGGAGGTTTTCTTAACCTGTAACCTCTCTTCAGTTTTTGACAACAGACTCCAACATATATATAATTGTTTGGGTCTACATATGTGTAGTGGCTACATAAATATTATAACATGCACTTGTGTATGTGTCTGTCCACTCACAGTGCCAGGATCTTGAGAAAATGCAGGTGAATTTACTTACAGTAAATCTGGAGTGCAGCTTTGTTTTAAGAAACTATTGAACAAGTGGAATGTCATATTCCAGAATATAAAAACTGTACGACACATCTGCTTAAAAATCATTAGATGTAGTTGTTCAATGCTCTCCTTATTCATAAAATTAAATACAGAGAGATTACTTCAAGTAGGTTAATTGTCAAAAGTAATTTTGAAGGTGGGAATCATGCAGAAGTGTGGAAGAGAAAAGACCCAAGACATTTATTCTAGTCTATAGAGTAAATAATTTGGTTATAAGTGGTCTAAGTGTCTGAGGTATATTTACTGCTTCTCATTATAAGCTACCCACCATGTCAGTGTAGGCTCTGGGAATCCCGTTACTTCTACTTCCAAAGTTACTGGAGAACCTTCCATGACGGTTTTGTTAGACAGAAGCTGGGAGAAGTTAGGCACCTGTCCAGTTAGGCTGGCCATGCTGTTCTTTTCTGATGAACTTTTAATCTCTTCTTGGGTGACCATCTGCCTCTGATAGCTTCTGGTGGTGTCTGATTGAAACACAAAACCTGAGAATGCATCAGGCAAAGCATGCAGCCTGTCCTGGGTTTTAGTACAGTTATTCAAGTCATGCAATTGTTCTTGTGTTTCTGCCATGCTTTTATGGAGTTCAAGGTGTTGCAAATGTGTTTTGCACACTTCACTCATCACGCTACATACTGGGTTGGCAGTTATAGTGCAAGAAGCAGTGCTAGTTTCAGATACTCCTTTTAAGTTGCAAGTCACAGGAGATATTTCTCTGACTTTCTGACCAGAATCTGTGGAAGAGATACAAAACTTCTCAAACTCATCTGATAATCTTTCCATTTGATTATTTGTAGCACCAGCATAAGCAGAATTTGTTAAGGGATCAGATGCTTCCATCACTTTTATAATGCTAGCAGTTTTCTGCATTTGCAAGCTACAGGAATTGACATGCAGACTGTGAGAACTACCACAGCACCGCTCTTCTAGCTCTGCTTCAGAATGTAAGAGGTTGGACTCTGGTGTTTCAGAAAGCGGTGGCAAAGAGATATCATCAGGTGATATACACTCATATTCATCTCCGGAGGGTATTTCTTCTGCCAGGAATTCAGTCTGTAAACTATCCTCTTTGGCTGAAGATGACAGCTCTGTATCCTGTGAAACAAGATCCTCACCATCTGGGCAGATAACTGGAATATCAGCCGATTTATTCCTCTCCTTACATTAGAGGGGAAAGAAGAGGAGAGAAAGAAGAAGAAAAAGAAACACAGAGGATAAGTTCTCATTCTATGCACCTTTTCATGCAGAAGCCAGCAGCAGTATTTGAAATATTTCTTCTACATAAGATAATTAATCACAAAATTTTGCGGCATCTAACTGGAATTTCAAACAGCTTGGATAGTTTCTAGCAGATATTATAATTATACATAAATATTTATAGAAATAGTAATGATAAAAGAAAAAATACCCTTTCTACAAACAAAGGATAATCCCCTAGGTGCTGTTTATAAGAGCATTTGCAACTAGGAGCTAGAGCAGGAGGTGGCCTAAGTACATCTAAATGGGAAACAGTTACATAGCAAAAAATCATATTAACAGCCAAGTTACTGGACTGTGATTCTTTAAGAGTGTCACCAGACATGTTCAAGATTTACAGAATTAAACCAACACCTTTAAAATATTTTCCTAGTATTTCATATCTCTCATTTATTTGACAGCTGTTTCAAGATCTTTGCCAAACATTAAAAAAAAAGAAATGTTTACGTTATTGTTATACTACCTTCTATGTAGAATTAAACAAACAAACAAACAAAAATAGTCCCACTCATCATGTTTCAGAAACATCTGTATGTGGCAGGCATGCATCAGTATTAATTGCAAAGCATTGAAGCTATTACATGATTTATTAATTACTTCTCTGACTCTTATTACTTTTTGCATGTCTAACCACATAATCAAGTCTATTTCATTTGTGGCAGAGCTGTCAACAAAGCTGTTGATAATGTTTTCTTATGCTACTCTCTCACCATTGAATTCTATATAAAAACATGTAATCCACTGAGCAATGTTTCTATTGCCTACAAAACTGTTTGCTCAAATCTATTGGGTGATACACTGGATGCCACTGCTTCCCCAGGCATGTCTCTTTGGCAGTATGCAGCACAAAAGCAGTATAGCACATCTGTTTAGTTGTGGGGTTTTTTTGCCCACCACCCCCACCAACCATCACCCCCTTTCCACCCCCTCCCCTTGACCCCTCCCAATAACCAGTGCCCAAAATAAAACTAAGTAGTAGAGCTTTATTTGTGCCCTGATCCTGTAGATATGATAGTTTTGATATAGAATCATATAGTTTTTTTTCCAAGTAAATCCATGAATTAATGGCTAGAGGAAATCTGGGATTTTACTGTGCCTGTTTTATTAAGTAATTCAATGCAGTTTTAAGTTCAAGTTTGGGCATTAAAGAAGTTTTTCACAAGCATCCCCTGATGAACTCTGACCCCAAAGTGTCTTTCAGTATGAATATATAATGGATATAAACAGTACAAATTATAACTGAGTTTCCAGTTTTGCAAACTGTGACAACTTTTCCCCTTTCCAATTACTCAGAAAAGAGTACATAATGAGCTACTTCTTCCTTCTACACATACTCAATATTTGTGTGTGTTCCAATTATAAATTATTTCTAAGAATTGGTTATTGTTTAGATATTAATTCCAAGACAGTCTTACAATATATTTTTCTAGAGTTTGCAAATTTGACTGTCGCCCAGCTCTTTTAACCTTATTAGCATTGTTCTCAGTGCCTCTCTCAGCTTTAAATCTGACCAAACTTACAAGTCTTTCTTTAATGAAGCTTTAAAAAGAATTTCAGTAGCAAATTCTGTCTGTACTGGCCTGACTGCACTAAGAAACTTAATAAACCAAATCTGATTAAACATTAAGAAGTTGAAAAAATTCTGAGCAGATCTATTAAAACAACACAGGTCAAAATTTCTGAATAACCATTCTCTACTGCTTAAATGAAACAATAGCCCAGATTCCTTCTGTCTGTTGAGGAGTCTACGGACATGTACACTACAGGAAGGCCACAACAACATAGGAATATTCCAGTGACTAATTTAGCGAAATCACAGAACTGAACAGAGTGATTTCAGACATAGCTGGAAAATGCCCCTGGAGAAAATAATGCCAGGTGGGCCGTGAGCTGGCAAACTGTCAGACAGGCTTTTACAACACAGAGACTTTGAGCCCTGGTGTGCCACCTCAGATGAAAGGAGAATGAGAATGAATCTGCCATAAGAAAGTATAGGTCACTTTTTAGAACTATGATCTCTAATAGTGAAGCAAATTAATACTGCAAAACTAGCATGCAGAAGTGTAGGCAAAATTAGATACTGCTGTCCCACTAGGCGAGGGGCTGGGGATGGGCCAGGGCTTTCCTCAGAAAGGATGGAAATGGAAGACAGAAAAGCTGTAGTGAGAAGAACCTGCTACTTCTTTAAGTGATGTATGGAGTGATGAAAAGGGTGGAGGCATCATAGCTGCCATACTTCACATCTGATATCAGCTGTTTCACATACCCTTTCCTTCTCCCCTTGGCAGCTGAGGCATAGTCTGACAAGGACTGACAAAGCTGGGGCCTATCAAGTTAAGAAATAGGGCTATGAACATCTGCTGATTGAGGTGCTTCTCCTAAAGGTGGCTTTTTGGAACAGCCACAAAATTTTGAGTGAAATTTGAGCTCCAAGCCAATGGTGAAACTCCCACTGACTTGGAATGGCAGTAACAAAATTAATTAGGCTGAATTTTGGCTTGTCAGCACATTACCAGTCTTTCTGCATTGAACAGAGGGGAATGTTAATAGACGTTGAATTTCTAGAAAACAACACAACTTAATGTCTTGTAGTATTGGTTATCAGTATGGAAATTCTGGAGCTCTAAATCAATTACCAATGTATCCTACCTTTCTAAAAGCTTAGATATATAGCCACCTACTCCAATTTACCAGAATATTTCACATAGTAAGTTATTTATATTTATGTCAGGATTACAAGGCTTCAAAATGTTTTTTAAGCTAAAGGAATTCCTATCATAAAATGTAGGTCTACTCTTGTATTGACTGCATTTCTAAGGCTACATTTATTCTTTGACAATTTGAAACATTTTATCTTTATTTACTGTATATCCATGAATAAAACATGCTTATCTGTTATTTTTCTGTCCCCTCTAGATTGTTATTCTGAATGTACATCCAGTCTTTAATGACCTAATTTCCTTTAGTACATTGTCCTCAACATGCAACCCATACTTTCAAACTTAGCATCTCTGCTGCACAGAATTTTGGCAACCAAAATGTAACTTTAATGTTTTGAGGTGAGGCTGAAGACAACTATTTGATGCTGAGCTCTGTTATTTATTTGACATGTTGTATCAATAGTATAGCAGATTATTTGTGACATGATGTTGTACCAAGAATACAATAGATCATCCGTACTACTAGCTGTATTCATGCTCCATCATGGGTTTGCCATTACTGATTTCCTGTTATTCACACTGTTGCAAAACTGAGGCAATTCTCTGCCTGTTTTGCACTACCTATTTGTAATACTGTAAATGGGAATACAATCAAAACCCATCAATCTATAGCAATATGGATCATTTTTGAGATGCAAAATTTAGGAGAAAAATATTCATAAATTTTACTAATATTAAATAAATCAACATGAGTATCAGACACCTGTTTAATGTTGGGAGGAGGCAGAGTATTGTTTCTTTTCTCAGTAATCCTTTCTTAATTTCTAAGCAACTTATCTGATCCCAGATGAAAGAAAAATGCTTTAAAATAACTTATTTCTTCCCTAGGTCCTAAATGATTCAACAAAGAATCCTAATGTCCACCACTGTGAGGCTTCTCTCATAGCATATTATTTACAAATCAAATACTTTCATAGCTTGTCTCTAAGGGTTATGTGAATATTAGTGCTCTGGGAAATACTAATAGCAATCTCCTCTATTATTTTATATATTACCTCAAGTCTTATTATAAAGGAGAGAGCAGGAAGAAGGAATGGTCACAAGGAGGACGTTTGCATTAAGAACACTGTCAATAAGACGAAAGGAAAATTTGTAAGAGATTACGAAAAGAGTATTCTGCTAGGTTGTTTTTTGTTTTTTTTTTTAAAGATACACAGGCAAGCAAAAAGAAAGCCAACAAAATTTTAAATCCACATTGAAGAATATGTGGGTTGACTAGAAGGCAAAGGGATAACTAGAAATTAAAAAAAAAAAAAAAAAAAAGAAAGAAAGAAAAAGAAAGAGAGAAATGAGGCAGATTACAGTGATAGCATCCAATGTAATGGAAGCTTCAAGACAGAAAGGCAAGGAACTTACCAGCAATACACAAAAAGCCTCTTAAGAAACAGAGTTGTAGTTAAAAAGAAATAAAATCTAACTAACCTGCTGCTTTTGTTCCTCTTCCCTGTCTTTAATAACAGCCTCACATGCTTCTTGACCATTTCTTTCTTCTTTTCGAACAGTAACCAACTCTTTGGAAAACTCAGCTTTCTGCCATGTGAAAAGAAAATTAAGTACACTTATACACAATTGGTAGCAATTGTTACCTGCAAAATTACTTAAGTTCCATACAAAAGAGTAGAGAAAAATGCAGTCTCCAAACAACTCTGCTAAAGATAACTTTACAATTAGTGAAATTTCTCAAATTGAAATATTGCAATGATTCTGAAAATTCCCATCTCTCTAAAATATCCCTATTATGCTGAGTTAGCAAAAAGATCAACATTTCAAGCCCTATTCTGACAGAACCTGGGGCTACCATTCTGCATACATTAGCATTTATGTAACAAATGGATTGGAAAGATAACTTTGAAAAATGTATCTGTCATTTATTTTGAAGCTTCTTTGTGGTCACTGTGCAAGGCAAAGACATCTAACAACTTCTGGAACTCATTTGTGTTTTTGGCATCTCTTACTGTTTAAGTGCATTAATGATTAATTTGAGTGATTATCAGTTTTTATAGCTTTAATTCAATTAAAAATATAAAGTGAAACAACATTCAACATCAACAAGAGCAGGATATTTGAGTATCTTAATTCTTCCAGCTTCACAGCAGAACTAATCTATCAGCTATTGCTGCTGCATGTGGGAGATTTTTGTGTGTTACTTTGGGGAGGTGGCAGGGGGGTGGGGTGTGTAAAGTGTATGGAGGTTTCATAACAGGAATCTAGTCTTCTTGGCTGTCTTCCATAATTTGTCCTTGGTTGATACATTATACTCAATTACATTCAAAGCAGTTTATCAGAATATGAAAGTTAAAATATTGTGCCCTTAAATTAGAAAAGCATTTCTTATAAATAATTAAATTCCTTCCATTTTATCACAAATTGGTTTTGAGGATGATTTTTCCAATAGGAAGCCAACCCTAGGTTGTTTGGCATTTTATAGATCTAAGAGTTAGCTATATTACAGTCCCAAGGGAAGAAGAAATATATATAAAAATATTTGTCTAGATACTCAAAGAAATCGAGGCATTTCCCCCTAAAAGTTACTTGAAAGCAGTAACAGTTCTGAAAGCTGAGAAAAAGAAACCCAGGAGGAGCACTTAGTGGACAAAGAAGTAGCACTTCATTGATTCATTACAATCATTACCCAAGGCAATAGAAAATTGAACAACTGAGAAATGCTTCACACTGCCATAGATGATCCTCATTTAAAAGCAGTATTTCAAACACTACGCCTGATAAGTTGATGCAGATGCAATAGGTTCTCCAGTTTAATAAAAGATAAAAAATACCTTAATCTCCTTAAGTTCTCTCAGAGATCTGTACAACTCATCAACAGAATGAATTATTTCTTTATACTTTAATACAGCTTTTTCAACATGCTTATCTCCTTCAATACCTACAAAGGTAAAACAACATGAAAATAATACAGAATAACTCAAACAAATATGTAACAATCAATGTACTTTGTAACCCAAATATGCTACAATAATTACATTTTTCTATGTTTTGTTTTGCTGAAGGAGCTCTGTGATTTGCAGCAATGTGCTTTCCTACTTCTTACTAGCCCTTAGCCACTGCAGGTCTTCTGCTAAGCTTCTCCTTGAACAAAATTATTTTTGTCTAATTAATGATACTGTTTTCAAAGATGCTGACCTCATGAAGTGTCCCCTAAACTAGTTGCTGCCTCATACATCAAAGAGGCACTTAGATCCTTGATACAAGAAATACAAAAGAAAGGCAGGATGGAGAAGGTTTTTCTGATGTAATCATGTAAAAAACCCAAAGCAATTTCTTTATCTCAGTGTTCCCGACCAAATGATATCAAATGTTTACAATGTTGAGAAGGTTTAATTAAAAAAAGAAAAAAAAAAGGGAAAAAAGTAGAAAAGCAATCTGTGCTGCCATACAGTCTTTTCAAAACTAATTAGAGGACTTGAAAAGCACAGTTTTTATCTCTTGAATTTTAATTAAGATTTATGCTTGAATTGATAGACTATGCATCATCACGTTACGTCTGACTTGGTCACTTATCTTTGCATAAAATAACTTCAACAATTTCAACAAGTAGAAGAAAAGAAAAACCTGAAGTTTGATAACTTTCAGTCCTTTTGGTTGACCATGTTCCAAATCAATACAATTCTAAGTATAGTACTTGCATAACAATCTACCTTTTTTTGCTCATAAAATGCTTAAGAAAGTCAGCAATCAAATACCACTACTTAGTCACAGTGTTAAGACAAAAAAATTGCCTCAGCATTGAGGTATATAACCATAATATGCTTTGACTTCAAAGGCTTGCCTGTTATGAGATAGCATAAACCATGAAATCTTAATTCCAAGCTCATAAATATTACAAGGACATTCACACTTTGATTTCAAGGTGAACTCCGGGTATGTACAGAAAAATCAAGAAAGTACCAGACTCTTGAATAGTTTTGTATTTTTATTGTTTAAATATTTTTTCTGAAATCCTTTGCCTCTTCCAATCAATACTTTTAAACAATTGGATTTTAATCTTCATAGTAGTATTTACTTTAATGAACAAATCTAGTAATCTGCTTTCTCCTGTCCCAAGTTACTGCATGTTTTTTCCCCCCACAGAACACCATCAGATGGTTGCTCACCATATAACTGCTCAGCAAGGTCTATAATCTGCTGAATTCTTTCTTCTTGTTGAGGCACTGTAGGCTCAATGAACTTATTGAATTGCTTGTAGAGACTCTCTATTGCTTCTTTAGTTTGGCATTCTGCAGAATACTTGCCAACTCTAACAACTGTTGCACTCACATCGTCAAACCAAAAATGACACTAATGGATAAAAACACTGCATTATAATGAATTATTATCAGTTTGGACCGGTCTGTTTTTAGGCTGACCACAAACAGTGGCATACAATAGGTCTTAATTTTTCCAATTTTAATTACCCTGAAAAGTGTTTTTCATTACCAATGTTGCTTCAAATATTAAGTTTTGTTAAATTGTCTTTAAAGACTAGTTCCATGCTCATTTTGCAAGCATAAAGAGGTTATTTGTTAACATTTATGCATACATGTTTTATTTCTAGGTTCTTTCTGTTTTCTGTATCAACTGAATAATTTCACAAACTTCTTATCATGGTCACAGTTACACCTCTGCAAGGGCAGCAAGGTTAGTTAGATTTGGCCTACTTGCAAAGAGTTTCTGGGATCAACAACCATTAAAAGTTGATAGAATCTTTCTCCTGACAAGAATGGGCTTTACAATATACCCTTAAACATTTTTGGTTAACAAAACTCAGAGGACAGAAGCTGGTATTCACTCAGTATCAGCTGTATTGCATCATTACAGTAAGCAGCTAACAATCACCAGTTTTAATTGTGATTAAAAGCAGCATTTAAGATGTTCCTACTCACTTTGCAGAAAACTGTTGACTAAAAGGTGATACTTCCAACTGGGGGGGGAAGTAGTCTGAAATTTCAGCTTCAGGAAATAATATTTCCTACAAATTAAGGAGGGGTTAGGGGGTGGGATGAGGAGGGAGATGTGCGTTAAAAATTTTAAATGCCCAACAAATTGTTTTTCTAACAATGTATGAAAAGACACACTGATCAGATCACTGAGAAAACACTAGTACTGTGATCCATCATTGAGGGAATTTATTTGCCATGCATTTAGATCACTTTGGAGATATGAACAGTGTTATTTCTAAAAATAAACAGTGATGACAGGAATGTGCTTGCTTCACAGCAGATGCACCAACACAATGTGGCCAGAGGGGATATACTATCACAAGCTTTCTTTTTTTCTTTCTTTTAAGAAAAGACAATGCATGAGACAGCCCTTCAAAGCATTAAAATAAAGCTACAGAAGTTTTGGAAAATACCTAGACAGCAGTTCAGGGGAAAAAAAAACACAAAACAGTGCTGCTTTTAAGGAACTAAATATTTTACATTTCAGTTCCAAAGTTATATACCACACAGACAGCTCTTCCTGAAGGCTTAACAAAGTAGGCATTGTAATAACCTGGCTCTTGTGGTCTGACAAATATCAAAGAGGGCTTCATGGCACTTTCTGTGGTGTCTCAGAATATACTGAGAAAAAAACTGAGTTTATAAGGATGATCTCAGATATGCTGAATTGCTATAAAAGTTGTACAGAGGCACTGACCCCTGTGATATATGCATAGCAGTGCATGATCACATTGCATGGGTGTTTCTTTCTCTTTTTTCCACAAAGTTGCAGAGAAAAAGATAGAAGAAAATACTGATTTTTACCAGCCTACTACTTTCAGAAACGACAGGTTTTGTTTGAAGTAGTTGAAAGCAATTTTTATCTATCTCAGTCCTAGATCTAAATTATTACATCCACAGTGGGGATCTCAGGTTTATTTGTACCTCTTCCATCATCTGTTGTAGATGCTCCATGAGATCCAGATTTTTCTTGTATTCCTCCACAACTCTGCTAAAGTCATTCAGCTGTTTTTTTAAGTCATTGATTGACCCCAAGAGAACTCTAGATTTAACATTAAGTTCATTTTCTATGTAGCAAATGACTTTCTTCTCTAAATTATCCATCTTCTTTTTAAGAACCTGGTCAAAAGATGTAGCAACATTAAATACTGCAATCAAAATCTTTCTATTTTTAGAAATAAAAAGGAAAATACATAGGAAAATCCACATAAACCTATTTCTTGCCCTGTGTTTAAAAAATTACAAGTGACTTCAAAAATCGAGGGAACTGGGGGTCCTCTACAATGCTGCTTAAAATCAATGTACAAGACATTTATTAAAGGTAGAATTGAGTTACTTTTTTCTCTGTGTAACAGGGAGTTCACAATATATTTTGAATCTCACAGTCACAGAATGGTAGGGGTTGGAAGGGACCTATGGAGATCATCTAGTCCAATATCCCTGCTAAAGCAGGTTTGCCTAGAACGGGTTGAACAGAAACGTGCCCAGGAGACTTTTGAAAGTCTCCAGAGAAGGAGACTCCATGACCTTTCTGGCAACTTGTTCCAGTGTTACATTACTCTCAAATTAAGGAGGTTTTTTCTTATATTCAGATGGCACCTCCTGTATTCTAGTTTGTGCACCTATCACTGGGCACCACTGAAGAGAGTCCATCCCTGTCCTCTTGACATCTGCCCTTCAGATATTTAGAAGTATTGAGAAGATCTCCTCAGTCTTCTCCAGGTTAAAGAGTCATCTCGCCTGATAAGACAGATGCTCCTCATCATCTTTGTAGCCCTCTGTCAGACTCTCTCCAGTAGTTTTCTGTCACTCTTGAACTGAGGAAGCCAGGACTGGACAGTACTCCAGATGTGGCCTAACTAGGGCAGAGTAGAGAGAATCACAGAATCACCCAGGCTGGAAGAGACCTCAAAGATCATCAAGTCCAACCTGCCACCACAGACCTCATGACTAAACCATGGCACCAAGTGGCCTAACTAAGACAGAGTAGAGAGGGAGGAGAAGCTTCCTCAACCTGATGGCCACACATTTCTTAACGCATGCCAGGCTACAAGACCTCATTGCTGGCTTGTGGTTAATTCATTGTCCACCAGGATTCCCAGGTCCTTCTTTGCAGAGCTGCCTTCCAGCAGATCAATGTGTAACCTGAACTGGTACAGGGTTTTTTTTTCTTCCACAGGTGTAGGACTCTACACTTGCCCTCAAGCACAGGCCACAGCAATTCAACTAGTAAAGCCTTCACTAAAACTACAATTTCTAACATTACCTGCATTTTCTCTGCATATGTATCAACTTGCTGAATCTGTATCTTAAGTACTTTCACATTTCGAGCTTTTTCACTTTTCTTAATATAGTTAAACTTCAAATTGTTGAATTTTTTTTTGAGATCCTTAAATGTTTCTCCAAGCTGAAAAAGAGTAGGCATATTTTTAGTAAAAAAAAACCAGCACATTTCTAATTTAGATTTTTTCAAGAGTTGTTTAAAATACCACAATCTAAACACTGAACATTTAATACAGAAGTTAATAATAATATGTCATCCCATCAAGAATCTTGTTTTCCTCAGAACATCTTTCCAGTAGTGGAAACTCATAATCTTGCTAAATCAACATTTTTGCATTCTAGATGCTGGGAACTGTTTCCAGAATGGCTGAAGATAAAGAAAGGACTGAGGTAAAGGATGAGACCCCTGCTCAGACAATCTCTACATGTCCTAGAGCTTCCATTGTTTTTAACTAGAGGCTTATGTCCTCTAGTTATGCACATTTAGTGGAAATGGGTAGCCATGCAAATGTATACATGCATTTAATTTCCAGAAAAGCACAGTATTACTGGGCTTGGGCAAGTAAATATTTATTTATTCCTAGCACTTTTTTCCTAGCATAAAACATTTAATTTATATCAAATTGAATGTTAGATTTTGTTTGAGTTTCTTGCCCTCCCTTCTATTTCTAAAAAGAGGTTAGACAGGGAATTAATTTTATACACTATGTTAGTCCAAATATCTTAGTATAATTACTCACAGCATACAGAGATGAATCTAACTCTCTGCAGAATTAAGATTTATACTATATGAGTAACAGCCTTTCAAATAATAAATTCCATGTGTATAGTGGAGAGATACTCTAAGAAAGCCTAACAGATACTCAAAGAAAGCTTTTCCTAACTACAGCTAAATAGGTTTGGTAACATGTGAAAGTAGATGCATAGAGTTGGTGCAGAAAGCTCAACTTTAGGGAAAATTATTCTTACAGTAATATAAGATGAACTGTTACATCTGATTACAAAGAATACATGCCTTTCAAAACTTTTCATATGGACTTATATGATCAGAGATGTATACTTGTAAATTAAGTTATACTAGATTTGCTGCAAAACTCTCTTATTACTTAGATGGAATGTCGCTATGCTTTCTTTAATCTGTGAAATATTGTAAAAAACCAGAATGATAGGGATGACACTGATGAAGCTCTAGGAAGTGAGCTTCATTTACACACCTGTGGATGAAATGCATTGCCAATTTACCAGAAGTAAGTTTAATACACTTTAAATAGAAGAGTATTATATGATCAGCATAAATTTTAGAATAATGCACATCTGTCAATGGAACTAACTGCAATATAGGGTTGTTATATTCTTTATTTTTAATTTTTTAATACCATTCACCTGTTTGCTTTAATGCTCTCTTTTAAGTGTGCTATTAATAAACCATGTCATTATTTGTATTGACAATGCTATATAAACACGCATATCAATTAAACTGTCTCTAACAGACTATGAATTTTTTCAATATAATTTTTTCAACGTTTTTCTCTCTGAGAGCCATGTAATTTGCACTTTCATTCACAATTGCAAACATCTTTGAAATATTACAGCTCCTTTTGAATGCCTTTAAGCTACAGATGGAGAACCAAGCTGCAGATAGAGAACCAGGCAAGTAAAAATCTGCTTAAAATATGCTTCTAGTACCTTATAAAAGGTACTATTTTAATTACATTGCAATTCTATGGTCACATTTTCAAATTAGTTATGACCAATTCAGAAAATTTGAAATCGAGAAATATTTTTAAATTACCAATTTGTTTGTTTTCATAATTTCACATTTTTTGGAATGTAGAATAAATTATGTTAAATTTTTATCTAAAACAACTGCTGCAATAGAAATGCAGCAGTTCTAATGCTTTAGAGCCTGTTCCTCCAGACACACAAATGAAACTTAATTAATTAATTTTAACAAGTTCAAGTCACATCCAAAATTTGATATTTAGTTAACATATTTGAGGCTTTTTTAGTAATAAATATGTTACAGCTTTCCCCCCTGCTCCCCTCCCCACCAAAGAACACAGGAAATAATGAATGCTCATTTTGCAGCTACTGTTACTGGAACAGCTAGAAATCAATTATTACTATTATAATTATTGTTGTTGTATACTAATGTTAATCCATATATATTTTTCATTGTCATTTCATCAAGTGGGATGTTACCACATTACTCCAGTACTGAATAGGCAGATGGTGTTCACTCAGTGTAATGGAAAGGAAGGGAATTTTATCACTGGCACTATGATGTTCAATTAGTTTAAGCTCTTCATCCCACATAAGTGCACAGAATAAGAAAATCTGTCTAAAAGCCCTCTGTTGTTAAAACCACATCTACAGAGCAATATTTTGTATTCTGAACAGAAGAGCCTTATTTGCTAGTTTAATTCTGATGAAAAGAAGCAACCACCAATAGTTTATTTTAGTTTATTTCACTGGCCTATGCACATACACAGGCTAGTGATCATTTATAATGCCAGAGGCTCTCCTCATAGCAGCATGTGTAATAAGATCACCTTGTTTCAGATATGATGGCTCATGTGTCAAAGGTCTGCAGCTGCTGTCACTCTTCAGATTCAGCTCAGACTTGTACATCATCCCTTCATTCCCTGTTACCATCAGCAATTGTACCAAAGATGATATATGGTTGTCAGTTTTTAGAAATCTAAAAGTATCTTAATTGTCCACTATTTCCTGCAAAATTAAAAGCAAAATACCAAAGGCACTATGCATCCTAATATGCTGTATTGACTTCAGCCCATAAGTTTAAAGGGACTTTGTAACTTATCCATTGTGTCACAGTCATTAATCAGGCAGCTGTTCCTAACTATAGTTGGCCTGTCACAAGTGGAGAATGATAGTGGAGGAGACAGGGTTAGGTGCTGACTGCTCCAATTTATCACACAACTAAAAGCAAGTTATAAGGCTGCTTTAAGAGAATTTTTGTTAACAGTACAGTTCTACAGCTTTGTTTCCTGTGTGAGCCAGTCTAGGAGGTACTGCAATGATCTTAGTCACTTGCTTTTCCCTTTACATTTGTATAGAAAACTTTTAGTAGCTCTACTAATAAAAAACAGATCCATGATAGCCAGTTGCTGAAAATAGATTTTCAAAGTGGCAAAGATTAAAGAACAGCCAGCCAGGAAGTGGGGGGAAAGATAAGGTGCTGTTCAAGTCATTAATGACTCTACTTAGATGATTCTGAGAAAACACAGTTGTTCTTTATTTAATTGTGGATTTTCTAGCAAAAGATAAAAACAGAAAAAGATAATTTTCAGTGTCCTGTTTTTCCACTACTTGAACTTCATGCTACGTGGAACATTAGTGTGAAATCCTTCCAGGTAAGAATCCAGTTTCTGTGCTTCATGGATGCACAGAAGTGCAATCTTAAGAACAAGGGCAGAGGCCATCTGTATAAGTATGAAGTCTCTAGGGAAATACTGAACAATTAACATTTATAGAACACAATAGTCCTTTTAGCAGTCATTTACTGTGTTGAGATTTATGTAATTTACCTCATTTATCTCCTCTTGAGTGGTGCAGTGGTGGAAATGCTGTGACAGTTCTTCCTCATACTTACTGGCTTTGGAACTCCAGTTAATGCTATCGCACTCAAATCTAGCAATTTCTTGCTTCAGGTTCTTTACAGAAACATTCAAGCAATTCTAAATAGGGAATATACAAAGAAATTGAGAAAACTCAGGAAACTTATTGCTTTAGCCAATTTAAAATGAAAATAATTTTGAGGTAAAACATGCATAGTCAGTCACAATGGACTAGGGTGAACTATTAACCTTCCACTGTAACAAAGGGAAGCACACAGCAATTTCAATCACTAAAGGAGTAGTTTCCACTCAAAATTACAACTGGCACACAGTATCTTCTCTGAGCAATGAGGAAATGACCTATTCTAAGTCCTTTACAACACAAAGATTAGCTCCTTTCTGCTGTTAATCAATTTATGGAGTCTGAGGAACAGGCTGGACATGCAGCTGGCAGGTCATAAGGGAACACCTTGCTTTTTCCCTAGTAACTGGATAAAGGGCAATGACAATTCTCCCCTGACAAAATAACTTTTTTCTAAAATGTCCACTTTGATTTGCAGGGCAGTCTTGAATCCACAAATAAGGTAACATTGTTATTACATTTCCTTTTTGTTCTTGTGTTATCCTTTCTTCATAGGAGAGTAAATATGCAAAACAACCTTTACAAAGTAGCAAGAGTCTAATACATAGACAAGGCATTTTAGACATCACCAGCAGGGCCTTGAACTGCACAAATACTAGAGTACAGAAAGTTATGCTTCTCCATTCCAAGCAATGATGTTTTAAAATTAATTTTTTCCCTATTTCAAATCTATTTCAGTGTTTTCCAGAGCAGAATCTGTTCATAGGCTATTAAAATTATAAAGTGAGATTTCAAAGAAATATTTTTTCCTCTTCACAACAGCAATTTGTAATCTAACTGCTGAAGAATAATTTTCTTCAATCGTGGCTGTTTAATTTAATTTAGTGTCTGTGTAACTGCTGATTCTAAAAGCAGAATACTACAAACTATCAGCTGGTTTACATTTTTCTCTTTTCCTTTCTTTTATAAGGACCTTAAAGATCTGTATTTATTTTTATCAGAATATTAATACATTTTTGTAAGCATAAAAGACAGGTAGGTCAAACAGTCTCTTCATATTTATCCTTGATTTCACACATTATTCTAATTCCACTTACAGGTTGCTGCACTGCAGACAAGATATCTACTCCCTGGGTTATAATAAGTTCATATAGATGTCTGATATGTGCATGTTTCTCCTGAGTATTCACAAGGTAGGCTTTAGCATGGTGCACATTTTCAGGGTTCTCACATATTTCAGGAATATCAAGTTCTCCTGATTTTGATAGACGTCCCAGCTGGAAGATATTAAAATGAAAATCAGAGTGCGTTCAAAATTATTCGAGAAGAAGCTTCTTTACTTATCCATAATGTGTTGCTCTATACTTTGCTGATGTGGGTTGAACTAAGTAAATTTAGATTCAGATCTGAATTTTATATTCTCCATTTCATGTAATTTTAGATCCAAAATTTTAATTCTGATCACCAGGCAGGTTGATGCTGTTTGTTTCTTTGTTTGGAGGAGGGGAAAACAAAACAAAATGAACAAAAATAAAACAAGCAAAAAAAAACCCCAAACCAAACAAAAAACCCCAGCAAAACCAAAAAGCACAACCCCCTCACCCCCAAAAAACAGAACAAGACATTAAAACCAAAAAGAGTCTAACTGTGACAGGAAGATGGCATATATCTTAAAATATTATACTTACTTCATTTTTAATGTGATGGAATTTGACTGTCATGTTGAAAATCTCATTGTATTTTGTCATTGTGTCCTTTGCTGTTTGATGGAAATGAATAAGCTCACTTACTCCCTCAGAATTCTCTTTCACAGAAAATCCTTTCTGGCTTGTCAATTCTAATAATTTTATCAGGTACACAAGCTCAGCATTCAGTTGCTGGTGGGGGGAAAAAAAGTTATTCAAATTACACAAATATAATTGAAAGTTTTCCTTTACATTTGATGAAACAGCAAATGATGGTAAATTGCATTGGGAAAAGTCAATGCCATGCTCTTTAAAACATTCTCCACATTACTTTTCGCTGGGCATGAATCTCAGCTGTCACCCAGGGACAGTCTTGGATCAAAACAAGTCCAACTGACTTGTAGGTAAATGGCAGACTGAATTGCTAGAACTCAGCTACAGTACTCCGAGAAGGCAGGAATCTCAGTATGACATGTGTCAGCCTCTGACCAGCTCTTAACTCAAATGCATGAAACTTGTACTTTCACCTCCACTATGCTCCTGCGTCATTTTACTACACAGCTAACAGCACACAGGATGCTCTCTGGACAGTGAAAGTAAAATGTCTTCTCCCTTGCCATATATGCAGACGTAACTTCTTACCTCCAGAGAAGTAATGCAAAATATAAAACACTGCAACCCCAGACAGAGTGTCTGGTCAATGTGAATTTTTACTGTAACAAAAAGAGCTTTTGATCCAACATGAACTTCACTAGATTAGTTCCTCACCTGACACTGTGGTTTCATTTGGTTAAGCTTTTCTTGTAGTTCCAAAACAATCAAAAGGTCAGTTTCAAGGTCAACTGTTGCTGTAAACTGGAGTGACTCTTGCATAATCTTTAATCCATTGGTAGTCTAAAAGATAATCAAACATTTCAGTGCTCGATTTCTAGTAAATAAATAAAAACTTAAACACAAATCTAAATTTGTAATGGTGCAAAACAGGCACTCAAATACTGCCAGCAAAATCTCTGTCTCAAATCCTCTGACTGACAAGGGTGATAGGAAATCTTCAAGACAGCATGAAAAAACAGCTCAGATACTGAGATCAGAGGACCCATGTGGACTGCGTATTTTGTATGATTACAAAAGTAGTTTAGTGAAAAGTTGCCCTAGGCAAGCAGTTGCTGAACACCTCCAGTTCTGCTACTAGCCCAGCTAGTGTTGCAGTTAAGGAAGACTGCAGACTGTCCCTGTGTCAAGGAGGTTTCAATCATCTTTCCTTATGAACAAGAAGGTTCAGTCTTCTTTCCTACTAAACATGAGTTTATTAGCTATTAGGACACAGTTTAGTGCAGAGCTGCAACAAAATGGTGCTTTCTTAAAACAAACAAAAAAAAACCCCAAACATTAAAAGCAATAATTTGAAGTGGGAACTTCAAACTCCTGTATGTGTTTGAAGAAAAGACAAAAAAAAAAAAAAAAAATAAAAAAAAAAAAAAAATTCATGTCTCTCAATGACTACCGGAATGGCAGAATAGACTCTGGAGAAGCATCTTAATAATCATCAGTCTCTCTTACAGTATATCAGAGAGATTTAGTTACAACTTACAATTTTTAGCTGTTCTTGAAATATCTGGCTTTGCTGCTTGGCAGGTTTTACTTGAGTAATTTTAAAATTCCAGATTGCCCAAAGCTCAGTCAGGTCTTTCTTTTCTTTACTCAGATTAACAATGGTATCTTCTGTTAATTGTACATATTTTTCCACGTTTAATATTAAACTCTCATTTACCTGGCAAATAGAGAGACACGTTTTTATAAAATACAATCAAAACCTAATCATGATAAAGCTGCAACAAAGTTTAATAAAAATAACTATTATAGCACAACTTCCTTGAAAATGTCTGGTTCTCTGAGTAACTTTTAAGACACTGGTCCTTTAGAAAGAAACATAGATCAAAAGACTGTATACTGAGCACATGGCTGAGACTAAAGACCTAGAATAGGCCATCAATGACTGAGGGGTTGCCACCTGATGGCTATTTAATGTTAAAAGAAAATAATTCCTGAATAGACAGGAACTACTCCAAAAGGCCTTCTAGAGAATAGCAACTGAAAGCAAGTGAATGGAGAACATTTTTTTGCTGATAACCAAAGCAGCACTGAAACATGGGATGAATAAGTGTTTATTTATAGAATGGGAGTGTTAGCATTTAAACATCTGGTGGTGCTAGCTCTTTTTAACAGTCTATATCAGAAATCCCAGGAAATGCAATAAAGCTGTTTGTGCTTTTCCCATTTCAGAATTTTTTCTTTGTGTTTGAAAATTACTTTTAAGAGCTGTATCTACAAGACACTTAAAAGCCACAACCAAGAATATAATGTGAACATAGTGGAAAATGTGGTGGCAACATACTTCCACATATTTAGAGAGAAAATATTGGAATATATGCTATGATTTTAAGCGATTGCTGTGCAACCTCATATTCAGCTTGTCTTTACGCTATCTTATCTGTGCATGGCTGCATCCAGCTGTGACAGCAAACACATCAGCCCACACTGCCTGCCTGAGCACTTTTCCTCCTTAAGCAGGTTTTTCTAGTTAATTTTGCATGCTGCTGTATGTTCTTAACACCTACTCTTCTCACCCCAATGTAACTGCTGCCTTTTCTATCCTATCAAAACAGAATGAACAGCTGGGTATCCAGGATGTGTACATTAATTAGGGTCATTTTAGGAACGGCGGCTTAGGCAATGATTGCACGTCTCAAATGGTTATCTCATGAAGGGCTGCTGGAAAATTTGATAGAGATGCCTAAACAGTGTACCCTAGACAGAATGTCAAGACATCAGGAAAGATTATCCGTAAGGAAGTAACTTTAGTACTCACTTCTTTAGAAGAAATTCATACACTCAACAAGTAAAGACTGCCTCTTTGTGGAAGCAAAATAATACTGTATTTGTTTGTATGCTGATTTCCAACATGAATAAATATGATATGTGCATATATTTGTATGCATGTACTGGATCATTTATTAAGGATTATTCCATTATTAATCACAAAACTTTTTCTATTACTTATAATGCCATTAGTACTTAAATAATACTTCAGTACTTTAAAAGTACACAGCGGCATTAGTCCTTTTAAACGTAGGTACTAGAGACATTACAATCCACCAGACACAGAACTAGGATTAGGCCTGACCTCAGACCAACATAAAATACTCCATGCAGTTTATCAGACTGTACTCACCATATTTACTAAATCAAGAAAATTGCAACCCATATTTTGGGTGGAAAAAATCTTCTTTATAGCCCTTCGCCACTGAGTATTAGCTGACTCCATGACAATTTTATTTTCATCTTCCCTGTTTGTTTGTAGTGGTTCTGATTTATAGAATTCCTTCAGATTTTTAATATCATTATTCACCTACAGATAGGCATAAGTATCAAAAAACAAATCAGAAAATTATCTGATATAACCAGTGGGTAAACAGACATGATAAAATTGAATAGAAACCTCTGAATCCTACCCAGACTTTAAGATCTATCATTCTTCCTAAAATCTATACAAATAATAAATTATTCTTAAAAATTCAAATAACTTGTAAATCAGCTAGTGGCAAGCAGATAGGTGCCAGAAATTTGTTACATTTCTGTCATGTAGTATTGCACAGATATTATATGCTGGTGTTTCAATGCAAAGGTTTTCACTGATCTGTTTAATAAATAATTCAAGTTACAATAATTGGATGTAGATGTAATCCAATTTTTTGGCAGCGTATCTTCAAATGAATAAATTCTATGGCTAATTTTATCTGATAGGTTCCATTCTGGCATCAAATTCTTTCTTAATATAAAAAAATACAACAGTGTTGTAGAATCTTAAAAGAAGTATTACATCAAACCAAAAATTAACTGGCCTTGGCGTCATTAGCACAGCTGCCAAAATTATGTTGGTATTGAACTGATAATGATTTCAGGCAGAGCTGCTTTGTGCTTCATCTTTAAACTCCATCAGATGAATTAGCACCATCAGTGGAAGTGATGTAAAATGACGATAAGTATCTGTATCAACATCTTATAATATGATAAATACCTATATCAACTTTAATTACAATACAATAAAATAAACCACGTTGGAAAAGACCATCAAGATCATTGCATCCAACCTATCAACTAATCCAACCCACCTAAACAACTAGACCATGGCACCAAGCACCCCATCAAGTCTCCTCCTGAACACCTCCAATGAAGGTGACTCCACCACCTCCCCAGGCAGTCCATTCCAATAGGCAATCACTCTTTCTGTATAGAACTTCTTCCTAACATCCAGCCTAAACCTCCCCTGGTGCAGCCTGAGACTGTGTCCTCTTGTTCTGGTGCTGGCTGCCTGGGAGAAGAGACCAACCTCTGCCTGGCTACAACCTCCCTTCAGGTAGTTGTAGAGAGCAATAAGGTCACCCCTGAGTCTCCTCTTCTCCAGGCTAAGCAACGCCAGCTCCCTCAGCCTCTCCTTATAGGGCTTATGTTCCAAACCCCTCACCAACTTCGTTGCTATATTATATTATATTATATTATATTATATTATATTATATTATATTATATTATATTATATTATATTATATTATATTATATTATATTATATTATATTATATTATATTATATTATATTATATTATATTATATTATATTATAGTATATTATAGTATATTAATTTTTATATTTTATACCTATATAATATATATCTATATATTATTTTAGATATATTAATATATTTTATATTATATTATATGAAGCAAAATCAGTACAACTGGCCAGAATTCATACACAAGTGTTTTTACTATGTCGTCAAGAGCACATGAGCACAGGAGAAAGAGTAAAAATTAAATTGTAATACTTTCTACAGTACTGATGTGAATCAGTAGAAAATGTGTACATAGATTAATCATTATGTTGATGCAAGTTCAGTGACTAGAGCTGCTTGCCCTGGTGGAACAAATCTCCTTTAAAATAGAAAGGAACTAACAAGGGTTACAGTGCTTCCATGGCACAGCACCTACAGGATAAATGCACATTTTCCAACTTGTAAGATTTTCACAGTCTACTCGGAGAATAAATAAGTAATATGTACCTCCACAGCTGACTTTAAAAAGGCCACATAAGTTTCAAGAACTTCTAGTTTTGAACAAATTTTTTTTTCAATTTTTTTCACTTCTTCATTCAGGAAGTCAACTCTGCTAGTAAAAGGTGTCACCTGCTCAGGCTGAAATTCTTCAATATCTTTTATGATTCTTTCAGCTGCTTCCAGTTCACATGAAATTTCCTTGAGGATACAAGCACAGAACAATATTTATGACGACTAAAAAGGATTTGATATCACGTTGTTAGTTTTCAATGGTATTGCTTTCTTATGCATAATTCAATTACTTAGTTAAAGAAGAGTTCATAACAGACATTTTATGGTGAAGATAACCATTTATTTCCTAAAATCTATGAACATAGATATAACAATATTTATTTTGACTGGGGGGGTCGGAATTAGAAATCTCAGTATTCAGATGAGGTAAATCACTAATGCAAACAGAAGTATTGCACATGGGAACACTGACAGCCAGAACTGATATAATTCCTTTAATAAACAGTATAGCACAATTTTATGGACTGATGCTTTTGAGTCTAAATCACTCTTAACTGCTTGTCTGATACTCAAATCCCATAGAAGTATTCAGTGTCCACTCTAGAATAAGACTCCAGAAGCACCTCACAATCCTACTGCTTTAACTGGTTTAAGATCTGTCCTTGTAGCACTTATGTTATGAAGTTCCACCCATTACTTCATTATGAATCAATAATTATTTTATAGCTCCAGACTAGTTGCTGGCCATCAAGCTAGACTGCCTCACATTCCAACCCAAACTACTGGCCTTGCACACAGCAAATCTGCAGAGATCAGATGGAGATCAAACAGTGGGTTGTATCTGTTACTGCATCAGCTGCTCAGACACAGAATAAAGTTACAGGATGTTATGTGAGCAAGAGCTGAGTTACTAACATTTTCTATGATTCAGCTAGCATTCTTGTTTTCAGATTCACTGTCTTAACTCACAGCTTCCTATATCTATGTCTATGTGCTTATCTACTTTTATATATTTCACTCAGTATATTTCACTCAGTAACCGTGTACCTACCCCTGGCATTCAGCCAAGAGGGCAAACTAGCATGCCACACACATAAGCTGCTATTGCCAGAGTAAACTGTACACTACAACAAACAAAGGTCATATCCTGGCATGCAAACATCTGGCAGAAAAGACACAAAAAAATTATTACACAGTGGAACAAAAAGGGGACTCTGCTCTTGAGCTTTATATGTTCTTTCTATGTGCTCTTCAGAATTTCTTTAAAGTGAATCTAATGTCTGCAGACGCTACACAGATGCAGCTCCTGGGTTTCTTTTTCTTCAGCTTAGCCATGAAATATGCACCTGCATCAAGATCATGGAGAGGATTCATCTGGTTTTAAGCCACTTTCAGATACTCCAGGACTGCCACAGGGTTGGAAAGGCCCTGTATTTGACTTTAAAAAAACCCACAACCTTATGTGCATTACAGAGCTAAGTGCTGCAGTGCTTTCAATACCATGGCTGCATTCCTTACATGACTAATGCATATCTGATGGCAGCTTTACAGGTCCCTTCGAGGTTTCTCCACCTGGCAACTACTTTTTTCTTCCCTTTTTTTTTTTTTCTTTCTCCTTTTTCTTTTCCTGATTCATCACTCCTATTCAGCATAACAGACAACAAGTTTTCCATGGCTCTAAGGCACCAACTTGGTACCATATTTGAAGAGTCTTCCTATCAAGGGTTGATACTGAAATATGAAGGTAGCAACAAATAGCACAATGAGATTGACAAAATGGAGATAACCAATGATATGAGGTGGACTGATTTATATTGTTATCTGTGGTTTTGTTAATTAACTACAGTTCTCAAGTATGCTATAGGCATATTTTCTTTTCAAGAATACATAACAACACTCAGTCTCTCACCTTATTTGGAATTACATACAGCATGTACTTGTTTCTAAAAGTACTTAACATTATAATAACCTTTTTTATTTTTTTACCTTTGTTTCTTTAGCCAGTTCAAGGTGTTTGTTCAAAACTCTTTCTGACTCAGACAAATATGAACCCAGCTCCATACCAACTGCAAGCATCGGGGTGATTTTTTTAATCAGCTGTGATACCTTTAATTGAAAGCATTGTTTATACAATTAGTTTATACAAGTAGTTAGTATTGAAACAGTATAAAACATCACTTTACATAGAAAAAAGTGAAGTAAAGTTTGCCTGTTGCTGTTTATATTATGTACTTCCTATAATCAGAGAAATTCAGGAATAAAAATATAAACAGAAATAAGCTATTTCTCTACAGAAAATTTTAACAGGCATGGTGTCTAAGAAAATGCTAGACCAAGTCAGGATTCGAGACAAAAAACCCTCTTCACTTTTGTTTTGTTGTCAGTGCTTTCCTTTGGTTTTGGTTGGTTGACTTATTTTTTTTTTTTTTTTTCTTGGGTTGGTTTGTTTGTAGGGTTTGGGGTTTTCTTTGTTTGCTGGGTTTTGTTTGGATTTCGATTTTAGGTTTTGGGTTTTTATTTGCATTTTTGGTTGGTTGGTTTGATTTCGGTTTTTTGGGGGCTGGGGTGTCCCAAAAAGTACATTTAAAGATTCTCTATCAAGACAAGACACTTGTTTCTGTGCAGATACATGCCCAACTCCATTTCATTGAGGCTGTAAGATGTTATACATACATGATGATAACAAAGCACATTATGAAAGGCAAAGGCAGACTATACCAGATATAGCATATGCACTTCTTATTAGACATGTGGATTCACATGTGCCATATATTTTAAGAAGTGTCTGTTGGTTGAGCTTCAAAACTTATTAAGCTCAGAGTCAGTTGAACCTACCACCAAATTCTTAGAGATACTTTGCATTAATAAAATGTTGGAATGAAAAGTATTTTGCTTGGTAGGACTATAACAATAAGCACTGCTTATTGCAATGAAAGATAACGTATGTAACAAATCTTAAAACTCTTGTCTAATGCAAGACTGGAACAACGTGATTAGTACAAACTGCAGAATGAAATCATGTGTCAGAGTTGAAGTCTACACTTTAAGTAGAAACTACCTTCAGAAACTGAAGTTTGAGATTAATATTCACAAGATGCTGATGACATTATTTCTATACAATCAACAGCAGCTGTAATGAATTATTTTATTGGGTTTTTTTTTAGATAAACTCAAGAATATTTTCACTGTGTTTCAATACCAGGAGGGCTTTTCTACATACATTGCATGCAAAGGGACTCATTTATGGCAAATTAACTTCGGATTTGATTCAGAATAGTCCATTATAAACATTATGCCAGTATTATAAAAGATCAGATTGTAGACTTTATCATTCAGTCATTAAATATTTTTTTTTTTTGTCTGTGCATGGAGAGTTCCTTTATATTAACCTTGTCAACAGATCATATTTTTAAATTTAAATTTACACATAGAACCTGATTTGGGAGCCATTTGTCTATTCTCTCTCTGACAAGTTGTACTACAGAGCACTCAGTAGTTTTGAGAAGGTTGCAATGCCATTGCTGCATCAATACCTTAAGGAACAAAGGGAATTTTTATAGTGATCATGATCTATTCTCTTCAGCCTTACTGAAAATTTGCTGTGGTTCACAGTTGCCATACTTATTAATGCTCAGTTTTGTCACACTTCTATTTTTATCCTCAGCCAAATGAAAAATATAGAAACAGTATAGGAAACCTGCATGCAGGTCACAGTCCTGATTGCTCAATTCTTTTCCAAAATAACAAATTATAATAGCTCATTATCTAAGCATATCCATTCTTTTACTGGTAAAATGGTCTCATGAAACAGCTGCATTTTTCAGAACCTATTTTCAGAACAGCTTTAGGTTCATTTGTACTCATAACAGCATTCAGCATTCTAACTACAACTGAGTGCTCTCTAACAAACCAATATGTTATTTGCCGTTATCTGAGTCAACTTTAATACCCACACAGCTAAATTATGGAAATGCAATGAAATATTTATTAATGCATTAAGTAGCAGATGAGTTATGACGTACCTTATTTAGATGATCTTCAAGTGAAGCAGTCCATTGTTGTTTCTTCAAAGGTAGTTCTTTATAATCTGCACACTGTCTGGGTAATTGATCTACTTTTTTTTTAACATATTCCATCATTTTCTGAATTCCTGTCACCCAAGTGCTAAAATGGGAAAGTAGAACTGTTATTTCACATTTTTCCTCAAGAAGAAAAATTATAATTATTTTTAAAAAACAACAACCCACAAACAATAACACCTTTTTCTGTAACTTATTAATTTTAAACACTTGAAAGAAAAATAATCAGGAGAAATATTAGAATACGTCCAAAGAACGTGGCTAATCAGTAGGACATACAAATCACATTTCCAAGATAGATAATTTATCACCAGTGTCTAAATTAGACTTGCATGCCAGATATTCTGAACCACTGACCAATGCATCATTTCACAAATTATTCTGATTTTTGTTATCTATCTGAAGACTAAAACTACAAATGGAACCATTTTAAAAGAGTGAAAATCTTAAAAAGAGTTTTTAATTAGGACTTTCAAATATTTTAGTGTTTTTACAGTAACTGAAAAGAGAAAGCCATATACGTTCTAAGTCAACATTTCTTTGAAGCTGCTGCTTTAACAGAAGAATCAACAACACCTTACAAAACAATGGCTTTTTTCATAGCTTCAAACTTTTAGTAGCAGAGAAGAAATTCACAATCTGAATACTTGAGGCAGTCCTCTTCACATTGCATAGAAGTTACCACATACAATTAAGTTCCAAGTTTTGATATTAAAAAAACAAAACACACATATCAATTGACTCACTATTGAAATTTATTCATCAGTAAGAATTTTTGTAAGACAAATATGTTCAAAATAAGCTTTCATTACTTCAGTTTTATCGGAATCTTATGTTAATATAGGTAATTACTCAAGGTTTCCTCCTTTGACCTCTAAAATGAAAGGCAATTTTCCCCTCACTTCAGATCAGACTCATAGTCAAATTCTGCAACCTCAAAGAAAACTTTTATCTACAGTACTAACTTGAATTATGATATTAAGATACCATTCTTTATTAATCAGATTCAAGAGAGCAAAATCTAAGTCCTTTTGAGGGAGTAGGTGGTTTCAAATTTTGTAAATTATTTTCTCAAAACCTACCTGTTAGTTTTCCCTTTATCCTTAAGTTCTAAAATAATTGTTCCTCTGTTTCAGAATTCCTTAAAAAGAGGTATGTTTAGAACTACTAGCACCACTCTAAAAAAAAGCAGTAAGACTACAAGATTTATAGCTTTTGAAAATGATCATTTAGATCTCACTAAAATCTTTGAAAGTATCATTAGTTTTTCATGAATTAACAGAGTAAAATATCATTCTTAGACTCATATGCAAACTAATTGGCTGGCAAATAATGGTTCTCTTAAAGGCCAAAACTTCCCTATAGCATAGTTTTTGTAGAGGTAATGTGTACATTTTTTGTCATCCTGTTTTTTTTTCTAGATGGTTTTAATTTATTTAATTTTTAAAATATGAGAGCTCAAAAAATCAATATATCAATAAAATCAATAAAAACCAATAAAAATCAAAATATCAATACCAATATTTTATTTTTTAAATGCTCTAGGATTGCCAGGTAGAACTGCTTTCTGTCAGTTTTCTGTAATGTATTTCTCTTCCAATGTGAATTGGCTTGTATAAATGCCAGCAGATAAGTTTGGTAGAAATCTTGACTTTTATGTCCTTTAAATGAACATCTTAGTTGACTACACTGGCTCTAAATGTAGTCTGATCCTAACTAGCCCAGCTATAAAGCAACACATAGATATGAAGAAATGCAGAAAATATGTGAATAGGGATGAGATACCTGTGAGAATCTGATTTCTTAACTAAAGATTGTCCCTTTTGCAAGGCACTCATTGTGCAAACTTGAATTGCTTCCTGTATTTCCTCGTACTTCCTTGTCAAGATAGGCAAATGTAAACCTTCCGAATTAAAGATTTTAATGTAATTCTCAATATCTTCAAGACCATCAAGTACCTGAAAATAAATAAATAAATAGGTTGTGAATACTTCTGTTTAAAATGTTCATGCATATTCTTTTAATAAATATACATTTACTATTTGACATTTTTTCAGGAATGAAAATTATTATTTAATTTAGGTCTTCATATTCATAGATTCATAGAATAGTTTGGGTTGGAAGGGACCTTAAAGATTGTCTAATTCCAATGCCCCTGCCATAGGCAGGGACACTTTCCATTAGACCAAGTTGCTCAAGGCCTCATCCAACCCAACCTTAAACACTTCCAAAGAGGGGGCATCCATGACCTCCCTGCGCAATCTATTCTAGTGTCTCACCACCCTTACTGTAAAGAATTTCTTCCTAATATCTAGACTAAATATGCCCTCCTCAAGTTTCAATCCATTCCCTCTCATCTTCTGACCAGAAGCCCTTGTAAAATGACCCTTCTCTGCTTTCTTGTAGACCCCCTTCAGATACTGGAAGGCCCCTGTAAGGTCTCCCTGGAACTTTCTTTTCTCCAGGTAGAACATGCCCAACTCTCGCAGCCTCTCCCCATAGGTGACATTTTCCAGGCCTCTGATCATCTTCACAGATATATTTTTTTCAATTGACTTTGCAGGTCCCCGAAGAACACAGGCACAAATATAAAGTCAGTATAAATATGGGTGTGCAAAATAATTATTTCTCTTTTTATTTGAAGGTATTCTATTTTATCAGGAATAATCATGTCTATTAGATATGCTAAAGCAGGACCAAAATAACAAGACTAATACAGCACACTAGCACTCAAGGTTTTATTGAAGTGCATTTGTAAGAAAGGTGTAACAATATTCTTCCTCTTTTCAATGTTTTAAATATATCTAACATGTTGCCAAAAAGTAAACTAAATATGGTTTTATTAAATAGGTAGGCTTTGATTTTGCACATATACAGCTTTGGGTTTGTTATGCCTATTCTCTGTTTTCCTCTGTTTTCCATATATAATATTGAAGAGTCACAGGAAAGTTATAAAGTATTCAAGAATAATTAAAAATTAAGAAGCCTTTCAGGAGGAGTTAGCCACTCAGTCAGAATTTTAAGTATTACTAGTTGACATGTTTAATAAGGTAAGCAGCAAATGTAAGAATGGGATTTGAGTATAGCAAAAAAGCAATAAGAAATGTATGTATCATTGCCATTGTTAACGTTTCAAAGAGAGACATGGCCCGGGTGGAAACTGGACAAAAGATTTAGAATAGAACCAGGATGGAGGGGGAAACCCAAAATTTACAAAATCAGGTATGATCTGCAGATTGTCCGCCTAAACATATCTGTCAAGGGGACACATTTTATTGCCTGCCTTTTCAGTGCTATTACTACTTCAATCAATCAAGGCTGCTACCACATGCAAAGAAATGTTTCCTGATGTTCAATTTAAGTTGCTAGTAGAAATCCTGGTTACAGCAAGATAACATCTGGATCGAGTTTTATCCACAGCAGCTGTGACAGTTACTGGTAGTTCTATACTCTTCCTATTCTGTTTACAGTATGGAGTCCTAAATTCAGCCTTCAAGAGCTCAACCAAATTAACTTTAAATAATCCACTTCTATCTCGGACTGTTTTCAAGACCTAGCATACATACCTATCTCTGCTTGTTGTTGTTTGTTGTGGGGTTTTTTTTTATAACATAAGCATATTATGGCATTGACAACAGAATACAAGGGAAAAAAGCTTCACATCTACATGCAGCTGTGGTACCAGAGTATAAATTGAATGATAAGGCTTTGAAAAATCTAATGTTTCATCTATCAGCAGATAATATATAAATGCTTTGAATCTTATATATTCACAAGTTACAGATGCCAAAGATCTATAATAAGTTATTTAAATGCTTTAGACTAATAAGAGGATGGTTTTGGTGTTTGGGGTTTTTTTGGGGTTGTTTTGTTGTTTGTTTGTTTTTTCCCAGCATGGAAAATCAGTAGTTATGCTAGCAAATTGTTACAGGCTGTAACTAAAATGAACATCAACATGCTGAAGATAACATGAACTTAATTCTTGGGAGTGAAAGTAGTATTTTTCTTGCCTGAACCATTTTGGACATTTCCTGCTACTAAAATACACTGTAACAAACCCAAGTGCCTTTCAAAAAAGATCATTAGCCCATCTCAGATACTCATTTTAAATGAAAACAAAAAATTACAGACTTATTGGAGAAAAAATATCTCTCACTTCAAGGGTCTATAAATAATTTCAACAAGTATTGTTTACATATTGCCAAAAAAAAAAAAAAAAAAAAAAAAAAAAAAAAAAAAAAAAAAGAAAGGAACATGATACAGGTCAAAGACAATTGTGATAGAGCCCCACCTGCTGCTCAAGACAAAAAGAAGTGAGGGGAAAAAAATCTTGAGGAGCTATTTTTCAGCACATATAATAGAGCTGTTTCGTAGATGTCTGAATGTTACTGTTGAAACTATTCTTGGAAACAATTTGTTTCCGAAACTCCTGTAAACAAACTATAAACAATACACTTAAAAAGATATAAAAAGATTGTTTGGTCTTTGGATGTTTTAAAATGTAAACTTTTTAAACAAAAAGGGTGCAAAAAAAAAAGTTTGCATTACTGTGTTGATATATGTAATAACACAACTTACTTCTATAATATGGTAAGCCAAACATATAAATTGTTCCAATAACATTTCTTCACTGTCTAAAAGACACGCTCTGTTACTAGCTGGAAATTGACAGTGTTTGACATCTGACTGTGGGGCTTTTTTGTTTGCTGGAAAGAAAAATAATATGCTATTAAAATTTCTTTGCCCATATAGGTATTTTTCTAGACCATACAGTACGTGGCATGCCCAATAGGAGGAACTGTGTCTTGTCCTTGATTTGTCTCATGTCTGATTATGTTAAAGGGTAATTAGATTTGTAATTTTCCATTCAAATTGTTTAGCAAACTGTTTGCATAATCCCACATATATCAGCCTTTAAGAGCACACAGACAGTTGTATTATCAGGTTATTATTACAGACTTGGCTTCTTACCAACCTTGCCAGCAGTATGAAAGAAGTCATTGGCCTCTTGTAGCAGGGCTTTCCTTTCCTCCATATGGGAGCACGCTTCTTCTCTCAACAGGCAGATTTTCTGATTTGAAAGCTTTAGATGTTCTTTCTCTGTGTAGTCCTCTGAAAGCAAGATCTTAAGTGCTTCAGCTTCCAGTTGTTCCACAGTGGAACTCCATTCCTAGCAGGAAAAATGTCATACACATACAAAAGTAATATACCTTAATAATAACAACTAATAAAGTGATAAATAATATTAATAATTAATAACAACAAGAACAACAACCAGAAAACTTGTATCACATCTATAGCTCTGAAAGTTACACCATTTAAAACAGTATTTCTACTAGAAGGGATTTCTCAGCAAATTATAGTTTTAGTGAAAGAGTTCTACATTCTTGGACACAATTTCACCAGCAGAAACAGCAGTTACTAGTGCATTTGCCGGCATAAATGGTCTGGAAAACATAAACAAAAGAAACTTCTACTGGGCAAGACCACAGTCCCATGACAAACAGAACCCCAAACCCAAAGATTTAACCAAGAACAAATTAAAATATTGTGTAGATAATAGCTGCTTCCAGTGGCCTGCTCTGACAATTACCATGTGAGCTGTCTTGGAAAGGTCAGTGGATGGCTATCAGTGTGTTTAACAGTAAGTTGTTAGAATCAACAGACAGAAAGAATAAAAAGTAATTCAAAGTCTATCGCCTCCCAGAAAAGTATTGAGACACGTTAGAAGATAATGTCAGGACACAGATAGACCTATCAAAAAAAAAAAGCAAAAAAAAACCCAACCCCCCTGCAAGTGAACAAAACCAACCAACCAAACAAACAAACAAAAAAAGACAAAAGAAAAAAACCCAAGCCAACCCATTAACAACAAAAATTAAAAATAATAAAAAGGAGTACTCATCCAAAGAAATGAGATGATGTTACAGGAAAGTTATTGAGCAAGAAGCATCTTATAAATACACACATATTTGCGTTTGATGAATGAAAAAGATGTTGAGATAAAAATAAAATTACCCACAAAGAAAAAATATTTTTCATTGCATACTTGGTTCTGGTTATCAAAAGACAGGAGTGTGTTAAAAAACTGCTATGCAGATGAAATGCAGTACTTGTCAAAATCCCCAACAGAATTCTACTCTCGGAAAAACTTGAAAGAAGAGACAGATAGCCTGGGTTTGTATCCATGCAGAGAAGGCAAAGGAGCATGACCATCCAAGGAAGGTCAGAGGGAGAAGAGAATTCCAGACAGACATTTAACCATGATATAATGTTTCCATATATCTAAGCATTAGCTGCGAGATCTGGGGATACCAAAACCAGGTAAATAGAATATCTTTAATCCTTATGTTAATGTCAACAAACTAGAAATTAATAACATTGATAGTGGTATTTTGTCTGGTCATTAAAAACCATCCTGAATTGTCACTAAAGCATGCTATCACCTAGCATGGCTAGTGCAGACCCAATAAGCATGCAGATATAAAACCGAGAAGTACTCTCCATCTTTCTACTAATCATTATTACAAAGAGGACTACTTCCAGCATTCCTTATACCTGAAGTGACAGAAACTAGCCAAAATACAATTTAAAATACTACTTTTCTTCATTTCTTTCATTATTTGGCCACAACAGGCTGCTAGCAATTCTTTTTCACCATGCCAAGCACCTCTGATACCCAGAAATACAACAGCAAGCAGTTGATCAGTGCCAGATATTCCCACTGAAACGTGATTTGCTACATCTCAGGCAACCAGCACCAGAACAAGAGGACACAGTCTCAAGCTGTGTATGGGGAGGTTCAGGCTTGAGTTGAGGAGAAAGTTCTTCACAGAAAGAGTAATTGGCCATTGGAATGGGCTGCCCAGGGAGGTGGTAGAGTCACCATCCCTGGAGGTGTGCCAAAAAGGATTGGACGTGGCACTTGAAGCCATGGGTTAGTTAGTCATGACGTGTTGGGTGATGGGTTGGGCTTGATAATCTCTGAGGTCTTTTCCAACCTTATTGATTCTATGATTCTATCTGCTGCTTCTCTCAAATCTTGGGAATGGGGGAAGCCATTTAATGTTTGGAGGGGTTAAAGTCTTTCTTTCTAGTTATGAGTTCTGAAATTTTATCTTTGGCCTTGACAGTGATATTGACAGTGGTTTCACTACTTAGCAAGGTGAGTTTCAGGATAAGATATCAACTTCAAAATGTTACAAATCATTCTTGTTTTGTTTTGTCTTTGTCAGCTCAGTCACATAATGAAAGATGTTAATCCTGTAAAAGCTGCTGAGACTAGCCTCTGAATAATTTAAGCAAATCATTTATTCTGTTCATAATAATGCAACAATACATGTAAGTAAATACGTGTTTCTTTCCACTGTCTTACTTCCTACTATCTTACTCCCTATAAGAACACTTACACTTGATCTGCATATCTACTACACAGGACTTTTTTACCATACCTTCATAGTATACATATGAAATGTTACTTGAAAAGATTAATTTACACCAGTTTAGATCCTAATACAAGAATCCCAAAGTAGTTTAAGACTAGTTTACCAATGTCAATCAAACAAATAGAATTTAATTCTGATGATTCTGTACCACAAAAATGCCCAGCAAATAGCAGGTGCATATGTAGGAAATCAGTGGCAACTAGAGCTGGCTGGCTTTTTATCCTTTATGAACATTAGAATTTGGTAATACTCCAATAAAATTGCTTTTCTTTAGTTTTGCTGGGGTTTCATTTGATTGGTTTTGGGGTTGGGTTTGGTTTGTTTTTCAATGTGATTTGATGTATAAATAACCGGTCTGGAAGTTCTTCACTACACTGAAAAATCAGATAAACAGCTTCAAGAATTCATCTTCCTTTACCTTATCAATAGATTTTAAACTTTTAAATAAGAAAAACACAGAAAAACATGGAGGACTGCATTAGACATAGAAATATAAGCCTCACATACACATACGAAATATCTGCTCCTGTATATGTTTATTAAATGCCTAAGTTCACAGTTTTCTACTAATTTTTTAAGTTCCTTCAACAATCCATTACCATATTTCTTACTTTCATTTTGACATCCATTTCTTCAAGCTCTTGAAGTAACTTTTCATTTTCTGATAGAGATGAGCCTAAGTTTTGCTTGTAAAAATAATCTCTGATGTTTTTCTTGTACCAAGATGTTACCTAAATAAATAATAAAAATAATTGAGTCATTAAAAGATTTGAGAAGTGACTGTCCACTTCTTAAAATACATACTAGGCCATTTCATCTACAGAAGAAGCCCTCATTTTAATTTCTTTAATTTTTAATTCTGAATATTCATTATTTTATTCAGATGTTTGCATTGAATTATTTGAAAGGTAATAAATACAGAAGGAAACGCATGGGCTGCCCAGGGAGGTGGTGGAGTCACCGTCCCTGGAGGTGTTCAAGAGGGGATTGGACGTGGCACTTGGTGCCATGGTTTAGTCATGAGGTCTGTGGTGACAGGTTGGACTTGATCTTTGAGGTCTCTTCCAATCGTGGTGATTCTGTGGTCAAACCCCTGCCCACATATTGTAATGTATATAGGAAAATGAACAAAAACATATTAATCAAGCATCATCAAATTATAAATTAATACAGTCAATGAAAAATCAAGTTATAGTACGCAGACTAAATGCATGTTTTATAATGCAATAAAGATATTGCACATTTTTCTTATGATATTAACTTTAGAATATCCCTCTGCATACAATAAAAAGCTATAAATCTGAGTACTGTTGACAGTATACCCACAAAAAATAAATATCTAAATGAGCCTGATGACCCAATATAACCTCTCATTCCAGCCTTGAAGAGAAAAAAAAATATTATGTGAAATAACCTTTAGTCCCTTAAAACAAAGATAGACTACGTCTTATTTGATTTACCTCAGCAAATATGTGCAGTAAATATATGTAGTGTGTGAGCGTATCTTCTAAATTGCACAGAATGAATTGCATTTATTTCTGCTTGATTCACAATAGGTACCTCTCACTTTCTTTGTAAGCACATGGCAAGAATTCCTAAGTGAAGCTTTGCATTTTAAAACAGTAGTCAGAATGAGTTATCAGGATCAAGGAGACTTCCTCTTACCTTTTCAGCCTGGAAAATTACCACTATACTTAAAACATATCCCAGAATTATTTTGCATTATAGGTACAGATTTTAATAGCATACTCATATACTATGGGATAACTCCGTCATGATCAGGTAGTTGTAGTCACACCTAATACTATTTCCTGTAAAGAAAGGATCATTTTTTCTAATAAAATCGGGCATATTTCTTTCCAATAAAGTGATTTAGACTGATACTTAGAGTTCAGTTGTAAATTGATTAGAATAAACATATTCTAATGGAACCACACTTCTTTGTGAGAATCTTTCTTTTGTGGTGTAGCTATGGAGTGCTACTGAAAAAAATAAAAAATATTAACAGTTTGACTCCAAGAATAAAATTCTCTTCTGTTCTCAGACACACCAGATGGCTAACTCTGGTGTATGTTCTGTAGAACTGACCAGTCCAGAAACAGCTCACTTCAGTTTTAATTGCTGTCAACAGTTACTGTTATCCCTTATGTGGCTAGAGGTTTGTTTGCGCTAGAAATTCCATTTGATGGGAATCTTGTTTGGTTTATAGCATCCTATTTGACAACTTACAGGAAGGATCCACATAATGGAAACAGTGCTTTTGAAGATATTAAAGCTATATTAAAATAAATTATGAGGATGTAGAGTTACAGAGTGAAATATTCAAAAGCTAAGTTCTCAGACTGAAGTGGCCCAGGGATACCAGCCTAATAAAGATATTTAAACTCCATTTCTGCAATAGTCTCTACTATAAACCAGTTGCTAGATGGTTGGTGTGGGTTTTGTTTACTGTGATTTCACTTAATATTACATGTCTTACCTGGTTCTCTTGTTGGTGCCACAAATAAATTTGCAGAACCTGCTCCAGTCCTTGGCGCTGATGTTTAAGAAATTTGTCCAGTTGCCGTCTCCTGTCTTGTAACATTTCAAGGAGATTATCAATCTTCATGCAGCTGCTGTGGGCTCCCTGGATTAGCTCTGGAATTACATTTGGCCCTTCATGCTTGAAATCTTCTATGAATTCAGTTAGCTCTTGGCTTTTGTTTAAAAGTGCAAGTGACTTTTCCAAAAGCTCTGTATGAACAGAATTTCACACAAACATTAAAAAAAAAAAAACCCAAAACAATAAAGAATTTGTGATTTGTAATGTCAGTAGTGTAGTTCAAATACTGCTCAAGTATTTTTAAAACTATCCATCTATTTGCATACAACAGCATAATGTATTCTCATGCATTGTGTGAACTGGTTATAAATACTTATTTTAGAAGGTCTATACCTTAAGGTATTTGAGTTTGGAGAGCTGCTATAAAAACCCAGAAAGGTATAATAGTGTATGTACATACCTATATGTACTTATAATGGTACATATAACATAGTCTTATGAATACTGTAAACTCATATGGAAGTAAAAGGCATCTGAAGTGGTCTCGCAATGAGATTGGTTTTGAGATATTTTTTTCCCCCTTTTTGAAGTAAGAGTACCACAACATGGTAGAAGATGTTTAACTTGAAAATCTGAACAAATAAAAAGAAGTCACATTGAAGAATTTTTCTAGGCAAACATATGCATAGGAAATTATGCTGGAAGGGGAGAGAGCACCTCTTTTCCAAGAGTGTTGCCGTTCTAGCTACAGAACCTCTTAGAATAGACTGTACAGCTCAATGGGGAAGTCATACACAGCCCTATTGTTCAAAGGCAGGACCAAAATGCAGGAAACCACCATAGGCAAACAGACTCTGAAGCTGGTTAGTTGCCACCTCTAACTCATCACTTCTACCCTTACATCACCACTTCTTCAAACACCATCCCTAGGCAAAGGAAAGCAGAAGGCAGACTTCTCCTTTTGACACCCTAAAGAAACCTTAGGACTCTTCATGAGATTTTTACTAGAGCTGATTGTAGATTTTCTAACAGAAAGTCTTCCATAGGAAAATGCTCTTTCATTGATAGCTGTAACTTTGACGAAGGATAGTTTTGGAGCTTCTTTGCAATTCAACACTAAAAGTCAGCTTGGTTTCTCAGGAGCTCACATGACCTGGACTGCCTAGAAATCAGAATACTTGCTGTTTTGCAGCAACAGAGGTGGAACAATGAGAGAGATCAAAAACAGTTTCACATCTTTCAGAAAGCCTGGTAAAGTGTTATGTCAATATTATATTTTTCTCCAAATACAACATTTTCATATTTGCCCTAAGATTTTATGTTTGTTTGTTTGTTTTAAATACACACAGGAAGAATAGAATTATCCTTCAAGGAATCAGCACACAGAAGTACAACATCAGGAGTGGAATATTGCTTGTACCTTTTGTATGAAGGTCTTGTTGCAGAAGGAGTTCTCTCAAAGAGTCAATATTATCAAATGCTTGGACAGTTTTCAGGAAGTATTCAACTTGGTCAATTTTAACAGCAAACTGCAGAAGGAAAATAAAGGATGGGAAGAGGCATGGTGTAATTTTCTTATGCAAACCTCCATGATAATCTCTGCATGTATTGGTTTAAACTAAGTGGCCCCATTAGCAGGGATGAAGGAAGGGGCTTCCCCACCTAGTGGCACAGAGCAACAGAGCAAGCTGGATCGTACACTACACCATGCTCACATCATGCTCACTGCACAACAGGAAAGGGGTTGGCCAAAATTTATGGGACTTGCAATCTATTCTATAGTTTGTAAAGTTTCCTGTTCCAGGTTACTGGTGTTTCTCCTCCAGTTTCCATGCTCTGGTTTGTCCCTTTTTGTTCCAGTTTTGGTTTGTGCACAGCAGCAGCAATTTTTTGTGGTTTTGTCTGTTGTGTACTCTAGAACCTTTTCTCCTACTTATTGCTTGTTTTCCCTTTTTTGTAATCTGATATCCCTGCAGTAGAGTAGTAAATTGCCCTTATCTCAATATTTCAGCTTTCCCTGCTCCTTTCCCAACCAGAGAGGGGGAGGGCGGAGCGAGAAGTAAACCCCTCTATTGCAACTGGATTGCTGGGACTCAGCTGCCAGACAATTTAAAACCAGGCGACTGTATTATAGGTAAAGTTCATGAAAATATGTAAATTCTTTTCAAAAGGCATTTTAGTGTCTGCTAGATACAGATGCTTCATAGCCTTGTCCTGATCTTGCTGGGACAGAATCATAGGTAAGCTGTGGGCTGCAGGCTATTAGTAGTTTTGAGTCAGCCAGGACAGCTGACTCGGCTCACAGGTGTATCCCAACCACAAACATCGCACTCAGTATACAGGGGGAAGTTTGTCAAGAAGAGGGGAGTTTCCTTCTTGGGCTTTTCTTGACTCTGTTCCTTCCTTCTGCTCTCAAGGACTGCCTTCCTGTTTATTGTGACTGCTGTACCTTTGCTGGACGGAGTATAACTTTATATTCTTTTATTGACATTGGTATAATTTTTGTTGTTTCATTAAATCCATTTTCACTTCAACTCTTGTTTCCTTGTATTTTCTCAGTTCTCCTCTGCTGGGGAGGGATGAATAGAATAGAATAGAATAGAATAGAATAGAATAGAATAGAATAGAATAGAATAGATCAGGTTGGAAGAGACCTTCAAGATCATCATGTCCAACCTATCATCCAACCTACCTAATCAATTAAGAATGCCCATAGCCACTAAATTATACATTTTAGGTTTTAGTCCAGTTCCATTTTAAGCTGTCATTTTCTGTCAACTACAAATTTTGGAGATGTCATGACTAAAATATTTCCTAAAATTTACATGTTGGGGTATTTTTTGCTCAGTTTCATACTGAACTATCCAGAAGCTAGAAAAGGAAGGATGTATACAGAGGTTTTTTGTTTCCTCAATTGCTTTACCCTTTATGAATGTGATGAATGTAGACAACAGAGTAAAACCACAGTAGACAGAATATATCTGAGATGTGAGAGGTTTCAGATTAAGAGTCACTTGGTTTAAATACACACCTCCAGAGCATTTTCAAAGAACACTGAAGTAAGTTCTAGAAGTGCCTGTCGCTTTTCTAGCATAATGATGAGCGCATCCCACGCATCCCCAAGGGTCTCTGCCATGGCATCATAAACCTGACTCTTTTCTTTGTCCTCTTCTGCAGCCTTGTCTGCTTTATGCAGCAGGTCCCATACCTCATCTTCCAAAGCCTGAGGGGGAAAAAAAAAAATCTGTAAACTACATACAAAATACTATGCTGACATTGGTGTCAGGATACTTTTTCAATGAGTCTGATGAACTACCCACCACTCTCCTACTCCTGCTTTATTTCCAGTTCCTAGTGATAGGTGTAGCTCTTCCTGCAGTTTCACAGCAAGCTTCTGAATTTCATTTGCACTTAAGAGGCAATATTGTTAAACCACCACCCCACCCCCCAAAAAAGGGCATTAAAAGAATCATTCTTTCTCATTCTTTTTCTAATATTTGGATTTTAATGGGTTTAAGTATATTCTCCAGAACAGCACCTAATTTCTTCAGTGTTTCAAGTTCAGCTTGCTACACTGTTCAACTCAGCCACCAAATAGTAACACTCTGTTGCCAAGATCATAGTTCTAATGTGTTTTGCTCACTTTACTAATCTCCCCATGAGCTATTTCCAGCTTTTGTTAAAATTCTTTAGTATACCAGAAAAACTGGGTAGCATCTCCTCTATTTTTTCCTCCCATCTCGTTTTTTTTTCATGAGCATGGATTAATAAAGCGCCCATTTCTATTGTTATTACAGGTGTTAGTACATTAATGTATAGAGGGCACAGGACACAGACTTCAATAAAGGCTAAAGAACTGAAAAACTTCAAATTCTCCTGAGACACCCAACAGAAAAATAGGAAATTGTAGAAAACATTGTGCTAAGCACAGAGTCATAAACTCAAGTTCTCCCTAGTCCTCACATACTACATAAAGATCTCAGCTTGAACTGAAAAGGCTCATCAATTCTCTCTAAAAACAGTATTGTGAGAACAGTATAACAAACTACAGAACCCTTTTGTGGCTTAAGGGCAGCCAAAGTTAAGCCTTACATGGCCTCTTATACCACTGCCCCCATCATGCCCTTCGGTAGGATGGGAAGGAGAAATTGGAAGCAAAATGCAAAACCCTGCTGGTTAAGTTAAGAAGTTTAATAGAGCAACACAAAGAACAAATGAACAACTGGAATAACAACAATAAAGTTATATATATAAACACGAGTAATATAAAATGTGATGCACTTGCACAACACCCACACACCAAAGTTCTGAACCAGAGAACCACTGAGGCTGCCAAAACCAGCCCCCTGCCTCTTTATATAGCAGGCATGACGTTCATGGTATGGAATTGTCCATTGGCTGGTTCATCTGGCCCCTCCCTGACTGCTTGTGGACAAATTAGCCTGTTCAGCCTAGAGAACAGAAGGCGCTGGGGAGAACTTATAGCTACGTTCCAGTGTTTGAAGGGGACCTATAGGAAGGCTGGGGAAGGACTGTTTAGAAGGGTTTGTAGTGATAGGACAAGGGGCAATGGCTTTAAACAGGAGCAGGGTAGATTTGGGGTTGACAGAAGGAGGAAGTTCTTTTCAATGAGAGTGGTAAAACACAGTGATGTGGTTGAGGCCTCATCCCTGGAGATATTCAAGATCAAACTTGGGGTGCCTGATCTAGCTGGAGGTGTCCCTGCACACTGCCAGGGGATTTGATGAGGTGAATCTGTGAATCTGTATAATTAACCCTATCCTAGCCAAACCCAGGACAAACTTTTATTCTTTCTTCACAATAAACAGAATGAAATTATTTTAACTTCACAGACAACTCTGAAAACAATCGGTAGTATGTTAATGAGCAGAGCTCATTAAAACTCTCAATAAAAATCTTTCACTGCAATCATTAACGCAGTTCTTTCAACACTTTCTTGGTTTTTCCTCATATTGGTTTACACCATTATTTCTCAGTTATTTTTATACTGTGAAAGCTATAAAAATGATGCTGTCTGTGTAATACTGGATTTTCCTAAGCATATATACAAAGTTTTGGTTATTTGTTCAACTTCAAAAGAATATAAAAGTTACTGCTGTATTGGTTTAAGCTGACCTGCCTTAGTAGGAGGGCTAGAGAATGGCACAACTGGGCTACCCCTGCCATAGCCCCCAGTGGCACAGAGTAACAGAGCAAGCTGGATTGTATATTCTACACCACACCATGCTCATACCGTGCTTACTGTATGACAGGAAAGAGATTGGCTTAGATTTAGGGGGCTTGTAATATATTTTGTAGCTTATGAATTTTCTTGTTCCAGGTTTTTTGTATTTGTTCCTCATTTTCCAGTGTGGGTTTTGCCCCAATGGGGAGAGGGAAGGAGAAAACCCCTTTGTTGTAACAGGACTGCCAGGACTCAGCTGCTAGCTGATTTTAAACCAGGACAACTGCCAGCTGCTACCTGTGTTGGATGAATCCTCACTAACAGATCTAAAGGAAGTTTGTTTTGTTCCCTAGCACCTAGAAGGGGGGGGGGAAATGGGGGAAAAAAAAGCCTTGTAGAAGTTTTAAGGTCAGACAGAAGATGAATGGATGAAATACACAAGGACTTGAATTTATCACCCTGTGATGGCAGGGCAGGATGAATCTAATGTAGTCATACTTAAAAGCGCTTACTAAATATAGCTAAAAATGCTTTATCAACATTTTTTATGCAAAATTGCTTTCAAATTTCTTTATGCCAAGCATTTACTTTTAGCACATGTTTGACTTTTTCTGAAATATTGAGTTCCATAAGCATATAAACAAACATGTGGAAAATTCTATCGTCATGACTCAATTTATTATGTCCACCTTTTCTTTATTTGTTGGGGTACCTAGTCACAACACTTCCCAGAAATGACAGAAGTTCAGCAAAAGGAGACTATGCCTTATTATTGGAGAAACAATCCTGTAAGCAATATTGCTTTTACTGGAGAATGAAGTCAGGAGACACATAAAATAGCTACTCAATAAAATAACATCAGAATTCTAAGTGTTCAATCAAAACCATTTTGTTGCAAATAAAAAGTTCACTTTAAGGCTAAGTGATAGCTAGAAAACAAATTTGGAGATTTTGTATGACAGCAGTCATTGTTTACAGTTAAAAATGGCAAAAAGTAAGGGATTATTTTCCCTTTTATTTATCAAGGAACTGGGAAACTTACAAAAAGAGAATATATAATATTCCTACTTCTCTGAGAAAACTGCTTACAGTTCATTGAAAATGAAAGGTTGAAGCTTTTTTTTTCCCCCCAATTTTTTCAAAATTGCCTTTTGAAGTAACATACAGCCATGATGGTGGCATAATAGGGCACATATTAGTCTGCACTGTCCACTTGTTGAGGACACTGCATTCTAGGTAAGGTTTTGAAATCTCCAATGCTCAACACAATACTAACAGGAAGAAGAAAGTCACTTTATCAGTAAGTTCACTTTATTTGTTTTCCCTTTAAAAATAGATCAAGCACACCAAAGGCGAACCTGCATTGAACTTGGAAGCACACATTTCTATTGTGCTATATGATGCTACCAAAATTGGTAGACTTGTGCTTTTGCTCTCATCTTACCTGTTATGCCACAAGGAATACTAATGAACAATTGCTTTAATTGAAGCCAATTTCCAATAGGTGAATGAGCACACATAACCATAATATGCCGCTCTTAAATATATTTTAGTCTTTCATTTTATTCCTGATGCCATCTGTTCCTATTATCATTCATTACATTTCACAGACAATATAAAGGTAGGATATGACATTTACATTCCTTCAAAACAGATGTAGATAATGATTTCCAAAACCTATTTTGAAAACACAGACAGAGTGTTTGCAAGATGATTTTAAAAGGCTACCCCAATAAAAGCCCAGCACAAAACAATGTTTTTGATACCATGAAGATACAGTCTCAAGGGCAATTTGACTAGCTGCTCAGACACAAAAGTGGAATTTATTACTAATATTCCATGACACACTGCTTTGTTCTTTGTCCAGTTTCAACAAAATATTCAGTTTTTTAAACTACATATGATAACGTAACATGGGATGTCTAGAACTCTGCTTGTCTACAGGGCATAGAAAAATGTCTTACCCTTTTGAAACAGCTCATTCAAAATGATAGCACTCAAAACCAAAATTCAACAGTATGTTACATTTAGGGAAATAATATTGTAGAAGAATCATGAATCAGGAAACAAGATAGGAATTTTAGAAAGCTATAAAAAAGGAAAATAAATAGGGTTTATTGGTTTGATTTATGGGAAGCATGAGTTCAAGTACTGAATGTCAAATCACTTCTATGCAATGTTAAAATTTTCAGTATTTGGGTTGTTCGACACTTTAGAGAGAAGGTGAGAAACTCATGCAGATACTTCTCTGAGCAGTTACCTAGCTTCAACAGGCAAGGCATGAAAAAAAACCCACAGTTTTAACAATTAATACCATGGGTAAGATTTTTCTTGCCTCATTTTCCAGCCAGACCAAGAGGCTTGCAGAGACCCGAACTCCCTGAATACCCCCAACTTATTTCCAATCTACAAGGTATGGCTCTAGCAAAGAGAGCACTTTAGTTCTTAATTGACATAGTGCAAAGGTCCACCTTCAGATTCTTACAGTGAATATTGTAACTTGGAACTTTCAGAGGTGCAAATTATCCTCCTCATGAAATGCCTCCAAAATCAATTTTGTTTATAAGTAATGCTGAATTATACAACATAGATAGTTATTAACTTGACCCCAGAAATCACTCATAAAACTATTTTGAAATAAATACTGTTTCAGTGGTAATTTTTTTAATATTGAAACAGGTGAATAATCTGAACCAACCCTGAAAAAAAAAAGTAATGGATCATATTTTTCTCTTTTTTTTAATTTGTTTTTTTTCAAAATAATTTCCAAAAATGATACTTTATGATGGAAATGCAACTAAACCTTGCTGCTAGTTATGCTGTTGGGAACCTCAATAGTTAACTTTAAATAATTCAGAAGACAGTAGCAAATATTTTCTTCCATAAACGTACTGAAAAATAAGCATCATGAAAATATTTTTGCTTAACATAACAGACTTATTTGAAAGCTATCCAATGCCAAAAAAATAAAATAAAATTTAAAATGGCACATTACTTTGTTGGGTTTTGAAAAGTGTAATTTTCTAATTTGTTTTTCTTGGCTATTAGCATATATATTATTCTTCTACAAGTTTCGTTCTGTGAATTGAAGTAAATAAAATTGTTAGGAGCAATCTTCAGGTCCATGAGCCAAATTAATAGCAGTGTTCATTTTAAGCTTAAGTTTGTAGGCTAGATGTTTTTTCTAGTTTGTAGTGTTTCTGTCACAGTCTGTTTCATGATAAAAACCAGAACTTTGGAAAAGAAACAAGAATGCCACTGTTTGTCTTAGTGGGAATTTTGACAGTCAGAACTAAAACCCCAGCCGCACACAGAGAGTCTTTATATATATATAAAGAATATTAAATATATATTTTTTAATATATTTTTAATATAAAGAATATTAAAAATATATATATTTAAAAGCCAGAAAGCATTAGTATTGGGAGATTCAAACTCTAAAACCAACTACATTATGGAGAGCAGAAGAAAGACAGAGGAAAAGTGCATGCATGATGCAAATATTGTAATTTTATCTTCTGAAAGCTTTGCTTTTTTTTAGGAATGAGATCCCAAAACAAAACATACACACACATACATTATTATTTCCAGAACAGATAAACCTGCTGAAGGTCATCTAAAGAAGGATGAGACAAATGTTGGGGACAATGCCTGAAATTACAGAAATTGATGCTTTCAACAAAACTGTTGCTGCTGATATGATCTGATTTACTGAAATGGAAATCTAATATGTTGGCTTAGAATCAGAACCTATTAGCTGACTACTGAAGGGTCAAATCACAAAGAAAAAAGAGCTTTGATTCCAAACATGATGGCATTCGTTTAATTCTTAGCTGGGTTGAAAAGAAACCTTTTTTTTTTTTTTTTTTTTTTTTTTTTTCAGTCCATGGAACCTGCAACAATGCATAGATGTAAGTTTTGGTAGCACCTAGACTTATCAAGTGACCTCAATTATAAAAGAATACGTGTTCTTTAAAACTTACGAATGCCAAATTCATGTCCAGAGGAAAACAAATCTGTGAGCTTGCATGGAACAAATCACAAGCATATAGATATTGTCCTTATAAATTAGGTATCATTGAACAAAATTAAGAAACTGAACTATAGCCTTACCTCTTAAATCACAGCTGCTAAACAAGTTTCATTAATCTTCTGGGCTACTGGTAGTCAGTATGATAATTCAGCAAAACCAAAAGAATAATGTCTGCTCTAAAGGACATCAATATTATGCATGAAAGGAATTTCAAGAGCCCTCAAAGGAATTTTAAATAGATGTTGTAAACATTATGTACAAGGTTCTTGTTTTGTCTAGGTTTTACTATTTCCAGTTCAGCTTTTATACTTTCAACTCTATAAAAAAAAAATCACATATCTTTCCTAACCAATAAATATTTGAAACGCAGCCATTTTCAACAGTTGTATTCTGCTTTTTATTAAAATAGCATCATGTTCCAAATTTCCAAATTCAAAGGAACAAATTTAAATCAGTAATAAGTATGATAGAGTACTCTAAGAAAACCATTTTGGAACTTTTTTCCTAATGGCCCTATAGTGCACACACCCGTTTTTATCACAATGCTTCCAAAAATTAAAAGCAGTAAAGAAGTGTTCTAAAAATTTCTGATTTCTCATTCAGCAAGTCTGTTACTATTAGCCTTTGAAGTTCCATCTGACTTAGTGTCAAAATGATTGTTTAGCTTTTTTAAACTCCTGTTAACATTTCAAGTCAAAACTAACTCCCTGGAATAGTGAGGATTAAATTCCTTTTCCTCTAGCATGAGAGTACTATATACTGATCACTGGTTACCATCCCAGATTTTGTCCTTACTTACACCTATGGATCTTCAATGCATGAAATCAATGAGAGAAGTTGGCCTGGATATTTTGATTGAAACTTGTAATACATGGACTGGGATGAGAATAATGAAGCTTAAAAGTAAAAGGATAATAATGACCAGAATAACTTTGAAAAACAACATAGCATAATGCCAACACAGTCAGCTATTCCATAAATTATCTTCTAAAAGTACATAGGTTCTTCAGCACTGCTTCCAAAGATTTATTTTTCAACTGGGATTTGTCCATATTTCAAATTCTTTCTTATGCTTTCATAAGTAATTAAAACTTTATATCCATAAATGTTGAAAAGTGAAACATTACTACCTCTGTATCCATTTTTGTATAATTAATGCATAATTCAGTAACAAACATTAAGGTGAAGAAATTACTGTAATCAATACTTCAAAGACTAAGAAGAATTATTGCAAAAACTTCTGATGAATGGGTTTAGTACATTAGGACTGAATAATTACTAACAAGTGTTAGCAGCTTACTGTAAAACAGAAAGGATCATGTCTGAAAAATACAGTCAATATGAATTATAATGACACTTCGGTCCTGTATTACTGAATCTCTGCAGCTGTTGAGGGAGAAACTGATCATTTTAGCATAATCCTTGTATAGAATGTGTATTAATCAGTACTGAATTTCAGAAGGACTGCAGATGTAAAACATGAAATAATGAGTATTTGTTCCCGATGTATTTGGATGACAAGCACTGTTTAACAGATTATGCACAATAAACTTTCTGATCTAATATAACCTATTAAACTTTGGTGATCCAAATCAAGGTCAGTTATCTGGGTTTAAGCAATCAGTCACAAGGCGTCACAAATACAAATTTTTAAAAATTAGCATTTTCACTAATATTAACCAAAATAGTTGCAATTGGCCTATTGTTTTACTATTTATTATGAGCAGAAAACAAAGAAATGCTGCTAATTGAAAAACAAACTTAAGATTCCATGTATCTAGAGTAGCAGGACTAGAAATTCAGACTTTTGAATAAGCAGAGAGCATGAAGTGCTTTGGATTATTTATTTTTTTCATACCTCCAAGTTAATTTTGGTTTAAAGATTAGAAAAGAAAATAAAGAATAGCAGCTTGGGGATGCATCTAGAGATTGCATATATGACAGCTCTTATTTCTTTCTTTTGAGTTGTAGCCCATAGAAAGGATTTTCTTTTTTTTAATGTCCTTGTACATATCCTTACAGGTTTTCAGTACTAACTACAAGGTCTTTCTTAGGCCAATATGCACATTATTTTTTTCCCCTTAGCTTTAACTTGATGGCAAAATGTTATTAGAACCTTTGTTTTTCTTTTAAACATTGCAATTACTGTAGGGTGGGGGGTGACTCTCTAAAATTTATTTTTCTACAGTTATGAGACAAAACTCATGCTCTTCCTTTAGTCAGTGTGTAAGACCTCAGCTAACTCTGAGTTGTTCAAACAAGATACAGCAGCCTATTCCAAGAATGCCTGAGTGTAGCGCTGATGGCAATAAAGATGAGACACTTGCACAAGTAAATATAGCAGAACCAACTTCTCTGGGTTTTTTGGATGTTTTGTTGCTTTGGGGTGGGTTTGTTTTTGTGGTGCTACTCTTCATACAATTCAAAATCCACACTGTGTTCTGTATTAGATTACATTTTATATACATCCTATTCCATTACCTCTTGTGTGTTTGATATTTACAACAGGGGAAGCACATAGTCAGTAGTATTAAATCAAATGCACTTGATCCTGTCCAAATCATGTTTACTCTTTCAGATTTGGATTTTATGTAATCTTAAAATAAAAAAAAAAACAAACCAAGAAAAGAAGCTATTAAGATAATTTGCTATGCTAAATCCTCCAGATTTCAGATGAATTAATTTGTCTGCAGATGTAAAGTCTGTATGCCCTATTAAAACATGAAAACCAAACATCTTCTTAGGTGCCTTCGGACTCCTTTCAGTGTCAAACATCCACATTTTAAATAATCCATTTTTTTCATGCAAGCATGTCACTTTGTGTCCAAATGACACTGCTGTTATATGCTGCTTTCAAGAATGCTACAATATGATTTCAGAGCTGTTATTTAGCCAGAATCTTCCTAGCTCAAGACAAGTAATATTTAATGTTAACAATATCATCCTCACCATAAATTACATCAATTAATGTTTACTAAAAATGTGCTTGAAATATCTACTTCACACTTATACAGATTCACACTTCCAAACAGTTTGCTTGTGTTTACAGCTGCTAGAAACTAATTACACTTTTCACAACACTGGAGAATCAGAAGGGAGGGAAAAAAAAAGAAAAGGGAAAAAAAAAGACACAGCAATATATTTAGCAGCTGCTGAGGGCTGTAGGAATTTTTCACTTGACTTAACAGCAATTTATGAAGTGACAAAAACTATGCATCTTTAGTGATGGTGTCAGAGCATAGTAACTAACACCCGAGGGTGTATCTCCAGTGCAGACCTGTTACACTGACAAAAGCTGAATGTGTTTTTTTTTCTATGTGGAGTTTAACCTAACAGCCACACTGCAACAGGAGACCGAGGCAGCTGTGTCAACTGTTGTGCCTGAAATATAATGACTAGATTTAATTTTGTGTGGTCTTAGCACATCTTACCTTAAGTTTAGCTAGAAGGAATTCATGGTCTTGCAGTAGTTTTTTAGTCTCATCTTGATTGCTGCCAATTTCTAATAAATTTGGTGTTGATTCAGCCAGCTGAAGCTTCACCCATTTTCCACACTGTAATAAACAAGTAATTACAGATTTCAGAAAGCAAAAAAATCTCCTTCTTTTCTTTATTCACACAGGCTCTCAGGTCACACATAATTTCCATGGTTGTAGGAGAACATGGACCCATAAACACATTTGATTGCACAGAGGATACAATAGAGATTTCACTTCAAAACCCCAGATTCCAGCCCTATCCAATAGCTACTGTGATTTTGGGTTTGCCTGTGAAGAGTAAGATTATCAAAATGAGCTAAAAATGTTTCTCCAATTCATCTCCCTTTTCAGCTGAAAATTGCGTAGACAGCTATGGGAACTTGGGTGAGGAGGTGGGTGGAAGGTACAAATATATTACAGCAGATGCAGAAACCATAACCTCAAATCTTATTTCTAACACACATAGTCAACATTCCTGTGTATTGAATTTATATATAGAGAGAGATCACACAACTAGCAATAGGGACATTTAATAGTCTTTGGAATAGGAACCCAAACAACAATTTCCCATCTTGTCCTGAATGATACACAAAGAAAGGAAGCCTGATAGCAACCCAAAGCATAGGTGATTCTTTCCTTGTGCTGTGCAACTGCTACAGTTTGAGAAGTGTAACTCGGACACAATGGTGATAAGGAACGAAGCAGTGATGTCACTGGAGGCTAGCATGGTAGCCACAGCACATAAGGGAACCCACTGCAACAAAAAATACTCCACTGCAGCAGCAGACAGAGACTTCCAGGAAAAGTGAGAACTTATGGGAGAGAACCTTCTTAATGCCACAACTGAGGTAAACCCCATATCACTCTATATAATCACCCTAATTCAGTGTTTCAGTGAAAGTCAAAGTCATGCCACCTGCATTACAAACCTTAGTGGCTAAGTCTAGTGTGACTTCCAAGTTGCCTGGAAAATGAAGAACCTAGCTGCCAATAAATTCCCTCTGGGATTCAATACCTAGACAATCAATTTAGTCCCCATACCAAATTTTGTGCAAGCTGTAAGCAAAGATTCCCCAGAACAGCCCTTTAGGAGCTTAGTAAGGACAACTACATCCACACAAGGGCTTCTACTAGAACATTAGTGAATATGAACTCTCAGCTTTCAAAATAACCACTCATCACATTTAGGCTTTCTCCCCTCCCTGCCCCCCACCCCAGTAAATACTTTTTAAAAATAATTTAAAAAAAGAAAAAGACAGAATATGCATTTATGGAATCTGCATTTGTGGAGTATGAAGATAACTGTTGAGGAGTCCTAACCACAATTACAGATAATATCATGCTCGTTAACACACTTGCATGACACTCTACATTCATTTCTTTTTAAATAGGGTAAGAAGAATTCCTTGCTTCTAAGAGCCTGTATATTTTGGCCAACTTATTTCTTTTACTTAAAATTTAAAAAATAAGCGCACACACGCAAAAAAAAAACCAAAAAACAACCCAGCAACAGAGAAATTGTGTGCAGAAACAAGCATTAACTTTCGAGAAAGTTCTCTCAGGCATTAATCGATTAAATGGCCTTGCCTTATCATTTCTTGCTAACTATTCATTTGCACATTGTGCAGCATTAAAAAACAAACAAACAAACAAAAAAGTAGCAATCACTGAATAACAGAAAGCCAAGAACAAACATGCTAGCAGTTGCTACCTTACCTTAAGTATGGCTATAACAATACTGGCATCCCCAGCCTGAACAACAACTGAACTGACTGTTGTTGTAGAAGGCTTCTGCTCCGAACAGGCTTCCTTAGACATAGTGCTTCAAAACGGGGCTTCATACATCAAAACAGAATTGAAATGCTCTTGCAAGGTCTGCTGTTCATTTCAGAAAGCAGCAGTTGCTTGGATTCATTCAGTGGAGCGGCTCAACTAACACTGATTAGTCTGCCAAAAGGAAAGAACAGGAGGTTAAAAATAGACAACTCCATTGAGTTTATCATTCTTGAGAGAGATTTGACACACCCCTAGTTTGGTAGCATTAAGCTGACTGTTCGTTCTTGTTACCATCTGAAGAGCAAAGAGCTTCTTCCGTGAACATCACCTGACACTGGCTAATCAAACTAAAAGATTCACAAATGAAAACAGTGAGAAAAAGGTTTTTACTATAGAGAAAAACACCAGCGTTTCAAGGTTTCAAAACATGCAATTATACAATCCACATTTTCATATTATTCAAATAAAATATTTTTTCATTTACTGTTTACTGAATATATTTGCTCAGCATAAGCTTTCCACTGAGTCAAAGCATTTAAGGATGAACATGTGTGTTTAAGTCAGGTGCTGAATCAAAATAGAGAGGGGATTTTTAACCCAAAAGCACTTAAAAGTATAGTGGCCATAACAACCAGAGAAGGAAACTAAATCCTCTGTGTGAATTCTTTAGAAGTATTTTATTCCTGCAAAATATTAACACAACTTACTTGCTTTCCAATAGCATGTTATATCTACAGCCTTCATTCTATTCTATGCTAGCATAAGGAAGGCCTGACCACTAAGTATTTACACTCCACTTAAGTTTTGTATTCTGTGCAGGGAAATGAATAGACATTTAAATCTTAGTATTGGTTTGGCATATTAAATCTATTGCCAGAAGCCCAGAGCATGCCACAAGTAACCTACAGAACAAGACAGCAGCTGCTATGTTTCCCCCGCAGAACAGCTGAGAAAGTGACACTAGTGTTTAGGTTTGCTGTTCATTTTAGAAACACAATTCCACCTAAGAAACTACACACACAATTCTCTTCTAAGCATCTGCTTGCTTCACTTGTTTAAAAATACGTAACATTTAGATGCATCTTTGTCTAAATGAGACAAAAACTGTAAACTAGAACAGACTCACCTGCTTTGGAAGCAAATTCTAAAATATTTTGGACTTGAAGAAACTTAGGGTAGATAGAGAGAAATTGAACAGATGTGTCTCTGTCTAGGATTTTGTTTGTTCACTTTCCATTGCCCCAGTTTTTGGCAGAGTATAACCTTTACCTGATAGCCATCTTCAAACAAAGAATTTCAAATGGAATATCCAGAAGCACATTGTGGTGGTTTGGGCTGAACTAAATGGGCTTGGGCAAACCAAACCCACAGCTTTTCTGTTCCTTGTGCCAAAACAGAATGATGAACCCTTAAGTCATCAACAAGCGAACAAATGTCACATGGGTTTCAGAAACCACTTGTAACACCTATGGGAGGCCCACATTACATAGACATTCATGATACTCATGTGGGTATTCATTCATTGAATTGGTATGGCAGAACAAAATGTTTGAAATTTAACGGCCACACAAAAAGCTGGAGTGTAGAAGTTAAAAAAACCAGTCCCTATTTTAAACAGAAGATAGGTCCATTGTACAAAACTCACAAAATACTCAGGTTTTTAAAAATGCATCTGAGAAGTCAAGCAACTGGATTTTTCATCCTATAGGCAACAAACAGGGCTTGACTGCTGGAAAAACTGATTTGGGGTCGGGGTGAGCTTAACCTCTTGTAAGTCTTACAAAAGGAGATACAAAGCAATATTGCTACTATGTCAAAGTGTGTCTCCTTCAGGTTTTTTTTATCTTTAAAGTACATTTCAAGTGTACTTTTCATAGCACAAGTTGGGCCAATCTGTCATCTCACTAGGGTAGCCAGATACAAGAGCTCTTTTTGACTCAGGTTAAATGAGGAATCACTTTTCATAGTGCTGACAGATGGAAATCATGGGAAAACAACACATTCAACAAACTGACTGCAAGCAAATTTGGCAGCAGTTGAGTCAACTGATTCCAAATGTCTGATAAATATCCATTCATTTGTTATTTGGCTCATTCTAAACACAAGACAGGAAAACATCAGACAGAAAAGATAGCAAGGAACCAGAAAAAAGATCTTAGAGCACACCCCTAGGAGAAAAAGCTGATAATCTTGATCATCATTATCCATTTCAGCTGCATCCAGGGAAACAAAATTTAATAAAGCATTTCTTTCTCAGTCTTTTATACTTACCTATCTGTCATCTGTTCCTCCATCTGAAACAAACAAAAATCCCACTAGAAGCCAGAAACAGGCATGCTGTCTGTATCAGCAGAGAAATATTTCCCCTATCCTAATGCTCTGTGAAAGAAGAGAGCAAGAATTACAAAAGGAAACTAGCATTCACCAGCTGTCCATGGGGAACAACAAAACTCAAAAAAATGAACAAAGGAAACGACCTCAGGAAAACAGAAAAAAGATCAAGTCTATTTACACAAGAGGATGTCAGGTATTATCTGTAGCAGCTGTATGTAAAAAAGGGATTAGAGAGGTAAATATGATAAGACTTGCTTTTTCAACATGGAGTGTGTTTATAAACATCTTTTTCTCCCATGTGGCAATGGAAGCATGTTAGTCAGTTTCAACAGTTATGCACAGAAACAGGACCCATCTTTCTTGGAGTTCAGTTGCTTTTTGTTCAGAGCACTGAAGCTGCTGGTACACTATGAAAATGCCTCTAGGAGATACAAAGTTCACTCCCTCAGAGTGCAGCCTCAGAGATATGAGATATTTCACTTTGGTTTGTAAATGTAACGTCTCTCTTTTTCTAACAGGCCTCCTTTTCATTCCTTGTCACACAGCTGGAGAACAGGCAAACACAGCAAGGGAGAGAAGAAGAACAAGGGAAGGAAGCATCCCTCAAACTAACAGGCTTCGTACAGCTTGGAAAAAGGTTTATAACCACTGCTTCCCTCTGGCAGCCTCACCTGATGTCAGAAATCTACAAGTCTCTGATTGATGCTTTTTCCTTTCTCCTACCATCTTGTATTTTGAGAAGGCAGCGTTTTCACATATCACACATGACAGCATGAGGGAATGAAAGCAAGTAGTTTGTAAGTCTTCCCGGGTTCATAAAGAGACTGTGAAGCCATGGAAGTCACATACAAACTTGAGGGTTGAGCAGGAGAGATAGGTATGTCTTCTGAAAGACACTTCTTTACACTGGCTGTACAAGTTTCTAAGGTGACAAACTGATTAAAATGCAAACGAAGTCCTGCCATTTCTAAAAACCAAAACTAATTATGATAAAAACCATCCCAGCACCAGTAGCACTCAGGGAACAAAGGCAGGAAGCAGAGAGACCACCTCCCAGATTTCAAGTATGCACGGGGAACAGTAACTTCTAATATCTCTTTCTTAACACTTTAGAAATATTCCTTGCAGAGGACTGCACTATAAAGGCAGCCAGAAAGCAGAAGGAAACTGAGACCCTTACAGAAAATACCTGTTTCCTTGGGGCCATTGAGGCAGAACAAGTGGTGACAGACAGAAACAAGCTTTCCAGTAGAGCAAGCAATAGTGTGAGCTACTACAGTGACCCCAGCAAGGCTAAAAGATTCAGACACAGGCCAAATGTGAGGAAATTCTGTCCTCTCATGACCCCTGGACCACCTGGGGCAAAGGGTGGCCCAGCTCAACCTCGCATCCTTCATGGCAGTGATGAGTTTCTGCCATCAAAACCCCTCCCCTGAGGTACATTCTCCATGCTCCTACAAGCAAGGTTACTATTACCTGCAAGAGAGAGAAGGGTTGGGCAAGGTAAATGAGAATAGCTTCAGGTAAGTAACAGCTGAAGCATGGATAGAATTAATTTCCTTGTCAACTTCAAGTCCATGAGCTTAAGAAAAGGCAGCCTTAAAATAGCCCTGGACAGTGATGGCCCCAAATAGGGAATTGTGCTGTCTTTGGAAAGAGAAGGCACAAAAGTCTCAGGAAAGGGCCAGGAAATAGTTGTGAAAGAGTGCCTGAGGGGTAAGACAGCCCACACCCCTTCAGTAAAAACTTTTTTATGAATGAACCATGGTCCCTCTTGCCTGGATTATTGTTTAATAGTTCCCAGATTAATTTTGTTTAAAAACATACAAGTATAATGAAGCATTATATTTTATGCCTTCCCATTCTTCCTGTTTATCACCCTTACAAAAACCTTTTCACTCTCACTCCTTCATCACCACTCCTGAAGAGACTTTATACCAGCATAAACAGAGAAACTACCCAAAAAACATCATCACACAAAGCAAAGACTGAAAGAATGAGCATCCTGGTTCATCCTTGTCACACTGAGCATGTTTCCATGAAAGACCTAAACACGACACTTCTAATTGTAAAACCAACAAAGTACTGGAAGATCAAGAAGCTGGCTATCAATGTAACACTAGTATTTCAGTGCAACAGTAAAAGTAAAGTCACTATTTATTTGCTTCCAAGGACAACAACATGTACAAAAGCCATACAGTAAACAGACCTGGGAAGCAATGACAGTTGATACATTTCAGCCACTGGTCATTAATTTTTCATGTCCTACTCTTTCATTCCAGAGTATTCTCTTACCTGTATCCCTCCTTGTGATTCCCAGAGGATTTCCACAAAGCACACATGCTATTTGTACCTGGTACTTGTCAAAATAGTACCTAAATCCCTACTACTTATTAAATTATAGAAGAGATCCACCAAATTTTACTAGGGCTTACAACCACATGTTATATCACTTCAGCCTCCACTGTCATTTTAAGAAAGCTCATATAGCCTTTAAATATAGAACTCCAGCTTCTAAATGTTATATAAATAAAGGCTACTTTTTCTAGCATCTGTTATTTTTAAAAATTGTCTTCCCATTCTTTACCTGGCTTACATATGGCATAAAGAGAAATTCTGGCACATATGAAATGCTTACATTTTTATTTACTAGGTATCATCCTACTTGAATCCCTGATGAGTTGACAATAGCCCTGATTGTTTTCAAATAATCAGAAAAAATAAGCACAAGACTCAAGATGGGCAGCACAGAAAACTGAGGTGTTGGAATCTCCACTCAAAAACATTTCTTATTCTAAGAATGCATTGAAATGTTAATGCTTTCAGAAAGAACCTGATTTTCTTCTTAAACATATCATACAAAAATGTATTTCTTTAGATTATTTACTTGCAAAGAAACTTCAGGAGATTTCATGCAACAAAAACAATGAAGGAAGAAGAAACATGGGGAAAGGAAAAGAAAGAGATGAAAAGAGTAGCACAGGTCTGTATGATAATTCTGAAGCCATTGGCAGCTCTGACTGATTAATAGATCTGCCTCTAAGCCAACTCAACTGAACAGGTGTCCAAAATCCAAACACATTAATTGCCAGGTATAATTTTTCTCTGCAAGCTGGATTTTATTTTGCTGTCACAGACAACAACAAAACAAAAACACCACAAACCACAAGCTGAATTTATACCTTTCCTTAAAGTGACAACTATAGGAAAGACTGAAACAAAATAATTACTTGATGACTATTCAAGTGTAAATCCAATGGCAAAATATAAACAATAAAAAATTAAAGTGTAGAAGGGGTTGAAAAGATTAGACAAAAGAGGAAACAATGCATAAGAGTGAAGCACAAAGTGACCATATAGTCTCTCACATCCCAGGTGAAAAGACCAGCACATTCTCTTCAGTTTGTGAAAGAAATGGCAAGAAAGGCTATCTTCACTTCAGTTTCCTCAGAATCCACTGGAGAGTGAACTTACCCCATCAGTACCCCCAGGTAAGCTCAACATTTCTCTCTCACTGGGTGTTGTCCAAAACAAATGTTGCACAGCCTATGGAGCACTCCGATGAACACAAAAGTACAGCAGTTTTAATAGGTCACAGGTGACACATACAATGGTCAGCCCAATTGCAAGCTTGTCAACAGGGAAAAAGGTGGCCCAGTGTCTTCCAGTCTGTCAGGAGAATGAAGAGACATTAGATAGTTCATTAGTGCGTTGCTCAGGCTCCATCAGCAGTAGCAGAGAACAGTTTATTGCACAAGATTAGTATGTTCCCTCGCCCATGCATGCAAGGAAAGCCAGCAGGACTTTTATTACTAAATTCCTTGGGAGCATTTGAAATTCCTTCCTGATGCGGTGTGTTAGCACAGTACAGTATGCACTCTACACCAAATATAGATGCAAGACAGGCTACGCTTTCTCCCTGTAAAGAAGGAAGATGAAGATTGCAACATACATCTATATCCCAAAGCAGCTGCAAACTAACCCACTACTAAGGCAACTACAATGACAGTTTTGCCCCACGTCACTGATTTCTGCATTCAACTTATATTTCCAGTTTAACTATGTTAAAGGACCCTTTCTCTTTAATTATCTGTGGTTTTACATTAATACAGATGTTAGTATTAAACTTGTGAAATAAATACATCCGTTAAAAATATCACAATGACTCTTCAAAGAGGTAGTTACATCAGTGTAAGAGTGAAATATCTCTCTTTCAATCTAATAGAAAGCAATCAGCCAGCAATGATGCAAGATGATCAGTATGAGTCATTCATTTAAAAGACTAAGACATAATCATGCTACCAACATCAAGACATTGAAGCCATATTGCTAGTATTATTTGGAAGAGCTGATTTAAATGGACACAAATTTCAGCAAGCTAAATTTAGAACAAGTACAGAAATATGTTACACAGTCACACCTCTAATAGCACATTACTTTAGACATCTGATATTGGGGTGGGCTTATCCACCCCAAAACTTATCAGGGAAGTTGAATTTTAAGTATTCAAAAATCACAAGGCCTTAGAATCCTTTTTAAAAAGTAATTTATTGTGAAGTTATAAATAGCAGTGCTTTGTTTTGTTTTAATAAAATAACTCCATTATGTGTAAGTGCTACTTGAAGGTTCACACTGATGAGCATTCCTTTGTATATTTTGGTCAAACGTTTCCCTCTTCCACATCATGGTACCTCAAACAGCAAGGACATGCCAGGTCCTGCCTGTCCCTTTCACATCACGTAAGTGTCAAATTTTGTGACTGACTTAGACAAAGTTAAAATGCAGAAAGTATTTAAATCTTACTCCCTCTTCCCTGCTTATTTCTCTGTAACTGGGCTGTTATGCAGCTGTGTCCTCAATGCTGACACCTAAGGTAACAGGAGTGTAACTACAGGATATGAAGCTGCTGCTCCCAGGTTGTGACCCATCCCACTACAGAAGATGGTATGCAACACTTCAGAATTCAAATCCCGCATAAATTTTGGAAGCATTGCCTATAATTAAAACAAAAATTCAACCTCTTTCAGCACTAACTGAAGAGCAGTTAAGATGATTTCATAGGCTTCAGAGATGTTGTTTGCTATCCACAATTGCAGTCGTGCAACCACCAGGAATAAGTGATTTGTTCTTTGTTCTGGGCCTCAGTACTCGGACTTTGAGTTTGATCTGAATGCTGTTGAATGCAGTAGCAGGTGGTTCAGTGCAACAGGGGAGCTTCAGTGGACAGAAACTTGGTACCAAGATTCTTTCTATGTATGAATGGTCTTTATACCACTTCCAAGTAACACCATGATAATTGAGCTGTTTGCATGGCAATGTATACTAGAAAATACCATAACAGGGAGAGCAGTAGACTTAATGCTGTGAAGAAATCATCTTGAATGGACATATGCTTATCCTGGTGGACATCTTGTGAAGAAAAACAGAAGCAAAGTGTTTTTCCTGATACTCCTTTCTGCTGGAATGGCTTTCATTGTATGTAACTAAGTAATAAAACAGTGCTTTGAGAGGCTAATACGCAATGAATAAACACAGCTAGGAGTTCACCTTAAAACCACAGTATTGATGCAAAACTAATCACTAAATCGACCATCAGTGACCATGCTGTTGATGTTAAACCTGAAAACTATAGGTTCCATCTACATCCATCTACAAAGTATAGGTTCCATCATCTATGCTGATCATGCAAATAAACCAGGTTCTCAAACAAATCTTTCAGAAGAGTTTTATCAGCCTCAATAACATCTCCAGGATCCTTTTGCCAGGACAAAAGTCTTTTCCTATGAATCATGAAATAATTTATTTTGAACACTTTTCCCAATTTCTCAAACTAGCTTCATCTGAAATATCAGTACTACTGTGACTTCTGCAGTCAGCTGCTTTAAGAATCCCTATTGATGAATTACCTTATATTTTACACTTGAAAATAGGTTTTCTCAGGTCAATATCCACCATCTTTGTTTGAAAAAGGACATAAATTGAGGTTTAATGTTGTTGTGGATGCAAGGTTTTCTGGTATGATATCCTGTGATCTTTCTCAGTGTGGAGGCAAGCAGTCTAGTTGTAATACACAGTCAGACACAAAGCTACACTGGGGAGTAGAGGAGAAAGGAAATATTAAATTAGAAGAACTGTAAACTTAATTGTATTTTTGAAATTGCACAGAGGTTCTTGTTTTGTTTTTAACCTCAATGCAATTTCAGTATTAGAATGCTTGAGGAAGAGTCTTGAGGGATACATTCTCAGGCAACACATTAATTTGCCTGAATGTTATGACCAGGGAAGAGTGCTGTGTATTCACTGGCAACAATAACATCACCAGGGTGCTGAGGTAAAATTCACATGATACAAAATGACTTTCAAATTAAAGTTTCAACAGGTCACATTAAAAATACCATAGCAGCACTGGCTGTGAAGTAGGTTTTGCTCCAGTCTGCTCTATCCTCTAATCTAAAAGGATCATAAATCAGGGTGTTACTCCTGAGGCATCTTGTCAGGGCCTGAGGTAAAAGGGATAAAGATCAAGTAAATTTAAGATAATAATAATGGTAACAGAGCTCCACATCTTTAGCTGTGCATATCTGTCTATTTTTTGCACTGTTTCTTTAATATCATGCAGTGTGTTTTACAATATGCTTCAGATTTAAAAATGAAACCAAAAACATAGATAATAATCTAAATTTGCAAGATGCAATAACAGATTTAGCTTTTTCCCAATTATACAATTACTGGGGGCTTTCTATTCCTTTAACTAAATCTAAAGACATTTTTTGAAAAGCAACAATATCACTGCTGCTATTTTAATTACTGAACTTGAATCCCAGAACTTGACCTAAACTAACTGAAAATTTTCAGGAGATCATCATTTCATCACATAGAAGCTTTTCAGAAGGCAGAGAGCCTTTAGGCCTCACTACCATGTACAGGGAAATGCCCCATCACCTCAGTGTTCTAAGATGAAAACAATTTGAGCTGTGCTTTTAATACCCTCTTAGGGGTGTGTATGATTTCCATGACATCTCTCCCACTCTTGAAAATTAATGAAGTTTCCATCCTAACAACCCCTTGAAGCAGGGGACACAGCTGTCACCCACTCCCAGCACACACACACACATTGGCATCAGCAACCAATTCATCCTTAAAGTAAATCCTTCCCTGAGAACAATGAAGGAACTCTTGTAAAACTGTTGTGTCACTTGAAATGTCTTTGACAAAATTGTTATCAGAGAAGACAGCCTAAAGGTGGACATATCTATGAGAAGGTCCAGAAGCTAAGACAATACCTAGAGAAGAGGTAACAGCTAACAGTGAATTGAAGAACGAACCCAAACAGGTCGCAGTTTTGTCACCTGTAAAAGCCAATGCCCTGGCTTCTTCATGAACAACTGCTTCTGGAGAGGTAATGTACCATGAAATGATGCCTGCAAATGGCAGCTACCTAATGAATTGACCATATACAATGGATGGAAATAAAAACCTTACAAGGTTTATTGAGCATTTGGCTTGTTGCAGCCTTTTGATGCTCTTTCAAACAAAACATTAACAAAAACTCTGGATTCAGGTGACCACATTACTGTGTTTCTTTGGATACATTTGTCTTGGAGAGAAGGCAGGCCATGTTCTGAGAGGCAGTGAGTGATATAAAGCAGACAGTGGAGCATCACAGTCACATCATCACCACAGATATGTGGAGCAGCAGTCAAATGTGTTGAATACATTGTACAATCTTCACCCTGCTGAGACCAGCTTGCAGTTATCTATCATCCAGTAGCGGCATGCAGAGAGCTGCATACAAGAGTTCAGAAAGAGAATGGTCTGCACTTAGTACCAGTTTAGAATGTGGCTTGTTTCCAAGTCTCTGAAAGTCAGAATCACACCACATAATAGTATTAAATACCAAGTAACCATGCTAGCCACTTGCCTGTGGGAATGATTAAGACACAATGAAAGCTACTCTCTTTCCTAGTAGTCTAAAAGCCTTAAGAGGAGAACTGAATGTTAAAAGACACTTATCACTTGCCCAAGAACTATAAAAATCCCAGCAAACAAAAAAAACCAAACAAACCCCAATAAAATCCTTCACACAGTACTTGAGAGAGATGTTCTACTGGAGCTCTCCAGCCCAGTGGAATTCTGCAGCCTCTAATCCTGTGAAGCATGGGAATCATGAGCAATCCAGGCATGCCTCAAAATGAACAGCAGCAGCGGGGATGTGCTGTCATACATTTGCATCTGCAACTCTTCCTGAGAAAATGAACAAGGGAAAAAAGAACCCCCAAAACTGAGATGGCAATCCATACACTGCAAACATGGTGAACCATGTCAAAAATTATACCACAGAAATTAACAGATTGAGTGCTCCTGTCATACTACAGTGTTTGAGAAGTTTGAGATGTTAATTTACATCTTTGTTCTATACCTTGTAAACTGTAAATATCATTACAATGTACAAAATAAACTGAACTTTTCCAACTGAAGTTAAAGAACTGGGATTTTCACTTTGCTTTTGAATTTTCCAATTTATTTCCTTAGCACATTTCAAATTTTAGGTTTTTTTTCTTCCTCTTCTCTCCATTCAAGAGGAGTTTATGTCCTGACTCAGCCTTCCTCTTGTCTCTGTATTATATTACCATAATCTTTGCTGTAGTAGAGACCTATGTAAGCTGAAGTCAACTGACATGAAAAGAAAAAGCTGCTGCCTTAATTTTCATTGCACATTTTTGTATTAGCATAACTAAAATTTTATAGTCACACAAGCATCTATTTTTCATTAATATGTTTTCTCCCACTCTGGAGACAATCAGAGGTGTTCTCACAAGTTCCTTTAATTTGGAACCTGATGGTGAATCATTAACCTTGAAGTCACAGAAAAATGGTCCTAAACTACCACGTTTTGAGGTCTGTACAAAGGGACCCATTAGAAGCGGGAAACCAACCTCATTTTTGGGTGGGTTATTTACCTGTATTTCCAGATGGTAAGTCTCCACAACAAAACTACCTCCACTAAACATCAGAGGAAGAATATCATAAAGAACTCCTTGCCTCTATATCCTTGCAAAAGGCATGCAATTAATCAATTTCTAATAGAATTTTCAACTCAAATGCAGTCTTGACAGGCATCAGTACTGCAACAACAGGACTATTTAGTTGGAGGAAACAAAAGTAAGATGGACTGTGGGAATTAATGATTTTTAAATGATGATCTAGTGTACTTTTCTAGCATCTGAATTCAGCTTCCCTGGAGCAGAGCAGAGCAGAGACCCTACAGTAGCCTGTGCTATTATGTATGATGAAATTGTGGAAATTACACACTATAAAAAAAGGCTCAGTCTACTGAGAATTGAAATGACTATGCAAGTTGCAACCAGAATGTACTGCTTGACTGTTTGCTTTTGTACTGTATTTCAGAGTAGATCACTTTTTACACACCTGAAAAAGACAACAGACATCTCTGCAAAGAGAGATCATGAATTATTTACCTTGTAGAATGATGTTATGCAAATTCCAGATACTCAAGCAGTTTTTGGTCCTGCAGCTTAAACAGTTTTGTTTAAGCTAGAAGTCTAACATAACTACTAAGCATTTTTATAGTGATGACTCTCTTTTCACTGCTGCAAGAATTTGGAGACATGGGGGATGGACAGAAGTTAGGAATCACCAAGACTTTGCTTTCATCACCGTTTCTCAGCATTTTAGCTCCAGAGCTCACTTAATGTACTATTATAGAATTCCATCTGTAGCTCCAAGAAGCTTCCTTTCTTCCTCCTTCCCTCCTTACATAGACTAAAATTATCCTGTAGAAACATTTCAGGAAACTGGAGGTTACCATAATATCATTACACATCATTACTGTTGTTGAAAGCCCGTAACAACCTCTCCTTGTAATCATGAATTACTGACACATTAACTGGGATGGAAAAATCTCCCCCCTGTCTTTTTTGTCAACTGGCACTTATATTCTTAGGCTAGCATGATGGTATAAGAGGTGCTACACAATCCCACTGTACATACAAGCCTTTTCCATCCACCCCTGTATGTCTAGAGTAAATCACTTTGAATGCTAAGTTAGCCACACAAGCTACGAGTCTCCATGTTCTAAACCTGTTTTGTTTCCAAGAAGAATATTATTCAGTCCTACCTGCTGAGGAAAGTTGCGGAGTTCCCTTCTCTGGAGACTTTCAAAACCCACCTGGATGCATTCTTGCGTGGACTACCCTAAGTGATCCTGCTTTGGCAGGGGTTGGACCTGATGATCTCTTGAGGTCCCTTACAACCTCTACTATACTATGATACCAATAAAATCTCAAAGTTAGTAGACAGTGAACAAAATCAAACATTGTTATGGAAACTAATACAAACACCCACACACCTTTCACAATTAAAAGAGCTTACTGTAGAAGATTTTATATGAATACCAATATATCCAAGTGATGCCCAACTGAAAATGGATAACCCCTACTAAGCTGACCACCTTTCAGTGCTGCTGTCATGAAAGCAAAAAAAAACCCCACAACCACAAACCATAACCACACCACCAAAAACCCCCAAACCACACTCAGGATTACATTACCAGAAGAAAGTGACAAAGATTACATTTCCTAAATAGACTAAAAAAATACCATTTTTGAAGTATTTCAAATGCATCCAAACTTGGCTAACAGGAACTTAAAAATTCTTGTTACTGGTTTTGTCACAATATCTCCATGCCTTCCAAGTCATTAATCATAATATACTTAGGAGCATTAGAACTACAATTCTTAGAACCAATCCTTCCTACCTTCTATTGGTATCTCCAGATCTCACAGGTAGCACTATATCCTTCACTGCAGGTGATTTGTTTAAAAAAAAAAAAAAAAAAAACCACCAAGAAAAAACCCAACACCCACACAAACCAAACAAAACCACCCACAAAGCCCAAACCACCAGATATTTGCATCTCCTGGAACTCTGTTGTTTGAATTGTTTTTGCAAGCAAAAAGTGCAGAGAAAGAGCCTCAGCTAAGAGTCATCACTACTACATGCAGTAATAGCTGCCCAAACAAGTGAAAATAAGATTACTTGAGCACAGAGACATGCTAAAAGGCAAGTACATCACTGACTTCGTATGCAATTAAGGGTTGCACATTCCTAAACATTCAGTAGTAGTTACAATCATAGACAGTAGATTGACTAAGACAACCATCACAAAAATCATAACAGATGGTATTTATTCCATTGAAGAGTTCATAGGAAGAATTCAGAACTATCTGGCAGACTCATACAAGACCTGGAAAACTACTTACCATCACTCCTGATACATAGAAAATAGGCAAAGTGCTGACAAATAGCACCTTACCAGGCACCTGATTTCCCTAAAAGCATGGGATTCCACAGAGAAAAGGGAAGGGAGCACTGAGAGGAAAAAAAAAAACCCAAAACCAAATTCCAAACAAGTCCATAAGCTGCCATAGCCCAGCAGGTTATATTAAGATTACATGAGACACTGAGTCAGGATGCACTGGCCTTTAGGAATGCTGGACAATGGTTAAGAACAGTCTCAAGGTTGGACTTCATGCACTGAGCCAAAATTAATGCGGGGGTTAATAGGGTGAACAGTCACTGGTCCAAATTTGTGCATACAGCCATCTATTGTTTTAAGCTGAATGGCCCCTCTAGAAGGGACAAGGGTTGGGGGGGTCAGGGCTACCCCCACCCAGTGGCACAGAGCAGGCCAGATCATATATTCTACACCATGCTCACTGCATGACTAGAAAAGGGCTGGCCAGAGTTTATGGGACTTAAAATATTTTATGGTTTGTAAAGTTTCCTGTTTCAGGTTTTTGCTGTTTCTTTCCCAGTTTCTGGGCTGGAGTTTGTTCCTTTTGTTGTGGTTTTGGGTTGCACGTGGCAGCAATGGTTTTCACAGTTCTGTCTGCTGCAGGCACTGGGACCTTATCTCAGGTGACAGTCCAGCTTTCCCAGCTCCTTTCTTCCTTGCTCACCCAGAGCAGAGCAGGGGAGAGGAGAAAACCCCTCTGTTTTAACTGGACTGCTGGGACTCAGCTGCCTGCTGAGCTAAAACCAGGACAGAGGAAAAGATACCTTTGTCACTAAAGTTACAGATAATTATCTGTAACTAAATAACACTAAAGTTATTATTTTAACACACAAATTGCTTTACTTTTTTTCCTCTATGGATTGTGTGGGAAAAACTGAGACCAATAGCCAAATATAAATCAAGAAAACTTGAAAAGTAGTAACAAAGCTCAGAAGAGCGAAATGTAGTGCAGTAACAACATTGGGTATTTAGACCTACAGCTGGTTGTTTCACACACACTATTTTAACATGCATGGATACCACACAATCTTTCAGTAAATATAATATTGAGTGTATCCAGATTAAATCCTGAGGAGTAAAAAGTTCACCAATTTATGCACACAGCTGATTGTTTCAATCCAATTTCCTTCTCTTAATAAATTTCTCTTTATTACTGCTCTCATGGTTCTAAGAACTTCATGTCAATTTTTCATTAGATGAAAACCCTTAACCTCAAAGGGATATTCACAATATTCAAGATTCTTCACTCCAAGGGAAACAAGTTAGAAATGAAGCATGAGATCTGTGTACCAGTCCTACATGGGGACAAAACCGTTATTACTCTAACACTGATTTATGGAAGTACTGCTATCAGAAAGCAAGGGGAAAAAAACCACCACAGACTCACTCCTATTAATAATGGTTCAAGAGCAGTTTGCCTTACAGCTGTGTGTTAAAGAGTATTTCATAACAAAAATTGTACAGACTTCTGAGAAATATTCAGGGAATTACGATTTTTACTACCACTTACCAAATGTATCACAAATGACATTAGGGAACACAGACCAGAACAAATTTGTATTAGACTTCAAAAAGATGTTTTTTATTAAGCACAAACAGCTTTTAATACATTATCAATACAAATAGGAAAACATCTGTTTAATGAATTTGATATATCAAAGATTTGATGGGCAGGTTGCATACTGGCACAATAAAAATGATCTTTTTGTTAAAAAGCATTTCAAATTAAAATTATAGGGTCAACACTGTCTACACTGCAGGAACTTTACCTGCAGTCTAAAATTACTACATCACCTGGGCATAGGGGAAGCAAAGTCTACAATTTCATAATATGGAACTCCTAACACTTTAGTTAGCACCATTCAAAGCTTGCATCAGCTGTTTAACTAAGAAGCAGCTGACAGGTCAGGTAAAGCTTTACAGCAAATTTCAGTGCAAAATTTACAGTTCCTTTTCATAAGATACTTGGAATCTATGGTTTCATAGCATGTTAAATAATTATGGCTTGATAGATGTACAGTGTTAAGATGCTGAGAACATTTACTTTAAAAAAAAAAAGATGAGACTTATAACAGCTGTGAAATGCATTTTAATATATTATGCCAATTTCTGTAATATGCAAACACCATGCTGGATTACAAACTGAAGTCCTATTATGAATTCATAGACATGGGTCAGTATTAGCTCTCTGGGGTAGTAGCTTCTGGTTGTCTCAGCTGCTGCTTTTTCAGGCTAACTAGCTTCATCTTCTCTCTAATGTGTTCTGCTGCAGAAGCCATATCACTGGGACTCCCAAAATACTGCTCAGACCTGAAAGAACCCAAACCACCAAAGTTACCAGTGAAAGTATAACATAGGTCAATATGCATGTGATTGACACTGTAAAACAATACAGAAAAACAGGCACTTTTCCCTCTTGAAATTTAAGAGCCACATTTAAAAGGCTTTGCAGACTCGGTGATGAGACTTGATAGCATATCTTTATGGAATTATTACAAATAACTACAGAGACCCTTTTCATACTCAAAAGATTCTCTTCACAGCAGGGCACTGCTCCACAAGGGCAACTACATACTTCCTAAAACTCCTTTTTAACCTCCTCCTCTGGCTACCTGCCAAGTCAGTCTGGCAGTTTTGAGGACTATGACAATCAAGGAGATCTGTCTATACATGAATCCTGAGGCTATACAACTGCTGCATTATAGAAGCACTCTGTGAATGTGAATTCAGCCACACACTGACAAATTATGTCCTCCCTCTCAAACCGGAAAGTATATGTGGCTGTAAGTTCATTTCTCCCGTTCAAATACAACAAAAGAACAGCTGAAATGTAAATGAAATGACTAACCAAGCTGTCAACAAAAGGAGGATTTGAACAGAATATATATTCCAGCAAAATAACAGGTATTGAGGAAGACTTTGGAAACAGTGGCAGGGCAAATAATTTCATACAGTGTAGGGGGATAAGCCTAAGTGGACAGAAAAGTTATTTCATGCAGGTGTAGACTAATTTGGCTAGGGAACTCCAATGACAGACTGCACGACAGTGCCCCAGATGACTATATGGGCAAAAGCTTTTCCTAATACAGATTAGAATCCATGAGAAGGACAGAGAATAGGAAGCTGGATACTTTCAAGAGGATACTAACAAAAGTTTGAAGTACTGAAAAGGCTAATGAGGACACCTCCAAACATTTTATGATGTTTTGTATGTTCCTACCTTTCTTAAATTATTTGTGAACCGTCTGTGAATTGCTTGTTAAATGCTTCAAAACAAGAATGTCTAGAGATGATAAGCAAGGGATCCTAGAATTTAGACACTCGGATCCCACTCTTAGGAAGTGGGACACACAAAACTCTGCTAATATGCAAGAGAGGTCTAGAAATAATGCTCAGTCACTCGAGTCTAAAACACAGGTGTATGTACAGCTATAGGAGATGTATGTTAGGACTTGAACCTCAAGGTGTGGCAAGTGTCTTTTACTGAGAGCTGTTCCAGGTTCTAAGGTTTGCTTTCACTTTAATAATTACATTAAAGCGTAAGTAACAGTTGCCATTTTCACTGTATCACTAATATCTGCTATGCCTTTATTTTTATTTTTTTTTTCTCCAAACCTGAGCTCATCTTCAGGCACAGCACTCCTTACTAAAGGAAATACAGCATAGGGAATATGATACTTTGTTGCCTAATGCAGTTGCCTAATATAATCTCCTACAGTTTCAGTCTCTAATTCAAAACACTGATTTCTGGTCGCATTCTTTACAGTGTGGGATCCTACACACCCAGAAACTAATTCCAAGGCTTGGTGTGAAAAAGTCACTAGCTTTCCAAAAGTGAGCATGTTGTCTGTGGAAAGTTTGAATGTGCTTTCTGTGAAAGATGGGAAAATGAATTTTGATAAGTATTTGTGTGCTGGTTTGTTAGTTTCAGCAATTTCAGGACTCTTCTGTATGAAAGACTACTATGAAATTTCACCTAAAGTATATTCAGAAGGAACTAGAAGAACGTTTTGCATACCCATCGGGATAAACTACAGGGACTGTTAGTCTGTCCAACAGTGACTTCCCAACTGCTTCAATTTCATCAAATTGCTCCATGTCACTAAAAGCTTCAGGCTGCTCTGGACATTCTTGCAAAATCTGTTAAAAAAGATATAGAAGAGGTAAAATGTAGGTTTTTTTTTCAGTGCCATTAACTGACAGAGTCAGCATCTTCACTGACACATTTATATAAGATTCATCAAAACATATAACTGGAAGAAAAGAAAATGTGAATTAAACTGTATTAAGAAGATAGTCAGGGCTTCCATTGTTCTGTACTTCTAAGAGGGAATAATGAATTAGTTTTACTAGACAGCAACAAACATAAAATGCACAGAAACTTCCACCACAAAATGTACAAGACAGTCATACAAAACAAAAGAAACAGAGATAACAGAGGGTCCCTTACAGTTTCAAAACTAAATCCAAATCTGATACAGAACAGGTGGGGTAAAAAAGTCTGAACACCAGTGCTTCCAGACAGAATTGGGACCCAGTACCACCCAATGCTCATAATATGGACTGAGATAATCAACTCTTTCAAAAGTTTATGAACCACTGAATTCCAATTTTGGTACCAGGTAAAATATTTTACAGACATCTGTGGCAGCATATAGATGATATATTTATTCTTTTGTGAACCTCCCATCAAATCCCAAAGCCTACATAGCATCTGTACTTAATACAAAAATGAAATTAATACAAGCAAGGAGAACACAAATCAACTTCATATCTATGCTCTCCTTGTATGACAGAATGAAATAATTTACCATGCACAAGGTGGGCTTTTTTTGCAGTTATGACATTTTATTGTCAGTACTAGAGATACCTACTCTAAATTCCTTTTCCAAAAACGTATCACAGGCCTACCTCATATTCTTCATTAACAGACACTGTCTTAAATTCAGGCATTTGAGAACTCTCAACATTCCTCCACTGCGACAAGATGTTAGTGAGCAGCAATTATTCCTCCTAACACTGTTGATTGCTCATCCTGCTCTGGCTTCTAGCATCACCCAACTGAGTACAGTACTGAGACAATTGCATAGGGAGTTTAAAATCATACCAAGGCAGAGGTGTTTCTGAAAAAAAGAGCTTATTCGAAGCTCTCCAAGCGCAAAACACAAGATGCAGCAATACAGAACACTAAAAACTAAATTCCTTTACATAGTTTGTGAGGATATCACATTCAAAAATGCTCATGACTTAAGAGGCAATACTTCTTTTAACTCTCCAAAGATTTTAAAAGATATCATAGCTTTGTATTACACCTTGCAAAAGCACACAAATCAATAAGAGTTCCTTGCATTTAGGAATAGTCTAAAACACAAAAAGTAATGTTTTGTGATCAACATCAGAGTTCCTCTCTGAAGAGATAAACCTACATTCTTCCCTGTCCCAGATCAATGCACTTGAACATTAGGGCTGCTATTCTCCTTTTTGTCAAGCAGGCCCTATACAAATATATATATGCATGCAGTAATTGCATTAAGTATCAAAATTAACCATTGGACAAACAGGATTAAATTGATTTTTCTTCATTTTTAATCTAGTGGGGGATACACACTGGCAACTTCCTTAATCTTATACTTTGTTGGCTTAAATTCTGATATGAAATTTTTCTTTTGTAAACACAACAATCACCTTTTCAGCACTTGAATGAAATGCAACAGCTGTTTCCAGTCGGTGTACTCTTTCTTCAGAAGTTATTGTAAACTGTTTCCACACTCTATTAAGTCTTGGAAGAGTATCCCCCGAGGACCTTGAAGTACATCGCAGGGACTGGCACAGAACAACAGTTGCCTGCAGTAACTGTCTCCCATAATCGTAAGTACTCTAAATGTTGGAAGAGATGGGAAAGAGAAAACACAAAACCCCTGCATTTGACTTAGGAGCTAATTGACATCTTAAAATAACAGCACATGTGTTCATGAATGCTCCTCAGTTTAGGTCCACAAAATATACTGAAGTCATCTGCTCTACTAGAAGATGCTGCTGAAACATGAATAAAAGAGAAATGACCTAACAGTCATTTAAAAAGCTTCTGCTTTTTGAAAGAACAATAAAAACGTGTAAGCTCCTGTTGACTGGCATTCACACTGGCAGAAGAAAAGAGCTTCCTGAAAATTTCAAGTAGCTGCATGAATGATCTTACAAGGGATACTTGATATCTACTGTCAGCAAGATGACTGTCTTGCTGACTTCACTATCACCATGTTTGTGGACACCCAGCACCTAAGTGAATTGCAGCACATCATTGCAACAGCAAGCTACCCTCCTATCATTATCAGTTCAACTTAACCAAAAGAGGACATCAGCTCCAGTGTAACAGATGCAACTCAAAAACATCACATCTATGAACCGGCAATTCTGAATAAACAAACTCCTAGAAGCAGTATACATCTGAAAAAAGCACCAGATAACAGCTCAGCTTTTATGCTTCCTGCTCTTCAGTGACATCTTTCACATGTATCTCACACCTGCTGGCATATTCAAGATTTGCAAACAGGTGTTTAAACATGGCCTATGGCAGCAGCAATTTCAGTAGACTCTCATCAGCAGGATTCCTTAGTTGGCTGCTATGGTCAAGAATTAAAGCTGTCAGTTTTGCTCAACCACCAATTCTGCTAGTGCCAAAACACCTTGTATGAGGAGGACTACCATACACCAACATTCAACTCTATCCGGAAAAATTAATAGAAAGACAGACTCCATTTCATGAAATACCTCAGGGAACAAAAAGACTGAAACCAAGTGGCTCACCTGTATTTCAGTCTTCTATTGTTTCAAAAGTAATTATAAAGACTGTTTGAAATATGTGCCTTTTTAAGAAATTACATGTAAAATTTGTATTTTGTGGTTTGCACTGCCTATGTGAAGCAGATAAACTGAGGCACTAAACTGCAGTGCTGCTAATGTTGACAGAACATCAAAACCTCACTAGACTCATCACTAGTTCCAGCAATCATCAGGTCTTCATTCAAAGATATCAAGACTAACCATTAAGACTAGTAACAGACGTTCCATGATTGTCCATAAAAGTACCAATTCTACTTAAATCTTCTGAAATTGTACAAACCCCACATTGCTAAAAAATATTTCACCTGTGCAACATCAACAAACTTTCGATGTTTCTCCAATAGAACTTTTGTTTCTTGAGTATCATCTCCCAAGCGGATGTGCGTCTTCAGCAGAGCATCCAAAAGTTCACTTAACCATTCTACTGCCTTAAAAACAGAAGTTAAAAGCATGTAAATGTAGTAAATTAAAACAACAAACTTAAAAAAAAGAAAAAAAGGGGGGGGGGAGAAATTTCAGAAGGGTGAGTTGACTTGAGTACAAGTATATACTATTGACAGGAAAAAAAGGTAGGAGAGATATGCATGCAGATCATGCATGCAGTCACCAATCATTTTCAGTAAATGCTACAGCCTTAATTTTCACAGCACAAATTCACTAAATAAAACTACATTTTAGAGTGACAAAAATAATACTGTACAACTATCAACACCACATAAATTTAACCAGTGCTCTACAAAATCCAGAACGATGAAATTCTGTAGGTATTGCCATACCTGGGCAGCATCCTCTTCACATTTGAATAACTGTACCATCTGAAGCATCTTCAGTCTCCGCACATCAACCATATCCTCACACCTGAAACAACAGCACAAAAAGACTCACCAACGCATGTATTGCAGACACAATACACCGAGTTTGACAGCAAGGTTTTCAGCAAGCAACATTGCAATGTAAGTGCTCACAAAATGCTGATTAAAGCACTTTTGCTCTGCTTACCTTGCCCAAAATATATAGTGACTCACATAACAAATATGTGATAAATAGAACTAAGCAACAGAAGCCTCTGAAATCATGAGCCTCAAAATTCATTGCAAGGCTAACCTGTAAGTAGTAGTACTAGCACTATCTACAAGGCCTTCTGTGGTGGTGAAAGAAGTTCAGCTCTCCCCACATACAGAAACCACAGCTAACTCAGTCAGAGGAGCAGATGGAAAAGCTGTATTTTACAAGCAGGATGGAATGCGATGAATATGTACACAATATACAGTATTTACAGTATATACAAAAATATACAGCAAAGAATGTAACACAGAAGACCTGCCCCTCCCCTCCCACTGGAGGAGGGTCCCCCCAAAAAAGAACCCTTTTCCCCCTTCTTTTCTCCCAAAAGGATTAGAGAGAGAGAAAAGTAATTATTAAGGGGGAAATTCTGTTAGTTCAAAGCGTATGCTATGGGAAGAAAAATAATTAGTTTCTTATATCATTAGTCCAAGGTCACCAAGCACAGAAAGACAGCAGCTGCCCAGGCAGACAGAAACAGACAGACTGGGCTAAAACTAAAAATCCCAAAGTTACATTGCTACCAATCCACCAATGAAAATCATTTACAACGATCTTTGTTTTTCCTTTTCACACCAAAACATTCAGCTAGAGTGCTCCAGTAACTGTCTCTTCTTAAAGGCATAGCCTAAAACTGTCACACCTTCCAGCAGCATTGTGTGTTCCTTACCTTGTTGCACCGGTAAGACTTGCCACACAGATGCTTACATGGCTAAGACAGAATTTATTCCAACTGACGTCTAGGTGAAAGCTACGCTTCAACCTTATTCTGATTTGTACTTTAAGCTGGTGGCAAAATTTTCTTGGTGAATGAAATGATGACTGTTTGAGAGATGTTAAAACATCTTTCCATTTGTCTTTTTATGAAACATTATCAGCCAGGGCAGGTTTAGGCTAGATGTTAGGAAGAAGTTCTATACAGAGAGAGTGGTTGCCCACTGGAATCAGCTACCCCTGGAGGTGGTGGAGTCACCTTCATTGGAGGTGCTCAGGAGGAGACTTGATGGGGTGCTTGGCTGCATGGTTTAGTTGTTGGGTGGGTTGGATGCGATGATCTTGAAGGTCTCTTCCAACCTGGTGTGGTGTATTGTATTGTATAATTGAACCCTAATATGTCCTTTGCTGCAACTTGTTAAGAAGCATTTCAAGAACCAATTAATATAAAAACTTATTCTAATTCTTTTGCAAAACTAAACACATTTTACATTTTCTATAATTAGAATTTTTTTTAAAAATTAAAAAATAAAGTTATTTTCCTTCCACAGCAAGAGCTAAATACATTTAGCAAAAGACCTTTTCACTTGAATTTCTGAGCCTGCTAAGTAGACACAAGATTCAGAGTCCTGCCCAGTGCAAATGGAATTACTGATGTCAACAGTCACCAGCTTAAGTGACTGCAGAAGTCAGTTTGCACGAACCTGTTTTTCCAAACTGACTGCACACAGAAGCACTTCCAAGAATAGTTTGTTAGTGCACTGCATTTTGTACCCTGTCCTCTAGTGCTGTGATGCTTACAGAATGGAAATTTGTTGCTCTAATAAAGCAAGAAAGTAATTTCTGGGTTCCAAATACCTAACTAGAGCCAGCAAAATATCCCTAGAAATAAACATTATACTTGGTGCATGATAAATAATGAGAAACACTCAATAGAACTTGAACTGTTGCAAAAATTACCACTAAATGCTACTGAGAGATGGTAGTCTTTATTGTGCTTTCTTGTCTCTCATCCAGGATGAAGAACCCTATTTAATCATACATCACCTGGAAGCTGTTTCATGCCTTTGCCTGAACATTTTATTGACTTTTTGGTTCTCTAACTGCCTTCCTACACTTATATGTCCCTTCTGAGAATACAGACCAGAATTAAGCAACAAGCAAAAAATGGCCTACAAATTTATAAAGCAACAAAGTTACATTTCCTTTTTATTTTTCTATTCCTTTCCTAACAATCCTTAAAGTTCTACTTGCTTCTCACAGTACAACTGAACATCAATCTTTCTGAACATTTTCCAATGTTTAACAGCTGCTTCAGAGTCCATTACTATGCATTTTAAAGCTTTTCTTTCTCCCATGTGCATCTTTTCTTAGTTCTGAATTCCAACTGCCATTTTATCGCACAGTGACACATGCTTACACTAAACTCCCTAAGAAAGCAATTTGTGACTGGTAGAATTAATTCCTAAAATGAGCAACTTGATGCTCATTAAAGGCACTGAATTCTTTTTTGCTCCTAGAGGCACCATTTTGTTCAGTCTTTGCACTCAAAGTTCAGGCACTTCCTATGGAAAGTATTGTCTTAGGGGTTACAGCAGTAATAATGAGCAACTTCATTTAAGTCTTGCACACTGGTGAGTAGAAAAGGAGGCAGGGTTATAGCCAAATACCAGTACTCCTGCATTTTCAGGAAAAAATAATAAGTTAGGAGTCTTGGAGAAAGAGGATGATAGCAAAAATCTATCCTTTTACAAATTCAACTCTTCTCAGCATTTCTCACTACTATAACTTTATTCTCTGGTCTACCTTATTCCAAAACTCACAAAACCCCCACATTCTGATAACTGAACTCTGTGCCTCCATTCTGTACCCTGTCCCACTGACACCATCTCACTTTTCTTCCTATCTTCAGGATTGAAAAGGCTATGTTCAAAGGATAGAAGTTGAGAGAAAGGAGAGGAAAAACGAGTCTACACAACTAATACAGAAATTTCAGATCTATCATCACTACTGTGGTATTATTATACCTTTCATCTCAAACTGTTAATATATAAAAGGTGCCTCTTGCATTCATTCCATAACTCATGTAAGAGGAATATATGACTCTTGCTGAGCATTTACAAGTACAGGAAAGCACTCAATATTCCACCTAGTACCAAAATACAAAAGGTGCTTTGATTTAGAAATATGCTAGAATGGATTAGACAGGGATGTTTCTGGACCATTTAAGTACATTACAAGCATGTGAGTTTTTAATACACATTTTCACACACATGAAATTTTTTAGGAAAAAATTTGACAACATTTTTTCCACATACTTATCAGCACACAGGAAGTCTAGTCATTTAAGACATTTGTGGTTTATTTTTACCTTTGTTTTCTAAGCTGCATGTCTTCCATTACTCCCTGGATATGGTCCACATTTTCTTTGTTTTCAATGGTCACATCTTTTCCATAGGCCCAGGATGCCTGGTTGGATATCTGATCAAGAAGACTTTGACCTTTCTCACGCAAGCCTTGCAAGCCTAAGTCTAATGAGGAAAAAGAGAGAAGGAAGTCTATGTTCACTCTTACATATCCATTAACTTTCTTCCCCCTAAGGAAATATATGGCATGCAACATAATCTAAAATGGAAGGCCTGAAAGTGAAAAGGACATCACTATGTGTCTTTCACCGCCCTTTCCAACTTTTGAAGGATCACTTATCTATATTAACTAAGGCTTTGGTACTTTATGGCCTAGCTGATAACAAGAAAAACAAATAAAAGCTGGCAGCCAGTATTAACTTTTCAGCATACAAATACCTCATTAAATGCCTTTCATCCACACAGTTGCATAGAACTCAAAATATTTATCACTGCCAAGCAGTTGCAGCCTAAAGGCTCTTCAATAGCTGGCAGAAGTTACTATTTCGTAATACATCGCATACAGCTGATACATTTTTCTACACCTAGAAAAGTGCCAGCCCTTAGAATCTGCTGTTCTACTATTTGCCAGCTCTATTATCTGCTTTTCTAAAGGAATATCTAGTTTATGCATCAAACTGTTATATTCAAATCACAACTACTTCAGCCATGCATGACCTTCAAAACTCTTTCTACAACACTGTAGATTCCCCCCAACTGAAATATTCTAGTATATATTCTTGACAGTGTATCAACCTTAAATCTGCCATATATTAACATGGATATAACCAAAGCTACTGCAAAACACTTAGTACATGTACTATAAAACTGAATAGGTAACAATCTTAATCCTGGCATGCATCAAGAATAGTGTGGCCAGCAGGAGCAGGGAAGTCATTGTGCCCCTGTACTCAGCACTGGCTATGCCACACCTTGAGTAGTGTGTCCAGTTCTGGGCCCCTCAGTTTAAGAAGGACGTTGAGACTCATGAATGCGTCCAGAGAAGGGCAACAAGGCTGGTGAGAGGCCTTGAGCACAAGCCCTAGAGGAGAGGCTGAGGGAGCTGGGATTGTTTAGCCTAGGGAAGAGGAGGCTCAGGGGAGACCTTATTGCCGTCTACAACTACCTGAAGGGTGGTTGTAGCCAGGAGGGGGCTGGTCTTTTCTCCCAGGCAACCAGCACCATGACAAGAGGACACAGTCTCAAGCTGTGCCAGGGGAAGTCTAGGCTCAAGGCGAGGAGAAAGTTCTTCACTATGCAGAAAACAGCATAAGCAATTCAAAAGTAACTAGGTAGAACATGACTTAGCTAGGAATCAGAAAAAAGTAATTTTTCTTTTTTCTGTTTTTAAAGGGGGTGAAGGGTAAGTGGTTGGGTATTTTTCTCCTTTAATGCACTCACTAGAATGTATCTGAAACAAAGAAATACTTTGCTTACCAACACTTTTTAATTTTTCTTCCAGTAGTTTTAAAGTTTGCTGAATTGATGCTCCATCTACTGGTGCCACATCTACACACAACATTCCCAATAAGCCATCCAGTTGCTGAGACAACTAAAATAAAAAAACCAGAAATGTTCATCTTTAAAAAGAGGCTTGAGCTTCAGATGTTTCTAAATGTTTGGAAATCTGTCATTTTAAAAGTTTCTCTGTTCATCACAGGAAATTCAAATCAAGATAAATGACCCATCTGCCTATAAAATTCCAGGAGCATACATCCCTAAATGGGGGCAGGGAGGCAAGGTATGATTATTTTTCTTTGACAAATATAGGAAAGGAATAAATGCCAATTTAAAGAAAAACAAAGAACATGGTAGGTACATCAAATTCCTGTTTAATTAATTCATATGCCTCTAAAAACACAAGAACAAAAACAAAACAAGAGAGGCAAAGAGGTATCTTTTAAGTAGCAACCATTTTATCTCAAATGCTTTTGAAATGTAAGACATATTACAGAATAAAGAATTAACCAGGTTGGAAACGACCTTCAAGATCATCAAGTCCAATCCCTCACCCAACACCATCCATCAACTAAACCCCAGTACTAAGTGTGCCATCCAGTCTTTTTAAACACTCCCAGTGATGGTGACTCCACCACCTCCCTGGGCAGCCCATTCCAATGGCCAATCACTCTTTCTGTGAAGAATTTCTTCCTAACATCCAGCCTAAACCTCCCCTGGCACAGCTTGAGGCTGTATCCTCTTGTTCTGTTGGTGGCTGTCTGGGAGAAGAGACCAACCCCCGGCTGGCTCCAACCACACTTCAGGTAGTTGTAGATGGGAACAAGGTCTCCCGTGAGCCTCCTCTTCTCCAGGCTAAACAACCCCAGCTCCCTCAGCCGTTCCTCATAGGGCTTGTGCTCCACACCCCTCACCAGCTTTGTTGCCCTCTTCTGGACACATTCCAGCAACTCAACATCACCTAATCTGAGGGGCCCAGAACTGGACATGGTACTCCAGGTGTGGCCTGACCAGTGCTGAGTACTTACAAAGCAATTCTCACCTAAAAAGAGGAATTCCATCTTACCAGTGTTTCAGTTACAGCAAGTGAAGACTCACAGCATTTTCCATGTAACATTAGTTTCTCCCCATCCTCTGAAGACTTTTCCCAACATTTGTAATACCAAACAAACAAAATATTGACAAGTGAACCTATGAAAAGTGAAAAAGAAAACTTACATCCTGGGCAACACTGTGGAATTCAAGTGCTGCTTGTAATAGATTCTGCCTGAATTCCAGCTGACTGGCTTGTCGGTAACACACATCACTCAGCTGTTGCTGCAATGCTTTCAATTCCACAAGGTCCTCCTCATCCCCCGCATTTAGAAGAGCTGCTATCTGCTGATTAAGCTCAACATAAACAGCAAACCACTCCTACAAACACAAGAAAATTAAGTATTAAAACAATACCAAACAGAATTCTATTTCATTTCAAACAGCATGCTGTCGACTAATGAGTAATCAAATTTAAAGCGGAATGTATTACAGCTTACTCTACAATTGCAAAAATCTCATGTGGGCAGAAAGCACACTCCTAATGTCCAGTCAACTCAGAGAATGCTTAGCACATTTTAATAGAGTTACCATGGCATTAAAAAAAAAAAAAAAAAAAAAAAGGTACAGAAATCTAGAAAGATTACAAGGCATGACTACTAGCTCCCAGTACAAGCTCCCACTCAAACTATTTTACTGCACCAACAGTGGAACTCCACTGCTTTTAAACAAATTTCTAATGCTTACATATCTTTAGTGCTCTACTGAAACAAAAGACCTTTAGCCAAGTGGTAAGCAATTACAAAAAGATGTTTGTAAGACTATCTAGGTGTTACTTCTGGTGACATGACTGAAACTGGAAATAATTTTCTTGAAACATTTGGAAAAGAATACTAATGTTGACAAAGCGGAATTATTCTCTGTCTTCTGAATAAAACCAAGTATGCACGTACAGAAACATCAATATGACCCTTGTTTCTTAGTTAAGGGAAACTTAATACTACTTAATTAAAAATGTATACATTTGTTTTTCACATGCTTTAATTACTGAATACATACACAGGAGTTAGTTATGTTGTCACAGTATTTGCAAAACAGAATAAACCAAACACTTAAGAATTTTGGGAGATTTAAAACCAACTTGCTACATCAAGATTATAGGCATCTCAGTCATGGAAGATATGAATGTAAAGCAAAATATGTTTGCTCAACAGCTTTTATTTTGGCCAACAGTAAAGTGACCTTCAAATGCCCTATGCATTTCTAATGCTATGGAACAGCACCATCTGTTGGACTGAGATACCCAATTCAGTTAGCATTCCTGTCACATTCCTATTGGAATGCTTGCAATTTTTCAAGTTATGCCTTTGGGTTTTGCATAATTTATTTACAAAGCATGCAAAACTGAGTATAAATCTCCATATTCTGAACTTTTTTTTTCTTTTAACCAAAGCTGCATCTACCATCTGCTCACAGGAAGAAACAGACTATGAAAAGAACCACGGAGGGAAAGAAGTAATGAAAAAGTTAAATTAGCAATTAGCCAAGAATTTAAGAGAAAATAATTCTGACATCTACCCCAAAAAGGGAACCAAGACGACATAATATGGAAACATCTTTCATTGTCACATAGATATATAGGCTTCAATAAACTCGCTTTACACATTACTTGGTATTACCTTTAGACACTGGAAACACAAATCTAGCTTATTGAATGTCACAAGCGAATTACAACAATTAAAGAAAAAATGCTAGATTCATGCTTTTTAGGTTTTATTTTTAGCATTAAGTAAGCCTGCTGTAGCAACTGATTTTGGTCAACCCATCAGTGAAATTAAGAGACCAGCAAACCAGATGTAAAAAGTGTGTTTCTGATTCTTTTGGTAAGGAGTAATTTGGCACAGCTACACAGCACAACTCAGAACCATGGAAAAAAGGGCAGCATTGGCTCAAAAATAAAAAGTCTAGTATATTCCTCATGAATAAAATGGAAAATGAAAACCCAAAATCCAAACAACTCTGCCCCCAAACAAGAAACAGACAGTGGGAAAAAAAGCCTGAGAAAATTTTTTCACTTCAGAGTTAACTGAAGTAGCCTTTCATACAAAGCAAGCATTTTTGCAAGTGTCTTCAAAATAGAAGTAATATAATTAACAATAAATAGGAGATAAAAGAAAGCAAGCATAGAAGCTATTTATTACTAGAATAGGAAAAAATAGCAAAGTACTGAAAGAGGAAGAGCACATTCAGCTGTTATGAGACATTTAAAAACCAAAGAAAACAGCAAAGCACATTTTTCCGGTGCTGTTGTCAAAAAATTGTTTTCATTTATAAATAGGCATCTCATTATAGGGTAGGCAAGTGGTCTCTCTACTTTTCACACAAAATTAGTAATTTCTCTGACTGGTGGTTCTACAAATTTCTGCCAACACCTGAGCAGCATTCCATCTTTGTCAGTACTTCAGTGATACACGAACTTTAGGTCAGCATGCAAACCTCAGTGGGATTTGCATGATTTTGACAACTGTATTTAGCACCAGATAAAGCAGAGTTCTCTCTGTTACACCTATATAGGTGAGAAAAATGTATACTCAATCTTGTTTTCTAACACATACTAATATGAATGAAAGATACTCAAAACTGGTTTTGGCAATCAAGAAAGAGATCTTTTCTTTTCAATTAGGAATTTAAAATGTTTTATGTTTTACATATCAGAAGTTTTTCAGAGTAGGATGAAAACCAAAATCTCCTCCTACTCAACGTGAAAAATATAAGAACTGCTGTAATAAAAATTAAGAAAAATCATAGACAGAAACTACACTAGAACATAAACCAAGCAGTATATACATATAATTACCATATAAAGTTGTTAAACTGTTTGGGTACTTTCCTCTGTAGCACAAACGCACTACACAAAATTCCTAAACACTCATAACCAAAAGGAATTGTTCGTAACTGCATGTACTTAGAATTATTTTGCTACTTGAAAAGGCTATGGGAAATCTCACACTGTGCTGACTCTCAATCTCTTCGTGTTTCTGTTGCAAAGCTTGTGAAGCTCTAATTGAATCACCTATTCCCCACTGGGTTCTTAGCTGTTCTGATCCAGGTCCTTCAAGCCAGTTGACTACCTGTCAGTAAGACAAAAATAAAGTAGCGCATCAACTATAGGAGAACTGGTATAAAAAGCATTTTGTTACATGTGTACATTTATGAAAAATACTCTCCCCAAAATAATCTTTTACGGCCTGTAAAGACTTACAATCACACCTTCAAAAGCTTTAACTAGAAACTAGTATTCTTTATTCTCAATTTATCGGTTCACAAAAGCAGGTGGCAGCTAGCAGATTTGTCACATACATACCTGTCATTTCATATGTCTGTCAATGAAAGATTTTATCTTGACTACAGACCTCTTGTGTTTAAACAAGAATTTTTTTGCCTAAGTGAATTACAATGCATAGCTGTATCCAACCTCACACCTGAGCATTTTCTCCTTAATTTGTTAAATCTATTAACACTCAAGTACAGGATATGTACTCAGTCCAAAATTAAATTTACACAACAATTAGGTTTTTATGTCTTTCAGCTTGCTCTATTCAAGAAACAGAATCCTTTTCCAGATTTTTAGCACCCACATCCCATGAGATCTGCCTTTTGCAGAAATCTTTGCAGAGTCATGGCAATCCACTTTGGACTACAGTACTTGATTTCTGTTATTATGTCGAAAATAGTTCATTCAATATTAATATTACTTAAAGAAAAGCACAGTACCTCAAATTTTGGGTTTGTGATACAAATTTCAATTGTCTGATTATACCTATGATAAAGATTAATTATAGAACTTTAAACATCTAGAAAATAGAGACAGCTGGAAAGAAATGTAGCACTAAAGTCACTACTGAAGTCAGGAAATGCAAAAATACTCACAAATTATGAAACTTAATGAAAAAGCATAGGAAGCAAGCTTCCTCTCTTTAACGTGACTTTTGTTTAAACAAAGATGACAAAACAGCTTCACACAGTTTTTCAGGAAATAAAATACAATATACAATGTAACACCGTAACAACAAGTGAAAAAGGGACTAATTGGACCATGTTCCTAGTTCTGCCAAGCTACACTGCAACAGTAACCAAAAATGATCATCCCCATTATAGAAGGCTACACAATTCACCTCAACTTTTAGTCATCAAGTCTGTCTTCCCACTCCCTTTTTTGTATGTCATGTTTCCCTTGCCCCCAAGAACAATTCTTTAAGAGCATAGATTCTTTGCTCCAAAAGTGTCTCGAGCCTTCCATGCTTCTACCATTTCTAGGGCAAATCAACTCTAAAATTCTAGGTTCTTTTGGTTTAAACACAAACTCCCTGTTGTGCTCACCACCACAGCATAGCTATTGCTGATTAAATATGGAACAGACCAAGAAGTGAAGGTACCTAGATGTCCTCCTACAACCATAATGCGGTCAGGAAAACTCACATATGGAAACAACAGTTCTCATGCAAGTCTGAAACAGCGTGCAAGACTACTGCATAGTAGTGTCCTCTCTGACCAAGATCACATCCTCATTACACGTTTCCAGCAACTAATACAAGTCTTTTTCAAAAATGCTTAGCTTAACAAATAGCCATATTTGTGCAATAGATACTTGTGGTGGTGAGCTGAAGACAGAAATGTCACTAGGAGACTTGCAGAAAGAAGTGATTACATTTTTCCAAAAATACATTTTAATATAGTTGATGACTAGACTTCTGCAAGGCCTGCTATTTATTTTTGTGAATTAGTATTAGAAAAGCAACAATTAACACCTCTGCCTCTGGACAAAGCTAGAATTTATCGTAACAGACTCTTCACCTGTCTGTTTAGTAGACCTGCTTGTCAGGGAACATCTGGAAATCACTGCCACCTTTACACTATGGAATGAAAAACAAAGGAAGGGGAAGCAAAACTATGGCACAGAGGTAAGGCTGGTAGATAAAAAAAGAGGGCAGAATAATGAAGTCACAAAAAGAGATGGTTATGAATAAGAAGGCTTTGAGACAGGAGTAAGAAATAAGCAGTTTGCAGTCAGCAGAAAATAATGAAAATGAAGCAGGTACTATAAAAGAAATCCAGGAGTGCTTATCAATATAAGAAGCTATACATAGAATTAAATAGGAATGTAGTTGTAATGAAAGCTAACACGATATTAGAACACACAAAATACGAAATGTAAGTTTATTTCCCCTATGTACACACTCATTCTTACTGAAAACATGACAAGCATGCTGCAGTGTAACTTCTGTTTGTTTTAGCAAACTACATTCCATGCCATTCTGCCTCTACTGGTTTCCTCAAGTTCATCATTACCATCTTCTCTATTGTTAGTCTCTAGTTCACTCTGGTAAGCGAAAAAGAAACTAAATGAATGCATCAAATTTTGGATTAATTTTTCCTGTAGATTTGTATGCCCATTTAAAGAGCTTTTAAATGAATTTCATAAAACTGATTAGCTTGGTAGAACAGCAAAACATATTCTTCCTGTGTGCTGAGACTCAGCTTATTACTATGTAGCTTCAATAGTGTACACAAAGTAAATAATTATTTCTAGTACAAATACTGCAAAATGAAGCTGATGTTCCAGTGAACAAGTCTACCGAAATATATCAACAAAATCTGTTTCCTAAAGTACATTTTAAATTTAATTTCAATCAGCACATCTTCTGCAACCACTATAATTTTAACACAAGGGGGAAAAAAATAATCCAACCTGAATCTAACTTGATAATACCTATGGCTGGGATAGTATGTTCTACATTCTTTTTCCATCTCTTATGTCTTTTTATTATTCTCAGCTTAACATATCATGAGATGACATATGATTTTCAAATTTTTTTTATAATAGTCTGAACTACTACATAAGTGAAAATTATTTCCTCAGTAGATTTCTATTTACATTGCTAGAAAATACAAGATTGTTTGCCCGTATCTGGAACGCTGTCAAACGCAAGTACCTGATTTGTATTCCTCATGCATTAGAAATATCAGTATTGATGAGTTAAAAACAGTATCAATTCTATTTTATGCATATTCAAACCACACAGAGCTTAAAACCACAAATTTAATTTCAAGTAATAAACACAAAAATAGTAGATTAATTCAATTTCTTTGATTTTCTCTACTGAGACTCTACTAAGAAAATGTTTTAAAGTGCTAATTATATGCCTGTTTCCAAACTTTTTTAAGACATGACTGATAGGAACATTTGTGTTCATTCTTATCTTCAAATCCAGAGAGTTCAAGCATTAGACAACTAAAGGAATAAATAATGGCTCATCTTCAGTAACAGGAGCAGTTATAGTCAGATGTTTCGCATTTGTCAGTGTTCCTCTTTGCTAACAGGTCAGGCATTTGCCCCTGACAACACAGTGGTACATTATGACAATGCAGAATAAAGAGACACCACGGAAGTTGTTCAGCATGATGCCAAAACATATCACCTCCACTTATCAGAACAGCCTTTAAAAATTCACTGTGGGAGCCATAATGCAAAGTATCAAGTGAAACAAGCACACAGATGAAGCACGAAACACAGTCTAGCACTTGTCAAACCGCTACCTCACAGTATTAAAGAACAACTCCAAGCTTACCTGCATTACCTTCTGTTGAATCTCCTCTAGTTGCGTGCGTTTGCTACGCTGCCTGCAAACTTCTTGGTAGCGGGTATATTGCTCTCTGAGTGAGTCTAGGAGCTTCATGACCTGTGGCTGAGCAAGGAGTTCATCATCCATGGGAGACCAGGACACCCCTCCATCTGAACCATTGAATCGACGTTGTTGTAACTCAGATAGTAACTCGTGACCTTTAACAAGACATACAATCATGAGGTTAATGTTGTTTAATACAAAACAAAAAATAAGGGCACTAAAATTATTATCAGAAAGCCTGCTTTTAGCCCACCAATGGCACATGTCTGCATCTACTGATCTCTCATGCACAGGGTGCATTCAATGATGCCATTTCATGCAGAGCACTGACCCGAGGTGTTGTATCAGTCATTTCAAAAAAGGGTGAAATCATGTGGTATACTTTAGATAAATAAAAGATACTATGGCTAACATTCACACTGACAATAGTATTGATTACTGTAAAAACAATTGCAAAGCACAATCCTGAAACATAGTTATAAATTGTCCAAAACAACTATTAAGTACTCTGGTTCACTGCATAATATTGTGTAGCATCCAGAGCGTTTCTCTCAAATAGTTTGTATTCTTAAATTAAAATGGATGACCTAGAAGCACTAATTTCTCTTCAGGATTTCTATAGCAAGTACAAAAATTTCCTAGAAAGTGTGAAGCTAGATCCTCAATTTGTTCCCTAAAAGCTCAGTGAACGGGTTAGTAAATGAAACAATCTGGCCACTACAGAAAGAGTGTAAATGTGACAATCAGCCAATTCCACACCATCAGTTCTGCAAGTCTTACACTGGTAAAATGTCTGTTCACTGAAAGAAAAAGAATTACCACTGAAATAGCAACTAGCACCTCAAAGAAAATACAGAAATACAAACTCTAAATTCAGCTGGTATTATCTAGACAAAGGCTTTAGATATTGCAGCAAGCAATTTTAAATTATTCAGCATGTATTGTTGTGTGGTGAACATATCTTAAGGATTCAAATATATTTTGCCATAGTATGGAAATACATATCTTTGATCTCATCTTTTATAATACTGTACAGATAGGCACAGATAGCTCCAGAGCAAACAGACTTAAAGGCCTAACACTGTAAATAGAAGTTCACCCTTAAAAACCCAACACTTATGTTGAAGAACACCAAACTGTTTAGTGCTGAAGGAAAAGTCTAGAAAGCGAAGACTCAGAAGATTGTATGCTCTGCTCTTACAAATGGTCAGGTCTGAAGCTAATATCTACTATCGGAATATGTAGGAAAATACTACGTATGCAGTAACTATTTGAGACAAACTCACTCTTTAAGGTCAACAACTGTATCATCTAGAAACAATATATTCTCACAATTAAATGTTAAAGATGTCATCAGGACTACCAAAAGCTGTATTTTAAAACACATTTGAATAAAATAATTTTTTAACCCAAAAGTGACATTAATTTATAAGCTTGTTACACCATGATGGTAGATAAGATAAAATAATTATTGTCCTCTGTGCTTTCACTTGAGACTTATAAATGAATGTTACACTGTTGACCAACATTATGATTTTTCAACTTACTATACCTGTCTGCAATACCATCTCAGGATCCACTGATGGAAGGAAGTTCAAATCTACAGATCTTGAATAAAGCAAGAAACATATTATTAATGATTTAAACTTAATAATGAAGTAGCAAATATTATAATAAAGTAGCAAACATTATTAAAAATTTGTATTATAGTAGCATGAAACTCTTCAGCTAAGGCTGCAGTTACTTGATGCTGATAAAGAGGTCATAATAAATCCCTCAAATTTCAACTCACTGTATCAAAACAAGTGCAACCGTTTGTAGTTACTAGCCAAATGAGCATCCGTCCACATACACACTAACTTTGTAGTCTATGTACCAAATTTTCAGACTTTCTTTACACACTTCAAATACTTAAGGCACATTGTGTTTCCAGTGTTGTCTGGCTTTCCAATGAAAACTTACAATCCAAAAGCATTGATGGCAAAAAGCAAATCACACACCTTTCTTTTTCTTGTTGAGTTCCTTTATCACTTCCATTGTTAATGAGAGCAAGCTCATCCAGCAAGGACGTTGATTCTTTTGTGAACTTTTCAAATACCTGAATAAGAGGCAGGTTTTAATGTAACAAATGAAAGCTGTGTAAAAGTGGTAGCATTGAAGGCATCAGTGGAAATTTACCCACTAGTTCTGTTAGCATACTTCAGTCACTTGAACACGGCTCACCTGAACAAACTAAAATAATGAACTTTGTGAAGATTCTGGTTTTAATCACTACTAATATGAGATATATTGTAATAAATAACTAAGACAAAAATAGTATTATATGGAAAGAAATATCCCCATCAATTTCTCTGAATATAGGGACATACTGATTTCAGATAACAAGGTCAGACACCAGGTACCATGCGGATGATTCCTCTGTACCTGACTTTTGAGAGCTGTTCTTGGTTTTGCTTTAACTGACCTGAGTGTGATCAGGTGCCATAAATGACATGAGCAATAACTTTCAGGTCTTTTGGTGTTAATAAATTAGTAATCAATAGTCTGCAGGTGAACGTTCCATAACCTATGTAAGACTGCTTAAATTTCAGGGAAACCGAAAAGGACATGAGGTGCATAGCTCATGTGGTTTATAAAAAACAAGATACATTCAGTTGTTAAAAAGGGAAAAACAAAAAATCCATGCAATTAAAATGTATAAACAGCTGTAAACTATTTTTCAGCTGGTACCTTAACCTTTCTGCCTTCTAGTCTAGTTTCAGAATTCAGGAGTTGCAATGGAGAAGGTTCCTCATTAACATATAAAACAAGTGGAATGGGGCAAGAGAGGGAAGAAACTGAAGGAAGATTTTCACTTGTAGTGTGAACCAGATATAAAGCCCTTGTGTCCAGGCACTCTCAGTTTCAGGCAGTGAAGTGAGCTGCCATGCCCTAATTCACACATGCATGAATGCCATGCAACGACCAGTAGATTAAAAAAAGCTCTCTCTTCCCCTGCGTCTGAACACACAATTTGCTGAGATTCAGAAAAAAAAACCCCATGGTACACATAGAATAAGCCCTTAAATTTCCTGAGGGGAAAGTACTGCTGTGAGACTGCCTGAAGGGTATGTTCAAAGGTTTTAAGTAGTTGCAGTATTCCTTGACCAGCATTCCATCTGGAGATCCTACAGGCAAATGCACATTTTAAGGGTAGCTTGCACAGGAAAGGAACACACTGCTTCATTGAAGATTGTAAATACTGTTTTGAAAACTCAATTTAAGTAACTGAAAAACAAGTATCAAAGAAGAATGGATTAAAAACGTTCTGTGTGCACCAGCAGTTAGAACCACAGGAGTGTATTTGCTCACAGAAATTTCTTGCATCTGAATCTACTGGAGAAACTGCACTGACAGGTTTTATTGTAGGACAGCTTAAAATCTGATTTTTAGATCAGTAGAACCAAGGCCTAATAGAACCTCAGAAAATCTGCAGAGTCCAAGTATTTCCTCCTTTGTTTGGATTTCTCCTATCAATCAACAGCCATACAACTTCCCTCTGTAGTGACTATACCCTTTTAGATTATACCCTCTTTTAGAGTGAGGGTCTACAAGAGAGCTTTTACTGAGGAACTTTTTGGTTGAGCAAATTGATTACATTAGCTTTATCGTCCCTTGAATACATCCAGTTTCAGTTATCACTGTAAAACTATTCATGCATTTGGAACACATCGTCTACACACAGCAATTTCTATCGATTTAGCAGTTCCCATACAAATAAAAATCCATAGCTCAAGAATGAGACATCTGAAACAAAAAGGCACACACAAAACCAAAAATACAAACCAAAAACACAAATCAGAAAACTAACCAGCCTCTTATTCAACCAATCCATGTGATCATAAGTGAGGGTTCCTCCAAAATCTTCAGTTAGTTGGCATGGTTCTATATATCGTGTCAGCTTGTTAGCAGATACTAAAATAACCTGAAACAGTAAGAGAAATTTCAGGTACCCTTGTAAATCATGCTTGCATTTCTCCTTAAGCACCTGAGAAGTTCTGTTAAGTGTGTCCAAAAGCAGCGAGCAAATTTATTTGCATTCTACAGGCACCCGTTTAAGCCCTAGTTATATAAACTTAAATAAAAAATTAGCAAAGCAGGTTGTTTGGATGCATGGTATGCTAAGAGTGGAGTAGTTTCTGTGGAAAACCCACAGCTATCCATGGAACCAGATGTATTGGCAATATACAGCCAGAATGAAAAATAGAACTGACAGAAATTTGAGAACCCACCAGATCATACAGGATAAAGTTTTCCTACCTCTAGTCCTATAAACATGTTCCTAAACATGTAAGTTTTCATCTTAAAATTATCTCCAAGTGTCCGCCTTCCACTACTTCATGACCATTCAGACCTCTTTAGATGACTAAACCAATTTTATCTATCAAATCATTAATGAAAATACTACATTTCTGAGATAGGTTTTGTGATCAAAAGCCATTCAAGTCAACAATCATTGGTCACCTTCAAAAACTCAAAGTAGCGGTTATGCAGCATTCAGCAAGCATAGGCCATTCTCCTGTATTCATAAGAGCGTTCAGCTGCCATAAATAGAATTAGCTTCTAGTTTCATTAAGTAATGACAGTGATCAGCCCAAACCCCAGATGATTCTAGGTCCAAGAAAAAGAAAGCCTTTGTTCTTCCTTCTTTAGACACACATTTATATTTCAGGTCATTTTTACATTCCTTTTCATTTCTTATGAGCTCATTAAAAAGGAGATAATTAATTTACTCAATCAGGACATTTTGGTATGGAAGCTAAAGAAAATAGGACACCTGGTTCTAAAAAAAAAAAAAAAAAAAAAAAAAAAGACCACCCAACAAAAAAACCTTGTCAAATAGTCTGAGGAGAATAATTGAATTGGATTGAAACAGCTTATTTCTGATTTTTTTGAACTGAGATCCTTAAGGAAGGAAAGTTGACATGGGATATGTTTTACAAACCTTTACCAGGGAAACATGTAAAAAACCCTGCAAATAAAACTTGCTTGTAACAAATGTATCAGTTATATGAAAACACAATCCCCCTTCAAAAAAAGGAGAAACCATCCCACAGTGAGATTTGATCAAAGAGCATAAATGTTTTCTGCACCTTATTGGAATAACGTTGAACTACCACCACAATAGTAAACCTTGTTGTAATTTAGGATGATGCTAAAAAACCAAACCAACCATTAATTCTCCAGGTTTCTTTATTAAAGAACATTTTATTTTATTTCTAAAACTCCTGGCTGAAGAATTTAATAAACAAATACTTGAATTTTTTACAAGATGGCGGCAGAAAGGAGGTTTCTGAACAGAATTTCACTCTTGTTCTACACCTCGGCTACTGCAAAATTCCCTTGTTTCTCAGGAATGAGACTGCAGTTATTTTTCTAGTAACATGAATTTGACGCAGGCAACACCACCACTAATATTTATAATACCTAATAGAAGAGGTTTGAATACTATTTGTACAAAGCTGATCTCCCTCTCCCTGTCATTTGCCAGGGTTTGCAATTATTTTCATTGACCATCTGCAACAAGATACAGGTACATGTCAACATAAGAAAGGACTTCTGGATTACGTGTGAATCCTAATTCCCTTCTAAAGCACATCAAGGATTCATCTTTGACTTCTGTGGGGGTTTTTGAGAGTTAGATGTACTCATTCAACAGCAAACACAGCTGCTGTAAAAACTTAAATATGATCTCAACTATTCTCCTGATGATTTTTCAAGAACTATGGAATTGTAAAGCAAAGACATCCTTTGCCCAAGGCAAAGAAGAATCCTGTTGTTTGATGATAAATATTACTTCAATCAATTTTTTTAAAAGCTATTTGATTAAACACTGAGAAGGACTGAGTATTATTTGTTAATATGGAACACTGATCTATACAATGATCAGTTGCTTTAACATTACACCAAGAAGCACAAGTCAAATATTTATCTGGCCATTATTACACAGAAATCCAACATACCAGAAACTCAAGAGCAGCTACCAGAATCCACACATGCACGAGACTAAAATTTATCAACTTCATCCCCAGTAACTGCCTCCTTCACTTGCAAGCACTCATGGTTTTGCCCACTCATTCACCTTCCTCTCCAGGGCTCAGAATTACTAACATGCTACCTTTTTTCAATCCCATAGAAGAGACTAACGGGCACACACAGTCTGGTATTTTCCAACACGCCCTTCTTTAGGGCTGAATTTAGAACATGATGTTAACATGGGCTTATGTACTCCAACTCCAAAGAGGCAATTCCCTGATTTGGCCCAGGTTTTTAAAAGAAGGGACCCCATTACCTCCAGTGTCAAAAGAGCAACAAGAAAGCATTCAGAAGACAGATGTATTTAAATTTAAAAAACCAAACATATGTACATCTCGTGCAAAGTGCTAAGTAGTCTTCATCTTATGGACCAATATTCTGCATACTAGCATTATTTTTAAAAGTTAAACTAAGTATGGTTGTGCCACAATTAATTTCCAAGTAGAATATAAAAAGCTATTGTATTAAGGTAGGCATAGCAAAACCAGTAATTTCAAAGTATCAGAACAGTATAAAAACCTCTTGTAGTAATACAGTAATCCATTCTGGACCACAAAGTGTTTTCAGTAACACAACAGAAAGCAGGCATATGCAAGTGTTTCAAGGGGATTTTTGTATTTTGGAACACTAAGGATTACTATAACCACACAACAGGCATTTAATCACTTCCAGAACAAAGGCTCTTTGTCTAGGCAAGGCAGTATCATAGGTATGTACCAATCACCAAAAGCTAAGGTAATTGTGTAATGGATCATTTCCAGGAAAACTCGATCTCAACTCAGAGGGTTCTTTCAGGTTACTTTCCCTCCCATCTGTGTGAGGGGAGAGGGGCCTGTGTTAACCCAGGACAGTTACGCTAGTCCTCTTCGGATGAAAAGCTCACAATCAAATATAACACAGTACAGCTACCAACATATCACATCACTATCTCAAGTATATTAATAAAAAAAGCCAAAAGCAACAACTCCCAAACCTTCAAAACATATTTAGAAGTGTTTTTATTCAAACCTAGTTCTTCATTCTTTTAAAAACATGGACAGTATTACATTATTACAGTGTAGCATATGCAACATTTCAGCTGAAAGACATTCTTGGAACAAGTAAGACAATTCTGTAATGAAGCATGGGCAGAGGATCAGAAAAAAATGCTTCAGTGAACACACAAATTGGTTGCTAATAAGTATTTTAGGGAGGAATAAAGGAACAGAAGAAAGCTCTGCTGGAGGATCAATGGGACTTCACCTGAGGCAGGTCAAAAACCAACACTAATACTAACCAGGAATGAGGATATCGACTTTATTCAGCTGAATCAGCCCCCTTCTTTATACTTAACCACCCAGCCTTTTGATCTCAACTCCCACATTTACTTTCAGTGCTTTGCAACTGATCACCACCACATGTCACTTTGAAGCAGAGGAATCTCCTCCTCTGAACAGAAAGGAAAGCATTTTGATTAATAGCAAAGTATTAAAAACAGACCAGGTTACAGGAAAAAGGAGGCAGATGTGATGCCCCATTAGAAATCAGTTACATATAATTTACTTTAAATTAAATTATACTCTCAAGCGAAAGCATGAAAGCTTGTTTATTTAATTCTTCAGATCATATTCATTTCACTGGTGCAAAAGCATTCTTGGATTTCTGTAGCATTTATGCAAATCTAACCCATGGTCCAAAAAGAGGTTGGGTGTTGTTTAGTTTTATACTGCCAGTAATATACAGTTATGCTGCTGCAGATTTGTGAATGAGTTAGTGGCTTCCACAGCCTTATCAGTGCCCTGCACTTATATCAGGACTAGAGCAGGGACATACTACTGTCTCTAACACAATTATTATTTGGAGCACAGACAAGGCAATTTTTACTAAGCCAGTTTTCCTAATCACAGAAAGCTAAAAGGTAATGAATGGTGAAGAATGAAGGCCTGCATAATACCAAGGGTGCTTCTTCATTACATGCAAAAGAACAAGATTTTTCCTGCTGTGCTCTCAGCTTTCCCTGTTCTTTAATGGAGAATGCCCTTTGCAAAAAGAAAAGAAAAAAAAAAGGGGGAGGGGAAAAAAAAGACACCGCCACACCAAGAAAGTAAGCGCAGAAAGGGCAATGTATAAGGAAAAGCCATGGTATCATACAGTCTCTTCAGAAATATCTATAGCAACTGTACCAACAGCTGCTCATTATCCAACTTCAGTTACATGACAACTGCCCCAAAGCTGATGATAGCCCCCCTGCAAGCCAGCAATCTCCCCATTTCAATGCCTCTGTATTGGCAGAAGGGCAAGTCAACAGCAAAATCGAACAACTAAAACAGGAATTCAGCAGCTACATGTTACTATCCTCTATTCATACAAACTTATGATCTGTCCACGCATCAAGCCAAGATACAAGGAGGCATTAGAAAATTAATCTGACATTTTCCTCCAGCCTAAGAAGCAGCTGCTATGTTTTAACACTGTGATAATTATTCTTGTAACAAAAGTACTCAATGATCTGTCATTTAACAACTGACACATTTTCATGTGTTTGCTTGAAATTCAACCCTAACAGTTAATTATTTTCTTCTTCCTAGAAGTTCAGAACTAGCAATTTAACAGAATCTTAGATCAAAAATTTCAAGTCAGGAAGAAACGTTAATACTTCAGTAATGCAAAAGTTGGTTTAGAAACAGAATCCAAAAGATTTTGTTACACAATTCCAATAGTCTGTGCCAAAGCAGCCAGCATCATCGCTGGCACAGAACACACTTCAAAAAGTCACAAAGTTTTCATTGCACAATTATAACTGAAAGACTCTTAGCCAATTCTTAGAGTCAAGCAAAAAAAAAAATTCCATGTAAAATGATCCCTGCTTCATTAACATATATTCTACAGGCTTTCTGCTTATTTGTCTAGAAATAGATTCTAGCAGAGTCAGATTAAAGAAAAATCCACCAAGAATTTCAGAGAATTAATTTCCAAACTGGCAATACCATTATGTATACAGTAACAACCACTGTATGAAGTTCTGTTAAACCACAACTTCAAAGGCTTCCTGAACTTGTCCAGATTTACAGGTGTGTACATGGAAAAATAAAATTTAAATCAGACAGCAGGGACTGCTAAAGACAGGAGTTCACCTATATTACTGTCACTCTCTGGACTGTGGTGTTTACCCATGTCCTGAAAGCATCTGTGTGAAACTTAACAATGCAAACTTAAGTCACTTTCTAAAGACAAGCTGTTAAGTCGTCCTTTCGAGTACATTCATTGTACTCCAAACAATAAGCTAGCTTATAAAAGACAGACATCATCATACCTATGTTTTTTTATGAAAGAAGCCACAACTGAGCCGCCACATGCTGAACTTTACAATGGAAATATACTTTGACCTCACCTCCTTGCCAGTCCCCTCAGGAGATTCAGGTGAAGGGACAGACAAGAAAGCAAAGAAAGTTTAGCTGCAATGCAAGTCACAAGATTATCATGGAACCACTTCCAGTACCAAAATCCCAGGCACTTCACTACCTTTATCAGTGAATACCTTGCTGGTTGCAGACTTCAAAAAGGTAAAAGTGGCTATGCATAGATTCTTTGAATTGCCTGTTGAACTTGGGCTACTTTTCAAATTTGCCTTTAAAGAACTACTCAGAAAGAAAAGATAATCTTAAATTGTAAAATATACAACCTGAAGCAATACATGCAGGACTTTCTTATTTTAAGACACTAAAGCAGATTACAAAAAACCGGAAGTAATAATAAAAGGAATTTTTAAAAGATTAACAAAACAAAAAACAAAAAAGGCAGCTTGGTCATCTGGCTGAAAACAGGAATTATACCCCTTAACCCCAGAGCACTTTCACATGCAGGAACTGTTTCTTAAAAATTAAGTCCTGTATTCCAGGTGAAGTGTGATGCAAGAGTTAATGAGACAAAGCTCGTACGAATGAACAACAGTATCCCTAGATGATAGGGTCTTTAGGTTTATACTGTTCAGCACTTACAGGACTTTGCTATGTCCATTTTCCCTGAACTAAATTTTGTACAGGAGTATTCAAGAACACTATAATCTTGCCATCAGAAAGGACCACATAACATCTGACAAGGCTGCAAAATGTATCTAATGGAGTCCCTCAGGAGTCAGTACTGGGACCAGTGCTGTTCAGTATATTCATAAATGACCTGGATGAGGGTACCAAGTGCACTGTCAGCAAGTTTGCTGATGACGAAACTGGCTGGAGTGGCTGACACACCAGGAGGGTTGTGCTGCCATTCAGCAGGACTTGGACAGGCTGGAGAGTTGGGCAGGGCGAAATTTGAAAGTTCAACGAGGGCAAGTGTAGAGTCTTGGACCTGGGAAAGAGCAACTCCATGTACCAGTATAGACTGAGGACTGACCTGCTGGAGAGCACTGAAGGGGAAAAGGACCTGGGAGTTCTAGTGGATGGAAGGCTGACCATGAGCCAGCAATGTGCTCTTGTGTCCAAGAAGGCCAATGATATCCTGGGTTGTATTAGAAGGGGTGTGGTCAGTAGGTTGAGAGAGGTTCTCCTCCCTCTCTACTCTGCCCTGGTGAGGCCACACATGGAATACTGCATCCAGTTCTGGGCCTCTCAGTACAAGGACAGGGAACTGCTTGAAAGAGTCCAGCGCAGAGCCACAAAAATGACTAAGGAACATCTTCCTTACAAGGAGAAACTGAAGGAGCTGGGGCTCTTCAGTTTGGACAAGAGGAGACTAAGGGGTGACCTCATTCATGTTTATAAATACGTAAAAGATGAATGCCAAGAGGATGAAGCCAGGCTGTTCTTGGTGATGCCCAATGACAAGGGGCAATGGGTAGAAACTGAGGCATAGGAAGTTCCATGGAAACAGGAGGAAGAATTATTTGACTGTGAGGGTGACAGAACACAGGAACAGGCTGCCCAGGGGTTTGTGGAGTCTCCCTCTCTGGAGATATTCACGACCCACCTGGATGAGTTCATGTGTGACCTGGTATAGGTGATCCTGTTTTGGCAGGGGGGTTGGACTCTCTCAAGGTCCCTTTCAGCCCTCCACATTCTGTGAATCTCTTTCATAGAAAAAATGCTAAGAGCTTTTCACAAAGCAAGCAGACATTTTAGTATTGGTGAGCACAGCAAGCCTGCTGTAGTTCAAGCAAGATTATCTTCAAAAGTGACTGGAAAAGACTGACAATACAGAAAATTTTTTAAAAAACTGAAGCTTCCATTAACATCCCCAAAAGAACAGAACTTCTAACATTAGCATATACTGTTTTGTAAACACTTTGCTTCACACGCTAAGAACAGTTTTAGCTTCTACTGGCAGCTGAAGGATCAACACTTTTGTAACTAATGTCAGAAGAAATCAAAAACTGAGAGAAGATGCATGGCACAGTAACAAGGTGTTCTTCAAAATGGTTATTCTGATTTAGTGACAAACATTCAACATGCATCTCTACAGTTTATTACAGCAGTCATGAAAAAGAATTCACACTAAACCCTGTACAACAGTTTTCTTACTCAAATTTCACAGTATGCAAAACTGCTTTATCTTCTTGCTGCACAAAGCATTAAATGCCATACATATCTAATTTGAGACCTACTTAATATTTTCATTGAAGGAAAAAGTTTAAAAGCCACTGTGGTTTGTAAAGGATATGCACAAAGCACCTGGAACATAGCTATTCTTAAGGAGATATTAAATTTCATTTCATTATTCTAGTATTCCAGAAATGGTATTTCTGACTGAAGCAGACAGAAAATTCTACATACCTCAAAGCCAAGTCTATCTTTCTCTTTCCAAAAACAGAAATGTGTAACCTTCTTATCCCAAAATTCATCTGGCTTTACTACACAAACAAGTGATACCTCAGCTGGAACAACATTCTGTAAAACAAATGGAAAAAGTGAAAGTCAGGATTAAACCTTCATTTACCACAGAACTGAATTCCACTAACATGTCATCATCTATTCAAGAACTGAAAATTTGCAGACAGAAATTAAACTAAGTCTGCTGCATCGACATTACATGTCAGTTCCATCATGCTTTGGAGGCAACTGCACTAAATTTTATCACAAAACTGTGTCAGAACTGAAAATAAAATCTAACTCTTTATTCCCAGTCCTGAGGCCTAACCATTAGTCCATGCTACATTAGTACATAGAAACATAAATCATTCTCTAGACTTAATTTAGGGCATTTCATTAAAAAAAAAAGGTAAGGAAAAAGTTCTCAACCAAAGTCATACACTATGTAAAATGAAAAAGTAATCATAAGAGTTAGAAAATAACTGTATACTTTGTTGTTAAAATCACATGTCAAGATTATGTTCTATTTGTCTAGTACATATTGCTTAGACTACAATGAAAAGGCTTAATGTAACATTTCACTATATTAATGCATAAAAGTATTACCAGCAAAACATTTCTCAGCCTAAAGCAGTAATTTCATCATCATTTCATAAAGTTGATTTTATGTTGTCACACTGAATGTAGATCAAGGAACAGAGACTCTTGATTACTCCTAAGTCATCAGCTATAGCAATAAGCAACAGTTAGATAATCACAGTACAGACAAAGGTGACACAAAATACAGGATTTCTCTTCAAACACCTCATCTCATTCTCACACCGTGTCAATGGATATGTACAAACTATTTAAAAGTAGACAGGATTTTTGTTGCAGAAGGGTAAGTCTGATGACCAGCCAGCACCTTTGAGAGCTACAGGTGTCTGAGCAGAAAGAAATTTCAAGTGGTCTGCACAAGTGATCAGTTTACATAGGAAAATCTTCCTTTACTGGTTCCTTCAAGTTAGATACAGACGTGCAACCCATGCTTCTGCAGGTTTCTCACTGTCAGGAAGCATGCTGATGGGAAGCCAGTGAAATCTAAGCACAGGCAGATAGATACCTTCCCACTATCTGAAGTTCCCACTAAATGTCATAACTGCACATCAGATAACATGAAGGTTCAGACAACATCACAATCAAAACATAGTGGATCCAATTACTATAACTCTACTAATAGGAATGCAATCTTAGGCAAGGTGAAAGACACCTTCAAATGGGCTTAAAAACCCAGGAGCAATAAGGAGCCAAAAGGACAACAAAACAAATTTGTTTTGTATTTAACATACTTTGAGGAAAACTGCTCTGATAAAGCTAAGTCATCTGTGCAATGTAGTCCAAGTTCTTTAATCTACTCAAGTGCTGTAATCTGTATTTTCTTTGACTACCAAGACCAGACAATAACCTACCATATTCAGCAGAAATAAGACTTCATTGCAACCCCGCAGTTCTGAAAAGCTCAAGTAATGAAGTTGCTATGGATTTCTTCAATTGGGAATTGTCAGTTTTTTCCATCTCCTACTTGGTATAGCAATAATAATAATTTTTGACTGGGACTTCTACACACAACAAAGTCATCAATAGCCAATTCCAATGGAAAGCAAGTAGTACAGCACATTGATTCCATCAGCCCCTGCTCAGCTGCACTATCGGAATGAGCTGCTGTCCTGCAGACATTCAGGCTACTCACAGTAGAAGTCTATTTCTGTATTTAACTAAAACTCTGTTTCAACTAGTGCTTTTCAGAGTGCTCCTTCTCACACAGAACTCCGTCACAGAACCAGTTTGCTGATTTTAAAGGCCATTAATTGTCTATTTCTCAATTAAGACATTACTGCCTCTACAATGACACAGCTATCAGGTAGAAAATCTAAGAATGCCCAAATATAAAATTTTCTTTACCTGCAGCATTAACACAACCGTCTTGACCACATTCCATTGTGATTTTCTGCCATCCACTATCACAGTAAATCCTCTAGCTTTACACTTCTCACTAAAAGAAGAAAAACACTTAGGAAAAAATAAAATTCATGGACACGGGTCATATCACAATAACTTTGACTTTTGCTACACAGTTTGTCAAAATACTGTCTTATAAGCTTTAGATTTATTCATTCAGAAATAACTTTTAATTTTAATACTCAAGTACATTAACAGATATTTCAAATTACAATTTTGCAGTTTCATAAGGAAGACAGAGATGTCAGTTTTCATACTCTTACTTGTGAATTGGTGCAGATTTAGGAATACAGTTATGTATCACTTGATACATGTTCAAGCAGGAAGCCTTTTAAACATGCTTATGTTTCTTTCCTGAACGTATAGAAAATTGCAGTGCACAAAAAGCCTCTACAAGGACAAAGGCTTTGCATATGGACCTACAAGAAAGAATAGTATAAACTAACACAATCTCTTTTTCTTCTAATAAGGTTTGAATCTGCATATCCTAAAAAAAAAAAAAAAAACCCACACCAAAAACCAAACAACAACCAACCCAAAATCCAAACAACAAACACCACCCACACAAACAAAGTAAAAAACTCCAATCTGCTGAAAACAGCTGCAAAACCAAAAATTCGAGATGTACTTCTACTGAAGTACCAGGTAAGAGAAAATTGTGAATACTTTCTTCACTCCTTGTGTATTCTCACAAAGACCTCTCCATCTTGTTTCTAACTGATACTTGCAACAAGCTGCTGACAACAGCTGGGCAGTGTTCAATGGTGGCAGCAACCTCTGGACATCAACTGCTGGGAAGCATTAGCTCCTCGAAACCAGCACAGCAGCCAAAAGAGGGCATGGAATTCAGCCTGTATTTTTTGCATTAGTTAATACATTAGATACATTGTCTTAGGTTGAAATTTTTGTGCCCAGCAATGTTATGAGTAGCTAAAACCCCTAACATTTACATGGAGTAGAAAAGCGTTATCTTCAGCACACAAATCTGCAATTACCAAACAATGCCGTTTCTGTGATTTCCACAGCTTAAGACAAAACAAAGTAATTTTCATGTAACAGTATGCTTTACACCAAGAAATTTAACTGTTAAGGTGTGAGCTGAACTTGATCAGGTATAGACGGAAAACAAATCTACCTTGGAATTTTAAAAAAGGGATGAAACCTCACCTTACTAGACTACTTAGGGGGAAAAATTACAAAGTAGGCTGCCACTTCAAACATGCTTTTGCTTTTAAGGAACTTCTAAGATCACATTCAATTTTTATGGAAGCCCTCTGAGCATCCAGGCTTTATGCATGCAACATTTAATCAGAAAAAAAAACAAAAGGCACACTACTACTACTTTTAAAAACTATTATTACAGCATACTGAGAGATAACTTCCTTAAGCTCAGTGAAATTTAGCAATATCAGCATCTGTTCTTCTCTACTACTAAAACTATTAAAAAACCCCAAAAGACTCAAACAAGCAACCACATTCAGAAGTAAGGCAACACTTCTGAAAAGTCCAGGCAACACAAACAAGTTTTTGTATAAAAGTTAGTTTTTTTCCAATTAAAAAACTAAAAAGTTACTTTGTGATTTAAGCCACAATACAAAGAATATAACAAAGCAAGCAAACTCTAGCATATGTGACAACAGCTTAACATTGCCATTTTTATTTTTCCTGGATTCTGAAAAGGTTTGCCCAGAATCTGAGAATTTTAAATAGCATCAAAGAAAGACATTAACAGTAAATCTGAACACTAAGTCATAGTAAGTTTTCCTAAAACTTTACAGATAGATACACACTCTTCAAACCACCCCTCACAAAGAAATTTTACCCAAGACAGTATAAACAGTTACGCCTCTCAAATATTGGACACAACTTTCAGAACAGTTATAGTTATGACATACATCATGCTAACTGCATTAGAAGTGAAATACACTATGTTATCCTGCACATAGAACTTGAGAGGGAAAAGTAACATTAATGTTTCTTGGACAGCTATCTAGGTTTGGGACAACACACCTCCCCACACTCCTCTTTTCTTCGAGCAGTCTTATTTTTCAAACAGTCCTTTCAAAAAGTCTTTTTGGAGCAAAGAAAGGCAAGCTCCTAAGCCAAAACATTTGTATTTCTCACTTAAAAACAACAGGCAAAGATAAACAACTGTGATTTTTTTCCGTACTGCCATAAAGTTGAGGTCATCTTTTCCATGACTGACAAACAGAACATTAAAGTGGAAACACTGAACTTCACTTTCAGATTTTGCAGTTTGTACGGAACAAAGAATACTTTAGCTGTATTTTCAGTTATTTTTACATTAATATATGTAAAAACATACACCAGGATGAGACTGGAATAATTAACGCTTGCTAGAACAAGAACACTGTTCCACAAATATGGCCAGCCCTTATTTCAACAGGATGGCTTGTGCTGATACCTTTTGGGATTTTCATCACTTCACAAAAGACAAGATGTCTGAAAACCCCTAAGACTTCTATGACTAAAATATTGTGCAAAACACTCATATAGCTATTGGTGTTTTACCTGTAAGGAACCTGAATTTATTCTCTGCTTCTCTCCCCAGTTCAGAATTTATTTATTTTTACAGTCTCAACTACAAAAAAAAAATTGTATCAATGAATTGTGTTTTGAAAACATTTAAGATTGCAATAAGCCAAGTACATTAAACAGTTTGTTTTTAAATTGTTCCTGTTTCCAGAAAAGGAATTCAAAGGGATACAAAAGCAATCATTTATCCAAAAGGCATCTCTCTTTTTTTTATAATCCACGATAAAGATCCGTCTCCAGATCCTAAGAAAAAAATGCAGTGAACTAAGGTAGGACCAAGAACTGACACTGTAAACTTGCCGGGTTACCTGCACAGAAATTAATCAACAATGATTAATCCAGATCTGGATGACAGATACTCATCATCATTCAGCACAATTCAGCAGTATCCTCACATTACACATCTGAGTTGCTCACTAACTTCAGGACAACTTCAAATGTTTTCAGACTCAGTGCACAGTTAAGAATTACAAGCTATAAATACTAGGCACACAGCTAAGAAAGAAGAGGAAGCTATTTTACTTCAGTCAATGCTTCATTAGAATGACTCATTAATTTACATAGTAATTTAAATGCACTGTGATTTTAACAAAATTATCAAAGATATCCCAAGGAAGGAGTGTGGAAATACACACACAAGAAACAATAAATCCAGATATAAAGAATAAAAGGACATATACAAGCATTACTGGATATCCCTTAGTTTATTTGTTTAAAGATTTCTGTTCTAATTCGGTCAGACATCACCACATTTTAAATAAACATTTATGTGAAGTCAATTTGCTACTGAAAGGCAAATAGAAAAAAAAAATTAAAAATCCCCTCCAACCATGGAAAATAAGGCAGCCCTGAACAAAATGCCTTTGAAATCACCTTGGGATACTTAGAAGATAGTCTAGTGTGACACTCAGTTCATCCATACTTGTCTGTTCAAGGCATAATGGAATTGTCAGAATGAGGCCACTTCTTCTGTCCTTCCCTCCTGTTTCGGGGGAAAAAGTCATTAGAAGGGTAATGTAATGGCTTAAGGCAAATTAAATATCTTGTAGCTGCATGCATCTTAAAAGTAATCTTTAAAGTTGCTGTGAATATCAGAATTGACATTTCACCTCTCAGTTTTGAAGATTCATTCACCATGTCAAGATCTATGCTCTGAAGCCTTAAATATCACCTGTAGCTGACATTGTTTCTTTATCTAACAGTTTCAGTATAACACAAATCAAGTTTTCCAGAAGCATTTCTTGCGCATATCTAGGTTATTTTGTTTAAAAGTACCTCCTAGACCATCTACATTATCAACCTCTTAGAAACTTGGTATGTTCCCAAGGTAAGCATCTACCCAGCAGTTCCAACTGGAATACAACACTTTCTAGAAACAGACTACACAAAGGAGTATCTTGTACCACACAAGCTGTCCACTGCACATACCTCGAATTGCTAGCTCATTCATGAAACATGCAAGATTTCCAGACCCAGTTACAAACACAACAGTCACCTCACCATTAAGATTAGTATTTCAAAACAATTGTTTTTATCTCCACATGTAATCCTTCTGGTAAATGTTATACAAATGTATAAAAAACAACAAATGGGGGGGGGGGGGAATTAAAAGTCTCTGGAATTGTACAGTTTATTTAATAAAAAATATTGTTACAAATGAAATTTTCTCTTCTGGCCTTCTGAAAGATGGAATTTTGAGTCACATAGTTCTGAACCAGTAACCTAAATGGATCTGGACTAAATTCTTAATCACAGCTTAAATGGAAAGTGAAGCCAAATCCACTGATTACAAGACAACATGAAAAATTAATATTGACAGAGGTCCCCAAAAGGGTCAATCACCAAGTGCTGCAGAGTGAAGGATATCAAACGTGCAACTGACTCTGTTATCACACTACGTCTGAGTACAGACACATCACTGGTGATCTTTTGAAGACAGAAGGCCTTGAGACCAAAATGTTTCCCCTAAATAGTTGCTAACTCCTCCAAAGGCAGCCTTGACTTCTTTCCACTGAATTTGGAGCAACTCATAGGTCTTACAGTCATCATCTTGAGAAAACAATCTTACCCACTGTTTTTCACTCTCTGCCCTTGAATCTTTTCATGTCTATAACCAACAAAAAGAGGGATTTTAATTTCAAAACCCAATCAAATAATTTGTTGGAGGTTAACTGGAAGGAAAGGATGAAAAGTGGGTAAGGGGAATTTGCACATGAAGCAAAGAACATTAATGAACCCAGATATATTCCAGAAGGATACTGTGCTTAAGTTTATGGCTTATTATATCATGACTTCAGTCATTTTAAACGTTTGGGGATTTTTTTCTAATTTTTTTTTTTTTTTTTTAAACTAACACCCATCTCTATGCTAAACCAGTTTGCATAATCTGGAGTAGCTGAAAGCCTTTCCAATTTTATTCAATATTTTAGAATAAGTTATAATCTATTAGCTATTTTATTAAAAGATAATACCAGAGCCATTCAAGAACATGTAAGGAGGCAATTACTAAAGAATTTTCTCCGTATTTTAGAAAAATTGTACAAAGATAATGATAACCTCCGTTTTCAGGTGAGACATAAGCATAATAAATTTCCATAATCTGAGAAAGAATACCTTTATTCCTGTTATTCACATGAATAAAGCCATTAAATCATGGTTTGACTTCATAAAGTTATTTAATGTTGGTAGAAGTAAAGTTCAATCTAATCAGCAAGACCAACTTTTCACAGAATAGTAACAGCTGTGCAGAAATGGGACAAAAGCACAGGAGCACAGTAATGCTTGCAGATGCATAAACATACACTGACATCATAATTCTCTCCATCCATTAGACATGCAAGCAAGATAATGAAAAAATGCTATTTGTTTACACAACATATGGTAGCATCTTAATTGCAATAGTTGTTTTTCCTCTTTGTTTTCAAAGCTGTGCAAACTCCCTCAAAAGCATTAAATGTCCACCAATGCACACACATATTCCATATCTTCATAAAGGACCTACTACTTCAAGTTGCACATTACAGTAGTTGTTCTCTTCCGTTTTGCTTTTTTCAGGGTAGAATTGTTGCTGGAAAACAGCAATGGGCTTTTAAATACCTGCATTTCCAAACAAAAGAATTAAAGAGCAGTGCTGTATGAGTGAGAACAAATGGACAGAAACTAAGAGAAAGTCCCAGTTTAAAGCAAGTTATTTATACATTGTCCATCCTTCTGTTTCTGAATGGCAGTGGAAAAAAAGAGAAGGAAAAAGAGCTCATTGCTTTAAAAATTGGACTTCCATTCTCATCTGCACACTTGGGAGTGAAAAAATACTTTGTCTCCACTTGCTACACTGCTTAGTGAACACACATTACACCCAACAGAGTTTGTGGATGCAGAGTAGTAATACTTCAGAAGCCATACTGATTCGGTGGCAGCTTAACAGCTACCATCTCTCAGTAAGCCTTTTATTAGGTGTTCAGGCATCATCTGATCTTTCCTTATCCATTGGCAGTCATCAGAGAAAAGAGGGCAGCAGTTTTTAGGAATACAGAAACCAAATTTGTTGAAACTAAAATCTGCAACTGTCAGGTTTAACAAAGGGTTACACATTGTGAAATGTATGAACTGTGAAAAAGTTACTGGAGTAAAGAAACACTGTCAGAAGTTTTAATAAAAATTTAAACCACAAACTGAACAGAACTTGGTGCTGAAACTGAGTGAGTCTGCAATAGGAAAGTAAGAAAATAAGAGGTTATTTCTGGAGGAAAGAGTAGAAAAACTACCTTGAACCATCTCTCAGTCCAAAATTCCAGGCCCTATAGCAGCAGCTCAAGACTCTAGCGTATACTGTATTTGTAAGAACTGTATCTAATGCTTCCTCTACCTCTCTGCTCACAAACTCCTGAGTGCAGCTTTCCCCCATGGCTGGGGAAGGAAGGGTTTGCAGAAAACCACATTTTCTTCTTGCATTATAGCAAGTTAGTCTTGACATGGCTGATTCGTAACTGGAAGGGACATGCTCTCTTCAAAGTTACTTCTGGATTCATGAGACAAAACACCTCCCCCCACAGAAGTAGTTAAGTATTACTAGTAGCTCATGTTTTCTTTACAAAGACTTTAAAGTCTCCAGGGTTGAATGGGGTCTAACTAAAGCAAGTTTAGCATTGGCACTCAAAGCGGCATTTGCTGAACCACCACCACCAAAAATAAATTAAACAATAAACAACACAAAACAAACAAACCAACCCCAAACCACAGCAAAAAAAAAAAAAAGAAAACAAACAACAAAACACACACAACAAAAACCACCAACCACAACAAAACCCCAAAAGCTATAATCTCCTGGCATTTCACAAAAAGACCACAGTAATTATCTAAATTATTCAGTTTCATGACGAGACATCTTGTCTCCCAACTGACAGGTTTTTTCCCCCCAGCTTGTAAACACCAGGAGAAAAGACTCAAACATCTGTATCCTGCCTACACTGTGATTTTTACACAGCATTCTTGCTTTGAAGCATATTTACAGACTGGGTAAATATTCTGTCAACCTGCCACAGCACACACACACCATAAGGGAGAAAAAACCCAAACCAAACAAAACAAAAAACAGAAAACAAACCTAGGAGTTATCACCAATTCTTATCCTCAGTGTAAAATTATGACTGATAACTGATCTATCCATCTAAGAATCACTAACTCAAAACTGTATTTCTAAAAGGAAATACTGAAAAAACCTGAATGGAGCTTTAAAGGAATACCAACTAAAATCACCAGTTACGATTAAGTTTTCTTTGACCTTCGTTGTATGCAGCTCTTTTCTAAAAAGTTAAACATTGTATAAATATTTTCCACTGCTTCCAGAATACAATGCTTAGTGAGATAAACCCCATCGTGTCATGAGTCTCTGCATGGCAAACAATTCCACCTTGTCTTACAAAATAGCCCTACACTCCGACTGAGTCTTTAGGCTTAGAATTAAATCTCAATAAAACCAAGAAAAATCAGTTTGATGTGTGTTGCAACTCAGAAAAAGTGGTACAGTTTATCAAGTGCAGACATTTGATTTTAGGATAGAAACAAGAGCATCACACACAATAAAATAAATTAGTTTTGCACTTAAGTGGTTATTTGGGTTTCTTGCCAAGCCAGTATCTTGTTTTTTTCTCCCCTGCTATTTGTAATGACTTATCTGCATGGAAGCTACACAGGCACAGATTTTAAATCTGAAGAGACACTGCACCACCAGAAACCATTCTGTTTTGCTTCCAGAAAAACAAGGTAGAGCTAGCATTATTTGTACCTATTTAACTCAAAAAAGAGACTTCAACATCAAAAACGCAGGAGAGCACTTCCCTAAAAAAATTATTTTTGATTGTTTGTAATTAGTAATGTATGCATTTATAAAACTGCTTTAAAATAAAATTGAAGAGACGATTTCTGTGTCAAGTTCCCTCACCTACACTGAAGAACACTGAAAAGAATTACTGCATAAATCTTTATCATTCATTATAGTATCCATTAATATTATACAATTCCAAAAAGGTCAAATCTATTTAAAAATACATAAGCTGGAAAAGGTTACTAGCATTTAAACTGCCACTCAAATCAGATTCCACTAAGAACATCTACGTTTCAGTATGTATCAGGCAGTTTTAATAGCAAATCAAAAATGCACTCTAGTTAATAAGAGCTTCCTGTTGCAATATAATGCTGAACAATCAACATACTATGCATTTGCTATTACTGCAGAAGAAACTGCTCATTGTCCCAGGCTTTAATGTAAGCTGAGTTTGGAGGAGAGGTCCCAGAAGACTGGTTTTTGCCAGGCAAGATTATGGAACGGCCTAGCCAGCATGGATTTAGGAGGGGCAGGTCCTGCCTGACCAACCTGATCTCCTTCTATGATCAGGTGACCCGCCTGGTGGATGTTGTTTTAAAATAGGAATTGTTTGACTTGGCGGCCTGTCACTAGTGGTGTGCCCCAGGGATCAGTACTGGGGACTCTGGGCAAATTCAAAGCAAAACAGTTTCCATTAACAAAAGATGGAGCAGGTTTCACTTCAAGTGACCAGAGCAGGGTAAACCAGAATAATTAAAATAAACTAAATTACAATAATATTTAAGGCACTACTTGTCTATTTCTGAAGTTGAGAAGATCTTGAAGGTCTCTTCCAACCTGGTGTATTGTATTGTATTGTATTGTATTTCTGAGTTTGGAGGGTTTTTTCGTTTGTTTTAAAATAGGAATTGTTTGACTTGCAGTTCTGCAAATTACCTACCTTTCACTCTAGAGTGGACAAACACACACCTAGAGTGGACAGAGTCAACACAGCCATCTATGACAGCAGTGATATCAGCAAGAGCATATCATTCATCATTTTAAGTATTCTCTTATGTTGTTGTTTTTTTCTGACATCAGAGAAAAGAAAGCTATATTCAAAGATTCAAGAAGTTTCAATAAAAACAGTAATTCCAGCCTGGCCTGAACTAACTACTTGGCAAAACCAAGAATGTTGCAATGTGTGGCTAATTCTGTTTCCACCCATTTCTAATTTGGAGGAAATACAGGAGAGAAAAAGAAGGAAAAATTTTCTAAGGAAAATTCTGTTAACATTTGCTATTTCTAAAACAACATTAAAAAATTATGAATGGATTATTCTTGGTGTCTGCTAAATCATTCTTTTAGATATGGACTTAAACTTCAGGACAGCAATAACTTGGCTATTAGATTAAAATTTTCAGAGATCCTTTTGAAAGAAGGACAAAGCACTAACCAACAACATATTTTTGTTCAATATATCCAGCAAATCCAAGTAACCAACGTAGAATTTCCATCCAAATTACACAGGGACGAACCAACTGAGAAAAACAGAAAGCATACCTGAAAGAAAAGCCAATTTTTTCTTCAGAATGGGTAATATCACTGAAGCTTCCATTCTACTTCAGATAATTTTCACAGCTCTGAAACACAAGAAGTTGAAGTTGTCAAGCATGCAAAATTGATTACAACAGTTCACTAGAATGAGCAATGGCCAAAACACATTTGTACAGAGCACTATAACCAAAATCCAAAGTATTGTAAAGAACACTGAAGAAAAAAGCATTACCATACATATTTTAATTAAATATTTACATAGTTTAAAAAAAAAAAAAAAAATCAGCAGAATCTCAACCAAGGATACTGAGAAGATTTATACAACAGCCCTATTTCCCAACCCCCCTTAATTTACAGGTATATATTTTATGCACTCATTGATTCAGATGTAAAATAAGTAAATAAAGTAACACCTTTGTATAATTTGATATTACCAAGAACATAGTAATTATTTAAATCCATTATGCTACATTTATGTCAGGACACTACCACTACCCTGCCATTAGTAGGTTTTAAATTAAAGAAACAAACAAGAAAAACCCAAAAACATCCAGCAGTCAGAATAAGTATGTCTAACCTATAGCTGGAAATGTTTCTGCTGCTTTTGCCTCAAATCTGTTCTCGCCCTCATCCCATTTTATTGCATTATCAACTGCACTACACTTAATTGTGTAGTGCAGTTTTGTGTTTAAGTGATTAAACTTTTGTGTTCCACTGACAAATCAACAGGATGCTTGAACTGCAACCTCCTCTTCCAGCCGACACAAAGTAGTAACTGGCACCTGCTGGTAAGTCTCTCCAAATTCATACTTGCACATATCAACCCATACAATAAAATAAACCAAATTCTGCACAGAAATAAGTAATTCTAGGTATGTGCCAGTATAGAATCAAAATTAAAAACAGATCAAGTAAGTTTTTTGGGTTTCTTAATTTAATTCCAGACATAGCGCTTCAAACTGTAACATAAAGCTCTCCATCTGGATACTTCAGCACTCACACACACAAAAATAACTTTTTGTTTCTGGTGAGGGAGGGAAGTTAAATGAATCAAAACTGCAAATGATCTAGGAGAAAGAGGGGAAAGCAAAACAAAACACACAAAAAACCCAATGACGCCAACCAGTCGAACCAAGAACTCCAAATAGAAAGCCTGAGGTAAAACAGAATAGTTATTCCTTCTCTTTTTTAAAGAATTACGTTCATTACAAACAAAGAGAAAGAATAAACAATTTTATTATGAAAAAGAAATAATATTTCAGTATCTTTTAAGCTGTCCTTCTGTATTTCAATGCATACTTCATAGTATTACCATCCCTTCTTCCAAAATCACCATATTCAAATGCCATTTTTGTCCATTTTATGAAATAGACATTTCCCACATTATAGAAACAAATTTAAGGAAATTGAGCCCCAGAACAGCTCACACTTTAAAACAATTACTCAAATAAGCATCCTATTGAAGCTTCCTGTATGCTTCAGACAAAAGTTTATAGGTTATTTGTTGCATAAAACAAAACTCAATAATGAGTCATGCAGTCATTTCTGTTTCTCAAACACTATGCTCAAATGAGCCTAAGCTATTTAACTTTGGCAGTATTGTTTTTTTCCTGAAGATGTGGAATACACAGTCAGTAATGATTTCTCCCTCTCCTCTCCCAACTTACATTTCAAAATTATCACAAATGGCTCTTTCATTACAATCAATGAAGAAAGTCCAAGGTTACACACACACTTCACTGTCTTTGTACTTTCCAATACAAATGGAACTTTGCATCAACTTATTGACTCCAGGAAGGATGCTTCTTTGCTGTTGTGAAAGACCAGTTTATTTAATATGAAAGCACTGCCTGGCTTTCTGCCACAGTAGTGGCACTGTAGATGGATCAAAATAATTCTTTTGTTCAGTATTTCCTGGAAAGAAAGGAAGCATTCTGTTCAGAGTGGAGGGAGGCAAGACAGAACAATTAGAACTGTATCATTTTGCCACCACCATTTCAAACACCTAGGCTTTGTTCCAGGAACTTCTGAGGTTTTCAATTACCTGTCTTCTGTGAAAGCTTTTCTATGCTTGATTTAGAAGAAAGCTCCCACTGGAGCAGGTGATGAGAACACACAAGAAAATCTTCAGGTTTAAAAATGAAATTTAACATCCTTCTTCATCTTCAACACTCCAGAGAATCTCAGGATGTACTAAACTAAATGCTGAGGTTTGGTGGTGGTGATTTGGGGTTTTTTTTGTGTTGGTTGGTTTGTTGTTGGGTTTGGTTTTGTTTGTTTGAAATATTGGAAAATGAAACAATGTCAAGACAGTTGGTGTTTACTTTTCACTGGGAGCTATCAAGGGCATTTAAAAAAGGTACACTGCTAAAAAGCTGATGTAAATGCACACTTTATTTGTAGGTCTAAATAACAACTTTTTAACTTGTTCAGAGAAAGACAAAAATGACAGGCTCCTGAACTAACCATGAAGGTTTCAATTTAGACTGAGAAAAGAATTACGTGTTGCTCACTGTCACATCACTGTTCAGATGGCAGAAAGAGACCCAGGATCTATTTATCAATTAAAAGAACGCATTTGGACTCATTAAATAGAAAAAACAAATGCAGAACAAAAACAGGAGCACCAAAGAGAACAGATTTCATTTGAGGACATTGAACTACTTCAAGAAGCTGGGTTTCATCAAATTTTATCACTTCCAAAACAAAAGACCTAACTTCTACATGCTCAATTTTTACAGAGGTTAAATCTGTTTACTGAATTTCAGAAACAATCTAGAGTGCAGTATACCTGCCTGCAATCTACTTTGCCAATTAAAATACCATATGCCAAATGGCAAAACTTGTGGGTATAGGAGACACATTAAACACTGAAGAACCTCAATGAAGTTGTTTAGAATGATCTGTGCCTTCAGGCTTACAAATCATTAATGTTAATCTCCAACAACATACACGCTGGTTTGAAGATTTCCACAGAAAAGTATCAAGATTACGTTTACATAATAGCTGTACTTAAAACCTAGGTATTTTTAAGGTGTACTAGTGAAATACCAAATTCTTCCAAACCCTCATCAAGAAGAAACTAATACAACTTGTGCAAAAAATGCCCTTTAATATAAACTTAAATGAAACAGACATATACTACAGGGAGGGTAAGAGGATGCAGACACAGTAAACAAACAGTAAAAAACCAACCAACCAAACCCCACAATTTACAGAACAGATAAAAATGCAGAAAGTATTTCAAGCTGTTCTCCAACACGATAGGCAATCATAACTTGGTAGGCTGCATGCCCTATCACTTCTAGGATCAGGAAAGATTGTAAATTATACTTCATTACTGAACTTAAAATTTCTTTTAAAAAAATTAAAAAATTTCAAAAAAAAAAAAAAAAAAAAAAACACCAAAAAACCCCAACCAAACACACACAACCCAAAAGCCACAAAACTCACACAAAATAAAAATTACATACAATTCAGCATGCAAGTGCCTAATTTCCTAATGCCTATAACCTGCATTTTCCCCTACATATCTTCACTCTCATCTGATTCAAAAAACAAAACAACACAAAAAATCATCACATTAAGAACCAAACAGCTAAACACTGTTTAAAAAAATATTTTGAAAGTTAGTGATAGGAGACATTGACAAACTTGCATTTACTAGATTGCTGAAAGATGTTAGAGGAGCCAGCATTCAAGTAACATGCATTTTCATGCTAAACAGCCCAGTGGAAACCACTGTTCAAACAAATCAAGAATCAGAATTAAATCAGGTTTGACTAGAATTAATAGAAATGTTCTTACTCAAATTCACTGGACCTGAAATATTTAATACTCCATACACGGTGTAAGAGTCTTTAAAAGCATTAGTCTGTTCACTAGAAACTCCAGCAAGTTTCAAAGAATTAGTACTTTATTCCCTCATATATCAAACAAGACAGTAAGTGGTTTGTTAAGCACAGAACTGAAAGTCAGGGGGGGAAATAAAAAAAATAAAAATCTAGCTTCTGTTTCTTGTTCTGCTATGAAATATACATATGGCTTTCAGCAAGTCATTTATCCCTTTTAGTCTTCATTCAGTCCCTCCATCTAACTCCCTTTTTACAAGAGTATTGTGATGTTTAATTCATTAATGTTTTAGAAGACCTGAGATTAGAAGGAACTGCACAGATCTGCCTATAAAAAAACCAAGCAGCAGATGGGCAGCTACATTCAAAACTATAGCAGCTTGCAAGTCTGGGCACAAACAATAGCACGAACGGACATTCTGAAATACCGCTAAAAAGGTAAAGCCTGAATCATACAGGATGACTTTATTTTATTTTAAAAATCCACTTCTGAATTGCAGACCTTCAAAATTAACAGGTTCATTTCCTCATGTCAACATGCAAGTTTTTCCTGATGCTAACTTCAGCACACAAAACATCACTCCATGCTTTCAGTTCCACGTGTAAATGGCAGAGAAAGCCGAGTATCACAATTATTTATGTAGACAATTATTTCACCTTCCTTTAAAGCTACATTAAAGGATGTCATCTCTCCCACACTTCAGGTAAACATAACAAAAATAAAGTGTCTCCAGGACTTATAACCCAGACTAATTTGAGAACCACAAACTGCCCCCAAAGTAAAAAGAGACTCTAAATATTCATTAGTTAATGCTGTCTTCGACTGAAGAGGACATGGATCTGAGTTACTCAGCTGTACAGTTTCAATATAACAGAAAAACCCAACAGATGAACATCAGCTTAGTACTCAAATACAGTGCCTGAGTTTTGCTTTTAACTTATTATGAGCAGCACTAGTAATTTTTTAGCAGGAGAGCCCTTCAAGACCTCAGTAGAAATAACTCAACATAACTAGGGAAGACCAAGTTTTTTGCTTTTTTTCGACCATTTTGTTATTTTTATCCATTTTCTTGACTATCTGTAGAAACCATCCACAGAAAAGGGCATAGCAGCATTTTAAATTATGCCTAATTTTCAAGTTATACACAAAGACAATATTCTTCCACAAACCTGTTAATTCACACCAAAGGATTAGGCAAATAATAACCACAGAATCAGTAGATGCTATGGACAAGCTTGTTTGCTTTTAAAGCAGAATGTCAGTTTCACTATGCATAAACAGACAGTACTCTCAACTCAGCAGCTAGTGACAGATGAATGGACAGATTGATAGCGTGTTCCATTTTTGGTTAAATCTAGAGTTACCAGTTTGCTAGGCCATGATTCAAAAGCATATTGTCACAATCATGTCAAATTTAAGCTTGGAAAAACTCCATTTCCTCTGCCCCATTTTTACCTGGAAGGTTCAAGTCTTAGCTTGTACAATAGGGTCTTCTAACTAGCTAATAACAGAATTTAGAAAAGCTGTTAACAGAATCCTCTATTTAACCCATCTTCCATGTGTGTTTCCCACCATTTTTCATCTCTTCAGCATTCTGTGAAGAGTGAAATTGATGTGTGGCAAAAAGAAGTGATGAACAATACAATGAGGAGTGAGCCAGCAAAGGGAGAACGAGTAAGAGATTGCACTATCCAAAACAGACATTGTGCTCACAAGTTTGAACTTTGATCTCAGTCAACTATTCATTTCACAAAATGGTAGTTTTTCCTCAGAACAAGTGTCAGAGAGGAAGAAAACAGAAACAATGTAACTGAGGATGAACAATAACATCTGTATTTACAGCTGTGAAACACAATACCAACACTGCAGTCTTTTCATAACAGAAGGCCATACACAGGATACTGTGTAGCAATTAGCTCTCTCTCAACGAATAGTGCTTCTCTGGATTCAGAGGCCATGTTCACAGACAGCAGGATTGCTCCAGCCCAAGGGAACCATTACAGAAGTTTCTAACGACATCACAACATACAAAATGATAGAATACTAGAGTTTTGTCCCCTTTCCAGCCCCAGGCCCAGACAAGCCCTTATGGTGCATGTTGAATTATGTTTTCAGGCTTCTTTAATCTAGAATAGTAAAGAAATCATGGGTTTTGGACATACCTCTGTATTGTTTTTCTTCCAGACCTTCAGAGAGATAACCTGTTTACCTTCCTGCAGAACCCTAAAGCTTGCCCCTGCGGAGCATTACCACAGGCAACAGAAGACTGATCTACCTCATACTCTCCCTTGCAAGAGGCAACGAAACCAGAAGTTGCAGTCATCTGGTACAGTCATAATTCACTTTGCAGCATCAAGTGACCACAGAATACTAAAAATCCTTTAAGTGAGAGGTTGCTTCTTCCACCATTTTCCACATAGCAGTAAGTCAACTGAAATGCTATGTTCAAAACAGCACAGATAAGATTTCTCTTTCTGGTCACACTTCCCTAAAGACCATTAAAAAAACAAATCAAAAATCTCAGCTCTTAAAATTTTACTGAAGAGTTCACTTGGAATTAAGACACAAATCACACAGATTAAAAAACTATTTCTGTGAGAGAATTTACAGTCACAGCTTGGGGAAGAAGAAAAATAATCAATTAATAGTAAAATAAAATTACATACTGCTAGTTCCCCCTACTAAGAAAATTTTGGAAGAAAATTAAAAAAGTTCTTACACCTTCAGTACTTCACAAAATTAAGTGGGAGGGGGAGGAATGAGATTAGACAATTTGGGTCATTAGCAGCTAAGTCAAAATATAAAAAGCTGCACTGATGAGTGCAACTGTTGGCAATCTGGAGCAAATGAAAAATCACTTTCCTCTGGGGTGCAAGATTAGAACTTCTTGTTCCTTTCATAACATTTATATAAGAAAATCTACAACTTCACAACAACACACATACTTGGCATTCACTACAAGTGATTCCCTCAGGAATCACTTCTCAGCTCAGTATATGGAATGGAACAACAACAACTGAATGGAAGCTAAAAGACATGCTCCTCCAAACGGAAACCCATCTAGAGTGGCAGAGCATATGAAAGCGCAAGCATTTTTGAGAGGAAATGTAGGGTGCAGCATGTGGACAGAAGTGTAGCAGAGAAAAGCAGTCATTCCTTTTAGGTGGGGGAAAGTGATTCAAATCAGAAAGAAAACAAATAACAAGCTAATAGAAAGCCTGCTTACATATCTCTAAAACTCTGGGTTTGATACTTGATCAAGAGGCTCCTCACCTTAAGACTGTGTGTAGCCCTTGAAACATCCTTAAAAACTTCCTCTTGGTGTTTGTTTGTGGGGAGGCGGGGAGACTATGTACGTTTGTTTGCATTTGGGTTTTGTTGCTGGTTTGGTTCAGGATTTTGTTGTTGTTGTAGGTTTGGGTTTTGGCTTGGAAGGGGTGTGTGTTTGGTGGGGTTTTGCTGGGGTTTCCTTCATGTTGGTTGGTTTTTAAATTATGGTAGTGGTTTTCCCTGCCTCACTGAATAAAAAGGTAGACACAATGGGGATGATTCTAAAAAAACCTTCATACAGAATAAAAAGTAATTTCAGAATTCTGCTAATCTAAACCAAACATGAAACTAGAGGAGATGGAAATATGCCAGATGTGGTACATAACTTATTCATTCACATTTTTGAATTTCAAAATATTCCAGATTTACGTTACTTCACTCTTACACAAAATAAAAATGATCTATGATGCCCCTGAATTAGTTTGTGCAGGAGAAATAAATCTTTCTTATGACTTGCACTGATGTCTTCAGTTTTTGCATTCAAGTTTAAAATTCTGGAACATTCCAACTGCAAATCACAAACTGGCCACAGCAACCACAACTCTCCCATCTCCTCAAAATAGCATTCCACTACCATAAACAAATGGTCACATGCTTCAGAGAATATAGACATCAAACTCTCTGAACTGCTACCTGGAGCATCTTGCATAGATGTAACAATCACATTTTCCACTGATACCATTTTCTAGAGCCAAATTAAAATGTAACATGAAAAAATTATCAAACACTAGGCTAGCAGCAAGAAAATGGACAACCTGTGGTGAGGTTACATTAATTAAAAAGTAGTAATTAAGCTTTTACCAACACTGACGCCTAGATAAGCCTGGCATCTTTCATCTCCACATGATGTGTCCATCCTGACTCTCTCCCTCATGTAGGGCCACTTATTTTCTCAGGTTCAGTCATACATATCATTTAGTAACCAAAACATCAAGTTAACATCAAATCCGTTAGTCTTACTGTTCCAATGTTCTTTTTTCTTTTGACCTTACTTGGTCCAATCAACGTTTGTCCTGCAAGATAACCAAGAACACATCTCAAATTCCCTCTGCCAATATGTGACAAGTTTAGCTTGACTCTGAATTCTCATGTGCCTACTACAGCTGTCTCCCTTGAATCACTGATTCTGCAAAGCCCTAAGTCATACCTTGATCTCCTCTTAACTACCGTAATTTCCTTAATAGGTTTTTTATGTCCCAATGTTCCAAACTTCAGCTTGTCCAAAATGTAGCAGCTCATCTTCTCACCTAAAAACAGGAAAACAACACTCCATATTCATTTTCACTTGCTTCCTCGTCAAGTTTAGTGTCTGCTCTAAGGAAATCCTTACCTTAAAATCATCTCTCGTTTAGTCTAAAGAGTAAGAAGTTTTGCAGTGCATCTTTCTATGTGCTCACTCAGGGCGCTCAAGTGTCTCATTTCTCTTCTCTACACCAGCTTATCAACCCCAGAGTAGCAACAATCTACCTCTGCTTTTAACACTTCTTTCCATACTCTCACCTCCAACCACAGCTTCTTCTTTCAAACAGAATTCCTAAAGAAGGCATGAGTTACAGCCTAAATAAGTTTGTGTAAAACCAACTACAACAATATGGTTCTTTGTAATGTATTCATCAGTGTCAATGCTTCATAAGAACCAAATACATTGCATGAAAACATGTAAGAGCTTAGTTTTGGAAGAGACAGATTTTACTTACCATTGGTAGTGGAAGGCAATGTTTGTTAGAGATACAAGTCTGAGTTCTGGATGCTGGATTCTGCAAATCTAAATGAAAAAAAGTATTTGAGTATTAACATCTAAGATTATGGTCAATCTAAAACTTTATTTCTTTGGAAGCCTGAAATAAAGAGTTTACTACAAATTGACACAGTAAGAGCAGTCAATATTTCCATTATATGTTCACAACTACTTGTAAGCTAGGCATTCAAGTTGAGTGGGACAGCAGGAATCCCGTATTTTCTACCAAAACATATGGTAGAGATCAACATTGTTTATAATTAGCAAGTAATGCTCCTGAGGCAGCACCGGAAGCAGTGGGAAAGTAACAAGAACCAGAATCCCTGTAGTATGCTTTCAGTCAGAGGTAGTCTACACAGTTTTAAGCGAAACTGAACAGTGATAGTGCTTTTTGTGAAAACGAGGAGGAGGCATTCCTACAAACTCAGTTAATCACTGCTACAAAATTTTAAAAGGCAAACTATAATTTGAAACAAGATAAATAGCATAGTCCCTATTTGCATTAGAAGATGCAGAATTAAGAGTTAAGCATCAGACTTCAGCAGATGCTCTAAGACCTGCATAAAATCTTATGATTTATAGAACTGCACTCACCAACAAAATCCCAAAAACTCGAAGTTAGCACACACTGTGTTACAGATGAAGTCAAGATGCTAAACACAGTTATTCAGATACAGCAGTCATTACATATTAGTAATCTGTCTTAAAAGTTTTAAATTTTAAAAAGCCTCCTACCAACACAAGTTTTCAAGTCAGGCAAAAAAACAGAGGCCCTAAAAAGATGGAGAGAAGAAAAGAGTACCCACCTACAGATAAGGAAGAGAAAAATCAATAGGAAGCACTCAAGACAGCCTGAACAGAAGCACAATGGAAATCCTGCAACATCATTTCTTATTCCCACAGGACCCTGTGGTAGGTCATGCCTACTTTACCAGAAGCTACCTATTGATGGTATTCTGCATTTTCCCCAAGTATTCAAAGTCATGGGGTTCCTCTTAATATTTGAGTCTTAAGGACTCTTGACAGTTATGTAGCATTGTATTAAAAGTCACCATCAACACACAATAGTCTCTTCCAGAAGTACCTCCAGTTCCCCTCCCTACTACCACTCAGCAAGAAACTGAGCTGAACTTCACTTGACTGTCCTGCTGCTGCGAAATAACAAAATGGTGTACATCTACCCTGTTTACATCAGCTTTACAGAGAAATGTAATTTCACAGCCCATTTAGAATTACAGGCTACAATGCCAGGAAACATTATAGTGTTGTTTCTTGTAATAATTTAAACACACACCTATTTTCTTCTCTTTTGTTTCTATGAAAACTGATGTTACACATCATCCAAAAGGCAAATGAAAGCTCACCTACTAGCACACTGCCTTGAGAAAAACAGTTGGCTGCAGTAATTTTACAGGATTCTTCAAGCAGCAATCTATGATGTAAAGAACTACAAAATAAAAAAAAATCCATTACTAAAAAAATCCTGGTTCCTAGTTTTGGTGGGAGGTTGTCTTTTTTGTTTGTTTGGGCTTTTTTGCGTGTGTGGGTTTTTTTGTTTTTCACCTGGCAGAGGAAAACATGATCAGCACCTTATCAAGCAGTAGGCCTTCCTGACCAAGTTTCAGTTCTGTTCTGTGGTCCACCAAGTTTCTGCTTGGTGTAAACAAAGGCACTAGGATTATAAAAATTCACATTCCTTAGAAAAATAACCCTTATTAGTGCAGATGTGTAACCACCACTGTTTCTATAACGTAATGACAAATATTATTTACCATACACTGACTTGTAGCAGTATCACAGAATAGGGAAAGGAGTAGAAAAAAAAACAGTAATTCCTCATCACAGTGAATTTCAATGTGTGTGCGATGTCAACATCCAGTTGTTAGGACAATGCAGAGACTTTAATATTAAAAATGGAGAGAAGCAGTATTTCCTTTAGTATTAAGAAAGATGAAAGAATTGACAAAACCATCTACTAATACTCATCTGTGTAAGCCTTACTGGCTTTGCTTATTAAAAAATCACAGAAACTCAAAAAAACTCAAAGATTCATTCTCCACTAATTGTCTCCACACATTTGTTCAAATTCTTTAAGAAAGAATCTCCTTTCCACAATTCCCTGGCCAAAAAGCTCCGTTAAGGGGCACCATTGGAAACTAGAGTTATAAAGGGAAAGGCAAAGTAATTCGACAATGGGCTTGTCAAAAAGCAAAGAAATGTCAGTCATGGCTCTGAGCAACCACTGCTTCAGCAATGATTCAGCTTCCCGAACTAGCAGTGCTTCCACAAATCCTGGAGCGCCTGACGCCTGGGCAGTGACACAGCCGTGAGCCGACCTCCACCCCCAAGCCTGCCGCGGTACTGACCAGCAGCGATGCAATGACAAAATCCCCACCAAAAGCCGAGTGGATCGGCGAGCTGGGGCGCCGGGTCCAGTCGCCGTCTCCATCCGGGGAGCTATCCCAAGCCCGAAGCTCTCTCTTTCCTTACTTCCCAAGCGTGCCATGACACTGGCGGAGTGGCCACGGCATCGCCCGGCGGGAGGGGGCCGCCAGCCCCGCACAAAGGCAGGCCCCACCAGCGGTGGCAGCGGCCGCTCGGGAGCCCCTACGCCACTGCAGCCACGTAGGTAGCGGCGGCACGAACCCAAACAATACTCAAACCTGTTGCATGGGTTCCCCGGGGCTGTACCGACCTGGCGTGCCCCCTCCGACCTAGGAACAGCCACCAGGACCCACAACGGGAAAGGGAACCTTGACGGGGAAGGAAACACACTCTCCAGCCTGCAGCCAGATACTCCAGTCAGCGTTCCAGTCTGCCGCAGGGCTGCGACACCGGCCCAGAAGGCCGAGTGCAAGAAGACTGCTCTGCAGCAAGGCCGGGCCACAGCCACCCCGGGAAGGGCCGGGAGTCAGCTGCTGCCCGGCGGAGCTGGACGCACCACAGCTCCAGCGCCGCCGCCCGGGGAACAAAGCGCAGCCAGGCCGCAGGGCCTGCACTGCGCGGGGAAAGGCCCCCCTACAGGACCGGCGCGAGGCACGAGCTCCTGCGGACGCGGCTACTTACCCGGCTGCGGCACTTCGTATGCCCGGGATAGGAGGACGCCGCCAGCAGGGCGGGTGGACGCGGGGCGGAGCCTGAACCCGCCAGCTCCGATTAGGCTGCGACGGATGCCCGCAGACCTTTGGGTACTGGCTTGCTAGCCTGGCGGTAGCCCCTTAAGATGGGGGGCGGCTACGACCACTCCTCCGTCGGCAAGGCGACAACAAGCACCGGGCGCTGCCAAGCCGCCTCCACTCCGCTGCACTCGCCTCACCTCCACGGAGCCACAGTACCGCCCGCTCCCCCGTGAAGCCGCCACGGCAGCTGCGCGGGACCCAGACCGGCCGCGAAACGACAGCACGAAACCCCACCCCACCGGGAGACAATGCGGCGCCGCCCGCCCCGCTAGGGGTGTCGAACGCTGCACGCCGCAGGCTTCAGCCACGCCAGGCCCCACCCGGCCTGGCCGCTCCTGGGCTTAGTTCCCGCCGCGTTGGTCGCTTGTCACTAACTGAGGGGCCATTATAGCTATCCAGCGTGGGGCCGGCCAGTGCGTGTCCCACTACAGACGTTTTATCGTTAGCAGCGCTCATAAGGTAACAGCAGCCGCGCTTCACTATTTGGAATTACGTGTGGATGCGTGTGTGTGGAATGCAAGTCAAATTATCACACGGGAAAACTGGTTGGGGATGCCAGCTACCAGCTTCTACCTGTGGCCCTTTGCCCATCAGTGTTTCAGTAATCACAAGGTTAATGCATATTTTCCCTTCTGCAGCCAATAACCTATTGTCTGTCCAGACTTGGGGACAAATATCCCAAAACACTATTATGCCAAGACTAAAATAGTCCAAGCAAAAACGTGGAAAGAAGTACTGTGAAGAAAGCCAGCTGGAACCCTTGTCTTGCTTTCCGTCTGACTGCCCGAGGTGAAGTTTCTGTCCCTTGTAAATCCCCTGCTAAACAGAGCATTTTTAGGTTGCATAATGGCTTTTTTAAAACAAAACGAGCCCAAAAAAGGTGACTTCTGGAAACTCCATTTTAACAGTAACTTTGCTCTTGTAGTTTGCAAAGTAACATCACCTGCCAGATTTGAAAACTCTCTGTCCGAAGGGGGACAGGTGACAAGTGGTGTTTGTCACAGGTATAATAAATGAAAGTACATCTATTTATGGCAAGAGAGTGCACCTTTAATACTTTCGGCTTGTGGATCTCAAACTTTTCAGTAGTGTGACCTAGTTAATTCTAATAAAATTTTTCATAATTGAGAAAACAGAAATTTTGGTCAAAAGAACACAGACCGAACATCTCTGTTTTCCTGGTCACAATTGGAATTTGTTCTCAAGGACGGTACAAGGCATCTCCTCCTGCAGAGAGAAGCAAAACTCTTGCAGCAGCTTCCAAAGATAGAAGATAGAGCAACCCAAAAATCACTCCTATTTGTATTCTGGCCTGAGCTGTGCTAGTTCGAATCTCAAGAGGTTTTAACAGGTTTTCTATCTTTCCTTTTCCATGTATACTCTGCTGAGTGATTTGCCAGGACAGAATTTGAGATGATTAATTCTGTTTAAAGTCATACAGGCAGTTCAGAATTATAGTCAGCTGCCTTTGCCATGCAAACTGCCAGCAGAAAGAAATCACAGAACATTTTTGTAACAAGGATCCATTTGATCAAAAGGGGTCTTAATACATACTGTTTTTCTCCATCAGCCACACCAGATATACTCGAATACAAATAAAAGTAAAAAGGCTGAAAACATCCTGAGCTATGGACACTGCTGTGTGCCAGCACAATGGGTCTTTGTTAGAGGCAGAACAGTGCTCTCACAATGGAGTTTCTGCTTCCAGCTTCAGTTGCTACGCTTCCAGAAAAATCACCCTTCAAAGGAAAACAAGCCAAACCCACACACGCTTCTGGTGGATACCAGCTCATGACCATGACACTGGTCCCAGGTGTCATCAGGCATGACGGTGGCCATCCTGTGCAGTGCCCTGTGGGCTTGCCATACACCTTCACTCCTGCTCCACTTGCCACTAGACACAGGGAGATATTGCTGGGCACAGCCTTGCAGCAGGCAGGTTGGAAACCTCCACATGGCCTTATTTACTCTGCTGCCTTGCCTGTCGCTTGAGTGCACAAATCCATACAACAGATAGACAATTGTTTTACCTGAAACACAAAAAATAGCGTGAGTAGTTGTGTAAGCAAGCACTATCATAGAACCACAGAATTGTCAGGGTTGGAAAGGACCTCAAGGATCATCCAGTTAACCCCACTGCCATAGGTCAGGACCCCCCCCCACTATTCAGTGTAAGTGGCTAGAGATGTAACTTGCAGACTACTGTAATTCATAGATGGTATTTATAGTAAAGAAGAAAATAACTGTAAGCAGTGAGATTAGTGTAGTCTGATATAGAAGAATTGTAAATATTAACTGGAGAATGCTTTCTCTGTGGACCTTTATGATCATAACAAGATGGTATCATTGTATTCATGGGTAAGCAGCAGAGACGTCTACTACTGTAACATCTGCTACTGTAACTTATGTATTTACCATACAGCCAGATTCATGTTGGCAAAACAGTGGGAAAAGACCTTTCTATGTTGATAAACAGTATCAGGGGGTGGGAAGTGGAAGTCACAGAAAAATATAAGCATTCACTGCACTTTCAAAACATCACAGAAACAAACAAAGGACCTGCTACAGTATTTGGTATGTCAGCTGCCATTCACTGCCTTTGGAAGGCAGCTATATTCACCCGCTATCAGCATAAACATTTAAAATGTCCTTTTAGACATAAATTCTAGTTTTTAAGTCTGGACTAAGGAGTGATTGTTTGTTCTGAAACAACTAGCAACAAAGCCTTAAATGGTGCTCATAACAGAATCTGAAATCTGAGCCCCAAATAGTTCAGACGTGTGACTGCGTGTGACTGGCATTCTGTGTAGGAAGGGCCTAGCGCATTTTGAGGGATCTGTGATTTATTATATTCAGACTTACTAAAGGTTATATAAAACAACATTTTAAATAGCTATCTCATGCTGGCAACAATTTTGAAGTTCTTCCATTAAATTAAAAAAAAAAAAAAAGTCTTTGTTTTGTGAAGGTCTTTGCATGAGTGACATGCCTGTAATGAGAGACAGCAGTATGAATCTGCAAGATCCTGAGGAAACTAGGGAGGTTTGTGTCTTGTCTTTTTTTTAATTTTTTCATATGCTTCTTAATGCTCAGGTAGAAACAATAAAGCATACTCCAATTTCATCATATCCTTCCAAGTATTATAGGCTGTTGGATTGCATGTCCTGCAGCAAACTCTACACTGACTTTTATTACTTTGTTTAATTACTTTTTTTTTTCTATAAAATACAATCTTCATGGCTTGCTTTTCCTTCTGACTGAGGAAATAAGGGCTTTCTTGTAAAAAAAAAAGTAAATAAATAAAAGAGAAGCCTAAAGGCTGCATTGCCTGACTACCTACCTGAGAAATGTTTAATAGGAACCAAAGCTATCTGTGGTCAGTATCCCACTGCCCAGGTTTCTTAAACATGAACATGGTTTCCCCTTCACCTTATGAAGGAGAAATGTTTTCAGGTTGAGCATCCATAATACAGAGAGAATGCCTTCCTGTCTACACAAGAAATCAGTCTTGCTGGATCTGACCTAAGTCTTATGTACAAGTCAAAAGGTACATAACAGCAGAATGGAGATGAGCATGTCTCAGGTAACATTTGTGGCTGCAGGAGAAAGAGATGAGAACCAACTTATCTGTCAAGTTATGTGCTTATGCACTGAGCAGGTGTAGTGGGATATCTACAGCATACTGTATCTCCTGATGTCTGAACTTCATCAGGGATTACCGTTGTGGTGTTTGCTGAAGATGAGGAACTGTACTTCCCATACTAGTTATCACTAGTGTCACAGGTATAACAGCTCTGAAAAAAAAAGTGACTCTGAAATGCTAGCTATAGAAGTAACAGAGAGTGCTGATAGTGACATTCTGCATGACTCCTGTACAAAGCACCTTATGTTCTGCTGGAACCATATTTGCAGCCCCATGCTGCTTTCTTCTGGTTGCTCCAAAAATGTTTCTAATTTTTCTAATAAGACTTTATTACTTAATGTCTTCCTGCAGCTTGTGCACTCTTTGGCTGTGGAGTTTATTAGCATTAGCCTATAGAAGAAGCTACATTCAGTACCACCACAATTTTTGTTTTCATTAGATTTACATTTAATTTCCAGCTTCAGAACAAACTATTAGCAAAATGTGAACAGCATAAAGGAGGTTAGATTGTAATGTATGTCAGAGGTCAAGAAATGGGTGCCCTGTGCTGTAGCTGTTACTTCATTTGGTAAAGGGAAAGACAAAGACAGCTTTACGCTTTTTGTGCATATTCCCCATATTGTGTGGTTCTAGGTTCTAGCCTAGTTCTGACCAGGGGGCATTAATGAGCCTGTTCTTGAGAAAAAACTTCTGTAGTTTTCTTCTTGGAGTTAGAAAGGTCATCCTTTGATAAGAGAATAAATTTAAAAGACTTTCCTAATAACTTTTTTTTCTCTATGTCTAAATAGCAAATCTTTCTATTGAAGACCAAGAGCTGGTCAGTTATGAATTTAAAGTACATTCTCTCTATAGGGCCCTCTCCTCATATGGCTTGAATTTCTAACTTTACAAACAGTAGCTGGTTCCCAGGGTATATACTAACAGTAATCACAGTCATTGCTAGCAACTCCGAATTGAAAGAGGATAAGAAATATGAGCTATTTTTAGAGGCAATAAGCCAGAGCTCTTCACTCTCCGAGAAAAGCCATTTTTAGGAGTAAGTGGCTGAACTGGTTGAAATTCATCACTGTGTCTGCCAGTCTGTGGATGTCCTTAAAGCTTCCTGACTTTATAGTTTATTATGTTTATTAAGCATTTAGTAGCTTTAAATGGTAAACTTTGGTGTAGAAGAGTGTTTATTTTATAGAGATTTAGTGTTACTTGGTGTTCAGTTACTCAATATTCAGTGTTCACCCTGCATGTCAGAAATTCTCTTCAAGAAAGAGAGAATGTCATGGCTAAAAATGCAACTATTTTCCCAAAGAAAGCAATTATACCTGTAATTATAAAGTAAATAATTTTGAAATGTATAGAGATAATTTCTCATTGTTTTGTCAAAACCCTGGTGTACAAACTTTACTGAATTTTGAAGTAGTCTCATGTATAATTGTTTATCTTTATCCTAACATATCTTTGAAGTCTTAGAATGGACAGGATTTTCAAACAGCTCCAAAACCCTAGGGTCCTAATCATGGGACATTTTTATAATCCACAGAAGTGTTTTAAAATCCCATTCATTGGTTCTCATTTTGTTGTTTTTCATAGTTCACAAGTAGTCTCTACACCTTTTCCTATAGCACTTTTCTACACACATACATTGGAATTTTTGGGCAATCAGGCTGTGATAGTGACCTTATTCACAGAGGTCACACACATTATAAATAGGTTGTTAAAGTTATTCAGACCACCTTAAGAATAAGATACTATTTAAATGCAATATGAATAATACTGTCTAATCCAAAGTGCTGATAACTTTCTAGTCTGAGGCAAGGGTTTCCTGAGCTTTTAATCTTTACAGTATGTGGTGTTATACAACTGAAATTTGGATGTATGCGTTGAGTACTAAATTAGGTACTTGGTACTTTGTCTTCCAGTACATGAACACAATTTCCCAACAGGTTATACTGAGAGGAAAATAGGGCAGCTATGAACAACACTGCACAGCAACTTTTACTTAATAAGGTAATACTGAACTTTCCTAAACACCAATATTGCTGAAAAAAATGCTATCATGCGCTGGGGGTTACTGGATATAACAAAATCTGAATATTTATATTTCTATATGTAACAGATAAATCAATAAAGCCCCTTCTCTCATAGATTCAGCAAATTTTATTTCAGTCTTGCTAAAGATCACTAAAACTCATACTCTTCCCATGAGTGAGTAAGCATGCTGAAAACCCAATAGCTTAGGAATTAAGCTTTCTGCACTACAAACTATAAGGAAACGTCCAATACAGATAAAAGGAAAGGAGTATCAGGAAGCACAACTGGCAACAGCTCAAGTATGTGTGCAACCTCACTTTCAGAGCATGGCAGGGGAGAAAACATTTCTCTACTTACATTAGGTAAGAAACTTAGTCCTTTTGGCTGATTTCTACTACTGTAACAAATATTGATGAGTACTTTGTTGTTTCATTAGCCTTTCTTGAAATGGTAATAAAGGTATTTAAATCTAATTGGTTTTCAGCATTCAGATCTTAAAGTTTAGTTATTTCTTAATATTTAACTGGTTTGGTTTCAGAGAGGCAGGATTTGGGTGGACTCTGCAGTCCAGTGCAGGGTATGCAGCAGCCAACTCAAAACTATCGTGAAAGCCTGTCTATACCTATCCACCAATCCTACTGGTCAGTCTGTATGGGTTTTAGGTCCTTTTAAGGTGAGCTCTTCAAGCTGCTGTGTTTGTTCTCAGACTCTCCAGAAAAGGAACAGCTATTTGCAACATCATGTGCTTGCATCTTTCAGAAAAACTGTGGCAGTTCTATTACTTTTCAGGTTTTTAAAATTTGTGTTTTGAGCTGGAGGAGAAAGCAGAATTTCTGCTAGTGAAATGAATATCAGAGGCTAGAGTTTTTCAAGATTTTTCAAATCTTTGATATAACTGAATCAGAATTAAATTTGTAATGTCAGCATAATTGAAACAACACACTAAATGCAGAGCTGTGAGATCGTTGTGCTTTAGCATTTCACAAGGACTCTGCTAGTTTCACATGATTTTGTAAAATAATTTGTTTTCATTCTTTTCCCAAACTCTTTTTCATAATTGATGGTGGCTCTCTCTCTTACTGCATCCATAAGTAAAACAGTGTATCCTATAGCTGTAATCAGCAGCTGGAAACAGACTACTGTTTGCCTTTTTATCCTAAAAGCAAATATTTTGCTTAAAATTTGCTGCCCTATATTTATGAATGCCTGTATGGTAAGAATTTGGAATAAAATAGGGGTAAAATTCCTACAGAAAGCTAGAATTCTCAGGACTGGCAAGAAACGTTTGAGTTTTCTATATCTTGACATTGCAGCAAATTGTCCTAATGAACCTCCCTACTTAAAATTCATCAGCATACTAAGCATGTGCAGCCAGCAGTAGCATGCTTTTAAATCTTCCTTAGGCCCAGTCTATTTTCATCGGCTTCTGTACCATCAAGGCCATCTGTTAACCCTTCACAGAAATGTGTCCTTATGCTCACTGGTTATTGTCACCAGTTCAAGTGTGAACTCTTTTCCTATATCTCCCTCAACATCCTCACTAGCTCAAGCGAAGTCCTTTTCTGAACTCCAGACTTGCTGGCCTGTTTAGAGTTTATCACTTAAATGTTGTGCTGTAATGGAAGTAAATAGCCTTCTCAGCTTTGCCTTCAGTTTACAGTAAAAGCTTTGTTAGGCATTTCTCTGGTTTAGTTTCCTCCCTGCTCTAAACGTGTCTTGAGTTTAGCTCAAAGTTCTCTCACTGTGCCGTGCTGCTGTCTGCTTGTGCCTCTGTCACCTGGAAGATGGCATGTGTATGTCTCCATCCTCCCACCTACAGGCAGGCTGCAGGCTCGCCTCTGTAGCTGCCCATCTCAGGCCAGAGTTTGATAAACTCTAACTTCAACCTTGTATATCTCTGTTCTATAAAGTAGACATTAGAGCACAGACACAAGATGCTCTTAACAAAGGCTGTTACCTCCTAGAGCCAGATGCAACCTAGACCATAACTGAAAATGAACAGCATTTCTTTGCCTTTTTCAGAGAGCAGGACACAGATGCCAGTTTCAAACAGAAGCTCAACAGCAGCAAAACAGAACAGAAAGCAAACAAACCCCTAAAAGTCCTTCTGTTGTACTTGGTGAATAAAACATTGTATTTGGGGTTAATCCAGATTATCTTTCAGAATGTTCACCCTTGAATAGATTCCAAGTTTTTCCATTTCCATTCTGCATATTCAGTATTATGCTTTATTTTCATCAGTGCCCACCATGCATTGTTTTTCAATCACATTTTTAGGCTTCCCTGGCAGAGGATGCCTTCAAACATCACAAATGAACTAGAGTATCCTGAATACTGAGCCACTATACAATCTTTTAAAAAGATAATCTGTATTTCTAATTTCAGGTTTAAATGCAGAAGGAAAGATTTTTGCCTTTGCTTTGCAAAAAACTCTTTAAGACTCTCCATTTAAGGAATCAAAAATGAATTTTCCAAAGTGTGCAAATTGTTTACTGTTTGTTGCAGTAAAGGGATCATACTAAATATTATTATTCTAACTTTATGTATTGTTTTATTAAAAATAAATGCCAGCAACAATAATTTTTATATGTGTAGAAGGTATAACAAGGTTATAGCCAATCATAAGGAAAGTAAACAACCTAATAAGAGCATGATTACTTTTACTTTATTAAATCAATAAATAAGCTCATCTTATTGGTAATGGAAACAGGTTGCATGCAATTGTTTTGCAGACAATTATAATATAGGAATTGCACTTCCTTTTTTTATTCTATTTACACTTAAAAGAACATACTTTCACTTGCCAATGAATTTTACATCTATTTTACAGGAAATTATTTCACAGTGATTTTGAAAGCTTAGATGTTCGTAAGCTATTCCAGTGAAAATTCACTTTATTTTTATTGATCTAGAGGTTTTCTGTCACTCAGAAAAAGCAGGAGGCTGCAAAAATATTAGCATAGAAGGAAAGAGAAACAGCAGTTATGGTCACATAATTTATGAACTCTGAAATAAGCTAAGCCTGATGTTGGCCAAACTTTAATTTTAGCATTTTTTAAAAGTTGCTATAAATGACAGTACTGTGGAAGCATCATGTAGATTTTGATTGCTTAGGGTTTTTTTTGTTTGTTTGTTTCGTGGGGGTTTTTTGTTGTTGTTTGGTTTGGTTTTTTGAAGAAGAATAAAGAATAAGTAGCTTTACAGTGGGAAAGCTGCAGTGGTAGAACCTCATGCACAGGAGAGAAGGTGAACTAATCCGCTTCATGTTGTATGCTCAGCTCCCTGATAGAGCAGCCACATGATAATCCTTTCCTGCACAGTACAGGAAGATATCACTTTCAATCTGGACCACAGTATGAGAAGTATAATGAAAATTCAGAGCCTGGCACTGATAATTAGGAAGCTAGAGGGACTGATTAATGAGGAAATGGCATTGATTAAAATTTGCATTTAGAGCACTTTCTCAGAGAGCATCACAACTGCTGTACTAGTGTTAGACCAGCATTTTCAAAAGCAAGCACTAATGGGCTGCTGTAGTCCCCTGGCCTCCGGTAGTCAGCAGATTTTCTGAGCAGGTGTTTAACAAAGCCAAAGCCTGGTTTTAGGCTATGCCTTTAAAATGTAGCTGCAGCACCCTTGTGCTAAATACTCCATGAGGAAGTGGTGGGGATATAGCTGAAGCAATAGGCACATTTATTTGTGAAAACACTCAGCCAGCCACTTCCCTTTGTTTACAGCCAGGTGCTCCTGATTTAAACAGCTCAAAGGCATACCAGACAGGAGTGAAGGGTCCTTATAATTGTATAGTCACTACTGGTGATCTACCAGTGGAACCTCTAATAAGAAAACAAAACAAAACTAGCTTTCTGCCATTTCTTTCACCAAAACCTCATTTAAAAAAACCAAACCACAAAACCCACAACCCTAAATATGAATGGCACAACAATAGATGAAAGCATGCAGAAAGAAGTGGGTTTTGAGAGGTTAGAGTGAAACCGGAGGATATTGCAATTCAAAGAGCAGTTGCATCAGCCACTGGCTGCAGAATCACATTCACTACTGAAGATAAATGACAATCAAAAAGAATAATATTGTGGCAAGGGGAGATACAGGTATGCAATTAAAGATAAATCCATACCCTCAAAATGAGGAGTTAAAGCCACTGAGAACTTTCCATAATTTTAACAAAAACTATTGAAAAGACAAAATTATCTACAAAAAGAATGAATTTGAGAAGGACCCGAAGATCTGTAGACAGAGACATCTGAAAGTCCTAATAGTGTCACAGTAATACTCTGTATGTTAATTAACCACCAGAACATTTAAAAAAAAAAAAAAAAGGGAGAGGGGGAGGAGCTGGGGAGGGAACAATAATTCATTTAGGGGACAGCCAGGCCTGACAGATTTATGCTGTACAAGTCATGCTCCCTTGGTTTCTCCTAGGATATCCTTACTTTCCTCCCCCTGCCAAGAAATACCTCCAGTTCCTCCTGTTCCTACTCTTGTCCACTACCCTTGCAGTAGAAATGTTAAGACTAGGGTAAATAGAGCATGAGTGGGAGTGCCTGGAACGAGGGGCAGGAGAGAACTAAGTGCCACGTGTTGATGGCAGCTAGATTAGCAAATCATCAGGATCCCATCGCATCTATGTGCAACTTCTAAGCATACCCAAGTTAGGAGACAAAGGAGAGTGAGTAAAACCTGATGACTCATACAGATGGGACAGGATGGAGAGACTGACAACTGTCAGCTCCTACAGGGTGTATAAAAAGCATATTCAAAATCAGCACATACAGCTCATTGAGAAGAATGTGGAAAGTGCTGAAAAACTCAGCATGCTAATCAGCTTAGCTAACAGAAGCAAGGAAATACTCGATATCTGCTACAAAAATAGAAGGGGATTATAGAGCCTTTACTTTGTTTTTCACTGCTTATTCTGTGAAGCAAGTAATTTGTAGTAGTGGAAATGAAGACGTTGCAAAGCATTATGAAGTAACCTTGGAATAAAGGAGATCAGCCTCAGCACACAAGTAGTCCTTTGCAGTGGGATGGGTCTTCACATTTTGATGTAGGACCAGAGGCAGCTGTGACTAAGGCATGAGCACACAGATCATAACATGGACCACACATCAAGAATTTGTGCTGCTACTGCTGGGGAATATGCATTGCTTTTATTTTGAAATAGATTCATATATGTCACTGCTCTAGTGAAATACATTCTTCAATAATAATTTTCAAATCTCTCAGATTCTCATCATTTAACCATTGTTAATTATTTAGCAATTATGCTGATGAAAGGTTAAAAATTATCACAGAGGCACTTGTTCAGTCAGGGAAAGACGAAATGGTTTAAAATTAAATCCATGCAGTTGGTGCTTAATGTTAATGACATACTATTTTCATGTTATTTGAAGTAACAGATGATTACTTAGAAACTTCGACATTGGAAAACAGGCAAGAAAAGTACAGTGATCTAAATAACAGATGGGTGTTCTCTGCTGTGAGATCACAGAAACTTTCAGGTTGGGAAGAGCACTCAGGATCACCAAGTCTAACTGATAACCCTACTCTAAAAGCTTCACCCCTAAACCATATCCCCAAGCACCACAACCAAAAGACTTTTAAACCCATGAAGGGTTGGTGACTCAACCACCTCCATGGGAAGCACATTCCAATGCTTGACTACTCTTTCTGTGAAAAACTTTTTCCTAATGTCCAGTCTAAACCTACCCAATCACAGTTTGAGGCTGTTCCCTCTTGTTCTATCACTAATTACCTGTGAGATGAGACCAGCACCAGCCTCTTCACAGCATCCTTTCAGGTAGTTGTAGACAGCAATGGTTTCCCCTCAGCCTCCTCTGTTTCATGCTAAGCAGCCCCAGAGCCTTCAGTCGCTCTTCATGGTAGAGGCATTTACAGAAATACAGCTTTACAAACTACTTTCTTGATGACAACTGAAAACCAAAATGTGAGGTTTATGTATCAGTGTCCAAATATGAAGTAGGCAGAGACTACAGATAGGAATGCTTAAACTTTACCTTTCTAAGAAAGAACAAGGTATGTTTGCACGTATTACTAATACAGTACAGTCATAAATACTGAAATGAAAAATAAAAGTTAAGCCAATCAGTTTAAAACCGTACCTGAACTATCAGTACCTTTTGCTAAGCTGTATTTTTTCCTTCAATTCTTCAAAATGCAGCATGAAGAACTTTACCATGTCTGAGTGTCCTATCAGCCATTTCAGACTGCAAAAATAATAATGCAATCTATTTAATTTCTCCCACAAGCAATTACTGGTATCCAGAGTAGGCACAGGAACCTATATTTCATGCTTTCTTCCCTTATTTGAAAGAAACTTGAAAGAAATGAGATGAACTTCATGCCTCAAAGTGAGTAACTCTAGAGCATTTCTGAGAAAGCCTCTCTAAAGCCTCTCCATTCCTGAGAAAGCCTCTCCTAAAAAGCCTCTCAAAGCTGCCAGAGGTTCCTATGAAGAATACTCTGCCAAGCACCCATATTTAGATTGAGGAAGATGTATTATGTGCACCTTTATCAATGGAATAAGAATAGAATAAGAATAAGAATAAGAATAAGAATAAGAATAAGAATAAGAATAAGAATAGAATAGAATAGAATAGCATGAACCTGATTGGAAAAGACCTTTGAGATCACCCAATACCTTCTAATCAACCACGGCCTTGCAGTGCCTGACTCCACAGGGAGGCAGGATGAATGCAACATGCTCACACAAATTGATCTCAGGTTGTCAATCATTTGATGTTTTTCTTTTGCCTCATTCTAGATGCTATAAAGGTCTCACTGAAAGATGAGCTATTCTTTGGAGTATGGCAGAGACATTTAACATAATGCTGGGTGCTGTAAACAACTGCAAGGCAACTGATGACTATATATTTCTTATGAATAGATAGAGCACATATTCAGGCTGTAATAAGAGGAGAGGTATCAGCACATATGATTTAAATATGAAAAAAATATGAAGATTCAGCGATGCCCTGCAGTAAGTGGAAGTACTTGGCAGCATATGGAACTGCTCACAGTTTTACAAGTATTTATTATGGCTAAATATTCAAATATTAGCTGCAAAATATTTCAGGAAATACTAAATTTATGAAGATAGGGAATAGAATATTCTGTCAGGCTCTTATTGACAGCAAAAAGGGCTGGGTTCAAACTTCGGGAGTTTCTAATAAACACCAGCTTAAATATATAACCTGACTGAAACTCAGAAATATGAAACTGAGATAATTATTCCCACTTGTAGGTAGCAGATGCTAACTCAAATATTAGAACAGTATTTCAGTGAACAGGGTAACAGGGAGATAGGGTAGTACATAATACATAACCATTCCTCTCCAGAAGTACAAGTATATAAACCTTCTCTTTCAGCTCTTGTACTGGATTCCGTGGCTGTTCTCTCATTCAATAGTAACAACTCAATCTTGCAGGTTGGGGCTAACAGGCTGAGGGATGTGTTGCTGGCACCACCCTGTATCCCATGTCCATCCTGGTCAGCAGGAGTCATCGTGCTAAAATTCAAATAATCTCCTTGGAGTAAATAAAGTAGAACCCAAATGGCCGGTGATTTGGGTTTACTAGATTGGACCGAAGCAGAAGGAAAATGGGAGGAAAAAGGAGAGGAAAAATTAGAGAGAAAGAACTATCACCACCCTTGGTTCCCAGGAGGTCTCATGGGCATAGTCCACGTTCTTTGGCGCCCATGTGTATTCCAGCAGCTTCTTCTGTGGTAGATGCAACACGTGGACCCCAGAAGTTGTGGTCCTTTTACACCCTTTTTGGCAGGGGGTGGGGGTCTCTCCAAGTCACAAAGAGAGGTGTGCAAGAGTGAGGTGTGCACAGGGGGCTGTCTTGGCCTTTCAGTGGCGCTGCTACAATGATTTTAAAGAGGGAATTCCTGCCACCGCAGAAATTCTCTTTTCATTGTTAAGCCATCTGTCCAGTGAGCAGCTATATTCCAGAGCTATTAAGTTTACCACCCTGTCCATTTAAGACCAGGTATTGTCACACCTTGTCTGAGACACTGGAGTCATTAAGGGTTATTATCTCTACCCTGCCACATGCATTGTTTTGAGACAACAGAGGCATTAGCTTATCACAGTTGCCTACACTGCTGAGGAGCAAGGCCTCCAGCTCCTGAAGTGCCATGGGTCCAAAGCCGGTCATCATTTGCTGTTTGCTGGTACCTCCAGCCACTTACCTTGGCTGCCCCGTAGTTCAAAGTGCCTTTGCAGTCCAGGCTCATGTGAATTATCCCCGCAGCTCTGCTGATGGCACTTGCTCCTCCGTGCCCTCTGCTCCCAGCAAGAGTAAAACACACAGGATTGTGCACACAGGGTCTTTGCTACTCAAAGAAGACTTATGAAATAGACTTCCTATCCCACATTGTCAGCCTATGACTTTTTCCCCCTGAATCACTTTCATGTGAGCCCATCTGCTGATATGTACGTTTAGTACTGCGGCTGCACAACAGCACTCACAATGTGATAGATCTGCTTATTGCAAAAACAAGTATCTCACCTGTAACACTGGCAGCAAACTGTATCTCAGAGCTGCCCCTTTGCTCCTCTTCTCCCATCAGATGTCAACAGAGGCTTCTTCTGTTGAGAGGGTGGCTCTTCCCTTCAGGCCACAGCCATCAGGATTGCAGCTGTCTAAAAGAGAAAATTGTAGCTCCTCTTGCCGATTCTTTCTTGAAACAGCAAAAGAAGAGAGAAAATAAATGTCTTCACTGAAACTTTATGTGAACATAAATTGTGGTGTAGATTAAGAAGTCGGTTTGGTCCTAACAGTAGGCGGAGCTTATAATTACATTTCATTTCTTTTAATGGATGCTTTCTACTGCATTTGTATGATCAGGACCATTCTGTTTAAGCTGAATTGTGTGTGTATATTCTTCTGTGATTTAGAACATTCAGGACATCAGGGCATATATATGAACTGAACCATACTGCTTTGTTTTTCTTTTTTTCCCCAGTTGCTGCACCGACCAGACAATGATCTGCTGCTGTTTCCAAGGCAATTATGCCATCTATTCTCATTTCAAGAGGACAAATATGTTAGACACCCCAAAGTTCTTCAAAGTTCTGATATTTAAGTTCCTGTGCTGCTTCTCACAGTGTTAGCATCACAAGCTACACAATATAACATACGGTTGAGAGCTAGCAAGGGGTACTGCTAGCAGTGGAATGCTTCTGTGCAAATCTGATTTTGGAGAATTCTGGGATATTTGAGTTTTGTTTTTTTAAAACACCTCCTTGATATCCACATAATAAAAATCAGAAAAATAATTTGTTGGATACAGTAATTTGTATTGCTTCTTCTTTACCATCTACCTTTCTGCATTGGCCTCACATACACCTCATTGCCCAGATGAAAATTAATTTTCAGGTTGTAGGGAGGCCAAGTTCACTGTAATATTTTGAACTCACATATGCAAACACAGAAAATTCCAATTAGATTCCTTAGCCATAACTGATAAATTATTACCATATTGATTAGGTTTTGAAGATGAACTCCTGATAAGCACAAGAAGTCCTCCTGAACATCTACCACTTACCATATGTTTATAGTCTCCCTACAGTGTTCACAAATTTTCTGGCAAGTGCATTTCTGCAAACACATTTGCTTGTGAAATGACAACCACAAGCAATTCAGATAACACTCAATTAGCAGGAGACTGCAAATAACGTGCTTGTCAGACACCTCCCAGTCCCACTCCCATTCTCTGAGTGTTCAAGCCAGGGAATATGGTTTTTCCTCCTCTACATTTCTGCGATTTGCATTTTCATTTGCTAAGTGTATTACAATGTCCTATTTATCTTGGACTGCAGCATGAAGATCTTTGTGCATGTTATTCCCTCCAGGAATTTATCAGGCAAGTATTTCCCCACTGCACCTCTTTGCTAAACAAAGACAAAAGATGTGTCTAATGCAAAAAAGTGGAGACTGTCCTCAGAGAAAGCCAAAATTCTTCTGAAGAATAATTAATTTTCTGGATACAATTCAACGGAATGCCATGGTGTGTATGAACACGTGTTAGCAAGAAATAAAAGCTTCATATCATAGAAGCTCTCTCTTAGCTGATTAGAATAACTGAAAAAAAAACCCAAACAAACAACCAGTTCAGTGTATTTCTGGGTTCTCATATACCTTTCATTCAGGCCCTACCTGTAATTTCTGGGACCACTAAATTTATTCCCTAAGAGCCCTTAAAAATTGCTCCCCACTTCTAAACACTGGATTCTTGGGGATCGGAAGAGAGACATCACTATTATGAGAGAAAAACAGCTTCAGTCTGAAGCCCTTAAGATAGTATTAGAAATAGTTCATTATTTTTCTTACTCACTTACTGGAAAGAGCATGCAGCAGGTATAGATGCTTGTAGTACCAAGAGCTCACAGACAGGCTTCAGACCCTTGGGAACACTGCCTGACCCTGTCCTTCAGTTTAGCCAACAGTGGCCACTTAAGCTTTGTTTAGTTCTGTAAAAAAGGAAGCCCTCATGGACCTAATCCAAAATTTATATCACTCTCTTCAGCTTCTGGCAGAACCTTTGCTTTATTGAACTGAACTGTACATTAAGTTCAGCTTCGCTATCCAGATCAGCTTTTAATTCTCTTCCTGTTACGGTGGCTCAATAGCATCAGTGGGGAAATGCTGACTTGAAGGTTGATGTAAATGAAGCTTTTGGGGGCTGACTTTTCCCTGTGTGCCAGTAACTAAGAGCAGAGAGTACTTTGTGGCTTTACCCAATCAGGACTTCTGGGTAAACAGTTTACGCAGATAGGTTAGCTCTCTGCCCATTATTCTCCCTTTCACCAAGAGATGAGATTCCTGAGGATTTGAGGCATGGGGCTTTAATGATGTTTTATGAAATAATATTTTTCTGTTTGAGAATAATATACATCAGAAGGGAAAACAAGAAAAAAATTACAGGAGCTAAGATTCCCACAGCTGCATTCAAGTATTTTTAAAAATCTCATTACCCCTCCAGACTTATCACACTGTTGATGATACTGTGCAGAGGTGCAAAGTCCTTCAGTTGAATCATTCTGCTATCAGATGCTGTATGCTGTATGAAAATAAAGAAGTTTCTGTTGATTCAAGGTCAGGCAAGTTCCATCAATACTTAGCTTGTACTGACTAGTCCAGAAAGTGCCTCCAGTATTTAAATTGCTCTAATAGTTACATTTGAGTGCATTCTGTTCACTCTCCTCAAGCATATATATGTGCTTATGATGTTGAGAAAAAGCTCACATTGCCAAAATCAGGTAACCATGAAGAGCCTATTTTGAAGCCAAGATAGCCAGGACACAGGGTCCCTGAGAACAGAGAGCTCTGATTACTCTCTAAGTTAATTATTGTTGGCATCAGCTGTGGGCATTGTTCTTATAAAGTTTGGGTAGAAACTGTAGCAATGATCACAGACATATTGATAAAAAACAAATGTAACCCCCTAAATTGGTTTAAGCCAATATGAAAACCTACACCTCCCAGTCTAAGAAGCCCCTTACCCAAATAAGCCTTTTCCTCTCTCTGCACAGGAAGTGAATCTAAAAGTAGCTGTATCTTACTTCATCTTACTTCATCTTAAGATGAAGTAAGAAGAAAACGAAGCAGTGGCCATTAAGTTAGCCATTCATTAGGCATAGCCAGTACATTTTACTGTATAAATATCTGTGTGGAGTTACCACATAGCACCTTTTTCTGTGCAGAACTGGAACAGAACAAGTATCTTCACTCTGTGTATTGACAAGTCTTTTCACACCATAGAAAACCCAAGTTTGGGACAATATTTACTTTTCCTTACTTCGCTTCAGCATTCCTACAAGACATGAGCCTGCTTCCTCAGTATCCTCCCCACTTCAGTCAAGAAGTAGAATCAGCTATGGTATACTGGGTGGATAAAAACATACTGTCATCCCCACACTGATTTGCATGCATTAGTAGTGTGCCAGTGAAGAGAATTCTCACATTTCTTTCAGAAAAAAAAAAAATAATTAAAAAGTGATTCTGGTGATTCTGCTTAGTGTCCTTCTGGGCCATTTGATTTTTTTCCCCCCACCCTTATTTTTTCAATCCATCGTGGACTCAGGGGTTTCTTTCCTCAACATAAACCATGAGCTTTTAGTTGCAAGTGGTTCTTAAGCCCACTCATTCTAGGAATTTTGTGCCAGAGCACCAAGTCTTTTTTCAGCTGCTATGCTGCATACATTCTCTTTCTTACAAAACTACTGAGATTACTAGTTGCTTTGTCCAATCTTTACTTTTCCAACCCACTAACTCTGTAATAAAACATATTTGAGAATCAGATGAATGGAATCCAGAAGCAGGGTATATTTGATTAGGGCTGACATTACGCAAATATAGCTGCCCTCATTCTGGACCACGTCCAGACTGAGTTACATGGATTTACAGGCCCAGTTCAGCCTGATGATGTTTGTACCATATTGTTTTGCAGAACATATAGACATATCCTCCCTCACCTAGGCAGTACTGCAACTATTGCTGTGCATTATAGCCCTTTATTTGGACAGTAGACTCTTTTCCCTGCTCTACTTCCAGAGCTGCTCTTCTGTCATTGTCTCATTACAGTAGCCATCTTCATTTTCTCGTACTTTTAAAATCTGGACAGACTGTTATATCCAGGAGCATTCCCCTCAGGAAACTCCCAGCCCAGGTTCCTGGTCTTCGTTCTCTTCCTGCACAGGGTGAGTGCTGCATGGCATGGGACAGTTCATTCATATCAATGCTGCCTCTTCCAAAGGCAGCTGCATAGATCCTATTGGTTTGACTGCTGCCTGGTTCTTACTCTACTGTCAGCAATAGGGAATGATTTTTCTTAGAAATAGTCTTCATTGAATTTATTAAAAATATTGAGTACCACTGGCTATTAGTCATGGCAGAAAGATGTGCCTATGCATGGACCTGAGCCATAGAAATTAAGTGGGAATACGAGTTGCCCACTTAGCAGATTTATCATAATAGGAGCAATTTAATCCCTCTTAAGCAAAACTGGATTTAAGCCAGTTTAGCCAATACACAAAAGAATCTGTAGCTAATTAGCAGGTCGCTGTAATATCCAGACCCCAATAAATATTAATGTGATGTCTTAAAGAATGAGATTTATGTTGCTGAATCATACATTTATTAAGACAAGATTTGACCTTTTTAGAGACTACATGAGCAAACTTCACTCTCTGCAAACATAGGCAAAACCCAATTTCCAGCAAGCCTAAAATGATTAAAATGCAACATCCTACACTTAATGGACACATTTCATTAAACTGACTACAAAACCCAAAACAAACTGAACCCTCCTAACCTAGCTGCAATGCATTAAATATCCACAATATCCACATCTTTAAAATGCCATGTATTAGTTTTGAATAACGTCAACAATTGCAACTCTTCTGTTCTTCCTGCAGTAAGAGGAAAATCTATATGTATATATAATTACTGATCAAAATCTACATGAAAATCCTGCTGTGGGTATAAAGTCAAACACATCCAAATGAGTAAATACTAAAATGAAATCTATCAGTAGAGCAATTATGTGATGTCACATATGCATTCTGCTGTTTTCTTCCCAAATTACTGATCAACAGGATTTTAACTCTTACACTTGACACCCAACAGCACAGTTCTCTTACACACAGGAGCAACAGATCATAGGGATACTATTAGCCTTGACATGGACCAGTCGGTAAACAGCCCTACACCACTCCATTTGCCAAAGTGTGATGTGAAACTGGGTAGAATTTCCTTGGTGTGGAGATTCCTGAGTTTCAAAAGCCTATGGGCATCTGCAGTGCTCCAAGAAATTCATTCAGAAAGGACAACTGTGTCAGTCCAATAACATACGCACTACCTGTGAGAAGCTGTGCAAATTAATCAGGAGTTTTAATTTTGTGACAGTAGCCATCAACATTACGTTCCCATAAAACCTTTAAAGCTCTGGAGTACTGTACTGGAAAAACCAAAGGGAGACTTGCCAGATTTCATGGACAAAAATAAAAGATTTTGGCTTGTGATAAGACCCATGATGTACTTAAAAGTGTTTACAGAAACTGAGAAAAATCAGAGTCCATTATCTTGCAGTCTCTGGCCTACCTTTTTTTTTTTTTTTTTTTTTTTTTTTTTTTTTTTTTTTTGGCATAAGTATGCAGTGAAAGAAGTCTCTCCCACCTCTGCTGCAGCCAGGTGTGACAAGACTGCCTGTATGTCATATCTGATGTACGTATAAATCTCTGGGGAGAGGAGGTCCTATGTTGACTGGCACTTCCAAAATAACCCATTCAAAAATAATCCCCTCCTCACAAAAAACTTTCTAGCAGATGATACAATGCATACATAACTGTGATAATAAAAGGTGTCTTTGATGAGTACATCATTAATTACAATACCATGCTTATTTTACTTAAAGTTCTTTTACTTAAAAAGTAAAAGCCACCATAGTGCCTATTGCACATCAACAATGATACTGCTATTGTTACTTAGCAACCAGTAAAATGTTTCTATCCTGACAGAATTAAAAGTAATAATAAAAAAATCATGTAAAGGAATAAAAACTTTGGAAGCTGAGTTGAATAATAATAATAAAAAAGAAATACAAAATTAACATTCAACATGCATAATAAGATGGAGATATCTTTACTGTATGCAACAGCAACTGTTGGATAGCATTAAGTGAACTTCTGCCATTAAAACCAATGATCAGTCCTAATTTGAATTTCCCTACCATTTAGGTGTGTTGTTTACCATCCTATGACTTTATCCTCTTCTCTGTTTCATATTAGAGGCAGAAAGAGGCAAAAAAAGAAAAAATGTTATGTTGACTTAAAGATACTGTAGGTGAGCACTATCATTTGCACAGAGAAGAAAATGCAACCTCAGAGGAATTCACAGGGAGTAAATTTCTGCTCCTTCTATTCAGCAAAAATAACCACAAATGTTTTTGGGCCTTCTGCAGGATGAGAAACTTAGCTGCTGCAGAAGAAAGCACAGACACTCATCTGTGCCCTTCCATCCTATCTGACCAGTGGGTTTCTTGCACACTTAAAATCTGCTCAAATGGATGGAGAAGGCCTCTCCTTCCTCACTGCTCCCTACCAGCTCAGACATCAGAACTTTTTAAAATTCCTTTTAAAAGTTGAAGATTTAATGTACATTCTGCCATGAAGCAAATATAATGATAATTCTATAGTTCAACAAATCAAATATAACTTTTTGGCCCAACTTTTATGAATTAGGAAAGAACAAATCATATTCTGAAGAAAATTACATACTTAATTACTAAAAGTAATGATGGCATGAATAAGCACTTAGATTCCCAGCAGGAATTAATTACATTGCTGGTAGTTTGGAAAATTTAGCAAGGTTATTTTCTGTATAGGACAGCAGTGTTTCATCAGGATGCCATAATATTGTGTCCCTCATTGTTGGGACGCATTACTTCTGGGCTTGGAGAGGGTAATCCTTGAATTTTAACCAGCTTTCTTGGGTCCCTTCCAACCCAAATAATTCTATGATTCTGTGAATACGTATTACTTTCCACAGCATTAAGAGTCTTACAGTACACCAGAGACCAACATTCACTTCTGTACTTAATTATTATATTGTTTTTATGTTACATTTCAGCAAACATACTGGCAGTAACAATTTATTGAGCATTTTTCTATGGAATCAAATGAATCAAATTTTCTAAAGAAGCATTTACTTTAATGTTTTTCACTGAAATATTCTTTTGCCAATAAAATCCATGAAATTTATTGGGCTTTGAATTCTCATTTGTTTGCAGGTTAGAATATTTCAGGACAAAATAGCCATCATAGGATGTCTTTTAATTTATTTGTATTTGTTATCCCTGTGCTTGTACAGCAAATATTCTATGGTACAACTGAAAGAAATTTGTTTCTGTGTGTAGTGTTTAAAGTTTCTCAAGGGGATCACTTCCCTTTTAAAACACAATAGATATGTCTATGTGAGTAATGCTGGTTTCAGGAGACCCAGAAAGACTTTGTGAAGGGCATGAGGGCATCATTAAGAGAGGATGAAGTACTAGAGTCACTTCTTTGTCTTGACTGCTATTTGAGGCAACTGATCTGAAAGACACTTATTTTGCAGGGTATGATTTCTTCTTCTTTTGTTTCCAAGTGTTCTGAAGTAAGGAAATATTTCATTGTGGCTGATGATGAGTGGTGTGAGAACTGGCTTCATCTCAGTTCTATGCAACCAGTCTGATTTGCCTGTTCTTTCACACTCAGCAGAAGGAACCCTTTCTACTAAGAAGTATCCAGCATCAATGTCTGCTTGCTGATCTTGTCTCAGTCTGTCACTGCCAAAAGAGACTCTCATTGACTTTGTACTTCAAATATTGCAGAGTCCTTCACACAATGTTTCCATGAGGTGGAAATTTTTGGTTTACAGTAAGCAGAAGAGTGGAAGAGAGCTGCAAAAACTTAAATGAACATATGAGCATTTTAAGAGGCTTAAGAGTATCAATGCATACCCATCTTTTTATTCAGTCTTTTGAACACTGTAGGAATTGTCACTGTGGCAGCGTAGGTCTGAAAGGCTGTCTGCATGTTCTCTATAGCAATGGCAAATACCAAAGTAGTACTGTCAGACTAAATAAGACAGGCTGAGTCCTTCACAATAGGCACAGCAGCTGAGAGATGATCTTAGTGGTGATTTTAGTCCCATACAAGCCTCTAGATGCTTGAGAAATAGATCTTTCTTATGATTGTGTCTTTATTCATATCACATACTTGCTATCCTTCCTACAAAATCATATGAAGCTTTTAAACAGAATTTCTGTTTTCCTTCTTGTTACTTGCAGCTGTGTCAATGTTTTCTGTAAATCCTGGAAGGCCTGAGATTCAATAAAATAGAAATAAGCTTCCATTCAAACAGGTAAATAAAGTACCAGCATTCTAGAGGGAATCCAGTGTTCTCCCTGGAATGTTGATGCGCAGAGTGTGGTTTCTATTCCAGGATGGTATTCTGCCAGTCATGTTTAAAGCCATGACTACCTACAGCTGGTTTTCCTTCATCCCTTTGAAGAGAGAAGTTCATTATCTCTTCTTTGCATGTATATGCCTCACACCAAACCTTTAATTAAGGGAAGGATGTCTTTTCCCCTTCAGTGATTCATCATGTTAGTGAGACTTAGAGAGCACATAACTCAGAGAGCAGCTAAACAGACCGACCTCTGTCAACAGAAGGGGGTGAAACTGACCTTCAAAATAGCAGACCAGATTCATAATTACTTATGGCTGTGCTGAGGTGGCTATGCCACATGGCAGAGAATGTAGGACAATGTCTGGGTCCTCCCTTACTGAACAGGGCAGGTGGAGCGACCATCTGTGCTAACTCCTGCTTATTAGAAAAGTTGTTGCCTGTGAACCTGGCAACCTCTGATCATGGTCAGAATTGCAGGATAGCAAGAAAGCAAACTGAGCAGTGAAACTTCTACTGATGTAATTGGGCTGCCCTGCAAAAATAGTCGCTATTGGACCGTCAGGAGGAAGGCAGATCTTCAGGCCTACCACCTACACAAACATCTGTAGGCAAGTAGCAGCCAAAGCTAATTTCTAGACTGGCTACAAAACAGTCTCACTCAGTCAAGCCAATCTATTCTTGTGCTGTTTACTTCTGAAGCCAAAAAGGCAAGATAATCAAAAGATATTACAGGCTGGTAAGTGCAAGTCACCAATTAAATATACAAAAATGCAGCATATACATTCAACAGGAATGATGTGATTCCACCTTCAAAATCAAGAAAAGGGAAACTGCATGCAAATTATCACAATGAGAGATGTGCCCAAACAGTTTGGCTTGGACCAAAACCTGGACAATAACTGAAGTGAGACTATTTTCCAAAGAACCAACATAAGGACATTTAAGGAGTATTAGCAGATGTCTTGTTTTATTTCTAACCAGCCCCAACTACACTTCAAGCCAGAAGAATCTACAGGAACAGATTTTCCCTATGGCACAAAGGCTCAAGCAAATGTCACAGAATCACCAAGGCTGGAAGAGATCTCAAAGATTATCAAGTCCAACCTGTCACCACAGACCTCATGACTAAACCATGGGATCAAGCACCACATCCAATCCCCTCTTGAACACCTCCAGGAATGGTGACTCCACCACCTCCCTCGGCAGCCCATTCCAATGGCCAACAACGCCCTCTGTGAAGAACTTTCCCCTCACCTGGAGCCTAAACTTCCCCTGGTGCAGCTTGAGACTGTGTCCTCTTGTTCTGGTGCTGGTTGCCTGGGAGAAGAGACCAACTCCCTCCTGGCTACAACCACCCTTCAGGTAGTTGTAGAGAGCACTAAGGTCTCCCCTGAGCCTCCTCTTCTCCAGGCTAAACAACCCCAGCTCCCTCAGCCTCTCCTTGTAGGGCTGGTGCTCAAGGCCTTTCACCAGCCTCGTTGCTCTTGTCTGCACACGTTCAAGTGTCTCAATGTCTTTCTTAAACTGAGGGGCCCAGAACTGGACACAGGACTCAAGGTGTGGCCTAACCAGTGCTGAGTACAGGGGCACAATGACTTCCCTGCTCCTGCTGGCCACACTATTCTTGATGCAGGCCAGATTGCCATTGGCCGTCTTGGCCACCTGGGCACACTGCCGGCCACAGAAATGCCTATTTTAAGTTTCAGTTTGCAAAAATTCTTTAGGACAAGAGTCACTGCTTCCTCCTTATGTTGAGCTGACACCAAACCAGACAAGTCAATATTCACAAAGAAATAACAAGCCAACAAAGTCCCGCTTTTTAACCTTTGGTAGTAAATATGTTGCTCATTTTCAGTCTGATCATGATTAGAGTGAATAATACACTGTTATTTTATTCTCCTCAGGCCCAAGTGATAACTTTTCTGCTTTCCTGCAGCAGTGCCACAAGGTAAAAAGCATAAAAAGCAAGCTGACAACATATCACTGCTGTCTATGAAAGACACTACGCTGATCAAACTGTGATTCTGCCACAGGCAATGTGCCTGGGTGAAATATTAGAGATCTCATTTCAGTTCAGTGCAAAGAAGCACAACTCATTCAACTACTCAACAAATACACATTATACAAAAGAACAAGCTCTACCTTGCTTAGCAAAGATGCATCTTTAGAAGTAATAATGTTCATGATGGAAAATTATGCCACTCTGGTACCTGTAAATGAAGAGTCAATTAGAAAAGTGTCAAGGGAACAACAGAGATCTAGTCTTTGTGAAATGAGTTATTTGGATCAGTCTGACTGTGAAGTTTAATCCTAATCATGAAAGGTGAAAGTGCCTCTTCAGAAGTGGAAAAATGAAATGGTAAATGCTAAAAATGGTTGTCCATTTCAGAGCAAGCAAAACAGATCTTGTGACAAGTGAGTTAGGATTCTCAAGGAGGGCATGACATTGCAGGTACAGTTCTTTACTATTTTGTATCTTATAAACCACAGTGCTGGAAAGCTTGGTGAGAAGGCTTTGTAAGCAAGTGAAAGTAAGGTGCTGAGTCAGACAAAAAAAAAAAATTATCCAGGCTGAAGATCAGCAAGAGTCCCGTGTGATAAAGTAGCCTGAACAATTATGGAAAAAGACAAGGAGTGAATGACAGCTCAGAGGCACAAAAGTCAACTCAATGAAAACAATCATAAGATGTGATTACTCCAGAAGCTGTAGCAAGGGCACTTATCACCAAAACCTGGGTGGGCAAGAGTAGGCAGGTCTTTCTGTGGAAGAAAGATGTGATCTTGGTACAGCAGTTACGTGGAGTGCAATTTCTATTAATTTCCCTCCAGAGGCCCAAAAGTAGTTTCTCACATCAATTTATTTGTCAAATGCCTAAACTGTAGACTTTCTGTAGCAAGCTCACCTTTTCTGTGCATAAACAGTAATGAGCAGAGTAGAGGACTGATTGCTGACTAAGATCACTTGAAATACAAATACTAGTATGAGATGGTGGTGGGGCACCTGAGAAGTGATCTAGTGTGGCATATAAAAGCTGATAATGGGTGTTTGAGCTTCACACAGTTTTGCTTTCCCAATACTATATCAAAACTAAAAGTAAGAAATCTTGCCAGGCTGACATCCAAATAATTTTCAAACATTTTCTTATATTGTTTGTATTTAACTTAAGAAACAACATTTTTGTTTAAGATTCATGCATGTCAGTACATGCAAAGTACCTTGGGGGAGAGGCTGAAATGCTTTGTTATGGACACAAGACATCTTCTTACATGAAAGCATTTTACCTGTAATCATTGCCCGTGGAGCAACTTGTAGAGCTGGAGTATGGTTAGGTTCTGATAGCCAGCTATGAGTATGTCCCTTCAGAGTTAAATTGAATGAAAAATATGCACCTGAGGTTTCAAAAAAAATGAAGTGTCAGGCACAAGGTGTTTTTAATTGACTCAACTCCTCTTGCCTAGCACAATGATTTTCACTGTGACTGTGACAGAGCCGGTATTTTACAAAGTGCAGCTGACTTTAGGAAATCCTTTGGTTTGCAGCCAGGTGGGGATTCTGCTGAACCCCATGGTCATCTTAGAAATCTGCCAACTCCAGTAGCTACTCTTCTAGTGTCAGTTACTCTAAGGTTTTTTGTTGATATTCAAGGGAGGGTTAGTAAGTCCCCTGAGTTCAAGATAGCATTCTTGGTCAATGCAAGAACTGCATAACATAAATTTATTTTCTTTGCAAGACTGACACTTATAAGGTCTTCACAATTTAGTTCAGAACCATTCAATTGAGTGGACTGATGATTTAAGCCTTCCATAGGGGATGAATCATAACTCCTGAAATCTAGCTCAGTTTTAGTTTTACTATTATGATAGGCATCTGCACTGAACAATCTATAAATCAAATAATCTGACCGACTATACATCATAAATATTTATTTCCCAATTTATGTTTCCCTATCCATCAGACAGACCTGGGACTGAGGCTGAAAAATGTATTTGTGACAATCCCTTCTAGCAGCTGCGAAATGAGCAATGGGGACATCTTGGGGTCTTTATTAATTTAGAGGTAGTGGGAAAGTGGGACTCCTTTTCTTAAAACTGTACCCTAGTGGCTTTCCTTAAGCATTTCACAACATGAGCTAAGCAGCTGTTCTTGTCCTCTCTAGAGACAAAATAAAGATGACTTTCGTCATCTGTGTAACTTCTGTTTCAGTTAACAAGCTGCTCCTCTAAGTCAAGAGCTGCCCTCTGTGGTCAGCGTCTGTATCCCTGCATCAATTCTGTGCTACTAGCTACATGGTAGGAAAATAAAGAGAAAGGCTGAAAGAGGTTGATGGCCCTGGGCAGACTGCTTGGCTGGGTAAAGCACTTCACAGCTGTTAATATTAACTCAGGTACTGTGAAGTCTTGAATTGTTGGGATTAAATGCATCATCTAGCAGGAAGGCCACAAGTCCTTCTTGTTCCGTGAACAGTTTGCTATACTTCAGTATCTTTCAGGCTGGAGCCTTCTGGCAAAAACACAGCAAATATTTCACTCGGTGCTCTCATTTTCTATTTTGTGCTGCAGTGTATTTTTAACAGCACTAATTATTGTTTGGCACTTTAAGTGTTCTCTATGAGTCAGGCTAAAAGTTAACATGCCCTAAATAATAATGGAGAAGTAGCCAATTAATAAAAATGCTGCAGAGCATTCTGCAATGCAACCATACCAGCAGCTGATATAGGATTTTGATGTAATTACTGGGCTAAGATGTCAAATAATTGAACAAACCTACAAATCAATGAACTGTGAACATATAGATGATTTAAATCTTGAATGGCAAGGGAACCTAAGACATCAGTCAACACATTGCTGTGAGTCGTTTTTGCAAAAGTTTGCTGAGGGGTGGTGAAATCTCCTCTATTGTATTTTTAAGAACAAAGCCTAGGCAGTCTGTGCCAACACTTACTCGCCCAAACGGTGAGAATTTTTTTCATAATGTCTAACTTGGATCTTCTTTCCTTAAATTTAAGGTGGTTGTTCCTTTTGCTAGCCTCATTCAACATGAGGAACACATTATTTTGTTCTTTCCTGCTGCAGCCACATGTTGCACATGTTGCATAGGGTCTGGTGAGGACTGCACCCTTCCCTTCCATAGTACTGCACAAATTGCTGGTCACAGCTGCTGCAGTGAGCAGCAACAGGTCTGAATGGGGGCTGCATGACTTCTAGGGCTGTGAACAGCTAGTTCAACCCTGAGGGCTGATGTATCTTTGCATATTCTATTTCTGCTATTGAAGCCAAGGCAACGGCTCTCACTTATCTCATAAAAGAGGTCACTAAATTCCAGGATTGCTGTCACTGAGTCTTGATAAGGTATTTGCCTCCTATATCTCCTCTTTAAATTGGAAATGGATACTTAATTCTCTCTTACCTTCAAGAACAAATAACTAACTCTTGCTTTAGGCAGAGCTTAAATACAGACTTCATTTGCATGAAAACATTGATATTTTAATTCTTCTTCACCATTTCACCTTGAGTACTGTGTCCAGTTCTGGGCCCCTCAGTTTAAGAAGGACATCGAGACACTTGAACGTGTCCAGAGAAGGGCAACAAGGCTGGTGAGAGGCCTTGAACACAAGCCCTATGAGGAGAGGCTGAGGGAGCTGGGGTTGTTTAGCCTGGAGAAGAGGAGGCTCAGGGGTGACCTCATTGCTCTCTACAACTACCTGAAAGGTGGTTGTAGCCAGGAAGGGGTTGGCCTCTTCTCCCAGGCAACCAGCACCAGAACAAGGGGACACAGTCTCAAGCTGCACCAGGGGAAGTTTAGGCTCGAGGTGAGGAGAAAGTTCTTCACTGAGAGAGTGATTCGTCATTGGAATGGGCTGCCCGGGGAGGTGGTTGAATCGCTGTCCCTGGAGGTGTTCAAGAGGGGACTGGATGTGGCACTTGGTGCCATGGTCTAGTCGTGAGGTTTGTGGTGACAGGTTGGACTTGATGATCCTCGAGGTCTCTTCCAACCTTGGTAATACTGTGATACTGTGATTTCCTCCTCCCCCCTTTTTTTGTTTGTTTGTTTGTTGTTTGACCTATTTAAAACACACTGGAAGAACTGATATATTATTCAACCTGGGGGGGGGGGGGGGGGGTGGGGAAGGGCTACCAAAAAGCCTCAAACTGGGGTTTTAAATTTGGGATATTGTCCAACAGTAGACATGTTATGGAGAGGTTGCTGGAGGAAGGTAATTTTTGAGTTTCCTGCTTGCTATCTTTTTTAGCTTAGAGTCCTGAAACTGAAGTATTTACTGATCTCTAATTGTCATATTGCAAAGGGAACATGAGGATAATCTGATAGGAAAATGAGGCTGTGTGTGCCATTGTGTGCAAATTGTTAATACTGAGGCCCTCAGGTAATTGACTAGTCATGAAGTTTTCAGAGATTTAAAACTATTTAATTTCACTTATTCTCTACAAATTATAAGTTATTAGACTTTTAAGATTAATCCCAAACTGGTAAATCAGATGTGCCCTCCAAAATAATTGTAGCAAGCTAAATGCAGCCCCAGTGCTCCCATTATGTGGGACACAGCAGGAGATGCACATCTCCCTGTCTATGCCATCTATTAGCAGACATCACATGGGGACTGGAAGCTAAACTGAAGCTGCTTGGGTGATTTCAGGGCTACTTCCATAAAGCAAATGGAACATAGCACACAAACATGTGACACAGAACAGCTGAAAAACAAGGTGCCTAAAACTTTCTTAGTGAAAGAAGTTGCTGAGTGAGATAGGGTAGAGATCTGAGGTATTTTCCAGGTCTGTAACAGTGGTGAAAAGCTTTTCTCAGGAACTCATCTGCAAGCTGCAGGAGGAGTATATTTGAGAATGAAACATACCAAAAATCACTAAACCCTTCCCTCAGAGAAAGGGCTTTCTCGGGGCTTTTATCTGGGAACAGAGATACTGGCATTTCACTTTAATAGCTTCATAGATCCAGCTTGGCAATAAGATAAATAAATAGCTAACATGCTCAACAGCCTATCGACAGCTCACTGAAGACACCTGCAGAGGCTTATGGCTTCTTCTCCTGCTGATGTGGCAGGTCCCAGACAGTACCGGGCTGGGGAGCACTGCACAACGAATTCACCTAATGAATGTTTGTCTGGAACATAGAATCATAGAATCATAGAATCAGTCAGGGTTGGAAGGGACCACAAGGATCATCTAGTTCCAACCCCCCTGCCATGGGCAGGGACACCCTACACTAGATCACGCTGGCCAGAGCCTCGTCCAGCCTGGTCTTAAACACCTCCAGGGACGGGGCCTCAACCACCTCCCTGGATAACCCATTCCAGGGCTTCACCACTCTCATAGTGAAGAACTTCTTCCTCACATCTAGCCTGAATCTCCCCATTTCCAGCTTCATTCCGTTCCCCCTAGTCCTATCACTACCTGAGATCCTGAGAAGTCCCTCCCCAGCCTTCCTGTAGGCTCCCTTCAGATACTGGAAGGCCACAATGAGGTCACCTCGGAGCCTTCTCTTCTCCAGACTGAACAGCCCCAACTCCTTCAGTCTGTCCTCATAGGAGAGGTGCTCCAGCCCTCTGATCATCCTCGTGGCCCTTCTCTGGACACGCTCCATCATTAACATGATGTTAATTAACCTGAAGCTTGCATTCCTGGTTACTTCACATGAATGGTGGAAATCACTTGAATGATATACAAGGAGATAACTTTGCTGAACTAATTAATCTTATCCTATTGCTGTTTTTTAGCTGTTTTTAAATAGACAGTAACTGATCCCTTAGAGCCCATTATACCTCCTCTGTACAGAGCACTTTGTAAAGATATGGAATACATTTCTCAGCGCTGGTTGCGCTTCTTAAAATAATATTGTAAGCTTCTCCATTTCATTCGTAACGTTATTTTCCACTTCTTGCTGTCAGCCTCTAGTTCAAATTATGTTCCCCCTAGATCTCATTTTCCTTTAGTTTCAGTAACGCTGGTTTCACTCATACGTGCCTTCTATTTCTGGCACATTATTCCAATTTAGCCACTAGGTGTCACCAAAACGCACCCCCTCGCCGCGGCGCCCTGCTTACCGAAAGATTTGGGAATTCTAGGGGAAAACAACCAAACAAAAAATTTTCACTAGCTGGCAATAAATTGACATTTCTGATTTCCCCATACCTTCCCCTGTTTAGCCAGACTTTTGTATTACAGCAACAAGGTGCAAACAACACGCTCCAAATGTTTTCGCTGCAGGTGGTTGACATCAGTTTATCTTCGGTTTCATTAACAGCTATTCTAAAGTCTGCCTTTACAGCGCTTATCAGCATGCTTGGAAAAAGCATTTCTCCTTGCACCTTTCCTAGCTTTTCAACAAGCCATCAGAGCTCCCAATTACATAACATCTACAAGACGGGGGAGGGGGAAAGGCACTAATTGAAAAGGCATTAGATAGGACATACCCATTTATTCCAGGCGGTGGACTGTGCCATGCTGGCACCATCCTGCAGCCAGTCACTGCCTGCTCTGCTGAGCTGGTTTCAGCCCAACACAGGGAGAGATTTACCCCTTCATTTTCTTAAATGTCACTTCTTAGCAAATTACAGAGAGCATTTTTCACTGTTTTCAGTAAAAAAAAAAAAAAAAGACCAGTATCACCAAAGCTCCAGTACCTTTCAGAAAAGCAGATCAGCTCCAATACACAAAGACATTAATGTATTTTCAGGTTGGTCATTTTGTTTCAGCTCACACAAGACAAAACATTTTCATTGATTTATCATTCCTGCAAGACCTAGGGGTTTTTTGACTTTTACCTTTTGAGGTGGTTTAGCTGAACTGGATGCTACTTGATGCCTTTTAGCTCGGGATTGGCTGGAGCAGAATCCTTCTGGCATCCAAGGGAGATGACCCAATGTCTTCAATACGCAGTTATTCTTAGGTGAGGCAGACAGGAGAGCCTCCTTCACTCACTTAATTTCTTTGGGGATAGAAAGAAAACTGATTAAAAAAGGATAAGGAGAGTCTTAGTCTAGAAACCCTCTACTTCTTCCTGCACCTGTGATGCCTAGAATCAGTACAGAGGAGGGAAGCACACCAGGGATGAAGAGCCTCAGGTTTGTTTCAAGTATGTACAGAAGTCTGAAACTGTGGTCTGTGCCTTTTCCTTGTGTAAGATGGCTACTTACCTGAAACTCAGGCTTCACAGGATTCCATAAACTGAACTTACTGTTAAATAAAACCCTTAGATTTCACACAGGATGAGTTATTATTAATATCCCAGTTGTCTGACCTAGATTCAGACTGTAGATGTAGACTGTAAAATGCCATGTTTAAATTTAACTTCTAAAGAAAAAATAATTAAATTGAAAAATCAATCACTTGGCAATTTCGCATTCAGTTCATTTAAGGTCAGGTGGTTGCTGTCTCAGAAAAGCTAAGTTATACTAGTTTAAATTTTCCTAATGGACCAAGTTCAGAAGTGACATGAAAATAGGCATAATTACATACTGGCTAATGAGTATAATTGGCCTATAGCATACATATTACATCTTCTTTGACTCACTTATTAGTTGGACTCAAGGCAACAAGGGGCAGGAATTGCCACCAGGGGTTCTGGGTGATTCAAAAGGTCATGGCTGAAGTGGACAAGTACAGGCTTCCTTCCTGCACAGGCAGGCACTCAAGGCCAGAACTTGGCAGAAGACTAACAGATTGCTTCCCAAGGGTATTTCTTCTGCTACACAGGAGTCACTGTGTTAGATGTTATCTGCTGTAGGTGACTGACTTACAGTCCATTTGGCACCATTTCAACTATTCTCCACCTTTGTAATATTCTGAATCTAGGCAAAACCCTAATCCGGCATGAAACCTGACATGTTAAACTTGTTTCAAATTGTAGTCCTCATCAGTCATCAACTCTTGAGTTATGGTTTGAATTTCTGTAGAAAATTTACAATAATCCAACTGGAGTTCTTTGGTCTTACATCTGACTTGTTCTCCAGCTGGAGGTGCTTTGGGCTTCCATCTTCCCCCATCCCCCTGCCAACTGTGACAATTTCATTCATCAGAACATTTCAACAGATTTTTGTAGCACTAAGAAGTATAAAGATTTTCTAACTGCATCATGGTATATGCATCTCCATTGTTTAAAGATTTTAGCCTAATGTAGTTTGGTGCAAGATTAAGAGACACAATTCCAGATTTAAAGATTTGTATCTTTGGGGCTTTCTAAAGTTATTTTTATTTTATGGGGTTTAATTAAGTACAAAATTATTTCCTTATAAAAAAAGGATTACTAGTATATTAATTGTAGCATGAAAAGAATTGGTGAACATGAAGTTTTTTATGTATCTCTTGTATATCTTTTAAAATGTCTTTAATAGTAATATGTCTTTAAGTGAAATATATTTATAGTATTCAATAATTTCATTGCATACTATATTTTTAAATGCCTTGTTAGGTCTTATGGCAAACAATTTTACTGACTTGTAACACTAAAGTCTTAAGTAATTTATTTTAGGTAAGTCATTTGGAAGGTACTTTAGAAAATTATCTTTTCCTTTAAAGGATGTATTTCTGATTAGTCTGTGTTTTTAGGCAATGTTGGCACAGCTGGCTCTCCTAATAAAATCATTCTTTGTTGAAGCATATGGAACATACTTCAAAAAGTTGGATTTGGTTTTAGAGACTCAGAACTTAAATCAAAATCATTTGGAAGGGACTCATCTGTGGGGCAGGGACACCCTACACTAGATCACGCTGGCCAGAGCCTAGCCTGGAAACACCTCCAGGGACTTCAAACCTCCCTGGACAACCCATTCCAGGGCTTCACCACTTGGTAAAGAACTTCTTCCTCACATCCAGCCTGAATCTCCCCATTTCCAGCTTCATTTGTCCTATCACTACCTGAGATTTCCCTCCCCAGCCTTCCTGTAGACAAAGCCACAATACAGAACTTAAAGCTGTATTTTTCTAAAAAGAAAAAAAAGAGGGGAGTGGGGGGGGAAGAAAGAAGCTATTTGCAAGTTTAACTGTGATCATCTTAGAAAAACAGCAGCTGGCCATAAGAAAATCCATCTTATCCGCATTATTTCACTCTGAGATGCAATGTAAATCAAAAATACATAGTCCCTACTCAACAGATAGCTTAGAGTTCCACTTTTATTCCTAAGGTCTTGCATTTCAAGGTAGCATGAAGCATCAGAAACGTCACAGATTATTATTTTTCATTTGCATATCAAGTCAGAACCTCTAATATAAAGATCCTTGGTTTTGCTTTTCAACAGGCATTCCTACAAGAGTGGCACAGCTGGTGAGACAGCTGCAGCAAGGTTGACTTCATGGGGGTTCCTGCAAGGATTCTGATCAACAGAGACTTGCAGATTTTTAGCAGTTGTTTCCTGTTTCCTTCATTCCTGGCTCAGTGAGGAAAAAGGAAACTCCTTACATGAAATTCCTTTATGCTGAACTTCTATGGCACTTTTACCCACTGCATTCTTTTCTTCAAACAGGAGACCAAGCAAGGGAGGACAAAACATGGATCTGAGCTGTGTACCTCAGTCACTGGGATTCTTGTCACAGCCAAGATTGTATCTCCAAGTACAGATACTACACAGATCAATAAAAGTAGGGAAGGAATATTTGAAAATACAATTATTTACAAATCCAAGTTCTATCTCATTAAAAAACTGGAGGATTTATTTTAAATTAGCTGTATTTTGAGAATATTAAAGATTATTTTAAGTACATTTAAAGACATTAAAAAAAAGAACTAATAAGCACAATCAATTAAAAAAAAACCCCACCCAAAACTACAACTAACCCTCCCCCCCCAAAAAAAAAAATTCCCCCCAAAACCTTCTTTGCAAATTGAACTATTTCTAGTATAAACCTGCATTTAGCTCTTTCAGGTGTGAGAAGCACTATTGGAGTTTTCCTTAGAGTCCTGGTATGAAAACTCTGTGGGAACTTCAGAAATACTTGGCATCAGCTCTCAATTCCTTTACATTGCCTACAGAGATATTTTTTATAGCACATATTTAACATCTATACTTTCAACCAGTGTCAAGAAGAAATATGTTTGTGCTGGGGAGTTGTAGTGTTCAGTTTTTGATTCCTTTATCTAAATTTAGAGACTCTGGTTAGAGTCTCCTTTTTCCAAGACTTAACTCTGAAAATAGAGTTCCAACACAGCAGAAACAATTTGTTTGTTTAGTTGTTTTAATGTTGCTAGAAACAAGAAGATCCTTGTCAGAAAATAGAGTGAAAAAAAAAATCCTAACAGTAGTACACACAGACGAAATATCACATCTTCTTAACAGCGCACAAATCAGATGAGTTGGGCTTGTCTACTGTAATGAGGTTTGTCATATAAAAATAAAATTGAAAACTGAACTTTTGTGTTTACAGTACCTATGCATACTTCCTAGAGATAAGCTTACAAATGGCTTGAGGTCTCCTTCCATGACAAGGCAGCCCTATCTGTGGACTGACCGCAGAGTTACAAGCTGTAGGGTAAGTGCCAGAGGTCAGAGGAGACAAGAAGGTTTCCAAGAGTTATGGCCAGAGCACTTGGCAGATTGAAGAGAATGGCATCATTCCTTCCTGATTTCCATGATAAGGGAAAGCAAAGAACAACAGTGTGATCTCTATTTTATTTTCTTAGCTCCTGCTTTTAATAATAGATGATGGGCAAGAGGCTAATTTCCCATTAGCATAGGGGCCTAACAGCCTGTTTCACAGACTGCTTTGATTCAATCCTGGTAGACCTGCCCATGTTTTCCCCTCTTCAAAGAATCACTAGCTGTTTTCAAGGTCCTGATGTTTCATCAACAGGCAATATAGAAACTTCCCTTTGTCTCAACTGTGTGTGAAAGAAGCACTCACAGAATGGAAAATTTCCTTATTTTAAATGAAAGCAGGTCAGTGATCTGTTAAAATGCATCGTTGTGTGAACTGCTTCTTGAAAGCATGCAGCTAAGCTTTGAGAAAAGGTGGGAGCAATCACTGCCTACCAGCCTTCCAAATACCAAACTACCAATCAAAACAAAACTTGACAATTTTCATCTTCTTCTCTGTAATGATAAGTAAAGACAATACCTTTGACAATGTGGTGAAATAAATTCTAAAATGAAAGAGGATGATTGTAAATTAAAAAAAATATTATTTTTATCTTCTTAGAAGAAACTTTATTTGCTGTCTGAAGTCCATTTCTACTGACCTTATCCTCTGGAAAACCTCTACGTGTATTTTGGAAGAATCACATATTTAGAGATTCAATCAAGGCAGGAATAAATTTTCCACATAGGATGTTTTAAATGCTGTTTGATCATGTCAATATACTCTTGAGAGGACTGCTGTTTGTAAAGCACAAATGCTGTATTTAAATTCTATATTGTAGTCACTTCAGTGTTATTCCTGCTTTCTACTGAAGCATATGAGCAGTTACTCCATTGAAACACTGTCATCAATCCACTCGGTATTTCTACTAGCAGTGGAAGACAGCATCCAAAGATCAAGTATATTAAGCCTCATGAACAGGTTTCAAGTCAGACTAAGAACATGAAAAAAAAAACCAAACAAAACCCAAACCAACCAAAGGTATTTCTTCTTTATACCAATATTAATATGTTGAGAAGCCAACATTTTGTCAATGATCTCAAGTTCTCAATCACCGCGTCCTGAGGAACAACATGCAATAGCATTTTGTGTTTCTTCTCTATGCCAAGGTCAGACAATGCCAATGGATCAGGATGAGAGACATCCTTTCTCTCTCACATCAAGAACAGAATTTTGTTTGGTGCTTATCAACATTTTTATTGAAATATTGGAAATATCTGACAAGTTCTATTAGTCTTAAAGTTATATATTTATTATAAATGTTCTACATTATAACAGAAGTCTGGAGCTTAATGTCTGCTTTAGAGTAAACACATGCAATGAGGATATGAAAAGAAAGAAAAAAAGCATCACCATCAAGTTCCTTCTTTGCATTTTGGGAACTCCTTGACTTGGAACACTTGCCATTTCCAGAGATGATGATAATAATAATGATAATAATAATGATAATAATAATGATAATAATAATGATAATAATAATAAACAACAAACAACCAGGTTGGAAGAGACCTTCAAGATCATCACATCCAACCCATCAAACAACTAGATCATGTCACCAAGCACCCCATCAAGTCTCCTCCTGAACACCTCCAATGACGGTGACTCCACCACCTCCCCAGGCAGCCCATTCCAATGGGGAATCACCCTCTCTGTAAAGAACTTCCTCCTAACATCCAGTCTAAACCTGCCCTGGTGCAGCTTGAGACTGTGTCCTCTTGTTCTGGTACTGGCTGCCTGGGAGAAGAGACCAACCTCTGCCTGGCTACAACCTCCCTGTTGACAGTAACATAAATGTGCCTTGTGGAAAATGAATGAAACTTCTGAATTTACTACACATTGTAGCTTTTTAAAGTCACACAATCAAATCTGGTAGTTAAAATTGTAGCCCCAGGGGAAAAAAAAAACCCCAAACACCACAACAAAAACCACAAACAAAAAAACCCAACAACCTAACCAACGAAAAAAACCCAAAGGTTTTACTGTACAAATTTATTTTATAGGTGATCAAGCCATGACACACCAAAAGAGAGTTGCCAATAAAATGAGTTAGAGTGGCCAGGTGAAGTTCCTTGCACTAAGTAGACTCCTCTCACTTCATAAGATATATCAAGCATCTCTGTCCCAGGGAAGGAGCGAGACATCAGCTCAAGGCACTCCGGAGGATTAATGTTTCAAGGCATGGAGAAGGATTACTGTAGCCCTGGACTTCGGGGCAGATAGATAACAGGAGACAGATCTCGTATCCCTTTTATGAATGTCAGATATTCAGCAGCAAAGGAAATTAAAAATCAGTACACATTATAAGGTATATTGTGTACCCTCCCAGGCTGTGGATATGCTGCAAATGGTGCTGTTCTGTGGGGTGGGTGGACTGTGGTCAGAAGAGGAGCACACCTCTATGTGGTCCCATCAGGAGTTACACAGACAAGAAAAAACAAGGATGGAGCCAGTGTGTTTGCTATCATATAAACCAAACCCTCATTAATCCCTTTGCTCTGTTTGGCAGTGAGCAAGCTCACACTATTCGACCATGTTGCGCCTCAGAGCAGCTCCAGTGAAGTCAAGCAGTGAAGATCCTTTTTTCATTCAAGCACTGCAGAAAATGTCAGAGAACATTTTAAAATTCAAATTGCATGTGAAAACCTGATTTGGCACAGTTGAACATGAAAATTAGTTTTGAATTAAGCTACCACCTGCCTTCCTGAGGAGATAATATATCCCAAAAAGGAAGTGTTTGCAGGCATCACTGACCCTCTAAGGCAAGCATCATATCTGCCAGAAAATGTGCTTAGCACAGTGGAGGCTGACAGAGCTTAGACATATAAAACAAGAAGGGTAATGGTTATGTTGTCCTCTATCCATAGACTTTCTTATGTGCTAAAATCTGACATCACAAAATGTGCCAGTTTTACTCTCCCTGTAGGTGCTGTGGTGTGGGTTGTTTGTTTTTTAAGGGGTAGAAGGTAGGCTTTTGTTGCCACAAGTGAGCTTCAGGGAAGACATTGAAGGTGAACTGTTTGGTCACTGTATAGTTTAGGGAGCTGCTTCCAAGTTCAAGGGCAAAACTGAAAAATCTCACCAGCACTTGCTAGAAAATTAAGGCAACCTTCACTCAGGAGATAGGGCAGGGACCTGGCAGCTTGTTACTAGAACTGATAGTTGAAAGGCTGATAGAGGGCTGCAAAAACAAGTGGCATGGTTTGATGTGGTCAAGGAAGGAGCTAGTGAGAGGATCAAAGAATCAGCTGATAATAATCAGAAGGCAAGGCAAGATGATGTTGCAATAGGTTCAGACAAGAGATGTTGAGAGCTTAGTTGGCAGAAATTGATCCCTAAACAGTGGGAAAACCCTTCCTCTTACAGCTGTAGGAGAATAAGTGTCTAAATGAAAAAGAAACTTGGGTGAATAGATCAGGGGAGAAGGCTTAATCAAAAACCACATAGAACTGTCCGGTTGGAAAAGACCTTAAAGATTATTGAGTCCAACCCTGCACACAACTGATACACCATGTCACTAAGTTCTTCATCCAAATGTCTTTAAAACACCTTCACAGATGATGACTCCCCCACTTCCCTGGGCAGCCTATTTCAGTGTCCAATGACCTTTTTGGTGAAGAATTTTTTCCTAATATCCAATGTAAACCTTCCCTGGTGCAACCTGAGTCCATTTTCTTTCATCCAATCACTTACTACCTAGGAGAAGAGGCCAGACCCCACCTCACTACAACTTCCTTTCCAGGCTGAACAACCCCCATCTTTCTCTGAGCAAGAAAACTCCCAAGGGCAACACAAAATCCTGGGGAAACAAAATAGAAATTCTCTTACCAGACAAGAGCCATCTTTGGATCTGGAGCATCAGAAGGTGATCATTGCTTGAAGTTTCTTGAAATCTGTGGCTCAGATTTAGTACTCTGACAGCACCAACTATCTGCTGCATGTGTTGGGCATTTGAATCTCCTGAAATTACATCATATATCAAAGTCTGCAGTCTTGGAAAAAGAAGCCTGTGTGCTGTGGCTGCTCCTAGCCTAGGAAAATAGCTCACAGTAGCTAACACTTCATAACAAATGTGTTTTTCAGCACCACTACAGTCAAATGCTTTCATGTAAGACTGTCCTAAATATGTTGGTCCCTCTTCTGATGCAGCCTGCTTCACAGGGCTAGACATGGCTCTCCTGGCACTTGTGTTGCCTGCATTTTGTGGCTTTGAGCCTGCCTGTTCCTCCCCTTACTCTGTTTGATGGGGAAGGCAGCCCTTTCCTCTAGGGCAGCTTAGGCCTTCTGTACAAGAGGTTTCTAAGTGGTTCCTCAACAACAACAAAAATACTGTGCAAATGCCTAGAGCTACCCAGTCTCCTATAATGGGACTGATTTGATATTTGATATTGTATTGTATTGATCTGATTCTGTCCCTTTGCACAACACATTTAAATGTATTATGCTGATTAAATACATTTTACTATTGCATTCTTCAGTTCTGCATAAGTCTTTAACATCCTTTATGTCTCAAGGAATAAGACAAATAGTGGAAGCACTCATGACTATGAGTCCTGAAAAATTGTTCTCAGGCATGAAGTCCACCTTTCAGTTTTGTTCCATTTTCACTTGGCTTGCACAATAAGCACAATATTTAACCTACTTTTATTTCAAGGAGAGAAAGGAGTAATTTTGTTTGCACAATTGTATAGATCAGAATTTGATTTCAGAGAGAAAAATGTTGTGTAGTGGATTTATGTCTGACAGCACATCTGTGGATTTTGTTGGCCAGTTCTCCAGACACAGAAATGTCTCCACCTTAATTAACCCTACTTCTGAGAGCAGGGGCCCTTTTGGCAGTCAGCACCTTATCTGCATGAAGCAGTGAATGATCATCAAGCTCAGCCAGCAGTAGCCTTACTGTCTATTGACAGAGTACTTTATTCCTATTATAATTCACCCTCTTGATGCTGTTTTAATAGATCACCAACATTTCCATTAAACACTCCACAATACTTGTCTAAAATGTAACACCAATTTTTGTACTGAGCTTTTCTTTTGAAGTCATAGAGCTATGCAATCCAAAACCCAGTCTATTGCTTCAAAACACATGTGCCCAGAGATAAATGGAGAATAGGCATCGCCTCTGGTCCTTGATGAACTGATAGAAGTTGCTTTCCTGTGAATGCAGGATATGAGCAAGATTGGTGAGTAGTTATTCAGCCACTGAATTGGTCTTCTCTTGGACTTGTTCCAATTTGTCAAAATCTCTCTTGTATCAGAGGCCCGAGACTGGACACGTAACCGCAGGTGCTGCTCCAGGAGTGCTGAACAGAGCCTGAGCTCAGCCCCTCGCCTGCCGGCCGCGGCTCTGTAAGGCAGCACAGTATTCACTTACCGCTGCTGCCACAAGGGTGCACTGCTGGCTTGCCTGAAATTTGTCCACATTTGTGTCCCCTCCCACCGCCTGGGCCCCTTCCTGCAAAGCCATTTTCTAGCGAGCAGGCCCGCGCTGCAGTATCGCACCGGGTGGCTCCTTCCCAGATGCCGGACTTGGTTTTTGAAGCCCATGAAGTTGCTGTCAAGTGTCATCTCCATCTGGCTGAGGTGCCTTCCAAAGGCAGCCTTACTCTGCAGCATATTGCCTGGAATAGCAGCCCCTGATGTGGGATTAAAGCCTGCACACTTGCCAAGTGCTCTCCACTCCATTGTACAGGGCATCAGTGAGACCATTATGTGCTACCAACCCAAGGAACACCATTCAAGCAGCTGTCACAGATTGCAAATGGCAGTCCAAGGCTTGCAGCTCCATGGCCCAGCCATTCCTGCAGCCAACCTGTAGCCACCCAATCCATCCCTGCTGCTCCCATTTCCGTGCCAGGGTTCTGTGAGAGATGTTTTCAAAAGCCTGACAGAAGTCAATGTTAAGAGCACCCACTGCGCCGTCTTGTTCTCACAGAAGTTTCATCACAGAAAGCACTCAGAATGCTCAGGCATGCCTTTTGTAAACCAATCATGTTGGCCAATCCCAACCACCTACTTGTTTTCATGGCCCATATACTCTTGCTTACAATATTTGAAGACAAGCATAAAACTGTCCTTTTACCAGTCACTAGGGACCTCCCTCAACTGCAGCCTTTCAAAGGCAACAGGCTTAATTTGGCCTTCTGCACTTCTGGTTCTTGTCAGGAATTAGCTCATGCCATTCAGTATCTAGCACAGTACTCTATCAATATAAATAAATATGAATAAGAAACTAAACCAAATAGAAATATTTCTTAATCAGAGTCACTTGAATGCAAACCCATTATAACATCTAAGAATTCTAGATACTAAAATATAATATAGTTTTACCTGAAAGGCTGTTCATTCCAAGAAACACTTGAGGATGTCCCTTGAAACAAAAAATGGAAAGAAAAATAAATGGTTAAAAAAATACTAGCCATAGTACGAAAATCATGACCACTGTGACCAAAATGTGACAGCTGTGGAGATTTACTGTCCAACCAAGCATGAATAAATAGTACAGCACCTTCATTAATTCAAGGTGACACGTTCAAAAGATATACAATGAGGCTCACTGGATTATTGCCAGATACATAAAGGTAGCAAAATACTTCCAGCAGAGCTTAAGACAGACATGTTCCCTTTCTCCAGACAAATGTGACAAATATTTTTTGCAAATTTTTTCTGGGTATAAAATTTATAGTCCACAGAGTAAGGGACTGAAATAATATTTACTTTTAAATGAAATAATCTCTTTCTTACCAAAGACATTTGTTAGTTTATAGTAGATTGACTCCAACTCCTATCACAGGAGTTCAAGTGGTGATACAGACAAGGCAATGTGTGTGCCAGCTTCTGTCTTCTTCCTTCTGCTACATTACCAAAATTGGAGGGAAAGATTTTACTACCATTTTGACCTGCAGAAATGAGAGGCACACATACTAGTATACTACAGTGGTTATAGAAGAGCCTATTTCTATTATTTTTTCTTAAAAGTAGGTATCTATATAGACTACTGGACCATGCATACTCAATATATTTATTCAAAATGGAAATTTCATTGCAAATATTATATTTCAGTACTAGTTCTTATAACAAATCCATTATAACAAATCCATTAATTTCATAGCTAGCTGTCTGTAATGCTATTGCATCTCAGAAGAAAACATTCTAGCATATCAAAAAAAGCAGCTGATAGCCTTTGTGCAAATGTGATATAAATTTTCCTTCTCATATAGAGCTCATTTCTAAAATGCAAGATCCCAGCAGGCATAATGAGAGAATTTGCCACTTACCGTGTAATTATAATCCAAAGAGACCTGTTTCCAGTCACAGGTATGCTCCAGGTGGTTTTAAAGTTAATCCTTACTCTCCATCAGAGATGGCATAACCATTGTAGCATTTTGGTGGTGCAACAGTAAAAATATAACCACTCACCTAGCTCTGCTGCTTCTTCTTCTGAATCGTGGATATAGTGAGTGTTTGTCAGTCTTAATGCAGACCACCCCAGTAAAGGCAGTAACAGGATGTATTGGTTTAAGGTGACTGGCACTACCCCTTCTCCTCCCCACCAGTGGCACAGTGACAGCTAGATTGTATATTCTATACCATGCTTACTGCATGATGGGGAAGGTTTGGCCAGGGCTTATGGGACTTGAAATACATTCCATAGCTCGTGGGGTTTCCTGTTCTGGGTTTTTGTGGCTTTGGGGCAGGGGTGCAGCCTTTTTGTGGTTGTTGTTGTTTCAGTTTTCATGGTTCAAGGTCTGACGGTCTGCTGCATATGCTGGTACCTTTTTTATTTCCAGTTTTCATTTGTGTAATCTGGTACCTCTGCAACAGAGTGGTAAATGGTCTTTATCTCAACTAACAACTTTGTCCTAGCCTCCAACACCCCTCCCTGCATCAGTGCTGGAGGAAGGAGCAGGAGTGCTTGTGAGAGTAGGCTGTATTGACCCAAGACACAGAACGTGGCTAGCAAAAGACATTAAAATACAAGGGAAGTAAATACAAGTTCTGCAGTTGTATTTTACTGCTACTCTAATGCTTTGTCTGCTCCTGAAGACTCCTTTGGCTAAATTTGTTTGTTCTTGGCTTTTTTGCTGTTGATGTTTTCCTGTTCCAATCAATAAACACAAGAAGCATGTACATTTTTCATATTATTTTATTGAAAAGGTACATTTAAAAAAATACACAGACATCTTACTGTTATGGATTGCAGATAAAGGTGCTCTAAAAGTTAATTCTATTTCTTTTTTTCTCCTTTCTTGTACCTGTTGTCTCCATTGTCACATAATGACTTCATTCCGAGTACTGCATATTGATATCACCTTTATAAAAGGGTTGGGGAGGTAAGAAGATAGGTGGGGCATTACTGCAATATATTCAGTAAACGGAGAATACAGTCAATTATAAATATATTATGTTCTGTACATTATTGCATTAGGGAGCCACAACATTATGCAGCATCATTACAAGGAAACTAGTTAGAAATGAAGAAAAAAGGTTTACATACAAATACATGGATCCATTGTCTTCTGGAACAATGCACGTGAGCTGTGGTAATGTGCAATTGAAAAGCGTTTTTTCTCTTTAAACATTGCTTAGCAACACCATTGAGGAAACAACAAAAATAAGTTAAAGTAGCAAACAAGTAGTAATCTTAAGTATATGTTATATGGCTTTCTATTTTAATTTCTCTAAATAAAGTGTGACACAAAAGAAGTAATTAAAAGCATCAGCGCTGCATTGCTTTCAAACATTTGCACAGAAACTAAAAATATTAAAATCAGACCTGTGATACATCTTTAGTACTACACAAGATACACCAGTACTGGGGCCTAGGACAGTACACAAACCCTGTCAACAGGAGCACACTGGGAAAAAAAAAAAACGCCATTCATTGTTGAGATGTTATCCACAATCAAGCATTTGGTTTATCTACCTTTTTCTTCACATTGGATTATATCCCATTGGTTTTCAGAGATGTATATACATAAGTGTTGAGCAAGGAAGACCCTAGTTTTCAAGTCTGTCAGGAAAATATTTCACGTTCCTTGATTCCAAGGTGCATTATACACATGGAAAATAAAAATAAACCAACAGATGCATGAATCCTTAATGGTGTAAATTTTATGAGCAATTAAGTTTTTTTCAAATCACTATTTGGATTTTAAAAAGACAGAGAGAGATACCGAGAAGGAGGGTTGTTTAGACTCCAAAATGCAGTACAGCCAATGATGAATTTTATGGTCGAGGTGTCACCTTGGATGGCGTTTCCAAAGAGAAAGACATTTTAAAATCTCAACCTATTTCCTGCTTTTCCTTTAACCTTTCTACTGGCCACAGTTATCTCTTCTATGTCAATAAATTAATATGGTGCAAAAAGGATGGAGGCAGGTGTTGCCCGGATGGGACCGTGGCCTGGCCTGAGGAGAGCTGGTGGTATTGCAGGTGCCTGGAACAAGGAGGCAGAGGGACGGGGAGGAAGGGACAGAGCCGATGACACAGCTGCAGCCGCAGCAAGAGGAGATGAAAGGAAAGCAGGTGCCAGTGGCTTAATCATGTCCTTCTGGAATGCAAGCTTGGCCTGGAATACAACACACAAAAAAGCAATGTGAGGGAAAAAATTGAACCCTGACAAAGGCACACTGTTGTTTCTCATGTCAACTGCTTAGAAATTTTACTTGCATTGTCGTCTTACTCCCAAGGCAAATGAAGCAATCCAATCATATATTTAAAGACACATAAACCTCTTGAGTGTAGAGGCAGTCACACTGATATTTAGAAGGAAGCATAATTTGCAAGTGAACAACATTAAATTATACAAATCCTAACTGTGGGAGAAATAATAAAGAAACATGATTAAAACCTCAATGTCACAAGTCAATTTTTCCACTTGCAAAAAGTTGTAGAAAAGTAGAGCTGTCAAGATAGAGAACTAGTCTAGTCAGCTCTTGATCTACCGAGACAGAACTCCTCTTTTAAAAGTAAAAAAATGTTTTAAGATCAATACCATAAAGAATTCTTTCTGAAAGAATTATTACTTATTTATGATCTACAATTGCTGGTGCTTGTGGTGAAATAAGCTAAGCAGACAGACATACACTACAGTCTCACTGAAAATGATTTGCACTAGAATCGCATGTTTGTGGGAGCAAAGATATTCACATCCTCTCTTTATCGGTAGAGGTCTCTATGCAATAGATTATAAAATGATATATTACACAAGTGAAGAAGATGAATGTGTGCAGAACCTATTGAATGTGGAGACTTAGAGAAAGCCTGCAGCATTTTCATATGTTCACAAAGACATACGAATATTTCAGGTTTTAAAGGCTTCTCAGATGCCTACTGTACTTTTGTGCACACACATTTGCATCTCTCTCTAACCAATGAATTGTTTTTGTGCATAGGTGGCATGCACTTTTCCCTAACGAATGAAACACAGGCTGAGTCATGAGCACATAAACATACAATCTGTGCTGTGCTAGAGACAGCCTGAACTCCAGCTGCAGATGAATGGCAGAACTAGCTTGGAGAATTCCTGGAAATGCAGGTGGGTGTGAAAGGGGAATGGCTGGGGCCATGAAGGCAGAAGAGGTGTTTTGAAAACCAGTGACAGACACAGCCTGAGCAGGCAGATAGGAAATCAATTCTCCTAAACCCAAGAACTCTTTTGCACCAACAGAGTACATTCACACAGCACTCTGTCTTGCTGTATGCAGAGAATGAACCTTAGTATTTTTGCATCTTTTGTCCTTTTCCCTGACTGCATTCATCATAACTGAGAGTTATCTCAGGTGCCCAGAACAGGCAGTTACTGCAGTCTTCAAGAAGTGCACTGGCCCAGCAGTGCAAACACCTTTCCACAGGGCGCACAGTTAATTCCTCATTCCACTGATTATTCCTTTCTTCCTAGCAGTAAATAACACTCACAGTGCTGTCTGCATGCCTTTGACTGGGCAGACAGAATACATAACTATCTCCAAATCTGATCCCCATGCAGGCTCAGCCTGTGGGGCTGAAACACTGCAAAAGCATCAGTTCTGTCATGTTCCTGTCTCAGTGCAGTGGAAGACCCCAAGGTCACAAATTCACATAGACAGCAATGAGAAATAAAAATACTTACTGCTAAAATACTTGGGCTGCGCTGCAGTTTGTTGTAAGGGCTATATTTAGGTTTCATAGGCTTCCCTGCAACTCTGTCCTTATGCCTTCGGCTGGAAATGTGCTGAAATAAATATCCTCACATTTAATTAGCTGTTTAAACATTCCTCAGTTTTGAGTTTGAAAATGATTTATCAGTAAGATATGCCTAAGCTCCTGTTTGTAAGATAAGCTAGGTTCTTTAGAGAGAGCAAAGATGAGTTTTGCTAAATCAAATTTGAAGCATATCAAATAGAGAATCAGAAACTAATCAAATACAGCGAATTCTGTGATCCGAGACAGGCTCTGCAATTTATTGGTATTTTGGTTAGTATTTCCTTTTTCCACTTGAGGAGCTTTGAACCAGGCAGAGCTGTAATCACTAAGTCATAGGGATATTCAGAAGTAGGGGTAAATTTCAGTCTTGCTGATGCTGTTCAACTGTATAAATAATTTAGTATTAGCAGAAGGAAGAACCAGTACCCAGGGATATGTCTATACCACACAATACTATCTTAGAGATAACTAAAATAACAGGGAAGGAGAGGACACACCCACACTGCACAGCACCGTTCAGTTAGGTATTCCCACTTGGGCATCAGAAACAACATACCTGTATTGGCACAGCTCTGAACCCATTGCTGATTGGCTCAGAGCAGAGCTGCATGTTCATACAGCTACACGGTTAACAATAAAGTTGCTCTACACAGTTCAGACAAATCTATAGTATTACTCTCCTGCTAATTGTCCTAAACCAAGAGATCAAGTCACATTCTCCTCACATGGTATTAAAAATTAACTCAGCAAACTGAAACAGCACCGAAAGAGGAATTTGGGAAACCTCAAACCAGAATTCCTTCCATTAGGGAGACCAAAGTTTGAAACTCTCTCCTGAGCTACAGCAAACTTTTAAAAGATCTGCTGTGTTGTTTATTGATACTGACATCTTGTCTACCTCTGCTTTACAGCTCTGAAGCCTGTTTTTTCCCAGACAAAACAATTATGTGAACCTGACCTATGGTGAAGTATTAGTAATACTTGTGGGATGGCAGGAAAAAAATACTAAATTCGCTTCTGGACAAAATGTTACAATATTGCAATACAACTAAAACCAGCAAAGAAGCCTCAGACACATGCAAGCTACCTGTTTGAGCTGAATCTCTGAATTAACATGGACATCACAGATTTCACAATGAAACGTCTTGTTCTGGAGTCCTGAGCCTTTACTACCATTCTGCACCTTCAGCCGGGATCCAGGTCTAGGGTAAGACTTGATGGGACCTGCACCATTTCGTGCCTCAACCATGGTCTTGTGCTTAGAGCCTAATGGGAAAGGAGTCACAGGTGAGTGAATGGTCAGCAACATATAACCATGTCCATTAGCCTTAGTCTTTTTGTAAGACATTTCTTTCCAAAAGTTGCCACAGATGGGGATTAATGATGACACTAGTTTTGTTCAGCATAGGTCCTACTTCCTTAATCTAAAGGGAAGCCAGACAATGGAAGAAAGGTTTGTACAAAAAGGGAACAACAGACATTCTGGACCACTGCCTCTCAGTTTGAGGTCGGTGCGTGGCCAAGGTGTTTGCTGCCTGTTCTACTATTCACCAGCATATAGTTGGTGAATCACAAAAAGGGCATTAGCCAGGAACCACAGCAATCACTTAAAACCTGCCTATGAGTAGTAATGCAGCATGTATCCCCTGATTTGGAAGAAATGGCTGCATTTTGGCCATTTCAGGAATGGATTATAGCTGTTAAAAACAGCTTTGATGGTTTGTTAATAAGATTTACATCACCAGCGCATCACAAAGCAGCCAGACCACATTACGGATTGCTGCTTGTGGCCTTTTAAAGGGAGCATATCTAATCTGCAGTAATCAAAATATTCTAAGAACATCTAGGAAGCCCATCCTAAAATTATCATAAATATTAAATCACAAAAATTACTAAAAGTTGTGCCAGCAAAAACCCAGACACAGGAGATAGTTAGATGAAATACGAAAGAGATAGAAAATTGACATTTTAGAAACTAAGTACTGTCACAGAAACCACTGTGATCATACTATTATCCTCACTGTGGAGGTATTATGGAAACTGATTAGGTAACATGAACTGTAGGGATTTTGTCAGCTAACAGCTTGTGGAGTGCATGAAGGTCAGTTCAAAAACATTTACAGATAGCTTTAATAAAATATCAAATACCACACATGAGATTGCCATTAACAGAAATTTTTTTGTAACTTGCCATTGTAAATTTTAACCGAAAGACTCTTCAGTGGAGTGTGACCACCACAGTATTGGAAAAACAGCTTATTATAGTGAATTTAAAAAATAATAACACCCAATTTCACTATATGCATACTTACCTGTATTGTGGGCTTCTAGTTGTGACAGGGAATTCACAGCCACTTTGCATAATGAACAATAAAGTAGTTTTTTGGCTTTTTCCTCTTCTGACTCAGAAACTGTGTTAGAGGATCCATTTGTGCTCTTGGAGGATGAAGCAGGTGTTACAGCTGCCACTGCGGCCACTCCAGGTTTGGGAAGAAAAGAACCCGCTTCTGTACTGGACTGTTGATTCGCACTATTGGGTTTTGCTTTTCCTTTATCTTCTGAAAGAAGCAAAATATGTATGTCACAATGTGCTGCACATAATAAATCAATCATGCAGTAATAGTCCGGTGATTTTAGTGAACCTAACCTAACAGGAGCCTAATTCATCTAATTTTATGCAGGACAGCAGCATCCTGAAAAACTAGTTAAAATCATATGACAAGACGGTCAGAATTTGACAAAACAGGTGATTTTTAACTTGTTTTTAAGATTAGTAGTGAATATCATTGACTTCATCCAATTCATGGCAGCTGCTATTGCTGCAGGTTTGGCCACCTGAAAGGAACAAAACAAAGCACCAAAGCAGCCAGAGTTAAGGACTGGAGAGAGCTCAGAAACATGTGAGGCTTTGCACTGGCATTTACAAAAATATTTCTGAAAAGCAATGTATTTGGGGTAGGAATAGCTCAAGTTTCTCATAGTCACTAAGTGGATGCTGAGAGGCTCCGGCATTGTCACAACAGATGATATTCCTCATTTTAGTTACTGAGAACTATGGTACTATAATACACACGTGAACACAGCTGCTAATATTTTTAGGTTTTTCCAAGAACAATTCCCTATGCATGTGGAGATCAGATGGCTCTGATGTGCATGCAGTGCGTTACTGTATTCACAAGCATGAGTCAGCCATGTGTTCTCTTGTGAGACAGGCAGGTATTACTTCATTTTCCAGATAGTGATCACAAGGCGAGAGATTCAATGTTCCAGCTGTGCCTAAAGTGGAACTTTGTGCCAGACCTGGTACTCAGATGCTTCTTTCCTGTAAGTTGTCTACAAGAGCTTATTGCATTTTAAGCTATTCAATTGTAGTCCTTGTGACCACACGCCATACTAATTGCTGTCAGTAAGACAAGCTTACCTAAAAAGAATATGGGGTAGGAGGTGGATGGTACAACGGTATGAGCAACTCTGACAAAACAGACCTAAGAAATGACCCCATAAATTACCTGTTGTCACTCTGAACAAGAATAAAACTTTACCATCTAAGCAAGAACACTATCTACATAAAAGCAACCTCTTAAAAGCAGCTTATATACCTTTTGAATTTTATGGCAGCCTTAAATATTGTTGAATTGATTTGAAAAACTAGGTTCTATTTTGAGCACTTGCACTTTATGTTTGCAGCTACCAGGCTCTGTTTAACATCACTCTGCATGGCAGGCCGACACTGTTCTACCACGAATTTGAAAAACAGGATTGTTCCTCCTACAACAAACACTTGAGAGTGCATAACAATGAACAGGCATCCTGAAACTGAAACCCACATTTGGTGGCATATTTCCCAGAAGTGCATTGCAGTGCAACAATCTCAGGATGTTAAAAACCAGGAGAAAGTAAATCCTAATAAAAGAATGATTATTTTTAAAATATCAATAAAAATACATTGAGATTAGATGATATGAACTGTATTAAACATTGAAAATCAAGCACAAAGACTTCTGTTAGAACCAAATTAATGACAAAACTGGTTTCTGAAGGTATTTTGATTGATAAAGTATGACCAAAAAAATTGATGTCAAATCACTGTTCATAAACTATTAAATATTTATGTTTCTATAGTATTAAATTACATCTTCAAAGTTCTAGAACACGTGATATAACCTATGAGTCTTCACAATATACATTGTTTTAATAATCAGCACTTTCTAACGTTCTGAATTAATGACTTTTCAGTAGGGAAAGTTCTCAGAGGTGATAATATCTACAAAGGAAACATGCTGAACTGCTGCCATTTGTGAATTTATGTTACAGGAAAGCAGACTTGTTGTTATTCTATGCAATATTCTATCAGACTGCAAAAGGTCTAACACCAGCATATATGTGAACCTGAGACCAATACAGGAAGGTTCCTCAGTATTTTTGCATTTCAGGTCTTACAAGAATAATACATCTGCACAACTCCAAGCTGTATGTTACTCTAGTTTGGGGGCTTTTAATGTTGCTTCTCATGCATTTCTTTTAATGCATGCATAAAGATTTGATGCTTTTGAAACACTCGCTGGAGACAGAAATCATCTCATCCTGTGAGAAAGCGAGCTGGAGAGGGCCAACCAGCCGGAATGCCAGCTGATGTGTGCCAGGGCGGACCCCTGGCCTGAGAGACTGCCTCATGAAGCAAGTATACTGCTCACACTACTGCCTGCAGCCCCTGACCTCGCTGCTCAAACTGTCTGCAATAAGAGGGAGAGCAGATTTTTATTTCTTTGTTTTGCTATCAAGCATCTGTGGAGTGAGATCCTGAGCAATGGAGTAAGAACCATTTTGCACAAACCACCAATGGCATCATAGAGTGATGATCTTCCACTGCTCAATTTAACAGATGACTGAAAAATGGCAGATTCCATTTCTCACTTTTCCTCAGACACCAGTTGATTTAATACATAATTTTAAAAAATAATCCCCAAATTGACTGTGTTTTTATTATACATCATATAAAGCAAGTCTGGAGTATGTAGTTTGTAACAAGCTATGAAGAAAACTTTCAGAAAACTAGAGAGAAGTTACCAGCATCCAGCTGGGCTCAGTTCTGCCAGTATTGCAGCTTTTGGAAACAACCTCAGTTCACAAAATAATTCCATCATTTGGAAAGCTTCCTGACACAAATAAGCTCTTCATCCACAGCGATGTATAAGGAGAGACATACGCCCCTCTATGAATTAATGTTTCCTTCCACTACTCTCAATGCTTAATGCAGAACATCTTCAAAGATCATAATTGTAAGGTTATTATACAGTTTAACTCCCACAGAAAGTACACGGAGCTAAGTGCATATTTGTCACTGCAGTGGGGCCAGAACTGGGTTTTCTTGGCTTCTAAAATCAGAAAATTGCACTTCTCCAAATGGGCTTTTGATAACAGCTTATTGTTTTCAATCCACAGAATTCAAAACACCATTAGTTACAGTTTTATGTTCAAGACAGAAATGCCAAATGTTCAACTGCACAAAGCACAGGAAATGCAAATCACATGTACATACAAAGCACAAAGAAGATCACTCTTTAATTTGTACTTGTAGCACAAAGCTAACAAATAAAAACTCCATGCAGAAATCAGAAATGTAACTGTTAATGTGCCTGCATGCATATACAGACTTCCAAACAGCAATCACTAGATAAAATACATGTGGATGGTTAGAGGCAGCTGCAGGACTGCAGTCCTCTTGTTATTTCTGAAGGCAAGTCTTATTGAGAACAGGCTTGAATTTGCTCCTGGGCTGAACCCATGGAGCCCAACAGAGCCAGACAGAGGCCAAACAAGTTCATGAGTGAGTTCAGGTTGCACAGGACACACCGTCTTCTGCTGCATAGCTCAGAAGGGCACAGCTGGAAGCAGAAGACCATGGAGGTATCAACCTCCTCCCAGAAAGCTGTATCTGTGATTCAGCCTGAGTCAGGGTCAGGCTGCAATGCTCACACTCTTAACTCATGGGCAAGAGGCTCATTTAAAATCTAACTCATACTGTTGCACTGTACCCACTATGTTCTTTTTCCATATAGAAAGGCCATATTTCATCTGTGTTAAACTCCTGTCTTTAAATTAAATCTCCCTTTTCCTGAAGACTCCTAGGAAGTAAATCAATAGTTCATCTCAAGTTCTTACTGCAGCCTGAATTTATTTTGAAATAGAGCCCAAGGAAAAAATAAAGCAAGCTAATTAAATGTTGCTTTGGGCTCAGTACTATCAATGCTCTTGTTGCCTGCTTACATTGTTTCAATTCTGCTTTGAAGTTGATTTCACATATTCCTGTTTGCTTTATGTTTGTGTCAGCACCATGTTAAAATTCAAGACTGACTTATGTAATTAGTACTGCCTCATTTCAACTGTACATACCAAAGTCAGGACGGAGCACAGTATTGCATCTGACAGGTTCAAATCTAACAGGTTCTAGCTTCCAAATGAAGTGATTTACTGACATTTGCAGGCCATGTGGTTCTCGCTGTAGATGCTGTGACATAATTTATGGGACCTACCCATTAATGGTGGAATCCCCATCCAGCTAAGTGAATGGGGTTTTGTCCTAGCTCAAAATAGGGCCAAAAAATTACCATAAAACTTTTCTCTCATGCTCAACCTGTGTCTCTTCAGTTGTCTTTCTTTCCTGGTGAACAACTAGGTGTGAGCCCTGCCCCAGGTCATAGCCCAGAGATTAATGCAATCCATGCAGAAAGTGAAAAGAATGCATTTTTTAAATCCCCCTGACCATTCCATTAGAGTTTGGTTTATGAAGTACATTTAAAACTCCACTTACTTTACTCTGTGATTTGTGGGAAGATTTGTGGGAATATATAACACATATATATTTTATATATATATATATTTGCACATTATACATTTGTGTTGTAAAATGGTCTCTCTTGCCATACTCAAATGTGCCTATAGGCATTGCTTTCTACAGCTAGGAAATGGTATTATTTTTCTGAGTGAGAGCAATGATTTTGGTGTAGAAGTTCTAATTTATATCTCGTGATGAAAGCATCCATTCTATTTTCAATAGAAAAGCCTGTAAAATAAAGTCTTTAATTTAGAATTGTGATTCTTAATAAAAGTAATACCAATAAAAATTCTAAAACCTATGTATGTATCTAGAAACCAAAATGATAAAGATTTTTTTATATCAATAATACTCATAGCTACTTATATACTACAACATGTCTGTTTGCACAGATTTCATCACTGAAGTTACACAAAACATAAATTTGCAATAACCATCTGTTTCACAATAGTTTGCTCAAACAGCAATTGAAATTAAAAGATTATCCAAGGTAAAGATGACACACGTGATACACTTGCAGGAGCACTTTCCAACACATATGTAAAAAGCTTTTGGATATGGAGCTCTGCTGTGATTTTAATAACCCTTACAAAAGTGTACTTTACATTTTCTGCCTGTATGTAATTAATAACTGTGATCTTAATGTGACACTAACAAAGGAAATATTATTTCAGTTACTGAAAAAATACATTTTGTGTGTGCGTGTGTTTGCTTGTGCATGTGATAAGATCTGCAGCTTTACATCTGCCTGCTCTTCTCTGCCAGAAACTGGAACTATTACCAACAACTTGTGCCAAAGGCTGAGCACATGGACAGACAAGGATCTCAGGACAGAGAACAGCCTCCCAGAGCAGTACTGGCTGTGATGGAGGTGGCTCCTCACTGGGAAGAGATGATGCCATCCTTACAGCCACCCACTGCCAGGTGTCAGCTTTGCACCTTTCCTTGTGCCAGATTCTTTCCTGCAACCCCAGCTGCAGGCACAGAACAGTGGCTATACACAAAATACTCAAAAACATAGGGGTAGCACAGCCATTGCAATGTGTCCACTGCTGCTCTAGACAACCCTATACTGAAGCTGTTCTGAGACATTTGTTCATTTTCTGCCCTGGAAATGGAGATTTGTTTTTATAGTTCTTTCACTTACTTGCACAACAGAACATATTGCCAGCTTAGAAAAGAGCATAAAGAAAAACTATTTCTGGCAGTATAGATATTTATTATTCTCCTTCATAAAGATAAGAAAATAGCAAATGCTTGTGTGCCTTCTGTTCTTGGAAAACCTAAATGAAAGAGCCATACCATTTCCAGTGCAATTTCCAGCCTAGGCCAGCCACATTAGGAGAAACACCAGTCATATACTGTGTAACTTGATCACTGCATGGTTATCCAGTCTATGCAACCAATGAGTGGAACAGATGCATGGTTAGGTACAAATCCTTTGGTGCAATGGGCTGTGTTTACAATGGTATGTTACAGCAACTTATCACTAATGAAAGAACGACTGTTTAAAAACATAGACAGCTTAATGACCCTGAACACCTTCCAGTAATTTCTGACTATGACACTTCCTATGGTAACTAAAACCAAAAGCGATTTCTGAAATGGTTTATGTTTTATTTACAGATTACTAGGAATGTTGTGCAAAAGTCTTATGATAGCCTTGAATTCACATAAGTTGTATCACAGTGAGCTAATAGTAGTTTGAAGTGGTGATTTTGGAGAGTAAGTGAAACTTTGAGGTAAAGTAACCATACATCCCCAAGCCAGCAGAGCTATACTAAGTGAAATAGATTTTCGGGTTCTCCCTATAATTTCAGCAGCTCCAAATATGCCAATGAATATAGGGCTACATTAAACAACCTTTGCAGCATACAGCAATTACAGAATGGGAAGAGGAAATCAATCAGATTGTGGAGGTACTGTATAAATGCTCTTTCCCTGACTGACTATGTAGCAAAGGTAAAATCAGTTGCATTAATTACAGCCATACACACGCCAAGAAATTTTGCTGAAAAGCTTATCATTGTAGCTAAGTTGGCATAAATAAAGAAAAAATTTTAAATGTGTTTATCAAAAAATTAAATTCTCACTTAAAAATTGAGTGTTGGATGCTTAGCACATCTGACATAAAACTAAGAAGTGACACATTTCCCACTACACTTTTTTCTTCCTACACTATTTCATAAAATATGCTTATTGACAATGCCAAAAAGAGGCAAGTCAGTTGATATTACTGAAATCTATCATCTGTCCTTGCTGTTCTAATCTTTCTGCACACAGAACTCTAACGTGGCCCCCAGATAAGGCCGTTTTCGGTTTAAGAGAGAAGAACACAGCTGCATATAGACTGGAATAAAGTCACAAAAGAACAGAGCAACCAGCCACCAACACAGGCACCAGTGTGGTATGCAAATTTCTCACAGTTTTTTTCCTATTTTTCAATCCATCACAGAGCAAGAAATTTTCAGAGATGATAGTAACAGAAGTAAATTTGGCAGCTGTTTGCAGGAAGGTCTTTGCAAATAGAATCATGAAAAGTGGGAAGTTGTTTGGGAAGCTGGTTGCAATGGCTGATGGGTAGCAAGGGCAAGTCAGCATCTTGAAAATACATTACAGAAGACATGCAAAGGTATGGAGAGCTTTGAAAGTGAAGGACATGAAGAATTTGGAGAGAGAAGAATCAGTAGCTTTAACTGCACCACAGAAACATTTTAACAAGTGTGCAGCATTTACAAACATGAAAGCAAAGAGATCACAGTCAAAGAGGTTACAAGTCTGGCTAAAAGTAATTAAGGGACACCTTAAGAAACCATGACAAAATAAAGTCACGTTGGGGAAAGCTTACTTAGCCACACTACACTTGAAGGTCTGCCTAAGCAAATCCTAGGTTTTACGCTGGGACATAAGCCTGGGGCAGCAAAAGAGGACCCACAAGTCATCATACTGGAAACAATAGTTGCTGTATATTTCTTTACCTTGAAATTTGATATGGAGGGATAAAAATCAATTACCAAAGTAATAGAAGGACGAGAAGGGCCTCCTTTAATATATTAGCAGAAAAGCTACTGAATAGAAAGGCAGACAGCAGCTCCAGTAGGAAAATCAAGTTTCAAAACATTCGTTGTCAGAAAATCCTATCTTCTGGCTCACACTGATATAAAACAATAAAGAACACATACAATTAATTATCCTTTTTATGAAGAAAAAGATTAACACTATGAGTAATATATGTTATAATGACAATAACAGGAATGCTGTCAAGTCACCAATAGTCACAATCTTTACAGCATTTGCAAGCACTCTCCGGAATCTCAGCATCACTCAAAAACCTCACCAACAAAGAGCATTAGATTATTTTTTGACACTCATTAAGGCAGTTATCTAACTCTGATAAGGGATTTCAAAATGTGTTTTGGTTTATCACCACATTTGCTGAAGAATGAGACTCTAAAGGCTGTCAGACAAATACCTATATTCTCACCAGTTGTGCAGTCTACTGAGAAATCAGGCTTAAAAACCCGTAGGGCTCTGTTCTAGAAAAATTCCACTGCAAACCTACATGCAAATCAGACACCGCAGTGTATCTATTAACCCTTTGACTACCCTTAGTTTTGTAAAATCTTTTTCTTGTACTTCAGGCCTGTCTGAAAAACAGTTAGGTTGTTACATGAAATAAATCTGCTTGACACAATATAAAGAAAACCAATTTTGTTTCTATACAGAGATGAGAAGCAAATGGAGGCTATAAAGCTTTTCATCTCAAACACAAATGTGCACTGAAATAAGCTGCAACATATTTTCCCAAGATACTGAAGCTACATCAGGAAATGTCTAGATGGCCCTGCAATACTGAGTGAACTCTGTAGCTAGACCGATTATTTGATTAACTGCATCACTACTCTCCAACAGACTAAGCTGAAGTACCTTTTGCATTTCAGGAGTATTGCTTGCTCAGCTATGGTACTACAGTGATGTTGATGCTTAATTTCTTAGCTATTTCATTTCTGATTTGGTATGTGAAAGACTCCAGGGAATTTTCTTACAAAGAAATCTGTCAGTTTTTCAGAGTACAAAGATATTTGCAACTGATTACATTAAAGATGCAATGTTACAAAGGTTTGTTTTTGAAATTTTGGATGGGTTTAGTTTTTATGATGGCAGAATGGTAAGAATTAGAAAATATTCAGAAGCATACACAGCAGAACTTCCATTGAAGTCAACTATGAAACACTCATCTTCATTTCAATTAAATGACATCTGTAACTGTGCCGGTGGAAGGCTTGCCTGAAGACTGTATTTAGTCATGCCCTCAAGATTTGACAAATAAACTATATTTCAAATATAACTTGTCTAACAAGCACCAAAATATTTTCACTTTCCTTGAAAACAAGTAATAAAAAAATAATATGTAACCTATTGCTTGTAACCATAATTTTTATGCTGTAAGAAGTATAGCATATTTCTCATACCAAGTCAATAATGCAGTGGCTGCAGAATTAAGGCTGGAAGGATGATGAAGAAAGATTTTTCAGAAGGCCTATTTAAATATCTGATGTGCCAGCCACAGATACTTTTGCTTTTGTTTTTGATTCAGGATCTCTTAACAATCCTGCATCAAAACTAACACATCAACTTCTTGGTCTCACAGTTGCCTGCTATTCCCTAGCAACATGTATTTTTCCTTGCATTGATGTTACAAAACCAAAGATGAGTAAAAATAACACCTACCTAAAAAAGCCCCAAATCAAACCACATTATTGAACATGTGGAAATCACTGCTAGACCAGTGTGAATTATCAGGTCTCTTCCTTTACTTGAATATTTGCTGAGAAATACAGAATGAAGCCACCAGCAAGCAGGTTTTCTTCAATCCTGTGTACATCATTTCCAGAGATAAAAAACAAAGGGTAAAAAAACTAGAACATTTATGTCATTGAGTGACAAAAGCAAAGCATCCTGAAGGAAGAGCATTTGGCTTGGCCTGTTCTTTAACATTTGGAGATAAAATTCATTCAAAAACTGAGAGAAAAGGAGGAATTTTAACTGATATTTTACAGAACTTTTAACTTTGGCACAACTGGACATAGACAAAACTCCATTCAGCTACCAACTGTATGAGTAATCACCTGCTTTCTGCTATTTATTCTCTGATTATATGAGAAAACGAAATGTCTGGCATCAAATGAATGGCCTTACTTCTTCAGCGATATATTTATGCTTTATGAAAGTATTAGGTACAGACAAAGCTATTCCTCCTGGGCTTGTTAAAAAACTGACAAACCAGCTGCTGTCTTTTGGGGGAATTTTCCATTTTAATGCATTTAAAGGTCTAACTTCAGATTTGTGTAAATAAAGAGAACTTCCACTGATTTGAATTTCTTAGTCATCTAAAAACAACCCCTGGGCTTGGTTCATGAATTAATATTTTCTTAGGCCAATAATGCTGTAATTCATCATCAAAATAATCATCTTAAAGTGATAGAAGGGGATATTTTATTTCTCTCATTTCCAATTTCTACAAAATCTCATTACATAACCCTCACTTTTTAGGATACTTATGGATAATCTTCCTAATGGAAAATCACAAAGCAGATGAGTGACACTGGTATTTGTTTCAACTCTCTTTGACAGGTACTTTCTCCCTTCTCCATTTCCTTACCTGAAGACTCAAGAACTCTTTCTTGTAATAGTATGTTATTGAGTCATAGAATGCTTTGGGTTGGAACAGAACTTTGAAGAACATCTAACCCACCCCTGCCCACCTCACACTATCAGAAGATGCTCTGCTCAAAAACAAAATAAATGTTCCCATCTTTCTTATGGGCCACTTTTATGTATAGGAAGGGTGCAAGAAGGTTTCCCTAGAGCCTTCTCTTCTCCAGATGAACAATCCCAACTTTCAGCCTTTCTTTGTAAGAGAGGTAATTTTATGATATCATCTGGAACCACAACAACAGGTCCATGTCTGCTTTGTGCTGAAGACCACACAGCTGAACAGAGCATTCCAGGTGAGGTCTCACTGGAGCAAAGCAGAGGAATGGAATAATTTCCCTCATCCTGCTGGCCGTTCACCTTTTGACACAGCTCAGGATGTGATTTGTTTTTCAGGCTGTGAGCACACACTGTCATCTCATGATCAACTTTTCATCCACCAGTACTCCCAAGACCTTCTCCACAGGGCTACTCTCAATCCCTTCATCCCCTTTCTTGTATTGATATCGGGGATTGCCCCAAACCATGGGAAAGACCATTATTGTAAAAACAACGATGAACAAAGAATTGTGTGGTACATAACAGTTCTGGTAGTTCCCTCTCTCCGGTATTATATCCTCTACTGAAATATACAGACATACATGTTCTAGTAATTTTTATTATGGCATACTAATCTTATTACCATTCCATTCTGGTCATCATCCTATTGAAAAAAAAATCTTTGGGTATTCAATGGGTACATCATTAGCAGAGCAAACAAACAAAGTAGATGCCTGACTGCACCATATAAAAGAGGAGCTGAAAGATTTGATGTAAATAAATTGATTCTTTCCATGACCATATACATCTAGTTAAAAACCAACCTAGTAGCTGAGAGCATCCCTGGCTCTGCTCCCACCAGTCAGCAGCATTAGCAAAGCAAATCTTTCTTGGCCCAATGCCTATCTTTACCTCTCCCCTAAGTAAGAAAAAAACTTTGCATTATTTAAAGGATGACAATTTAAAAAATATGCAATGAAATTCTAGATTTTAGAACTGGAGCAAGTAAAAGTAATAGTGGCACACAGTTGTAATGGTACGGGACACATGAATGCCGAGGCACAGGGCGGAGCACCCAAATATAGTCTTACTTCAGCTTACAATAAATTTCTGATGCAGAGGTTCTGCATAAATTACTGGAGAAGAAAACTTTTTTCCCAAAAAACCCAAAATCCTATTCCTCATATCTCTGATTGATATAATAACTGGAGAAAGAAAAGACTGACCTTTTTAAATTTGAACAGGAATTGCAACAGCTCATCAGTGTAATTGTGTCAGCCACAGAGTTTATTTTTCAGTTAATGGCACCTATAATCAGCTTTCAGTAAAGGAGCAGAATTTGATATGTGCTAGTTAGTGTTATTATAGACAGGGCAAAGAAATGTCCAAAGACTGCCAGGATTTTATCAACACCAAAAAGTGGAGAACAACTGCTCTTCAATTGTGGTTGTACAGCATATATGGAAAAACAAGGCTTGAATATACACTTATCAAAAGTGTGAACAGCAAGAGTGACGGGAAAGCAAGCATTTCAAGATGTAACCTATCATAATGACTTAATGGACTTTGATTTGTTAATTACTGTTTTGGCTAACCTTTAGTCCTAAGAGCATAAACCAAACAACAACTTCCTGAGACAGCCATTGAAATAACCCATCATAAAATGCCCAGAAGCTATTTACTGCTAAATCAAATACAGACATTTAATGTCTGACTGACAGTACATTTTACATATTAATGCCGCTAATATAGTGTTCATACAAATACATGCATCATGCTTGCAACACTGTATCTGGGATGAATTTATGAATTCATTTAATATTAATTCTGCTCTGCATTATCCACTATAAAAGCACTGTGGTCAATCAGCAAGTTCTATACTATGACTTAACCTCCATTTTCAGGACAGTTTCAACAGGCAGCAATACACTGACCCTCAGATGAAATATTGAATGAAAAGAGAATGAAACTTCCCAGACTGAGAGGGTTTATGAAAAAATATCCTTGAAATGACCCTCCTTGGTGGCTGAATCTGATTGAATTTACTCCTTATCTGACCATAATGTAATGCTTTTATATTATAGAAATGTGCCTGTGCTTAGCAGGCACGACCTGAATACACATAAATGGATGCACGATTATTTTATAGAGTATGACTTCAGCAGCATTGTTTATGCCAGTATAAACGTGAAGAACTGAAAAGGTTCATCAGTACCTTTGATGGAAGCCAGACATAACAACAAAGTGTTTTTGAGGGCGCGCTCTCTCTCTCTACCTCCTAGTGTGTCTCTACCTCCTACCTATCTCTGAAGGGTTATCTTAAAAAAGTTTGTTTGAGCTATGTAAACGAGCCATTCCTTTAATGTGAGTGGAAAACAAGGTGACAAATGGGAATAAATGTTAAGGTGAACAGAGATTTTATCAAGAAAACTGGTATCATTTTTAGGATTACTCCAAGCATGGAGAAGCATGTGGAAAAGCTTAGCATCTAAACACTGGCAGAAAGATTTTTAAAATAAGACATGAAAACAATATGACTAAGGGAGTGTCCTGATGGTGGACTTGAAAAATGCAAACTGATCTGTCTCTTGGGACATTACACCTCATCGGTAGCTGATGAATAAACAGCATTGTAATTGGGACACTGGAGAAATCCAACTCATCATCTTCCCAAGTAAGTGTGATTCAACATGCTGCACTCTACTTTAGGAACATAACGAAAAAACAGAGTTTTGTTGTCAATGCACCCACAGAAAGCTCTTGATGAACTGAACCCCCAGACAAGACATCAACTATTCTGTTTAATGAAGTTTGGAGTTTCCAGTCCTATCTAACAGCCCAACTAATTACCGTATGCCTACATGACATCAAGTAGCATTTATTAGGTCCATCAACATGTCTAGGTTGTTTTCAAAATGTAAACTAGCCCATTTGGTGTCAGACACTGTACTGCACTCTAAGATGACAATGCTCCTCAGATCAACCTCCAGATGGTTTTAATTATACAGCTGCAGTGACTGGAATAACTCTTACAAAGCCTGCTTAGGATTGAGAAGCTGGCAAACAGATTTCCAGTTGCATCCCTTTCCTGCTGTCCTTGCCATACACATCAGTTCAGTATAGGTAGGATTGCTCATGTGCTGGAATATCATCATCCTGTGAATGGCTTGTTGAGCTGCCCTGAGACACAGCTACAGAACAGAGTAGTAAGAGGTGTCAAGATTTAAAACATGGTCTAGCTAGGCCTAGCTAGGTGCATAAGATTGTCTATTGCTGTTGTAGCTCAACAGAAAGGAGTTTTCATAGCGCGTCCAAAGGGTTTTTCTACACCTACTGAATTTCAAGTAGCAGAGTCTTCTGCTCTCATTTGTATGAGGACTGAACTTGAAATGCCTGTACCTATCATTTCGCAAAGAGCTCTTCCTAGCACAAAGGAAACAGAACATATACTGAATGAATCAAAAGCAGGAAAAAAATATTAATTGGTCTTAGTTTTATAAGCTGAAACATGGTTTTGACTCTTTCAATTGCATTTACTTCTTGACTTTTATATCAAAGCAAATAGCAAAGAAGGTGATACTACATCATCTGTCTGCTTCATTTTGAACTAATTGTTTTGATTTAGAAGTATGATCAAAGAGCTCTCTTTGATTGATGTTTCAAGCCAGATATTATCATATACATTCCTAAAGGACTCGTCACTGTAAGCATCTAGACTATGCTAGCCTGGGATCACAGACACTGTCTTCTGTTGCATTCCCAGCTATATTTAAAACACATTCTAAATACTCCACACTCCTATGTACTGGTTGCTACCTTTGCCCTTTTCTAAAGCAAAGCCATACATTGTGAGGATCTCAAATGTGGGATGAAGATGTTTGGTATAATGGTAATGATCCAGAGGAAGACTCTGACCCTATACCAAAACTAGTACAAATTCAGCCATTATTTAAGACTGAAATTGTGGATGAGGGGGGATGGGAAAGCCCTCACTACCATATATAACATCTTCTGGTTGCATACTGAGCATACAAATGAATTGTGCTATTGATGACTGATTGTTTAAAGTTAGGCTAACATCACTTACCTTAGGATAAGATGGTCCCAGAAAGAGGAATTAGTAAAGTTATGCTAATATTGTCTACCTAAAGATAAGAGTGTACTGAGATAAGTGGTTCCTGGGTAGCCTTATCAAGGATGAAAGGTCAGAGATTCCCAAAACACTGGACCTGAATTCTCGACCTCATTATAGTGCAAACCCACACATTTTCTAGATAAAGAAGCCCCCTACCCAAATAAAACCCTTTACCCTCTGTGTAGTGAATGTAAAGGCAGCTGTAGTTTTAAGGTGAACCAAGAAAGAAACTAAGCAGTGTGGGCAGCTCCAGTGAAGAGAATAATAAATGGCCACCAAGGCAGAAGCAAATTTATCAGAAGCAGCCTATTAGACCTATAGTTGGGCAACCCACAGTAGATGCTTTCTCCTGGATAACAAGTACTCTATTTCAGACTATCAGCAACTTCAGCAAATTCTCCTGTTTCATTCAGTAACACAACACTGACAGACCAGAAAGAGACTCAAGTAGCTCCACTGCAATTTGTGTTACTGATCTTCCTCAGATTACTAATATGGAAAGAAAAAAGCACCAATGAGCTGTGGAAGTCAGGAAATATCCATGCCATGAGGCTTCACCTCATTTCTGTAGTTGTTTTCCTGTTTGAGCAACATTGTCCTATTCAGAAAGGAAAAACTTATAAAGGTTTCTTCTGCTTCAGCTAAATACAGCCACCTCAGATTTGCCCCTCCAGCCACATCCATTATTATTGTTATATGAACAACACTCATACTTTATCAGAGTAAATTTCACAAGTTCAAAAAAAACCCCAAAACGTAGATTTTGGTATACAGGGACACCACATTTCACAGATGTGAAAAGCACTTGGATAATATCAATACCAATTAATTCTGTACCAGAAGCATAGTAAATTAGAAAACACAAGTCACAGATCACTATCATGCAACCAGAGCCTCTCATACAAACACCAAAAAAGGAGAAAATAAAGAATGTATAGAACAAAAACTTTTCATTGACCTGATTTGTCAGAGATGTTGGCTGTGACTGGCGTGGTGCAGCAGCTTGTGTTAGCCTTTGCGCTGTCCTTGGAAGAACCAACTTTGGGTTTATTTTTCGTTGCCTCTAGTGCTTTGACCTTCTTGGCATGTTTACTTCCTTTGTAGTGGGCCTCGGCCTGGCTCTACAAAGGAGAACAAATCAGGCTCACTTTTTTCTGTACTTCTGTATAACATAATGGATGACAAGGCAGAAAAGTGACACTTTCAATAACAGGCACCATATTATACTTTATATTAACAGCTTTCCTAAATGTAAGTTCTTATATATCCAAAAGGCAGGATTTTAATGAATAGTACGTGTCATCAGTATCTTTGAAAAAGAGGCTTTGAGATTACATAAAATTCTCACTCCCAAAATAACTCTGTGCTTGCATGGTGCTTAAAAATTTAAAGCACTATACAAATGTAAACACATTCAGTTGAGAAAGATGCTATTCAACTTTCACGTACTGACCTTACTCTCTACTGCTTTTAGTTAAAAGATGTACCATGATGTGCCTTCAAATAATCAATTTTTCCTTCTGTTTCAGCTAGAACAAAAAGTACTTTCATCACTATACTAACAGCAATTGAAACAGGAATTAATGACATTATAATTTTGTTATCAAATCAAGGAAGAAGGGTTAAAATAAAGAAACACCAAATGTGTAAATTTCAGGAGTTCCAAATATGGAAAAATAAATGCTTATGAGATTTGATTGTTTTATAAATTGCCTTAATAATTTTTTTTTGAACCTGAACAACAGGAAGGAGAGGAACTTGGCTAAAGTGCTTTGTATATAATGTACTCTTCTTGGTCTGTCCAAACAGAACAGCAGAAATATGTACAGAAATACGTACCGAGATGTAACGTTTACTTCACCTTTGTCTTAAAATGAGCTTCAGAAGCTAGATCAGTGTTTATGAAGTTGCACAGCTGAAGTCAGACAAATAAATGCCTATTTTTTTGCAGTGACTTTGAGTCCCTGTTATTGTTGCTGACTCTACCTAACCAGCTGCCTTGACAAATCAGGTCACTATGTTAGGTGCAAAACTAAGAAGCTACCTGCATAATACAAAGTCCATAGCTTTGAAATGTCACTTAATGAGGTTTTGTTTTTTTTTCCTTTTTTTTCCCTTCTTAGGAAATTTATTTACCAAAAATGAGTAAGAAACATTTTTATACAAAAAAAAGTCTATTTTCCTATCATTATGCTATTCAGCAATAGCTTTGCATTATTAGTATTTACAAATAAAATTAAAACAAATATTTAAGACATAGGACTTGGTGCCTCTATTGAAGGTTACATATTAACTATAGAAAGTTAATATTGTAGTTTATTTCAAAGTAAAACACTCAAGAGAAAGCATGCTTCATGTAACCAGATGACCACACCTCGGCACCTGGCATCTAGAAACATCAGTACAAGTAAACTTTCAGTATGTTCATGCAAAAACTCATTCTCTCTCTTAAGTGAGTAGGACTGTTTTATTTAGTTCACTGTGTCAAATGAAGCTAGCCATGAAACAGGTCACATGCTGTTTATAAAGAGCAACTAAAACATGTAAGACATTAGAATTCTATAAAGAATGTTGCCATAACATGGAAAAGAGTTTTAAGATCATCAGAAATATGCATTACAATACAGACACAGCATGTATTAAAAGTTTCGTCATTGCATAAGTGAAGAGTACTCTAAAGAGTAGAAACAGCTGGACCAGACAAGAGAATAGACAGTATATTAGAGCCTTCACAAAAATTATGCACTATTAAAACTGCTGGAGATCTGCCACTAAAACAGGAATGGTTTGTATATACTGAAGCTTCTTAACTGATTATACACCCCATGAAACACAGTGATTTCCACCTCAAAAGGACAGTGTGACATATTGTGGCTGCATCTTTTCTGTTATGAGAGACTTCAGTAAGTAAGCATTCAATTAGAAAAGCTGCCAGATGAGTATTACTTTGAGCTCCTTTGAAATAGAGATTATTTATTAAAAAATTCTTTTCAAAACCAGTAAAGAGTCAAGTCACCAATTGCTATTAAACTATTTCTTGATTTTAAAACCTTTGTAATATTAATACATGTACAAACACAATATAAAGATTATAAAGAAACAACTAAACAGCTATACCACTACTACTACATGCACTACTTAAAGGGACACTTGTCAACTTCTGTATTGGACCTCTTCAGTTCTGTATGTGGGTAGAGAAGCAAAGATCCGTTCACTGTTATGTCAATGGGCTTCACACAGGCACAGGAGTTTCACCCTGTCTCGTTCCACCCTTGCTGTTTTGTTCGTTTCTCTTAAGGTTGCTATTGCGATGTGATGCACTAGAATGAGTGTTCAGTAAAATTAAGTAAACTATCCACACATTATGGTGTACACAAAAAAGCAAAGCAAAAAATTGAGAGGTATATATAGCCTTTCTATTCCAATACTTTTAATCTTAAATAATAGGAAGCACGAGATTTTCTACTCAATCATTCTCAAGTTGATGATGTCCCTTTAAATATTTGAACTCTATGCTCTGCGCATATGTGTACTGCTGATAGGATCATATGCTGCCTGAGGCCAATGCTGTAACATGAGACATAAGTGCACTCAAGAGAAAGACTTAGCAAGTCAATTCCTTGATAATAAGCCTTTCTGCTGATATTTGCAATAATAATGCCTGCAATATCAGTAATAACCTACTACAGTCTTTGATTCCCTTCATTCAATCCCCATGTAGTGTACATGAGACCTGTTGAGAACAAACAAGCCCAGGCAGAATTAAAATTAGGATTTTCATAAACACAAGCAAAGCCTCATTGAAACATGTTGAACGGACTCACTTTTGATTGAAGTTTTGTAATTATTACAACATTTTACTATCAAATTCATAGTTGTACATCAGATGTACATAGCAATACCTTTTGGCCTTATAAGCAGAGGTAGTGGAAACACCAGCCTTTTGCAAAACTGAACAACTTTGGGGAAAAAAGAATTGTCCGGTCTTGATTTCCAAGTAGATAGGTGTGGAAAAAAGTCTCTCTTTGGCAAACTGTTTGACTGCTTCGCTTTGTCAGTTAGGTATACACCATTTATTTCTACACTGAATTTATTTAGTTTCAACTTCCAGTGGTTGGATTTTGTTAAACACTTGATTTTTAAGATCTTTCAACTCTTCTCTGTTTTGTGAGTAGAAACACAGATGATATTTTTCAAAATGAAGTTAGAGGAGTATTTTCTAACTCTTCAGATACACCTGGTGTTGAGAGTTTGCTCTGTGGGATAAATAATTTGATTTGATTGCCTATTGGTAACTGAAATGCAGCATCAAAATGGAACTATGTTCTGCGTTAACCATGTTGCAAAGAATACTGGCGTTTTCTGGAGTCATGGCTATATGAATCTGAAATGGGAACATAAATTCTGATTGTTACTGATATTAATTATTCTGATTATTAATGTTGTGATCTTTACTATCCCTGGTTTTATAACATTTATGAAAGTACCACACTAATAGCAAATGTATTTATTCTAAGTTCCATTTAAAACTTGTTTCTGACACACAAACAGCAGTAAGCTCGGTAGACACAAGGTTTAAAAGTCACATGTATAAAAGAAAGATAATTTAACAGTTTTAACCTAAAACCCCAATAAAGTATAAAAGTAAATTAAGAGTAACTATTTTTGGGATGCAATATTTTAAATGGATACTGAACACACTTTTTGGTTGTCATTAACTAAAGTAAGCAAAACTAAGTCATGTAAATTCCATATGATCAAAAAACAACATTTGAGAAAGTTAAGAAAAGCCAAAATAAAGATATCTAAACAAATTCTGTGTACTCATATTTTCTGATGCTCTTTAATTGCATAATAACTTACTCCAGTGTACAGGGCTGCATTTAGTGTAGGTATTAATCAGTTCCATGTACCACAAATCAGTTTTATTAGAATATTTAAATTTTTTTATTTAAAAAAAAAGTTTAATTTATGGCTTAAATAGTCATAATGAAATGTCACCAGTGAACTTGGACATTTTCAAATTAAACACTAATTTAGGGAAGACACTCTTTGAAAAACTGGAATAAGAAAATATTTTGTATTAAATAACTTCCTATCTAAAGAAAAACCTAATTTCCTCTCAATTCTAAAACTGATAATGGTCTACCAGCTTCACATATACACACTGAAACATTTTAAAGGGGAATCTCCCTACTTATTATAAAGTACAGAAAGTTGTCAAGCACTGGCTAGTAAGATACAATTAACAGGAAAACCTTCAAGCTGCTGTCAATGTGACATTAGATACCAGAATGCAAAAAAAAACAACCCAAATTTGTACTGACAGGCCAGATTCTGCAAAAGCCTAAATGCATTTGCCTAGCATTACCCTTTGATCAACATATCTTTTGAAAAACATAAGTGCAAATCTTTGGAAGATCACGGCTTAGTGAAAAACTGCATTTTAAATCCAGTTGCAAATAATTAAGAATGTAACTGACAAATAAATATGCCATTTTCTCCCATTGTTTTTTAAATTTCTACACCTTAAAATGGTGGCAGGATGCCTGCCCTCTCTTTAAACAAGCTAGATTTTTAGTTTTATTCACAGTCTTTAAGTAGTAATTAAAAACATCCCAGCCAACTAAACCTTATGATTTTTAAGAAAGCCTTATATGCTATAAGGACGGATGACTTGGCTGTAACAAAGGACAAGTTTTTCCTCTCTTCAAAAGATATTTGAGACACACAAGTGATATATATGTTACATTTGTTTAAAATCCAAAGGTAATTGCTACTTTCAACTCCAAGTTATTAAGATTGAAATCTAAGTATCAGGATCTTAAACTGTACAACTACATACAATATGTTAGTCTTACATGCTAGATTGTATCTATTAAAACAACAATGAAAACCATCTTCTACACATAAATGTGCTTTTTAATAGAAATATTATATTATTATGAGCATATTATACTGCATAAAATACCTTCAGTAGCTTTATTTTTTGATAAAATCAAGGTGCACATATATATATATATATATATAGAGAGAGAGAGAGAGAGAGAGAGAGAGAGAGAGAGAGAGAGAGAGAGAGAGAGAGAGAGAGAGAGAATACCAGGAAACATTCAGACCATCCAGATACATAGATAGTGGTATTACCTTTAAGAAATTTTTGAAATTCAGGTAAGACTGCAGTACAAAAGATTACAGAAAATTATCCCTGTCAGGAGCAATGACTGACAGTGTATTTGAAATCAGCACTATTCATTTTGACAGTTCACAAGTGACTGAATTCTAGAATCTATTTGCTGTGTGAATGACTAATTAGCTGAATTTATTAACCTACCAGATCTCTTCAATGACAATCTGATTCAGGTTTGAGGAAGCCTAACAGTTCAGGATACATGCACATGCAATGAAGATTTTTTTTGTTTAGATTTATTGAGGATTAGCTGAAGTAGCCCTTCAATAGGTCTTCATGGAAATAAGCCCATTGGGCCCTCAACACTCAGAGGGCTGAGCCTCGAGAGTGGTGGTGAATGGTGCCACATCCAGCTGGCAGCCAGTCACTAGTGGTGTCCCCCAGGGATCAGTTCTGGGCCCCATCCTGTCCAATATCTTTATTGAAAGGAGATTGAGTCCATCATCAGTAAATTTGCAGATGACACCAAGCTAGGGGCAGGTGTTGATCTGTTAGAGGGTAGGAGAGCTCTGCAGAGGGACCTTGACAGGTTGGACAGACAGGCAGAGTCCAAGTGACATGAGATTTAACACATCTAAGTGCCGGGTTCTACACATTGGTCACAACAACCACATGCAGTGCTACAGGCTGGGGTCAGAGTGGCTGGAGAGTGGCCAGGTAGAAAGGGACCTGGGGGTACTGGTTGACAGTAGGCTTAACATAAGCCAGCAGTGTGCCCAGGTGGCCAAGAAGGCCAATGGCATCCTGGCCTGTATCAAGAATAGTGTGGCCAGCAGGAGCAGGGAAGTCATTGTGCCCCTGTACTCATCACTGGTTAGGCCACACCTTGAGTACTGTGTCCAGTTCTGGGCCCTTCAATTTAAGATATGGAAGGATATTGAGACACTTGAATGTGTTCAGAGAAGGGCAATGACACTGGTGAGAGGCCTTGAGCACAAGCCCTACGAGGAGAGGCTGAGGGAGCTGGGGTTGCTTAGCCTGGAGAAGAGAAGGCTCAGGGGAGACCTTATTGCCATCTACCACTAACTGAAGGGAGGTTGTTGCCAGGTGGCGATTGGTCTCTTCTCCCAGGCAACCTGTGACAGAACAAGTGGACACAACCTCAAGCTGCACCAGGGGAGGTTTAGGCTGGATATTAGAAAGAAATTCTTCACAGAAAGAGTGATTGGTCATTGGAATGTGCTGCCCAGGGAGGTGGTGCAGTCACTATCACTGAAAGCGTTTAAGAAGAGACTGGATGAGGCAGTGCCATGGTTTAGTTGATTAGATAGTGTTGGGTGATAGGTTGGACTCGATGGTCTTGAAGGTCTTTTCCAACCTGGTTAATTCTGTATTCTGCATAACTGCTGCCTCACTTATGCTGAATATTTGAATCTGCCACCATGTTATCCAGGCTGACAATTAAGGTATAAGATTGAACGTATGACATTAGGAAGGAGAAATACAGAAATAAAGGGAGACACTGAAGTATCCACACGCGAAGCCCAGGTTCATGACTTAAGCTCTTTAATACCAGGTGAGTGTCTTAACTAAACACAACTTGCCATGGTACACACATATGCTGTTCTTCTCCCTTTCTATTGGATCTTTTTAAAGCAAGAATTCTGCCCTGGATGGGAAGTCTTCTCAACAGCAATTTTATCCCCAATGCTGTATTCACATAGTCTCAATATAATGGCAGTCTCCCATGAAAAATATTTGTTGAGAAGACCACAAAAGCTTCCCTAGTAACAGTATTACTACATAGGCTGGAAGACTTAACAGATACGTAATCATCCTGAAAACTTCTTTTCTGCTCTGGAATATCTGCAAAGATAATTCTGTCCTGCATATCTTATTTTTTTTTTCTTCATAATTTGAAGATAAAATATAAATAAATCCAACTTGTCCTAAATGTAGTCATAACATACACTGTAGAAAGACTATATCTCAACATCTGGATACCTTTCAACTTCTGTGCATGAAGTTGGTTCCAGTTTAAGTGGACATATAATTAATACAGAATTTTATAATTATTCTAGAATAGAATAGAGTAGAATAGAATAGAATAGAATAGAATAGAATAGAATAGAATAGAATAGAATAGAATAGAATAGACCAGACCAGACCAGGTTGGAAGAGACCTTTGAGATCATCAAGTCCAACATACCATCCAACACTATGTAATCAACTAAACCATGGCACCAAGCACCCCATCCTCTCTCTTCCTAAACACCTCCAGTGATGGTGACTCCACCACTTCTCTGGGCAGCCCATGCCAATGGCAAATACTTACAACAGCCGCATAATATTCGGGTCTTTCTCCTAAATTATCAATATCCTGAGTTGCCAAGCTTATTTTGAAATCAATAGAATTTGTGTCTGAAAGATACCAATAATGCCCAAGTAGTTCTGGAAGATAAGTAAGAATATGCTTGTAAAAGCATGGATCTAAGCAATGCCATGGCTTCCACAGTTCCTGATAAATACAGAACTTCATCGCAGCTACATAGTATCAAGTACGCAAAAAAAAATAATCATTGGTTGTACAGGTAAGGCTCTTACTGAGAAAGAAGTTAGGGCTAACCATAATTGCATTATATGAGGTAGTAAGGAGAAATGGTTTGATGAACGGTGCAGGGTCCCTATGAGAGCTCTCCTGACACGGGGGTGATGGCAGTGGTCTTATTACAGAGGACATCTAATTGTGCAAGACTGGAAGAACACCAAGGCATTTACACCCATAACGGATTGTCATTTCAATTCACAGCAGGTCCTAAACTACAAAGCTCCCTTTCTTAAAACAGAAAGAGGTCTACCAAATGTTTGATCATGTAGCTTACCGGTTAAAACTACATTGTAAGAGTATGCATATTTATGAAAGGACTACATAAATGCAGAAGAATTTATACTAGAATCGTAACTCTAATAAAAATTACATGAAGTGAAAAATTAGGAGGAGATGTTGAAAAATTTAATCTCATTTGATATTAATGATAGCTGTCAAATTTGCAATACTGAGGTGTTCATACATTTATTATACCAAAGCTATGCGTTGTGTTTCAGTTCTGTTTTCAACAGATTTCTAAAATCAAATTGCTCTGAATGGTAAGGTAGATTACCTTTGAAAAGGACATAGAAAAATATAAAAGTTGTGAAGATCAGCTATGTCACAAGAAGTCAACCCATTTTTTAAATGTCTAAGCAAACTTAGTTAAAAGCTCTGTTAAATAGCTGTTATTTGAAAAGAACTTTCAGCACATTACAACCCTGTACCCTATAATCATGCAATATTTCTGTCATGTTGGAGCTAACAACTTTCATCATTTTGTCAGTTCTGTCTACAAAATAGAAAATTACCTTCATAAGTTCCTAAGATTTATGCTTTTAATTATGTCTTATCTGCTTCACTACCTTCCATATCCAAAGAATCAATATAAATAGCCTTATGTATAGGGAAAATGTAAAACATTTGACAAAAGACAATGACAGTTCTGTAGATTTTTATTTGATGCTATTGATTATTTTGTGTGTTATCTTTTTGACAGCATGAAGGATTCATTCAAATTTGCAAGCTTAATGTTTGATAATACTTGTCTAAACTTCAAAAAATATGCCTTCTGGTTTCATTTTTTAAAAAAGATGGTCACTACCATCACATAATTTTTATTAACTATAAATGCATTCAACAATAATATGACCTTCATCATCTCTTCATGTTCTGCTGTAACATCTGCCATTTCTGATCTGCCTACAAGGTGCTTTTTCCTGATTTCCAAGTCATGGCTGGTGACACCAGAAAGCACAATCAACTTACAGTCATTGCTCACAGAGCAACACACTCCACAAACATAAGTTTATTTCAATCTAATGATATCCTATCAAGTAGATGGTACCTACCAGGCTGTATCACAATCAAAGACCTTTCTGCAAGAAACAAGAAGTGTGCAGAGGGAAGCAGGGATTTCTTTGAGATGTGATCAACAGATGATGAACTCTATTCTTAAAAGAAAACCCAAACACTACCAAAAAAAAGAATTAATAAAACCTCATGTGAACTGCTGGCATAACATAAGTGTATTTGGAGCACAGACAGATCTATTGCTGAGGAAAGGAACTGGAACAGGACTGTCACTGTATAATACCTAAGCTCCAAAAACTCTGTGGACTGTCCAAAAAACTCCCCAAAACCACTACAAATCAAACAAAAAACTCAACCAACCAAACATCACCACCGCAGCCCCCCCCCCCCCCCAAAAAAAAAACCAAACAACAAAACACCACACAAAATCCAAAACACAAAACAAGGAGGGAGAAGATCAAAGAAAAGTTACTTGAACATAAGGTGATGATTCATAGATGCGGAGGGAAAAAAAGTTAGTTCTGCAGAATCCAAACAGGTATTCTTACAACTCTTTTTTCTCTTATGTCAGCATTCTACAATGTCAGACATTGTAACGGAATGTAACAGCCATCTCATTGACAGTCTGGCCAAAGCTCCACAGCTGCTAGAGGGACACTTTGCCACAGAGCAGCTGCAGGAGATGCTGCACATTCACCTGGTGGCCAGACGGAATAAGCAAGACAAGCCAAGAGCAGGCAGTGAAGGATTCTAATGTTGGACAGAAATCAGCCATTTTCCCCCTTGCTCTATTGCTACTGGACCCTCTTACAGCTGAATAAGGATTTAGCAAACTGAAGCTGCCTTTTGTTTCTGCTAGAATGTCTGTAATACAAATAATTAATATCAACAAGCCAGACCTATGTAATAATGTGAAAACTTATTCAGCAAATCTTATCTGTACTCCACATAGATATACCACAGGTTTGGAAGGAATCCTAGAATTCATAAAAGGAAAAAATATTTTATCCAAGGCTAAACTGAATCTTTCTCAGCAGATCTTGCTTCCTCTTGGTGGAAGGCAGTTACGTCCCTTGCTCTGGTGGTCTTTGAACAAGCGTAAAGTCTGACTCACTATCACAATCTGTTCCAAGAAGAGGGTTCTTCCTCTACTGTCTCTGGTGGTAGCAAATGTAACAGAGATATTTATTACTTTTTTTTTCCTGAGCTGGATGGTAACAGAACACTGTAGCTTGCACTCTACTGACAGACTAATTGCTGGACCAGTGTACATACTGTTTCATCATCATGTAGAAATGAAAAGATAAAATGGTGTTAATAGATAATTTGATACAAAGATGGAAACATCTGTATTTATTCTAATATATTGGAGCAAATCCAACTGTAACTCTTAATGGTTGGTGTTACTTTGTTGTTGTTTACTTTTTAAATAATATTTTCCCAGCAAAAATAAGGTCCCCTGCATACAAGAATAAAGTATAAGCAGGCTAAAGTAATACCCCACTTACTATTCTGATTAATTAGTCTCATCAGATACCAATCCTCATAATGCTATCCTTCCCAAATTGAAATTTCCAACATAATTTAACAGCAGCTGAATCCTGGTATCTACCATCATTAAAAATTGTTTTAGGGCAAAGTTCTTTCTCTGTTCCTTCCTCTTTTTTTTATCATGTCATGTCCCTTAAATTGTTGCTTATAATCTTGAGGTCAGTTAATTTTCTTGTATTTCTTTTAATGCTTTTTCTTCACTAAATCCTGCTTTGCCCTCCATTTAAAAAAAAATAAAAAAGAAAGAAAAAAAAAGAAAAGGCAAAGCTAATCAGTGGGAATTCAGCCTAGAAACAGGCACCTAGTATATTTTGAGATGCTCTTAAGTCCTGCCTGACCTTCAGCTGCAGGTCCTCTGCCAGGTCAGTAAGGCTGGTGTGCATGCCCCAGATGCTTAGGAAACTTGGAAAACAAAACACTTAGGTCTAGGCACTCAGTTCCAGGCTAAGTACCAGCTAGGGCTTCGTAACTGCATAATGTGAAAAATATTGTTGAAGCATCCTCAGTGATCACTGTTGTCAGGTCAATACTGCTATTATAGATAAAAATCCCATTCAACAACCTCATAGTACAAACTATTATAACAATTGCAATTCGCTGTTACTTCACAAAGGTGATTGTATTTTTTTGTTTCTCAAGACTTTGAGCGATTTCTTCTGAACTACAGTTTCTCCTGGACTTGGCAAAACTTAGAAAAGGTGTTCAAGATGCTTGTCTAATACAATACAATAATACAATACAATACAATACAATACAATACACCAGGTTGGAAGAGACCTTCAAGATCATCGCGTCCAACCCATCAAACAATCCAACCCACCCAACAACTAGACCATACAGCCAAGCACCCCATCAAGTCTTCTCCTGAACACCTCCAGTGAAGGTGACTCCACCACCTCCACGGGTAGCCGATTCCAATGGGCAATCACTCTCTCCGTGTAGAACTTCTTCCTAACATCCAGCCTAAACCTGCCCTGGCGCAGCCTGAGACTGTGTCCTCTTGTTCTGGTGCTGGATGCCTGGGAGAAGAGGCCAACCTCTGCCTGGCTACAACCTCCCTTCAGGTAGTTGTAGAGAGCAATAAGGTCACCCCTCAGTCTCCTCTTCTCCAGGCTAAGCAACCCCAGCTCCCTCAGCCTTTCCTCATAGGGCTTGTGTTCCAAACCCCTCACCAGCTTTGTTGCCCTTCTCTGGACACGTTCCAGCAAGTCAACATCCTTCCTAAACTGAGGGGCCCAGAACTGGACACAGTACTCAAGGTGTGGCCTAACCAGTGCAGTGTACAGGGGCACAATGACCTCCCTGCTCCTGCTGGCCACACTGTTCCTGATGCAAGCCAGGATGCCACTGGCCTTCCTGGCTGCCTGGGCACACTGCAGGCTCATGTTCAGCCTACAATCAACCAGCACCCCCAGGTCCCTCTCTGCCTGGCCACTCTCCAGGCACTCTGACCCCAGCCTGTAGCACTGCCTGGGGTTGTTGTGGCCAATGTGCAGAACCCGGCACTTGGATGTGTTAAATCTCATGCCATTGGACTCTGCCCATCTGTCCAGCCTGTCGAGGTCCCTCTGCAAAGCCTCTCTGCCCTCCAGCAAATCAACTGCTGCCCCCAGCTTGGTGTCATCTGCAAATTTACTGATGATGGACTCAATGCCCTCATCCAGATCATCAATAAAGATGTTGAAAAGCATGGGGCCCAGCACTGATCCCTGGGGCACACCACTAGTGACAGGCCGCCAGCTGGATGTGGTGCCATTCACCACCACTCTCTGGGCTCGGCCCTCCAGCCAGTTCCTAACCCAACGCAGTGTGCTCCTGTCCAAGCCACAGGCTGCCAGCTTGGCCAGGAGTTTGCTGTGGGGAACGGTGTCAAAGGCCTTGCTGAGGTCCAGGTAGACCACATCCACAGGCCTCCCCACGTCCACCAGGCGGGTCACCTGATCATAGAAGGAGATCAGGTTGGTCAGGCAGGACCTGCCCCTCCTAAATCCATGCTGGCTAGGCCTGAGCCCCTGGTCATCCTGTAAGTGCTGTGTGATCGCACTCGAGATGACCCGTTCCATAATCTTGCCTGGCACTGAGGTCAGGCTGACAGGCCTATAATTCCCTGGCTCATCCAACCGGCCCTTCTTGTGGATGGGCACCACGTTGGCCAGCTTCCAGTCTTCTGGGACCTCTCCAGTGAGCCAGGACTGCTGAAAAATGATGGAAAGTGGCTTGGACAGCTCATCTGTCAGCAATCTCAGCACCCTAGGATGGATCCCATCCGGTCCCATGGCCTTGTGGGGGTCCAAATAGTTCATTACAAAAAACCACAACTTCCAAATTGACCAAACTGCGGCTAATGAATTGCAGAAAATAACAGATTACAATGCCGAATGTCTGAGTCACACCCCATAATTTCTCTGTTAATAAACAGATCAGGCTAAAATTAGACGAAATGTAGAGTCTTCATATTGTACTTCAAAAACTTGCTTTGTACTTTTAAAAAGTGTTTTAAAAGTACAGGAGACTAGGAGATCCTGAAAATTTCAGAATCCAGGAAACAACCTACTTGAAACTTCCCTTCCATCCCTGATATCAGATTTTCTCTTCCAGCAGATAGCTGCAGATCTGTCTCTAAATCTCATGGCAAAAATCTCACCAAAGCAAAACCTGGAAATACACTAGCAGAAGAAAATAGAAACTTTTGCCATTGACAGTATTAATTTATTGAAAGATTTGACAACTATAGATTGACTGGTCTGAATCTTTTGGTCTGTTGATCCAGACCAGAGGGTATCCACAGGGTGAGGAAAACACTGCAGGCAACAACAATTCTCTTCTCACAGAAAAAAATATCCATTGGTTACTCGTGTCACAGATAAAGCAGTACTAGAATCATGTCAGAATCTTCAAACAGCATGCAATTAAAGTTCAGTTATGAACATAAAAATAAGAAAAATATTTAACAGCTTACTTCTGTCATTTTTATTTCATTTGCTTGCATAATTTAGGTCAATTGAAGTTCAAAGGAACAAAATGCCCATCAACAAGGAGTACGGTAGCCTTGCAGAGCCAATAAAAACTGCAAATGTGAAGTGGCTGTACTATAAATTTAATTCTGTAATGTACTATGCTCAAGCTTTTAATGCAGGTTATGACAGTTTGATGCCATCTGAAAGGCTCTCCATACATTCTTAGGATGTTACATTGGTGGATATGATTCACTGAGATTCAAGTTACAAGGTTCACAAGTATCTGGTTTCCTTTTCCCAAATCCACACACAGAATGGATTGTAAAGACCATTTCATCCTCTAAGCATAATTTCACACTATAAAGAGAACAAAAAGAAAAATATAAGCAGAGTTCAAATTTTTATTTCTGTGTAAGAGTTCTTTATAAACTAAGAAAGAACTATGAGACTCTGCAGAGCTTAGTGAAAAGGATATTATCACTACCTAAGTGAAATTACAACGCAGAGAAATATCTGAATAAAGTAAGTTCTCACTCAAGTGAAAAAATTAAAAACCCCAACACACACTCAGATAAATAACTTCCAAGGTGAAAAGACTGAACCTGGAGGGAAGATTTAAAATCTTATGTAAGTTACCCAGGAAAAGTGGAATAATCCCATGAAAAACTACATAACTTCAAAAATAGAAGTGCTATACTATGAAAACTCATTCTCCAAGTATTCCTGTATGTTGTGGTTATGAACTATTTAGGAAACACATATTTAAGTATTTTTTGGTACTAAAAGAACCTTAGCACATTCTAAAATCAAATTTCCAGGTTGTTTTTGAAAGTCCTGGTGAAGTAAATTTCTGTAGAAAGTAAGGATCTGCAGTTTATCACTAACAGTGACATACTCACGATGCTTCATCTTTTCTTACAACCATCCATCACAAAAGGACAATGATATATTCCAGTAACTAGAACTGAGCGTATCGATCACATTTAGAAACGAGCATATCACTGTATGAATACACCTGCCCCAGAAGAAGAAACAAAGCTATAATCCATCATGCTTTTGTGATGGCACTATTGAAAGCAGAATACGATATGCACTTTTTGTTCTACATTGTGAGTGAGTCTAGCTAGGAAAAATTGCTTGGTTGGCAGATGTACAAAATATCATATTTCAGCTTTTATTTATTTATTTATTTTTATTTTGAGCCAATAGATTGTCATGCAGTCTGACTGCCTGAAGTGCTGTTTTTTCACCTGAATGTCAGTGCAGACAAAGTGAGCAACTCCTCTAGTGACAGGCCCATCATCAGAGGTACCTTGACCTCAGTAGAGGAAAGAGTTGCCTCTCTTGTGCTGAAATAAGGTCGTAAGCAAAAATTTCCCTAGATCTGAATCTTAACAACTTTATTTGTTCCTTGTTTTAATCAGTAAAAGGAGGTATTTGAGCCAAGTATGAGAGCAGATAGATTTTTCTCACCTTAAAGAGGAAAGACAAGTGAACTAAATTTTAAGTAACCATTTTTCATATCAGTTATCTAAATAGATATTCCCACTTCAAATGAAGTTTAATAAGCTTGCCAAAAGAGACAGATTTAGACATCAATTTGAATGTAAGACAGCACTGCTTCAAAACTCTTACCAGCCTAGCTAAGAAAGCCAAACTGGGAAAATCACTTTACAAGACACTTTTCAAAGTGAGATGACAGAGGCAGAGAAAATCAGAGTAATAGGCATAGGTGCCTTACTGAAAATCTTTAGGAGAACCAGGTACTCAAAGGCTTTCAGGTGGTGTCTTCAAACTATTCCTTACAATGAAAATATAACAGCGAAGTATGTAATATTAACACATCACTTAAGAATTTCTTCTTAGACTTGAGATAAAATATCTGAGGTGTTTTTTTTTTTTTTCTCCTTAGCTTAATGACACTCTCAACTAGTCTCCAAGAACACACATATATTTTTGAATTGTCAAAGGTTATAATTTTCTTAGGCATAGTTTTTTTTTTTTAAAAGTCTTTAATTTTCATGAAAATCATTAATTTGATATATATTTAAAATATATTAGTCAATGTACTCTTATGCAATATGTGTGATTTTTTTCATTACATCTCAGAAAATAGTTTCCTTGAAATTTATCATACTCCAAAAGACAGCTAGAAGTAAATACACAGATTTATTCTAAATGAAAGTTACAGGAAGAGTGACTTTATTAAGAAATCTGAAAACATATTGTCAGCTGGAATGTAAGAACAACAGAGAGAGAGATTTCATCTGGAAGAATCATAAGGGTTGGAAAAGACCTCCAAGTCTTGAGGTCATCAAGTCCAACTGCTAACCTAACATTGCCAAAAGAAGAGTGAGTGTGACACGGGGAACTTACAGGGAAGCTTTTCTGTCTGCTTCCCCTCCTTTACTTAAAAAAACAAAAATAAAAATTTTTTTGCAGCATGTCTTGAAGGTTACTGGACTGTCAAATGGGACATTGTCAATGGATGATACTGTGCCAGATCCATTCACAAAACCAAAGAGCAATATACTTCTATGGGCTTCCACCTCTAAGCAGACAAAATAGCTAATCAGGCTAAGAAGATTGTAGGCAGAACTGGAATGATTTGTTTGGGGAAAAAAGGTTTAGATTAATTGATTAATTATACTGAATGTCAAAAAAAAAAAATTAAAACAGCCAATACTTACATCAGAGTTAAATCGAAGCTGGCAGACATTACAGGAAATGACTTGCTTCTTCTTTGGGGGAATAGACACTCCAAATGTATGGTTTATGACTGCTTTTTGCACAGGATCCATCTGGAGAACAAACAATCCATTTACAACTTTTCAGGGCAATACAGTACAGAAGAAAATGAAAAACAGCATTTTCTACTAGAAGCTTTTTCTTTTGTTTTTAGATAAACAGGAAGAATTAGAATTTCAGCCCTCATAATAGTTATATTTAACACAGGTTAGGGAATTGGTAACATGTCAGAGCTTATGAAGAAAAGGCAGCTCCGTAGCTGCTGTCTATCTCCACCAACTCTGCACATCCTCTGTGCTGCAGGGCCCCACTGTTGTATCTGAATTGCAAAAAGCCTCCTGGACAGCCTTCCCCAATCACCTGCTGACTCAACAGATGCTTTACAAGAAACAACTTTTCCCCCTTAACAAATCATTCTCGTTTTTCTCTGTTTTTCTGATCAGAGATATATATTAGCACTTATTTGTAAATATTCTGTCCCAGGGACTTCTTTGTGAGAGGCTGCTTCTATTCCATTAGAAACACCCATTCCTGTGAAAAAAGGTCACAATCATCAAACTTTGTGCATAATGGATTAGTGACAGATCCCATGGGAAGGCTAAGTTCAGAGGAGCAAGAGAGTGTTTGCATGAAGAAAAGATACTGAAGTTAACGACACTTAAGAAAATGTTTTATCACTATGAAAAATGTGAGATAAGTGAAGCACTGAATATATTACTCCTACATTTGACTGAGTTTTTCAGAAACCAGGAACTGACTCCATCTTTGCTAAATACCAGGGCTCCTGTTGGTCAGCAGTTTAGAATACCCTCAAGATTGTACAGAGTTCTGTTATTAACACTGCAGGAGCTGGGGAATGGCATTGAATGTTAAGGAAACAGTTTATAACTGCTACTGCCTTGAGGCCTCAATTAAACATAATACATAATTTTTCCTGATGTGTCATGGATACAGATTAAAATTAATTTCCTAACTCAAAAAGATCTGAACATTTTTCTAGTTCAAATAAAATAGAATATCTGGTCTGATCTCACAGCTCTGAGCTGTAGGTTAGACCAGATGACATTTGAGATCCCTTTCAACTTGAATTATCCTCTGAGCATCTGTGCATGTATGGTCCTCCATCCTCATTTAAGATCAGAAATGGATTCTTGGGAGGATAGGGCAAAAAATGGCCTCTGTGAGAAAATATTAAGTGCTCATTTCCCAATCTTGTTTTTAAATCAGCTCAGGAGAAAAAAGTTCAATTTGCTATATTTTTGTGAAGCTTGCTTTGCAGTCACTGTGATATTTTTGCTACTTTACAGTGCTATCTGAAGAAACAAAATAGATCTGTTTAATCTTGGGTGGTACATGTCACGACTTGGACACTAAAGTGACTTACAGGAAGAAAAGAGAAAAGTAAAATTTACAGATTCATTAGTTTAAGTATTGTAACAGTAAATTACCTGCTTCCAGACTTTCTAAACCTGAGGATAAAGACTGCAATTTTACATTAGTACCCATTTAGGTTTCCAGAGAAGCCTGCATTAACAAGTATTTTCTTTGGATATATGCACATGTGCAAATAGATAAATTCAGGAAAAAACATACTGCATCATTTCCACCTAGAAAGACATTCTTGGATAATCTATTACCTAATATTAAACACTTAAATTTTTTTTGGACTATGGCTACATTGGTTTCTTGCTACATTCCTTCTAAACCATATACATGATTTTGTAAATGCCATTGCTAACAAATTTTCTGGAGAGACGATGTAATTTTTATCAGTTTTTGCCATTAAATACAGCATTTCATTGCTACAGAGGTACAATATTAATATAATTACAAGAGTTATAAACATCTAGAATGAATTATTGAATTATTAAATGACACAGTGTTGTTACAGTGAATGTGATGAAGTCTAAAAAAACCCATAAAATATGTATCTTTATTTCCTGTTTCCTGTGTTTCTAGAACAGAGTGACAGTCCAAAGTTTAAAGGCTTAAAATGCAACAACAGGCAAGAAAAATCTGCTCCTAACATGTATCATTTATTGCATCGCTCTGCATGAAATATCAAAATTCTACATGCAGACAAAATGGTTTCTGAGTATCTGTTTTATACTAGATGTATGCCAGTCAATGTGCATCATTACATTTATGATATATATTAAGAGACTGCCGTATCACTAGGGAACAGTTTTGATTTATATTTTTTACCTTAAACAGAAGATAGGTTTTGCTTTTCAATCTTAACTACTAATTTTTAGATCAGGTAATCCAGAACAAAAGAGTAATGCTGAAAAGTACCTCGACCATTTGAAGTATCTGAGACTGTGAAAAGGAACAGCAAGAATACCCAATAGAGTCTGAAGTCCTGTTTATAAAAATGAAAAGGGAAAAAGCAGCAGCGACCAGTGATTCTTTGGTGCATTCCAGATAACCATCCACAGCGCTAGCACTGGGCAATGCCGTTCAAAGCCATATAAGGCAGACTGCGCACTAAGTCCCAGTTTCAAAGAGATGTAACAGCACAAGGATAAAATCTGCACAAATAATACAGCTCACATTGCCTCTACGAAGTACCACTCAGGATCCCCAGGGGAATGGTTAAATTATCCTTCCCAAAGAGGAGCCCCGCCTGTAGTCTGGTCATCATTAGAATTCAAGAAGTGCAACATTAACAATTAATGGGTTTTAAATATAGCAGCAACCAGAGTGGATTACAGCACGATGGAAAAATGAAATAGCGTCTCCAGTTAGAAGATGAATGCTGCAGGGTAAACTGATCTCAGATCACTACACAAAGTTATCCCCTTCATTTCAGGGAGGGAGGGAGGGAGTAGGAAAGAGGGAGAGAGTAATGTGTTGAGGTATATATTCAGAAATGGTGCAACATGCTTTGCCCAGTGAGGAACACCAGTATTTAAAAACCAATTCTATTAAAAAAACAAACAAACAAACAAACAAACAAAAAACCCCAAAAAACAGAGGCTAACAGTTACCATAAATGCAAATAAAAACCTGCACTCTGCTGTTTATGATACAGGAGGAATTAATACAATTCACAGTGCTCTGATAGACATAACTAAATTTAATAACCTTTTATCATTGTTCTCCTATTTCAAAAGGGTTAATAAAAAGCTGCATTTAAAAATGGCTTTTCAACAAATTTGGAGATGGTATCCCTATGCAACAGGTCTCCTTAAAGCCACCCAGACTATCAAAGTAAGCAAGGATTAACAGAATCTGGACAGATTTCAGCAGTAATCTACTACTGCTACTTCTATTTTCTGATTTCAGAGCATGCAAACACAAGAATACACGCAGTATTTCTGTGTCACCAGTGAGACTGGTGACAATGACTTTCAAAGCATGTAAAAAAATCCAAATGTAGCAACATACAATCCAATGCACACACAAGAAATGCTAAACTTTAATGAAGCTCTATCCAGCCCTTTGTTCTGTCCCTCAGAAGAAACATCTGTAGTTACCTATTAGAAGAACAGGATCAGCACAAATTCCACATATTTCCTCCAACTATTTTTACAAGGTTCATGTCTTTTTCCACGAGAAATTTTCCACAGCTAGCTGTTTTCTGTGTATTTGTAAACACTAGCAACGTTCTCTTGCATAGTCACCCCTCAAACTAATGTAAAAGACTTTGTGCACTGAGTTTAACAAATCTGCTCTGACAAGAAACAATTATTTTTGTTTAAATGTAGCTCCCTGCAACTCATTTTTTAAAGACCTCTACCACATCCCAAATTCACTGTTGCTCAGTCATTCTTTGCATGGAAACCACAGGAGCCACATACAATACTCAGGGTGGACCAGTACTGAACTCTGAGCTGATGTAATGGAATCACTATTCTAAAGCTGAGATCTCAATCCCAGCTGTTAATGGCCAACTTGCAGCACGTTACTTTCTACATGTAACCATTGCGTGTGCATTATTTTACATTTATCTAGATGGAACTTCACCAACTGTGTGTCTGGCTGCTTAGTCTCATTAAGGTCTTTTACAATGTGCTGGTCTTTCTTTGGGTCACTCTTTATACTCACTGTCTTTGTGAACTTTCATTAGCAAACTTTCTCAGCTCACTCAATCCACAAATATCTTTCTGGCATGTCAGGATACTCTTATATTATTCTTATTGAGGTTTCTATTCATTTGCCTGGCAAATATATGTCACCCAAAAGATTATGTACTCCATGGAATGTGTTTTAAAAACTTGCACCACATCTTCTACCTTTCAGTCTTTAGGTATAAAAGCAGTTTTATATGAGCTGTTACACATTATCATCAGTAATCCAACAATTTCATCCTTGAATCCTCTTGCAATTCTTTCTACCGAAACTCTACAGGCCCATGTCATGGTACTACAAAGTCTTCTGGAACCTTCTGAGATCTGAACCAGGCTACTACCAGACATCAAAACAGGCCTAAGGAGGAAATTAAAGCCAAAGCAAAACAAAACTGCCAAAACCCCAAAAGCAAAAGCATCAGGAGAACTTCTTCAGTGAAACTGGAGTCCTGGTTAATTTACAAGATCCCTTTACACACAGCAGACAGTACAAACATCAAACCGTGAGCCTTAAATAAATTGCACGGATCCTGTCAAGACGTAAGCTGTTGCAAACAGAAAGGTTAGGTATCAAATCTAAGCCTTTAGTTTAAATGAGGTAACACTACACTGCAAAAGCTGGATTTTTTTGTGATGCTGGAAATCCAGGATATTTGGTACTAGGTTTTGATTAGCTGCAATCTCCAGTTTAAAAGCTTGGATAAATCCAGATGCTTACCTGGGTTGAAGCTTCTGGTACTTGCATAGTATCTGGGACTACATTACTGGTTACACATCTGAGCTAGGGCTAGTGCACTGATTTACATTTGCCTTTTCTACCTATCGACCCAATTTCTAAGCTTTCATTCTCTTCTTGATCTGCTTATCTATTGAAATATGTTAAGGAAGTGTCACATGTGCTATTGCTACCACTCCAAACAAAAACCTACATCCAAAAGCTCTTTTTCTCATAACAGCAGCATAACCTTACATCTGAAAAAGGTTTAAAACTGTTACTGGGAATGTATGTCCTTGGTTCAGATACTTCTCATAATAATGTAACTCTAGGTTCAATTCTAGAGTTGACTGCTAGATGAGCATTTGTAACTAGAATATTGCTAAGTGGGTAAAAGAGATTTAACTGAGTATCACTTAACCACAGGGCATTAAGAGGCTTCTGAAAAAACATGAAGAGTGGCTCTACAGCATACTGTGTTCTGTCATTTAGATAAAGCAAAATTTAAACCATATGTGGAATGAACTGAAAATACAAGCCATTGTTTCCCTCTGGCAATCAAAGGGACACATAAGTTACCAGTGCCGGAGCAGCATCTAAACTAAGCTCTCCTTATTTGTGTAACATTATGATGATGACAGTGTAGGAAGGTGAACGGCAACAAACATGCTGTAGATTAGATCTTTTCAACATCCTTTTAGATGACAAGGCGTGCATGAACTCCTACTGCATCTGAGTTCCAGTTGTCAGGGAAGCTGAGCACACTGCCACTGTGGAGAATGACCATATGCTGAAGTTTATCCCAAATTCTGCCATGTATACACAGCCTCCTACCATAACTGTACATATTATGATGACTAAAAGAGTGGCAGAAGTAAATACACATACTCAACAGAGCACATATTTAAAATGCCCAGCATAAAATCAGAAACATTAACATTGTGATGCAACACTTGGCACACTTTGCCAATACAAACTAGCAACAATCTGTTCTTTCCACATTTGTGTTGCTTTTGTCCCATACGGAACATATTTCTCATTTGGTTAATGCTAAATGGAATTTACTGTTCAAATCACTGCTATACTGTTATACAATTGTTTGCTTATTTTGCATCACCAGGAGCATCTGGGTCAGTTCTACCTGAATGATAAGGTTGTAGTTAGGTGGCCATCAGTATCTTCTTCCAAGTAACATGTGATACATCAAGAGGAAATGGCCCCAAATTGTGTCAGGAGAGGTTTAGGTTGAATATTAGGAAAAATTTCTTCAGTGAAAGGGTTGTCATGCATTGGAGCTGGCTGCTCAGGGAAGTGTTTGAGTCATGATCCTCAGAGGTATTTTAAAAAGACATGTAGATGTGGTTCTTAGGAACTTAGATTTGTCAGGTTTACCGTTGGACTCTGTGACCTTAAGGGTCTTTTCCAACCTAAATGGTAAGATATATTTTTTTTGTGGGAATGCCTGTCAATGCTCCCTCAATATTGTGCTTTCTTGAGTAGCACAAAGCATGTCCCCACAGAGATGTGTTCCTGTATGCTGAGCGTGCAGTTCTATAAACACCACCTCCCCAAACCTCTAGCTTTAGGCTCTTCACAATGTTGGGGTTTGAAAAAACCAAGCTGATGTAAAAGGCCAATAGCCAAAACAGGGGAGAGCAAATGTGCAAATGTTTAATCAGAATAGAAAGAATAATGTATAATATTATGGAGTTTTTTACCATAATCATGTGGTCTGAGGGTTGCTTTAATCACATTTTCGTTGTTTAAAAGGCTCTCTTAATGCACATTTGCACAGAGCATGAAATGTGAATCTCATTGAAAAGCTGCTACAAGTCCATGTCGTCTTCTTTTTTTTTTTTTTTTTTTTTTTTTTTTTTTTTTTTTTTAATTCTGAGTAGATGTGCAGAAAGTTATAAGCATCCACTAAGAATTCAGACCAGAGGGACTAATATCTCCCTTCCTTTCCGCAGGGCTCCTAAAACACAACACTGCACTCTGAAGACAAATCTCTCTGAACGCAACTTCTCGCTGTGTTTGTCTCATCTTCTTGATCAATTTGGCAGCAACTTCCAGCCTCCCTGAGATAGCTGTGACCTCCACACGCTACTAGTAGTCAGCAAAATCAGCCTGAAGGTATTTTAAAATGAAACAAATTTCACTGTAATTCATTTGCCAACACATCAGATACTGAAGCTATGCATGAAGAGTTGTTAAAATAACAGTGAGTACTTGGCAAATTATAAAGGAAAGAGGCATCTTAGGAGTTCACATTTCTACTTCATTTTTAGGACAAGACAACCAAAAGGGCATCCAGAGGTAGGAACAACCTTAAAAAAAGTGAAATATTAACAAATCAGCTTCTCCATTTTTCTTTTACATATGAAGTTTCAGCTAATTTTACTTTTGCAAATTCCACATGAATTCTGTTAACAGAGTTGCGGGGCTGGAGTTCTGGATTTAGGAGACAAATTTTCTGTATTTAATCATGGGCAATTAGGCTTCCCTCCCTACTTTTTTTATGTCCAGTCCTATGGCATAATGCAGAGCCACTGGGTATGCTACCCTCTTGCACGTTCCCCCGTTTAAAGTACAGCTTAGATGGAAAAATAAAGAATTATTCTCTCTGTGTGACTTTATTCACAATCACACAGAATACTGAAAGCAGTATCTGCAGCAATTTACAGATTTGCTTTAGGTTGGAAGGAGCCATTAGATTTGATTTCCTGAAAAATTCACAACACAGTTTCATTCAGTGGAGAGTTTTGGCCTTTCCTGCTATGAAGTCTGATAGTCTGCAAACAGAGCCTAAATTTTTGGGAAAAAAACCTCAACAGCTTGACCTAAAATTTCCAGCTAAGTTAATTTACATTGTTAGGGAAGCAATGCTTACCATGTCTGTTATAAAACACACAATCTAGTTGTGTTTCTCTACTAAATGTCACCCTAATCCAGGCAGCCATACTCTGCATTCAGATCAGCTCTTAACCTTCTCTCTGAGAAATCAAGTTCATAAAGCCTCTTATTTATAAAAACCTTGAGTTTTGGACTCCTTTTCAGATTCTGAATATGTCATTGAAACACTGGAATTAAAATAATTATATGCTTTGTCTTTACCTACTTAATTAATCCTTTTTGTTTTAACAAGAATTGAATTAATATTCTTTCCTCAGCATTAAGTTGGGAAACAGTGTAATAGTTGACTGATATGGCCATTTACCCATCTTGTGTGCTAGCACAATTAAGTTCACCATTGCATGTCCTTCTCTATCTTTGGATGTGTTCTGACCCAGCCTAGGAGAGGAAGCTGGCTGAAACAGCACCAAACAGGAATCTTATGTTGAAGCAGACACTGCTTTCAGTAGAATTTTAACTTAGAAAGTGTAATTTGCAAGACTTTGTCAGACCAAGCAAAACAGGCCAAGGATGAATCCCAGCCTTCTGGACTAGAAGAGCTTTGTTTCTCCTAAACCAAGTCCAGAATGAAAAACATTCTGCACTGTCCAACTGAAATAAAAATCAGGGATTTGCTAACCTTTTGTTCTTCTCTCCTCTTCTGTCTTTGTAATTCTCTGGCTTAAATCAAGAAACTGATGAAAAAAAGGTAAGTAACTATAATGTCTTCCTACCCTTCTTTTCTCCCTCAATAATGTGATATGATTAAGCTGAGAGATCAAATTAGAATTGAGAAAACAACTTTTAATTATTTTTAACTATAATTTTTCCAGCACTGAAAATTTTCCTCTGCCCTTCCTTCCCTTTATCCATGGATATATTTATTTCATGCTGCAAATTGTTTCTGGTTTAGTAAATCATAATTAGAAGAGCCTTAGAAAAATTGTTCTGCTAAAATTTCTGGTTTAGAAATTGTTGCATAAAAGATTTATTAAAAATTAATATTTTATTCCTGTAGAAATATTTAACCCAAAGAAAGAAAGAATTGGTGAGCTTCCACAGAAAAAAATAAATAAATTAAAAGACACATTCTGAATCTAGTCTTAGTTTCTTATAAAGCTTATTCTCATGTGAGGATAAAATACATAAAAGGATTGTGCTTGCAGTGTGAACACCAACAATGGATTTAACCTCTATGGCTGAAAAATGTCAAATTTGCTGCTCCAGACAAGTCTGGATATTTTTGTAGGTAAAAAAAAGAAACAGAAAGCTACTGAAAGTACTTTGGGATAAAAGAGAATTCCTCCCCCAGGTATGTGGGAAATGAAGAAAAAAATAAAGTATCTGAGTTGTTTGGGTTTTGGGTGGGTTTGGTGTTTTTTTTTTTTTTTTTTTTTTTTTACATTACTAAATTGAAACAGCTTTAAGCACTCAGTAGCTTCTAGTTTAATCCGTCCAGATTACTACTTTACCATAGCAGAATCATAGACCCTCAGGATCACCAAGACCAACAGGTAACCCTACTCTGCAAAGTCCACACCCTAAACCATATCCCCAGGCATCACATCCAAACTACCTTTAAACACACGCAGCATTGGTGACTCAACCACCTCCCTGGGCAGCACATTCCCATGCCTGACCACTCAATTTTTTTCCTTAGTGTCCCAGTTGTAGCTTGAGGCCATTCCCTTTTGTTCTATCACTACCTTTGAGAAGGTGGTCTACAACAGATTCCCACCACGATATCACTCTTGCTGGCCTTACTCCTGATTGTCACCCATAAGGACTCAACCCTGTAATCACCTTTATAAATTTGCAATTTCATGTGTTTCCCTAACATAGAGGGCCACTCCACCACCTCTTTTTCCTTACTTATCCCTTCTGAAAAGTTGGTACCCATAACACAAGACTTAATATCTGTGAGATGAATTTTTAGGACCATGACAGACCAAGCTTGAGGAAAGGAGCAAAGTGAAATACAAATCCAATAGTTAAACTAATACTCAAGGAATATAACAATTTCCTTTCTCTCTGTGGCTTTGTGTCTCACAAGTTTAACTATATATGAGCCACTGTGCTCAAGCCCTATGTTATCCATTTGTAAAATGGGGATTAAAATATTTGCAATCTCACAAAAAGGCTAAAAGGCCTAAATAGCACATTTACAACTCTTCAAAATTACCTGATGGAAGATGCTACTTAACTGCTATTTAAGACTGCTACTATTCAGAACACTCTGCTGTGTTCAGCTGAACAAAAAGCACAACCAAAAACCATCATCTTGCCTCCAGATACAGCAAAAAATAAAAACATACTACAGTTTGAAACTTGCTGAAAGTCAAACCAATTACATAATCTGAGAGCAAAACTATTCTTGTAACACTACCTATTACCACCTGAGAGTCAAATAATATGAATAGGTAAAATAATATGAAAAACTACATTTCAGTAGAAACCTGCCTAAACCCTCAAATCTAGGGTTTGTAGGCAGAAAAGCAGCTTAAATAACACATAGGGTAAACAGGATTCCCAATTTTGCTTTCATCTTTGAGATGGTCCCTAGATATGAACCTTTTCTTCTTGAGGGTTTGCAAAAAGTTTTACTGACAGTTTTCTTGCTCCCAGCATGCTCCAGAACACCAATATTACAAAGATGAATGGTATCACATTAAGCAGATTTGAATTTCCTCTGTAGCTCTGAACTGTGCAAAGCGAGGTTAGGGACAAATTTCAGGGCCTTGATTAATTCTGTGAACAGGAAAGAATAAAGATAAAAGAAACGTAGTCTTCTGAGTTAGTGTCATTACCTTTCCCCCATTGAAAATACAATTCTAAAAAGAAGATAAATTATATGTGCACATATACAAATATATACAATGGCTGAATATAACTGAGAAGCAAATCAGAACCAGAAATGTAAAACTATCCTAGCTGACAGTTGTCATCCATAGTATGTAAGGAATAACAGGCTCTTTACATTTAAAAATCAATAATGATGTTTCTAGTCTGGGTTTGGGTTGGTTGGTGGTTGGTTTTTTTAAAAGCTTCTGATTAAAAAGTGTTGCACTCAGATATGAATCTCTAAAGGAATATTCCAGTTCTAATTACACCTGTCCTAAAACTTAATGTAGCATTGAAGCCTTCTGGTTTTGCTGTATAGTTTTGGTTTTTATCATTGTTTTGTTTTGTTTTCTTTAAATCTAAGCAAATGAGACAAAGCAAACTAGAAAACTGTCTCTTCTAATAAATGCACAAGCAAGAAATGCAATTCTCTTTCCCTCATGTTAACTGAGACACCAGACAGACAGAACATAGTGAAGACAGTTTGAAAGACACAGATCTTCAAATCAGCCTTACTCATCAGACACATGGAGAATAAAATTTCTCTAATGGTGCTCTGAAATTTGGCTCAGAACAAGACTTAGTTAGAAACCAGAAAAACCTTCAGAAGCACAGTAGTGCAACATGTGTCTCATGTGCCTTAAACTATGATTTTACAACTGCAGGCTTTGAGGGGAGACATTTTGCTCACAATCTATTTGCAAAATATTCTTCATCAGTCTAATGCCTAAAATATTTATGGTTCTATCCCTTCACCCAGTTTCCTTGTGTCATGAACATATTACTAAACTGTTAAGAAAGCAATTCAATGAAGATGAAGGCTTCTTAGCTTTGCCCTATGCTGATCAGTAAAAGAAATAAGTACTGCTGACATGTTAGAGACTAACTCCAAGCTTTCTGTAAAAACAGATGAAACACATAGGCAAGGAATATATTTCCTGCATACAACTCAGCAAATGGTAGGATTTGTGTGCAGAAACTGTGTTTCTATGAAAGAATTAGGCTGATGACCTAATTAGTTATATGCACAATAACAGACGTATTGCAGCAATTTAGGATCCAGTTTTCAGGAGTGTGGATACTGAGCTCCTGTATATCAAGAGGCAAAGGCTTCCACACCTGGTGACTTTTGTTTCTCACCAGTGCATGTCAATGCATTTTCTCCTTAGAGACAAGGTTTCCTATCTGGGTGATGACCTGAACTGAGAGAAGGAAGATAATGCATTCAGTTTTTCTTAAAGAAAATACAAAGCAAAATGAAACTTGAAAGGAAAGGATAGAATGGAATAGAATGGAATAGAATGGAATAGAATAGAATAGAACCAGGTTTGAAAAGACCTTTGAGATCATCAAGTCCACCTATCGCCCAACACCATCTTATCAACTAAACAATAATTAATGTTTGAAGAGATTCTCCCTGAAAGCCAGCCTGATATTTTTTTCTTCCTTCCTGAAAATAATATGAATTAAAGACTAGAAGCCAGGAAGAAAAAATACTTATTTAAGCTCACCAATTTAACAAAGAGTTGGTCTTTGAAGAGATTTCTGACAGGAACTAAGGAACTGCATCTTTATGTTAAACTATCACAAATTGTAAAAGCTGTCAAAGACTAATTGACAACTCCCTGCTTTTGGCAGCATTTAAAAAAACAAATCCCTTCTCCCCTCCTGCCCCCCATGTTGAGCTCCATGCATCTTACCAGGTGTTTGCTTCAAGCTCAATCTTTTTGGAAAGCTTCAGGTGAAATGGCTCAAGTGTTTTGTGGGAAAAATATACTACCTTGAGCAATTTTCAGGGCCTCCAAAGTCTAAGAAGATTTTTTTCCAAAACCTGCTACCACAGTTGAAAGAGGTCTCTCCTGGTGTTACATCAAAGCCATAGAAAGACAAGAAGGAATTCCTGGATTGGTGCAAAAAATGCAAGGACACACACACAAAAAAGGGATTACAGGAGACTGAAAAGAAGAAGGGCTCTGTAGCCAGGTACTGTGAGAGGAAGGAGTCAGAGAAGAAATCAAAGACTAGTCACAGAGCAGAGGTCTGTGCTGGCCTTATTTGTGCTTTGCTATGCGATTCCTGAACCTCTGCTTTCCTCATCTCTAAGTATCTGGGGAAAAAAAACACCAACTATTATTCTCTTTTATTCCATTTATAAAAGGTAACAGGCTGATTCCTCATGTAGGTTGGATGATTCTGCTCTGACTTGGAAAACACAAACTATTTTATCCATAACAACTGAAACATTCCTATTTCACTTTCAAAGTGCTCAATGCAGGAATAGAAAGCAAACAAAGTGCCTTGAGTATAAAAAGAGTATAAAATGTCCATAAGGAAAAAAATTGTTGCCATTTTTTCAGTAACAAAAAAACCAAACTCCAAAACAAAACAAAACCAAACAAAAAAAAAAAACCACAACACAAAACCCACAATAAAAACCCCCAAACATACCCCACGACTCCCAACAAGAAAACCCCAAGTGAAATATGATCTGCCCCACAAAATGCCTCTCCTTCTTACACCAATTGCTTAGATTTCCTTCCTATGCTGTTAACTAGTGTAAAATACAGTTCTTGCAAAACTTCACCTGCTCACTGGAGCAGAGGGTTTCAGAGGCAGCGCAGCAGATCAAGTCACTTCCCTCCAAGCACTTCATGAAAGAGGAAATCAGAGCACATGGACAGGCTGCTTAGATACAGGGGACCATAGATAAGAACTTGGCAGCATCCAGTTGGCTGCATCTGCAATTTGTTCCACTTGTGTGCAGTCCTGGGCTCCAGAGCATGCTTTGGCATCGCAGCAGGACATTAAGTGGCTGAATTCTGACCCTGTTAAGGAAAGAGAATGCTCCTGACCTGTGGTGCTGTTCGAAATGCAGGAGAGGAAGTTGGCACACAGTAGCAAGCGAAGCTGGCAATATGAGTGCCTTGTGCTCTTATCTACCGACCTGCCCTTCTGCCTTGGCCTATTACTGGACACTTCAAATGAGAACTAGATAGGTGGCAAATAAAAATGAGAGGCATAATTGAAAATGCAGAAGAAGAAAAAGCAAATTGGTCTCTCACAGTAGTTGTCTTGGGGGAAGGCCAGGGATACTTTGTCCAGGCAGGGCTAATGCTGGAGAAGAGCCATATTTCTAAGTTACTAGTCAGCTCCTCTTTTCCTTCCTCTACCCCACTCCAGCTGGCTCACTTTCACTGGCAGACATAAAATACTTCTGGTTCACTTTGAAAGGGAACTGAGGTAACTAATATAAAGAATCAGCATAAACTTACTTGAAGACAAATAGATACTGAAGCAATAACTAGGTCACATTAATCCCTGTGTCCTCTAAATTATGAAGGTATGAATCAGTATTTAGAAACCAATCATAGGCTAGTTAGGTGGAAAATATTTCACTACTGTTAAAGTTACAAGAGATGCTATAATCTTTGATTACCCCTGAGGCCATAAACTCAGAAAGAAGCATATGATTACTTTGTACGATGAAAGAATCTGAGAAGTTGCTGATACTGCTTTTGTGGAGACTGACGGGTCACTGGTTGTACCACTTCAACTAAATCTGAATCAGGTAACACTGTTCTCATTTTGGGACAAGGCAGAAAGCATCAGAGTTTTGAGATTTTTTTTTTTTTTAGGAGTATACATTCTTTATAAGGAGATGTTTACATTAAAAGCACAATAGGGACCACAGTAATATTAGCTTTGATTTCCTCTGACTTTATGCACTTGACTTTGAAGTGTTACAGATCTTTAAATGTAATCAATATGCAAGATGTTACATGTTAAGGAATCATTAGAGTAATTTTAGCATACTAAAAAAGATCTCAGCTTAAACAATACCTGTTCATATAATTTCTGTTCCAAACTGGAAGCACCAATTTGGGAAGTTCCTATAATGCTGCCTCCCATTCTGCTATTCTGCTATAAAGAGGAACTTTTCAAGTAGTACCAGCCAAGAATTTAATTCAAGTTATGCATTTCAGGCAGAGGGTATGAGCAACTGAGCACGAGCTTGCAGAAGTTGATGCCAGGACAAATATGATATGATGCTGCAGTAATTATGAGATAGAGTTTGTCCTTCCATGCAGCAGGATCATGATCATGCCTGTCCTCTTTTGACAAAACTATTTGCTGGTGCTGTGAAAAGACCAAGGAAGAAGAGAGGACCTATTCTGCAATACCTCTTTGCTTGGAATCCTTCATTCTGCCCTGAGGAGATCCCTTTCTGGCTGATCTGTTGAAACAAAAAGGTATCCTTACTGAGAAACAAAGTCAAGTATCCAAGAAGTCAGTGCAATCACTCCCCACTTAATTTTTCCTCTATAATACACAAGTTATAAGGAAAAAGGACAAATTTAATTGGGGCACAAATTAAGTACTGTTCATACCTCCACAGCATTTTTCGAACTATTAAATGTTTTTCAGAGAAACAGAAGACATTTTAAACTAACTCACACAAGTCTGTCAAGAAAATAGGATATACTTGCGGTAGGCATTTCTTTTTAAAAAATAAGGGTCTGCTCAGTGCTTCATTTGAATGTACCCCACATGGAGAGAAGAAAGTGATCAGAACACTTTCACAAATGAAATGGGAACGCTGATGTTTCATCTGGAGCATCACAGATGTTTTAAAAATTGAAGATGTCAGAGTTAACTATATAAGAAAAGGTTTACCCTAGATTTTATATGTATTTCCATAAATAAGAGAAATTCTTCTGGAAACACTGTAGGTGGTGTTCCTTTAAACATGTTTGTAGCTCTTATTTTTCACCTTGTTTTTCCTGCTCTAGTAGCTACTGTAACAAGCTTCTATGCAGAAACTTTTTTTTTTTCCCAGGCCACTGAATTTTATTTAGAAACCACCTCCTGGCAAGGTTGAGAAAAGAATTTCTACATCTGACTGTCACTGAAAATGAACAGGTGCATCCAAAGTAGTTTTCTCTTGAGACCACATTTCTTTTCACTACCTTCACTGAACACATGCAAGCATGAAGAGCAGTCTTGGCACACACTGCAGGGTCCCCTTAGTCCTACTGAAAGGAAAGAGATTGAGTGCTGCACACTAGAGGTTTCACTGTCTGCAGTCCTTGACAATTCCACTTGTGAGTGAAGTTACCTAGATTTCCTGAATGATCCATAAGGCAAAGGATAGCTTTGCAGGGCCGGGGAGGGGAGGACAAAAAGGTCTTCCAATATTCTGTTCCTGATCAAGATGAAAAACAAAGGCACTTTGGATGACACATACCAGTCAACTGAATCTAGCTTCTATTCACTCAAACTTATCTTCTGGAAAAAAAGGCTTATTGTAAACTTTTACATACTTCCCCCACCACTTTACAGTGAAAAAGAAAAAAACCAACAAGCACAGACATAGAACTTTTCATTTGCAAAGGTTATGCTGTTAGAAAGAAAGCTGGTGTTCACTCTGCCTGTCAGGAGAAAACCATGAACGATTTAGTTTTCCAATGAGCTTTAAAGTCCATTGTAAAAGATTGTTAGGGAAAATCAATACCCGCAAGATAAATGGCAAAGTCTGTGAATTAGATATAGAGTAGTACTGAAGATTGTTCCTCAAAAAACAGAGCCTGAATGTGGTGCCTGTGGTGCAGAGCAGCATGATTTTATATAACTATCAAGAGTTCCAAGAGAGGAAGTAGACTGATCCTGCAATATGTGCTGATTACCCCAGTAATCTTTTTCAGCAAAACCTGTAGAAATTTGGAGAGAAATGACAACTGTGAAGGACAAACAATTTGGGAATTAGACAACATTAGGAATGTAACCCAGATAAATGTAAGGTAGTGTACATAGGCAAAAACAGTGTAAACACTCAAATTAATCTGTTTCTAGAAGCTGCTGCAACTCAGAAATAATATTACCAGTAAGCAAATAATGTTGGCTGACTCTGCAACTACAGCATCCCTCAAGAAAAGGCTCTTTGAGTCTTATGCACATTTCTTTGACAAAGCTCACCTATAAAACCAGCACAACTGGAAAGCAGACAAATCAGTAACAAATAAAATTCCCAAATGTATCAGAAAGAGGATGGAAAATTAATAGGACTTGCTTGATGCCTACAAGATGAGAATGATGCATTTTTTTTCCCTTAAAATTGTATTGAGGTTTAGTCTTACACTTTGACATGCCTGGATTTCTAAAAATCTTTTTTAGCACTCATGCACATTGATGTATCCTCCCAATCTATACACATGCACACCCTCATACCTTTTTAATAAGCACATAATAATCACACATTTTACAGTGAATTGGCATGATTTGTGGCTTATGCTGCAGCACAAGGCCTGTCAGCAAGATATATTTGCAAGTCACGAAAAAACCCACAATTCTCTGGCTGTTTTAACTTCAAACAGAAGTGAATTTGTGAAAGGAAACTCTCGGCACCGGTTCAGCTGATCACTGTCTGGTGGTGGTGACACTGCTTCTCTTTCCACCTCCCCCGCAACTCCAGTGACAAGTGTGATGCTGTACAGTTCAGGCAGCGGTCACATAAGAAACACATCATCCTCACTTGGCAAAAGTGACCCAGAGCAGTTTCCTTCCTGTTGCTATTAGCTTACTACTTGACTCATTCCATGCTGAATAACCTCTACACATGAAAATGTGAGTGGCAACATGCAAAATATTGGTTTTGCTGTATCCAATTCATTTAAGATAATTAAGGAAAAGATAACATGTAATACCAAAAAAGTATTTTGATAACATTCAGAATCACGTTATAAGCCGAACTACAGAAGTGGGTATTTTTGTTATTGCTGCCCTGATAAACATGAAGAATGACAGGAGCACTGAGCATTACTGTGACAAGCCAAGAGGCTTTAACACAAATTAAAAGTAGCAGGTTCACATTTTTTATGTTGCATGGCTGTGCGATTTTAGACTTTATTGTTATTATACAGGATTAACCAAATTCTCCAGTTGCTTCACTGGCTGTAATAGACTTAGGTTGATTTAGTGGAGGATCTAGGACTGACCTGTCACACCTGTTTTTTCCATTAGCTTTTGATTTTTCCTCTTCTATAGCACATGGAAATGCACAGGACCAGACCAATGCTCAAAAATGATTCTATTGCTCGTCAAATCTCTATCATGGCTTTTTATTTTTCTCCAGTTTGTGAACACCACCCTAACAGACCAAGTTAAAAACCCATCAACCTCATTCACAGTGAGAAGGCTGGGTACCACTCCAAGCCTTCCAGACAAGGGATCAGCAACCATCACAGCACGGTCAAAAAAGGCTCTCTAGAAATGTGTCAGTGATGTACTGTTGTAAGGCAGCTTCAGTACTGGATATGTAAAGCATACACTGGCTCAAAAGCATACACTGCAACTAAATACGGAAACACCTTTACTTACTGTGTTAAAATTTGGGAAGAATCCAACAGCAGAGCTGCTGTCCATGGGGAAGGACATAAAGGGTTTGATATCCAAGGAAGGCTGCATCATCAAGGTAGGTGTGCGCACAAGGGTGGGAAGTGTAGTAGTGCCTGCCAAGAGCAAACAAAACCAGGAATTCATAGTATTCTTCTTTTTACATCACACACAGTATAGCTGACAGCTGCCAAGAAAAAATAATACAGAGAGGTAATGAAGTGGCTCTGCACGAATTGATATCATTAAAAGAAATCCATTTCCACATGTTACAGATGAGGCAGAGCACTTCCCTATGGCCATGGATACTCAGATGCTGAAAAGGAGACATATGGTATGTAAATCGCGTTGGCAGGTAGAATAAATCCTTTCTAAAGACGAAAAGATTCTGTGCCAAAAAGGCCAGGATGGGCACCCATGAAATTCAGGTATTTTGCAGTTCACCTAGTACAGCCAACACATACAAGCTAAAATTCTGAGATTTGTTTCCAAATAGTGAGCTCTGTGGCTTTTCCCCCTCTTCTGACAGTACCTATCAGATGCTTCAAAACCACCCTTTCACCTAACATTAAAAAAGAAGCCTCCTGTTTTACAGTAGAAAGCATATATTAGAAAACAGCCAATAATTAAATAATCAGCAAGCACAGAAACAAACACAACTCTACATGCAATGCAAAGTAGTGTTTTCTTAATTGGAGCCCAGACCTTTTTCTCCAGGCAAAAGCTTTCCAGAAATCTACATGCTTAAATTCTTTCTGTAGACACCTGAGAATCACTCCCCAACAAGACCCCAAAGGAATGGGAGGACACAAATGTCCAAATATTCCACTTTAACTAGCTATCTACCCTATTCACACAATAGTATGCCTGGTAGACAGCTTCCAGCTATGCCTGTGGGAGTATTCTTTTTCATTAAATCATACAAAACTGGTTTAAAATAAAATTGCCCTCACTGAATTTTGAAAAAAAAAAAATATTCTCTGTTTCTCCTGCCTGGGTTTAACAAATAATAATTCAACACTGAATGGAGCAAGCACTGGAACACATTTCCCACAAGTCTAAAGGAGACTGAGTCACTCTGCCTGTCCTATCTCTGCCAGAATTTCCCCATAATTACCTTCTCCCACTCACTGGTGGCCAGCACATCAAGCAGGAGCTTAACAGTCCTCTTAGGAGTTTCTCTAGTCTCAAGCACAGCTGACACAATACCTCAGCTTTTACACATAGAAGTCATCTGAGCTTTCAAAACCAGTCAGGAATGGGGGGGGGGGGGAAGAGGAAAAAAAAAAAAAAAAGGAAATGTAAACAGGTAATTTTCCCTCTCTTCTCCCATCAAATCATTCGCATCTACTTGCAAGCTGCCAGGCAATTCATATGGGCTGCCTGAACACCAGTCTTCCATTAAGGGATCTCCCTTTCTCCCTGCAAAGGACAGACAAAATTAAAAGCAGAGCAGAGATTTTCTCCCTTTCAATCTAATCATCCTGCCTCCAATTTTGAACCCATCTTACGGTATCCAAGAGGAAAGCTGAGCTCTGAAGCCAGATGGGGCTGCACGAATTTTTTGAGATGACCAAACACTTATAACTAGCCCTGAGCTCACATTTTGTAGATTCTGGAGAGACAGTCATTTTGATCATAGCTACAGCACAGCAAATGTTATATTATGGTCTAGCAGATGAATAGCAGGCTATGATCTATTCTCTGTTTCTCTACAAGAAAAGCGTGATGATTACACAAAACCAGGTCATTGACAAATACAGAGAGAGAACTGTTTGAACACTATCCCAGCTGAGCTGCACAACTGGAAAGGAAAAATATGCTTTTGTACAAGTAAGGTTTGTTTCTCATAAGCCCATGAAACTCATGGACAGTTGCACTTAATTAACTGTAAGTAAGCTTATGCAAATGGAGTCACAAATGTCAAAAAGTTAAAGGCTAACCTGTCTATAGATTCTTCCTCATATTCTTAGCAGCAACAACAACAACAAAAAACAACAGGAAAACAGTGTGTCAGAGGATTTATCCAAAGAAAATATTTTCAACTGCAAAAAAAAAAAAGGTGATGATTTATTCTAAAAGTGTAGATATACATAATTTGGATTTCAGCGTTGTATTCAAACATCAGCTATGTCCTATTCAATTACTTAAAGCCCAGAGTGCCATCATCAATCTAACTTTGACAAGTTGTTCTTTGAAGTCCTTAAGCAATTAAAGATCCATGAAGTTAAAAAAAGACTTGTCCTCTCTTCACATGCACATACTTCAGTGAAAGCTATGTTTGCATATTTTAACTACATTTTAAAGAAAATTTATAACAGAGTTAAACTGTGACTGACATTCACAATCAGACTTAAACTAAGTTTCTGTCTTTAACACGGTATAGAAAGTATTCTGCATAAAAGCTTAAAAAAATAAAACCCCCAGCATCCTCCTGCAAACAATGCAATCTTCTTTGTAATCCTTGGCTGAGTACAGATCACTTCATGCAACAAAGACATTTGTAAGTGGCCACCAGTTTTGCAGTCCATGGTGTTTTGGCTACTGGAGTAATATATAACCAGTAGACTACAATATATTTGGGGTCCATATAGAACAGAAAACATGCGCACCTACCAGACTAATAAGAGGAGACATTAACAAGAAGTTTTTCAGTTTATGACTTCTATTATTGCCAATCAAATACCAGTGACCCTGTTTGACTGAAGCTTGATTTTCAGATTGACCTTTGAAAGCCTCTGGAAGAATGATCTAATAAAAGATGACTGAAACTACAGGTAGAAGTTTCAGGACAAAATCATCAAATCAAACAGAACAGAACACAATTTTACACTGGCATTGCTTTAAAAGGTCAAACAGATCCTCATCCCCACTCTACCAAATCTGTATGCAGAACTGAACTAAGCAGGAATATTGGCGAAAGAATGATGTAGCTGACAAGCTTCATTATCTTCATAAATTTAACAGATGCTTACTATTTAATTAACATTTTACTGACAACTTACCATGTCAAACAAGGATTGTTTAAAACTACATGTAAATCTTTGGCATAAATATAACTGATTTTTCTTGTAAATGCATTTGCTCATTTCAGCTTCATGATTTTAAAACAACACTTCACCTTCACAACTTCAATTCTGATTCCCACAGCAAGAGTTACCTATGTACTGCAGCAGACAGACTTTGCCAAAAGGCACTGATGTTCACTGGCCCTTTCTACCCCTGTCTAAAAGGAGGAAAATAGGTTTTCATCTCAGTAGATGATCCAAAATGTGCAATTTTATCAAAAGTTTTACTTCCTTCTACATATATTGACCTTAAAACCGAGTCCTTGTGTAACAGGACCTATTCCTCTTTAGCCATGTACACACAGCTTCATACAGATTGCAATGCACTGGAACACTGATGTTTTTGAAAAGTTATGAAAGTTTGCAATCTTTACTCAAATTTGATCACCCTCTAACAAAACCAAGAAAACAACACCTAATTGAGCAGTGAAAATGGGGTTTTTGGGGCGTGCAGTTAGGAGGTCTTGCATTGGTCATTCCTGCTGCAACACAGGGATTCAAATAGGCTCTACCAACAACTCCACAATGCCCTTCTGTGGCTTCGCATAAACTGTAGAAGCCAAGACTGGCAATATCTCAGCTTTGGCAGAGACAATCACAGAAAACCTTGGCCATGGTTAACATTTACTACTTGTCTTTTCTATAAGAGTAATATCCATGTCAGTCAAATCTAAGCACACAAATTTTCCTCCTGAAAATTATTTGTGAAAGTATTACTACTATGATTTTGTTCTTAAGTGCTCTTCTTTATTACTGAAAAACACACACAGAAGGTGTAATGTCTGCACATTAATCCTCTGCTTTGGGTCAATAATAGACCATTACATGAAAACCTCAAATCCATCACAAAACTTGCTCACCTAAAATACATTTTGGGAGCAATTTTGGCATACTTAAAGAAAATAATTACTTTTCAGACTGGAAAGCATGCTCTTCATTAAAGAAAACTACAGAGAAATCTAAAGCCATACTCAAGTCTCTCTCCTTTTTCTGTTACCTGAAGATGTTAGTGCAATGTTTTAATCCTACAATTCAAGAAAGCAATCCACAGCCAGCACTGCTTAGGCCACACCTTGAGTACTGTGGACATTTCTGGGCCCCTCAATTTAAGAAGGATATTGAGACACTTGAACGTGTCCAGAGAAAGACAACAAGGCTGGTGAGAGGTCTTGAGCACAAGCCCTGTGAGGAGAGGCTGAGGGAGCTGGGGTTGTTTAGCCTGGAGAGCTCAGGGGAAACCTTACTGCTCTCTACAACTACCTGAAAGGAAGTTGTAGACAGGTGGGGGTTGGACTCTTCTCCCAGGCAAACAGCAACAGAACAACAGGACAGAGTCTCAAGATGCACCAGGGGAAGTTTAGGCTCAAGGTGAGGAGAAAGTTCTTCACAGAAAAAGCTATTGGCCATTGGAACAGGCTGCCCAAGGAGGTGGTGGAGTCAACATCCCTAGAGGTGCTCAAAAAGGTATTGGACATGGCACTTGAAGCCATGGTTTAGTTAGTCGTGAGATGTTGGGTGATAGGTTGGACTTGGTGATCTCTCAGGTCTTTTCCAACCTTATTGATTCTACGATTCTATGAAATGCAGTGGAAGAGTAACCAAAGTGAAATCAGGACTGAATAAAAACATGCAGCTGACAAATTTCTGTAAACTGAACAATCTCTATCCACCTCAGATTGCATGTGGTTGCCTTTGTTTTAATTTGTGCCATGGACAACATTTGGAAAAACTTCAAAGAGATTTTGTTTGAGTTGTTCACACCCACCACTAAATATGCACAGCTATGAGGAAACTTTATTTTCGACACCTACGCTGAATAGTCTCATCTGGCCAGGGAACATCAGCAATATAGCTGATAAGATGGGACAGTTCCGAGCTTTCTCCTCCTTTAACATTTTCAGTGCAACGTTTTTCAGACACTGCTTAAACCAACAGTATCCCTTCAAAAATGGATGACAAGTTATCACTTTCCCTTTGCCCATGTTGGCTGAATTTTAGCCTTTGACCATGCTGCACCACCACTCTGCTTTACATCTTACACTGTCTTCATTCATAGCATTTTCCTTCAGAGCTCCAGAAGAGACAAAATGAGGCAGGACATACATAAAATAGCTCCCTGTAGAGATTCCAAGATAATTCAGCATGTATTCATCTTTTCAGTAGTTTATTATTTTGACAGTGGAAGTTTTCATCATATTAAAAAATATTTACTTCAGCATGCAGCTCAAAAAGTAGTTTTATAAACAGGTTAGAGCCAAAGGTAGTACCTACGCTTTCATACTGAATAAAAATCTGTTCATCTCTATTGCCTATGTCTTGTAAAAACCATTTAAAAAAACCCAAACAACAAACTCATCACCAACAGAAAAACTCAACTTGCACAAGGCTTTCCTATACCTGCTTAATATGCAGCTTTATGGGAAGACTGATAGAATGAAATTATGTTAATTAAAACTCCCATCTAACTACAGAAATGCACAACCACAAAAAAATAACAGCTTTCTTCCCTTATCTCTGATGCCTCCATTGCCCTAGATCTGCCTTTCCCCATAAATGACAGGTAAAAGAAATCAGTCAATCGCAACAACATTTTGTAGTTTAGGTATTTATAAGATATTACCCCCTGAGATATTTCCCAATAGTTGATATAAATATTAGTCTCCTTTTCCTTCCCCATATGATCAGTTTACACAGTTCAGAAATGTACTAATTTTGTTAAGTTACAGCTATACATGGGTATTAGACAATGTTTTGTGTTTCTGTTTATCACTAGGATAAACAATAATTGCTAAAAACAAGTTAAGGGCAAGTCAAATAATTCTGAGTTACTGAACAACAGCTGATATCAAAATGCTCAAGGAAAAACCTATTGTAGAAGTACTCCATTAATAATACTCACAGAGGCAAATCCTAAAACATTCTCCTCTCAAATAAACAGTAATGTGAATAAATACAGCATTTTAGTAGATTTTTTTTCCCAGGATTCACTCAGCAGAACAAGCATTGCTTCCCTATAATATGGTAGTATGATAAATGAGTCTTAAGATATCCATAGGGATTATAGTCTGTCAAAAGTAAAGTAGTCAAGGAGAGATAAGACCATTACTTCAACAGATTTCTCCCAAATGGCAAATTAACATGATCCTAAGAGATATCTCACTATCTGGGCAACTTATTTTTAAAAATAACTCGAAGCAGAAGCCCCACATATATGAGACATGGCACAGTCCCCAGCTGAACTGTGGGAACAATAGGAAACATGTTAAGAACTTCTCTGCCCCCAGGGTACCATACAACCTCAAGCACTAACGAATGAGGATGCAGGTCCTTTGGGAGCTGATATGATTACCATCAGTTACTGATACACATGCATCTTTAAACACTTGGAGAGTGCACTGAATTCGTATCTCTTAAACATCATTCAGGTATCAATGGAGCAGTTAGACCTTCCATCAGCTTATTAGTGGATTTAAAATGCACAAATCATACACATCCATCCACATTTGGCAACTAAAAATGGGTAAGTACTCAAAAAGTGTTTGCCTTTTTTTTCCCCTCAGAAGCCACAAGGAATGGAAACAAGAACTGGTGCAGAGCTTATGGATACTCAATGGCAGTAAGTAAGAACCACTCTGTGCAACACGTGACAAGAGTTAAGAAAGCGCCTGTTCACATTGAGCCTTTCACAGCAACACATGGAAAACATATGATATATCAAATAATTTGCACACCATTTTGAGGTTTTTTTTCAGCAAATGTTTCAGCAACCCCAGAGACGTGATGCAACTTCAGTGCAACATACAAATTTTGTCTATATTGAACACTTAAGGTCTTCATGCTCAGGAATGACTTATCTGAAAAACATGCCAAACTATGAAAGTAACTCTCTCCCTACAAATTAAAACATGATTTCCTGTATGCTGGAACATTAAGTTAGTGTGTCCATTATTATCCATCTAGAAATAAGTGTTCTCTGAAGGTGTGCTAACAGAAATCCATATTACAGAATACAGAATTAACCAGGTTGGAAAAGATCTTCGAGACCATCAAGTTCAACCTATCACCCAACACCATCTAATCAACTAAACCATGGCACTAAGTTCCTCATCCAGTCTCTTTTTAAACACTTCCCGTAACAGTGACTCCACCACTTCCCTGGGCAGCCCATTCCAATGGCAAATTACTCTTGCTGTGAAGAATTTCTTCCTAACAGCGAGCCTAAACTTCCCCTGGTGCAGCTTGAGACTGTGTCCTCTTGTTCTGGTGCTGATTGCCTGGGAGAAGAGACCAACCCCCTCCTGGCTATAGCCTCCCTTCAGGTAGTTGTAGAGAGCAATAAGGTCTCCCCTGAGCCTCCTCTTCTCCAGCCTAAGCAACCCCAGCTCCCTTAGCCGTCCCTCATAGGGCTTGTGCTCCAAACCCCTCACCAACTTTGTTGCCCTTCTCTGGGCACGTTCCAGCAACTCAACATCTTTCTTAAACTGAGGGGCCCAGAACTGGACACAGTACTCAAGGTGTGGCTTAACCAGTGCTGAGTACAGGGGCATTATTGTTTTGTACAATATCAGATCACAGAATTGTCAGGGTCGGAAGGGACCTCAAAGATAACCAGTTCCAACACCCCTGTCATGGGCACCTCACACTAGGTCAGGTTGCTCAGAGCTCCATCCAGCCTGGTCTTAAAAACTTCCAGGGTTGAGGCTTCCACCACCTCCAGTGTCCCACCACCCTCATGTGAAGTTACCATGAAATGGGGTATGTCTACATATAAAACACATGTAGGATTCCACCAAGAGGTCAATACCAAAAATTAATTGAAATTTAGTGCTGCTGAAACAAATGGAAGGTCCAGCATTTAATCAGTCTCAAAAAAACCAAAGTCAATCACTACTTATTTAGCTAGTATTAATTATATATTGCTCATTTATTAACAGAAATAAAGCTGCATATTGCATGTATTTCACATAAGAATACTAAAACTAATAACATAAATGTACTTATACTTACATATAAGCAGATTTTTGTTAGATCAGACCATTCCTCATTGAAGCATTAGGGCTGACTCAAAACCTTAGGGGTGAATTGGAATTACTTCAGCTGCCATGGGTTGTTAATATTCTTCTATTTAATTATTTTCCTACTACTGGAGAGAGTCCAACTAGGGCTATGAGGATGATTAAGGGAACAGAACATCTCTCTTAAAAGGCTGAGAGAACTAGGGCTATTTAGCCTGTAGAAGAGAAGGCTGAGAGGGAACCTGATCAGTATTTATAAATATGTTATAGGTGGGTATCAAGAATAAAGTGCAAGTCTCTTTTCACTGGTGTCCAATGATAGGATGAGGGGCAGTGGATGCAAATTGGAACACAGGAAGTTCAGCCTCAACATAAGGAAAAACTTCTTTACTGGGAGGGTGGTGGTGGACTGGAATCCTGGAACCTCTGGAAGCTACCCAGAGAAGCTGTTGAGTCTCCGTCTCTAAAGACTTTCAAAACACGCTTGGATGAGTTGCCGTGGGCCTACCCTAGGTGATCCAGCTTTGGGAGGTAGGCTGGACTATATAATCTCCAGAGGCCCCTTCCAACCCCTATCATTCTGTGATTTTCCATCTCCAATGTCTTCTGATTGAAGGATTGAAGGTTGTTAATGTAAAAAAAAAAAAAAAAAAAAAAAAAAGGTGGACTACAGATCATAAACATTTTGCACATACTTGATATGAAGACAACCATGGAAAAGTTCATATTGAAAAACTCGATTATAATAATACTAATATTTAAAAGAATTGTGTCAATATTTATTTCCCTAATCTCCACATTCAGTATATCAAAGTCACGGAGAACAAACAATGCTGTTTACCTGGTGAGAGGCAGAGTAGAGACATAACAATAGGAAACCAAAATGTCAGTATTTTAGAGACAAATATAACAAAATATTAACCAAGAAAAATCTCCTTCTCCTTGCAGCTGTACAGTATTTCTAATAGTTTGCAATAACAGCAGGAATCCCCATAGGTTTAGTATATGAGATACTATAACAGATGGAGCAGGAAGAGAAGTCCAAGAATCAGAACTGGAACAGATTATCTTGCATTTTCTTTAAATAACTGTGTTACAATTGCCTAATCATAACATTTGGAACTGTCCTGTCCCTCTCTGGCTTTCAGAACATGTGATCCACATTCCTGTCCTCTTTCTCCTTTAGCCACCACTCATATTCTTACAGCTGAGAAAGGACTTGCACAGCTGCAGAACATGTAACCTAAATTTTACAACAATTGTGCTACACTCTCCCACACATTTTCCTTAGGATTTATATTCCCAAGGAAAGTGAATTCCAGAATTTCTATACTAGTTTTAAAGTATGTTTGTTAGCACTGGCTCCTCGTCAAGTTTAAGTGATTAAATAAATAATGGAACATCCTTCACTATATTTAGAAGAAACATGCTGGCTGCAGTACAACTGCAGTTTGCTACTGTCTATAGATAGTATGGAAGTATTTGTCATTAGCTTCTTAAAAGAGCTAATTGTGTAGACTTCTAAAGCAACCGAGACAATTTGTTTGACTGGAAAGCAGTGGCATGTTACAGCTTAAAACCATCAAGCTCAGTAAGTTGGATTTATTCTAATCAAACAGTGAAAAGAATTAGTAAATGCAATGCTCCTGCCTGAATTAAAGTCAGCTTTCCAGTCTCTCCCAATTTCCTTTCCTCAGAAGCTCCTGGCTTGCTCAAAGTTCTCCCTCTGGTATCCACTTCCTCAGTGAGCAGCTCTGCCCTCTCCTGTTTTTATCTGCTTCGAGGAAACACTGTTTTGGAGTTGTTTTTACTTTGAAGTTTTCAAAGTATGACAGAAAAAATAAAAAGAAAAATAGTTGTCTTTTTCAGCTCTCTATTCTCTTGCCATCTGCACTAATGAGTTCTTTCTGAATTCCTTAGGATCCTCTTACTGTTGAGAAACCAGCTCCCCTCAACCCCTGCCTTTTCCAGACTCCCAATCCAGAAGTGCAGTGAGAGACAGCATTTGTTTGCCTTTCTGCTGCTACCTTTAACTAAAACATGACATCACCACATGCCAACTGAAGGCATAGTCTTGACCAGAGCATGGTGCAACTTCCACGCCAGTCACTGTATTTTTCCATGCATTCTCTGTTCTTAGGTGATCCTATGATTGTCCCAGGATGAATCACACCACTTCCTTCCCTCTTTGTTCAGGACTTTGATTTAACACCATGTTTCATTACAAATTGAAGCTTCCCTACTAAGGAACAGAAGAAGAAAAGAAAAAACAAAAAAAAACCAAAACAAAACAAATACAAACAAAACACACAAAAAAGACCCCAACCCAATTTACACTACCTTAAAAGTTTCATAATTTGGGGAATGGGATTCAGCCACAGTTATCTTTTTAGAGAATCTGTTGTCACTTCACCTCTCATATGACCTGACATATGTCAAAATCCAATTCTTACCCTGAATTCTGTCACTACTGAGTTCATCATCTAACCCTCAGTGAGCCTCAACACACACTTTCAGTAGGTACTGAGTTGCTGCCCACTAAAGCCAAACAAGTCTATCACTGAGAATGCTGCTGGGTCACTGTCTCATTGTTAGTTGGTCAAAACCATCATACCCTAACTTTAAATTTGGGGAATTTGAGTCTTCTAGTTGGCTTCCTGCTCCTTACTCCACTTCAACAGTCTGACACACCACCTTAGCAAGACTATGCACAAAGGTAATAGGGGTCTAGACCCATATGCATCCTCTCAGATGTGTCTAACCATTTAACTACACTAAGCAATTTCCAACTCTCTTAGAAGTCGTCATAGCTCAGAGAATTTCCTGCCTCATTTGCTTTCACCACATATTATGCCATCACCTCTAGAATTGCCCTAGTTACCCAAGTTGCTTCTGGTTTTCTTTGCGTAAATTCTTCTCCAGGTATTGCTCCCTAAAAATCCTTCAGATAAAAGGTTGCAATAACAGCTAATCTAGGTTGTTGAAAGTGGCACATTGAAACTACCTGCAATGGATTCCAAGATCTCTGCTGAATGAAACTGAGTTTTCCTTTCAACAAAAATTTTCACAGTATCACAGCTTGCAAAAAGAAGTTTGAACACCCAGTCCACCTCCCTTCTATCCAAAAGGTCACAATTTCAGTCACTAGCTCCTTAGGTGCAACCACCTTCACAGCGAGGTACATGCTTTTAGAAGAACCACCATCTTGATGTTGAGAAGAAACAACAAGACAGGTAGATTTAAAAACCATCAGATAGTCTATATTCCACATCAAATTTAACTGCTTTGCCACAACACAAGGCACGAAGCATACAAGCATCCATTCAGAAGTGGTCAAACATGCAAAGATAGCGGGCAAATTTCCCACACGTGCAGCTTAAGTTCAAGTGATATAATCCTTTTTCTATGATTGGTTTAGTGAACAATTTCCTAGATAGCTTAGAAGTAGTTAAAAACAAACAAACAAACAAAACCCCACCCAAGGAAACAAAAATAATAAACCCCAACAAAAAAAAAAAAAGAAAAAAAGAAGAAAAAAATCCTATTTCATAATTTCCTAGTTAATATGACAGAAGGTAAAGCTCCTTGCTGCCTCTAACTAAAGCAACAAGAACATCTGCATAGGATTTCCTGGAGGATTTAAAATTTCTCCTGATCAGATGCCATACTGCATCTCCGTTTTGGAGTCCCCACTCATAAACACTACAGCAAGGGACAAGCCAGAGCTATGTTTCTCAATCTTTAGAAGTTATCAGTGCACTCTGCTGTACTGTACCTGGAAACACAAAAAGCAAAGACCTTACCCCAAGGAAGAAAAGAGCCAATCTCAGCACCGCTTATCAGTGTCTTACCATATTCAGAAACTGCAGAGGGTTTTGCTATGACCACACAAACACAAATCATTTTAGCAAAGCAAAAGCACAATAAAACACAGACTAAATAGTTCCATAAAGGCTTCCCACTGTTAATCAGTACCATGATGCTTACCTTTGTCCCCAAGGTTACAAATCCACCTCCTCTGCAGCATTTAAACATAGACACAGCGTAAGACTCAGAAACAATCCTTTCATTTCAAAATGGTGCTTTTGTGATGTTGGGTGCTACAAGACAGGGGGCAGCCAGCAAGCCTGAACAAATCTGAGCTGTTGTAATTGTTTGCTTGGTTTTAATTACCCATGAGAAGAATGTTTGCAACTTGACTCCAGAGGCAGGGTGGCCTGTTATTGACATCACCTGATCAAATATAACCTAAAAGCATAGTAAACTCCATTTCGGTGGCATTTTCCCTGCTATTCTTTTTAGAATTAAACTTGCAGGGATTACTAACTAGCTGATTGCTATAGAACTGCATATTAAATATCTTCTAGAAAGAAAAAAAAAAAATGTGTCTGCTTGAATTTTTTTATAAATTCATAAAAGGAGACCTTGGAGCACAGGATTACAGACAGTGTTGGGTCATGACACTAATAAGATCAAAGTCCACAAATCCTGGCTCTCCTGAACATTGCTTTACATACTCTCAAAATCAGGACTGATGAATAAGTAGAGAACTTGAAAATTAATAAAACTGTAAGATATGCTATGTACCCTCTATTACATATGGAGGAAGGAAGGCAAGTGATTTCAAATTAACAGATCTGCTAGCACAGCTCACCACACTCATGAACTTATTGAGCATTAATTAAACACTGGTATCTGACTAGAAACCTTATTCTGCTTTTGGATGCAACAGTGCACTAGCCCTGCCAAGGCTGGACCATAAGACTTTTTTGATTCTGTTAACACTTTCAAAGATTGCATGACATGAACTTGAGTACCCTTATCCTCCACTACATTGAGAGAAATCAAAAGAAAAAAGCAGTATATAACAGAATGTTGCTGTTAAAATTAAACTGAGGTTGGACCAAAATAGATATTTTTGTAACAAAACATCAAACTGACTTTTAATAGGGCTTCAGCTATCATAAACCTTTCAAAAAAAGAGGCCTCTCTCATTTAAAGAGACTAATTAATATCACTTTACTATGATTTAATACATTAAATAAATCTAATTAGAGATTAGATCAAATTAATCAAATGCTACACTGATAACAAAGACAAATAAATAGAAGGTGAGAGTGGATGTAATAAAAGCATGAAAGCATTTTAATGAAACATGCCATGCAGCCATCATCTACTTTACATGACCACTCTGGGATCAGGCTGGGAAGCTTCCCCACTCCTGGCTTCCTTACACTCTCCTTGAGCCAACACAGGGAGTCAGACCAGTTGGAAACAAACTGGCAACAAACCAGCAAAAGAGAAATTTGTTTTCAACCAGACCAGTGAGCTAGTGGGGCTGAAATCCAAGTCATGAAACAGTACTGATATGAGGGCAGCTGATACTTGTCAATCTCATCGAGGCTCCCCAGAACTAGACCTCATCTTTCTGGCAGTGTAACAGAAAGATTTCATTCTTGTCCACTATGTTTCTGGTTGTATCTCCCAGGATGGTATCTCTTAGTTGATAACATGGCAGTGCTAACTTGTGTGCAGCTTGTGATACACAGCAATACTTCCCCACAGTCTCAAGTACTGAATCCCGCTTATATGCAGCAGTGGTTATCACTCAGCTCCTGTTTTCCTTCTGGCATAATTAATATGTCCCTTTCTTCAAACGAATATAATATATTGGTTCTAAACTCAGTCTGTTCTGTACTCTCTTTAAAATAGTATGACCCTGTAAGGCGACCCTACTGCCCTGGGACTTTGTCTTCTCTTCACAAGTGTTAAGAGCTGGTATTTCTTCCCATGCAAGTATCCTTTCATCACATTAATCAGAAACAGTGTTTTAAAGATTCTAGGTTCATTGAGACAATCTGACCTGTTCTTACAGCTCCTTGTGACTTATACTGACAGCTGCCACCTTAACACAATCAATCTTTCTAATGAAAAATCATGCAAAAGTAGTGCCATGTAACCCCAAATTTTGGCTTCCTCTGACATTCATAGGATACCAACTCACCTTTTTCTTTGGCATTCTGAAGGTATTGTAAGTGCACTTACAGAAAGATTTCTTAGAGTTTGATGCATATTTCAGTTCCATTTTATTCATTAATTTTGTCCTACACTTTCAAGTTGTTTTTGTTTTCTTGGTCATCCTTAGTAATTCAATCTACTTTCCAGCTCTTGTGCTTGAGTCCATAAACAGTCTATAGTTGAACCAAATTACCTTTGCTATCTTTCCTTTACCACGGGATAATTTGTCATCATGTTCTTGTTAGTTCTCTTAAAGAGAGAACTTCCATATCCTTGCAGTATGCTTGGTAAGAGAAATATCCTGATAAGGACATCTTAAAATCCAATCAACTCAATCTTTTTAAATTTACTTCATCTACTGTTTGTTTGGTGTACTACAAGGTAGTAGCATTTTGCTGCATAACTTAAAAATCAGGCAAGATGGCTATTCTGTTACTATTTCTTATAAGGAGGAACTTCCTCTCACTTTTAATAAGTATCCTTTGTCCTGTCTTAAAAATTAGCATGTCACTCTGATTTTAAATGCAATAATCAATACTTTAGTATTCTAAATGGCTATCATTCTGCATCCCAGGTCCTGTTTTCTGAGCTTAAACTCCCAACCACTGGGCTTCAAATTAACATTTAAACATTTGCCTTAATTCTCTTGAGTGACATGCACATTTAACCTCACTTCATATTCAGCAATTAATAAGACTGATTGAAAAGCAATATGTGTGGTTTACAGAAAACATAAGGTTTAAAATGTGGGTTTGTATCTCTAAATTTTTCAAAACTTAACAGTGAGAGATGGAACTGCACAATTTAAAGAAATTCAGTTCTATTTATACCAGGTGGGAGGAACTGGCAAAAGGCACCAGGAAAGGAAAACACTTTTATTACAAAGCCAGGTCTCCCTCCCTCTCAGAGCTAGTCACTGCAACAGGGAGATTGAAAACCCTGAAATGCAACCCAGATTTGGAGAGAGAGAATTATTCATGTAAGCTTGAAGTCACAGATGAAGGCATTGTATTATAAGAGAATACTTTCAGAGACAAAGAAGTCTTAAGAAGACTGTATCTCTAATATACACCCAAGTTTCCTTTAAAATTGCCTATATTTGCAAAACTGAGGGATGCAAGACTGGAAGTACAACGTGTGATGTACAAAACTCCAGCAAATGGTCCCAAACTTGCATCTGCTACACTGGTGAAAATCTGTCATCATACCTTTTCAGTCTACAGAGTCACTAGGATTAGCAGGAGTACAAGTGTGAAATCTGGTCAATTAACTTCAGCAGGAGGAGCTCTGTATAGAAACAACAGCTGCCAGGTCAGACACTACGGCTGGCCTTTCTCAATGCAAAGCAATAGCAAGAGGAGGTACCACGGTATTTGTTAGCACAGCTTCATGTTTTTGATACTTTATAAACAGAATCTGCTACATGCTCCTTCTTGTATAATAGTTCTGTACTGCTGCACAGAGAAACCCAGTGAAGAAACAGCAAAAGGAAAGAGGCAATCAATTATGCAATAATACAATAAAATACAATAGACCAGGTTGGAAGAGACCTTCAAGATCATCACGTCCAACCTATCAACCAATCCAACCCACCCAAACAACTAGATCCTGGCACCAAGCACCCCATCAAGCCTCCTCCTGAACACCTCCAATGATGGTAACTCCACCACCTCCCCAGGCAGCATTTGTAGTGGTAGGACCACAGAGAACAAATTATGCAGAATGACTTGTAGTCCAGAGGCAGGATCAAGCTTAACCACTCCTCTACTATCATATATTCTAGACTACACACTGCAGTTCTCACTCCTTTGCTGTGCAAATGTCCTAACATGACCTTGCATAAATAGTCACTATAGTAGCACATGACATTTGTCAAAATAAGTTTTCAAAGATGGGGATGAAAGATTGGCTCCTTAGTAAAGATCAAGGCTTATAGTTCCTGTGGATACACCAGTCATGGTTTCACAGTCACACATGCATTCTCCAGTGGGTTTCAAATACGCCGTATATTTCTGCAATAGATAGAACCTTTCAGAGCTAAACTATGCTCCAGAATATGCTGACTGCTGTATAGCCTAAGGACTCTAACCAAGTCCCTAATTCAGGAGCCGAAGCTCCTTAAGCCGGTGATTAAGTAGGCAGGTCTGAACTTGTGTTTTGCAGTTCAATCACCGAGAGAAGGAGCCCACATCATTAACATCTTTCGCCACCTCCACTGGTGGTTAACTATGCCCTTGGAATTTCCATGTCATTTTTTCAGAATGTTCAAAACTGCTATGGAAGGGAGAGGAAAAGGAAAAAAAGAGGGAGAAGGGGTGGTGGGGGAAGGAAGAAAGGCAAGGGTGAGAAAGAGGGAGAAAGGGGAGGGCGGGAAGGAAGGAGAAAGGGGAGGGTGGGGAAGGAGGGAGAAAGGGGAGGGGGAAAGAAGGGGTGGGATGGGGGGGAAAGGAGGGAGAAAGGGGGAAAGCCAGAGTCACTCTAGTCTTCAAAAAGGGTTAGAAGTACACCTAAGCCATGAACAGCCAGTTTCTCCAGGAGGATGCTCTGGGAAACAATGTTAAATGCTTTACTAAAGTCTAGGTAAACATCCACAGCCTTTCCCTCATCCACTAAGAAGGTTACCTTCGCATGGAAGGAGATCAGGTTCATCAGCAGGACCTGCTCTTCATGAACCCATGCTGACTGGACCTGATCACCTGATTGTCCTATATAGTACATGCCTACCAGAAAAGGAGAAGATCAATAAACTGAAATTACATTAACTCACTCCTTGATCAAGAGGAGGCATGATGGCTTTAGCTGCTTCCAAAGGAGGAGGGGAAGGGGGTGGGGGAGGTGGGAATCCTTAGTTGTTTTTTTTAAAGTGTAGTCAGAGTGGAGAATAGCAGAAGCAAGAGTTAATCCACTATTAATCCACTTGCTGGTAGTAAAATGTTCACATTAAAGATAAAAATATATGTAAAATATTCTAAATTCACCACTTCCAGATGTGATATGTATTAAGGTTTGTTGTTTTTTGTAATATGAGGTCCACTTTAGCACAAATTTTGCAAAGAGATTTTCTCTCACAATTTTCTGCCAACACAGAAATTTAGACTTCTAAACAGTTTTTTCTCAGGGCATGAACATCAAACACTTCTGAAAGTTACACAAAAAGAGTCACGCAAAGTGAAATTTAATCTTCAGATGTCTTTTCTGTTATACAAGCACAGAAATGAATGGCATATCCTGTAAACACTTTATGGAATGCACATTTCTAATAGACTACCATGACTGATACCTTAATTAAAAAAAAAAGAAGAGCCAAACAATAAAACAACAAGATAGGTTTGTCTTTAGACAACACTGAAGCCAGAACAGAGAAGAGCCATAAACGTTTCCTTCTTCCCAGATCTAACAGCATTGTTTGCAACAATGAACTCTAAAAGATACATCATTCTACAACAAAAAAAAAAAAGGAATAAATTTCCAACACAGACTAAGAAGTAGTCATCTTACCTGCAGAACACTAGGTATCCATGCTGAGGAATGGAAAAAAAAACAAACACTTAAGATGGGAGTTAGAAAAATAAATAAATCACAAGAGCAGATAGATTCCAGTGTAGTAAAATTTAGAAAACTTCAACTGTTTTTGAGATTGGAAACCTCTCTACCTAGAATAACAGAGGTTTGCTCAAGATGAGACTTTCCTAGTGTTTTTAATTATGTATGTGTATATCTAAAGAAAAGAGTAGGGAAAAACTGTCAATCAATCTAAGACCACCTTGTCTTCATATGTTGGTCTAGATATAGATTATAGATTGATAAATCAATCCATCAGATAGCATTGTGGAGTTAAAATAAGAGTTAGAAAAAAAAACCTATAGAAAAGTAAAGTACCTGGGCATTCTGTGTGAAAGGTTTTATTAAAGATGACCCTTGTCATGCAGTGAAAAGAAAAAAGAAGCATGGCAAGAACATTTTATGTGTTTCCAAATAATATTTGAGTTGCAAGAATAAGAGTTTAATCTGCCAGAGCAGCAATTAAGCTGAAGGTGAAAAAGCTCCGCTCCCTCTTCTGCATAAAACCATCATGCATGAAGCCCAATAAGCTGGTCACAGCATGAGGAACAAAGCTGAAAGTATCAGCATATCCCTTAGATGAAGCGAGGACATCAGTCTCTATTTGATAAAGCTTGTTGTGTTGAGCAGCAGGTACCTTTTAACTTCAAAACAATTTACATATTGAGAAGAGACTGAGGAAAAGCAATATAAAAAATAAGCTCTTGAGCGTCTAGAAAATGCAAAGGTTAAATACGGACACCCTAGGAACAACACATGACAGATGTAGCGGTAAGAGGTAGGGAAAGGGTATTTGAAAGACTTCTGAAGTAACGAATTCTGAAAGGTTTGGAGAATAGAGAAAACTGACATAAAAGGATCTAACTGAGAAAAACAGGTCTGAACATCAGTGAAATCTTGACATCAAGATTATTCTGAGTGATACTTACTGTTCATGATGGCAGCCTCTTTGAGCTGAACCAGACTGTGGGAAAAAAAATCTCCAAAGAGAATCTGGGAATCTCAACTCCACATGCATATGTATAAAGACTGACTAAAATGGTGCTGTGTGTACTAAAGAAGCAATCCCACATCGACAAACAGAGGACTGGATGACCAGCAGTGAGTACTGTGACTGCAGTCTGCTAAAGACAAACTGCAATAAGGTATTTATAGTCAGTATCAAACTTTTCTTTTATGAAGTACAAACAAGGCCTTGCCGGATTTCAAGGGGGCTATGTCTTTTAGAAATAGTTTTATTATTGGTCAAAAGAACAATAAAACAAATGTTAACAGAAGAAAATGAAAGCATAAACATATGCTAAAAGCTAACATCAATGGTGTCCCCAATGCAGTGTATTTTATAAGGTCCATTCTACAGCAAAAAAATGGGTCCTTCCTCCACAATCAAGGTTGTCAAAAGCTTAATATCATAACATGGAAATATATAGAAGTATTTATATATTTATTTGTATAGAGAAATATAAAGCTTTGACTTAAGAGACAAGAGCACTTATTTCTGTTTGAAATTTGCATTTTAATTTTTCTAGGTTACTTGCAATTTTTTTTTGCATTAGAAATGCAGAGAACAATACAAGCACTAACAGAATCACTCTGACAGGAATTATGTACCAGTTCCTGTGGAGTAACAAAGCTGAAAAACTTTTAACATTTACTCTTCTGACAAATCTAGTTGTTGACAACATTTAGTAGTGCTTAATACAGTAGCAGTTGCAAATTCTGGGAAAAAAAAGTTACTAAGATTCCCTCTCATTTGGCAAATGGAATTTTCCACTTCCTATAAAGGCTATTTTTGCCAAAGGAACTTGTACAGAGTTGTGCTATGACTGCACATGAAATGGAAAGTTCCACAGCTGTAATGAGACTGGGAACTTTTGTTCATGGAACACTATTTTTTCCCTATTAAACAAATGCATCATAGTCAATAGCAGCATTGTTTATCTTTGCCACAAATGTAAGATTTATTATTTTATTCCTCAGTATAAATTGTATCTGATTTAAAATTGTTATCTTCCATAACGCATGTCTGGTAAGTTTCATGACAAAAAGCACAAAAGCACAGCTGCTATTTGCCACATCCCCTACACCTACCATAACAGTTTGCTTGCATGCAACCCACCATGAGCTGAATAGGCTAAAAGCAGAAACAGCTTTCATTTAGAGATATTAGGATTCACGCAAGTTGCAACAAAGATATCTATATATCAAATAACTTAATTTTTATGGTGACAGCAAACTTCAGTCATTAGTACTAGATACATAAAAGCATTCTGATTTAAAGCTGATCACTAAATCTCGACTAATCTATCCACATGAGATCAAACAAGAATTCTGCCTTAAATCTGTGGTGACAGTTAAACTCCACATAATATGAAAATCGCTTTACTATAAATAGCACCCAGAACAGAGGGAAAAGAAGTAAAGGTATATGAAAAGATGGCAGGAGAAGGGATTACTGCTGCATGGAATTTGGTGCATTTTCTCTGCAAGTATGTAGCTCAAAAAATCACATCTTTGAAAGAGATTTGAGTGAATGGCAAAGGGGTATTCACTAGAAATTAGAAAAATCCATTCTATGACTCATTTAAAAGAGGGGTCAGCAAAATCAGATGGTATTTGCAGAGTAAATAGCAAATAATTACAAGTGTCAAGATCTTGTGCATAGTCTGGAACTTTAATTACGTGAGACAAAAAACAGAGGAAAATAATTAGATGGTAGTCATTTATTACGCAGACTAATGGATAGAGTTATAACAGCTACTTAGGCATTTTAAAGTTCATCCTTCAACAGCAACTAGATATTTAGAGATCTGTTCTAATACAGTGAGAACAATACAGACATATGAGACATCTTCCCTGGAAGTTATGGGATCCCATTTTGCTTACACTGCAAAAGTTACAGTTACAAAAGTATAAATATATATTTGCTTTGAAAAAATGTCATTGGTGATAAATCACAGGGAAAAAACTTTCATACAACTTCCAGTCTTCAGAAGAGCTTATAAGGCTGGACTTAGGGACAATAATAGCTTTGCTGGTAGGTTGAGCAACTTAGGGAATCAGTGAGATTCACCACACAAAATACACCAGAAGGGAAATATACCCCACAAGATTCAAGCAAAAGGAGTAAGACCGATGAGAGATATAAAATTTCACTGTAAAGCAAGGTACAAATTCAAGCCTGATGGGATGCTGACACTGCTTGGCTTCAGACCAGCCTGGAGTTACCTGGTGGTCTTCGGAAACTGTCATAGGAAACTACGACAGATGCACAGTCACATTTGGCACTATTGCATATGCAACTGTCCTTCTTAGGAAAGCAAACAGGTACAAAAAAAGACTCCACCATAATGTTTTAACTACCCTGTGAAAAGCAGCCTATCAATCTCAAGTGCTACTGTTGTCCCATCCCATAAGAACAAAATTCATTACATGAAGCAACCTGGCAACTACTGCCCTACACTTCCAAGTGACCCATACCAATTAATATCCTCAAGCATGTTTGCCCAAGTTTATTTCACTTTCACTTAGATTTCCATCATTCTGTCTCTCTTCTTTTACTGCTTTGTGGTTATTAAATGTATCTGATGAATGAGCGGGTGACAGCTCTTTATTCTGATGTCCACCCTTCAAAAAAAATCCCAGTAAAAAATTACAGAAGTCTTGACATTTGTGAATTTCCCTGCAATGTCTTTCAGCTGACAGTCAAGCATGTCCAAACAGGTTTCTTTGTTGCTTGTCCTGGCATCACACCAATGAGCTGAACAGGTGAAAATATTCAAGATGATTTATTCTTCCCCATCTGACTGGTATCTCCCCTCTGTACCATATGCCTACTGTTGCCTTGAGCTCCCATCCTCACCCCATCCATGGTAGTTTGCTGTCCCAAGAGCCTGCTCTTGCAGGCCACTCCACTTTTCATCCTTGCAGCTTAACACAAAATAAGTTCAAACACTCATCTGGAAGAGATTACTTGTAAAGAACCTTCATCAGTGCTAACTTACAAAGACAACTTTTGAAGTGATCTATATGGGTACCTGTTTGTATAAGCTTAAAAAACATATATGAGAAAATATCCAAGGCAAGAATTTTACTAGTTCATTGAAAGTAGTCCTGCAGTTTTCACAGGCAAGTTACAGAGCTGTTAATATCAAGCAATAAATAGCTTGTAACAACTCTTTTGAAACCTGCAGTTCCAGTCTTCACCACAGCAGTGGCTGTATCACTCCCTAAAGGATATCTGGTCTCAATCAATACCACAGAAGAAGCTGTAAGTAAACAAATAACTGCTATAATACCTCATCAAATTTTAAGTTGCCACACAACAAGTTGGCATATGATCAGATGAAGTCTATGGAGGTTAGAGTTTCAGTTTAATTAACAGTTTTCAGAAAATCTAATATATCTTCAAACAAACAAACAAACAAAAAGTTATTTAACTACTTGAATAATTTGGGTTTATTATGGACATTTGAAACCAAAAGACTGCTCAGAAAGCTTTTGTACCTGAGACAAATTAAAATAAATATGGAAATCAAGTGCCCAGCAGGTCTAGGGTGGTTCTCCTTCCCCTCAGGTGTGAGACCACACCTGGAATATTGTGTCCAGTTTTGGACAACAGTTAAGGGAGACAGGGATCTATTGGAGAGTCCAGTGGAGAGCTATGAGGATGACTGGGGGACTTGAATATCTCTCCTGTGAAGAAAAACTGAGAGACCTGGGGCTGTTTAGTCTTGAGAGGATGTGGTGTGTTGAAAATTTCCCCCAACATTAAATTTGCCAGACCAGCTCAGTTGGAATCAAATGAAAAGCTGTGTTTACAAGCAAAACTACAATCTACAATGAAAGGCAATGACTATGTACAAAATAAACAGTATTTAAAATATTTGCAGATATTTACAACTAATGAACAGCACAAGGACCCCCTGGTCCTTGACCAGGGGAAGCTAACAAGCTAAGAGTTTCTCCCTCCCTGCCCCCCTTACCCTCCTGTACATAAAAGGGACAAGAGAAAGGGGCAGAGAAATATTTCTTAAATTTAGCCAAAACAGTGCAGCCAAGGTCAAGCAGAAGTGAGTTAGTATCTCTCCCAGAGTTGTTTTGGTACAACTAGTTTAAGTTCCTTATCTCTTCCAATGGGATTGTTTGGAACTATAATTACTTTTCTTTTTACACCCAACAGTGATTTGTTTACATTTTACTACTTTCTGCTCAAGATCTGTGAAAAATTTTTAAAGGCATAGCCTAAAACTACCACAGAGGAGAGGGCTGAAAGAGGATCTTATTAACCTCTATAAATATCTGAGAAGTGGGTGTGAAGATGAAGGTGCCAGCCTCTTATTGGTAGTGCCCAGGGATAGGACAAGAACCATGGGTACAAGCTGGAACACAGGAGGTTCCACCTCGACATGAGGAGAAATGTCTTCATAGTGAAGGTGAAAAAGCACTGCAACAGACTGCCCTGAGAGGTTGTGGAATCCCCTCTGGAGACTTCAAAACCCAGCTGGATGCATTCCTGTGCATCCTGCCCTAGGTGATTCTGTTTTGGCAGGGATGCTGCAGTCAACTTCTAGAGGTCCCTTCCAGACCCTAACATTCTGCATTTCGTAGTGTGAAAAAACTAAATTATTTGCATAAAACAAAATAAAGTACACTCATGTTGTCTTGATTCAGGACTGATACAAACAGGTGGAGTCATAAGTATCTCATGCTGTTGTCATTGAATGAACCTAATCTGTTTGGATGCATTAAAAGAGGGTTTGTGTGATGCTGCCAAGTCAGACACTGAAGAACAACAGGTTACAATCTCCATCCTCCATCTTTCTCATTGAAAAAGATTTGATAACAGACAGGTTAAATAGTCATAGAATCATAGAATCATAGACGCAATAAGGTTGAAAAAGACCTCAAAGATCATCAAGTCCAACCTGTCACCAAAGACCTCATGACTACTAAACCATGGCACCAAGTGTCATGTCCAGTCCCCTCTTGAGCACCTCCAGGGATGGTGACTCCACCACCTCCCTGGGCAGCCCATTCCAATGGCAAATGACTCTCTCAGTAAAGAACTTTGTCCTCACCTTGAGCCTAAACTTCCCCTGGCACAGCTTGAGACTGTGCCCTCTTGTTCTGGTGCTGGCTGCCTGGGAGAAGAGACCAACCCCCTCCTGGCTACAACCACTCTTCAGGTAGTTGTAGAGAGCAATGAGGTCTCCCCTGAGCCTCCTCTTCTCCAGGCTAAACAATCCCAGCTCCCTCAGCCTCTCCTCGTAGGGCTTGTGCTCTAGGCCTCTCACCAGCCTCGTTGCCCTTCTCTGGACACATTCAAGTGTCTCAATGTCCTTCTTAAATTGAGGGGCCCAGAACTGGACACAGGACTCAAGGTGTGGCCTAACCAGTGCTGAGTACAGGGGCACAATGACTTCCCTGCTCCTGCTGACCACACTATTTCTGATGCAGGGCAGGATGCCATTGGCCTTCTTGGCCACCTGGGCACACTGCTGGCTCATGTTCAGCCAGCTGTCAACCAGTACCCCCATGTCCCATTCTGCCTGGTCACTCTCCAGCCACTCCAACCCCAGCCTGTAGCACTGCATGGGGTTGTTGTGACCAAAGCGCAGCACCCGGCACTTGGACTTGTTGAATGCCATCATGTTGGACTCTAGCCATCTGTCCAGCCTGTCAAGGTCCCTCTACAGAGCCCTTCTACCCTCTAACAGATCAACACCTGCTAGCAACTTGGTGTCATCTACAAATTTACTGATGACTGTCTCAATCCCCTCATCCAGGTCATCAATAAAGATACTGAACAGGACAGGGCTCAGTACTGATCCATGGGGGACACCACTAGTGACTGGCTGCCAGCTGGATGTGGCACCATTCACCACCACTCTCTCAGCCCTCCAGCCAGTTCCTAACCCAGCACAGAGTGCTCCTGTCCAAGCCACGGACTGACAGCTTGGCCGGGAGTTTGCTGTGGGGATGGTGTCAAAGGCCTTGCTAAAGTCCAGGTAGACTACATCCACAGCCTTCCCCACATCCACCAGGCGGTCACCTGATCATAGAAGGAGATCAGGTTGGTCAGACAGGACCTGCCCTTCCTAAATCCATGTTGGCTGGGCCTGATCCCTTGGCCATCCTTCAGGTGCACAGTGATTGCCCCCAGGATGATCGGCTCCATACTCTTTCCTGGCACTGAGGTCAGGCTGACAGGCCTGTAGTTTGCAGGTTCCTCCATCCGGCCCTTCTTGTGGATGGGCATCAGATTGGCCAGCTTCCAATCATCTGGGACCTCTCCGGTGAGACAGGACTGGTGGAAAATGATGGAGAGCAGCTTGGCCACCTCATCTGCCAGCTCTCTCAGCACCCTAGTCAAGAACCCTTGATTTAAGAAATGAGGTGACACCTTTACAAAATACAAAGCACTAGTGTGATACATTAACTGGAGAAAGTGGTTAAATTAGCTCAAACTCAGCTAATTTAATATTCCAAAAGGTGTCTGAGTACATGCTGCTTGACAGCATGCATACTTGCATTTTAAGAGGCAGAATTTCCCCAGTACATCTAGCACCAATAGTTCAAAGAGATTTGTCAACTATCAGGCACAAATTATTTAAGATAATACTGTTTTATTTTCATTCACTCATTTGTCACTACTTTTAAGAATGATTTCCTTATGCCTCAACTACATAAAAACTCCTTTGCATCCTGTTCTTCCTGCTTTGACATTAAGCATCCTTTCTTGAAATTGCTCTCCTCCCATAGCTGGTTTCCAGCACCAGTCTCAGCAGCATTCAGTCCAATTTTCTCAAGGCTTTTTCCCCATGAATGATTTTCAATTTTACATGTCAGTAAAATATCCAAACCCTCACTACCATGGGGTTAAGATCAAAACCTGGTGATAATTCCTCCCAATTCCCTTAATTCCCTTTTATTTTATTATTTGTAAGAAAAGCATTGCCTTCTTAACATGCTTCCTTTTTCAGATCAACACTGAAGCTAGAGGAGAACTTGAAGCCTTATCCCTTTTAGGTATTGATTCGACTTTTCTAACATGGCATTTGTTCTGTGCTCCATCAACAATCTGGGAAGAAAATTTGAGCTTCTCTCCAGGTAGCATATATCATATAGACAAGGAGCACTTCTCTTTTCATGCAACTCATTCCAGTAGAGAAAGTAAACCACAGTTTCCTATTGAGTTTTAAAATGCTACTTCATGTATAATATATAAGATCTGTTAGTTGCATCAGTTTTACTTTTTCTGGTATGTTTTCTGCTTTAAAATGTTGCATGCAATATTTCAGCCACTGGTTCAGTATCTATTACTGGCTGTAAGTGACCCTGAACTAGCACCCATTTTGCTGCTATCAACAATCACTTGAGCATTACAGATTTTTTTGGCTGACAATATAACCTACTGCTTTGTTGTTACATTTAAAGTTGCCATGGAGACAAAAGAACAGTTGAATAGCAATCTTAATGCTTGAGAAAGGCTTGTTCCTTAGTAATAGGATGCTACTTGCCAGTATGGAGTCTTGGGGTTTAATGGAAGTTATTATAAATAGTAACTTCTGAAGCAAAGCCTTCCTCAAAAAATATCCCAAAAGACAAGAAAAGAGATTTATGTTTCCTCCTGCCCACCCTAGTTCCACTGGTAACAAAGGCAGAGGAGACTTATCTTACAGTCTTGTGGCACAGAAGTTCCCTCTAGCTCCATATCCTGAAGGACACAACAGCTGCTTAGCCAAAAAGCTTACCTTATTTTCTCTCCATGCGCTTGTAGGTTGCAAATAACATCAAAATGGAAAGGAATAGGAAAGTTCCATACTTCATCTTCCTTACCAACTCAGGTAAAGTGTTGCTCCATCCACAGAAACTAGGAAAAAGATCACGGATCCTCTCTTTGATTTTTCCCTTGATTTTTCCCATACAGATCTGCTTTTTCACTAGTGCAAACCTTCCTACACAATGTGGAGACACTCAGACTAGCAGCTGAATCCCACTGCCTGCTGCTCATAATCCATTAACTCACACTACAATCCAACTTGCAACCGACAGGAATGGAGGACGCTCAGCCCAGCCCTGGGATGCTTGGAACCTTTCAGATTCCAGTTCCAGATGATTAATTCCTTCCATCTCACTGCAGCTACTGCTCTCCAGCATACAGTAAACATGGGATCAAAATTAGTATCACCTAAAGAGTTTTCTATCTTAAATCCTGTTCATGGGAAGTCAGAGAATTTCTGAAGAACATTGCAAATAGTAGGTTATCCCTGGTTTGGTACAGTGAATGAGAGATAAAATGTGATAAAGAGTCTTGTCTGCAAAGCCAACCATTAGACAAAGCAAGCAGCTGTCAGGGACAGCTACAGGAATATTTTCCTATACAAGAGACTTATCTTCACCCTCCACTTGACACTGTTGCACTTCTCCCAACACCTCAGTGGCAGTAAGAACACAAAACTTATTCCTAGAGGTTGCTGCCTGATCCTTCCCTATCAGTAGACGCAACTTTAGCCCGTTGATTTCCTGCCCCATGAGCTGACACTAACTTTCCTGTTGCCATAAGGAGTAGGATAATACAGTAAGGAGTAAATATTCTAGCAAGGCAATGAGTGGTAGGAAATAAGGCACAAGAAGAGGAGGAAGACCAAGATAAAGATGGTTCTTCTTGCTCCTCACCAGACCTCCCCCTGCTGAAAAACTCCTGCATGCCCTTTCCCAGTCACTGAATTGTCTCTGCCCTCTTTGCCTTTGTTCCCCATATCCCTGACATCCCATTTGTGGGTCCTCTTACCTCTATAGAAACCTCTTGCAAACCCACAGCTTTCAACAACCCGCTCTCTGTGCCAAAATAGATTTTGTTGACACTTCAGAAGGAACACTTCACACTGAGGATCTTTTACTCATGCTGGACAAAATCTGCTTTTGCTAAGAAGCCTTGAATTGACTTTGGAGCTCACAGAAGCAAAATTATTAAACGTTAACATATGAAAGGACAAGCAGGCTGTGTGACAGTGGAGGTCTGTTTTCTAGCCTGGAAATTTCCAGCTGAGTGAGAACATTCTACTGATAAGCTGAAATTAAACACACAGACTGATCCTAGTTTTACAAATTCTCTGATCTACAGCAAAGGTGATTACAGTGTAAATAAAATTGTGGAAGAACACTACTTTTTTGTTCTTTTGAGCAAATAGCTTTCTATTACTTGAGAGAGGAGAGAAACTGAAGAAATAAGTTTTTATTACAGATATTTAATTCAGCATCTCAGTGCCCATAAGCTTCTTGCCCTCTCTCAGGAGTTTCATTATTCTAACCTCAGTTTTGCCTCAGCCACTCCTGCTCTAGACTTGTCCAATTACAGAGAGTGCACAGCTTAAGTCAGTTGCCTGGGCAGGTGCCCAGCAAGACAGGAGCTTCTTCCAAAAAGGCAGAGTGCTCTCCTGTTATGGTATCTTATTCAGAAACATCAACATCCCATGACAGGGTGTAGTGGGTTTGGCTGAGCTGGAGTTAATTCTCAAAGCATCTTTCTAGTGCTGTGTTTTGCAGTACTGTAACATTATCAGTGTTTTGGCTGCTGCTGAACAAGCATCCAGGCTGTTTTTCCAACACTACCCGGCCCGAAGAGTACACTGAAGGGCAGGCAAGATCTTGTGAGGAGAAACAGCTGAGCCAACTGACCCAATCTGGCCAAAGGGGTATTCCATGCCATATCAACTCAGATATAAGAACGAAGCAAAAGAAGGAAGTAGTGTGGCTATTTGTCCATGGCGTTTGTCCTCAGGCGGAACCAGTACATGTTGAAAGCCCTGCTACCCAAGACCGCAGCACTGTCTACTGAGGGGAAGTAGAGAAAACATCTCTTTGCTTTCACTTCTGTGTGTGGTCTTTTGCTTGTGCCTATCATTATTATTAAATGGCTTCTGTCCTGTAATTCACTTTTCTGATATTTTCCCCTCTCTGCTGTCCAGCTAAGAAGGGGAGTGATAGAGCAGCTTTGGTGGGCATTTGGCCCCCATCCAGTGCCAAACCACCACACAGGGATGCTTGACAACAGCATGCAACCCCTACTTTGGAAGATCACCCACCAGGGCCAGCAGAGAGACTTGGGCATCATCACACCAAAATGGCAGTAGATGCTGGTTTCTCCAACTACAGAGAGAAAAATGCAGTCTGGCACATCATTTCTGACAGGTTGCCAAACCCAATTCCATACCTCTGTAAAAGGATGAAGGCAAAAGATAAATCTGCTAACAAAATTATGACATTTCTGACATCCTTGTGCCTCCACAGTCAAGCTTGAATGGAAGGGAAAGAAGTCCATGCACCATGAAATTAGCTAAAACTCAAAGGGAAAAGAAAAACAGCCTCAGCTCAGTCCCACTAGTTTTTTTTTTATCAAACATATTTGGAATGGTTCCCACCTCGGGAGAGAAAAATCTTCTCTGAAACACAGTTTAAAGAAATGTGTGACAGGGAAGGAAATAAAAGGCTTCAGCTGAAAAAAGGTTATATGGAAAGATCATTTTACAGGAGGAAGACTTCTGGAAAAGACTGTTCAGTGAAAACAAAATTTCCAGATGGAACTCAAAAGGAAATAAAGCAAGAAACTGATAACTCCTAGATCAAGTTGTACTGGAAGATTAACATATATTCAGAAAGTATGAGGAATATGAAAGGGTATGCCTTTCAAACTTAAGCTCATGTAAGTTCCTTATGAGAGGCATTATACTAGCATCCATGTGAAGTCTAGTTTAATTCATTTAATGATAGCTGAGAAAACCCCAGCCATAGATGTTCCTCACACCAAGTATGGGCCTTTCTTCCACACAACAACTAGATTTTAAAAAATTGGGGAAAAAAAAAATCAGGTTTGCTCAGGATTTAATTTCCTGTATTTCCATTCTAAATATCTTAAAGAAGTGCAATACCTAAATACATTGGAGGGTGAAGTAACATACTCAGGCTACTCAAGTTCAAAGAAATAAATGAAATTAAGATGAAGAGTAAATAGAGGCCAAACATGTAAAGTTTTAGGAAGGATCCAGTTGAATTATGAAAATGAAGAATTATAAGGAAACTGGCAAACACACCCATAGATAATCTAGTGAATTCTAGCATTAAATAAAATAAACCTACAGACTTACCTGTTACCATGCTGGTTTGCCTTAGTACTTTTTTGTTGCACCTTAGTCTGTGAGATGAGAGATTCCTCGGTGTTAAAGCAAGATGAAGGAAGCCTTTCCCTCAAGATGTTTGGCAGAAAGAAGCTACACTGATGCTCAGAGCAAGAGGCTCTGGGCAGAGCACGGTAAATCCATTACAGCCACCATGCCATGTCCTTGCAACATCTCAAATTAGGAAACCTTTGATACCCTTCCAATAAATCCCTCTTTCATCCTTTTGTTTCTTGTGGTTGGAACAATCATTCCAGACGCAAGTTAATAGGAGTCAGTATCAGGTACTTCATTATGTATGTTCATGTTTCCTTAGCAAATCAATCCTTAGGGTATCAGGGTTTTAAAACTCTGATGAAAGATCTTTAAATTCCTCCTGGATTTGTATTCATAATCGACAGTATTATATAATTTTTAAGTACCGAATTACTCTCAACTAGATATTAAATACTGGCTTCGTAGAGACCTTGCTATGCTTCTTAATATTCTTACACTTTCCTCGCTCTAAGGGTCTAGGATTTCAATCCCTGAAATTTGGATTTACAAGAAGCAATTTCTCTCTTTCAAGTAGAAGTCTTTCCTTTGTTTAATTTTAAAAAGCAAAGACAGTGCTGAGATGCTCATTTGTGTTAGACTTGCATAACTACATCTCAAAGTACTTCACAGACAGCTGTAAAAGAAAGATTTCCCAAATCTTACAACTAGCCTTCCAACTACAAACCAAATAAATCCCTAGGTTTATGGATTCAGCATATAAACATACCTGAATGGATCTTGTCTATTTTGAGCAAATATTAGAAAGTTTTTAGCGTTTGCTTTTTGGTTTATTTTCCTGTAGTCACCTCACCCACTCAGTCCACAAAAGCTGTTCAAAGAACTACTCAGATCCCAGTAATGTCTCTTTGAAACATCAAGACTAGGTTCTTAAGTAGCACTACAGTATAGTAAGCCTTTACTTTTAACTTAATTGGATTCCTGAAGAGGAAAAAAAAGAGATATTTAGTTGCTTTTGTTTGCTTATTTGTTTTGCTATTATTAAGATGCAACAGGATCCCATCCATTTCATTATCTGATACTATTTCTCAAAGGCTAAACCTGGACAGGGACTCAAAGAGTAAAATGATCATGTTCATAATGTCCCAAAAGCAGACAGCTAAACCAGTAAACTGATACCACTTACAGCTGCTAGAAGCAAGTATTTGGCTTGATGACATTTCATGTAATCTAAAAAATGTTTCAAAGCATCACACGTATGCAGAGTATGCCACTAAAATTTACCAAGGTTACTGCACACAAAAGAACTGCAATAACCAAATGGTGGAATACTGAAAGTCACTTTTATGAACCCAGTGACCAGGCAGGAACCACAGGCTAACACCACTGCAGGGAAAGCACCACTCAAAAGGTATCTATGAGCTGACTGGGTATATACATTTTTGCAATATTTTATTGTGGTTAAGACCCTTAAACACTACAATAGAATGCCAGTCCTACTGCTATTACTTGGACCAATTTAAAAGGAAATTAGTGTCAGCATCCCTCACTGCCCCAAAAAATGTTTCTAACTTTAGTGTAAATGTAGAATGTCCCTTAGTTTGATACAGCATAATTAGCAATGATAGAACAGAAGAAACTAATGGTATTCCATGGCTTAATATTAGGAAAAGAAATGTCCAAAACAACCTATCCAAAAAGCAACAGGAGGGTGTCCCACGGGAATGGCAGGAAAGGCAATTATCTCAGGACTTCAAAAGGAAGATCAGAAAATAACAAAATTAGTGACTGCATCTTATTTTCATGTTTCAATAAGAGTTTCACTTCTGTTTCAACTGCATTGTAATATTAAATAATATTAAAAATTTATGAAATGTATTTTAGTGGTGATAGTGACCATAATTTTAAAATTAAAGAGCATAAAGTCATACAACAATCATGTAATATCAAACATACTACTGAGTATGTGCAGTGAAAAGCTGATTGATTTTGTTCAATAGCTGGAATTCTGCTTAAATGGAAACCACACATCACACCTCATGGACTCTTTCACAGTCAAGATGCAGAACCAAAATGAAAATGCCTCTCCTTTTAAGAGTTTATTTACATTTCATCTAAATTGCACAAAGACCAGATTTTGTGGATTGCTGCAGATATTTCTGTTCTCACTTTTACTCCTGTCCATTAGATTAATTTCACCAGCCTCAGAGGATTCACACAAATGAAAAATAAAGACTGAGCAGCCAGCTGCAAGACACTTTGACCTGAAGCATATGCCCCATAGCAGACTGACCTGCAGTGCATTATGCAATTGATAGGCAGTGGAGATGCTGATAAGCTTTTTGTTTTGAAGTGTGTCAGAAATATAATACACCACTTCAGAGGCCAACCCCTCACTCCCCTGCAGCGAGAACCAAAATTTCCAACAAAACCCGAATGATAAGCTAACAATTTAAGGGTGAAGAACACCACTCAGAGAATCTTGTAAAACCGGGTCACTCAGCTTTATAGCTCAGCACATACCATAAGCTATAAGAACATGGTGCAAGAGAGATATATACCCTAATCCTTTACCTGCAAGTATTCTTTATATCTTTTACTGGCTGAACAGCTACCCTTTCAGTGCCATCAAAACCACACAACCATAGAAATTACTTTTTCCAGTTAAACTGTAGGATTGAATCTATCCTTATTCCACAATCTTTTCAAAAGCTTTAAACACTTTGAATTACTCTCTTTTCATGCTTATAGTGCCCTTAGTTTCCTATAGTTCTAAGCAAGACTGGATTAAAGTCTCTCTCTTCCCACTTTGAGTGATAGCCCTGCTCTGATCTTGACTGTCCCCTCTGTACTTTTTTTCTTCTAAAATCTTATGCTGTAATGCTCTCCCTTCCTGTTCTGATGTCTCTTCCTCCCTTCAGTTTCAAGACAGCACATTAAAAATAAAATGGCTGCAAGTATTTTGCACACAAAATTTTCCTTCTTGCCCTCAGCCGTTGACTGACATTTGCCCATAAACCAAACTTACAAATTTTATCTCCCAAGTGGCCTTTCTTCCCAGGCATTCTAAATAACAAATCCTCCACGTGCAGAGAAGCACTTTTACCAAATTATCTGTAGTTCTGGAGTTTTGGGACTACCAGGGAGAAAATAAACAGGCTTTTACATTAAACTAAATTAAGCTTCTTAGTTTTGCAAGAACATGGGGGAAGAGCACGCAGGGATTTAGGAAGAGCTTTAGCTATGGACATTACCTTTCAGAATGGATTCATAAATTCCTATGAGGTTTTTTGCATTTAGTGCAAATCTGAAGAGCTATGCAGTATACACAAGGATGTCCAAATTAAGATCTTTGAAATATTACTAGCTCTTTAGGACTTGCATCCTTTCTTTCTATAAGTGAGTAAGTTCTGAAAGTTTGTAAGTGAATATCCTGTGGCTAGATTTATATTCACCCCTCAAAAGGGACAAAAAAATCTGGTTTCTAGTCAGCCATGGTTTTTCAATAATTTATTCACATGTGAAGTACTTTGATTCTCTATCAGAGACAACCTCACCCACCCAGAAGAAAGGATTGTGTTTTGGTTCTGCTGTGCTTCTACCCATCATTTCAGGAAGCCTGCACTAACTTCACTAACATTTCATAACTATTTTTAGACCTGTTGTTGACATTTAATTATTGAAGTTTCAGCTGTGCCACTAAAACATAGTGACAGACATTAATATAGGATGTCTCAAACCACTAAAGAGCAGTTGTTAATATCAACAAACTGATTAATTTTTAGATAGGCGACAAAGTGCATGAATCAACCTACGGACAGCCCCAGAAGCTACTGTCAAACACAGTCTCTAACCTACCTGATCGTCTTAAATTCAATCTTAAAAAGGAGAGGATAAAATTTGGTTTTAGCTGCAAAGAAACTCCAGATTATTTTCAAGCACTTTAAAGGTGGAATTCCAGAATAAATTGCACTTTAGACACTGTAGCTACTTTTCTGGGGTTAGGAATTAGCTGCCCTTTCTGAATTCAAGTTTGGCATGTAACCTTAAAATATTTTCTACCAAAGGAAAAAAAAAATCTCTTTACAACAGACATATCACCTCCAGGGGCATGGGAATAGGCAGGACTTTCTCTTTACCATTCTCAGTTTTTGCAGATAGCACATGAGATTAGCCATCATTCCTACCTACAGAATTTAGGGAAAAAAAAAACAAACATTTTTCTGAGCCCACACAAGGAGGACATTGGAAAAAAGAGGAACCAAGAGATTTAGCTTCCTCTAATAAGGTCATGGATTCAGTAACTTCATGCTTGAACTGAAAATTGTCAGCTTTTATTGTCAGGTAGTATTATTAGTCTTGCAGATCAAACAATAACAAGAAATAATGAGTATACTGTTCCCTGTCTCTTCTCTTTTTTGGTTGCACTGAGGTCAGTTATGTTCTTGCTTCCCTTTACGTATCTGCCCACAATGAGGCAGAACTTCTTAATGGCACACAGGACAAAGAGAAATAAATGTCACAGCAAAGAATTACAGGAAGAAGTAAATAATAGAGAAAGAAGCTTTTTATCTATGCCAAAGTAAGCTATATCAGGATCAAATTTTTCCCCCTCAACTAATCTTCTTTAAAAGTCTCAAGAAAATGCTACTGAAAGACTGATCAACCCCCGAAGATTAAAGAAGGGAAATCTGTTCCAAATATAACACGTTTCTAAGCAAACCCTTGTTTTAATTGCACATGTCCACATCTCAGCCAACAAGGTTCTGCAGAATTCAAGCCAAACCCATCCCCAACCGTACACATCTAACTCATAAGAAAGTTGTTGTTCAGATAGCTCCTACCTTCTTTTCCCAGTTAAACCAAGTTTTCTAGGAAAGAGTACTGCTTGTCTCTATGATCATTGCCCTATTGATTACTGTGTAAATATTAGGCTTCCTGCTTGGGGAGAAACTACTGCAAAGTTTCTTTCACTCCTGTTTACATACTTCAAACTTGTGCGTGGTTTAGAACAAGGAAGTTTATGTAATGGTCCCAGAAAGTGCAGTACATCATGGCTCGTTTTAAATCAGGTATGAGTACATGACACAGATGAATTCACAAAACACTCCTTTCATCTGAATTTTGAGTAGTAACTCTTTTTTCCCTGAAGGTTTAAGCAACTTTAAGAGATTAAATGATTATATTTTCCTGGGGATTTTTTAAAGCAGTACTGGATGGAAGAGTTTAAGATGAATCTTGCCTGAATTGATTCAACTACAAATACACCATCAACTATAAGGATATTTAAATAAGTCATTCCAGAAGACCTAAACGTTCTCTACAGCTATAGAATATGACTTTAAACTTTGCCCAAAGTGTTTTAGCATTATAGCACCAAAAAAACATCTTTTCCCCAAAGACCAAATTTTTAAGTACTGAACAACCCCAAATAAATAATCTGTTTGCAAAATGAAGAAACCTGTACATACATGCATCAGGGATATTCACCTACCTAAAAATAAACTTATAATACAAATTTTATTTGTGGTCTGCCCATTACCAGTGCCCATCACTGAAATTCTTGTTTCCATCTCTCCTGCAGAGAAAGTTTTAAAATTAATATTATTAGGAAATATCACTGACAGTGGAGTACTTCTGTACTCCTGATTACTTTTTTGCCAGACACCTCTCACAAGTTCAGACATCCCCTTTCCAGGACTTTTTCTGACACACATTGCTGCCTTTTGCCCCTGTGACTCAGAGCCCTTTGTCTGCTTCCTCACTGTCTGCAGGATCAGTACTAGTCACTGCCACAAGCAACAAGGGTTAGGCATTTTTCCTCATTTGGCTACATTTGTGCTGCTCAACTTTTGCCAAAATTCATACTATCTTTGGTGCACAAGCTTCCAAATTTTACTGGGTTTTTGCTCTCAAAAGAAATCTCTCTCAGCTGAGGAGCGTGGCAAGGTCTGCATAAAGCAGCTTTAATGAGTTAAAACTAGAGGGTTTTGCTTGGTTGGGTTTGGGTTTTTGTGGGTTTGGTTGTTGAGATTTTTCATACTATTGTTTTAATCACTGTCTGTGCCCAAAATGCTTGACACCAATTTCTAGACCCCTGCTTCCCTCTTTCAGCTTGCAAGATATTTTCCCAGTGTCAGCTTGGTTTTGCCATCCAGAGGCCAAGAGCAGCAGACAGACCACGCCTAGTAATGCCTATGCCTTGTCTCCCAGGAGTGAAAAACAGCCCAGGAGTTTTGGTCTGACTGCACTGTCCAGTAGCTGTTTGCTGTGAACAACACACAGCAGCCTGGCCCAGTCTATGAGCTGTCAGATGAGTCACACTGAAAAACCAAAGATAATTGTGAATCTAGACACTACTAGTGATGTTTAACTAAGCACCCTGAAGGCAACAAGGAAGTTATGGACAGCTCCAAGCTCAGAAGGAGTTAATACATTTATAAATCCAGGATGCTGAAATCGCATAAATGAGCAACAGATCTAGATCTCTAGGACTTCTCTGTTAGAACCTTTCACAACATGTATTTCATCACAACACAGCAAATTATTACCATGACTGTGTCTGAACATTAAAAAAAACAAAGGTCTAGAAAAATCAGACAACCTCTCTCTACCACAATGAATTAAAAAATATGATTGTCAAACAAAACATAGCACAATGTCACAGTGACATATGAAGAGAAAGAGAACAAGGAACAAATGCTTATGAAATAGCTGTAGTCTTGAAGCACCTACAAACACGAAACCTGATTTGCTGAAATCTGATCGATTTAACTAGATTAAGCTAAATATTGCACTAATCCTAAATAATGCCCAAGAGAAACATCTCCCTAGGCCATTTTAACACCTTTAGAAAGTTAAAATTATGGTCAGTGGATGCATATGGTTTTCAGTTAAAAAGAGAGTGAAAAGAATTAATTTTAAAAGCAATGGAATGCTACGAAATGTAATTTGCCACAGCCCAGGGATGATCATACTTACAGTGGATTTTACAACACTGAATTCACAGCACATAAGCATTCTACAAGTATTTATTTCAACAGCTGACATTTCTCCAGTGAAGGTTGTATTTTATGGAAAAAAATTTAAAAAATAAAAACAAAACCAAAGTTTGCTACAAGAGAATAATCAAACTATAAACAGGACTTTGAGGACTGAAGGAGAGAATTTATGTTTTTGGTCTATCAAGGCATGTGAAAAAAAAAAAAATTCTGAATGCATGATGCACATTTTCAACATTGTAGATAAGCTGTACAGTACAATCTGCAATATATTAACATTCCAAAAGCTTAATAATTTGAAGTTGTTCTTTAAAACACACATGAAAACATCCCCTATTTCAAATGCTAATACTATTTATGGTTATTGAAACTATTATATAATATCAGTCAACAGGATTCAGCGGCATACTGCTGAAGACACAATAATCAAGCATTACATTTTCACAGTGAACCATCAGCATGATAACAAACAAGAAACAAATTAATTTTAATGTTTAAGCAATACATTCTTCCTGTGGGCTTACTAACAAGAATTTTCATTTATAGGCTTCCTTCGGAAAATGTCACGATTACCATCTGAACAGGAGGAAAAACAGGATAAAGTTCAAATGCTGATTTTGGCATTTGTATTTCTCTGATGAGGTTTACATAAAGATAAAAAGTATCTAAAAAACCAGAGATCACGGGCATCTGCAGTACAAACATTTTCTAATTTAACTAGTCCATTCCTACAGCACAACAAATGAGTACTGCTTTCACTAATGGATTCCTATTAAACATAAATCAGCAAAACAGTGCATGTATTTTTCCTTTCACACAGCTGGAGCAGGCATACAGCATTCTATTATAGAGCGAGCTAAAAGACAGATTTCAACCTCCACATGGAATTACTTACCTAAAAGCATGTTTCTCATCTACAGTTAGTTCTACAGAGTAGCGAGCTCTGCACAATAGATCTAGCAAAGGGAATGTTCTCACAAGCTCCTTTTTGACTTGGTGCAAGTTTTGAGTAGGGCTTGAACCTGAGCTGCTGAGAAATATGCTCTGCCCCATAAAGCTGCTGGAACACTACTTCACTCTCATTGGTGAATGATACCTCTTCAGACTACGTAGAAGTGATGCAGAGACAGGTGGCAGCTGGTGCCACCTTAATTTGAAGCAATAAAACCATAGAAGAAAAAAAAAATCATCACATCACAAAAAAAATTAAAGTTTGTATATTTCAATATATCTGCCCTGCAACTGTTTTTTAATGAGTTGCCTAACTTTAGCCAAGAGAAAATATCCCTACAAAACTGCTTGATATAGTGTGTATCAAGGAAAATCCAAATCCAAAATCCCAATCCAAGTTTAACAAAGGCAAATGGCCTTTCTTTAGTGTCTGATCACATCACAATTGAACTATCTAAAGAAATACCAGCAAGGAGCTGTTGTTTTTTTTTTTGTGTGTGTGAGAGGTTTTTTTGGTTGGTTTTGTTTGGGGTTTTTTGTTTGTTTGGTTTTTATTTCATACTTCACCTAGAATAAAAACATTTAGAATGCTGCTGCTACCATGGCAAGTAGCTACTGTTCACTAAAAATCACCACAGACTGTTTTTCACAATTAACATTAACATCTGCTACAATGAGAAACACCACAAAGCAAACAGCACATCATCTGAAAGTTGTGATTCAAATCATAAACTTGTAATGGAAAGAAGTGTCCATGCCCTGCATCCCCTCGCTCTGCGATGTGCTCTAAGTCCACACACAAAAATAAAAAAAAAAAAAAATCCAGGGGTTTTTATCTGATGCAATTTGCAGTCACAGTAATGTTAGATAACTCCTCATGCAGAAACTGAAGGTTATTGAAGAAGCTCTGTCTATAACCCTTCCACTTAAGTGTTTTGCCTTAAGTGCACAGAGTTAAGATTTACTTGATTTCCTCATTTGTTTTCTTCCAAAAGTGAAGGGATATGAGGAAGGGTACAAGACTACTTTGAAGGGCAAACTGCTTGGAACAAACTTCCACATTGTCTAGAAATACTAGACAAAATATTTTTCACTGGATGAATTTTGTACCCAGTTCCTAACAAAATATGTTGTTCCAGTGATGATACACTTCACCAGGGTGTGACTTTTTGGTCATTCAAAACAGCACATAGGAAACTTCGGTTTAATCTTATTTTCTTCTACAACCTCCTACTCTTTATAATTAAAGATGGATAATTACCTGCCAACTTGACTTGGCAGCATGGATTTTGTTACATGTCCTGAAATATTTGGTATTCTTGCTACAAGTATCTTCCTTTAAAAAAAATGAAGAAAGAAAAAAGGTGGGGGGGTGGGGGTGGCATTTCTAGCAGAAAAGCTCACAGAAGTAAACAGTGGGAAAAAAAATGAATCAGCTTTGACATAAAAAGGCAAATAAAAATGAAACAAAATTAAAAATAAACCCCTCTGATTTTTAAGCAAATCATGGGATCTTGGAAAATGTGACTCATTCTTACTGCGCAATTGGGGTTGGCAACACCAAAGTTCTATGAAACTTTATGTGGGTTTTTGTAGACACTGATGACTTAACAAGTTGACCAGTATTTCCAAGTAAATACTATATTCTCTCATTCTAATATTATTATATTAGTACTTGTATTTTCTGTGATGTCTAAAGGATTTATTTATTTTCTATTTTAAATTTCACTACTAACTGCAGAAAAGTCTCACATGTTTCATAAGCATGCATGCAGGATGTTTATGCATTAGAGCAAGACAAAATGGCAGGGACTGTACCTCCCTCTGAAATGACAGGCATGCTTCCCTCACTTGTTCCACTCAGTGACTGTAATGTCTCTTTTTTGGCAATGTTTGATAGTACCTTGCTAAAGCCATTACAATGCATTAGCATGCTCAGGTTTAACCATGTAGCTGGTTTGATGCACTGTACCTCTCTCTCTTCTATTTCTCTCTCTCAACAGCCTGCAGCAACCACTCTCACAGAAGATCAGCCTGTGTCTGCAGAAGGTGGTCTTAGGACTCAGTAATCACAGTTTTGGTGTTGTAGCCCATTGTTTAGCTCCAGAACACAAACAGTCACTGTTTTCACTACAGGTTTGCTGTACTTTTTCTCAAGGTTGTATCTTTAGTGCACCACATACTAGACTCATATAGAAGCACGACAGAAGTTTTACCAAAAGGGCAACCTAGGAAACATGGGTGATAGCTACTCCACCTGATAACAACATAAAAGTTAAGAAAAAGACAAACTTAGCAGTGGTTAAATTTTGGGCTCATTCTTATTATACTACCCATCCCAATTCTTATTCTTCAACTTTGCTGATCAAGCATTTTCACATATATATTTTAAGCAGTAGAATGCAACTGATAAGATCTCAGCTAAAATGACTATCATAGATATCTTAACAAATTTATGCTAATACATGGAATATCACATTAATGAAATACAAGCACTCTCCAGAGACATTGACTTAAAACAATTACTAGTATGTGTGGGAGGGAAGCACCTTTGTTCAAGAAAACCAACTATTCTACCTCTTGTAATAAAGGATTCACAACAGTAATCCAAATTTTGCTAAGCACAGGTAGTACCAAAGCACCTATATTTTGCTTCTAAAATTCAAGGTATGAATCAACACAAAGGCAAGGTAAATTTGTCAGGAAGCCTTGTCAAACATGCTGGCCACACTTGAGTGGTATTTTAATCCAATTGCATTTAATACAATTCCTAAGAATCATCCCAGTTTGAAGGAGAAAAACAGAAGTCAGAAGTGAGGTAGAATAAGCTGATCGTACTGTACAGGCATTCAGGAAAAACGAGAAGTCAAGCACATGTCTGGGGACTAACAGTTAAACTGCTTTCTCACTAGATAAAATTCACAGGACACAACAAACTCCCAAAGCTTTCTCAAAAGATAATATTGAATCAAAGGTATTCAGTTATTTGCTTCTTTTTCCCCATATCAGGTTAATTACAGTGAGTTGTTCTACATGCAGACACAGAATCAAAGTTAAGGCAAGCATCGTGTTCTCTAGAACTCTCAAATCATCAACCCTAACATGACATGCATATCTACTCACACATAAATCACAGCTTTTCCTGTCATACAGAGCACTGGAACCAGCCCTCACTAGAAGTTTTGCTCTAGGAGGATTTAGAAAAGCAACATTTAAGTCTGCCCCAGTTTATGGATAACATGTATTTCTCACAATAAAGACACACAAAATGCATATGAAAGAGTCATTGAAAACTAGCAGCTCACACTGTGTAGCTTGTAACTTGTGCTTACACAAAGTAAATTCTGCCTATTTCTACTTGTCTGTATCTGCGTCACAAAGATGCACTGAACTTGCACATGTATATTCATACGTGCCTATACACCCCTTCAAAACTAGCACCCTGTACTCTGTTGCATGCTAAATGAAATATTAAAATGGCATTCCTGTTCCAGTTACAATACTCAGGAAAATAAAAAATAATTTCATTCCAGCTCCTTAAATCTTAGGGTTATGCTTTGATATGACATCCCATTATGTGAGGTGACCTACAGTGCACCCTCAGAGATGACATTACCTTCAACAGCTCCTTCTAGGACAAAGGTGACATAAATATATTGCCCTATATATTACAATAAGTACTTAGTATCATTTTAATTTCATGTTCAAACAGGGACCTTCATTCACAAATTCTGAAGTCTTTCTCCAGCCTCACCTGAGTCCAACAGGTATGCAGCCCTCAAGGCTCTAACAATTTTGATGAGACCATCAAAGGCATGTCATTCCAGTTATAAATGCACAGTAAACCCTATTTTTGTTCGAGTCATTAATCACCATTGCTCCAACTCACTTGGTACTTTGACTCAAGAATTTGTCATTATAAGGCCCAGATGACAGCAAGTATTTTAGGAGCCATCCCAGTAAGTAATTATTTCATTGCAGTTGGAAAAAAAGAGAATGACAAACTTATTTTCTGCTTTGGGTCTTGTACTCCCAAGCACTGGAAAAGAAGATGTTTCCTATCAGTGTATCAGCCACTCTTAACCCTTCCTCTTTATGATGAGCACTCAGATTCTGAAAGACTCATTACTTTTAAGTTCTCAGAGTCTGTTGGTGTTGCAATACTGTATAAGCACTGGATAAATTTAGAATTAAAAAAATGGTATATTTGGAAATGACAAAACTTCAATAGTCATATGTATCTGTTCCCCAAATTTTGCTTCCATAATCCAAGTACATATACATTCATCATAATATCAACGATAAAAAGTTGCTAAATAATGTGAATGGCAGGGAATGACAGCTTTAGCATCTGAAAGTTAGTCTAAAAAGTCTATAAAACATCCATTGATTATTTTCAATTAAATACATTACAGTAAGGCTGAGACATATGAAATTACTTCAGGCTCCACAATACTAAGAGCTCTATGGACACAAGTTAAGAAAGAATTACTGACCTAAGAGATTACAGCTCAAGAAAGCAATACCCCCCCCCCCCCCGAAATAAACCACAACCAAACAACAGTTGAATTGCACAAAGGCTGAACAATCCAATGCCATCTGCAAAGCACTCTTTCACTGAGAGAGAAGCAAGCAACACTCGTGTTGCAGATCTCAAATTGCGGTGCAAAGAATTGCATGGTCAGGCTGGGCAAGTCTTTTTGTTTGAACAGAAGCAGAAGCACTTTAAAGAAAGGGAGAAGGAAAAAGGAGCAGGGGACAGGGATTGAAACTGCTGAAAGAACTTTCTACAGCATGGGGAGGAGAAGCATACTGTGGCATATTTTATTACCAATAAGAGCTCCTGTGTGAATCCTCAGGAAAAGTGCTGGACTTTGCTACCATGAACACCTTGAAATAAACAGTTTTAACTACCTTGAAAGTCACCTCTCTGGCCCCAGAAATATGAAAATGCATTAAAGGATGATGGAGAGGAGCCAAATTTTGTTGTTTGGTTTTTTTTTTTCCCCATCAGCATGCATCTCTCTGTTGTTGAGGTAACAGACTTTACCAAACCTAGCATCAATTCATATGACATAAATGGAAGCAGAGTAGATCACAGTCACAGAAATGTTAGAATCATGATAAAAAATGAGAAAGACATTTGCACTGACATGAAAAAGTTTAAGACAGCCTCCTAAGCCTTAGTTTATTTTGAAAATGCATTCAGATCTTTCCAACGACTCTAAGAGCCTTAGAGATTAGAAAAACAAAACAAACCAACAAGAACCAAACCAACCAACCAACAACATCTCTAATGTTTGCAAGGAATAACATGCCAAAAAATTTGAACACAGGCAGAAAATACTAAGACAGATTTTTGAGAGAATGAAGCTGTAAGAAACTAACACCACATTCAGTTATGTTACAATATGGACCGACAGCTCAGCTGCATTAATCTCCTGTTTTAAGGGTCATTTCATAAACATTATTAACTTGTCCTTTTCTTTCTCCCTGGTGTGTTTCACCACAAAAATTTAAATTAGAAACAGCAGCATAGCAAAGAGAAAAGTCATTTAAGTGATTTGTTTCATTAACATTTTAAAGGAGATAATGACGCACTGATCAATAGAAAGTTGGTCAGTTGAAAGTAATTTGTGGCAGAATAGACCTTTTTAAAAATAATGCTCAGAGCTGGTGACAGCATTAAGCCACTGACTTCCTCACATATGGGCTGTCAATGGCCCCAAACTACCTCCTGAAGTATGACTGCTGGATTTTGAAAAGAATAATATCCTGATGCAAGAAAAAACAGAAAAATAAATGAACCCGTGTCAAGTAACACCATCTTTGACTCACAGGCTCACTCATTATGGGATCTTATTGGCATACTTACCCGAGAGATTAGTATTTCTTTCTTGTCAGATTTAAACTTTTTTTTTCTTTTTTTCCCCTGAATGTAAATTCTCATTTAATGTCAGGGCACAACAGAAGGTTTCTACAGATTAAAATACTTCTGACAAAACACAGGGCTGGAAGGCTGTACAGAATAGTCCTAACACAGTGTTCCAACAGGACTCAAGTATGACACAGTGCAACTCTTTCAGCATCCATGTGAATCCAGAGTTGTAAAACTGATGCTGAGGAAAGTCTCCTGCCTTCAGGAACTGAGTTGCTTAAGTGGCACAATCTAAGAGACACAATTTCTACCCATACACTGTAAATACGAAGTGAGATCTCTGTTCTTCTGTGGACTATGTATTGCCTCCAGTCTTCTCCCACACAGCCTCTTCAAGTTGAAAAGGAATTGCACATACCCCAGACTCCCTTCCCTTCAATCCTTTGACTCTGTGTGCCAGCTTTACTGTTTTCCATTATTTTGGTCTTTCTATCTACCTTCTCTCCACTTAATTCCCACTCTTATGATGATACTCGCCTCTGTTCCTTTGTCTTTTCTTCTTGCACACCGAATTCTTTACCCCTCTGGTGCTGCTAGAGTTAGCGGCTCTTTTATTTCCTCAGTTTGCACAGTGGCTCATGCTGGAGCCTTTGTTCCAGTATTTTTGTATTTCTGCAATACATGAGATCAATGGCACCTGCTTCAGAACCATCTGGAATGAAAGCACACTCTTGCATCAGCATAGCTACACTGTAGATCACAGGAAGGGAGAGGGCTGTAAGGAATGGAGCCGCTGAGCACACAAGAGTCCATGTCAGGGTTATTTTGGACATGGAAGACACAATGTGAGAATATGACCAAGGGCTCTGCACTGCACAGGGGGATCCTTCTTGGGATCAGGCAGTTGAATTCCAGTGTAGTAGGGCACAGTCTGTTGTAATAAATTCTCTCTGGAGCAGATGGATGTGTGTTACTCTACAAAGATACCAGTCTCTCAAAGCATGGTGACAAGTAGTAGCTCATTTTTATTTCAGCCTTATGTGTGAAAGCTAATTAAACTGCTTAACTGACACAAGACACGGAGTTAATTTTTCTTGGCAGCCAGCCTTCTCTTCTACAAAGTCACTGAATTCTGTGCTTGAGCTTTGCAGAGATGGCATCTGTACAGACACGTCAGAACCAGAAGCAGATTTATGCCTGCTAAAATCCATCCCAAAAGGCTTGCAGGTTCACACATGTACACAGTTGTTTGAATGTTTCTGAGACTTGGTAAGTATTTATATCTACTATGAATACAAGCATATGCTCCAAAAGCTCGGTATGAACAAGTGCAAGATACAATAGGTTTCCTGGGTTTGGATGGAAGAAGAGAAACAACCATTGCCTCCCTGACTTCAGGAACAGCACTGCCGCAGTGGCTTTGCTGTCATACCTCCATCAAGGAGGCTGGTGAGACACCTTGAGCACAAGCCCTATGAGGAGAGGCTGAGGGAGCTGGGGTTGTTTAGCCTGGAGAAGAGGAGGCTCAGGGGAGACCTTATTGCTCTCTACAACTACCTGAAAGGCAATCAGCACCAGAACAAGAGGACACAGTCTCAAGCTGCACCAGGGGAAGTTTAGGCTCGATGTGAGGAGAAAATTCTTCACAGAGAGAGTTGTTAGCCATTGGAATGTGCTGCCCAGGGAGGTGGTGGAGTCACCATCCCTGGAGGTGCTCAAGAGGGGATTGCACATGGCACTTGGTGCCATGGTTTAGTACTCATGAGGTTTTGGGTGACAGGTGGGACTTGATGATCTTTGAGGTCTTTCCCAACCTTATTGATTCTATGATTCTATGATTTCCATGTAAAATTCCACCAGTTTGCTCTGTAGCTTCCCAAGCTAACACATACCGTACACAATTCGTGGTCGTACATGTTGCTACATCTCAAAAATCACAGCAACATCTCAGACTGATTACTTCACTTGAAATATTATCTCTGAATCCCATTATATACAATAAACTTTCCTCACAGAATGGTATTTGCAATGTATACATGACATTCTCTTTTTCCAATCTGGATAAAACACTAATCACACAATTTTAAACTCTAAGCTTCTTATTTGATACCTTAGCTGCCTTGTATCACACATATTTATGTATTTCCTCCAGGATACCTGAGATGTACTAGTTTTGTCCCTTTGGAACAAATTGCCCACATTGGATATCCTTTCTTTAGCAGGGTATTCAGTCAGCTAATGCAAGCTCTCTGGAGACATTTAAAGCACTCAAAACATTAAGCAAGGTCATTCCAGCCACCTATTATAATTTTTGAAGGGACTTAATTAATCATAGATTGAACTAATTTGAATTTGTGCAATCAGAATGGCATGTATTGTCACCAATTTTCTTGAAACAAATCTGTTTTCTTCACCAGATTGATAGCACTGCAGTCTGCCACATACTGCAATGCGTGACAGAATGCAGATTTATGCCCATACACACAACTGAGATTTTAATTGTCATACAGAAAACAGATAAGTATCCTTTTTTTTTTTTTTTTTTTTTTTTAACACAACAGGCATGCTTAGGCTTTTTTTTTTCCTCAACAAAAATCTCAAATTAGGTTATTTCCATAGCATTATCTATATAAATATATCAGGAATTTAACGGCATTTGACTAATCTTTTCCTAATCCGGTGATCATTCCTGAGAGCTATTTCACTATTATCTGCTACTCAACCTAGTTTCCAAAAGCACTGAGCCTCTGAAACTACACAGAAGCCTAAAGAATTTGCGGATAGTGTCCTGGGAAAACTGCACCAGCTCTCTTTCTGGGACTTGCAATCCTTCATTTTCACCTTTGTTTAAGTCTGAAATACCCTTAAAAAGAATCACAACTCAGTCTCTCTTTAAATGAATGGTACTGAACCACAACAATTGCAATTACACCTGCTCATACAGTATTAATTTAAGCTGCCATGATAGGCCAGTTTCCTAATAATAATATAGGTAAGACCTACTAACATGGATGAGGCTTACATCTGTCCTACTTGTAAATGATACTATAAGACAGATTTTGTTTAACAAACCAGTTTGCTAGAGAAGCTTCATGTGTTGCCACACAATGAAACACAAATAATAAACATTCACAAGCAGATGAACTAAAACCAGCTGAATGAGATGAACTCTATAGTACATATAGTACGTCCTCTAGCTACAGAACATTTAGGTACCTAATAGCACTTAACTAGACTTTAAGGGAAATCAGAGATAAGTTAACTTTTTCTTTTAAACATACAATGGTTTTTCTGGACTCTTTCCTTGAAAAAGCACGCTGCATAAATCAAAATGCCAGTCTTGTCACCAGCTCCCAATCTTTCCCGATGTAACAAGTTATTCCCAAGCCCCTCACTTTCTCCACTCATGTGTGGGCTCAGGAAAAAAATGATGGAGATCACGCACTATTTCCCAGTCTTGTAAAACTGTAATAGTTGTATTAGATAGAAAGCCTAAAGTTTAAAGATAGAAAGATAGAAAGCCTAAAGTTTAAAGAAGCAAGTTTTAGTTGACTTGAGCAGAGGATTCACTTTTTGTGAATGAGTCAGTTTTTGAAATCTGTCAAAGTTGACAGGTGCAGAACTGTACCAAACACCTTAAAAAGATAAGTTACATCATGATTATCAATACATTTAAAATAACACTAAGCTAACATCTGTCTCTAGTAACAGATTATATAACAAATTTATTAATTATTATTTAAGAGACTTCCCTACCAAAAGAAACCAACACCCCCAAAAAACCAACAAAACCCACAAAACAGAACCCAAAAAAACCCAAACAAAAATAAAACCAATTTAATAAATAAAACAAGCACACACACACAAACAAATATAAGAGCAAATTCCCATATTGTTCTTACAGACTTCTCCAAATATTCTTGGGTCAGCTTCAAGCATTTGATAAGATCACAGCTGAGAAAAATGCTTTAATATCAAAACCCAGTCCTCAAAATGCCAATCTGTTACTGCACCAAGTTCAAGATGCTAGTGAAACTGAGACTGTGGGACCTGTTGAAATCCCTACCAAGCAGCAGATGGAGCCAGAACAGAGGGATATTTAAGCCCTTTTGTTCACTTGTCTTCACATTTTACTTCGCCAGGCTAGTGAAGAAGTTAAGCATGCTTTAGTGAATGAATTTGAGATAGAAAAGCCACCTGCTTCCTGTTTGCCCAAACATTGACTGGTGTAGCAACTACCTGTAAGTTGTTTAATTCCAAAGCCAAAAGGAAAAAAGATAACTCACAGAAAGGAAAAACCTGTGTATAATTAATTCAACCACTACAAGCCACTTTACACCCTTCAAAACCAGTCAGAAGAATACAGACCAATATTAGTATATTGCCCCCGAGTGCATTCTTTCATCAGTGGGTTAATCTACACAGGGCAGCCATTCTCAAACATATCACAAGAAAGAGGTAGATACCTCCTGGACCTAGAAAAGGATTTTTGCAGAAATTTCTTTGGAAATAAATTGCATCTGCAGCAAAGCAATCCCATCAATGTAAATATACATGAAATATTAGGAACAATAGAGCTGTGAAATATTACTATTTCCATATTAAGTAGAAATGCAGTCAGTATTTTTTTCCTGGACATATCTGAATTGAGTCACACAAGCACTGCTCTGTCTTCCCTTCCCAAATGGCTCACATTCACTTGTAATGGACAGCATTGCTGGCCCCTAAGAAGAGAAAAACTGACTAATGAGACAAATGTTGCTTCTGTACCAGAGACAGGTTTGGATCTAGACTGAAACTTGAGATGCAAAGAAAAGCCAGAGCAGCTTTGTCTCAATCCTCTATATAACCTTTTATTTTGATATGGGAAGGCTGACTAAGAACATAACTACCTCAAAACTAGCACTGAAATACATCATCTTGCAACTTCACATCTACTTTTTAAGGGAGACTGATATCCTAGTTTTTCTTTACAGAGAAATGGACATCTTCTACCACTAAGAACCCAGATACAAAGAACAGAATAAATTAGAAACCATGTCTGACATTACTAATTGTGAATCCAAATGCAGAGACATTGCATAACAGGTACTGGACATTTCATCCACCTTCTAGATCTCAGTATGAAATAAAAATATGTTTAATCATAATGAAGATTAACTTTTAACCTTGGATCAACGGAGGCTCTATAAGCAGAAACACAGATGTGATCATCCCACTCTACTCTAGTGCTTTTTGGCTGTACCTGGAATACTGTGTACAGTTCTGGTCCCCACAAATCAAGAAAGATGTGAACTGACAGGACTCTGAAGATGATCATAGGGCTAGAGAACCTACCCTGTAAGATGTAGCTCCAGACAACTTCCAGATCATTACGAGAAATACATAATTTAACATAGATTAACTACATTTCAGTCTTGTCTATATTATATAAACATAATGTTTTCACTGATTCTATGCCCATGTAAATTAAAATACATATTACATATTTAAAGAAAGAACAAAATCTCAAGAGCATGTTTTTCAGCAGAACACTTTCTCCTTGACTGCAGACATAAAGGTCTGCCCTGCAAAAACTCTTCAGTTGAGTTTAGAAACCATTAACTCAAACTCTAAGGTCATCAAGATAAAGATAAAATCAATAGGATTGTCCTTCTGGGTTTTTTGCAGATATGGCTAATAAGTCTCTACAGCACATTCTTCTCCACACATACTCAAATATTTACTCTGGCTGCAATTTAACTTATGGTTTATTTTGTAAGATGCCAGTACAGTTTTGTCTGTAGCACTATTTCTTGCATCTGGTGGGACTGCACTGCTGTCAGGCCTTGCTCAGTATACACAACTCCTCAATCATGTCTGGGTAATGTACAGCTTGCTGAAGAGAATGGGAAAATAATGCTCAAATAATGGAAGACGGCATCTGGATATTATAGTTATGATCACCATTATAAAACAGAATGAAAATATATATGAGGTTTGATATTACATCATTAAATACAAGTGCAGAAATTGGAATCTCTGGAAATACAGCCAGTGATGACCTGCCTGGACAAACCCGCTGCACAGTTTGAAGGAGAGGCTGGACTCAGATGCCACCAAAACTTGTGTGCATGAGCTAGTGACGAAAAAGCTCTCAACAGATGATGATGAGCACTATCACAGCTTGTTTACATGTTGAATAGTAACTTTAATAACCCTTTGCAGAACAGTCTACCCACCTTACCAATCCTTCAGCCATTAACGTGAGCATGAACTCATTCGTTTATCACAAGCAGATCACACTTTATGCCACTCCTGACACAGGAAACTTCTAATGGTCACCTGGTTAGCCACTATAAATCTTCTAAGGGATTGTTTTTAAAAAACTCTCACCTCCTAGTAGCTAGGAAGATGGCTGATGAGGGGATGAGGGTTAAAAAGCAACAACACTACAGACCTGGGCTATATAAACTTCAGATATTTTCTACAGAATCTCCTTTATTTTGGCAGGTAACCATGTCCCTTCCTTCTGTCTGTGATCCCACACTTCCTGAGCCTGTAAAACAGGTAATCAGTATTGGCTTGTGCTCTCTCCCACTGGGGGAGCCTACCACAACACAACCCTGACCGCCAAAATGCAAAAAGGACACACGACATTTTTACCAGGATATTGAAGTTAATGTCATGAGTCTAAGATACCAAAAGTAAGAATTTGGGGGGTGGGGGTGGTGGTGGTGGAAAAAGATAAAAGTATAATAGATATAAATAACTTTGTATTATTTAACTCAAAGTAGGCATGAGGTCTTGGATGACAGGTTGCACTTGATGACCTTGGAGGTCTTTTCCAACCTTGTTCATTCTATGAGTCTATACTATAATAGCCCACAACCAGTAGTAATAGAGTGCTTGTGCTTACGTGTGTAAGCAAAAAAACCCGTGTTACATAAAGTGTACTAATTATCTTTGGAAAGTCAATGGGAAACATAGTAAAATGCATATGAATAAATTAATGTTTTATTTATATAGGAATACATATAAAGTGAAAAAAGCCACATTCAAAACATAGTTGGGCACCCTGAAAGAGTATCAAAAGATGATGGTTTTGAAATTTATTTCGAAATTCAGATATTAGCTCTGATTCAGAGTTGTGCATGTATTACACATGCTGGCTAGGAAAAAAGGAAAACTTACAGTTTCTGAAACTCTCAGTCTTAGAGTTGTAAACATGCTAAATTAATAAAAATATTCTATTAATATTTGTACCTCAAACATAATAATTAAGTAGATTAATATTACGTGGAACCTTTTAGGTCTCCTCTCATTATTCTGGATTAATGTGTTCTAAATTTTTTAGGAATAAGAGCAAAGAAAGTTTCTAAATTCTATGTAATTCTAATCAGCCACATATTAACTACATAAATCTTACAGAATTAATGAGTTAAATTTCAGTAGCACAATCATAAATTGTGCAAACATTGCCCCCAAAATGTGCTCCTAGTATTGTAAGCATTTAAAGCCTTATGACGGTTCAAAGGAAGGGTGGAAAAGAAGCTGTTACTCTAAGAAATGTACGTGAATGCTACATATTGAGTAAAGGGGATTACTAGGAAATATTCTAGAAAGTGTGCAAATACAGTTTCTCACACAGTAGGCAGATTTTGGTCCAATGACAAAATAAGCATACAGCAATATTACATGTTTCAAAGCAATTCAGAGCAGACCTAACACTTATTTCAGTATAAGGCAAAGTTAAGTTCCATTCTTTCTTTTGAAATTATTCAATGCAGTAAGACTGAATACAGTTAAAATAAATAAATCTTCAGGTTTATAAGCTAACTGGGTGATAAAACTTGTTGGCTTTATCACCTAATTTCAAACATTGTATGTACCTAAAGAAGATAAAATACCATCTGAATTTGAGCAGTACTGCCAATATATTTGAACACATTAATAAAAGCTTTACAAAGTTTTAAAAATCCACAATATTCTGTGCTGTTGTAGAAATTAAATCTTCTGATTTAGCCTTTATTTAAATAACTTCAGTCAATGAAAATAGTCTAGAAGCTCATTACAAATAATTTTCCATCAACTGGGTAGAGCTTAATCATACCAATACCTCTTCATATAGCTTTTAATGGCATCATGTTTCAATAAATCACATCAGAGCCTTATTTTAAAATACATAAGGAGTCTATCAAAGCAGTAAACCCATAAAACTGCACACAAATAAAGAGAATTAGCTGACTGATGTGGGTGCAACAATATGAACAAAGTTACACCAATTCCAAGCAGTCCAGATTGAACACAAGTTTTCCACATCTTACTGAGGATTTGTGTATAAGAGCTGGAGTACCAGACTTCACTCACAAAACCTGCATTATTGTTTGACCTTGCTCTGACATGCAACCTCAGTGGTACCCAGTACTAGTGGGGAGGCTTCAGAGTTCAAGGCATTGTACTAGTTTTACTGCCTTTGAGTCACTGAAGACAAACTGATGTTTAGTCACAAATCTTCAAAAACAGTTGCTTAAAAACTTAAAAGTTAGGCTCTCAAGTGCTCTGTTGGATTGCAAATCAACACCTTGCTAGATTAAGTCCTTGCTGAAACCCAAATGTATACTTCTTTGTTTTACCATTAAGCTGTTATGCATTGAACATACAATTTTACCTTGAATTTTCAAGGCCTCCCTAATTTTAATATCCATATTGCTGATATGAATCTTCAAAAGGTTTTCAGTGAATACATTTTTATCCCAACAGTAACCTGAAGTACAGCTTTTAGGGAAAAACAAACAAACAAACAACAATCAAAAAAGTGCACTGCATGTTAACAGATGGATAAAGGACCTTATTGCCATGCAAGAAACACAGTCTTTTAAATACAGACTGTAAGCCAGCATCCCCTGTGATATCACATTTATCTAGTAAGATTATCATATTAGTCATTACCATAGTCTATCACAAATCAATATAGATAGCAACTCAAAAGTAAGTATGATTTCACTTTAGACAGGTTTCTGCCAATTTAATATTCATACACTAAGATAGATTAATGTTTTCCACATCTGTTTGAGGACAGTCCAACCTGGCTAAAGCAGAAGTTTCAAACTCTTCACCATCTTGAATGGGGGAAACCGGGAACACATTTCTGGAGTGGAAACTGTTTCAGGATTACTGGATAAACCGAGTGCTGCACAGAAATCCTCTGAGAAGTGTGCTCAGTAAAAAGGAGCTTGACAACATAAAATTGTACAAATCTCTCAGAAATCTCAGAGACAGAAATGCAGAATTCCAGATTTGAGACACTTGGATTTGCAACCCTCCATTAGACAGATTTTAGAAACTAATTATGACAGTCAACATAATCTAACATTTGTTCTTGTGTAAAAGTTTAGCTCTTTGCAATATTTGTTGTATGATAAACATGGATTGGTTCAGTTTGGATTTCAGGAAGTGGCAACTTGATCAACTTGATCACTGGAACATTTTACCACACATTTAATTTTACAAGTGTTAATTTTCCTTTGATCAGTTGTTAAGTTGAGAAGATAATTGAGAGACAGTTAATATGTGGAGGCAATTAATCAGGGCAAGTCCAAAATACAAACAATCTATGCAAACAGCAGCAGCTCAACTTTATAATAAACACAGAGTGGTGGCACTCTCTATAAATGGACTAAGTACCAGCAATGTCACCACAGTCTGGTAATCACATGCATGTCCTTAAACAGCCATTGGTGGCCTAAGTTTAAAATGCCAGTAAAAGCATTTCAGGAATAGATGGCAACACCTGCCTTGGATGTAAATCAGCCTACCTAGCTTCTGTTTTCAGCAATAATACAGACCTTAAATGCTGCATTTAGAAAAGACACACACAAAGCAAAACAAAGTTTGTTTTTGTGAACTATACAGTATGTTAAAATACCTATTCAAAGAAAACAGTCTAGACAAAGTTCCACTCCTGGCAGTAGACAGAGGTGCACATTTTATTTGGCAGCATGGAAAAAACAGACTGATCTATAGATAGGCCCTTTCACATGAGGCGAGAAGCTACGCAATCTCATGCAGAGATTTGAAAAAGCATTCATCTAACATATTTAACACGAAGGCAGTCTCTGCCTTTACAAATGCAGCCGAAGATCATCTTAGTCTTTCAGAGTATAAAGGCACCACTGAAGTGCTCAGCAATATCTACTTTCTCAGATGCAGTCATCTTTATCCACAAGGAATACTGTCCTGAAGCAGTTTTCCTAAACGTTCTATACAAGTCTGAACCTCCTGCAAGATTCGGACATCCACAGTCAAATCTCCATTCTCAACTGACAAAAGTGGAAGTGACTTCAATAGTTGACAGGGACCATAAAGATTACTAGGCTGAAAAAAAAAAAAACAAACACCCAAACACCACCAAACCGCAACTCAACTTCAATGCCACAAGCACAAGGCACACTCAAATTTGTTATACCTAAATCCCCCCTGCCAGAGTGCAATCACCTAGCGTAGGTCATACAGGAAACTTTCTATCTCTTTATACATTTGCTTCATAAAAACTTCCTTGCATTTTCTTCCTATGCAAAAGAAGAACTGCGCACACACAAAATGCTCACAACATCTCAAAGTAATTCTAAGGGCATTTGGTATGACAGTGATGAGGAGGATGCAAAGTCATTAACAGACTATATCATAATTTTTAGGCACATCTGTTTAGCTTACACGTCAACAACTGAAAAGTAACTAGCAACTTCTCAGGTGGTAAACAAAATAGTAGTTTTATTTAAGGTTACAACAGGAAATTGCAAAAAAAATCTGGTTAATTTTGAGAGTACCCTAGAGAACCATTATTCAAATTTATCAAAGACCCAAACTTCTGCCTTTCCAAGTAATTCCAGATGTACCTCCAGAATACTTTATGTTGATGTTACACAAAGTTTGTCATATTTTTGAATGTCTGTAATTAAGATGTCACAATATTTTATGAAAGACATTTATGTATCGCACATCTCAGTGACTTCAACTAGTATGTCTTTTTCACTCTTGGTAGATTCTGTAGCCCTGTAACAGGAAATAAACTGGAATAAAAAATTATATAATTTATGTTTTCATGAAACCACACAACTCCAGATTAATTGCAATTCACTGAAATCATCTATCACTGCTTAGATGACTAGTATAGCACTTCTCCACCCACTTTAGTTTTGTGCTCTGAAAGTACCATAATTTTTTAGTTCTATGTGTATGTATACTGCAGATGAGCATATGTATTCCATAAAGGACTGCAACTTAAAATACTACTGATTCACCCCTTTAAACAAAAGACTAATAATCAAACCATTCTGGGAAAACAAACCATGCTTCAACAACCATTTTAATAACAGATTAGATAATTTCTTCATCCTTGAAATCCCAGTTATGAAACTGATCCCAGTTATGGAACTGATTTAAGGCCTAAAACTGGATGCAGAACTTGATTTTTTTTATTTTTTAGTTCTATAATTGTGTGTTCTCTTAATCTGAATATGTCCTTGGAATACGTTCTTGCATTCGGGTATTTCCCTGTGTTACATTCACATACTTTAAGTGGTTTCACTTTCAGACATAGCTTATGACTAACTTCCCTTTTCTGTTTTTCTCATTATTGGAATATTAAAATGCATTTTAGGAGCTTCCTGTGATATAGTCTTTACCACCTGCTATAAATATAGCAGTGTTTTTCTTTATCTCTGCCCTTTCTATATAATCTTAATCATCTGACATTTGAAAGAACTGTTTTCTTCTAACCGATCAGACCTCATTTTCTTTTGGCATATCAGATTTATTACCTGTGAAATATTTTATTGCACTATTTACTGCCTTCAGCATCCCATTCTGGGAAAGCAGGCAGGCACCCCTAAAGACAACAATGTTAATGACTCCAGCTGATGTTCCTACTTTTCCAGCCAATGGAAATGTGAGCCCTGTTCCTGCAAGCAACATGTTTCCTGAAGCACTGCTGCAGCTCACTCCAAATGCTCACTACTTGGAGCGAAGCCTACCAAAGGAAAAGCAGTAATTTTTATTTTCCATAAGCAGGGCTATTTAACATAAAACCAGGTAAGTCATGAGAAAACAAAAAAAACCCTAAAGCTTATTCTGTCCAAGGAAGTAGCTTAAGACAAAGTTAGTTCAATAATGGTAAAATAAAAATCAGAATCAGTGTATTTCTGTAAAACCCTTCATTTAAGGATCTCCAAGTAATTTAAAGCCATTAAGTTAGATTTTTCCATGTGTATCCAGTTCTGGGCTCACCAATTCAAGAGAGACAGGAATCTACTGGAGAATCCCACAAGGAGCTACAAGGATGACTAAGGGACTCGAACATCTCTCCTATGAAGAAAGACTGAGAACACTGGGGCTGTTTAATCTGGAGAAGAGAAGGCTGAGAGCAAATCTTATTAATGTCACAGAATCACAGAATGTCAGGGTTGGGAGGGACCCCAAGGATCATCTAGTTCCAAAACCCCTGCCATGGTGAGAGATACTTTCCACGAGATCAGGTTGCCCAGAGCCACATCCAGCCTGGACTTTAAAACTTCCAGAGATGGGGTTTCCATCACCTCCCTGGGCAACCTGTTCCAGTGTCTCACCACCCTTATAATAAAACTTCATCCTAACATCTAATCTAACCTACTCTCCTCTAGCTTGGGTCCACTCCCCCTAGTCTTATCACTACCTGACACCCTAAAAAGTTCCTCACCAGCTTTCTCATAGCCCCACTCAAGATATTGGAAGGCCACCATTAGGTCTCTTCAGAGCCTTCTCTTCTCCAAACTGAACAACCCCAATTCTCCCAGCCTGTCCTCATAGGAGAGGAGCTCCAGCCATGTCCTCATGGCCTTTCTCTGGACACTTTCCAGCACATCCATATCTTTCTTGCACTAAGGGTTCCAGAACTGGACACAGTACTCCAGGTGGGGTCTCACAAGAGCAGTGCAGAGGGGTAGAATCACTTCCCTTGACCTGCTGGCTATGCTTCTCTTGATGCGGCCCAGATGACATTGGCTTTCTAGGCTGCAAGCGCACATTGGTGGCTCATGTTGAGCTTCCCATCCACCAGCACCCCTAAGTCCTTTTCTTCAGGGCTGCTCTCAAGCCAGTCCCTGCCCATCCTATATTGGTGCCTGGGATTGCCCTGACCCAGATGCAGGACTTTGCACTTGGTTTTGTTGAACCTCATGAGGTTGTCGTGGGCCCACCTCTCCAGCCAGTCAAGGTCCCTCTGGATGCCATCCCTTCCCTCCAGCGTGTCTGCTGCACCACACAGCTTAGCGTCGTCAGCAAACCTGCTGAGGTTGCATTCAACGCCACTATCCATGTCACCAGTGAAGATGATAACCAAGACTGGTCCAAGTACTGATCCTTGAGGGACTCCACTTAGACATGGACCCTTTGACAACCACATAGCTATAAACATTTATACAATAATACAATAATACAATACACCAGGTTGGAAGAGACCTTCAAGATCATCGCGTCCAACCCATCAAACAATCCAACCCACCCAACAACTAGACCATACAGCCAAGCACCCCATCAAGTCTTCTCCTGAACACCTCCAGTGAAGGTGACTCCACCACCGGCGTAGGTGTCAAGATCAAGGTGGTGGTCTCTTTTTGGTGGTGTCCAGCAAGGGGACAAGGAACATGCTGGTATAAGCTGAAATACAGGAAGTTCTACCTCAACATGAGAGAAACATCTTTACTGTGAGGGTGACAGAGCACTGGAACAGGCTGCCCAGGAAGATGGGGAGTCGTCTTCTCTGCAACTTCCAAAGCCCACTTGAATGCATTCCTGTGTGGCCTGCTCTAGGTGATCCTGATTTGTCAGGGAGGTTGGACTAGATAACCTCTCAAGATCCCTTCCAACCCTAACATTCTATGATTCTATTTTTTGCTGTTGTTCATGCAGCACTGAAAAATGAATGTGCAAGCTTTTGCTCACAAGTTTGACATGCATAAAGCCTTTTTTTTTTTTTTTTTTTTACAATTAACGTTTTGGAAATGGTTTAGTTGCACATTTCAGAAAACACTTTCACAAAGCTGCATTTCCTTCACCCGTCATTGTGAAACTGTCCATTCAATTATCAAACTAACTACTGAAAAAGGATTCATGCAACAGATACTCATGACCAGGAAATTCAATTTTCCCCTCAAGCATGGAGAAATAGCTGCCAAACTTGAAACAAAATATCCTGCTACTATGTAGCAATTACTGTGCCATACCTGATGCCCCATGTAGCCCTGTCAGCAGTCATTCCAAATTCCTTGACAGTTTCTCACAGATGCTTCAACTCTGTTTATCAGTGATACATTGTCCAAGTAATTAACACTATCCCAACATCTCCAGATCAAAAAGTAGTTTAACAGAATTTCACAGATGCAAAGGATGAACAAGCAGCATACAAGGACACTGATTATGGTAAGCAACTTACAAACACAAGTCAAACCCCTCCAATTCTAGTGAAATGTAACAGAAGTTTAAGACTCAACAAACATAACACTCATTTAACACTAAGGACCTGAAACTGGGTTGCTGAAAACCTGGGCTTGTGCCTTGTCTCTGACCTTAATTCATGCTTCCTTTTCAAAAGGAGATGCCCTCATGGCTGAGATTTACTTGCAAAGCATAGAAAAAAGACTACTAGTAGTCTGCATATACAAAAACAACCAAAAATTTTCTAGCTGTATCATTAACATATCAGCTACACTGTGTTCAGTCCATTCAAGGAAAAACAAACAAACAAAAACCCCAAAATCCAACCCTGCCAAGCCAAAGACTGTCCTACAGGAACACATGAATTTATTATGCAGCACAATAGATTACATCTTCAGGAAGCCCTTCCGCTTATTCTTGTTAATACATTAGCTATTTTTCTACTATGACATAATAAAAGCGCTACCAAAACAAACATTCACTTTCTTGAGTAACATGAAGAAAATAATTTGACTTTAGCAAAGTGATTTTTTCACTAGGTAATTCTCTTCCAATCTATTCTACTGTCTTCATGCATTATATTTTGAAGTAGATTCTAAAATTTGGGGGAAAAGTCTTTCCCATAATTCCATACAAATCTAACATAATAAAACTGTGGATCTTCAGACATGTGCAACACAACCATTAAGTTAATTAATATAACATAAAAGACAACAAGCTCGGAGCAACACACCCCTCATTTACAAAGATGATCAGGACTAGTCCTATGCCATGACAATGCTGATGATTTGTTTTACAAATAAAAAAATCATAGTGTAATCTAAAACTGTGTTTAAAAGGGTTTTTTGTTGTTTGGTTGGTTTTTGCTATAAGTCTATCCTGAACAATTAGATGATTTTTTTTTTCATCTTGAAATCAAGACATGCAGTACCTATGTATTTAACATTGCCCTGTTAGACATTCATTGGCAGGTAGCTATTTTCCATTATAATTCATTATATCTTTTTTTTTTTCCCCTTTCCAAAGGCATTTTATTAAGCTCTTCAATTCTTATTAAAATTTTCATGCCCTACAGTGAGGCTGACAACAGTGTAGATTTGACAACCAGAAGCAGAGTAATCTAGCAAGAAATTACTATGCAAATGTGTCTGGGCGAAGATAACATTAATAAATATTTGCTGATGGGTCTTTTGCTCCAGTAAATGGCACATTTGTAATAAAAACTTAACCATAGTTGCATCCAAAGATCAGAAGTCTCAGATGTACATGTGGCTGATGGAAGACAAAAGAGGAAAAACACTTCCATATGTTGTCATTTTAGAGGAATCAAGCTGAGCTCACTACCTTAAATGAAAATACTTTCCTTCCAACTTCCCACATTCTATAAATGTTTCATTCACCAAAAAAAACCCAAACAAACAAACACCAAAACCCACCAAAACCCTACAAAACAACCAACCAACCAACAAAAAAAACCACCAGAAAACCTTTAATACATTTCAAGCTTAATTCTGCAGCTGAAAGAACATAAGTTACAGGAAAGCACATCACATTTTTACTGTTGAGAAATATCAGTTATAAACTCTGACACTGAAAGAGAAGGGGAGAAAATACTACCACTGTGTGACTACATAAAATTTCAATTTAGACTACAGGAGTGTAAAAAGATGTTTCAGAAAAACCAGTAACCTCTCTGAAGTAACTTCTTAGGTAGAGGAAGGGTTTAGACAGCAGGAAAATGAAAAAAAAAAAAAAAAAAAAAAAAAAAAAACAAAAAAAAAACCAACCACCACAAAAAAACCAAACCCAAAACCAAACCAAAGCACAGCAATTCAAGAGTGACCAACCTTCACAGACATCAGTAATGTACAGCAGAGCAGAACTCTACTTATGTTTTAGTTTTCCACTTTAGCTACTGCTACAAAACAACTTCCTTATTAATTCGAACTATACTGTTGTGGTTTTTTTTTTCAGTTGCCACATTTTTTTTTTTTGCTTTACTCATGGACAGCACTCTCAAAATCCTGAATACAGATACACATACGGATTAAAGGTCATCCTGACACGAAAGTGAGAAGAGCTTAGATAAAAGCTTGTGAGTTGTACAGAAATTGTAGAAATAAATGCCAAGCAACACTTAAATTTATAGAGCATTTTCATTCCCCCTTCTGTGGGATAAAGTTTAGTATGAGAGAGGGGGGGGGGGGGGGGGGGGGAAAGCCATATTCTGGCAGCACAGTCTTTGGAGTCAGAAATCCTGAATACTGCCTCACAAGGTATTAGAGTCACAGGCTTAAAAGCAAGCCTGTTAACAGTGACATCTTGTCAAGCACTTCGTACAACTAAACTAAGCATTATACCTTAAGTAAAAGAGGAAGGAATCAGTCATCTAAATAAATCTGAATGCCTACATAGTGCTTCCAGAATTACCACAAAATACAGAACGGCATTTTTGTGCACTGATGGATATAAATGCTGAGGACATGTTCCAAAGGAGATAAAGACATCCCTAGGATAGCAGTCTGAATATAACACTCTATGATATTGTCTCTAACCAATTCCAATGAAGTGGGAAAAAGACAATGACTAATGAGCACACCGGTCAAGTACTAGTACCAGTGGACCAAGAAAAGATAAACAACAACATTATTTACATGGTTAGATTACAGATATTCTTACTTTCAAAATTTCAGGTAGACCTGTGAGAAAACATCTGCCAAATAGATCATATATACAGTGCCTTTACAAGTTGTCTAGGAAATAGGGAGAAGATTCCATATTCTCTGCTTTCTGCCTCTTCACTGAAAGTATGCTTTAGATAATAGTCTTTGAAAACAATGCTCAGAAAATCAGGTGAGATGATAAACATATAAAGGAAATCAAACTAAAATTATACCACTCAAATTCCCACCAACAAAGAACCAATTAAAAATAACATTGGATGTTAAAGGTCACTATGAATCCTGGGTAGTATCAAGAAGTGGACAGAGAACTGCTGCACAGCTGCCTGTCACTATTTAACATACAGTTCTGGAAGCAGAGGTCAGCCACTACAGAGAGAAAACAAGCAAAGCATACCATAAGCGAGGGATACAACGGGGAAATTGTGTCCTTTCACAAGCTCTCAGCAAGAAAATCTTGATCCTGCCAGCTAACAATTAACTGGAGAAGAGGGAAAGGCAGTAAAAGTCCTGAAAAATCTTGAGATGTATTGGTATCATGTTCCTAACTTTGTGCTAATAAAGACAGCTTTATGAACTCAGTTCTGGGTGAAACAGTATTTGTAACCAGTAAGAATCTGTTGCACAGATTGTAAAAACCAGGACCCGACAGCCTCCTAGCGTGGAGGCAAAGTTGTCATCCTGATTCATTGGAAAGTCACTGAGCCCATTGATGCGAACCACGATAATAAAAGGAAAAAAGTAATCCATGTTCTTTTCAGATGTTACATGATCTGTGCTTGTAATTGCACACTTAATATAGTGCTGGACTTTAAATCAAGCTTCCTTGCTATTTTAAAAGAGGAATGTAACTAATAATAGGATGACTTTAATAACAGGGAAGAAAAGGCACCTCATAATTAGAAAATTCAAATTGGCAAGATGTGGTTCATAACTGCAGAGGTAAGGAGTTATTTAAACAATTCAAGAGTTTAACAAGTAAATTCATCACATTCTGGAGTCCTTAAATTGAACTGGGATGTGTCTCTAAATAATCTTTTCTGGTTCAATTGCAGATTTATTGGACTTAATAGCAACCTCTGGCACATTAGGAAAGGCAATTTCTTCTGCTGAAGGAATTAATGTTTGAGATTATTTTGTCTGGTGCTGTACAGAAGATAAAGCTTGGTGATTCCTTTGGTCCTCAGAGTCTACAAGCCTCAGCGGATGCACTGATTCCAATTTTGTTTATACCAGAAGAGTCAGGCCAGACCATACATGGCTTACAAATTTGTTGACTTTCAAATTTCTTGATAACAAGTTCACTTTGATTAGCATAACAAGAAGATTTTTCTCATTATTTTCAGTTAATTGACAGATGTCCCTTCAGACTTCACTCTGGCAGCTGAGTGTTCCACACCACAATAGCATGGTCATGTTCTATTAATGTTCAACAACAAAATCAAAGGGGAGGGAAAAATAAGACTATTTCTACAAGACTGGTTGCTTAAAGAGCCCTCCACTACGTGTCTGCACTGGTACTGCTTGTGACAGCTATGTAACATCTGAAACCTTGAGTGTGCAATACAATTTCTACTGACCCTAGAACTCTATTAAAGACAGGCAATAAACAACATGTTTGTGCAATAGATGTCCTAGAAAATACTACAGAAGAGATTTCGATTTCAGGATAAGTGTATTTATGGTAGCACATCAGTTCTATTGCAGATTAGCACCACTTGACAACCTACTACAAGCTGCTATTTTGACATACTTTAGTATATATAATTTCTAGCTACACACACTGGACTACACAAGACAGAAAAAAATGGCATTTTTTATTTCTTTTTTCTTTTTTTTTTTTAAAACATGCTCCCTATCTTGTGCATGGGTACCTTATCTAAACTTTCTAAACTCCTAATGCTTTTTTCCAGGATTTTCTTTTCTATTGCCACAAAGGGTTTGCCATTGGAAAACAAGGCACATCTCTTTCAAAGAGGGTCTGGATCAGCTCATATGTGCATAGTGTGCACCTGTCAGTTCTGAGGATGATATAACCCCTAGTACAGGATGGGTGAGACAGAGCAATCAAATAGTCTGCTAATCAGCAGCCAGCAGAAGGAACACGTTCCTGCCATGCACTCTCTAGTTACTCAATTAATGCATGAAAATTTATTATTAGGATTCTTATCTTAGTTATTTAAAGCAGGTAAAGTAACTTCAATGTACTGTATCAACTTTGCAGAGAGAAGACTTGAAGCAGCCAGGGTAGTGTGCTCACTATCTATCAAAGCAACTCCAAGTTTTCAAATAAGGAAAACAGTACAAAGTAGAAATACTTTAAAAGTATAGACAGCTTTATTTGCTCAAGTCACCTACTGGCTTCTTAGTCTGGATAACCACAACAAACATTTCAGAAGCAGAACTGTAAAAAAAGATGAAAAATGACTGCATTTAATCTAAGATAGTATGTGGTTGTTATTCCATCAGCTCCGAAGTATTTAAGCAAAATACAAGCACATCATGATTGTAAACATACTCTATCTTTGCCAGGGTAGCTCTCCAGTGCAATAATTTGCAACAGACAGGATCATTACATGCTAAAATTCACTCTTTCCTTCTGCCATAAGAGTCTTGACAAAAAATGTGATTGGAATGTATAACTTCAATTTCATATAGGTCTTTAAAATTTCAGTGATACTTGGTATTCAATAAATTAACAGGCCTTCAAATATATTTCTTGTACATAAAAGACCTCCACCTAAAGAAACCCACATTAACAACTGAAGAACTCAACAAGGCTTCTCTTCAAAAGAGGATTCAGTAAAAGTGGCTGGAAATTTTACTTGAAACAATGGTAATAATTATTTAGAAGGCTATTTTTAACCTTTGGAATTTTGTTTTATTTAATAACATGCCTATTATGCATTAAACAGACTTCTGATAAACAGTTTGATATATGAAATTGTGTTTCTAAACAGATGAAAATGTGAAGCACATCATATTGATTCAAATAATAGTCTCTTCCTATAAAAACATAAAGCAACACAAATACTTAGAAAATTAAAATGTTTGTGCATTTCTTCAGGCTTCTTCTGATTAATTGTGCACTTCCTCAAAACAAGTATGTGCCATGAGGTTTCCCAGATGTAAAAAAATGTTTTATAAAAACCAAACCCCCCAAAATACACCACAGAATTCACAGTCTCATTTGCCTCTTCAGCTGTGATCAACTTCACTTTCAGTTTCCAAGAATAAATAATGGGGGCAAAACCCTGGAATGCTTCAGCATCGCCCTGCATTCTGGGGTGCAGTACTGCAGCACTGCACATCTCTCAATAGGATCACTTTCTGCAGGCAGGGAAACAAGAGAAGTGACCAAACTAGCATCCAGAACACCAAAAGCAAAACAAAACAAAAAAAAACCAAATGAAAAATAATAAAAATCCTGCATACATCATCTCAAGTAGCATTTCTTTGGACCTAGCCTCACAAATGTATTACTTTTCATCTTTATTTAATGCAACTGCTTTTAAAGTGGAATTTTCAATGGCCAGAAGTTGTATTTTCTTCTGCTCCAGTTCAAACTCCTGTTCATGAACAATACCCACCAACCTGTGAACACTTACACAAATGTTTAACCTTAGGTGCATGATTAATCACCACTACAGTCAGATAAAGTGCATGTGTGAGAGTAGTTGGCCTTGAGAAGTCCAGAACATTCTGACTTCCACCACATTGCTGTTTCATTTTATCTATCAGGATGAAGCAATGCCTTCCGCTCTCTCAATTTTAATTTGCTTCTTGAGTTCATTGGTATATCACACCAAATTTCTAACCCAGTTCTCTCCCTCTTCACCACCAAGCCCATTAACACCTTTCCAACTAGTGAGCATATGTATGGAAGAGTGAGAGGTCTCTCTAGCAACCAGCACCAGAACAAGGGGACACAGTCTCAAGCTGCGCCAGGGGAAGTTTAGGCTCGAGGTGAGGAGAAAGTTCTTCACCGAGAGAGTCATTCGCCATTGGAATGGGCTGCCCAGGAAGGTGGTGGAATCACTGTCCCTGGAGGTGTTCAAGAGGGGATTGGACGTGGCACTTGGTGCCATGGTCTAATCATGGGGTCTGTGGTGACAGGTTGGACTTGATGATCTTCGAGATCTCTTCCAACCTTAGTGATACTGTGAGAGGAGAAGCTACAGGTTTATGTTGCAGAGCGCTTTCAGGGCATGGAAATCCGTGGCAGCTTTTATGCATTCTTGCAATAACTCATTCTGTTTGTCCCATTTCTCAGAAGATTCCAATAAACTTGGGCTGGATCAATGAATAAATATCATGTTGTGAACAACATGACAATTTTGGATGAAAGCTTGTCAAACTGAAAAGTGTTTAAGAATCCATTTATAAATTAAAAACTACAGTTCTATAGCTATACTTAGCAAATCCCATGTGAAATTATTGCAGTTCAAGGATTTTTTTCCCCCTCCATAGTTATTTAATGGTTTGGATACACATTGCAAACTAATCCAAAAGTTATGCTTTTCTCATTTTTACTTCTTTGCCAGCGAGTACCCTGATACACTTAAGAAACAACAGGCTGTTTCTGCCTCTTAACTGAATTGTTAGTGACCAATATGAAACAATTCAAGCACTGAAGCCGATTATTTGCAACAAAAATCTTCCAAAAACTAGGAATTCATAAAGTATTTAAAGTAAATAGCTTTGTCACTCAGATATTCATGGGTATTTCCTTACAAAGCATTATCAGATTACAGACTTAATTCATTAGCTGCTGGTAAATTATTACTATATTGATCTGGATTTTGAGCTTCATTAATTGTCCAGTTGAGAAATATCACCTCCGGAAGGATACCAATGGCACAGGTATCAGGCAATAACATTAAGTTCCAGAGTAAAAGTCTAATATACAATTAGAAGAACAGGGTCAATTCAGATTGGTTTTCCCCCCCCAGTAAAGATAACATAAAATAATTTGTAAATTGTACAGAGAAGGGCAACAAAGTTGGTGAGGGGTTTGGAACACAAACCCTATGAGGAGAGGCTGAGGGAGCTGGGGTTGCTTAACCTGGAGAAGAGGAGACTCAGGGGTGACATTATTGCTCTCTACAACTACCCTAAGGGAGGCTGTAGCCAGGAGGGGGTTGGTCTCTTCTCCCAGGCAATCAGCACCAGAACAAGAGGACACAGTCCCAAGCTGTGCCAGGGGAGGTTTAGGCTGGAGGTTAGGAAGAAGTTCTACACAGAGAGAGTGATTGCCCATTGGAATGGGCTTTCCGAGGAGGTGGTGGAGTCACCATCACTGGAGGTGCTCAGGAGGAGACTTGATAGGGTGCTTGGTTGCATGGTTTAGTTGATTAGGTGGTGTTGGATGATAGGTTGGACACGATGATCTTGAAGATCTCTTCCAACCTGGTTTATTCTATTCTATTCTAATTTGTCTTGTTCCTTTTGAGGAAGGAGCAAAGGAGAAGGGAAAAAAAAAAAATTTTTGCATCACAAGAGAAATATGTGTTAGAGAGGAGAAAATACTAAAATGAGCAAGCATTTGACTATTTTCACTTGTTTCTGCCAGATTTTTCCTTGTTTCTGTCAATACTTATCAACAAAAATCTGGTACTACACCATTTTATGAGGATTCTTTAAAATCATGTCTACAAAAAAAATTGAGGATGTTTACATAATGATTTAATCCCCTGCAAATGAACTTCTGGTATTTCAGCTTTGTTTTTTATCTCAAAGTCTGGGCTCTGCTCACCAGCCAAAGTGACTGAAAAGCTTGAATGTTATTTTCAGAAGTAACCTGGGTACGCAGGTGCCAAGTGCTATTTATGTTCTCTTAAAACGAGGTCACTACAGCGATTACTTAATAGAGAAGATAGATTTTTACTATTCTGAATCTCTACTGGAGACATAACAGGCTTCAACGGTACCATGAACAAAGCTGGCAACAATACATTAATTGCAATTCCTAAAAATAGCCTTCCATTCTTTCCAACTAGTCTACTTTCTCTTGATGAAGTGATTTCTGTGACTCTTTATCCAGATGTGCCACTCTAAAGCCTAGAGAACTTCCTCACCTTTATTCTCCCCATGTTCCATTTAAGCATATTTTGCTGATTAAAAAGCCCCTCCTTTTCTGTTCACATTTAAATACTCAATCCCAGAACTATGGTTTCCTTCTACCTATACTGATAAAAAGCTTTTCAAGATGTCACCACTGCAAACACCCTAGGGGGAATGAGAGGAGATTGCACGTATGTGAAAAATTCTAATCCAGTCTGGGCAGAAAAACAGAAAACATTAGGGATTTCCTTCACAGATTTCTTCCCTCCTCTTCCTCTCTCTGCTCCACCTACCATGAGGAATTGTAAAGAAAGAAAATGGAGGCCCCTAGGTGGAAGTCACAAACTTTCAGGCAATATGTTCTGACATTTAATTATGTCATTATAGAATACTTGAAGAGAGCAAAAAGGAAAGCAGCATGCTAGAGACCTGCTCACTCTCTTTCTCTCTTCTTGCCCAATAGAAGTATAAATATTACTCAAAAGAACCAAACAAAAGAACAAACCAACCAACCAAAAAACACAAACCAAAAATCCACCAGAAACAAAACCCCAAAACACACATCACAAAACCCTCAAAAGTCTCCTCACCCAGAAACATCCTTTAATGACCTGAATACACATGATCTGAATACATATCTCATAGATCATCCAGAAGCAACCACATACACTAACAAGTGGTATTACCACACACATCATAGCACAAATTCTTGCCCAGTTAAAATTTGGACGCTTTCACAAGCTGCCCACCAAGTTGTTGTCTGAGTTTTCACAGTCATATTCTTTCCCTCATTTAGCTCCTATAACACACTACATGCATTTGAAAATCTTAGTCCTTAAAGAAGCTGTACTTCTCTATTCACAGAGTAATAAAAAGACTTTCTCATCTCCTCCTGAGATCTACACTGCTCAATCACAGACCGGGGTAAGTCTTGGGCCTACTAAAGGCTAAGGAATTTAGCTGTCCACTTGCCATAACTGATAACATCAATACAAAAACCAGTTGTACAGATCAAAAAATAACCAACCAACAAAGAAACAACCCACAAAAAACCCCCATTAGTTCATTTTTCCTTCAAGGACAAGTTACAAGCTTGTTACAAGTTATCATGATTTCTGATAGTGGGGAATATTAGTGTGCTTCAAACCTAATATCAAACTAATAATTTCAAACCTAATATCTAACTGCTCATAACACAACAGAACAGAAAGCATATGAGAGAGAACACACAAGTTCTTGGCTGAACATTCAGAGTGAGAACTTCAGAACATCTCTGATTCTTTAGCCTATAGGAAGTCAAAAACACATTAAGTCCAGCTTCAGCATTAGGGCTTCAACAACGCTTCCGCAGTAAACTGAAATTCTCAGCTTGCTCAGATCCTCAGAAATCATCAGTGACCTGATGATTTCCATGAAGAGGTTGGGTAGCTTTGACTCCTATAGTCAAGTGATAACATGGAATGGTTTACAACTCCATACCCCTTCCCCAACAATTTTTTCCTTTTAGTTAATGCTATCCTTCTCTTCAGAATCTCCTTTTAACTAGCCTTGCAGTAGTGAAGCTGCTATTGCCCAAATTGTCTCAAACTGCGTAAGGCCACCATACATTAATAGTGATGGTGTCTAAAGAGAAGAAATTAAAAATATGATGCCATGCAATAACTGGCAATCTGATGGAGAAATGGCTCTTGAAAAAGTAGAGCTCCCTACTAGGAAAAGAAGTAGTTTTGTCTAGCATAACAAGCACGCCAGATCTTGCTTCTCACTTCACCAATGTGAAACAGCGGGGAGGTGGGGGGGAATATGCAGCAATAAAAAAACTTGGAGGAGGATGCAAGGTCTTTGAAGCTGAACACTCCTTACAAACAACAACTTCTTGGAACAAAGAACTAGCCAGCTTGAAATGCGACAAGCTTGTATTCACAGCCATAAAAAGCATACATACAAAGAATCTCAAAAATAATAAAAGGAGAAGGAAAAGCATCCTAGCTCAAGCATTGAAAGAAATAAACAAGTTTTACATGTCAGCGTAGTGACATGTCACACATTGTTTTCCAAATGTTTGTAATAATTTCTACCTGGTAGCCTTTAAACACAGTTTGACAAATAGCAAAGCAAATTTATTCAAAGGTCCTAAAATGACCCCCCAAAAAAATGTTTTAAGCTGCCTAAAATTCAAGCTGTCAGTCTGCATCTGTTTTATGACTACAGGACAATCAAGACAATGAGGCTTTGAGAAAGGAGCTTTGTTGAAGTAATACTCTGCTGCACCTTCCAAGCCTCTTGGACAAAAAACAGTAATCTTCATATCTTCTTCTCCTCTTCCTCCTCCATGATGATGGAATAATAAAAAATTAAAATAAAAAAAAAAAAAAGAAAAAAGGCTACACTATCTTCTTACTTCTTCAGTAAGCTTCTAGAACCTATGTTCTGCAGCTGCTTCTTTCTCAAGAAGTACCTGTAACTGCATCATGAAATAACTTCACCTTTAAAAGTTACCAGTTGTGTTCCCTTGGGCTCCCGTGTCACTAGAATCGTGCCATCTGACTCTGCCAAACCTGCACGCAGATTCCCATTTGTGACATGCTGCAGTCCATTGCACACAAACTACAAACTTTTGGAGTTTATAAGGACTAAAGCAAATTGTGTTTTCCTACCAGCTAATTTGGTCCATCCCTTTCGTGATGCTGGGAATAGTAAAACAGTAAAGAACTTAAGAATAAAAAAACCATGACTAGTTCCAGAGCCCACCACATCTTCTGCACAAAATGCGGTGTCAAATTCTGCCGCTTGAAGACAGAACTGAGCAAAGCAGCGAATACTGTAACATCAAAAATGCTTATTGCAGGATCAGATCAGAATTAGCAAGCAATACAATTTAATATTACCTAGTATAGAAGACAGATTAAGATAAACTGGACAGAGTAACCCAAGCAAAGCCTAGCAGTGCACAATGTTAACCACCTTAATCTTTGACTAAGGATAGATGCTAGCAAGGGAACAGTTAGCAATCTGGCAGAGCCAGAACGCCCTCCTTCAAGAATGATTAAAAAAAAAAAAAAAAAAAAAAAAAAAAAAAAAAAGAAAAAAAAAAAGTGGTAAAAAAAGTAGGTTTTACAAAGGTAACTTTACTAAGAACTTGTTTGGACTCCTGCACATTTCCAAAGAGCAAAGTCAGCAGTGTGTTCTAAAGTTGCTGTCTAAAAAAAAAGTCTCTACCGCATATTTAGGGTGTTTCATGTACATTTTATGAGCATGTTTTGTCCTTGATCATTAAATAAGCACTCAGAGAATATTAGTAGAGGGACAGTAATTCTCCATGTCATAAAAAAAAAAAAAGTGCAAAGTGATTATAAAACTGTTCATAGTGTAAGAAGGTGACAATGAATTTAATAATTATGGCATGAATGACAAACATGCTTACAAGTGTCATCTGAAAGACTACAACAAAATAGCTCCAAACTGCTAACATAAACGTGAGCAATTTAGGTAACTGGGGAGAATTTTCCTTTTATTAGGGTTTTCCTATGATCCCCATCACAAACTGAAAACTGAATTTTTGTTGGTTTGGTTTACTTTTTGTTTGTTCTTTGGTTAGGGTCTTCATTTTGGGTGGGTGGGAGAGGTGATGTTTTGGGCAGGAGTTGCTGTTTTGGGGGTTATTTGGTTGGTTTTATCTCCAAGGAACACCTTAGCAGATGCTATCAGCTTTGACAGAACACCAAAATTCTAGCACTGAACCATAAATTGACCATTACCATAAAAAGAACTGCTAAATGAGAAACCATGTGCTCAGTATAAAACTAATTTCATGCTTTCAAAAGCACACAGTGGCTTCTAGCAAGATAGTGGCCCTGGGACTTGCAAAGACAGATTGGCTAATAGAAATGGTGTGTGCTCCTGATGCAGTCTGCTTAGCCAAGCTTTACATGTACTGGCAGTAAATGGAAATTCTCGAATCTTCTGTCAAACAAATACACACTTATCTATAACTTTAAAGCTGAAAGCTATAAAACAGCTGTCTCATAAATATATTTAGCAGGAAAATGCATGAGCTGTCCTAGTTCCTCATAAAAAAAGAGCCCACAGCAGTCTTTTACATAGTAAGCATAGTCATTTCTATAGCAAGCAAGAAAAACATTTTAAATTTTTTTTCAGTATCTTTCCTTCTTTTATTAAAAAAAAAATAATCACTATTAGCAAATGCAAATATAATCATAGTAGGTCTCACCACAAGTGAAATATATTATAACAGCAATGCTTAAAAGTAATTAAGTTGAACTATCTTTGTGTGTTCTTCTCTAGGAGAAATTCTCAATAAAGAATTTTTTTTTAAACACACAGGTACAAAGTCTATGCAGTTTACAATAATGCTTCTTCTGAGCTTAAAGATTTATTACTAGAACTTCACAGGCTACCTTTACCACACTATCTGTTCCCTTAGATAAAACTTACTGCACTAAATCTCCAATTTAACTGGTTAGGGAGAAGTGGCAGTAATTTTATACCCTTCTTAAAGCAAGCTGTCAGTGCAAATGAATTACTGGAAGCTATCCTGGGCATGACAGATCATAACTTTTAATATTAACAATGACAGACATATGCAAGATGTCAAATCCAGTATACAATTTATTTAATTCTTTACTTTCTTAGTTTATCTGAAGAATCAGATAGCTCTTGTGTTTTACATATCATTATAACTACAATTTGAGATTTAACAATCCAGAAAGCAAGCTCTGGAAAGAGATATTTAGTCACACCGCTAATTAGCTTCTTTCTGTAACGATAATACAGCATTAGTGACATGCTCCAAAACCACATAAAATGCATAGGAAGTCACCTACTGGAAAGATGCCCTCCGCAAACAGCAAGCAAGTAAAGGGAGCTTGCCACATATTTAGACTTACTTTTAACACTGAAATGAGAAGAAAAATATGCATTACATCCCTTGCCAATTCCTTATCCTTTCCACTGGAATAACTAAAACACAAATGACATGCACACAGAAATAATGCCTAACATATAAGCATCCACTCAGTATGATATCATAAAGCAATTCAGTGAAGTTTAATAATAAAAATCATGCTCACCTCTACTGGGAAGTCCACTCCACATTATGGCAATATTATTTAAACAGCTTAAACAGCAACCAAGTTACATAAACAAAACTTCCAGTATGTGACCAATATGATCTACCGTGCTACAGACTTGGCTCCAGCCCTGATCATCTGTGTGACAGTACACTGTTATACCAGTGCTGCCTCAAACCTTCCCAGATGCTGGCTTATTGCATTGCTCATTGAAAATCCTTCACACGCTGGCAACATTTTAGGGAAGGACAAGCACACTCTGAGTCATTTGTAAAGAAAGCAAAGCAATTTCAGTTCTGTATCTTCATGCGTACCGAAACACAGAGCACTGTCAAAGTAGAAGTCTGAGGTGAATTTATGCTGAGAAACAAGCAACCCAAGCCTTCATTATCAATGCATGGAATCAGCTACAGCGATCAAATTCAAACAAATCATTAAAAAAAGGGATGATTATGAAAGGCTCTACAGATTCAGCTCCAATCCACACAGAATGAAGAATCGTCTCTCTAGACTGTGTCAATGTTAAAAATAGCTCTGTCTTTTCTACAATGAGCACGAGACAGAGGAGAATCAGCAGCCTGTATTCTGATGAGGTTGATTATTGGGGGAAAAAAAAATCCAGTAATAAAAATTAATGATTCCTTACAGCTCTTCTAAATAAGATTAATTTAGAATTATGCAAATGAACAAATAAATACTTTTTAACCACATAACAGACAAAGTCTACTATATACAAAAAGAAGCATTAGTATTTAGATGAAAGATTTTAGAATACTGACCCAGCAAAAATCTGTACAGAATCAACAACTACAAGTATGATATTATATGACCAACACCTTCATCTTTCAAGCCCAGCAATTTTTAATTACTTACTATGAAAAATCTCCATGGCTTATTAAATTCATGCTCTTCCTACTCCCACACAGACTTCCCACTATGTAAATCTTTTTGTCTTTTAAGGTACTTCATACATTTTTCTTTCCCAAAAAAGGTAAGAGGGCATGTGTCGCTGTGCGGACTCACGCCCACAGAGATAAACAGGTTAATAAGAATCAGATGCAATCATTACTAGGTTAAGTTTGCATAGAAACAGAAAAACACAGGAGCTTTTATTATAATACCTGTACAGTTATCCAAACAGACCACTGTGTCACAAAACAGCTATGAAATACATTTTGGCAGGACTTTTGATTACGCGTGAGGCTACTTAACCCAGAAAGAGCATCTGAATAATTCTGGAAGACAAAAAACAATAAACAAATTTGTCTTTATTATTTTTTCAGTCATTTTAATACTGAAATCACTGCTGGGAACACACACTGAATAAAAATGGTGACTCTGCATTTATAGATTCCTTTTCATCTCAGCTGCCTACTCAAAGGTGGGGTTTTCTTCTTTTCCATTAGGGAATTTTTGAATATTTTGCGCTAATGCATCTTGACAACTACTTAAAAACAACCAACCTTAATGAAATAACAACTTTCCTTTTCATCTTTTTTTTCTTGAATGCTACCAGTTAGTACACGAACCATCCACTTATTTTTATGAATTTTACCAGTACTTTCACAGAGCAAACACAGAACAAAATACGGTAGATACAGTTTGAACTTCTTTGCAAAGATGACACCACCGTTAGTGTTAGCTGTCCCCAATATAATATCTCATCATCAACATTTTGTAAGGAGCATCAAGTGCACTGAAACAGTATAATAGATCCCCTTAATTTCAGAGCCCCTCTACTCAGCCTTGGTGAGGGATATGGAGGTGCTGGAACGTGTCCAGAGAAGGGCCACGAGGATGATCACAGGGCTGGAGCACCTCTCCTACGAGGACAGACTGAAAGAGTTGGGGCTGTTCAGTCTGGAGAAGAGAAGGCTCTGAGGTGACCTAATTGTGGCCTTCCAGTATCTGAAGGGGGCCTACAAGAAGGCTGGGGAGGGACTTCTCAGGCTATCAGGTAGTGATAGGACTAGGGGGAATGGAATGAAGCTGGAGGTGGGAAGATTCAGGCTGGACATGAGGAGGAATTTCTTCACCATGAGAGTGGTGAAGCCCTGGGATGGGTTGTCCAGGGAGGTGGTTGAGGCCCCATCCCTGGAGGTGTTTAAGCCCAAGCTGGCTGAGGCTCTGGCCAGCCTGATCTAGTGTGGGGTGTCCCTGCCCATGGCAGGGGGGTTGGAACTAGATGATCCTTGTGGTCCCTTCCAACCTTGACTGATACTATGATAACTACTGCGAAAGAAATATAGCAATCACTTATCATAAATACATTTCATACTGTAAGAAAAATGTTAACTTATGTAGCATTTCAGTTGTGGAAGTTACTCAAATGACGGAAAGAATGTGGAACCATATACTAAATGCAATCTTGTTCAAAAGACTGCTGAATAAGAGAAGTCGTCAACATACCCTGTAGTGAGAAGTGGCATAGTAACAGTTTCTCAACAGCTCACTAATCTAAGTTGCAACTCTTTAAAAATTACTGTTATACTGGAGAAAGGTAATAGTTTTGGGTTTTAGCAAAAAATTTTCATCTTCTCCAAACAGAGTGGCAAAACAGGATAGCAAAATAGGGAACAACTTCCCTTTCACACAGAGGGCAGGTGGAGAAAACCCTAGGGTGTTACTCCACCTTGTGCCCTTGCAGCAGCAGTGGTTTTCAAAGTGCCTTCCAAATGGCTGGGCTGTAGGCAGCAGATGTAGAAGCAGAAAAAGCACTGACCTACAAGTCTAAAAAAGGTTTGGGCACAATACAAGAAAGAGTAAGCTCACAGTGCTTTCTACTATCCTCCTCTCCTCTGTAGTATTACACATCAATTCTATAGCTATCTATGCACGCACTTAGTAAGACTCGGCTCACAAACTTTGAAGTGGTGACCTCTACAAGTCCAAAAAAGGTTTGTGCATAACACAAGAAAAAGTATGAGTACAGTGCTTTATACTGTTCCACTCTTGTCTATAGTCTTACACGTCAGCTGTATAGCTATGTGTGTATGCATTTAGAACCACACAGCTCGCTTACTGTTTTGGCTACTGCTTACAGTCCCTTTGAGTACACAGCAGAATAATTCCTAAATATCTTCTGTAATAGAAGCCAGATTATCCTTGCTTATCTTTAGAAAAATGAGACAAACTGATAAGGAATTTAAGAATCTTGATCAAGAGGCTTGAAGAGGGCAAAAATTCTGTTCTCCATTAAGCTGGCACGAAGCAGCTTTAGATGGCAATGAAGCTACTTGCCAGACAGCTAGTCTTGGCCCAGCTAAGGATTCAAACCTACATACAAAGACCTCTATTTAGGATGAGATTCTTCTGACAATTGAAAACCAAGGGAGAACTCTAGTAAAATCTGCAGCTTCATTCTGCTATAAGAGACCTTTGTTTAATCCTGCACTGACCTAGTCAACTGGCAAGGCAATTTCTTTACCGTTTCATTACAAAAAAAGAAAACAAAAAAGTATTCCTCAAAGGCCCCAGGGCAAAGGTGGGTGTGTGGATTTAAGGCTAGCTGGAATATTTTCAGAGTAATTTCTCAATGTCTACTAAGAGTCACTTAAAGTCCTTGAGAGAAAATCAAATGGTTAATTAATGCTTAATCAAAATTAGATGTTAAAGAAGGTCCTTGTCACTATTCACACTTCCTTAGTTCAGACATTTGGGGAAATAATATGCAAGTTAGCTATATACTCCATAGATCCTTTGAAAGATAATTCTGAGCATGTTGTGAGCTTCCCTGTTTCCATTAACTGGAAGGGTTGCCTACTTAATAGGCATTATTCCAGCTTCCAATAATATGTCATCACACAAGGAGACAAAACAGCTCTAATCTCCATTGCCAAAAGTGAAGAAAATCTGCCTTCTCCATAATACTTTGCTCCTCTCCCATTTCCAAGACTGCTGTTTTACTTTCTTCCTTGCATTACCATTACCAGGCCTTTTTTGTGACTTAAGTCATGAACACAACAGAAGTCTAGTTGTTTATTATTCCCATGTTAGCGGGGTTGCAAAGGAGGCAATCACAAGATTCCCTACGAGATAGCACCCCGGGAACAGGTAATGCGAAATTGTGGCACAAAATTGGTGTCAGCCCCAAAGTAGATGTGGGGAAAACATAACGAGGTGACCCACAAAGCTGGCCACAAAATATATGAACAAACAACCCGGTATCTACAGATAGCTCGTTTAACTAAAAAAAAAAAAAAAAAAAAAAAAAAAAAAAAAAAAAAAAAAAGCAAAACCGCTTAGGGAAAGGAGGGCGGCAGAACATCCCGGCACCCGGCAAATTCCCCGGCGGCGGCGCGCCCGCTCAAATGCCCGGGCTGCAGCACCACCTCGTGGAAACTCTGTCAGCCCGCAGCCAGCCCCAGCCTCGGCTGCCTCAGATCCTATCCTCGCCCTCAGATCCTATCCTCGCCTAGCTTTATTTTCTCAGCACGCAACTCATTAGTTATCTGTTAGCAGATAAAGAGGCAAACAATATTTAATTAGCCAAGTCCATACCATATTCTCAATCCCGGTGCCTTCCCTTTGAAGCGCAGATGCTTTAGCCCTTGTTTTCAAGGTAGCAGTAGGGATTATGGGTGCCCCAAGCAGCTGTGACCTGACCCACAGTTATCACTGCTGCAGGGGTCCAGTACATGCTGCTGAAAAGCTTTTAACAGGCTCATTCCAAAACACATTTCCCCAAAGCTGCAAGAAAATACCTTTTATTTTCCTGTTTATAGGAAATAACTGAAATAATTTCCAATTCAATCTGCAGAAGCAAATGCATGCTTTCTTGTTTTTGCTTGAGACTTATTTCCTTCTGGCAGAAGTCTGGCTGTGCATCAGATAGGCCTGGCACAAAGGTAGGGATGGCCCCTGTGAATGGCATCAGTGACAAACTGTTGAAGAACGGGTTAAAGAGAGAGGACATGGACCCCTAGAAGCACTGCACAACCCAGGCTTTGACGGTGATTAAGTAAATAAGTTGGTAAGCTTGGGCTGTTAGCATAACTATAGGCTGAGCCGGATGTCAGCCAGCACAGCAAGCCTTCAAGGACGGTCTGTCCTTGAGAACTTGGTAAACAAACTGCCCTGAAAGACAAGAGGTGGGGACCACTGTGAAAGACCATAGGTGGGAGGAGTATGTAATCAGGACCCTTTATGCTAGAACCAATAAGATTGCGCCAGGCAAGCCCAGGTTGGTTATAAAGTCTGATGCCACAAAAATAAAGTTGGACTTGTTTTTTCACTCATATTGAGTTGGTCGATTATCCGAGCCGTGGGGAAAAAGTTCTTCTGCCCACAACAAACTTCACCCTTAGCTGCATTACGATGGAAAATGTGTACAACTGGTAATGAACAACAACTAATGCAAGCAAAAACAAACAATATACTTTTCCAGTAGAATAATTTTCTTCACACACAATTTTTAACACCAATCTAAAGAAAATGAGGAGTTCAATATGATGGATCTGGAGGTGTTTAAGACCAGGCTGGATGAGGCTTTGGCCAGCCTGATCTAGTGCAGGGTGTCCCTGCCCATGGCAAGGGGGTTGGAACTAGATGATCCTTGTGGTCCCTTCCAACCCTGACTGATACTATGATAAAATCACCAAAGCCTTCCTGTTTAGCAATTTTCTAGATTCAATCAGTATAAAGAAAACCAGCTGTTACTCGTAATTTCAGGTGCAATCTTTCTTGAAGTACAGGTGCAATAGCAAAACCAGCTTCTAGATTTCAGTTATTGTGTGGGGCAAGCAAAATTGTAATAAAAGGGACTACAGAAACAGAGTAGGCTTTTTAGAAAAATACGTTCCTAAATATACTTTGAAATTCTATAGCAATCTAAATATAGAGAAATAAATTTAAAGTTCTCTTTAAAAAGATATATAGTCTTCAAATACAAAAACTCCCTCTTCTATACATCATGGAGTATTGCTGCCAAGAAACACATTTCCACAGTTATCAAATCTTAGCAAACTTTTCAAGTGGTACAAGGAGCATTACCTAGTACTGAAAGTTACAAACAACAAACAGAGGGTATAGTTGTGAAATACAGTGGTGGTCAACAATTACAAGGATACTTTGTAACAACCTGAGGCTGTCTATCACAGAGAGGATCTCAGGAGAGGACGAATATGAAAATGTGTCCAACATCTCCTTTATATTCATCCCCATTTGAAAGAAAGTCCACCAAGAGCCAAGAAAGCTGGAGGCATTGACAGTGCACAAATGAGTTCTGTCACACAGGATCAAGAAGAGCTCTGGCAGGTCTCTAATCCTGGTTTCTGTACTGTCAGAGAATATTTACACTCATCTATATTTTACAGTCACCTTATTTTCCCCCAGGAATATTATTAATTTCACATTCATCTTATGATGACAGAGGAAAACTCCAACAAGGGATTAGCAGGAAAGTTTCAAAAATATTCCAGAGCTGTGCTGAGCCGTTCATTAGAGGGGTATGTAGTTATAACAATGAAGAGTGAGAATGGCTATTTATTTCCTTCACACATGGAATAAAGTCTGTTCACTGGTGAGGTGAGATGAATATAATTTCTTCTACCATCTGCACAATTAATTCTGTTTACAATGTTAGCCAAATAAATGGGAAAGGCAGACTCCCATTACAAGAGGTAATAACACTCCAGAGGACATGGATTAAAACTGAGCCTGGATAATGTCAATTTATAAGAAAATTAATTGATACTTATTTTTGGAAAGTGTTCCTTGAGAACTACATTTCAATAAGTCTTGTTCTCCTACTGGCCTTTAAGCAGTGTATTAAATTGTCTGCGCAAGTATAATAATAAACTGTGTGTGCAATGCATTTCTTTAATTGCTATGAAGCAAACACCCACCACCTGTGAGAATGGAATGTCTGCTTCAACATGCACAGGATAGACCTGCATATCTAGTAAATAACTAGGATACACTAATTTAGAGACCAGTGAACAAAGCACAACCGAGCATGACTCTGAAGTGCTAAACTGTATAGTAACTCCAAAGCACATGACCCAGCAAATGTAAAACAACCTTATCAGAGTAGTCTTTGAGCAATAGTGTCAGAGATGTCATCTCCAGGAATGACAGCAGGCCTCAAATACAGGAGCCCAGCTAATAAGAAGCAATGGAAAATATACAGTGCCAACATTTCAAATGTTTTTATCAGTGTATGGAAGAACTGAAATTAAATGAGAATGCCTCATAGATACTCAGCTGTTTTAAGCAGGCATAGTTGATATTCAATAGGAATTAAATCTTTTGGACCAAAGGCCTTATCCAAGTGACAACATCACACTGTTTGGTTCTAAACCAAACAAAACAATGTCACTGACTTAAAAAAAGGAAAATTCAGTTCGCAAGGAAAAAAAGCCAAACAAAAACACTACCAAAGCAAAACAACAACAGCTAAACTCTTGAATATAGTTTGACTATTTCTACACAAATAAAAGTATCTCTAATAAAATTAATACAATTTCTTTAGTGAAGATTTGAGATCTGTTATTTTATCAACACCAAGTGGTAAGAAACAGCAACTTCTGCTTCTCCTAAACAACATTCCATTTAACCTCTAGCACTTTATTTATCTTAGACCTACAAATGATGACTTGCTGTACTTGCTTAAGATGTAAAGAAAACCTTTTAGGATCAGCTTTGGCCATTTTGGACTCTACAGAATTGCTGCTAAATTTTCTTCAGCAAAGTAAAACGGAAGGGAAGAAAGAAAGTATCAACATCAACTATTGGAAAGCAAAGCACCCTTAAACTGCTCTGACAAATTCTCTTCAATGCTCTTGAAACATCACAGAAGAAGGATAATCCTGCAGCAAAATCCCTTAGACTACACCAGGAGCCCTTAAAAAAAAGGAAGGAGTCACAACATCCTTAAACTCACAGTCATACAAGACCCAACCTATTTGTTCCATATGTTTACTTTCTCTTATATGTGCGGAGAATTAAGGAAACACTACATTTTTCTCAGAAAATCTATAAGCCAGGTCTAACTGTGAAATAATAATGATTTAAAAAACAAAACAAAACCCACAAACAATACCATAACCACAACACAAAAGAAAAATACATTATGTGTTTCTTACCTTTACATTATGCATGTAAATTGCCTCTTGCCTAAGCATCTAGGACCTTTATTTTGCCCAGTAAGTAAAAAGTATTATATTGAATTACTTCTCACTTGAATGAAGATAGTTAAAATCCAGACCACTGGAAAGGCCAAGCCTGTAAATTTCAGCTCTGCCTTTCTCACCACTATCTATTTCTCCTGTACACATAGCATCCTTCCAAAACAAAAGCAGAAGTCAAAATGCATGACTATCCAAAGCCACAACAGCCACTTTTAAATAGACCATATCTCAACTAAACAAGTCCCAACTCAGTCACTAATCAGGCACTAATACAATGTTGCTTCAATACAAGTTGGGTTTACAGGAAAGAAAGAGACCCATAATTCTGAATATGGCAAGATATTATTATTAGTCTTAATCTATATTAAATTTAATGATTATGTTGGGTGGGGAAGACGGAGCATAAGAGTTTCCTTAGATCTCAACCAAAATCCAACATCTGATACTAATCATGTACCTGCGCTTGTAGCTGCAAACAAAGTGCCAGTAGCTGTACTTGTAGGGAGCTTTCCATTATTTAGCTGCTTCACTCTTTTCAGGTGAGACTTGCCATTGTAATGAACTTGAGCTTGTGCTGCAGAGTTCAGTTGTATATTGCACACTTCACAGAAAGAAAACAGTATCTTCTTTTTTCTTTGCTTAATTGATAGTCCTGTCTGTCGTTCCTCAATCCTTTTTCTTCAAAGCCCTGTAGAACAGCTGGTTGATTCATAATCCCATCTTCAAAGACGTGTTCAGGACTTAATGGACGCTTCATACCTACAAAGCAGACAAAATCATTGTTAGAAGCCAACTAATAGCACTTACTACAAAATACCCATTTTACAATTCTACACAGTATAAACCAAAGACCAGTTCCAACAAATAAAGTTCCAAACTGCAAAGGTGTTACTTTACACAGAAAATGCACATTTATGACACACCAGAGCTCAGAAATAAGTTGGTACTAAATCAGTCTGCACACAGCAATAACTCACAATAACTCATTATTGTGTTTCCAAGCTCTCTCTATTAAAGCATGTTTATTATTGCATCTCTAGCAGAGGTTAAGATTACCGATGACCGTAGCAGTACCCACTGCTCCAAATGCTACTGAAACACTGGAAGACAGTAGACTGTTCAAGTGAGACTAATGATTATTTTCCACTTTTACATACACCCAAATCCTCAGCCTTCACACAAGTATTAAAGTGTTGTCTAATTAGTCTTCAATGCCTTCACTATTAAAACTATTATGTGGAAGAATGCCAGCTAGAAGACAGTCTTGTAAGTGCTACATGAATACACAGTAAAGGACAGTCCCTACACAGCAATCCAAGAGCCTGAAATGTGCATAACTGTCCCTAAAGAATAAAAATTTTATATGGCAGGGGGAGGGACATATGCAAGTGTGAAGCACAGCTGAAGTCAGGCTCATAGAGCTGTGCAGAAGAGCTCTTTCCAGACAAGAATGCACCTATATTTGTCTTTGAGAAGGAAAGAGGCTTCAAATACAAAGTCCCTTTTTCAGCTCAAGAACCACAGCAGCATGGTCTTTGTCACATCTACCACTCTGACAGACAGGGGAAAGAGAGAGAGCACACCAATACACACAAAAACCCCACAAAATCAGTCATAGCAATCCTCTCAAAACCGTGTAGTATTTGCAAGTAATACTAGAATACTCCTCTCATTATCCAGTCATGTGTATTACCAGGAGAAAATCTGTTTGGTTCTTTGGCACAGGTATGTAAGAGGCAACAAGCTTCATAAAAAGGTTCAGTAGTCATTTATATGGTGGGATGAAGTAGTTAATCATCTAGACCGTGCTTAAAATCTTAATATTTGTACACTTTCCTTCTCAAGCATGACCAAGTGTTTTAAATGGAGTTCATAGTCATATTTCACATAGCTGACAGTTCTGTCATCAAATTCACAAAAATTGTAGAGAGTACAGTAAGATCTACACCACATCAAATACTGAAACAAAACATAATTATTGAAAGTAACTGCAGGGTCTAGGTACCTAATGACTTGTAAAAAAAAATAATAGTAGTGATCCTAAAAAGCCAGGCTAGGCACTGTCACACTAAATCATTTAAGTTTAAGTATCAGATTTCAAGGCAAGCTACCAAGATCCTCAACTCAGCTGATCTTAGATGACATCTTCACCTGAAAATTTAATCTGCTTAGAGCTTTGGTATTTGTAACTTTCCAATGTATATTCAAAACCATAAATAACTTCCCATACCCTGCTTTGTTTTCTGCAAATTTTTGTAACAACACTGTTATAGTTTTTGTCCCTTGAAGTAAATGGGTTTGAAACAAATGTATTGTCATATCACGTTGTTTTAGAGGCTATAAATATATAAATGTAGTTCTTTAATAATGAAATAATTTGAAAATACTAGCTTGTCAGAAACATCATAAGTTTGATTGCAGAAAGCAAATAATTCAAAATATAATTAAGTAATTATTTCAATAATCTGCAAGACCTTAATGAAACTCAGTTGGTTTAGATATTTAAAAGTGCTGAGGCAAACATCTGCATTAGGAAGCTGTGTGGTCTAAAAGGCAAACTGATGAAGCAGATAGCTGCTGCTAATTACCTGTAACAGCACCAGAACCTTTCAAAGAGGGTTTATTTTGGAAAGCACTGGGGTGGTACTGCATTAGCACATTACCACTGCAGCAAGAAATATATAGACTCCTGGACTGCATGCTTTGGTTTACTGTCATTCCAATTAACAAAACCTTTCAGCTGGTAAAGTCCAAGATTGCTGAAATATGAACAGAGGCAGGGTTAACTGGGAAAATCAGAACAGTTGCATCAAAAGTGCATTCCTGATGTGACCAAAAATGTTTTCAATATGGACACACCCAGAAAGAACAACTAAATGTGGCAAGGACTCAAATGCCACACCTACACCTTAAAGTAGCATTCCAGCTGCTAATACATACAGAAAATTACCTTCAGACAAAAAGAAACCACTGTCCAAATTTCAACTTTGTTTTTTTACAAACTCACTTTTACTACAAAGTACTGTCTTAGTTGCATTAACAGAGGACAAATGAGTCTTTAAATCAATCTCTGGCTACTAATTTAAGAATTAAAAACCACAAGCTGAAATTTTAAAATAACCTTGATTCCCTAAAGCTCTGCAACTAAATTAAAAGGTGACCTGATTATAAGCAGCACTGACCTTCCAACAGCTGCTGGCAGCCATAGATGCAAAGCCCTAGTGAAAAAATACCTGTATTAAGCATCCTAAACCTTAGCTTTAGGAGGGTTTTCAGCAGCACACTCTGACCAGTAGGACCCTAGAGAGGACCTGTACATAACAGACAGAGACCATATCATGATAGCCCTCGGGAGTTAGTCTGTTCCTACACAGCAGTCCTAGTCCTTGTCTTCCCAGGATTTGAGAGACCTGAAAATTTGGTACAGCACATTATCTGTGTTTGAAAAGTCTTCCCAGTCCCTTCTAAGGCATTTAAGATGAATATGTTGGTGGTAAACATCCACCAAGATTTTACAGTACATACATCTTTCACACAGTAATACAGCTTCTACCATAACCGAAGTGCGCTAAATCTTACGGTGTACATGTTTGCTCAAAACCCAAAGTTATTACATGAAAGGTCCCATTTGTCTTCAAAACTCAGTTTCCTTTCTTTCTTCTTGAAAGTTAGGGTTGGAAAACCACACATATAAAAATCTCTGCTGAAATGTCCTGGCTCTAGAATATACAGAAAAAGTACAACTCTGTATTGAGTCAGTGTTAAGAATTCCACCATGAATGCAATATATTTTGTAAGTAGTAACTTTTCCTTAGAAAGCTATCTGAATGCTTTATACTTTGATGCAAGAAATTTGCATATACACATTCAATTGTAATTTAAAAAAAAAAAAAAAAAAAAAAAATCAACCAATCAGAACCAAACCAAACCCCAAACAAAACCAACAACAAAAAAACAACCCAAAAGACTTGAGCATTCTTCTTATTCTCTACATTTTCCAGACACTCAAATTTATGCGAGCAAGCATCTGGCAAGTGTCTTTTTCCTTCAAAAAAGAGCTTTTCACTGCAGACAGATTTTGAAGAGTTCTGGATGGTAGTTATTCTCACTCACCCTGAGTCAGATATGAAATGGGGCCATTTCGTTCCTCAGACTTACACATAGCTCAATAACATTACCATGTAACAGCAGCAGCACTTGAAACTACAGTCAGTGAGCTGAGAATAAAGAGAAGTTACATGATCATTACATTCTGCAAAGTAAAAAAAAAAAAAAAAAAAAGAAACTAATAGTTATAGATGGGATTGAGAAGTATTTAAAAGTATGTTTAAGACTAAAACCAATAATGATATCATGAAAAAGGGAAAAGGATGGAAATAAGGGGAAAATACAACAAAGCAATCCTGCAAGCTCCCACCTTTGTATGCACAGTGTAAGCCAGTCTCAGCAGCAGCTGATACATAACAATATCCACAAATTACAATGTCTCATATAAAAAGGACATGATTCTGTGAATCACACTTGGAGAGACAGACACATTACAAAGGTAGTGTTATATCACTGTAATTGTATTTATTTACTCAATGACTTAAGAAGACTAGACACTATTAAAAACTGAAATGTGAAAATGTGAAAACAAGGCAAAAAACCAAAATACATACAGGAAACAAAGAAAAACATCCAAGTATATTAGAAAACATACAGCTGAAATGACCCAGAAAAATCTAGGTATGTAAAGGGATCACATGCCATATACAATTTTCACAGGGACTTGAAGGTCTGGTTCTTTCTCTTGCAAAACTAAGTTCTCATTCAAGCCAGTTATATTAATTTTCACTCTGTCCAAGACCATAAAAAGCAGAATACAAGTATAAGGGATTTTCAAGTATTTGACATAAGCTTTTACCAAACTAATTAAGTTGTCCTCCCATCACATTTCCTCTCCAGTACTCAGAACTAATCTATCCAAATAGATTCTGCAACCAATACTGGAGCACGAATGAATTAGTGATTTATGACACCACATTCAGTTTCTTAGGTGTCATAGGATACCCTGTTAGGATTTCTGAAACCACATCTTCTCAGCCTCTTTCAGCTAGTAAAGAAATCTAAGCATGGACATCCTTTATACTTGCAGCTCAAGGCAATTAGACTTTCAACTTAGCTAATTTACTTTTAAACAGAGTTGTGCTTTCAGAGGAAATACAAAAAGTATTATGTAAGTCATCGCTGTAGGTGAGAATGTGCAAATCTTAATTCAAAGGAAATAAGCTTTGGTTATCCTATGAATTAGTGATAGTTGCATGAAGCATTCTTTTCCTGAGCACTGTTCTAAACTTTTGCAATGCCCACTCCTAATTAGTTGATACTTCAAAGAACCACTATGCTGGAAATGTAATTAGACTGCCATCCCTCTTTGGATCTGTGCCAGGTAAGCAAAACCAGAAAATGTATTTCAACTACCTGCATATGGGCAAAGACTAAGTTCTGCTTTAGCCTTTGGAAATAGTCAAATGACTCACAGAAGATACAGGGACAAATACAAAAATTAGATGGCTTTCTACATTGCTGCCTTTCCAAAAAAGTTCACTGAGACAACTGGGGAAAGGGGGTAAGAGGGAAAGAGAAAAAAGAGCCCCCTAAGGCTGATCCTTGTGCTGTATACTTCCTAAGCACATCCTGTAGTGAAAAACTATCTATGCAGATGGACCAGCAAAGGCTGTATGCATGCCTTAAGTGCTCTGACTTGAAGTGGAGCAATCAGAATTCCATAGTTCCTCATCTCTGCCATAAAACATGGCAGAGGGGGCAGAGGAAAGAAAACAACCAGCGTGAATGCCGCCAAAGCACTATTTGAAAGAAACTCACTAGAGCTGCTTTTGAGAAGTCTTAGGACCTTTCTTGTATTTTTAGATAGTATTTCCCAAACACAGATAAACTATCAAGAGGCATATGGTTTGCACCATCTGGGCAACAAGTTCTACTGGGATACTGTGGTGAACAGCATATGTACAGTGCCTTGTGTGCAGTATCCTACAGTGTTAAAAAAGCACTAGAGACTATTTTGAAGCCAACCTTGAAAAATTCCCCATATGTTTAAGGGACCAGTTTTCTTTCAGAGATTGTTCCTCTTTCAGTACAAATCAAAACAGAAAACTGCCATGTTTAACCTTCGTGTTGTGAAATTCCTCAAGGAGGCATCATATTCTGCAATGTTTCCACATGTCAAACCATTTATTAACCATCCATATGCATCTGATCAGCTCTTACTTAGTTCTTTCATCTCTGCTCACAAAGCACACAGAATATTTTAATTCAAAGTTACAGTAAAAACTGGATGGTTCAGGAAAGTAAAAACACATCTATGCTTTCAGGTCCTGTTGTAATAGGACATGGGGTAATGCTTTTAAAGTATAAGAGGTAGATTTAAACTAGATAAAAAGAAAAAGAATATTTTAATTTTTTTTTTTTTTACAGTGAGGGTGGTGAAACTCTGGCACAGGTTGCCCAGAGAGGTGGTAGACACCCCATCCCTGGAAACATTCAAGGTCAGGTTGGACAGGGCTCTGAGCAACCACATCTCTCTAAAGATGTTGCTGCTCACTGAAGGGGGGTTGGACTACATGGCTTTTACATGTCCCTTCCCACCCAAAACACTCTATGATTGTATGAATTATGGCGTACTGACCAAACGGGGTTAAGCAAATTTTTAGCTTGTTTTGATACTGGTTTATCAAGTCAAAAAGGAATAGGAAGCCAGCCAGCTATTCCTGTTCATGAAAAGTTTTGAATGGTGTAGTATGACAAATGGCTGAAAGCCTCTTCCCTAACACATTTTAGAGTACTTAACATTTGAATGAGTTTCTCTTTAAACTACAAAAACAGATGGTTGTTTCACAACACAAACATTAGCTGTTCAGTACAAGGTAATTCAGAAAACTGAAAACATTCAACTAGCTAGTACAGCATTTTGCTTTGTTCTACCAGCATTGAAATCATCCACCTTAAGAAAACCTAAAGTTACACCTTCTATACTAGATTGTGAGCTCAGCTAAAATTGGAGCAATTGCAAATCGCTCTTCACTTAGATTATCAGAGGTTGTGGTTGTATGTGCTCATGGTTCTGGCTAGCCTTAATTATAAGGTTGATTCTTCCCTCTTTAACCCCTGTACTTAGGATTTCTGGTGTTCTTAACAAGAGTAGATTTACACATTGACAATTTGACACAGAGATATATCCTCACCTGACGTAACATACCTGGCTTCTAGCAAGAAGGTTAATCAGGTTTGGTGTCCAGGTAGATACCTTGGATTCTCTTAGGATTTTATCATCCCCTAGCATGTATGTAAGTCTATCAGAGACAGCAGATCTGCCAGGAGAATGTTATTTGGCTCCCTTAGCTTTCTCCATCAACAAGTCTGCTATGTAAATCCATACAACACTCCTGATAACCACACCACCAAACCCTAGTGTGTATGTTGGTGTCCTCAACAACAAAAAACATCCACAACATACAAGACATCATCTACTATCAGTACTGGGTCCTATATACGTACAATTTCATCCAGGAACCCTAGTTTTCTGTCAAACACTTAAACCCAAAATATTCTGTATTTCTAAACAACACTCAGGAAGGAGGGAAAAAACAAAACCAGCAAACACAAAAAAAACCACAAAAATATATGCAAGCTTCAATTACTTTTGTTAAATGAATTTGGAATGAACACACGTCACATGCCAAAATGCCAGTCAGCAAAACCAGTAATAATTTTAAAAATAGGTGGGATGCTTTTAAGAGGTGAAATATGTGAAAAGTGCCAGTCATTTTAATACCAGCTTCTCAAAAAGTAGATTAATTTTTTTAGAAAACCTCTTTTTCAAGTGGAAGTGTATAAAGTGACTTTTCTTAAGCATATTGCCAATTATGCCCACTTTCACAATCTGCTTCCTTGAGACTAGGGAACTATCTTATCAATTGCTAATGTAATAAAATAGATTTAATTATATTGCCTCTAATTTTCTAAGACCATTTCCTAAATATCTAGATGTCTACAGAATTACTAGATTTGTTTTTTCACTTGCATCTTTCAATGTATTGTATCAAAATATTTTAAATCAAAGGACTCCCCTTGTGTCCCTCCCTAATAAAAAAAATTACACTGAATAACATTAAAAAAATAGATGCACCTTCATCAGATTTTACAACTGAAAAGAGATGAAAACAAGCTTATAAAAGGAAATTATGTAGAAGATACAGTCTGAACCTGCCTACAGCAATAAAATTACCTCAAAATAACTGAAACTTTTTTTAAGGAACAAATTAATTTTCTGTGTTTTAGAATGATCTCTTAAAACATAAAATAGCCTAATACCCACTGTAAAGCAAATGGCTTTTAACTAATTGGAGAACTGATACAAGATGTAAGGTACTTCTAGTGAAGTACCTATTTTAATTATAAAAGTTTTAGGCATGAACTTGCACGAATAAAGATCAAAACTCTCAGACACAGCAGGAGATTCCCACAGAGTATTTGTACCTGGCTGTTGCTTTATCTTGCTTCAGCATAACCACATTTGAGGACCAAATAAAGCTTTGGTCTCAGGAAGCAAAAATCATTTCCTACCTTTCTTAAAAATATTGAGAATTCACCTGATTATAAAAGGAAGCCACTACAGAAAGCCATGCATAGCAGACAGTTGTCTTACTCATATAGGTCAAGTCTGACAATGTGAGCAGCTGTATCTAAGTTGTACTGGAAATCCTTCATTCAGGATAAAGCTTGGTAATGATGAAAAAGAGCTCTTGGACACAAGAGCAAGAACTTTGAGGACTGTGGGGAAAATAATAGCTGGGCATGAACAAAGAACAAGCTATGTTCAGAAATAATGTGAGATTGAGACACATTAGCTTGCCTGACAACACTAAGAAGATGAAGAAAATCTGCTCAAAACTGTAAGAATGATCAGTCACAGTGAACATCAATCCTAAAGTGCTCCTGAAAAGATGGTCCCAGTTTAGTCATCTGTAAGAGACTCATTGTCCATGTAAATTATTGATTCTCTTTTGGAACTGACAAAAACATTGAAAGAAATGTTCCCTTATAGTACAAAGGTAAAGGGACCTAACATATATTTTGTCTTATTAGCTACCTAAGATTTATGATCCAGTTATAAGGTAATTATCCAACTGGTAGTGACCATAAAAACAGACCATAAAATCAGGCAAGTGGATCATCTAATCTGAAGTCACCTGCAGAACCAGACCAGGTTGAAGTTAGCATGTCAGGAATGTAACCCTTCACTTCCTGTTTTCCTTGTTTAAAAGGAATCATGGCTAAGCATCCTTTTTTTGCTGATACTGAACATGGAGAGTCCTCTGACAGAGGATATGGCTACTCCCTAATCCCTCCTGCCCATCCACAGACTTACACAGATACCTCCTAAACTTGAGCAGCCAACTACTTCAGGCTTTGAGCACCTGGCACTCTTTCGCTGTTTTTGCTGACATCTCATACTGATCCATAAACAGCACATGCATGTGCTGCCATGCTGCAGATAATCCACTCTGCTCTGTCCCCAGGAGTCAGTTAGTGTGAGTGTATTTGTTCATACAAATCGGACAGACAAACGCTCTTCACATCTTTGCATTCCAGCCCATGCAGCCCAACTACTGCATTGATCTTATTTGGGTTAGTTATCTGTTTGGACATAACTCTAAAATTTACATTTTCATTCTAACCTGAAAGGTAGTACTTGAATTAAGAATTTATGTGAGGTTTTGTTTGATTTTCTTCCCTTTTATTATCCATTTGAATAAAATCCATATTATTTGTATATCATATTTAAGAAGAAAAAACCAGTTAAATATACTCAGATAGTATAGTCCTCCTACCTCAGAATCGTCATACCAAAGAACCATTGGTGATTCCAATTGCACTAAACTGCATAATCACTTAAAGCCCTGTACTCTTCTAGATATTCTGCACCAAGTACCCTGAAGGTACTAAGAAAAAGAATATTCAAGTTAGCTATTTGAAATACTAAATTAGATAGCATTCATTGAACTTTCGCTTCATACCCCTTTCAGCAAACACACAGACCAGCTAAGTGTGACTAAAACATGCTTTAACACAAACCAAACTAGATGTCTTTAACTGCAGTATAAAGCAAACAGCATGATGCACAGATTTCTTCCCTTCAAAGGTGCTTGTACTTGAATTGACCCAGAGCATCCTATGGGACCACCTTTTCTATCTAAAATACTCTACATAAAGAACCTGTTACATGAATGAGGAATGACCCTTCCAAGCAAAACTGGTCTCAGCAGTATTTCTTAAAGCACTTAAGTCCAGAAGAGCGGCTTAGTACACACAGGCAGGGATGGAGAAGATAAAGGAAATTGTCAGTGGGTATCCTGGTTCACATTTCTCTCTATGCATCTACTACCCAAGGGATAGTGGAAGTAGTAGGGCCAGATATGCATTTCCACTCCTGCATCTGGAACAAAACTATGGGGTGTTCTTCTACAAGACACTTTACACCTGTATGTCCAAATTGTCCTCTCCCTTCACCTATCAACTCAGACTGTACTGTGAAAGCAAGGGCAAAACTTACAGCTAGCATTTGTGCTCGTTATCAGCTTCAGGAGTGATTTGATACGAGGCATCTGAACATCATCTCTGACACAATAGCCAAGAAACAGAAGATTCCTCTTTTAGCACAAAAACACAAAGAAAGATTAAGGTCAGCCAAAATAGGGGTCATTCAAGTCGCCATCAAAATGAACAAACTACAGATATGGAAGAATCACCTCATACCCACCCATATTAGAGAGATGGACTCATCTTTTGCCGACTTCTACAGAAAGTGAGCTTCTCATAGTGTTGACTGCATACCAACTGCCATGTTAACAAGCAGTGTCTTCCTTCGGACATTTACAAACATCAGAATGCTTATTCATGACAGTCCCACATATCATCTGCCATCCCAGATGGTGGCTGGTGGGATGCTGATTTTGTCCTAAGGCAGTTACCACCCACGAAGATAGTATATGCAGGGCTAAACAAAAAGCATGTGCCATCTGCTGTCAAGTTTAGAAGACTTTTTGAAATCTACTAGGTTAGCTTATTTTAGATCAGACAGGTCTGGAGGCTATAGCTCTCTAATTGTCCAATAAAAGAAGGGTAAGTTACACTGTTAACAGACATGCAGTAAATCAAGAACAAGTTAAAATATGCTGCTGGGCTCACCCTTAACACCATGAAGGAAGCAAAGTTTTCTCATTGTGATCGGTAACAAAAAGAACATACAGCCCACAAACTCAGAGGGAACCAGAGAGAACCTGAGACCAGGAAGCAAAATAAAATTCTACAGAACTTTGAGATTTCTTTGGCTTAAAGAAATTTTAGAAATTTTATTTCTTGCTGACAGGATGATTTTTCTGTCTCCCTTTCATCTCTCTACTGCTATCATTTTGACAGCTGTTCTCCATCTTATGATTTCTTGCACAGCCCTGTTCTTTTCCTACCCCCATATCTCCATATATTCTTCTTGTGATCCTGCTCATGTGCTGTCATACTATACATACATAGAGGAAATAAAAGTCAATTAAAAAGCATAACTAGTGTGACATCTTCTGCCTGCCTCACAAACAGCATAAAATTCCTCTTCCTTCTTCTGTCATACCCATTTATGGACGGTTAACAGATAATGCAGCAATTCCCCCAATCTGGTGCCAGTAAGCACTCAAACTATGTACCATAATTCTATCCATTCTCCTTAAATCATAGAATAAAATCTCTTTTTGTACGTTGGTAAAGCTCTAAAGCCAGCAGAGAAAACAGAAAACAATTCACCTGTGTGTTTTTCTGAACATTTTAAAACCACCAGCTACACTAAGACCTTTCACAGGGCGTTTACCCTTTTGCAAGTGTAAAGGTTACATCACGGTCTGTACACATGGAAAAAAAAAAAAAAAGTATTGCCTAAACTCATCCCTTAAGAAGTGGAATTTAAAAATACATCCAAATTGCCTTTAAATCTTTAACATCAGAAAAACAAGACACAAAGGAGAGAGACTGTGAAGGTCTGTACTACACAGTAATGAGATATGCGGGCTTCAAAGGCCTCAAGGAGCAGACACAGTGGGTAAACACACAAACTCCCCGAGTGCTACAGCCTATGCCAACGTGGCTGCATCAGCAGAGACCCTCCTGGAAGCCTCACAGCAGAAGCTGAAAGGAAGATAAGTCCAATCAGCACGGGTGCATTATCTCCTCTAGCATTCATACCATGTGGAGCTGAGACAGGGCAGAAGAACAATATACACTGGTCACCTCCAAATGACAGCTCAGCTTTTAAGAAAAGGTAGGGACTATCTAGAGAAAGAAAATCTGGAGAAGTGCACACAAAGCAAAGGATTTGTCATTCCTCTCCTCCCACACAAGGAACCAGAGGCAATGAGGGGCAAAAGCTAGAGTTCCTCCGTACTCCTTAACAAAAGGTGTCCTTACTCTTCTTTAAATGAATGACAGCAACTGTCAGTTGCTTTACATCATCCTAGGTTACTTCTCTACTGCAGAGACTACACATACCAATTCAGCTATCTGCAGAACACATGGTTTTATTAAATGACCATGTAATCAGAAAGGTAATTAAAATTCAATATGACAGAGTTATTTAACACAAAAAGATCTGACAAATAAAATTACATCAGTTAGTCTTATACTGCCATCCTGCACAGAATACTATTCTGGAATCTCCTTAGAAATACAAACACCTTTCATTCTATAACCATGTATCTGAAGTCCTCATGCATACTGTTACAATAAACATGAATCCAGCATTTTTCAAAGGGATAAACCTCTGGTGAAGGCAGTCACACTGAAAATTGGATGTTAATCCCCTCTGAATAAATATAACTCCCAGAAAGATGGAAGTGGGAGCAGAATATGTTTGGTTTTTTTTACACTTGAAAATGCTGAGGTGCACAACATGAAGCTTTTAATTTAGTATTTACAGCTGAAGTTACCCTTCAGGAGCTCATTTTACTGTCATGAGATATTTCTTTTCAGTCTCCTGTGCTCAAGTTATACCTTGCTGAATACCTGATAACTGAACACAGTTTCTGCTAAGTTTTAAACATACATATTACCTTAAAAGATGCAGTGGATTGACTATGCCTCCTCTCTTGACATCACAAATATGACATTTTGAAACTAATTTATCAGTCTGATGTCCTTTTTGCCTATGACACTCCACTCATCAGGGTTGCTAGGTCTCAGAATGGTATCTTACAGTATTACCCATTTTTCTCAAGTTTGGCTCATGCAGTCATAAAATCTCTAGGAACTCCTAGCTTTTTAATCCTTCCAGAGATGACTGAAAATATGAACCCTAAAGGCTCAAGAACTAGAATAAAATTAAAGACAAACCAAATTCTATTTTCTTCTAGGACCTGACAAGATTTTTGAATGTTCAGAGCTGACAATATTTCTGGTAGCTAGGCAGGAGTGTTGATGTTCCTTCAGCCATGCACTTGATCAAGTCCTGTACTGCTGATATTCTTTATCACTGTAAGAAGCACAATACTTTAAAAAAAACAACCCTCCAAACAAAAACAACACCCCCAATAACAAACAAACAAAAAACCCGACCAACTTTCAAGTCCTGGAGTGCCTCAACCAGGACAAAGTTCCAACAATCAGGCATGTATTTGGCCACAAAAAGTTTTCCAGCTGCTTGTTCTGAGGTGACGTTGGTTTAAAGTTCCTCTTTCCCTGGTGTATGCAGCCCATAAATGCATCAGAAGGCAAATGTTTCCTCTTTCTCCATGTTCTTACAATCTCACACTTCCCTCAGCCCCTCATTTCCAAGACTTATGAAGTCTCCCCATAATATCTTCTAAGTTCTGCTTTTCCTCAACCAGAATGCTTTTGCTCGGTGTTCATTGCAATCTGAACTCATCACAAGCAGTAATCAAATCAGTTTCCTGAACTCCAGATGTGGACTCAGCAGTTTTGCAATCACAACATTAATGCTTCCTTAGCCCGAAAAAACCCCAGGAAGGTTAGGCATCACTAGTTCATTTAACAGAATACTTATAAACAAAACATAAATTAGGTTTTTTTATTTATTTAATCGTGTTTCATTAGGCATAGGAAAGCATCAAGGGTTCTCAGCTGTTTTAAGTTGTTGGCTTACACAAAATGACCAATTCAATCAGTAACCCAAACTGTCCATTTAATGCCACTTTATTGTTTTAAAATATTTATCAGCCCATAGCTAAGACATGCAAAAAGGATGTCCAGTTCAATGGTCAGCAGAAACAGTGTCATCTCCCACAGAAAACCACACATGAAAGCAACTAAATTTCAGAGATTCCCACAAGGCATCCTCACAAAGGAATGAATATTAAGGACTTAATTTCAGAAAAATTTCAAAATATATACAGCTGCAAGCTTTCCAATTATATTTTCCATTTCCCCTTGGAAAACCTTGTTTTGTAGCCAAAGTTTACTCTAGAACATAATCAACTTAGTCAAAATGTTATTTCTGAAATTGCATAGTCATTAAATTCACCATGAGCACCCATTCAGCATTGCCAAACAAGTACTGCAAATAGAAGGACAAGATCCATACCTACTTACACTTGCTGTAGCATTAGGTGTACCTACATCAAAAGGACAAAACACAAGTTAGGTACTAATGACCCTATTGCTCTCAAAACCATCTGTTGGTACAGTACACAGCCTGAACTAATGCCTGCTTGTACCATAAGGGCATTTTTCATCTAGATTATCTGAATAAATCCTGAATAGCTACAGAGGAATAACTTAATCATGAACATTTTCTAGATATGAAGACAGGTAAGATAAAACAGTATAAAGAACCTTAACTCTTTTTCCTGCTCTGCTAGTGCTGTAAATAATTTAGGACCACTTCATCTGTTCACTTGTGGACCTTCCCAAACCAAATAGATGGACCAGGGAACCATAAAGTTAAACTATTTTTCTTCTGTAGTCATTAATCCAATTCCTTTAATGAATGTGCATGTATCAGGGTAAGCATCATTTGGGGGGGGGGGGGGCAGAATTTAAGGCAGAATCTGAAACTTGGCCAAGTTCTTATTGCAACAACCACCACAAAAAAGGAAGATTAGCATCAGCACTGAAGTAGTTAATTAATGCAGCTTGTGTACAGTTTTCATTTCACATCCTAAATAATGTTACATTGTACTCCTAAAAAGTTGCCACTTCTCAGAATATCACAAATTCATTGTTATCTGATGCAATTTCCATTTTTAAAATACATATACACCCTCTGAAATAAAGCAAAAACTACACTCCAAAACTCATGTGATGTATTATCAGTGATAAGCATTTACTTGCCATTCCTCTGCCCTGGCATCAGTAACCATGGAATACTAGTTATTCAGGTTTTTTGTTTGGTTGGTTTTGGTGTAGGTTCTTGTTTTGTTTTGGCTTTGTTTGTAAACATTTAAATGGACCTCCAAGCCTGCTGATAAAAGACATGAAGAAGGAAGAAAATCCACTGATTTTCTTAAACCAAATCATACTAACAATTTATCCTTGCATTCTGCAGAACACTGAAATAAACACACTGCAATTTCTCAAATGTGCATAAAAACCATAGTGAACTCATTTACAGAAAGAAAAAAATAGACATCTAATCAAAGAAAGCTGTATGGAACAACTATATTCTACACAAGAATAAGGAATTACACTTCAAAACTAATTCTTGTGGAAGAGAAATAGCTGGAAACAAATAAAACCAGTGTTCTAAAACTGCCAGAGAGGGAACTCATTTGGGATCTACAGCTGTCCTGCCTTAGAGATTTGGATTCAAATCCATCATTATCTTTCAGTTAATACTCTCATCGACCAATCAGCAGTCATATGGTGTTTACCGACCCTGGTCACTTAACCCACTTGAATGGCCTTTGTGCTATAATTTGTACTTCAATACAATCAGATTACTTCTAATCTAAACGATTTGCATCCTTTATGGGGCAGATAAACACTAATCCCAAGGTTTCTAAAACATAACAAGCCTAAATGATGCCAGCACTGCATCCACTGTTTGCTTTTTTTAATAGAATATTTCATTCAAATTGGGAAATATTTTCATCTGATCATACCAACTCTGCCTTTTAGATACTCATTCCAAATTTTTTATATGGACAAAAAAGGGGAAGATTTATCAGCAAACACCACCACTCATACATACAGAATTGGTAGCAAAAAAAAAAAAAATCAATATACTAATACTTAGGTATTATGTTTTGATAAAACTATTTCAAGGGAAAAAAATACTTATTCCTTAAAACACTTTCATATGCCTCATTCAACAAGCAGTTAAAATGTGGCAATGGCCCACTGCTCCCAGTTCTCAATTTAAGAAGTCCACCTTTTCAGAACGGTTTTCCAAGGATTCAGTAGTTAAAGTGTCCTCAATCGCTCCTGTTCCTCCGTTAATCTTGGTGACACTTGGAAGAAATCACACTAGAGTGTGAGTCTGACATCCAATTACACTGAACAGTAATACGCTTAGGCTCTGAACTCCTAAATGCTTCTGCAAAGACAGATCACTGAGCATGCAAAAATCTCCCTAGAAAAGAAGGGACTCACAGATGAAAAACATTTGTATGATTGGATCCAGGTCCATCAATGTATGTGTGCTTTGAAAAACACTGGAGACAGGAACAACTGAATAATTCATTAAGAGCCTCATGGTGACACAAAGTATGCTAACATCTTTGTACATTAAGATATCATCAGTATTACCCTATTATATTCACATATTCACAAACACCTGTATTTCTTACCTAAAAAAAAAGGTGTAACTAAAATTCCAACTCCCTACACAATTCACCATTTTGTAAATTATAACTGGTCATCTCAAGTTACACCAGGATGAGGCTATGCAGAACTGGATAAAACATTCCCAAATGAAAATTAAGACAAATCTAAACAGGGTAACTTCCAATGTCTCTGCACATGTGCTTGTATTTCATATCAAGTAAAACTTTCTAACTGATGACCTAAACTAGAAAGTCCATTTTCTTAGAGTATCCTCATTCACATGCAGAGCCACTCTCAGTAGGTGACCTCAGCCTACCTCTTACTAATGAGCAAGCTAACACACACAGAGAGAATCAGGAACCACCACTATTGCCAAAAGCCTGGCTTACAACTGAGACACAAGCCTGACACATGAAACTTTAAAAAGCCTCCATCCTGATTCAAGAGGAGGCAGATCATCTTTTATAGCAGCACAAAGGGCACAAGGGGGATTGCACTATAAAATTTGCCATTCTGGCAGCAAGCACTTCCAGGATTATTCGGGGCAGCACGTATACTCCTTTACTCCACTCTGAAAATAGCTCTTTTCATGTTACTTGTACTTTGAGTAAATCCCTATTACATGTTACAAAACAGCCTCCTTGAAAGGTCTGGCAGAAATTACAGCTTGTTTGAGATGTCCCTGAAATTGCAGTGATCTCAGAAGTGACAGGAAAGCTTCTAGAATTAACTTCTGGACTCACAAGCTATCACATTACCAAATATAGTGTTTAAGAAGACTGAGCTACCTTTCCAAGAGCAGAAACCTTTGCTTTTCACCAATTTCTCAAACTCTAAGAAGCCTCAGAAGGTTGTATAGCTGCTTGAATACTGTGTTTCTGTTATCTAAATTGCAATCATGATGTGTGCACAAACTGCAAATGTAAAATGGTAAGTCACAGTTTCTCTTCAATTGAGATTTAAAAGAATGAGGAGAGTCCAATGAAAAAAATTAAAATAAATAGAAAACAAAAGGATAGACCTACCTACAAGATCTCTCAGGACAGACCACAAGTCTCAGATGAAAGTCAAAGGCTTTAGCCTTTGTGGCTCCGAAGAGATGAGACTGCAGACAAAATAAGGAATGGACACTTCCTGGAATGGGTAGGAAATGCGTATAGGCGACAAGAAATTCAGAATTAAATATAGGTGTGCTTGTGTTCCACAAAAGTGCTAGAAACAGCTACACCTGCAGTGCTACTGCACTGTTGGCACAAGGGTGATAATTCTTGAACTTAAACTATGCAGCTGCACAGCAAAATAAAAAAGACCTTTCATTGCAACTCCTGGATTTTGGATAGCTCCCCATAGCAATTACTGAAAGCAGCTGCCCCAAATACTACATTATAGCTGCAGATCAAACCAAGGCTAGAGTCAGTTCATTTCTGTGATCTCCATTATTATTTTCCCCTTCCCAATCCAGAAGACATGTTTAGACTTAAACTATTAACACTTCAGGATTAACTGATTTGAGTTCACAGTATTGCAGTCAGAACCACCATATAAAAGACATTGTAAAGATAAATGTTCTAAAACTAACAGAAACTTAACTAGAGCGAATTCAGGTGTAAGAGTAAGACCAAGCCAAAATTTACCACTTTTTAAAAGAAAGTTACTTAAGTAACCAACACAGCAATTTGAAAAATCCCCAAACCCTCCCCAGAACCCCTTAGCTAACAAAACCAATTGGTCTTTCTAAGAGTTTTTCACCCTGTTATTGGAATAAACCATGCTGGAATACTGTTTCTCTTGTATTTGGTTAGATCCAGATTCCAAGTAGTTTAATAAAGCCGTTTCACATAAGCTTGAGCAAGAAAGATTACATCTGCATTCATGTTCTTACTTACTATTTTTATACTTTATAGAAAGGCCATGTTCCCTCCTTCCTCCAACAAATTGCATATGTGACAAGGAAGCAACCATAAGTAAGAGCAACACAGACTTTTACATCCTTGCCATAATAAATGAGGAGATACTACAGCTGCTTTCTTCTCCAGCACACTAGTCACCTAGACAGTGGAAATCATTATACAACTCGAGGTGTGAACCCATTCCAGCGTTTTACTTCATTAAGTCATGTATCATATTTACACAGGAGTCATGTAGCTATAAATCATGTGAGACAGAATGAGAGCTAGGCATTCAGCTCAGCATATAATTCTGCATTGTTGCATATCAGAGAGCTCTAAAATTTGCCGTATTTTGTACATAATATTGTCAAATGTTAAAAATCATTTCAAGCAGATAGGTATTTTTTTCTAAGAGGTGGACATTACTATCTCAAAGACATCGATGTTTAATTTCCTAGCATAGAAGCCCTATGAAACCCTGAGTCTGCCTTTTTTGACTAACAGACTTACCTCTGCCTTGCACACTCCTGTTACAGTGCAGTATCACAGTATCACAGTATAACCAAGGTTGGAAGAGACCCCAAGGATCATCAAGTCCAACCCGTCCCAACAGACCTCACAACTAGACCATGGCACCAAGTGCCATGTCCAGTCTCCTCTTGAACACCTCCAGGGACGGCGACTCCACCACCTCCCCGGGCAGCCCATTCCAATGACGAATGACTCGCTCAGTGAAGAACTTCCTCCTCACCTCAAGTCTAAACCTCCCCTGGCACAGCTTGAGACTGTGTCCCCTTGTTCTGGTACTGGTTGCCTGCGAGAAGAGACCAACCCCCTCCTGTCCACAACCACCCTTCAGGTAGTTGTAGAGGGCAATGAGGTCACCCCTGGTCCTTCTCTTCTCCAGGCTAAACAACCCCAGCTCCCTCAGTCTCTCCTCATAGGGCTTGTGCTCAAGGCCTCTCACCAGCCTTGTTGCCCTCCTCTGGACACATTCAAGTGTCTCGATGTCCTTCTTAAACTGAGGGGCCCAGAACTGGACACAGTACTCAAGGTGTGGCCTAACCAATGCAGAGTACAGGGGCACAATGACCTCCCTGCTCCTGCTGGCCACACTATTCTTAATACAGGCCAGGATGCCATTGGCCTTCTTGGCCACCTGGGCACACTGCTGGCTCATGTTTAGGCGGGTGTCGATCAGCACCCCCAGATCCCTCTCTGTTTGGCAGCTCACCAGCCACTCTGACCCCAGCCTGTAGCTCTGCATGGGGTTGCTGTGGCCAAAGTGCAGCACCCGGCACTTGGACTTGTTGAATGTCATCCCATTGGACTCCGCCCATCTGTCCAGTCGGTCGAGGTCCCTCTGCAGAGCCTTTCTACCCTCTAACTGACTAACATCTATTCCCAACTTGGTGTCATCTGCAAACTTGCTGATGACTGACTCAATTCCCTCATCCATATCATCAATGAAGATGTTAAAGAGGATGGGGCCCAACACTGATCCCTGGGGGACACCACTGGTGACTGGCCGCCAGCTGGATGTGGCACCATTCACCACCACTCTCTGGGCTCGGCCCTCCAGCCAGTTCCTAACCCAGCGCAGAGTGTTACTGTCCAAACCATGAGCTGACAACTTAGCCAGCAGTTTGCTGTGGGGGACGGTGTCAAAGGCCTTGGTGAAGTCCAGGTAGACCACATCCACAGGCCTCCCCACGTCCACCAGACGGGTCACCTGATCATAGAAGGAGATCAGGTTGGAGAGGCAGGACCTGCCCTTCCTAAATCCATGTTGGCTGGACCTGAGCCCTTGGCCATCCTGCAGGTGTGCAGTTATTGCCGCCAGGATAATCTGTTCCATCACTTTCCCTGGCACTGAGGTCAGGCTGACTGGCCTGTAGTTTCCGGGTTCCTCCATCCGTCCCTTCTTGTGGATGGGGACCACATTGGCCAGTTTCCAGTCATCTGGGACCTCTCCAGTGAGCCAGGACTGGAGGAAAATGATGGAGAGCGGCTTGGCCAGCTCATCTGCCAGCTCTCTCAGCACCCTAGGATGGATCCCATCCGGTCCCATGGACTTGTGGATGTCCAAGTGGCTCAGCAGGTCCCGAACTAGTTCCTCATGGATTTCTGGGGTACTACACTGCTCCCCAACCCTACTACCCAGCTCAGGAGGCCACTCATCCTGGACTCCTACCTTGCTGTTAAACATCGAGGCAAAGAAGGCGTTCAGGACCTCAGCCTTTTCCTGATCTTCGGTCACCGTGTTCCCCTCCAGGTCCAGTAAGGACTGGAGATTCTTCTTGCCCTTCTTTTTAGCATTGATATATTTGTAAAATTGCTTTTTATTTTCTTTCACAGAGGTGGCCAGTTTCAGTTCCAACTGGGCCTTTGCTTCTCAGTCTTGTGAAGTCTCTGAATAGTCAATTTTTATTATTTTATTTTCAAATCTGAACAAACTCTTATGCTTCTGAAGGCGGAAATTCACAACCCAAGAAATCTCTGAATGCACTAAGGCAAAGCATCAATCAAATGCACCTAAGTCTAGCAGTTAAATTTAAGTGTAAGCACTTCAGGCTGTTTGCAGTATTCTTTTGCCAGTAAGGTGTGGCTGATACCAGATTTCTCAGTTGATGCAATCATGTGGTAAAAGATACTCTTTGAAAGCTTAGAGGTAAATCTGATGCAGACATATTTTCTGAAATATATATATTTATATCATAACCCAGGAGGGGTTTAAGTAAACACAATATTATGACAACACCTACAGAATCTGTTTGTAGGTGAGAAAACTGTTATATCAAGGCCACATAAAAATACAGCATGAGGCTGATACACTGACTCCAAGAACTTCTCTAAAGGATTTTTACATAGATACCGATGTTTTGGTTTTATTCTTTCTCCATCTACTAAAGCAATTTATCACATGCAATGAATTAATCTCAGAGTCATTATTAACTATATATGTTTTAAAACCTCTATATCCATCAGTCTCAATAATGTGTAACCGCAAGGAATAGTCAAGTGCTTGTATGACAGTTTTATGCTCCATTTTTGTAACTGGTTTCCTACCAAAAACTTAAAAAAAAAAGAATTAAATGTTTATCCACTTCCAATATATACACACATTTGATAACTAAGCTTTAAAAATAAAGAACATTCTTCTTTTAATCTACTGAAGGTTAAAAAAAAAAAAAAAAAAAGTAGTATGTGAAATTTCTAATTTTGTGGGCATTTCTTCTCCATGCTTGAATGACTGGAAGGGCAGCTCAAAACATTTTTACTAAAAGCAGAACAGCATCCATCCCAAGATTCATATTTTACTGGGTAGCCCATGTATCCCAGTGACTCACTGGTCAGTCTTTTAATTCATGCAGCTAGGCTGTAATCAGGAAGGACAACATGGATCAGATCGACAACTAGGTCACCAAGCCAACACAGGGGTCAAGAAATGTGAAAAGCCAAAAAATACAACTGTTGAAGGAAAGGCTGAATGACAGGAGGGACAAGAGGCAGTCTTGGACAATGATCAGGAGCAGCAATGATGAGCAGCAGGAGCCAGGCCAGGCTGCCTGCAGTAAGCCCACAAACCCACAGCTCACTGTCTTGCAACCTTCAAATCTGAAGGATTCCAAGCAATCTCAAGGTAAATTTTCATGTTTGCACTCATTAAGAAGCATTTGCAGGTACTCTGATAAGTGAATTAAGTTCTGCCTACAGCTTTTTGGAAAAACATGAAATACCAATCCTAGCAACATGTATTCTAGAGAGATTTGACAATGTTTAAAAACCCACTAAAACCCAGTTTTGAAAACTAGCCTATGTAGAAATGCAAGCTGAAATGATCCCTTTGAACTACATAAAATACTTCACTTCTGTGGCCCAAATCCAGCTAATTCAACCTTACAAGTAATTCTAAAGTATATCTGGGGTTTTTTTGCAACAAATCATTAAAGGAAATTGAGAGTTCTCGTAAGATGGAAGACACAGCGTGGCAGTAACAATGATAAACAAAAGGAACTAATTCCAAATACATATATATCAAAAAGACATAATCAGAAACATTCAAAACTCTGATGCAGTGCCACACAATGTGATCTCAAGCTCTGTAAGAACAAGAACCACTCCATACAAAACATGTTAGTATTACAAACATATTTAAGGGCAACGAGATTGGTGAAGGGCCGTGAGCACAAGGTCTACAAGAACCGTCTGAAGGAGCTGGGGTTGTTCAGTCTGGAGAATAGGAAGCTGAAGGGAGACCTCATCACTCTACAACTCCCTGAAAGGAGGTTGGAGCATGGAGGGGGCCAGCCTCTTCTCCTTGGTACTGGGCAACAGGACTAAAGGAAATGGTTTCAAGCTGTGCCAGGGGAGGTTCAGGCTGGATGCTAGGAAATATTTCTTGACAGAGAGGTTTTTCAAACATTGGAATGATCTGCCCAGGGCAATGGTAGACTCACCATCCCTGGAGATGTTTAAGCAGCATGTGGACCTAGCACTTAGGGACATGGCTTAGGATTGACCCTAAACTGGGTCGAAGGTTGGACTGGGAGGTCTTTGAGGTCTCTTCCTACCAGATGTTTTCTGTTATTTTGTAGTAGTGTACAAAAGCAAGTCTGCCAAGATTCCTGTACTCAGCATGAAACATGCTGTTGACTCCCTGCACCCCATGACAGTCCCCACAGTTATCACGACCACATGATAGAATAACCCTCTGTTCAACTGTGTACAGCTCAGGAAGCAGTTGCAGTTCTGCATAGATTACAAACCCCACATACTCCTATCAGCCATATACTCCTTGCAGCCCTTCTGTTCCATGTAACCTGCAGTTTAAAGCCAGTTAAAAAAAAACAAACAAAACAAAAACATTCACCAAATCAGATTAGTATAAATCTTTTCCTCTGAACAAGGATGTTTTCCTATTCTTGCTCACAACTGAGATGTCCACTTTACAGATGGAAAGAAAATTCAACTATTTTTAAAAAACCCTACAATATAGCAACTTGATCAAGATTCTAATTTACACTTAAGAAAGCAAGGTGAAAAACTTCTGAGAGCTACAAATAATGCACAAGACAGATTCATAGGCTCCTGTCAAAGGCTTTCCCAGCTCCTTTAAAATGCAACAACGAACAGCCACCAAGTTGTACACAGAAATATTGGTTAATGCAAATTCACAAGAGTTAAAAACAAGCATCACAGCATTATTCTTTCATCTGCTTCTCACTTTCTCCTCCCCATCCTATCTGAGTTACAATATCAGTTGTAATTATGAAGGGGACAACTTAAACTCATCAAATTCACAGCGTTAACATACGGCATTGCAACATAGTTGACAACATAATCAAATTATAAAGCTGACAACATGAACAAATTTTTACATTAGTTCTGTCAACATTTTTTACTACTGATCATCAGTGCAGCTTTCTCTGATGCTTGCTGAAGTTTCAAAAGCTGTTTTCTGGTTTCTTTGTCTATTTTGGTAGCGTTCTTGAGATGACAAGACTAACCTATGTGCCAAGGAAACACAGTAGAATTGGACTTGAAATATTTTCAAGCCTGTTAGGAAAAGAAAGAAAATGCCAGTGTAGGAGTGTCACTTGCTCTAGAGAATCTATCACTTACCTGAAATTAAAAACATATTCCAAGTATGTTGGAATTAGTCTTATTCAAACATTTATTAGTAAAGCTGCAGCAGCCTTAGATACTTCTAAAAAAGTTATTTCCATAGTCATAAGTTATTCTATAGATTTTTCAGGTAACATTAATTTTGAGCAGTTTAATACTACATAGAATAAGGCAACAGCACCAAACATCCCTACCATGTTAGAGCACTTCATATTTTTCATATTACCTATGGGACAAGGAGAGATATAATTGCATTTTGGCTGCCCAAAACTGTCTATAATAAGGTTCTGCTGCTTCTGATGTAACCTGGTTAAAAGGATGTGCTGAATTTCTCACAAATACGACCAAAAGATACCCAAGTGAATACCAGTGAAACTCAAAGGACATAAAGTCTCTAATGCTGCTCCACATAGTAGTATGAAGTTAATGTCTTCTGTCATCCCATAAGCTTCAGAATCCAGGCTCCAGATCTAAACAATTGAAGAGTACTGATGAAGAGATTTATGGATTGTACAGCTTGCCTTTTCCTTTAAAAAAAAAAAAAAAAAAGAAAAAAATGCTAATCGCAGAATATTAGGGGTTGGAAGGGACCTCCAGAGATCATCAAGTCCAACCCCCCTGCCAAAGCAGGATCACCTAGGGTAGTCTGAGCAGGAATGCATCCAGGTTGGTTTTGAAAGTCTCCAGAGAAGATGACTTCAGAACCTCTCTGGGCAGCCTGTTCCAGTGCTCAGACACCCTAACCATAAAGAAATGTCTGTGTGTTGAAGTGGAACCTCCTGTTTTCTAGCTTGTACCCTCTCTTCATTGTCCTATCACTAGGCACCACCAAAAAGAGACTAACACCTTCATCTTGACACCCACCCCTCAGATATTTATAGAAATCAGTAAGATTCCCTCTCATCCTTCTCTTCTAAAGACTAAACATCCCCAGGTCTCTCAGTCTCTCTTCATAGGAAGTATGTTCTAGTCCTCTAATAATCCTTGTAGCTCTCCACTGAACTCTTTCCAGCAGATCCCTCTCTCTCTCTCAAACTGGGGAAACCAAAAGTGGACACAGTATTCCAGGTGTGATCTCACCAGGGCAGAGCAGAGGGGGAGAAGAACCTCCCTAGACCACTTTTCTTAATGCATCCCAGGATGCCGTTAAAATACCTTGTTTTCCCTCTCCTCACAGACTCCAGACAAATCAAGACAATCAACAGAAGTCCTAAGAACAGCTACCTCTTGGAAAAAACCTACCTCTTCTACTGTAGAAGCTGGATGAAAAGAAGAAAACTGCAAGAGAAAGATTCTCTCAAGGCCAAGGCACTTGAATGTTGCAGTGCAGAATCTGCCTGTATCTTGAACTATACCACAGAGCTGCTAGTGATGGTAGGCAAATTGCTTAAATCACTCTTTATATAGTCACTAATTGTGCTACATCATTCCAAGTGTTCACATACCAGTCCCCAAAATTCAGACTGAACACCTAACATTGCTGAAGACTTATCTCTGTGCTGGAGCTCCCCCTCTGTCAGGAGAAGGCTATTAATTTATGTCATGGAAGTGCTGCAAAAATCAATGTTGTTATTTTTTTGTTACTGTTTGTGAAATACACAGCCACTATGGGCTGTGCACTAATGAAAAGTCCACATTCTCAAAATAATGCTCAGCTAAAAAGCCAGAAACCAACATATTCAGGAAGAGTCATTTGTCAGTAAGCAAACATTACCTATCCTCTGCACAAAGCCTGATGAGATACCCACAAAAAAAAAAAAAATCCCAGAAATGACTCACGATTATACCTACCAGCAGGCTCAATTAAGGCTGCACAGATGACACTTTCTGGCATTTTGTAATTTTCAAATATTTAGTTCTGCAACTTTTAAGTTGTCTTAATGTTATTTGATGTCTATAATATAGGTATTCTTGTTTCTCCGATTAACAGGGAAAAAGATAAGCATCAAACATGGTATTGACTGTGCACAGGCCCCACCATCTATCAAATACACAGCTGTCTGGCATAAACTGCACCTGCATTGCAGATAACAGACCTCAGAAATGGATAAAGGCAGAATCTGGTCCTGTAGAGCTTTGACACTCATTTATAAGGGCTTTTCTTAATTAGTAACGTGTATTAAATAATGTAATTTTTAAAGGATGAAGTGCATCTAGGCACTTAAATGCATTTGCAGTTCCAGGTCAAAGGTTCACCACACAATTATTAGCAGGTGGCCAAAGGAAGAAAGATTATGTAATATATTTTATCATATGCAGTCATGCAACAATAGAGACTAGCTATTCCTCTGCTAGCTTGTATTAGCATTTTCATTATGAAATCTTATTAGGATGTTCCTATATCTTCTTTGGAAGTCTTGCTGCACAGGGCAGAGTAAGAACTTTGAGAATGTTCACTTAATAACTTACCAAGCTCATCTTCTCTGGATATACCTTGATAATGTGTCTCCTTGCTCAATTATTGTTTTTTTCCTTAGCTTAGGAAAACAAACTCATTTTTTAAGCTCAAAATTATAATAGAGACAAATAAACGTGGTAAAGTGTAAATCAAGTTACATTACAAATCACAATATACATTTCCTCCCCCTTCCCATTTTGAGGCGTACTGTACTAATGCTGCCTGCCAAATCATTGATTCTTAAACTAACATTTTCAATTATTACAAATTGTAATAGGACTGAAGAGGCCTAGTCTGCTGTATTTAAGTGGGATATACTGAGAAGTGTTGAATTCAAACTCAGCAGCACTGGCTGCTAAACAAAATCTCCTACCATATGTTTAACTTTTTGATACCTGCACCAGTATATACAGAGAGAACAACGTGGTCTACAGCCATAATCACTTACGCTACCAACTCATTAGACCTTTCAAGTTTAGTAATGGTGTGTAGTGTTAAAGACTTGATAGGTGGCATCCTCTGCAGGGAATCAGTACTGCTGCAGTCACCATCAAGTAAACCAATTATGAATCACTCTGCATGAGAAGACGCTGATTGTAGAAGAGCAGTGTGATGCACTACAAGCCTCAGAAATCATAAAAATACCCTGGCACATAAAAACCAAAACAGCATGGTTTCACTTACTGTCCTGACCTAAAACCCTATCATTTCAGTCAGGTACAGAATTGTTCTCCAGTGCCTGCAGTAAGTAGTTACAGTTTTGCTTTATACACAATCTTCTTTTATACACCAGACTTATCTTAATCTTATAAGGATCGTGTCCACTGCCACACAGATGCAAATAATGGGGTGAACATCATCATATTATCACAGAGCAGACTGACTTTGACTTTGTATATGGTGTCCTTGCAGGGGCACACATCTCTCAGTATGATTCAGTAGATTACCCTACTTCACATGCAGAATATGTGACTTAGCTGCAAGTGTTCCCCAAGTCCTCCACTGGCATGTCTTCACCAAACAGTTTGCCAACAGAAAGCAAGAATAATGTCCAGTATTTTGCAGAACTATATTTTACCAATACCACAGTTCACCATGGTGTCACACAGCAAAATCACCAGAAAAAGATCTAGAAAACTGCATAATCATGCAGATCCTGCTTTCTGCCACAGAAGTGCATTCCACCTATTTGTATTCTGTTTATGCAGACACTGTGTTCAGCGCAGACTCAGAAAATGTTAAAATCTATGAAGCTTTTAGAGAAGGTTATGTAACTGAAAAGAATTTAGGTATATAAAGTGAGGCAAAAAGGACTTTGTATCAAAAGCTTCTACTGTTTAGCTAAATCTTCCCTTGAAATCTTTATCATAACTGTTTAACACCCAAAAAAGTTGCTGTCGATAAACAAAGTGTTATTGGCTAATTTCTCTGGGGAATGAAGTCTTGGCAATGGTTTCAAAGCAGTCAAACTTGCTCATATCCAAATAATCAACAACAACGCAAACACCTCAGTTCTAACGTGCCCTGATATGTATTAGCACTACCTGTCATTGCAAGATCTGTCTGGCAGCTCAACAGCAGCAATATTGATAAGCAAAGGACTGGAACTGCACTGATACAGTTAGATTGGTTTACAAGGCTTCTATTTTTACAAGCCTTGGCAGCTCAGGTTCTCTAATGAATTTTTAACGTGTCAATTAATACGTTTATAGAAAGCAATGTCAGCTTTAGCTAATACATAAGAAAAATCACAGTTGCATGCAAGGTGTACAATACACATGTTAAGTTTCTGTGCTTTACATTTGACAAATTCAAAAGAATTATTGAAGACAAGACAACATTTGTCTAGAAAGGAAATAATAAAAATGCAGAAGTTAGTGGGCATTATTCATCACCCTTGGAAACCTTCGCTCAACTTAAAGAAATGTGAATGTATTACAGGGTGTAAGACTAACAGGCTTTCATTTTGGCAGAGTAAGCCCCTGCCTTCAAAAAAGCATACCTAGTATTATGTTGTTTTTACCAAATTATTATTAATGCCATAAAATAGCCAATACTTACTTAATATATGCTTCCACCGAGTGTAACTGTATTAGAATTAGAGTATTAGATACCATTCTGCAGGACTTTCTTCAGCAACCAGGAATGACACCAAATGACCACACTGTACAGATAAAAATTTTTCATCGTAATTCCCCAGTTTCTCTATGCACTCCATAAAAATCACAAAATGGACTAATTTTGTGGACACATATGGACTAATGAAGAATATTTTCTCAGATCCTTTGTAACACAAATTGTTACAAAGTTTTAGATATTTTGGTTTAAAAATATTGTCACATTAAATAATGAAAACCATAAACTTCCTATAGTAAGACTAAGCATGTTCTGTGAGACTGCAATAAAAAGAGTAGTTATACCTTTGAAAAGAACCTGTACATTTTGCACTTGTAGGCAAAATAACAAGAGAGTATAGCCCTTCAACTAACATCTGAACTGCATCTGCAAAATTAGGTGAGCAATGCATTGGGTGAAAAATAAAAACATCAACCTATGCAGATAAAGGGATATCACAGTCACAGGAAAGTGAAGTTCCTGCAATTCCTTCAACTCTGTGCATTTATCAGTTTGAGGACAAAGCATGCAAGTGCAATCTATGAATTTAGGTAAAATCCCCCTTTTTAAGCGGGGTATTATGGCATTTAACATCTGCTGCTACCTTCACTGCATCAGAGGTAACAGAGGATCCCATCAGATACGATAGTCACACTTGTATCTTCATAGGTGACAACATATTAAGTACTACAGTTTTCTGAATCAAATGCAAAAGTTACAGGACCTGTGACAAGCTGCCATTTAAGAAATTTCAATGGCTTTAAAGGGTATAATGAAGTGATAGTACCCTTTCCAAAAGCAAGCTATTAAGACAGCAAAGTCATCTTTTCCTATTAACTACAGATGACCCACAATTTGCAGCGTATATCAGTACACTAGAGAGGACCTCACACTTCAGTTACGTACTTTGTTACGTTCCAACACAGCTTGACAAATGTTTCATGATTTGAGAGTACCACAGCTGTACCATATGTTCATTTTAAAAATAACATTAATGCCTCATTTCATAAACTCTCAAACTCTTAGAGCAAATATTCTCAAACTACAGTCCCTTGTGAAAACCTGAAGACTGCATTGACAGTTAAGCACCTGTTATCATTCATGCTCTGCTGTTTGAAATCCTAGAGCTAATTAACTAACAAGCCTACATTCCCCCAAAAGATTATCTTCTCCAAGGTTCTTCCTTGCTTTTACACTGCATTATCCCTGAGCAACTACATTTGTGTAGAAAGATACCCTCTCAATTAAAACAGTTTAAAAAAAAAAAAATATCCAAAAGGCAAGGGGAGGGGAAGGGAGGAAAAAAATTGCAGATAGTTGAGAACAGTTGGTGAAGAGACTGATGCTGGTGGAAGTACATTCATGCCTGGCGAGACAGTGCCCAGGGCAGATGGAGCACAGCATGATGGAGGACAGCTCCCACTAGTGTGGAAAGAAGCGAGACAGTACAATCTCTTGATAACAGCTAGCTTGTGTTAATACTTCTAATTTTAAAGAAGAATCCATTATATTAGTCATTGGAGAAAAAACAAAACAGGAACTTGGTAAATGAGTGAAAATACAACATAATAGGAAATTTCTTACTACCTTACGGATTATTTAATCAACAGAAAAATAAGTTTGTAACATGACCAATTTCAAAACTCTCAGTTTATCTTCTGCCTTCAGGTTTCACACAACCATATCAATCCTGTTCACTGTAAAAGCGCAAGAAACAGAAAACCCATCTGGTGAAACCATGCATCCACAGAGAAGCATCTGAGGAACCAGAAAGAAGAAAAAGTCCCACCCTCTCCTTTTAAGAAAACTACTGACCTGGTGAGTTGGAACAAGTAGCAAAATTGTTTACTTGGAAATGGAGAAGCAGCATAACCCACTCAAACCCACCTAGAGTCACTTCTAAACTACAGAGACATATTTTTCTCCTTTTCAGAAGGAAAGTAGCAAGGCAAGGGGCAGCTGTGTCCACTGGTGAGGATAATGCTTCCCTGAGAGGCAAAAACTTCAAAGAGCAGCTCCTCCCTTCAGTCACCAGCCTAGGCACCTCCCCAGTGACCTGCCATTACCTCTCCTTGTGGACTTGCAGTAGCAACGCTTCATCTACTGCAATCGCACAGATGCCTTCCCATCAACTTAAGTTTTTTTACACTATCGCTTCATATTACATTTTATTCAGATAAGAGATCTTAAAGGTTCTTGACAGTAATAGTGGATTTGGTTTGCACCTCATTTTTACACTTTGTGAAAGACATCAATGAAGTAGCAGCAAAGACTACATTTTCATAATACCATCTTCCTCCTATAAGCAGTAGTTAGCTGATGTGAAACGTGCACTTTGAGGACTTGTTTAAACTTTCGCATGCCCACAGTGACACACTTCTCTAACTTTTCCATATAAAGACTTTTCTGTTCAAGCTTAACAATAAAGATCTAGTACCTCTATTAAAAAAAAAAAAAAAAAAAAAAAAAAAAAACCACCAACAACAACAAAAAAAACAACCCACACCCACAATACGGCTCCATGAAAATAATCCCCTTGTTTGTTTAGATATAAAAAGCAAACAGGAAAACAAACATGTGCATTCATGCACGAATATTCTGACAATTCCTCAAAACAAGGAAATTTCCTGTTTGTACCCACAGAAAATACAACCTTGTACCCACCTCTCCTTTATACGCTTCGAAATACAGTGTCACTAGGACTTTAACATGTTAAGTATGCCAGCACCATATCCGGGCTTGTGATAAAGAAGCTTGCGAAGCTAAGCACTTACACTTACCGTGGGCAATTAGCTCATCAAGGGTGCCGCTTTCATGTAGGTTAATTCCTCCTTTGCGCAAGAAATTTACCTTTCCCAAAGCCGTCGTGATTTATGAAACAAGAAAGCCATTCTATGCTCAAGCAACTATTTGGTTTTTCAGAAAAGTCACTCAGTATGCAAGGAAAAGAGAGCTCCGATAGCCTTGAGCCCAAGAAAGGAACCCTCGTACCTTTACGAGGTAAGAAAATTTGTTATGCAAATCTCATCCACCTCGGAAGACCCTGACCTATTTAGAGGCGCGCCTGGAAAAAATGTAGTTGCGAGAGACGCCGCCAAACCCCCTCCTCCCGTTCAGGCGAAAACGCCGGGGATGCTCGCTCCGCCGCCGCCTGCTACCTGCGGCTCTGTTCCTCGCCGCTCGCCCCATTCCGCGATGGCAAAGTTTGGTTTGGGCTTGACCGGGGAGCTCCAGCTGCACCCCGAGACCGGGCTGGGTATCCCCGGTGCACTGAGTCCTCGCCCCAACTCATCCTCATCCCCAGCCGCGCTGTGACATTGAGCAAGGTCCCCGCCGGCACCTGCCGAGCCCCGGGGCATCGCCCGCCTCTTACCTCAGCTGCCAGCGAGAGAGGAAGGCAGCAGTCAGCGCAGGGCTGGCTGGCTGGCCGGCGGGCGGGCTGCCGGGCAAGCACAGCAGCCCCGCTCCGGCCGGACCAAAGGGAATGAATCCCAACTCCACCGGACCCCGGCGGCTCGTCCGCTGCCGCCGTCCCGGCGCATGCGTCCGCCCGGACCCCCCCGTCCTTCCCCGCCGCCCCGCCTCGACGGGCTCAGGTAGGGTGCGCACGGGCGGCGGATTGTCTGCGGCGGCGGACCCTGCGCGCTCGCGCGAAGGGTGGCGGTGGGCACCTGTGGCCGCGTCAGGTCTCGGCCGGGAGGAGGGTCGCGCCCTCGCTCGCTGCGAGAGGCGAGTAGACAGTTCCCGGGCACCGCGTCTGGGTGCCTCCTGTACCGCCCCAAGTTGTGAGCGCTGCCCCCGCAGTCGTTCGCACCGGTGAGGCGGAGGCACGGCCGTGCAGCGGTGCCCCGGGAACCTCTTAAGTGAGGGGGAAAGAAAGCGTCTGCTGTTGGAAGCAGCCCCCTCTAGCCCAGAGGTGAGCGATCGCCCTTACCTCAGTATTTTCTGATTCCTCTGAGACACTTCGTCCCAGAAGCAACAACTTTAAAAAAAAAAAAAAAAAAAAAAAAAAAGAGAACCCACCTAGCTCAACTAGTCCACCTCCTGCTATTCTTGCCCCCTTTCTGTTTCTGGAGGGCAGGAGTTTCTCTTTGTTTAAATTTAGGAAGCAATCTTCTACTGAAATTCACAAACCCTTGACAGCCCACTGTGAGCGGTCCAAAACAATAAGCATTACAGATATGCTCTGTTTTCTACGGTTACACTAGGAAACATCAATCTTCATAAGTGTACTTGACAGAAAAATAATGTTATCATCTTGTATGTATTTTTATTGTGTCAGTAAGAATGTGAATATCCCTCCTGCAGAATATGATGCAAAAAGGGGAAATCTAAACTTAATTTGTATTTCTGCAGAAAGGAAAACAAGAGTGCTTAACTTTGGAGTAACTTTTTTGCTGTACTTTTAATGTTTTGGAGAAAAGCAGAGCTTCTTAATACTATTAAGAAGCATCATATTTTGTTTACAGTTTTATGTTTAATATGTTATAATTTCCGACAGCAAATTTTCACAGTTTGAATTAATCACCCTGTGAAAATATGAATGCAGCCCTTCTTTTGGTGCTTTACAGACCATGAACTCCTTCAGAAGAAGAACCCCAAACTCGGAAGCGCCACCAAGTTTTATTGAACAATTTGGTGATGTCTCCTACCGAGAAAGACAAGCTGCAAAGTGGACACATTTCTTTTTTTCTCCAGGAATTCTGAGTTTGTCTGAGTCTGTCGTGCCAAAATAGAAACATAGTAGGAAGAATCCGCTACTACAACTGGGAACGTTGGACCAGTGGTAGAGGAATTGTGAGTGTACACATTGTCATCAGCAATTCTGCTCACACATATGCAAAATAATTTAAAAAAATCCAGGCTGGCAGGATTTGGTGTCAATCAGACACCAAGCTGATTATCTTGAAAAGGAACATTCATGTATGATCACACATTAGCAATATCCAACATTTTCATATTTGATTATCTTTTCTCTATCTTTTAGCCCTTTTGAAGACAAACTCGATGTAATCTAGAACAACAGCCTCCAAAATATGTTCAGAAATCATGAAATATTAATGTAGGCTGGGGAAAAAAACACCACAACAATTTTCATATCCAACTGTTAAGTCCTATTGTAAAGAACTAAGAATATTATGTTCATGTAGTATTATTTTTCTAATATAAGCAGCTGCTGTAGTTGCCATAGAGATGTTACTCAATTTCAGATTGAAAGGTGGCCTACAATGGCCATTCACCATATTTTCATCTTAACAGCAAATGTTTAAGAACCCCTGTGAATACTATAACATTCTTCAGCGCAGAAACATTTCTGTTCAGTAGGCTTGTGAATTACTTTTTACAAAAAGAAAGACATTTCAGTGAAAGCTAACCATCAGCCTCCTACAGAGAGATGTAATGACAGATGGATAATTGTATATAGGTTTGAACACTTTATGTGAAAATATACCTTGGATATGTCATTGACAGGACTACTCTCATCAAAACCATCAATATTTAACCCATAACTGTGGACATATTTATAAAGCATGTCAGTTGAGTCTTCCACTGTGCAATCCACCATGCCAGATTCCTGCTCCCTATAAATACTACTCCCTCGAGCACAGTATAGGTGGGAAAACTGGAAAACTCAAATGCCCTGTGATCTCAATTCTGAGTGTCACATTTAATCTCTGTCAAACACTGAAAGCACACTAGAAGTTGTGAAATGACAGAATTGTTGTACGATTCATACTTAGGAGTTGAGAAATACCAAAATAGCTAAAGACGTGGTGTGTGCAACAGCAAGACCATTTAATCTAGGAGAACTTATAAGAAGGTAAGTGGTCTGTAAACTTAGAAATCTCACAGAAAGAGAGGCTGCTATTAGCTGAATTTCCACTGAAACCTGCATAAGCCAACCTATAAAAGCAGGTAGAGGTAGCATTCAATCCTGAGTAAAGCAAGAGTATGCAGAGGAAGAAGAAGAAATGCTGAATGTGAACGAGAATTGCATTTTATGGTTATAATCTGTTCAGAACTTTATATCTGGCTCTACCAAAATAAACTTAGATGTTTTTGAATTTTTAAAACATCTGTCATTAAGAATAGATCTAATGTGATGCAAGTTTGTTACTGAAAGGAGTAGAATCCTACAGAGAGGTGCATGCAAGTAAACCCATAACCAGTTACAGAAATGCCAAGAGCTGGGAAGTATTTCCTGCCAAAGAGAACAGTAATATTAAATCTGGATGACATTTTATGTGAGATTATGAGGAGAGGTTACCAGTGGAACACTTCAAGCAAACCTCACAGGTATGATTTACTCTGTAAGAGACATAGCGCAAGAAATCTAAGTAAGTTTTTTCTGAACCTTTTCACCCATTTTTATGGTCTTTAAAATTCAAGTCTAATAACAGATTTCTAATAAAACACAGCTAAATATCTAACCACTTACATACTACATGGAAAAAGTATGGTAAAGAAAGTCAGAAGAAAGCCACTCTGATGGTCTTCCATACCTGAATCCATGTCCTTTTCCCTAATGAAACTGAGATTTGCCTGGTACTTTCTCACTACATTACTTCGGAAGACTTTCTAAGAGTTTTTCCCACTGGCATTCAGTTCCTTGTTTGTTGCCTGTTTGAGTTTGGTTTTATTGGGGTTTTGGTTGTGTTTGGTTGTCCTTTTTTGTTGTTGTTGTTGTTGTTTGTTTTTAATAAAGGATTTCTTTAGAGTTGTTTCTCAATCCAGTATATTTTTAAAGGCTTTTGAAACATCACTGATTTACTTCTTCAATTTAAAATTCACATCTATAGATGCACATCTTGAGTTTTGCTAAGGGAATCTGATATTTTATAACCAGATATCTTATATGCCAGTGCATTTTTTCATGTCTTCCCTGTTACTGCCTCTGGGAAGACAATCCCAGATTTAGTAGGATTTCCATCTGCTTCCCCTGTAAAAACAGACAAAGCAACTACTTAGTCACTCTGCTATTTGTAAGCCAATCTATCTTTGATTTTTTTTAGGTAGGGCAATGATTTATTTTGGTGTTCTTTTTTACCTTGCATGGAGTTCTTGTTACTTGGGATGCTTTTTGCAATTTGCTATTAACTTCTAATGTTTGGGTTTTTTTTGTTTTTCCTTTTTTTCCTCCCTCCACTGAGTCCCAGTTTCCTGGTGTTTTTAAAGTGTGTTTAATTGTCCCACTTGTCTTCCTAACTTCTCAGACTTACCCCTTTTTAAACCTGTGTCTGTCAGTTATAGCTAGAATGCTCAGTGTCTGATGACCTGAGCTTGCAGGAGGTGCAGTAAAATTATCTGTATAATTCAAAATTATTTGATAAGGTTTTTTAATATTAATATACTTTACAGAGTATCTGCCAACCATTCAGTCTTACACAACTACACTATTTGCACTGTGTGACAGGTGACTTAATTGCCATAATACTGTTTCTATTTCCTGATTGCATGTTGAGTAAAGCTATATAGATTTAGACTGTAAGATTTTTTTTTTTTTTTGGCATAAGGAATTATTATCTGTCCATGTTGTGCTTAGAAAACCACATCTATGAGAGACGATCAGGGTTGTATATGCACATGCAATATAAATAATAAATAAACCCCAGAATAATCAGATCACCTTCACAAATCTGTTATCATTTATATGCTCACAATTCTTTTCAAAATTATTTGTGAACAAATGTTTGTGTTTTATACTTAGTAAAAGCAACATTAAAATTACAAATCAACAATGCATATTGAGTTTGAATGAAATATTTGCATCGGTACTTCATTACCTTCCTGGCTATGTTAAATATTTTTCATCTGTTTGCAGGATATTTTTCTTCTGATATACAAACAGTAAAATATAATCTGAAGAAAAACATCTGGCATCTTTCCAAACACTGAAAAGTAGCTAAACCATTCCTTTCAGTCACAACGTGTTCTAAGAACAAGACCTCAATGATACATATTAAGACTATTCAATCTTATCCTGTCCCTTGAGAGTATCAGCTTCACAGATAAGATGGAGGCCCATTCCTCTGCTTAACTGAGTACTGTGAATGCTGGAAACACTACAGATTGTCATTTGGAAACTAAATAATGCCAACAAAAGAAAAAAATCTGTGCAAACTAGATTTTTAAAAATTCTAATTTCAGTTCAAGGAGTAAGATAATTTCTAGACAGAGAAGAACAATTAGTTAAAGAAAGTATACTAGTAATATAGGACTTGAGAAGTTGAAAACTGCCAGAGGGAATATCTGAAAACCTCCTGGTAAAGTACCCAGGTAGGCTAGCCAGATGGCATACTATTTGTTTTTACTACTTCATTTAAAATAGAAACAAACTGTTCTTCAGCTGAAAAACAAAGCCAATTAGAATATTTCTTTCCCTCAGTATTCCTAGACCAGCATCCATTAAAAATCACCAGGGGTTTCCAGACAAGAACTAAGCAGATTCATTTCTAAAGCAGAGGTGAAAGATCAGAGTCACCTCCTGAGTTCCCATCTGTTTTTAAAAAATAATACTACCTGCACAGCATAGGAAGGAGATGGAAAAGTGAACCAAATCAAGGATGACATATGTTTATATATGGGAAATGTTTTCTGTTAACACATAACTAGTGCAAAACCCCACTATGATTCCAGGAAAATATAAATGGAAAAGATAATCTTTTGGCTAAGGGATGGTCTCTTCTCTGAGAGATCTGCCACTTGAAGGTTTGCAAACAAGCCAAGCATTTGCAGCATAACTTTGCCCTGATGGAAAAGTATGAAATATAAAACCCAGTGTAGATGCTAGTAGTTTAGATTACATGGGAAACAAGTAATTTTCTGTCTTGGGATGTGGACTGAAAAAGGTACCAAGGATAAGAGCAGTATTTTATTCTTTACATAGCCAAGGCTTACACTGGAGCAGTTAATGTGGGGTAAAGTAAGAAGTGTGGTAGTGAAAGATAGACTCATTTCATTACAATAACCACAAGATCTTCTCTCAACAAAGAGAATAAAAGAAAGCATTATGAAAATGCATTGCAAATCTTGATTGCTTGAATTAACACTAGTCAGCAGGAAATCTCAATGCATCATTCATAATTATAAAAGAAATAATAGTTCTTATAATTAATCCCCAGGGAGAATTGCTTTAGTGACAAGAACAACAGGATTTGGCTCTAGCTGCAGCTCTGTCTTTATCTTAACCAAGACTACCAGTGCAAAATTGACAACACAGGTGATACTACTTAGCCACTGAACTGAAGTGGTATCGCTTGCCACACAGCTATTGAGTGCTTTATGTTGGTATTACAGCAAATTCCAATATAGGAAGGCTATTGCTATACCAGAATATATGTATACACATCAGCTCTACCCCTATAAAGATCCACACAAAAAAACTTGTAGCATTACCTGTGTCACTAGACATTGCTATTATTTCTGAAAATTTGATTACTGGTTTGCTGGCTTGGTTTTCCCCCCCCACTAGCAAGCAAACTGTATATTAAGACCTCTCTCATACAGAAACTTTTCCATATTATTTCCCCCCCAATATTCTTGGTGGTGGTGGTGGATTCTTTGTGGTTTGAGTTTGGTTTTGTTGTGGTTTTGTTTGTTTGGGTTTTTTTTTTTTGGTCAAAAGACAGCTGTCTCAGAAATATACAGGGGAAAAAAAACCAAACCTACATGGAATAGTTACATCCTTATAAAATCTGAACAGAGACCGGGTCTAAGACTATTTAAAGGACAAGCTACAGCTATGCTTGTTTAATTTCAGGAGAAATGTAGGGAATTTCATTAATAGGGTGGTTGGCTCTTAAACACACTAGATGAGTCATACAAATCAGTCTACAGGCCACAGTGATTGAACACTTGCAAGATCATGCTTGTGCCTTAAGAACACTATAGAAAGATAAACAAAAGGTGAACAAGAACAGGATTTAGATTATTCTGATTTCCTACTTTCATAGTTGTTTTGTTTTTAATGCCTGCATACATGTGTTATTTGAGTTCCAGAAAATTATCTCTACTTAACCAGTAGAATGGATGGATACATGATGTGGGCATACCATTTTTAAAATACTCATCATGTTGAGACTGGATTAAACTATTGTTTAGAGAATAATGTTGTGGTTACTGAATTTTCATTGGCAGGTAATGCAGTGAAATAACTTTTGAAAATGTTTTAAAAACTAATTTTAATATGTAGCCTTGTCATTACATTGTATATTATTAAAACCCCAACACAGTGTGTAATTAAATAGCTATTTACTAAACACATGACCCCACAACCTCACAATTTTATAATTAAAATACAATTACTCTATTTGCCACTATGTTTTTTAAAGAATTAATCTTTCCTTAGATTATTTGTATGGATCCTGTACATTAAGATTCTAGGAAGAGATTAATTCTGGTAGAACAGACATTATATCAGCACTTTGGTTCTACAGAGTTTACAATTCAGCTGAAAAAAAATTTCTTTTTCCCCCAGTACCTTTTGATTCATTTGTTTACTCGCTCATTCTGTAGAAAAAAAGACAGCAACAGACACAGCTTAATTGTATGCTGAACAGATCAAAAGCTGCCTCCTTATGATTACACAGTTCCAAAAAACAGAACCGTCACCAAGATAGTAGCCACCAACCAAATTACGTCTGATGCAATCTCAGAGAAGTAAATCAAACTTCATGGGTAAGGTAGAAGCTGTGCGACTGTGAGATTTGCCTTCTCTCTGAGGAAGCTTGTGCACAAAACCAAAAACAAAACCAAAAAACCCCAAACAAACAAAAAGGCATAGCTTTAGTGCTGTCTAAAGCAAAAGCAGAATGGGAAGCTATTGTTTAGATTACAGCTGCAAAAAGTGTGGGGGGGAAGCCACACCTGGTTTTGTACTGGTGAATTTCTTACTATATCAAGCTCCTCAGATAACACTGACATTGTTGGAGCAGAGGAATATTACTCTCTATGAAACTCTTCCCATCACTGTACAAGATGCAGAGCTTAGCCAGCCTTGTGGGTAGGGGTCTCTGCAGGCCACACAGACCTAAGGCCCTGGTTTATAACACCTGCCAGGCATCCTGCTTCTTCAGAACTAGCAAAAATATATCACAACATTTCTATTTCACCAAACCTCTGTCAGCTGTTGACCAAGTGTCTCTCCTGGGTGTTGAGAGTCCCAGTGGCAGGCTGTAAGATAATACAGCAACAATCTCAGGGATAATGATAGACACAGGGATCTCTGGGGGCTTTTCAAGGTCTGTTATAGGTTTCGGAGAATGTGAGGATTTTGGCACTAGATTTAATACCTGTGCCAGAAAGCAGAAATAAAATTCTCCCTGAGCTCTTCCCACAGCCATTTGATGGACAGTCCAAGGGGAACACTAATGAACACTCTGCTTTTCACATGGAAAAGAGAATGCTTCAGTGTGCAGATACACATTTACCTACAAAAGAATAAATGCAGTTTATATATTAGGGAGGTTTTATCTAAGTTGGTCCACCCTGTAATTATGCTGAGAAATGAATTGAATAGAATTGGAATAACTCAAGGTAAATGAGCTATTAACCAACAGGATATTTTACTAAATGATTCATGTGAACTTTCTCATGTGTGCTCTTTCCCTCTTCACTCTCACTTCACTGTGAAGCTGAAATGAATGACTAAGTTGATCAGAACAGCAGCAATCATGGCTGCAGCAGTGCTCAACAAAACTGAGAACCAACCTTCCTTACACTAAACAATCCAGGTATATTAAAGTACTTATTTTACATTTGCACAACATGGGACAGTGGGAAAGAATCAACCAAAACACCGTGTAGTCTCATTTTCTTTAAACAAGAAACAACCATAGAAATTAATTAATTCATTCTGGGATCACGCTGAGAGGAAGACAAAGTGATGCTCTGCTCAGATCTACACCTACGCAAAGTCCCTCTCTATCACAATTTTCAGCTCATTAGGGACAACTTTTCATATTTCTTTTCCCAGTAGGTGCAGGAAATCAGGTCTTTAGAAAATATGTGACAGTCTGGCAACTTCATGGTGCAGACAGGCTGTTGTGTCTCAGCAAACGAATTGATAATTCTCTCTACTGCCAGCCATCATCCCACAAAACAGTACAATCCCCACTAATTCCCATCGGAGATTAAGGGTGTCGTGATAGCAAATGTAGCAGGAAGCCTAGGAAGACAGGCTTCCTCTTAACAGCCTGCATTGATTTTTTTCTTCACCGTAGAATGATATACAGTAAATGGGCAAGAAAAAAGATCTTTTTCTCAAGAGCTATTTGCAGCTGGCTTGGTGGCTGCCTGTCAGCAGCCTTTGTTGTCCAGGCCAGCATTGGCTTTCCCAGCCAAAAGGTCACAGTCATACCTCACTCTCAGCTGATGAAAGCAAGCAGAGTTGCTGTGTGAACCAGGTGACCCCTTCTGATTGAATAACAAAAATCCCCATTGCCTCTACAGAATTTTGCTATGACACAAAGCATTTAAATTATTGTTATTCTGTCTTATCTACTTACTTCTGCATGTAAACTGGTATCAACTCTCTCCTCTCTCCTCTTGAAATCAGGCTGTATTTGAGAAAGGGTGGTAGATAGATCTCTGTTGCAATTATGAACACGTCTTTCCCAATTTCTGCCCAAAATACTTAACTTTCACATGTGGTTAGTATGTGTAGTATTTTGCTGTTTTGTGTTGTAAACTACAACTCTGTTTAAGACCAATCATTAAGATTAGGACCTAGAAATAATAGAAAGCAGGATGAGAGAGCTTGGTAAGGAGAAGAGAATCTGAGAAGATGCATTCAGTCCTGGCTGTCAAGCACTGGCACAGACTGTATGCATGAAGGGAGTGTGTGTAACCTAAACAGAGACTGTTGTATGCAATGTTGTCTACAATAAGGGAGTTTACAGCCCAGGAGACTGTTTCCTGTTCCTGTACGAGCTTGTGTCAGTCACCTTGGGGGTTCCTGCATGCTGTCCTTAGGGTTATACCAGGTAGGAGATATGAGAAGGACTTACTGCCATGGCTTAGTGTTGGGCTCCAACACCAGACTGTTTCTGGGACATTGTCCTCCAGCCAGGAGTCTGCTTCCCTTGGCTGCTAGACAGGCCCCTCATCCTGCCATCATTTCAGGTGGCTGGAGGGCACAGAGAAAGGCCTCATTAAGCACTTCACAATAAAGGAGAGCAGAAAACAAGCAAAGGATATGTGGCAGTGTTGTCCTCAGCTTCCACACAAGCCTTTTTGCAAGTGACATTCTCCCTGTGCTACGTGCCAGGATGCTGCATCTCTGTGTCTGGGGTAACACATGGACTGACAGTGGATTAATAAATCCAGAGGGACTAATGCTGTGTTCACACTTACTCCTGCTTTCAGTACCTGCTGTAGCTAGTCAGGGACAGAGCAGCTCTGTAATGCCTGCTTGTGATTGAATTTAGTAGTTCAAGGGATTTAAAAAAATTATTTCACTGCCTTTTTAGCTCCTTGGCATGAAACAAGTGAAATTCCAGTTGTTCCTGAAGTAGTTTCAAAAAAAGTTGTTCAGCTACTTGAAGGCACAACAAAGGAAAGGATTTTTCACACCCAGTCTCTTTATTTTACTCATTTAAACACCTTTCCTCTTAAATACCTTTTTTCATGTATTTGAACTTAACATCCTTCAATTATCCCCTTGCAAAGATTTTAATTCTGTCTTCAACCATTTGATCTTTTAATTCAAGCTGTCAGTTGTGAAAATTGTATCAAAGGTCTTTAGGGGAATTATTGACCATTTTCAGTTACATGATAAATGTTCAGTAAAAATTAAAAGGATTAACTTAAATGTAATGAAAATTATAGGACCCACCAAAAGATATAGGAGGAAACCTACCTGGAATAATTTCGTTCATCTGTACTTTCAAAAAGCCTTTAATAAGTCCTGTGGAAGAGGCTATTAAAGAAAGCAACCAGTTGTGAAGTAAGAGATCAGGAATTTCAAACATGAAGTATTAAAAGATATGCTCAATATTCTGCATGACAATAGGTAAACAGTGATACAGTCCCAAAAGAACATTCTGATGTTCTGTAGTACTGTTACTTGGGGAAAAAAAAAAAGGCAAGAACTTAAAAGAACTTGAAGTAGTTGAAAGCACAACAATGACAGCTGAAAGTCATTGTTGACATGAAAATGTTAATGAACATTACAGGTAATCTTGCAAATTATTCATACAAGTCTGGTGTACCAATTGTGGAAGAAAGACCAGAGAATAACTGCTCTATCTCCCTGATCACTCTCCAGTGGCTATCAAGAAGCAAACATACAGACTGTTCCAAAGCACAAGAAAAAGCAAAAAGCTAATATGGAAAATACGGAATCGTACTGAAAATTAGTGGCACGGTGCCATCAAGTAGGATGCTGTGTTTGGCAGTCCCAGGATATGGAGCAGAATCACAAAGTGAGAGAGAAAGGAAAGAGAATAAAAGCTATTAGAGGCTATGAAGGCTTTCCTACTGAAGTGAAGCTCTGAAGACATGTTTCTAGAAAAGATAAACAGAAAAGCACTTAGCCCCAGACACTGGAGTAATAAATGTTATACGGAAGAGAAAATGAGCACTTCTTGTGCTATCTCATAGCAGGAGAGACATTCAGTGAGAATGAAAACAACACATTTAAAACAGATTACAGCCTTTTTATTTTAATGTTGTAGATGATTCCATGATAACAGTCTGCAAGAATTATGGTATCCTCTTCTGAAACACTGACTGACAAAGAACTAAATATTTCACACGTAATGCAGAATGATCAGGTGTAGCAGAAAGCTTATTAAGAAAATAAAAGGGGCCTTCTGGAGACATGAGTTTTCCCCTCCTCACCTTTAATGTCTTTTTATAAAAGAGGTTATAATGGTCCACATGGAAAAAGGAGAGACTGAAGTTATTAGGAACAGTGAAGAAGAGGAAGTTAAAGCTAGTGCTAAGGTTAAAGTGCAAATTAAACCTGCCATTCAAAATGAGAATTTCACAACTGCCATTCAACTAAGCTTGAAACTTGCTCTCCCTCAAATAGGAGAGCAATTGATCTGTGCTACACAGATCATTAAAACCATTGGTTTTCATGCTGTATTTTCTTCACAAACTACAGTGAAACTACAATTATGGAAATAAAGGCTTCCTATAAATACCATCAAACAGAGAAAGTTTTTGATTATACATGCACCCAAAATAAGGCAGACCTTGAGACTTGGGTAGAAACCCTGTGCACTAAATCCAGTCATTGCTCCTTACCACAATGGTAATCACAGTCATCCAGATCATGGGATGCACCACCCATCTTCCCTGGTATGCTGCAGGCAGTCTGATCTTGACATGTATACTGTTCCACCCTCAGTTACTCCTGGAAAAGAAAGTGTAATTGCATGCATATAAAACATCAGAATGTGATAACAAAATACACAACAATGTCTACATTTAGCCCATACCTGGAGCTAAACTACAGAATCACCCAATGTCCACACCCCAGCTGAGAAAGGAGATTTGGAAAAGATGACCCATGGGTTGAAATGAAAAGTATTTTAATGAAACAGCAAAAATAATACCAATGCAAATATAAGGCATACAAAGTTTTATTCAGCCCACTGAATGTACAGTGGTCACAATAAGGCAGTCATTAGGAGCAGGATAGTAAGCAAACCCCTCCAGAGCAGAGACAGGGAGAAGCAGGAGGAGAAGGAAGAGGATGGGTCACAAGGAGCTCAAGCAGAAGATGCCCACAAACTTTTGCCTTTGTACAGAGCATGACAGTTATGGTAGGGGATACAATGGAGAGTCAGCTCAGGTCAGTGGCCCTCCAAACTGCTAACAGTTGCAGACAATGGCCTGCTCCTTGGGGAGCTGCATCCTTGGCTCTGCAGGGCATGAGGTGGAGCAGCAAAGGGTAAGACCCAGAAGCAAAATGTGCTAGCTGACCCTTGGCTCCTGTGAGAGGCTGCCCTCAGTGAGTACCAGGTCATGTGGGCTGCACACTCAGCAGCAGCTCTGTGAGACGTTGACCATCAAGTTCCCTTTGTGCCCCTGGCTACTGGCGTGTTTTCTACAGCCCAGCAGTCTGGCCAGGCTGTAGCATGAGCTGACTTCCATACTCACCCATCTCCTCTATTTAAAGGGGAGATATCTCCCGGGGAGGAGAAGTCTAGAATGCTGCTGTGCCATTCCCACCACAGTGTATTTCCCTCTGTGTGACAACTGCTGCTGCCTGCTCCATACCACAGCTCTGAGACCACCTGGAACTGAGCCCATTTTAAACTTGAAAGCCAAGATCCCCAGCAGAAGCTCATGGGTAATTAAGGAGAGGAAGCCCCCAAACTGCAGTGGAACAGAGAAACCAACTCTAAAACCCTGAAAACCTTAAAAACCTTGAGAAGCCGCATCCTTGGAGGTTCTTAAGGCCAGGCTGGATGTGGCCCTGAGCAACCTGATCTAGTGTGGGGTGTCCCTGCCCATGGCAGGGGTGGGGTGGAGGGGGTAGAAGTGGATAATCCATGAAGTCCCTTTCAACCCTAACAAGTCTACAGCAAAACCAGAGCAAGTAACAATGCTGGTATCTGTAGTCCCATCTTTTCAAGTGCCTCTCATTAGTACTATTTCACAAAATCAAGACTTAATAATTTGTACTGCTATCACACTATAGAGGACAAGTAATGTTTGGGAGCCAGTCAGATAGTATGGTGAAAAAGCATATTACACAGAGTATAAATAGCTGAAAGTTCTACTAGTAAACTATACTAATTCACACATACAACTAATCTTCATCTCTTGTGTAAAAAGGGAATGAAAACAGAAGAGTGGATGCAAGTGTAAGTCTGCATTTATACATATGTAGAAAGCCGAAATACACTTCTCCAATATGTTTTGCATCTCTGTAGAGAGCTAAAAATGAACTAGGAGGAAATAATTACTTTGCAGAATGAAACAAAAACAACACCCCAGCTCTCTGTGCACAAGGATGAATTTAAATTTAGCCTGAGGTTCCACAAGGAGCATGGAGACTGCTCCCTTCCCTGCCATGGGTGAACCAACAAACCCACCCTCACAGCCACAATCACATACCCAGCACGAAAGGAGGAAATGAGGAGCTGTGAAATGCTTACAGATGACATCTCAAAGAATTTCTGTTTCAAACAGGTACAGTGATCAAAACAGCCTGATGCACCATCTCTCTCCTACAAGGAGATATAACAAGGTGGGTTGGGTTTTTTTTTCTGTTTGTTTGTTTGTTTGTTTGTTTGTTTTTTTTCTGTGCAGAGAGGCCAGGAATGAAGAGAGCAGCAAAGGGATTTTTTTCCCCAGCTGCATATTTTCAGCTTCCCATTTCAATCATTGAGCAAGTAAGTCACTTGGCTTCGATTTTTTCTTAGATGTTTTTGTGTTTGACCTCTGGTGACTCATAACAAAGTGTACATGACAAGAAGGGGGCCCTGTGAATCTAATCAAAGAAAAGAGCCTATAGACCAGACATCCAAATCCGACCTCAGGGCCTGAACAAAGGAAGCATATTCATTAAAAGTGTGCATCCCATTCCAGGTAGTCATCACTTCAGCATTCCTTCCCTTATGGGAAGGCACAAGGCTGTCTGCACCCCATTATAGATACGAGTTAATATATCAACTTTTCAGTCGACTATTTCAACCCCCAAAGTAAAACAACTTTCTGTCCACCATTAATGTTCCCTGACACTGAAGTCAGTTAACACAGGTTGACTGACAGAGCAGACCCAAAGAAGGCTACATGAAACCCATCAGTTACTCAAGGCCACTTCCCAAGGTGTGTATACACACACCAGATTTGCAATACAAGATGCTATTTTCAGAAGGAAACAGAAAGAGGTGACTCTCTTTGGTTTTGAATGGCACATGGGCGACAAGAAGGGGAGTAGGACAGTTTGAGAGCGCTGCTATGCATTTTCTTGAAGTGTGTTCAAGACCCCCATCACCAAGGAGTAAGAGGAAGCATGGTATTCTCACTAAGACTGAAACAGCAAAGTAAGGAAAGAGCTGCTTTCAGCCACTTAACTGGAACTGGTGGAATCTTTCTCTTTTTGGTGCGACTGGCCTATGTTATTTTTCCAGAAGAAATGTCAAGTTGACTAGTTCAGCATTCAACTATTCCTTAGCTGACCGAGAATCAGGAAGAATGTGGAGGAGGACAGGATGAAAGTATTTGCAAAAGCTACTCTTGGTGTAATGAAGCTATTCTCTCTGGGTGCTCTTTACAGCCAACAGGGGCAGTTTCGGTTCGTTTCATGCTGCAGGGGTTTTCTTTATGAATCATAAAGCAGCACAGGTGGCTAGGTTCACAGGGTTCAAGCCAGCCATTGTGAAAACTCTCAGCATAGATAGTTGCCTAAATCTACTGTTTACCCTGCTTGAAATATTACTAGAGGAATGATCACCCAAATGGACAACACCACAATACAGCCAGCTCTGTGTGGTGAGGGATGACAGGGAGGGGACTGCAAGATGCATTTCTCTCCTAGTAGCTTTGCCCAGGTATAGGTGATAAACTGGTTGAACAGGGTACACCTCTCTCCATAAATGTCTGTGTGAGCCTTTATGGGTGAAAGACTCAGGTTGATTATGTAATCTGCCAGAAAGAAAAGACAAACTTAGGATTCCCTACAAGCACACAGAAGCTTATGGGATCCATCTCCATGCTATATGCTGACCTCTCTTTACTACTTCTGTTGTTATAGTACCACTGTGGCTCCTCTGAAGGCATATTGACATACATGAGACCCTCTAGACAACTCTTCATCTAGATTCAGAAACCTGTAAAAATCTGAGTGCTTCTTCCTAGCAAAAGTGGTGCAAAATAAAGGCAATCAGAAAAAAATGTTTACAGATGTAAGACTGATCAACCTGCAATTGTCTTGCAATTCACTGTTCCAAGGTAAGGAGGAAAAGGCAAGAAGCATGTGGTATGCTACTTCTTTTTTATTGGAGGTGTGAACACACACTGTTCCTTCAGCCATGTTATGCTTTAAAGATTTTTGTTTAAAATGCATTATGCAAGTGATACAGTAGATTTTTGATGTGTATTTTTAAAAATGATGCTTTTCTAAATGGGTAATGCTGTGTATGACAGAGAGCAAAGTTCAGAAGTGCTAGAAAATAAACCATAAAAATGGTAATGAGAGCCGAAAAGAATGAGGGAAAGCCTAATAAGAATAAGCATACTGAGCAACACACACAGAGGCAACACAGGGGCAGCATCTGCAACTGACTGGATAAAAGATCTCATGCCTCTCTCTGTTAAACCAATGAGTCTCTCTCCAATTAAGTTAACTACTACTCCAGGGTAAAAAAGGATGCTGAAAGTGTCCAGTCTTTTTGGAATGAAGAGGGTTTATCGATAGGGACTTGAAAATACAAGATACCCTCAAGTTAAACCAAAGTTTAGGTAAGACAGTAATGGAGAAATTTTTGCACAGCTTTTTATCACACAAAAAGACCACAATCAGAAATTTCACAAGAGATTTCACAGCTGTGACTGAGGCATAAAATACCTCCAAAACCAATAGCTAATCAGCTGAAAAAAGCTAAAGGATCAGCAGTTTTAAAAGGAGAACACACATTTCAGTTCAGCAATGAAGAAGCAATACCAGACAAGTAGCTAAAACCAATTAGCGCTGCACCTGCTGTGAGAACAGCTGTGACCTCACCTCCTTACCTGCCGTAAGCACCCTGACACTGAAGACAACTTCATTTTATGAAGCTTTGCATCCTCTTCCACAACCTTGCTCTTCCCTTTTCCCTTACCCCTTCTAAGAAATGTTGCAGCTTGTTTTTTACCCTCACAAAAATATTTCATCCCCACTTCATCAAATTATTGAAAAAGAAAACTGCAAATGAACACATCTTAAACAGTCAAAATGTGAGTTAATGGTCTTAATAGACTTGTCTGGTTTACGCTTCAGTAAACCATTTTCCCAACAATGCTAAGGTTTTAAGTCACACCCTGCTTCCTTTTTTAAACTTCCCAGTTTCAGGGAAGAGGTTTGATGACAGTCATGAGTAGACAAGAAAAGAAAATCTCTCAGCCAAATTATAGCTTTGCTTAAAGAAAACATAAGCAGAACATCTCTGAAGTGACCTCAGGTTTTTCCAGCATATAAAGTAATATTTTTCTCACGCTATTTTAAATCCAATCTATGCTTTATATAGAGTTTTAATTAAAAATGCCTCTTTATTCTGCATTTTGTTTCTTAAATATACACACACACACACAAATAAAAAGCTTTAAAAAACCCAGCAGCATACCTAATTGAAGATAAATCAAAGATAAACTTAAGGGCAAGGTTCCCTGCTTTCTGAATGTTATTAGAGTAACTGGAGTCAATTCCATCTGTTAACAGAATAATATACTCTTCTTAAGATGCTCCAAGAAAATTAGCCTTATGAGTTCAACAGTAAAGATGATTCAAAGTAGTGTAAGAATGGTGACTGAAGATGAGCAAGTGTCTTTTATATTCACAAAACTGTACAAATTTAATGACAGGGAGGCACTTAAATTGCTACTGGAGCTTGAAGTGTCCAGCCTAATCATTTATATTTTTTTGGTGGCTGACATGTGCTAAGCTATTTTGAAGCACAGACTGCTTTCAAAAGTTAGTTAACAGCTGTGTTACTGGAACCTTAGGTAAATTAGAGAAGACTATTCTCCTGGGTTAAAAAAAACACACCAACTACACCTAATTAGTACTACTACTAATTTTCAAAATCAATCTTCGTTATGTACATGACCCCTTTGCAACATTCATTTAACATGAACACAGCAAACAGAAAAACATTTTTGTAGTTGAGTTCCTGTTCCAGTGCAGAATTGTGGAGATAAACTATCTGCAATTTGACGACTGCAATATTGCTTTAGTAACAACTAAAATTGCTTTTAAAAGCATGATGTATTAATAGCACTTTTAAAGTATTTTAGCAGAGGGTGGATAGGTTTGTCCCCAAATTTATCTAACTGTTTTCACATGGAGGTCAAAGTTAGAGGATTTATATAACAAGGTGGCCTAAATAGTCGTCTTTTTCCTTTACAAATTCATTCTTTAGACTTGAGTCTACAATTAATCAAGCTTCACAGATCTTGCTCCAAACAAAATTAGTTTTATACAACAGAATTATGGTTGCTACAAATACCACAAACACTTCACTCAAGATTTATTCCTACATGAATGGATGGTGTATTCATTGGGTGAGTCACCAGCTCATCTCTAGAACACATAATGCCACCACTGTGAGGCAATTATTAATCTTAGACTGGTGGATCTAGACCCTGAGGCAAAGGCAGCAGATGGAGGTTCACAGCAATAAGCAGAGGATCTCCTCCCCTCCTGCCACCAAGCAACAAGAGACCTAAAAGATAGGGGTGAGTGGAAATAGGTCCCTGCTCAGTGAGGCAGACAAATCTCCCAGCTTCCCTCACTTTCCCAGTTGCCCTTACACAATTGGTATGGCCTCCCTATGGAGGAAGGAGATAAAGGTCCACCCAGGGGCTTGCCTGGGGTGTCTCAGTCAGCCCCACACTTTAGGACTACTTGTGTTAAGGAAAAAAAAAAAAAAAAAAAAAAAAGGGCAGTAATTGTCTTAGGTGACTTCCTGCTGAGGGAAACAGAGTGTCCTATAGGCCAACCAGTTCCATCCCACAGGGAAACTCCCTAGTCTGGTACAGCCCTCTGGTTATTATCCACTACTGGTCATACAAGCTGGAACTGAAGAGGTTAAGTACAGAAGTGCAAAAGTAAATAAAAAGGCACTGGGGCAATTGGTTGAAGGATTGGGAGCACAGGGAGTGTTTTCTTCAATACCTTCAGGGGCAGGGAAAAACTGCACTGAACAGCAAAAGGAACAGGAAAACAAAGCTGATACCCATGGCTCAGGGGCTGGTTTCTCTCATCATGCGGACATTTACGCAGCACCAGGCCTGATGAGGACAGGGGCAGTTCAGCTGTCTCAAAAGGGAAGAAGGATTATTGTGAGTTGATGAAGCTCATTGGTAGGGCTTTAAACTAGGTTTGAAAGGGGAAGGGGATAAAACTAAGCTTACCAGAGATGAGCCTAGGGATGATGTGCCCATGTCAGGGGTTAAATTGATAGCCCAACTCCAGTGCATCTATACCAATGCACACACCATGGGCAACAAACAGGAGGAACTAGAAGCCGTTGTGCAGCAGGACAGCTGTGACAGAGTTGCCATCACAGAAACATGGTGGGATGACTGTTCTGACTGGAGTACTGCAAGATCTTTAAGATCACAGAATCCAGCCATAACCCAACTACCATGACCACTAAACCATATCTTGAAGCACCTTATCTACATGCTTCTCCAACAGCTCCAGGGTGGTGACTCCACTACCACTTCCTTGGGCAGCTTGTTCCGCAGCAGGGTACCAGCAACCTAAGAGGTTCCTGGAGTGCATTGATGACGATTTCCTCCTCCAAGTGGTAACAGAAACCACAAGAAAAAGTGCTGGGGCGGGCCTTATCCTCACCAACACAGAGAGGCTGGTGAGCAATGTGAAACTTAAGGGCAGCCTTGGCTGTAGCAATCATGAAATAATAGAGTTTAAGATCCTCAAGGCATCAAAGAGTGTGAAGCAAGCTCACTATTCTGGATTTCAACAGAGCAAACTTCATCCTCTCCACAGACCTGCTTGGCGGAGGGCCATGGGATAAAGTCCTGAAAGGAAGAGAAGCCAAAGAAAGCTGGTCAATATTCAAGGACCATCTCCTCCCAGCCCAGGAGCAGTCCATCCCAAAAAGAGAGAAGGCAGACAAGAGTACCAGGAGGCCAGCATGGACGAACTAGGTGTTCCTGGACTTACCTGGGCAAAAAAGGAAAGTCTATAAGCACAGAAGCAAGAACAGGCCACATGGGAAGACTACAGTGAAGCTGCCTCAACAGCAAAGGATCAGGCTAGGCAATCAAAAGTGTGGATAGTCTTAAACTTGGCTGGGGACATAAATGGTAGTAAGAATTTCTTCAGGTACATCAGTGACAAAAGGGCGGCTACAGTAGATGTGGGGCCTCTCTGAGGGAAAATGGAGACCCAGTCATGAGGGATACAGAGAAAGCCGAGGTGCTCACCAACTACTTTATCTCAGTGCTCATGAGCAAGAACTCTAGCTGTCTTGCCCAAGCTCCAGAAAACAAAGCTAGGAAGTGGGAAAAGGAAGATCTGCACACTATTAGCAAAAATCAGGTCCATGGGACCTGACAAGATCCACCCACAAGTCCTGAAGGAAGCGGCAGATAAAGTTGCCAAAACCCTGTCCACCATGTTCGAATAGTCATGGCAATCTGATGAAGTCCCTGCTGATTGGAAAAGGGAAAACATAACCCCCATCGTCAAATAAGGAAAATCCCAGTCAGTCTCACCTCTGTGCCTGGCAAGATCATGGAGCAGATCCTCCTGAAGGCTTTGCTAAGGCATAAGGAAAATGAAGAGGTGATTGGTGTTAACCAGCATGGTTTCACCAAGGACAAATCATGCCTGATGAGACAGTTACAGCATCAGTGGATAAGGGAAGATCAGCTTACATAGTACTGTGGGCTTGTTTTCCCTTGTAAAGAATATAGCAATATTATTATAAATGGAAAAAATGACCGGGGCTACAAAGTAGTCCCACACAAGGAGAGATTTTAAGTAATTGTTTAACTTCCAGAAAAGAAATAGCAAAAAATACAGATGTTTAAGTCTATACAAAATCACACCCAAGACTGCAAGCAGGAAACAACTATGCAACATTATTCAGAAAACACACTAGAAAGTAGCAAATTAAGAAGCTATGAAAGAAACATACATTTACACATGCTATGTAGTGAAATACTGGAGGGCCGAGCCCAGAGAGTGGTGGTGAATGGTGCCACATCCAGCTGGCGGCCTGTCACTAGTGGTGTGCCCCAAGGATCAGTGCTGGGCCCCATGCTCTTCAACATCTTTATTGATGATCTGGATGAGGGCATTGAGTCCATCATCAGTAAATTTGCGGACGACACCAAGCTGGGGGCAGGAGTTGATCAGCTGGAGGGTAGAGAGGCTTTGCAGAGGGACCTCGACAGGCTGGACAGATGGGCAGAGTCCAACGGCATGAGTTTTAACACATCCAAGTGCCAGGTTCTGCACATTGGCCACAGCAACCCCATGCAGTGCTACAGGCTGGGGTCAGAGTGGCTGGAGAGTGGCCAGGCAGAGAGGGACCTGGGGATGCTGGTTGATGGGAGGCTGAACATGAGCCTGCAGTGTGCCCAGGCAGCCAAGAGGGCCAATGGCATCCTGGCCTGCATCAGGAACAGTGTGGCCAGCAGGAGCAAGGAGGTCATTCTGCCCCTGTACACTGCACTGGTTAGGCCACACCTTGAGTACTGTGTCCAGTTCTGGGCCCCCCAGTTTAGGAAGGATGTTGACTTGCTGGAACGTGTCCAGAGAAGGGCAACGAAATTGGTGAGGGGCTTGGAACACAAGCCCTGTGAAGAGAGGCTGAGGGAGCTGGGGTTGCTTAGCCTGGAGGAGACTGAGGGGTGACCTTATTGCTGTCTACAACTACCTGAAGGGAGGTTGTAGCCAGGCAGAGGTTGGTCTCTTCTCCCAGGCAGCCAGTACCAGAACAAGAGGACACAGTCTCAAGCTGCACCAGGGCAGGTTTAGACTGGACATTAGGAGGAAGTTCTATACAGAGAGAGTGATTCCCCATTGGAATGGGCTGCCTGGGGAGGTGGTGGGGTCACCGTCATTGGAGGTGTTCAGGAGGAGACCTGATGGGGTGCTTGGTGACATGATCTAGTTGTTTGATGGGTTGGACGCGATGATCTTGAAGGTCTCTTCCAACCTGATTTATTGTATTGTACTGGAACTGGCAGAAGATGCTGCAGGATCCCCTGGAAATGAGTGAAAGAATTAGCCTTATTCAAAGATGCACATAGTGCCTCTGGCTCAGGAAGTCATTAAGCTCTAGTCGGATAAAAACTAGGATTGGACTCTGTATTACACACCACTGTGTCTCTGGCCTGGAGAGACTTCTGGTCTGCCGTAGTGCAGCATTTCTTCTGAGCATTCACACATTCAACTACTCATAGTAGCAATGGTAAAAATAAGATATTTTTAACAGGTTATTCTATCAAATAAATGCCTAGTAAAGTTTCCGGAAAGGAAAACAGAAAGCACACCACAAAATTGTAAATGCAGCTAAGACTTCAGCTCAAGTCCTAATCTCACGTTATTTTGCCCCACCTGAAAAAAAAAACAAAACACCAAACACAAAACCAACCAAACAAAAAAACCCACCACAAAACAAAAAGCAATGTTTTTAGCAGCCAGTACAAAATAACAAAAAATTAGAAATATTTAAGCTGGCATTTTCTAATCAGCATTCCTGAGATCAAATGTTTTCTTTTTTTCAGGTTTTCACATTTATTGTTTTCATGTATTTCCATTTATTAAAAATGCACTTAACAAGCTTTTAAACTTGAAGATAATATCTCAAAAGTTATAGGTTACTAAAAGGTATGCTATTAAATCCATAATGTAGCAAGGAAAGTGTTACTCTAGATAAATTAGGTAAGTTTGTACAATTAAACCATTATGAAGTACAGATGATTTCTAATAGTTCATAGAGAGCTATCAAAGAAGCATAACAATTACCAGCAGCGTTCTTTTTAGAAAGCGTTCTTTAAAATGAATTTCTCCTGGACTTAGAGCACACTGCCAAAATGCATAAAGCGTTTTGAGAATGAGAAATGCTTTGAACAAAAGACCACCAGTTTAAACAACAATGCCACCAAAGCATTTCTAGCTGTGGTACAGCAAGATAGAAATCCTCTTTTTTTTTCCTCTGCCATGAATTCATTTTTCATGCGAATGTTGTAGAGTGAAAATGTTTATATTACATGAGAGCCTGCAGATATAAATTCTGTCAAATACAGAAAAAATACAAAAATGTGACATTTTTCTTAGAAAAATGTTGTGACAAGATTTAGGTGAAACCGATCTATTTCCTTAGGAATTGTTCTGTTTTCTGTTATAAAACAGCTCAAATATTTTCTGTTTATACAAGATGAATTATGATTTACACACGAAATGTGTAAGTTCTCATATCCCCTGCAGTGGTGTTCTTTTTACAAAGTTAAAAAAAGTGACATGTATCGCCTCTGTCTTTCCTACTGACCATTTCCAGACTATTTCCAATTTCATGCTCAATGACTTCAAATATTTTCCTTACTTACTACAGAGATTCAGTCTTAACCAGATGATTTTGATTCATTATTCATACACGAATGTTGAGCTAGTTGCTTCAAATGACTCCTGGTAAGACAAGTTATACTATGAACTACTGCAGCAACCGGATTTTTCTGGGTAAACTTTGCTTCTAATAACATTAATGCTTCAAGCCATGTAATTCAAAACATCTACAAATATTTGAAGCACCCCTTTTTGATTTCTTTCTTGGTTTGTTTTTTTTTTTTTTTTTAATACCCTGGGAAACACGTTCCTTAAACACTTCTTTTGTAGGGCTAGAGTTGAAGTCTGTGACTTCAAAATCAAAGTCATAGATGAAAAAACCCGACAAAACAAACCACCCGTTTTTTTACCCTAAGATCCCAAGCGTAACTAGCTCAGGATGTTACAATATTAAAAAACACTGTGAAAAGTAACAGAACAAGTTGACACACTTTCAAATGTGACATTTAAAACTGCTTCCAAAATTTGTAACTCCTGAAGACAAAAAAGCCAAAACATAACTCAACCTGAAATATTTGGTCAAACTCGTTTCATGTTTGTGAAGCTGAAAGAATGTACAGCTACAGAATGCCTGAAGCACTTGTGCCGATTGAGAACTTTTATAAGCCTTCTCAGGTGACATTTACATTGCAATCTGAAATTTTAACATTTATCACCCCAGTAACTGACTTCCAATTAACAAAGAAAAACAATGCATTTTAGACTAGAAAGTTGCAATTACAAACATTCGTAAACCAAGTGACAGAAACACCCATTTTGCTGAGATCATAATGGTTTTATTCACAAAATAAACAGCTTCATCTCTCTAAAGGAAGAATTTAACAGAAAAACTCAAGGCAGCAGTTATAAAAAAAATGGTACTGAAAATCTGAAAAAGTCTGATAAAATTTACAAATGCAAACTATCACTTTGTACAAAATATTGTTTTTTAAAGAAAGTTCAGCAACAGATTTCAAAACACAGTTTTACCAGCTCAGAAATGCACGTTACTATGTCACACTCTGGTCAGGGATTATTTTCGTCTGTGTGGGGAATTCTCCCTTCGCCTGTCCTCGTTCTTTCTGGACTCCCTGTACTGCTCGGAGTGGCGGCTGTACTTCTCTCGGTGCTTCTCGGAACCGTTTCTGTACCGGTTGTCTTGTTCCTCCTCTCTTGGACTGGAGTTGTTATGGGCTCTCTCTCTGGATTTGGATCTCTCTCTTTTTCTGCTGCGATGTCCATTATCTTTGCTCCACTGCCTGTAATTTTCATCATCAGACAAAGAAGCTCTTCTTTCTGCATTCTTTGATTTTGAATTACTGTGCTTATTCTCTAGATCCTTACTTCTTTCATGGTGTCTATCTTTTCCACTGTGGTAACCATCTCTGCCATTGGACTCATCTCTGTGATACTTTGATACATCATCTCTCCTGTGTGATTCTTTCAATTTTTGATGATTTCTTTCCGATTTGCTCTCAGTATCACTTCTTTCCTCTTGCTGCCTCCTTCCCACTTTCTTTTCAAGGGATTTCCTTTTCCTTTCTTGTTTTTTCCTGGAAACTTTATCAGATTCTCTATTTTTCTTTTGCACTCTCTTTCTTTTGGCTTTAGGAACATCTGAAATAACAAATTATAGGAGTAAGGTTGAATGCCCATTTATTAAACTTGTTAACATACATAGAACGTTCTAGATTTACTTTTTTGTCAGAAAACCTTCCTCATGGAATGTATCTGGACAAAGGTTTCAAAATAATGAGTGTGATCTTACTGCTCCTCCCCACCCACAACCGATCATCTCATGAAATGGGGGAAAATTCACCCACACTTTAACTGAGCAGGTACTGATAATTTTTAAATGCCTGTCTGTATTACAGGCTTCTTGTTTTTTATAAATTCTTCATAGAAGTGTGAACTATCAGGACTATGACTATTCTCCATTTTCCTCCATGCTTTCAGTATTTCTCAGTAACTATGCTATTACTACCACAAGAACCATATTGTAACAAAAAGCAAGGTCACAACGCACTGCCACAAAACCTTAAAAGCATACAAATAAGAAATTAGGGTATGGCCTTCTGCATTTCATCCATTTACAGTGCTTAACACATCAAAAATATGATGCAGCTCAAACCAAAAGAAAACTTCTTCCTCAACTTACAAAAAAGCCCAAGAAATCTGGACTTGAATGCAAAATATTACTAAGCAATCATATCACTGTTACCATAGAGTAACTCACTAAATGAGAATCTGACATAAAATTTGCAAACCTGTCGGCCCAAGAACTTTTTGGGTATGTAAAATATACTTCTGTATTGGAAAAAGGGGACCGCTCCTCCCCAGTTAATTACTCAAGAAGAAACAACTCAAATTTGTACAGATCTGGCAGCCACTGATAAGTATCCATCACAGGTTTTTTATCCACTAGCTATCTGTCAGTGATGCCTGACATTTGCTAAACCTCTACCCATCATCATCCTCTTGTTGAATTGATACAAAAACCCCAGGCATAGGGTACAAAGACATACATTAAAGCACTCTGACAAATAGCTGTTTTTAGAAAGACCACTTATTCCCAGACTATCCACTCTCTTAAAATAATTTACTTTCCAAATTACTTCCTGGAAAAGCTTATCAGTCAGTGGAGACTAAAAACAGCAGATGGAGAAAAATTTCCATCACTATTCTATGAGAAATGAGAGGCATACTGAAAGGGACTGAAACAGTGCAGCAGTGTAACAATGGTCCTCTGGCTCCTTTTCAGGAGAAACAGTGACAGCTTTGTCAACAACTTAAGATTAAAGCTAACTTCTTATTTCTAAATACCCAGCAGTGCTCATCTCAGTGGAACAGGCTATTCTGTTTGCTCTTTATAAGGATCTCACAAAGCAGTATTTATTGTCAAGAAACATCTGGAACAACCATTAATTTACCTTATTGTACAAACTATAGTATCATATCAACTAACTCTTTCTAATCACCTTTTGAAAAATACCACAGCCAGAAACTGATTTAGTAGTTAATTTAGTAGTTAATAACTCAATTCTACAGCAGCTGGCTAGCATCATGTCAGAACTAAGGCTTCCTGGCATTCTGATAAAACAATGATGCACCAATTCAGATACTTCCAGTGCACTAAGTTCTTTTAAACCGTGTTTTCCCTATTATTTAACATGCACCAGAATGCAGAAAGTAAGTACAAAGGAACAAGCTGATTTGATAACAGACCTCTCCAGAGAAGTGCTGAGTTGAGCTAGCTGGTGAAGTTCCACACATGAACTGTCAGTAAAACAGTAATCTCTAATTCAGCTGTGTGCTCAATTTCTACTCAGCAGGTTTTCTATTTTCTCTCATACCCTGCACTGCTAAAACACTCAAGTATTCTTCTGAAAAATGCTTTCCAATTCTACCAAGTTGAAGACTTCAAAAGTTGCAAATGCAGGAAGACTCGGAGCTATAATGAGTAATGGCCCTCAACCAAGTAAAGAATACAGTTCTCTCCAATACAGTTCTGACCAGAACCAAGAAAACAGTGAAACCAGGCTGCAAAGATATCAAAATGCAAATTTTAATCTTCCTGAATAGAGAAAAGACAAGCAGTAAAGGGAAAGCCCTAAATTTACTGAAATAAAGTGTTCATGCTAGCAGACTGCAGGCTCAGTTGGTTTGTCACTAAGGACTTCCCTCTCTGGTTCCTATCAAGCAGCTCAGCAGAGCTGCAGCTGTCTATGCAGGGGCCATCTGGCTCTTTGCTGAACCAGTAATGCCTTCTCTGACCCTGTTTAACTGTGCCCTCCTCTACTGCTTTGTTGTCACTAATGCGATTAATGCAATGACACACAAATCAGACTTTGCACAATCAGTCTGCAATGGAGAACAAAAACGTATTTCCAAAGCATAAACATTTCTTACCGCTTTTATTCTATTAATCAACATTTTCATTTCAACGGCACATAATAAATCAAATTAACTTTGAGTCAGCAAGCTTCTGTATTATAGAAAGTCATGCTGTGTTATCATCTGCTCATGTTACGTACAATGGGGGAGACTGCACACACCAACTTGTACTTGCATATACTTTACAGATTAAGCCATGCTTGCAACACTTCATGTGATTTCTCTACAGACAAGAACCACCGCATCACCACACAAAGTCTTCCTGAGGAAGCGGAATTAGAAATGGATATTTGGAAAGAATAAAATTTAAACACATTGCTAGAATGTAATTTCTGACCCACGAAGCAGCACGTATTGACAGAGACGGACACAACTAATATCAACCTCACTCAATCAAGCCAAGCAAAAAAAGCTTGCAGACATTACTCTCTACAGTTCACTGGTAAGCATCTCATCGAGATTATTAATACGGTATGACTCTAATCCCTCCATCCTCCACTAAACTGAAATGCCGTACTGTGCAACAGGTATTGTGTGAAAAAACAAAACAAAACAAGAACAAAGTAACCTACTAGAAAAAAAAAAAGTTCCTCTATACTTAAGACTACAAATGGAACTCAGGTTTTCTAAATCATGAAATCAATTTCCATAAGCAATATTTAATATTTTAAACCCTGCAACTTTTCTTTTTAACAAAGTTATTAGTTTCTTAAAGCAGAGCAACCAATATAGTCTGTAGATGCTTTTGCCTCAAAACAAGTAAATATTTCTATATATATAGAAATAAATGTATAGAATAAAAGAGAAGCATACAGTTACATCTAGTGTTTTAAGTACCTGAGTCGCTGCTGCTGTCACTGCTAGATGAGGAGTCACTGCTGCTGGATGACTCTGAGCTACTACTACTGCTGCTATCAGAATCAGAATCTGATGAAGAGTCTGAGTCTGAAGATGAAGAGGAATCTGATGACTCAACATCTTGTTTCTGTGTCATTATCATCTTTGGTGCATTTTTAAGATGCTCCCGTAATTCATCCCTAATTAACAAACAAAACAAAACTCAAATTTTATTTTTTTTAAGAGGGAGAGAAGAGAATTAAAATAAATATTAAATCAGAAAAGTGTTCCTCACGTTAGTCCTCCAAGGCCAATAGATGTGAAGAAATTGATGGCAAAGCGAGTGTTTCTTGGGTTATCTCGAGGCAATAATCCCTCAAAGAAAGGCTGCAGTGTTCTGATAGAAAAAAATACCTTAATTAAAGACCATGTCATCTTAGCACTAATTCTTATTGACATTAATAAACTGACAAAGAAACTCCACAGGACAGCAGATGTTCTCTCTTTATACATTTTTCAATACTTAATTGTTTATATCTGATATACGTGATCAAAATGCTATTTAAAAAATGGCTCTTTTATGAAACCAAACCTTCTCACACATGCATAATTCCATACATACTGTCAGATTATGACAACAGAAAGCCTGATTCTGTGAAACCCTGAAGAGACCTGTGAGATCACAATATCCTGTGACAGCAAAGGATAATATTTATTGACCAAGAAGTCCCATGGTCTAGGTATCTGTACTGAAATCCCATCAAACAGGACTCTAAGTATAGCTTCAAATACAAGTTTACATGAGCTAGAGCATCTACTAAGCTCTTCATCACACAAAGAATCCCATCTTAGAGGAAGATAGCTCAAGCAACTGAAAGGAATACTGCCAGAATGCAACGCATTAAATCTTGTACAGGCTTTAAAAAAAGTGTCATTTACACTGTACTTAAAGATAAGCAGCTAACCCTGGAACTACTGTTATTAATAGTTACATGCTTTTTTTGTCAGAGAAAGAAGCTATAGTACCATTTGTTACACAGCTGTAGAGCTGACAATTCATAAAAATAGACTTGCACTTGGAACACTCTTACACAAGTTGAGTATCACTAGGAAAAAAAAATAAGATACATGTTGCAAAGTCATGCAGATACCGGACCCAAAACTTACAGTAATGCTTAATGGGACTCTGCAATGACTATCTCTATACATGAACTTATTCCTGAAGTACTGCAGCTACAAAAATGCAGTTTTATTTGAACTTGAAAACAAGAGTTCTTATCTTCCTCAGATACAGAAGCTAATTAAATTTATAGTTCGGAAAATAAAATTCCAACTTACTCATCTTTTAACCTTGCATTAAGATTAGGAAGTCCCATATATTCACTGAGCTCCTGAAAGAATATTTTGACAAAAATTCTGCTGGAAGATGTTGTAGTTTCTTCACTCAGTATTATACATTCGAGGACCTGAAAATAATTAGAAAAATAAGAGTGCTTCCTAACTATTTAACATACATTCTTTCTTTTATCTTAAAAGCTTTTGCCCTTCTAAAATAACTAATACAGAGTGGTATTTTTTTAATTCCCTACCCATCCCCCCAAAAAACCATAAACCACATAATTGCTGGTCAAGGCTCTTTCTCAAAAAAATCCTTTTCTACTGTGAAAAGAGTTTCTGATCATAGTTACACTAGTAATTGTTTTAAGATTTTTATCAGCCAGGAAAGCTCCCTATTAGAAAATCAGGTGGATTTCTGAGAAGTTAAAAGGTTTGGGACTGCAGTCCTAAAGAGGAGTAATGTTTCGACTGACTTCTGTGTCCCTGAAGAATGAGATTAGGCTGTGAAGCAAGAATAAAACAGTATAAAAAAAATTACTTTAATATTTCTTCATTTGTAATGTTACATTATTGCATCTCAGAAAACAAGACTGCTTTTGTTTGTTTGGCACTTAAATCACAAAATGGCAGTATTTTTCAATTTCTTCTAATTCTATGAAACATAAGATACATAATTTTAAAAGGTTTCTCTGGGCTTGTTTTTTTTTTTTAGAGATAGTTCTGCTATCGACATTGCTGATTAGAAGTTCAAAATTCTAAAAAGGAAGTACATTTTAATCAACCAATTCCATCTGTGTTCCACAAAACAGAAACTTAAATCAGCTACTTAAAAATGGAGGAAGGTAGGATAATGATGCACAAGAGAGAGATGGAGTAACACAGAGTTCAGTGTCTGAGAAGATACTTAATCCAGGTTGGTGCAAATACAGGCAGTTCCAAATTATAGAATAAACACAAAAGCTAATGTATTATATATAATTTCTGAACACTGGAGATTAATTAATGAAAAAGAACTGTAGGACCATAGTCTTTTTCACTTACACTCCAGGGAATTGAATCAGTGTACAGTAGATGAGCAAACATCTTGGCAACATTCCTCAGTTTGTTTGTTTCCAAACGATGAATGGTATCATATTGTTCTTTGAAAATAGCTTCAAAGGATTCCATATATTCTTTTTTTAACATGCAGAAACGCTGAGAAATTGCACAATTGGAAAAAACAGATTAGACATGCAAAAAACCTACTTGTAAGTGACCTAATGGTTCAAATATTTACCACAAGATTTTCCTTTAAAAAAACAACCCTTGGAGGAGATGAAAATACCTTCAAATTGATACACTTTATTTTCTTAAGCAGTTTGTCAGAACAAGAAACTCATCTGCATTGCAAAGCAGTAATTATCAGTTTTGAACTAGAGCAAATTAACCAGCAATTTCTTGTACTTCCACAGACACAGTATTTTCACCTGATGCAACCCCATCAGACATGATTTTTTTTTTCATGGCATCACTGAATGACTATTTAAAGTGAGAGAGGCAGCACGGAGTACAGAGGTAAGACACTTTGGACATAAATATTCCAAGGAACATGGAAATTAACATTAGTATCTATTGAATGTGTAGATTCATATAGCTAGTGCTTTGTAACTGACTGTCACCAGAAGCATTTAAGCATAACATGCTCCCTGAAGACAACTGATTTATCTTAACTATTCCTATCTGTCAATATTGTATATCGGGAATTTTTAAGTGCAACTAAATTAGCAATTAATTGCACACAATCAGAGAGCTAGCTGTTAAAAAGATATACAAGAAGCCACCCACAACCCTGGGACAGTAAGTATTCATTCATGTGCTCTAAATAAAACCTACTAAGCAGCTTTGAATGAAGTGATAAAAGACAAGAGTTTCCAAAATTAACCCTCAGCACTACTGAAAGGCTATTTCCTGGTAACTAATATTTTTACCTCTTTTTAGTACCATACTTTGGCAGTGTTTTATTATCCTACCATAATGAACAGAGTGGGGCAACAAAAGTAATGATATGAAGAATGTCCTCTCTTATTCTGCATTCACTATGCTTATTACAATCAAAATGTTAATTCAATCCACTAACCAACCAACTAATATAACCATGTTCATAATGGTAAAATTAGGTTTTTTACGTCAAACAAAGACAGCAAACCAATGAAATGGTCTATCACAGCACCATAGAATGGTTTGGGATGGAAGGGACCCTAAAGAACATCTAGTTCTAACCCTTCTGCCATGGGCAGGTGTGGAGTGTCTACAACTTCTCTAGGCAACCTGTTCCAGTGCTTCACCACCCTCATGATGAAGAATTTCTTCCTAATGCCTAATCTAAATCTAGCTTCTTCCTGTTTGAAGTCATTGTCCCTCATCCTGTCACTACATGCCTTTGTAAAAAGTCCTTCTCCAGCTGTCCTGTAGCCTCCCTTCAAATACTGGAAAGCTGCCCTAAGGTCTCCCTTTAACCTTCTCTTCTCCAGGCTGAGTAACACCCACTCTCTCTCCAGAAGCGGTGCTCCAGCCCTCCAATAATTTTCATGGCCCTCCTCTGGACCCACTAACAGTCCCATGTCCTTCTTGTGTTAGGGGCTCCAGAGCTGGACAGAGTACTTTACGTGCAGTCCTGGAATGTAAAATATGAAAAGTAGTTCATAAAGTATAAAAACTGAAAAGAGAACTCACCCCAGCCAGTAAACCAAAGAATTTCTCATATGTTCTTTGCTGAGCACAGCAGTCAAGTATCATATTGCAGAGTTCTTTCTGGTTTAAGGGAAAAAAAAAGTCTAGATAAAATTCACTGTAGCAGCAAAAAACTAAAATACTATAGAAAGCCTTACATTGACATAAGCTTTGGAACAAGAGCATTTACATAAAACTTTATAGGCAACATCAATAGCTTTCTGAATTTCTCATCTTTTAGACATTATCTGGAATATGAGTATAAACTTCAGCCATTTAAACTTCCTCTTCTGCCTAGCCTAGAACTTATGAGTTGACACACCACAAATCGAAGCAAAGAAAATTCAAAAAACAATTTACAAACTGAGTTCTTCACCATAGTAGAAAAAGGGGGTGAAAGATAAAAAGGCTTTTTTGTGGTGAGGGTTTTGGTCTTGTTTAAATAGCACCAGCCTCTGTATTTGTACAAAATTAAGATTCTTCACAACTCCCAAAAGTCGAAATGGCTTACAGACCAGCCCATCTTGAAGCTCAAATACAATGCTCATACTTAGCAGTGCATTTCCAAAATAAAAAAATCTGTATGTTTTCATATGTACTAATACCTTCAATCATTCAGCTGTAATTTTCACAATGAGCTCTGCTTACCATTAAGTGAACAGAAGGCAGCGCTTCACTGCAATTGCATCACTGGAGCACCAGAGAAGGCAGAGGGTTACGTTCAGAAAGACTAAACTCTAAGACTAAACTGGGAGGTTGACATGACTAGACTTCCTCTAACCAAAATAAAGAGAACTTTTCTGAAGAAGCTGGTTTAGGCTCATGTTCTCCTCCTTGGCTAGGAAGGAGGAAGCCTATATAGATAAGCCTCCCAAAACTTCTGTGCATCCTCCACTGGCAACAGCCGACTCTTTCATTTTTCCTGTTTCCATGGTGGATGTGGATGCTATAGCAGTACTACAGAAGATGTACTCCATTGACAACAACTATCTAGAACAGTTATCCCTAGTCTTCTTGAAATACAGGTTGCCTGGCCCCCTTCGTCCTTCTTTCCCAATACCATTACACCAAGATCATTAGTAATCATCTACTGGTAGCTGCTGCCTCCTCCTGTTCCTTCACACATACCAAAGCAAAAATCAGAGGAGAAACACATGCAGGTGAATCCTGCTTTGTACCTTGCCCCTAGGACCAGAGCCAGTCTGACAGCAGTGATCTAGACAAGTATGCAAACATGAGTTTAAAAATGCTTCTTCCTCTGACCTGATACATATGTTACAGATGGTAGTACAGCCATGAATTGGCTTAGGGCACATTTTGAAACATGAATTAAGACAAGCGGAGCGAACATTTTAATATAAATTAAGAGCTATGAAATACACAGTGCTTAAACAGGCCTGCAGTTTCTCCCCTCTAACTTTTTTTAATTACTATTAATGTCTCAAAAGACCAATTCAGTAGCATAAACCAGTTTGTAACATTCCCAAATAGGCTTTCGGCTGTCAGTCCTGTATCTTCCACAATCAGTTTAATTTCTCTTTAAACTAGTAACACTCCCATAAAATACTGGATCATTTCAAGCATTGTGCCCTCTCTGTATCTTACATCAGCCTATTGAAAAATATACCAGATTTCACGTTCTCCCTCTCGTACTATTCTGCCAAGCACGGATTCCAAAAGGAAACATTCTGCCTATCATAAACAAATTAAAAAGCCAACCATGCTGAACAAAAAAAGTAATTAAAAAAATCCCTCCAAATAAGGAGGCAGTAACATAGCAAACAAACTTACAGATATGCTTAAAGGCATTCATTTCCACACTGTCAGATTGTATTAGTGTGAGGTATTAGAATGCCTATTAACTTTTTATATTGTCTTGTTTTACAGTAATGCTGCAGTTAATCAGTTTTTAAACAATAAAAAGGGTAAAGTGCTGATGCTACTGCTAATAACATCATCAAGACTTGAAAATCAAATTACTTTTCTTTCTCATCTTAAATGTACTTCCAACACTTGTATCCCCTGTGGTTTACGGTAATTAAGTATTTTAACATTTTAATTAAATATTACAATGATTTCCAGGAGGGTATCTTGAATAACTGCGTGCATGAGAAGAGATTTTCCCACAAAGACATTCTTGGTAGCGTTATCTAAAGAGCTTGACGTTAGGTCTAGAGTCACTGTACAGATTAAAAAATGGTAAATTTTAATATGATTTAATTATTTTTTTGGAGAGCTGCAACATGTTCACATGGGAATTCCAGCTTCACATACAGCTTTAAAGGTTAGTTAACTAATTTCTGCATTGCAATGATAATGCTTCTGGTTTATGTTTATGGTAGGGAAAGCCTGTGGTTTCTAATCTATCACTTGTTTTAAAGAACGTAATTAATTTGTTTTGCAGTGTTACAGACAATTTATGTTCTGTGTTCAACAGTTTTCATAGCATTGACTATTCACCTTAGTTAAGAAATCATGTATAGCTACCCAATCATGAAGTAAAATGCTTTGAAAATACCTGATTGCCCATAGGGAGAGTGCATGATCTCTTAAAAGATATTTATTACTGTGTCATGGGAAAAAATAGCACCTCAGAAGATAAGGAGAAAGCTCCCTCTAAATATACTGCATTTCTTACAGCTCTCCCTAAACATTTCCTACTAGCACTTATCCAAACAGGGTAACAGTTTAGTTGGACTGTGGCTCAACCTAACATGGTAATTACCATCTTACATTTAAAGATCCTAAAGGATAAACTAGGAAAAGACAGAAAAATCGTACTCACATTTTCCCCCAGCTTTACTGTTTAAGAAAACCAAGTCCACTCTATATCATCTCAGCTTCACTCAAAGGCTATGTTCACTGCAGATACAAGAGCTACTTTCTCACTCCCTTCTCATTATGAGTTCTTTTCCCCCCTTTCTTCCCTTATTTTTCGCTGTTTCTTTTAAGATTTACATTCTGCTAAAACTGCAGTTTTAGAGCTGTCTCCAAGAGGAGGTCTCTCTTACCACTCCCTAGCTGGAAGCAATGCCATTTCTATCTCCACTCCCTTGCCAGCCACACAGCTCCATTCCATCTATTGCACAAAAAAAGCTGAAGCAATCATGAAGCATCCCCACATCATAAGCTAATGTGACTTCTTCAAATACAAAATAAACAATGCCACCACTTGGATTGCTACAATCAATCAAGGAACTAAAGGAATTGACTTGCTAGAAGCAAACCTAGTAAAGGACACAGTTGGTTTAAATTAGTGTGAAATTAATGCCTTTCACTGGGTACATTTGCATTGTTTTCCTCTTCTATTTCAGCAGAAGTGTATTTCACTTCTGCTTATTACCCTTAAAGCTTTCTCTACAGCTGAGTATTTGACTGTACATAATTATCACATGCATATACATTTTTTCCACCATCTCTCCTCTTTCTCTTCTTTATCCACTGAATTACAACCTAGAGTGAAGGCTGGCAAAGCTATTGAAGGTGTTTCAGTAGCAGGTGTTTTTGGCAGCTACTATACTGTCTCCAGCTGTGTTTGGTCATCTAATGGTCTGTCTTAATTTTTATTGTCCCTTTATTTACCATTTTTTACCTCAGCTTGTTTTATGTTTACAGAAATGCATGCCTAGAGCTGAACAGGCTTACAAAAATTTTTGCTTAAATTAGAATTATGACAACATTTTCCACAGGAATCATTCACAGGATACAAGATAGACATGCTTTTTATCATGCTGGTACAAGTCTGCACCACATACACAAGACTCTGATAGAGCAATGCACTAAAGCCCCTCAGTATCAGTTTCCCTTCCACCTGAATGCTACATGAGTAAAACAAATTTTAAATTATGTCACTGAGGTAATCTGAGGTCTTCTATACCTTCATTTTGTAGACATCAACACATACCACACCATGCACAGAAAAGGCAACAATCTTCCCAACTATATTACAAAATTAGGTATTTTTGCTTCATTGGTATAGTTAATGTCATAAAGATAAGCAGTTTCAGAAAACTTTTTAAAATTCTTACTAGAAATATTTTAACATAGATACCACCTGCCACATTTATACAGTGCATGTAGCCTGTTTTGCAAAACATACAGCTAAGCTTTAAGCATTCAAGATAGATTAAAAGTAGTCTCAGATGTTAATTATTTTAATTTTTTTAAATAATGGTAAAAATAGATCAATAGCAGTTGCAAAATTCAAATTCATTAAAAAGTTATAAGCATATGCTTAAATTAATGTTGTCCAATATCATGTACTTAAGTTCTGTTTCTGGAATTTCATGCCATATAGGTATGGTTTAAAAGACCTCTTACTATTCTTGCAATAAAAGACCATTACTCTTGCAATAATTATTTCAAGTGATACTTTGAATGATCCAACTATATGTCTAGATGCTTCTTCCTGTCAAAGCTCAGCTCTTTTGTGTGATCCACAAGCCTATCAGGAGCAATTCCTGTTCCATTCTTCAGGCCGTTAAAGAAACTTCAGGTTAGCCAAAGCAACTAGGTCATTCATACCTTAAGTTAAATACTTAAAAAATGATTTAGTTTTCAATTATGTAATCTACATTATTAACTGGGAGAAAATGAAAGACAGTATATTGGTTCCATTAATGTGTCTCCAAATTTTAACTCAATATCCAGATCCTGACCCCTACATGGGCATTTCCTCATGCTCAGTATCTTCAGGGACTACACTGATGTCAATGGCACTGTTTGTTGCACAAATTAAAGCCACTGAAGAAGCAAGACTTGTCTACCAAAATTTTATATCCTAACTACAGAAAATTAGGTGTATCCATGCCATTAGACTTATACTTCAAGAGATTAACAACAACAAAAGAAGAAGGAAAATAACTGAAGTTTGTACATTAACAGAACTCAAATAATTCAATATACTTCTAACCTCTGTGTCAGAGTTACTGCCATGCACTTTTAAAAAAAAAAAAATAAAGTTATGAAAATTCAGTATTTCAGGCTCACAAAAACGTCCTGCTTCAAAAATCATGAAACCTATTTGAGCAGGATCAATTTCTACAGGCAGTAGCAAGTCTGAACTAATGGTGCAGTTGCCAAACCTACCAGTTGCAATGCCCTATAACAAAAGAAACCAATGATTCTAAGAAACCATCAACTTGATCACAACATAATTATCAGCATTACACCATCCCCCTCTACACCAGTTTCCTGGACTACATTCTCACTGAATGTCAAGTCAAAGTAAGTACTTCTGTTAGCTTCAAGACCCGATGCATAAATAGCTAAAGAGACACTGACACCCCCACCTCTCCATCTAGGACTGTTCTGAGCAAGTGTGACTCCATCCTGTAAAACTGAAAGTGTCAAATGCATGCATAATTCTTTCAAGAAGGCCATGCCCATGGTAACATCTTTTTTTCCAAGTGGAAAAAAAATAATATCTTGTGACCCATTACTTTTGTCTGGGATAAGTGCATTGAAGGGAAGATATTGTTATAGAAGAGGCTCTAACTTAATCTAGCAAAGTTTTGAGCATTGCTGTATAAAAGTTCAGTTCTTATCACAATTTAAAAAAAAAAAAAAGGAGCAATAAAACCCAATCTGTTTTAGGCACATTGTCATGGTTTGAATTGGAACAAAGCAGGTCAAACCAAACCAGTGGGTTAACATGGCTATTTTCCCAACACAGAAGTGAGGGAAAAGTAACATATAAAAACTCGGGATTGAGACAAAAAAAGTGAGAGCAGAATAGAGTTTACTGATCAAAATTCAGATAAACATGGTGCAAAACCTGTAATTACCTTAGTCTATTTGCAGAAAAAGTGCAACACAAAGCAGCAGCAGGGAGATGCAAACAAGTCAAGAGCCCAAGCCAGCCCAAGCCCCATCCCTCCTTGTCCCACTGCCATTCCAGTGGAAAAACAACACCCAAAGAACCCAGAAACAAGATGCAGTGACTAGAACCAGTAGGCCTCCAATGTTGCAATCTGAACTTCAAGCCCCATAATACTTTGCTGCAGTCAGCACTTTCACTTTTTGAAGCTGGCATGACTGCAGCATGGTAAGAATAACAGCAGCAGGTTCAATTCAATCCATGATACACATTTTCAAAAGATCAAAGTCAATGCACGGTTGGTGGTGCATTTGGTTAGTCTCCCCCAGTCTGCTGTTGAGGAAGACCAAGCAACAACATAAGGCATTTCCCTTTCTGCTCTCAGTTTGAATATGGCTAAAAAAATATTTAAAGCAAGTATTCTGTAGGCATATTTCAAGAAAAAAAACAATTACAAAAAATAGATATTCCTCATATTTTTATAAAGGATCAATTCTCTAGCTAAGCAGTTGTCACTCTTGTCTAGATTTGTATTACTGTGTGAACCCTCAACTTCTTTTGTTTCAACTGAAAATAACAAAACTGAAATGTACTCCACTCCTCCAATTACAGAGAACAAGAACTCAGTAAGGGAAAGCATCAAGTGAAAAAAAAAAAAAAAAAAAAATAAAATCTATTTCTGACATTTCAGTCGAGCTCGCTTGTTTCCTTTCCTCACAGTTCAGAGGCCAGAACAACTATTAATACCAAAGTCCTCTGACTCCAGTTTTTATTGATTTAAATGTTCTTTGGTAATGCATGGGATTAATGCAGCTTTAACACAGATGATAACATTAGTTTATAAAAAAAAAGGAGAAATAACATGCTCTGCCATGAGTGGACGTATGCCCAAAGAAGCTACTGTAAGGCTGTACTACAGCTTCGCACAGGCTGTAGCACAGACTACACAAAGCTTTTCAACATTTGATCTGTAGCTGGAGACTGAAAGTCAACTGCATGCAAATCAGATGGGAAATGGAACATGGATGTTTCTGTTTAACAGCATCATTCTCTTCCAAAAAAGCAGCATTTCAGTTCATGGCAGTCTGTTCATCTTCAGTCAGAACACAACCATTTTAGGTTAGTAAATAAGAGACTGCCAACATTCCCCTCACCACTGCAATGCCAAAAAGCAGAATTATATTGTCCTATTCTACAGATTATCGATTTGAACCGTAATCCTCTTCTGTGAGTCAGAGCTGTGCGACAGATCCATTATGGGTATTAAGCACATGAACACTTGTGTTGCACAGCAGTTAATGTAATACAATAATCTGATAATTCAACCACTGATAAAAACTGCTAAATATATTCCTAAATTCAGCCCTGCTAAGCCACAACAAAAATCTCAGTATATAAAGAATTCAGAACAAATTAACCTCCAAGAAAGTCAGTACTATATTAGTGTCAAAATTGTTGTTCGTGTCTATCTCAAAACCTGCGGAGAACAGCCTCTCTTTAATTCTGTTAAGCCCTCAAGAAGAAAAACAGGAAGTAACTGTAAAACTGCACTTAATTTGAACAAAAGTTTTGCAACAAGAATTTTAAGTCTAACCTCATTTTTTAAGAAATAGAAACATCATTTAACTACTTCAAACACTCTAGTACCTGTTTCGCATGATAAACACTATTCATAGCAGGAGTTGGCATAACAAATGACCTCTTACCTACGGAGTCTTCACTGTAAAAACAACCAGCCATGACGTTATCACCTCTCCTACACTCAACCTAGATTGTAATCGTCTTACTAACATAAATAACCTTCAACGATTCATCCAAGAGTTCAGCAAATATTCCAGGAATTACTCAAGACTGGCTAAAGCTTTGAATCAAAGATCAAAAAAAACCATACAGATGAAGACACAACACTCTGCAACATGGGTTGCTGAAGCTTTCAGTCAAACAGATGAAAAAAAGAAAAAAACAGTGCTTTGTGATTAAAAAAATAATCCTGTGGTTTGTTTTGATAATGAAGGCAGTGGGAATCGATTCAATCCAGGCTTTGATCAGAGGATATTAGCTTGGAAGAATAAAACATTATTTTCCTTGTTTCAAAACTGGCAGTACATTCAAGCAGAAATTCCTGCTGAAATCATTCAGGTTTTTATCCACACGGACACACCTGAGTCTCAAAAATCCTTGAGTAACTTCAATTTCTGTATCTGTTTTTTCTTTCTGCTCTCACACCAATATGGAAACCTCATAGTTCTTCTCTTTTTACCCCCATACATAATCCTTTCAAGCTGTAAGTCTATACAGTGAGCAAGTCAAATCTCTCATATCTTTAAGGTGAGGTGAAAAGTAATGATTATTATTAGGGGAAAAAAGAAGTCTGCACAGAGATGATGCTTTAGGTGATAAGATGCAGTTTAGTTTAATTACATTAGTTCCTGTAACATAGTTTGACATTAATTCATCATCTCTTTAGATAGATACATACTAGCACACACAAAATGCCAAAATTAACACTTCTGCATTTATTTTTAAAGCATTTAATTCATAGCAATTATGGGACTCATAACTACATCACCTCAGATTCTTCTTACTTAATAGGGTGGTAGGCTAACCAAAATAAATAATCTAAGCATCAGAAACTGTAACATATAAATTCTTATTCATCTAACTGCAGCAGCTTTCAAAGAATGCTATGCATTAATTAAAAATAAATTACAAATTTAAATTAAATTTTAATTAAAAATGGTGATGCTTAGTGAATTTTCACATTTTCCAAAGCACAAAGTGATAAGAGAGAATCTGTTGGAATGAGCTGTTGAGGGAACAAAGTAATATTGTCTAGAGACTTGACTAGACAGCTACTGGGATATTGTATTTTGTCTCCTCTAATTACTTGTTCTCTGAAGAGACATGAAAGTCAGTGGAAGTATTTCAGAGATTATAGTGCTGCTAGCCACAGAGCTACTGTAATCTAAATTAGTGAGCACTGTATTTAATTGATTCCCAACAGTTACATATACATTTGAATTACCCTTATTGTTTTAACTCTCAGGCTTGGGAGTTGCTCTGAGAGGTTTCCTACAAAATTTTGGTGTTCACAGTGCAGCAGGAAAAAAAAACCAACCCATGTTAGTGCATTTATTTTTGTGTATGGTAACATCCATGTATTTATAATTTGTAACTGACAGAGGAAATACAGAGTTTCTCAAAGCTGAGACAGAAATAAAGCCCTTCGCAGGCTTACATAACAAAGATTCATATTCAGTAAATTAGCACCCTGTAAGGTATATGAAAAGTAACACCTTAAATTCATCTGTCTATGTCTGCTTATTTTTATTTGAAAACAAGCAAAGCCAAACAAAATCCACCCAAAACCTGGCAGCAGATATTTAAGTCAAATCTCAAAAAAGTCAAAGTGGTGAAAGAAAATCTACTTTTTTTTCCATGCACCTAAGATTGACTAATGAGTTGGGGTTTTTAATTCCTTCATTAAATTTATTTATTCTGAGCAGTTCTTGCCCACAGAACAGATAGCAGTTGACAGAGACTGCAATGGTGTTAAATACCAATGGTTACCCAACAAGCAACATTACACAAGTTAAATCTCCATTGTATGATCTAGCACGTATTCTAGACTGTTCTCTTTATTCTTTACAGCAGAATTATTTGCTAGAAAACTGGGGATTTTTCTCTTTAGAATTCTCCAGGCTATGCTTCACTGAGAATTACAATCTCATGCACACTTAGTACTGCATTTCATGCACAGAATTAAAGAATTACTAAGAAAATACTTAGCAATCACCTGAATTCTTAATTTACTGCCATGTAAATTGCTTAGCAACAAAAGAGCATAAGAACTAAAAAAATTAATCAGCAAACTGATTTCTGATTACTAGATTAAAGCAAGTATTCAAGGAACACTTAACTGTAGTCCAGATCTCCACTATTTCAAATAGAACAGAACAGTGATAATTAGAGCCACAAGAAAATTAACAGCTCTCTCAAGTGCAACTCTCATGATAGCTTGCAGCTAAGTAAAAAGCTGTTTATTGTTTATATAATTAGATAGGTATTTATATTCTACCAGGATCTAACACTAGCTGAAGGACAGTCTCCCTTAATTGAAAACATTCCAGTTGTATTGATCTCACAGACAGCGTCTGAAGATTGAACATTTTGTCTGATGATCTCCAACATTACAACAAAGCAATCATACTTAGAACTGCTTTAATTAAATACACTATTATTCAGAGAGAACTGTGAAAGCAACAAAACAGTACATTCCATTAGCACTACACTAAATTTCAAGCCCCTCTGATAAAGTCTGCAGCTGCCTGCAAATATGATCTTCAAATTCCTTGCATACAGAGCACTGAGAATGCATGCCACACTGCAGTATTTCTCTCATGGGATAAATGTTTCACAAGTCCAGCAAATTAGCCTTTTCAAATAGGCTATGAGCAAACACTTGAACTGCTGGACAGAAAAAGCAATCACATAAGACAAACGTCTTATGAAGTAAGTTTGAGCCTATTTTCTCTAAAGGTTTTAAGACCCATTTGAAGGAACAACAGCTATAAGGAATCACTCTTATTCATCTGCTTGCTATACAAACTAGGCCCCAGGACAAGATTAAGGATTTTAGATACTATCGTAGTACTATTTCTTGATAATGTTATTAAAAAAGAATAAGAAGCAATGCTTACAGTCTGACTTTCAGGAAAGTCCATCTTCAGCAACTTGTGAGCGCATTCTTCAAAGTCTAAGCTGCAATAATGGAAAAAAAAACATTTCTCATTATCTGTGCCATACATGCTATTCTAAAACCATTTCAGAATTATATTGATCACTGATGCTGAAACTCCTATTTTTTATTCTAGTGGAGTTCTTAAATAACCATTTTGTATTTCACCAGTTTATATCTGAATATTAATCCAAAGTCAATACATTTGAAGCAATTTCAAAGTAAAATGACTCAATTATTACTACTGCATCATCTTTGAGTGAAGCACAAACATGTGAACTTACTCTGTACATCTTGAAAAAACAATGAAATGCAAGTACTCTATGTGAGCTTAAAAGCAGTTTACCAATTCTCTACTTTGCACTCCCATTCTTGCATATTGAAAGACTTTAGCTGCCAGTAGGTATTTCCCCCTCTCACCCCCAAGTATAAGATGCACAAACCTAAGTACAGCCAGGAAGTATGAAACATTACCTTTGGGTAACTTAAAGAGACTTTCATACCTTTGAGCGTGGTATTAGTTCATCAATGTCACAACTGCATTATCTCACTCCTCATGCAGGTTCAGACCTGCCAACTATTGTGGGCTGTGCTTACTTTTAATGACAGAATCGAGTGGTATACAACAAATTAATGTCTCCTTTCACCCAGACAACACAAGAGTTATACCATCATGTTTTCATTATTCATATCATAAACTGCAAGGGGATTCCATTCTCAAGATGAATACAAATACACTGCGCTTGAGGGTTGATTATCTGTATACTTACTTTACAAACAATGCAGACTGCAACTGGCCTAAAGACTTAACATACTGCAGAACTCCTTACTTTCAGAAGTGGAGAAACTCCACCGCATCTCCACCTTAATCTTGTCTCACATTTTATTCAGAAATTCTTAGGATTCTGTATCAACTGAAGATCACTGACTTGTTCACTCAGAAAATCCTCATAGAGAAGTCCCACTGTGCTACTCAAGCATCTTTAAACAAACAGGATTTATCTTAGGATGACAATTTGTCAAATTGTAGAAACAGTCTGCTTTACACAATGAAGTCAGGCTCCATTAAAGAACACTTCCCTGCCTGTTTTTTTTGGTTGGTTGGGTTGTTGTAGGGATTTTTGTTTGGTTTTGTTTTGCTTAGGGTTTTGGGTTTTTTGTTGTGGTGGTTTTTTGGTTTGTTGCTTTCTGTTGTTTTTTAACTGTGTATTAAAAGGTATTTTTAAAAGGAAGGGAATTCCAGTTCACACATTTCAAAAGAACTACAGTGTTGCAGCCACAGTTCTGAGGGCAGCTGCTGGACACATGCAGAGTGAATGATTCCTTAGTTGACCAATTCCTTAGCACATTGCATAGAGCAAAACAACAACAGTCCATGTGTGCCAAGAACAATATCCTCATGCTGGCACCATTTGACTGGAACATGCTGCAGAAGCCACCTCCTTGACCTTAGCACCTCTTATTGGGAAAAGATTTTAGCTTACATGTGTTGTTGAATATTACTGATTAGGTGATTGATAACAAAGAGTATATAAACAGCCACTCTGAGCAATAGTCACTTGGGTTAGGGACTCAGGAACAGCTTGGGGCGGGGTTAGGGCTTTGCTAGGTATGTCTGCTTCTGCTAGTTAGCTGTTACTTCTTGTCAGGGCTTCAGTTTAGGGATATGCTCAGGACTTCTGTTAGCTGCTTTGTCTGTTAACGGCTTCTGGGACTACTTTTGTAACTAGGACTCTGAGGCTATGTAATGCCAGGGACTCTATAACGCAGTAATGAAGGACTTCTGAGAAGACTTCTGAGATTCTCTGCTCCCCGAGTTTCTGGAATCTCGTTGCTGTATGGCAATGGGATTTGTATCCCAATTGCCCCTGACCTGGGGGAGAACAGCAACTAGTCACAGGTGTCCGAACTGCATTGTATTTACCTTGACTGAATAGCAAGATAAATTGTACGACGGAAGGAGACCAGGTTAATTTCTGTTTTGTCATGCACAGTAACTTTCTGACCTGGAAAAGAAAACCATGGTTTTGAATACAACAAAATTTTAAAGCAGCTGTATGTAATCACTAAATAAACAGGGCTGTTGTGAGTCTGTAGCACACAATATAATACTCTTTTCTAGAGATATTAAGGACTATTTAGCAAGTTTATGTGGGTTTTTGAAGATTATTTCTACAGAGAAGGAAAAAAAATCATTAGTTGCCTCACCTGTAATTAACAGCTAAATACATACAATTAACAGCCTCCTTTTAAAGACTTTTCATATGATTTAGTCACAGCAACCTCTGCATTTAACTTCTCTTGTCTACATTCTTCTCAAGCTATTTTCTGCATAATTTAATGATGTAGAACATTACACAGCTTCCCTGATTGTAACAGGAAATTCTTTGTGTTATGTGTAGGATCTACATTACAGCATTCTGCAAAGTTCTATTTTTCTCCTGTAGCAAGTACATAAAAATCCACTTTGAGTCAAATCCATTCTTGGGACACCTTTGTTAATGAGGTGTTCACTGTTCCTTCATTCTTGTAAAGTTTGGTAGGAGCATAAACGATGCAAATGCTCAGTTTTCATCAACTTGTAAACTCTGCTCTTCTGTGAAATACATCAGCAGACCGGTGAGGAAGTCTGTTCCTGGTATTCTATGAGAATAAGACTTGAATGGCTTTTCAATTATTTGTGCAGTCTGCACAAACATGTCAGTTTTGTTTATAATTTTTATTTCCTGGGAATCAAGTATGTTCTTTGAAAATGTGTGAAAACTGATGGCTTCCACTAAAGAGCAAGAAAGGGGATGAACTGAACTACAAAGCGAGATATAGAGAAAGTCAATACAGTTTTAAGAAAACACATGCAGAGTTTGAAAGTGATTCAAAAATGTGACAGAGCACTAGAAGGTGTCTGGAAAGGCTGTCTTCACCAGTTTTTAAGGGATTGTTTTCACATTTGGTACCCATAACGTTTGCAAGACTTTTCTCATATGAAACTGTTATGGTCAAGAACAATCAGCCAAAGTAGCTTTCAATTTTCTGCCTGTGCTGCATGCCTCCTTTTAGACTGTTACTTTTATACTATTTGCTAGTAAACATTCAGACCTGAAAACAATTTAAAGATTAAAATATCCTTTAACGTTTGAAATGTCATTTTGCAAAACATGTAATAATTAAAACTGTTCTTTCCTATTTCACCTACAAACAATCACTAATAAAGTGTCAGTCATACACTTACCATCTTCATCCTCCTCCTCCTCCTCATCATCTTCATCTTCCTCACTACTTCCAGCTTCTTGATTGGCTTCAGATTCACTGTCACCTTCATCAAGAATTTCTGAAAAGAGCAGTATCCCAGATTAAAGGAATATAGACCACAGTAGTTTCATTACCAACACAACTTGATCTAAACACATATGAGTGAAAGGGTGTCTCAGGTGGAGAAAGTGGCAAAGCCAGAAAAACAGATATGTCATAATCAAATGAAAATGTACATGGAGAAACATCACTGAGGAAATTATCAGGAATACACTGGAAAGGTCTGTGATGAACTGACAGTTATCTGGGTCACAAATATCAACCATCACTAATAAAGGCTAGCAACAATAGTTGGATAAGGAAACACCCTGTAAACATATAAATACGTGTAAAAATGTGTATACACATTCCCCTACCTTTTTTTAGCATTTTGTACTTTTCTTCATTTTCCATAAAGTTTGGATCCATCTTGAAAACATCTACAGAATAAAAGAGAACCTTTACTTTAAAAATATAATTAAGGAAACAAATAACTAATCTTAAGTTTGTTTTCATAAGGAGCAAAGTCACAGAATTATCTTCTAACTCACTGAGAATATCCTCTGGGTTGTAGTCATCTTCTAATGGCAACATATGAGTAAACTGATCCTCCTCTTCCACTAGATCTAATCCCTCTGGAATGATTGGATGATCCTTGAAGCCATCCTTCCTTACAGCAAACATGACTTCTATCATATACTGAACACGCATATCAATTTTAGATTCGTGCAGAATGTGTCGAAGACGGTCAAAGATGGCTTTGGAGAAAAGACAGGAATGTCAATATGAAAAAAAGGTTATAGTAATACAAACACCAAAAAGACAAAACTAAAAAACTAGTTACACTTACCATTAATACCTCTAGGAGAAACTTCAGTTAATTTGAGACCACTCTCTTTAATAAATCCAATAGCTACTTCAATACTGTCATCAGTAGGCCTTTCAAGGAGCAAAGTGAGCATTTCCAAACATAAAACCTCATGAGCCTATGGAAAGAATGGCAGCAAAGAATTAGAACACACTATGTCATGCTATTATTATGATAACTTACTTGATAGAGCAGTCCAGCCTTTGGAGATGCCATAATGCTTGATTGTTTATACACATAAGGCAAAAGTAGTGGGCCAAAGCTAATTAACAGGAAGTTACAATATCAAGTGCAATTTTAGCATGTGTATTTTACACCTGCTTTGTGGTGAATGTGACTATGCTACTGGAATAAACAACAAGCAAGGAAAAACATTTTGCCATTAAGAGGGGAAAAAAGGGATGCATTTGCAGGAAGCAAAACGAGCATTCACATGACAGAAAATAGCTGCAAGTGCAAACAGCACATCTCAGATTAGGTTGCTCTTTACCAAAACGCTGTACATCCTCAATGTATATCTGAAACACTGCTTCTTACTACCACTTAAAACTGTAGTATCCAGTTTTCAAACATAAAAGAAGTGGCACAGAGCTGGTTTTAGACACAACCAAGGCTAATTCTGCCCACACAGATGTTTAAGTCAGATGACAACGTTGCAAAAAAACCCATTACATGATACTTGCTTTGCATCTGATCTGACTGTGCAAGTGACAGTAAGCATACAGGCAAATACCATGTCTTTTCTAAAAAGGTTCTAACAACTTAAAGCAGGCATCAAAAGGAAACCTGAAGTCAGGTTTCAGTAACTTTTAGAATGGGGGGAGTATCTTTGGTTAGGCTGCTGCTCTCTTGGAACTAAATAGCTATATAGGGATTGGATTAAGTAGAAACACAAAGTAACATACCACATTCTGATTCATCAAATGTGCAACAAATTTTGAAGATGTTAGACAGAGTTGCTGCAAAAAAACCACAACAAACAGGAAAGTTTAAATACATTGCAAAAATGGAAGAAAACATAGATCAGACATATTATACAGATTTGTGCATCTGACAATCAAATAAGCTTCTGAAACTATTTAGAGATACTGACAACTGTTCACAACTAGGACTGTGCAGTTTGAAAAGAAAAAAAGAAAAACTATCATAGGAGCAACTCAGAACAGCAAAACAGGTTGTCAAGCTTTCCTGGTACAACAATACTACTGTAATTAGTGTACTAATGATATGTCTTGATGCACAGGTGTTGGGTGTGCTACTTTTCTGCTTTTTCATGCTTTACATACCTTATCATTTCTGCGATAGCCTTTGCGAAAATTTAGTATCAACCTCTTCAGAATCAGCTCACCAATATTTGGAAACTTTGAATTGATAATAGCCACAAGAGCTGCATAAACATGAGTAAAAATTGGAGAAGCACTCTGAGCTTGCAAAATGGATCTAGACAGCAATCCCCTGCAAAAATATGGAAGTTTAAGATGTTTCTAGTAATACAACACTGAATGTTTTTATTCAGTACATATCACAGGAAATAGTACTGTATAGTTGGAATAGTAAGAAAATACAGCTGGTCATTTGCAAACCTTTGTTTACCGCACTGAAGAGTTACATAAAATGCAAAAAAACCTTAAAGATCTGTGGCACAGAGCCTCTGACATCAGAACTAAACCAAAGTCATCACGCAGTACTTGGAACAGTCACAATGACCCTGCAATGAGCAAAACAGCATAATAACCTTGTCTCTACATTAGAGCAACAATCCACTGTAGATAACAGTAGTAAAACTTTCATTTTGCTAAATAATGGCTACAAATATGATTTGTCCTAGGTGAAAAATCTAGGAATACAGAAACAGAGAAACCTGTAACTTGCATGTCTTTCAAGTAAAACACGCAGGTAAAGCCGTTAAGAAAAAGAAACAATTACCATCTGTTGCATTTTATTCCCACATACAATCATCTTTCCCTCTGGTCCCTTCCCCAGGTAGGGGGACTACTCTGCATAGAACAATACAGCCTGAAGTTAATTTTAAGATCTGACCTGTATTTGTACGCTACATATAGCACACACAGTGATGTACACATGAACTCTATACATATTAGCAGAAGGGCAAGAAAATTGTTTTAAAATACTGCACTTACCTTCCTCGAACAATATTTTCCTGAAGAAGCTCATGAATTATATTTTCTATATTAGAAACATTCACTTTATTGACAAGACCATTGATTGACTTCTTCAAGGCTTCCCAACTCATCCTCTGATACGCCAAGCTATTACAAAGGTATGACAAATGTGTAAATTTGCAGTAGCACTCAGTGAATTTTTTTATATATTTATGAAAACATGAATGTATGTTGTAATGAGTAAAATAGGTAAAAAAGTATTCACTACATGTCAAGACTAGTTCACTGAACTACTAGGAAATCACTAAACCAACATATAATTCTCTGCAGATACAGTGTAACTCAGCATGTTCAGTTTTTCAAGATATTCCCAAAAATCCCTCGTCATGCACTATACCCCACTTCTCCATTTACATTTTGCAGCAGAAAGTGCAGTCATAATTTGGTTTCTTCTCAAAAAAGAGACCTTTGAAAGAATGATCAGAGTCCTCCAAAGGTACCAACATTTACTGAAGTCCTTTACTGTTTTGCTTTTCAGTAAAAATACCAGCCTGTTACTTTCAACTCACCTGTTTTTATCAGTGATTTGCTCTTGCATCATCCTGAGCTTAGCAGGTGGAATATATGCACCACCTGTGCGAGTAAGGATTGGGTCCACTTCTTCTTTCTTCTTCTTTGAAGTGGCCTCATCATGAGCATGTGAGCTCTGGACCATCGACCTCTCTGGACTCCTCCGATCAGGTGACGAGTATCTTCTCTGCTTCCTTCGATCAGATTCCTTTTCCTCCCATTTCTCATGATGTCGCTCTCTCCCTCTTTCTGTTCTTCTATAAAAACAACCCAAAATAACCCAAAAAACCCACTAAGTACCCAAGAGTTCATGAAAGGTTTCCAAGTTTTATTCCTTAAAATTAGTATTTTATTACTCATTAAGAATGAGCTAGATACCTTCCTTCTGAAGTTCTGTCATCATAGTATTCCCTTCTTGAATATTCCTGATCATATCTGCTGTCATCAGAGTATCTTCTCTTTCTGGGAGATGGAGACCTGTCACGCTCTATATCCCTACTCACAATCCAAGACACACAATTCTTAGTAGCAGTCTCAGAAAAGCAATACAATGCTATGATACACAACTGTTACACTTCTGCATCTTGAGTTTTAATATAAGCATCATTCAGATAGAAGATGCTCCTTTTATGATAATTTGTCACCAAAAAATAAAGAAAATAATTTAAAATATAAAATCAAAGAAGCACTGTAAAATAAAGCTCCTCCTAGAATGTAAAATTAAATGCTAAATGGTAATAAAATTGAATACCAAAGATAAATTCAGCACTGTGCATTCCTTGGAACATATTTATCCTTTTCTTTAACCTACTTTTTACCTGTGCAGTATATTTATACTATTTATAATATAAAACTATTTATAATAGACACCATTAGAAAAAAATTCAGTGTTTAATAACAAAGGTTTTATTCCAATTAAAATATGCAATCAAAAGTAAACTAGAAACACTTCAGCTCATGCCTCAGTAGACTGCATTTCAAATAATACTCCTTCACCTCCTACTGGCATCAATGACCTTGCCCTAAAGTGACAACTGTGGTTTCAGCAATATATGAGTGAAAGTCAAAAGCTAGCATCTAATTTCCATTTTCATGTCCTGTGACAGCTGAAAAATAATCCTTAGCATTCAGTTAAAGATTTCATTGTAATAACAAATCTAATTTCTGCTATATTGACATGCAAGTATTTTATTAAACCTATGCTTCTTTTGCACTGCTCAGGTATGGCAATACATAAAAAGAAACAGAACATGATTTTTTTTTTATCTTACTCTTTTTTAAACTTATCTAAGTCATTATGTGAGGTATACATACAGAATTGTAGCATATTAAAAAAAACCCAATCATTCTACCTGTCCTCTGGAGACAAACTTTTTGCCGTGAACTGTAGCCTTCTTTCCTTTCATAACTGGAACCATGCTTTAAGAAAACAAAAATTAGAAAAAAACATAAATAATCAAGCCTCAGCATTAATTACATTAATTACCAGGAGTACATTTATCTTGAGAACAAAGTGTATCATGTCTTCAATTTCCCTACTCCTTTACAAGTAGTAAGTATTATTGAGTAAAGCTAATGGCAGTCAATTTTGACAAGGAGTGCCGGTTCTAAATAACAAGTAACTAATGACCTGGACACCCTGCTACAGGGTGCTGCAGATAGCTAAAACTTGCATAGGTTTAAGAGACTGAACAAACACATAAGAAAAATTCACATGGGTTACCACAGCTATTTATCTCAGGAAGCTATAAATAGGCAGAGACTGGGAGAATGTGTGGGTGAACACTTTTATGGTCACCCTGTTCCATAACTTTTCAAGCCATCTGCTGTCAATGACTGCTGAATACTAGGTCTGCTTTTCCTGCTTCTTCCATATACCATTTTGTACTTTGTTGCATCGCATGCAATACCCTTAACAGAAATCTACCACGTCTTGAAAAGTGCCTTTCCTCACTTCTAAAAATCTCCTTTATTATGTAATTTCTTATGTACCTCCTTTTCACTAACCATGATGTAATTTTTCACAAGTCTTTCCTCGATTTGTACATTATAAACACCTAAGTTATACTGTTCCAATCAATAAATCTTGGAAGTAAATTTAATTCTATGGGTTTTTTCAATGTGACTGTGCAGGACTGTTCAAGTGAAACACAATGAAATAGTTCACAACAAACTCTGTGGACTGAAACATGACACACAGAAGTATGGAGTCGCACACAAAAAACAGAGAATGACAGCATCTACAAGACACAAAGATGTTCCCTTCATCAAGATGTTTCAAAACTACTTCAAGTACAGTTAGGAAACAGCTTTCATAAGCTCTACACCTTCATTGTAAGTGTATTCTCTTTCCTTAAAGTACTGCATTTTTCCAGAACCTTGATCGTATGATACCAGCCACTGATCAGAAGAGAAACAGGTAATACTTCACTTTGATGCAGAAACTCTACAGAAGGACTTGCTTATGCACCTTAGCTAACCTTTTTGCACAAGTACTCATTTGTTGAAGTGTCATTCTATCTATTAACATGCTAGCACAGTAGCTTTTGCTACACCAAAGCAGCAGTTAAAATTGTCAGTTGGAAGAATGACACCACCTTCACAAGCAGACTCTGATAGACGGCTATACCAAATGATCTCCAAAAACTTAATTAGAAAGAAAAGCATCTTTACTAAATGACAAGTGTGCTGTTTTTAATGATCTATGCAAGCAAACCCAAAATTAACTGATGTTTCCTAACAAAATAATATCAACAAAAAGATTATAACTAGGGGGAATAGAACAAAATTAGAAATGGGTAGATTCAGATTGGATGTTAGGAAGAAGTTCTTCATCATGAGGGTGGTGAGACACAGGAACAGGTTCCCCAGGGAGGTGGTAGAATCCTATCCCTGGAGGTTTTCAAGGCCAGGCTGGATGTGGCTCTGAGGAACCTGATCTAGTGTAAGGTGCCCCTGCCCATGGCAAGGGGGTTGGAACTAGATGATCCTTGAGGTCCCTTCCAACCCTAACAATTCTATGATTCTATGACCATCATACTAGCAACAGAGGTTGTATAGCTATCACCCAAATCCATGTGTGTAAATATATAGTTATATTTTTAAGGCCACTACAACATAACCTAGAATAATGCCTTTCCTTAGGTACTCTTCTAACATTGTTAAAATTATTCCCTATATTATCTTCTCTGAATCAAGACAATGGTAGAAAACAAGTGCATTGCATTTTTTACTGGGGGCATGCATCACTACAAAGGTCACGTTCATCTGAGAATTTAATTCTGCAGTAACATTACCTATGATGACAAAACTAGTACAAGAAATTAGATATTTTCACCAAGGTTTTCTTTACCTTTCAATACATATATGTGGACCTGTATCATAAAGAAAAGTATTGAAATCATTCAAGGTTTAGGAGAAGTCTTTATGCTGTTGTCTTTTCCCCAAAAATAATATAATGCAAGATTGTATCCTATGATTCCAAGAAAGCGATAAAAAACACAGAACAGTTACTGCATTTAAATATTATTCAGCAGACTGGAAAAAGCAGGTATTTTTAGGATGATCCATTCTCATTAGTTCTACATCATCTGTCTTTGACTACACAGACCCCAAAAGACAAGTGGTCACAAAAATAAGATAATGTTATGGATGTCTCTCTATTTGGCAGTTACCGTACCTCCTCGCAAAAGCACCCAGGTCACTCTCAGTTCTTCATTACCAGGCTTTCTGCCTCAAGTTATGGTTCTCTTCCTTGTCCATTTCAATCAAAATTAACTGAAAGTGTCCACACCCTGTGCCTCTGCTAACTGGTTTATTTTGACAACTAAGGGAGTACTGACATAATTGCCATACTGGTAAAATATGAGATGGTATCAAACTATTCCATGAACACCCCTATTAAAAACCACTTCAGTCACCAAAGTTTGAACCAAATGTGAAGAAGCCTATATGAGGTTGAAGTCTATAGAAATACAGCCAGATAAACACCATAGATTTGAAAGTGTATCAGAAGAATATTGCTCAGCAAACCTGTCCCAAGTATAATGTACTTTACAAACCCAAAATTACTTTACAACCTGAAAATAGCTTTTAACCATTCAGCAATCTACCAGAGAGCTTTTAAATGGGAAGCCTTTAACTTTCACATAAAGAAATAGCTGTCACATTAACTGCTACTTCCTGTTTAACATCATCGGTAGTTTTTCAATGCTTCTTTTCTCTATTTCTTCTGATGTTTATGCTCTCTGTTGAGCCACCATTCAGCTACTTTTCACCAATTACTTCATTGTTACATGCTAATAATGTTCAAAACTTCTATCATTAGGACAACACGTTAGAAACAGCTGTAATTCACTGACCTCACAGAAATATTTCTCTTCTACACAGCTGCTGTCAAATACGGATAGCTTTAACATTTAGGGATGCTTTTGTTTTAAAGATAATATTAACTATAAACCTTATCACCAGTAATAAGAGCCAAATCAAACCCTACGATTTAAGTTTAAGAACACTTACATTCACTTGTGTCACCCTGCTCTTCATGTTGACTTTCTACTTTTTATGAAGCTCTGAATGTGCAGCAATGAAACAATCCAAGGAGTTCAGCATATGAAAAACATATCATCTATAACACAAAGACAATCAACAACTTCTTACTGCACAGAAACCTGCTTATGTTTCCGTAACTTCTTTAAAAAACCATACAGCCCACCCCGGCTAGTCTTATCTTTTACGGTTACACAGCACCTGGCGAAAGAGACTAAGGCTGCCAAACAGCATCCAGTTCTCTAGTACCACCGTCGCAGCTACTCCGCACTGCCAGACGCGAGGACCCACAGCCAGGCCGCAACAGCAGATGCCGAGGCCCTGTCCACAGACCCAGACACACAGCACCCAACCCTAGTCCCAGAAGGCCACCGCGCTCTCCGTGGGGCTGCCTCACCTCCCGGCCCGCGCCCCTCCTGAGATGCGCCTTGGGAGGAGAGATCGCGACCACCCAGCCTGTAGGCAGACCTAGTCGCTGGGCGAGACGGTTCCCGGGGAAGGTGCAAGGAGGCAATCTGCCGCTCTGCCCACGGGACTGCTGCTACCCAGCCACCACCCAAGGCCCACCGTGCTCCGTACCTACCGCCCACAGTCGCGCACCGCCACAAACAGCATCACTTCCGGCGGGACGCGGCGCACACTGCGAGATCACTGCGCCCAGGCCCCGCTCGGTGCGCGCACGTAGACGGAAGCAGCGTCGGAGCAGCGCGAGACTTTGTCGCCCAGGAAACGCTGTACGACGGGAAACGTAGTTTGGTGGTGGCGTGTCCGGCGGCCATTTTGCTGTCTGTGTTGCCCGGCCTCGTCTGTACTTTTCCCTTTCACAGAATTAAGCTTTATAGCATCACAGAATGTTTACCTGGAGCCTCCTGTGTTCCAGTTTGTGTCCATTGCCCCTTGTTACCTAATACCACTGAGGAGAGTCTGGCTCCATCCTCCTGACACCCTTTAGATGTTTATAAACATTAACGAGATCCACCCTCACCTCAGACTTCTCCAGGCTAACTAGACCCACCTCTCAGCCTTTCCTCGTAAAGATGTTCTAGGCCCCTAATGATCTCAGTGGCTCTCTCCAATGGGCTCTCTTGAGTAGTTTATTCTCCTTGAACTGGGGAGCACAGAACTGGATGCAGTATTCCAGATAAGGCCTTACCAAGACAGAGTAGAGCAGGAGAAGAACCTCCCTCAACCTACTAGCCACACTCTTAAAGTATATAAAAATGTTTGTAGTGGTTGTTGCAGAGGGGAAAAACAGCTCAGTGGGAAATAGGAAGGGTGACTCTATCGAGTTCCAGAGGGACTTGCACAAGCTTGAGGGGTGGACCCAAACCAACCTTGTGAAGTTCAACAGGATCAAGTACAAGGTCCTACACCTGGTTTGGGGCAATCCGAAGCACAAATACAGGCTGGGTGAGGAGTGGCTTTAGAGCAGTCTTGAGGACAAGGACTTGGCAGTGTCAGTTGATGAAAACCTTCAACATGAGCCATCAATGTGCACTTGCAGCCCAGAAGACCAACTGTGTCCTGGGCTGCATCAAAAGAAGTGTGACCAGCAGGACAAGGGAGGGTATTCTGCCCTCCTGGTCTTATGAGACCCCACCCAGAGTACTGCATCAAATTCTGCTGACCCCAGCACCAGTGGGTCCAGAGGAGGGCCACAAAGATCATCATAGGGCTGGAGCATCTCCCACTGTGAGACAAGGCTGACAGAGTTGGGGCTGTTCAGCCTGCAGAAAAGAAGGCTCCAGGGAGACCTTACAGCAGCCTTACAGTGCAAGAAGGGGGCCTACAAGATACCAAGGAATGGACTTTTTACAAAGGCTTGTAGTGATAGGATGAGAAGGAATGGCTTTAAGCTTTTAAGCTTGAGGAGGGTAGATTTAGAGTGGATATTAGGAAGAAATTATTTTCAGTTAGGATGGTGAGACACTGGAACAGGTTGCCCACAGAGATCAAGAATGCCTCCTCCCTGAAGGTGTTCGAAGCCAGTTTGGATGAGGTCTTGAGCAGTCTGGCCTAGTGGAAGGTGTCCCTGCCCATGGCAGGGGGTGTTGGAACTAGGTGATCTTTAAGGTCCCTTCCAACCTAAACCATTCTGTGAATCTATGACTCTGTGAGTAGCTCTACATCAGGAGAGTTGCATCTTTCAGTTCAGATTGTACTTCTCCAGTGCTGATTTCATCTCATCTGGTGACGTCTTAGAAAAAACAACCTCATTGCTACAAGCATCCTGTACAAGCATCCTGTCAGAAATAAAGCAAACAAGAAGTCAACTCACTTCCTTTACAGATCAGAAGCTGTTCAGGGTCTTCCAGCATCTCCATAAAATTTAGTGAATTTACTGAGTGAATTTAGTGCACCTGCTCCTTGAATGACACCTTGAATAACACCTGCAGGACATGCTTCTGACACTTACATGAGCTGCTGGTTAAATGTTATTTGAAGGATGACCAAGACACACATTATACCATCTTATGTATTAAAATGCTGTTAGGATGCCTGTTTCTTAGAGGTGGGGTTTGGTCCTCTGAAAGTTTTAAGTGATTATGCACCACTGATTTACACTTATAGAGCACCTGTGTCTTATTATCAGCTCAAATTTATTTGGATTGTGGAAATTAATTAAGTTCATTTAAAAAAATGTTAAAAATAAAAATGAAGAATGCTATCTAAGGTCTTCAAATGCTTATGATTCATTTTCAGCTCTTGTGAGATAATGAAACTTAGAGGACAGAGCAGATCAGGGTCAGAAAGGCATTAATTCAGCCAACAGCCAGATGGCTCCTGCAGAGATGCTTGTAACTGAGCCATGAGGCAGTACTGCTGTGCTGTGCCCATCAGCATCTCTGTGCATGTCCCTGTATGTGTGTATGCACTGGGACACAGTATTCGTTGAGAGGAAGAAGATAATAACAATGTGGAAGCAGTGCTGGAAAAACACTACTCACAATTTCCCTTTTCAGACAGAAGGGAGAAATGCACCACCAGCAGCGTAATTCTGATGAGCTGCAGTGTACATTGGCCTTATGCTGACTCCAAGCCCAAATCACAGTGTTATCTGCTAATGCATTCTCTGTGTTCCTTCTACAGCTGAAATTTAGTCAGCTGTGATGTTTGTAGAACAATCCACAAGATTGTTTCCTAGGAGCAGCAGGTATTTGCCTGCATCACTCCTGTAAGGACCAGGGCATGAAAGCACATAATTTTAAGTGTTTTATTCCTCTTTCCCCTTCCTCTCCTGTGAGAACTGCACCCTCGATCATGAGTTCTGGTCATGGCAGTAGGAAAATACCTCCTTTCTTGCAACAAGGTAGCTGTCAACAGGTAGGCCTCTTCCACAGTACTGTAGAGTCCTTGCCCTGTCTTAGGCTCCCAGGTCAGCCCATGCGGTTGTGCCTCAGGCCATGTAGCTATCCTCTGCCATATGCTTTGTAGCCCTGAAGTACTGCCAGGCTGGTGAGCCAATGTGAATGTTTTTAGTTACAGTGACTGTGGTTCTATTCAGTGCTTATTTTTGAGGAAAATCCCTCAATACAGAGTTATTGGAAATCTGTTGACTTATCACTTAGGCTACAAGTATTAAGCTCCAGAGTTTGGAAAGCATAGTTCTCAGTATCTTCTTTCTACTGTCAGGAATCCCAGAATTTTTTTCCTGTTCACAACAGCTCACACAATTGCTGGAATAGCTCCCATTTTTAAAATGACCTTTCAGGATGCTGATTTGCTTCCTTCAGTATTCAGCAGTCTGATTCTTCCATTAGCACTTAATGTATACCTGTGTGAGTCAGTTCTCATTGTGGGAATGGTACAAGGCTTCTGTTTTTGGAGGATTATGCTAATTAAAAAAACAAAGGCAGAAAAGAAGCAGAAAAGGTAGTTACTGAATGGATGAGATAACAAGGAAACTTTAATTTGTACATGCTCTGAAAAAAATTTGTCATTGCTTAAATACACAGTATCACAGTATCACAGTATCGTAGTATTACTAAGGTTGGAAGAGACCTCGAAGATCATCGAGTCCAACCTGTAACCACAAACCTCATGACTAGACCATGGCACCAAGTGCCACATCCAGTCCCCTTGAACGCCTCCAGGGACGGCGACTCAACCACCTCCCCGGGCAGCCCATTCCAATGACGAATCACTCTCTCGGTGAAGAACTTTCTCCTCACCTCCAGCCTAAACTTCCCCTGGTGCAGCTTGAGACTGTGTCCCCTTGTTCTGGTGCAGGTTGCTAGGGAGAAGAGGCCAACCCCTTCCTGGCTACAACCACCCTTCAGGTAGTTGTAGAGAGCAATGAGGTCGCCCCTGAGCCTCCTCTTCTCCAGGCTAAACAACCCCAGCTCCCTCAGCCTCTCCTCATAGGGCTTGTGTTCAAGGCCTCTCATCAGCCTTGTTGCCCTTCTCTGGACACGTTCAAGTGTCTCGATGTCCTTCTTAAACTGAGGGGCCCAGAACTGGACACAGTACTCAAGGTGCGGCCTAACCAAAGCAGAGTACAGGGGCACAATGACCTCCCTGCTCCTGCTGGCCACACCATTCCTAATGCAGGCCAGGATGCCATTGGCCTTCTTGGCCACCTGGGCACACTGCTGGCTCATGTTCAGGCAGCTGTCGATCAGCACCCCCAGGTCCCTCTCTGTTTGGCCGCTCTCCAGCCACTCCGATCCCAGCCTGTAGCTCTGCATGGGGTTGTTGTGGCCAAGCATCTGGAGCACTAGATGAAAGTATTAAAAATGTAGTTGTGCTTTCGTGTTTAACACTTCACATTTTATTCATTCTCGTCAATATGGAAATACAGTTTGTATTTTGTGAGAATTCTCTTAGGACAGCTCTTTGTACTGAATCTAAACATTTTTTAAATCCCAGTGATGCAGACCACCTCCTCACTGTGGTCTGCTTTGCAAAATCATGACTACATCATCTGTATCCAGCTCTTGCTTGAAGTGGAGTGTCAGGCAGATGAATTTGAAGAGCAGGAGCCTAACAGCTGTGATTTTGTAAACATCATGGGCTTAACCTGCTGACTTTGACTGGGACCTTATTGCTTGATTGCTCATGGAATTTTTATGTTTTACGTGAGAGCCTTTTGCTTGGGCTTTCTCTGGCTTCCTCCTGATCATGCTTCTCCTCCTTCTCCTGCTCCCAAGGGCTAGTTTTCTGTTTAGTCGGACTGCTGTACCTGTATAACTTGATGTATTTTATATTGACATTGATGTGAGTTTGGCATTTTCATTAAATCCACTTTTATTTCAGCCTGTGGGTTTTATCTCTTTTTCCTGATCTTCCTTCTCTGCTGGGGAGGGATTGTTGGGTGACAGAATAACTGCTATAGTTTAGCCCCAGATAGAAGCTAAATATAGACAGTTTATTTTGTGCCCCATGATTATTTGGGATCTGACTTAAATAGCTCACCTGGGAGAATCACAGACCTTTATGTTTAGAGTCTCAAAGGACTGAAGTTTTAATGGCTTCTGTTTTGCCAGATCATGTAAGACACTTGTAATGTGACTTCCATTAAAACATAAAAGTATTATAGGATTAAATCCCCAGTGTTAAAAAATATCAAATCAAATCAGAATATAGTTAGGAGGGGTCATTCATGATTTGACAGCCACAAAGATCTAAACTGTCCGTGCTGCTCCTCTGTCCAAGACTATGATGCCACAGAAGAGTGAGAGAGAAAATATCAGACCATAGCTAAGATCACCGAGTGTGCTATGCAGCTCTTTAATTCAAAACCACTATGGTTTAAACTAATGTAACAATCGTTGCTCTCCAGCACTCAAGTGTTAACAAAATGAGTGCAAACCTGTTCTCAAACTTTCCACAAGGCCAGTAGTGCTATTGTAAAATTGTACATCATGCCAGGTATAAATATTTTGTGCTCCAGAGGTCATAGTTATTTTTACTTACAAAGTCATAAAAGTTAGCTTGCCATTTACTTTGCAATACAAGGAAGAATAATCAATAAAGCAAGAAATCCCTAATCAAAACAACACAAGGATAGCATTTATTAAATAATAACAGCGAGAAAAAGAGCAATTACTTTTTTTGTTCTACTTATAACTAAATTGTAGCTACAGAATTTGATTTCTTTGGCTTTCAAAATGATTTTCAACTGTGACAATCACACAGGACACTGAATCCAGTGTGCATTTGGATGCTTTTACAGATCTTGACATGAATTCTTAAATGCTTTCACTAGATATTCTGTGATCCCACAGCAAATACAACATCACCTGCCTGTGAATGCAGGTTTCCCATTCTGTTGTGAAAGTAATCTTCTTCCTGACTCACACTGTGTAAACAGGTGTCATGAAATAAAAAGGCATATGGCATCAATGTGGCAGCAGCATCTCCAGAAGGATGTCCTGTGGCTGATGGCGCATGTATCACCACTCAGGCTGTTCCTCCGAACACCCTGGGAGAGACCAAACATGGACAGCTGAGCATTCACATCAAAGGGACCGTGAAGACAGGAACAGGAAATAAACAATCTACTTCGAGGTGCTTTTGCCAAGAGACAACTGATTACCTCTAGAAACAAGTTTGTGTTTTGAAAGCAACTGAATAACATAGAGTGACAAGTTATACTCTTTAGTTCTCTGCTTACAAGTGGAAAGCAGAGGAGAGGCTGGGAAAGCAGGTGTGGGATAACTGCCTAGCTTACCATAGGACAGGAATGCAAGTTAATTTAATGCACTTCAGGAGAGGGGTCAAAATGCTTAGAAGAATGAGGTTGCTATCTCAGGAAGTGCAGATCCCCAAAGATGGCCTGCCAAATGGCTGAAGGAGGGAGTCTTGTGAAGATAAGACTGCCATATTTTGTCTAAAACTAATAAAGCAAGGCTAAAACAATGAATACACACAGCTTCAAAACAATTTCAAAGGCTATAGTGCCTGAGCGAAGATCTTTGTCTAATGAACTGCAATTTTAATATTGAAGTTGAAATCCCTCAGTATGATAATGAGCCAAATGGAGTACATGCTAAACATATATGATCATATTATTCATCTCTCCACCCAAATCATGCTAAGTGTCACACAAAAGGGAGAGGTAGATGGAGTTAGGCTATAAAAACCCATGAGAGAATCATCTCTATGTGGGGAAATACTGGACTTAGCAGTGAAGAGGACAGGAGAAGAGGACAGATGACCATGCTCCTTTTACTCCTCCCAAGACACACCTCCCCCCAGTTCCAGTAAAATGCATAAAAGCAAGAATAACTCCTGACCATTATTTAAAAATCACATACTGGAAGAAGCTGCATGAGTGTGTTCTAACTTGAGTTCTTTGGAGATTACTTTCATATGGATTTATATGTATTTCTGAGTTATCTCAGGGCATGTCTGCTTCACAGTGCAAGTGGAGATAAATGGGCTAAGTTATCTCTAAATGAGATAGTTCTGGTACCAGTAATCATATAGCCATACTAAGTAGAAATCTGTGCTGATACCCCTTGCTTCATTAGGTTAGCACAGTGTTATCAGTGAGCTAGCAGGATCACATTGCTTCTGCTGTCCAAATTAACTCGTGTCAAGTGGCTTTGTGCATATAGAATGGTAATAATCAACACAGAATGGTTCTCCTTAAGTGAGTACAGTGATAGAACAAACCTTAAAATACAGTAACACCCAATTAATACAGAATTAAATCAACATGAGAAGTTGTGTTTCAGATAAGGCAAATTTCGATATAAATTGCTACATACTGAAAATGCTGAAAGTGACAATTCAACTGAGACTAATAGCAATTAAGCAAAATGTAATTATAATGTTTGAAACCTGCACAAAGGGAGAAAGGATAGTGTATCCAACAAATTCATATTCACCAGCTTACTGTGCATGAATACTCCATTAGTGCGCCACAGGAAACATAGTTTTAGCCATGTTGTTTTCCCATAGCAGTTTTTGTCATTATGCTTGAAATGATACAAGTTAAAAATCGTCCACATGTTGCACTCCCTGGACTGGTGCCTCTCCTGGCATAAACAGCTGTAGATCCATTAACTTCCAGTGTTCTAAAACTTAATAAAATTTTTCATCTAGGCTACTGAAAGTACCCAATACTACTGGAAAAGCAACAGACAGTTGCTCCAATAGCTTATTCTCATAGGTGAGTCTTTGCAGTCAATATTGCTTTACTAATTAATCACAGAATGATGGAGACTGGTTTCCCCGACTGCTTCATTAGGCGTAAGGCATTTACACACAACTAATTCCCATTAAAATTAATCAGTGTGACCTTTATCATGCTGTAGATTTAAAATTTTGAGCAAGGTTCACACTCTATTTCCAAATAGCTGTTAGAGTGTGCCAGCCATAGGATATTACTTCACACTGCTGCTGAGACAAGAAATTGCATTCTTTACAGTTTCATTACAAGGTCAGATAAATTGTGCCTAGCCTGCAAAGGAGGCTAAGACAACAAAGCTCAGCTTGGTTAGCAGACTGAGATGTGGCTGTACCATACCTTCTGCTACCTTTTTTAGTGGCAGCAGCAATCTGTGCTACTAAGTGTTAAGCAACATATGGGAGAGAGAGAAAGAAAAAGGAAAGATCTTATAGCATGTATATAGCATTGCTTCAGAGGGATCTAATATCTCTGCTGTGAAGTTCCATCACCATTATGTTTAAATAAATGCTAGAAGAATATGGATTTAGAATACTAACTGAAAAACATATCTTTTTGGTACCTCAATTAGTGATATTTGTGACACTCTGTCCTGGTCTGAATAAGAACAGGACTAATTCTGTTCTATTTAGTTCAGTCTCTCCTAAATAACTACACTTTCTTATGTTAATGACAGGTTTTCACAGTGTCTGCTTCCAGTAGTGATAATGGTCAGTGGCTCTAGTTAGTACCAAGGGTTGGAGTGCCGGCCAAGGTCACTGCTAAATCTTGTGTACCAAGAAAGTAAAACACTGCATCTGTGGGGAGAAGCAGAGAGTTTAGGTGGCCCTAAACTGACTGTCGAGGCATTCCATTCCATATATGTCATATTTGGTATAAAGCTGAGAGATCATGAGAGTCAGGCTCTCTTCTTCAGTGGCTGGCATATGAGGAGGACTATGTCTGTTCATGCATTAAGTCCTTATCTACGAGTTCCTGAATCTGGTTCCATAATCCAGCTCCTAAATCTGGTTCCCATCTGCTGCTGAGTCCAGTCTGAGACTTCTGTCACAGCATCAGTGGTATGATGATGCAATTGCTATCAGGGGGGCTGGGTTCAGTGTTGAGTTTACATATATTAGTGTTTGAGTTTTTTTTGGTTGGTTTTTGGTTTGTTTGTTTGTTTTTAGCACACACACAGAGAAAAAAGAAAGCCATTTTAGTTTTCTTTTCCAATTTATAACTCTCCCTTATTCCCTTTCTCTTCTCCTTTGGCAGGGAACACGGGTTAATAGAGATCATCTGTCACTCATTTAGTGGCTGACCCAGCCCTAACCCTTGACACACGCTATCACAAATTTTATTATTTACAAGAAAGCACCATCAGACTCGTAGCATGTTTTGAAACCTCATCAAAACAAAGTTATCCCCATGAGCTCAGTGGGTAGGGCTGATCATATGTGGAACTTTCACTGTGTGAAAACATCACATATGTTTTCTGTTATTTTTAATGACAGTCTCTCAGCTGTTTCTCATAGTAGTCAAAAATCTGCTTAGCTCCTGTTTAAAGCAGGTTTCTTAGTCTGTATCTAAGATTTCATTTCCCGTAGTTTTGTGGCAACACTGTTTTGCGATCAGCTTCTGGGACTGCAATCGCTTCCTGTCCCTTCAGGCACCATCTTCCCTTAGAGTAATGTAGAGATTAAGAATTCTATTCAGAAAAGGAGGCCACAGCAAATGCAAGTTGGCATAAAAAAATTAAAAAACCCTTTCTTTTCCTCTCAGATTTTGCACATTAATGCTGTTAATGGTTTGCTTGCTTGCTTGTTTGTTTGAAGGAATTCCTATTTTGTATTGAGGACTGAAGTCAGAGCTAGTGCTGTAGCTACAGGTCACTCTGTTCTGTGTGAACTAGTGTTTTCATGTCCTTAGTTTCACTTCATCCTTATATACTAAAAAGGAATACTGGTTTGTTTCCACAGTTAAAAGAGTTCATCAAATCGAGGTGTTACTCTACAACCAGCCGCCTAAGTTAGTCTGTCTGAAATTCTGAGGCAATACCATGAATTGAACTATGTTTGAATTGAGCTGTATTGGCAGCTTTAGCTTAATTAGTAAATAAAATTCCGTTTATAAGCAACTGAAACCTTTTCAGATGTGTTTTTTTTTTTTTTTTTTTTTTCCTTTGTACTGATTTTTTTTTAGCCTCTATGAAGTATTTTTATACCTCCTGGCCTTTAAAGACAAAAACACATCCTCTCCTCTTCAGAGCTGGGACAGTAGAGCCCCCTCGTGGGGACACAACATTTAGTTCTGGTGGGTTTGTGTCCAGAAACCAGAAGTCAGAGTATAATGAATGCACTTTTCTTTTTGCCTATCTGCATTAAACCAGAGATTGTGCAGCATAACATGCAGGGTAGTGGTTTGAGCGGTTAATTAATTAATACATGCTTCTGATAATGTGGCTAGATGGTTAGACAATTCTATGTTGCTTCTCCAAGCTAGAAATGGAAAATATGTGTTTTTCCTGTAGTTTATTTTTCACAGCAGTTAAAGAACCCAAACCAAACGCCAACAAAACCACAGCCCTCCCTTGTTCTTTCTGTCATTCTTATAATTGTAATTCTTATAATGATTTCATCAAGCAGAAGCATCTACTCAAACCTTTAACTAAAAGGCAAGGTAGCGTAACTGTCTCTTAGCTACTTGAACTGTCATTTGGATGTTGTGATCATATTCATTTCTTTGGCAGTCAAGAGGGAGAAGTACTGTCTGGTCTGGTGTTAGTGACTGCTTGCAATGAATCTAATGTGAGATCAAAGCATAAATACATCAGGGTAGATGGTATATTTTAATGTACTGGAAAGGACCTGACTATATATAGTTTTCCTTACACTTAGTGAACCTGAAACATTAAAAACATCTATCACTTCTAAATCTCTTCAATTTCTTGATAAATCTTATGGTCTTGCTGTCCTGACAGAATTGGCAGAGGTTGGCAAGACATTGAGCAACCCTTGGAGCTCTTGGATTTTACAGCATATCCAGCTATGCGAGTTCATCTCAATAGAGATTTAAAAACCTAGAAGATTGCTTGAAAACATTTTCTTCAGCATTTAAACACAGCAATAATGCTGGGAAGACCCTCTGAAGTGTTTCACAAAGAACGTTATTATATACTGAACAGTAACAAAATTGAAAAATAAAGACAAGAGAGTATAGTAACAGGAAAAGTAACAAAATCTAAACTTCAGCATACTTGTATTAAAATATTTAATTCCTCTCTATAACAGCTAACTAGTATTGCAGTAAGTGTTAGGATCTGTGATGCCAATATTCTTTTATTGGAAGTGATACATTTTAGTTAAATTAAAGAGCAACTCTTCACTATGTGAGATCAACATTTGTGTTTAGAGTGGATGGAAATGATCCAAGGACCTTATCTGACTTGTGATTGTAGCTGGTCTAAATCCTCACAGAACCTTAACATTGTCTCATGTCTCTCATCCTAATATTTTAATTGTACTTCATATCACAGCAGCTGTTCCTTAGTCCTTCCTAGAATACTTTTTTCCCCTCTTGATCTTCTGGTTGTATGTAATGGAAAAGTTAGCCTTTCAATCTAGAAAAGAAATTATTTCATTCAATAGAGATGCACTAAATAAATAAAAACCGTGGCTTTGAAGTGACAGTGACAGCATTTATGTAATTCATCATAATGTTAAACAAAATCCAGAGTTTCTGTCATGGTTAAGAAGCGTGTATTTTAAAAAATCACAAAATCTGGCAAAATTATGTGTTCAAAATAACAAACCCAAATGCCAAAGTGTTGATGCTCCTTTGATAGTTTGACCAGTTGTAGTGTGGTTTTGCACACTGTAAATTCAGCAGAAAAGGCTCTTGGCTTTTTTCCACTTTACCTAGAGACGGATGTAAGCTCTGTTAACACTTTCCCCCTTACAATTACTATGGTATAGTGTCTAAAATTTTACCAAGAGCAGTGTTACCCTGAAGTCACCATAACAAGCCCCTTTACAAATGCACTCATCATGTCACAAAATGCAACATTTGTTAATTAACTTTTCTTAGTGCTATAGCAGACCTTCAAATTAATAGCTGTTCCAAACTCCAGGCAAACAGTAGGTGCCTCAATTAACTCTGTCTCTGCATGATGTGATCTTGGTGTCGCATGTGCTAGAAATGGGCACTGGTTTCCCTATGGCATATGGCTGCCTTTCTTCAAAGGGCTATGCTATAGCAACTTTAGGATCTAAAATATTTTGTTATTTGATGATTTAGTTATCATTATGGCCTGCAGATCAGAAGATCTGTAAGCACCAGGGCACAGCTAATGGAGTAATGCCAAACTAATTGCATTATTGTTTTGATGAAGACCTCCTATGCATAACAAAAATCATGTTAAGAGGAATATCAGAACAGTTTTGCTGTATGGTCTAAATAGAAGCAGACTCTGTGATGACATGGGTGGGATAGTCTGAAGGGCAAAATCCCACTGCACTCAAGGAAGAGATGTCTTATTTTCCCTTAAACAATTCCCCTCAGCTACCCAGGGTAGGAAATTCAGCTGCTCAGCTGCTGCTTTTGTTATACTCACTTTGCTGTTCTACTTCTGCTAGACTATCTATTTCATCAAACTTCTGGGGATACTGTGACTGCTGTTGAACAGTGGCAAGAAGCTGTTTCCCAGGAGTCATTCCAGAGAGAGATATTTCATCTTCACTGTGTACTGCTCTCTTTTGAAAGTACAAAGTGATCATGAAGCATGCTCAAAAAAGCCCCTCTGAATACAGGTGACACTCTTAGTTATCTCTATGTCCTGCTTAACAGCATGCTGACATGCTTCAATTTTTTAATGAATTTGTATTAATTTGAGATTTTTTTTCCAGAATATGCAGCTATGAATGTCCATCCTTTTTCATCATGGCTACAGAATGTGTGGTAAAGTCCATATCAGAAAATGTCATATATAATAACTGTCAAGCAATTAACCAAAAATTACACCAATACTGAAGGTCACACCATGTTTCAATGCTTGATGAATATTAATACTTTTTGTTGTTGGTTTTTTTTGACAGGCTTTCTTCTCAGATATTAAATTTGAAGGGAGGCAGTATACTCATCTCACAGTTGCTAAATGAACTTTCTATTTTGAATTGAGTCCTTACAGTCTTTGCAAAGTGCCAAATGTTCCTATTTCCTATGAGAAGGGTTTCCAAATAAGCGTTTGGCAGTATATCTGAACAAATTGGGACCACCGTAGAAATAAACTGGCTTTGCGTCTCAAATCTCCATGGGGCTTATGAGGCAAAATGACTTCAGCAGAGAAAGTAGGTTAAAGCAAGAACAGACAGCCTCCTCAATTAACAGAGATGAAAATAAGCACAAATACCCAATTCAGTACACTTCAGATTGAGTAGTTCTGAAATAGAGCAGGGGTCAAAAAGAATAAAACCGCTAAGAATTACAAAAACACATTCCTGAAGTGCTGGTTGGATGAGGCATCCGATCCGGCAGATCTGCCACGACTCAGTTTTAACCTGGGTTTACTTTATAGAGGTAATTTTAAAATCTCATTTGAAATAATCTTAAAATTTGTAGGTAGTCTGATTTTTGACATGAATGCTGGGTAGATTTTCTTTTTGGGGTGGGGATGTGTTTCTGCCAGTCTACATTAGTAAGTGTTGGAGGGTTTGGTGCATTTTTTAAAGTACTGGATCATAGGTAATTTGTTTGTATAAGAATTAAGAGCAGAAGGAGTGTCTGGTTAATCAATTCTTTATAGAATTTCTTGGGTTAGTCACATATTCCTAGGAATTCAAATGTATTCCTATTTTTCCCTAACTAATTAAATAGCTGCTGTTATTTTCTACTATATTAACTGTTACCAGCAATAGGGATTTCCCCACCTTCCAGCTACATCCATAATGAGCTGTAACTTATGGGAATCCTTCCATTGCTTCTCAGCTCCAGTTGTGAATTACTTTGAATGTAATTACTAATTTTTGACACCAAGGAGTTTTTCTAGCTCCAAAATTTGCTGCTACTGCTTCTATCACTTATGTATCTTTCTGCATAGTATGACAGTTTATCATTGTGGGAAATTAAATTCTGAGAACAAAAGTGTCTTGGTTTTCTCAGTTTTTCTCCCTTCTTTTCCTAATGAAAGATTGTCCCCAAGAACTTTTATTTCGGAAGGGGCAGTTTAAGAAAATTAAGTCAATTAACTACTCACCAGTACATTAATCTCTAAACTTAAAAATTCTGCTAAATGTTGCAACCAGAGCTGAGAGATGGTTTACTTTATTTTTTATTATTTGAATGGAACAAGAAAACCAAACTAAATGGCTGAATTATTTTCATATTTCCAGTATTGAAACTTCTGCCTGCAGAGAACATCTTTGCTGGCATTCTGAAGAAAGGGAGGATGTGTTGCCTGCCAGCGCTGCAGAGCATTGCTTCTTGGTGAGCTTTTTTTATTGCTGGGCTGTTTTTGTCCTTTGCTAGTTGACATCAGGACATCTGGCAGTGGTCCAGGAGGCAGTGGGAAGCACTGTTTGTGTTTGTGTGTATAAGCAGAGAAGAAAGATGGCACAAAGTGAAGAAGAACAAAGAGAGTAAACAAAGAACAGCTTTAGCTACAGCAGAGTCATCAAAACACAGATAATAAGGCTAATGGGCACTTTCCCTAAAATACTGTAAATACACATGAAAATAATCATTGATATCCTCTAAATCTCAGAGGCAATTTTTATAACATGAAATGATACAAAATTTTAGCATTTTTAAGTGTTAAGTGTTATCACTATGTTTTCTGAGTATTACACAACAGTTGGTTGACAGCCTTATGACTGCTGAAAAACTGAGGAATCATCAACACATCATGTAGTAGATTCATCATCTTCAAATAAGGAATTTTTTTAAAACAAAATTTGGTTTAGGCAAGAATTGGTTTAGGCAATGAAAAAATGGCAGTGTGTCTGGCAATAAGCCTTTACATTTAAAGAGAGCATGAGGGAAGGGAAGAGGAAGAAAGAAAAAGAGGGCTTGAAATCAGAAAATTGGGGAGAAAATCCCTTCTTTAGTCTTTGCATTCAGTGTAGAATTGAATTTAATGTATTATTAGCACTGTGGAGCACAAGAAGAGTCACAAGCAAAAAGGAAATAAGAGAAAAAAGGGTAGGTTTTGTTGAAAGTTAATCACTGGGTTCAATCTGCAAACTATTTAATTATAATCCAAAGCTGTCTGCAGATTATCTGCCATACACAGATGGCACATTTTAGACTGGATTTTCCTAGAAAAGATGTCAGTCTAATCTGACTGCTTGATTGTACATTACTGTGGTTACCTATAGAAAAGCAGCAAATTTTATGGTTAATTAAAGGGGTGTACATCGGAGTGGTGCTACAAGTTTGGGCATGGGCACGAAACATTTTGCTCTAATTAGTTCATTTCTGGGAGCAGCAAAATAGGAGAAAGGGAAAGAAAGGGACTGAGGATTGTAGCTGACTGGCTAAGGTTGGGTTTGTGAGAGGAGCAGCCAAGGAGCAGTGGGCATGGCCCTTCATTTCTCCATACTGGTCAGTTTTCTTCTGGGGTAACAGATCTTACTGGATAGGAAAGCAAGGAAAATAATTCTGCCAATGAGCTCCACACACAAAAAACCCTGTTTCCAAATAATTTAAAGTGAAAGGTGAGAGCATCCACCTTACACAGCAGTGACCTTATACAACGATGACAAAATAAAATTCATAAAACAGAAAGGAAGAACTCCCTGTCGCACTGTCAGTCCCATGTACCACACTCCTGGCAGATGATCTTTGCAGCATGCTGTGATGTTTAGCAATACAAGCTATTTCACACCAAAAGTGAGGAGCTGGGAGTGTGCAAGTACAAGGCTACCAAAATGGCACAGTCACGCACTTCAGATGATTTTCCACTGCCTAGCTGAGACAGCTTCTGGCTTCAGCAGGGTCTCTGCTGACTTTGGTAATTCTTATTTACTGCTAGTTCAAGACAGCTGCTGCCGCCGCAAACAAAACTTGTTCACTTCCAGTATTTCTTACACCACCCTGGTGCCCTAATATCACCTAACCCTCAAAAACATCTACCACAAACAGAATTTAGGGTAATTTTAAGTCTGACTCTCCATCTCATTGCATGGGTTGGCCATAAGCTGAAAGTTATAAATTAAATTAAAAAACATACACATGCAAATAATTTCTTTAAATTATTCTCAATAACCTGCCACGAAAGTAGGAATTTTAAACAGTAGGCATGGTTTCCCTAAATAGCAGAGTGATCTTTTTTCTCAGGTGTATAACAATTTAAACCACAGAGGATTTCCAGCCAGATCTTAGGCCACTGAGAGGATTACACATTGAAGCCATCACTTTGAACTCTAGCTGGACACTATACAAAGCACTTCAGATTGATAAATACCTGTAAAAGGCTTGTGATGTGATAAAATCTGTGCCAGAGCACTAATGCAGTAAACTAGATGATGTTATTCACACCAAGTATGCAGCTGGCCAGGTGTGGTAATTTCTGAGCTGTGCAGATGGGTGTGAATGAAGTATGACAAAGTACTATAAAACACACACAGAAAAAAAAAAAAAATTGTAGCATTTCTAGATGCTCCCAAGTTACAAAGAGTAAAATTATGTCCTTGGTTGTGGGAGCAGCATCTGAATTAAGCTTAACTCTCTGACATGTAGCTTTTTTCTCTTCACAGGATATGTCCAGATTCTGCAGGTTCCCTCATATTCATTATACATTCACTCAATACTTTTACATGGAAATTACAAACTCATTTTGGGTTGCAGAGTGTATCCATTCTTTGTCTCACTGGATTGAAAAAAAAATCCTTGTAGCATTAGAATACAAATAATTAGATTCCTAATAAGAATACATTTATCTGCCAAATGCATCTATGTAAACAAGATTTCAAAGGCTGTACTGGCTGGTCACATAAATGTAAATATAACTATACTCTCTTAATTACTATTTTATGGATTTTCATAGCTGTGGCACCACACTTCTATTTTTCCCAGTCTGTTTGTATTGCAGCACAGCCTTAAGGGGTGGAAGAAAATCTTTAGTATGAGAAAATTCAACAAGTACTCTTTTAATATTTAGGTGCCAACTCACTATGAGGTGAGCTGCTTGTGCTTTGTATAAGCACAGGGAATTTGTGGTACAGCTAATCAGTATGCCATTTTTCTAGGCATTCGGTGCATTATTTGCAATTCAGTGGATTAATCTTGTTCTGATTAATAATATGACAAATTTACTATCTAACATTCATAAAAAGACAAATAACTGGATACATTTGTTTTCTAGCATCCAAAATTCAGCTTTTGCCTTTATCTGGATTTTGATTCTTTTTAGCATTAACCCAGTCAAATATGAAAGTTGAAGAGGTGTATTAATGAGTAGGACATTTCATTTCTTGGAACAGCAAATAGTTCTGCAACTTTTGAAATATCTTGGCTTGACAACTGTAGTCAACATTTGACAGTCTGAGTTGGCAGTACCAAAAAGTGATCCACAAAGGAGTCACTTCCTTGTAGAGCAATGATCTGCGAGCAAGCATGTAATGTTACTCCTATTTGAATCTATAATATTCCAGCTTTGCATTTGCTATTTAGTTGGAGTATGTGTGTATGAGACAGGAGGTCTGCTTTTTATTTTTTTTAAGGAATATTTGGAACTAATTTTCCTATCTGCAGAAGAAATTACAACAAATAGGAAGCAATTTCAGTTGTCAAACCAGGAACTAATTTGTCCATTTCTTGATTTGATTTCAATGTGACAGTAAGTTTACCAAAGACAAATGGAGATAATGGATAATTTTGTAACTGGAGTGGAGTGAATTTTATGAAATATGGGAGAAAGGTGACCTCTGTTCAGAAGCCTGTCTGCTCATTAGCAGATTGTGTAGTTTAATGATTCCACTGTGGTGTAAAAAAGCAATCAAATTAGATGTTGTGTGAAACTGTCATTAATCCGTGTGTTTCTCTGTATAGTTACAGCTCAAAGTATGTCATTCCTTTCACAGCAGCCCCTCAGATTACAGAATCTCATCCTTTCCACATCAAAGTGCTGTCAGCACTTTGCAGCATAAACAGAATGCTGAGGAAATTTTACAATACATTCTTTTCAAACAGCATTGACTTGTACACTTACAACATTTCTTTTTATTCTGAGATATGCAGAAGAAGGTGTGCTAAAGTGAGTAGCATCTTAAAACTAAACAAAACTAGGAACAGAAAGGTTGGACAAAAGCACCTCTACAAGGATGGTAGGGACTTTTGAAAGTCAGTTCTTCTCAAGTGCTGTCTGAATTATATTTCAGTCAGCTGTTAAGAGCCACTCTTAAGTGTGGAAAACATGTCCAACCTTTGAAAAGCATGGATTATCTTTTTTCCCCCACTAGCTGAAAAAGTATGGTACCTTAAAATGCTGTCAGTGTAATATGTAATAAATCAGATCCCACCCCAAGATCAAAGATGTAGCTTCAGCTAGTAGCTAGTGTGTAGAGAGCTGGGCTTGCTGTGTTGACCAAATTGCTTTATGATGAAGCAGAAAAAATAAAAATCATGAGTACAGGAAGCAAAACAGTTACAGGCAGCAGAAGGACCGAACTTTGTATGATAGGCTTTAACTTTGTAGGATTTGCTTTAAATATACTCTGCCAAGAAATGTGCTTTCTTCTTAGATATTCATTTTACACCTATACACACATAATCTGTAAATGCTTCACATTGTATTTGCTAGTCATGTTTGTCATTTGCCAGCATCTACATAAAAGGTTGTCACAGAACTGGGTAATGATAGGAACAGATATGTGAAAAGATGATAGATTAAAAAAAGGGAAAGCAGCCTGTGTGCCTGCAAGCATGGCTCACCTGCCCATCTCCTGTTTCAGATACAGGCAACATCTGGGATTGTTGTGATATGATATAGGACTTCACCTCTTTCTCCTGGTGGAAGGATAAAGGTGTTAGATCTTACTATGTCATTTGGTCTGAACTAAGCTTACTACACTCAGTCTTTCCAAAGCAAAGATTATCCATGTTTTTCTGATATTATTTCTGCTGTTTTCTACATTGGAAAGTGAGAACATAGCAAGCCCTCGAGTTGCAGGTAGATGTGGTGTACCATTCACAGGAAGACCTGGGGCTTTCTGCCATCCAATGGCAGCTGAAGGCAGTGAAGGACAGAGGAATAATTCTGGACGTGACAGACATATGTGCTGCCAAAGGAAGGAGGTCAGCAGGTAAAGAACTGCTTGTTTCTTTCACAGAGAAATTCCAGAATTTTGGCTTTATCTCAAATTCAGATATTTTTGCAAAAGTAAATAGAAGCACAAATCAATATACACTTACCAAAGTTTTGCATTTGAATTTCAAGGTTATTATACAATATTAAAAGATTTTTTTCCCAAATAAAACCACAAAGTAAAGTAAGGTGAGCATGGTCAAACGAAAGCATAAAGTTCAATGAGAAAAACAGAAAAATGAATATTTGGATAACTCCTTTTTTTGAACTTGATGAAAAAAAGTATTCTGAAATCATGGGAATGAAAGTTTAGATCTCTATATAGAATGTTTGTCAGAGCCATCTCTATCTAAACACTGTTCATCTTTGTCTCGAAATTATAAAAGATTTGCACTCAAAACTATTTCTCCCTTGTCTTATTAGCATGTGACTATTGGTAGCATGTCCTTGGCTCTTCACAAACACAAAAGACAAATGCTTAATGATAATGTTTCATCTTACGTTACACAGAGGTCACAAACTGATCTCAGCTACATCACTGTAAATCTGGAGAAACTCAGCTGAGCTCAATGGACTTACTCAGGCCTGAAATCAATTATTACTCTGGTGTAAGCGAGCTAGAACCCAGCACATTGGCTCCGTTCTGGCATTGAGATGCAAATTGCAACCACGGTGATATCGGAGCATTGGCCAGGCATCTTGGTGGCAGCCTCGGCCACGCGGTTGCTCCTTGGCTCAGCTTGTGCAGAACAGGCAAGCAACAATGCTGGGGCGTGCCTGGGTGCTGCGCCGCATGTAGCTACACGGCCAAGGAGCAAACAGGGAGAGATTCAATAGAAGGCAGTAATTGTTATGCAGCCATGCAAGAACAGAAACAAAATGCAGCTTAAATACTCCTCCCCCAACCCAGCCCCCATGATTATGCCTCTGATAACCACAGCAGTAGCCATTTTTCCATTTCAGTCTTTGGCAACAGTGGGCACTGGCACTGAAGCAGGCCCCAGAGGGATGCCTGGAAGGCAGTTCTGTGCCAGGTTAGTGATGGGCTACATCAGTTCAGATAAACTGATGCTTCCTGACACCCACCCTCTGAGAGCCACCTTGTAGGAACAGGCTGCAAACATACCACAAAGTCCCATTCCGTCTCCGTCCTGTGTCCTACCTCCTACTGTCAACCAATGAGCAATTAAGAACATGAAGTAATATATTGTACCAGTTAAAAAATTAGACTTCTACCCTATGTGCCATTACATCACTTTTTACTCAGAGAATTTAACCCAAAACTGGACATCTCCTATTAGTAGCTGTACCTCAATTATCCTCATATAAGCACCCCAGTACCTTAATGGAATATTATTCAAGGTAGGAATCTGCAGAGGCTCTTGAAACCCCTTCCCCAAGGAGCCTGCTCTCCAGATTGCATTAAGTTTAATAAAAGGCTGAGGTACTTAAAGAGTTTTGCCATATGGTGACTATTATATAAGACAAAGTTGTTCTGAAATAGATTTCTTTAATCCTTGATGATACTTAACCACTAGTGATTTATTTCCCTGCCAGTAGCTGATGCAAATAATTGTGAAGAGCAGAAATATTGGTAAGACACCTAATTCCAAAAGTAAATACGACATTAAATTTAACAAGCAAACTAATCTTCCATTTTTTTGTTCAGTTTTTGTTACAATTATGTAGTGATATTTACCTTTCTCCATTTGTTATGATACTATTGGCAAAACTGACAAAAAATAGTAAATAAAGACATAAAACCTTGATAAATGCTGATCTATGACAAGCAGAGGATAAAGCTTCATTTGGAAGGAAAATAATTAATAAACAAATATTAGGGAATTACTTGATTTTTCTGAAGTTAGCTTTAAACAAACAAACCACCCCACCCCACCCCGCAAAATTCAAAATATTAACTCTGATTTGCATTAAGTTTGAACTAACTTAGCTTATTCTTTGAAAATGGAGGAATTCCATATTGGACATTATTTTCTTCACTAAATGTGCTGCTTTAGTTAGGAGAATCTCTCTAATAAGGAAAGTTCCTTCTTCCCCATTTAATTCCCTACTGCAAGTTCCATATGACTTTACTAGCTGCTGTCACATGCCGTATCAACATGCTGCTACTACAACTGAGGGTGGTTCATTTTCTTCATCCATGTCACAGAGGTGCCCACAAAACAGACAGCATCAGCCACCTGAAAACAGTGGATTTATTGCAATTACTCTGCACTCCTTCTGACACAATAAAGTTACAGGTTCAGATGTCAGTTGGTAATACACTGCTGCATAACCAGTTAAACTATCTAAGGGTGGTGTGTGGACTTCCCAGATGAGGTCTCAGTCTAAGGGGAGAGGAGCTGACTGCCAGGCTGCTTGATGTGTGGAGAGCCCCTCTCTCCATATCAGGACTGGTGATTGTGCGCAGTGGTCAATTGCTTAATTAGTTGGAGGGCTGAGTCCTCCAAGCTACACAAAGGACATTCTGGGCCCAGAGGTGCCAATTAACATCTTTAGGCATCAAATTGATCTTTGTCAGCTTCTAGCAAGACTCAGCCCTTTGTCTGGTGTCTATCAGGACCTTTGTGTTTTCGAGGATGGTTGCACCTGTCATAATGCATAGCACTTCTAGGCAACCTGGAACAGATATCTGTGTTTTGCCCACTAGTTATGTAAAACGTATTCATGATAACTGCAAAAGAGAAAGCTGCCAACTCCTTTATTATCACATCTATCATTAAGCTCTTGCAGTTAAAAGATTTATTATGGAGTACAAAGATACCCAGTTAAAGCCCATGTTTCAGGCACATCTCATTTTGGTGAGAATTATGTATCTTTGCTGAATACAGGTCTCAAAGCTGACAAGAATCAGGATAACAAACGATTGTTTCTGCTCCAGCCCAAAGTCCCTGAAACATCCAGAGGGATCCCTGAGAAAAAGCTGAGGAAGGCAGAGATTTGCCATGCTACCAGGCTAAAGCCCTAGATGTAAGGAGGATCATCTCTAGAACCTCTGAGAACTGAAAGGTGGTTGGGGCTAAGAGATCAAAACAAAGTAATTTTCTTCACATCAGTATTACAGAATGAAATTACATAAATTAGTAAAAAACCATGCTGAGGGCACTGAAGATAGATGGAAAATGTGACGCTTTTAGTTATGGGGTGCAAAAGGCTGCATCACAGCTGTGCCTGCAGTAAATGTCGTCCTGTGGGCCATACCCTTTGAAGTTTCTCAGGAATTAAAAAAGCCATGACTTTGCTTCCTCTAACTTCCCTGCCCAGGTCAGCCAAATTACAGGGTGTGCTGCCCTGGCATGCTTTCTCACTGTGGTAATACTTTGAAAATTAAGTCGACTTCTCACAGGAAAGACATAATAATTCTGCTGAGACATAATAATTCTGCTGACAAGTATCAAGACAGACTTTGAGATGCAAATATCCTAGCTGTGACTAGCGATCTGACTGGTCTGTGTAGGAGGCAGACAAGTGGAATTCCATAAACTTTTTTCTGCAGACCATGTACCAGATCTCTCACATTTATTTTCTCTTGATAACCACAAATCTGAGAGTCCTGATACATGTTGGTCAAACTTCTAGAATACCATTCACTGTCCTTGCCACTGAGTGTACTGACTGTACACAGAATTAAGCAATAGGGTGATTAGTTATTTATTCAAGTGCTTTTGTAGTGGTCAGAAGAAAGGACTAAGGACCTGATTTAAGGCCTTACCACTCCTAAGCTGCCAAGTCACCTCATTTTCTGTAGGCTTCAGTGGGGAATGGAGGACAAAAGCCCCTTCATAGAATGGTGTCTTTGGGTTACCTCACAACAGTCAGCAAAGCTATGCTGGCAGTGAGGACAGCCTCTCTGCTCACTTTACATCTGATGTTACTCAAGTGGCTCTACTCAGAATATTACATAGTGTTTGTATGCTGGAGTAGAAGTGCTTTTCTGTGACCAAATTCTGCACTTGTACGTACTGAAATAAGAGCCATCATAAAATAAAATAATAAAATATATGTACATATGTATATACGTATAATATATAATAAAATGTAATAATTATTCCTTACAAAACCAAACAAACTCAATCCATTCTTTAGTTCTCCTGAAATGTCAAGCAGTTATGACTGGAATGGGAAGTACCTGCTAAGAACAATGGACTGTTATGATGAAGCTTTATAGAAAGAGAACTGATGAATTGAGAAAAACCCCAATACAATTATGATAAGCTTGCTGTACTTAAATTGCTCTGAGAATCACTGAAAAGAAGGGGCTTTTACTTTTTTTTTTTCTTTAAGTGGAGTATGCTTATGGTCTTTAAAAGGCTGAATGTTTAAAAACAGCAAATTGTAGAATCCTTAATGTTGACCTTCTTTAGATACCTTTGGCATAGCCTTTGCTTTTAAATGACAGCATTCTGTAGTGCTGCCTTACATTCACCATATGACTAAGAGCTTCAGCAGGTTTAGTGCTTCTCTACTTCAGACTCCAGCATTTGTATGTTTTTTATCTCCCCAGAGAAGTAAATTATTTATACAGCACCAACCTTTTTTAACCTAGCTTCTGACAGGCTGGGATTTTTCCAATCTCACTTGAAACTGTCTAAATAATTTATCAAGTATTCTTTCAAAGTACAATGAATTCTGAAACCTAAGAAATGTTAAATGAGATTCTTTGCCCTTCCAGTGTGAGTGGGTTACTGAGGTTAAGCTAGTATTTTCTTTGAACTTTTCTCAGTCCCTGTTTTCTCTCATTTTATGGATTCCCCTTTTCCTCTCCTACTGTCTATCTATTCATTATCATGACATTTTCTATTTATCGGACTTTTCCTTTGTGTTTCCTGATCTCTTGCTAACTCTTCCCTTGCTGATTTCTTCCTATACATTTTATTTTTAGTTACAGTAAGACAACTTAACCTTTATCTAGCCTTCCAGATAGAGGAACCATTGATTTCTGTGTCCCAAGCTGTACAAGCAGTATCAGTCCAGACAATGTCCTCAGTGTCTGCCTGGTCAAAATTTCTGCAAAGATAGATTTTTCTATAAGACCTGGGTAAATATGTCTGAAAGTATCACTAAAATAAGTTTATAAAACCACAAAAAGTCCCACCAACACACAACCAATATGACTCAGACTGCTAACAGAAGAAAACAACAACAAACCAACCCAAAATTACTTGGTCTATTTGAATTTTTTTTCAGTAGGTATTTTAATCCTTCTAATCTTTATAATGCTTTAGCAGTTTTGTCAAATGTTTCAAGTGGCTTCCTTTACCTGAATCAATTCATCCCATTGTACTCACAAAAGAATTTCCAGGTTTATTTTCAGAAGGACAAAAAGAAGCACTCTATAAAGAATTGTATTTAGATTCAGCAATTCAGTATTATATCCTTTCTAAATTAATGGTATCATGAGCTATGCGTCAAGTCATTAGAAGCAGCATCACAGTTGAAAAGTGCAGCAGAAATGGTCTAGCATCTGAGTTTGTTTACTATACTGTGTGCTGTTTAAATTGAACACTACTCCTTTCAGAAAGCTAGTAAATTTTAAGTTTTTTAAGCAAGTCACAAGTTAATAAAGGCAACAATAACTACAGCTATTGAGACAGCAGCATCTAGTTAGTTAATCATTACTGAGGCACAAAAGCTGATTTTAGAGAAGTTGACCAGCATGAATCACAAAGAAAAGAGTGCACAGGTATGATCTTGTAGGAAACGGTAGGTAAAGGTATGTGGGCAACTCAATAACTATAAAATGGATTAATTCTTCTCTTCTTTATCTCCTTCAGTTTGTTAGCATGTCACACAGCAGTTTTTAGAGGTCTTGCAAGTAAATTTCTACACACCCTTCCCTCTTCATCTAATTTTTGAGTTCTTTCATACAATAGATACCTTACATAAACTGAGCATAAATTAACGAATGTTTAATACAGTCAATCTCCTGCCACCTTCCGCTGTCCTAGAAAAACAACAAAAAGGGCATGTAGATGGCAAACTAACTCACAGGTAAGGTCCATGTAATCATTCCTGTGAATTACAGGCACATTGCAAAGGGTTTATTCTATGCTTGTTGAATTTTGCCATTTTATTGACTTGCATTGAATTCCTTTTCTGAAGGTTTCCTTACACAAAAGTGCATTCTGACTCTGAATCATAAAAACCCAGAGAATTGTTACATCATAACACTGGATTATTATTTCACAGTATATAGTAAAAAGCCCAGTCAGGAATAAACTGTCATCTTACTTTGGAGTGTAAGAGTTTTTTTCCAATGTATGGCTACCATGACATTACTAAAAATATTTTTAAAACTGTATATGTAAAGATTTGTTGTGAAATATGTGTGGTTACATTATTTAATGATAGTTATTTGTGGATAATAATTTTTTAAACGCCTACAAGATTTTAATTTCAGTCCAACACTCCAGTTTCCCTTTTATATTTGATGAGGAAAGATTTTCTAATGTTATTTTTGTTTTCTCACTTCATAGCTATCTTCGCTACCGTACTTTTTACAGTGTTAACTTCGACGCTTGTAAATCAGGAACTCTGTGTTCATTTATCCCGACTTCCCACTAGATGGAGCTCTAAGTACAAAAACACACCAACATGCTCTACGTTTGTGTGAATTGCTTAAACACATTACATGTTCATGAATTTACAGCTCTTATGTTTCGTCAAGATTTATGATACGGAGCCACAGTGGCCTGTGAAAAATTTGAAAACAGGTGGTTTTTCTATTCAAAAGTTTCGGAAGCTGTTGGCTAGTTATTTCCTCTAATGTGCCTACAGCTATGGCACATCATGTAATGTCAATATTAATGCTTTTTAGTCCCTCGTGGTACAACAGACACCGTGCTTGCTTGCTTGCTTGGAACTTATGCATAATGTTGTTAAATGCGAGCATTTATCATGCTCCACTGCCAGTTAGATGTAGGAATTTAATAGGTAACTAGATATTAAAGTACACCATGTATTAGACACACACAGATTCACAAACTGGAATACACAGATACATACTGTTAAATGCTGTGATGGTTTAACCTATGCATTCACCTGACATCTCACTATAAATTGTGGTAAAGTACTATAAAGGAATTACTGCCACAGCAAAGTTTTCCTTGTAAAGAGGCTTTCATGTGCAGCATTGCTGTATAAAAGATACAAGACAGTTATGAATACAGAACTGCAATGGAGAACTTGATCTGTTTGCAGTGCCAGTTGTGCATAATTACTTCAGTGCTGTAACTGTTTATACTTTGTCTCTATTTTTTAAAATGGCATTTCAGTCTTTAAAATGGCTGAAATGCTTATTGCCAAAACACAATGTGTAAAAAGGAAAAGATCTCTCTAGTAAAATTTCATCCAGAAAGAAACAGTGCTGGGCTGAAATATTTTTTTATGTAGTCTAACATAAAGCTGGCTCTGAGTGCCTTATCAGCAATATGTTGATCAATCTATCTACATTAAATTGAAGTGGGCACACAACACGGTGATAGTGTTAACTTGTTTAAAGATGTGTTTGCATCAGTGGCACACCTGACAGGTATAAATTCTTTCAAATCTATGAACAGGAAGTCTGAAATGTACTGAATTAGAAGACTGATGTTTGGCAGGAGAACACTGATGCACAAGATTATTAATTGCTACTTTTATTTTCATTGGTTGATAATGTTAAAATATTTAATGTGCACATTTATCTCAGTCTCTGAGTTTAGGTATTTAGGTGAGGTGGTAATGACAGCTTTAATGGAAACAACTTGGTCACCCTGCTGTGACACACTAGTGAATAATGCTATTTTAATCTTTGATGCATTAACTTCCTAACTCTTAAATACATCCAGCTACAGACACAAAAGGTACCGAAGCTCTGTTTAAGAAACAATTAAACAGGATTCTGATCTTCATTAATAAATTAAAGAATATATTTACTTATATAAATGGCTGACACAAATGGCTACATTTCCGCTTTGTTTCTGTATTTACTTGCTAAAACCCTCTTAATCTTGAGAGAACTTTTATTAAGATTGTTGCTTCTGATTATGTTTTGTGGATTTAAACAGAGAATTTTCTTCTGTGTTTTTCTGCCAACAGCACTAAGGGTACTTAAGAAATTATGTACCAATCCTCCTTTAATTTTTGCAAAGTTCCAGGAATAAAAAGAAGGAAAAATAAAATAAAATAAAATAAAATAAAATAAAATAAAATAAAATAAAAGTGTTTGAAACTTTAAGCTATCCTTATATGCTACTTACACCCTACTTATGTCCAAAGAATGGAGGCTCATATCAACACATGACTGCACTGGCTGCAGTGGTTTCAGGGCACAAGGGAAGGGCTCACACAAACCAGACAGCAGTGTTCCCCATTGCAAGAAAATGTAAAATGATAGTTGTGCTTCTACATTACTACAAATAATGAGATTCTATTTTTAATTATAGGGTTTTTTTTAAATTGTTTTAGAATTGTAGAGCCTTTGGCTTCAGATTTTCAAGATTTCTGGAACAATCATGACAGATAATTGTATTTTAAATTTAAAAATAAATCCACGCTTGGCTATACTTGCAGACCTCCTCTGTATGCTCAGCTACATCAGCAGAAAAATGCTGCTTTTGCTTAAGTCAGTGGTGAATGTGGTGCAGCTATGCCAACCAAAAATTCCTTCTGTCAGCATGTCTTGAATCTGTATGGGGCCCTCTACCAGCCAGACTAGTCTGGCAAAGCTGCAGAGGCAGTAAAGACAAGTCTTCAGAGCCATGTGAACTGAGGACCTACATTGCCAGAGCCCAATTTAACCTTTGAGCACCCTACATGATAAACAACAATCAGCAGCTCCAGTATGTGTTTAAACTTGGACTCTTATCCTAAGGATAAAATCCAAGAGTATTGTCCTGAAGTCTTCTACAGCTTCCCTGCAGAACCTGCCTGGTACCATCCATGCCAAAGTCCAGTTGTTTTTGCACCACAAAGGTATGGATTTACAGCTGGCTGCCTAACTACTTTCAATTGCTCTCAGACTTCCCAGTTCTAGGAAAGCTTTTGCTGTTAACTTCTATTTCTGTCTTCCTTGTCATGGGAAAAATACCTTTTGTTAACAACAGTTGTGGCTTTCTACCAACCTGTACCTATCAGGTATTATCCTAAGTGCAGGGGTGGGGTGGGAAGAACAGCAGAGGCAGGCTGTTAGGCAGTTTGGGTCGGAGACAGTGCAAAGAAAAGGGTTAGTAAAGAGCATGCTGTCTTTTGGTTTGGTTAGTAACTCTGAGATCTGTGTTCTGAAGAGAAGAGAGAGGAGAGATGGGAGAACAAACCCAAGCATTATTCCAGCTGTATAAAATGTTTTACTCAGAGCACCCTTTGAATTAAGGTGAGCAACAATTTTCTACATGTATGCACAACTCTTAGTAATTTTGTTTATGCAATATTTTGAAAGAAAGGGTTGGCATAAAATATTTGAAGTTTAATTGAATTTAGCAGGCAAACATTATTTTAAATGGAAGCACAACTAATATCAATAATACTGTCTCTGCATGAAATGAAAAAAAGTACCCAGAACTGAGATTCTACCTAACTTTTTTTTTTTTTCCTGTTCCATCTGGAGGCATAGAATCACAGAATGGTAAGGGTTGGAAGGGACCTCCCAAGATCATCTAGTCCAAACCTCCCATCCACTAACTCAATATGCAGGTTGCACAAGAACGCGTCCAGATGGGTTTTGAAAGTCTCCAGAGAAGGAGACTCCACAACGTGTCTGGGCAGCCTGGTCCAGTGCCCCGTCACCAAAATAAAGCTTCTCTTTAAATGCAAGTGAAACCTGTGTTCTAGTTTGTAGCCATTGCCACTTGGCCTATCAGTGGCCACCACTGAGAAAAGCCCAACCTCATCCTCCGGACCTCTACTCTTTATGCATTTGTATGCATTGCTAAGATCCCCTCTCAGTCTTCTCCAGGCTAAAGAGCCCCAGGTCTCTCAGCTTCTCCTCTAAGAGAGATGCTCCAGTCCCTTTATCATCCTCATGTCCTTCTGTTGGAATGTCTTCAGTACTTTCCTGTCCTTGAACTGGGGAGCCCAGAACTGGACACAAGACCCAGAATGAGGGCTCACTGGGGCAGAGTAGAGGTGGTGGAAAACCTGCCTTGATTTGTTGACCACTCCCATCTTAATATACCTCTATTATTCAGCAGGAAAAGGCAGAGAATGGGAGAAGTGTTTGAAAGTCAAGGTGTTGCTTTCCACATCTCTACTGTTTTCCATTCCAGGACCTCAAGAGCTTTACAAGCTTAATGTGATTAACTTTATGCTCAGTAAGCAGTTGTACCCACAAAAATAGGTAGGCCTTTACAAGATTAGGGCCTCAATTTGTCCTTAAGTAGCGAGCAGTGAATATCATTTAGTGCTTTGACAGAGCTCTATGAATAACAGATACCGTGATTTGTCTGAAGATCTGTCAAAATGAAAATTGCATTAGATTAACCTGAAACAAAACAAAAGCGCTCACATTTGCAGTAAGCTGCAAGTAAATACAGAAAGTATAAAATAAAAAGAAAGGGAAAAAAAAAGCATTAATGAATAGCTGATTTTAAAATTCAACCTTTCTTAAAGCTCTTGAAATGTCGTTCTTCAAAATAAAATGGAAATTATTTAAAACTACCAGTTAGAGTTGAAATAATGCTTCTTAGTACATCAAACTGAAATAGCTACTTTTCTTTATACACAGCATGACAATTTTCACTTTTGGTAGGAAGTGTTTTCTTGTCTCTGTGTTATGAAAGGTCAAGCAGAGCTTTTGACCCATGTCTGTTTATGGTAAAACATCCTCTCTGAACAGCTTGTGAGGCTTTTTCTGAGGGCAGCTGAATTCAGCTTTGCTGTGCCCTGTGGCCTTCGCCATGAAGACCTGCTTTATGGTCTCTGGGCAAAGAAATACCCTGTGGGGCCTTGACACATGTGCTCCAATGACCAACGTGCTAACAGTTGTGGTCATGAGAGATCATTTTCTGTGCCAGGGGTGGTTTAGGCTGGAGGTTAGGAGGAAGTTTTACGCAGAGAGTGATTGCCCATTGGAATGGGCTGCCCAGGGAGGTGGTGGAGTCGCCATCACTGGAGGTGTTCAGGAGGAGACTTGATAGGGTGCTTGGTTGCATGGTTTAGTTGGTTAGGTGGTGTTGGATGATAGGTTGGACACGATATTGAAGGTCTCTTCCAACCTGGTCTGGTCTATTCTATTCTATTCTATGAGCACGGGACCTCCGACTAACACCATGAAGAGCACGGGACCCAGCTCCCGGCAATGTCCTCGATTTGTGTGTGAACGCTGGAGCAGGAGGGAACGGAACGCCCCAACAGAAATCCCGTGGTTACTCCTCTGGGATGCGGAGGGACATGGGTTCAGGTCAGCCACAGCCGCCTCCTCCTTCCGCCGGGCAGCCGGCGGGCAGTGCTCAGCTCTGCCCACAAGAGGGCAGCAGGCTGAGCCGGGAGGCCGCGCAACAAGGTGCCGGGGAAGACCTGCCCCTGCGCTGTCAGCGCCTTCGGGCTCTCTCCTGCTGGTCTCCTCCCGGCCGAGCTCCTGATCCCGGCCCGCTGCGGGTCTGACTAGAGTATGGGGCAGTGTTTAGCTGCTCAAGGCGTGACACAGAGCAGTGGGGGCGAGTGTGGCAGGGCTACAGCTTCTTCTACCCAGATAAGAGTTATCAACGGCACAGTTGTCTTGCTTCTGAGCCCTCAGCAGAATGGAAGTGTTTGTGGCAGGCCTTAACAACTACTGCCCAAATACGGGAGAACAAAAAAAAAAAAGGCAGCAATGGGCATGGCCTGCCTGGGGCACGACTGGTCAGAGACACACATCAAATTTGTGCCACCTGCCCCCATGGTCAGCAGCCAGGGAAGTCTGAAGTGGTCTGGGTAGCAGAGGCCCATCTCTCTCATGCCCAGGCTGGCCACAGCCCTTCTCTGCCAGCCAACGCTTTCACTCTAATGTTTACAGCCCTTCTCACATATTTTGGTTGCATTAGTTAGGGAAAGAGCTAGGAGTCTGAAAAACTTACTCGTCATTTTCTAATAAAAGCCCACAAAGAGGATAAGCAATAGCAGAACCAGCTGAATGGAAAAGGGCTGAGGAGTCAGGCAGCGAGAGGGCTGCTGACAGGCACTTCAAGAGGCAACTGCATACAGAAACCAGGATTCAGAGATGAGAAAACCTGAAAAGTTTCCTGAGTCCACTGCTAGCTCAAGCCAGACCAGATTACCAAAGTGTTTTTTGAAAGAAGCCATACAAAATATTTTAAAAAATGATTATTTAAAATATGTGAAATTATGAGTGGAGCAAGCATTACACTTAGACAAAACACAGTTCAATAAGTACAGAAGAATGACTTAAAGAATGTGGCCTTTTAAATTATATACAGAGTTGCTGAAACATTTTTGGATGTTTATGTTACCTTAATCATTTTTTAAACAACATATATATTGTGCTACTGATTAAATATATTTCCCATATCAGTCTTTATAACAGAGCAGATTCTGATTGCATTTGTAGGAAGAGGCATTCTGGGGACTGTGGAAAAGCTTTTGGCCAAGTGACTTTGTGCTGCAGTTCAGCAGGAATAGAGAGAATATGTACTTCTTTTCCAAAGAAGTCATTCATAGTAATCAGATCAATTTTGAGTTGAAGAGAGCAGCCCGTTTTGGTATTTCAAAATCCATGAGTGGAGGCAACAAGTGAGGCTGAACTGAATGGATTTCAGAAAAGCGAAGGTTCTCAGCGCAAGTTTTTGAGAATGTTCACAAACAGATGCCTCTAGGATTTTTGAGACTAGGTACAGGTCACCTTGTAGCCATTGATTTCTTTGGAAGCAGGTACCTGGTCACCAATGCAGTTTTGAAAATCTTATTATGCCTCTACTGCAGATTTGGAGTCCTAATATCTGGCTTATAGTGACAAGAAACAAGCTTTCAATTCACTAACTGTAGTTAATATTAATATAGTACTAATACATGTTTTAATAAATCATGCTATTGAATACATAAGAAAAAAAAGCTTTTACAAATAACATGGTTTATGTTACAAATAGCAATGTGTACATCTTTTGCATTGTAATTGTACATTTAGCTTGATACAAATGAAAAAAAATAATCTCATGTACTAATACTGAAGATGTAGTGAAGTACTTTCTAATGCATGTTAAGGAATCTACCATATATGTTAAATTTTCTGCTTAAAGATATATATGAGCTGCACTTGGTAAGAAATAGCCATCTGGAGTCATGGCTATGTGTATATGCAGTTGTGATTTTGAATGACTATCCACACTGGTAAGAGCAAACATTTTTAGAATAAGAATGAAAAGTGGAAATGCAAACCAAGATTAAAAGTAATTGCTCATATCAAGATTCCATTATTCAGAGCTGTGATTTATGTAATTTTGATTTACATGACAATGTAATTCAATTCCTCCAATGCAATTAAGCTCCCGAATTTGAGACCATATAGTTTTATTGACCTGCAAAAATACCTTTCTAATCCCTCTGATTCCATTTTACTTATCTGTTAAAAAAGAATAAAAACTTTTGTCTTTAATGGGTGAAGGTACCATGCAAGTGCAAATGCTATTATACCAAATGGTAATTGAAATGGTAAAGGAGCAAAGGTTTTTAATAAAATGACAATTCAAGATACATGCATATGTCCCTGTGTGAACATTGATTGAAATGAGGAAAGTTAAAAGTGAATTTTGAGTGCCCATAGAAAAATGCATTGAATGTTAAGAGTAAATTAAGAAGTGCGTAGGCCAAGGGACAGAGCTGTCTCAGAAATGGATAAAGAAAGAACTGAAATATTCCTTTGAGGATCTGGGACAAAGGATCCTCAGTCCTTGATAACAGTGCAAAGCAGGTTGGGGAATAGGCTTTGGGAACACAGGCATAATGACACTTCAAAAGACCCAGGAACTTGAAAAAGTTGAAAACGCAGTTAGCGACAGATTTGGATCTGAAGAGGGAAAAAAGCAATAGTGAGCACAGCTGGATATGAACTTTGATGTTGAATTACACAAGGCTTAAGAAGAATTAGGGCCTTTAGAAGATACTGTCATTGGAAATTCTGAGAAGTGACTCCAGGGCAGTGCAAAGGCCAAATTCTCCTCTGCACTAAAGCTGTTGCTAGCAGCTCACTTCAGCAGAGGCTGGTGAGTCTGACACATATCACTGCACAGGTGCTCCCAGTTCCTGGGATACACCCACCCAGAGGTGTCTAAATAAAGTGAACAACAAAGACAAAGGAACCAGTGATGGCCTCTCAGGTGCATAAGAACCATATTTGGAGTTCCTATTGCTGACAAAGTCTGCATGCCAAGCAGAGGCTTTAAGAGACTAGTTTAGGGGTTAACCGTGTGAGAAGGATGTACAGATAATGATGCACAGGATGGTAGGTAAGCTGCCAACCCCTGGACAGGTTTGTGAAAACTATCCGGTGTTCAGGGACACTAGAGTTATGGCAGTATCTTTCAAAGGTAACTCAAAATTGTGGAAAAGTATTATATTGGTGTGAAGTTAGGGGAAGAAAAAAGAACTCTGACAAGATGAAGAAAAGAAGAATGTAGCCTGGCCTTTCTCATACTGACATGGGTATCTGCATAGGCAATACAAGTCTCATCATTCACAAAATTTTATGTAAATTCTACTTACTGAATGTGAGGAAAATGGTGTCTCTGTGAAATGGCAGACCTTTGGAGCATGGAATAATGTCATGCCAAGCAGCCTCATATTGTTGTTGGCATCTAAACTTTCCCAGTTGTTCTGCTTCAGAATTTGCACGCCAAAGTGGAGCGACAACCAATACAAAAGAAGGGACCATCCCCTGTAACTCCTACCGTCTCTCCAGAAACTGCCTCACACAGTCAAGTTAACAGTAACCAAGAATTTCAGTGTCAAAGCACATTTTTCCTGATAGCTCAATCCCTCCCTCTCCTCCCTGCTTCTTTAACCCACTCCTTTTGAATTCTCACAGTTGCCGCTACTAATGGAGCCCTGCTGGTTAGGACAACATCTGAGAATACACCAGTGCTGAATTTGTAACAGTTTCTAGTTAAAAAATATAGAATTTGGAGGAAAAAATATAAAAAGAAGTTTAATGGATTCCAGCTGAGAAACCTCTAGGACACTAAGATACACTCTGCCTAAGATGACTGTCTTCTCACTTTTCATCATTTTACTGTCTTCTGAATTGGTTGGCAGTGATGACACTGACAGTTTAATCCTAATTTCTAAATCAGTATCAACAACTATTTCTTTCTGTGGAAGTGGTACAGAACAACTCTAAATGACATAGGGAATGATGAGAAATTGCACTTTCCTTTTGGCCCCTTTTGGAAAGATGAGGAGAGGAGAGGCAAATGGAAAGGCAAAAGGGAAAGAGGGGAAAGGGAAAGGGGAAAGGGTGGGAAAGGGAAAGGGGAAAGGGGAAGAAAGGGAAAGAGCAAAGAGAAAGGGGCATGGGGAATGGGGAGGGGAAGGGAAGTCCCTTCACTTCTGACAGATAGTCATGCTTCTAAAAATTAAACTAAAAAAATCCTGCTGTATCGGTGATTCTGTGCTTTTCCTAAATCAGAATAGATCATCACTACAGGACAGACAGGGGACACTAACCTGAAATCAAATTAAATTTACCTTTATCAGGGGAAGAGGAATAATATAGAACATGTAACTTTTTTTGAAAAAACATATAATAGGTTCACTGCACTTCTATTTAAAAAGTAGTTGTTATTCTTTCTAAGGTTTTAGCAGATCCCAGGGATGTATGAATTCACTAACTTCAGCAATGATGGTCTGGATCAAATGTGTACATAGAATGACTCACTTGATATATGCCCTTTGCCTGCAAGGTTTTGTTTTTATCAGGCTGTACTGTGACTTTGGCACGAGCCCAGATGTGTGAATATGGTAGCTCACTTTATCCTGCTGCATGACACGCAGCTTGGGAAGTAAAACTGCTCCTTGTTACAGCTCACTTCTTACAGGCATTATACCTTATTTCAACCAAATCCCTGTGGAATGGATCCTTTTTGGCTTATGTCCCTTTTTTTTCACTATGTTCTGTCTGATAACATTTTTTTCCCCTTAATTTCAACATGGATCTCGTGAAGCTTATTAAAAATTGGTGCTTATCAACAGAGGCTTTATTCTAAATGTTTGTGAAAAGAAATGTCATCTATTATTTACCTAGAAAGCCTTACTGGGAAACCCCCATTAACAGCCACTTCCCAATCAGCTTGTGCTACACTGTCCTGAAATCTGGAAAGTGCACAATATTCTTTGCTCCCATTGGAACCAGGGCAGTCCTGCTGCCTTCAACGTATGGTGTGTTCTCAGCATCTCCCAGGATGTGGTCTTCAGGCTCCAGTTCGCAAATACATGCGCTTAACTTAAGCATGTGAGTAGATCCATTAATGTAGTGCTTAAAGTTAACCATGTATGTAATTGCTTGCAGGGCTGGTTCCTTAATTAGCTACACTCATCCTTTAATCCTCCCTATCTTTTAACCTCTCTACTGTTATATGCCTCAATTTCATTAATCAGATAATAAACATCGGGGAAGTTGTCCTTTACTGCTTCTAGAGGCTTCAAGATTTGAACTGAATGAAGGTGAACCATATGCAAAGACTTATTATTTAACATGGTAAAAATAAAATATAACAGCATAGGAAGGTGTTTACAATTTCTGAAGAACACCTTGATCTTCCTTCTGTTAACTAAATGACATTCCACACTTTCTGATATCGCGCATGGATTTCTTGCTGATTTTCCCCCCTAAGTTTAAAAATTGCACATTCTTTGTATGATGAATTTCCAGGTTTAAATAGTCCTGTTACACTTTCAAAGCAGCAAATCAAAACTGAAATGCAGCAGTGCAAAGATACCAGAGCGGCCACACTGAAACAAAGAAAACCACCGAACACCACGACCACCACCATCACCAAAAAACCCCCCAACCCAACCAACAAACTACCAGAAAAAACAACCAAGCAAAAACTAACCCCAAACCCAATCCAATTGGGTTCTAGAAACACAACATAGTGCAGAAGGGAAAAACCAAACCAAACCACCAGGAAAAAAAAAAAAAATCAAGCAAACAGAAAAACCTCACAATCTCTGGCAAAATTAGTTTTGAAGAGGACATTTTCCAATTACTGTTTCTCATTAAAAGTGTCTGCTAGTTGCACTTAGATATGCTGACTGCTTTCTGCCAATCTCTCCTTATCAAGTCTAAGGGCGCCAGGAGGGCAGGAAAGCGTATTTGCAGTTGTTAGGTTTCATTGCATTTTTTACTTTTTTTACTTCCTTGACCTATTTTTCCCCCTAATCTTTAATTTTTCTCTTTTTCTTAGATCAGCACATTATCATTCCTCCAAATTTTTAATTATACTCCTTGACAACTCCCTGGAGTCCTCAGCTTGAACTTACTTTCTCCACTTGCTTTACCTCTAAGCAATGAGCACCTATGCTATATTTTGCTTACAGGTTGGACTCGATGATCTTCGAGGTCTCTTCCAACCTTAGTGATACTGTGATACTGTGATTTTGCTTGTAGTTTCCTTCACTTAATCTGTGTACTGCAATCTGTCCCATTTGGAGAGTTGCTTTGCAGTTTGACAGTATTGGGAGTCTATTCTTTCTCAGTTATTTCCCTGTCAGGTTCACTGCTTCTGCAAACAGAGCTATTGACAGCATACACTTTGAATCCAGCCATGAAAATCGCTTCATGATAATCTTTACCAAATGCTGCATTATATGGTACTACATTTGCTACTGGGCTGGGAATTCTTCTCTCTGTTTGTAAATCTGCTTTTATGATCATATTATTTTGAACACTTCATTTCATGCCTAATACTGAAAAAGGAATAAAGTATCATAGCATCCCCCTAAAAAGGGGATGCTAGCCTATCCGATTTTCTTTCAGTATTGCTCACTTAATATAGTGAGTAAGCCTGGGGTCCAATATGATTCCTTTATAATGTACATTGAACTGTATCACTTTCTTCCTCAAGCCAGTTTGCCATTGAGACAGATACACTCTACCCATCTTCTCATTACTGTGATCAATCTTCTCTCTGCTGACCAGAATTTAATCCTATTAAATCATTCGGCTTGCAGTAAATGTGTATCATACACATGCATGCTTTCCACAGCAGATTACTATAACTGCCTTTATTTTTGGAACATACTCCAGGCTTATCTGTACAACCCCACTGCATGGCTGCAGGAAGCCAGGAGCAGCACAGCCCTCCCGTGGAGAGAAAGTGGTGCGCAGGGACTGCATGGAAGGCACAGACGCTCCCCAGCCTGTGCTCCAGGAGTACAGATTTCGAAGAGGGGTGGCAAAGGAGGACAGAGGAGACATCACAGATGTTATGGGCCTGCTTTACACATTATACAGCTGCTCATGGCTGTGCTGGCAGCTGGGAGAAATGAATGCTTACAGTCTATGAAGGTTCCTATGTGTCCTGATACCATGTGGTTTTCTCAGTTATTTATTTATTTATTTATTTAAATTTCCCCCTATAGCATTAGTAGAAGTGATAAAGCTCTTTACTAGGGGAGAAGCCTTCCGGGTCATTTAGTCATTTGTAGCTACCAATGTTTCAACTGGTTTGGGTCACTAGAGGGTGCAGATTAGTCTCTTCAGTCTCAGTCTGGACATTTGTTTTGTGACATACAAACCCAGACAGTCTGTGTTAAGTGCCTTGGAGAGGAGGCATGAAATTACTTACTTTGAGTCTTTGCATGTGTCCAGTTTTTTACAAGGACAGTTTTACTTTTACAAGCAAAAACTACCAAGATTCTATATTAGGTAGAGCAAGGAATTTTATGCCTTTTCCTGTCACATAAAATAAAAGGCTTTGTTAATATATCTATTAAACAGAAGAACAACATGAAAAGTAAGATGACTTATTTAGTATTTTAATAGCCTGAAAGTAGCACATTCAAATTATGTCACCTATTTTAGAAATAGAAAATACAGCTCAAAGAGATTTTTAGTCTGTAATTGAGTTGTGGTTTTTTTTTTCCCTTTTTCCCTTCATATCAGGTGTACAGAATTTTCAGTAGATTCTTATTCCTTTCTCTGTGTGGGTCACCAAACTATTTCCCCATTTTGCTGATTTTGATAACAAGAGTTATGGAATTTAATGGTCTCTAAAGTTTTTAGAATTACCAAATTGGCAAAGATGCAACAGACGATAGTTGAATTAGAGTGCTTTGAACTTCTACACTTGGTACATAAATGCCTGTGACTTAAAGCTATAAATACACATTTTCTAATGCTTTTCACATTTTATGTAAAAACATGACTGTTATGTGTGAATGTGAGTTGTTTGGGGGTTGGGATTTTTTCTGTTTGGTTGGGTTTTTTGGGTGACAATAGTTTCAGATCGCATCTTCATTTAGCTGTTGTAATGAACCACTTGGATTTACAAATACTCTTGTCAGGGAACTAGTAGTTCAGAAAACAATGAGAATGCAAAAATCTTCCTTGTTCTCTGTGCAGGCTAGGCTCTTAATGAGAAATAATGGTGATGAGCTGTAAAGCAGGATGGTCCAGCAGTGTTCTCCTGAAAGATATCATCTAATTGTCCTAGAAGCTGCATACTACAGCATCCCGAAACACCTTGATGAATAAAAGCCTCTGTCCAGAGCTTAATTAAGAAAAATTTGAGCATTTAAGACTGCTTACAAAAGTTATGACCAGTCAATCAAGGTTGTAGCACTGAGTTCACATGATCATTAGTGGTTCTATTGAAGATCTAAGCCATTGCCACACACACACACACACACACACACACAAAACCCCCACAACCCAGAGAATTCTTCTCTGCAGATGTGATTTTTGTATGTTATGTATTTCCATGGAACTACTTGCTGGACCACAGGTAGATCAATACATGTTTAAACAAAAAAACTTTGGCTCTGTTCACACTCTTCATTTTGCTAATTGGACTTGCTAAAGAGAAATCTCTTTTGTGAAATAGTCAGGAATTGCAGTACAAAGTTAATTCTTGACAGTACTCAAGTCCATCATGCTTCACTAGAGTCAAAATGTCACAAAACAATGCGAAAAATAGTGCCCTATACAGGTTAGCCAAGCACCAGAAGTATAGCACAATTGTGGCAGTGTGGACAGCATCTGGATGACAACTTGTCTATTACTGAGTCTATTGTCTCCACTGTGGATCACAAGGTCTGCTCCATAGCCAAAGTGGACTGGCAACTAAGAAAGCTGAAACAGGTTGAATAACCTGTTAGTATTTGAGGCTGCAGATAAGTAAAGCCCCTGATTCTTAGACCTGTCTGTCAGAAACAGCGAGGCTGAGTAGGGAAAGAGGATACAGTAAAGACAAAGGAATTCATATTAAAACATCATCATTTTCTATGGTGGAAAAAAAGAATATCCTTATTGTGATAGGGACATGCTAGCACAAAAGGGGAAAGTAGAAGCAGCAGTGTTTTCAACTTTTCCCAAACATGCACAAACAAGTTTATGTCTTTGGTAGAATTATTTTTAGGATCTAAATTAATAGATTTCATGAATTACACACAGATGTGTGCTCTGCAGAAGTGATACCTGTATGGGAGCTCTGCTTTTGCCCCATTGCAGGCAGTGCAAAGCAGGCAAAGCTCTGCCGAATCAGTACTTGGCTCTGCACAGCTGCGTGCAAAGAAGACTGATAAAAAACTGTGAAGTGGCTCCAAGGGGAGTCTGATGACTGTGGCAGGGCTCTCCATGTACAGACAGGGCAAGGGTAATGCTAGTAAGAGGCTGAATCAACTAATAAGCAAAACACTATTAAATTCATCAGGTAGTTCTCATCTCTTACAAGGAGGAACCTCCTACTCCATAGTTTCAGACAGTGTTGTAACTGGCCTCAACTCTCTGATGAGAGTTTTAAAAATGTAAAACCCACTGACAGCAAAACAGTGACTATCCAGCAGGGAGATGCCATGGGAGGTGCAAGAGTAGCCTGGAAATTGATTTATTTCAAGGACTGATACTGTATGGATTATTTACATGAAGATGCTGTGCAGAGAGATTTGAAGTGGGAATGTGAAGCATACTTAAAACCCCATGTGGACATTTCATAGTCAATATTTGAAAGTGGAGCACAATATGAGGCAGGAGGAAATGAGACTTCAGCTGTGGAATTCTGCACAGAGCAATAGCGCTAGAACTGATTCTATTCTGTGTCAAACAAAGCTTGGGAGAGAGGCAGCTTAATCAAATCTTAGTTCTAGTTCAGTACAATACAATACAATACAATAAAGAAGGTTGGAAGAGACCTTCAAGATCATCGCGTCCAACCCATCAAACAACTAGATCATGTCACCAAGTACCCCATCAAATCTCCTCCTGAACACCTCCAATGACGGTGACTCCACCACCTCCCCAGGCAGCCCATTGCAATGGGGAATCACTCTCTCTGTATAGAACTTCCTCCTAATGTCCAGTCTAAACCTGCCCTGGCACAGCTTGAGACTGTGTCCTCTTGTTCTGGTGCTGGCTGCCTGGGAGAAGAGGCCAACCTCTGCCTGGCTACAACCTCCCTTCAGGGAGTTGTAGAGAGCAATAAGGTCACCCCTCAGTCTCCTCTTCTCCAGGCTAAGCAACCCCAGCTCCCTCAGCCTCTCTTCATAGGGCTTGTGTTCCAAACCCCTCACCAAACTCGTTGCCCTTCTCTGAACACGTTCCCGCAAGTCAACATCCTTCCTAAACTGAGGGGCCCAGAACTGGACACAGTACTCAAGGTGTAGCCTAACCAGTGCAGTGTACAGGGGCACAATGACCTCCCTGCTCCTGCTGGCCACCCTGTTCCTGATGCAGGCCAGGATGCCATTGGCCCTCTTGGCTGCCTGGGCACACTGCAGGCTCATGTTCAGCCTCCCATCAACCAGCACCCCCAGGTCCCTCTCTGCCTGGCTGCTCTCCAGCCACTCTGACCCCAGCAGTCCATGTCCAGAAATTAAAAAAAAAAAAAAGGGGGGGGGGAGGGGAGAGGAGAAAAACATCCCAAACCCCTCAAAATCATACATATAAAAAAAAAAATCATTAGATGAAAATGCTTCAATCGGTATTCCTAGTCAAAGGCATATGTAAAATCACATTCTTTTGCTCACGAGTTAGGGACATACATTGCAACATCATACTTTGTTTTAGTCTATTCATATGTATTTGAAAAGTAAATATAACATGTTTCTTTCAAAGATATATTTGTAAGCAAAGACAGTTCATTTCCATAAGGAAGAGCTTTTTCTGTCATGCCTATCATTCTTACTATGCTGTAAATGGAAAAAAAAACAACCTAAATCACTGCATTTCTTTCTCTTTTTTTTTGTTGCCCTTTGTTCTTGCAGTTTTTCTTGTATTGTTCTTGCCATTTTCTGAACGTAAATGTCTAGATCTATAAAGAGAACCTTGACCCTGTGCTGGTCATTAACATTTTAAAACATACTTGAGTCAATGACCTGTGGATTAAAAGCACTGTAGCCTGTTACCAGTCTACCAGGAGAGTCTGCCCTAGTGTTAAGTCATTTAGCAAAAAAGTCCTCTAGTTTGTGATCTCCTACATCTATTGTTTCAAAAGGAATGAATCCTAAAATAATAAATGCCAGTTTATAGTTTCATCACATATCTGTCGGCTTTTGTTTAGTGTAGGTATAACTATAACAGGATTCACTCTTTTCTATCCTTCATGGTTCAATCCCTGTAATTGTAATTCACGGTCAAGATATCTGTCAACACATTGCCTCTTTTTCTGGTTGATAGTTCATACAACAATGGAAACTATCTGCCAAGTACCACCTGTCTTTTCAATAATTCAAGATATTAAATAAATAAAATGGAGTGTGTACCTGCTGCCTTATTTTCTTTAAACTTGCTCATCCCTCTCATGCACATTTAATGATAAAAGTTGTACCTTAAGAGATGCTGGCTTGTCATCGCCATAGAAGGTGAAGTTGGAACCAGGGAAAACTTTGCTTTTCTAACTTACTCTTTCCCTACAAAAGGAAAGACAGCTTCAGGCTGCTGTCACTATGAGTGTGACAGTTACTTAAGTTAGTCAGAATGCATGCATAAAGTCAGAGCATTGATAGTATCTGTGCTTTTAAGCAATTGTAATGAAATTCAAATCCCTTCATATGGAATTAAATTTGACACAGTTGGGGTTTTTTGTTGTTATTTTAACTTTTTGTTTAATAAAATTCTCTACTTTCTGATTGTTATTTATATTGTTTAGTTTATTTAACTTTGCAGTTGAGCTAGTTCAGTGTGTATGGTTCAGACCTAGGTGCTGGGCACAGCAAAGTTAGAAATTTGACTGTTACATGCATCCATGACACTGTTGTAACTGTTCTGCTGAGGCACCCGTCACAGAAATGGTGATAACTGGCAAAGTGTAGTTTGAAACAGGAAACTGCTTTTTGCTGGTTTAGAAGTGGGTAAGTGATCCATAGGGACCACACCCAGATCCTCAAAAGCTGCTTAAAGATCTTCATGCCATCAAGTTGATTGCAATGTTGTGGGGCAACTTCTGAGTATCTGACCTGGCAGAGTTGCACAGGGCCACAGATGGAATATAGGGAAGAAATGATCATGAAGGTGAACTTTTCATGCTCTAGGCCCTAAGCATGAAGACATCTTTTTTCCTCTGAATTTTTTACAGAATGGGGTCTGGGTTGGAAGGGACTTCCAAAGGTCATCTACTTTTAATATCTACTTCATTTTTTTTTTCAATCAACATATATGTAAATAAGAAAACATATTTGTTTTTATCAAGACAGAGTCTGAAATGTGAGAACTGACTGTTCTGTACTTTTCCCCCAAGCAGTCTGTGGAAAGGCAATAGCTCTGTTTCATGGATAACACAGCCATTAGCAGTCTGCTTCTGACCAGTGCTATTATGTCACACCTGGTTTTGATGTCAGAATTGAAAGCAGCATGCAGCCACTTCAGTTTTCTCATAGTATTTTGGATATGCTGTATCTTGTTAGATAACATATGTTGCAACTTGTCAAAAAGCAACAACAATTTCAATAAATAAAGATGGTTACCAAAAAAAACCCAAAAAAGCTTAAAGCATTAATGATGTAGATAAGAGCCAAAGGTGGTGTACATGGTGGGGTGAGGAGGGGTTTGCAGAAATCTTCCTTGTGTGCAGTCTTTTCTAGCCTAAGGGATTTCAAAGTGTGTTCAGGGCTACAGAAGAAGCATAATTCAATTACTACTCTGCATTGTGGCCGATTTCAGTAGTATAAATAGGTTCAGATGGTCGAAATGCTACTATGACCTTATCATCCCATGATACATGATGGTTAAACAAGATCTGAGGTTTTGTGTAAAGAGATTCCAGTCTGCTGATTTCTATGGCAAACCACCACTGTTAATGACCACTTTAGTCTGTTAAGTGAGATCGTACTATTTTTTTTTTTTTTCAGATAACAGCTCGTCTGGAGAGGCAACAAAATGAAACACACACAAAGCAAGAGGAGCATACCATAACTGGCAGAAGCAGCAGTTCATGTCTCTGAGATTGTCTCTGACTTGCAGACTGTAGGCCAGAGGAGGAATGTGTTTCCCATTGCCTTATTGGTTCCTCTAGATAAAGCAGATCTGAATGAAGATGGGTTTTTATGATGACAGTTTCACAGCATCCAGGACAAGAGTCATGGGCTATGGTGAAAAGGATGATGTGATTTGGCTTCCTCTGATACATATCTCCTCAATTCTGTAAGGTCCTGGTGGCACTGATGGGTGTAGAAGGTGGCTGGATGAGATATCTATGATGATAACAAAATAATTTCTTTTGCTCTATTGGCACATTCAGCACTGCTTCTTGTGCTACTTACATGATCACTCAACGAATGTGTCTTCTGGGCTGGTTTAAAGCCCAGATAAAACTCCTTGGTGATGAAAAGAAGAAGCCTGCAAAAACTCTGCACAGAGATTGCCAGCAGCATGCCTGTGACATTGGTTTTGCATCACGAAGCATCATTACCACTTAGACTGCAAGTTCCTTGGGCTACAGACCTTGTCAGTGACTACTTTTGTCAATTAGTGTGTGAGTTGAATCATATTTAATACAAAGCAAAATACTTTTTATCTGAACATCCATGGTTGAGGTGCGTTTGGTCAAAAATTAATCTTGCCTTGTCTTGAAATTAATTTTATTTAAAAGTATAATGGTTACTGTCCTGCATCAACAGCAGAATAGGAAGGACATGGACCTGGTGAAGAGGCTCCAGAGGAGGACCACAAAAATGATCAGGGGTTAGAGCACCTCTGCTACGAGGACAGGCTGAGGGAGCTGGGGTTGTTCAGCCTGGAGAAGAGGAGGCTCTGGGGAAATCTGATAGCAGCCTTCCAGTAGCTGAATAGGGCCTACAGGAAGGATGGAGAGAAACTGTTTAAAAGGCCTGCAGTGACAGGATGAGGGGCAATGGCTTCAAACTAGAGAAGGGCAGATTTAGACTGGATATCAGGAAGAAGTTCTTCACTATGAGGGTGGTGGAACACTGGAACAGATTTCCCAGGGAGGTGGTTGAGGCCCCTTCCCTGGAGATATTCAAGGTGAGGCTCAACAAGGCCTTGGGCAACCTGGTCTAGTTGAGTATGTCCCTGCTGACTGTTGGGGGGTCAGACTAGATGACCTTTGGAGGTCTCTTCTGGCCTGGGCCATTCTATGATTTGAATGAATCATAATGCAGTATCAGACTGCTATGTGTAATCACCTGGCTGTGATGTTTGTGTCACACACAACATTGTGTATTGCAAAGTGAATGAAATGCAAGTGAAAAAAAGCCTTGACATATTCAAGGTAAAGAATAATTTTACTCCTCCTGTAAAAGAACAGGGCGGGGGGAAGAAAAGGAAGAAAGAAGATTGATTGCCTAAGTGTGCACATATTACAAAGCTGTCATTTATAGGAACAAAGCAAAAATAAACTGCCTTGGTACTACTGGCATAATCTAATGACCTGCATTGCTTGATGTAGAATCTGCACAGAGCTAATGACTTCAGGTCTTGCTGACCCTCTATGGCTCAGTTCCCAGAGTCCTATGGAGCATATGGGGAAAATAGCCAGTTTTTTCACAAACACAAATATTTGCTTGAGCTGAGCCCAGGACCAATACAGTCTAACCATCATCTTGTAAAAGGAAGTTTTGTTGCCAAGTGAAAATTTAATCTGGAAGCGAGAGTCAGTAAGAAATAGAGTTGTTCCATCAGACAGTCCTTCTCTGCTATGAAAATCAAACCCCTGGTAAGAGGAGCAGATTGTAAAAATTGTACTATGATGATATCTAAATACCTCCTAAAAAAAAAAAAAAAAAAAAAGATTTATTATTTTAGTCTAGTCCTGAAGGGAATTTGCAGAACTGCCAGGACTGCTGCCACTGATGTGGGGATTGCAGACAGCACAAACCAGGCTCTAAATAATGGATCAAAAGAGGAGCCTCAAAAGCTACTTTTTATTGCTCTTTGGGGAATAGCACAGACTGTTATAAAATACTGCAGGTTGTGAAACTCCAGTAGCAGTGTGTAGTTTAAAGGAGAAATAGCCTCAGGGAAGATGAGGAAAGTTCAGTGGCAGAAATCTGGATAGAGCTACAGCTGGACTGTAGAAGACAGTGGTACATGGGGCAGAGGTGGCAGAATGTCTCAAAGCTGAACACATCCCAACCTTTTGCAATGTTCAGCAGCCTGGTCCTTAGCCCTGTACAATGTAAACTTGCATTGCCTGGGTCACTTGGGTGGTCCCTTTCACCCTACATTCTGAAACAAAAGCACATGTGATTATATGGCCCAACCAAGCAAGTCATGGGATGAAGCTATTTTATCTGAGTATGATCATACCAACTCTGCTCCTCATGTCTAAAGGGGGAGGCATCATCAGCATAAACCAGCCTTTGTTAGTTCAGATTGTCTTACAAGATGCAAGACAGACCTTTCCTCAATCAAAGCTCTACAGCATGGTTATTTATAGCTCTGGGGTCTTTTCCCAATTGATTTTTCCTTGTAAAAAGCCAACAAAAATAAAAATCAATTATGGTGGAATATAAATTAAATGAAATATAAATAAATATGTGATTAAATATAAATTAAAATGCAGTGAAGAACAGTAGTTTATTTTCACCTGAAACTTAAATAGGCCAATAGGCGCAAATGCTTGGCTATCTCCAGGCAAACCAAGGGCTTGCTTGCCAGATTCAATCTCTGGTGACCAGCTCTTTGCAGCTACATGCAAGATTCAGTAAGAAAACAGATGGTATGCTGGGGTTTTGCTTCATGAAGAATAATAGATGAGTAGACAGAGCCTCTCAATCTCAGAGTAGCACACAGGGCGATCAGAATCCTAATCACAACCACACTGTGATAAAAGACTCGGGATGAAGAATGAATTAAGGTGATTTGGTCTGTTTTATCAGTAAAAGTAATAGTAAGATGTATTTCTTGCAATTCTTTAAGCAGAAGACAACTCACAGGAGAGATACATACTTCTTATAAAACAGTATGAAGTGGGATAAATCACACATTTAATAGTGTTTGCTGCCTCTGTATTATCAGCAAGATTATTCTCTGTATTCTGGCAAAATGGGTAAGAATATATTAAAAATATAGAGACAAAAATTCTCCTTCTGGCATCTTTTGTCCCCTCATTGTGAAGGCTGGCATAGATTAGGAAGCAAATAATTTGCTTTATGTTGCACTCTTTTGTTATTATGATACATTACAGTCTAACACAGGATTCTGTCATCTAGAAATATTTGAGCAAGATTTCCATATTTGAAAAACAATGTAATGTCAAGAAGGTAATAACAAGTGAAATAACATCAATATAACTAGAATATTAGGACAGCCTAAAAGTAATGATATTGCAGCCTAAGGTATTAGAAGGAAATGGCTTAAATTATTCAGTAAGTAAACTGATGTCTTGTGGTCAGTGCACTACATGCTTCACATATCACAGTTAGAATTAATATAATAATAGAGATTGATTATTAAGTAATAAACACTGGCCAAAGAAATCACTGTAAATATAAGTCAAATCTGCTGGGACAGCATATCTCTCTCCCTTTGGTTTGCAGAACAGACTTTGACACAAAACAGAGCTGAACACCCAATTCCTCACAAATATTTTTTGACTTTTTTGTCCATCTTGCAAATACAAATCAAGCTCTTACAGAAGGCAATGAAAAAATTGTGCACACAGTTTTCTCAGTGTGTTACTGTCCAAGATGTGATAGTAATAGAAAAAAAAATATAATTCTTTGGGTTTATCTATATGACAGTGCATCAGATACCTATGTGGCTTATAATGAAATGTAAATACAGCCTATAAATACCTAACCTTCTTTGTACTGCAGCACCAAATTACTTTGGTCAAAGCAGAGTCATTCAGGGACTTCTAATTTTTTTACTCAAAGTAATGGCTTCTGCTACAAAGATTTAAATACTGAATTGAGTCACTCACAAATATTTATTCAACCAGTGTGACAAACTACAGCTTCATGGAATTCCATTCCTGCCTTCTTGTCTCTCAGGTGGTGGCAACTGGTACAAAGTTATGCCACAATACGGTGAGTGGCAGAGAATCTGTCCTAACAGCTGCCTTCTAATTTGTTGTAAATAGTGCATTTTCTTCCTCAGATACAAGCTCACCTCGCCCACAGACATGAATATGAAGCAGAATCTTGGATTCCATAGGCTAATACCAAAAGGATTTATTAGCTAAATAAGACCTTTGATGCCACAGTGTTCAGATGGTCGGATGGGATTCATTCTTGTTTCACATGCAAGTACTCTTTCATTGCTTCATGTTGTGTTAGCCTTCAGGCTGCAATAAATTGTAAGTCCATTGTTCTAAAGGGGCTTATCACTAAGAAATGACTGAGAAAATGGAAACAAAAGAATTTCCAGTTCATGGTGGAGAGCACTGCTATGAAAAGACAGGTCCATATTGCTTGTGTAGATCAGAAGACAATGAAGTACAATTTATAGGGACAAATCTTCTTATATATTTTTAAAATTATTATTTTTGCATTAATATTTGTCATTATAGCACAGAAATTATTCAAATTGAAGTATTCAAGGCCTATCTCAAAATTACCAATGGAATATATAATTGATTAGAGGGTAAATAGACTCATGCAAGACATAGAGTATATTCCCCAGTTGAGGACGTTAAAGATGAGAAAAATGGAAGGCTTTGTTCCAGATTTACCTGATTACAAATTTCTGTTGACACTGTATAGATAGTAAGAAATACATTGTGAGATAGGAATCCATTCAGTCTTTTCAAATAAAGCTTGCTCCAAAGTTACAGTAAATCAGTACTCAGAAGTCATTGATAAGGATGACAAGCTTGAAAAACACTACCTGTTATTTCTAAATGTTCAAATAGCAAATAAAGAAACACAAACCCACTGCTTGATGCCCTAGGTACTCTTCAGTTCATGACCACTTAGTAGAGAATTTAACTGAGATGTAGTGCTTTTGAGACACTTGTTCAAACACAGAGTGCTCTCACCAAACCTCTCTCCTCTCTGTCTCTTGGCATATTGTGCAGATCTGCCCTCCATCAGATTTATATGCAGTATACTCTTAGATCTTAAGACAAACTAACAGGCCTCTGAAAGAGACCCCAGATGAAATATTCATGAACTGTCATAACGTTCATTATCATTTTATGATTCTCTTTACTTGGTCGAACAACACCACTTTCTAGCACTCTATTAAATCAGCCTAGCAAACTTTATAAATCACCAGCTAAACTACATGAATCTGTCACTTCTTAATGTACTGTCTGGGCTCCAAAAATACTTGAGCACATGGCAAAGTCATATGACTCGCTTTGCTGTCATTCTTCAACAATGATTTTTCTGAGCAAACTCATACCATATTAGGAGTTTACCCCCTTTTTACAATAGAGTTTGAGTTTAGTAGATAAATAAGCCAAAGAAACATGTAAAATCTAAAAGATACTTATTTTTTCAAGGGTGAAAATATCTAGGGAAAAAAATTACAAAATATGCATGGACTCACCAATTATTATTTTTTTCTTATTATTTCTATAGTGAATAAAATGGGGATGCTCAGATCCAGCTAAAACTCTGCAAGGCTGCTAGTGCTGGACTGAAAGCTAACTCAGTCTGCTAGATGATGATGCTAAATCCTATTGAAGAAAAATGGAAGTGACTGGAATTGCTGAGGACACAGATAACCTAAAGAGGAATCAGCTCTGTCCATTTCCATTAACAATATCACCTCTCATTTCAGGACCTTCAGAGAAAAGATCTTGCAGCTGTCTGTAGGACAATTTTTCTGCCTATCTCTGTAGGCTTAACAATAGTTCTCATACCAACTTTTATCAGTAACTTGCTGTGCAGGATCAGCATGGTCCTTTTATCTGTTGTAATTGCTGGAGTCAACACTCCAGCCTAGTCAAGTAATGTAACTGAGAGAAAACCCTGCAAGTTACTGATTTATTTTTTTTTTAAATTACATCTAGACTGCAATAAACCTATTAACTATCTCCTATATTTATTTGCTGCAATTTCACAAGGGGTTTGCAATATTGTCAGCAGTATCTCTTCTGTTGATAACATTCTACAAGGTCACAGTTACAATATCCTTTTAGTTCTGAGACTTAAAATTTCTGTATCTGAACCTTTGGCCTCTCTTCAACTATGCACTAAGGCTTACTGATTTGTGTGAATTTTGCCCCTGAAGCTGTGGAAACCTAAGCATATTTTGAAGCTAATTCCTTCCCTCTGAGGAGCTAGTAGATAATATAGACACTATTTACACACGATGTTAGCCTTTTGATACCAGTCATCTATTCCTGTGCTTGAAGTCAAGCACTAGTTTAAGTGCTTTGCCAGGCTGGAAAAACAGAGATGGGTCCCTGATAGCAGCAGGAGCCATGTAGAGAGGCAAAATAACCTTTAGATTAGGCAAAAAGTATTTATAACCATTATAAGAACGTTCAACATGTCTCTGTATTTAAGTATCCATTTAAAAATTGATGCCAAAGGCAGAAAATTTCAGAGTAGATTGTAAGATTTTAGTAGATTTATTTAAAGTTATAAGAGCTTTTAATTGTTAGTACAGAAACATTATGGTAAGTGATATGAAGCATAATTTTATGTTGCAAACTCACAAAAGGATCAACATCACAGAGAGAATGTTTAGTTTGGACATGTTGACATACTACCTTTTCCTCTTAAAAAAATAAAATAAAATATAGCTTTTCATTAGTTTTTGTATTTTCTTGTTGGTAATGTTTATCAGACCAGAGATTTGGCTTTAGAACTGGTTCTGAACAATCTGCATGAAACTCCAGACCTCATTTATTAAAGAGAAGCTGGGAGGGGCTGCAACCAAGATAGCCAGCTGAGCCAGCCCATGGGCTGTTCAATACATCAGTACTGGTGTCATGTCTGCTGTATTAGGGGAGGGCTGGCTGGGGCAGGAGTGGGTGTTTTGAGCAAGCAGCTGCAGAGGCACAGGGTCAGGCAGACAAGTCAAGTCATTATGGTCAGTACCATGTTATGTATCACTCACTTTATGTATTGTTCATCAGTTCATCAGCTGCTGTTGTTGTTCATCAGTATTGTTCATCAGCTACTCCTACTGTTTCTTCTCTCTTTGTGCTGTTAAACTCTCCACACCGCAACCTGTGGGGTTTTGCCTTTTTCTCCCGATTTTCCTTCCCATCCCACCAGGTGGACAGGGGAAGCTGTGTGTGCAGCTGCATGAGGCTCAGCTGACAGCTGGGTCCGAATGCCAGTGGTGAGACTGGTGCTCAAATGTGTCTGTCTAGTGACATGTGAGGCATCCCAGCATGCCAATGATATCCATTGCAGGACTGGCAATGGGATATGGTGTATAGGAGAGATCCAAGTCACTCTGAGGCTGCAAGCAAAGTCTAAACAGAGTATTTGGGGGACTGTGTGGCTCGGTTGGTAGGGCATAAGACTGTGAGTGCTGAGGTCATGGGTTCAAATCCTGCAACTGCGGGCAACAGTGTCCTTTTCGGGGAGGTGGTGGAGTCGCCGTCCATGGAGGTGTTCAAGAGGGGACTGGACATGGCACTTGGTGCCATGGTCTAGTCATGAGGTCTGTGGTGACAGGTTGGACTCTCTTCCAACCTTAGCAATACTGTGATATTCCAGCCATCTAAAATGGCACTGGGTGACTATTTTGGTGGTATTTGAATTGTTTCTATAAAGCATCGTGATGTAATTAATCCTCTCAGTCACTGGATAGCTGGACACTTTCTACTGAATTCTAAGAGAAGGAGCTGTGCATGATTTGCTTTTGACAGACATATCTTGACGTAAGCAGGTTAGTTATGGACCTTGTCTAGATACCTAATACTATAACACAATGTCATGCTTGCATAATGACAAATAAAAATAGTAGAGTGCCTTACTTGGGTAAAATCACAACAGAGTGAAGCATGTGAAAATTGCCAGACTTTATATCATGACTGAAGTAACTTTTTGAACTTAATCCTGTGAAACTCTGGCTCAGGAAATGTGTCTCCTGCTTGAGCCTTCAATAGAAAGGGAGCATTATTCCCATCTGAATTTAGTTACATGAATCTAGATAGAAAATCTAGTTAGCAAATCCCTCTGAGACCCTCTTGCTGTCAGTAGAGACAGGTGCTCTGAACTCCCTTCTTAAGCTTTACTCAATTACTTCCTGGAAGGATAACATTTAGGGATAAGATATCAGGGTCAGGTGATGCAATATCATTCTTGACAAACAAACAATGAATACTTAAGGGCTGGGGTTTTTTTTCTTTGTTTGGTTGGTTTGGGGCTTTTTGGGTGTGTGGGGGTTGTGATTATACCAAGGATTTTTAAGTTCGCTTTTTTGCCCTAGCTACTTTATTACCCACTACATCTTTCATCTCTTATGAGAAAAGCTGTTTTGCAGAAGTGCACATTCTTTCACATGACATTAGGGAGGCTGCCTGGCATCAGACTTCCACAGCAGAAGAACAAAATATGATGGTCTAGATGCTGCTTTCAGTTATATCAGCTTTTGAGTCACCAGTGGGTATAATGAAGTTATACAACATATGTGTTATGATAATTGGCCATAATTACAGTACTTAGAGATAATCAGATGAAGAATTACTTGAAATATAGTAGTATAATCAATAGTAAGTAGAAAAGCAATTAGACAACTTTTTAGGAAAAGCTTTTTTAAAACAAGCCAAACCAGAATTTATTTAAGGAGTTTTGGATTTATGGGATCCTTACTAAAGAATATCCCAGCATGTTTTAAATACACATTCTAGGAATTCTTTACCAGTTGGCAGTGTTCTGTGGAACAGAAGAGCAGTTGTTAACAGCAGTTATCCTTCTCTTAAAACTGAACCACCTCTACTGGTGATTCAAGGCTACAGTGCCTAGGCTACAGTTGCCTGTGTTCGCTTTGCTGTCATCCTCTGCCATTCTCACATCCTTGTCCTCAGAATTTTCACTGGTTATTCACTGCATATATTTTTCCATCCATAGTTCACACACTCCTCCCCTTTCTTTTCTTTTTTCTTCCCTTTTTTTTTTTTTTTTTTTCTTTCCAAATTAACCCCCCACTTTTATGAGCATTTCAGGTTTTCTTCACTCTTTGTATCAAATAGTTTGTTAAAACAGCTGTTGATTTTAAGACATTAACTTAGATCTCATATTGGAAGACAGCTTTTTCACTTAGTGCAGCAGAGCAAAGGAAATGTAGGAATCCCCCTATATAGGAAAGATGCTAAAATTCTTCCTAAATATAATTTGATCTGTTTCCCAAAGATACAATATTATTTTTCCTCTCTTACTTCCATGTTTGTCTTTTTATGCTAGAGATTTAGCTGAAGGCAAGATGCATAAGTTACAAATAATATATTCAGATGTTAATACAAACAGCTGAGTAGGTAAGTAAATGAGTTTGCATCACATTTTCAGCTCTTTGTTTTCTTCCTCCCTGTACAATTTAAGAGCTCTATTAATCTCAAAGTATGCTGATTTTATTTAAAATTTCCTAGAAAAAACACCCTGTGTAATCCATTAAAAAATACATAAACCTCAAATGGGAATAAATTGGTCACCATAAGAATTTGCAGTAGCTGGAATCTAACATCTGAATGTTAGACTGAACTTGGACTAAGTCTCTCAAGTTTTATACATCACAAAGTGATGCAGCATAATTTGCCATAATCTGTACAGCAGTAAATATTAAGGGAATGCAAATATGAGTCATTTTACTCCATGTGTTTTGACTTAACTTCTTAGAATGGTGCTTTTGGTCATTTTAAGGATTTTGTCAGTAATAAGGTTCTTGCACGCTAACTATCTAGAACTAGTCCCCAGATACATGCAGCAAAGAAGTTATTTGTCAGGAGATGAGTCCCATAAGATGTTCAATGCTCTGGATCCAATTCAAGAGAGTATTTAAGGAGATATCATTTCAATTTAAGCATGGGAACAAATCTTTTATTTAAGCTGTAGTATTCAGTGCCTTGAAGAAATAAATTCTGCTTTACTAAATTTGCAAGCAATATAACCAGAGAACAAAATAACTCAAACAGATGATGTAAGTCAAGCCATAAAGAATGAACACCAACAATGAAGATTACTTGTTCCAGCAGGCCTGTTTCCCTTTAGCTTTCAGCCTCCCTTCTTTGCAACTGTCATCTTATAGCCATGTTTTCTTTATCACAGCTAGTTAGTTCCTAAAATACAGTGCACAGCAATAGTAATTTCCTGAACAGCTCTCTTCCTTGAATGAGGCAGATGTGCTTCACTTCTATACTAGGTGTCAGCTTCAATTATTCTGGAGCCAACTCAATTCTTACTACAGTCCGACTGCAGTTGAATTGGGAAGAGCAGGCTTGATCTTTGAGATGCCAAATGTATCTATGCATTCTTCCCATTTTCCTAAGTATCCAAAACAATTTCTCCTGTGAAAGATACACTGTTTATACCAAAATTTGAAGAACTGTTTCAAAGCCAGTTATTTATCTTGAGTATAGTTTTGAAGTAAATAATGACCTCAGCACTTCTTTGTTTTGAAGATTTAAATATATTCAGGTCCTAATGAAAATAACAGACTTAACAGCTCCCTCCCATCAGAGGAGCCCTAGGAAACAGGATTCACTAGCCTAGGCACAGCAACATTTTAATGCAAATAGCATCTGAAAAAATACCCCAGATTTAAATTCTGGGGTTACCATTTCTGAGCAGGATGCCTCTAAACAATTGTAAAAGGTGACACAAATATTTGTAGTGCTGGGTTCAGCTTTTCAGATCAGTTGAGGCAATTCTTGTTTTGCAGAACTGTAAGTATCCATCCTATTCTGGTCCTCAAAGATTTTAACAATCAATTAAGAAAAAAGAGAGTAAAAAATCCATGTCAAAATTAAAGTCTGACTTCTCAAGCACAGAAATATCAGGCACCTGACTGCTACACTGGAAGTTGGAGTGCTTCAGTTTCCCTGTAAACACAATATCTATTTGATGCCAACAAAGAATACAGTATTAATTGGCATATTTTAACCTTTTTATAACTCCATGAATGTACATGAGTCTGCTAAAGAGGGTTTGGAAGTCTTTTTCCATGAAGTGCTTACTAGAATACATGCTGGGTATTTATGCCGTTGCCTCCCAGTTGTTGCATGCAGTTCTGTGGTCACTTAAAAAAATATAAAAGAGGTAGACTCCAATACTCTTTATCTAAAGAGTGACAGAATTAGATATTTTCTCAAAACTGCACATTTCAGTGATATTTTTTTTCATTGCTTCCAGCCTAGACGAGCACAAGTTTGTTCAGTTAGCTTCTGGCTCTGATCCAGTCAGATGGCTAGATGCTTGAATGAACGTGGAGAAATATTTTTACAGTGTGTAAGAATTTGTACTTAATCACTTAGGGAAAAAGTATTCCATTATGATTCTTGGCAACAGTACTTATCTTAAATTGCTTAGTCACATGGAAGTATAATTTCGCAAGCTAGCAGATATCCTTTGAAATTTCACTTGCAGAGTGCTTTAGCTCACCAGCTTTGACCCTTATGTAAGGTCATCTCCACAGCTGTTCAAGTAAAAATATAAACTATGATAACTCATACTGTGCTCTAGTCAGGCAGAAATGTGAGTGAACAGCTTATTGATTGTAGTGTCTGACATGACCTGCTTGTAATTAGGAAATCAATAACCTAGATAATCCCTCTCTTCAGCACCTGCCTTTCTCCCACATTCCAAAAATACCTCTGTGTTCAAATAATGCTGATGTTGAATTCCCATCCCAATTTTGCAACGCAGGCATTTCTCTAATACTTAGATAATTTCACACATTGTTCTTTGGTCTCGAGCTCTGGATGGTAGTTGGGCAAGGAATTAATTAAATAGTACTGAAATAATGTTCAAAAAAACCCCTTAAAACAAGGCAAGGATATAACAGAATTTGTCTGTTATTAAAATCATAACTGACAGAAGAAGAAAATACTCATCTGACAACACCAGTCAAACTACTGACACCTAATCATTTCACACAACTGATAAAATAGCTACAGAGCATGACCCCTCCTATCCTTCCATGGCACCACATGGCAGAGAAATCTTAGCCCTCTGCAAGATGTTGGGTTTGAAATTTATCACCATTATATCTAATTGACATTCCCCAGCTTATTGCTAGGTATCACTGGCGTCTTCCAGTAGATTTACAGAAAGTTACAGGGCTTGAAAATACTTGAAGTTATTGCTGAGAAGTGAAATATTTAAATAACACATGTAAAAGATTTCAGGTATCCTACATGGCACCTTGGAAAAGAGTCAGTTACGACACACAGAAAGAATCTAATAATAACCCAACTAGGCCAAATGCAAACAGTGTCATCCTGGCAAAAATTTGAAAGAAGCTATACAAATAGTGGTGCAGGAAGACAAATATGCACATTCTCAGCGTGTGTACCCCAGAGTAACCTCACTAAATCACGTTTTAGGAATATGATCTACAAAGCTCAAGGAATTATGAATTCAGATGCAGCTACATTTCACCTGAAAATTCTGCCAAGTCCAAGCTATTTTGCACATCAACACTGCCACAAACTCAGAATAAATCAAAGCAGTTACTTTTGTACTGATCCCATTCTTTTTACTGGCTAAAAAAGGAACAATACACAATGTTGCATCATTTCCACTGGGCTCAAAGTGCAGAGGCAGAAGGTAAAAGCAGTGGGAAAGGTAACTGAGAGCGAATAATGCTGCAGGAAGCACAAAGCAAGGACCCAAATTTCAGCAAGTACTCAAAATTACACAATTTGCTTCCTTGCAGCTTCATGTACTGAGGGTTTTGCATGCATATTAAGGTACTGACATAATAGCAATGTATTCCAAGAAAAAAACACAAGTGCAAGAACTCTCAGTGAGACACTTTAGGAGCGAGTGTTGAAAAACAGGATTGCCAAAAGCAATTTATTTTATTTTTTTTAGTTTAAACTTTTAAAAAATAGTCATACATTCTAAAAACTGCATTCTTGGAAAGAATTTAGCTCTAGTGCAACAGGTGTAAAACTTCATCCTCTATGTAAAGTACTATTTGCTGGCCTACAGTCTTTTAAGCACTGTATAAATTACCCCAGCAGCGTAAGAGCATATAAATTTGCTTTTCTGAAATTGGTCAGCATATTAAACTTCAGACAATGCATCTGTATAATTAAAAGCTTTTATGATGAATAATTACTGAGTCCAGGTATTGTTATCCATGAAATCAGTGGTTTTCAGTTTAAGACTTCCTAAAAAAGATCGGTCTTTTGAAATAAATGTTTGTTTACAGCTTAACTGGTTTTCACTGTCATGCTCATTTTTAGCCTGTGGTGCCTAGGGTACGTTTTGGAGGGCTCTGGCACGTGATCAGGCAGCAGTGCTTGCTCACACTCTCTGGAGTACATTCCAGAGCTTAAATACACCATTTCCCAGAACTCCAAGGTTTATGCACTGAGGGGTTGTAATTTAACACATAGGGGACATACATTGCCCTCTGCAAAAGTTTCCGTGCTTTTTCTAAGAAGTAAAGAGAACTTGATATTCTTGTGGAGTCAGTGTGGTAAATTGGATCAATTCAGTGATATAATTTATGATACAAGATTACCCACAGCATTTTTGAAGCACATCTTAGGGGTAAACTTGGTAGTGGAAATAAGATGCCATTTTGGATTAGGAAAGGGATTTGAGAATTTAAAGCGGGGGAAAAAAACCCAAACATAACTGATTTCCTCGCAACCCAGACCAAACCAGGAAAAGATTCCCCTTTTTCCTCCTTGCTTTGCACTAATCTTTGAAGTCCATGGAGCAATATACTGTGGCTAACCTTCAGGGTCCTGCTGCAAAGTACCACCTTCCCTTCTCACATTTTCATATAGTTAAGAGAATTAACTTGGCTTATCAGAAAGTAGCATTTTAAAATAAAAAATATATTTATTCTCTTCTTTTATGAGTTTCTCTATCGCTCTTACTGGCAAACTAGTAGAAATAGCTCCCTCAATGCCTTTCTACAATGAAAATACAATGTTTGGTTATCCTAGATTGGGAAAATATAGCTCGGCACAACAGCCTTGCTACAACCTAAGTTATTGGATGCTAGGCAAACTGATTACATTGTACTGCAGAGACCTCAAGTCATGTTACATTTTAGCAGAAGGACTAGATTTGGTTTTTTTCTTTTTTTAAAGTAACCTTTTATAACACTCAATTTCTGTACAGTAAACCAAACTACAACAGTCAAAAGTAAGTCCTGACCTGATTACTGTAAACATTTCAAAGTATAGTATACCACAGTCCTTCCCTCCTGTCATAGAATCATAGAATCAATAAGGTTGGAAAAGACCTCAAAGATCATCAAGTCCAACCTGTCACCCAAGATCTCGTGACTAATAAACCATGGCACCAAGTGCCACGTCCAATCCCCTCTTGAACACCTCCAGGGATGGTGACTCCACCACCTCTCTGGGCAGCACATTCCAATGGCTAATAACTCTGTGAAGAACTTTCTCCTCACCTCAAGCCTAAACTTCCCCTGGCGTGACTTGAGAGTGTGTCCTCTACCTTATCACACAGGTGCTTTCCAACACTTGGAAACATTCTCTTTCAAACACCCTTGTCACCTTTGAGTGAGAACCTTGCCTAGACCAGATGCTTTGAGCCTCTTTTGCATTCATTTAGTTTGGCATTTAACATGAAATAGTTAACACATAATGACAAATGTAACTGTAGCCTCTTTGCAACCATTTCTTTCAAGACACAAATGCTTGCACCTCATCCTGGCTTGCCTTTAAAAAGACAGACCAGAATCAACTATTTGTTTCCTGGAATAAATTTTTAGGGAAGGTGTATATTTGCATTCACTGCCATTAATTAGATCAAGCTAATTAGCAATTAAGCTAGCTTAAAAAAAGAAACAAATGTTTAGTGTAAGCAAAACCTAGTATGTGTAGGTGCATGCTTAAGAAACTGTAGTTGACTTCTATAAATGCATTTCATAAGGCAGGAGAATGCTGCTTCACTCAGAGAACCAAACTGGGACAGAAAAAAAAGGCATGTCAAAATTACCAGTTGCTGCAGTTGCTGTATTTCCTCTGAGGGTGTATATGGATGTTTCCCCCTGTTTTGACACCCTTTGTAAGAGAAGGCTGGCACTTGAGGCCCTGCAGAAGTGAGTTCTGAAGCAGTGCTTTCAAAGAAGAAAACATCAGCAAAGCTAATATAAATTAGTAAAATCAACCTAAGCATATCCTATGCCCTTCTTACTCTATGCTCTTTGCTGCCGATACCACAGCTGATGTGGCTGCACAGGAAAAGAAATCAGGGCAGTAATCCCATTTGCGAAAATTTCTTAAAACCAGTAACATCTACAGGTACCACTGTAAAGGAAGGACTTAGATGGTGAAAATAGAATGCATTATAAATGAGTTTTTCTCCCTAAAGATAGAAGTTGGAAAGCCTTACCGTGAAGGAGGCTTCAGTCTGTGCCGTGGCTGTATCAGGGAGCTGGTAAGGGGGTCCTGTAGCAGCAGCAGCAGCAGCAGCAGCAGTCAGGGAGGAGAAGCGAGCTGTGCTTCAGCATCCCCCCGTTTCTGCCTTTTCCAGCTGAACCGCAGCGACAGAGCACCAAGCTGTCTGTCAACAGAAAGAGCGATTTTTTTCATGACTGCATAAGGAAGCAGGAAACCTTGCTTGTAATTTGTCTCCAGCTCAGCTGACTAATATGTACAAATCAGGAACTCAAACCTTTCTTATCAATTTTCCAGTAGTTTTTTTCTATAGGTGCTGTAGAATTACATTGAAGTTACCCCTTCTCAATTCACTCCAGTGGGCTGTGAGTCTGCAACAGACCTTGGTCTATCTTATGCAGCCAGTTCCCAATATTTGCTACATAAAATTATTAGCTGATAATATTTATTTAATACTTTCCTTTTGCAGCAGTAGATTATGCCATCCTACTACATAATTATGAAGACCATGAGGATTCTTTAGTCATTAATCATGCAGAATATTTGGATACTGAAATGGTGTTTCTTTAAGAATGACTTTTTCTTTAAAGAGATTTGTTTCATTTTGCATTTCCACTGATGGTCTCTTTTCAGCCTTTACAGAAAATTCCAATTAAGGTCAAAGAGTAGTAATCACACATGAAATGAATGAATATAACCCTTAAAATGTAATGTGTACACAAGGCATTCTTATTAACTATAGTCCTAGTTAATTTTTATACCAGAAAATTAACTGTAACTTACAGAATAAGTAGGTTTTTTAGTTCTTCCACCCCACCTCCCTTCAAGAAAATAAGGCACTGCAGTTCATGCTTATGTAGCCTTGTCGGACTAGGAGACCCTGCTGGAGGCTGTAGAGAAAACAGCTCATCAAATTTCCCAAACAACTTTTAAAAACTCTCGAAGATTGAACTTCTAAATTGAGATTAGTTGCCCTGAGAGCTGATAGGATATAGTCTAAATTAACAAAATCCTACATCTAAATAATGAAGTAATTAATTGGTAACTGAGGTAGAGGATTCACTGTGAAGGAGAAGAGCCAAGCAGAATCTAAGTACCAATATTGGCAGGCCAGTAGAAAAGCTTCATGAAAGCTAAAATTTTTTATTTTTTAACTATAATGGGATAAGCAGGAAAAAGAGACAAAGACATAAGTGATATATGAAAGTATGGTGGCAATACGGCTTCCAAGCGGTAAAACATGCTGTAATTTGACTAGGATAATTTATGTTATATCTTTTCATTTGTTTGATGACAGAAAAAAAAAAAAAAGAAAGCAAACCAAACCCACTGCACCCAAAACCACATTGTTTCCCTGGAACATTGCTGAACTAAGGTCAAGTTTGAGGTTTAAAGCCCTTCAAAGTTTCACCTTGATATAGCTGCTTATTGCACCAGCTTAACTGCTCTGTGCTCTGTTGAAGATTTTGGCGCTTTTCTTACACATACAGTGATGGACTACATGAAGAAATCTTAACAATGAAGAGTGTAGCACCCAAGGCCATGGTCCCCAGACCTGCTTTTAGCAGTGAGAGCTGAATCAAAGCCTCGGTAAAACAACAAAGTACAAAAGTGTCTGGAGACAAGATATTGCAGGAAGAGGAAAGCACTGAGAGGCAGAAACCTGTCAAGGGACATTGATGTATACCAAGGAGACACAAAAGCAAAACAGAAAACCTGCCACAGCCCTTGCCTAGCTCCTTCTCTTATCTGCATTTGGTCTTCAAAAGAAATTTGTACACCTCTCAGGAGTGCCTCTACTACAGAATCAGTGACGGCAGGATGAAGTGAAGCATCCAAGAGTTATTTTTAAGTGCTTACTTGAACTCATCTAAATCTAGTAAGCACTACTTGAACATTTTACTTTTTTACTGTGTGATTTTCAAGTTGAAATGTGTAAAAGCATAGGCAGTAGCCTATGCAGGCTGCATAAATAGGGAGAAAAAACAGTTTGGAAAGGGCTGCAGTAGCTTCTAAAAAATTTGAGTCCTTAAGAAAAAGGTAACAATCCTTACTAGTGTTGCTTTTAGAAACTTCAACTTTTCAGTGAGTAGAGTGGGGTGTTTAATGAAATCCAGTCCTTGCAAGAAGGATTCACTGGCCACTTCAGTTTTATTAGAGTCAACATCAGCAAGCAGTGACTCAGTCAAGGATGACTATAATGAGAAAAAGGAAAAAAATATTATGGGTGTAATTTAAAGGCAAAAAATCCTTACAGAAAATACTTGGGAAAGGACCTGGGGAAAGAAGATCAGGTAAACAATGCAGAAGCATGAAGGGATTTCTGTTTAGCAGGCCTGGTCCTACTCAGTACCAGTAAGCATGTACTCAAGCATGTACTCCACCTCCACCACACAGTCAGTCTCATAGGAATAAGCAATAGACTTTCATGTCTCATAAACGGAGCTTCATTTCATTATCTACACCCATGAGAAACATCTGAAGATGGATAGGGCAGAAGGGCATTATCACAAACTGTCAGCAGCACCTATCAGTAACAAAGGAAAAAGAAACTGTCAACATATCCCCATCTATAAATTCCAACTCTAAAAGGAAGCTTTCAGTAATGTCAGGAATACCCTTGAAGGCTACACAAATCATGCTTCTCAAAATGAGGAGAAAGAAAGTATTGGCAGGGATTCCCAAACGTATTCTGGGCTGATCAAATTAAATGGAAGAGTGGTACGATTAATGACACAGAAGAAATGGATAGTAAAGTAGGGAATTTGTCAGAAGTATAAGGATTCCAAGAGAAAAGTGCCAATCATACTAGCTGAACTAGTCACAAGTGGTGTTGGCCAGAGTTAAAATGGACAGCCTTTGGTTTAGGAAACGGTGAGCATATGGCTTGGACTGTGCCACTGGTCTTTCAGCAGACATTGTGCCCACAGCTGTGCCATTGAAATGTGTGGTGAGCACCAGCTCAGGAAAAGCAAATTCCTACAGTGTGTTTGCAATAGTGACTTTCATCCTGAGATCTCTAGCCAGCTTTCTTCTATTTGGTGAGTTAAATGAATAAACAGCCCCAGGCCTCTCAGCTTCTTCTCATAAGAGAAGATGCTTCAGTCCCTTCATCATCTTTGTAGCCCTCCATTGGGCTTTCTTCAGTAGTTCCCTGTCCTTTCTGAACTGGGGAGTCCAGAACTGGACACAGTACTCCAGGGGTGGCCTCACCAGGGCACAATCGAGTGGAAGGAGAACCTCCCTCCACATCCTGGTCACAGTCTTCTTAATACACTCTAGGGTTTCATTTACCACAAGACCACATTGCTGGCTCATGGTTGCCTTCACAACCACTGGGACTTCCATGTCCTCCATGGAGCTGTTTTCCAGTAGGTCAACCCTTAACCTGTACTGGTGCATGGGGTTATTCCTTCCAAGATGCAGGACTCCACACTTGCCCTTGTTGAACTTCTTTAGGTTCCCCTCTGCCTAACTTCCCAGCCTGTCCATGCCATGCTGGATGGCAGCACAGCCTGACAGTATGTCTGCCATTTCTCCCAGTTTTGTGTCATCAGCAAACTCTCTGAGGGTACACTCTAACCCTTTATCCAGATCATTGATGAATATGTTTAAATAGTCTTGCTCATCCAGAGTGTATTTGATAGTTACACTTGCATGAAACACTAGCTGTTGGCATGTCACTGACACATTATGTACTCTCATAACATTTGCCAAAAAAGTTGTAAGGAGAGGGTGGAGAGCATTGCGCAACGATACTACATGGTTTGAAAGCAGAGTGGCTGTGTGGTCCTCACTGCCTCACATGATTGCAACTTTAGTACCAGAGATTTATCATTTAAAATAGATATCAGAATGCTTATTTTGTATTTAAGGAGTAGGTACAGAAACCTACACAGCATGTTGAGAGTGAAACACACCTTCTGGAGCATCCAGTCCTAGAAGACCGCAGGCAGCTCATGACAATGAAATCTACCTCTTCTGACTGAATCATGCTTCACCATGCAGTGAGTGTTAAAAGATATGGGCCTAGTTCTCTCCTGGCTGGGTGTGAGCATCATCCACTGAGGTCGATGCCATGACATGCATCTTGCAGAGCAAGAGTTGTTCAGTGTGTAAGTGATTTGAGAACACTTGCAAAAAAACCCACAGCATCCAAGGGCTTTCAGTTATCCTCTGAAGAGTAGGCTGTCTGCCAAGAGAACATCACATTAGACACATCAATGATTCCCATCATCTATCCATCAAAAAAAAAGAGATTCCATTTACCTTAAAATACATCATATGTGGATTTTACCATGCTGAAAAGGGCACCACTTGTAGGTCTCTGAACTATCATAATATAACAGGATTCATTCCCATTAGTGTTGCTGACACAGCTACTGCCTCGAGGAATTTATATTAATTCAGCAAATTCCGTCCCTTGCTTGACAGGAGGGGGCTATTTAACCATAAATTAGGTAAACTACATGGTTATAACTGATCAAATGAGGTGTGCCTGTACATAATGTTTAACCAGAAAATTTAACTAAAGAAATAAAATTTGAACATCAGCCAAGAAAAGTGGATGGAGAGGTGGCAGTGATGGTCTTGGCAGCAAAGCTATTCCCAGTACCTGGTGAAGGACAAGCATTTGAGAGTATAAAATCAGATGAGTTGAATTCCATGCTGGTGATTTCAGTATACTTTTCAGGAGGTTAAATTTAAACTGAATGCTGTTGAACGTGCTATTTGAATGTCATTTGCTTTTTTGCTGCTAAGTATTTCAGAAGTCTTACCCAGATGTTCCAACTATGCTCTGTGTTATACTTTGTCTAAGACCATGCTCTAAGCTGACTTTGTCTGTGCTTCTCTCTCTGAAGAAAGACAAACAATTCTTGCCTATGTCTGAAAAACATTTTGATTGGTACAGGAAAAAAAAATCATTTTAGTTTGTTGGATGTTGTTTGCCAGGATTAGAGTTTAAAATGCTGAAAAATTAAAAAGAAATCCCCCCTGCAACCCATGTTATGAAACTTCTATGCCTATTTACATCTAAATACTGACTTATATCATCTGGAAATTGGCAACATGTAAGGAGAATAAATAACTTAAGAGTAAAGACATGCCTGGACATACATTACTGTTAAAAAAAACACCTAAATAAATTTTCTAGATATCCCATCTGATTGTAACTCAGTTATTGAACTTGAATGAGATGCAGGCTTCGCAGCAAACCCAAGTCTTGGCAAAAGGAAAAAAGAGTGTTCTCAATGTCTGAGTAGCCTGGCTTGCATCTGGGCTGCACAGTTCAGTTGTCAGTGATTATTTGCCCCAGTAGTGACATTTTAGTAGGAGGAAGTCACTCAGCTATGCATACAGAGATCAGTTTGGGCCTGAACAGTACCAACAAGGATGAGACACCTGTAGCAGCTGCAGCCCCACCAGGAGCTGGAGTCCTCAAGCCATCAGAGATACTGTGTGTATTCAAAATATTCTGTGCTATGCACAATGATAATTTTATTTCCATCCCATAGAGAAACACAACTTGAAAATTCCCAGTAGGTTGGTATACATTAAATATTCCTATGGGAATAGAGATTCAGGGAAAGAGAAGATGGAAAGAGGGATTAGTGGCTCAGAACTTGAGTAATTAAAGGATGACACAAAATAATAATTAGAAGTGTCAGTACCAGGAGTTTGCATCCCCTGGTCTGGTTCTGCCTTTGGAAGCTGGGGGATCACATCTCTCTGAAAAGGGGGCAGAGAGCAGATATTCCTACTCCAAACAGCTATTCCTTTTCCTTCAGCCACCACACACTTCCACAGCTACATGCCATATAGGTCACCATACTTCTGTTAATTATCTTTAAAGAACACACAGCCTTGGTGGGTAACTCACCTGTAAGGCAGGAGAACTCACAGGCACTACAGCATTGTCTATAGCCAACAAAGGCTTTCATCTGCCACAGCTCCTCCTCCCACTGGACTCTCTCCTTCCCAAGCTTTTGTGGGCTGTCCTTAAGTACCCCTCTGGGGGGGCTTTACCTCCCTCCCTCTGGGATTCCCAGTGAGGTTGAGTAATTATCATTTGTCCCTCAAGCTAATTACCTGCTCAGGCTTCCTGACCAAGTCTCAAAATAACCCCAAATCCCTGGACAATACTTGAGTAACAAAGGCTGCAGCCACTCAAGGAACAAAAGAAAAAAGAAAAAAAAAAAAAGAAATGAAGAAAAAATAAAAAAAGAAAAGAAGAAAAGAAAAAAAAAAAAAGAAAAGAAGAATAGAAAAAAAAAAAAAGGGAAGAGAGAGAGCAAGTCATAGCTACTGTAAGGAGAAATTTTGAAAGCTTGTCCCCTGTAAAGCTGTGCCCAGCTAAAGGCTGTAAGGTGATGGTTTTTAATGTTCCATGGGAAGCAATGCAGTTACTACAGCCAGCAGCACAGTGAGTGTTTTCTCTCTGGGACATTTTGAGATATTAACTGTTACAACAGACATGTTTGTCCATGGAAGGTTTAAAACAAACCTTTTCAAAAACTGGCATGTGAGGTTCAGTGTGGTAATGAGCAATGTGGAAGAGCCAGATATTAGATTTCAAGTGCTGTACTGGGATTGAAATCTCATGTTACCTAGAGGATAAAGTACAACTCAGTTGTTTTGAAACAGTGTAAGCAAAAAGAGATTTCTTGATTTTATCAGTGCTTTTAGAGATTTGTTTGAAGCTGGCATGCAGCAGAGGATCACTTCCTAATATCACATTCTCTTTGCTTGGTTCAAATGTTTACCATCAGCAAAATGAAATAGGATTTCAAAATAAGATGCTTCTTCCTTGACTTCATCTGACAAAGGTCCAACACAGGGACCCAGGTGGATGATTTTCTATTTGGCCAAATTTTCTCTTGCTAATTTCCCCATGATGCTTGCCTATCCTCTACATCTTGTGAGACTGATAGTGGTAGGTAGAGCAGGCAAAAGTTGTCTGTCAAGACAAGGGCTTGGGCCAAGATGAGAGAAAAGCTAAGGGGGCAGAAAAGTATTTTCTCCTTTTGTGATCTTGGCAAAGGATGAAACCAAACCTACATGAGATACAGAGGTAACAGAAAATGTCTACAAAAATGACCAACCAAGACACAGTAATTCCTTTGTTTTCGGAGGACATAGGGGGAGCAAAAACATCTGCTATCATCTAGCAATGTTTTTCTTGCAGATAAGATGCAACTGGAGCCATCCTTATGACAACTGCCCGTACTGCCCCATGTGAACACCAAAGGCTTTTTAGAGCATCTACTGTGCAATACAGATCTCGGGCTGAAGGACAAAGATTCCTTCTAGAGAAGGACATCCTGTTCTTGTATTAGATTGAACATTCAGTTTATTGCAGTTGGAGCCCTGACGCCATCTCTAACCTGGGCATACTGCCATGCTACAACTTCATTCCAGCTATGTACTGAGATGGCTTTGCTTCCCTTAGTCTGAGGTCTCTTTGGAGGCAGTCCAGGCAGGCTTCCCTAATTTGTGACAGCTCTTGGCTAGCTTCTTCTGGACTCAGCAGTTGATTTCCAAATTCTCACATTCCTGACATCACTTCTTGATTCAGGTCTGCCTGAACCACGTAAAAAATTTGAGAAATCCAGGACCTTCTTCAAGCCTGGAGTCTGATATCCAGATGGTGAGCATCCTCTCCTTGCTTCATTTTTTTCCCAGCCCCTCAGATGCCCTCTCAGTAGGAAAACTAAGGTGTTATTACACTCCCTTCTTTGCCTCCTGTTGGCAATGGTCTAGGGAGGGCCTCTGCTGAACATTACTCACAGCTCCTCAAAAGAAAATTTTAAGCAGAATTTCACCACATGACAGAAGTAATCAGAGGAAAACCCAGACAGGATTTCCTAAATATGCAGCAGTGTCTCTCCCAAGGAGCAAGTCTTGACACCTCTGTGACTGAAGACAAGGGCATATGTTGTGTTAGACAGATGGACCAGAAGCTGTGCAAATTGAGATTATTTCTGATGCTTCTAGATGCTGCCTAACAGTTCTAAATATTTGCTTGTTATTCATTCAGGTTTGTGAATTTTCCAGAAAATATTCAATTAGCAAGAAATATGTTGTGGTTTTAATTGCCTGCTCTTCTTTGATGATACACAGTATTAACATAGCTGAGACGGACAAAAATGCAGAAGATTATGCACGCAGAGTTGGAAGCCTTCTCTGAAAAGCCTTTTTCAAGTCCTGACTGATGCTAGCAAAATAAAATGAAAAAAAAAAAAAAAATTAGGGAGGTGGGAATAAAACTTCACTTTTAAAATTGCATATGGGGCTAGATTCAACTCAGATCTGTCACAGGATGTGTACCAGCTATAATCATCTAGCCAGTTCCTTGGGACCAGGCTCAGCATATTCAAACAAAATAACCCCTTTCTCTGGCATGTCCTGTCATGTTTTCTGAAGCTTCAAGTCAGCTGACACAGGTCATCCGAATACAGCACTTCTTATCTTCAGGACATATTAGCTTGCTGTAGTTCAGCAACGCAGAGACACAGGACAGGAGCTAAAGTGCTTGGCTGAGGCAGTGTCCAGCTGAAGTGCTGAGCTTCCCTTCTGCACAAGAAGCATGCCCAATTGGCTCCTTGGGCCCTTTGGCTGATGCAGTCTTGGCTAGGTATTTCCAACAGCCTTGGGAAGATCTCACCTCCTCAGCATGCCAGAAACTCCATTTTTTGGCCTCTGAGGCAGAGGGTACCTCTTGTGAATTTTTATGGACACTTGGAGTGGAGGTGGTTTTAAAAAACAGTTACATTTTCCTGGAGAACTATAGAAAAGTTTATACTTCTTTCAGTAAGGATTAGTCACTTCTAGGTTTTGCACAGAACGGTGTTGTGCCATTAAAATAGCAGCAACTGTTTGTAGTTTGTCTATGACAGGAGTCAACACAAAAACAGATGGAGTAGAGAGAATGCTGCCAATCCATGCCATGGGCAGAGGTTTAAGGCCCAGCTCTGCAACACATGCCATGCCAGTAGGTCTCCCAGTACTGAACCTTGCATTATTTCTGCCCGTGGTGAGGAGGGGGTCTGCCTCAACCCGTTACAGGCATCATAGTTATGAATAGTTACCTGAACCACTGATAGATGTATTTGGTAAATGCACACTCAATGCATTAAAAAATGGGGCAGTGTAAAGCAATGTGCCTGTCATGGGAACTTCCATGTGTATTTGCCACAGAGTGCAGGTTTAACATTGCCAGGCTGGTTCAGCACAATGAAGGTACCTGCCTGCTGCATTTCAGAAATCAATGACACATTATCATCCAGTGCAAGATAAACTGAGAAGTCTGAACAAAGGTCTTGACAAGTAAAATGTCTTTGATTTCACCTTTAATTCAGCAAGCCTACAACATCACTGAATTCTCTCTATTAATAATAAATACATACTGAACCTCATGTCAGTGGCAGAGTTTCAATTCTAACCTGATAACAACATACCTCTGTGAACAGCACATCTGGGAATAGCAAGACACTACTCACAGTGTAGCCAAACAGTCAGGAGTTGTGACAGCTGTTTAACAATATGTGGCAACCTCTGAAAAAGATAGGGTCCTGAGGAACTGGTTTGAACCTCAGATCCATAGAGCAGGAACTTCTGCATATATTTAAATGATATATCCTGGGCCTGTATGTTATTGCTCCAAATGACGAGCAGACCACATTCTGCTTGCCTGTGTCATCATCCTGCAGAGACCAAGTAGATGTATCCTTCCTTCCACCAAAGACTCAAGAATGTGACACTGGGGTCTGGGTTTTGGATCTGCAGGGGAAGGGAGCTGGCATTTGCTCCGGCACACAGTGCTGGTGTGCAGGTTTGCACAGTGATGAGCACAACACGACTTGAGACATCAGCTGGAATTGTTAGGATTTAGCACGAGAATAATAGAACCATTCATTAGCAAAATGCGATGCAGAAATCATCTTGTATCTTAAATGCCGGTCTGAGGGATAACACTGCCCTCCTCCCAGAGAGGGGAAAAGGTTTGTCTTTGAATTTATTTTCTGAAAGGAAGCTTAATTTCTGTATTTTTGCAGGAACAAAGCTGTCTTTCATTAACATCCCAAGACAAATAAAAACTGTGGTGTTTTTTTCAGATCTTAATCACATCCATCTATTTCAACGGATCTTTAGAAAATGGGACATTTACTTGTAGGTTTTAACTGTTATAAGCAGAAACACACCACCAGCTGCAGCCATGGAGTAAATACACCATGGCTATGATTAAGATGATGTACATTATGCAATTACAGTGACTCAGTTTGCTGTTTATATTCACTCAGAGTGAACTAAATTGGATCAAACAGAACTGAATCTATATATGACAGCCCAAGCTGGGCCTTTTTCACAGCATAAATTTGAACTGGAAGACCTCTCAATTGATTTTTCTAGAGGAAAGATTAAGAACTGTATTTGAAAGCACACTGGACTTTTACATAAAAAGAATGCCCTTAAATCTGTATTTAACAAATCGTGGGATGTTAGTTGCATTGAATTTGGTATCTTGGCCACATTAACACTGGTTCAGTCCTCATCTCTTACCTCAGCTGTAGAGCAATTCTGTGTTTACTGTACTGTATTTGGCCTGAGAGATCATTAACTCCTTTAATAGCAACAATCTTGAGATTTTTCTAATTTATAGTTTCTCCACTGATCATTTTCTCAATGCTACAAATTATTATGAATCAGAGTGGTGCCAAACCACTGCAGCCTTCATTGACTTCAGCAAGAGTTGCAGCTGGTCTGCAAATTATGGCCTTTTAGTGCAATATTTGGGACAGAGTGGCAAAGCTGTGAAGTGAGGGCTGATTGTATGACATTATGCTGATTTTGAAGTTAGGAGAATATTTTCTTGGAAATTTCAGAAAATAATTTAATCTCTATTCCACATCTTGAAATCTTTCACTAAACCAACCCTTCTGATGCATAAGAACTCTAAATTACTCTAGGTACAGACAATAGTACAAGTATATTTGATGGTGCCACACAGGATTCTCTTAACATTGCAATCCTAAGCAGATCTCAAAAGCCAACATCAACAGGCCAAGTGATGATAGTCAGACACAGTACTAGCGTTCCTAGGTATGGCTGGATTACTTGGTAAACCTATATTTTGGTTTTATGTTAATATTTTTATTGCTATTCAGTTTTGTAGTGATTTGGTAGAAGCTTGCCTTTTTTACCCAGATCTTCAGCCATATAAATTGAGATTGATTTCTTCAAATAACCTAATGGTCTTGTTGAATTACTGGCAGACTATGCTGCACTTGTTTTGTTCTGGTTATCTGCACCCATTTAGTCAAACCTGTAAGACATTTTACATAACATGTGGATGGTTACCAATCCTCTTTGAAAGACCTAACAGCTACCACCATCACACCCATCAAATGAACAGTCCGATGTACAGGTGTTTCATATTAAAAACAGATTTGTTGATGGAAACTTGTTGGAGAGGGCTCGGTATGAACCCATTGGAAAAAAAAATAATTAAAACCCCATAAATATAGGAATAGCCAAACAGAAAACTGATTTGGAAGGAAGCTACTTAATATATACAGCCTTGTCCTGCAACCTTGATGTGCTCATGTCTCATGATTAGAAAAGCAGCAATTTGGAGGTAATGAATATGTGTCAGGGTTCTCAATCCTAACTATTTAGCCAAGCAATTACAGAATCACAAAAGTTCAAAAGGCACACAAAGAAGTGTCATAATCAGAAACTTAAATGAACCATGATAGTTGTAAGAAGCTAATTAATGGCCTAATAAATCCCTGTAGTAATGAATTAATTCCATTAGAATTCTAGAAAAAATGGAGAAGCAATTTTTTCATTTAGACAGAAAAATGGCTTTCAAGGATACCTTGAAAGTAAGACCAGTGCTAAGATTTAGAAAATTACCTGATACCTCCCTCCAGAAGTACAAATTGTAACCTTGAGCATTAGTGAGAATAAGCTAGTTGAAAAAGAGTCCTCCAAGGAACAGGGAATAAGTATTACCTCTCTTTTCCAGGAGTCCACTTATTTTTTCAAGTATATGTAAATCTCTACTGATTTTATGCTTTTTATCTAGCTACATAAGAGCTCTTCTGGATTTCCTTCTGCTCAGAGCCATCTTCTCTGAGCTAATTACATAAGGAGATCCACTTGCTATCAAGTCCAGATCACTTGTAAAGACCACCTTCTTGAGCCAAATGCCTTTTTCTTCTGAGTGGCAGCAGTACCTGCTGGCCGTGCTGGTGCTGGAGATGAGTCTGGACATCATCATGTCTATTAGAATATAATATCCTATTTCATCATAGCACAGCTGCCACTATTGTATTATGCAACACTACTGGAATTTAGAAGTGAGTAATACCTGCAATTCTATTCTTTATGAAAAATATTTTAATGACTATGTACTTAAGGGAAGAGTGAGAAGCTAGTAAATGCCTCTTGAAAGAGACATTTTTTTCTACATTAGACAAAGAAAGGGCAGGATGAACCAACACCCCTCTCTTACTCTTATAGTTTTAAATGCTGTAGCTGAGCAACATGGCGTAAAGATTTGTTTTGGTCTGTATCCCTCTATACTAGACCAGATGTGCATCATGAGATAAGATTTCTGCATCATCCTGGTTGCTTGAGAGAGTCTTTGAGGGATGGTGGAGCTTTCTGAATGAACAGTCTCTCTCCATGATTGTCTTTGCTCAGTAGTGGCTGTTAGTGATGTTTCACCACCTCAGCAATTCCATATGTGGAATAAAATGTGAAGCTTTTGAAGAGCAGCCAAGATGAAGGGAGAGATGAGTGGCAACGGACAAATAGATCAGCCTAATGATGTTAATTAGGGTTTTTGTCCTTCACTAGAGATGTGCACATTTTAAGCTCTTCACCTGAAGTACCCTAAAATTAAGAGGTACAGTGAGTGTCTTAAAAGTGCCAGGAGGTCACAAGCTATAATGTCATTCGCTTGCAAGACATAGTTTTAAATGCTGCCAAGATTGCCACTGATCAGCTAATGAAAATGTTGTGCTCATGGTCATGGTTCAGTGCAGCAGCACAGCATGAGGGCAGAGCTGTCAGTGCTGGTGCAAAGCCATGGGGCTGGTGAGCTTAGGATCTGGGGAACAGGATTGGCACACTTCAGAGGCATCATCCTTACCACCTCCAGTGACCTAGCCTGCTGCAACTTGCACCATACCCATTCCAGAGAAGGTTACAGTGCTGCAATTTCCGGTACAATGCACAGGTGTTGTGTCCATAGCTGACTCGGCTGTATTTTGATATATTTTGGGTGTGTGTGTGTGACAGTTTTAAGCTGTTTTAATTAACATAGTCCTTAGAGTTCATCAGGTGGTTTTATTTTATTTAGATCTGGAGATGTGCTGCTTTCCTTACCAAGTCACTTATCTTTCTCTGTCAAAGATCTGTGCTTCCTGCTAAAACAGATTTTAAAGCAGAGAGATACAGAGCTTGGCTTCAGCAGGTGTGAAGGGCACTATACAGGTGCAATGAACAAACAGAGTTAAAAGACTTTTGTCAGCCTCAAATACTCCCTAGGATTAGGCTTGGTAAAATAATAATAGTAGTTGTAGCAATAGCTGAGGTTTGCCATTGAAAACCTACAATTTTAAACAGCTGTGGCTCCTAGAGTACGACAGATACCAGCCTGTATACCACTACATCTACCCTCCTGAATCTGTATTTTCTTTCGTCTGTAAAAACAGTAGATCAGTTTTGCTCTTTAAGTAATTCCCCTGATTTAAACATCCCTTATTTCCTCTGACCAGATTCTCAGAGAAGCAGGGTTGACTACCTAGTGTGTGATATGCTTCCAGTGCACTCAATTCAGTTTAAAATCAGTGGTTGCAAAGCTATTAAGTTATCTTAGTCTGATCAGTTATAATTAGAACAAAACTGTCACAGTAACAAAACATCATGAAAATGGGCTATTCCTTTAGAGAGGAAGCAACTGCAGGAGAGCCACTTTGCAGACATAGTGTTTTGCATAGCTGATAAATCTGGTTAACTTCTGGGTCATTCTGCATATGCAAGATGGCTTGAATTTAGAGGTTAACAAGCTCTGGAATTTCCTTTTGTGACAAGTATCACTTGCAGGAAGTATTCCCCAGCAGAAATGCAAGAAGAATAGGACATTTTGAACTCTCCAAAATATTGTGACATTATTATTTTCACTTTTTAAAATACTGTATTTCAGCACTCCTGAAACCTTGGTGATATAGTAGTGAGACCTGAAACAAGCTACTAGGACTTAGCTGAAATCTCAGGAGTGTTTTTCAGGGAGTCGTACTTTGTTAGAACCTTTTGCCCTGGCTCTGTTCTCTTTGATGAGCCAAGGGCTCCTGTCAGAATATGTGTCCTCCTGAAAGCACTGTTAATAATTGGTAACAGCTTATTGGCCAGACAAAATCAGTCAGAAATGTTGTTATTTAATAAGAGATTCTGTTGCCCTCAAACTGCATGTTTTATTAAGAAAGTAGTACTTGTGCATTTAAATACAATAAAATAAAATAAAATAGTCTCTGTGCTAAACTCAGCTACATTTGGGTGGGCACCTGCACAGAGCATTTTCAGAAGAAAAGCTAAACATGTGTTGTGTAATCAGCGATGGCCTTTGCTTTACTGAAGTGGATGGGAGCAATGGTTACAGCAATGGAGATACAGCAAGAGACTGTAATAGAATCATAGAACCAATAAGGTTGGAAAAGACCTCAAGGATCATCACCCAAGACCTCATGACTACTAAACCATGGCACCAAGTGCCACATCCAATCCCCTCTTGAACACCTCCAGGGATGGTGACTCGGCCACCTCCCTGGGCAGCCCATTCCAATGGCCAACAACTCTCTCTGTGAAGAACTTTCTCCTCTCCTTGAGCCTAAACTTCCCCCGGCACAGTTTGAGACTGTGTCCTCTTGTTCTGGTGCTGGTTGCCTGGGAGAAGAGACCAACCCCTCCTGGCTACAACCACCCTTCAGGTAGTTGTAGAGAGCAATGAGGTCTCCCCTGAGCCTCCTCTTCTCCAAGCTAAACAACCCCAGCTCCCTCAGCCTCTCCTCGTAGGGCTTATACTCAAGACCTCTCCCCAGCCTTGTTGCCCTTCTCTGGACACATTCAAGACTCTCAATGTCCTACTTACATTTAGGGGCCCAGAACTGGACACAGTACTCAAAATGTGGCCTAACCAGTGCTGAGTACAGGGGCACTATGACTTCCCTTATCCTGTTTTGAGTAAATTTTAATGCAGTTTTGTTTGGGAAAGTCTGATTTTTAATTATTTTTTTAATCATGAGTTTATCCTGTGGGTTTCTAACGACATTTTTGACATCTTTGCATATTCAGAGATTTTATAAAGTGGGAAACCAAGTATATCAGTGTCACCCCACAGGGGACAATCCTATTGCACTCAATCAGTCAAGGATTTTTATTTGCATTTTCCTTCTCTGAGGCATCTGAGGCAAAACTATGTCCATCTCAAAGCATAAGACACATGGAAGTGCAGCAACACCATTAATGATAAGTGCAGCAAATTGTCACCAGTGGGTTTTCTTTTCAATAACTACTGACCAAAGCACTTTCAAGAGGAGGAACAAGAAAAGTTAACTCTTCCTTGACTGAGTTTCCAACAGCAACAGACAAAGAAAAGAAAAGAAAAGAAAAGAAAAGAAAAGAAAAGAAAAGAAAAGAAAAGAAAAGAAAAGAAAAGAAAAGAAAAGAAAAGAAAAGAAAAGAAAAGAAAAGAAAAGAAAAGAAAAGAAAAGAAAAGAAAAGAAAAGAAAAGAAAAGAAAAGAAAAGAAAAGAAAAGAAAAGAAAAAAAAGAAAAGAAAAGAAAAGAAAAAAGGAGGAAACATTAAAATTATAACTGTAGTCTCAGTAGTACATCATCAAAACCTTGCTTTGTCAGATCATGGTGCAGCAGGGGCCAGTTTTTGGTAGTGATTACCCCAGCCCTGCCTCCTAGCTTGATAAAACACTCAAGTAACTCAAGTACAGGCTTCCAGTGGGGCAGCTGCTCCCCATGCTGGCTGAAGTGTTCAGTTGTCTGCGCCAAGAGTTCTCGCAAACCTTCCCAGTGTGTCTGGTAACATGAGCATTAAAATTAAAGCCAGGACAGATCAAGTCTTAATTCTAGACCTGGCATTGACTTGCCATGTCTAATTATATGTTGCATTAAGTATTTATGAAGAAAAAAATAATTCTGTAAGTGATTGAGTGTAGTAAAAGGGATTTAGCAGTCTGTCCACAGTTCAAGTTGTTTGCCGGAGAAGCAAAGCTTACACTGTGCTTGTGCCTCTGGTCATCATAATGTGCCCTGGTGTTCCAGTTACTGTCTTCCTATCTTGGCTGAGAGCTGGCATGAAATACATTCTTTTTTTCCTTATGCACGACACCATACTCTGTCTGTAGCGGGCTTTAGAAACCCATTATGCTGTACATGGGTTTCCCAGGCAACACTTGCAATACAGGCTTCAGCATCTGAGTTATTTGTGTTGACAAACCACATACAATCTCCCAGTATTACAACTGTTCGCTCTAGCACTTTATGGCTTTCAAACTTTTTTAAGAGTAAAGGTTATGTACCATTCAGTAGGGGAAGAATCTAAGGCAGCTGGTGCTCTGGTACATGGCAATTGCACAAGCTACCATGGCACACTCTTTCCTTGGGGTGTTTTTTTGCTTGTTTGACAATGGAAAATGCAAGAGTGATTTGGAAAATTTTCATCAACTACATTTGCATATTCATAGCTTGAAACAGAATTAACATGTAAGTAAAAAACCCCAACAAACTGAAAGCATTAAAATCAAAATTAATACTTGATCGTATATTCTTACCCATTTTTGAGACAAAGAAAGGAAATTAAACACATCATTTTAAACTAGCCCTTTTTATGACTTCTCTTGTATTGAAATCAAGAGGGTCTGAAATCTGGCATGGAAATCAGAGCTCAATGAGGAGAAAGATCTTCTAGCTCTGTAGCAAATGCACAAAAACCTGCAAGCAGTTCACAGCATGTGATCATCATTTGTGTGTGCTTTGCTTCCTCATTAAATCTGCACTAGATGTAAGGTCTCACCGGTAAGCCAGGGCACAAATGACCATGAGTCATGGCTCTGCTCTGGGGTTGAGGTCCTTTTGCAGGCAGCTGGCTTCACGTCAGCCTTTCTGCAGGAATCTCCCTCCCCAGCAGTGTGGTAACTCCCTGTTGCCTCTCTTGGAGGAGGATATTGGAGTCTGTACCCCTCAGGAAACAGAGAGATCTCTCTCTTTCTTTTGGAATAGTCCTAGTTGTACAGCAAAATTGATTTCATCCTTTTAGAAGAGTGCAAACATCAAAGAAATGGCAGATCTTATAAAGGACCAAAACATAGCTAATTTAAACTTTTTCTTAACAGCAGTCCTGAAGGACCTGGGGCAGGAAAATTAATGGAAGAAGATGCAGTTTAAGTTACCAAAAGCATTGTCAGACAGCCACTTAATCCCAGAATTGTCATGTCAACTTAAACCCTTCCCCTGGCAGGGATTCAATTCTTTTCATCTCTCCTGGGAGCTTGAAAAGGTCAGAGAGAGAACATTACCCAGGGTTCACATGAGCAGCCTTGAGTACCTTTGTAGAAAGCCACCTACACTTGAGACTCAGGCTAGTAATTCAGGAACAGAAAAAGCCAGGTAACCTAACAGGGATGAACACTGTTCATTTACTGCTAACGCTGCACACCCCCATCAGCCATAATCCTCACTGGATGTCAGACACCCAGGGGATCCCGTGAAGCTGCCTCAGTTCATCACTCACAATAATTTTAAGCATTTCTGATTGTATTCAGTGTGCTTCCCCATACAGTGTGGTCGGGAGCATGTTTCACCCTGTCAATGCCCTGGAGATGCTTTCCTTGGCCTAGAGAAAGAGGGAGTTTTGCTCTTGGATCTTAGGAATGCAAAAGATTAGCAGGGAACAGAAGAAATATCTGTTGCTTATTTCCTCACCTGTAAGCCACAAAGCATAGAAATAACCTACACCTTTCCCAGATCAGATACGTTGCAGAATGCTACAACCACCGTGCAGCAAAACTAAACTCAGATCCACAGCAAAAAAAATCCATGCCCTCTCTTCTACGTGTGATGGCATTCTGTGCATTTACAACCCCAGGGCCTAATTATTAACATTTATTATATTTAAGAATGGCATGGAAAATAGGCATGGAAAACCTTCAGCTGGGACAGAACATGAGAGTCCTCTGTTTGGAAGAACAGCCATGGCTGGCTAATTGCAAAAGGCTCCCTTCTCCTCACTGCTCCCCCCATGTCCAGTTTGGGTTTCTGCCCAGCCCTCCATGGGGACAGCAATGGAGCTGTATCTACAAATACACCACCTGCAGATCAGTACAAGAAGCTTAATTCTTGCCCAGTCATTTTCTTGTGTGCATGAAAACATGCATGCATACATGACACTGTTTACAGAAAGAACTTGTGGTGTAACCCAGACCAACAAAATCTGCAAATCCTGTTTCTGGACCTCCCTGAGATGTTAGAGAATGGAGATCAAAGTAACATGCACCAAAGCCGAGCTACAGCCCACAGAGGTGCTGAGGAGAGGCTGAGTATGGCCAAGCCCTGGGAAAGGTCTGCATACACGTTCTGCACCCTCCATGTAACTGTCCACATTCTCTCTCACTCTCCTAGCCTCAGAGGCACCAGAAACCCACACATATCCATGGATATGCCTAAAAAAGAACAGTTTTATATCGGGACATTTTTATTTTTAGAGGTGATGCAGGTTGATTTGCTGCAATCTTCAAGGAATCATGAACAATTTTATTCATTCTTTTTCTCTCAGTTATTCCCACTTTGTGCAATTCATGATACAGTATATTTTTACAAAGCATAAATCCTCATCGGTCTCTCCTAAACTGCCATTTTAGTTGCTGAATAAAATTGTGATCACTTGTGTCATTCTCTGTATATAGCTCTGGCTGATCAAAGACAAACTTATCTTACAAAGTGCCAGTGTAAACATTTAAAGAAAGTTTAGACTTTGAATAGAAAGAATACAAATTTGATTTCCAAACTCATTGTGATATTTGGCCATATTTTGAAAGAAGACAATGATGAAAAAAAATCTACACTTTAAGTAGTTGCTATGCTATCCTGTGGACTTTCATAAAAAGTGCAGAAATGTCTCAGAGAAGTAGCAAATGGCTCATAGAGAACACATTGTAGGAATTGTTTAGAGGTTTTTTTACTAATGGAGAACCACCCCCCGCCCCAACACAACAGAAAACATAAACGAGCAACCCCTCTTATTGTTTTTGGACAGATTTATTCCCATTTGAACGCCTTGGGATCATCATATAATAATTTCTTAAAGCCTACAAGTTCTCAAGTTACTGCAGGAAGGATAGGAAAACACATTTGGCTCATAAAGAAGTGAATTTTACTCCCATTTCCAATTACTCCCATTTTCAAAAAGGGTAAGAAGGAGGAACCAGGGAACTACAGGCCAGTCAGTCTCACCTCTGTGCCCAGAAAGATCATGGAGCAGATCCTCCTGGAGGTGCTACTGACTCAGAAGAATAGTGAAGAGGTGATTTGGAACAGTCAGCATGGCTTTGCCAAGGGCAAATCCTGCCTGACAAACCTGGTGGCCTTCTATGAACAGGTGACAGCATTAATAGATGAGGGGCGAGTAACTGATGTCGTTTACCTGGACCTGAGCAAAGCCTTCGACACTGTCCCGCACCACATCCTGGTCTCTAAACTGGTGAAGCATGGGTTTGATGGATGGACCACTAGATGGATAAAGAACTGGCTTGATGGCTACACCCAAAGAGTAGCTGTTAATGGGTCCATGTCCCAATGGAGGCCAGTGACAAGCAGAGTCCCTCAGGGATCAGTCCTGGGACCAGCCTTATTCAACATCTTTGTGGATGACATGGACAGTGGCATCGAGTGCACCCTCAGCAAGTTTGCTGATGACACCAAGCTGTGTGGTGCAGCAGACACGCTGGAGGGAAGGGATCTTGACATCTCACTGTAAAAATCAAGGTTGTCAAATTAAAGTCCTGCCATAGAATGCTGTATGATAGCTTGTGTCAGACTTTCAGCTCTGTCGTAGCAAACAGCTGTACGTTCACCATGTCTACAGACACAGTGTCTGCAACAAGTCGTGGCCAGTCCCTGAGCTCTGCAGTGGTCACTAGCCATGCAGCTGCCTGGGGCATGATACAAACTGTGCCCTTCACCAATTGTAAACAGCAGCCCATGGGTGAGCTCTGTAGTTTGGCCATCTGGCTATAGAATATAATTAATCCTTGAGCCCAGTCCTGATAGCAACTAAGTAAAACCCCTTGTATTTCCTCCATACATGATCCAATCAATACTGGTAATCAAGGTTACAGCTATGACCCCCGCCCCCCAATGGCAAAGTATGATGCAGAGTAAGAAAATTTGTAAGAGCATTTTCCCTTATTGCTTTTACTCATTGAAGAACATGTCTGTGTTAGTGCTTTAGCTCGGATGGAGACACTGAATCAAACCCCCTCACAGTTCCTGCTGCCCTCATATTTCCTTCATATAGCAGTGCTCCAAGTACACAAACTGGATTCCTTCCAGATAAAGACATAAAGCTGGAAGATATCCTTCAGCAGGGCATCTACAATACTCCCAACAGTAACAGAGATTTATCACACAGGACAAGTAAAACCATGAAAACGCATAACAAGGTGTGGCAGTTTCAGGCTTTTAGCAGCAACTGTCCCATTCTGCAGATCTGCTCTTGCTGATGTGCACTACTGACATACCAGCCTAACCTATATGGTTTCTAAACCTATGGGCCTTTCAGTACTGAATGCTTGCCAGAGAGAGTATGTCTGAGTTTCTTATCACATAAACCACCAAGACTAATCCCTTTATGTGTTGGACATTTGTTGAATCTTCTGTTCAGCATCATACGAGTTCCTTGGACAAAGTCCATCATTTAGATGTTGGCTAGTGCACATGTTTATTTTCAAAGGAACTTTTAATCCTCTGAATGTTTAAAAGATTTATTGGTTTAATTATTAGTTTATTTTCCCATTTATTACTATCCTTTGATGTTACTGGTTATTACAAAGCTTTTATAAAGGCTGTTAATTACTCACGCCATTCAGAGATGTCTCAACATTTGATTTACAGCAGCACACATATTACTTGGTAGAGAAGACTGTATATTCTTTTTCACTCATTAAAGAAACTGTAACATTTTTCAGAACATTCATAATTGTGAAAAGAATAGAAAGTCTACATTGGGACTATCTCAAGGAACATAAACCCAAGAGAAGTTAATTTCTTGAGTGCTGCTATCTGATGGATATGGATGAGTTTCACCATCCCCGGAGATGTTTAAAAGATGCATAGATGTAGTGCTAAGGGAACTGATTTAGCACCAAAGCTGGTAGAGTTAGACAGTGGTTGACTTGATGATCTCAAAGGTCTTTCTGAACTGAAACAGTTCTGATTCTATCTGGGTAAGAACACTACAAGAGACTTTGGCACTGGAGCACCCCTGCTGGAGATGGAGGTCTGGTGTACTGAAAGAGCAACACTCAAGTAACTTTTAAAGGAACTTAATATTCTCACTCTAAGAAAGCAGAGAATGGTGTCTAACCTACATCTTCAGGAGGAAAATTACTGTTGCACACTGTGGAGTCATACCTCTATCAGAAGAAGGGTGGGAGCTTGTAGGGAGTGTTTCAAACTGGAAAAATGCTTGTTTTAACCATGGAGAACAATTTAAGAGCTTGTCGCCCAGTTATTTTACTTTCCAATGCTGAGCAGTGCCTGCTAAACTACTAGTTTTTGAGTTGTGAGAAGATCAGTAGTATGCAATGATGACTACACCACTTGAAGAAGATCCAGTATCACCATGCACAAAAATCTGGAAATGTTGATTTTCATTGGCTTCTAAACAGATGAAAAAGAGACAGCAGCTATAAGCATGTGCAGATTTAAAATATTAGTTCAAAATCTACCTATGAGTTTTGGAAAAGTTATTACATCTCAGTGGAAGAACGCATAAAAAGCTTTTTGATGTGCTAATAAAATGCAGACTGATGCTGGAAAGCCGAGAGCCAAGTGTCAGACTCCCAAATGAAAGAGGTCAAATTTTAGGAAGCTGAGTAAATGTGAAAGACTGAAACCAGTGGGAGTTGTAGGCTTTCAGTAGCTCACTGAAGCAGACTCTTAACATTTAGAAACTGAACTGCAAACCTAGTATTAGTCCAGATGTTAAAGAGTAAAAGCATTACAATGATCAGTCTATTAAATTCCAATTCCAAATCTATTCCAAAGTTTATGCACCTTCATGAATCCTCTGCAAATACAGGCTTCAGCTTTTGGAATTAAAACAGCACCACAGAGTCCAACTCTGAAAAAAATTAAATCTCTTGTATCCTTTAACAGAGACCAAAAGAAAGGTCGTGTATTTGAATACTAGGAGAGTTGGTGCTGACAAAGTTGCTGCAACCTTAGAAGAAAATTATTCAGGATACATCCTATTCTTTCAACTCCATCTCATAATCAAAGATTTCTCTTTGACATCTCTGACAACCTCAGCATGATCACACTGACAGAAACTTACTCAAGTCCAAATTAATTTGGATCATCATAAGGTAAAAGTATGATCAACTTTTCATCTTAAAAGCAGTCCAAAGCAATTAATGAAACACTTGGTTAAAGTGTGCTGTAACTTCACATTCCATATCATGAGCAAAATAATAGTTTCTTCTGGATGGACTGAAATACAGCTTGTGCAGGGTGAATCCGCTCTTAAAAGTTCAGTATGAGAAAGATACAGGTGTGTGCTGCAGACCTGGTTTCATTCAAATGCTGGAAATTCTACAGTCATCACAACACTGTACCAGCTTTTAGCCTTCCCTGTTGCTGGTGGGTGCAGTCACTGGATTCTTAAAATTGAGAGACAGTGCAAGAGGAAGCAGTACTTAACTCATTTGCATTGTATTTCTTAAAAAGTTTATTGCATACTATATGCTATCACATCTGACACACTACCTGTATGGTTGTCTTTGGCCCACAGCTCCACCTTTACTGCCATACTTGGTCTCAGTGTGCTGACAGTAGGCAGCAGTATTCAGAACTACTGAAATGACACTCTCCTTCCATTTTGGCTGACATGCAGGGGGCCACTCCAGGGCTCTCTCATTTGTTGGACATCAATTCTTGAATGTCAGAATGTCAATGCATACAAACTCAATTCAGAAAAAAACAAGATATTGCTTCCTGAATCCAAGCACTGTTTTAAAAGCCATTAGATATGCCTGCTATTGCCTTTGATGGAAATCAAATTGCTTCCACTCTCATGTAGAATCTAAAGGTCATACCTCACCTTTGGAAGAGCATGCAATCTGTATCTTAAAAGTACCACAGTGTATTTTACAGAATGCAGCTGGTTTTGATAATTTTTTAATTACATTCCATAGTAAGAAGTAGTTACTAATTTCTGCTTTTCTGTTGTTACAATATTAAATTCTCTTTTGTCTAAGGGACTTTACATTTTGTAGACTGATGTAAAATCCTGATGCATAAATTCTGTAAAATGGCCAAAAGCTATTGATACAGCTGGGATTACTATATTAGTTATTACCTATGCAACAAGTTGCTATTTAGGATGCTTCCCTAAGCTGGAAAGTTGTACCATGCTTGTTATTGGGCCCTGAAGAACTGCTCTCTTCTTCACCCTTGACTTGCACAATTGCTATAATTTACCCTCAACAGATAAGAGAAAAATCAGATTTGCACTGGAGTCTCAGTGACATCCTTAGATAAAATAGCCATAGCCCAGCTCACAAGAGAAGGTCTATTCACAGTTTACAGGAGGACAAGGGAAACAAGAGAAACAAAAAGACGTTACATCACAAACGTCTGAGAGGGAGAGGAGAGAACAAATTCCTAGCACATTCCTACTTTTGGTCTACATATTACATAGCAGATTTTCATGTGGTCCTTTGCATGTCAGAAAAGCTGTGCTTCTGTCATGGCCTAAAGCCATCTCTTCGTCTTTCTCTGTCAGGGCTGTTACTGTGATATATGGTTCCACTAAAAAATGTCCCCAGAAAATGACTCTGTACACTGATTTCCTTTCTTTTGATGTAAATTGTTCAAAAGAAGTAGTTCACATGAAGTCATTCTGACCTTGAAAGCGAGGGGGCTCCTATAAATCTAGTCTCTCTTTTGTCTCGATATGAGTGTACTAATACAATTGTCCTAATAAAATTGTCCTGTTGATCTTTCTCCTCATTTCACATCAGTGTTTGGTCTCTCTGAATCCGTGTATTCCTGTTGTCTGAACCACTTGGAAAAAAAAAAAAATCTTGAATATATTTTAATCAATCTGTAAAGCACAAACAGGAGCTTCCAAATTTCTGTCTCATTTAAGTATCTAAGGGCAAATATGTATTCTAAAAATAAGATTATTCTAAACCTGCTTTTTCCCCCCATTTTTTTTTTTTTAAAGTTTAAATATTAATACCTTTCTTAAATAGATCTCATATATGTGTATGCATCTTCACTGAGATGGGCAATACAAATATTGGTTTGTGACATTTCCCCTAATTTTTGGACTTGAAGTAATTTCATAGAGAACAGATAAATCTTGGTCTGGTGAGGGTTTAAAGAAAATCAAAATTTAAAGATTGTATATCTTTATAATCATTGCATCTCTGTCTTGATGCACATATTACTTAAAGTGTGCCTTATTTTTTTGTCTGTAAATAAATAGCTGACTTTGTGTGCCTGTAAAAAAATAATTTGACCTCCAAAATAGGTAGATATTTTAAATAGAGAAATAAGGCCAAATGTACCCTCAGCAAATTAAAACACTTTCAGAGCTCTTGCCTAATTGAGTACCAATTAGGATGAATTTGCCTGTAGTAATGTCCTAGCTGAATCAACAAACATCATTAACTACAAACAATTTCCAAATCTGTTGTATTTTTCCAGACCAAATGAATTTTTTCAATGCAAGAGCATGATTTCCCTTGATCACAATGGATTAACATAAGCATAGGTTTAGAGTCCATCATTTAACAATCAGTTTATTAAAGATGTACCTCCTGCTTTGCCATGGCAATCAAAGCCATTTCCAACTGCCTGTGTTAATTTTGCAACAGATTACAGTGGAGATCTGCACAACCCACTAATGTTGTTAATGGGGGTTCCCATGCTCCTTTTTCCATTTTACAAGTCAGTGAGAACATATTACTTCTTATTAAACAGACCACCAAAGGATTTTGCTAGCTGCAGGCTGCAACTACTCTTGTTTATTTATAATGATGCAGGAACCAGTGCTAAAGATTAGTCACATTAATATTACTAACATGCTAAGAAAAAGCATGTACTTGGTCTACAACCACAAATGGCTAAATTTACTTCTGAAACCTGCAAAGCACAATTAAACAAAGATGTGTCTGTTGTAACCAGCAAAATGCAAAAGTATCAGGAGTTTTTATCAGCCAAATTCAGACAAGGTGAGGGCACACAAGAACCTACAAAGCACTGGCAGTCATACTTTCCAGTCTCGTAAAAGCAGAAACACACACATATGAAGCAAAAAAAAATATCCCATCAGTTGTGTTTGTTGTTTTCTGCTTACATTATCTAACCATTGAACAGGGCTGCAAAGATCCTATTTCTGGGTTCAGTGCCTGCTTTCAGACTCTGCCTTGCACAGATTATGTTGGCTAAAAGATGACCAAAAAAAAAAAAAAAAAAAAAGGTACAACCCCCAAATTTCTGTGCCAGGGTTACCCAAGATGCTGACCCCATGTACATTGGAAAGAAGCAGTTATTAGACCATATAGTCTCAGATTTATTCCATGTGCGTTTTCCCTCCACAGGTGGTTAAGAATGTTTTTCCAAAAAAATGCCTCTCTCCTTTTCTCATATTATACCCACTGCAATGCAATAGTACAGTGACTGGAAAATTAGTCATAGTCAACTGCCTAAACTCTAGAAACACAACGTGATTGACAAATGTAGCTGTTTCATCTACGGATAAGAAGAGTGGAAAGGGATGTGGTGCAGTCAAGAATGTGAGAACTAGTTGCAAATAAGAAGGAAATGATCAGGTCTTGATGCTTATGGTTCTTTCAGAAGTAGTCAGAAAGATGAATTTTTCAGGTTAGCCTTTGGGAAAACCATTGTCAAGGTAAAGGGAGTCACTACTGGGATGTTGTCTGGTGGCAGTCTCTAATACTAGATGTATTAAGAACAACTACAGTATAAGTATCTTGGTTAGACTTTGGCTAAAGAGATGAATTGAATGAGTAATTTAGCTTATAATGGAAAATGAATAGCAACAAGATAATCACTGCTTCAAACCAGATGCAAGCCATTGCAATAAAAACAGATGAACAAACAAAGCACCAGACAATCTGCTGAAATCAAAATACTGACATTCAGTGTGAGATGCTGACCCTTGGTTGATAGAGCAGTTTAGTACAGGCATACAGGGCAACTCAAAAAGTAGAGGAGTTTGATTAACAGAGAATGAAGGAAAAGCAGCATGTTGTGCTGCAGAAAACTCTGCTGGGAACAGAGGACTAGCAGCATCAGACAGCTTTTGAAACATTGCTAATAGACAACAGAGAAAATGCTTTGTTTTTTCATCAATGCGTCCAAACAGACCAGCTGCAGTAGTTACAATGCTTGTGCTTATCTCAGAGAGCAATATCAACATAGACTGAATTCTTACACCATTCGCCTAATTCTGTCACTAAGAATTCTGAAAAATGACAATAAAAGTCTTTGTGGTGAATTCATTAGTTTCGTGGTGCTCTGGAAATGTGAAGTGCAGAACAAACACTGAATATGAGTGAATAAATAAAAATCCTGGGAAAGGGCTACAAGGAGGAGAGAATACAATTTATAATAAGGAGGAAGTCCCACAGATGCTAAGAAAGAAGAAATGTGACTGATGGAACAGGAGTGAGAAGAAAAGATCATTTTGCTCTTCCCTCTCCCGAGATGGCAAGTTGAGTGAGTTAATAAATGAGTTAGTGGTCTTCTGGCAATTGAAGGCCACCAAAGCCCTTCTAGAAGCAGCTATTGTAGTCCTTTCCCTGAGAAGTCTTGTACACAAAAATGGATTAACACCCCAATGGACAAGAAAGGCAACATTTTCCTTTAACTTTCATAAGTAAAATTAATACGAGTAACCCCACAAGTTCAATGCAAGGCAAAAGGAGATGCTAGATGCTGGCATGGCAGAAGACTTACTGGGAAAGTATCAAGAATGTAATACATACAAGGAATTAATTTAAAACCAGGAAGGCAAATGAGAAAGCTTCATTGGTCTCCATTGCTTGTGCTCAGTGCTCTCTCACTGGCATGATGACTTCAAGCCAATTCTGCTGAGGTTCGTACACCTCAACAAAGCACCAAGAGCAAATATTAAGTGACTGAAAAGCAGCAGAATTACTTAAATCCATCCATGGAGATTGCAGCAGAAGATGATCTTGCCATTATGACAGAGCAGTCATTCTAGTTGGAGAGACTCCTGATTTTACAGTGGAAATCACCAAGCAGGAAGACTGTAAAGCAGGGAACTGTGCTGGGGTACTTTGGCATACACAGAGGTTTCAGTTTTCCACATTGAAAACAGAAGCATAAAAGAAACCTGCAAGAAGCATGGGACAAGACTTTTTTCACCTTCAAAGGGGGAAGAGTTTCTTTTAACTCCTGGTGGTAGGCACTAAAACAACAGGTAAAACTCCAAGCACAGAAAATTCTGAGAAATTATGCCTCCAGGCGACTCGCTCAGAACTGTCATCCCTCCCTACCCCTGGAGCCTGAGGAAAAGAGGAATCTTTCAGCATGAGATAAGAGTCAGCAAATTAAAGCTCTCATGGAACAAAGAAAAATAAAGTAAACCCTACCATGGGACTTACATTAAAGCCTTTCCCCCTCTTATTATCAGAGGAGCTAGCACAAATATCTACAGTGATCATAATTGTTACGCTGTGTAGAAAGGTAAGCTTTTGTAGTGAAATCATAGCCAAAGTCACTTACTGATTAATAGCACACAAATGGCACTTTAAACTCCGTCCAGATACTTAACAGCATTGCTGTAATGTGTCTTTTAACTGACCCAGCCCATTTTGCAAGATGAGACTGAAAACATTTCTTTAAGAAAGAATAATGAACTGCAGTAACACATCTACTTGTAGGGCCAGTGGGATGCTAACCCTCATTTTCCCAATTAATGTCTGTCTGCTGCAACACAGACTCCTGCATCCCTGATACCGCCCTGTGGTCAGTCACTCCATTCAGGTCAAGGCTGTATCTCTCCCTGTACTGGCCAAACCTCAGGGTAATGAAGGGACATATAGTAATCACCAGATACACACCTAACAAGATAAACCAAATGAAGAATTCAAAGACTTGTTTAGAAAAAAAATTATTAATGAACTTACTATGAGATGGCCTTTAGGCATATGAAACAGAATGATTGCACTGTAAAATCAAAGAGGCAATATTGATTTACATGTGGGTTCACTTTTTACAATTTTAATTTAATTTCTTTAATCAGTTGCATCCTCTCTCTTGTGCCAGCTCCAATAGACAATTAATTATTATCAGACATTTATTATTGCTTCAGCACTGGGACATATCAAGACATATGTATAAAACTCACTAGCGGTTGCATACTTCAGCTGGCACTGCGTCAGCTCCCTAGGGTAGCTCAAACAGTTGGACTTAATGATCTTAGCGGTCTTTTCCAACCTCTATGAATCTATGATCATTATACTTTTAGCATCCCAATGGTTTTAATTGGAATAATTTAACTCACCTACTCAAGCCAGAAACAGCTGTGAAATAATTGTCTGATCAAAGTAAAAATCAGTAAGTGCATATTGCTATAATTCTGCCTTTTTTTTTCTTTTCCCCCTGTTGTACTAGAAGGATATGGGTTATATTTATTTTCACATGTGGAATTCACTGTAACAGAAATTCCTAGTGAGCTGCTCCCCTTGCTACCTAAGAAAGCATCAAATAATTAGTACTGCGATTGTAGATTTTAGGACCATGCAGGCATGTGAGAGAAGATAAAGAGAGTGTTTTCAGATTACATCTGAGAAAACAAGAGTAATCATCATATAAATGAGTGTATTTTTCTCAGTTGTCAGAGTTACAAGTCCCCATGTGTTAACAAATGGAAAATAATGCATTCATTGCAATCAATCTAAAATAATCCCAGTGTGAAGAAAGGCAGCAGCAAACCTGCCAAGATATGCAGTGTCTCCGTATGACCACACAGACTTCATTGGTCACAAGTGGAGAAGAGTACAGAATTACGTTTAAATCAGGGCTGCTAGCAATGATATACCTAGGAATCGTGGTTTATACTACAGAATAGGAGAATATCACACCTGCATGTTGACAGACATTCACTTGAATGTTTGAAAACTTGTGGAGCTAAATCATTAGGCAGCTCAAAAAAATGGTGCATGTCTGGAGTTTTGACATATGGAATAGCTTTTCCACCGTGTCTTACTCTCAAATTCAGAGTAATTTGACAAATTACATGTCTTCTCATATCTCTAATGTACTCATTTGTCCCATGATCTCATCACACTTGTATTTGTTGATTAAGGAAGCTCAGTGGTATGAGTTAAGTAGTAATTGCTCACCGAACAGGAGATGCTAGAGAAAGTTTTCAGCTTGTTGAAATGCACAGATCTGTATCCCAGGAGTGTCTTACTAGAAATATCTTCGTTATGTTCAGGGCTTAACTGTGTCTTAGACTTTCCCAATTAATAAGATTTCATAACCCCTGAGGTTTATGTGCAAGCAGGATTTGTCAGTAAACTTTGAATTCAAGAGTAACTAAGAGTAACTAGAAAAGTAACTATTTTGGCTAATAAATCCCTCAAGTAACAATTAGTGTTATCCATGTTTTATACATAGTTTAAGATTCCAGTAGAAACTGCCAAATGTCATATTTTACACATTCAGCCAGGCACACTCAAAAGGTTTATTTTCTAGGAACACATAAACTTACCCTGCCTACTGAAAGTGCAACCAACAGGTTTTTTGCCAATTAAGGCTGTCTCTCGCACAGGAGTGACCAGCGCTTCTTGCTATTGCACTGACAGTGCAACAACTGTCAACCAGTTAAACCACAAAGGCTTTGTTCTGAGCCACAGAAGCAAGGAACAAACTGTTACAGATCCAGGAGAATTTAAAATGTAAGTAAAAGGAGGAAAAAAATAAAAGAAAGGCAGACCTTTTACTTCCTTTACTCTTTCTCTGTACACTAAACTAGACTTCTTCATACAACCTCTGAGACTGTCTCTAATACTGAGACCACATCAGCTCACTTGAGGAAATACTGACTGTTGTAGTTTTTCCTCTTCTTGTCCGAGGACAGCAGGTTTGCACAGAACATAATGGAGTCAACAGTATGCTAGTGACTCAGGAGTCAGTTAGGATACAAGGGGTTATTTGAAGTCCTATTACCTATCAGCTAAGGAGAGCACTGCTTAGAAAACCATAAAATGAAAGATCCTGATCTCAACCTATTTTGTCCCTATGTCCACATAGCATGGAGATTTATTCCATTTAATAATTTACTTAGTGGTCGCATGAAGTGAAATATTTGCCAGTGCATGGTGAACTTTATACCTGAAGTTTGGAGTTGTCACAGGCTCCATTCTGGGATTTATGAATATTTGACCTTGAGCAAGATAAAGAGCTAAAGAGATCTTTTACTTCTGTCTGGAAATCCAAATTTGGTTTTCCTGCATAGTAACTCAAATACTTCTAGCAGAATTGGCAAGGCAGTATTAAGAGTAGAATCACAGAATGGTCTGGTTTGAAAGGGACTTTTAAAGATCTTCTCCAACCCTTCCAGCCATAGGCAAGGACATCTTACACTAGATCAAGTTGCTCAAAACCCCATTCAACCTGGGACTTTGAACAACCCAATATGGGGAAGGAATTAGTAACAAAAAAATGCACCACCCATGACTCCTCTGCAGTAGATTCTTCAGCCCCTTTCCTATATTCAAATTTATTAGAATTTGCCATGTCTTGAATGAAGCATTTTAGAAGCTACTCAGTCAAGAACTGAGATAATTTTAGTTCATGCTAAAAGAATACAACATTAATTATCTTGTTGCCTTTGCAACATTTCCTCCTTGCACTTCACTCAGTTTGGAGAGTAAAGCTAAAGTATGTACTTTTCTATTTTAACTGTCCTTTCAGCCATTTTCACTTTTTCTTCTTCCCCCTTGTCCCCACCACGTCCTTTTCCACTGATACAGTGCCACCAGGACTCCAAAACTCCAAAAGACTGCTTGAACTTCATATCACAGACAAATGCAAGTAGCCCTTTCAATAGTGAAAGCATTTCTATTCAGGTTAGGTTCTTTTAGTTGGTGTGCTTATTTACAAACCCTGCTTTTTCTGCCCATTTGTGGCTTGAATTGATTGACAGTCCTCTGAAAATTTTAATTCATGACAGTGCAGCTGAAAAGCCAGTTACTATCCTTCAGGTTTACTGGGTCTTACTCTAACATCACAATTGTATGTGCCTCTTAATTAACTTCAACTTCATAGAAACTCCTTGTGACACAGTTTAAGACATACTAGATGGACCTTAAGGGGAAAAAAATAAATAATCAAGAGAAGCTGTGGATCACAATGCCACTTTTGTTATCAGCTGTGTTTTAGAAACAATAAAAATAGGCAAAATGAAATTAAATCAGACATCTAGTAAATATTTTTTCCTCATATTTGCATTAATTTATACATATATAGATCTGACCAGAGTGCAAAACAGATTTTGAAGATAAAAAATTATATTTCTGAACATTCAGATCTTTGAGTCTACTAAGCCTTGTCCTTTGAGGCATCTTATTCCCAGATAAGAAAAGAGACCTGGATATCCTGGGCAGGAAAAGCATAAGAATTGGGGTTTTTAACTAAAAACATATATTGTTCAAGGTTTATAGAAAGGTTTCTTCCCTGTCTCTTGAAAGCCAGTAAGTATTCATGGAACAGTATTGTCTGAACATGTTTAACTTGTAGTTGAAAATGTATTTTGGAGATTTACAGTGTGATCTGGGCAACTTCTGCTGGCCTCCTGGTATAAAAATGAAAGTGTAGCACACTTCAGGTAGCAGTCAAATCTGTCACTAAAAGAAGTTCTGCTTTATCCTGACTGCAGGATATTCAACAGCAAAGGATGCTCACCTCACTTGCACTTTTTTTCAGTGTTATTTAAAAAAAAATCTTTTCTCCCCTAATCATCCAGGAAAATAAGAATCAGTGACAAATACTAAAAGATGTGGATTTTCTTTACTCTGGAAAGCATTAAGAGGAGAACAGAGAGATACTTCTCTGTGCTTGATGGTCCATCCCTACTACTAACCAAAGGCCTGTTCTAACTAACATTTCTCTCTTCCTGTCCTTCTTTCACTTTCATTTCATCTGTTTTCACTTTGGCCATCATTATTCAATCTGCAAACACTTGGCGTAGAAAAGAAATCAACTATATTTCACGTCTTCGTCCTGAAGTATAGTAGTGGCAGCCATCCTCCAAAAAGTATTAGTAATTAATCATTTGGGTGTGACACGTGAGACAAAACATTGTGCAAGGACTAGACAGAAACATCCTTGAAAACAAATTCACGACTCATTGACTCAGCTTCTCAGAAGCTCTCCCATTTTTCAGATCATATGTTGTGTTAGGGTCTCAACAGCATCGCGCAAGAGCTCACGTAAGCAAACATTATGTATGGTTTGCTTGAAAGATGCAAGATGATGTGAAAGAAGTGCTTTAAATGAAGTAAACTGTAAGTAGAAGATCTAGAATGAAAAACAAACAAACAAAAAACCTGAGACATCTTTTTCACACATTTCCTTCAGTTAAGGAAACCTCAAACCAAACACCCAGATGGAAACTGAAAACCCAACATGAACAATAAATTAAATATGCTTTTTTATTTTTTTTTTAATGTATAGGTTGCTTTTACCACTGAAGACCACAAGCATTCAGCATGACCGCAGAAGATACTTCGATCCTATTTCTCTCACAGTTTTCTCATTTGGCTGTAAATCTTTTGAATCACAAACTTGCATTTCAAACCATTTATTGTGGTCACAGTAGAAGAGAATATTTTTACAACTCCAGTTCTGACTAGACTGTAAGGATACAGAGAGTAACTTGGAGTAGTCTTGCTGCTGTGCTGCTGGAATTTGCAAATATGTTCCTTTTTATATAATATAATACAATACAATACACCAGGATGAAAGAGACCTTCAGGATCATTGTGTCCAACCCATCAACCAATCCAACCCACCTAAACAACTAAACCATGGCACAAAGCACCCCATCAAGCCTCTTCCTGAACACCTCCAATGAAGGTGACTCCACCACCTCCACGGGTAGCCGATTCCAATGGGCAATCACTCTCTCTGTATAGAACTTCTTCCTAACATCCAGCCTAAACTTGCCCTGGCACAGCCTGAGACTGTGTCCTCTTGTTCTGGTACTAGCTGCCTGGGAGAAGAGACCAACCTCTGCATGTCTACAACCTCCCTTCAGGTAGTTTTAGAGAGCACTATATGTGTCTTGTATGCACAGATGAATTTTTATATTTCAGCAGAAAACCTCCATTATCTTCATAATCTTTTCATGTGGCAGACAGTCAAATAATATAAATTCCTGCCATCCCAGGAGCTTGGACTAAAACCCCCACTTATTTGGTGAAATAAGTTTAGGCTAGTTGTGATGCTGAATTTTTAAATTGAGTTTCTTTTTTAATTCTGTGCTCAGAAGCCACTATCAGTTACTCATGGGCTCCCTGTGATAATTATATATGCATATATATATTTAAAAAATTAATATAAAACCATTAGGGAAGAAAAGAAAAGAAAGAAAATATGCAGATGCCAACTATAGTCACCTCAATTCTCAAAGGTAGCCATTTTCTAGGATGCATTTACTCTAAGAGAAACGTGGAAGGAAAGAAGGAAAGACAACTTTGAATTAACATTAAAGCAAATCTAAATATAAAAGAAATTCACAAATGGCAATATGAAGATTCTTATAACTTTGTTTGTTCAAGCTGTATATGGAGAAGTATTTTCTATCCATACTTTATTAAATATCCATCTAAATAATCTATGATAAAAATGTCATAGAACACAAAGGATGACAAAATGTAGGTTTTGGATATTCAGCAAGTGCATTTATTTTTTCTCTTTTTTTTTTTCATTTCAACATCAACCTTTTAATATTTCATGAGATTTAATGTCATTTTCTCTTCTTGAAAGTAAAAGAAAAATTAAAACCATTAGAGATTGGTTAGCATCTGAATATTTTTCCCTTTGAAACCAATTTGCTCAGAATGATAGGGTTAACTCACAGGGATTTTAGAAATTCATGACCGTTCTGTAGTATCACGGGTTTGCAAACAGCCCTCCCAAGCATCACTTTGAAATATTTCCACAGCCACATTTATATCATACCCAGAATTATGCTATTATCAACCATACTTCAGTGCTAAGTAGGCTTCAGATATTAAATTGAATTATGAAAAATACATACTATTAGCTTCCTAAAGATAACTTGCGTCAAAAACTCCCCTCAGGGAGTAAGTCTGACCCAACAGAGCCCTAACCTTCAGCAGAGCTTCAAACAAAAAATTCCCTCTCCGGTAAAATTACAATTTCTCAAACACTATACAGGAGAGACCCAACCTTCTGACCATAAATTGCCTTCCAAAGTCACACTGCAAAGTGCTAGAACCTGTCATACCAAATGCCAAACATGTTCGAAAAGTGAAGGGAAGAGAAGGAATTGTGAGAGCTGCTCACGGGTGAGCTCTGACTGATTTTTTGGGGGGGCTACTAATACTACTGAGAGATGGCTCTGCCTAGACCTGTTGCTGACTCTGTAATGAACCAACAATCTCAGATTCAGAAGCCACTCCAGCCTCACTGTCTGCCATAGATCCTGTGTTCTGGATTGCACAGATTGCATTACTCCTAAGAGAGCACAGCCTGTCTTTCAATAAGCCACATAGTATAGTCATAGTATGTGAGCTACATGACTAGTGTATGACCACCAAGTGGTTCAGAAGCTGCAGGCTGACCCGTGCTGCCCCTGAGCTAGTCTGTATCAAACTGGAAGGGTAACTGTGAACCTTTGTATAATCCAACAGAGGCAGGTGGTAGGATGCTTATGCAAAAGAACCCATTCTCTAGAATGTTTTGTTGAACTGAAACAGTAAATGCCTCTGAACATGATTTTGAAGTACTTCTGGAGTGACCATTTGATCAAGGAATGGAAGAGTCAGTATTCACTAATAATTTGTGCTTATCTGGCATCTGAGATGCAACAGTATTTTTGAGCACTCATAATTTTAGTAGCAGCTCTAGGAAATCAAGTTGTATCTACTAAGTACTCAAATAATTATTTTGTCAGAGTAGCCAACATTATTTTCTCATTTCTTGAGAGAAACATTGTATTATTTCTTTAAAGAACTCTCACAATATCCATTTATACCAAAGCAAAATCATAATGCAGACTTCACATCAAGCATAGTCAAAATTTCTCTCTCTCCCTCAAAAAAAAAATAAAATATCTGGGTTATGTTTTCATCTTGAGAAATACACCAGCTCTGAGGTGCAAATTTCAAGTTAGCAGTTTGCAGAGAAATATTTATTTCTCTATCCTTAATCTATTAACAGAATTAAAACTTGACTTTCAACATCTTCAGAGAGGACATACATTATTTTGTTTTTGCCTTTACGGTGTAAATGAATGGGTCCGATGCTATCAAACTATAATTGCATGCTCGAGGAGTTTGGTCAGAAGAAAGGAGTCTCTGTCCTCTGCATTCAAGAGAAAACAGATGCCATAACTAATATTGCTCCAAATTCCTTCAGCCATTTGAAAATCTTCAGCTCTTTCAAATTTTTGTAAGAATTATGCACGTGGCAGTGCTAAGCAGAAATTTGTGTTAGATTTCCATTAGCTGCAATTCCCTCATAAGACTTAGAATCTCACTAAGCAAGATACAATTATGTATCACAAATGAGCAAACCTGGAAAGGCCTTGAAGTTCTTGATGCTTAGCCTACCCTACAGATGGTCTCATACCACAGACACAATCATGGGGAAAAAAAAAATGGGCTTGGCTTATGTAGGACTGAGCTATTAAACTGAAAAACTGAGCTACAAGTCCTCCAGGAACAGACTACTAGAAAGTGATGATTTTGTTATTACTTCGTGGGTCAGGGATGCTACAACAAAACCCCACAAGAAATAGTTGGTCTTTGAACTATCTACAGAGGTGCACAGGAAAAGCAAACAGTGCAGCCTGTGCCTCAGGGAGGGGATGGTCAGCCAAAATGGAAAATGATAGCCTGGATTCTAAAGTGTGTTTTTCATGAAACGGAGGTTTCCTTTGTATCCAGAACAGGTTAAACCCATCTATTCTTTACCTAAAAATTGAGCAAATTCTGATTGCCATATTCAGGGTGGGAACTCCATAACAGCTCTGTAGGTATTTCTTAAGATGCCATAGCTAAGTTCCCATGAAACAGCTGAAAACTGTTGGCAGAGAATATGTCTTGAGAAAATGTCCAGGTTCTTTCAAAAGAAAACAGAATAACTGAACAACTTCACTTCTGCTCAGTGATTCCCATTGGTAGAAGGATAACGTGTGTCAACTTTGGCAGTTACCACTTTATTGCTAGTGCTTATTGCACTAAAAGCCAGATCTGCTATGGTGGCAGGATTCCCAAGGTCCTTAAGATCCATATTTTAAGTGTTGATGACAAAAGATAAAAAGAAGATTGCAAACATTAGGTCAGAAAAGCAACAGAGCTAAAGAAAAAGAATAAATCTTTTTGTTGTTGTTGAGTTCACGTACCAAGAAATTTTACACCCTCAACAAATCCCATGTGGTTAGCCAATATCTGCTGTACACTGGCATTTTTTAGCACTATAACTTATGCTTTACGATATATGTTAAGCAGATTATTTGATCCACAATAGTTTCTATTTGTCCTACTTGTGACCGTGTTAATTTTTAAATCAGTTAATAAGTTTTGGGTGCACTTCTACAATCTTGAAGGTGAGTCCTACCATATCTGAGCTTTATCTGACAGAAGCCTAAATCAAAGTAGCAAGTAAATATGAACTTGTCTTTAGCTCCTTGTCCTTTCTCTACAAAAGGTGTATTTCTGGGTCATACTCTCCATGACACATTTATCCTCCCTGTTGGTCACATAGCCTGTTATTTCTTGGGTGTATTTACTCCTAATTCTCCACTGCAGAGCTGGGACTGGCAAGCAGGGGGATGCTTGCTGTGACCTCTAAGAAGGGACACCATGATGAGTTCCTCTCCTACCAACTAAAGCGTTTCTGCCCCCACATCTCAAAGTAGTTCTAAGACCTCCCTTCTTACCACACTACCATACTGCCTCAACACTACATACTTGCAAAGCAGGCAGGCTTCTATGAAAACTCCCGTTTATTTTGAAAATCAGTTTGGATTTAGATTAGTGACAGCTCAATCTCCTAAAGTGAACAGCAGAAACTCAGTATGGACTACATATAGGATGGCCCTGGCTGGGAATCTTGTCCTGGATACTTAATATGGATAGAGTACACGATATCATAGCTGAGGGTGTTAATCTGCATCTGTCGGGACAGACCAGTGGCTGCTCTCAAGTTGGCTGGCCCTGTGCCCCGGAGCACAGGTGCCTAGCAGTAACTAGCTTGTGGTCAGCATGCAAAACACACTGCTTCTCTGGGGCTTTCTGCTCTGCTGCTTGCCAGCACTGAAAATCCAAAGAAGCTGAGGTAAAGCAAATAGTACAGGAGTCAGTTCTTTGGTGTCCAACTCTCAGCAAAAGTTAGCAAAAGTTTAGGTTCTTAAACCTAAAAAGATGACAAGTATTGGCTTTTGCCAAGAAACACCAGCTTTTATTTAGATGAACATACCAGAAGCATGTGACATGGGTTTAGAACAGAGCTGCCACCGGGTCACAGGCAGTCCCCAAGTCTGTGCTTGTGTGACAAGGCTCGCAGCAAGGGCTGTAAGGGCACCCTTCACTCCTCCACCTCAATAGCACACCAAAGCAGACTGGTTAGCAAGAATAGTGAGTCAACTACATACATGCCTGCTGCTTGTGAGGAGTTCAAACACTGGTGTTAGCAACACTATCTATTGCTTCCTCAGAGCTGGTTCTCCCCATTGTTTGACCACACTGGAACTGGGATGAATTTTATGGCAAAGTCACTTTGCTAGTCATTAATTTCTTTTCCTGAAGTTTCTTTACTAACCATGTCATTATTCCCTACCTGTAGAAATATATATATTTTAGTAATTGTAGGGCAGATTACAGAAAAATAGTTTTTTGTCTAATCCAGAGCACTGAAACTATGGTATTGTTTTGCAGTGGAACCCACTCTGCTACAAATAAATTGGGTCCTGCCAAGGTTTTGTGCCAGTAACTGACGATCTCTGCTAAATTTTGTGGTACAGACTTTAACGCAGGTTATTCCTTTTGGGCTGTGTTCTCAGAGCCAATCTATCATGGGACCACATCCTGAGTCTACAGTTTCAAGGTAGTGACTCTATAATTACCTGCAGGAACATTCACAAATTACTTTGAACATTTCCAATTACTTCCCACCCCTCTACACCCCCACCCTCCACCCCCAGTGTTTTTGGGTTTTGGTTTGTTTGGGATTTACACTGTCACAGTATCTTAGAAGTTGGAAGTGACCTCAAGAAGTCATTGGGTCTGACCCCCATGCCAAAGCAGGATCATTTAGGGTAGTCCACACAGGAATGCATCCAGGTGGATTTTGAAAGTCTCCAGAGAAGGAGACTCTCTGGGCAGCCTGCTCCAGTGCTCCGTGAGCCTCACTGTAAAGAAGTTTCTGCTCATGCTGAGGTGAAATCTTCATGTTCAAGCTTGAACCTGCTGTTTCTTGTCTTATTACCGTGCACCACCAAAAGGGTCTTGGTCCCCTCCATTTGACACCCACACTTCAGATATCTATACATATTGGTGAGGTCCCATCTCATTCTTCTCTTCTCCAGATTAAACAGCCCCAGAGATTTTAGTCTCTCTTCATAAGGGAGATCCTCAAGTTCCCTAATCATCCTTGTGTCTCTCTGTTTGATTCTCTCTAGCAGAGAGTTAGTTTGGTTTTGTCCCCATTTCCCATTTAGAGATAAGCAAGGTATTTATCTTAGCCTTGGTTTAACTTCTGCACAGCTATGTTTATTGTGCATCCCCACAGCAACTTACTTTTTTAAACCCATATTTCTGTTGAGTACTAGAATGTTTCATATGACTTAGTATCCTCAACACTACATACACACTGTATATCAAGGTAACACAAGGGTAGTCTTGTTCCTCAGATCTCAAAATTAGCTCTTGCTGAAACATAGACTGTGCTTTAAGGTCAGGATGCTAATCATCTCTTTTAAGATGTTGAGAAAGCAAGACTATTAATAGGGACAAATCTTCCTTTAAAATCCTTCCTGTTTTCACAGGTGCTTGCCTGCAAAAGATTATTTTTTCCTCATATGAAATTTCCCAACCTTTGTTTTAACACCTCTCCAGAGCTTTGAGGGTCACAGGATGACACCACTGAGCTTTCCCACAATAATGCTAGGAATGGCTCCAAGATATGAATCATTATCTCCTGCCTTGATCATCAGATGCTTGTACAGCCTGTGTTATGCCCCATCTGGATAACTCTAATACATACATTTGGGGGCCTTCTTGCTCTTTCTCTGGAGCTGTCTGTAGATTGTACACAGCTCTGCCACCAATGCAGTAACCAGAGTCAAAATCTCAGTGTGAATGCATCACTTAAAGAGGATGGTTGCCTTGTAATGAAAGCGAGGATCCAGTTCTAAATCTTAACATGGTGGTGGTGTACCACAAAGACAAAATTTGGTTTGTTCATGTTCCCTGTGGCTTTTTCATCACTCCAGATTCAGAAATGCAGATTTCATTGCCAGTCACAGCTACAAAATAGATATTATTGCTCTTTGTTTTTATTTTCCAAACTTACTGTCTAGCCTTGTTAATACCGTCTGAACTCCTGTGCCTGACTGTTCTACAATATGGGTCTAATTTCAGCCTTATGCTTCACATAGCACTGATTTATTCAGGCACAGGGGGCTACAAGAGGGCAGGAACATGTGCTCCTTCATACTAAAGGACACCTGTTTGCCCTTGCCTGCCAAATACCATTTTGTTCATAAACACTTCTGGTTGCCACCAAGACAGATTGGATTACAGCAGGTGTCTGGGAAACCCAGGAACTTTTGGGGTATCGAAATCTATGTAACAGGAAAGCATTTATTGTATTTGAAGCCAGTTTATACTTGGAAAGACTGGTGGGGATAAAATGAGCCACAAGGAAAGAAGCCTAATGGACCTTGTGAAAGAAACATTCCCAGAGTGGCTGAGCCACCAGCTGCATCCAGCTAGATAGAAATAGTATAACAGAGTTGTTTTTTTTTCTGATTGGGAGAAGGCTGAAATGAAGTTTCCATGTCTGAAGATGGGGAATAAAGCAATGCTCTGGCAACAGGTGCTCTAGAGTTGGTGAGAAGCAGGCATGGTGGATCTGTGGCAGGTGCTGCACTGGATACCCTGTGCTTGTCTACCAGCACCAGCTGGTGGTGCTCTTAGCAACGTTTTGATGCATCTTAAAAATGTATAGAAAATAAAGATTTCCTTATTCTCATGGACACCATACTCAGATACCAGTGGGTATTCAGAAGATAACTGATTCAGACCTCAACCTGAAAATCCACTGTCACAAAAAACCCCACAAAACACCCCAAATGTTATTGATGCCAATTGTAGCTCTTCTCTAGATCTACAAAAATGTACAACAGATGACACGTACCATTGAAAGTGGAAGCAGTGTCCCTAGGCAGGTCTTAAGTATTAGAGGAAGGATGTCCAGCAAGAGGCTTTCATTAAGGCTACTTTTAGATACAGTAATTTACACAGTGAGAACTGTGTGGATTGTAAGGAGCACTTGAGACACAAAAAACATTCACAAAATAGTTGAGACATACACAAAAATCAAAGGGCATTAACTCAGAAATGTAGAAGAATAAGAATATATAGGATCTAAAGAGGTAGGTCTAAAAGGCCCAAGAATGATGAACCAATATAGTTACCACATACTGTGAACAATCATTTAAAAGTGGTAAGTAGCAGGTGGCATGGGAAATCTCACTTTTAAAAAATGTTCCAGCATGTGACCAGATTATATGCTGGTACATATCAGGTGTGAAAAAAAAAAAAAAAAACAAACAAAAAAGTCCCTCTTCACCTGTTATCTGTAAAATGATCATTGTTTAAACCAGATGCATAATTAATAATTCTAGTGGGTTTTTTTTTCCTAAAGCATACCAAATTTCTGTTGTTACAGACTCTGTGGAGGAAAGGATGTTTCCTCAGAGGCTGAGTAAACTTCTTCCTTGAAAATTTTACTTTTGTCAAAAGAAATCCTTCGTATTAAAGGTTTTCTCTTAACTTTATTTCTTCTTATTTTTTTCAATTTTTATTTTTTATTTTAATCTAGAAAGCTATCTTTAAAACCCCCAAACTTCTATTTTGTAAGAGACTATTCTGTGCTTTCTCCTGACATTCATTATCAAAGGCCAAGGAAATTAAGCATCAAAAAATAAACTTTCAAAACCAGTTCCACAACAACTTCATAACAAATCTTTTTTCCCTCCCTACACATTACTCTTTTGGAAGTTCATCACTTTTCTAAAATGCATGTATATGAGTAATTAATTAATGCAATTAATGAGTAAAGTAATTAATGTATGAGTAATCTCATGAGCATGCCAACAAATACACTGGTGTGAGTAAGGCTCATGAAATGCCTACATCTTCATAGGACAGGGGACTGGTCTGTCTCTTCCTGCATCTGCTCCCTGGTCTGCTGCTGTACCTGTCTTCTGGTGCACAGTGCCCTAAGCATCAAAGTTTGTGGTCTGACTCAGAAGTGCAGAGCATATTTAGCGCTCGTTGACACCGGCTGGGACTACAAAGCACACAGCAGCACTTCAGAAGAATTAGACCCTTTGTTTAGTTTCTTTTTACAATGGTACTGTACAGCCTGGGTAAATTGTGTGCCTCCTGTTACATTTCAGATTGGAGGAACTCTGTGCACCGAGGAGTCATGCACTCTAATAAAGAGAAAGATACAACACAAAGAAACCTTCACAGGACAGCTTACAGTGTGCAGTGGTTTTTTAACTGTCATACAGAATTTAGTTGGCAATTACACCATGGAACAGGAAGTTAAAATACATTTAAAAACCCTGATGGAAAAAAAAATATTCTTGTTAAATTATACAGCCTCTAAGAGTAACAGAATGTGATTTAAATGCATGCAAGGAATTTTAAAGGGGCTTCTATGTGCCAGGAAAAACAATAATAGAAAACAGGTGCAAAGCACTTTAAGAAAGAAGCTGAAATGAATTTGCAAGAGTAACTGAATTTAAGCAAGAAGAGCTACATACCTTAGTATGCATGTAGGTATATGGTGAATTTCTTCCATGAAGATGATAATCATTTAGCTGATATGTAGTACTTAATAGTAACATATAATAGTAATTGTCTATGATTAACCTGTAGCAATATATAATAATTATAATCTATGATTATGTATTATTAATGACCTGTTTAACCTTTGGGGTTTTGTTGGTGCCCAAACCCTTTTTATTCACAGATATTTAACCTCTGCTTCTACCACTCAAAAGTTATAGCCTGGATATAGTATTTTTCTTTTAGTTCCTGGTAAATCTTCTAGCCTTCCTCAAGTCTTAATATCAATCATAATAATAGAATTAGAACTTAATGAAATAGCAATTTGGGGCTGGTATTTATTTGCCAAGTGAGCCTTTTTATCATCCATTTGCTTTAAAGAGACCAAACAAGGCTTTAATGCCAAATTATTTTAAAATAATGATTTGATTTTTTCAGATCCATGAAGAAAAATCCCTTGAATCTGTAGAGAAATAGGATTAAACCATGGTACTTCAATTGAAGTAATAGAAGCTTTCCTGATAGCCTGAGATTAGAAGGGACAAAAGAGCAGAGCCTGTTCTCAGGTTGGTAAGAATATGAGGCAGAAGAGATAAGTACTTATTCATTACACAAGAGGCAGCACTCTATATGATTTTTTGAAATCAGAGAAGGGCTTGAGAATCCCTAGTCACTGACTAAATTACTCAGGAAGATGATGTTTCTGCAACATGTAATTGGAAAAAAAACGGAAGAAGAGGGAGCTTGAGTGGATATTAAAACTAAAGGTCTGATTTGTTAAACAAAACACCCATTTGTTTCAGTGACAGACAAATTAAAAACATAAAAGTCTCTAGCCGTAAAATAGAGAGGAATGTGGAGTGGCCTTCGATGACGGGGCTCAAATATGGTAAGACCTTGTACGAAGCAGCCATAAAACAAGCCTCAAAGTCAACGCAGCTACTGATGTACCAGTTTCAGATACTTAACTGAAATGCCACAGGATGCATTGACTGCTTAAATTAACTTCAAGGTGCAGTTAAATCAATGACATAAGCTTTTATTATTGTTATTTAGACAAGCCTATTAGAATCAGCTATCCACCTTTCCTCAGCAGAGGTGGAGACACTGTGTCACTCATAGCTGTGCTTGCCAATGAAACATACAAACTTATTTTAACCTCCAAATTCGTCTTTATGGAGATGAATGCAGGAAACTTTCAGAGACCAGTAGTCACTTGCAGAATCGCTCTAAGAGCTGGATAATAGTTCTGCAAATAAATTTCTTTCAGAGGTTTGGGGTGCTGAAACACTGAAGATATTTTATTATATATTAACAGAAAGCCTACAACAGTTTAGTATTTTCCCAAAACCATTCCTATAACATTTTGGAGGGACTTTTGGGACATTTGGGTTTTTGACTTTTGTTCTTGGTGTGCATTTTTGTTTGGTTTTCAGATGGCTACAAAATATCTGAGAGTGACATTTGGTTTAAAAATAAATTGAAAACTTGCAAAAAAAAAAAAAATAATTTCTGGATGTCATTGGATGGTCACAAATTGAGAGATGACCTAACTAGGATCAAATTCTAGACTCAATTACATGATATAGAGTTGTTAACAGTTTGCACTTACTAGCAAAGGTTGAGTCCAAATCCATAGGGACTGTGATGCACGGGGATGGAATTTCTCCGCTCTTCTACACACTGCACCCTGCAAGGGCTTATTTGCAGGAGAAAGCAGATGGTGTTTGAGTACTGCATTCCAGCTGGGATTCTGCCAGGACAGGGTAGCTTTAATTTTTCTCCCCTTTTCACCATGACAACTTCTCCAACCTGGCTCTAGTCACTTGTTTTTTTTTATGGCAGTATTAGCTAGAAGAGGATTACAGGGTAGCAATGCTGACTTGCAGTGCTGCAGTTGTTCTTTGGGCAAGCAAAATATTTTGTTTATAAAGCTAGGAACTAAGTGTGGCATCTGCAAGAGATGTGATTCGATGCTCATTTAAAAACCGAACCAACCAAGCTAAGCTGAAAGATGATGCAATTGAGATCATGAGAGCTGGACAACTTGCTGACTCAAATTAGTGTGAAAACTAATGTTAGGGCCAAAACCAGCTACCTGTGAGCTGTCCTGGCTGACCCTAGAAAGCCTCCCCTTGGAAGAAACTTAACCTTTCTTGCTTTCTGAGACAATTTCCTAATATACCAAACAGAAGTAATGCTGTTTCCCTACACATAAATGCATTCTGACCAGTGTATGTGATAAAAATAATTTTCCTGATTTAGAGAAGGCAGAAGAGAGAAAAAGAAGTTAAGTGATATATATTTGCTTTGCAGATTGCTTAACATGTATTTGGCAAGTATGCTGGAGTGAGCACAGCCTGTCTGCAAGAGATTACATGGGAGTTTGACTCCAGCCGTTCCAGCACTCCGTGAATAGACCTAACGTTGCAGGCTTGATAACTAGAGAATTGTGTTGCTGTTCATTTTAAAGCATATCCCTTTGTCTCCCATCACTTCAAGAACTACTTATTTCATGAAAAGTGCTTTTCTGATGTCAATCCTTCAAGCTAAACTAAAAAAAAAAAAAAAAAAAAAAAAAAAAAAAAAAAAGAAATGAGTATTTCAAAGTCTGTTCTTTGTATATGAACAGATGATGTGGAGTGAAATGTGCTATTGTTCCACCTTGAGAGGTGAGCTGGTATCCAGCTAAGACTGAAGCAGCCCTTCACAATAATACCTGATAGTTCTCATTACACTGCCAATGAAAGTGTTTCACAAGGATCACTTGAAAGGCTCAAGTAAGATATATTGTTAGCATTTTTCTATTTGGAAGATCAGTGGGATAAGAAGAGGATTAAACTACCAGAACCTGTTAAAGGAACTAAATTTCACTCTGTACTCAGAGACCAAAGAGTCCTTTAATTCTGAATGACATTGGTTTAGGAAGAAGACAACACCCCAGAGCACAGTCCCTGCAGGAGAGCCCTGGGCATATTGCTACACAGCATGGACAGCCTCAGACTTGCTTTTCCATGGGATCCAGCCCTGGAAAAGGAGTGCCCTGGGGTCTTCAGCCTTGGCAGGGATGGGTTTCAGGAAGCAGTTGAGGAGTATGGCAGGGCCAGAGCAAGAGTTGTCATTTGAGCATGGGAAGCAGCAGCCAGGGTCTTGGCTCTCTTCTCTGTGTACCTAGTGAGCAGATTACTAGATGCTGTCTGCAGGGAATCCTCTCAGGAAGTCCTTCATAAAATACAACCCATAGAATAAATAGTTCAGGCTATTACAGACTTTAATTTGCCAGAAATCAGGCTCTCCTGGCTCTGTAGAAGGAACTTAGAGCTTTTATCTTTTTCTCCCCCATCCACTCCAGTCCCTTGAACACCAGAACAGCAATATAAAGATACATTTCTATGTGCTGCCCTTCTAAGCACCTACATCCTGAACAGTGCTCATGAGCAGAAAGCAAGCTGGAATTCATTTGGCCTTTGGACTCATTGCCAGCTGGAGCAGTGGTATCAGTGGGCATCCTGCGAGCACTTTGACCATCAGCTGTGACCCAACACCACCAATCCTATTTATTTTAAGAAAGTACTTATGGTTCTAGAGCTACTTTGAAAGAAGCTTTTTTCATGAGTAAATTAAACCTGCTGTGAGACACCAAAAACGCCCTGGTTTGCAGGAGTCAGATGTTAAGGAAACAGAAACCATTTTTTAAATGGAACAAAAATTCTACTGAAATGCTTAATTTGACATTGCTTAAATTTTAACACTAATCATCTAGGCATTGTATGTGAAAAACAAACAGATCTCTTTTCTTTTAAACTAAGTAGTGAAGAGCAAACTAGCTTAATGTCATTTATTTATTGTCTGAGTAGCAACTAAGTAGGAAGAATAATTAATCCTCTTTGCCAAACAGAATATATAAAAACTTAATAATTCTCTAAATGTCATTTACTGCTGAAAGAAAAAGTGGTTCTGTTCTTTTAAATGGAAGGAGAGGTGCAGACATAACTTCTTTGCATTCTATACCATTATGAGCTCATCTCATGACTTAGAGATTACTACCTCTGTGTTTGCTTTGAATTAAAATCTCAAGATTCAGTCTTTTGGGAATGCCAGCATAGCTTAAATGATATTATGCAGAGAATGGAGGGTAAGGCAGGCTGTGTGGTAGCTGTCTTAGGAATGATAAACCAGGAATCTTAACAGAGAAAACACAAGCTTCTGGAAACAACACCATGACGTAATGGCACACATGCTATATAGTTCCCCAGGAAGATCTGGAGAAGACTTGATTCATCTCCTTATAGAGATTAGCATTTGAAACAACAACAAAAGTTTATGTTATTATTTAAATGGCCTTGTTATAGCTCTGGCAAAAAGCCTGTATGAGAGCACATTTCACACAACCACTGTTTGAAATCCTGCTTCAGCAGGTGATCAGTGCCGAATAGGGGCTCTTTGGATGATCTTAGAATTCTGGCTCTAGAGCAGGACACGCACAGTTTTTCCCATTCAGGAATGCATGAGGAAAAAGGAGCAGCCACCACCATCATGAGTGTACTTATTGCACCAGGCAGTCCCTAGAGAGCAGCAATCATTTCATCCTGCTGGCTGTTCAAGGTCTCTTTCTCCTGTTACAACTAAAGGAATGGCTGAAACACTTTAACAAACGTTTTACAATTACCAGTTGATCCAAATAATGACAGTGTCACAGCAGAAGCCAAGCTAGGCCACTGCAAGCAGTCATGTTGAAATCTGCTTTGCCAGAGGAACATTTTGAACAAGTCATGACAAAAAAATTAGAAATCTGCAATTCTTTGAAAATGGGACATGTACAAACTTATTTGTTTTATCGTTTGCTATATAGCTTCCACTGCCCAATTCAGGTATAAGTTAATTACTGTGCAACAAAATGCACTCTTTCAGTTACCAATATTTACCAGCTCAACAACATGGGACACAACTGGATGAAACAGTTCTACTTACAGATGAAATCTACTATTAAAATAAACCATACATACTCATGTTACACTTTCAAGAGAAATATTAAACAATGATTTCTTTTGAATGACTGATTTGACTTTTTGTGTTCACCAGCTTGGGAACTCTGGAGAACCCCATGCAAGTTGCTCATACAAATTCCCTCAGGCAGCAGGTTCCCTTGGAGAGAGAGAAAGCAAAAAAAAAAAAAACAAACTAAAAACCCAGCACACACTGTTAGGACAACTGCACAGGTCTAGGCTTTTTAAAGTAGAACTTTTGTCATATGTAGAAAAGTGTGAAGAAACTGCAGCTGAACATCCACATAAGGAAAACATAATATGAATTCATATTTCTCACTCAAGTGATTTACTGTTTGCCACTCCTTGGCTTCATTTTTTTTCCTCCTGACTATTCAAGCATTCTTCTCTACTCTTTCTTGTGTATTAGTTGCTTCCTGAGAGGTGTAAGAATCAGCTATTGTTGGTAGAGTTACTAACCTCTTTTATAAGCTGCATGGGTTAAAGACAGCTGCAGGAAAGAGAGTGCAAGAGTTACATTCCCAGAAGACTTTTGAAAGTCTTAAAAAAAAACCCTCACTATTGAAATGCAAAACTCTACACATCATCCAAAATACAGGCTCGCCTAACTTATTTGTGTGAATGTGTACTTAAACCAAATAGAATAAGGAACTTCAAAGTATTTTATGCCATCTACTTTCCACTACAAAGTAATTGTTATACTTCACAGCCATTTTGCCATCAAAAGAAGCCACCGAAAGACAAAAAATAGTTGAACAACAAAAAGATACAAAAAGATACAGCACATAGTAAATGGACAAGAAGCCCCTGAAGCCTCTGACCACTCAAGAACACACTTCAAATGAGAAGTCAGATCAACTTTAAACACATCTTTATATAGACATTTATCATCATTTTCTCTGCCTAGCAGCAAGGATTGCCAGCCTATTCAGACTGTAATTATCATTGTCATCCACACTGTACTCCACTGAGAGTAATTAACCAGTACCTGCCCTCAGTTTTTAGTTGCTCAGTGATTGTGAAGCACGCTGAACTCATGAATCTCCTATTTAAAACCTTTTCAGACATCAGAGTAGGCCTTAGCAATTTTGCTACAGAACATTTAATAATCCGCTCTCCTGCTAATTACTGGCTGGAAGCAAACAAAATCTGGCCTCATTCATTAAAAACAGTCCTTTGCATATGTCTCAATAAACTTAGGACTATCCCTTCACTTTCTGGGAAGCACTTTCTGGAAAGTGTCTTGTTCTGCTTGCCGTGCCTCCTGCATTGAGATTGGATATTAAGAAGTTGTTCTTCCCCATAAGGGTGGTGAGACACTGGAACAGGTCACCCAGGGAGGTAGTGAAAGCCTCATCCCTGAAGGTTTTTAAGGCCAGGCTAGATGTGGCTCTGAGCAACCTGGTCTAGTGTGAGGTGCCCTGCCCATGGCAGGGGGCGCTGGAACTAGATATTACTTGAGGTCCCTTCCAATAATTCAATGATTCTATGATTGAGGCATGCCACCAAGTAGGTGGCTGCAGAGCCCTCACACTTGGTGCCACCCCCTCCCACCAGGTGCTACACCTTTCTGAAAGCAGTAATGAGTGCATCACTTGGCACTGGGACTGAGCTGTCTGAGAGGGCATTAGGGGGAGGTCCCAGCTACATCAGGCCAGGACAGTGCTGGATGTGGAAGAAGCAAGATGCATCTGCATGAGAAAGCAGGAAGAACTCAGCAAGGAAAACCAGAGGTGACCTTTACTTTCTTGTCTGGCTTTGCCTGATGTGACAACCTTCCTCCAAAGTGTCACTTCATTCATGCTCAAGACTAGAGTCTGGTTATTTCAGGGGAAAGGAAGCAGCAGAGAGTGAGATAGTTTTGCTTACTTTAATTATCTTTTTTTCTTTAATTGTACTACTTACTATCATCATTTCAGCAATCTGATTTGGGCAGTAATTACTTAATACTGGGAACCCCTAAATACTTAAAATTCTGTTAATCTCCCTTCTGCTGTCAACTGCAACTTTTATTCCGACAGGGTGACCACTGGGAAAAAAAGTAAATATGCTCCAGTGAGGCAGGTTTATGCTACTATTTCTAACTAGCTGATTACCTTAGTCTGTGACTAATGCATCTAAATAGAAGTCCCTAATTTTGTTTCTCTGCCTCACTAGTTTATCTCAGTATATTAGGCAAAAGGAAGTCAAAAAGAATGACAAAGCTGTATGTTTCAGTGCACTGTAAAACACGTGGAAAAATGGTACACAGCACTTGACTGGTAGATATGTCTCTAAATCTCTCTTCTGAAAGCATTAATAATGTGCCTCACCTATGAAACAGAAACTAACGTAGGTATTTACGTATATATTTTTCTTTGTTTATTATGATTACATTTATTTCTTTGTTTATTATGATTAAATGAACTATTTTTTGCTGCTTTCATGCTCTTTTGATCAATAGGACCTCTGAAAGCATTCACTGAAGATGTCATATTTGAAGATTGCTGTGCAGCATATCAATAAGGTGAATATATTGTATGGCATACATAGTGCTGTTGGGTTTTTCTTTCATGGACTACAGAAAAGTTGTCCAAGAGTCAGTCCAGTGACGAAAATTATTACATCAATTCAAAGGCCAGATTTTAAAGCTGTTTTTAAAGTGAAAATTTAATTTACACAGCAAACTTAAATCCAGTCATTTCTTTCAAGTTCTGATTTTAGACTCATGCCTGGGTCTAGAGGCTGAGCTGCATCAATTCTATAAGGCCTCTTGCTCTCAGCTTGGTGTTGAGCATGCCTTGAAGGAGAACCTACACTCCAATGCCAGTGATGAGATTTCTGTCTATAAATACAAATGATCACAGCACATATGCTCTGCTGCTTCATCTCTGCTTCAGGACTGCAGTTTTCTTGTGTGTCAGGAAACCTTAAACAGCAGTATTAAAGAATGGTCTCTTTCTACCTGCTCTTCCATCATTAATTTCTTTTTACCGAAACAGGGCCCTAAGGCAAAGGTGCACACAAGTGATGTCCTCTGTGTGCCTTTCCATTTTATTCAAGCAGGAAAAAAGGCCACTGAAGATGAGGTCTATGGAAGCTCCTGCAGCATCCCAGGAGCGATGCAGCAGCTCTGTATCCTACAAAGGAGAAGCTACATGGAAAGGAGGGGTATGGAGGCCCTCATGGGTGTACAACCAAACAGCTAGGTTAGAGCTGATGGCCCCTCGTTCCTATCAGCCATCTCAGATCAGGGATATCAGATACTACTCCATTCTGTGGACAGCATCAGGCCAGCCTCTAGTATTTCTACAAATAACAAAGGTCAAATATCACAAAGCTCAACTTTGCTTAGGTGGCTTGAGATTTAGTCCCAGTTGCCTTTGCAAGTAACTTACTAATTTTAAACACAAAGAATCACAGAATCATAGACTGGGAGTTGGAAGGGACCTCCAGAGTTCAAGTCCAACATCCTTGCCAAAGCAGAATTGCCTAGGGCAGGCCACACATCAGAGAAGATCTGCTTTTTGTGTACTCAAAGTTACCTTGTGCAAGTGACCTGCTAATGAAGCTGATTACTAAAGTTAGCACATGAATTGAACAATGAAAACAATGAAAACACCTGCTTTCATTGATGAGTTAACACCTCACCAACTTCATGGACAGATTACAAGAGCAATTAAGACTGTAGGACGAGATATACTGGGAGTATTCTCATCAGGAGCTGGTTTGGGGAAGAACATTTAAGAACATTTCTTTACAGCACTAAATTTAGCATTATATGTAGTGTGCATATAGATACCCCAACATATTCCATATTCCATGAGGACCAATGCCTAAAATGTCATTTTGCTCACTGTGTGGGAGACAGGAAATACATCATTACAAGTTATACATTACTGAGAATGCTTTCTACTCTGTTTCCCCAAATCATGGTTGGCCTGGAGAAAATGAAAACAAAACAAAACAACCACCAACACCCCCCACCCCTGATTTAAAACACTGTAATTTAAATAATTAAATTAAAGGAAATCTGCTATTCCAATGGAAATTAAAAGATGCTAATATTGTTCAGAAACACATAAATGACATTCAGTATTTGCACAATTACTTTTTAAGAAAATCTGATTTGGGAATTTTAAAGCCTCATTCACAAAAACCATCCTAAAATTAACATCAGAGTAATAGATAATCAAGCTTTGCAAGAATACAGATTAAGATTTTCCATTGTAAAGCACAGTAGAACTCATCTCCTTAGCCATGTTGAGCACAGTTTCTGCTCTCTGAGCAGAGACTTTAAAATCAAGTGGACACTATTAATTTTATGTTGAAGAAAACAAATTTCATCTTTTCTCCCAGTGCTGTGGTTATGAGATGCCTAGTAATGACATGCAGCTTAGCAGAGAAGAAAAGGAGGACACAGAAGCACGTGCTTGACCTCCCATCTTGTGGAACTTTGGGATTTGCTGCAGGCTTAGACCAACAAGATCTTCTAAATGTATCCATTAACTTTAGTGCTGACTGTACCTTCCTCCATCCTCTAACCACTGGATCTTCAGTACCAGGCTTTATTAGAGCACTAGTTCTGCTTTCTCAATGTAAAATGCCTTCCAGTATCTTTACAGAATCACAGAATGTCAGGGGTTGGAAGGGACCTCTGAAAATCTTCTAGTCCAATTCCTCTGCTAGAAGAGGATCATTTAGAGTAAATCCCACAAGAATGCATCCAGGCAGGCTTTGAATGCCTCCAGAGATGGAGACTCTGCAGCCTCTCTGGGCAGCCTGTTCCAGTGCTCTGCTCCCCTCAAAGTGAAGCATTTCCCCCCTTCTGTTTAAGTGGAACCTCCTGTATTCCAGTTTGTGTCCATTGCTCCTTGTCCTGTCACTAGACACCACTGAGAGGAGTCTGGGTCCATCTTTCCAACACTAAACTTTTAGATATTTATAAGAATTACCTGAGTCCTTCCAGTTTATACCATAATATAGCTCAGATCCACAAACTAAAAAAAAAGAAAGACTTGGGCATGTGGTTTATATACTACGTTGTATAAATAATTGCACAAGGGACACTAAATCTAGCTAAGTCCTGAAGTAAATTTGTGCACTTAACATCTGCTACACTTTACACTCCATTTTGCACTTTCAGAAGATGGAGTAAACAGGCTCGAATGGGGTGACATCTACCTTTAACTAGACAGTAAATAAATAAAATGTAACTGCCACCTTGAATAAGCAGATTTTCAGACTGCTGCAGGTAGTAAGTAGGGACTGATGTGGGTGACCTACAGCAGAATCTAGTTTTAAGCTTCACAGAAGTCGGGGCTTTTTAATTACCAATATGAGATGTCAGCATAGATTCAGCTGAACCCCTCCTGTAAATGATTTTGCCAAAAGGAAAGACAAAATGCAAGCCATGTGTGGCACTAGTTCAGCAGCTGACACTAGTTTTCAGCAGAGGATCATTTTGTAGGATACATAAGCCCCAAGGGCCAGGTTTTTAAAGGAACTAGCACTGAGCAGCTTCATCTGAGGCACTCAGGGCCTGTTTTTGTGACTGTGCTGAACCCACATTCTGACTGAGGCTTGACGCTGAGAGGTATCCAGCACCCACAGCCCTGATGAATTTCAAGGCGTTTGAGAGCATTCTGATTTAACATCAAGCTTACTGTCATCTCTTCTCTCTCCCACCTCCCTCCTGTTTTATTACCAACAGTAATCCCATTCTGGGAATCCTAAATCACGTTACATGATTTTCTCTGTCTTATTATCAGTTTCCCTCTGTGGGAATAGCTGGCAAGTGCCAAATTTATTCTGTACAAATTGTTTCAAGGGAAGACTGATGTTCTTCAATCCTTCCTTAAATTGAACATTGTATCTTGCTGGTGAGGAGTTCCTATCGAAGGTATTCTCCACCCTGTGTGGAGAATTAGATTGATGCTCCATATTACAGAATAGATGTTCTGAACAGCTGGGAACACAGCTCACAGCCACTTAGTGTATTTCTTCATTTTTAATATCTCTTCTGTTACCCTTTAACAAACTGCAGACCAATTACTCTAGGGGACAGGTAAAGGGCTGACCCTCTAATGCTGCTTCATCAATCACAATCAGTACTGTTGTTTGCACTAAATATGGCTTAAAAGATAGCGCGTATTCTGCAAGGGGAGGAGAGCAGGACAGATACCCAGTCGTTCCACAGTATTTACCAAAAGAAATGCTGATTGCAAGGCAGTAAATTAGAGTACAGCCCTTCTACTTTTCATGTCTACTCTAAATATTACTGGGCTAGAAAACCAGTGGAAAAGTGTTATGTTCCACACACATGTCCATGCACATATAGAGCTTTCCTCTTGAAGCTTGCCAATTGCCACAGATTCATCTTTCTAAGTATATAATTCAATCCACTGAACATTACGCCGTGGTAATGCTGATGAGCTCTTAATTCTTCTGTATCTATTGCAGCAAATTTATCATTGACCTTAATGAATCTTCCATTATGACAAAAATGTCAGAGCCAAATCTCTTAAGAAGGTCTGGCATACAGTGGTTTTAAAAGGTCAGTGTGCTATTTTATTTTTTTTTCCAAATGGGTTATTTAAAAAATGGGCACTTACATTTAAAAAGACAAGATTACACACACACAATATCACTGACTCATCTGTTTGGGTCCTGACAGATTAACATTGTTGCTTAACTAATTCTCAGAAAGCACATGGGAAAATTATTTTTTTTTGAAAGCTCTGCTGTCATGTGCTGGCATAAGTCATCAAGAGCCATGTGGTCACATCTGCATGTTGATGAGGAGCTGCCACACGTGAGAACGTGATCCAGAAGCAGAAGATGGGATGAGGAGAGGGGCTGGGTGCAGGGGGTAAGCATGGTGTTCCTGAGAGCAACACAGAGCCCTCTGCCTTTGGCTACTAGCAGCCGTCAGCCAAACTGTTTGATCAGGAAGTTCATGGATATGGTAGAGGATAACTCAATTTAAAACCAGTTTTTCTGGGTTAGTGCCATTTGTTACAAGCAAAAATATTTACCTATAAGATATATAGTACCCATATAATAATCTGTGGTGGCTGAAAACTCTGAGGGCTGAATAAAGGCAGCCAACCTCTAGTTTTATGAGTAGAAAAGGAGAAACAAAGTGCAAGAGTTGTTCTTCAGGTGAGATGGCAAGTGAGTGGCTCAGGAAAGGAAAACCAATGTTTGTGTTAACTGGATTTTATTGCCTTTCCTGCACTTGTGCAATGTAAGTATCAGGAGCGAAATACAGAATTTTGAATGTTCACTGGAATGGTTAACCACTCAGGAGAAAACATTAGACAGTAGTATCAAAAAGTTGTCATTGTACATGAAAAACCTCACATTGATAACCTACATCCTTTTATAAAGAACTAAGGAAAACACTGCCAGAACAGAGGACTAGAATACTGTTTTTTTACCAGGACTTGGCTCAAAGCCAGATTCAGATTTCCACAGACAAACAGAGCCCAAACAGTTCTATCTACAGCTGGCTGAAAGAACAGTCTTAAAAATTACATATATCCATTACCTTAATAAACCCAAAAGTGGCCTACCCCTTTCCTATCCCAGAGTTGTCTAAAGCCAAAATGCTCCTTCCAACAAGTCAACCTGCAACTTGAGCAAATTATGAGGGGAGGAAATAAACACTGTGGTCTGCTTTCAGAACAATAATTATCCCTTGTATGCTACTCCAGAAGCAATACTGTTATCAAAATCATCATGCCTGTAAAATAACACTTCTGGAATGGTGCCAGACTAGGGGCTCAGGGCTTTCACTTAGTTTGTAAGAAGCAAATCAGCCTAGGTGTCTGGTCTGCTACTGCTTTCCTGAACAGGAATGATGTCCTAGTCTCAGTCATACCAAGTGGACCTGCAGCAAGAGCAAACCTGGAACAGTTCTTGTACCTGAGGCTAATTAAGAGACTGAGTGCTCAATGACACTAGTAGGCAGGGATTTCTTGGAGACACCAGGACAAGCAGGTTTTGGTAACAGCTTAAAGAATCACAAGCTTCCTCTGCCTCCAAACCCAGCAGTGCAGGGAAAGGAACTCTACCTCCAGCCTCTTGGGCTGGGAGCTCTTACTGAGCAGCTAAAGGCCACAAAGCCTGGCGAGAAATCCATACAGAAATGTATTAGGAGGTAGCTAGAGACAAGCACAAAGCACAAGGCAAAGCACGGAATCTTCAACAGCTCCTCTAGGAAAAGTGGTCCTTACATTACTGCTTCCCTAAGGGCAGATGTCTGCCAATGACGTGCCAAGCTGACTCTGCACGGGAGAGCCTGGGGACAGGAAACTGCCTGGAGAACAGCAAGATGCAAGAAAGGAAATTTAAGGAAAATCATCTGGCATATGACTAACAGTGCACTTTTCTGGATTCTGCTCATTGCCTGCATCAGGTAAAACATTGGGAAGATGCAATACATATCCAGGAGAACTACAATTGTAATTTGGGCTATGTGGGTGATAATCAGATTGTCAATGGTTTTGAGCTTGTTGAGCTTGTTTCTGACATACTTTAATTCTGAAACTAAGTTGTCCTATCAGCTGGTAAGTGACAAGTTCAGTGCTAATCTATAGAAATTACAGCCTCCTTACTGCTCAGCTCATTACACTGACTCTGTCTCCCGGCCACTCATTCATCTTCATAATCATCCCCCATCCATCTACTCACCTCCTCTGTGTGTGCAGTTTACAGTACATCAGGAAGATAAAGTGGACTGATATTTGTTTCTAAAGAGCAGTGGCTTTTAATTTTTAGACACACTTATTTATCCTTGTACTTAAAGATAATTTGGTATCACATTTTGAGCTCAAATATTGAAAAACAAGAGTGGATTTAGATTTTACAGTAACGTTAGCTTGGCTGCAAAGCAACACTTTATCATTCTTAGTTTTATTAACTGTAGCTGTGTTTACTTACTACCACTGAAACATCTACACCTGAAATAATATGAAGCAGCACTCTTCTCTTGCACTGTCCTGCCAGAGAAACTACAGAAGTGCAAGACAAGCTAAAACTATGAACTTGGGTTAGTACTTGTGAAACAACACGCATGCAGATCAGAGTGCCAAGGCTGCATGTAAAAACATAACCCATGCTGCACAACAGCCATTGGTGGCAGAGCAGCCTCCCAATGAACACTGTAGGAGATATACCTCCCAGCATATCTGAAGGAAAAAAATGTGGCTGATTCAAAAAGTGTCTCTGCTACTGGCTGGAAGGGGCAGTGGACCACAGATGAGATGTGAACTACAGAAAGGGCAAAGCTTGAAAGAGCAAGAGGCAGCCACTCCAGGAGCAGGGGGCTGCTATCTTAACTGCCTCTATGATTACTGATTATTTTGACCCCTACACTTTATAAATCCATCTGTTGTAATAGATTTACATGTTTTGTGTAAAAGAAATCATAGGATAACATGATATTTAACTAATTCCACAGTTTCTTCCTCAAATGGGTGCAAAGCCATGCAGAAGACAATTAAAAAAGGAAAATGGCAGCTTCACCATTGCTTGTGTGTGTGATATCATAGCAGATACAAAGTATTAATTCTGGTTTTATGTTTAGGCCTACATCACCAATCCACTTATCCCTGCAGTGGCTCCAGAACTGGAGGAGAGTAACCTCTCCTGAGCCTTTGATACAGCAAGAGGCTGAAGGAATGAGCGCTCCCCCCTCATCCCCACAGTGTGCAGAGCAGAGAGGTAGTGATTCAAGGAGTAACCCACATGTCCTGTTTGGAAAGGTATGCACTGTTCAGGCAAGAGATGCTGTGCTGCTGTAGGTGGGGAAGTGGCTTGCGTCTCTTGGAAGCCATAGCCTGCTGCACCCTTTACTCCACAGTGAAGTCAGACACACTACAGATTGCAGCAGCTTGATGATGGTTTAGAAACTTAAGGAAAGGGGAAGGCAAAATGCCTTCCCCTGCTGCTAAAAAGCAGCAGCTGCCTCTTTCCCAGTGTGACAGCCAGTAATTTTATGGTGCTCCAGTACCTAAGTATTGTGAGAACATCAGTACAGTCCAGAGCTAGCATACAACAGAACTCTTCGGACTTTTCTTCTGAACTACAAGGAAACGGCAAGTCTGGTTAGGTCACATGTTCCAAGAGAGGTGAGCTTCAGGGATTATTTTATTGTTTGGTCCTAAAAGGCAAATTTTAAAGTCAAAGGCACCATTCCCTTATCAGTTATATTAATTGAATTGTATATATCTACAGTGAAGAAACTGAATATTAAACTTGCTTTTTAAGTGACAATCTCTCTAACACAGGTATGTGCCATACTGCTAAGCATGCCTGCACTGGCAATGGAGCAGAAATGAAGGTCAGGAAATACATTTTTTTCTGAGATAATTTTTTTTTCAATGCATTTCAGCCAAACAGAACACAAAAGGATTATCTATGCATTTCAGAGAAATTCAAGCTATAATCTGTATAAACTGGGCTTTGCCAATGACAAGACAGATATTTTTGTGTTTGACCACAAGAAAAATGGCTTTTCTTCCACCAATGCAGCACATTCACAGAAACTCATTAAAGTTATGAAATTTGCTATTTTCACTCTTCTGTCATATTCAAAGATAAAATACATAAACCAAGTAAGGTTTACAGGCAACACACGCACATCTATATAAAAGGGCACACAAAATACTTATATGGACACACACACCATGGCAGATACAGTTGCAGGATATGGCCCTAATGAAACAGAAGGGGAACATTACAAGAAACAGCAGTTGAGCGAGAACTTTGAATGTGTTCATTAATTCTAGTTTCCCTAATCATCACCATGGTGAACACTTCTCTAGTGGGGAAGAAAACTCTTTCAGCCTCACTGATGTATGTTAAAAAGCAGAGTCCACAGGGACCATCATGAAAAGTGATGATCCAGCCATGTGAGAGTATGGAGGGCTAAACACCCAGAGAGAGAGAAACAAACTACCAGTGTGCTGCTGTGGCTACGGGGGATGGGTACACAGGTCCAAACAGATTCCTGTCCTGCCTGACCTGAATTCCTCAGCTTGGGTGGCAGCACAAGTGTTATGGAGATCTTGACCAATTTGAAGACACTATGCAAAGGAAATAAAACAAAATGACAACAACAAAAACCAGAAAGAACCAACAAACAAACCAAATTAAAAAAGCAACCCACAACCACCAACAAAAAAGCATGAAATAGGGAACTCCAGATCAAAATACCAGCTTCAGAAAATTATTACTTTTTCACGATGCCTATTCAAAATTGGCATTGTTTTTTTTTTAGAACACTAATTTTAAAAGCCCTGGTCTCATACACCTGACATTTACTTACATAAAATTACACCTTGTCACATTTTTCTGCTTTTAAACTGAAAGTTCTCTAATCATATTGCAAAGGAGGAGGGGATGAAAAATATGAGAATTTATCTTGCAAAAGTATTTAAGTTTCCCCCCTTTCATAAAGGATGAAACAACAGTCTGAAACAATTGTCCCAAGAGCTGTGTGGAGGGCAGGGAAGGGGAGAGCAGAGGCAGTGTAAGGTACTAGTTCCCAAAACAGCCCCTGCACAGGGGGTAAGAGTGGCCACTGGCTCCAGCACTCAGACTCTGACTATGCTCCATTGCTTTCCAGTTGATGCAGCTCCAAGACCTCAAAGCAAGCTGCTCACATTATTTGATATTACAGTATAGGTTATTAACTTTACTCAATATGGAACATAAGAGATAATCAGAATAATAATAATGGAAAAATGCATTTTGTGAGTCTATTTCTCAAGCTTATCCCTTATTAGTTTTAATGCTCCTTTAGACAGGGAATGTGGTGAGTGCATTCACAGTCTCTCCTTGAATGAAGTCCCCACTCTTTGAAGAGAGGCAGTCAGATGTGCTTTTTCTAGTCCATCTTGACTCATGATTCCCTGACAGGGATGAGGAAGGCACTTCTGAGGTTTAATTAATCAAGCCAATATTCTCATTTCTGCTCTTATTCAAAGATTTTGCCCATCAGGTGTAATCTTGTCAGAAAACCAATAGTTAATTACTTACTCTAAGGTACACTGAACCTATTCAATTCACTTTTCCCTCTTTGATTAAGTCAGTCTCTGGGTTTCAAATAAACATTAAGCAGAATGGCTCTTTGAAATGCATCCCATTCTTGCTTTATGTCCTTTGCATTGCCAAACACTGAGACGTTTTCCCATAGAGCCATCGTCCAGCATCCTGCAAGATAAGAAACATTAAAAGCAATGGTGCTTGTCCTGCTTGCTTCTAACTCAGAAACTCCGCACACTGAATGCAATCCACATTACAATCTATAAAGTACCTTAACTGGCTTTGCCATATGCTAAACTATAATATGAAGGTCAAAGCACATATCAGAAAAGCTCAGGAATCAATATACTCATCCCCAGCCCAGGCTGGCAGGAACATGCTTCTCCATCTCATTCAGTGGAAAATAATTTGGCTACCTGGGCCAAGCTGGTCTCTGTCCCAACACTCCCAGCTACAGTGCATTCATCTAAGAGCAATGCTTAGAAGGGGTGTGTGAATTGCACTTGATATACTTTCAATACAAGTCACTATAACTCAAAACCACAAAAAAATACAAACAAAACAAAATAAACCCCTAAGAAAATAAAATTGTCAGTCTCAAAAGAAATGCAGTGAAGTCACTGGTAGCAGTTCCAGAGATACTCTCTATGTATGAGTTTGCTTTAAAAGGCAAGGAAAGAAAAGAAGGCTAGTCCTGGAGTGGAGTCACTCAAGGGTATTTAGAGAGTACTCAATAAAGCATCTTGAACCTCCACCAGACTAATTTCCTCAAAAATTATAACATTCTAAAACAGTCTCTGCATTTCACAGTACTGTTCATGTTTATAGACTGAAGCAGCTGCATTTCCAGTTTGCATTAGGTCCTAAATTGACAAACATGCCTAGCATTAAAAACAATTCGGCATTAAAGCCACATACTGGCGGCTTAAAATTACACAAAATCAAAGATTACATTCAGGTTGTATGAACAAGAAGGAAATACAAATAAATTTGATATTTTCATGCATTTATGAATTACCAGTATAGCCAGTAATTGCTTTTAAAAATCACTTAGAACTGACAAACTAAGACTGTTACAAACCGTTTTAAATTTGTGCAAAGGCAGTCTTAAATGTGCTGCTTGAAGAATAGTTTTTTTGAGTAGTGAAAGAGTTATCCTGTTCTGTTGCTATTCTTGAAGTCTTATTGGTAGACTTGGAGCTATTTTTAAAACATTTCAAATTTCCTAAGCCCATTTCTCTTTGTAATCCAGAGGTCCCCTCTCCAAGAAAGTCATACATTATGAAAACTTGAAAACTTCTTGTAATGCAAGGGGAGCCTGATGTCACAGTATCTCAGACCACAAAGACCCGAGGTTACAGGATCTGGGTCACCCAGAACTGCTGAAAGGCTTTGAGCTGCCAAGCCCCTGTTTCTGCCCAAATCACTTTTGGTTGCCTGCTGCAAGCAAGCCCCTTCTGTGTTCTGCCTTAGGAGATGCATTGGGGAGGAAAGAAGAAAATGGAAAAGAGTCTCTTTTCATCTGGCCTATTTTCAAACACAGCTCTCTTACTTTTAAGCTAGAATTATTCAAGTGAATCTCTTTCTCATATACAAAGTTAGAGCTCTCAGCTCCTGTGGTGGGTTGAAGTTTCCCATCACATTAACTCCATCACATTAGCTCCCGAGAAACGATAGATTTATGTGCATGGATGCATGCATAGAGTGACAGAACTCAAATACTGCCATAAAAACTCCAAGTTATTTTGAAGGAGAATCCCTTACTTATGGGTGTGTTTCTTATACCCTCTACCTTTTTTCCTTTTTTTTGGCAAATGAGTTTCAAACTGAAGCCACCCTACAACTCAGCTGTCACCCACCAGCTCCAGGAGGAGCAGTTTGCTGTCAGGACTTTGCCAGCAACATCAGCAGATTAAGAGCATGATGGGAATTGTTCAATCTGTCTTTGAGATAGAAGACAAATGCTGCGATAAGAAGGCTGGTCTCAGAGCAACATACATAGCTTCGGCAAACATTTCTTTGAGTGTAAAAATTACAGATTCATTTGCACTGTTAACTTTCTTCCCTTCTGCTAAATTGCTCATGTTATTTTTTTTTCCAAGAAAAAGAGTGGAAAACACCTGAAAACTGACCCCACCTGGAGTACTGCGTCCAGTTCTGGAGCCCCTATTACAAGAGGGATCTGGATGTACTGGAAGGTGTCCAGAGAAGGGCCACAAGGATGATCAGAGGGCTGGAGCACCTCTCCTACAAGGACAGACTAAGGGAGTTGGGGCTGTTTAGTCTGGAGAAGAGAAGGCTCTGAGGTGACCTCATTGTGGCTTTCCAGTATCTGAAGGGGGCCTACAAGAAGGCTGGGGAGGGATTTCTCAGGCTATCAGGTAGTGATAGGATGAGGGGGAATGGAATGAAGCTGGAGGTGGAGAGATTCAGGCTGGACGTGAGGAGGAAGTTCTTCCCCATGAGAGTGGTGAAGCCCTAGAATGGGTTGTCCAGGGAGGTGGTTGAGGCCCCGTCCCTGGAAGTGTTTAAGACCAGGCTGGATGAGGCTCTGGCCAGCCTGATCTAGTGTGGGGTGTCCCTGCCCATGGCAGGGGGGCTGGAACTAGATGATCCTTGTGGTCCCTTCCAACCCTGACTGATACTATGATATGTGCTTTTCAACACTGATCAACTTGTTTTAACATTCCTTTCCTTTTTTTTTAAAATTTATAATTTTTAAAAATTGCTTAAATCCAATGGCATTATTTTTTACTTTTGCTTTGCTGAGCATCTCCAAAAATTAGCAAAGTAACTTTTGTTTTAAGTCATGCTTGGTCATTTTCCATATAATTCTTGGGGACAAACCAAGCATTCACAGGCCTTCTGAATACTCACAACTGACTTTGATGCACTAGGCACATCCTGAAGTGAAGGAGGAGTTAACTGTCAAAGTGGACATTATATTTGAACTCTTCGTGATTTGGAGGATCAGTCCCATACCACAGCAGGACTGCGAAGCAGCTACCCTTGCAGTTACCACTTCAAGAGTCACCAGGATCCCAGCTGCACCACCGGCACATATGAATCAAACATTGCACTTTTACGTGTTGAATCTCTTTATTTCCTGTGGGTACAACTGAAGCTAAGTACTAGATAAATATAAAAGACTACACTAGTCCCAACTGTGCAGCAACTATAATCTAATAACAAAGCAATGCAAGAAGGAAAAACGTGAGCAGAAGTTTCCCTGTTTCTGTCAAATGAAAAAGGAAGGACATCGAGACACTTGAACATGTCCAGAGAAGGGCAACAAGGCTGGTGAGAGGCCTTGAGCACAAGCCCTATGAAGAGAGGCTGAGGGAGCTGGGGTTGTTTAGCCTGGAGAAGAGGAGGCTCAGGGGTTACCTCATTGCTCTCTACAACTACCTGAAAGGTGGTTGTAGCCAGAAAGAGGTTGGTCTCTTCTCTCTAGCAACCAGCACCAGAACAAGAGGACACAGTCTCAAGCTGTGCCAGAAGTTTAGGCTCGAGGTGAGGAAGAAGTTCTTCATGGAGAGAGTCATTTGTCATTGGAATGGGCTGCCCAGGGAGGTGGTGGAGTCACCATCCGTGGACATGTTCAAGAGGGGATTGGACGTGGCACTTGGTGCCATGGCCTAGTCATGAGGTCTTTGGTGACAGGTTGGCCTTGATGATCTTTGAGGTCTCTTCCAACCTTGGTGATACTGTGAAATCTCAAGTTGCAAAGACGTAATGATAAATCACTACTATCAGATAGAAACAGTAGAAAAGCAGGCTGTAACAACCAAATTATATGTTCAACATTTCCATGGTCACTGAAGTTCTTTTAATTGAAATATTATTCACTTTTATAATCAAGTATTCTAAAGAAAGTGAAATATAATTTGATTTTTTTTTTTTTTTTTTAAAATTCTGTCAGGTAAGACACAAAGCAGAGTGTAACAAAAACCCAGGACCAGTTACACATTTTGAATGTTAAAGGAAGTCTCTTCTTTAATATATACTAGCATATATATAGCAAAGACAAATCTGACTGTTTATTAATCTCTTCCCTTTCTCTTTTTTTCAGCTAAAATATCAAATGCTGCCCTTCTGGCTCGACTGTTGCTCTTAAGCATCAGCAGCAGCAGAACAGCACCAAGAGCATGTATAATTTTGAATCTTGTCCCCACCACCAAGCTAAAGAAACTCTGCAATTTCAGATGCCAAAGCTCCTTCATTATGCCCAATGGCATATGTTACAAGGGACTCTGATTATCCATGGAGAAGTTTTAGTCACAAAAATGGCATGGAATTTTTGGAAATAGCTTTCATTTTTGCAAAACCATGTAGAGGCTTAGAAGTAGAAAACACTGGCAGAGGTCAGAAGATTACTCCAGAAGTGTTTGGATTTTATTTAGTTTTTTGTATGTTGCTATTGATCTCTATGCGGTGCCACCCAAAAAGCCATGATCATCACTTATATTCTAAGTTCCTATTATCAAGGCATGAAAATTGATGTTCTACACTGCATAGGACATACAATAGAGCAAAGTTAAACCTTTTAAATAGTTAATTTTATTTTGAATAAAGGGACTGCACCTACTAGTAAGTGGAATCAGATTTACTATTGTAGGAAAAGCACTAGTTCTTGCAGAAACACACCAAGTATATATGCACCAGATCTTCTGCAAGCCTCAGTTGAAATAACACATATAGCCAGTGCTGAGAGAGAGTTAAATGCCAGTTCCACTTCTAGCTTCTCTTCACCATAGGCAGAGGAGGATAACCCAGTATCTGCTTTCTGGAAATGAACTGCCCTTGAAAATGACTGCAGAAAATGGTTAGAGAGCACTTCCACACTCATTCCCTTCCTGAAGATCCCATCTCTGCCTCCTGATTACTGACAGTAGAAATGGTCTTATAAAAAGTTAAGATTTTTCTTATAGCTAGATTAAAAGAAACTCTAAAGACAGAAATTCTAGTTTTCATTAAAAGTGAACTCTTTACATAGCTCTCATCCAGTGGAAATAAACCCTTGGCACAGACAGGTGTGAAAGATGACATACTTCCACAGGGAGTATGTGCTGGGGTTTGTTTTGTACCTTAGTCTTACAAGGCTGGAAATTCAGGGAAGAAACATAACACTATAATTCAGCTTTGCTGATAAGCGTAAAGGAAACATCTAGACAGGAGGGACGATGTTCAGTTCATTTTTACTGAATAAACAGTGAGGAAAAACACAGACTTGGATTCAAGGAGAACATTTCCCTCACTAGGCTTGTGATCACCTCCTTCCTATGCACGAGAGACCACAAGCCCTGGGGGGACACTGCTGTAATGATTTTTGGGGGCTTTTTTGTCTTTTGAATCAGACTGTCACAAGCAGGTGACAACAAGGGTTTAAAATTGAACATGACACAGTCACTTTGAGTAAGCAGCACAAACTGATAAAGACAACAGACATACTACTTCACCTTCGTTCAAACTCACTTGGATTCACCTTTTACATTGTAAGTATGTTTCCCTGGCCTGCAGGAGAAAGATACTCACGCTATTTTCTAGAGTTAATCCATATCTAGTATTATGTCACTTTCAGGTGCTTAAACATAGATAAATATATGATTTGCCCCAGAGACAACACAACAAGGTTTTTCGAATGCTCTCCTTTTCTGTACCTTTCATTTGATGGGCAGATATACCTTATAAGGGTGAAAGAACTTCAGTTTCTGTGCCATATAAGAAACATCCTCTGGTAATCTAAAATTATTTGGAGAAAATAAATGAAACCAAAACATTTGTTACCACATTTGGCTTTAGCTACAAAATATAGATTAAACTGAGAGGGATTCAGAACTAGTTACCTTGATTTAACACATAAGGTAATAGAGACAGCATTGAGAGATTTATGGCCTCAATACTTCCATCTGCTGATTCTGAAATCTGTAACACTGGCTTTATTACAGCAGTTGCAGATCTGGTTCTACCAACATTCAGAAATTATAGGTTTGGATACTTTTATGCGTAACCACCCATCTATTCACAGCAGAATTTAATCAGAAACTGAAGTGACAAAGCAAATCTCTTACACCAATAGCAGCAGTCCGCAATAAAAATATTTTGAAGTAATTCAATAGTCAAGCATTTTTGTCAAGATGAAATGTATGAATAAAAGACCAATCACTACATGACATCTGTGAAAAACATCTGTAAGACAGTATTTTGTTTTTACTGAAGTAAATTACTATATTGTGGAATACTCAGGAAAAAAAAAACCACAACACACCTATACACTATTAAAGGTTATAAAGCTTCTGATTTATGGAACTGATTACTTAAACACTTGAATCTAGTCTAAAAATAATGCTTATATCCATATATTTTCATAGATGATACAACCTGGTTAATTCTATTCTGTTCTTTCAGGATTCAAGAGGGTTTGTGGGTTTTTTGTGTGTAGTTACGGCTGCACTATTTCCTAACACAGTTATTTCATGATTGAGATAAAAATACATGTGTATATATTAATTTCTATTCATGTGGCTAAGGCCTGACATTTAACTGATAATTGCTTTTTTTCTGTACCAGTTCCTTTTGTGCAAGTAAAGGATTTCTGCATTTAAGGATCATACACACTCTATAAAGATGTGATTCTGACCAAGAATTTTTGTCTTGGGTCTTTTCTCTGCATCTTAAAAAGAAATTGTGAACCACACAGCAGTTAACATACAGAAATGATAAATAAGGAGCAGAAGAATCATAATAAGCATCTTTGTGTTTACAAAAAGAAAATAAAGTGAAGCTATCTTACATATCATAGTATCAGTCAGGGTTGGAAGGGACCACAAGGATCATCTAGTTCCAACCCCCCTGCCATAGGCAGGGACACCCGCACTAGATCAGGCTGGCCAGAGCCTCATCCAGCCTGGTCTTAAACACCTCCAGGGACGGGGCCTCAACCACCTCCCTGGACAACCCATTCCAGGGCTTCACCACTCTCATGGTGAAGAACTTCCTCCTCACGTCCAGCCTGAATCTCTCCACCTCCAGCTTCATTCCATTCCCCCTCATCCTATCACTACCTGATAGCCTGAGAAATCCCTCCCCCCCAGCCTTCTTGTAGGCCCCCTTCAGATACTGGAAGGCCACAATTAGGTGCATTTGAAAAAATGCTAATAAAACCTAAAGTGTCCTGATTTTTTTTAACACTGTAAGTCAATCTATCATTGAACTGCAGTCTTAAGGAAAACCTGTTGAATTTTGCTCTATGCTGGTGAAATATAAAAAGCTGCAGCTATAAAGCACATCTTAAATACTAATGTGCAGTAACATGTATTTTATGTGCACCTTATTTCACATCCATTTATCCAACTACCCTCTGCTACGTGATGAAAAGCAAGTTATTCTTTACTTCTATCCATTGTGGTATTTTGCCATTAAAACTAGTAATGAAGATGATTTTATAGCAGCTACTGAACTCAGACATGCTGTATATAATCTTGTGAGTAATTCCTGATGTTTTATTTTTTAATTACAAAGAGTAGTGACAGATGGCACGGGGGGGGGGGGGAAATTAGCATTATGAGAGGAGATGGCTATGAATATGACAAAGAAAAATACAAAGCAATGTGCAGATCAATATTTTGCCAGCTTTGTTTCTACCAAATTATAAAGTAATAATGTTTTGGCTACAGCCTCCAGCAACAGCTAAGGCAGTGTTTGTTTTCCCTCTTATTTTGAAAGAAAACTTGCATTATTGTCCATTATTAAAACATGCAGCTAAAACGGTATAATATATATACATATGTATAATATGTGTATATACACAGAGCTCCATTTTTATTTAGCATAGTGGCAACCAACAGACAGAGGTCACCAGTGCAGTGTTTCAGTGAATGCAAGGAATGAAAACATTTGGAGCTTCCAATCATGATCACATCCCTGAAAGGTTTGGTTTCTTGCTTTCCACTGTCAGCTGAGAACCACAAGCCTACAGTTAGCAGAGATGACACACACTCTCTTGTCAGCACTGATTAGTTCAGCCATAGGTTCTTGAGATGTGTCACACATGGCTCACAGTATGATTTTCCGTGATTCACTTGTTGGGCATCTACATATTCAAAGTACAAAAATGGTAAACAAAGCATGGAAGAAACACCATCATTAAAAGCATTTATTGACATGAGAAGAGGCACATCTCTACCCTGCTGCAGGCTAACATCCCAAGGATTTAAATGCAAGATTGTAATCTCCGAAGTTAGCTAAACAACAGCTACAAGCTGCATGACATCTGTAGCCAAATACAGCCTGTCCTGCTTACCTTTTGCATATGGGGCCCTATACAAGGCACCCTTTCATAAGATTTGCACACAGTTGCTTAAAGTTTTGCATGAATTTCAGTGATGTTGTCTCCTCTGCTACTGATCTGTAAAAGATGCATGTAGCTGATTCCCAATTAATGGGCAGCAGATATGTATGGTGCCGAGTTACTAGTCTGACCTTGTGCCAGGGAGAACTAATGCAGTTCTACCCAATTAGACAGCATGTACTGCATTTCTGCTGGCTTTATACTTTTATGATAGATCTCTCACAAACTTGGAGTAACTCATATTATTGATGTCTGATCTAGTATAAGGTCTGCTGGGATACAGTGACCACTAAATACATAGAGGCAATATTGCTCCCACTGGCTTTTGAAGCATTAGATCTGAAAGGGCAGACATGCAGACGTCAGGGTTTCCTCCCGTCTGGGAGAGATAATTAGATTCTCTTCCTATAAGGCAACATATGTTTCACACTATACCCACACCAGCTTCTATACTCCTGCCATTTCCTGTGGCTTTTTCTGATATAAAACCCCCATTTAAAACTGAATAGTTGGAGATCAATGCTGTATCTCTTCTTGCCACTGAAAGCCATAGAGTACCTGTGACACTGCTTTCGCCAGCTGTGAATGCAAGCCGAGGTTCCAATACATAATTTTTATTTTCTCAGTTGCTAAGTACTAAGAGTTAAATTCTCTTCTCTGATGATCACACAGGTTTCCTTGATGTCTATTCTACAATATCTGCTTGTATTAAACTCCAATTGATGTCAATAGGGGTTCTGTGCTCACAGGGAGAGCGGGATAACTTTGAAGGGATGTTGTGTGTTCAAAGAAGAAATTAACCCTGAACATCTTAGTGTTACACTTGCAAATATTGTGATTTACCAAAGCTGCCCTGCAATTTCTGCATGACTGAAAACTATTTTTTTTTAAACATCTTAAAATGGTGCAAGGAAATTGAGAATGCACTCATAAGAGAAAGTGAGAATTAATAAACAGGAAAATTTATACATGCCATTACGCAGTTTATTCCTTTATTCCAGATGATCTGTCTAGTGGTATTGCCACAGATTCATGCTCTACTGTAATCCACTAAGTAGATGAGACCACAGTTCCACTCCAGTTTGCTATGCTACATAAAAGCCTACTAGATATAAAATAGGGACCACTATGCGGAAACCCAAACTGAGTGATGACAGTAGCTTACAGTTTCATACTCTGGCATGGCTGGTAGTAGCAGAAAGGATGCTGGGAAGCATCATATTCCTTTCATGCATTTAGGGTTTGTTTGTTTATTTGGGGCTTGCTGTTGTAGCTGTTATTTTGTCTTTTTGTTTGTGTATTTTTTCACTGAAACTGATGAATAACCAGGTTAGTGCCAGTTGGTTGCTTGTGGCCCAAATCCTGACATGTACACAGGAAATAGTTTAGAAATTGTCCAAAGAGACATTTGAACTTTTAGGGATGCCTTGGACAAAACAATACTACAGATTCAGCCACATTAGAGCATTCTTGTATCAGATATGACAGGAGATAAAGCTGAGTTTATCTATCTGAATTAAGGTAATCCTTTAGGATTTTGTGTTAAAAGCTTGAGGACATGAGAGGATGGATGTGAGGATATCAGTCTGTATTGCCACCTGTTAAGCAGTGGGAATACTAAAAGCCAAGCCAAACCAAAGCATCCAGGAAGAAAGCAGCAGCTTCACCTGGTGCACGACTCACATAAGAGCACTGCGGCCATGATCCATATAGCCACAGGGTCAGCAGTGTTGCCTTGAATAGAGCCAAGGGGTTTGCACCACTCATCCCCGGCATGATGTGTATGACTAGGGTCAGCTGGCCACAACAACACTATTATGGGATAACACAATTGAGAAAGCCTGACTGGACAGCCATTCTTTTTGCAGTCCTAAAGCAACCTTACTGTAGTTTCAAGATGATTGATACACTTCTTCAGTGAACAATAAAGCTGTTCCTCAAAGCAAATTAGGGCTTTGCCTAGGACCAAGGCAGTAATAACATCCTATGTCTATCAACAGGGCTTTTCCACTAATAGCAACAGTATAAGTATTTAGCAGGTACTAGAATGGATTGAGGGGCAGCTTTTTTTCAGCAATGAGCAGGAAAAAGCTCAACACATTTTGACAACAGAAAAGGGGAAAGGTAATTTTTTAATTTTCCTTATACTGTTGCCTCGGAGTAATACATCAAAAAATTAGAACCAGCTAGTTAGCCTCAGGTGGAGGGGGAGGAAAGAGCAAAGGTTAAAAGTCACTAATCAATCTGTGCAGAGACTGAATTAGTTAGAAGCTAATCCTATGCAAATACAAAAATAAAAGAAAGGAAATAAAGGAAGAAACATAAAAACTATTAATGTATAATAAAAACCACTATGAACATCAATCCCTTTCCCATAAAAGCTAGCCATCCTAATTCATTTCCTCTACAAATCCATTGTAAGTCTTAGTTAAATTGCATAAGTAACTGCTTAATCTTCTACAGGAATCCCCTAACTCACACTTTTCTTTCCTTGCTCCTGTTGATCTTTTCATATATGAAATAAAACTCTTCTAGGAGAAAAGATAAGGAGAGGAAATGGAAATGTCTGTCTTTCAGGGTCGCAGTCAATAAGCACTACCCTGTTTGAAGCAGCTGGGAAGAATTTCAAAAGGAAATCACATTTGACTAGAAAATGTCAATGGCAAGAGACCCATCACCTTTTGCAGGAGCAGGTTTCACACTTGGGAACAGAAGAATTTGGAGGAAGTCTGATTTGAAGACACTGTTTATAGGACATTGATTTCTCTGGTAGCTTTGATGTTATGACACATCAGTAAGTTTATCTTGAAATACTGACCACAACTTGCACCTTGGTGAAGGTACAACAAAACTGTAAACACTGTGAAGCAGAAGACAACAGGTCCCACTAGGCAGCACTGCACCCCTCCAGGCAGGACACTTAAGCATGTGCCTTCTGCCTGAGTGGCATCTCACACAGCCACAATAGCAGTGCTCCCATAAGCTGGGGACCAGGGCATGGGCATGTGGTCTCCTGCATCCTCTTTTCTAAGCAGTATTTCCACCAAAATCCATACATTTTAGCACTGCTGTCTGGCAGGGGGTAGGTGGTATGATCATTCTGCCATCAGGAAGCTGTCACCTACCAGGCACTGGGGTGTGTACTGGAGAGCTTGTTCCTCAGTTCAGAGTTAATAAGCAAGACAGTTTGTTCAAAATAACCACCTGTGTTACATCAGCTAAGGGTTCAGCTCATTTCACTTCTCAGTGATTGTGCCAAGGGGAATGTGTCTCTCAGCTCAGTTTTTATAATTGCTGATATACAATTGACTGATTGACTGATAAGTTTTCCCTAATTAGATATATTTCTATTGTCTTTTTCACAAATAGTTGACAATAGAAACTTATTATTTTTTCCAGAGTAAAAACAAGCCTTGCTGTTCACACACTTGCTGGAACATGTCCAGAGAAAGGCCAGGAGGATGATCACAGGGCTGGAGCATTTCTCCTACGAGGACAGGCTAAGAGAATTGGGGTTGTTCAGTTTGGAGAAGAGAAGTCTCTGAGAAGACGTCATAGTGGCCTTCCAATATCTGAAGGGGGTCTACAAGAAAGCTGGTGAAGAGGTGAGGGACTTTTTAGGGGCAAGGTAGTGATAGGACTGGGGGAATGGATCCAAGATAGAGGACCGTAGATGTAGATTTAGATTAGACATTAGGAAGAAGTTCTTCATCATAAGGGTGGTGAGAAACTGGAACAAGTTTCCCAGGGAGGTGGTGGAAGCCCCATCCCTGAATGTTTTTAAGGCCAGGTTGCATGTAGGCCTGGGCAACCTGATCTAGTGGAGGTCGTTCCTGACCATAGCAGGGGATTGGAACTAGATGATCCTTGGGGTCCCTTCCAACCCTGGCAAACCTTTCTTTCAACTCTCCAGTGTCAAGGGAGACATCTAGCAGTGATGCCAAAGTCACTACTTGACACAAAGCACTGAATACATTTTAAATTATTTAAATAAATATTTCTACAAACCAATGACCATGACTACATTGAAACCTTAGCTGGCTTAAATCTTCTCAGGCAATTCTGTGCTTGTTTTGAACAAAGACCTTGGAGAGGGAGGAAAACACTGAGCAAGCAAGCTCATGTCTTCTGAGAACTGGGACAGGAGTATGTGAAGGAAAGGAGCATTTGCTAGAGCCTCTGAGTAAGGGAAGAGGAGCCACAGCATTACCCACTCCAGAATTTGCTTTATGCTGTGTATGAGGCATGATATAACATCATGTCAAGCAGGTTAGCACCAGCTCCAAGTTTTTACAAAGCTGAGTCAATATCAATTGGTCATCTTAAAAAGTTTTATTCAGTACTTTCTCCTCAGAAATTTACTATAATGAAGATGTTAACATTCAAGAAATCATTGCTCAGCTTGAACTACTCTGTATCTATCAATCTGAAGGGAAATGTTAGCATCAAATAAAGCTACAGCTGAAATCAGAATACAATGATATTTAACTGAGTGTTGAGCTGCAAAGCAAATATATCACAGTATCACCGAGGTTGGAAATGACCTCAAAGATCATCGAGTCCAACCTGTCACCACAGACCTCATGACTAGACCATGGCACCAAGTGCCACGTCCAATCCCCTCTTGAACACCTATGTAGGTGATCATTAAGTCACAAATCTATAGCAGCAAGCCATCCTTGTCTAACAGTTCTCAATCCAGAAACTGAAAAAGAAATTAAAAATAGCTTTTTGAATAAAACTAATGATACACTGCTAAAAAAGCCCTAAGAGATTTATGAGAAAAGTACAGATAAGATTTCTCCTGGAGAAGGAAAATGTATTTAGCTAGTTAAGCACACAAAGGTCCATAATAAGGTTCAAGAAGAAAACAGATTTATTTATTTTTTTAATGCCAGTTGGATCTTCTCCTCTAGGTCTTACTGTTAGGGTGACTTGGATTTCTTTTCTCCATTGAACTCCACTCTATGCACAAAGCAAAGCTTTGAAGGGTCACTACACTCAAAAATTAGGAGAGGTAGGACTAACTGAGACAGACAAGATGATATTTTCCAGTTATTTTCAGCACAGTTTAACAACCTCACTAGCAGCAATACCCCAATTCATGAAAACATGCTCTGAGCATGCTGGAAATTAATTAGAGTAATTAGTGATTGTCCGAGGCTTCTCTTATTGAAGACAAACAGGGCAACCAGCTGGTCTCAAGCATGTAAATCTCTATGGGTTTTTTAAAACTTGCTGGGGTATACCACGTTTTTGGTCAGTATCTCTAAGGGTATGTTCAGAATTACCTAGAGGAAAAAAAAAAAAAAAAAAAGTAATGTATTAAGTTTTACAAAATCTTTTCTCCTTCCTCAGAGTGAAGAATACCCAACAATCCGACACAAAGCCATAAACTCCCTATACACTCACAGCAGACTTGCTGCTCAAGTAAGCAATTAACTTTTAGGGCGTAGACAGAAAAATATGGCTACTAATTAGCATACTTGCAAGGAGTACAGTCTGCATTATAGCTATATCACAGGACAGGCCGTTTGCCACTCTTTGTTTAGTGCAATTATATTTTCCTTCTTGTTCAGTACTGCAATTTGTAAGTTTTCCTCAAGTGTTGGGTTATGTGTGAGTAGACTCCAGCACATCCAGAGACACAATTTGATAGTCTCTAGAAAACAGCCAAGTGTTGGAGAAAGTAGTCACTGAAGATTAAACCACATGGCAAATTTGTTGGCTTTTCTCTCCTGACTCCTCCTAGTACATAGGGTTTTCTCCATGGGAGGACAAAAAAAGCTGTCATGCACAGTCCTGTTCTGAATTACCCTCTGACTTTGTTGACTGGAGAAGTGCTTTAATTTGAGTTGGGTAAGGCAAGCTTTCTCCCTTGTTGGTCACATAAAAACAGTCACTCCCACACTCTGATCTCATATCGAGATCATTAACCCTGGAAAGGTTTAAACCAGGATAATATACCACCAGTTTTTCTGGCCCACATAAAACAGCTCTTCTGATTGCACCTGCCTAGCCCACTCACTGACCTAGCCTGAAGTTCAGTATCATTTGTGAGAAGGTGGAAGATAATGAGAAGATAATAAAAAACTAAAATAGATTTACATTAGAAGATGTCTTTAGATAGTTTTACCTGACAGTTTAAATAAAGGGATCTTATCCATATCTGAATTACGTTTCTTTTTCCTTTATACAGGGGTGTGTAGAAGTAATCTACCCTTTCAGGCTGCCAAATATGAGTCATTTGGGATAAAATAAGGGTCTGTAACACTGTAATAAAGGACTAGTTTGAATTATATAGATCTGCCATTAAGAATGTATCTAAATTTCATAGTCATTTATGTGTTTTTCTGTAAGTTAATCTATACTTCCTCAACATATTTAACCTCATAAACCTTCAATGCTGTTTAAGCTACCATGAAAATATGCTTTTCCCTTGCCCCTCTTCAGTGGGCTGTTAAAACAGAAAAAGGTGTATTTGCAATGAACATTTTCAATTTACTGCTGTTTGAATTTATATTCCACATAGCTCCCTGGTAAAATCTTTGTGAGTTTTCAGCCAATTGGTTGTAATATTTCTTTTCCTGACAAAGGCTGAAACCTGGGTTTCTTAAATCTAGTCACTATGAGCAATCCACTATGAAGGTGTCAAGTAGTAAGAAAAAAAAAGACACAAACCAAACACAATAGAACACAAAAAAACCCACCCCAAACACCCAAAAACCTTAAGTAATTTCCAGGGGCAAACTGCTCCACACTTCAACAGTAAACTGAAGAACCACTCAGCTCCTTTCACTAGCAGGACAAAAGGAAGAAAAATCCTCAGAGGCTCTTTGTAATTGAGCACTGTTTGTTATGTTACCTCAGTTACAATTAATAATTTTAAAGCAATTAATTCACAAAAGGCAAATTATTTATATATATTTTTTTTTAAAGGGCTATTTCCTAAATAACATGATGTTATTGTATCCAGGTTATGTGCCAAAACATTAAATTGGTCTTACTGTAAGTAAATATTTCCTCCTTATCAAAAAGGCCCATGAAAGCTCTTTAAAGATTGCTTCCCCTACTAACTGAATTACTAAAGATGCATCAACTAGAACTTCTAAAAAAGAGAATAAACTTAGTCCAAAGAAGTTATTTCTCCATCTCTACTGAAGACAATGTCATGTAATTACAACAGCAGAATTTTAACTACTTCTTGAATCTCTGTACCTGGATCTACTGCAGATTCAGGATTCACTGTTGGGTGACCCACAGCCCAAAAAAGTTCTGTAAAAGGTGAATTAATTTAATGACAAAATAAAATAATAATTTAAAAAAAGACCCCAACCAACTACCTAAATGTATTTGAAAGCAGAGTTTTGGTGGCTTGGAATAGGACAACAGATTACTTTGGTGAGCTGTTTGGTTGTTTGGAATTCTTTTCATATCCTGAGGGGAAAACCCAACCTATAAACAAACCCAAATCCCACCCCTTTTTCTATAGCTTGAAATAAAACATGTCTGGACACCAGATCATACACCTGACTGTTGTGCTGCCTGTTCTACCTTTCAGCTACACAGCTTGGTATTTATCGGTGCTGCAGCTTGCCAAGGCTGACCTCTGTAGAACAATCATAAAAGAAAGGGTCAGAGCAAGAATGGAAAGATTTGTCAGATGAACATTTTGCGCTGTCAATCTTTTGTCAAGTGCTAAGACACAGAAGCTACAGGAGAAACGTACTCATATTTGAAGAGCTGACTCAATTTTAGTTTCACAACTCATGATTCTAATAAGAAAATGTCTTCCTCTGATACCAGTAATTTATAATGCAATATTAAATGTGTGCATTTACAAATCACTTGTAATTAATCTAGTTATAGGAAAAGTACTTTTTTCAATTATGAAATTGGAAGTTCCTGAAAATATAGGACTCTTCAACTGCAAACCACATGTCTCCTGCTTCAAAGGTCACAGGCATGATTCCTTCACCCTTTCTTACAATGCAATGTACGGAAACATGGCTTTGCAGAGCACCAAGAGCAACTGGCAGTTGAAGATCTCTCTGAAATAACATGTGATTAAAATATGAAAGAAAGGCAGAGGAATGATTTATATTATTACAGTAATCAGGGCAGGGGGAGTAATGAAACATTAGGTTCTAATATAACTTGCATTTCAGTGCTTGACAATAAAGAGCAATTTAAGATATGTCAGTTTGTTCTGATCTTACTTCTATACAGAGTCCCTTATCACTTTAAGAAAGGCCTCTTCCCTGCTAAATCACATTACTTCTATTACTTAGGGAATTACACTATTTGTACAGTTTATACACATGTAATACAATGGGATTTGCATGACATGAAAGGCATTAGTTCTTTGATTAGCAGAAGAACCTGCACAACCTCTCAAGTATTAGTTTCTGGTTGCTCTTTTAACCCAAGCATTTCCATCTCTAACATGTTAAAGCTTGCAGTGAACATTCAAGTTTTATCAGGGCTCCAGTAATAGAACTTGCCACTGCCATTCTGTTAATCCCAGAAAGCCAGTACATGAGACTGTCTTGACTCACAGGAGACACCACACTCTTGCAATTCTGCTGCCAGGAAAGTAACATCAGACATTATCTACCAGCTGAGCTTAAAGGAAAGAAGAGATGAAGTGCTTGTTTTTCCTGAGCATTACAGAAACCAATGCTGTATGTGTACTTTCACAAGAACAGATACATCCTTTAAACCCTAGTGCCTTAACATCCTGAATGGTCGACGATGGAACATGGTTTCACCCATGCAAAAGGTTCTTAGATGATAATTTTATTCTGCACATGTTTATCTTGTGCAACTATGGACTTCCTCCGTGTCAATACACCAGCTGCCAAAGCTGTGGATGTAAGGATACCAGAGCAGCTTCAGTTACAGAGCTCCTTTTTTTTTTTGTATCCCTAAAGACACTCTAGTTGAAGGAAACACTTCAGTAATACTATAGCATTTGGACTCACCATTTCTGTCAAATTCAGGGCTACAGACCTAGGCTGGAGGAGAGCAATACACACAGTCACATTTCAGAGAAGAAACACTGAAGTTTCACTGACTAGTCACATTTGGAGCATGGGAAAGGGTTTAAATAAACAAAATACTGTTCAATCTCAATGACTTTGCAGAGCTTGAATAATAATTCACACTGACACTGTTTAGCATGACTTAAAAGTTCATTAACATGGACTCACTGGGAGAAGCAGTATGCTGCTTTATATACAGATGTAGATGTAAACATATAAATAAATTGCAAACCCCACATTGTAGGCCTGAACACAGGTTTTCTCCAGATCAGCCTTTGAACAGCTCCTGAAAAACAATTAGTGCCTCCCAAAATAAAGGCTTCAGCTCCTGCTAACTTTTACTCAGTGTCCTGTTAATCCATCATAGATTGGAAAAACTAGAATAGTTTTAGCTTCATCTTAGCTTCCCGATGAAAGGCAGACAGAGCAACCAGACAATTCTACTTCAGCATGAACTTCCTTTCTTAGCAATTCTTGTTGCCAGTTTTTGCAAGAGCCATTTATAGCAGTTTTTGGTGTTACAAATTGAATCGGAAGGAAGAAAAAAAAATCATCTGGTATCTGTAAGCTAGGAAAGCAAGTTTCCTACTTGCATGTTCAGTTAGGTTTATTGCAGTACAATGAACAGTGGAGTTTTGTATCCTTCTGGAGTATCTCCCTATGAAATCACATCTCCTATGCAAAATACTCCTACAGATATAGCACTATAATATTAAACGCTCACATCTCCCACATTTCTGACCCCAGCCATCTGAAGACTCCTGGCGACCAAGAGCAGCAAGGCAGGCACCTCTGCAGAACGTTTCTTCCCAAGCAAGGCATTCAAGATTGTCATTGCACCAGGCAGCCAAGGATATTACAGAATACTCAGGACAAAGCCTTGCCTACTTTACTACAAGCTGTTTGATTTATAAATCACTAACATCTGTAAGTGAAGAAGAAAGTGTTCATCCCTGTGGCATAACCAAAGGAATTTTTCTCATAAGGCTTATTGTGATTCAAAATCTATTACAATATTTAAATAATGTTATGATTGGGTTTCTATGAAACTATTATTAGGTTAATATTATGATTTCACTTTGTCAGTTCAACAAAATTACATATTGATGCCTTGTTTCTCCACAGCAGCTTATATCCTGCTGTGTTTGTTTTGCTTGGCAACTGGATTTCGACTTTTAAATAAGTGTGCAAGTTGGAAAGAATGAATTCCATTAAGTAATCTTTTATAAGTAAACAAAGGGGATCACCCAAAAAAAGAAAAGTATATTTCTAATGTCTTGAGATTCTCTGAAGTTGCAGTAAGCTCTTCAAACAGCAGGCAGAAAATATGTCAGTGAAATTTAATGCTAAAAGCAGAGAGAGATAAAGGGATGTAAAATTTAAATCTCACTTCCCTCAGTGTAGTAAAAAACATTAATACTTATTTTTTCTGGTCCAGACACCAGGTAGTCACCACAGAATTACAATTTACTGCAACAAATTTATGTGTAAAAACAGGAACAGTCAGGTGTTCCTGTTTTGCAGTGAAGGGATGCATTCTTTCTAAAATGGATACCTTGCAAACCACCTGTGCTCTCCTGACAGCGTGTTTGTGTTAACACTGTGAATAACCATTAACTGAAAGGCTTATTATTTCTGTCCTGGAAATATTATTTAAGGCTCTGCCAGGAAAAAAAAATCTTTAGGAGATGTGGTTATATCATAAAGAGGCAATTTCCTAATATTTTGCATTCTAAGGTAGTGGTTTTATTTAAAGCCTTTTTAACGGTTGTATTTAGGACAGAGGCAGAGATGTGGTGCTGAGGGACATCATCTAACAGCAGAGCTGGTAGAGCTAGACATTGGCTGAACTAGGGGATCTTAAAGGTCTTTTCCAACCAAAACAATTCTATGACTCTATGACAGACAATTAAAGATTAAAACCCCATAAATAGATTATGCCATTTTTCTTTCAAAATTTCATTACCTTTGTAGGACCAGAATCTGCCACTTGCATTTCCATCAAGTGGGTAGCCTGCATCAGGAGCAGCCTCATTTATATCAAGTCTCATTTGCTTGCCATGGCATATTTTTATATTTTAGGACTACACATTTTTAATTGCTTTTACAACAAAACCATCTCAGAAACAGTCTCCTGCTTCCAAAATAAAAGGGACACCACTTTGGAAACGCTATTGTACAATACTTCAGTTGAAGTGCCAACAAATCTTTTTAGTTCCATTAAAATGCCACTGCACTCAATTCCTCACTGCATTACAGTCACTTTAGAAGGCAGTTGTTTAGCTTGTCATCCTGTCTACCTATCATATTTCTTTCTCTTTTCAAGCAAAGGACAAGTAGCCTTAAAATACTGTTACTTGGGGAGGTTATGGAGCATATTGCAGAACTTATTGAGTAAGGAATGCAAAAGAGGGCTATGGGAAACAAAAGCTTCCATCTCAGCAGACTCATAACACCACTTGTAAAAATTCATCATCGTGTTTCTATGCCTTTGACTTTTTGTAATAGCCACCTACATTTGTTATCAGTTTGCTACTTTGCAGTGTATGTTTAACCAGGGTAAAACTAGCAAGGAACACATCCTGAGCTCTCCTCTTAACTAGCAGCAAGGCTGTTTCCTCTATCACTGTCATTCAGTGCACTGGTCCATTCAGACACTGAAAACAAAAAAGATGCAGCTGAATGTAGTCAGGCATAATTTAGCAATTTTTTTCTCTAAAATTACTACCAAATCATATATTTATTAACATGCATTTTACAATTCTTGACTGACATTTAAGGAGATTAAATACATTTATAAAGATTTAATTGTGATTATTTACAAATGTGTAAATCATCTGCTTTAACATAGTCAAAGAAGGGTTACGCTGTACACACACTGCATTCCGCCTGGGGCAAACCCTTCCAGGATGGTGACAGTTGACTGTGCCGGAGCTGAACAGCCTGGCAGTTTCCCAGTCTGCTGGGCATATCCCCTTCACACATGCACCCCACTATGCAAACATTTCTGGATAGATAAGAGTCTGTTTTCCAAGATAATTAAAACTCACAGAAACCACCTAGGAATCTCCTCTTCTCCTAACAGTAATGAGAAAACAAATGCATAAGAGAAAAAAAAAATTGCAGACATATTGGGGTCAAATCTACCCAGAGATCCAACAAATACTATGTGCATATCCTAAAGAACCAGTCTTTGGCTTCTGAAAGACAAGTCCAACTTCTTGTCAACACAGAATTGCAACTGGTTAATTTGTTTCACCAAAATTTCCCTGGCTATAAGAAATGCTCAGATATCTGAAGAAATCTATCCTTTCTCAGAAAAAGGAAACAAATAGCAATAACTAATTTAATTGCTGGTGTCTGTTAGAGGAAACAAAAACTAAAACAACAGCAACAACAACAAAACACTAAAAAAAAAAAAAAAAAGAAAACAAGAAAGGATTACTTTATCCCCAAATCCAAAACTTTGGGTGAATACTTTGACTCTACTAAGAGGAGTTCTGCCCAAAGAGGGTTCATAGCTCTGGATGCACATAATGTTGATTTTTCCAGGGTCCAGCCCACTGTTGCAGGTGATTATTTCCAGCACTGCTGCCAACAGCCACTGTCTCTTGATTATTATGAGAGCCTGGTAAAACCCCAAAATATGTAAGGTGTAAAGGCTTTTGGACTTGTCAAGAGTTGATTTTCCATGTGGACTCAGGCAGGGCTAGAGAAACCAGTGTAGTTCAAGTGTTAATTCAGATAGGACATCAAACAATGTTTTCGTTATTATGGAGCTAACCAAACATGACAAAGAGATATTTGCTAGTGAAATTCAGTCACGGTTTTAAAGGATCTCTGTTACAATCATCAGGGCAGAGGGGGAAAAAAGACTGAAAGTTATGATTATAGGAAAATAAGAATTCAAAGCCAATAGAGCTGAAATAAAAGAGATACATATACTGAAGTTGATTGCTGCATAACCTTATCACTATAATGGACATGAACTGAATTTGGACTTAGAAAAAGTTCAGAGTTAAGAAGAGAGCCTTGTCTTAGACCTGTTAGCTAGCCTTTGCTCCAACACAGCACCAGAACAAGAGGACACAGTTTCAAGCTGCACCAGGGGAGGTTTAGGCTCGATGTTAGGAAGAAGTTCTTCATAGAAAGAGTGATTGGCCATTGGAATGGGCTGCCCAGGGAGGTGGTGGAGTCACCATCACTGTTTAGGAAGAGACTGGATGGGGTGCTTGGTGCCATGGTTTATTTGATTAGACTGTGTTGGATAATAGGTTGGACTCAATGATCTCAAAGGTCTCTTCCAACCTGGTTAATTCTATTCTGTTCTATTTTTGTATCACCTTTCCAGAAGTTGATAGTATTTACCAATCCTCTAACCTGGTATATACCTGTTATCAACTTGTAACATAGCCCAAAACACCATTATTGCTAATAAAAATTTTGAAACATCTAATGAAGTGTTAATTCATCTATGTATTTATATTTAAATATACAATTTAGAGAAGAATGAATTTTCTGAAGATGTTTTCTATTGGATTTCCTTTCTCCTCTGTATCAAGCCCTATTACTTCAAGGTGGGCACATCTGGTACTAATTTAACTAACACTCAGAAAAGTTCACAGTAGCCATATGCCTAAATGAATGCTTTAATTTGGAGGTGACCTTGTCTCAGCTTAAGACAAGTCCTTGGTGAGCACGGCTTATGTTTTTTTATCTTTCATTAATGGGGCTCTAGTTGCAGAGATATCCTTGTCTGCACACACTGACTCACTGGAAATGTCACTACAGACAGGTAAAGGCCCGAGGCAGAGATCAAGGCCCTGTTATCTTCAGCATTTCATAATCATACACTAAAGGATCACTACTCTTGCAAGAAACAGAAAAAAAGTATCTTCAGGAATAAAAGGGCACGACTGATGGATGAAATGAGAAAAGAAGAGGTGAAGAAGAAAGGCAGTCAAAGTGGTGATAAAATAATTTCCCACTTAGATTGAAGTTATCTGCAAAATTTGACAAGTGTTTCAGACTTTGAATAATTTAGTTGCTCAATTAACACAACTATTCACTTTTCTTCCCACTCACTTTGGGGAGGAGAAGGAAGGATGTGGTATTTATATACCACATGTATAATCTCCAAGTGACATCTCTGGAGAGGTTCATTGCTTAATAGTGGCCTGCAGCAGGGCTGTCACCAAAATTTGTGCATCCCACTGGCTACTGTTGACTACTTCTGTTTGACATGTCCACCAGAGACAGAGCCAGAAACAATCTGAGGATTAGGTGCAACCATGAGGGGCTCTGGGGTACAGGCAGTCTTCAATCCTCCCAATTAAAAGCAAAGCAATTGAATGGGTCAGTCAAATCAACAAATGACTACAAATGCAGTGTCACAGCCAGGGTCTTGGCTGCTTAAAACATGGGAATCTTTTTGAGAAACCTGGTAACATGGGAGCTGAAGAAGTGCAACTATTAGAGAAGGGGAAGAGCACCTTTGGCCAAAGTCTCGCCAGTTTAGTGAAAAGGGCTTTAAACTAAAGTTGCTGGGGGAGGGGATCTTCAATCAACACCACCAAGGCCAATGCTAGCAGCAGATGCCTAGAACCTGAAGAAGGTTTGTGACTGAGTGGAAGGGATGCCATCCAGAGAAACTTTGACAGGCGGGCCACTGCCAGCATCATGAAGTTCAACAAAGACAAGTGCAGGGTCCTGCACCTTGGCTGGGGTAGTCCCACACACAAATACAGGCTGGGCATAGAATGGAAAGAGAGAAGTCCTGAGAAAAGGACTTTGAGGTGCTGGTTGATCAACACGAGACAGCTATGCACACCTGCATCCCAGAAAGCCAACCCAATCCTGGGCTGCATCAAAAGAAGCATGGTCATCAGGTCAAGGGAGATGATTCTCTCCCTCTACTCCACTCTCATGAAGCCCTACTGAATCCAGCTCTGGGGCCCTCAACATAGGAAGAACATGGAACTGCTGGAGTGTGTCCAGAGGAGGGCCACAAAGACAATCAGAGGGCTGGAGCACCACTTCTATGAAGACAAGCTGAGAGAATTGGGGTTGTCCATCTTGGAGAAGACTAGCTTCTGGGGAGTCTCTATAGCAACCTTTGAAGGGGGTCAACGGGACAGCTGGAGAAGGACTTTTAAAAAAGCATTTAGTGATAGGAGGAGAGGTAATGGCTTCAAACTGGAAGAAGCTGGATTTAAACTAGACATCATGAAGAAATTCATCGTGAGGGTGGTGAAGCACTCTAACAGGTTACCCAGAAAATTTGCAGAGGCTCCAACAGTGGGAGTATCCTAAGCTAGGTTGGATGGAGCACCTTGAGTAAGCAAGTCTAGTAGGAGTTGTCCCTGCTCATATCAAGGGGGAAGGAATTAGGTGATCGTTAAAGGCCCTTCCAACCCAGATCACTCCCTTTTTCAACTACTTCAACATAATTTCCACCCCCTTTTTCCGAGTTCCTTACAAAGTCTCTCTCTTCCAGGCATTCTGCTGCCTCTATTTTCCTCTGAACCCTAAATCTGCCTAAAGCACTGTTTTTATGGTAGTTTCAAACCAACCTAAGGCCAAGCTGCTAGGAGGAAAAAAGTGGCATCCCTTCCTCACCCTTGCCTTGGTTACAGATTGCTGCTGAATCCATGAGCTGACCCAGCTCAACCTGTGCTGGATGAAAGCTGCTGCTAATGCAAAAGGAGTGGGAGAGACCTTGGAGACAAATGTGACTATCCCTTTGCAGCAGAGCAGCATTGGCTTAGATCACTTTATGCCAACCATGAAAGTATGTCCCACCTCTTTCTCTTTCTTGGTCTTTAATATAATTTCCTAACCAACTTGTCTAAATGCTCTCATGGTGGTCTTTTTATTCTCTCTCATCCCTTACAGATGTTTGCTTCACTTCAGTCTTTTCTGCCCACAAGCTCTCTGCATGTTGTTCTTTAGATCTTGCAGTACTGTTGTCTCTCAAAGTCATAGGGCAGTCAGTGCAGGAGGCACATTAATGAATGTTTAATGAAAGGTAGGGAAATTATTAGCTTGTGATTGATGTGACACTGAAAGGGAGCCAGAGGAAGTAAGAGGAACAGAAACTGGGAGAACTGGCAGCACAGCAAGCTCAGAAAGTGGCTTTAGCAGCAGAACTGACAATGAGTATGATTAAGAGTAGCTCTGCAGGTGATGGGAGTGAAAAAAACACAGTACAAGACAAAGAGACACAAGCTGCATGCAGGAAGGGGGAGGAAAAGCCCCATTTTGCCCTTACTGTGGTTATGTTGACAGGAATGCTGGGATTAGTTTTAGTATTCATCTAACGAGGACAGGCTATGAGTTCTGAACTATTTTTGCCAAGGGGAAAGTCTCTCCTCCTGCGCCAATCCTTCACAAGTGCTTTTGGTAAACAGAGGAGATACCCCTCTCCAAAGGGTATCAAATATGCATTCATTAGGTAAAACTCATACCACTCCATCCTGCTCTCTGGCTGCACAATTCCCTTCATCCTGGTTAAAGTTCAGTCTTGTTGGAGGAATACAGCAGCCACTAAACTTGTTTGTGTCTCAGTCAAGCACAGCTCCAAGAACATGGAGTTACCATTTCCTATCCCACATGCTTCTGGAACAACATATTTCAAGTCAAAACATGGTTTCAGTAAAATCAAATAATTTCCTTCACAATGTAGATCTTTTATGCTTGGTATATGACAGAAGACATTCAGAGTTGAAATCTAGCTTGATATGTTACAACAAAAAGTTCTATTTCCAGAAGGCAAAGGAAAAATGTTTTTGGTAACAGGCTTTTGAAAAAGAAAACAGTTAGGAAAATCAGATATCTGCCTCCCCTTCTCTCCCCCCATTCCCCCCCCCCCCCCCCCCCCCCCCCCCAATTTGTTTTTGCTCTTCAGACCAAGAAGTCTTCTAATAACAAAATCTTGTCCTGGCTCTGACCCTTCCCCTCCAACACCTTGCTACAGGCTCTGGAAACTATTACACTACCCTTTATTTCCACATATGGGTGTTGTGGTTCTGCTGACACAACACTTGTTTGAGAGTGTTACCAACAGTCATGTCAATTCAGATTTTATTTTTCTTTCTGCAGTAATGACCACATATAGAAAAAATATTTAGAGTGATTAGATCTTAATCCTGATCACCTCTCACCATGTGAAAATCACAATTTTTCTTCTCAGCAAAAAAATTGACATTCTCCACTTAAAATACCAGACTCTGCATCTGTCAGCCTGCAAGGGAAGAAAGCTGCTGAAAATCTCTGACAATAGAACACAGACACTTCAGTCAAAATAAGGTCTATAAATTTTCTGGTCAAAATCGTTATGCATGGTGGATGAAAGATTAATTGTGCAAAGGTGAACAAGGAACGGTTAAAAAGGCTTTACACTTAATCACCAACGAATTAGTTCCAAGTGGCAGGCATGATTTACACTTTTCTCTTTTTTGTGATGAGTGCTGTTGTGGTAGACTCTTCATCATCTGCAGTTATTAAATTAAGATAGAGTTTAGTTCAAACTAGAATTTACCTAATGTATTTTTATGGTTTGTATGTGAAAACAATGGATCTTATACATTATTAATCATATTGTTGGAGATGCTCTCTGCTATCAGGTCTTGTCACCATTACTTCTAAGAGAAGATAATAGCTCCTATTTTCCACTAGCTGACACAATGTGTCAAGTTTATCTCTGTGTATTCCTATTAAAAACTCAGATTTACAGCTAGCACAAATTGAGACAGCATAGTCTGTAATACTGCATCTCATGGTGGCTCCAAGGAGCTATTTTTTGTCAGTTTATTAAGCTAAAATTTATTGTGCAGTTGACAACTCCAGCAAAAACTCTGTTCTAGTATGTTACATACATGTTAGTTAACCATAGTGGCATTTCTGTAAGTTATGTGTCCTTAGTAAGACTAATGCCACAGTAATTTAAATTAGTAACAAACAGGAACTGAAGTTGCCATCTCTACTGCTTTGGTTAAGAATTAGAAAGGAAGATGCTTAAAAAAGAAATAGTACAAAATACAATAAATCAATAGCCACCATCAGGCAGAAATTCAAATGCAAACCACTTCAGTGAAGCAGGAGGTAATTCTGAATTCAGTTCTGTTCATTGCTGTTACTAATAACTGGCAGTATAGATTGTAGGATCAGAGAAGAGACTTTTGATGTGAGATCCAGTGAAAATGGGTAGGAATATGGAGGCAACTGACCCACTTAGTGAGGACACCCACTGCCTGTTCATCTTTAGTGTAAGATTTTAATTAGCATTGAAATGCATTAGATTTAACCCTGTATTTCACCTAGAGCATCTATAACACAAATCATGTCACATTACCATAGTAATATTCTGGGTATTGAAACCATGGCTTGGTTTGTGCATTCACATCCTTAAAGCAACGTAGTCCTAACCTTCCTCAAAATGGCCGAAAGTGTAGGAGAAACAGGATCATTAACTACAGATATATTCCACGCTAGACACATTGCTTTAGGTCAAAGGAAGAAGCCTACTACTAAAGCTGCTCAAACTGTTCCATCCTAGTTTGTTTTTTTTTTTTTTTTCACTTGCTTGATCATCCTGAACTTAAAGTTTTCGTACGTAATTGCCCATGCTGCTGTCTGCTAAGCTCAATTATTTTTCCTGCTGAAGTTTGTGTGAAAACAGCTTGAGTCCTTCAGCATTAAGAAGTAATGAAGAGAGAAGTATTGAGAGAAGACCTAGTGTACTTTCCTTCTTTTCTTAACACCAGAGCAGAGAAGGAAAAGGAAGGGCAAAGAAGGACATTAGACAACCAGAGAAAAATCAAGAAACATTGAGTAAGAAAAGACAATCAGGTCAGCTTGAAAGAGAAGTAGGTCTGTAAGGAACGACAGGCACCACAGAAAAATATAGAAGTTTTGGCAAAGGTCATGGGAGAAAGCCATAGAAAAGGGCACAGATAGGTACTGGAACTGAAGAAAGAGGAACACATGCAAGCTATAGTAGCAGAAAGAAATCCTGCTGAAGTCTGCACTGCTACAAAATTGCAATTTAAACCAGGAACTCCAACTGTCATTCCTCCTTTAGCTGAAGTCGTGCAGGTCTGCACAGCAAATCTTGGCAGTGACTTCTTCCTAGAAGTGATTTTCTCTCACACAGAAATTCTTAAAAGTTCATAATTTCCGAGGTTCTATTCAAGAGCATACAAATTTAGCACTTTTTTTAAAAGTCAACAGCAGGCAGGATAATATTGCTTGGGCAATTGCTGCCTTGCTCTTAATCATCTGATTACCTCTGCCTTCACTCCATACCAAGCAGAAGCAAGCTATAGCTTCAAAGGTAGGTTAATGCATATGCCCAAGCACAGCATCAAACTTTTAGAGTTGTCTATGTTACAGAGTTTATTTGTCCCAGCTTGTTGTCCATGCCCTGCATTAATCTATCAGGAGCAGACCACTGAAGCACCTCTAACTTCCTTTAATGTTTTCTGTGCACCAGCTACACCTACAGACACTGAATAACTCCAACACCCACAGACTCCCAGAAGTGACAAGCACTCATACACTCACCTTTTGATTAAGAAAAATGCTTTTCCTAACATATGAAGCACTTTAAAAATACAACTATTTCCAAACTGAGCCCTCAATGTCAGAGAATTTTATAGTATTAGCCTTGCACTTTGCAGCCTCATGTATGAAATGTGGACGGTATCTATACCTAATCACACACATTTTTCTCTCTCTCACACAGTCTCCTGTAATAGATCTGATTTAAGGATGAATTCATTAATACTTGCCACAATACCAGAATTGATGACTGTGCCATACAGAAGTCTAGGTGTACATTAACATGGCTTTTTATTGTAGGGTTGGAACAGCAAGTAGTTGATAATGCACTTGACCACACACTGAAAGATGAGGAAAAAAATACCACAGTAAGCTCACATCTGCAGTAGTTTGTAATAGCTTGACTTCGGAAAGGACTTTGAGGAAAACCATTGAGAGTGGACTAGATGCTAATGACAATGGACTAAGAAGTTGACGGGGAAAAAATGTAGCATTAAATTATTCAGCAGCTACATACTTCCACAGTGCAGTATAATCCTGATTTAGCTGTGTTCCCATAGGTTGCCTCTAAACATATATATTCTGAAGCTCATAAATATGCTATGAAATATATTATTTTCAAGAAGGTAGGGATTCAATGCTGCCAGTAATTGTGCATCTTTGGCCCCTTCAGAGATCAGTGAGATCTCAGTCTAGACTCTCACCCCTTTGTTCCTCCTGGCTCACAGTGTTAATGCTAGGCAAAAACCTCTTCAAAGTGGGTCTTTAAAACCATATAATCTAGTGCAGGTCACACAGGGATGCATCCGGCTGGGTCTTGAAATTCTCCAGAGAAGGAGCCTCCACAACCTTTCTGGGGAGCCTGTTCCAGTGCTCTGTGACCCTTACAGTAAAGAAGTTCCTCTTCCATGTTGAAGTGGAACTTCCTGTGCTGCAGTTTATATCCATTGCCCCTTGTTCTATCACAGGGTACAATTGAAGAGAGCCTATCCCCTCCCTCTTGACACCCAGCCCACAGATATTTATAAACATTTATTAAATCCCCTCTCAGTCTTTTCTCCAGACTAAACAGCTCCAGGTCTCTCAGCCTCTCCTCATAAGGACACATAAGGGACTGGAGCACATAAAGAAGTGCTCCAGTCCCTTAATCATCCTTGCAGCTCTCCATTGGATTCTCTCAAGTAGATCTCTGTCTGTCTTTTCTGAACTGGCAAGCCCAAAAATGGATACAATATTCCAGGTGAGGTCTCACTAGGGCAGAAGAGAGGGGAGGAGAACTTCCCTTGATCTGCTGGACACACTCGATGCACCCCAGGATACCATTGGCCTTCTTGGCCACAAGGGCACACTGCTGTCCCATGGATAACTTGTTATTCACCAGGACTCCCAGGTCCTTCTCCACAGGGCTGCTCTCCAGCAGATCACCTCCCAACCTGTACTGGTGCAGTTTATTATTCCTTCCCAGGTGCAGGACTCTGCACTTATCCTTGTTAAACCTCATTAGGTTCCTCTTTGCCCTGCTCTTCAGTCTGTCCAAGTCTCCCTGAATGGCCACACAGCCATCAGATGTACCAGCTAAGCCTCCCAGTTTGGTATAGTCATGAAACTTGCTGAGCAGACAGTGTCCTCTCATCAATGTCACTGATGAAGATGTTCACCAGAACCAGATCCAGCTCTGATCCCTGGGGGACTCCACTACTATGTTTTAGCACAGGGAAGTCTATAAATATTCTTAGTCTCAGGCTTTGCAGCCTGAAACTTACCTCCCCCATTGTAAGCCTTAGATCACAGGACAGACATCATTTGAAGCTACAAATGCAGACACAGCTTTAACAGAGGTTTATTTAATGCCCAGAGCAGTGATATAGCTCATCCATCAGCAGAACTGAAAAGGTGTGGGCAAGAACATATGCTCCATCATCTCAAATAGATGATCAACTTGCCTTTTGATTTCCCACCATGCTGCCAGTAGTCATGTTTTCTCTGGCAGAGTGTGGCTCAGAGCTCTCAAGGAAGCAATTTTATCCACTCTCTTCTCTGAAATGGCCAGTGCCTTAAAGGCATAATTAAGTCCTAAGCACATAATATTTAGTGACATTTAGTGAAGCATGTCCTCTCTGGCAAACTGCCATTGTAGAAAAAACAGCAGACAAATGTATTTGCATTGTTTTCAATTGGTTCAATATTTTTTTGTAATTGCATTGTTAGCAAACAGAGGAGAAAGTATTAGATGAAATGCACTGCTTAACAGACTGAACTAATTGTACTGATGTAGTGAAAAGTACTGATATGTTTTGCAATAAGCAGTATTTGATAAAAGAAAAAACAAACTTTCTAGATCTACGTGAAATGCTATACTTCCACTACCAACACTTGTATAGTTTGCACTGCTCCTGAGAACAGAGTTAGGCAATTAGAACAATTGTTAGAAATTCAAAGTCACACTGTAGCAGTCTGCTCAACTTTGAATAAAGTAGACCTTCACTTAGCCCTGCCTGGCCTCATGCACCCCTCCCCAAATCAACTTTTTGTTTCCCCATAAAACAGCAGGAGATGAACATTACTGGGCAAGAATGGATCCAAAGAAACGTGAACATCTTGGCTCGCAATTTGCTTGCTTACATGTTACATCCTAGCAGCTGATGGGGATATTTGGTAATAATCTCTAGCAAGAGAGGAAAACCTTAACTCAGCATATAAAACAAACAAAACAGTAGAATACTGAGTAGAACGTGGCAGAACATAAGATTTTAATTTAAATGTTCTCAAATTCAAAGACAGTAAAGAAAACCATGGAAATTGTCAAGAGACATCATGTTTAACCAGGAAATTCCATTCAGAAAATGGATGTTCCCCATTAGAGATTGCATTAATAATTTAGCTTCTGTTTGTTTGGGGTTTTTTTCCTCCATTTACAAATGAAATCTAACAGGCTTTAATGAAATGATTTTCAGCTGAAACCTCTAGTCTGCTTTTAATCCTTTAAGTCAGCCTTACTACACCCAAAGCAGCATGCCTGGTGAAGAGAATGTTGTTGCACGTCCAAGCCGAAGTTGCTAAGAACAAGCAACAAACTACAGTGGGTTTCAGAATCACTACCCAAGATGTCAGTCCTGCCCCCAACTGTTGATTCCACTCCTCTGATTTAATTGCTGGAGAACAGAGCTTTCAATTAAGAAGCTGGACTTTTTAAGGAAACACTACAGCATGGGCTACTTTACTGTCTGGTACCTTCACTAAGACAAAAACTTCAGTAAGGGTGGGAAGAAACATCATAAATAGACAAATCAAGATCCATCAAGCCTCATCTGTTAATGCAAAAGTCTTCTGTAAGCAAGAACATCATGTTATTAGATGCAAGTATTTGCTAAGCATTCTACGTAATACAGTTTGAAAGCAGAGCAGAGAAAAATAGTATTTCATCTCAGAGACAGCAACCTTCAGCCTTACTGTGCAAAACATCATCTGCAATAGCAAGTTTAGATAAACTGAGCTAACACAAATGTAAAGTTGTACTTAGATATACAAAACAAGGAAATTTGCCATCAAGTTGGAATCATAGTTCTGTCAGAAACTCTGTTCACTGTATCAGGCAGGATGAGAAAAATCTCTAGCTCTTCATTCCAAAGGCCAGGCTAGAGAGGCTGAGCATATGAATTCCGCAATTCTGTAGATGCATGTGTAGTGCAATTAGTAGATTTTGCACTCACGTTCTCCTTGCTTGTGGCATGTGATTGTTTAGGGTTTTCAAAGCTGCATAAAAGGTTTCATCCATAGGATTATGACATTAGCTTCAGCTGGTTTTAAAACACTGGATTTTACTTTTATTCATTAAAAAAAGGCAGTGGTTACTGTTAAACTGATGAACAAAATTCAACTACCCTAGTCCAGCTAGATGTACTGAATCTTAAGACACTCTTTCAAGCTTCTGGTTTGCCTGTCACAGTCAAATCTGAAAGCAGCATGAAGTCCATTGCTAGTCTGACTTATCTGCAGTTTTTAGTTTTGCTTATTTATTTATTCATTATTTTTATACTAAGCATAAAGGAAAAAAGATTGAACTAATTTTTCAAGAGTATGTTCACCGGCTTAATCAGTGAGAAATTATTTTCACCTCAGAATTAAGAGACTCATGCATTCCACTAGTTTGGGAAATAACAAACACAGAGGATCTTACAGCACAACAAGTAAATAGAATTTGTCAACCTCAGCCAAACTGAGCATCATAAGTAATTTTCACTGGAGTATTTTTATGGATTTTTTAAATGTTTGAAAGATACCTCTTCTTTTAAGTGAGCTTTCCCTTTTAGATATGGTCTAAAAATGCTGAATTTACTCTACCACTATAATATTAGTATAATATCTGACATTGTCCCCCTCAACCCATCAGAAAAGTAATTTTAATAGTATTTGGTACTTCAAGCCACACATCCATTATTTTTCTGAATGTGACCAAAAATTAGGAAAGAAGTTTGACAAGTTCTCCATCTGTTAACATACACTTTAACTTCTTCAGCAGGCTTACAACATGTCTCAGGAAAAAAAAATAAATAAATTAACATTGCATTACATGCTGTAGGCAGCTGCTAATCTTCAGTAAGAACAATTTTAGCAGCAGCTATGCAGTTATTGACATTCACTCCATCACAGAAACAAAACTATTTCATAGCAGTGGTTAACTACCTGCCACAGCTCACACTTCAAGTACAGAACTTACAAAAGAAACTGCTGCGCATCCGTCTAGAGGTAGAAGTCCATGAGGAGCTCTCAAGATAAACTTAAATATATATATTTAGTCATATCAAGAATGGACAAAGGAGCTGAGGCTCCGGACTCAGGATTAGAGAAAATTTTTGCTTTCTCTCTACAGGTGCTTAGACAGTATCCTCAGATTTGCACAGATGAGGGCTGTTCTCACACTGAAAACTTATCTGAAAAACCATACACAACCCCTAAGATGCACAAAAAAGCTTGACTTACAAGTTGGACAAAAGTCTAGTAAAAATACCAGCCAAGTGATGACTGACTTTTTAATACCATGTAATAGCTTTTTGTAACTAGTGAATATATATTTCCAATCTAATCAAGTCTGCTTTTAGATAAGAGTGAAATGACACAGCACAAGTACAAAACGTAAGGTCTTACTGAAAGAGTATAGTTTGTTCCATCTGCATAACGAGCAGTATTCCATTTCACAAAGTTACAGTACTTTGGGTACAACAGGCTACTGGAGTGCAATTGAACAGCTACATAAACTAGAAAACATTAATGGAAAACAGATGCTAGAAGAGGTTGTAAGCAGCAGGCTTGACCCCCATTTTTAAAAAGCATTGAATTAAAGTACATATCATTTTGCAGTTACAGTGATCAGGCACCTCACTGGGTTGAGATATGGAATGCAAAGCTCCTTAGATGGCCTTACAGCCTGCTCTGCAGCACAGCCTGCAAAACTAGGAGGAAACTGAAGACCTCAGTTTGACTGCTTCCACTGGACAGATATCTGTCTTCTGACAGAAGATCAAACAGAGAAAGTCTCAAATCTCATTTATGATGGGAAGTGTGTTTATCATTTATGTCCTCTACTCAGCAATTAAAAGTCTCAAGAAGTGTTTTATTATACTCTGAGGAAGATCACGAATGTCAATTTTCTGTCCTCCAGCTGCAAGGCTGACAGAAAGCCCACAGAATTCCAGTCAATCCTATCCAACAGTGAAATGCGTTTTCTAATCCTTCAGTACATAGCATTCCAAGGCTTTGCGGGAATGTTTCTGACTGTTGGCATCTACGTAACGGGAAGGAATGACTTAAAAGGAAGAGTTGGGGTAAACTGAGGCATGAAAGATAGTCTTCCTTCAGCTAAGGGGCCAAAGTCCAGGTATCATTTAACTCCAGTTACAGCTCTCCTCTTCTTTAGCCCGGCAGCTGTCATCACAGTTCCTGTGACTCAATGTGGCAGCACAGCAAATGTTTCTTCTGAGAAACGCAGCTCCCACACATCTCAGCAAGTGGTACGTACACAGTTAACGTGGAAATGTACAACAGATTTTCTGTATTTAACCCACAAAATCTAATGCTTGGCCAAGCAAGCCTCTGAACCCCACTATCAGCACTTCCATTTGGTCTGCCATGTGGCTGTGAGGAAGGGATGCAGACACCTCTCAGGCCTGACCCAATCATATGATGTTGTCCCACCCCACTGCTGATGCCTGTTTTCCCCAGGTTTCACAGCAAAGGTTTGGAATTTCTTGCTGTTTCTCTCCCCCTACTTTCAGAGATTCTGAAAAGATATATGATTTATATGAAATTTCTTTAGTCCACCATCTATTTAATACTCTAGATGACAAGTTTTCTGGGGGCAGCAACTGCCTCATATTCCATATTTCTGTACTGGCAGCACAACAGGCCTCATACTTGCCAGATCATGAGGCACTGCTATTTTAACATAGCAGGAAAACTAACATCAATAGAAGTTTTGCCACAAAACTCAGTTTAAAAATAAATAAATTGGGATTTTACTCCTACTATTCAAAAAAATGTACAGGCAAAAGACTCCTGCTTTTCACATACAGCTTTCAAATACATAGGATAGAGGAGATGCTGCTAAATTGCTTATCATAATTAGCACATGCCAGCAAACGCTGTAACTGTGTTTGATTCCCATTTAATAGGTTTGAATGATAGCATTTGCTGTTGGTTTCCTTCTCTTATGTATTTTGTCAGCTGACATTTGCTTCTGTGGTACTCAACTTCACAGTTCAATACATATGAAGAAGTTACAGTGATGCTGAAAGCATTGCTCTAGTAGTTTAATGGCTCAGGATACATTTACACTTTTCTCAAATCTTTGCTTGAAGCACTGCACAAATATCTCTGCACTGTTTACTATTTCCAGTGACTCAAAGTGTTGAAATGACTAAACCTTATTCTAACCTTCTGCTTTTGTACCTTAAAGTACTTTCTTCCTTCCTGATGCAATCCGGAACTCAAAAGGTCAACTATGCATATTACATTGCAAGACTTCTGGTATTTCCTTCCTTTGAAGGTGTAGGTTAAAAGAAAATAAAACTCTAAGCCATAATGATAGTTCAAATACAGAACATCCCATTTACTTTCCCATGCACCCTGCGGCTTGCAACAGTGACAGAAGCACAGTCAACACCACTAAAATAAACAGTTTGAAATTTTTAAAGGCAAGAGATAGGCAGGGCTGTTTGCAGGTGCCACAAACTGAAACCTTCCATGGAATTTTGTTAACGGCAATCTTCCTTTGCCACACAATCTTTAATCTTCACCTAACCTCCAGCTACAGAGCAAGGAATAATAGAATTCTCTGCTATTCATTTGGGTCTGAACATCATTACATACTTGCATTACAATGTAACAATATTGCTCTTTTGTATTTTAGTTATGAGGGCAACAAAGCAGTAGGGAAGTGAATCTTCAGATTAGTGAATGCATACAAGTGCCAAGACATCACATTTTTTAAACGGTTTCTATCACCTTTCCCCCTCCCCCCCAATCAGTAATGATTATAGAACAACCATTAGTATTTTAGGTCTCATGCTCCATCATTAGAGCACTAATAAAAGAGTTCCTCTAGTTTTAGCCAAGCTTCCAGAGAAAACTAAAATTCATGTTCCAAGATCAGTGACAGTTTACCATCTGTTTGCTCTGCAAAAAAACCACTACTTGTAACTTGTCACATTCTAAACTATTTTCTCTCCTTCTCATGCCTAAGCAGCTGCCAATCCCCAGACAGCTTTATTCCTCACTACACACAACTGCAAATACTCCACTAAGATTCCTAACCCCTTGTGTTGCTCCTGCAACCATAGCTAAGTCACTTGAGGGATGTATGTAAGAAGGAAGTTTAAGACTTGCTCCTTGAATCAATGTATTCCAGGTTTATCCAAGCCTTCTGTCTCATTCTCTACAATACAGATATGCTACCTACCTGTAACAATTTAAGTCAAAGCTACCCCAGAACAGTACCACATAGTTTTTGGAACAGAGGATCAGCAATAGGGCAGACTTCTGAGAAGGGCCAAGTACAGACAAAAGGGCAAGCCTCCAAGTGCCAGTAGATTCATCCTGTTATTTTATTAATAAAGTATATTGTCCAAACACTTTGTTCATACCTGACCTAGGAAACTTGTCTCATTTAAGGATTTTAGAGTACATCTTCCTAAATTTCCATATGTCTTAAACACATTAATATCAAAGTTACATGCTTGGGGTTACTTCCCAATTAGATGTCAGAACAAATTAAGCTCCATTGCCACATATTTTTTTATATGTTTCCAGATATTGCAAACCTAAATTTACTGCTCTTGGCTTGTATATTGTCCTTTTGCATTTTTCCATTGCACCTGCCACTTCTGAAGAGTAATTTCTTAATTGTAAAGAAGATTATTTAATATAGCCAGGAGGAACAGAGTTACTTGGTCACAGATAAGTACCCTGACTTTCACAGTTTGCAATTCATGTTAAACATGTTTTGGCATCTTCTGTAGCAAGGTCTTGAACCCTGGAAGGAAGACAGATTACTCTGAGAATTTGTTAATGCCACTGGCATATTTTGATTCTCCATTCACCCCCTTCAGTGACCTACTTAAGATTTTAATCTTTTGCACTGTAGTAGTTTAGTTTGGGTTGGTTTGTTTGTTAGAGGTTTTTTGGCATTTGTGGTTTTGGGGTGGGTGGGTGTGTGTGTGTGTGTGTGTGTGTGTGTGTGTGTGTGTGTGTGTGTCACCCCCCATCATGCATTTTAATGTATCTGTGCTATAATCATCATATTTAGAGGATGTAGACACAAATATCTGAGGAAATCGGAAACATTTCCAGTTCATTCCTATCATAATCAGCAATTTTCTGGCTTCTTCTGTATACCTTTAAATTAACAGAATGAAAATTTTGTTTAACTGTATTTAAAGTCAATAGCTCCATTACCTCCCACAGAACAGAGATGAAAGCAAGGAGCATCTGACCATTTCAAAGACAATATAACCTCTAAAAGCAACTAAATCTCTCCAATTGTTTTAAACTCTTCACTGAAGATGAAAAGGAGTCTTTATATAACTTGATTTATAATCAGTAAGACTTTAGCATAGATGCAATGCAATATAGTCTTACAATCCTGTTGCTTTCTTCAACACACATCCCGCTATTCACTGCTGGCCACTCATCCTTCCCTCTCCACCCACCAGGTTTTGAGATGAGAGTCACGGTTCCTCAGACAAGACAGCATTTCATACCCTGTTGTGAACAGTTCCTAGAGCTTGACCACGCCTGAGAGTCAGTGTTCTAAACAACGGGAATCATCAGTTGTGGCCTTTCCCCTGAACTATCTTTGAAGTCAAATAGGCTAGATTAAGTTTTATACCCATAGAAGTACTGAAAGAAAAGTAAAAAAAAATCTTTAATATAGGAGTTTTCTGTCCAAAATTCAATTTACAGCAGACTGTAAAGATATCATCTAGTATAACAGAAAGTCAAACACTAGCTACCAACACAGCAATCACTAGTTCTTGGGAAAAAAATGCTATGTGTGTTCATTCACTGTCCATCCAGATGACAAGTCTTGTTTAGCTTTCAAGGTTCCATCAAATGAAGTTATTTTTATATTATAAGCCACTGATCATTACTTGATTACCCATTACCATGTAAGTGAATTAAGAAAACAACACTAAGCATTTCATAAAATGTAAAATAGATTAACAATTAAATGCACAATTGTTCTATTGACTTGCTTCCAGAAAGCTTTCTCTAGAGTTTTAAAAAGTAACTGTACAACATTGCTGTTTATAGTATTCATTTTCCTTTTTAAAAACAAGGTATTTCATTATTTAATTACATAGTAGGAACCTGAAATGTATCATTAACACTATGAAATAATAATCAAACAGATTGAGTATGGAACTTTGTGTTTATATTTGATTACTTAAAAGCTGAAAGGGTACTGCTCATTTCATTTACCAGTAACTATAATGCATAGTTATGAGGATCAAACACCATCAGTCCACAGAAAGATTCCAAAGTAGAATAGATCTGTAAAACATGTAACTCTTGTGCATTGCTTTTCTTTACCTTCCATTAAAAAATAAATGCAGCATATGAAATGATCCTGTAATATGCTTTTCATCTCTTACTGTTATTGAAAACATGAAACCATTGAGGAAATTCAAGGTTTCTATTTTTACTGTGCAGAGTAAATGAGCCTACACACGCCTCTGGTATCCCATAAATTCACTATATGAAACCTTTAGAGGCTGAAACCAGATATTCAAATTTGACAGAATTATATACAGCAATATCAGTTAGATATATTCATTCTAATACATAAAGTGCCTTTAAAATACTGGTTTGGAATCCTTGCCTTATGCTAGTAGATATTTTCCACCCTTGTCTGTGTGTTCAGTGATTGTGGGTGCCATATAACTATTTTTTACTTATAAAGGAGATGGGAATCCTTGTTTTATTACCTGTGATTTTCTACATATTGTTTCAGTTAGCTGCATAGTTCTGTTTGTAAAACTGCAGTTTAAACCCAAAGGTACCAACTCACCAAAAAAGCATACACTGAATAAAACCCTGATGTCACTGCATAATTATTTGATCAAACTTGATAAATATTTGAGCACAGATAGTAGCCTGAACTCCCTCATGCACTCTTCACTGTCAGATTTTTCTTACGCCACTGCTGGAGGGCTGCAGTAGCAAGCCACGGATAACATCACTAAACATGCCAGCTCTTACAGAAATCTGCCCACTTTTATGGTTTTAGCTGCCTTTATCCATTTATTACTGTTACTGAGGGAAGGAAATATGTGTGTTTACCTTGACAACCACGTTAAATAAAATACACAGAGGCAGTGAGGAAAAAAAAATAGTCTGGGTTTTAACCTTGGTCATACTGGAGGCAAAAGTAATTCTTTCCCTTACCACAAGGTCAAGTTTGTACTCCATTTTCTTTGTTCCCACTGTACAAAAGCAGATGTCAGTATCAGGTTTGGATAACAGGACACACCGCAGCAGGGACATGAACAGAATGACAGTGCAATGCCTGCCTCAAGTAAATACTGACAAGGGAAAGGGAAGACATCTGGAGAAGACTCATTTGTTCCACCACATCAGCAGAAGGTCTCTGCAAGGAGAGGGAAGGTGCAGTACACAATTTATCTTGGGAGGGGGGAGGGTGGGGAGAAACTGCAAAGTATAGAGCAAGCTACCCTGCTTACCATACTATCTGCCTACCAAAGCATAAGAAGTCCTAAATTTGGGCAGTTAATTAACCATCCATTAGACAAAGTTTCTTTTCTCCTGTGCAATCATAGGCAGTAGCTGGCACACACATTTACTGTACCACCCTCACTGAGGGACTGTCAGCATTCTTCTCATGCATTGGGAGCAGGTGCTGAGTACAGCTCCTCACTGCTCACTTTTGCTAAGCAATGGTTATTAAAGCAAGGGGAAGTGCTTTTTTCTTTTTTTTTTCCTAGAGGTTAGCCAGCCTCCTGAACATACTTTTAAGTTTCAGATTTCTTTCTCATATCTGGTCAGAAATGACTTATCAGAGGGCCTATGACACCATAGCAAAGTGCTCTTGGCTCAGTTTAGCTATTGATATGAAGAAATTATACATCAACCAGCTCATGTATCAGTCATTACCATATGACTAGATCCCTAGTCTAGACAAACCCCTGGGTTCTGCTAACACAAACTGCCTTCAGTATACTCATCTCAATGGCTAAGTATAAGAAAAAAAATTTTCTAGATTTTTGTTGTTTGCTGCATAGGCCCTAAAAAAGAAACCCTGCATGTGCCCAAGTTTCAAGATACAATATTCACCACTTACAATACAATACAATACAATACAATACAATACAATACAATACACCAGGTTGGAGACCTTCAAGATCATCGCGTCCAACCCATCAAACAATCCAACCCACCCAACAACTAGACCATACAGCCAAGCACCCCATCAAGTCTTCTCCTGAACACCTCCAGTGAAGGTGACTCCACCACCTCCACGGGTAGCCGATTCCAATGGGCAATCACTCTCTCCGTGTAGAACTTCTTCCTAACATCCAGCCTAAACCTGCCCTGGCGCAGCCTGAGACTGTGTCCTCTTGTTCTGGTGCTGGCTGCCTGGGAGAAGAGGCCAACCTCTGCCTGGCTACAACCTCCCTTCAGGGAGTTGTAGAGAGCAATAAGGTCACCCCTCAGTCTCCTCTTCTCCAGGCTAAGCAACCCCAGCTCCCTCAGCCTTTCCTCATAAGGCTTGTGTTCCAAACCCCTCACCAGCTTTGTTGCCCTTCTCTGGACACGTTCCAGCAAGTCAACATCCTTCCTAAACTGAGGGGCCCAGAACTGGACACAGTACTCAAGGTGTGGCCTAACCAGTGCAGTGTACAGGGGGAGAATGACCTCCCTGCTCTTGCTGGCCACACTGTTCCTGATGCAAGCCAGGATGCCATTGGCCTTCTTGGCTTTCACTTCAGCAAAATAAGAAAGATGAAGAGAACACTGAATCTTTGACATTTGTGACCAAGATAAATTCAGCCACATAGTTTTGCTCCCTCTTCCTCTTATAGCCACATCTGCTATTTCACATCTGAAATCCTCTCTCAGAGTATTATACCCACATGAAGACCTTCTACACATCCAGCTGATGGTGGGAAAATGAGATTCTCCAGCAGAGAATCAGAATTTAAAACAAACACACACACAAATTGTGTCTAGCCTAACAATTACAAATCCTGTTTAACTGATTTGAAAAATACAAAGATAAGTAACAAAGAAAATTAATCTGACAAAGTCAAAACGAAAAAAATGCATAAGAAGGGAGGACTATTTAAACAGGGATCTACACAATTCTATGGCTTAAATCTAATGTAGAATCTTGGCTTTCTATAAGGGTTCCTAGCATTATTAGAAAAACAAATTCAGAAGTCTATCTCCATTACAAGTCCATAGAACAAGACGTATCTCATACCCAACTGCTCTAGTATGTTTAAATTAAGGAAATTATTTATTTGTCATTGATTAGGAATGAATAGTGAACAAACTTAAAATGTAAACCTTGCTGGGGAAACCCAAATGCCACATCAGCAAATTTTTGATGTGTCTCACGATGCCTAACGGAAAAAAATAATTTCCTTTTAATTTTAACTCATCACATTATGTTTTATAATAAAGTAAAACATGATGCATTTTTCTTTTCTCCCATGGCAAATGAAAGAATTAATAACTTTTAGAATAGATGTTTAAAACTGATGTTATATTTTACCTCTGGTCACAGCATGCAGGGATACATCACCTTTTTCTTTTAGCTGCAATGAATTTCTTGCTACAAGGACATGGTTGCTACTGTTCATAGGATGAACTATTATAAAAGGAGTAACAATGATTATAAAGTGTGAACATGAAGGCTAGGGCTATCAACATTTGTATTTGCTTTTAAACTTGTCTTTGTTAATTATCTAAATTAATTCATAATGATAACCTCAAAGGAAAAGAAAGAGGAAGGTTATTCTGTTAATGCAAAAGAAATCATCATCTTTGCTGCTGCCTGCCTCCCTTATCCCCCCTCCCAACCCAGTTATTTACTAATTATGAACAATTAGTCATTGGTCTGAGAGTTTATACTGAGGGATTTTGAAATATTATGATTAGGAAATATTGAATGTAACATTTAGTCATTGGGATGTATTTTTTCTGAATGTCTTCCATAGTTGCTTAGTTTTGAATTGGATGTAATCCAAAAGAGACAGGAGAAACTAATGCCAGGCTCAGGTCAGGTCCAATTTCTTTTTAAGGATCTTGGATAATCATATTTTACTCCAAACCAAAAATATGTTTAAGATGGAACACAACCAGAAGGATAGTCTGGGAGAGCTTTTTCACAGTTTGAGAACCCTATTCATCAGTAACTGATGAAGAAACACTTTAAACCAGGATTTTTAGAACCAAACAAAGTTATTTAGAATGGAGCATAATAAATGCTTATTGAGTTTACATAATGATGACATTAATCACCATAGTAGCATGCCCTTAAAAATACAAGGCTCAAGAGGAACAGTACAGATTAGTAAGGTGCATTTCAGGTTTGGATGTTCATATTAGATAAGCATCCTGAGACTGACTGCTTAGGAATCATAATTCAGACCCAAACTTCAATGAGTCAAAGCTGTTACAAGTCATTCAATGATAGGGGTTTTTTAAGAATGCGATTGGAACTGTGGCACAGCAGCCTGAAATAGTCAACAGGGCACCAAAGTCCTTCCTACAAGAGGAACATTCCTGTTACTTTTGTGTTACACCCACCCAGAATAAGGGGGGAAAGCAAGGTAACTGCACAGCATTTCAGCAATTGCACCACAATCCTATTTTCAGGGGTTCAGCTCTCTGCTCAGAACATGGCACCTTGTCAGACGAGCACATTAAGTTACATAAAAGAATACAAAATAAGCTGTAACATGAATTCAGCTCACCAGATGGTGGTATTAAGGTACCGCAAAAAGCACTAAAACAATGTTTGAGCAATGTTTGTTGTCTGTCTGTCCCAATGTGTTTCTCTAAAAGTGCTGGATTTTTTACTTAGTGAAAAATCACTTTCCAAATTCCTGCATGTAGCAGGAATCACCAGCTTTTAAGGCAGCATGCCATATGGCATTCACAAATTAGAGGTTAACTGGAGCAAAATCCCACGAAGCATACGAGATACTCACTCTCAGGGAAAGACAATATTCACAGTCAAGTATCTGTCTCTGACCAGATATTGTGGCTCCAACCAGAACTCCTGTGCAGTCCTTTCTGTGCTCTGTTTCTTTGTAACTCACCCTTGGATCACACCAGTTGGTCTACATGATAGGCCATACACACATGCTCTTGCATGTTAACAGTGTTTTTTGTACTTTTTGTTATTGTTTTACCATGTATACACATATATTATTAGTTTACATTTTATGTAGTACACTACACCTAGGTATGAAATGGAGAGTCTATTCAAAAGTTATATGACTGAAGAATGGTCTGCTACTTGGTAAAAGCTTGGAGTTACGCAAGACAAAAACAAACACACCCCAAAACCAAGCAAACCATCCAACCTCAGTTCGAACTCTGTAAAAGAAAATGTTCCTCAGAATGAAAAGCAAGAAAAAAAAATACATTTGAGAAGATATCATCCGAGACCTGGGAACCTCATCTACTTCCAAACTTCCTATAACAATAGGACTAATTTCTCTCTATCTTCACCCACAATGCAAGAACAACTGCCTCATTTTCCAACCCAGAAAATGTATACAAACCCAACCACCAGACACAGAGGGAGAAGAGCCAAAGCTGATAATGGAGACTTCTTTCAAACATCATTGAAGCTTCAATTACTGTGAGCACAGTGCAATAAGAAGGATATGCGTTTCATGGCATGAGCCTTGATGATGTCTGATTCCAATGCCCTGCTAACTGGTAGTCACCAAATCCTAGGGAGAATACTTCATCTTTCAAGTGTAGGTCTTAATTGCTAAACCATGTGGGGCAACAAACTCAGCAGCATCAGCACATTGAATTGTACCAAGAAAACACCAGTAAGAGAACAATTATTTTACACAAGAAACAGGAAAAATATAAAGTCCAAACCACCAAAAACCAGAAAGTGATCACTTGGAGAGGGCAGTCAGACAGAAGAGAAAATATTATGATATCACTCTTATTTCATACTGCATAAACATGCAACTGTTCAGGAATTACTCAGCAAATGCCAGACAGAGGCAGGCTTCATGTTTTCTTCAAGAAAACACAGGGTAATTATGCCAAGTTGCCCGAGACGCCACTGTAGCTTGTAACAATTAGGCTTTATAATAATGAAACATCACAGAAGATAGCACTAATCACCCATAATACCAAACTTAAAAGCTATTATTCATGCAGTATTTATTGCTGTATCAGTAGATTGCCTACATAGTTTCCATACTATCATTAAAGAACCTCTGTACATTAATACATATTTATGCACTCAGTTCACCTGATCTTCTTAGTAGGTCTGATTCATATATATATACATACATATATTTTTTTTTTAGATTACTAGACCTTCATCAGCAAAGAATAAAGCCAAATACTATTAAATATATAGGTCTTTAAGAATACAGGTCTTTATGCTTTGAAATCCCAAGATCTGAAAGAGGCAAGCAGACATGAAGGCATTTTTCAAAGGACTAAGAGCTGGATTAGGCTCTAGTCTAGAAAGTACAAAGGCTATATATAAAATATAAGATTGCTCTCGTTACAGAAGCCACCATAAATCTTGAAGAAAAGATAACTACAGAGAAGAGGAGGAATTCCTGTTAATATATTTGTATTCTCAAAAGTGACTTTGTTTAAAGGGCAAAGCCACATTCCATCATTTCTGATTCTCAACAGTGCAGTCAAAATTACTCCAGGAGTAGGAAAGCAGCACTATTAAATGCTCTTTCAAACTACAAGAAACTTGAAATAAAAGCTGGTCAGTTCTGACCTGCAAAAATCTCCATAAACATGGATAAAAAACCCACATGAAGTCTTACCATTTTTATGCACCTTTTAATCCTGTCGTCTTGGGAACCACAAGAATCCTGGAACAGGCTAGGTTTCTGAAAGGATACAGAGCATATGGCCTTGGTTCAAACCCAATCAGCACTTTCACTATTAACACATGGGCCACAAGACCCACTTTATACTTTTTCACACCTGGGCCACATTCACAGGAATGAGAGGTCTGTGCAACACCTTACTGTTTAAAATAATGTTAAGAGAGTGCAGTGATCAGAAGCACTGAGTAACATGATGTTACTTTTAGGTAGTCTCTCCAGTTTCAGAGTTACTTCATTCTTTCTTCATCTCATCTCAGCTCAGTGAAGTTTGGCATAGCTGCCTGTAAACACTCTTTAATGTTTCCACACAACAGAAAGATATAAGACAAGACTAAGAATAAAATGTTTGCGTTAACCTCTTGAATGGCACTGTCTTAAACTGGGCATACTGCATAATCCTCTACCTTTGATCTAGGCTTAACAGCTTTAAAAGAAAGAATTCTGTTTCATGGTTTATGATGTGCAAGGATGATTATAGTAGGCTGTGAATTGTTAGGTGTCTGTCCTCAACTATGTGCTCAAGTGTTTAAACATTGAGACAGATTTTGAACTCTTCCACAAGCAGTTCATGTTAATAAATCCAGATGAAAGCTCCAGCTTACTCTGTCACATAGGGTGATTACACAGTGTCTGAGTTTGTATGAACTAATGAGACATACATTTCTGAAATATTAACCATTATTCTATCATGTTCTGGGATTTTAAGGGTATTTCAGTCTCCCAGTTCAATTGCACAAGGGCTGATAAATTCTGCCTTTGCATGCACTTGCCTGCTCACATGGCTTGTGCTAACTGATAAAGGAAACATTCAGTTTCTGTGAAAGAATGAACAGATCTTTTCACACCTTCCAGCTCCAGCTTGTTTCAAGGGCTAAACCAGTTTGTGACAGCTTGGCAAACTACATTTGCTCACAATCTGAGCAAGCACGGCCTGCAGATGACAGCAGTGCCTTACAAGTTACAACACAGTGTCCTGTGGGATCCTGTCACCTGCAGCAAATTACAAGAGGGACATCTTTAAAGGCTTGTTTCAGAGAGCTGTATGTTTCTTTCCTATCGGGAATCAAAGCTGTCCAAAACAGTTGAGAAGTTTTTCTCCTGATCTATTATTTCAGTGACCTTTACATGCTTTAATCCAACCCATCACTTTGAACAGTGTTTATAGGAGTGATGCACTTTGGGTCAGGCATATTCTTAATTTGTGTGCACATGCTTCTATAGCACAGCAACACTCCTGCACTGAACCATGCTATTTTAGGTCCAACAAGATGAATTAGTTACTGTTCTTATACCATTTCATATGCCCAATTTAAGCTCTGGCTTTCTTGCTTTGTGTGATGTAAAATTTATATTATTCTGTCTCTGTCTCTAGGACTTCCATTATTTAAACCGTGCTCTACTTTTGATAAACTTTTCAAATTAATTCAGGTTTTTTGATTTTATTTTTTAAACAACATGACAGTGCTAAATCTATGCAAAAACAAAATTCAAAGAAGGTTTAATGTTCCCTTATTTGAGTCAGACTGTTCAATAGCTGTTTGAAAACAGAAGCAAAACCAAGAACCACTCACAGTACTTCAGCTATCTCTTTGGTCTACTCCACTTATGTCTCCTGCCATTCAAAGTAGTCCAAAAATTTGAGTCAGTGAACTCAAAGTTGAGTCAGTGACCAAAAAGCCTTCTCCTGATATCTGTTCACCCAGATGGCCTGAGCTGATTATTTTGACCATTAAGCATATGCTACTTTAATTTTGATAAGCAAGGCAAACAACATATCAAACATCATAAAGTAATAAGTGTGAGACAGAAAACATTTTTTTTTTTGCTTCAGGAACCATAACTAAGGTTGTGTGAGGAAACAAGACACTCAAAAAATAATCTTATAGCTTTTAAAATAGTCAACCAAACATCTCAAGGAGAGTGCAGGAATAGAAGAATCTGCTACTTAACGTTTTTTGGTACTAAAAGTTTACAGTAACTTTCACCAAGAGGACAGTAAAGGTTAATCTCCCATACAATAAAGGTTAATCTCCCATATTAAGTACATTTTGCACAGTATATATTTCTATTAGAAACACTGTGGAAGACTGACTCTTTTTTGGTATTTTTAGTGTACATATATCAGTGTAATGCAGGCATGTCAGTTCTTTTAGTTCTTTTAGTCTTTCAGGAGAATTCTAGGCCTTCTCATTCCACTTTGGAAAGGTTTTCCAAAGGTACAGGTTACTGAGAATGCTATGGATACATTTGTCCTGACTTTGAGCCATGAGTTACCAGACCAAGGGACAGAAAAGATATTTTACTCCTTTTTGGGGAGTTAAAATAAAAATGCTGGACACTGATTGGAAATTTAAATGGAGGAATTCAGACCAGAAGTGTGAATACACAGGGCCAAGATATACACAGCAGCCCAGTGCAGCGCTCTCACAACTAGCCCTGAATAAAGCTGGCTATAGCCAAAAGCAAACAAGTCTGCTGCATTCTTTGGGAGGTATATAGGTGTAGAGCAGCAGAGAGATTACATGAAGAAGCTCCACAGTGCTATCAAGAAATATCTGAGGATCAGTGATCTCATGGTGGAGATTGGGGAAACCCTCTATATATAACTAAAAGCAATAAATTGGAAAGCATTTTCAAAGAAACAAAACAGCTATTTCAGTACTGTGTTACATAGAAGACATCCATTGTAACTGAAGAAGATTTTTGCCAGCAGTCTTGAATTAATGACAAATAGCAATGATTCACATTTCATGGCAGGAAACCTGAGAGGGACGGAGAGACAAAGGACAACAAGTGGATGTGGTGTTCCTTCTTCTGATAGGATAAGACTTTATTAAAGGGAAGAAATTATGCAACGTAGAGTTAAAAATCTACACATTGCAGGTGTCCTGAAGCAGTGCCCAGACCCAGAGTTAAGACTACGTGGCCATGTAGTTTAACTCGCTTGTTCCTCCTTTTCTGGGTTACATGTCTTACCGAAAAGCAGGAAAGCCTAAGTACTTAACAAACCTCTCAGTTTTGACCCTTTGCTATTTAGCCAAAGAGAGATAGAGGGAGCTTAGGGACCTTAATAACATAGGAGGAAGAGCTTCTGTTTGCTGAATGCATTGGGTAACAGATAAAGTTTCTGCTATCATTGTACAGGGTTTCACTAATTATTTACATTTTTTCACTTGTCAATATATTCAAAGTGCATGAGGTGAGATGAGCTGAGGGAAGTATGTTTTCCCTGGTAGATTTGCTACAAGGTTTCACAAAATTTCACAAAAATATTATTGATGTGAGGAAAAATTGTTGTTTCTGTCCACATCTCTGGAACCGGCCAGCAGAAGAGCAACCGGAAAGAGAAGCTACCATTTTGGAGAGCAAATTGTCTCCAAGTACCCTACAGCAAGATTTAAAATAAATTAAAAAAAAATCCTACAACACAAGTAATATTAAAGTGTGCAGATGAAACATAGAGAAGACACATGTGGTGCCATTTTGCTATGAGGCTTATCCTGTAGGTCAAAGCACATAGAAGCACAGACATGAGACCGTTCAGCATAGAGTAGCTTCAGTAAATAGTAGTTGTGGTAAGACAGGCAAAAGCTGGGGCAGAAATTTTCAAATTCAGGTTGCGATATCAGCAAAAATTTAATTCCAACAGAAAATGATTAATTGTTTATATCTGCAGTTACAATAATTCTGTTTCCACCACCCACCCCAAAAAAAAAATTGATCAAATGGAAATAAGCTGTCAAAACTACACCTACAGAGACGCTTTCAAGGACAGGTTGCATCTAGAATACTTATGTGTTTGTAGCAAGGGAATAACCACCCTTTATTCTGGGGTGGGTTTTTTTGCGGTTTGGTGTGGGCTTTTTGGTGGGTTTTTTTTTTCTGTTTTTTTGTTCTTTTTTTTTCTCTCTGTATATACACACACACACACACACATATGTATGCACACAGACTAAATACAGTTGAACACAGGTTAAATTTCTCTGTGTTTGAAACATGGAATTCACCTGAGGTCACTCTCTCCACAACCAATTCACCAGCCATTAACTAATGAATCCCTACCCAGTGTGAACCTGACTGAGGTCTAAAATAGGCATGGTGCAGCATTTTTAAGGTGCTGGGATAAGGGGTGGTTTCCAGAGAAAAGTGTGGAAAGCTAGAAAAAGGTTTCTCTCTTTTGTGAAAATGGAGCTAGGAGTTAAGAAATAACAGAAGTAGAACAAGGAACTTGCTGGAAAGAGAAACCTATCAAGCAAATCCCCAGGCATTATGGAAAACCAAAGACATTAATCTGGTTCATCTACCCTTTCCCTACATCTCCAGCAATGAAGGTCTGGAAATTATGAGCTCACAGCAGCCATGGTATTTGAAGTGTATAATTTGTCATTCAGCATAGTTTACATACTTTCAGACTAGAACAATCTGCCAATATTTCCTTGGAACAGAGGCAAGAATATCCTATATAAAGCTATTTCAGTAAGAGTAATGCTGAAAGGATGAGAAACAAACAAAAAGCAGTTTTAGTGAGAGACAAAACCTTTTTTTTTTTCCTTTTTTTTTTTTTTTTAATTCTAGTTTACACAAACATTGGTATAGCCCAGAGCAACATGAAAAAAACTAAATATTGTCACATGCATTGCACTCTCACTTTTATTTTGTGAGCTTGGCATCAGCTTCTGCTTTATTTCTCACCTCAGTCCCAGCTCAGAGAGCACAGGAACTATCACGAAACATACCACCTGGTGCATAGCCAGGATACCCTTGGGGTTAGGGAGTGCAGGGACAGGCTCAGTAGCAGGGGGTCTTGCTCAAGGATCCCTCCCTATCTCTTACTATTTTATAAGGTCCTGCCCATCTGCAAGTGCTGCCTTCCCCTGCTGAGACACACACTGTTGTGAATGGACTTTAAAACCAAATAAAACTCAACATTGCTTGCAGTAAGCATTGTAATAGCAGCAGAAGCACTCTGTTAAACATACAGATCTAACACTAGGTTCAGAGCAAAAAAACAAACAATACATACTGCTCATCAAAACAGCACTGCTTCAAGCTAGTTGAGTTTTTTTTTCCATAAGAGATTTGTTCTGCATGGCAGAAACCCCAGAAGTCCTATTCTCATTGCATTGCTTCCTCAAATACAGAGTGAATATTAAGTTAGAAGACCCATATTTTTCAGTGATACAGAAATTGCCTCATGGACCACAGACTGTCTCACATCTAGCTTCCAAGTGTCTCATTTAAATAGCATAACTCCCTAGAGAGAAAACATTGATCAAGGAGCATAATGTATAATTTCAGGCCTGAGGAGTGCACAGCCTTATTTACTGTACGTCAGAATGAGCAAGAATGTTTACCAGGCCTTTATAGCCTCATACACAAAGGTGTAAAATGTAGATCTCCTTGGAAAAATCAGCCCCAGATAAATGTATCATTGAGTTAATTTATTGTATCTCCATCTTTCTTCCTCTGTTTAGAAAAAGCCTAATAACAGAACATGTGTTTGAGACATAGTTTTTCCAGCCTCTAGCCCTGTAAAATTACAATAGGGGCTTCCCTGCACACCCTTACAATATGATCAGTATAGAGGGAAATGTGCTAATATGGGTTTCAAAAATGAAATTATTGTCCTCTACGTAGAATGCCACAAGCACAATCAGCAACAACAACTTCTTTTCAAAAGAGAAGGATTTTGCTATCATATTTGAGCCATGAGAAATCCTGTTAGAACGTCACAAAGGCATAATCCACACAACTGGATATGAAACTTCCCCTATTAGCCAGACTATCTCCAAGACAGATGGAAGGGCTACAGAGGAGGAACAGTCCAGGAAACAACACTTCTGCTCACCAGCTCTCTCACATCTCATGAGCTTCTTTCAAGGGAACAGTGACAGCAGAGCAAAATGAGAAAACACACAGAATATATCAGGGAGGTCATTTAGGACTTGTAGAAGGAGCACAGTATCATCTTGTAACCACTAAGCTACTAGTACAGCCTGGGGATTGTAGAGACGATCATGCTTGCTCAGAAGGTGTTTAAGTAAAATGCTGCTTTCGGTGCTGGCTCCAGTCTGAGCACAGTTGAAGTGTACTTGAATACAGAGCACTCTTCTGCAGTCTACTCCTCAGGTTAAAAAAAAAAATAAAAAAAGTAAATGTCAAGGATCAAATTTGTGAAGTGAACATCTTTCTGATGATGGGACTGGGGCTCTTCATCAGTAGAAGAGTTTTTGATCTCCCAAGCCTGAAATAGCCACCAGGAAACAACAGACTCTGGGAACTCCTAGAGGCAAGAGGTCAGCCAAATAGAGCATCCCTGGATTTTTTTCCAGTCTTCACAAGAACCAAGCTTTTGCTTCTATAAAATGTGGCAACAGTTTTCACCTGCCTGCAAATTCTTATTAAACAATTCCAGCATTTACCTGTCCTGTTATATTTGTGAAAAATGAGACTATTATTATTGTTCAAGCGAACTGACAAAAAAACCCAACTTGTTTTCTGCAAGGTTGTAAGCCAGGGATGAAGGAGCATAACGAATGTGTAGACCAAGTATACCAACACTGGTGACATGCCAGCAACTAAAGATCTCCACAATTTTACTGCATTAGAATCACCCTACTCTTTCTTCACCCAGCATTAGGTACCTGCTTTCCATCTGTTATTTCACCTGTTTCTTTCCAAAAATGTGCTTAAAAAATGCAAAAAGAGATGACCATCTTCTGCAAGTTGTGACCCAAGCTGAAATCCCCTCATCCTCACAAGGTGTTGAAAGAATAAGAGCACATCTCCAGAAGGGAAAATCGAGGGCTGCTCACAACAAAATTTGTCTTCCACCTAAACAGCACAAGATCATAAACTTTTGTATCCCAAATTGACTTACTGCAAATCAGTCCAAGTGCACTTAACTTCACTGTGACATTAGCAAGAAGAATTATCTCAGAGCCTTCCGTTTCTCTCCATGCACAAATGAAGTTTAGGAAGCTTGGCTCTTGAGGTCAGGAGGCTAAATAAAAAGGGGCTGGTGTACCAGAGACAGATCAGAACTGCAACTTTGAACTTCATCTTATATCCAACATTGATCAGGTAATATTGCTCAATTCACTTACTGAAGTGCAGTCTGAATTAACTGGAAGCAGTAATGCACACTGAATATATGCATAAAGAGAAAACACTTTATGAGACTAGACACATTGTGAAGGCTTCAGCAGGTCATCTCTAATGATGCAGTTCAGCCATCATATATTCCCTATTTTTGACCTATACTCCTTGTATATTTTAGAGCATATTAAACTCCAGTGAGGCATTTTAATTGAGAAAATTAATCTGTTCTTAAAGCAATAGAAAGGTTGAATGCTTCACAATAGTTCAGTTTGCCTTGCAATAATATTGTAATAATTTTTTTTATCTCAGCTCTGCATAAAATTTGTACCTCTTACAGTATTCAGTTTACTAAGAGGTCAGTGGTGCTTCCTTCCCCTTCCACCATCAGCCAGGGAAATATTTTAATTTCTAAGATTTTCTCCCCACTGTTATATTTGTTTCCTTTCTTTTGTTTCACTCTCCACATACACCTCATTTGCATGTGTAAACATTTGAATCTGGCAAATCTAAGATGCTGATGTTTCTGTTTAAATTTTTTATTAAACTAGAAGTATGTCTTCTGCTATTGATGCATTAAGAATTGTGCCAATAGGCTTCTTAAAGAGCTAAAATTATTGAGGGTTAGTGCCTCTGCAAGTGTAAGCATACTTTCCTTTAATAAATCTTTGCTGTGTAACAACAGCCAGGGTCCAGTCCCAGATTCATTGTCTCTAAAGCAAAGGGAAAAGCAGTGCTGGACTCTGAGGCATGAGCCAGTACCAAAGAGATTTCAGTGGCTGACTGCTTGTTTCCCCAGTTAAATTCAGACTGAAGCCACCCACAGCACTTTAAAGAGTTTTATTTTTTTCAGGTGTAGTAAGCACTTTACTAATTTGCTTGAAAAAAAGATTGCACATGGAATAGTCCAATGGATACAGTTCTGTTTTGTGAAGGTATCAAAGATCAGTAATTTTATGCTCTTATTCTGAAGCGTAGAGGATGCTTGATGAAAAAGTGAGCACAGCTCTCATTTTATTTAAGAAAAATGAAACCAAAACCAAGAACCTGTCAAACTAAACAATATAATCTTGTGGCATCGGGGAAATATTGAAAACTGACTGAAGCTTCTGTTATACCCAAGATAAGATCTTGGCAGATAAAGCTGCTGCAAATATTTAAGATGGTTTTATGCATATGCTGGATCACATAAAGGTTAAGGAACTTCCTCCATTAATGAGTTGGTGTCTCTTTCTATAACTAACATACTTGATTTTTATTTCAGGCTGCGTGGGAAACATTCTTTTGCATTGCAGAGTCCTTCAATACCATCCTTCATCAGAGGTCAGGATAAAGTTTACTTTCCTGCTTAGTAAACAATGACTGAGAGCATGCAGTTTCTGTGCTGGTAAGAAGAGGCACAGTAATATAGAGCATTTTCTCTGCTGTGTTCCAGCAGTCTCGCAACGTAACAAGAAACAGAACAAATCCAAAGGCATGTGTCCCATTCATAAAAGGCCTGTCACAGGCAATTTGTGTACACAATCCTGTGCTTGAACCGGCAGTGTGAACTGAGCTACCAACTCTCAAATTCCTCGGATTCAGGGTGGAGGCCAAGTGTAACACTGTGTCCAGAAGCAACCCTGCTGCTGCTCCCGCAGCCGTAACTGCAGCTTCAAGAAAAACTCGGTTCCTTTCAGCTCAGATTCAACAAGAAATACCTAACTTTATCTTCACAAGGCAACGTTTACAAAAGCACAGCACAAGACTACAGGAAAGTCAATTTTATGTTTTGTAGACAACTGAAACGTGGTTCAAGAATATGAAAGGGACAGCCTCCTTTTTTCACTATCTTTGGCAGTGTGAGCAAGTCTACTTCAGTTATTTGCTGATGATATTAAGGAATACAGATCACTCATTATCAGAAACATCACCTGAATATATACAATGCCTGTTTGCTTTGTCACAAGGCTGATACTTAATGTCCTCTATTTGACAAGGGAAATGTTTCAAGCAATTACAGAAAGTTGCATGGAAGAGTTGAGTAAGGATTATTCCACGGAAATTCACACTCTTCATTGCTTTCTAGAGTCTTAGATTGCCCAGTAGAATTATATAGCTCAGAAGACAAGCAGACCACCTTTTTACTAAATGTTAAGAGAAATAATCTAGCAAGTTTCACACATGCAACACAATATTAGACAGAACTCATAGAATCCTGATGATGATTTAGGGAATGTTGGTTTGTTGGGGGGTTGTTTGTTTGTTTGTTTTTTATTTCCTTGATAGTTTTGTGTCTTCACAGATTTTGTTTTCCTTGAGGGGGTGCTGAAGAATATTATGCTATTTACATAATTTTGGCCATTGACTTCAATGAGAAACAGACTAGAACCAATAATGCATGTTATCATAAAAGCAGCTTGCAAACTGTAACCAGCTAATTCTTACCACAGTGCTGTGAAGGTGCGATTAGTGATGCTATTATCCTCACTTTATGCTGCAGAAAGAATTGTAACACAGAGGCTAAGTGACTGCTGAGGGCCTCAGAGGGAAGCAATGTTTGTACAAGAAAATAGACTAAGAAACAAGCTTTTGGCTTAAAGGGCAAAAAGAGCTTTTCATTATTCTGAAAGGCAGAGGAAAGCAAGCTTTAGGTAAGAACATCCTTGTCAGATGTTTAGGTAGAAAATTAAGGTAGGGCAAAGAAGCAATAATAAAGCAATCTCATCTTAAATGTATCTAACTTTTCTAGCATACCAAAAAGCATCTGTGCTTACACAGCTGAGAATGATAATGTAGTGACAACAACAATATACTTTTTCCTAACATCCAGCCTAAACCTCCCCAGCACACCTTGAGACTGTGTCCTCTTGTTCTGATGCTGGTTGCCTGGGGGAAGAGACCAGCTCCCACCTGGCTACAACCTCCCTTCGGGTAGTTGTAGACAGCAATAAGGTCTCCCCTGAGCCTCCTTTTCTCTAGGCTAAGCAAACCCAGCTCCCTCAGTCTCTCCTCATAGGGCTTGTGCTCCAAATCCCTCACCAACTTAGATGCCCTTCTCTGGAATGTTGTGCATTCACAGTTAAACATTTGATCAGTTATATTTAAGCAAGGTTGCATGAGTATTCACCACCTGAAAAGACAGGTTAGAATAGTGTGGAGAGTCTATCCTAGAAAGTTAGCTCCAGTAAATCACTCTAGAATTAATACAGTCCCTGGGCAGAAAGCCATACATCTAAATTAAAACAAAAAAATCTCTTTTGGTAGGCCTGATACCAAGACAAGTAAAATCAAAGGCTGAAAATTACATGTACGTGCCTCAGTGTGTAAAACCTGAGGAAAAACTATTTTGTCTAACTATAAGAAAACAGGGTTTCAGTGAGCTGCTACTTCTTATGATCATTTCTGGGAATGATGCCATAAGTAAAGTCCAAAGGGTTCTGAAATAAAAAGGGGGGAAAGCACTGAAAATCAGCAGTTTTCTTTACTGTTCACTTCCCTCTGAATCTTTTTTGCATTAATAAGTTGAACCATGTAAAAAAGCCAGGAAATTAGCCTTACAAGTAATTTGATCCCATACAGATCTCTGTATGAGCCCTCCATATACAGTGAAACAGAATAAGCATCTGAATAACCAATAAAAAGCTAAGTAGTTTCAATCATATGGATTTCACTATCCAAGTAATGCATAGAAAGTATATTCTTAGCATTACATACAGCATGGCCTTCCTCTTTATTGGAAGGAAAAGAAAATAATCGTGTTTTGGCCTGGCATGAGCTAATTAAACAGCAACAAGAAACCATCGATTTCAATGTCATGGCAATTAATAGGTAGCAAAGACAAGGGTGAATGGATGTGTGAAAGAGTCAGAAGTATGAACTGCTTGAGTAAGTGTACCTTAGTCTCTTGAGTAAACCATGAATAAGCTCATGCTAGTGACACTGATCTCCAATTGCATAGCTTAAAGAGAGCTCATGACAGAAACCACTGTCAGGCAAGTAGATTTTTGCATGGCATAGCCCTTTTGCTTATACTACAAAGGAAGTTATAATGGGGAGCAAGAAGCAGGGCCCTAACTGAAGTGTTGAAATCAAGGGCATACTACTGGAAATAATTCTTATTTTTAGGATAAAATCAAATTAGCAAAACATGCATGTTAAAACAGATTTACCGAATGTCTAAGACTAGTGCCTGTCTACAGGGTTGAGATGTATGCATCACAAAGACTAATCTGATGTTTTCTAAGCAGGTTTATTTGCTCTTAAAACTTCAGCCATCAGGCTTGTTAAACTGCTAAAAATCAGATTATAATTAATACAAAGATAATAATCATAAGGGGGACAGCCTAACTGAATCATTACACCACAAATTCTATACTACTTCATATAAAATGTGATCATTTTTATCCTTTCTTTTTACTGCTCAAGCATTAGTCTGCATCTCAGAGACTGTACTAAACAGAGGACTTGTAATGAAATACAGATTGGCTGTGGAAAAGCAGCTTTTCATCAGCAGGCTGCAAGCTAACTCCTGTCCCATCAGCAGAGATCCTCCTCGGCTGCCTGCAGCCAGCAGGCCAGCTGTCCTGCTCCACTTCTTGCTGATGCATTTCCATATCAGAAAAATTAAACATTGCCTGCAATGTAAACTACCCTGGGCTGGCATGCAGAACTGCCCTGTCACAGGCTGCCAGCAGGCCTGAAGACCCAGGTGTAACACAGGGTGATAGCAATAGTATTGTCACCTTGCTTGCTTATGAAAACCAGGCAATGAGATTCAGTTGCACTGATGTCTTTTGCAATGGCCCATTCCATTATAGAGCACTTCAGGGGAGTTTTGAGAAACCACTACCTGTCTTTAAAATATGTTGCTTTGCTGCTTGGGAATGTTTCTTTCCTCTTTTTGATAATTGTACCAATAATGTTTGGCACTTGGATTGCTCTGCCTTATGCATTCAGATTACATCCAACACTGTTTTGAGAGGCTGAAGGCTACAACTCCGGAGTGGCTGCATAGACCAGCTGCTTGCCAGGATGAGAAACCTTGGAAAGCTAAGGAGAGAATGTAATTTAATACCCATTCATTTGACCAGGAGAACACTTTGACTCAAGATATGAAGCTACAATTACTGAAGTACACTTACAAAGTTGTGGAAAGGAGCTCGCTGCAATAACGAGCAACAATATTCTCCAAGCTGGGTATGTGCAATGCATCATTCAAATGAGCACTCACGATGAGCACAGGCAAACAGGGGCAGAGACATGATTCACTCAAAGAAACACATAATGCCAGCTTGGCAGGGGGAAAAAAAAAACAAGTGAGGGAAAGGAAGCTTTTATATCTGCAGATGACTGGGCTTTCCCAACACACTCTACTTTCACAGAAATAATGGCTCTGTCTGCATTTTAATATCCTCGACATACTAGAGCTAGGTAGATCTTGCCAGGTGCTGCATCGTGTGTACTTCTATGATGCTTTAGAGTTTATTGTCATCATTACAACAGCAAGTATTTCTTGGTACCACCGAGGCAATAAAATACTAGGCAACAGAAGTCACACCTAATCTTCACTTTACAGTCACAGATTTGTTTTTAAGACAGCAGTGCTGGTATCAAGAAAGAGAAAACTCCTAATCCTCTACAAGTCAGTGGTAAAACACCTCAAGGTCTGGAAAGCAGCCTGAGAAATAAAACATCAGCTTAAGAATTCAATTGGTCCAGGCAAGGTATATCAGTTATAACTGAAGGCAGGACTAACATGCTGGTCACAAACCTGATCTTTACTCACAATGGGCAATTCCTTCTTCCAGTCCCTGCCATTATCTTCCATTATTCTGGGAGCGTGGCTGGAGCCCTTGCCACTGAAGAGTGAGGTAAAGAAGTCATTGAGAACCTCAGCCTTCTCCATGTCACTTGTCACCAGTTCACCTGTTTCCTTTCTGAGGGGGCCCACACCTTCCCTAGTCTTCTTTTTACCAGTAATACACCTATAGAAATTTTTACTGTTCCCCTTGATCTCCTGGCTAGACTTAATTCTAGCTGAGCTTTAGCTTTTCTAATCAGGTCTCCTGCTGCTCAGGCAGCTTCCTTATATGTCCCCATTCCAGCTGTCCTTTCTTCCACTCCTTGTAGAGTTTCTTTTTGTGTAACAGCATGTCCAGGAGCTCCTTGCTCATCCAGGTAGGTCTCCTAGCATTCTTTCCTGCTTTCTTCTTTGTGGGTATACTTTGCTTCTGGGCACAGAGAAGGTGATCCTTGAACACTGAGCAGCTGTCCTGGGCCCCTCTTCCTTCTAGGGCTTTGTCCCATGGTACTTTGGCCAGCAGATCCCTGAAGTGATCAAAGTCTGCATGCCTAAAAGCCAAGGTTGCAAGCTTGGGAAACATCCTCCCAATTGTCCTGAGGATCTTAAATTCTATTGCTTCATGGTCACTACAGCCAAGGTTATCCCCGAGCCTCACATTGGTCACCAGCCCTTCCCTATTGGTGAGAACAAGGTCCAGCACAGCACCTTTTCTCATTGGTTCCTCTACCATTTGGAGGAGGAAGTTGTCATCTATGCATTCCAGGAACATCCTGGAATGCTGGTACCTAGCTGTGTTGTCCCTCCAGCAGATGTCAGGGTGGTTGAAATCCCCCATGAGGACCAGGGCCTGTGAACATGAAGCCACTTCTGTTTGCCTGTAGAGTACCTCATCTGCTTGGTTCTGCTGGTCAGGTGGCCGATAGCAGACCCCTACAGTAACATCACCTTCCACTGTCTTACCCTTAGTCTTCATCCATATGGTCTCAACCAGCTCATGATCCTCCCGCACGTGGAGCTCCACTGATTCCAGCTGGTCATTGATATAGAGAGCAACACCTTCTCCCCTCCTACCCTGCCTGTCCTTCATAAAGAGCTTATACCCATCTATCCCTGTGTTCCAGTCATGGGAATCATCCCACCAAGTTTCACTAATAGCTGCACAGTGGTCCTTAATTCATCCTGTTTGTTGCCCAAGCTGCGTGCTTTTGCATAGAGACACTGCAGCCAAGCTGGCTCTGTCACCCTCCTTAGGTGAATCCCCCTTAATTCCCTTGGGGTTCCCCACTGCTTTGTCCTTGTTTTGCCTCAAGGGAACAAACAGAGAGCCCTTGCTAGCACTCCATCCCTCTACCTCTGGTGAGCTGCCCCAATATTTGTCACAGGCAAGCATGAAATTAACAACCCCCTCCCCCTTCGAATCTAGTTTAAAGCCCTATCAATAAGCCCTGCCAATTCTGCCCTAGAATCCTTTTGCCCCTCTTAGACAGGTGCATCCCATTGGTTGCTTGCAGCTCTGGTATCCTGTAAACTGAGCTGTGATCATAAAATCCAAACCCCTGTTGATGGCACCAGTCCTGGAGCCACAAATTGACCTCTTGGCTCTTCCTAAATGTTCCCTCATCCATTGCCGATGCCAGGGGGATGGAGGAGAACACAACTTGAGCTCCTGATCCCTTCAGTAGTTGCCCCAAGGTCCTGAAGTCCCTTTTAATTGATTGTGGACCTCTCACTGCTGCATCATCATTACCTACCTGAAAAAACCAGCAGTGGGTAATAGTCTGAAGGACTCACAAGAGTGGGAAGTTCACCCAGGCACCAGAGAGACAGCAGACCTCTCTATGAAGGGGGTCTGGTCTGCATATCAGGCCCTCCGCTCCCCTCAGCAGGGAGTCACTGTGGTGGAGTAGGAAGGTTCCCCCCCACACACAAAAGAATTCCACAGCTAACTCAGCCGGAGAAGCAGATGAAAGCTGTATTTTACAAGCAGATATGGAATGCAGTGAATATGTACAAAAATATACAATATTTACAATATATACAGAAATATACAGCAATGTATGTAATACAGGAAACCTTTCCCCAACCCCCCCCTGCGGCCAGGGGGTTCGGCCTGCCCCTCCCTTCTCCCTCCCTACCTCCCCTTTTTTTTCCAAAAGGGTTAGAGAGAGAGAGAAAGGAAGGTAATTAAAAGGGGAAAACTTTGTTAAAGCTCAAAGCGAATGCAAAAAAGTTAGTTTTCTTATCTGGTTAGAGAGGAATCGTAGAGAGAAACGAGCCAGCTCACAGCACAGGGGGAAGAAGAAAACGACTGCCTGACTGACTCCCCGACTGAAAGACTAAACAAAAAAAACTGCAACTGGGTCTCACCAATGAAATTGAATTAGCATATCATTGTTTTCATTCTAATATCAAAACATTCGCCCAGAGTGTTCAGAAAGTGTCCCTTTCTTAAAGGCACAGCCTAAACCGGTCACAGTCACCTACAACAATGACCCTTCAATTTTTCTTTTCAGGGTCAGTTTTTATGGCTGGCCTGAGGCAGGCTGGCCTTGGTGGTACTTTTGGCCTTTGTGAGCCCCCATCCTTACTTGCAATCAGTTCCTCCTTCAGAGAGTCACACAGCATTCCATTTCAAAATGGAATAGTGCAGAAACAACATCTGTGTACTGTAAGACTGGAAGTGATAGTGTTCTGCCTTTTCAAGGAGACCTCAGACATGCTACTTCTTTTGGTAAATACATAGTTGTAAGAGTGCAAAGACTTAAAAGATTCACCAATGGACACTAGTGACTGGAAACTAAACAGCCATCTGTAAAACCTACCAAAAATGCATTGGAAAACTGAACTCAACTCACAATGAATAATACAATGACTTTATTTTGAAAAGTTGAAGAATATGCACTCTACGAATTATGCAGAGTTCACATATGTGTATGAACTGAAAGCCTCCTGCCAGCTGCTACAGTAATCCAGAATAAAGCCAGACTGAAAACCTGTGGTACCTGCCCCAGAGCAAGAGCTTTAATACATCTCTATTCAAAGACAGAGACCCCAAACAAGAGAATGTTTTAAGATGTAATTCAGAAGACATTTTGCAGCTGATTAGTCTTTCAAAAAAATCAAAATTAATGAAAATTATTAAATCTTGTAACAAATTAATCAATATATACCACCTCCCTTCCACCCAAAAAAAATGCTTTCCTTGCTGTACCCACAGGAATCAATAAGGAGGGTCATTATTCCTAATCCCATATGCCAGTCAGAGTTTCAAACAGTTTTTGCCAGATATTCTTGCTTAAAAACATTCTATTTATTCAACCATACTACAATAACTGAGATCTTCAATACAATTGATTTGACATTTATTTGGACTTAGCAGATCTCAAGTGGCTAAATGAATATGGACTAATTACTGAAATCATTAAAGCTATGCAAAAGCTTTGGAGTACTTATATGACAAGACAAATGTGTATTGTCATATGCCATTGCTTTTGACAGCATTTTTAAGAAGCAGGTTAGGCAGTTCTCAGCATATCAGATTTTTTATAGAGCAGCTCCCCATGACCACCTTTTAAGCTTCAAGTGGGAAGCTCTTATTTCTTCCCACAAGTAGGACATGCAGCTTCTCAGCTTCCATCTTTTCATGCCCCGGTTTGTTTCCATGGCTCTTCTTCACTTCCACCAGTAGGCAACCTTGTAAATAATACAGATTCTCAACTGTCCCCCTTCCTTCCCTCTGTACTGATCTTTCTGCAATACCATGTACAAGGGAGCCAGGCCACAGATCTGTCATTTTGCCACACAGCTCCAGAAACTGCTGCGGGGATTGGAACTGAAAATCCAATTCAGACTCAAATGTATTTAAGGTTTGGAAGAACCAGTACAGAGTATTTGCTTTTGATTTGGCCTGACTTTTCCACTTCTGTGTCCTCAGACAAATTTTGATGGTACCGACCTATTTCAATAGCTACTTTTAGGTTGCACTTGACTGTGTCACTCTTCACTGCAGGCTCACAAATTGATCTACAATTCCCTTTTTCTCCTGATAGTTATGCAGTAGCAGATTATCCACACATCTCCTCAGAGAGGCAGAAAATTCTATAGTTTGACATAAAGACAGGGGTAACCACACTGAACACCTTCCCATTTTAAGCTTCTTTTATCTCCACAGAGAGTCTCTGTTTTCCCCTACTATTTTTAGCAGGTGCAACCCATTAAGTTTCTCCATGTGGTGCCCTGTTATAGCTTTGTCAGTTAAAAGTACAAATGCATTTCATGCACAGCAATCCTCACAACTCCTTTGTTACATGGGAAAATGTTACTCATGCTCCTCTGCTATTTATACTCAGAAAATAGACACTGTAACACAATGCTACACAAACCTGATAAGAACAAAGTCAAATTATTATAAGAGGACAATGTGTTCAGAACTTGGGAGTTAGGTAGATAAACAGTCTGGATAACAGACTAATGAGTGACATGCCTGTAGTCCATTAAATGGCTAATGAAGGTATCCAAGACACAGGTAGCACTTAAGAAAAATGTTAAAAGGTCCAAATATGGCATTTTAAAAATACACCACAAACTCACAGTATAATAATTTGTCCACTTAGAGTATGGATAAACAAATCAGCAGAAAAAGAATCTTTTTATCATGCAAGTTATACATGATTACGTAGAACAACATATACAATGGAAAATAGTAATCATCTAAGTACTGGAGATGCAACAAGTTAAGGCTGCTGAGCACTCATGAAGCGTTGTATGCATGAACTCTTTGTTCACCAAAACAGGTGACCCTCGGGAAAGTAAGTGTAGAAAGGCACTGGAATAGGAGGTATGGCCACAGGCAAGAATCACCTCCCAGAATTGTATTTGTAAGTGTCACTGGCCCTGCAAATGCATAATTCGGAGAAAGACAAAGATTCTGGAGAAAATAACCAATACTGGCACTACAGCTGTTTTGATTTCTCAGCAGGACTTATCTGGGCACTAGCAGAGTGCAGAGTCTAGCAAGGTATACAAAAACTAAACCCAGGATAAATCTATCACACAAAACAAGTGGCCATAAATACCAGCTGTAGTGCCACTTACTGATATTAGTGATATTATTCACCTTAAACATCCTAAGGGTTATAGTCTGCAAAGATCATCACTTCTAGCCTGTAAAAGTTTCTCTGCCTAACAGTGATACTTGTTAATATTTCCTCTTGTTAGGCAAGCAGATAGCAGTGGTGGAGAAAAATCATCACAACAAACCTTACAAAAGGCCTTGATATAAAGTGCACCACTTAAGGCCACTGGCAAAACAGCTTCACATGTAGTGACATTCTCTAGCTCCCCAAGAGTTAGATCCTATCTCATAGCAGTAGATATGAGAAAAGATGAGCTCAGTTTTTTCCCTAAAACCAGGCAGAGAACACAGTAGGCAAAGAGGAAAACACAAATGCTCTTACTTTTTTGCGTCCAGTTCTGGAGCCCCTATTACAGGAGGGGTGTGGACATGCTGGAGCGTGTCCAGAGAAGGGCCACGAGGATGATCAGAGGGCTGGAGCACCTCTCCTATGAGGACAGACTGAAGGAGTTGGGGCTGTTCAGTCTGGAGAAGAGATGGCTCCGAGGTGACCTCATTGTGGCCTTCCAGTATCTGAAGGGGGCCTACAGGAAGGCTGGGGAGGGACTTCTCAGGGTATCAGGTAGTGATAGGACTAGGGGGAACAGAGTGAAGCTGGAAGTGGGGAGATTCAGGCTGGACGTGAGGAAGAAGTTCTTCACCATGAGAGTGGTGAAGCCATGGAATGGGTTATCCAGGGAGGTGGTTGAGGCCCCGTCCCTGGAGGTGTTTAAGACCAGGCTGGACGAGGCTCTGGCCAGCCTGATCTAGTGTAGGGTGTCCCTGCCCATGGCAGGGGGGTTGGAACTAGATGATCCTTGTGGTCCCTTCCAACCCTGACTGATTCTATGATTCTATGATTCCTCACTCTTTTTCTGCGTGACTATGAGTACATCACCTACTTAATCTGACTCCGTTTCTCCTCTGCAAAAATGGAGATATATATACACAGGAGCACTGTAGAAGCCAAAAAATCTTGAAGACTGCCAAGTACTAACCTGAACCAGCAGCAAGGAGATAAGATGACTGCCACATGCCATTTCCCCTCAAAAGACTGTTTCACCCTTTGCTGGTGCTATGAAGCATAAATAGCCTAAACTTATTCACAGCACCTACACTGGTGTGTGTGGGTTGCAGGAACCTGTACATATTCAGTCTTGTGTCAGACTACATGATTGTGCATTGTTCATTCAAAATTTCCAGAAGCAGGATGCTTCTAGGGTTCACGATGAAAAACATTTTTCAATAAAACCTGGGTTTATATTTATTATTCACATGGTATTTCATGACACAGGTCAGTGAAAACATTGAATATAACACATCATTGTATCAAGTCACATCACAAGGTTTTGTAATCATAACAACATGTCAGACTAAGGCACACCTGAACTATTCTATTTTTAAAAGCTCTAAGGGTTGACTGCTACGTAGTACTCCTTGAAACATCTTTATTTCTAGATCAAAATATTTGCTTTTTTTCCCCCCTGTATTAAGACACATCATGATTTTCCAGATCAAAGTATTAAACTATTTCTCAGCAGAAGAATAGCAACTTTAAATATCTTTGAGCTTCTGGTATATAACTAAAATAGCCCCTTTTGACTATGGAACTTGTAAGGGACTAATACTACTCAGTACCTAATCAGAAATAATGCAAAACCTGTATATAATAGTTACATATCAGTACATTTTGAAATTACAGGGATCTATTAGTCAACCTGAAGTTTCAAATGCCTTCTAAAACAATTTTGGGGAGCATTACAATATAATGTTTCATTTGGATATGGGACTTCTAATATAATGAGCTATTCCGTGGTAAGGAGCTCCAGGTCTGAGTTGAGGTACTGTGAAGTGGAAGAAACCAGAAAGATCCAGTTTATTAGAAAATGATACTTCATTTTTTTATTTAATAACCTGGAATTGCCCACAGATTGTCCCTCCACAGCAGAGAAGTTACTACAAGCCTGGCGTTTCTATGCAGTTCTGTTCTTACAGCAATTTCAGGTTTTGATTTATTGTTGTCCAAGAACAAACTTCTATTATCGTATTTTTGCATAACAATGCTGCAACCACAAGCAGGGACATCTTACAGAAATGCATCAGAGAACAGCATGGTGCCCTGCAGAGACCACAAGCACCTGGTCAGACCAAAGTCATTCTCTGGCCACTAAAAATTTTGCCATGAGCAAAGGAGTTTCCAGAGCAAATAGGGTGCTTGCTCCACCCACATCTTCTGCCACTGCAGGCTAACATCTCCTTTTTATGATACAGCTCATAGTTCTAAATACCATATGCCAATCTGTAACCATTCAGTTTGCCATCTGAGATACTGGCATAAGATTTAGTCATAGAGTTTCACTGTCGCCCAGCCTAAACAGCTCTGCCCTAGTGTTCCCAGGAAAACAGCTTCCTTAGGAAGAGGAGTTGGAAAAAATACTGAAGACCTAGTTCCTTCACTCACCATGGGCTGCAGCTTCTCCTTGGTTTCTTTTAAATTCCTCCCACAGTACCTAAAGAGGATAAATAATTCCTAATTTGTAAACCTAGTTACTTGAAGTTCTGTGCATCCATTTTGAGTACGTGGAAGTGCACAGTTTGTCTCTTGGCCTCCAAAGAAGCAGAACATTCCTTGTGAAGAGTGAAGAAAACATTCATTCAGTCTAATCAGTGAGAAATCATAATGTTTGTGGGTGAGATGATGCATACAGAGGAAACAGTACTGAATTGAAGGCATATGCAACAAGGCATAGTTTCAGCTGAAGCTTCTCTTATTGTTTGGGAAGACCCAGAAAAAGGAAGATTTAAGGATGAGGAGAGAAGGCAGAACAGCATTCATAAGAGAAAGGCAGAGAAGCAAAACATATAGAGAAGACTGGGTTCATCCAAAGTTGAAACAGAGCCAGTCTCTTCTTCTGGGCTTATAAACAAGCATTCCCCAAAGCAGCAGCCATCTGCAGTCAACAGCACTCAGAGAGAGGACTGTCCTGCTGTGAGTCAGCCTGGGTGGACACCTTGCAGCTTCCACCACCCAGCCCAGGGAACAGCAGCAGCACTGCACCCAAATAAACTCTATAAGCACTTGCAGAGTGACCTCCACTCCATCTACTGTAAATCCTCATCAGCATTTACTCTGAGGAATTAAGGGATTACTTTACTAGAACTGCCTGAAATAAATACCCTGGAGACAGCTTCTTTAACAGTTTACTAAATGAACAAGCCCAGTTTAGTTGATGCATCCCCAAGAGCTGCATCACATTAAGTAGTGGCCTCCCATTGCCCTCTTGCCCACTGTCAGCTTCACCCTCAGCACAGACCAGAGCAGACATCAGCCAAGCCAGCGCTGCCACGAGCACTATGCTGCACATACCTTTGTGTTATTGCACTAAAGAGCTGATCCCATAACCCTTTATTAATGCAAGCGAACCTGCATAAGCTTTAGTTTATGGCAGAAGCCAGGCAGCCCAGAAACACAGGAAAGCAGAAGTAAGTGAGCAGGCATGGAAAAAGTTGGACTTTCACTGTCCAACTGCTAAATAGACAACAAACTTTTATGGTTGGTCTTCCAAAGATAATGATCTGTAGTGACTGAGTCCCTTCTTCCTCTAGTCTAGAATAAATCTAAACGCTGTTCCAACTTGCAAGACTGCAACATACTAATTCCTACAGTACATTTAAAGGGTGTGCACACATATACAGGGAAGAAAGATAAAGAACTATGTGACAGCAGATGTGCACATCCAACCAGGCACCACAAGTGGAGGGAGGCAGGGCATGTGTAGGCACAGGAAATCACATAGAAATAGAAGTTTGTCCAAACTGTCAACCTAACATGGGGCTGCACATTCTACTCCAGGCTCTATTGCACAGGGAGAATTTTAAGGCCAGGTTAGCTCAATTTACCATGGAGTTAACTAGCTCTTCTCAATATCCAGAACAAGATCTGTGACAAGCATTGTCCCTCAGAGGTCAGTATTTGCACCAGCACTCTTTAATGTCTTCATCAGTGACACAGTGGAATCAACATCTGCACCTTCAGCAAGTCTGCAGATGTCACCATGCTGAGTGGTACAACTGAGACATTTGAAGGGCAGGACGTCATTCAGAGGGATGTAGACAAGCTCAAGAATTGGGCCCATGTAAACCTCATGAAGTTCAACAGGGCCAGTCCTGCACCCAAGTCAAGGTAACTTGCAGTATCAATAACAGCTAGACAAATGTAGGGATTGAGAGCAGCCCTACAGAGAAAGACCTGAGGGTACTGGTGGATGAAAAGCTGGACATGAGGCAGAAATGCATGCTTACAGTCCAGAAATCTAATTGCATCCTGAGCTGCATGAAGGGAGTATGTCCCACAAGTTGGCCTCTTCTCCCAGGCAGCCAGCACCAGAACAAGAGGACACAGTCTCAGGCTGCGCCAGGGCAGGTTTAGGCTGGATGTTAGGAAGAAGTTCTACACGGAGAGAGTGATTGCCCATTGGAATCGGCTACCCGTGGAGGTGGTGGAGTCACCTTCACTGGAGGTGTTCAGGAGAAGACTTGATGGGGTGCTTGGCTGTATGGTCTAGTTGTTGGGTGGGTTGGATTGGTTGATGGGTTGGATGCGATGATCTTGAAGGTCTCTTCCAACCTGGTGTGTTGTATTGTATTGTATTGTATTGTATTGTAAGTTGAGGGAGGAAATTTTGCACCTGTGCTCCGCACTGCCAAGAGCCCAGCTGGAGTACTGCATCCAGCTCTGGAGCCCTCAGTACAAGAAAGGCAGGGACCTGTTGGAATAGGTCCATGGGAAGTCACCAAAATGATCAGAGGGGTGAAAGGCCTCTCCTATGAAGACTCCATAAGAGTTGGGGTTGTTTAGTCTGGAAAAGAGAAGACTAGGAGGAGATCATTTTAATGTGCATAAATGTCTAAAGGGTGGGTGTCAAGAAAGTGCTAATATATTTTCAGTGGAGTCCTGTAATAAGACAAGGGACAATGGATGCAAACTGGAACACAGCTAGTTCCACCTCAACATGAGGTGGAATTCAACATGAGGTGGAACCTCGGCCCCTTTCTGTGAGGGTTCAGGAGTGCTGGAGCAGGCTACCCAGAGAGGCTGTGGAGTTTCCTTCTCTAGAGACTTTAAAGACCCATCAGGATGCATTCCCTTGTGACCTGCCCTAGGTGGTCCTTCTTTGGCAGGGGTTTTAGACTTGATCTCCAGAAGTCTCTTCTAACCCCTACTCTTCCACAATTCTTGTCAGCTTTTTTTGCATGTGAAATGCACTTATCTGGAAAGAGCGACCAATGTACCCTCAGCTGGGTGGAGATACCTCAGCTGGGAATGAATAATTAAAGTTAATTTATGAGTAATTCCCTATGCTTTCAGTCAAGTCTTTCTGTATTTCAAGACACAAGCTTCAGACTAGAACAAAAGTCATTCCAGTGGCCACTCAATATGTCAAAATGCCAGTCAAAGACCTTAAGGCTTTCCCTGGTACTCACACAAGTCAAAGGAAGCAGAGAAAGGAATGCTTTTCCAAAGGGTTTTTTTGCATGGTTTTAACCATGGAGATCCCTGCTTCATTGGTCTTATTTATTCCACCTACTGCCCTTGCCTGGGAGATCAGAAGCTCCATGCTCATCCTTATTCTAGGGTGGGTGACACTATAGGTGGTACCTAAAATTACCCCTCCAAATTCAAATTATGGATAATTTATCTGTCACTAAAAGAAATAATCCACTGTCATATAAACCTCCCAGCTGCTGTAATTCAACATGGATTTGCTGTTTGAGCTTATGCCAGAAACCAAGGAAATGCCCAGGCTCTCTAGAGAGTCCATTTTAGCTCCTTCAGACAAATGATGAAGCCCTTGGCTAAGCCCCATGACAGATGTTACTAACTATAACCATCAACCCAGCCACAGCCATGTGAACCAAACAAAGCCTGATGGTAACACAGAAGCCCGAGCACTCTCTGGTATTAGGCAAAGGGATTTCCACAGCCTTTAAACAAGCCAGAGAAACTCAACTGAATTCAGTGGTACTCTTTCATAATTGTAGTGTCTACACACAGAGAGAAATGTAAATACGTTGCCTAGTCTGTTCGTTCTGCAATCAACAGGACCTGTGTTACAGTAAGAAGCTTTTGGAATACATACTAACGAAACCAAGTTTGCCAGAATGGCTACAGATACTCAGATACTTTTAATTAAAAATAGGCTTTTTTTTTTTTTTTTTTTTTTTTTTTTTTTTTTTGTAGGCAGCCACACTGTGGTTGTCTTTTAGCCTGTCTTCCCATAACCCAACAAATAATTCCCAGCTATTTGGGATAGGATGAGGAAACATTACACCCTCAAGTATCAGGCTTCCTCACAGCCTACATGGAAACAAAAGCTGAGGAGCCCATTTCATCTACTTTGTCAGCAATTTTGAAACAAGGAGAGCTTAGGAATCTGCTGCTAACAGCCCAGTTCACAACCATTTGCTGTGCCCCTTGAGAAGTGACAGGCAATAGCTACAAACATGTTCTGTGGGATTTTACTAAGGGTTACATATCTGTATTTTCACCACTTCTCATGAAGTACTTTAAGTGTTAATAATTAAATTGGCCAGAGACTATTAAATACTGACTAAAGTGACAGCTCTGCTGTATTATTACAGTGTTTGCACAGCAATCATTCTGCAGGTTAAGTTGTTTTAGGATGAGTGGTGTTTAAATTAAATATAGTCCCCTGTGTTCTTGTTTAATTTAAAGTCAACCACAGACTGCATGCCTGAACGTTGTGAAGAGTCAGTAGGTTTTGGTGAGTCTCATTTGTTTGTTTTGGTTTTAGCCCTTATTCCTTTTACCAGGTGAAATGAGCAATCAGAAAGAATCCTGCTGAAATAGTCCTCAGGCTTTCATACCGCGAACCATGAGAACACGAATGATACTAACTTGGTGAAAACGTGGCTTAAGCAATGTAACCCAAATAAAGATACAAACTCTGCACACTGTCTTAACCACTAGTACTAGGTTTCAGCTACAGAAAAAATGACTCTAAGTTTCTGACTTGTTTTCTACAAAAATTGGTAACACTGTGAGTCAAAGTGAATAGAGAAAATTCCAGGCCTTTCTCTACATGTAGAGATAACAGACCTGCTGTATTTAAGTCAGAAACAACAACTTCATCCTTTGCTATGCTGTTAATATGGTTGGACACAATTGTTTACCTATTAAAAAGCATCTTTCAGATGTGTATTATCTCCTTCAGACAGTTTATGTCATTAATCAGATTTAACTAATTGCTTTCCTGGAAAGGGAGTGTGCTGCAGTCATCTAGCTATTTCTTAAGAGGAAACTGTTTCTCCACTTTCCCCAGTGGCTTGAAAACCCATAGCAAACATTAGCATTTTATCCATTATTAATGCTTATTCAAGTACATTTTCATAAACACTACATACATATGCACATAAGTTCATGCTCCTGCATCGCACTTTGAACTGCTCATAACAAGATTTTTCCCAGAACATTGTCTGTTCCTGCTATGCCATCAGCTGCATTTACAGTTTGCTGTGAAATACTGATCTGTAGGACTAGAAAAACTAAAGAGAACAGCACTGCAAGGCTGTAGCGAAGCTGAGATGGAAAAAAACCCATGCTAGAAGGTCTGCAAGATTGTCCCTTTCCAAGGACACATTCAGCCATAGTTTATTTAAGCATGAAACAGCCACACTCAAAATGCAGTGGGAAAGGTAGGGCAAAGCAGCAGGATACTCAATGATCATTTTTATTACCATTAGAACTAGTAACCTGAGCCACCTTCCTACCAAATCAAGCAGCCTTCAGCACAGCACTCACTGCAAACAGCTGAGTCAATAAAAACTAAAACAGCTCCAGCTGAGATCCCAGGGCCAAGACCCAACAAAGGCAGGCAAGTGACCCACCCCTGAAGAATATCAATGTAATGTGGTTGTATTCTAAATATCAGATACCTGAGAACATGAGAACTGCAAGTGAACACTAGCTAAATCAGGCAGATCAAAAACCTGTGTCATGATTTTTACTATAAGAATTGTTTTAAAATTCATTCTGGTGTTCCCCCACCCCCCCCCACTTCTATCAAACTTAGCTTTCGATAACAGGACATGTGGGATATTGATGCCAGAACATGCACAGGTCTTTAAAGCCACCATATGAACTGGCTGTGTGGACACTCACAAAAAGGTAGAAGGCAGAAGGAGGGTCAGCCCACATAGTGCTGGGTGAGAGATACCAAATGCAGTCAAGAAGCTAGGAAGTTTGTGACATCTGAATACATATTAAATCACCTGTTCCATGAAAAAGGCTAGTCCTCCAACTCAGCCTGATTAATAGACTTTTACTAGCCACTTTTTCTAAACACTGAACCATGGCTGGGCTTCAGGGAATTACAGAGAAGGACATGAAATGATATAAACACCCACCTCACATTTAGCTGAATTTGCACTTGCAGAATATTGAAGCCTTTGGACATCACCTTTAGAACAGATTTGTCTTCTGGATTCCCAGTGTAACACCTTAGAAGGATCCTGTGGTTTTCCAGTAGATGAGCTCATCGCTTCTCAAGCTATACTTCTTTTAGCTGTTGTAAACTGGAGGTCCCAAATCCCCAAACAATTGAAAAGCTCAACATGTCTCACACAGTCCTGCAGTTCACTGTGCTGCAAACAATCAGTCTCCCTGAACAAAATAAGCCTTCACACCTGAGTGTTGTTTAACTAATGTGCAGGTATTTGTGGGGTCAGGCGCCTCAGTGACAAAGAACTTGTGAGATATACTCTAATAAAAACTGGAACTAGAGAATTCTTGCTTGAGTAGCGTTTATGAAGATTTATTGTAAATATATGTAAACATTAAGTAATAAGTGTTGTAAAATATCAGATTGTTACATGCTTTAGCTGCTCTGTATGAAAACATTTTACATAAGATAGCTTTTAAAGTAGTCCATGAATATCCATGCTTTGCCATCTGCTTTCAAATTGAATGATCCCTCGAAAGCAGCACCATAAATATTTCCACAAATGAGTGATCTGTTCACATTACATCTACTAATGCTTTCTTATGGTAGAGCAAACAAATAACTCAGATGTCACACCACTGCACACTGCAACAACAAGGTGCACTCCGACTGGGTTTTAGCACATTACTAGGAACTGCGTTGTTGGTTGTCTCTGAGGATCTAACCTGGCTTTTTAGAAACATATTTCTTGACAGCCTGTCAAGAAAGGCTGGATATGCACACTGAAGAAAAAATACCTTTAGCATCTCATTCTTAGAGATGATCAATTCTAATCTGGGCTAACTCTCAAAAAGATCTGAACAAAGGGATGAATAGGAAGCAGCAAAAGAGGATTTATAAAGGCAATTTGATAAAATGAAGTCTTAAAGGCAGTATATGCAAAAGAAAAATTTTATGCAGACTGTACTATCTGTTAATCTACTCAATATTTTAAAATATAAGAATTAATTTTCTGTGTTTCACAATTGTCAGCTGTTTCAAAATGCTCTCATCAGTTTCTTGGGAGACAATGAGGATTGTACCCGCTAAGCAAAGGCACACACAGGGTTCGCTGAAGTTCATTGACTGAGGAAAATTGTTCCTCATCGATGTTCATAAACTCCAGGTCCCCACTTGATCTTCTCAGCAAAGTGTTCAGGATGAAAAAGGGCCTTTGGCATAAGGGGATTCCTCAGTCCAGCGGTGGGCAGTCCACTGGGTCTAGAGGACAAGTATGCTGAGCAGTAGGGGGAGCACACACACACACACACACCCCCTCCTTTGCAGTTCCTTTTGTCCAAAGCAGCCCTGCTATTCAGGCTTGATGAAATCAACAGGTTTGCCCTAGAAATGGGCTAGTTTGGACACCTACACCAAGGCAAGGAGAGCTTAAATAGAGTTTGTCTCTGGGGTCAGGAGGCTTTCCAAGGCCTTGTACCAACCGAGGCTGTGGTGCTTGCAGATTGTGCCTGACGTCTGCTGCTCCCTGGTGGGAAACTTTGTGGAAATCCCTCTGTACCTTTTATTTTAAAGTAACTACTGAAGAAAACCACGGGGTGGATGAGTGATGTCAAATGCTTAAAGGCATCTGAAGAAAATCAGTCTGGTCTACACTTGACACACCATTGCTTATTGAGTTTTTATTTAAAAAATGAATGAAGCAAACCACTGCTTTAATAAGGCTCTTTTGTTTGTCAGAAATAAAACATGAAGCAGTCAAAGCCACAAGTGGGGAAATTTTCAAGGAAGATGAGTTAAAGAGCAGTTAATGCAGTTTTTCTTATATATGCCATTCTTTTGACAGATGGTCTGGTCTTCCTGCCCTCCTAACAGGAAAGAAATGGCCCTGTGGGAGGAAAGTAAACAAAATTTCAGAAAGATCTATTGTTTCAGAAGACAGGAGAGACACCATACACTCAAGTAGCTGAGAGCACTGGCTGACTAACATCAGAGCTGTTCTTTCATAAGAGGATAGACTCTTTCCTCTAAGTAAGTTCTTGAGAATATCCCCTAGGGCTAGCTGTGCTTGGGAATTAGGAAGATGACTTGAACATCACAGCATCCACGTTATAAGTAATTTTGCCCTTGGGTTAACTGGTAACATCAAGGATATTACTTATGGGGTAACAAATAGGAACAATGAGGTGTGGTGGTTGAAATAATAGTATTCACATGATGCCACAATGATCTATATGTTCTAAAAAAATTAAGAATACCAGATGTTACTGTTCTTTCCAGTTGCCATGCAACCACAGCTGCCCTGCTATGCTTCACCTTCCTAATCTCCTTAACAGCTAACTCTAAATCAAGTACAATTAATTCCTCAGTGAACAAGACAGGGCATCACTCAGTCCTGCAGTTGCAGAAGTACTTTGACTGTTGGTATATAAACACTAAACAGATACAGCACCAACACACAGCACAGCACCAAACTGCAGTTTTGTAAAACAAACACAAGTCACTGTTACAAACTACGATCTTTCCTATGGTACAGGTTTTTCAATGACGCCTGGCAGATATTTCTTATGCTGCTTAGGAGATAGTCCTTGCCAGTCCTCTGGTGATGCAGGCAGCCTCTTACCCTAGAAATCCAGAGAGAAATTAGCATGCTGTACTTCAGCACATATAAAAACATGATTATTACCACTGTGCTGAATCCGATCATTTCCGTTATCAATAAAATGGGTGGTGAACAATGGCTTTTGCTTGTAAAATAGATTTGCCTGTATTTGTATGTTTACAAAAAGTGATAAACAGTCATATATCCCCTTTATTTTGGAGTGGGTCTCATTTACACCAGCCATTGACTACTAACATTTCTACATAGCTCCCCAACCACAGTGCAGAGCTTTTGAGCAGCCATAGCAATAACTGGAATTACCACTGAATATGAAGGTATTCACAGAGTTTCTGATTCAGCAATTAAGATTTTATTGCAATGACTATAGATTGTATAAGTGAAATACCAGTTTTGTGCAATGCCTTATTTCACAGTATGGAAATAAATAGATGAAAGAGGGGGAAAAGCTGTCCCATTTAATTTCCTGTTAATTCAAGCTCCAAGAAGCAGTTTGTATTTGCATATAAGCTGTGTAGGAACAATAATGATGACATTTAGCATTTTGATAATTATAGCTTTCAGATATTTTTAAAGGTGTTCCTAAATGATAAATACTTCAGTTAAGCACATAATATAAATGCTCTCAAGCATTTACAACTGTTGATAACTCTCCATTCATCTGCTGTAGAAAATACTGCATTGGAAAGGGCAGGCAGAGACACTTGGCCGTGAAACAGTGTGGCGTTAAAACCTTTCTTTTTTCAGACCTCCTGTGAATGTTCTGCTCTCTCTCAAAACTTCTTGTGGGTTCATTGCTATTCCTGCCTTTAGCCCGCTGCCATAAGCCACCACATTCCTCCAGCACAATGAAATTTCCCAGACTGAGCTGTCCACTTTTGACATGGTGATCTTGACAATTCATTCAAATCCAAGAAAGAGTTAAACGGCCAGGTATGCCAGGGCCAAGTCTTCAGGAGAAACAAAGTATATGTTTGCTACAGTAGCAAGAGCACACTCATGTCTGGGACTTTGTTTCCAAAGGTCTTCAATGATTAAAGATACATGGTTTGGAAATTTAGCACTGTGGCCAGCTGTTCTGGTGAATGAAGATGAGAGTGGGACTGACTGTTTTCTTCCAAAAAAATATAACTAAAAATGCCAGTAAGTGGATGGTTAAGTATCCATTCACCTGTCAGTTTGGGGCTTTCAAGGAGGAGGCTAATAGGAAGCAAATTATCTTGGGTGTGGTGTGCTAAAAGAATTTCAGCAGCATGACACAGAGCAGCATTTGTCTATGCTGTGTGTAAGTCAGATCTTACCCTTGTCTTCATGGCACAAGTATGCACTTGTCCACATTATGCCTTCATGAGTTCATCAGGTTTTTAGGATTTGCCAGTCTTAATGCACTGTTACATGTGGTGGGTTGAAAAAAAGCACAGAAAAAAAAAACATCACATGATGTCTGTATGAAAATGTTTGCCTACCTGTGCTCTAAAGCCAGCTCACATTTCAAATGATCATGTTAGGCTATAACTTGTAAGAGCAGCAAGCACTGGTGCCACATTTTCCCATTTACTGTTTGTGGAAATGCACAAAATATTTTTTTCAGTGTCATACAAACTAATACACAAATCAGTTAAAATGATATTTTAACATGATTATCTACCTAGATTATTAATTGCTAGTCCAGCCCTCCTTATATTTTGCCCTCTTCTCATTATCTTGCTTTTGCAGTAGATGAGAAGGGAGAATGACAGACAAATCTGAATGGTATTGTAGCCAGAGGGGCATTTAAATTGTTGCTCTGCACCTGGGAAACAGGTTTAATTACTGCTACTGTCAAAATGGTTTAGTGTAAACATGTTTCCTGATAGATCGCATTTCCTTGCTGTGAACTATCATCTACCAAACACAATCCACTTTATGGTAGGGCTTAGAGTGTAGGTATTATAAATTAGAGCAATGAAGCTTTTATGATTAAAGATGCTTCTTCTGCTCTTAATGCCTCAAATCACAGAAACTATACCAAGTCTTCACATTAAAATTTTAATAGGATTAAGAGTCTGAAATTCTCTATACAGTAGGTATCACAGGCCTGATTCTGAGATGGTGCAGAGCTTCACACAGACATAGGAGGGAGGCAGCTCCTACTTCCTCTCTTTTGGACAGCTTGGAATTGTCTAGCTGTTGGCATATAATTAAAAAGGACTGAAACCGCCCTAACCTGTATATGTAAGACAGTCTTTGATGTACCAAAGGAATAATGCAGTTGCCTCAGCCATAGTTTCTCTATCCTATAAGGTCTTTCTCTGTAGACCTTCCTAAAAGGCACCACAGAGCCAGAAAGCATGCTGTCTGCCTGGTCTATTCCTCAGGGGTATTTTGGGTCCTTTAAAATAGGCAGCATACCTCCAGTATATCTGTCCCAAAAGAGGATTCAGCATAAAAATACATGAATTGAGAGGTGATGCTGATTATTCCATTGTATTTATGTAATAATTTTATCCTATTCACACTACTCCTGGTCATAAGTTTTGAGAGCATGTTTCATATCAAGCAGTGTTTGTTAAAAGTAGATTTAAAATCTGTCATTAAAATACTTGCTTCCACAACTCTACCAAGTCTGGTGCTAAACCATGTTCCTTAGCACCACGTCTATGCACTTTTTAAACACTTCCCTGTGGAGACTATTCCAGTCTTTGTGAACACTTTCAGTGAAGAAGTTTTTTCTAATGTTCAATCTAAATGTCCCCTGGTGCAACTTGAGGCCATTTTATCTCACCCTATCACTTCTTTACTAGAGACCAATACACACCTCACTTTAACCTCCTTTCAGGTAATTGTAGAGATCAATGAGGTCTCCCCTCAGGCTCCTTTTCTCCAGACTAAACAACCCCAGTTCCCTTAGCCACTCCTCATGAGACCTACTCTCTAGACCCTTCACCAGGTTTGTTGCCCTTCCCTGTATCCACTCCAGCACCACAGATGAGTGAAAATACATGCATGTAATCATAGAATGGCTTGAGTTGGGAAGAACCTTAAAGATGCTCTAATTCCTACTAGAACATTACGCTAACATAATGCACATTAGCAACCTTAGAAACACAGGAAGCAAACTCTTAGTTAATCAAGGCCAAGCCTTCCAAAACTGAAACAGTACTGTAAATAAACGTCCTACAGAAACTGAGTTCTGCATTTGAATCAATCCTTTTATTAGTGGAAAGTTCTTCTAGACTCTCACCACTATGAGAGTTAGGAGCTTTTAAACCTCATTTCTGTTCTACATTCATTCATGTTGACTACACTCAATGATCTCTGAGATATTTTCCAACTTTAATGATTCTATGTTTGTACCATTTTCCCCTGCTACAGCACATTAGGATTGGGATCTAACTGGAAGACGCTTCAAGTTTGATTAATACCTCACTTTCATATCTGAGATCCAATGTAACATGAGCATTTGACTAAACACCACTGTTTCAGATTAAAAAGTCATCTTCGATAACTAACATTCTTTGCTGATGAAACACAACTGTGAACATAATGAGAGAAACAAATATTATGCAAACCCTAAAACCTATTCACACATAACAGCATGGACTACAGAGTTGTAATAACCACACGTTACTTATACACGCTAGCTAGTTTCCACAATGATCTCATATTTCAAATACTAACACTAGGCAAACTGGATAGCTGGTGAAGATGTCTAGATGATAGAACAGAACAGAACACAACACAACAGAACAGAATAGAATAATAGAATAGAATAGAATAGAATAGAATAGAATAGAATAGAATAGAATAGAATAGAATAGAATAGAATAGACCAGGTTGGAAGAGACCTTCAAGATCATCATGTCCAACCAATCATCCAAGACCACCTAATCAACTAAACCATGCAACCAAGCGCCCTATCAAGTCTCCTTCTGAACACCTCCATAGACAGCGACTCCACCACCTTCCCAGGCAGCCCATTCCAATGCGCAATCACTCTCTCTGTGTAAAACTTCCTCCTGACCTCCAGCCTAAACCTCCCCTGGTGCAGCCTGAGACTGTGTCCTCTTGTTCTGGTGCTGGTTGCCTGGGAGAAGAGACCAACCTCTGCCTGTCTACAACCTCCCTTCAGGTAGTTGTAGAGAGCAATAAGGTCACCCCTGAGTCTCCTTTTCTCCAGGCTAAGCAACCCCAGCTCTCCTCTTAGGGCTTGTGTTCCAAGCCCTCGCCAACCTTGTTGCCCTTCTCTGGACATGCTCCAACAAATCAACATCCTTCCTAAACTGAAGGGCCCAGAACTGGACACAGTATTCAGTGATGGTAGGGTACTGAACATTACAATCTTTCTTTGGCAATGGCAGCAGCAGACCCCAGGCTTATAAGATCATACTCATATTTGGTCTTTCCCAGGAAGCTTTTGGCCCACCATCTGAGCAGTTGGAAATCAATGTCATTCTTCCCTCTCTCCAGTGAACACAGGTGTCAATGTATGGCTCCACTTGGTCCAGTTTACTAGAAACCCAATAGTTAGCCCTGGCAGCTAACTTCTGATTACACCACACCATGCACAATATTACCTATTGCCTGTTGCCAGTGTTTTGTGCTAGCAGAGTCCCCAGTTCTGTGCAAAATAGAAGCTTCAAGTGCTTTTTTTTTTTTTACCATGAACAAAGCAGAAAAGTGCAGTTCATGATGTAAAATGAAAGCTGTACAGGCAATAAATTAAAAAGAAACAAAAATGTTGGTAAATTGACACACTAGACCTCTAAAATCACTCAGTGACATTCAAATTCATATGTTTTTGAGGGTTTTGTACACTTTTTAAGATGACTGGTTTATGTGTTTTAAGTAGGAACTTTTCTGTTACTGCTTCTTTTAACTGATGAGATTAAAGCCAATACAAACCCTAGCCATATAAAGTCAGGCTTCATTCCAATAGTAGGACTGTCACTAAGAAGAAGATTGATAAATTGATGCAAAAGAAACCTGGGCAAAGTTGTGCCCAGATTCTCTCAATAGGACAGGAGATATTTCACTCAGTTCCCTGGATTTTGTGTGATATAGAGTTACACAGATTTTGTTCTGAAGATTTTATTATTTTTTTTACTTCAAGGGCCAAATAACTGCAAGACATAAAACTATCTTTTGTGTAATTCATTTTTATTAATAGGTTTGAATTTCATTCAAAGAATTTAGAGCACTGGTTAAACTGAAGGTAACATTATAAATCAGCAAGATAATCATTAAGTTGTGAAGCTATGGTATTAATTTATTACATCACATAATACTAAGAGAGACATAGTTCAAAATAAGAAGCTCACCACAGAATTTCTATTTCACACCCTGAAAAGATAACCATCTGTGTTTAAACAATACTTTCACTAAAAAACATAGTTTTGGATATAGATACAGTAATTGGAATTTTTAATTGTAATGCAGATTCTTAGCATCATTTATCTCACCTCACCTTCTGCGTTCCATCAAGAAATGTCCCCCTTTTTACCTTTCAGAAATATTTCCATCAATAGGCCAAATGTTCTGTGTTTTACTTCTACCTTTAGCTTTTAAACCCCAAGTGTCCAATGCTTTTGTAAAGGGTTCTTCCTTCAGTGGGCACATATTAGAGACAGGCCTAGGTCGCAAACCTTCATTTTATTTATAGATACTGAGAAAATAATCAATAATCTGTTTGATTTGGTGGAAAACTTAATGCAAAGTAAGAAGATAATTAAAATAGTTTTTCTTTCCCTTTCCCTTTCCCTTTCCCTTCCCTTTCCCTTTCCCTTTCCCTTTCCCTTTCCCTTTCCCTTTCCCTTTCCTTTTCCTTTTCCCTTTCCCTTTTTCTTTCTTGGAAGAGATTTCCTGAAGTTTTCCACTCTGGAATATCAAAAATGCAGCTATGAGGTCCATAGCTGACCATGTCCACATGCAAACAAGGCAATGCAGAGAAGTTCAGTGCCTTCACTACTTCCCTGCAGCTAAGCATCTACTCTGCTCCTTCTAAAAGCAATCAAAAGGGATTTGGACATTGCTAGCAGACGGGCATAGAGCTGTCATCACAAAATTAAAAGAGAGAAAATAAATGTCAAACAATCTGAGAAAGTCTAGCCTTGAAAACCTCTCAGTTAATTAATTCTGAGGGAAATTTTTGATCAAATCTTATTTTTAATCTTGCCATCAGTTGGCAGATCTGCTTGTTTTTCTGAAGCAGGTGTTGGCTGATAGTAGTATCTCAGGTTACACATCTCCAAAGACTTCTATTTTTAAAAAGAAAAGAGGTCTTTTAAAATTACTGCACAACCAAGAGATTTACATTCATTTGTAAAAATTTGCAAAATGTGTGCACCTATCTGTGTGCCTCTCATGAAAATTGTTTTGATTTATCAGTGAAGCAAACATTTTAATGCTCTTTTGGGAAATAGAAGCCAAACCAAAACTTGCTATAAAGCTTATTCTAGGGGGAAAAAATCGTTTAATGGATGCCAAGTAAAGTAATTTTTTTTTCCTCTTAAACCAAAACTTCTATCTTAGGGGTTGGGGGGAAATGCCAGCTAGCAATCACTTATTACCTAAAACAAGGATCATTACTTTTGCTTCTGTGAGAGGAACTGGATATTTATATCTGGAAAATAGCTATTGCAACTACGTTCTAAAATGCTTCATAATTACACAGCAGCAGCACTGCACACTATAGAGTTGTTTCCATGCTAAACATCACTTTGGACATGCTCAGACTTTACAGGAATGAAAACAAATACACATTTTTCTCTAGAGAATTGTGTTGTGGGAACATTCATGGTACAAATCTGACATAAATTCATAGAGTCTGGGAGCCTTCTGCAAACTGTATCATATGTTCAAAACTTATTAATTACAGCTTATTGTTTACACATTTATAATAGCAAGCTATCTGGTACTGAAATTTTAGTTACAAAAAATCTCCTGGGAATTTGAAACACTTTTGCTGTTCCTTCACCAGGAGGGAGAAATGCTACAAAGCACATCTAATCCACATTTTTGAGCTCTTTCAGATGTTGTATTGACTGTTCAGTGTCCATGATGCTTATCCAATCACTATTTTATGTTAAGGGAAGAACAGAATAACGAAGCAAATATATTGCCCAAAATCCAAAGTCAGCAACATTTTACAGCTAAAAATAGAGCCTTTGGAAGACCTTCCCACCAATTTTATACAGAAAATACAGACAACCAAAACAATGTGTAGATTAGTTAGGGCTTTTTTGTATTATCACTAAGTGAAGACATATTCTTTGTGACTCTGTACCCCTTTTGAGAATATAAACAGTACAAAGGGATTCTATATTGACAGTTAACTTTTGTGGGACACAAACCTGGTCAACTCCAACCTTATCAAAGAAGATTTCACTCCTTAACACAGAAATTGTACTGAAGAGTTAAGATACATCTTCTGTGAGCTAGCTGCCGGTCATCTGTAAATATTCCCTGAGACACTGTGAACCACGGATCATTCTGCAGGGGACCAGAAACTTTAATTCATATCTTACAATGTTGTTAAGGGTACCTGTCTTTCTAGTCCTTCCCTGTATTTTCTTCCTCTATGAAACCCCCAAGAGTAAAATTGTTCCAGTACGTGGGAGAGGGTGGACAGAGAACCAGTACAGAAATGATGGCTGACCACAGTAACTGGATGTGGACCATACTCGTGCAGTGAACACAGGCTGAGGACTTCAAGGACTCACAGTCTTTTAGTCACTGGTCCCTACCATTATTTCAACACCCCCACACCTTGAAGCAACTAGCTGGTGCAGGCCCCCCCAGATGTAATTCGCCATGACAGAAACTTATAGCACCATATACAAATGCCACAATAGATATTTTTATAATCAGTACAGAATCCATATTTCTTATATTTTTGTTGAGTACTGAATATGACCCTTTCTGCAATCCTTGCTGTCAAACATCAATATGGTTAAAACATCCTTACAACACCCAGTTATCCATCCTCATCATATTTGTTGTGTTACTATGACCTACCTACCCTTTCTGTTAATCTTAGGAAGTTGTTTACTGAATAAACATAATCCAAAAACACCATAATGTGTATCCTAGTAAGAGATTAAACCTCATTTGTTGGTGTAAATAAAATACAACACCTGAAATGCTATTTCACTGAGTGACTGCTGAAAATCCATTATCTGTAACATGTGCAGCAGGAATTTCACATTCATGCTCATCATAGCATTAGGGACCTGAGAAGAATCTGTTCAGTTCAGTGACCTATTATCCATGCTATTTGATTAGATGCAGCCAATGCTTTTTTATTTGGATAAAACTCAGCTTAAAATATTTTTAAGATAACTTTGCCCCTTTAAGGAAAATATGAAAGATACACTGTACCACAGTTGTTTATCATCCTAAAATGATACACTATGAATCATTAAAGTTGAACAGAAAAAAAAATAAAAATCAGTGCTTTAGGGTTGTAAAATAATGGAACTTGTAAAGTACTTTAACATCTGAAATACAAACATTAAAGGCCACATTTTTGAGACACAGTAGCACCTGAAGATACAGAAAGGCACCTTGTAGAATTTCAAAAGTCCCTGTATACACATGCAACCCACATTTCTCTTGTTCTGAATGTCATTCTGGACACATCTGCCTGTATCTGTAAGTTGTGGTCCCCCTGTTCCTTTGTTTCTGCCATAATACATCTGTACAAAAATAGCCAATATAGAAAACAGGGCAACCACTTAACTTTTCTTACTCCACAGTTTCTGCAGAAACTCTGACTTGTTTATGAAGTCAGTGGTTTCACCTGGATCTGAGCAGGCTCAGCCTCAGGCTGCTCTGAAGGAGCTGAGTTATTTGCTAGGTCGCATACAGCAGTAGCTTTGTCCTCTAGCAGCCAGCAATGTTGCAGGTTTCATTGACTAGCTATGGGGTGGGAGATCACTGCAAACAGTGACTGTTTTGCTGAAATCATATTGGAAGGAGTCAATTCACTCCTCTGTTCTCTCCCACCAAGACTGGTAACACGCACCTTCAGAAGGTGCTGCCCCTAAGCAATAGATGTGGAGTTACTAGTATTTATTAGGCAGAATACGGAACACAATTTTGTTGGCAGCACGCTATATTGAATACGGATGAACTGCAATGTTATCAGTGAAGCTGCCTTCACGGCTGACACCTTTCCATTTCATAAGATAAGACCATTCTCAATTAAAAGCTGTTTCTTCAGCTGTCTTTGAGGGGCAGAATCACTTATGCACCCACTAAAATCAAATGGAAATTACGTCTAAAATTTTTCTCAGTCAGGTTTTCAAGGACTCCAGTGCTCACAAGAAGTCTCCTGCACTTTGTATTAAGCGCTTTGTGTCAGTATATAATGACAAGATATATACCACTTTGCATGAACTTTCAGCTTTTAAGTCACAGTCCTCTAACTGCACAAACCATGGATGAATTTATCGGTGTCTGGGAGGGGAGTGTACTCAAGGAGAGATTAAGAAGGGAAGAGGGAAAAACAGGTTGCAAAAGGATTTAAGGGAGAAGAATCTCAACAGGGGTACAGAACCATTGACATTTCTTTAAAATTTCCTCTTAAAATGTTAATAAAGGATATTAAGTACAGAATTGCTCTAAGGAAACAAATAGTAAGAATAGTGTAGAAGCTAAATTTCAGGTTTTGGATTAACACATTATGATTCAACAAAGCCTGTAAAAGCCCATCAACTCCAATCTCTATTCCTTTCCTTTCTCCAGGCCACATAACATAGGACAATTTAATACTCAGGCTAAGAGGCTTAAGTATTGGCTTTTACAGAATCTTACTGCTTTTCTGTCATCAGGGCTACAGCTATGACTATTGCTACTACTGGTGAAGAAATACAACTTCAGATTCTGTGAAGTGCTTTGAAGTACTTAGGCAGGCAATGCAGACAATTGGAAAAAAAAAAAAAAAAAAGAATTATAAACTTCTCCCAGGGAATGTAACAGAAAATATCCAACAAAATCAGCAATGGGAAATGTTTTATGAACAGATTAAATAAGATTTGGTGGATATGATGGAAGAATGGATTGATAAAGGAGAAAGTCAAAAGTGAGAACTATGGGATATCTTTGTTCAGTTAAAATATAATTTCTGATGGAGTCATAGGCAGCACTGGAATTGAATTGTTCTTAATTTTACCCAAAGAGAAGGGAAAAAACATCTTTAAAGAAAAGCAAGTTCAAGCAAGAAAACAGAAAATTAATTGTCTTTGCTGATGCTATGTAATGCTTTTTGTAACTAAATTTCAAGGCACTGTTTAGAGAGAGTTCATCACTAACTTCTTCATTATATAGACATGGAAATTAAGACACACGATCAGAACAAGTAGATTACAAAAGAATTTATCCAAGAGATTGCCAACACTGAAGAACAGATTGTGGAATCAGCAGGCAAATGGATATAAAGAAGAGAGATAGTGCACATGTAAGCCATACTAAGCAGCCCACATGGCTGCCATTCATCTGTTTTCTTCTGTACATATAATGAGCTCTCTTGGAGCAAAAAGTTATCCATACACATTTGTATCTTTTATTGCATGTAATTATTCTCCTTTATTTTATAAAACTGATTTAAATTACTGCTGCATTGACATTATGTTTCTCTGGCCTATTTTTTTCAACTGCATTGGTGAAATGTGTGTCAAGTGACAATTTTGCCTGCTTGCAGTGAATGTAACTGTCAGACACATAGGCCAGTGCATCCATAAGTATGTAACACCATTTCAAATTCCCAAATAGCTGTCAAGTGCACAAAAGATATATTTTCAGTTCAGCAAACTTGCTACCATCACTTCTGCTTTTTGTTTATTATGCAAACCCAACAGCATTCAGTATTTTTGTACAGTTGATAATTGCTAATTATGGAAGGAAAAGTTATCTGATTGTCAACCATGGAATCAAATGAATTGAAAATATTCCATCAAGTATTTAATGAAAGTGTAGGGAAAAGACTGACTAAAAATAACAATGAACATGTTCTTTGTGTTGAGAGATCATTGGCAGAAGTGAATTGCACAAAATTCAGATTGCTTAATCATCTCACATTTCATTAGCCACAGCTGCCAATTGTCTTGTACAATGTGAATTGCTTTTCATTAAAAAAAAAAAAAAAGGCGGGGGGAGTGGGGGGAAATAATAAATGTTTCTTAGGCTGGAGATTGGTTTCACTAAGATGCAGTGCTGGAATGCAAATTCATTTCTGAATTAATTCATGACAGAGGGCTTGGCCAACCTGGGCTAATCACACCCCTGGGGTCCTCTAATCCTCTAAAGCTGATTATCTCATGATTGTCACACCCACTGGGAGTTCCCTTTGTCATTAGCAAATTCAAACTGTAGGGTTTTTTTTTTTAAAAAGGAAAGAAACAAAAAACAACTTGTTTTGATGCTAAGGTTAGGGGTGAATAATAGCTCCATCTCTAATCCTTTGGCTGGCTGACAGGAGGAAATGCATTCTAGTATGTCTCATTGCTCCCTCAGAATTACTAGGATTCAGATAGAACCAATAGCTAGCTAGTCAGGTGGCCAAATTACATACTCATAAAACAGATTTGTCCCTCCAAACGTAAAGCATATACCAGTAATAAGCACATAAAATTATATTTTTTTCCTGTCTTTTCTATCCTTTAATGTGTGTGTTTTGGTGGAAAATTGGCATCAAGTCATGAAGAAATTTGTTCAACATAAACTGCAAATATGTTGTACAACACGTGTTTCATGATGCTCTCTTCAAAATCTGTCTGCTACCAAGACAATAGAAGCTGCAGGAGGAACAGATGAATTCAGAGTATGCATGTGAAATAACTGGAAGCAAACAGGTGACATCCAGCCCATGCAGGTAATTCTTTATGCTGTTTACTAGATTATATCATAGAATCATAGAGACATATCAATTTAATAGATTACATCAATAAAGAGCTAAAGCCAAAGTTTAAAGCCCGCTGCTAGGGCTATTACACATGCAAGCCCTGCACATTGAGCCACATCGCCAAGGAAGCCTCTGAGATAATTTTCTGCTAACTGTGAAGCTTGTGTGGTACAAACACCATAAAATTTGAATTTGAGTGAAGATGGAAAATTGTGCAGGAAAGCTTGCATTGAGGGTGTTCTTTGAATTATTCATCATAGTTGTTGAACTTGCATTGTTTTTGCTAGCATTTTTCTAGCTGCTGGAATTTGCTTCACACGTTAACTGTCTAACCACTGTATTTAAGTGTACCATAGCAGCTTCCTGCTTCCTGATCCTGGCACTACTTGTCTGGCATGTGAGCAGTTTGCATTTTTAATAATGACTCTCTATGGGGAAATTTATAACAATGACTCTGTGAGAATTTTCTTTGGCTTTCTCTGGGTTTTTGTTTGTTTGGGTTGGTTTTGTTTTGTTTTGTTTGGTTTGGGTTTTTTGTTTGATGCTTAAAAAAAATGGCAGGTGGACGAATGTGTGTATGTGTGCACAGGCAGGTATGCGATGTGCAAGAATAAAAACATCTACTAGATGTTGAAGCTGCTATATGAGAAAATTGCTGGCATTTGTTTAATGTTCTTAGAAACAGTGGTATGACATACTCTCATGAAATTTACTTTGAATCCATCGATACATCTAAGGTTTCACTTAGCTGTAGGATGTCCAATCTATATTACAATATGCAGCTTGTCCTGCTCAATGAAATTCATACTGATCTCCCGAAGTTTGTGTCGTGAGGCTTAACACTCCTCCTTGCAATGAGATCCAATACAATGAAAACATGTAAGGTGATGTGGAATGTACATAACCTCACTCATAATGTTCCAGCAAAACAAAGAAGTGTGAGACCTGATGTAAAAGTTTAATCATGTGTGGTTTGCTACTAATTTTGCAATATGAAACTTAAGCTACTAAATTTGTGTTCCTTTATGATTGGGTTTTTAATCAGACAAGTTAAAATCTATCACACTTCCCATGTTGAAAAATCTGTTCTCTGACTATCATGAAGTTGGTACTGCACGTTTGCTGCTATTTATGTGAATATTTTCAGTAGGGACTGTATTAAATGGTCCAAATTATATATGCATGCTGAGAACTCTCAGCTACACAATGAGAAACGTGTGCCGAGTTTACCTTGAAGACAATAGTTCTCTCTCCATCAAGATAGTTGCAACATATGTATTCTAAGAAATTTTCATTGTAAACAGATAAGATTTTACCAAAGCAAAGGAAAGTAATATAGTAACAAAATCACAGATTCATTACACTACATGTACACAAAGACATTCAGACAGACAGAGACATCTTGAAGACATTATAGATTTTACCAAGACTTTAACTACCTACAATAGTAGCAAGACTTTCCTGGAATCTTTGCATGATTCTGTATGAAAATCTATATAGAAATGTTGTTTCATATAAAAGGTTCTAGGTGTAGTTCTATGAGAAGCTTTTAACAGTCTTGCCAATCATAGCAAAAGACAGACAAACTGAGTTTATTCTACAAATTAGTCACGTGCAGGCATGATGAAAATTATAATCTCAAAACCAATGCTGTCAAACCTTAACATTCACAATGTACATTGTACTCTCATACAGCCCCAGCTCCCTACAGCAAACACTCATGGAAGACTCAAAACAAATTACTCATGTTAAAATCAAAAAGCAAGAATTGAATATACAGGACTTTACAGATATGGACCACTGCTACAGTAAACTTATTTCTTTAAATCATTTGACAATGACAGTGAAGGTTCTACACTGAAAATGATGGAGAAATCTGAGTTACTAAAACTATTGAGTTAAAAGTCATATATCTCAAGGAAGATATCCAGGTATTCAAACTGATGAATTTTAAGAGGCTGCCTTCCCCCTCAAATTTATAGAGTAAATAAAGCTAAAAAGATGGAATATATAAATTTCCAGGATTGTGTAAGAAACTAGTGTAAGATTGTATGAATAATCAGGAATAACAATAATGTGCATTCTACCTTAAGTAGCAGTTTGTTGGGTTTACTTTTAAAAAAGTTAGATATCTGAAGCAAACTATTTTTTAATTGTATCTGTTAACACAATGTGAAACTCCCAAGGGGAACAAAAACCTCTAAATGTCATATGACAATGAATATAACTGAGTTGAAAGAACTGAACTTATGATTGTATTGGTGAACCCAAGAATTCCCGTGTATTTGCTAGTGCTTTAAGTCTTCATCTTTTATTGCAAAAATTGTTATTTTCCTGAGTGCTTTAGAATCTAAATCATCAAACTGTTTTGATCATTAAAGGCTGTAAATCACTTAGGAACTTTTCAAAATATTATGATGCAAGCTCACTTTTCTAGAGTATAGATATGTAGAATGTGTGTGTGTGAACCTATCTCCTTCAACATACCATCGGCAAAATGAGCTGTCTTAGGAAGCACAACTGAGCTTTTTACAATGTAGCAACAGCGTAGGAAAGAGAAATAGAACTGCAAAAAACCCTTTCTTGTTTCTTTCAAAAGCTTTGTATAAACCAATAATTTATCATGGAGGGAAGAATGTATTTTAACAGACACAACATGTTTGGGCAAAACACGTTTCTTGCACATTTCTTTTGGACAAACTTTGCTCAGCAGCATTATAGCACTCAGTGTTGCCTCTTTTGTACCCAAAACAAGTGACATGGAATCATCTCTAACAGTTTGTGGGTGAGTTAGATATGATGATCAGCCATGACATATTGTATTTCCTCACAACATACCTCATCTAGGAAAAAGTCTTGTGATCAAAGTGAAATGTCAAAACTGTAGCAGACTGCATGAGTTAAATGGAAATTGGGAGGTAAAAATTTCTTCTAAACCTGCAAATGCACTAGTTGTGTTTGTTTATATTTATTATGGTAAAACAGAGGCCTTACCAAAAATCAGGCTCACTCTGTGCAAGAAACATGCTTTCTGACACCAAAGGAGAGGGAGAGCCTGATAGCTTATATTGCACATTCTATAGGCTGTTGTATGGGCCCTATTGGCTTCTATAATATTTTGAAAATGCATTCACAATAATATTCTATTTCCACACTAGCAATGTCAGTGGGAGGCTTGGTAGTATGCTATTTAGGTACATTGAGAAAATAATAGCATTTACAATAGCTGGCAATTTGTTTTCTACTGCCACAATGTCTGCTTTTGTTACAGCCTTTGTAGCTGTTAAAAATTTCTTTCTGCCTGTTCTGTTCATCTTTTCCACTTGTTTGTTGGTTTGTTTTTTTTAGTGTGAATCATTTGGATATGAATTGGAGTGGTTTCACTGCCATGAGTTTTCATTATTAGATGTAACATAAATAATGCAAATGTTTTTCTATGGATAGTCATACTGTTCATGGGCCTGATTGATGGTCTTACCAGCAGTACTAGCATGCTCTTTCAAAAGTCAGAGAATATTGCCAAATACTAGTAGTGAGTTGTTAGGGTTTTTATAATCTAAAACCAAATAGATTTAAAAATCAGATTTGTTGCTGTTGGGTATCATTGTATATTTGTTCTGTGAAGTATACTTATGCAGTCAGGGAAAGTGATCATGTAAGGCAGTTCAAGCCTTATCCAAACTATCCAGGTTCATTTGGAGTACTGGCAGAATTTACACAATTCAATGAAAATCAAAAAATTGCAGCAAATCATAAACATATTAAAGACTACTAACAAAATCTGACATGTTAAAGAGCTAGGAAATGTTGTTGTCCAGTAAAATTGTACATTCGAATTCAGTATGATACCCCTGATAAGGACAGGCCAAAGATCTGGTTTGATCAGTTCAGAGATTGTTGAATAGTTATATGTTGTACTCTGCAAAGTGTTAGATACCTGCTGTATCAGGTTGACACACCATTACATATCTGTTCATGTTTACTCTAAATGTTAAGCTTGCTTTAGATACTTCAAACTCCAGTGTAAATACTATCAGATCTGGGAAAATAATATGTGATACTATAAGAATTCATAATAACAAAGTACTGAATTTGCTGAAGATGAAAAAGTCCACGTTCAATTATAAAAAGACATGCAAATATTTTAAAGCTGTAGCAAATTGTGTGTTGCACACTGAATTAACTTAGATTACACAGGGAGTAGGAAAATGAAAACATAATAATCTGCCAAGATAAAAATAGAATTCTTGCTTCAGACTTCTGATACTTAGAGAGTAATGTCCCAATGAAGTGTAAATATGCATATAGAGCTACATGCTCATAATATTTTTAAATATGTTAATTAGAAATTAGTTCTGTTTCTTTAAACTTGACAAAAATAGCATTTCCTAATATTTGCTGTCTACCTGTGATCTAGTTCTTACACCTGCCTTACGGTTTCAATTGCCACCTGCTGCATGCCTCAGACATGTAAATACACGGAAATAAGAAGAATGTGACCTTTAAAGCATCAACTTTGCCACTTTAACTTACCCAGTAGCCACCCAGCAGATACTGAAAGGTGAAGGTTGCACTATTTTTCCTTAATCACTTGTAACTATTGAAGGGAGCCTAGCCTTGTTTCACATCTTTGGTTTTTTGTGTGTTTGTTAAAAGATGAAAGGTAGGGAGGGAAAAAAATAGCATTTGTTGTCACATCTGAAATGGGGAAGTACAGTCCTAAACTTCTTTTTGAAAGTCCATTCAAATCCCGCAGTGAATTGAGCATTGCTCTGATCACCTATCATGCAATGGTAATAGGAATTAACTTTTAATTGCTAACCACTTTCTTCAGGTTAGTTGGAGCTGTGTTACTACGCAAGTACCCAGCAGAAATTAATCCAATGCTTGGACCCACAGAACTAGTCTCAAATGCAGACCTATCAAATTCCATCTGCTGACCAAGAGATGCCTGCAGCTAGTGCCTCAATCCTAAAGGCATGTTTCATTCTGTGGCCTCATAAATTGACTCACCAGAAAATATTTCTACCTGGGTAGGGATGAGTCCATTGAGAAGGACAACAAAGCTGGTGAAGGGTCTAGAGAACAAGTCTTCTGAGGACCAGCTGAGGGAATTGAGATTCTTTAGTCTGGAGAAGATAGAGGCTGAGCTGAGACCTCATTGTGCTCTACAACTACCTGAAAGAGGTTGTGGTGAGGCAGAGGACAGTTTCTTTGCCCGAGTATCAGGTGATAGGACAAGAGGAAATGGCAAAAAAACATGCCACAGGAAGTTTAGACTGGATATTAGGAAAAATTCCTTTATGGAAAGAATGGTCAGGCATTGGAAAAGGTTGCCCAGGGAGGTGGTGGAGTCACTGTCCCTGGAGATGTTCAAGAAGCATGTGGACTTGGCACTTGGGGACATGGTTTAATGGCCATGGTGGTGTTGGTTTGATGGTTGGACTCAGTGATCTTAGAGGTCTTTTCCAGCTGAAATGATTATATGATTCTGTGAGTCCAGAAGAAAGCACACAAGTGTAAGGACAGATTCAGGAAAAGTCTAGTTGGAGTTCAGAAGTTGCCTGAGGCAGCACCACAGCACACAGCATTTGGTCCCAAGGCTGGGATCCACACAGCAATCCCAGGCACATGTTTTCAGAAATACCTTCTATGAGCTAGGGTTAATGCACTTAAATATGCTGTCTTCCTACAGTCAAACCAGCAGATACAAACTTATTTAGTAAAAGCTCATTATTAGAGTTTAATTTGCTGTAATTTTTTCTGCCAAATTACCAATTGATATAGCTGGAAAGAAATATTTTACACATCTATAATCAAGCCTAAAAAGCAATTGGAGCTTCAATTGCGGTGTCTAACTATTAATGTATTAAATTATCCTGATATATCTTCAGTTGATTATATCAAGCACTCTTCTAGAATTTGAGAGAGTAGTAATAAATTAAATGATAAATTACTATTGATTATTTTTAACTTGTTATCTTCCTCTAGATTTTGATATGGGTATTGCCAACTTACTAAAACACGATGAACACAGGCAGTGGTTTCAAGCAAACACTTTGCGTCTGCATAACAATTCTGTATCAGAATTGCATTTTTCTTATGCTCTACTGCTAGGCAATGATGCACTATGGCTGTTCTATGGCACACACATAATGCACATGTACATAATAGCAAGTAGCCTTCTGATGCAGAAAAGCTGACCAAACTATTTCTGTTCTTCTGTTTAAGGATGTTCAGTGGGAGGTACAGAAGAGGAGTAGAAACTCAGCAGCTCAGTGGGATGGACAGAGGAGGAGTACATACACAGCTTTTCAACTCTCATTGCCACACCATGCCCCTTTTGAGCACTAGGCCCTATGAAAGTGTTATCAAATGAATTTCTAAGATAATGCTGTTTGTTTGTTTGTTTGTTTGTTTGTTTGTTTGTTTGTTTGTTTGTTTGCCTAAGGGGCTATTTTTCACCTTCTCTTACGTCCTCTGCACCTTCTGACACCCACACAAAAAATGAGTGTAAAAGACAGCAAGTATGTTCTTCTCTTTAGGTGAGAAGTGCTTTCTTCAGAGGGGATGTGATTTCTAGGTTTGACTGTTCCATTAAACAAACAAAAAAAAAATCACCCTCATGGAATAAACACAGTGTTTGATCAACATATACATTAAACAGAGCACGCCTGGGTACATGGTTATATACGCACCACAAAACAATTGGAAGGCCTGCGTTTGTCAGCATTTAAAGATCTTGACATCAGAAATGCCATTGCCAACGTATTTTGTAAAATGTGATTCCCAAAAAGTCCTGAAAATGCTATTATTGGCATACCAGTCATGGTGGTAACTTTGTTCTACAAAAGAAATACTACTCTAATCAGCAATTTTCTAGATATCAAGCACTTTTTGTTTCAAAAGCATTTTGTATATCTGTGCAAAACTGCTACAAACAGTAGGGGTTTTTTAATGCAAAAAACCCCATTAATATGATAGATCACAGCTTCTATGATACTGAAAAGGTAATATTTACATGAATACAGTATCTCTAATAAATATATAACTTCCCATTAATTTGTAGCATAACAAATTCAGTCATTTTACAGCATACGAACGTGTTATTGGCTTTTACAAAATTCCATTCCCCTCCAGATAACTCCCTGCAGTTTTGTCCCTCATTTCCAGAAATATCCTTGAATGTGTTTTTAGAGACTCATAGACGTTCAAAGACAGATGCAGAACAGCTGGGAACTTACTTTTGGAAGTGGTTAGCTACCTGTTTCAGTTTTCTTTAGCAAATTTTACCTGGGAAAGCAATCACAAACTTTGATCCCACAGGCTGGTGGAAAAATATCTTTACATCGTCCCAGGCTATCCACATAATCAACTTTTAATAGGGAGGAAGAAGCAGATGCAGAATGTTACCTTCCCTTGAGAGACATCTGTCTGGGTTCAGGTGGCCATGTGCCATCAGAACATATTTGTGCTGCAGTGGACAGCAACTGTAACTGTCACACCAGCAGCAGATACACGGCCCTCCTATACAGGCTTTATGCTATTCCACTCCTCTTGGTGTGGTCCAGACAAAGTTTTGGCCACATCAGGTCCTTGCATATAATGAGCCGGAGGATGTAGATGTGTGACAAGTGGAAATCAAAATGCAGAGGACTATGAAATAACAGTGAATTAGTTAACTACTTTAAAGAATAAGAATTACACATGCTGTGAGAGTAGAACATGTAGGATGCAGCTGGATAGGGCAGTCATTCAGTTAAAATGGAAACAGTTTATGAAAGTTGAGTTCTGAAATAAAATCCATTTTGCTGTCATTACAGGAAGCTGGAGTGATATATCTAACAAAAAGGCTAAGCAACAACCAAAATTTGATTTCATGTATATCAGGTCAAATTACACAATGCAAATAAGATTTAGTATATGTTTAGTGTTCATGAATCATTTGTGAACAGACTTTCTTTATTTGTAGGCATACATCAAATTGCTTCTGTGTAAGCATGCCACAATCTTTTGCATTGTTTGCGAATCACTCACATTGACTGCTCATCGCATGCAATTGATCATTTGGCTCAAAAGCCAAAATTTCCCCTCAAAGGATGCATTAGAATGTACAAGAAAAACAGAGATGAAATAGCAAAAAAATACACTTTCGATAGCCATGTCTGGATGAATACTTGTATCTTCTGAAATTGGTGAAACGTTAGTTGAATATTGGGAAACTCTTCAAATAGGAAGGATGACCAAAAATAATGTAAGTGAATACACTACAGTGCTCATTGATTAAGTAAATAATTAAGAACTCAAGGGTTTCTTGGCTCTAATTGTAAGAATTTAAAAGAAAAATAATGTGAAAGTATTAAAGTTTCCCCAAAGCAAGGAAAAAATAGCACTGAATGTAATGAGCCTTTTGATTTAAAAAATAACTGAAGTATTAGTTAATTTCATGGTAGATACAGCATAATAAAAGAGCTTTGTGGAAAAAAAATATTGAAAATACGAGATAGCAGAATGTAACTCTGAAACACTTAGGCAAATCAAGAGAAAAATAACTTCACTGCAAACAAATAATTTAAGATCCATAGCCTAAATTATACACTTCACAGAACTGAAGGTATAACCATCATCTTTTATGAAAATGACCAACCTACTACAGAGATTAGAGAAAGGTTACAGAAAAACAATTAAACAATCATCTAAGAAAACATAAAAGCAATTTCCTGAGCACAAGAAACTTTATACATACCACAATCTACTGATAGCCCAGGAATGTTTAATTTGGAGAAAGTGTTTAAGAAAAATCTGAAGAGTAAGTGTCAAAAATCACCATAGAGGAAGTTTAATCCTTTCCGGACAGAAAACCTTCCTTCCTCCCTCTGTCAGTTCTTGGTCACAAAGTTGTTGCACCTTAATGATCTTAATCATCGATCAATCTTGATGATTATATGGAATCTTAACTTGAAATCCATGAAAATGAAAACAATTATTCTACGTTCCAGTACTGCTATTTTGGTAGCGCATGATCATCAGCTTCAGAAACCATGTGAAATTGTTCTGGACAGAAGCAGAAAAATTTTAAGCTAAACAACAAATTGTTAAACAAAAACATTGAGAAAAATAGTGGAGTGATTTTTACTGTAAAATTAAAAGAATGGCAATATTTTAAAAGTCTAATCACTCAGAAGCACATTTGTGAGAAGGTGTCCTACAGAAGAGAATTAAGTATCTCCTGGTTAATGTCTGAAATCTTGCAAGATAAAGTAAGTTTATCTAATTCAGTACTTGTTAACTTCTTCAATGACAAGTAGACTCAAAGAGCCTATCAACAACAGTATATTCTGACTGCTTGTTTTCAGTACAGAAAAAGGTATTTCCCTTTATCAAAGAGCTTTATGAATTTGTGTAAGTCAGTTAAGTGATGACATCAACAGTTCTTGTCATATTTTTCTTCTTTTCAGCTTTACTCTCATATGGGTGAAACACTGAGTATAAAACAGTGGGGAAAGTAGCCTTGCTCACAAAATGCTGTATTCTAAGGTCCACAACAGCAAAAATCAAGACTGCAACAGCTGCATTGAATAATAGCCTTGTGGATGACAAAGTTAGCTCTTTCATAGGGCTTAGGATAAACTTTTTCTGGCCACAGTGGCCTTTTTCCTTTGCAAAGGACATGACCTCAAAGCAATGGTAGACGTTCAAAAGGTTTTTTGTGAAGAGCATGAAAAATGTATTAACTTCTCATGCGGTGTGACATCTTACCTGCTGTTATTCATTATTATATCCAGTGACAGGAATAGTAAATGCTACACAAACAAACAAACAGATACTTCAGCTGGAGTTAGTGAAGTACTGTTGTGTTCAGTGATTTGGTCCAATTCTATTCCAGGGGTTTATATAGCCACCATCACACTGGGAGGGATAAGAATCAAAAGAAGAAAAAGACAGCACACAGTATAGAGCTAAAAGACCATTTTGCAAGTGACATTCTAACAGGGAGATGACATAAGACATGCACCATTTAAAGCAACAAAACTATTTAGGGAACACTGTGCACAGATGAGGAAGTACTGAAGTCAGTATGAAGCCAGTGCATGTAAAAAGGAACTGAAGATAGAACCTGGCTTTTTTGTTATCTACAAAGCTTAGATAACTGCTTTGCTTAGATAAAGAAAATGGTTAGATAAAACTAGGATGCTCCACTCTGGCTTAAAGAAGCCCAAAGTAAAGGGGCTAGTGTCTTCAGATTCTTAAGCTTGTTACCAGCACCGACATTAAAAAAATATTGCACAAATTTGCACAGACTTTTAAAGCATATTTAGGTAGTTTTCTATTAATAAGGCACTATTATAACATTGCTATAGCAACCCTAGAGTTATGGTTGAGAGATATTTTGTAAGCCTTTCTACCCAGGTGATTCCAACTTCTTTTAAAAATGCTTTAAGTGCTTATCAGTTCACCTTAAATATTTCAGGTCTATTAATAACTTAATAGCAAACACTTTAGAAAAGTTTTTTAGAGGGCAAATGTCATACTTGATGAATCAGCCTGTTTAAACATTATACTTCTGCATTAAGGTGTATGTTCAGATGAGTCAGTATTCAATGAAAAGGAAATGAAAGACAGAAGATGTTGATATGATGAGTAAGACTGTAAGATTATGCAAAACTAAGTCAACAAATTAAGAATTATTACATTTGCAACACCTGTAATGTTACCCTGAGAGATTAACATATTAAGCAGTACACCTATTAAACAATAAAAGTAAGCAGCACACGCAGCAGTACAAAGCACTATGCGAGCAGAAGTTAAGGTTATTTTGGGAAACAATTTCCCCACTTGCATGTACAAAACATTATCAAACTAAATCCTTAACATAGGATCAGATGTTTACTCTTTGGCAAAAATGCAACAGAGATGAATTGACAGAGGCTGGTGGAGCACTGGAACAGAGTGCCCAGAGAGGCTGTGGTGTCTCCCTCTCTGGAGAATTTCAAAACCCTTCTGGACACATTCCTGTGCAACCTCATTTAGGCATACCTGTGTTAGCAGGACAGTTGAGCTAGATGACCTCCAGAGGTCTCTTCCAAGCCCTACAATTCTATAATTCTTTGGTTCTATGATTCTGTGAAGAAAACCAAACCAAAACAAAAAACCCAACAACCAAACAACAACATAAACCAGTCACTGGGAAGTTTTCCCTTCAATGGGTTGTTTCCATTCAAAAGTAACAAGAGTTTTCACCTATAGACCTATGTGGAGGGCCAGCTTTGTAGCTCTTCTTGGCCACCAAATGAGGCAGGTCACCTTTGGCTCTCTGCCATTCAATACCTAGACTGCTCTGGGAGGAAGCTAGACCTGTGTGGGGATTTCTTCTATTCCTCCAACCATGAAATAACCCTCTGGGCAAGGAAGAGTACTCAATACAATACAATACAATACAATACAATACAATACAATACACCAGGTTGGAAGGATCATCGCGTCCAACCCATCAAACAATCCAACCCACCCAACAACTAGACCATACAGCCAAGCACCCCATCAAGTCTTCTCCTGAACACCTCCAGTGAAGGTGACTCCACCACCTTCCACTCTAGGAAGTTCATAACTTTTCTTTTTTGTAAGTGTCTCCTGAAGACTGTGGGGAAGAAAATGGACATTCTCACAGCTGACATTTTCATTTATGTTTAAAAGAGAAAAATGTAAGTTTCTCACAGAAGGTAAAAGTTTCCTTTTTTCATTTTCTCAGTCAATGCCGAATCACATTGTTCTGGTCACAATAAGACAATTGTGACTGAAATCACAGGAATATATGTCCCTACTCTAGAATAGGATTAAACTATTTCTGATAGATATTTTCCTCTAACACGTTCTCAGAGATCCTCAATGATTCCACGATCTCACACAACAACCTGCCCTATTATTGTACCACACTTAGGACTAGGAAGTTTTTCTTGATGTCTGACATAAATCTCTCTTCCTGCAATTATACTGAATTTATCTCTTGAAGATAATGTACTATGTTCAACAGGAGATGATGTGTGAATGATGATGTGGTGACTTGTGAAGCTACACCATCACTCTTCAATGTGCTATTCTTACAGAACAAGTGATTTACACTTTCACCAAGGATCATTTAGTTCAAAATGTCACATTAATCTGGGGGAAATTAAAAAGTCCAAATTTTAATGAAATCTAAATTGCTACTAATAATTTTTTTTTCAGTTTTGCAAAGGATACAATATACATTACTGTATACAATGCAAAACAAATATGCAACTTCATTAAATTATTTTCATGGGTTTTTTAATTAATTTTTCTGTTTGCATATAGTATAAACTAGATCTTGAAGGAAAACCTGCAAGTTTTCATTCTTGCATTTAAAACCTTTTTGCTATATGTGCTGAACAGGCTACAGAAAAGTCCCTTATAGGTATCAGATACATTCAAATAAACATTCAAGTCCAGAACATTTTCAAATGTCTCTTTGCTAAATTCACATGGCACCAGTTCCTTGATTCCTGCAGCACACACCCACCAAAGACACTGCTTTCACAGCAGAAAATTATAATTTCCCATTTTAGGTAGATTAAAGATTTTACACTTCCTAAGGTTAAAGGGTCCTAAACACAGATGTTTATGGCATAATCAGAGAAAAAAATACATATAGAAAAGACCAAGTGAAAGACTCTTCTGTGCTAAGTTTATCAAAATATCTGAGGGTTTTTTTTTATTTTGTTTTCAGGAAGAGATGACCACATTTAATTGGTAAAATGCTTTTTGTACAGCTCTTGCTTGCTGTATTTTATACCGCTGGAAAATGATTAAACATGTCAAACAATGGATGAGAAATGTAGAGAACAATATACAAGCCAGCACTGCTCAGTTGTGGCCCAGAAAAGATTCCCAATTTAGGGGACAGAGGAGGATTCAGACTGAAGTAAGTTTTTACATCAGAGACAGTGAGTTAAATTTGCACATCAGTCCTCAAAGAGTAATGAAGGCTTGGTGGGGATAGAAAGGATGTGATCAAAGACGTCAGTGTAGGATGAATGTAGGACATAGTCATCACAATCTCATTTTTAATAAAGGTATTGAAGTTGCTGTTGTTGAAGGCTTAAATCCATTCGTTGTCTCAGAAGTCCAATGGGATGATAATGGCATGCAACACTGTGAATACAGTTAAGAAAAATTAGGAAGCTGGAATATCCCAGAAACAGAGCTACATTTCTGCATCAAGGCAATCCGGCAATTTAGTGACACCAAAAGTTGACAAAGCAGGAGAGATAGCTGAGACAAGCTGCCGAACAAAACCCACAGCAACAGAACAGCTCCTGGCAAGGAACTTCTATCCAGAGCCAGACCGGTTGCAATGTAATTGCAACTCCACGGAAATCCACCATAAAGACTATGTAAACTGTGCCTGAATTGAATGTTTTGAGTTGTATATCTGTTTCAGATGAGCCTTCTCATTTTTTCCAACAATAACGAGTCTCAGTTCTATCAACAGCAGGGCAAGATGATCGGTAGGAACAGCCACTTTGAGATTCTTAACAGTTCTTCTGTGCTGCTCATGGAGGTGCTTAATTGGTGACAGCATCACAGAATCACAGAATCAACCAGGTTGGAAAAGACCTCCAAGATCATTAAGTCCAACCGATCACTCAACCCTATCTTATCAACTAGACCATGGCACTAAGTGCCTCATCCAGTCTTAAACACCTCCCTGGGCAGCCCATTCCAATGGCCAAACACACTTTTTGTGAAGATTTTCTTTCTAAGATCAAGCCTAAACTTCCCCCTGTGCTGCTTGAGACTGTGTCCTCTTGTTCTGGTGCTGGTTGCCTGGGAGAAGAGACTACCCTCATCTGGCTACAACCTCCCTTCAGGCACTTGTAGACAGCAGTAAGGTCTCCCCTGAGCCTCCCCTTCTCCAGGCTAAGCAACCCCAGCTCCCTCAGCCTCTCCTCATAGGGCTTGTGCTCCAGACTCCTTTCCAGCTTTGTTGCCCTTCTCTGGACATGGTCAAGCAACTCAACATCTTTCTTGAATTGAGAGGCCTGGAGCTGGACACAGGACTCAAAGTGTGGCCTAACTGTGCTGAGTACAGGGGCAGAATGACCTCCCTGCTCCTGCTGGCCACACTGTTCCTGATACAGACGAGGATGCCACTGGCCTTCTTGGCTGCCTGGGCACACTGCTGGCTCATGTTCAGCCTACTGTCAACCAGCACCCCCAGGTCCCTTTCTGCCTGGCCCCTCTCCAGCCACTCTGGCCCCAGCCTGTAGCACTGCATGGAGTTGTTGTGGCCAATGTGTAGAACCCAGTACTTAGACATGCTAAATCTCATGCCGTTGGACCCCACTCATCAATCCAGCCTGTCAAGGTCCCTCTGCAGAGTCCTCCTACTCTCTAACAGATTGACACCTGCTCCCAACTTGGTGTCATCTGCAAACTTACTGATGATGAGATGATGCATCATCAGTGCATCTGTTTCCTGGCTAAAATGAAACACACTAGGGAGTCAGCTCTCACTGTAGCCTACTGGAAACTCCATAAAACTGTGGAATTGTGCTGTGGGTTAATTTTCCACACTGAAAGTTTCACACAGCTCTTTCCATAGATACAGAATCCTCAAAGGAAAAGCAATCTACTGACCAGGTGGTGAGTGTATATAAACAAATCTGATATATTTGTACACATTTCTATTAACCACTTATTTAACATTGAATCAAAATACATTTTGCTTTTCCCCACTTAGAATCTAGTCAGGCTTTTTTCCCTGTGAAACTGTCTGTAAAATTCTATAGTGTTCAAGAAGTTTTGCAAAGTCAGAGCGTAGCTAGCAATTAAATTTAGTAACTAGTCATTTATTGTGAAGAAAGTTATATAGAAATATGTTTGCTGTCAAAAATACTCAATGTTCACTTACACAACACATGCTGAAACATGCAAATAGTGCAAGGAAGTTAATATGGTTTGGTTCTTCCTTTCCTCCACACCTTCAAGTAAGATATATGATATTGCTGTGGGAAACTTATTCATACTTGAAATCAAGTCAGGTTTGAAACATGTTTAACATATTCCAGGTGAGAGAAAAGATAATAAGTAAATAAGGAAAACCATTTATTTACCAAACCCCTGCAGCTACTGTATTACTTATTCCAGTGCAAAATGTCACCAAATAAGAATTGTGAGATTTCACACAGGTGTAAATGATTAATTATACACAGGACGATTAATTATACACAGGACACAGAATGTACAGCAGACTGCACAGGATGCAAAAATGTTCCCATTTTTCCTCAGATTCATTTTCAACTGTCATCAGATCCACTTAAATAAAATCTCCATATTTTTTTTCATATCCTTGGTTTTTGCTTTTTATGTGTGTGTATGCTAAATTATCACTCTGTACTCATTAGTTCTATATAATTCAATGTAATTTAGGGTGAGTTACACAGGGGCATCAGGATTCCTCCAGGAATAATTGCATAAAATTATATTTACAAATTAGATTTTTATTTTTTAAAAAACATGTTTTCTGATGTTGTCTGACCAGATATTTCTGGCCAGGAGTGATTCTCTGCCATTTTTGTTGGACCTGGGCTCACGTGCTGCAAGATGAGTCCATTCTACCGTCAAACACAGTCACTTCTCATAACACAGTCACTTCTCATCATTATACACTGCACAGCTACCTTTTCAAATGATTTAGCTATTTTCTGCTTTGATTTCAACCAGGATGCTATTATTTATCTTTGCTCATTAATTCTTACAAGATGTTTCACACTTTTACGTTCTGTATTTCTGAGAAACGTCTGCAGCAAGAATTCCATAGGACCAAGTTAAGACTGAAATATTCCAAGCATGTGTTAAGGAAGCTTCAACTTCCTATTGCCAAAAGGCAGTGCAACAGAAAGCATGTGTTTTCTTTAATCTTCCTAAAACATACTTAACATAGAGAAATGTTTTTAAACTCTGGCAGTATTTTTTTCTAACAATATGCATTGCTTACTAGTGCAATACAATGTAATGGTCAAAAAGCTGGAGATTATTTCTATTCCAAATATTTATGACCTAAACAACACAAAGATGACAGATTAAGAAACAAATACCAGAAAAGAGTTCTGTGAATTTCAGGATCCATGAGGTCTTGTTTTACATCAGAGTTATCATCAAATCACAGAATTGGTTTTGTAGTAAAAGACCTCTAGGGTCATCAAGTTCAACCACTGAACTAACAACACCATGGCCACTAAACCCCATCCCAAAGTTCCATGTCCACAAGTTTCTTGAACACCTCCAGGGATGATGACTCTACCACCTCCCTGGGCAACCTATTCCAATGCATGATGACTCTTTTTGTAAAGATTTTTTTTTCTAATATCCAATCTAAATCTCTCCTGGCAGATACTTAAAAACCTCAGCAACAGGCATACAGATAGTTTGGGAGCTACTGATATGAGAACTTAAAGTTATAATAGATAACTATTGGAAGATAGCAATTGCATTTTCTGAGGAGCTTGGAGGCATATTTTCTAAGGCTGGAGTTGTACCTTGTGACTGATTGGCTTCATAACTGAATAATATTAACAGTACACCATGAGTTCACTTGTTATTGGGCAGTAAAAAATATGCACAGGAGAGAAAAATTTGATGGCTGAAACTGTGAGAAAAGCCAAAATCAGGGTTTGTATCTGGAGAGTCCACAGAGGAAAGAAAAGCAGACTGAAACTCTAATAATTTAATGTGTAATAGAATGAGAATCTCACAGTTCTCTGCATAGTTTTTCTACTGTGCAGTAAGAATAAGTTCAAAGTGCATTCTTCCTTCTCAGAGGAAGATGAAATAAAGTTTTTCTTCTGTGTGCCATCTTCTCAATAAAGAGAAACTTTCAATCCTTCTATTCCACTTCCAAGTTTTGCCAAAGGCATAATACTTTGTTGACACTAAAGGGTAAATATAAGCATTCATACAGTATAATCATGGAGATTCTTTTTCTTCAGGAAGCCAGTCCTAAAATCAGATGAAGGAAGCACTAACAAGGAGTGGTAGCTTTACTGTGGTGAGAGGCGAGGAAACAGGCATTTACTTGGGAAGAGCTGATCTAGAGTGGAAGGTCAAGTGAGGCAGTGAAATAGGTGGTGAACCTGCCAAAAGGGATGAAAACAGACAAATGGGAGAGAGAAAGATGACACAGAAAATCAGAGGAAAGAGGGAGGGGGAAATGGAGAACTGGAGAATGGATGAGAATAAGGAGAGTAAAAACTGGCTGGTTGGGGAGAAAAGATTGACATCTAGTCCCTCTGGATAACATTGTCTCAAATTATTTGCAAGCACAAATACATTTATCTTCATGCAGATTATGAAGGGGAAAGCACAGGGCATCTCAGAGGAAATGTAATCCACTCAGTCCTTTTACTTCTCTGAGGAAACAGCATTTGGTCAGTGCTTCCAAGGCAAGAAAGTGAAAACTAGCTTTATACAACAGCTGCAGATGAAGACTGCCAAGAAGTCAAAGTAGTTCATTACTCAATACAATACAATAAACCAGGTTGGAAGAGACAATACAATACAATACACGAGGTTGAAAGAGACCTTCAAGATCATCGTGTCCAACCCATCATCCAATCCAACCCACCTAAACAACTAAACCATGGCACCAAGCACCCCATCAAGTCCCCTCCCGAAAACCTCCAATGAAGGTGACTCCACCACCTCCATGGGCAGCTGATTCCAATGGGCAATCACTCTCTCTGTGTAGAACTTCTTCCTAACATCCAGTCTAAAGATGTTAAAGAGCATGGGGCCCAGTACTGATCCTTGGGGCACACCACTAGTGACTCCTCCTAGAGTCTGAAGATTCATAGCTCCTTTGATCCATTAGAAGCTTGTTGGGGTCTGTAACAAGGAGTTTGAAGAACTCTTCTGTGAAGAATATTGGTTGTGAGAGCACAGAGGAACAACACAAGCAAAGGAACCTGCAATAGGAAAACAAATCCATGTATTTCAGCTGGCATAAGAGATGGCAGTGATCAGAAACTCTGGATGTTATTTGATAATCTCAAGATGTAGCAGTGAGAACAAAATGTCATATACTACAACTGCAAGAATGAGAAGTTGTTCAGCACAGATATTTGAATGAAGCTTGAAAATAAACTTCAGCAAAAGAAGGTTCGTGTCCCAGGACTGCCTTGGCAAAGAGGTCATGGTGAGAGAAGTTACAGACCTCTGTTGACAGCTAACGAGTAACTAATAATGAATTGCTGTATGTAGCCACTGACACTATAACTGGTTTGGAAAAGTTATAAAAATCATATTAATTGTAAAGATTAACATTAACCTTATCTAAAGATGAAAAGGTCTCTGGTTTTATTTAGCAATTTATTGTGGGGTTAATGTTAATTTAAAAGCTAGAAATGTAACTAGGTGATTTTAATCCATTCCTGGCATTGGCTTAATAAGGGGCAGACTATCTCATCAGCTCTGATACTCTCCTTGCTAATAGGAGTGCCATAGTAGGTGATGCTGAAGATGAGAAGGCAATCTCCTCCCTAACTGCTCATGCGCACAGTGCTCTTCAGAACCATGACACTGGTGCAAATCACATCCTGCACAACTGTGAAAAGGCAGACTTCAAGGGAGCAGAAAAGGGCTACAGTTTTATTTACATCACCTACCCCTACAGACATGAGACCTCTTCACTTGTCTATTGCACCTTCTCCAGAAGAAGAGAGGCCTGAGTTTAACCTTCCCTGTGACAGCAGCTGCTGAAAAGTCCTTTTTCTTGGTGGTAAGTACACTATATGGAAGGAAGAGGCAAGGTTGGCATCTTATTTTCAGCTCTTTTAAATAAATGATCGTTTGCCTTCAAAAGAAAATGTCAGTTTTATTTCCAGAGAACAGTCTCATGAGGAGCCTGAGCAGTGTCTGAAGCTTGGATGTGCTTGATGGGAAAGGAGAGCGTAGTATAAACACAACAGCAGGCAGGAGAGAGCATTAACAGCACTCCTCTGCTTGAAAATTAGACGTGTTCTACAACAACCCTTCCTTGCTCTCACTTTTAAAGTTGATTGTTTTCCTAGAAACTCTGAACTGATAGAACTTGGTTTTTAAAATTAATTTGACTAGAATATAAAGAGGTGGAATAGACAGCTCAGAAGACATGTTTCTCTGTTTCAAATTGGTGGTCTCAACAAGCCCTAACCATAAGCAATGATTAATGCTTCTGAGGACCCTGAAATGTAAGAATAATCCTCATTTTACAGAAGAGGAAACAGACACAGAACAGTTTGGTGACTGCTAGGGTCAGAGTGTAGCAATGCTATCTCATCTGTCAATCTCTGCTGCCCTTTCCCACAGTATATGATCTTCTCTCAAGAATTAATAACAATATTACAACAGGCCATAAGTCTAAATTTGCTCTTTCCTTTCCCCAGACAGGATTTATCTAACTTATTTTCTCACTCCTCATTCTGACCTTTTCTGCTTTCCTTTTCTCCAATGCTGCTTGAAGCTGTGTACATGGTGGGGATAACAGGGCTAAAATAACATTTTATACTTTACCCTGAAGGCTGTGAAAGTTGTGATCATTCTTAGCTGTTTCAGCAAGGGGTTCAAAAGTCTTCTACATTCTACACTGTTGTGAGACTTACCCATGAGGTTAGGAGAAACATTGTTCTTACAATAAAGTAGATGGCAGGAGTGAACATTGTCTCAAAACAAGTTACTCAGGTAGTGACTTGGAAAACAAATCTTTTAAATAACGATATTCTGAAACTGAGCCAAACTTTGTGGAGGGTCAGCCTACAGTGGGAAACGCTTAGGTTTCAGGCAGCAGGGTAACTATTAGTGAACAGTATACCTGAAGACAGAATAGAAATATCTCCTCTCTAGTGCTTGGTGGAAAGACTATTTCTTTGATTGTTGGAAATTCTGTTGTATGTGAAAATGTCAGGAAAAGTGATCTGACTTGAGCACACCACTGAACAAAATTCCTTTGCTTCTTCAGATATGCTCTTGACTGTCTCGCAGCTCCTTTGCCCGGCACTGAAGCATCCTGCAGCAGAGGTGCCAGGCATCATCCAAAATCACAAGCAAGCACATTGAATGTTTCTAGGGAGTGCCTTTTTCCAGAAACCTGCCAATGTCTTTCCAAAATATTAAATTCTGTGCCTGCTGCACGATTACTGTCTGCCAAAGGTGGGTGACCTGTTCCGTTAAGTTCATGTCTTATTGTACAGGCCTTCCATAGTTCACTGTGTTTGGCCACTGCAAGAAATTGATCCACAGCCTCAAGATGCTACAAAGAGCCAAATTTCAGACTGAAAACCTCAGTGCCAGAGTTTATTGGCAAATTTGTCTGCAAGTTATATGACCTGCAAACTATGTCACTAATTGGATTTGCTTTATTCCTATTATATCTGACAACAATAGTAAGAAAATGGAAGAAAAAAATTGAATAAATATTTTTGCAAGTGGTTTTTACCTGCCTGAGGCCTCACATTTTCAGTAAAAAAAAATTAAAAATTTCTTTAGTGGATGCTTTAAGGTACCCAAGCTGAAAGATTTTCAGTTTGAGGGCACACCCATTGACTAGGTGAGCTACTTGTATTGTTCAGACCACATCTATGTTTGTAATTGAGTTTTTCACACAAGTAACATACACCATGGTGGTTACCTGAATGACAACTGTGTGACTGATTGGATAGACAATTTGGGAATGCCCAAGTACAGTCTGTCTGAATATTGAAGTGTCTAAGCAAATGAGCTTCTCCAGCATGTAAAACCTGAAAGCACCAGTCCAGGGAGCCCTCTTTCTCTTCAAACCAGATTTGAGAGCTGGCTCGAAGGTAAATATAGTCACATGATACTCCTACCACCTTATCATATGTGGCTAAATAGTATAGCATACCTTATTTCCTTGCTATTTTGAGCAGCCCAGTGGACTGACTTTGGCTAGCTGGCACCAACTGATCTGGTTTTGGTAATGAAGGTCAGGGTAGAGCGGTAAATCAGCTTGGAGGTAAAAATTCAGCAAAGTATAAGAACAAACAGATATAATCAATTCACCTATACTTATTCAAGAGAGTGGTGCATTAATTCACCCTTGTAGGTTGTTTTTGCATCAACGTGTAGTAGAAGACAATGCTAATGGAGCTGAATACTATAGAGTAGCAGATAGCTGCTTTCTCCCACTCATTTCCTCTTCATTTGTTTTTTTTCCTGGGGGCATAATCAGAGCATAAAGCTGTTATCCCTGAGCCTGAGCACAAATTCTGAGAATGTAAAGACTAAGTTTGCAGCTTCTTCAATACAAGAAATCTATGAAAAATTACCCATCATTTAATAGATTTTTGTTTGTCTCTGGATTTCATACATTCTGAGTCACTTACCCATGTCACCAAAGTTTAATAGCTATTAATTTGACAAAAAGAATCTTAATGTCACTGTATTTTTTCATGGAAAGAGGTATCAAACAAGTGTTTCATCCAGAATTATATTAGCACCACACTATTTCAAAGCTAAGTTTGAGAAAGGTAATTGAATAGGAAAAATGTACTCTGGAGAGTTAAAATGCACATGGTAAATTGCTTTGAATTTGGTTTAACCAATTTATGACTAATGGAGCCATTTTGGTTTGATCACAGGATGTTAGGGGTTGGAAGGGACCTCTGGAGATCTTTGAGTCCACACACTCTGCCAGAGTAAAACCATATAATCTAGCACAGGTAACATCCAGACAGGTCTTGAAAGTCTCCAGAGAAGGAGGCTCCACAACTTCTCTGGGAAGCCTGTTCCAGTGTCCTGTTACCCTTACAGTAAAGACGTTTTTCCTCATGTTGAGGTGGAACTTCCTGTGCTGTAGTTTACATCCACTGCCCCTTGTACTGTCACAGGGCACAACTGAAAAGAGTGTTTTTGGGTGGTTGTTTTGTTTGTTTGTTTAGAATAGAATAGAATTAACCAGGTTGGAAAAGACCTTTGAGATCATCGAGTCCAATCTACCATCCAACGCTATCTAATCAACTAAACCATGGCACCCAGTGTCCCATCCAGTCTCTTCCTAAACACCTCCAGTGATGGCAACTCCACCGCCTCCCTGGGCAACCCATTCCAATGGCCAATCACTCTTTCTATGGAGAACATCCAACCTAAACCTCCCTGGGTGCAGCTTGAGACTGTGTCCTCTTGTTCTGAGGCTGTCCCTTCCTTCTTGACACCCAGCCCTCATATATTTAGATATATTTATTAGATCCCCTCTCATTCTTCTCCTCTCCAGACTAAAAAGCCCCAGGTCTCTCAGCCTCTCCTTATAAGGAAGAGCTCCAGTCCCTTAACACCCTTGTAGCCTTCCATTTGACTCTCTCAAGTAGATCCCTGTCTCTCTTGAACTGGGGAGTCCAGAATTTGATGTAGTATTCCATGTGGGGCCTCACTAGGGCAGAGTAGAGAGGGAGGAGAACCTCCCTCAATCTGCTGGACACACTCTTCTTAATACACCTTCTTGGCCACAAGGGCACATTGCTGTTCCATGGATAATTACTTGTCCACCAGGACTCCCAGGTCCTTCTCCACAGAGCTGCTCTCTAGCAGATCACCTCCTAACCTGTACTGGTGCAGCTTATCCAGGTGCAGGACTCTGCACTTATCCTTGTTGAACCTCATTAGGTTCCTCTTTGCTCAGCTCTCCAGTTTGTCCAAATCTCACTGAATGGCCACACAGCCTTCAGGCATATCAGCCAAGACTCTCAGTCTTGTATTGTCAGCAAACATGCTGAGCAGGCACTCTGTCCCATCATCGATGTCTTTGATAAAGATGTTGAACAGGACTGGACCCAGCACTTATCCCTGGAGGACTCCACTAGTTACAGGTCTCCAGCTGGACTTGACACCATTGATCGCTACTCTTTGCACTCTATTGTGTAACCAGTTCCTAATCCATCTCACTGTCGGTTCTTCTATCCCACACCTCCCAAGCTTACTCAAAAGGATGTTATGGGAGACTGTCAAAAGTGTTGTCCTGAGACAGGAAAGTACCACACCAATATGTCAGATATCTACAGATTATGGATTAACACAGTCTACTAGCAAGAACATTACTATTTAAATTCACAAGCAACCTCACAATAAAGGCCAAAAGTTCATTCTCACACATAGCTGAACCAGGAACAAAAATAAGCAGACCTTAAGAATAATGATCTCCATTTAGCTAATTAATTAAAACAACGTTCGGTAACTTAGGAATAAGAATACTCCTGAGAGATTTTTTCATAGCTTTCAAGATCATGGATACAGTACAAAGTAAAGTAATCTTTTGATGTTAGATGAGTGGAAGCAGCTTCATTGGCATATTCTTTTCTGCTGTTTTGAAGTTAGCACCATGTTCTTATTTGTTCTGGCATAGTACAGTCTCCTCTATTTTTATTTAACTGAAAAGCACTCTTAACAACATAGGATGTTAATATTCACATTAAATATTAGTGAAAACATAGTAAAAGACAACTGTTAGAAATTCAAGCATGAATAGGCAATGCTATAGTTAGACCCATCCAAGCACAGCTGACATGAATTGAGATTCTATGTCCTGGCCTTCCTCTCCAGTGCTGTGCAGAACACAGGAGCATCATTTCAGCTTAACTCCACTTGGAAACACTAAAACATTCTAAGCTTAGACTTTAACTGACACTTTCATCGTGCTAACTATATTTCAAACTTTTGCCTCAAGCTCCTGCCCCTCCACACTCTGCCATCCTCATGAATAGCATATTCAGTGATATACAAGTGCAGTCATACAACCCTCCTACCTGAAAAGATAGAGTAGGTTAATTTACATATTTATTAAACATTGTAAGTAGAAGCATGCACTGCAGTGCCACATTGCATTGTGAAGGAGGGCTCCAGTAGCAGCTGGGACTACTGTACTGGAAAACACACAACAGTCAGTCTGTTGACGCATATGTGAATAAAGGTAGGGAAATGCCACAATGGGTATTTAAGACAAAACCAACTTGAGAAATAACTGCACTCAGAAGTGCAGCTGTGCTCTGCAGGGGCATAGAGAACATCCTTGATCTCTCATTCTCTGTTGAGATTGCAGTAAAGACAGCACATGTGGCTGGCCAGGAAGGACACTCATCCATCAGCTGCTACACAGCCAGCCTAGCAGTAATGAGGGACTCCAGAGGGAGCCTGGTTCAGTTCTTACTTGGAAGGAGGATGTTGCTCAGAAGTATAAAATGGAAATGCTCATTACAAAAAGAATGAAAAGCTGAAAGAAGAGTTTATTGTTGGAACTATGGAACAACACTACAATCAGACTACTGGTCTCACACCTGCTAATCATAAGTTCTTTCCCATGCAAAGATTTCTGGATAGCAATCCTAAAAGAGCTGCTTGAAGTCACATCTTGACACCACACATGGGACTAGTAAAAATGACTGTCACACTATAAGGTGCTCATTTCTAAGTCTACAGGACTCAACCACTCAAATACTTCTGAGAAACCTTTCAAGATGCTCAATGACAAACATGAACCCTTCACCTAACCTGCAGGATTCAATCAATTTTTGCCCAAGTTTTTCCACTGTATCTGTAGGGTCTGACTTTCAGTCTCAGATGGCTTTAGCTACAGTTATTTAAGACAGCACCACCCAGGTTCTTTGCTCGTATTTGACTGCTCCAGCATGGGAGGAACCAGAGCAAATAGGTGGAAGCTTTTGGGGCATGGTTGTCTTCCCCTTTCAGCTGTCCCCACCACTGTGGAAATCCAGTCCTGACACAGGTTTGCTCCTGCTGAAACTGCTATTGGAACAGCTACCAGTGACCAGGGCACAAGAGAGACTGCTGAGAGTTGCAACATCTATTCCTATTGCAGATTCCATCCAGCAAACTCAGGAGTCCAGGCTGTAGCAGATAGGCCCTGTCCAGTTATTAGCAGCAGTGGTTTGTCATGATGAGGTCCTGACCTGCCTTTCCTGTCCTTTTGTGGGAGGTTAGGGATCCTACAGCAGGAAGGGAGAGAATAAATGCAGACAGCAATGCTCCTAGTCAAAAGGCATGATGCCACAAAGCTACACCACAGGTGTCTTTGGTAATCCCAATCTTTATATGCTAAAAAGGGTATTGCTTCTTTACTGTAGAACAGACCTGATAATGGGAAATATGTATGGGCTTTAACCTCCAATTCAGGTGCTTTGTGATGTGTCACAGGCTTTCCAGGCAGGCAAATGTGACACACTGTGACTCATCACTAAAGGGTGTGAATGCTCTCTGGGATTCATAAAATTTTCTTTAAATGCTGATCAGTTCCTTCTTCTTCAATGAGATATCACAAACCAGAATTTGAAAAACCTGCTGGGTGCCAATGTGTCAAACTGCTGATAAGCCACACAAAGATGTTCATGCCAACTGTCACCAGCCCTAACTCGTGATGAAGGGAACCTTTTGCTCACCTAACCCTAGGGAAATAGGTTAGCCAGCCTGAAGCAGTAAGGAGCTGTATAGGTTTTTCTTTGTTTTGATTTGTTTTGTTTTGTTTTTAATAACACAGGCTTGTATCTGTAGAGACAATGCTGTTTTATAGTGGGAATGAGTCCCTTTATCTTCAAGGAGAGGAGAATGAGGGGTGACCTCATTAATGTTCATAAATATGTGAAGGATGAGTGTTTGGAGGGTGGAGCCAGGCTCTTCTCTTCTCCAGTAGGTCAAGGGGCAATGGGTGCAAGCTGGAGCATAGGAGGTTCCATGCAAACATAAGGAAAAACCTATTCACTATGAGGGTCCCAGAGCGAGCACTGGAACAGGCTGCCCAGAGAAGTTGTGGAGTCTCCTTCCCTGGAGACACTCAAAACCCACCTGTATGTGTTCCTGTGTGACCTACTCTAGGTGATCCTGCTCTGACACTGACAGGGAGTTTGGACCATATACTCACTTGAGGTCCCTTCCAACCCCTAACATTCTGTGATTCTGTGTGAAATATGCTTATGAAATACAAATGACTGCTGTCCACTAGACAGACCAATCCCACCTGAATTTCCTCTATTCAGTTTATCTCACTTTTCTTACAATTTTTCAAGTAAGATGAAAATTATCTACGTTAAAAGCTGGCTAATACAAGCTGCTTTCAACAACAAGAAAAATTATGTATTTCTTTAATGTACTGATAGTCATTTGACATGCACAGGCACGGGGATCATTTTTCACTTGAAAAGCCAAATGAACCTACAGCATTGCAATGTAAAATATTCCTACTTATGGTAGCGATTTTAAGGTGCAACAGGATGAGCTGCAATTACTGACTGCAGCAGGTTCCCTGTACTTGCTTCTGTAAGTCACTTCAAGTCATTCTGGCCCAAAGCTTTTGCCTAATCTACTTTTCTAGCTTTCTCTGTTAAACTTGCTAATTATCCTGAGAAAAGACACACTGGGTATTTGTACAGGATCCACCTTATGAGGAGCACTAGTTGGTACTACCACACTAATTACTAATAAAACACAATCCAAATGTTACACCATATACTTTAAAAAACAAACAAACAAACAAACCACACCCATATTTTATGTCTTTCCTGGTTCTGCAGTTTGTGGCATTATAGTAGAGCTCCGACAGGTGCTTTAACAATACAGCCTGGTATAGGAACACACATAGAGCAGAAAGATACAGTGCTATGCTACATTGCATATTTACTGTCAGGAAACAAAGATTTTGTGATGCAGAAGATGGAGTACATGACTGTAAACATTAGGTAGTATTTTCACTTCATCTGCTCTTAATCATGAGAAACGTATGCTGCCCTTATTTTACCATCTCTACATTCTTAAAATGGTAGGGACAAGGAGATCAAGCAATCATTTTTCTGTTCTTCATACTTTTTTGGGAGAAGCAGAAAATGCCTTTCACCCTAGTTCCTGTACCAAGCATTGAGTCGTTTGCCATCACACAATTTCACATCAGATGGAGGAAACTGAACTGTGAATTCCTAAATCTAGAAAAATATTTTCAGATGTCTGTGCAGCCCAAAGCAACTGTGAAACCTCCACATCCTCACAATAACTTCATACCTATGTTTTGACAGAACAGGGACTGAGAGATACTCAAGAAGTCATCAGGCTTCTGAAAAAAACCCAAAACATTAACCACCTTTGGATGCTGACCTTCCTAAAAAGTGAAAACAAACAGGAAACCAAACCAAACAACAAAGGCAACTGACTGGGAGGGGCATGGGGAGGAGAAATGCAGGCCTCACCCATTCCTGAGTGCCCAGGACCATTCAGATAAGTTTGAATGGTCCTTAGGAAGGCTCTGCACTTCACAATAGCAGCTGTACTTTCACAGTTCAAGTACCCAATAAACCGGCAGAGAAAAAGCATTTATGATAGGTACATCAGTTAAAATTACTCTGATGTCAAATGACAAGGGATATGAAAAGACAGAGAGATTGTGATAGGTAGCTTTGCAATGATGGCTATTAAAATCAGCATTTCTCCTGCTCCTTCAAACTGTACCATACCTCTCACTGCAGTACTTTTTCTGTGGCTGACAACATAACAAACAAACAAAAAAGGAAAATATAACCTCACAAGAAGAAAGTGCCATCCTTTGAGACCTGATGCCAAATGAAGGAATATTCATTCAAATAAACATCTGTTATATCCACACATCGCTGTAGTAAATCTAATTTAATATGGTACAAAAGGTTGCAAAAAAAATAAAATCTAGGCTTGCTTTTCAATTAGTCTCTGTAAAATGGGTGTATTTTTAATTTTCACTTTGTATTCTGAAAGCCTCAGAATGCAAACAACACATAGTAGCTGACATGGTGTGCAACCCTTCACCAATCTACTTACTTTTATTCTGTAGATGCACACTCTTCTAGTCCTTTCTTCTTTAATATTTTTATGTCTGTGTTTTCACCTGAAATAAAATAAAAATTTAAATACTCAATCCTGACTTTCAAAGCTCTAGCAAGCCTCATCTTGAGCATCATCAATATATTGCAGGGGGGAGGGCTGGGAAAAAAATAGAATGAAAGAAAGAGACTCGCAGTGAGTGCTGACTGATAGATTTTTGATATTGCCATGCCTTCCTTTCACTAATTATGCCCAGATTGCTCATCATGCTGGATACTGTTTATGCTAGGAATTTTCTACAGCATACCTCAGGGGCAAATTGCCTGTAGTGGTGATCTGGGAATTCTCTATAGCCTACTTTAACAAACAAACCTCCATTACTCCTCCACATCACATCATTCAACTCTCTCACCAATCTTCAGCATACTTTTCAACTGAACTAACTTCAGCCACCTAGAGTAGGGTATTCCCTGACACATTGATTGTTTATTCCCTCTAGAGCACAATATACGCTCTCTGACCCCTTGATCCTGCACAAGCTGAGAAAATGCAGTAGTTTTAAATCATTTGACTGTTGATAATGAAAGCCCTTGAGGTAAAAGCCATCAAGGAAACTATCCTCCTGCTGGACAGCAACATTAGCCTGAGATTTCATGTAAATTGCACAAATATTTACAGTAACTGTTAATTCTTTTTCTGCTGAAGCTTGATATCTACAACTTCATCTACTTTTCACAGATAGAATAAACCTTTTACAAGTGGATTTTATTGCCCATATGATCAGGCTCTAAATTTGGAATATTTACATTATTTCAACTGGTGGACTACTTTTACCACACAGTATGCACAAAAACCTGTTCAAGTACATACCAGAACAGCACATTCATGATGAGTTGGAAAACAAACTAAATCTCTACCCTGTACCTTCTTCCTGTGTTATGTACCCTGATTGCTATTGATTATCCCCTTTCTTTTGTAAAACATTCAGATTTGGCACATCAGCTGCTCACAGATATCTCCTAGTTCTGTTTTTAATCTTGAATACTCCCATTGGGAGTGGTGAGGCTGCAAGGTGGTAGTCCAGTGCTAGCCAGGTTGTGGAGCCGGTTCCTCTCACTGATGTCCAATGTTAAGACAAGGGGCAATCAGTGTAAGTACAAGCTGGAGCACAGGAGGTTCCATGTTCCAGGAAAAACTTTTTCACTGTGAGGTGACAGAGCACTAGAACAGGGTGTCCGGAGGGGTTGTGGACTCTCATTTCGTGGTTACATTCAAAATCTGCCTGAATACGTTTCTGTGTGAGCTATTCTAGGTGATCCTGCTCTTGCAGTGTCTGGACTAGACGATCTTCTGAAGTCCCTCCCAACCCCCAACATTCTGTAATTGCGTCTCCTCAGCCCCGTGGTGGGCAGGACAGCCAAAGCTACCACTGTGCTCCTGGGGGTCCCTTAGAGATACTATGCCTGTTCCCACGTGTGAGGAGGTGGCAAGTGTTGATTTTAGTCAGGGGTACAGATGAGGGAGGTAATGATGGGGTGAGTAACCACCAGCAGTTCCATTCCAGTACTGGCGGCTGGTGTTTGTGCCTACCCTGACACTGGGCATAACGCATGAGGCGAGGTTTAAGGTACAACGCCGGGGCGGCTGAGGAGGCCGCATGAGCCCCCAACAGTGTGTACCCGAGCCGTCGGTGGGTACCAGCTTGACTAATCTGCTGGCGGAGCCTCGCAAGCGTCGGTTGGCCAAAGGCCGAAGCCTGACAGGACCCGGGCTCGGCCAGCGGCCGTGGCGCAAGGAGGCCGAGGACCGGGCCGAGCCGGGCCGGGCCGAGCCGGGCCGAGCCCAGCGGCCGTCGAAGGCCGCCCCCACCGTGCTGCCGCTTTGTCCTTGCTCGGCCCGGAGCACGCGCGCCCCCGGCCACGGCGGGAGAGCGCCTGCGCGCCCCCAGGCCCAGAGTGAGGCGCGCTCCGGCAGCAGCCAGGCGGGAGCGAGCGCCCCCTCTCCCCTCCCCCCACCAACCCCGGCTCGCCAGGAGCTCCGCTAGCGGCGCCGCGGCAGCCGCTGCGGCGGGTGGAGGCGGGAGGCCGGAGGCTGCCGGCGCCCCCTCCTCAGCCGCCGTCGGCGCGTGCCCGTCGCCCCCCGCCCCGGCCCCCGGCCCGCCGCGGGAGCCCGCGCCGCAGAGCGGGGCCCGCCAGCGCCACCCGCCGGCCGTGGGGCCGTACCGCGCCTCCCCCCGTCTCCCCCTGCTCCGGCTCTCAATGTTCCACACTGCCCGGCCACAGAGCCGCCGCCGCCGCCGTATAGCCCCCGGCCGCCTCCGTCCCCTTCTCGGGCGCCGCGGGCCCGGCCCGGCCCCCGCCATCCCGCCCCTCCGACCCAGCAGCGGGACAGGACGCCGGCGAAGGTAAGGGAGAGGCGGGCGAGGCGGCTGCCGCGGCGGCTGGGCGAGCGCGGTGGGGGGAGGCGGGGAGGAGGCGGGGGGCTGGTAGAGGAGCTTTGTTCTTGTTTTCGGCGCTCTCTGCCTGGCGGCGGCCGGGGGCGCAGAGCCGGCCCGAGTTCACGCCTCACTTGGTGCACACGCACGGTGCGGTGCGGGGCCGGGCGAGCCGCCGCCGCCCGCCGAGCCCAACCGCGCCGAACCGCGCCGCGCTGGGCTCTCCCCACAAAGCGCGGCCGGGCGGCCGCCTCCAGCCCTGCCGCAGCTCCCCGCCGGGCTCCTCCTCGGCCCCCCCAGCCGCTGGGGCAGCCCCCTCCCCACTCCCCCCCAGCCCCGGTCGACGGAAAAATGTCGGTCTGCCTGGTGGAGCTGCGTGGGGAGCGGCGGCGGGGAGAGCTGTGCAGAAGGTGTAGTTTGAATTATGCTTCTTCCCCCTCCGGCAGCTCTGTGGTGGCCGAATGCAGTTCTCGCTGCTGGCCATGTAAATAACCGGGGCTGCTGCTGCTCGAGTTGCTTTAAATGCATCTTGAGGGGTTTCTCTTTTAAAAAAAACAACAACAAAAACCCACCTCGTCCCCGTCGTGTCCCCCCCGCCGGCCTAGCCCTTTAAATGCGCAGAGCAAGTGTACATTTCCATCTGAAATCAACCCAAGTGTTACTGGCAAATATATTTTCTCGGAGAAAGGGGGAGAGGGGGGGAATCTGGTGTTTGGACCCAATAAAATGCTCTGCTCCAGTGTAAATATTTACAGGATATTAGTGACTTCTTAAAAAACATTTTCAGTGAGGTCTGTTATTTACAATGTGTCATAAGTTATTAATGTGCATTGCCTAAGTACCCTGCTAAATCTGTCTCATGCCTTAGAACAAAGTCGACAATTGGCATATTGTTTAAAGTATGAAAAAAATGTAAGTGGGTTTAAAATTTGAAAATATCTATATTTTCAGAAGGGTAGTTTTTGCTTTGTAGCTGTCAAACTGCAGCCCCTGTGCAGGAGACAAAGGAGTATATATTGGTTAATTTCTGAATGAAACAGAATTTTCACTGATTCAGGTGCTTTCTGGAACTTGGGGAATGGCAAGAGAGTCCTACCTGTTGTATTAACTCGGCCTCTTTTCCTCTCTTTCCCCCCAAAAAGTGCCCCACAATGTCCAGTGATAGGCAGAGGTCAGATGATGAAAGTCCAAGTACCAGCAGTGGTAGTTCAGATGCTGATCAGAGGGATCCACCTGCACCTGAACCTGAAGAGCAAGAAGAACGAAAACCATCTGCCACTCAGCAGAAGAAGAACACCAAACTATCCAGCAAAACTACTGCTAAGCTGTCTACCAGTGCTAAAAGGTAAATGGGACGTTAAAATGTTCTGTAGTGTCTTGCACAGTATTTTGAGTCATAGTATTTGTCTTGTATTTTCAAAGGCAGAGGGCTTCTTGTAAAGCTATACGGAGAAGAGTGAAGTACCAACTTTCGTAGTGCAGGAGCCTTCTGGGCAGGATCTTCATTAATCCAAGTCTTAGTTGGGTAGTAATTACCCAGACTTTTGATAGGACTTTTGAAGAGCTGCTTGAAAACTCTGTATCTTAAAGGCTGGCTGGGAGGGGCATTTCATATTTACAAAAATGCATGAGAGAGTGTCAGCTTTAGCTCTCTTTTCAGAGTTAGGTTTCCATGCCAATTGATATAGGGTGGAGGCCTCCTGGTGTATTTTACTACGATCTGTAGACTGATGACAAGCAACACTTTAATTAAAGAAGTCAAAAAACACCAGTGGCTTCTGTGGACCTTAGGACTAGGTTTTCATGTCAGTTTGAGACAGCTCTACATATTCTGCAGTTGATTCAGGAGAAGCTCCCTTGGGATCCAGATTCAAACCATGAGGTTCTACAGGTAGCCTTTACCTTTAAATATCAAAAACTTCAGAAACCTTGTTTGTGTTTCAGAAACTTGTGGTTTTATTTGCGTATAAGCAATCCCTCTCTCAAGACATGCACTCTGATAATTTTCTGTGAGTTCAGCTGTGTGAAATAAGCAAACTTTTAAATCACTTGATTCCAGTGGTCTTCAGAGATGAAACATAACTTGCCAGTCCTATCCCTGAAGTTGCTTTTCTTTACATTTACTAATATCTTGTAGCAAGAAAAGCTGTAGAGTAGCTATAGTAGCTTCAAATTTTGCTTATTCAGCAAGAATACTGTAGTTCTGACTTTTTGGAACACTTTAGTAATTTTGTATTTGACTTCAGTAAATGCTTTCTGAAATGTGTTAAAATTGCTGCAGGGTATGTATGACTGGGTGGCTTTGATGACTCTTGAGTTTGTTAAAGAAACCCTTTGAAATAGGGCTGTCTAAAGAAGAATTCTGAAACTACTGTGTAGGCTCTGTAATTTGTTATTGCTTCTCTTTAGAAAGCCTGAAATGCAGGCTTTTGAGACTTGAGTTTTCTCCTTTTGCCTTTATTTCACTTAATTGTTGCAAGTCTAATTCCATACATCTCAAAACAGTTCAGTAGTCTGACTGAACTTACTAGTACCAGTGCAAGGGTGTGCAAGCAGTTTCTACTAGCTCATATTTTAATGCTTGATATTCTCTTGAGATTCACAGTCTTGCTCCTATGGGTCCTATTCTGAAGAGAAGTCTTATTTGATATATTTAAGAGGAATTTGCCATGTGTCTTGAAATTACTTCTCTCACATATCTAAAGAAACTATTAAATTGACAAAAAGATTTTGGTATTTCTTTCCTGTATCTTAACACCTCGGAAATGGTTGTAACAGGGCAAAGTTAAGCATAGATTATTTCAAGTTATTTTATCACTTTTTATAATGTAAATATATAGCTACTGTATAAGGCTGGGGGAGGAAAGGCAGCAGAAGGTGTGGGGAGAAGCAAAGTTGATCCAGAGAGATTATTCCAGCAACAGAGACAGCCTGGCAGATCTGCAAATCCACTTTTTAAACATACTGCAAAGTACTAGGTAAAATATTATGAAAAGAGTGTGCCTGCTGCCAGCACGTTTCACTTCTTCAGCCTCAGTCGCAGGTCTGTAGCGCTGGGTTAAAGTCATTGTCAAATCTGCCTTTGCAGCCCCCTCCCCCCCCTTGCCTCATTTGCATATTAGCTTGAAAAGAAAATCTCTCTGGTAAAAAGTGCTCGGATGTGAAAAAGAGTTACTTTTCTGAATGCTTGTGGGAAATTGCTACCCAGCTCTGTTGTAAGTGTTCTGTTTACATACAGCATGGAGCAGGAAAAAAGCTGCAAAGTTTCTCAGCTGTGGGATTTGGGTTATGCCTCTGAGAACAAAGAGGAAGCAGCCATGTTAGCATTACTGAAGGCAAAGCCAATCTTGCATTTAACTGCATGGTGGTAGAGGGCAGTGTAATTCCCTGATTTATTCTATAGACTATCTCAAATGCTTTGTGTCTGTTCTCATTTCACCAACAGAATCCAGAAGGAGCTAGCTGAAATAACCCTTGATCCTCCTCCTAACTGCAGGTATGTAACAGCTTCCTAAATTGTGGACAGTGATAGGAGATTAATGTGCTCAGGCTAACAAATGGGAAAGTTGGTGTTTACGACCAGTGACTGTTAGACAGAAATTGCATGCAGCAGATTGAACAAATACAGAGGAACGTTTGATGTTGAAGTTTGCTATTTTGTTGATGTGTTGGCGGTGCGGTCATTAGTGATTGATGTACATAGTGAAGTGTATTCAGTTTGGGGTTTGTAGCCGGTCACTGCCTTCATGAAATATTAATTGTATGAACTTCAAAATAAGCTTTCAGTTTAATGTCTGCATGTTGTTTGAACTGGTTTTTTGGATGTCAGGTTTATGGAGTTATCACCTCATTTTGAAGTAAAGAACTGTATGTGGTTTTTATATGCTTTCTCTTCGTATGCCGTTTAATAGTTAGATAAACTGAAGTATTGCCTTTAAATTTATGTCTGTTGTCAAAGTTGTAGTCTTTTGATCGAGAATATTTTTAAGGATGTTCCCAACTTGGGAGACACTTCTGGTAGGTTTTAGAAAATTAAATAGTAAGCTTGGAAGATTAAGTGATTTAGTCTTAGATAAAGGGATGATACCTGGAGCACTTGATCTGTAAGAAAGTTAAGTAGCAGCATAGCTCGCTAATTTCTTTACATCTTTTGCATGTTTTACTTTTGTTTGAAAGCTGGACAAAAATTCTCATTAGCTGTGATCATCCAGTGTTCAGATTTGCAGTAAACTTACATTTAAATAATGTTGCTTTCATTTGATGCGTCTCCATAAGATTTCCTCCTGCAAGGTATCTTCAGATTAACAGCTCATCTGTAACAGCCAGCCTTTTACATGTTCACAAAAATGCTGAAAGTGCTTTCTGATTTTTGTGTTGGAATTGTTTGACGTTTTGAATAGCTGGAAAGGTTTGGTGCCGGTCTTGCAAATTCAGTAAAATGTGAGTTGTTTTCCTGTCAGACTAGTTGGCGAGAGCGGGGACTAACCAGAGCTGTGTTTTACTGAATTTCTGGTAAAGGTGTCTTACCCTGAGGACTGTACTGCAGATTGCCTATGGCAGTCTGGTGTATTTGCATGCAGGATCAGTGGCTCTCCCTCTGCAATAGAGACAAATGTGTGTTGAATTTGTTGTTGTTGTGGGTTTTGTTTGTTTGTTTTCTGAGGGGACATATGTAGTTTTGTTTTGTAAATAACTGTTTTAAATAAATTCTAATAAATTATTGTGATCTAGTTCTGTGGTGGTCACATACTTTATACTTGGACCCTCCAAAGGGGCATCGTAAGAGAGAAAGTGTCTAAATGAAATAGAACATCCAACACTTTGCCCTGCAGTTATCAATAAGGTAATTGTAGCAGTTTTGGGTACAGCAAGTTACAGCTTGGCTTTCAGCAAGAGAAGCCTTCCCGCCCCCCCTCACCCCTCCCATACCGTCTGATCTTTAGCTCTTCGGGAAAACTTGTTCCTCTCATACTCTGCACGAGAGTATTGCAGAGAATTTTTCTTGAGAGCCGGTACTACCAGATGCCCAGGAATGCTGTTGTGAATGCTGAACATCCCCCACTGTGTCTAAAATCATTCCAGTTTCTCTCCTACAGAGTGTAGGGGAAAAGATTAATTTTTTTTCTTTTTTTTTCCCAGTATTTCTGTTCCCTGAGTATTTTTTTAAGATTAATTTAACCCTTTTACTAAAGAGCAACTGTATGCCAAGTGCATTTGTACCTTTTGCAAAGTAAAAAAATATTTGCAAGAGATTCTGGCTTCTGTCACAGAATTTGGATGCATGGTTTGAGCAGAGTTTCAGTGCCCGGAGGACTATTGTTACATTGGAATTGACTTGTTAGAAGGAGCCTCTCTAGTATCAGGAGGTAAATGCGGCTCTGTTGTATGCGCAGAGCAATTGAAGCTTGTAACATGCTTTCTTCTGGGGTGTAGTAGCAGGGATCAGGCAACGGACTGGCACAGCAGGCATATGACACCTCTTCATTGCCTATCATGCAACAGGTGTCAGAATGCTACTTACTGTGTTTCTTGTAAGGGAAAAATAATTAATGAAAACAAACCAAAAAAGCCCGGGCACACATGCACACATTTAAATGCCTGTATAACTTGGGCATGTGCTTTACAAATAAAAAACCTCATGTCACAGCTTTGCCCAAAGAGAAGTCTTCATGCAAAGTTGTTTCTTCTCCAGTTCCAGACTCTACGTTATCATTTGCAATCCACATTACAAGCTTCACAAGAATACCAGTGTCAGCCACTGCTGTTGGACATCCATAGTCATTCTGGTTACTTAGTTACACAAGCGATAAAAAACCCAGCAGTTTTGAAAATAGAATAGAGGGACATAGACAACATTAAATGTTACTTTCACAGGATACTGTACCAATACTAAAGAGTATTCTTAACTCTCCTGTATGGTGTTAAACTGATGCCTGCTGCCACTTATCACTTGTCAGTTAACTGTACGTGGAGTTGCTGCATCAGAGACATCTGAGGCTGATTTAGCTACTTTAAAATGACACCAATTGCTTGCACTGTGATTCCTATGTAAAGGGGTGTAGGTTTCCCAGCAGTTAAATTTCCCACAGTCAAAGCTATTGCTATAACATCTGTTTCATAAAAATGCAGAGCCCAAGAGAGCCCCATTCCTGGGAGTGCTGAGCAGGCCTGCCTGGGCTGCACGTTAGCTTCTATTTTAGGCACTAGGACAGCAGAATGACAGGCACAGTAAAAATGTCTAAATAGCAGTTTTTGACTTGCTTGTCTCAACAGTGGGAACTGATTTCTGATTCCGTTAATCAGACAATGAACTGTTAGGAAAAATTTGTATTTTTGTGTTTGCAAGCAGTGAATATGAACTACATTATGGGGTCCCAAGTATAAAACTGGATATCTTCACGCTGATAGCTTTTTTTCTTTAACATACAACAGTAATCTGAATTCATGTGTTTTCAGAAAGATAGACTTTTGAAATTAATAAAATTAGATTTTGTCTTAAACCACTACAGATGTTGAAAGGAAATTAAGAACTGCTTTCTCCTCATGTTTTCTCCTGTCCAACAAAAGAGCCTGAAATGAGTCAGTTACTGTCCAGCATGCACCACAGGACAGATAGGTAAACTGAGGACACAGGTATCTGATCCTGCCTTTTCTTGCTTTTTCTGGCTTAACTCAAAGCTCTGCTACTTGGTTCAGTGTGCTGTATTTAATTTCTTTTGTGCTTTTAATAGCATAAAGCAAAGCTGAAAAGGTCTTGGCCCTATTGCTTCTAGGCAGCTCAATTTCAAACCATGGCCAAGTGCTTATACATACTTGAAGGTATGGAAGTGTGCCACTGTTCTACATTCTTAGGAAGGTGCAGCAGAGATCTTGCATGCAACATATAGTAAATCTGGGCTGCAGAGATGCTCTTAAATAGGTTTGACATGTCTGGATAACTATTTTCAGTTCATGGCATAAAACTGTTTAGAGCAGAGGTCAACACTATATTTAAGGTTATATCTGAGGCTGCTGTTCTGATCTGCCCAACATGGAGGCCACAGCTCAGGTGGAGCAGGGCACAGCCAACTCTGACACGCTTTGTACTTCCTGGATTTTAGGGCTGGCACAAGTGAGGCCATTCCCAGGGGTGCCGTGATTTATAGCAGCTTCCTTTAGTGGTTCCTGGCTGGTCTGCTGATCCACAGTAGCAAAAATCTGTACTTCTGTTTTTTTTTTCACTCCTCCTCATTTCTATTCCAAGATGAATCATTGTTCATCTTCTTGGGAAAGTTTTTTGAATTTCACCCCAGTAGTAAGTAAATTTAGTAACAGCCATGCCAGCTTAGTTTATAGTTTACAACCCATTTTACAACAAATTCTGTTTGTTATAAACTTTGTAAGAAATGAAAGCAAACAGCAATTCAGTGTATCCACTCGGAGCCTATCCTGTGGTTTGAAAAGATGTTAAGAATAGTGCATCTTTCCCAAGCAAGTGCAAGAATGTAGGCATTTTATAGTCAATTGGCTTTAGTGTCTTCTTTTTGTTAAATTAGAGAAGGGGGGAAAAAAGGCAAAACCACATGTCGTAGAGCACTGGTCAGAGAGACAACTCTTCTCCTTTGTAACTGCTGGGGAATGGAAATTCTTACCAAGGAAAAGCTGCCTGAATTGTCCCAAAGGCTCCCAGCTCTGTCTCAGTCTGTAGCTAGTGAGTGCCTGCCCTGATCTGTTGAAAAGATTTTCCGTAATAGAGATTACCGTCTTCATTACTATTTTTTTTTCATGTCTTGTGTGCTGATATATACTAATGTGATTTCTTAAGCAGTACTACAGAAGGTAGCCACTGATGATTTTGCTGTTTGTAGGCCCTCCCAGGCTTCCAAGTAGGTTGATAATTTGAGAAGCTCATTTAAAAATAACTTACATTGAAATAATACTCCAATAATACTGAGCATAATAGGAGCAAGACATGTAGGGGGTTTGTTTTAATACAGGATTCTTATGCTTCCTAAGGACTGGATTTGTCCCTTTCATTACAGCCACATCTTGGGCTAATTCTGTGCAGTAGTGTTGCCAACCCAACTCCATGGTCTGGAGTCTGACACAAAGAAAAATGCCTGCAAAACCCTGGCAGACGAATGCTATTACTAGTTTAGTTATGGACCCATGAATCCAGATGTTTGTAACTGTCTCACTGTGGTTATTACCCCATCAGTGGGATAGCATTGCAGTATGTATTTAAAACAATATTGTGAAGGTATTCTTCAGACCAGCAATTTCAGCTCTTTCAATTGAGCTGTCTGAAACAATGAGAAGCAATGAACAATTGTGCTGGTTGTGCAGGCTCTTACACGTGCAGAGGTAGTGCTGGATTTGAGCTAACGCAGCCTTGTATTAGCGAAGGTGCTGTAGCTAAGCTGGTAGAAGCCTTTCTTTTGCTAACATACTCTATCTACAGTAAGGTTATAGGCAAATGTTTACTCTGCAAACAGTTGTGCCTGTTGAAGATGTTGCAGCTGTGGTTTGCTCCAGTTCTGCCATGGAGGTGACTACTCCAATCAGTGTGTGAAGCAGATTCATCTGATTACTCCACAGTGCTCCCCACGGAGGGGGTTAAAAAAAAAAAAAAGAAGAAAGAAATCATCCAAGTTCACTTAAACGGTTTAAATAGGTGATTCAAACTAACTGCTGGATTTTTCTTCCTCCCTTTGAAGTAGGCATTGTTCACACAAAGCATTTGTCAGACACACCAGGATATGAGTAAGTCAATCCATCCTTTTGTCTCTCAAATCTAATAAGTTTCTATCTCTCCTTTGTTAAAGCCTTGCGTTAGTTCTGTTGCTTTTTTGAAATCAGTAGGAGGAAGAATATTCTGAATGCAAATATCAGGCCCCTATACAGTAGCATAAATGTGTGCCCAAGTCTTCACATGTGCTTCTCCCCCCCGACCCCCAGTCAATCTGTTGACTTTTCAGATCAATGGCAGTCCCTTGGTATTGTTTATTCTGTTACTTAATTATTGGACAGACATCTTCATATTGCTAAATATTGGGTCTTTCTGGGGGGTGGGGGGTGGGTGGAAAACAACTCAGTTTTGCTTGTTTTCACCTCTGCAGTGAAAACACCAGCTGTGAACTCCAAATAGTTCCCTATAGAAGAAGCTGATAAAAGTATGTAAGAGACGGTATATTAGGAGTATGTGCAAAAATGCCTGTGCTGAAGATGAATGAGCAACATGTAAAAAACAGCACCCAAACTCTGGTGGGTAATGTGTCTTCTGGTAGTTATATGATACTTTTCATTGTCACTCTCCCTGCCCAGCACTTTCTCACCACCGAGTGCAATAAATGCATGCTACAAAAAAGCTGAAGTTTTCAGAATGCTTCTGAAAACAGAAACCCACATAATTATTTCTAACACTTCCTTCCCTCTACAGAAGTTTGCAGTTGCAGTTACAAAAATACAATGAAGAGAGTTCACAGCTCCAGCAAGAGCACGTTTGAAGTAGCTCTCAAGTGAATATTGAAATACTACTCTTTAGTATTGACTAGCTCTGAAAATTGTCCTGCGGTTTCTTCTAAAGTAATTCCTTCATTGTCAGTTTCTTAACGTAAATCAGTGGCTTGCAGTGATTTAAAGATATGTTTATCTGTATCTTGATTTATCTGGAATTATTTTTAATAAGCTTTTTATTCTTACTCTTTTTTTCCCTTCTTTCTTTATTGCCAGAAGAATATAGGCTAGGTCAGAGTAGGAAGGAGCGGTATGATTTAGCACAGCAATCAGAAATCTGGTGATTTTTGTTATTTCTGTACATGTGTAATAACAGCCTGATTGTCCCATCTTTGTGTGCAGAGTGGCTTTTACCTTATTTCCCAGTAGTCAGTGAAACTGCTTAAGGAGTAGGGATTAAATAAATTTAGAAAGGTATTTCAGTAAAACATTTAAGTGCTAAGCAGAGCTAGAGTGCCCTGTTATTTAACATACTTTTATTTAAAAAATGCAACAGTGGAAGATTGTGTAACTCCTGAATGGTTTGAATTGTGAGAATATTTAAATTACTTTCTTTTCAGCTGAGACTAGGTGAGAGATCCACTGACTGAAAATGCCTCAGGTTTTATTGCTTTTGCTTGTTTGTCTGTTTTTTTCTCATGCTACTATCAACCTCTTGGAAGCTATAAACCAAGTTTTTTTTACCAGCCCCTACATAGTGAATTTCTCATGCAAGTAATCTCAGTGGCATAATTGAGACAGGGTTATGCAACACAAATCAACATATCTACTCCTGAAAGTAAGTTTTCATGCCTACAGATTTGCAGAGTAGTCACTTGCATAACCAGTGTCCACAGAGCTGTTATAGGCTTTTAAATATCTCTATGTTTGTCAAACGGTTGTATAAATCTTTCACCGTTTATTAGCATCACTGTCAAAATGAAAAAAAAAAAAAAAACAAACACCAAAAAACCCCAGCAAATAAATGGTGGGTATCTACTATAGACTTGTAGAAATAGTTCAAACACTTTTCACTCAGCTACTGGTATTAGAAAACTGACCCATATTCTGTCAAACTTTTATCTGAAAACAGTAGCAAAGCCCAAGCTGGACCGTATTTTTAAACTATTTTTCAAGCATTGGCATGCAAAAATTTGGAAAAAATCATGAAGTAAAGTAACTTGTCCTCAGACCTAAAGACAAGTCTGCTTTTCAGATATCCTTTTATGTAACACTACAAAGGCTCTTCAGGCTCTGTGATAAAACTGATTAAACTATGCCATGTATATATATATATATTTATATTTATGTCTTTTTACACTCAAACTGTGCATTGCTTACCACCATCATCCTGTCATATCTAGTTTGTGATAAACAGTGCAAATGGCAAGGTCCTAGCACACTGAATGCTTCCCCATCAAACTGCTTTGCCTGTGTATCAGTTACCCTGGTTTGATCTTTACTTGTACAGACTTGGGACACCTAATTTTCATTCAAATTAACAAAGTGCAAATAATAGAGAATAAGCTAAACTACATTAAACCCTTTATTTAAAATGAGTTGACAACTTCATATAAAACTGATGTGTGGAGATTTCCTGGAGCTATTGTAACTAGGATTTGCATAGAAGTGGAACATTTGAAACAGGTAATACAGACATTATGAAAAGTACCTTGAGTGTGTTTTCTGAGTACAAGGCTAGGTAAGCAGGAGCTGCCATCTAGGACAGGAGCATTGCATACCATTAAGCTAGTCAGGAACTGTGCTGTAACTTTAAATTGATGCTTTACTTTGAGCCAGAAACTGCTAGTGATAAACGACTCCTGACCTGCTTGCATTAATTTGGATTAATTTTCCCTATGCAGGGACTCCACTTTACTTTTATCTAATTGAGAACTGTGGGTGAAAAAGTTGTTCATTTTGTAGTACTTACTGTAAAACAATATGGCCAGATCTCTTAGGAACTCAGATTTAACTGACAGCATTGAAACTACTGTTGTATGCATTGCTTCGAGAAGCAAAGGAGGGAAGAGATTGCCTCAATGGAACACCCCAGTCACTTGTAGTTACTTAGCAGTAGGTCACTTTCAGGAGAGAAGAATTTGTAAAGAGGGTCTGTAGAGTACCATCCTGCAGTCATTAGTAATTGAAGTTTTCATTATTGAGGTGGAAACTGGACTAGAGCATATACATATTGCATTTGCAAATAACAGCAGGGAAGGAGGACAGAATTAAAATGCAAAGTGACAGTTGCAAATATAGGAAGTGACCTTAAAAATAGCGTGTAATCTAATAATAAGAACTACAAGGCATAGCACTTTAGTAGGCATAATCAACTGCACAAATCCAAAAAAAAGACTGGATGAGGAGCAGCTCTTCAGCAAAGGTGTCACCACTCACGATCATGTGCTTTCCAGGAATCAGCAATATGCAGCTACAGCAACAGAAATAAATAGAACAGCAGTCACAATAGGGGGATATATTTAAAATAAATAAGTTGTTGGAGATACAGTATGTAAAGCCATCCAGTTTGGTTCAACACTACTAAAGGCCAGCTAGAATATCTTATCCGGTTTTAAGCATGACACTGCAAGGTAACGTGGACTAGCTGGGAAGAAAGAGAGAAAGAATAACCTTTGTATGCAGAAGATAGTTGGGGCAAAGGAAGTAAGGCAGTAGTTGTTAATCCAGTCCGGTGGTTGTGGAGAGCAATTTTAATTGCCGTAATGAATACCTGATAGTACCTATCTATACAGACCGTGTGCATAAGGAGGTGGTGGATCTGTGTCACCATAAGTTTTTATGAAAAAAGTTTAGACAAATGACTGGCAGGAGCAGATTAGATAAAGTTGATTCTGTCTTTAAACAGGAAATTGATTAAGTGACCTCTAGAGGACTGGTTTGACCAAGCTTTCTGTGACACTCAATCAACATGACAATGTTAAAGGAAAGCTCATTTTCCCCAGCATTTAAAGACTGTATCAGAGTTTCGTAGTGTAATCATCCTGGAAAAGATAACAGTTTCTTTCATTTCAAGCAACAGCACTAGCAGTAGTTATTAAACAAGTCACTGGAAACATAGGGTTTGTCCTGTTGTCAATTAAAAGAAGCAAAAATTTAGTGATTTTTCTGCTAATTTATTTCCCTTCTCCATTTTGGCTTTGTTTTGACTTTGAGTCCAATCCAACTTCCCTTGCACAAAGTTGTCACATTTCGCTAACTATAAATAAGCTAGGCACATGCTCAGCTCTCCAGAAACATAGCAGTTTTATGAGAAACTAGTAGCCCTAGCTGTGCAGTGGATCTTGATTTTGTGATACTTCATATGTTCTGTGCTTTTGTTAAACAGGGCCTATAAGTACCTCTTCCACTGAGATAAACAAAAGCAAGGGACATTTTTTCCCTACTTCATAGAGGCAGTTTGCAGTAGGTATGCAGGCCCTAATGCATCTGTGCACAACCTCCCAAATGGATCCAAACACATCAGCCGTACTGCCTCTGACTATGGATCCTACTATCTCTGAACACCCTCTGGAGTCAGGACTCGGAAGACTGTAGTGAAAATGTAAGCAGCCTGGCATGTTTCCAGCTGATGAGTTAATGCTGCTATAAACTTCAGTAGTTCCTCTCTGAGGCGTGCAGAAGGGTGCAGGCACTGGGAAAGTAGCCAACAAAGGCAGAGAGCAGACAGCAAAGCTAAAGGCCAGCCTTGAGGATTCACAATGAGATTGTCTTTGAGGTGGGTTCCTCCCTTGCCAGAAACCCTTAATGTAGCTTCAGTGGCAGGGCTGGAAATCAGTAAGCAAATTAAGGTACGCGGTTCAGCCTGTGAAGCCAGCCTGACTTGTGGATGCTTGATTAGCATAGCTTGAGCAAAGATAGCTATGCCCAGCACTCAAGCCACCCCATGACTGTATTAGCAGTACAGGGTGCTGCAGAGAGCCAAGGGTTCTCTGTCTCGTCAGGTCAGTTCATTGAGCTGGAGCTGCTGTGAGGCACTGGGCTTTCACTTCGCTCTGAAGCCTAGACTTGTAAGTTGCGTAGATACTGAAGATAGAATAAATCAGTATAGCAGGAGCAGGTCAGATGCCATGGGACAAATGGAAAAATAAACAGCAAAGAGAAACATTGGTGGTTTACTTTGTATAAGTGAAAGTTGGCAGCAGAAAGCTATTTTTGTTTGCAATTTAAGTGAGGCATTTAGACTGTAAATGCTTTGAGCAGAGTGAGTTTGGGCAAAAACTAAAAAAATGTTACAGAAGATTAGTAGTTATGCAATAGGAGATATGTTGAGCTGATGGTGATTGTTGTTGTGAAGCCACAGCTATTGTAGCAAACAATGGACAGCTAAATTCCTCACAGGAACCTTATCTAACAAAGGATGGACTTGTCTACTGTGCAGGCACTGCCAGGGATGTGCTCATACTTTAGCTGGCTTTTGTCCTTCCCCCTGGTATCTGAACATCAGTGACCTCATCTAGGCTGAAGGACATGTGAGGTGGCACAAGAATGGTTAGATGATACTGAGTTCTCTGTTACCATTGTACATCAGTGCTCATCATAACTTGTTCATAGATACCTAGGGCATATCTGTACCTGTTTCATTAATATTCATGTCAGAAGCTGTAGTGGAACATTACAGATGTAGTGGCACCTCCCTCTACAGACACCAGTATGGGCACAGTGAACCAAAACCATTATGTCAAAACCCACTTTTGTGTTTAGAGTTTTAGACTTCATCTTGGGGAAAAAAAGAGATTTGGTTTAATTTCTAGCCTATAAAGCAAAAGCAAAGAGGTCTTATGAGGCTGAAATCAACTTGTAATGGATGCTGTAACAACCACTATATTCCCATGGAAGCAAATTTAAGTGGTCTAAGTTACACAGCACAACCTACTGCTTATTAAGCATAGTCTGAGTGATTAAACAAACCTCTTATTCAAAGGGTAGAAATACTGTACAACCTAGAATTCTACAAGCATGATTAAACAGTAATCAAATCTGAGAGGATGATCTTCACATGATAAGCTATTTGAAGCACAGTCTATGGCTGCAAAGTGTTTGCTTGTCAGGAGTAGATATTTCATGTGATATCCTACAAATTTTATACATCCGGGTAATGCCTACCTCCACGTTCCTCTTCCTTCTTAGAGTGCTGGGATTGCTGGAGTAGTGCAAAGAGTTGCAATAGCAACCTGCCTACCTAATTTTTTTAATTTGGTTTGCCTCCTTTTTTTTTTTTTCTGTTGTTTTTAAAGTAACTGAAATGCAGAATTACAGCCGGTGTACTTATTCATGCCACACTGAAAACTCCGTAATTTAGATATTTTATTTTTTTTTAAAGCTACTAAAAGTTACTAAAGTAAAAATTACATGACCAAAATAGTAAGAGAGCAGTGATATGCTGGAAAATACACAGTACTAAATCTTCAATAGGTATGTGGAGAAATCTGTTACTTCCTAGGTTCTCTGAGAACAATTACGGTGAAAGCATTTTTCTTCCAAGTGTTTTGGTTGGCTAATCATTTTTCATGGTAATAGCATAGAGTAGCATTACTTTAAGTCTTTGGTTTTCCTTACTCCTTCAATTCTTTTGACTTAGGGATAGAATAAACAAAATAATTTCTTACCAGTTAGAAGGTAAGCTAACAGTAGCAGTAGTCAATACTAAAACAACTATTGTAGGCTGAGCACCATGCAGTTCTCCTAGAGAGAAAGTGCATTCAGGAAAAATAAATCTCTGAACTTGGGACACAGCTTTCTGGATTTCATGGCTGCTCAGTTTGTATGGCTGTGAGCACATCACATTTGAGCTCCCTGGTACTGAATGAAATAACCTCAGTCTCAGGCAAGGTGGTATGTCTGTGCACTGGTAGGTCATTCCCCTCTATTGGGTACTCATACCTTCTGCAGGCTGCTGAAGTACCAAGGATTGTGCCATGCAGTGACTGAATGTGACTGCTCATCCTGTTGGATACACCAACTCTGAATTGCTCTGTGTGTGGCTTTGTGGTGTTAGCTGAGGAGCAGGCCCTGCTTGATACTTATGCTGTAAATGCCTACTGCCTACTTGTCACTCAGGCAAGATTGTAGGAGAGGTCAACTCTCTACATTGTTTTCTGACAAATGCAAATTTGCTGTGCTTAATTTTTCTTTACTCATGTATTCATATTCTGACCCTTAAAGAGTAAATGTAAACAAAATCTCTTGCCTGGATTGTCAGACTCAGCTGTGCTTGCAGTCTCTTTTTATTTTTAAACATGGGAGTAAGGAGACAGGAGTGACAGTAAGCCTACCTCTTCCTACACCTGAGATCAGATGGATACATCCCCTCTCAGATCTTCCATCCAGGCTGGGCAGCTTTCCAGTAAAGATGGCATGCACCCACCAGTGTGATAGCAGCTAGTTTCAGGAGGCAGGAAGACAAGAGTGCAATTTGAAAAATACTGCACCAGTATCACTTTGGATTTCTTCTTCTCACAAGTAGGTGAAGAACAGGGAGTTACAAGAGACCATATTGCCCCAGGTCATATTCCAAAACTGTTTATGCCCAGAAGCATGCCAGATTTGTTAACTCTGAAAGAGCCATTGAGTTTTGAAGCCTGAAGGGAAAAAATCCAATCAGCACTAAATTGTGCAGTGAGTCCATGAAGTGCACTGAATGTTATTTCAAAAAGTAATTTTGTTGATCGTTTTCTGAAGTCAGTTACTGATCACAAAACCAAGGAGTTAGCTCTGGTTAGTTTTTCAGTAGATTGCATTAACAATGAGTGCTTGATGAGCAGCCTCTGTGAGATGCTGTGCTGCAACTGCTTGTGCTTTCCATATGCAACACTTCTGTTCAGTACAAAGTCATCTGGTGGAGTGTGAAGCACCATGAGTCATCTGGGCACTGCTGGGTTGTGCAGCTATAGTCTAGCTACGTGCGAGCCAGACCCTGGCTTTTATTCAGTCTGTACACGGAACAGGACAGAGAAAGACATCCTGGTGCTCTTCTGTCCAGGGGTGAGTACATACTGCAGTATCTTGCATGCTGTTTGAAATTGCACCAGCTGGATGTGGTCCCAAGAGGCTGAAACCTCTCTTAAGAGTGAACCTGTTTCTGGGGCACCCCAGCAGTACAGCTCCAACCGGGGACACCTCTTACTCCCAGCAACAGTGCTGGGAGGAACAGTGGTGCCCCAGCCTGATAGTGGTGTTGCCAAGCTCTGCTTGTAGTGTAACACAAAGTGACTAGGCTAATGGGTAGTGTGCTTCTTGGTCTGTCAATTACTAGTTTCTCTGGTGTGGTTTTTTTCGGTTTTGGTTTGTTTGTTTGTTTTCTTCTAGTCTCTCAAGTTCTATTGTTGGAATTTGGATTGTCAATGGAATAGGAATCTTGGGAAAAAGATCTTCTTAAGTGGTGTTTGAAAGAAAAAAGCATGACAATAAAACCTTTTTGTTCTCGTTTTTTGGTATCTGCAGTAAGTTGTTCCCAATGTTATTAATTCTTCTGGCAGGTGGAGTTAATTTATTTGTGTATTAGTCTTTGTGCTGCTGGATGAATTATAGAATTAATTATAGTCCAGGTGCTCAGAGCTTTGCTGTTCTTCTAAATGTGAAATACAAAGAAAAAATAAGTCTGAGTAATTTTTTGGCTTATTGAATAAATGTAAACATCAGGAAATCATGCCAGAGTATAAATAAAGAGAAGATTTACCTCGCAGAGAGTATTATTATCTACTCCAGAGTATTCTGCTTTGTGGGAAGGATTATACTGGGACACACATTTTTATAGCTACTACTTTACGCAACAGATTAAAACCTTTTACCTATAACTTCTTGTGTTTTCAGACAGAGTTTCTATTGCAATTGCAGCTGATTACTAGTGACCAAAGGTTGAGTGGAGTTCATATAATCATAACAAGAAACACTCCCCGATTGCTTTGTAGGTGTCAATAAACTACTGACTTGTAGTATTCCTCTTCATCTGTGTTAGTCTTTCCTTTACTGCCTGGCATAATTTTACTCATAGTCCTCAGATATTCTCAAACTGCAATGGTACTTAGGTTTGTTCATTTGCTTTTTTGTTTGCATCATACTTTCCCTTAGTTTGTATGAAAATTTACTATATGGATGGCATTTAATTCTATGAGGCCTCTTTTCATGACTGGATATTTGGGTAAGGGGCAGCTGTATGAGCCATGTTAATTAACTGGGACTTCTCTTTATTCCTCTTTTGTTTCTACGTTTTTAATTACTTCCTTTCTGGTTTGTTGCTCTGAGTCAAAAACATCACATCGTACCTTTCTCAGCTTTTTCAGGAGAATTTGTGTGTGTGCGTAAATGCTTTTCTGAAGGGAGTGTGAATTGACCCTGTTTCAGCTGCTGGTAAACATCACTTGGCAGAGCTTATGGAATAATTTGCTTGTGTCTACTGCAGTGGTGGAGGCAAAAAAAAAAAAAAAAGCAGCCCACCCCAAGGACTATGCTTCTTTAATATACTTCACTATTGTAATATGTTGTTTATACATGAAATAGTATGAGCCAGCAGCGTGCCCAGGCAGCCAAGAGGGCCAACCGCATCCTGGCCTGCATTAGGAATAGTATGACCAGCAGGAGCAGGGAGGTCATTGTGCCCCTGTACTCTGCTTTGGTTAGGCCGCACCTTGAGTACTGTGTCCAGTTCTGGGCCCCTCAGTTTAAGAAGGACATTGAGACACTTGAACGTGTCCAGAGAAGGGCAACAAGGCTGGTGAGAGGCCTTGAGCACAAGCCCTATGAGGAGAGGCTGAGGGAGCTGGGGCTGTTTAGCCTGGAGAAGAGGAGGCTCAGGGGCGACCTCATTGCTCTCTACAACTACCTGAAGGGTGGTTGTAGCCAGGAAGGGGTTGGCCTCTTCTCCCTAGCAACCAGCACCAGAACAAGGGGACACAGTCTCAAGCTGCACCAGGGGAAGTTTAGGCTGGAGGTGAGGAGAAAGTTCTTCACCGAGAGAGTGATTCGTCATTGGAATGGGCTGCCCGGGGAGGTGGTTGAGTCTCCGTCCCTGGAGGCGTTCAGGAGGGGACTGGATGTGGCACTTGGTGCCATGGTCTAGTTGTGAGGTTATGGTTACAGGTTGGACTCGATGATCTTCAAGGTCTCTTCCAACCTTGGTAATTCTATTCTATTCTATTCTATTATGACATTTTCAGATTAACATCAAAAAATTTATACTTGCAATGGTCTCCATTTTATGTAGGAGTCAGAAAACTTTGTATCATGAATTCCTTTTTCTTTTTGGGGCTACCTTAAGGAGTCTGCTGTGTCTTAGCCAGAAATATTTTATGCATCTCCTAAGGAAGCTGCCAAAAGTGCATGTTCTGACCTCACCTTTAAGCATTTTAATTTCCTTTGCTGATGCATAATGAAGTTACTATCACAGCCATTAATGATAATTTTGTGAAAGTAGTTCATGTAATTATTACATAAACTGTTTTTTGTGCTGGTTTTAGTACAGTACATAGTCAAGTGTTGATTCTGATTCTTTGTTTTGGCCCAGTATGGCGATGCTGGTTTGCTCTGGTAGTTAGATAGGAAGTGCGTGTTGGGCATTTGCGTTCAAGGTGGGTAAGGGGTCAGTTTTGGGGAAATCTGCATGTTTTAAACCTTCGTATTTTTATTTGAGATAAGATACTACGTCAAATTGACTTCTGAATGTCTCTGTATTTTCCACTTTGATGCTCAAGTGCAGGGGATCATTTCCAAAAGTTTTGCTGGTAATACTGAATGCAGTTCTGATTCATCAGTACTGATGTAAAAAAGAACTGTGTAACTGTCAGCTTGATGTCACCGGTGCTAATGGGCCTACAAATAGATTCTCATAATTTTTTTAATCTCCCTTGATACACTGCAACTTTTGGTTAGGGAAGGTACACATGCAGCTTCTTTATTTGAACATATCTTCAACGTGGTTAAATTTAGAATAAGATTAGGAAGTAAACTCTTCACAGGGATTTTCCTATTATAGAGCCTAAATTTAGATTCTCTTATATAAGGATAATTTTAGATCATGAAGTACCCACACTTTGTGGGAGGTTAGTGAATGAGTAGACTGGGGATTAACAATGTATGTAGGCTTTCAAGTCCTTTACTCAAGAAGGAAATGCAATTGATGTCAGCATGTTAATTTGATGGAATGCATTTATAAGAAGCTTTACATAGCTGTTAGGTGTTAACTAAAACCATGTCTTCATTTGGTACGTTTGTTCATTTGTTGTGTCCTTAGCTTGTTTAATAAAACATGCAGTGAAACACTGGAAAAGGTTCTGGACTTTGTCTTCCAAACAGCTATTGCTGTCATTGTTAAGGTTCTTCATGTCTTAAAGCAGTCTTTTTTCTTTACAACAAATGTGTGATTCTGAAGTTACTTATTGTTCTTGTATTACTATGTATTTTTATTTTGAAAGTGAATTATTTACATTGGTGTTTTCCCCAGTGTTGTAGTGCACTGTAATTTCTGGAGATAAGAATACTACTGTATAGAATCCATATTAATGTAAAAAAATTTGCAGGAAATAAGTGCCACACACTGCTCAAATTCCATTACTTCTAGTACTGTCAGCTTTTGTGGGCTTCACAAATGGTTTTTTTGTGTGTCTGATTGTATATAACTAGAGTGGTGCAATGTATCAAACAAGGTTGTCTTTGCACCACTGAACTGTAATCAGTCCAATCTCATTATTACTCCTAAACCTTGATTTGCTGTAAGCACACTATAGATGTTCCTTGTTTAGTGCTCAGGAACTCTTTCCTTGGAAATTGTGTGCCTTTTTAATGTGTCATGGCTCAATTATCACATTCGGGTTTGGCTGCAAAATAGCTATATGTATTGTCTAGCTAGTGACAGCCTGAGCCTTTATCTCTTGCTGGCTGTTTGCCAGCTGTTTAATTGCAGCCCTGTGTTTGCTGTGTGTCACATCTTATGGTGGTCTATTATACCCAGCTAAAACAATATTTTGAAAATGTTTCAAACGTAAACTAATTCTGTGAGACTTTATGTCCTGTTATTTACATGATCTGCTGAGGAAGTGAGGTAGGTCATTCCCCACCCCCCCACTACAAACATTTGTACCTCTGATCATCTCATGAATTTCCAGGGCAGAGAGATGATGAGATGGGGACACAAAAATGCTGCCTCATCCCCTTGAGTGATGTAATTAAAGCTATACATTTTTAATGTAATTTTTCATTTGTAGTTTCCAAGGTATTTTTAAAGCCAAATATTCCCCTTGTTCTGCCCTTTAGAAAAGAGCAAGTGAGCAGAAGCCAAGCTGAGATCTCAATGGGAATAGCAAAGCCTATGGGCTATATTTCTGCTCAAACCAATGCTTCGGGTGAAGATGACTTTGGATTTTGAGTGAATGGTGTCTTAAAGAGGCTGAAAATTATGCAGGTGCTGTACTCAGCACCTTTGGTTTGGCAGCTGCCTGCTCTCCATCACAAAAGATTTCAAACTTGTGTTACTCAGACAGAACTGAACTCATTTGTGTCCTACAGCCTCACACCACCTGGGGAAAGGAACTGTCTGGTGTGAAACCAGGATATTAGATGACTGAATTCTCCAGAGCTTGGACTAAGTGTGAACCCAGTTTTCCCTGCACCTCTTTGTACAGCTATTAATCTCTTGCTCGCTCTCTCTCTGAACAGTGTATGTCTTGGAGAGTTTCAGTTCCTGGGTGAGATTCCTATCAGGTGCAAAGTGCTTTAGCCTGGAAAGCAGTGAATGTACATTAGCTAACATTCCTGGCTATGGAGATTTTTATTTTTTTTTTTTTGGCAGAAACTTTGCTTTTCCACTGCTTAAAGAAGGAATCAGGATTTGTTCAATTGCTTGTTATTAAGAATAACTGTTTAACAAGAAAGACATGATACAAGTCTTGGGCAACAGCTTTGTGATATTAGGTCAGCGGAATGCAGAACAGAAGAGAGCTTAAGAAAGATCCCATTTTTGTTCAAAACACCAAGTTTATAATTAAATAAGTGTTGACTTTTAAAAAGTGAAGAAAAGATTGCCTGTAGGCAGGATTAGATTCACAGTTTTTCCTTTTTAATTGCAGGGGAAAAGATCTTATCTAGCTAAAGCCATCTAGCATGCTGGATGAGGTTTAATACTAAAATGAGATATTTTTTTTTCTAGATGAAGTTGAATTGTTAGAGTGCTCTTAAATCTGCTTTCTGAAAAGTGTTATAACTGTGTGTGAGTAGTATACTCAAGTGTGTGCACTTCTGTTTTTTCCAGTTAATCTACTAGAAATATTCTGGTAAATAACGTCTCCACACACCTTTTTCGGAAGCCAACATTTAAAAGTAGGGTTACAGAGTATTGAAAGATATTTAGAAGAGAGTTGTGCATATATGGGGCAGAGAGAGTGTGAATGATTGTGGCATTTCTGCTGTGCTGTCACTGCCTGTCTTTTGAGGAAATGCATCAAAATAGTCACTTGCATCACTTTGTCGTACTAGGATCTACATTATTCCAGTGGTTTACAATGCGACCAATGTGCTTGACTAAATTCTTCCCTGTTTCATTAAGCTTTCACGAATTGCTGTAATTATTATATCATGCGAGTTTCTTGTATATCTTGAATCATGTTACTTTCTGCTCAGTCTGAAGACATCATCAACTAAGTTTTGTACTAAACAGGTAAAGTGGTTGCTGAAAAGTAGCTTGACAGTAAGGCTTACTGTGTACAGTTCTGAAGTGAAAATAATTGAGACTGAACACTGGCTTTTTTTCCAGTGGAATATTTATTGCATATTTGTAGTTACTTTCTTTGGGGGTTCAGAAAAAGGAAAAAGTGAGACATCCTCTCTGAGAACATGCAGTGTGTTCAGGGTTAAAGCCCAGCCATGAAAAGGGACACTTCCCTTTCTTGTCAAATTTGCTTTGGTTTCTTAGACCCATCACACTGGAATGCAGCCCTGAAATGCTGGTTTTCTTGTAAGGAGGAAGCAGAGCCAATTGATTTAAACTTCTAGTTGTGTCTGCTGGCAATTTCCACCAGAAGCTAATTACAGCTAGCAGCTATCTCCAGCAGATGACTGGTTCCACCTCTTAAAGAAGAGAGTTTAAAACTGCACAGGATTTCTTTTCCCTTGAGATTGTACGGCTGGGGTAAACCCATTAAAGCAAATATTTTACATATACCCACAGACATCTACAAAAATTAGGTCCCATTATTTTATCAAACAAATACTGTCTGTAGCAATTCCCCAAACTAGAAGGTAATATACTGGGCTTTGCACTGTATCCCTGTGTCATTTCATGACTATGTGGCATGCCAGTTTAAACTGATGTCATTAACGCAACTCGCTTTCCATGTTGTCAGTTCTATAAATTACTTCACAAAATGCTTCACATCTTTTTGCTAAATTAATGCTATAGCTTTGAAAATACTCCTAGATACTGAAAATTTGCTCCTCTTGAAATTGTAGGTCCACTAAGAAGAATTTTCCAAGTGACCCTTTTTAATAAAAGATTTTTTTCAGCTGGCATCACTAGATGGCGGTGCCTGGTAGTTGAGCAGTTGAGTGTTAGTTTGAAAATAGCTGAAATTAATGTAAATCAGTAAAGTAATTAAATATATGTAAGTTTTCACTGTCTATGTCTTAAGAGCTCTTTTTCCTTTTCAATCATACTTCTAATAGTTCAAGAGAGGGTGTCCCATTTAAGTGTTCCTTCTATATGCATATAGCTGTTGGCTAAGCAGTCTGCTCTAGTTTTTATTGTGGTTCTCCTGTCTTCCTTGGCTTGCTTGGAAACTTTTGAAGTCACATGCTGAGGGATTGAGGCTTAGCTAGAGCCCATGCTCCTGTTTCATGCATAGCTCTCCCTGTACACAATTTATATGAATTGTGGGCTGAAATATTAGTGCAGGACTGCTTGAAGAATGCTAGATCAGACACACACCAACAAAAAGCCATGCCAGTATTACTGTTTAGAAAGCTCCTGGGATGGTGTATTTTTCTGAAGAATGACATCCACCATTAGTTCAGGCAATGTGAAATCAATGAAAGTGTTGTTTGTGGCTTTTATTCCATTTGTTTATTTTGTGGTTTAGACACCATACTTCCCCCCCCCCGCCCCCCCCCCCCCTCCTCCCCTCTCCCCCCGGCTGGTTTCCTCTGTTTTGCTAGTGGTCAGTCATGCACCTGGCTGCAGCAGTGGCATAACAGCACCACGCCTGCATGTGGGGCATGACAATGCCTGTACACTGTTCTTTGGCATGCATTTTCCCAGACAAGGCAAGAGGAAACCTGCCTTTCATGTCAGCAGCCTATTTAGCCAAAGCAGAACAACTTCAGACAGGTGGGTTTATTCAGGAGGGATAGTAAGGAGAAATGATGATCCCAAGCAGCTTTTGTCCAGTGCTTTCAGTTCAACTCCATCATCTGCCCCTTCTAAAATGTAAGGGTGAATTTGGCATAACCTACTCCCTTTTGTTGGTTCACTAGCACTTTTAGTGTAAAAGATCTCCTGCTTAAAATTACAGTTATTTTAAAATTATTTCTTAAGCCATTGCAGATGTCTTTATCAGTCTACTAAAGAACTGTTATTGGCAGGAATTGATGTAACTCACTTGTTTGGTTTGTTAGTTTAAATAATGGTTCTTGTTAATGTCAGTCAGTTTGCCTGAAATTGTACATTTAGAGTGTGCACACTTCTGTTTGCTCTAACAATCGTATTTCTAAAGGCTTAGTAGAATTTTAGTTGTAGGATAATGTTGCTGATTTGCATTACAGTTTGGACACCTATAAAGCAGAATCAGATTTCTCAAGAGAATGAGAAAAAAGAAAGAGCCAAATTAAAGACACTAAGAAAGAGTAAGCATGTACCAGAATGTCTTTTTATGACAGGAGTTCACCAATGCTACTTTTTATTTAGAAGATTTGAAACTCAGTGCTAGATAACTTTCTGAACAGCATTGCAGTGTATTTCTGTAGGGTAATGCAGTTTTTCTGTGACACCCCACTTTAGAGAAACAGCAAGTAAGAACTGGAGGGTGAGCAAGATAGTTTGGGAACTGCAGCACAGTGCTTAACAACCTCTTCTTGTGTGCCGGGAGTGGTATAAGAATACCATGACAGAGAAACCCTTAATCTTCTTTCATGTGTCCATACGTTTTTAAGTCAGAAGGGAGTAGCTATGAAGTAATCAAATAATTTATGGGCTAATTTGTCATCATTTTATACAGGGTTTGATAATTAAAGGTACAAAATCTGGTATGAAGGAACACTGCTGGGGAGAGGTCTACATCCATTTAATCCCCCAGTCAGTAAAGTACTGAAGCATGTATTTATATGCCATTGAAATCAGTGGGTTTAGCACATGCAGAAATACTTTCTTGGGCTGGCTCTGAGGGAAGGGAGTCCGTTATGTGGGGCCACATGCAGAAGGAAGAGAAGAAAGCAGTGTGGGGATTGTGAGCTGGAAATACCAACTGCATTCAGTATTTTGCAGGAGAAAACTCTACCTCTGGCTGTGCAATGCACTGCTGGTATTTTTAATCAATCTCAAAGCCTCATCATCAAAGATGTCAGATGCAGCGGTGACTTTGCATGAGGTTTAGCCCAGTGTCAGTCCATGCATTTGGGAAGTCTAGCCTTTGGTGCCCAAGCAGGGCGAGGAGAGAAAAGCGAGGAATTGAGACCTGTCTGCTGTCTCCTTGCCTTTGACAGCTTTAGTGTGGCAGTTTAAAGAATATGCCATTCAAAGGAATAATATTTCTGCCACATCTCCATCGCAGTATGCTGTCTGCAAGCAGCAAGAGGCAGAAATAGGAAGCTGGTAGTTGTCAGGAGCTGCTTGCTACATTGTTGTTAGGAAGAACTCCGTTTCACAAGTGTAAAATCAAAGTACACATTCAGTGCCAGTTTTTTCACCTAATTTTTACATGATCATCTAATCCTGTTTATTTGGGGGCATTCAGCACATAATACTAAATGTGCTTGATTTTTTTTTTTTTTATTTGCAGGTCACCTTTAAATGGAGCTGTAAAAGTAAGTGTAATCTGCACCTTCTTTTGTCATCAGTAAGTGCTGAAGCGTGTAATGCTCAGGGCAGGCGTGTCTCTGGACTCATGTGGGAGAAGGGTGGGCAACCCTGAGAGCTATGTAGAGAGTAGGAGGGTTGAAAGGTAACATGGGCCCTTGTTCATTTGTGCTATTTGTACAGGCCTCCTCAACACTGCAAATACCTCCTATTTTTTTTTCTCGTGGGATGCTTGTCAGGGGACACATTTAGGACAGTTTTGGCTCTGAAGATAAGCACTATCCTGCTTGGTCAGAAAAGAGGGCTAGATAGCTCTCTAGGTCAGACATGATTAGGAAACAAAGTACAGACTGTTACCCTGCGTAGGGAGATAGCACTTGCCCCTTTCAGAGTATCTTACAGAGGATCTTGGTCCTCAGTAGAAGTCAATTAAGTGCATTTTCCACAGGATGCGAGCAATTCCCATGATCTCTGTCTATGGTGAAGGAAGTGTGATCTAGAGGCATTTAGCACTTGTGTCAGAAACACGGGTGTAAACCAGATGAAGCACTAATAGATCTCAACCCCCTGTTTCCTCTGCTTGATTTGCAGCTGTTGAATTTGTTAGCAGTGCACATAAATGGGCAATGACCCAAACAGGGGGGAGCAGTACCCTGCAAAGGCTTTGGACTGTAATCTGGGTGTGTGGTGGAGTCAGTGAGAGAGAGATCTGGAGTCAGTGTCTTCCTGAGCTGTCATCTTCTGTCTCACGGGCAGCTTGTGCCCCTAGCAACTCCTGCTGCAGGTCTTCCTCAATCACTCCCTTCCTTCAAAGGTCCACTTGGGATAGGTGATGTCTGTGTATCCATGGTGGCAGGAGGAGTTGAACCTCAGGGTGCTTCACTCCAGATGATGGGTCCCTTTCAGGCACCAGGAGGGAATGGGCAGTGTCTGAAGGTGGCTGTCCAGCTGCCAGTGTTCTGTGTGTTTGTCTGCCTGTCCCTGGCTGAGAGAAAGCCTGAGTGCTGAGCAGCACTATTCCTGTAGCAGCTTTGTGATTGCTGAAATAAGTTCCCATTTTCAAAAGAAACTTTATTTTAAGTCACAGCTTTTTGGAAGAAGCTGTGAAGCAAATGCCATTTTTAGTGGTTGTGAGAAGCAGGTCTGAGAATCTGTTACCAGTGGCTGCCATTGCTGCAAGAAGCTGTCTTCCTCTGTGCAAGCTGAGCTGCCTAGTGTAATGTCAGCATAGCAGGAGATTATCTAAGGAGGATCTGATGTTTTACCTCAGTGCCAGGCATGTGAATTTCTTGATTTTGAATCAGATGTAATTAAAAACCCCAAGCACTTCATCTTGCCCTCACCACCTGAAACACTCCTTTATGAGATTGCAGGTGATTTCATCCCTCTTCTGTTATTTCAGAGCAAAGAAGCTTGGTTGACATTTATTGGGTGTGTTCTGTAATCATGGAGTAAGGTCAAATTGAGTGCTGGAAGCTGGGAGTTCAGAAAGGTCTCAGCCCTTACATGGGCAAGGCTGTGATGAGGAGTACTGTGGCATCAGCCAGTTCTTACACAGAACTGTGTGCATATTTAAGAACTGTAGACCAGGCTTGCAGGCAGCTGCCAGAGGGTCGGTCTTGATTTGCTGTCTCCTCTGGGAGCTGCTGTCTATGCGAACTGGGGTGTGTGGTTGCCAGTAGGAAACACACAGCAGGGCTGAGGTGGTGGTGAGCTCCTCTTCCCATGATGCTGGGAGGATGGTAGGGAGTGAGGCACAGGTGAGCTGTCAGGCCTGACAGTACATGCTGCAGAGACTGCCAAAGGCAGAGCTTCACAGAGGGGTGGATACCACAGGGGAAAGCCAGCTGGCCTGACTTCATCTTGAAGGCTGCCTGCTCAGTACAGAAACGTCACTGGATCTTGTGAGGAGCTGTGAATACTCCAGAAACCAAGACAACTGAGATAAGATGGATGGTGACTGTGACTGACACCCCTTTCATCTCCTGCAGTTGTGTGGAGAAAACAACAGGAGCAGCCTGATGCAGGGAGGTTGGTAGGAAAATGTCTTGCCTTGTATTGGATGAGGATATTAAGTCAATCATCAGTAAATTTGCAGCTGTCACCGAGCTGGGGGCAGGACTTGATCTGTTAGAGGGTAGGAGAGCTCTGCAGAGGGACCTTGACAGGCTGGACAGATGGGCAGAGTCCAGTGACATTGGATTTAACACATCTAAGTGCTGGGTTCTACACATTGGCCACAACTTCATGCAGTGCTACAGGATGGGGTCAGAGTGGCTGAAGAGCAGCCTGGCAGAAAGGGACCTGGGGGTGCTAGTTGACAGTAGGCTGAACATGAGCCAGCAGTGTGCCCAGGTGGCCAAGAAGGCCAATGGCATCCTGGCCTGCATCAAAAATAGTGTGGCCAGCAGGAGCAGGGAAGTCATTCTGCCCCTGTACTCAGCGCAGGTTAGGCCACACCTTGAGTCCTGTGTCCAGTTCTGGCCCCCTCAGTTTAGGAAAGATGTTGACTTGCTGGAAGGTGTTCAGAGAAGGGCAACAAAGCTGGGGAGAGGTTTGGAGCACAGCCCTGTGAGGAGAGGCTGAGGGAGCTGGGGTTGCTTAGCCTGGGGAAGAGGAGGCTCAGAGGAGACCTTATTGCTGTCTACAACTACCTGAAGGGAGATTGTAGCCAGGTGGGGGTTGGTCTCTTCTCTCAGGCAGCCAGCACCAGAACAAGAGGACACAGTCTCAAGCTGTGCCAGGGGAGGTTTAGGCTGGATGTTAGGAAGAAATTCTTCACAGAAAGAGTGATTTGCCATTGGAATGGGCTGCCCAGGGAGGTGGTGGAGTCACCATCCCTGGAGGTGTTCAAGAGAATGAGGTATTTGGTGTCATGGTTTAGTTGATAAGATGGTGTTGGATGATCGGTTGGACTTGATCTCAAAGGTCTTTTCCAACCTGGTTAATTCTATTCTATTCTGTTCTATTCTAAAGTATTTCCTAGTGCTCCAGGAAGACAGCAATACTGAAGCAAAAAGAAAAACTACATCTTTTTTTTTTTTTTTTTTAAACAAAGCATTAGAAAAAAAACCCAAACAATAGCCCCAAACAAACCCCAAATGAAATAGATTAAACTGAAGCTTGTTGGAGGGAAACACTCGTGATTTGCCTGAGGACAGAGTGGTTAGTGTCAGACATTTAGTGTGTAGGGCTGCATAATAAGGCTTACACAAGACGATCTCCTCTGCCTGTCTCCCAGCTCAGAGACACTGTGAAGTAGCTTTATTTTTCTCAGACGCTGTGTGAAATCAGCTCAGGAGCAGGAGGCTGTAGCAGCAAGACAGCTGTTATCCTCTCCTTGTAGACTAGGAAGTATCACCATGCCACTACACCTGCTTATATTGCATGTACTAAATTAACATAGTGCTTTTCTTCTGTTTTTCACCAAAAGGTTAGAGTGCAGGCTGAAAGAAGAGGAATTTTGAAGGGAAAGGCTCTGCCTAATTATGCACTGAGCATTGTATAATAAGTAAATGAGCTGGAGGCCCTGTCCTAAATGGTCTGATTCCTGCAAAGGAGTAGTGATGTTTGTTCCTGCTTTCTTTAGATCTTAACAGATGCTTTTCTCCTGAGCACCTTCTTGGCCTGGAAGCCTGCTCTCTGGTCAGGGAGGTGCTCTTACCCAGTTGGATGTGAGACAAGGAGAAAGTTTGCTTCTTCCAGGGAAAGTACATTTTCGTGGCACTGAGCATTTACCTGGGAGAGCAAGGAACAAGACTGAGTGCCTGCCAGTTCATTCCAAACCTGTGATTTGGTAAACACTGGGCAGTAGGAGGGAGGGCACCCAGCGAGCATGTGGAGAAGCACACCTAAAAGACTAGTTTGTCCAGCTCTGTCCCCTGGGCTAGCTGGGGCCCAAGCACTTCTTTTCATCTGGTAGCCATGGTATGAGAGCAGCAGTCTGTTGCAGAAGGTAAAAGTAGATTTGCAGCCTTCTCCCTGTTTGGTCCTCAAGAAGTTGTGTGCTTTCAGGTGTCAGCCTGGAGAAATGCTTCCTTAGCAGTAGGCTTGATAGCTATTTCAACAGCCAGTCAGGACCAAACGAGCATGCTTATGCTTCCAGCTTTGTACAGTGAAAGGCAGTCCACCTCTCCAACAGTCTCATCTTCTACATGTTCTTTCTGGTAGCTTCCACTGTGATAGCTCTTTGCTTTGAAATACATCTTGCAATCCTGTGTTTAATGGGTGGTGCGGGTGGCATGGCTCTGCTCTGTGGTTTACTGCAATTGCTGGCTGTGTTTGAGAACGGCCTGTGTGCCAGCTCACTTCCTGAATCATTTTCCAGACAGCTCGATTTCTGCATCATCCCAGGGATTCCAGGAGGTCTTTAAAAACTCCTGGCTTTTAGCTGGAGGCTTCTGGATTATTTCTTCTTATATAGCTTTTCAAATTGTCCACAGGTACTGCTGACATTCTTGGCTGGCTTCCAGGTCAAGCATGAAAATGAGATGAAATCTCCACTCTCTTTGCTGCTAGGCAGTCAAGTTGTTGCCAGCCTGAAACTCTTACTTTCCCAGAGATGCAGGGAAAGGCCTGAGCAAGGACCTCTGTGTAAGTAGAACAGGAGACAAAAGTGTCCACCCAGCTAGCTACTAACAGTGACAAATAATGCAGGAGAACCATTGTCTCTGTGTTTCAATTAGGAGCATTTACGGAGAGAGAAAGGAAATCACAGATTGAACATATTTAATATGTATTTGAGGTTAAAAGCACATAAATGTTTATAATGAAGTAGATAATTCAAATGTATTGAAGTATATCTTCAACAAGGATATGCTACAAGCTAAGGGGTTTGCGATTGCTTTGTTGACAGAGGATGGACTTTGGTGAGGCTACTACAGTATTGAAGAGGATTTGCTAACAAGGTGGATGATCCTGTCTGGTCTCAGACAAGGAAAAAAATGAGGGAAGATAAGAAATTAATGGCAGCTTATAGCATTGGATAAGTAATCTCAAACAGCCATACTGATCTTGTAGCTTTAAAGTTATATAGATATATGAGAGTGAAAAGGAAGATTTCATTCAGTAGACAGGATAGTAGCAGCCAAGAGAATTAGTTTACATTTTTATTAGGCATTCTCATTAAGGGAATGGGAAAGCAGGATTTATACTCTTTCCATCTCACAAGGCTTATATGGGACGCTTCAGTACTGGGATGCTTAAGCATCTCAAACTAATGAAAAGATCATTTCAGGGCTCTTGAACTGCTTTATAGCTTGTGATAATGGAGATGTGTTTATTGTTCAACTGGTAGAGAAGTGTATGCCTGGGCGCTGCTAGGGCAATAGGCCAGTGGTTGTCACATGCATGTGTAACATAGTAGCTGCATTTGTGGATCTAAATCTATGTACCAAAAACCCCAAATAATAAGCTTGTGGGTTTTGTCTTTGTTGGAAAGGACAGTGAATTAAACTGAAGAGATTTTTTTATCTTGTGCTAAGAGATTGTATCTTACTCTGGGAGATTTTGTATCTTGTTTGGAGAGATTTTAGAAGTTCTGAGGGAGATTTTTCTGTAAAGAGTTAAATCTGAAGAAATTATAAATCAGTTTTTTATCTAAAGATATCTGTGTAATTTCAGTTTTAGTGCTTTTTGCACTGTTTATTAGCTCACTAGCTATACTAATTCATTAGAGATATATTATTGTCAATTATTAATTATTAAATAAATTATTAGTGTTAATTAGCTATATATTAAAATATTCTTTAAACCTATACTATACAGTTATAGCTAAAAGCACAAATTCCTATCTTTTTATGAATTTTGAATGAAGTAAATGAATTCTCACTAGCATTTATTAGTGTCTACAATATAGTCTTGTGTTGGTATAAAACAAATCCATGAACACAAGTGACATCAGTAAAGCCTCAGGCAAGACTGAGACCACAGTTTGGTCAAAGGGACTGTATATACATGTCCAGTCTAATAATGCTCTGCTATGCCGACCCCCTGTTAGGCTGTGCTGCCGTCCAACAGGATCTGGACAGGCTGGAGATCTGGGTGAAGGCAAACCTCATGAAGTTCAATGAGGACAAGTGCAGGGTCCTGCATCTGAGGAAGCATAACAGCAGGCACTAGTACAGGTTAGGGGTTACCCTTCTGGAGAGCAGCTCCCTGGAGAAAGAGCTTGGAGTTCTAGTGGACAACAAGTTCTCCATGGGACAGCAATGTGCTCTTGTGACCAAGAGGGTCAATGGTATCCTGGAATGCATCAAGAAAAGTGTGGCCAGCAGGTCTAAGGAGGTTCTTCTCCCCCTCTATGCTGCCCTGGTGAGACCACACCTGGAATACTGTGCCCAGTTTGGGGCTCCCCAATTGAGAGACAGGGATCTGCTGGAGAGAGTCCAATGGAGAGCCATGAGGATGATTAGGGTACTTGAGCACCTCCCCTATGAAGAGAGACTGAGAGACCTGGGGCTCTTTATTCTTGAGAAGAGAAGACTGAGAGGGGATCTGATCAAGGTCTATCAGGGGTGGGTGTCAAGTGGTGCACAGTAATAAGAGAAGGAACAATGGATACAAACATGAACATAGAAGGTTCCACCTCAACATGAGAGAAACTTCTTTACAGTGAAGGTGATGGGAACAGGCTGCCCAGAGAGGTTGTGGAGTGTTCTTTGGAGACTTTCAAAACCTACCTGGATGCATTCCTGTGCAGACTACCATAGGTGATCCTGCTTTTGGCAGGGGGTTTGGACTGAATGATCTCTGGAGGTCCCTTCCAACCTCTAACATTCTGTGATTCCACGGTTCTGTAAATATACTAAGTAGTATATATTTTGCATAGGTGCTGACATTTCTTCTACCTCCTCCATTAAATTTGGGAGTACATCTATGTAGAAAGCATTTAAATGGAAAATGTCCTCAGTTTTGGGTCTTCATTGCCTCCCCATTGCCTTGTTTGCATGTTTCTTGGATCTGCAGCTAAAAACCATTAACAGCTGAAGAGCTCATCTAGAGTGACAAAGGCAGTGGCTAGTTGTGAGAAACCAATTCTTCCTGTTGGATCCCTTCTGGTTCCCAGAGAGAGCTAGTCAAGGTCTTTGGTAAATCTTCAGGAAAAGGGAAAATAGAAAATCCTCCTGTAATATATTCAGCTTGAGATGTTTCTAAAATTATTCCAGGCAAAGTAAAGCCTCTATCTTTGGGAGCAGGAGGTAATAATACTGTGCATTACACTGATCACAGTTGTCATTTTAAGGCTCCCTTTAGCTGACTCCTCAATGCTGACTTTTGTAACGTTTCCCTGACTGTAAAACTGAGCCACTGTCTGACTTCCCATAACCACCATAGAGGTGGTCTTCTTGTCTCCACTCCTCTCCACCGGTTCCCACAAACTCACTTCTGACAGCTTCTCAGCAAGTCATGTGAATTCTCCCTCGGAGCCTGGACCTGAGCTCGAGGCTTTTGGTTGATTTTTGGACATAGTTTTGAACACTGCTCTCCAGAGTAAGAATCAAGATTGCATCCAGCTGCTCCAGACTATTTAAATTTTTCTGAATGTGTGTTTGTTCTGGAGCAGCCCCACTGAAACGAACAGAGGGGTGGGACATGCCAACTGTATCCTTGACAGATCTGAACAAATCCCTGCCTGATAACATGTTTTGGTTTGTTGTTCAACAGTGGAGTGAGTTTATTGAGATTTCAATGATCGTAATTAGGCTATAAAAGCCAGTGTCGCATCAGCATGCAGAAAAGAAGTTGAATGTTGTCTTTCAATGATTCAGATTTCAGATTTGGTATCGCTTGTTGCTGTGTGCACAGCACTTTTGTCAAGAGAAAGACATCTACAACTCCTTCAACCAGTATTCCCATCTAAGACCAGTAACAGATCTGGCAGAGGACACCTTGTCCATTCTTTTGGTGCAGGACACGTCAGGGAGACCCCTTGATCTGAAGAAACAGTACTGGCACCTTTCCAGCCAGACTTTTCTTTCCTGACAATCCTATGTGAATACCTTCATTTGGTTACAATTCTTTGGGACACAGCGAGTGTGCTGACATTGTTTGATTTACTTCATCAAATAAGCAAGTTGCTCCCTACCTCAGCAGAATTTATTTTTCGTGCTTCTGAGGATGGTGTGGTTAAAAAACCCAACCACATAGCGTTTGAGGGTTTAGTTCTTGGGGGTTGTGTCTTGGTTTGTTCTTCATTGTCTTTTGGTGTTGTGTTGGTTGGTTTTTTTTTGTTACACCTTAAACTTAAACCCTCTCAGCTACTGGGTAGGGTAAAGCTCAGGCACTGTTCAGCTAATGGAGGCCTGAATCGATAAACACTGTATAGCTAGTTTCAACTTCTCATCAGCATTACCTGTCTTGTACCAGGTAGGGAAATGGATTGATGCTGGCTTGTTTCCAGACTTCATTTATGGAGTCACCACAGACAAGGTCAGCTTGTGCTTTCCACAGCTTCTGGTATGGCATATATTCCCAGAGCAGAACAGCATTGGTAGCACTGAGGTGAGTATAGGAAAAATAACCTTAATCCTCTTCTGTATGATTTACGTGCACACAGCAGTGGAATGTCTCTGCAGCTCATTTCCCACTAGTTGCTTGTTTCTACTGCAGCTGCCTGATCATTCTTGAAAGATTTAGTTGTGATTCAATAGCTGTGAAGAAATTTCTGAGAATTTTTTGGTAAATTTCAACTGGATTTATGTGTGCTTTTGCCAATGTGTCTTCTGTAGGTGTTTCTGTGCTGTGAGACTGGGATATCCAGCCTCAGGCTGATTAAGAAGCTTTTGTCTATCAGGAAGAGCTGGTTTAGGGTTAGACATGCCATCGCTGGTATTATTTTTTGTCTTATTCAATAATACAGGAGTATTTTGAATTTAGGTCCTCAGCTAAAGTAAAAACAAAGTGTCTGAGTAAATAAAACAAAAGAAAGCTCATTTTTCTGTTGTTCACATCTTCAAATTAATAATAATAATTAAAGACAGTTTTATTTATTGAGATAGAGAGAAGATGAGATGATTTCACAGAATCACCAAGGTTGGAAGAGACCTCAAAGATCATCAAGTCCCACCTGTCACCACAGACCTCATGACTGAACCATGGCACCAAGTGCCACGTCCAATCCCCTCTTGAACACCTCCAGGGATGGTGTTCAAGACTCCACCACCTCCCTGGGCAGCCCATTCCAATGGCAAACAACTCTCTCAGTGAAGAACTTTCTCCTCACCTTGAGCCTAAACTTCCCCTGGTGCGGCTTGAGATTGTGTCCCCTTGTTCTGGTGCTGGTTGCTTGAGAGAAGAGACCAACTCCCTCCTGGCTACAACCACCCGTCAGGTAGTTGTAGAGAGCAATGAGGTCCCCCTGAGTCCCCGCTTCTCTAGGCTAAACAATCCCAGCTCCTTCAACCTCTCCTTGTAGGGCTTGTGCTCACCATACACATGAAAGTAATTCTCACTCTTAGGGACCTGCAGAATAAATTACTGAATCCTGTTTCTTTTTGGTGGATATATAAGCATTGACACGTATTGTTGCAAGCTCTAATTTAGCAACAAGTTGCAGAAAAGTAACAGCAGCGTCATAAAGCTGAAAGGAGGAAGAAAGGAAACAGTCTTGTGCTTTACAAGTATATGGAATGTAATAGTCAGAGGACCAAGAGCAAGCAATCAAACTTTCACAGTGTTTGGTGGAGAATTTACTGTGAAGAAGTCAGAAGTTCTTTGTATTCCTTGCTGGTTTTCAGCTTTCCTACAAAAAATGGGGATTCAGAGTGCTAGGCTCAGAAGGAATGCAGCTGGTGCTGCTGCTTGGATAACTTTGCATATGCCAAAGTGTAAAAACAGTTGCAAATCTCAATGTTTATACATACACATTTTTGATGTTGACCAAATTTCCTGCAGCATTTCTAAAATTCTATGCACAGCTGTCCTCTTTAAATTGTTATTTGTTTCTCAAATTGATGGTGCTATTTCTGCCTACATTTTTATATATGCTTAATACATCCTGTAATGGTTTCTTTCTTGACTGTTTACATTATTCTCGTGTTATAATGCTGGCATTGGTTTGATCTTTTCTAGAAACAAACAAACAAACCAACCCTCCACAAAACCTACACCAGGTAGGTTTTGAAAGTCTCCAGAGAAGGAGACCTACCCAAACAGTCCAAGAGTTTTTCTTTCCTATCAAGGCTAATAAAAACATAACATGTAATTCACTTTAGCAGCTGTTTCAGGGGATATGTTAGTGGCAAACTTGACTCAGTATGCAAGCCGTAGGTGTTCTCAGTACTTTTGACTGGCAGAATCTGGGTATGGGCAATTTGCTCTATAGGTTATAGATACAAAATATTTGTCTTACTAAAAGGTGCTGTCTCTGAAGTTGTGAAAAAATATTTAAGATAGAAAGGGAGCTTCAGGAACTTGTAGAAGAGTTTCTAATTAAGGTCACCATGTATAACTTGAAATTTCACATTTCCTATTTTGTGAACATTTAGTCAATCTCCACTAATATTTCCTTGTAATTTTCCTTTTCTATTTCTGCTCTTCATTATTTAAATAAACGTTTTCAAGGAAAATAGATTTGGTAGAAGAAATTGAAGCACTGTTAACAGATCAAAGTATTTCAGGTAACTACAGCAGATTTGCATTGATATTGTTAAGATTAACATGCAAATAGCTAGAGGAGGCGCATCATCTTCTTCAGACTTAGTTATAAGTTAGTCAAAACACCATAGATTATTTCTATATTACTATGCAACAGGCATAAACCAATTAAGAAGTATTTTACTATGTACAAAGAGGATCACTAAATTAATTTGAATAGAAATCCAGGCAGAAAATAATACTCTAGTTTTCGGTAGTTTCTTGTTGCTACATGGTTATCTCAGACATGCTGAGAATAAAAATTTTGTTTATGAAACTTCTTCACTTTGAATATGAGTCTAAGGTGAATAATTCAGTCTGTGTTGGAATCAGCAATGATGAAAGATACTTAAGTATTGCTCTCTCTCTGATGAATATTTTCAATAGATATGAAGCAGATAACTGACATTTATAATTAATATATCTTCCTTGAGTCTGTTAGATTGTCAGAGAAAAGGAACTTTGTCTTCATGAGACAGATTGTCTTCATTGCAAGAAGAGTAACAGTTTGAGGGAGCACTAAGGGCATATTCAAGCGAAGAGCAAGAAGATCTTGAAACTGGTTGGAGGGCATTCAACTGAGCCAGGTGAAGCCAGAGAGGTAGAGCAAATGTAGGCACATTCTGGGAAAACCACTGTCAGTCTCTGCTGGCTGAGATTTTACCAGAAGATGTACACTTTCCTTGCAGTTCCAAAGGGAGGCTAAGAAGGTTATAAATGGAGTTGGAAGGTGTAGAACAGCTTGAAAATTTGAACTATGAGGAGACTGGAAATGTACCATCTGCAGAAGCACTGCAGTAGTTTCGTGGATGTAACTTGTCAAGATTAATCAAACGGCAAGTAGATAAAGGTGGAGGGAAGTCAGTGTTTGAAAGTTGGGATTTCTTTTTCTGTTGTATGTTTTCTAATGCCAGATAGACAGCTATGTTTAGTTTATTTGTCCTTGGCATATTGAGTGTACCACGCTGTTCTGATTGCAGCCCTTATCCATACCTCCTTCGCCTTTCACATGTTTCACATGTACATGGTACACTGCTTGGAGTTTTACCTGCAGACTGTTCTGAAGCTAAAATCCAGCCTATGCCTGTTTGTTAGGCAGCCCATCACTGGGAGTGCCAACACAATTACCTCCAGGCTTTTAGATGTTTTCAAAATGGAATTTGACCTTCAGAGCATTAGAGATTTTCAAGGCCCAGGTGTTTGACAGATGGCTCCTATCTGTGTTATACCTACAGTCTTGGAAGAGCGCATGGGTTTCCAAGAGGCGTCCCAATGACACCCACTCTCCAGTGCCTGAGTTCACCCATTCCTGTGCTCCACAAAGTTCTTTCCATCACTGGACTGCAGATCTGCCATGTAACTGAGCTGAGTGGGTTAGTGATGACTGTAGGCAGTTAATGTTTAAGTGACATGGTGTAGCCAGCTAGTTGATCCACAAAGTACAGAAATACCAGTCTGCAGAGTATATATAAAGCCTTCAAAATGGAAAGAAGTGGCTAAGAAACATCATCAAGAATATATCATCATCATCATCATCTGCTCCACATCATATTGCTAATTGAAGGTCTTTTTACCTTCAATGGTTTAGTGCCTTGTATTAAAGGCGGACTGCTGCTTCTTCCATGGCTCAAATGAGTCAATGGTTAATGAGGTCATGACAGCTGCTGGAGGTCTCCTTAGAGCAAATCTTTAAAGGGAGGTACATGCTCTGAAGTGTTTGAGAGGAGCATGGAAGTGTTGAAGACTGACCTTTTCAGAGCATGTTAGGAGATTTATCTTTTCACAAAGCTGTGATCATAAAATTGTTGTAATGATGACTGGAATTTGTTAGCATTTAAAGAAAAGAAGCATTCCTGAGTGTTTAAGGCATTCAGGATAGCATGGGGAGCCAAGTGCCTCAGAGGAAAACAGTGTAAACCTATTTTTTATCTTTAATACACAAAATCTTTGGGTGGGCTCTGTAGAGCTGACAAAAGTGACTGTTCCTGCTGAATGCAAGAAAAGCATATGGAAAAAGTCAGATAAAAATTACTGATGTCATTGCTTTGGCATCAACTCCCAGCAGGAGAATAGTACCAGATTTTGCAGTACTTGTCTTCCTAGAATATATTTAAGCAGTTTATTGCTTTAAGTCTGATTGGGGAAAAACACTGATGCTGCCTTAGCATTACACTTTTGGCTCCCATATGGCATACTCATGTAGTTGAGGAGCAGCACTGTCCTTCAGGTATTGCAATTGCACTTCTGTAAGTGGAGGCAGCTGCTGAGTTCCTTTCTTCTAGTGGCACAAGGGATGCAACATGGGAGAAAGTTCTAGTCCTCTCTTAACTGAGTTTTGCTGTTTGGGGGCCATGGCTGTACTGGTGATGGAGGGATCATGTCATTCTGTACCTGCCAAAATGGGATCTTGACTTAACCATAATCCTTCTAGGTAGTTGTGCACATGTGAATGTTGCCACAAATCTGTTTGCCACATTTCTTTTTAGCAGCAGGGGGTTGTAGTTAATGCTTGTATTTGCTTGCAACAGTAGCCCAAATGAAGATTGTGGTTTAAGTGTCATTTGGTTCAGGACATAGCTGCTCTTTCTGTAGTAGCTGTTCCTATAAAATTCATATTTCCTGAATGGTTTTGTGAAAATCATCTACTGAGAACAATATTTTAGGTACTTAATATTTTGGAGGAAGGAAAGATTCTACCAAGAAGTATCATATACTTTAGGCTTATTAACCCCCAAAATGCATGCATCTAAATAAATTTAAAAATGAGTGCTGAAAAATATTTATTTTTGCACCGTATTGTAGGAGAAGCTTTGTTTGATGCTGCTACAAGGGGAGACCAAATCGCTACATCATGCCTTTCAATATGGAGATTAGTTAAAAGACTCTTTAGAGCAATTAGCTGAGAATTGTAAAGCTACTACAGCAGCAATTTACACCACTTCACCAGAACAGCATCCACAGGGTAGAATCTCTACAAAAGAAAAGTGAAGGTATTGCTTCTAGTTTGTAGTCGTGACAGTCTTTCCAGAGCAGGTGGCATCAAGCAGCTGTATTTCACCTGCGGTGAAAGTTCCGGCTTTGTTTCTTTTGTGCAAAGAGATTTAAATAAAGCAACTTTGATGTTAAACAGGGTATTGCTGCCAGCTAGGAAAAGCTGTATGTCACCTGTTCCTCTGGAACCTGGGTATAGGACAGATTGCCTAGGTAGTTCAGAGTCATCTTTTTTTCAATAGCACAATCGGAGCATGGTCAGGCATTCACTTGGCAGTCAGCTGCACCTGCAATCTTCTGTGGTGGTTCAGATCCCTCCCAGTTCTGCCAGCTGACTAATTCATGTGAACGGAGCTCTAGATTCCTGTTTTTATACTAATCCATACAGTTACTTGGCATGGATCCCACTGAAATAGGTTAGGGAAAACTGACATTCTCTTGTGTCAGCAGTACTGCAGGAGCAGGAATATTCAACCAACTAACTCTTCACTTTCTGTCTTTTTCACTATGTCCCTGGAGAGGAGGCAATTCAACGTCATTTCCATTCATGTAGTTTTAGACCTGAATGTTCAGAGTTCTGCAGAATGTCTCTCATCACCACTAGCAGCTATCCGGACTAAAATTCTGTGGACAGAACATTGTATTCAAGCAAATGTGCAACTTCCTGCACTTCTCTTTTCCACCCCCTCTAAGTATTTTCAGTTGTCAATAAGCACAGCATTCAAGTGCCCATATGCTTGTCAAAACACATAAATAATTTACAACCCTTGTTTGTGTTCATTTTTTGTCGTTCTGAAGTTGTTTTAAAGAAACAGCCCAAAGCACTTTCCCCGGAATTAATAACTTTTCACATAAATCTGGAAATGACTGTATTTGTGCTCAGATCTTCAGAAAAGTGCATTTAGTTCATTAGTTTCATGCTGAACTGTTAACATTTTAGGTTGTTTTATTAGGAGAGAACAAAGAACTCCTGGCTTGTTGAAAATTTGTTAAACAAAAGTAAGGATGAAAAGGTTCCAAAAGAGCTGATGTTAAACATTGCAAACTGGATGAAGTTGTGCAGATTGGAAAGATTTACAAGACATCTGGTAATTAGCTTCCAGCTCCCATGGAGTCCTGCTCTGAGAAAGCTGCTGCTGCTTGCACTGGAAGGGGAGCAGGAGGGAGATGAAGCATAACCCTGAAAAGCTAGATCTTTGTGTTCACATCAGTGATTCATTGAAGAGTCTCTGGGTACCTCTTTTGAAAACTACCTCCTACCAAAAATATGTCTGACATCTTTCCCTTTGGAGGATCGTCTTCTCTGCTGGCATTTGTGTGATGCAGTGGGAGAGAGGGAACAAGCTGTCAATGAGCTGTTAACTTTCCTTGCCTGAGTTTGCTGTTCTCCTTGGGGACTGCGTGGCAGCTGGGGAGTGCCAGAGTGCAACTGGCTGGGCTTAGGTCCCTTTGTCTGGCCCATAAGTGCTGGCAGTGTTTGGGACTGCTGGATACCTGGTGAATAACCTTCTCTGTGGAGATACAGCAGCATGCTTGGGTGCAAGGGACCCGGAACCAGGCCACAGAGATTTTAGCAAGTCATTGTCCTGTCACATTTATTACTGTCTGCAAAACAGAATATTGATTCTTGTCTTAGACACGTCATAAAAACAGTTAAGATCAAAATGCTATATATATTTATTTAATCATCTAAACCTTAGTAGTCAATTCTACCAGGCTAACTACTACCAAAACTGTTTCTCTTTTCAACTCTGAACCTGTTTAGTACAATGAACAAGCAGCCTGTCTTAAGTTAATTTTTCTAGGAGCTGTACCTTAAAATCAGGCAAAACCTGAGCTCTACTGAGATTAGTTATCAGAACATTATTTTTTCTAGATTGCAAGTGAGTGGATAATGGTGCTCACTAAATTATAACTGAGAATATGAAGGAGGTAGAGTTATGTATCTGTTGCAGTTTGGGCTGGGTATATAATATCAATATATAATATTAGGACATGTTGGAAGAGATTATACTTAATTTGCGTATAACCCAGTGAAATTTGTAATAGTAGTCATTAAGCATATTCTTTCCATTGATAAATCGTGCTTGTAGTCTAAAGTAAAAGCCATACAGTCTGAACTTTTTCTTCTTGAGATGACAGCATTCTGTATCTGTGTTGTAGTGGTAGTTCCTGAATGCAGTGCAACTGGTGCTGCAATTTGATCTGATGCCCAGGAAGAGGTGCGTGCTGTCCATGGCCTTGGCTTGTGATATGAGAATCTGTATCCTCATGCAGGCAATAAAGTGCCACTTTCTTACTCTTCAGTCTGAGCTGGGGGCCAAAGTTATGGTTGTTTTTTTTTTCAATCATTGTTCTGAACCAACAGATGTGTGAGTAGATGAAATGAAGATGCTGCATATCTTAGTCCACTGGTAATATTAGATCAAGCTCCTCAGCAAAGCTCTGTGTGGGTCACCAATTTTTTTAGCTCATCCTGAGCAATGGCAACTGTCTTAGAGGAGGGGTACAAAAGGCTGCTCCCAAAGTCTTAACGCTGCACCATGCACCAGACAGCGTTCATTCGGAAGAGTTACTCATTAAGTTAACATTGTTAGAGGAAGCAGTAGTTGGGCTGGAGCTGGCTTTTCAGTAAACAGATTATACTGAGTGAGACTTGTTTCATTTAGATGTCTATTGATATTTTTTTCCCTGGAATGATTATTATTTTCACTTTCTTTTCTTTAGTGTAGTACACTTTTATGGAGTGAAATGAAATCATATCAGAGATTGATTTCTGTGTATTGTATGTATGATGCTTTCTCCAGTCCTTTGAGTTATTCTGCTTTTGGAGCTATTGCTGCTATTCACGGGGGGTTTAAGGCTTTTAATACACAAGTTACGTTTCAATCTACTCTGTACCAAGTGTCACTTCAGCTGTCTCCAGTTCTGCAGTATAGAAAACAGATTCTTATCCTCAGCTTCTTTTGTTTTGAAACTACAAAAACACATATTCATCTAGTGAAGTGTATATTGTTGGTCTAATGTTGTAGCATCTGAAGCAAGCCCACCTTATGCTCACTACAGGACAGTTACTGCTCATAATACTGAGTCACCGTATGTACTTAATGGACAGAGTGGAATGGTGAAGAGACAGAGAGAGGATCCTGAGACCCTGCTGTATGGAAATAGGACTGAAGGCAAGCCTTCTGAGTATTGGACTCTTGCATTGAACAGGATTCTTATTTTCTTGTGTGAGACTCACACTTTTCAAAACAGATAACTTCTTTGAATTCACATGAAGTAGCTAGTGACAAAGAACATGCAGTGCCCCCAGCAATGTTTGGAAGGGACCCAAACTTGCTAAGTCATCCTTATTGTGTATGAGGTGGGGATGGTCTTTGTGTATGAACTGGAAAAGGCCAATTTAACTTTTGAGGTAGTAAGTACTTCTGTTTTGTGATTTGTGGGTAGATGCTTAAGGCTGCATTGCACAAACTCTTAGGTACCATGTGTTTCTTTTAAGTGTGGATTGCTAGCATCAGTACAGAGGCTATAACATATGGAAGAGTTTTGTTTATGTTAAGGAGAGGAAAATAATCCTCTCACATGGAAGAGAAGCAAAACTAACCATGTTTGCTAAACGCAGATTCATCAGTAATTCTGAGCAGAAGGAAATTGATGTGGCCTTAGTACAAGTAGAGCTTTATACCAACAGAAATAAAATAACACACATTTTGCTACTAGTACTACTAGTGTTTCAGCACTGGTGACAGGAAGCTAGTCTCTTAGTTTATGCTAAACTGTGTCGCTTTTTTCTTATTATGAACACATGGCACGAAATGTTTCCTTATACTGACTGTCCTGCTCTGTGTTTTGATAAGAGGATATGGATAATTTCCCTAGTGTAGGCAAGGGAGAGAGACTTCTATGCAGATTTCAAGATATTTAAAATAAACCAAGTATTCATTGCCAACTTTCTTCATGCCTGCAAGTCCTGTGATTTCTCTGTTTACAAAAAACAACTCATGTTTGGTAAACTTTTTATGTACTGCATGGGTATTATATATTTACAACTCCTCTGTCAAGATCATAGTCAGAAAGAACCGGATATGTTTTGCTACCTGGTTTAAATTCATTATTTCTATTGTAATTTAGTGAACTATGTTCTGGAATTATTTTTCAAAAGAAAAATTGCAGACATTCTACCTCTGTAATTGGCTACTGTTGTTCTGGAAGGTGGAGAGAACCTGAGCAGAATTCTAACAGTAGCAAGAAAGATCCTAGGAACTAGCAGGAATACAAAGATGAAAGTAAAGTTGAGCTGTTGACCAATGAACTAATTTAATGGGGCTTTTGGCAGTGGAAAAACTGTCAGCTTTCCAACATACATTACTTAGGTTATCTACATCTTACAGCTTTGGAATTATCAAATGATTTGTTACTCAGCTTCCTTTAGTAAAAGCAGTGTATATTTTTCTACTAATGGCAAGTTTAGTACTGGAGATTTTAATCATCTAAAACACTACAATCTGGCATCTTTCTCTTTAGGGTGATTAATGGCAGATCTGCATGTCTATAGATTCCCCTAATGGTAGAGTTTGGCATGAACCAAATACGGCCGCATGAACACATTTCTGAGCTGGACCATGCAATCTAAAGTTTGTGCTCTCTGTACACTAGCTGTAGGAGGACAAATGGTACCTGACTAAGCACGAAGCCTCATGTTACAAAGCTAATCCTTTGTCTGGTTTGGAGTGTGTACAGCTTGGCCAAGTTAGTTTATGTTGGATCAGCACTTTGCTTTGAGTAGCCACACTGCTTTTGATCTGGTAGGAGGAGCTCTCCAGTGGATTTACGGTTGCATTGAACCATGGCCTCAGGCACAAGTCCTGCATGGCTTTACAATCAGCTGAATTAGCAGGGGATCCACGAGTTAAAAATAGGCTTTTTTTCTTCTTTTTTTTTAAGCAGCAATTTCTAGATTTCAGTCTTAAGGGCATAATAGACTTTAAGGAAGTGACAGAAGCAAAGGTTTGTACAGCGAACATGACTCTTATACAGAGCCTCTGTGGACCTGCTAGATGCAGTAAATAACCTTTTTCAGCAAACATGCAGCAGATAGCTCAGTGGCAGGTAAAATAAGAACAGTTGTAGCTATATAAAGAACATAATAGACTGATACTTCTTTGTTGCAAGAAGTTGCACATAACCTGAAATCTTGGAAAATGTGGAAAAGCATTTTCAGCACAGATTTGATATATTGCTGTAGACAACCCGTGTGTCCAACTCTAGAATAATGTCATAATCAGAAAATTAGGGCTGTATCTGAGGCTTTTGCCAGTGAAACCAGTGTGCTTTCTGTGTAAAGCATATGTCCTACCCAGATTCCATTAGTGGGGTGCTCAGGCACTGGTGCTGACAATATAAACTCTGAGAGTAACTACTCAAGAAAGCCCTGTAAATGAGGCATTGAAAAATAAAGAAAGTGGAAATTTCTGTTGATGCTTAACAGTTTTTAAAGGTCACAGGCTGAAAGCCACAAACTTATGTCTTTTAATTAATGTCCATTTCTTTTTTTGTGCTCTGCAGCTGAAAATACAAGAGCATCTCCACAAATGGGAAAAGAGGATTAAAAAAAAATAAATCATGGATACATTTTCTTCATAATATAGAAGGAAAATCATCTGAACCTTTTTTCCATTCCCATGTTTAACATTAAAATACAGCTACTGGTAAGCAATTCGTGCTCTCCAGGTTTTGCAGGGTAAAACTAAACTAACTCTAAAAGAGCTTGCACTAGAGGAGATCCTTTGATTCCTTTTGAGATTCTTTATTATATTTAATTATCAGCAGTACAGCAGTGTGTATCTCTATCTAGGTAAAACCCTGATGCCTGAATACAGAGATAGACAACCCCTTCTCACTGCATGGAAGGTGAGGAAGATTATTCTAAAGTAGGTGTCACCAGATAGAGATACACTTTGGTATTAGGGAGCATTTAGATGTCCCTTGTGCTTCAGGTGGTCACTGATCTCTCTAGTAGTATAGCCCTTCTCCTACAACCTTGAATGTTGGGGAAATCTGAGGTGCAAACATTAGCCTCCGTACTGTATACTCTACATGGTAGATACAAGTCCCACCTCTACAATAACCTGAAGTTACCTGAGCCCAGAGCTTTCTCATTCACTTGAGATGAATTCATCAGGATTTACTTGACTTGCATGTGCTGGTAGGATCTATTACAGTCCTTCAACCTCTAGTGATGCAGTACTGAACTAGAACATTATCCAGCATCTTTAGCTGAGACATTTCTGTCCAAAACAAAGTCTTTTGTGCTGGTAACATGCTGAGTGCTTTTCTTGCAGCAGGATTTGTAAAACTCAATTTCTGAAGCTGTGTTGTGGATTTTGCAAAACTCTATGTAGCTTTATGAAGTGGATTTTTCAAGCACAGGTTTGTGGGACATACTTCAGGGCATTCATTCTTCCTTTCATTAGTACCTTCAGTTGAATTAAGAAAAATTAAGAAATGATGTCTTGATGTATTACTCCTTTCTTAAAGCACTGTCTTCACTTACACTATTGTGGTAGTGAAAATTATACCACTGAGACAGAGTGTTATGTACCAGACATTTCTGTAACTGTTTTAGAGTCTGACGGGCTTCACTGTTGGAAGCTTCCTAAAAAATGTGATTTCTTTTTTTTTTTTTTTTGGCCTCAGTTGGATCCTATTACAGACCCAAATTGTTTCTCATAATAAAGCATAACAGAGTTAATATCAAATCTAGCTAAATTACATTTTCTTTCACTCTTTTTCTTCTTAATTATCACAGTCTGAGTACTATGAAGTTGCATTCTGTTACCAAATTTAGAGCCCCATGTTTCAGAGAAGGGCTGTTGACAGGAGAAGCACATTTAGCAACTGCAGAAAGCAGCATGCTACTAGCATCATGCAGATTGGAAATTTCTTGTCCTAGTTTCTCATCCTGCAGCTAGTTCCATATGGGCAGCTTTAATGCATTTTGATTTAGTGAATTGTAACAAATGCTGAATTCTGATTTCTGTAACCACTGTGTCAGGAGCTAACAGACTTCTTGCTGGTATAGATGTGGCTTCCTCCATGTGAATACTCATAACACTGTGCTGTCCATCATTTTTGTGAAACCTGAGAGCCAGAGTTCAGCAGGTTGAAAGGAGCTGGTGTGACCTCATGGGCCCCTAGAGTTTAACCTCAGGTCTTCTCAAATTCACCACCTGAAGTCACATTTGTAAATTAAATCTGTTCAGCTGACTAGTTTTGATAGAGCACGGTTATAAATCCTTTGTCATATCTGGATCAGGTATATATCCCTCAGTGAAGTGACATAATGAATATTTACTTAGGAAGCAGATGTAGCCAGTTAACTTTATTCTGTCAATTTATCCAATTAATTAAAAAAAAAAAAATCCAATTTTTACGTCTGATGTAGAAACTCTGTACTTTTGCAAATAATATTTTGTCATTTAAATTAATTTGCTTTGTTATATTGTCTGAGATTTCTCTAGACTGTATTTTAAAAAATTAATCAACTGCTTCCTTTACTGAGAATATACTGGCAGTGCCTTTACTGAACTTGTGATGTTCTGTAAGGTAACTTAGGAGGGCAGCAGACTAGTAGCAATGAACATAACACCTCCACTGTATAGTCAAAACACTGAAGCTGCCATCAGATTCGTTGCACCATCAAGATTTTGTGTTTCAAAGGACAGAATAGAAGAGGTTTTTCTGTCCATTTGGATTCCGTGGGGGAAGTCAGAAGGAGTTGGGTCTTTCAGCATTCAAAAGGGGGGAAAAAAGGAACAGGAAGAAAACCATGGAGACATGGAGATTGTGCATTGTAGTGCTCTGCTTGGAGCATTCTATCGAGTGTGGCAGATGCAGAGAGAGGTTCTTAGGCAGTCACTTGCCACAGCTCTCAAGGTTTAAGATGAAATGCTTGAAGCCTATGCTTGTAAGAGGTGAATGAGTCTCTTAAATACTAGGAGAACTGGGAATAAAGAGCTCAAGTACAGCCTCTAGAAGCACTTTCTGTGCCAGCCTCTTTAGTGCCCAGCAGGAGGAGAGTATTTCTTCTGGGTATATCAATGAAATAGAAAATTTAGGACAGAGCAAATCTTCCTTATTCCTGGTTTTCAGTCTGAGTCTTTTGCTGTCCTCTGGTAACAGAGAAATTAGATTTGCACCAGTGAGTGGCTGTTCCTTCTTAGTGCCTTTCTACAGCACTAAATCGATGCTCTGTAGTGGTGGAGAGTCAAGGGCAGAGACTCCATCTGGGCTTCAGCCCTTGCTCACGACTCTGGCCACAGCTGAGGTGTGGCTTGAGGCAGGACTTCACTTTCTGCTCTTCTCTGCAGTCATCCCAGTGGGTGTAACTCCACTGTCCGGTCCTGCCCTGTCCTGTGGAAATCATTGCACAGGCTGACACTGCTGTGAATAGCTCTGATATGTGTTGCTGAGCCTCAGAACGTGTGTTTACTTCCAAAAGAGATTATCTTGGTATGTATACAAAAGGCAGGGTAGGGTAAGGCTGGCTGACAGTGATGTCCATTGGAAATTTACAGGTGGTAGAAACCAAGTGTGATGTTGTCTGCTATTTTATCTTGTGTCTTCTCACACCAGTAATGCAGTAATTGTGGAGATTTTCAGGTTGCTAATGAAGCAGGGGTGTCTTTTATGCCATTAGAAGTGAGACACCACTTCAGCTGTTAGGAATCTCACAAACCTCAGTCAGGTGTAATAAAAATGTTCAGTTTAACAATTTTCTCCTTTATCTGAATGTGGTTATTGTTACAGCTTTGTGTTTCTTTTGACGTTGAAGCAATCTTTTCTCAGCGGTAGGAGGGGTTTCGAACACAGAATTTTCTTCCTCTTGGAAGGCTGAGAATTCCCCTTGTCAAATTATAGCCAGATCCTATTATGTATTGCTAGTGGTAGGATAGAAGAGGATAGTAGACAGCAACAGGCAGACAGTTATTGCACTTAGCTTCTGGCTACTAGCTGATAGGTGCCCTTGCTGTGACTTGGTGTGTGATTACCAGATAGTTTGGCACTGGACTGGTGCTGCATTTAGTTGTGATGGATTCATTGGGCTGAAATATGTCACTAATTTAATTAATTTGTTTCATTAATCTGATTGAAATGCATCCAGCTGTTAGAGGTGTATGAAAGAAAGGTACCTGACACATGAGGCAAGAGCACTAACCTCTGCATTAAACTGTAAAACGGTCATTAGGACATCTAAAGCTGAAATTGAATTGCTCTATAGAAATTTGGTTTCCAAGCACAATACTAATTAGCTGTAAGCTTGATGAATGTCAAGAATTAATTAAAACATTTCAGTGGCCTGTGTGTGGGTTTTAAATATTGTCATTATTGCCCCAATATTTTCAGTTCTTACACTAATTGCTTTTTAGGGAGCACGAATGGAATTATCTTTTGGAGTGACTAAGGGTGTAAATGGTCCATTACATCATCAAACATGGACTTTCTTGCCACTGGATTTCCCTATTTTTCCCCTCTAAAATTTATCTACTGTTTTTTTTTCCACTTTTGTGCATGCAGTGCAAATAGTCTTTAGAACCAAACTTTATTTTGAGACCGCTTTTCTTTCCTAACTGTACTCTGGAGACCATCATGCTGTTGTTTTCTACTTTCATTTTGGCTACAGGAAAATAGCAACAGGTCCATCAAATAATTATTTTTTTTTTTTAATTAAATAGGATGTCAGCCAAAATCCATGATTATTTTTTCCTGTTAACGAAAGGACTGCGAGAGTTCAAACATTTGGTACACAAAACATCTGCAAGATAAAAAAATCATTGGAAAATTATGAATTGAAAGAGAATTAATTTTCAAAACCAGCTTTTGGTTGTTTCTCAGATACGTTCTTAATGTAAAAATAGATAAATTGTATGTGCAGGAGTTGCAGATGCATGATGCAAACTGCTCATAGTTCTTGTCTCTGATGAGTGTCTCCACGTGTTTGGTTATGCATTGAGGATGAATATCCAACGTATAGAGTGCGGACATGTATATGACAAATAATGATACAATAATACAATACACCAGGTTGGAAGAGACCTTCAAGATCATCGCGTCCAACCCATCAACCAATCCAACCCACCCAACAACTAGACCATACAGCCAAGCACCCCATCAAGTCTTCTCCTGAACACCTCCAGTGAAGGTGACTCCACCACCTCCACGGGTAGCCGATTCCAATGGGCAATCACTCTCTCCATGTAGAACTTTTTCCTAACATCCAGCCTAAAGCTGCCCTGGCGCAGCCTGAGACTGTGTCCTCTTGTTCTGGTGCTGGATGCCTGGGAGAAGAGGCCAACCTCTGCCTGGCTACAACCTCCCTTCAGGGAGTTGTAGAGAGCAATAAGGTCACCCCTCAGTCTCCTCTTCTCCAGGCTAAGCAACCCCAGCTCCCTCAGCCTTTCCTCATAGGGCTTGTGTTCCAAACCCCTCACCAGCTTTGTTGCCCTTCTCTGGACACGTTCCAGCAAGTCAACATCCTTCCTAAACTGAGGGGCCCGGAACTGGACACAGGACTCAAGGTGTGGCCTAACCAGTGCAGTGTACAGGGGCAGAATGACCTCCCTGCTCCTGCTGGCCACACTGTTCGTGATGCAAGCCAGGATGCCATTGGCCTTCTTGGCTGCCTGGGCACAGTGCAGGCTCATGTTCAGCCTACAATCAACCAGTACCCCCAGGTCCCTCTCTGCCTGGCTGCTCTCCAGCCACTCTGACCCCAGCCTGTAGCACTGCTTGGGGTTGTTGTGGCCAATGTGCAGAACCCGGCACTTGGATGTGTTAAATCTCATGCCATTGGACTCTGCCCATCTGTCCAGCCTGTCGAGGTCCCTCTGCAAAGCCTCTCTGCCCTCCAGCAAATCAACTCCTGCCCCCAGCTTGGTGTCATCTGCAAATTTACTGATGATGGACTCAATGCCCTCATCCAGATCATCAATAAAGATGTTGAAGAGCATGGGGCCCAGTACTGATCCCTGGGGCACACCACTAGTGACAGGCCGCCAGCTGGATGTGGCACCATTCACCATCACTCTCTGGGCTCGGCCCTCCAGCCAGTTCCTAACCCAACACAGTGTGATCCTGTCCAAGCCATGGGCTGAAAAAATCTACCCATTTCTAGTTTTGTTCCATTCCCCCCAATCCTATTACTACCTGACATCCTCAAAAGTCCCTCCCCAGCTTTCTTGTAGCCCCCTTCAGATACTGGAAGGCCACTAGAAGGTCTCCTCAGAGCTTTTTCTCCAGACTAAATAGCCCCCAACTCTCTCAGTCTGTCTCCATAGCAGAGGAGCTCCAGCCCTCTGATCATCCTCATGCCCCTTCTCTAGACACACTCCAGCACGTCCAGAACCCTCCTGGACACAGTACTCCAGGTGGGGTCTCACCAGAGCAGAGTAGAGGGGGAGAATCACCTCCCTCAACCTGCTGGCTGTGCTTCTCTTGATGCAGCCCAGGACGTGACTGGCTTTCTGGGCTGCAGGTGCACACCGATGGCTCATGTTGAGTTTCCCTTCCACCAGCATCCCCAAGTCCTTTTCTTCAGGGCTGCTCTCAAGCCAGTCGCAGCCCAGCCAATATCAGTGCTTGGGATTGCCCCAACCCAGAACTTGTAGTCCATATGCAATGTCATCAGACACAAGTGGTGGTATGCAGAATAGCTGGGCAGACAGAAAAACACATTCTGCCAAATTTTCTTCTGCCACCATTTAAATTACTGGAGTTTCCACAGAAGAAACTCTAAGCAGGGTGACAAATCTGGATACTGTCCTCGCATATGATTTCTGTGATATCAAAATGTGTGTGTCTATTAATTTGTCTGCAGGAGGTATCAGTGCAGAAAATCATATAATCATAGAATGTTAGGGGGTTGAAAGTGACTTCCAGAGATACAATACAATAATACAATACACCAGGTTGGAAGAGACCTTCAAGAATACATGAGGTGATGTGGCGCAAGAAGAGCCATAACACTTGGAGGCCTTATAGGGAGATTCCTAGTGTCGAGCAACACCAGAAACCACAAACTCCCAGGATACAGCTCGGTGCCATGCCCTATTGCTTGCTTCATGTGCAGTCACATGTGATAGTCCTCAGTGCTTGCTCCTTGGAATCACAGAAGGGAGAATCATAGAATCAGTCAGGGATGGAAGGGACCACAAGGATCATCTAGTTCCAACCCCACTTCTCCATATGTCTGCAAGATGTAGATGGCACCTGAGAGGCTGCTGAGGTGGAGAGAATTGAAAGGATCTTTCACAGTTCCACATTACTGACTTGCCCACATAAACGTGATGAATCCACTATGCCAGCATGAGCCCAACAGTGTTATTTTCCATGGCAGTTGGTTTGGATCTCAGCAGTTCAGATTCAGGACCCTTTGTGGAAGATTAGGTTGGGTTTTACCCTAAGACTTGCTTACAGAAATAAGATTGTGCTTTGATATTTTGTATGAGAGGGTTAGGTGGTTACTCTATGATAATAACATCAAGTATGATGGCTCAGAAGACAAGAAAATGCTTATTCATTGTCCCTTCTTTCAAAGTTTTACTTCAGTAATTAATTATGTGATAACTCTTCCCCTAGTGAGAAATGTGTGCAGTATTGTACTTAAAATCAACTATTTTTGGCTAGTAGTCTCATTGCGGGTTGCCTGGAGGCAGAACACAAATGCAGCTTAAAGAAAACAGTTATTTGGATTGACAGTACTGTAAGAAGCTTAGTTCCAGGCTACTTGATTTTGACTCTGCCATCCCCAGTGTTCCTGCCCAAGGGTGTAACATTTTACTCCAGCCAGTGGAACAAGTGGTAATAAACGTGTATCAATATGCCTCACATTTTTTTGAAGATATGATCTGTTCAATGCCTGGACAAGATGAATGTAGTCAAGTTCTACAAGACCTTTTGTGTATGCATATGATGTCACTGGAAGGGCATGATGTAGAAGCTCAGAGCAACCACGTGCTCGAGAAAGTGGATCTAGGACTATGTTTCTGATAATGACGGTCCAGTAGTTCATGGTCAATTGGTTTTGTTGCTGTATCTCCAAAGGGACAGTGGAGTGCCCAGCTTTCATGCCTGTTTAAAACACTTGAGCTCACTGAAATCAGTTGCAAATTAGGCAGATGTTAAAGACAGGCGAGTGGCTTGTATTTAAAAAAACCCAAGCCACCAACAAAACCCAAACAAACAAAATGAATGTAGAAGAAATCCTTAAAATTTCTCTCTTCTCTTTTTTTTTTTGCACAGTGCTGGCCCTAAAGGAGATAACATTTATGAATGGAGATCTACTATACTTGGACCTCCAGGTTCTGTATATGAAGGAGGTGTTTTTTTCTTGGATATCACATTTTCATCTGACTATCCATTCAAGCCACCAAAGGTAAGGGTAAGGTTTTTATTGTGCTTATCATATTTGTTTATGGTCTCTTGAAAATAACAAGGTCCAAAATCTTGGCCTGCTGTTTCAGAAAAATCCTGTGTCTCTTTTACTTCTTGATTACCACAGTCAATACTGAATTTCAGACAAGTGAGAAGTGAGATGATAATTCTAAACAAGAGTTAAGAAATTTTAAAGTTAGTGGAAAACAGCACAAGACCTTCTTACACTTCCTCCTCCTCATTCCAGCTACTTTCATATATATTAAAAACTAAACTTTTTTTCTGGATTCTATATTATATATTTTTATGTAATTTTAAACAAAATAACAGAAAGTTAAGATAGAAAGCTAGAATGAAGCAGACAACTTCAAAATGTGCAAATTGCTGTGATGATTCCCATTACTGCGAAGTGTCAGTCTATTTGCTACTTGTGAGGTCAGTGATCTTTTTTGCTTAAAATATTTTCTTATTAAATGAAACTAATTTTCAACTAAAATTTCATTGCCTTGCTCAGAAATAGTGTCTACCACACAATAGTTCTGCAATTTATGGCTCTCGTGGCTATACTATTGCTAAAATGAATCAAATACCCTTTTTTTCATTCCCAGGAGTACAGCATCAAGAATAATATATTCTCTATTTCCCACTTTCCTGAAACTCACAATATTTAATATTCTCTGACTTAATATTGTTGTAATGAGGCAATGCAGAGTTTTAGACAAATTTACCCTTAAAATCTTGTTGTGTTGTTTGTTTGGTTGGTTGGTTGTTTTGGAAGAGCATGATCATTTTTGGATTTTCAATAGTTTCAGAAATCACGATGGATTTTTCTTCCCTGAATCAGTCATAAAGGGGAAAATTGTCCTCAGCCTCCCATGATTTATGCATTGAAAGCATTTAACTATTTTTAACTTGTTATTTGTGCAGAATAATGCTGACATGCTCTACTGATATTAGTCTGAAATAATTTAAAAGCAAGGACAGTGTTAAAGTGTGATAGCATTGTTTTGGCTGTGTATTATGTCCTGCCTAATGAAGGGCAAGGCAAAGATTTCACTGCTAATTTGAATACGAGTAATACAATACTCCAATTTTAAATGTGAAATTTCATTATCTATATTTAGGCTTTTGAATGAAAGGAAAGACAGATTTTGTCTATTTCTTCGTCTTCATAAACCACAATAAAGTTACAGTTGTGATTAGATTGTTCTTGACATGTAATATGTTCCTTAAATACCGTATAGTATTATAAAGTAGGTCCTAATTTTAATGGGTACCAGACAGAGGGCTTGTGTTAAAGCAGTTAAGCACCAAAGATCTCCATGGTAGCTTTCTTAAAAGTAGTCATGACTACAGTAAATAGGCACTCTTCTGTTAAACAATTGTGGTTTGGAAACTGAGCAGGAGGCGCTGCCTCCACAGAAGCTCTGTAGAACTGGGAGCGCCCCAGGCATTGCTGTTGTTCACAGACAAGCATGGAATGACTCTCTGTCTCTTATGATGTGATTCCAGGTTACTTTCCGTACCAGAATTTATCACTGCAACATCAACAGTCAGGGAGTCATCTGTCTGGATATCCTGAAAGACAACTGGAGCCCTGCTTTGACTATTTCAAAGGTTCTGCTGTCTATTTGTTCTCTTCTGACAGACTGCAACCCAGGTAAGGAGCTGATAGGCTAATGAGTGTCCACTCTTAGGTGTTTGACTTAGTTGCTATAGAATATTATTTTTATCTCTGATTGTGTGCAAAATAACTAAAATATTTTTTTTTATAATTGGGGATGAGACACTCCTGCTTGGATGCCATCCCACGTGTAATAATGCTTTTCATGCCTGTGGCACAACAGAAAGTAAATAGCATTAAGCCCTTGTTTTTCCTGAGGTATACTGGAGGAAATACACTACTGTCATTGAAGGTCTATATTGCAGGAGCTCCACCAAGTGAGTGGTCGATCCAGGAGAGCTACAAAGTTCTCTTGAAAATTAGTCTTGCAGGTCAGAAGTGGCCACAGGGAATATCTTTTCCTGAGACAGCAAGTGAAACATTAAATCTTGCACATGTGAGGGGGTGATGTTCAGAGAGATTTTTCCCTTTTTCAAAGAATTCTTTTGGGGCGAGAAGGAACTCCACTGAGAATAGTTTCTCAGCAACGATCTGTGTGACCAGTGTTATTAGGTAATGAATGCTAATTGCCTGTGGTCAGGGCAGGAACTAAGCAGTAGTGCATTTACTGAAGACTGGTAATGATCAGGGAGAAACGGATAAGCCTCATTGATTAAAAAAAAATTCATGACTTGAAGGAAACTGGATCCCCTAGGTATGCGTCCTGCCATCCTGATACCTTAATGTTCTTCTCCAGCACTATGACAGGGCGCACTTGCTGAATGTCCCCTGTCCCCAGCGGCCCTTCCAAAGGAGTGAAAGCAGGGCATCTGGCTGGGGCAAGATTCATTCATATGCAGATAACCACAACAGGTTTTTCTGTTTTCTTTTTCTGTTCGTTGTGCCTTGTGTGCTTTCTCTGGGAAATGTCCTGTATGGTAAGAGCCCCACTATATCTCACAGCATTTTCTGGCTTAACAAAAACTCTCTTTTCAAATATAGTCTTAATTTTAAATCATGTTTATTTGGGGGTTTTTTATTACTGTGGAATGGTTTCTAATGCATCCTCTCCTGCCTTTGCAGCTGACCCTCTGGTTGGAAGCATAGCCACTCAGTACCTGACCAACAGAGCAGAACATGACAGGATAGCCAGACAGTGGACCAAGAGATATGCAACATAAATGACAAACTACTTGTGCAGTGTGAAGGTGCAGAAGGCAACTTTGCAGTGTGCAACAAATCTTTATAGCCTTTACAATACGGACTTCTGTGTATATGTTATACTGATTCTACTCTGCTTTTATCCTTTTGAAGACTGGGATACTGCCCCCTAAAAAGGTAAATGCTATCAAGAGTAGAAATTTGTAGCTGTAGATTAGTTATGTTTAAAATGCCTACTTGCAAGTCTTGCTTCTTTGGGATATCAAAATGTATTTTGTGATGTACTAAGGATACTGTTCCTGAAGTCAACCAAATATTATAGTGCATTTTAGCCTAATTCATTATCTGTATGAAGTTATTAAAGATAGCTGTAGATTACTAGGAATTACGTCATTTGTATTAAACCCAGATCTATTTCCAATATGTGGTACATGCTGTTGTGAAAACTGTTTTAACTTTTACCTTTGTCAGTTTGTAATGAAAGGATTTCCTTTTTCCCTTTGTAGCTCAGAGAGCACCCAGTGTATCATCTCAAACACAATAAACATATTCCCCAAGGAGTAGTTTCTTTGTTTTCCTATTTTAAATTAATATTTGAATAAATTTAATTATAGCAACAAGGCAGGGCCAATGTATCACAGATCCCTGTGGATAATCTTTAAATTAATATACATAAGCAAAGGCTTGCTGTTAAATGTTTAATGCACACCTGTGGATTGTTTAAGTTTTCCCTGTTTTATTTTGAACAGAACAAACTTCATTTCTATAATTTCCCTAAATTTAATGCTGTTAGGCTCTTTCTCAAGTTGGAATGAGAGCATTGCGTATGCTTGCTCCAGAAGTTAACGTGATGTAGCTGGTTGCTTCAGGGCCAGTCCTGCTCTCCTAACAGGCTGCCCAAGTCTTGCTACAATTATTTTTTTTTTGCAGGACGAGGGACAAGTTAGATTGGTGCTTTTGTTTCCAAGTAAAGCAAGTTGGACTTGCTGATCTAGAGAACTACAGTTACCCATTGAAAATGGTCTTCCAAAGCATGATTGAACACTGTATCATCTGTCCGGAAAAGAAAGTAGTAGAATAAATTTAATCAGATTTTTATGGCATGGAAAGAGTTTGGGGTGGGGGGTGGGGGAAATGAACCTTGGTTGATGAAAATGAAATCTGTAAAACCTTTAAACTACCTTTACCCCCTTTTGCTTTCTGGCTTGGAAATTTTGTAACATCTGTAAGTAACAAAGATATACAGCTTTATAGTACATACAGTTTTAAAAGTAGAGTCACTAATAGTTTTATAATTTAAGCTTTTATAGGTTGCCAGTCACAATATTGATTATATATAAAAAAAAAAAAAAAAAAAAAAAGACTTGATCCCTCAAAGTGATTTTTAAAAAATTATACTGAGTTTTAAACTTTCCCTTAAAAGTTTCCCTTACCTACCTGGCGGTTTTGGAAATAATGTAGCACTTCCATCAAACGATGCTCTGCTCACTTAATATATGAAAACTGAATGTGAAGTTTAAATATTAAAGCAATAGAAAAAAATGTTAACAATTTAAATCTAGTCATCACTATATAGGTCCCTGGTTTTTGTATCACATGACCTTTGACCATGAATTGTCCTCCCTGCTTTAAATATTTCTACAGATTCTTGAAGGTGGCTTGAAGAACTGTGTATCCCAAATATCTCAACCCAGAAGCCAGTCTCTTTTGGTAGCTACAAGATAGATTTAGAGTTCAGGTTATAAAGTGCAAAAGGGAATGAGAAATAGGGGATCTGGCAGGTGAATATGCCTAAGTCAGGTTACAGACTAATGCCAGGAGATGAAGTGCTGGAAATCACTGCTGAAGGTGACCAGAGTTTCTCATTATGTCATTGGACATGTGAGGAATAGCACAGATTGGCAAAGAAACGGGGCTATCGCATCCAGGCTGGATGTCTAAGGTCCGCTCGCTGCTGACCATGAGCACACTCGTGGGTGACACAGTGCTTGTACACCACTCCAGTGACTTCTCAGTGAAGAGCAAACTATGTATTTCACATGTTAACTGTGTTGCCTACAGAATTTACAGATATTTATATCATAAAATATGGTATAAAATTACAGGTTTTAATCCTAATTTTAATGTATTTGGTTTTGTATTGTACCTACAACTTCAGATACCTAGGTGTACAAGTGGGATGCCTTGTTAGTGTTGCCCCATCTTGCCTTCCTTGCAATTGGATCCTTTACACTGAATTCCCATCCTTTTTTTTTTTTCTTTTCTTTTGTTGTTGTTGTTGTTTTGTCATGATTCTGTTCTTTTTTTAATGTAGGGTTTTTTTGTGTGTAAATTTTATATTTACTGAAGTAAAGGTTGTTTTTGTGTAAACATTTAAACTTTAAAAAAAAAAAAGAAGCTAATTTTGTTTCTCAAGTTCTCTCTGCTAAACCATGCAGTAGAAAGAAATTTGTATTGTTAAATAAATCAATTAGTTGTTAAATGAGAATGTGTGTCTCTTTTCATGGGAAGGGGAGAAGTGCCTGCTGCAAATATATCCAAAATGCCAGTTGCAAAGAGCAATTGATGTTTTCAAACTGTTTCCTTCCCAGCTGTGCTGGCATGAATACCAAAGCACTGCACTGGTCCTATTTTACAGTTACGTTTTATAGCTTCATCTTCTTATCACCAATCACTGGGCTCTGTGAAAAACTGAACAGCAATTAATTTTTTCTTTTTGTGAAAACACCAGCTAAAGATATTCCCACACCCCCTCTTCCTCTCCATTTTGGATGGGCTTTTCTTGTTCAGTTGTCTTTGGAATTTGAGTGGGGAACACATGCAGCTGTTTGGGAAGATGCCTGAACTGGACACCATAATCTCCTGGCACAAGGAGCATTTGCATGGGAACTGACCATCCCAACCTTTGAGCTGTGACACTGTGAGGAACAGAGCGGGGCAAACCAAATCAGCAAACACCATCACATCTCTACTTTTCAGCTGAGATGGTAGCTACATTCAGAGCAAATACTTCATCATACCAAATTTGAAGGGACAGGTGAATATAAATGTATTAAGTATAAATGCAGTAGAAATGGAAAGGCAAATATATATAATATTAGCCTTGGTAATTACTGTGCTAACATGTTCTTGGTGAGCTGCCTTATGTTCTGTGATCCCTTAGCAATGTGTGTGTGTGGAGACAAACTCACTGAACAATATTTACTAGCCATTGTTTGAAGTCCATAGCCAAAAAGGGAAAGGTGTTACATGGGGCTAGGAAAGCAAGACTGCAGGGTAGCCTGAGCCTCAGGCCAGGCTTGTCCAGCTTTGTAAGGAAACCATAAACTGAACTGGGTCTGGTCTGTGCTCTGCTCCCTGGCTCCTGGGGTAGAAGAGGAAACTCTGCCATGCTTTGCTGTGCACTGTTCTTGCTTGACACCAGCTTATTTGTGGATAAGTATTGCAGAAGGCAAGACCAAGCTTCTCTCTTTCTTCTTTCATGTGTGGGAACCCGATTTGTGGGCTTGGCAACACTTGCCTGCACTGCAATGGGAGAGCTGCAAGGCTTTGGCTTAGGGGCTTTGCACCATTGGTGCAGCTCTGAGCTGCCGGGCAGCACCAGTTGCCCCTGTGCCTCTGATGCCGTGGTTTCCTTGGAGCCCTGCCCAGGTCACCACAGCGCTTAGGGGAGGAAGCTGAAGACTACAGAAGCTTCTACATTGATCCTGCAGTCTTCTGCCCATGGGTTTTCATCTGTGTGAGTACAGGCACCAAAGGAAGGACCTCTGACTCCTGGCTGAGGAATAAATTTCATCTTTTCTGCATTTTATTCCAAAAAACTCACCACTGGACATTTATGTGAAAGAATGAAGGCCTGTGCACGCATCCTGAACTAAAAGCTTCAAAGGACAGTGACAGCAGCATGACTAAAATGAGATTTGATTCAGCCATAAAACTCTGTATTCCTCCAGCCCATGGTGTAGCAAGGGAAACAGACATGTTTGAGAACTTGACACTGCTTCAGGAAGAGTGTCACTTCAACCTCTGCATAGTGGCACCACTTGCATTTGTGTTGCATGGTGGTAACATCCAACACTGAACCACTACTCCCTTTCCCTCACTAACCACCCCAGCTGAAAGTGACTGGGGAGGATCCTGAGACAGCAGGAGAGATGGTGTAATAGAGCAGATGTTTTAAAGTGAGAAGTGAGGCAGCAGCACAGCTGCTAGGACTGGTGCCTGACCTTGCTGGTGTCAATGATAATTCAACATGTTCAACTGTAGCTGAGGTGGAAGAGCAGTAATGAACTTGGAAGATAATTGCTGGAACATTTGGAGAAATAGGGGCTTTTGCTTTTTCATTCTTAAAGAAAGAAACCTGCTTGAGCTTGTCTTCCCACACCTCTGTGCATGCGTGTCTCTCTGAAGTGCAGTTACGTCTGCCTCTTTTGCTGGGTAGAACAGAAAGCATCCAACATACTAGCAACAATTTGGGGGATCTTTAAAAATAAAACCTGCCAAGAACAGATAGAGTAAGAGGCATAGTATGAAAAATAAGTCTCATCTGCTCATGGTGGCTATGTCTGAGCATATACTCAGGGATAGAAGATGTGGTTGGCCCACAAGCACAGATAACTAATGCATATAGTTGTATGTGTTTCATTGTTGTTGCGACTGCTCCTCTGCAGGGAATGTGTGGGAAACACTTTATGTGGTGTTTCCAAAATACCAGGAAGCATTTTGCAACTTTTTTGTCCAAGATAAATATCGGTTTTGAACCATCCTAAATTGTTACCCTCCGCAACAGTGAATGCTACAGTTTAATTAAAGACCATGTGGAAATGTGCTTTGTTTGTTAAGTGATTGTTTCATGTAACCAGCTATGCTAACATTTAATTTTATGTCCCCTAGTTCTGTACTTTGATCCCATTTATGATTTTATGTACCATCGTTATTATCAGCCCCTAGTATTCTCTCTTTTCAGTCTGGAAAGTCCTCAGTTATTTCATCTCTCCCTGCATGGAAGATGCTATGATTATCCTGGTCACCTTTGTCCGAACAGTCTATAATTCTACTTCAGTTAATTTAGAGAGCTGTGTGCTGCATGCAGAAGGTGAACTCACGATTCATCTGGAGTAATATTTTCTGGTTTGGTCTGCTGCCTAGTAATTTGTGATACTCTGCCTTTTGGACCATTGCTTATTGCTTAGCTAATGTCTTTGTTGAGCTGTGTTTAGGGATGCTGGAATCTCTTTTCTGAGCAATAGTTAATTACACCTTTTATGTAGGTCTAGCAAATTTGTCTTTCTGATATCCACTGCTTTGTATTTATCATCACCAAATTCATCTGTGATGTCATCTCCCAGTTCTTGGCATCATGAAATCCTTTATGACTCTTGGCAGTCAGTTTTAGTTTAGTCTGCCTGGAATATTGACTCTCTGTGCGTGCTGCATTCACTAGGGGTAGGAGGTAACAGCAAAAGTAATAGAAAAGTGCACTGAACAGGTCTGTCTGCCAAGAAGTGATGGGTCCCTGAGGACAAATTATCATCTGGCCTCTGAATGGCACAAATGAAAGAAGCTGCCAACTGTTTTCATCAGTCTGGGCTTTGTCTCCCTCTACAGAACAAATGTCAGGTCATTATTTAAAGAGGAGCTCAGCGTGGGTAAATTTTCCAGAGTGCTGAATGAGCTGTCATCTTGGAGATTAGTTTTCTGGGGTATCATATAGGTAGAGAGGGGTGAATTGCAGTTCCTGTGGGAGACCATTCCTCTGAACATAGCAATTGGATGTATCTCTGAAAAATAGAGTTGGGTTGGAAACGTGCAGTCTAGCATTTGTGTATGGAGCCAGGCAGCAATAGTGGGGGTCGATAAATGTGGGGGTCGATAAATGGGAGTGGAATGAAGCTGTTGAAGTACAGTGGGCATGATGGCATTTTCTGAACCGAGGAAAGCAGCTTCTTACAAGTGCACAGGTCTATGTCTGTGTTTATGCAGGCCGGCATTTTATTTCTGTATACATGAAAATTTGAACTGAGCTGGGACTCTCCTGACTGTATGCTAAATGAAGAGGTTACCAGTTCCTAATTTATAGCCAGTGGAAACAGAGTGACAAATTATTTTAAACTTGTCAGTTTCTGAAGGGACATATTAGTACACTCCATGGTTTTCTCCCATTTCCTTATTAGCTGGAAAGCTAATGTGTTCTCTTTTTATAGCTGGAACAAGTAGTTAGTTTATGCAAGCAGCATTTTTCATTCCACTCACTTCAGAGTGTTGCTGGTTTCAGATGACTTTTTTTCCATGAATATGGATTTAATAAAAAATTAAAAACCTTAAGGTATCATTTAAGCTTCATTCACTGACTTGATATTTTACTGTAAAATGACCTGAATTATCTTTCTTCAATGAAGAGAGTAAGAATTAAATGACACAGTGGTTCCTCTGGAAGATTATGCAGGATGTTAGCAGGGTATTCACTTGTTCACTACATTGTATAGGTAAATCATGGACTTTGCTGTTGTTTTCTTTGGCCTACTGAATAATATGTGATTTATAAACTAGCAGAAGTAATAAATGAAAAAGATGAAGTACTGTGGAGTTATGTTGGGAGTGAGGGTGAAGGAGAACAGAAACTGTCACGTATCTAACAACATTAAATGTCTGAACTTTGCATGAAAGCAGACTCCCACCACCCGTTGTGTTTCTCGGCGCGTTCCTCTGGTAAGCTTCTGGTGTGCGACGCGGGTATGTCAAAGGAGCCAAACCGGTCAGTTTCAGCCGGCGGCGGAGGTGCCGGGGGCCGGGCCTGGGCCGAGCCTGAACCGCGGCGCTGCTCTGCGGGGCAGGCTTCGCGCCGCTGGGTGTCGCTGCTGCACCGGGTACGGGCGCGGCCCGGCTATTGCCGCGGCCTGCGTGGGGTCGAGGGCTCGTTCCCTGCGGCACCAGCGGCGGTGCTCTGCGGCTGGAGGACGGAGAGCTGCACAAACCTCTGGGTGTCCTCTCGAGGCGAGTGGCGTCTGACAATCCGGGGCCATAAGGGTTGGCAGAGCAGCGTGTGCGGGAGCTGGGTGCGGTTGTGGCAGCGCCGGCACCATCCCATTGCCCGTCTGAGCGCCTCGGTCTGCAGGCAGCGCACCGTCGCCCAGCGGGGCGGGAGGCTGTGGTCCGTGACTTGCTCGAGGGTGGCGGCAGGACGGCTTACTGCCGTGTGGTGCCGCACAGCAGCCGCTGCGTTGCACTCTAAGGACACACATCTCGCTTCCAAGTCTAGTTTTACCCTCAAATTGTTAAAAGTAAGAAACTGCAACAGATTATCTGACGTAACTGCTGCCAGCTCACACTCAGTCTCTCACAAGTTCATTAAACGCTCTTAAAGCCCATAAAATTAAATATTACTAACATAAGTTCAACAGCCCAAGAGGGACATGAAGCTTTGGTGTGCTATTTGGTGCCTCTCAGCCTATTTTGTCGTCTCTGAGAGTCTCTGTTTTTTTCTCAGAAGGAGACCCCATATATTTAGAACAGTGGTGCTTCACTTAGATGCCACTGCTCCCACTGAGGGACAATTAAAGAAAATAACTAAGCAAGTTAAGATGAGAGATTTTAAACTATCTTTCAGAGTTAAATCTTTGCAGATGGGTTGATTTAGTCCAGATGGGCTGAAGTATCATGTTCAGTTTCTATTTTCTTTATTAGATTAAATATTAGGCTCCTGGCATCTGAAAGATCTTTCAGCTCTTCTTATAAGCCATATTAATTCCTAAGTCCTGCTCTGAAAACTGGCCTCAAAGACAGCTGGGTTTCTTTCAGTAGCAAAGAGTCTGACAGGGCTGCTTCCTTTGCTCTTTTGCAAGGTCTGTTCTGCTCTTCGGGTCTCAGGAGTTTTTCCAAAGCTGCTGCTCTGAACGCAGCAAGACTTTTCCTGGCCCTTGATTTGTATTGTGCCACTTGAAGGAGGATGACCTCAGCTAAACATTATAAATCAGCTGAAGCTGACAGCGATGACTTGTGACTCTCAGCCTTTCATCCAGCACACTTCTCAACTCAGCCATAATGGTCTAACACTGCTCTTTTTACCACCTACCCCCCAGCAGCAATTTTGGCATAACAAATGGAGTTGTACTGGTGTGGCAGTATCTGCTTGAGAATGACATATAGAGAAATATTTTAAGTTCATCAAATAGATAATGATTTTCAAAGGCCTTAATTGAGTGATTAAAGCAGCCATGGGTTTTTCAGGCCTTAGCCTAGGCTGTAGTTCAAGCACTTGGTAAAGGAAGTCAGGCACAGTTGGATTTCGCTGTCATTCAGAGTGAGGCTAGTGCAATTATCATTGCAAGCATCGGGTATTGTGTTTGCCTTATTAACTTACATTAGGAACCTGTAATGAAGCTACGAAATAGCAGTCATCTTCAGATGCTTCCTGTAGTAGGGTTTATATAAAAGGCATTTACAGAGCCATAAAATGTGAAGGGGATGGTTCATGTCAATTTCTGGGATTTATGCTTTGGACATGATGTAGGTCTGCAAATATGCTGGAAATCCTACAAAACTGTTGCCAAGTCCCACAGACTGCATTGGGAGGAATCAATACTTCCTGGCTATGGACATTTTAAACATTTAATAGTTTAATAATTTAAACAGTCAGCAGTGGTGCTTGGAAAGTTGTTTAAACATGACTAGGCTTTTTCCAGCCAGGCCAGGATTTAGGTTGAGAGTTTGGCACAGAGCAGCATCATGGGGAGCTCCTGTGGCACTAAGCCCCACCCTAGGCACTTCATCACCCATCGGCTCCATCCATCACAGCAATGCTCCCCTGTAAGTCATTGCTACTTCACGAGGGACATTCTTGCTCACTCACTCATGGTGGTGGACCTTCAAGCTGCCACTCACTTCAGTTAGCCTTTGAGAACTACAAAGAGTGGTGGTGTATTTCACAAAACAACTCAATTTATTTGTATAACATCAGTCATCCAGACCTGAGGAACATTTTCCACAAAGTAAAATAAAAATACCCATGAAAAAGAGTCAACTGAAAAGCTTACTTGAGAGAAATTTGAAAGTGAAGTAACAAGAAAGTCCTTGGTATTCAGCCCCCAGCTCTTCAGAAGAAAGGAGTGGATGAGATCTTTGCAGTGCCCTGAGTCTCCAGCAGCTGGGAAACATGAAGTTCTGGAGAAGGGAAGGTTTACAAGTCCCCATGGATGCTACCTGCTCTGACCTGCTAAAGCTGACTTTTACTGTGTGGCTCTGGCTGTCTCTTGGAATCTAAAATTTGAGATTTTCTTTGTTTGCATTGCAGACAACTAAGGAGCTGACTTAAGTCTTGCCCTCATTTTTCTGCCTAAAGTTTGCAGTAGATACTGCTTTCCTACTTTTGTTGCCATACAGCTGAATTACCCATTCCTGGCCATTATTAAGGACACATTGGAAAGACAGCTTTGGGAGCTGCTTTTGCTGATTTAAGACTGACCAAGCAACTGAAGCCAGTACCAAGCAGGCTGCAAGTACCAGATGAGTATCCCTTCCTTGTGGTGTTTATGCTGTGCAGCAACAGAAAATTGTTTCTCCCCAGGCTTTCCTTCCAAACCTTGCTGCTGCTTTCTTTTCCTTCCACTTTAAGGGTTTTGAAAGAAGAGATAATTTCCCTCAATTTGTTATTATGAAAAACTGACTAATAAGAATTTAGGAGTTCAGTCTTGAATTAATATAAGGTTAACACTCATGGCAGCTGAATGATGGGGAAGCAGAAGTGACTCTGGCTTGCAGAAGGTCCCTGGAGGCCATCGCACTGGCAAGAATTATTGCCTGAAGGGCAATTACATTGGCAAGCATCAGCTGGAGCACCGTGCACCCTACTTTCTCACCTCATCATGCCAATTCATGCCGCCAGCTTTGTTCTGACACCCATCCTCTATCACAGGAGCAAGTGGCAAGGAGCCAACTATGCTCAGCATGGGGTTTCTTCTCCTTGGAGAGCCAGTAACTGAGGGCCAGCTCAGCCTGCTACTGCGGCTGCAAAAATACAACACAAAGCAATGAGACAAAATAAAGCCTGATTGAATTAAACCCAAAAGCTTGGCCTGGTCTAAAGAACTTCTCTGGTAAACATGGGGAGCAAGAAAGTGGGAGTGAGGAAAATAAAACTGATGTATTTGAGGTAGGCCTTACTGGTGGCAAATGAACAGATGGACCACTCTACTCATCCTCCTCCTAGGGAGAGAGATGGTAATTTAACTGTGAGACAAAAGATGTAGACGGAAAGGTGCAGATTATATCCTGGCTGCCATGCCTGATACCTTCTGAGATAGTTGTGATCCCACTTAGCCTTCATTGCTTTTATCCCGTTATGGTTAGGGATAGAGTTGGGAGACAGACCAAGCCTGGCAGGAGATTGAAATACTGCTGATTAGAGGCCACTGAGGGAAAGGCTGTGTTGCCCAAAGACTGGTCCCCAGATGAATTTATACTCTGAGCTGTGGCTGGGGGCTCCAGGCTAAGCCTTAGGCCCAGACAAGGACTAGCATTGGAGATGAAGCTGATTTTATTTAATAAAATAATAATTGATGGGAAAACGCAAGACTGAACAGCTATAGAAGTACTCATAAACAAAATAGAGAAGCACTGCAGCCCTACTTGTTGCAGACAATATGCTGCTTTTTCAGAGCTGCCTTTTAAATTATATTTCTGTTCAACATCCATACTGAAGCTCCAGAAACTAAGACACATTTGGAAAGGGAAAATAAAAACTACATGAAAATGTAGAAGCCTGTGAACAGAATGCTGGGACTACATTCAAAGGAGTAAAATCATTATAAGCAGACTGGAAAATATTTAAAGAAAGCTGTTTCTGTTGAGAAAGCATATTAGGTCTGAGAGCAAAGTTCTTAGCAGGAAAGATTGTTAAAATATGAATGAAGGAGCTAGCTGTAGGATAAAGGAAGCTACTAAAAGCAAGCAAGAAATAAAGGGCTGCATACTACAGGGACAAATTTTGCTGCTGATTTAGTTATTCAAAGCAGTTGAGAGGAAAGAGAATTGTGAGCTATCAAAATAACTTACAGTGAGTAGGATTTAATATAGATAATGACATTCAGCACTGTTAAATATAAAATGATAAGCAGGTGGAAAAGAGTCTGTGTTCATGATGGGATCTAATCTGGTGCTTGCCATCCAAAAGTGGTGCCTGGGACTAATTGCTCACTGTCTCTTCCAGTGCCAGGATGAAGTGACAGCCTAGATTCAAAACAAACTAAAGACTACAGTCCTCTAAGCACTGAGAGAGAATATTAGGAAATTCCTTTACTGAGGGATGTTGTTGGGAATTCTGCAAGTCTGTGTTGGATAGATGTGAAGTTGTGATTCCTGGCACCCAGGTAGGCAGGGCTGGTTTACCCTGCATCTGAATAAGGAAATGAAGAGAAGATACAGAGTGACTCAGAAGCAGTGGTTGCAGCAAGCATGCTGTGATTCTGAGAAAAAGATCTCCCAAGAGACTGAGAGCTGAAAAGTGCATCATGGCTTCAATGGGCCTGTGGGAAACCAAAACAGCAGAGCAGCATGCCACTTCAATGTTACATCTCTCTACTCAAGAAGGTGCATACAGCCCAACCTCACTGTGCCTGGCCTCAGGACTGGCTGGAGCTCACCCACCCTGAGGCAAGGTGGACTCACTCAGAGGCAGGTGGGGCTGAAAAAGCCCTGTTGAGGCACTGTCACTGTGGCCCTGGACAGGTTCTCATTGCACTCTGCAATCTACTGCTATCTTTGGCTCAGGTTCCTTCCCTCCCTCCCTTCTCTCTCTCCCTTTCTTCCCTCCTTTCCTCCTTCCTTCCTGAATTCTTTAATTCCTTCCTTCAATTTCCTTCTTTCCAAATTCCTTCCTTCCAAATTTCTCCCAAGTTCCTTCCTTTCAAATTCCTTCCTTCTGCCTTCCGAATTCCTTCCTTCCATGTAGCAACCTTGTGTTTATAAAATACAAGAATATGTGGTCTCTGAATTTTCCATCCCACATATGTTCTCCCCATGGCTGTCATCACATTATCTCAAGCTTTATTTTCCCCTCATCATCTCTTACTTCTGAGCTGCACTCTATCATTCCAGGCAGGAGTACTTTGCAGCACCAGTGTCAGGCTTTTATCTGAAGAAAATAGTTATTACAGTATATGATAGGCAAAAATGTGTCAGGAGACTAATTTTATACTTTGTTTCTTGATGGAAAATAGAATATCACTATTTTAATAATATTTTAAATCCTTCATGTGGGAAACACTTCTGTCAACTTCAGGAGGAGCTCTGCTCAAGTTACACTCCCCAAATAAGGCTCTTTTTGATGATGATTTATCAAGACCACAGTTTAGTCTGCCTCCCTAAATATTGGCATGCCACTTACTGGCAATTTGCTTGCCCTCTACATCTTTTCTAAATGCATTCAACATTGAGAAATGTGTGCTCTTTTATTTTTTGTTTTTTTTGGAGGAACTCCATCTTTGCTGGAATTCGAGGGACAAAAAACCCCAACAAACAAAAACCATGGCAAGAAGAGAAAAAGCTATTTTACACATAGGTAAAGTGTATAGCCCAGATGTCTTCCACAAATGTTTCAAATATCACCAGCCTGGTTTTACTGTAGACCCTATACCAGTTGTACTGATACCAACAGCTACTGCACTGACACAGGTGTGGGGAATCAGACCCTACACTAAAGGGAAAAAAAAAACACCACAAAAACAATGACTCAAAACATACCAGGAAGCACATTGTTAAATAACTGTCAGAAGCCCTACCAGCCTCAAGCATCAGGACAGCTACTACCACACACTGGGAACTAAAGACTGTATGTTCCAGAAGTTGTCATTTCCATCCATCTAACATCTGAGAAATGAACTACAGGCCAACCCAGCTCATTAAGCCTGTAGACAAGGAATATGCTTTTGTGCAGCTGCATTATGCTATGTTATCTCAGTTTGGAGTGAAACAGGTGTGAGAGTTCATGCACAGGCATGAGAAAGTCTGCATAGCCATGAACAGTGACAGAGATGCAGGGACTGGGAGGATGGGAAGAAGTATGTCCTTCTTAGTGGCAGCAAAATGAGCTGACCTCTTACCTCTTCCTGTAAAGTGCTTATCTACTTGCTTAAATCTATATTAGTCCTAAATTGGGGCCTGTAAGCTCTTTGGGATGGAGACTGTCTTTGGACTTGAAGGTGCTCTGCTCTGCACTTCACAATAAATTGCTGAAGACTTCTTTCCCTTTTACATTACATTCCAGTGATATTCAGGTTACATTCAATTACAAATAACCTTGGAAACCTGGCACAGGTAGATCTTCCTGACTAGTTATCAGGAACGTCATATTAAATACTGCATTATCTCCACTCCCTTAACAGATAAATCCATTATCTCCTGTAAGTGGCTGGTCAATTTTCTTCTCTACTGATTGCTTCCTTTCATGATAGAGCAGCACATGACAGACCAGGCAGTCCAGGGCTTTACTTATTATCTGTCTGTAGTGCTTGAACTCTCTCATCATTTAGACTCTGTGACTCATAAATGCACTCAAGATACATACTCAAATAAGCTATTTTTCTCTCTAAATACAAATCCTCTTATGTTTCATTATTTCCGTACTCTCACCACGAGTGTTTACTCTTATTCAGGCACAGAGTGATGCCAGCAATGCTCACCACTGACAGAGGAAATCACATGCATTTTGTTTTTTTCCAGTCTTTAGTGGACCTAGATGAAAACAGCAGCACTGTCTCACATCTATTTTGACTTCATTCATGTTTCTTTTACTTTAAAGCAGATTTGAATGTGTACCTGCAATACATGTACAGGCATGGTTTCTCACTCCTGTTAACTTGTATGTGGAAAGTATTTTCAGTGATAATTCCCATCAGCATTTCTAGGTATTGAGTAGCAAGTATTGAGTAGCAAGTTCTAGTGGACGGAGATCAGTAGTACATGATACGGACACCTTTGGTTCACATGTTCTTTTTTTCACTCCCTGTTTGCCTGGGGACCACAGTTCTAGGCACTCCAACCTCCAGTAAGTACTGTGGTGGAGTAGGAAGGTTCCCCACACACACACAAAAGAATTCCACAGCTAACTCAGCCGGAGAAGCAGATGAAAGCTGTATTTTACAAGCAGATATGGAATGCAGTGAATATGTACAAAAATATACAATATTTACAATATATACAGAAATATACAGCAACAGGAAACCTTTCCCCAACCCCCCCCCCTGCGGCCAGGGGGTTCGGCCTGTCTCCCCCTTCTCCCTCCCTACCTCCCCTTTTTTTCCAAAAGGGTTAGAGAGAAAGAGAAAGGAAGGTAATTAAAAGGGTGAAAACTTTGTTAAAGCTCAAAGCGGATGCAAAAGTTAGTTTTCTCTTATCTGGTTAGCAAGAATCGTAGAGAGAAATGAGCCAGCTCACAGCACAGGGGGAAGAAGAAGACGACTACGACTGACTCCCCCGACTGAAAGACTAAACAAAAATTTACAGCCGTGTCCCACCAATGAAATTGAATTAGCATATCATTGTTTTCATTCTAATATCAAAACATTCGCCCAGAGTGTTCAGAAAGTGTCCCTTTCTTAAAGGCACAGCCTAAACCGGTCACAAGTACACACTGCCATGTTCTGTAGTGACATGCAGAGATGCATAGAACCAGGATATCAGGGAGGAGGTTTCCTCTGCATGCGTTACTATCATTTAGTTAGGCTTTTCACAGAAAATTCACCCAGGTCCTGCATGTTCAATTTGGGAAGGATAAAGCTGTGGGAGCTGAGAAAGTGGGAATGGGAGTGCTCATAACTATAGGACTATTAAGGTCTAAGCAAAAAGATATTGGTGAAGTTTCAGATTCTGGAAGGACTTGAAGACTAAGTCACATGGATAGGAAATATGAGATAATACAGTGCCATTTGGACCCTTGCCTAGGATTTTTTGCCTGGGATTTAAGGCATTCCCAAAGTTCACATTAACATACTTTCCCCCCTCCCAGTTCTACTCCAAATGGTTGATCTGAGGTCCTGCACCAGCCTGGTTTTGGTTTTAGGTTCATTCACACCAGCTAGTTTGAATAATGGTCTGGTTGGCCTAGGTTTTTGAAACCAAACCTCTGAAAAATCTCCTGAGTATGTCTTTTACCCCAGAGCCATCTCATTGCATAGTAGCACAAGTCACAGGGACATAACCTTTGGAAAAAGCTGCTGATGCACAGTGCATTTCAAAACAGCATTCAGCATTGCAGTGCGATCTGTGGAGAACATTGTTATGCATTTTTTTGCACAAAAGAGGCATGGCTAAGTATAAAACCTTATCTAATCCTCTTTTGTGCCACATGCCATATTAAATGTATCAACTGTTATCATACAGGATCCAGATGTAAATATGCTGTTGGCTTTCACCATAACTTAATGTTATATATAAATATAAACCCTATGGCTGAAATGTCTTTTCAGTTTTCTTTAACCCGTGCTGGATTAACACATCAACAGCTGCGAAAGAATGTTTTCAACCATGCCACAGAACCTTACTGTTAAGAAACTATCCAGACATAATGTCCAACAGAAAAGAATTTTAGGTCTCATTTGCTCTCTGCTTCTGCTGTGCCCAAGTGCAATAACAAGCTCACCATTTCAGAATTTCCTTTCATCCCAAGACAGAATAAGAAATTGAAATTTTGAAAGTTGTGGAAAGGAAAACCCTGCACATGCTGGAAATACAGAAAGGACTTTTTTTCAGGCATTCTGCTGAAATAAAATGTGTGCCTTCCAGAGCACCACTATCAGCATCCGAATAAGCAGCCCGAACAAAGCAGCTATGCTTGACCAAAAATACAGGGGGATTTTCAATAATTTCTATGAAAGTTAATATTGATGGGCATTGCGTGTTGCAAAAATTTTGATTGCATCAAACCTCTATTTCCTCAATGTGGAAAGAAGAATGAAGTTTTCTTCAGAAAGATAAGACAGAGATCAACTCATAGTACAGGGATGGTTAGAGGCAAAAGGTTTTGCAGATCTTGCAAACACTGTAAAATTAGGCCCCTAATTCCCATAGCCCTGTTTTGGTTTGTTTGTTGGTTTTTGGGTTTTATCAATACATATGTCACCTTCTGGGGCGTTTCCCCTCACCATTGTTTTGTTCTCGTCTGTACTTATATGAAACTAGAATCACTTCCCTCAAGCTGTTCTGCTTTAGATATTTTCATTTTTTCTGTGTTTGAAGTTCTGATTTCCTGTCTTTACATTTTGCATTTGTCTACGTCTTTAATCCTATTTACAAGGTCCTCCTTTCATTCCTGCTTCAGCTGCACTGGAGATTTTCACACCCTGCTATAGCAATGACAGAAAAAAGAAAAGAAAAAAAAAAAGAGGAAAAAAATAAGCCCTTCAATTGTACTATTAATGCTTAGTTTACACTACACTTTGGAGTGAGATGATTCCTTACTGGGTAGAGCACAGCCCCAGCAAACAGCTCTGGGACATCTTCTGATCTCTTCCTGTGCATGAAGCACCCTGGGGAGATCTACAGGCACCCCTCATCGTTCAGCTGAGCATTTACCGACATGTGGCTGCCTACAAGGCTCTGAGGAGTGCATGCAGGGTTAATAGCTGCCTCTTACCTACTTTGTGCTCTGGTTGGATACTCTTTTCATGATGGAGCTCCTATTTTTAATATAAGATCTTTCAGCTTTTTGGGAGAGGTGTATTTTTTTCAGACCTTATGTATGAGTAAAATGTTGGGACAGCTGCATTCTGGGCACTGGTGAAGACAAATTCTGTAATTAAAACACAATCTCCTCCCTCGTCTTTGCTATTTTTGGATGTCTGAACAAATGTGACTCTGAAGCAGAGAAAACACTGTTACATCTCCTTCAAATTCAAGTTTTCAGTATCTCTAGCTATGCTGTTGATGGTGGTTCTCAAAATATCTTGTTCCCACTGGATTCCACAGCAAATAAAGGTGCATAGCCCTTTGCCAGTAAGGCCATGTGCCATTTGGTGACCTACTACTTTAATTCCTTGCTTTCCCTGATGGCATCACTGTATCTGTCATGGCTGCACCTATGCAAAAGTCTCGTCCTAATCCAGAGAAAAAAGGATGCAGCATGCAAGGGCAAATTATTGACAACAACATCTTTGAAAATACAACTGTTCTTGGCTCTGTGCATAGGCATAAATATATCAGCATTCCTCTCCATTCTAGTAAGTAGAGATATTTCTTGCCTACTTAAATTTTAGGGCTGAGGTACACCAGCATTTATGACATTCATTAGTGTACCATCAAGAGAGTCTATGTACTGTCCTAACCAGTCTGCATATGTAGACTTTGGAAAACAAACATCCTAAAGTACCTGAAGCAAGAACAGGAGGTTTGCAGCACATATTCTAGTCAGAAATTGCTATCTCTGGATTTCTGGTTTGGATTAGGCTCCAAAAAAGCACAGAAATGCTCTTTCTGAAGATTTCTGACACCATCCAGATTTTTGTGTAGCACTCCAAGCCCTTTTCCCTTGCTGTCCTTAGTTTTACAACTAGTCCCCAAAAAGGGAAAATGTAACCCCATATCATCATGTGTGGGGTCTTCTTCCCACCCCACCTCACGTAGCTTTAGTATCACAAGGCGTTTTTACAACCAGAAAGAAGGAAAAGCCCCTGAGCATCTGGCCAGGGGTCATCATGACAGGACTGAATGATAGCCATGGACATGGAGTCAAACTGGCTGTGTAAGCTTAGGGATGTGCTGATGGGCACAGACCAGCTAAGCTGGGTGCCTCTCTCAGGCAGCTTTCGGGGTATTTTTTCCCATTATATCACTAAAGGCACTCAGCAGTCAGACAGACAGGTTCAGTGGAAGCTCATTCCAGCCTGGCTGTAGCTCTTCTGGTGCTGGTGGGGCTGCTTGGGAGGTTCTTTTCTGGTTCAAAATCTCACAGATTGCACTGGGTTGGAAGGGACCCTCACAGGTCATTTTGTCCAACCTCCTCACTGCAGTGCTTGCCTGTACAAAATGTAAGCAGTACCACTTCCCCTTAAGGCTCCCTTTGGAGCCACAGGGATTTGAAAATAATCCCTCTCTTTTGTGCTTTGGTATTGCTTGCCTGGATTTACATATTTTTGTATCTGACAAAAGTGCATCCATATAATCAGATTTAGAATGTGACTTTCTTTTTTTACATTGTTTTGTCATGGGATGATAATTTTTAATAGAGATGGTAATTTGGATAGTCTCATTGAGGCTCAGAACAGTTAGGGTTGAAAGGGCCTCCGTAGATGGTCCAGTCTCATCTGGTCAGATTTCGAGTATCTCTAGGGATGATGACTTCACAACTTCTGGACAACCCGTGCATGGGCAACATCACAGCATGACACTTTTCTTTTAAGCTTGAAGGAAATTTCTTGTGCTGAAATATTTCAGAAGTCAGAATATCAGATAAAAGAAGACACTCACACCCTGAAGAGCACAGTCATGATTCACTCACTGATGCTGAGTGATATATTAAAAATATACTACCGAGAGCTTTTAAAGTTGGATGTGGCACACGCATTCAACAGATCTTTATATACGTGGATCAAGTAGAGGACAGTTTCTTCATTGTATTTTCTAGCCTTTATACAATTCAGGATTTTTCCCAGCAGCTCAAAATAATCTTTAGGTAAGATGCTCTATTTGCTGGTTATCAGGCCATTACCCTGTCTTTCTGTCACTGTGGCTGGTGAATAACTTCAAGATGCCTGGTACAGCATTATGAATATGAATCATACAATCATAGAATGGTTTGGGTTGGGTTGGTTGGGTTGGAAGGGACCTCCAAAGATCATGTTACTCTAACCCCCTGCTGTGAGCAGGGACATCCTTCACTAAATCAGGTTGCTTAGAGCCTTGTTGAGCCTCACTTTGACTATCTCCAGGCATGGGCCTCAATTACCTCCCTGGGCAACCTTTTGCAATGTTCCATCACCCCCATGGTAAAGAACATGCTTCTAACACCCAATCTACATCTACTCTGATTTCAAACCATTGCCACTCATCCTATCACTATCAGACCTTTGTAAACAGTCCCTCTGCAGCCTTCTTGTAGGCCCCCTTCAAGTACTGGAAGGCCACTATTAGGTCTCCCTGGAGCCTTTTCTTCAGGCTGAACAATATCAGCTCCCTCAGCCTGTCCTCACAGGATTAGTGTTCCAGCCCCCTGATCATTTTCATGGCTCTCTTCTGGGCCAGCTCCATCAGGTATGAAGATAATATTTCATAACATCAGCATCAAATACAATAAGCTCACCACCTGCAGGACATTCTGTTCCTTTTTTCAGCTGAAGATTTAATAAAAAAATTAAGAAAAATCCCCATATTATTTCCCTCAACCACAGAGACAAACTTTACCTGGTCTATCAATAGATAAAATATGTGTACAGCTCTCAGCTAGTTCAAAGGTCCTTAATTTTTCTTTTTGATTCATCTTACACCATTTTATCACAGGGACATCTGTTCCTGATTTACACCAACAGCCCAGCAGGAGAATCAGACCCACTAATTCCATAGGAGTGGCTGTGGCATGGCTGTGTCTAGCCACAGCTGCCCTAATGCCGAGAGTCAAGTACAGCTGATTTCTTTGTTTTACTGGTCAGGATAATAAAGCTTTCCTGAACAGCAGTATTTAAAGCAAGTGAACTATGTGAAAACTCTCCCCTCAGCTGCTATAACACAGCTTGCAACCTTTCGTTCAGGAGATTAAGTTTGCATCTCTTTGCGTTATCTCTTCATAATTGGAAAACTTCCGTTCTGACAGAGACAATGTGGCAGCCTCCCTGCGAGTCTCGCTACAAGCCAGTGCTGAGTGCCATCTGGAGAACTGATGCCGAAGTCAAGCAACAACATCCTGTCATATTTTATTTGGAACTTTGCAGCAGAACAACTAGTAACATCTCAGCTTCATTTGTCTGGCTCTCTCATGCTCTTGGCAGAGGTCATAACCAGTGGTGGCTTTGCCGATTTGCTGCATCAAAACTAATTAGGTTACAGTGCTCACTGGCAGAGCCTCTCATAATGGCATAAAAGCCTCTGGCTTCAACTTTACTCATAATGTCAAAGCAAAGCTTAAAATTCATAAAATTTGCACCTGTATCAGCTTCCCAGTTGTAAACTTTAACATCTATTAGTAGCACTTATTAGACTGATGGAGCTATCAACCCCTCAGCTTCATTTCCCCCTTCTTTCTTTAAAGGTGATGCTGCTGACAAGCAGGGCTCATGGCATGAAAACATGTGCCTGACATTGCAGATGCAGATTTTCGAGTCCAGCCTCTTTGCTTTTTGCAGTCTTTAGAACAACAAGGGTGCCCTGAATTGACTCGATGTGGTTTGTAAGTGAATGCACCGAAGCTGCCTCCTGCCTGCCTCTACGGAAAACTTGGATAGGTGACCGTTTTACCGTCCTTATTGGAAATGTATTATCTTACCAGACACTTTCAGTTTGCCTTACTGAATGAGTCATTTAAAAAAAAATCTGAGTAAAATTAAGATACACACTGTATAAGGTTAAAATTAGGGCAATGCTCAGGGTAAAAGCCAGGGCATATTTTAACGGCACTTCATTCAAGTGAGAAACCAGCATGAAAGAAGATTTCTGTCTGCACAGAGGGGAAAAAAGAGAAGTAAGGTTTAACAGTTTCCTGCTTAAATGTTGTAAAACATGTCAGCAGGGGGCTGTGGCAGTAAGAAGAATAGTGCTTTCTCACAGCAGGAAAGTGGCACTTCACTAGACTGGCTACATCGATTATCAAGATGAGGCCGTCTTAAAGAGCAAGCACAGCACTTAAATGTATTATAATGTGTGGAAGACTTCATGATTTGAAAAGACAACACTGTGTATTTGCTGTAAGACTTTCCACCTGCTACTGCTTGCAGGGGTTGCAGTAATGATGAGAGTTCATGAAACTTTGGCTTTTATTCTTGTCCAATAAAAATATCATCTGAATCCCAGGGTTAACTGTCAGTTCTGCACTGTGCTTTGGAGAGAGCCTGGGGTTTGTTGGACATTAATGTCAGATCATCTGCATTTGAGAGAGACATTAGAAGTGAGTAAGAATGAGGGTTAAATAAGTTGTTGGGTTTTTTAGAATTCTTCCTATACTCAAAGTGATTACCATGTTGATACTTCATACTCTTGCAATTCCTATTTATTTATTCCTACAATTTTTATTTTTTTTTTTGCATAAGGAATGCATTACAAAATTCTGGTATTTCTATTGCTCTTATTTGAGATAAAAGCTTTGAATTACGTTACATTATGAACTCTAATTTAGAGCATTGTAAATAACACTGCTCCTTTAGAATCACTTGGTTCCTCTTGATAATGTTCTGCTTTACTGATTCTTACTCTGTCTGTCTCATTAAATGTATTTCATTCATTATAACAATGTATGGAAATTTTTTGAGCAATGCTTATCCATTCTAGCATCATAAAATGGACCATATGCTCTTCACCCCCAGGACCATTTACAGTTGGGAGCTGTGTCTTTCTGAACGTGGGTGTACATCAATGTGAATGAGATTTGCATCAGTGTGAATGAGTCATATATGATAATGGACACATGGAGAAATCAGACCTGCAATATCATGTTCATGTCAGAATACATAATTAACTAAAGAGACTGGATATTTAACAGGGAAGAACTACTACATGATTAATGGTATGGATGGATTTTTTTTCAGAAAGGAGGCTTAACCTGGACAAAATATGTAGGTGGACAATACGGTGACTGTGAGTCAAGAGATATTTGAGGAGGTTCAGGTCACCAACACACTGTGTATGTGCACACATTTCTTACTTTACCACCTTCATTTCAAATTCCTCATGATAACAAAGTTAATCACGTGCATAAATACGTGCAGGACTATAGCCTAATGGTGAAAAAAAAAAAAAACAGTTAGCATGTCATCCGCTTCTCCAATTAAAAAGTATAAATTAAAGAAAAGAAAATTAAGACTGAAAATCAAGAGTGCCCTTGTCACAGAGGATGTCAGGCTCTTTTCCTTGACTGATGAGTGAAGTTTCATTGGGTCTTAAAAAGAAACCAAAGCAACCAAATTATTAGTAAAAACGAAACAGCAACCAACATGCTCTAAATGGGTTAGACATTTGCCAACTGTTGCCTCTGTCTCCATGTGGGTGTTTCCAAACTCATCTTTTGCACTGATCAGAACAAAAGCAACATCTTATTATATGTGCTTGGTAGGAGTTACAGACTTTCAGAGTGTTGTACAGCTACATCGCGCCCAAAGGAAGAATCCCTGAGGAATCCACGGTGCACGAACCCTGAGAGCCCTGAGTCAACTGAGAGTCCCTGTTTCCCTGTTTCCCTGTTTCCCTTTTCTTCGCTTCATCTGCGAAGAAACAAACTGTTTTCCATTTTTCTTGTTTCTTGGACTTCTCAATCATCTACACCTGAGGACAGCCGGAATGGACTATGAACTTTACTTACAAACTGTGGATATTGTTTTAGATTGGATGGACAGTACGAACAGCCAATGAAATTGTTTAGCAGGGGTGGATGATCATTAGTCTCTTAGGAATATATATGCAGTGTTATAGGGCCACAGGACAGTACAGCAGCTAGCACTTCTGGTTTGGAAACTAAGCATGTGCTAGTAATCATCACTGTTCCTAGCTTGAAGTATTTTTTTAGTAATTGATTTAGGAAATTTAAAATTCTGAGGCTGTTTTCTTGGGACAGAAAAATTATCTGAGACAGTACCATGGACAAATAAATATAACCTTGTTTTCTTATGCACAGTAATGACTGAGGAATCAGAAAAAAGAAATCCAGAAAAAAGAAAAAAAAAAAACCACCACCAAAACCATCCTATTTTTTCAAAACATAAGGGAGGCTGGGTGAGACTACTGCCCATCGCTCATGCCTTCTTCCAGTGTGGGAGTGCTGTGAGGACCATGTGCTGCAGCTGCTTTGTCCAATGAGATAGCTTAGAGGGATGTAATCCAGAACAAAGAATCCCCTGCTGTAGAGGAACACTGCTGGATATAAATGTGCCATAGTAAATCTGTGCAGCGACATAAAAGCATGTTAGAAGAGAGGGAGCAGAACTGAGGCATTGTGGGATCATGCTGCACCCCATTTCCACTTCTATGGAGACACCAGGCTGCTCCTGCTGCTGGTGTTAGTGGAACTGAGCCCCAACACATCCTGCCTAGAGCTGCCTTCTGCTCTCCAGTGAGAACAAAAATGATTATGTGAGAGAACAACCTTCTGAAAGACTGAAAGTCTGGAAACTGAGGAGCTCCTACTCCATCTGCCTTTTGCCTTGAGTTCGCATTTTATGCAGTTCACATTTTACACTTCCCCTCTTTTATACAGCATCTGCCAATGGTGTGTGCCAAAACTCACCTCTTTCAGTAATGTCCTTTTTAACTCCCAGGTTTTCAGTAGAATGAACAGGTAAACTGATTTAAGCCTGAGAAATCTACAGTGAAACCAAGTTCCTCAATCATTGTCATTTGCAATGGAGGTTTAGTTATTGATTCAGTTCTACTGGACATCTTTAGATTAAAAAATAAATAAAATAAAAAAGCTGACAGTGGTTACAATTTGGATAACACAAAGCAGATGCAGAATGGCAAGTGTCACTGATAGAATAACACAGGGCAATGAAAATGGAGCTGGAAAGCAGAGTTGTGATTTAGAATTTAGGGTTGGGGGATGAAGATCACCAGATTCCCCCCCCCAAGACAGTTGTAGCCACTTTCTGTTTCTTGTTTTGCTAAGTTGTGTCTCCACAGCTGAAGATGGGTGATGAAGAGGCATTTCCGGTACCCAGCCTCTGTCAAAACTGGAACTGTCAGCAGCATTGCACAAACTTGATTTGGTCTCTGAGCATCCTAAATCATGTTTGTTCTACACTGATAATTTTCAGTGTATTTATCTGCCTTCTAAAGTCTGTGTGGATCACATTTTGTTGAGAGATATCTCTGAAAGTGGGTGTGACAGAGAGTTACTGAACAATACATGGTTCAGTGCTGCAGCAAGAGCAGCCCTCTGAGATAAGTCATGCTCATACAAGTTAAATTAATAATGGAGTTTCATGCTTCTTCTAGGACTTAGTTCCAGCTGAAGTAAGTTTTCTAAGCCCACTCAGCCAACACACACTGAAGAACATATTAATCTATTTAAATGTAACACATTTTGTTTGCAACTGTATTTGTTACATGGTCTGTTGACATGGTTTAGCATCTTGTCATCAATGCTCCAAGTTCAGTATTTTCCCACGCTCAGCAAGTACAAGCTTTAACTTTAGCTAGTGTGTTGCAGAGGTACACTCTGTAAAAAAAAGGACAATGCTCCCACAGCATGAGTAAGGAGATGGCTAACAGTGCCAGAAATAAAGAAATGTATCTGCTACATATCTTTTCCTGTAGGATTTTAAACAGATCTGAAATAAGCATTAGCTGAATCAGCCTGTCTCTGTTGCTCTGAGGGATGCGATATCTCCATCTGTTTTCAAGTTCCAAACAGTGATGCAGCCTGTAGACTCATCTGGCTCAGGTCTTGTGGCTCAAACAGGAGAGCCAGGCGTTTGGTGAAGTGAGACAGTTTTTAGTTCCTGGCATTTCTAATAAAGACCTAGTTGTTTCAAAACCACTTGCAGAGGTTTTGCCATTGGAGGAGACTTTTTCTTTACCTCTGCCAGCCAGCTTCTAGATCTGTAAAGCAGCAGAATTCAGATGGTCTGTTAATAATACAGAAAGTCACTGGCAGGGTAGTGGAACCAAGGAATCTGTTGGGAGCTGGGGCACAGCACCCGTCTCTGCCCTCATAACTGTCACTCTTATCAGGTGCAAGCACTAGTTCCTATGTATTGCAGTGCAATACAGTATATTTGTAAATGCCTTCCTCTGAGCAGTTGGAGAGTGAAGGAAAGCTTTTTCTCTCGGTTTCTGCCTCTTGATTAATTTTAAAAATTAATTTAAAAAATTTTCCAACCTTCAGTTTCCTTTAGCTGCTCTAGAACATTCCTTTTAGTTACTCTCCTACTCTGGAACTAGTTGAGTAGTTGTAGAAGGAAAGGTTCATTGTGAATTTTGCTGGTGGTCTTTCTGTCTGTGTGAGAGAAGACAGGAGAGACAGGTCTGAAGTTTTCACTGTTTCTCCTGTAATTTTCTCTTGTGTTGAGGAAGTAGATTCAGAAGACTAAACCAAATGAATCTGTCTTAGGAGTACACTGAGAAATTATGTCACTGGTAAATCCATGCTAGACCCACTTAAATGCTCCTTATGTTGAGAAACAAAGCTGTAGCATGCTGCTTAAAGCTTTATCTGTTATTGCCTCCATTCCTCTGAGTGTCTCTCTAACACAAGAGCATGCTGACAAAAATATGGAAGCAAGCCACATATTTTGCCTTCAAAAGACAAGTGTAAATGTTGTCATAGCAACACAGGAAAGCAGAAAGCTACTTTATAAAGGGAGGGGAAATGAGAGATGGAGAATTATAGGTTTACAGAACATGCCAAAAAAATGACAGCTCTAATATGAGCAAATGAATAGAAACTTGCCATGTGACATCTTCAGCTAGTTGCAGGAAAGTTTATTTGTGTCTGAAACACAAATAGTTCTGGTGAACTAAGTAACAGATCTAAACAAATCAGATTTTTTTCATCTCCAGTGTCTTATATGATGGAAAACCTGACATACTAGGAGTCAGACCCTGGTACTTACCCAGTTCTGGTACTGGAAAAAGAGACAGATGACTCACAGTATCTTTATTCTTATAAGCAGTTTGTGACATCCTACAGCATCAACAAGATTTCAACGATTCCACTGAAAGTGCTAGATATTGAGATTCCAAAGAGCTAGGAGGGTAGATATTAACATATCTATCTCACTAGACCCTTTGGTTATGAAGCCTTTCTTTTGCTTGCATCTTATTCGGTGATGTAAAAGACGGCCTATTCTGCTCTTCCAAAGGCTAAGTTTTGGTAGTTTTGTCAAGGAACTGAATAAGAAATGGTTTCAGTACAAAAAGAGACAAGTAGGAAGGAACAATGAAGTAGACATACAATGACATTAAAGATATTCCTCAAAAATGTTGTTCTCATCTAGTAAGAAAAAGATGTGTTTATTTCCAAAGCACAGTTGAAATTGTCTTACTACTTTAAATGCTTTGTACTGTGGACTTGAGAAGCTGCTGTCAACAAACTCAAGGAGACAAGAAAGAGCCCATGGCTCTTTGCTGGTTGACAGATTCACTCAATGAAGTTCTGAGCCCAAAGATGAAGCCTCAGCAGGGTCTGTTTCACAGAACTATATGAATGCCATCAGAAAGCTTTTTCATTTTAGCTTGTAATTTAAAAATATCATCTATCTGAGGATGATTGACTCCCAGAACTTTATATAACATGCAAAGTGTTGTGAAGGGAGTATTTTACTGTCACTATAGTTTGCTTTAGTATCACAGAGTGAGAAGAATGTCTTAATTAGCTTGCATTCCTCCATTCCTGTAGCCTGTACTACAGATACAGACAATACTGTTCAAGAGGGAACAGAAGGTTGAATATTCATTTGGAGCTGCAAGTGGCACATCATTTCCAGATTTCTGAAGGTGGAAAGATGTGTAAAATTAGAAAAATGTCTATCTGCCATATATCCAAGAATAAAATGCTGTTGCTAAAGGCCTTGAAAACAAACAGAAAGAAATGTGTATGTGAAGATACCTCTCAGGCAGCTTTTGTATCTACCTGTATTTCTGTCTTTCTGATGGGTTTCTACAGATCATGGATCCTTTTAAAACAGCGAATCTGAAAGACTGACAACAATCTCTCTTGACCCTCCTCTTCTTGCCATCTACAAAGGCTAGTTTTCCCCTAAGTAACAGATGATGCAAAAGAATAGGGAAATTTAGTTGCCAGCAGCCAGGATCCTGCAGGTGTTTTGGCTAGAACTGGTTATTTCCTCTCTCGCTCTGCAAGTATTGGCTTAAGGTAGTGATGGCTGGAGATCAGAAATGTAACACTGAAGCAAAACTAACACAATGAAAATCAAGGGCAATGAAAGCCTCAGTCCCCTGTCATAATCATGACGATAGTTTTAAAACTACACATTGTGTAAGAACTAAGGAGCTCTGTTTGCATAGCAGGAAAGAAATGTTACTGACTTCCCTATAAAATCAAGAATTTCCTGATTCCCTCTTCCCACCCCCTTCCCACCCCCCCAATATAAACAAATCCATTTTTCACTAGTAAAATAGATTGAGGGAATTAGTTTTTACTTAATTACTGTCTACTGTGGCCAGATGCCAGTTTGTAAGCCTGTCCTGGATCACAAACACAAACCAGGCATTAGTATCACATCCACTCACAGTGAGCCTAGCCCTAGCACCCTTCAGTACCTTATTTGCCATGTTCAGTGGTATTAGATGCAAACCAGCTGCTGTTTTCTGGAGAGCATGCAGACCCAGTGACCTGACAGGCGCTGCAGCTCTAAGCTAGTTTCATAGCAGAGCACAGACCTAGAAAGCCTTTTTCTCTGGTTACCCTATCATAACAATGTTGCTGGATTTCCAGGTTGATCCTAATTGAATTCCTGTACACATGAATTACCTGTTACTGCCTGTCTGTAACTGTCCTCTCACCAGGACATACCTGTTCCGAACTTCTGGTTTGTAGTTATTTCTAAAAAGAAACCTTGTTCATATTTTAAACACTTGCCAGCCTCTTTGGGCAAACACAGGTATGGTGTATCTTGGGTCAGTCCTTGCTCAGGGAAATTAGACACTTTCACAGGTAGAAAACACACCAAATAAAAACCAACAAACCAAACAAAGAAACAAGCAAACAAACAAAAAAACCCAACCAAACAAAAAATACTCAGCCAAGAAGAAGTGAAAAACAAAGCAACCCTCTGCAATTCCCTCTGCTCTAGCTTCAGATTGTCCCACTTGGTTTTCATTTAAACATTTAACAAGACTGTGGGTATGTTAATATGAACCATTTAGTTCCCCAGACATTACAATATTGAACTTTGCAATTTTAAAGTTCACCCAGGGTTTGTATCTTTTTATTCTTAATTCTGAAGCTTTTTCAGGGCAGTAAAAGCTCTTCAAAACAAAGGAGTTTCTTCTAAGAGCACTGGAAGTGAAATCACACCAGTCGTGCCTCTGTGACATATGGGTAAAGGCTGCTGTCAGAAACCATAGCTGTATGCTTGTGCCTTTATGCCTTTGGAAGCATGATCATGTTGAGGGAATGTGTCTCTTCAAGAAACTCAGCTTAAAATAACTTCTAAGAAAGTTAATCTTAGAACCAAAATTGTGAGGCTGAAGCAGGGAAAGAAAAGAAAGATTGTTATATGCAGCTCCCTATAGAGGGGGAAATCCCCAGGCAATGTAAAGAAAACACATGTTAATGTTGCCTCATTGCTTGAGGCTACTGAGAGCTCTGGTCACTGGAGCAGACTGTGCTGTCTGTACTCCTGGTTGCCACGTGGTCCCACAGTCCATCTGCAGTACCAGTGTGGCACAGAGTGGTACAAAACCATTGGGAGCCTTGTATGAAGTGGAGGGACAGAGAATCGGAGGAGATACAACAGTGTGAGCAGCTCAGCAGCTCCTGCAGCCCTCAGCTCGCCTCCCTGAGCAGAGCAAGCAAGAGAAAATCCACTCCTGCCCCATTAGCTGCACGAGTCTTAATTGCTTTGTCTTGTAGAGACACCAAATATCGTTGTGAACAGCGTGTTCAGATTGTTACATACAAATGTACATGTGATACCTTTATGAAATATGCAAAGCATGATATGCTGGGCTATGATCTGATCTGAGTGTGTATTTGAAAGCCTTTTCCATGCTTTGGTTTGGGTACTGAATATTTCTGACAGTTTGTTTGAGGTAAACAGAGCCAATCTGTCAGCATGATTCACTACCAGCACATCTGATAAGTATAACTTAACTTGCAGCAAGGTTGTATGTTTTTAAAGCACTTGTCTGCTTTGCAGTTAGCAAATTAATGTGGGGCAAAGCAAACAAAAAGGAGATAACAAAAGGAATGATGGATTTGATCACATTACAGAGGAAGCAGGATGATGAAGATATTGCTTTACCTAGCTCAGACACCTGGAAAGCAGAGCGTGTGTCTCAGCTGCCTCAGAAGAAGTGTGATCCAGAAGCCCCATGCTGTGCACAGGCAGTGTAACAAGAGGCTGTCATCACATATTGTCCCACATTCCCTTTTATATGGATTTCCCTGATTAAGTCTGTTTTGACAGCTTTTGAACAGTAACACCTTTCTCTTTTTGCCTCTGAATTTCCTCCCTCAGAAGGTGTAAATTACGGTTTTTACTGTGGCCTGTTAGAGGTGCAAATAAGCACAGCATAGCCAAACTGGGACAGTCTGGAAGTAGTAAAATCTCAGGGCAGAATCCTGTTGAAACATAGTACATACATATTGAAAAACTAGGGGTAAATCATGGAAAATATATTATTATTTTTTTGGGGTAGTGTGAAGTCCTACATTTGCACATCCTGGAAACTTAAAAAGCTGAGGACATGGAGGGCCTGAGCAACCTAAGGATGGTTAAATTCTGGAATGAAACAGGTTTTGGTGGCAATTGCTACAAGCAAATAATGCTAGTGTCCTTTCTTCACTTGACTTTCTTCACTTGACTAGGGCCAAGTGAATGTCTTGAAATGTCAAAGGTCTAACTCTCATTACTTACTTCTGAACTTACTTTGACTTCTCATTCTTAGTATTATAGAAATTCTGTGTCTGATTCAAGCAGCACCGCTTTCTGTAACTGCTGTTACAGAAAACCACTTCCTTGACCACAACTTCTCACTAGCTGTTTATCACAAGCACATACAGAATGATCATTATTCTATTGCAGCTTCTTGGTGCTGAAGGCAGAAAAAGAGAAGCAGAACCACACTTTATGGTGAATTTTCTTTAAAGGCTATCATGGAAATATACTAAAAGGAATTTACGAGTTTATGTGTCTTTGTTTCTGTATCTTCATATTATGAAACCTAAACCATTAGTGATCAGAATTCAATAAGAACCTGTATATCTGTGCTGACTTAAAGATAAACAATCCAACACAGTTACATGGACTATTTTCACTTGTGTGGAGATAGAAAAAAAAATCACCTTTCAGGGCAAAACTCTTGATGTTCAGCTGCAAGTGAAAGGGAACATTTGTTCTGGATTGAAAGGAACACCTCTTCCATTTCCACAGCAAGAATAGCAAGAGTTTCTTTTGTTACAGAGTTTAAAAGGGCCGTTTCACACACACCTTGAAAAAGTAGAGAATTTCTGAACTATGCCTGCTGGCAGAGCTAAAGGGAGCCTGGCTGAAAAGGAAGGTTAATCAACCAAATTTAAATTGGATTTTTATGCCTTTAATCACCCGAGTATGCACTTTTATCTTGTTTTTTATTGGAATTTTGAACATCATGTTAGAACAACTGAATTAATTGCACAAAAAAATTAAACATATGAAACCAGACAAAATTGCAGGCACACAACCCATTATTTTGGTTCAGTTTAACCTCATGCTTGTGTGCTTTAACACGGGTCCATTTTCACTTGCTATTTCTCATTGAGCTAACAAACAATACTGGCTCTGCCTGCCAACAAATCCTGATTCTCCTGAATTAGCAGACTATTGTGGCTGACTGTAACACCATTACTACTACAGGATCTTTATTGCAGGGCTATAAAGTCTTTTTTGTGGCATCAGGGTGTCCCTTTTCCCTACTCAGAGTGGGAAACCCATGGGGCTGAGGCTGAGCTAAATGTATGCAGGAGCCTGCTAAGCCTTCCAGTGTAACCAGACAGGAGAGTTTTCACAAACAAAAGGTGCAACTTGAAGCTTAGCAAACTAAAGCTGTGAGTGGAGGTAAAAAGAATCTACATCATGTATTCTAAGAGTCTCTTCCCATTTCTAGTATATACATGATATACAAGTTATATTAGTATCTCATTTAAAAGAAGGATGTGTTTTTACTGTTTACACTCATAAGTATAACCCAGCCACAATATGTTACTATTTACTTCCATCATTTAGTTCAGCCTTTTGCAGGAGTTCTGAGTACTCCCATACCCAGTTATTTCAGTGAGATATGAGCTTCAGTGGTTAATTAGAATCCTTGAGATATTTTTAGGATTCAGACCTTTTTTTTTTTTTCAAAATGCTGAATGGAAAACCAAGTTCCAGGCTGTTTAAAATTCAGTTTTAAAGTCCAAATAATGCAAAGCACATTAAATTAAAAGTTAGTGGTTTAACACTGTATATTTGATTGTATCAATTTACCATTACTGTAGCAGAAGTGAAGTATGAAAGAATAACTACCTCTGCAGAAACATGCACTCATACAAGTGAGATGCAGCTAAGTGACTTTTGCTGTAGAAAGCCTCAAATACCTAAAATCTTTTGAGTGAACAAAGGATTACTTCTGTTTGATTGTTTTTCTTTGCCTCCCTTGCTTAATAAACCTCAGCTCATCACTTTGTAGAGATTAGATATAATAACCAGAGTAGCTGGTGCTTTTGCTAAGGGTGCATTTCTGTGAGCAGATATGTCCCAGCTGACACACTTGCGTAGACAAGAAAGCAAATTCTACTGGGTCCCCTGGCTTGTAAAAACTGTTATTTAATTTTTCCCTTTTGTTCATTTTAAGTCTGCCTTGAGTAAGCTATTCCTGCAGCCTGACACATGCTTTCAGTGCCACCAGGTTACAGAGCATCACGTGACATAATACATTTTGACACAGCCAGATGTAACAGGATGCACATGCCACAAGAAATAAGCAAAGCAGAGGCATTTAATTTTTTTCTTCTCCTAGATGAACTTGTAAATATCCACAGGTGGTTGAGTCTTTCCTCCTATGTGCCCCCATTCTCACTAAAGGAATGGAGTAGCTGAGAGTAGCCATAAGCAACAGCAGGCTGTAGGACATCCTGTGTGACTGCTGTGCTTCACAATAATAACATTTGTAGAACCCAGCAAGCCCTGTCACGCCTGTTTAACTGGGTGCCACACAGCTGTACGTGTTGTTAGATTGAGGTTGCATCAGATGGGTTTTCTTCCTTTGTGTTCCTGACACAGAAGTCAGGCCATATCTGCATTGATTTTAAACTCCCTTCTACAGACAGCTGTGACTGCACTAAGGCACTGCTACATCTGGCATCTGGCAGACAAGTTGCCACTGCCCTTTCTGGATGCCACAAAGCCTTTGGGCATGCGTGTAGCTCTGTCCTGAGGGTTGATGGGATGGTGGAAGGGAGGAAGGCACAGGCAGGCACAATTTAATTGCTCTCTGGTGTATGCTGCTCCAAGCAATAAAGATGTAGTCTCAGCACTATACATCACTTCCTGACATATAGCAAAAGCAACAAGAGTGTGTTAAGATAGAAAAATCTCTAAGCATTTTTTTCCCTTCAGTTGCCTAGCATTACTTAAAGCTGAGAGCCAGGCCTGAGAAGTGCCAGACAGGCACACTGCAGTATTATTCTCTTTAGTACAAAAATGAAGCAAAATAAACCATTGCTAGCATTTAAAATTGATTGCTGACTTTATCATACTGTAAAGGGTGAACTTGCGGTATATGTTTCTTACTGAGCACACCAACATTTTGAGGGGCTGGAGGAGCTTTTTCTTCAGCTTCGAAGGCAGCTAACACAACTAACAGCATGACCAGTAGCCAAATGATTTATTTCACTTTCTTTTCCTCTTCTGGATACTGATTTACCAAGATGAATTTTTAGCAAGTGAAGCGGACAATTTTTGTTCTTAGTCAGGCAGCCGCACCAAAGGAAAACACAGTGGGAAAGCAGTCTCTGCCACATTGCTGTGCCTCCTGCAGTTCTCTCCAGTAATCGCAGTAGTCTCCTTCCATGCAAGCCGACAATTATCACACTTTCAACTTTAATGTGTATAGGTGCAAGAATAAAGACTGTTGCTTTTTTTCAGACTGAAAATGCTGCCTGAGCAATGCCATCTTGCAGCTTCCTGCTGCCAGTGCTGCCTGAACAGACACTAAGACGGTTTCATTCATGAGATTCGTGCCATACATGAATCACATGGAAATTAATTTTTCAGGTGGTAGGTTTTTTGTTTGCTTTGTTTTAAAGGAAGAAAACATTAATTGGTACACAATGAATAAAATTTGCTCAGCTGTGGAAATGTCAAGGGGATTTTCTTTATTCTTACAAGTGATACTTTGGTATTCTATCCCAGATCCATTTGTCATTAAATATTACAGTTTACCCTTCAGCATTAAATCAGTTACTGAAACTAGAGAGAAAGGGCAAGATTTTCACTGGAATTGAGATGCTAAGTTGTGATTCCAGATTGAAAGTTGATGATTTTAAGTCACTTCATGTCAAATAGCTTAGGGACTTGGAAAGGTTTTTATTTAAAAAGTCTTTTTTCCTTCTATTTTATTCCATATAGAGAATCTTATTATTTGTTTGAATGGGTTTTTTTTAACCTATTTTCCTGGGAGATGCCTGTGTGGCTGATTTTCAGATAAATTTGCCTTTAACGCAGATTTTTAATCTACTACTGTAAAGATGTTAAATGACAGTGATTCATAATAAAATATAGCTAGTTGCCCTAACCACTTCTCTCAAACAGGTTTTGATATTTTTCTTGGAAACATAAACCACTTGATCTGGTTGGCCTTTGTACATTAAGGGGAAAAAAAAGTTTACATGCACATATATATGTACTGTTGTAAGCAAACACTGCTCCATGTTTGTTTGACTGTTCCTGAACAAAGGATATTGTCCTGAGGTTAATGGACTCTCAGTTCTTCCCTCAGATGTTGTCAACTTTACTGCAGGTATTTGAGTTGCAGGGAAGAGATGTAATGCTCTTTTCTTGAGAGCTCAGATAGCAGATCTGCTTGCTCACTACTTCTGCTGGTGTGTAGTACCAGCTTATTTGCACACTCATTCTGCACACTGAGGCTAAAAAGAGTCACTTTAGGATTTCTCAGTGCACACACACATATGTATGTGCTCACAAAACAAGCCCTAAAGTAATTAGGATAATTTTCAACAAGAGGCATAGGGAGTCTGTGTCAGTCATTCTCCTGCCTCTAGCATGCTGTTGATCTGAGCAAGGTAAACAGTCTTATTCTATGTGATTAAATATTTCAAATATACTGCAGAGGAAGGAAGGAAGGAAGGAAGGAAGGAAAAACTATATGCTTTGAAGATAATTGTAATAAATCCAAACCAGCCCAACTAATTCCATTGAAAAAAGAAAACTAGTCAATAGAAATGTTATAATCAATATGAAACCAGTAAGCACAGGAAAACCTATCCAACTAAACATAAAACATTGGGAACAAAGTTCTGGAAACACCCAGAACAAGGACAATTCCCATGGAAAGCATTTTCTTTTTACACAGGAAGTAACATCAGTCTGTAAATCTCTGCTCTGCTCTCAAAGATGTTTCCCATATGGATCTGAACATATTTTCATTTCCATATGTCCTGAGATAATTCCTCAGCCTCTGATCCTGCAGCAATCCAGGATATCAGTATAACACAGCCAAATATTGGGTGGGATGTTTATACATTTCTATTGGATGAAATGCTTCCAGGGAATTTTTATCTAAGAATCAAAATTTGCTCCCAAAGCATTTCCATTTAATTTAACATACCAATTCCTTTCTGGATTAAGGTATTTTCTACATTACTCAAGGAAGTATTTCAAAGCTTATAAATGAAATGTAATGAAAATTTTCTTTCTAAAGTATATCAACATTTGGGATTTTGGCAGGAAATCTATCAGAACACTTCAGTGAAAAACTATTTTGAATTATGAAACATGAGCATCAACGTTACAATCTTCAGTCATGAGGAAGATGACCTTCACAAAGTTTAAAAGAAGCCAATGTCTGTCAAATGTTAAATGAAACAACTAATTCACTGTGTTTGATCTATAGATTTAAAATTAATCAGTAAATTATTGTGAAAAAAGGTGCAAAATGCTCATAAAAATGTAAACACAAGAAGATGTGCAGTTGCAGTTCACAAAATAAAAAAAACCCAAAACATTCTCTTTTTTCTAAAAGAGATTCAGAGCTGATATCAAATGTGCAAATTTGGTAACTGATCTGAGCTGTTCTGGGACTCTCTTTTGGGGAAAGTTTTCTGTTTTGATGGACAGTGTCACAGCCGTTGAGACTAAAAAAAATTAAAATTATTCCAGACCCAGTTTCAGCATTTTCTCCAATGGACATCAGAGAGATGGGATAGAGGTCAAATAATCTTAGGATATGTGCCATCATCATAATCTGGGAGAATGATTAGCTGAGGATACTGGAGAAAAGGTGTCACCTAAACAAATGAAAACAAATGACTGCTGTGATGATACGTTTCTATTAGGCAGCTATAGAAGTCTAGAGGCCAGCACATGGTGTAAACACATGGATGAATTTCAAATATCCAAAATCAAGAAAACTCAAGGAAAAGAATTGACATTAGACAACTATAAAACATGGGTGTTTTTCAATACTGAATTCTGAAATAAGCTTTCACCAGGGCTCCTTTCAAGAAGGTAAGAATCATCCTCATGCAATAAGACTCTCACAGACATAAAGAAATCAGCACAAAACCTAACAGTAAAATGGACATAATTCTTGCATTGAAAACAAATAGTGATAAAATTATCACTAACCAAGGAGTGACCTTCTCACCAATCTATGCTATTTTAGAAGGAATCAGAGCATGTCCAATTTTTCCCTGGAACATTTACCTGTTTTATATGCTACTTTGTAGTTTGTGAGGAACCTGCCATCTCAATTGCCTTTTTATTTAGTTGGTCATTGAGGTAATGAAAGCAGTAACTCTCAAACCAATAATTTAATTTTTCATTCATTGATCTGTTTATTCATTTATTTTCTGCTCTTGAACTTGAGATGTCTTTTTGTAATGTATGCTTATTAAAGCAAGGATTCTGTGGGTATATTTGCCCTGGTGCAGTTTCCTCTCCAAGTACAGAGAAGCCTCAGGGGCATAAAGGGTGAAACCTGTTTATAGAAGCATCTGGTTTCTCCACAGATTGCCAAGGCAGTTCTGTCGGTGGTGCTGGAGATGCCCTTGGGCACTTTGGAAAAGAAGATATGCAGGAATTCATGAGCAGACCCACTGAGGCCAAAGAAGGTGCAACCACATTTAGCACATGCTGAAGAGATTATATCAACAGGGAAAGTTAAGCTATGTTCATGGTTAAGTTCTACATGTTTCCCTTTGGGTCAGATATGTGACATGCTCTGTCCAAATCATGCTGTGAAAAGGAGTTAAGGTCCTTGTGGCTCACAGATAGTAGTGAGTGGTAGCTTAATCAAAACTGTGGTAAACGCTGTAGAAAAAGGAGCAGTTCTACTTTGTAAAAGACAGCTGGACTTCTTCAAAACCTCAGGAAATTCTTGTTTCAGTTTCTTGTCATAATTAAGTTACAACACTAGGATTCAGAAAGGAGCTCAACATGTTCATTATATCATTTTTCACTATGCTGATAAACACACAGAGAAGTGCTATCTGTTTAATCTGTGTGGGCATTCAGACCTTCTGTAATACTTGGTAGAAAAAACTGCACTAAATAAAGATCAATTACTTGTACTGCAGGAAAGTCAAACCATTGCCACAGCAGATGCAATCCTGGTAGTAACAGCAGAAGAGTTTGTGCAGATGCTCCAGTCTTGGGATGTATAGAAGCAGACATATCAGAGGAAACACCAATACAGGTTTTTCACGTTTTCTTCTCACTGACCACAGCTGCAGCAGCATCTAATTTTCTGTTCATCACCACTATTTCCTGTAGGACATCAACACCACCCAACTTCTCCCTTTTATTAGCTGGAAAAATTGTAGAGCAATGTAGCAGTGCTGACCTGCATCCGCATCTTTCCAAAAAGTGAATTTTGCTAATGAATCCTTTCTGTGAGTAGAACCTCAGTAGTTCCACTACCTTCTGCCTTGAGTCCATACCTCAACTAAGGGAATAGTTCGGGGGTGCTTGTAGTGGTTTGCCAGAGCAAGCAGGACAGAAGCACCTTATTCTGCCAAAATGGAAAGAATATATTTAAAATCTCCTCTGAATTACATAGATTGCATTTGTTTCACAGGTCCAGGCAGAGGTATCAGTATCAGGGAATTCCAGATGGTGGCATGTGTTGGTCTGGACATGTATGTATGAGTGACTATTAATTTCTTTAACACAGGAAGTCAATAGGTGTATTATTATCTTCCTGTAAGATATCTACCGTCAGACATATTCTGCGCCCTGATACTGATACAACTTCTCCTGATTACCCATTTCAAAGCATGGCAGAAAAAACGTATTTCAAGAGGATATGTGAAGATGGTGATCTAAGTTAACTCCAACCTCCAGGACAGGAAGGAATTGGAAAAAGAAGTACATGAAAGATTTCACAACATGAGAACAGTAGGAGAGTAGGTAGTGGAGGAAGAAGAGCAGAAGGAAGAAGATTAGGAGAAGGGAGGAGAGATGATCCTTGCCAGTGGGTAGAAATAATTGCCATGCTCTCATTTTGGTTCAATTTCCCATTTCACTCCTGTGATGACTTCTCACACACTGTGTTATATTTGCACCTTTTGTAAATAGAAAGTGTTTAACTCACTTATGGAAAAATATTAAAGGAAAAATGTCTGATCCTCCCTTTATTTTTAGAGCAGAATTTTCAAATCAGATTATAAAAGTTTCAACACCAGTGCCTGCCACCAAAGTGTGTAGAAAAGTCAGAGTAAACTGTATACTAAGACTAATATCTACCACACACTTCATTTTTTTCATTCTCTCTAAGGGAGAAAATTAGTACTTCTCATTTTGTTTTTTTTTTCTTTTTAAATAAAACAGGTGTGTCCTACTGCATCTGTATGAGAGAAGACAGATCACAGAGCTGCACTTTTCACTTGAGAGGACAACAGGGTTGTCTACAGTGGCTGTTCTGTTTTGTTTGGCACAGATTTGTCCTCTAATCTGGGATTACTCCATAGCAGATCTCTGTTCTACATAGGTGAACTTTTGCCTTGTTGTAGGGGTTCTGCTGTCAACCTGAAACCTCTTCCTGAGTCTTACAGAGAGGAAGAGAAGGTGGAGAGAGGGGGTCAGGATCACTGGGAGATGAGTCTTTTGGGGACCACACTCCTCTGCTCATTATCAATGTTTCCTAAAGACTCACTGTGATGGCTAGATGTGTTGCTATTTTCCCAGCAGCTAAGGAAGACACACATCCAAGATGAGACAACCATCTGTCAGGATGGGACACACTCCTCTACCAGTCAGAAACAGCAGAAAGTTTTACCTGAATGACTTTTACAGTGATGGATTTAACCACTTACACACACCCCCCCTGTTAAAAGAGGACTTCATCATGTCTGCAAATTCTTCAAGTGTTTCCTTCACAGATCAGTGTAATCTCTTTTCCGAGGTTCATTTTCAAGATGCCATTTTTTGGCTCATTATCTTATCTTGTCCAAATACTGGGATTGGCTGGGATTGTTGGGTATGAGGATATGAGGTCTTTTTGTCAAACTGTATTTACAGGGATATTGTCAGTGCTTGCTGTCATGGCACCTTATGAGTGGTCCTAGGGCTGCTAGATGATAAATTGGACTGGAAAGAACACTGATCATTGTAAAATTTTGTAAAATGTTCATGCCACTGGAGTTACAGAATCACAGAATGTTAGGAATTTGAAGAAGATCATCTAGTCCAATTCCCCTGCTAGAGCAGGATCATCTAGAGTAGATCACACAGGAATGCAACCAGGCAGGTTTTGAATGTTTCCAGAGAAGGAGACTCCACAGCCTATGGGCGGCCTGTTCCAATGCTCTGTCACTCTAATAGTGGAAAAGTTTTTCCTTATATTCTCGTGGAACCTCCTATGCTCCAGCTTGCACCCACTGGCCCTTGTGCTATCATTGGACATCAGTGAGAAGAGCATGGCTCTATCCTCCCTGCACTTGCCCTTCCTATAATTATAAATATTAATGAGTTCACCCCTCAGTCTCCTCCAAGCTTCCTTAGCCTTTCTTCAGAAGGGAGATGTTCCGCTCCCCTAATCATCTTTGTGGCTCTATTCTGGACTCTTTCAAGCAGTTCCCTGTCCTTCTTGAATTGAGGAGCCCAGAACTGGACACAATATTCCAGAAGTGACCTCACCAAGGCAGAGTAGAGGGGGAAGAGACCCTCTCTCAACCTACTATCCACACTCCTTCTAATCCACCCCAGGATGCCATTGGCCTTTATGGCCCCAAGGGCGCATTGCTGACTCGTGGTCATCCTGTTATCCACCAGGACCTGCTGGTCACTTTCCCCTATGCTACCCTCCAACAGGTCATCCCCCAAACCCTGGTCCATGGTGTTGTTTTTCCCAGATGCAAGACTCCACACTTGCCCTTGTTGCATTTCATTAAATTTCTCCCCACCCATCTCTCCAGATTGTCCAGGTCTTGCTGAATGGCAGCACCGCCTTCAGGCGTGTCAGCCACCTGCATGAAAACTGGTGAGACATAAAATATTCCATGCAGAAGATTCTTATGATCACTTACACAGACAGATTAGCCCAGAGAAAGACTCTGGCAATCATCTCTATTTGAAAGTTTTTACAGGAAAGTTACAAATTTCAGGCTGAGTTAACCTTGCTCAAAATATTCTGCTGGTTTCATGGGGAAAAATCCTTCGGAGATCCTCAGATCTCCCAGACTTGGAAGTAATGCAGCAGTGCTGGACAGGTTGGAAATCATTCTTTCCACGTATATCTCTGCTGGATAAACTTGCTTGATACCGCTATTTCCTCATAAGGTGCATGAACCAGTTCTATTCATTGTGTTGAAATTGGCCTTCAAACAAAAATATTCATAGAAAGTAATTCTTAGGTTTACTCTTTTTTTTTTTTTTTTAAACATCATTGTACTGCTTAGTGTTAAATCTATAGGCACACGCCGCACTCAAACTGCTACATCACCATATGGAATGACTTCCAGAGAGCAGTACTTCACAGGAAAAGTATTAACCAGTGTGCCAGTTTTTCAGCTGTTTGGATTTATGCGTGTTGTCTGTGACGTGTTGGTTAGTCAGTGATTGAAGAATGCTACTACCAACACTATATGCCTCTGGAAGATAGCTCATTAAAAAGGCATTTTACTTTATCAAAGATTGTGCTGCTGCTTCTATTCTTTTCAAATACTTTCTTAAATAAGGATCCTGTAATTAGGTAAGTTAATGTAATGCAATATAGTGGAATAAAAATCCTAAAATGATGGTCTCAGGTTCATTGCCAATATCTAAAGTCATAGACTATTATCTATTTTTATTTCAGAAATTACTAGCAGCTCAGTTCGTGTCTTTCCCAGCTGTAGTTATGCAGCTGAATGGGGGGAAAACAGATGTTCACAATATGAAAACTTCCTCAGCTAGTTCATGAACTCACAAATGTGCATTGTAGGAAAATAGCCTGTTTCTGTCACAAATGAGAAACACCACTGTCAAATACAGCTTGAGATCCCAGCCAGAAATTGTTTTCCTGCAGAACAGTTCTAGGGACGCTTCCCAGGACACAGGCAAATCCCAAAATAAAGAATTGTATTTTCATTGACATTGAAGTTGGTATGATTTTGGTTTACAAATATGTAGGTGCAAACATCAGTTTTTCATGTGTGCATCACTAAATATCTGTGGCAGGGTTTTCTAAATCCACAGTCAGATTATGCGGTTACTATAGTGGTTATTATTATTATTATTATGGCTCAGCTGTAGAAAACAAAGTTGGAATTTAAGCACTTTCCTTTCCAAATCTTTGAATACACTGTGTTTTGAATACTGTGGCCACTTGTGTGCAATACTCAGTGACTTCAGACTTCACAGAAGTGGGCTGTTAACAGTGGCACAGTGTCTTAAGATCTGCCCCAGCTGCCTACACACTGACACCTTTTCCCTATTGCTTCCAGCACCACCAGCTCTGTCATTACAAAGATACCACAGATACAAAGCCTGAACAGAAGTGCAGCTACCTTGCATTCTCCAAGGTGGAGACGTCCCCAAAACCTGCACCATCTTCAGGGCATGCTCGTATCTAGGTCATGAAGCTACTCCCCTGCCAGACTCTCAAGATAAACCTCATGTTACTTCAGGTTTCATGCTGCAGACATCAGACCCTAAACTAGAGTGTCCTACACTCAAGTTACCTCTTTCCGCTTTGCGTGGGTATGGCCCTACTTTTGCATTTCCTTTAATATATTTACCTTGGTTCCAGTTTATGGTCACTTCTTTATTTAGTTCCTCTGTTATTACAGATCATTTGACTGTTTAGCTCTATACGGTACATATAATGTTTTACCTAAATGTTTCCCCACACTAAGAGGGTCTAATTTCATTTCCAACTTTCTGCCCTTCTTGTCCTGAAGGCTTTACTGCAGATTAAGATCACATGATGCTAGTGATTGCATGTCAAACAAATCCTTGACTAAAGAGAGACTCAAGAATATAGACATAGTTAAGCTCCAACTGGATCCAAACAGTTATTTGAATTCTTTCTGTACTTTTGTGAGTTCCGTGTTTCAGGGAAGGTGGATGAAACTTCTTGTCTTCTTTTTTCTTTTCTGACTGTAATACCTTTTTGAGGTTCATTCTAAGTAGTTTGTAATCTCTGTGCTTTTGCAAAAATTACCTCAAGTTACTCCAACCTCAAAACTTTGTATACAGTGGAGGAAGTTCATGTGTTTAAGGCACTGAGTCAGGGTCTTCCCAGTTCTCCAGCATCCCCTCACCTTCTTATTACTCCTTGTCATGGGAAAGGCACAGCAGAATTGCACAAACTTTGTCTGACCTACAGCATGTTTTTCAGTGAAGCATATGAAGCTTCCTACTCATTTATGTCTCAGCGACTGTTATTCATCACATCCGTCATCCTCACTGGTTTCAGCATTATCAGGGCTTTAATGATAACAGGGGACCTTCTTGCTACAGTGAAACTGATACTTTTATAGATTTAAGTTGTGTAACATGGAACCGTGTAACATGGTAAAAGAATCAATGTGTTAATAACATTTTGCCTACTCAGTTCAAGAACCACCTTCTGAGAAGATTATTCCAGCTTTACACAGCAGTAAGTCATCTACAAAGTCTGAATACATTTCCATCCTTCCAAATGAGTTGCATTAAAAGTGGCATTTCACAATAGCATCCATGTAAGACTGACGTAAAACTAGCGTAACATGGGTAAAACTAGAATGAACTTAAAAATAAATGGACACAATTTTCATCCCAAACTAACATCTGCTACTGTTTAATACTGATAAAGGAAGCTGAGATAGCTAAGTTTAAAACATGTTTTGCACATGCACAAAGCCTTGCTTTGAGATTAATTTTTATTAGGAACAGCATGAGTTCTGCTTCCAGAATTGCACAGTTGACCAGACTTGTGATCTATTGTATACTTATTATTGGTCTCCAATTTTTTTCTAATCAGGTAATTGCTACTTTATCATGTAGACAATGTAGCCTTAAAAGGACTGTAATTACATCATTTTCATCCACAGTGGGATATAAAGGAGCTATTACAGAATGAATAGTCAGTGTTTCAACCCAAGTATCTATGAATGCTCCTTTATTTACTGAGACCAAAAGGGGAGAGGGAAAGCCAGGAGTTTTAACGTTTATTTGCTCCCTGTCAGTCTTAAAGAAGATTTAAGTGGATGTCAGTTTAAAAGAACCCTGGGAAACGGCATTGTTTTCCCTGCATTGATGTCTTTTAATCTCTGTAATTTTTCTGTGGGAATTGGAGAAATAGTATCTTGTTAACCACCCACATAATACCAGTAATTGACAGAATATGAAATTTCACAAATTAAAGCAACAACAGCCGAACATAAAAATAAAATACAAACAAAAGCAACCCCCCACACCAAACCCACAAAAAACACCAACAGCCTAGTAAATCACTCTAGTAAATCACCCAGATAGCCCTTCCAGATTATGAGGCATGTGTTTTATATCCTTTTATAAAGTCATTCCCTGTCCCATCTCACAATGAATGTCCCTTCATCTCCTTCTTAAATTGTTGCTCCAAAGGTTGGAATTTTAATACAAAGAATAACCTTGGGAAATTTCTGGTTAAAGACAGTAATAGTGATTGACTTGGTATACTGCTACTGGGGTTTACTTTATTTATACTCTGAAAACTTGTTTATGAGGTTTACCTGTTTATTTTAAAACATATTTGAATGCCAGTATCACAGTATCACCAAGGTGGGAAGAGACCTCAAAGATCATCAGGTCCAACCTGTCACCACAGACCTCATGACTACACCATGGCACTGAGTGCCATATCCAATCCCCTCTTGAACACATCCAGGGATGGTGACTCCACCACCTCCCTGGGCAGCCCATTCCAATGGCAAATGACTCTCTCAGTAAAGAACTTTGTCCTCACCTTGAGCCTAAACTTCCCCTGGCACAGCTTGAGACTGTGCCCTCTTGTTCTGGTGCTGGCTGCTAGGGAGAAGAGACCAACCCCCTCCTGGCTACAACCACTCTTCAGGTAGTTGTAGAGAGCAATGAGGTCTCCCCTGAGCCTCCTCTTCTCCAGGCTAAACAATCCCAGATCCCTCAGCCTCTCCTCATAGGGCTTGTGCTCAAGGCCTCTCACCAGCCTTGTTGCCCTTCTCTGGACACGTTCCAGTGTCTTGATGTCCTGAAACTGATGTGCCCAGAACTGGACACAGTACTCAAGGTGTGGCCTAACCAGTGCTGAGTACAGGGGCACAATGACTTCCCTGCTTCTGCTGGCCACACTATTCCTGATGCAGGCCAGGATGCCATTGGTCTTCTTGGCCACCTGGGCACACTGCTGCCTCATGTTTAGGCAGCTGTCGATCAGCACCCCCAGGTCCCTTTCTGTTTGGCAGCTCTTCAGCCACTCTGACCCCAGCCTGTAGCTGTGCATGGGGTTGCTATGGCCAAAGTGCAGCACCCGGCACTTGGACTTGTTGAATGCCATCGTGTTGGACTCTGCCCATCTGTCCAGTCAGTCTAGGTCCCTCTGCAGAGCTCTCCTACCCTCTAACAGATCAACATCTGCTCCCAACTTGGTGTCATCTGCAAATTTGCTGGTGACTGACTCAATCCCCTCATCCACATCATCAGTGAAGGTATTAAAGAGGATGGGGTCCAGCACTGATCCCTGGGCGACACCACTGGTGACTGGTGGCCAGCTGGATTTGGCACCATTCACCACCACTCTCTGGGCTCAGCACTCCAGCCAGCTCCTAACACAGCACGGAGTGTTGCTGTCCAAGCCACAAGCTGACAGCTTGGCCAGCAGTTTGCTGTGGGGGACGGTGTCAAAGGCCTTGCTGAAGTCCAGGGAGACCATATCCACAGGCCTCCCCACATCCACCAGGTGGGTCACCTGATCATAGAAGGAGATCAGGTTAGTGAGGCAGGACCTCTTTGAATATCTTTGTTTTCAATACATTCAGCCAGAGTGTTCAGAAAGTGTCCATTTCTTAAAGCCACAGCCTAAACCGGTCACACCTTCCTAAATCCATGTTGGCTGGGCTTCATCCCTTGGCCATCCTGCAGGTGTGCAGTCTCCTACTATTTGTGGTTAGAACTGTAATTTTCAGAATGTGTGAAATCACATGTGTACCACAGAACTCATTTTCTCTACAACACAGGTGTGAGGGAAAGTACACACACCAAAAAAGCCTCTGGCCCGAGATAAAGACTTAAGGTAAGGTAAGTGTTTAACATAAATGCAATAACATAATGCATAATTACCTTAGCCTATTTGAGGAAAAAGCAAGCAAAAAGCAGCACCAAGCAGAAAGCCAGCAAGCAAATTATGCAAGCCATGGAGCTACTCTCCCATTCCTCTCTGTCCAGCTGCCATCCCAGCAGAAGTGAACCAACACCCAAAAAACCTGGAACCCTAAAGCAGAGACCAGAAAAGGAAGCCTCCCATTTCAAACTCCATAATACTTTGCTCCAGCCAGCACTTTCATTTTGAAGCTGGCATGAAGCAGGATGGTTTTGAATAACAGCAACAGATTTAGACCTAACCCATGACAGTTTCCTGCATATCCTGAGCCAAGGTACATCGAGAACTATGCACACAAGTGTATTTACTGTATTACATTTAAGGAAAATGATAAAATGGAGTGATATTTATTCCAAGAAGAAGAATTATTTATTGGGAGGATTAAAAATATATCTTAAAAGAGGTAATAAGAAAAATTAAGAATATCGACACAGGATACATGAAGCTAGAAAACTAGCAATCTGGGCAATGTTAAAAGTAGCAGAAGCAATAATCTTTTAGGGGCTCTCTCACATCATTACTCAAAGTAGGCAGGAAAATCTAGTAATAATGATTTAAGAAAGACAGAGCTTGACAAATCATTTTGTCCTGTATTAGAAAGCTGGTAGCTAAGGGAAATCTTAGCCACAAATGTCTTGAAATCAAGTAGTCTAAGCAACCTCTTGTAAAGAGCTTTCTTTCCAAACAGGTGTTTAGCTGCCCCCATCTCTGAGGTGGTTGGAGGGTAGGAGTTGCATCTTTAATTCTGATTCTGGAGGACTCAGAAGTGCAGCCCAAGAGTGTGAAGCATCTCTGAGAACCAATGGTCACTGAGGGATGTCCTACTCCTGATCTTCCTACCCTCTTTCTCTCCTTTGCCTTTGCGGCTTCCTTTCAGCTCTGCACAACCTCCAACATTCATAAGCTCGTCATACAAGCCTCTTGCAACAGCACAGCAGAAAACTCTCTACTTTGTCTTTTTGCAAGTTTAGGTTGTACTGGATTATTGAGTTGCAACATCTCATAGCAGTTTAGAAGAATATAATATCTAGCACCATGTAAATAATGAGTGCAAGCAGATGGCATTGCACATTAAAAGGTTTAGGAGAGGGGAGAATGAGACTACTATCTTTCAGCAGTGGTTCGCAGTTGGAACCCAGCGACCCTCCTTCTCCTTCTTCTCATGCAGCTTCATCCTTATTAAGAAACACCTCAGGCATATGCTGGGCTACCCAAAAGATGCTGCTGCAGAGAACAGACTGTGGTACGTGGGTTGTGTGTGTCTCATGTGGCTTGCAGACACTGATTTCCAAAGATTGCTCAGCCAACATCACTAGAGGAATAAACAGAACAATTAATCAAGATGAAGCTGCACATATAAAGATCTTAAACATAGTGATCATATGGGTGTGTTCTTTCTCACAGGCTGTGCTCTTCAAGCCTTGATTTCACTGAAAGGAAGTCAGAAACTCTAGCTAGGAAGAGAGGGGACTTGTGTGACTGAAACAATTTGCAGAACTCTACCAGGTTTCCCATTCTTTTTCCTTTTGCTCATTATATGCAACCAAAGCTTACTGTCTAAATCCACTCAGACATTTACTGATGCTGATTAAGCTCAGTAAGTGTAAGCAAACTTGCAAGTAAGTCATGCTATCTCCTACTCAAGGATGCTCAATTCTTCCTTTTCCCTCCTGCTTTCTCAGGTCTGATGGCTTTTTTCCCCCATCATTTACATAAGAAATCTTTTCAGTTACAGTGAACTACTAATTTCATTGCATATTTAAGAGTGAAATGTTATAACCACATAGCCAGCAGCAGGAAAGAGCATTAAAATAGGCATAGGCAATATGAAGCCCTTTTAGCCTGCTGGAAATTTTCAACATTTTCTCATTACTTCAAAAGCCTGATTTCAGTCCCTGAAAAATGTTAAAAAGTGGTTGGTAAAAGTAACTACATAAATATAATGAGTTTTATTCAGACTTTTGGTATACTGTTCTTATTTGCAACTGCTTGTTCAGGTTTGTCTAATATAAACATCTGATATGTGATTTATTGAGACAGTGCAGCATGAACTTTTCAGTTGGAACTTCAGCATGAGGTTTTAGACAGGCTTTACAAGGATTTGCAGCCATTCCCACAAGTACTGAATATTCTCATCAGCAAACTGGAAAGGACACATAAAATCATAGTGAGTAAAACTTACAGGGGACCCAAAAATGGCAGAATGGTGAATTTCAACAAGAACAGACAGGAAAGTATGCAGAAACCTGAATATATAGCAAGAAAAGAAAAGTAATTTTGTGTAAAAAGAAAAATCTTGCATGTCTCAAATCCAGACTTCATTAAAGATCTTTATAGAAGAGGTGTACAGTAAGAATGACTTTACATTTTTCTAACTTGCCACACATGCAGAAACATCTCTGGAAGGTACAGAACTCTTGTTGATTCATTCTAGGCTGCTCCTCAAGCTGCAGCCCTTATTTGTATTTATATGTTACTTCTGAAAGGAAAATGTATGGATTTTGAAATGTTAATAAACTATTTACTCCATTCAAAATTTCACGCACAGTAATACTTATTCCTGCATAGTGGTATGATTTGTCTGTGCACTTCCTGGTGAGGAATAGGAGAAGTGGTACAGGGGCAATGTTGCAGTCTCTCTCCTGCACCAGAAAAATTGCATTTCCTTCCTTCCAGCTAGCACTGCCCACTTGGGCTCACAGTGGCACCCTCACATGTTTCCACCTTGTCCAAAATATCCATGAGCATTCACAGGCTTTCCTTTCATGTGAGTTTTGAAATCCTGATCAGAGGGTCACTGTTCTTTCCTAACCTATCCTGTCTGCATTTCAATACAGGTTGACTCACACTCTCCTGTTTGAAAACAGTGTTCTGCTACGACCATCTGCTTCAATGTGTCTTTCTTCTGTGTCCTGGTTTGAGTTAGAATGGGACTAATTCTATTCAGTAATTTTACTTGTAAGCTCAGTCTTTTCTAAGTAACTGTCTGTGTCTAGTAGTGATAATGCCCAGTTCCTCTAGTTGGTACCAAGGACTGGTGTGCAGACTAAGAGCACTGCTAAATCTTGTGTATCACATTGAGTGGGCAGTAAGTTAAAGGCTGCACCTGGAGAGAGAAGCAGACAGGATAAGTGTCCCTAAGCTGACCATCAAGGCATTCCATTCCAAATATGCCATATTTGGTACAAAGCTGAGGGGTCATGAGGATGAAGCTCTCTTCTTCAAAGGCTGTCATCTGAGAACAACTCTCTCTGTTCTGCCTTTTATCCCATTTTGTGTGTTCCTTAATCCAGTCCCAGAATTCAGCTCCCTAATTCAGTTCCTTTCTGCTGCTGACTCCAGTCTGGGACTTCCCTTGATGCCTGTCCACAGCATCAGTTTTGAACAATGATATAACTGCCATCAAGGAGGTTGGTTTCTATATTGGTTATGTATATATTTGCATATATTTATTTTCATTGTTATTCTCTTCATTAAAGCTGTTTTAGTTTTCCAATCCATAAGTCTGTTTCCTTTATTCCTTTTCTCTTCTGCTTTGGGAAGGCAAAAGGGCTAATTGAGTGCATCTGCCATTTTTCTGGTGGCCAGCCTAGCCCTAATCCTTGACATTCTCATTCATAAATATGAAAGAAAAAATAACTGCAAAAGTAGCTCTAAATGCAAAAAGAGAGAGTGTTCTATGATTATTTTATAGGACTGGTGACAACTATTTACTTGAAGTAGAAATATAGGACCACTCTGATTTACTGCATCCAACCAATCAAATGAACAGGCTTAGGTTAAGTGGTATTAGCAATTGATTGAAATGTATCTTACGATGCACCTTACTGCCTTGCTATACTATACTGTCTATACTTTGTCTATACTGTACTATCTTGATAAGCGCAGGCTTTCTGTTCCCTAGATGCACATTAATGCTAATATGGTTAGCTGCATACTTGTGTTATATACATGACTCAGAGGATGTGTCTAGTTGGGGTCATTGATTTCCTCAGGGCCAGGAGCTTGTTCAGTGTTAATGAGTGCTTCACATCCGGCATTGCTGTTGAACATTGTTGTGCAGGTTTCCCTGTCCCCTTGTTTCTCAGCAGGCAGACTGGAGAAGGGCTCTGGTGCCAGCAGCCAGGAGTCTCACAGGAAGACTTCAGGTCATATGAAACATTGCTCTACTGACAAACAAATCTGTGATCGAGGAGTTTGTGCAGTTTGTGAACCAAGAACTGAATTTCATGGGCTGCCATTCCTTGTTGCTTCAAAATTACAACAAGGTAATAAATGAAACAGCTAGTTAATAAATAAAGCAGGCAATAGTGTTATTCCTAAGCCATATGCACAAGCATACGAGAATTTATGTAGAAGGCTCTCAGGGAACTTGAATTCACATCCATTACTCCCAATCTTACCCGCAAAACTACCCTGTTGTTGTCAGTTGGAAACAGAAGAACTTTTGCTTCAAATTTATGTATTCTTTACATCCAAGTGCTATGCTGCCCTGATAAATCTTTCACACTATTTTTAGCACTATTATTGGAATTCTATTTATTGGGAATTTGCCTTTCATTTCAATGAATCAGAACTTTATTTCATATTGTGGAAGGAAATGTAAAGGATTGTTTTGCAAGAGCACCTCAGTACATGTAGAACAACATAATGCTTCTTTTTACTGAGTATCTAAATTTGACAAACCCAAACCAACCAGAATCATCCATTTACATATGTTGCCATGAAAACAGTGATAGAGAAGAATAGAATAGAATAGAATAGAATAGAATAGAATAGAATAGAATAGAATAGAATAGAATAGAATTAAATTAACCAGGTTGGAAAAGACCTTCGAGATCACCAAGTTCAACCTATCATCCAACACTATCTAATCAACTAAAGCATGGCACCAAGCACCCCATCCAGTCTCTTCCTAAACACCTCCAGTGAAGGTGACTCCACCATCTCCCTGGGCAGCCCATTCTCGTGGCCAATCACTCTTTCTATGAAGAACTTCTTCCTAACATCTAGCCTAAACCTCCCCTGGTGCAGCTTGAGACTGTGTCCTCTTGTTCTAGTGCTGATTGCCTGGGAGAAGAGACCAGCCCCCACCTGGCTACAATCTCCCTTCAGGTAGTTGTAGAGAGCAATAAGGTCTCCCCTGAGCCTCCTCTTCTCCAGGCTAAGCAACCCCAGCTCCCTCAGCCTCTCCTCATAGGGCTTGTGCTCCAAACCCCTCACCAGTTTTGTTGCCCTTCTCTGGACACGTTCCACCAACTCAACATCTTCCCTAAACTGAGGGGCCCAGAACTGGACACAGTACTCAAGGTGTGGCCTAACCAGTACTGAGTACAGGGGCACAATGACTTCCCTGCTTCTGCTGGCCACACTATTCCTGATGCAGGCCAGGATGCCATTGGCCTTCTTGGCCACCTGGGAACACTGCAGGCTCATGTTCAGCCTACTATCAACCAGTACCCCCAGGTCCCCTTCTGCCTAGCCACTCTCCAGCCACTCTGACCCCATCCTGTAGCACTGCCTGGGGTTGCTGTGGCCAATGTGTAGAACCTGGCACTTGGATGTGTTAAATCTCATGATGTTGGACTTTGCCCATCTGTCCAGCCCGTGAAAGTCCCTCTGCAGAGCCCTCCTACCCTCTAACAGATTAACACCTGCCCCCAGCTTGGTGTCATATGCAAACTTACTGATGATGGACTCAATGTCATCCAGATCATTGATAAAGATATTAAAGAGCACTTATCCCAACACTGATCCCTGGGGGACACCACTAGTGACTGGCTGCCAGCTGGATGTGGTACCATTCACCACCACTCTCTGGGCCCGGGCCATCCAGCCAGTTCACAACCCAGCACAGAGTTCACAACCCAGCACAGAGTTCACAAACCAGCACAGAGTGCTGCTGTCCAAACCACAGGCTGACAGCTTGGCCAGAAGTTTGCTGTGGGGGACAGTATCAAAGGCCTTGCTGAAGTCCAGGTAGACTACATCCACAGCCTTCCCCACATCCACCAGGTGGGTCACCTGATCATAGAAGGAGATCAGGTTGGTCAGGCAGGACCTGCCCTTCCTAAATCCATACTGGCTGGACCTGAACCCTTGGCCATCCTGTAAGTGCTGTGTGATTGCACTCAAGATAACCTGCTCCATAATCTTGCCTGGCACTGAGGTCAGGCTGACAGGTCTGTAATTCCCTGGATCATCCAACCAGCCCTTCTTGTGGATGGGCATCACATTGGCCAGCTTCCAGTCATCTGAGACCTCTCCAGTGAGCCAGGACTATTGAAAAATGATGGAGAGTGGCTTGGCCTGCTTATCTGCCAGCTCTCTCAGCACCCTAGGATGTATCCCATGCAGTGCCATGGACTTGTGAGGATCCAAGCAGCTAAGGAGGTCTCTAACTACCTCCTCCTGGATCACAGCGGAGCTATACTGATCCCTGACTCCATCTGCCAGCTCAGAAGGCCAATTGTCTGGAAGACAACCTATCCTGCTGTTAAAAATTGAGGCTAAGAATGTGTTAAGTACCTCTGCCTTTCCCCTCCATGTCCACCAAGGAGTGGAGGCTGTCCTTGCCCCTCCTTTTACAGTACAATACAATACAATACACCAGGTTGGAAGAGGCCTTCAAGATCATCATGTCCAATCCATCAACCAATCCAACCCACCCAACAACTAAACCATGCAGCCAAGCACCCCATCAAGTCTCCTCCTGAACACCTCCAATGAAGGTGACTCCACCACCTCCACGGGTAGCCGATTCCAATGGGCAAACAAAAATTTTTGTAGTCCTTCACAGCAGAGGCCAGTCTAGGCTCTAAATTGGCTTTTGCCTCTCTAATTTTTTTCTTGCATGACCTAGCAACATCCTTAAACATTCCATGGGTTACCTCACCTTTCCTCACAAAGATTCACCCAGAAGTTCATTGCCCAGCCAGGCTGACCATCTACCCTCGCGCCTCATCTCTCGGCACATTGGCACAGCCTGTTCCTACACCTTCAAGAATTCTTTCTTGAAGTAGGTCCAGCCCTCCTGGACCCCTTTGTTTTTAAGGGCTGTATCCCAAGGTACCTTCTGAGTTAGTTCCTTGAGTAACCTGAAGTCTGCCCTTGGGAAGTCCAGAGTGGAGGTTTTGTTGAAGCCCCTCTTAGCTTGACTGCATATTGAGAATTCAATTATCTCATGGTCACTGGACCCCAGACAGCCTCCGACCACCACATCTCCCACCAGCCCTTCTCTGTTTGTAAAAAGAAGGTCAAGCAGAGCCTTACCCCTGGTCAGCTCACACAGCAGCTGGGATAACAAGCTATCCTCTATACGCTCTAAGAACCTTCTAGACTGCCTCCTCTCTGCTGTGTTCCCAGTAGATATCAGGCAGGTTAAAATCACCCATAAGAACAAGGTCTGGTGATCTTGAGACAGCCTCTACCTACGAATTATTCTATAGAATAGTTCATCAAGTTCTTCATCCTGGTTGGGTGGTCTATAACAGACTCCAAACAGGATATCTGCCTTGTTGGTCATCCCTCTAATTTTCACCCACAGGCACTCAAGCTGATCATCCTTGATCTCTAGTTCCATGTTGTCTAGAGCCTCCCTGATGTACAGAGCCACACCTCCACCCCTTCTCCCTTGTCTGTCTCTCCTGAAGAGCCTCTAGCCATCAATTACAGTGCTCCAGCCATGTGAGTCATCCCACCACATTTCTGTGATGGCAACTACATCATAACTTTCCTTCTGTAACAAGGCTTCCAGCTCCTCTTGTTTGTTACCCATGCTGTGTGCATTAGTGTACATGCACTTCAGCTGGGTTGCTGGTTTCACCCCTGACTCCAACTTACCACCCCCAGACTCCTGTCTGGGAGGACTGGTTTCAGCCCCTTCCCCCTTCAAATTTGTTTAAGAAGCATATAAGCTCTCAGCAGAATCTATTTCCATCCCTTTGAGGAAAAGATTTCACACTGTTTTTTACCAGAAGGAATGACAGAATTCTTTTGTTTGCTTTTGTTTGCTTGAACGTAGAAGATTTTGCCTCAACATGAGGAGAAACTTCTTTACAGTGAGGGTGATGGAGCACTGGAACAGGCTGCCCAGGGAGGTTGTGGAGTCTCCTTCTCTGGAGACTTCTAAAACCCATTTGGATGCATTCCTGTGCAGGCTACCATAGGTGATCCTTGTTTGGCAGGGGGGTTGGACCCAATGATCTCTTGAGGTCCCTTCAAACTTCTAATGTACTGTGATACTGTGATGGGTTATCTGTTGCTCGTGGTTTCATATATTGATATATAATGGTGTTCAGTGTGTACACAGACATACAGGTACTGAGTTATTAAAATAAAGGCAATCAGCCTCACATTCATACTAAAATTTATTGCTACATAATCTCCACCTTAGCCATTAGCTTTCTTTTGGGAGCTGCTGTTGAGGGGTGTCTGTGTGTTTTGGGCTCTTTTGTTGTTTGTAACTGTGTAAATCTAACCTTACGTGCAAAACAGAACAGTGCCAGTTCTGTGCACAACAGTCCAGCTCTCTCAGTTTCACATACAGTTCACATGTAGTCCTCTTCCTACAAATAAGATTAATTTTATTTAGCCTATATAGAGATACTTCTTGTCTTCACAGAACACTAGGGAAATTGTCACGAGGGCATTCCTAATCATGTACGAGAAACATATAGACTCATTATAGAAAAAAAAAACCCAAAGCATTTGAGGGTGGTTGTATTACTGATTTCCAGGAGACCCTGCAAGTATTTCTCCTAAGAATGGGAAAAGATTAAAACTCCATTTGCCTGACTGATGTTAAACCTTCTGTCTTGTAGTCTTGTAAATGAATTGCTGCCTCACAGGCACATTGTGTTATGAAAACATTTTACATTCAACTGGAATAATTGGACATTTAACTTCAAAGTTACAACCTGCCTCAGGTATTAATTTATCAAGTCCACGCTGGAACTGTAGAAATGTCAGAACTGACTCAGGATAGAGCTGTCATGCACTGCAAACTATTCCATCATTTCTGCAGTCTCTACTGTAGACATTGAATCAAACCTTCTTATAGCTCAGATAAGCTCAAATACATGACAATCATAGAAGAACATTTAGACTGCTTGAGTGAGAATTCTGAGTAGTACTATAAAATGAGGAGCATTATATCTTACCACCGCCAGCATGCTCTATTGCTTTTAAATTGGTTTTGTATGCACAAATAGCTAATAAGCTAGGGTATGTTCCTCATAGACATAGTTATTTAATCTCTTTTAAATTAAAAGAAGACTGTGAAGTTGTTGTTGTTTTTTAATCACTGCAGTAACAAATGCTTGCCCTGGTAATACAAGCATGAGTAATGCCCAAGTGATTTAATTCACTGTACAACATTCCTGCTGGTTATGGAATCATTGTGCATAAATACCATCATTACTTTATAGGTCCTGCTAAAAAATATGATAAAACACCTTAAAATTTATGCCAGTTTCAGATACTTATGGTTCAAATTCAGTGACAAATATGCACTATTTTCCACTTTTGTTGTTGTTGTTGTTGTTGTTTTTTAATACTAATGATCAGAATCAGATGATGATGTGTGGGCTGAATTAAACAAGTAAGAAGAGATAAACCTAATGGAGTTACATGGCACCTTCAGGCAATCTGAATGTAACAACTGAAGGATTCGGTGTTCATGAGGATAAAGTAGCTATTTCTTTATTTGGCATGAACTAAGTGCTCAAAGCTGCTGCAGCAGCTGTGGCTCAGGGATGAAAAGGGAAGTGAGGGGCATGGCAGCTAGCACCCCAAAGATTGGATTTTTCACATTTCAGCTCTTCAGAAATGACAGTCCAAACTGAACCTTCATTGAAATACCAGGATATCTTGTCCATGCAGGTGATTGCTTAAAATATCTACAAATTAACAAGCTATTCTGCAGTACTTATGCTGATTTATTTCTTTCCCCCATCCTTCCCCAACAGACAAGGCCAGAAATACAGAGATGTGGTGCTAAGGGACACAGGGTTTAGCACCAGATTCAGTAGCATTAGATAATGGTTGGACTTGATCTTAAGGATCTTTTCCAGCCCTAATGATTCTGTGATTCTACTTCAGAAAGACAAAGTCTTTACAAATAAAAGCCATCAATTCAAGTAATGCATTAATTTGTAGATTAATGAGTCTTTTCATCATAACAGAAACTTGATTCTGTACTATATATTTTGGTAATGAAATAATTTACCTGAATAAAATACATGCAGAGAACGAATATGAAAATCGGTCACAAAGTAGTGGTTTATTCTCAGTATTTGCTGAAAACCTTTCTTCCTGTTGTCACTTTACATCCATCTTTCCCTTGAAAATTATGATGACATGGAGATACAGATAACTTCAGATCACGTGTAATCTCTTTAGGCTGTTATTGTGTTTATTATGTTTATATATAATGCTACTGCTTCTTTTTTTTTTTTATTTGTTCAATCTTTGCATCTTCCAATTTATGTTTAACATTTAATAAGGTGACCATATATTTAACTTTGGCAACCTATATTCAAAGGGGAAGAAGATGTATTTGTAATTCAAACCTAGTATTTCTGATTATTTCTATACAGCTCCTCCATAATAACTTGATATTTTGCTTGAGACAGCGATAAAACTTTTGTGGGCTATATATCTCTGAAAACATACATTACACAGGAAGCTGGGGCTATCACCATTATTGGAGTAAAATGTTCTTCCCAATAAATCAGTCAATGAGGCGGTTATTTAATTTCTATGATCAAATGTCTTCTACTACTTTTAATTAAAATGGATCTAATCATGCAAACATTCTTAGGAGACAACATTTTCTGCTCGTGAGATTTTAGGCGTCAGCAAACACATCTGGAACTTTGCTTAATAGATAATAGAAGTGTCCAATTTTGTCAAGAAGAAAAACATAAACAGCAAATTTCAGAAGAGGGATGGGGACTTGTGTTTATTTGAAGTAGTCTGCAGAAGTGATAGATAATATAATGAAGATTTCATTTAACCATCACTGGTAGGCCATTAATTTAACAAAGTATGTGGTTTTGGAGAAGACAAGACATGCTGAAATTTCATGTGATCTGATTTGATTTCTATACTTCCAGCACTTCATACCAAAAAACCCCACAAAACCTAAAACAAAACAACCAAAAAAACCCCACCTGCAATATATGGTAGTTTACAATCAGTACATTTACAGAGAATTGAGCAGCTATTGCTCAGTCCACCAACTCACACAAAGTTAGAGGACAACTCTACCTTCCCAAAAGGTTGACTAGCCACTGTAGGGCCTGTTCAAGGATGTGGATTTACTGAAATGTGCTAACCTGGGAGCATATTCCAATGGGACATTAAAAATTCCAACAAAGTGAAGGAAGCATTTTTTGCCACAACTGGTGTGCATTGGAGCTTTGGCTCCCTGGTGTTCCCTGGAGCCATGGCAGCAGCTGGATAAGTGTTGGAGCTAGTCCAAGATGAGGGTCTGAAGTAAGATATTATACCTACATTAAGCAATTTACTGTGGTGTAGCAACACTTCAGGTAGCAGGAGCACTGGGCTGTAGAGACAAATGAAATTGTGGCTTGGTGAAGACAACAATCAGTACTGTCACTGATTTCCATGACGCTACATTTCTTTTTCTTTGTTGTAGCCTTTGAAGTATTGCAGGTTGTATTTGCTGCTTAAAGGAAAGCTGAATCGTGTTGGATGATGCTATTAACCTGCCCACTAGTCCAATTGGGGTCAGGGGGAAACTTGCCAGGGTTTCTCTTTCTTTGTTGTGAGGATGAACACTGTGAAGTTGAGAGGGGAGACAGAGGCTGCCAAGTAGCAATACTTGTCAAGTAGCAATACGGTTACATCAAAATGATCTTTCATCTGGCTGTGCTTCTCTTGGAAGACACATGTCCCCATGAACAGAGGCTCTGATCAATCCTATTCAATATCTGGCTTTTGCAAGAAGTGCTAAAATTAGGATTTTAATTGCCCAAGGCTCTCTGTACACCTAATAGATGAAAGAGGTATGTCCGGATGCTATTTAGCTAATCCATCAAATTAGCTAATCCAAATCCAAGCATCTTTCATGTTCAGCGAAGTTGCATCCCTGTAGGTCCTGAAGAAAGCAGAATTTAAACGATATGTAAAATCAGGTTCCTAAACATGTTTTCAAGTTTTCTCCTGTTCTTTTTACAAAGTCTCATGGAAGTCAGTGGTTTAGTCTTTTATCAGTTAAGGATAACATCTTGGACACCACTGAAAAATCCATGAGGGCTCAGTTAAAGTCTATTAATAATTTGAAAAATATTTTGATTGGATTATCTAATAGATGATATGTTAGCTAATGTTGGTTATGTAAAGTGGCTGGATTCTTGGTACACAGATTAGAAGGAAGCAGAAATAATGAGATACACCTAGCAGAAATAATAGAGTTTCCATTTAGATATTATTTAGATTGCATCATGGCTGACTGCACAATAATAGCACTGTGCAAATGATGCTTAATGTTTAACTAGATTATGAACTGCTATGAAAGCTCAATTTTGGATCATAAAAGTTTGAGTGCATCTTCTAAAATACCATTTGATAACCTGCGCTTTTACTCCTAAATTAATAATACATCACCACTGTTTGCTAGTGGGGAAAAGTGTGGATAGGCAGCAAGATATGAATGTTGTCAGACTTAAAGCATGCAACTTTACCAAACAGAAAATAATGCCACATTTTACTGCTCTGTATAGGAATGTCACAATAGGAACATCGGTTTTGAGAAAGGCATCTCAAGGGCACCAAAAGTGCGTTATTCACCAGCATCAAAATGAAGCTGCATTTAATTTAGAGGCTTGTGTAGTTTTCTAGAACAGCTGCTAATCTGTTTCTATGGGATTCTTTCCTCATACACTGCAGAGTGCTCTCTGCCTGCACTAGCATATTACATTTGTGTTCACTGTAAGGATTGCAGGGAAAAGATTAGAATGTCTTGGGTTTTGCAGGCAAACAATGAAATGAATTCTTGGATTCCAATACCTAGCTGGACAGTGAGAGCCATTTTTTAATGTAAAAATTCAGCCTCTGCAGTTGCTGAGGAGTGCTTTTCTCACTGAGTGATGACAGTCCTGGTCCTCACACCTGTCTGTACCAGGAGCCACCAAGGTGTTTTAACCAAATAACAGCTCTAATGCCATAGAGGGAGACAACAGCTCAGGTCCTACATGGCATTGTTTTGTGACTTAGATGATTTGTCCTTGTGAGTGTGTGCTTGAGCTGTGGACCTCACTGTTGGCATGTTCTTTGGATTTTGAGTCTCCCTGGTTTAAATACACTAGATTCAAAATAAGTATCATTTGCCCCGGTGTATCCCTGTGAGTCACACTAACAATGAAAATATTTTAAATACAGTTGTGGTTTTGGTTTGGGTTTGTTTGTGTTTTTTTTTTCTTTCCTGAGGTACAGTCCTTTCTGTGAGAAGTCAGGATGCAGCCTTATATCTAGTGTAGTTTTCAGTGAAAGTGCACAAAAATCACAGACTGTTACTTACTAAAAGGAAGTCTCATTTCAGCAGAGGCTATGAACAAAGCATGCTATGAACAATATACTATAAAGTTACCTTTAAGCTGACAGTATGCACAGAAGAAAACTCTTGTACTAGAGAATCAGACTTTACTTAAACTCCATGGACAAAGTATCACATTGTTAATTGCAGATAGGGGTTACCGAGGGAACAGGGGTACCTAAGCAGCCAAAAATCTCATTAAGCTACTGCTATTATTTTCCTATTGCAAAACTAAAGGATTATAGCAAATTTAATCTGCTTCATAAGCAACAACAAAAAGAAATCAGAAAAGCAGAGAGGATGGGACCTCTTGCCAGTTTAAATGTAATAACCACGATATTTGCATTTATACTTATGTAATTCTCAACCACTGACTACTAATTATACATATAACTATTTCTAGGTGTTGACTTCAAGAAAACAAAAGATAACTGAGTCTACTGATAAGAAGCCATTATGATGAAGAGAATGGGAGCTTCATAGTTTCTAGCTTTGTGTTATGCTGCAAGTGCTCTCCTTGAAGTCAGTTCATAAGCATCTGACTATATGTATTCTTAATTGGTTAGACTAGACTAGACTAGACTAGACCAGGTTGGAAGAGACCTTCAAGATCATCATGTCCAACCTATCATCCAACACCACCTAATTAACTAAACCAAGCACCCTATCAAGTCTCCTCCTGAACACCTCCAGTGACCGCAACTCCACCACCTCCCGGGCAGCCCACTCCAATGGGCAATCACTCTCTCTGTGTAAAACTTCCTCCTAACCTCCAGCCTAAACCTCCCCTGGTGCAGCCTGAGTCTGAAAAAAAAATAATATGAAGTCCTCTGATTGAGGACGTATCAGATATTAAACTGATAAGAACAGATACTTCACTTGATCTTATTGTGCCTCCTGTGCTTTCGCTGACAATATATGGATTTTCTAGGAAGTTTTACTCGAGTAAATTGCCATTTTTAGCAGTTTTATCCTCTCAGATGATTTTTCAAGCCATGGGAATTATTTCTTGCTGTTCTAAGGCAGCAGGACTTTCCCACTTAATTCTTATCATTCCATTAAGTAAATCCACTGAGCAAATAGCTGTTATTATAATAGTGGAGATTTTCCTCTGCTCCATTAGAGTGAAAATAAGGTTGATAATTGACCAATATCTTACAGCATTTATCCAGTGTCTTAATTCAATGCAATCTCTGAACAGGTGTTCAGTTTGTTGTCTATAAATACCAATAAAATTTACCAAGGCCACATCAGTAAGACATTCTGACTTACTAGTCAGCACAGAACAACTGTCCTGCAAAGGAAAGTCTGATTCTTATTCTCAATGACTGAACTGAAGCACCTAAACTACTCTCAGTATTTCAGTTTGTTGGCTACATGACAACTCTGTCACTCCATGAGTTTAAGACATGGTTCTCAAGGGAGTCAGATAAATGTATGTGCCCAAATCCAGCTGATTTCATGATATACAAGGTGAGGTTTTTCATGCACTGAAATTTTTAGTCCTTCTCCTGAAGTCATCAAGAAATGTTGGCCTCATGGAATAAGAGCTAGCAAGAATGAACCTGTCTTTTTTCACCCCAATATCCAGACACTTGAGAAGATAGAGGATGAAGTGCATCTTATTCTGAATATAGTGGAATAGACAGCAAGATCTTCCACTTCAGAATCACTGCAGTGCAGAATAAAATTCCCTGTCAACATTCCTCACCCAAGAGTAAGCTCTGTAAGAGATCCTTCTACCACAGGGGCTGTTTCCCTATATAAATTCAGCTGCTCGGAAGGATTAACATTTTCAATGGCAGCATTTGCACCATCTTTTCAATATGAGACCCTTTCCTGAAGTGCTTCAGGGTAAACTTCCACAATGATCATCTTTCAAAGTCTTCATTCAGATAGCATCTTTTAAAAAGGAGAATGCTGCTCTCCTTTGACTTCTAGCTCCCTTTGGGATGGCTCCTTTAGAAATTCAAAGGTAATCCTCATGATGGAAAAGGCATGCACTTCAGAGGACAAGAGAAAGTTAAAACAAAAAGCACCCCTTAGCATTATGAGGTATAATGTTCTGGGTTTCATATCACAGCTTCTTTCCATCTGAGAACAGATTGGGCTTCCCTAGCTGCTGTGTTTTAGAAAGTAATAGTAGCTGGAAATGCAGTTTATGTTTTCACCTCCCAGGAGATGTTTGGGCTCATGTCCTTCTTGCTGTAACTATGTTTTGTTCAGATTAAATTTTCTTGTTATATCCATCATAAAAGACCCACAGAGGCTCTGAGCTGAAAACTTCAGACTCTTGATGAAAAAATTCTATTGGTTTTCCACAAAGTGACTTTGAAGTAATGAGTTTATGTTCAATGAATTAATAAAAAAAGAAAAAAAGCAAGAGAAAAAGAGGAGAAGAAAATGTTCTACGGTAACACCAACCAACAAAAAAGAAGTATGTGTTACAGTAATTGTAAAAGCAATTCAGCATTTTCTTTTAAACATCTTGACTCTGATCTTTGCTCAGTGATCAAGGTAGCTCCCCTAGACAGGACTGTAAAGTCCCTTTTCATTTCCTGATAATGTGCTATTCTTGCCTACCTTTTTTTCCTTTTTTTTTTTAAGCACTTCAGTTTACTCACTATTTATAGTTCCCACAGTCAGATATGAGAAGAAACTGAAGGCACATCCTTTTGCTATTCTACAAGGATTTCAAGGTCTTTCTCAAAACAGAGAGTAGCTTGTGTTTTTCCAGTTAATATTTTCCATTTTTAACAAGGAACTTCCTGTTACGAAGGAATGACTTGCATAAGGAAACACTAAAGTAAATGTTCAGCTCATTAGCGGTAGAGTTTGTAATACTAACTTGATTTTGCTGTGGTTTACCATCCCTTGGGAGATTATTGACTAATCCGTAGGAAATGAAAAATAACAATAGCTATATCTGTATAAGGTAAACAGTGTGTTGCATGTGGAAATAAAGATAACAGTTTTTACATTCCTCTCTGCTTCTCAGCCTTACCGTTAATACTAACACAAGAAATAAATAAGAAAGCTATTGCATTTGCAACCTCTCTACTCCTGTGCTCTCAGCAGTGGACATAGCTGCACACACTGTTATAATAATGGGTGTGTGTTACTGGTTGATATAGTAAATAGCACAAGCATAAGTTAAATGGAAACCTAGTTTCTCAAGGAAAACTGAACCCAGAATCTGGCCCAAACATTATGCTGATACCTTTAGCCTTTTAGAGTGGGTTTTTCCTTTGGTTGTGTCGAATCTTTTTGAACACCAAATATGAATTCCGTTTTCCTTACAGTAACTGAAGGCAGACAAAAAGTTTGGTGGTGAACTGTGCAAAGCAAAACCTCAGTGCTTATGTTTGGTGGATGCAGCTTGATTTAACCCTCAGCATTACAGAAAAATATGATGTGAGTAGCATTGGAGAAAGAACAGGCTGACAAGGTTAACAGCAGCAGCAGGGTCTCTGCCAAACTCTGCAGCATATGGCTGAGTCTTTACGCTGACCCCAGGTATGAATCAAAAATCTGCAAGTGTTTTCAGTTGGTTGACCTGTACATTGCTTGTGGTTGGAAAAATCAAGCTCCAAACTTCTGACACAATTCTGTACACAGTCTAAAACACAGGAAGTTCATATCAATATCTTTCACAAGCTCAGAGGTTCTCCTACTGTGGACTGCGATTCCCAAGGTGATGAGAAAACTCTTCACGGAGATTCACACAGTATTTTATACCAGAGCGATTTTAGAAGCAGATCAGTTTTCTCAAAGCAGAAGAGTGAAAGCAGGCCCTAACTAGTGGTCACAACTGACTTCAGTACTCCCAGACAAACCAATGTCATAACCACTGAAAGCTCAGCAGATCCTGCAGACATCTGCAAGGCTGCAGAGGATTAAGAGAAAATGCTCAAAATCAGGCACAGGTTTTCTTATTACCTGCCAGAAGAGCTCAGATGATTCAAAGATGACATGTTTGAGTCATGATGGTGACCCAAAAGCAGGTCACCATCACTTTCTAAAGTCTGAAAAATTCTGATCGAGTGAAATCTTGCCTGACTGCCCCAGAAGACTCGTCCAATGCTGTTCTGTCTGCAGTCTAGGTAATATTTCCATTTGATGATGTTTGCATTTGGCAGGGAATCTAAGATCAGTCAATGTTTTTACATGTCAAACTCAGAGACAGGCAAAAGGGATTTGTGAACTCTTTGGAAAAAATAGAAAAAGCTTCTTGTAAATGTTCTGCTGAAAAGCCAATATTTAAAACTTTCAGACTCCATTTGGTTTATGTATAAAACATTTACACAGCTTGTGGGAAAACAGATTTTGGGACATTAAATGCCTATTCCTGTAGTTGTTTTACCTCATTTCTCCTCTTCCCAAGCAACCAATAAACCAAAAATGCCTATAAAAAAAGCTCTTAGAACAAGTAAAATTACTTATGTTCTTACAGAAAAAGCTTCATCCAAAGATTATTTTTCTCTGTAACACATACTGTGTGTCATGTACTATTGTGTCTTCTTCCCCTCAGTGGTGGGAATATATCTGATTTATCTCAGAAAGATCATCAGTTAACTATTTGTAAGAGAAGCATTGTTTTCACATGGACAGTACTGAAACCACATGGTCTCTTCTTTTTCTTGTCTTGTAGTTTCATCTAACAGATATTTATGTTTAAAAGTACTGGAAAGTATTTAGCTTTAGAATCTATCCCTACCCTCTGGCATGCTGCATAATCTCCATGTTTTTAAATTAATTAAAGCAGTATTTCATCATGAAAGTATTTTTCTCATATCTGTGTTCCAAGTCAAGTGTTCAGTGCAGCTGAGGAAACAGCAAGCTAAGGACTTGCTGAAAAGGGGCAGTTTTGTCTAAAAGATTTGAAGCCCTTTTATGTACATGGAAACAAACTTTCAAAGGCATGAATGATTTTAATATTAATTATGTAGTAAAAAGCAGCTAAAATTGGATGTTGTATGGTAAAAAATTCAAATTTCTTTTGAATCATTCTGGACTTGAATAATTCAAGGTATCTTTTTGTGAATAAGCATATGCAGGACTCTATCTTGTTCGGCAGGGTACTTTAGTATGCAGATATGTACAGTTCATCTGAAGAACAAGAGTTACACAGATCTTGTTTACTTGTAAATCTGATGTGAATGAATGTTTTCCAAGGCTGAAAAATGGCTGATTGCACACCTTGTCTTCTCTAAGTCAGGTCACTGTGGATGAAGTGGATCCCTGTGCTCTAAGAAGCTTTTAATCTCAGCTCCACTTGCCTATTTGCAGTGTCCAGAGTAAGAGAAGTTCAAGCTGTGGGCAGAGAATGAGCACATTTAGGGAACCAAGAGCTAAACCATGATCCTCTTTGTGCAGGTGAATGCTTAGCTGAACATTCTTCTATATATCTCTGATAATCATGGTCATGCATCATTAGAGAGCTATGAAGGGGCCACTCATGCAAGAATAAGTTAGTCCATGCCTTCTTGTTCTGTTCATTACATTTGCCTTGTCAAAATGTACACAATAAACCTTCTTTGTGACCTTTAGAATCAAGCTTCTTATCATCAGTTATTTGCTTTTCTTCAGAAATTGATGGTAGAATACAAAAATCAGTGAAGCAGCATGCAACTAACCTATAAGATGTATAAGATATCTTATAAGATAACCTATAAGATATGTCATGCTAACAAAGCAGAAGAGTGGCCATTCTGTTCCAAGTAAATCTTGGCCACAGCTCAGAAGTTAAACTGCAAAAGACAAGAGGGTCTTTACAGATGCATGATGTCAGCATCATAAAACACCAACCAATGAGATCACATGAGATTAGATCTGAGATCCAGCCTGATTTTTAACTCTGAGGACACCTAAGTCATTGGGGTCTTATTTTCTGTAGTCAGTTTTAACTATCCGTGGTTAGAAATGAAGTGTGCCTATGCCAATTTCTTTGATTCTTTTTTCTGCTGAAACTCCCTTTAGAGAAACTAAGCATAAAACCTCTCTCATTCTCACACAAAGGTCTAGAAAGTGCTACTACATCCCCTTAGATTACCTTTATATGTGGAACCACCTTACTATTAGGATTGAAGCAATGTTTTGTTTGCACAAAGTGCAAAAGCACAAAAGTGCTCTAGCTCACTAGGAGCACTTGCAAAGACTGGTTTCGATTGCACTGTCTGGGTGTAGATTGCATAGATATTGCCCTGATATACATTTCTTTTTGTCTGACACCAGTCAGGTGATTTGAAGTGTCTAAATCTTCCTTCTGTATAAATAATGGAGACTTTATGAAGATGTGAATGTTAATGTTTGTGTATTCAAGGGGTCCAATTCTGTAGCTTTCTCAGAGGGCTGCTAGCGCTTCCCTGTAGAACCAAATGGCCTGAAACAGAGTGTTGCATTTAAGATGCCATCTCAAATTACAGAGCCAAAACATTTCCACAGTAAGGAGAAAAATAAATAAATTGCTAACAGTTTGAGAGGCTTTTTGAAACTCTTCCCATATAAAGCTGTTATTCAATCTGTCATCAATTTGAAGTAACCAAGTGAAGAAAAACAGAGCTGTGGTATCAATTTGGATGTTGGATACAGTTGTAAAAAGCTGCTAAAGATAAGCAAATCCAAATTTGGAAGTTCTCAATTTCTTATTCCTGGAAAAGGATGCATTGGCAGATATATGAGCAGAAGTTTTAAGTTATACAAAAAGACTTGCCTCAAACATGTTTATACTCCTTATTTGACCAGGTTTTGGAGCTTGAATTATCATTATCACTTTGCCTGAGCAGCAAGGTTTCCTTTTACAGTATTGAAGTTCTTAATCTGTCACTGGCATGGTTAAGTTCAGAAGCATTTGCACATCTTCGTTTATCATATCCTGCCCAATCCCCTCTCGTGACTATATAGAAGAATTTCACAAAGTAAATACTGGGAAGTTCTTGTGACTAGCAATTAAAAAAGGAACATCAAAAGGCTTGAAAGTCCATCTTGGAGCCTGCTATTATGGACACTTTCCAAAGGTTAACATAAAAACTTTGATAGACTCTTTCTACTGTAATTTTGTTTGCTCTTTCCTGCCTGTAGTTTTGACTTCTCAAGTTAAATTGATTTTTCTTTTCTTTTGTGATCACATTTTCTCCTGTTTCCAGGATCCCCACATGGAGTCTTCTTTTTCTTCCTATAGGACATTCCTTCTTTTTTTTTAAATTTTTTTTTAAACTTTTCTTGCTTTTACTTCATAGAAACAGGATCTCAATGGAAAATGGCCTTTTTGTCACATGGAATAGATTATTAGAACTACAACTCTTTTTCTAGCCAGCTCCAGTGATTTCAGAAACAGAAGAGGATAGGAATTTCTCTAACTTTTCCTTGATACCACTTTTTCCCCAGAGATTCCTTAGGTTGCTGGGTAACAAGTCTGAAGTAGCTAATGACTCAGCCCAGTCACGAACACATGTATGAAAAGGGAAGAGCAGGAGAACACCTCCGCACTGTTACACAGGTTCTTCTTGAACCCTTGGCTACCACCTGAAACACATTCCATGGTAGCTATTTTGATCTGTGCTATAAGTTACCTATCATCTTCTCAGCTAGGGATATCATGCTAAGCTTCTGTAAGCATGACTGCAAATTCCTGCCCTCTTCCTATGTTGTAAAACTTAGCATTCAAAACCCTTTGCTCATATAAACTGCTGTTTACATTATAATAGCATATGTAGGAAATGTGCTAAGACAATATTTCTTTCACAATGTTTCCATCTAAGTTAAATCTTGGACAATTATTTTTTGTTGTTTTAGGTTTGTTGTTTTGTTTTGTTTTGTGGTGGTTTTGTCTGTTTGTTTTCTGGAGATATGTGTGATTCTAGGTAAATTCTAGAAGTCTAGGAAGACTTTCAGACTACAGTGGAAAATCTTTTATAATAGTCACCTTTTATTAAAGGCACATGCATGTCTATAAGTTTTGATGATTTGTAATTTAGTTAATGTAAACCAACAAACTGAAAATAGAAGAGCACCGTGGAAACATCAGGCATGTTTCAGGTGAGAGACTGTCACCAGTTATGCTCAGATATTACATGTCCCATATTGCACTTTTGATATTACTCTGCCCTCAAAGTACATGCCCCAAAGATTTTATTACACCATCAGATGTGGGTTTAGATTAAAATGAGTCATATCACAGTGAATTTACATAAAGCTAGTTTCAGTGATAACAGATCATGCAGAAGTTTTCCCTTGGTGTTGCCATTAATACGCTAAGCTTCACATCCAGGTATGAGCCTTAGGGTGTCATAAAAGTGTCACAGCTGCTGGTGGACTTTTAAGCTTAACCATGAACATCTGGAGAATCACAAGGATGACTAAAAGATCATTAGCTCTAGAGTTTAGATGTTCTGCTCAGACAGATAATCTGCTTTTTTGCCTTTTTTTTTAATTCAATCATTATACCATTTATTATAATGTCATTATAATGTCAAAACATTGTTTCTGAAAAGAATGAGCTAAAACCAGATATCCCAAATGTCTGATTGTCCTGGGCACTTTGAAACTGCACAACAGGTTCTCAGGTAAAAGCAGTTGTTAGGCATTTGTAAGTGTTACATTTCAGAATCAAATTGGTTAACTATATCTCCAGCCCATTTTATAATCAAGGGATTAAGATAATGTCTTACCATCACAGAAGAAGTTTCTAAAAGTTTTTGTACATTTCAACAATTTTCTTGGTCAGATAGCTTTGAAAGTGCAATGGCTTTTCCAGCCATCTCTGAAGGGAAATGCAACTTTCTGCATGTGAGTGAGAAGGGCAAACACTGATGCACAAAGCACTCTGGGCTCCTGAACCTGTTAAAAAGATGTATCCCTATCCCCTCCACCTTGTAAGATGCCCCTGCATCTGGGTGTTTGCAACAGAAATAGTTCTCTGGCAGGCTCCAAACCATTTCATGTTTGAGAAATGTTCTCATACAAAATAGCAACAGTCAATGGATCTTGTGTCCACATGGTATCATGAAGATGAGAAGATGGACAAGGATTGGGATACCTATTTCTGTGCATATCTAAAATTTTAATTTAAAGATTCATAATATTCAAGAATTTTTGGCAGAAATATAAATCCTCATGCTTGTGCTTCAGAGTACAAAAGAACTGCTGAAGAATAGCAATGGGCAAAATTGTTCTGAACAATTTAATGAGGACTAGAAGTTTTCCTGTACATTTTCCAAAAGCATTACCATAAAAATGGAAATGATAACTATTTTCTTTAATAATTCATATTTCATCACTATTGTAAAATTTTGTGACAACTATCTGCAATAATTATATGGAGACAGAAGACAAGCTTCACTGGAGTGCTAGACTCTTCAGTCTTCAGAGTGGCATTATCTGCTCTGGCTCTTTGTAAATGGTACCAGCGGAAGTGAAGGATCATAATTCATATTCATTGGATTTCTTCCCAGTTGCTAATTTTCCATTTCTTTTGAGTCTGTGGGAACTGGTCTCAATCCGGTTCCCCTGGTGTTTAAAGAATTGGCTTAAATACAACTATATTTGTGACTACATATTAAGAAAGCATGCACATATAGAAGAAAAGATGCCTCCACAAGAGATCCAAAGCAAATCTCCTGTGCCTTCTTGTTCTTCTGCAGCTGCTCTCCACATACTGAATCTGTGGAAATGTAATGTTGAACGTTAATTGTAGCTTTATATAAACACTCACAAACCCCCTACATAAACTGAAGAATAAGGAAAAGTAATGAGAGGAAGACCTGTCTGAAGACAGTCAGAGGACAAAGAAATGGCCATAGCACACATTTTGCCCTTCAGAAGATGTTCTTAGAATCACAGAATCATAGAATCAATAACGTTGGAAAAAAACTCAAAGATTATCAAGTCCAACCTGTCACCCAAGACCTCACGACCACTAAACCATGGCACCAAGTGTCACGTCCAATCCCCGCTCGAACACCTCCAGGGACGGTGACTTCACCACATCCCTGGGTAGCCCATTCCAATGGCTAACAACTCTCTCTGCGAAGAACTTTCTCGTCACCTCAAGCCTTGTTACAGTCTAAGCCTGTAGTATATTTCATTCAGTGATTTCTGGAAACTGTAACAGGAAGAATTCTTTGTAATGACCACCCTGCACCTTCAGTGCTGCTCTCCGAGTTATGTTTACATCCATTCTTGCCTTTACTTGAATGGAATCACAGAGTCAAATGTGCTTTCAATACCAGAAAGCTTTAAATATCTGATAGGTGCTAAGGCACAAATTCTCCTTCTTTCACAGAAAGCACCATGCTAGAATTGTACAAAGATGATATAGACCTCCACTCAAATACCACATAAGAAAGTATGTAATTATTATAAAAATTAAAAACAAAACATAAAACCAAAAAAAAACCCAAATACAACAATGAAAAAAAACCAAACACAGCAATAACATCAAAAAAATCAGAAAACTCCCTGTTCAATTGAGAAGAAATCAGAACTTTGAGTGTTCTCTCTGTACACAATTGGCCAAATGAAGAGCCATGAAACGGAGCACCCTATAAATGCAGAAGTAGTTCAGGATTAAATCAATATTCCAAGTAACATCGAATGGAATAGAGATGACAACCTCAAAGAGTCAGCTGCAGTCTGGGACTGAAGAGTATGGGCTTAAAAGTAGTTTCTTCAAAATTAGGAGGCAGATTCTTTGAACTGTGCTCTTCTTTACTGGAGGTATTTATCAGAAGAATCAGAAAGCAAAATGAACATATGATAACTAATGAGCTGCAAAATACAGCATGACAAGTAGAAGAAGAGAAAAAAGCTGTGACATGATCAGTCTGCTTTTCTGGAACACTTCATGCTGTCTTTGCATCCCATGTTTTTGCACTGATATACTAGCTCTGCCTGCTTGAGTCAAAGGGTCTAGGAGCTCTCATGCCAAAATAATTACAAGTGGTTATATGGAAAAGAAAGAGGTAGCATTCTCTTCCTTTCCTATTTGTATGTTTTAATTTTAATAGCAAAAGTAGCAGCAACAGTACCATGAAATTCTTCCTTCATATAAGAAATTTCCAAGGTAACAGTGAAACAGAGAACACATAGTCCTTACAGTGGCAAAATCTCCAGTTCAAATCAATGAGCTGTACCCATCTCTCAAGTGAGAACTCCTTACAATGGAGCCGTGGCCCGACATGCAAGCAATGAGCAAAGGATTTGGAAAGCAACTGGTTTTTACAAAGCACTTCTACTGAAAGTGGGAGAGATTACATTTGAGTTGACAGAAGTCTACCTGATTTACAGACTGTGGTGGGGTGATAATGATATCTGACAGTGGCAGTGGAGGAATACCTGGTTTTCCATGCAATTTATTGTAATAGAAGTAACCTGTTTCTTGTGACTACTCACCACCCTTCCATCTGCTGAACATTTGGAACAGACTGTTTCCATCCAAATTGGATCAGATAGTAACTACACTGGCACAAATGAAATGCTGAAGCCAGCTATTTCTACTTGGCAAAATTTGTCTCAGACAAAGCTTAAGACCTTCTTCCACTTACAACATCTGACATGCTCTGTTTGTCCTAGCAAAATAGATCCCATGTAATGAAATAGAGAACTCTGTAAAGGCTGTTTTTCTACCATTCAAACCCTACAGCTCTCTGATTTCTAGAAGTTAAGAAAATTGTGGCACAGTGAACATTTTCAGAGAGACAATATAAATATTAATTATAATAGCAAGGAAGTATTTACAAAGTTGCAAATGATGCATTACTAAGAAGTGAGCTCCTATACCATCCAAAACCAGGACAAATGCATACTAACCTTTAACAAATTTTACCCTGCTTTGCAGAAATTTCAAATGCCCACTATATTTTAACCTCTGATACTCAGCTGTTGCAATCCAGGCTTTACAGTAACTTGCTAATTTTTAATACAGGTTTTGCAGAATGCAAATCATGCCACAATACTTCTCTACAGACTGTAGATCATCTCTTTTTCTTCTAAGTGCAAATTTAACTAAATAAACATCCATTCATGAACTTTAGGTTCTCTGTCTATGTCACTTAATTGCTTCTGAGGCCCCCTCCTTGAATGCAAAGACTGGCATATAAAACCAGTGTGCTGGTTTATTGAAAGAATGGAGGGTTTGGGGTGTTTTGTTATTATCTCTGCACCGCATAAATGTAACCCTGAGATCTCTGTAGGGTGCAGCTTGTCACACATCCCTCATAGTGAGAATCCCAGGTTATGAAACACTTGGAACTATTAGTTTCTTTTACAGATAAAGATACAGTTATAGCAGAGGTCTTGATAAAGTTCTACAATGAATATGAATTAAAGCCTCTTCATTTCCTGACAAGGATGCATATTTTCCTGATGGATTTTGTTGGTTGGGTTTTTGTTGTTGTTGTTTCAATTTTTATTTTTTTATTTCTTCCCTGGCAGTCATTTATTTTCTAGCTGAAACTCTTCCTTTCAATTAAAACTTAATAGAAAATGTGATGCTGCTATGTTCCATCCATATATACTTAAGTATTTGTGCAAGTATGGTTCCAGATAGGCTCTCAGTTTTTACTAAATTGATACCAGGAACTGATAAAACAAGTGTATATTTTATTCCAATATCACAGAATCACAGAATCACCAAGGTTGGAAGAGACCTCAAAGATCATCAAGTCCAACCTGTTACCACAGACCTCATAACTTAAACCATGGCACCAAGTGCCATGTCCAATCCCCTCTTGAATACCTCCAAGGATGGTGACTCCACCACCTCCCTGGGCAGCCCATTCCAGTGGCGAACAACTCTCTCAGTGAAGAACTTTCTCCTCACCTCCAGCCTAAACTTCCCCTGGTGCAGCTTGAGACCTTGTGCTCTTGTTCTGGTGCTGGTTGCCTGGGAGAAGAGACCAACCCCCTCCTGGCTACAACCACCCTTCGGGTAGTTGTAGGCAGCAATAAGATCTTCCCTGAGCCTCCTCTTCTCCAGGCTAAACAATCCCAGCTCCAAATATAGACCAAACATATTTTTGCTCTCTACTGAGTTTTTATGTAAAACATCAGATTTTGAACATTAATGCCTAATGCTGTTTGTGTCGCAGCTGGGATATATCTTACTGAAAATATATATTGGTTAGAATTACTAGCAGGTATAAATATTTATATATTTTCTCATGACTCAGTACCTCAACCTATCAAAATTAAATCTAGCCTTATTCCACACACACACACACACCTCGCACAGGGAAGCTCTTTGTACACTGGAAAAATGTCCCTTTTTTCCCCCTTATACATTGTGATAATGATAGACTAGAATTATGAGGTTTGGAATCAGCTTGAGAGGTTTCCTTGGTTTTATAATAACTGGCACTGCACGTTTTCTGTGGCAAGCAATTTTCTTTTCATTCCACTTTTATTTCTTTTGTTGCTGTGTTGGAGCAGATGTCTAATTCCATAAGAATTTCTTATTGCATTATAAGGCACTGGCCAAAGAGAATGTGCTTTGGTGCTAAAACTCACAAGAACACAGAACTCTAGTTCCGTATTTTGGCTTTTTTAGTCCTGCAGGACTCACACTGATCCTGTGTGAAATTTTTTAATTCGCTAACTCTTGACCTTATGCCTACTATGCTTCTGAACACAGAACTTTAGCCCTCAAATGAAAGTGTTTTTTCAAGGATGCTTAGAATTAATTTAGACCTTGACCACTCAGTCATTTAATTTATCAGTATTTGATGATTTAACAGTATCATTTCACAATTATTCAGGCTGCCTTTTTTTCCCTTATTTCCCTAAGATTATTAATATTTGTATTTTTAATCATTCAAGACAGACTTAAATTTTTAAAAGGTGAATACATTTTTGTTTATCTGCTTTAATCTAACTATATTTTTTAAAGATTCTATAAACCAAATGATTATGTGCAAATTTCTTAGTCTCAATGGATCACATGAAGATGGAGACAATTCTTGGTAGCTCACATCACCCACCAAGGAGCAGTGAAATATCATTCTTTTGTAGTAAGTATTTCTTTAGCAACATTGTGTCTTTGTTAACAGTTCTGTGATAAGAAATTACCCTAAGAAGGGGTCTTTGGTTCAGTTCAAGATCCTTTCTAATAACTCATCTGTATGAGCAGCAATGTGGGTAGGAGCTGCTGGGAGCCATGCTGATAGAGTTAAAACACCATTTCAATTGCCTGTTATGTTTTCTTTGGGGCAACTTGTCTAGTGCATTGTTTTAGCCATAGTATCATTTTCTTGGTTTCTTCTCAGTTCTTGACTGTGAAAGAAACCTTCACATGGAATGAAAGAAGGGGGTAGGTGCATTGCTTCAAAATGTTACAAACATACTGTGAAAAAAAGATAAGCTTTGTGAAATGCAGTAGTTACTGATCTTCTTATCTGGGTCACTTCTGAGATGGAACGACTGTTTGATAGACTATTAGATTCCCTTCTTTATTTATAGAGAGTATAAATAGACTGGAACGAGGCCACTGGTATCATTCTTAGATTAAGGTTTTAGATGTAGCATATAATCCTTAAAAAAAAAAAAAAAAAAAAAAAAAAAAAAAAAAAGCAGCATACTGAGCCAAAGGTGATTAGAATAAAGGCTAAAGATATGAATTTCTTCAGCTTAATGGAGGTGTTAAAACGTTAGACTTGGTCCTTTCGTTGTAAAAATACATTAGGAGGTACCCAGTAGTTTTTCCATGTAAATTATATGTGAGAATACAATCATGGATAATATGACTTATCCTAGAAGAAAAAATATTAAAGACTTGTGGATACACATCACACTTGAAATGAAGGAGTAATTACTTTATATTTCTGTACACAATTAAACGTAAGAAGGAAAAGACATAAATTAAAAGAGAGACTTTTATCCCATTGCATAGTGTTATGTGCTTGATAACATGATAGTTAATTATACAATAATACAATACAATACAATACACCAGGTTGGAAGAGACCTTCAAGATCATCGCGTCCAACCCATCAACCAATCCAACCCACCCAACAACTAGACCATACAGCCAAGCACCCCATCAAGTCTTCTCCTGAACACCTCCAGTGAAGGTGACTCCACCACCTCCACGGGTAGCCGATTCCAATGGCCAATCACTCTCTCCGTGTAGAACTTCTTCCTAACATCCAGCCTAAACCTGCCCTGGCGCAGCCTGAGACTGTGTCCTCTTGTTCTGGTGCTGGCTGCCTGGGAGAAGAGGCCAACCTCTGCCTGGCCACAACCTCCCTTCAGGTAGTTGTAGAGAGCAAGAAGGTCACCCCTCAGTCTCCTCTTCTCCAGGCTAAGCAACCCCAGCTCCCTCAGCCTTTCCTCATAGGGCTTGTGTTCCAAACCCCTCACCAGCTTTGTTGCCCTTCTCTGGACACGTTCCAGCAAGTCAACATCCTTCCTAAACTAAATTCCTAAATTTCCCTGATCTTTTTCCAAACTAGCATAAAAAGTCATTGCTCAAAAAAGGATAGACCTTCTTCTCAATTTTCACCTGACACTGTTTGGCATAACAAGACTTTATTGCTTCAAGGAAATCACATTCTCCTGTGTGGGATCTATTAATTTTCAGTTCATCACTGTTTTAAATGGATATCGCAAACTGCGTAGCAAAAAAAGCTATGCCCCTTTTTTTTATTAAGCTGTTAAACAAGGCATACAGCAATTTCATAAGCAGTTTAAAATTCAGCCAATGATGCAATTGATGCAATTTCAGTTAGACTAAAATGTCAAGTTCACACAGGTTCGTGCATTTCACTTCATGCAAGTTATAAGGCTGCCTTGCAGCACACTCCAGATAAAGTTTGCTTCAAAAAAAATTATCAGAAGTCTATATCTATATCTATACAGTGTGGTTCCATATTGATGAAGGACAGAGACCAAAAGCAAACTTCATATTTACCATAAATCACAAAGAGGCTTATTTCAAACATGAGATGAGGAAAATTTATTTCCTGAATTGTTTTTCACCCCAAATTACCAATCTGAGTTGAATAAAGCAAATTAATTCCCAAATTAATTTTGATTGCTTTCAGTGTAGAAAAACAGAACTCCACAACCATCTAACACTGAAACATCTTGCTGCGCAATTTAAAAGCAAAGCACTTTCACCATCCTATTCTTGTAGGAATTGAATTTCTACGTAAAAATAGATCCATCCTGTTAACTTTTAGAGACCTAAAATACAAAACAAAGTACTCTCTCTAGACATAAATGAAGCATTTCACAGTATATATAATTGAATGTTCAGGGGTTTATTCCAGTTTGTCTTAAAATTAATCTTTTTCCAATTCAATCAATCAAGTACACATTCAACTATTCACAGGGCTCTGATTATGTTTGTAATTGTCTCTGACATTGTTTGGAAGCAAGAGGTAGACATCAAACCCCACAGGAACACAATACCATAGAAAGAACAGTTCTTTAAAAGGAAAAGGCAAGTTTATGTGTGGAGGAAAGAGACCAGAGAATTCTCCTGTCAGCTGATAGATCAGCAAATGGTACTGGAGACACCAAAAAAAATTGCCTTGTTTACTGAACAGCCCACTTACATTTTACCGGCAAAACATGGAGAGATTAGTGGTGTGTAGAAAAGGAAAGAGTGGAACTCAGATCAGTTATCAAATCCCATTTCCCCCAGCCTGTGCTGTGTTCACAATGCATAGCCCCTCCACTGGCAGACCTCTGTCATATAGCTTCAAAATAAGGAGATTCTTTTGGCTATGATACAAGTCAGACCATCATAACCATCGTAAATTTCATTTCAAGATGATTGAATTTAGAGATTAAATAGCTATATGGAAGAAATGAAGATCTCTCCTTACACCAGTTTTAAATAGTGAGCAGATTGGTCAATGTAGGACTAGGAGGAAGGGCATGTGGGATCTGTAGGGAGGCTTTTATAACAAACAGCACCTGAAGCCCCTGGACAAGCAGTAGTTCAGAAAGATATCATCAAGAAGTGAGGAGTAGCATTTCTTCTTTCCTTCTCCCAATTCTGCTGGATTTCCACAAAGGAGATGAAAGAACAAAACATAGCAAGCACATCAGCCTACAAAGTTGTTGCCATTATCCCCAACCAAGGTAGAGTTCACCACGTCCATAAGCCTTCCTGCCCATTTGAGATTATTCTGACTCCAGATACAGTTTGCTGTGATTCTTACCACCCTGAAATATTCTTACCCAGAGGAAATCAGAGACTAGGGCTACCCAGCACTAATTATTCCAGAAAAAGGAATGGACCAGGGCCAGGAGCTAGATGCTTCTGTAGTATTGACCAAGGTACTATCAGCTCTTATATATTCTTTAAATTATGACATAAGAAGAGTCCTTTCATGGCCTATTCAGCTGGAAAAAGGAAAAAACAATAGCATGACATTTTCTAAACAGATATTTCCACCACTTTTCCAAAAGACAGTGTCCATCTGTTTTAGCATCTGCTCAGTGTAGTTCAAAATCCTCATAAAACCAACAAATAAGAGAAATGGCTTCTCTGTCTTCAAATGTCAATATCTAAGAATTTTCTGTGGGGAAAAGTTGTATGTGCTGTCATTATGACTGCAAAAAGTGTCTTTGACCCCTGATCTCTTTGTCTATTTAAATACAATATGCAGTCTCCATCTATTTCAGCAGGTTTGAGAAAGATACTTGACTCAAAATTTTAATGTTGCCAAATACAAATTATTTTTTTAAAGCACAAAAATTTGCCCTGCTCTAGGTTAAAGGCACTGACCTTTTGTTGCACTTTATTTGGAGCCCTTACAGCAATAACAAGGGAGCAGACTCTGTTCTTGAAATGAAGTATCAGTTTTAACATAAAATGTTTGATAGGAAGCATATTTTTGAAGTAATAAACAACCCGTACAGGTTCTGTTTCCACATATCTCAGTATCAAACAGGAGAACATGGGAAGGATTTGTTTGTAAAACCCTTGCTGGTGTTTTTTTCCCTTTCTCTACATGCTCACGAGATACCCCATTCTGTTGTGTTCTAGCTTCCCCAGGCGTGCAAGGCAGATGGTTTTGCTCCTGCCTAAAACCCTGAAAATATTAAATTTTCCTGTCATTTATACTAAGACTCCCTGGAGGGTACTACTTGGATCCTATTTTTGCTGTCAGTATTGTTCCTTCTGTGATTCCAATGATCTAGGATGCTTCACAAAATTTCATATCAATACTAATATAATAATTCAAGTAGATATTTCATCATAACCTGATGAAATAGCAGGTATATGTATGCCTGGTATGTAAATACTTCCATACTACATTTGTAAATTCATGTGGGTTTTTTGTCACGTGCATTTTAGACTATTTAGACTAAGTTTTTAGTTCATTGAATAAATATTATATCTTAGCAGGAAAAAATTAACACCACAATATTTCAGTTCAGTCAGAAGAAGTCAAAAGAAAGTGATACACTGAAAACCAAAATTACTCTAGTTTGGTATGCCTTTTTTTTTTCCCCACGGATTTGCTAATTGCTTGATTCTGCACTGAATTTTAGAAAGTTTTAAAACTATTGCATCTTATTTTCCATAGTCTCCTTACTCTGTGTGCTAACTCGTCCTCTGTTTTGTACCATTGCTGATTCCAAATGTGATCTTCCAACTCGTGTTTCTCTCCTTTCATGTTGTCAGTCTGATAACACCTGCTTCAATGAGGAAGAGTGATCTAGGCAGAGCTTTCTTGAAAGGATCAGCTACTCTCTGACAGATATTACTAGCATGAGGTAGTCTAACAGTAAACCATCAAAAGAACTGAAGCATTTGTACATTTCCAAGAAATGAGTGATAGATGAATTGTGTTAAAAGTGCTGCCATTCTACTGAAAAATGTCAGGGTGAAAAGCATCACAATGCCTTAAACAAGAGATGAAATAGAGTGAAATGAAATATATATGACATATATTTCAAAACAAATATGTCTAAATGGCTGACCTTACTTAGATAAGGAATGGCATTTATACGGCAAAAGCAATATTATTTAAATCATTATCTTTAAATGGCCAAAATTAGAATATGAGGCTACAGCAGTCCTCTGTAGAAATAGATGGTTACATGATAGAATGAGTTAATGATGGAAAATCCTCCATTCAGTACAGAATTCTCATCAGATTTTCTTTATCTGAAAGCAGTATTACAGCTTTATCACCAGAGTGCCTAAAATGGAATGAATTAAAATGGCATCTGGAATTAAGTCCATCCTTTCATTATTATTCATTCTATCAATGGAATCCTTACATGACAAGGGGGAAAAAACAGTTTATCTGATAAAAATCAACATGATTGGTTATTTCAACCTGAAATTATTGTTTTCAGTAAATTGGTTATAACATGAGTTGTATTAAGGGCTTCTCCTTACTTATCTTTAGCTATATGGCCAGATTAATGGAAACAATAGGATTATACTTGGGTGTATAAATATCTGTGCTGGTTATATGTAAATTTTGGTGAGAAATACAGCTAACACAGCCATCAATTCTAGTGCAAAAGTTAGGTACAAATGTATTAAATACTTATTTACTGTGATATAATGTGCTCTTATTTATCTTTTTGTCTGATTATCAATTGGCCTCCTAATCCAGATTGCTTTAGAATTGACTTGGTAACTGAATAACCTATTTATCAAACCAGGAAACTGGATAGTAACTGAAGTTGTGAATGTAAAATCTGCTTCTTATGCAGGTAGCAAAAAGGAGAAATCCATATATCAGATATATGTGTATCATGCATACAGATTTCCACAAAAGGTCCTGTTCCCAAGTATTAGTGAATACAGATACCTCCTTTCTTTTTAACACATTTGTGCCTATAAAAATATTAATAAACTCTCTTTGATGGATCAAATTCTACACTCAGAGGAGAACTCATATTTATTTAAAAGAATTGTTACTTTTACTTAGCTGCATTCTCAAAGACCTTCTTGCAGATGCCTGAACCCAGCAAAGAGTATGCGTTTGGAGGGAGGGAACTTCCAGCAGAGCTGCCTCCACATGACACTGGCTGTTGTTGAAGCAGAGCACAGAGCCTCAAGTGCAAGAAGAGGAACATATTGTTCAGGTGACTGAATTGATGAAGTGGCTCAAATATTTCCTTATTAGGGAAAGCTCCAAGACTGTTTTTAAATTATACCACTGGTCTCCAACATGTTTAACAAATCTTGTAACAGGAAGAAAGGAGAAAAGCAGGGAATATGTTTGATTTTTTTCTTTTACACTCCTACTGCTAATAATAAATCAAGGAAACTACAACAGGGTGCCAGGTTTGTTTATCTTGTAGCACTGTGCGTTGTTCTTCATAGCATCTGGGAACTGCTGCTTTGTATCCCAAGTATGCAATTTTAAATACTCTGTACGAGCTAAGGAGGCCTTATATACCAGAAAAGTATCTGCTAGTGTATTTAAGCCTAAGCATAGATGAACTATAATGAACAATCTGTTAAATGTTAATGTAATTTAGCCTTTCTTAATTTACAAACATGACATATTGCATGTATTCAGAGTTAATCTAGTTTAGACACTCATTTGTTCTGACCTATGTCCATAATATATTATGTACCTTGAGATATTTATCTTGTCACTTTGAAACAAGATTACAATTAATATGACACACACGAGTTTAAATTAGTACTCCAACTAGAGATATGTGAGTAATGAATTAGCCACAGTCTTGAATCGTTGGCAGACAATTTAAATTGCCTGCTTCTTTTTGATGCATGATCTGGAATCACTAAATATCTACACAGGTTTAAGTCAACAAGTTTTTTAGATCAGTGACTGAGCAATACTCTTTAAACACTGTGTTTCTAAGGGAAAATAGGAACATAAAAAGTTCATTTGGGCTCTATATTCAGATGTCTGACTGCAAACAATTCTTCCACAGATTTGTTTTTTCACACCACATTTGGTTTGCTATTGTAAGGTCAAGCCTAAAAAGTTAAGTGGTTGTCTATAGGAAGCAGGACTGTAATTGTGATATCATTAGAAATGCTGAATTGTGGATAATACTTTATATTTGTACTTGTCACTTGTCTGGTTTTTGACAGGAGGAGGCAGTTTTGATGGGCTTCCCGTGGTCCTTGTGTTTTTTATCCTGTTATCCAATTTTCTGCTGCACTGCTTTCCTTCTGTCACACTGACTGCTAGCCAGCCTTGCCTCCTTTACTGGAAGGGCATACAAAGCTTTTCGTTATAGTGGACAGAAATAAAAGGAGAGGCAATAACAGGGCTGAATTTTGGAAAGTACCTTATGTCCCCTATCCAGGGTAAATCATACATGGTCTATACATCACCTGAAGGTCCTTCAAATGTTATAGGAAAAGTAACATTTATGGAGTATGTGCATATAACCAGATATATACTTTTTAAAATCCAATAGACCTTGAAAAGAATGAAAACAATCTAATTTTAAGGGATATTGTGGATGACAGGGAAACACTTAAGTGTAGTAACTATGTATTCTATGAAAAATTCAGAAGCAATACAAAATAAAAAAAAAAAAAAGTTAAAAAAAAAAAACAGCGCATAAACCAAAATGAAAGCCCTAGTATATATGTAAGTGAATGCCACCCAGGCACCAAAAAATAAAATAAAATAAAATAAAATAAAATAAAATAAAATAAAATAAAATAAAATAAAATAAAATCAACCCTTTATTCAAGTTGTGTCATCTGATAGCCTTGGATATGAATTTCCAGTAACTTTCCAATTTTTTGTAACTAGAGTTTGGCACAAGCAAACTGGATATACACAAAGTTTATAATCTGTAGATGTTTATGTGCTAATTCAATCTGCTTTAGATATATCTTATGCAAAACTGACTTAGTCTTTACTAATAGTCACATTTGTTTCTATTCATTGAAATATTCATTGAAGTGTATCCATTGCATGGTTCCCTGGCTTTTTGTAATTTTTGATGCTAAAATAATTTCTTTGGGTCTTTTATAATGCCACCTCTCATAAACTTAAGTATACAAACCTAATGATGCAGACAAGACATCAAGGCTATGCCTAACTTGGAAAGCTAGAAGTGCTTTGAATTCCTACACCCAGACTCATGCTTCATTTGGACTCCATTGTGAGGTTAGGAGAAGTTTGTAACAGCCTTTCGCCATGCCCTGGATTGTTTGGCAGATACCTGGAAATCCAGGGAATTGGCAGCATTCAGCCATCAGGCTCCCACTCTGGCCAATCAGGAGCCAAGGGTAGTTGGTGTCCTCAGGATTGTGTGGCATCTAGACATGGCTCAGGAGAGCTGTATCTCATCCCAAGCATGCCTAGTAGCCTGTTCTAAGTCTTCCTACAAGCCTGTTCTAAGTTTTCCTACCCCCTTTTGCATAGCTGGGGTAGAAATGCTTTGGCTAAAAAGTGTTATTTTCTCAAATGCCAGAGGCTGACAACAGCATTGCTCTGGGCACCATCAAGAAAGAAGGCATTAAATGTAAAATAATGCTTCTGTAAGCGATCAGAGACATAAACAAATTACTGAAAGACAGTTACTTCTGATGTTGTCCCATCATCATCAAGATAATACCTTTCACCATATTTGTAGAAATAGATTTTCAGACCAGGGAATTTTCAGCTTATGTAGAACATTTTTTATATCTTATCCATCATCCTTCTTTCTAAATACAGTAACAACATCTACTATAAAGGAAGAAATAATTGCCCTGAAATCTGGGAAGATTTGATAATATGATTTTGGGAGAATGAGGCAGTCTCCAAAGCATCTGAATTCTTGGTAGTCTCTTTTAAAACTATTTTTAATATTGTAATAAGTCATGAGTTTATAGATAAAAGCTCTGCTTCAGTCATGGGTTGGGCTATGATATACTAGATTTCTTTTTATAACTTTATTTTTAAGATGGATTTTTATACACCATATGGGGTGTAGGATGTAGTTGGAACAGATTGGTGTTCATTAGTCAGTAATTCATACCTCATACAGAGCAGAATTAGTGTTAAAAGTAATGAATTCTGTAAGATTCTTGACCGGGAGAGCAAGCTGAATGATTGCTGTCCATACAAGGCTTCTTCCACAGCCGCCTCCTTCATTCCCAGAGCACACTAAGAGGGTGCAGGCTTATGGTTGGAAATGAGTGGTCACAAGAGTCAATATTCACAGGGGTTTATTAAGAGGCAAAGGTGGTACAGCCAAGAACTGAGAATAGTTAGTCACACTGAGGAAATCTGGAGCTATGTGATATCATAAGAGACCTGACCACACAAAAGTGGTTTCTTCTGTTTTCTCTTACATACTTCTGTGTCCTTTTTCTCATGAACAATTAGGAACTTTTTTTCTTCCTCTTTTTTTTTTTTTTTTTTTTTTTTTTTTTTTTTTTTTTTTTTTTTTAACTCTAAGCATATATTTGTGTGTGTGCTTGAGCTAATGTGTGTTCTTGGGTCTAGGTAGACTGTTGCAAATCTTAATCACTGAAAAAGCTGAAGAGGTTGAATTTATGCCCAAACAGTGCCCACATAGATGTTCTTGTCTTTAGTATGCTGCAGAATAGATATGCCCAATGCACTTCAAAGAGCTCTTTCAAATGTTTAGTTTCACATATGGGATAGGTAGATATAAATCACAGTGCAGGCAATGCAAACACCTATTCCATTCAAAAGCTTACCTGCACGAAGATTGTGCCTTTCTATTTTAGTGTCGTGTTTTCATATAGTTTTTGTAGGCTCCCATAGTTTAGTGCTGCTATGTGAAACATTACTATGATGAGTATCTGAACTTCTGGATTCTCATTCATACTGAAACTCCAGATGTCTTCTAGTTTTTGTGTCATAGCAGAATGATGCAAAGTGCTTAATGTTGTCACAGCTCACCTGTGATGTAAGGCAAAATGTTTTGTATATGGATTTGAACAACCCATTTCAGAAACAATTTGGGCTTTTTTTGACCTTTTTTTGAACTGGTAATTGCAGTGTCTTAATAACTTTGCTTTCTGGGCTCAGCCATTGAAATAAGGTTTCAAGTTTCCTTAGGAGTAAATGACTGCAAGAGACAATTCCTCTTCTAAGCAACAATTAGAGCATTAGCTGAACAAAGAGATTCATCTGGCAATTAGTATTCCTGTGGTGAACAGGGAGAGAATTAGCCAGAAATACAGGAGGCTCAGGCTTCAAGAGTTGAAGCAAAAGGCTTGGTGTGCAAGCCTTCTGATGCTCCAGTGCCTTTTCTCCTCCCAGTTTGAGAATCTCTTGCATTTATTTTTCACAATAGGTTAATGCTCTCGTGTTGAAAGAATATATTATGGCTCAAACATTCATCTCTGCTTCAAAAGATAGGCAACAGCTACTGGAAACAGCAGGGCTCTCTGCTGTGTTTTTAGTCCTGAGGCTGATCAATATACTCTGGTGACACAAGGGAGGAAGGGGTAATGCACTCACACACTGCTCAGCCCCAGGAATGCAGAAAGGATGAATAGAAAGCTAAATGTTTCTTTAAGGAATGAGACCCAAGCACAGATGGCACTCTGTATTCATGGAAGGCTCCCACATGGTGCAAAGAATTAGAGCCTGCAGGGCCTCATAAAAATAATGGAATCACCTATACACAAAATCTTCAGCCTGATTCACTCTCAGCTACACTGCTGTAAGATAGTAGGAGTAAAGGTATTAAAGCCGTTGGATTAATGCAGTGTAACACTGAACTTAGAGTTGAACCTCATACCTACTGTGTCAGGCATTTATCCAACAGGCTTGTGCATGTCGTGAATAAACCAGAAAAGAAACTTAAATTCCATCTTTAGCTATCATAAGCTAGATCATGGATACTATCTGAGGCCATGATACTCCTGTTGAAGTTAAACCAGCCCAGAAATCCATCTTAATAGAATGTCTGGAAAATTCACATGGATAGGAGTTAAGTCTTGTATTAGCTATTTCTAAAGCATCATCTTCATAGTTCCTTTCTTTAGCTCAGTAGTATGAAGTCAGGAGAAAGGGAAAAAAGCCTGGTATTTCTGTCTAGTAATCACTGGGTGAGAAAAGCTCCCTTAAGAGAAAAATAAATTAATGTCATGCCTAGCATTTTAAATTGCAGGTGAGAATAACCTTCCACAATTTCAGATGTTCTGGAACAAATTAAAATACTGCTGCTGAATTTGGCTAATTCCAGGAATTTGTACCTTAAATGGAAATAAACAGAATGTATCTGCTGGACGTTTGTACTGGATATAAATGATGTATTCCACTTGGGCAAAGATATTTTTTATTAATTTTAGCCAGTTAGGTCTTTCCACAGATTTGATGTCATTAAGTTCAACTGGGCTACTTAGATCAGTCCTATAACAAATGTATGAAGAAAGTGAAATGAACTCTTTATCTGGATTCGATGCAAAGGCTCGCAGTTTAATTGCATCTTTGACGTACTCTAGTAGAGCACTCAGTGATAATGTCATTTCTTCAGAATATAGGTGCTGTGGGTGTGTTAGCTCTGAATTCTTGTTAGTAATAAAAAAAGACACAGTTATGTCAGTACCATGTTTGTTGATTGCTTTAAAATGAACTTGTATTTGAATTTCTGGTCCTCCAGAACCCCTGTTAAAAGGACAGAATGGAAAAGTTAAAGTGGTCTAGGGCAACAAAACTAACAGCTGCACACACTCCAGACTACACTGGAGGCATCAGACTGGGAAGAAGGAAGATGGGACTGTCTCTAGCCCACAGAGGCCCTAGGAGTTGTATGTGTTCCTGCCTAAGGATTCTTCCTTTCCTGAGTTTTTACTGAAGAAAAGGCAGATGGAAAGGGGCTTTGTTTGTCTCATTTTCATAAAGTCTTTCCAATCTCAGTCCTCTCAATCATGAGTGAATTGCCAGGTTGTGCTTTTCTGCTAAAGGGGGCCCTCCACTATTGGATGCCCCCTGAGCTGTTCTCTGTCAGGCTGTGTACCAAAGAGGGTTTTCAGGAGTAATGACTTGGTATAAATACACCTAGACTGGAACTCAGATTCCTACTAGAAGTTGTTGGTGGTGAGGAGCTAACTGCAAGAAATATTTTATTTCGAAACAAAACAGACTTTGGAGGGAAAGAAGCATTACCAGGTGAGAGTCAGGGCCCACCTTGAATCTTGTCTAGGTATGTTTTGAATGTTTGAAGTTGGGATAAAATTAGAGAGTGAGGAAGAAGAGGAGATTGTTAGGTGACTAACAGGATTGTTGCAATTTATGAATAATGGTGTGTGTTAATTAACCAGTCAAATGGAGGCAGTGTTATCTTGTTCAGCACCAGAGCATCCTGTCTCCAAGCTTTCTTCCTGCCTGGCCATATATCAGCCCTCAGAAAACTGCCTTCCCAGACCAAGGAATACCCTCGCTGCCTACCAAGGCAGCCTGCAGAGTGCCTCTGTGCCACTACTAACAGCAGCTGTTGCTGCTAGGAAGGACACTTAAATATAACCCATTACTTACTGAACAGATTTTCCGTAGGTGCTATGGTTTCCCAGGTGGATGCTAGGTTATTCATTTGATGGAAACACAACCAAGAACAACATACAGTGTAGTAGGTCAGGTTTTTAAGCATATAGCTTAAATACCTGGTCTAAGATATATGAGCAAGAGAAGATTAAACATGGCTGAATTTGGGTATCATAGAACTGACAATCTTACAAATATACATGCTTATTAGGCATTATAGAACCAGCACATAAACTAAGTCAGAGTAATTAAATAAGAGGAAGACGAAGGGGTGAAAGAAAACACCATCTGCTAACTCTCGATCAGTCACTTATAAACAAACTGGAATATAATGAAGGCCATTGCATTCTGATCATGAATAGATCCTTCTGCTTGGCTTGTGTTATTTTTCCTCAAAAACAGTGCATATGTTTTGTAACAGTTTGGTAAACACATGAAAAAAGGAGGAAAAGGAAAAATGAAATTCTCAGTGGAGCTGTGTGAAATGCAGCACTTTGGATGCTTTATAGTATTTTAAAACATTTATTTTACTGGTACTCAATAACATTTACAATATCAATAGTTTGATTTGCAAGTTAAGAGCTTGATTATGCAGTCATCACTTCCAGGTTGACATCAGATCATTGTATTTGTCAGAGTGAATCCAAATCAACACAAATTCATGACCTTACATTCTCAGTTATTTATACCCATTAACTGATAAACTGATTCTACTAGGCGACTGCTAAATGCAGGGTGTTCATGGAATCTCCTCTAGGATTAAAATAGCAATTGGTTTTAAGTCTGTGCATTTTCCATCATGAATGATGACTTTCTAGGCTATTAATAAAGAAAAGTGACATAAACCAGCATACTCACCTGTTGTGACAACTACCAGCAGTCAATAACACATGTTAACACAAGGCCGGTATTCTTTTATTAATATTTATAAAATGCAGGAAATTAATTTATTCCATTCAATTCAGTTATTGCCAAAAGTAAAATTCATTGCGGTGTTGCCCTTGGCATTCAAAATCTTACTTGTCAAACACTTAAGCAGACAAATTATATAAGAAGAGTCATACCACAATACATGGGACAATGCATGTAAAATACTCCTGAATCTAAGAGCTTTTCTGGAAGAGATTATATGGAAACCTGCAATTACCAATACAGTCTTTTAGGGACATTTTCAAACACATCTGTGGTAAGGATTCAGTCCTCATGATGGGAATTTGCAGAGATCGTAAGGTTTGCTTTTAATAATATTTAGAATTCAGTGTCCCTGAAAATGTGATTTGAATGGATTAAACAAAGAAACAAACAAGCAGAAACAAAACAAAACCAACCAACCAAACACCCAAAACAAACCAACCCACAAACCAAAAGAGATCACTGGATGCTGTTTTCACTTTTGGAAGCTGATTTTGCTCTCCACTTAAACCAGTACTGTGGCTCTTCTAATATGATATTATGAATAGCAACATGGGATCAGTGTCAAATTCCTTATTGTTTCTTTGGCTTTGAAGTTACCAACAATTGAATCCTTGTGCTCCTGAAGTCTATGGCAGGGGAGGCAGACTGTGTCTGCTGCGTAAGGTGAAGCTACACCCACTAATGCAATGGAGCTGTACGGTATGCAGGTGACAAACTGCAGCTACAACACTTCTGAGGGAAATGTCCAGTGTGCCCTTCAAATGTATATATTTTCCTGCCTTGAACCATAGAATTATGAGGAAAGACAATGTGTTCCTCAAAAGCAGAACTGAGAAAAATAAACCTAAAAGACATCCCCTATGTTTAAAAATCACATTCCTGATTCCATTAGGCCGTTAATTTTCTCCAGTTACAGCAAGGAAGCAACACGTGTTGTGGATGACAGAAGGAAACCTAGTGCATTTACAACAGGCATTAATTAGGACTTCAACATATTTGAAACACTTGACGTGATTTTAAGAAAAATGTATATGGTAACTGCTATGTTTTGTCACTTGCAAGCAGTCTTCTTTTGGCCTAATTTCAGTTAATGACCTTTAACTGTGAAATGCAAGCTTAGGAGACACAGACACAGTTATGCTTGAGATGCGCTATTAATGTTCTCTACAGAGTCAGCATGTTTGCATCTTTGCCAGCTTTTAGCATGCTTTTAAATTCATGCTCCCAGAGATTACAAAGTCATTTCAGTGCATTTCAAATTAATTTTAAGGATGCTCAGATTGGAGGAATAAAGCCCAATGCTTGGGTTGATGGGTTTTGAGGCCAGCTAACCAGGACAGCTCAAGCTTACGCATGAATCAGAAGCATGCACGCCTTTCATGCAATTCATGGATGATCTGGGGACTATGAAACAGAGAAAAGAAAAAGTCCATGCAGATTGATTAAAGGAGTGGTTTTCTCTAGCAGATAGTTCTTGTTACTGAAGCAAAATGAATTGTTCCCTCTCTATTCATAGTAATGCAGCTATCACCCGATAAATTTTATCCCTCTCTGGGGCTCTCTGAGGACATTTCTCATAGCACCTTGCAACTTCCACAGGAATGAAAACCACTGTGGGGATGTTGAAAAGTGAGTCTTGGGGAACTGCTTTCTAATCTCCCCACTACAACAGGAGAATGTTAGCATTACATGATGATAAACATACAAGGGCTGAGTTTCCCCCCACTTTAATGTAAAAGATGCTTTTCCCCCTGTATAAAACTTCCATCTCATGGTCATCAGAGACAAATGGGTGCTGTGGGAACAACTTACACAGGTAAACTCTTGAGTATCTTACAACTTCATATAGAAGAAAAGTATGTTTGCTGTGATTTTATTGTTTTAATGGAGTTATTTTGTCTTACCTGAATGCTATAGTGAATTCTCTTTTGAAAAAGAATCTCCCTTCTTGCCTATTTGACATCCAGAAACTCAAAGAACTTAGTTGCTGCCTAATGTCATAGTCAATTACGTTTTAAAAGACACCTAGCTGGCACCTAGCTAACTGACCGTAGCTGCCCACTCCCTGGAGGCAGTTTCCCTAAGTCAGCTCTGTTGTGGAAAACATAATTTTAGATAAGCCTTTGTTGACTTGGAGGCTGGGTTAACTTTAGTGGAAAGTGATGGCAATATGCAATAAACAGGATGAAATAAAATTCAAAGAAGAAAATTGTCCAACAGTGGAAATCACTATGATCCTGCAAGGCTATTCAAGATGCATACGATTCTGTGTCAGCATTATACAGAACCAAAACACTCCAAGACCAAATCCTGAGCTCTGTTTCATACATTTAAAGATGTTTACACAGGATCATTTAAAAAAATAAAATCCAAATAATTTTCTTAACATGCCTAAGTAAACTACATCAGTTCCTTTCTACTTCGTTTGAAATTTCTGAGAGTATTCATACATTGAGATTTAAGGTAACATAAGTAAATTACTTCAAATTTTGTGTGCAAACAAGTCTCGAGTTATAGCTGATACATGCAAGGGTGTCCTTTGGATCACTTTGCTCTTTGAAAGCCTTGGGGCAAATGAAAACATTTTGAAATAAGTAAGTCAAAAAGAATACCTGCTATTATTAGAAATAAGTAGGATTTACCTGTATGGTAAAATATCTTACTTATAGGTATTATAGATACAAGTTTATCACCATGGTATTAATGGTTTTCAAAGTCATTCTCATGTTCTATGTCATATAGGGCTTTTTTAATAGAATTTTCTATTTTGAGTATCTGTCTAAAAGTAATGTGCTTAAATATCAGAAGAGAATACTTCCAGAAAGCACACACTGCTATTTGATTATTCTTTTGTGTCTCTAACACATGATTATTTTACAAGTCAACTTCATCTCCAGTAAGCTTACAGGGAAATGGGAGAATTCACTGAAAATAGCAACACTATTCAGTGTTGTATGAGAGACTGTGGTTGAACAGCGTACCCTGCTGTGACCTTTAAATTCAAGGAAATCGGAGCTCTTAAAAGGGTATGCAGCCAAAGCCTGGGCTTTATTTAATAAAGAGTTCATGAATTCTGGAAACTCTCTGAAATATATTACGATCTAATTAATGTTTTGTATGGTAAGGATGCATATTTTAATGAAAAAATAATTACAGGAAATAATTCAGTTTAAAAAACACAAGTTGGCTTAGCAGAGTTTACATTGCTTTACTCTGTGTTTGCACATACTATTACAAATAACATTTTAAGAGACATTGAAATACAGTCAAGTACATTATGACTTATTTTAAGAATGCTTATTCATATCATTCATAGTTTTAATATGCCCTAACATACTGTATGGTTCCTCTTTTATAAAACTCCCACACAGTCACACAGGAAAAAGTTTCAGTCGTGCATAGCAAAACAGCCAGTCTTCACTGTTTGGTGGCACACAGAATTACACTTCTCCTTAGCAGAACTGTATCTTAGGCAATAGTCCTAAGGGAGCTTAGTGGTATCATTAAAACAAAAATGAAATTATAGAATTATTTCAAATGTCAATGTGTTTTAGTGATCTTCCAGTGTGAAATACTTGTACAAGAAGATGTGATCTCACTGCTGATGTCAAGAGACAGTTCCCTGCTGATGTTCTCGACACGTCCGCCTCATACGAACAAAAGTTGAAAAGGTACACCTTGTGTAGCAACTAGTGTTTGCTAACATCATTTTTCTGGTGGGAAATTGAGATTAAATGGCAAAAGTCATCCTTAAAAGCACATTTGGGGGAAAGAAAGGCAGGGGGGTGGTGCATGAGAGGATTTTAATGCAAGTCTATATTCCTATGATCAGGGACAAATTTTAGAAGGTAAGAAATATCTGTACATTTATTTGAATCAGATATCAGAGGCTCCAGTTCTTTGTTAGCTTATTGTTCAAAATTGAAGCCCCACTGTATGTGATAATAACACACAAAAATGGACTGGTTCTTATCTGTAAAACATAGTGTGACCTAAGGTCCAAGAGCTGGTTTGTTATTCTCACCCAAGCCAATAACTACACAGCCTGAGCTGAGTTCTTTCAGTTTCCCTCAGATGTAGTAAATTTTTAATCAGGTTGTTGGATCAAAACATAATTATAATAGTCACCATCTCCTTCTCAAAAGAAGAAATTGATTATATAGAGTTTGGGCATACACTGTTTTCAGTGGATCTCTGCAGTTTATGTAAACTCAAGAGTTAAAACTGCAAATTCTAAGGTCTTTCCCAGAGATCAGATGGTTAGGATTTATTTGTAGCAGAGTAACTTCAAGACATATCAACTAAAACATCTTTTTTCTGTTTATTTTTGTCTTTCACTTTCTCAAGTAGAAGTTTATACTGGTGAAACTAGAGAAGCCTTTTCCCTGCAGTATCTGCTTGACACTACTAGGCCCTTACTTAATTTCAGCTGTTTCCCTTCTTTATAGTAAAATGTTTCCTTTGTTTTTTTAAACTGTTTTTTCCACAGCAAGAAAGGCACCAAAGATAGCTAAAAACAAAGCAAGATCTGATTGCCACAAACCCTCAGCATATTCATAAATTATTAACAGTATTGCAAAATCTTAAAGAAAAACACCTTCCTGAGCCCCAAATCTACCTTCTTATAAGTGCAAATAGAAAGTGTTGACTTTGGCAAAGCTTATTGAACATTCTGATTGCTGCAGTTTACGTTACTGGTAAAGGGATAGACAGGCATGTTTAAAATTGGATTTCCAGAGTGAAAATGAAGAAATAAGTTCCATGAAGATATAGAGAATTTCAAAATGTCAAACTTCACATATGAATTACAAAATCATACCATGTAATTTACATCACTTTATGAGCAGTGAGAAGGATGTAACACATTTACTGGTCAGAGTATCTGCAGATGCAATTCCTGTATGCAGCTGTGTACGCTTTGGGTACACTCTCTGTACTTCTGCTCCATTTTGTGCTCTTGGCCTGGGAAAAGACTGTCCTTATCACTGAAAATGTTCCTGAATAAAAGATTATGTGTTTATATTTATTGGTGTGGTCGTACCACCAAAGTCAGATTTAATCTCCATTTTGTCATAAGTTTTAGGTGCATACTTCTTGAAAAATGCAATGTTAAAGGCAAGCACATAGACTGGTTACTGTTTTTAAAACATCTGTGTTGTGCATGACATTGCAGTAAAGCTGTCTTTATAGTAGGTTTTTGGTGAAAAAGAAATAATCACTTGTATAGGAAAAATACACATTATATAATTTCATTTGTAAGCAATGGCAAAGCACAGAGAAGAGAAGCAACATTTGGCCTGGGCAAAAAATCACAGAGTGACTGTTTCTTTTAAATAAGCCTATAAACAATCATTTAAGTCAGTTGGTAGCTGTATGAACAGTTCAAATTTATCCATAACAGAAATTCATCATGTACCCTTGAGAAGGAAAAGAATATGCTATATTTATCACCAAGACACAGCCATGTTTGCATTCATATGAGTGAGACTTCTTTTTTCTATCAGTAGAAGCAGAAACAGACTAGATAATTTAATTTTGCTTAGTCAAAGTATATAAATGAGAAATGTTCAAATTAATTTAAGAGGTTAAGCCAGTTAAAAAAAAAGAAGCCAAAGAAAAATAAAAAATAAAAAATAAAAAGAAGAAAAAGCAATCAAGACCTGCTTAAAATAGATGCAAGTCAACTAAACATCCTTTTTCCCAGTGACCCCCAGCAGGACTTCTGTCAGTATCCTTGTAAAACATAGCTTACTATATGGGAACTTTGGGAATTTGATCAGGAGGCATTTATTATTTTTGTAATGACTATAGAAGCATTTGTGAATGTTCCTGAAAATATCATACTTCAAGTCAATAATGAAATTATTATTCTGTGACTTTTGTTTGATATTAGCTGAATGCTGTGAGCTCCTTTCTGAATATAGCTGGGAATGAAAAAGCTGAATAAAGCAATATTCTTTGATCAAACTGCTCTTTTATCTATTTAATATTTTAATTGGTATGAGAAAACTTCTCTGTGGCATGTAGCTGACTCTAGTCTTAAAATACAGAATAGCCATTAATCAGCCACGTGGATATAGAACAGAAGCAAACATGGAAGTTAAAAACATGTCAAAAAGAAAGCAGCAAGAAAACATGGTGATAAATATTTAATCTCTCTGCTTCTTCATGAACTGCTTTTACTTTGGGTGGTAGGGAAGGCTGGAGAAGACAAAGCCTTTTGGAGCAGTGTGGCCTTCTAATTTAACTGCTGTAATAAATGCATTAAAATTATAACTATAATTAACAGTCCAATTTGAAGGGCTACAGAGATTTCTGTGGTTTTTTTTGTTTCCCAGTTATTATCATAGTACTTATTTGATGTTTACATTTTTCTTTCAAGTGTATATTTATGCATATTAGAGATGCAAAATCAGGGCTATCCCTCTCCTCATTTTCATTTGTCCTGTTTTGCAGTGCTTATCTACAGTACACGGGATAAAGCCAGCCAGGCACTGGGGGAAAAGAGATTTGATGAGTTCATTCTATAGTATTCAATCAGAAAATGGGAAATTGAATCTTGTCTCCTTTTATTCATTTAATCCCTGTAAAATTCAGTTCCATACTCAGTGGAGTATGTTGTTTGTGTTTTCTATAGGAGCCTGTGGGAGGATGTAGCCATCATCCAAAACCACACATAACCTGAATAAACACGGGTTGAATTCGCCAGAAGCTTTGCCAGCAATACAATAAAATATAATGACACTTCTTCACACACAGTTGCCATATCCTATGTGTTTTGCCCTTATAATTTACCTTCTGGGGAAAGTAATATGTGATAAACTTGTTGCAGGTGGTAATAAATTAGTAAATGCAGAGCTGATTCAGAGCAGCCGTGTCCGCCCATCACCGGCACAGATGCTCTGCAAAAGATTTAGAGACTGTTTTGCAAGCCCTCAGCCTCTGAGGTGAATTAGTTGCATGCTTGCACAGAAGAATGGAAACAGTCCTTTTTTGCATGTGCTCCTTTGATTTTTTTGAGTTTTTCTTTCCTCCACACTCCTCCACCACGAAACCTCTCCAACCCAAAGAGGGTCTATGTGCATAGGTCAAAAATAGTTTTTAATCCGCAGTGCAATGTTGTTTCTCATTCACTATTTTTCTTCAAAGCATCTTGTAGTATCTTTACCGGGACTTAACATAATCTCAGTAATTCACAGTATGTTCACAGAATCACAGAATGTTGGGGGTTGGAAGGGACCTTGAAAGACCATCTAGTCCTGCCCCACTGCCAGAGTAGATGACACAGAAATGCATCCAGGTGGGTTTTGAATATCTCCACAACCCCCCTGCACATCATACAACTCCCTGGGCAGCCTCACTAAGTACTCACTAAATATATTTTATTGTCTGAAGTCTGGTTTGGTCTATCAAGCTATACTTATGCTATCATAATTAGGATTTTGGGCAGCGGTAAGGATCACCTGTGTATTACCACACTTAATTCCAACTAGTTAACTCTGATTAAGAAGGACTCCTGATAGTGTGGTTTTTGAGTATGGTAGTTATTTTAAGGATAATGCTGCATAGCCTTGTCAATCTTCCTGGTATTCACTACAGAATTCTTTTCCTTGGCACTGGCCTTTAAACTCAGAAATCTCATTCAGCATCCAAACAGATTGAGAAAGGTCTGTCTGGGCTCTCCTATGACAGCTGAAAAAGGTTATATATAATGTACTTAGATAGGTTCAGCAAAGCTGTCCCTCTCTAAATTCAAACAATTAATCTTCTCCAGATTGGCAGTAATTCAATATTGAGTACATAGAAGATGAAGCTTTGATATTCATGCTGCTCCTCAGCACTTCAGTGTAATATATTACTGGGTTAAGGAGCACTGAAAACAAATATTTCAGTCCTTGCAGTGTCATTTCCCTCAGTTGTCATATCTTTAAACTAAAAATATAATGGTGATAGATAATGATGGTAACTTGATGACAAACTTGCCTCACAATGCCAATGGCATTTCTATTAATGGCAGACACCAAGCTTGCTGATCAAATAAATACTGGCTACATTTAAAACCTAGTACGCAGTGAGGGCAACCTGGCAGTGATAACAACCAAGAATTTGGAGACCCCAGAGAGCACTGTATTGCAGAGCAGTAACTAAAGGAAGCTCATAGGGAGGCTAATTCTATTCTATTGTGTGATATAAATTAATGCCCAGATCTGTGGAGCTACAGAGATGTTTTAAGTGCCTTCTACCTCTATTTCAGCACTTAGACCTTCACTGAGACAGATGAGACACATGTCTGTGTATTAACTGCCCTAAGTGCAGCATCAAGTACCACTATATTAACAATATATTAATTAGACATGTTTTTAAAACATCTCAGTGATTGCTATGATCTAGCTTGGTATCTTTAATGGCAGAAGAATCAAAACAAGCAACACAAACCAAACTGAAAGTAATTACATTACTTCCTGGACTGATGATGTAAAAGACCTACAACTCAGAAGAGATTTATGAAGTAGCCAACAAAACCTATAAATGTAATTTTTTCTCTTGTAAGACCTCCTAGTGCAAGCACACACAGTGGCCCCACATCCCAGTACTTTATTGGTAATTGTTAATACCCCACAGTCTAAAAACTACATCACTAGAATATCTCACAAATTTTACCATGAAACTTGGGTCACAACCCAAAAAATATACATGCTTTGGCAACACATAACCTTTTGTAGATCTGGGTCTTTGTTTTCTCTGCTTCCCAAAGCACTAGTACAACTCTATATAGATGCTATTTTTCATACCTCTAGGCCTTTCTATTTGCTTATTTTGCCTTTTGCGGCTCAATTATTTCCTTATACAACCAAGCTAGCTAACCCATGTCAAACTGGGTGGAAGACAACTTTGGTTCACAGTTAAGGCAATTCACCAACTGCCACAGAAAGGATTTCGTTTATATCTCAGTTTTTAGAAGTATGACATGCTGTGATAGTCCATGAAGACAAGTATTTATTGAGCTATGTCCTGATAAATGTAACCTCTGCTTGATAGGCATCATGAGTAATGAATGTATCCAGAGCATCACACTCCACTGTATGCACTTCTGGATGTTTCAGTTATGAAGGGAGCCTGACTTCTCATTTCACATCAGCCTTAGGAATGCCCAGGATCCACTCTTTTATTTGTCTGAACACGCAGACTGTCTAAACTGGCTTTTAACATGGTGAGTGACAGAGAATATAGCAACCCTTGGAGAACTGCTGATGATGATAACAACATGAGGGTTTGCGTTTGGTTTTTTTTCAGTCTGAGCTGTTCTTGCTTCAATGTCAGCTATCTAAATCTGTTACCTCCTGCTTGATACTTGCCTATAGCATGCTGACAGCATGTACAGATGTCAACTGGTACTTGCAAGTAAAAAATTCCTGTTTCCTTTGCTTAACTCCTTCCTGCTCTGCTGTATCTGAAAAAAAATGCCATATACCTATTCACTTCTATTTGAGCAATCACATCCTCAATCAGGTATATGACACTAACATCTTCCTATGCTGGAATGGTCTGTAAAGTCAAAGGGAGCCCAATTCTAAGCAAACCTCTGGTTTCATGATCATCACAATGGTGTCTACCCATGGTGCATCCTCACAATCAGAAAGTTGAGGGGAGCAGCTTTCAGTACAGGGACATTTCTGAGATACAGCTGATAGTAATAAGCATATAAGAAGTAGCTGGCTGTGGTTTGCAGCTTCTGCTGAGTTGCAAAGGAAGTGGGAACTGAGACCCTCTGCCTCAAAGAGAACACATTACTTTTTCATGTATTATAGGAATGGGAAACAAATTACTCTCATGCTCTGAGCACCAAAATGTCTTGCCCTATGTGACACAGTATACTGATGTTGAAGTTGCACATAATTTAATGGAGTAGTCAGCTACAAACTCACAACTGAAAAGACCTGCAAAGAATCATATTATTGTGCACAGTTTCCTAACTGTATATCTGATGTGAATATGATCTGACACAACTGATAAAACCTGACACTATGTATCAAGCTAATCATGCAGAGAGCAAATATGGGCAGTTTAAAGAAAACAGAATTTTGTGGTTTAGTTACTCTCCAAATTACTGCATAAAAGCCTATTTTATTTTATTTTACTTTATTTTGACCTTTTACCTAGTTCACTGAATGTGATGGAAAAATCTTCTTTGATTTCATGGGTTGTTGGATCAAGCCCAGAGATTGCAGTAGTGTAGCAATTCGGTCTGAAGGGCACTGTCATATCTATGCAGAGGCAGAGGGCTACAGCAGGTGGAGAGATTCAGAACAGAGCTGAGATTCATAGGCAGAATTAATAATATGAAGATTGCAAATGCCCTTCTCCCACTGTGCATACCTCTGTTTAGCAAGATCAATCACTCACTTCCACATCACCCAAAGTTGAATGAGATTAGGAAGATAGTAATAATAAATAATTAGCATTTACATCACACCTTTCATCTTCAAAGCATCTTACAAACATTCACTAATTAATCCTCACAACAGTCTTGTGAGTTGTGGATTTTCATATCAGTACTACAGCATTCATTAGGGACTCCAAAAAATCTACAAAGTGTTAAAAAAAAAAAAAAAAAAAAAAAAAAAAAAAAAAGGCAGCAAGCTGCCCCATCCCTGACCATATGAGTGTTTACTGTGAACCACTACCTGAGAAAATGTGGTTTGCCTTGGGAACATTGCTATCTCAGTAATTCTTGTGTTCTCTAAAAGGTAAACATGCATGAGTTATAACCTCATGAATGAAACACAAGGTAAAATAAACCCTATTTTTAAGTCTTTGTCATTGTAGAAAAAGTAGCATTAAATACATGAATTTTGAAACAATTACACAATAATTTAATACTTTACCAGTTGCTGTGAGCATCAATTACACTTTCTTATTATAGATTCATGAACTATCAAGAGAATCTTTGAAAGTATCTATTAACTATCTGTTTGTCAGATGAGTGCTGGGAGTATAAATGCAGTGGTCCTAAGAGACTCAAAAGCAGATGTGTTTCTCAAAGCATCTAAAAGGGCACATGAAATATTGCTTGTAATGTCTTTTATACCCAGTTTTACATTCATTCTGTGCGAAAAGAAGCTGCTAATGGGAAAAGGAGGAAATGTTAATGAATTTTATCCCTATCTCACAGTGCTGGTTACTTAGAAACACATGGTATTCTGAAATCTTTCTGGTTAGCATGCAATATGGAGAAGGAGTTACAGTAAAGGATAAAGAATTGCAGAGAACTACAACTGCTCATGAGCCCCTGCTCCCTGTTGTGTGTATAAATTGGAACAGATCCACTGACAGAGATGTGTCTCAGCTGATGCATGCCTAGCAAAAATGCAGTGTGCCTTCATGGTTTATAGACCCTCTTTGTCTTGGTCTCCCTAACAGGCAGCTCTGCTGTTTTCCAAATGGCTGACAAAGTATTCGGTGGAGATCCAGTGTTTGCTCCATGGCTATTTTGTGGAATTTCTCTTTACCAGAGGGCAGAAGAAAAAGTTAAGTAGTTTCTTCCTTGTTTCAGAAGACAGAGAATTTTAGAATAGAATAGAATAGAATAGAATAGAATAGAATAGAATAGAATAGAATAGAATAGAATAGAATAGAATAGTAAACCTTTTTTTCCTTTGATTTTCCTTTTCTTAACACGTCATCATCCCAATACTGTAACATGATCCCTAACGCGCTCTCTGGGGGAATGGGAGGGAGATTTGATGACTTGCTTTTCATTTGTCCCATTCTCCTAATCACTAATCACTGACCGGGGTTAAAACCAAGCTCCTGGTGCAGCTTGAGACTGTGTCCTCTTGTTCTGGTGCTGGTTGCCTGGGAGAAGAGACCAAGCCCCACCTGGCTACAACCTAGCTTCAGGTATTTGTAGACAGCAATAAGATCTCCCCTGAGCCTCCTCTTCTCCAGGCTAAGCAACCCCAGCTCCCTCAGCCCCTCGTCACAGGGCTTGTGGTCCAAACCCCTCATCAGCTTTGTTGCCCTTGGACACATTCCAGCAACTCAACATCCTTCTTAAACTGAGGGGGCCAGAACTGGACACAGGACTCAAGGTGTGGCCTAACCAGTACTGAGTACAGGGGCACAATGACTTCCCTGCTTCTGCTGGCCACACTATTCCTGATGCAGGCCAGGATGCCATTGACCTTAATGGCCACCTGGGCACATGGCTGGCTCATGTTCAGCCTACTATCAACCAGTACCCCCAGGTCCCCTTCGGCCTGGTCGCTCTCCAGCCACTCTGACCCCATCCTGTAGCACTGCATGGGGTTGTCATGACCAATGTGTAGAACCCAGCACTTGGATGTGTTAAATCTCATGCCATTGGACTCTGCACATCTGTCCAGCCTGTCAAGGTCCCTCTGCAGAGCCCTCCTATGCCCTAACAAATCAACACCTACCCCCAGATTGGTGTCATCTGCAAATTTACTGATGATGGACTCAATGTCCTCATCCAGATCATTGATAAAGATATTAAAGAGCACTTATCCCAACACTGATCCCTGGGGGACACCACTAGTGACTGGCTGCCAGCTGGATGTGGCACCATTCACCACCACTCTCTGGGCTCAGCCCTCCAGCCAGTTCCTAACCCAGCACAGATTGCTGCTGTCCAAGCCACGAGCTGACAGCTTGGCCAGGAGTTTGCTGTGGGGACAGTGTCAAAGGCCTTGCTGAAGTCCAGGTAGACTACATCCACAGTCTTCCCCACATCCACCAGGCGGGTCACCTGATCATAGAAGGAGATCAGGTTGGTCAGGCAGGACCTGCCCTTCCTAAATCCGTACTGGCTGGACCTGAACCCTTGGCCATCCTGTAAGTGCTGTGTGATTGCCCCCAAGATGATCTGCTCCATACTCTTTCCTGGCAATGAGGTTAGGCTGACAAGCCTGTAGTTTGCAGGTTCCTCCATCCAGCCCTTCTGGTGGATGGGCACCACACTGGCCAGTTTCCAGTCATCTGGGACCTCTCCGGTGAGCCAGGGCTGTTGGAAAATAATGGAGAAAGGCTTGGCCTGCTTATCTGCCAGCTCTCTCAGCACCCTAGGACGGATCCCATCTGGTACCATGAACTTGTGAGTATCCAAGTGGCTCAGTAAGTCCCTAATTAATTCTTCATGGATTTCAGGGGAGCTACACTGCTCCCTGACCCCATCTACCAAGTAGCAAATCCCCAGTCTTTTTCTCTTCTTGCTTACAGCATCAGGTGCAGAGCAATGCTCCTGTCCTTGGAGTTCCAGAGTATCTGGCAGCACAGCAGAGGAGGACAAAAGTAGAATATCTACTCTGGGGTTACCTCCAGTCTCCATGGCAACTCTGCCAAACTGGCTTCTCCTTCACTCATGAAGTAGTTTTCTGAGAGGCCTGACTACTCAAGTAGATAAATTACTTTGCATTTTCTTTCTTAAAGCATTGAAATCTTGTTTCTAATGAGACTATTGCAAGACTATTGTTTTGGAGAAAAAGGTGCCGGCAGGTACTCAAGTTCAATGTCATAGTTCCCTTCTCTTAAGATTACTAACAGGTACAGTCCTGCCTTTCTGGATTTACATACTGACAGACAAATCTGTATTCACTCTTGTAAGGATGCAAGATTTAGCAGTTCTGGAAATATTGTCCTATCTGCCTTGTTGCAAGAGTCCATGCAGAGTTGTCTAGGATGTTCTGTCCTGCAGCTTCAGGTGTGCTGGAGGAGCAGAGCCAGGCCAGGATTTGTGCAGCAATAGCTTTAGGTTTAGTTTTAAAGGCTTGAGATGTATGCCAATTCTTTTGCAACTCAAGATCACAAAGCTTATCTCCAAAATTTATTCCAGAGAGTATATCACTATAATTATACCTAGAGTCATAATTCTCAGATTTGATGAGCTCCAGAGTTTAAATTCTGAGTCCTTCCCATATCAGAACTATATGAAAATGTGATTTTATTATAATTTTTTAAATTCAGAACAATAACATTATACAATACAATAGAATACAATACAATAGAATAAACCAGGTTGGAAGAGACCTTCAAGATAATCGCGTCCAACCCATCAACCAATCCAACCCACCTAAACAACTAAACCACAGCACCAAGCACCCCATCAAGTCTCCTCCTGAACACCCCCAACGATGGTGACCCCACCACCTCCACAGGCAGCCCATTCCAATGGGCAATCACTCTCTCTGTATAGAACTTCTTCCTAACATCCAGCCTAAACCTGCCCTGGCACAGCCTGAGACTGTGTCCTCTTGTTCTGATACTGGCTGCCTGGGAGAAGAGACCAACCTCTGCCTGTCTACAACCTCCCTTCAGGTAGTTGTAGAGAGCAATAAGTTCACCCCTGAGTCTCCAGCTTCACTGCAGAAGACTTCCATGGATCTTCAAAAGTTAGGGAGAAATTAATAATTTTTTGTTGAACTTATCTTGAATGTGAGTTTCAATATCTGGAAAGGGCATCTGGATCAGCAACTAATTACAAATTCTGTATTTTTGTCCCTAACTTAGGGATTTTCTTTCAGAAAAATCATGTCTCCATTTTTTCAAATTTGTGGACTATTTTTCATTTTGTGAACTTTTTCAAGTAAAGCAATTTGGACAGTTTGTATTCAGCAGCAGAACTCATTTTGAATTATATGTAGGTAATGGAGCAAAAGATGTATAAGGTAAAAACATGTGCTGAGCATATGTACCCCCCTGATACATGCCAAACTTAATTAAAATTCAGACCCTAATTTGTTGTGGGATCTAGACAGCCTACTGGTTTGTCCAGATGTTTATAAATGAGAAAAATATATTCTCTATTGTAAGTCTGCATTTTGCAGACTCTGGGAAACTATTGTCCAAGTGTTATACAATCTCAGTTCCTTAAATACTAACATTCACAATGTTGAGGGTATAGTTTATAGTGAGGTTATAGTTTATAGGGTATAGTTTATTTATAGTTTATAAATCCCAAGCACAACTGAGGCCTTCTGAGGATTGTTCATTTTATGCTAAAGCAGCTCAGTGCAAAACGATGAACAGAGGTCTTCATACACCCTTCTAAGAATACAGGGTTTTAGGCTTTTCAGGAGCTTGGCAGCTTTTCTTCTGAAATACATCCCAAGCAACAATTTCCTGTTGTCCAACATTACTTTCTTATACAGCATGATAAATAAAGAAAAACCCCACTTTCTTCTAAAGTTTGCATTTCTATACTGTTTATTGATGTAGGGTACCTCTTGCCTACAATTATTTCAGTATATTAGGTTACTGAGAGTGTCCTTTATTTCTGCACTGACAAAGGCAACAACTAAGAGAACAGCATACTGATGGATATACTCATTAAACACAATTCAGGAATTTAATTAATAGCGTTTCATGTCACTAAAGAAGTAGGTACAAGTAAAAAAAGGCAGAAAAACCCCTAATACCCCTTTTCACCATTTACAGTGACCTACTCAAGAAGGGAAATTACCTGCAAAAATTACTCTGGGAATCTTTCAGGTAACAAGTCAATTTAGCCTCCTTTTCTTTTCAGAGAACTTCTGAAAGAGTAGGAGGGAAAAAATGTGATTTATACTGCTTAAATTAGCTTCCTCCATGCTATTACTTAAGATTGTTAAATTCTGATAAAATATTATCAAAGCTGCAGTTTGTAATGAGTATTGTTCACTGAACATAGTGTAGGATGGAAAATTCCTGGATACTATGTAAACCACTAACAACATCTGATAGAGTGTTTTGCATCTTTTGGGAAATTCCACGGTCAAACAGAAGAGTGAGTATCCCTAAATGAGCTTTAACTGGCATGCCAGCAAAAGTTTTGTACTTGCAATGAACTTAACACTTAACTAATTCAATTATTTAATTTATTGCACAACACATTTTAATGCCCTCTTTGTTACAAAAATAGTTACTGATGAAGAATGTTTTAACTAGCCAATTCTCCTCCCTCCCACCCTCCCACCCCCCACCCCCACCTCCCTCCCCCTTTTCATTAATATTTACTTCTTTATATTGTAAATAATAGATGATCATGCAGACTGAATTCAGTTACAGTACTGAAGTTTAAAAATTTTCAGAGCCTTAACTGATGGATAAAATTTGGAGTAATTGATCTCATTAGCAGTAAGGAGTTCCTAATTTAAGACTAAGGTCTTGGAATGGATTGGAGACAGCTGATGCTAAGACCTCTGCTTCTCACATGGTTCCATTTTGGTTCCATAGTTCCCATGGACTTCTACAGTTCTGGATCCAGCCCTCTGACTTGCCTTTTACTTAGGCTGTGAGCTCTTCAAAAATGTGACTTTAGTCGTGCATTTTTTTAGTACTTAGCGGAAAGACATATTTTTTCTTGGCTACTTTTTTCAGGACATTAGGCCTGTGTTTCTGGGGAAACACTTTTTCCTGGAAGGAACTTCTCTCAGTCCCCTTTTGACTGTGAGAAATATCACAGAATGATTCTGCATCAAGTCACAAATTCTCTATGATTACAGAAATATCATGAAAACCTGACAGAGTTTAGCTTGCTATGAATATTCTCAGCAAGAAGCAGCACTGAGTCACACAGTGCTGACAAGAATAAAAATATTTTTCTCAGTGTATTAATAAACGTGAGAATTTCTCAATACCTCTGAATACATCTTCCTACATATATTGTTATGGAACCTCACATGTAAATGAACTAATTCACCAATTGTTTTTCTTCATACAGTTTTTATTAACAAACACTTAATATTTTTCCTGCAATTTTAGCCATTATTTAACTTTTTACAATGGTGGAATTCTATGGTTTATTGTGTCATTTCCTGATAGACCATAAATCTCACCACCACAAGTGTTTCTTGTCTTCAGGACCGACTGACAATTGCATCTGCTTATCTGCTACACATGTAGAAGAGCTCCGTGGAGACTCTGCTCAAAAGAGCAGAGACTGGAGATGATGAAGCTCCAGTAATAAAGCCTGTCTTAACAGTTGTCTGTGCAGTAATAAGCAAATGAGGGGAAAAAAATAAAATAGGGGAAAAAATTCTCCCAGTGCAACCTGATCCTCTCACCAGACATGTAATGACTTGTGCCAAAGGAGCATCACTGCTTATATTTCTTCTGTTATTCAGTTATATTTGACAAGGAAGAGCAAGCCTTGCTTTGCACATTTATAGCAGTTGAAGGAGTCCTTCGAACATTTTATGCTCATACTGTGACACCTGCATTAGCATCAGTTGAGGTTATTCTCTGTCAATGGATCAAGCTTGGAATTCCTCCTTGAATTAAATGTCTCAACTTTTCCATGTGATGCTAAGAGTTGATTATTACCAAATTAAGGATTGTTTCTTGACACATTACAAAATATTAAGTATAAATTTAAAATGTATAGGTTTGAAACACCTCTGCTCTGGTTCATTATTAATATTTTTTCTATATTTGCATGCTATATTTCTTACTAGGTAAAATTCACTCTCAAGGTTTTAGGTATAAGCATCAGAAGCTTAACGTGAACAGTATTTTTCCTTACATTGTAATTATCTTGACAATGACTATAAAGAGTGGTGAAGAGCAACTTAGATAAGGAGTATGTCCTACCCTATAAAGCTGGGAAGTACCTCCTACATGTAGGGAGTTCAGGCATTCTAACAAGGCAACACAGTCAGCCACTAGTGCTGATGCCTGATAGTCTTTGTATTAACATTAGACTTCTGATTCTAGTGTAATTAATGTCTGTTTGAAGAAGTCTCAATGGCAAGTCAGATCTGAAGTATATAGATCTAGCTCTTTGTAAAATCTGTTTCTCCTTCTTTTTTAGGTAAATACATTTTCCTTCACATAAAAGATTGTTTGGTACCTTCACATAAGTATCAAGACCTACTCTACAATTGATTATCTTGGCATGGTTCCTGCTACTGTCCTTCCAGTTAAAAATAGAAAAGTAGCTCTTGGCAGCAAGCACTCAGAAAAAAAGTATTAAATAATCAACACCTCCCACACTGGTGCCCTAGAAAAAAAAAAAAAGTGAAGTGACTTGGGTGATACTAAAGTATCCAAGAGAAGAACATCTAGATCAGATTGTAGAGTTTGAATTGGTTGATCAAGCAAAGAACGTATGCTAACATGAAGACATGTCTCACAGTGTGAATATTGAATGAATATGCTTATACCTGGGTAATAGAATCTGAGGGTCTTAAATATTGAAATATCAGCAGAAAGTGTTACGTTTTGAGAGAGATCACAGAAGCTAGCTTGCTTCTATCCAGAAGCTCCTAGTGGCAAACCATGTTATTTGTTAAACAATTTCTACCAGTCCCCAACCTTTGATTCCCCAAAAAGGAAAAAAGTTATCCAAGTATTGTATTGACTGAGGGTTAATATTTGTACTCAAGGAATAATTTGTGTGGCAGAACAAGATTCATATCTTCCAAAGGTTCAGTATTATGTCAAATGGTGTAATCGCTATCAAATCATGATACCACTTGTCCATCTCATCAAATTAACCAGTAAATAACAAATCTGTTGTCATCAGAACTGTAACTTGTGAAAAATAGATCATGTTTATCTCGGCACAATGTTGACCTTCCCACACTGTAACAATGTTTACTCATGTTCTGCTAATTACATAAATTCTAATTTTTACTCTTGTACATTTCTCACCATAAACAAATAGCATAGCTGCATACTTTACAGAAGCAAGTGAAAGGCAACATATCTAGGCAGAAACAAATCAGAATCTTCTGACTGTGGTTAATATTTTCACTTGCCTACTATAAAAGCTGCCAGCACATTCTCTCCTGAGAGTAAAACCCCAGGAAGTGAAGCTCTGTTACATCTTTTGAGGGGGCAGCACAGCAGAGCACAAGGATGGGAATACACAGGCAAAGTCATAATTATGCCTTCTACTGTTACTGTAGTGAGAAAAGAGCTTGGAGAAAATCTTTGGCTGAAGCAGCAGAAGGGCAAATAATCCCCCTAGGGACAGTGAAAATGAACAGAGAAAAATATAATCCCAGAAGTACTGATGAGAAGAAATTTAGCTAACACACGTTTAACCCTTTAAAAATCCATCCCTTGAGACGCGATTTCAGATCATGATGCATCAGGGTTCTGAACTCTATCTCCCAAATTAAACTATTTTCCTGGCAAGATCTAAATAGGTTAAATTTTCTCACCTTCTGTCTTATTTAAGTGTCAGAAACTTAACACAACTTTTACAGCTGCCTCTTATACATATAAGAGATAAGATTTTATATATATATAAAATCTTAAAGTTTAATACAAGTCCTGTAAAGGAATGCTAATGAAGCTGTGAGCTATATTTAGCACTGTTGGCCAATTTCCTCATGTCTTTTTGGGCCATAGAGAACCACCTGTGTGACTGTGGCAGCAAGCCAGAAAACAACTGTATGATTTACGCCCACTAGTTTCCTATAAGCTGTGGGAGTTTAACCTTATTCACCAACTTCTTGCACAAAAGATCCTGAGAACTGCTTTTTTTTTTTCCCCAGAAAAGCACACTGAATGAAAAAAATTAAAATACTTCCTGCCTCTACATTCTTAAAGCCTGATAAGGACAGTATCTCTGTAACAAAGCAGCTACTATTTTTCATGCAATTTAAGAAATGCTAACTGGATTGAGAATTTCTGTGCTACTGAAAAAGCCTAACAGAGTCAGCTTTATCATGTTATTTAGACATCTAAATCTCAGCAATATTGAAGCAATTAAGTACCTTAAGAATTTTTAAAAATCTAGCTGTTATGCTACTGTCAGTCTTACTACAGACATCAGTTGCAGAGCTAAAACAGTGAACTGCTACCCCAGGCTGTTTAAGAATTCATCTCCACTAAAGGACTTGTTTGTGACATGCTACTTGCACTAGGAGATAATTCATATTATACACAGTTATAGATCTGAATGGAAGAAGTCTTATAGAATTTAGAAAGGTAAACCCCCTGTAAACAGTTTCTATTGGAGAGAAAATACAACACTAAAAAAAAAAACACAAAAAACCCCACAACCCAGTAGACCATCTTCACTACTGGAATATTACTCAAGACAAAGACTAGACAAACACTTGTCAAAATCCCAAGTATTTGTAAAATGGCAGGTCAGAGCAATGCACAGGGATGTTAGGGATAGAGCTTTCTTTCAGACTTTGGGCTGCAGTTGGGTGTGCACACAGTGTGCTTCACAGCTAATGCCAAACTCTTCTCATTATTCCCTGCACAGTTTCTAGGGGAACATCTTCTGTGGATACATGAGGGATCAATATTCTGTCTCTGATTTGCAAGATAAAAGCTCAATCGTGAGTCTTTAAAATAATTTCCTCTCAAAAGACTCCAGCTGGCAGATTTACTTGTCCTGTGCTACTTGCTGAAGCCCTACAACTAATTCTTTTACATACCATTTCTCTGTGCAGCTCCCTCTTCTGTAATGTTTTTATCACAGGAGCACAGCAAAGCCTTCTTCCCAGTTGCCTGCAACCCTAATGTCTCCTTCTGCTCTTTTTTGGTTAAAAGTCTCAGTAAATAGAAATAGTTGGTTTTGTATCAGGAGTAGTGAAGAATATCAATTCTGCCCTTTAACTCCATTTAATAAAGAAGCTGTTTTTAAACACTGAGAGATCCTAGAAATGTGTTAAAATATCCTTCCCAGACCTACCAGATAATTTTGTAAAATTACATTCTCAAACTCCTCATTCACACAACTAAACACAATTTCTCACTTGAAAAGTCCTTGTACCCTTCTCATTTGTGGCCTGAAAAGCATTGCAAAAATAAAGTGCTTCAGAAGCAGTTTTTATCAAACTTACACAGACCCTATTCATTGCAATCACATTCAGCAGGCAGGACTGTTTAAACCATCTGCAGTTGTCCTCAACATTTCTCAATAATTTCAACTATGGTATTTTATCTGCTTTTATCTACTCTAATTTTCCACTCAGAATATTTCCTTAGCTCATTTTACTCCCAGTACCATGTGTTTTCAGTAACAGTACAGAGTGAGATTGTGTTTCATTCAGTGCCTGTTCCCTAACACAACAGTGCTGCTAAGCACAAGCTCTCATCTTAACATCTGGTTCCAGCTGGCTCAAGCTGGGGATCTTTGGAGGTACACGCTGCCTACGGGAGCTCACTGGCTGCAAGTATGTGCAGCCCTCCATGACACACTGCAGCTCCTGGTTCACAGAGCATGGCTCCAGAAGGCACCCTCAACAGGGAACATTATCCTCAGCACTTTCTGCAGGCAACCAAGAACTCCAAAATTCACATCTCTTACTAATATCAAATAAGCTAGCTGCCCTTACAGGGAAAGAAAGAGAAAGCTGCAGCCCATTTTGTTGGGTTACTGGAATGAGGCTGACTGGCTAATTCCATGAATTAGTGTGTTATAATTCCATCCTTTAAAGGCTACATGTACTTAGCCTCTTTTCACCTTCGGTTCTCTCCCATCCCTCATTCCTGCGCAGCTCAGTGTTTAAGTAATATCTAACAACAATAAATGATAATATAATTTTCTTGTGTTGTCATTGCACTGTAGCAATAAGAAGGGGTTTCATCCAGCCCAAGGTGACCTTAGTTTTCATTTCCTGAGAATGCATAATTTTTCCTCTTTTAGCCTTTTTAATACTGGTACAGGGATCTCACAGGAGAAGGTCAGATATGAGATCTTATGGCTATTTCTTTGCTGACAGTGGGATTTGATGAGGGAAGGAGGAGTGGACACAGCAGAAGAATTACAGCTGCTAGGTATATCTTACCATAACTGGGGGTCACCAGTAAGAAACAAAACCATTACATCAGAACTAACATGAGAGTGGAAGATGAGGATGTCTGCCTGATTTTTCTTCACTGTGTTTTTGGCCAGCTGTTGGGGCTGCATCTCACAAGGCAGCTCTGATGTGCTATGTCTCTCTCATTCATTTCTACCCATGTACTACACCTTCAGGGGATCAAAAGTTTATTTCCTAGTTTGTAATCAGTGACAAAGATCTTTGTCACATAGCTGTTCCCTCTGTTTTCTCCACAGGGTAGGTGCCTCTAGATTCTGTTTGAGGATGCTCATTTCAGCTACATGATCCAAGAAGTGTATGTGGGATTTTTCTTACTCGTGGTTTCTTGCCTACGACTTAGCAGGTGTCATTTTTTTATCCAGAAAGGACCAGAATTTATTCACTGAAATAGAAATTTTCATGGTAGGAAATATTACTGCCAGATTCTAACAGTGCTTTATTGCTGAGAAATTTAAAGTTCCTGTTGATGATACCCACAGGCAAGAGAAAGACGTGCACATAACACATAATTTCAGAGATTTTATAACAATTCTGCTCTTTTCTAAAATTAATATTATGCAACAGGGGGGAAAAAATATGAAAAAAGGAAAGAGGTGGGCAGAGAGAGAGTAACATGCTAGTATTTGTTAGGCCTCACATTATTTTGTCATTTATATTTTGTGTTTGTAGCATTAGTTCTTCATTAAGTTACATGGATTTGTTAAGAAGGTCAGGTCATATGTTATCATTGTAAGCAGCTGTGCTTGAACAGCAGTTGGTGGTCATAACTAATGGATATGCTATCATAGTAGGATGCGTGCTTAAAATGTGACTGCGGTATTTTTTCTTTAAAAGCACATCTCCAGTGCTGGAGACCTAATTCTGCACCTTTAGTCCTGATTAAATCTTTGCTGTTCCAAAGATCAAGCACTTAATACTCACAAACTGGCTTCCAAAATATTAATGTCAGGAGCCAAGCAAATGGTTTCCCGCCATTCACAGGCTCTCATACAAATCCAAGTTTTCACAAAGTTCCTTTTCTGAGGTTCATAAGCCAGCAGCTTTTTTTCTTATCTGCTTTTGTTACATTTTTGGTGCAGTAAGTTTTAGCTTTTTAACTCGCTCTGGCTGCACCAGGGAGAAAACCACCTGTACCATGCCATGGAACTAGCAATAAACAACAAATACGACAGTTTATACTTTCAGAGTCCTCATAATACTTTACATCATGCAAGTGTGAGAGCCCTGTTTCCACAAGGCTGCATGTTTTAGAAACAATTTTTTTTAATCTATAAATCACAGGTAGAGGTCTCAGATTCTATTACAAAGCTGCATTTAATGATATACAGAAGATTTCTCTGAGGTAATGCATGCTTGATAAGCATGATAATAGTAATTGAAAATAGTGGGGGAAAATGGTCAGGGAAAAAGCATTGCAGAGAATACACTCATCAGCAGATAATAACTAGTGGGAATATACCATTAAACCATACAGTATTTTAAAAAGTAAGGTGATATACAACCAAAAGTTGATTGATCAGTTTAAGAAGCCCCAGAACAGTCCTTGATTTCTGCACTTACCTGCAAGTTTTGCACTGTGCATGGCCATGCTTTGTAAAATGCTTTCTTCTTACAAGGGATACAATAGAAAATACAAACTGTATGTATACCGAAGCACGTTTACTTATAAATATCTCAGTGAAACATGATTTTGTATTTCATTTCTAATATTTCATTTTATGCTGAAATAATCCACAAATTCCACATAAAACATTAGGCCTTTTCCAAGCAAAGGAAAAGCTAAAGAAATTATTCACAAATGTTTGCATGAATTCTAAATTGGTTTTCTATTTGAAAGTGTTCACACCCCTTTTGGTGATTAATCCCTGAACATTTGTGCTAATGGACATCTGCCCACACAAATGTTTGGCTTTTCACTAAGTGACAACTTATTTTATTTGCAAATAAGGTACTGGTGCCCCAATAGGGCACTCACCATCATCCAGTCAAAGAGTAGGAAGGGTGCCATGTGATTTAGGTTACTAATCTTATATAATGAGTTGTGAATAGGCAAAGATACAGTGGAATTAACAGTTCAGGAATACCACAAGTAGAACTGTTCTCTCAATGGGTGTTTGACATTCCAAACAACCAAAATAAAATTAGGCTTTTGTGAAAATGGGAGAAAGGGTGTGTAAGATAAAAAGTAGTATAAAATATTACAGCTGTACTACTATAGACTGGTTTTGGTCTGAATCCTGATGAATTGAAGTTTTAGAAGATAATATAAGAAAAAACAAAAACACCTTTCGAAGTATATAAACAAAGCAAGGAGCTGAAGAATTTATTTAACTGTACACACACCTAGTATTCACTTGCAGGCACTGAGGCACACAACTGAAACTCTGAATGAAACTTTCCAGGCTATTTATAGTTATTGTTTGGTTCAGAACAGTGGCCCAAACCAAGCATATATTCTGCATATTTTAGCCTCAGAAATCAGCTGGAAGTGTTAGAAAAGCATTCTTCTGGTAGGTTTTTTGTTTGCAAGCTTGGTGGTATCTCAGAACTGTTTTCTTAGCTATTGATTTTTCAGGTGAGACTGGTATTGAATGAACAACTGCAGGAAAAGTGCTCTTTTCATCCAATCTACAAGCAGGACATAGGACAACTGTATTAAGAGTATTCCACCTTTCCCCTACCAGAAACACATGGCATCTGCAACTCCTTGCTTCAATGAAAAGCAAAAAATTGAGTCAGAGATTTCTCATTAAAGCAGTAGAAATGTCTACTTAATTTGCCACCCTTACCTTAGTAGGATCTGTTTGAGATGCAGCGTGTAAGACCTCTCCAGCATGCCTTGATTACCTTAAAAAGAAGAATGAGAGAACAACATTGCAATGGCAAGAAACAGTACTCTGTTCAGTTGAAGCGTCTCAGCTATTCTATGGCTTAAAGAAAATATAGAAGATTGGTAAATGCTGACAAAACAAACATTGATTTGCTTTGCGGAGGTGCAACTGCTTAAATTAAAGTAAGATCTACCTACTCAAAAGTTATTTTTCTGCCAGTTGGTTTGCACAGCAGTGCACATATATATCCAGCAACAACAACAACAAAATTAAAAATCTGCCTGTCCCTATGGAGCTGGTTATCTCAGTTTACATATAAGACAATCCGAACTAACAGGAAACCTGCAAAACAGCATTGACCACTGTCCCAGTCCAGGGGTGCAGGAATACAGCTGATTTTTACAAGAAAGGCTGATTTTAAGGAAAAACTTGGAAAGTGGTACTGGTTGATAGATACCTCTAAAAGTTTTCGACCTCAGAGTGATGAATAATTGTTTGAATGAAATGTCTTAAAGCTTACTTGCTCAATAACATAGACAAGGATAGGATTTTAGGAAAAAATTGTTTACTGAAAAAGTAGTCAGACATTGGAATAGGCTGCCTGGGCAGGTATTAGAGTCACCATCCCTGAAGGTATTCAAAAAACTTGTAGACATGGCACTTGGGAACATGATTTAATGGCTATGGTGGTGTTAGGTCTATGTCCAAGTTCAAATTCTTTCTGCTTCAGTTTGAGTCTTGACTTCAGATTGTTTGGAACAAATGCATACTCTGTCTAATCCGTGAAAATGACCCTGTCTAACAGAAGATTACATTTCAACGATTCAACATCTTTGGAGGAAAAAGTATATTTTTCATTAACACTTCATCACAGACTTTTCAGCTTTAATCCTGAATTTACTGGAAGTAACAGATTTAAAACTTACAATTTTCAATGACCAACTGTTAAGGAGTAATTCCTTTTTCAAGACACATTGGATCTCTACAAATTTATATGCTTGAACTGTTGCCTTATAGATAACTCTAGTACCATTTAATTGCATTCTTGATTGATTTCAAATGCCAGGAGAGGTCAGGCCTAATCAGTACTTGAATGGGCAAACTCCCAAGAAACCTGACACAGAGCAGGTTGCAGTGATCCACCATACGGGACTCACACTCCATGACTGCCTCTCAGCAAGGGCCAGTAAACAGAACTTTCCATTCCAAGAACTTGACAGCTTGTAGTCTCTACTACTCTTTGTTATTGTTAGGACTTCAGCTGTCATACCGTAATCAAAATTCCATTTAGAAATTACAGCAGGCCTAATTCTGCCCATGTTGACACAGTCAAACTTACTTTAGTGAAAGCAGAATGAAATTATAAACCATTATAAACCTAACAGTTTCTACATATTTTCATTTTGATAGACACTCTTGCCTTCTGCCCTCAGACGTTAGGTAGTGCAATGTTTCTTTAAATGGCTCGCTCTTCTACCCTGGAGGTAGTCACAATTGTGTGATAGATGAATTTGTCTCTGCCTTATACAGCACATGGTATGCTTAAATCATCGCTTGAGAAGTTCTAGGCTATTATGTCAACATCACTGCTGCTATGGTGGACACAATATCCTCCCAGTCTGCAGCAGCACAGTTAGCTCAATTTCAGTTGTGATTGGGGGAAGAAAAAAACAACAAAACAACACACACCCACAAAAACAGAAGCTCAAAGAAAGCAAAGGCTCAATTACTATTCAGCCTGCCTGAATATCTCAGCAACATTTTCAATATTCTACTCAATATATTTAGCAGTCAAGTTGGTGAATTGTTTTGTTCGTCCTCACTTCACCTATGTAAAGCTGCCTTCAGCATGTGCCTCTTTCGCTGTCACTTACGCTGACATCCAGTAATGGCTAGTATTAGAGTTTAACAGGCAAAATGGATGCTGGTATAACCCAGCATGTCTGCTTTGTGTTGCAGTCCTATCCACAAGAGCTGGACATGCATTTTTCTCACTTTTTTTTTTTGCCAACCCTCATTTTGGGGGCGTTCTTTGTAAGCCATTTCTTTCTCTTCCCGCCCTCTGCACAAACCCAGCATTGTGGAATATGAAATGAGGAACAAGGGTATTGCAGACTGCTTCTCCATAGCCCAGTCACTCCAGATCCCTTGTTCATTAAAAGCTCCTATTGACTTGAAATCAGTTCCACAGGGCTTTGTGATGACAGAAATTTGCCTAGAGACAATTTGGCTGAATTTTGTTTTCAGACTTCAAAGAATGTTGTTCTTGTACATATAGTTCAGATGGAATTATTGATAAAGTTGGAGTGGGATTAACAAAAAGTGCTGCTGGGGCCACGGCTGTAAACTCTGAGCCTGTGATATGTTGTGAAACATTGAGTTTTATATCTGATCTTTACACTTTTTCAGATCTTTATGAACTCAAGACCAAATTCATTGAAGTGATGTTTGGTTTCAGTTTTCTGCCTGTTTTAGGACTTCAAATTTTACACTGACTGATGTTTTACTATGGGAACTTCATCCTGAGGATGTTCATCGCAGTCAAAAAAAACAAAAAAGATAAAGCTAAAATCTTTAACATGCAAGAACAAACATTGCCTTTATATTTTATTTTCTTTATTTTGCTATACATAACAGTATATATATTACCCATGTAAACTTCTGCTTTTTGGAAGCTAAGTAATTTTCCATGCCTGAATTTTAGTTTGTAAGTAGTTTCGTCCAGATTAGATGGCATTTTACCTAGTGAAACATTTTCAGCCCTTGAACCAATAGTCAAACCTGAACAATTGGGGTGGGAATGGGGGCAGGGCAGGATTAAATCATGTTGAAATTTCATTTTGAAAATTAAAACTTTATGTATTTCAGAAATAGTGAAATGGCACTAGAGAAGCCTTTTGAAAAGTTCTTAAACTGGATATGTACTCCTAGGAAAAAATTGCTTCCAGAAATCACACAAGAGGGAGGGGGAAGAAAGAAGAAAGAAAAAAAACAAATGTCTCACAAAAAAATGTGCTGAGATCTACTCCTGAGCTATCATATGGGTGATTCAGGTTGATTACAATAATTCCTCCTGGAAAAATGTGATTTACCTTTTCTGCTGTGGAGCATATGAAATGAGGAGCCTCTCTAGAATAAATACCACAAAACATTTGCTATACCTGAGTCAAGGAGGGATGGGGGGCAGGGGGGTAGGTGGGGATAGGAATCTTCTTGGGTTCTATTGTTCCAGAAGATTTTAACTGTGAAGTCCTGATAATTGGATAGCTTTAAGAGAACAATTTATTGTAGTAGCCAAACAGTTCACAGAGTTTCTCCTGTGACGATTTTTCACCATTTATTTGAATATTTCTGAAATAAAAATTTTTGCTTTCATGACAAATTTTTACCCCCAAACAAGTTTTAAAAATATAAACTTCCTGCCAAAAATCTTAACAATTCCCTTCTAACAAAACCCATATGCTAATATCAAAGTAGCACTTATAATGAGATCTGTGATAGTTCACATTTAAATTTAAATAGCATAGCATATTCAAATGAGGCTGACAGCTCATGAGATAACTTAGCAATTTTGACTCCAGGTTTCTTGATTTATCTAATTGGGCTGGGTAGAGTTAACTTTTGGAAAGCCTGAGGGGAGATTGCGTCATTCTTGCCAACTACCCTTTCAGTCTGTCCCTATTTTTCACACCACTACTGTAAACAGATGACTCACCTGGAGCCTCTGTGCTCTCACAAGCAGGAGGGAGATGCTGGGGACAGCCTTCACATGGGCCACGCAAAGAATGAATCCCAAGGCTCTCCCTCCTGCATGTTGAGGGAGAACAAAGTGGGGAGCATAATCCAGCCTCTGGTATTTTTAGCCACTTTAAATGAAGGAGGCTAAAGAATTTTCATGCCCCTGATTTATAATCAGGTTAAATAACAACAGCTCTTTGCTCTTTCCTTTGGATGCTTCACTCTGTCATCCTAATACGCATGTGTATGTGGCTTAGGATGTGCATTTCCAGTCCCCTGAACAACAGCACTACAAAGATCATCTTAAGCCCCCTTTATAACAGTATAATGACATTATCAGAAATCTTGTGTGACCTCTTGTACACCATCAAACTATTCTGTCAATATCCAAAACCATTAGCAAGCTGCTAAGAGGGGTTTTGTGCCTGATAAGGGATGTCGAAGTCTTTATTCTTCAGGACTTATTTTCCTGAAACTATTTTCACTGCAAGTCTGTACCCAGAGATCTCATCTGCGTTTATCGCTGAACAATGAAACTGCCAGGCTCATTCCCATAGGATGGCTTTCTTCAGTAATTTCTCTAAGTAGTTACATTATGTATAATTAAAAGTAAGCTGACAATCTATAACTAAAAGTATGTACATACATTATATGTGTATAAATACATATATGCATTGTGTATGACTATCTGCACCTATGTATGCATATATGATATTTATACATACCTACATATATTTTATTTCCTTTTTTTTTTTTCTTTTTAATTATATGTAATGTAACTATGGAATCAGTCACTGGTTCATGCTGTATCAGAGTTCTTCCCTGTTGAACCGAGCACAGTGACACTGAGGGACTGTTTCAGATTAGAACTTTTGAGCAGTCATATTATAACATTCAGACCATATTCTCCAGGATTAAATCCACAGTGGCCCTTTGGAGGGTTCTTCTGATATTGCTGTCATACTGTCCACCTCACACTGCCTGCTCCCAGGGTACCCACTGAGCTGTCCAGAGCGTGCAAGAGTTTGCAAAGGTCATGAACATAGGGTACACCCAGTGCTGTTGACAGCACTTCCGGTGGAAAGCAGAAGGCCCGCAGGTTCTCCAGTACTAAGGAGTAGTTTCAAGCATGGGGGACTCCTCAGAACCCCCAAAGGACTGAATCCTTCCAAGTCAGAACTGCTATCCTGCAAGGGGCAGGAGGAAAGGCAACTGGCATGCACAGTTCCCCAGGGATGACTATATTTTACACCAGTGCAAGTCCTTTTCTTTTTCAGTTTTGGATAAAGGAACACCTTCAGTCTGGGGATGAGATTGTAGCCTTTCATGCCCTGAGACAGGGCCGGAGGGTGTGCAGCACTTCACATACAGCAATTCCATTTGGTTTGAGTCGAACTGTCTTCTGTTTACAAAGGAAACATTGTGGTGCAAAAGTAGACCAAGGTCTTCAGCAGCAGCTTGCTTCTTTCTGGTCATTCATTTGAAGATTAGAAAAAATGCACATAGTCTATAGGTGTGAAGTCTATAGGTGTGAACTCTTACTGTGGGAGTCTGGCAAAGACAATAGGATGAAGAAAACCCGGTACCCATGTGTAGCCTGCCTTGGATGAAGTATAATTAAATGTTTCATTAGTTCTCCCTAAGACACACATAGTTTGGCACTCATCCAATTCAGCTCCTAGTTATCCCAAGTTAGAAATAATTATCAGCATCATTCACTAACAGGCAATCCTATCAATGTCTGTGAAATTTGAGTTGCAGGAAGATGAAACTCCCCTCTGTTGCAGTGAGCAGTGTTTCACTGAGATGTTGCTGGGTTTATTTTCCCTGCGTAACTCCCACATTTGCAGACTGAAGTAGACAGATGACCCAGCAAACAGTTTACAAATACCAGTCACTTTGCAGCACATCAGCAGATTTTCCATATGTCTGCCACAGCTGCCATGCAAACTCAAGAGCTCCCCAGTTGGAATCTGCTTCTCTGTCCTAGGGCACTACATCACTTTGATTCTTCTGCGACCATACTGAGCTTAAGTGGGCCAAAAGTCAACAAGTTACAAAAGAACTATGCGAGAAGGAAAGTCTCAAACACCTTCTCTCCTAGAAAAAAAAACAAAACAAACATTATGAAGCAACTACAGCTTAGAAAATAATGCATGGTTTGTCTCAGAAAAAAAAATGGTAAAAGTATTGCAGAATATCTCCAGGCAGACAGTTAGTGCCTGTAATATACTTCCTTGTAAAACAAGATAACGCATTCCCTCCCATAATGAATTAGATTCTAGATAAATATCTATGAGAACAAACTCTCATCAAGGTGACCAAATAAAATCCAGCCTGAAAGGAGTATAGAATTTGACATTTCATGTCTGTTCATATATCTGGCAATGAAGATATAACACAAGACACTCTAGGTGGTGTGATGGAGGGGAAGGGGAAAATATGTTGTCATGTTTCAGTTGCAAAAGACAGCAATCCCACTGCACTGATTTCTGTGTAATTTGCATCTGGGAAACACTGCTCCATTTCAATTTAGTTTCTATTTTATACTTAATTATAAAAAGAACAAATACTCTGAAGAAATTTAAGAAGGCAACAATGAGATACAGTTTATAATATAGACCATGAAAACCAAAGCAACTTTTGATGGAAGTCCTGATACAGTAATTGTTTTGGTTTGTCTTAGTACATAGCTAAAAGCAAAATGTACTGCAAATACACATCAAGCAAAGACTGCTACAAAATGCAGGATGCAATGCAAACCAATGATTCTTTTACATACACAAATTTTAAAGCCTCTTTTCTATGTGCTGGTGGTATGTGCTTTATCACACACCTATTGAGTGGTTAAGACCAATAGATTTCACGTTTTGCCATTTGAAGTGTGTGGCAAAAAATAGTGCCTCATCACCACATTTTCAGTAATTGGTTTTTGCTCATGCTGTACAAAACTCACACCAGTGCCATGGAATTTGTGTTTGGTTTTGTTTTTTTTTTTTCAAAATGGAGTAGACACACATTTTCCTTTTTGGCTTCTTAACACAGATATTAGGAGATGAGTTAGTTTTTACGATATTGTCAGGAGTAATGCAAATATTTAAATCTACGCTTTCACGCTGTCAATTTGACAGATTGCTGCTGGTTTGGATGAGAAAGTAAGAGATTTTGAAGCCTCCACAAAGGAATGAAGATATTTCTGAGAGCGCAGGGTAGTGCTGACAAGAACTAGACGTTCTTAAATGTGCAGGTCATCAGATCCGACAGCAGTCACGGTGGAGCACTTCCTGTGGAAGCAGTGATCTGTTCCAGATAGGAATTTGCTGATTTGCATGATCTAAATCAGTAGCATCTGCACTGTATACGAGTACTCTTCTGATTTTGTACACGTCATATTCAGCAAAGAATAAATTCAGGCTGACAAACATCCTTAAATACCAGTAAAGGAAATTTTCTGTAAGCTTCCCAGCAACAACACCAAGCATGCTGAGCAATCATGAGAGAGTGCAATATCCACCCAAACATAACATGTTGCAAGAACTGTGAGGATCAGTTCCTTAGTTCATGTTCTCCTGCAGCTACTAGGCTGGGCTGGTGGTGTAGGGAGGGGTAAATTGCCTGGCCATCATGGTTAGAGGTTGCCTGTTCCCTGTCTGAAATCCTGTTGTGAAGGATTGTGTCAGAGCTGCCAGGCAGATGCAATGGCAGAAAAAGGGTTTAGAGAGTCAAGAGATTGCAGATAACTTCTGCAGATCTAATGTGCTTGCACCTTGGGACACATGGAAAATACAAGTGGCCAGAATTTCATGCTAATGCAAAAGACTTACTGGAAGTATTTGTGTGAAGTTAAGCTAACTGGCTGTTCAGTGTATGTGCATAGACAGTGGTTTCACACAATGCTTTTTCCCAGCCACACAAAACCGTGCTGGCTTCCTATGAAATAAATAGCTATTATGATACATTCATGGTGGGTTAGGACCACCCACAGTTCTATTTCTGTCCCTAATGTTGTGCTGTCACTGTCTCAGTATTTGGTGCTTGCCTCATGTCATACGCCCATCTGATTCTACCTTGTTGCAGTGACTCAAAGGCTGAGCACAGAAAACCCTGACAGTTTCTCCTCCCTGCACTACAAAGTAGGTGTGCCAAAGACCATGTCCCACTCGACAACTGTACTGTGCCAGCATTGAAGTGACAGACATAATGGCATGCTCACACGTATGAAGGGGGATGCCTTGTACAGTGTATAGAGGAGTCCTCAGAAAATTAGAGGACAGCATTGAAGCTCATGATGTGATGCTTCCGCCAAGTTTGATGTGTTCTGACAATATGGAAAGATAAGAGTTCTCAGGAATACTTATGAAGGCCTGAGCCAAGTGACTGCTGATCACTTTTATCCTGTCCCAGTGGATTTTCTATTCCCAAGCCCAACTTTCACTACTAGCATGCAGCTGCTGTGTGTTGAGCTACAGCAGACATAAACTGAATTGAAACAAAAGTTTGAACTTGATATACATGATAGTATAGGTTTAGCAGTGCCTCTAACGTGGCTTATAGCCCGAGTAGAAAATACTTTCTTGTTAGCCAATCATGCTTCATTAAATGAAAGAAAACAGAGCCTGAAGATGTACCTAAGGAGTCACAGTTTCAGTACAGGGCAGTGAGAAAGGATCCCAACAGTCCCCAGTATCTTGGTAAGACTGAAACATTTTGCCAGCATTGCACAGTGTATAGATAGATTGGTAAGAATGGATATTCACTGGGAAACAGCAGCATTTGATTTCTTTCCTCCTTTTTGTCTTCTCTTTGAGAATAAGCTGCCACCACTGTAGCTATTCTTTACAAGAATTTAAATCAAACACCAAGTACAGAAACATTATTTTCCTTATCACTGGCTCACTCCAAGTACCGTGGTAAATTACTCTCTGCTTTTCAGTTAGTAAAATCAGTAGAGATGACTTGTGTTCTATGATTCTGTCTCAAGCCTCAAGCTGAAGCTTTTTGCCTGATTCTTTTTAATTGGCACGGTGTGATTAAAGTGCCTTGAGTTGAGATAATTGATGTTGGCATTGCAAAGACAAATGGTGTAATTCTGTACTAGAAGAAACAGGGGGCACATGGATGGCTTTGATAGGTGGTCTGTGCAGTGGGTGGGGAACTGGATGACAGGCCATACCCAGAAGGTGGTAGTAAGTAGCTTATCTCAGCCTGGCAGCCAGTCACAAAGTGGGGCCCCAAGGAATCAATATTGGGCCCAATGGTATTAAATATTTTCATAAGTGATCTGAATGTTAGGATCAAGAGCATCCTGATGAAAGTTGCATACAACACCAAAATGAGTGGGGAGGCTGACACTCCAGAAGGTAGAGCCACCTCCGGGAAGACTTGCACAGGTTGATGGAGTGGGCTAGCAAGACCCTTATGAAGGTCAGTAGGGACAAATGCAGGGTCTGGCACCCATGAATACATAACCGAGGAGTTCAGCTCAGACTGGAATCCACCTGGCTGGAGGGCAGCCCTATGGAGAAGAACATGGGGTCTTGGTGGATAACAAGCTCAGCATGACTGAACGATGTGCTGCAGCGGCAAAGAAGGCCAACAGAATGCTGGGTTGTACCAACAAGGGTATACCAGCATACACAAAGAAGTCATAATCCTACTCTACTCGGTACTTCTGTGGTAGTTTTAGGCTGTACCTTGAAAATTTTCCACAGATCTTGAACAGAAAGTGGTAGAATGTAAATAAATCACCACTGGATATAAAAAGGAAAATAATGATACGTTCTAAATAATCCCATTGGACACATATCTACCATAAAGGTGGTTTTCTAACACTAAGACTCTTTTCAGCTTACTCAGTCTGGCAGATACTAACTTGTGCTGGCTTTGCTGACCTTGAATGAGTTCTTGTTGTGGCTAAGTATGAATAAACAGCAACTCTCTGCTCTTTCTCTTGTCCCGTGTACCGGGGTGAGGGAGGGGAGCAGGGAGTGGGGAAGCTATCAGTAGAACCCTGGTTTGTCCAGTGGGGTTTCTTGTGTTGTTTATAAATTGTAAATACATGTAAATATTGTATATTTTGTACATATTAATTTCATTTAGTTTCTAGAGTGTAGTTTTACTTGTAAATACAGATTAATTTGCTTTCTAACTGAGCTGGTCTGGCAATTTTATATTGGGGGGCAATTTTCAACCCACCAGAACTTGTCAGGTCACACCTGGAGTACAGCATGCAGTTTTGGTCCCCACTGTACAAAAAGTTTCAGACAGGCTGGAAAGTGTGCAGGGAAGGGCCACAAGAATCATAGTAGGACTGGAAGAGCTGCCATATGAGGAAATGCTGAGAGAACTGGGTTCATTCAGCCTTGAGAAAAGAAGGCTTAGGGGATACCTTATTACCATGTACCAGTACATAAAGTGTGGCAGGGTAATGGTAACGCACTTTTTACAATGAGTCACACAAAAAAAGACAAGGGGTAATGGGTACACTGGTCAATTTTAAGACTCAGCTTGACAGGGTGCTGGGCCATCTTACTTGAATTATACTATTACCTAGAAAGGTTGGACCAGACAATCCCTAGGGTCCCTTTCAACCTGGCATTCTGTGATTCTGAAATTCTGTCCTTGAAAAAGGAAAGTGGGAACACCTTGTGGAAGAAATAGGATCTTTGAACAGCAGCATAAAGAAATGGCTTCTGAGCTGAAGACTGGGCCTATTACTTCAGTGCTGGCCATAAATGATAGACTTTTTTCTCTGATTTTGGAAGGTTTTGAAGAAACCATATGAGCTGAATCCTTGCTGAGGTTGCAGTTGATCTACTAACACACATTTGTGAGGAAGTACTATACTGCATCTGGAGCCTGGCTCTCCAAGATGTCACATACTCTCCAAAAAATTAATCTGTGGATTTACTAGTCTGCATCTGCCAAACAGGTCTTCTCAGTTTGTTGTGGCAGGACTAGTTTACATTGCCATTGTCTTATGGAAAGCAAGACTGAAATCTTTATTGCCCCCTCTTCAGGGCAGTTGCAAAGTGAAGTTACCCACCCACTGAAACTTCCAGATGCCCAAGGTTCAGTGTTCATTTGAAGCTTTTCAGTTTTAAGTTTTTCAGCTTTGTCTGTTGGGTCTTAGCATGACTAAAATTGACTTTGATTAATATTTTCTTACATGCTGGAATACCTTGAACACTATAAGATGATCATTTAAAGTAGGCATATAGGCTAGGAGCATTTAACAACAATCTTATGTGTAATGAGCTTTAACAAGCTGCTAAATTAATTGCCTTTCACTTAAATTATTTTATTATTTTAGTCTCTTTTCATCATATTGTTTCCTCAAACTTACTAATTACATTTGACAGATGTTTTCAAACAATACATTCTGCATACCAAAATTGTATTCTGTATAGGTTCTTCAGTGATCACCTTAGCAGCCACTTGCAGGAAAACACTAAGTTATGTGAACATCATCTCTGTTTGATTTCTTCTCCCATATTCTCACTAGAGGGAAGTGTATGTTCTGTAGAGCTACTTGTTTTGAAAAGGTTTATGTCTGATGAATTCATATTTCCTGAGCATTACAGAAGCATGGCCTGGTTTCTTTTGTTGCTGTGCATTTCTTCTGACACAGAAAATAAAAATAAAAAAAAATTGGTGTGCACATGAATTAGTAAATAAGATGTTTAAACCTGGGGAAGATAGTTTTGTGTCCAGGCGATGCCATAGGAATTTTTTTATATCAAGCTTTACTTCATCCATAGTAAGCAAATTTGCCAGACACCAATTCTGTCTCATAACCTTGGTAGGAATTTTTTGACTTAACTGTTAAACTGCAAAGACAGAGACTGAATCTAAATTAGACTGAAATGTTATGGGAAATTAGTGAGATGCTTATGGTTTTATGACTACATTCCAGTTGCTGTGATCCTCAAAAATAGTGAATGAAGGTATTAATTCAGTTTGAGAAATACAATTCTGATGTCAGTAAATGAGTACTCAAGCATATGTTGTGAAGTCCAACCTTAAATAGACCTTCTGCTGTCATTTATGCAAGTCTTATGGAAAGTCCTGTAGTGTTGTGAAGAGGAACACGGCTAATTCATGTGATGTTTGAGCAGAGTTTTGACCATTTACTCTTTATTGACCCTGTCATAATCCTGAGCCTGCTAAGGTTACATTGCAAAGTACCAGCTACCTCTGAAAAAAGCCATAGAGTCTGCACAAAAGATCAGCATCTCTTCTCTGCAACTTGCATGCTAGTCATCCCTCGTCAAGTCCTAGAGTGTTCCAGATGTCCAACTGGCTATCAACATGCAGGATTTGGTTCATGGCTTATGGATTTATTTGAGCCAAAAGGGATAAGCAGGAGAGGAAATTATTGAGAAAAAAGTAAAATATGGAAATCAAGTTCAAATGCATTGTTTTAAATATGTAATGCAATTATGTAGATTGGCTTAATTTTCTAATCCTGCAGCTCCATCCCCAAAACTCTCCCTTTTAAAATAAAATCTTTACAGGAACAAGCTATCTAATTTCAGTAAAGTCATTCTGCCAGTGAGTTAGAGATGCAGAAGCTCCTGAGGGCTGTGAGAAGGCCCCAGTCTGCCAACAGCCTGTGGCATGGCAAAGATGACTTCCAGCTCATTTTATTCTGTAGAAGTGGATGAACCCTGCAATATTTTCTCCTTCTTCTATTTATTGAAGTTTTTCTTCAGAGTATGTATACACTGCCTGAGCTCTAAGCAACTGAAAGCAAACCACGAGCCCATGCCAAAACAGTATGCCTCTCAAGAAAACCTTTCAGCTGAGGTGTGTCTTGATGTTAACCACAGCAGATCTACAGTTGGCTAACAGTGAAGCAGAGATTACCTTCACATAATCTTCTACCAGGAGGAAAAACAGGCAGTAGGGCTTTGTATTTCTGGGTGAAAGATGTTAAAGGAAACTTTTATAGCATAATTTACAGGAATCAGCTTTACATAGATGTGAAAAAAACAGTAACTTTCTTCTTTCTTTTGACCTTTCTAGCAATGCCTTGAGCACCTTTACAGCAGACTATCCCCACTCAAGTGTCTCCATCAGACAAAACCACACAAATGCCAGCTCTACAGGAAAGGAAATGGTAAGGTTTGTGCCTTTCTACCTCTGCTGCAACAAATGCACAGGGCTTTGATTGTCACATGTTCATGCAGATAAAAAACATTACTAAATGCATACACAACCCCAAAAATCTTCTCACCACAGAACATGAACACCTCCCTCACCACTAAATGAAAAAGGAGCTTTATCACATTATCTTTCAAATTTCCAAGCTAGCTTTTCCTCCTCCAGTATCTCACCCTTATTTTGTGTTCAGCTTTGGGGTTTCAACACAGCATAAATTCCTAATGCAGTAGAACCCACCACAGACACTGCCCAGCTACTACTGTCCAACCCAACTGGGAAGTCATTAGAATTAATTAATAGATTCCTATTTCTGTCTGTAAATGCATGACTAGACCTGGTCTGTAATTTACCTGGCATACAATCAAAGATCTATGCAATGTCACTCTCTTTGAAGATGCTACAGAAGAATCAAGTGTCGGGGACAAGTTTCACCATCTCAACTTTCAGACCAACACTAAAGGTTACACTGCAACAGTTCTGCCCTGATGGGTTATTCAAGAATGCACAAAGTTAGCCTCTCTACACTGGCAGTGAGACAATCTGGAAACAATTTGTGTGAGAATATACTATTAATTCAGAGATTTCAGTCATTTTAACCAGTTTCATTTTTCTAATGTGACCTTATCCTTTTGAACAAGGATGAGCACAGTCACCCAGAAACTCCAGCTTAATAACATTAACTCAAAATTAACAGAACAACATTTATTTACCATGAAGACACAGGCCTGACTTTTTTTTTCTCCTGTAGAATGTGGAGGGGTTTGTTTAAGAAATACACGCATAAATTTTTATTAAAATACTGGATTTTCAAATATAACTTTCAAGTTTTAACAAAACTGGATTACTTGGTTGAAATGTCCATGTCAAGAAGAAATGATAAACAGTGCTTATCTGAAAATCAGTATTTTGTCAAAATGTCAATTCCATTAGCTGCCGCTGAATTTTTTTTTAGTGAAACAAATTGACTTCAGTTAGGGGTGTTTCTAACATACTTTCTTGTGGTATTAAAGAGTTTAATATTAAACTTACCTCCTGAGCTAGGAAACTCCCATCTCAACATACAGCAAGAACTACATTTAGACAATGATTCTCTCTGTGAGAAGTCATCCACTACTACTATGTACCAACATACCAAAATATTCACTCACAATAGATGGCAGGCACAGTAGCTACTCTACTGTAGACTGTCTTTCATTAAGCAGCTGAAAAATGCAAGGGAGCAGTTAGTCAGAAAAGAAGCCCTGCGTCGCAGCTGTGACAGTCTGCCACGATGCATCTATCGTGTCCAAGCCTGCAGTCACAATTTTTTTCCCTCCATCTGGTATAAATATTTAGTACTTTTGATGTCACTATTTCAAATTAATTCACTTAAGCTATTTAAATATTCAGGTGTTACTTGCCCCTGATATATTTTGAAGGAAAGGGCGTATCACAGCCCTTCATTTACCTGTGTTTTTTAATGACAAAACAACTATTTAGTGATTCTATTTATTTATTTATTTTATGGTGACTGGGACAATTGCAGCTTTGAACATCAATTTAGGTATTCAATAAGAGTTATGATATTATTGTCACTCTCAGCACCAAGATAATTTACTGGATGCTCCACTCCCTGTTGGTGAAAATGGGCATAAATAGCTTTGGAGTTTGTTTTCTTTCACAAAATCTAATCACCTACACCAAAAGGGCAGCCATGTTGCTCTGAGAATTTGTCTCTGGAAGTTTTTCTGATTTGCAATGAGTTTACAGATTTGCCAGCCTTTGTCAGTCCAGTGACTACCTTCAGGCTCTAAAGAAAAGGCTACGATAGTGTCAGTGGATGTAAGAATGTCAAAGGAACTATTTGCCTGTAAGAAAGAGGAAGCATTTTGCTTGAGCTTTAATGTTGTCAGCAGCCGTTTGTTTGTTCCACATTGTTGCTGAGGTAACCTCTAAAAATAATTTATATTAGTAGCACTTTTAAGTAGCAACCACGTTGCAACATCACTTTGCTGTCTTGCCATCCAGTTTATTACTGTTTAATACATTTTGCTGCCAAACTGGTTCATGAAGGAAGAGGGATAAATAGAAACTTTCTCAAGATGTTTTTTTTTCCATCTGAAAAGCATCCATACAAAACCATGTAAGTGACTCCTGACCATGTGTCAAATCTGTTGAGAAGCTCAGTTGTGCTTCTTACAGAGGAATTTTACAGCTGCAGAATGCCATCTGTGAAAATCAAGTTATGCTCCTGAAGCCCTGCTTTATTACACTAAGGATTGCTTTTCTCACGTTAAGTCTGTCCCTGCTCTTCTTCTCCAGCACTGCCTGTAAGCTACCATCTACAGAGAGTGTCAAGAAGAGCCTGCTTACTTGATCATGCTGTGACTAACTACTCTGCAAATATTAGGGGGTGGGGGGAAAGCTCTTTGTAGTGGTAGTCAATCACTGGGGGCAAAATGAGAGGGAAAAATGTTCTGAAATCTTTAGGAATGACACTAGTTCTAGAAAGAGCCTAGTCCTCTTCCTCTAAATAGATGAAGTCATAATGCTGTGCTTTGAGGAAGAAGGATTTGAAAAGAAAACTGACAAACAGGGCATGAATATGGGTTAAAAGAAAATAGGCAACACTGAGAGTTATAACATTTTAATGTCACATTCACATTAAAAAAAACCAAAACAACAAAATAATTTTCTTCCAAAGCATACTGTGCTTTCACAGACTGCTTTATAAGCAGTAAAGATACACTCTTACAGAAGCTATTGCAGTAAACAAAGAAAGCAAGAGGAACCAGAGACCTTTAAGAAATGAAATTGCCCAGTCTGAAGTCCAGCAGGAACTCATGGAGAATAGAAAGAAGAGGGTGGAGGTATATAGCTGACTATTTTGCTGCATGCTTACTGTTTTATCCAGCAACATTTCTGAAATAAAGAAGCCAACAGGAGGGAACAAAAATTCCACAAGTGGTATGAAGGCATGAATGCTCCTTGCTATAAATGTCAGTGAAAGGGGAAGCTGAGTATGTGTGATGCTCTGGTAAGGAGGCAGCCCTTAAACCTCTTCCATACTAACTGTTCTACACTGAAAAGTTAAAATTCAACCCTGTGCCCTGCAGTATGCCTGAAAGAGCAAACATAAGAGGAGAGGAAGGTAATTTAGAATAACATTATTCTAAGGGACCACGACACGTTTTGGCCTTTTGATTTTGAGTCAGCATTAGACTTAGAATGCAGACTCTTACTGTATTTTTCAGTCTTCATCCTAACTTTCTGATTCAGATTTTGTTGAGCTAAAATTTGGCCCACCCATGAAAATAATACGAGGCAAAAATGAGGTTCCCTCTGCAAACTGGTTTGAAAATTCTTCCTGCTGGCAGAATGAAGCTATTCCACATGCTGCATCAAAGTCATTCTGCAGGCCTGAACCAGGCAAAATTTCTGATGATTTCAATTGTATCTTCCTGGCTGTAGCTTACAGTTCTTAAGATTGTTTTTAATGACTATACTTTTCCTTAGCAGGTTGTGAAGCGCAGCTGGATAAGAAGAATAAACAATTTTGAAAGTATCATTTGTTTTCATACTTCAAAGGGCAGCTTCAGCTGGAGTATTTTTGTGTCTCTATATGCAGGCCTTATCAATGTTTCTTCTGGTGACTTCGTATTATACTGCTTTTCTAAATGTTTTTTAAAATGATTGATGAATTCATCTTAATTAGATGATTTGCTTTAACATCTGCTACTGTTGTCATTTCATTTTCAGTATTTTCATGTGGTGAAAAGATTTTTCTTTTCCAACTTGCAGAACAATATAATATCTGTGTGCACATATGTAATTGTAGAGTGTATACATGTATTTTTAGTACACGCTGTTCCTTGACCTGTGCTTGGGTAACCTGGTAAGCTTCATTGCTTTGTGTCTGCATGATCATGATGCACAGCACAGGGGAACTTTTGTAATGTGACAAAAGAGCTGTGAAATCTCACACTTGCTTGTGGAAATCAAAAATTAAAAATAAAAATTAAAATCCCCTGTCTCAGCAGGAGCAAAAAGGTTTCTGTAGAGTACAAAAATTACCTAAAATAAACACTAAGTGGTGAATGATACAACAGTCTACTGCAAGTGAAAGGAGAATTACCAGAAGCTGTAGAGTAGGTCAATATTTAGAACTTTAAACCTGCTTCCTGTTATTCTCCTGGTTTATTTTCAACCATCTTTAGACTCAGTCAACTGCTGAGATGTTTCCTTTGTGTGAAACTTTAAGTTTTCATGAAGAACTTCTCATAGTCCAGCAGCATTCATTGGAAACAAGCCTAGGAGGGGAATACCAAAGAAACAGTGTGGACGGCAAAAGGCTGAGACTATTCTATATGCTAAGAAAGAACTAACCACTGTCTTCTGAGTGTAAACACAAAAAGGGATGAAAAATGTATCACATACACTCTACTGAGTATCTGAATCTCACTTTCTTTGTAGTAAGAAGTGTTTGTTTTACTCCTCGCTTATTAGAAAACTCTTAGTGGCATTTCTTTAAGAAAGGAAATTTTTTATTTACCTTTTTTTTTTTTAAAAGTCTGCAGTGTATAAATCAAGTAGACTGTAACAGTGGGAACTCTGCTCTTCCACTGGCTTCTTTTAAAATGTTAAACTAGATCATAGAATCATAGAATTGTTTAGGTTGGAATGGACCTTTAAGATCAATGGATTCAGATGATATATAGGTGTGAATGGTAATCCATTTAAGGACAAAAGTTCCTCATAGATTTCAATGCAACTAGTCTGACTAATGATAAAATATTGGCTTCAATAGCTATAAAGCTGTGCTGGAAGATTTGTTGTGCTCAAAGAGAAATGGTATTAAAACAAATCAACTAAATCCCAAGCAAAATCCTTTAACACAGTTAGTCTGAGGGCTGAGTTATTACATAAATGGAAAGTGCTGCTTTTCACACATCACCGCCTTTTTCCTTTCTGAAAGGAACACGTTATATTACGAGCTTGCCATTCACACTGTTTATACCAGCAAGTCGAGAAAACAGCTTGATGTGAACATCATCCCTTCCCTTTTTAATTTAACTTCAAGGCAGTTCACTACTTGTTTTCATCTTATCTGCATATAGTAGCTGCTTGTAAGAATGTTTAGTAACTACGTGTTAAACAAAACAAGTTTACAAATTTAAAACATTGGGTTTGTTATCTTCTCCACAGACATGCACACTACAGTGAGAGATGGGGGTTTGGGCGGAGTTCAGTTTGGTTTGTTATTGCCTATGAATCTCACATCTCTTAGACGAGTATTGGCACTAATTATATGACATAAATTTCCACAGAAGACTAGACTTCCAGGTGGCTGATGTAGACCTTGCCATCTTATCATTAAACAAGCTGGCTATATCACTGACTTAAGAGTAGTGTGGGCATCAGCACAGACTGTGAAAGACTTTTCAAGACTTAAATGCTTTTGTGTTACTAAGCATGCACTTAGGAAATTTGTGAGCCCCATGCTGCTCTGAACAATGCTACATGCTGAACTAAATACTGTGGATCTGAGTACATAAGCAACGTGCCCAGAGACACTGGACAAATAGATCAAAAGTATCAGTCTGTTTTTTCACCAGTTGTTCATACTTTTTAAAATAAGCTCAGTTGCTCCTAGACCCCTGACACAATATCCTGTCTCTTCCTCTAGCAGGAAAATAGCAAGTCCCTGAATATCCACTCACAGAACCCTCACACATCTCCATCTTACTGAGATCACCATGGTTGCCATTGCCACTTGGAAAACTTCTGCCTGTAAGACCAAACTAAGAGTCAGTAAAGAAGGAAAATGAGAGAATAGGATATGCCATATTTTGCTGTATGCAATCTTCACCTGAGTGAACAAAAAGCAGAGGCATGTAGAAGGAACACTGGGAGAGATGGAAGAGAACAGTGAGAGGCTCTGCACAGCACACATTGCTCTACAATACACTTCCTTTATATTACACAGACCTGCACCCTATCCTTCTGCAGAATCACAGGGGATTTGGGGGGCGGGGGAGATAGCAAATTGAATAGGTGCAAAAACATGTGTTTTTTTTTGAAGGACTAGCTCAAATTACACTATTACATTAGTACTGTAAGGTTTCATGGAAGAGAAAGTCGAGACTTACAGCAAAGTATGTCTTCTTCCATCTTGGTTTGTTGAACTGACCAGAAATGTGATTCCAAGTGTAATCTAAGCATTGAAGAGTTTCATGTGCTGATGGGTAGGTCTCCCAAGTTTGAAACTATGGTGAATTTTTAATAGATGAAAAGATAATCATCAAATAAGTGGAGAAAAGGTCTTATGACAAAAAGGAAAATATCCACAGACTTTACACAATCTGTGTGATAGTAATTGCTTTAAGCAGTATATCTAAGGGCTCTGAATGGAGCAGTTACTCATATGATTCTCTATCAATACAGAGTGTTTTGGGTATCACTTCTCTACAAAGTAAAATATATCTGTAATGAACTCTTCTGTTGCCTGATAAATGTATGACTGAGTTTTGTGACACTTGCCACTCAGTTTGTGTACAGCCTGTGTACAGGTATGGTATGATCTATTTTCATAGTCCCTTGCAAGTAAGTGTCATCTCACCAACAGTGGTTTCTTCACACGTTTTCATACAAAGACTTTCTTGGTCCCTGGAAATATGAATGAGTTGTGCTACATTGTATGCATCTTAAAGTACCAGGGAGCCAAAGGCACACTAAATTAATTAGTCCTTAACATCAGAAACAGAAAAGGTGATCTGGTTTGGCATATTCATTTATGTCAAAATCACAGTGTTATGCTAGTAAAACAAACTGATCACAGCACAACTTGAATCTTAATGCATTTTGTATGCTGATATTTTTTGTTGATTATTTCAGACATTTTTCTATTTGGGCTTCTTTTCTAGCCCAAAGACACCTAGAGTAAACTTGTAAGATAAGTGAAATATCTATCACGCAAAGCCATTAACAGTCTTTCAAGAAATAAAATGATTGCATTATACATTATAGTGATTTTGCTAGGCAACAGTTTGACATCTAAGTGTTAGGACCAGCAATTTGTCATGGTGGGTTTAAAACGGCATACTAATATTTAGCTTTGTCCTCTTGATATAATCTCTCTTGGAACAATCTGAATTTCTCCCTGTTCTACCTATGTGTGCTGAAGAAGACTTAAACTGTGAATTAGTTTTTAAGTATTAGAAGATAAAATAGGAAAACTTGTTTCTAATATGGAGGTGAAGGAAAAGTCAGCAAAGCAGCCAAATGGTTGGCTGATGCCACAGTCACAAATTAAACAGAAGAATCAGTAGATTAGACTCAAATATGACTTTCAACAATATGTAAGTGGCTGTCAGGGATGTGGTTCCTTTTTTATTTTCTTAGTGACAGCCATGAACTGAGAAGCCTCTCTGAGAAGTCTGAAGTAAGTAGTGAGCACTTATTCAACTATGCATCCTGTCTCTGATGTTATGAAACATCACTCCCATGCTCATTAGGAGAAAGCAATGAGTATAAAATGCACTGCTTCAAGAGGAACAAAGTAAGAAGACCTTAAACTGAGGATAACAAAATCTACAGATGTAGATTACCTGTATTATAGTATTGCTTGTGCCACAATCTCTAAGTGGCTAAGGGTAAAGAGAAAATGATTTTGAGGAACGTGATACAGAAAACTGCCAATGAAACAAGAAGGAAAACCCTGTATTTCCTCAATATTTAAATGTTGTGGGTGCTCTTGGTCTTGACAGCTTGCTACAGGTGGGCAGCAGTCTTTGTTCAACCTGTGTGCTCATCTCCTCTCAACAATAACCACAGACTTAGGAGCACTATGCACCTTCTAGCCCTGGTTGCATGCAGCATTTTCCAGTTTGCAGACATCCTGTATCTCTTTCTTTCCACAGCCTTTTAGGAACAAGAGATCTTCAGTAGCTAGGTGGAGACCTTGACTTGCCCAAAGCAGAAGAAAGGTTAGGTAGTGATTCTTCTGTTTCAGGAATGAGAGTTATCTGTCTATTGTCTAACCAATACTTCCTGTAAGGTGGCTGATAAAAGCATGCTGTAAAGGCTTTCATGACTAAAACAGGTTTTCAGGAGGTTTTCTTGCAAGTCTTCAGAAGGTTTTCTTGCAAGTCTTCAGAAGCCCAACCTGTGAAACTCAAATGGTGATGAAGAGGCCAATCACATTTGATCAAACAGCAGATAAACTATCATGGGACAATCATGAGCAGGATTATTCCTGCATGTGTTTGGTACTATAAAGAAAAAATATATTTATGATGTTAGATTAATACTGGAAATGTGCCTTGTCATAGGGAATGTGATACATACTGATTTGATATTCCTGATGGATAGAAGCATCACCTGCATGTAACTGCAAACACCACAGAACAGATGTTGCTGTTGTTAGTGACCACATATCTTACATTAAATGTAAAGTAACAAATCTAATCTAGTATTTGAGGACTCTTATTTATTGGCAATTGCAAATAAATTTGCCATCTTATTCCTGCTGCATATTTTTTGCTTAATGCTTTACTTCTGAATGTTCTATTTGACATCTCAAACAAAAATATGAAACATGCAAGAGCTTCCTTAGGAAACAACTTTTGGCCTGAAAATGTTTGTCAGTAACACTGTTCCAGCACACAGGGCATGGATTCAGCCAGTGAAAACTAGCTGGCACAAATGTTGCAAATTCAATTAATTTCTTTTTCATTTGTACATCTGCATGCGAATGATATATCTCTAAGCACTGACTAAGCAGACTTGTGTAAAAAAAAAAAAAAAGTCATCTGAAGAAAAGCAAATACCAAACCAATTTTTTTTTTTTTACAAACTCCCCATACATTTATAAAGCAAGTGCAAGAAATTCCTTATAGCTGAATGAAGTTTATCCTAAAAAAGAGCTCCCACACACCAGTGCAATGCCACCAGGACTCCCCTGACATTTTACCTGGAATTTAACTATGTACTTCAGCTACACAGGGAAAGTCTTTTCAAATTGAGAAGTCCACCGAGGGAAAGAAACATGGTACGAAGGCAAATCCTTGCACTTGAGACATTTGGCTGATCAGTCTGACTAGTTAATATTCCACTTAATACATGGTTAGAATATTTGGTTAGAGTTTTTTAGTGTAGGTTTTGCAGGTCAGCATTTGCTGACAGAAGACAAAATGATAGCTTTCTCTGGACTAGTACCACTGTTTTCCAGAGAAATACAGTGCTGCTTCTTTCTAACTTATCTCACATATTTAACACTTTAGTTACATATGGATAATACAGATGGATGAAAGTCTATGTAGTTGAGAAGATGGTGGTACTGTGGCTGTTAGCAAGTAAAAAGAAGAGCTTGATACTATGAAAGTTTTTTCTGCTCTTGCCCACTTTCCAGGGGTAGGATAAGAAATTTGTAGTAGGATGTCTCAGATCTGATTGAGAGTTATCTTAAGAAAATTTGAGCAATTTTGTAGTAACTCAGAACCACTGTTCTGAGAACATGAGACAAGATATGTGAAAAGTTCACAAAGATAATTCAGAGATACAGAAAAGGGTAGTAAGTCAGACATTCTAAAATGAATGGTTTACCAAGAATAGTGGAAATAAATCTATTCTTTCAATTGCTAAGGATGAAAATTGGCAAAATTAGAGTGAAAAACTTTCAAGAACCAATGGTAAGGTAAAAGCAAGTAAATCTTCTACATGGAGTATGCAGAGTAAATAATTAAGGGAGACAGAGGGAAGTTGAGTCAGAAAGCATGTATTTTTAAATATTTTGCCAGAACTTCTGGAAAAAAAAGGTAGGGAAAATTAAAAAATGAGAGAGAATAAAAGTGAATGAATCAAGTAAAGAATAAAGTAAGGCTATCCTTTTATCATATCCTAACTCTCCTCAGGGTAGAGAGGGAGCTTTCAGACTGCAAATCATGAGTTTGTCATATATACTTCAGCACATCTGCATCATGCCATTTTGGGAGAAAATGTGAACAAAAACTTTAAATATAAAAACATGACAACCACCTGGCTTTATGTGTATTTGGGAGTAATTTTCAGTTCTTCTCACAGAAATATCTAAACACAGATTGTCTATAGACATCCTTTTGTAACACAACATTCAGACCCTCAGACTAACCAAGCAACTTCAACTCTTAAAATTCTGTTCGTTCTCAGTTTTGAAAAACACTCAACAGATTGTATACCCATAATGACACTGGCTACTCTGGTAGCTATAAAGCAGACCAACTCCAGACCAGCTCTTAAAAGCCACAATCACATGCAGTTCCATGTTATTTATCTGTTTGTGAACTCTCTTCTCTAAAGCAAACCTGCAAAATTGTCAGGTTATAGGAAGTCACTTCCTTAATAAGCATTTGAAATGCAACTGCAACCTGTTTGTTAATTTAGTCCAGGGTGGCCACATGAAGCCTGTTCAGAAAGTGGGAGCTTGCCCTTTTGAAGGATTTGCAATGCAAGAAGGTAGCCTGGAATTCCTGAAAGTGCTTTCAGTTCTTGTGGTTTGTGTATACAACAGGGGCTCTAGGTTCAGATCTCAGATCCTCCAAAGACTTCATAGATTTCCTACAAAGCATTCATTTGCTTAGTTGGATTTCTTGCTAAGATAGTGTTCAGAAATTAGGGGATTCTAGATACTTCATGATGAAAATTATTCACATTTTTGAAAGATCATAGTGTGTGGTGTGTGTGTTTATGAATTTCTAAGGTGTTGATCTGAAAACCTGGCAGCATCACAATACATGCTCCAAAAGTAAGCTAGCTTGTGACATTAAGGACAACCATCATTTGCTACAACAGATGATAGCTGTTGTCTTCTCTAGTTTAAGAAAAAATACTGCCTAGGGGAGGGGAGTCTAAATTCCAGGGTCCTTGTCTCTAGACACTTCACATAAGCAGATCTCCAGCTGTCCTCTCCTAAAATAAATAAATAAATAAATAAATAAAATCCCTTCACATGCTTGCAACTGTAATAAATTACTTGGCTTAAGTACTTTTTTCCTTCTTTCTTGACAGAGATTCTCAGCATGAAGGATGACAAATCATCTCAAGTAATACTTAATCTTTAGAAATTATTTACAACAAGTCAATGCTCCCAAGAATAAAATAAAGCATTTAAAGTGGCAGACCATGATGTAGGGGAAGCAACAAAAGGGAAACACAGCTTGAACTGTAATATTACTGGGTAACTAACATCTGAAGGCAGCAGAGTTGCCGTTACTGAGTGGCTAATCTGTTCTACTGTTTTTTAATCAGATGTTGGCATTATCTGCCACTAATTGGTTTTTCATTTCCACTTGTAATTATTCCATTGCATGTTTGTAGTGAGAAGCTGAAAATGAAGCAGATCACCAAGAAAGAATTAATTGTTAATGAATAATCATCAGTAGGAAGCCAATTTCATTATCTTCAAAGAGGTAGCCAGAGATTACTAACTGGGGTTCTCTTACTTTCAGTTGATGACTGTAAAGTAATCACAAATAATCACACCCTCCAACTTCAGCAGTTATTTTCTATTATGTGAATTGATACCCATTTTTGGTTTTGTTGTTTAATGTTAATGGTAGTATTCCAGCTGGGGAGTGCTAATTGGAAGGTGTTGCATTCATTGGGCTTCAGCCCCAATTATTATTACAGCATCTTTTTCATTAGCATGTGATTCTGGGAGAGGTACATGGGGGTAGCCTCTAAATTCTTCATGTTATAAATGCATTATCTTTATCAATAAATTTTAGGCAGTCAATTAAAATAGAATGATACAAACAAAGCTACTCTCTCAGAGATGCACAGAAGTGGGCCCGGTTCTAAAATATGCCATTGTTAACTGTTTATTGACAAATACAATGGGTGTAATAATGTCAAGGTCTGAAAGAAATCAAGTAGAGTAAAAAAGCTGTTATATACTTAAAAATTCCCATCATTATTGCATAGAATGACAGTCCAGTGAGAACTGTTGACTCTCAGCTTTCCATTCTCCCTTGCCAGTGATTTCCTGCTCAGTCTTCTGTGATACCAAAAGCAACTGTGTAAAACAGCTCTCGTAATATTTTTAGATTAATTCTGATTTTTTAAGTGCTGCAAAATAAATAGCACAAACTATAGAGTAGACTCAATCTCTGAACTACTGCACTAATTGAAGCCTCTAATCTTCTGTGTGAGTATCTGATAACCATGGTAATAGTGCCTGTGTTTTTCCAGCTCTGTACCGTTGCATGTGGAACTCCCTGAACTTTCACCAAGGGAACAGTTGTCACCTGTTAGTTCTCTTCTATTGCAACTGATTTAAGACAAGCCAGATTTTAGAAAAAAATTTATTTTTCCCTGGAGTGGGGAGCATAAGACAACCCCACCATCTGCATCTGAAAGAAGAAATACAGTAAAAGTAGTTTTCTTCATGACCCTGCTCAGTGGCCTCATTAATCATTTAACTGGGAAGAATGACAATATATCAACATTCTGGAAACTTAAAGATTTAATACTCCTTAGGAAGATGAGCTCTTTGTGATTCCAGATTTTCTGCAAAAAGAAAGAATGGAACTCTACAGAAATGTTTTGCACTTCTCTCAAGCTGCATCTGAGACAACACCAAGAATGTTCGGTGGTAAACAGCTTCTGAAAACCAGGGCAGATTTAGCTTAGACATAAGGAGGAAGTTATTTACAATGAGAATGGTAAAATAATGGAACAGATTGCCCAGGGATGTGGTTGAGGATCTGTCCCTGGAGACATTCAAGATCAGACTTGATACGGCCCTGGGCAGCCTGATTTAGTTGGAGGTATCCATGCTCACTGCAGGGGGTTGGACAAAGTCACCTTTGAGAGTCACTTCCAATCCAATGCAATCTGTGAACACAGAATTCTGACTTTTGCTGTGAAGTATAATTTGGTCTAAATAGAGCCTACCTATCTAATGTGTCCAGCAATTTAGGAAACTGGAAATTTAGTTCAGCTATATGCAGCTTCTTGTAAAAAATCAGGTAACAGTCACATAAAACCCCATAAAACATTACAGACCAGTTACAGTGATCCGTTGTTAATCATATAACTAGCTTATGTCACCTCTGTAAAGCAGCAGTACGTTCCTTTCTCTTTGAAGATTGTATTCAATGTGTTCTGACAGAACTTGGATCACTGAAGTAATGTGCAGTCAAAAGCAGCAAAGGTAATTTTCTCTTGTAAGCGAAATATTTTACTGTGTCTCACAAGAAAGCATAATGTGCTGATGTCACTGCTGCCCCAAAACACTCTTCCAATTGTGCACATTTGCATTTGGAGCAGGGTGCCTTCAGTTTTATTTCTTTTTTTGGCACAGAATCTGATGCTGTATCAAATAAATACTAATCTCTTGCTGCCTTCAAAGCCATTTCTGCCATATTAGGGCTTTAAATATCTTCATTAATTGCTTAAATACCTTTTCCTAAATTCCCCATGGAGTCCCTTGATACTAGTCTCTCTAATGTGTTACCACATGATTCATGGCTGCACTCTGCTGAAATATAGAACAAATTTTTAGCCAGTTGTGTTTTACAGATGTCTCTGACAAAGTGAAAATTCAGCATTTTCAGACTCCAGAGCTAAGCAGACCTAGAAAGAGTCATTATCATACTCATTTTTAAAAGGATCAAAAACATTTCTGTCTCAGTTCATATTTGCGGAAAATATTTGTGGTCAAAACCATTCCATGGGTAAATACTGTAAGTTTCTAAGCCACACAGAACATGTTAGTATGAAATGGGCAAAACAATCAGTAGAAAAGATTGATTATTGAAATATTGATGATTAAATTCTTGTCTGTGTAACAAAAATGGTCTTGTTTAAAATGGAGCTACAATAGGATAAAAAAAAAAAGAAGGATCATAAAGAAATGCTAGATCAAACCAATTGCTTACAACTGGTGGATCATTTAAAGCTGAGAGTTTAAATGTAGTCCAAGATCTTGTATTTGTTGACTTGTATTTGTTTTCTAATTGTTGAATGTCACAAAAAGAAACAATCAATCAAAAGACAGGAACAATATACAACTATTATGTATGTTCAGATGTACCATCAGATGGATGATGTTTTATACATGAAAAGCTCTCAAAAGTGAGCTAGCCACATGTTTAGGGAGAAAAATTATCTGTAGAAGTATGTCCTGGCTCCCTTAATTAGAGATTTGGGTTACGTGATAATTAGCCACACATTTATTTATTTTTTTGCAATTGGCCAAGACAAACTGATCTTCAAGAAAATTTTAGCCTTTTTTACTGTGTCTAATTCTGTGGTATTTTTGTCATATTACAGACTTTGAATTGAGTATAAGAAATAAGAAGGAAAAGTTGGGCATGAGTTCATCTGTTATTGGGTTTTCTCCTGTGAACTTTCCAGCCTTTGTTTCTGACCTTTCTTGCATTAAAAGAGGCATTTTAATTTGTACTGTTAATAACTAGATGTCACAGCCTGATGTATCATAGACACTGATAATACTTCAGGGTTGGGTTTCCCTTGTGTTTAGCCTAAATTGAAGCTTACATGAGAACACTTTGACTACAGCTCACTTTGAAATGAAAGTGATGCCTAAGTGTTTTCAGATATTGATATATTGATGGCACAGTGGGACTAGTTAGAATGCCATCTTTTTGTTACAAAGATTCATAGCTAGAATCTTCAAGACTGGCTGGTTTTGTTGTTTCCAGTAAGGAAACTACAAAAAAGTGATCACAAGATAAAGAATTCAGAGGTAGATCCATAGTCCAACTCTAGCTAGAATTTGTGGAATTTTTAGAAATATCACCTTTCTCTTGCATCTTTCTCATAAGCAGGTTCCATTATTGCATTGAGCCTATCCATAACAAGACACCTTACTATGCATCCCAAACTTTCAGGAAGCAGAGAATAAAGTTATCTGCCTAGCTGGTTTATTTTTCGTAAGTGGCATTTTACAGCTACTCAGAAAAACGCCTTAGTATCTACTTCATTTCCGGAAATAGAATAACTTATTAGTATAGATTGCTATGAAGTGCAGCACTTACATCGTATCTCCAGGAAGTGAAATTAAGTGGGATACCTGACTGGTGAGACTTCAATTTCTACATCTTCCAGAAGACCTGGTAAATTTGTAACGACCCAGATTCTAGGGAAACTGCAGCCAATTCCTTCACGTATGTACTAGAAGGAAGGAAACTTTTCAAATTTGGTGCATGATATAGACTGATATAGATAGAGATCTGTAGTCTGTCTATAGAATTCATGATAGAAAATGCCTATGAAATCAATCAACTTGAAAAAAAATTGCAGAACTGCTAGACAAAGAATCTTTTATCTTTTGCAGTTGCCGCCAAACAAAGGAAAAGTGCTTCCTGAAAACAACAAACAAAGGAGAATAAGGCTTCCATAGGAGTAATTCAGGCTTCCAACAGCAAAGATACTCCCTCCATCACCCACTACAAAAAGCAGAATTTATGACACTTTCAGTATTTGGTCCTACTTTCTATCTGGCTTTAAAATAAACATGTGAACTATTAAATTAATACACATTTAGAAACATCTTTGATCTATCATATAAATCAGCATGAGTCTTGTTCTAAAATTCCATTTACCTTTGGCTTTAAAGTATGAGGCATTGAATTCAAGCAAAGCAGTTCACGATTTACATGGAATAGTATGGAAATGAGTATAAGCCAGTATGCCATGTTTGATCAAGTGTCAAGACTTGATGACCTTTGCTTTCCTTATCTGGATTCTTTGCACCATGATCAAAACATCATCAGAACCAATACAGATAATTTTTGTTTATTCAGGCACACCCCAGCTCATAAACTGACACAATGGACTGTGACAGTTCTTTCAGAGGCATTCCAGTCCATCATGTCCTATGTGGCTGATGTTCATGTACACAAGTCTGTGCACTAAAACTTCTTATGAAATATTTATCACAAGAAAGGTAATGTGCATTATCAGTAACAACTAGCCCAAATGAAAAACGGGAGTCATTTGCTGTTTCCCCTCATAGCACCAGTTGTGCATCACAGATTAATGTCTCCAAATCTTTATCTAAAACCAAACCAAACAAAACAAATTTAAGAAAAAACTCAGGGAAAATATTTATAATTTATAACTGCTTGAATAAACTGGATGAAAGTTGTAGACCTTTTGAACACTTAAAAAGGGTCACACAACCAGCTGCAAAGCATAATTTATAATTGGAAGCAGTAACACACTACACCCTACAGCAGCATCAAGAATAATTTTACAGTACTGCACCCAAATACAGCATCATTTCATTTGGCAACAAATTCCTTGAAGCAGCCACTCCTGAAGCACATTCAATTCAATAATATAACATACAGTCATATTTTTGCATTTATTTATAGGCTTTCTGTTTTTTTCCAAACCAAAATTTTGACACAGCATACAAAATTCTGTTTGGTTTTAGGGGGTTTTCATTAAACTATAAGTGAATTGCCCTTCTGGCTGAAAATCTGTTTTCTTTTGCATTCTCATCTCTCTTATGTGCTACATTCCCTCTTAAATTCCACAAGGATTCTATAGATTTTATTTAAGCACGGCCAAGTTGCATGAACAGATCTGCCCTAGAGAAGTTTGCCTCTTTTAGCATGCAACGCACTACTAATGCTCTTTTTTCATTTAGGTTTTCAATTTGGATGAATTCCAAATTACCATTTATTCCAATAGAAATGCAACTAATTACACAAAGCATCTTAATAAAGAATGGAAACAAGATTAAAAGCCCTCCTCCTTCTGGCATTTTTATGCTTGGAATTTATAAAATGCAGAAAGGTGCTTTAATTCCAGTTCTAGTTAGGGCTCCTAAACAATCTTTTATCCAGTATTTTAGTACTAGCCAAATAGAACAGTATTCTAGTTGAAGGCAAAATGCAGTCACCATAAATGCATTTATTGTACGGTTTGCTTTGCTCACTGCATTTGCTCAGGTTTCAGCTCTTTACATATATTGTGTTCAGAGCACCTATTCTGTCCTGGATAACTCCCTGCCCTAAGAAAGACATTTCTGTCTTCAAAACCTTTGTACCTTATGCAGAGATGTGTCACTGGGATAAAGAATAACAGCAGAGATTTTACTGGTCACCTTGATAGACTGCAATCAAAACACAGGTTCATACAGCCTCTGAGAGACTGCCTGGCTGAGTAAGATGGGTTTCAAAGTTCTTAATGGTTACAGGGGAGTAACAGCCCCAAGCAGAAAGAAGAATGGGTCTGAAAATGGTCAAATTAGAAATTAATTGTGAGAGATGAAGAAGAGTAAGGAAAGTAGGTGTATTTAAGGAAGATAGGTATGTGAGTGATAGCAACAGTAGCACTAATATCACTAGAAAAGTGAAGATGATGACTGAAGTCCCAGAAGGCAATAATGCAATCTGCAAGTGGGCAAGTCTGATGACAAGTTTTTTTCAGGCTTGAAATTACCCAACAGAAAGAATGTATGTACTAGAAAGGCCAAAGAATAGATTATTCCCATGTTACCATCGCCTATAGTGTTCCCATGTTACCATTGCCTACAGCCAAGCCTATGTAAATATGGATCTGTGCTGGCAAGAACAGATTGCAAGAGTAGCAATGAAAGGGTGATTTCCTTCTGCAGCCTCCTCTGCACCACAAAAAATGTGTCAGGATCCAATTAAAACAGCCACTGTACCACAAAGTAAGCAGATCACTTATGCAATGCTGAACTCTCATGACTCAATCCCTGCATGGGGAATCTCTCCTGTATCACAGTATCACAGTATTACCAAGGTTGGAAGAGACCTCGAAGATCATGTGATCTATTGAACAAAATACAGTACTGATGGTCAAGCAATCAGAAAAATATCTGATACAGAATTAAATGAGAGAGCTGGAATGCAACCGAAACTTGTGGGAATACTGGAGAAAGATAAAGATGGAGATTAAACTGAAGTAAGAATGTACTTCAAACCGGGCAATATTCTGATGTATTCTTACATGATTGTAAGAATTTTCCATTGAGGAGGATACTTGTGAATGGGTGTGATAAAATTTACACAGGAAAATTACCTGGCCACTCAGGAAGGCCATTGCCACTGCTACTCCTCCTCTTCCTGAATTCAGTGTCTACATGCCCTCTCTCAAAAGCACAGCACACTGTTCCTTCCCTTGTCGGGTTCATGGCTATATGCAGCTTGGTCAAAAATGTCCTGGTACTACAGCAAGTTATCATGTAGGTATTAAGAGGTCAAAAAAGGGATGTTGCCAGAATTGCTTGATTTGTCTACTAATGAGTATATGGAAGAGACTCCAGATCTCACCGAGAGAGCTAGTGAGACTGAACAGTGCCATATACATACAAACATACACACACACCAGTAAGATTCATTGTGGTCTCTTCAGCATTCACTATATAGTAAAAAGCATCTGGAGGACCTCAGAGCTCAGGAGTACCTAAGAGAATAACAAAGCTTTCTCAATTATTTTAGCAAGATATGCTTTTAAACTTTTGAATGTTTCATTTACTTTTTTCATATAGGGGGAAGACAGTAAAAATGAGAATTCAGTTAGTCTAGGGGAATTTGTCTTTTACTCAGCACAAATGAAAGGACAGCACAAACCAGTGAAAAGGGCCTTTATCTTTGTAAGGTAATAATATATCGCATCTTTCACAAGCAGCACTTCCTTGAATTTAGGACATTGCCAGCTAGTAAACAGCTATTTACAGTATCAATTAACATAACTTTTTGGTACTGAACTCTTGACTGGTCTTTGCAGTGCTGTTCAAAATAAGATGAGTAGGAAATCTCACAATCTAACAGCATGAAGGTCAATAGCTGGGAGTTAAGCACAGCAGAAATATTCCATAGGCTATAGCCAAATGGTCAGCTCATAACAGAACCTTGGCTGTAACCTTTCAGTTCTGCTTCCCCAGCAGCTTACAGAAAGCATGTCCTTTGTTTCTGTAATAGCTTCCTTGAAACCTCAGTGTATCCACTCACCTCCTCTATGGTGTTGTCACAGTAGACAGGATATAGTTACTAATAACAGTGCTACATAATTTACAGAAGTGGGGCAATTTTTGTTTTTCAAGTTATCTGAGAATGCAGAACTAAGCACCTCTAGGGAAGGGTCTGCATTCAGATTATCAGTTTCTTACTACAGATTTTCACATTGATGGCTCTTGCCACATACCCATTCTGGGGTTTTTTAGAGGTTAATTAAGCTCCCAAAACATTGGGAACTGGCAATAAAGTTCCAGTAGAAACATGTAAGACAGAAATTATAAATACTATGAAATAAGGGCAAAATATTAACATAACTATTCTTGCATTTCGAGCAGTTTCTTTTAATTTTCCAACTATTTTCAATATTGTCCGAATTGGCTACTCCTGTCAAACTTTCATGTCAAGGGACTTTAGAAAACAGAAATTGTTCCAAGTACTCCTGGATGTATCCAGTGTTTGAATCACATTAAAGAAAATTGAACAAGAGCTGACTAGTGCTAATACATAATTTTCCTACAGCAACTGCTGAGATATTAATTATTTTACATGAATTAATGAATGTTTACATGATTTAATTGTGTGTTAGTTCCTCTTGTCTAAAAATTAATGTTAAGAGATATTTTCTCTGTTTGGGAAGAAGAATCACATTTCTCAACTATTACCGAAATCTGAAATTCACATCCATTTATACACTGTTCTTAAATAAATATCAAACCCCTCACCACTTGATCCATTATTGTGATAGCATTTTAATAATAAAAATCTTGAAAAAGATTCTGTTTCTTTATCAAAGCACTCAAATTTTATTTTGGTAAAATAAAACTTGAAAGTGTCATATCATATCAGTTGGTTATCTAGGTGTACAGAGAGTTAACTGTACAGCTTGAGTTCATCAAATCAGCTAAGAAAGAGAAGTCTTTTTGTGAGGGTAATGTTTCATGGAGGATCAATAGAAGTAGGAAAGTGTACATGTAACACTGGGTTTTCACTCAATGTGTGCAGTAAAATTATACCCGTCAATACTCACTACCCAGTTAATGGCATTTCAAAGAACAAAGAAGGAATAAGATCCTTCGTTATTGCTTAATAATAGAAATAGTATCTCAGATTTGCATAGTACATCAAGGGTGTCCCAACTGTTTTACAAACAAAGACGTCTGTGAATGTGCTAAACTGTTCAAGGACAGTTCACTTACACTGTGTTAACAGAACAATACCCTTAATGCTTGCTCTACTTACTGCACAAGTAATGAATGGAAATCCTATCTGAGGAGTTATCTCAAAATAGAGAGAAAAGTGCACTAAATCCTGATTTAACAGTCAAGTAAATTACTTGATTGACTTGACAATTCAAAGAAAAATACCAATTAATATTGTCAAAAAGATTCTGAAAGCCACCGCTGTCCCTGTCCATACCGAATCAGAGTGATGGCACGTGCCTGCCTGTGGACTGGCTGTGGACTCTAAGAGTGCCCAGAAGCTATGTTAAAGCTGTCAGGAAGAACATAGGAAAGCCACAAAGACCGTGAAGCTATCAGCCCGCACGTGTAAACTGCCCTTGTAAAGCAGCATGGATTAATTCCAGCAAGACGTGAGTTTGTGGCAGTGGGATCACAAAGGAGGTTATTAAAATAATTTAAAATTTGTGAATGTTACTAGACTGCAGCTGAAGCAGTGCGACAGGCCTGGGGGAGACATCATACTTCTGTGAGCTTTGAAAGAAGACAAGAACACCAGCAGCATCCAAAATATTTTTGGGACATCATTCCAAGGCATGGCTTCTTAAGGAGGATGCTCAGAGGAAATATGAGGAGCTGGCAATTAAAGGCACAAATATTGTAAGAAGAAAAGGCAGCAACAAGGTAGCACAGTCCCTCCCCAAGTGTGATCATTTTATGATCTAACAATCATGTATGTAATTGTTTCTGTTCATTCTGTTACTCATGCATGTATAAAAATTCTTCCCCTACTAACTTTGTAGTAAGGGTAACTCCTGTTCTTCACTTATTCACTCAAAAATGCTGACGTGCTCTCTCTTCCCATACCATTTGGGGATACCTTAAGACTGGGATCACTGTTTAACCTGTTGAACAGCCTGATGTGGGGAGCACAGAAACAAGACCCTTCCTCCTATCCCCTCTAAATTGAAAATATCAGCACAGAGATCCTTTGTAGATGCCAGATGTAATTTACTTCTCTGTAGCCACTGGAACTCTGGGGCAAAACCAAACCAAACCAAACCAAACCAAGCCAAACCAAACCAAACCAAACCAACACACACACAAAACCCACACACATAAAATGCCACAACCAAACACAAAAGTTGTTGATATCAGCTAATGACCATCCAACAGGAGCTGAGGATAAATGGCTGCAGCAGATCCTTTCTCCAGATGTTGCTGAGAAGAATGACTTTATTCCACCTCACTTCCCAGTTCACAACCCCATTCTCATTTCCCTTCTCTGTACCCATTCATCTCTCAACAAAACCTTATGTCTCTGAACCTTACAAAGGTACAAACAGAAGTGTTGTAGTATTAATATGACATCTCAAAATGTCCCTGTTTTGTCTTTTTTATCTCCTCCTGGCCAAATATTTTCTATGCTTTGACTGTTTCTAAGTTGTCCAGGACGTGAAGTCCCTGTATCTTGTTTGTCACAAAGGAATGCCATTGTCAGCTGAAATCCCTTGGCACTATTATTTTAGACTTCACTGAGTGTAAATGTGAATAAGAACATAACACCCATCAACTCTTAACAAAAGGCTCTCATAGTTTTTACTTTTTCCACTCCTGCTCATTACCTTAGAATATTCTATCAAAAATAGCCAATTAAGTTATTTGTCCTCAAATACTGAAGAGCTTGAAGACACAATTTTCTGCAGGGCTTTTTTTTGTCTCTTTTCATATTTCCTTCATTCTAAGTTTTTGCCTGCCGTTAATGCATCTATAACTGACTTTGTCAGAGGGAAGTTGCTGTCACATGCATTTCAAAGCATTTGACTGGGTCCTGGAGAATTCACACACAGCTATGATCCTCAATACTTCTTCACCAGTTACAGACAGCAGAATAATAAATAGAAGAGAAGTCAGAGAAGAGTCACTGGCACTAGGAAAGGACCCAAGCTCCATCTGAGGATTTCAAACCTTCTGAGCTTGAAGGCAATGCACCTTAAAAGTACCACTCTGTGAATTTATCAGTCACATCACTGATTCATTGCCTCATGTCTCCCATCAGACTATCAAGCCTCTGCCAGAGTGTTGCCAAGCAACCCTGTCTTGGGCTAAACACAAAAATGGGTGCCACAAAGGCTTCATGATTGACTGAAGTTCCTTCTCTTCACACTGGCAATCTTGCTTTCAGTTGCTGTGCAGGTCTCCATTGCCCCAAAAACTTTGCTTCTGCTAAGTGTTGAATGAGACATGTGGGAGTAGATTGCTGACTGCAGTGAGCTGCAACTAACTGCTGCAGTGGTGTAAACAAAAGGTCTTTTCCTAGCCATTCTCCTTCAGCAAGAATGTTAAACCCAAAGTCTGTTTTTGATGCTGTTGCCATTTGCTAAGCATACAACCACGAAAGCCCATCACTAGACTTTTGGCTCACATGCTGCATATAATAAGATTGTAATAAGATCCTTCATTTAAGAGTCACGGACTCAATCTATGACACATAGCAGCAATGCTAAATAGGTGTTTGGATTAATTTGTTTATTTCCAGCTGTCTTGATAAATACCAGTTCTTTTCCAACATCAGTCCTTAAGCACCATTTCAAAAGCAACGCTAATTAATTTAAAAGTCTATATTTTGGAAGGCAGAGGGCAATAAAGGAATCAGATTTAATATCCCTATTTGTTACTTAGAGGTTAAGTAACTGAATTAATTTTAGTGGTACCACTCGTGGTAGTACTTTGCTTTTTAATGTTACCGACTGGTCGTCCATTTTTCACCAAAGTATTCACAAGGGTGTTTTGTTTAAAAATGCACAAAGGTATCTTATTAAATAATGTCACAAACATGAAGTTCATTATTATGCAAATGCCATCCTCAGAACAGATTTGTTAATTGCAACTCATTTGCATAATTAATGAACTCTCAAATGAATAATGCCTTTGCAGATTTGTGCAGCATTGTTTTAAAATAAATTATAAAATACATGTCAAATGAAGAGTGCTTCTTAGATTCCCATAGCATTGTTTGAAAATTAATTACCAAATGCTTGTCAAATTAAAATGAGTTTATAGTTTTTACAATGTTATTTTAAAATCAATGGCAAAATAAAATGTCACCAGACTAAAGTAAATAGCTTGTTCTTTTTTGCTACAAAAATTTAAAAAAGAAAGAAATGCAGAAAAATAACTTTAAATTTCAGTTAAATTGTTTGTTTGTTTGTTTGTTATACCAATCCTGAGTTCTAGTTATTTTGTCATAGCATTATGATTTAACAAACTTGGGAGCTGTATATTAATGCTTTAGTACATTGTGATTAATTTGATTATATTGTCTTGTATCTCTAATAGTACTAATGCTTAATGATACTGCATGTGAAAATATTGTGTGGGCAAGGTCATGATATATTAGTAACAAAAAAAGCCTGTACTTCAATGGCTGCACATTCCCACTTGTTTTTATAAATGCCTATGTATCTTTAAAATTCTTTTGGTTTCTGGATTTTTTTTAAACAGTGTCATGAACCAGGACTCTTCTTTCTTGTCATATAATTTATATTTCCAGTTTTCACATAGAGAAACAGCCCAGAAGTTCAGGCAAGTTAAGATTTTACCGCATTCATGACTGTGCTACCTAAATAAAGACAGATCAGTCCCAGTAATTCAGCACCACAGCTTGATATCCCTTAACTGTCTGTTATTTTAAAATCCAGATCATGGATGGTCTTCCACTCTGAGATACAAAACCCTAGGCAGATTCTCTGCTTTCTGTAAATTAGTGTTCACTGTCTCTACAGGGTAAAAAAGCCTTTATGACCTGAACACTAGATCTCTGTAAATGATGGAGGATTTGGATAGCCTGTTAGATACAGCAAAAGAAGACTACAGTGGCACGTTACCAATTCTTTGAAGATAAGCCCTGCTACGTGAACAGAGAGCTTCCAATCATTTCACAATCAGTTATGTTGTGTTCCAAAAAATTGATAAGATCAATAAAATTATTTAGAGCATCCTAGAGGAGGAACAGTTCCTTTGTTCACTTCTGCATTGTCTATAATTCTTAGAAAGAGTTCTGTACTGTAGGTGCTATCTTATTTATGGTTTTATTCAGTCCCAAACAGTGTCTTGACAATGCATACACATATATATGTTTGTGTGTATCTGTCTGTGCGTGTCTGTGCAGACAAGCATCACCTGAACTCAAGACAAGAAGTATTAAGGTAAATTTCATATGGGGGGTGGGGGGAAGAGGAAAAAACAGCCATCTAATTCCTGGATTCCTGCTCTAGCATAGTTAAGGTTGTTGATGACTGGAGTGACAAGAGAGAATGTAAACATGCAAAACAGACTGACACATTTCAGAGGCACAACTTCAAACTGACAGATAACAGTAATGGGCTAAGCAGAGATCGGGTATATTACATGATCAGAGCAAATCATCTTTTCTGTCCTTCCAATGCAGCTGTGGGATTCATGCTCTGAAGAAGCGATAAAGATTCTCAATAAAAGAAAACAAACCTCCACTTTGGTTATGTTAGTGTAAACTGGAAGCAAAGAGATTTGTTTTCATACCCTGTGAAACTGAAAGCACAGAAAGTACACAGGAGATTGTAGTATATTGTATCAAATGAAGTGCATCTTGTCAGAAACATTTTTTTAAGCACTGTAAGATGTAATGGAAGACACATGATAACCAAGTGGGAGCCACACATATTTGGTCATGCAGATGACAGGATTTTGTTCTGTGCCTTCAGATGATCAGATGACTGCACGCCACAACAGTACTGCCACTAAAGGAGAGCGATCTGTAGCATGGCGGGTTGTGGCTCCTGGCCAAGAATAGCCAATGGAATTTACTGGGGACAGTGATCAGAGGTGACACAGCGAAACTCCGGAGTGATACATATTGAATTCAAGAAATCATGAAGTCCTTGAACTCAGGTGTCATTAAGTCAATTTTGCAGGTGTGAGAGCTGCTAATGGAGAACACTGTCATTTTAAAGTTTATTTCACTTGATTACACAGGGGCTAACTAACTGTGTGAGTCATCCATCACCATGACTGTTGCCCTGGAGATTTAAAATGCTTAATGTGCTATTGCGGTATTGTGTCACAGAGCTTACCGATATAGAGGATGTCTTTGCACAATGAGAGATCATGTAGAGAACACTGGTGACATTAAATTCCTGCTGTTTGCCCTTCAAACCAGTCCAAGCACATTACCACCAGGAGGAAATAGTTCTGATGATACAAAGCCTGTTTGTTTACTGTGGAAGACTGGTCTGCATCAAGCAGCCTGGAAAGAGCCATTAGTTTTGGAAACTTCCCTGAGTTAAGCAAAGTGATCTTTCCTCTTTGGATTGCCATGTATATTAGTAGACTCAGGATTACTTTCTCTTAGAAGAGTTTACATTCTGTGTTCTTTGTTTTTAAAATACTTTCCTAGACAAAGACTTAAGTTTACATCAAAGTCTTTTCTCTTTCTCTTCACATCTGCTATAGAATTTCTACAAGGTGTAAAGTTTCTGGACATCTAGAAGGATATATTCTGCAAATGCCTCAAATTATTGAGAAAATAAACATTTCAGCTAATATATGCTGGTGCAGGCCAGAAATTCTTGTCTAAAAATTAGGTTGCTGAGTTTTCTGCTAGTGCAGCAATTTACATTCATTTATATTAATTTTTAAAATACACAATTGTAGTTGGAAGAGAGACTTGGATAATAATCACTCTGACTTTAGCTTCATTGCAATCAGTGGAATTGTACCGATCTGTTAAGAATGAGATCTGGCCCTGCTGTACTGGTGTTTTACAAACACTGCTATTAATCTTTCTTATTGTTTTCTTTAATGAATGTTAGTTATTCCATTATTAAAAGCTTCTCTTTATCCAATAAAAAGCAGTGAGAATATCATTAATAAATTGATGATTTAATGTCTTTGACATTTCTGTGAGTGACCAATCATATTTGCTGCCATTCAGCAGGCTGGAAAAGGCCTTAGGACCTGGAGGGCAGCAGGCTGAACGTGGGCCAGTAAGTGTGTCCTGAGAGCATACACAGCCAACAGCATCCCATCCAACCCCTCTCAGAATGGTGTAAGGGTTTTAGGAACGCTTATTGAAAAATCAAATATAGATCTACAAAAGGTTTAATTCTAGTAACTTGCTTTTTCAACTGGCTTAGGAAAAGAAATGCAGGGAAAGATGCTGGAAAATAAATTTCTTTGCTTTTAAAAATAACAAAAATTACTCAACCCTCCTGTTAAGGTACAGATTTCTCTATGAGTTATGCAGAAAGTGGAAAGGGATTTATTAAATCCTGTAAAACCTGCAGTGAACTAGTTATATAAGACAGTCCAATGCTTTAGGAAAAAAAAATCACTGAATGAATTAAACTCTAATAGATTTGCCTTTAGAAAGTCACACATGCAATGTCAACTGTAGAAGGATTACTGGGGACTTATTCTGTAGTAATCTTCAATTTATAATCACTTAGTTTCTTTTGGATTAGATGCAGTCCATTTCATTAACCTGTAGTAAGGTTTTTTCTTTCTTGCATTTTAATCCATTCTAGCCTGATTTACAAAGATTAACTGCAGATTGAAGTTCTTGAGATCCACATCCCCAAATCAGAATATTTGACTTGGAAATACATGTATCATAAAATATGTCTCAAATCATGTCCCTTTTCACTTTTGCTACTTTCAGTCTGAAAACAGTTGAGAAGTTTTTAGATTCCAAAATCTGCTATTAAACCGAAAATAAACACCGAATTTAACTCTGCCATTAGTGACCCTGAAGAGAAAAATAATTCATTTTGATCTAATGAAAGAAACAAGATTTAAGAAAGTTATATAATAAATAAATGAGAATTAAAAAGAGAGATGAAGAACAAGTGAGACATCTCCTGTTTAGCAATGAAGCCTGAAAGACACCTTAGTTGGTTTGCCTACCACACCTAAATTTGTGGGGAAGGTATTTAACTCTGTACTAAGACAACCCAATTTGGTTTTCAGTTATCATGGTGTAAATCAAGTTGAACATGCTGTAAGTCTTTTCATTATTTAGAGAATTTAGTAGACATAAGGTTATACTGGTGTGGGGGTTTCTGTCTCTATGGAGAGTCACCCATCATTACTGAATTACAGCAGACTGAAGCTGAGTACTTAAAAGTATCTAATCTCATATATTTTTAATACTAAAATATATCTGAAAAGAGGAGCTGGATACCTGCATTTTGAAAAAGTAAAACCTTCTGATTTACTTATTTACTATTATTGCAGATAATTATTCATACAGATGCTTATTGTGAATAAATCAATATGCAAGTTCCAGATGTTATAATACATCTTAATTTGTGAAACAAGAAAATCAGATATTTAGGATGATGGTGTGTGAAGATACTGTGCATTCATTACAACTGGGTTCTATACAATGTAACCCTGATATTTCAGCTTTTCTGCTTTGGTTTTAATGATAAATAATTTCTTCCTGTTTCTATTTCACTGTCATATTCGGATTTCTAAGTATTTTCATACAAAATGATAAAAAAACATAAGCCTTTAGGACTTCTCCAGATATCATTGACTTTTTTTAATACATCTTGCATTTTTATTCTGAAAGTCTTGTACTAGAATTTGAAAAGATTACCTCTTTGCTCAATATACTTTGTCAACTGAGATCATCAGAGTTACAAAATCTCTTAACTCATAAACTGTGTTAGTCCACACTGTTGCCAGTGACAATCATTTTAAGCTATACTAGGTATTTTTCTCTGAATCATTCATATATTCACCTAGAATTACATGAAATACAGAAGAATCACATTACAAAGCAACAATGTGATCTTAAAATCACATACGTAAAAAATAAGAGAAGGAGTGGAAGCAGAAAAAGTCCTTAATGTTTTTCATTTTAGACTTGGTTTTTGCTCTGCCCCCCTGTTTGTCTCCAAAGAGGATGCGCCTCTCTGAGTGGCCACAGAAACATCATCATGCACTCTGTAATTCTGGGGGATAGCCCTCACTCAGTTGTTGCTCTCAGTCTTTCACATACAGCCATCATCTCACTTTGAAGGAATCACTGAATAATGCCTGTGTCCTTGGAAGACTCTAAAGAATCAGCTGACATATGTATTAATGGGGGATTTGTGGATGCCCATCAGTTAGCACTTTGCCCAGATGATGAATATCACACAACCCTGTTAACAGTCAAGATTCACTTGCCCACTTCTCTCTGAAACAGACATGAGATTAATTTGAAACACAGCACCCCCTTTTCAGTCCTCTCTGCTCAAGGGATTCATCGTATTTTTCCTCCATCACATGCTGTATGTCCTTCGACTATTTAGGGAATTTAGCAGACATATGGTTATGCTGGTGTGTGGGTTTCTGTCCCTGTGGAGAGTGACCCATCGTGCACTGAGCTCTGTGACACAGCCTTCTAGCACGTATTTGTTGAATCCAGCCACGGCAGGTATGTTAGTACCATTAGGATTGTACGGATTGTATTCTGACTGCTTTATAAGTATGATCAACAACAGCTTGAATGAAGGTGCATGAGGATGTGCATTAGCCTACAGCTAGCACTGCAAGATGCAAAAACATAAGGCTTATGTGTTTGATAAAAAAAAATATGAGTTTAATATGTGACTGTGAATTAATTGTATGGGGTTTATATCTATGAGGCTCTTTCTAGGAGGCTGAATCGTCCTAGAAGATGCTGTGTGAAAGTGGATCAAATTAGTGTTAATGTATGGTCAGTTGTGTCCAGACTGTGCCACTGAAGCTGAATTTAAGTGAATAACATTCCATTTAAAGGTATTTCTTCCATTAAGTGTTTGTTTTGGTGTTGGTTTCTTTTTGGGGGGAGCGGTGGGGTTTGTTTGCTTGGTTTGTTTTTTTCCAAACTATTACAGTTATGGCACATTTCTTTCTTGTTTTATGGAGAGACATTATAGCAAACAACTGAAGTAAATAAATATGAATCTGTCATTACACATGGAAAACTATAATGCAAATGTATGTCTGCCAAGACTTGAATGAAATTAAACCTATTTTTTCTGAGAATTGCTATAAACCTTCTTTAATTTATGAGTTTTCCAGAAAATTAGTTTTATACTCAAACTCATGGTACCAGTAAAAAGGGCTTTAATAAAACTAGGATAAACTCTATTTTTCATTTGGGGATAAAATGTTCAAAATATAAATACTTTTTTTTCATGCAAGAATCAAAACAAAATGTTCTAAAATATCTCAAATCCCAAGATGCTGTATTCATTTTATATTTTTGATGTGAATTAACCAAATCATTATCTTCTCATTTTCTTTAAAAACCCTTCAAAACAAGCACTCAACATTCTATAGTCTAAAAGAACATCAAAAACTTCACTGCTTTTTCTTAGAATAGTACTGTTAAATTTAGCATATTTTTAGCACATTTTGACTTTGACAAACTAATGTTGAAGTTCATTTACTTACAAAAGAAAAAACTGTTGTCTAGAAAAATTCCTGATTCATCTGTGCCCAGGATGAGATATTACTTTGATAAATGTCTTGACCACTACTATAGTGAAGGCTGTCATTTGGGGATTTGTGGAAGGGGTTTTGAACTTCTGGAATCAAATCCTGTAAACTGCCAGGGTATCTTTAAGACAACATCTTTTTCCATAGTGAAAATATTTCAGTAGTGAAACTTCCTCATCTTCAGGGTAGGCATTTTTGCTGATGTATGAAAGGAAACACTCCAGAGAGCCAGGATTCCTGATACATTGTATTCCCAAATTCATCAGGAATATGACACTAGGAGAAAATAAACTTTTCAACACAACCCTTGAATCCTAGATGAACATATTGATCCCTTGGCTATTTGAATAGTTCTCATGTTATTTTTTAAAATTTGAAAGCTCAAGGTTGTGGGTTTTCTTTTTCCCCAATGTAGAATGAAGGCCAAATGGTTGAAATTATTTGCAAACCAGAATACTTGTTTTGTAGGCATTTTCACAGCTGACTTCACTGGAGCTATTTACATGAATAAGAGAAGTAGATTTTGACCACAGTAGCTGTGTTTAGACTAGTAGATTTAAGAGTGCCAGGGAAGTGTTTCCTGGAATGGAATTTGATTGTCTACACTGTTAATTTGTTACATGAGTCCCTGTCACACTCCTGGCTTTTCCCAGCTAGAGCAGTTCCAAATAATTCACAAGGACCTTTCCCTATAGGTAGTATGAACACAAACACCCTTTGGACAGTGAGACAGATTCACAGCGTGGATGTGGCCCAGTCTGTACCACACACCAAAGAATTATGAGTGATTTTAATTTAGTGGTATAGAAATAATCAGTGTAGATCATAAAAGAAAGTAAAAATATTGACTTTCTGTTCATGGAAGAGAGGAAAAGAGTGAAGAAAAGGGGGAAAAACAACAATTGTCTATTTTTAGCAACCGGATATTTTTTTAGATGGACTATCCCCTTCTCTTATCTTCAAAAGGCTAGAAAAACCTGATGTTCCTTCTGACCATACTGGTTTACTATTATCTCTCTTCACCATTTTTCTACTTTGTAGTAACATATCAATAAACTGATAAAGAAAAATGCATGGGTTTAACTTATTTAACTCACAATAGAAAGTGTAGCTCTGTTAATTCTGAGCAGGCCTTTGTCCAACCCAAACATTTTACTGAAGATTCTGCGCCAAGAGCAAAACCAAAGGCTGTTCAAATCCTTCTCTTCTGAATAACCTATGGCCAAAAGAAAAGATGGTTTTGAACAGCGAGGATCAGCTCACTAGGGGAACTAAACCTAAATTGTGTTTGTGTCTTTGCAGAAATACACTAGGGCAGAAGGGCACCTTCTTCAGGCATTCAGTCTCTGCCCAGGGTGGAGCATAATGGCAGTGATTGTATTCATGGAATGACAGGATTCTGCAAGGCTAAACGCCCTAGAAATTATGCACGAGAAGGGGGCATGCCCTCTCACCCGTTTTACTGCATCATGGATATGGTTGGAAAGGGGAAGCAGACTTTTCTGGCTCCAAAGTACTTATTTTGCCAGTACTGGTTATGTTTACCTTTAGAAATCTGAGGACTTCTTCACTGAGGCACCAGAGAAAGCCCCTGAACTCTCCACTGCTACTTCAGTGGTTCAGGGTCTTTTCAAGGACCTTTCAAGAAAAGGCACGGTATGCAATCCTGTTAGAAACAGATACACTGAGGTGGGCAGGTCTGCTAAATGTAGTTTGAACTGGTTCACAGAATCAAGATCAAGTATCTGCTTTTCCTTTTTCTTCTAATTGGAACGAGGCAGCACTCTAAAGAAATGTTCACTGCTAGTTTCTTATCTATGCACTGTAATATACCCCATAGAACTGATTTGTGTAATACTTTTGAGATTAAAAACATCAGACTGGTTAACATCTATCATTTTTGAGAGTACAGCACAGTCTAAGTATAAAGGTCCTCTTACATAAAGAAAGGTCATGTGAATTAGTTGATTTGAGGGTTCCTCTAGCATTTCAGAGGGAATTTATTTAAAACCATGTATATTAATAAAGCAAAGCCCATGGTGTTTCCAAGCATGCTTGGTGACATGTGCAGAACTGCCAAATGGTCCATTATTTCTAAAAATGATGTGTCCCAAGGCAGTAGCAAACTTGTTTTCCAGACTGTGGGCATCAGTTTATGTGCTAGGTTTAGCACATCCCTTTATCTTGTGTTTTCCAAGAGAAGTTTGTTTTTTAAAGTCCTACTCTTTGAAAAACATTTACATTTTTTCCAGAATGCATCCTAAAATAACTGCTTATTCTTTGTTGTCCACTTAGCATTCACACTGTTCACGGCAGAGAATGGAAAAAGCAAAGTATAAAAATGAAAGATCTGGAAAGTAACGGCTGTGTTATAGCAGCACATGAGCTCTATATAGTAGTCAAAATAAGATATTACCACACTTTTATATGCCCCGTGTATTTTATCATGTTAATTATCTGATCATTAATACTGGTGAGAGCAATTATTCTCTTAAGGTGTATAGTATTCCATATAAATCACAATGCCTGAGGATTTTTAGAGGTTTAGTTTTGGTTTCGGCACCTACTGGAATATTTCATGCTACAGTGACAATAAGAAATGCAGAGACAATATTTCAGGCTGTCTACTTATAGGAAAAAAGAATTGCTCACATAAGAAAAAGCTTTTGAGAAAGAACAGAGTACTCAATTGAGTCAAAGCTTCTGGTAATGGTATCTTGTCAAAGATAAAAGTACAGGTTACCAGTGACAAATGCTTATCAGGATTTCAGATTGCACACAAAAGGAATGAAACCAGCCATGAAAATACAACAGGGCAAATTTGCTCTTCTTTACAGATCCAGGGGGTACTTGTGAGCATGTTGGTCACTTTAGGTACTAATTCAGCAACTAAAATATAAGTATTTTGAATTTTAACAAGCCTGCACTTTGCTGCAACAAACCAGGTCAAGTCAGTTACACAACGTTTTGCCCAAAGACAGTGCTGCCCAGAATTTTGGATTCACAAGGAATCCTTGAACAGATCTCAGCTTCCCCACGAGCCTATAAAAGAGAAGTCAAGGGAATGGTGATTTTGGAAATGAGAACATTTATCAAATAGCTAGGTTGTTCTCAGCACAGTGTCATGCTTCCACTTTTAAACAGGTGACTACAGTCTTAGAGAGCACTGCATGGCATAGCAGGGATATGCCCAGCTTAGTATCTGACATCAGCGAAGTCCCTCTATCCATTTTTTATCCTCTCTCATGTTCTGTCATGCACATGAACACACACAGTCACTGCCTCAGTTTCTCCATTTTGTAGACTGAGCTAATGCTACTCTGTAAAAGCTACCTCTGTAAAGTTTTTTGAAAACTGCTGATGTGATGTAAGTAAAGCACTACTTATGTACAGCTAAATCTCCTTTTCCCTTCCTGAAGATTTGAACCTCTTAGAAAATAAAGAAAATTAAAACTTTTATATTCATAAAATCATCAATCCGTAGTAGAAGGATGAATGCTTGGAGTAGATCAGTTCTGCCCTCACCAGCAGAGCTGATAATAATCAGTCACTTATGTGCTATTTCACAGCTGATACCTCCAAAAAAAAAAAAAAAAAATTGCAAAAGTTTCACAGATGTCTGCAGCAGTTGACCAGAGCTCTTGGGTTATTGCTTGTCAGACTATTAATGGGTTTGGCTAACCATGACAGTCATTACTTTCCCCCTCCTGTGAGCTACTTTCTGTGTAATTTATGCATAGGTTTTGCCAAGATTTGACAACTTTCAGGATATTAACATAAAATTAGACTGCAGAGCTGAACAATGGGTGGCATTAAAATTAGCAGCAGTGGAATCCAATCAAAGAGAATTGTTTTCTCTCCTGCTTTGCTTTTAAGTTAATATTTTTATTTATTTTATCTTATTTCATTATCATTTTCAGTTTTGTTTTGCTGGGTACCTTATGAACTTTCAGAACGGTGGAGAAATTTCAATTAGACAAAATGCCTGACAGCATCTTAAACAACAGCTATCCTGAAATCAATCACGGAAGAAGAAAAGTTAGAAGTGGGTTTTTTTTGAAAAAGGGACTTTAAATGGAGCAGAGTCTGCTCCACACAGATTGTTTAGTGAATGCCATTACAGAATGCAGTGTGTGCGTTAATAAGTAAGGACATCTGGTAACCAGCTTTTTTCTGATTCATTAACTGACTCTGCTTATGTGGCCACAGGGCTTGATAGGGAAGACTGCAAGACTTCTGCTCCCAGAAAATGGGACTTTGATGTATGCTTCATTTCTTTGACCCAACTATATCCTTTATATTACCTCTTATGCCTCTATTATAAATATTTAAATTTGAAATCTTGTTGGAAATACTTTAAATCTCACAGGAATACATCCTCCTATTTAACTATATATAGAGTGAGCATACATCCTTCTATTTAACAATACATAGAGTGAGCATACATCCTTCTATTTAACTATACATCGCAAGAGGTCATAATTAAAATTCCTTCATTGATCTTCTACAATTCACTCTATCAACACACAGCAGTAAGTGACACTCTCTACTTGTTAGCATATGCCACAGCTACATTTAAATATTAAGTTGCCCTGTTTCCCAGTGTTTGCACGCTTTCAACCATGATTCATGACAATGGATGGAATATTCCTGAGAAAAAGGTCTTTGTAATTATAACTCTTTTGGAAAAGCACAATTTGTGCCAAACCAGGAGTTGTGGTTTTTTTTAATCTTCCATGAGTTTAACGAGCTTGGACAGAGAACGTAAAAGCACCACACTGCTCATATCAAGTGCTGTTTTTCTTCATACAATACAAGTGAAACAGCCACAAATGCTCTAGAGAAAATGATTGAGCAAAAGAAATCTAACTTGATAGTACATGTTGAGGGATGAAATGGACAATGAAGTATCCATATGTTGTTTTTACGCAGTAATTAGAAACTGTCACACACCGTTTCATTTTTTAGTTTCCTTGGGCTTATTTGCATCTATGAGGCTTTCCTTAGAGCAGAATTGCAAGCATCAAACTGGCACCCAGTTGAAATCTGAGGCAGTAACACGTGGGCTTCTTCCACCTCATGGACAAGAAGCCAGCGGCAGGTACTGTGACGGCCCAGAGCACAGCTCAGCAGCAGCCAGCTGCAGCCTCCCTTACCTCTGCCTCTGCTAAATTTTCTTTTCCAGGTTGAAGCAGTGGCTGTTCTCATGGTGTGAGTCTGTATATTATTGGGCATGCAGACAGTCTTTTGTTTCCAACAGACATAAGGAATTTGACAAATTAGCCTGCGTGTACATTCAATGGGAGGTTGACTCCTCATTCCCTCAGATTCCTTTGAAAATCCTTGCTGCTTCTCAGGGCAAAGAGTGCTCTGGTTCTCAGCTTTCCTACGGATGTAGAAAATTGCCCACAAGATTTTGACAATTTTTTCCAGCTCTTTGGTAGTGATTTCCTTCTATGTCTTGATAAACATCTGGTTCATTTTAAACACTGAGATCTGAACTTCGGGATTGCACAAGAGCAGAATGATCAATAAAACTATTTGGCTTCTATCTTGGTTATCCCAGCAGTAATGATGACTGTGATTTGGTTGTATTGGTTTTTTTTTTTTAAATAAGGGATATAGATATATATATATATATGTGTGTGTGTGTGTGTGCATATATGTGTACACTTTATTGCTAGCTAAGAAACTAAGCCTCTGTGTGTGTTGTATTAGTTGAAGGTTTCTATCTCTGAACTGTTTCCTAAGACTTTGTGAAAAAACAGAAACCTGGATGCATAGCTCTTGTCCATATAAGATAGTTTAGGTCTCTGGATCGCTGTTAAATGTCAACTCTTAAATGATCTATAATCACAACAAGCAGGCCTCTGAAGAAAACATCAAAGGACATTGATTACCTCCACAGTTATATCTAAGAGAAAGAATTCAAAGATCCACCATTAAACTGCTATTTTTTAAACACTGGGACAGATCCCTGATGTTACTGTTCCTCCTCTGTTCATTCCTGACTTAAGCAAAATTCAATTTGTTTAACAAAGAGCTGAATTAACTTTTACTGTAATTAGCAATTATATGTACTGTAATAGCACCAAAACACTTCCCTCTGTCAACTACTGTACAGCTTCACAGAGATCTTTGTCTTTGTACTCAATCCAAAAATGGCTCTAACATAAACCTACTTCATCCACACAAATGAACTTTAAAGGAGAACAGGTCACGCTTACCCATAATCACTTAAAACTACAAAGCATAGATCTGTGCTTTTACATGTATTTCACTGAATAATTTGAATAATTGTAGCTGTTATTTACACTATATTCATTCAACAAATAGAACTTTTTTTCTAAACATAGAGGCAAGTCCCCGGGAAGCTATAAAGATACCAGCAAAAAAATGTATGTTATGCTTTACAGAAACTTTCAAAGATAATTATGGTATCTTGCTTTATTGTTACAATTGCAAATAATAATAAAAAATAAAACAAAAAAAGGGGGAAAATATGTAAAGCTAGTTTGAGAGGTAGCAGAGTTATTGGTCAGCACAGTGGAAGGCATGTCATTGGTTATAGCACAGCTGCTGGAGGTGACTGTGTTGGTATCTGTAGCATGTTGATGTGTGAAGTGAAAAAATGAATCTTATTCCTCAGGAGAGTCCTGCATATGTCACGTATATTGTCTCATTAAGCCAATCCATTTATCAAGCCACTGAATGCCAATTAAATTGCACAGGATGGTGCAGGTATATGGTGGGATGATGGTGCCAAACTTTATTACAGCTGAGCTTTTCTGGCTCAGTACATTCCTACATAGCAAAATGGCAGACATATCAAAGCCAAATTAAATGTTCTTGAAATAATGCCTTTAAAGAGGAAGAAATGCCACTGTTTGGCACAAATGAGTATGAAATGTAATGTCACTTCTTAGTGTACTTCTAGTTCCAATGAAGATGTCACGGCTCAGATCCAGCCAGTGCCAAATGTCTTCACAGCGTGCAAATTAGATCAGTGTAATTTCATCAGGATGATGATCAGACTCTGTTATAGTTATATGGCTGCATAGACAGCTTCTGCTGACTGCTGCAGTCAGACTGGCACAGCTGAGCTAATGCTGCCATCCTCAGAAAGAGACAGAAGTTGATTTTATAGCATTCTCCTGATGCCAGAGTCCAAAGAACATTCCTAGATCCTAAGAATATATTGAATTAGTATTTTCTTAGTAGTGTTGCCTCAAAGAATTCTCCTTTTATCTCCCACAACAGTCTCCTTTTTTATCTTTGACATCAGTAACAAGAATCTTTATTCAATAAATTACTTTTTTTATAATATCAGATTTCAACTGAAGGTTTTTCCACTGTTAGGACACAAGTGACAATAACCTAGCCAAGAAATCTATTCTGCCCCCTGCTTCAAGACATGGTACCAGAGAGCAGAAAAGATCTACTGCCTTAGCTACTTCAGTCTATAGCGTATCATATGAACACAAACTTATCCTCTCTGGCAGTATCATTAAGGGTCCTGACAGATGTACTCTGCTGGATTTAGTATCAGTCACTTAAACATTATTGCTCCGGCTGTCCACTTCACTCCTTTGCTGGAGGTTACAGCCTGCATAGCAGGGGTGGGAGAAGCAAATGTTTCCCAGCTCCCTTAATTCACAATTCACAATTCAACATACTATCTGGACTCACTACTGCTTAACTGAATGTATCTAATATACTAAATCTTGGAATATGAAACCGTCTGTGAGAATGGTTAGTGCATGAGCATGTATCTTGTTCTGCTGGCAGGGTGTAGATCTGGTCATTCCCAGCACCCTGAAAGACAGATAGGTGAGAAAAGCATTGTCTTAAAAAGGCTCAGCCTGACTGCTGCCTTTTTGTATGACAGGTCTCTAGGTATGCAAAATGGGCCCCTGGCTCTTCTTGAAAATATGTTGTTGTACAGCAAGATTTAATCTACTAAGTCAGTGGCTTGCTGATAAATGCTTTCAGAGGCAAGGACATGATCTTTGGTGCTTGATAATGGTACCAGGGCCAACCTTACATATATTGAAGGTTTGGGTTTGCTTTAGTTTTTTGCATGGAGGATTTTATACACTAAATTGTTAGATTTGGTGATTTATTTTTTTCTCCCTAAAGCATTAGGTAAAGAGCAATTACTTACATATATAACAGCTAAAATCCCCAAACACCATGGCACACAGCCATTTGAGGCAAGTTGCCAAGTCTGTAGCTTCAATTAACCTTCATATATCCCCCCAAACTTGGAACACTATCAGAAGGCTATTATGTTCAAGCCTTACTCATGCGGTGAGCATTTAGACAATGAAGATGAAATCAATAGCACTGGTGGATACATCATTGCTCATGTATTCAGGTTTGCACAAGCAGACTTGAATTTGTGGCAATCTCATGCAGACTGAGTAGAGAGACACAGAATCTTGCAGACACACAGCCATTTCAGGATCATGTCACAGAAAGCAAACCCATTGTCCCTTAAGCAGAATCTGTCCAGCATCAAACCTACTTGGGCTCAGGTAATAGCTATTGCAGATGGACTGGACTTAAAGGAAAGGGAGCACAGCAAGATGCAGACACCCCATTAAGCCTGTAAAGTAGCCACGGCTTTCAGTAATAGATATATGTTCAACAGAGTTGCCATGCAAATGGATTGCTCTATGCAGTTTACTTACCCTCCCCTGTGTGCATTTAATTCTCAAGATGGACAGAGATGGGAAAACTGGGACATGAAATAAAAAGTCAGGTTTTGTTCTAAAATTAAAATGTTACTTATGCTCACATGGAAAATGTAAAGCTTCAATAAAAGCAGACAAACACAGTTTTTATGTGGGGGCAGACAAAGGGCTAGATGCCCAGCTGGTATGAACTGGCATAGTTTCACACTGAAGTTGATTAAGCATAGTGCAATTTGTGCCAGCTGAAGATCTGGCTTACAGTTAGTGCTCAGTATCCCTATTGTGTGGGTGAAATCCTACCCATCTAGGACAGAATATGGCATCCAGTTATGGATATCTCAAATGCAGAGGCTACAGGAACCTTGTGAGATTCTGTCTGAAAACTTACACATTTTTTTAAACCTCATAAATGCCACTATAAATTAATAAAAAATGAGGAAAAAGTACTGTGACGCAACCTAAAATCATGGAAATAAAAGAACTTCTACCAGTAGAAGAAAAGGATATCATATTTAATTTTATAGTTAGTTAGAAATATTTACTCTGGTGCTTTTACTCAGACATTTCACATTTGCAGTCTACAGGACCTGTAATCTGAAACAAATTAGATCTCTCAGCTGAGACAAGAAGCAATTCACCCAGTCTCTGTTTGTGCACCTACCCCAATGAGGGGGAGCACCTCAGGCCACTCCTGGGGCATGCCAGGACCCAGATGCCAAGCTTGGGAAGGCTCTAGCAGCAACATCTGGCTGCATGGCGAGGTCTAAAGGCAGTTGTGTTAACAGATCTGGAATAGCCTCTAGGTCTGGGCTTGCTTGTTCTCTCCTAGGACACATTTTCCTTCTGCTCACCTTTGTTTTATCAGATGTGTGGGGTTTTCATTTATTACACACTAGAGTAATATGGAAAGGCTTTCTGTCTTATCAGCAATGATATTTCCTATACAGTTCCTTTTATTCTCCCACAAACCTTTGCATCAATGACTGCACTCTACACAACTTCATGCCGCTTGATTTTTGCCGCCTTCATTTAATCATTGAACTCTTTCTAAGATCTAACTGCTGATTGGAAACATGTGATATGAATTTGTTATCTCATTTGTATTTGTTATCTCATTTGTATTCATATCTCATATGAATTTGTTATCTCATAAGGACTTTTGAATTCATGGCAAACCGTGTTCCTGAAATTGCTTGAAATGTGCACACACGACCTACTGAAAAATTGCTCAAAAACTTTGAATTCTGTTGCATCAACATTTGCATGCTTCCCAAAAAATTGAGAGATTTCATTGTTCCCTTTATTTTGAAATAAAAATTTAAGAATAAGGGCAAAACATTTTAAAATAATATAATTTTGGCTTCAGATGAATGACAGCTTAGGAAGTCATGAGGAAGCTACATGGTATCTTGCAAGTAGGACACTAGCCTTTGGCCCTGAGCTAGCAAGAAACATGTCATTGCACATCTAACATTCACAAACATTTAATAAATGAATGTTTACAGTGTGCCATTTTTTCCATGGGCAGTGTACAACAAGGAATATTACAGGGTGGCATGCACTAGTCACAATGTTCTGTGCACTGATAAAGGTGTTCAACAAATGTTAATACAAACTGTTTTTTTTTTAATCATCCTCTATATAGCAAATAAAGAAATACATGGTAGAAAAATAATGCTCCTAGCATTTCTAGTATATAATAGTAAAAATTTTTTTTTCCTCTAGTTTTGTGAGAATGAAATAACTACAACAGTTATAATTTTGTGGAACTAAGGAGAAAAACAAACAAACAAACCAACCAAAACCCAACACATTCAGGAAAGGATAAATCCAGAAAACATAATCCAAGGGAATCCAAAAGGACATGTGGATTAATATGGAGAAAAATTAATTGGAGCATTAAATGTTAAAGAAAGCATGAAATGGATAAACAAGACATCTCTAACTCAGAATGTTGCTTAGGAATTTAAGTGTAGCTCTGCTTTACTACAGGCCAATTCAGGCTTGGTTTCTCTTTAGTGTTAATCTTATGGTATATCTACAAACCCATGCTAGGGTTATAGCACATGGGAAGTGCCAGAGAGCTGGTTGAAACAGTACATTTAAAGGAGTGTGGTGCTGGGAATTGAGATGATGCAGTGGTAGTGATTGCCATGATATCAGACTATTATTGAGATATTTGATTGCGGCAATCAATAATCATAAGAGGGCTTATCACTAAAACTAGATTGGAAGAGACTAAAAAAGAAAATTTGTAAATTATATTCACATATACAAAATGGAATCTTTGGAAGATACTAATTACCCAGTTAGGAAAGACCCTTAACTATTTTTGCCTTGTATCCCAAGGAGGAAGGTAGCTTGCTGTTCACAATCTTAGTCCATTATATAATGAGCTTCTCAGTTTTTTCCTGGCATCTATGGGTGGGTAGATGACTGAGAGAAGTCACTCCTTCTAAATTAATTCAAAATTACTGAAGTTAACTTCATAAGCGAATGAACTGTAGAAAATAATTTTGGCACCAAAAAAGTGGTAAAATATGTCTGACAGATTTTTCTTTAATGTCCACACACAGCTGAACTATAATAGGGTGAGTGATTAACTGTGATTAATAGGTGATGTCATTAATCTTTTTAGCATATAGGAAAAATCACATTCACTCAATGCAAAGGAATTTATAACCAACTAAATTTTAGAGCTTTGCCTGTGCCCTGCTGCACAAAAAGCTTTGAAATAACTCCATAAGAGGAAGAATAATGACAAACACTTTACCTGATGGAGATTTCACACCATTTTCCCTTGATCAGTGAAACCTCCTAATGCAACTTGGATCTCTTACAGGAAAAACAATGGAAGCCATTACTCTGATGTCCATTCTGCCACAATGAAAGCAGGGCACTATCCTAGGGGTCATGGAGGGTCAGTCCCAGGGACAGAAGAAGAAGCAGCAGCAGCATGCCCTTAAGAATCATCTTAGGAGTGGTTAAATCTGCCTCCTGTCAGTGCAATAATAGGCAAGGGCTTTATGAAATAAAATGAACTTGCTCCTTGCTCCGCATACTGCTGAACTCCATTTGTCCAAATGTCCAGGGTGATGTTAGTGGCTTTGCCACAAGCCCTGACAAAGCAATATTTTCTTTAGAGCAGGCCAAAGATCAAATACATTTACATCTAGTCCATAGCTTCTCTTCTTTTTCATGGATGATACGCTTAGCCCAGCTTGCACTTGCTGAGTGGTGAGGGAAGACAGGGAGTTCAGGATCATCTTTAGACACAAGAGTCTCATATTCTCAAGAAATCAGTGCCTCTGAACTTCACCTTAGGAAAAACAATGGACAAAATAACACATTTCCTAATCCTTATCTGTCTTTATTTATAGTTGTTCTGCTCATCTGACTCCTCCTATTACTACAAACAGTGGAATATAGTCTTTTTTTAAAGAGTTTTACCAGATCAAAAGACTACTGAAGGCAGAAACGAACTTCACAAGCACGGATGCAACATTTCTAGCTTAGACACACCTCAGATCTTCATGGCTAGTGCTAGGAGTGTGCTTTTAGAGCTAAGAGTGTGCCTTTTGGGCTTCTGATCTGACTACTCAGAGAGTCACTTGATAGAACAGTCCAGGAGACTTTGGAGAGATTGTCAGAGAATCTTTCTTCTTTCCTGGCCATGAATTCTCCCAAAAGCTACAGGGGTTTCAGATTTGTGATTTCTGTTCTTCCTACAAATAAAATAGTTGTGTATCTTCTAAAACTCTAGGCTACAACATTTGCAGTAGAACTTTTCTCTCTTTTTTTAATGAATGTATAGTACAAATTAACATGCACCTTTTTATAACAAATCCCTAACTTACAGTGTTGCATCTTGTAAAAGTGACTTCACTGATGAATCTGGCCCTTTATTGGTGTTTTGTTACATGAGTTCAAACTGCAAATCACTCTGGAATCTTACATTATGTTCATATTTTCTATTAACAGACTTCCATAAGCCTCTTTACTCAGTGCAAGGGAGGTACAGATCAGTCTTTCCCATTAAGTATAACAACAGAAATACTCTGTCACAAAATACCAGAGTCTGGAATGTATTTGGCAGGTTTATGGCAATGACTTTGGAAAATGTTGGTTTAGAAAAGTAATTGCCAACATTCAAGCAATTTGGCTGCTCCTGGGAATTTCCTCTTGTCAGTATCAGGAAACTAGGAGCAAATACTTGGATTTGTAAAAATGAACTTTCACAATGGCCACATGAAACAAGCCATTGTCACTTTATGATTGTAAGTAGCAGTGTCAAATGTTTGTTAAATGTGCTAGATACAGGAGAACTTTATGTAAAACATCCTTGTGGAGGGCTAAGAGCTGTCATGACACCAAGACTGATTTACACAAGCTCTGCCCATGCCACGATTTATTCTCACTTGATGGCCAGAAAGATCAGTACTGAGAAAGCAATAACATAGCTCTCAACACTAAATGCAAAGACAAATGCAATGCTAAATGGTTAACAAAACATGAAGAGAAATGCTGGCTTTTTGACTTTCCAGTTTCTTGGATGCAGGTCAACAAGTGAAACAGAATAGGAACAAGAAAACACTGTATGAGACAATGATCTTTTGAAGCAGAAGGAGTCATTTAAGCCCACTTGCAGAACCAAGAGAAGTTGAATGTGCTGGAATGCTTAAGAGGATTCAAGCTTATCTTTCAAATGTCTGATATCTGAAATAGGTGTTGAATTCCACTATCCTAACTAAACCATTCCACTATTCTAACACTGCTAAAAACTAAATTTTGTCCATGTTTGGAATAATTTAAATTAACCAAGTTGTATATATATGTGTGTGTGTGTGTGTATACATATATAATTTATAGAGACTTGACTGTCATATTAGGTTACTCTATGATCTGAGGACAATATGCAGATGCTTACCACTGTAGATCTGTCTGGGGTTAACAGGAGTCTGTGTGGTTAAATATAACTTTGCTTTGACAGAATATAATTCCCTTAATTTTTCACACAGAGATCAGATGTTGGTAGTGGAAAACATCTGTTTCTGCTCATATATTATAGAGAAGAAGAAAAAAAAAAACAACAAAAAAACCCCACCAAATATTAGAAATTAGTAGAAGAGCTGAAAAATTCTGTCTCAGAACTCAGGCAATCATAATGTTAGGAGTCCCTTCTTTCCTGGGTGGCCTGGGCCTTATGTTTTAAAAGTATTTTAATATCTATCTATTGTTTAATTCTCTTTAAAAATGAACCAACCACAGATATTATTGCTAGTACTGAATAAATATATTTTGTAGCTGAATTGTTTGAAGCTTTGAACAGGAAAATAAGTTACTCTAAGGTCCATTCAGTCCAATTTAGGAGTATTAGCTTATTTCTTTCTGTCATGGGGTGTTAGAAGAGCAACAGAAACCAAACAACATCACTCAGTGTCAGAAAATCTCCAATTTCCCCACTAAGCAGAATGGGTATAGCAAGAAGATGGCAATTTCTGTTTTAAGAGTTCTGTTCCACAGCATGCACTCACTCTGCAAACACACAACAGCCAAGTCTTGACCAAGAGCTCAAGGGAGCATGACGCTCACTCCAATGCACAACACATCCAACCAGACTTCCAGGCATAGAACTCCCACTTCTGGCTCAATCGCCTTCATGGGGTAGGATCTCTAAGGAGGTGTGCCCCTGGTCAACTATTTGTCTGTGATTTATTGATCTCTAGGTTGGATAGTCAGGAAAACCAACAACAGGCTTATTAAATCATTTGATTCTCTGGTATTAAAGTGGACAGGGGGAATCTGTGGAGCAAGGGACTACGGATGAAGTGGCCCAATAAAACAAGACTTTGACTGTCTCATCAGGTCACCTAGCTCTGTAGGCCTCCAGCCTTTCCACTCAGAGGCAGCAGCTCTGCAGTGACCAGAGGCCACAGGTATGTTTGACCAAACTATAACTGCACTTTTCAGCAGCAAAGTATCCTGGCAGAAAATTTCTGGTCAGACCAAATAACTTCTGCTTGTGATTGAGACAGCTTTTCTTTCTAGCCTTTCCATGTGAGTTCTGGATTTTGTTATTTTATTAAGTTCTCTCATATCACAGTCAAAATTGCTCCCACAACAGTGGTAGTTTAATGTTACATTCTTATCCACATGTATGTCATGGATACTGATTTACTAAATTAAGCATTTTCAGCAGTGGCCAAGTCTCTTTTGAATTCAGTGACAAAACTCTAGGGTCTTGCCTCCACCATTTATCTGGATTATTGAAATAATTTAAAATCACATTATTACATAATGTATGTTCTATTTATCACAAAGGGTGGTAATTTAATACAGAAGCTATCCAGTCTGTATATTTTTATAAATATTCAACAAAGCAACTTCACAAAATTATTCATGCTGTTTGTTTTCATTGTTCTTTCATTGTAACAAAACTGTTAATTAACTAATAAAACCGCTATAGCAAGCAAGAAATTAGACAGTTTATTAGAGGTATCTTCTGTGACTATGCCAGGTATTACCTTCTAGATGTAGTTTATTTGCAGATGAACTATCTTCCTGTGTGTTCTTCATTCCTTTTTGAACGTAATGTTACCATATTGCACTTTTGGGTAAGAAAAAATTGCTACAGACAACTAAGGAAATACTAGATGAGCCTCCACATTTGCTGCCCTTTTTTCCCCCTGTTTCTGATTCCTATTCAGTACTAGAGTCATATTTGCAGCAGATGTCATCTGGACATTTTCCATGTAAGGTAGAAGGTTATCATGTAGATACCCCCAAGTAGATGTAATAAAGCACATCCCCCAAATTATTGCTTATTTAATGTTTCAGTTTCAGAGAGGAAATAGACCCTAACCCTTGGCACCAGTATAAGTGACTGGAAACATCTCTTGAATAAAAAAGCAGCATTATTTTATTCTGGTTCAAAACCAAAACAGTTTGCATAGTTTTTAATTTATCACAGATACTTAGGCAAGCTGATTTTAAAGAGGCTGCTGGCACTGAAGCCCTTACCACAGACTACTTCCACCTAGTTCCTTTGCTAACTCAAGAGTATATGACATGCCCAGACCTTTGGGTTAGAAAACTTTTCCTGTTTTTTCAGACCATGCAACTTCATCTTAATTCTGTTAATAGCAACCGTGATTGTATCTAACAACTCTGGCAATCTTTGAAAAAATATTATGTACCAGGGATCCTGAACTACTTCTTCTACTCCATTCACCCACCTATTTTTTTACTCAATTCTGTAGGAATCAGCCCACTTTACCTCTGACATACAATAGTCTCGTTGTTCCTCACTGACTTCATATTTAACTTTCGTTCATAGGCACTTTCTCTGCTCAATACTATCTAAAAGATTTTAAGCCTCATTTTCCTCATAGTCAGCAGGAAATAAATTTGATACTGATTAAGAAACATTCTCAGATTTTTTATGTTCTTATCCGAGACCAGTAAATAGAGTATTGATTACATTTCTTTCATTTCTCCGTGATAAGAGAATAATCCTTTAGACATGCTTCAAAGAACTTTCAAAAACTTCATGTTAGCATGCTATAAAAATGTTTTGCTAGCAAATACATTACACTAGAGACAGAGAAAAGACTATATTAAATTAACCACAAGATTTTCAAAAGCACTCAAGGAATACTAAGCAGTATCTCCACAGGTCATCGGAAATAAAGATGTGGTGAACAGTAAGTTAGAAAATTTCAAATTATTTAACTAGAAAGTAATTCTTATGAGTTGGAATCTAACATAGCAGAATTTTTCCAGTCATACAGCAGGAAGTTTACATTGGATATTAGGAAGAAATTCTTTAATGAAACAGTGGTAGAGTCACCATCCCTGGTGGTGTTCAAAGAATGAGTATATGTGGCACTTTGTGACAGGGTCTAGTGGTCTAGTGGTCATGGAGGTGTTCAACAGAAGGTTGGACTTGATGATCTTGGCGATCTTTTCCAAACTTAATGATGCATGAAATAAAATTAATATTAGTAACAAACCATATCTGTTTTTCTGAAATGCCCTAACCCTTCCCAAAAGCTGTTCTTTGTCTGTCAGGACCCAGCCACATATGTACATGCTGACCCTCACAAAGTTCCTGTTGGGCTTGGCTTGCATCAAGCTTCCAATTACCAGAATCTCTACAGAAAGGTCTTGTGCAAACTATTGCTGTTGCCTGTGAGAGAAAGATCTGAGACTGCATTAACCTGATACTGAAAACAAATGTAAGGGGAAATAAGTATATTTTGAATTTATCTACTTACAAGAATTAGGTCATATAATTAAAATGTTCTTGTGTTTTCAGTAAATCAACTCAAATTAGATATGCAACTAGACTTTGTACATTTTTCATCTCCTAGGCTCACTTGAGGTTATGTTCTGAGAGTATCAAATTAAAACTAAATCTAGTGAAACTACTTATTCTCTAACAAACCATCCAGATTTATTGTTGTTTTATGTAATTAAAGTCTCTCAATTTCATCCACACTCCTTCAGGAAGTTTTACCCCATTCCAAAGGTGTATAGGAATGAAAATGCTAGCAATCTCAGTCCTCCAAATGCCCCAGGACTTGTGAAAAAGTGGAATGACACTTTTACCCTGAATCTTCACAAGAAGTACTCAGCTATGCACACTACAGGGTGACTCAGTTTAGCTTCTCTCAGGGCATAGTTTAAAGTCAGAAGACAGTAAGAGCAAAGAATTGCTAACCAAAGAGAAGGACTCATAAAACTAATTTGAAAGAGGACTTTCCATTCCTTCTACTCATTTACCTTAGAAAATGTCACCAAAGCTGGAAATACAATTAATACTTTCTAAAAAGATGAACAATTATGTCCCATTGTTGGAAAACAGCAATTGCAGCTGCACAAATATTGCTGTACTCAAATGGGAGTTTTATGTTTGAGTGCTTCACAATTTCCCCTGCTTTGTACAGGCTAAACTGCTGATTTACCTGCACCTTCTTTAGTGTCTTTTATATTGTTTACTGTGCTCTCACCTTGAAAGGTGTTTGCGAGACAGGAGTCTTCATTCTAGTACATCACTGGAAATATAATCTGTCTAGTATCTATGCTTATTTGAGCATAAGGAGTTTGAGGATGTCAAACCACCCCTTTGAGGAGGGCAGAAATATCTAACCAAATAGAAATAGATCATTGCTGCAGTTTCAGCTGCTGAGAATGCATCCATCCCCTCATTCCCTTCAGAGATGGTGTAACTATTGGCAAATACAGTTTAAAAAAAGAAAGAAGATGACATTAGCTCCAGCATCTAAAATCTTAACAGTGTGTAAGTTTTACTTTTTCACATGCCCCACAGAAAAATTATTTCTGTTTTAACTATTTTCAGAAGGGAAAAAAACAAAAACAAAAACCAAAAAACCCCACAAAACACCACACCAAACCCAGTTTGGTTTTGCTGAAGTTTACAAATCAAAATTCCCTAAGTCCCTAGCTTTTGTTCTGTTGCTTTAAATATATTCTTCATAACAGCAGATGAGAAAAGTATTGTGGCTACCAAACAGAAGGTACAAGTTCATTTTCCCTGCTTCTGAGATATCAAACTACTTCTGTCATGGTTTAGACCTTGTTGGTAGCTGAACCACACACAGTCACTGACACAGTGTTCCCTATGCCCCACAAAAGGATGAGACAGAAAACCACAAGCAAAATGTAAAACCTCGTGGGCCAAGATGAGTTCAGTAGAATAATACAGAGAAACAACAATAGTACTAGTGAAGTAATATATAAAGGGAGTAACATAAAACTGAACAGGCATGGCATCAGTATGGTAAGGAATAGTCCACTGACTGGTTCAGCAAGCTACCCTTACCTTCCTGCTGTTGCTGCGTTATGATATACGGTATGAGTGTAATTACAATGTAATTCAGTTAGTAGGCAAAAATGTAAAATTGCAGTAAAGTGAAAAATATGCATCCCAGAATAAAGAGGAAACTTTGCTTTGTTTGCTATTTTATGCTTTACTTCTGATCAAGCACTTCCTAAACTGCATTGAAAGATCACAAAACAGAGGACTGCTTTAGTATAAACTAATGACTTGATGAAAAAAACACTTATTAGCAGAAGTGGTACTTTTACTTTTAGAGGAGCTTTCCCAAATTCATTAGGCTTAAAATTTGTATCTGGATAAAATTTGCACTAGGGTTTAAAAATGAGTAAAATACTCATCATATTCTATCCAATAACTGAGATGCAACAGTGTATAGCACCCCTTCTTCACTGGAGGACAGGATAAATCTCCTTTCTAGGAAGCTGCAGTTAAAGCTGCACCTAAAAGAAGAAAATCTGATTTTGCATGTATATCAGACCATCCTTAATCTTGGCAGGTCATCCAGGAACAGGGTGCACAGTAGTTGCAGATAAACATCGCTTCCATCTGCTATTTCTCTAACACAAGATGATAAAAAGGATTAAGCAAAAGTTTGTCATGCAACCAGCCTTCAGTGCAAGGATGGATGAAGAGGAGCTGCGTGGCCTTCAAGAGATGAAAGGGCAGACTTGTGTAACATGGAAAAAAAGACAAGCAACAAGCTGAATGCTGTGTTCAACAAGTAATTTATGCTACTGTACGCCTCATATTCTAGGACTTTTCATTCTAAATTTCTGAAATCTCTGACACTACTTAAAGGATGTCAGGTCATTTCAAGTGCTCTCCAGCGTACTTGCTCATGTAAACAAAAATGTTGAGGAAATGAAAACTGGAACCATGTGAAACTGACAAGAAAAGCAAATACAAAAATGTTATGCATCTGGCTTTTTTGGATTAATGCTGTCACTAGAGAATGTTCTTTTGTACACACAGCTAGAGCTGCTCATGTTGTAAAGGGGCACATTCCTGATTTGTTCTCTATGGTTTTTTTGCAATACAGAAATGAATAGCTGAAAATGCAAATAGAAACCTAGTCATCCTTTCCCCAAGAAGCCTTTTAGAATAATTGGATGAAGCATTCAAAATTAACACACTGTTTCCTACATGTTGTTTTCCGTGTTGGAACTGAAGAACAATAACGATCTTGTGGAATTTGCTTGTTATTCATCACTGTTCACTGACACTTGTCCAAACGAATTACTGCCTATGGATTATCTGAAATGTAAGGCTTTTGTTTACACATAATTATATGTGATAGATCACTCAAGCCACATGTTAATTAGATGATAATTAGATAATTTCTATTTCATAAAATTGAGCATATCTGAAAGTGATCAGATAGAGGTCTAATTCTAGGACTCTATTTATTTATTTTGTATGTGTGTATGTTGCAGGGTAAATCTGACTAGCTAGGGACATCTTTGCTGGTATTATATGGAGACCTCAGACTTCAAAGCTCATTCTGTCTTGAGTGAGCTGCTTAACAAAATTTTCATTTCCTTTTTCTTTGACATACAAGTCTCAAGTAATAGCGGAGACATGTGCTTGATGCTGTTCATACACACTTTGCACAGAGCCTCATCTCACTTTAACTGCTTATATGTGTATGGATGAATCACCTGCCTCAATAACACTGTATTTCAGACGTCTCCTTCATGCTTGGCCTGAAGCCACTGGCCTTTGTGTTAACTTGAAGTCATGCATAATGCTGTTCTCCTAATTTTGCTCATTTTCCATCTCACTACATACATCTTGTATAAAAATCCTGTCCATAGTGGTTACTAGTCCAATGAGTACAGCCCAGAGTACTACTGGAGCCCTAGATATCCCAGACAGCAGCCACGCTCCTCTATTCCTGCCAGTCAAATTTCAGGACAAGACAAATCTTAGCTTTAAGACTCTCTCTGTATTAAAAAAAAAAAAAAAAGTCCCAAAACATGTTTTTACTGATGGATGGCTGAAAACTTCTCAGTGCCTATTTATTTCTTCTTTTCAACATCTAGAATCACAGAATCAGAGTTACTAATGATTTCATCTGTTTTGCAGCCACCTTGCAGAGGGAACTTAACTTCTGATCTGCTGCATGAATCTGAAAGGATTACACATGATTTGTACTTGGAGTGTTTTACAGTTGCAGGACATTCTATCTACTTTAAAGTTAGTTGTAAGCATTCTCTTTCATCAGTCATTTCATCCTGCTGTCTTGGAGTTTCATCTATTCAGGAAAAACATTCACTTCAGTCAATGATACTTTTGTTGAAGAGTATTCACTTCAGTCAAAGATACTTTTGTGGAAGAACAAAAAAAGGTATGAGCCCAACATGTGGCTTGATGAGTTAAACTTCCTTCCAGTATGTTACAATGGTGTATTTATACTGCAGATGCAAATGAAACACAGTTTTCTTTCTTTTTTTGATGAAGAAAATAGAAGCAATTTGTCAGTTTCTTAACATAAAATAAAGCAGGACAAATCCTAGTAATCATTTAAGTTAATATGTCATTTGCATCTTTTCTATGAAGGGTTGGTTTGATACGGCTCCCACATGAGAAGTTAAAAATATTCAGGCACAAAGATTGCAACACATTCCTTTAAGTATTCTCTACTTCTCATGTTTCTTCTTTGTTAAATAGAAGATAAGTTGGATATATGCTGTGGGCATTTCCTCTGAATTTTGGGATTAATTTTCAATGCCATATGATTATTATATTTGTATTGAATAATGATTTTAGCATAAGATATTAGTGAAATACAATTATTTTTAGACTTCAGGGAGTTGTACATTGTTGCTGACTGCATCTGTTTAGGTCCTGTAAAAACTGAGGCAGATGCTGCGTGGTATGCAAACACTCTGAGTTGCGGAGATCATATGTGCAAAGACTACAAAAATACTCTCTAAAAAGTAACTGTGATAATGATCAACATGACAGGCAGCTAAGATTGAATTCTGTCAATCTAAGTTGCATAATCCACACAAATTTATGGGGAAAACTTCAGCTGTCAGTGAAATCAGCCCTACTTCTGTCAACATTGCTCTCAAACACTGTCAGTAATCATTGTGGAACAGAGGCAAGTGGAGATGAAAATATTTTTGAAAAATAAAAATATATCTATTGCTCAAGGAATGACTGGAAATAATTCCCCATACCAAATTCTCCGCTAGCGTAAATCAGCCTAATTCCACTGACCTCTCATCCCCAACCATCCCTCAGGCATATACTCTTCAGCTTTAATACAGGGAATAAAAGCCTGCGGTCTGCCTGACAAGCTGTATTGTTACATCTTGCAGTTTCTAAGATATGATCTTCTATGGTGCATTTCTCTACAAGTCACAGGTCATTGCAAGTTCTGATGACTCTTACAGCCTAAGATGGCAAACAGTTACTTACTCCTACACATGCATCTGTTGAAGTCAGATTCTATGCTCAACTGATTAGAACCAGAGTTGCAATTTTGATCCAAATACCAGAACTATGCATGACACTTCCTTTGTGCTTATGAATCTCTTTCAGATATTATCCCAGACTCAAACAGGTCTTTCCCCACTCATAAAGCAGCACAGTGCTTGCTGCCTTCTCTTTTCAGTGACTACAGCTCTTGTTGACAAATACAGTTTGCCATGTTGTAGACTTTAAAAGATGCATAGACACCACTTTAACCATTTAAAATGCTATTATTTTTACTTTCATGGGTGTATGTGTGTATACATGCTTATCTATCTACATCTGTGTGTACAATCTACATCTATCTTCCTGTATTTAAAAGACTCATTACAGTAACAGACTCCAAAAAATAATGATTGTAAGTGAAATGGTCTTGTTTCCAGATGATATATTTTCTTGTTCTGACATTTTAATGCCAACACCTTTTTTATCTTTTGTACAAATTAATACGAAAATGAAGGAAAAGCAATATGCCTTGTAAATAATTACCTAATGCTTGTACTTACCAGTTACCAGGCATAAACAATTATTAATTGAAAAAAAGTTTAAGGTTCTTTTCAACAAGCAATTTATATAAGAGTAAACCAATAAAGCAAACTTTGGGGAACAGCAACATCTGCAACCGAGGCTTCTGTCACTGAACTTACTCCATTAAACACAGATATACCTGAATAGTTACTACTACTGCTACCCATAACTTTGGAGACTATTCTTGTCTATTCATCCACCATAAGCCTGAATTGCAACAGTCATTGCAGTCTCCTAGTGTTTTCAGAAGCACTGGATTACCTTTTCTATAGAAAACACTCATGGAGTTGGTTTCAGAAGGCTATAAATGTATTCAAGCAGAGACATACCCAACTTGTAATATTTACAATACAAAGAAATTTGGTTGATTGTCAACTTTGCTTCTGTAAGTCTTAGCTACCCTTTCAGAGAAGCTATAATTTTGAAAATGACTTAGTAGCAAAATGGTCAAAATTTTCTGGAAAGGGGAAAATTACCACAATCAAAATCACCCTTTAACTTATTTTTTTAAAAGTTGTTGACTGGCTTTTTAACATTTTATGTTTGTAAAGACCATTACTCTTGACTTTGAAAGTTTTGCTGTCCACACATGAATCAAAGGATCACAAGAGGGGATGTTTAGTGACTTCCTTCTCATAGTAGTGGCTATATATTTTAAGCAGGAAAAAAGTTTGTTCAGAAGGAGATGTACAATCTTACACTTGATTCTACTTACCAAGAACAAAAAAGAAATTTGATGATACTGATACAATGAAGTAAAGACACACTATAATTTCAAAACAGAAGGATCTTGGGAAAACTCATTTAAATAGATAATCTGTTTTTCACACATTGTGCCAAATATTTATGTAATCATATTTTAAGCAAATATGCCAGAATTTTTGTTGGAATTTTAATTAGAAGATCAATTTTCATTAGCCAGAAAATCTAAAAAACAAACAAACAAAACCCACAGCACTGCAAAGCACATTAATTACATTCTATCAAATTATTATGCTTCAGTCTTCACACAGTCCCAGACAAATGCACAGATGGGCAAAAGTGTGGCCCAGTTGAAAACAATGGAAAAACTCCATTAGCTATTAAAAGGCCTAGGACTGTAAACTGAGTCTAACCTTAAGTAATGAACAGTATGGGCAAATCTCTGCTTTAAGTGAAATGCCAAACAGTTTTTATGGCTACTGAGGATTACAGAGACATTGCCCATTGATGAAAATGTTCAGCATTAGCTACCTCTGGATCTGGTTGTTTTCTTTTTTCTGAGAAATATACAGTTTTGTCTTAGCTACACAAAATACATATTCAATATCTGTGATTACACTTAAATTCTGGTCTAATTTTGTCTGAATTGCCTTACTGTGAATAAAATATGCAGAATAAATTTGTTTAGGTAGGCAACATTCATAGCATTCATGCCTAATCATCCTACAGGCATGTCTATGATGCAAACTGCATGCTCATTTATGGTCAGTCTGTGTACTTGAAATAATCTTCACTGTGAGACTAAAGAGAAAACTGTGGTTCAGATAAATCTGAAGAAAAAAAGTGACTCATTTTTTTTTCTTCCCTTCTTATGGGGTAGATTAATATCCATATTGCATTTTACCAAAAAATTTAAGTGCAATTACTAAATGGTTTATAATAATGCTTAAATGTAGGTGTGGAGTTTTTTATTAGCACATCTCAATTGCTCAAAAATTGTGACAGACCATAACAAGACAACTGTTCTCTGCATAAAATAAGAAAATTCTTTGTTCTCAAATTTATGATGCTTCTTCATATCTCTAAACATTATGCAATAAATACTATGCTATAGGTTCTTCACTCACCTTATCTGAAACTAATACAAATTCACACATTTAGGACAAGATGCTCAGCCCTTTTTGAACTCTTCAACCCTCTATAGAGCCCAGTGAAGATTCTCATGTAGAAGACATAGTAGGCAAGGGTTATCATAGGCAAGATCACAAGGCATAATGCTGTAAAAGCTGTAAGCCCCAGGGAGATAGTTGTGTAACCAAGAGCTTATACATCATATGAAAAATTCCATATCACTTTAAAGTCTGGAAAAGGTAAATAAGTTATGGCTGGGGAAAAATAATTTCATGCCAGTTAAAATAGATTTGAAGAGTGAGAAACAAAGATATTAAAACACCACCTTCAGCACCACCAGAGCTTTTTTTCTCTGGCTCAGCTTCAGTCCTTAATTCCCAAGTCTCTACATCCCCCAAACACACACAGTAGTTTCATGGGGGATGGGGAATGAGATTACTGTAAATATATAATAGTACCTCTCTGCCTTTCCATCCTTCCCACATTATTCCCCAGCTCCACTGTGGGTCTTCTCCATGGGCCTCAGTTCTTGTCAAGAGAACCTGCTGCTTGTTCCTGTTCCAAGGCCACAGTTCCTGACAGGGCAACATGCTACAGGAGGAGGTCTCCATGGGCCACAGTTGTGGGCTCTCCATGGCCACAGTTCCTGTCAGGAGAACCTCTTCTAGTGTGGGCTCTCCTTGGGCCAAAATTCCTGTGAGGAGAACCAGCTCCAGCATGTGTACAGTTCCTGTATGGAGAACATGCTCCAGCGTGAGACCTCCATTGCCCACAGCTCCTGTCAGGAAAAATCTGCTGTAGTATGGGCTCTTCATGGACTGCAGTTCCTGTTAGAAGAACCACCACCACTATGGGCTCTTCGTGGCCATATTTCCTGCCAGGAAAACATGTCCAAGTGTGGGCTCTCCAGAGTCTGTAGGTCCTTCAGGGCATATCCCCTGGCTCCAGGGTCATCGGGCCCTCCATAAGCCGCAGTCTGGATATCTGTTATGGCGTCTTCCTCCCCAAGGCACGCACTGGAGTCTCTGATCTGGGACACCTCCTCCCCTTCCTCCTTTCCCTAGCCCTGCCATTTGTAGGGCTGTTTCTTGTTATTTTCCCTCACAGCTGGAACCAGCTGGAACAGGCTGCATCGAGCATGCGGCAGACTCTGGCCTCCTCCTGCCATGCTCTGCTGCCAGCACCTTGCCATGGACAGCCAAAATGGTCTTCCAGGAAGCACTCATTTAAGGCACAAAGGCTTCTAGGACTGTGCAGGGCCTGACTAGCCCTTGTGCCTTTTGGTGCTGGAGACAGAGAAAACAAGCACAGCTGGGGAACCAGATTCAAAACTAAAGCTAGGAGCTGGTACAAATTCCGTCACTGAAGTCTCTAATCAGGATAATGATGTATGAGATGAACTCTGAGTTCACTAAAATTCAAGGCTGTGCTACACCTGAACACATGCTTATATGGTCCCCCAGGCCTTGAGTGATTTTCTGAATCATTTTGTGCTATTGGAGTTATCAGTTTCACCATTCATTCTGCTCCTTTATGAACATCAGTGCATCTGACATAAAATAACTGATACATGTATTCAAGGTTCTCCCCCACAAAGAAAATGATTAGCCTGCTTAGTTGGAGGCAAACTGCAGCTATGTGGAAGACAAGCATACGTTTTTTTCCTTGACTTTTGGAAGTATTGCCTCACTACAAGGAAAAAAACATGGCAGATCTTACTCCTTCCTTAGGAAAAAAATGATGCCTTAGAACTATAAAACTGGTTTTGTAAGAAGGCTCTTTTGATGAAGCTCTTTTTTTTAAGTATCTTGCTTATTGTGTGGCTGTAACATACAACCGTTTTGGAAATCAGAGTGTTGAATATCAATATTCTTTGATAACAGGAGGAGCACTGCATTCAGGGTGCTCTTTTCCTTGTACAGACTATATAGTGAGGTATCTGATCAGGTACAATAAACACCAACCAACAAAGAAGAATAACATTTTTCCAGACCTGATCCCTATGTATATGGGGTGTGTACATTTTTAGAATAAGTTAGTGAAAGAGTATAATAAGTGTATGCTGTGAGTACTCCAGGCCCATTTGACAATAGAAGATATATCCATAGGAATATGAGATTCAAATACATGTGTACCTAGCTCATATAAGTATATTGTATTGTTGAGTCTGTGGAGATTCTAAGTGCACAGAAGCCTATATATATTTCAAAGACTATCAGCTATGATTATAACATGCCAGAAAGAATTTAAGAATAAGGACATGTCACAATTAAAACCTAAAATAGAAAATGCTTAAGCTACTATAGGCAGTACTTTAAAACAGACCCAAGGCAAGTCAAAGAAACTTCTCTAAGATACCAGCTCATTGTTTCATTTCATTACAAGTTCTATAGCAAGAACCTGTAACACTTTTTATGGAGTCCATTATGGAGATAAAACCCCAAGTAAATAGACACAGCCTACCTCAGCAAAAAAAAGGAACCAGGACAAAGAAGTTTACCTGTAAGTGGATGAACTCTTAATGTTTTCTACCTCATCTCAATGTTCCTACATTTTCCTTTAATATGAGTCTGTAACTTTAAATAACCTCTCTTGCAGACCACACAACAATGACACTCCTATGGGTTTTGTTCCTGATGGCCAACAAAACTTCTTTACATTTAAAATGTGAGCATCTAAACTTTTGTTGGATCCAATTACTATGAAATCATAGATACACAGCTAGCAAATAACTACTTATGAAGTTTAATGCCCATATCAAGGACATTTTAAGTCAACAATTTAACAACTAGAGCCCTAATAGCTTGCTGGAGAGTGCTTGTTTTCCCTAGTTTTTTAAAAGAGTGAATATATATATGGGGAACAGATAATTTCTGTAAGCATACTAAGAGCATTCTTTGGAGGAGTGTTGGAATAATAGCATATATACATAGCATACATAACGAGATAGAACAATCTCTTTTTTTCATCTCCTCTGAAAAATGCCAGAAGTCTCACATTGCATGTATCTATAAAAGATTAGTGAATTTTCACTGCCTTCTACCATTTTGTCCTGGATTTAGCTGTGGCTTGGCTTAGCGTTTTCTCTGCAACTCTGTTGACATCTAAGGGCTGGCTCCTGGTTAGAGATGCCTGCTTCCATTCTCACACAGATTTGGAGTTCTTGAAGTAATAATTTCTGTGCATATCTGGAATTCCATGCTAGCATCAAATAAATGACCAATGGATCTGAAATATTTCTAATATACTGTCTCAGGAATCAGAATCAGCCAAAATGATTACCGTGTTTCATAAAGGTGGCCTAGAGTCCACACTCATTGTGATGTTGTCTGATGAAGTACGCTATCACATCCTGGAAAATATGGTATCCTGAAGACTAAATTGATATTGGACTGGTATTTCCTCCAGATGCTTCCTTTCAACAGTTCTTTTTCAACACCTGTTTTGGTTTGAGGTTTGGGGTTTATTTCTTAACTGAAACATAACCTTTGTCGCTGCTGAGCGAACATGCTCCACACACAATCAAAACCTACATAATTTGGGGGCTGTTTTTGTAGTGCTCACTTTACTATAGAGCCAAAGGCTTTCAAGCCTCAGCACTATTTGACCCACAGATTCTAAACTGTTACTTGTCCAACTTTCACCAATCATTTGCTGTGCACATTTTTCATTACAAATTATTTTTTAAAATATGCAAAAATAAAAGAGAGAGAGCAAACTATAGCCCTTTTCTTCTCAAAATACTTGGTCATTCCAGTATCTTTAATAACTGTTAAGGCAGTCCTATGTAACATAGTGGTCTCATTGTATTGACAGATGCTCATACTCCAGCGCTGACACAAATGGAAACTATACCATGTCCAAGTGATTTTGGTCTAGTGATGATAAGTGCTGCATAAAATGATATCTGAAGACAGAAGTGATGTTTTCTGTCATTAAAAATAGTATCTATTTTGGTTAAATAACCAAAGTTTGTACTTTTCATTTGTTCTCTGGTATATCTTTCGTAGCAAAAGCAACAGACCAATGTTTAACTTAAAGCTGCCTTGCATCTAAGAAATAAATCTAGGCAAAGTTCTTGTGGATTCTTTTCAGTTCATATTGTTCTCAATGTGGAATCTATGGAAGAAAAAAAATATGAAAGAAATAGAAACTTTCACTTTCAATAGATGGTCATGAATTTTTCTGTGGAGATATTAATAGATTGAAATGGAAATGAATTGCAGGAAAGGGTTGATTAAAAGAAGTTTTTCCAAGGGAAAAAAATGAAAACAAAGTGATTTTTTAAACGTTTCAACTCTCTGAACATACATATTTGCTTTTAATGTCAAAATACCTGCATCAAATCTAGACTATTTGTTTTTAAAAAGTGAAAATAAAAAAAAGAAAACACATATGCAACATCACAATTAACACATACTTACTTAATTTCAAGTCATGTCTATCTGTAAATCAGAATGAAGTTATTAGTTAAGGTGTCATTAACTATAATCACCTGTAGTTTGCTTCTCATAATCAGGGTGTCATAATCATTGTATGTCACCAACAAACTTAAATATTGGAAAGCCTGTCTTCACCAACACCTGCACTCAAGGGAAGAAAAAACTACTGTGGTGGTTTTAGGCTATGCCTTTAAAATTTAGTTACAGATTTTGAGCAGAAAACTTGAGAAATATAAATCACTATTGGGTGTAAAAAGGAAAACAAAAGATTATTCTAAACAAATTAATTGGATAAATATCTACAATAAGATGAGTTGTACCAAAACAATTATTTCTTCTTTCCTGAGCTCTGCTGTTTTGCTTTGCTCAGGAGAGATTAACCTGCTTGTCAGCTGGCCTTGGCTGAAATTGTTTAGTTAAGCCTAACCCACTGCTTTCTCTCTGCACCTTTTCTCTCCTGGGACAGGGGAGTGGGGAGGGAAGTGGAATGGCTTCTCTGGTCTCTGACCAGGGGGATTTTCATGTTGTTTGCTAATTGTAAATATCTCTGTAATATTGTAAATATTGTATATTTCGTACATATTTATTGCATTCCATTGTGGAGTGTAGTTCTTAATTGCAAATACAGCTTCATTTGCTTCTGAGTTGGTCTGGCAAAGTTAGTGCTGAGGGAGAAACTTCAACCCACCACAACTACTTTAAAGTATTTCTTAAAAAGACAACATGTAACCATGAAGACATTATTTGTGATTAAATCAAAACATTCTTGCATTTAACTGATTATAAATGAAATTCAGAGAACATAACCAAAATGACAACAATTACGGATACTTGCTAATAGTAGCTGCTTTTTGGTGCCTCAGACATCTGTGCCTAATGATACTTGTCAGTGGACAATACGTTATCTGTGTGCAAGCTCACATATATCCTAGAGTATAGGGAAGATGACGTTTCATAAAGAAACAGTCTTAGATTTGTAACAGTATATTTGCCTCCTATACATTTTCAGATGACAGCATATGAATAAACTTTTTGGTCCACTGTCATTGTTGAGGTAGGATGGGACACACAGGAAAACAAGATATAGTTCTGCTCTGAGCAAACCCCTAAATTTTCCATGATTCAGTGAATTACAGAGGTTTAGATAATTTCAGTTTAAAATACCAATATTTAAGTGGTTAGACAATTTCAGAATAAAACTTTCAGCTCTTTCTAGTTAGGAACAGGAAATCAACCACTGAGTTTTATTTCTAACTGACACTTTTCCAAAAGCAGTAGCAGGTTTACGTGACACACAGCAGGCCAAGGACAAAAAGAGAAGAAAGCAGGCATATGCATGAAGATTTTTAGGAAATTGTGCTTTACCTTTTAATTGCAACACAGTGACAGCACTGATGTGACCAGTTACCCAATGTCAGCCAAAACACATGGATTAATTTACTACAAATGCCTTCTAAGTCAGGGAATCAACATGGAATCAGTACAGGTTACGCAGAAGACAACCACAACAGACTGTATATTCTTTCTACAGTGATTTTCTTTCCTTTCTTCTCACCAGCAGTGGGATATATTACAGGTAAGCAATGTTGACAGAGTGATTAAAGACTCAAACCATTGCTTTTCCCAAACTGAACGGCTATGGCAAAGACAGGTTATTTTTTTCCCCCAGCAACTTCCTTTAATACTCACTCCAAATGCAAAAAGTAACAAATGAAAATTTCAGCAATAGTTGCTACCTCATAAATGCATTTGAAATAATAAATCTTGAAGTATCGCACATGATACTGTATAGAACTGTATGGCTACCTCGTTCACATGCTGTTGTATGTTGATGTTCATGGCACCAGTACATCCAGTTTAATATAGTTCTTTTTAAGCTGGAACCCTCAGGGCACAGGCAGAAGAGCATTTGGACCAAGATCCCTCAACTCCAGCAGGAGATCAATTTTAGGGAATGGATTTCTGCTTCCTTTTGAAGGAGGATGTGTATGCATTAATTTTGCAGACTCTAACCACTTCTAGAAAGTTAAGGCTGTTGCCTAAGAAGGCTCCTAAAGCTGCTGCTAATACAACCAATACACCTGTCCAGCCACACCACATATGCACTGCAAATGTGATCTAGGTTTGGAGGTTTTGCTGGATTATTTTTAACCCAGACCACTTCTCTGATTTGGTTCACTGCTCATGCAGAGAATGGTTTCAGTGTACCAGAAGCAGCAGTGTGATTCAAGAATGAGCAGCAAGACGTGAAGACACAGTCAGATGAAGCACACACATCTGGTATTAAAAATTCCTGCCAAACTGCAGACTAGTATACTTTCTTACTAAATAAACCATCCCAACAGCTCTCCCAAAATTGCTTTAGATGGTGAACCAATGTCAAGCAGAAGAGCAAGTCACTGTGGTATTTTACTTATAGTATTATTAACCCACAGCGCACTGTGGAGATGTGCTGTCCAGACTGCATAGAGGAAAGATGTTTGGCGAATAATTTTATTATTTTAGGATAACTTTATACATATAAATATAAATTTAATTTTCTTTGTTAAATAGAGGTACTGGGCTTCCAGTCCTAGTTCTACCTTTTCTGCAAGTTCTCCTAATTCCTAATACAACTCAGATTCTCTCTATATTACACCATTTTGTCAGTTATTGCATTGATTTTACTCTCTGCCTGGTCCTGCACCTGAGAAGTTTAAAATAAATAAATAAATAAAATAGGGATTTCTTGCACTGCAGTAGATTGATGTTCTGCTGATTTAATTGATGTCTGGTGGATCATGAGCACATCTACTCTAGCACAGTCTAGATGACACATTTCCTCTTGCCAGGCAAGGTACAATACAGATCTCATCTGCATCACATAAGAAACATTTTTTGTGGCAATATATGAACCTGACATTTTTACAATGCATATTTTCCTGTCGGTTAAGACCCCTGACACGTGTTCAATGCCCTCTTTAGAAGTCCTGCAGACCACTAGGCTGGAGGTTCTATAAAATGCCTACAACTTTCTGCAGTATCTCCTAGCAATGCTTGTCCTAAGAGACTGAAATTTGTCTCTGAGTACTTTAAGGAGCTTGTGCACATTTACCCCTTGCTTATATGACACTCATTGATAAGCTACAACATCAAGTGTGAGGGACAAGTCATCTAATGAAGGGTTAGGGTGGGGTACTCTCAAGTGGTTTCAATACAGCTGCAAAGAGATTGTTCAGACACTGTCACATGGTTGCTGCATCAGCTATCTGCAAAATGACAGACTTAAGATTGGTCTTGAGAGAAAGCAGAAAGAGCATAGATATTAAAGACATAAACTTGCAATGGAAAAGGTGTCTGAAAACTATTCTCTTTTCTTCCATTCGAGGGATAAAGGTTTGTGCCCGCTTTTATGAATAACAAACAAACCCAGGAATGGTAATCATCTCTTGGAGAAAAGCCTGAAAGTCCCCCAAACTGGTTAAGTGGTCAGGGTACTTGGTGAAGCAATGTTACAATTTCCCACCAACCAAACCACAATTCAGCATTTTCAGTTTTGAATCATAATTGTTTTGCTGTTTTCAGAATGACAGTGAAAACATCCTGACTGTTAGAAATGCAGATTCACAGCTGCTGTTGATTGTTGTAACTTCTTTGATGTCAGTAGTTGGAGGGAAGATGAATAGCAGATGAGGAGCTGCTTAACTCCTTTGCACAAAACAGTCACTGCTCCACATGAGTGCGATCCAGGGAAGTCCTCTGATGGTTCTCGAGATGAAGGCTTTAAAAAAACATACATTGCTGACTGACAAACTATCAGATCTTGCAACGTGCTGATCTCATTCCAGGAGCTACACATCTGCCTATGCTTAGGATGACAAGACGCCCCTGCTCTGCTTCAGTGTCTTGCTCTGATAGTTGCTCAGCATTTTGCACAAGTGTTGAACTTTCCACATTCCCAACAACTGAAATGAAAGGGTGTTTTATTCCAGAAGCTTAAAATGCCATTTTTCTGGATTTCCGTAGGGAATGGAACTCTACCATCTTACAGTTACTTTTAATGCATATCACATTTAATAGTTTAAATGATAGTGGATTTCTTTTCCAGACACAGTAAACAATCTTTGTAACTAAATTTTTCAGTTTGAAGAAACACTTATGCATTTTTCCTCTGGCTCGAAATACCGTTATACATATGTGATCCATATACATGGATTATTTTAGCAGCAGGGAAGCCCTGGTATTCAAGTTACTTCAGCAAGGCAAGGTTTGCAGGAAGTACAGCTTTGATTTCAGCATGAGCTAAATCAGGAATCAGTGACTGGCTGCTTAAAAACACACTTGTCTCTAAGATCAAGGGAGCCTTCCCAATTCCCAAGTCCTGCTAAATATCTGGTATACTGCATGGTGCTCAGGTTTTTCTTTGTTCCCACGCTATCTGGAGGAACCGTTGGTAATTCTGCCAGCAACTGAAGTACTAAACAGGAATGTGAAAGTTACTCTACAATGTTTAAAGCAAACAAACAAAAAAAAAAAAAAAACACCAAAGAAAACAAACAAAAAACACCAACGAAAAAGCAACAGGGGGTTGTTCCCATTTGATCCCACACAGGAGGAAATCAATCAGCAGTGAGCAGTCTGGCAAAGCCTGGGTAGACAGAGCTCAGGATTGCCCACTACTGCTGGGGCAGTGGTTTCAAGACTCATGTCCTCCCACTGGGTGGGAGGCAAAGACGAGAAGGACCCGCTCGGCCCAGCGACGGCGTGGAAAGGCTTACAGCGCAAGGGGTACTGGATTTATTTATTCCTAAATCTGAAAGCAGTTTTCCTCCCAGAAGACGGGCACACGCGTGGCTGGAGATCGTAGGCTGGTGCTCAGCGGACATGTGCTGCAGGAGGAGGAAACTCAACCAAGTGGGCCCGGACTCTTCAAGGGCTGGTGGGGTGGGAAGTTTTTAGGAAAAGCCTGCTAGCTCCGTGTCACCAAAACTCTCGCCACCCACTCCAGGCCGCACACCGTCCCAGCACACAAGCAGCTCTTCCGCGCCGCCCTCCGGGCAGGTGTACTGGGGCTAAGGAGAGGTGACGGCGCTATCCCGGCCGAGGGTAGGGATGGCCACGGTTCACAGAGTCGTGCCGTGCCCGAGGATATGGGGGTCTCAGAAGCTGTACCGTCCCAGTGCCTGCAGGCCGTACCCCCTTCCGCAGCAGCCCTCTGAGTGCTGACTGGGCGGGGAGAAACCCAGCTTCTAACTCTTGGGAAGGGAGAGGGGCTGCCCCTGCGTGAAAGTAGGCGGTGCGGTTGAGTGACTCCCCCATCCAGAGGGGACACCCCCACCCCAGGTTGCGGGGGGGCCGCCCGACCCGCCGGTAGCACAGGCAGCTACAGGGTGCGGGCTGCCGCCGTCCCGGGGCAGGGTAGGGGTGGGGACGCAGCCGCTATCCTCTCGCCGGGCGGGGGATTGGAGCGAGGAGGGAAGCCGGCGCCGGGCGCCCGTCTGCCTCCGACCGACCGGAGCCATGCGGAGCTGCGTGAGGGCTAGGGGGGTTGCGGGCTGGGCCACCCCGCTGCTCCTGCTCTGGCAGTGGCTGCCGACGGCGCGGTCCTACAACTTGGACACCCAGCACACGCTGCTTTTTCAGGGGGCAACGGGACCTTCTTCGGGTACTCGGTTCTCCTGCACCGCCACGGCGAGGAAAGATGGTGAGTCCCTGGCCGGGCCCGTTCTGCTTGTCGCGCCTTTTCCCGGTTCTGGTGGCCCTTCTTCATGCAGTTCTCTCTGCCCCGCAGGCTCGTTGTGGGCGCCCCCGGGCCAGCTGGCCCGCCAACATCTCAGTGGCCAACCCTGGGGCCATTTTCCGGTGTAGGATCGGGAGGAACCCCAGCGGGCGGTGCGAGCAGCTCCAGCTGGGTAAGTCGGTGGCGGGGCGCGGAAACCCCGGCACTGAGCCGCGGTGGGGCGAGGGTGGGTGGCAGGGGTGATCGCGGCGGCGATGGGACAGGACGTTCCATAGTCGCCAGCCGTTCCCTCAGTGCGGCTCCTCTGCCGCTGCTTTCAGGAGGCGACGGGCTGCTGGCGGTTTCTCCTGGGTCCTTTCCAGATTATGCTTGCATTTACCTCTCGACGAAGGACGAGATCAGCTCTCCTGACAAAGAGTAGCAAAGGAGGCACCTATTTTTTCTGTAGACAGAAAGTACTAAAATTTAATTTAGAGATCTCGCGTGTGACAGCGTCTGTTCCCGTAGTTTTCTTTCCCACCTTTCAGCACTCAGTCTAAAGCCTCGTTAGAGTTCCAGCCCGTCTTTCGTACTTCGTGGCAGAAAAGTAGCTTAACTTTCAGAGCAAAGGGCTCTGTCGTTAGCTCAGAGATGGGCGGGTTGAATTGTGTGCCTAAATCAAGCCTTGCCTTTGTAGGGTCAACTCTGAACTAGTGGTCGTGCAGATGGGTTCTCCCTGCCTGCAGATTTGTTGAAAATTTGAGTTTCAGAGGAAAAAAATAATTTTTGACCGAATAATTTTTTCCTGCTTCTGCATTTCAATCTAATTTCTCCCTAGCTCCCCGGTGCCCGTGTTTGTGAGATGTAACTGGATGCATTTACCCAGCTTCAGAGTGCTTGATACTTGTAAAGAGAAGAACCCTTCGCAATGGGTTGCTGTGAACATGCATTGGTCTCTGTTCGTGTCCTCTTTGCATACAGTGCCATTCATTCCAACCCTATGCTATTTGTTCTATCCCTATGCTTTTCATAGAGAGCTTCCTGAACTTTCTGTCCTGCTGTGACTTAAGACTATCCTATCCGTTAGAACTATAAACTTGCCGCTCAGTGAGGACAAGAAGCGCGGGAAAGGATTTTCAAAATACTGGCAACCAACAAAAGTGATAGCGCTCCATGACCTGATGGGCTTTCAGGGCAGAAGGCAACATTCTGTAACAAACACATAAAAATTATTTCTCTACACATCTATACGTATAACATAGAATCAGCGAGTTCTACCCATTTATTTCCTACAAATGGAAATAAGAGCTTTTTATAACTAAGCTACAAAACCCTAAGCAGTGCTTTACTTGTAGGCACATAAGGAAAAAACAAGCAGTTTCCCATGGAAGGAATTAAACTTATGTCAGCACAAGTAGCCCTTTGTTGCTTTGTAAGGGTTTTTTCCTTTCATTAAATTCATTCCAATATTAGATCTAACTGACTAGCCAACTAAAGTGATTAAATAACATATGAAGAGGCAATAAACTCCTTCCCTGGATTGGAGGTAAATATAGTCCTTCACTATGAAGGGGAAGGAAAGGAGGGGAAGAGTAGAAAGTTTTAGGTTCTTTAGATCTATATACATCTGCAGCACTGCTCAACTTGCTCATTTAGCTAGTGGAGAAACAAAAGCTCTGAAAGTAACTTGATGAGCTTTTCCTCAGTAGGTTAAGGGATTCTAAACAAAATAATGCAGCAGGTAAATGAAAATGTGTCTATAGCCCCAAAGAATAAGTTTACGACAGCTTCTGCTCGCAGGTTTGGAAGCTACAGGTTGCACAAGTTTTACTGTCTTGTCCTGCACTTTTAAAAGCAGCAATGCAACAAGAACTACTTCATAAGATGTTTGTTTCCTTTAGTGGTAGATGACATCTTTACATCATTAAGGTGCATCTACAGTACTTCTGAAGTTGGATACTGAAAAGAAGTGTTCTATTGTAAAAAACAGGTCAACAAGGTCAGTGAAGAAGCCAAAGGCGGCTGTGGTTCATGGGATGTAAATGAGTAGAGTAGTATCTGAGTCTTTTAAGCCTCTGCTATCATTCCAGGCGGTCACCAAAATACATAAGAGAACTTGCAGTTGCAAAGCTGAACTTAATTATCTCTCATTTTGCTCATTCAGGCTGTCAGCAACTTTTGGACACAATGGTTTTATCCACACTGTGTGTTTCATCATTCTTCTACTTGTATTCTTGCTAGTGATGAGTTTAGGTTCTGATCTTGTAGAATAGGGTAATTTTATTTGAAAAATGTGCAGGGATATATTGCATTGCTGGGACAGGCAAGTCAAGAAAGAGTTCATTTTGTTTTTCTCTTAAATACTTTATTTTGCATTTCTTTCAGTAAAAGAGTCTCTGAGGTAATGAATTTCCAATTATGAATCATAGAAATGTAGAGGTGACAACAGGCAATAGAAATGGGGGTTTCAAAATGTTTGGCCTTTGTAATGAACTGGATGCAAGTTACTTAGAGAGGTATGTTGAAATGCTTTGTGGCTAGTTTTCGCTAAAGGAGCCTCAAAACTAGCATAACTAATTAATGAAGGATTCATGCACAATTAGGAAGCCTCCGATAACACAAAACCACTGTTGTATTTTTATGTTAGACTTTCCAATCTGCTTTCTCAGTAAAGAAAGAGTTGATGGAAATAGTGCTGTGCTGCCGTCGTACCAGTATCTGGAAATAACTCATCCAGGTGTTGCAAGGGCCTGGTCTGGTTTAAGTGGAGCGATGGGATACATTAGCAAATCTTTTTCTTAGTCAGCACTTTTAAATCTGTCATTGCTGAATAGAGAACTAATATTTTGACAATTTCTTTTCTAGTTCTAGTATTTTTGTCAATGGTATCAACTATTCTAGACTGCTTATTTATTTGTATTTGGAGTCGTTTTAGACATTGATTTGTAATCAAGCTCTAGGCACAAATGCAAAATACAGTGGTTTGTATTTATTATTTGGAGCACTAAGTGTCCAACTTCTACCAGTCTTCTGGTCTTCTGAATTTCAGAACTTTGTCCATATCAGTTTAGACTAGGCACAGATATATCAAAGGATCTTGCACAAAGTTCTTTAGATGTTTTAATCTATTACATTTTGGACTTGCAAAATATTACAGATACTCTTCCATAGAATGGCTCGCAAATTTGAAACAGTGATTCATTGACTAAAGATCCAGGAAACAATTTAGAAGAGTTGTTATCTAGTTTAAAAAAATAAAGTCAGCGTATGTTGTTTAAGATGAGGCCAGGAAGCTCTGCCCAGAGTTTCATCCTTCCACTCTTCCGTTAAGTCTCTGCTACAATCAACCTATGAACAAATTGCCCTCTAGCTCCCCCAACTGAATCACTACAATGGGAAAATGAACATTTAATGGTTTTCTCCAAAAAGATTACCTGTTTGTTCAGTTTTGACTCCAGTACGTTTTTGCCTGTGGTAGTTTGGCTTTTTGATCTCAATTGTCTTGCTCACACACTGCCAGTGGTCTCCTTTGAAATAGCCACACTGTTTTAGGACTGGGCCTTTTGGGTCTAGGTCTGTTACAGATCTATGGAAACAACTGCCACTTAAAATGTTTTGGGCAGTATCAGTTTGAAGAATGTAGAAGGATTAAGACCTATCAAATTTGTGAAAAGATAAAAGATTGCCCTGAATTAATGGGGAAAAAGAGTCTGGAGAGGTCTTGACATCTAGAAGCAGGGTATCAGAAGGTTTGTCATCTTTGTGCTGGACTTTGTTGTTTTAATAAATTAGAAATGGACCAGAGGAGTTCATTGGGGATAAAAATTATCATGGGAGGCTATTGGATGTGAAAAGCTGGAGCAAGTTATATAAAACTGTTTTCTCAGATGACATTGCAAACATCTGTATTAGAGTCCTTGAGGCTAACGCTAGAAGTGGCTTTGTAAGTTGTGACCTTATTTATATGTGATTGTTCTGTTTCTGTGTGTGCTTGAAGCAGGGATTATAGCAGAAGTGTATCTTCCAGCTGTGTAATGTGCACAGGCTGGGCAATTACTTTTCTCCTGGAGACTTTATGACAGCTCATGCTCCTTTTCCCTGAGGCAGCAAAGCTGCCATGTCCATTTGAGCTTGTGCAGTGCTGCTTTGTTGCTTGTGGAGAATATAGCAATTTTTTGTCTTACGTGATAAAGCTTTTATAATGTCATACCTTGAGCAGGAGCTCATCATGGTGACTGAGAGGTCAAGTTCATGTTTCTCTCACTCAGAAAGGCCTACCATTTTCATGGTAACTGCATACTTGCCAATCAGAGAAAGAAAGGAGATACAAGACAGGTTAGCAGAGGGTCAAAGTGAACCTGGATTAAGAACCTGTGATTCAGCCAAGGAAAAGGGGAATACAGTCCAACAAACATGAAGGAATGGTGATGTTTTCCCTTCTTACAGACTTCTGAAACAGACGCAAGAATGAAATGCTGAGACAAGCGAAACTTCTTGTAATCTTCCACATCATCATTATCTGGGACTTACTGACAGAAATTCTCAGAAAGCCTCTTGAGATCTAAATTTCTGATACCGGTCTTCTCCACTTCTTCCATTTCTGGCAAATCTGCATACACTATAAAGCAAGTCCCAGGTGAATCACTGTCATAGGAGGATGGAAAGTGTTGCTAGAAGCAAGTTACCAGGAGTACCTTTTGTGATTTAAAGAAGGATTAATTCTTATACTTGGGAGTATAATGGAATTTTATTTTCTGAGGGATTTTCAGTCAGATTAAAATGTTCTATAATTCATGCAAACCATGGAAATGTCTCCTTTAAGAAATGGGGACTTCTACATGACATAACTCTAAATTATTTAAATTCCAATCTCGTGTCTGAAAATGCTTTATATTCAGTACATGGAAGTTCATGTCACTGACAATAGAATGGAATAGGAATAGGAATGGAATAGGAATAGGAATGGAATAGGAATAGGAATGGAATAGGAATAGGAATGGGAATGGAATAGGAATAGAATGGGATAGAATAGAGTAGAATAGAGTAGAATAGACCAGACCAGGTTGGGAAATGTTGACGACGGAGTACAGAATCAATACAGACGACCAGTATGATCTAAGTATTGTTCAGTTTATTGAGGAACATCTACAGCTTACAGAGCCTCACAGAGCATAGTTGGCATAAGTTCATTGGTTCCACACAGATGTCCACACATCGTACTGTTATACATTATTGGTTAAACTACTAATATCACGCAAGGTTGTTGATTGACGTGTGCATCCTGTTATTCCAAGATAATTCTCTGTGTTTATAGCTACCAGTACCTTGCTTTAGTTACACACTGCTAGCACAGCACTATTTTGCTAAACTGCTAGCTACTTCTACACTTATGCTAAGCATGGCCTACCACTATGTCAAGCTCTAAGCTTATAGTGCCAGATTGCTCACACCACGTATTGCTATGATTGCCACAGGAAAAGACCAATTAGACAAGTAGGAGAATTTGGACGTGTATAACTTAAACCTCAGTAATTGACAACCTGCACAAATATCTTCATTTTAGTAGATTTTCTAAAGTAGTGCATTTTACTTCATGCTTATCTTGGAGTAAGAGCCCACGTGTTGTTAATTACCATTCCTCTCATGATCTACAGGAATTTCTAAATTACAGTAACACAAAATCTTTTGGTCCAAAGACAGCTGAAAGTGAAGTTAATATGAGCGCTAAGGTCAGTTCCTGTTTACTTGGATTTTGCATTCTATTTCCTTGATGTCTTAGGGAAAGGCACATGGGGAGGAAATGATAGAAAGAGATGAAGAAGGTTCATATACCTCTTGGCCATGTGACTGGTGCTATTTTTGGAAGAAGGTAGAATACAATTGCAGTATGCAGGGTGCATCATCCTCTCTGTAGTATGATGAGGGGTTCTGGGCTGCACTAATCTGGTCTCTCCATTGGAGTAGAGTGAAATTGCGATGTTTGGAAAAAAAGGTGGAGAGGCAGTATGGAAGTAGAATAAATCAAAGCTCTAGCAGTTTCTTCAGACAAACGTCAGTTGCTAGGTCTCTCACAAAACTGGAGGGAGTAAGCTCTAAAATAAGCATGGTTGTCAAGTTTCATTCCTACAAATGCTTCTCCTCACATTTCCTTGCCATGTGATAAAGCATAATCTTGATTCCATTAATCTGGTATTGTCTCTCCAAATGTCTATGACATCCTAAGTATACAATCATTTAAGTTAGTGTTGGTCATGAGAATATATGTGGCAAAGCGCGCAGTCATTCGTGTCTCTCCTGGGTACTGAATACAAGGTGTAACTTTTTATTCTGTTTTCATATGCAATCAATGTTGTGCAGTTTTATGCCTTGTAAAAGGAATTCAATAAGTCCACTAAATTAGGAATGTAATTATTTAAAATTGCTAATAAATAGGATAGTAATAAATTTAATCTGTTGTGAGTATGGTTTAGGGAGTGGGGTTACTTTATTGTTTCCCTGTCAGTCACTGTTCCTGTCAGCCTCACTGAACTGTGGTCCACATTGTCTCTCTCTTCTGGGTAACTAAACCCCATCAACCTCAGAAGTTTTGGGTTCACCGATAACTGCACTGAATCTGGGAAAGCCTTAACAATTCTGAAGAATAGCTTGTTCAAGTGGCATGATGTATTTCCTTATTTTGTAAGAAGTTTCTTCATAAACTGTCATGATGATGCATAGGAAATACTTATTCAGTAGTCTTGTTAATACTTACTCATAAGAACATCTTGCAAAATAAAAGCTTGCCTTTTATATGGTAAAATACTTTAAAATGTGTAATTTTTTTACCATGGATACCATTACTGCTTTCTAGAATAAATCAAATATTTGCTAACTGTACCCTTTGGGGAGGCTGGAAGAAATTTTGTTATGTTCTCTAAGGTTGAAGAAATTAACTCTCAAGAACAAAAGCAGCTACTACTAAATAATTGCAACAGTGCAAATACATGGGACATGCATATATTGTGAGCTGAGATCCCTAGATCTCTTTATTTGATAGCCATTTGTAGTACATACCACTTTTGGGAATGCTGCCAGTAGCTATGTAGTTGGAGAACTGCTCACTTTAGACTGGAGTTCAGATAGGGCTCATGGGTATTACTTGTGTTTCTTAGAAACGTTTAGGTTGAAGAGCACTTGCAAAGTCAACCCTTCCATCAGACTGAGTGTAATGTCACTTTCTAGCTCAAATTCAATAATGATGGAGAAGCCAGTCCTCACTGCCAGCCTGTCGTAGTATGCTTAATCTGGCTATGTGCAACTGTTCCTTTGTTCAGTAAGAAAGTGAAAAGTTCTATGGCCTATGTAACGCAGAGCTCAGATCCACCTTAATTACTGCAGTCTCCCCATAGAATTCTTGGGTGTCAATGCTAGCCTCAATGTAGCCCTTCAACTTGTCCTCCTGCTCAGAACATTGGTCTTTGTGTTCTAGGCAACCCCAGTGGAGAGCGCTGTGGGAAGACTTGTCTGGAAGAGCGTGATAATCAGTGGCTGGGTGTCAGCTTATCGAGGCAGCCAAAAGAAAATGGATCCATTGTTGTATGTATTAACTGCTGGAGCTGCCTATTTGTCAGCCTGCCTTCACCTTTCATATGCTTCTGTGTCAAACATCCTGTTTGGTTTTTATCCCTAGGCTTGTGGACATAGATGGAAAAATATCTTTTACATGAAAAATGAGCACAAACTCCCATATGGTATTTGTTTTGCTGTCTCTTCTGATTTTCGAACTGAGCTGAGCAGAAGAATATGCCCATGCTATATAGGTAAGCAGAACCATTGGGCCCTTTGTAGGGAAGGGTAAGATGCATAATTGCATGATGGTCCTCAATGCATGATTGCATGATTGCATGTTTGTGAGGACCTGGTGTCGCTCTGATAAGGCTTTCTGCAGTCAAAGGTTTGAAGATTGACTGCAGATGATACAAGCTCAGATTCTGATGTAATTTGTTAGCAAGATGTTTATCACTTTAAAGAAAAGCTGCTTTCAACAGGCAGAAAAATCAGTTTAAATAGGGCATCAGAATACTTGTTCCTTGCACTGGATCACTGAAGGGTGTGTGCTCCTCAAGAAAAGGCCAATAAAGGACATCCTTCTTTCCTTTTCTTTGTTGTTTGCTTGCTCTGCTCACAAGAGTGCCTCACAGCAGAGCAGCAATTATTACCTGCAAGTGATTGTTGCCATCTGCTCATTAGCTTTGATACAAAGCTGCTGTGGTTCCTTGACGGTGTGTGTTCCTGTTACTTACTTGCCTCCTGCCAAGGCCCCAGCTGTGGTGTGAGACTTTTGGTGGTCCTTCTTCAGAGAACTTCAGGAAAAGAATGAGTCAAGACCTAAAGCTATCAAATGAGTCCATCCCTGCCTTTGCTGTTACTCCAACCTCCCGCCCAGGAGAACATTCTCGTGACCCTGCCCTGTGCCAGTGCAATGAAGAGCTGACAATGTGGCATACCTGTGCAGACCAATAGACTAACGCCATCAGATGTCCTGCTGCTCTTTTGGAGACTGTTAAGAGCATTGGTGAAATCATGCTTTTATCTTCAGTGACTTTTTAAGTGAACAAATCTATGGCGGAGCTGAAGGGAGCCCTGATGGGAGGCAGTTAGCAAAGAAAAACAGGAAAATGGAGCTGGCAGAGATGGATATAAAGACAACTGTGAAGGATGATAGATACTAATATGTCCAAGACAGCCATAGCACAAGTCTTTCAGAGCACTAGTGGACCATCAGAGAGCAACTCCTATCAAGATAGGTAATCTGATTAGGCCTAAACTGTGCACAGTAAAATTGTTAATCTTACCTAGCTATACTGCTCAAACTATTTGTGCTAATTCATTCATGGAAGAATCTAAAAAGGAAAATACAGCTTTTAAAGTCACAAGATTTCAAAGGCAGCTGTGATCAAGTGATACCTACTGCTTTGGGCTTGTTTCCATACTACATTGAAGCTAAGGGTTACACAGTGGAAAACAGTGGTTCTAGTTTATTACAGAACTGAAAGCCAACATTGTTTTGGTATGTTTTTTAAACTTGTTAACAATTCTGTTGATGACCTGATGTTGATAAATTGTGAAACTATATGATTCTCATACTTTTTAATATTTCTTGTTTGTTACCAGATTATGTGCGAAAGTTTGGAGAAAACCATGGGTCATGCCAGGCTGGAATGTCTAATTTTTACATTGAGGTGTGTATTAAAGATACCAAACCCCTCTCTCTCTCTCGATATATATATATATACCTATGTGCATATATATGTAAATGCAAATATTAACACTTTCTTTTATTGTGGGAGGGAAAAAATCAGATTTTTTTTTTTTTTAATGTCTTTTTAATTGAATCCTTGTAAAAGTTGTGTGATAATTCCCAACTGATACTTTTACTTTTTATTCCCAAGAATACTTGCACATCTTACTAAGTCCAAAGTTATTTTCCATCTGGAAGAGCATGAATATCGCAGAATAGGAAGTATTATTATTATTATCTTTGAAGTAATGCTTGATATAGCATTGATATTAATAATGCTTACCTTCTTGCTTTACACACTAATATTCCCTGTTGTCTCCATTTTACCTTAATACTATGATTTCTAAAAAAAATATTTTGAGAAGATAATATCCTCTTTGTTACTCTTTGAAGTTATTCACAGCTCAAAGTTTGTAATAACTGTATTTTTTAGAGAAGTGAGGAAAATATTGTCTGTGCTGTAGCCATAATTCCCCAATACCGAGCTAGATGCATCTCCAGTAGCACTGAATTCACAAGAGTTCTAAAGAAAAGTATTTGACTTGTTTTGCTTATTTTCATGAATATTTAAGTATGAATGACATGGTTTTGTTTTATTTTTCTTGTAGGACTTAATAATAATGGGAGCTCCTGGATCATTTTATTGGACTGGCTCTGTCTTTGTATACAATACAACTGCAAATACAATCCATGCTTATACAGATTCAAATAACCAAGTGAAATTTGGCAGTTATCTAGGTACTTAAAAATATTTACTATTTTACAAAACATATATGCCAAAGATTAGGTAAATAGCTGATAAAGTGATGCAGTACTTTTAGTATTAATGCCAGAAGCAACAGTTCTAAAAATGTGTTCTGATTTTGTTAAATATTATTTAATTTTAGGGCTTCCTCTGTATTCTGTTTACATGTAAATTTCTTAAACATTGGATTTCTGTTTTTATTCTCTCTCCACTGAGTTTCAGTTGTTTCTTGGTTTAGAAAGTAGAGGTAAGCTTGATTAGCAATGGTTTACACTTCACTGTAAATTCTGAAATGCAGCCAAGGGCCTTCATAGCAAAAGACATAATGATTTCACATATAACAGAAGTACAAAAAGGTTACAGTGAATGCTGCAAGAAAACATGTCTTAATTGCATTGTCAGCGTGGGGAAACGGGCTAGGACCTTCAGCGATAGACTTGCCTCCAATTGTGTTTGGGATTTTTTTATTATTTATGGGGAGGTTATTCCAGCCATATCTTGGACTGAACACATGGGAGAGTAAACCTTATCTATGAATGTCTGCAAAGAAAGACATGAAGCTTCTACTTATATACCTGTATTCAAGTAATTAGATGAATTTAGTGCTAGAACTTGTCAGAGTTTGTGCCAAGAACTATGAGCAGCTTCAGTTTTCTCACTAGACACTAAGAAAAACTTGTCTGTTCTTCCTGAACAAGAATATTTTTGCCTATGACCTCTGTTTTTTGCATTTTGACCTTCATAGGTCCAGTTCACATGGATAAATATTTCCTGTTTCTGATTTCATTCTTTTGACAACAGGAAGCAGGCATACATTATGAAATAAGTATTATGAAATAAAAAGTGACTGACACTTCAGAATTCAGTACTGAGCCTTGCAGAGACTCTGGGCTCTGAGGGAAAGTCAAGTGAAAGAAATGTTTGATGGTAAATGGTAATCAGATACCCAGATCATGATCGTTAACCACTAAGGTTTCTAACTGTTTACAGAGCAAATTAAAAACTTCAGAGAATGCTTGCTCCATCTTTCTAGTAACAATCAGGAGAGAAAAATACTGCATTTATCTGAGGAAAAAAGCTAATTCCAGGTTTCTGCTTCTACAAGAATGACGATTTCTGTAATAAATTAGTCAAATTGTTGATCGCCAAAAGGCAAATACAGGCAAATGAATAAAGGCTTGCATAAGGGCTTTACTGGGGAGGGATGTAGGGAAGGCCTTCGCTGACATACACAGTCTCTCTTAGTTCCCTTGACCAACCAGGACTTGAGATGGAACTTGCTTCACAGATATTTCTCCAGCGCTGTGGTGCAACTGTATCAACCTGCATTCTGGCTCAGCAGAGCCATGTGCCGTTTAGACTTGTCGTTTCTACCGCAGCGTGAAGAAAGGGTCCATTGGTCACGGGTTGGACTTGGTGATCTTTGAGGTCTCTTCCAACCTTGGTGATTCTGTGATTAGCTCATTGGTGTCCTTCCATAGTAGCAGGTGTGATAAGCCTTAAGTTTTCCATTGTTCCATCTACTCGTACTCCACTTTGTTCCTTCATAATTATACATGATGTGGTTGATAGAAGGTAAAGGCCTTGTCTTTCCCCTCGCAGCCTCTGTTCTGTCGCATCTTGGGCATTATGTCCAAAAATCTTACAAGCTAATTGTGTTACTCATGATTTATCTTTTTTGAAGTTCAAGTTTTGCTTCTCTCTTAAAAAATGAACAAAAATATCCTTACTAAGTAGTGGAATATATTTCACTATACTTCACACTGTACTCCACAGTAGTGGAGTATATTGTGACCAGAGTGTAATTCAAGCACATGACTAAACAGAAATATCTACCTACCCTATCCTTCTTTGAGCAGGACATGAGAAGTTGGTTTCTTTATTTGCATTTTCATTAAACCATTGAAGAGTAATAATTAACAAATTAGAGATTGCAGGAAGAGTGTGCAAAAATAACCATGAGTTGGAAGAAAAAAAGGTGTTTAAGTTTCAGACAATTAAAAGAGAGAGAAAGTGGCAATACATAACTTTTGGTAGTATTTCCTTTGAACACTTTGGAGTACCTTGGAGATTTTATGGACTTATTTTTAAAGGAATTAGATAAATAAATCTTTCAAATCATCTGTGCCTTGACAAACTGCTGTAAAGAAATCACTAATAGACTGTTTTATTAGAAATCTGAGAATGGCATATTTTAATTTCACAGTACAATTGAGGTCGCTCTAATTACTTTGGCTTTGTGTGTGTGTATTTGGTTTTTGGGTTGTTGGGGGTTTTTTTGGGGGGTGTGTGTGTTTGTCTTATTTTCTGGTTTAGGTGTTGATGTTTTGTTTGGTTGGGGTTTGTTGTTTGGGTTTTTTTTGTTGGTTGGATTTTTTAAGTTCAGTAGGATTACCAATGTTTACACTTCAGCAAAACCAAAATAACTAGAAAATAAAGGTCAGAGGAGGAAAATTAAAGTACATCCACTTTAAGCTTAATTCTAAACATAGATGTTGATCATTAAAAGATAAATTGCCTCTTTTTAGCTTAAAATACAAAAGAAAAAGCCAACTTAATGAGAACTTGAATTCTAGAGAGTTATCTTCACAGGCGAAAGATTTAAGGCTCATTCTCATCTGATCCAAGACTATTTTTCCATTTTCTTTGCATGCTGTGAAAATGAACAGCCATTCAGTAAATGCAAGAGTAGCAGAATATGTTAACTGTCTTCCCTATTTCAACATAGCCATAATGCATTCTGGAAAGAGTAAGGATGACTTGTGTAACTACAGATTAAGGCGTTAGTCTTCAGTTTGCAGTTCTGTGGCTGGTTGTCTGCACTAGAATATGGTGCTGTTTGTTAAGAGCTGTCTCCACATACAGCAGTGTGGAGACTTAGATAGATTCACTTACATAAGCTGATGCACTGTTTTCTTACTACAAAATCAAGCTTTTGCTCCAATTTGTGGCTGACATTTTCATATGTGTATGTCACACTGCTATACTTGTGTATGTGTGCAGATGCATGTAAGCAGCACAACACATCATTTTTCTACAGTCCAGGTACAACAGTAGTCAAAGAATAACAATTGAATCAAGTATTTCCACACTGCAGTGGTTTCATCATTTTTTATTTCTGTTACAATGTGGACTCACCAAACAATTGCAGAATATGTAGCATCAGAAGGTGTTTTCAATTTATTAAATTAGCCTTTAAAATATGGCAGAAAATTGAGATCCTGGGATGAAATTAGCGTTTCTGACACTTCTTTCTGCTTGCTAAGACTTACTTTTTGTATTGACCTTTTGCTTATATTTCAAAAACTTCCTTTTCTGTTTTCATTGCTAACTCACATGAAGTCTGAATGTTGGACTTGGAATAATTTGTGGTGTTGACAGCTTTTACACGTCATGCTCCCTTTTTTTGTCTTTACATAACATTTCCAGAATTGAAAAGTACATGTCTAATTTACAGGATACTCTGTTGGAGCTGGACATTTTCTGACACCAGACAGTATAGAAGTAATTGGAGGGGCTCCCCAGCAGGAACAGACTGGTAAAGTAAGAGACCATCTACACTGTTGGTTTGAAAAATATACCCCCACATACCCACCCATGATTTTTCCATTTAGATTAACATAGCCAAGACAACGACCAGACAGATGTGATTTCTCACAGAGAGAAAAGTCAAAGAAGGAATGAGTGAAGATGATAGTCTAGGTAACATTGCTGTGAACTATGGTGATAAAGAAAGGTACAGATAAGAAGTAGTAACTATCTGTACATTGTGATATGTTTCTTTGCTGATTTACTAGCACATCCTGTAGAGAAAACACAGGGAATTATATCAGATTACTGATTGCTAAATTCCAATTTTATTTTCTTTTCATTTTAGGCATACATTTTTAGCATTGAGAAGCAACTAAATATTCTTTTTGAACTAAGGGGGAAAAAGGTAATCACACTACCTCTCTGCACTTTATAACTTCTAGCATAACTTCATCAAAATTCAAAATTAATGCGATTTCTTGTTTGCATACAGCTGGGTTCTTACTTTGGAGCTGCAATTTGTGCTGTGGACCTGAATTCAGATGGCCTCTCTGACTTGGTAGTTGGTGCTCCAATGCAAAGTACCATCAGAGAAGAAGGAAGAGTTTATGTCTATATCAATTCAGGTTCTGTAAGTGTTTTCTTTTCAAAACACATGGTGACACAGTCACTTGTATAAAAGCTAGGAAGAGATATCCTCTCTCTTGCCACACACTATTTCAGGACATAGGAAAAACAACCCTAGAACCATGATGACAATCCCAGCAGGACTTTATAGGACACCTTCAAAGGCTAGCTCTATAAACTAACTTGTTACTTACACTAGTGTTAGAAGTGAAGGCAGACTGGTTTTGTTTCTTAGTAATTTCAGGAGCTGACAGCCTGCCACTAGAGGAGAGCTCTTTCCAAGCTCTCCTCCATTACCATGCTTGTTACTGAATGTGAAGAGCAACTTATTTAGTTGCTTCAGAAAAAAACAAGAATTAAAAATTTGCATGCATTTAGTGGTAGCAGTTCAGGAAAGAGATTGGTAGTCCTCAGTTTGGCAAATAAAGTAACTGTACAGATTATGCATTAGAATTCACTTCCTTTTATTTCTTTTAAGGATCACAAGGGAAAGTATAATAATTACTTATTGTGTGCTTCTGAATTTGTTCAACTTAGTAAATTTTATCTTCATTTTGTTTTCTTTCTCTCCACACTAATACATATTTATTTTCTTATGCTTGCAATTAGCTTTCTTATAGCACTTTTTCCTTACAGAGAACTAAGTCACTCCAGGGGATTCCTACAACTAACTAAGGCACACACAATAGCTCTCAAGCAGCTACTGTTTACGAGTTACTTAGCAAACACAGTTTTCTCAGAGCAGTAAGCCCTTGTATGCTGATATAAGCTTGCCGCTGTTTGTTATACAGATACAACCTATGGGCACACGCTGCTCTTCATTTTAAAGAACACCTTTCTTAGTCTTTATTATTCTTACACTAAATGCTGTCCAGTGACTTTAATAATGCTCAATTCTGCACCGAGGAGTTAAGTAGGATTATGTATTGGTGTCCAAGGCAGTTCTAGCACTTTGAGTAATGCTCTGAATGTGACATTGACTCTCTTTTCTTGCAGGAGGCAAAGATGGTAGAGCTGAACTTAGAGCTCAGCGGGAGTGACTCTTATGCAGCCAGGTTTGGGGAGTCCATAGCCAATCTAGGAGACATAGATAATGATGGTTTTGAAGGTAAGTATATAAAGAAAGTCCCCTAGGTTTAATTCTCTCTGAGCAGTGGACTGCCATGGTAATGGGAAATTATGGAAGTCTGAGGGGGCTTTCAAGTGATGACTTGACCTTGCTTTTCTAAGTCACTGTTTGCAGTACAGCTGTTTCACAGTCATTGATATGTAATACCAAGATCTGGTTCTGTGACTAATAAAGACCATGAGCATAAGGTGGTAATATATAGCTTTGGGTGCTGGACTTTAAAATCTGTTTTAACATCTAGAATGATTGTTAGGACTTTCTACTTCTCTTCAGGGAGTTGGACTAGTTAACCTTTAAAAAGGTCCCTTCCATCCCAAAAAATTCTTTGATTTCTCTTCCATTCAGGCTGCCAAAAATGTGTTTGCTACAGAAAGCCCCATAGTCTGCTGCTTTCAGATTCTTTCCTTCCAAGACCATTCACTGGCTGTTCAGGTAGCCTGCAAAAACACAGCGAGCTGAGAGGCCTCCAGTTAGTCTGAAGACAAGCCGACAGGACCTGGCCCAGGGGCTTCATTCATCTTGTCATGGTTTCAAACAAATAGGAATAGCTAGTGTTCCTGTTTGAAAAACTGGCATGTGCTCCCCTCCAGCAGAAGGGCAGGCACAAGAGGCTGTGTAGGCACAGGATAAAAATACATTTTCTGCATAAACAGTTTCAGTTTTGTTCATCAAAACTTGGACTGTGTACAAAAACAAAACACAAAGCTTTTTGTGGGCTGTATCTTTACCAGTTCCACATCTTTCTTCACACTTCAGAATTACCCTTTTTCATTTGCATTTACACCCCATGGTTCTCCTTTCATTCCTTCTTGTCATGTGCTCTTAGTCCTGTTCCATAACTTGAAAAGCCTGGAGCAGCCATTCTTGTATCTTGTCTCTTTTTCCTTAAAGTAGTCCTCTGTGGTTTGTTTTTTCTGCCTATGGTTCCTGTTCCTCAAGATCTTTTTAAATTTAATTTCTCCCATTTTGTGTCGATTTTGCAATAGACAAGTTTCAGGTTTTGCCCCAAAACATTTGCAAATCACTGAAGAAAACCATATCCGAAGGTAGGACTGGGGAACAGAGAAATCAAATTAATAGCAGCATAGTAAGTAGATGAATGTCATAGAATATAGTGTGAAATGGGCATCCTAAAACTGCAGGGGGATGCAGACCAAACAAGTGCATGAGCTTTTGAAGGAGCAAAAACATGGAAAAGAAAAAGTGGAGGCTGTATTGTAAGTGGCAGCAGGAAATTTTGTAAGCAAAACAGCTGGAAGCAAGATATAAAGAGAAATTGGGTGTTAGAAACCATTTGTCTGTGGTAAGTAATAAAAAAAGCACAGCAGAGCCCACTTCTTCAGTGATCTAAGCAATCAGTGTCAGCCCTGTGAAGAGAACAGCAGAATGGCATGGGTACTGGTGTAGAGTATGACCTCTGCAAGAACATGTGTATAGTTTTAATTAGCACAACTTGGCTGTCCCATTTTCATCTTGCCAGCAGAGAGACTACATGTTTCTGTGTTTTAGTCGCTAAAGTATGGATTCAGTCAATATGGATTCAATTATGGAATTGTTCAGTAAAGCCAAATCATCAGATCTTAGCTTTTCTTGCGATTTTGGTTTGTTGCAGCACACAGTATTTCTCAATTGCAGACAGATCAGTTTTGCTTATTTGTGAACGATTGATTTATAATAGTGACTTTCAAAAAGTGACTTTCCCTCCCTCCACTTTTTGGTTAACACCCCTGGCTATTGGAATCATGGGGCATTTTGGTTGGTAAGGGCTGTTGAGGGTGGGTGAGTTGGTTGGTTTGTTGTGTGTCAGCACACTACCCTGAGATTAATTCATACAGGCGTAAAACAAATCCCTTTGTACAAACCAGCTACCATCGTTTACTTGTTAAGCGTCTCTTTAATCCTGTTATCAGCTGTTAAAGATATTTCATAGAAAAGTAAGTGGTTCATTTCAGGCAGTGTAAAAAGAGTACTTTAGGTCATTTAATCCATGTCAGAGTAGCAGCAGTGCAGGAAAGGCATCTTAGTTCCATAAATACAAGGGGGAGTTATTGTTTTATTTTGAAAGACTAGGATAATTTTGGCTGTTCTCCATGATAACCTCATAACCACTTCAGTACTTGTAGGAACAGACTTTGTCTTGAACAAAATGGCTGTATTTGGCCCTTGTTTTCCAGAAACCTTGTATTTAAGGTAGAGTTAAGTTCCTGGGCAAGTCTCTATTGTTTCTATTTGCTTTTTATCTATCTTCAGCTCTTTGGAGTTCAGTTAAATGAATTGGACTAGCACTGCATGCATCATGATTTGGATTTCTTTAACTCTTCCTTTTTTGTATTTGCTGGTAAACTGATTATTGTTAAATTAAATTGTTTTTCCACAGATGTAGCAATTGGGGCACCACAAGAAGATGATCTAAAAGGGGCTATTTACATATACAATGGCAGGGAAGATGGAATAACACCCTCATTTTCACAGGTATGCTTTTCAATGGAACATATTAAATCCAAGAAAACCTCAAGTTTAAATTTGGGAGGATTTTTCCTTCATTGTACCTTCTGACTGAGATAATTTAAAACATTCAGAAATCTTTTACATAGTCCATGACTTACAGTCATAATATAACCTGTATCCGAAAAATAAGTTGTTTTGGAAGCCACAGGAAGGATTTGTGGGACAAAACATTGGCAGTAACTGAGAAGTGTTACTTTCAGAGGTATGCTTTCTAGCAGAGGTAAGCCTGTAACTGCCTTCAGCAGCAGGATGGGTGTGCTAACACTCTTCATGGGCAATTGCAACTCAAAGATTAGCTTTCCAATAATAATTTTCTCTATTATCTTTTTCTTTTTTTTCTTCTCAGAGAATACAAGGACATCAAGTCAGTAATTCTTTAAGCATGTTTGGACAGTCCATAGCAAGTGGCATTGATGCAGATAACAATGGTTATCAAGGTGAATTAAACAATTTTGTTGATATTTCATTTTCAAAAGAGTAGAGAATCAGGGGGAGAACTCTACTGTGATATTTGTTACAGACGCAAAGTCTGTTATTGAGATGACAGATCACATTTTGGGAAGGCAAAAAAAAAGAAGGTAGAGCTGAGGCCAAGCAGTCAGTTTTCTAACTGAAGGACTGCGAATGATGTAGTAGTAAGATCATCATGCACAAGAGGAATTAAAACAATTTTTCTGGCAGTCATCTCATCGGCTAATGTCGCAATGAGTTAGTTTGGGCACTGGAACCACGTTTGTCGTCCAGGGTAGTGTGGTAACCTAAAAATCTTACTGGTCTTCAGATAGTCTGGATTTTGGCAGGAGTTATCAAGCTCCTTGACTCTCAGTCTGTGTGAGATACATTAACCTGACTCAGGACTTGTGGCACTGGATTAGAGATGTTGAGGGGTTCTTGTGGGCATGACACAGAGGCGCTAGCTTGGTGTAAAACAGCTTAGCTGTTTCCAAGTATACACTCATGTTGTATTCATATTGTCAAAATACATTGAAATTTTGCAGATACATGGTATGGCAGGTACTGCCTGTCCTGCCCCTGGGGGTGTAAAAGCATAAACTTATCGTGAACTGCATGCTGTGTGCTCTGGCTATGTCTACAGAAAAGTTATCCAGGTCAGTTTGTAAGGCTGGGCTGAGAGGTAGTGCACAAGTAGACTGCTGTCTAGTCACCTGTTAGACTCATCTGAGGCAGACTTTTGCTACCTCATTTGAGAGGTACACATGCTGTGTGTGTGTTTCCTTACTGCATGGAAAGTGTTCAGTTAGTTTGGAATAAATGAAATTTTTTTTTCTATTTATATATTATTTCATATATACAACATGAAATAACACATAGCAATATTGAATATCTGGATTAAAAAGAAGACAAGTACCTCCTCTGTAGCTGATCTGTCCTTCCATATCAGCTACTTAAACATGCAACAGAAATCAAATCTTTACATTATCAGTATTTGCAAACAGAGGAAGTTAGTACTTGGCATTAATGGACAGGGGACAAGTATTTGAGGAATCATCTAGATGGAGAAGAACACATTTAAATCTTATTATGTGCCTTGTAATAAAGGGAAATTGGTGTTTCAATGCTGACCAAAATGTGAATACGCGACATAATGCTTTTACCTGAGAAGTAATTCCTTTGGACAAATTATACTTGCTGATCCTTTTTTTCTTTCAATTCGTTCTCTGACAGATGTAGCAGTTGGTGCATTTCTTTCTGATTCTGCTGTGGTGCTGAGGTAAGACTCTTGCATTTTGCTGATTTTAAAGGCCATACAATTTAACTGTATTGTTAAGGCAGTTTAATACAACTCCGTAATGTATTTTTAACCTTCTGATATTTGTCTTGGTGTCTTGAGCTTCAGTCATTAGGCTCTAGAATGCCCTGCTTCTAAAACATTTAAGTAAAAACTTTGAAGAAAAAGAAAATCCTGTTCTGAAAGATTTTGAGGCAACAAACAATATGCATATAACTGTTTGTTTTCTGAAAAATGCAGATAGCTTAAAAATTATAATTAAATATAAAACCAGATTGTCAGAGATTGTTAAATTCTTAACAATAAGCTACTTCTGAAGTGTTTTAAGAGCATTAAATCTTCTCTATTCTTAGAGCAAAACCAGTGATAATTGTTGAAGCTTCTTTGAAACATCTTAATTCAATAAATCGAACTAATTTAAACTGCATGGAGAATGACCAGCCTGCCATCTGTATGAATTTGAAGATATGCTTTACCTATACAGGACGAGATGTACCTGGTTATATTGGTAAGCTGCTTGGAAAAAATCCCAGTGTACATGTAAATGCACCTATTCACAGAACAATGCTACTGGTATTCAATGGACCACTAATCTAAATTGGGTATAAAATGAAAAATCAACCACATGGATACCTTCTTTAGCTCATAGTTACCCTATAACATCGAGCCATTATCCTTTTATTCCTACTAGGAGTACCAGAGTGTTGTGGTTTGAGCCTTAACTGGAATTTCAGACATCAGATGGGGACAAGACTGAGAACTCCTCCTTCCTCTTTCCCAATAGAAATAAAAGGGAAAGGGAAAGATAAGGGAAGGAAAAAAGGAAAAGAATGTGGGGTAAGGAAAAAGGGGAGGAGGTAAATCTACTGAGAAAGAATTTGGAGTTGGTTTGGAAGTAGCGAGGTAAAATTTTTCTTTAAACTATATATACATGTATATATAACAATAACAGGAAGGGTTCACAAGGAGTAAGGAACAAGGATGGATAGGGAGATATACAAAACCAACAGTCCTTTGGAGAAACGTGGATGCAGCAGGGAGAAAGACCAGGCCTGACCACATGGCAGAGAACCGGGACGCCAGCAGTGACTCTTAGTCCTCTTGGCCAGGTGATGCAGGAGCAAAAGAGAGGGGAAATGGTTGCTGTACCCTCCCCTTTATAGTTTTGCTAGACAGAAGGGGAGTGGAACAGACTAACTCAGTTCCAGGGGTGGGGAGCCCCCTCCAGGGTTGGGGGAAGGAAGGAACCAAGTCCACCCGGATCAGGTTTTCTTGATCCCCAGGGGAGGGCTGACCTCTCACAACCCCTTCCCCCTTTCAGGATGGGTGTAACCCACCACACAGACTTACACGGCATAGAAGAAACAGTGATGTTAAAGAAGTGAGCTATTGTTGGGATGAAGGTAGAACTCCAGGTGGGCTACTGCATCAGTGATGCAACCTAAATTCTGATGGTTTAGACAAAGATTAATTTTTAGCTAGATGCTGGCTTGTGATGCTAGAGTTCAGGTGGGACTGTGGAAAACCATTTAGTAATATTTTCACATGGGTTTTGCAGGAGTACTGAATCAGTACTGTCTTAGGTATGTTATTTCCACTACCTGAATTGTCTACCTAATAGTGGTGCAATTAAATCCACATTCATGCTTTCAAACTACATTACATTTAAGGATGTTGTTAGATCATGTAGGAGAAAAATTAGGCAAAAGCCCAGTTGGAACTTAAGCTGGACACTTCTGTGAAAGACAATTAAAAGCATTTTAATAAATATATTAATGCTAAAAAGAGGGGCAAGAAGAACCTCCACTCTTTATTGGACCTGGAGGGGAACATTGTAGCTAAAGATGAGGAAAAAGCTGAGGTACTAAATACCTTCTTTGCCTCCATTTTCAACAGTAAGGCAGGAAGACTTCAGGATAACTGGCCTCCTGAACTGGTAGATGGGGTCAGGGAGCAGTGTAATCCCCCTGAAATCCATGAGGAAGTAGTTAGGGACTTGCTGAGCCACTTGGATACTCACAAGTCCATGGGACCAGAAAGGATCCATCCTAGGGTATTGAAAGAGGTGGCAGATGAGCTGGCCAAGTCACTCTCCATCATTTACCACCAGTCCTGGCTCACCGGAGGTCCCAGATGACTGGAAACTGGCCAATGTGATGCCCATCCACAAGAAAGGCCGGATGGAAGAACCTGGAAACTACAGGCCTGTCAGCCTGACCTCAGTGCCAGGAAAGAGTATGGAGCAGATCATCTTGGGGGCAATCACTGTCCACCTGCAGGATGGCCAAGGATTCAGGCCCAGCCAACATGGATTTAGGAAGGGCAGGTCCTGCCTCACCAACCTGATCTTCTGTGATCAGGTGACTGTCTGGTGGATGTGGGGAAGGCTGTGGATGTAGTCTACCTGGACTTCATCAAGGCCTTTGATAATGTCCCCCACAGCGAACTCCTGGCCAAGCTGTCAGCCCATGGCTTGGACAGCAGCACTCTGTGCTGGGTTAGGAACTGGCTGGAGGGCCAAGCCCAGAGAGTGGTGGTGAATGGTGCCACATGATAATAACTAAATCCATTATCAAAATAGGTTTTAAAATGAGACAGTATGTTAGAGTGTCTTATTCTGTGAATGCTTTCCTTTACATGGTTACCCAGGGACCATATTCTTTCCTGCTCAGGGCCCAACAGGAATGCCTGTCAGTTTGTCTGAACTTTACACATGCAAATGTCTGGGCTGCTGCTTTGCATTTGGATAGGGAATTAATGGTGGGTGAATGTCTTTAATTCATGTACTACACCGAGTCAAATGTAATTATTCAGTATGATATTCATAAGTCCTCTAAAAGTAGTCATCCTAGCCATGGACCAAACCATACAGGACTGCTGTAGGATGAAATCTTCTACTTACCAGAACAGAAAAGACACTCTTCATAAAGCAGCTGAAGCATATGGTTGTACCATTATGGAACATTATGTGAAAGAGAGGAAGCCCATCAATGTTACTGAAAAATATGTCTTGTATTATATTTCCTATGATGCATATTTTGCTTCTGTCAAAACTAGTATTGCTTGAAGTAATACCTGTTGGTGGGAGTATTTATGTTGAACTTAGTTAAAATTTCCCTTGTATGTTGTCTGTTGAAATTTAATGTCAGCCCTGCAAGAAACTGAAGCAATTTTGCTTTAAATAGACTCCAGTAGAAAACTATAAATGCAACTTGACAAAACTGTCCCTGCTGTAAAAACATGTATCAGGAATCAGCAATTTTCAGAGGGCTAGAAACTTTCATTAGATACGGGTTTATGTCAAAGAATCTTCAATCGGAGCATTTCAAACTGGATGTTATGGAACATGATTAAGGAACTGAGTCAGAAGACATTATAAATTTATGAAAATTATAGCACTTAAGTTTTAAGAACTTGCATTTTCCATGGCTTTTATTTCCAGTACTGCTTTATAATCTGAGTGTTGATGTGAACAGAAAAATGGATACACCGGCAAGATTTTATTTTTCCTCCAATGGAACAACTGATACAATCTCAGGAAATGCAAAGATCTACGGCAAGAATATTACCTGCAAAGATCACCCAGCATTTATGAGGGTAATGTAATTTTCAGTATGTATTGTCCTGTAAATCCTTTGTTCTCCTTTGTGAAGCACACCTGCTGCAAAAGAACCAATTTTGTTTTGCGATTGCATCCCGTCATTTCATAAGTAAAATGTTTGTGTTTGTAACTTCCACAGTTAATGTGTTTTAATCCTGATGCTTTCTCGGCTTTCTGTGGGGAAGTCAGTAGATCTGCCATCTCTTCTGTCAGGGAGAATGTGCACAATAATAATAATCATGGTGGTGAAGTAGGACAATTGTGTTCTTGGCTTTTTTTTTTTTTCTACCCTTTTGAATGGATGGCAGATCATAGATTGAGGCTGGATTGGAGCAACAACAACCAGTATAATGTGCATTTCTGATTGAAATTTCCTGCATATTCTTAATGCAAAAGCTTCAAGCTTATAATTACACAGAGAAAATGTTTGTTGTTCTGCCATTTGTGACCATTTCAAAGACCATGTGTATGATCTTGCTCTCCTTCTTGCTGTGAGTAGATGAGGTAGACTCACCTGATAAGAAAAGCACCCGTTCCTGATCCATATGAAGTGAAACAATTGCTAGAAGGGATCCCATCGTTTGGTCTGGTTTAGGAATTTGTTGCAAGGGATGCAGCACTCTCCAGTAGAAGTACTCAGATAATCATAATGTGGAAATGGGATAGGAATAGCACTTGTAAGAATTTAATGAATAAATTTAGAGATAAGAAACTCTTTGATGTAGTTTCTTCTCCCTTCTTTTACTTATTTTTTGTTTATGACACTATTAAAAGCCAGTTTTTCATGATAAAGTTTCAAGGTAGAAAGGAAAGTGCATTTTATCTACTGGAGAATTGCCCAGATGCATCTCAGCTGGTAGTTGCACCTAAGTGAATGTTACTTAGAGGAGCAATGGTGAATTGCCAGCTCTAAGAGTTTTGTAAGCTAAAAGAGATCTGACTGTCAGCAGACCACATAGATTGCTGTACCAGCATCAGCAGGTATTTGTGTAGGAGGAAGGATATGATTTGGCTCATCATTTCCTATAGTCTATCATTAGTACTTTTTCCTTCATATAATTCAGTTTTCTTCTTAATTAATAGCATTGCAAGCATCTCCTTCCACCCACTGAGGTCTCTGTACTTGCATGAAGCTCCTAAAGTTAAATATGTGTGAATGTCTGTCAAGTATAGTCCTTGCAAGAGACGATGGACGTTTTATGTATTTTGAGTAAAGACTAATTAATAGCTAATTAGTATAATGGAAGTAATATAAAGCAGATGCAAAGAAGACCTTGTGGAAAATTATTATGAATTAGATGATACGTGATTTGGCCAAAGCAAGCTTGCAGATAAGAATTAGAGTAGTGGCCATGTGGAGGGACAATCAGTGTCTGTCTATCTCCTGCACTTGGGGAATAATTTAATCAGGTTTGCTATTGTTAGTACTTGCTGCTTCAAGCTGTTCAGTTTTCACAAGTAGGTAGTTTGGGCTCTGATCTGCAACATTCCTACACAGTCAAGGCTTCATGTACAAAATGGTCATTTATTGAGGCGTTTAATCGTTTTAAGACAGTAAAGGGAATAAAGCGGCAGAAAATAAAATGTAGTCATGGCCTGATTTAGTGGTGCCATGGGAGAACTGCTTCTGATTTCATACAGAAATATCCATGGGTTTTGTCTGGTATTATCCCACTGGTTAACTTTCTCCATTCTAGCCAACTTTTGCCAGTTTTCCCATTTGGGCAGTACAGCATTTCTTAGGTATGTAAGACAGTGTTATTGGCAGAAATAGGCTCGCTATTGAATCAGACTTCTTTTAATAAAGGAATCTTTTGTTCCAAAACATCTGATGCTGTCATTGTGTGTATTGTGCTTTTCTGCATTTCTTTCAACAGAATGTCTGGAAATTATATGAGCCATATGTATGTGAAATTATTTTACATGTAAAAAAATAAGTGTTCCTGTTTAGGTTTAGGTTAGTTCTAGGGAACCTTATTTTTAAAACATAAGCATACATGTCTTGTCTTATATGATTAACTCATTAGGTTTCCAATTTTCATAGAAAGATGTAAGGGATATCTTGACCCCTGTAAATGTTGAAGCAAGTTATCATCTGGGGCATCACATTCTACAGAAAAGAAATGCACAAGAATTTTCACCACTTCAACCTGTTCTTCAGCAGAGGAAAGAAAAAGATGTTATAAAAAGCAAGGTTAGTGTACATGTTCTCTTTCTTCAAATGCAGTAAGTAAGTATTCACCTTTTAATCTTCAGTTAAAAAAAGATTCACACAACCATGGCATGTAAAGGAGTGCATATTCCAGACCATCACCTAGTGCCTTGATGCTAAAACAAATACATAAATCAGTATTATAATTTGTATTACGATGTTTTTTTAAGAGGTATGTGCAGGAAGCTTGCAAGATCATGCTCTGTATCTCAAAACACCCAGGTGCGAAACACACTCTTTGAAATATTCATTGTTTCTCAGCTACACAAGATGAGTGACTTTCCCTATAAGATTGTTATTTAATCTCTGTTAAATACACAGTGTCACACTGGTAGGAATCTTGAACATGTTTCAGTGATGTTGCTGAGATACTCTGTGAAGGTATTGCAGGCCTTCAAACACAAAAGTGTGTGGAGAAGAAGAAGAAAAAAAAACATGCTCTTCATCCTTAAATGAGTATTAAACTAAGGGTTTTTTTGGGGAAAAATCTAAGAGTCAGGATGCTCTGTATTTTTAACTACAAAATGGTTCTAAATGTATGATGACTTTTTGCAAACAGTAAGCTTCACATAATTCCAGAGTTCACCATCAGAACTCTGAGATGTATAGAAGCTCTTAAATGTCATGTTTTTCATCAGCATTCAAATTTATTTTTAGAAATCACAGAGAGGAAGAGGACATTGCTGACTATAGGAAGATAAATGCTCTATAGCATACTTATAACCAAGACATAGATATATCCAATTCATGGTGTGTCTAGTCCCATCAAGCCTTACCTTATCAGTATGATATGTAAAGTTTGTGTAATGAAACACTCTTGCAAAAGTTAACATGCTGTATCATAGGAGAGACTGCAGAGATATCAGAGATATCCACCCTGTGAAACAGTGCCCTTTTTATGTACTACTTTTTAAAACTCAGTTGAACACACCCACTGGTTTATCTGTGAGAGACTGAGGACTGAGCCTGGAAAACACCTCTGTTATTCTGGGTGTACATGATGTGTGTGGAACATGGCAAATTGTAGCCTAACCGAATGGGTTTTAGCAGCGTGAGCTATTAGCTACTCCCAGATACTTGGTAACAGTGATAGGCTTCTTCCTTGGGAAATACTTGTCCTCACTATAATGTGCACAGAATACTAAAGTGCTTTTTAAAATTTGTCTTTTGTAGTTTGTTTTTGCTAGATTTTGCTCCCAAGAAAATTGTTCTGCTGACTTGAGAGTTTCTGGAAAAGTTGTATTTCCAAAGTAAGTATCATGTGGTCTTGCCTTTTTTTTTTTTTAAGGGTCCAGTAAGATTTTAACTAAATGATTCCTTAATTTTTTGTATGTAAATAACATGAATTCACAAAAGTAGATTATAGACTCCCTGAGAAAATATGAGGAGTAAAGCTCTGTTTAGTTGAAGATAGTACATCTTCCAGGAAATGAGACAGAAATGCATAGAACAGAAAAACTGCTCTTGCATGATGAGAAGACTTTACAGCTCAAAAAGGTAAATTTGAATTCTGTCTTCTCTGGAGACTTTAAAAACCCCTGTGGACATGTTCCTTTTGCTGCCTGGTCTGGGTGAACCTTCTTTAGCAGGGGGAGTTGAACTAAATGATCCACAGAGGTCCCTTTCAATCCCTAACATTCTGTGATTCTGTGTATTCTACACTTCACATGTAACTGGGCAAAGATAACAGTACACGATGTATACTCAGAATGTAACTAATGTTAAATTGACAAGCTTTCAATTATTTCTGCTACTATTGTGAAGATACTGTACTGGCACAAAGCAGATACTTCTGTTTTGTACTAGGAGATTCTATATTTATTATTTCAATTATGAAATAATTGTCTCTTTTTGTCAAATTTACTTGAGAATATTATCTCTTCAGTTTTATACTGGAACACCAGATGGCTGATTATTATGTAAGGTTTAAACTTCTTTTCCCTACATACATGAATTAGCTCACTTCTCCAACATTAATCTTGCTTTATTTTATTTGTATCCCTACTTTTTATATGTACACTTTAAGATATTTCCCTTTTGAAATCCTTCCCATCCTGTTACTAAGCAAGACAATTAAAGCACTTTCAAAATATTTAAATACAATTATTATTGTCTTGCAGAATCTGCATTACGTATTTAGTATTTCTTCTATTTAACATTAAGCCACGCACCATCATTTCTATTCAGAATGGATTTTAATGATTTAATTGTAAGTTACATTTTATCATCACAACTTTTTCTTTATTGAATGTTACACTTAGAAGCAAGAAATGTTGCTTGTTTGTGTGCAAAAAGAGAAACCCTACCTGTTCTGAATCTCAGCTAGTTAGGGATTGTGTGTGTGATGTGGGTTTTCTCATGTGATTTGTCACTTTTAAAGTTGATTCAACTTTAATCAAGATACTAGGCCAAAAAAAACCCAAAATGAAACCAAAAGATGATGGCAATCAATGCTGATTAATCACATCTGTGTCATCCTGAGCAAAAGTTTTTTCATCTTCCTAGATTTCAGAATAAGATTAGCATCCTTTCTGCCTCCTTTTACATGTGGCCTGTAGCAGGATTCTTAAGCCCTTTCATTTTCTTAGGCTTGATGGCTATTTTGTTTGAACAATTCTAAGCTTTTCTGAAAGAAAGGCTGTGCAGCATTTCCATTTGTGACACTGGCAATGCAATTTTGTAAGTACCCAGATCTCTTAAGAAATCAAAACTGATTACAACATACCTGCTTGGTATTAGGTAACAGTAGCAGATTTTCAGTGTAAATAAGTAGGATAAATATCTTGATAAAGTGTGAAGTATCACCTTAAATTACATTGTGCCCCTAGAATCTCGATTAAAAACTAGTTAGCTGTGAAGCGTTAATTTATTTTGTCTAGACAGAATGCACTCATTATCCTTAAACAGCAAAGCAAACACATCCAGTCTTAAAAGAATGAAATTAAGTAGGATCGTCAATGTAGTGCTTTACTTGCTGAGTCTTCACGTATACACTGTCCTGCTTTGTTTAAATTGCTTAGATTTTGGCCTGCTCCGTCAATTTCTAGTCTGCATCATGCATTTTTTAATGAAGAATGAAATACGATTACCAGGGAAAAGCTCTAGTTCAGCTTTGTTGTAGTCCCAGATGTGCACCTGGTGCTTTTTGTTAAGCTGGGAGGCATCTTTGTTGACAGCATCTTGTTAATGAGCTTGGCTTTAATGCACATAAGAGGACTAAAGGCTAAGCATATAACTAGTAAAAACAACTTAAAAATTTAAGCTAAACTTAAGCTATTGAAATGTTAACATTGGCTTTCTCTTTAATTCGCTTTTGTCTTGGAACCTCTCTGCTTATGCAGTGCTTTTACCTTCTGTTGCTTTTCCAAGTGCCAGCTTCTTTCCCAAAGGTGTTTGGTGACTAATGCTTTGGTTTCAAGCCAGAATATCTGATAAATGTCTATTTCTAGGCAGCCTTTCTACAAGTCTTAATTAAACTTTAATGTCAAGCTGAAGTTTACTTTTAGTCCCCCCACAGGGTGTAACTTGTAACATGACTATAGAACATTGCACAGATCATAAGATAGGCATGTTCACTTGCCCTCTTTGGGACATGTTTCATATTAACTCAGTTTTATACTTCAAGTACAAAGGCTGAATTTTGAAATAATGTCTGAAACAAATGTAGCAGCAGCACATTGCTCTTCTCATCTGTAAAGGACCTATCTTGTAAAAGCCAGAAGCACGACTCATCTGATAATGTTCTTGCATTAATAACCTCGGGGTTTAAAAGGTACAATACTGAAGCTGACCATCATGTAACTGGAGTAGGAGCTTCAGCTACAGGTCTGAATAAAAACTCTCCTAATGGTCCACAGCTGAGCTTTGTGAGAACTGAACAAAATTAACTAACAGAGCAGTGGAGGGAAATTTTTGCATACCAACTGTATACAGAATTACTTTTCACTTTATATTATGGTAATTATTTTTGCAGGCCTTATGATAAGAAAACATACCTCACTGTTGGAAGTATGAAGACTTTATTGTTGAATATTTCTCTTCTTAATGGTGGAGATGATGCATATGAAACTGTCCTCCACATTCAGCTCCCTAAAGGTCTTTATTTCATCCGAGTTTTAGATATGGTAAGAACAAAACAAATCTGTTGAAGGCTAATCCTTTGATATTTTTTTCTTTTTAAGCCAAGTACTTTAAAAATTACATTAATGGAATATTGAGTTTCTCTAGATGCTGACAACCTATACCCATCCCCTGACAAAGCTTCAGTGTTTAAGTGCTCAGCAGGCTAAAGCACTTGCAAATTAATCAGTATAGGTGACTTAACAACAGAATGTGACAGTAACTACAATTGAAAGGCATGGTTTCTAAATGTATTTCAGGATGTTACTGCTACTTTTTGTCTGATGTTCATGTTTTCAGTGATTGGCAAGGTCTCACTGAATCTCCTCTCCTTCACAGAAACAGTTTTATGAATAAGTCACTCATTAATTGCTTTGTCTCTCTGGCTTTTTTAACTGCTCTCTGTAGAGCCCTCCTGACACCTTTTAGACATTGACACTAAATTTGAGTGGACCTGATGCAGTATTAGCAAACAGAAGATGTAGTAATAGGATGCAGTAATCAATATAAGGATGTGTTAAAATAGTCATGAATAATATGAATGCCTTGAATATTTGCATCAGTGAAATAATCAACATCTAGTTGAGGGAAATAAACCATTCTATTTCACTGTGTGTAAGTAATTTGAAATGTCGGTGGAAGCTGTTTTATTTTAACCATTGATCATTTCTCCTTTATTTTAGGAAGAAAAGCAGATATATTGTGATGTATTAGATAAAGAAATTCATGCAGTAAAACTTGAGTGCAGTGTTGGTTATTTATATGTTGATCAAAAATCAAAGGTAAGCTATATGTGGAAATCCCTAGCTTTAAAGACACCCTAAATATATTATGAAGATTTTCAGGGAAATAAAAAAACAACTTATTTTTCAGGATCTCTACTTCACCCCCAACTAATGCCTTTTGTCATGTTGGTATCTGACTCTCTCTGCTACTCTTAAAATTAGTGGCTTAAACAATGTCTGGAGCAATTTATTAAGCAACAGTGTTTATATTATGAATCAACTGATTGTGCTTAGCTTCCTAGACAAGTGAGATGACTAAAGCTATGACCAAATCTGTTAGGTCGATAGAAAGGGAATAAAAGACCCCAAAAAAATGCAAGGGTTTTCTTAGTTCAATTATTTTTTTAGAGCAGAAATTCCAAATGAGTTTAATAAAATATGATCATTTAAACTGTGTTAAGACAATTTTTATTTATTCTACAGCTGGATTTTAGTTTTCTCTTGGATGCAAGTTCATTTAGCAGAGCAGAAGATGACCTCAACATCCTCATTAATGCTACCTGGTAAAGTCTAATAAAAATTGCTCAATAAAATATATAGCTAGTTTTGGAAAACAGAATAGGGAACACTGGAAAGACTTAGCAAAGTACAACTGCATGAAAACCAATCAGCTGCAAATCTGTGAGAATGGGAAATTGCAAAAATAACCCAAGTAATAGATACTTAAATAATGAGCAGATTTCTGTCAGTATAAAATGGTATTAGTTTTTTTTTTTCCACTGTCTGACATGTTGTTTAGCAATAAGTAATCAGACCTTTTAGCTGATTAGAAATAATGTTTGTTTAAAGAAATAGTTCATAACATATGATGGTGCATTCAATACTCACTTTTCTCTCATTGCATTTTTACAGTAAAAATGAAGGTGGGAACATGTTGCTGGATAACACACTAACCTTAGCTGTACCTCTAAAATATGAGATTGAGTTAAATACTCATGGGTAAGTCAGCTATTGCTAGAGCCTCACAGCCATAGAACTGTTGCCTCATTACTACTCTAAATTGTCAAAGCCTTTGAGCAGAAGTGTGATGGAGCTGTAAAATCCTGGAATGAGATCACACAGCTGTCCTGGGTTCTGACCCATACACTTTGAAGATATTGTTTCCACTGCTGGGAGATGAGACCAATGCTATTCATGGTGCTTTCAACTTGTTTCTTAACAGACACATATTTTTTTAAGAATGGGAATATTTTTTTTATAGAAAGGGGTATTTAATAAGAGCACAACAGATCCTCAGACTCCCTGCATAGAATATATTCTGGATTTGTTCTGGGGTGCTTATGGAGTGTACTTGCGAGTACAGATTTATGACTTCTGATTGATTTGCCTTTAAGAGAAAAGTAGAGAGGATTTCTATTCAGTGTAAAATTAGGCATTTTTTTCAGAACCTGTCTTACTGGAGAAATTCTGGAGCAGAAAGTTATGCTAATGATATATAGGAGTTCTATGAATTAATGACTTCTGAACCTTTGCAGGTTTGTATCACCAGCGTCATTTGTCTATGGGACAAATGAGAAAGATTCAGCAGTTACATGTATGAAGGAGAATATTAACTTCACTTTCCATGTAAGAGTTTTCCTTTGTAAATCTTATAATTGTTTTGAAGGTTAATGTTATATTTCCAGTGTATCTAACAACAGTCTGCACAGTCAGTAAAGGAACTTTTAGAAGTCATAACGGCTTGGTGAGCCACTTCTGTGCATTAGTGACAGAGAGTGGCTATTAGTCCTTCTTTGAACCCTTTTGTCAGTCTGGACAATCTTCACTGAATGACGAGACAAAAATTACTTAGCATAAGCAAGACTGAAATTGGTACAGCAGGTATGACTTGCCACTTCTTCCATTAAGAAACACTTTAAAAGGTATTATCTTACAGGAAGCAAAAGGAACTAGTGCTCCTTTTAAGAGGATCTGTAAGTATCAGATTTGTCTCCAGTAGATTAAAAGCAGGAGTTAGACATTAATCCCTCCTAGTTTCTTTTGCATATTCTTCCAGAAGGCAGTCTGTATGACCTCAGGGTAGTCATCACAGATTAGCACTAGTTACTCCTCGGTTTCAGAGAAGTGACGTGTTCAGGAAGCCCATAGACTAAATTAAGCAACATATTACAATTCCTAGTGGATTCACTTTCATGACAGCATAACACAAGTGCTACTCCATTCTGTGATGTTTCATATATTAATACTTCATATATATGTCTTTTGTTACTTTAATAACAACCATGAATTAAAGTTTTAACTGTATAACATTAATCCCCACAAGGTTATCAGTGCAGGACCAAGTATGGCTCCAAATACAAACTTTGAGATAATGATACCTAATGCTTTTCCACCCCATGACTTCAAATTATTCAACGTGCTGGATATCAAGGTAAGCACAGATTATTTAATATCATTTTATTAGCTATATGAACTCTATGAAAAAGAGAAGCAGAGCACAGAAGCAAAAACAGAACTGGGTTCAATTTGCTAGCTATAGTGAAGCAAAGAGAACAAGAATAGGGTGATCTTTAGCTCCATGTGTTTAGAATTCAGAAGGTCAAATCTACATTCTTTTTGAGCTTCTTGCCTTTCAAAATCTGTATTGTAATTTTTATCTGATGTTTAAATTCTAACATTGATGATGCTGTATATTTCCAGACAACAGCTGGACAGTGCTCCTATAATAAATATCCCAGAAATTGTAGTGCAGCAGGAAAAAATGAAGACATATTGAAGGATGTTGTCAGTTTCTTTTCAAAGCCTGCTAAGAGACATATGGTAAGGTCTGTCTTTTGGCATCAGTGACTGTATGAATGAGCCTTAAGACAATGACATATCTTATAAAATGAGGTCACCAGAGCAGACTTTCAAGGATTTATGATGAGACCTATGGAAAGTCCAGCATAGCCGTAAGTGACTTCAGTGAAAGGGGTGAGAACTGAGATGAGAAAGTTGATTAATGACATGTCTCTGAAGTCAATGTAGATGACAGTAACCTACAAAGAACTGGCAAAGGGTCATGTAACTGAAAGAGTGGGCAAAGAGATTAACAGATGAAATTCAGCAACAAATAGAAAATTATGGGAAGGACAGTCTTGCTTTTTAATTACATGAAGTATGCAGATTTATTACCTTTTCCAGATCAAAAAAGTGCCATCAAATAGTAACTAGTTGGAGCCACATTAAAAAAAAACCAAAATCATAGGTAGTACTTAACAGTGGACCTTCTGACTGAAGGTTGTTACGAATGCTAAAAATGAGTTCCAAGGAGACTATTCAAGTTAAAGGGAGTGAAAGTCATTAAGAATTCCAAAATACATGTTAATTTGGTACTTCAAGTATGTACATTACAAGGAACATCAACCAACCATTAAGAGAGAGCCTGCACTGGAGTATCAAACCAGAACTTGGGCATTGCAGTCTTGGATAAAGAACGTAATCGTGCCCAGGCTTGCTTTTTGTCATCTCCAGAGTTCAGTGAAATGGTGTTTGCTCTCAGTGTGCAAGTGTACGGATATTTACGCTGTTTATGCTGGATATCATATAGTTATTGTCATTTATCATTCTGGAAAAGTTGTTATTTTTCAGTTCAAACAAACTCAGATTCCTCAGAAAAATGACTTATTTTCTTCTACAATGATAGGGTTGGTCCCCTGTACTGTTCGTTTAGCACTATAGATTGGCAGTGTAGAGCCACACCCTGAATTTTCAAGAACAAACATGGATATTTGAGTTTTACTGGATCCCTGAGCATCTTTAATAGTAAAATGATAAATTCAATAAACTTCAGTTTTACTCTTTCCCTCCCTTTTATAGTACTGCATGAAAAATGACAGCCTTTGCTTACAAATATATTGCAACCTTGGAAACATGGAAAGTGGGAAAGAAGCAACAGTTCAGTTGCAGCTGGAGGCTACTCCTTCACTTTTGGAAATGGTAACACATGAACTTTTCATACTTGAGGGGACTATTTCAATGCATGTTTGCATTAATGCATTTTTGCAAAGAGGACAATTAAATCCAACTCTTAAGCTTTTAACCTTTTTTGTTTTCAATGCAAAGTCTCGAGGTTCTATGCAAAATATGAAAGCCAGTGAAAAACGAATCTATAATTTAAAACACAATTTTTATAGTGTGTATTGCTTTGCCTATTCTGGCTGCATTACGCAGGACTGGGATTTAATTTCAACTCACAATTGTACTTTTCTAAGAAAAGCAGCATGGATGTGGACTTAAGTAAAATCCAACTGGGCTTCATTCCAGCTTCTGGTACTAATTTGTTTTGTGATCAGAAAAAGGCACCATTGTTGTGTTTGTGTGAGATTCTCTTTCTGTGAGCAGCTGTGATATCCATTTTTGCTGGGTAGGAATTAGTGTGTTTAAGTTATTTTTTACAAGGTAGGATCTTTATTTTTCTCTTTCAATCAGGATGATGTGTTGACACTGAAGTTTGAAGTAAGAGCAACAGCCTCACCAGAAAAAAATGCAAAAGTTATTGAACTATACAAGGACAAACAAGTTGCATATGTAAGAATTCTCCTAATGAATTTGTGATAAACTCATTAAAGCAGAAAAAAATAACAGCAAGTAAAACTTTGTAATTCTATACATATCTATACACAGGGAACTACTATAAGTTCTCAAAAATGTAATTAATTTTCCTAGTTTGTTTTAGTATCTTTTAAGGAAAAAAAATTAGTTGCTACTAAAGTTACTTTCTGCTTTCCAGGTCTATTTGGAAGGAGTGCACCACCAAAAGCCAAAATACCATGTTACTGTGCTAATTATTGGAATAGGCTTAATAGTTGGTGTGACCTTGTTTTTGATTCTTTCATTTATATTGTGGAAGGTAAGTTTTCAGTATTTCTCACTAATTCTCAATTAGAAATTCACATTGTTAGTGAAACTTTGGATTTGTTAATGCAGCTTAAAGGATAAATAATACAATAGTATGATCCGTCCCTTCTCAAAAAAAACTAACCAAACAAACCCCACACCCCCCCCAAAAAAAGGAATTCCTCCTTCAACTTGTGTTTTTTCACAATATTACTCCTTTTCCTTCATTTTATCTTCTGCATATTTTACCCTTTCTGTTATTCACAGCACAAATCCCTTCCCATGTTTTTATGTGGTATCTCATCTTTCCAAGTGACTTATATAATTTAATAACTTCAAATGGATAATTAAGCATGGAGCACCCTCTCACAAAAATGTCACTTGACACGTGATGATTAATAGTCTACAAAATAGTCTCATGCCAGAATGTTTGAAACTTTAAACTGCAACATAAATGCTAAAAATATCCTGTGCTTAAGTAAAACAGAAAACTATGAGAGATTCACCTTCTCTGATGAGTGATTAAGAGACACTTAGCTGCTTCACCTACATGCAGACCTTCTCCATTCATTGCTGTTCCCAGGGAAGCATAGAAATGAAACAAATTTAACAGGGAAGTTTTATTACCATTTAATATTTGAAAAAAAGCCTGCATTCTGTGGACTGTTGCAGTTCACAGGCCCACTGGCCTTTACTCCTTGCAGGAAAGTGTTAGCGTCCAAAAAGTAAAAGCAGCAGCAAACCTGCGTTTTTGATTGATGAGTAACACTTTCTTACTACTTGTATGACAAAGCAATGGCAAATAGCATTTGATTTTACCTTCTCTTTTATATCAAAGATATTGCTGACAATAGATTCAAAATTATGTATTTCAGATTGGCTTTTTCAAAAGGCAATACAAACCAATCCTTCAAGACAACACCAGAAGAAACAGCTGGAGTTTTACAAACGGGGACAAAGAGGACTAAGATGGCAAATAAACATTTGATTTTAAAGTGAAGAATTTAAGATTTGGGTTAATTCACAGGAGAAATACCAATATCAAGAAAACTGGTCTTGAGGTCACTTGCTCTTACAAAATACACTTTGCTTCCTTGAACTTTGTGGAGGACTACACCTTACTAGAGTACTGTTGTGTATCTAATTTGAAAATGTTAAACCAATTTGTTGTAAAGTCTCACAGTAATATTTGAAATGCCATATAGATCTGGTTTCAAACAGACAGAAGAACACTAAAGATAAAAAGAAGAATTATTTTCCAGAAAGAAGATTTTATAAAAAGTAGTATGTTTAGCCAGTCCTGGGGAAAAAAAAGATCTCAAACATAGTAGCATGAGTTATTCTATTCAATAACCTTTTGATGAGACATTCAAGAAGAAATCCTCCCTTGTCTTGCTTTGGCGTTTTGACAAGGGTAAATTAACTTAAACCAATAGAAGGACTGGAAGTAGAGCACATGGATGTAGAAAATGGCTATTGGAAGCTCTCTTGGGCTTCTGAAGGGAACCTTATAAGCTTTGGTTTCACAGGTACATCCACAACACTGCAGAGCCTTATAAATACAGGTAAGGCAGAACCAGAAAGGTCAAGGTGGATCAGAGCAGGGAATTCTGTGGGGCAGCCTGGAGATGCAGCACAGAAGCACCTCAGCTGCAGAAAGAGTAACGTATTTGAGATCATAATTTGTAGCCATCTTTAACATGGGATTTGCAAGCATGACAGAATGAGGTGTTTCATCCTTTTCTGGGTTACTGCTGTCATGATGTTTTAGACTTCTCCAATGACCATTTCTGTGTGGGTTTTTTAAAACAAGTATTTATTTTTATTTATTTGAAGATTTTTCTCTAGTACTTGGCATAGTTGTATTTAGTACTGACATCCTTCCAGGACCTGAAGAAACCTGAAAGACTTCACATGATGACAAAAGAGAGAACCACCTACCCAAAAGATTCCAAATGCCAACCTACCTGGGCCAAATTTTATCTTTAGATGTGCCATCTTTTACCTGACAGTACTTAGTAAGGAAGTAATTTGGAGAGCTAGCTTGAGTTCATGGGAAGCTGTCAGATAAATACGATCCAAACGGGCATCCTCAGACACCATTCTGGAAAGGCAAATGACTGAACAGAAGAAACATGGTTCAAACCACTGCTCTGCTATTTACAGGAAGTTTCTTCAGCTAGATAAGTTTGCACTGCCACCTAGCTTTGGAGAAACAGTACAAGCCAGGGAAAAAAACACGTGTTACTTTGCTCCCCAGTACAAATGGAGAATGTACAACTTCTTCGGTAACTGAATTTATTGCAAGAGCATTGTGGCCTTTTTTGCTGTGCCTTTGATGTCTTTCTGAACTGCAAGGAGAAATGAATGTAATACGTGCATACACTTTGAAGCTGCACCATCTTACGGGAACTAGCCTGAGACTCAAAAACAAATGGAGTGCCTTCAGCAAGCACTTTTGCTAATAGAGTGTTTGGTGCCATAAAAGCCACATTGTCCACAGACTCTAAAGGTATTTGGGACCATTTTGTAATTTCCTTTAACTGTTTGATGGCAAAGATGTGGATTGTGCTGAAGTAAATTTTGTCTCCAAAATCTTCTGCAGCGTAAGGAAAAATTAATGTGCATATATTGTAAAAAACCCAAACAAAAAGATAAAATCACCACCAAAAACCAAAATAAAGCAAAACCTTTTCTTGTAAGTCTATGAAAATAGACACCAAATGCTTAGCTTCCAAATGGCTTTAGTGAATTTCTGCACTTTAACAAAAATATCTTTGAAAAGAAAAGGATTTGATAACTATATACCTCAAGTACTGGAAGAAGCATTAGCATTCTTTTTAGTACAAACAATGCAAAGAAGTGAAACTAAAGCATTTTATTTATCTCTGAAATGGTTTACATAAATCAGTACATGTGATAATACTGCCTTGGAAATTGTACACTTCCTGCTCAGATTTTATTACAAATGTGTAAATTGTTGGCTGCCTGCAAAATTCAAGTAGCTTTTATAAACCAGGTTGTCAAAGATGAATGTACAATGTCCTGCTGGTGGCAAGGTTATAAATTATCACTATTTCATTTTTATTAAAAAAACTCCAACCAGTTAAGCACATGAATGCTATTTCTTCTGCAAGGTCAATTATTTTGTTAGTGTTCAGTTATGTAATAAAACCAGGTAAATCTACTAGATGCAGCTGAAATCTCCTTCTTGAGCAACTTTAAGCAATTTAGTTCAAATTGTCTTAACATATTAGAAATACTTGATGTGAAGTAGTATCAATTGTAATAGTTTACCAGGGGACTACTCGCTGCAGCTCAGACAAGTATGAGATGAAATGAGAGGTTCCAAGCAGACGTGAGGAAAACATTTTCCTCCTCAGGACAGCCAGGCATCTCAGGACAGGGGTGCAGAAGAGGTTGTGTCATCTCCATCCTTGGAGGTTTCAAGGCCAGACTAGATGAAGCTGTGAGCAATCAGATCTGATCATTTAACTAGACCTACACATAGCACGAGGTTGGTGTAGAGCCCTGCTAGGACCCCATCCATCCCAAAGAATGGTGTGACTCCAGTCCTGCTCTGTAGCCACTCAATGCAGCACAGAGCGCAGAACTAGCTGTAAGATTCCTCTACAAATTAGTTGGCTACAGTGCAGGCATTTGATTGTCTGGCCAGGTCTGTCTGCAGAAACTGCTAAGACTTCCAACAAGTAACAGTTTATGCTTAGGAGACAAATAATCATCTGCAATCCTGCAGGTGCAGTACATCTTTGTCTAGTTGATGCGAATGGGAAATTTTAACCACACACATTTATCATAGCTAAGAATTTTTCACAAGTAGTATTTAGAATAAAAATGTAGCAGCTACAGCTCCCATGTATAAAGGCGTAGGCCTTCCATGTAGCACAGTTTTAAAGGACTGGATTTTACATTATATTCAACAGCTTGCTGAAGAAAGAACTTAAAGCAACTTGTTCCAGCCACGAGGCAATGCAGCTTTCATACCATTATGTGTCAAACACCTTCCGAATTATTCATAGACAAGTGACCGGGAAAATGTTCATTACTACTGTGGTCCTGCAAACAAACTGGTCAATCCTCTCCTTTTCATCATGGCAGAGAAAGCCAGTTCACAGAAAGAATACAGTCTCAGTTTGCTGTCCTCCTAAATAATTGTATTAATAACTTAGAAAAAGCCCTGTAAGGAAGTGATGATAATATTTCAAGCCAGGTCTAAGTTATTTATCATAATTTTATTCTCAGCAACAACAAAAACTATGCTGAATATCATTTCAGTTCTAGATTAGAGAAAATATTTTTTAAATACTTCTTTTGTCCAAAGAGTAGTCTTTAAAATTTCAACCAGGAAAAGCCATGTAAAACAGCAGCATATTCTTTGGTACTACTTTTTGACTAGAAACAATTTGAAAGCAAATACATTAAGGCAACAGTGACATTGCTAACTAGAAATAGAAGTACCTGATTAGAAAAATAAATCTAGATTTTGCCATCATTCTTCAGCATGTGGTTGCACCATACCTCCACTCACTAACTCTGTTTGAAGTGCATTACCTGACAACATGGAGAACAGCACAGTACTGAGAGAACAGATCACTATCTCGTACTGCATTTATCGCAGAAGCTAAAATAAAGGGTAAAATAATTCTTCTGATAGACACTTCTGAAACCTCACATTTGTAAGTGAACAATATAATCACTTTCAATTCTTCCTTGTTAATACGTTCTTTACAGTTAAACACGACCTGATAAAAAAGTATACAACTTGATAAAACTTTAAAGCCAGAAATATTGCAAACCACCAAGTTAAGCACAACAGCTGAACTCGATGAAAGACTGGGACCTTGGACAGCTGTGCAGAGAGGTGAAAAAAGGATTCTTTAATACAGAACTTGCCATATCTCCCTTCTATATGCAATTGCATGTTGCTTGGGAACTCTCTAGGTCATCAGTGTTCACTCCATAGAGATTGATCAGTTGAGGATGCACCCTGTGAAGTGAGAAAGTCAAACATTTATCAGTTTCATTAAGGAAAGTCCATGTGGGTTATAACAAACCTTTCCAAAGACAGGCAGAGGCCCAAACGACAGGAAAAGGGCCAGGCTGTGCAGTGCATGACAGTACTATTCTTAGAGCCTTTACGAGTCCCAGTTTTGGCATCATCTGTGTTACATATACACATTACACATTTCTGACTCCAGTACTCATCTGGTACAGGTGCACATCCATAAACAGTACCGAGCCTTACCGAATATGAACTTCTGATGCTTCTTTCATTAAGTCTCCATCTATATTCCAAGGGTGATGTCCTTCTGCAGAAGCAGCATTCATACATGTATTTTCTTTGGCATCGAGCCCACTTCTAAGCCTTGGTTGTACTTTTACTTCTTGAACCGTGTAGGTCTCAACAAAGGGAAAATTAAACTAAAGCAAACATAGATTTATATTAAATGAAGATGAAAGACATAGGCAGTAACTTAGCAACAAACTGGATTACTTGAAATAAAGAGCTTGCCCCTTTTTTTTCTTAAATAAATGGGAACACTTAACTCAAGCTTTTACCATGAGGCATTATATAGTCCAGCTAGCATTTATAGATTAACCTGCTATTTTTATCCCAAACAGTGCCTCAAAAAGAACAGTAGTGTCCCATTTGTGTGTCAGACTTTTTCTGTCTGGAAGTGAGGTGGTATTTCTTTCATGCTCCAAAATGCACATGCTTTCTGAAAATGTGGAAGTCCAGACTTCTTCTGTGCTCTGTTTGTCACAACTAGTAACCCTGTCCTAAATAAGGCTAGTGAGAATTCTCGTTTATGGTCATCTTAAGTTTAAAGGAAGATCCACCTCTCCTTGTCTAATTTCTAACTACGAAGGCAGAGATAAAAACAAAGCCTTTCTTCCAAAGCATAACTGGAAAGCATAAATTATTTCCTAAATGTAGCTGTTTGTGCTGTCACATGGCATTGTCAGCCTCAGCTCGCCAAACTCTGGCTGTTGATGCATTCAAAATTAACCTTCTTGTAAAAGTGATCTCACACAGTACTGAAATATTTGAAGGCGTTACCAGTGCACTTAGCCCATGCATCAGCTCTTTAAGACAGCAATAAAGCTCTTTTCTTCAGAGACAGAATAATGACCACAGTTTTGAAATGCAGTTCTATAAACAGTCATTACTAGGGGGAATGCATACCTACTAAAAATCAATGATCAGAAACCACTGCTACCAGCACGGTGTGCAGTGAACTGCCGAAATGACGGACTTCACCTATTTCTGACAAAGAGTTGTCTGATGCCCCCCCCCAACCCCCAAGTCTACGTTCTTAACCTCTGTACTACACAAAATTTTAACACACCACGCATTTCATTTATTGTGGTGAAAGGGCTTTACATCCATAAAACTATGGTACAACACAAATACAATTTAAAGCACAACAGATGGGCTGAAACAGGCTAATCGGTATTAGTCTAGCGGTTTAAAAAGAAAAAAAAAATCAGCTAGAAAGGGGGCTAATGTATTCTGACAGGAAGCTAAGTCTCCTTACGAGGAGGCGAACATTAACACTTGCAGCATGTCTACCTTCATGATTAACTGTTCTTTTTACATGAAGTCACCAGCAGGGAATTCTCCATACCTGATTTCTTTCACTAGCGTATCTTTTCAGATGTTTTATAAATTCTGTCCGAGAGGTATTTTGTACAAGAATAAGAGCCATGCTTCCGTTATTCAACCTGAAAAGCACACCAATTGAGCTCCCAAAAGAAAAACCGTTAATTTGCAAGTTCAACAGGATCTGTAATAGTCTAAATTAAAAAAAACAAAAAAACCAATCCACAAACACATACCCAAAAACCTCACACCAGACTACCAAAAACCCCAACAAAACCAAACCACAAAAGCCCCTACCAAATGCAAATTAGTAGCCTCAAATGTTTTCTAAAACCTTTATGCCAACTTGCCCTGCAAACTGAGGTTCCTCAGGTTTATAGCATGTACTGTAATAATAACATTGTACTCCCTTATCAATATACTTTATTTATTGAACATACAACATATGATTTTTAAGTCCCTGCCTTTCCACTTAACAGATTGTTTTTAAAATTGGGATCACAAATTTATCTTTTTGCTTTTATTTCCAGCAAAGCATAATGATTCCTCTAAATGCTGAAAGGCAAAGCTTTACCAAGAAAAATATGCTGCATGCAAGCACATCCCTGTCATATAATACAGTACAGATGGGTTCATTCACCTGCTCCATTAACACCCAGGGTGCCCTAACAAAGATCCTGTCAGCCAGCCATGCTGCTATTCAAACTCTTAGCAGTTCTCAGTACAGCTCTACTTACAGATTTCACAAAGAAGATAAAACTACGGCAATTTTGTACAAGGTAAAGCAGCCATACACTAGGGATTAATCTAGAAGAGACCCTACAGTGCAGATACTCCGCAGTCCTAGGTACCCAGCTGCTATTGATATTTTAGCATCTTTGAGATTTCAGGTCAGACAATGAGCCAGTGTCAGTTTGGAGATTCCTTAATATAATTTTACCTTGTCAGGCTAACAGCCTGAATCTCAACGCAATCATTCCCAGGTTTGAAGTTACAGAGACAGATCAATGTTCAACAAAAGTATCTGATAAACATGACAGTCACTGCTGAGACCGTATTCTGTAGATAATATAGAATCTTCTGAATATATATGCATACATTTGTATTTATTTATTTATTCAGTGTGTGCTTGGAAATTATATAGAGAATGTCTTCCTACTCACAGTTCTCTGGCTACTGACCAACTGCTTCAGGAATGTTGTCAGACTGTGATGCAGCACAGTCTATGATGATAGTTTTTATATAACCACTGAACAAGTGACCTGGCATAGCATTACTTCGCTGATTCAGAAAACAGGGATACTAAAATTGAAAAAATTGCCTCATCATATTTGCTGCAATAAATAGGCACAGTGGGCTACTGGGCAATACATTTGGCACCGTGGCCTTTTGTCTTCAGAGACCACTAAGAATTCTCATTGAATCTCTTGAAAGCCCAATGTGCAATGAAGCACAACATCTAGGCTGCAAGAAACAAATGTCCCACAAGGCTCACATAGTACAGTTAAACATATCCCGACACATTTCTGCAGATTTAGACTAGTGCAACTAGAGCTACAGGCAGCAAAGACTTCATTCCATATCAAATGTCTTCACATAGCAAAAAAACACTTAAGGAAGATATGACACAGTGAAAAAAAACCTCACTGAGTTTAGCTGATGCTTCCATAATGGGTCTTGAGTCTTTAACAATTAGTGCAACATTTAGGTTTCCTGTACTGAAAAGCCTCACAGAGAAGATGCTATGCACTATGAGAAATAGCCTGTCTGAAGAGTCTACTATTCCTACCCTACTAACTGATTACACTCCTAAGATACTTTCAAAAAGAAGCAGGGAAGAAGGGTGTCCTTATATAACAGGACAGGGGGATACACTGAACTACTGCACAGTGAGAGAAACAGGCTCATTCAAACCTGTAGGAATTACACTGAGTTGTCAAATATTCCTTGTCACTGAGAAATATGTGCCAGAACAGATAGAAAGGAAATGCAATTCTTGTAATATTTTTTTCTACTGAATGGTATAGAACACACTAAATGCTGAGCAAAGTGCCTAAGAGGGACAGCCTTGAGATAAACGAGGCCTAGCAAGACTGCTGTAGCAAAACAAATTCTCAGTAAGAGTTTCATCAAAAGGTGTGTTTTTTCTATATTGTTTCCAAGAAGACAAATTCTACCAGACCAGTCAATAATTTTGACTCAAACTACCTGATGAATTCTGAGGCACATCTATTTTCACCTAATGATAAGGAAATGAAACAGAAGAGAGTCATTCCATAAACTTCTCTGAGTGCCGTTGGGGTTGTTTGAGAGAGAGCGAGCTTGAGAGGGATGTTTCTGTGTTCTTGTCTGAGGGAGTGTTGATGTGTTTCACATACCACTACAAAGTTTGTACTTAGTGTTTCTCTTACTTGTGAACTGGATACACCGAGTACAAATATTTATTATACAATAACTGTTTTGATCACCACAAAGCATGCTCTCAACAACAAGCTAAAGGCAAAATGAGTCAGTATCAACAGCTTGATAGATCACGTACTGTTTTGTTTCCTAAAACCCCACATATAGAAGCTGCACTTCCCAAGTTAAGGGAAATAAACAAACCAATAAATAGAAGATAAGTGTGAAGTTCAGTTTTTCATATCGGGAGAAAGATTCATACTCCATTTTTGCTGGCTGTAAAGCAGAACATGAGTGGCACCTTTATGTATGAAAAAAACAAAATACAATCAAAAAACAAAGTTTCTGCTTAGAGCCAAATCCTGTGACAGATGACTGCTCAATGACTACTTCTTAATCCAGACTTGCCAACTAATTTAATCACAGCAATTATCCACTCATTCTAGTTAGACTGCTTGACCTTATTTGCCTGATCCAAAAACTGATTACAATTCCTGGGATTATCAAGTCTGCTGCAGTCCATGCTCCCTCCCCCATTCCAGAGGGACTAGACTACCTAAATACAGACTCATATTCTTGGAAAAGCCAAGGTCTTAAGGTGTCAGAATTTATAGACATGACTAATTCTCTAAACCCTCACTGACCTCGTATTAGGTGCCAAGCCTCTTGGTGCCATTGAACACAGACAAGGGATTGCCATGATGCTCACATTCAGGAAGTGACCCTGAATTTTGTGCCATTCATTCTTGCTACCTAAATATAACAGAGTAATTCGCTATTACTCCAGTTTGACCAGACAGATAGCTTTTAAACAATCATAAAAGCAAAACTCACCTCTTTTTTTAATTTTCTTTTTCTTCTTTCTAAAAGGGTGGAAACATGCAAGCATAACAATTTGAAATCATCTTAGCACATTTAATTTACATCTACTTTAGAAAAACAGTAAGATATTAATGGAACTGAACAAGGCAGTAATCCTAAGTGGAAGACTTCTTTGTAACAAATCCTCTGTAGTCTGTAGGGAACATTTTACAAAGTGCACAAGTCTGCAGTTGTTGAAGTACATATATATATTTAATTATTTTTAAAAGATTACTTTACCAGATAATCAAATCTGAATAAATTAAGAATTTGTACAATTCCCTTTTCAAAGATAAGTATTTTTCTTACTTTGGAATTGTTTGACTCAGTTTTACTTACCTGTCATTCTCATGAGGGTCTCCCTGAGCAACTTGTACCGGTAGAAATGACAGCTCACATTCCTCTGGCCTGGAAAAATACTGATATTTACTATTATGTAAACCAATATTTTGACTGCTAGACAGACTTTTATCCAAGTCAAGGTGATTTTAAGAAAATGCTGAACATAACAAAATCTATCTCCTTTTCAACTTGTAAGAGGGATTTACACCACATCTGAGTTAAACCTGCCCGCAATCAAGAAGTCAAGATAGTTAATTACTGTTGTCTGTATTTTCACCACAGTAACCATTTCATTTTCCTAAAGAAAATGAGAAACAACAGAAAAACATAACAGCTCATGGCATACTTGAGATCTGCCAGTGTTTTGATAAAAGCAAAATCCTTCCGCTGGTTGGCAGGCATCCAACGGTGTTTTTCAGCCAACGCTAGAGTCCTTGCACCAAAACCAAACATAGCTGAGAACCCAAACCGCAACAGCTTGCTTGGAGTACTGAAAGTACAGACATCCACTGGTTGAATATGTCCTAAAATTTCAAAGAAGAAGATCAGAAATTACAAACATCATCTGTATTATTTCAAACAGAACACAAGTTACCATTGCTTTTTCACCTAATTTAGCGGCAGGAAAAAAACTCCAACTCTTCTTCCCTTAGGAAGGCAGATTTTACTAACATAAACCAGAATCAATCTAGATATAACTAAGACTCTATAAAAAGTGGCCATTTCAAAGAAAAACATCCAGATACTTCAAAATATTAAAAAAGTTATGGTGAAAATTCAGCTGACTCATCAGGCTGCAAAGGGTCTGACCTGATTCTATCCAAATTTTCAACAATTAAAGACAATTTAATATTCCTACCTAAGCATGTGCAACCATATTTCACCAAATACTTGTCATGGCTGAACACTCTACTGGGAGACATGTGGGAACTCTTAAATATAGGTTTTAAATGTATTTAGGTTTACAGTTATAGAATTTAGACACCTAAATCTGTTCAAGACTGGGTTGGGTTGGTTTTTTTTTAATCTTTTATAGCATCTGGTGTGGTTTCCATTGCAAAAGACAGTTTTAGGTTTTGACTGTAAAGGCCAATTATTATCTAAGCAACAGAACAAGAGATCTTCCACTGCTGACTGCAAGGTCTAGAAAACAAATACTCAAGATGGACCCATTCCTCATTATCTCCTCTCTCACTTTTTTTTGTTTTTCCTTTTCCTCCTTTTGACAAGGGGAAATGTTCTAAAGAAAAATTGCTTTGAGAAGAATACTAACATTGCTCAACTAAGTATTTGCTATTCCCTAAGACCTGAAAACAAGGTTTGGATTAGCAACTTCTTTTTTCCTTTTAGCATTATTACTTTTTCACATTCAAAAACCCATTTCTCCTACAGACCAAACGGCAAGTGACACAAGGCTTTATTCCACTAAGACAGCTTTCTTATAAAAGCCATTAGTATTTAGAAGAAATGCAGATGGGCTAAAAGGTGAATGATACTTTCTCAGAAATAAGACAATGCTTTCCTGAGGTGGCCAGTCCTAACCACTTAAGTACTGTATATTTCTTTATGTCTTCAGCAGCTATATTAGATTAAAATAATCAATTGGTCATGCAACCAGTCATTGCATAGTAACACACACACAGAGTAAAACTACTCACACAATCAAGTCTGGAAAAGATTGCATTTTACATTAGAAGAACATCAGTGATAGGGCATGAATATCAAAAATCAGACACTATTCCATAGCAGATTTTAGTTACCAGGAAATGTAACAGTCCACAACCACTGCTACTAAAAAATACTCAAAAGAATCACCACCTTTCCAGTACACAGATGATAGAAGTTCCTGGGTTTAAAAGACTTACAATACAGTGATAGAGCATAGGGGGTATGCCTTTATTAAACCACTGCTTATGGCAAACTTCTAAATCCTCTTTCATTACTTAATAATCTGATAATTGGTGTAAAAATAGTTACCCATTACAATGTGCAATGTTGCAGTCACTGCATGCTTGATACCACAGAGAGTGTGGGCCAAAACATTAGTAGTACCTGTAAAAGCGAACACAAAACATTGTGTTTCTGTCTTATTTTTCCAATTGCAAGAGGAAAAAACAAAATACATTTTTGGAATGAAGAAACCAAGACGTTTACTGCATTTATAAAAAAAGAAAGCCTCCCCACAAACTTCTTAGCTTTGGTAACAGCAGAAATGCTGAATAGTGCAAAGTAAAACTTCCAGAGGTCTATAAAATCCTTCCTGCAAATTCATTCATCCTGTATGAAACTGAAAAACTGTTTTCACCCAGAACTCTGCAGCCTTTCACATCACATTAGCAGCAGTCAAAAATACTACATTTTCAAAGACTGATTACATAATTGCAAAGCTCCAAAGGCATCTTCTTGTTCCGATTCAGGAGTATAAGCTTTGATTTTTTTTCAATAATTTCTCTAAGAATGTGTAACATAGCTTGGAATTGTGTCTCAGTACCTCACAGAGCACCTTTTACCTCCTTAGAGCACCTTAGTCTCCAAAAGCAATTCAGAATATTCCCAATGTCATGGGAAGCTGTTATTATGTCAGAAAGAGGAGCTCTGGGTAAGGCTCCCAAAGTTCCCACTATGTGAAGGAAACTGGCAAGTTCAAAATAGGAAATGCAAATCTTGGCATTTTTTTCCCCTCTCAAAAGAAAATTTATCTAGATACACTAGCAGGAAGTCCAGCTTGTTAAGAATATTACTGTTTCAATTATTTATATCCAACAACTCAAAGTAGTTTGAGCTTTCCTTTCAGTACAATACCCATTAAAAAGGGCAACATTGTAGCTCTAAATACCATTTATTATGCAAAATGTTTCAATTAGTAAACATAAAAAAATTCTACAAGGAAAATATGGGGTGGGGGTGGGGGTTAGGGGTGGATATTGACCTAAAATGCAATTCCTCACAGAATAATATAAGTGCATGCCCAACACCATTCCATATTCTAATGACTTATGAGACTTAACCTCTTGATCTAACTAATTTTGTTTAGCCAGTGAAGCTAAAGCAGCAGCTTGAAATGCTCTCTCAAACTTTTGCACTTCTTACCAGTTTTTTGGGTACCTCTCCAAGACCAAAAGAAATCACATGCACAGGCATTAGATCATTACAAATCATGCAAATCATGTTTATCTCCTATAAACAGCCAACAGGGAAGTTGTTATTACTCTGAAAATATTTTTTCTTGTCAGTGAAGGTCAGTGTAATGGAAGAGCACAAGATGGAATATACTTCTACAGACCAGGCTTGGCATGTCTTAGAACTGGGATTCCTCATTTAAGTAAGAGTAATTGATCAATACAGATGGCTCCAAGATAACAAATGACCACAGCTGAAGTCAATACCAATCTACATGCTGACTTTAATGAGAGTTAAATCTCATTCTTACTGAACAAGATAGGCACAAGTAATTGCATCCTTCTCTTCAATCTGTGGAGCTCATTAACGTTTGCAGAAGTAAACAAGGCAAAACCCCACCCTTTCATGACAAGTTCTGTCTGTGTTCAAAGCCATGTACTGCATCTGCCCTTCCACAAGTTGAATATCTACAACGAGCACATTTTTGCAGTAGCAAGTACCATCATCTTCTCTAAAAAATGTCTTAATACATGCCTAACAGTATTTTGATCCCAATAATGGCTGAATAATGCAGCTCGTTGCCTCACTCCTATACAAGCAAGATGCCACAATGAACCACCAAAAAAACCCCTACAAACAAACAAGCCCCCATACCTCCCAGGTAAAAACAATGAAAATCATCATACTGAAATCATTATCATACAAGCTTTGCTGATCTAATTGGTGAGTCAACAATGGTTTTAATCCCATTATTCATCCTCCCAAGTCATCTTTTTCTTCCCTATGTAAGCTCAGTATATTATCTACCCATAACACGATGATTCCCTTTGAACACTGTCATATTACTTCAGACACTAATAACCTTCTTTGATGCTCATACATGGGCTTGCACCCCTCACAGATTACTGAATCCCATTTTTAGATCTCGCTCCAACTAGTCAATTTACTGTAAAAACATTTCATCTATAAAACTCCAGCCTCTGTCACCAGCACTTTTAAAAATAGAAACAAAAAAGATTTTATCATTTCAAAACCACAATTTTGTTCAAAACATTAACCCATTTTCCTGACCCTTTTTCCCATGAAATGTGCAAAAGCATCACAGTGAGGACAAAGTATCTGCAGGTCATGTAAAGCATGACTGACGAAGGTACCAAACAAAATGTAGAGAAAAAAATTGTCCTTGGAAGTGCAAGCACTTCTGCAGTACAATTAACTTAATTAACCAGACCACATGAATATTCATAAGGCTGTTAATGTCTCCCCCATCCAAACAGATAAATGTGATGTAATGACTTCCTAGTCAAGCATAGCTAAAATTCTCATGAAAACTGCACCAACATTTTGGTTCTTTGCCTGACGTATCACAGAAATTAACAGTCCTTCAGTAATATTTAATTTCTTAATTAATTGGAAATAATGCATTTATTTAAATGAATCATCTATGACCAAAAGGTTCAAAGCCATCAGATACAGAATGTCTCTTGTTCTGTAACAACTGGATAGCTTTTTTAATGTCCTTCCAGTTTCCCCTCCCCTTTCTCCCATTTCCCCTCAGTACAGTTTCTTGGCAGTAGTTCCCATAGCAACAAACACTCTTGCTAATGGCCAGCATTACGACTGCAGGCTTCCCCACATCTCATCCATCTGATTTGGACCAGAATAAGGAAGCTCAGTAGAGTATTTTAATGAAAACACAGTTCCCCTCTGGACCTCTCTCTTCAGGAAGTAAACTGTTTAAAGAGAGAGCAGTTCCTTCACAATACGTTGGCTGAAACTTCAAAATGCTGTCTTAACAACTTACAATAGAGACTAAAAGCAGATTTTAAGCCAATTAGATAATGCCATCCCCTAATACAGTTTCTGTTTTTACACATCTGGAGAGTCCTAGCAATTTGGCACAATGGACTTCTGGGAGGGGAAAAGAAAACCACAACTGTTATTGAATTCCATCATACTTGTTCACATACACAAGTCTCATACTTATCTGTTTCCTATCTGACTACTATCTGGAGTATCAGTGATAAGGAAATAAAAGAAGCTAAAGATTACTTCTGAAGAACCTATTAAAGACTTTTTCACACTATCTTTCTATAAATTGTTCTTATCCTCTTTTAACAGTCTATGGAATTCCATGCAAAAAGGGGTGGAGCAAGTGCATTTGGTTATGACATATTTGTCTCAAACTGAAGGAAGTGAGCACTAATGATGAGGCACAGTGACCTAAAGATGCCCAAACATCTAACACATAGAGCCTGGTGCTGGAGAGATTTTGTCTCAACCAACAAGATATTCACAGCAACTGAACCGCTAAGAGATGGTCCAATTACCATACTAAAATTCATTTGCTTCATGACTTTGAGATTACTGTACCTTTTACCAAGGATTTTTACAAGCAACTAGTCCCTGTCTTAACTCCGTTAGGAGTGCAAAGAAAGTCAGACCACTTAAAACCTTCTTGCTCAGTTCAGAAGCAACTTGCTCCCTTTTTTGTGAAAACTGAAAGCTAGAGTTTGCTGTTAACCCAGCTACATGATTTTTTTTTCCTCACTAGTTAAAAACGTTTGAGAAATTACTTCATGTAGACACATCAACATCCACAGCAGAAGGTAGCGTCTATTGAAAATACCTCCCCTCCCAAAGAGTAGTGATTCATATACCAGTCCAGAATCAACCCTGTCTGTATTAATTCTAGCTCAGCCTCCCTACCTGGCCTGAGTTACCCTCTGAGAAGAGCAAATACAAAAACTGGCAGAGAAGGGAGACAAACCCATCCAAAACCCAAACCAAACAACCAAAACCTCCACACCACAAGATGCAAATACAAGTTAATGAAAGAGCAAGAGGATTTTTCAAGAGACATGCATACAGTTCCAGATCTGTAGCAGTAAATAAGAGAGAAAGCATTTTTTATGCTTCTTTTTAATGTAATCCACAAAAGATATTCCTGGCATACCATTTAGAAACAGAACCTAAGCATGAATCCAGCTGCAAATCCTGTCAAGAAAACTGGAGAGAGAAGTGAAATAGCATGGCTTGTAAGGACACTCAAGAAATCAAGGCTTTTATTTGGTATAATTTCTGGCAGCAAATAAGGGCAAAACTCAATCTTTGCGTGGATTAGCTGAAAACTATTTTATTTTTCTTCTCCTTGAGTTTTTTCCTTTAGGCAAAGAGCTCATCTGTGTCATTACTATAAATTATCATAATAATTTAAAGTCTAGTCATCTGTAATCAATCTAAATCACTAATTTAGAACATTTATTCAAGAGCACCCTTAAGTAACTGAAGCTTTATCACCAAGAACTGCCTTTAGTAGCCAAAACTGTACAACATGTGGCACTTCATGCAGATGGACTTACAAAATGTAACAGTACCTTTAAGTCTCACCTGCTGGTATTACTCCAAGAGGAACCAGTGCTTTGACAGGCTTTGCTATATAGTCTGTGTCTTTTCCAGCATCTATCTGGGCTTTAAGTAGCAGACCATGAACAACTTCACTGGCAGATCCATCTCCACCAACACAAACTACCCTATTACAAAACAAAAATGCAAAAGAGTTCAAAACAAACTCTTCCATAGCTGAGCAAGCAGGAAGGCAGTAGCTATCTCACATGTCTTACATCATGCTATTTCAAACAGTTGAAAATCATTCTTTCTTTAAGGACCGGCTAGGGCTTCACTGTCAGATCAAGGAAAGTTAACTAGCAAGATACAAGCATCTTTATTTCTGCTTTCTTCTCTATTAGTAGGAGTAAATATATTTAACTTACAAAGTATTTCTTACCTTATCAGACATTATGCACATGAACTGATCAGATGGAAGAGTTAAGCACATGCTCAAGTGCCCCAGTGGAAAAGTTCTTTAGATCTTTCATTGCTGACCCACACAAACATTGCAGTGTTTTTTAATTGCCCTTATAATAACAAGTCACCAAATATTACAATAAAAATAGAAATACTTGAAAACAGCTAATTCCACACACTATGCAGGCAGTTGAGGGATTTAGCAAGGTAGAAAACCCAAGTGCCAGCAATCCTTTGCATGAAGGTACTTAATCACTGCTTCTGGAGCATGTAATTAAGCTCCCACCTGCTGTGGCTATAAAGAGGAATGCATTTGTCTGTAAAAGCTCTGTTACAGCAAGCTTTTTTGTTTTTTTCTTTTCTTTCTGATTATGTTTAAGTTACTACTAAAGTGATTTTCCAAATTAGTAATGTTTGAAAGTTAAATGTTTTTAAGATCAACATTTTAATGATAAAAACAATGACAGTACACTCAAAATATTAGCAATATGTCAGGTTTACTTTAAGGGGCCCTTAAATATTTGTTTCACATATTAGGTGAATGCAGTTGCAAAACTATGTCAAATAATTCAACCACATAAAACATGTGAGCTCTTTATAAAAAAAAACACACCTCATTATGTTATTAAAGGCTTAAATTATCTCAGGCCCTTTAACATTTTCCTCCAGTTCCTATTACTATTTCCTAGCTATTTTTTAATTTCTAAATCTTTAGGAATGTTTCCTCTATACAGGCATAAAAGAGTATATAGCAAAAGTTTGGAGCACATCTTCTTTCTGCTCATAATCAAGAGTCATCTCCTGGTTTTCCTCTCATTTTGGGTTTAGACTGGTTTATTTCTAGTGCTACAGCACTAGAAACAGTTAGTCTTTGTAGTCTGATAAACTGCATATCTGGACTTGTGTGGATTGTGATCTGGGAATCAAACTTTTGAAAACAGATGTATATTCTCCTGTTTTGGGGACCTGTGTTTATTGTTACTGTAAATAGATGAAAAGTCCAAGGAATAATACAAAAATGCTGATAACTTTAGTATTTATTATTTTAGCATTAATCATCAAGAGTTGCCTTCTTGGTTGGAAATGGAGATATTGTCTGAGATCAGAGATTCCAAAGCTAATCAGCAAGAATCTGCTACACATAAGGAATAGAAAGTCTTGAGCAGAGTTGACTAAGTTTTCTTAGAGGAAGAAATATCTCTCTAACCATCAGTCTGACCATCACACACAAGTGTTCTAACCGACTATTCCTAAAATCTGACTAACTTGGGCTACTCCTAACGCATTCATAATATGTTTGGCTCCTGATTAGGGAAGAAATACTTGCACGTACATTGCGTCCCTGTACAAACTAGAACATGCAGCTGAGACAGCAGCATCACAAACACACTCTATTTGTCATCAAGGTTTAGCCCCAAGGTGGAGGAAAAAAAAAACACTGCCAATCTGGAAAAGCAACTACATTTACAGTATTGATTTTAAAAAAGGTGAAATATACGAGATACATGACATGTTTATAACTAAAACATAGCAGTATTGCTTACAGAAAGCACTGATGTACAACCTTCCAATTAACTACTGCAAATCATAAGCTTCAGTGTGCTTCATATACTGTTTAACGTGTAAGGGGCAATAACTTCCTGAAATTCAAGATCAGATATTGTACACTGCTATACTGCTGTCTGTTGTAATGAATAAAAACTGTTGTGTCTTACCCTTTAGGACCATTTGAATGGATTAAGTGAAACAGAAGGCACTTGTGACATTCTTGCAAATAACAGATCGAAGCTTTCATGAGGCATATTGCAGAAAGCTTCATGTTTATCTGCCATTATTTGTAAGCAAGTAATAAAACCCAAATTATCTAATGATAACTAATTTTCTCAAGCTCACTATCTATGTGAAACAGAGCAACTCATTGCATACCTACTAGCACAGCGCTGGCGGGAATACAGATGAAAAATAATGCAATGACGTTTACTAACATTCATTGTCACTAACCAACTTACCCATCAAATGCCTGGAGTTCACAGTCTTTAAGTACTGAGAGAGCATGTCCTTCATATTCAGTTACTGTGAAAAATCACATTGTTTAATTATCAGAAGATAAATTTAAAGGGTTTAAATCGTTGCCCTTCTAACAGAAGGAATATACAATAATTCAGATTGATTTTTTCCCTCAAATTATTAAATGCACTGGAAGTCTGTAAAGGTATGGTTTACAGCTATGCCAGCTAGAAGGCAAGGCATATTAAACTCAGCTTCTATCAGACATATGGCTTTTTAGTTCATTTACATTCAGAGATTTAGAGAAGATGTTTGTTGCATCAAAATGCAAGTTTTCGCATTGACACTGTTGGTAAACTTCAGGAAAATGTAAGCACATACTCAGTTAAGACTGAATTATTTCAGTATCAATCAAATTTAATTGCCTTTGTGTTAGAACATGCAAATTGCTAAATCAAAAATAGGAGGATTAAACGCAGAAGTATGAAATCAAGCCAAATACCAGCAACAACAGAATATAACACACAGAGGAAGGTGGCACAAGTGTACACCAGAGTTCACAGCCTCTGGAGGAAATGAATCTGTCACTCTACATTGATGTCTCTGTGTTTGCTGATACCCTATATAGTACTTTAAATGCCAGTGAAGACAGGATAAACTGGCATACTACAGATGGCACAAAGCATCCTAACTACATTTAGCATTTTCTAGGCCAGCTTTGCCAGAAGAGACATCCCAGCTGCAGCCACCCATCAAAGATTTTTGCTGACTGACATGACACTTGCAGATGGATTTTTTGTGTAAGAATGTGCATCATTATATGCAAAATTACATTAATCTTTCATGCTTGTCTGTCCTTGGTGCTAGCATAGTTCAAGGCTTTTCTCCAGTGTTTCTAAACACTGCTAAAATTATTAGTCTGGGTGTCTAAAACAATCATTCCATACCCATACCTGTTACAACTGTATTTCTACAGATTATTCAAATGCTGCTTACAGGAACTGAAAACATATATGAAAACTATATGAACATATATGAACTGAAAATATATATGTGACTATTTGTTTGGGCTTTTTATTACACACAAAAAAAACCCAAAACAAACACACCCACACCCACACCCCCATACCAAACAGGGTGACATTTTTGCACTTTTAACTAAACAACTGGGCATCAGTATTTGATTTCAAAATCTCCCAAACAGTATTAGCCCAGTTCTAGAGTATGCTGTTTTGGAAATTCTTACTTAAAACCTAGTTATTTTGATTATATCAAAGGCAGAGATTTATCATTTGGCTACAAAAATGCCTTTCGCTGCAATAGCTTTCAGGAATTACCCACAGAATTTATGTTCATGCAGGACCTCTTCTGGAAGATCAAAGCACAATATTTAAGCTATTGTACTCAGTTTTGCTTTTACACATGGGAACTAATCATTATCTGTAGACTGTGGAAAAAAGTGACCAATAAAACTGCACATCATGCAAAAATGCAGAAAGGTTTGAATACCTTCCCATTTTTTAACTGTGAAAGAAGCTCTTCCCATGAAAACAAACAGTTGGTCACCAGGTTATGTGCCCTTTCTAAATGAACATGATAACTTTCATAAAGTTATGAGTACAGTCTAATTAAAATGGCACAGCAAATAAGATTTGATTTTTAAAAGAAAACATGCTCAGTGGTTTCCTAATGTGTGTAAGCTATATTTACTATTACAAAATTAATTCATTCAAAGAAGGGCATGAAAATGTGATTCTGTGAAAACAGAGAACTCATGTCTGCAGAGGAATCATCATCAGTAAAGGCAGTGAAATTGCCTAGTGTTAGCCAGAGAGACAGGGACTCCCATCCTCTTTGCATCTAATAGCTTAAGTCTGGAAATTATATAGAAGGACTACTATAAGGCCTAACACTGGCAGTAATTACAAGAAATTTAAAATTTGATGAGAGGATTACAGAGGTATGCAGCATCTACTTTGAAACACAGAAAGGCAATGCCAAAAAAATGCAGTTTCCTGGGGGGGGAAAACACCACTTCATGTGTGGTGGTTTGGGCTGGGTGCCCTATGCTGCTTGGTGCACTTCCTGTGTCCAGAAGTCCAGCCCAGTGGGTGGACACAGGAAACCGTGTATCTCCTACCACAATCCCCTGCACCACTATAAGATCTAGCGTGGGGTCCGCCTCTTTCTCTTTCTTCCCTCGACAGCACCCGGTAACTGGGGGAGATGTCTCCCGGCCTTGCTGAGACTAGCCTAGCAGTGGGGGGGGGGGGAAGAACGAGCCCTGGGGGTCTTGGGCCCACCCTCAGGTGGGGATGGGATGTATCTGGGTCTGTTTTGGGGTTTCTTCTGTCACTGTTTCTGGTTCTTTTGTGCACATTCACCTTTTTTCTATTTAAACTTTTCCATCACTTTTGCAATCCGTTTGTCAAAGTCGTTATTTTGCCTGTGGTGGGGAGGGGGCTGCCTCCACCCACTACATCATGAAAACATGAAGTAGGGGAAAAAAATTAAATTCCAACACAGACATAAAAAGGCCATGTCCAAAAAGTTTTCTGCAGGCTTGAAAACTTCCAGAGGGGGACACAGAATTTGTTCCAATAGGTGGGAAAAAAGCTAGAAGTTTGGATACTTCTCCCTGTTCAAATTCAGGGGAAAAAAAACCAAAACAACCACTCTCAAAACCAAAAAACCCCACACAAATTCTTGTAAGAGGAAGAAAAGGCTTCTTTCACAATTTGAGAAGGATTAGATACGAGTATTATTACAGGAGTATTATTTAGGGTCTTTTTCCACCATTTCTAATGCAGTTTTCATTTTTCAAGGATATTTTGTTCCAAACTTGTAAATTCCGGTACACACTGGGTTTCAGGTAAGAGCGTTCTGAAAGGAGGGCATTGACAGTGTACATCTTTTGAACAGAGCTACACATCCTCCAAACATCCTAACACCCTATCTCTCAGAGCCAAGAAGAAACTACAGGATCAGTCCCTACATGCAGAAAAAGCAGCACAGAATTAGTTCACTACTTCAAAACATGGGACACTTTCATATGACATGTATAAATGCTGGCATTTATGCCACAGAGTAATGTCAATAGGATTAAAAGTGCTAATGATAACAGCAGATTAACTGGTGTTGACACTGGATAAAAAAATATTAATGTTATTTACTCTATAGTAATTATAAACCGCTGTTATTTGTCCAGTTCTCAATTGCTCTCTTTTCCCTTGTGATTCTGCCCTGAAAATGTAGTGTGGGGATGGCTGTAGGTTTTGCCTGAACATCCAGGTTCTAATTGTGCATAAACAGAGGCAGAAAAGTCAAAACTAGGAAGAGAAGTGAGACAGGCCAGAAGTCTACTGGGGTTACTTTTTTCTTCTTTTTCTTTAGTATGTGTAAGATTTTACAAGATACTAATAAATGTCTAAAAATACCAGCTCCACTTATCACTATTCACCAGTACTTGTAGGTATCCCAAACGTGGAAAAAGCTTTTCTTGAACTGGATTTTTAAGAGTCACCATTCTTCTCCTAACAGCCATGGCCCAGCTGCAGCACACAGGATTGCCAAAACACTTCAAAATGTATAAAGACCAGATTTTAACTATTGCATGGCCTTAAATAGAGTTAAAGTACCATTTCAGCCTTTACTTCAGCACTTTCAGTGCTACCTCCTACTTTCTACTGAGCTAAACGCTTCAGAGATATGTTTATTCCACATAACAAAAATAACCCAAAACCCCAACAAAACACAATCCACTGTTTCATCTCTCTGGTTAATTCCATTTAAATTAATACATCTGTAGTGTACAAAGCAATCTGGGGAAAAAAGTAAATAAAAAATAGCATCCACCAAATTTAAAGCTAATTGGAGAAAGTAAATGCTGTTTCAGAACTCATTTACATACATGCCTTTTGACTCAATATATCCTTGGGTAAGAGAAAATAACTCCATTCTAACTTTCTAAATAATGAAAGTTTATTCTAATAGAAGTTACAATGAAGAATGAGATCTGGCAAGCTTGGTCACATAGGAAGCCACAGCTAGCTACCAAAATGCAAGATCGGATGAGGAGAGTTCTGTCTTTTGCACTCCCTTGTAAAAGTTTGTTGTTTGGTTGAGATTTTTTCAAGTTACCTGCAAGTCTGGTATTGTGGATGCACTCAAAGTCACTTCAGAAGCTCAAATTTGGTTGTAAGATTCTTGTGTACAATACATTTTAAGCTTTAAATATGTGTATGTGAAAAGACTAAAAGTAAACTATCTTCAGAGTACAAATTGTATTACAGCCTTCAGCTTTTACTACCTAATACACTTTTTTACACTACTTACCTATGTAAATATTGGCCATGTTTCAAAAATGCAGTAACAGCCAAATGTACACTGCAACTTCACAAAATCCAAAACAATTCTGGGAGGAAAAAAACCCCAGCTGCTCGATTTACATGAATTGAGACAGTTTTACTAGACTATGAGACCAGTAGACAGGACTTTCACTCTGCATTCACCAGCACCACTCCCTATCTTTTTTAAATTCATTTCTGTTTTTAAATGCCTCCTTAATTGTTTAGTTGTTAGCATTTAAAATGACAATGTAGTTTTCTTATTCTGCCTGTAGGAGGAGTGTTAGGCAGCTAATAAGCACAACAGTATTTGGACGTCGCCAAAATAACCTTATCTTAAGCATAAGCCATTAATCTGGCTGAAACCATGTTTCTTTCTAAAATTTAAAAGAGAAACAAGGAAGAAAAATCTCAGAATTTAAACTCAATTAGGAAAAACGTTTAAATTCAATTAGGAAAAAAAGTATTTAAAGCCACTACAAAGCCTATTCATACTTTATATCACATGCTATAAATTAATCTAAAAAAAACCATTGATACAGATTTGCTTAGAAATTCAGCTTGAGGATTTCAGGTGACATCACACTGCTCACAATGTAAACTTACACATATTAATGATAATGCTGTAGTTAAGAGTTTAACAAGGTTCTGTTCACCGTAAAGATAAAAGGAAAAACTAATCAGTAGTAAGGAATAAGAAAAGGTACTTTAAATGTATAAAGTAATAACTAATTTACAAATATGTCAGGTTTGCATGACAATAAATAGATAGATAGGATTAGATAGATAGATCCATCCAATTGTGACCAAACAAGGCTGAGTTCAATTTCCAAGAACATGACATTAATCTGTTTATACTAGCATCTGTGCCTTGCAGGTGAAAAATATGTCTGTGAGAATCAAAACTTAAAGCTGCAGGCATTCCTTTATCAGTTAAGGGGAGTTAAGAAATTACCACTACAAAATTCCAACAATGTTTTCACACTTAGGCATCTTTAATCTTCAATTGATTTTACTTTAAAGTGTGGCCTAAGTAATTAAAAAATACATAGATAATAAAATTAGCAAACATTTACTGCATTATTATATCTAAATCAGATTTGCTCAGAATGGTTTTTAGCCTGCAAAACCCAAACTAGTCATGATTTTGCAAGTTGAAGGGACAACTCCAGGCTAAGCCCCCTGTCTTTATAATTTGTTTAAGCTGGAATTGGTTATTTTGCAAGCCAATTAAAACAGACATAGGAAAAAATAATTGTTGGTGTTAAAATGTCTTGCACCAGAGTTTACACTTCACAGGGACATGAAATGCATAATAAAAAAATTAATAGTATATTAAAGGACATTGTAATACTATGGGTAAAATATATATGCATATTTTGAATGGGAAATATGACTTCTCTAAACTTGGGGGGAGTGGGTTAGGACCAAATTTCATGCAGTACAATTTCAGTCCCTTCACATAAGGGGACAGAAGTAATGATAAGGCCATTAATATTTCACTGTTTTAAGAAAATTGTTTCCCTGTTCAACTTCCTATAAAATAATAATCAAATTAAACAGCCAAAGGGCAAATTCAGGACACTAAGTAGAACTCTGGCAGAAATCAGTGCCATACATCCAAACCTGCTACCAGGAACCCATCATTTGGCAGAAGGTAGCATCACTACAACGTTAAATTGGCACCGTCACATTCTCCAGACACCAAGCTATGCCCATGTCTTGTGAGAACTGCCCCTTGTCATGACAGAACTTAATCACTTAGGCTTCCAGGTCATCCCCAAAACTGAGTCAGAATCCAGAAATAATGTGTCCTTTGGATAAGCCCCTTATGTTATGATGTCAGGCCAATGAATGTTGTCAGAAGTAATATTTAAGGCATGCGTTTTTCAGAATGCAGGAACAACTCTCAGCTAGCATATGCAAGACTGTCAGATGTGTAATGCTTCTTTCTTTTTATAGAACAAAAATACAAATGTGTATGACTACGCATCTAAAGCTATAGGGGGAAATAATGAAAAACAGAATTGCACCATTTTTTTGACAAAATAAAAACAAATTTGAACTGTAGTTGATGCAATAACTACTCGGCAGCAAAGCAAACGAGGATTAGCAGTAAATTCAAATTGTCCTGCTATTAAGTAATAGTTTCACAAAGGATTAAACTATGTTTTTGAAACAACTTACCTGTGACATCAGTTTTGATGTCAGCAAGCTTAAAAAGAGGTGCAACTTCTTCACAATAAACATGAGTGGCTTCTCTTTTGTGACTCCTTGGATTAACAAACACTTTTAAGGATTTTGGTCTATTTTGAAAGCCTAAAAACACACAACATTGAAGATTACACACAGCACGGCCATTTTTACAGCTCAGTGAATTTTCACTATTAGAATCACTACAGTTCTTTAACAGGATAATCTAAAAAAAAAAAAAATATTTTCTTCTTGAATCACTTTTGTGTGTAAAGGTAATAAACAGTAGAAATTAACCAGACTAGCCAAAACATTGTAGGAGCCAGAGGGAAAAAAAAAAAGTAAATGTCATAATTTAGTTAAACCCTGATAGAAGAGCAGGGTGAACGTGGAGAAGCTAAGACTGGGGAACAAAACAGCAACTATTTATTAAGTCAAACAAAAAACCCCAAAACATATCCTTTTTTGAATGCAATATAAAAGACTTCCAGCAGACCTACAACAACACCCAAAGCAGCTGATACTACAATCCAATACTTTTGTTTTCTGACACAGCAAATCAAAGAGTGCAAAGTTAAGTTTAGGTCCTTAAAATAACAACAACAGCAAACAACACTGAGAAATACTGCTGCACAAACTTGTACATTCATCTTATGAAATAATGTTATTATTTGGAATATGGCAATTTTTTTTGAACAGCAAACAATCTGTAATAAAACAGTAACATTGCTTTTCACTTCCTCATCTGGAATCTCTACAGTTGTCACAATTCAGTGAGGCTGATTTGCTACAAAAAGCAAGTGGTAACATGCAATACTTGTGTTTCTTTGGTAGCCATTCAAAATACATTATTTGAACAATTTTGTGTTCAATTAATTAATTTATAACTTCTACATTTTATTTTAGTACCAGGCTAGATTGTCACTTTCTTAGCTAAACAAAATCTAGACTATCTGGTAAGCATGCTGCTTTCAGCATTCAAGAACATTAGTAATAGCTCCAACTGCAAAAGGAACACACAAGTTCCTTACCCACGTAGGGTGTTACTTCAATTTCTACAGGCTCATGTACCTCCAGCTGGACTTCCTGAAATTCCTTCCACTTACTCTGTCTTCCAAAACTGAATAGGAACTTATTAATGCTTATAAATATCTAAGGGGCAAATGCCAAGAGGATGGGGCCAGACTCTTCAGTGGTGCCCAGTGGCAGGACAGGCAGCAACAGGTACAAACTGGAATGGAGCAAGTTCCATCGGAACATGAGAAAAAAACTTCTTCACTTTAAGGGTGACAGAGCACCACTGGAACAGGTTGCCCAGAGAGGTTATGGAGTCTCCTTCTCTGGAGATAGTTAGCATGGAGGGTTGAACTACATGAACTCCCATAGTCCCTTGCAACCGCCACCATTCTGTGGTTCTATGAAGAGCTCCTCAGAGAAATTATAGCTAAATAGGGGAATATATTCCTTAAAATCAAAACATAACAATTACAAAACTTCCACAGATTATTTTTTCACTTATTTAAATACATCAAAGAACCTGGAAATTAAAACTAGCACTTTATCTAGTTTAATATATCTCAGAGTATTTCTTAAAGACAATGAAGGAAATTATTGTATCAGTTTGCTGCTATAAGCTGAAAGCAGACACAAGATTTCTAATTATATTTATGGCAAAATGTTACATGCAGTGCCATGACACCGCACAGCAAATTAACCCTAATGAATCCTTAATGCCTGGTGAATCCTCAATGCCTTCAGTTGCAAGTCTTAGTATATATATTAAAAATATCTTCTTCAAAAAGGAGATTAAAAAAACAACTAGGGATGTTTGTGAGAACAGCAGGTGTGCTGGAGGGCAGGGCTGTCATTTACAACGTCCTAGATTACTTACAAGAGAGGACTGACAAAAGCCTCAAGGTATTCAATAAAGGCAAGCATGAAATCTAGCACCTGGCCCAGCAAAATCCTAGCAGTGTAGAGTGGGGATTAACCAACTGTGCCGCTCCTGACAAGGAGTTGAACACCAGTAAACACACCATTGACGCCATGAAGGCCAAGTGCTTACTGAGCTGCAGTAACAAGGATAGTGAACAGTTCAAAGGATACCATGATGCCCTTGTATTCAACACATTTTGAACCTAAATATCAAAAATTCCATCCACTTTCAGGCTCCCCAACACAAGACTGATAAAGTGGAATAAGTCCAAGAAAGAACTGTGGGTGTAAAGTGGGGCTGGAACAGGCCACATGCAAGAGGCAGAGGCTCTTTTTGTGGGCTCCATAAAGCCAGTCTTTTAGAGCTAGATTTGTATAGCCTTGAGAAAAGAATTTAACTAAATGCTGTCCTTGAGTATCTATAGTGGGAGTAACTAAGAACACCAAGGCAGACTTCGTGCAGGTGCATGGGCAAAAAGGCAATGGATACAATTGGAGTAAAGAATATTCCAGTCTGAAATAAAAGAACACTCACAATGAGGGTGGTTAAAACATGGATCCCACTGCTCAGAGAGGATGTGGAATGCTCATCCTTATAGATTTTCCAAAATTATCTGGGCATGGCTCTTAGCAACCTGATCTTGTTTAGAAGCTCACCTGCTCCAAGCAGGAAGCTGGAACATATTATCCCCATAGATCCATTTCATCCTAAATTATTCTTAATTCTCTGAAAACAGAAACAAACACCACAGGTATTTCTTGCAGTGTAATTTCTAATCATGGGAATTACAACACAAACTAGGAAAACTACACACAAGTTCCCCAAGAGTATTACAACACACAAACCACACTGTAATAATCATTATTCAAGACACTTAATGGAAATCTGCTGACTGGTATTGTGACTTGATAGGGTGCATAAAGAGTCAGTAGAAATTAAATTGACAACTGATAGACTAAGGACTCCCGAATGATTTGGCCACATTTGTGAATGTGCCATCATGTTTCCTATCTTCTCTACAGGGACTCCTACCTGAGACCAGCTGGCTTAAAATGCTCACCCTCCACCAACATCCAGAGCCATAAATCTGTAAAAACTGACTACAGAGTATTCAATTTGCAAGTATAGCATGCCTTTAAATTTTAAATAGAATACAAAAAGAGAGGGAAAGAATAAAAAAGTAGTTTGCAGAAGTAGAGAAAGGTGATGAAGTGTCAGAAATTGTTACTCAGCAGCGCAAGTTATAGAATACTGCTAGATCACCATTAGGAGAAAACTGAATGGAAATGCAGCAAACATTCTCTCATAACCATTTTTGAGTTTTACATGTAAAAATTTAAGGCAAGGTGGCAACACAAAGTGTAAACAGAAGCACATGCAGGCAAAAGAATACAGATTTTTTTCAATTAGTGAGGAATAAAAAAGATAAGGATAACAGCTGCACTTTTGTTTCCTTGTTTTGTGTTAGATTTGGAGGTTTTTTTCCAACCAAAAAGTGAGTAATTAAATTATTCTAAACTAGAAATTGTATTTATGATTACATACATTAGGTTATTGCTGATAATTAGATCAGAATAAATATACAAATTCTAGTGAGATTGTCAAGAACTAAATGAATTCACAAGATAAAAGTGTTAGAATAGCCTGTTTATGACTACTTGAATATCAATTATCCTTTTTGGGGAGCAAAACTATTTTCTTTATAGAAACAGGTATCACAAATAAAGCATTTGAGCAGAGATGTGGTTTTATTTGTGAAAATGATTGCCAACTGACAACAAAGGCTGATCACGACATATGCAATGGACATGTTATAACACAAACAATTGAGTTCAGTGAAAGAATATGCAATAACAGTAAAAAAACCCACAACCTTCTTTAAAACTTCCTTAAAGTATTTTCAAATTATAACAGTCTTTTAATATTCTTTGAACACCATCTATATGAATTAATCAATGTCATTTACTATAGTCTGCAACTGATTTCAGTCTGTCAGCCTTTTGGTGTTCTGACTGGTATTCTATTATTGTTTTCTGTGGCTGCTCCATTTGAAACGAACCAGCAGCCTAAAGCAGGAAGGCCAACTGTTCCTCTAGTACTAACAAATGTGCTAATATGCACTAGTTTAAACTTGATCTATCAAGTGAATCAGTGAACCATGAAGGGTGATGGGTCAATCAGGGTGTTCTGAAAACAAAGGCTCATAGGGCAGCAGAGACGCTATGCTCAGACATACATCTGTGCTGCTTTCAGTTCTTAGCTTTATGAAAATGAGTTTATGTTACAAAAGTTAAGAGCCTGGACTCGTGTCATTACTGCATACATTTATAAATACTTCATACAACCATAAGAATATTATACATGAGGAAAACCAATAATATGAGACAGGTTCGTTAATGTAACTATGGAGACACCGTGGTTAATATTAACTAACAAAAGTTAATGGTTAACATTAATGGTTTTAATTAAAACTTCATGCATGAAGTTCCAAACATTCATATCAAATCCCAGTGTGAGAGATACTACAGAATAACAGACAAAAATAAAATGGTCTTTATGCATTTTTGCTACTTTTACTCTTAACCATACTAGTTTATAGAGTTTTTAGGTAAATTTTTTCAAATAAACTGTTCATAAAAATGTCTCCTTTTGCTAAAAAATAGTAATTAAAAAATCCAACAAATAGACAAGCAATGGTAATTACACCTTTTCTCTCATTTCTGAGCCTGTCTTAACCCTTTAAGAAAGGCTGGACATTTGCATGCACAAATGATTTTAAATTAAACTCAGAATTCCACTGACACAGTATATCCCCACTCCACATGCTCATAAGGCCAGGCCAAAAAGATGTGATGTACAAATGGAAATCACTGAGATGTTCAACAGGTTTGCTGTGAGATCAAGAGCATATTAGAGCCTGTAACTTGGGGCTTTCCAGGAGGCTGTCCAGAACCATGCCACTGTAAATGCATGTTTTAAGATGACAGTGGTTATTCTGCATCAGTATAACAAATACACAATTTACAGAAGATCAGTTTTCCTGAACACCTTATCACTTCGTATCTAGCTGGCATGCATCTGAACAGCAGCCACGTTACATGGAAAAATAAGAATGTATTTAAAAGTAGGAAGATAATACACATTTTGTTACTGTCACAAACACACAAAAAAGCCATAATAGAAGCCATTGCAACTAAATTCTAAACAACTGTATCTGTGTGCTCACTTACATGATGACAGGCTTCACACAAAAAATTATAGCCTAGTTAGAGTTTAAATTGAAGTATTCTGAATACAATTTCAAAGCAAAAGAGGATACTTACTATGAAGAGAATAAGAACAAACAGGAAAAAACATTCATGTCAGATGCAAACCACACAATGAAGAGGAAACTATTTCCAACAAACAAACAAACAAAATCTTCATCAGAACAAATTTCCAGATTCAAGCTTGCAACATCACTGATCCTCTTGCTGTTGTTGGTCCTTAATTAATGGATATATTACCTTATTTTGGTAAATCACCTGCTTTTAATTTGCTCCAGCCCAGAAGCAGTAACATAAACTCTCAAGTAAATAATGCAGCAGCAATTAATACACACTTTGTGGTCAAATCAATCAGGACAAAAAGAAACACGTACACTCGCATTTTGACTGCTTTAGCTGCAGCTCATACAGAAACCACATTCATTTTCAAAAATGTCACTAAGCACTATTATTGAAACAAGCTGTTGGCAAAAAGTAGGAAAACTCAACACTGTATCAATCAGGGATATACCCATGCACTTTCTGAATTACTGAAGCATAAACAGAATTTATCTGCATGTTATACTTTTAGTCCATACTTGAATCCCATTGGGAGCTTCCAACCAATGTTTGGTACATTTTCAAAAGGAAGACTTTTCTGAATTATGCCATCACTACACCATGACTGTCTCTGCTGCACTGAATGTGGAAATGCTGCTGCTTCTTTTGTGAATTTCTGGATAGAAAGGAAGTTTGAATATCTACTCAGACTTCAAAATGTAACTGTGAAAACTACTGTTACTATAACTACAGAAAAAACAATATATACATGAATAAATTATATTTTGGAGTATTGTGCTTGGCTATTCCCCCACACAGGAGTCTTAACTATTGCTGAAGCAGAAGGAAAGGAGAAAAATGTACCGATTAGAGACAAAGGAAAATCATGCACAATGTCTGAGCTTTTGGAGAAAGCCTGAAGCTGAAAGCAGAACTAGAAACAGCATCATTGCACAGAATGCTGTTTTCCAGGTTCAGGTGGCTTCCAATTACAAAGCTTTAAAACAGAGACAGCATCTCTAAGTCAAAGCAACCTGGGCAAGGGATACTGCAGCTTTTTTCTGTGAACATATGGTATCACTGTTCCTGATGGATGGAGGGTAATCTGGGAACAAAACAGACATTTGCTCCTTATGCAAATGTCCTTGCCTTTATGGGTAGCCCGAGATCTGCAAGAATCTTGGCACTTCTGCAGGTTTAGATATTTCATGATAAAGTCTTTCAAAAAAGGGCACGGGGAGGTACATGTTAATAACCATTCTATTTGGAAAATCCCAAGCATATTTCAAGCATACAATGTAAGAATGCAGAGTTAATAACTCATACTATTTTATTTTCTCTAACATCTGCTTTTTACAAAGTCACTTTACCAGAAGTACTCTATGAATCGCTATTGAAAGTGTCATTACAAACACAGCAGACATGCAAGATTTGAATTCTGTAATCTGGCTCAGTATTAACAATTCAGCTGGAATTTTAATAGTCCATTATGAGATGGATTGTTTTTCTTCTGCAATAACCAAATTCATTTTCTATAGTCTGCAAACAGACACATTCAGTTTGTGTCTGCATTTCTGTTGCTTGGGGTTTTTCTTTAATCGTAAGTGTGCTAATATTCTGTGTCTTTTCAATATTGATGGTATTAAATTACAGTAAAAGGCTTTGACTTGTTGGGTTTGCTTTGGTTTTTTTTTTTTTTTTCTAAAATGGTGAATGCCTTTTTCTTAAATTTCATACAGCTTCCATGAAAAAAAAAAAAAAAAAAAAGCAACTACTGTGGGTTAAACCGTCCTGAAACTGCCATTAGCCCAGGCAAACACGGAAAGATATTTTTAGAAATAAAGAACTGACTCTCATTACTAAATAGTTTCAACACATTTTGTGTCAAATTATATAGTAAGAGTCCTGCAGAACCTTAAGAACACTCCTACCTGTGAATTTAAGAAGAGGAAAGCCTCTTCTATTATTCTTTTAAGGAATCTGTAGGTCTCAAGTCGGAGCTCCTAAACAGTCACTGGGAAGTCCCTAGTACTAACTAAGTATAACTAACTCTAGTACTAACAGATATGCTACAATTCCAAGTGAAAACATCAACAAAATATATTATTTCTTCAAGAATTAGATTTTCCAGAAGACTCTTCAGTCAGAATACAGAAAACTACTTCTTTTCAGTAGCTTCCCAAACATTTCCAAAAAATAGCAATTCATTTAACAAATGCATTCGTCAATTACTGTCACCTTCCTAAATTTTACACTTCACCATGTAAAACTTGAGTAGCAAACATTTTCCAGCAACAAGATTCTTATCCCTGTGCCTTCATTTCCACATGCAAGATATTTTTCTAAGCTTCACTCAACCTCATGAGTGTATTTCCACCAGAAACAAATCTGAAACTATGACATCGACACCAGTTAAATGCTTACCATTCAAAATTTCCTTTAGATGCCTAAACCATGAATGACAGTGATCTTCACTTAAGTTATTTAAATGGATGGCACAGTCTGCTAATTTATTCTCTTCTTTATTCAAGCATTTAAAGATTGTGATACCCAACAAAGTGCCACCATTTTTTTGTCCTGCAAAACGTCGACGTTTCAGTTTCACTGAAAATACATCTTTCATTTCAATAATCTCCTCTTGTGCCTGTAAAACCAGACTGGAATCACCTGTAAGGGGGAGAAGAAAAATAAAAGAAAATTATAAAAAAGGCATTAGTAATACAATTAGGAGTCATACCTAAAAAAAGTAATATACTGTTATAGCTTCATCTTAAGCTTCAATCACAGGTGTTATAGTTTACAAATTGTGTATTTTTTAGGTAGGCATCCAGCTACAAATACAGAATTAACCAGGTTGGAAAAGACCTTTGAGATCAACGAGTCCAACCTATCATCCAACACCATCTAATCAACTAAACCATGGAAATAAGTGCCTCATCCAGTCTCTTTTTAAACACTTCCAGAGATGGTGACTCCACCACCTCCCTGGGCAGCCCATTCCAATGGCAAATCACTCTTTCTGTGAAGAACTTCCTCCTAACATCCAGCCTAAACCTCCCCTGGTGCAGCTTGAGACTGTGTTCTCTCCTTCTGACACAGGTTGTCTGGGAGAAGAGACCAAACCCCACCTGGCTATAACCTCCCTTCAGGTAGTTGTAGAGAGCAATAAGGTGTCCCCCCCGAGCCTCCTCTTCTCCAGGCTAAGCAATCCCAGATCCCTCAAGCCTCTCCTCACAGGGCTTGTGCTCCAAGCCCCTCACCAGCTCTGTTGCCCTTCTCTGGACACATTCAAGCAACTCAACAGCTTTCCTAAACTGAGGGGCCCAGAACTGGACACAGGACTCAAGGTGTGGCCTAACCAGTGCTGGGTGCAGGGGCAGAATGTCTTCCCTGCTCCTGCTGGCCACAATGTTCCTGATGCAGGCCAGGATGCCATTGGCCAGCCCTTCTCTGTTTGTAAAAAGAAAGTCAAGCAAAGTCTTACCCAAGCTATTTCATTGAATACAGCTGCTGCCTTTTGGGTTAGATGAGAGGCAGATCAGAAAATAATGAAGCAAAAATGAAAAGTAAACCAAAGGCATGTTATCTCTCCATCTTTTGAGTTATTCATTTTCTTTATAAACCAAATAAAAGAAAAACAATTTCAAAAATCCTCGTGACAGTTCAAGACCTTCAACCCCAGGAGATATTTGCAGTAGGGTAGAAACCTAAACTAACACAGATCCTGTGGCTACACACACTATCACTCCAGTGACAATAGCTCCAAATGCCTTTGGAGATACATCAAGTGAACCACTCTGGTACAGGATTCTCCTTTTTCTGTTCTCTTGAGTTGTAAAGCACCTGATTGCTCAAAACCAAAGTCCAATATGCAGACAAATAAAAATGTGACCATTCCTGTTTCCCCACCTTTCATTGTAATTACAGCAGATCCTACAGGCTAGGCCAATAAAGTTCCCTTTGCAGTCCAAAACAAGAAAAGCTAAAACCGAAAAATTTTTTCCAAATCTAGCAACAGCTCAGTCAAGTTCTTTCCCACTAGCAAAAGCCATAAGAGATTCTATTTGATGAGTAGCTGCTGCACACTCCACTGAAGTGCCAGGGAGAAGTTATAAAAGTTATTTTAACTGTCTTCTTGGGGAAGATGGACAGCACTGTGGGTGAGACTTCAAAATCAAGTATTACCTACTTCACTGCACTACATGCTGCTAAGGGGGCTTCAGAAAAGTCATACTTTTTTCTGAGCAGGAAAAAGAAGCTTGTATCATTTTTCATAACAGTTTGACACTGGCTGGCATTTCTCAGCATCATCTCTTGAACCACGCTACAGACTAATCATTTTCCCATCCAGAAGTTGTAGAGAAGCGCACCTCAGAAATGCTGATAGATAAAGCTCAAGTCAGTAACACCTCTCCTGACAATTCTCCACTACGCCATTTTCTCCTGTTCCATACCAAATAACCTACTGCAGAAATAAGCCTGACCTTTTTCTACTTCCCACATGGTTTTCCAGCTTGTTACATTTTGCCACATCAGTTTCTCTAAGGTGTAAAGTTAGACTAAAATCATTCCATTCTTCACAGGAATACTGTGACGAGTAAATGTTTGTGTACACTGAGATAGTACACAGGAAATAGTCTGTAATGCAGATTTTCAGAAGTACATGGCACATAAACAGGAAGAAATTCACCAAACGAGAAAACAAAACAAAGCTTCAAGTACTGGAATGAATGCTGTAAAAAGACTGTTTGTAAAATACATTAAATGAAACCACAGGGGGTATGTGGGGGGAATAATTGTATGATTCCATTCAAAGTATGATTTTGCACAGACTGAAAAGTTGAGTAGACATTGTACAAGCAACCTTAATACTATTAGTATCAAATCCAAGATCTTGATTTTTTTTTCCAAACTTTGTATTGCTCTTCTAAAACATTTAGGGATAAGTACTCTTTGCAGGCCTTAAATGAAACACTTACTTGTGATATCTTGAAACACTTACCTAGAACTAGATCGGTCAATACTTTTATTTAAGACTTGGTTTTATTTTTCCAGAAAGTTTCACTGTCAGACATGCAGAACACTTAGCATTCCAGCATGCAAACTCCATGTTTTATAATAATGGTTAAATAAAGACACATGAAATGTAACAACTGTTCAGCAGCAACAACTGAGCTGCAGCATTTATTCCTCCAGAACAATAAAGTTATGCTAATTTTTTTGCCTTTTAAATATTTTTAAACAAAAAAAATCATTATTAAACTATTTGTTTTGCCAGGAATATCACAAAATCTGTTAGGTAATGTTACACATGACAAATAAATTACAAACATTACTTATTTGTCCTTCAGAAATCAAGTAAAATGAAGGCCAGTTTAAATGCTTTATTTCCCTACCACCTTTCACAGAATGACTTTTAGTCACAAGCCAGGTAAGGTAAAGCTTGTCTTGTCTCTTCATACTGCTACATCAGCCAGATTTTTATTTGCTTTAACATCTTCCTCTTACTCTCTATTTATCAAACCTTTGTGTTGCTCAGATGGACATACAAACTGTTAAAAATAAAAGAATACATTCTTATTAGGCAGCAAAAATAGTATTTGACTCTAGCTGTACATTTCCAGATAAAGCTTATAGAGGCATATAAACTGTAGGAATACTGAATTGTACAAACCCATCATACTCAAGTTCTAAATAGTAGGGGAAATATTAAACTACCTAGTAGATTAGGACAGCCAATTTTTACTCAAATTGAAAAGGAATCTGCATAAAAGTTCCCTAAGCATAGTCTATAATTCTCATCTTCTATTTTTGCTGAAAATAAAAATCATCACAAATGCAGTAAAATTTTATAAAATAATTCAGATAAAGAAAATTTAAGTCATGAAGTACCTGTATAAAATGTTTCTCACATGAGATAACAACAAAGTTTACTTTTAAAATGAAGTGTGCATTGGATTAGGCACTCTTTTAAACTTCTAAAGCCCTATTTGTTCGTTAGTATCATATTTGTTATTGCTAGCCGTTTCAGGACATTAACTGTCCTCTCACATTACTTAGAAAGATACTGGGTACCATCTGTTCTTGCAAGAGATTTAAGTATACATTTATTAGGTATCATGCTATTTATTTAATTCAGTACCCACTTCCTATTGTTGTATCTTCTGAAGAAAAAAAAAAAAAAGAAAAAAAGTCAATTTAATTACAAGGAATAAAGATAATCTCTTCTACCAGGCTGCCCTGTCATCATGAGGGCTGAGAGGGAACCAGTATAAAGTAGGTTACAGGCGTTAGGGAAGAGTAAAACTAACAGCACTTAACAATTAACAAAGATCTAACAAAACCAGAATATATGGCACTTAAAAAAAAATTTACTATAAGCCAAGGGCTTGTCTAAATCAATCTCAGCACATCTGTCTGATGTAGAGCGTAAACAGGATTAGAGTTGGATTTATCTGCTTGACGCTAATTGTACTCACAGTTTCTGCACATGTCCACTTTTTTCTTTCCCCCAAATGCAGCATGAAAAAATAACCCTGCCTAGATACATGAATCTCTACAAAGTTTGTATGCCCCTGTTTATATTCTCATTGATTTCAAGCAATGAGACTACCCTAATTTTTTCCTATTTACAATAGCCTAATCTCTTATTTTAAAAGAGGAAATTATGTCTAAATATCCCAAATTGAGCTAAATCAAAGGGTGAGGGAGTAATACACTCAAACACAGTTCCAATGTAAACAGCAAACCAAATTTTAATCAGAGTGTTAAACCAGGCTTTAAACAACTGGATTATCTCATCTTTACAGCAAAATTGATGAAAACAGACACAAAGGAAAAAAACAGTACTACTGAAAAATAGAAACGTTGGTAAAGAGAAGTGTACTATTAATATACAAACACCAACGCTTCAACAACAAAACACTTATTGGGCTGTTTTCCTACCACAGAGACCCAAAGTGGTATTCGAAGACCTAATTTCCATAACAAATGTGTCGAGTACAAGACAAATGATAGAAAATACACATGAAATGTGACTGAGTAGTTCAAGTACAAGAAGTAGACACCAAGGAAAATGCGCCATGCTCCCTTGGTCATAAAGAGCTCATATGACCTTTGTCAAACCACCTAGGTCCACTTAACTACATTTTAGGCTCAAAGTTTACTTCATTAATAGCTGCTTGCTATGGCTGAGTGCAGTGTAACAAAACAGAAACAATTAGGAAAAAAAATAAATCAAGACTATACCCAAAAAAGCCCTAAATAAATACAATTATCAACAGCAGTCATCCTAGAATTGATTACAGATCATCCTACACTGTATGAACACTATTTTCAAAATAACCATTCAGGATATGCAACAAAATATAACTGTATTAATAGCAAATCAACATGGATGTAAATAAAATTAAAAATTAGATTAGTTTTGACAATATGTCTGCAAATTTTGGTTTCAGAATATTAAAAATTAATACACTAATGCCTGATGCAAATAAACCAGCAGCTATTAACTCATTAATTACTAAGCCCATTTTTCCCTTTATTCTGCAAACCCCAGAAAGCAGAATGCCAGTGATTCATAAAACCTCTACAGTTTTCACCGTAACTTTGAATAACAAGAGTTGCTGCTAAGAAATACGAAGGAGTAAATATGGTCACACTTGCCAGAAGAGTTAAGAATCACTGCAGAGCTCTTCAGGCTATTTAACAGTAATTTAAAGCCCTCAAACATGAGACAGAAAAGCTGTTTCCAGAACATCTGAATTTTCAAGGTTTATTTTAGCTCATGCAAAACCTTTGACAAACGATGTTATGCCTCTTCCTCTCTTATGCAGGCAGAGAAAGCAAAATTTTACTTTTTGCTTGTCACGAGTATCAAACAGTAAACTGAGAAGGTGGTACAGCAAGGACCAGGTTGGAGAAGTGCTGGTTTAAATTTGGAGATAATCTTTACCCTGCTCCAGTCTTTTTAAATGGTGTATGAGAAACATAACACAACCAAGGCCCTATTCTAGAAAAAACATCTGTGTGACTGTGTAGTGACCTCCTCAGGAACAGCAAGAAGTTCAGAAGATACTACGAAGCACTGAAGAGATGCTCTCATTTTCTCCAGAGCTGGGGAGTAAGAGCAGGGTTTAACTGCTAACTTGTCTTTTAATGGCAACTGTACACTTGCAGCAACAGCTGTATTCCTTCAGGGCAGAAAATTGAGCTTAAAAACATCTGACAGGAATACAACTGATTTTAATTCTCCTTCTCTAGAGAGTCTGAGGGTGAAATGATGTATCTGCCAAGCCAATGCAATACCTTGCCACTAATCCCTCTTCCAATACAGGCACCTTCACTCACCTGCCACAGGTGTGTAGTCAAATCCTTTTCCTGATGTTGAGCACTTGGCAAAACCATGCTGAGTGAAATCAACTCACTAAAGTAACATAGATTATGTACTTTTAAAAAAAATAATTGGTCTCCTGACATTGCTTAATGTCATTGATTCAACACAAGTCCTACAAAAATAGAGACGTTTCAAAGTGAAAGAAAGCACACAGCAGGGAAGAAAAAAGAACCCAGACTGTCCACGTTCATCAGCAGGATATCACCATGGTTTGAGCCAATCTGCTGTGCATTTAGACTTCCAGTCGCTAACTCCCCAAAGATGACAGAAACACAGAGCAGTATGGGATAGATGCATAACAGTTTCTCTTATTTTTTAAGACTCTATTTACCAATTTTATTTACTCTTACACTTTACAAGCCTATAAAGGCACATTAATTTTGATGCATAGAAAGTTACATACCATTTTAATACAGCAGTGTTAAAATATATTCACTATTCCAGCACTTTTCATTCTTCCACCTTACAGAAGTCATCTTATTTTAAAACCTATCATAGATAGTAAAAAAAGAAATTATGAAGAATAACTGATATATTAAAAGATCCTGACCTGATCTGTAATACAGGCTCCAAGTTTTCAGTTCAATCTCAGAAAGAAAGGTTAAAAAAAAATAAAAAGAAGCCAGTAATTTCCCAGTGCAAATCACAGACTATGGGTTAAAGGCTTATATTAGGCAACAGAAATTATTTCTCTGCCTAACAATTCTTACAAATAATTTTTTAAAAACGTGATAAATACAACAACATAAAACCATCTTAGTCTCGTGCAAGTTTCAATACATTCTACAGAAAGTCAAATGTTTTTTCATTCTTTTCTCAGGATATTTCTTGACAATTTTACTATGTTCACAACATGGGTAAACACGTAAAACTGCAGCTCCTACCTTTCACCCCCTCTCTTGTCTCTCTCCTTGTTTCAAATGGCTCTTACCTCCAAGACCCTTGACCACCTGATTCCAGTATCTATTCCTCACTGTATCTTTTAAAATTTAATCCTCATTCTTCCTCATCAAACTGAGAGGGCTGTGGCAGATACATGCCCCTATGCTAAGCATCCTATCATCATAGCAACTGCAGAAAGAGCAGCTTCAGGGCACGTTTGGTGTAGTCCCAAACTGGACCATACACAAGAACTTAAAATTGTATTAAGTTTCATTACATCTTTAAATGAGGGCTATAGGCACATTTCTGACAAAAAGAAAAGCCACTGTCAAGCTGAACCAAAAGGCAAGATGATGCTGGCAACTAGCAAAGCAAACATGGGAACAGTTTGATTAATCCCATACGGGCAGAGCTCAGTACAGTTCAGCAGTCATCTTTGCTGGAGCTGACTCCCCCTGGGGAGGAGACAGGGCTGGGGAATTCCCCTTTGAGTGTGACCAGATCTCAAGAGTGATGCACCCAGCATTCTAGGTGTCCATGATGCCAAGCAGGCCATAGACAAGGCCCTTATAGTAATGAGACTTAATAGACATGAAGCTTTATTAGTGCCTTGCTCCATCTCTATTTTAGAGCAGTGAAGTACCCTGCTTATTACTGACTAACGGCAGAACTTCATTAGAAAACATCCCAAAAGCTATGAGGCAGATGCAAGATAAGAAAGGTCATCCTAGTTCATGAAGCACCCATGGAAGAATCCAAGAAAGAAGAGAATTAAGGATATGTATGCAGATTGTGAACCCATTTTTAACTCAGGGTAGTTTGAACAGAAGCCAAATATTCTGTTCAATAGATACCTCCATGGAAGAGTTTGATTAAAGCTTACAACAAGGCCTTATGCTGTTCCAGACAAGCTTCACCGAAAGGGCTTCCCTTTCATTCTCCAACAAAGAATTTGAGGGAGATGATGAAATGAAAAATAACCCCCCTAACAAGAAGATCTGGTGTGAATAATGCTCTAGAGAACAACCATGCTAGCTGAAAGGAAGCAAGGCAGAGAGTGAGTGATTCAGAACCTGAAGCACTTGAGAAGATGCATGCAGCACAGAGTCTGCTTTTTAACAGTCACTTTTAACACGACACCAAGAAGTCACTTAGTCTGAATTTACTACAGAAAGCTTTACATTAAGAGCATGTCCCATATAATGCCTAATTTCATAATATGATTGGAAAAGTAGCAGCAAATCCTTTAAGTGCCTGGAACTCTGGGGCTTCTCATGTAATAAATGGAGGTATGTAACAAACTTCAGAGTAACAATAGGGTAACAAACATCAATGATTTCCAAAATTTTGTAAAACCTCTGCAAACACAAACACTGGATTAAATGACTAGTCTTACTCTGATCAGCAATACAACCATCATGTAATGGAATCTGTTTAAAGAGCGATTTCTGAAATAAAACAGAAGACAGGGCTTACATTATTTAATACAATGTGCTTGCAGAACTGAAAGGCACTAAAGAATATCCAAAAAGGAAACACAAGCTTAAATTTTACATTCCTTTCAAAAAATAGGAAAAAAAAAAAAAAAAAAAGAAGAAAAGAAAAACCACAAACACCACACAACAAAGACCTCAGACATACACACTGATTTGTATCTAATAATTTATGTCATAATCCTGAAAATTAATTCTGTCATTTCGGAAAACAAGGGGATGTGGATAATCAAATAGCCTCATATGGCCACATGACACCACTGACTTTGATTAACTATGAGTTAATGATTAGTTCTACTTGGACTCCTACTGGCACAAGATTTCCTTCAGCCTCTAATGCAGATTTACAAACTATCCATACTGTTAAATATCACTGCAAAATACTCGGGGAGCTCAGCAGGCCTCATATAAATGAATTTTTGTCTTTTCTGGAAACAATTTTCAAGAAAATATTTTCTTCATTGAAAGTATGAATGGACACATCCAGTTCTAAACACAGGACAACTCCCTTCCATAACCTATTGGTAATTCATACATGTTAGCAATTCATGCTTTTAGGTATTGAAGCATAGCTATCAGCTGCTAGATAAGCTCATCCATGAACACCTCATTGATTAACAGATACACATTTGGCTTCATCCTCATTGATCTTTGATGTGCTTTTTAGGAGCTTTCTTCATAAACTCAGCCATCTTTTTCATCGTTCTATCTGCACCTTTTACACTAGCCCAAGGGTACGGGCTGGCAACAGCACCACCAGTGTCTTCTGACAAGCATAAAACCCTTCTCTCAGCCCAACACTCTTCAGCTAGGTTGCCACACAGGAATAGAAAGAATGTAAACTACACCACTTTGCCTGCAGGGATGAATGAATTCTGTTTTGTTCATGCACTTGTAACAGACAAAAGAAAAGCAACAAAAACCCCTCACATAACTTTATTACATGCTCTTTATAATAGACATGTTTTTTTTCCCTTCTCTTAGCAGAACTGTTCATATTTCACTAACTTGTAGAATATTTTGGCACACTAAAAATAGTCTTTATGCTACAAGACATATGTATAGTACAAAAATTACTTTTGAGTGCAACAGAAAATTTGAAGTATACTTAGTCAATAGCTCAATATTCAAATCAGCCTTTTGTATAAAGGGAAAGCTTACAAAATGCAATACCCCGGAAGTTTTTTGGTATTATAGTTATCATTACATGGAATCCACTACATCTGCAATTATGCATAATCCTATGACCAAAGAAATTACATTCTCAGGCTTTCATCAATTTTAAAATTTTGTTTATAGCTTAACACTATGACAAAGCTCCCACAAAAGATTTGATATCAATATGATGTGACACAGCTGAACCAAACCTTAATTTCGCTCACAGTAAGAAATCACAGGATTAAGTAACACTGTGCAGTCTTTTAGAAAAGTTTATTGCTTCCAGATGGATGCAAGTTTCCTTTCAGCACTGATTGTATCTTCTGTACACAGGGTGCCAATGTTACTACAAACATAGACAAAAGCAGTTATAAAGATAAATTATTAAAATATTGACATGAACAGGTTCACACAGTACTGCCTCTCTCCACAAAGGACAGCTACATTTGTGATGTGTGCATCACAGACATTCAATATAAAAACACGTGCATCTTCTTCAGAAATTGCAGCCCATATATGAACAAGCACAAATTTACAAGGTATCCATAAAATGACTTCTAATTCAAACTGCATGCTCTTTGCCCCATGTTGTGTAGTGCCATGTGTTTCACTGCATGGTGCATACTACCAAGATGTCCACCTGTGCCCTTTTATCTGCATAGCAAGCTAAGTATATGCTTACTTCTTTTAGCCCCAGAACTGTTGCATACATACTGCAGTATGCTTACATTGAGCTAAAATTAAAATTGTAAATACATGTCTGCAAGCCAATTTGAATTTCAAGCCATGTACATAATGATCTTGACAAAGTGTATCAACAGCTTTGTAAAACATTTTGCAGGGGAAAAAATAATAATTCTAGAGAATACCTGATCAGACTACAAAAAGCTATGCATAAGGCTGTTTTGGACATCAAAATACACTCAAAAATTATCAGGCATAGCCAGTACTTTGAGTTACTTTGATATTTTGTATTGTAATACAGTACAGGAATTATATGTATAAATGGTAATGAGTCATTTAAAACACACTATGTGAAATTTTAATGGGATTCTCAAAAATTACAAGACCTCCATCTTGGGTTTGATTTGTATAATGACCAGTGTATAAAGTAGCATAAGTTGATGCATTTCAAAGAACACTCAGAATCCACAGAATGCTTTCTGAATAACATTTCAGCATTAAGTACTACAAAATTAAAAATTAACTATCAGCATATCAGCATAAATAACTCACTTTTACATCAGATTACATTACTATACTGACTTACATAGAGAAACCTATTTAAGTTTCTGACAGGCATATCAATTGCTTCAAAACAGAGCCCCTAGCCAAAAAAACCACCACCATCACCAAAAAACCCACCTCAAGATTTTCCATGGTGTATGCTTTGCATCCTTGCATGCACCAATAGATTCAAACAAGCAATCTCCTATTTATTTTAAGCAAATTCCTTGACATCTTTCTTCCACTCCTATTAATGCCAGCATGGTAACTGTAGTTACATAACACATTTATGTATCTATTCCTAATAACAGTCCATTCCTAATACTAAGTAGTTCTTAAATCAAACAGAAAGACCATTTATCAACATATCAAAAACCCAATTTCAGATGAGTTTCCACTGTTGAAGAAACAGATCAGAATACAAATACTCAATTCAAGCCTCTCAGAATACAAATTTTTACTCCCTTAAACTTTTAAATGCTATTATTACACCACATGGACACATATGTATAGGCATTATCACTATGAGGTTGAAGTATCTATCTTACATGCAGATCCTAAGACTCCTACTCACAGCATAAAGATCCTGCATATGGCTGCAGGATCAGAGAGCAATTCATATTCAAAGCATCCAGACAGCAACTAACAGATACATGCATCTTCAGACTCCCCAAACAGGCACTTGCACGGTATGTGCATTATTGTTACTATTCTATCTAATTTTTCCTCTCTCACTGTATTAAATTTGCCTTGCTCTAATTTTAAAGTATATTAAACACATCTAGGTTTCTACACATAGCCAACCACACATTACAAATCAGACAATGACCTCTGACAGTGTTAAAGTGAATCAGTACAAGAAAATTATCATCACCTGTGGTAAAGAATTATTTACTGTAGATACTTCGGCACACATCTTTAAACTGTTGACATAACGAATGGATACTTCCCACTGAGGGTCATCTTCTACCCTGTAAACATGAGAAATCTTTTGAAAGAGATTTAGGGAAAGATACCAGTTAAGCATACTGAGGCTGCAATTTTTCCTAATCTTGATGTTGAAGAATCTACTATTCTGAAATGGTTTGTATTGTTTTCAGATGCATATCCTATACAAGTTTAGCTATGGCATTTGGAATTTAACTTCCCTTCTCCAAAATAAGAAAAACAAAACAAGACTACAGTAATTATACAGACAAGCAATGTTTTCAAGGCACTCATGGCTAAAAGGTACAGGGCTCCTATACAGTCTACTACTGTGTTATCATTTTAAACGACATTTGGTATAATTAACCTCTTGATATACATTCTTTAAACTATATTGATCAATGAATAAAAATAAGTACTTTGCAAATGGAGGGCTAGGAGACAGAGAAAATTCTACCAAGAAAGTTTGATTAGTAGTGCAAAGACAGAGGAAGTTACAGACTAGTCATGTGTGTGCTTTTACATAAAACATAATTTCAAGATAATGTAACCTGTTACTAGTATGTAAGACCAGCAATATCAGGTTAGAGTAAACGTCCATCTGTCCCAGTATCTTATGTCAAATCACAGCCATAAGTAGATGCCAACAGAAGAGAAGGAATAAAGCAAATACTTTCCACCAGTACTTTCCCACTCCCCACCCATTTTCATTTGGAGTCCCCTGAACTCTCTGCAGTTTCTACATATTTAACAACACCCAAATGAGGCCTTCTATTGCCACAAAATATTTTAATATTAACAATATCCTTTGGCACTAAGTTTTGCAGTTCTCTTAACTGCTGCTTCATTATCCCTTTTGGTTTGAGGGACTTCAAAAGCTCATCTAGTCTAGCCCCCTGCCAGAGCACGAGCACCTAAGAGTAGGTCACATGGGAACGCATCCAGGTGGATTTTGAATATCTCCAGAGAAGAAGATTCCATAACCTCTTTGGGCAGCCTGTTCCAGTGTTCTGTCACCCTCACAGTGAAAAGGTTTTTCCTTATGTTCACATGGAACTTCCTGTGCTCCAGTTTGCACCCATTGCCCCTTGTCCTATCACTGGGCATCACTGAGAACAACCTGGCTCCATAAGGTTTTCCTTATGTTCACATGGAACTTCCTGTGCTCCAGTTTGCACCCATTGCCCCTTGTCCTATCACTGGGCATCACTGAGAACAACCTGGCTCCATCCTCCCAACACATATTTATAAATATTAATGAGGTTATCCCTCAGTCTCCTCCAGGCTAAAGAGACTCAGCTCCCTCAGCCTTTCCTCATAAGGCAATTTTTCTACTTGCTTAATCATCTTTATGGCTCTGTGCTGGACTCTTTCAAGCAACTCCCTGTCCTTGAACTGGATGCAATATTCCAGATGTGGCCTCACAAGGGCAGAGTAGACAGGAAAGAGAACCTCTCACGGCCTACTAGCTACACCCTTTCTAATACACCCCAGCACGCCATTGGCCTTCTTGGCCACAAGAGCACGTTGCTGGCTCATGGTCATCCTGTTGTCCAGCAGGACCCCCAGGGCCTTTTCCCCAGAGCTGCTTTCCAACAGATCAGCCCCCAGCCCATGGTACATGGGGTTGTTATTTCCCAGATGCAAGACTCTATACTTGTTTCATTCAATTTCTCCCCGTCCATCTCTCCAGCCTGCCCAGGTCTTGCTGAACAGCAGCACAGCCTTCAGGTGTGTCAGCCTCCTCCCAGTTTTGTGTCATCAGCAAACCTGCTGACATTGCACTCTATTCCCTCATCCAGGTCATTGATGAATATATTGATTAGTACTGGACCCAGTACCAACTCCTAAGGGACTCCACTAGATACAGGCCTCCAACCAGACTCTGTCTCGTTGACTACAACTCTGATTTCTTTCCTTCTACCAGTTCGCAATCCACCTCACTATCTGATCATCAAGACCACACTTCCCCAGTTTAGCTGTAAGGATGCTGTAGGAGATGGTGTCAAATGCTTTACTGAGATCAAGATTAAATGCCATTGCCATCTACTCTCTCCAGTCCCATCTCAACTCCTTCTCTTTCAGACAAAAGAGTACTGGCCTAGTCTGTCACTCTCATACAGCAGCCATTCCTCATCTTTAATAATTTTCACCCCCCCCCCGATCTTTCTCCAGTCACACACTGCCTTTGTTGAGAATGCCAAACCTGCACACAGGATTCAAGATGTGGTTAAACAACCATTGGTTTATAGAGCATACAAACATCTGGTTTAATATCTACTTATGTTTTTATGATTCCTAACATAATAATCCTAACAACTGTTAAAGTGACAGGTGACATTTTCCACATAATAAACCTATGATTATATACATTACAATGGTCTAGCTACAGCTCCAGATCTTGATCCCAAGGTGGCATTCAAACGAGACATCAATACATTACACTGCGCTTAATTATATTAACTCTTGGATTCACTGTCCCATTGTCTCATCAAATCTGTAAAATGGCCATATCTCAGAGGCTGTGCTGTAGGACATAACCAACAATCTCAAAATGCTTTTCCACTTCTATTTTAACAGTCCCCAAACAAATTCAGCACATATGCTTTTCTTTGTATACCCCATGCCACTTCATCCTTTTCCATACTTCTGCCAGACCACACTGTTAATACACCAAAGGCACTACAAACTTGTCAGGAAGCTTTCACTCCATAAAATAGAACAAAAACCCAAAACATGAGAAAAACAAAGAGAACTATTTAAGAATAGGTTGCTTTCTACTGTAAATTAATTTCATTATTCTGCTCCTAATATACAAACTAATATTAGCAATATACAAACTAATATTGCTACACTGTTAAACTTGCAACTTTAAAAAGCAGATGTTTTAAGTAAGACAAACAAGTATACCTCTATGAATTACATTGTAAATTCAGTATTGAATTCTGTGTGTGTGTGTGTTCCCCAAATGGTTTCCATAAAACAAGTGAGTCCTAGCAACAAAATTTCAAAAATGCCACCTGCTTGGTTCCATCATATTTTATATAATTAACTACCAAACCCCAAACTACTAATAGTTATCTATTCTTCTACTAAGTATTGTTTTCTAAAGCAACCCAAGTTATTACTACTCCTCCATCACAGAAGATATATGGAACAGAAAAGGATTTGGGGGATATTCTTAGTTTAATCACAGCCTTATTTAATGAGTGTGCTGAAGGCTGAATTCAAGTGACCAATAAATATTTGCATGAAATATTCTTTTTCCTTTAACAAAAATAATACCAATAGACATCTATATATAATTTTCTCCTGATTATCATAACATACAAATATGTTTAGGTTTACCCTGGAATGTGCCAACTGCAGAATTTACTAAATGAAGCCACAAACCCATTCAGAGTTTGATGTTGACATGAGTTATCACCATCTATAGCCATCTAGCAGTGCATTATTCACTGGTGCTATGATAATTTTGATCCTTAACTAATTACCTCACCCCCAGTTACACTACATAGATGTGACAGAGAAGGCCTCTGGGAAGTCCAAAACCATCCAAGTATGAAATCTTTCAGTACCTTCCTGACAGTGCTGTTTGATGAGTCTTCAAAAGGCCCTGCAACAACAGTGTACCAGGGAGAGGACTTTGACAGGAGCAATCTTATTCTGAACCATCTTCAGAACAGTCAACAGATCAGCCAGACAAAGATGTGCTGTATTCACACAGAAATCCAGCAAGTTATTTTGAAATATTTCCTATTTACTTTTAGCAAGCAATTTGTTAACAAGAATTTTCACTTCAGCTAGAATAGCACAGGACTTTTATAAAAAGCCATTTTCCTGCAACATTATTTTAAAATGAGAATTCTTACTCTATTTCTACTGTACTATAGTAAAGCAATACAGGGAAAAACACAAAGGCTATTTTTAAACAGCTATCAAATAAGAGGTTTTAACAGAACGATGAACATTTAAGTACTCAGAACAGAATCTACAGAATATCGTTAGATTTTAGTCGTAAGCATTTCATGTGGTTGCCCTTAATTTCTATGTCAAATTTTGTTTTTCCAAGACTGTCTGCACTGTGTAAAGATCTGTTTCCAGGATACGTATAATTGTGCAGTACATAACATCTGTTGCTTTGCATTTTCTGAGCTCCACAAAACATACTTCTCTATATTCACTTGAGTGTATGGACTGACAGAAGAGATATATTGTCACAGTTCAAATAAACCGACTACAGCAACTACTCTGTACTGAAAAGCATTTAAGTAACTACCATCTTGCATAGCCTGAACAGACAAAAGCCAGGAAATTCAGAGTTCGGCACTGAATTCTGTTCATGAACTGACGGTTTGTGTAAAACTGCAACACACAGGCAAGAAACAGCCACCTGCTCAATGAGAGAACTGTGAGGTAAATCAAGTTACATTTTTTGCCAGAAATGTAATATATTCCTACAACTAAATCAGAAGCCAGGGAAGGAAGTTGCAGCAGATCTGTTCTTTCATCAAGTCCCTTTGAGAAAGGCTACCATACATCAAGGCTCACATGTAAATTCAGACCTGCGCCTTTCCCAAATTACAACAACAAAAACCACATCACTCTTTCCTGCAGAACACCACCACATAACAGTTTGATCATAAAATGTGAAGTGCTACAAAAATTATTTCTATGCTCAACCAGAGTGCACAAATAGAAAATATCAAAGTCTCCACCTCTTTATTGTAATTGCATAAAACCCAGTTACCCAGAGAGCATCTACATGTGAAAGAGATTATAATACATCTTGGTAGTCATCCAAGAGGAGGAGTTTCCAACATGCTAAAAACCTACTTCTAGCTGTATTTACAGGGTTATGACTTCTCTGCCAGTTGCAGTGCCACATGCACCACTGAATTTCAGTTGTGTTTGCATTTTTACTTATTTAGCTACACTTGAAGATATGATCCTAACCTGGTATCACTGTCCAAAGAACTGTACTTCAGCTAAAGGAGGAAGGGTTCCTAAATAGCAAGAAGGAAATTCCAAAACTTCTTCCCTAGTGAAATAGTTTGAGAAATACCATCTTTAAACTTAATCTTCAGACATAATCTGCAGACACAAGTAGTTTTGAGACCACCTAACCAGTTGGAGGGAGAAATTTCTAGCCACATATTTTAATTTAGCGGTTTAAATTGAAATGAATCATTAAATGGTATTTTAAAAGATTAATTTATTAACTCTACGGTTGCATTCGACTCTGTAGTATGCCAGAGAATGGTGAAACACAATTAACTCAAAAAAAAATGACAGCTAATATCCGTGAGACAAGAATCAATTTAGAAAAGGATCTTAGTATAATGCAACTCTATAGCAGTCTCACAACGAAATGACTAAAAGGTCAAATTTTGAAAGGAAACAGCAGATACCACCACAAAACTAGCAGATGTTCCTAAAGGATCATCTGTACAAAAACATAAGCATATGTGAGAGAAATCCAACACTATCACAAAATCAGTTGGTGTCTAACATAATAGCAGTTCCTTATGGCAATATGGTAATACACGTATCAGATACTCAACACATTATGGTTTTTTGTCTGCACATACTGTTACAACATAAGTCATAAAAAAACCAGGATCACTGATTTCCTTGGAAGGAAAACATTAGTTCCACAACTCACTAACGTTAAGGCATACAACTCAGTTTTTCAGAGTTTTGTTGTCAGGTTTTCAGCCATTTGACTTTTTCATAAACCATCTAAGAAGGATAAAAATATTTTTAACAATACTATTTGTATTTAAAACTTCCTTCTAAAGCCAGTGCATAGTACAGTAGGATATATCTAAATGAAACAACTAATAAAAAGTACCTGTTTCTTTGGGTTTTGCATAATTGCAACAACATCTATTATTTACTTGCTGATTTGTAACATACATAGTTCACAAATAAGAGATCTACAACGACAGAAAAACTGTTTATCTAACTTTTATTTTGACTCCAACAAGAGCAGATGACAGATTTTCCTGCTTTATTTTTATTTTGTAGCTGTGAAGATAGAAATGCCTTAATCTGAGCACGTGCTTTTCCAAGACACAAAATAAGAATATGCAAAAGAACCTAATACTTTGAATTCCAACCTCTTTATTTTCATAAACAGTTAAAGTTATAGAAGCACACTTGCTTGGATTTACCATAGCAAAAGGCCCCATTAGGCACCATGATCCCCACAATTATCCCACGTAAGGTGCTAGAGAAATACATTCGACACACAGTCCAAGGAAAGAAACAGCTGCAGATAAAAAACAAGTAGGAAGTAGTGTCAGACTGCTGAGCAGCCAAGTTATTCATAGGGATCTGTATTTATTTCCTGTAGGCATTACCAAAATAAAATAAAATAAAATAAAATCAGGAGGATTTCAGGATTTTGGACAGTTACAGAGCACTGCTGCTAAATAGAAAGTATTGTCTGAAAGAAACCATGCATTTTTTAATAAATTAAACCTGAGGATCAAGATAAATTTGCAATACTTGATGGAACAGAAAAGACAAAGCTTCACAGTAGAGGGATACAAATTCAGGGATGATAGGGTACAATGACAACCAAGAAAAGATTACACCAGCATGTAGAATATGAGAGAGAATTTTAAAAAATAGTGTTTCTCAAAGGCTGAGGAGGACAAATCAGAAACTGAGATACAAGATTTATGCTTAGATAAGGGGTTTGTCTGCATACCTGTTTTAAAAAATTTAAAAGAACATTCATTTACACTGAGGTAGGGACTCTTAGCCCTACAGCACTATCACAAACATGAAAACAGCACTAGCATGGACATCAAAGATTGGTTAGTATATCAACATTTTAAAATATACACTACTGAATTCTTTCCACCATGGTGAATCAGCAAGATTATCAATTTACTCATGTACACTTTTGCACAGAAAACAGTCAAGAGTTGGCAATTCTTCTATGAACAGGAATATTACAGAAGTTTGATGACATTCATTTTTTTAATGACCTCTCTTTACCTCACCACCTTATTACATCTCCTCTGACTTTCCAGGGATTTCCCTACCCTGTATTATACAAACCTCATGTGCTATAGCACCACCCTGTATAACTTCCCATCTGCTCAGCAACAGCTTCAGTTTCCCCTCCATTCACCAGTACAGTGCCCACAAATCGCTCCCACACCCATATGGCACTTCACCAAAACCCTTACACTCTCGCAATACATCGTCTCACTCCCACCACACTGTTCTTGATTGCTCCTTGATTCCAACCTATCTTTTTTTGTTTGGCCTGCTCTGCAGCCAAAAAACAGCATCAGCTACGTCTGGCTTGTTACTAGTGTGCCAAATGCCTGGTGATGCATAGTACACTGAGCACCCAGCCAGACACCATCCCTCGCTCAACAAGCAGGCATAGGAGATGAATAAAGCAGACTATCACCTTATCCCTACTAACAGTATATGGCAAGGACTAATTACTACACAGTGCAACAGGAGAAACAAAGAAAAGGAAAGAAAAGGGGGGGGAAAGAAAGGGAAAAGAAATCACCTTTAGGTTAGTTTGAAACTTGTTGTTTCATGGTTTACAACAGCTTTAAGATAACACAAACCACAACATCACCAATAGAAATAGTTTTGCATTTAAAAGACCACAAAGAAGAGAAACTACTTTGTATGAAAGCTAAATAAATCCTGTTATTTCAGATTCATGTAGCATCTCTAACACTTGCGTAACGTAATATGTACGTAAACCCAAACACACACAAACACAGTTTGCAAGACCTACCATAGAAGCTTATTTTCTGGAACAAAGATTTAGATACCTTTTGTATATACAAAAGCCACTGTTAGATGCCCAGGGTATGTAAATCCCTTTCAACATAAGCAGAGAGGCTCATAAACATGCAAAATGCAGGAAAAACACCCAAAAGCATGAAATAATGTAAATTGTGCCACAAAAGCGTAGCCAGGGCCTGATCCGCTGAAAAAGGACAAAATACACACAGAGAATTAAGGCATCTCTGTAAGTCACCTGCAAGAAAGAACAAATTTAAGATGCCTTTAATTAGTACACAGCATTTCCTTAAATATTTTTTTTAACAAGAAGTTGTAAATTAATGATTTTTTTTCACAGCTTCATGCAGCATTTATCTAAATTACATTAGTTTTATGAACTTTGTTGAAGAAGATTTAAAAGTGTCTTACAAGTTACCCACAGGATTCTTTAAAACTAGATGCTTTCTTCCTTCCATTCACAGCTTAAAGCCACACATTAATGTCACACATGCACACCTCTCTCTCAATTACACTTCATATTATTTTTATGTCTCTTCCTTAAAAATAGTTCTCCTGTTCGGACAATAAGTCACTTGAAGAAATTGTATTCTCTACATGTCAGAAGTAGAATCAAAAGCTTTGAATTCGATCAATGTGGAACTTCAGTAATTCACATTTTGTAGCAGCCAGTTCCCATTTCCATTATTCCTGACTGACCGATAGACTGACAGATGTCTTACTTTAGAGATCCCAAACAGACTATTGGTATCTATTTCAGCCACATCTGTTCCTAAATAGCCTTGGCAGCAGGCCACTATGCACTCGGAATTAATTTTAAGTCCTTTAGTGCTAACTCTTTCACTGTTAAAATACACCAGTGATTTTTTTCCTTATTGCTGTACTTATGTAAAACATTTATAATTTGATATTTTAGATTAACATCAACAAGACCGACGGTATATTATGTATAAGAATAGCATACTTAAACACATAAAATCTTTTCACTTCATTATGAAAATATATATTTAGTAATACATTAACTTCTGTATGGCTTCAGAGATCTTATTTTCTGAGCTTAGAATATTGTGTTCAATTGACGGTATTAAAACCAGCAAGTTTTATCCAAATCATTATTACTATCCACATACTCAGTCCAGCCTACACACTGCCAGTCTGAAGGAACAACTTCATATACCCTTCAGTCAAGTACACTATACACACAAATAACCACTTTTTAATAAGGATCAAAAGACTCTGGGTTTCACATACCAGTAAAACATTGAGCGAATGCTAGTTTTGTTCCATTTGCTACCTGACAGAAATCTGCTGGAAACCTGCAGTTATTGTAAATTGGAAAATTCTGTGTCAATCTTCTAAAAGATGATGAAAGCTATAAAGAAATATTAGGATTGAATTTCTGATCAACAGCAAAAGCAAGCCATAAGAATAGCAGCATAAAGAAGACTGAACTGACACTAGTTGCATGAAACTGTTCTAAAATACAAAGGGCTCTCACACCCATTGCTGCTAATCATTCAATTATTTTTTTAAATTTTAGCCACATCCAAAAAAAATATTCCACTCTAACCATTTGTCCTTAAACATAAATAATTCTTTTCTTCCATCATTCAGTCATTCTTATCTTCTGGAAAGATCTAAATATTACATATAATATGAATATCTGTACTTCAGTTAGCTTTTTCTGCTATGGTTTTGAAGGAGCATCCAAAATGAGCAGCTCTACAGTTTGGGGCTGAATCATTAATGCAGAGAGAGAGAGAAGTCCTGTTTTTTTTTAATTTCTGTCATATTTATAGGATAGGAAAGTCACATAGAATGAAGCTAGAGGGGGGAAAGAAAACCAAAACAACAAACAAATCAAAAAAACCCACCACCCAAACAAACAAACAAACAAAACACACAACAAGTAACTAGTGCCTTTGAGCTCTACTTCTCATCACAATGCCCACTGCATTGTTAAAAGCAAGAAACCAGCTGAGAATCAGAGGGTATCTGGCGTCAGTAAGAAGAAAAGGCTCAGCCAAGTTGCACACCCAGACTGTAAAACTGCAGCTTTTCAGAAAGGCTGGCCAAGCCAGGCCTTGCACTGCCTACATCCCCCCCACTTGGACGTATTCACTCTCAGGCTGCACATTCAGGTGCCTGCCCAGACCTTAGTGTGCTCAAAACTTTAAATAAAACATGCAAAATTCGTAATAGGTCATGTTTATTTGAGAAGGGGGAAGAGGTTGCTGGTGGCCTCACTATAACTTCTCAGAGGTCCCTTCCAACCCCGTGATCTCAAAAGTGAACAACAAAGGAAACCATCAAAAATCTTCAGCAAGCATAGATAGCCAAAAACCTCTAGGAGGCAGAAGCTGCAGAAATCAGAGGGAGCAAAGAAGGAAGTCTGCCTGATCATCATGCTGCCAAAAGCTCCACAGAAAGAGTGCAGTGAGGCAGAACTACGTGTACATGTGTGTGACGTGATCAAGCCCAGGCACAGCAGATGTTACCTGCTTGGGTACTTTAAGCTGGAGCTTTGAGTTCTATTTATAAACTGAAGGAGCCAAAGCTGCGCAACCTATCACATGTATGACTGTGTGATGGAAACCACAAAACTGCAGACTTTTGCAAGGCAGGAATACTTTTGGGGAACTATTGAGGATGGAAGGTTAGGGAACAGGAGAGAAAGTGACTACTTGTCAATTCTCTGACATGATAGACTGAAGTGACTGCCATAGAAGAAAGGTCTTTTCCTACAACAAGAAGATTTACTATATACAAGTCAAAGCAGTTGACATTTATCATCACTGGCAAAGTGCAAAGACCTGACCTAAAGCAAACTATGTTACAAAGCTTTTGCTTTGGAGACAGTATGCTTAAGCCAAATCCCAGTGGAACAGATTTGTCCAGACAGCCATTGATCGTCTCATGTACCTACTGACAGCTTGGCCCAAGCACTGCACTACTGTACTTTTGCTACATGAATGAGAGCATAACATAGCCACCTCCTTACAGCACCAGTACAGATCCCAGTACAGAATGTGGGAGAGAAGAAGTATTCAAGCTCTAGAAGTACAGAGATAAAACCATCCTGACCTACTGTATCTGAGATGGAAGGAAAAGCACACAAGACTTTTGCTGAATTCATCCCTGTGAGGGCAACACGCCCTACACAGTGATACTTTCAGCTTCTGCTCAGCTCATCTGCAGTCACAAGCAGGCCCACATAGAGCCTAGCTGGCCCAAAGAATGGAGTCCCAAGTATTCTGAATGCTGCTCAGGTAGACTGTTGTATTCCCATCACAACATAGCCAGAAGGATAGAAGAATCTCAGAAACAACCTAATAGTTTTCCTTTAAAGGTTATTTCATTTACAAGAGAGCTTGGAACAGCCACAGATGACATTGTGATGGCATGTATACCAACAGAGGAAGTGAAAATCCTGTTATCTTCTGTCAAGTACAGGACATTTAAGAATTTGGAAATTGTAAATTAAAAACTTAAAGCCTACCACAAACTTCAGGAAAAACGCAGCATTTTGAAGACACCAAATTGCCTTTGCCACTGAAGTGAGTAAAGAAGTAGGACATTATGAGCTTCTCAGAAACCAAAATATTCAGAAGCCAAATGCTCCATTGTCAGAACAAAGAAATGCGGCATATATTTAAGAAATGTGCTGTAAAAGCCCAAATCCTGATATAACTGACACTAATTTGCCAGTGCTGTTTTCTGTTAGACTCATGAAGTTCTGCCATCTGCAATAGGCCTGATTTTAAGCATTCCATACTTTATTACCTTGCAGTAACTAAAATAAAAGTGTCTGCAGTAAGAAGAAAAGGTCTTACAAAAAGTCACAACTTCAGGGGTAGATTTTTCCTTTAAAATAACACTTAAAAAAAATAATTGACAATATATTTACATTCCTGGAAGCATGGAGCAATAGATACTGAAATTAATTCTTCCTGACTGTACCTTAAAATCCTTTATTGATGATAATTAAAAGACAATTCTGGACCCTAGTTCCTGATATATGGCAATTCAAGCTGTATTAAAGTAGCCAGAACACAAAATGTCCATCAAATTAGAGCACTGAACAAGGAACTAAATAATTAGTACATCATAATTAACCAACACATTTCAGATCCATAATCAGAGATCTGCAGTTAAGCCCCAAAGAGAGAAAGAGGGGCTACAGTATTATGTAACAGCACCACTAAAGCACCCAGCCTGGCTCTACAGGAGGAACTGCCCACACAGTGTAGCTAGCTGTCATCAGAACTCAACGGTCCTGCTGAAAAGTAGGTACTGAAGTCTAAGCAAAACGCTGCATTAACACATCACTCCTGAGCCTCCACAGCACACAGACTGCTTTGAGAGCAACTAATTACCATGGTATACGTAAGAAACTCTGTTTCTCTGATTTAGTTGGATCTTACATGAAGCTATATAAGTTCTGTCCAAAATAATACTAAAATAAGACCTGGTATTTTGGGCCTGCATAAGCTAACTATGCCATACCAGAAGGCAACTATGCTGTCTGAAAACTCTGCATTCCTCAACGCAACAGATTTCCTTCTCCACATAAGCACTGGGAGGTCACTGCAATAAACAAGTACTTTTAAGAGTGTGTTTTGAAAGCAAGCTTGTTTTCACAGTTTCTAGGAGAAAAAATAAAACAAAAATATTTGGGTAAGTTTAAGGAGCATTCCTTTTTTCTACAACTTTTTTTGTGTTGTTTCACTTGATCAAATCCTTTTTAACATCATGTTGCTGCATCAGAAATACACAGAGCAAAGACAACCTCCCACAGAATCTTCATTGCAAAACTCTTGCACATCTCACAAAACCATACCCACCTACACAGGCTTTAGTTTGTGTACCTATGAAACAGCAAGCTGAGAAAAGCTGATGCAGCAGAAAAAATCAAATTCTCTTACTGTTCTGCCTGGGTTTAAAAAGCCCTAAACCCACCACCTCTTACATTTTGTCCCTTTTTTATTACCCACAAGAAGGAAAGGGTCTCATCAGAAAGAGCTATTCATTGCATTATGAATTATTTTTATTATTTTTTTTTAATCACCAGGGATTCACTTTGAGGGAAGAGGCATGCCTGACACTGCTGACTTTAACTAGTTTACAGTAATTCCATTTTAAGGTGACTCTTCCCGTAGAGGCCCGAGCTACAGCTCGCCTTTCCCCGCAGCACCGTGGCAGGCCAGCTCGCCCCAGCCCGGGTCCCGTCGCCCGCTCCCGGAGCCGGCCTGGTCTGAGCCCGGACCCCACGGCGGACACCCCCTACCCCGCCCCGTCCCACCTGTGGGGCTCTCGGGCAGGATGGGGCTCCAGCGGAGCCGCCGGGCGCTCAGCACCACGTCGCAGCTCCTCTTGCTGATCTCGAAGATGCCCCTGAGGAGCGGCTCCTCACCCGCTTCGGCCGGTGAAGTCGCCGCCAGCGGGGCCACCCTCCGTTGCCTCTCCGCCACCGCACCCTCCAAGCAGCGAGAGCGAGAGGCGCTAGTGGCCATCGCCTGCGAGCGCGGCTTCCACGGGGGCGGCCGCCGGCCGGCCGCTCAGGCCAGGCCCGTCTCTGCTTGCGAAGAACAGGGGCCACAGCGCCTAGCATGGCGGTGCGACACCGGCCGTTCGCCGCGTCCCGGCGGCTGCCAAGGCAGCGCCCGCCCCGCCCCGCGGGCGGGGCCGCGGCCGCCCTAGGGCCGGTGCGGCGGCGCCCGTTCCGGGCAGCGAGTCTCGTTTTCACAGCGGATGGTGGCCAGCGATCAAGCTGTTCGGGCCCGGGATGTTCTTGCGGAGCGGGAGCCCTTCGCTGCCAACATCAGGGCAGGACATCGCCGCGAAGTGGGCCCAGTGCAGGCTGGCATCGCTGCTGCCGCCTGCTGAGCCTCTCCCTGCTGCCCACTGCGCTAGGTACCGGCCCAAACTTGGGGCCCCTGTGTTGGATTTGGTGCTTCATATGGCCACTGCGAGAAGAGCTAAAAGGCACGCTGGCTCTTCTCGTGGGTTACTCTGACTTCCCCAAGGAGAGCAATGAGGGAGTGGGACAATGAAAAAGAATTCCTGCAGTTAGAAGAGTCCAATGGCTCTTCTCCCTTTCTGTCACCACTGATAGGGCTGTCGTACTCAGCTTAGCAATACTAGGACACAAAGTTACAACAATTCTTTCATACTGAAAACCTCTTTCACAAGTTGTACATGTGGTTTAGCCTTAAGATAAGTATCATACTGAGATTCATGCTGCAAAACACTTATTACCACGATTGTACACATGATTGTACACACCATAATAACTGAGAAATACAATACCTCAGAATCTGTTATAAACCATACATTACATTCTGTATCAAGTAGGCCAATGCAGAAAGTATACCCAGAAGGCTGCACAGTGATCCCTCACCCTCAAAATTTAAATGCAGGTTAGGAAACCCACTTCTTTACTACCACTCTGTAAATAATGGATTTTGCTGTTTGAAGGTATGACAGCCTTACTCAGAGGGGTTGTAAGATTCACTGTCAGCAATCACATTAGAGCTCCAGCCTAAATTCCAACTCATGAGTCCACAAGGGCTTTATAGTATAATGTCCTGGTGTCATGAAAAGGCCTTTTTCAAAGGAGCAGTTTAGTAATTCTATCTTTGGTATTTATAGTAACACAAATACTCAATATCCCTCTGAGAAATAAAGCAATAAATTTAAGGTATTGCCTACTGCAGATTGGTAGAAATTACACCTCGAATGGCATGTCAAATTATCAAAGACTCTACCTATAATGTTTATCTCTAGAAGAAAGGCTGGTGCAGGTAAGGAAATCTGATTGCCTGCAATCAAACCAGACAAAGAGTCCAAGAAATTATACACAATTTCATAGCTGTTAAACTGCCTTCCTTAATAGTTCCATAAACGGCTATTTAGGTAGCTGAGGACGGTCTTAAACCACATTTTTAAAGTCACCATGATACAGATTTTTATACTTGTTTCCAACTATTACTTTGCCACATTTGAAGAATGATGTGAGCATTTGTTAAATAGGCAACCTGTAAGCCATTATCAATTTGCATCAAGCCATTGATACAGTTTTCACTGAAACGTAGCCCGCACCACTGCACCTTTTTGAATCATAACAGGACTGTGTAAAGGTTTCTGCTTGCTTAAAGCTGCTAGTATCTATAGTCATGTTCTGACTTTGTGTCAATATTTGTTGTCCCTTATACCTACTTTGTTGGGATATAAATATCTTGACTTCAAAGTAATCAAATAAATCAAAGTGCAAATAATTGAAATAGTGTAAACTGTGGAAGTTTTATGCAAAATGGTTTTGGGTTTTTTTTCCCAAATATAACCAAGTGACAAGGCAGGAAAAACTGCTAGTCAATCAATGTGTTTGCATTTATGTCATTCAAAAGGAACGTTAAATCAGTAACTAGAAAATAAAGCACAACATGAAACTGGATATAGTTGAATCAATCTTGAGGCTGTGTGCCGTGTTTGTTTCTGAGACCATTTATTAGTCTTTTCCACCTATATTATATATCATCCCTAGTTAATTTCTTGTAAGGTACAGGAAAGAATAAGCTGTTGACTGTCTTAGAATCATAAAAAAATAGTATTTTCAGTTTCATAAGTGGAAGATTATTACAGTTACTAAGAGACATATAATACCCTTCAGCTGATGTCATTAAAACTTTTAACATCCTTTTGTTGACATTATTTGAAAAGTGTATTAAATCACAAACTGTCAATATACTAAAATGTAGTAGATAAAAACCATAAAAATAGTAAGAAAACTTCTATAGTAGCAAAAACTTATACAGTTAAAAAAAACCATAGGAAGAAGTCTACTAATTCCTGGTTCCCTCCTGTTAAATCCTCAATCTACACAATTTGTAAGTCTGAGATGGGCACTTTTTCTGGGGAGGGAAAAGAGACATTCTAAGCAAGTCTACTCCAATAAACTTTGTTTTAAATATCACAACTTTCAGATTTGCTACTGATTTTGGAAAAACATGGAATAGTCCAGACATAATATTTTATCCATTTTTCAGATGCAAAGCAACTTAAATAAAGTAGAAGGAGCAAAACACAAAAAGGATGTATGGCACACCAGGAAGGGAAACAAAGCCATTGTGAGGGCACAGCAAGGGCCAACTGTACCTTAAGAGCCAGGGAGCCAAAAGGAAACCCCAGGGCTATCAAGGCAGGGGCCTATATGGTGGTAGCTGAATAAGAAAGGCCAGAGAGCATGCCACAATTCCCTGGAGACTTCAAATCATCAGGCAAGTTCACAGTGATGATGTTAGGCTTGAGTCCAGGCCCTGCAGGACACTGGCTCACAGATGCAGATCAGCAGGACTCATAGCCAGATCAGGGCTGTAACTGAACCAGAAAACAGTGTCCAACAAAAGCTCTGAAGAAACTGATAGCCAGGTGGAACTTAAATAGAGTTCCAGGTCCCTGGGTGGGCTTGGTGGGAGAGGTTATAGGTGTGGTTGGTCAGAATTTTTATAAGGCTTGGTAGTGGCTTTGAGGCCTTAGTAGCTAGCAGACCAAGAGGAAGAATATTAATGAGTACTAAGGCTATTTTATAAAAGGAGTAGAAATAAGTGTGAACATGTGTCAGGTGGGGACCAACATACCTGACCAAGGTAGTCCAGATAGCTAGACAAACTCATTTCATGCCAGGATAATGGCCTTGAGCCCAGGGACCATTCTCTGGGCCTGGACAAGAGGCAGTGGGAAATAATGAGATGAGATGAGGTGAGATGATGGGATAACCTCTCTTAAACTGACAGCATTCCTTTTTGGATGAAGGACGTTATCTTATGCTCTCTAGATGCTACGAAGTAGTGGAAGTCTCACTTTCACCTCAAGAACATTTAGATAAGGTGATGCTGAAGTTAAAGAACAGAAATTAATAAGATAGGAAGGGATGTTGTGAGGAAAATACCTTATGCCCAGTCTGGAGGATTTAGCTGAACATTTCTGGTAGCTAGCTTGTTTCAGTGGCTAATGGAGATTTGCGTGTGGAGAAACTTGAGTTTTGAAATTGGCATCATCCCTTTGACTGGTATATTTTTCTGGCTACAATGTCTGTTTATACAGAGATGGTTTAGTGTGCAGTCCAGTTCAGCTCTTCTTTCCTAAATATTAATTCTCCTAAGAATGTTCCCTTCTTACATTACATCTTTTATACATTAATTCATCTCTTTTGTATTTATTTACCTTGACTGAGAAGAGACATTAAGCAGAACGCTAAATTTGTTGCACAATTGGTCATTGGTTATTCTGAAGAAAACTGGCACAAATAATCTGTAGAAGACGGCATTGCTATTACTGTATCCCTTTATATGTGCTTGGAAAGGAAGAGGGGATTTTATTTTTTTTTAAAGAAAAAGAGAGATAAGGAAAACAAAGTCTGAACTTGTAGAGATGAACAAATTTCTGCAAAGAGAAGAACGAGTGCAATTATTACGCTGAAACAAAAAGTCACAAGAATGGAGTTGGAAGTTGAACTCATTCCTGAAGATTGAGCTGAAACTGGTCCCAAAGAGAACAACAGAGGAAAATTTGGTAGTGGGAAAGAATATACAATGAGATTATGTTGATCAGAAGACATTTTATTGTTATTTTTTCATCAAGTGGATTTGCTGTCTTTTTAAGGTAAGAAAGCTTTACTCTGAATGTTTTCTATTGTTCTGTCACCACAATATTGCAACCAGTGTAAATCTTAGTTGCTTCTGTTTTGTTTCATACAAAATGCAGTTAATTCTATGCAGCCAACTACTACAAGCTAGGAAACTAAAAACCAAGGCTGATATTCTATGTTTTACATACCCTGTAGGCAACCTAAATACTTAAGAGAATGCTTTGAGAGCATTGTCAGTTTTAATTTTGTATTGCATAGCTTCTGACAGTTTGTTAAATACATATATGAATTATTTAAAAAACACTTATGTGCATATTTAAATAACAGTTTATTTGTAGATCTTCAGCTCACTGTTTTGATATGTATGTATGTACTACGTTTTTTAAGGGGTTTGTAGTGGAGGATTTTCAGACCACTTATAATTTCTGAAATTATTACCATACAACCCATGTTGGTCAATGAAAATAAAGTCAAATTTCTATGTATTTTCCCTGATACAGCACCAGGAAAAAAATCCAAGTTTTATTTCTTTGAGTTTTTCTTCAGGATGAATGAGTGAGAACTGAGTGGGTTTTGTTGTGGGTTTTTTGTTTGCTTTTGTTCATTTGGGAGGGAGGAGATGTTTTGTTTGTTTTTTTTTTAATCTTTGGCTATTTTATATACGTACTTGAACATGGAATCTAACTCTATAATTTCTAAAACTGTTTTACAAGATGCTTCTTTGTACAGAAATACTGTGGGGTTTTGTTTCTTAAAAAACAAACAACTCATGTTCACTATGTCAAAAGCAACTGTTAATGTCAAAATGGATCCAGTTTTAATCAGTTATAATAGTTGCAAGAACTTCTACTGTTAGAATTCATAGAAAATATTTGTTTTACTTGCTCTTAAGATTTAGTTAAGAAGTGGTTCTATTAATTCCTATTGCCTCTGGTATTGCATGTTGCTTTTTAATACGAGCTTATTAAAATTCTAGAACAGTATCTTCTGGAGAAAAAATGCTCTGTTGTCTTCTGGTGAATTCAGGAATCTTCACTCCCCTTGAATCTACTTCCTTTCACTTGGACAGTCTGCCTGAAGACATTGGGTGAATGTCTGGTGATATTCAAGCATGTTTTTCATTTGGCTATTTAAAACCTGATGCTTCAGTCACCAGATGGATGTAACCTGGAATTCCCCCATTTCAGAACTTTCTGACATAGATCAGTCTTCAACTGTATCACAGGCCACAATGGGTCTACACCCCTCAGACCCTCTTCTGTTGCTTCAGGAAACCAAGAAGGGAAAAGCTGCAAGTTGTGACTGTTAACTTGTGCAGTGCCTCCAGAAATTGCACAGGGTCTTCTCAAGCATACACTGGGGGCAGAACAATTTCTGCTGTCAGAAGTATGGCATAAAGGAGTCCAAAAAAACAATAAAAATAGAGTTCTAGGCCTGTACTGGATTATCCTGTATGTGTGTAGGTCTGACTCAAACCCAGCGTTTCTTCCAGATAAGGCAGTTAGGTAATACTACTATAGCCTTAGTTAATTAGCAATATGTTATAGGAGAGGAACAGTGTGAGTAATTCTTTCCTTTGAAAGAGACCTTGATAGACCTTCCTGTGGGAGTCGTCAGCTGAGATTTTGAGATTGGGCATGATATTAACAGTAAATAAATAAATAACATGGAGGCATTGGAAACAAGAGCAAAGGGAGGGGGAGATCGCCAATATGTTATATAGTGTATGTGTGGTGGTGGGGAAACTCTAAACTAATTGAAATAACAAAACTCATGACTGGTTTTTAAAACAGAGCCTCTAGTTACTAAAATGCCTAATTAATTTTTCTTGCTAGATTGCTCATAGCATTAAAATATTGTTTTCTCTAAAGAATCGCTGTGGCAAACAATTGGATAGCCTAGGTAGATCTTCTAAGTAAATTGCATTGGCTAGAGGAGTTGAATTTTGTTATTAACTGTGGAAAAAGAAAAGGTAATTGAAAAGATTTCTTGTGGTTTGGAAATGCCTTCCAAATATTCATTAAACATTTAAGCAACTAAATTTGCAGAATATGTTCCTGACATTGGCACTGGTTCTGTGGCATTTCTCTCATCAGATGGAAGTACTGTGTTATGCAGAGTGCATTCATGCATAAACAATATCATTTTCATAAATTAAAACCTCCCCTGCAGAAGGAACATCTGTGCCTGCCTTTGAATAAAAGATGGTGGCATGTGAGTTGCCCCTTGACTGACTAGAAGAATCCTTATGTTTAAGAAGGCACATAACCAAAAGGCAAGAAAAGCCTGGGTCAGCTTTTTCAATTTTACCTGGAAAAAAGGTCATTATTTTTCTGCTCTTGGGTTATCTTGGTTATATTTAGCTGTTCTGAGAAAGGTGTACTGGGTGCTTGAGAAGTTGTCTTTTGCTTTCCAACTTTTCAAATGCAGCAAACTGTGGAGCACGGAGATACAGGCAAGGGTGAAACACAGGGAGATGCTGCAAAATGCATCAGCCGGCGTCGCAATTAATGATGTGTGTTTTTAGCAGGAAGGGATGGCTAGTGCTGCAGTGCTCATACAGGTTTGCAGCCTCAAGCGCTTATTTCCGTAGCTATAAGCACCTTCCAAACAGAGGTCTGCAGCTCGGTTTCTCGTGAAAAAAAAAAAAAAAAAAAAAAAAAAAAGGGCCCCATAGACAGGAGAGTCTGTTCGCTCTCTACTGGATTTGTGAATTATTTGTGAAATACCTCTGCTTTGTGACAGGCTCATCTAAAGTACTTTAGGAAACGTCTTAAACCTGTTTCCGAGGGTCAAAGACCTGTTGATAATTATTCCTGGTCATTAGGACAATTGCTCCCCCGCAGGTTGTGTCTCCGGGTTTCTTAAGCCCCTCAATTAGCAGTTAAGATTAAAGAAGCACGTTTTGTGTTTGGGACGAAGGGGAGACGGCGAATCGATAGCGCTGGATCCAGGGCTGCCTTGAGGGGAAGGGAACACCAGCTGCCGGCAGGGCCGAAACGGCATTTTCCGGGGTGCCGATCGCGTCTGGGCGTAATGAGCCCGGTCGGTACCACTGGACGCCCCAGCGCTCCCACGGCGGCCTGGGAAGGGGAGAGTCGCCGGCAGGCGGCCAGACGACCGGGCTGAGCTGAGCCTCCCGATCCGCGGGCTGCCGGAGTGGGTGGGGAGTGCCCGGCGCAGCCCGTACTGACAACCGCTGTAAATCGGCGAACTGCGTTTCTGCCCCCTTTACCTAATTCCACAAATCAGCATTGCAAATGGTCAGTCTCGCTGTAAACAAACGAACACAACCGCTTCCACCTTCCCCAGGACCCCCTCGAGGTAAGTAAAGAATCCGTGTCCTTTTTTTATTCCAATTTTATTCTACAAATAATAAGTGTTGCACCTTCCATGAGCTATCCGAATAAAACAATAATCCCATAGGAATTACGTACACTAAGAAAAAAAAATATAATCACATTTAAGGAGAAATGCAACATTCAACCAAATGTTCAACACTATGTTGCTGCCAAAGGATGGATGTTTTTCTAAAATCCCAGTGTGCATTACACCATAATATACAGGATTACAAACAAAATTACAGTACAGATTGATTCCAGTTGAACCAGCGTTACATTTCAAACAGCACTTATTCTGGACTGCATTGTACATGCAATAGCTATTGTTCTAATTACGGATTAAATGGTTTGAATTTGTTTCAAGCTACTGTACTAATCGACTACAATAGGTATATAGTCCGACTTTAACAACCTGATTAGTTTTAGGTTCCGATTTATAAAATGAGCATATGACAACCACGGATTGTGTGAACGTGTATAAAATCATGCATTTATATCGCCTGGAAACATCAACATCTTCAAGTTCTCTAAAAAAAAAAATCACGGAATGTCAAAGGGTTCAAAGACTAAAAAGAAACAGTGCAAATTGTATGTGATCGTCAAGCAGCTTTCGATTTAAAAAGGTGTTGGCATTTGCTTATAATCTTTATATACAAGTTTGTGCAAGTTATGTGTTGAATTGATATGTTTTAATAGAAAATAAGTCTCTTATTCTTATATCTTCTCAAGACCTAGGGGATCTGGTTCTTGTAGGGGAGAAAAGAGACAAAACAAACAAACAAAAAAAAGGACACACACACAAAAAAAAAAAAAAAAAAAAAAAGGATACTTTTATGGGAAAGAAATTGCCCGGACTGTTCAGGGTGGTTGGGGTTTTTTTTGTTTGTTTCCTTCTTCAACTATTTGAAAGGAAAGAAGCGCTAAGGCAACATAACTTCTCTAAGCACTTTTCTGCTGGTTAAAATTAGTTAAATTATTTTGTATAAATTAGATATAATTCTACCTTTCCAGTATGTATAAAAATTGATGAAGCTGCATGGTTTAAAATAGGAAATTCACGTTATAAAAAGTCATTAAAAATTCTGTACAAAATCACAACAAAATAATTCAGCATGGGAAAGGTAACAAGTAGTAAAACGTTGGTTGAAAAATATAGATTTCATATATATTTTGTAATTGGCCCATCGCTAGTTTAAAAATTGCATAGATCCTAATTATTGCTTGTGATTTTGTTATCCCGATCAGGTAATTGACGCGATCCTAGTGGCCCTACCCCAGATTTACAGCGGAAGCAAGACAGCCGGTGAGTGGGGACGCGACGGCCCTGAAGGCAGCGGCGGAACCCGCCGGGCTGCCCCCTGTAAACAAGGCAGTGACCGCCGGCGGGCGGCCGTGGCTCGGCTTTCCCCCTCTCCTTCCCGCGACTAGGGAAGGCTCAGTCGTGGAAGATGGCGTTGAGCTGAGCGCTGAGGACGCGCTCGTGGTGGGGGTGACCCTCGTAGGGCGCCAGGCCGTCGACCGGGATCTCGCAGCGTGAGGCGGCGGCTGGGAAGATGGCGGCGTGGGCGGGGGCGGCGGCCAGCGCGGCGGCGGCGGGGTAGTGCATGGTGAAGGCGTAAGTCTTGTCGAAGTCGGCGGCCGGCTCGTGCTTGAAGGAGAAGTTTCCGTTGACGCTGAGGGGCGGGCTGAGCGGCCCGTCGAAGGCGGGGCTGGCGCCCTCAGCCAGGCCGCTCTCGAAGAACGGCTCGAGTGCGGCGCCGTACGCGTGCGGCGGCTTGATGTGGAAGAGGTGGGAGCTGTCCATGGTGCCGTAGGGCGGGCTAGGGAGCCCCGGCGACTGGTAGGGGTAGGGGTGGGCCGGGAAGGGCGCGCCGGCCGCCGCCACGTGGGGCGGCACCTCCTGGCTCTGCTCAGGGAGGAAAGTCCGCGGGTTGAGCTGCAGGCAGCCGGCCACCAGGTTGGTGGTGGGCTGCGACAGGCCCTTGCAGAGGGTCTGCACGAAGGAGACAAGGTCGGGGCTTTTGCCCGAACGCAGTATCTCGGAGAGCGCCCAGATGTAGTTCTTGGCCAGGCGCAGGGTCTCGATCTTGGAGAGCTTCTGTGTCTTAGAGTAGCAGGGCACCACCTTCCGCAGGTTGTCCAGAGCTGCGTTCAGGCCATGCATGCGGTTGCGCTCCCGGGCGTTGGCCTTCATGCGCCGCAGCTTGAACCGTTCCATGCGTGCCTTGGTCATCTTCTTCTTTTTGGGGCCCCGCCTCTTGGGCTTTTGGTCATCGTCGTCCTCCTCCTCCTCTTCTTCCTCCTCTTCGTCCAAGTCGTCCTCCTCGTCCTCCTCATCACCATTCCGCAGCGAGTCCTCCTCGGCCTCACCGTGCAGACCCTCCAGATCCTCTTCCTTCTTGTCCATCTCGTGCTCCTCGTCCTGAGAACTGAGGCACTCGTCAGTCCAGCTGGGGGACCCTGGGGCTGGGGCTCGCCCATCAGCCCGCTTTCGCTGTACGACTTGGTCATGGTGAGCCTCTGTGTCGCGGAGGAGACAGAAAAGAGCCGGATCAGCACCCAGACCAGCGACCGCGGTCCCACGAGCCCGGCTCCCCGCAACCCTTCCCGCGGGAAGCCCCGGCTTCCCCCTCGAAGCCAGCGCAAACTTTTGTCTCCGCGGTCCTGCCTTGTAATTACGCTGACATACGTTCAAATGCCATTATGTAACTCGCTGATATTAACGGGGAATATAAGAAGATTACATGTGCGGGAGGCAGCCCGGGCAGCACGACGCGGGCAGGCCAAGCAGTTTGTCTTAGAAGTCCCAAAATGATTTTGCCACATAGAGGAGGGGACACACAAGACACAGGGACGGATAGCCGGACGGATAGCCATGACGCTCGTCCCCGACGCTCTCCCCGACTCCACATCCCTGCCGCACAGCCCCGACGGGCGCCGTGGCACCTGCTCCCGCAACTGCTCAACCTCTCCCCGGCAAACCACCTCCGGTCTCGACAGAACTGCCACTGGGTGCCCGCGGCGAACGGCGGCGCTGTGTGGCCCCCGCTCACGGTAACAGGTGCGGGACTGGCCCAGGCGTTGTATCCGTCACCCCCTCCGACGCGGGCGGACATCGTCCCCCCGCTTCCCACGGGGACTTTCCTGACGGGTTTCGACCATCCCCCAGTCACACCTGGCACACTGGAGAGGAACAATGCCCCCCCTGTGGTGGGACCGTGGTGATCGCCCTCCGCAGAAGAGGGGGAGCTTGATACTAGGGGGTGCATAGATGGAAGCAAATACACACGTAGAATAGGTGCATATAGATGGACATACACGTATATATTTATATTTGTAGGGATGCACATATATATTTACATATATATGCATACACACACACACATATATGCGTGTATGGATGAACACAGGTGTGTGTACACACCGCTGCCTGCACAAACGGGCAGGAACAACTGCCGGTTCCCGCGGCTGCAAGCAACAATATAAACGGAAGGCGCTTCGGCAGCGGCAGGTCCCACCCGCCCCGACCCCACAGGCTGCACTCCTACCCCGACAGCCGCCGTCAGCCCCTGTCGCGCGGTGGGGGTGCGGGGGAAGGAAGCCGTTTTCCCGTTACCTCCGTTGCTCAGCTTCTCCTGCGCGGTGGCGGGCTCATAACCCTAGCGCAGCTCTCCGTGCGAGGGCGCCGCGCCTGTTTTTTTTTTTTCCCGAGGTTGTACAGTGCCGGGCTTCCCCGTTATATAGTGAGACGAGGATGCGCGGCGGGGGCCGGCACCGGGACCTGGCTACCGCGGCGACCGACACCGCCCCGTGCGCCTGAGCCCCGCCCCGCGCCCCGCCCCACCCGCCGGCCGGCACGCGCCATATGGCCGCCCACGTCAGGCGCGGCGTCGCTTCCCTTCCCCACGTGACACCCCTTATTTGTATGCGGCCGCGCGCCCGCCCGTTGAGCCGCCACGCCCTTTGTGGCCCGCCGGGCTCCGCCATCTGTCACCGGGCGGCCCCCCCGCCCCTCGGCGGCTGCTGGCCCGGTGAGCTCCAGAGCCCCGCGTCTCGCCCGCCACGGGGCTGCCTGCCTCGACCCACGGAGCTGCATTGTTCCTATTGTTCCGGGTGCCCCCACCGCCACCCCTTAACCCCCTTAGCAGCACCTAACGAGCACCTCCGATCCCCAGAGCCTTCCTGTCCCCTGCTCCTCCGCCGCCACACATAACGCCTGCCCCCACTATGGCTTTCTCCGGTGCTGGGAGAAACAGTCATGGGGCTGCTGTTCCCCCCGGACTGTCCTGCTTCCTGGAGCAAACTGTTTCGCTTTCCATGGGTTTTTGTTGCAAATACAGCCCTTTAACAGGGAGTTTGGAAGAATAGGGCTGAGCGACGGCAGCTTACTGTTTAAACACCTCGGCGGAGTTTGCAAACGCCGCCGCATTTGTGAGATGCGTTTTAAGGAGGGAGACAGACCCCAGCACCACTACACGGGAAGCTTTGCTACTGGCAGGCGCTGTTCGGACATTCAATCAATAAACGGGGAGGGGGGAAATCATGTATTTTTTCTTCACGAGGCTTTAAGTGCGAAGCCACTAATTCCGCCCTGTGGAGACAGATTCGAAAGATACTTTTCCAGGTCGGGTTATTTTTAAAATGATTCTCTCCTATTCGTGACCTACATAGCCCTGGGGCTGGCGTGGCGGCGGGAAGGAACTCCGGGGGATGTTTGCCATCTCGATAATCGAAATACGAAGGGCAACCGGACGCGTTTTGCTACTTCCAGGCTGTCCCGTTCTCCCTGTGAAGCGAGGAGCGGCAGGGCGGCTTGTGCCGCCGGGTAGAACTAGCGGGGCTGGAGCAGGGCACTGGCGGGTCACCGGCTGCTGCGGCCCTTCACTGCGGCATGGGCGGTAGGGCGATGCCAGGGCCTGCCCACCTAACAGCAGCCTCTGTCCGTGGCGAGCCCCTCTCTGCCCGCAGAGGTGCCCCCGAACCAGGGACCAGGAAGGTGCCTGCGCAACGGGAGGCTAGGCAAGGCTACTTACAGGGACGGCCGCCCCTTCAGGAGTACGGCCCCGTTAACGGGGCTGCTAAAGCGGCGGCGTTTTGGAAAAGGTGATGTTTGAACAGGTTTTGAGAGCGAAGGAGAGGGATGGGACTGGTCCAGCCATGTCTCGGTTGTAGGAAAATACTACCCACGTTTGGATGGGACTTGCTGAGAATACACCCGAGAGTGTGGGGTGCTGGGCAGAAACATCGGGAGGAGGGCACTGGCAGAAAGCTCAATCTCGGCAAGCGGAGAAAGCTTCGGGGTGCTCGTTTGCCTTTGAGTGTACAGTCATCTTCCCCGGGAGCGAAACAAAAGTCAACAAATTATCGATCAGCAGATAGACATATGCAGAGTCGGACAGGCGGGCTTTAAGCCTGCCGAGCCCGGTGCTAGGGGCCGGTCCTACCCCAGACGGCACTGGGCCAGGGGACACGCGTGACCGTGGGGGAGCCTGGCTAGCAGGTACGGACTGCTCCTCGGTGCAAGCCGTCGGGGCCGGGGAAGAGAAGGGAGTTCCATGTGCCGCGGGGCTCTCCGCCACGCCGGCTTCGTCCTTCCCGCTCCTCTCGCCCCTCCGGTACCGCTTCTCCTTCCTTTATCCCAGACAGCCGGCTCTGCCTTACCCGCTTGGGACACCCCCTGCCTCTGTGACTCCAGTTCTCACCTCCTCGGCTTCTCTTCTTCCCCCAGCCGCATGATTTTATCGTTCCAAGCATGTCTTTTTTTTTTTTTTTTTTTTTTTTTCCTCCCTGACCTACAGACTCTACAGACTCCTCCTTCTCCATCTGGCTTCTGTTTATTTTTCGTCCCGAATCCTTTTTCTTATTTTTATTTTTTTGTAATATTTTTCTTTTATTTTCTTTATTTTTTTTTCCTTATTCTCTCTTTCCTTGTTCCTCCCCCCATTTCTCCTCTCTCTCCCTGCCTCCTTCCCCTCTCCCTTTCTTCCTCCCCCCGCGGCGCGGCACGCGAACCGCACGCGTCCCAACAAAGCTAGGGCCCGGCCTGGCCCAGCCCCCCTTTCCCCACCGCCTCTCGCCTCATCTGCTCCCACCTCCCAGCCCTGGCAGCAGGGGAAACATCGGGGCCGGCTGGGGCCCGGATCGGCGAGCTTGGAGCGTCGTCGGGGCTGAGCTCAGGCCCAGGTGGGCGGCAGGGGAAGGGAGCTCGCTGAGCGGGAGCAATGCAGTGGAAACGGCTTACAGTTGTCCGGAGCGCTCCCGAGGAAATCTCTTGGGTTTGCGGCATTATCTTAATTAAGATAATTGATTCATATTGCACCTGCGAGAGTGCGGGAAAGGGATGCCTCCCCAAATAGCTTAAAGCTATTGGAAGGAGGAAGCCGCGCTTATCGTTTAGTGAGTGATTTACTACCCGGGCAGCCCGAGCTGTTCGGGCTCCCTCCTTCTACTGTAACGTTTCTTGCTCCCTTCTCCTCCAACAGGGAGCCCAAACGAGGTAAAAATAAAAAACATAATAATAAAAAAGAGGACGCTATTACTACCCGCTCCTCCTGTCCCCTCAGCCCTGCATGGCCCCTCCATCACCCACACCGCGGGGCCGGGACCGTCTGCTTAGGGTGGGCCAACTGGGGTTTGAGGGCCCGGGCCCATCGCGGGGCTCCCTCGCTCGCCCCTCTTCCAGAAGGAGTGGCCGGGAGGAGGGCATCCACCCCGCACGCTGCCCGGAGAGCTCCGGGCAATTATCAGCTCGTTACGGCTGCCTCGGCTCCGCAATCATCGGCGGAGAGCAACGCTCTCCAACACCGCTCTGACACCGGCTTGGTGCCGCGCTGCGTCTGCACCACGCTTCCCAGCGTCTCTTTAGGATACGTGTACAGATGGGCTTGAAACTGGTACGGAAGATTAAGGTGCCTTTTCTACTATTTTTTTCTCTTAAGGCTCAGTATATTAATTTTATTGAGCCTTTCTCCGTTAGATAAATGCTGTTGTTGTTTTAATTCTATAAATGTAAACTTCTATTTAGTTAATGGAAAATACATCACCCCCAAGGTAATTATCAGCTTTTTAAATGACTCTTTTAGTCAAGTGCCCACAATTATGAAATCACAATAGATTTAAAATATAATTCAAATTGATTAAAAAAATAACCAAACAAAACATGTCAGAAAAGTATGTACATTAAAGCAAATGTCTAAATTGTATTGGTAATTAGTAGGCCAGCTACTGCCTGAGCTAGAGTCTAAATAACACCAGCAGTCTTTCCTATCAGTGTCAAACCAACCCTGTTATTAGGAAAAAGGATTCTTATCAGAAGGGATTTAGATGCTGTTGTAACTGCAAAATCTAATTATTTTTGATCCAGACATTTACCCCCAGAGTCCCACCTTTTTTAAATAAAGTGTTTTCTTTCCTCTTGAACAAATGCATTTCCATTTGAATTAAATATTGATAATTTGACCTTTTAGTTCCTTTAACTAATCAAAAGGGAAAAAAATATCCAAATGTAGGTCCTAGTGCCTTGCCCTAGTGGGTCTTTCTGCTTGAATAGACACTGAGATTAAATGAGTTGAACTTCCTCTTTCATTGCACTCTCTTTACACTAATTGCTTATGCAAAAATGCAGATTTGTATTAATTAGTAACTCCACTGATTAGTTCGGTGGTATTTTCATGTAATAAATCATCCTGCAGACACAATTTTTGGCACGTCCCCAGTAGTGGCTCAGGATGCAATAAGTTTTCCATATTAAATAAAATCTTAGCCTAAATCTACCTTTTCGTTGCAGGTACACTGTGTACCACCTGCTGTACGCACCTGCTACGGGAAATTACCGTCTGTCCCTGGCAAGCCTCTTTCCTTTCCTTGATAATGCACTCCTCTTCACAGGGTGTAGACTTCAAAATGGGAAGCATGAATCACAGACTCAAAGAACGAAAGAAACATCATGTTATTTTTAACCTTTTAAAATCAATAATGCTAATTTTTAAGGGGATGAAAACTATGTAAGATATATCATGTAGATTTTTTGCTTTTCTCTCCGATGCCTGGACACAATCTCCTTTTACAGCACTATTCACTGCATGTCCAAATTATTTTGTAACCTAATTCCAAACTGTTTTGTAACCTGGTTCCTAATCAATCTCACTGTCTGTTCTTAATTATCATGCATAAAAGTCGTTGGGGTGTTGGGGTTTTTTGTTTGGTTTTTTTTGTAATTTCTTTCTCATTCCTTGAGCTGCAGAGACCAAACTCTAGCAAATGTGACACTTGTTAACCAGAGTTTCTGTATTAGTCGGAGGCCTCAGCAGCAAGACTACATAGTATCTGCAATGGTATCTACAAAATACTGAAAAGTCTCCACTTACCCATACTATGAAATCACTACAAAAATCTCTCCACGTCACACAGGGGCTGATGTGTCCAGTATCTTAGATCTACAGCTGAAAAACCTTCCCCAATTCTTTCAAAAATAATTCATGATAATAACTTTTGTACCTGTTTCCCTGAGACAAAGGTGTCACACCTTTTCCTCAAGCATAATATATCAGTATGGTACAAACCATGGCAAATAATGTCCTAGTGCAGTACTTGGCAAAAAGAGTAAGCGGCTCCAAGGCAGTATAAAGGATGATGACACTGGTGTAGTTTCTTCATAGCTGACACTTTTGGGGGCAAATCGTGAAAAACCTTTGCCTCTCTGCTGCCAAGACTCTCCGTTGTGTAAACAGGACTGCCACTTTCACAGACAAACTTGCAGGACCCAGCCTTTGGCCCTCAGTCTAAGCAGTGCAGTGGGGTGGAAAAGCAGCAAACACAGGTGCCAGCAGATTATCCAAAGCTTTGCTGAGATTAAAATCTTGTCTCAATATGAATTATTGCATATTCTCTAAATAGAAATCTCCTTAGTGGTGGCTTTAAAAGGTCTGCTTTTGTTTTTCTCTGAGAGAAAATGATGACTGAACTCCAGGCTATGCACATAACAGCTTACACATTTGTTCCCAATGGCTGTGGAATCTGAGTATTTTGCAAATGTTTTGCAGTTCCTAGCAAAGATTTTGGTTCTGTTAGCATTCCTTTATTGAAGAAAGAAAGCAAAAGTAAAGGTGCTCTTACAGGGTTACACAAAACCTGATCCTGATTAATTTCAGAACATGATTACTTGTTTTAGCAATATCCTGAGAACAAAACAAGGAAGGGTAAATCAATGATCCACAGGGATGGAAAAAGAGATTCAAATAATCATTAAATCTTATTACATAACATGGCTTTATTTTTACCTCTCAGAGCGAGTTCACACCTGGTCTGTGCTTTAAGTGCTCCACAGTGAGCTGGGAATGATGAAGAATCATTTTCCATCACAGTACGGCAAAACCTCTACAGCAGTAGAACAAAACTAGTGAACTGAAACCTTTGCTAAGCATTTCAAGTGTATATGGGAATATTTTTCATTATATACAGCACCACATTTTCAATGCTTGCCTTCCTCTGCCATTCCTGTCATCACTCCAAGTTTACCCCCATGACTGCCTCTGCTGTTTCACAGTGGTGTAGGAAATGCCCAAGAGCATGTATTATCACATGTGTCTGCTTTTCAGAAATGCTTCTGGGCTGTTAACTATCCCAGCTACGAGTGTTCTTCCCCCAACACTCCACTGACAATTACGTGCTCTTTCTCTTTGTCTCAAGGTGGCATTTCAACTTCTTATCCAAAAGGACAGCACAAGCATCAGATAATACACATTTCTTGTCTTCTTTCATTCCAGAGATTTATTGAAGAAATGGTATCTCATCATCTCGCTCTCCTTTCATTTCCTGCAGAAAGCAAGTTTGATCCTCCTCCATTGGCCGGGGAAATCTTAACATTCACCTCAATGTGTTGCAAGCATTTTAAGGCCATAAGACTGAGACCAAGCACAACACAGACATAAAGAGCCCACAGTCACATTCCAAGGACTTTCAAAGGCAAGTGTCCATTAATATAAAAATCTGTCTGCAATACCAAATATTTTTATTATGATCTTTCGGTAGGGATGATGCAAGAGTCCAAGCACTACAGGCTTGCAAACCTTGTTCAGGTGCTCCACGTAGGAGAACTGGTGACCACTGACTAAATAATTATGGGAGAGGGGCAGGTAAAGTGGGAAAAAAAGAGTAGATAGGGAATGATCTTCATGCTGTAGCCTGCCAGGTGCCCTTTGCAGGATGGCTGGCCTTAGTGGAGTTATGGCACAAGCAGCCACTTACGCAACAGCTAAGGATGTTCTAACTGGAGTCATCTTACAGGCAGAGGTCCTGAATGCAGAGCTTTAGCCCAAGACTCTAGGAGAGAAGGTTTCTGAAGTGCTGGGGCTGAAGCTATAGGCCACAATATACATATACTTCCTTCACACGCCCAATTAGACCTTTTGTATTCATCTACAGTAACTCTTTCCCAGGAAGACATTGCTCTTTGTTAGCCCTCTTCTGAGTGCAGAGAAAACTATGTCCTGAAAACCTGTAGCCCTTTCATTCAGCTTGGTCCTTCTGTCAGATTTTTTTTCTCACTGCTGAACCTTGATTTATGTGGATTCCCAAGAGAGCGGGAACATGCTGGTAAATCACTGTTTCCACCACAACTGAGCTCCAGTTACATGCCATTATGATAATATAAATATTTACTCATTTTGTCCCTTTTCACCCTTGTAAGAAGATAAGGACATCTGTCCCTTTGTTAGTAGTATATTGTCAGTTTGCTTGAGTGTCCACTTATTTACGTTCATTTGTACAAGAACACATAAATAGTCCTCCTTCTCCACTGTTTTGTAGAGCATAGTCACTGCTGAGAGTAGGTGTTAAACCTACTCTCCTGATGGAATTGGAGTATTCTCATCCAGTCACTCTTCTGGTAGTTTGCAGAACTGTATTTGAGATTATGAAATATAAAGTAGTGGCTAATGAATCTATGATTTTTGCATTTCTTTACATTTATCCTGGCACTTCATGCTGTGGCATTTAGCAGAGTCTTGTTAGCAGCACAGAAACCCTCAAAACCAACAGCAGAGCAATGGAGAATGAGACCTAGCATCTTTTAAAGTTGAAGGAGAAATATAGAGCACATAGTTAAAAGGCAGTTTTAAAAGATCTTTTTCAAATATCATTTGTAGTTCTTCTGTATCCATGTCATATTTAGGTAGATGCTCTGCTGTCAGTAAATAGAAGGACTACATATTCCTCCCAAAATTAAATTAAAGCCTTAAGTTATCCTTGTTGATTTTGATTTAGATGAAGAAGTCCCTTCAGAACTGGAAAGCAACTCACTTGGTGTTTTTAACTACAGGAAGGCTCAAGGTTCACAATATCAAGAATCTCTGTCTCTGAGAAATCTACATTTCTAGAATAAATTATGCTTGAAAAGGATAAAATGCAAATATAATCATAGACCCTTGGCAGTTTCAGTTGGTGTTAGGCATATAATCATGTTCAAAGATAATGCATAATTAATTTCTTCTAGTGTATATCTACACAAGTAGTTACAAGTTTCTTGTATCTCTCTTTTTTTTCAAATTATCTGTTTAAATGCTGGGGCAGCTCATTCAACGGCTGATGTGAGCAAACGTGTGTAAGAGCTGTGAAGTGGAAGGAGCAATGATGCAGAGCCTGGTCTTGCTGTCCATTGGACAGCACTGTTGCATTCCTACTCTTTGGTTAAGGCCTTCATTTGGAGAAAATCAGCCAAAATGTGACAGTTTAGATACACACTTATTGTCTAGCATGTATCTCAATAAGACCAGTGTGATTACTTGGATGTCTTCTAGCTCATGGGTCTGCAGGTGGTTGTTCACACCAGGTTGGAAGGGATTCTACAAAAAGATTCACTAAGCGATACTTGGAAAGTCTTTCTCAGGATTCCTCACTTCTGACACAGGACTTCTTTTATCTTTGCAGCAAACTTCTCTTTTCAAGGTGCAGCCATAAGTTTAATACACAAATCACTTTTGACCATCAGAGTCTTGTTTCCAACAATCTTAATGCAAATATTTATTTAACTACAAAATTTAGTATTTTCTATGGATCCTTTCTATAAACAGAAGACAAACTTCCTTTCCTTTCCTTAAATGCCTAGAATTTAAAAGTAAACCTTATGTTAAAACACAAAGGCTTTTTGTTTATTTCTTCTGTTTCTAGTTCACTGCAATGGAACACATCTTCATTTCTTTGTAGTAAGATGCAAATTGGAGATGTTATTGACCATGATGTGAGATAGTTTACAAGGAACTGGAAAGCAGCCTTCACTGAAATATAGATATTAAAATATGAAATGAAGTGTGGGAAAAAATATGTAATCAAATATTTTGCTTCATGCAGGCAACAGAAGGAGACCAAGCACCTTACTTCACATAGGCATATTTCTACTGTAGTGGAGAGATGGTGAAGAGGGCAGTGCTGTGCAGATGAGTGGGCGGAATGGAGGAGGCAACAAAACAAGGTAACTTAAAGCCATTTCTGCACTCATTTACCTACTGCATTCTGAATCAACTTTCCAAATAAATTAGAGAAGATGAAGAATGTCTCCAATTTATACTAGCTGCCAGTTGCCTTGTACAATTAAAATGTGCAGGGAGGTATCACTGTGCTCTATGGTCTGCAGGGGGCATCAAAGCTCACAGCAATAGCATCAGTGCATCCTGAATGGTCTTCTTTGCCATCCAGGATTGTGCTGTCCATACACAGGAGCAGAATTCTGTCTATGGATGCTCCATTCTGCGCTGGAACTGGAGTGATATCTGAGCACAAGTTTCTCTTTCTCTCCACCTTCTCTGGTTCATCTCAGCACACATATTCTTGAAGATGGCACAAAGAAGTTGCTGTAAAGTCAGCAAATAAAGACACGATAAAAAGCCTTTTTTTGGCAAAGTAGATAGGAATGTTCCTTTGTTGTGTACTAAATAAAGCAAATACTTATTAGATGGTAAAAATTAAGTGAGCTAACTCCCCTTAAAAATCTATTTTCACAATTGTAGTTCTTTGAATGAAAATCTTTATCATATATTCTAGATGTAAAAAAGCAATGCTCCGTGTGTTTCAATTCTTTTGTTTATAAGTAAATTCATATATGTATATGTATATGCACATGTGCTGAAGAATAATAATGCATGTTGCAAATCCTATAAATCATATGCAGGAAAAACATCTGCCACTAGATTGTGTCATTCTGGCTTATACTTTATACAACAATAAACATCTCTGTTGGTATTTCATTGTGTCACCCCTGTATCAGCTTCAGTGGAACAATCTTCCTAATGATCATGCCTACCAGAAGATGGCACTGAAAAACCTGTCCTGCACATAGGCCCCAGGAAGAGGAAAACTTTTTCACAAACTGGCTTTAGAGTTATGAATATAAACAATTTCAAAATATATCTCTTCTGGATAGTATTTCCTTCTAGGAAAGACTTTTGTCTTATTTTATTCTCAGACATGAGAATAACCAATCATCATGCCTAGTAAATGCCATCTTAATTTGCCTATTGCCTGTGAGCATATTGCTATTTTCTCAACTAAATCCTCTTATCTAACTACAACACTGCTGGGCTTTCAAATACAAAACCATATGAGCAAAAAGAGTTTTTTGGGGTGTTGTTGTTGTTGGTTTTTAATTATTTTATTTATAATTGATATTTTCTGACTGGACAATGAAGTTGTTTTGAATATAGGCATACTTAAGACTCAGAAAAGGCAATTCTGCAACTTCATGTGGAAACACAGTTTTTAAATTTCAGAAGAAAATACCAAGAGTTTTCTAGTGACATGAATATGTTCACCTTTTAAACTCATGTCTGGTAAATGTCAATGATTTCTTTGGCTTCATGCTGAATTTCAGCAAAAGCAGATTCCTGTCTTAAAATACAAAGTAATGATTTCAGACTTATTCCTACTCTTCAGGGTCAGTAGCAGCAGTAGGAGAGAGACAGGAAGAAATTAACTTTTCTACTTTGGTAGAAAAGGGTAGTTGATACAGAAAATACAGTGATTACAAGATGGAAACTTGTTCATATCTTTGCTCCAATAGCTGTAGCTTCTCATAAAGGCTGCTGAAAACATCTTCAATGTGAACCAAATGGCACTTCAGCCTCAGGGTTCACTTCATGTCTTTTGATGCATCCCTGATCAGGCTTTGTTTTGGGATGTGTAATGGTATAGGACCATTAACCATCACCAGTAAGTGCTAATGTTAATTACATTAAACACAATCCTCCAGTTGGCCCATCTGTCATTCGTTTCCTATATGGTACCTTTTCTTGTTTGGGATTTTCTTTGTGCTCCAGCAAGACATCTTCTAGTTTTCTTCTGGCTTATTTAAACAATGTTAATTCATGTATGCCTCAGTGGAATAGTTTTATAGATTTCTAAATTTAGTTTTAGTTTTTTAAAGTGAATTTTTAAGATTATTTTTGCATGTGATTTTAATAATTAGTTATGGTGTTGCACCTGAACATTTGGCTTGTATTTCATATTGCATACCTCCTAAAAAAAATCAATCTTAATATATTTTTTGGGTTGTTTTCCTCACCTTTGATTATCTCACTTTGGGTTTTTTCACTGTCACCACATGAGAACTGTGTTGGTTTCCATTTCCCTTGCTAAATTTCTCTTTCTTTTTGAGATCCTTATCAGCTGAAAAAAATGTATTCTCAGTGTTATTCATCTCCTGCTTTACTTCTGGTGGGAGCTCATTTCTGCTGCTGGCTGCAATGGGAGTGACACTGACTGCTGGTAGATCTATCACAATCATCCTGTGGTGCTCCATGCACCATGACTAATCACTATAAAATAATAAGCAGACATAAAGCAGTCTGATCAGGGGTTAGGTAAATGAAATATGATCACATTTGTGCCCCTGTCCCTTATTCTCTGTGTATTACTGTGGGAGCAGTGCTGAGGCCCCGGGCAGCTCTGGGCATAGCCGGGCACCGAGCTCCATCTCCCGGGTAGCAGTGAGAGGCAAGCCCTCCTCAAGCCCTGCTGCTCCGTGGAGAGCTGTCAGTTTAGAAATGCTGCCTGGACACTTCAAAGATTGTTTGGGTAGCCTCAATTGCTCCCCTCAGCTTTCCTGGGCAGGGGAACACATCATATTGTGGCTGAAAAATGTTCAAGTATCTGGTTTTGGGATGATTTCAAACCTGGAAAACTGAACACAGAGCAAGTTCGGAAAGGAAATTTTAGGAGCAGGGCATGTCTTCCTCCCGTGTCAGGCAAGTTTTTCAGATATAATCTGTGAACTGGGCCTGAGAAATGCTTTATTTGTAATTTGACTTGTCATAAATGCAGAGGAACTAAATTTAAGTTTAGGACCTGTGAAAATCAGTGTTGCAGAAGCAAGTTTTCTGCTGTGTTTTGCAAAGCCATGAAACTGGTACATTCATATGTGAATACCTGGTTGTTAAACTTGGAAGAGCCATAGATGTTTAAGCTCTTGTAGACTGACAGTTTCAGTTCAGTTTAGGGTTTGAAAAAGATATACTTTGGAGGCATCTTTCCTGCTTAGGTGATAAGGCTTCCTGAGGGAAAGGAGAAGTAGATCTGAAGACATTTAATGGTCTTATCCAAAATGCCTGAGCAACAGGGCAGGTTTGGTTTAGGAAAATCAGATCCCAGTAGCAGTTCCTGTGGTGATTTGAGAGGTCCTCCAAGACAGTCACATACGAAAGGATTTGAATGCCTTTGTTCTTAATTTCCAGGCAAGTTTTATGTTCTCTTTTATGGGGTTACAGTTATAGGTAGGATTAGAGGGGCATGAAATACTGACAAGAACATTTTCCTCCCGGGTCTGTAGGATACTCTGATGCAAGTTGAAGGCTAAATTTGAATGCCTTATTTTTACTTTGCAGGAACTGTAGGTCTTTTGGGGCTTTCTTGAAGACTAAGGGTAAGTGTAACATAAAGTTAAGAAAGTAAGGTTTACAGTTATCTTTCCTGCTGTGTTTGACAAAGTTCTATGAGATCATTTGAGGACCAATATCCTGTGAAACTGAATCCCTTACTCTTAATTTTTGGGCCAGGAATAGTACTGCTATGCTTTTGTGAAGGCTATAGGAAAGTAAGAGAGAATATGGAGGACCAGATTATTTCAGACTTTCAGCAGGTTATTTGATGAAACCTGGTGCAGTTACCTTGGGACTGGTAGTTATGGATTTAAAGAGCTTATTTTTTTGGGGCAGCAGGTGGTGCTTGGTCTACATGATCATTTTGGTATCCATTCACCACTGAATGGCTTGCTATGACATAGCATTCTGTAGTGACTCCTACATGCTGCCCATATTTCACTGAGGGCTTTCGACAAGACAAGTGATTTGATGATAGATATTTGCCATGGGACTGTTGTTTGTGTAATCACCAGGACAACCAGGATTAATAAGAGGAGAGAACATATATGTGGTTGAATTTTAAGCAAATCATGGTCAAGACGATCATGATCAGAAATATCAGAAATAAAAGAGAGAGTATCTCTTTCCCCTGCTTCAAGCAGTCATGAAGACAGCTAGTACATCCATGCCTGAACCTGTCTCTGAAAAACAAGAAGAGAAATCCACATTCAGAAAACACACGCACACAGATTAAGAGGTGTTAGTGTTGTCCAGGTTTCTGTGCATATCCATCAGATGGACCCTCTAAGGAAAGTGCTAATACACTGGGATCCAGCTCATCTCAGCTAGTTATAGAACTGAGTTGGGGCTTTATCCTCTCCTGTCCAGAGATGTGAGCCCTCCTTTCACACACAAGCCACAGTAGTGTTTTTGGATTTGCATAAGTGACTTGGCAGCCAACATGCCATTTCTGAACATGACATAATTAATTAGAAGGTCAAGAATGTGCTCCTATGGTAGCCTGCTGCAGGGATGAGGCAGCTAGATCAGCCTCAAGCCAAGTGCAAGGCCAGGAAACCATGGTAGTCTGGAGCCCTCTTTCATTCAGGCCTGCCAGAGAAGAGATGCTCAGCAGAGGTGCACACAGCTATCAGCACTGGCAGGAACAGCAGAGTGTGACTGAAGCCAGATGACCAGTTAGGATATGAAAGTCACGAAAAGCTATCTCTTTGCTGTTGAAAAGTGCCTTGGAAATATATGGGTTATGAGGGTTTCTTTGTTTTACCTGGAAGTGCTGTGTCTCTCCATTCCTCATGAAGATTTTGATCTCAGATCAACCAGCACAGCCAGCTCCAAGGACCAGAAACATACTTCTTTGATTTGTCTTGTGTAACATGTGAAAACACCTGCAGGAAAGTGCTGACAGTGAGGACTCTTGAGTTTCACATTCCTTGGAAATCAATAAAGCCATTATTGGTTTTGCCTACTATACCCTGTGAAACAAAAGGTGCTAGTGTCATAGAAATGTGGTCTCTGACAGTTGTGACAAGGTAAAAGCATGTCCCTAGCTCTGTTGGTGCCACTGGCAATGCCTCATCTCCTCTGATGCAGAGCCCTGGGGGGATGTACAGACACATAAGCATGAGATCAGAGGATGTGATGGTTGAGACCCAGGTGCAACAAAGTCTTCGATACAAGAGCAAAGCTATGTCTACAAGGCTTTAATGCATATCAACTAATATTACATAAATTGCACCTACAACGCACTTACAAAACAGAAAGAATTTGTGTGCAGTTACATCTGTTAGTGGTTGTTGGGTACTGTGCTCCTCTCTGATAGGTGAAGCAAATCCCTGCCTGTGCTGAAAGCTGTGACTCTTGGAAACACTGCAGCACATGTCAGGTGCAGTGCATTTGAAGTTATCAAATACAAACCCATTAAAAGTGTTGAGTAGTTTTAAATCTAAATTCCTCTTTATTCTCTTTTCAATTGGAAATGTATTGTATATTCTGAAAGTGCTAATACTACCTTGACATAACTCCTCTTGACAGTTGGGAGAAGGTTTACAGGTTACAGGCATTGATACAGCTTTTCAAAAACTTTTAACTGTTTTTGTTTAGATTCCAACAAGGTTTTTCAAAATTAGCCTTTGCAGATCGTGTAGAAATGTGTTCTCCCCATATGTGGTGTTTTCAATGCTGACACTTGGTGGTGCTGCAGTTAATATTTTTCTGCATCTCTTTCTCTGCTTCTTGGCTTGTTCTTCATTTGCTTGGGCTGTTGAAGCCCGTGAGAAAAAAATATTCATGTTTCTGAGGAACCATGCTTAATCTTTCAACAGTTAGAAGAACAGTTTAGGAGAGACAGGCAAGGGAGAAGAGGAGGGGGTGGCCCTGTATATTAGGGAATCTCTTGATGCCGCACAACTTGAGGCTGAGGATGAAAGGATTGAGTGCCTGTGGGTTAAAATCAGAGGGAGGGCTAACAAAACTGACATCCTGGTTGGAGTCTGTTATAGACCACCCAACCAGGATGAAGAGGTTGATGAAATATTCTATAAGCAACTGGAGGCTGTCTCAAGATCATCAGACCTTGTCCTTGTGGACAACTTTAACCTGCCCGACATCTGTTGGGAACTTAACTCAGCAGAGAGGAGGCAGTCCAGAAGGTTCTTAGAGAGTAGGTAGGACAGCTTCTTGATGCAGCTGTTAAGTGAGCCTACCAGTCAGGCCCTGCTTGACCTGCTATTCTCAAATAGAGAAGGGCTGGTTGGAGATGTGATGGTATGAGGCTGTCTAGGGTGCAACAACCATGAGATAGTGGAGTTTTCAATATGCAGGGAAATAAGGAGAAGCAATAACAGAACCCTTACTTTGGACTTCCAGAGGGCAGACTTCAGCTTATTTAAGCAACTAATTTGGAGAGTACCCTGGGCAGCAGCCCTTAAGAACCAAGGCGTCCAAGATGGTTGGACCTACTTCAAACAGGACTTCTTGAAGGCACAGGAACAGGCTGTGCCCACGTGCCAAAAGATGAGCCGCCAGGGAAGGTGACCAGCCTGGAAGGTGACCAGCAAGCAGGTCTTGAAGGAATTAAGGGGAAAAAAGAGGAGGTATCACCTTTGGAAAGGCAGGGAGGCAACTTGTGATGCGTTTAAGGATGTTGTTGGATCATGTAGGAGAAAAATTAAGAGAGGCAAAAGCCCAGTTAGAACTTAAGCTGGCCACTTCTGTGAAAGACAATAAAAAGCATTTTTATAAATATATTAATGCTAGAAAGAGGGGCAAGAAGAACCTCCACTCTTTACTGGACCTGGAGGGGAACATTGTAGCTAAAGACGAGGAAAAGGCTGAGGTACTAAATACCTTCTTTGCCTCCATTTTCAACAGTAAGGCAGGAGGACTTCAGGATAACTGGCCTCCTGAACTGGTAGATGGGGTCAGGGAGCAGTATAATCCCGCTGAAATCCATGAGGAAATAGTTAGGGACTTGCTGAGCCACTTGGATACTCACAAGTCCATGTGACCAGATGGGATCCATCCTAAGGTGCTAAAAGAGGTGGCAGATGAGCTGGCCAAGCCTTTCTCCATCATTCAACACCAGTCCTGGCTCACTGGAGAGGTCCCAGATGACTGGAAACTGGCCAATGTGATGCCCATCCACAAGAAGGGCCGGATAGAGGAACCTGCAAACTACAGGCCTGTCAGCCTGACCTCATTGCCACGAAAGAGTATGGAGCAGATCATCTTGGGGGCAATCACAGTGCACCTGCAGTATGGCCAAGGGATCAGGCCCAGCCAGCATGGATTTAGGAAGGGCAGGTCCTGCCTGACCAACCTGATCTCCTTCTATGATCAGGTGACTGTCTGGTGGTTGTGGGGAAGGCTGTGGATGTAGTCTACCTGGACTTCATCAAGGCCTTTGATAATGTCCCCACAGCAAACTCCTGGCCAAGCTGTCAGCCCATGGCTTGGACAGCAGCACTCTGTGCTGGGTTAGGAACTGGCTGGAGGGCCAAGCCCAGAGAGGTGGTGAATGGTGCCACATCCAGCTGTCAGCCAGTCACTAGTGATGTCCCCAGGAATCAGTGCTGGATCCAATCCTATTCAATTTCTTTATTGATGATCTGGATGAGGGGATTGAGTCTACCATTAGTAAGTTTGCAGACGACATCAACTTGCTAGCAAGTGTTGATCTGTTAGAGGGCAACAAGGCTGGTGAGAGGTCTCGAGCACAAGCCCTATGAGGAGAGGCTGAGGGAGCTGGGATTGTTTAGCCTGGAGAAGAGGAGGCTCAGGGGAGACCTTATTGCTCTCTACAACTACCTGAAGGGAGGTTGTAGCCAGGTGGGGGTTGGTCTCTTCTCCCAGGCAACTAGCTCCAGAACAAGAGGACACAGTCTCAAGCTGTGCCAGGGGAAGTTTAGGCTTGAGGTGAGGAGAATGTTAATCACAGAAACAGTTGTGGGCTACCCAGGGAGGTGATGGAGTCACCGTTCCTGGAGGTGTTCAAGTGGGGATTGGACGTGGCACTTGATGCCATGGCTTAGTTAGTCATTAGGTGTTGGGTGATAGGTTTGACTTGATGATCTCTCAGGTCTTTTCCAACCTTATTGATTCTATGATTCTTATATTAATAACAATAATATTATCATTAATCATATTAATACTAGTAATACCAAATAAACATGAACACCAACCATACTGCCTCTGCCACTGCTGCCATTACAGTGCACATTTGCTTATAAGATATGTAAGCATCTTTCTAGTGAAACAGGCCAAATACAGGCATGATCCAGTAAATACTACTGTCAACAGAAAGGCAAAGATCTGAAAAGGTTTTTGAGAGGTCATGGAGTCTATCATACAGAAACAAGGATAGCTGAAGGTCTAATTAGCCTCCTCTAGAATACCAGTGTAGGCCTTATGGGAATATGTCAAATGCTTTTATCTGTGGGTTTTGTTGTTGTTGTTTGCTGGTGGGGTTTTTTGTTTGTTTGGACTGGTTTGGTGTGTTTTGGGGTTTTGTTTGTTTCGTTGGGTTTTTTGGTTTGGTTGGGGGTTTTTGTGTGTGTGTCATATATCTCCCATAGGGGATCTTTGCATGAGTAAAGATTAGAGTTGAGGTGGTGCAGATTTGGGATGTTCCAATTTCACAGGCAAGATATGGTCATATCTGCCAGTGGGCAGCAGAACGGAGATTTTGGCTTGTCCCAGAATTTCTGTGGAGCTCACAGGTGTCAGATGAACTGCAAGAGACAAGAAGAGATGCGCAGATGTCCTGATCTACTGCTTTTGCTCTGAGTGTCTCCAGGTTTTCCTCTGACACCCCAGAAGCTTGGTATGCCCTCTGGCTTTCACCCACAGTAGCCCTCATGGAAGCTCATAGCATTAAAGCAGGCATTGCAGGTCATCCTGAAGTAATAAGCAACAAGGTTTTACTGTTATGAATGAGGTTCATTCCTGTGTGGGAGGTAGCAATGCTGTGATGAGAAGCTGTCTCTCTGTTCCAACTCTCACTGCCTCAGCCCTCCACCTTCACACAGCACCAGCCACGGTTTCAGGCAGGAAATAACCTGTAGGGACAAACGATCTTAATTATTAGGACAAAGATTACTTGTTTAAGTGCAGATTCTTAGTAATAATATGAAAAGTAATGAAGATATGTTGTTGTAATTAACTCAAATCTGTTCTTTCCTCCCCAAAGATTTCCTTTTAAATCTAATTTTTTTTGTTGTTGTTGGTTAATTAGTATTAAAGACCCAAAGAGACAGCTCATTGTGGCTAATGCTGGGGGAAACTTCAACCCACCACACTCATACATGACAAACATGAGGTAGAGTGTAACTGCTATTATAGGCTTTCTGGGAAGTGGTCAGGTTACAGGCTCTAGTAAACAATGCTCTAGCTGGCAAAATGCAGTGAACACATAGACACAGAAGAAATAAGGTTAAGAAGTACAATGAATCTGCTCCTGCAGAAACAACAGAGGCATTCAGCTGGTGTGGAAAACTTGCTTTCCTAGGCAGGAAAATATGTTCTTGGTGGTACTGTGTGGTGAAAGCCTCAAAACATATGGTAGGATCAATTATGGTTTGGGACACATGTTTTAGAGCTTTTTAACATGTAACCTCCATATCTCACTGGTCTTGGTAGATAAAAATGAGTTGCTTGTCACATCCTACTGCTTTGCAGAGGCTGACTCTATATATGTGGACTTCGGAGTCGGTACAGATGAAGGGAATTATGCACTGGCAGAAAAAAAAGAGATGCCCATCATCATGTTGTGAATGGGAGAATTACAATATGTACCACTTACTCAAGCTCATTGAAAAACAGAAATGGGGAAAAAACAGAAAAGACTAGAAGTTCCCTTCATTATTTGATCGGAATTTTTTTCCCCAGAAGAAAAAAGTGTTCCTTTGTTTGCTTTTTCTTAGTTTATTTTTTGTTGTAGATGTAATTGCCTCTTTCTGTTAATATCTGAAAATTGGATGTTATCTGATAGAAGATTTTTTGTTTAACCTTTGTCTGTGGAATAAAGTTTGTTTTCCTTTACACTCTGTCTCTCCTTTTAACCAAAAGATTGTATTACATGTGATTTTCCCCTGGAAATTAGAGAGCAACCCTGCCTCTTCAGGGAAGTGACAGTAAAACTTAGTCTGTCTGACATATTAAAAAGGTTTCCTTAGCATTGTGCTCCAGTTTGTTTTAAATCAGCTTTAAAGTCAATGTCAAACATCTCTGCAGCACTCTTACTTCACTTTGCAATATGCATTGTAACTTGTAAGTCCTTAATTTACAGATACTTATTTACAGATGCACTTGTATATCCTGTCACTTGTGATGAAACTTGCTTACCATGGCATGGGAAAACTCCAGCAAAATTTTACCAATGACCTCTGAGCACCTGTTTCTATAACTAATTCAAATACTTTCATTAGGAAGAGGTATTTTTGTAAAATACACATTTCTACTTTAATTCACAGACATGCACAGGTGCATGAGCATGTCTTCCTTCTTTTCATGAGCATCCTATTTATTCTTTTCAGAAGCTTTTGATTATCTCCAAGGGTTGGATGCAAGCTGGAACATTGCTAAGGAAACTGAATCCATGAATCTCATGAACAAAAATGAGCAGTAGTTCTTTGTGCACCACATACTTCATGCCTACATACCTTATCTCAAAACAAGCAACTCAGCAGATAATAAAAATGAATGTCAGAGCCCTGAGATGACCATGGTGCTTCTGCATCTTCCTGGTGCTGGTACTCTCTGGCAAGGCCTCAGTCTTGGTCAGGGATGCTCTGGACCGGAGCTTGCATCTCCGCTTGGGCAGATGGCATGTTTATCTTGTGTTGTATCCATTACTATTCATATCATTAAATTCATAGTTAAAAGTGTTTGGGAAGTGATGCAAAAGTAAAGCGATTAATTCTTTTATGAATGAGTCACAAATGAAGAAAATCTAGCCTTAAACTACCACTTATCAGGTGTATAAAACATAAAAATCATAATATAAAATATATATGATATAAAATAGAAAATAGAAAAACTGTTCCCAACAGCCTTGTTGCATGCCAGTGACAGAATCATATTTCATACATTTCTGTACATAAATGCACATAAATATCTTTTAAAAGACTTGACTCTTTTTACCTCATACAGAGAACAATGCTCCTACCCAGAGCTCAAAATCCAGTGATTGACTGAAGCACATATAGCTCAGCTTCCTCCAAGCTGGCAAGGTACTACTGAGGCAGATGGGTGAATCTCCACAGTGGATTAGTCTCTCAACTGCAGCACCATTATCTTTCCCACTTAAACTTTTATTTAAGACTTTCTGCTGTTGCCTTATGTGTGTACCTGTAACTTGAAATTTGACTTCCCAGGGTGAGTGTTTTTATAGATTCAGCTGCCAACAGCCTGTGAGGCACAGAGTTTCTGTCCAACAGCAAAAGAGATCCAGTGACAGGAAGATTTCTGGAGGGCATGGAAACTTCCCTTTCTTGTATATAAAAGCAATAAAATTATGAGATGAGCTCTAAAGGCCATGGCAGAGGGATCTGTTTGTATACCTGCCTTTGCTTCATGTTCTCAGAATGACCTTGACTGTAATCATGGGTGTGAGGAGGTCTGGGCTGCCATGGAGAGGCAAGTGCAGCCTATGCTAAGAGCTCTCCATTCTTTCAAAAAGGTAATTTTTATGAAGTGTAGTCTGGATGTTGCTGATGAGCAGTCAGGAGGGGAGGTTTTGACAGAAAACTTTCCTCCTGGAAGTTGTTTTATTTGATTATTTTTGCTTTAGATCTCATTTGTAAACTGCTGAAGTGCACAAAGGGGTTGTGGCCAGGGGCTTTCTCTGTGCTTTGTGCTCTGGCTAAACTTCATAAACAAGCTGTAACCCTCAAGGTAGATTTTAATTTGTTTATCCTGGGCCTTGCCTCTTTTATTTTCCCCTTCAACTGATCAGACCTTGAACCTTTTGCTTCTTTAAACAAAAATTTATACTTTTCCCCTGTTTCTATATTTCTTTCCCCTTTTATGAAAAAAAAAAAAAAAAGGCAATTATTAAATTTTGTTTACTTGTTTGTTTTTTTAAAACTATAGGTTGTAAAAACAATTCTGCAAATGTCCAAACCTTTTAGGGTGTGCACCTTTTTCTACAGGAAAGCACCACAAAGGTTGGGCTAGTTCAAAGCCTGTTAGGAGAGGTCACACTCCAGGCAGAAGAGAGCCTGGAAACAAATTTCTCTTCTGCAGGAGATATATGTATCAAAACCATACCCTGTGAGGGTAGATAGTACTTTGATGGATTTTTCTCCTCTAAAAATGTAGCTTATTATGTCTTAAACATAAAAGGTCTAACCCTGTACCTGTGCTGTACTTGAAGCATAAATAATTTTTTTCCAGCTAAAGGCAAGACAGCAATGAGATGCAGATGAGGGAACATCACTGGAGGAGAAAAATACATTTTGATCAAAATATCCTTACATACATTTGGCAGTCAATCACAAGCTGCCAGTGAGACATGCTCAGGAAGAGCTGAGGATGCCTTGTGTCCTTTGAATGGCCTCACAGTGCAGGGACACCCAGGTTGTTTTGTTGGGGGGATAGCCTGGGTCTCAGAAGCACTTTGTGCATCACCTTGGGGTCACCTTCCAGATGACCTATTAATCAGATCAACACCTGCACCAGCATGGGGAGGCTGCTCCTGGCACTGGCCCATGTCCCTTTCCTCACCATGCCTGCCCTGTTCTCTCCCAAGATCACAGGCAGGGGTGGTTTAGCTTTGCCTTTCAAAAGAAATGTTAATTGTTTTGCTGGAGCTGGACTGGCAAAGCTGCCAGACCCCTTACGACAGCAGTGGGTTGCTAGGAACCAGTGCATAGCCATGCCTTCCCTGTGCTGAATGGGAGGAAGAGGTGGTGTGCAGGGAACACCCAGTGCTGTTGGCACAGTGGGGCTGAGGCAGAGTGCCACCCGCAGCGCCTTTGCACATGCTATTTCACACAGCTCAGTGATCACAAGGCTGGTCTCAGAAGTGTTCACCAAAGGGAATCGGCAGCCCTTGATGATCTCCCTTGCATGGCAAAAGCTGCAGCCATGGGTGCTGGATGAATCACAGGCCCAGGACTACTTCAGGGTGTGTATGCTGCATGCTCCTCTGGCTGTTAACTCGTGATCTTACAGCCTGTCCTTTCCACTGCCTCATGCAGCTGTGGAAACCAGAACTCTTTCCTCTTGTGGACTGTGGCTTTCTGTTATCCAAAACTAAACATCTCATCACATACCGCTTGTGCTGCTATTGCTGGTGCCCATTCAGGCCCTTCTAGAGTGCCTCTGTTTGCCCAGTCCCTGTTTGATATTCTTAGCCACTGAGATTTGCTGGTAACAGGCAGTCCTGTGAACAGTTTCCTATGGACTTCCTTGGATGCATTTGTATCTGCTGAGCTGCAAGTTCCATTTAAAGCAATTTTCCATGAATGAGACATTCAGAGCATCCGTCTCTGGAGCAGCCTATCCAGTGTCTAGCAAAGGGTGGCATCTCACCCTGGCCTGTCTCTCTTTGGCGTCATTAATAGGCCTCTTCCCTTTCCCAGATGCATTCATGCAAAGTTTGTGTAAGTTTAATTTTCTGTCTTCTCTTCTAAATGTGGCAGAAATAGGCCAGTGGCTCAGCAGCAGCTGGGAAGAAGAAAAGGTGATGGTGAGTACAGATCCGTGTTTCCTTTGGAAACAGGACCAGGAACAGGATGGATGTGTGCATAGAAAGAAGCTTGCAGTTTTATCTCCTTCATGATAAAGCAGTGCTGCAGAAAGTAGCTGGGTAGAGAGAAAGAGGCTTTTCAGGACATTAAATTTCCTGCAGTGTTCAAGCAGGGACAATGCATTTCTTAGCTGGGTAAAAGGACTGTTTCAAAAGACCTTTCCCCTTCAAAGCCTCACAGCCCCTCCTATGTTTCTGAGATTGCTTTTGGAAGGAAACAAAAGATGCAAACACCAGACCAAATGTGTTAACTGAAAAAGATATTTTTTCAGTCAAGCAGATGGCGAATAGAAACCTACCACAGAAAACAGCCTTATGCAACTCTTTTCACAACCAGCGTGCGCCTGGTAAATACAAATCGGCAGATAGAACAGTGAGACAGAGCTAGGCAAAACAGCTTGTGCTATTGAAACAGTGAGGCAAGGAGCATATAGTAATTTGTAATGAACTTGTGGAGGATACGTAATAGTACAAAGGTGGTGATGCAATCCAAGTTCATTTGTGCAGCCCGCCAAACCCTACAAATCCACAAAACAAGCACGAGTCAGGCAAAGCTAAAGTTACACTGGTGGCTGCGGCTCGGCTGGTGGCATGGGAGTGTTGTGCATTGTGAACCAACCTGCTTATTTAACTGCTGGTTTCCTAACTTTAACTTTTTTCTTGTAGATTTAAAAACTTTTATTTAAAACAGTCACTTGTGTCTCTCACATGGGCTGCATATACTGACAGTCGCTCTCCCGTGTCCATGTCTTTCCTTATAGAATCATATTTTTGATTGACTTTCATACAGAAGAAACTCCCAGAGGAACTCGTTGAACCATATGGGTCCTATCTTTTGACATAACAATTATTGCCTGGTAATAACACAATAGCAATAGCAGCATGTTTGGGGATCAACAGCAAAATACTAATGAATGTTAATGCATTGTTTTAATCTACTACATTTGTTTAGTTGATGTAGTTATTAACCTTCTGGTCTGTGGTTAATAAGGCATTCTATTTTAAGGAGATATTATCGGGGGGAAGAAGAGGAAAACAACACTGATGAAATGAGACAATTTGTTCTTCATTTCGTTTACATTTTGCTTGATAATTGACAGCAGGTTTTAACCACTAACCCATAGACCGGAGGGACATTGATGTTATTTTAATAGCACAGCAACAGAGGGGTGCTTTTTAAGAAGAGAATGTACAGCTTGTTTTAGCTTTACAAAAGGACATTATAGCCAGGAAATGCTGCACGTTGCACAAGGCAGCCTGAGGGGCTAGACTGGTCACACAAGGTCCACACTGTACTGAGCGATCACCCAACAAAGCTGGTGGCCACAATGGGCTGACTGCAGGATGAAAGCCAACAACAAGTGGAGCACAAGGCTGTTTCATAGTGCACAGATGGTCACTTCCCATGGGGCAGGGTTCCTTCCTCTCTGCTTTAAATTACTCCCTCCCTATTCTTCTGCCCTCTCACTGTCACATGCTCTGGCCCCTGTGCTCATACTGAAGTGCAGCTCATTGGTGTCCACTCAGCTTGGTTTGAGCCTTTTAGTTATAGTCTGTCATAGGATTTGGGGTTTCTGGGAAGAGAATGGAGGAATTTCATTGGGAAAAGGAATAGCCTTTCGTGTCCCTCCTCTCATCCTCCTTTCTAGAAATCTTTTCTACTCCAGATGAGACTTATGGATGTATCTAAGGGATATATTTAAGAGTACAGCTTTCACTGACAAGTAGTGAGACTCATTTCTCTAAACCCCCCGGCCTATTTGAAAGTTTCCCTTAGGTACAGAAAGCAGTATCCGTGATCTATGGTAGCAAGGAAAATGTCCTCAAAAATAAAAAAGATGGAGCCTGGGTATGTAACTTTCCAAGTTCAGACAGCATGCATCTGCTAGAACCCCTACTCCCCTTTAACCACCTTGATCAACTCCACCTGTGACCCCACAACTCCCTTCTGAGGCTCTCTTTAAGCCAGGACCCCTCCTCTCTTCCCTGGTGGTGCTGTAGGGTGTTGCTCTCTAGGAGGAAAGTTGTACCTCTCCAGTGCTTTGGAAAGAAAGAAGGATATTATGGGTTTATTTCTCATTAAGATTTCTTTTAAAAGCTTTCCTTTTAAAGAAAGTTCCTTTCATGTAGGGTGAGGAGCCTGAAGCCTATATTGCTGCTTATAAAAATGTGTGAACATACAAAGCCAAGCCTGCCATTTTCATCAGTTTCCTCTTGTACTAGGGTGGCTGAAGTAAGATTCAAAAATCAAACAGTGAAGGTAGGGGGGTATTTAAATTAGTTTAATCTCTAAGTTGTTTCAGCCATATTTTCAGCTACTAAAAATCCCTTCTCTAACCTGGGAAAAGTATATTGCTGATAAATTGATTCACTCTAAAAGAAGGCACTTCCTGGGGTATATATTTGGATGTTTCTCTTCAGTGATTGTGACTGTGCACCATTATTCAAGCAGCTCTCTGGAAAGGATCTGTGTCCCTGTGACAGGGAAAAGCTTTCAATATTTGTATGCATGCTAAATCAACTTGCCTTGAAAATATTAGAGCTTACCAGTCTTTTAGTAACTAGATGCGTACTAAGGCTGTTATATCTGTAACTTCCTTCTGTTCACAAATGCCAGCAAGAGAATAACAGACTAAATCAGAACCACTTTTTTCATTATACTTAATTTATGACACTGGACTCTCCTTTCATGCTATTCCTTCTTGCTTCTCTTTCCTCTGAGGCAGCTGTTTATTATATACCCTGCTGGTTCAATTAATGAGAAAAACAAGGTCCACTTGTGCTGACTAATGCAGAAACCCCACAACTTTCCAACAGTCACAGCGGGAAGGAAAGATATCTGTGTGCTTCATCTCTTGGAACAGTGATAGCCACAGCCTGAAAAGTGCTGGCATTTGGTCTGTGCTCAGGAAGTCAATCTCTAATCTACAAACTGCCTACAAAAAGCAGTTGTACTGTCAAGTTAGCATTCTTATTACAAATGCAACCACTGTTCACACAACTCCAGATCAAACGTAATATAGCACAACTGTGAAATATTTAAGAACCTATTTTGCTCCATAAGGTAATACTTCTGAAAGGAAACATACAAATACTTGTTTTGAAGTTTTTCCTTTGAGCATTTCAGGCATGTGTATTCCACAACTACTCCCTGATTTTTTCAGAGATATGCACACAGTATGTTGCTTTTTCTTCAAAACTTTTGATTTCTTGAAAGCTATATTGATCCATGGTAGAAAAACATGTACAATTCCATATGATTTTCTTGTAATTCCTTATTTATTTCTGCTCAGATTCCAGTGCCTTTCCTCTACAAAGCAAGATTGGTACAGAACATTGAGAACAGGCTGAGACATCGTTCTTTTATCACTGTTCAAAGTATCCCCCAGGTTTTTGAAGATCTGACCCTAATCAAACAATTACGGGGGAGTGGTATTATTGATTTCTTCTATGATATGTCAGATTGAGTCATTTTATGCCTCACTTCAAAGGAACCAAAATATAATCTATAGGAAAGATGCTGAAGACATGACAATTCTGGATACTGTGAACATGAAATTCAAGTGAACTTGAAGTCTCATAGGGAATGGAGTTATGTGAATAAAAAACAAAAAGAGGTAGTGCAAATCCCAGTGAACTGAAAGGCTAAAGCTGACAAGTCAGAAACATGACAAATGAGTGGAAAGCGAGCTGTTTATGGAGTGGGAAGGAAAGTGAAAGAATTGTCATTCTCCTGTCTCTAAGATAAGACAACATTATATATTTCACATCATATTATTTCTCTTAACAGTGCTAAGAAAATAGACAAATGTGTCAGTAGACCTCAGATAACTCTAGAAATGTGATCTCATCTATTTCTGAGCTCTCAGTTTTTCCTGTCCTCAGGACTGAGGTACACAGGTTCTTCATTTGTTTTCTGTTTGAATGTTTTATGATGCTGTGTTAGTCCAAATTAACTCTTGGTTAACTTTGAATAAAATGAGATTGACATATTGGGATTTCAGGTACATCCCACTGCAAGGGAAAGGCATCTTTGCTGAGATCAAAGCGTATTTCTTTTGTGTTTGGTTGATTGGTTGGTTGGGTTTTGTGGTTTTGTGGGTGTGTGTTTGGTTTGTTGGTTTTGATTTAATTTAATTCAATTTAATGTAATTTTATTTTATTTCATTTTATCTTTGAAGTCTGGAAGAAAGTGAGTGGTCCTGGAGATCAAGGTAGAGGTCTGCTCTCCAGGAACTCCTCTTCATGTTGCTCTGCAGTTCGCCACCTTCCACCGCTGCCCCTTTCTGTGAGAAAGTGGTGTAGGAAAGGATTGATAATATGCTCAGTCCTGCTGTGTAAGAGTGTGTACAAGGCAGTCAATTCTTTCTTGCTTTTCTCACTTGGAGGAAAATGTTTCCCTGATTTGAGTATAGCTCTAAGTACAAGACAACAGTGTTTATGAAATTCCTGCAAAAGGGCTGTTAGTGCCACTAACTGAAATGGATTTGTGTAGATTTAAACTTCCAATAATACTGATCCGGTGATCATATTGAGCTTGGGAGGTAACTGAACACAAACCAGTATAATGAGGATAATATATTATGAGCTGGAGTCATTAGAAGGAAATAAGTCTAGCCAAAACAACTTTGGGATTATTATTACTAAGCAGACTGATAAGACTCTCTTCCATCAGAATGGGATGTGACAGCATTGAGAAGTATTTTGTCACTCACATCTAGAAAAAAGAAAAATGTGTTGTTTCTGTCCTGTGACAACTCATCATCATTGCTGTATATTAAGAGCAAATGTCATCCTTTTCACAGGTTTCCCTAGAACACCCAAATAAACTGGCTGTATTTATATTCCCTTGAAGAGTACAGGCACTGGTATTTAAAGCACAGTTGGTGATTCATGGAAAACTGATAAACATTTCCAAACAATGGTACTGAGAGCTTGCATTGTGCTGCCTATAGCTGCTGTTTCTTGTATCTTACCACTTAGTCATACATCCGGAAACACCCAGAGATCTTCTCTGTGGTACAGATCTATTTGTGTTGTGAACATCACTACTTCTTTTGCAGATGGCTTGTTTTCTTAATATTGTGCTTGCTGGATTTCACAGGTAATGGATGTAAGAACCAAAGGGAGCTAGTGGAAATCCCTGTGAACTGCAAGGCTTAGCCTGGAGGAGACTGAGGGGTGACCTTACTGCTCTCTACAACTACCTGAAGGGAGGTTGTAGCCAGGCAGAGGTTGGCCTCTTCTCCCAGGCAGCCAGTACCAGAACAAGAGGACACAGTCTCAGGCTGCGCCAGGGCAGGTTTAGGCTGGATGTTAGGAGGAAGTTCTATACTGAGAGAATGGTTGCCCATTGGAATCGGCTACCCATGGAGGTGGTGGAGTCACCTTCATTGGAGGTGTTCAGGAGGAGACTTGATGGGGTGCTTGGCTGCATGGTTTAGATGTTGGGTGGGTTGGATTGTTTGATGGGTTGGACGCAATGATCTTGAAGGTCTCTTCCAACCTGGTGTATTGTATTGTATTATTAAACATGACAAGTGAGTGGATAGTGAGCTGTTTATGAAAAAGGAAGGAAAGTGAAAGAACTGTCTTTGTCCTGTTGTTAAGATAGGACTATTATAATAATATAATACTTCTGTCTCTGAAAGATACATTTGTGATTGTCTCCACTGAGATGTTAGTAGAGGCTGCTTTGGCCATTTTACAGAGTTGTAGGAATTTACTAGGTATGAAAATAATTTTTAACCCTAGGCTGGTGGTTCAGTTGTGGGGGTTTTTGTTTGTTTTGATTTGTTGTGGTTTTCGTTTTACTGCCTGTGCCATGTCTGTTCTGAGTAAACATCAGATGCCAGAATGGGCAAACCACAACTTTTCCTAAGTATTTAGTGCTGTGAAAAAGGTGGTTATTTTCACTTGAACTCATTTCCTGAAACATTATATAACTTTCTTTGTTGAGCAAAGATAAGGGGCTAAACACAGTTGGTTCTAATCTTACCTCTAAATTAAAACAATAAGGAATTAGCCTCTACAGTGGAAAAGGAGGGAAGTTAAGAACTGTAATTCTTCAGTTCAATCATAACTTCATCATCTGAGTTTCCAAAGTGTACTGCTCTGAATAAATTATTATAGGTTGGGAAATGGGGATTTAGAAAAGGGTCTGAAAGGATTTTTTTTTGGCTACTGTTTGATAAAATGAAAAGAACTGACAAGTGCTTTGTGATTTGATGCAGGTGGGATGAGAAACTGCCTTTGTGTGCAGCATGCCCTAGGTCCCTGGCTGACAGGTGGAAGTGTCCATGGGGGAGCAAATGGAGACTGAGGGAATGGGCTTTTGGGTGCCTTTTTGTATCAGATGGGCAAATGTGACACCTATCTATAAGAAAGGCTGAAAGGAAGATCTGGGGAACTACAGATCTATAAATTTGACCTTGGTGCCAGGAAAGATCATGGAGCAAATCATCCTGAGTGCCATTATGCAGCGTGTGCAGGGCAATCAGGTAATCAGGACCAGCTAGAATGGGTTCATGAAGGGCAGGTCCTGCTTGACAAACTTCATCTCCTTCTACGACAAGGTGACCCACTTAGTGGATGAAGGAAAGGCTGTGTATGTTGTTTACCTGGACTTTAGTAAAGCCTTTGACACTGTGTCCCACAGCATCCTCCTGGAAAAACTAGCTGCTCATGGCTTAGATGGGTGGACACTTCACTGGACAAACTGGATGGTTGGGCCCAAAATGTGTAGTGAATGGAGTTAAATCCAGTTGGTGGCCAGTCACAAGCAGTGTTCCCCAGGGTTCAGTACTGGGGCCACTCTTGTTTGATAGCCTTATCAATGATCTAGATAAGGGGGCCCAGTTCACCCTCAGTAAGTCTGCAGGTGACAATAAATTGGGAGGGAGTGTTGATCTGCTTGAAGGTAGGAAGGCTTTTCTGAGGCACCTGGACAGGCTGGTTCAATGGCTGAAGCCAACTGTCTGAGATTCAACGAGGCCAAGTGCTGGGTCCTGTCCTTGGGTCACAACAAATCCACGCAGATGCGGGGAAGAGTGGCTGGGAAGCTGCCTGGCAGAGCCAGCAGTGTGCAGAGGTGGCAGAGAAGGCCAACAGCATCCTGGTCTGTATCAGGAATTGTGTGGCCAGCAGGACCAAGGAAGTAATTGTCCTTCTGTACTCAGCACTTGTGAGGCCACACCTTGAATACTGTGCTCAGTTTTGGGCTGCTTGATACAAGAAAGACATTGAGGACTTGGAGTAGGTACAGAGAAGGTAACTGGTGAAGGATCTGGAGAACATTGCTTATGAGGAGGAAGCTGAGGAAACTGAGGTGGTTTAGTCTGGAGAAGATTGAGTATTGCTCTCTACAATCTCTACAACTACTTGAAGGGATGTTGTAGCCAGGTGGGTTGTGGTCTCTCCTTCCTAGTAACAAGTGACAGGATGAGAAGAAATAGCCTCAAGTTACACTACGAGAAATTTAGATTGGATTTTAGAAGGAATTTCTTCACTGGAAGGATTCTCAAACACTGGAATATGCTCCTCAGGGGGTGGTTGAATCACCATTCCTGTATTATATAAAGAGCACTGTAGATGTAATGCTGGGGGACAGTGTTTAACACCAAACTTGCTAAAGTTAGATAATGGTTGCACTTGGTGATCCTAAAGGACATTTCCCATCAAAACAATTCTATGATTATAAGATGCTGGATACATTTTTCATAGAGAATCACAGCAGCATTTATGGGTCTTGAAATTGAACAGACCTCCACAATGCAATTTGTTGAGATAGTTGCTCATAAGCCCTAGACAGTTCTGTATTTGCATGAGAGGAGACTGGATGGGGTGGCTCTTTCTCCAGCGGAAAGCTGGAGTTGAGAAAGTGAGGAAAGAGCTTCTTTGTCTGTAAAACCTGTGGCTTGCTTTCAGTGTGCTGTTATGATCCCAGTAAACAGGAGCTGGTAGATCATCTATCTGCTGAGACATGAGATGGGTTCCCACTATTGGACTCAGTCAGGATTTAATGAGTAACTTCACAAATGTTAATGAACGTAGAAATGTAGTCTTCCTCTGGGTAATGCTGTGGGCTGCATTTGACTGCTTGATGTATCCAAAAATGTTACGTGTAAGAGGTTAATGAAGCTCTAGCAGTGAGCTGTGCCTGCTAATTGCAACCCTTTGCCCTCCGGAGTCTGTACTGCTTCCTGAACTTGGATCAGAAATGACAACAAGGTAATTGTTTAAGTGAAAGCTAATTGCATTATTATTGTATATTCACTGGCCAATAACACATGCTACTTGTCATAAATAATAGTGTTGGGAAAGAATGCCTGGATCAATTCAATTCACCTTCAACATCAAACAAATTACTTAAGTTTTGCTGTGTGTGCATACAAAGCAGTACTCACAGTCCCTCAGCTCTGTCATCTCACTCTGTGTCAATGTTTAGAGAGAGGAAAACAGAGACCTTCTCAGATACAGGCAAGTTGTTTTCAATGGAGGAACAAGAATCCTTCAATATGAATTGTAAAAGAAGTTATTTTTATCACAAAGGGCTTACATAAAACTATATTTGTAAACATCTCTATTGTTTGTGAACAATAGAATGAAGCAAATAATGGAGGGGAAATTAACAACAGTCTTATTTCTGCTCAATTTTTTTTTCTTTTAAGATATGAAACTTTCATATCACAGCAGAAGAATGATTTTTGTTAGGACATACCTTCCCACAGCAAATTAAGAATCTGTGCTAGATGTTATTGCTGTAAATTGCTGTGCCTTTAATGACATCCATAGCTTATGGGCTCTGGCCGCAAAAGAGGATTACCAATGCCTTGGTGCAAGAGATAGGAAAAGTTTAAGGGTGCCATTTACACATCAATAGTATGCAGTGATTTCAAGGTTGCTCACTGGCACTGAGGAACTCTCTTGAGACAGATACTTTAGCAACTTGGAAGAGATCCTAGTTAACATGACAATCCTGTGAAATTTCTGAAGAATATGAGGTAAACACCATCTGCAGAAAATGCTACTTGCAGCCTGAAAAACCACTTTGTGTATGCACGAGTATAAACTGAGGTATTTTCTATACCACTTGTGTCTTTTCCTCTAGGGAAAAGAGAAATGGAGCTGGGAAAAATAAATTTTAAAAGTCAGATATCTATCTCCTTTCCCCTGTGCTGAGAGGATCCCAAGAACTAGGCTGAGAGGACATAAATGCTTTGGGATAAGATAACCTTTCTCTCCTATGAAAGCAACTCCTTTGTCTGCCTGTGGTGTAAGAAACACTTTTCCAAACACTGTTTAAGTACTTCATGTAAGACATATGTTGCATAAAATGTACAGTGTTCTGATGAGGCATAGGTTTGAGGTAGGTTTCCCAAGCCGTAACTCTGAGAAGACTTTCACTTTTTGGCTATGCTCAATGGTTGAGTGCAAGTATTCAGTAGGAGTGTTAGCCTCAAAAGCCTGGAGCCACTGAGGTGGCGGTTGGGGCTCAGAGGCCCAAAACAGTTTCTTAGTCACAAGTTTGAGAATGTCAAACCCACAAGAGGAGTCACCTTGATATTTATCGGTGTTGTTTGCTAGCCCATCCTTGCATTCATTGTCATTAGGGAAATTCAGCTTTTGGTCCCCTGTCATTTCTCCCTCCTGCCCATCACCCTCCCTTCCTCCCTCCCTCCCCTCCCTGATTGGGTAATCTTTCATTTATTTTTTGTCATCATTTCCCCCACTCCCTGTATCAAAACCAAACATTAGAATCAACATTGTTAGGCTTTTACAACCAATTAGATTAACAGCATGTCATTGTTTTCATATTAAATCCTGATTTAAATGATAATATGTTGGACCATATACTAGTTCCTGGTGGCTTATTTTCATAAATAGAAGCGTTGGTATCCTGCAGATTTTCTGGTTTTGGCTGGTTTGTATAATGAAAGGTTAGGTTCCAAATAAGCCTTTTGGAGTTACGTGGAACTATAGAAGTAGGACAGATACCTGATATCACTGTCCTACATTTACAAGTGCCTGTGTGAAATGAGATACATTGGGACTTGAGCAGACTTCTGCAACTTGAGTCAAGTATTAGGAAAGTGGGGTTGGATGTAGCAGGCCAAACTGGATAGAGCTTGTTAGTTGTGGGAAGTAATGTTAGTTCTTCTGGTCACTCTTATGTTGCTTTCACATCCTGTTTCAGTCTATGAATTGCTTCCGAATGAATCAAAGCTGTTTGTACACAGAGCTGACATGGTTTCCATACTCAGCCTTCCTCAATCAAACTATAAAGGTCATACCACCTGCTGGTGAACATTGCTGGCTCCAGCAAAGATAGGCCATTGCTCTCATTCACTCTTGTAATTTATTAATTTCTCTTCCTTTTCTAGTGGGAGTATTTCCCAGGAGCATATGAAGTAGAGAAACTACTGCTAGGAAGTCGCAGAATTGTGATATTGTTACCTGCTTGAAGGCAGTCCTAGTTGATAGCTCTTGAGGACAAAATAATTTTGATTTTTGTCTTCAGATATGTTATACTGAAAATATTAAGCAAATCACATGTTTTTTTAGAGAATTCACTGTAGTGGGTCTAATAAGCACCTCCTCACAAGATGTTTAACATTGTTAAGCATTCCTGTAAATTTAAATTCACTGTTAGCTGATGAAAGAATATTTTCACTGGAACCTGGCTATTGGTTTAGATTTGGAAATACCCATTTCCAAAGGGATAAAATAGCCAAATGGCTATGAGGACCTCAAGGGACTGTCTTGCATGCTGTTTGCTGCCTAGCATCAGTTTCCTGTGGGGAATTACTTGAAGTGTTTCAGGCAATTAAACTGGAAAGGAGCAGCAGAAAAAAACATGATTTCTTCTTGCAATTATTTTTGGGAGTGATTGCAGCCCCAGACCTGTAAAAGCACATCCTGCTCTATTTGTTTATCCTTGAGGGTTTCATTTAGAGCAGCCTGAGTTACCTTCCAATGCTTTGAGAGGATACAGAGGTGGTGCAATATTCACATTGCTCCCACAGTACTGGGAGAAAGGAAAGCAGGTGCATCTTGAATGCATGTGGGAGAGGTTCAGCTTGGGAAATTGTCCTTCTGGATAAGTTAGCAAAGTAGAATCCTGTCTGCTTGGGAAAACCAGTTTTACAGTGCATGTGTTTTAATGCTGCTTGAATAATTCCCATCAGAAGTTACTGTGGATGAATCCAAGTATATGTAGCCTGTGTTTGGTATGAAAGTGAATTCAGCTAAAAGAGCAACTTATATTCTGAGTGAAGTTGTCTGCAAAGGCAGCAAAGTGGTTTAATGGAGCTCTTTCTAATGACCTAAAGGCATGAACTGCTGTTACTTCTACCCTCCGTGGGAAGAACATGGCATACAAACTTTCTTTATTAAATCCAAAGAGAAGTAAAATCATTGGAAGCTTTTAGAATACCATGAGTATGTCTGACCCTTAACTTCTGTAGCCTTGATTTTGCCAGATATGAAAACCAAGGGCTTGGTCTCCACTCTTTTATAGGAAACCTACAGGTTTAACACCCACTTGTTTCTCCTAATGGTGAAACATGTCATTTTGTCAACAAAAACAAAGCCTAAAAGTATTGCAAATGTATTCTCATTTGCATGTCCCCACATATACTTTACCTTGAATAAGACAAAAGCTGAATTACTAGCTTTGTGATTTATTTTTTTTACAGGATGGTCATTAGTGTTACTGGATTTCTTTTTTTGAGTTGTAGCTTAGTGATGCTGCCATGCATGTAGTGATATAAAGAAGGGATCAGACAAATAATCACTTGATAGCTGACCCACATAACTGATTACATGTGTGCTCTCACTACATCAGTCACAAAATCAGTGAGGTCTAAACATGAACAGAAGAGGGAAGCTAATTTTTTTTTTCTTTGTGACTAAAGGAGACTAAGAAACATGTACCTGAATTTTTAGGATCTGATATGGTAAATTATTGGAGTTGTTTATGTGCAAAGCCAAACAGTCAATCTGTTATTTTGCTGTTTTATGGGTTTGTTTGTTTGTTTTTAACTTAGATTGGCTGATGAGACTTGAGGGAGGGGAAAAGACACCTCTGGTTAGCTGAAACATTTCATTTTGGTAACTTTTTAAAAAGGTAGACAAATGCAAAAATAAAAACATTTAAACTTGAAAAAGTAGTAAAAATTATCTGTAGTACTAGTTATTTATTTACTTATTTGTTGTATTTTTTTGGAAGAAACTATTTAACAGACTTGTAAGGAGAAGAATACTGAAGATATTTTCTATTCTCAAAGTCAAGTTAAAAATTAAAGCTAAAGTCTTTGTTAAGTTTTAGCATATCAGGATTTCTCTTTATCAACACTCATTCAAGCAAACTTAAAAAATGCTAGTACCACTGATATTTTAATTGCTCTTTCCTGTGCTTTGGCATATTTTACGTTTCCTTGCTTTATCATGCTTAATCCCTATTAAAGAATATTAAACTCCATTTCCTTGAAATAATGTCTTTAACTATAGTTAGGAAGTGTAGAGATTAACTGCATTTTTGAACACATCTTTTTCTGTTTTCTTTATGGTGCCATACTTGAGCTTTAAGACTTTTTAGTGAATTTAGGGCTTGATTTGGAAATGGCCTAATTTACCATACTGTGGGAAGAAGGGATAGCAGAGAAGTCCTGGAGTGAAAAAATAATTAAAATGCTAATGAATCTGGCCCGAGCAAAGGTGTTTACCAATCAGACAGGAGGGAAGGAGTAGAGTTTGGAATTGCAATAAGAGATCAAAAGATGTCTGAAATGCAATTGCAAAAGGAAATTTATATATATATATATATATATATATATATATATATATATATAAGCATAATTAATTTAATTAAAGGTTTTGTAAAATGGATACAGAAGTAGGCACAAAAATGGATGATGCAGATGAATGTTTGAGATGAGCAGCTGATGTAATGTTTAAACATGTTAAGAAAAATATGGGAGATTCTCTATGCCAAGAATGAGGTGTTGGTTGGTGTGTTTTTTTTTTTTCTTTCTATATAAATACAAAGCACTGATCTGTGTAGACAGGAAAGGACTAGGCAGAGGCATACATGGATTCTCAAAAGGTGCATTTGCCAGAGTTTCCCTCATTACTGGCATGTCTCAGCTAAGATGGGACAAACTTTTGTTTATCAGAAGACACTTCTGTCTGGATCTCCCGGTGCTAAACTCTTAAATATTTGAGCACTTAGAGTACCCTGGCTTTTCTAGAAAGAATGCACCAGGGAAAACAGGTGGAGACTGACTTACTGTTGGCAGGACTGGAATTGGTACTATTTAATTTTGGCTCACCCTGCTATGGGATGCAAATAATGACCAACAAGTGATGACACCTTTCTCAGTTGCCACTGAAAAGGTGACCAAGTGCTAGATGTGGTTGTAATAAAGTAATAAATAGTGACACCTTTTGTTCAGAAAATGGAGATAGCCAGGAGCTGTGAGCACATTCTGCTTAAATCCTCAGGGCTTAAGTGGGTGTTTTGTGGCTCAGTCACTTATTGAAACTGTGCCCCAGGACATAGAGGTTCTGCTTCTGCTGTGCAGAGACTCCAGTGCAAGAAAATCTTTGGTCATTCTCTTGCTGTTTACATCTCAGTGGCTATTTTCAGACCAAAATTGTGAGTGTAAATTGTTTTACCCTCAAACAAGAAGAGGCAGTTTTGCCAAAATCAACAGCAGGCTTCAAAGCCTTCCAGGTTCCCCAGAACACAAAGGCTGACTCAGGGCCATGACTCACCATCAGGAAGCAGCAAGCCAGGGACCTCCTTATCTGCTTTCATATCTGGGGTGTGGGAATGAATGGTGGGGCGGGGTGGGGTTCATGTTGGTGGAAGAGTAGAGGAAAGGTTAAATATTATGGCAGCTTCCACTTCTTTGGAAAAATATTGGAAAACAGTCATCCTTTCTTATGTCCTTCCTTACTGGCAACTGAAATTGTTTTCATAGGGGGAAGCATGTAAGCATTGTAGACCCATTGACAGTTGTACAGTAAATCATCCCCTGAGTGAATTATTTATGTGCAGAGCAGTACATTAATTTTAAAGTTTTACAAGTGATGAGAGCAACTCCAGGCGTGCAGGGAATGGTCACTGCTAACTCTGTAACAACTCTGGGCTCTGTCAGTCTGCTCCACCTGGCTCTCTTTGTTGTCACTGCATCTTCCTCCCTGTGTGCAGCCCTGCCAGCACAGCAGGTGACTTATGGGTGAGATTGTGCAGGGCTTTTGCACCTGTCTTCTAAAATGCACCTTTTCTGCCTGGATAGCAAACTTTCCTGAGGCTTTTTGAAGGGAAAAAAGCTACTCCAGGGCCTAGGATACTACCAGTAAAAAATGAGGCACAGCATCACTCTTGGCAAAAGGTGCTGAAGGATGCAGAGAACTTCCTGCCTTTGGGCCTGTCTACATTCTGTGCTCCTTTCAAATCCTTCCCTGCTTTGAGAGTAAATAGTTACTTTAAGCTTCAGAAGATGTTTAATGGTTTTTCCTTTTGTATTAAATGCCAGGCAATATTACCCGATTATTTCATTGCTATCGTTGTTACCGGCTTCCTGACAAATTGTCTGGTGACTGGTCAGATCTCTGCCCAGCATCATTCTTGCATTGCTCTTTAGTGGGCTGTGCATCTCCCTCCTTTCTCCTCAAATCAAGGGTTTTCCTTACCTCATTGCTTATGGCCCAGGATGAATGACCCCAATGCTCTCAGCATGCCCTGGATTAGCTATGAGACTCAAAGAGTTTGTTATGGCCTGGCTTGTGTTTCACTTGCTGGGAGCTTCCCACACACCTGCCTTTTCTCAGAACCTTTTTCTAACTGGGTCATGCCTCATACCTGTTCCTTATCTCTTCACAGGCTGGGCTTTCCCTTTCTTGCTTTCTCCATCTCATGTAGAAGCATGTGTTCATGGTAATTAAGGGTGGTGATTAAACCAAACCAAACCAAACCAAAACCAAACCAAAACAAAAAATCCCCAAAACCTAAAGCAATCTTTCTTCCTTTGGCTGGGACTCAAAGAGACAGATGTTCCTGGTAAATGACTGCTCTAGGGCAATCCAAAGGAGCAACTGCCGCTCATGCAGGCACACCCAAACAGGTTCAAAATGAATTTGCTTAAGTAGCAATTGAGTCCTAGCCCTGTGTGCTTGGCTCATGCTGCCATGTATACTTAGCTTCTCGGTTTGGAGTTAGCTCCCATGAAATGGTCTTTGGTATGTTCTCCAGCCAGACTGCAATGGAGGTGGACCCTTGGGTGCCCTGTGGGGCAGGTAGTTTGTTGGCTTCCTCTCTGAAAAAGGCTGACTGTTCCTGTTGGTGAAAATGGAAGGGAAAAATAGGAGAGGAAATACTCGCTTTTTTGTATGGGGCTCAGTTCAGCACTGTGTAGTGCTCTGTGCAGTTTACACTGGGACTATCAGCAAAGGAATTGCTGCTATTTATATTACATTTGGGAGGAGTGCAAATGGTTTCATGGGTGATAAGGATTGGTGGCTTGGATCACAGCAAAGCAGACTTTAAAAGCTATTGTCTGTGTTTTCACTTAAACATCAGGTTTGGTTTGACAAAATGTGCTCATCTCCATTTGGTGTATGCAGGTGTATGTGGGAATTTTAAATTTACTTGTACATCTGTGTTTGAAATTTCACCTCAACAGCAATACTCGCGGAATAAAAGCACATGCTTTCTAGCATAAACTTAATTTTGTGAGCTGAAAAGCTCAAAGTTGTACCAAGTGTCAGTGTTCTCAATTATTTGATTGACTCCATTATGCCTGCAGGGAAAAAAAAAAAAAGAAAAAGAAAAAAAAACCCCAAACCACTAAAAACTGAAAAACCAAACCAACAAAATCCCCAAAGCCCCCAACCAACCACCCAACCAACCACTCACCCAACCAAACACAACAAAAACAAACCCAAAAACTTTTGTCTGTTTTCCCTCTTTGAAGTTTGACCAGAATGGTGCAATGCTCTTAGGAGTTCTTTTGGGACCAAGAAGAAATACGCTTTTAAAGAAAATAAGTGACTCTCTACAATTTTTTGCAGCTCTCACAGGAGGCATTTCCCTCTTTAAGTATCATTTCTTCCTTTTCTTGATCCTTTGTTGAAGGTTATAATCCTGTGTTTATAATGCAGTCTGTTACCATAGAAATAACTGATGTTGCTAACTAAGCTTGAAACTTCCTTGAGGGATAAAGGAAAGGGCTATTGCTTGTAATTGTTTCACCTTGTATTTGTGTCAAAATAACAAGTCTCCAGATGGATTTGTCTTCAGAGATCCTGAATTTAAACTTCTCTGCCATAATGTGAGAGAATTGAGGTCCTTTCAGTGGCAGTACTCTTCACTTTCTCCAAACAGCAGGCCTAATGGTGTGCTTCTGCATCCTGCCTTCTGAGCCTGCTTCAGGCTCTGACTCAGTTAAACCAAAGGATGGGTCAAGCTTTCTGTTCATCAAAGCTTTTCTTTCACTGTTGACACTGTAAACACTTGTCTATTAGCAATCTGCCTGTGTCAATACTCATTTCAGAAGGAGCTTATATGGTCAGTGCAATGTCAATAACTCTTATTGCTGACCCAGGATTTGAATAGGGGGCCTGCCAGCAAGTGAGGGGTAACACTCCTGCCCAAAAGGCCCTTGTGCTTGTCTGCTTCTGAAAGTTCTTGTTTCTGTATACTGTGACATGGTGTTTTGTCTACATCTTTTAAAGTAAATATCTAAAGCTAATATCTTTTGCTTGCAATTGTTCTCTGCTTGAGATGTGTTACTGCAAGCAATCTCATAACTGTGATTAGAAACATCTATGGGAGACACTTATATTTAAAGTCTCATAATGGCATATCTCACTTGTCTTTTTGCCTGGAAGTAGTGAAATGGTATCACTTTTGTTTGCATTTAGCTTCAAAACTAATATTGAAAATCGTAGGTTTATTTAGGAGGAGGGGCTTTCACTCTCTTTTCCATTGTAGGGAGAAACAAAGCAAGTTATTGTAGAAAACAATGCAAATTTAAGAGGAAGTTTCAGGTCATTGGAAAGGCTGCTTTACATCCATTCAGTGTGTGCAGTCTGGAAACCATGGTCACCTTTAGGTAGAACAATCTCTAATTCAGCAGCTGCTTAATGAAATAGGGCAGTTGTTGCTGAGTTTGCAGTCTCTGCTCCACTAATCTTGGATAATCCCTGTCACTGGAAAATAAGACAAGCCCCATCCTGGTAGGCATGTGCAATTCTGAGTAACCCTTTATCTCACTGGTCTTTGAAGCACTCTTTCTTCTTCCCTCCCTGTTCTTTCCCAAGTTCAGCTTTGTATCTTCTCCCTCATCTGGCAAATGAAGCTGTACCAATTTTTTTCTTTACAGTTCACCCTCTATTCTATACTACTTCAATTCTTCTTTACCCTCTTTTCTCTTAAAACACTGTGGGATCAGTGATGTGGGTTAAAAGTGTCAATATTTCAACTGCACAACTCAAGATTTATTACAAAAAGCATTCTTGGATATAAACTTCATATCCTACATGTGGGTAAACTGAGGCATAGACCTTTTTTTAAAGGTCACAAATAATTCAAAGCTGAATTTTCCCCTATATTAGGCTCAGGTTTAATTTTAATTTTAAAATTGTCTGCATTGTAGCAACATGATGTTTGTGATGTGGAAAGGAAAAGGGAAACAAGAAACATGATCCTTTGAAAATTGTTTAAAAAACAGTGTTGCACTTAGATGGTCATAATAATATGTTTGGATGTTCCTATTTTTTTGTTTTGTGTTTATGGCATTGTGTAATTTCATCAGTCTTTAAAACCAGACAGTGAATTTGAGTCAGTGATCCCACAGCCTTTTGGCCAGGCTACTATGATGTTACTTTCTTAAGCCTGGGATGGAAAAGCACTAGGAGGTGGAGTAAGCCAAAGGTAGGGTGTTACCCCAAATTTGTAAGCACTTTGTCGTTCCAGGCACGGTCTTGCTCTTTTTTCTTTTCTTAAAGTTTTGGAATTCCTGCTTGTAAAAGCAGTTATCTCTTCCCATGGCATCAAATATTTGGGTAATAACCTTAAATATTTTCACCACAGCCAGAGATAGCCATTTTTGTTTTAGTCTTTACATCTATTGTGTCAGGCTTAGGAAGAGGGACTGAAATGATGGGAGAAGAAGGATGGAAGGAAGGTGGAAGTGACAGCAGTAGGGGGGAAACTGCATTGTGCTTCTGGTCTAGTTGTTGCAGGGTGTGTCCAGAGAGAACACAGAACTAGATGTGGTTTTGCTGTAGCATTTGTATCCATAACCATATTGACGTCAAAATATCCAGATGTCTTCATGTTTTGTGTGTTTACCTTTCAAAACCGAATCGATGTTGCTGGAAAACTCGTGTTTGACAACATGCTAGGGAGCAACAGTTGCTTTGTGTAACTTTAAGCCATTGCAGACCTCTTTGTGATGTGAATGTCTTTGGGCTTTGTCTTTTCAGTTTGTTGTGGTTTTGGTTTTGTTGTGTTTTGGTGGTGGTGGGTTGGTGGGGGTTTTTTATTGGTTTTTTTTTTTTTTAGAGTACTGACCTCTTCAGAAGCAGCAGCATATTGGGATCCACTCTAATTCCAAATGTGACTATCAGTAATCAATTTGGGGGGGGAAGTTTTTTGACAGTTATGTCATAAAGAGAAATCTGCTCTGACTTGGTAAAAAATTAGCCTGAACAGCAGTGAGTGTAAGTGACGAGAAGCAGTCGGCCTATCTCCAGCTCACCTTCCTGTTTTCCCAGTAAGTACTGATTTTTGGGTAGCGTCTGACTCCAAAGCAACTTGAAAACATCACAGCAGTGAACACATCCAACAAGGCCAGGTCTGAATCTAGTTCTGTGTCTAGGAGGAACACATTTGTCCTTTCAAAACCTGAGGAAAGTGTGGAATGAGGCTGTAACTCGGCCTGTCTGTTCCTAATGATCTCCTGTAAAGAAAACAGATGTTCAATACAGATTTTCTTGGAAGCATAACATAGCAGTAATTTAACAGACTGCAATTTAGTTATAGCAGGCTGACCTTTAGCACTCCCCTCAATTTCTTGTAACTCTTTGATTAAAAACTTGCTTGGACAAAACTTCAAATCTCTAATCTTGACTTTTTAATTGAATACATTTAAATGAATGCAAAAAATAAAGTTTTCTGGATTTTTTTCCTTTTTAAGTTCAGTCTTTTAAGTAGCTACAAGAAAACCAGAAGCAAATACTCATAATTAAAACCAGTATTTAAATAGGTAACAACAGAAGTCTTGTAAAAATATGCAGTTGGAAGCATAAAAAAACAGAGGGAAAAAAAAATATGTTGCAGACCATGAAGTGAAATACCCATCTCAGCTTGGAAAGCTCTGGGAGGATGATGCCTGACTCAAGGAGAGAGAGAGAAGGAATCCTGCCTTCTGCTTCCTGGCCTTATTTAGTGTTGTCTCCTTGTGAAGCTCAGTTCTGCCCTGTGGTCCTTCATCTGACGGGAAGGTTGGTGTCCTGTTCTTTGGTAGTTTGTTTTTCACATTTAGCACTTGGTGCCACCTTCTTCTGTTAGGGGCTTCTGTAACTTGATCGAACTTTGAAGCTGTACAGACAGGAGATGGCTTTAAGCAAGCCCTGAACATTGGCTTTTTTTCTGTGACTTTGAATGTTACTGTTACGGTTTAAGACTCAGGTGCTGAACGAGTGCTGTTTGAACTTCACTTGTTACACTTGGTGCAGGGATTGAATCACAGACAGTGACAAACGTGTTGCCCCACAGACTATGGTACTGGCTTTAAATAGGATTTAATCTCTTCAGAATTTTCATTTCCACTCTGGCTAAATATTTAGTATAAGGTAAATATTTTAAAATGCCTTTCATGTGGATCACAGTTACTGTGAAACACTTTAATCAGCTGAGGTTTCACACTGAATCAATGCAGTACAAATTTGTCCTGACTGACTATAGATTTCAATTTAAATTCCCCTGGGAGTTTTAAAGTTTTTTTCTAAGTAAGGAAGAGAGCGTTGTAAAATGTATTTCTTAATCCTTCTCCTTTAAAGTCAATGGAAAACCTTTGTTTAATTTCAGCAGATATGAGGCACCATGCTGTTTTTTAAAAACAGGGGCTGTCAGAGGGCACCAGAGGAGCAGTTGGCCTCTGTGACAGGTGGATTCTTTTGTTACCAGGGGCACAGCTTATGTTCCCTTGAATGGGCAGGAGGAGTTACAGACTCAGCAGTGTCAACTGAGGACACGGTGAGGGCAATAAGTCATTATTTTGTAAATTGTTTTGCAATGCGGCTATAAAAGGTGCTCCTTTCTCCAGGTCTGGGCCAGTTTATCACAGAAGTACCCTGAGGTGACTGCAGACTGGAAAAGGTGATTTTTAACTTCCTGTGCTTTCAGCAGTGACTTCCAACCCTGACTTACAAATCACAGAAGAAAAGAATCTGAGGAATGTTCTCAGTGGTTGTTGAGCAAAATCCAGTTCCTTTCAATGGCAGTAACCAAGTAACACTGAAGCCCTCAAGCCTTACCCTTTCCTGCTAGTGCAGGCAGAAGGTAAAGGATTGCTCTCCCCACCTGGAGACCTCCTTCATCAGCACAGGTCTTCAGCAGTGCTATAAGAACATAGGCATCCATTCCACTTAAATGAGGAGGTAATATTTTTCCTTGAATTTGAAACATGTGAAAGCAATAACTAACATTTTGCATTAATTATGTGTTGCTACTGGAACTTTCAGGCATATAGAAATAATAACTAATGTTGTACAGAAATGCTGAGTTAGCTGAAAGCTGTTGCAAGAGGAGCTGCTGCATGTGCTGTTTCTGGGAGAGAAGCCTGAAATAGCAAGGTGACTGTTATGCTGACACAATTAGCTCACACCTCCAGATACCTTCTGAGAGTACAGCTAGATCCTCAAGCACAGCCTATTTGGCACCTGGTCATGAAGCACTAAAACATTTACTGTCTTTTGAGAACAAAAGCAGAAAGCCCTGCAGTCTGCAATGTTTCATCCTTGCCATGGCTTCAGCTGTGAAGCCTTCAGGGTAGGAGGCTTGGTAGGATGTGAACATAGAATTGCTATTCTGAATTACAGCAAAGATCGAGGGTCTTGTCTATACCTGTGACTGGTATCAAAGGTTTGAAGTGTGGCAGATGATGCAGTGTCTCACTCACTCTGCTCCATCCCAGCATCTGTGGGGACCAAAGGGACTTCCTAAGCACCTGGCTGCATCCTTGGGCTCTGATTCTGCTTGACATGGTGTTTGCTCTGAGGGCCACTTTGCCTAGTTGTGGTTTTAAAAAAAAACCAAACAGTTATAGCTTCCAAAATGCTAACAACTTAGAGGAAGGCATGATAAAATCCTCTTCCTTTGGATGACCTTGCTGGGTACAGTGAAGCCTCTCTTCTGTCTCTCTGTACCCTGCAGGTCAAGGGATGCAACTATTCCACTCTTTGGACTTTTGTCCACTTGACCTGTACACTCTGAAAACCTGGGGAAGAGAAGGCTCAGGGGCATCTAACTATAACCTCCTAATACTTCAAAGGTAGTCACAAAGAAAGCAAGGGATGTCCTTTCCATGGATGTCATGTACATTCAGGGTGCCTAGTGACAGAAGGCAAGAGGCAATGGGCACAAGCTGCTTCACAAGGACTTCTGTCTGTGTATCAGAATAGGAACAGATAGACATTATTTTTAACAGATTGCTCAGAAGTGGTGGGCTTTCTATGGGTAAATGGGCTATTCTATGGGCTATTCTATGGGCTGTTTAGCCTGGAGAAGAGGAGGCTCAGGGGTGACCTCATTGCTCTCTACAACTACCTGAAGGGTGGTTGTAGCCAGGAAGGGGTTGGCCTCTTCTCCCTAGCAACCAGCACCAGAACAAGGGGACACAGTCTCAAGCTGCACCAGGGGAAGTTTAGGCTGGAGGTGAGGAGAAAGTTCTTCACCGAGAGAGTGATTCGTCATTGGAATGGGCTGCCCGGGAGGTGGTTGAGTCTCCGTCCCTGGAGGCGTTCAGGAGGGGACTGGATGTGGCACTTGGTGCCATGGTCTAGTTGTGAGGTTGTGGTTACAGGTTGGACTTGATGATCTTCAAGGTCTCTTCCAACCTTGGTAATTCTATTCTATTCTATTCTATTCTATTCTATTCTATTCTATTCTATTCTATTCTATTCTATTCTATTCTATTCTATTCTATTCTAAATATTCAAGCCTCAGCTTCCCAGGGTCCTGGATAACCCGGGTAACTTTTCTCTTGTGCTAACTGCCATCCTGATTGTGATAGGACAAAAGGTAATGGTTTTAAAGTAAAAGACAGTAGATTTAGACAAGATATAAGGGAGCAGTTTTTCATAGTGAGGGTCATGAAACACTGGAACCAGTTGCTCAGAGAGGTGGTAGATTCCCCACCTCTGGAAATATTCAAGGTCAGGCCAGACAGGGCTCTGAGCAGCCTGATGTAGCTGAAGATGTCTTTGCTCACTGCTTAGACTAGATGGCCTTTATATGTCCCTTTTAATCAAAACCATTCTATGATTCTAAGAAATGCTGGGGGTTGCCTGTGGTGGAGAATGCCTATAATAGCATGGGAGTTTATTTAATAACTTTTAAGCACTTTGCTTTTATATCTGAAGATGTAGGGAAAACTGGAATGTATGAAAAGCAAACACTTCAGTAGCTCAAGTTAGATTGACATGCTACTGGAAATACTTAAGGATGGGAAGGCATGTATTTGCACTGGCAACATGGGCAACCATGTACAGACTTTGCCATGTGCAAATATAAACTTGAAAAGGGGGCAAGTTAATTGTGTGTAAATAGGTGAGATTTCCGGTATCATAAATTGGAGCTAAATGTGGTTCACTGAAAATATTTATTCTAGTGGAACTGGGAATATATTAGACTGATGTGAGAAATTTAACTGAGATGTAGAATAACAGCATGCAAGATATACTAAGTAAATGTGCTTAAATTGGAGAATTTGTTAAAATAGCCATGCATACTCGACCTACAGCTATCCTGCTACAGAGCTACTGCTTCTTTGGTCACAGTCTGAGCATAGCAAAACTTTCACTGCCTGGAAAAGAAATCTGATTTCATTGGGAAATTAGCTTGAGTTAAAGTCTGCATTGTAATCAGGTCTTGGACTGGGTTGCTCATATTAGATTGCGTGTGAAACCGCTCTCTTTAAGCTTTAACATTAGGCAGAAGAATGTAATGAAAATGGAGTAAATTTGTTTAATTGTCTTGCCATGTTCACTCATTAAAGTCTTCTTGAGTTATTTGCACTGCATGCACCTTGGTTTTCACCCAAAGTCTGATCTGGAGCAAGTTAACCAGAGCTTTGTGTGGGAAGAGAGCAGGCTTTTCTACTCTGCTTCCAAGTATGGATAGTAGGATAATGCGCTTCAGAAACCAGGACCCATAAGAAATGCAGATGAAAGCTAGTCTGGACCAATTATTTCATGGATCATGGGGGGGGGCATCCAGCACAAATAACAAAGCCAGTGTAAAATTAACCATCTGTCTGAGAGTGTCTGTGTGCAAAAGCATTAGCTGGTGCACAGTGGTTGTACCAGAAAGCATCAGAAACTCAGTTTACTTTTTTCCTAACACTGTGTCTGTGAGTGCTAGCCTTTCACTGCATCTGTAGCACTGGCATAGCAGTGACTACAAGGTTGTCTTCATCAGTAGCTTCATTATTACCTTAAATAAACTTAACTGGAAACTCCAGTGTCATAAAAACAAAGCAAAGTTCATCATCTGGATCTCTCCCACTAATGTCCTTTGCAGCTGTATGTAAACTGTGAATCACAAAGGAGGAACACTAAGGAGGTAAACAGAGAGAGATCTCTCTTCCAAAAGGAGTTGCCTGCTGGCGTGTGGTTTCAGATCCTGTGCGCTGCTGCTGCACTGTGCTCCCACTGTGCTGTGGCCTCTCTGCCACAGCTGGTCTTTGACCCCTGCAAACAAGCAGAGTGGTGTGACTCTCAGAGTGAAGCAAAGGTCTGAAAACAACATCTAATATGTGGCATCCATTTCAAAGCTGGCGTTGGTTTTTGGTGAAAGCTAAGAATCATGCCATTGCCATAGGCAGAGCCTGGACTTCATTTGTTCTTACTTCTCTCTAAAGCAGAGGAAATGCCAGGATAATACTACAGATAATTTTTTTTTTGTACCAATCAGGAATGGTATGAAGGGTTGAGAAGATGAATTATTGTTTTTCATTTAAATATTTGAGTGGGAAATAAAAATATTTTTACTGGAGGGCCTGGGAAGTCCTCACTTGAAAGCTCTCTCTATCCTTTGCCATGTGCCTTAAACCTAGAATAAGAGTACCATAGCAAAAGGATTATGAGCAAGCAAAGTTATACTGATCAGAATGTCTGTCAAGATTCTGTATTGCAGAGAGGAACTGGAAGGACAACTACCAGGCAGCTTTGTAGATGCTCACACATACCACCTTGCAACCTCAGGGACAGCAATGGGAAAACAGGCTTTTGAGCAGCCATGAGCTGAGTGAAGGGCGGTGCTAATAAAAGAGAGCCAAGAAAAGGTAGGGAAGGTGGAGGTGAATCTGGAAAGTAACCAGAAGGTGTGATAGATAGATGGATAACTTGGTCAGTAAGTATAGGAAATAAATCTACATGGTTGTAGTGAGTCACAGTAGAAATTTTCAAGGTGAAGACATGCTACAGTAAATAAAATGGAGGTGATGGCAGCCTTTATCTTTGCACTACATCTGTGGGGCTGAAAGGCAAAGCAGTTTGTAGGTATAGTTAATAAAATATATGCTGGATGTGAAGGATTAGGACATTCGAAAGAAGAGCATTGAATTCCCAGTAGAGAGGCTGCTTCTGCTGTCTGCTGCTAAAGCAAGGGATGGCATTAAATCTTTCCTAGTGAGTATTTGCCAGACTCACCTTGCAATTTTGTCCAGTCTTCTATGGGATCTTCAAAGGAGAGACTGTATTTTGGGCAGAAGGAGGAAAGTCTGAATAAGCTAACTGAAAGACCAACACAGAATTACCAGTGGATTAAATGAAAAGATGGGAATTTGGAAATGGATCTTTAGAGGAATGAGTATAGGAATTATGACCATCCTCTGCATGTGAAAGTGAAAACAATTTTAGTGAGAGGAAAGCCAGGAAAGAGACGGACGTCAAGGGAAAAGATTTCTATTACATATCAGAGCTGGCAAGGATAATGGCTGATGCATAAAGAAGTATAAGGGTGAAAGCTGAATGGATGGAAGGAATTCTCTAAAGGAATTGCAGAGGATGCAAGATGAAAGCTGAATTAGCAAAAGATTCACAGTATAAGAGGACAGGAGAAAATCCCTTCAGGAGTGGTAGCTGTTCGAGCTAGTCTACTGGATGTGTTTAAAGATAAAGGAAAGTGATTTTATTGAATGGAGATCAAAATAGATATATGGGAACATCTGGGCAAAATGGCATCATGGGAGCAGACAAGGCTGGATATGGATGCAGGATTTGCATTGGTGGGAGGTTGAAGAGAAGGAGAAGACCACGTATCTGGGACCTTTGTTGTAATATGGGTGTAGGTGTTCAATCACCCTAGAGCACAGCTTCCAGGCCAAGGTGTTAGCAGGTGAAGACGTTTATTACGTTGCACAGCAAAGTTATACGCTCTATCAGAAGGCATGTGTCACATCTTCATTGGTTATTTTCTACTGGTGTGTGTGTAATTAAGGCATACAATGGGTTAAAATAACAAAACAATATTCTAACACATCCAACTAAATTATGCCAAGTTTCTCCCTTCAGTTACAAGATGTTTAGATTCTTTTCTAAGTCAGAGACCATACATAATCTTTTCTAATTCAAGCAAAGGCAAATCTTCTCCTACAGACCTTCAAGAAGCAGAAGGAGAAAATCTGCATAACAGAATGACAGAAGTAGTACAGGAGGCAGCAAGGTGTTAAAAAAGCAAGTTCTAGGAGATTAATGTCTTGCCTAGATTCTGTTTAAATCCTAGAACTTTACCTTTGAAATGCATCTCACCTGACAGTGCTTTGTTCTCTGGACAGTGAAGGCTTTGCAAGACTGAGCCATCTTTAAGTCAGCAATGATCATGCTGTTCTTTCAGCTAGGCCAGATTAGATGCATGTCCTGTTACCCAGGGGAGAAGTTCTTTCAGCTAATGAAATCTAGTTGATAGGACTCTGTCAAGGCAATAATTGGAACATTTCTGTATTGTATCCAACAAATAAATACAATGTGAAAACACATTTGGCTTCCTATGAAATTTGTGAGTGCTCCCAAGGTGGTTGTATGAAATCAAGTCCTGTACTGTTGGGTGTTAAAATAGACAGAGATACCTCCAGGTGACCTTACTGGTACTATGTAAAGAACAACCTTTGAAAGGGAAACATGCAAAAGCTTAAAAAAAGAAAGATGGTGCAGCACAGTTAAGCATTGGCTGGCCAAATTCCATTACTGAGTCTATTGCAGAAGTGACAGGGTAGAAATACTTAATCTAGCAGAGAATGCATTAATAAAACCACTCTTACTAACAGACTGAAAAAAAAAAGAGGGGAAATTATTTTGGTTAGTCCTGTTGTCTGTCTTTAGTACCTGCTCTTTTTTTCCCCTTGCTGCTTTGGTATTATAAGCATCATAATTATTGCCATATTCTTGAAGCATGAAAGCAAATGGGAAATCAGCGGTCCCAGCCCTGACTTTATTTCCTGTGCTACAATGCAGGGACAGCCCAAGGGACCTTTAGGGTCAATAAGAAATAAATGCCATCCTTCTATTTAGTGTGTTGTTTGGTTTTTCTTAACTTTCCCTACTATCTTAGCCTCAATATTGGCAGCTAGCACTGTACATATTGTGTAGTCTTTATCTTTGGCCTTACCCTCTGTGAATGGTCAGCTCCATATCTGCTGTCCTCATCCTGTGCCCTGAGGTCTGCAGTTAAAGGCAACTTATCTGCAGTTAAATAATAATTTTTTAAAAGGCTAAAATAAGAAAACCTTGCCTAGCATAAAGCATTGGTGATTTTGAAGGGGTGCTCAGGTATAGCAGCAGGAGAACTGCTGAATGGCCTCCTTTATCCCTCTCTGTCTCACCTTGCTCTCTCCTGAGCCATATCAATCTCCACTTGTGCCAGTGGGCAATGCTGGGAAAGCCAACTCAGGACCTTGTGTTTCTGTAGGCCCATGTCTGGCTACACAGTATGTACATCTGTGACTGCACCCAGAACATGCAATGTATTTAATATAGCCCCTGTCCTGATGGAAGATGTCCACTTGGACGAGCACACAGCTTTCTGCTATGGCCAAAAAGTTTCAAGAAGTCAAAGTGAGACAAATATTGACACTCATGGAGTATTTAAATAAACACATCTCCTTAGCTATGTCTCTGCTGGAAAGAAAAATGTGACAGGAAGAGGTTTTTGATTCTGTACAACAGCCACAACAGAGCAGCACAGAACTGATATGTTTAATCTTAGTAAAATCAATTGATGGATGAAGTAGGACATTGTTATTTCTGTATGCTGTTGTCTGGACTTTAGATTTAGGCCAGGCTCCTCCAAAGCTGATGAAAAAGTAACTCCTGGTTTAATGGAATAAGCTCTTTGTTTTCCTCACTGGTACTGTTTTGGGCTCAGTTTAAGCAGAAGAGGAGATTTTCAGCATGTATTTTCTTCAGGGATTGCATATTTATGATTAAGTCTCATGAATTCAAACTTTCTAATTGGTTGTAATTAAGTGAAACTGTAAAACTTTATGAAGGAGCTACCCCTAACTTTTCTATAGGAAATTTTAACTGTTGCAGATGTGTTTTATACTGTTTTATTCAGAAAATTATGTACTCTTACCAAGTGTACTATACCTAATTTATTTCCTACAAGACTTTCTCTGCAAGCCCTCTTACGTAATGTGCAGAACTTAACCAGATTTTAAATGTTGCACTCACTTCAGTGAAATATTATCTGTAATTGGGAGAATTATCTGAAATACCATCTCTCTGGAATGCATAAACAGCATTAGTAATTTGATAAAGGCTGCATGGCCTCTTTGGTAATTCTTCACTGATACTTTAAAAGTATCTCTGGTAACAGGCAGATAGATATACAATTTGAGACCATTTAAAGCTATGTTGATCTACTGGCCAGCTTCAGATTTTATTTTAAAATGTTTGGTAACACTGAAAAAGCATACCTCTTTGGCAAACTTTCAAGGTTTTTTTTGTTAATTATTCATAAAAGAATAATGACATGAAATACAGACAAATGCCTAGAAATACAGACAAAATTTTATTTATTTATTTATTTATTTATTTATTTATTTATGTATGTCAACTATTTGTCCGGGTCTGTATTTACAGCTTTTGATGAATCCAGATTTATTTTGATCAATTCAATATTAACTTTGAAGGCTGGAACAACCTAGTGTATAATCTATCATTCATGGGTTTTATTCAAAGATGAAGTAAGACCAAGTAAATCTGTAGTATTCTATATTTGTCTCCTTTTAAAGAAATGGCAAGTATATATTCGCCTGAATTTGACTTATTGAACATTGCAAGGTTGTTACGTTTCTGGACTGAACAAATAGTTCTGCACTGTGGATCTTCAGCTGAACATTGTTTTCTTATAACAACTGATGTTTCAAGCAAGTAGAGCCTCAAGATGATGTTAACCAGAATATTATCTGTTTGGGTTACAGGATTTTCTTACATAATACTCTTCGCTGTTACTTCCAGAGTTCGGCAGCTGTTAAACAAATATTGTCCCAGAGTGTCTGCAGATTTCAGTGTTTAATTTCCCCTAGCCTATTGTTTGTCATTCAACAAAATATAAGTATGTAAGGTCGATCAATAGGAAAAGAAAGTAGCTTCATTAAATGACCTCCTGGAAAAGGCTGTGTGTTTGTATCCAATGGTTTGGGTTGGTTTTTTTCCTAGCTTTCACTCTCAACGAGGCAATGTAAGAAGCAATTGTTGTTTTTAAGGTACGACTTACTTTTTTACTTGATGGCATACTAAAAATAGCCGGAGGTTCATGGGCAGGTCAGCTTGGTAATAGTGTCTGTGCTGCTTTGTGAGGAGCCCAGAATAAACTCTTGGTGAAAGGTTCTTTCCTAGTGGAAATTTGGAGTTCCTGTGCCCAAGATATGATTTTTCCCCCCTTTAATACTATTTACTTAATAATGTTTCCTAGTTAAGTAATAAGATTTGTGTGATTCATATCTACTTTGTCTCAAACTAATAGTGACCACTTTGTATGGTAGGAGTTTAAAAATGGAATTAGCAGCAGGTGAAGAAGTTACAGAGCACAGACAAGCCATGAAGTATACTGAGGAGAGTCAATCCCTCTCATTGCTAGAAATCTCTGACAATTGCTTTTAGTTGGAGAAACAAGCTCGTTAGAGGTATTTGCCAACTTTTGAACTTCTTCTGTAAGGCAAATCTTCCACCACCTTTGTCATTTAAATGTTAAACATGCAAATGGAGAGAGCTGTCCATGAATTGTAAGGCAGTTATCTGACAGTGAGAGTGGAAAAAAAAAACACAAGGAGCAGAAATTAAGAGTGATATTCTCTATCAGTATAAAACAAAACAAAACAAAACAAAACAACAAAAAAAAAAGGTCTCACTGAAGATGGAACAGCGTGCTCTGGCCAGAATGAGCCCTGAACACAAGTAGATTGTCAAGTGATGCTCCTTATTCTACTGCTGCATGACTTTCATTGAACAGATAAGGAAATAGGTATACTTTAATGGAGGTTCTAAAAACTCTGCCTTGAATCAATTGGAAAAAAATTCCAAGTATTTTTTCTTTCATGTTCATAAATCCACAGCAAGAGATGCTATGGAAGGGAAAGCAAATGAAACTATTGAATCACAGATTTTAGAAAGGCTATAAATGAAATGTTAAAGGCTATTAATTAAACAGGTTTCCAAATGAGCAATCTAATCTCATCTGTCTAACTTCATTATCGACAATTTGAAAGGCCTCAAATATTTTTCCTCTACTGTTTTAACAGCAGATGTGGACTAGACTAAGTGCATTAATTGAGAGAGATTGTTTTTCCAGTTGCCAAGAAACAGACAGTTTTCTTAGAGAATGCAGTGTTGTGCTTACAGCCTCAGTGTCTCACTGTTCTCCTGCAGGGTTTAGGAAGTTGATATTCTGGTAACTAAGTTTCTCCTGACACCCCTGGCAGGAACTCAGCTCCACTAATGGGTGGAGAGTACCAGTAGGCAACAGCTGACATTCGAATATGTTGAATATTGGAATAGAAGCTTCCTTGTTCTGCTAATGACTTCATACATTCATGAAAGGGATTTAGATGAAAAGATAAATATATATATATAAGTGAACATACTTGTTAAAACAAGACTTAGTAGAGTAATCCAGAGGGACCTTGACAGGCTGGAGAGGTGGGCCCATGACAACCTCATGAGGTTCAACAAGACCAAGTGCAAGGTCCTGCATCTGGGTTGGAGCAATCCCAAGCACCAATATAGGCTGGGCAGTGACTGGCTTGAGAGCGGTCCTGAAGAAAAGGACTTGTGTGAGTGCTGTAGCTGCACATTAGAAGTTTTCTTCCTGATAGCAGTGATCCTGCTGTATTGTTGTTGTCCTATTACTGACATCAGAAAGTTGGCCAGGAAATCCTGAATCTTGAATTATGATTAGCTTTGAATTAAGACTGTTTAATGTAATGGATGGTGGATATTTGGAATGGATGATGAATGTTTGATAAACTTTTGTCATGTGATGTGCTTTACAGTTTATTTGTTTTGGGTTTGGGTTTTGGTTTTGTTTTGTTTTTCCAAGAACAATTATTCCACTTTGTAACTGAGATTTTTGTTTCTTAAATTGTACTCATCAGTTTTGCCAATGATTCCTGCCTCATTGTATTCCCATCTGCTTGTTTCCACCCCAGTCTTTCCACCTTCCCATTTCCATTCTACCAGTTTTCTTCTTATGGCTGCTGCTTCTGTGTTCTTTCTACCATGGCCTTGAGGGCTGAACAGGGGAACACACTGTCTTGAGGTGCCCATTTCTCAGCTTAATGTGGACTCTGCTCACAAACATTTTTGGTGTCAGGTGGTGCAAGGAGTGAGACACCTGCTTGTGTGTGCTACCCCTTTCCACAGCCCAGACATGCCTCATACCCATGGAGGTGCCAGATGGCATGGGCCAGGGGTTGCCCTAGGTCTGCCCTGCTCAGGTGCTCAAGACAAGGCTCTGGAAGCCATGTTACAGAGAGCTTTCGCAGGGAGCAAAGGGCTCCTTGCAGCAGCTGATGCCCTTGGGGCTGCATGCCTGGAGAATGGGAGAGACTCCTTTGTCTGCTGGCCTGTGGCACATTTCTGGATCCTGTTGCTACCTAAATATCAGCATTGATGGCAAGAGAAGTTTTAAGTGGAAGTATTTACTTTTAAAGGGTTTTACAATCTGCTTTAGCAATCTGTTCTGTATAACCTAGTGGAAAACATGCCAACCCCTGCCTCTCCATGTCCCTTCATGCTCTAGGCTTCCTGACTGAATGGTGTCTGTGTTTCTTTTTTTGTGATGTTCACGGTCTTCTGTAGCAATTACCTTTTAAGCAAGATGCCTTTATTTTCAGCAATTTTTATCCTGAATGATCTGGAGAGTCAGTACAACAGAATTTGTATTTCAGGTAGTGGGTTGGATTCACAAAAGAATCTACATGACTAAAGTTTAAATGAAAGGAGAATGTATCCACCTGCATCTAAGGGTAGCCTTCAAGAGCTCTGCTGGACTACTTATACATCTACAGGTATCCATGGTATTTTTGCTAGTAATGATACAAAGGCTTCTGAAGCTGTGCTCAGCCTGGTCAGAGCCACTGCAGTTGTGGATAAGCATCTCTGCACCTTGTTCTCTCATAAAGCTGCCTGGGATTCCTCATGCAGAGCCTGCCTGTGGGCCTGATTTTCAGTGATGTGAACATGAGTAAGATGCAGTGATTAAAAGGAGGTCTGCAAAAAAACACAGAACCTGCAGCCACTGTCACTGATAACCTACAGTAGGTTGTAGGAGGAAATGTTATAAAATAGCCTAGAGGCCTTTGTTGGGAGGTGAGAAATGAGCTTAACACCACTTGTGGCTAAAAGGAACTAGAGGTCACATTTGTCCAGGGACAGAAAGCCTTAAACTCTGCAGCTCTTAGGCTGAGGGAATCCCTTCATGATTCTGCGTGAGGATCAGCCATGGTGTACCAACCCCACGAGGCCAGAAAGCCTGGCCCTGCGGTGTCACCATAAGAGAAATTTCCTCCAGGGAGCACATGCAGTTCTTATTTCTGGATGTTCAGGCAGAACCTAATTCTGTATTTTGTGTGCATACTGGGAAAGGAGTCCATCCCAGTGCTTGCACAAAGCTGTCCCAGAGTACATATCTTGTGCCCTGTGTCATTGTCCAATATTGGTTTAAGTTTGTTCTTTCTGGAGGAGTGATGTAGACATTTCACTCCAAAGCAGATCTAAACTGTAGATTTGGTCTCTAATTTGGTCTGTGGATGGTACTAAAATCAGGAAAAGCTTTTCAGGCATTCTTCTATGTGGATATTGTGAATGGAAACCACAGGCATTGATGACTTTCACTGCAAAGAGGATGTAAGCACTCAGTTCACACTTGCAAATGCCATTCCTATAGCTGAGCATCACCTATGTGATCAAGTGGAGCAGCCATCCTGCAAGCCTCAGCATTGTCCAACTGGAGCTGTCATCATAATGCTAAAATAAGCCATGTGATGAGTTAAGGCAGTAGTACAGTAAACTCTGGAGAAGACATTGATATGCAAGAGATAATCATATATTCAATTAGGTTGGAAAAGACCTGTAAGATCAAGTTCGACTGCTAACCCTTTCACTGAAGAAATTTTTATTGATGTCCATTAGGAAACCTTAATCTCCCTGGGTACAAACTGTGGCCATTTCCTCTTGTCCTATGGTTGTTAGTTTAGAGAAGAGACCAACCCCACCTTGCTACAACCTCCTTTCAGGTAGTTGTAGAGAGCAAAAAGATCTGCTTTGAGCCTCATTTCCTCCAGGCTAAACTACCATCAGCTGCTCTTAGTAAGACTTTAGACACTTCACCAGCCTCATTGTCATTCTCTGGACCTGCTCCAGCACCATTCTTGTAGTGAAGGGCCCAAAACTAAACACAGTATTCAAAGTGTGGCCTCACCAGTGCCAAGTACAGGGGGCTATCACTTCCCTACTCCTGCTGGCCAGACTATTCCTGATACAGGCCATGATGCTGTTGGCTTCCTTTCCATTTGGGCACACTGTTGGCTCATGTTCAGCCACCTGTCAAGCATCGCCCCCAAGTCCTTTTCTGCGGGGCAGCTTTCCAGCCACTCTGCCCCAAGCCTGTAGCATTGTATGGGGTAGCTATGATCCAAGAGCAGGATCCAGCACTTGGCCTTATTGAACCTCATACCACTGGTCTTGGCCAACTGATCCAGCCTGTCCAGGTCCCTCTACAGAGCCTTTCTACCCTCAAGAAAATCAGTACTCGTGCCCAGCTTGGTATAATCTGCAAACTAACTGAGGGTACATTTGATCCACATCTAGATAATTGATAAAGATATTAAGCAGAACTGTCTCCAATACTCATCCCTGAGGAATACAACTTGTGACCAAAATAAAGGCATTTTGTAGAGATTAATATTACAATTTGATGTTTCTCTGTGAGCAATGAATTTTTGCACCTCCTTTTATAAATATTTCATTGCCATTTGGGGCTGTCTGTAAGCTGTATCTATTCTTTAAATTAGAAACAATTGGACGATTCAGCTGAAATTCCATTCCTTTCTCTGTATCATTGGGCCACAGTTTTGCTCTTCAAAAAGTAAATATTTTTCATATTCTGGTTAAACTACAGGATTAAATTCTCATGTTTCCTGTCCCTTGCAGAATTTGATAGTCACAACAGGTGAAGAGAGAAATATGCCCTCTGTCTTAGTAACACTGTTTGCTAGTTTTTCATCTAATCAAAGTAATTTAAGAGCAGCCTGCTGTAGGTCTGGGTTCAAAGCACCCATTCTTAAGAATCAGAAATATTTTACTTTAATCTACAGTAGCTAAATATAAAATGTGTAATATTCTCTGTTCCTTCACAGCTCTGGGAAGCACTCCAAAGGCCTGGGTTGAAGAAAAGAGATGTCATGTCCATACATGGGGATAAAAATAGCACGGGAGACTGATTGGAAATAATACATTCAGGCTACAGCCATTAAAGGGAAATGGTAAGATGAAGCGAATGCCTTTTGATGCTTTGTTTATGAGACTTCTCAGAAGTGCTTGTTCTTACTCTGTCACTCACTATCTATCTTGAAGCTGAGGTTATTCTTGTAAGCAAGGGAGCAGTATTTAATATATCACTATACTTCTTTCTCTAGTGTTGGCCCACACATGATCTTGAGTACTCGTGTAGCTTGCTTAGCAAATTTGCCAAATCAAAGCATCTCAGAGAACCATCTTGTTTCTATCAGCTATATAGTATGAAGATGCACATTGTTACAACAGAAAAATTCCATCGGTCCTACCATTCCTACACCTATCTTTTCTGTTTCCATGGCTTTATCTTTCCAGCCGGCACTCATCTCCAACAATGCATTGTTGACTCCTGTGCATCATGTATACAGTTGTTCACATCATTCAGCAAAGCCCTTCAGGGTCTGAATTTTGATCTTCTCGGAAAACTTTTTATTACTGTCAACTCTCCATCATTTCTCCCTTTACAGTGCTTAAGAGAGGTAAAATTAATTTTCTTCAGATTTTAACATAATGTGATAGCACCAGGCTATGAAATGATGAAAGATATCCTGCTGTTCACTTGTTTGTTGGGGTATTATTTTTTTTTCATGTTTGTTGTTTAGTCAGGTTTTTTAGAGCCATCATGTTTCAGTTACTACTTTTCATGCAGTTATCCTTCCTCCAAGGTGTTTAATGCAGCTGTAACATTTGCAGCAAGTGTCTTCTCTGCAACCAGCAAATGCAGAGCAAACTGATTTTTGCAGTGGTTCTGCAGTGGGAACCAGCTGCTGAATGGACCCAGCAAGGTAACATGAAGAAAACATAACAATGCCTGGAATTCAAACTTTAAACAAATGACCTTGAGCTTCTTCACAAGGAATTTTTGGGTTTTGTTATTTTAAATTAGTTATGTCTGAAGGGAACCACATGCTGCAGTCCTGAGTATAAATTAACAAGCTGTAAACAAAGGTTGCACAACTGTGTGCAGACATCTGTTAAAGCCACCCAACCGAGAAAAAAATCCCAAAGAAATAAAACAGTACTATTCTGTCAACCTTTGTTTGCAATTATGACTTCATATGCATGTTTGTAAGTGTGTGTATGAACCTTTGAGGATCTTACATCTTAGCTTTGCCTCAGTTGGTGATTATTCAGAAACAAGTGTGGGACACTGAGCTTTAATGTATTCCACCATTCTACTCCACCATTGTAAGGCCAATGCTGGCCTCACCCAGGATGCAGGTCTTTATTAGAGTCAATCTCATTATGATGTTGGATGAATACTCTGACATCCATAGAATCATAGAATCAACAACAAGGTTGGAAAAGACCTCAAAGATCATCTTAGCTGCCCTTTTCTGAAATGCCTTTGCTTGCTTTTCAGAGAAAAATGGTGAGGAATGTTGTCCATTTCTAAGCAAAAAGGTTGAAGAAATAATGAACCCTTGAATTTGTAAGCACTACAATTGATGGAAAGGCACAGAGCCACCCTGTTCCCTAAGGCTCTCTGCACATTCACTAGCTCAGAGTACAGTAGCTGGAGTTTGGATCCCCTTGCATCCACCAGAACTGCATGTGTGACTATTTACCTGCCCTTTCTGTGTCTGTGATGCCCTCTCACTTGTTTAACTGAAGCAAGATGGAAGAGGAATTGAAACTGGATCACTCTCTTAAAGCTAAACTGCAACTGAAGGATTCATTTCACTTGTCCTCTCACTAGATTTCTTCCCTAACTCATCTCTTAAAATTGGAGGACGCTGATCTTCAAGCTTTCACAAGCACTTCTTCAAATCCTAACTTAGTTTGCCCATATACACTGTTTTTTGCAGAAACAGGAAATCAGTTTCTGGGAATTTAATCCTGGTGCTTTTGTATAAATATATTCCATTATTTATAACATCTCTGGGGAAGGGAAAAAATATGTCTACAAACACCAAAATGTGTCTCCACAACAAACTATAAACCTGAAAAATAGTGATGTAAACTTCATATTGGTGTGTACAGACTGTAAGGTAGTATCACTGGTGTTAATGTGGCTTTCGTTGATTTTCATTCCTTCTTCCTTGTGTGCAAATTATAAAGATGATAACTATGCCATCTTTTCAGGGCTATTACTACAATAACCTCTTTTTGGATAGCTGAGTTGGCTAATTAAAGGACAGAACAGCACAATTCTTCATGCCTTGCATCCTTCACACTGGTCTAAAGCACAGCCATGATCACAGCAGGCACTTTGTTGAGAAGAAATTAAAGTGGGAGGGTAATATAGTTGGATTTTCTCCTTCAAGTCTCCCACAACTTCAGATTTTATTTCATCCAAACACTGCAAGTAACCACAGTCTGTTTCACTAAACATTTTACTGGACACATTAACTGTAGGTTAATGACTCCTGCATAGCTGATATATTTGTAGCTCTAGGGGAAAGGAAAGCAAGGCCACTTTGATATCAGTTTATGTAACACAAAATTTGTTTCTTGGAAGGCTCAAGGCTGCTAAGAGTAGAAACTATATTGGAATATATTCCATATGGCAGTTTCTCAGGTACTGTGATAGCTAACCCAAGTTAATATTTAAAATCCATCTCTATCACTCTTTTTCTTCTGGATGCAAGAAAAGGCTTGAGTTTTTCATTAAAACCATACCATCTTTTTCTGAGTATGTGATGCTATCATCATTACCACAGCACACTTAAATTTTTTATTGTGTATTATCTCATCTAGGTAAGCAATCAAAGGGTTGCTTTGTTCTTTAGGATATTTTTGTATAAAATGAGCCCATGGTGATATTAGTGATTGATGGAGCACTAATCACACTGGCAGCTTTAGGACTTTTTTTTTTCCAAAGTAATAATAGAAAATGTCTTCTTCTCCCTTCTTCCTAGCCACAGTTTGTGATGTATTGTGATCTTGGTTTGGGCAGCCACAGAGCATGCTCTGCTTGTGTTCATCAGCCACTGAACTCAGCAGGAGCTATGTTAGGATTTGTCTGTGTTGGAGGGACTTTCAGAAGACAAAAGTATGAGTAGCATGATACTGAGATTAAGCTCAAAACTCTGATTTTATGCTTTTAAATTCTTGAGGACATTTCCCCACTTCTTCAGTAATAAATCACAAAGTTTTACTGTGTCTGCCTGGTAGAATGATATGATCTCATGATCACTGGAGAGTGCATCCCTTATATTAAACCCATAAAGGAACGTCCACTGTTACAAGTACAGAAATTTGGTGCAAATACTTTGAATCTGAACTTGAAAAATTAATGTACTTCAGTTTTGTTTCTGGAGGTTTGGGTTTTTTGTTTGTTTTCTGGGAGTTTTTTTGTGGGTGTGGTGTGGTGTTTTGGGGGTTTTTGTTTGTTTGGTTTGGTTTGTTTGTTTGTTTGTTTTCCCAAAACCCCAGTTCTGCTGGGAAAAGAGTTATGGGCATGTTCTGATATCCTTCCTCAGTATAGAAGGATAGGACTTTGGTGTCTTATCACCAATCCAAAGGAAAAGGTTTAGGCTGAATTATGTAAATTGTGAAAGAAAATGAGTGTAACTCACTCTTCCCCACTTAGCAGGCCAGGTCTCCAGCCTCTGGATAAAGCTGTGTAGGTTTGGTTACAACAGAGCAGCAATTTAGGGACTCCTGGACGTGACCACCAGCTGATGTTCACACAGACCTGCATTCTCAGCTGTTTGTCTTTGGCCTCAAAATGTCAAACTAACTTTTTTTGCGCCCCCCTTTTTTTTCTCCTCTAATTTCCAAAGAGCTGTTGCAGGAGGAGATGACATTCAATAACATCTCTGTTTACAGATGCTTTCACACACTGTCAGGCTTGTGGGCTGACTAACTTGCCCTGTGCCAAAGATTTCTGTGTTCTGTGCTCTTTCTACCCTATGACTGTCAGATAGATTTAGAGTTCACAGTAGGAGCATTCAGATACAGTGCAGCTGCAGCTACCTTGTATCCCAGACAGGCCACAGCACAGGACACAACCAGCTGTGCTGTCAGTCTGTAAGTCAGGAAGCATATTCCACCTGGGGAGAAAACCGTTATGCCAACAGATTGCATACCTTAATTCTAAAATTACTAGGAAGATGCTGATCAGTTCTACTTAGTATTGTAAACTACCTGACTAGAACTACCTCATAATGCTTAAAAATGGGCAATATTTTTGAATTACTGGCTTTTATTTCTGTATTTTCATTTTTTTACTAAGATGAGAATAAAGAGCTTTTAAACATCTTTGCTAATGAGTGTGCATCTAACTTCATAGCTTAAGCAATCTGTTACTGAAGCTTTACCAATTACAACTTAATCATTAAAATAGTTAATTAGGGAAAACTTAATGTTTTCCTCAGATAGGACTGGTTGATGGCAACATTTCAGCTTGTGATAAAAGGAAACAAATTGTTGTATTCTTCAGAATCCTCCTTCTTTTCTTTTGGCAGAATTTTTCAGCCAATTTGCTTTCTCCCTTCAAAGCCTTGAGCATATGTGGTCAGAAACCCAGGGCTGCTGACACTTGGGACCAGAGCTACTGCTTGAGGATGATGTGGGATAGCCAGTGCCAGCACCTCTGCCCAAGCCACAGTGCCATGGGTACCAACCAAGGTGCAGAGCACTGGTTTGTGAGATTTACGCAGAGCCTGGGAGATTTGCCAGATTACTACCCATATAGTTTCTCTTTGAGGTGGTGAATGCTGAACTGTTCTTAAAGGGACTTTACTGAATTTCCTCTTGGATAAATGCTTTACTGGAAAACAGGTCTGAATCTGTATAACTGACAGGTTAAGTAGTCCTCAGTTATTAACTAAAAATTCATCAGAAGCACATGCCATTCTCTCTGCAGAACAGACATATCTGCTGGAATGTGGCTGATTGCATTCATTTAATAGATCTGGAAGGAAGGACTTAGGTATTATTTAAATTGGTTTATTATTCCTATTTCTTAGAGAGAAGCAAGGGTAACAACTAAGTTACCTGGTGAATTTTACATCTGTTAAAACTACCACTAATGGAATGCCATTCCTGATCTAGTGTAGGGTGTCCCTGCCCATGGCAGGGGAGTTGGAACTAGATGATCCTTGTGATCCCTTCCAACCCTGACTGATAGTATGATACTGTGGCTATGGCTTGCCAGTTCTAGTCAGGAACAGCTCTGCCATTCCGTTAGCAGTTCAAAATTTTCATGATATTTGGACTTCTAATAAAGCTTTGTTATCTGTGGTTGGGAGGTGGTATTAATAAATATATCCCTTTTCTAAAGACATCACAACTCCATTAAGATTTCTATGGGGTTTTTAAAGCTCCAAGTCATGGGCTAACTGGAATGGCTTTGGTGGTTTTTCTCTCAAGTTGCCATATGCTGCGAGGATCATGCCTAGAGTTCTGAGATGTCTTTTTGCCCCTGCTCATTGTAAGAGCAAAGCTGACCTGTGCCCAAGGACAAGCACTCCTTGCCAAAATCCTTCTGGAACACCAGTGTGCATAATGTCATTTGGAAACTGGTCGGGACAGTCCCCGCAGCCCCCAGAACAGTGCAGAATGCTCTCTCCAGTGTTAACGGTTTAAGAATGCTGATTTACCTAAAATCACATACATATAGCAAACTCAAGTAGTCAAGGAAGAGTAGGAGAATCAAGAATCCAGCTGTATTTAATATAGTCTTTAAAAAAAATTGTTTGGTTGTGTCTCATTTTTGTGATGTTTAGCAGAGGTGCATGCTGTCATGCCCTTCTCTAACCCATTTCCTATGTATTAGCACAGGGTAGAAAACATTTGGTTACTGTGCTACAGCCATAGTGGCTTTCTATGCAGACACATTCCTGAAGCCGGGTTATTGTGACTGGTCTGAGAAAAATGTGCATTCTTCTTTGTTCGTTTAAATAGAAGCAGCCTGGAAATTTTGCAAAGCATGGGGGTGGAAGAAATGTTTGCTGTTTTCCAAAAGTGGGTGAGAGGTTGGAATACAGTTGAAATTAGATTGTTCAGATAGTCCTTGATGCTACAGATGAAGCCTGTTTGGATGGAATGTTTAACTAATTTGTTTCAATTCTCTTCTGAAAACTTACACAGTCTACTCAGGGGTGAACAGGAGCTCAGCTGGAAGGCCACACTGTCAGTAGCTCGGTATTTACTTTTCTAGCATGCAGTAAATGCAGGTGTTGGATGTTCACAATTTCACTGCTATCAAAGCATTGGCTTTCAAACCCCTAGTATGTTAGAATACACGTTAAGACATGGGAGACTTGTAAGTGACTGCCCTTTGGACATAGTGTAAAATAGTCATCTGTATTTAGAGGTATTTTTTTTTTCTCACTGATTTATGAAATGGGATTACCTAATTACCTTACTGAGAGCACTAGGAGCTTTTGTGGAGCAAATCAGCGCTCACCTATCAGGAGAGGTTGAGGAGGGTGGTTGGGCTCTAGTACTATGGCTGTGACTGGTGCAGGGCTTCAGCACTGGACTGACTCTGCTGCCTTTGAAATCGGATAGATTAAAAATGATTTTTTGGAACCGCCACTCTTTGTTAGAGAGTGCCAATTCCCAAAGCACCGTCAGTGTGTTGGAAATAAACACAAACTCCTCCACTCTGCTTTTATTAACTGTGTTTTGTGAAAACCAGCTAAAGGGTGTTACCAGCTTTCAGCTTTGCCAAGGCAGTAAGGTGGAGTTGTGTGTGGGAATGAAGCCTTGTTTAATCAGGTTTTGCAATTACTTTGATACAATTTTAGCTGAAGCATGTTGGGTCAAGCAGTTCCTGGTCTAATACACTTACTGTTTAGCCTTAAGTTCCAGATTTAAGAAATTACCAATTACCTATTCAATTACCATTTTTCATTGTTGCACATTGATCATCTGTGAATATAGTAACATATAGTGAACATAGTAACTGTATGTTGTATTTTATTTATTTGATTGTCTCTTTCAACCTGGTGTATTGTATTGTATATTGTATTGTATCTCCCCGGCATCTACCAAAATTTTTGATAGACTTTAAAGATGAGAGAAATCAATCCTCAGCCTGAACTCCTGTTAAGCAGATGAGCTTTCCCCCTTCTCTTTTCATGTGTATGGTGTAGTTTTACACTGTTTTCTTGACAGCCCCACTATATCTGGAAGAGAGGAATAGCCTTCATGGTGTGGTGTAGCCTAGGAGACAGGGCTCTTCCGATGCAGAAGTACCAAAGAAGCACTGCACAGGTGAGCTCTCTGCATTAGGGAGACCAGGTATAACAGTGCACAGCAGCATGGAAACTTCACAGCAATGCTAATTCACTATTGGGATGCATCACACCTACTTGAGAATTCATACAGAAGCTGTAGAGAAGTTTGTAGCAATGAAAAGTTTTTATTTATAGACAGTAGGAAAGTTTATACTTGTGTTTGTACCTTAGGTAAGAAAATAAACTGCAAAACTGTGTATTCCTTTATCCTCTTCATTCAGCTGTTAAACCACTAGGTTTCTTCCCCAGGGTGCTATACCTGTGTCTTTTAATGACTTAATGGAATGTCTCCTATTCTATTCTATTCTATTCTATTCTATTCTATTCTATTCTATTCTATTATCTAACTAACGACATCTGCCAGAAAGAGTTGAGAGAACTGCTTTTTCATTTCATAAGTAGTGAATTACAGTGGCTTGAACTTTTTCAGCTGAATTCTGCTTTGGAAGCTTAACATGGGATTGATATTTGAAATATGCCTGGACTATCAAGAAATTAACTGGTGGAGTGTGAGCTACCCACTTAAAATGCACAGGCAAGGAAATCACTGCATTCTCCACAAGAGGCTCTTAATGATTTCCTTTCAGAGGCTGTGCACACTATCTTAATTATACAGGAGCCTACGTAAAGGTACAATTGGATTGGGTCCAATGAAAGCTAAAGCAAACAATATGACAACAAAAAAAAGGCACTTGCGTCATTTCACTTTAGCGTTTATAATACAAACAATAAATGGCAAATAAAAGGCCTCTGGTCTGTGGTGTGCTCAGTAGTGCCAGGATAATTATTCCTTCACATGTAATCATTAAAACAAAGAATGCCATGGCTGAAAATACTGGGACAGTCTTTCTTCATAATTTGTCTGCATAAAATGAAGACCATATTTAAGCAAGGAGGTGCTTCTCATGTGATGCTCTTCCAACTTCATGAGATTAATCACTTCTAATTTTCACTGAAAGTCTTTCTATGTGATCTTCTACTGTGTGCCTACACTCACTGAGCAGTGTCCGGAACGATGAGTGATAAGACTGGCAGTGAAACTGATTCCTCTCAGTAGAGAAGCCCTTTCTGTAAAGGGCAAATTTTTAGATGTCCAGTAATAGTTATTAAATTGATGAGGTTCCCTGCATGGTGAGCTTGGCACTCTGATCATATCCACCTTGTGAAAAGGAAGTTTCTGAATCCATCAGATCCCAAGCTATTGCTCTGGAGACCTCAACTTTAACATGTGATTTTGGCTGTGGCAGTGCTCTGTCAATGTGCAGGGGGAAAAGGCCCAAATCTTTGCATGCTAGTCTCTAAAAGAGTACCTGTGTGGCTTCACATGACAGGCCACTCCAGCTTTTCTCTGCATTTTTGATTACTGTAGGTATGCTTCAGTGACAGGTGACACCATAGGAATGTTTTGCAATATTGCTACAAAAGTTATCACAATGTTACCTAGCACCATGTCACTGCCAAACCACCTGGATGGTATCAGGGAACTTCAGGGAATGGTAGGCAGAGGAAAGGCTTCTCCCACATCTGCCTTTCTTACCTTTTTGCTCATGAGAAGCATTCAGACATGGATTCTTCCCATGCAACAAGGAAGGAAAGTTTTCCTCTATCTCACAGATAATTTTAAAGAGATGAGTATATTTTTTTGGACACTGCACTTGGACTTTCAGTTAATATTTTAATCCATTAAATGAATGGGAAAAATCTATGGCAGAGTTCAGGGCTTGAAGGCACGTGAGTTTAAATTAATTAATGCTCTCAAAGGCAGTATTAAATTATCATCTGATGGGGGCTGGACAGATAAAGCCCAGAGGACAGATAAAACTACGTGGTGATCATTTATCACCTGAAGGCCTGATAGTTTCTCTTGGCAGTATAGTTCTGTTTCCATATAATCTTGGTGTCAGGTTTACCACTACCAGTCCCTGCTATACTTTTTAAGGAGCTAAGGTTAAAAGTTTACAGAATTCTACGCACAAAGGATTTTGTCAGCCAGGACCATAGACAGCAATGAGGTACCGAATTAGAACAAAATATGATATTTTTGTGACTTGTGCTTCTTCCCAGTGGGAGCTACTTTTGCTGAGCACATCAAATGAATTCGTGCAAGTCACTGAAGAACTGCAAAAGAGGAATGGCTGTTGATTCCTACTGGATCAGACCAGCTTCTGACCAGTCAGCTGGAGAAATATTCTGTACTTCAAACACTGGAGTATCCATTTATAAACATTTAAAAATACATACAACAAGATGGTGTTGTTAGACTGGAAAATCCTCTTTAGAATGATACCATCTGACCATTAAATGTGTATGGAAAAGGGCTGAAATAGCCTAGTGACTCATCAAAGAGTTATTGTGTTGCATAAATAAATCTTTCTTTAGAGTTTATTGATCGGTGTGGAAGAGCTCATGAAGTCAAATATGCCTTTTCATCTTCGAGCAGCTCCATGCAGGAAGTTTGACCTTTACACAATTCTCTGACTACACCTAAGTTCACAACTGGTTACCTTATGTATGCTGCAAAAGGAAAACTGTCATTTTTGTTTTGCTGCTCCAGCTTCATTTTACTGGGATTATGTATTGACTTTTTAAGCACTGATAAAACTTTCCTCTGTTTCCTGCTGCAATAGTCTTTAACTGATGGCCTGTTGTTGGCCAAGCATTAGCTCAAAGGAGCTGCAAACCCTCCCTCTATGCAGGGTCTCCCTCCCACACATCTCCTGTGTTCCCACTGCTGAGAACTGAGTGAATACCAACGTTCTTTTGAGATGATGTTTCAGTACTGTGTGAATGAGATTTACTGCAAATAATGTGAATACACCAAGACTGTCTAGCCCATCTTAGCTGTGGCTTAACTTGGAAACTCTTACTGATTTCTGCTTAGAGTTGTCTCCTAATGGTTTTTGCCCTACTGTTTGTCACAGCTGTAGGATAACTCAGTCAACACCTTAAAGTCAATACTGATATCACTCTAAAATTTCCCATACTTCACAAGGAAAGGAAATGCATTCATTTTAGCGCTGAGCCAAGCCCACTGATGACTTGGCACATTGGGTAAATATCTGACAGCACATTTTCATAAATAACTAGTCACGCACATTGAGCTGTTCGGTTCCAGATGACAAGCAAGGGATGTGTCATCTAGACTTGCTTATGCACAGCCTTTGTGTGCACTTCATCATAAGGAATGAATCTCAAGCTCATATTTCATGTTGGATTTTTAAAAAAATCCTCATTTCCTAAGAAAACAGAGATTATCTAGATCACCTTCCTCTTGTCATATTTTCTGAATTTACTGGCCAATTTCAGCTCAGTTATAGAGGTGAAAGGGGAGTCAATGTTAAGTTTTCAGTACATTTCATGAAATAGCTGGACAGCTGTGTAGCAAATGCTGCACCATGAAACTGCTCGTTGTCAGAAAACAGGCAGTATACAAAAGAAAGACACATTACAAGTTCTCCAATGATGGGAGACAGTGGAAGCAAAAATATCCAATCAGAAAAACTGAATCCGTAGGAAACTTGATTGCCTTCAGTCTGGAGCCGATGAAATTATTTTGCTCACTCGTTGCAAAAAATCCATCCAGTGAGTTTTTTAACTGGGTTTGAAAGGCAAAGTATGGTACATTGGTCAGACCTGGATGTGCTGAGTTCCCTTCTTGAGTCTTCCTGCACATCACTATTCAACAGTGGACAATGTAACAGCTACTCTATACTTTGATGCATGTTAAAAAGCTTAATTATTCTAAATATGCAGTTTCATCAGTTTCAACTCCAATGAGAGCAGAAACAGGACTCAAAATTTTGTCAGAGTGATTTTGAATATGAAGAATGAGATAAAGAAAGATCTTCAAAGTGCAGCTTAGTATTTATCTTCTCAATTTTTCATGGCTAGTTCCTTTATCAGCCATTTAAAACATGCAGTATTTAAAAGTAATGAGGAGGAACAGTAGCTATAAATTAAATTATTGTCTTAAAAGTTCATTAGCTGTAAAAGTAGCACACAGCGTCCTGCAGTATAGCATACAGATGCATAAATGGACACAGTCCCAACACCATTGTCTTGCAAGGGTGGTGTTCAGAAAGGGAATGAACACAGTTGCTAAATTTAAAGGAGGACAGCATTGAATGAGAAAAATTCACAGAATCAGATTTAAAATTAAAATGAACCACAAGCTTAATTTCCGGCGTCTGTGGGTTTATTTCTTTGGCAAAGACATTAACATCTTCAAAAGTTACAGCTATCCACTGTGATGTAATTCAGGGACATGAAGTGCATTTACATCTTGGAAGATTTAAAGCCACTTTCACTGTGCTCTCTTCTACATGGTGTTTTGTTTCGGGCATTTCTTTATGCTCGGTCTCAGTTCCCTCCCTCAGATTTGGTGGTGCAGCTGTAATCCACTTCAGTACAGACATCCGGCTCTTCCTTCAGAAACTTCCTCTTGCTATGCTATAGCTCTTGTAAACGCCCTGACGGAAGTGGGTTTTTTCCTCCTTCCTACTGCTGCAAGATGTCCCAGAAATGCAAGTTACTTTATAAAACACACAACATTTGGTTAGAAAAGAGCCTGAAGCGTTGTACTTTTCCATTAATCTTAATGCATTTGTTTCTTACCTTATAGAAACAACATGCGTATCACTCATGTATAAACAAAATGACTGCCAAAGCCATAGAGGCTGTCCTAATATTTTAATTTATTAAACTGCCAGGTTGTTTTTCATCCTCTCTACTCCATATATTTGAGAGAAACCATCTGTCTGGTAACAGTGATAGTTCCAAATCAAACATATGATTTTCTTCTTATGGAGAAAGATACTTGAATGACATCCCAGATGTAATTATCTTGAACTTACAACATTTCAGTCTAAATACACATTTTTAAAAATGAAAATTTAGAAAAAATACGAAATGCAGAATGTTATTGTTTCATGGCATAATTTTCATTATTTATTACCTTAAGGCATACAGATTTCAGAGGATGCAAGGAGGCACTCTTTTCTGCCTTAGCAATATAATATTCCAGTTACTCAGTTTGGTTCCAGCAAGCTGTGCTGATATGAAAAAAAAAAAAAAAAAAGAGTTTTCCATTTTTAAGTATGTTAAGAAAATCTGCAAAAGTCTAAAATGGCAGATTATTGCCATGCTTGGTATCACCATTATGAGAGACAAAGCTCTCAAAAAGCCTAAAATAATAGATAACAGCCTGTGAGACAAACAAAAAAAAGGGGGGGGGGAAGCATTCCCACTGGCAGAGTGAAGAAGCCTACAGAGGCTCTCCAGGAGAAAGAGGTGCTGCTTGGTCTCCTGCTGTCACTAGAGTAGGACCAGAGAGGTGAGACAGACTTGGATAAGCTCCAAAGTTGCCAAAGCAACTTGAAGACAGCGGCACCTTCCCAATCACTACCACCTCAGAGGAGCTGTGCAAAAACTGACTTCCAGTCTCTTGTTGTTGTTTGCAGATTGAGAATGTGTAATGGAAAAGCCTGAGACCAAACCACCTATCCCTGCAATGGATCAGCTGAAGTAATATACTGCAAAAGGCAGTAGCAGGCCCTTTCTTTTGACATGGAATGGATACTACCAGCGTCGGGACAGGTTGTCTTTTTCATTTGTAGTGTAACAGAGGCCTCAGTAGAATTTCTTGGGTGGTGGCTTGGTGGTGTTGGGTTTTTTTGGTGTTTTTGTTTTGTTTTGTTTTGTTTTGTTTTGTTTTGTTTTGTTTTGTTTTTAATAACCTTGGCTCAGAAAAAAAAAATTCATTTAGCAAAGTGCATTTATTAAAATGGAGCTGTGGAAACTTTAAAGATGTGCATGACATTGGGTTGTGTGTTTCTTCATGCATTCTCCTGCTCTTAAAACGCAGACCCTGCCACAGCAAGTAACTGCACAGTTTTGTTTTATCACAGTTTTGTCACTATGTAGGAGAATTTTTTTGTTACAATGCTAAGGTGGACTATTTATTAGCTGCTGCTTTCTTCTGTCTGGAAAAAGCCAGAAGTATGGAAATCCAGTTATGGTCATGAAACAGCTAACTTGGAGCTGCCTGTCCCAGGATCAGACCTACATTAGGCAGCAGTGTGGAGTTTCTCCCACTTACCAAGAACCAGTTCTCACTGCCATGTTAAGTCCACTTCTGAAAATGCTATAGCCTTTAAAATGACTCCCATTTCTTCTCTCAAAGGACGGCAGTTACCACATAGAGAATTTTGCTTGGATTTTCTTTTATTTTTAAAAATTTTCATTATTTTCTGGCATAACCCTATTCCTAATCACACTGTCTAGTAGCTTGTGTATGTGTTATCCACTTTTGTGGTCACTGTCCCTTCCACAGTGAAATCCACACAATGGGGCTTTGGCGGCTGTTGACAGCATGTTGTCCTGCTACTGACGGTCCTCCTGGGGTGGGATAAGCTTAGTTCTCTCCTGAGCTCGAAAACAGAGGAAAAGTCTTCCAAACCTGCTTAGTCCAGACCTCACCAGCAACTCTTGATCCTATTTGCTCCCATCCTCTTCTAAATTGTAGTTCCTGGGTAGACAGCAGAGGAAGAAGTGCAGGCTCTGACCATGCTACTAGGGGCCCAGCTATGGAGGCTATAAAGTTTTTTGGTTTCCAGATGTTTATCCCTATTTCTGCACACTATATGGATGGATAGATTGTGTAATCCTTTCTGAACAGTGAAGGACTTGTTGATGTACAGATCTAGTCAGAGAAACTATTTTCTCAAAAGCATGGGGAAAGCCTAGCCCTACTATAGCAGAAAAGTGCTACTCACAATACACTTGGACTAAGGGAATCAGTGGAAGCACATGATTTACGTCTTTTTCAGTTTTGTAGGAATGGTTTGGGTTTTTTTTAGACATTCCTGTATCTGAAAGAATCCTCTGCAGGCAAAAACTGAATTATGTCCTCTTCAAAGGTTTTTGATCTTTTAAGAACAAGACAGTGAATCAGTGCCATACTTTGGGCTAAATTGTATCTGAGTATTCATACACACATTTATATACTCAGGGCCAACACCCAGATGACAAATGTGAGAGTTATTTTATTACTATACTTAAAATGTGTGTGTGTTTTTTACTGCAATGCCTGTACTGCTAATGGTGCTGTGATTATAAATCTTCCTTTAGGAATTTATAACTCTTGTAAACCACAGTTTCTCCCTTATCTAACTGCTGCCTATGCATTTTTTCAGTTGAACAGTTTCAAAAGTAATCTGGGAAGAAAGAATTTGATCTAAGTGACAAGACAACTTGACAGGATTTTTTTTCCCAGTAGTGAATTTCTTTGAGATACAACTAACAAATTACATTCTGAAGCAAGAGAAGCTTTTATTACAGAACAAAACACTTTGCGATTGCAAGTATTAAAAGAAATAACATGCCAGATATTTTCCTTAATAAAAAAAAATTCTGCTTAGTATAGGATCTGAGTGTGCAATCCTTCCTCGTAGGGAGTTAAAAGGGAACTTTGTTGGGAAGGTATGAAGGTGTAAATGAGAGCCCAGTTTGGCACTGGCAGGACTTCATTGCAAAAAGCTAATGGCTGCTGTTTACATTTCAAACATTTTCTGAGTAAGTGTTGTCACAACAGACAAGCAATTATAGACAATAATGTCAGTCATTTTTGGATTAAGAACTCCTTAAGGATGTATTGGCATGGCAGACAGTAGCTGCTTTTAGCTCCCAACTGTTCACCCTTTGCCATGCCAGCTCAACTGTTACTTCCCAGAAGCTATTGTGTTCCCTCTGAGGCAGCAGAACAATGGCAAGGGTTAAACTTCTCCGGGTCCTCCCTCCCACCCCCAGGCCTCCCTAAGAGCTCTCACTTAGCTCTTAGAAATTACTCTCAAGAGTAATTTCTAATAGATACATCTGTTTATGCATGTGCATAAATCAGAAATATTAATCCTTATGTCAAAGTAATGCTGTGCTAGGCTATTGCCAATGAGACCATAAAAACATTTTAAAATTCCAGTACTAGGAATACACATATGAGGAACTGCAGCTGAAGTCCAAGCCCCAGCACACTATGGCACAGGGTATGGGACACACACTGACCAGAGTCATCCCTCAGGACACCTGCAGCTCAGGACATGTCCCATACTAGCTTATGCAAAACCAGGTAGTATGTGAATCGTCTTGCTGAGAAAAGGTTGTTTGTTTTGAGGATCAACAAAAAAGAGTCGAGTGTAGTTTGCCCTTATAAAAAACATACTGATATTTAAAAATGAAACCCCAAAACATATGGCAATGAACACTCTCAGGCACAAATTAAATAAGTTTTCTTTGTATTACTGTTTTTCCATTTTAATTTCAGCACATGCACTCAGAAAATTAGTGTGTTTAGAAAAATGGCTCATGTAATAAGGAAAAATACATCTTAGGAAGGCTACATAAAGTAGTGGATGGGCTGGAGGGGTTCAGTAAAAGAAGAAATGTTTTGTTCTCATTAAGAATGTCACAGGAATTCCTTGAATGGCTTTAACTATAAAGCTGAAAAATGAAAGGATATTTACTGAGTACCATTAAACTCAGTTCTTCCATTGCAGATGTACCTTTAAACAAAAGACATCTTGTGTATGTGCCTGTCAATGACAGCTAAATTTCCAAAGAACTTTGGTCCTTTTTGCTGTTTTGCTGCTGGAGTGGGTCCAGGGAGGGGCAACAAAGCCAGGGAAGATGTATGTTGGACATTAGAAGAAACTTCTTCTCTGAAAGGATTCTCAAACAATGGAACAAGCTCCCCAGGGAGGTGCTTGAATCCTTATCCCTGGAAATGTTGATACATGTTGATGCAGAGACATGGTACTGAGGGATGCAGTTTAGCACCAGATTTGGTAGAGTTAGACAACAATGATCTTAAAGTTTTTTTTTTCCCCACTAAATCAACTCTTTGATTCTATGCTGCAGGCAAGCTCAGCAAATGTACTGGGTTAATTCAGCACAGGCACTTCCTCCACATGAGGAAGTGCTGGAGTTCTGCTTCCCCAGCAAGGCATGGACTGGCCCCTTATGCCAGCTGGGAGTGATTCAGCCATAGCCACTCTCAGGTAAGGTGCTGCTAAGGTAGGTGCCTGGCACAGGGCTCTTTGTTGCAGTGTCTTTGGTAGGCATGTCAGCGTGCAAGGAGTTAGTGGCTGAGAAACACCTCTCCGTTCCCAACACCAAAAGTGCAGCATGTCCTTCCCGCATATATAGACTCATCTTCTGCTGGGTTTCTGGTTGGTTCTGGTTGATTAAGTGCACCCTAAAACAGATTATTAAGGCTTCAAGTGCACCTAAGACCTTAACAACGCCTTGTTTGGACTGCCAGTGCCCCTTAAGACATCTGACTGTGCCCAGAAGGTTACCTGATCTCCCAGCCCTGAAAATGGGTGCGAAGAAGTGGGTGCCAAGCTATGTGTCTTCTTGTGCCATCCCCAGCACTCTGATTCCCCCCAGGAAAACAAATGTCACTAATACTCTCGTCCGTTCTACCTGCGTTTCGGATTGGAAACATCCTCTGTGTGCCCGCAGCTAGCTGTCCAGGACCTGGCTAAGGAGCACCGCTGAGCCCAGCCAGGCCCAGGCGGGTGGTGCGGCCCTTTCGCCGCTTCCCCGGCCACGCCACCCCAATCCCAGCCAGCCCACAGCCTAGACCACCCGCATCCCTGCCCCGCGGCGGCTCTCCCGCGGCCTCAGACCGGGCCGGTGCGAGCGGCCCCGGCAGGAGGCGACCTGCCGCCGGCCCCGCCGCCATCACGTGGCCGCTGAGTTTTCTACCCGCAGCGGTATGAGGAAGTCAGAGCCGCCGTCGTCCGCAGTCCGGGCGGGCGCAGTCTCCCCGCGGCGCGCTATGTGAGTACCCGCGGACAGAGCGCCGGGCCGACCCGACCCCAGCCTCGCCCCCCTGCCCTCCTGCTACGTCCCGGGCGGCGGCAGGAGCCGGGCGGGACCCTGCCCGGCCGTGCAGGGAAGCTGGGCGGGGGAGGGGGGCGGTGGTAAGTGGGTCTGGGGGCGGGCCGGGATGTGATCGCGGGTGGGTGTGGGGATGTGAGTGCGGGGCGGCGACGCTCCCGTGGGGCTGTGGGGAGGGCGGCCCCGGGACCCCGGTGGTCCGTTCCCGGCCGCGGTTGCTGGACGGATGGCACAGCTCAGCTCCTCTTTCCCCGCCAGGCTGGCTCTCCCCGGTGCTCGCCTCCCGGCGTAAAACCCACGCCGGCGCCGCCGTCCCGATGGAGGAGCCCTCCGCGGCGGAGGAGTGGCAAGGGGCGACCCAGAAGAGGAAGGCCTGGGCCAAGAGCCGGGACTCTTGGCAGGCGTCGGAAGCAGAGGATTTCTCGGCGGCAGTAGCGCTGGCCCACGGCGAGGAGGAGGAGGAGGAGGAGGAGGAAGAAGAAGAAGAAGAAGAAGAAGAAGAGGAGGAAGAGGAGGATCTCGCCGGCGGAGAGCTGCCGCTGGCCGCAGAAGCAGGTCAGTGCCAGTTGGGCGGCCGGGCCGGCAGCCTGCGCGCCCCTGGGACCCCCGCAGGCTGGCTGCGTGGGTGGCCTCAGGGGTCCGCGGTGAGCCGTCCTTGACGGACGGGCTGTTACTGACTGTCGGCTTTTCTCCTCTGCTCTGCCCTTAAGGCCACAGCGTTCCCAACGAGAAGATCGCGATATGGTTGAAGGACTGCAGGTGGGTGCTGCCGCCGGACCTGCCCCTATCGCCCCTCTCCGGCTCTCGCTCTAGCTAACGCCGGTGGCTGGCGTTGCGAACCGGAGCCCGTGGCCCTACCGTCCCCCAAGCTGGGTGGCGAGCTGGGCGATTCCCTCGTCCGACGGGGTAGAACGAGATGTGCTCCCCTTCGTGTTAGTGGCCATCTCTGTTCTAAAGCCGTGTTTGGCGTTGGCGCTGTCAGGAGCCTTCCAGGAGTATAGGTACCTCTTGGTATTGGGGTGGGTTATGCCTTCAGCTGGAGTTACACGGGGAGCAGTAGTGTGTGTACGTATGGATAGAGATGAGTTGCCCTTTGGCATCTTTTCTCTCCTTAGTGTCTTATTAATGAGGCTGAAGACCGTCCCTGAGAGAGGAACTCAGAGTAAGAAAGGTAGCGTTATCTTAGGAGCGGCAGTATTTCTCGCTGAGCGGCTCCAGTTTAAAGCCTGCCCTGGTGCCTTGCCTGGGCTTTGCAGCGGATTTAACGGCAGTGGCCTCTGTGCCTAGGGCTCTTAAGTGATGGCAGTTTAGTCTGACCTGACTTATCCAAGTTTCTGTCAATGTCTTCTCATCCTTAATGGAGATGTGGTATGTATATTCTGTGTTTCTGGTAGTGTTACAAAGTATATTCTTGGCGTTTGGAATAGGGTGTGATGGCATTACTTTTTCTTCATCCTCAGTCACATACAAGCATCCAGTAGCAGCTGCTTTTGTTTTGTTGGTTTTTTTCCATTTAATTGTTGGAGCTGGAGTTGATCTGGAGAAGCTAACAATTAGCTGTGCCATAGCTAGCAATAACATTTCAAGTTGTCACCTACTTGATGTTTCTGGTTTCCTTCGGCTTTTGAAAGCAGCTATGTTAAGATGAAAATTTACCTCTGAAATTAGTTGTGCCTTTGTGATTTTATGATCCAGTAAGTGGCTGACTGAGCTTACTCTGATAAGTAAAGTGCGAGTTGCTTCATAATTACAGGATCCTCATTATAGTTTTATACAGATCTTTCCAGGCTGTTTCTTGGGCAATGTGTTGGCACCTAGAGGCTTGAAATCATGCTGTATTCCTAAAATGTGATGTTCAGACATGACAGGCTGTTTTTCCAGATGGGAGATTTTTCTGTCTTTACCTGAAATCTAGTGTCCTGTTTTTCTAACAAAGTATATCTTTAAAAATAAATGTTACAATTCAGTGCTTTACTGGAAGTATTTTTTCGAGTGAGGAGCACAAAAATGGAGAGTGCAGGATGAAGAGGCCCCTGAGGGAGAAATTCTTCCTAATGCTGCAGTGCCACTTTTCTCCATGTCTGCAGGATTTCTGTCTAGAACCTTCCATGGCCCTGTGATCCCCACCATTTATATACAGAATTTAAGGAATTGTTCAAAACTGTAAACTGACAATGTGAACATCTAATAGTTGATCAAAAATCTGGAGTAATAACACAGAGCTTGCAGTTTTATTTCTGTGCTCTGGTAACTGGCACCAAATGCTTCTGTGAAATGTGTCTGCATCTCTGGCAGTTAATTCTCAAAATCTGAGAATCTCATTTTACACTTACGGAAATAAAGCATGAGTTTACCATTTTGCTGATACGGAGATGTAAACATAGGTAAAGGTGGTTGGTGAAACCCATTGTGCCCCTTTTAAAGAGGTGTTGTAAATCTTTTCAGAAGAATCACAGAATGTTAGGGACCACTCCCCCTGCCAGAGCAGGTCACCTATAGCAGGTCACACAGGAACACATCCACATGGGTTTTGATTATCTCCAGGGAGGGAAACTCCACAATCCTCTTGGGCAGCCTGTTCCTGTTCTCCTCAGAAAGATAAAATTTGCTCTTTTTTTGTTGTTATTTGTTTATCTCACTTAAACCAGGCTATTGAGACTGAAGTTAGTCTTAACATGCAGAGTGCATGCATATGGAGTTTTTATTTGGGAGATGTGATCTCAGCTGCCTGGAGTGGTGAACTTTTATGGATCTCATAAAATGATTATTTAACTTACAGTGCTATAAAGTGACTCTATTTATAGAAACCCTGAACTGATTGTCTTTTGATAACTTTGTACAGGAAAAAGAGGACAGCGTTAATGGGTGATAAAATACCTCTACAGATACATTGTCTTGTTTGGAAAAACCAAAACAACACAACCCTACTTTAAAATGACACAGTTGTTGTGAAATTCACAATTGTTGGCCTCCCTGAAAATTCTTGTTTAATAACACCTTTTTTTTTTTTTTTTGGTGGGGAGCTTTAATTGCTACAATGTGTGGGCAACACAGGCTGACTGAGCTTCTATTTCTGGTCCATCACAAAACCTCCTTCTTGCAAAAATATAACCATTACTACAAGTGAACATTCAGTTACTAAAAGTATTTTCTCTGTTACATATTTTCTAAAACCACTCATCCATTTTGTCTAAGTTTATGTAAGCTTTTGTGCAACGTATAGCAGAAGAAAATTGACACTTGTAAAATCCCATTTTCTTGTTTGACTTGGCATCAGCACAAAAAAACCTTAATATCAATCCACTGCATAAGTAGATCTGTTTATAAGATTTATTCCTTTGTTTGTTTCTAAAAGCACTGACAGTGTTATAGCATGGATAAAAAGAATTATGAGCTGTCCCTTGATATTCATGTTAGCGGTTTAGGGCTCTTATTACTTGGCATCTGTTTTTCACATCAGCTTTGGAAGACAGAGGAGGGTTCCTAATAGCCCATGCTATTTAGCTTGGTAGACACATGTGGGGTTTTCTGTTGTTTGTGTTTGGGTTTTTTGTTGTTGTTGTTGTTGTTGTTTGGTTTTGTTTTTTAAAGCAACTGTCAGCAAAACAAAAGAATCAAGTATGTATTGAACTCTGATAAGAATTATGGAGCCTTGAGAAATGTCAGATGTTACCCAAAACTTCTGGTTCTTATGTTTCATGAATCGCATACATTTGAGAATGGAATCCTTTGCTCTCTCCCTGCTACCCCTGACATTTTGAAAAAAAGCATTTTGAAGTAATAAGCAAACTTAAAAATGTTTTCCATTTTAACTCTTGTAAAGCCAAGTCAGAAAACACAAGTTTTTGTTATGCTGATAGAAAAGAAGAATTTTTGTTCAACTCTGTAGTGATGAATTATTTTGAGTATATTTGAACTCTGCCAGTAATACAGGGGATGCAAGAGGTACTTAGGATCCATCTCCTCCAGATATGCAGGAAGTGAGTTCTTGAAATGCTTTGGAAAGAGGAGATTTTTTTTGCTTTGAGTTTAAAATAAACAATGGCTCCTGCCCAATTAAGGCTTTAAAAACTGAATTTTAAACACTTTCACAATACAGTGTAAAAACCTTGTCTTCTTCCTGAAGACCACCCTACCACAAATGGCGGCTGAGCAGCGATACCTCTGGGATGAGAGGAAACCTTGAGGCTGCATATGTTCCTCTTACCTGTCCAGTAGCTACGTCCCACAGCAATGTGGGCACTGAGAGTTCACTCAGTTCTTTTGTAGACCGATGCTGAGAGAAGTTATTGCCGTGTATGTTAAAATACAATCATGAATGTGTGAAGGCAAGTGAAAAACAGCAGGATCCCTTGACCCAGGCACACATCTGCTTACTCGCTTTTTGCTCTGGCTGCCTTCTGTTTGCTGTTGGCGTCCTTGTGTTGCTCCTGCACAGCTACTGTGCAAAGGCTGTCAGGCTGTCCCAGAGATTGCTGAGATGTGCTTCCAGCGGGGAGACTTCATCCTGAGGGCCCAGCAGGTGGGAGGATGCCTCCACCCTAACCTTCCTAAGTGTGCACTGAGACACAGCCAGCCAAGTTGGCTCATGAGTTTTGCTGGTGAAAAGCAGCCTGGCACAAAATGGCAGAGCTGTCTCTGCTGTTGTCCAAAAGGATTTTTATGTGGCTACTTGTCCCTTGTTAAAACTTGTGTTCTGTCTTATTCTTAAATGCAGTTTTTTCAAAGGCAGGGTGTAAAAGGCAGCTGTGCCTTTGTATAGCATCGCAAGCATGGCAGCAGATGTGTGGCTGACAGGGCTGCTTTTCTGCTAACATGCTGTAGAGGTGGTGGACTTAATTTCTGTGAGAATATGACAGTTTCGGTGGTTGTTTTTATTGTTTTCTGCTAGCTGGAGTGTGCAGCACTGACCTTGACTGTAAAACTCAGTGCAAGAGAGTTTGTGCATTGAAAAGGTAGAGACATGGAAGTAGACACCAGGGAAGGAGAAGGATGGGAGCACACCCATCAAAGCTAGAGAATACACAACCAGTATAGTTTTTACCTCAGACCATAAGGCTTGTTGTAGCGTGACAGATGTAGACAATATGTCCTAAGTTTTTCAAACCTTAACAAGACAGGCACACAGAAACCTGGGAGATCTGAGCCTCAGTAGAGTCTGTCTCATCACCTGAAACATGCTTGTATACCTGAATGGTCTGGCTGTTTGTCTTGGAATCTCACCATAGTGGGGCTTTGCTTTGCAAAAGGCACATTGAAGTGGGCTTGCTTCCTATCAGCAGGCCATATGTGGAAAGAGTGAACCCTCTTCAGAGGGGGAAGAAAAATAAGGTTATGAAGTGTAAGGTCTGTTAGAAAGCAGATGCAAACTTTCCTTGCCTAATTTGGCCATGGCACCAAAACAAATACTGTATCAGAGCACTGTTTACTTTTAGGTCTTTGTGCAGATTTGTGTGTTTGTCTGATTAAAAACCTGAATGACACATGCACAATATAGGCACATAATTCATCTGCTTTCCCCTTCTTTATGACTATTGTATTTCTGAAGTAGTTTGGGCTTTGAGAGTTAATGCTGCACTACTTAATGATGACAGGCTTTTGGTTAAACACGTCTCAGAGACAATATGTGGAAACATCCAGTTAGTGTCAATAAATGTAGCATGAACCCAGAGAGGGATTGGACCTGTCGTCTCTGTGGCTTTGGTTGCTCCTTTTGGGCATCATGAGGTTCAGCAAATTCCCTGTCCTTCAGGGAGCAGCAATAGGAGAGATCAAATTACCAAAATAAGAGCGAATGTGAGGAGCCTATGAAGTGTCAGAGCTGGCAAGTGGCAGCTAACATAGCTGTCAAGATTGTTATTTTGTTCCTGATCACCAAAACCACCTTTTCACCCCTCTCTCCAAGAAACATGAGAAAAATGGTAACAGTTTTGGTCATATAAATGAAATTGAATTAACCTATTCAAAACCCACACTCTTTTTTTTTTTTTTCTGGATATTTTACTGAGAAACCCATGCTCTTCCTCAACAGAGGGCTGCTGACCCCAAAGCTTTGCCACTGCCTGGTGTTTGAGTGTTGGAGTTATTCTTAACCTGTTTTGTTGTTTTTCCCTACAAGGCATATTTGTTCAGAGGGCTGAGGATTGTTTAGGAAGTTATTGCCAGTCCTCAGATGTTTGTGCTTTCTGGGGGCGGAGGGAGGGACAACTGCTGCTATCACAAGCTTATTACACACTGTAAGGAAGGACATGAAGCAGCAAGTTTTTAAAGTAGTATTAATCTCTTCTGTGGTTTCAGAACGCCTCTGGGAGCCTCCTTGGATGAGCAAAGCAATCCTCTGTTGAAGGGTAAGGAAAGACTTTACCTATCTCTTGCTGTGGGAACTGTGCTGTCGTGGACATTCACCTGAAGCCTCAGCTTTTCAGCAGCAGCGCAAACCACAGCCTAGTTGGCATTGCCAAGTTATTTTCACTGTGAAGCAATTGTGCCTGGGAAACTGGAGAAGTGGGGAAAGATCCTGAATTAGTCTTTCTGGAGACTTAAAAATCCTTCCCAAGTTTTGCAGAACAGGGAGGTTGTAATTTCCTCTCTGAACTGGTGAGTGTTAGGCAGTGTCTTAACAGCTCTGGCTGCCACACCTAAAAATTTTACTATCTGAGCAGGTCTGAATAATAAAGTTCAAAGTACAGTGAGAATGTGCGGGTAGTGACAGCGTGCAGAGGAATTACTTGCTGTGCCTGGAGTCTTTTAATCCGGTATAGGGAAAGCGGAGAATGGCTAAGATGGATTTATACTCTGGATCTCCCTGGTAAGATGTCTGGAAGATAGATAATGTAGCAGCAGGAGGCACAGATGTGTTGGGTGGTACCTCCAGACTCCCACTTGCAGTCGGTTTTCTTGCAGGTTGACTGGGGGTTGTTTCTGAGCACAAAAATAAAGCAATGTTTTAACTGTTCTCTTTTAAGATAATTTTTCTATGCTCTCAAATGTAACTTCTCTCTTGTTGGAGTCCTTTTTCTGTGTGAGTAATGCAGGGATTATAGACATAGTCTGGTAATATCCTGTTGTGTCAACTGAAATGTCTTGGTAGTATCTTGAGCTGTTGGAAAGAAAATGCTGCAGCATTCTAGTTGTTGAACTGCTAACTGTATGTTTTCAGGCATGCTGGTAAGAAATGGAGGAAGTTTTGAAGATGACTTATCCCTGGGAGCTGAAGGTGGGTGTGGCAGGCTTATGACTCTTTTTTCTAGACACAAGAGTTTTAAATGATGTTCAGTCATCTGATATATATATATTTTAAAAGCATTTCCCTTCTGGTCAAAGGCAGTTGATAAAGCTGGCTAGAAAACCAGCATGAAGCACATAGGAAGATGCAGGGAGGTGTATTTTTTTTTGAGTGTATTAGACCGTTGCTGGTGTTAAACATGCTGGTCTAAGTTGAAGGTCAGAGGCAGCCCTGAATTCGCATCTGCTTTCTCATTTTAATGGCAGCAGCAGTGGCATAGGCTGGAGTACACACTAAGGCTGTGAGAAAGTAGTTTCTCCTACTTGTTCTTGTCCGTGGGTTGCTCTTGGCGGCTGTGCATGCCCACTTCCACAGAATCCCTTGGGAGTGGCATGTATGGGCTTTTGAAAGGAGGAATGAAACTCTGTCAGCCAAGAGGCAAACCCTTTAAGAGCTAAGTGCTTTTAAACAAGAAAAGCATCAAAGCAAAGTAAGTGTTTTGGGTTAGCAACCATATACACTTGGCTGTCTCTAGCTGCTTTTCTCTTCCCTTTTTTAAGGGGAAGGAGATGTGACTGTTCATGGTGGACTTCTTTGTAGAAAAAGACTTTTCACCTTTCTGTTGATCTGTAAACAAACAAACAGGCAGACAGAAGCACTGTGGATCCTGTTCTAACAGTAGCATCTTGAAATAAAATGTCAAAAAATGATGTCACAGACTGGGGCCTGGGGTTTTCTGCAGGATAGGGGATGTAAGACTATCTGGTTTTAGTGTTCAAAAAAAAAGGCAGAACCACTTTCCCCCTTTAGCTTTTAATGTTTTTTTGAACTGCAGCACTTGAAAAGTGTCAGAACTTACATAATAGAAAGCCCTTTTTTCCACAGCAGTCTTGCTGGTAGTGTCAAAGTAGTGGGGCAGATCCTAGAGGAAAGAAATATCTTTAATATTTAAAGATTCAGGATGTCTTAGAAAAACACTTGATCTAATAATGACCTTAGTCTCATAATTATGGAGAAGCATTAAATGAGTCCCTTATTGCAATAGATTAAATAGGATTACATTTTCTTTCTGACAGCCTTTTTTGCTTAGATTGCCTGCAGTACAAAGATTGCATAGGAAAAGTTCCATTGTAGTGATAATCCAAGCTCTGAGTGTACTACTGAGAGCACAAGAGTTAGTACATTTTAAAACATCTTATCACTTCTTTCTTTGCAGTTTTTTTCCCTCTTATCATTCCCAAGGATTTCTTGTTTTTATGAGCCTTTAGGCACAATGCTGTTTCCCTCCTTTTCAGATAACAAAGGTCCCAATGCTAGAATTGATGATTGCTTTTTTTTTTTTTTTTTTTTTTTTTTTGCCTGGGTAAGGATGTGGGTGTTTCTGCTGGGATTTGCTTCCCATCTGAGAACAAGGGCTACTTGGAGCAGTGCTGCATGCCTTGGCAGACAGACAACCCCTTTGAGTCTGGTGTGAAAGGCCTGTCCTTGTGCATCTGGGACTGCCGGAATCCAGTTACAGACCAGAGCCTTGTGTGAATGGTGTAGAGGGCATTGGGCAGGTTTTGTAACCCCAGCCCTCTACTGAGCTGTTAAAAAGCATAGTTCAACAGTTCAAACTAGTCACCACCCAATCCATATAGTTAGGCTTACCTTCATTCTAGGCAATAATATTATTTTTAAAAAGAAGAGATGTGGCATCTATGTTTCTTACACGTTTAAGTTCTTTTGTGGTGACTCTGAAAAGAGGAGAGATGTGAGGTTTCCATGTTTTGTTCTCAGTTGCTGGCTGTACCCTACTGGCACAGTGAGTTGAGATACAGGGCTTTGGTTTTCCTGGCAGCGTGTTTAACATCACTTTGCCCTTTTTGTAGCTAATTCTAAGGGCTCCAATAATATATGTATGCTTCTTGCTTGAACTACCCCTTTGAGGAACCCATAATTTAAAGATGGGGGTCAACTCTGACTTGACAGGGTGTTGATTTTCAGAAAGAATAATGCTGCCTGGGATGTTCCTGTGTGGAGTGAGGTTGATCCAGGTGCAGAAGGTGCTGACTTCCTTGCCAGAGGCTGCTGTCTAGGTGCTCAATACCTGGTGGCTGGCCTCCTTCCAGAGCCCTCTTGACTTTGAGGGTGGCTCCTGGTCTCTTCAGCACCACAGGCTTCACCTATCTCTTGTCCACATATTGAACAGTTTAGGGAGTTGTGTGGCTTTAAGAGCAGTCCATCTGATGAGTAATGAATATAGCCTCATTACCTGCCTTGGGGCCAGCTGCATTTCTTATGTCCTTTACTTACCTCCACCAGAGGAATCCTCCCATGCCCACATCTCCTCCTCTCTCCTTCCCAGCCAGCAACAGCCAAGCAGCTGGTAGTCGTGTCTTCAACTGCAAAGTGATAAATGGTTTATATAACAATTACTAGCTTACCACACATTACTGTGATTAATGACAGTAGGTAAATATGTGTCTGTGTGAGATTTTATTTTAAACATAGCCTGAATAAGTCAGATCATCTTTGTATCAGCTTTATACTAGAAATGCTTGACATGAATATTTATATAGGAAGACAAAAATCTGGCTTATGTGGGAGTGTTGGTAAACATGCTCACTGCCTGCTTCTCCATACTGGTGTGGGAAGTGTGATTCTGAAGAGGTCTGTGTATAACTTCTTGTTTTTCTACAGCTAATCATCTACGGAGTGATACCCAAGTGGAAACATGGTAAACGTATTTTTTTGTTTACTTGAGGGAAATATTTCTACTAGAGGGTGGGAGAGAGAAGGAACAGTGGAAGTTGTGGAGGCTACCTCAGAGCTAAAGGTCTTCAGCTCATGTCTGTTTCTGTGAGAAGGAAGTAGAATATGCTGGTAACACAGAAACAGTCATTGGGAAATGCGGGGGGGAGCGAAAAATGAAAAGCAGAATTTTATTCTTCTGGAAGCCCTGATATAGATTTTGGGGTAGCAGGAGGAAAACGGAGAAACAGCAAATCTAGGAAACTTAGTATGGTTTACTTTCTTTGCCTCAGTGATCACTCACCATTTAAGAAATTTCAAGGGAAAATTAGTTTTATCTTTCAGAGCAGATGCCCTTTGGGAATGGGGGGAAACAACAGAAAGAAACGCTTTTCAGAGAGAGGCTCATTCTGTACAGGGAGAGCTTTGTACAGTGAGATTTACCTGGGAAGCTTTGTCCTCCAGAGAGATTGGCAGTGGTAGTACATTTAAGCCCAAGGTATCACTTAATGCTGTGATGGCTCCTCTGGATGCAGGGAGGAGATAACTTGAGATTGGGAAATAAATTGGCTGGCAGCCTGGGTTGGAGCTTCCTCCAACTTGGAGCCTCTTCAGCTTCCCTGGCCACCTCCAGGGCAGTTCACAGCCTTGCTCTGATGGTGGCAGCTGGGCTTGAGGGGTAACTGGGTACCAGAGGCATGAAGAGGTGGTCTCGCTTGGCAAGGCAGCAGCACAGGAAGAGCAGAGCAGAGCAACTCACCCAAGGCTGGTCTTTCTTGCTGGACATGGGTGGGATCAAGGAGGGTGGAGCAGCAAGAAGAGATCAGGGATTTGTTTTCTAAGCTTACATTTGCCTTCAAATTCTTACTGTCTATGTACATTTGTGCTGAGGCATCCCAGGGTTCACTTTTGTTATTGTATTTCGATAAATGACATGGCTAATATAAACCAGATAACACTGACAGGGAAAAGAGAAATTCAACAGTGCCGGCTTAGCTCTCCTCCCAGATGGAGAATTGAGTCCTCTCATGAAAGTGGTTTATCACAGAGGTCTTCTCCATTTATGTTGACAGCAATGGTGTGGTGGCAAAGGAGAGGAGGCTGCAGTTCCATCAGAGGGGGCGAAGTATGAACTCTACTGGGTCTGGAAAAAGCAGTGCAACTGTTTCAAGGTAAAAGAGTACTATGCTTTGAAGGTCATGGCACAGTTCAGTGGAATTTGGCTGTGCTTTACTGGCAAACTTAACTTCTGTTCCTCAGTTAAACAGAAACTGGCTTGATTTATGTGCATTGTTGCTTTTAGTAGCTAAGAAGGGAATTTTCATTTGGTTGCTTGAAAAACTTATATTTGTTTCCAGTTGTGATTTGCAGTAAATAGTAACAAACAGGCCTAAATGTCTGAAATTTTAGCAACTTTTTAAAATCAGACCCCTGCAGTATAAGGGCTGACTTCATAAATTACAGGATTGGATCAGAGATGTGTCTGGGCTGATGGCTGTGGTGATGGGAACCAGAACTTCAGATGCAGAGGTCCCCACCAATTATTTCCTAAAGTAGACCAAGCTTTTGGAATCAAAGTTCAATAGGCCAAGCTGGCTACTGGGTTGAATTAGCAGTTGGATGGAAATGACTGGGTTTTAAAAGGAGACAAGTAGATAGTAAACATCTTTTCGTTTATCTAGTGTTTCTGAATTATTGGAGCTTTATGAGGAAGATCCTGAAGAAGTGCTCTATAACCTTGGGTTTGGAAGAGATGAACCAGATATTGCTTCAAAAATTCCAGCAAGATTTTTTAATTCATCATCATTTGCTAGAGGGATAGATATCAAGGTGTTTTTGAATGCCCAGATACAGCGCATGGAAGTGGAAAATCCAAATTTTGCTTTGACAAGTAAGTATGGTTTTGAAGCAAAATTTATTTTTAAGTTTTCAAACTCCAAAAGAATGTTTATATCTAATATTCTGGCAAGCATTCTTTACAGCCTAAAGACCTAGTAGCATTTGGAATCCATAGTAAGCCCCTTGCTTGGTTTATATATAGAATCATAGAATCAGTCAAGGTTGGAAGGGACCACAAGGATCATCTAGTTCCAACCCCCCTGCCATGGGCAGGGACACCCCACACTAGATCAGGCTGGCCAGAGCCTCGTCCAGCCTGGTCTTAAACACCTCCAGGGACGGGGCCTCAACCACCTCCCTGGATAACCCATTCCATGGCTTCACCACTCTCATGGTGAAGAACTTCTTCCTCACATCCAGCCTGAATCTCCCCATCTCCAGCTTCATTAAGTTCCCCCTAGTCCTATCACTACTTGAGATCCTGAGAAGTCCCTCCCCAGCCTTCCTGTAGGCCCCCTTCAGATACTGGAAGGCCACAATGAGATACGATAAGAGGATATGATGAGATATGATAAGAGGTGACCCTCAGTGTTGCACACCTTGGATTGAGGGGAAGGGATTTGTAGTGTGGGATGGAAATGAAGGGCATCCTGTAACATACACTGCCTTCTGGTTTTGGTACTATTTCCATCTGTGGCTTCTAAGCTTGTCTTCTGTTGTAGCTTTTGAATGCTGAAACAAATAGCAGTATCCCTCTGTTTCTTGTGTTCTTCAGTATCTGGGTGGGATTTTTGAAAGCTCTCAGTGGTGACCTGTTTCTGTCAGTGCTGAAATTCGGGCCAGTATTTCTATTGACTTGGACAGGAGCTTTGTTAGGTCAGTAATAAGTGGTTTCTGAAGCGAGGGCATAGCTGAAACGTCCTGTTGTAGATGGAGAGTGCACTTCGAGTAACGCTTTTCTTCCGAGCACTTTGTAAACTAACTAGCGTTTTGGTACCCACGTCCCTTTTTCACTTGCGAGAGCTTTCCATGGTCGTCTTGTACATTTGCTAGAGACTCTTGCTAAGGCTTTTTCCATTTTTTCATGCCATGTGGTATCACTTTCATGTTACAGGACTAGGCAGTGTTCAGTCAATCTTTGGGGCCCATGATATAAGTATAAGGAGATTTGGGGGTGTGGATGGGAAGAGGTTTGAATGAATGAAATTTCCCTCTTCAGATATGAAGAGCTGCCTTTGAGCCGTGTAGAAATAGATGGATCAACAGGTCTGGGATGCAATGGCAGCATGTGTCCTTGTAAACTCTCTCTGTTTCGTTCCTGTGCAGGTCGTTTCCGTCAGATTGAAGTGCTTACTACTGTGGCAAATGCTTTTTCTTCTTTGTATTCTCAAGTCTCTGGGACTCCTTTGCAGAAAATTGGTAGTATGAATTCAGTGTCTTCCAGCAAAGAGGCATCCAGCCCTCCTCCTTTAAATCGCAGCAATACAGCTAGTCGGCTAATGAAGACCTTGTCAAAGCTCAACTTGTATGGCACACAGCAAGCTGATGGTAGCAGCTGCTCAATTCCTTCACCTGTTGAAAAAGGGACAAGTCTAGCAGAATCAGGGAGTGAGGAAAGTGATGTTAAAAATGAATCTAAATTATCAAAACTCTCTAAAAAGAGGGACTCTTCCTCTTTTTTGGCTACTGTAAAAGAAGAACTAGCCAATAATCAGACAAATGCTATGGACACACATAAACCTGCAAACTTTCCTGCTGGGACTGGTGATAAACAAGAGGGTACTGTGCCTCCAGCAGATGCACAAAACAGCAGGTCCACGAGTGCCCAGGAGAGACCATGTGAAGAATTTGGTCTTATGGACTTGCCAAGCCTCAGCAGCAGTTCCAGTTCGTCCAACAGCAGTGCCTCAACACAAAGGCTGCCCTCAGCATTGTCAGGAAGAGACTCCTGTGCTCCCCTTGCAAACCCATCCATAATGAATCTAATGGTGCAGCAGAAGGACTCCTTTGAGATGGAAGAGGTAGGTGGAGACATGTGACTTTGTTTTTGCATAGAGTTTACATAATTTGCTGGCTGCCAGCAGAAGAGTGTTCCTTCCTGTGCATTTGACAGTGTTTTGCCGGGGAATACTTTAAATTCTCTGAGTGGTAGGACAGCTGTCAGTCTCTCTTCCTAGGTTGCTCTAATTGATCGCCTTAATGAAATAACTTCTTGCTGCTGCTATTGTCTTTCCTGAGAGCCAGCAGGAAAGTTCTCATTCGTTTTTTAATTCAGCTCAGGTAATTGCAGTCACTGCTGCTAGGAACTTTTCCTGTGGAAATAGATCTAGACTAGGCTTCCTGTATATAAAAGGCTTTGATTTAAAATATTTATTCTGTTTATATTTGTAACTGGAAGCCATTATTTTTGTGCCTAAAAGTAAATTCAGTTTAATAATTGCTGTTGACTAAGGATACATTTGTGGATGGGCAAAGACTGTTACTACAGGAAAGGCAAAGAGGCTGTCATGGGCTATCATGTATGGTGGGGTGCAACTTTTGTTACCTGGAAAGTTGCTGTTTGACGTGTCTTTGGTGGCTGCTTAGTTGCAATTCTGTGCTAGCTGCCTTTGAATATCTTCATAAATGCACGTATCCATTTTTTAATTGCTAATTGCCCCAAAGGGATTTTAATTCCCAGATTCCTGTAAGTGATTTATTTATTAGGCTAGTTAACATGCAGCCTACAAATTCAGGAAAGCATTTAAAAAAATTTTATAGACTCACACCTTGAATTGTAAATTCTGTTTGAACTTAAATTAGTAGATGCTTTTCTGGACACATTGTGAAGTTGCTCTTAACAGTTTGGGAGTTAACTTTTTTTGTCTATGTGAATTAGATATTTAAAATGAAGGATTATGATTTAATTGGTGAAATGAGTGAAGAAAACAAGTGTATAGAAAATCCTAGTGTTTTACAGTGAATGATGAAGTGGTGATTTTGTATATACTGTGTCTAGTGTCATATTGTCATTACTAGCTCTTCTAAATCAACCAATATTGTGGTTGAAGACACTCATTAAGTATAAAAAGGTAATGCAGTCTCTTGTAGTTCCTGCCTCTTGTTTGTGCCTGTGCATCCTCACCCACGTGTCTGGCTATCTACTGAACCAAAACAAAGACTAGACCAGTTGAGAGGGAAAAAAGAGACCCAGTGTATTTTAGGCTATTTATTTTTTGTGCCTTAGCTTTCATCCAGGTAATTTTCCTGATCCAGTTTGTGTTGTCACAGTGGGAAGGGTCTGAGTGGTAATGAGTTCTGCTACATACCCCAGAAGAGAAGTCCATTTTTTTTGTGTTCTTGTGCAAAGTTGAAACATCTAGTATATGTGAAAGGAAAAGGAATGACATTTTCTTTCAGAGTAAGTTGGACTCTAAAGGGTAATGACATGAAGAAGACTTGCTGAATTCTGCACAAACCAAATGCAATGTGTTTGTGATGTTTTGGTTGACACATTGCAATGATGCCAGGGCAGAAACACAGCTGTTTGGGCAAGTCAACGTGTGATGTGAGATGGGATCATGGTGAATTTTTGTTAATATATGATACATACATAGCAACTGCCTGCAGATCCCTGGGAGGGAGGGATTTGGTTTTGTTGAAGTATCTTTAGAACAGTACTTGGCAGCATGATTTTATTTTCTTGTGTCTCTAAGGGGAGTATAATGAACAATAAAGTGTATTAGAACGGGTGACAATAATTCCTCCTCCTGTTTTCTGGGCTGGGCTTGGAGCGCCTACATACGCCGAAGAAAGATGACAGATATATCAAGGAAGCTTTTTCCATGCTTACAAATGCCTTGGAGGTTTGAGTGAAATTCGGAAGTCTGTGGCTGTGAAGATAGCTAGTGTGGGAGTGAGTCAGGGCAGGATTTCCCCCAAACATCCACTCCTGAGGTGGCCAATTACAGTCCCGAAGGTCATTTGCTTCTGTGTACTCGTGGAGCTGCACCGTGCTGTGGATGCAGCCAGGATGTTGTCTTCCAGCCAAGGACAAGAGGTGGAGGGTATTTAGATGAGAAAAGGTTTAGCTATTAGGAGGCTGAAAATTTAGCCACTGGTTTGAGAGGATCAAGTCACCTTTGCAGGAAGGCCAGTCTGATCAAAGGGCCTGCAAGATAACTTGCTGGTTCTCTTCCCTTGTGGTTTTGGTTTTTTTTGTCTCCTTTTTATTTTCTTTTTTTTTTTTTTTTTTTTAAATTTTGTGAATTTTTTCCTAAACTTACATGGTGAGTCCCTTCTATGTTCCTCTGCATAGGGACAAAATGAGGGTTTACCCCTTTGATACAGCTGTCATCTCCTAAAGGAATAAAAGCCTCTTGATGTATTGTGCAAGAGTAACGCAAGCGCAAGAGTTCACTTACTAATTGTGAAAATTTCAGGCCAAGTACTTCTTAAAACCCTTGGAAATGAGAAAATGCACCCTTGTGGCTGCTATATGCATGATATCAGTGTAGCTTCTTGTCTAGCCACATACTGTTTTGGGCTTAAAACCATCAATATCCTGATTTTGCATATTTAAGTTGATAAAAATGAAGATGAGCATTTCATTGATTGATAATCTTGAAATTAGGCAGGCAGCCCCTTAGAAGGAAGGGTTGGGGGTAGTGAAACTGGGGGGTTTGCACATGTAGAATTGCATGTGAACCATTAGGATTTTTTCTGCAGCACACGGCAGATGAAACATATTCTAGGTTTTGAACTAAACAAAGACCTCCCTGTTGAGAATTTGGGCATATTCATTTCATTGTTGAACAGTTATCTAAGAGCTGCTTTCTTAATAAGGCTGTTTCACAAAGTGATTAAGTAATAGGATTAATTTTCATGTAGTTTTAAGTTCCCTGGTTGAAATCTTCATAGATCTGAATACTTCATCTTCGTTTTTTGTACTGAAAGACACAATAAGTATTTTCATGAGTAGTGGCGTGGTGAAGTCTGGAAGCTTGTGAGGGTTGGTGGCTTGTGGGCAGTAGTTGGTAGGGCAGCAGATGACAGTCCTTATGTAGAAGTGCCGGTACATTTTTCTAAATATATTTTGCTTGTTCTTTATATTCAAACGAGGGGCTAAGAGGTCAGAATGGAAAAGACAGTAGTTTAAAGGTAGTCAAAAGTGTTTTCAGACAACTGGGGACTCCCAATGGTATCACAGGATGAGATTTCCAGGTCATTTTGCAGGATGAATGTGAGCAAAAGGGAACCCTGTGCTGTGAGGGGGACGTGCTGTTCTAAGGATCGCTGTTGTCCTACAGGAGCATTGTTGCGTGCCTGATGAAATAATGTATTGGTTCAAGGAGTAGTAGTGTGCTCCAATCACTAAAGGCTGTTGGACTGGAGGAAAAAAAAATCCAACAACAAACCCCCACTGTGTGCAGTGTATATAGCTTGGGCATTCTTAAGCATGAGGTCATATTCCAGTTGGCCTGACAAAATATTCATCTCTTCTTCCCTATAGATCCAGAGTACAGAGGGGGATCTACCACATGTTCCAGCTTCTCATCAGCTGACAGTGACCAAGTCAAGGAAAGGTGAGTAGACACAAATTCCTGAGAGACAGCAGTCTACTAAGTGACCTTCCTTCTCTGAAAAGCTGATTCAGGTATTTAAGATGTTTGAAGTTTCTTTTCTCTTTAGAAATAAAAAAGATTTGGTTTTCTTTTTCAGCCAAATCACAGAACGTTACTGCAAAGTGGCAACCAAATTACAGGCAAGGCAACAGCCCTATAACCTCACTGACTGTTTTCACTTTTGTACAATTGATAATAGCTTAGAGGGACTGAAATGTTAATTCAGATTGTGTGGGATTTTTTATTTCCTCTGGCAGATCCTGTAATTAAGGATACCCATTTAAACTAAAATTACAGTGTTTTAAACCTAAATTGCATGATACATGCAGCTTTTTCCTGTGCACTACTTCTCCATCTGCAAGCAGGCTGCACAGAAGACTGGTGTCCCTGCACCCACGTGGAAATTGTAGTCCTTCACATGGGGAAACCTCTGCACTGGCTCGTGTGACTCACTTAGTTTGTGCTGTCATCTCAAATTCTTATTTTATGGCTTGAGGAAGGGACAAAGCTGATCTTTTAGTTCAGCTTTGGCAAGCAAAGTCCATTCTCTAGCGCTTAGAAGTAACGGAAGAAGAAACAGAGCTTGTTGCGTTCAGTGAGATGCTTAGCTGTGATGCAGTTTCTTGGTGAAACACAACTAGCATCTCTGAATAATAAAGAGAGGCAGAAAAGCCTGCCTTAAGAAACAGAGATCATCTTATTTGCCTTTTCACAAAGAAACTGACAGTCTTGTGAACTGACAAATAAATTTGTGTTTATGTGGTTGAGAAAGGTCTGGACTAAGTGCTGCAGGTTAATGCTGGTTACTAGGGATAGCTTGCACTACTAGTTCAGCAGCATTTTGCAGAACAGCATTGAACTTGCTAGTCTTCCTCTGTTACATAGGCTGCCAAGAAGGACCACCAGAAACCACATCTCTAACTTTCCCAACATTTCTCCCTTGGGTGTATTTAAAGTTCATGATGATTTGCTTTATGTGGTTACGTGTAAAGAGAAGCGTTCTTTTTGGGTCAGGTCTTGTTTGCTTGGGCTCAGCAATTTTAGAATGAGCTTTTTGAGGAGAGGCAAATTAAGCAACCAGGAGCTACAGTCAGGGAGGAGAAAAATACTGTTTCATCTTCTGAAATGCTAGTTTTGTGTTTTCTGTTTTCAGTAGCTATCTTATCCTCTTCTTCCTCCATACAAGGTTAGAAAAAAAAACCAACCAAACAAACAACCAAAAACTCAGGTGATCATGTGTGTACCTGGTGAAAGGTACCAGCAGTTTTAGCAGTGAGTCTACAGTGTGGCAGAAGTGAGGCATGCTGTTTCATGTTTCCCAGCTAATATAGCCCATCCACTTCTGAATACACTTGACATCAACTAGTGATGGCACTTTATTATCATGCAAGTATTGCCTAGAGTTTTCTATAAATTACCTAAAACACGTGTCAGTGCTGATGGTAATCCTGCACTTCTGCTAAAAGTCTGAGACCAATGTTTTATTTCATCTAGCAGTTGTGGATAGTTTGGGACATTGTTCTGTATGGGTTTCTGTAAAATTGCCGAGAGGGAGAACATTTGGTGAAGAACTTATCCAAAACATTAAAAAACAGTAGTAATTTTGTTTTTTTTTCACAAGTTGTCTAACATGAGACAATGTAGAGGCCTGTTTTCTCAGAGAGCAGGTACTCACCAAGTTTGAAAGCATCCAAAGTTAATGGTCACTTACTAAAAATGCTGGTCATTGTGTCTGAATGTGAAATGCCACTCCCACTGACAATCTCTTGAGTCGGGATCAGCATGAAATACAAGCACCAGTCTTATATTTCAATGTTATTTTAGCTGATGATCTTCATACGGACCCATCTCTTTCAATGATGCTGGTTCTACTGTACATAAGGACCTAAAACCCAAAATATTCGTTCCAAGTGAATGCTTCCCCGGAAGGAATACATTTGTACTTTTTATCATGCCAGCTTACCTCTTTGTCAATTACAAGGGTTAGTGCTGTTTGGTACAGGCTTTTAATAAACATTGCAATGCCACTTTACATCCACACAGAGGATGTAGATATGCTTTTGTAAATGTGGGCTTTTTATGGACACAGTAGAGAAGAATAAAGCTTCAAATGCTTTGCACTGTAAACATACAAGGCTGTTGAATGTCCACTATAAAAAAAACAAAGAAACAAAACTTGCTGCAAAGTGATTTAGAAGGAAGGTTTGATAGTTAGAAAACAAAATTCCTCCTGACGTTTATAGAGCAGCACCTTCAGTTCTAAAAATGCCTAGCAAATAAGACAAATACCGGTGAAAAGCATAGAGAATAAAGTATTCTCCAAGTATGGTAACTGTGAGTGTCTGGTTGCTGGCATCAGTAGTTCTGGGAAACTCTGAATAGCTGTAGACCTGTTTCTTTTGAGGTATCTGACAATGATAGTCAAAAGCAGTGATTAAAATTAGGTTTTGAAAGTGAAGAAAGCACGTCATCAGCACTTCCTGTCTTTAATACATTATTGTATTTATAGTTCTCTGTGGGTGCTGCTGCACAAGAGATTGGAGATGGAGGAGTGAGAAGAAAACATTTGGAACAGATTTAGTGTTTGTGGGAGTCTGTGATTATCTGCCCCAGAAGACAGGAAATCCCCAGAGACTCTGAAAAGTTTCTGCAGCGGGGCTCCCAGCAGTGCTGGGTTGTGGTGTGATCAATATCAGAAAAATGGGCAACAAGTATTTATTCCCATAATGGAATACTTTATAGCCAAATTGGGAATGTCAATTTATTAATAATGTCATCAAATATAAAGTGTATTAGAGCTTTACCAATACTGCAGTCACAAGCAACATAGATGTTACTAAAACTTCACAGACGTTATCCATCTATTTCTCTTCTTTTGTGTGAGCACTTGAGTGATGCAGAAAGTGTAAAATAAGTACCTGATGGGACAGTTTTTACTGGTGAAAGTGACAAACCATTGGTAGCTGAATGTTACTTTACAATAGATGAATTATTGCATTGTTTGATGGTGATTCTCTGATAACTTGCGCTGTTGTGCTTGACAAGCTGCAGACTTGTTTCTTCATCATCTGTTCTCATTTCAAACTTTTGTCAGCTTATTTGACGTATTTCTGAATATTCACATTTCTCTGGCACGTATTCAGTGCCTAAAGATATTTTTATTTTCGTAAAACATCCTAAACAATAATCCAAGTGACATTTTCATTTCTGCTCCATTTAACTGGGGCATGAGTTTGATGCTTCCTTCTGTTTTTATTCATTGTTCCGTTTCCCAGACTTTCCATACTATGATGCCTCTGGCCTTCTCCCGCTAGTTCAGAAGATTTCACCTACATAGCATCGATAATAACTTTGGACTGCAGGGTTGGCATCGTGCAGTGAGCATTTTTGTAGAAGATACAGTTGCCATAGTGGGGGTATACAGGGCAAGGCATGATCCTGCATTTGCCCCTGCAGTGCAGCCCTATCTGTATGCAGCCTGCGTGATGCAGGTGTGAATGCCTGTGCTCTAGACTGTCCGCATGCTGTACAACATGATCTAAGTGACTGATACTTACATTAGTACTGTGTCTCCAAGGAGACCACAAAGTGATTTGAGGAAATGTAGGTATGTACATATATATATATATTTATACATATATATGTGTGTGTATATATATGTGTGTGTATATATATGTAATTTATTTTAATATCTGTAAAATAAATATTGACTGAGAAGGAAATAGAAGGGCAGGTCAGTATTTTTTGTGAGTAGTAACAAACTTCATGCATGTGAAACCAGATGCCAGCACACACACTGGTGAATTGCATTATCTGAACTAGTTGGAATCTCTCCTCTGTGGCTAAAGCTTTACTTCTAAATTAATCACCAAACAGGAAAAGAGAAGAGAGGCCAAAGAAGGTGATTGTTCACCATCAGCTTCAGCTGCAGTGACAACCTGTTCATGGCATGCTGTTTTAACAGTATTCAGTTGTACTGGGCAGATAACAAGAGCTAGTCCAGTTCTCAGGGTAGTGATTTCCATTGTCTTTACCAGGAGCTGGGTGGGGATGTCTGTCTTGAGGTAGAAAAGTTATTTATCATTGCAGGATGTTGTGGCTACCATGATAACAGAACCACAGTACAGTTTGAAAGGCACTCCCTAAAAGCTGTGTGAAATTGCTGATATGGAAGTTTAATGGGCAGTTTGCCTCTCCTGGCTTTTATTTAGTTCATCAAAATTAATACTAAAAAAAAATCAGTTGTGAATATCCAACAGTTTCAAAACAGTTTTCATAATGCATTCCAATGCATTGAGCTATGAACTGGGATTCATGATATGATGGCAGTTAAGTGGTTGAAGGAATGTGGGGCAAAATTCGGCATTGAGCCTTGGAAGAGACAGAAGCAAGCTCTTGCCTCCGGGTAAAGGTGGAGGACGCAGAGCTCTGGGGCCTACAGGCTGTTTTGGTCTTATCCCACCCCCAAGCTTTTATACTCTGAAAACTAGAGGCTGAAAACTTGTATTTGTCTGCTAAACCAGTGAAGGACTGTCTCTAGTGGTTTTCCCAAGTCCTGCACATCCCATCTCTGCTCATTTGATACTGTTCCTCCAGGTGTATGGAGTGGAGTGGGTTGGCAGGAGATGAGCAATTGGCTTTATCCTCATAATTGGGAGGAGTGACAAATCTGTACCTGCCAATACAGCAGCAACTCTTCCTCTGCCTGCATGTGAATTAACCAGTGGTTCAGTTATGTGAAAAGAAGACTGCAGCAGTGGCAATGTCCGCAGTGTTGTTTTTTTCCACAGCACAGGAAACAAAAATGTAGAAGATGGTTCCTCTTCCATTGCTGCTTGAAGTTTCACAAGTAGGGCTTTGCATGAGAAGAGATTGAACTTGAAACCAATTGTTTCTCTGTTTTGCTCAAAGTAGGACTTGAAAAGGAATTGTGTTATCCACTTAATGTTACTTTGATGTAAAAGGAAAGTGTGTGTTCAGTGTAATTGGTCTTGAAATGTGATTTGTAAAGTAATTAGGGTTGGGTTTTGCTTGTTATAAACAGATCAGCTGTTACGGACAGCAAGTCAGCACTCTGACAGTAGTGGCTTTGCTGAAGACTCCTCCACAGATTGTTCTTCATTTAATCACCTTCAGGTAAGGTTCTTGTACTGTGGATAAAATATTACTGATTATTATTAAACAGTAGGGACTGGGAGAGGGCAGGAGAAGTGTTGGTGTTCGACTGCTATCATGACAGTCACTCTAGATACTACAAAACCTCATTTTCAGAGCTGGACAGAACTGTGTTCAAATTTGAAATCCTTTCTGGTAGGGTAACCTGGGTATACTTGAGCATGGAATAAGCTCTGAGTTCAGTCAGTCCTATTTTTTGTTTCTGATGAATCTGTTCTCACTGACTGAGATTCTGGAATCATTGTCTATTCCTTTCATGACTGCAGTGGATAGAGATTAATGTTATGACAGATTATAGCTTTTCTGATGATTGTCTAATTTCTTGTATAATTTTTGCCTTTCCATTCTTTTTTTGCATAGTTTTCCATTTTATTTTTGTTAGTTAGCACTGACAGAAAGTAAAAACAATTTCGTACTACCTTTAAGGTGAAGGTATATTATTATTTAGATGAACTTGATCTCCCACGCTCTTGTTCCAGTTCCTTTGATCTCAGTCCCAGACCTTCCCGTGATGCAGACCAGGGACTGCGCACACATCTTGGGAAGAGACGTTTTTGTTCCAGCATAGTGTTTAGATACCTGCCCAATACACATGTTTGCTCAGTGTTTTACCTGAGAGGAGTTCTCTTGCCTTTCCTAAAAGATTCACGCAATAGCAGCCACGATTTTCATGGCTTATCAATCAGCCAGATGAAAATCTTGAGTTGGTTGCTGGCCTCAAGGCCATTGGTTAGCTGTTTGGGGCTTAAAGCGCAGTCTGGAGGAATACAAAAATGGGATTGTGGATATCACCAGTAATTTAATTTCTGTGGCTTGCAGCTGCTGAACTTTTTATTTATGGTGCTTTATGCTTTTTTCCCTGTTGGCACACGAGCCATTTTTATAGGTTTGTCACTTACTAGAAAGAGATTCTTCCCTCCCTATCCATCAACATTGTTTTTCCATTAGCTTATACTTTCCAAGAGCAAGAGAGTGAATAAAGGAAAGGAAATCATGAGCCTGAGTGTCTATTATGAGTATAGTAGTCCAAGATAATGATTCTGCTCTCTACTAAACTGGGGCTGCACCACAATTGACAGGCATGTTAAAAGGTGACTCAGAATAGAATTGTTCACTCCTGACCTTTATATTGGTTGCAACTTGATTTCACGAGACCCTTAAAAAGCATGTTGCAACAGAGTACCCCTTCACTGGAAGACTGGTGGAGTTTGTGTTGGCTGTAAATACATGAAATTTTTCTGCTTTCTATCATGCTGCTTTGAAAAGATGTATTGAAATTGCATGAGGTTTGTGCCATGAAGCTGCTAGGCTCTCTTCTGCCACCCTCACTGCTTTATTCAGAGCAAGTGCTGAGCTGAATTCAGAAAACATAGGTGAATGATGATACTAGGGGAAATGAGAACTTGGCAGCTAGTAAAGAGAGCCTGTGGAAAGAGGAAAGGGATACGGAGGAGTGTATATTGTTTCTTAACAGTATGGTAAGTTAGTGCCATCTACTGTTAAATAATTGACTCTTGCAACTATAGCACTCTGAAACTCATGAGAAAACTCAAAACCTGGAACCTCGTAGCCTTCTATCCCTAACATCCCAAAGAAAGATTTCTAAGGGAGATTCTGGCATTGGAGCAGCATATTCTGCAGTGGAGTTTCATGTTACCAAGGAAGCTAGAAGAATTCTCCATCCAGGTTCTTGAAGTTTTGCTTGCCTGATGTGTAACTGAACATGATGGAGGATTGGAGACATAGATATGCACACATGTAGCACGTCTAATTTCACCTAAACATTATAATATTTTGTTCTTTTAATACCTTTCACTTGTACAGTATCTGAACCTGCACAGGCTTTCAGACTAATTTGTGGCTGTGCCAGTGACTGCAGTGTAAGTACGTACTTACAAAGGTGACCTTCTAGACCGAGATCTGGGTGGTTGGAGCAGGAGCTATTGTCTGACATACACCATAAGTAATCTCTCTAGAAGGAACTAATAGTTAATATCCTAACAGCAGTGAGAATTGCAGAAATTGGAAATGGGAAAACTCTGCATTTCTAGTTCATGCATCAATTATGGTAGACTTCCAAGGCTGTACTTCACACCACAAAAATGTCTTGTCCGCTTGTAAGTATCACATTCAATCAGGACAGCCTAAGGAATAAGCTTTGCAACTCAAATATGCCCACCTATAATGTTATCTATTAAATTAGCAGCTCTCTCATGCATGTGCTCTTTTTAAAACTGTGATTTGGAATGATGAGAGAGAAGTATATGGAGAAACGAAGGAAGGCTGAACATACCGGATGCAGTCTTCTGTAGAGATTAACAGCTTAACATGAAGTTCTCAGCCTCAAACAATTCTGTGACTTAAAGCAGGCCAAGTGTATGGGCAGACAGGTTTTCTCCTTCTTAGCGTTGTCCTGTGACTCGAGTTTCACTGCACTGCAGCTATCCTCACTTCTTACGTTAGGTATGCATTCCCTAATAACGCCCTTTGTTTCAGCACTGACTGAACCTTTATGTGGGAGATGCCACGTAGCACCACCCTGCTGCCCCTTTGTCATCACTACCTAAAATGCTAGCGTTTTACTCTTTCTCCTTTTTTCTCTGCTGCCTCTTCTGTTCTGGCAGTAAAGAGTTTATTGTTGAATCAAAAAAATCTGTGAATAGTTTGCTCTTTTTAAAAAAAAACCCTCCAGTGTTGATGTCACATTTCAGTATGTTTCTAACTTATCTGAGGCTATGGTTTCTTTGTTCTGTGGCACTGTTTTTCTTGCACACTAACTCCCATTATTCTTTCTACTCTCCGCTACAATGCTAAATTAGTATGGACTTAGTCTTAGCCTGAATGCTATGAAGGCATAGCTGAGTCTCTGATGTGTTCACCTCTTTGCTGGCCCATATATTTTCTAGGTTCAGGAGTCATTGCAGGGTATGGGAAGCAGTGCTGACAGCTGTGACAGTGAGACAACTGTCACATCGCACAGTGAGGATCAGAAGACACCGTTAGCCAAGGAACTGCCCTGTTTCAGTAAGTTTGAGGATGAGGAGGAAGATGATGATGAAGAGGATAATGATGAAGAGGATGTTATCTCTCAAGTAGAGAGACGAAAGTTAGGGATACCTGAGAACAGAAGGAGTGAAGATAGAAAAATCATTGACTGTGAAACTGAACAAAATCAAGGAGGAGAAAGCAAGTCATCTCATATATTGGAGATAGTCCAAGGAGAGGTCAGCTCTAAAGAATATGACATTGCCAGTGAGCAAAAAGAATTGGACCTGCTGGAGGAAGGCAGTGTATTCGAGTTTCCTCAGTACCACACGCACCATATTCTCAAATCTATGGAGTCTCTGAGTGGTGGTGGCTCCTCCCAGTCTTCTGTGGACAGGGTTCATGTTGCCTTGCAGAGAGCCGAGATGAGGATTGTCAGCACTTCTGATTCCAGGGCTGGGCGCACACTGCTTAAGTCAAAAGATCTCCTGAGGAAGCAGAGACTCTGGTTTGCTGAATCAGGCTATCCTCTAAGGCGTTCTCAGTCACTCCCAACTGCATTGCTGAATCCAGTGAAAGTGGTGTCCTCTGTGAATGTGCAGTTAACCCCAGGGAAAGATACTCTGTGCAGTCCTCCTTCTTTCACCTACCAGTACACACGTTTGGAGGAAGATGAGAAAGCAGTGTCTGAGAAGGACAAAAGCGAGGGTGAGGCAGCTGCCAGCCAGCCAGTGTGCAAGTCCACATTGTTCATTGCACCTTCGTCTTCCAAAAAAGAAGCGTCCCAGACTGGGCCCAACAGGCTGTCCGAGGAGCCCAGTCCCACCAGGGTACAGAGCTGTCTGCTGCACACACCAGCACATATGTCCCAGTCAACGTGCTCCCTCCACTCCCTCCCTGCTGAGTGGCAAGACAGACCACTCTGTGAGCATGTGAGGACACTGAGCACCCACAGTGTCCCAAGCGTCTCCAGCTCTTCCTTCAGCACCTTGCTTTCCCCTTTCACCTGTCCCTTCTCTCCACGGTATGCTGGATTTCCTCGTCGGCCACATGCCATCAACCCACCCTCCACCGTGGAGATGCAGCTGCGCAGGGTCCTACATGACATTAGAAACTCTCTGCAGAACCTCTCACAGGTAAGAGGAAGCCAAATTCATCCCTAGGCAAAAGGGCTTCATATCTTGTCCCTACAAAACCAAGGTGTTAACCTGAATATTCCTTTGTGTAGTGCAGCAGATCAGGAAAAATGGACATTTTGTGCAAGTTTGATTTGCTGTTATTTAAGGAGCTTCTGTTTAAAGCGGCGAATGAGCATCTCTACAAAGCTCCACTCATTTTGCATGTAATTTTTTTCTTATTGCAGTTGGCACAAATTGTTCTTTTTTAATGGTCTTGTTTTCTTGGGGCTTTTTTGTCTTTGTTTTATTTTCACTTTCATGGATATTTGTGGGTGGGAGGGCAGACTGCTGTACTCCATCAGCTATTGCTTTAAGGTGATAGTTATAAGCTTTAGATTTGAGAACACATACTGATTTCTCTCTGACATACTTTCCATCCAACTGATGTATTTTTTTCTTTTCACGGCTCCACTAACAGTGTCAATGATGATTGATCCCTGTGTGTTTCTGTGCTGTTTCTTGCCAATGTTTTTCACTTTCAACTCTGGGGCTAGTCAACATATTCCTGATGTCATCAGCCATTTATTAAGAATCAGTTTTGTCAGAGCATGTGAAATTTTATCCATCTCATCACTCAGAGAAGAAGTGGCTCAAAATGCATGTTTGTTTTTTTTTACACCAGTCTGCCACACCTGCTATTCCTCTCCTGATTGCCATCTGTCTCTCCTCTGCCATCCCTGTACTGCTGTTCTCTTAGGTGGTGATCCAACTTAGGAGCCTGCAAGCTGCTGCAGGAGGCTACGTGGGCAGAGCAGTTGCAGGCTCTTGTTTGTGAATACATGAAGACTCTGATTGTAGAGCTACAGCAATGCCTGTGGGTTTTACCCAAGAACAAACATGCACTATATTGCTTCATGTTGCAAGTGGCAGGCTGTAGTGGGCTTTTCTGGACCCCTGTTTATTTTTCCACTTGTCAAAATTTAGTGGCTAATCCAGTCTAATTTTGGTTATATCAGCTGGCCCTGCTTCTTGAAGTGAGCAGTGGTTCTGTGACCAGCTCTGCAGTGGAAAGCTGCAGTCAGCACCTACAGGATGGCCAAAGGATCAGGCCCAGCCAGCATGGATTTAGGAGTGGCAGGTCCTGTCTGACCAACCTGATCTCCTCTTACAATCAGGGTTACCTGCCTGGTGAATGTGGGGAGGGCTGTAGATGTAGTCTGCCTGGACTTCAGCAAAGCCTTTGACACTGTCTGCCACAACAAATTCCTGGCAAAGCTGGCAGCTTGTGGCTTGGACAAATTCACTCTGAAATGGCTCAAGAACTGGCTGGAGAGCCGGGTCCAGAGAGTGGTGGTGAATGGTGCCACATCCAGTTGGCGGCCAGTCACTTAGTGATGTCCCCCAGGGATCAGTGCTGGGCCGCATCCTATTCAATATCTTTATTGAGGATCTGGATGAGGGGATTGAGTCCATCATCAGTAAGTTTGCAGATGACACCAAGCTGGCAGCAGGTGTTGATCTGTTGGAGGATAGGGGCCAATGGGATGAGATTTAACAAGGCTAAATGCAGGGTTCTACACTTTGGCCCACAACAACCCCAAGCAGCCCTATAGGCTGGGGACAGAGTGGCTGGAGAGCAGCCAGGCAGAAAGGGACCTGGGGGTACTGGTAGGTAGTAGGTGGAACATGAGCCAGCAGTGTGCCCAGGTGGCCAGGAGAGCCAATGGTATCCTGGCCTGCATCAGGAATAGTGTGGCCAGCGGGACAAGGGAGGTTATTCTTCCCCTGTGCTCAGCACTGGTCAGGCCACACCTTGAGAACTGTGTCTAGTTCTGGGCCACTCAGTTCATGAGAAATGTTGAGGTGCTGGAACATGTCCAGAGAAGGGGATGAAACTGGTGAGGGGCCTGGAACACAAGCCCAATGAGGAGAGGCTGAAGGAGCTGGGATTGTTTAGCCTGGAGAAGAGGAGGCTTAGGGGATGCCTCATTGCTGTCTACAGCTACCTGAAGGGAGGTTGTAGCCAGGTAGGGAGCAGTCTGTTCTCCCAGGCAACCAGCAACAGAATGAGGAGACAGAGTCTCAAGTTGTGCCAGGGGAGGTTCAGGCTGGGTATTAGGAAGAGGCTCTTCACAGAGAGAATGATTTGCCATTGGAATGGGCTGCCCAGGGAGGTGGTGGAGTTGCTGTCCCTGGAGATCTTCAAGAAAAGACTGGATGAGGCACTTAGTGCCATGGTCTAGGTGATTGGATAGGGCTGGTGATAGGTTGGACTGGATGATTTTGGAGGTCTCTTCCAATCTGGTTGATTCTGTGATTCATTCAGCCACTGCTCAGAGTAGTGAGCAGTGTGCTTGGGAGTAAGCATTTGCAAAATTTAACCTGTGTAAAATTCCCTCATGGGTACCAATTACCACCTTGATTTGTGTAAGGGTACAGTGTGCTTTTACTGCATGTAACACGCTAACTAAAGCTACTGAAGAAAAAGCCTCTGTATTATGTCCAGAACTCATGCCTAAGCTGGTGCAATTAAAAGTATTGGCGGGGATATTGACATCTCCTGGCCTTTTTGTTCTGTTTCCAGCATATTTTGTCTGCATTAGTTTAGTTTTGGGGGACGTGATCCCCCAAAGTTGATGTACTGTTTGGTGCTGCTATTTCCAACAGCCAAGATCAAGTTTGGCGTGCAGCATGCTTGGCAGCTGAAGAAAAATTAACATGTTTCAAATACCCATTTCTGATTTTAGGAAGGAATAAAGAGGAGGAGTTAAATTCCTGATAGAACATGGGACAGAGAAAACTGGGAGAGGAAAACCAAAACATGCCCTTGATGTTATCATGTTTGAACAAAACTCCTCTTGATGAATGGACATGCTTCAATGTTTCCATGGCATGTCAATAGTCCTTTGAATTATTTCAAAATTATATTGGACAAGATGTCTTTTTTAATTTAGAAAAGATAAATAGTGATGCTGCTTCTACTGTAATTTTTTGTACTGTGTCTCTACATGTAATGGCCTCTGAGTTTTATCTGGCTGCTCCATATGTTGATGTGACGTGCCAGTAGAAGTTCTTCAACAATCCCGTTTTCATGAGAGATTGTTAGCGTGCAAGGGCCTTTGAATGCAAACACTGTAGTGAGCTTAAAAAACAAAATGAACACCACCCCCCCCCCAACTAAGAACTGAGCAAGACCCTGCAATAAATGTGACTGTAATCATAATTTGAAAATGGGACACAGTTTAACTTGTTCAGTTGTGGTTTTGGAATTCTTTTTATCATTAGCTAAGACAATTGAGACTATTGATTTTTTCAGGCATAAAATGGAGAGAAATAGGATTAATCTGGTTTTTCACCTGCACTACATTTGCATTACAAAGCTTTGGTGCACATGCTTCACTTGAGACCTGGTGCTGCAGTTTTGTAAGGTTTCCTTTTCCTGATGTGATATTTGCTGGACAGCAGTGGCTGCTTTTGAAGATTCTGTGCATTTGAGAAGATGAGTTCCTAAACGAGATCACTGACTTTCCCATCTCAAATAATTTATTTTTTCCCTAGAACCCAGTGATGAGGAGCCAGGATCTTTCAGCTGCCATGGGTTACACTACTCAGAGACCATCCATACTACCTCTATATGAAGTGAGTAACTGTATTTATGTACTGGTACTTAACAAAAGTAAAATACACAGAAACATCTTAAATGTGCCATAAGTTGTGCTGGGTTTGGACAACTCCCTGTCCATGTTCTCAAGAGGTAACAGGTGACCATCCTGTAAATAACATTAGAAAGGAATTAATCTAAATACATGAAAATCATTTAATTTGTTTTCATCTAAAAATGTTGTTTCTTGAATTATCGTGAGGTCACAATATGCAGCCTCTGTAGTATACTGAAGTTACAGAGCTTCTGATTGACTTAAAGGATACATCTGGGCAAATGTGGTTGTAGGATCAGGATTTATTTTAATCAATCCATTTTTCCATGTAATGTAGTACTTATTCCCCCCGCCCCAGAATACTTTCCAGGAGCTACAGGTCGTAAGGCGCAATCTAAACTTATTCAGAACCCAAATGATGGATTTGGAATTGACTATGTTACGTCAACAAACAACAGTTTATCAGCACATGACAGAAGATGAAAGGTAAAATGTTTCTGTTTGTTTGCTTTGTGGTATTTTGGTTTTGGTGCTTTTTTTGGTTGGTTTTATGTTTGTTTGCTTATTTTGTGGGGTTTTTTTGTTTCATTTTGTTTTAAGAAAGTAAGAGAAAATACTCTAACACTTCAGGAAATGTGTTGCTGTCCCTAAAATCAGAGCAAGAAATCTGTTAGTTCAATTTGAACGGGGCTTGAGCTGAGCTTTTGCCAAAAATGTGCTTAATCTCTTCTTTATTCTTCTTCATTCTAGAGTTTTTTCCTCTTGTTTTCTTCTAATCTCTATTTCTTATTCCATGATCCTTTTTTTCCTTTTCTTAATTCATCCTTTCTCCAAAGTGATTTTACAGCTACAGACTTTAAGGACTTTTATCATTGGATGCTTGAACATAGAATACTGGAGAGGTTAAGCCTTTAAGATTTTGAGCTTAGGTTATCCCCTGCTCCACATTGTAGATGTAAATAAAGAATGAATATTGTAGTGTTCAGATGCCTTTCCAGTTTACGTTGGCTACTCAGCAAGCTACAGATGGCTTTCATATTCTGTATCTCTTTGTTTGTGCTCGCCATGAGTTGCAGCAGCAGCTGATCTGGAGCAATTTTCAAAACTGATTATATGTTTACTTTAGTTGAATCAGCTCTTGACCCATTGCTTCAAATATGTTTGAAATCTGTTGGCCTTCTTAGACAATGGCATTCTGGCCAAAATGTAGCTCCGGCTGCTTGGGAATCTAGAACCACACAAGAGAAGTAATGTGCAATTACTCTGTTGCCCTGAGATCTTTACTGTTACTGGTTTTAAATGGAATTTGATTAGATATATCTATACATGCCAGTTTCTTCTACTTACTTAAGCATTTTAAGCAAATTTATTTGGAGAATTTTCTGTTATGCACTGTGTTGTTTAGTTTTTTCCATAAAGTGACACATGGTTTTTATAGGTGGAAAAATACTTTTGTTCTGAGACATTCAGTGAATTTTTCCACAAAAGAGGAATTTTCAGTTCCACTTTGAATTCCCTTGTATGAAGTCCTTTACTCATGGGACCGTCCTGCTCAGTTCCCGCTTTGTGATGTGCAGCTGAGTGCAGTGAATGCCCTTGTTCTTTTTGTGATGGACTTGGTATAGATTTGAAGCCGATCAACTACAGAGCTTGAGAAAGTCTGTCCGCATGGAGCTACAGGAGTTAGAGCTGCAGTTAGAAGAACGCCTGCTTGCTTTGGAAGACCAGCTGAGAAGTCTACACATGTCTTCACCTTACAGACCACAGACACATGTAGTAAGTATGACTTTTGCGACAATATTATGTTTCCTCAGAGTAATGTTATTAAGTCATAACTGTTAAATTCTTAGAGTGGGGTGATATCTGGGAAATCTAATGACATAATCTGTATTATCAGAGATGATATTTTATTATTTTCAATCATTGTTTCATTCTTGCTGTTAATACATATCAATACATACTTTCTGAGGTTTTAGATCTGAGATTTCAGAACGCTTCTGCCTGTGCTCTCTTTTTTTAACCTTGTTACAGCCCTGAATTCTTACAGTTTTGATAGGTAATGCTCATGTCTGAATTCTTGTGGGATAGTGATGGTCTTTCTGGAGTTTCTCTACAATGATTTTCTTACTTGTGACATGAGGGCAGAGAGATGAGAAATACACAGTGCTGCTTCACCAAGTTTCCCTAGTTCCACCAATCCATGGAAAAATTAAAAAAAAAAAGATAGCATCTTCAGTTTTCCCTCCCTTGCCTTTTCAGATGAATGTGTGACTGCCTGCCAAAGAGTGGGAGAAGGTCAGCTCCCACAAACACTCCCTACAAGAAAAAATGGGGGACAAGAGAGATACTTGCATAGGTTTATTGCTGGCATGGTGATACGTTTTTTTCTTCTTTTTCACGTAGTAGAAGACTGTTCCCCTTTTGTGCTGCAGTTTTGTCACCGGCCAAACAAAAGAAGCATCAATGAAAAGTATCACGTTCTTCCTGGCTTGTAGTCCTCTTTCTTAGCCAATTTTCTTCTGTAAAAGCAGCACATGCACAGGCCACATATTCCTCTTCAGTATTTTGTCATGGGGGAAAAAAAGAAACCTGAGAACAGGAAAATACAGTATTATTGTGATCCCAAGCCAAATGTGCATTCTTTGAACCATATAAATATCTTTTTATTTGTAAATCCTTTTATAGAGGAGGGCCAGCTTTAAAAATGACTGAAATAAACTTTCTCCAACCAGCTTTGCTTCCTGTTTCCTAATTTCTATGTTTATAGAAAGTTGTCTGAGGCATGGCATGTTTATATATTAGCTTCTGACAGCTCTAAAAAAAAATCCTCAATGCATTACCTTGGCTTAATTTTTCAGGGCATGTATGGAAGCAGAAGTGCTGATAATCTGTCATGCCCTTCTCCTCTGAATGTCATTGAACCAGTAAGTAATTGTTTTGTCTTGTATGGTTTAGTAAGAGAAAGAGCTAGGAAGGGGTTTCGTATAAAGGATGCAGGACATTCATTTGACACATAATCTTGGAAATACTTTACTCACTTGAGTAGTTCTGTTGAGAACAGCTGCACTTTTCCCTAAATAAAGCTAACCATAAGCGTAAGTAGTTATGAAGTTGTGTTTCTTTTCAAGGAAATCAGTAGAAATGAGATGATTTTGCAGTTAGTTGATACAAAGTCCCACATGGTGGTTTTCCAAAACTATTTCTTATTTTTCTGTGCATTTTATGCTGTTGAAAGAGAGTAGCTTGAAAATTATAGAAAGTAAAGAACAAACCTGAATTGTTTCAGCAAAGAGAAACAATATCAAGCCTTTATGTGTGTCTCTGTCAAGGACTCTGGCAGGATGCATCCATATTGCAAAACTCAGTGGCTTGGGGAGCTGCCACAATTTGTATTTATGTTGGCTTTTGAAAAAGCCTATTCTTTTTATGATCCTCTTTGTTGCAGCCATAAAGGCAAAGCATATATTTATTTCATAGCTGTATTTGTTACATGGAGGGAATGAGTAAGTGATTGAATAAATAACAAGAAAGCATAGTTATGTCTGTATGTGACTCTTTTCTGTGCTTGCTCAGGACTGTTTCTTTCCTGAATCCTTAGGTCTCCGAACTTATTCGAGAGCAGTCATTTCTGAAGTCTGAACTGGGTTTAGGGCTGGGAGACATTGGACTGGAAACTCTCCCAGCAGAGGGTACAGAATCTGTATTCTCCCATGGAAACTCTGATTCCTCTTCAGTGTGCTCCAGTCACACAGGTAGAAAAGCTGAACTAACAGGGAAGTCGAAGAGTCAAAGCAAGAAGTTATACCGAGCCTCAGTTGCCTTAACACCAGCTCCCCCAGTGAGAGCATGTGCTGGACAGCCGATGGAAACCTCTGAGGAGCTTGCAGACTCCAAGCCAGAGGTGGAGCACAAACTTGAACAAGTCCCTCTCGTGCCTTCGCTTGACGAAATCCACAAAACTGTGGAGCAGGACGAGCTGCAGCAAGTCATACGGGAGGTGAGGAGGAGAGATCTAGGATGTTTGAACAATGTTTACTGTAATCTAAAGTCTAACTCTTGGCCAGTGGGACTTTCTCTTCCCTCTCAAGTAAAGACCCCATACTCTTCCTGTGCTATTTCTGAAGGCTCAGAGCTTGTCTGTGGATGTTGAAACCACAACTGTATTCTCATGCAAAGCAGTAGACATTTTTTCAGTGACAGTGGGTCTAGTGGCTAATGTAAGCCTGGGTGAGAAAGCATTTGCCAGCTCTACAACTTGGTTAAGGAGCAGTATTTCAGATTCCCAAGAGAATTTTTTCTGTCATGTTTGCTTGCTGGAATGCCTGGTTGGAGTTAATCTGATTGATTAAATCCTGTTTCTGAAACAATTCTGTAGTAAATGTTCAAAATACTTTCCCAGTTTCTCTACTCCAAAACACTAAGGATTGTAAGAGTGTAAATGAAGCAAACTGAAGTGAGATGAGAAGGTATTTCAGACTTTAAGACTGATGTTGAACCAGTGCCACTGGACTAGTTTTAGTAGCAGTCAATGAAAGCGAAGGATGTTTGGTTATTTTCCTAGTGGGCCAGGTTAAAAAACAGGACTAAAACTGCGTATTTTGTTTGTCAGTGGTGTGAAGTCTTGTGGCAAGTAGCGTAAGTGGGAAAAGGAAGTAAAAGAAACTTTCTGTTCTCAAAAGCAGCATCCATGAGTGGATGCAAGCTCTGCAGTGGTTACAAGAATTGGAATTGAGAACCTGTGGGTTTTGTTCCCTCTTCACTGGGGAAGGACTACTTATTCTTTAGCTGAAGATCATTGGACCCCTAGCCTTTAGCTCATCCCTTGAAGCCATACACCACTCCAAAGACCAGAAGAGGTGTTATATTCAGAACTGTACAACAGGCCAGGCTGTAATGCTGCAGTGCAATCCAGGTCTGCTTGTGTTGAGGCTATGAATAATTTGAACCAGCTTTGCCTTAGCTTTGATCTTAAGATAGGTGAGAGACCACTCATCTCATGATAAAACAGGGGCTGTGATCCCAGAATAGTCTTTTGCCACATCTTCACCTCTCTTCTCTCAGTGCAGAAGGAGGCAGAATGGACCATAAAGGTTACTTAGACTCTTTATGTGACTGCAAGACGCTGCTGTATCTGTCTCTTTACTACTTGTAAAGCAGTAGAGCATTTCTAAGGAGTGTTCTTACAGAGAATGATGGCTGGAAGCCTGTGAAGATACTTACTTTGTTTATCTTTGAGTAACTCCACAAATAACCAGAGTTGAGAGTGTTAAGAATAATGCATAGCCACAAGCATTAACTGTCTGTGAACTGCTGCTGTTAAAAGGAGGATGAAGTTTGGCAGTGAGATGACAAGGAGACTGGCTTTCAATAAGTAGCCTCACGATGCTGAGTAGTGCTTCACCCTATCAGTAGCCCCATTAGAGTCAGTGGGATGAGTTACAGAAAGTGGTATTATCCTGTGGAAGGAAGGGCACCACAGTTAGCTTACAGTGAGGTACCCCACTCTTATGACTTTGTCATTACTGTTCTTAGCATTAGGCAAAACACCTTCTGGCCATCATTAATCATTATAGTAGAGTTTGTGATGCTACAACTTTGCATTTCTGCTTTGAAAGCAAAAGAATGAAAGAGATGCAAACAGCAGACACTCTATTTTTAAATATTATCCCCCTCTACCACGTTCTTGCTGCCATCTTTTCTAAAGTAACTAAAGTTAGAAGAGTCTCAGGAAAGGCTTTGTTTTGGAGAGATCATAAAATAGTCCCTAATGTCCCAAATTCTCTCTGGTCCATCTTTTTGCCTTTCATGTCTTTTTAAAGGGGTTCTCCTCTTAATACTTAGAGAGGACTTGCACATGAGATACTTATCATGCTTTGCACTTTGCCTCCAATTCTGAAGCAAAGCCAGAACATTACATTTGTATGCAACTCTTCTGTAAAAATTCATGTGTCAGAGGAGCAGTGTTGCATTGGAGGCTTGCTAAAGGAGAAACTGAGAGGGGAAGGAGAGAGCTGTAATTCAAATGTACTGTAACAGAGGCAGAGACAATAAAGGGAGCTGGTGTCTCAAAGTCCAGAATTATTTTGGTCAATATTTTCTCCAAGGTTAGCCTGTGTAAAAGTTCCTCTTTCACTTCATTAATTGATAGCAAACAAAGTTGTGTACTCTTAGCACAGAGATCGTTCTTTCGGTTCTATGGTACTGAGGACATTGTAATGCTGAAAGAATCCACGCTGAGCTGAGAGGATACTATTGAAAGATGAGTAGTCAGCAAATAACTCAACTTGACTCACTTGGTAAATGTTTCAGCACACAGAGCGATTGTCCCTCAATTCAACTTACTGGCAGCCTGTTTTGAATCAGCTCAGATTCTCAGCATGAGCAATTTTGCAGGTCAAAGTGAAGATGCGTCACCTTCAAACACCTCGTAGTTTTTGTAGAGCTGGAATATGCTATTAAATGCCAGTCAAGAAAATCTTCTGTATTTCATAAGAGCTAAACCAGAGCATAAATGAAAATATCTTCCTTAAGTAGTCCTGTTGTTAGCAAAGCAATTCCAGTTTCATTGTCAAAAGAAAGAAATCTGGCAGGATGCATTCTTGTTGTACACTCTCACAAATGTTAAACTCTTGCTTATTCCTCCCATTCTCTGTAGCTGTGTGACCTTGCCTTGGGGAAAGAAAAGTCAGGCAGTGTTTCAGAATATGCCTGGGTGGGTTGTAATGCATGTGAACTTTGACCTGTACTATTTGCTGGCATTAAAAAGCCTGTGGTATTAACTTCTAGCATTAATGGGCTGACTCCCACAGAAAAGCGTTCAACAACGTGAAATGTTAAAATGCCAAACACTGTCTCTATTGTTTGGATGAAATTACAGCCTGACCTCCACTGGAGTATCACATGAAACACTTGTCTACTTGAGTTTTAGATCACAGGGTTGCTAGGAGTGCCACCAGGCCCTCTCACTCTGGTCTTCTGCAGTTTTCAAGATGTGATAGTTTTTTAAAAACTTTCTGCTTAAGAGCATTAAAAATTTTATTTTTGCTAATAGTTTGCCGCTGTAAATCTCGGAATGACAGGGGTTGTGAGGGAACTCAAGAGATGTCGTCCAACCCCACTGCTGGAGCAGGTTCAACTAGAGCAGGTTGCACAGGATGGCATCCAGGCAGTTTTGAATTACATTTAATATTTTTTTTTTTTTTTTAAATAAATGTATCATTTTCCTATCAACGTCTGTGTTAAGAGACTGTAATGGATCTTCACGGGACAGAGAGATGGTCTCAGAGAGAATCTTTCCTTTTCCATTCCAATCCGTGTTAGCTCAGCCTCGTGTTGGCTGTTCATACCCTGTGCAAGCTTTGAGTTCCTCATCTTACTATCTTGAGCGTAAAAACTCACCAGCTGTTGCCGTGAAGAAATGGCATGAAGAAAACAGAGTAGAAAGTAATTCTTTTAATTATAAATAATGTACTTGATCAGGAGTGTGAGGACTGTGAAAGCTTCATGCCTATTTTGCAGATTTGCCATTGTGGCACATTTCACTCTGCATCGTTTCATTATTTAGCAGCAACGTAATATTAGAGTAATGGTAATTCTTTCATAGGGAGAAAGATTATTGGTTTACTGTAGTTAAACTCCCTGAGAATGTGATACTGTGTTATTAATGCTTTCTGTCTTTTGTGTGAAGGAAGCCTTGGCAGTGGGGTGTGCCCTATGCATAGCAAGTGGAAGGTGCACCTTACCCTAAATAATTGGTCATTGTCATGACATATGCATAGCACTGAGACACTGCAGGAATCAATGCTGCACTTGCTGTGCAGGAATGACCTTGATGAGTCTGAGGAGGGAAGAAGCAGTGGCAGTGAAAAGAAGTAGTGGAGGGTGGCCTTCTTGTCATCTGAGCAGGAAGGTAAGAAGTAGAGGGCTCAAGCAATGTACCAAGGTCAAGCTGGAAGTTGGAAGAGCTGAGAATAGAACAGGAGCCGCTCCCCTTCCAGTCTCTGCCTCACCGCATGACTGTCTGTCATACCATTTATTTGCTAATTTAGGAAGCTTTTATCAGTTTTCTTTGTAAAGCAAGGTTTATTTTTGTCTATCTGTCAAGAGTAAGGCACAGAATAACTGTTTTGTAGCACACTTGCGGACCCACCCTATGTGATACTGGAGAAGAGAAGCCAAGAGAGCAGTGCAAGACTTCCAGACAGCCATGGTGCTGCATGGCAGGTGTCCTTGGGCCTGCATTTCTAAATCCCCAATCCCTTACTGTACTGACAGTTGTCTTTAAGCTTTATATGTCTGTGTCTGCTTGGCAGAGGCATGCTCAAGACTTGCTGCCATCAGCAAACCAGGTTCTGTTAAGCACTGGCTTTTCTTTCATCAGTCAATCAGCAAACAACCCAACTGGAAACCTCTTTCCTAATAATATTAGAGTGTCTTAATTTTTGCTTGATGCAAAGTAGTAATGAAATGAGTAATTTTGCCACCAATGGTTTAGGGATTGAATTACTTGCCAGTAAGAATGAGGGATAAATAACCTGTTGCTTGTGCTGCTACCCTTCTGACGTTGTTGCTTAATCCTTTTGACGCACCAGGAAAAGGAGAGAGTTACAAAAATAATCACAGCATGTGCATCAAGATGATGAGAGGGCTACGCAAACCTGGCAAGGCCATTGACAAGGCTGGGTTTGATTAAATAATGTTCCCATGGTATTGGTGGGGCATCAGAGCACAGAGGGATTTATTACTGGCAAAACCAATATTAGAAATGTCAGCTTTTTTTCTGGCATCAAGTCTCGCATTCATTACAGCTACCCAGGCAGTTGAAAGCTACTTTGAAATGACACTATGAACAGTGCTTTCTTTAGTCTAAAATCAGTTATTTGTGCCAGAAAATTATTCATTCTTTTCACAAGAAAAAGGAACTGTATTGCTTAACTGGGCTGATGAGTGCTTCTGTGAGTGACCCTTGTGACCAGGCTCTGCTTCTTATCCTCGGCACTCTTTTACCATCGTCATCCTCCTCTGTCCTTGGAAATGCATCTGTTGAGTTGGTGCCAAAGCCTTCTCATACTTTCAAGCAGCCCATACTATTATTATTTGTCACACCCTGCTCCTTTCCAGCACAATGCACTCATTTGTCTGCTTTTCTCCTTTTTTCCCCTTTACTGTAGCCATCAGTGCTGTGCTCTTCCTTTGTTCTAGCTTCAGTTGGCTGTGTGTCTGCTATTAGTAATTTTCGGGTATGTTTTACATAAAACTTCATGGGTGAATGCTTTGTCACAATGCTGTGAAATGTAGCTTTTGCTGGCAGTGATCATATCTCACTGGCCAACTGATGATATGAGCAACTGTTGAAGTTCTTCACTGCTGAAAGTATGCAGTTAGGATTCATCTCCTTTTGATTTCTATAAAAACAGCAGCTCACGTTCATGGATTTAGACCTTTCCTACGCTGTAAGCCATTTGTAAAGCAGAGTGGTCCTGCCTTCCTTTTCAGGAGATGGCAACTTATGTCAAAAAGCAGTGCATTTGTGATGCTTTTGATTTATAGATCCTGAAATGCTATTTTTAGAACTTTACATAGTTGCATTTTTCCTTAACATAACACCAGTTATCATAAATGTAAAGTATGGATATATTTACCATTTGGAAAGACAAAACTAGTTTGGTTTGCATTTATATGATTTGTAAGAACTTTAAAATTACTTACAGTTATTCTTCCAAGAGAAACCAGTTTTCCATTTGTGGGTTGGTTTTTTTTGAAGTTGACTTTTTGTTGGTGTGCGTTTTCATATGTCGATTGTCAAACATATCTGCAATATAACTTATTGACCTTAAAACTTTGGCTACTCCCTTTCAGATCAAGGAATCTATTGTTGGTGAAATAAGAAGAGAAATAGTAAGTGGTTTGTTAGCAGCTGTGGCACCTCAAAGTAGATCTGCAACTGCAAAACAAGATACACAGCCATGAAACTGGTACTGCAGGTAATCTTTGGAAATCTGCCAAAACCAGATTTTGTTTTCAATCGTATGAAATATCATTGTTAACTTAAACCTTGCTTTGTTGGCATTTTCCTTTTCAAATGGAAGCGATCGAATCTGAAGTTCATTAAATGCAGAGGATACTGCTAATCCCAGATATCTTTGGAAAAATAAACTATTTTATACTTTGGCCCATTCTACTGTCAGCTTTCATGGAGTGGTCCTTGCTTTTTAGTTTCAGTGTGCACTGTGATGGCTTTGCACGTGAATGTGTCATGCAAGAGGATGCCTGTAATTTGACTGCCTTAAATACAAATATAAAAATGCACACTTAAGCATAACAAGCAGACTTCAAAAAATCTAATTTAGGTATTTGTCTTTATTTTTCTTTTCTGTAAGGTTGGATGTAGTCCGAAATGCTGTGGGATTCTGCTTTGGGTGGCGTACGCTGGTGAAAGTGTCAAGTTCTTTTTGCTTCATGAGATGTTAAAGCTGCTGAGACAGGCTACTGTGTTCGACGCCCGGTTCTGTGATGTGTACCTTTCCTTGAGTTCATCTATGAAGACTTAGACATTTTAACTAGTTCATTACTTTCCTTTCAAGCATCAAGAAAACTGTGGCTCTCTGAAAGGTTTTGTATTTATTGGTATGTCCCTGATGTAAATTTTTATATAGCTAACTTCTTTGTCTAATAATGCGTCATGAAACTTGAAGATTTCCAGATGTAACCAACTTATAAATAACACAAATGCATTCAGCCTAGCTTTTTAGAAAATTTAAAAAATAATAATAATTAAAAAAAAAACCACACAACACAAAAAAAACCAAAACACTGACCTCTGTGAGGTATTTATTGTGCAATAACTGATCCACTTTAAGAGCTTGAAACAACCAATAATGGTTTCCACTGCTGTTATGTAGTGCCACTTCAAAAGAAGGAAACAGTCTTGTAAAAATTGCTGTCAATTCTTGGGCAGTTACTTTTAGCAGAGTGGTAGAATGACATGAGGTTACTTAAAACTACTTAAAGTTCTGACACTGAAAGCCTTATCTTTGTGTAGAAGATGACTTTTTAACTAATTTTATTTGTTTTCTTACTGTTTACCTGTCCCTCTGTAGAAAAGTGCCTTATTTTAAGCATTGTCTTTTGTTCTTATGTTGACTGCTCTAAGTCATACCAAGAGAAGTTCTATCCTGCTTTATATTAACCAAAATGCAATAAAAATACTGATCTTCTGAAAGTGACTCGGATGTGCAACTTGGAATGGATGAATGACCTTGCCTGTGTTATGGGGAAAACTGACAAAAATCTTTTTCTTCCTCATCCCTCAGTGAGTGTATTTTCAGTTAACCTTGTGAATATGCCTTTGTTCCAATGGAGCAAGTTGGAAGTCATTGGAGGTTTTATGTGGTCAACTAGACATGTAGTAAATACATAATAACCCATTTTGCTGTGCTTGGAATCTCTGCTTCTGTGCCATTTCCATCTACTAAACTCTTTACACTATGTCGAGGTCTTTAATCAAAAATAGTTTCAAATATAACAATATTATATGAAAAAGTTTATAAGTTTTTAAATTGTGTTAGGAAGGCACACAAGGGCTGATTTCTTTTTGAAGAAAAAGTGTATATTAAACCAATAAAATATTTATTTTGCCTATAATCTGTATCAGTGTTTTTCATTGTGCATGGTTTGCTCTTCAGCAAAGTAAGTATACAGATTTGATCAAATACTATACAGAATGGAGAACAACAAGAAAGATCAGGGCTTGGATTTTTCAAATGTTTCAGATGTTCAGGGGACCTTAAGAAACATGGGATATAAATTTGAGATAAATGTTGGCACTTTAAACCAAACTCTTAAAGTTATTTGCTCTTGTAGCTCCAAGAATTTGCTTGTTCTTGACCTTTCCTGAGTTTGTCCCTGTGAGTAGAGCTTTCTTCAAAACTTGACCCTACATGTTTAAAAGTTGAAGTATCAGTATTTATTCATGGCAATCCGTATGAGGTGGTAAGCTGCAGTAAGTTTCTGCTTTCCTTTGCAGCTTGCATGAGTATGCAGTTCCATTCCATAAAGCCACTGCAGGGCATCAGCCAGACCTGAGTGCCTGCGGATTTCTTTCACAAATGCACAAACCCAAACCTGCTCAAATAATTGCAGCAGCAGATGCTTCTTGTCCTCCAGACAGATTAATTAGCACACTTGACTGTTAATGTAGGTCCTGTGCTACTCAAAAGGTAACTGTGGCTCTCAGTGATGGAGGAAAGCATTTCAGGAGCTGGTAGCTGTTGAGCAGTGGTTGCCAACAGCATCCTCTGTGGGTGCAGCGGCCTAGCTCCTCAGTGCTCTGGCCAGAAATGTCAATTGTAGGTAACGGGCAGGAGTCTGTGATGCTTCACCTCTTACCTTGTAAGAACATTTGATCTCAGCAACACAGAGTCCAGTGTTTAATATATCCTGAGGAATGAAAAATAATGCAAATTTTTCTTCCAGCTGATGGAGCGCAGATTTGTGACCTTCTGGCATAATTTAGAATAAAGACAGTTCAAAATAACATTTCTAAAAACTCTGCTGAGACTAACAAATATACAAGTGTGTTTTCCCATAACCCTGCTAATGGATTTTTGCCATTCTTAAAGAAACTTTGCGCTTCCACGTGATGTTTATATAAGTATAGGAATGTATAAACTCTATTGACATTTCTCCTTGTGTCTTGCGAGCAGCCATCGTTACTGGACGCACACCTAACCTGTCTGGCTTGCCCTTTAGCAATGTTGGTTTACCTGTGATGGTTTGATGAGTGTGGACAATTTTTCTTTTGTTTAATGGTTAAAACTGCTACTTTCCTTACAAGTAGTATTGTTATTTTTAATGCCAGCCTGCCATTTTATATAAAATCTGTGCAGACTGGAGCAGCTTGATGAGTGGCTGATAAATAGTGGTTGATCACATTTGCTGTGCACAAAGCTGTTGTTAATGCCAGAGAGATTTTTGGATGCTTTTCTAAACTTCACTGTGATAGTGATCTTGGTGGCTGCCAGCTGGCTGCAAGAATATTAAGCTATGGCCTGTGTTTTGGAAACCCCAAGAGCTAGCTGTTTTCTGTGGGTACAGGACAGCTACATTCCTGTTGATAGCAAAATAGCTCTCAGCAGACAGTGGTTCTGGCATTTCTTGGCCAGCAGTCGTACCCTTCATGGATTTCTCTTTCATTAATGTATCTAATTGCTTTTTGAGCTCATATAAAGTTTTGGCATCCACAGTGTCCTATAACGATGAGTTCTGCAATTTAAGCACAGCCTTCATGGAGAAGGCTTTTTGTTTGAATCAATCCCTGAATAGTTTTGTACAATGCCTTCTAGCTCTGCTGCTGCCTTCAGGCCCCATGGAGCTGCAGAGGTGGCACAGGCTGAAATGGGGTTGCCCTCAACTCCTGGTTTGTCCCTACTCATGAAGCAGCTCTATTCTTGCTGCTCCCTGTGTTTGCATGAGAAATAGCACACAGTTGTGCCCCAGCCACCTACTTCCAGGTCACCAACCCCCAGATACTCTCCTCCAGGTGTGCCAACTGTGCGGGTCTGGCCAGCTGGGTTGCTCCCTCATGGATGCATAGACAGCACCTATAACTTCTCTAGCTCTATCCTATCCTCTAAGGTGAAGGAGAAAGTAAGAAAGAAGGGACATCTGAAAAGTCTCAAAAATCAGGATTTAAAAAAAATGTGCATTTTTAAAAATTATTAGTTGATGACTTTCCATTTTTAGCCTGATAGCATGTGTTTGTACACTGAGTTTTCTAACACAGGCTCTGAAACTGCTGAAGTTCACTCCTTGTTTGTCTTCTCTGTGTTCTTTATCTCAATGTCTGTTTTTAAAAAAATTTACAGTAGAACCTTGGTTTTACACTTCTATTGTTTCCTTCAGTGTTACAGTCAGTTCTTGCATTACAGATTTAATATGGAAATGATATAAGTTCATTCTAAAGTCTCTACAAACTGCTCCCCTTGGTGAGGAAGCATATTCTAGAGTGGCCTTCTGCTGACATACCTCCCTAAAACCAGTGCAAGAATGTTGTTTTCTGCATGCTTAAACTATAGTCCGTATTAGACATGGAACTTTTGACTGTCAAGTCAGATTATGTCCCACTAATGTAGCTCATTTCCTATGTTTTGGATGTGTATTCAATGGATGTAGTGGACAGCACCTGCCAATAAGTATCTGTACATTACTTGATAGCTTGGATTGCTATGAGTTCCAGAAGATGGCTTGAATAGATGATACCACTTCTTATGTCCTCAGAAAAAAAGTAAGTTTACACTGATCATGATTAAAAATCATACTGCTAAGGAATCATCAGCTCAACTAAAGAAATCATAGCAATATCTGTCTTTTTTACTTAACGAGGCTTTATGAATCCGTATAAGTAGTTAGTATGTGAGCCTGTCCAAGCCTGATGTTCAATGGATGAATACTGCTGATGGAAATTTGGGTTAGGCTGTTACTCGGCCAATGGCTCTCACTGAATATCCCCCTGACTCTTGCACTGCTCGACAGAGCTGTTCCTTGTCTTGACCTGCCTGCTGCAGCACTTACTGCTCATAAGGCAGTCATAGCCTGCTCTGCGTTCTCCCACCCTTGCAGATTTTAAATTCTTTGCATTTTCAGCATGTAAATAGCAGACTGTTTCCAGTGATTGAGTGGGAGCCACCCTGATTGCAGTGCCTGTGTTTAGCTATTTTGAAAAGAAAATTTTCAGAGTTGTTTTTAATATGTCATTGTTAACGCTTGTAAGGCTTGCATTTTAACACCTGTGAGCAATGCCCAGTGTACAGCACAAGAAGAAAACCAGTCCATGAACAAGGTGGGCACAGCAATGACTGGATTTGTGCTTTCTATCTCCCTTTTGCCAACAAGAGCTGTGAAGCTGATGCCTCTGTGTGGACAGATGTGGTGGAAAAAAACTTTGTCAATTCATTAGAAAAGGGCAGAAGGAAGAGGCATGCTAAAGTCCCCTTTGGCTACAGCAGAAATCCAGTGAGCAGCATCTGGGAAGCAACACGCTCTGCAGTGTTTCCTCCCTTGATGCTGGTGGGGCTGCCCATCAGTATGCTGAGATGCTGGCATGAGGAGAGGTTTGCTTCTAGGCCAAGTACTCACTCTGTGATGGCACCCTGGTGGAGAAATGTAACTGAGTGCTTCCATGCATCTGCAGTGGTGAAATTAGGAGCCAAAGCCTTAAGTAGATTGGCTTTACAACAAGCTCCAGCTCCTCTCCTCTCCAAGAATCACAGAATGGCAGGAGATTAGAAGGGACCTCTGGTGATCATCTAGACCAGCTCCCCTGCAGGTGTGCCTAGATCACACTGCACAGGAATACATCCTAGGTGGCTTTTGAAATTCTTTAGAGAAAGAGACTCCACAACCTTTCTGGGCAGCTTGTTCCAGTGTTCCATCACTCTCAAAGTAAAGATGTTTTTCATTAAGTTCATGTGAAACCTCCTGCATTCTCCTTTGTACTTGTTGCCCTTTCTCCTGTCACTAGGCACCACTGGAAAAAAAGCCCAGCCCCATCCTCATCACCTACACCCTTTACATATTTCTGTGCATTTATAGGATTCCCTCTCACTCTTCTCTTTTCCAGACTAAATAGCCCTAAGTCTCTCAGCCTCTCCTCTTAAGAGAGCTACTGCTGTTCCCTAATATATCTAGATCCCTCTGTTGGAGTCTCTCCAGCAGTTGCCTATCTCTCTTGAACTGGAGAAAAACTGGGGCAGATCACAGGCATAGCAGCAACTGTAAGAGTGCAGGACAAAGACCCTTGAATTCCCTTCCTAGCAGCCTTGTCTTTGGCTGTCAAAAAGTGTATAAACTTATAACAGGGAAAATATCTTAGGCAGGACCTGTGCTGTGAGTGCTTGTAGAGCTTGTCACTACACAGATGTTTAAAGGCATTGCTTCATACTGGAACCCAGGGAAAGACACAGGAAGGAAAGGTCTTATACAGTTGTTATTTTTATTTCCATGATAATTTTAGCTGAATCATGAAGGAATTTGAAACATTGTGGGGAGTGCACTAAAAAGAGATGAGCTAAAAGGATCTGGCAATACTTAAATGCATTTAATCTCTTCCCCAGACTATGACAGAGTCAATGGAAAATGCAAGCATGCTTTGCCTGGAGACGTCTAGTGCTGCAAATTAGGTGTAAGAGAGAGCTGATGTAGTAGTCCTGAAATCTTATATCCCAGTGCTCTCTGAAACATGCCTCTTATACTATTTTAAAAATACTTTTATTGTTATAGTGCCTGTGAAGATTGCTGGGCAGCCAGCTACAATTAGGCACAGAGACCTCTGATTGCTGCAGGAACAAACATCTCCACATTACGCTGTTGGTGGACCACTCTGAGGCATAGCAGCCTCATTAATATTTTGTCCTTGTGTCTTGTCCTGTCCTGTTATCTGACTTCCTTCTAAACCTGCCAAGAAGTGGCTTTGTTTATTTGATTTCTTCATGCAATTGTTGAGCTTTTTTCTGAGATACCATGGCTAGCAGTGACTTTGAGACACAATTCCTTTAGATAGCATTGTCTTGCAAACTAGAGCTGAAGCACACATCTATAATCCTTTGTACATTTAATGTTTTCATATTCTATTGCTATCTGAATGTATTTTTTCATCTGACCTTACTGTTAACCTTTGTAATAATTATAGCTTCTGTAATATAGTAACATACACTGTAACTGTAGCATAATTTAATACATGAAGTTGCACAGACATTTGTATTATTATAGTAGATATTTTATGGCAGCATTTGTTAATATTTATAATACCAAAGTAACTGGAAAAAAAATTTTCTCACTTTTTCGGGGAGTGACAAAACAAAAAATATTTTGTTTCATCTATGAAATGTTTTTAAAGAAAAGCCACAACTTCAGATTTCTGTCTGTCCTCCCCCTGGGTGTATCCCTGTGTATGTGTGCTGTGTCTGGAGCTGCCATTGAAGTTAATGGCGTGTCTGTTCATGAAGGACATGTGAGATTGGATAGTTAGGCTGTCCTGAAAAGAATTTATAATTGTCCTTTGCAAAAGTGGTGCGTGCCTCTCTTACTTTAGTGTCTTAGACTCTTGGTCCTACCAGCAGAACTGCTGCAGTTGTGCTCTGGCTCTAATTGTTTTTTGAAGCCTATGAAGCAGATTATGATTTGTCTTTGTAGGAGTAGTGAAGGCTTAAAAATGATCATATGAAACACTGAGCATCGCTATTCTACATGTATCTTACCTTTTTCATGGTAACTGAAATTGAACATTTCAGCTTAGCACTGCAAATATTCAGGACTCAACCCAAGAGGGCCCAGGATAAGCTGATCTTTGGCCCAGCTTCAAGCAGCAGGTGGGACAAGGTGTCAGGTACTTTAAGCAAAGAGGTAGGTTAAGTCAGTGGCTGTTGTGTGTTGTTTCATACACTTCTTTTGAATTAAGCTGAAATGAAAAAGGAAAATAAATTATAGTTATTGAAGAGCACTGTTGGTATGATTGACCAAATTATTTTCATAGTCTTGGAAGAAGGCACTGATTTTGTACCCCAACTGGGTACAAAAGGATTTGGTCCTCTGCATTGTAGCCATGTAAAAGAGAAGTAACTAGTCTGAGTCAGATTTACTTTTTCGAAGCAAATATCATCTTCACTGAACACCATATTCCACTTGACAAGGACAGGGCAAAATTCTCTTTGGTATGTCTAGCAAGAGGGAACCCAGATAGGTAGCTTAAATGTGGATGTTCTCAGTGTCTGAAATAATGTGAGATAGAGCCCACCAGAACAAATGACAGTCGAAATCTGCAAACCTAGCCTAAACTGCAGACCTGCATAGTACATAGTGAAAATGTAGGCATCTGTGTGGATTCATCATCAAAAACCTTCCTGGAAGAGGTTTAGAAAATAATTTGAAAGGGCAAAGGCAATTGTTTGATATGTGAGATGAGAAGAGCGGTTCTGGCACACTGTAACAGATTATTGCATCCACCCCTCCTAGTATCTCCACCCCCAAAATTTGAAAACTTCCTGATTTGTGTTCATCAATAATTAAGAGCCCATCAGCAATACTCAGAGGGAGCTTGCATTGCACTTCTGAGCAGCCAGTTAGTAATGTACAGTGCAGAGATCCTCTTTTTCAAATCCCAGGGCTCCAGGCCATGCAATGCTAGTATTGCATTTTCAATTAGCTTCTGAGTGAGTGCTTGGCATATGTAAAAGTGAACTGGTACACAATTAGCTTATTGTTCCTTTCAGCCTTGTGCTGAGAGGATCTGAAGGACTGCAGAAGAGAGAGGAGAGGTGGGGGTGGAAAACCAAAACAGCTAAGCCAGTGGCATCTCCTTGGATGTGGAATACGAGAGTTGCTTGACTCACAGATTGCCGTGCTAAGTTGGGAGTTACAGCTGTTCCAGAGGAGCACCTAGCCTGGCTGTGAGGAGGGTGCCTGGGGAGAGGAGCAAACCAAGTCTCTGGCTCTGGGCTTTTCTCTCATCTGAATCACCTCTGCACCACAATGGAGCCCAACAGCCCTAAAAAAATACAGTTTGCGATGCCACTGTTTCAGAGTCAAATAGACCCCGAGGCAGCTGAGCAGGTAAGGAAGATGACGGAATGCCATAGAAATGGGAGGAAGAAGTGGGGTTAAAACAGGTAATGCTTGTGACCCAAATGCTTTTCTAACTTATATTAGTGTAACTTTAAATTAAATGTGCTAGAGGTTATAGTGATATCTGGATATATCCAAAGAAGGAGAAGGGTATGTCCTTTAGCCAGGGTAAGACTTGTTTACCTTGGGTGGGTTTGTTCAGTACATATTTGTTGTGCCTTTTCTATAACTGGACTTGTACTCTAGTGCATACACTTCACATGTATACACTTGCTCAGCAAATAAACTGAAGTATATTTGTACATAAAGCAAAAGGTGAAGCTGATAAAGGTACCTATTGGAAATTTTGTGCAGAAGACATCTTATTTTTTTGCGTAATAGTTATCACTTCAGTGACCTCCTTTTTTATAGTTTTCTTTATGTCTTGCTACAGTGTTTTACAGATTTGAAAACTATATGCATGTAGAAATATGCCTGACTTACATCTGCATTGGAATGATGTGTGTGCTATTTGAGGTTTTGAGTCATTCCCAAAACGTGTACATGCATGTAATAAATATAGCAACACAGATGTCTAAGGAGGAAAAGATATCTATTCTTGTGCACACCTAGGTGTGCGTAAAACAGGACACAAGGAATCTTATGAGGAAAAAAATGGAGAAATTGTAATTAGGTGGCCCAGTGTACTTGTCTCAGTGCAAGTCCTCCTTGACATTTGCTTCTATTTCAGTAAGTCTAGTTTTAGATGACATCAGGGGAATATCATAACCTTGACAGGTCTGTACCATCAGCTACAAAATTCTTTGCACCTTTAGAACAGGTGTCTGGTTTCCTGAATATTCCGACGTTGTGCCTCTTAAAAGGCATCTGAAAATGATGAGGTGTGAGTGATCACTGAATGAAGAAATACTAGAAGGGTGCAGAAGAGAATTGCTGCAGGTCTTCATTTTGTCCATTGGTACTTCTGAGATGTGAGATCTCCATATCTTATGGAACAGATCTGCAGTGACTTCAAGCAGGTCGTGTTCTGATATTTTTCTAAAATCTGTGAGACCCATAGGATTAGGATTTCCCAGAATTCTTATGGCTTTTGAAGTGCTGTGGCCCAAATTCTGCACAGTATTTATGAGCAGTCTGTCCTTTATGTCGTGAATTTAATTCCTAATGCTATAGAGTTTCACTGTGTATGATGAAATTAAAGTAGTGAATTCTACTATCAGCTGCAGTTATGCTAATCTGGAATAAAACTATTAACCCTGATGATGTCATTTTCCATTTACGTCTCTGTAAGTAAAATTTGAACCCAGACAAATACAGATATTGGTTCAGCAACTGAAAAAGGCAGACACACTGACATTTTATGTCTGAATGGCTTCTAGCTTAAGTCCTCTTGGTCCCTCTCTTAAATTCAACAGAGTAACAATAGCCTGCAGGCATTAGAAAGGCAACACAAAGCTTTCAATGCAAATGTGTGCATTATATAAAGGTAGTTCAATATCATGTAGTTGAACCAGTGCTAATGGAACAAAAAGAACTGCATACAGTTCAGGTTTATATATTGATATGTAAAGATCTGTTGCGAGATGACTTATGAGTCCTAGGTATTTGCACGTATAAGGTCACAAACTACTGCAATCATTCTCCTGATGAAAAGCTAAGTGTGAATATTGTAAGTTATGGCTGATATATGTCAGCAATACATGTCCAAAAACTTATTCAAGATGATTGCAAATCCTACAGGTATTTTTGAAAGCTCTCCCTCATACTTTTGCTTTCCCTGTGAAGGCAACAGCATGACCCTGATCACTGTCAGACCAGATGAGCAGTCAGTGAGACAGTGGCATGCTGATGTTCTTTAAATATTTTATTTTTTTAGCTTTGTCTGGTCTATGCTCAGGAGGATACCAGATGGATTTTTTTTCTTTGTTTTGTGTACAAGGCAGTTGATGAACCCTAATGACTCTCATTGGTTTATGCCTGTTACAGATCAGGAAAAGAAGGCCTACACCAGCATCACTTGTTATCATGAATGAACATGTGCCCCCAGGTAAGTGCCAACCATTGAATTTGCATACACAGTATTGTCTGCAAATCAGTGTTCTTAACTGCATGATTTTAAAAAATCCAGTAAATATCAAATAATGGATCTTAGAACTGTTTGGAGTAAACCCCATGAATATGAGTAACTCCTGGTCTCCAGATAAGGTCAGTGATTTCCACCAACATTTTCTTTTCCTGGGTGGATACATTGGAGATCCATGAAGTTCTAGTTTTGGTTCTCTGAACTCTAGACACTAGGCTGGCTCCAAGGCTAAATCAACTTAGGGAATTGCTTCTTCAAAACAGGTTTTCGTTATTCCTTTCCAACTGTGAATACATTATTTACATCCAAGACTCCTCCCAGAAGATTTTCTGTGGGGTGGGACAAGTTGAGATTGCAACATACTTTGTCACATACATGTGACACTGGAAAGACTCTTTAATAAGATGCTTAGAGAGTATTATAAGCAAAAAAAGCTCAGTAAAAATGGATTACTGGGAAAAGTGATCAAGACATAATCCCATACTTTAAATCAAACTTTTATTTTGTTGTGCTCTGCAGCATTTTTCCCCCTGTTGTTTCAGCATCTGAATCTTTTTTAAAAGCAGTTCAGGCTTTTTTTCTCACTGATGCGTCTCTAAGATCATTGCTGGTCTCTAAGATCATTGTTGGATGCACTGGCACATCAGTAGAATAAAACCATTTTAACTCCATTAGGATCTTTGCTTACTGCATTTGCGCAGTTCTGATTAACATCACCAGTAGTTGAAATTCTTCAGAAACGTGCAGAAATAAGCTTTTGGACAGCCTTGCTCTTGGGATTGAGACCATTGCAGCACAGCACACAGATAAGGGAGGTTCAAGCATGGCCTATGGCTAAGGTTATTGTCTGACACTGAGAGTGACCTATGCGTTTGCTATTGAGCTAATACTGATCACACTTTGAAGTGGAGCTTTCTGGCCTGAGCTTCAGGCAGGTCTGTTCTCAGAAATGGTGCACAAAAGGTCTGCCTCTGACTGGGATCTACAGTGTCTGTGTTGCTAGGACTTAATTTAAAGCAAATTCACCTTGACTGTTAATCTCTCTTGCAATTCACTTTGTACACTTTGTACCATCATATTTCTTTTTATAAACAGATACTTGGTACACTACCAAATCAAAACCAAACAGAGAATAAGAACTCTTTTTAATTTACAGGAAATTTTACTGTAAACAAAGTGGTGCATGTCTGTTATCTCCTTTCCTGCAGTGTTCATAATAAATTTTTATATAAATAATTTTTATTGCAAGTCAGGATTGCAGCAAGCATCAGTCAACTTCCATATAAGCTCAAGAGTTAGTATTCGCCTTCTTAGTTATATTTATTGATTTAGATATTATCTTCTCTTATTAGATACTGGCAACCAATATCAAGAAAGGTATTCTTTGGTTAAATTATAATCTTGTCTTGTTTTTTTAATTTTGTACAAAGTCAGATAAAAATGAAAGCTTTAAAAGCATCTTCATTTTCCTGCACCTCACCCTGTGGGTTTTATGTGAGCAAGTGCATGCACATTTCCATATGGGATGCTTGACATGGGCAGGTGCTTTGAACAGGGTGTGCATATGTAGCTGTGTAAACCTGCTGAAGGACTGCAAAGCCCAATTGGAAAGGCAGATAATAGCTTTGAAATGGAAGCACAAGCAGTAAAAAAATTCCTTATGGTCTTGATCTTGCATGGTGTTGTACAGCTGCTGAAATTTTTGTATGCCTTCAGTTAGTTAATCCTAGGGGCTCTTGACACTTTGATGAAACCCCAAATTGCTAGTTGGTTATTGGATTTTGATTAGAGTTCAGTGGGATGCTGAATAACAATTTGTCTCAACAAATATGAATCACTGCACATGGTTGCAGCCAATAAAATAACGATGATAATAATAAGGGTGCTAACCTGACACTCCAACAAATTGCTTTAGAAGCATGATTCCCTAGATCAGCAGGGAAACTGAACAGCAGAGAGTTTAAATCATACTGTCAAAGCCACCTATTAAATTAGAGCTAGACTAAACCTGAATCCTGCCTCTTGAATTTTCACCATTGGAGTACTCCAATTCCCTCATTAGTAGCAAACATCTAGTTGAAGGGTATTCTTCCAAGGGTTTAAAATATGTGTGCAAATGCAATTCTAAATGTTTGAGTGCCCCTGCAAAGTTTACTGAAGTTATCTAAGCTTCTTTTATTTTGAAAAGCAGAGACAGGCATTTTCTAAGAATCAGACTTTTCTATAGCTTTTTATTGCAGCTGCATCTGATTGCAGTAGGAAAAAAATCAAACCAGCATTTTTGTGGTATTCTGGTGTCCTGGATGCAGACCCGTCTGGAAATGAGAAGGCAATTACATGTATTTGAACATTTCAGAATTTCCTAACAAATTCAGTTTGAGTTGTGCTGTACAGAGAGCCAATATAATTTTCTTCTAAGTCTTCTCATCCATCCCTGATGTCTGCTACAGCTTTGACAAGATTCTGTCTTCATTGATTCAAGTCAGGTCCACTGTGCTATAAAGTGAAAGTGGAATATCTACTAAGACTAAATCTTTTTATACCAATGATGGGTACTAAAAAACTATAAAAGAAGTCCACTTGCTTTCTTATTTCCAAAGAAACAGTGCTAGACCACACTAAATTATTTAAAAACAGGTTGTAGATGTGACTACAGCAGGTTCTATCCCGCCTGTAGTATTGGCTGGTGCATTTTCCCCCTGGTTGCATCATGTGTAATTGCAATCAAAGTCAACAAAAGAGAAATTTGAATTACAGCAGCAATAATGATCGCAATGGACAATATGAGCTTGCAAAGCAATGTAGCAATGAATAAACCCATAATTCTTTCTACAAGTGCTCTGTAAACTGTTCTTTTATGGGTTATGTCACATCTGAGCAGAGAAGGTAGCACGAGCAAAATTACGCTTGAATTGTGAAGTTACTTAACTCTATTGTGCTTCAGTTGCTATCAATGGAGCTATGTGATTGATTTCATAATCTCTAACCAGATTTAGTTTTTTTGAAGTTATATGACTTGTTTATTATCTGTGAAAGCAAAGGAAAATATAAGTGGACAGAACTACAAAAATGTGCAGCATGTCATCCTGTGCAGGCTGTCTGAAAAACTGAGTATCACTATACCTTGAAAGAAACCTTTTCTGCAGGTGCTATAATATATTCACAACCTCCTGTCTCCTTATCAAGCATAGCAGAATACATAGGAAAATCAGTTCTTATAATCTGAAATAAAACTCTGACCACGATCTAAATTAGCAGAATATCATATTGCAGTGGCTCAAGAAAAAGCTGATGGCAATGTAGAGGAGTCACAGTGGAGGGAGGAAAACATGTCAGACCACAACTCAGTTTTAGTGCTATTAGAACTCGCTTTGATCAGAAAACGATGCCAGTGTTCCTGTATGGACTAGCTTTGTCACAGAGCCAATGCAACATCAAACAGTCTGGCTGGCAAAGACTGTTCAACTTGTGTCAAAGTGTTTGGTCTTCTTGAAGCATTAGTATATAGGTAAACATCAGGATAAACTGCATTCCCTAACTGTGTAGATGTTTGCTGTTTTCAACTCAATTGTTTGCTGTTTTCAACTCAATTGTTTGCTGTTTTCAACTCAATTGTTTGCTATTTTCAACTCCTCTTTCTGCTCAGTTACCACTTTTGACTTCCTTGTTTGTAATGTAAATGTTACTCCATGTTTGGAATTAAGAAAAACATAGCAATGTGTTTTGACAACTCTCCTCCAAAGCTGCCTTTTTCTATTTTGCAAATCTTATTTCAAGGCAGAAAGGATATATTATCACTGCAAAAAATCCATAAAACTTGCATTCCAGTTACAACTCAGGACATCTGTGTTTTCTGAAGGCTAGAAGTCATAACTCGAAGATGTGCAAGCTGTACCTGCCTCCACACAAGGAACTTGCTTGTAGCTTGTCTTTGGGCATTAATAGTTTTGCTGTTTGGGATTCATGCCTTTCAGCTGACTTCCCTTTCCCCAGAGGTCTGCTGAAATTCTTCAGAAGCAGCCTCAATATTTGGTGCAGTAGCAAGAAACGTAGCCAGATGGGTGGTGGGATGAAAAACTGCCCTTACACCTATGGTAATTCCATGACAACCCTGAATGGATTTTTTTATACTAAACTGGCTCTAGACACTCCCAGACTTCACCCACACAAATCTCATTACCACATATAAATGTGCTTTCTGATGATGCAAACTATACCAGCACCATAACCCAGAGAGGACAACTGCAATATGTTCTATCCAGCATTAATGTTTGTGACTAGCATTTGTTAGAATATGCTTCTAGGTGAATGAATGTGTTTGTTTTACATCTACTGATCACATTTGTTTTTTCTCTCCCAAAAATAAGGAGGGATCAAAACAGACCTACTGAGTAGGAGGCAGCTGTTTCTGGGCATTGTAAATCAGTTCTGCTGTGCTTTCTCGGGCAAAAGTCTCACTGAAAGATGACACAATAAAGACCTCTTGGTCTCAGAGTTCAAGAAAACTGATATATTTTTCAAGAGCCTCAGATTCTGGTAGGACATACTGCTTGCTTTGGTTCAGGAAATAGGAAGTGAGTGAGCCAAATAGCAGCTCTTTCCAATTGAAGATTTAGGGTTCTAATGTGGTAATAAGACGTTCAGACAAGCAGTACATTACTAAAAACCTCTCATTAACTACATTTTCTTTGTCAAACTGGTTGGCCTTTCTATATGCTAGATATGGATAACATTTAAGTGTATTGTCTGTTTTTATTCTGGACTAGGAGTTTGTGGAGGTACAGTGATATTCAATGAAAAAGATCTGCATCCCTTCACACCACAGGACCAGTACAGCTCAGTGTACATTACCAATGGCACCAAGATGCTCAGAGATTGGGTTCTGTTGGTCAGGGTAGTGAGGACCTTCATGTTCTTTCAGCCTGTGCAAGAAAGGACAGTATGACACAGTAAAGTAATGAAACATATAAAACAAACATTGCATATGACCTGTCAGGTGATAGAGATTTCAGAACAGAGATGAAAATGTCTATGCTTGAAAATATCCTGCTGTTTGCAGGCTGATATGTAACTGCAAATGCTTAGTGGAAAACTACATCCCTTTTTTCTTACCTATATACACTATGCTTGGATACTCTTTCATTTGGATTACTGTGAATTTACTCTGCAATTCAAGCACACATAAGTCCATGGAGCAAGCCAGAGCATATGCAGTGTGAGTAAAGACTCCATGATCTGATCCATAAAAATAAAAAAGAAATGTTCAGAGGCCTAATGAAAAAGTCAGGAAACTCTGCTTGATCTGTTTTTAATGCAGCCCAGAAGCAAGAGCTCACAGGTTCCAAAAAGAAGCAATGAATTTCTTTCACAAAAAATTCTCCACTCTCATGTCAATAAGGATATCATATGTCATTGTCATCACCTGCCAAAAGAGCAGTCATGCTCCCTGCAGTACAGTAAAGGCAGCAAACAAGAGGGCTAGGTTTGAGTCAGATGGGGTGCAATGGGCACTACTGGGCCTAAATTGAGGGTTATCACCAAAGCAGCCAATACATTTTCACTATTCTTTGACATCATAAATGCACTGGTTCACAAATGGAAACATTTCCTGGCAATATTTTAGTCATTGTGTAAAACATATAGTGTGAAACAGTAAGAAACGTGTTATTTTATATAGTGCCCAAGTATAGTCTAGACTGTCTGTTTGGTCAGTAATGCTTTAACATGGAGCAGGGTCTGAAAACTGCTCGGAGAAAGGGAAAAGTAAAAGGTGTTGGGCATGTTCTGGTCAAAATTTGCTTATTTTACTTTATTTATCTGTTTTTAAATCCATGGTTCCTTCTTTTTTCAGTGTTAATGACAACTTCATAGGTCCATTTTACATGACACATAGCCCATGTGAGCTTGGTTGCCTCTACTGACTACAGTCTAGCTTAGTCAAAACAAGAACAAGTCCTTCTCATTCACCAGAGCCCGCCTTCCCTCTGTGAGATGGGGGAGTATGGAATGAAGAACTGTCTGAGAAGGATCTGGTCTGTAGAAAGGCCTGATCCAGCCCAGCAGAATGGAGGTAGAGGCTGGTTTTTCACAACCAGGGCTCAGATTTCTGGCCTAGATTAGAGAAGTACAGCTGAGAGGCCAAACCCAAAAATTTTACTTGCTCTGACTGTAGATGGAATTACATTAATACATTTCCCTCATTCCAGCCTTAAATTAATCAACATTCTGTTTTATTTATCAGTGCAGCTAAGCTCCTAATGTGTACCATCACACTGCTTGTTCCTCCTACTCCCTGCCTCCTGTTGGTTTTGTGTTGGAAGGATCAATGTCCTTGGAACTATTTGAAAGCTAAGGAGGTATTTTTAGAGTTGAACCTTGCACTCTTTGTCTGTTTTCCACATTCCTTATACAAAAGCACCATAGAAACAACCTTATTCAATGCAGGAGCTTATTTGCAAACAATTTCTAATATATATGTCATCATGTTACAGATTCCCAGCTGTTTGATTATTCAGCTTCAGGACTGATAACCTTTCAGACTGTTTACCTATGTTATCACTTCTGTGCGTATTAACACGACAAAGAGTCATGCCATGGGTGGAAGATAGCAATGTGCACAACTACCCAACCTGATTGAAGAAGCTAGTTGGACAGCTTCTGACTTCATTGCATTCATAAGGTTTAGTATTTTGCTGGAGGTACTCTAACAGATTTATACTGTGCCAAATACTTAAACACCTCATAGAATTTGTTTTGATGAGAATTCTGCATAGATGGTGAGTTTTCTATTTAAAGTGTGAAATGCCTAGGTGTAATTAACTACTGCCTACAGTCAAAGTACTTAAGCTACATTTAATATAGCTACCTGAGTATACAATCTGGGTATTTGACAGCCTTTAAAAATAAAAAATTACATAATTTGATCAAAATAAGTACACTTTAGCCTGTGGCAAATATTCTCTTTGTATTTTGAGTGTTTGGGTTTTTTTAAAGTGGTAAAAAAATTTACAGACTATTTGAAATTTGGTCCATTTAAACATAAGATGTGCTTTGAATATGAATATCTTGAGATTATGTTTAAATTATACTTCAGTAATGTGATAATATTGATTTAATTTTTGTTTTTGTTTTGTTTTGGTTTACATTAGGTAATAAACTAAAACCCATTAATAAATATTTCAGCCTACTGACGGGAAAAAAAGCGATGCATGGTTTGTCTGACCTCTACAATTTAGTACTTAATGCAGCACTCATTTACCATGGTGATGTATGTGGAATAAATAGATAATGCAGATAGATGAGAGAGAATCCAGCTTTTAGCCCTTACCTCATTATGTTCAGAATATTGGGAAGGGGTTGCACTCAAAGCATCAATCAAGATAGCCCCGTTTATTGAGCTTTCAGAGACAAAATTTAACTCAGAGACAAACTTTAACTCTTTATGTGGAGTAACTGAGGTTGAAGCTTCACCGCAAAACACCAAGAGTGGAAACTGAATAAATCTGGACCAGGAGCTAGCAGAGACTCTGAACAAAGTGAAGTTATCAATCATGAAAGTTTTTGCCAACTACACAGGACTGTAGAAATTCAAAGAGTACAGGGAGGTGTAGAGCTTAGCTTAGGTTTCCTGTGAATATGAGGGGTTTGTGTCACCACCTGGTAGAAACAAGATCAGCTGGACAAGCCAAGTCTCTTTTTACAGTAACTAAAGCCATCTAGGATAGAATTAAGCTACAGTTTATTGGAAGGAGCTGTTTGCCCCTTCTCTCCCTCCAATGGCTATTCATGTGCCTGTATCTGAAATTATCACTTCTACTGTTTTCCTCAAATGGCTTTACTGGAGTATCAAGAGAATAGCAGAATGGAGTAGAGTTGCATGCTCACTCTTGTTCTTTTTTTCTCCCTGGGATGCAGATATACCACTGTGAATTAATGTCTTGGTGTTATTTATCTTGTGGAACCAAACTGCTCTTGTAGAGTTTGCAGTGCTAAGCTGACAAATGTGCATTTTAAAGGTGTTTTTCACCTGAGGCTATGCCTCTGTGTCCTTCATTCTGATGAGACAAGCAACAAAGAGTTGCACCAGGCAGAAAATGAGCTTGAGCATGGCAAAGTTCAATAAAGCAGTGATCTCTATTGCATCCTGCAGTACTGCTTATCCCTGTACCCACACATCCCATAGCCTAAACACTCTAGCACTTAGCCTCCACTGTTCAGAAACTTGTGGTGATAGTGTTCCCTTCGAGTCTTTCTGAAGTTCTCTGCCATAGCTGTTCTCAAACAGGGGCACCAAACAAAGAAGATCTGAAAGAACCTTTCCCACTCTTTCTTTGACCACCACCAAAGAGTAACATCTCCAGGATTCACCACCATGTGGCTGCAGCACTTACTCTAACTTCCCCCTGTTGTCTTAGGATCTACAAGACAGCCACAGAATAGGGGAGCAAGTTTGCCCACAAGTACAACTGGTCTGAATGCAACACCTTTCTATTAGTATGTGCTATTTTATAGCATTTTCTCTTTGAAGTGGAATTGTGTTGGTAAACTAAAAAGTGATTAGGAGTGCAGAGGAGAAAAGATTACCTTTTAAAAGATTTAAAAGATTTTTGATGCAGATCAACATTAGGTTTTCACTGTCTGTTTTTGGAAATACAGTAAGTAGATAGCAGGGCTGTAATGGTTTAGAAATATGATTTCAAGCCTCCTAAAATGCTGGTTCTAGTGTGTGGCTTAGTCTTTAATGTGTGCAGCATATCCCATAGGAGGGTGTCGAATAGTTCATTCCAAAGGAATCACAACGAGGTGTTTCTGGTTGTGGCAGTACAGCTGGAGGTGTATAAAACAGAGTCCAGGGTCCCCTCTGTCTCTGGTATGTAGTGAGGTTAGCAGGAATTCTGAAAAATGCCTTTGGAAGTTACAGCTGGCTGCATCTGAGTTAATGATGATTGCCCTGCCTTTTCTATCCCCCCTAGGCATGCCAATGGTGAGAATGAGATTATCAGTCATTTTGCTGGCTCTTTGAAAGCTTAAAAAAGCCAATGCATTTACAAAACTGGTATTTTTTGTTAAAGGGTGATAAACACCAAGAAGTACTGCTATTTACAGTTCTCTTCATCCTGTGTAACGTGATACATGCATGTGAGGCGCTTTATGTGTGTGCATTCTACCTACAAGCAAGCCATGAGAAGTTGGCCAGGACTAGTTTTACAACACATTCTTATTGAAGTCCTTGAGATATTATTCCAAAAGGAAGGAAACTGCAAAGGCAGCAATAATAATCACTAGCTAAGGAAGAGTTTTATTGTTTTGTATTTGTTTTCTTCTCCCTTGGCAAATGTCACTTTCCCAAATGTACAATACACAACTGTGTGTGGCTTCATGAGCTACAGCATGCTAAGAAATGTTTGACATTTTAGTTTTGGCTGCTGCTGCTGGCTTTTATTTTAGATCTTAACCTACTTCTACAGCTCACAGCTGAGAAAGGATCTGCTTAGTGATAGCTATTGCAGCTGTAGCTGATGCACAAAGATTGCAATCAACGAGGCAGTTCTGAGCCATTTGCTATCACAATTGATTCTTGCATATGAAGATATTAGGAAATTTAAATACATAGCAGGGGACTGGTGAGCATTGTATTTCTGGTAGCCATGAATTTTTCTTCCTGGTCTTTGCCTCAGCTCAAGCCATTTCAAAAGTTTTTGTGCGTATTGCTTTTGTTACATTTGGTATGACAGTAGCCATTATTTGCAAATATACAGTAGCCTCACAGTATGTTTTGCTTGGGGACAGGCATTTTGCAGGTTTCTGTTCTGTGAGCCTGTTTCTTTGAATATTTGCTGGCAGTTACTCAGTAGTTATGGCCCTCCCCTAACCTCTCAAACAATGCCTTTATTTCCACTGCCCTTCTATCTCCTTCATGTGAATGTTTTCTTATACTGTTAGGTTTCAGGTCATGTGAGGATACGCTGAGAGCATGGAAACTGCCCTTCATGCAACAAAGGTGTAATCTTTATTGGCATCTGCTTTTGTGTCAGAATAGACCCAGTGTCAATGTAACCTTACAATGAGGAGAGTTCTTCTACATAGTTGAACAAACTTTGAGACATCACAACACATGTGCTTTAGATCTATTTTCCACTCCTTGCCCTTTACCTTGTTCCATATCTCTGTGAAAGTCTATTTTTCCAAGGTCTTCTTGCAGTTCAGTTTGGCTCTCCATCAGCACCTGGGGCAGCCAGAAATTCTGGCTGTCAGGCTCCCCTTCTGGGTCATGAAAAAGTCAGGGTACCCTAATTTACATTTATTTGCTTCAAGAATAAGGGATATTTTTTCTTATGTATATTTCAATCTAAAAGAGAGATTTGATTTGAATAATCCTAAATAGATGTGCATAAAAGAGACTCATATGTACATCATCATGTATCTATGTATCTTTTCAGTCTGACTTTGTACATTTTGAGACTCGAGTTTACCATCTGTCTTACCAATACACTGAGGGGTTTAGATTTCACATCACTGGTCACAGCAGCTTTCTTCAGTTTATCTCACTTATTTTTACTTAGTTAAATGAATGAACCTGAACTGTAAAAGATGCAGTGAATATTAATATGACTGTCATTATTTAGTTTAGATAATGAGTAAGAGTTATGATTCAGAAACCAGGTAATGTGTGGCTGATATTCTTTTATAGTTGCACTAACTGTAGGACTGGTTTATTAAATGAGAAAGTAGATTGCCTTTTTTTTTTTTTTTTTTTTAAACTAAACTCCTGCTATATATCTAGAATGAAACATTGACATTTAAGTCAATGGTAAAACTTCCTGTTGCTTGTGGGCTAATAAAGTCCACAGCAAAATGTTTTTATGCTTTCTACTTGCTTTGGAAGTTCTATTTCCCTAGATTTGTTTTTTCTTCCCTGATACAGAGCATAGATTTGTTACAGTGTCTGCACCAAGCAGCTCTCCACCTGTTGGTGCTGAACACGTTTTACTCAAAAGCATTGCTCAGTGGAGCTGGGCATTGGTAAAACTGCTCTCTGTAGGTGGTTGGGATGTAATATTCAGCACAGATTTGCCATTAACTTCATTGTGCTGGATGTGAAAGAATTACTGTACTGTTAACTAAATGGTGTTCTTTTGGAATGTGTCTGTTTAAGGGTGTTCTGAAGCAATGCAGGGCAGACAGTGGCACAGTGACACCCCATGGTCTTGCCGGAGGTTTCTCCCAGCTCTAATGCTGTGAGTCCACACTGGTTAGCTGCAAATTGTATAAAAAGTTTAGCTCACAGTCATTCCTGGTCATCTAGTAATAGATTTATATTGGTTCCAGTAAATGTCTCATCTGAGAGATCAAATGTATAATAAGACTTTCACTTACCTCCCCCAGTTCCTCTTACTTGGTCAGTTCTTTGAAAGTCATCTCCATTTCCTTCACCAAACAGCAGCTTGTGTTGTTTAGAAAGCAACTAGAAGAGACTAGAAGAAAGCAATTTTAAGCCTAGCATTGTTTATATTGTGATTTAAAGTAAACCTTTGCATTAGTTAATCAGGTATTTACTTGAAATAAACCAGAATGTTTATTTCAAGTGTATTTCTTCCTCTTAATTGCTTCCTCTGGGAAGATCTACCAAGTCTGTAGTTTTCCCCATATGATGAATGAGAGACTTCATGTCAGGAAGGTCTGCTCCAAACTCCTTGCTCATCTGGTCCTCTCATGGAGCAGGGTGGCAGAACAAAGCCTGTTGTGTCATGAGGAAAAGAAACTGCTGAAGGACCTGGACAGGCAAGGTTGGTGAGGTGAGGCCCGTGGCATGAGTTTCCACAAATCCAAATGCTGGGTTGTGCACTTGAGTAACAACAACCCCAAGGGAAAGTAAAGCCTTGAGGAAAGCTACCTGGTAGAAAAGGACCTGGGGGTGCTGGTCAACAGCAGTGTGCACAGGTGTTCAAGATGGCTATTCACATCCTGGCCTGTACCAGAAGTATTGTGGCCAGCAGAACTAGGCAGTGATTGTCCCCCTGTATTCAGCACTGGCAAGGCTGCACCTTTAGTACTGGGTTCAGTTTTGGGCTCCTCACTACAATAAGGTGCTGGAGTGTGTTCAAAGGAGGGCAGTGAAGCTGGCAAAGGGTCTAGAGAAGAAGTGTTATGAGGAGCAGCTGAGGGAACTGAGGTTATTTAACCTTCAGTCTCAGATTGGTCTCTTCTCCCAAGTAACACATGATAGGATGAGAGGAAATGGCCATGAGTTGCACCAGGGGAGATTCAGATTGGACATGAGGAAAAATTTCTTTATAAAAAGGGCTCTCAAGCATTGAAACTGGCTGCCCAGGGATGCAGTGGAGTCTTCATGCCTGGGAGGTGTAGAGGTGGTGCTAAGGGGGATGGTTTAGTGGTGACCTGGAGGTGGACTTTATGACCTTAAAGGTCTCTTCCAATTAAGAGAGTTCTATGATCCCACAATTTTTTCATGCCAGGTTTCTCTACAAGCCTGTTTTGTGTTCCATCTTTCACAGCCAGGATAGTATCAGAAAAAGCCTTACAGAGCTGGCAGCAGCTAGAATGCACAGAGCCAGGCAGAAGTGTGCTTCCGAGAAGGCAGACAGAACAGCTCATCCTTATTAATATAAAGAGAGAAAAGAATTAATTAAATTCAGGTTCTCTTCTAATGTATATTTTAAGAAGCTATATTTGATTTACGCAACTTATTTAGAATTTGGTTTATGTTTACATTTAAAGGGTATCTTAGGGAAGGAAAATGAGAAGTCAAAAGCAAAATGCTTAAGAGAGAGATGATTCTTTTGTGCTTATTGTAATAATTCATGGCTGCTCTGTGGTAAGGCTGCAAATCTGATTCATCACTGTTGTATTCCTGTTTAATGCCAGTAAAACTAGACTGATTTCCATGAGTCTGGCATGAAACTGGAATAACAAGGTGGTGAATCAGGCACTACTATTCTGTTCTGAGATCTGTGTGATGTAAATAAATACATTTAAATTCACATTTGAGGTTTTTGGCATCTCCAGTTTCTTGCAAACCAGATTATGGTCTCAGAATGTGCACTTTAAAGAAATTTTGATCTGTGTAGTTTATGAAAGGTGTCTTTATTTCATATTCTATGGCTGTGCAGTTCAAAGTGCACAGCCTTGGATACTGCCTGTATGATGTTCAGAGATCTAGATGCAGTTTGGAGCAGCTATTGTTGGGCATGTTGTTCTTTTCATTTAGAGGTTTGACTTTGCACACCATTAGGTGAGATTTGGTGTAACAAAGGAAATTGCTTCCCCTGCTCTCAATACTAATAATGGCTATTTGAATATTGAAGGACATAAACAGAGCAATGTAAATATAAATGGGATGATTTACCTGGAAAAAATTTATGTGTTCAAACAGTTAATTCATCTGCCCTGTGGCATTTTAATGAACTACAAACCACTGGTATATAGTCAGGAACTAGTTGGAAAAAACTGCCCTTGATCTCTTGGTGATGGTGTTGTCAGTAATACGGGACCTTTTCCATTCTACATTACTGCAAATGCCTGGTAGAACAAGCATGCAAATGCTTGTGTGTATAGCAAATTCCTCTCTCCCTTATGTTTTTATTAATATTTCCTATATGAAACCTGCTATTAGTGTTCCCTGAAGGGCCAGGATGTAATTTAGATACTGATTAGTGTGTGAGATGCAGCAGAACTGCAATGTACTCACTCTCTTGTCAGCACTTGAATGAGGAGGGGAGCAGACCCTCCAGCTACATTTACCACAGCAGCTGGGATACTGGAGTTTAATGAGGTACTTTTTGCAATGTGAAGATTTTCAGAAACACACTCATGCCAGGAGGGCTTACCAGGATATTTTTTATAATTAAATGTATACCCATACTTCAGTCTCCATCAACAGATACAGGAAAATAAAAACCATCAAGGGAAAGTCAAAAAGTTAACTACATAAGCATTTTTTATGTTTGCCTTTTTGAACTGTTTTTCTTTTCTTAACTGTGGTTTAGTAAAAAAACCTGATCTGGCAATATGTAGTTAGAGCTCTGGCAAAAACAAAGCATTAAATATTTTTTTATCTTGTTTCATTTTGTGAAGGAAAGGAAAAGTAGTTTTGATATCAGAAAAAAAAAACCCAACATATTATGAGAGTCAATTTCTAAGTCATATTTCAATGAGTTTGATTTTAAAGAGGCTCCCGACTGACAGTGACACTGTGTCCTTAAAGCCTCTCATCATGCTCATTTCTTTCAGATGCAAACTACTTTTGTTTAAACATTCTTTGACTAAAACCTGTTATAGGCATGCAGCTCATGAGCTATTTCCAATATTTGAGCAATTAAGGAGTATTGTGTTTATTAGTTTTAAGGACAAATTTCAACACTATGTCAGAAGCTAACCAAATCCAAAGCTCTGTCTGCTCCATGGGATTTTTTTAATCTTAAACTTCTCACCTTTTTTTCCCAAGGAAAATTCAAACTCTCTACAAGAAGTTTTGTTTCCATCAATGATACCAGCCTTTTAATGAGTTTCCTTTATGTAAAAGCACACCTTTCAGACCTGTTATGTTCTTCTAGTGCCTGCCTGAAACTCAACTGAAAAAGCTTTTATTTGCTCTTGCCAAGGGGAAAGCAAGCAGAATACTTAACTGGATGAGATAAGCCTTTGCTGGATGACTCCACTGCAGAACCCATGGGTGATATCAGAGGCCAAGTCTTTTAGAATAGGTCACCTCTTTCCCTGCATAGCTGCTCCAAGTGCATTAACATTATCCAGTGGGAGAAGAGAGGCAGATGAATTTTGATCTTACTCTTTAACAACCACAAGGCTTCCCCCAGCATGGTCACAGTAGAGACTCCTGAAAAAAAGCAATCAGCAACATCTAATGGTTGTCATCCTGGCCTCCTTTCACTCGATTCTTTTCTGACCTCATATAATAACATCTCTGGGGCAGCTCAGCTTATTTAATCAGCTTGGCCAGGTGGGATGTGCTGTTAAACACACAGAAAAGCTCTACTTACACATGCATTTGGGAGATGAATCTCTTGGTGTTTCTTCCTCCATATTTCAGTAATATAGCTGGGCCAGATCTTGAAGGCTTCACTGCAAATGGGTGAGATTTTGCTCTGGGTAAAACTAAAGCTTAGAACTCTAATACTGATAGGGGCTCTGTGCAGGAAGATGGACATTCAAATGTGTCTCTCCTTAAAGAGCTAAATCTTCATTTCAGAAGGTCTATTACACATCTGGACTGATGGAAATATCCCTTAGACTGAACCTTTCATTGATGAACACAGGCCATTTCCCTTCCTGGGGAAGGAAAAGCCCAAACCCCTGTTTGCCAGGTACTGGTCCCGTATACGTGAGGTAAGGGTCATGCTAGCCTCAACATTATTCACCCAGCAAGGGGTAAAATCCTCAAATGTTTTTTTTGTTCCAGCACAGGTGTAAAAAACTTCTAAACAAAGCTTCAATCTTATTTTTAAGTACCCCAACTGTCCAGTAACCTGGGTATGTACAAATCTGTTTTCAGTTCTTTATATGATTTGTATTGCATCACTTTAAAATAAAACCACAAATACTGTCAAGAAATTACTTGAGTAATTAGATTTGTGTTAGCTAATTAGAGCAGCCAAAAATAAATTAAACTGGAAATACAGCTATATTGTGTTCTGTGAGCAATGTTATGGTCTGTGAGGGAGAAAAATGGAGCATCATTTAAAAGATTCCTTCCCTCTCGGCAAACCTTTAGGAAGAATTTACCTATTGAGAGCTTGGGCTTTGTTTCATATATGAGAAAAATAGCTGATCACTTGTGCTCAACATTCTCTGCAGTATATTGCCAGTTACAAACATGATAAGGAAATTTCTCATTATGCATACCTGTGATTTTTTTTGTGTGAGCAGAATCCTGACTGCACAGCGGTCAATGGGAACTGAAGGATGTTGAGCTCTTGACTGAGCTCCAGCCTGTACTGCACTCCAGCTCTGCTCTCTGTCACCACTGAATTCCTCCTTTTACTTCTATTACAACACCACTGTCCCTCTCTCTTATTACTACCTCAGCTACTTCTATGTTCCCTCTCCCCCTTGATTCAATCTATGGCACTCGGGGTTCTCAGCTTTCTTGTTCCCATTCCTTCTCACCTCTCCTTAAAATGTATACTCTCCATTGAGATTTTATTCATCAAAGTACCTGTTGAAATACCACAACATGCAACGGTCTTTCTCTCCTCAAAAATAGATGCATGCCAAAATGTACCACTGACCAAACTGCATCTCTGATGAGCTCTACCTTTCCCTTCATGACAACTCACTTGAAACACCTCATGTCCTCAGAGGTGTCCTCAAGTCTGACTCTTTTGCTCCTTCAGTTTTATTTATGATCTCTTTTTAGTACATTTAGAAACCTGTTCATGTAATTTTGTAAATCATTCTTAAATGTTCATGTTGTCTGATGCTTATTCACTGGCATTATTTGCCCTGAGGATATGAACAATTTCTCTACCTCCACAGAGGACTAGTTCTTGTTCCCAGTGTTGCCTGTCATATAAGTGCTTCTAAATGAAAGGAAAGGCTGGAAACTTCCAGTTCTGTAGGCTTAATGTCACCCCCACTAGGAACACTAAATGTGCAAGCCCAAAGGATTAGAGCTGTGTGCATCCTTAGGAAAAAAGACCTGCAACCCAACAAAGCTGCCTATTGCAGTTTTTGTTCCTTATGCAAGCCTCAGATTGGATTTTCAAAACATATTTTTAATCTGGGCAAGTTTAGAATTTCAGGAAATAATGGGACATAATCCACTTTTCATTGTTCTCTGCTGAAAGTTCCTGAATTATTCAAAGTTCAGCCTCAAAAAAAAAAAAACCACTAAAAAAAGAAAGAATGAATAATAATAAAAAATATCCAGTGATGTATCATTTAAGTCAAAGTCTGTTTGTTATACTGATAATAAAGATTGCAAACACATAATCACCCATTAGGCCAGCCTAGCTTCATACACTGAAGTGGTTTACATAGGCGAATAGATGCTGCTACACTTAAATAGACACTGCTATATTTATTTACAGGTAAGGAAGTCAAGGAAGAGATTAGTCACCTTACCAAAGTTCATACAAATGTCAATGGCAGGAACTGGCCTCCTGATTGTCCTGTCTAATTTAGTATCTGTGGGACCATGCTTTAGTAGTCAACACTGTTTTCAACTATCCTTTTTAACCTTGCATATAAGTAATTTGAATGCCTTTCCTATGAAGATATACGGGAAATATATACATTGAAAAAACACAGCAAGGCAATTAATGTTTGTAAGATGCACAGATGCAGTGGTAAAGAATACGAGAGTCTGTCTGCCTGGACTGCTTCTTCCCCTTACACACTGCACACCACAAGCAGCCAGCATCTGGAGAATGAGTTAGATAAAGTGATATGGCCTTGATCTAATTCTTTCCTCAGACCTACATTTACAGGTTTGCCACACCTCAGTGGAAATCACACATTGATGTCTACATGTGGAAAATTTTAGAAGGGGCATTGGTACAGGGAGAAACTGAGGTATCTGTTTTAATGGCATTTTATTTTTAGAGCTTCAAACTACTATGCATCAAAGATCCTATATGATCTTTGTCAAATACTTGGAAAATTTTCAGGCCATTAACCGCATCAAGACAGCAGCAGAAAGATAATGTCATGCAAAACCTGAATAAATGTAATAGGAAGATCCTTGACCGTCCTCTGCTTCATACAAGTCTACTTAGTTTCTCAGATTCTCAGAGATGCTTATTTTCAGTGGAAATCTCTAATACTGACTGCTTCTATAGTCTAAACCAAATGAAGGCCACAAAATGATTCCAAGATAAAATTCCAGGCTGCAAGCCTGGTGAAAGGACCTGCTACTGAAGGCACTCCATCACTTGCTGTTTATTCATGGACAAGAAATAGGAATTAAGTGTTTTAGACTCAGTGCTTACGCATGAATATTGATCAGGGCCTGAGAATGTTGATCTGGTTTCCTGAGACACACAAAAGAGAAAGAACAGTTGCAAATCTGAAGGCTAATTTCTTATTTATAGTAGTCCTGTAGGGTTCAGGGCAGAGTCACAAGGGTTAGCTCTGGGAAATGCTTTTTTACTAACATTTCTCTTTCCATATCTTTTCCTCCCCTAGAAAAAGATGAGAAGAGAACAAACATCTCACAGGCACAGGTAAGTGATTTTTAAATTGTTTTAAAAACATATTAATTGTTAAAGTAGGTCTATTTTTAAAACTGCTTTGAAATGCACTGATTCATTCTGGTTAGTGTTTTCATTTACATCATCACACCACTTCTGGTAACCTAGCCTTTCAAGAACAGCTGCTTTCCAACCAGGACTGTATGAAACTGTGCTGTGTCTCAGCTCTGACAGCTCTCCCTTCTCCCTGCAGCAGCACACTGGGAAAGGCAATTTTCCCCTCTGTCTTGCTCCCATGAACAGGCAAATAATACTAAACATGGCCCAAGGTGATCCTGCCAGATCAGGTCATCCAGCATTGCTTTGAGTCTGCAGATCACTGCTGGTCTACAAAAGCCTTGCAAACTCCTCTTTCCTCTTCCCATTATCTGCCAAGCCCACAGCAGGCAGCACATTGATGTTTGCACAAGACTTAAAAGTTGGCTTCTTCGATCTCATTTCCTAACCTCCCCCTGCATAGCTCCTGCAATTCACTTATCTCTTTCTCCTTCACCTGTTGCTCAGAGAAGTAGACAGTGCTTTAAATAGCAGTAGGGAGGTATTGATTGGTTCAAATTTGGACTCATGTAGAGACTTATAAAGATTTACTAGGGCAAGAATCAACATCCTATCCCACAGTGTTTATAAATAGCTTTCTTTTTAAAAAAAAGACAATATTTTATTTATAAATGTTATCATTCCATCCATTGTGATAAGGCAATAGGATCAGCTATGCTTGTGTGGCAGTGGTGTTTTTAAGGGATGTCTCAAATGTTTCTTGAAGAAATTGGTCTGATTTAAATTCAGAGTTTATAGATCAGTCAAATTGCTGGGAGAGGCAACATCACTATGATCAAATACAGCTAGAAATATATTACATGAGAAAAAAAAATAAAGCTTTCCTACACATAAGCCTTTTTAAAACCTTTTTGTAAGAATGCAATATGGTGTTTCTGTCTTCAAAAGCTAGCTATGTGTGTGACCTTATGTAGTTTTATTATCTTTTCTATATGGACATATTTCATGTTGGAATAATATGAATACCAGTTTAACTGTTTTGATATTACTCTGCATTAGCAGTGAAATATATTCCAGCTTTTTGCTAACTGTACATTAGAATAATTATACTACTCTAACCCCATATGTAATTTCACTACCATTATTTTGGCATAATTTCTCTTTCGTGTATAGATGTGATTTGAGGATCATAAAAATTTAACTTAAATCAGGCTCAGTTAAATTCAGGTTGCTGAAATTGTTCTTTTAGGAATAATAGAGCACATTGAAAGAAGTGCAAAAGGTGGAATCTTGCATTTATTTATGTAAAAAGGTATATATTAATAATTTCAATACTACCTTACCTATGCATACAATCATTTGTTACCCTGTATCTAACTGAAATGTTGTTTAATGTGAATCCTCCATTTTAATATGTGTAAATATTTACTTGCCTTATGAGAATCAGTTACATTGATTGTTAAAAGCACAGCCTCTTAATTTATGCTTTAGACTATATATTTTCAGAGTGGTAATTTCCAGTAGCATTGGGTCTGTTTTTCCTGACAGCCATAAAAGTTATCCATTAAACATTTTTTCCCCATCTAATCTTGGTTTTCTCGGTATTCAAGAAAGCCCAGGAGCTAGCCTCAGATCTGTACCGTATCATTTTCTTAGAAACTCCTTGGACTTGTGTGTGCACCCTCTGAAAGCAGCTGTGGGGCAAGACCCAGAGCTACCATGACAAGAAAACTCACTTGGTGCCCATTTCTTACTGCCTGTCTCTGTGTTTCTCCTTCCACAGTCCCAGAATGCTTCTCCCAAGCAGAGGAAGCAGAGTGTCTTCACCCCACCTGCCCTCAAAGGTACTGTGCAGGTACTGTCTTGGCCCTTGCCCTCTGGCCCTGTGTCCTGTGTCGCAGGGAAAACACCATCACTGTTAGCAATAGCTCCTCTGCCCATGAGCAGCAGCATACCTGGAAAGGGGTCATGCTTAGCCATTGAGCTTCTCATACTTTGAAGTGACTGTCTGGCACTGACCGCCTATTTATCCTCATCACAGAATCTTGCATCAGTGGCAATTTTTTTTTTAATAGCTTCTTTAATTGCCGAGTCTTGATACTTTCATTAGTTTGATATAGCAGCTAATTCAATGCTGAGCTTTGAAGAGAGCTCCTTGAATACGTATATTTTATGAGTGCTGGCCTCATACAGCTCTCTATTTACCTTCCTTTCCAGGCAGCTGTGAAAGGAAGAATAGCCAGTATCTGGGGCTGAGTGTCTGATTGTAGGAAGTGTGAAGCCCTTCTTGTGAGAAATCTCAGTAAATGTTCAAAGGACTTACATGCTTTTCAGGAATGAACATAAAAGCAGCAAGAATATTAGCTGTGAACAAAATAGCTACATTCAAGGCTTGTTCCTCAAATAACCCAGAAAAGAGTCTGACTTGAGGTGCTTGCGGTGAAGCAGGATCTGTAGTGTTCATCATCACTTCCGACTGACGCTTGTCAGTGCAAGATTATTTTCAGACAGCAGACCAAAGGCTGTCCTGCCAGGCGTCTCTTAATAGATATCAGTTTCCCTTCCTTCTGCTTAACACAATTTATTACCTGGCAAGTAATCTGGTAGGATATCTGATTTGTTGGATGAAATACTGCCACTATTGTTAGGTATTTTACCGTATCAACCAGTACCACATATCCCATTCTATAGCTTCAGTTCTCTAGTACTTGTCCTAGCAACAGTTAAAACATTACTCCGGTGTCACACAAGACTCACTAGCTGTTTGTCAAAATGGGCTAAAGCTTGTGTCCTGGATATTAGAAATAATCTTATTTACAGTCAGTTATGATAAAGTGTGGAAGGAAAATGTTTGCATGGGTTGCAATAACATCTGTTGTGACCTATGGGTAGCAATAACGTCTCGCTGCTGTATCATTTTATTGTACAAGCCTTAACTAGCTACTCTGCAGATGAAGTGCTCTGTGCAACAGGTCATCATAGTTCCTCTCAAGGACTGCAGTGCTACTTTTATACCCTGCTGAGGCCTGGGGAAGTATCCGTCACAGTTTGCTTCTACATCAACTTGTTTCCAGGGAACAGTAGGAAAGTATGTGATTCAAGTTAATGACAACTAACCTGAAATACCTGGTAAATAGAACAAAGCCAAGCACAGAATAGTTCTTCTCAACACATTAACACCCTAAACTGCACAGTATTTCCAGATACACCTAAATACACAGGTGGACAGACCTGGAAATCGATAACCTTTTGTATAAACAGGGTCGATTGCTCTGAATTTACCACACTGTAAGTGCCATAAATATTATCCCTTTTATTCAAAAATTGCTTGAAGTAGAAAATTTGTTATTCCTTCTTCTTCATTATTATGAAAAGATGAATGTTATTTTGTTTAAACTAAGAGCTTAGGAGGCAGGTTTAGCAATATGAAATACATAATGCTGTGAAAGCATTACTGAGAAACAGATGCTGTTTAATGATTTGAATTATTCTAATTTTATAGTAGATAAAGGCAGCAATATTCAGCAATGTTTTCAGAATAACAGACTTCATAACTGCAGACTATTCCCCCAGCTTTGCATGTGTTTGTTTCCTGTGGGTTGTTTCTCAGTATAGTCACAATACAGTACTCAATATACAGTAAAGAAAGATTCTGGATGCTGAACCTCTTTTCTCCACACTGCCCGTGGCTGCTCCGTATTCTCTGAGGTTGTTTCCAATGGAAGGTAGGAATAGACTGTAATCTAGTGCCTTACATTTTAGTATGGAGATAATAAACCTGCATAAAACAGAGCCTGCAGTGGAAAAGAGGGGAAAACATTTTTGTTTGATAATTTCTCTGGCATTTTACTAGTTTTTACTTGCTGTTAACCCAAAGTTCCCAGAAGTAAGCCAAACTTACAGGTGGGTGCAGAGCTTGGAAGCCAAGACTGCAGCCATGTGTGGAGAGCTATAGGAGATACCAGTGCTGTGGCACAAGCTTTGCCCTGTGCTTGCAGCAGAGGGGTGGTCAAGAGAATCCATGGCAAGCGCTGCACTTCAGCCTGACTCAAAATCTCCAGGTAGTTCTTGAGATTACTATGTTTTCTTTGTATGAAAGCATTTTTGCAGTACTTCTCGCAAGTTCCTTGAAATAATTGCAAACATGTGGGAGGGACAGGTTGCTGGATTCGTGAATTCAGGGCTAAGAAAGAGAGAAAAAGCAATAATAAATCGACCCGCATGTTGTGGTAAAAAAAAAAAAAAAAACAACCAAATATTAAATTCTTAATATGGTTGAAATGAGAAGAACCAACATCAGCCAAAAATGATGGCCAGTTACAGTTCCAGGGCTATAGTACATATTAAACGGAATATGCAAGCAGATGAAAATATACCAAATAAATGAAAATGCAGTAATGCTGAGGTTGTAGCTATCATGGTAAACAGGTGGAGATCAGCTTCTTACTTAAATGTGGGCATGGTTTTCCCTCTGCCATAGCACCTGAACTGAAAGACAATGTTATTATCTGTCTAAAATCAACCCTAGATATTTTGGTTCCATCCTTACAGTGGCTTGCTCTAACCTGACTTAGGTCTGCAGTTGCTACACTGAGCTGTAGCAAACTCATGCGTGCAGAGGCAGTGTCATGTTATAGTGCAACAAGCAAGTTCTTATTACCATGTATTTGTGTGTACTTTGGCTCCTGCTTTTATTTTCTTATATGAAAATGTATCAGAGTCTCTACTGATGGAGCAAATAGCTGACTCATCTCAGAGCATTGTTCTTTTTACTGGAATACAGTGTGCTGGAAAAATCAATGTGAGAGCTATTGATGTAAGTGGTAATCTGGAGAGCAAATCAGACGGCAAACCAGATAACAGCCCAGTGCAATGCTCTTGTTAGCGTTATGTTACCAAACTTAATGGATGTCAAAGAGGTTTCTAATTTTGCTTTCAAAAATATTTTTTCTTCTATACCTTCTACACTTACGCTTCTTAATTCCACACTCTTATGTAGCACGCAATGATGACAAAAATCATTATTTGAAGATTGCACCAAATGACTCCATCAAATTTTCAGTAGGTTGTGATTTACCTCTTATCACATTTTTTTGCTAGGTAGAGCAGCACTCTTATCTGAGGATTCATCACCTTTATTTCCCCCGTTTGTGATACATTTTTTCTTCTGTTACTCTTGGGCTCTTTTGTCTGAAATTCAAATCATCTCATCCTTCTGTAGCTTCCAATGATCCAATAATCTTGAATCTCCATCACGTTCTTTTCTTATAAGCTTCCATGTGAAGGTTGACTTGAGCCTCCCTATGAAAAACACCACAAACCAATCAGAGGAAAGTTTCTCAATTTGAAGAGTCAGCAGTATTACCTAGGGCAATAGTTTGCAGTCACTTCTCATTGTGTAAGGCCTGTTTCCCCTATTTGCTAGTCTGCTTCTTGTTCTGTGCGACAAAAATGGGAATAATCCTGTGGTCACTTTCCTCTGTGTCAAAGTGGACACCAAACTGTCTTAGCACAAATATCCATCCATCCATCCATCCATCCATCCATCCATCCATCCACAAATTGCGTCTTTAGAGATATCTTGATTATTTTCATTACTGGGTTAAAGGAGCTCCTGAAAGTCTTCCTGGATTCCTACCCTGTTCCCCTCACACTTGCCAGAGAAGTCTAAAATGTGACAACAACCCCCTCAGGTAGAGAGGGACCAAGTGGAAATCAGCATAGACTACAAAGGCAGAAGCAGATTACACTTATCCCAGGTAATGCTGTTTCCTTGGCATCTCATTACCACTTGAAAATCAAAAGAGCACATTTGATTCTCAGGGCTACAACTGCAACTTTCCATCACAAGGCATACTTTGTACTGAGTCAGGTTTCCTTTACCTACATTGTCACATTTTCTTTGGTATCTCAGTTCATCCTTGAAAGGAAACATAGACTGAAGTGACAGGAAGCAAGGTTTACAAAGACAAACGTAAGACAGCCTGAGCAGTTCCCAAACCTGCATTGCTCCCTAGAGCTCCCATATTATCTACCAGCTATTGCTGTTAATACTCGTAGCTATCAAAATCCATCAAGGTCTCCCACTTTAAAGGAAGTGCACATTACTGAGTGGTTTGAGGTTTGGAATGGAATGGAATGGAATGGAATGGAATGGAATGGAATGGAATGGACCAGGTTGGAGGAGACCTTCAAGATCATCGCATCCAACTTATCATCCAACACCACCTAATCAACTAAACCATGCAACCAAGCACCCTATCAAGTCTCCTCCTAAACACCTCCAATGATAGTGACTCCACCACCTCCCTAGGAAGACCATTCCAATGGGCAATCACTCTTTGTGTAGAACTTCTTCCTAACCTCCAGCCTAAACCTCCCCTGGTGCAGCCTGAGACTGTGTTCTCTTGTTCTGGTGCTGGTTGCCTGGGAGAAGAGACCAACCTCTGTCTGTCTACAACCTTCCTTAAGGCAGTTGTAGAGAGCAAGAAGGTCACCCCTGAGTCTCCTCTTCTCCAGGCTAAGCAACCCCAGCTCCCTCAGTCTCTCCTCATGGGACTTGTGTTCCAAACCCCTCACCAACTTTGTTGCCCTTCTCTGTACACGTTCCAACATCTTTCTTAAACTGAGGGGCCCAGAACTGGACACAGTACTCAAGGTTTGGCCTAACCAGTGCAGAATGACCCTATCAAGACTCTACTGATACGAGTGTGTGTGAGGTCAGGGAAACAAGAAATCTTCACTCATCTTAGTGAGGTTATTTAGATCAGCCTTAAGATCCAGCTGATTTCAATGAGCATTAAAGAAAGTTTGTGCAGTATTCTGAGTTTGTTGGACCATCATTGCAATGTTCTGCCATCAAATCATAATTAAATTCTTTCTCCACAGAGGTGAAAGGTACATTTGACAGTTTTTCCTTGCAGCCTTTTGGGAAATACATTCTTTAAATTCCCCTCTTAGTGCATTTTTCTTTGCATAGAAACAAAGGTGTTTTTTCTTGAGCCAGGCCCCAGCTACAACATTTGAAATGGGATTAAATCTAAGGAACAATCAAAGCCATCCTTTTGGTTTGGCTCATTAAAACAACCAGGACTCACTGACTGTTCCCAAAGTGTTCAGACCCAGGGATTTGATACATGCATAATTCTAATATTTACAATCATGGTTGATATTAAATGAGCTCCTTTTAGCTTCTGCCATGAATTTCAGATGCTCGGCTTGTTTAGTGCCTGCTTGTTCTTCTCTCCAAAGGAAATAACATGCAGAATAAATGATTAAAATCATGATGTCCCTCCTGAAATATGTAATTTATTAGAAGTAATTAGTACAGTATGTGGCCCTCATCCAAATTTGTAACCCCTTAGGCCAGCTTGATGGTGTCTGATGCATCTCATTACATTGTGACTGAAGGTTCACCAGGAACACAGAGAGAGTCTGGAGACATAAAGGATTATTGTTAGTGTGGTAAGTGCTGAGTTTGGAGCCCAGGAGAATCATTGTGGAACAAAAATCTCAGGCTAAATTTACTTCAAGTGGCAGAGGAATGAGGTTTGCAAGTCTTAGGCAGTGACTACAGAAAGTTGTCTTGATTTACAGGCTGACTCTTAAACGACAAACTCTCTGAAGAGTTTCTAGCATAAGATAAACACATCAGCATAAGAACAAGGAACACTGTATTATAGCAGAAAGAAAAATTACTGTCTTTCTTTGATTCCTGCTTCATACACTGGCTTAGATATATCTTTTAGGAAGTTAACATTAGCCACAATATAACACATTTTACAGTGTTCTGCACATCAAGCCCACGTTTGTGAAAATTCACAGGGTGAGCTGGTACTCAGTCAGGCTTTTCTTATATGAGTAAGTCACTTTGGCCCAGGGTATTATGTTTTCCCAGTCTCTCCAATGATAATCAATGATAATATTTTTCTTCTTCTTCTTCTAATATGATTGTGCTGCACATGAATCACGAGTACAAGAGAAGGAGATGTTTTTCAGCTGTTGCCCCACTGTATTTCAAACTTCCTTTTTCCACTGAATGAAGAGCTGCAGTAAATACTGGGTAGATGGCTAGGATTGCTCCACAAAAGCAGGAACTATCCAGTAGCTGAAGGTCAGGACCCGCAGGTCAGGACCAAGTCTTCCTCTAATCCCTTAGCAGAGCTGTGGTGCTATGGGAGCAGCATCTTTTCTTTAGTCTGGTGACACCCATTCTTCAGCCAATTCCTTTAAGGTAGAATATCTGTGTCAAGATGTTATTTCTAAGGTAACAGAAGACAAAGCTCTATTTTGTTGTTTGTGCGTGCTACTCTTTTTGCTCATGCTGTGATGTGAAAAGGTGCCATCACTGCATCTATTTTCATGAGTGGAAGTCTCACATCTGCCCAAACTTCCTGAAGCAATGGGAGAAGAAAATTCATGCTGCAGTCTTGTATCGCTACATGTTTTCCTTTTGCCTAACCAGATCACAAAAGAAAGGTGCAATTTTGTTTTCAAAACTAGTTCTTCTCTTTTTATATATATATATATATGTATATATAATTCTTACCCGCATCTTAGTCAGACTGCACCTTGATGCCACCACACCACTTAAGGTAGTATGGCCGTGAACAAATTTCCTGCCTATCTTTTCCAAGATACTGCCTTCCAGTGCTTGATGTCTTTCCTTCCCCAGACTTGCACAGTAGCATGATGGCAGTGGATACAATGTAAAAAATAAATAAATAATTGAGCTAAATTAATTAGGAAATCACTGAGTTGGTGAATAGGATACACTAGATTGCTGCCATCTCAAGTTTAGTTGGCTGCAACCCTTTTACTGCTGCCCAAAAAATTGACAGACACTGCCATAGTCTTTATTTAATTTCTTACTGTTGGCAGATCTGAATACCTTTCATTTCACACAGCTGGCAGCTTCTGTTCCAAAATGGTTCTGGCCTTGGCTGCAACAAATACCAGACTACCTTTAGAGAGACTGAGGTGTTCAGTGGAGATTAAGCTTGACATCTGTTCTACAGAAAAACCTGGAGGTTTGTGTTATAACTTGTCATCCGTCACTATTCTCCGGCATGTGAGAAAGATGGCACCAAGCACGAGTCTCTGAATTGCTGCATGTGGTTTAAGATCCTGATCCAACACTGACTGAAGTGTAGGGGACTATTTCCAATGACTTCATTCAGTTCAGCATAAAGTTCACTTCTCACAGAATAACAGCATAATAGAGATTGGAAGGAACCTCTGGAGATCATCTAGTCCAACCGCCATGCCAGACCGTGTGCACCTAGAACAGAGCAGATTGCACAGGATGGCATCCAGGCAAGCTCTGAATGATGCCAGAGACGGAGACTCCAGCACCTCTCTGGGAAGCCTGTGCTCCACTGTCCTCAACATAGAGATGTTCCTCCTCATGTTTAGATGGAGCTTCCTGTGTTCAGGTTTGTAGCCCTTTTCTGTATCTTTTCAGGTAGTTCCCTGTCCTTCTTGAACTGGGGAGCCCAGAAATGGATATAGTATCCTAGATGAGGCCTCACCAGGGTAGCATAGAGGGGAAGGACAGTCTTCCTTGACCTGCTGAACACACTCTTCTCAATATATCACAGGATACCATTGGCTTTCTTCGCCACAAGGGCACATTGCTGGCTTATGGTTGTCATGTTGTTCACCAGGATTCCCAGGTCCTTTTCCATAGAGCTCTTTCCAGCAGGTCAGCCTGAAACTTGTGGTGGTACATGGGATTATTCCTCCTAGGTGCAATACCCAGCAGGTCAGCCTGAAACTTGTGGTGGTACACAGGATTATTCCTCCCTAGGTGCAATACCCTATATTTGCCCTTGATGAACTTCCTAAGTTTAGTCTCTGTCCAACTCTCCAGCCTGTCCACATCACACTGGATGGTAGCACAGCTTTCTGGTGTGTCAGCCACCTCTCCTATTTTTGTGTCATCAGCAAACTTGCTGAGGATATGCTCTATCCCTTCATCCATGCTGTTGATGACTCTGTTGAACAGGATTGAACTCAGTACTGACCCTTGAGGGATACCAATAATTACAGTCCTGCAACTAGGTTGTGCCACTGATCACAACACTCTGAGCTCTATCTTTCAGCCAGTTTTCAATCCACCCCATTGTCCATTCCTCTAGCACACACTTCCTAAGCTTGCCTGTGGTGAAAGCTTTGCTGAAGGCAAGGTAGATAACACCATAACATTTTACAGAAAGAAAATGGGAGAGACTTAGTAATTATTTTAAGATCTAAAGTAGAAAGCCCAGGAATGGCAACATACTTTGTATCACAAGACATATTTACAGTGAAATTCCAAAGATTTTGACAGTGTTGTGTTTTGAATTGCAATAGCTTGGGGTTAAAAGATAACATTTTTGTAGAAGATGTAAGTTTCTTATGAAGCCAGTAATTTGCCCAGGCATTAAATTTTATTTCCTGGCTTTAACTGTATGTTCTATGTTGGAGGTTAACAACCAAGTCACATATTAGACTCTGACTCCAGTGAGTCCTATCATAATAAATAGGAATTGCCCCTTTTTTATAGCTGAAGGATTTAAAATCCTGAATTTGACCTCAATCAAGATGTCAGAATAAAGACCTGTTCAGCATTTGATTTGGCTCCTGGAGAGGAGCTGCAGGATCACACATTCAGCTGGGGCAAGTGAATTTGTGAAGTCCTCACCCCTTCTTGGCTCTGAGTCATGAACCAGGACCGCTGGGGAGAGCACATCCACCTGAAGCACTGCTGGAGGGGTAGGCATGGGTGGAGATGGTGGACAAGATTACTAAATTTACATTGTGGTCTTCTGGAGATAGAGATCAGTACCATAAATACAGAAGTACCTCTCAATGTAGTATTTTTCTAAAAGGCCTCCATACTATGTGGGCTCAAGTAATTTAATTTACCCTGACAAGAAAATCCTTCCCTGCATTTATATCTGCTTATTTCTACAGTTCCTCTATGTGATTACTGTATCCTCTCCATGTGGTATGATTTCATTTGTAAAAATCTCTACTTCAAAAGGCAAAGCTGTTAAAAGACAGTAAGACAAGCTACAAGCAAGCTCAAGCTTGATACTGAATTTGTATGACATAAATGGCACCACCATGCGCTGAGCAATGCCCAATCCAGCAAAATCATCCCACAATCCTCCATTGACTGTGCTATGAGCATGCATAAATAGGCACAGGCTTGCAGCCCCCACAGTCTCTTCTCCTGGGATCAGAACTGGGAGGTTTGGAATTGCAACAATTTCTTTGAGAGCAGGTCCTGCCTGCCAGCTGCTCTTCCAGGGGCAGTAGCTTACCATTTGTTATTTTACTTTCTACTGTCAGGTTTCAGTCTGACCCAAGTAACTGTCCGAGCAGTGTGTTAGCTTTGTGAACAATGTAGTCCTTATTTCAGTGGTTAGGCTAAGAGAAACCTTGCTTCTCAGTCGTAGGGATCATCTGCATTGGGTTTCTTGTGGTGCAGATGCTGTTGGTTTGGGGTTTTGGTTGGTTGGTTTTGTTTGTTTGTTTGTTTTAAATTGAATTTTTGTTTTCCTTTTGAAGTGGATGCCTGTTAGTTTGAACTAATTGAAAAGCAAGAATTTTCTAACGCAGCCATGTGGTTCTCCTCCCCTCCACAATTTCTCCCTTCTTTCACCCCTTGGGATGTGACATTGCCCAGTTTAGCAGGAACACAGAGTTCCCAGAACCATTCACCAGAGCTTTGGCATGGAGACAAGAACATGAGCAGCCTGAAAATTTCAACCACATCCTTTCAGGCCTGCATCTAGGACTGAACACTTGCATGAATTATGTGTGCGAATGTGACTAGAAAAACACAGGAAATACTGCAGCAAGCATATGGATCTGAAAAGAGATTCATTTTCCTGTGAGCTGCACAGGCCAGAAGGATGTTGTTTAAAAAGCTCTCATCTGATGTAGCTGCTCATTTTTCTTGAAACAACTGGAGGATTTTTCAGGTTTTTCAGCACTTACCCTCAGTTTAGGAAGGATGTTGACTTGCTGGAACGTGTCCAGAGAAGGGCAACAAGGTTGGTGAGGGTTTTGGAACACAAGCCCTATGAAGAGAGGCTGAGGGAGCTGGGGTTGCTTAGCCTGGAGAAGAGGAGACTCAGGGGTGACCTTCTTGCTCTCTACAACTACCTGAAGGGAGGTTGTAGCCAGGCAGAGGTTGGTCTCGTCTCCCAGGCAGGCAGCACCATAACAAGAGGACACAGTCTCAAGCTGTGCCAGAGGAGGTTTAGACTGGATGTTAGGAGGAAGTTCTATACAGAGAGAGTGATTGCCCATTGGAATGGTCTTCCCAGGGAGGTGGTGGAGTCATCATTGGAGGTGTTCAGGAGGAGACTTGATGGGGTGCTTGGTGCCATGATCTAGTTGTTTGGGTGGGTTGGATTGGTTGATAGGTTGGACACGATGACCTTGAAGGCCTCTTCCAACCTAGTTTATTGTATTGTATTATTGTATTGTACCCTATCATATTCCATGGGGCTTTCATAGCCAGAGGAGACTGTCAACAAGAGCTGAGCAATCTGCAGAGTAACTAATTTTAAGAATGCATTTAAAGGAATTGTGGGATCTAATGATCACTCATAAGTAAACCCCAAAATGCTTGCTGTGCTTCTCCCAGCTCCACCATTACTACATATGTTACATACACAGCAAAAAGTATTTGTAAACGTGTGTCTGGTAAACCCTGGAAATGGGGCAGGTTCCTGGGTTACTCCTTGCAATGGCATCTTTCCAGGTGACAGGGAAACAGGACACAGTGCCTGTACCTGGAGAACATATGACATAGGAAATCCATGCACATTTACCCATCTTAGCCGAGACCGTATCCAGTTTGAGACATTAGACTCGAGAAAAACGGGTCCCATTAAATGGAATAGAATGGGAGGCAGTGAAGTAGTGCTGCATGGTTGTGGGCAGCACCGCGACTGTTTGCCTGTGTCGCAGGAAACCAGCACCCGTAGGCTAGCCATATCCTCCAAAGGCAAAGGGCGGGGACAGGTTTTTCCTTTTCTTTGAGGAATGAGGAGAAATTGTGTAAATTCAGTTTTGGGTCTCCTTGCAAGTCTACGGGAATTTTGGCACACAAGCTCCCTCTGGTGGCCTGTGGCTGTAGTTCCTTACCACTGGTTCTGGTGAACGACAGAAGGGCAAGAACAGTTGTGAGAGAAGTAGACTTTTATTATGTCTGATTGCAGTTTGATTTCCAGCTACTACATTCCACCTGCATGGCAGTGGTTTTCCCCAAGTCCCTGGAGTGGCTAGAGCCTGCCTTTTCTGCAAACCCATTCTTGGCAAGATCAAAAGTAAGAAAAGTTTTAAAACTAACTTTTTACAGAATCTATGACTCTGATATGAGTGTGTCTAAGCCTTTAGAGAAAAAAACTATACCTTTGTTGTGCTTTGTCCATATTTTCCATCATGAAACCGAGTAAACTGTCTTCTTGCTTGTGCTTTCCAGAAAATGTCAAAGCAATTCTTGTTTTCAGGCCCTTACTGTTAATATGAATGCCAGATAGCATGCTTCCATGGCATAATTGCATTCTTGTTGTACTGGGTGCTGGCTCTGGGGTATTTGGATGCCTTAGGCAAAGCAGAAGAGGTAGATTTCTTGCAAGCTCAAGTTACACAATACAGAGGCACTGAAAATTTCGCCCCTGATGTTTTGCTGCCCACGGCAACTGGTTGTATCTACTGTAATACAAATTGTTTGCAGTAACTGCATTTTATGTTGAATAACTGATTGTTTAACATTGGGTTGTAATTTGCCAGCAATCAGCAAAGCTTCAGTGTTAGAATTTCGTGAGGTTTTAGGTGCCAGTGAGCTGAATGAGATAAAATGAAGACATTTCAAATTTAAAATATTACTAAAGACGTGGAAACAAATCTTTCACTTTTTTGTCTTCTCTCCCAAAAGATCAGTGCAGAGACATTGTCCCAAACCCTTTCTGATATCTAAGATAGGACTAACAGAGGTCCCTGCTTTCTTCCCTTCCTGCTGGCTGCAGCAGTAGGACTTAACAGGCAACTAACCAACTTTTAAGGGTTAAAGTGTGGACTTTCCATCAAGAGCCCCAGCTGTCTGGTGAACAGCACCTGCTGGTTTGCCTCTGCTTGCTGCTGTTTGTGAATGGTTTGTCTGTTAAGGTAGATCAGCTCGATGGCCCCAGCACTCTGCCAGGCTGCCTGCCTGGCTGGTGGACAAGACTATGTCATTGCCCAGGCTGGTTTTCCACTTTGATTTCAGGTGGTCAGGACCCCATAAAAGCCTGGGGTCTCTGTTTGGAGGTTGCTGTGTGCTGCAGGACTTCATGGTGTTTATTCTCCAGCTTTTATATTGACTCTCAGGCGCCACAAGTGATTACACTAACCTTGGGGTAACTATGCTCCTTCAGAGCAGCCTGGTGTGTCTGAGATTTCAGTGCATGAAAATATTTGCAGAGTGTCAGACTTGATCATGGAGTCACACAGATAGAAATAATGAGAGATCACATGGAGTATACTAGGCTGAAGAGCTGTGGCTGGGAATAAAGTCAAAGCCAATGCTTCTGAGCATATTTAAAACCTACAAACCTGTTATGTGAGAGAAACACACTGACACACTTTTCTTGTCCCAGGAGTGTACTTTTTTTGAGAACAAAGTAGATAGTCAAGTTGCAAAATTCTCAGCAGTGTAGGGTCCCACAGCTACATCTGCTCAGCAGCTTGCTTCCCTCCCAAGGCCAGCTGGCTGCACACAGCTCACTTCCATGCTGCAGATCCTTTGATGCTCCCAAATCAGGGGGGGGTCATGCAAAATACCCAATGGAAATAATCTCTAGCTTGTGCCTAAATCAAGATGGGAATTCTCTGGGTCAGAACTAGTTGGCGTAGATGAAACTGGGGACCTGGCTAATGGATGGTGGCTGGTTAGTGCCTGGAGCTGCCCCCTGGCACTCTCTAGTGTTTTTTTTTTAGCTACAAGCCATGGGTTCTCAGGGACCATCACACATTTAGGAGTCAGGTATATGGATTCTTTGGAAAAGCCTATGTTGCACACTGAAAACAGCATTGAAAATTAGGGAAATCTATCTGCCATTCACACTGTTTCTTCTGAACAGTTCCTTTCCAGATTAGAGATGTAATTTTATGTATAAATACAGTTATGTCTTATGAAAGAGTAATGATAGGCAGAATTCCCTTGGCTATACTTCTCTGTGCTAGAAAATGAGGAGTTTGTGATTCAATAGCTGTTCTACTTACCATTTATGAAATGTAAGCTTTTCATAACATGGTAATGACAACCACAGTGAAAACCTCATTCCACATCTGCCCATACCAGAACTGCACCTTTCAGGACAATGGATACATCTTACTTTCTGGCAGTATGTTCTCCACATCTGTAGGAGTGCTCTCTTTCTGGGGCATACTGTGTCTTAGGGAAATGGCTCAGAATAAAAAGTAAGGGTAGGCTGCAAGCCACAGTAAAGTTAGCTCTTAACATGATAAAAACCTCTTCAGCACCAGGAGACATTAATGAAACCAGAAGAGGGACTGGCTATGATCTTTCAGAAATACTCCTGGTGCTCCTAGGTGCTTCAGATGACTTGATTCATAACCGGTTTCCTAGGCTTTGCTTTGGTTTGCATGAAATGCCTGCAGCAGAGGGAGAGGAGGATTGATTCAATCCATCCTATGCTTCAGTTTTCTGAAACGGATTCTAGCTGCTTGAGATGATCTCAGCAACTCACAGGGACTTACATTGTGAAAACTGAAGAGGCTTATTCTTCCTGGCAGTAGTAATTGCCTGCTATTCATATGCCACCCATAAAGCAACTACAATGGGGATGATTTAACGTGAACTCTGACCTGTCCATCACTTGTTTAATTGTCCCAGTATTTTTGTAATTTTGAAGGTGTTTATAAAATACTTAAAAGAAAATAAGAGTTCATTCCAATGTTTACATTGTTACTGAGGTCACGTTATGCCGATGCCAAAATCCTATCATCTGCCTTTGTCATCGTAAGAAGGATCACAATAAAGGTTACAGTCATAAGGGAATTCATCAGCAAATTAACAGGGAGATTTATAGACTAGAAAGGAGGGAAGATAAAGAAAGAAAGAGAAAGAAGAAAGAGAGAAGGAGAGAAAGAAAGAAGAAAGAGAGAAAGACAGAGAAAGAAGAAAGAGAAATAAGAAGAAAGAGAGAAAGGAGAAAGAAAGGCAAAAGAGTGAAAGGACGGAAGGAAAAAAGAGAGGGAGGAAAAGGAAGGAAGGAAGGACGGAAGGAAGGAAGGAAGGAAGAAGGAAGGAAGGAAGGAAGGAAGGAAGGAAGGAAGGAAGGAAGGAAGGAAGGAAGGAAGGAAGGAAGGAAGGAAGGAAGGAAGGAAGGAAATGATTAATTAAAATTGAAAGCTTTACTGCACATGTAAGTATGGCAGAGAAACACCACCTTGGATTTTTGTCTGACCAGTTCCTGTCTTCATCTTAAAAACTCACAGGAAAGCTTTTCCTCTGGACCCAAAAAGTCTTAGGCTGCATGGAGTATTCAGCAAGAGATTTACATCTGCCCCACATGGCAGAAAGAAACACTAAAGGAACAACAAAAATAGAAAATATGGATCCAGAATACAAACTGAACAGAATGCTGTGGGTACGATGCCAGGCCTGGGGGTGAAACAGAAGAACCTGTGAAATAGCAAAAGGCTATTCAGTTTTTACAGGCAGAATTTCATTCACCCCATCATGTGCTTCATCATCTGCTTCTCAGCTTCCCTTTGTCTGTCAAGCATTCTCTCCCCTCAGGATGTGCCAGCAAATTTTTTCTTGTCTTTTTAGGTTTCCTGGGCTCAGAAAAATCTCCACATCAACCATAATATAAAAAAGTAGAGCCACGGTGCAGTTGTCCAGGAAAAAGTAAGCAGCTGGGTAATGCTGCCCGTGTAATCTGAAGTCAGATTAGAGTGCCTAAAGAGAACTGAAATACAGCTGCTGAAATGGCTCATGAAGCTGTGGACACAAAAATACGTCATAAAACATTGTCAGAAAGGTTTGAACTCAAAAATCTAGTTGCATTTGTTTTGAACTTATACAAAATGTAACAAACTAGGCAAAGTTAAATCATAGGATCATAGAATTGTTTGTGCTGGAAGGGACCTTAAAGATGTCTAGTTCCAATCCCCTTCCATGGGCATGGGCACCTTCCACTAGACCAGATTGCTCAAAGCTCTGTCCATCCTGGCCCTGAACACTTCCAGTGAGAGGAAATCCACAATTTCCCTGGGCAACCTGCTCCAGAGTCTCACCATCCTCACTTTAAATAATTCCTTCCTAATATCCAGTCTAAATCTACCCTCTTCCATCTTATAAAAAGTCCCTCCTCAGCTTTCTCGAAGGTCCTTGCTAGGAGGTACTGCTAATATTAAATGATTTGGTGATTTTTTAATTCTCTTTTACCTTGTAAAAGAAATTGTCAAATATCTTTTTTTTTTCTTATCACAAGTAAGCAAAACCTATAAGGCTTCATGGAAGTGAAAATATTCAGCTATTGAATTCATCTACTGACATTTTTACAAATGCTCTGGCCTGAATACATCTTGCAACCAAATCAGGCATGGAGTTACCCTGGACTTATTACAGAATGCCAAGTGAAGAATCAAACCCTGGAAGTCTGACTCTGCTGACCGTGTAAGGAGTGACAGGGAAGTGCATTCAGTATTAAAGTACCTTAGGATAGGTGGGCATCTGTGCTTAGCTATGAACCCAGGCTGCATTCTTCATCTTCAGCAAAAAGAATAGTAGCTGTGAACAAAGCACTTGTTCCTAGGGACAAAAGGAGGATCACCTTTGTAAATGCTCATTGATCTTAAGGCTAGGAAAGGACCTTTAGCTTTACATAATTGAGGCTCCGGCATAAAGCCCACACGCCAACATAGTTCTGTGCTTGATCCTTAATTGCTCTTGAATTATGGTACATATTTTAGAATGTGCAGGAATTCTTAGGAAAGTTAAGATCTATCCAATTATTTGTAACCCTTCCCTTCATTTGATTACAGCAAGTAGGATGATAACAGTGTTTTATTTTGTACATAGTGGTCTATATAACTAATATTTGTTTTGTCCCTGCCTCTAAATGAATTTACATGCTGCAGATGAAACATTGAGCATAGTTACTAATGTCGTGATCGTCAGCTATCCCAGCTCTTGGCTGATGTGAATTTCTAGCTGTAAAACTCAATTCCTGCTTTTTCCCTCCTGCTTTATTTTAAGGTAGACATCCTACAGAGTGTCCCAAACTGGAAACACAAACTAGCCTGGAGCAGCATGTGATGAATTGTAAGAATTACAGAGGCTGCCTGGGAAAATGTAAGATCTTTTCATTTAAGGAAGCCATGCTTAAAAAGTGTTGTTCATAAACTTTTAAGGCCAGTGATTTCTAATACTTATTTTGTGACAGTAGCAGAACTATTGGCTTGTTATTATGGAGCAGGTGATTCAGGTTTGAAAATGTGGCCCTTCGTTTGATGTAATCCTTTGGCATAAGGGAACAGTTCTGCCAGTTCTGTGATTTTCATCTACTCTTAGACAGATAGGCAGAGAGTGATACTGGTGTTAAAAGTAAGAGTTTAGCAATTCCAACTAATACACACATTGCCCAGTAAAACTTCCAGACAGCCACGTTCTGACGGGGGGATCCTGATCATCTAATGACCTGTCCAGAATCTGTCAAAGCACAGCACTTTTGAAGATTTGCCTGTGCTGGTTAAACTCAAGCACACTTAACAGCAGCTCTAAGTCTGTCTCTGAACTATGAAAACTGAGGAAAAAAATGTTAGCTGAAAAACCTTCAATCCCTTCCTCATTGCAGCCTCTGCTCAGCTGGACCAACGCAGGGAACCATAAAGGAGGAGAGCCTTGCAGTGCTTTCTGGCTTCATGACTGATGTGCAAGTCATCTCTGCGTGTTTTTCTGCTCAGTTGTTGAGGTATTTGATGAAGAGCCATCCTCCACTGAATAGGCTAAGAAATATATTTTGTCTTTCCAAAGAATAATTAGCAGTGAGCTGAGATTGTTACAGACTGAAGCATTCCCTTAGCTGACTGCAGGGTCTTCTGCTCTCCCTTTGAACTCGGAAGACTGGCTGACGTCTGCAGTCTGAGGGATAGCAAGGAAAGGAAGGAAATGCAAAATGAGATGTTTTTGTACTAACAGAGGTTGCCCTGGGCAACAAAATCCTCTCTGTTTACCCTTTCTGTAACTGTAAGCGGGAGATGCAGTCCCTTCAGCAACAATGAGACTGACCCCTGTCTTCAGTGCATGTTCTGGGCAGCCTGTGGAGGAACAACAAAAGCCTCTTTGTGTTGAAACATCTTCATGCTATTCTTACAGTGCCAGTGCTTCTTCAAGCAATTTCTGATAGAGAAAATTGGAGCAGAAAGTGCTATGTGAGTGAAGAAACTGGAAAGTGGCCAGATATTTGCAACATGAATTTTGCTGCTCTCATACAGTCTTCATTGTTATATTTCAACATTGAGACTTTTGACCAGAAGAAAGTATCATGAGCCCCCAAATCTGTCATTTGAAAGACTCACCATGAGAACTGAGTATCCTATGGCTGGAGCTAAGAGAAGAGTTAGTAACAGCCAGAGAATTCAGAGAATTACTCAGTCCTTGTTGCTTAGTTTCTGAGTGATCATTCACAAACATCTATGAGGCCATGGTGACCTGCCATATATGCTGATGATTTGATCTGTTCCAGATAAGATATGTAACCTCCATAAACTCATCATGCTTACCAATGCTTCAGATATTTTTTTATTTAGTCATCAGCACTTGTGAAAGAGATGCACATTAGAATTTATTGTTTTTTCTTTAAGGAAAAGCAGATGCAGTTGCATGACAGGGTAATATTTTGGTCTCGTGATCATAAAAGACATGTGAGAATTTTTTCTCTCATTTTCAGCCTGAGCTTAGGTATAAAATAATGTAGCATACAAGGGATTTTTATTATTTTTTTCTGATTTATAGCTTGTTAAAATGTCAACAAACTTCAAACAGCCACACTGGAGCTTCAGCTTCTTTTTATTCTAAACACTGAAGGCCCATCATGTCTGCTGGCTTTTGAAAACTCTGTCAGCTGTAAAGGACAGAGTGACCGCATGACATTGCTTTTCCTTGGGTAATCTAAACAGGAGCTTGACCATACATAGTGTGCTAATTTTCTGTGTCACTCATGCATCAAACTTTAAAGCCATGCACATTAATTTATAGTGGTTTACATATATTTATTGTTAATATACAGTAGCTCTTTGAAATTATTTCTTCCTTATAACTAGAAATTATGATCAATTACAAAAGCTGATTATTCTTTGTCTTTTAAAACCCTAAGTCTTACTAACTTCTGGAGAAGTGGGACTAAGTCTTGTATAATAGCAAATGACTTGGTTGTGTTCAGACTCATTTACCACAGAGAAGGAGCAGACCTTCGCATGTTGGTTATCAAGCTTTAGGTGTTTAGTTTTACTTAACCTTGGTTAAGAAAAGCCTACAGGGACATGTTTGAGAGAGTTCCACAGAGAAACATTTTTCAGTCTTTCTCAACAAAGAACAGCCTAAATTTCAGACAGCTTTGAAAGGCTGTATCAAGCAGACTGTTCATAGACGGCCACTTTTATGAAGCAAAATTTTCTGCCTCCTTTTTTTTTTTTTTTGGTCTTCTCTCTGTCACATTTTTCTGCTTACTCATACACAGAGGGAATGCCAAGACCTGTGTGTTTTATTGCTGTTACTTTTTGATGTTCTTTGGACCGCTAATGGCTCAGGAACCACTCAAGAGAGTGATTGCCTTAGGACATACCAGGACTTCCACCCTGAGCAAGGCTTGTGATGGGTCTTGAAATCAAGGCTAGCCCCTGTCACAGGTGATCTGGCACAATTTATGAGCATCAGTAGAAGAAGTAATTGCTGCCAGTCATGTAGGTGAGAATGAAGAAACACCAGGAAATGTAAATAAAACACCTTTTCTGTTTGCATGCAAATATCAGCCATGCTACAAACTTTCAATTTGTATTGAGTAATCCTCTACGATAACTGTATACCACAATTCTTGTCATATTATATTGAAGTTAGTATAGCACCCAGGAACCCACACCAAAGATTAGGAATATGTCACATAAACCATGTTCAAACATTTAACAGAAGTTGGTTGTTGCACCAACAAACCCCTAACTGGGGTGTAGCAATCAAACCGAGGAGCGGATATGGACTGCCATGGAGGAATGCATCCATCTTTGTCTCAGCATGCTGGCAACTGAAGTGTTCTAAGGTTGCTTCTCAGATTCCACAACTGAGAATTTTGAGGAGAATTTGGAAGTGGTCATGGAAGCTGATAGTAGTATTTCTCCAGCATTCAGTACAATGGGAGAAAAAGGATGCAAATTATCATTTAAAAGTCTAGCAAATGGAACACCAAAGCTGCATCAGTTCTTGTTTTGAGATAAGAGTGGATGGAGCTCATAATATATGAACAAACTTAATATTCCTTGAAAGCATATATAGTCACCATTAGAAGGAAAAATCTTAGAGGGAACAAGTGAAAGAACTCATAAAGGAAAGTAAATTGCTTAGTGGTGACGTAAGAAGCGATCACAGAAATTCGGGTGACTGTAACTGCAGAATGCTGAATGTAGGAGCAAAGATATTTCTATAAAGCTTAGGGAAGGAGATGTAGTATTAAAGACCCTTGGATAAGGAGGGTTTCCATGACTGTTTTCACTGGATAAATAGTAAGGATAGTTTGACACATTAATTAAAAAAAAAAAAAATCCATGCAAGATTGACATGGAAACTGGGTATGGTGATCTAGAGAAGAGTGGAAATCAGAAATGTATAAGCCTGAAGGTCATGAGAAAAATGATGACCCATAGTAGATGAGCAAAGCATTTTGGAAAGGACTGCAGATCCAGAGCTTCATTTTGACCACTTTGAGGTAATGTCTTAGGCTGCCACAAGCTTCCACCAAAAATGCACTCTGAAGTTTTAATTTGGATAGAAGGAACAAAAGAGGTTTTATAGGGGTGCTTATTGTTTCTATATTTGAGAAGTACACTGTTGAAGATCAGGAGTACTGTAAGTGTAGAAGAAAACTTGCAGCCTTTGCCATCCTCAGAGGCTGGCATAAGGGGAAAAGAACTGTCAGAGGATGGTAATGGGAACAGCATTACAAACAATGGAAGAAGAACCAGGGCAAAGTGTCAGAGGTGAAGACATCAACAAGTTGGAAAAGATGAAGATAGAGATCACTGGCAATTTTTGCCAGAAAGCTTTCAGGCTGAGTCCAAGGGCAACTTGATCAAAGGAAGTGGAGGATATATTGACAGAGAAAAAAACCCAAACCCACAAAAGATAGAATCAGTAAAGATAATTTTTGGTGTAATGAGTGGTAGAGGGAGAAAAGTTGGGCAGTAGCTGGGGAGAGTTAAGGATGGGGTTAATGCTTTCTTTCAGGGTTTACTGACTGACCTCTGACTTGTATGCAAGGAGAGATTATCTAAACCACTCAATTAAGAAAAAATGGATTAAAGGTTTCAAGGACTGATTGTACAGATGAGGGAGATAGATAGCAGGTGATTTATGCAAAAAGGAAACAAGAGAAAGTTCACCACAGGCATTCAGGAAACTATAGCATTTTCCTCTTGCAAAAAAAATATATACCCTTCTGTATTTCAGTTGTTTAAGACAAGCAAACAAACAATTTTACAGTGGGTATTTCATATTTTTTCCATCCCAGCAGCTGAATTTTTGGCCAAGAAACTCAAAGTGCCTAAGATGTGTGTTTCTAGTGTGTGCAGGGGGTAAGCTTTAAGTTTTCCCATGGCTAGTAATGACAGCAGTGTTTCTGATACATTCACCAAACAGGTCAGAGGTAAGATAAGGCATGTGCTTCTTAAATTCAAATAGTTGACCTGTACCTGAGATGACTAAACCTGCTGGTTAAGCTGCATTCTGTTGAGATGATGCCTGTCAGAGAGAAGCATTTAATAATTGCTCGGCTCCTGTGGAAGGAGGCTTCTGCCAGGTAATTGCTCTTGCAGGCTCTGATGGTCCTTGGCTTCTGCTGCAGGTGGCAACAGCAGGAAGCATTTGGTGCTTCTCCCAGTGGGGAGCTCCCTGGAGCTGGGGACTGTGCGCTGTGCCCAGCTGAGCCATAGTGCAGTGCCTGTCACATGGAGAGCCTTGGTGCTCTCCCACTAGCACTGACCAGCAGAAGGGAATGCGTTGCTTCACATGGAACACCCAAAGCTTCTGGAAACATTAGGCAATTGAGGACCTCTCCTGGCTTCCCAGACCTTCAAAGGTAAGAAAAATCATCTCAAACTGACACCAGCTGCTCCCTCTGCACTATCATACACAGCCCACCAGCTCTGTGGACTTTTGTGGGTCAAGATTTCTCAAGGGTTCACTGGTGCAGCCTTTTCTCTCCTCCTTGGACTTTCTTGTGAGCACAAAGGCCTGACAGACCTTCTCAGCCTAGACCAAGGCAAAGAAAGTACTGAGCACCTCAATCCTGTCTATGTCTAAATTGCTGACCTCATTCAGCTGCAGGCCCACAGTTTTCTCATTGTTTTACTGTGAAGGTAGAGGATGAACCTCTTCCTGTAGCTCCTGACATCCTTTTCTAGTTTCAAGTTGATATTGACCTTTTCTAGCACCATCCCTGGATTGTGGGCCTGGTTGGTTTTTTTTTTTTCAGATGTGTTCCTCATTTCTACATTGTCCTGTGTTTTCCACATTGGAGCTCAGTCATGGGGCTCCCGCTGAGAGATGATCTGATATAGATGCTTGTTCTCTTGTATCACTAAGGGCCAGACCTGTGCTTGGAGAAGGTTGCCCTGAAGACTTGCCAGATCTTCTGGGCTCTCTCACCTTCACAAATGCTTCCCACTTCATCCTCCTTAGCCAAAGAGTAAGATGTGGCTTTTTATGACATTCACTTTGGTTTCTTTCTGTTGCTTTGTAATTAAAAATTACTTCAGTTGGTGAAAAAAACATAGTAAAAAAAAGAGGAAGGAGTTTCAGAGAAGTCAAGACATATTTGACTGTTAAAATCAAAACAAAATGTTCCACAGAAAAAGAGATGTGCTCTTTCCTGTTAAGTGGCATGAATATAGGTTTTGTGTTGTGGTATTAATTTTGGTGAGGGAGCTGGAACATATTTCATTTAGGATTGGCATAAAACAGAAACTTTTATTTGTCTGTTATTCACTTTGGCCACATTTTGGTTTCTTTTTCTTGGTTGGTTGGGGTTGGTTTTTTGTTGGTTGGTTGGTTGGTTGGTTGGTTGGTTGGTTGGTTGGTTGGTTGGTTTTTACATGATAATTTCAAAGTGATCTGAGTTCTGAAACTCTGAAAATCAGGCTTATTTGTCTCCGGCCCAGCTTTACCTTTCACTGCTCTCTGAAAATCTGGAAGTGTGTTTTTGATAGAGAGAGGATCATCTCCAAATCATAAAACTAAATAACCCTTCAAACTTTAGGGAATTCAAATTGCCAAACAGACTTCAATCACGACTATGGTAAATGTCAACACTGGTCCTTAGGCAGTGAAGCGGGCTTGAAGGAAGAAGTTAAATAGGATGGGGAACTGCCTTAATTACTTGAGATGGGGAGCTGCCTTAATTACTCAAATCAATTTGGTTTTATTTTTTTTTTCAGGAGATATTTAATTCAGAAACACTCACTTATTTCATACCTTGCCATTACTGCTTAGCCTTCTAATCTGGTGCTTTGGTAAGAAGGAGAGAAGCAACAAGACAGCTGTTGATTAAACAGCATAGATGTTATGTGACTGCATAAATGCCAGAAACTTATTCCATTTGCTTTCACAATTTATATGTAATCTAGAAATATGCTTTGAGGCAGTGACTTCATCTAAAAAGAATTACCAGTTCAAAGTGTATTAGTGCATGGTTGCTGAATATGGCTTGGCATTAAGGGTTTCTTCGTCAGCATTAATTGGATTAAATTACCTGCAGTGAAATATGAGCCCTTTGAGGAAAAACAATTCTTGTCCTTCTGGCTTTAGAAACATAAGAAAAGCAGGGGAATGGAGGGTGGTGTGTGTGGATGTGGGGCAGGCGGTGGGGGTGATAGTGAAGGGAAAAGGAAACCAAGGGGCAGTGTTCAGACAGGCTTTAAGGCACAGTAAGAGTGAGTTTGAAGAAGCTGGGGGGGTGTGGGGTGTGGGGGTGTGTGTGTTAAATTGTTGCCAGGGAGAGTTGAGAGTTGAGAAGGACCTGCCTTTGGGCTGGAAAGGGATTTTTACTGACAGACTTCTCAGGCAAAGCCCCAGTCATGATATGACCTTGCAGAGCAGCAGCAGGGACTGGGGACCAGTGGGGTCAATGGAACAGCTGGGACCCCACAAGTCATCTCCACATGCAAGGGGAGAGCAGGGCAGGGCATGGTGGCCTGAGGTCAAAGCTATGAGAGAAACAGCATCAGCGCAGTGCAGGCACAATGCTTCAGTAGGGTGAGAGTGCCTACAAATTCAGTTACCCACTGCCTGAAATAAGGGACGCTGATGAGACAGCGTGACTGTAGATCTGCATTTGCAGCCCTCCCTATTTGCAACTGATATTATAAAGTTTGTGCAGTTCACATGGAATCAGTAACTTGATATTGACTTGCACCTGCTGAATGTGCAAAAAGTATCTTCTAAAGTATCTATCCCACATATATCCCTCTAGATATCCTGGCTTTGTTTTTTTGGTTGTTTCTTTCTGTGAGTAAAATCTTAGAATCTATATTTGTTGCTCATCTTTTCTATTGTGCTTCAGTAAAAAATAGAAACAAACTCCAAGTAACAGTGTTCTGGGGCCTCTTGATTACTATCTGGCAATGCTGGGGGCATTAACTGTGTTATTGGAGTAAGGATATTGATAAGATGAGAAGAAAATAACCTTTCTAATAATTTATCATTACCATAGTAGCAGTTGTAAGAATGCTTGAGGTGACCTGAGTAGTACGTTTTCATTCAGTCTCCAGCAGAATGTAACCTTTCAGCAGTTTAGATATTGCTAAACAAAGCTACTGGGTATGAATAGATCCAACTCAGAGAAAAATACCTCTGTGGACAGAGCTCCATCTCTCTATTTGTATATCCTTTGCTTTGTATTGACAAAAGACAGGGCATACAGCTGGGATAACTGCTGGAGAGACACTTAAGAGCCACTGTAATGGATTTTTCTCTTGAATTGTTTAGCTAGCAGGAGTTGTAGATGAATACACCACTGTGCCCCTGGATACGGCCAGTTCCAACACCTTCTGACCACCCTTGGCACCTACTGCATGTCACTGCAATGTTATGTGCCTAGATAGATATTTAATCTGAGTATGACTGCTGTCATATAGCTAAGTATTTTTATCATCCTAGAATTTTCTTTGCACTGTAAAAGCATGACACTTAGTGCATGAAATGTGTCTCTATGAGAAATTCACCAGCTTTTTCTGTCACACATATTCGTACTTTGCTGACAGGAATTTCATGACCTGTACATAGATTCATATTAACTTACTTCATAGTGTAACTGACCATATTCTTTCATAATGCCACATATACAGTCAGTTAATTCTGACAACCTCATGCTGTCAGAACATCATGAGGCCTATGACAAATGGCAATAGGTCTTGTGCACTTATGGGTCAGTGTGGGAAACCCTGTCACTTCCAAATGACACTGTGGTATTACATGACTAGCAGAGTTGAATGCAGACTGTAGAGTGGAGGCTATGAAAAATCATTAAATAAGATTGATAGTTGCCTGCTAAGTGAAAAATCAGTCAGTAATGCTCATTGAAGCCATTCCATCCCCATTTCCTGCGCTTTTCACATTGACTGTTACAATTAAACCACATGGCTCAAAGTCTTCACCACTGCTAAAAATCCTACTGCATGAAGCTTCATCATACTTCACAATTTCTTCAAAACTAAACTAAATATCTTGTGATAGGTATTTATCCATTTCATTCAGCCCCATATGGGAAAGTCTCCATGTGAGAATTGATCCTGTCATGGGTTCGGTGGCAGCAGTTCCCTCTCTGCTGGGTACAGTGCTCTATTTTTTTTGCATCAGGACAGCTCTACAGGTTGCGTGCAGGCTATGGGGATACTTGCTGTAGAATATCTCTGGTGCACATGGGAAGCTGTGATCATGGGGTTCTGGGTCCATGTGAGTGATGTCCTTCAGGAAAGTCTTAGAATGAGACTCAAGTTAAAATTCTGATAGAATAATTCCCATGTCTGCTGCCTGAGCCTTAAAAATTTTTGACTTGCTTGAGATGGGCAATACTCATCTGAGCAATGATTACCAAGGAAAAAAAGAGAACCAAATACTGTTCTCTTCTACAATGCATCTTCCAGCAGTTTTTTCAACAAAATATGATAAATTTCAAGGAAGTGAATGTGTCTGTTAGAAATACACCATAGTACCCTTTGAAATAAGAGAAGGGCAAAAAAGGGAGTCAGTATAGATATCACAAAATTTGTCACTAGTTTGGGGGTTTGTTTCTTCCTTCAGGAAAACATGTCCAATGCAAGCTAACACAACTTTAACCATGACTTCTATATCTTCAGGGATTAAACATCTGAAGAGTCAGAGCGATTCAGCTTTTCCAGAGGAAGAAGAAGGAGTTAGTGAAAGGGAAGAGGAATGGAGCCACTAAGCAACATGGAGCTGCCTCAAGCCCTATCACAGAGAGTAAGTGAACTGCAGCAGCTGTGCGTGACTCAGACCATTCACCACTGCTTGTGTCCCCACATGGCAGCTCTTGGCATGCCAACAGCGCCTGGGCTCCCTGGGGAACACCCTTGGCTGCAAATGTGTTCTGAGACCCTTACACCCAAAGATAAAACAATTATTTTAAAGTAATTTTTCTTTTTTCCTATGACTTAGCAATGTCATTTATAAATGTGTTAGTGACCTGACATCGGTACTGCCAGAGCTTAACTACTGTGTGTACTCTAAGGCCTCTTGTAAATAAAACTGATTTAAAAGCTACAAAATAAATACATTCATTTAGACAAGACTGGGTATTGAACAGTGGGTTTGTGTAGTGTGCAGAGACATGTTTGTATAAAATGATGCTTTCAGTTACGTGCAGCTTTTACCAGTATTGCTGAAGATACTTGCAGTGACAGTGATAGAAACAAAGTAAGCAGAGGTGATTCAGTCTAGAGAAGGATGCAAAGACACTGTTCCTCATATTTCCTGGATGCAGAATCATCGAATCACAGAATGCACTGGGCTGGAAGGAACCTCTAGAGATAATGTAGTCCAACACCTCTGCAATAAGCAGGGACATCTCCAAGTAGATCGTGTTGCTCAGAGTCCCAACAAGCCTGACCTTGAGTGTCTCTGTCGATGGAGCCTCCTACACAGCACTTCAGGTCCTTGTCTTGCTTTCTGCAAGACTGTTGTTATCTGGAGGCATCAGGAAAACTTTTGATTTAGGAGTCAGAGGAAAGACAGAAGTATGCAAGACATACAAGCAGGATCCCAGGCACCACCTGAGCTGTGGGAAATGCTGATATTCACCTTCGTCACCTCCAGCATGCACAGCGTACAACCTTCTCTGAGAAAGGTGGACAGATGCCCCATGTTTGTCAGTTTCAGCCAGTAAACAGTACCATATCAAGCTGTGGCAACTTAGCATGTATGAGTCCTAGGGGTTTTGGTTGAAGTTTGGCATGGTTCATGCCAACCTTTTAATTTCTTAGACCATGCAAACTCTGTAGCATAAAATGAGATAAGGTGAATAAGGAAAACCATATTTCTTTTACCAATGACCATTCTTAAAACCAATTCAACGTATTATTAACTGTTTGCCTATGAAACAAAGTGCTACCCTTGGTTTAGCTTTCCACTGCTTTAAAGGGATGAGCTAGCAAGAACAAAATAAATTTAAAGAATAATGAAATGTAAGAAAATAGAGAGCCTTTTGTCTATGCCTTGCATGGAGAATTCACTCTTAGTTCAAGGCTTTCCCCAAAGATCTGCTGAGAACAGGATGTATCAACTAGTGTTTCTTTATACTTGGGAGCCATCTTTTTGTCCTCCATCTGTATCTGTGTGTCTGTCCTCTTTGTTGCCATTTTCTGTAGAAACACTGTAGAATCTGTGACTCCAGCTCAGCGTGAACAAGCAAGAAGGACTAGAAAGATTCCTCATTTCTACAGTTACAAGACTGATGGATTTTTGAGCCCAAACCAACCCAACCAACCAACAAACATACACACACAAACCAAACAACCAACCAACAAACAAAAAACAAACCCACCCCCCAAAAAAAAGAAAAAGGAATGGCCCTTCAGAAACAATGTGAATGTTAAGACTGGGACAGTAGCAAGAACTGCTGGGCTCTGGTCCCAGCATTGCCAGAGCTATGCTTTTGTAGAGCACCATGCTCTCCACATAGTTGCTCATTGCCACGATACTCCCAGTTGTAAACCAGTCATTGGTGTTTAATCTCATGCTATCCATCTGTGTTGCTCGATAACAAACTGCTTTTGATAGTAATGGCTTTTTGCTGATTATAACTACCCAGAGACTTCAATAGAGGACTGTCTACACTTATAGGAAAATGAGAAAAATTGTGATTTGTCATATCTGATACCAAGACAAGGCATAAAACACTTAGAAATCTCAACATTTCAAAGGCAACACAAAACACCTGATAAGAACTTGGAAAATTCACCACCGAACACCCTATTTCGGGATGACTTTTGGACTTGAGGATGATTACACCTTAGAACCAGATCCAGGATTGTTACTGCAGCAATGTGAGGACAACAGACCTGTTTTACAGCTGTGATCTGGATGAAACATCAAGGTCTGAGAAGAGCCTTGGATAACCATGCCAGTATTTAGATGCATGTACAAACCCCAGGTCTTATGGTCTCCTCATCTCTAAATATTCCACCTGGGTTTTATAATTTCAAACCCTTTTTCTTTCTTTCTTGATCCAAGGTTATGCAAACAGCATGTCTGGGTGTGGGAATAGACTCCTCCTTTCTGGCAAACAGACAGGACTCGTTGCAGAGATTTTACTATGGATCCACCCTGATATCATTTGCTGGTGGGACATCATCTGAAGGACAAAGGCAGGAGGCACTATTTTTTTTTATACTTCAGCTATTTTTAGCTTAGTGCTTTTACCTCAAAAAGATAAGAAACCCCTTTTCATCTGATCTCCCACTTGTGAGGTGTACAGTAAGAGGAGCTACAAGGAGAGAATAAGTAAAACAACAGCATTCAGGGGGAAAATTTGCTTGTCATGAAGCAGAGCTGAAACACTGCAGTGGATTGTCAGTGTGTCCCACATGACAGAAATATTTGGGTATGGGAAAATCAGAAGGGAAGTTCAGAAAAAGCAGTGTGCTTACTAAACTAGGTCTCTTCTGGGGTTTAGCACAGTCCCTGACATTTAAAAAGGGCAGCCTTATGTGGAAAGCCTCTCATATGCTTTAACATGTAATTGAAGGCTCTGGTTGTCTTGCAGCATGGTGAGCTCCACACAGGTACACATGAACTAAACAGATCTCCTTGTGGAAGTCAGCGGTCAATCATTATTGCCCAACATGCTTATGTCACCAAAAGCATGGATTAAAACAAACAAAAAGTCAAGGTATTGAAGGAAACGTTATTGGCAGAATTGAAAGGAAGCTGTTTCCTCAGACTGATCTCAGTCTTCTCCTAGTATCCTTTAACTCATGAATGTAAGTAGTTTAAAGGCCTTGTTTCTTTTTCTTATGCTATACTTGTCATTTCATGGCAGGTTCTTCCCTTCAGGAAGATTTATTGAGACATAGTGCTAATTAGTTATTTGGAAAAAATCCCCAGTTTGACTTACAGGAGGGTATGCATTGTTTGTTCTCCAGGTGCAAAGCCAGACAATACTTAGGCACAAAGTTAGAGCAAAGATTTAAAAGTCCTATCTAAAGCATTATTTCCACTGAAGTCAGAGGAATTTTGCTTGAGAATGGCCACAGGTTCTGGCCAACAGCATGCTTTCCTTTGAGGAAATATGATGTGTAAAGGACAGAAAATATTCTCTTATTCTGCTATATCAGTTACTGAATTTCTTGCATTTTTTTTCAAGGTTGCCATAAATGCTATTAAGTCTTCAAATACTACCCCACTGTCTTCTCATCATGTCATTATTTCTCCTCACTAAAATAAACTGAAGAAAAATCACCACTAATTCTTGAAACACTGGTGTTATTGAACCAAACCAATCACATTCAACACTATTGTCAACTCAGCTCTGAGGTGGGGCTGCAGGCAGAGGTCTGGGACTCCCATGATGTCTAAGGTCCAGGTCAGTCAGTAAAGAAGAGATTTCCAGTCTGTCTCACTCCCTCTAACAGGCTCCAGTTCCAAAAGCCAAGTTGGTGGAAGCTTTTCCTCTTTAAAAATTAGTATTTATTTTATTCCAGAAGGCAAACTGTTGGGTGGCTGCCCTAGCCCTCTTCAGAAATAGTCTGGGTAGGCTGCAGTGCTGCAGGTGGCTGGGGACGGACCCAAGTAAGACTCCTGTATGCTACAGACTGTTTTTGTATGAGTCTGGCAGCTGGCACCATACAATGAAATGTGCCCAGTACAGTGCAGGGTTCCCCTCCAGGTTTTTTATGAGGGATCTTATTCCTGCAGTACATAAAGCATCATCTGTCACCTAACCTTGTGGGTACAATGCAAGGCCATATTTAAAACATGCTGTCCCTAAAGCTCCTCCTTCTCCTATGGCATTTACATTGGTGCTCAGGCTTACAGTTTTTCTTTCTTTATCTTGATTTTTTTTTTTTTTTTTTTTTTTTTTTTGGCAGCTCAGGCAATGGTGAGCTGCAGCAAGAGTCTCAGTTGTTCTGTTGGTTTCTGACATGTGCAATTTCATTTGACCTTTTCATTCACTGATACTAAATGCCTCCTATGCTTTGCTGTATTCTCTCCCTTATCCTCCAGTGAAGATATGAGCACTGTGGGCAAATCTCAAGCAAGATCTTTGGGTACAGCCCACTAAACCTCAGGCTAGTAAGTTGCTACTAATTTCCAGTTGCAGCAAAGTTGGCTGATGGAGTTTCTACAAGTTCACTGTCTATATTTCTGCTATAGAGAAGTTTTATTATTATTTGTTTTGTTGTGTTTATTAAATAACCTGAGCTTTTAGGAAGAAAAAAATATTTTGTACTACTGCTAGGCCACACATCTTCCATTTCAATTCTGTGATGATTCATTTGCTTAGTATATACTGACCCATAGTGGTAAGCTAAGATTTCAATTGCAAGTTTCTAAATCTTTCTTTTCTCTGTGGCTTCACCGTCCAGGAAATGGCAGGACTATTTGCTGTGGATCAGGATAGTCTATGTAAATAGCTCACATTGTCTCCAATAGACATAACAAGCATGTTAAAATATTGATGACAGGTGTTATTAGCTCTTCTGAAGGGAGGGCTGTGGGAAGTGTGAGTGTCGAAAGGTTATTCCAAAATGCAAAACAAAAATGTTGGCATTGACAAGCAATACTCTCCACATAATGAGAAACAAATAAGAACTCAGTATCTGGCACTAAGGAACACCTCAAGCTAACTGTGGAACGAGTATTAATTAGGTTTCCAAAATAGCATCTTTCTGAAAAGCAGCTGAGGTGTAATATTGCTCCTTATTAATCAAAGCAATGGGACAATGTGAACTCTGCAAAAAATAAATGGTTTGCAGATGGCTGTGTGCATCTTTAATAATGACAGAAGACCACAAGTTACAGCTTTAAATGCCAGAGACCCTTTCTGCATCTTCTCCTTTTCACAGAGCAATATTTGCAATTTTCAAGGCAGTCAGGAAAGTGTGTTGGTTTCTTATTACATTTTCCCTGCAGCATAAATTCTGTTGATGTGCTTTCCTAATCATGCTAATTATACTGCCATATGTTGCTCTCATCTTTCTTTTTCTCTCCTAATGGGACATAGATTCTCTCTTTTGAATATGTCATTTGTTTATTACATTTATCAAGGGTTTTGCCATTATATGGGACTTTTAATTGCCTTTTTAAACACTCAGCAGATTGAATATTAAAAACACACATGAAGGTCAATTATAAATAATATTTAAATTGCTTGTGCCATTTTTATTCTCTAATTTACTGGAAATATCAGCTCTCTACTTCTGCTACTGTACCTACCATTTACTTGAGAGCACACATGTCCCCCAGAACTACTCTGGCTGTAGTCACAATTCTGCCTTACCCCAAATCACCTTGTGACTAAAAGAACACGGGTCTTTCTCAGACAGGAATGCTTAAATAAAGATGCATCATTTGTTTTGTAACAACGTTTGACACAAATATGCTGCCATTTGCTCTAGTTGTGAACTACTAGAGTATGCCAGACAATAAAAAAGAAGTTCATTTGTGGCTAGTGAGAAAAAGACATTTCTATCTCAAAGGAGAGAGGTTTCAAAGAGAAGGAAGCACAATTTCAATGCAAGAATTGAAGGTGGCTTACAGTTGAGTAGTGCTTTATACAGCATTAGCCCTTCAGAGTACCTTCCACAGCAGAAAGCAATCAGTAAACCATCCGAATACAGAGAAAGCAAGAGACAACCAATTACTATCCAATTATCAAATTAATTCCTGGTATAACAACACTAGCTGTATTGGCTTTCATGGAATTGCATCACAGGTAAATTTGAGCCTTTTGTTCATTGAATTTGAATTAAGATAATCATACCAGGCTTTGTACAAATAAATGGAAAATACTTTCATGCTACTGGTATTATGATACAAGTCACAAAGATTTATTGTGATGAAAGTCTTTCTTGGAGGTTCAGTAGTATTGTTTGTAAGAGCATTAGGTGCTGTATGAGGATGATATAGTTTCCCAACTACACAAGTGAAAAAACATTCTGCTTAATCAAGTTCCCCCTCAAAGCCCAGAGTGTACTTACCATTTTGATTTTGACTGCCTTATTTATGCATAATTTCATATTACTTTAGGCTTGTAATAATGATCTGTACAGGATGACAAAAGTGCATAAAACTCATCAGCTTTAAAGTTCATGTAATATGTAATTTGTCAGAAAAGCATGCTTGGTTAAGATATTATCTGTCCAGGTTCAGCCAATGGAAAGTTCTCCAACACTTCTCCACAAAAGGTCTATAAGCAAAGGACTTGCCTAAGCACAAGGGAAGTCTTTTGAGCAAAGTTCAGCCCAAAGCAGTTTAAAATCCCAGATTTTATAAGAGAGTTTTAAATTTATAATATTGTGGTTACAATTTGCTTCTTTATTCCTGGGTGGACTACTCAGTTATTGACAGTTTGATAAAACTTCAAAATGTTTGCCCTGGGATGTGGAAAAGGTACCTCTTGAGACCCATTAATTAATTAAATGAGCAGCAAAGTAAACTATCCCAGACAAGTGGCCTAAACGTTTGCATAGTATATTTGACAGAGGACACTTTCTTTTCCTTAAAATACTGGATGTCATTTCCACCCACTTTTCCACACCACTTTTCAAGGATGTGATTTTTCAAAGAATGATTAAAAAGTGGTTGCACCCCTCTCAGACAAACCTTTGTCTGCTAAGGCACTGTAGTTTTAAATCCCTTTAAGTTGCTGTTGAAGAATGTTAGCCACACTTATACTTTTCTCTTTCTCATGTAATAACTTTATAGTCTGTTAAAAACTATACATCTTAGACACTTACCACAGGAGATCTTGATTGTGATTTTGAAGTTATTCTGGTCACAGTAGTGGCTTGTTTGACTTCTGTCATCTGTACAACACAAGAAGGTCATTTGTGCATGCAGCTGGGACCGCAACTGGTAAAAAGGAACTACAAAGAACGTGATAAAAGTAGTTGTCTTGATTTATTTCCATCATATTCCTTGTTAAGATTTTATTGTATCTAGTTGTTTAGGTGGGTTGGATTGGTTGATAGGTTGGACACGATGATCTTGAAGGTCTCTTCCAACCTGGTCTGGTCAGGTCTGGTCAGGTCTGGTCTATTCTATTCTATTCTATTCTATTCTATTCTATTCTATTCTATTCTATTCTATTCTATTCTATTCTATTCTATTCTATTCTATTCTATTCTATTCTATGTCAATGGGATTCTTTCCATTCATTTCATCAGAGTAGGAAGGGGCCCTGTTCACTCCTCCACTGAACTTGGATTATTAGATTTACACCATGACATGGAGATGCTTCTGAAAGATGTACCCCTCCTGAAGAATTCCTGCTAACAGGAACAATCCCAGTGACTTCATCAACACCAACCCATGCTAAAGATTTTTTAGAGTCCAATAAATTAAAACAAAAAATTCAATTGGCTATAGATCTCTTCATGTGAGGGCTATTTTAGCATAAGAAGGCAAGACCTGCCTGTAGAGATAGTTTTCAAGAGAGCTATTAGGATGCGGGTGAGCTTGTATGGCAAACTGGCACAGTCAATGGAAAAAGTGCGGAGTCACAGGTGGGTGAAAGGGTTGGGAACAATCATGTATGCTCAGCCACTTTTCAAAGACACCCATGCACAAAAGAGCAAACACACTTCAGGAAAGCAAATTTGCAACTAACACTCAGGAGCTTCATGATCCTTGCCCTCAAATCAGATTTATTTGGGAATATCATCATAGGAAATACGGACAAATACAGCAGAATAAAAACACACACTTGTAGATTGTCTTGCTGAAGATTAAATAAAAAAATACCGGCTAGTTCATAACCCATAACAATATTACATAATATATCTGTCAGATATCTCAAGATAAAAATGCAAAATAAAACTCTTGAGGGCTATTCTACAGCTACAGCTCCTCAGTGTGCTCAGTGCAGGAGTACATGCCCATAATGCTGTGGGAGAGATGCATATACAAACACCATTTCTTATGGCCCCATGCAGTGTTTTGGTAGCGCAGCCTTACAGGTTTCAGAGAGAAACTATTTTTCAGGGAGAGGCCCTCTCAAGAAGCCTTTCTTCCATTTGAACATAAATTTCATCCAAGGTCAAAGCCTTAACTAATATGTGTTGGCTATGCTGGTCTTCTCCACCAAAGAATATTTCTCCTCATCCAAACAGCACACAAAGCTTTGGGTCATGTCCAGGTAAAATCTAGCTAAGACTAAAGGAAGAAAGAAAGAAAATCAGCTGTCATTAAAAAAAAATAAGGACTATTTCAGTAACACCTACTATGGTGATTAAAACTGAATACAAATGAGCAAATAGGGTTATTTATACAGAAATCACATTTCAATATTAATGCATGAGTTCTGCAAGCAATGAGTTCCTCCTGTGAGAACAGGAGCTCCTTCTATTTTTTTTGGGTGGGAGATCTTGGTGCCAGCTATAATAACAGCACATTGAGAGGCCCACAGGATGCTCCAAGTACTATGCAGAATCTGTTATAATTTCTGCTTTTATTTCCAGGAGAAAATTCTTGCAAAGTATACAAATCATGATGGGATAGAGACAGAATAAAAAAGTCAAGTTCAAATATGCTGAAAGTCTGAAATTGAAAATACAATAAAAACATTAAATTCTGATTGCTCCAGAATTTCTGTTTCAGTGAATAATAAATTACAATGTTAAAGAACACTCTGTAACAAAGAAATACCTGACTGGCCTAGTTTTCAAAGGTATTGGTCATCTTTTATTCTTTTCAGATATGGTTGGAACTGCAGATACTCAACATAGCTGAAATAAGGTCCCGAGTTCTCAGATCTTAAACAAGAAGAATTCCCACTGCCACAGAATATGGCAATTTAATTTTTTCAAAAAGTCTGATATGACCATTATGTTTCTTCTCTTGTCATAATGACAATAAGAAGGCATAAGATGGTTTACATTTTATTATAAAGGAAAAAAAATAGTTCAACATTCCCCAGAAGGATGCAAAGGTGCACAGAGTGGTCCAGGTTACTACTGATTTGGTCAAACACTATCAGAGAGTATATAAATTCTTAACTCTTAGCAAAAAATATCAATTGCCTTGTAACATATATGATACAATTTCATTTGTTAACATTTCATTCATTTACTGCACTGTACAGATATTTGTCAATGCTAAACCAAGCCCTGGACCAGATACACAAAACAGTTTAAATGCACTTTTTACATCCTATATGCACATACATTTCTTAAGGTAAAGCTATGCATACTACTTATACATAGCACGTATATGGCTTACATGTTCAATGACAGGAATTCCACCTTTTGGCATGCTCTTTTCCCAGGGCTCTGGGTTGCACTGTTCCCAGCTCAATTCCAATTGCTCCACTGTCAGAAAAGAGCCAGTCAACAGGTACAGAAATGTGAGGGTCCCTCAGCCTAGGGTGACTGATTTACAATCCCTTCTTCTATCAGGATGAAGCATGCCCTTGTTAAAGTTAAGCCTGATGCCTGCTGAGCTGTGGATAGATCCCTGAAGCAGCAGATGAATAGGTCCCAAGCATCCATCAGCCACTGAATAGAGGCAAGTGCAACCACCTCAGTGAGTCCTCTCCAGAGCAGACCATGGCAGATTATAAAGAATTTTTGAAGTCAGTGAGGTAATAACTACAGAGTCTGAAAAGGAGAATTGGGAGCGCGGTGACCCAAGCCATTCAAACGTCCATAGCGCAGAGGGGAGCATGGAAGCTTCCTGGCAGGTTCCAGCAGAGGGAAATTAGGTTTTCTGCAGCTGCATGTAATAGCTGGACAAGCCAGGAGGAACCACATGAAGCTCAAGAGAAGCAGAGATGAAAATGGAGTCTCTTTCTGGGCACAGTTCAGGCTGGAGGGCTCATTCTGAGGCTTCTTGCAGAGGTAACTGCCTGTATGGTTTGCTTTTGCTGCATCTCAGGGAAAGCTATTTTCTTCTAATAACTTTTATTAGAAAGGATTTTGCAGGATCCATGTTGTCATCTTTTCACCTGAGACAAACCATGACACAAGGCCTCAGTGCCACCTTCCAGTTCTGATACCCATTCTGTCAGAGAAGCAACACAAAATTTTGCTGAAGTCATGTTCATGTATTCCTGTCACTGTCTCTTCTGCCCTACAAAGGAGCAACTGCATGGTAGGGCTGAAACCATTGATGATGTCTTACAAAATACTATAAGACTGATAATGTTTTAATATTTAATACTGGATGCTATTTAATTAATTTTGAAGAGATATTTCAAATACTGATTTGTTAAACACCAGTTTCCTTCATATGGCAGCCACTGCAGTCATGATCCATACAGGCCTTTACAGTATACATATTTTTATCTCTAGATACTTTAAGGAAGCTAACAAGTAAGACTGATGTTGCATGCAATATGGTTGCATGAAAGTATCTATAGCAACATTTCATTTGGCTTTCCATTTCCATTGTATGTCAACAGCAGCAACAAGTTAACAGCAATCCTGGGCAGATGGTAGTGTTGTGTTGTCACATGTCTCATGGCTAACGGGAAATGTCTGGTGTCCGTGCCGCAATAAAGCAAGGGCCAACTTTGGCTGAAAAAAATATTTTGGCTAGTTTAAGAAAGCAGAGTAGAGGAGGAAATAGCCACAACAAACACAGCTGAAATCTTGCAAATTGTTAAGTGCCCTGAGTTACCAGCTCAGGGTTTTCTGTTTTACACATTTGATCATTTTGTCCATTCACTCTCCACAGAAACAGGATGATCCAAGAGCAAGTTGACAGATGACAGCCTCTGAGAGTACAGGGTAGGAACAGCCAGAGGAGTTCTTTTCTTCTGAAAAAAAAAAAAAAAAAAAAAAAAAAAAAAAAAATAGGCCAAATGAGAAGTTCATATACAACAGAATATTAATGCTACTACTTCCAGTATTTCATATAAATGAATTGAGGATATTTTATTGCATGATCATTTAATATGACATTAAGGATTCCAACATGTAAAAGATTTGTTTTCCTTTCTTTATATTGGCTTTTAAGAGGCTGTAGAAGTTGCTACCATGTCCCATTTCACTGAAAACCACAACAGGAACAGAGTAAGAAGATAATAACAGCACAAAATGAGTCTTTATGGTTATAAACCCCTCCCCATTATAAGAAAGAAAAGACAAAATTACCTGTCCTGCCTGAAATGTCTGAAGCTTTTTAAGAAATAGTAAATCTAGTTCTGTATCAGTGCTTCATTCTGCTCAGTGCCTTTTACTATATCTTCTGACTTCTTACAATGTTTAGGCTCACCTGGAAGATAAACAAATGTTATTGGGAACCTAAGTGAGAAAGGTAACCACATTATGAGAATCTGCACAGCCCTAGACAGATGGGAACTTTTCCTCTTGACTTTATTAAGGTTAAGATGTGGTTTCAGTCACTGCTTGCTTTAACTGTTTTCTCACCAGAGTAAGCATAGGATTGAATTAACTAATCATTATGGTTTACCCATAAGGTGAAAGATAGAATGAAAGAGAAATATCACAGTATGAAAGAAAAAATGATGCTATACAAAGAAATTTACATAAGTAAATGTTAATGAAGTGAGCTTGGGTTTGGTTTATCTTCCAGCTTACTAAAAGTCAATTTGCTCTCTTTATATAACCTTCCCTGCGTCCTCATCCCATGCAGCTACACAGATGCCTTCTCTTAGTACCAAGATCTTGATTAACTACTGCTCTGTTCATCCACACAGTGTGCACCTCAAGCACATCAGCAATCTGTGAATACTTTATGCAAGTACTCAGGGTTCTACACATGGCTGAACACCACAGGGCCACCATGGCACAGGTGATAACTTGATGCCACTTGAATTGCCATAAATCAAACTGGCATACTGTTGATGTGGATCTGTCCACTGCTATTTAACCTGGTTATCCTCCAGAGGCTTTCTGCTACATTGAATGCTTTCTACAATTCACTATGACTGGATAGTCCACTACTGTCATTAAAGTGAAGTTACTGATAATCTGGTTTAGCATAGATTCATTATCTCCTTTATATTTTGATATTAAGCATTAATGCCCCAATCATCATGAGTAAAAAGTTAAAAGTGTGCCAATTAGCATTTATTAATCATTGAAACGTAGAATTGTTTAATTAAACATAAGCAGTTTTTAAAATTAATGTTCTAATTAATAAATCACTCAGGAGAAAAGGAAAATCATCACTTAAACCAAAATCATCCTATAATAGTTCCACTTAATCTTGTAAGATTCAATCAAAGGAAAGTGAGATGATGGAAAGGATAAAGGTATTGTGGAGAAAAATGACACTCAGTCACAACTGAACTTCTCATAACAACCACCTTCTGGTTCCTCCTTGAGATGACCAGAACTCAGGACATAGCTACTCCTGTTGAGAAAATGGAATAGCCTACAAGAACTACACCTAGAAAGAGATATGCTACAAGGGTAAAACAGCCCCATTCCCTCCCCACCTTATTTTTTAAAATGAGGCATCCCCTCATCAGAGTACAGCCAAACATTCAGTGTCAGTTCCCAAGACTGCAGAAAGATCATCTCCCAATCTAGTTCAGTTGCTTACCCACAGAAAATTGCACTGAACTTTCCACTTTTTTTGTACAGCACAGAACAACAGCAGCTAACATATGAAATTTCAACCTGTATACCTGTGTTTCTTTTCTCCTTACTTGCCATCCCATTTTCCCAGCCCCTTATTTCTCTGTCCCAGGAGTCAGCAAGAACTCTGGATGTTGTTTTTGCCTCATTCTAAGTACAGAAAGTGCATAGGTAGAAAACTATAGAATGGAGTATTCTAATAATGTCCTGGCAGATGTATAGTACTTCTTATACTCAAACACCTCTAATGTGGGAAGAAGAGAGGAAATGTAATATGATGTGTATGCTACCTTCTGCTTGCTTGAAGTGATATTCCATTGAAAATACATGACCTTGGTTAAAGAGTCCTGCCTGGATCTGCTGGCTATCAACAGAGGTGCAAAGTGCAAAGCATGGATGCTACCTTCTGTGCAGAGTGCTATTGCTTCATACACAACTCACTCACCTTTGACTATCTCCAACACTGCTTATACAGAGAAAGAGGGGAGGGAGAGTAAGAAAAGAGGGGCTGCATTGCTACCCGTAGTGACCAAGGTTTTCCACACACCACAACAATGAGAACTCTTGCAAAACCACTAATATTATGCATCAACATTTAGACGACAAAAATGACAGTTTAATGGATTCCCTTGATTTAGAATATTAAATGATTTCATCACTGAGAAAGAAAAATGTGACACATGTTAGCCTCAGTTTTCCTTTGGTATTGAACATTGAAGACTATTCCAGAGCAAAACACCTGCATTGCCTTTCTTTTCCATTATCTTTAAAATGGTGACAGAGTCTCTGCAGAGGTTCTTGAAGCTGCTGCTGAAACCTTGTACTAATTCATTTAATCTCAAACAGCTAGAACCTGAGTCTCATTACATGTTATTTAAAAAGTCTACTGCCCTGACCCCTGCACAACTACAGTGATGCAAACACCTGCTGTACACTTCTTCAATTGGCAGACACAGGAAAATCTTACAATAGATTCATAGAATACCAGGCTGGAAGTGACCTCAAGGACCACCTAGTGCAACCTTGCAGGGTAAGAATATAGTTTAAATGAGATGGCCCAGCACCCTGTCAAGCTGGGCCGTGAAACTCTCATGTAGGGGAATCCACCACCTCCCTTGGGAGTTTATTCCAATGTTTAATAGAGCAAATGTGAACAAAACTTTTCTGGTATCCAGCCCGTATCTCCCCAGTAGCAATTTATACCCTTTGCTCCTTGTCTTTACCATTTGACTCTTTATTAAAAGGATAGATGCATTGATTAATAGGATAGATTCATAGAATATATGACCATATATAACCACATATGTCATTTATTTATATCACCTATGGCATAGTTGAGAAATGTATATTAGGTCTCCTCTGTTGTTTATTAGAAGCAGAATGTTTTGTGAAATGGTCAGTAGTGACTCAAACTATTATAGTATTCAAACAATATATAGATAGATTTATCATTGTATAGTACCATGGCTAAGCTGTCCTTAGGAAGGAAAATTTTAAGAATATGATGACATAGTCCCTCTGTAAATTTCAAAATACCATAAAACATTAATAATATTTTTCTATGACATTTAAATATTGAGAAAATAGGGAAAATGCAAGAATAAAATGTTAATCAAGTATAAATCTAACAATGTAATGACACAAAATCAGAACATAAATGATATCATGACTGACCAATAAACTCCTACAATGGAAGAAATCTCAAACGAGATGGGCAAAGTCAGTTTGTCCATCAAACTCAGGAGATAATGCAAGAGGTGACTGACCAGAGTTGTTGCAAAGAAAACTGACAGTCTCAACCCAAAGTCAAAGTGGAGTGGCCTTTGATTAAGATAAGCACTTATGTCAGTTGAGTGGAACCACTGACTGTATTGCAGTTGAGGAGATCAACCAGTGGCATTGATGTTTTTCCTTGCATTCTTCAAAAGAGTGTGACTGTCTCCCGGAGTTAGCCAAGCCAGTATGGAGGGAATAAAAAGATGGTTCAGCCCAATACAGAGTATGAAAAATAAACATCAAGCAAAATATTTTTGAAGAGAGCAACGGACTTGAGCTGGCTTCAACCTGTGAATGCCTTAGTGGTGACTGGGGACATGCAGTGTCATGACAGTGAGCATATTCTAAAGGCTGGTAATGGGAGTCACACCAGCATTGTGACTGAGCTGTGATTTGCAATTGCTCTATTATGCTAAGTGTAATCTGCATTGTTGTATGCTTTCAACATATTTTGCATCACTGCTAAACCAGAAATCCCATGTAACATCAACTGTCTTCAGACAGGTGAATTTGATTTTAATCATTACATCCTTCATGATGGAATATCTAAAAAAACCTGGTGAGAGATTATTGGACTCTGACATTAATATGCTACAGAAACCAGTCAAAAGATTCACCAAACTCCCCATTTACCTGGGTATTTATCTATGCTGGAAAACTAACACCATCACTAAAGGAGATGAATACACAGTGGACAGATGTTTCACATAAAATGACAACTAGAAATGCCTTAAAATATCAGATACCTTTGAAAAGAACACTTAACCAATATCCTTGTTCTTTGTGTTGTAGCACTCTACTAAAAAATGGTGATATTTTAAATCAGAAATCCAGATTAATGTCATGGTTTCCTGACTTGAGGGACTATGAATTACTTACAAGGGGATCCATGAGAGGTTTATGAGACTAAAAAAAAAAAAAAAAAATGCAAAATTACTTTCTGTAGGTTAAGCTGGCTGACCAGGGATGCAAATTTTCACTGGAAAAAAATAATTAAGGATTTACAGGTCTAAACAGATGAAAAAATCACTATTCTAGAATGCAAGATCTGAAGACTTTGAAACATATACATTCTATGAATTTCCAGTGACAACAGCATTGTGACAATATAATTTCCTGTGACAATATCTCACGACACCACCAGGAACTGATGACTACGTTTGTTCACAAAGCATACAGTTTTCAAAATAATTTGAAAGTCTGTTCGGAACAGAATTCTGCAGCGGCTGGGCGTGTGTTCAGTCAATGGCATGAGCAGTAGCCTCTACTTTTCATATGCCCTTGACAGCAGGAAAAGGCACAGCTTGTAGTAAAGGAGGGTATGGAGATAAATCCTTTCTGTTCCACATCATTTACAAAGATCTTTATATAGCAGTTTAAGTTTTTTCAGGGACAGATGTTTAGTTTCAGCAGGGAAACCTGTACTTCTACAGCAAAGCTTTCTGGGGCAATCAGGAACAACAGAGATGAGTGTCAAAAAACATACAATGGCTCAGATGCAAATTTGGCATCCCAGTAAGAGAGTATTGGCTCATCACTCAGCCTCTGAGGATGCCTTAAAAATAATTTACTGATGCTTACCACGTGATTAATCATTTGATGCAGTTGTGTCTCCTGTTATACTTCCCCTTTTTCCATGACTTCTTGTAAGTCCATGGTTTAAGTACCACCCACCATTTCTTTAATGATGTGAGAATGAAGCAATGTTGTTGTATGAGCTCTGGTTTTTAGATCAGAACCCTACCAATACAAATTATTTCCACAAAATAATTAAACCAGTCTCTTATTTCTATTTCATTATTTATCTGAACTTTTTAAATATTGCCATCTCTAGTTAAGGAACATCCCTATATTGGTGGAATTCATATTATTAAATCTTTTTATACCATGTTCAAGAAAAAAGATAGCTGCCAAATCATATGGCTTTTGGCAATACACTAGCTGCAAATTCAACTCCTTTTTAGAAATGTTGCAGTTTGAAGCGTTAAAATGTAGGGCATTCTGTAGAAAATTCCCTGCCTTAGAAAATTAATGAGATTAGTTTTTTCTAAAATAAGAAATATTTGTTCTCATAGGAAAGATGGAATGTAAAGACTGACAAGCCAACAGAGCATACTGCCTGCCTGCTGAGCTGTATGTGACTTCTTTAACAGCATTTTTGTTGATCAGCCATCTAAAGACCCCTGAGGACAGCTACACCACAACAGACTTCGGCATAGTTTGAAAGATAAAAGATGCAGCTTTTCCTACTGTGTTCCTCATCCAGGAGATGGGAAATTTTTCTAAGGCACTTAAATGTCAAGTTGGGCTTTAATACAAAATATGGATGTCAAAAGACAGAAGTGTCAGTTATCAGACAACTTCAAATCCTGTGAAAATAATTTTAGTGTAAATATTTTGATTTAGGACCCTAAATTAACCATCTGTTATTTCTGATGGAAAAAACCTGTCAACAATAAAAGCATGGAGTGCTGGAATGCAGAACTCTAGAATAAGTGGGAGTTCTCCATAAAAAGCATTTTTTTCTAAATATGCCAAATCATATACAATACAATACACCAGGTTGAAAGAGACCTTCAAGATCATCACATCCAATCCATCAACCAATCCAACCCACCTAAACAGCTAAACCATGGCACCAAGCACCCCATCAAGCCTCTTCCTGAACACCTCCAATGAAGGTGACTCCACCACCTCCACAGGCAGCCAATTCCAATGGCCAATCACTCTCTCTGTATAGAACTTCTTCCTAACATCCAGCCTAAACCTGGCCTGGTGCAGCCTGAGACTGTGTCCTCTTGTTCTGGTACTGGCTGCCTGGGAGAAGAGACCAACCACTGCCCGTCTACAACCTCCCTTCAGGTAGTTGTAGACAGCAATAAGGTCACCCCTCAGTCTCCTCTTCTCCAGGCTAAGCAACCCCAGCTCCCTCAGCCTCTCTTCATCGGGCTTGTGCTCCAAACCCTTCACCAACTTTGTTGCCCTTCTCTGGACATGCTCCAGCAAGACAACATCCTTCCTAAACTGAGGGGCCCAGAACTGGACACAGGACTCAAGGTGTGGCCTAACCAGTGCAGTGGACAGGGGCAGAATGACCTCCCTGCTCCTGCTGGCCACACTGTTCCTGTTGCATGCCAGGATGCCATTGGCCTTCTTGGCCACCTGGGCACACTGCAGGCTCATGTTCAGCCTACAATCAACCAGTACCCCCAGGTCCCTTTCTGCCTGGCTGCTCTCCAGCCACTCTGACAGCACTGCATGGGGTTGCTGTGGCCAATGTGCAGAACCCAGCACTTGGATGTGTTAAATCTCATGCCATTGGACTCTGCCCATCTGTCCAGCCTGTCGAGGTCCCTCTGCAAAGCCTCTCTGCCCTCCAGCAGATCAACTCCTGCCCCCAGCTTGGTGTCGTCCGCAAATTTACTGATGATGGACTCAATGCCCTCATCCAGATCATCAATAAAGATATTAAAGAGCATGGGGCCCAGCACTGATCCCTGGGGGACACCACTAGTGACTGGCCACCAGCTGGATGTGGCACCATTCACCACCACTCTCTGTGCTCGGCCCTCCAGCCAGTTCCTAACCCAATGCAGTGTGATCCTGTCCAAGCCATGGGTTGATAGCTTGGCCAGCATTTTGCTGTGGGGGACGGTGTCAAGGGCCTTGCTGAGGTCCAGGTAGACCACATCCACAGGCCTCCCCACATCCACCAGGCGGGTCACCTGATCATAGAAGGAGATCAGGCTGGTCAGGCAGGACCTGCCCTTCCTAAATCCATGCTGGCTAGGCCTGATCCCTTGGCCATCCTGGAAGTGCTGTGTGATCGCACTCAAGATGACCTGTTCCATAATCTTGCCTGGCACTGAGGTCAGGCTGACAGGCCTATAATTCCCTGGCTCATCCAACCGGCCCTTCTTGTGGATGGGCACCATGTTGGCCAGCTTCCAGTCTTCTGGGACCTCTCCAGTGAGCCAGGACTGTTGAAAAATGATAGAGATTGGCTTGGACAGCTCATCTGCCAGCTCTCTCAGCACCCTAGGATGGATCCCATCCGGTCCCATGGCCTTGTGGGGGTCCAAGCGGCTCAGAAGATCTCTAACTGCCTCCTGGAGCAGCTGGAAACTATGCAGCTCCCTGGCTCCTTCTGCCAGCTCTGCAGGCCAGCTGTCTGGAAGATGTTCTGCCATGCTAGTATAAATTGAAGCAAAGAAGGTGTTAAGTACCTCTGCCTTTTCCTCATCCTTTGTTACAACGTTCCCCTCCGTGTCAACCAAGGAGTGGAGGTTGTCCTTGCCCTTCTTCTTGCTATTGATGTATTTATAGAAGGACTTTTTGTTGTCGTTCACAGCAGAGGCCAGTCTAAGTTCTAAATGGGCTTTTGCCTCCCTAATTTTCTTCCTGCATGTCCTAGCAACATCCCTAAACATTCCATAGGTTGCCTCCCCTTTCTTCCAAAGATGATACACCCTATTTTTTTCCCCTTAGTTCTATTAAAAGTTCATTACCCATCCAGGCTGGCCGTCTGCCCCAGCGGCTCATCTTCCGGCACACTGGCACAGCCTGTTCCTGCACCTTATATTCATGTGTAAGCTCAATGCTGCTGCTCAGGCAATGCCATACTTCTGGCGCAACGTTACAAGCCTCATTGTCATAAAAACAGTAATGAGTTTAGCATTTTAATTAGAAGTGAGGTAAAGGAGTGTCATTATATGCCTTTATTATTATTATTACCCTAATACCTCAAAGCTTATTCTAACATTCAGAAAGTCAGGAGACCAAACTTTCTAATTAGAGAGAATGACACATGCCTACTAGAGTTAGCAAATTCCCTCTAGTTAAGCTTAACTGTAAAATTCGCATTACATTTAGTAAAAAAGATGTGGTTTACAAAATAATAATAATATCAGATGGCTAATCTAAGGGAAGTGCATTTTAGCAGCAAAAGAATAACCATCACAGAATGCCAGCTTGGAAACAACCTCAAGGATCATCTGGTCCAACATTTCTAGCTAACAGTATAGTTGAAATGAGTTGGCCCAACATCCTGTCAAGCTGAATCTTAAAACTTTCCAGTGTAGGGGAATCCACTACTCCCCTTGGGAGATTATTCCAATGTTTAATTGTTCTCATGGTGAAAAGATTTCTTCTGAAAAAAACTGTTAGAAGAGAAAATATTATATAGTTTCATTTTGAAAGTTTCCCTAATTTTCTGTTCTGCTGTTTAATTGCAAATACGCATCTGAAAATTAGTTTAAAGTCATTCTTCCAGTTCAACTAAGAGTCTTGGTATTTTTTACATATATAAAAAAGTCTAAGAACCTACTAGATACCAAATTGCTAATATCAAGAAGATTATACTTGTTTATGCTAACCAGTTTTTATTTGATGCTTGTACATATAACACCTTGGTTCAATATTTTATGTTACTGTCGGTGTTTGATTAGGAGATACCAGACACTGCTGCAGTTTCACCCTGGACAGCTTCATTAGATTAACTGGTGCTCTGTGATGAAGCATTACCATTCAGTGGGTCAGTATTCTGTGTTTCTTGCTGGGCATCGGTGAGATCTTTCTGGTTCAGATCAGAGTTAGTGCATTTTTCTGAGGTGGATTCATCACTCAGAGGAGTGTCAGAAGAGACTACTTGTAGAACGATGGATCTGGGAGGACAGGTTGTACCATCGCTTCCCTGACTACTCTCATTTTGTATCCTTGTTGTCTCTTCCTTTAACTGTGCATCTGTGGAATTTCTGCTTTGGTCTTTTTCCTGTTCACCAACATTTTTCCCAGGTTCTTCTACAAAGAGGGAACAAAATATGTGAATTAGATAAGAAGGATATGCCACAAATGCTTGATTTCAGACTAGAGACAGAGCTGTTCATGGGGACATTATGAACACCGACTTTCTGCATGAGAACAGGTGCATTAGTGTGTTTAATATGTGTTAGATTCTTCTCCTGATTATGCTATTGCAACTGAAACACAATTTGATCTCTATTCTGTTCTCGTTTTTTGGCCATAGTACAGAGCAAGTAGCAGCATCAGACACACTGTAAGCTGAATGATGGGAGCAGGAGGACCCCATGCTGCAAGTACATCCCCCAGCAGTAGTGTTTACCACCACAGGACTAGGAGGAGCAGAGCTCATCAGTTCTGCAACAGAGAAAGGGCATGGATGAGAGCACCTGGCTGGGGAAGGGGAAGGCAACAGAACTGAAGGGAAACCTTGCAGGAAGCTGGCCTATCAGCCTGGAAAAGTCCAAAACGTCAGCTAATAAAGATCTTCTGCTGAAACAATTTATAGAATGTTACACACATGCAATCCAGTACTGCTGCCATTATGGCTAGTAGCACATACAAAATGGGAAGAAAGAAATAAAGGAAAAATTGTGCTTCAGGGGATAGAAGCTACAGGAGAAAATAATGTTTGCAGAAGGCTCTATTCCTTGGTCTATTGCAGAGACTTGGAGAACAATGCAAATTAAATGGCCCAGAGTAAAAAGAGAACAGTGCAGCACAGAGGTGGTATCAAGAGAAACTAGGAGATGAAAACAGAGAATGGAAAATTTTTGATGGAAGTTGAAAAGGTTAACAAAAAATAACTGTCCCATCTTCATGGGAGGCCTATTTCACTCGCTGTCAGAATCTCTGGTTTGTAAATTCTGCTTTTAGAATCTGTATACTACTATAGAAGAAACAAAAGACTACCAATTAAAAAAAAAAAAAAAAAAAAAATGAAAGGATAGCAGTGAACAACACTTGCACAAAATAGCTGTATGATATTTCTAACTTGGTTGTGCACACTGTATTAAGGAAAGAAACCAAGCATTGAGATACTGAGTTCAACTGGCAGCTCCCAGAAACCCTGTTTGCAAGTGACTAGTGCAAATCCAGATCAAAAGTGATGGCATATAGCAACCAAAGGATAGCCCATTTCTGCCACAGTCAGAATTTGGTGCCTGCCATCTCACTTCTCCAAATCCAAAGAATGTTATTCCTGCACTATAGTTTGGTTTGTGAATTGGAACAGAAAGGAATACCTCCGAACCCAAACTGGCATGGGGAAGCATGGGATAGCTAAATACTTTCCTTTTCTTTTTCAGTTCTTATACTTTCCGGCATATTTTTGAAAAATGAAGAACTTTTAAATTTGAGCAATTTCTAAATTGTTGCAACAGGTTTTCAATGATCTTTAGAGATCTTCTTGTTTAGGACTCCAAATCTGATGCTTGGGCAGGTACTCTGTTTCTACAGGCTTCACTGCAGCTTTTACAAAGAAGTGGTTGAACTGGAGGCATTAAAAACATGTATGCGCAAATTGAAGTAAAGCTGATATTCAATCTAGATTATGTTAATTGAAGCAACTGTCAGTCATGGTACAATCTACCTACCTTAGGCCTTAGGCTGTTGTCCCAAGAAACTGATTTACATGCCATGTTTGTCTCCATATGGCAGACCTATAAGTAATTTTCCTTAACTTCATAAAAAAAGCCAAGGAAATTCCAAGATAAAATATTTCAGATGCTGTTCCAATGGATCACCCAATCGAAGAAAGCAAAAGCCAACTATAATTGCACATGAAACTCAGTTCACAATATCAAAGGTGCATTTTTAACCTGAAAGCTAATAAGAACAGCCAGCATTTTGCTCACAGAATAGTGTTTGGGGAAAATTTTAACCAGAATTCAGATTCCTCTTAGTGTTCCTAAGTGGCTGACCACTTTATTCTTGTGTTACATGTCTCAGAATATTCATATAGGCAAATCTCAAAAATATTATTTTGAATTTCTAAATTTAAACTGCTTTCCTTCACCCCCTACCAAAATTAAAATGGCAAATTAAGATCAACGTGCTAATGGTGTGCTCTTAACTTCTGTGGAATTTTAAAAGCTCTGGAGGCAAAACTGTTGCTAAATATTAGTGTTGGGTTTTTTTGCTGATAATCATATCTGTGGTTACCATGCCCTGGTGATAAAATTTCAAAGACATTCTCAGTTAAATAAGCTTGAAAGAAAAGTAACCTGTCACAGAATCACACCTCTTCTTCCTCACCTATCCCTTCTGAAAAGTTGGTAGCCATCAATTGCAGCACTCCAGTTGTGGGAATCATCCCACCAGGTTTCCATGATGGCTGCTGTATCAGTTTCCCTTTATTACCATGGCATCCAGCTCTTCCTGTTTATTGCCCATGCTGTGTCCATTGGTGTATAAATATTTCAGGGAGGGAGTTGAGTAGATAGTTTTCAACCTTGAGGGGGAAGTGGAGAGGGGGAGAGAGGGAAGGGTAGACCTGTTTATCTAAGAAGCCAACACACTGCTCTATGAGTGTTGGGCTACTACACCCAGAGTTCTTGATGGAAAGGCCAGCTACATCCCCATCCCCCTTTAAAAGTAGTTTAAAGCTGTGGAAGTTTAGGCTGGGTGCCTCCTGTTACTGCCACATAAGTTACACACCAAGTGTCCAGCCCAGTAGCTGGACACAGGAAATAGCGTATTTCATACTCATAATATCCTGCACCCTATAAATCTATCTGCAAAGTCATTCTCTTCCTCTTTCTTCCCCCTCTGCTTCCATGGGAGATGCTCCCTATCAGGTAACAGTGGGGGAGTATCTCAAGGCCTCTTAGGCCTGCCTAGGCCTAATGCCAGGAGGAGAAGGGGGAGGGGCAGTCTCAGACCTGGCCAGCCTGAGACTAGCCTAGCAGGGAGGTAGGGGGAAAGAAAGAGCCCTGGGGGAGTCTTGGGTATACCCTCATGTGGAGAAAAGGAAAGTGTTGGGAGGCTTTGGGTGTGCTATAAGGGACTCTGTATGCTTTGGGACTCTTGTCACTATGCTTTATAGTTTCTATAAAACACTAAATGCTTCTCCATTTAAACTTTCCATCACTTCACAATCCATTTGTGTGAGTGTCATTCTTTTGCCCCTCTCAAGGGCAAGAGAGGATCTGCCTGGCCTCAAACCAGGACAAAAGCCTTAATTAGTCCATCTAGGCGGGGTTTGCTCATAGCAGCTAGGAGGAGTAGCTGGTAGTTGTTTCTGAGACTGAGAAGCCTCAAGTACAAAATCCTTTATGATGACATTGCAATGTTCATGTTCAGACTTGCTTTGCTCCACTCAGATTCAATCCCTATGAAATCCACTGCCAAAAAGAGGAAAAGTAATGGATTCTGATGGTACTACTGGAATATGCTATATGTGCTAGAAAAAAAAATTATATTTATGATTTCCATAACACCTAATAATTGTACTCTATATTATACAGGATCTGTATATTGTATATCATAACTCTGCTGTTCTGCCACCCTGATGAAACAGAAATTATTTAGCAGTCTTCAAAAGAGGCTGAGACTGGAACAGTGACCAAATAACTAAAATACAAGCAAGGCACTGCTAAATTAGTACTACTAATGTAAGAGAAGCAGAGCTGGCATGGCATTTGATGCTCAATGCTGGGTAGTAAGGACTGTAGTAAATACTGTGGCAGAGCCTCTGCCTGCACCCAGCCATTAACTGCCAAGGACCTCTGAGAGCAGCAGGCAAGGCTGCTGCCCCTCATGCTGTACCAGGCTTCTGGGAAGAGCAAGTTCCTCCTTTACTGTGGACATACATTGCCACGGCTAAACAGAGGTGAAAAAGTAATGTCTTAAAATAACAATGTCACTTGGCTTTTGCAATATTGGTGATGCTTAATAAGAGTTCATCAGGGAGGTATGTTTTCTTTAACTTTCCTTCCCAGTCTTCACACCCAGGAATACATTGCAGAAACCCATAGAATTATTTAGACACTGATTCCTTCCACTTTCAATTCATCATGCAAATTTCATCACACATACAGAACTACATAAAAACACTACAAACCACATAACCTAGTGGTACCTGATGTCACAGAAGTACATCATAGAGAAAATTTGTTTACTAGCAATCAAAAATTTTTACTAAAATATTTGATTGAAAATAATTTGTGAGTTTATGGTCTCGTAGGTAGGGCTACCTACACCTTTTACTTCTCTTTTGATATTTAGCTGTAAGCATGGGGGCTTGAATGCTGGACTTCTGGGATACACAGGAGGAACACACTGCTTCAAGACTACCAGAGGGAAAAGGTGTTTTAAGTCACGTAGTTTGTCATATGCCAGCTCTGTGGTGTGTACACTGAGGTAGTATATAATAGGTCCCATTGTTAGCTGCCCTTATAATTTCTTAGTCTTTGATTTACTAGATAATGCAAATACAAAACATTTCTTGCTTCTTGCTCAACTCATTCATTGTGCTTCCTCAGACCCTGGTGAAAAATTCTCCTTTTCCCACAGTTCTTAACACTTTTCCACTTACTACCTAAACATCTTAGCACTGCAATAAAAATTACTGTCACTGGTCCTAGATGGAAATTCTTTAGCACTCTGAATTTATTTTTCTCCAACAGATTAAAATGGTCCGTTAGGGCAGATTTCACGTGCCAAGCTGTCAGTTGGTTTCTGTGATTGTCACACACATCCTCCCACCACCCGCCCTTCCTAGTGGCTGCTAAATCACATTAGCATGCTATCAGATCATCACTCGCAGATTTTTGCATTTCAGCAGCTGTTACTCTCTTCTTATTAGTGAGTCTGCAGAGAAAATCTTTCAGACAAAATGGAACTGAACCCTGTGGTTATTGTGACTGGAAGTATGCAGGACTGAAAGTGCCTGAGGGGGGCCTGCAGGTACCATACAGAAGTCCTTCAGAAGAGACATTTGTTATTCAAAGTTGCTGCCCACAGGAGGAAAAAAAAAAAAGAAAGAAAAAAAGAAAGGCTGATCTCTACTGCAAAGATGTAATAGCTGTAATTTTTCATACTTCTACTATCTAAATTAGGCACAGGACAGTGTAAGAGCTTTGTTCAGCTTCACATATTTTTCAGCTTGTCCCAATGCAGTCAGTCATCCCAGACATACACCTTTGAGCAGTGCAGTGCACTGCCAAAAGGTGCTGAGGACACGGCTGGACACCGATCATTTTCCATATAAACAATGCAACCTGTGGTTAGCTTCTGTAACAGTTAATTATTCAGAAGAGTTACGTAAACATAAAATGGGAACAGCAAGTAACACTGCTGTTGCATTACCCTGCAGATGAACAATGGGCCAAATCAACTGGCAGCTGGGCCTTTCATCTGTATGCTGCATTCCTTCATGCTGTTATATGACCTGAGATGTCATAAGCTCTCTGTGCCTCTTTTTGCCCAACTATAAAGGGAAGATAATGATGTTTGTTTATCACTCTAACTTTATTTACAGTGATGTCTGCAGAACAGATGATGAACATAATTACTAGTCCATAACCTTTTACTCTGTAAGAGTGCCTGAGCTTCGCAACCACTGACCAACTTGGTTAGTAAATCTTTGGAACACTTTTGCAGAACAAAGTAAGTATGAATGAATAAACATTGTCAGCATAAGGAATAAACATTGTGTTTTAAAAATATCAAATCATTGCATTACAATTTCTCTATGTTCTAAGAGCTGGATTTTACATGATATTTAAATCTTTCCCCAGCAGTTGTGTTTCATACAGCTTTCTCAGTAGACCAGTAACCTCCTGACCTTAAAACCCATTTAGCAAATGTTTTCTCTAATGAAGGAACCTCTCAGATTCATCTGAGCATCTTTACTGTCTATTTCCTACAACTACCGCAACTGCAAATAGCAACCCTCGTGCTATGGTGAAAAACGCACAGGACAGAATCGCCTGTTAATCACTGTGTTGAGCTGAACAAAGACAGATTATGTGGTGATTAGGGGCTTGGAATATTAATTAAACATCAAGGCTTTCAAATTAGAATCCCAGATGTTTGATCATTATGGTAATTCCCTGTTAACAGCACTCCCTGAAAGGCCTGAGAAACATTCCTCTAATTCTCCAGTGGTGAAAGGTTGAGGACCCTTAGGCTATAGAGCACTGAGCTCCTCTGCATCAATTATACAAGACGTGGCCTTTTTAGCAAAATGGAGTCATCTTATTTGGTGTGCCTTCTGTTAAGGAAGCTCTCAAGCAGCTGCCTACGTAGAAAAACGCTTTCTTTACTAACACAGGCCTTTCCAAACCAAAGCACACTGTTCCATAAGCATAAGCTACTTGCTCTAAATCAACTCTCAACAGCAACTGTCTTTACAGAGAGGGGTAGCACCAGCAGGTCCAGAAAAGCTGCCCTGTCACCGACACTGCTGGTGTATTACAGTATTACCAAGGTTGGAAGAGACCTCGAAGATCATCGAGTCCAACCTGTAACCACAAACCTCACAACTAGACCATGGCACCAAGTGCCACATCCAGTCCCCTCTTGAACGCTTCCAGGGACGGTGACTCCACCACCTCCCCGGGCAGCCCATTCCAATGACGAATCACTCTCTCGGTGAAGAACTTTCTCCTCACCTCCAGCCTAAACTTCCCCTGGTGCAGCTTGAGACTGTGTCCCCTTGTTCTGGTGCTGGTTGCTAGGGAGAAGAGGCCAACCCCTTCCTGGCTACAACCACCTTTCAGGTAGTTGTAGAGAGCAATGAAGTCGCCCCTGAGCCTCCTCTTCTCCAGGCTAAACAACCCCAGCTCCCTCAGCCTCTCCTCATAGGGCTTGTGCTCAAGGCCTCTCACCAGCCTTGTTGCCCTTTCTCTGGACACGTTCAAGTGTCTCGATGTCCTTCTTAAACTGAGGGGCCCAGAACTGGACACAGTGTGTCTCAGGCTTCTGCTCTGGGCTACCTGAGCAGAGGAATCAGCCCTTGCTGAGACAGCTGAATTATCTCCAAACCTGTGTTACCTGAGTAGCCTTATCCTGAAAAGGTGAGAAGCTGGAATGGAAATAATTTATCCTATTTCCTCAGAAAGTTATGTGAATTTCTGCTAGTTTCCTTTCTATATTACTTCTCTGTACTACTACATTTTCTAGAGACATCTTCTGAGCCTGGGAACTAATCTCAAAACAATGTCTAGTGCTCGTGGAGCTCACTGACATGAATGCAGATGGTTCTTTTAACTGCACTAGTACTGTCTGTCATAGTCAGCTCAGGAAGCGTGTTTGGAGATCTACACTAACAGTCAGCCTGCTTACTCTGGCACATTCTCCTCATACGCACGACCTCCTCAGTGCACTCAGCTCTTTGCAGCTTGTCATAAATTACCTAGCTATGAACAATGATAGCAATAACACTCCTTTCACCCAGCAGTGATTTACCTCTGACATTTCTTCCCTCAGTACATGCTCCTACTAATATAGGAGTAAAACACAAGTTCATACATATGCCCAGAGAAACCTAAAGACTTTTCATCAAGCAATAGAGTCAGAGAAGGTAACATGAGATCCAGACAGGATGGAACAAATTATCTGAGGTTCTCAGGTTATTCACTTGCAAGATTAATCAAAACTGAGTGCAATCTGAAAGGAATTGAATTCAAGTGGAAAGGGGATGTATTTCAATATTTTTTACTCATTACTAGATTCCAGTTTTGCACAGCCTGGTTAAGGATTTTCAGGCTTTGCAGGGTGCTGCTTCATTGCAGATACACTGTTCATCTGGACCAGCTGCAGAAGATTCCTGCTCCCATTATGTGACAATGAACTTACTTGCTACCTCAGACAGTGCTCTCCAGAGGGCAACATTCACTTAGTGAAAATATCTTTTCTAGCAGCCCTTAGTGCTCACATATTCCATTTCAAATAAATGGAAAATATCTTACTGTCACAAAATATATATAATCTTCCCAAGGGTTTTATGTAAAATCTTACTATTTGCATACTATGCAAAATATGAATCTGTAGTCAAAAGTATTTGCATTATTTATAAGGTTTCTCTAGATTCTAATAAGTCACCATCAAGGCCTCCATGCCATGCTCCAGTCATCTGAAAAGGCTGATGTGAGTAGCCTCCTTATGGGTGGAGTTCTATAAAACTTTTCCTTGCTCTCAAGGAGATTTTGCAAAACAGATTCAACCACAGTCACACAGAGCTGATGCTGTTCATCAAGCTCTGGCCTCAACACCAGCTATTTACACTTACCCATCAGTTTTCCTAATGTACCTTCTACTGTAATTCCATAAATCTGTTCAGGAAATACTTAGAAATACTTCATTAGTCAAGTTGATAGAAGAAAAGAAGGGCATCCTAGAATATAAACAACCACAATCTTAACAAAGTCCACGGAGACTTGAACATTAACATCTCTGTTTTTCACAGTAGAAAGCATGCCAAGATTTTCCTGGATCTTGATAGGCCTCACGCTTAGATTGACTGCATAGAGAAACAATCATTTACCCAGAAGAATTCTGAAATCTCTTGTTCAATGGCTGTCAATAGCCCAGTAAAAACTGGGCTTAAAAACTGGACCAAATGTATCAGTAACTTACAAAGCACTACAAATGAAGGGGAAATTATGTCTTTGATAGCACTGTACACCTACCAAACCAATATATCAAAACACCGATGTACCAAAATCAAACTATTTAGTTACACGCAACTGGAAACGGCAAACTTTTGGCTAGTAAGTTCTCCATTCTTCCATTCTGAAAGATCTTGCATGTAGACAGCCCAGGGCTGCCTGATTTCTGCAGGCTGTAGCCAAGTGGTCTGGGGCACCTGGATGATCTCCTATTACTAGTGATTGTCACAAATTAGCAGCTTTGTCCTTTTGATCGGTCAGTATTAGTTGTACAATATCAAAAGAGATGATTGATTGTAAGAAGCTGATCATGAAGAAGACATTATTAGTTAAATCGCCTCCTTAGCTGCCACTTCTACCTAACTCTGAAGTAATTGTCACAGTAGATACATGGAAGCTTATTCTTTATATTCTCCTAATGAGAATATTAATTTGCAATTTAGCAATAAATTAGAATCTAGCACCAGTCAACAGTGTTTTTCTGGCTTGTCCCACACGTCTTTGAGAAAAAACCCTGCTGCTTCGGGTGATGGGATGAAAGACAAGGCTAGCACTGGGTTCCAAGATACCATCGCCTACAGTCAGTACAACGAGATCAGTTCCAGCAGTGCAACATTGTACTGAAATATTCCAGGTGCTTACTTAGAAACAACACAGACTGTGGACGAAATATTCCTAAATGGGTCAAGGTTATAACTTGTGTTCAACAATTAACACAAAGCATTTCACTCAGATAATTCTATCTCCAGACAATTATCAGGTGTGACTTACGAGCTAAGAGTTTTGAAGCAGGCTTGGCTCTATAAATTATCCATCAATAAAAAGTCACTTTTTGCCTTGTGTGTGTCTAATATATGTTGTGATTACCAGATCTTTAGGTCTGCTTGATGATTTAAATAATTTCCTATGGTATAGTGTCAAGAAGCCCCTGATACTGAATTTTGTTCCTTACAATGAGGAACAAATAGCTTTTTTATTAGCAAAATATCACTTTCCCGTTTCTTAAGAAATGCAGCAGCACATACTACTTCAAATTGTTGATTTGGACATTTAAAGCAGATGTCAGTATCAGTTATGATTAAATGTGCAAGAATGAACATTTCTAACCCAGAAGTCTACAGACAAACTGAGCAGCACAGAGCCTTATTGTACAGACTACAGGTTTTCCTCTTAACACCTGACCACCTACATCTCTTTATACCTCCGGGGAGAGCAAAGCAGGACCATGTAAACAAACATTAAGACATAAAATACACGAATACAAGACAACTATGTATTCTTGTCGGTTGAAGGAAATAAAATAAAAAGTAAATTAAAAAAGAAATTTAAAAGTAGGTGTGATCTTAGGGAGAAAGCCGCTACAAAATTCCACCTTAGTATATCATACCTTCTACTGCTAATTCTTTCCATTTTTCTTTGTTTGCTTGAATGATCTTCATCAAGTTGTCCTTAAAGCTCCTTAGGTCTACAGTTGCTAGAGAAATTTCTGTGTGAGTCCCTCCATCACATGGACTTTTAAAACTGGTTCGTTTTTGTGTTTCAGCATTGCTTACTGCTCCCAAACTACATTGGCTGCAGAAGGAAAAGAATTCCTAAATTATGAACATAGCCTGGCAGTTTCAGTAAGACACAAACAGCAAATGATTCCTCAGTACCTACAACTAATCATTAACTTTCAACAATAGTTTTCACCATTTAGAAAAATCAAGTCATTAATGTGTATGACAGGTAAGTTTAGCTTGAACTGAAAACTTGTTTCAAGGTACATACCTTTCAAGTGTAGTCAAAGAAGGATTTAGTACAGTGAATTTAAAATCCAATTAAAAACTACTGCATCTGCCTTATAGATAAGATAAGGTAGAAGTCAAATTGATTATTCATATGTGAATATGCAGATGCATGTAAAGGAGCAGAAAAAAGAACAAATTATATTTTTTTTCTTGGGATTAAAAAATCAGAGCTGTTTCTGGCCTTGTACAGGTAATCATGTCATACCAAATTTTGCTTACTCAATTATGCTGTAGAGTTTATATCATTGGTACCAAAGACAGATGTTAATATGCATACAAATGGTTTTACATTAATCAGAAAATACAGTTGTAATGAGAACTGCACAAGACAAGTTAACTGCTCTGGAGATTTGGAATGGGATAGTATGGAAATAATAGGGTACGATTTTAATGTTTTCCAGATACCACAGTGAATGCCACACCATATACTCATGGCACCCATTCACTACTGTTTGCACAACTCTGCCAACTCAGACATTTCTATACCACATAGGCACTCTACTCTCTTTACAGGTGTAGCTCTTGATTCCACACTAAGAAAAAAAAATCTCTTACTCTCCACATCACATGAGGAATCTTTGCCTGATTATAAGCCTTCATTCTTCTAGCACTCAGTCATGAACATCAACTGAAAATGAAGGCTGGACCTTCTAATCATTTGTAGCTGATGCTCAATCATTGATGAGGAAGTGAGCAGGTAAACAAATTTGTTATCAATAATGTCCTCATTTAGCACTATACTCCCCGCAACACTAAGAATAACAATGTTATAAATACCTACTTCTAGTAACTTTTGCTTACTTCTAGTAAACAAAATACATGTAAACTCATGATCAGAGGGCTTGGTTCATCATTTTGCTATCAAAATCTAACTAAGACACAGCAAATGAAAAATTGCCCTGCAGAGTTACTACATTAGAAACTTCAGCGAAAGCTCAAATTAGTTTTAAAATGGGAAAAAAATGTGGCAACAGAGATACTATTTCTAAAAGCAGCATCTGACTGTTGAATGATGCTTTCAGTGTGGAAAACAGATAGCATTATCTGCCATGGCAAATTTGTTTCATAGACAACTTCTAATATGATTCAAAAATCAAGATCTTGACGGTCAAACCCCCTCTTGCATCATGCTCAAGTGGAATATAAATGGAATCAATTTTGTCTCAAGTGTATATATGAAATAATGTCAACATGAAAAGGTGAAGAAAGAAAGTGACCTACAACATCATTTAAAAAACAAACAAACAAACAAAAAACCAACAAAACCACCAACATAAACCCTTTATCACCTCCTCTTCTAATTGTTCCTCATAAAGATGTCTTTTGTACTGCCCATTAAATGGTTCAAGAGAAGAGAAATAAGAACTTCTATATTGCTAAGATTATAGTCAAAGGGGGAAAATTTGCTATTAGATATGCTATATTGTGTTCATTATTGTGTTTTTGCCTTGTTAAATGCACGATCATCCCCAGTCACTGGAGTAAAAGCGTATTGCAAATACAACACAACACCACACGGTGGCGATACTGGACAGCTAGTATAGATACTGGACGTTACATTGCCAACTGTAAAGTATTTGAGCTCGTTCTGAGAATGACATTGTTATGTTTATGTTAATTCAATAACTAAACAGTGCATTCGTACCTGGGTGTCCCAAATGCAGGACTTTGAGATTTGGATGCTTCCTCTATAAGAGGCATAACAATTTTCTCCATTGAGTCAGTAAGAAGAGAAAACGTTGGTTCTACTATGAAGTCAATGAAGCCTAAAGCAGAAAAAGAGAGAAAATAATATTTTAAAATGCCACAGCTCTTAAATATAAAAATAAATACTTGATACCAGGCTGATTTTCTTACTGTAATTCTGATTAAATATACTAGATTCCACTGGCATAATCTTGAAGAAAAAAGCACATCTAAGCCAAAAACTACCTGAAGTTGTATAGATACAGCTAGATATTAATAATTATAGTTTTTTCAATTCTATTCCTGTAAATCTGTAGAAAACACCTAAAATTTGAAATTCATATTAATTATTGAATAGAAGGGAAGCAATCCCTGAGGCAAATATCTAGAAGTCATACTCTCTCTTTTACCATTGAGAGCTTTTTGCCAAGGAGTTAATATTTCAAACTGCTGTTTATTATTCTGAGGAGGTAAAGTGTTACTTCACAGTGTGTAGGAGTGTTCTGTCAAATCAGTGAAGAGAACAAGTAATATCCTCAGGAGACAGCATTCAACCCACAGTTCTGAGATGTCAGCTCTGAACAATGTCTTTTACATTTTAAAGTGCTCATCAAGGTATAGAATGACACAGTGAGAGAATGAAGCATTATTCTCGGCTGAGCACTTAACAGAGAAAAAAAAAAAAAAAAAAAGAAAAAAGCTAACACATGAGCTAGCAATGGATTTCCAGATGTCTTCATACTCTAACCACGCAACAAGCACAAAGGTGAGCAACAGTGCTTCAGCCTAGGGCCCAGCTTCCCTTCTGCTGTAGGTACAATGCTCAAGCCTTTAAAGTTCCACTGAAACTGAATAAAGGACATTTTGAGTGACAAGATCAGAGAGGATGGCATACTTCAGTTCAAGGGTAAGACACTAATCTGCAGAATCTTTCCCGGTGTTCACTCACATAAAAGGTACAGCTGTTGGCAGGACATACTGCTTTATTCAGCATCTTTCTAGGTCTTGTAACTAGCCCCAGTGATTTTTACTGATTTTTATTTCCTTATTGCTGATGGAAACAGGGATGGAGCTGGGAAGGTCAAATCTGGCCACTGTTGACCAAAACACAGTTAGGATAGACAGGAAGAGAATGCAGTAGTCCTTGTCAACTGCAGTCCAGAGATCCAATGTATGAATTAGATTTAAGTTGAGATGCATCTACAAAACGGAACCAGGCTTTCAGACTGTAGTAGAGACAGACCTGCAGGTTCTTGAGTAGGAGTCAGTCTGAGGACATGATCTATCAAATTCTACAGTAAAAGTTGGGCTCATGTCCAGTACTTTGGTTGATGCTTCTCCTACCCCTTTTTGGCATCACATATGCTGAAATTACTTCATGTTCTTTTGAGACCAGCACATTTTGCTGTAAGAGTATGAGTTTGCTGAAAAGATAGGTGCAAAGAAATACCTTCTACATGGTGGCATTTGGAACATTTAAAATTGGTATAAGAAATGTTCACATGATTTTAAATGCTCCTACACACATAAGAAAAAGAGAAACGCAACTTGTCATTACCTATTTGGGACTGAGCTACCAAAGTAGACTTGCGGTCACAGAGTGGGGAAAATTGAAGACCTAAAGCAGCCTCCTTGTCTCCCTGAAATCAACAATGTTTAATATTTATTATAAGCACATATTTGAGAGAGGGACAGAAATGAATCTGAACACTCTTAGTATGTATTCAACAGATCACTAATTCAGTTATATACCTAAATAAAAACAAGCCACAGGAAAAAAAAAAACCAAAACACAACCAAACCACAAATAAACATACAAAGCCAACCAACCAACCAAAAAAATACACCAAACCAAACCCAAACCGCTCATTATTTAAGTGTTTAGGAAAGTAAGTCATAATTCTAACTTACATTTGACATTTTTTATAAAAAAGAACTTACTGAAAGCAAGTAAGTTCTCCTCAAGAGCAAGTCATCTGCCAACAAGATTAAGCAATCTTAAAGGTCTTTTCCAACCAAAACAATTCCATGATTCTATGACTCTACATTTTGCAATTAATGCAATACATAATTAATACTTAAATGTCATATAAGTCTACATCTGTTATAATTTGTAATAATGGCACAGCAGTTCTATTTAAATTGATCATTAGAATGTCATGAGATTTAAAAATCAACATAAAGATCAAAACAGTAAAGAGAATTCTTTGCTCAGGTGCTGAACTCAATAGATAAATTCACTTTTTTCTGGTTTTGAACGTATTCAGACTGAAAGCAGAATGATACAGGAGCTGTGATATGTCTTTGAGTGACTTGAACTATGTATTTCTTTAATGTTAAGGTTTTGAGATGAGTGGGTGTATTTCTGTTTTAAACAAATAGCTCAGATTTTTCTTGCATTAAACCACACTTTATTTGGTTTTTTTCTGCTTTTAAACTCAAAACTTTGTTTGACTTTTCCCCCTGAAGTTAGCACTGGCATTTATTTTAACTGCTAGCTGCAGTTAAAGTTTTTGTCTAGGTGATGGGGTTTTGTTGGTTCTTTTGTAGTTGGGTTTTGTTTGTTTGGTTGTTTTTTTGCATTTGTTTTACACCACCAGTTTCAGATTATGTTGCCTTTTTTACTGTAAGGCAGTGGAAGTAGTTGAATTACTATCTTTAAAAAAGAAGAGGAGGAATTAGCAGGCTTCTTACACATTTGGATTACTTCATCTTGGCTGACATCTTAACAGACCAGAGGATGCACAACCAACCAGTGCACCTTGGAAACAGGACACCTACTGTGCCTGCACTGCTGAGTGCATTTATAAATGTACAGCTACTTCAACACACTTTAAATGTGTTGGAACTACTCCACAGGCTGGTTTTAGGAGTACATATAAAGAGGGATTCAATTCTTTGCATACTCCTATACAGCCTGAAAGACATTTTATAGTGCTGACATATACACATGGTGATTTGATTCTGTTGTTAAATGTCTTCATAAATCTTTAAGGAGCTTATTTGGGATCCAGATAGTTCATCTAACAGGAAGTATAAAGGAATAACTAAAACATTAGCTGATCTTAATCACCCAATGACCAATGTGGTACTGTTTATTGTTAATGCTACATCCACTTGACTGGACACATTGCCTCACTGTCCCATGGGCTTTGCCTAGTCTGTCTCTCTGTGACAAAATTGTTTTTACAGTTGGTAATTTCTGACCTGGGGTAATCTGTTCCTCTTTCTACCTCTCTAGTTCAAAATTCTCATAATTTTCATTTACACAAGCAAACACAAACTCATGACTTTTCTCAGTATTTCCACAAAACTCAGTCCATTCATTATTTAAATTATGGCACCAGCTTTCCAATCTGTCTCCCCAGTACAAAGTCAAGGATGTCCTGAAGCTGCCTGCTGAGAACACCTGCAAACAACCTCTAGTACCTGAGCAAGAACATTCTAGGGCAGACAGACCTAACAGCCTCATAGTTTAACACTCTGACTTTTTCATCCTCTGACTTCTTTTTCCAGTGTGCCCCATCCAGTTCGAAAATATAGAATCATTTAGTTTGGAAAAGACCCCTGGGATCATCAAGTCCACACATTTACCCTACAAAGTTCACCCCTAAACCATCATTATACAGCAAAATAAAGACAATCAAGCTGGGCAAGACATATACTGTTTCATTATCTGTATTAACCATTTTAAAAACATGTGTATAGCTGTAGAAACTGGGTAAAACCCAAACTAGACTTTGACTATCAATTACACTTCATTAAATGTCACATTACAAATGTGCATGATCATAAATATTCATCACAGTGAGAATATTCCCCCTTTGAAGTAATAGTTTTTTTCACCTGCTGAAGCGAGTAAAAAAATGGCAGCAGCAACACCAATGCCCATCGGGGGCTTTCCCTTTGAATTCAGTATCCCACAGCAATGAAAAGACTTTTTTCAGAAAGGTGTGTCCTTGTTTTCGTGTTGAGATATATGGCCACAGAATTTACAGGATCATACTGTCTAACCGAAGGCTTTGGATCAGGCTGTTACAACAGAAAAACCTTCAGATCTACATGGCATATGCATGAGAAGGGTTGATAAGGGAAAGAAATAGGAGGGCCTTCTGAAATGGAAACAGCTTTTTGCCTTCCTTGCTGAACATGAACTTTTCCTGTTTTCAGCTCCCTCATCCTACTCTGCTGGCACTTCTTTTTAACTCAGAGCATATATAAATTTCTGTCTACAGAATGAAAACAGCTTGACAAGTTATATTATAATTGAAAGGGAAAAAAACCACTCAGAATTCTAGTATCAGCTGAAATAGATACAGAGTTATAACAGTTTCATCTTATTCGTGCACATAAAATTTGAATTTGTCAGTGTGAAGAATATGCAATATATACTACTGACTATGCTTGTCAATCACAACCAATAGCATCCTTGCTAGTAGATTTATAAAAAGATTTCATTCTGTAACCATTGCTTCTTGAACTAGATTTATTAAAAGATTTTAAAAATGGCACCTGTCGAAAAAATTCTTCCATCAGGGCCATGGTCCACCGGTGGTGCAGTTCCCAGGATTTTGCTGGATGGCTTATGTCTGCTGCGTGTAGAATCAGAGACATGGCTTTGGCTTTGTCTACCCTGTCAATTCAAGGACATGCTCCAATTATCTCAAAACAAAAGCAACTGTTAAAGTTCTTTTCTAATACATGAATTCATTGAAAGACGGTAGATATTGAGCACAACGGAAAATAACCTACCCCTCTGTCTGTTGCAGAGTATGTCGCATCGTTTTAATTTGCTGAAAATGACCTGACATGTCTGTGGACAAAACCATCTCAATGACCAAGCTACGCAACTCCCTAAGAATAATTGAAAGCAAAACGACTTATTACAATTCATGTATTCTTTGTATGGTACATTTGTTAAACAGTACTTGTTAAATTATAACTTTCTAAATAACACCATGGGGTTTATTACATTTTCTTTAAGCATTTAAATAAATTATTAACAACCTGAGTGTCGCATCCTAAAGGGATTCTTGTGAAAGCAACATACTTCAGAAAAGGCACTCTGCAACCATTCTTTCAGCCAAACTGCTTTGTAATTCCTCTTTTCTAGTGTATAAACTAAAATTACATGTAGCTCATCCACTATAAGTCTTTATTTTTCAAATAGTAGAGTATACAAAAAACCCCAGTTTTCTCTAGGCTTACTACCATAAAAGAGGATATACTTCTGTCTTTTATTACCACCTGCATATTAGTGAAGACCAGATAGAACACTAAACCTAGCAAGAAGGCTGTGGAAACAGAAGAACAAGAGGTATTGGATCTAAAACACTATCAACGTTATAGCAATATATGACCATTATGACAAACTACCCTTCATCTTTAAAATACCTTAATATCTATTGCATGATTCAGAAGAACTTTGGGATTTATAAGTTATCTGTGTTGTGGTATTATTGTCAGTCTGGCTAGTCCATCACCTTTTCATTAAATGAATAGAAAAATAGTAAAGCTGGCATCATGTAAGAGAGCGTATTAATTCTGGTTGTACACAAAGTACATTCATTTTGTCAACATTAATTACTGATTTGAAAAGTTCTGTTTCCTCAGTGCAGAAGGACTGTCTATCCTTCTGCATATCCTTCTACATGGAGTCTACTAAGCCTTTATTTACAAAATGTTTAAATGGCCTAGAAGAATTTATGTGCAAACATTGCTTATATGTATATCAGGGACAATTCACAGCATTATTTTTTTCATTATGTGGCATATACCCTCATGAACACACCCCCAAACTTAATGGTGTCGAAATATCAATTACAACAATAGAACCCTACATTAATCATTATCATTGATCTTTCATACTGTATTTATATCTTTGATTTATTCAACAGTGATGTTTTTTCAAAGGACTTTTTAAAAGGTGAATTACAGTTTTCTTTAGGGCTGTTAAAATAGTTTGTTACAAAAACTATTAAGATTGCTTTTGAGGCAAATTGATTGCATATTTAAACTGATACTTGTCATTGATTTTTATACAGTTATTCCTGATTTGCTTTGATGTAACTGGAAAAAAGATGCTCACTTCTAGTCAATAGTATGCAGCCATAGCAACTTGTGTTTAGAAAGTGCATTGCCTTATCTGACTTCACAATAAGATACTAATTAATTTGCATCCCAACTGTTCCTCCTCCACACTTCTTTGAAACTGTACTCTTCAAACACAACTAAACCCATTAAAAAAAAAAAAGAAAAAAGAACATCTAATACTGTATGAAAACTGATCGCTTTACACTGTTAAACCCTGTCATTTGTATGACTGAAATAATTATCACTTCCCCTTTCCATGGGAGATTTTCCTAGGAATTTCCCATGTATGAACTTCTAAAAGTAATCAGAAGTAAGTTCACCTGTACATTATGAGACACACAGAGAAGCAAACCACTGCTTTCAGTTTTTGGCACTGTCATGGCATCAAACAAACCTTAATTCTTACTTCTGTCACTTGAATAAAGATCAAGCAATGTAGCATTGTCCTCACACGCTTCTGAAGATTTTTTTCCACAAAAAAGCTGCTTAACATCAAAGAATAGGCTCCCCATCTACAGTCTGCAGCTGTTTCCTGCATGCATTCCCATCCATCATCTACAGAGCGGTGAAAAATTCAGAACTCATGGGGAAATGTTAAATAAAGTTCTTCTAGCGTTACAAATGCTTAACCCACTACCATTACACAGAAGACTACTCTTGGACTTAAATGATTCCTAAATCTCAACTTCCATATTGAAGGAGGCCCCACATGGTCTCACAGGTAACTCCTGGACAAAAATCTTTGATCACTTTATTAAGCAGTCCACAGCTACAAGCATGGGGTTAACACAGTTAGTACTGCTCACACTGCCATGGTAAAAAGATATGTAGGTATTGTCCTCTTAAGATCTATTACAGAAAGGCTTAACATACAGTGCACAGCAGTTTTGTGGGGCCCACAATTGGAAGATTATTGGGTTTGAGCATATATTGTCCATTTTTCTTAAGTAAACTGTAATGTGCTGTCCTCTTTTCTTAACCCTTCTATATCCATATGCCCTATTCATAGTATACTGTAAGAAAACAGATGTGGGATGATGTGAAAAAATTACATGAATAACACTGTAATAAACAAGAGAAAAGGAGTGGCACATTAATTTCTCAGGAAAGTAGTTAACCAATCAAGAGAAACTAGCTTTACCTGGGTTTGTCTATGGCAAAGATATTTACTCATCTGGAAACTAATGAAAAAATGCAAGAATAGGCCAAGATGAGCAACAGCAAAGTGGGAACTGAGGACATAAGGTTCATCTTGCAAGTTAAGGAATCCTGCTTCCCTCACACAGAAGAGTGCCAAGGGAATTTGTGAAAGAAAAGATGTTCATTATACATTATTTATAATGCATGTTTTGTTAGTCTTTTTTCTATAATCATGCAATATACCGTTGCATGCCTTATGACTGGAATGATTTGAGACAATAACACCTGGCCACCTATAACTGTTGATGCAACACATGGGGTGCTAGAACAGTAGAAGCCTAGTAAATCAAACAAGGAGACCAAATGCATCTCACTTTAGTAATTTAGGGGTGTGAAGTGAGAGAAACAAGACAGTATGAAAGACTAGAATACATTTTCAGAGTTGAGAAAAGTGTGAGAAATTACTATGAATGTCACATGTTATCCACAAAGGACACCTCATCAGAATGCTGGCAGTGTTTCTCTGCTAAGAACCATATCCTGTGTTTTAAACTTAATTGAAGCTGACAGTTTATTATTGAATTTTTCTTCTTAAAGAAGAAATGTAGGAGAAATGCCATGTAGAACAGAACATGCAACACTTATAAAATAATTCTCAGTCATTTTGCTTCATATTGCTGAAATAATTAGCAGAACTACAGCTTAAATAGACAGCAGTGTTAAATTTGAAAAAAACCTGAAATTGTTGCAACTCAAGCAAACAGATCTGACAGTAGTCAAGAAATTAATCAGTGCCAGGAAGTACATTAAAAAGTTGAACAAATTATCATTTCAATTTAGTGCCAATTTATTTCAGTAAAAACTTCAAAACTCTTAGTCAAACAGCATGAATTTCTGTATAGATCCAAGAAGTTCACTCAGTAATGAGAGAAAACTGAAGAACTTCTTTCAAGTGGCTAACAGATCTGACACTGCACCTGTGAACACCTGTATCTGGAATTTTTTTTAATATTAGCAACAAGTACCAAGAAACCATCATTTCCATCAATGACCCTTAAAGCACCAGACTTCAACAGGTTGTGCAGTTTCCTAGACCGGCACTTTGGAAAGTACAGACCGCAATTGCCTAGTTAAGTGACAAAGCATAGAACCGATCACCTACTTTAGTTGCTTGAGCTTATTAGTCAGGTTGTGCATCTCTTCTAAGTTGTACTGAATAGCCCCAACAAGAGACCATAAACTCTACATAGTTTACTTGCCAAATCCTAACAGCTTCAAACTGGCTGCATGTAATAGTGGACTGGATCAATGCAGTTGCTCTATACAAACAAAATTTGCAAAACTAAAAAGGAAGTCCTAATTGGGTTACAGTGAAAGAATACTGAAAAGCAAAAGCAAACATACTCAGTGTGCAATTAAGCAACTTCCGAAAGAACATGGCAGTTTATTATACAGGTTCAAAAACCATAGAGAAATTAAATGTAACAGAAGTTACAGCAAAGGGTCCATAACTGGACTGGAGAAAGAACCATGGGCAGACCAGACAAAGCAATCTATGCAGAGAAGAGTGTATGCTTCAGAATTGTGAAGGCAGTCTATGACATTCCTCCCTTTATTCTGTTGCAGTTCACTGGAGCAATACGTACAACCATCACACTCCTGGAAACCATAGGCTCCACTTTCCACAGGGAAATATTTTCTTTCACAGGACTTTCCATCCTATCATTCTTTTCACCAGTGACATAACAATAGGGAACAACTGGGATACACTGTACTAGCTGGCAACCAGATTTCTGTCAGCTGCAGCAACTGCATGCAGGGATTTCCAAACTACACTCAGTTACGGTGGTGTGCAGTGAAGAAGGAGTCAGGACTAGGGAAGCACATAGGTGACTTCAAGACATCCTGGTCCAGTCCTGAACTGAAATTTAACTGCAGAAAGCCTTCCCCTTTCTACCTGGAAGCATTCTGACAGGAAACAATATGAAACAAAGAAAAAAAAAATACTTAAAGCAACAAGTCTGAAGAGTTGAAAATCATTGCCTCTCTACAATGATGATTTTAAAAGACAGAATATCAGCCTCTGATGGCTGTCTCCTGGCACAATCACTTCTCCATACTCAATAGCTAGGACAAGCAAAAATAGGGTCACAGAGACAGACCTATCAGTGGGAGACCTTCCTGGAAGCAGAACATCTCTCTCTGACTTCATAGTTCCCATATGTGCAAGAGATTTTAAGGATTTCTGAATAATAGCTATGCTTAGAAAACACAGAAGACTCGTTTTAAGCATTTTATGCAGCAATCACAGATATACAAAGATAACATGTCCTTTTTTAAAATGGAGAAAATTTTATCTCTAACACTTGTTCATTTTGGCCTTACAGGTCTTAGTATTTGTGATAAATCAGTTGTGATCCTGTTTCTTTCAAACTGTTCAAATTACTATTAGACTCTCCAGATAATTCATTTTTTAATGCTTGACCAAGATATGATTATGCTGAGCTGTGTTACACCGAAGATTTCCCAGAAGCAGTAGTACTCAAGCTGGAAGCACAGTGTCACCCTGCACTAGGATTTTAACCCGCTCATAGACAAAGGTAGCCTAGCTTAAGAGTGGTTTTCCTGAAAAGCTATCCCACCTGAGTCCAACACCATGCTTTCTAAAGCCACCTAACTAAAATTATATAGAGTCTTCCAAACTGTACTTTGTTACACCACAGAAGCCTTTCCTAAGCTCTACATGTTGATTACTCCTTCCAGTGCCAAAGCTTCTTCCTGCAGTTTGAATTCTGAAAATATACACCACAGGGAAATCCTAGTGGTTCATTATTATTTTTAAATACTGAAATTAATTTTTATTCATAGAATCATAGAATCAATAAAGTTGGAAAAGACCTCAAAGATCACCAAGTCCAACCTGTAACCCAGAACCTCATGACTGCTAAACCACGGCACCAAGTACCATGTCCAATCCCCTCTTGAACACCTCCAGGGATGGTGACTCCACCACCTCCCTGGGCAGCCCATTCCAATGGCCAGCAACTCTCTCTGTGAAGAACTTTCTCCTCACTTTGAGCCTAAACTTCCCCTGGTGCAGCTTGAGACTGTGTCCTCTTGTTCTGGTGCTGGTTGCCTGGGAGAAGAGACCAACCCCCTCCTGGCTATAACCACCCTTCAGGTAATTGTAGACAGCAATAAGGTCTCCCCTGAGCCTCCTCTTCTCCAGGCTAAACAGCCCCAGCTCCCTCAGCCTCTCCTCAGAGGGCTTGTGCTCGAGGCCTCACAGTAGGTCTTACCTCCAGTCATCTTTGGTTAAATGTGTCAGGATGTTCATTTCCTCTTCTTGCATGAGTTTATATGCAGCACTTACGTGATGATTTTCAAGAACAGAACGATCATTGTACAATATTGCAACATCAGACCTAGTGTTAAAAGAAAGGCAGAATTTGCAATAATATCCTGATGATGGCACTGTGGAAGGTAGGACTGTGTATTCTTTATGAATATTGACTATATCTATCAAGTCATGTTTATTTGCTCCTATGGTATCAAATTCTGATAACGTTTCCATCCTAAATGTATAAAATATTATCATTATACCATAGTATACACAGTTTGTGGGAAAGTAATGTTTTCAAATGTGTAATTTTCTTATTTATATAACTGTGACAAAAATGTGTGAATTCTTTGAGCTTCTTCACTCTAGACAACATCATAGAGCAACAGAAATGCTCTAATTAGGCTACTTCAATCTTTGTCAGTACAACCCTTTAAAACACAATGCATCAACAACAGAGGTGGCTCCACACATAGCGTAGGTATTAAGAAGTTACTAGCCCTGTTATGAGAGAGATGTGCTTAGGCCCATGTCACTCATAAGCAGAAGATTCTGTGATCCTTGTAACAGTGGAATGTAAGAGATGTTAAGCTGAAATTTGATGGAATTCAAGCACTTCCTTGAGCCAGACCCTTACCTCAACATTAGCAGCCTCAACAATATCCTTTTCTCTTAATTAAAGAGTAACCTACAACCCCAAAATTACACATAGATTTTCACAAATTTCTATATGATTTTAATTTATCATGCTTAGCTACAAGTGTCATCAATCCTTGGGGAATTTGTTTCTTCAAGACCTGAATTGACTTGCTAAGTAACCCCAGGACAGCACTTTATGCTACACTTCGTTCTGATAAAACAATTCTTAAGTGTTTCAGTTTGGGTAAACTGGAATGTCTGTATTAGAGGAATGGTGTGATGATTTAGCAGTACACCATACTATGAAATTAATGGGGTAACTTCAACCTCTTGTTCTGCTGAACAATAGTATATGTTCAGTGTAACCACCTATGTGTAAGATATGGTACCAGAGAATCTAAAAAAATAAAATAGGATTGGAAACTTCATTTAAAGAAAATAAAACATAACCCACATAAATTATCAATATATTTGCATCCATAATCCTGTTAAAATCAAGGGGAAATTTGTGGTTTGCCAATCACATCTGTTCATGAAGTACAGTGTGAGCTACTTATGACTAGTTTTCAAAAATGCTAAGATTTGCTATGAGTATGTCAGCTATTTTGTCAGCTTTTCCAAGGCAAAATAAGCTTAGAATCATAGTCTTGGGATGTCACATCAGGGTCCAGTTCCACTAGAAAAGAAGAATGAGCTCCATCACAAACCAAATATCTGTTCGCAAGTATACACAAGTAACATTCGAAGTCTAACAACTTAATTAATTTTCCACTTTTGCAATTCTTCAGAGCAAAATATTAAGGACAAAAATAGAGAAGTAATATAAACTTGGAACTACAAACTGAAGTTTATTTTTAGACAGAGTGTGCTGAAGAAGAAAAACTGCAGATTATTTCAGCTGCAGATACAGAATTTGTTCACTGAAGGTACATCACAGGGCACAAGTATGATACAGATTTAATTTAAATGCAACCATTGGGCACAATCTGTATGAGTGAGTGGAGAATGCTTCTGTTCAAAGCTGTAGTATTTCTAGCACAGGCCTGTTTTGTTAGAATATGTTAGTGCTCTGCTGAAATGTTTTTTTCAAGAGCAGGTAAAGTGTATTCCTCAACTGAGGATACTAAAAACAAAGTATAGCCTAGTGTGGCAGAACAATGAGATGCTTTGCACTAGGTTAAGTATCAGATATACCATTTATCATCCAGTAATGGATTAGTCAGTGATTTTCCTTTGATAAACTGAAAATATTTTAAAGAAGAGATGTATATGCTGCTGTTCCAGACTGGAGTCTAGGATGACACACCTGAATGAGATCAGAGTGACTTTCAAACTAGATGTCTTTCCAAATTTGTTTTTTTCAAACCTACCTCAAATGCCATCAAAACCTGCCAGGAGAGGACTTGTGGTAGGTATTTCTAAAGATGTATTTGAAGGTTTCTAGCTCTGTTCTAGGACCCAGTAAGTTTCACACACAGCTTGAAACGTAATGTGGCACCTGATTTAAGTGAAGATGTTGCTGAAAATGAAATAGTATTTTTCTGGCAACACTGTGGAAGAAACGATTCAGTGAAAAGTATCTGAATTTAAAAGAGCAAACAGAGGGATAAGGAGTTTTCAAGTCTACCCTTTGAATCTTTTAAAATCTCTTGGCACGTCAGCTCTTCAAAATATAATGATTGCAAACACTATGGAGCTTACTTCTACATGCTTTTGCATACTGTGTTTGTTCATGTGAGCAGTCCCATTAACTGTACAGAGGTCAAGGAAGCAATCTGTAAAATCAGGAATGATCTGGCTGCTTCCTAGCTCTATTAGTAAAAGGCATGCAACAGTTCAGCCCAATGAACAGCAAACTCCAGATACAGCGCTTAGAAAACCACTCTGCTCACCTGGTCTGAATATGAAAGTTGTTTGTGGTCCCAGTATGTTCATAATCATGGATGGCAGCTGCAAAGATCATTGCTAAAATTTCCAGTTCTGTGAGCCAGTGCTAGCAAGTAAGAAACAAACAATAGTCATATTTTCTGTTACAGCCTAACTCAGAGTAAACACCAAAGTAGTGGAAATGTTTTGCATTACCTTCAATTCAAGTAAAGTTTATTCTTATCTTATTCCAAGTAACTACATATCCATAACACTTCAGTATTATTATACAGCAAAATAACTCCTTGTACTTACTATGATTTCTCTAAGAGCAAGTTAATATCCTTATAGTCACTAGTAAAGTAAATACTGGCAGTCAAAAACATAAGAAGTTATTACAATAATTACATAGTAAATTTTGCAGATGCTTTGAGTAAGAAGTATCTAATCTGATAGCCTATACATGGCACTTGTCCCCATTATGGTGCACTCATCGAAAAACCTGTTACAAAGTTAAGGTTATCATGCATCTTTTAGTGAACAATATACACAGTTCATCATAAATTCTAGGTACAACACTGGCATTAACTACATTTTACCAGTGTACATAGCACTAAAATTAGAGCCACTGGAGATTTTACTGTTATAAATTTTATTATGCTTTGTAGTAATGCAAAAAAAGGCTGCATAAGTCTAGTGTAAATTTACACAGAACAAAAGGTAATATGGGTCATGTATAGAAAGTAATTCAGACCCTAGAGTTTTTTTCACTTTTATACCTTTTGTTAACTTAGGCTGCTCTGTATTGCATGATTTGTAAAATAACTTCTGTTATTTTATCTTTCAAGTTCTATTTTTTGAATGATAAGTCATCTTTGAGAAGAAAATTTACTCTATCTAAAAATGGGGGCAGAAAAATCATATGATAATTAACCCCCACAGTCATAGGACTGATTAAGTCAAATGCCAGTCAAGCATTTCCACACACATTTCAGACTTTTCTAGTGTAGAAGTAAGCTTCTATACTAAAGGACTGAATAGTGATCTCATCCTTACACACCCATATATGCACATATATGTGTATGAATGGATAGATCATGTAAAAGCTGCTCATAGTAGTACCCCTTTCAATGAAGAAGGAAGAGTGAAGACTCATAAGTAATGGGATGATAATTAAATAAGTCACTCAGTGACAAAATAAGACTGCTAAAGGACAACAAGTACTGGCTGTTGGTGAAGTAGTATAGATTTTTAAAGTTCACAACAGAGAAATGAGAATGTACTGTGAGCAGTTCTAAAAAAGGAAACTATGACCTTCAACATGTTGTGTGTCACAAGAAACCAGACTGTGACCAGTCCTGGCTTTCACAATGTTTTCAACATACCAAAGAGAATAGAAACCAAATAAGTTAACTAAAGCTAAGCATAAACTTTTTCTTTACGATCAGCTCTTTCAATAACCAAAATAGATGCTAGACAATGCATTTATAAATAGCAAAGTATTCCTTACAAAGAACATCCATGGGCTACGCAGAAACTTCATACAGTACTATATGAGAGTGAGTATTCCAGGGACTGTAGGTGTACACTCAAAATTCAGATAAGCATTGAAATCAGAGAATAGGAGAACTGCTTTGGCTAAAGAATTTCTAAGGAGGTAGGAGAAAGCTCTTGGAGAGTTAAATGTTCTTCTCAAAGGGAGAGGGAAAAGCAGGTATCTGGAGGCCTGCAAGACTGAAAAGAGCTGGAATCTGCTTACATCCTGGAAGATACTATGACATGCAGATATGATAGCTATTGGAGATCTTTTCTTATTGACAGATGTTTTCCAATATTATAAATGGATTGTAAGTAAGTTTCTTTACAGTATACTGTGATACCGTAAAGAAATTTATTTCAACTTTTCGTGGGCTCGGGCTCCTTTTTTTAAAAACAAAACCAAAAATCCAACAAACAACCAATGATGGATTTGAAAAATTAGTCAGAAAGGGAATCTCTCACTTATTGACAGAAGAGTCATTTTTTCCTATAATTTCAGCAATACAGGTGTGTGGGAGGAAAAGGGATGGTGGGAAGATGATCGATGACTCAAAAGTTCTTTACAAGATGTATTCCCTGGGACTTGGATTCTTAAATCTTTATAAAGATGAAGGTTTTATAAATGCAAAGTCGAGTTATATATTTTAGTTGTATCATCTGGGATTTACTCTCTTGGGAAGGTTAATAGATTGTGTGCCATCTGTGATATCTAACTTTCTAACATTGATCTGTGATGGTTGGATCTTGCCTTTTAAGATAGACAGCAACTTATGGAAAACACAATGATCATTTTATTGTTTTTTAAACCATGACTGAGAATGTCATTTCTCAGTGGAATCTCTCTAAGGGAGAGATTATATTAAAATGTTATTTTCATACATGAACATTGTACACAACAACTTTGATTTGGCATCATCTTGGCAACAGCTGTCTAGCCTATGTTTCAGTCTGATATGAACATCCTTTTGCAAGAAAACACCTCAATGTGAAAAGGAATCTTAGCTGGTGAATTCTTCAGGCTTCAGTCTGCAAGCAGTACTTGTGCTAAATTGTAGCTTTAAAACTTGATGCTTAGAATACTAAGATGTTAAAACACTTCCTTCTAACAGTACACTCAAACCCTCCAATGCCTGGGGACTTGTTCTTGCCTCTACTGAAGCCAAAGGCAAAGCGTTCAGTGAGAAAAGGCTTAACAAGTGAATGACTGTCATTTATTGTGTATATATTGCAGCACAAACATCTAAAGTCTTATGGAACTGGTTCATGGCTCTGCAAACAGAAATCACTGTCACTTTCCAAGTGCATTCATAATGAAGACAAAACATCAACAGGCCATTGACAGAGATGCCTGTTTTCTTTCAGTCAGTATTTACTTTTTTCCTAGCAAGCTGATAGTGAGGACATCCCCACTGCTGGTGTTAAATCTAAGACAAGTGTTTAGGGGGAAAATGCTTGCACAGACTCACTTGAGTTCCAAAGTGAAAAAAAAAATTTAAAAAATTGCAATCTTCTACTACTATAGCCACATACAGTATACAAGAGCAGTCCTAAATAAGGGTACAAATGAAAAGAAAAAGCAGCTGCTGAGTATTTAAGTAAGCCTGCATTGATTTAGTATGTTTTTCTATGGCCAGGGCCTCAGAAGAAATTAAAGCTTCCCTGTTTGATCACACCTCCCAGGCTCTGATGTGGAAGTGAGACAATCTCACCTGCCCACTCCTGCAAATGTATCTCCTTCAGTATGACATATAATACACAAGCACAGGCAAAGAAAAGCAAAAGGGATTTAAGGAGGATCATTTTTCTCCTTTATTCCTCTGTATAAGGAGTTTGAGCCTGGAAGAACTATTAAAATTACATCACATTCACAGCCTGAATGGTAGTTTGGAATCTATCTCCATACAATTTGCAAGGGAGTTTTTTTTTTCCTTTAGAAAAGACACATGTATACTTTTTAGCCAAAACAGCAGAGTCTGAGAAAAGAAGCAAATTGATCTTGGCAGTATTTCTTACCATGATACCAGTGTGAATCAGTATGTAATGCACAGTTTGAGTAACATCGGCTGCATGGATCAAATTGTGATATGGATTTTTGTATTTGCTGTAACCAACTTCAAGAGCTTCAGCAAATGAAATAAGATTTGGAACAGGGATCTAGGGGAAAGCAAACATTAAAATAATATTATTTTGTTTTCCTGCTACAGCTGCAAAGCTGATCATGCAATAAATAAAATAAACAAATAAATACAAATAAATACACCACAGATCTTATATCCCTCTACATACACCACACACAGCATGTGGTTAGTGTACAAGAGACTGCAGAACTATCAACCAGTTTCCAAGGCATGTCTGTCTGTCTGTACCAGGAATGTATGTATTCCTCATATAATAAAGGCATGACAGACAGGAGTCTAACAATAGGACCATCTTTTCTTCACCAGTTTTACCTTGCCTGAGAAGTTTTCACTGAATCTGATAGCATGACTGCCCTTCCTTCTGATGATAAAATTGAGAGCAGCCCTGCAGAAAAGGACTTTGGGCTATTGGTTGATGAGGAGCTGGACCTGAGACAACAATGTGCACTTGCAGTGCAGAAGGCAAATCACATCCTGGACTGCATCAAATGAAGCATGGCCAGCAGGTTTAGGGAGGTGATTCTGCCACTTAACTCTGTTCTGGTGAGACCTCACTTGGAGTACTGCCTCCACCTATGGGACCCCCTAGTGTGGGTCCAGAAGGGGGCCACAAATGCAATCAGAGGGCTGTAGCACCTCTCCTACAAAAACAGGCTGAAAGTATTTGGGCTGTTCAGCTCAGAGTAGATAAGACTCTGGGGAGACCTTCTAACTACATTTCAGTTTCTGAAGGGGACCTAAGGAAGACTGGGGAAGGATTGTTTAGAAGGGCTTGTAGTGATAGGATGGGGGCAATGGAGCAGGGTAGATTTAGGTTGGACATAAGGAGGAAGTTCTTTACAATGAGAGTGGTAAAATACTGGAACAGGCTGCCCAGGGATGTGGTTGAGGCCCTGTCCCTGGAGACACTCAAGATCAGAATCGATGTGGCCCTAGGGAGCATGATCAAGTTGGAGGTGTCCCTGCTCACTGGAGGGGGGTTGGACAAGATGACTTTTGAGGGTCCCTTCCAACCCCTTTTTTACTCCATTGTGCTGGTTTTGGCTGCAGTAGAGTTAATTTTCTTCATAGTGCTTAGTATGGGCCTAATGTTTTGAATTTGTGCTGGAATCAGTGTTGCTAATTCAGTGATGTTTTTGTTATTGATGGGCAGCGTTTACACAGTCAAGGACTTTTCTGCTTCTTACACCACCACACCAGCAAGTAGGCTGGGGATGCACAAGAATCTGGAAGGGGACACTGGCAGGACAAACTGACCTGAGCTAACCAAAGCGATATTCCATACTATATGATGTCACCCTTGCCAATGAAACTAGAGAGAAGGTTGTTCAGAGGGCTACTGATTGGGGACTGGCTGGGCATCTGTTCATTGGTGTTGAGCAATTATTTTAATTTTCACCACTTCTCTTTCTTGGGTTTCCTTTCTATCTTTCTTATTCTTCTTTTCATCACAATATTACAATTATGAATAATAATAATAATTTTATTTATTAGTTAATAATTTAACATCTCATGAGTATTCTCACTTTTACCCTTCCAATTCGCTTCCCCTCATCCTGCTGAGAAAAGGGGTGAGTGAGCAGTCATGTGGTGCTTAGTTGTCAGCTGGGGGTTGCTGACACAATTCCATTATATAAAGATTTTTCTTTATATAAAAGCCCTGCCAGATAAACAGTGATATTAAAATTTTGCTTAGCCCACTGAGCCAGTAATATTTTAACTCTCTGACTGTGTCATTAGTGATAGTCCTGGTGTGGTTCTGATTTCAGGCACCCAGAGCTTGAAGGGAAAAGCCTGATGGGGAAAGCTGAGTCTGAGTTATCGGTGAAAATAAAAATATTTAAACTAACCTCAGAATGAGGAAGCCTCTTCAAAAGGAACATGGGATTTTGAAGTGGTGACATTTTGAAACTATAATGAAGCTTTCATTCAGTACTATTATAAGGATAAATTTGGCATTTTGATCCATTTTTAATCTTAGTCTTTCAAATTTCAAAGTATAAGTACTTCATTTTGTATTGCAAAACCCTTCAAACACCACAGAAAAGAAGTCTTCTCGGCAGGGATTCCCCAAGTTGGTTAAAAGAGGAAGGTTCATCTGAACCCCCTGAACAGTGGTGGGCAACATTCTATGATCTAGACTACGGAAAAAAGTTTTCTGCCTTATTAGGAATCTTTGTTCCATGAAACTGGGACACTGATTCAGCGTGGATGAGTAAATAGGCTGTATACATAATCTGTTTATGTAGTGCTTACAGCATTTAGCTGCTCAGTAGAACCATCCCATCCCAAACTGGCTTAACTTGGGTCTACATAGCTTTCCATTTTTTGGGCAGCATAAAAATTTGCACGCTCTGAGTGAAAGTTCCACTTGATACAATGTTCAATTTGCCACATTCCCTGAAATTTTACACTGCATTGTACAATAGAAAGCATTTCAAACATATCCTGGCCTTCTTGGATTTGTAATTTGACATATATTTGTGGCTAATTTCTGACCTTGAAACGGCTCAGAAGGTCATATCGGGTTAACAGCTCATACATCATAAATTTCAGACTGTGCTCTCCACTTGCTTCATTTAGGGCAAATACGTCAAAAGACCACTTATCAACATCCTGTAGATGAGGGGAAAAGAAAAGAACCATAAAACTGACATCTCTTTCAGTAGGCTTCCAGTTAATTTCTGCAAAAGACATTTTGGGGATTTATGGAGGGCTGAAAGAAAATTGTGGCTTCTTATTGTTCAACTCTTTCAAACTCCTGCTGTAGATAACACATGAATGACTATTTCAATATTAATAATTAAAATCGTTGTGCCAGATATGAATAAAATACTTGCAATGTAATCTATGCAATTCTATATGCTTCAAATCAAAGCCCTTAATCTTTCAAATTTAACTTTCTGCATACAAATTGTCTATGGAACTTCGTGGAGCTGATGTGAATACCCATCCTTTAAACAGGCTATACCATCAACATTATAGGAATATAGCAATTTGAAAATCATATAACAGTGTTTGACTTTTGAGGGAAAAGGTAAGGTACTACATTCTCAAGAAATATCTTTTTTTGTATACATAGCCAGAAGGACTTTACTACTATAAGAGATTGCCTTTTGGATGAACTATAACTGAAAGCAAATTCTGTCCTTGTTCCATAAGCTGCAGTCTTTTGTTAGCTCTATCCCAATAAGACTTCTCCTTTTTCTTTCCTAAAAAGGAAACAAATGCTGCTGTCTCAGACACTGATCACTGAACCACTGGAAGCTGATCAAACCACATCTCACATTTCTGTAAAAGTTTCTACACAAATATCATTCTATTGCTTTAACAACATTTAAATGAAATCATATCTAATCAGAGAATAAAAATTAATTATTGCTATTTGTGAATTTTTATCTATTAATTTTTCTATTCTGCATGCCCAGTTCTGTAGTGCTAACTATGGCTAGGACACGTTCAGTAGAAAAATAGATTCACTTTGCTCTACAGGTCACTAAAAGTAAGTGCAAATACATACAAATTCTACAATGATTAAGCTTATTTCACCTTAAATGTTGCTATCACTTCTGCTGGGTAAGCCAAATCAACCATGCTAGAAGTTTTTCGGTACATCCTAAAAGAACAAATAAAATATTAAGGAAGAGCACTCCTTTTAAAAGTACTGCAACAATTTATCTCTTTTTTTAAAAAAAAGCAAAAAAAAACCTCTTCTTTCACATTTAATCAAGTAACACTACGCTGTTTAAGGGTCTAATACCAAATATTACATAAACCTTTTTATGAACTTGAGAAAAGCTCCTTTGGTGCTATTTACTCTTTTATGTTAGTGCAGTCTTTCGTACATTTTAATGTAGATGTTTCAAAGCCGTAAATTTCATTACCAGAATTTTCCAAAATCCAGGGAATTTCATTGCAAATTTAGAGGTTTCATCTTGATTCCTCTACAGAAAGAACGATTGCACAAACCAAAACATAAATTCTGGCTCAAAGTTATGCTCCAATAAAATAATTTGAAGGATCTAATAATTTAAGGGACAGACACTGTGGTTAACTGCAGTGCTTGCATAAGAAAACAAAGCTCTCACCTTTCTACAAAAATCCCAGCCTGTACAGCGTGCACAATGCTTCGGAATTTGGGCTTTTCTTCAGGTCTTCTCCTCACTACCCCCATTTCCCTTGTGAATGTAGAAGCTAACCAGTCCCGCACTTCCAGCGGGACTGAATCCGATTGAATGTCAGACAGGTCAGAATCCTCAGTGTCCAAAAGCTTCCTACAAAAAATACAAAGTAACTGGAAAGATGGCAGAAAGAAGCAAAAGGGGTATGGACAGATGAACAGCTACAAAACCTAACTTGAGCAGAGGTTTTCTGTAGAATTGACTCAGCCTACCAAGGGTTGGCTTTCTGGGCTGCAAAGTACACATTGCCAGTTCATGTTGAGCTTCTTATCAACCAGCAACCCAAAGTCCTTCTCAGGACTGCTCTCTATCCATTCTCTTCCCAGCCTGTATTTGTGTGTAGGACTGCCCCAACCCAGAAGCAGGACCTTGCACCTGGCTTTGCTGAACTTCATGAGGTTGGCATTGGCCCACCTCTCCAGCCTGTCAAGGTTCCTCTCCATGCCTTTCCTTCCCTCCAGAATGTCAACTGCATCACACAGCCTGGTATCATCATCAGACTTGCTGAGAGTGCACTCCAACCCACAGTCCATGTCACCCACTGACCCCTGAGGAACACTACTCATTACTTGGTTTCATTTAAAGATCATGCCATTGACCGTCACTCTTTGAGCGATCAACTGTCAAGTCAATTCCTTATCTACAAAGTGGTTTCCCCATCAAATACATATTTTTCCAATTGAGAGACCAGGATGTCATGGGAGATAGTGTCAAACACTTTGCACAAGTCCATGTTGCTCTTTTCTTGTCTGGCAAAACAGGCTACCAGATTCATCAAGCATGATTTGCATTTGCTGAAGCCATGTTGGCTGCTACTAATCACACCCTTGTTTTTCATGTGCCTCAGCAGAGTTTCAAGGTGGATCTGCTCCATGATCATGCTGGGCACAGAGCTGAAAATTACCAGCCTGTATTTCCTTAGGTCTTCCTTTTTTCCCTTTTGGAAAATTGAGTTTGTTTCCCTTTTCAGTGGGAACTTCACCAGATTGCCATGACTTTTCAAATATGATGGAAAGCAGCTTGGTAACTTCACCTGCTAGTTTCCTCAGAACTCACAGATGGATTAATCTCTTAACTATTTTCTACACATTTCTGACCTTTGGAAGAATAAGATTTCCCTTGTGAGAAATTGCTCACATACAACGCTAGAAATAAATAGCCTTTAAGTAAATTCACTAATGACTTGCTCTTCTTCTCTAATTATAGGCACAGGGTTCATACATGGGCCTACACACCTGAATAAATGGATGGTTAGACAGATACATAATCTGAAGGTAATATTTTTTTAGAAAGAGAAGTATATTCAGGTACAGATTGCATGATACAAACTATGCTTAATGATCACAAATTCTAGGAATCCAAATCAACTCATTTCAAGGTTTGTAACTTCTGTCATCTTTTAAAAATCTATTTATAACTTGATTACAAAAACTATTATTTCCATTACATTCATATATGTGTGTGTAAATATATATATATATATATACAGAGTGTTGTGGATTCTGTTGTTGGAATTATAAAATAATGGAAAAAACACTGAGCCTCATGTTGCTAACAAACACCTGGTTACCAGCGCAGGCGCAGAGGCTGGGTGGAGACCCTGTGGTCTGTGTTGCCATGGCACTGGGCAGAATGGAAGGGGCAAGGTGGAGGCCTACGTTTCCATTCTTCAACTTATCACCTGCAACACTGCTGACCAGAGGAGTCATACCAAAAAACCCAAGAAAAATCTTGTGCAACTGGTACAGGAACAACTTGTTGATCACCAGGAATGATGACTTAACTGCAGTCCCACCTCCACCCCCACTCTGCAGAGCTGTAGACAATGAGGTAAGTCCAAATTTCATATCTCGTTTGAAGGGGATCAGGAGTTCAATGCCAAAGGACTGGGAGAGATTGATGGGTTTGCCCCACTCACATTGCCCCTGCCCTGCAGCAAGAACACCTTTTAGGTAAGATTGGCAACCTCAGCTACGCTGAGTGCTTCCCTGGAATATCAAGTGTGTGACCACAACCATAGTTCAGAGCTATTGAGAAATTCTGTAGTTCAGTGTATGTATCACCGGCAATCTTAAAGAAACTGTGTATGTTACATGGAAATAACCTGCACTGTCCATACACCCAACTGCTTATATTGAATGTGTCTGGGCCTACAGCAGACAGGCTGTTTGGGTACCTGGTGCCAGGCCCATAGTATCAGCAACTGCCATAGCGTTAATAGAGAAGTCCAGCTGCCCCGAGCCCCTCTGATCTCTGAGGACCTGCTAGAATATAAGGGGGATTCATCTCTTACTGAATTTATATTTCTCTAAATGCAACACCTGTGAAATACACTTAATTACTCACCTTTTACTTGCTGACTGTGACGACACTTCTTTAAAATAATCCAAATAAAGCAAATGTATTCATCAAGAGATCGGAATATCAAAATTTTTAAACCAGCGCTTTTACCTACACTTTACAAAATGCACATGTAGATATAGAAATTTTACTAAATATAACAAAAAGATTCACCAGAAACATCAGACCTTGTACACATCAGCCAGAAGTACTAACATTACTTCAGCATCTACCTTACAATAGCTGTAATTTTCTTTCTGACCCAGCGACGGTAAGCTTTTGCATGGCCACAAGCATATTTTCTCACACGGATCTTGTTCCTTTTACGTGCTGCCATTTTGCAGGTTTTTTGCTGGTCCCTAAGTCTATTGACACACCTTACTGAGTGAATGCACCAGGGAAATCACATGGCCCCAGATGCCTTTCCTTGCTGTTACTATTTCTGTTGCTCAGAACTTACTGTAACTAAGGTTAACTGTTTGAGGTGTATTATGATGTCACTCTGATGCAATCACTGAAAAACATAAGTCTGAAGATTATATTCACAAGGCTAGAAACCCTGTCTTAGAAATTATTTAGAGCAGAGTGACTGCAAGGTCCATAGCCTCACCCTCCAAATCAAATGAACTGAAGATCACAGAATCACATAATGTTAAGGGTTGGAAGGGACCTCATAAGATCACCTAATCCAACCCCTTTGCCAGGGCAGGATCACCTACTCCAGATCACACAGGAATGCATCCAGGCAGGTTTTGAATATGTCCAGAGAGGGAGACTCTACAAACACCCTGAACAGGCTGTTCCAGACCAGAGATGGCAAGCATTTACTTTATGGTTTAAAGATACATAGTACATTCTGGTTCAAAGAAACATAACCTCCATTTTCAAGAAGGAAAAGAGGGATGACCCAGGGAACTATAGGCCTGTCAGTCTCACCTCTGTGCCCTGTAAGATCATGGAGCAAATCCTCCTGGAGGCACTGCTGAGGCAGAAGAATAACAAAGAGGTGACTGGGTACAATCGGCATGGCTTCACGAAGGGCAAATCCTGCCTGACAAACCTGGTGGTCTTCTATGACAAGGTCACAACATTAATAGATGAAGACAGAACAACTGATGCTGTTTACCTGGACCTGAGCAAAGCCTTTGACACTGTCCTGCACCACATCCTGGTCTCCAAGCTGGTGCAGAATGGGTTTGATGGATGGACCATTCAGTGGATACAGAACTGGCTTGAGGGCCACACCCAAAGGGTGGCTGTCAATGGGTCCATGTCCAAGTGGAGGCCAGTGACAAGTGGAGTCCCTCAGGGATCAATACTGGGACCAGTCTTGTTCAACATCTTTGTTGGTGACATGGACAGTGGCATTGAGTGCACCCTCAGCAGGTTTGCTGATGACACCAAGTTGTGTGGTGCAGCAGACTCACTGGAAGGAAGGGAGACTGTCCAGAGGCACCTTGCCAGGCTGGAGAGGTGGGATCATGACAACCTCATGAGGTTCAACAAGACCAAGTGCAAGATCCTGCATCTGGGTTGGGGCAATCCCAAGCACCGATATAGGCTGGGCAGGAACTGGCTTGAGAGCAGCCCTGAAGAAAAGGTCTTGGGGATGCTGGTGGATGAGAAGCTCAACATGAGCTAACAGTGTGCACTTGCAGCCCAGAAAGCAAATCACATCCTGGACTGCATCAAGAGAAGCATAACCAGCAGGTCAAGGGAGGTGATTCTCCCCCTGTACTCCACTCTGGTGAGACCCCACCTGGAGTACTGTGTCCAGTTCTGGAGCCCCTATTACAGGAAGGATCTGGAGGTGCTGGAATGTGTCCAGAGAAGAGCCACAAGGATGATCAGAGGGCTGGAGCACCTCTCCTACAAGGACAGACTGAAGGAATTGGGGGTATTCAGTCTGGAGAAGAGAAGGCTCCAAGGAGACCTAATTGTGGCCTTCCAGTATCTTAAGGGGGCCTACAAGAAAGCTGGGGAGAGACTTCTTAGGGTGTCAGGTAATGATAGGACTAGGGCAAATGGAAAAAAAAAAAAAAAAAACAAACAGAAATGGGTAGATTCAGATTGGATGTCAAGAAGTTCTTCACCATGAGGGTGGTGAGACACTGAAACAGGTTGCCCAGGGAGGTGGTAGAAGCCCCATCCCTAGAGGTTTTTAAGGCTAGTCTGGATGTGGCTCTGAGCAACCTGATCTGGGGCCTGTGGCAGGGGGTTGTAACTAGATGATCCTTCAGGTCCCTTCCATCCCTAAACATTCTATGATTCTTTATTGATGATCTGGATGAGGGCATTGAGTCCATCATCAGTAAATTTGCAGATGACACCAAGCTGGGGGCAGGAGTTGATCTGCTGGAGGGCAGAGAGGCTTTGCAGAGAGACCTCGACAGGCTGGACAGATGGGCAGAGTCCAATGGCATGAGATTTAACACATCCAAGTGCCGGGTTCTGCACATTGGCCACAACAACCCCATGCAGTGCTACAGGCTGGGGTCAGAGTGGCTGGAGAGCGGCCAGGCAGAGAGGGACCTGGGGGTGCTGGTTGATGGGAAGCTGAAAATGAGCCAGCAGTGTGCCCAGGCAGCCAAGAGGGCCAACCGCATCCTGGCCTGCATTAGGAATAGTATGGCCAGCAGGAGCAGGGAGGTCATTGTGCCCCTGTACTCTGCTTTGGTTAGGCCACACCTTGAGTACTGTGTCCAGTTCTGGGCCCCTCAGTTTAAGAAGGACATTGAGACACTTGAACGTGTCCAGAGAAGGGCAACAAGGCTGGTGAGAGGCCTTGAGCACAAGACCTATGAGGAGAGGCTGAGGGAGCTGGGGCTGTTTAGCCTGGAGAAGAGGAGGCTCAGGGGTGACCTCATTGCTCTCTACAACTACCTGAAGGGTGGTTGTAGCCAGGAAGGGGTTGGCCTCTTCTCCCTAGCAACCAGCACCAGAACAAGGGGACACAGTCTCAAGCTGCACCAGGGGAAGTTTAGGCTGGAGGTGAGGAGAAAGTTCTTCACCGAGAGAGTGATTCGTCATTGGAATGGGCTGCCCGGGAGGTGGTTGAGTCTCCATCCCTGGAGGCGTTCAGGAGGGGACTGGATGTGGCACTTGGTGCCATGGTCTAGTTGTGAGGTTGTGGTTACAGGTTGGACTTGATGATCTTCAAGGTCTCTTCCAACCTTTGTAATTCTATTCTATTCTATTCTATTCTATTCTATTCTATTCTATTCTATTCTATTCTATTCTATTCTATTCTATTCTATTCTATATTCAAAAATAAAGTCTTAAAAGATCTCTAACAGAAGGTGCCTCAGAAAGTTGTGTTTGTTTGTTTTCCAATGCAAAGTTAGAATTTCAGGATTACATACACTTATTCTGTTCATATATCATTAGTGTATTAAGTAGGTGAAATATGAGGAAGATATGCATGCAGGAAGCAGAGGGGGAGGCTTGGGTTATTTAATTCTGTTTTTTCCATGAGTGGAACTCCCATTGACACTTGTGGGAATAAGATATGGCCCTTGGTATTTCAGTTTAGCAATCAATTAATATTGCAGTCATAGTACTAATAAGCTGATTTTCTTGTCACAGTACTGTGGTTTTTTGCCAAGAGTAATTTTTCAAAATTTGAGTAGTGATGATTTCTACCTCTTATTTAATTTCATCAGAATTTTAAATATAGTAATGGACTAGTCAGAAGTATATTTCTTTTCCCTTAGGAATATATCTTATGTATTATGGAAGAGAAGAAAGACAAGGAAGGAAAAAAAAAAGAGAGAGAAAAAGTAGATCATGACTGTAGAGAAATTAAAAAAAATCCATCAATACTGAGCAGTCATGCTGCTGCCTAACAGGGTAGGTGAAAGATTTCCAGAGGGATTGAGCATTAGGTATGAACTCTTTACCATTTAGTGAATTAACCAAGGTAATATTCAACCCCTTAAGAGTAAACTGATCAAGGTCCTTTTCTAGGTCTAAAATGCAGAAGGCAAAGAATTTATAGTCCAAATAGCCAATTAACACTTTTCTCTAGTATTTGTGTTCTAGTGTCTCACTATCTTCCTAAGTATGAATCAATATATTCAGTAAATATTTACATCTTCTATAGTCCACTGCATTTTCTTCTAACATCCACTAAAAGATCCTCTTGACACCCACTGAGCATAAACAAATTGCAAAAATGGTTGAGGTGCATTTTTGTACATAAAGGTCTTTCTAAATGGGATGAAGAATTTACCAACACATTGTACCAACATATTCTCAGAAGAATTGTCCTTATGTTAAGAAGTACCAACTGATTGCAATAAAGGGCAAAGACTGAATGAAACCTAATTATTACGACAACAGAAAAGTAATGGAGTAAGTGTAAACATGCACTGATTATTCAGAAATACAGACATAGATACCAAAGGCCTTAAGATTCAGGTCAGAATACTGACTAAAAATTATTATTTTTCAGGAGTAGAGCTGTGAGCTAATATATTTTCCCATTTTGAATTCAGTTATAGCATTCTGGAACCTCTATACAACATCTCAGGGCATGACTCACATGTAAATTAATAGCAATAACTCTGATACAGAAAAATTCAGAAAAGGGATGCAGGTCAATTATTAAATATTTTAACTGAATTTAAGAGCTTTAGTCAAAATTTAACAGATTTTCAAGGTTTTTAAGTGTATTTTGGTTTATAACTTTGATATTGTAAGCTTCCCTCAGAAATAATCTTTGACTTAGTACAAAACATTTTAAAGGCATCTATTAAGCTTTTATAAGGGTAAAATATACTGAATTCATTTCAACACAGCAAGCTTTTTCTCAATAGCAGCTTTTATGGAAGCATCATTTGTAGATTCCTTTAACAGATGAACTAAATTATTTACTTCGAATGGTACATTTGCTGTAGACAAAATGAATTCTGGTAAAATACGTTTAACCACAGGTTGGAGATGGAGGACAGCACATCTGACTATGACTATGATTTAACTTAATGCTTAAATAATTGCCACTTCCAATCTTTCCCTTGCTAGGTCAGCTCAGAAGGAATTACACTGGCCATACTTTCCAAATAACTACCAAATGCAGTATCCCATTCCACTTTATTTATCATTCAGTCAATTATTCTTTTTACTATTCAGAGAATTTTTTTCAAAAAAGCTAATTTTGAGAAAAAAAATATTGTCTACATCCCTCAAAATAAATTACATCACTGACTGAATGCCCCACTTTTCGGTAAATGAAACATTAAGTTACCTTCATGAATAAATGAACAAATTAATCTGCAGAGAGATTGGGAATATATGCTTTTTAAAAATTTGTCAAATATCTACATCCCTTTGATATAAGGAATTTTAACTTTCTCAGTCCTTGCACCTGCAAAGAGATTTGACAGCGTGACCATCTCTGCTGGTTCCCCTAAATGGACAGCAGCGACTGAATTAGCACAGTTTCTTCCATAACCAGAGCCTTACAGTCAGTGAAACTGCATGATTCACAAAGTCAGCTAGATGATGTATGCTATGGGTGAAAACAGAATGCTGTAATGCCAAATAACAGATTTCAGCTGTGAGATGCTCAGCAGGAACTTACACTGATACCTAGAAAATAATTTTTCAAAAGCACAGGGGTATTAAATAAGTATCCCAGATAATTATTTTATGATATACTAATTGGTAGCCTAACATGGAGCAGCTGTCATGGAATCAGATTCTGCTGCATTATTGGAACTCTTGAAAGCACCAGGAAGCTGCCTTCTCCAGCTTGCAAGCATAACCAAAACTGTGTACTGAAAGCTGCCCAAGAACAGGCTATGCTGACCATTCATCACTTCAGGATCTCCTGGAAACAGGAGGACTTGATTTATTTGTTAGGCTGTTGCTAAGCTGCATTCACACTTCCTCAACATACACTTCTGTGAGCCCCAGCATCTAGTCAAGCATTTGCTTCTTTCTTCTTCCTTCCATGAGACAAAGATATACACATCCTATTTCCTATCCATTTCCTATCACAAATACTTCTGTGGCACAATTTAAGAGTCATGCAGGCATTTGGTGAGATGAACTAACAAAACTCTTTCTCTTGCAAGCAACATGGTCAGAGTTTAAACTACTGTGTCCACAATTTGAAGATTTGATTGTCAATGCTTCAAGTCCAGAAACCACAGAAACATTTAGTGTATTACTGGAGTAGTACACTAGAAATTCAGTATGCTCCAAGGCATTTATTACAGCAGCAGACAACACTTGACCTCCTTTTTGGGTAAAAAGTATGCATTCTGATATGTATAATGTTATTAAATGCATGTCTTTTTTCTCCAGAAGGACTGTGTTTACCATAATAATATCATTGAAATACCTTCACCATTTCCAGCGGCCTGATGCAAACAAATATTGCTACAACACCACTCACCCTTGATGAGATTTCCTTTTGCTTTATGAATGTAGCAGTTACCTATATTTGTTATTTTGTCTTGTTGAATCAAATATGTTCAAAGCAACTGACAGCTACATCCAAGGGATCTCCTTTATACATTACTGAAACATAATCTGTTCTAATTAAAAAGTCCTCAGGATGTTAAAGCCCAAAGACAGACTAAAAATCATGTGTATAATTGAACCCACACAGGTAAGTATCTTCCTGCAATCAAGTGTACATTTAAAAATATTAAAGCATTTCAAAAATCCTATAGAACCATAACTGGAATAAAATATAGTGATTTTATCCAGAACAACCTAAAAACATTCTGCACATGAAGTTTAAATTATTTGTTTAATTTGGCATTTCAATAGAATAGAATAGAATAGAATAGAATAGAATAGAATAGAATAGACCAGACCATGTTGGAAGAGACCTTCAAGATCATTGAGTCCAACTTATCATCCAACACCATCTAATCAACTAAACCATGACACCAAGTACCCCATCAAGTCTCCTCCTAAACACCTCCAGTGATGGCAACTCCACCACCTCCCCAGACAGCCCATTCCAATGGGCAATCACTCTCTCTATGAAGAATTTCTTCCTAACATCCATCCTAAACTTCCCCTGGTGCAGCCTGAGACTGTGTCCTCTTGTTCTGATGCTGGTTGCCTGGGAAAAGAGACCAGCCCCCATCTTTCCACAACCTCCCTTCAGGTAGTTGTACAGAGCAATAAGGTCTCCCCTGAGCCTCCTCCAGGCTAAGCAACCACAGCTCCCTCAGCCTCACCTCATAGGGCTTGTGCTCCAAACCCTTCACCAGCCTTATTGCCCTCCTCTGGACATGTTCCAGTAAGTCAACATCTTTCCTAAACTGAGGGGCCCAGAACTGGACACAGTAATCAAGGAGTAATACATAGCTATTTTATTAGTTTTCTTATTTCCATCTGATCTAGTGTGAGGTGTCCCTGTCCATGAATTGGATGATCTTTGAGGTCCCTTCCACCCCTGAAAGTTCTGTGATTCTGTGTGATGCTGTGATCTAGATTTTATTTGACTTACTTTCTTCTCAGTTAGCATGAATAAAGAGCTGTGTTTACAAGGAACGGAACAGCTGTCATGACTGAATTATCAGACTGCATTTATTTCCTGTTTGACTCCAGATATCCTTCTTCCACTACCTTCAGCCAAGTGGCAGGTACTAATGGAGAAAATTCTGCAAGATTTGTCAGAATTATTTATAACACCTATTGAGTAAGTTTGAAGTTCTTCCACAGAAAACTGCTGAGGGACTGGAACTGTGAGTTTCACAGGTTATTTTCAGATGACAGTGAACCTCTGCTTCAGCTACCAAAGTGCTAGATCTCTTTCAAGGAAGTGTTAAGTACAGCTTATAATTATTCCACACTGAGAAATGCAGTAGCCCTAAAATATGCCTGAGAAACAAGCTTATTATTTGATGTGGGTCCACAGATAATTAAGCTCATAGAAAAGCAGCATTTACATATGTCTGGTTTCACTGTGGTTTCCAACTTTCCATCAGCTCAGAACCTTTTCTATGGGATACTGACAGGCTTTGCCCCAAAACAATGCTTCATAATTATGAAAGGTTATTCCTAATACCTCTCCCTGTTTCTAAGAAGTCTACTCTCAGAACTCCATAAATGAAGCCTGTTATTTTTCTGCCTTTTCCCCAACCCAGTTGCACATAGTTTTATAAAAAAGCATGTATGGAAATGAATTTAAAAAATGCTGTCTGGTGCTAAAATTAAAAGGGTATAGTGCAGAACAGAGGAGTAATTAATGGGTTTGAATTTTACAGCTGTTTCCAGCTGATTGTTGCACTGTAAATAAAGATTCAAGGTGCCATCAGCTTGCTTGTTTGCGTGTGCTTCAATGTGCACACATAACTGTAGAAATATACAGGCTTTCCAATCAACTCAAATGAAGCAACAATATACAGGGGGAAAAAAGATATCTCCTACTGAAAGAAACTGTAAATGATCACAGAGAAAAAGCTCAGTCTTATAAAAAGAAAAGTGGTTTTCCTAGAGTAATGACTGAGATTTAATTGTCAAGTAGCATAAATGGTTCCCCAGAGCTGTGGACCAAGCCAGGCTCTTCCTTGATCCTTGGCTACATTACTGAACACACGCTGTGACATACTTTGTACTTGAATCTTTTTTCTGACCTTAGTTTTGATTTTTCTTTTTGGGGGTTGTTTGGTTGGTCGTGGTTTGGGGTTTCTTTTTCCATCTCTGTGTCTGTGAAGAATTGCAGAAGGTCCTTCTGCAATAGATGGGGGCCTATTGGCTGGACCATTTTATTATTCTGTTTAGTAGGATGTACGTTATAACAGAAAGATGTATTAGAAGGATGCTCCTAACCAATTCTCTCTTAGTTGCTATTCCTAATCTGACTGTAGAGAAATTTAAAAGGGCTTTCACCCAGCTGCTGTTGAAGTCTGTCTCTCAGAAAGGTGGGGAAGAAGACAAGATTTTTACGCTCCTGGTTGAAGCTGAGGTCTTCCACTGTTTGGATATGTAAGCAGTGGGTCAGTAAATCCATCAGGACAAAATCCAGGGCTCAAGCATGATTTTTAAATAAAAAGCTTAGGTATTTCCATGTGAGTTGCAAAAACTGAATCTTTGCTCCTAAGCCTGCAATACTTTGTACCGTATAAAACTAATCATCATTAATTTTTTTATCTAATAAACCAAATCTCGGGAACTATTATACCCTTTAAAGCATGCAACTTCCTTCTGGGACTTTGTTAATAAAAGTAATCTGTACTCAGATGGCTTTCTCTCTGCTTTGCTCGATGTGGTAATTGCTATACCATAACAATTACTTTTATCCGTACATGAATTCATATGTAAGAAAATTACTGAAGTAATTTGAACTTTATAAAAACGTGCATGCTCAGGCTCACCAGGAATGAGCAATTCTGCTTACAATATAAACTATTATTTCTAATCTACTAATGAGTTCAATTAACTCAGTTCCAGACTCCCAACAGTGGTAGCTTTGTACAGGACAAAGAACCTGTATTCTTTGGTAGGAACAAGGACAAACAAGCTAATTTCAGCCTCCACTGCCATTTGACTCAATGATATACTGCTTTTGTTCCTTAAGGATTTGCTTTCCAGAAGCTAGAGAGCTTTGAGTGCTTATCTTTAAAGATTTCAGTGCAGATTTAGACTACAGAATACCTGTCATGCTATTTAAAACGTAATTATCTTTGCAGTTTGTTCTGGAGGAGTTCACTATGAAGGTCCCAGTGGCAAGTATAGTCTCTCTTTGGCATACAGTAAATATCTTAATTCACAAATTACTTTTAATGGGGAAGTGTCAGATGTTAAACCAGCATTATACATAGCGTTGTCCAACTAAGAAGCAGTGGCTCAGCCTGTATTTTTAGCTTCACACAAGTTTGACATAAAGGCCACCAGGTTGAAAAAAATTGCCACTCTGAGTCTGAATTTCATGTTGACTGCATTAGTCCAAGGAAGTTAAATTAAAATCAAAATCAATCACTACAAATCAAAATTAAGGGCAGAGAGAATAAAATAAAAAATAAATAATTACCCCACCCTCCAAAATTAAAATAAATAAAAAAAGAAATAAAAGCTGAAAAGTAAATTTAATTAGCATAATTACATTTTAAGGTATTGGTTTAGCAAACCTGGTATAAATATATCCATAGTGGCATATTAACTACCAAGACATTTTAAAATATTTCCTTCAAATTCATTCCATTTTCTAGCAAAGCCCAGGTCCCTGGAAGTCACACAAGATGGTTTGTCCAAAGTCTACTCAGTTAAGATTAATTTAACTGAATCTGGAAACGTTTTTACAACATATGAGCCCTTTTCAAGTCATTGAGGTCTCTAATGCTTTTGAAATTGCGCATTTAACTTGGGATTGCTATTAACACTTGTGAAAGTGTCCCTAAGATCTGCATTGTGTGGATGGGAGCCTGTTCAGGGAAATCTTCCCTGTTACATTGACAGCTTTTTACAGAATTGGACCTCCGTGCACTCTGTGCTAAGGACATCAGTGTAAGTGACCCTGCCTGACAATATAATCTCTGAAAAATGGACCACTGGTACCACTCTCATTTGTTATTGTTCTAATTCTTCATTGCTTTCTATTGAGTAGGCTTTCTATCAGCAGATAGCCCAAATCCTTGACTGTAAAAGTTTGGGGTGTGAATTGCATGCTTCAGAAGAAACTTTAAGCAGCATATCAAACATGCAAATTTGAAGAGGGAGGGAAATACAGAGAGAGTGAGGCCCATAAAATAATCAGTACAACTTAAACGTAGTATGGAACCAAGACATACACTGCATGCTCCAGCAGCATTGAAGAAATTTTGGCAGACATCTTTACAAGACCATTCTGCTTAGAAACAACTCAGAGGCCAGCACACTGAGATATAAACTGTAAGTTACTAGTTAACTGTGATATAGTATGCATCTTAAAATTCTTTCACGAAGAACAAATTTAATTGGAGTCAACCCACATTAAGCATGATTGCCAGTAGTACTGCCAGCAACAATAATCATAAACAAAGCATCAAACATTACAAAATAAATCACAGCTTTTCATGAATTTATGTATTTACAGGCCAGATTATAGTATTCTGACTCATCTTCGTGATAATTTAATTCCAAAATAGCCTATTTTTTTCAGCAATAGAATACTCAGCATGATTATCTCTGTCGCCTGTGGGGGAAGAAAATCCACCCTTCAGAAAATTCTTGTGACTTTATACTGTGGAGATTGGGCAAGCGGGGGAGACAAGAACTAGGCAAACTCTCCATCTGACTTTAGAATCTTGCCTTGTTGCTAAAAGGCCTAAGAGGCACACATGATTCTTATGACATGCAGACCTTCATCTTATGTCAGCTATGATTGCATACAAAGACCAAATTTCTAAAGTGCAGTTCCAAGCATCCTTTTCCTTTTCTGTTTTTCCCATTCGACTTACCTGGTTTCATCAATATAGACTGCCTCCAGCACAGATGCTGCATATTCAATATTCTTTTTTAAATCCACCACATTAATGTCACCCTTCTCCAGCTGCTTTACCAGGCATCTTAATCTGTGGGAAAAAAAAGAAAATAAATAGATCAGTGCATGGCTTATATCAAATTTTAATGACTGTATTTTCTATTTGAAATATTGGAACCAACACAGCAGCCAGTGTAGAGACAGGAGACCATCGCTGCTTCTCTTCTCTTGTTTAAAAAGCTAAATAAAAAAATCTCAATTTATAACACATATAACAATGATGAGTTGCACGTTTGTACAGCTTGCTAAATTTGTAAGATCTGTTTAAAAAAGGCATATACCTTCTTGCAGGTTTGAGAGGACTCAGTAACTGCCATCACAGTCATTCCAGAGTGAAGTTACTATTATGCCTGAGTCTCTAATACCTTTTAAATAACAAATAAATAGTTGTCTTAACTATACTTTTCCTGTTCTTAGACGGTTGATTATATTTTTTTTGACATCCACTATATACTGATTTTGCTTTATTTAAATGTCTTTAATTTTCATTTTGGCCTCCAGTATGTTTTTGCTGCAGAATTTGCATTTCATATTAGTGTGAGTTAATGTGGAACTCCACTATTTCTGTATTTACAGAAAATTAATCATCACACCAGATGAAAGGTGGTGCCTGTAGCATTAGAAAAATCCAAATGTTTTCCTAAAGATGCTTTCACTTTAAGTTTTGAGAACTTTACTTTACATTGTAAACAGAGATACACCCAAAAGGGATTTTGTAATGCATCATATTGCCTGTGTAGTAATACATTTATGCAGATAAACTCCTCGGATACCGGATTTTTCCTAAACTCTGTGATGAGAAGATCACTTCTCACACAGCTCAACTTAACCATAGAGTAGTCACAGAACTGGAGTCAAATGGAAACCTTAAGGAGTAACTGTATAGTGTTGTGACTAAATGGATGCTTAAAGAAGTGTGGGCATTTTCCTTCTTTCTGTGCAATATCTCTGAGTTGAAATAATCTACAGTTTTATACCATGTAAGATAGAGGTTACTGCAATTTTTGAGACATCATTATTTTAACATAACTTTCATTAATTTTTTATATGCGTGAAATGTGAAAAAAATGGCATGAAACAAGGATTTAGTTTAAAAGTGGATTGAAATTGAGTCAGCACTACGATGACTTTAAATTAAGAAATCATATCTATGACTTGAAAAAGTTTATGTAAAAATACACAATGTCTTCTACAATACTATCTTATCCACTACATATTATTTTATTTGGCATATACAATATTTGATTTGAACTAACTGAAATGTATTAATAAAATAAAATAAAAAGACAGAGTGATATTCAGATACTCAAAACAAATACCTCATAAACCTGGAAAATACTGTTCTACCATACAATCACTTTCATGCTTTTTCTGTAAATTTATTTGTCCTAAGTATTAGTATGTCCAACCTGCAAGAATAATTTTAGCAAATAGAGCTTTAAAGCGCCTCTTCATTTCTCAAAGTCCTAATTCAATTCAAATTTGCATAGAACACACCACAGGTAAGTTTTTTGGCAACCATATTTTCTTGGTATGTTACAAAGTGCACTGCATATCAATGGAATGGAAAATTCAGTATTAAAAAATGTCTCAGAGAAGTAAAGTGCGTGGATGAAATACCGTGGGAGCAAATCACCTATACAGAAATAACCTTATGCATGAGAAGGCAGTTCTAGTATGTAACACCTTCCACATCAGACGTATGTATCAACTGAAGAAGCTAATTCATAGACACTCACCCGTCCATAGCCAACACATGCACTGTAGCTCTCCTGTGATATCTACACCCCAATAATGCACACAAACACAGACGTAACTTCTCCTGAGCCCAATGACAAAACGCCCAGGTGAGTTTGGCAGCATTGTCATCACTACTTACAAATAGCTGTAGGGCAGTTCTACCACTTGCAGTTTCCTCTGTGTTTGACTGAGCATGTCTCCAAATCACACTTTCCAAAGTGGAAGCAAAAGTTAATTTAAAAATGCAACACTTCACAGCAGGGGGCCAAGCTATGCTCAAACAATACTAGCTCAAAATGGCCTCAAATCTTTGCTAAAACTATATTCAGTCATTCTACATTTTCTAAGGGCATAGATCAGATGTCAGACATGTAGAATCATTTTACACCTGAAGGAGACAAGGAATACCTGGGGGAGCCTTTAAGACACAATGATCTTGCAGTATCTTGCTGCACAGGTGGCAGGCAACTGATGTAGCTAGATCTGCAGTAGTTCATAGACTAGGAGGAATGCAGAACAGCAACAGCCCAGACAATCTGAAAAAGCTACTCATGCAAAATTAAAGTGATTCTGAAGAGGTTACAGAATCACAAATGGACACATAATTCAATGCTAACCAGTGACCTTGTTACACATCCATGCTTTGTGGAGATGCCCTTAAGGGTATCTGTAGTTACCCAGTGCACATCTATCATAAAGTCACAGGAAAATTTTATTTGGAAGAGGCCTCTGCCTGATCCAAGCTCTTGCTTAGAGCTGGACTCACCTAAAAGTTAGGTATAACTTCAAAGATAGATCAAATTTCTCAGAGATATTTCCACTCAAGCTTTAAATGCATGGAGATTTCTCAAGTTTATTGGGCAACCTGTTTCATTGTTTAACCAGGCTCATGGTGGATTATTTATTCTCAATATCTAACTGGAATGTCCCTTGTGGCAACTTGTGCCCAGTGACTCCCATCCTTTGACGTGCACCTCCAAGAAAAATCTATCTCTACAACTTCCCACTAGGAAGGTGGACATGCAATAAAATCCTGCCACAGCCTTGTTGATCGGACACTTCTCAGATGATGACCATGAGGTCCATGCCAGAAGACAGAAAAATGAACTTCCAATGCAGCAAAATCAAGTGGGCTATAACTCTGTATGAATGATCTGAATATACTCATCATGTATTAAAGAGAAATAGTCAGAGTTTAAGAGCTGATATTTAAGTAATGAAACCAACACTTTAGTAAAGAATAAGTGCATCAATTCATAAGACAAATCGACAAGTGTCAAAATACTCATAGCCCAGCATTCCTCAAGACAATGAAAACTGTAAAAAGGACAAAGAGAAATAAAAAAGAATTATTACTCCGGTTGCATTGGGCAAGATTTTATTTATTTGCTTGGCTTCTCTTAATTAAGTATGGTAAATCAAAAACAAACATAAGAAACGCCACTAGAAAACCTGAAATGGTACTTAAAATTGTGGCTAAGCGTATTACTCTGCCTGTGAACTATGCTACTCAGAAATAAGAGTAACAAGATAAAACTGGAGGGGTTATTTTGTGGAAAAATGGACTGTCTGAACTGCTTTAAAGTGGAAAGAAAATTATATGCAGAGTTGAAGTGACATGACATGTAAGTGAATTCATAGAGAAAAAGGAATAGATTATTTCTCTCAAGACAATGGAAAACTGCATTTTAAAACTAGCAGCCTCAGTTTGTAAGGGAGAAAGAGACATCTGCAACTAATAAAGGGAGTGGGTGGAGAACCAGCTTTTGTCATATTGGGTAAACACCATTAACTGAGCTGGTATTAAATGAATTTATTGACAGTTCAAATGAGCACCTCTTCTACCAATCTTAAGTAGTGCTATTTGTGAGGTTACCGGGACCAGCATCAGCCCAGACTTCACCACCTCATGCAGCTGATGCTTATGTCCAACTTAGGGCAAGAAGTTTTGAGGCCCACCCAGCAATACAGGCAAACCAGGAGAAAACTGGGATTTTACTAGGAGCCAAAGTATACTGTTCTTTATTAACAGTATTAAAATCATGAATCATTTGTTCCCTCCTTCCTCATTAAAATTCTTCCATGTTTTGATAAATATACTGTAACTTTCAGGGTTTGCGCTAAATAAATTGAAGATAGATTTCAGGTTACTTGAGAAGGCTTCCTATGATAGTTTCAGTAACCACAGGGAAAATAGATATTTTATTTTTAAAAAAGAGAAGTAATCAGTGATTAAAAAGGTCTTTTTGCAATATCATAATAAGAAAATGTTCTATACTATGGAATTTAAAAAAAAAAGTTTATCAAGATAAATACGTTTGGAAATACTGAACAATTGTCCTAAACACAGATTAAATAGATAACTAAGAAAGGTGCCAGGAATGAGATTACTGAAGAAGGAAGATTGCAAGGTAGAGGCAGACAGGTGGGACAGTTTTAATGTAAGATTTTAAAGAGACTGCAGAAAATAACTGAGAGTTAAAGGTTCAGTTTAACAGTCTCCAAGAAGCAGAAAAGGAAAATTCAGCCTGAAGTTAGCCTCTAAAACCGAGAAAAGGGCACTGTGGCTGTTTTCCAAAAGACTGCCTCTAACTGCCATCTGAGTTTCCCCATAACTGAGCACTACAACGGAACCACTTTCTAATTCATACATCTGGATTTTGCTTAGAACTCTTTTGCAAACTTTGTATTAAAAAAGACAGGTTTTGCCATAGATATTATTAAAGGGGAAATGAAATAAACCATAAAAAGTAAACTAAACTAACCTTTCTTCCTATTATATTTTCAAATTACACAAAGTCACTGTTAAGATGGGCAACGATCACATGGGCAAATCTTTGAAAATAATAAACACAGGATAATGTTAATTACAGAGAAATAGTTACTCATATTAACATTCGATAATCGTGATGCCAGTTTAAAAAGTATCTGTGTTGGCTAAGTCAACTCCAGTTACAAGCTGCAAATCATAACGTTCCCATGAACTGAGGAAAGTTAGCTGTGTGCCAAATGTATTAGCTCCTTGAAAAGATTGTAAGCAAATACTGACAACATGTTAAAAAGTTTAAGGATAGAAAAAAATCATTTTCTGTAACCAATTATTAAGTATTCCAAACAAAACATAAAACAATGAAGAAGAAAATTAAGTGGGTAATTATAATCTTTGTTACAGAAGTGATTTTGGTCTTTAAGTGAACATTACAAACTAAATGAATATCGCAAAATGGTCTGTGAGGTAATGTGACATTAAAAATAGAGAGGTGAGTAACCATATTCTGACTCTGGTTTAAACGCCACTGGTTTTAAAAAACTTTAGGAGAGTAATACATTTTACTCTACAACTATACAGAATTAAACCAGGAAGCCAGGTTTGCTACCTGCAGAAATACCATGATTTTACTTGAATTCTAAAATTCCCTGCATAAACATCCAAGTTCCAATTATTTTTGTCAAGTGGTATTATTAAAAATTTTCACTTTTCCAATCAGAATATGCATGTATAAAATGAATATTTATCTAAATACACCACTCTGCCCAATAAATAATTTAAAATAACATAGATTGGAAACCAAACCCAAATTGTAGTAATAAAAATAAGACATGCAAAAAGTTCAGGCTCTCACTTTTTTAGAATGGAAAAAGTATAAAATAAGGATTTCTAGAAATCTTTTATTATGACAAAGGATTCTGCAAGATGGAAGAAACATACTGACTATGCGAAAGGAAGATCTCAGGTACAGTTATACTATTTGTAATATGTGGCTATAAAAGACTGGACCTGACCATACAAATGGATGGAATACACTGGAGAAAAATCCATAATACAGTAGTAATCATTAAGGAATGATCCCTTTGGGTAGCTGTCGCAGTAGGGTGCAGCATTTGGCACCCACGGCGATGAAGATGGAATTCAAGCAGGGGGTAGGGAGCGCCCAGGTCAAGGGCTCCTGCCTGCAGCAGCAAGCCCATCAGACTGACGACTGCCTTCATCGCAGATCACATTTATTGCTCTCCCCTTGGCGCGGCTGCAGAGGATTGGCTAATCGACCTCCTCTTCTTACTGGCTGGCAATGCTTATTAGGGTAGCACAGCTGACCCTTATCTCATCCATTGGAGTTACTTGTTAAGCCATCAACAGGTGGTTCCCATTTCACCCCTCCCTGCAATTTCTCATCTTCAAGCATTCACTCCAGGGGACACAGTCCCCCACAATTCCCCTTTTTTGTTTTTCTTCTTTTACTATTTGCCAGCTCCTGTTAAAGCTTATTTCTTCATCCTTTTTTCCTCTTTCTTCACACATTATTGATCACTTTTCAGACATATTCTTTATCTTTTTTCTCATACCTGATCACTTTTCAGACATTCCACCTGGGCTTCAAGCTCCCTTATCTTCATTGATTTCATTATCAGTTGTGCCTTCAAGAGGTAATTCTTCCTTTACTATGATCTCTGAGCTATCTTCTTTCCTCCACCCTTTCACAAGTCTCCTGCACACCACACACTCTAGTTTCTTAATTTCTTCATTTTGCTTCTTGTGTATCTCTCTGAAGTTGCTCCTTGGGAAGCTCACTGCATTTGTCTGTTCTTTCTTTTAGGTGATTTGTTAACTGTTCAACCTCTGTGTTCTGATACTTGCTGACAGGTTAAGTCTTTGTCCTGTATTAGTTCTTGGACCATCATATTCCCAGTGACTCACTTGCCTCACCCAGACAAATATCAAAGCTCTGGTTCTAGACCTCTTAGCTACACTGGAATCCGTCCCAGTGGCTCACCTCCCTCGCCCAGACAGGTGTCCAGTAGCTACACTGGAATCTGGTCCCAGTGGCTCATTGCCCAGACCCTCTAGAGCCATCAGCATAGGGTGACCGATAAAGGCCATCTTTGCACAGAGTGCTCATGCCATCCACTTCACATCATTTGGCTCTTGAGCTTCAAAGTTTCACTGGGCTTTTAACATCTCCTGGTCCTTTTCATGAGCAGCCTGTGCCTTCCCCTTCTTCTGAATCAATATCTACTTTGTGTAATGATGCCTATTCCTCAGCTCTGAATTTGCCTGTCAGTTGTGCAATCCACTATTTAAACAGTACCTCTGAATGGCATTTTAGTAGCTCAATCTCTTCCTGGGGTTGAAGCTACTGCTTTGATTCTTGCTCCAGAAGGGCTGTTCGCACACTTTCTACTTCAGAGGTTGATGCAGAAACATACATGTTTAAACCATCCTTATGAGCTTCTTCTATTTCAACAACCAAAGCTTTAAGCTTTCACATACACACAGCAGCTATCTCAATCTTCAAATCATTTTGGAAAAACAGTCAATAAGCGTTTAGCCTCCAGCTCACCACTTTATGCTTGATGCTTTGTCTATAATTCAGCAACACAACCTTCAAGATGAATCTGCTGTTTACTTTCTAGTGTAGATCTTGTTTCTCACCTTTCAATCTGGTGATTTGTCCAAAGCTCAGTTGTAAGAGACAGAACTTGCTGCTTATGCTTCTCCTGTAGCTACTGACTTTGGAGTCCCAGCTCATCAATGTGTTTATTTTTCTAACTTTCAATGCGCATTCTTCTTGCAGACCAAGGGTGGAAGGGTGGCTTTTTCTATACATCTTTTGTAAATTTTGCTTCTTTTCATTTCATTTAATTTCCCTTTTTTCTTCCAATTTTTTTCTTTCCTTTTTTCTTTTCATTTCATTTAATTTCCTTTTTTCTCCATGTTCTGCTCTGTTTTGCAGCTCTACACGCAACAATGATGACTTCTGCTTGAATTCTCTGGTCCTCATATCACATCGGGGGTCACCATTTGGCACCCACAGCGATGGGGATGGAATTTAAGCAGGGGGGTAGGGAGCGCCCAGGTCAAGGGCTCCTGCCTGCAGCAGCAAGCCCATCAGACTGACGACTGCCTTCATCGCAGATCACATTCATTGCTCTCCCTTTGGCGTGGCTGCAGAGGATTGGCTAATCGACCTCCTCTTCTTACTGGCTGGCAATGCTTATTAGGGTAGCGCAGCTGACCCTTATCTCATCTATTGGAGTTACTTGTTAAGCCATCAACAGGTGGTTCCCATTTCATCCCTCCCTGCAATTTCTCATCTTCAAGCATTCAGTCCAGGGGACACAGTCCCCCACAGGTAGCCTCTCCTGTTACTTTGCTCTTACCTGCAGTTGCAAAATGGCCAACTAACGTGCCCCCAAAATGGCTAACCTTTACTTCAAGGTTTTTTATGGTAGGGAAAACCATGCTGACACAGGGATATTTTGCCAGTCAAGGCAAGATAGCATATCAGTACATATCAAGGATTAGAAGCAACAGCTCTTGACTCTGACCTTGATGTGTGCTTCCCTTCCCTGAAATTTGAAAAAAGGCAATTTCAAATGCAGTCACCTAATATTTCTTCTAATTAGAAGTTCTATCTCCCAATAAATTTTGATACTGAAAGATACACAAAAGAAAAGTCGCATTTTCAGTGCTGCAAATGTGTTTTATGAAATTAATTCTCACTCAGTGCTCTGAGCATATGCACAGGAAGTCTTGTGGTTGCTAAGGGTTTCATGAATTACATTCATTTCATGATTATTTTAAGCACATGAGCAGTACACACTGCTCTGTAATTGTGATTCAGTCATTAGAAAATAAATATTGAATGTGCAGCTAATTCAGACAGTATATTTGATATTCCCAAATTTCAATCTCATTTTGAACAAATACAATAGAAGCTGTGCAGGCACATAACACACACTGAAATGTACTCTTTCTAAATGATAAAAAAATGCATTTTCCTAATGATAGAATCACCTTGGCTGTTTAAGTATTTATCATGTTTATGCACAATGAAGTGTTTTTTCTTCAGATAAGCATTCTCTATTAGGCTTCAACTTATTTTATCTCAGTCATCCTGTAAATCTATTATTTAGCACTCTAATACTGTATAAATATTATCCTCTGGATCTCATTTAGTAACACGTTCAAGTGTGTTTAAAGGCTTAATCAAAATTTAGTCAAAATACCCAATTTTTACCTAGCTGAAATATAGAAAGCCATGAAGTCTTACAGTTTTGACCTGAAACCATAATCTGATCCAGGCTTTAGCAATTTTGAATTTTTGCATTATTCTCAAGAAATCTGATTAAACAAATGGCAAGTATCTGAGAAGTCCTAGCGTCTTAAACTTAGCAACAGTAATGGTCTTCTATTTGCAGCTCTGTAAGCTTTCAACATCATTTCCATCATCACCTGCTGCTCTGGAGAGACATGTCAGAGGAAGTGGCTCATCTGCAATCCTGTTGGTACTGGTTTTCCCTGCTGTTTCTCTTCCATATATTCATCCTTTGCCAAAAGTAACTTTCACAGCATATGCCATCGGCACCAATTCTCAATGTGTGATTTTTTCTCTCACTTTCCTTTGTGACACCCAAGATACAGAATGAAACTTATTTCAGCAAAGCTTCAAGTGTCTTTCAAACATCTCTTACTTCTGCTGATGAACCATCATCAATGCTAATTTGGTTCCTCTGTTCAAGTGTTTGCTAGTTTGGAACTCAATGAAAAAATCCACAAACTTCAAATTACCTACTATGTGCATACATCCAGGTGTTTTATGTGTCTTTGGTTACATTCAACAATTAAACAACTAGTCTTTCACTGTTTCCATTGCCTCAAAGTCCGTTTCCATTACATGATATTCCCATTTCACAATCATTCCATGAAATCAAAGACAAATAATGCATGATCTGTAGGACTGATCTGTAAATTTAAAATTATCCTTCTAATGGCTTTTGCTGAATATTTATTTATTTATTTCTGAAGATTGATATTTGATCTCCAAGGCTCCCCTGAATTGTATATGCAATATATAAAGTGCAAGCTAATGGTGTTTCATCTTGAAGTTGCCAAATACATGAACAGTCTGTATATTTCAAAGTCTTCATCATAATCAAGCTATCAACACACTATCAACAACATGCTGGGAAATTAAATGTAAATTCATCACCTGTCAAAAATGATACTTGAAGATGACCTTAATACATCTTACTTGCTGGAGCTAATGCGATAAACACACAGAAAAGCCTCACGGCCCTTATATCCCATAGTCATCTAAAAGCATTATTTTTTCTTGCTGACACCAGTTTTGAGCACAGTGATCAAAGAAGCTAAGAGGCAGCCTCTAAATCTCCCAAAGCAGTCCCCTCCATCATTTAGAAAAAAAAAATCCATGCCAAAAACATATTTCTAAACAGGTGACCTCACACTCAGATATGAGTGTTGGCTTTAATGCTCCAGAAGAAACTTCTATCCAAAACCTCTGCGACACTGGACATTATCAGAGGAGTGCAGGCCTGGCACATCACCATGTATGTGCTTCAGAGATCTCTTAGCCATGCCTCACAGCTCCCAGCCGTCTTAACTGCATCCCTCATTCTTGTAAGAAACATCATTATCTTCTTCTGCCCCAGGGACAGTCACAGAGTCATGGGAGATGTTTGCCGTTTTACAGGATGCATAAGCCTATAGAATCTGGATCCTGGTAAGTAACCTGGATCTTCTTTGTTTATTTACAAATTATTTTATATCTATTCCTCACCTGTTGGCTTCCTGCTTGGTTGCTTAATATGCCACCTTTCATTCCATTTCTCTCAACATACATACAGCATTTTCGATGCTTTATGAAGTCAACAGAGGTAACAGAAGGACCTAAATACAAATGTATTATAGAAGAAAATATTTTTGAAATGGCAGTAGCTCATGGTCACTCTAAGAGCATGGTCAGACATGGTGACCTGGTTATCTCTCTGTGCCCTATTCCATCCCATTTTTTTCTAGAAATTATTTGCTCCCCATATCTGACAGCACAAGTGCATGTGTAACAATATGTCTTCAGCCCAATACTGACAAATCATCTGATTCACTCTCAAGATAATTTACAGTATGAGGACTTCCACTGAACTGTTTGCACAGAACAAGATTAGGGGTCAGGTGTATGTGCCATTTATGCTATCAGATTAATCTAGGTAGCTGGTTTAGCTGGCCTAAAAGGTCAACATAACAATCAAAATAACCTCACTTTAATCCAAGCTCTAACTTGTCATTTGGTTTAGAAAGCCTTCCTTCCTACTTATAATTAAGTACCTGAAGTACCAGAATATAAAAGTTGTGCTTTTAATAGAATATATCTAGGGGACAGGGCCTCAATTCCCTCCATCAGACCTTCCAGAGCCAATTTACCTTGAATTGTATTTTCAAAGTGTATTATGGGTCCCAAGGAACAAAGTATAGATCTGTACTTGTTGACATAAAATTGTGAAATGCAAAAAATACAAATATTTGCATTATGAGCTATTCTGGACTACTGAAAAAATAATAAAACACTCTAAGAGTTAACATAGTCTGCCTAAAATGTAGGAAAAAATATCACCACCTTGATTCAGTTGTCTTTTTTACTGAATAATTAACAGCTTCAACAAATCTATTTTCACTAAAAGACTTTTTCATTCACAAGACAGAGCACAACAGCTGTAGTAATTAAAGTGCAATTTTGCTGTTCAATATTACCATTTCAGTGGTTCTGAAGGTAGGATATAGTACATGTAATGCATATGACAATGTGAAAATATGAAGAGGGCTTTTATTTAAAAATGTAATACTGTAATTAAAATGAAGAGAAAAAAAAAGTAGGAGATGCTAGAATCCAGAACTCTATGATATATGCAAAACTAACTTCTGGCATTCAGAATTGTTAAAAATAAATGTTCTGCTGAAGAATTGCCAAATCAAAGTCTTTCAAACTAGGTCTTGATAATGAGTAGAACATTAAAAAGCTTCAACATACTTGAGAGCTATATGAATGTTTAAAAGATAAAAGAATCAATTGTGTGAACTCTTTCCCTATGTAATTTAAGAATTATGATTAATAGAATGAAATGTAACATGACTATTACAAATGTGCGCTTTTCCAGGATTTGTCTATGTGAGAAACTAAATTTGAATTAAGATCAGGTAAGAAACTGAAATTCAGTATTTGTCCTTGAGTGGCTCCATCTTTGAATGCTTCTGAATGAACAGAATAGAAAAAAATCAAATCTCTGGAGCTCATCAGAAAAAGAAAAGCCTCAAAGAAGTTATTCTTGGACAATATCATATTAAACTCACTATTTAGCATATAGTATATGCATGCTATATGCATATTAGGTTTGGTTCTGGAAACAGTTGTGATGGCAATTGTAATAAACCAGACTGTAATTAACTTCCAAGATATCATTTTAATCTTCTGTTGCTTATCATATATGTAGCTGCCTGTTTATATACATTTTACAAAGATCAACCTGATCATGGCAAGATTCAGATAATATTTATGATTAGAATAATAAGGAAATGGTACTCCTTCATCAAGAATTTTGAAGCACAAAACATTTTAGTTAACAGCCCTGTATCTCCAGACATCTTTCAGTCCAAATGGGTAACAGTAGAATTTATCAGAATGTGCCACATTTCCTACAGAAGAGATGTGTTGGGGCATCCTGGCTGGTATCAGGAACAGTGTGGCCAGCAGGAGCACAGAGGTCATTCTCCCCCTGTACACTGCACTGGTTAGGCGACACCTAGAGTCCTGTGTCCAGTTCTGGGCCCCTCAGTTTAGGAAGGATGTTGTCTTGCTGGAGCGTGTCCAGAGAAGGGCAACAAAGTTGGTGAGGGGTTTGGAACACAAGCCCTATGAAGAGAGGCTGAGGGAGCTGGGGTTGCTTAGCCTAGAGAAGATGAGGCTCAGGGGAGATCTTATTGCTGTCTACAACTACCTGAAGGGCAGTTGTAGACAGGCAGGGGCTGGTCTCTTCTCCCAGGCAACCAGCACCAGAACAAGAGGACACAGTCTCAAGCTGCGCCAGGGGAGGTTCAGATTGGATGTTAGGAAGAAATTCTACACAGAGAGAGTGATTACCCATTGGAATGGACTGCCCAGGGAGGAGGTGGAGTCACCATCATTGGAGGTGTTTAGGAGGAGACTTGATAGGGTGCTTGGTTGCATGGTTTAGTTGATTAGGTGGTGTTGGATGATGGGTTGGATGTGATGATCATGAAGGTCTCTTCCAATCTGGTCTATTCTATTCTATTCTATTCTATTCTATTCTATTCTATTCTATTCTATTCTATTCTATTCTATTCTATCCTATCCTATCCTATCCTATCCTATTTTTTTTTTTTATTTTAGAAAGAATGGTCTTTAATTAATTATCACTCTGTTCTAAGGAGCCATACCATTGTATAAGTGGCCTTGTTAACAACAACATCAGATCCCGCATGCTTTCCTAAGGTAAAGTAATGGACTGTGCCTTATAAAGCACCTCTTGTGCACTTATAGCATAAAACAAAAAAAATCACTACAAATAATTCTCAGCCTTTCTGTCCAACACAATGACCATCTTCCTTAGCTGATAAATGATACAGAGATCCATCACGTTCTAAAGAAATTCTCACACTGCTTCCAAAATAAAGCACATAACAAAATCCATCCAGCTACATTTCTTTACTTGTGAAATTGCCTAGAAATCATCTATTTATTATCTACACAAATACTATACCAGAAAGAGCTTTCAGCTTTTACGCATTTTGGTATAATAACATAAAGAAATAAAACCAGTGTTGCCTAGGTGAAGACTATCTGCACTGATTTTTTTATTGTTTTTTTTTTAATTCAGCATATATTTAAAGTTTTGTTACAAAGCCATTGGATAACACTAATTATGAAGACAAGAGAGTTGTTTAGAAATAGATGAACATCTCATGCATATAATAAACATATATAGATTTAACAGTGCATGTAAGATATTTTATTGCTGTCATCAGTGACGAGCATCAAAGGCCCTTCATTCATTTGCAATGCTTTCTAGCAAAGTTTTAGTCCTGAATATACATAAAATCATAAATTACATTGGTTTGAGTTAGTAAATCCTATAGTGTATCTTCTTTTCACTACAGGCCTAGCTAAAAAATAATTCAAAATGGAGTTCTTTGAAAATCCCCAGCACAAGAAGAGCTATGATGATGTCCCACAGAGCCAAAGCAGCAGGCAGCTGAGCTAAATGGTTGGTGTCAGCAAAGTGGTACACAGACTCTCAAGACAGAACAACTCACCCATGCACAGAAGTAGGACTCATTATAGAAGTATTTGTCAAACAACACAATTTCCAAGCTATGTCTTCCTATGTCCACATCATTGCTCTAGAAAAAGGCTAAAACTCTGTCTTAAATTACCAACTTTGTGTCATTTAAAGCATTTTAAACTTCCTTTTTTTGATGATGGTGGAAGAAATGCTAACTTAATCATCTCTGTGTTTTTCAGTAGAATCCCTTATACCACTGTAAGTTTAATACATGTTAGGCCTACATCTGCTCTGAAGAAAATTACTTTTCAGATTTTCTCCCATATTATCTTGTCATGAATAAGGCAGGTTTTGAGTTGCATTTCTGAGTCTTGCCAGCATCTCCAAATCTCATGTTTGTAAAACTGTGGCATTTTTCCAGAACACATTGTCTTATAAATCTTATTCAAACAGAAAAATCTTTGAAAAGCATCTTGTGGACCTACATCAGTGAAAAAACACGGAAACTTTTCTTTTATAAATAAGATTACAGAAACCCCATAAAAGTCAGTTAAGAGTTTTTTTTTCAGACCTTTTAGAGATTTTGTTTTAAAAAGAAACTAAGATAAATATATCATGATAATCCTATTCACAACACCTATAGAATCTCTGTTTATTAAGCCTGTCATTGCATTTAATTAGGTGCTCATAACTATTAAAAATATAAACAGTATTGTAAGATGGATTCCTGCCAGTGTATTCTCTATTAATAAAAAAAGTCCCTGCAGTTCCTCTACTATTGAATTAAATGGTACAATTATGTGATCTGCCAGATCATTTACAGCATCCTCCTATGGAAATGGACTGTTTTTATTTAGCTCTTAGGTTTAGCTATAATTCTAAAATACAAAATGATAATGTCTAAATTTTTTAGTAACCACAGCAAACCAACATGTTGCAGTGCTTCTCCTAATGTTAGACGTTCTATTCCACATTCATATTTGACATAATCTCAGTATTTAACGCTTAGGTTTATATTAATGCTATAGGCATTCATATCACTTAACATAGTAAGCACATGCACAAGAACTGCCTTGGACCTTTCAATATACCCCAGGGATAAAATTGCTTGCATAGTTCAAGTAGATTATGAGTATGGAAATTTTAATAAAAAAATTTTCAGTGAAAATTATAGAGAATCATAAAAACTTTGGGGCTTTAATAATTGGCATTTTCTCATGAAAAACAAGCCTGTATTTTGTCAGGAACCTCTTATCAGTAGAGCACAGAACACTGCAAGCATTTTGCAGTCACTTTGCTTTTTTTCTGGATGTTTGCGATGGTAAATGACAGAACAGCTTTATGTCTTCAGCAGTTGATTCTCATATGCATCAGCCTCTGGGCCATCTGATAAGGATTGTTCTGCCTCTCTAAGTCAGTAAGTACATTAGACCTTTGCTTAGTTGACGTAAGTATATATCAGCCAATTAGGGGATGCCTGTTTTATCAGGGGAACTCTCAGCAGCCCAACAACAAAGAGTCTGGTCCTAGTTCCTAGTCTCAATGATTTTATAATCTAGTTCTCTCAGGATAGAATAAGAACAAGGATGTCCAGCTATGGCAATAAGCATATTAATTCCTGATCCTGTAATTTCTTTGTGTGCATACTTAAGGCAATTGCCTTATCTTTTCAGAGAGGAGCAGGTAGTAAAGTGTTGACAGAGAAAAGGAACAAAAATCATATATGCAAATATTCATAACTAAAATAAAGGAACTTACTAAGTTCCCATTCGTGTTCCTTTCAACTAAATTAAATTTCCTTTTATAGCTAATCAATAAATTATTTTCAGCTTTATTTTAAATCACCATGGACATGTTTTCAGCTCCAACAAAGGTTGACAAATTTCATATTTTAAGCTCAGGTGACCTATTAAGATCTATTTTCATTACGAATATACATATTATAATACCTAAGCTAAGTCCATGTCCAACTGAACAGGAATCATTATCCACTTTTATCAGTAGATTCAAAATTCAATCCAGTGATTCAGATGACCCTATGGAGCGAGCTAGAATGGACACAATTGTCTCACAGGAGAGAAATCTTGTGCAGAAGAATTTTTGTCTTGTGCAAAAGTACCTGATCTAAAGATCTGCTCACCCTAATACATTTGTATTTCTGCATTATTCACCTCTTTCCAGAAGCTGCAGTATATGTTAGTTACAATATTTAGCAGTCTTTGAACACATAGTATCAGTGTATGCTAGAAGACAAACTTGCTAGGCTGAATTATTAGGCAGAGTAAAAAAAGATAAAGGTTCTGGAGAACTGAAGCATATTGTATCTACTATACAGAAATTGTTAAAGGTCCTGCAAGCAGAATGTAGACTTTTGTTTCCTGGTTTTTTTCCAAAATTTTTGACAGAATGATACAAAACTTCAGCTTCAGTTCTTTGTCTCAAGAGAGACACACATCAACTGAAAATATCTATAAATGTCAGAAAGAAGCTCTGTATTAAATTGCTTGAAGGATCATAACTGGCATAATGCCAAAAGATCCCTTGAACTTTGACCTGCCTATCAATATAGGCAGCTGGCCATTGCTGTCAGCTGGAGAGATCATGTAGCTGAAAATGTCTGGGACCTGTCCAAGAAGAAAGAAAATAAAAGGGGGGGGGGAAAGGAGGGAAAACTATTGCCATAGTAAATTAATAATTTTCCTTTCATCTCTTTTCTTTGAGATATACTTCTACATATCACTGTAAAGGAAGCGCTTCCAAGGAATTGCACATATCTGATGTACTGAAGGAGTTGGCTTCCTCCCATGAGTCAACAAACTGCCAGAAGTCACTTTTCTGCCTGGAAGCTTTCTCAAGCTAGGTCAAAGGAAAGGAGCCAATCTACAGAACAATCCAGTCTGTCTTCAGGTTTGAGGTTTGGCATAAGTTTCAGCTCTGATACTAAGAAAATCTTAAATCAGAATTGGAAAAGCAATAGCAAAATGGGTAATCCACCTTAGACATAGAAAGCGAAATGAAAACACATTCACACAAAAACTATAATATACCATAACTGATACCAACACCCATCTCAAGGAAGGAAATGTTTAAGTAATAACAAAGTTCCCTCATACTAATTTTGCTCTAAATTCTGAGCACTTAAAGCTGTGCAGCCAGTTTGATCTGCAATATTTGTATGTTTGAAATTAATTTAGCTAGGAATGCTTTATGCCTTGCTCTTCTATCATGTTCTCTGAAATACAAGGAAAAGCAATATAGGCACATAACCATGGATTTAAAAAAAACAATTAAATGTATACAGAATACACTAAAATAAACAGATTTTCCATTTGCATTAGCCAAGAAAACATATCAACCTCTTTAAAAAGCCAGCGCATATAAATAAAGTAGTTGCTTAGGTCATCTGTGAAGCTTTCTATATAGTAAAGAACTGAATTATGGTTTCCTGTTCCGTTATTTGTTGTCTTTGGTCACTATCCAGGTGCATGGAAAAGTTTTCAAAGTAATATTTATCACAGAAAAAAAGAAAATTATTTGGAGCTACAAACTGGGTAGCTTCTTTAGCAGGAAGAAGAGGTTCTGCTTAATGTTGTTCTGGCACACAAAACATAAATCTTGTCTCAGAGAGAGATGCTGTATAACCTAGTGTTTTGCTTCTTTCACAAATTGACAGACTGCTAGATTTGACAGAATATTTTACAAACCCTAAAGTGCAAAGCCTTCTGTGTAAATATACATGTTCCTTTTTCATTATTAGCTCTAAATGTTGGGTGGCTGTGAATGGACTGTCATTTATCACAGTTCCTGTCATGAACAGCTGCTGCACAGCCAGGACTGGAGACTGGAGAACTCAGTCATGTACATTTTACCTACAACACTAAGCAATTATGTGTATAAGTAGTTCCATTAGCATCAAGAGGGAGACAACATAATTACAGGTTGGTACAACTTGGGCTCAGAACAAAACAAAAACAATACCAGGAACTTAATTTTATATCAGTCATCTTATACATCAAAAATACATTATGCTCAGAAATAGGAGGCTCAAAACAGTTATCTGACAGGCATCTTGCACCATTGGAGATGCCCTGGATATCTCACCTGGTCCCCAGCTGCTGCTCCAGAAGAGCACAGGTGTCCTGGAGGTCCTGTGTCATATCTGCCAGCCCTGGGTGGATGTCTCAGGCACCCTTAGGTGTCTCAAATGGCATTAAATGCCTGTATTTGAGCGACTGATGCAAGCCTAGGCTGTCATTTCTAACAGGTTAAGCAGATATATGCTGCTTCAGACAGGAAATATTCAGAAATCGCTGAAATCTACTTGAAGATAAATAGGAGAAGGGTTACATTTCTTCAAAGACAGAGAGCGTGTGGGATGGTGCTACTGCTGCAGTATGACATAAAAAGCCTGGTCTTGTACATGTGTTGTGTGAACAGAAAAAAATAAAAAGAGAGAAAAAGACAGAGAGACAGAAGAGAGAGAGAGAGAGAGAGAGAAAGAAACCTCATATATACTGCAGTTTTATGAGATCTCTGGAACACAACTACCTCTTGTTGTGTGTGATTTTTCACCTCTTGTAGTTGATTATAACCTGGCTTAACAAAGGAGGCCTTATGATTTACTACTGTGTCCAGGTCTTACCTCGCTTTTGAATCAAGTGTGACACCTGAGTAACATGCATTGGAGAGCAACATACATTCTTAACATCAGAATCTTTTTACACCGCCAGTAAAGGAGCACAGATTAAATCCACCTCTGCTACTGGACAAATATAATTAACTGGTTGTGTAAATGCCAATTCCACAAACAGGAGCCAAACCCACAGATAAAATACATGTGAATTGTTTTATTGTTCTTTTTGAGATCAACTGTGCTCCAGCTTATGAGTTACTAGGTCTGACTACCAGGTTACCCAGGGAACATGCAAGTGTTGCAGTATAAGGATCTCCCTCCTCCCCCTTTCCTTTATCCCAGTACTAAATCTTCCTAGTCATCTCCCTCACTTCTCCAAATACACATTTTCGTTCCCTGGGGAGAGGCCAGCTGAGATGTTTTTCTGTCAGCTCTGTGATATGGCACCTAACACTGAAGAACAGGACTGATATCTCTTCTCATCACAAATGAAGCTGGAACAAGTCCAGAGGAGGGCCACAAAGATGATCCAGGGGCTGGAACACCTCAGCCATGAGGGTAGGCTAAGGAGATTGCTCAGCCTGGAGAAAAGACTCTGGAGGGATCTTATAGCTGCCTTCTAACGCCTGAAGGGAACCTACAGGAAGGCTGGAGAGGGTCTTTTTACGAGAGTGTCCACCAATAGAACAAGGGGAAATGGATTTAAATTAAAGGAGAAGAGGTTTAGATTCGATCTTAGGAAGAAATTTTTCACTACTAGGATGGCAAGGCTCTGGAATGGATTGTCCAGAAAGGTTGTAGATTCCTCCTCCCTGAAGATGTTCAAGGCCAGGTTGGATGAGGACTTGAGCAACCTGGTCTAGTTGAGAAGCATCCCTGCCCATGGCAGGAAGGTTGATTAGATGATCTCTAACATCTCTTCCAGCCTAAGCTGTTCTATGATTCTATGACTCCAGGATTGAATTTAAGCTCTCACTTCTCCTCATGGCATCTGCTCAATTGACCTTAAAATCCATCCAAATCATATGCAAATATTATTGTGTGAGGATAGGAAAGGAACTAAAGGATAAACTTGTTTAAAAGTTATGGCTACCTTAAAGACAATTTTCAGAAATGAGCTAATAATAAAAGGCTACATAAAATGATAGAATCTTTAAAATTAACTTAGTACCTTATCCTACTAAAAAAAAAAAAACAAACAAACAAAAAAAAAACCAAAAAACAAAAAACCAAACAAAAACCAACCAACCAAAAAAAACAGCAAACCCAAACAGCCACCACAGAACCATAATAATTTAAAAATTCAGTTTATCATGTTCAATCACACTTCCTAGGATCTATGACTGTATGTGAGATCCAAAACATTTAATGTACAAAACAAAAATATTTTTGAGAGTTCAAATTGTACAAGTCAGATGGATAATGGACATCAGAGACATATTTTTACATCCAGCTAATACTTATAGCTGGAGAAGAGGAATCTGCTGCTGACAAGAAGCAACTGAATGATTGTCTAAATAGATAATTACCAGAATACCCTGTCTGGATATATTGGTTTTGCATCTTTTGCATTCCCACTCTAACTAGGACCACAGGGAGTTCAAAAAGTTTATCTGGCAGGAGGTGTGTGTCTTAACCCTCCTTAGCCCCACCATTTCATTTATAAAAATTACAGACTACTATTTATGGACAACATATCACAGGCCAATGAGAGGAATTTATTAAGCCAATCCAAGTAACTTTCCTAGGCAGTTTCTGTATGTGGAATTTAGAGCGACCTCAATAGTCTCTCTGATGTTTGCCGTAATCACAGTACAAATACCATCCTTAAAGGGATGATCAATAACACTTATGACCTTTCAATTTCATGAGGTTCTGAAAATCATCAGAAATGTATGAATACAATTGTTCAGGCATGAATGGATTCATGGCCAATGTACACAATATCCTTATGCATAACTTTCAGTATTTTTTAATTTTCTTTTTCTATTTTTTAAAAGAATATAGCATGATTTGATTTTATCTACCACAAACATGAAAATGAATGTGTTCAGACACATTCCGTGGTATCTATGGCAGTAATTAATTAGGTAGCTTTATATGTTTAAAAAGAGACCTTTTTCTGGGTTTGCGCCCATCTTCACTGAAGAAGACAGCAGTTCTATTCTTTTACCACTATTCACTCAACACTGTAAAAACTGATATACAACCATCTTGTACCACTTTAGAGAGTTTCCAGCTACTGGAAGGTATTTGACTTTGCTTCTGGCCTATGCCACTACTACGGCTTTGTAGAAGACATTTTTCTCCTAACAGTAATTACAAACCAAATATAAATAAGCACACCCTTCTATCTTTATACAATCTATTCCACTAAAATTAGACTGCTTGCTTTATTTATTAGGAAATCACCAAAACATACTAAGCGTCTATAAGAGAGAGTAAAATACTGGCCTGGCAATAACTCAGACATCTACTTCAGCTCTTTAAGGGTCCCAGTGATTCTCTCATACTTCATTTCCACTTAAAGATGTTAGAAATGCCACCAGCCTCTGCCTCACAGGTAGCTGCTTTGGTAGGCACCTGAACAAAGCTATCCCAACACTAAGACAAAATCAAGTCTAGCCTGAGCTTCTGGGGACCCTTGAATTGGCTGTGCTGCAAAACTGGAATTGTAATATTTACAGTTTTCCAAAGGAAAGGAATCCTATTTGTTAAATCAGAAAGCCTCATTTGTGAACAATGGAAAATACTAGCAAACTGTACTTTTTGAATAGTGCCAGCTCTTTTACAGCTGGATTGTACAGCATACCATATCACGTCACTGGAGACTAAAATAAAACCTTCCCAGAAACCCAAGTGCCCTATAATACTAATTTTAAGAGACTCCAAAGTTATTCCAAGCAAATGGTTTTATCTAAATTTGGCTATTAATTCGTATATTCAAACTGATTTTGAGAAAGACTGTATGTTTGGGGTAAACATAATAAACAACATGGAACGCTATGTTTTCTCTGTGCACCAGGAGTTGTGTCTCACTGAATGTCAGCTGAAAAGTACAACTAAAGGTTAAGAGGATATTCTTTTCTTCACTTGTGATTCTGCCTTGGCACCAAATTCTCAACAAATGTACAAAGACTTCTTAGCCACACAATGACTTCTGAAGATTCTCCACAGTAAAATGTCTCTGAATGTGTTTCAGAGGTTAGAAAGACATCTGACCATAAGACCATACTTTCATTTGTACAAAATAATTCTGAGATCTTGTGGGTCAAAAAGCCCCAGATAAGATCAAATGGTCTCATCCTTTTTATGTCAAGGCCCATCTATCAGTTTGGCATATTCATTTTATTGTAACTCTCCTCATGCACTTGGTGCTACAGGCATTACTGGAATTTCTTCAGAATCACAGGTACCAAAAGAAAATAGAATGAAAGGAGAGCAGAGGAGCATGACACTAGTAAAACCGTATGAAAGTTCTCAGCTCCCTGACTATTTTCTATACAAAATCTGAAAAGATCACAGTCTCATCATGTTGTTTCCCAGAGGCAGGAGTAACTGCCACTGTTTAATTAATAATTAACTGCCCTATCACTTTTTACATACTTTCTGCTGAAAGATGGATTTATTCATGTGCTGTAACTGAGCCTGTTGGATTGCTTAGAAAACCATTCTCTTCAGTGAATGGGCAACTGCAAAGGCCTGAAAGTGCTGTAGTCTCACGAGTCCTGACAGAGGAATTCCCTTCAAGGTCAGGGACATTCATGCCCTGCACATTCCCCAGCCAGAAGAATTTCTTCACAGGAAGGTAAAATACAAAATTATGCTTGGAACAAGCTAAAAAACCCCAAACCTAATGTTCATATCTTGTAGTAACTTAGCAGAACATTCAGTGCAAGGGAAATTTTTATCCATCTCATCTTCACGTGATGTAATATTCATCTAACTGCTCCCTTTTCCTTTTAAATTATATGCATGCTGTATACATATAACCTAAAAGTTATCCAAGTTTTCCTAATATATTTTCCTTTAAATTTTTTTGGGAAAAAAAAATTGACTAAAAGTGTTGGAATCTCAAAGCATCCATTGGAATGCTCACCTGACTGGGTGCGTTCCTGTGTGACCTGGTATAGGTGATCCTGATCTGGCAGGGAGGCTGGACTAGATGATCTCTTGAGGTCCCTTCCAGCCCCTAACATTCTGTGATTCTGTGAATAATCTCCCAAGAGAAGTAGCGAATTCCCCTGCACTGGTCAGTTACAAGACTCAGCCCGAGAGGGTGCTAGGCCATCTGGTGTAAACGACACTATCACCTAGAAAGGTTGGACCAGATGATCATTTGGGTCCGTTCCAACCTGGCATTTTGTGATTCTCTGAAATGAAGCTAGGAGTAAGTTAAGTACAAACCTGTTTGTCAGAGAGATGTATGAGTTTCTATCCTTGTGACACTGTATTTAATTTATTTCTTGTGAGTTAACATCATTTTTCTCAAGATGTTTTGTTTGCATAGAAATAGCTGTGTTAAAACATTCAGATACAAAGCAGAAGAGCCTGGGGATGTGGAGTTGTATTTAGTAGAATAGATTATATTTTCATAACACTTTCTGTCCATGGATATTGTGACATTTTATAAACAAGCTGAGACCTACACACCGAATTTTATCTCTGTTCTACAAATAGGGATACTGAGGAACATGAGAAGATAGGTGCCAGGGGTCATGGGAAATAAGACACAACTCTCTTGGCTTACAGGTTTATTTTTGCCACTCTGTGCCCTGTGTTTCCCCCATATGCTGAAAAACCAGCAGGGAGTTAGCTGCATTGCCCAGAACTACAGCCTCATGACACCACAGCGACCAAATACTGAAAACTACCTGCCCAGTCAAACTTATCTTTTAAATGCAGCTCATATGTTTCCTACTAGTTCAAGAACTGATGATTGTCTTCTAGTCTTAAAATCACCTTTCCACAATACTCCCTATTTCACTGCTCTCCAGCTTAAAAAACAACGGTTTCAGAGTTGATTGCTCCAAGTCTATCATATAGTTAAATACAAATAAAGGACTAACTTACACACCACATTTCTTTGCAAAATTCAAACTTTTCATTCAATTGAAAAGTTACATAATTTGCGTACTTTAAGTCTTTCCTGAATGGCAGAGGTAAGTGACAAAAAGCAAGCTGTGTTATAACTGCTACAACACCGTGGATCCATATTTTCAGGTAACTCAATTGCTGAACAAACTACAATACTAATATTAATTATGAAAATTTGAGAAAATAGAATGATATTTTGCATAAGGCACTTGATTATAATAATAATTTCAACCCAAAGGGAGGTATTTAATTCATCTTTCCTGTAATGAAATCAAGGATCAATGATAACAGAAACTTGCATCAACTTGGAAAAAAAAATAGTGGTCTTTTTTTTCCACTGACTTTGCTCATTAGTGCTTTACCTTTTCTTTAAAAAGTTCTTTAACTAATGATAGATTACTTTTAAAAGAACAGCACAAAATTACATTATTTTATCCATCCTTGAACTCTAAGGACAGACCTCCTTTTTCCAACCTCATCTGAACAATATCCTGCAAAACTCTGAGGTCCCTTCCAACCTGAATTATTCTATGATGTGCAGCACAGTAAAGGCCATTTAAAAACCTCTTTCTTCATAGCTATCATTTGCAAAATTTTCCTTTCTCACAGTGTAAAGTTATTTTTACTAAGGGAAAATCACTACAATGAGCTATAATAACTAGAATAAGTTTGGAATCTTGAGAAAGAATATATGAAACATCTGCTTATCTACTTAACTGAATGAATGTAAATGGTCTTTGCTACTGATAACTAAGAGTATGAGTTAATATTGAGTTATTAAACAGTGGATCTCCTTTAATCACCCTGTGATTCTCATTGGCTTCTGCATATTTTAAAGAAACAGGTATTAGTTTTGGCTACCTGATCATGCTGCTGGTTAAATGACTTGGGTATTTACTTGTTCTAGGTGGTAAATAAAAAATATCTTCCTCACTCAAGCAACACTGAGCTCTTTCTTTTTTCTTTTCTTTAGCCCTTCTAGTGAAATCATATTACTTTATATTTTTTTCAGCAAAAACTGCCATCATATGCTTTTATTTTTGCTCTCAGTAACATAGCACATCTACACTGAGTCACACTTCCCATAGAGCGCAGAAGCTCTGTATCTCCAGGTGTAAGAAATCATGGCTGAGTTGAGATCTACTGGTCATACTAAATGGCCAAAAGGAAATCCACAGGCAGTGGAAGCAGGGACAGCTATCATGGGAAGAATATAGGGACACTGCCTGGTTATGTAGGGATCATAAGTCTATGGGACTCTCCGTAATATTTGAAAAGTCCTGGCAGCCAGGTGAAGTCCCTGGTGGCTGGAAGTAAGGAAACATAGTGCCCATTAAAATATAGTCCCCTATAAAATCCTTCTCTCTAAATTGGAAGGATATGGATTTGAACAGTGGACTATTCAGTGGATAATGAATTCGTAGAATAGATGGCTGCATCCAGAGTGTGATGGTCAACACTTTGATGTCCAGATGAAAATCACTGACAAGTGGTGACCCACAGGAGTCCATACTGGGACAAGTGCTGGTAAATATTTTTATCCACTGATGAATTGAGTGCACCCTCTGCAAGTTTACAGGTGACACCAAGCTGAGTGGTGCAGCTGACACACCTGAGGGTGTGCACCTAGAGAGACCTGGACAAACTTGAGAAGTGGGCCTGTGTGAACTTCATGAGGTTCAACAAGGCCAAGTGCAAGGTCCTGCACCTGGGCTGGGGCAATCTTTGGTATCAGTACAGGCCAGGGAATTATATGGTTGAGAGTAGCCCCATGGGAAGGACTTGAGGTTACAGATGAATGAAAAGCTGGACATGGACCAACAATGTTCATTTGCAGCCCAAAAGGCCCATCACATTTGAGCTGCATTAAAAGAAGCCTGGCCATAAGATCAAGGGAATTAATTCTGCTCCTCTACTCAGCTATGGTGAGACCTCACCTAGAATACTGTGTTCAGCTCTGGAGCCCTTAGAACAAGAAGGACGTTACCCCGTTGGAGAGGGTCTGAAGGAAGCCACAAAAATGATCAGAGGGATGGAGCAGCTCTCCTATGAGGATAGGCTGAGACAGTCAGGGTTACTCAGAAAAGAATGCTGCAGGGAGACCTAGTGCTGCCTTTCAGTAGTTAAAGTGGGCATTAAGAAAGATGGAGGGAATTCTTCTAGCAATGCCTGTTGCAACAGGACAAGGAATGATGGTTTTAAAGTAGAGTGGAACGGAACAGAACAGAACAGAACAGAACAGAATAGACCAGGTTTGAAAAGACCTTCAAGATCACCAAGTCCAAGCTGTCATCCAACACCATCTAAACAACTAAACTATGGCACCAAGTACCTCATCCAGTCTCCTCTTAAATGCCTCCAGTGATGGTGACTCCATCACCTCCACGGGCAGCCCATTCCAATGGGCAATCACTCCTCCTGTAAAGAAATTCTTCCTAACATCCAGCCTAAACCTCTCTCCTGGCACAGCTTGAGACTGTGTCCTCTTGTTCTGGTGCTGGTTGCCTGGAAGAAGACACCATCCCCCACATGTCTACAACCTTCCTTCAGATAGTTGTAGACAGCAATAAGGTCTCTCCTGAGACTCCTGTTCTCCAGGCTGAACAACCCCAGCTCAGTATCACAGTATCACCAAGGTTGGAAGAGACCTCAAAGATCATCGAGTCCAACCTGTCACCACAGACCTCATGACTAGACCATGGCACCAAGTGCCATGTCCAATCCCCTTTTGAACACCTCCAGAGATGGTGACTCCACCACCTCCCTGGGCAGCCCATTCCAATGGCTAACAACTCTCTCCATGAAGAACTCTCCATGAAATGCTTCTGCCTCCAAGGAGGTATTTACTGAGAAAATAAAGGTATCCATGTCTAATAAGAACTCACCAAATGCTTCAGACAGAGATCTGCATAAACCACTTACTTCAGTAGGTCTAAGAACTACAGAGGCAACAATCAAACAGCACAGCTGCCTGAATTACCCTAGTGTTGGGTTAATTAACTGCTCTGTGTGCTCTAAAGGTAAGACTTACAAAGCTTCTTTTCAGCATCAAGGTGGTCTAAATGTATTGTTTATTGATGGAAAAACATTAATTACCTTTTCAGAGTTCAAGCCAGATGAGAACTAAGGGTATTTAAAAGGTATTAGTGCACAGAAAACAATATTATGAAAATAATCTCACAGCATTGGAGGCTAAACAAAATGCAAGAGAATATAGTTTTATATGCATTTCAAAGAGAGAGAGACCTGAAAATGAGTGCTACTGAGATAGATTTCAGAAGACCAAATATTCATACTAGCATGTCACTAAATTGTTCTGTAATTTGGAGATGTTTAATTACATTTTAGAAGACAGAGTATTACTTCTTATATGACTTCGATATAAGAAAAAATAATTGTTTGCCTATAACAAAGCAAATCCATAGAAAGTAGAAATTTCTCAGAAGGCCTTAACTAGGAGCTTGAAAGACTCAAAGAGGAAAGTTAAAAATAAGCAAGTATAGATTGGTTCATGTATGACTAGATTGACAGTATCTACAAATATTTTGAGATAATAAACAAAAAGTAGAATAGTTATGCAGTGTAAGGCACTCATATTAATAGCCTGAGATTAAACATGGAAAAACTGAGGCTGAATATCAGGAAAGCTTCCTGGCAGTGAAACAAACCGGGTTCCCAAGGGAAATAATGGAATCTACATAGCTTTAAACTTTTAAAATGAAACCAGACAATATCACTCAGTGTAGTGTGGGGGATATTTTTGCCTTGGCAAAAGACATGGCTGCATGATTTGATACTGGTAGGTCATTGTCATCTCTGATCTCCTTAATTTTGTGACAGAATACACAAGCCATCCAGATGCATGGTCAAGAAAGTTATCTCTGTTTTCACAAACACTAGCAAAAATCACAGACAATAATAGTTCCCACCCCTGAAAAAAAGACTCATCTTTAAAAGAAAACATTTTAGTTATTCAAATGAAATTCACAAAAAAAAATTTCAGTACACAGGGCAGCAAGTTCCCTGCTATGGTTTGGTCATGTACTAGAATAAAATTCTAAGATTTTAGCTCAAGTGGCATAGTCTATGTTTTGCTGATTCAGTCATAGAATAATAGAGTGCATTGGGTTGGAAGGGACCTCTAGAGGTCATCTAGTCCAACTCCCCTGCAGTAAGCAGGGACATCCCCAGCTAGATCAGAATGTTCAGAGCACCGTCAATACTGACCTCGAACATCTCCAGGAATGGAGCCTCCACCACCTCCCTGGGCATTGTGGTCTAGCGTTCTGACACCCTCATAGTAAAGAACTTCCTGATGTCCCTTGTCCTAGTGCTACATGCCCTTCTAAACGATCCCTCCCAAGCTTTCTTGTAGGTCTCCTTCAAGTACTGGAAGGCTGCTATAAGGAAATATAAGCCATTCAGAGTGGCTTTGTCTGAGGCCTCACACTTGGAGGTGTTCAAGGTCAGGCATTCTATTATTCTATGATAACACCGTGTTCATATAATACTGCACTCTTCTTACTGCACTTCTGTGCAACACTGCATCCTAATATAAAACTCTTCTCACTATAACACTGCACCCCTACATAACACCGCACTTCTATGTAACACTGCACCTCCTGTATAAGGCTGCACCTATGTGTAACACTGTGCTAACATATTAACACTGCACACCTATCTAACACTTGAGCCCCTCTTGGGTGATGGATTGGAAAGCTTTTCATCCTGCAGTTCTCTTTCCTCAGTAGCATTTTGAATTAGACCAGATTCCTCCAAGAAAACCAACCTCCCTGATGCTGGGATGTGGAAAGGGGCTGGGTGTGCAGAGGGGTGGGAGGCTCTGCTCCTGCTCCTGCTCCTGCTCCATTCATGCTGGGCAGCAGCTTCTCTTGGATGTGTGCAGGCAAGTGGCAGCCTCTCTGAGCAGTGTTATATAGAGGTGCAGTCTTTCAGAGGCATGCAGTATTATAGTGGAATAGAGCGTCCTGTGTTATAGAGAGGGAGTGCAGCATTATAAGGAGCATGGAGTACTGCATTATAGAGGGGGAGCAACCCCCTATACCATGACACCCCCTACACCTCTACAATATGGCATGCTCTACCTCACTGTGTCATTGCACCCCTATATAAAACTGAATCCACTATAACACAGCACCCCTCCTTCTTAAAATATGGTAGTCCCCATAATGTGGCACCCCTCATAATGCTCTACCCACCAATAACGGTGTATCCCTTACATAACACTACTCTTACACAACTCCACACCCCTATACAGCACCGAACTTCTGTATAGTAACACTGCTCATCTTTATAACACGGCACCACTATATAACACTGCATTCCTATGTCACACTTCACCTCTGTATAACACTGTGCTCAACGAGGGTGCCACATGCCTTCACACATCTGAGGGGAGCTGCTTCCCAGCACAAGTGGGGCAGGAGCAGGGCCAGGGCCAGGAACAGAGGCAGGGGCAGGGGCAGGTGCAGAGCCTCCCACTCACCTGCATGCCCCACCTCTTTCTGCGTCATAGCATCAGGGAGGTTGGTTTTCTTGCGGTGTGTGGTGGTGGTGTGGTGTGTGTGAATCGGTGGGGTGCTGGTCTAATTGAAAACATTACTAACTGCAGGTTGAAGAGCTTCCCAACGCACCCCGCAACAGGATCTCTGTTATATAGAGTCACAATGTTATATATCAGTGCTGTATTATACGTTAGCACAGCGTTATAGAGGGGTGCAGTGTTCTACAGGAGAGCAGTGTTTCATAGGGTTGCAGTGTAATAATGAGTGTGGTGTGATATAGGGCTGCAGTGTTTTATAGAAGAGCAGTGCTGTAATGACCACCCTGTTATAGAGAGGTGGAGTTTTCTCTAAGAACTAGATTGTAAGCTGTGTTGCCAAGTAATGCTGTTATGTGTTTTGTGAATTGAAGTTGTCATAGAGACTACAGCTAGTCTATAGGTATCTTTTTCTCATTTAAAATCTAAAGAGATATTTTTAATAAAGCCAATGGGAAAATATTTTCAGTTTAAAATTTAGCCATCCTGTTAGATATTTCCACTTAGTAATATGCCAAAACTTTTTAAAATCTCTTGATACTCATTCCTTTCTGCACACACTGTTTTCTTTACAAACAGAACACTTTATGTTCAACGCCAGTTCCCGGTCTTGCTTAACTTCCATACAACCCCAGCTGACGTCAGCCCATGCGCGCAGGTGTAACTGTCAACAGAGCCGCAACCCCAGGTTAGCTGCAGTGAATTAAGCAGTACGGTATGTTCTAATATGCCATTAAACGTCATGATTAGCCCAGCTCAGAATGTTTTAACAAGTCACACAGTTTATTGACATATCTTTGCAGATATTTACTCTCCTGATTAAAGTCTTCGAGTTAACTGCTAAGAAACAAACTTACTTTGTGCGCCCTAAATGAGAAGAAGAAAAAAAAAAAAGGTAAAAGCAAAAAAATCGTCCTGAGCACAATTCTTCTGCCTGTTATTTATAGCACAAAGAAACAAAAGTTAATATTCACGTACTGGCTAATCTTTGTTACATGGAAACATTTTGCTTTCCAAAATTAGGTGGTTGATTCAGGGTAAGTTATAAAAACCTCCTGTTTGTTTGAGAAACAAATCTGAACTGGCAAAATATTTGAAGCAGTGTTCAGCAACTATCAAGAAACAGGATTAGAGAAAACAAATCATGTAACAGGAATATTTATTCCTTAAAAAAAAAAAATCTGTAATAAGAAAGCTTTTCATTCTGAGAACACTTAGGAGGCAGAGTGTTGTTACAATAACAGTAATTTTAAAGCCTTTAAAACTGCTGCAATTAATTCTGACATACTAAGATAGTATTACTGATGGAAAAAGTAACAGTGAGAAAGTGCTAATAAATCCAAGGAAAACATGGATACTTATTTGTGAAACATAAGGTTTGATGGCACTGTAGTTAAGGACGCCTTGTGGCTTTTAGAGCTCTGTTTATATTTCCAATACACTATGCAAACTTTCTTCAGCTTAAAAAAACCCACCAAAACGCCACAAAACCAAACACGCAGTAATGGAACCAGGCGGGGAATAGGCTATACTGTGAACAACTATTCTGTTATACAGGGTCATGATCCCCAAATGGCCAAGAAATGTGCAGTCCTTCTGGACTTCTTTTGCTGCACAAGGAACATATATCTCTTTGCAGAAGGCAACATAAACTTAGACTGTCGTTTAGATGTGAAAGCAGAATTTAAATGGTAATAGGTCTACTACTATTCCTAATTTCACTGCAAATTTGCATTATATTCAGAGATGTCAGCATAATTAAATACACTAGGGGGTTAAATTACAAATAGAAGTGATAAAATATATCTGCAGGAACCCATGTTTGAGATCAATATTTCATAATCTTTAAAAAATATGGTGCATCTGTGTGAATTATTAACTGTGATGGTGAATCTGGTATATCAGGACCAGCCTTCACACCATTGTTTTACACAGAACAGCTCTCTAGCTATTCTGTCAGACCCAACTTCATATTCCACCAACCAAAGGTAACAGTGATTGATATCCAGTACAGTGACCATACTCTATTTCCCTCTGTTGTCCACATACTCCTTCCAGTTTCTCCAGAAAGGACCTGGTATGGTGGTCACAAGGTGAGTCAGTTCAGCCACCTCATATGAAGAACATGAAAGAACTTTGCAATCCAGGCAAACAAGAAAGGGAATAGGGCTTCCCCTGGCTCACCTGCATAAACTGACTCACCTCCTGGCTACCGCTGCATCCTGCTGTGGCAGGGAGAGAGAAGAAAATGTAGTCAGGAGGATCTCAGTGCAGTGTAGGTGTAGTGAGAAACTTCACCCTTACAGCACCTCAGGGTGTTGTTCCAGTTTCAGTGGAATGTAAGATAGGCTGTTTCTTACCAAAGCCATCCCTGTAAGAGCATACAGATAGGCTGCATTTTTCTAAGTACATCATGATCCCCAATTACATCGCAAGAAGCTCACTCAGCATCTTGAGTTATCATGTGTGTATGTACAATGAAGGATCCATAGTGGCTGGAAGCAAATAATTGTTTTATTTTGGGAATTATGTTCCTTCTAAATTCATTTGCTGGTACAAGAAGATACCTAGGAGCCATGGGGCATTTCTGGTTTATGGGTCACCCAGTTGCATAGGTAATGTTCTCCACCTGTGCCCATTACAGAAACCTTGTATTTAATCTTGTAAGTTTGTTTATGTCCAGCATCAGGTCCAAATTATTGTGGGGTTTTGTTCAGTTCTCCTTTATACAAGGACTCAAAAGTTTACACGCACTGAGAAACCACGTCTTGAAAATAAATGCAATTCTTTGAAAAGGTCTTTGCACAAGGTCACAACTAATGTCAGAATAAGAAAACCCCGGTCTCAGTAGAGAAAATTCTTGCCACTGAATGTTTCCAGTGCTAGTCTTGACGTATTTCTTTTCCATACATATATTTGTAGCAAGATTGCTTAACTAAACATTAGAGCCTTGAGGTGTGCTAACATGCAGGACTGTCTCTATGTATGTTGTAGTTTAGACTAGATATCCAGCCACTTCTGTCTGGAAAAAGAGGCAACAGAAATATAGTAGACTGACAAAGTTGTGGTAAAAGGGAAACTGGCAAAAAACTAAAGGACAAAAACAGTACTAATGGAGTGCACAAAACTTCAATGAAGTGGAGCAAGAAGAACACAAAAGACAAACAGAAAGCTGATCAAAATCAGTGAGATCAAAGGGACAATTTCAGCAAAGTTAAAAAGAATTATGTAAGAAACAGCAGAAGCAGGATGTTTTCCCATAAGAAACCTTACTTTAGTATATGCACTATCCTAACCTAACAGCATGAGAAGAGGCTGTTTTGAAATGCTAGTAAATCTACAAGTAAATCTGCTTTTTTTATCTGTTTTGGACCTTTCTTCTCTATCCTGGGAAAATTTAGAACTGCTGACAGGCCCAGCATGGAAAATTATTACTTAGTACAGTTTCCCATACCACTGTTTTCTTACCTGTGCATGCAGTAATGATCAAACAGAGTTCTTGCTTACATTTCTTTGAAGAGGATTGCAGAGTACTGCAGGCAACTTGGTAAAGTCATACTAACTATTCACAATCTTTCACCTTTCCATGAGTAAACATTAATTTAAATATACAAATGACAAAGGTTGAAAAGTGCCACTCTTCAAAAAACATTCTGCAGAATATACTTACTTTTTACATTGTTTATTGTAATTTTGTTCATAACATTGCGATTTATTTGCCTCATATTCTTTCTAAAAGCATATCTGGGGACATGATCAACACTTGCAGGGAAGAGACATCAACAACAGACCACTGAATATCATCAACTATGTATAACTCAGAAAAAGAAGCAAAGAAGAGAGTTTTAGGCATGTTTTCAGGATATTCACTTTTTAGGCCACAACCTTAACCCAGACAGATATGAGATAGTGGATGATTCACACTCTGCAACTGTTCATTATTTTTCCTTGAAAGGCACTTGAGAAATCAGCAGTTTTAAACTAAATGATAATTCCACAAAAGTACTATTTTGAAAGCACAAAATTAATCTTTTGCCCTTCTCTTTCAGAATATATCAGAATCTTAAAATATGCTGGGCACATTCAAATCTGAAAAATAAACACAATATAAAGATGGTGAGGAACAAGCCAGGCTTCAAAAGCTTTGTGATTTCTCTGTAAAGTATGCAGTACCACAGAATGACATATATCAGTCTAACAAACTCTTTTTACAGAATTCAGTTTAAGATTACTTTACTGGGAGGAAGGACTTCTTTTCTTTTTAATAAGAAGAGTAACGTGATTTAAACAAACTGTACGCTGATCAACAGTTCTGTGTCAGACAGAAATGAATTCCCAGATTCCAGGGCTACAATATCTTAAAGTTGACATCCTTTTTTCTATTAACAGATTTTTCTGAAAAGAAATCCAGTTCTGTTTTTTTATCACTCAGAAATGGTACTGAAGTTTCATAAATAATTCTACTTTTATATCAAGATAGCAATGGAATAACTAACACTTATACTAGGGTGGGTATGTTTCACCCAGACAAGAGCAGGGAACTAACAGTGAAGAAAAATAACAGAGAAAAGGTTGCAAAAGGAATTTTCCCGTGAGCTTTTTGCTTCTTACATCCTATAAACCTAGTCATCTGAGAAAACTCAGAGGGTCACATCATTCCAAAAATTATCAAGTGAAGTGGAGGTGGGATAGTAAGTATCTTTGCCAAGCAATGACACTATTTATGCACTCTTGTTCCCCTGATAACGGTACTGTATTCCAATAGATTTTAGAAGTGTTTAGATAGTGTTTAGAAGTTTCTTTGCAGTAACTATTAAGACAGGAGGAAGAGCTTTATGAACTAATGCAGACAGAAGCATAACTAAAACAAATACTAAAAGCCCTATTTCAGTGTATTTTTCTGATTCATATATTCCCTGTGAATTCATGAGATTTTTATAGATTAGTGGAAGTCCCTTGATAAATTTAATGTTCGTCTTTTGTGACTCTTCAACAGCAAAATTTTTAACATCCTTTTTAGTATGTCCAGAACAGATTGTGGAAATATTTAATAGCACTGGTTTATGTTGCACTTTGTTGTATTTCTACAAACATTTTTAAAAGGAAAATTTAAAAAGGGGATAATTTTGCTTCTGCAGCAAATGTAACTAGGTAACCACTGTTTTATCAAAGCTGTGCAAGGCGGGGTATCAAAAATTAAACACCTGACACACCCCACCCCCCACCCCCCCCCAAAAAAAAAAAAAAGGCCATCATTTCAATTTTCTGCATTCTGGACTAACTGCACTATGTTGTATATGAAGCTGTCAGGAGCAAAGCAGCCTGAATACATGCTGAAATTGTGCTGGCATCAAAATAAAGATGTGTTGGTAGTTGTTTTGTTCACGTGAGTGTAAATAACACCCAGGATGTGTGAGGGCTTCTGGTTTGTGTTATTGAGCAGATTCCTACTCAGCTTTACATAACAGTTACAGATTGTATAATTTTGACAATCTTGAATTTTTGCCCCGAGTTTCAGGTCTGAAGGAACCGGGAATCTCAGAGTGAAATTGTTAGCAAAAGCAATCTGGAGAGCAATGTGTCTGTCTTGGAAAGTCCTCTAGCAGAGCTGCTTTGTCATCTCATACTCAACCCAGTCAGCACAGAGGAGTTGTGAAGACAAGAGTCCCTCTCTGAGTTGGACAGAATCCCCTGGGGACTGTATTTAACAACTCTAGCAACCTAAAAGCCAGTCTTTAAAAACTTGAATTTAGTAGAAAGTTAATACAACCAATTTGGGATAAAACCACAAGTCAGTAAAAGGTACAATGCAGATGACAAAATGACTCTGTCATATTTCAAGTGCCAGGGAACTCAAGCACCACTCTGAAGTAAAATCACTAGGATTTTGTTCTAGTGCAAAAGAGGATCTTTTTGCCTAGCTTCAGATATGGCTCTAGTTTTTTGGAGAAAATCTTTAAATTATTAAAAGAAAAAAATATCAGCTTGGGAAAGCATGGAAAATATCACTGTATGTTTGCCAAGGTTATAAATGAAAGAAATGGGTCTTTATAATCTGTCCAACTGCATCTTGCTCTTTCTATTACTTCTACTACATTTATATCTTCATCATCTTCATTTCCCACTTGGATTGTATTACTGCCCAGAGGCCTGTCTGCATGTATATGCTTTGTTTGTTTTTTTTTTTCTTCTTTTCTTCTTTTTAAATGCTCATTCTCCTTCATCTCCTCCTGCAGCTATCTACTACAGCACATGCTAAAAATACTGCATTAGCACTGAACACAGCACAGCCATAGTATTTGGCACCTATTAGGATTGCAGATGGGGCATCATTGTCTTAGCAGACTAGGACTTCCTATTCAAGAAATGGCATTCACAGGATATAAATTTGTTTAAAGTTAAAATATTTTTCATTTCATTTTTCATTACGCTATGATTTCCTTACAACTTGTTTCCCCATGCTATTCCAGCTCATTTTCACATTAACAGTTTGTTTCTGGAAGTGCTCTCCAGCCTGTTAAATTTTTATTGTGAAATATTTTGACTAGGAGGTCGAACACTCATCTCTGAGGAAGAATAGGGATAGTAACCTGCTATACCCCTTGAATAAGCCAAGGTTCTCTGTCCACTTCAATTGCAGTTTATCATGGCAAGAAATCACTGTAATTTGCATAATGTCCCATAAATATTGAAAAGCAACTTAATTATATCTAGTTCACACAGACACCACCCAGGAAAATATAAAATTATCATACTTTAAACATAAGAAACTACTTTTTATGCATTTACTTCTTCACTTACCCCATCAAAGAGCCACTTTGCCCAAGACCAAACACTGTCAAAGATTTCCATACTGTAACTCTGTCTTAAATAACAAAAATGTTTTAAGGTTCTCTTCCCCAACAGGGCAATAAAAAGGGAAGGTATTTCTTTGTGTTGACAGGTAATCAAAAGCAAAAGATCTAACCAAGTTTATATGTAAATCCAGAGTGAGATTACTTATTTAAAGAATGGCTCTACTCATTTTATATCAAAATACAGTGACAAAAATAATCTATTATTCTCAATAATACATATATGTACATAAATTTTAACTTCTGAAGATGTTCTAAAGGTTTCTACTGCCTCTTCATAAAGCTGTTTTGCCAGCTGCTAGGAACACAAAGTTTCGTAGGAGTTGCTGAGGGTTAGTCAGTAGAGGCTTATTTTGGAAGCAAATGTGAAGAAAAAAAAAAAAATAATAATAATAATTAGAAACTGCTCACAGAAGTCACCTGTCAGCTTCCTCTGCTATTTTCAGAATATGACTCTAACTAAAGTAATCCTGAGTGATTAAATGGTCTGAGTGATTAAATGATGGCTCAGCAAGTAACTCCTTTATATGAACATATTTACAGCCCAACATTTAATTTTCTGTAGATCCATTGTCTTCACTCACAGTCAGCAAGGCATCACTTTTATACCTTGCTCATGTTTTACTCTATGGCTATCCACACATTTATATCTGAGAATCTACAAATAATTTTATGTCTGTAAACATTTCTTCTGCCTGCAGGAGGACTGTCAAGACAAAGGAAAAATTTTAAAACTTCAGAGTTTCTATGCCTCCCAGGTTTTTCTTCCTGTATCTGCATCCTCACAGCTGGTGTCTTGTATCTGATGCCTGTGTTAGATACCAAACCGTTTTTCAGCATCTTGAAATTCATTGTTCTACAATTTTAAGGAAACATTTTCCAAGATTGTTGAAACATTTTCCCTTTGCATCTTAGAAAAACTTATACTAAGCTTACTGCAAACAATGGTACCAAATATCTGAAACATGTGAAATATTCTCAGAGCAGAAAATTGAAAGAGCTGCTTAAAGGTAAGAAGGGCATTTTTATGCAAAATGAAGTTCACATTTCTAAGCCTGATTTATCCATTTCTAACAATAGCTTTTAACTTTCAGTCTTGTAGATTTGAATGGGTTCTATCCTAAAGAAACTTTATGTTCCTACACCCATAATTTTGTTTGCTTCTGCTCAAGTTATGAACAATTTTAACTGGAGACCTTAAATACCAAAGCTTCACTGACAAATTTTGAATTAATAAAATGGACCTCTGCTATATGATTCCAAGCAGGCAAAACTCTTGTTGCTGAAACTGCAACCTAGTAGTCATGTTTAATGAACACTTTAGAGAAAGACTGTCACAAATTTTCCAAGCCTCAATTTTTACCCTGGACATTGAACAATTTAAAAAAAAAAAAAAAAAAAAAAAAAAACACCACAAATTACTTTCTCTACATTTGACAGTATGTGGAAGGACTCCTTTACCTATCTACAGATTAAATAAATAAATAAATAGATAATCTCGCTAAATCTAGCTGTACTAACCTATTTCATGCTGTCAGACAGTGGTTGGGACCAGAGACCATAAAACATTGTCTGCATATTGGCAAGAGTAAAAAAAAAAAAAAAATAGATGTATCTGTTTGGAGAGAATTTGGGGCACATGGTATTTCTTGATGCAGTTTAGCACTGCCTGGTTGAAGTCCAGGTGTGATACCACCAGAATATGCTGGACTTTCATAAAATTGTTCTGCAATCAGTAGTTCTTGTAAAAGCCGATTATCACTCTGCGAGAAGAGTTTCATATGGAACTGTACCATTGACCCAGTTCATATCTGTTAACTGGCATAATGGAACATGTCCTGCAGGAACTGGTATTTATGTTACTAAACTGAGTGGGTGCTAGATACATTCACACCAATGGAATAAGACTAGTTCTATGTGTCCAGAGAGGAGCCACAAAGATGATTAAGGGACTAAGGTCTCTTATACAATGACTGACGCAGAGCCTATTTAAGATATTTCATGATGAAAATCTGACTTCTGATATCCTTATCAATACATGGAATCTTTAAATTAAATTGTAAATCTCCTTAATTTTTTTCAGTAAAATCTGCAATTCTCAAAAAACCATTTTAAATGTGGGAAAATCTCTGTATTGGGGTGTATGCGAGAAGCTACTGAGTGATCACAAAGTGTCTTCTGTGGCATTCTGTTTACAAGCTGAGCATCATTAATAAAGGATTTAAAATGCCCACAGGCACTAATGAAATTAATCTTGAAAGAGAGTCTGAGAAACCTGTGTTTGAGTTTATAGAACAATTACAGTTGGATTTTTACATGTGGAAGAGATTAAACGTACTCTCATTCAGACTTTTTTCTCACTGCTTCTACCACTAGACAGTCCAGCAGAGGACAAGAAAAGAAGTGATCACATGAAGACCGACACTAATGACAGTCAGCTTCCTTGGAGATCAGTGGTAAAGAATGTGTTGCTTGGCAAAGGAATTTCGCCATGTCCAACAATTTTTCACTGATGGGTAAAGCTATCCATGTAGACACAGCTGTGTGCAATACATTCAGCACTGTAAGGATTTTCCTGGACTGCTTCCACATAGATGTCAAGCAACTTTTCTCATAAGATTTTGGAAGGATTTGTAATCATCTGGGATAAAAGAGTATGATTAAGGTTGGCTGGCTCAGCTGGTGCTGACAAATATACTGGCATCTGCTTTTCCTCCTCCTGAAAATAATTTTCCAAGGGAACCAGATCAGCAACAGACTGAGCAATAGGAGGAATAAATACATCTTTCATGGTCTTTGTGGTAAAACCTTATGGAGTTCTGAGATACCCCATGGTGACCAAAAAGAGGAAACACTTGAAGAGCTGAGATCCAGACAGAAGGATCCCAGTAAGCAGGAAATTAAGAATGCTTAGTTCAGGGAATAACAGAAGGACAGGATCCATGTGGTTTTAAGCGGAAAGTCTCTCTGTTGCCTTGCAAATCTGATGAGGAAGATAAATATTTCCTTTAAGCGGGGTACTGTGTTGCAACAGAACCTAGATCCTTTTCAGGGTACCAAGGTAGGCACCAAGAAACTGCATAAGGAAGTCTAACAACACTGAGTGTAACAAATCTCTGTTGACTGTCACACAGTGTTAGAAGGCTGGGTATAGAATTGGAATTATTCATTGGTAAGCATGTATTTGCTTTTAATTAATACATTAATTGTAATTGTCATTTTAATTACTGAAATATGGTAGAAAGATTCACATAATTGAAATTATGGAAGATTTCATAAAGTTTTGAGGACAATCAAGGCAATTTAATCCACACCTGATCATGATGGTTTGTCATTGCTCAAATCTACCTTCTTCCATACTTATGGAAGGGGTTGCTGATAATTTATAGACGTGTCCTAACCGTCATGCCGTAAGACTCCTTTGCTAAGTGTAAGTAATGAAATAGTCACTAAGCTAAGTTTGAAAATAGTTATTTAACTCAGTGATTGAGACGTTAGCATGGGAGTCATGAACTGGAACTGGTTTCTATCCTAGTACATATACAAGTGGTAAAATATGAAGACACTATGTGACCAAGTCCAGGATACCCTCTGATCTAGTGATTAGGAATGCTTATATCAGGTCATGTATTTTGAACTGGTTTATTTGTTTCATTTTGCTTGAGTGATAAATCTTTCTTTTGCTGAGTTCTTAAACAGATAAAGATACACATAGGCATGTAGCCTTGCACAGATATCATGAAGGATACCAGCCAAACAGGAGTTGTCTGAGTATTGCACCTAAAAGGAGTAAAGCAGTTTTGGACATAGAAAAAGGAAATCATAAGCAGATGTAAAAGTGAAACACTCTTTCTTTGGCACTGGTGAGATCACCATTTGAAGACTGCAGTCTAACTAGCTGTCCATAATTCAATGAAGATTTTGAAGACTGGACATAAAATTGGAGAGAAAAGCCATGAATATAAGGAAATTCATACCTTACAGTAACGCTTCTGGAGTTCAGTCTTTGTAGAAATAAAGTCAGTTTAAAGAGTCCCTAGCACAGAGTCTAAAGTGTCTACAAATGTAAGGGACAAAATCTTAAATTAGAGAAAATAACACTAGAGTTGTCTTAACAATGAAAGCAATTAAGCATTAGAATAATTTACAAAATGTATGGTAGAATCTCTATCACCAGTCATTTTAATATTTTTTTCCCTAAAAGATATTATTTACCTGGTAAATTTAAAGCAGAGATTCATGAATCATGAAGTCAACACAGGTAAATAAAATAATCCCTACTTGTTTGTAAAACCTCTAGAGGAATAAATTAAAACAAAGCAGTATATTTTAAGACATTAATAAATTAATATATGACCATTAAACCACCACTAATGTAATTTCTGAGCTTTGTCCAGTTGTAAATTAGTGCATAAAGGAGGATTTGAAATGATTGATTTTTGTTCTTGAAGAAGTGGTCAATCTCTAAAGTCACTTTCCATTTTTAAAAGTTCCTGCATATTGTGAAACTGTAATATTCCATTTCCTTCTGCAATATATGATCCAATATTGAAGTATTGCACCATGTAAACGATAAAGATAACCAACAACAGTGCATAGACTATTTCTCAATTGGCCTTCCCATAAGAGAGAGGGAAAAAAAAATTACAATTATGTCCAGGCTGCTGACTTTTTCTTCACATTCTAACTTCTTACAGATACGATCCTTTTTATGTAAATGTAATTTGATCATCACTCCAAGTACTACAGAAGGCTTAATGTTTTACTTTTGATTACTAAATGAATGGAATTAAAAATAACCCTGTGTTCAGTCCAAATCAGTGTTGGGTAGACTGGTTCTTTACCTTCTGTGGACTGATACTGCGAAACTCTTAACTATCAAGTGCAATGTTTTCTTATGTGCAGTTTCATTGATTTCATTAAACTTATAGTGACGGCTTATGGGAAAAATTATTTGCAGGGTCACATCTTAATGAAGAAGCACCATCAAAGTATAATCAGAAAAAAAAAAAAAAGTTTGATATGATAGAATCAAACCCTTTTACCAAACCAGTCTGCAAGTTTCTGTAAATGCATATTTGGCATTGTCACAAGGCTGCTGTACATGGAAGGTTCAAACATCTGTGCTGCAGCCTAAAAAATGCCACATTAATGGATCTGTTCAGGATCTGTATAACATCTTGGGGCAGCAATGGTAGCAATCAAACTCATCCAGTCACTCTTTATTCTGTGAATATTCACTGTAGAAAATAAAGACAGTTTTACATGTGAAAAAACCCACCCTTCGTATTTTAAAGGAACATTTGTAGAACAGCAGGTGTGCTTTTAAACATTTAAATGTGAAGAATTTATGTGTGTAATCCATGGAGTGTGTCTACTATTTTGAATTTCACTTCATTTCATAAAAGAAGCTAAACTGGGAACTTCTCTAGAAAGTCTTCAGCATGGTTACTTAATTTTGCTTTCATTCCTGAATTTGTTTGCAGCTTATTTACTAGCACACTACACATAAATTTGAATTTGGTGCATTAGCCCATGCTATGTTGAGTTGGAGTCACATTCCTTCTTTAAATGAGAGGTGGTAACTCATGGCTTTATTGCCCATGTGAGCACTTCTCTCACTGCCAAGTTAAACAGATTAATTTCAACCTCCTTTGGCAATTATTTAAACTCATTTCTTTGCACTAGAATAAAGAAGTTGGTGCTACTGGCCACAGCTGAGACACCATAATGACCATGCAGTCTTCCCAGTCTTTTCACTACAGCAGTGGTTCTGTTTTCCCTTAGACTCAGTCCTGCATCCCTGGTCCAGTTTCTCTACCTGGTAGGTGAGCTTTAACACATACCAGTTTGTAATGTGTCCCTACAACATATGGTTAGGAACTGCTATGGTCTTAATGTCATAATTAATTTGGCCATGTAGAAGTATTCTAAAGGAGGTGGGAGACAAACTGAATTGCCCTGTAAAATTCACCTCTTGAACAAGATGAACATAGTGCATGGATTGAGGAAATTAGCTAACTAGTTAAGACTGCAGTTACATCAGCAACTGTGTAAAGCCAGCCACTGCCTCCTCAAACGTCCGATGGTGTTCTGCTTCATTGCAAGTCCCCTATCCACCCAGATATCAAAGCTCCTTTTAAGAGAAGTGATTCCTGATGGTGAAAGAATTCACACACCACTTTCATGATAGGAGAAGTCAGGGCAAGACAGTGGTCAAAAAATGTTTTTCTGCCTGAGATATGCAATCCACTCTCTGATTGCTGCTGTTCATCCTTGGTCACTGATGGCACTGCCAGACATTATCCTCAGAGCAGTGAAGCAATCATCAATATAGCAAGCATTCTTACTCTTAATTCAGCTGAAGCTAGAGGCCCATGAGAACAAAATTAATAATAGAAATATGTAAGACAGATGGTGTCAAGTAAAGGGACTGGAAAGATACAGGGCCTTTGGGAAAAAGTAGCTTTATTGAATGACTACCATGAGGACCAAATAATGAAGAAAATTCACAGAAAATCACCAAGACGAGGAAGAATAGAAATTGACAAAAGCAAATAAAGACAAGGGCCATGAGGATGATCAGAGGGCTGGAGCACCTCTCCTATGAGGACAGACTGAAGGAGTTGGGGCTGTTCAGTCTGGAGAAGAGAAGGCTCCGAGGTGACCTAATTGTGGCCTCCCAGTATCTGAAGGGGGCCTACAAGAAGGCTGGGGAGGGACTTCTCAGGTTATCAGGTAGTGATAGGATTAAGGGGAGTGGAATGAAGCTGGAGGTGGGGAGATTCAGGCTGGACATGAGGAGGAAGTTCTTCACCATGAGAGGGGTGAAGCCTTGGAATGGGTTGTCTGGGGAGGTGGTTGAGGCCCCATCCCTGGAGGTATTTAAGACCAGGCTGGATGAGGCTCTGGCCGGCCTGATCTAGTGTAGGGTGTCCCTGCCCATGGCAGGGGGTTGGAACTAGATGATCCTTGTGGTCCCTTCCAACTCTGACTGATACTATACTATGATACAAGGAGACAAGACATCTGAGGGTCTTTTTGGTAAAATAACATGGCAGAGAACACAAAGTATGTAGGAAGGATTTGGGGGCAACTAGTTCTTTCAAGAAACAGGGAATTTTATAGGAGGAGAGGGATGATGGGCCATTATTTCAGTTTTATGCACAAAAATAGAAACACACTATAATAAGGAAGTGCAAACTTTGCTTAAAGTGATGAAATCTTTCGAGGTCACAGTCATAAGAAAAGGAAGGACATAGAAAGGAACAGAAGAAATATAGTATGAGTAGGAATGAAATCAGAAAGGCTGAAACATACAATGAATTAAACTAACCCTGATTCACATAGGCAAAGAGTAGTGAAATTCACTATTACATACATAAGGAAGTAGCTGAATCTTGCTCTTGGTCATTAGCTAATGCTTCACAAAGTGATAGGGAGGGTGTATTGGAGGCCTCAGGAAAGGTATATAGTACCTATCTTTGGGAAGGTAAAGAAGAACCTGGAAAATATATCCTTCCTTTTAACTGAGATTCATGTAAACAAACAAATCTCATGTTTAATAAACCCATTTAGACTTGAATAGAATTAACCAGGTTGGAAGGGAACTTTGAGATCATCAAGTCCAACCTATCATCCAACACTAATCAAATAAACCACGGCAACAAGCACCCCATCCAGTCTCTTCATAAACACCTCCAGTGAGGGTGAGTCCACCAGCTCCCTGGGCAGCCGATTCCAATGGGCAATCACTCCTTCTGTAAAGAACTTCTTAGTATCATAGTATCACTCAGGGTTGGAAGGGACCACAAGGACCAAACCTGCTGCCATGGGCAGGGACACCCCACACTAGATCAGGCCGGCCAGAGCCTCATCCAGCCTGGTCTTAAATACCTCCAGGGACGGGGCCTCAACCACCTCCCTGGACAACCCATTCCAAGGGTTCACCCCTCTCATGGTGAAGAACTTCCTCCTCATGTCCAGCCTGAATCTCCCCACCTCCAGCTTCATTCCACTCCCCCTAGACCTATCACTGCCTGATAGCCTGAGAAGTCCCTCCCCAGCCTTCTTGTAGGCCCCCTTCAGATACTGGGAGGCCACAATTAGGTCACCTCGGAGCCTTCTCTTCTCCAGACTGAACAGCCCCAACTCCTTCAGTCTGTCCTCATAGGAGAGGTGCTCCAGCCCTCTGACAATCCTCGTGGCACCTCCCTGGATACATTCCAGCACATCCATATCCCTCCAGAACTGGACGCAGTACTCCAGGTGGGGTCTCACCAGAGCAGAGTAGAGGGGAAGAATCACCTCCCTTGACCTGCTGGCCACACTTCTCTTGATGCAGCCCAGGATCTGATTGGCTTTCTGGGCTGCAAGTGCACATTGAGAGCTCATGTTGAGCTTCTCGTCCACCAGCATCCCCAAGTCTCTCTCCTCAGGGCTGCTCTCCAGCCAGTCACTGCCCAGCCTGTATTTGTGCCTGGGATTGCCTCGACCCAGATGCAGGACCCTGCATTTGGTCTTGTTGAACCCCATGAGTTTGGCTTGTGCCCACCTCTCCAACCTGTCAAGGTCCCTCTGGATGGCATCCCAACATTCTTCCTAACATCCTTCCGAACATTCTTCCTAACATCCAGCCTAAACCTCCACTGGCACAGCTTGAGACTGTGTCCTCTTCTTCTGGTGCTGGTTGCCTGGGATATGAGACCAGCCCCCCACCTGGCTACAACCTCCCTTCAGGTAGTCGTAGACAGCAATAAGGTCTCCCCTGAGCCTCTTCTTCTCCAGCCTAAGCAATCCCAGCTCCCTCAGCCTCTCCTCATAGGGCTTGTGTTACAAACCCCTCACCAGCTTTGTTGCCCTTCTCTGGACACATTCTAGCAAGTCAACATCATTCCTAAACTGAGGGGCCCAGAACTGGACACAGGACTCCAGGTGTGGCCTAACCAGTGCTGAGTACAGGGGCACAATGACTTCCCTGCTCCTGTCAGCCACACTCTTCCTGATCCAGGCCCAGATGCCATTGGCCTTCTTGGCTGCCTGGGCACACTGCTGGCTCATGTTCAGCCTACTATCAACCAGTACCCCCAGGTGCCTTTCTGCTTGGCTGCTCTCCAGCCATTCTGACTCCAGCCTGTAGCACTGCATGGGGTTGTTGTGGCCAATGTGTAGAACCAAGCACCTAGATGTGTTAAATCTCATGCTGTTGGAGTCTGCCCATCTGTCCAGCCTGTCAAGGTCCCTCTGTAGACCTCTCAGACCCTCTAACAGATCAACTTCTGCCCCCACCTTGGTGTCATCTGCAAATTTACTGGTGATGGACTCAATCCCCTCATCCAGATCATCAATAAAGATATTGAACAGGATGGGGCCCAGCACTGATCCCTAGGAGACACCACTAGTGACTGGCTGCCAGCTGGATGTGGCACCATTCACCACCACTCTCTGGGCTCAGCCCTCCAGCCAGTTCCTAACCCAGCACAGATTGCTGCTGTCCAAGCCATGGGCTGACAGCTTGGCCAGAAGTTTGCTGGGGGGACGGTGTTAAAGGCCTTGTTCAATTCCAGGTAGACTACATCCACAGCCTTCCCCACATCCACCATGCAGGTCACCTGATCATAGAAGGAGATCAGGTTGGTCAGGCAGGACCTGCCCTTCCTAAAAATTCCTAAATTTATAAAAGCACACATGTAAAAAACAACAAACAAACAAACAAAACCACAAACAGAACCACAAATAAACAAACAAAACTCCCACAAAACCAAAAAACAGCCAGAATTAATTTGCCCAAAGCAAAGCACATCAAGCCAGCGCTTTAATTTTCTTCTTTGCTAGACTTACTGGTCTAGTGTGCATGAAGGAAATGCTGATTTAATATAATGACTTTAATAAAGTTTTTCCTGTTGTCCTAATGAGACATTCTCAAAAGAAAGTAAGGAAATACAACTGTGATGAAATTACCTAAGATGAGGATATGTCTGGTTGAATAAATAGGTAGCAGTGGTTCACTGCCAAAGGAGCACATTTCAAGCTGTGTATCATAAGATACCAGCTCAGACATACAGCAGGTTCTCTGAATAATGAAACAAAGCTCAGTGACAAGAACTTGTGAAAGTCAACAGAATGAGTAAAGTTGCAAGTGCCTAGGAGGCTCGGTAAATATTTCATTTGAAGAAATGCTCTTTACACAAAATAACATTTAATATATCACAGTATCTCCAAGGCTGGAAGAGACCTCAAAGATCGAGTCCAACCTGTCACCACAGACCTCATGACTAGACCATGGCACCAAGTGCCACATCCAATCCCCTCTTGAACACCTCCAGAGATGGTGACTCCACCACCTCCCGGGCAGCCCATTCCAATGGCGAACGACTCTCTCGGTGAAGAACTTTCTCCTCACCTCGAGCTTAAACTTCCCCTGGTGCAGCTTGAGACTGTGTCCTCTTGTTCTGGTGCTGGTTGCTAGAGAGAAGAGACCAACCTCTTCCTGGCTACAACCACCTTTCAGGTAGTTGTAGAGAGCAATGAGGTCACCCCTGAGCCTCCTCTTCTCCAGGCTAAACAACCCCAGCTCCCTCAGCCTCTCCTCATAGGGCTTGTGCTCAAGGCCTCTCACCAGCCTTGTTGCCCTTCTCTGGACACATTCAAGTGTCTCGATGTCCTTCCTAAACTGAGGGGCCTGGAACTAGACACAGCACTCAAGGTGTGACCTAACCAAGGCAGAGTACAGGGGCACAATGACTTCCCTACTCCTGCTGGCCACACTATTCCTAATGCAGACCAGGATGCCATTGGCCTTCTTGGCCACCTGGGCACACTGCTGGCTCATGTCAACCTGCACCCCCAGGTCCCTCTCTGTTTGGGAGCTCTCCAGCCACTCCAACCCCAGCCTGTAGCTCTGCATGGGGAAAATGCAGAGAAAATGTTATAGAAGGGAGATGGAGACAATGAGGCAGCAGCGATGCAGAAAACAATCAAAACTATACTGAGAATTACAGCGTGAATAAGAACAGCTGATAACATACAGCAATTCTTGGTGAGGTGTTATGAGAGAGTTGTATGTGCAAGAGGACATGCAATCTTTCCACCAGCTCAGCCATCCACTAAAATGATTTGTTGCTGAAAAAAAAATCTGTCTGGAGGAATGAAATACAGTTTGAAGAAAGCTGTAGACATACAACAGACTGAAAAGGAAAATGATAATAACCCCTAGACATTTAGGAAACACCACCTGAAGAGTAATATTGAACTGAATTAGTATTCTCAAGCAAAAAGGTGACAGAAAGCCAGAGAAGTACACATATAAAGTTCTTATTAAGAAGCCGATGACAAACATTTTGTCCTCCATACACTGAGGAAGCAAACTTTTCAAACTGAGCATATTTTTACAGTGTAACTCATTGTAGTAACATATCTTGAGAGAATATGCAAAGAAGGTAAATTGGGTCAGTTGCAGAATGGAGCTCAGCCTGCACAAAAGACATAGACTTCAGGATTCCTAAGAACAACTTTATATAGTCTGGTTTTACATCAGGTAATAGAGTAATTAAAGCTGTTTTTCACATTCCAAGAGGATGGAATGTAAAAGGAGAGAGCTGGTAACACAACAGTACATTTTAATTTGGCCCCTGAAGGGGCAATCATTCTGGCTGGATCAGTCTTGCTAAATATTGTTTAAAATCCGTGTGCATTTCTACAGAGACTTGTTAATTTGCTTTAAATTTGTTATTCAAAACAACAAAAAAATTATTTTTTTAGGAAATAAACCCCCAGTTATTCAGGTAAAATATTATTTTAATTTTTATGAAGAACATTATAGTGCTGAAATCCTTTCTCCGGCATTAAGGAAGCTATGAATTTGAGTCACAACAATGATTCTTTGTAATTGTCCATTATCAACTGAAAAGGTTAGTGCAATGCATTAGTTTTACACCAATGCATTTTACCTGTTCTACATAAAACAAAAACTCCAGTTCATGTCTATCCAGAACTGTGAGAAAACACATAAATAGTTTTTGTATCAGAGTTTAACAGGACCCATTACTCTTGTGCAGTAAATTGGGTTTTCTAAAATTAAGGAATTAATAATCTAAGAAAGATCAGGTCAGCACAAAATGCTTCTTAGCTGATGCTACCAGGAAACCAAACTGACTTCCTCAAAAATTACAAACATTCACACGTAAAGTCTATAACAACCAGCACGACATAACAAGAGCAGCATTCTTTAAGGTCTGAATAAGGACTGTAAACCTTTGAGCTCCAATAAGCAGAATGGCAGAACAGCAGATTGGAATCAAAGAATTGTTTAGGTTGGAAAAGAGCTTTAAGACCATTGAGTGCAACCATAAATGTAATGCTGCCAAGTCTCACAAAACCATGTCCCTAAGTGCCAGATCTGACTTAATTTCAGATGCAGACTTCATTTCTCTGTGTTGGGCAGTGTTTCAAATGCTAGATGCAGGCCTGGAGGAAAGCTGTAAGTTGACATTTCTGGTAATCAGGAAATTGCTTTATTTAATATTTGCAAACTGAAAAAAAAAAAAAAAAAAAAAAAAAAAAAAAAAAAAACCAACCCAGCCTCACCAGGATCTGCTTCCTGAGCAGATTGATTTTTCAGATCCCTTAAAGTACCTTAAGGAGTCAGACATTTTCAACAATGAGAAACATTACAAAGCTCACTCATGCCAGTTGGAAAATGATGCAACTGATCTTGTAATGTCTTTTGAATTCATCATTAATCGTAGAAAAGTTTGCCTGGGAATAGTACAAAACAGTACATTAGAAGCAGTGTCCCAAACAGACCATTAGGCTGGCATTAAATATTTCACCAGTGCTGCTCTCTGTCATCTACCTACAGATAACATGGAGCAATTAACACAATTTATGTTTTAGTGTATTAAGGGATGAGTAAGTACATAAAACTGAAAATGACCATATTCTCATTAATTTCTTTGTCAGCTCACCACCTGCTTATCTTTACATTTCCACACTACTCATTATATTCTATTACTCATTCTCTTCCTCTTTTAATTTTGCTTTAACTTCTTTATTTTTGATTTTTCCCCTCTTTTTTTTTTTTCCTTTTGCTTCACATCATCTCTGTGAAGTTTCTCTTCATAGTCCCTCTCTCAATTCCAAAAAATGTCACTGACTTTTCCATTGTTTTATGTTTCCATATCCATCCCCATCAACATCAAGTTCAGTCCTGGTGCTGACACCCTCTATAAAATCCTGACTCTACATCTGCGTCTCTGGGGGTGTTTGCAGGGTCCATCTGTGACAAAAGGGCCAGATAACATCAACAGTTATAACAGGAGCATGAATGGAAATGTGTGTGGATGGGATACATAAAACTCTGAAGAGGTACTTTCCCAAACCTTTTAATGTTGAAAAGATGACCAATCGGCCACATTAAGAAAGGAGTTGGCTTGGAAAAAAGTACAGAGGAAGCACAGAGATTTGGAGCAGCAGCAAAGCTCTTGGAGTAGAAACAGCAACATTCAAAATGTGGTTTGGCACTGGCAGAAGTCATTGCAAGCCTGACAATGACATGAGCTTATGGGGCACCTCAGTAGCTCCTGGAGCAGCAATAGGCACACACAGTGCTGGAGAAACCATGTCTCTATTTCAAGGTTTGTGGAAGCAAGGAAATTTGATTTTTCAGACTTAATTTACAATGTAAATATACCCTATCTTGCTTATGCCATGCCCCATCCTCTCATCTGACCCTTTTCATATGCCCTTTCTTACCCACAATCACCAGCTCTTTCTTCAATTTTTCTCAAAACCCTGGTCTGTTCCCCTCCCTCTATTACTACTATGCAGTGATTTTCCCCATTTAAAACCAGCAAGGCTTGCCTCCTCCACTCTTAACTGTGAATGCATCTCCACTTCCAGCACCAGCTACATGACTGGCTATCCCTCTTAATTCACTGAACATCCATCCACAGCCATCCCCCTGAGTTAGCTTCTCCTTTTGAGAAGACAACTAGCAATTTTAACTTTTTATAAATCCTTCATCATAGTGAACTGACAGTTTCTGTCACTGCATCACTTAGGATAAAAGGGTCTCAATCTGGACTGAGTCTCCTAAATGGTAACAAAGGACCAAAAGTAGTAAAAGACATTGGATTTACTCTTGTTATGGTAAAACATAATCTACAAGATTAATAAATTGTAGTAGGCAGGTTTTGTCATAATAATACAATGATCTGTAAATACCCATGCTCATAAATCACCTATTATACAGACATGATTATACAGTCATGATTTCAAAGCATAAAGATGAATTAATGGGGGGAAAAAAATGTTATGTCTCCACAACATAATGCCATACAAAGTCACATAGAAAAGGTGAAACTGAGTTATACTTGATACCAGAAGAAAATCTGCATTTTTCTGGTTATTTTTACACCATGCTAATTTTACACTGAGATCACAATATATGAATGAAGACACAGAAGACTATCTACAAGTTTATGTATACAAGTTAGGATACTGAGTAAGACTAACATAACTGAACTGCTCATATTAGTCAAATTAGTATTTCTAGATGATCCTGTACTATGCATGAAGTTTCCACATTCTTTCTTTTCTCTGATTTCTGGTTTCCAAACTCTGAATAAAACCAGATTTCCAGAAAAGAACATTAAAGTGAGTGATAGCATTTTAAATGTAGTGTTGCAATGGCAAACTAAGTTCTTGTCTGAAAACATACCAAAATAAGTCCATTTTTGCTTTTGCAAAATAAGTCCACTACCAGCTGAGCTCAGAAAACCACAAGTTTTTGCCAGTACAGCCTATGCAGTCACAGAATCATAGAATTGATAGGGTTGGAAGGGACCTGAAGGATCATCTAGTTCCAACCCCCCTGCCATGGACAGGGATTCCTCACACTAGATCAGGTTGCCTAGAGTCACATCCAGCCTGGCCTTAAAAACCTCCAGGGATGGGGCTTCTACCACCTCCTTGGGCAACCTGTTCCAGTGTCTCACCACCTTCATGGTGAAGAACTTCTTCCTAACATCCAATCTGAATCTACCCATTTCTATTTTGTTTTCAATCCCCTTAGTCCTATCCTACCTGACACCCTATAAAGGTCATCAAAATTCATATTTTTAAAAAAAACATTTAAAAATAAAGTTGTACATTACTTTGGGATAATTGTTCCAAAGCCTTGCATAAACTATTCCCAAGTCTCTCTTTCAGCTTTGCTAATTTCTTCACGAATTTCTCATTGCTGCCTCATAGTTAGTCATAGTCACGTCAAAAAGTTAGAAATATTTAAAACACAAATTCTTTTAAATGCCTTGCCAAATTCTGTTTTCACCTCCAGATTTGTTTATAAAGTAAATCACCATAGTTATCATTCTTAGGTGAGTAGACAGCTTGCATTTTTGTCTATTATCTGGCTTTTTATGTACATAAAAGGAGAAATTGTGAAGAATTAAAATGAGTGCTTGGGAGTATAAACCTGTTTAATGGAAAATTAAACATTTCAGAAGTCAAGATTCCTGTGATATCCAATTATAAACAGAATAATGGTTGGGATTGTTTTTTACTCTTCTCTCCTGGTTTGGAAATAATTTTTTAATTACATGATTTGATAGGTCCTTAACAGTAAGTCAGAATATTATAAACACAGAATAGGCTGAAACTTTAAAAGAAAAAGAAAAAACACAAAATAATTATTTTAAATGTCATATCGTCCTGAACTACTCTATTCTCATTCTCCTATTTAGGGAAGATAATTTCCTGTCAGATTAACGAAAAATGCTAATGAGCATCTCAGCATTGTGACCATCCCCATCATATGTGGCTCTACTACATGGGGAGATCAAGATCTCTTTTTCTTAGAATGAGTTTACGTGTACAGAGTCAACCTGGTAATCCAGAAAGTTAGCCTAGTCTGTTTTTTTAAACTGATGCTCATGAGATCCCTGTGATTACTCACAATTATACTGGAAGGTATTCAGCTAGATTTGATAGAAACATCTGTTTTAAAGCTGTATAAAAGTAGTTCACTACATTCCTACATTCATCCTGGTCCGTGACCCCAGCCAGGTGCATAGCCAATGCATCCTTACCACCACCAGAGACAATTTAAAAATCTACCTTTACAAGCAGTAAAATCTGCCTATTACTTATATATGCAAGACAGAATATTGCCTCTGCTAACTCCTTATGTTTTCTTGATGGAGCCATTGCAGTGGATGAGTTATGGTTTTCATCAATGGCTTTCTTAGATGAATAAGACACATACTAACCTGAGACAAGACAGGTGCTGTGTGAGAACTGCAGGAACTCATGCTTTGGGAAAGCAGAAAGCAGCATTCTTATCAGGTGATTTAAGCCTATGACTTTAAAGAAAAGGGTAATGCAGCAGAGGAGTAAAAGTAAATCTCTCCCATCAAACTGAGAGCTGCAATGTATGTGAAATAAGGGTGACACTCATCTTTTGCTACAGTTCTGTTTCCTACCAGTTTGAAAATCACAGCTAATCTGTGTGGTGGGCCAGTGATTTCTTTTCACCATATCCATTTATAGTGCTTCTTCTTCACTCACTGGCCTGGTTTCAAAAAAGTGAAGAACACAGCATAGCAGAGGTTTTTTATGCCTGCTAGATCTGATTAAACATATTTCCAATACAATGTTTCACAATTCCAGGACCACAAATACTTGTACATATAATTTACTTCTTCAATCTGCCTCCAGAACAAATTAATTCCACCCCAGGAAGAATTATATTTTGATTCCTGACTTTTCAGAGAAAAATAAGATTAGCCCACCAGGGAAAAATTAATTCAGCCTCAGATCCCCACAGAATTCAATTTCTCTGGTGCTTATTTGCCTCTCCATTTTGTAAGATGTGCAAAAAAAATCATTGTCTGGTGTATTCTTTTGAAATTTCTCTTGACCCTTCTTCATTTCTTTCTCCTTTTGAAGAATTAACTACTTCAAAGCCAGGTGACAGTCTAGTGACAGTAGAATCGCTGCCCATAGCTCCTATTTGTTCAGAAATCATAGAAGTTCCACTCTTCCTTTCTTAACTTCTCTGAAAAGCAACTGTCTATGCCTGATTGTCCTTAAGAGGAAATGGACTTTCCTGAGAATGATCTTACAAACCAAGAAAAGGATACTTTAATTCCAACAGTAAGCCTTAGAGATGAAAATGTTAATTGCTGAATATGTATCAATTCCCACTTAACATTTCCTCGTCAAAAGTCTACAATCAAAGACAGTGTTAAATCAATTATTGATTAAATGGAAACAAAGTAAAGGGAAAGTTGTAAGAAAAAGCTTAAGATACATAGACATTACTGGCTTTCCTATGGTATTTTCTCTACAAAGTGTTACCCAGTGTGGAACAAAACAGCCTATACAACAATAGAAACAAAAAAACACTTCAGTGTAAGTAATACAATATAGAACTCAACAATATAAACCTCATTAATGAACTCTCTTAAGTTAGGAAGTTCAGTAGACTAAAATATAAAAAATGCAACAGCTCGTAACCATCAAAAGCTTTTGGTTTTAGCTGTTGAAAGCACCAGAACAAACAACACTTTTCACTAGTCCATTCTTAAAACCAGTCAGAATTTCCCTTATCACTTCAATAGCAATCTACATTACCATTGCTGGGATGGCTCTAAACATTCTCCTAAATTCCTCTCTCAATCTGGTCACTGCCAAGTTACCAACATTATAAAGCATGCTACTCTATAACATAGCAATTCATTTAATCTGAATCAGGTTTTGTCTTGCCAAAATTTCTACCATGTATTTAGTCACCTATTCCTAATATGATCAAGGGGATGAATACTAACATTTGGACAGCTGTTCAAATGTGTCCAAACAACTTTAAATTACAAACAGTACGTGGAAAAAAATTGTTCCTTTTCTTACTCATTTCTAATGTATTTGGTTCTGCCACTTTTTAATCTCTTTATTAAATAAATGAGTATCATCTGTCTGAAAATTGGATTCTGCCTGCTCCTTAATTCCTGATTTCTTAATTTACAAAATGTGGCCTAATGTCCAAATTTTCTTGACATACTGTTTTACTTTTTTTTTTTCCACCTGGAAGTGCCATGGTTCTCAAAAGTAGTGTAATTTATCAGCCAGATTTTCTAAGAACGTTTTAGAGCAATCATAGTCTTCTGGATACACCTCAAAAATGCATTTACTTATAGCTTCAAACAAATTCTTTTTTCATAGCTTCTTATTGTTTAAGAGCAGGTGCTCCTGTCCTATTGATCCTCCTCCCAAAGCCCAGGTTTTTTATTATTACTTTTTAACACCACCCCCTTTCTCATTCCAGTTTGAAAGTTAACTCTTCTAAGACACTGTCACTTTAAAAAAACCTATTGATGGTTTAAACCAACATGAAATTATGCAATAGTTTTGGCTATTTGCCCATCACTGTAACCATTAAAGCCACACGGGACGAGGCAGAAGTAATCATGTAGGCAGAAAACAACTCCAGTAACATCACCAGCAGGATGGGCATGGCTATCAAGCCTATGTAGCTTTACAGAGGCTGCAGCAAACTTTGCCATTAGAGCAAGGGGCAATCAAGAAACAGACTGTGATTTAATGGTCTTCTTGTGGTGCTGTGTTTTTAAATTCCAGCCTTTTCTTAGAGCAAGAAGCATAGGATGACTACTTCCCTGCCCACCTTCCTCCTACACTACGGGGACAAATTGTCACTCATTAAATTAATATGCTATATTAATTTACAATTAAGCACTAGCAATAATGATATATAATGTACATTCATTGCAGTTCCTGTGCACAATTCAACACAAACCTGGCAACGTTTTGTTGCTGCTTCTTTGTATTCTGATTTGGTATCTCTTCTACAGACAATACTCGAAAAGATGCACACAACATTTATACCAATGGAAAACCAAATACTCAGTTAAGTACACACTATATTGATGCCACAGGATAAAGAGAATAGATGGAACCCCCAAATGGGAAAAAAGAACAATTGCCATCAATGCATTATCATAGTATGAGGATTCATTTGCTGTCCCTACAGCTCTGACTGAAAATCCTTGATCTAAAATTGTGAGAGACCACAGAAAATGTGCAGAACAAAGAGGTAATTTGAAGGTAATGCATTAATATTTCTTAAACCCATTAAGAGCCTTAAATCAAAGACATTACACAGCAAGGACAATTTTTTTGTTATTATCCAACTGCCATTGATCTGGAAATCTCAAAAGATCATTGGGTCTCTTGCCAAGGCAGAGATACAAAATCACAACCTCTCTGATCCTTTCACTTCAATTCTCAGTCAAGATTAGGAAGACCAACGTCATAGAGCACACCGCCAAGAATAGTTACCTTCAGTATAAACCGTGAGATTATTATGTTAACAGAAATCCTAGAAAAACACCTCTAAATATATGCAGTTGGTCAAGAACAATTTGTTTCCTGAAGTATATTTTACATGGCTTTATTAAATCCCATTTCAAATATCAGAGCTATGAAGTTCCCACTGCTTTCTAAAAGAATACTGGTTTATTGTTTGAATTAATTTCACCATCTCCAGTTATAGCAAACATGTTCAAGATGCTGTTCATAATAAAAATATGGAATGTCCTCAGTAATTTATGCTTATGTTAGCATTAAAATAGCCAGTGTATATCCAAGCTACAAGTTGAAATACATCTTATCATATAGCAGACTCCTCTTTTTGATATTAAGGAAGGCAGGACTTTCTAAGTATTTGGCAGCTGGTTTCTGATGCAATTACAAAATGTTATCAAAATTGCTGTGCATTAGTAATCAGTTCAACATGATTCATAAACTTGCCTTTTTCACACAGTTATATTTCTGAATGAATTGTTCAATTATTTCCAAGAATTACTGGGCAGCAAATACCAGAAGTTACACTTCTTTCTCAGTATTTTTATAATTTTACTTTTTCTCATGAATTCAGAGCTTACAAAAAAACTTGAAAATTAGTGAGAAATGTATTTTATTATTGCGTTTCCCATCGTGAAATATAATACTAATCCAAATCTTGTGTAAAGGATTGGTGATATTGAAGGGTTATTTAGGATAGGTACTTAACCTATTTTTTTTTTACATTATTGGGAAGGTAACTCAAGTAAAAGTACAGATCCACTGTAAATGTAACTTTGCTGAGCAGATGTTTACAAGTACTTTTTAAGTTCTGCATAGCTCTCAAAATCCAGTATCTAAGAGTAGCTATAAATGTTGGCTGTAGGCGAAACATGGGCAAATACAAACATATATAAAATTGGGATAATTTTATATTTTCTCCTCTTTTATATTCTTTTGGGGGGAATCAGTTGAGTAGACTGTTGATTCAGTTATCTCGGCATAAGATTTATGCCCAGTAAAACCCTTTAAACTACATGGACGGAAAACTAGAGTTAATCCTAAAGTTAAAATGAGAGTTAATCCTAAAGTTAATAATTGAGGCTAAATCTTCACAATTCATATGTAAGAACACTTTCACTGGAGAATATTTTCTAAAGTCATAAGGAAAATAAACACACATTAAAAAAACAGCTCTTTAATGCACTACGATAGCATCTGTATTTACTGTACATGATATGATCTTTATGGCATCAGGAGATTGTCTTTCTGTTTCAGCTGCCTGAATTATTATGCTGGTCTCGACCTTGAAAACGTTTCTTAAGCATTTACTGTAGTATTACAGAGATCTCTTGCCAGAAGAGTCACTGCAGAGCCATGGACTCTTAGGGGGCTTTCCATATTAGGGGTTTTCTTGCTCTGAATTTAGCATGCCAATAGTAGTTAGTTGCTGTTCCGTATTTAGAACTGATTTGCAGGAATGGATTTCAGTGAGGAATAGTGAAACTTCTTGTATTTCATTGAGTTAAGTTCACTCCCACAAGACAGTTTAGGGAAACATCTGTCAAGAAAGTTCTTGCAAACTATCCAGTACTACACTAGCTAGAGCAGATTTCTACAGCAGATGCCTGAACACACCAGGAAACACAAACTTACTCACCTACAGTTCTAATGGCCCCAAAAGATTTTTAAGATTGTGCATTTTATTATTTTTATTTTTTAAGTTACAGTTTATGGATGTTTAAGCAGAAATATATTAAATTGTTAAATAAAAAGGCAGCACTTGAAGAAAATATCAATTAATTGTCAGTCATAAGCTTTCTGTGAAGTAACTTCTTATGTCTATTGAAGTGCAAAATGTTTAATTTATTCTGCGATATAAACTGCACAGCAAATCCACTCAGCACATTCAAATTTAAGGTTAACAGTTAACTCCCACAGTAACCTTTTAATGTCCAGATTGTCTTTCTCTACCAGAGCTGTAACACAACTGAATGATTTCTCCACATGTAACATTATTAGGACACACTCCCGGCATGACTACCTGTCTGAACTTACTCTCAAGTTCACCAACTGTTACTGTACTCATATAATATATGACCTCAGTAATGGCCATCCAATAAATAAGAATCCTGTTGCTCTGGGAAGGAACATCTATAATATTTTATTTATTTGTCTTATTAACACGTGGTTACAACATCCCATTGAAGTCACCTAGTAAGAGCTGGAGTTTTGTTAAACATGTCACCAGCCATAAACAGAAGTGTGAACTATTGAAGGTTTATTTAGTCTTACAGCCACTGCTTCCTTATTGACAGCAGACTGAGAAACTATTTCCCACCCAAAGTCACTTGGTCTGAAGCTAGGCTATTGGAAAGAAAGGGCTCTCCTGTGGTAAAAAGCACAAGTAAACTGGATCTACACCCTGATCTGCAAAAATAATTTTATAATTTAATTGAAAATATAAAATAATCAAAAACATGTTTCATAGACCAAACTAACATATGGAGGAATCAGTGAAGAACCACTTCACAAAAACTCCAACATGTTACTCTTTAAACTTGAACCCATCCTATCAGAGTCTTACAGACTAGTTATACTTTAAGCACTTGGCTGCATGTCCCAGCAAGCAAACTACTTTACTGAAAGGTGCATCATTTCAAGGATTAAAATTCTGCCGTCCAGAAATAATCAGCTAAACCAACCAAGAATCGTGTTTCACTTTCAAACAGTTTTATAATTCCAGAATACACTGAGGGACTGCAGAGCTGTAGGAAAACAAAACACACACACACAAAAGTTTTCAAGAGCTATGCTGCTCCTCTTTCATAATAAAGACGAACCCACATAAAACTTTAGGGAATGCAGATGACAGAGAAGGGAAGAAAAATAACTCCCATAAATTCTCATTACAAGTGAAAAAAAGGACCATTCTGAGCACATAATCACTGGGCTATGCAACATTACACTCTTTAACAGTTTTTTGTGTGTGTCGGCATATGAACTTTAAGTTCATATAGGCTGCAGAGAGTAAAGTTCATGACATTTTCAGTTCAAAGTAACAGCATGACTTACCTAAAGATTGGTCTTTGGAGATGCTTTTTCTTGATTGTAACACAATCATCCATTTAAAGTGGAGCAAAAGACTTCTTCCAGCAAGTAAATCCAAAAAGACCAGGGAGTAATCAGGAAACTTGTTCTTAGCTACTGTGTTGCAGAGAACACACAGAATGATATTTTGGTGCTGGGGGAAGCCTCCCTCCCTCTTTCTGACAGTGGAGCAGAAAAGGGCCATAGAGGCCACATAAGCCAGGCACGGTTGTGCAGTACCAAACCAGCCTGTGCAAAACTGGAGACAAGTTGATCGAAGCACGGAATTGTACTGGATTCCTTTCAACTGTGCAAGAAAAAGGGGGAGCTTTGCCAAGTGCTACCCAGGTAAAAATCTGTCAGATTATTCCAGCCATGAGAGCACTTCTTACACATGCTGGTCAAAGTCTTAAATGCAGAGTCACTCTCTCTCTCTCTCTCTTTAAAACACACTGTTCTGAGGCTCAACTTTTTTTTCTTCAAAATAAAAGTTGTGCAGCTGTTTCAGCATTCCCATGTGAGTACCTTCAGAAAGTTTGTTCTGGTAAAAGAACTGTATACAAATTAATGAAGACGGATGGATCTGGTCTGTGGGGCTGGCTCTACTTCAAGAGATTGTAATTATTTTACAATCTGGCTTTTATTCACTCTGGATGATGTGTGGATATAACTATGCAAATTAAAGCACTGCTCATAACTTTTAGCATTCATAACCTAATAACCTAGAGTTGGCTGAAGCAGAATATGGTGTTTGCAGCTGGTAGGTCCATAACTACATAAAAAAAACTGACGCTGCAAAAGTGCGGAAAACAGAAATGACCAAGTTCAGATAGTGACAGTAGCAAACTGTTACTGTTTGCAAGATAAGATTTCAACAGATATCCAAACTGAGAAGCTTGCTCTGACATCACACTGACATAAATCAGGAAGAATTCAACCGCAGTGAACACAGGCTGTAAACAAAGCTATAAAGCAGAAGCGTCTGACCGTGATTCTCAGTGAACTGAAGTCATAAGTGGTTCAGGTGAGATGCCATTTCCTGGGCATGTAAAAAGGCCCACAATAAAGCTGTGCTGGCACAGGGCTTGATGGGAAACTTGGAACCGGGCGAGAGGAGCAGTAAACCAGCAGCAAGCCATCATCATGTGTAACTGTACATCCCAGCTGCACTGTGCCCTGGAACCGTGTGCCCCCTTCCTGCTGAGGAAGGAAAGGACCTGCTGCAGCTACTTCTTCCCTAGGACTCAGCTCTTGAGCTTTCCTGTGCCTTAACTCTTGAAAAGCACTCAGTGTGTGCTAGTTGAAGTTATTGACATGCGATAAGTAGGATCGGGTTGGGCATCTTTTGCAACTGTATCATTGGTTGGAGGGAGAGGAGAAGAGTGGATTTACATGGTTAAGTGCACAACACCAGCATTATCAGACTGAGTTTGAGGGACACTGTAAATTCACAGAAGAGGCAAGACTAGTAACACTGTGTCTTTGGATGTATATGACTGGAAAATTTCATACCACATTATTCACAAATTATTACTACATTTATGCAATTTCCATTAAATAATACTATATATAACAAGGAGAGAGAATGAACATTTCAGTAATATGTATTTTCACAAATAAAAAAATTGCAGTTCAGTGGTAAAATCTCTTTCTAGAGTTAATATATATTGCTTATACAACAGAGTGATAGTGTCAAGTTTGGTTAGCCTGAAAGGACCCAGAAACAGATCTCCACACTATATAAAACTACTTTCTTGAAACAGCCATGGACTAATTATCTAAAGTAAAAATTTCAGGCAGCCATCAGCAGTTATTTCATGTTAGTTCAGTTTCACCTTGGACCGGTTCACTTTTACACCTTTGAGGAGTAGTGAGAAATATGTCTGGCAAGATCATCAAGGATCTGAAGATCTTTCTTCAACAATAACAAGTGTTCACAGTGTTGTCATATTTCTAAATTCTTTCATACAGTCATAATCATCCTTATTCTTGACTGCAAGTTTCACATTTTTCTTCATGTATTTTTCATAAAATTATTAAAGTTGGAAAAGACCTCAAACTTCATCAGGTCCAACCATCAACTCAACACCACCATGCCCACTAAACCATGTGGAAGTGCCACATCTCCAAGGTTTATGAACACCTCCCAGAATGATGACTCTACCACTTTCTTGGGCAGCCTGTTCCAATGCTTGACCATTCTTTCAGGAAAGACATTTTTCCTAATATCCAATCTAAACCAGCACCCCAAGGTCCTTTTCTTCCAGGTAGCGCTCTACCCCATCCTGTACCATTGCATGGGGTTGTTGCAACCCAAGCACAGAACTGAGTGCTTGGCCTTCTTGAACCTCATACAACTGGTTTTGGCATGATGGATCCAGCCTGTCCAGATTCCTTTGCAGAGCCTTCCTACCTTTGAGCAAATCAACACTCCCACTTAATTTGGTGTAATCTGCACATTTACTCAATCCCCTCATCCAGAACATTGATAAACATATTAAACAAGATTGACCCCAAAACTGAGGCCTGGGAAACACTGCTCGTGACCAACCTTCAAATGGATTCTATTCCATTCACCACAACAAACATTCCTGCTCTGAGTTTCAGTATTTCTAAATACTCTTCTGCTCTCTGAAGTGTGTCTACCCATTGTCTAAAAAGATAGCTGAAAAATCACAAAAAAAGCTCCCTTTTATTTCTGTTTCACATTATGTGTGTAGAACTGATACACTTCTGTTACTCAGAGGGACTGACTTCTGTTACTCAGAGGGACTACTACCAGAGTAGCTCAGGGTAAAAATCTGATATCTTCTAAGAGTTCCAAGAAAGCAAGAAAAAAATCTCCAAACCCCCAATATAGTAAGACCTATATAGCAAATACATTCATTTTCCATTGAACTTCCCTACCTATTATCTGGAAGTATTATCAGTTCTGAAACTAGTATGCAGCTTAAAAGTAAATTTTTCTGGGCCTAGTCCAATGCTAATTGTTCATGGTACTTCTATTCAAACATGGCACTGTAAAAAGTACTAATTGGGTAAGCTGAAATTCCTGCAGTGTAATTACTTTAATTACAAGGAGTTTCAAGATGTTTTTTAAAAAAAATAAAAATAAGATGACGATAGGGAAAGAAAATACTAATATATAATAGTAATTAAATCACTTTAGCTGCATTATTTTTCATCTTCCAAAAAGGCTTTTTAGACAATTTTTCATTCAACACAGTAACAAGCCACTGTCTGTTTCCTTAAAATATTTAGAAACTATGTCTACATGTTCAATAAGTCACACAGATTCACAAAAGCACATTTCAGAAAGATAAGACAGGGTAACTAGATTGCCTGAATCATGAGTCCCACTAATATTATTCCTGTATTGTTCAGTGGAAAAATCACATGTATTACACCAGCATGTAACTTTTTTCAGATTACAGTATTAGAGCATATTGGAGTAATACCTGTTAGTTCTAGGATATACCCAGAACTGATACACAGAATGCATTGAAGAGGTGCATTTTTTTAGCATGAGGAATCCTTTTGCTTGAAAGCATTATTGTAATTTTTAAAAGTCCTCTACAGACAATTTCCATCATATTTTTTACTTCATCCTAATTCTTTCAGCAATAATTAGAATGGTAAAAATCTATTTAAATGATGCTCTAGAAATGTCTTATTTAATTCGCCAAGACTGGATGCAACTCAAACTGAAAACTCCAGAATTGTTTGGGTTTAAATTTAATTTCTAATTGTTACTGGTATTAATTACCCATCACAACTGATGAACACTGCTTTTTCTATGGGATGCAAGCTATTTTGAGTTCATCTCCCCTGCATATGTTCATGTGAAAGCACTTTTTGGACCAAAAACATGTAACACTTTACTGCTCACAAACCCTGAATTTCCCTAACCTTGAGATCTATAGCAACAGTTAAGTAATTTGGCATATAATACTGTGCCTCAATACATAAGGCTACATGTGAGCAAGACCCCAAAACAGTTTATTCTTTTTGCTTTAATGCCACATATTTCTTATTGATCTGTAGCTCTTTGCCAGAAGTCTATCAATGAAATTATTTTTCCACTTTATTTTCAAAGCTATGGGCAACTAAGATCTTAAGTTTAAGAACCAGCGATCTGTATAAGACATCTGGTTCTTTCTGCTTTCTAGGTAAAATTATCTACTGACTAATGAAGATATGTGTAGGCATTGCTGGTCAGGGTTAAGGGCTCATCTACCTCTGTAGAAAGATAGTTAGGACCAGCAGAAAGACAAAGAGTACAAATGCATGATCACCCTTATACGTGAAAACTGCCTGAATACAAGTAAGAGAAATAATTGGTAAAGTGTACCAAAAGAGTAGTAATTCTGTTCAAGTAGAGAAATAATATATTTAAGAAGCTTGCTGACCCAGGGTCAGCACTATTCAATGAAACTTTCAATGGTTTGGATGGACACAGACGTAATACTTGGTCCAGCACTGACACTATTAATCTAGTAAGCTTTTCTGAATGTCCTCAAAAAATGCAGAAATGTTCAGGTAGGAAAAAATAGATATTATAAAAATACCAGGTTCTGCATACACACAGGACTAATCTGCTGGACAAGGAGCTGTTGGCTCACCTGAAGCATTCTTTTCTGATTTGGGGCAACAGGGTTCAATAGAAACATAAGAAAACAAAAAGGCAGGAAACATCTGATATGAGGAAAGGCAGAGAGTTGCACATAATGTAGCTTTTTAAAAGAAAAGAAAACTCAAAGCAGACTGTCCTGTGTTTGGCTAGAATAGGGTTCATGTTCCTCACAAGAAGTTGGATGGGCCACTCCCAGGATGATCAGCTGAGTCAGACAGTTGGCTATTCCATACGATACTGATGCCTGCTATATAAACTGACGCCGACAGGTGAGGAGTTTGTGAGGCACAAGGTTTTCGTGCACCGGCATCAAGTTATCGTGTCACATTTTATATTACTTGTTTTGCATACTACTACTTTACTATTGAATGAACAACTGGAATAACAATATTAATTCTGTTCTGTTACCTTCTCCCTGTCTCAAACCACACGGGTTTTACCTTTCACTTGCAAAGCCTCATTTCCATCCTACAGGGCTGGGGGAGGTTGTCAGAGCAGCCACATGGGGCTCATCTGCAGCTGGGCCTAAAACTGTGACACAAACATAATTTAAAATCTTCCAGATTATAAACATAGCTGTGTAAGTTTATGGAAACAAACTATTCTCCTTATCCTTGTGGTCAGGAAGTAATGGGCTGTAAAATAGCTCATAGGGCCATAAGTTGTGGTAATAAAGATTCAATGGTGAAAAGAATGCTTTTAAAGGGAGAAAAACGTGCACATTAATTTCTGCGGGTATCTGTTCACAGAATGACAGTGAGTAGGCTTTTCAGAGCAAATTTTTAACAAGCTATATAAATGCCTTTCAGAAACCATTAGCCTTGCCTTGGAGGAGGAAATAGAGTAAATAATCTCAGAATATACCACCCAATCTCACTGGTCTAAAATTCAACTGCTATTATTATCTTCTAACTGAGCATGCTGTTTAGTTTGAGATTTTTCTGTACATAAAACCATTTATCAACCAGCTATACCATTTGGGCTTTTGACTCTCACCTCTTTGCCATTTCACACAAATGTTGAACTTTGATCCTTAATCCTGGCAACAAAATCTAAAACCTTTTTTTAAATGTATAGGTTTGATATATAAAAATTTAAAGCAGGACTTAAGACAAGAATGCTATTTTACTTTTCAGCACTGTACCTTGCACCATTTCTCGGTAGGAAATTTGTAATATAACTAAATCACAAACTAAAGCATGAAAATGAAACTTTTTACAGTAGAAAGCCAGCATACCTTGTGCAACTCCTAAAAATATTTTTACTTAGGTATTTATATGATTGTTGGATTAAACCTACTCCATAAGGCTGCATGCAGGAAAGCATTTAAACTCAATGTATAAGAAGGAGCAGATGATGTGAAATTCACCTATGTCATCATTGTTGTGTCAGCAAGGACAAGGGTCTTCAAAGGCTCTCTACAAGACAGAATAGCTGTCACAGCATTTTCATTATAATGAGTTATATGTCTCTCAGCACACCTTTTACCAGCTTCCAATCCACATGTAGGCCCTCCAAATCTCTCTCTATAGTCAATAACATTTCTCAGATGTCTGATCTTTTGTAGTGTACCCAGAAATACGTTATAGGAGATGCTGTGATTGTTTGCTGTAGAATACAAATCTTTATCACAAGCATGTGATGCTTAATATAGAATACAACCTACTAAAATAGTATTTTTGTAATGGTTTAAGAGAGAAATTATAGTTACACACATTCTACATATTGGTACCCCTATTCCTCAGCACAGTTCTTCCTGTCATGGATCAGGCAGAACAGGTTTTCACCCACCTGCTCTACCAGGTTTGCATTAAGCTTGCTGCACTCTGTAAACATGTAAGACAGTCTCAATTTATTTCTTCATGTTGATGTCAGTAAAACCTACTCTAAATCTTAACCTAGTGACCTCTCCAAGCTTGAAAAACTAGACAGTACTGGAGATAATCGTGACTCATTCACAATGCAGGTATAAAAGGTGAAAAATTATACTGGATCTATTGTAGTACACATGTCAAAACTGTGAAAACACTTGTGCCAGAACCTTTAAATTCTGGCTTCCATTTTTACCTCTCATAAGTACAAATTGATTTTTTTCTCACTTGCTTTCCTCGTTTTACATGCACACAGAAATTCAGGCTTACATCATGCAGGAGATTAATGTCCCTGCTGAGACTTTCTGCTCTGGAGCACAGGAATTTGACTTAAAGAAGTTTATGAGCTCATTACTTGTGCTTTCATATCTTCCTACATCTTAAGAATCCTATCAAAGCTCAAAGCAAATAAGTAGAAATGTTAAAAATTACAATTATCACACACAACCAGTATGAGAGTTTTATTTTGCTTGATTCTACCTGATTTTATTAGTTTATACTCTGCATCTTCAGTGAAGGGGAAGAGGGGGATGAAAAGGAGAGGAAATGAGGAGAAAGAAATTCCTGTGGGATATATGATGCTAAATTAGCATTGAGTTCCACAAGTCAAAACATGGCATTCCTTGGTTTTGAGCCAGTGCAATATTATTATTGGCCACAGTGGATGGAATTTCAGTCTTTATTGGACAACACTGTAAGTGATGTGCCATGTGTTTTTTAAACATATACATATAATAGCAACTATATACTCGACAACAGAGCAACTACTGAGCATGCATAATCCTGTTTTTTAAGGGGGGAAAAAGGCAACAAGATGCTTAGTACAGATGAGCTACAGAATATTGAGCAAAAAATAACATCTTTAATACAAAGATAATGGTTAAACTGTATGTTAGCACAAATATTTGGTCCAATAGTTAAAGGTAGAATTCCAGTTTAGAATTCCAAAATTATACAGAAAGGGTGACATGAGTAACTGTGGCATATGTGGCTATTGGACAATGGCAAGGGTGTGATCCAAACAATTTTTTTGCTAAACTGCCGTTCTCTGTGGAAAATATATGGGCATTTGCTATAGGACAGAGAGTAGACTAGAAGGAATCTGAAAAGGCATGATAGGCTGTATTCATTTTCTATATACAATAGTTCTTATCTGAAAGAACTTAATAAAGAGGCAAGAATCTATCATGACTGTCTCTCCACTACATAGGTTTTCTTCTAAACCGACATTCAAATCCAGTTTAAAATTCCTGTGTAGGTGGCAGAGTATGAACTTGAAACAAAATTTAAACAACCATGAGTCACGCATAATAAGTAAATCATTGCAAGACAACAGGAAAGACTAGGCTTGTTTTGATGAATGGCATGTGAAAAACAAATATTTTTTATAATAGGTATTCAGGTAACTCTGCTTTAGGTACAATAAGATTTTCTTTCATGTTTGTATTTTGAAAGTATTTTGTGCTGCTTTTACTACAGCCTCCAAGCCCAGCTAGTTTGCAGTTTTCTGGAACTTACTTCATTTTCACTGCTTAAAATGCTCTGGTCTATGAACAGTTGTTGACGTTTTCTGGTTTCCATGCATCAGCTCATTCAATTTCTGGCATCCAGTTTGACAGACATGGAAACTATCTGGAACTATACACACATGCATTTCCCTAGGGGATTAGTAGTATCCAGGACTTGTTGCAGTGTATTTTCTAACAACTGTTTGTTCTTTGGTCGCATTGCCATTATCTGTTGGTTAGATACAAAAGGAGCTGCAACCACAAAAATTCTACAAGTAATTGTATATCATCTTACAAAACTGTTTTGTTGAAACAGAAACACTAATAATACCAGAGCTCTGCTTTCTGATTGCAAAAATTACTTTTAAATAGCAGTTTCCCTGTAGATGTCTAGAAATCTGACATTCATCATTTTAAAGTCTTACAAATAGTGATAAATGAGATTGAGTTCAGCTCTATCCTCAGATATGTAACATGGCCATAGAAGAAAAAATGTCTTGTGCATGACTCAGAAATCTATTATTCTAACACAATAACATTTTGATCATTCTTATCTTCCTATTACAGAGATATTCACAAAATGTAATGCATACAGTAATGATCTGACATTTTTTCCTTCTATCTAGATTCTATTATGTCCTTAGCAATACACAGTACTGTTTGGAAAAGATAAGAAGACTCACAGAGTTACATCCGCTATTCTACATATTAATTACCTACATTATTTTCCTCCTTACACCAGCTCAGCATTTATCCAACACCACACGCACTTCTTTCCAAGTCTCTGTTTACTGTGCTGACATCCTTCTGAGTCTGCCAAGTTTATGGGTACTCATGACAGAAGGGTAGTGAGAGGTTTGTCTCTTCTAGCAAACTTTAAGGAGATACAGAAGAAAACTCACCCTATTTTTTGGCAACAGTATTTACAGAGAGGAAAAATAAGCAGCAAACAAGAAATGTGAACTTTTTGTATATCAAATATTTCCCTCTCTCCCCCTCAGTAAAGTTAGTTCTTAGTATGACTAAAGTATGTAAAATGAGGCTCTCCTGCTAACTGTAGTCTGGATATGAGAGAACTCTGAAACACATTTCAAATGCATCAGCTCAATTAATTGTAAAAGTATGTGTGCAAAACCAACACGGACTCCTTCAAACTCTTGCTAGAGAAAGTAAATACCATTATATGAGTGAGAAATACAGTATATTTCCTACTGGAATCACTGGTGACTATTCTCAAGATTGTTGGTGTGCTTGTGTTCAAAACCTCTAACTCCTTTGAATAAATCTACAATAAACTTGTCTGAAAATAGATTAATAGATTCATAAAATTGTTTGGGTTGGAAGAAACTTTAAAGATCATCTAGTTCCAACCCCCTGCCATGGACAGGGACACCTCACACTAGATCAGGTTGCTCAGAGCCACATCCAGCCTGGCCTTAAAAACCTCCAGGGATGAGGCTTCCACCACCTCCCTGAGCAACCTGTTCCAGTGTCTCACCATCCTCACTGTAAATTTATTTCTAATATACAGTCTAAATCCACCTCCCTCTAGCTTGCCTCAACCCAGGTATTGGACCTTGCATTTGGCCTTTTTAAATTCATGAGGTTGGCTTGGGCCCACCTCTCAAGCTTGTCCAAGTTCCTCTGGATGGCATCCCTTCCCTTCAACATGTCAACCACACCACACAGCTCGGTGCCATCTGCAGACTTGCTAAGGGTGCACTCATTTCCACTGTCCATACCACTGTCAAAGATGGTAAACAACACAGGTCCCAGTTCTGACCTCTGGAGGGACACCACTCATCAGTGGTCTCCATTTGGACTATTGAGCCATTGAACACAACTCTGTTAGTGCAACCATCCAGCCAACTCATCATCCAGTGAGTGGTCCACCTCTCAGGTCCATGCTTTTCCAATTTACTTCCCAGCATGTTCTGCAGAACAGTATAAAACTCTTTACACAAGCCCAGGTAGTTAACATCAGTTTATCTTCCCTTATCCCCTGATGCTGTGACTCCATCATAAAAAGCTACCAAGTTAATCAGGCATGATTCGTCCTTGGTGAAGCCATGTTGGTTGCCACCAATCACCTCTTCTTCATTTTCCATCTGCCTTAGTAAAACCTTCAGGAGGATCTGTTCCATGATCTTGCCAGGCACAGAGGTGAGACTGACTGGCCTAGTCACTTACCTAGTCAGCAATATTTTTATATGAAAATGGTGCTCAGAAGTAGCTCAGTGCACATACTTTTTACCAAGGGTCAAAAGCTTGCCAGCAATATAAAATAAAAACAACTTAACTAGAGAGTGTGAAACACACCAAAAGTTATATTTTGTAAACAAGAATTGAGTCATGGTATCCTTCAAGGTTTCTGCCAAGATTTTTGTCTCTTTCCCTTTTCATGGTGATACATCTTTCTTTGTTCATACATGCAAAATTTCATTTCAGAAGATTACAAAACTGTGCCAGAACCACAAACTGCAGACAAAAAAAAAACCCAAATGCATACCAAAATCTGCCTGAATTCAAGGCTGAGATAGGTAAATTTTTATAGTTAAATTAGTGTCTTCTGACTAGATTTGGAAGCAGCAATTTTAACTACACCACAGAAACACAATTCAGATGAGAAACATGAATGTGAAGATGCAAGATTTTTCTGTTAAACCCCAGGAGCTTCATGGTTCCCATAGTCAGCACATTGTGCACATTCATCATCTATTTTTCACAAATTCCCATGACAAAAGCATTTGTTGCCATTGCAGTGTGCAATACAGGGGTCATTTTGACATCAATATATTCTCTGAAAAGCACATTTTACACCAGTATTTGTTTCCTTGGTCTTACCTGCTATATGTTTGAAACAATTAATTTCTAATCTCGTTTTTATGAGTAATTAAATCAGCTTTCTGTTAATATTGAATATACATTTTCCCTTTAATATAAAATATGTGTGCTCAACATCCCTTAAATACCACTGCCATGAGCACTGTAAGTCTCTTTTGTGATACAGACGATTGTCAAGCAGTAAAGCATAATGAGACTAATTTGAAATTAATTATATAAATAGCAAAGTAGCAGATTTTTATTTATCTAGTTGCAGAATTTATAATTAAGTAGAGGGACGTCTACATTCATTAAAGCTACTCTGCTATCATCCTGATAAGATGGACTGAAATTAGCATGTCCAAGATTACAATATCCAATCTTGTCAAACAATGCATAGCACATACCACCACATGTATCGCAAACGGATGTTTGCACTGCAACCAGTAGGTGTGCCTTGGGGAATGTCAAGCATTTCATGGCTCTGCTATTACCAGACTTCTGTTTTGGCTACCACTCTATACTTTTGAATATTCAGCTCATCTGGCCTGAATTAAATTCAAGTTCTAAATTCATGCATATAGGGGAAAAAAAAAGTGTGTGGGGGAAGGTAAGATGTATGTGGTAACTAGTCCCAACCAGCCACCATAGCTGCAGCCCAGCATATTTAACAGCATCAATTAATAGAATAGAATCACAGAATCATCAGGTTGGAGAAGACCTTTAAGATTATTAAATTAAGTTGTTAATCTAGCACTGTGAAATCCACCAGAAAACCATATCCCTAAGCACCACACCTATGTCTTTCACATACCTCCAGGGACGGTGTCTCCACTTCCCTGGGCAGCCTGTTCTAGTGCTTTATATCCCTTTCCATAAAGAAATGTTTCCAAATTCCAGCACCTCAATGTCTTTCTTGTAGTGAGGGGCCCAAAACTGAACACAATATGCAAGGTGCAGTCTCACCAGTGCCTAAAACAGGGGGACAATCACTGCCCTGGACCTGCTGAACATATTATTTCTCATACATTCCAGGATAATGTTGGCCTCCTTTGTCATCTGGGTACATTGCTGGCTCGTATTCAGGCAGCTGATGATCAGCACCTCCAGGTTTTTGGCCATTGGTCAGCTTCCCAGACACTTCCTCAAGCCTGTAATATTGCATGGAGTTGTAATGGTAACTAATTACAATTCATTACAATTAATCTGCAGAGAAAAAAAAAATATATTAATTCAGTATTTCCACTTAGGTATTTTGAAAAACAGAGAGCCTTTCATTCACGTCAGAGACAAGTTGTTATAGCATCAGTCCCACTGATATCAGTAATATTCATTGCATGAGTAACTCACTGTCAGTGCAGGCCTCAAAGAACAGATAAAGCAGTATTCATTAAATAATCTGTATGAAGTTAATCAGAATCCCAACAAAAAGACCTATCCAGTTGGGATAGGTCCTACCTAATCAGGACAGCTGCAGTGGAAAACAAAAAATGTAATCTGAGATAGTCTTAGGAAGGAACTATTTCTATTCCTTTAAAGAAACAAGTTTTAGTGGATCTTGAGGTAATCTTATGGGAAAACACATTTGCTACTGAATTTTAATCTTTGTCTTCCACAAGAGTCCTGAACTTGGGTAAAACCTGCCACACGTGATTCCAGAAATATTAGTGAGGCTCACTGCCATTTTTCAAGTGGGAATTAAATCCTTATATATAAGAACAATATGAGCCATGAGGATGACAAACATCTCTTCTCTTAGCAGCAATAGTGTAGCTCAGAAACACAAATAGTTTCTAGTACTACCACACAAACCTGAACAGGGCACTTAGTATGGTATCTTCTCCAAGCCTCATAATGAAATAACTAGGCATGGATCAAATCAACATTTTAGTAGCAACACTTTTCTACCAATGCCCTGTGCCCCATTGCAAACTATGCAGACAGAGTTTGCATCCTTTTCTCTGATACTGCTGTTCAGTTTCTTGAGGTTGCATTGCCTGAACTTTTTGTGTTGAAGTCTTGTGTTTGGTTGAGACAGGTGCTCCTATTCTTCACTTTCATCAAATCGAATCGAATCGAATCGAATCGAATAGAACAGAATAGACCAGACCAGGTTGGAAGAGACCTTCAAGATCATCATGTCCAACCTATCACCCAACACCACCTAATCAACTAAACCATGCAACCAAGCACCCTATCAAGTCTCCTCCTAAACACCTCCAATGACGGTGACTCCACCACCGGAGTGAAAGCAACCCACAATATTTATTGCAAGGTCACTACAATAAATCAAAGATTTTAAATTCAACAACACAGAATGATTCTGATTTGGTGCAGTGAATGACTTCACCCTACAGATAAAAACAATCAAGAGAGTATATAATGATGGTGACCATTTAAATAGCATGTGAAAATGAAATGAGCATGTTACAATTAATGATTATATGGCAGGTGCTAAAATATAATTGTTCATTTAACAGCCTTTCTTACAGAGCAATTCAGACATTTATGAACCTGGCTTTCACCCTGATTCCATAGAAGCAAGCATCTGTGCCCACATGACTTCTGTCAATAAACTGGCAGCTACAACTAAGAATTTTCTCACTTGGATCAATGCAATATCTGCTATATGAATTATTTCATTATACTCTTTAACCCTTAGGAAAATAATCCTTTTAACAATATTACAGTGATCATCTCAAAAAAATCATGATTAAGAAAAACATCTCATAAAAAAAATACACAAACATAGTCAAAGGAAAACATTACAGGCTACTCAAGGCTGCTTTGGCTGTTTTGACATAATCATTTTTAGAAAAGAAATAAAAGGATGACCACGAAAATGGATGATCAGAGGGCTGGAGCACCTCTTCTATGAGGACAGGCTGAAGGAGTTGGGGCTGTTCAACCTGAAGACAAGAAGGATCCAGTGGGACCTTAGAGCTACATTTCAATATTTGAAAGGGACCTACAAGAAGGTGAGGGAAGGACTATTTAGAAGGGCTTATAGTGATAGGATGAGGAGCAATGGTTTTAAACTGGAGCTGGGTAGATTTAGGTTGGACATAAGGAGGAAGTTCTTTACAATCAGAGTTATAAAATATTGAAAAAGGCTGCCCAGGGATGTGGTTGCGACTCCACCCCTGGAGACATTCAAGATCAGACTTGATGAGGCTCTGGGCTTTCTGATCTAGTTGGATGTGCAGGAGAGTGCTCACTGCAGGAGGATTGGACAAGGTGGCTTTTGAGCATCTCTTCCAACATGATGCAAATTGTGAATCTGTGAAATGCCAGGTATAGTTCTTAAGAAAAATCAAATTGTTTTCTATTTCTGATACTCTGTCTTTCATATTCTGATGTAAATCACTGGTTTTGTGATTTGGATTGCTTTGGTTTGGGGAATCAATATCTCTGGGGAGAAGTTCGGGGAGTTCAAACATGCACTGTGCGTATGTTAGAAAGCCTTGGAGGGGGATAATGATAGGGAATAATGATGAATTAGACTTCCAAGTAGTATCCAAAGCAAGAAACATGACTGCAAGAAGGGTGCAATTACAAGCTCACAGAGAACTGAGGCCTTTTGGAAATAGAAGTAAGAGTTGCAGATTTAAATAGTTCTCCATCGGTCTCTTCTAGCAATGGCTTCCAGCAGTGAGAAAATAAGCCAGAAAGTAGGTTTCATTCTTAGAATAACTGGTTCTGATGTACTTCACATTTCAGTATTTTTGTTAGATCGAGCAAGGAGACTAACTATGAAATTGTGTTGCAGATACTGAATAAAACTACACTCCATCTAAACATTAAAACTTTAGAACTGTAAATGCATATTCTTGTAAAGTGGGAGAACTAGTCATTCATGAACACAAGCATGGAATCAGAATTTCTGGAATTTCTGAAAAAAAAAACCAAACAAGACCAAACAAATTATGATGGTAATGTGGAACAAGTATCTCAGAACTATATTACTGAAAGGCAGCATTTGCTCTTGGCCAGTTAGATTTGCAAATAAATGACGCTTTGCACTTTGATTGTGAACATTAAAAAAAATGTACAAAATCTCTCAAGAATTGCACTGTGATGGGCACATGGAGCTCAAAATCAGATACCTAAGTAGTATTTTGCAACCAACAGAAACAAAGTAAGCCAAGACAATTGCCAGAGTTAAAGAGAGATGTATGAACTGCAGAAGCTAGATCACTGTGACAACCTTCACAAGCGCTAGCAGAGATTCTAACTCCCAGCACCATATTTTACCTGTTTTGTAACAGCAGGATACTCCCAACTTTTGTTCAAGTTTGTTATTACCTCCCGGACCCTTTTCTGTGGTGTTGCATTGTGGGTATTTTTCCGCATCCTGTGTTTACACAGCTGATTACTGCCACCTAAATGTGGCGAAAGACTGCAGATTGCGCTGCATTTTTAGATCACAAATATAATTTTGAATTTTAACTTTGCTCTCACTGAATTTGCAGCTCTTAATGTAAGTCAATACATAGAACAAACTATAGAACAAAAAGAGTACCTGTGTCAGAACACTTCAGAATCAGTGTATATACTTTTCTATTCTGACAACAGACTTTTGATAACTCTTTGCCAAATATACTTTCCAAGAAGTATAGGATTCTTTAAAAGTTTCTAGAAGTCCTGAAAGCAATTAAATGGAAATGTTTCTCAAGGAACCATAGAACAAAAGAGGTGGTGAAGCAAGTCACTGTATTCATTCAGAGTGACAATGGAAGAGGAAATACTAAGTCTAAAAGGCAAAGCCACCACTGAGTAAACAGATCACACCCACACTCTTTCGGCCAACAAGTATCAAAAGCACACTTTCAAATTTGCAGGAAAAATATTCTTGTATGGGTAATTGTTGTAAGCTATGACCCTTTCTCAGACTCCAGAAAAAGTGATGCTGACAAGGAAAGTATAAATACAAACTGGATTTAAAAAAAGAACAGTTTTACCAATTGTAGAGAACCACCTTGGAAACTACAAGCATGTAAGTGTTAAATGCATTATCCTCACAGTTTTTCTTAGATTAATCTCAAATTATGACAGAGTGCATGGGACGCAGCTTCAGTTCTAACTTAGAGATTTAGATTGTGATTGCTAATATTGCACAAACCCATGTAGGCTTATACCGTATTGATGATGCAAGCTGATGACTTAGGGGACACAGTCTCAAGCTGCAACAGGGGAAGTTTAGGCTCGAGGTGAGGAGAAAGTTCTTCACCGAGAGAGTGATTCGTCATTGGAATGGGCTGCCCGGGGAGGTGGTGGAGTCGCCATCCCTGGAGGCGTTCAAGAGGGGACTGGATGTGGCACTTGGTGCCATGGTCTAGTCGTGAGGTTTGTGGTTACAGGTTGGACTCAATGATCTTCGAGGTCTCTTCCAACCTTGGTAATACTGTGATACTGTGACTTCACGGAATGTCCTTTGTTAAGTGAAGTGGCATTTAGAACAGATTCATGGCAAAAATAACCTGGTTATTTTTCCTTCTGGTACAAATGAAAACAGTATGAACTGACAGATAAGACTCCGAGCTGGAATCTAAGAGCCCCAAGTTTTTCCTTCGCCCATTCATCCCGGACAAGTCACTGTCAACTCAGACTGACTACGTTTCAACACTGGGAGCTGATGAAATTTCTTCCCTTTAAAAGGTGCTTCAATTTTTATAGACTAAAATTATTTATAAGAACTAGGCATTCTTTTTACCTTTGTTTCCTCCCTTGTATCAAGAAAATGTTCATTTGGGTGGCTTTGTAGCAGTAGTTTCATTTTAAACAGTTTTCCTAAGCAGTCATATCTAACAATATCTCTTTCATCTGTTTTACGTGTCAGGTGCCCTAGTCTCAGACACATCTTGTCAGTTTATGGATATGTAACTCACTGTTTCTTACTAGCACTTGCCGAAAATTCAGTATATCCTTTGGTATAAGCTTTAAGGAATTGCTTTAAAGTAACAAAAGCCAAATATCAACTTGTTCTCAAAGTTTCTGATTTGTTCCAAAACCCCACTTACTATTTGGAGTACTGCAGCAATTTCCTGATGGTACTTTGGTGCAAGAACATCATGAGCAATGCAGGTGGTTTATGTCACACCATCATTCATATTTTTGACAGATTTTGAGTCTGCATAATATTCTCTGATAAATTTCTTAATGTGATCTGTGCCAGGAAAAGAAAACTTATGTTCTGCCAGCTTGCTGACAACCCCTATCTATGACAGAGTTTTGCTCAGTCAGTAATGGAAATAAACCTTGAAATCACAGTGAGAAAAACTGAAGAACTTTGTAGAAGAACGGCAATACACATGGCCAGGCTGACTCACTAAATCACAGGGTTACATGTAATTTGTTGCATAATCATTATCTTGGTTTTAAATAAAGAAATATCTTTAGCTGAGTCTGGAGTTCAGCAACCTACTTACCTACCCTCTCCCATCAGCACAATGCAATCTTTCAAGCTAAGCAACATTATAATACGAGAAAAGCATCTGTCAATAACTCCTTAGGTTGGGGGAGTTGGGGGAGGGGAAGGCATCATCCTTTTTCAGATTCTTAAAGGACTCTTCTCTAAAATCTTTGACTTGGGAAGGAATAAGGAGGATCTGCACTGAAATTTTACAATTCAGTCTCACAGAGGTTGCCCAGATAAGAGGTCAAAGACATAACTATTCAGGACTCCCAAAAACACAGAGAGACAGAGGGTGTTCAGCACTTCTCCCAGCTTCTAAGTACTCTGATAGAGAATGAAGTTAAATCTACTTCAATCTCTAGCACTTTCTGATACTATTAAATTGAAAAAGGCAAATCCATATAAGATTCTAAATGAGTATTTTGTTCATTGTGATATTCAATTTATTTTCCTGATATAAAAGTAGTGAAATGACACAGTTCTCTCAGAAAGATAATATATTCACTCATTCTAAAGTCAAAACCTACTTTGAAATGCTGTTTTGTCCTACTGTAATTAATCAGCAGCTGGGCATCGTGACTTAAGTAATTGAGAGGATAATGTGGGTTGGGATCATTCCTCCACCCAGAACTTCTGGGGAGTTTTAGGTCTTATCCCTCCCTCAGTAATTCCATCAAAGTAATCTCCCTTCCTTCCACTCTTAAACCTTTTGTTACACACCATTTGATTCCTCAGTTTTTAGTAGTATTCCAGGATGAGACATGTTTTGCAAAGGCTTTGATTCTAATGTACAACAACCTGAGGTCAGAGAAGAGACCTTCAATTAGAGTTGAAAGCCACAGGATCAGAGAAATAAAGGCAGTTCTTTGTGCCTAACTTCTGAGTATGAACAGAGCTCAGGTGACATATGAAATTAAAAGCTGAAATACTAAATAATAGCATTTATTTGTTAGGTAAAAATTTTTCACTAACATAGCAGACATCCATAACTTCTGAAATAAAAATAAACATTCATGTGTTGCAAGATTTTTAAACAATGTATTTAAAATATAGCTTTGCTGTGACAGTATTCAAAATTCCCAGTGGTGGATGAAGACATCACTGCTATACAAACTGAAAAAATAAGCAGATTGCTACCCCAAAGATGTCACAATATGAGTTACCTGAGAAATCAGTATACTGATACATTACCATGTCTGAATTTTGCTTTAAACTTTCAGCAATGACTGGTGAGAATGAATTTGCATCCTGCAGTAATTCACTTACAGGAAGTATCAGCTGTGCTTTAAGTGATTTTTATAAGTTCAAAATACAGAAAATTAAAACTATACCTTGTTGAAATAAGATTCTATGTTTGCTTACAGGTAATTGCCAGGGAGCAGCTACAGGAGTGAAGCTACAAGTGACTTACTTAAAACAGGATAAGCAAAACCACAAACTGACCATTAAATTTAATTAACATCCACATTTAGACAGTGAGTAAATGTCCAGATAAGAGGTGGAACTGGCTTCACATACCAGCAGTCGGCTTCCAACACTGGGAAACACAATAGTTAAACAGGATTAAATACCTTCTTTTTGTAGATCTGCTACCCTATCCTCAGCATGTACCATTTTTACACAGATGTCACACATTTCTCGCTGGTCATTTTACAGAAGGCAGCTCTAAGAGTCCTGGAGATCAATACTGTTTCCTGTTTAAAGCACACACCTGTTTTTTTCAGTGGATTCAGTTGAAATGATAACTTTCTGAACTGACAGTAATATTTAGCACATCTTTAAAGGGTGCAGATAGATAATGAATGGTGATTGCAGTGATAATTACACTTGCCAGGAAGTGATGAATCATTTCATACTCTCTTGCTGGTCTTATTTTAAAACTAAAAATTTGGCACTTATCCTTTTTTTTTTTTTTTTCCCCTTTTCATTTTGGCATATATCCAAAAAGCTGCAGCATATCTTCTCTAGATACAAGGGTTAAAACAGACACACAGGAAAAATGGAACAAGAGAGCAATTGCCCAAAGACAAGAAAAAGCCAATGACAAAAGAGGTCCAAGAATTTCTAGAGACATGGTTGGAAATCTATTTAAACTGCCAAAATATTAAGCTTTCCACATCATTATGGGGAGGGAATATGGATAAAGCTTTAGAAAAAATGCTGAACAAGAACTAAGAGGAGTTTAAAGACATGGGATATGATGAAAGAGCTGCTGAAACCTAGTTACACGTAGAAGTACACATAAGGAAAAGGGCTATGATGACAAAGAGTTGAGTTTGTTTCTTGTGATACATTGATACTTCAATTTAAGAATTAGTGTTAAGTCCATTGTCTGACCAGAATCTTGCAACGGTGGAATTTATCAATATCACAGGTTGACTCAAGACTTTCAAAAGTCCTCTGCTTAATCTCCAACAAATGTAAATAGTGGGCACTTAAACACCCTAATTACTGCCTTAAAGTACAGCTTTTGTTTTTCCATTTTATCTGAGATTTAATTAAACAATAATAAATTAAAAGATGAAGGTTGGTCACTCGTGAACATAGTTTCTTATGTCCTGCACAAAGCTAGCTCTTCACTGAGAAAACAATGTTCAGAAACTTTTGTTTAGAATAGTTAAATCAAAATGAAGGAGCATTTTCTGGTGTATTCAATTGTGGCATGAACAGCCAAGTAGAATCAACAGTATCTTTTGAAGAGGAAAAAGAAAGGAGAAATACTTTCTTCTTCAGACTTTTTCTCAAAGCCTTTGAGCACAGAGGATTACATGATCACTCCTGGCTTAAAGGTAGCATGAAGCATTGTTTGATTTTTATATACCCTGATTTGGTAAGAGATAAGAAAGTTCAAGCATTTACTCCAGACTCCAGAAGTCTGTTTGGAATAGCAGCAAATATGTCATAAAACTACGTATTGGTAGCCTTTAAGTTCACATACAAATGTTCTAAATCCTTGTTGCATTCAAATTTGGGGGGTTCTATGATTATCAATACTCTGCATTTCATCATATCTGTCAGACTTTGCCTTCTGGAAAGAAGCACCACTAACAGTGCAGACAAGCAGCTGTGACAGCAGCCTGAGACTTAACAAAGATAATGGTGCCCAGAAATCTTTAAAATCTTTTTAGTTGCTAAATTGTAAATAATAGTAAGTGCTTAAATGGATATAATGTGTACAAGAGCTTAATGATCTTGCATTTTTTTCCCCTGCAAGGAAATCTGTTTTAACATTACCTATCCTAAATGTGGATACTGTTTTGCCCTACTTTTGATGCCTCTTTTAGTCTCCAATTTTTGTCTGAACTACCAATTTTCTGTCTTGAAAAAATAACACAGCTGAATACAAGAAAATAAAGAAGTATTTATTGTATTTTATCAGCCAAAAGCATAGTTATATAAGAATCAGCAAAAATGAGATAATAACTTTCTGTGATACATGAAGGCAGCATGCTTATCATGACATTTACGCCTACTCAGATGTTCATCTGAGAAAGTCATATTGACAGCTTAGTACTTGAAGCCATCATTGTTCACAGACACATACAATTAACAGCTAGACAGTAATGAGATGTAAGTCTACATGAGTACGCAGAGGGTGGAAGGTTGTGGTGCACCCACATATATCCACTAGGATAAATCAAACTAAAATACCATTCTTTTGAAACCTGTGTAGAGCTACTTTGCAAGTCTGGTCACTCTCCAGAATCTTTAGTTTGCAGATTTGGGGGTAGAGAGTGAGGAGAGGTTTCAGAATTTGTTCTCCCAGTGCATCATTTGTTTTAATGAGATACCACTCCCATGTCTTTGCAAGGTGGGCTTTGGTTGATTCCACACAATAAATCACCCAAAAAAATCAATAATTGTTTGTCTGGGCCTCTGAGTTCCTAGATAAGCTGCTTGCATAAAACATCACAGAAATAAAATACTTATGGATATCCTAACCTTGAATTAGCTTACAATCTGGTAAGAAACCTACAGAATTTAACATTTCTTATGGGATAGGAATTTTAGAATAGAATAGAATAGAATAGAATAGAATAGAATAGAATAGAATAGAATAGAATAGAATAGAATAGAATAGACCAGGTTGGAAAAGACCTTTGAGATCATCAAGTCCAACCTATCACCCAACACCATCTAATCAACTAAACCATGGTACCAAGTGCCTCATCCAGTCTCTTCTTAAACACTTCCAGTGATGGTGACTCTATCACCTCCCCAGGAAGCCCATTCAAATGACCAATCACTCTTTCTGTGAAGAACTTCTTCCTAACATCCAGCCTAAACCTCCCCTGGTGCAGCTTGAGACTGTGTCCTCTTGTTCTGTTGGTGGTTGCCTGGGAGAAGAGATTGAGCCCCACCTGGCTAAAATCTCCCCTCTTTTAATCAGTTTTACTGCAGACGCAAGCAAGAGCAGAGATGAGGAGAATTCAGTATAATTTTCTAGTCAAGTGATTTGGTTGGCTAGTTTCTGAGATGAAAACAGCACACACACACACACACCCCAAAAAAAAAAAGGCAAACCAAGAAAATATGCTGTAAGCCCCTGTAAATCAAAGCCCAACAAAGAAATCAACCCTGACAATGCAGATACGGCAATAATCTGGAGTGCAGCCCTCGGCTATAGCCCAAACTACACATCAGCTCCAAATAATAGTTCTGTACACATAATTAGAAACATCCAGAATCAACAGTAGTCACAGAGACATGTCTCATGGTGGTAACATGAATATGTATAACACTTACTTCCCTATTTTCCTTTCCTTCTTGTCTAGAGCAAAATATTAGGCATAATAGTAAACTCTGATAATTTCTGTTAAGATACATATTTTTTCCCCTTTTAAAAAAATTTTAAAATGTTGGTCTTAACTATTCTTTTGAAATATCTCGCTAATACTTTTGTTCTTGCAAACAAATAGCAATGAGCCATTCACCAAAAAAGTGTACACTTCCCAAAGCCCCATGAATATTTATTTGTCTGTAATATATTAGGCTTGCTTACCAGATTTTTCTGCTGAAAAAGTCCCTCAGCACCGCCAATCATTCATATGACTTCAGCCTCTTTCTCTGGGAGGTGAAGTAACATGACCAAAATGGAATAAATTGAAACTAAAATTGAGTCTTTATTCTAGGTCAGGTATCAGTTCACTTTCTTGGTCTTAGAACAACATGTATCTGCTTAACTGTACAGATACATTAACGATTTTGAGCTCAAAGAACTGGTTGAAATGTTTGAGAAGCTATTCAATTGCCACTTAGGTAGACAGTGTAAGTAATACAGTCATAATGAGCCACAGCAAACAGGAAACACAACATCAATAAGAATGTGGAACAGTGACCTAATTTATACCAACTAAATGTAAGTAAATGTGAGTTTAGGACTTTGCAACCTAATCAATTCTGTAGGACAGAAACATTAATCGGTGTTTTTAAGTGAAGGGCAATCTGAGCCTGTTATTTGGGTATATTGTTTAGAAGCTGACTGGGAAGCCTTTGGGTTTAAGCTTGAGTGAGAATTACCTTAACTATCAACAGAAGTCTTGACTGCCACAGTACTTCTAAATGATAATGAATTAATATAGTTTATTCATATCATTTGGCCTGTTTTGCTAGAACACATTTAGTAAGCAGTCTAGAGAACTTGCAGTCATGTCAAGGCTCCATGTTGTACCAAAGCGACTAAACACAGAAGGAATGTAACATACATGGAAAACAAACGTGGAGAGGGATGACAACTCACTCCATAACTATTGCTGTCATCTACCTTTAATACGCTTTTCCCAAACATTAATAGGAAAAGAATCAAATAACATATTTAGGGGGAAAAAAGTGCATAACCTTGAAAGGAAGTGAGTGCTTTTGTAAAAGGGAAAAAAAGTATTTTTCTCTGCTGCTTTCTTTTTGTGAGTCAACTCTGGGAGTGGTACCAGAATGTCTTGTTGTCCTATTTCTATAGAAAAAATTCTTGAGCAAGTTCATTCTTGATTAAGCTAGCATGGTGCCAAGCAAATGTAAAAAACTGATCTTTGATCCAGTGTTTTCTATTGTTCCAGTTGCACTAGGGGAGGGAGCAATCCCATGGTTTTGTTACAACAGTGCTTCAGCTCTGGTACTGCTGTGAATGGCACTAGGGTACCATTTCCCTGTGTTTGTCAGCTGCACTAAAGAAACATCTTTTCAATACAGTTTAAGGATGTTTCTCAATACACCAGTTTCAGAAGTGAATCTGTACTTGCACCCTGGATTTGACAGTTAATTCCTGGTCTATACCACATTCACTATCCTTTTATTTATTTAAAAAAACCCAGATCATTAAAAATGACCTATTCCTACAGCCAATTTGATTTAAAGGTGAAGTAAATAAAGCAAATCTGATTTAAAGGAGAAGTAAATAAAAGAGAAGAAACTGGCACGTGCCATTGTATTCAAAGCTGTAAACTGAAGCTGATACTGATAAGTGGGATGACTTCTAGTGTTAATAATTTTTCATAAAAACATAAATGTAGCCTCTTCATGCTTTCTGAACCTGTTAGGAAAGATTTGATGTGAACAGAAATTAAAAAACAAAACAAACAAAAAAAACACCACAACCACAAACAAAATATCTTCCACTGAAGGACTAGTACCTAATGAGAAGTGTTAGAATTGTATACTCACACTACTATAATTGGTAATATACTGCTACTTGGACAATATCGTTGATCATTTTCATTACTCATTTACAGAGATGAGGCAATCTGGGCAGCTGCAATCACATGTGTAGGCATTGGTGCTTTGTAGATAATGAAATTAAAAATGGTAGCCTGTATTTGCTGATTAGTAGTCTACTTTTTGTACAGAGATTGTTTACTGAGCAAAACATCTCTTTAACATGTGTAAATACTGAGCTTAATGCTTTACACATGAAAGAAGTGCAGTTTCTAGACTCACAATGTTAGGAATGGCTTTCAGTGTTAACTAGGATGAGAAGCATAGGGAAATGGAAATATTTATGATGGGAAAAGACATTTTGTAATAGGGTAATAATGAAAACTGAAAGAGTTCTTTCAGTGAGGAAGGCTGGATTTAATCACAAAGTGAAGCAACAAAGGCTTTTGTGCTTCTGACACTTTCCTCTGAGGCAACTCAGTGGGAAAAAAACCCCAAACAAACTTTTTTTTTTTTTTTACACAGTTTTAGCACTGCTGAGTGTATAGCAAGAAGCCTTCAAGTATTTATACTAAATACTGCATAATACTGTGCATATCACGCTAGCTGCCTGCTATATTAGAAAGGAATGCAATGTAATTATTTGGTTTAAGTGGGAGCATTAGATTAAGCAGGCATTAGATAAAATTGTCCCTTCCCATCTATCTCTCCCTTTCTCCCTGTTCCCTTTTCCCAAATTACTACAGTAAAACTGCTAAAATAAAATTTTAGATGGTGCTGTGCAACTGGTTTTTCTTTCAATGACTAACCCTTTTCATCTGCACAGCCAAAGCTTCACAGTTGCATTAAACATGGTGAGGTCTATTCATGATGATAATAATACAAATTACAATCAGTAGATTTTATTGTTAAAAATAAATTTAATGACAAACGGATACAATCAAGTGCATGTGAGCTGAGGAGCCCATCCTTGTCTATCTGCAAAAACATAACTCATTAGCAAGAGTGGCAAAAATCCAAAATTATAGCACTAAATAGCAAATTTGCTGCAATCTGTTTGTATTACTACAATAGCTGCAGCCAAGTGATAGACAAAAGGAGGTAAATATGTTTCTTTCATTTGGGAGAAAGGAGGGGGAAGAAAAAGACTGGGGCAGCAGGGGAGGGAAATGCTTCAGGGAATCATTCTTGTCCTGTCAGGTGACTTTGTCACTTGGCAATTAAGAAAAGAAGAATCATATCCAGTAACAAACAACTCTGGAAAATTATACCATCCTTGACATAGCCCGGTGTTCATAAAAAGGAGTGACCAGCAAACCTCATCCAAATTCCACTACATCCCTGAAATACCGTGCTCTTCTTGCTCTTCTGTCACAATAAAGGAAATCTGGTTTGACGTCTCATCTACTGTACTGTAATTCAATAGCCTCCAATTATATTGGTGTAACTAAGACCAGAACCAGGCTAATTTTATTAAATTATGGCCTTGATGGAGAAATCACAGGCTGAACTTCTATGGTCTGTGCTCTATGGGCTCTGTGCTCTATGGGCATGACCTCAACTGTGTTAATTATGCCACAAAAGCTATTACATTATCTTTTTTGCCTCATTCAGAAATCAAAAATCTTTTTCACACTAACAATTTCAGAAAAAGAAAAAACCTGTAGCCCAACACCAAATTTTACCTGAAAGAGTGAACTGAATGTTGGATCCTGACATTTTCTTACATCTCTGAACTGCATTCTCCCAAAGCTAGGTTTTCAGATCTTTCAGATGGAACCACAAAGTCCCAGTACAGCAAAGAATTGACTGCCTTTAGATATTAGATCTGATTGGATTGGAAAAAGCTAGATGACTGAGCAAGCAAAACCCATCACTGGGCCATGAAGTACTTTTTGCTGAGATACATAACTGAATTATGCGGCAGCCCTTTTGTGAAAATTATCAACTGTATTTTCAGAAGTGAAGCATCACAAGGAGATTTTTGCACTCATGCCCATGTATAAAGATGGAACTAGTCCCATGCATGTGGTAGTCTGCCAACTTCAGTAAGGCATGGGTGCCAGTTGAAGACAGATTTAATATAGCTTGTACAATGTAGAAAAACTTGAGTTCCATGCCAAAGGGATAATCATAATGCTAATCATTGTCAAATGATAAGAATGTATTTTAGTGTGAGAAATCACATCTGTTGTCACTTTACGTTGTCGTTATAGAGCTTTACATAGTATCTTTCTGAGTCTACTTCAATGCAATCACCATATGTAAAGCTGTAATAATGTTTTTCATTATTGTAATGAACACAGATCTTCTCTAAAATGTCTATGAAGTCTACCTTTTTCTGGAGATCCTTCCCCTTTAAATCTTCCTCTAGTAAAGCTGATGTCTTAAAGTATATTATTTCATTCTGTTCTCTTGGTCATCCAAACTAAGCATCTATTTGAGATTACATTTTACATATAAAGACAAAGGTTGAAAAGTATTTAAAAATCAAGTTCTATTAACAACCAAGTTTCCCTAAATAGTAACATGAATCAAGAACTCTGCAACTTCCAAGTCCTCTCCCAAACAACTAGATATTTTAGCATTAAACCGGTGATGAAAATATTCCGAATTTTCAAACTAGAAGATCCTAAATAAAACTTGTCCAAAACTATATACTTTCATCAACTCATTATCTAGTCTTTACATTTTGCTTTTGTCTTAAATGTGAACACCAGGATATTTTTAAACCACAGACAATGGAATTCTGGATACAGCCCTTTGTCACAAAGCAAAGATCAGCACAGCACTAGAAGGCTAAATAAGAGAAGGTTGACTCCCACGTAATCCAGAATGAATCTGGCAAAAGTTAAGTGTAAGTCAAGGGAGAAAGAGGTGACAGAGATGGCTCAGTATAGCTTTTGCCCAAATGAGCTACCAGTGTTTTCCAGAATGCCATAACATCATCTTACAGCATGTTTATTAGTATTGAACTTAATTTGACTGTACCAAAGCTGGCATGCGATGTTAATGCACGTGCACTTTTAAACCATTTTGTCCCTATTTGCTACATAGGGAGACTATTTTTTCTCTTAACTAGTGTTCAGTTTCATAGAGCACATGAACCATACTTGATCCTCAAGAGGGGTATATATGTGTTGTCTTGGAATACTAAGAATAAAACCAGATATTACTGGTGAAGGACAAGGGAATGGTTTGACACATTAAGCCAGAATTAAGAATCATAAGGCCTAGACTGCAAGTGTTAACAAGCTGTCTCTTTGGCATTCTTGGAAATTCAATTTCTGTTTCACATGACATAAATGTATTACCAATCTTACATTTCTTACCAAAAAGATCATTTAACATAACCATCCTTGAGAACACTACTAAGTGTGCATCACAGGTTTTTATATTACAAAGGCAGGAAATACATTAATTGTATAGGTTTAGAAGTGCATTAAACCAAAGTGTTTTAACACTTTCAAGCCTAGTTACTTTTACACCTTACGTATTTAACCATTTCTGGAACAGTGGGGATACTCTAGTAGCCAAAGTTATCTACAGCATTTTAAAATAAGAACATAATACTTCTGAGAAAATTTACATAAACCAGAAAGTATCTTGTAAAGATAAAATTATTTTGAAGAGTACTACTTTTCTGCACTCCTTTTACAGATATTCTAACCACCCTAAGTAATACTTCCTATCACCTAAAAATTGCTGTTTTCCTTCCAGAGATAAGTGTACTCTTTCACTCAATAGCTCAAAACAGTTACATTGTTTTGAGGATTCTTCATGGTGGGAATGGGAAGGAAGCACTCATAACTTTCTTGCACAATATAGTAATACGCCACTGTTAAAAGCATCAAATACATTCACCACGTGGAGAGCCTGAGACAAATTCCTTCTCATTATTAATTTGGGCTTGTAAACAAGCAAAGCTTCACAGCAAAAAACCCCAAACTACAAATGTATCTTTGTGTAAAATACATTTAAAGACCTGTAAGTATGCGCACATAAAATAGTGAATGATGAATTAACTTGATGTCTCTTTTTTCTTACAGTTATTTAGAATATAGACCAATAACATCTATTCAAGGGATACAAGTAAAGTTTCCTTGTCACATCAGTACGTGGTAGGGAAAAGGTTATTATATCTCCATTTTATCATCACTGACTGTTACTGGATTATCCCATAAACCTGGTTTGTAAATTTTAACTGATGCTAGGGCTGGTGAGGTTGTCTTAGTAGCCATTTAAATATATGTTCCAAATTACCAAGTAATGAATATATGAACAGAGAAAACCTTCTGTGATAATTTAGCAGATTTCTATGAAAAAGAAATGTCTGATTTCCAGTTACCCATAGAATCCAAGGTTAGTTAAGTTAATCCAATCTAGTTAAGTTGAAAATAATTCAGAGTTGATCAATAATTTTCTAGTTGAACTTTTTCTCCAACAGAATTCTTCAGATTTTGTGTTCATAAAATTATATCTATCTCATAGGTTTCCTTACTATAGGCAGCTATTCCACTGGCTGATTATAGCTGTGCTCACAAGTCATCTTTGGCACCACAGGGACTAGAAGCACTGGTTTTCAAATAACCAGTTTACTGCCACCTCAGTTTATAGCTTTGGAAGTAGAAAAAGTCAGGAAGATATGTTGATTCAAATTTTTTAAAACACATTTCAGACTACTCCTTTTTCCAAAGATTTAATTTTGGTGGCTTTTTCAAGGTTTTTTTAATGTGTTTAATTTTCTTCAGAGCAAGAATTCTGCACTCCAACCCACCATAAAGAAAACCAATGCCAATGATGTAATGCTTTTTGCAGTGCAGTTGCCTGTGCATCAGAAAATAACACACTCAGAATAAAAAGGGTCTGTCAAAAGGGACAATCATTTGCAGCTCCAGATAAGCCTGACATGTTTGGCATCTCTTGACAATTGAAACAGTTGTCTCAGTTATCTTAACTGAATGTATTTGGGAATAGGAAACTCCGTTATATGAATCAAAATCTTAAGTTTAGAGGGGAAAGAACCCTCAAACCTTGACCAAGCCTTTAAAAAATTGGGAAAAGAGTACGACTAAGAGGTGTCAGAGGTGTTGAAAACAAAAAAACAATCCCCAAACCAACAAACCATTATTCAAAACAAACAGTAAACAAAAATGCAAAACATATAACTGCAGGTAAGTATGATGTTAGAATCTTCAATAAACTCTGCAGATAACACAGGAGGGAAAAAAAAAAAAAAAAAAGAAAAAACCTCACAAGACTAGTATTGAATTTCAATTTTCACAGGCAGAAAAAAAGAGTTCTATATTATAGAGGAACAAAAGAGAAAAGCAAATACAATCCAGTAGTCTGTTCCTTGGTGTCTTTCTAGCACAAGTTATACTAACAGTGAACTATTCACGTGTAAACACTATTTATCAGAGAAATTCACAACAATTAAATGTCTGCATAATATTTATGCAGGCTACTTGTTTTCCTGGGGCGCCAAAAGTCTGGAGAAGGTTTGGGTCAAACAAACTGCAGCCAGTGTCAAACCACAGATAATGGAGTGTAAGCACTTGCATAGACAAACATCTTCCTTTAGATCTCTCCCTGTTAAATAACACTGCAACGAATATTATCTGAATTATGCTTGGCAGGTTGAATTGCTGCTACATAATAATATCTATTAAGTACTCATTTACATGGCATTCAGGTCAAGAAGAATCAAAATTTTCATATAGCACTTTTTGCCCTTTTTTTTTTTTTTTTTTTTTTATATGCAGACACCTGAAATGTTGCCAGTGGTGGCAAAGGCAAACAATAGGCTTATGGAGGGGTTAGATTACAGTTCTGTATACTGCTAGTTATAGATTACCTAGTAGCATTTAACTGATTCAGTTGAGGTGCAAATATGTGATAACAATTGTCTCGAATTAGCCAAAGTACACAGCACAGATGTTTACAGTGGCCTTCTTTCAGGACGACCTTCTGTTGGCTACAGGAGGACAGATGTTATCTGATGGATCATAAGGCTGGACTGACATGGGCAATACTTGGTCTTCATAAAATCTGCTAGCTCAACATTAACCTTTCAAAAATAATGGAACAAAATTGAACCCTCAGGACAAGATCACATTAGATCAACACTTCATGTCATGTCTTGATCTAGTATTACGTATCCTAGAGTAGGATTTACAGTATCACAGAATTAAGGATTTAAAACATGATCAATTTAAGACTGTGACTGTTTTGTTTTAGACCTGTTCAAGCAGGACTGGCTCCTTTAACTTCAGATATTCCCACCCTTAGACAGCTTCCTCCGTTGTAAAGATGTGACCAGGTATGGATACACAGAAGGAATCCAACCTAGAAATTGACTGAAGTTTATATTTACAGTAAGGTTAAAAAAAGTTATTATGGGTTACTTTTAACACAGAAGGAGACCTTGCATGGCATTAAAACCAGTCATACTAGAACAGCTAAGAAATATAGCTTGGAGTTGGGAGGCAAGAATAAATCATGGGAGACAACTTAATGCATGATGGCTGCTGAAAAAGGTCTTCTTTTAAGGACCATACAGCTGACAAAGGGGAGTCAGCCCACAGAAGAACACTTTTCTGGAAGATTCCCAAGGAATAAACAGAAGAAGTCATGTTAACAATATTTGATGTACATTTATCAAATTACATATGCTGGCTGTTAGAATCACCCAAACTTTTAGGATTAAGTCACACACTCCTTTAAGCACACTGCTCCTCATATAAATGTACTCAGAGGATATGTGTCTATGGTCTGAGCCACAGAAAACTCTGCAGCCAGCTGCAGGCTTTAAGAGATACTGAATGCTTTTACAAGTAATTCCAAGTACTTTTTCTACAAGAAAATGAAGGCTGGGGAGAAGGCTGGATTTTTCAGTCTGTAACACTGCCTGACTAATTATAAAGCTTTATGGACCGAGTCATTTCGTTTTCAGCTGTAACACTGTGACTGATGTACCCGATTACTGTTCTGCTTCCCTTAAGCACAGCAGAATACTAATTTCTCTCTTCTTTTAGTCACAATTACTCAGGTTTTTTTCTATCTCCTTAGTAAAATTCAAGGATTTAACTTATATTAATGTCTGATCACCTTTGTAGCTCCTGTATACGAGACCTAAAAAGTTCTATTAATTTTGTTGGTGACGTCAAGTACTTCATTAAACCATTCTATGAAATTGTGTAGAAATAGAGTAAAGGAAAATCAAAAAAGTTCCCCAACATCTGCTGTCACCAGGGAATGGGTAGAATACTCCATCACTTTGCACTTTGTGTGTCAACCATATCCCATTTGGTCCGTGGCTGGTTGATTTTGCTTCCTTTTGAGGGACTTTGGATGTTTTGTTTGGTTTTTTTTGACAAAAAGAAAATTTGCCTGTTGGATACAACAATACAACACCAATACATCATTGGAGGACTTGCTACCATACAATAGATCTAAAATTGTAGTCTTGGTTTTCTAATAGTCTCCAGTGAATGGCCACAGAAATAATTACAATTGTTTTGTTCTAGCTCTCTTCCAGAGATAATATCAGGAGTAAACCAGGTGGGATGGCAAACAAACAAAATAGAACAGTACTAAATGCTTAGTTCACTCCTAAACGATTATTTTGACATCTTACAGGAAAACTTCTGTCAGGCACAATTTTGATAAACCTGAGGTTATATTTTTCTTTCACATGTATGAAGTCAATGTCTATTTTTATTATAATTTCCAATGGTAACTATGTAATTTCAGTATTTAGGCATTTGCATTTTTCTAACTCTATATAATTATCAAGACAAATGGCGCCTTTTTTTTTTCCTTCCCTATCTTATTTTGACTTCATTCTGTCATGGGGGTGGAGCAGAAATTGGGAATTACATGTGGGAGGGCAGAATGAACTCTGAGTTTTTGACCAATAGCTGTGAGAAACTGCTAATCATTTTGTAACAGGCTTCAATGTATCCCAGCTAAATTGGAGAATAAAGTTTTTGAAAGAAATGTTTGCAATAATTGGCTGGTCTGTAGGGCAAACAAGGGGCCCTGCACAAGTAGCTGGCAGGAGTTCAAAATAAGAGGAAAGCAATTATTTGTCTAGTGGATTATATGCAATATCCTTCTAGACAGACATTCGAATTGAACATTTGTAAGTTAAATAGTCCCAGAAAGCATCTTTTAGGAAATCTTAGAAGTGTTTTAAGTAGCATGAGTAGATTCATAAGTCTAAGCTAAAAAAAACTACAGAGAACAGAAATTTGAGACTGTTTAATTGCAGCTTAGCAGTCTGCTTCATAAAATGCTATCTTTAGTTTATTTTGCAGTGTTTTTAGATAGAATACTGAATTTTAATTGGAAACATACATGAGGGATGTGTGTACATATACATTTAAAGGTCTAGGAATGGGGAATTTCAATATGATGTTGTATTATTTAGGGACTGTAAGACCTATAAAGATATGCTGCTACAGTTCTTAGTGATATCATAGGCAAATTATGGCTTGTGCACCACTCCTTCAATTTGTAAGAATTTCTAGTAAGGCTTCTATAAGAACAGTAATTTACCTACCCAAAGTAAATTGGAGGATTAGCATTTATTCTCATCCAGTGAAAGCACTGATATGTGCCAGGAACTGCAGTAAAAACTTTGTATGAACCAGAAAACTACTTCCCTGCCTCCTATACATTATAATAATGGAAATAGCATTCTAAATGCAAAATAATATCATTATTCTAATACGACCAGATAAAAAAAGATCGTTAAATTGCTAATGCTAAGTAGTTAAAATATCTATAGTTACTGAAAATGGTAGCATGTATCATATTATAAATTTAATTATATACATATTTTTAGGTTACAAAGCTATAATTATAAATTGTTTACCTATTATAACTCAGATGCAGAAACAGTTCTATTTCAAAATCAAAATAAGTCATTCGCTATTTATAATAGAAGAAGTCTTACTGTAATTATAGCCCTAATGGGATACATACCAATCAATACGTAAATCAGTATATAATTTCTTCAGTTTTCTGTTCAGAACATTTCTGAAACCACATTTCACAAATAACAGCTTTAATTTTACTTCCATTTAGAAATTGCTGCAATTTGGATTAGTTTTAAGAGCTTTCCCTTAAAGAAAAGTTTTCACATTCAGAAAAAGTAAAAATATGCATTACAAGTAAAAACCTACTCGAAATGTATATCTGATCTCCATTACTATTCCTAATGTGGGTAGCAGTAAGTGACAATTTGTGTCTTGCCATTTTTTATCATAGTTATCCACCTGTAATTCTAGGTGTTCTCTGATTGTTCAGTATTCACAAATTTATAAACCTTTATCTCATAAAATATTAAGTTCTGATAATCTCTTCAGTTAACCTCTACTGAACTTCTGTAGCTGAGGCAAACTGAACACACAAAAAAGGACAATATTTAAACACCAAATGCAATATAAAATAAAATCTGAACATGGAATTTCGGGGGGGGGGGGGAGATGTCTTTGTTGCATAGAGTTTTAGAAACCATTCTGTAGCTCTTCCACCAGTATCCAGGAAATCTGGTGAAAGAAGGACTGGATGAGCTACCCTAATAGAAGTTACCTATTCTGGTCCCCTTTAGACCTAACTAATCTGGATTTTATTTCATGCCTTTAAAAGCATTATTTTTTCCAATAATTCAGCAGGTGTGGAAGAAGCCATTTTCCTACTTGTCTTGACATCAAGGTAAGTTTCTTCAAATCAGTGACCAAGGCCTCTTTTTGCCTCTAAAAGATGCATATGCATGCAATGATATGCATTTGTCACCGCAGCATTTTAGGATCAACAATCTGCGTCTACAAGTCCATCCCTTTTAGTGTCTAAAACAGTTTAGAGTCTCATTTCTGCAGAAATTTGGGTCTAGTATGTTGGACATGGAAAAAAAAGCAATAGAAGAAGGTAAAGAAAGAAGCTTATGCATTTCCTCAAATCCCTTTTCCCATTCAAGTTAACACCAATTAGTTTTAGGACAGTGGTAACATAGAACATAGAGTTAAATCTACCTGCAGATTAAGAAGAATATAAAATATTGTAAGGCTAGTAATCATACTGAACTCTGCTTTAAATCTGGTTGTCTGGATTATGAATCAAAGCACTTTAAAAAGGCTGATTCCCTTTCAGAACCCACTACCATGCTCTATCAAAGATAAACTGTCAAGGCAGCAAACTCTCTGGTCCCATTGACACCAGAGTACATAAAAGTTGGAAATTTAGTTACTGTCTAAATAAATATTACAACTGATAGAGAATGAAACACTATGGGAAAAGTTTATACTGTGGCATTAAAGGGTCTGAGAAGGATCCCTTTGCTAGGCTGTGACAAGATGTCTTCTGAAGTGGAAGGTGTACAGCACTGCTCTACAGTCAGACAGCTTGAATTCCAGAAATGGCTTGAATGGCTTCTGTTTTCACTCTTCCATAGAACAAAGAATTATATAAGCCATACTATTACATGAGTTATTTAGCTGTCACTTGTTACTTGTTTTTGCTTTCTCCCTGAAGTAAAAAACATTAGAAGCCTGCAGCCTGCGTACTGAAAATGTCTTAGTACAAAGACCAGAAGCTCCAGTCAAGACAAAAATGTACACAACTCATGTTCACAGGTAAGTCCCTTTGCAGGGAGTTCATGTTTCATACACTTAGGCATCAATAAACCCAGGACCAATGCTGCCAGCTAATCTCATTGTTTGCATCACTGCTGCAACTGCAATGTGAAGAAAATAGAGTTGGATTTCTACTTGCAATGCAGAAGGCAGAGCTTGGCTGTAGAGCCATGTGGACCTGATAAATGTTAGGCATGGTTTTCATTTTTCCAAGCCTTTATCACTGCTGTCCTGGTCAACTTTGGGAGAGCATTATGTTAGCAAGATCTCTGCAAGCCTATAGAGAAGAAAATCCATGGAAAGCCCTTCATTAAGCTTCTATGATACCCAAACTTTCTCAATGGACATTCAAATAAGGGATTTCATTTATCCATAAGCTTAATCAATTCAACTACCTCAGAGAAGAGTCTGTATTTACAACAACAACAACAACAACAAAACCCCACAAAGTAATATATCAACAATAAAAGCACCCCGAAACATGTGAGGTTAAATGTATATGAGATTCTGTAGCCAAATCCATAATTAAATGTATATTTCACAAAAAGCTGAAATGCTAATAATATAAAATAAAAGCTCATTTTAAGGAAGGACCCACTCTAGCTTTCAAATACTATCCAGATAGCTACCTAAGTGGAATCCAATGTTCCTTCAGAAATAATGACTTTCTTGCAAAAAAAGATAATCAGCATTCTTCAATGCCAAAATCCAGTAATGTGTTGAAATCACGTGTTTCAAACCTCAGTAATTTGGCTTCACACACACTCAATTTCACTACCAGTTCCCTTCTTTAAGATAAAAGAACTCTCCTGAGTGATTATTTATAAAAGAATTCTTCCCAAGTCAGATTATCGGTGGAATTCCACTTACCTGTCCCTCTCATCTACCGCATACATACTTCCACTTCAATACCTGTGCATCAGTAAAATGAATCCTTTTCCTTAATGACTGATGCTTATACTACAAACTGAGAGCAGAAAACTGCTCTGAAAAACTCAACTCTGAAATTTCCCATGTGCTGTTCATAATATTGACTAAGCGCTGATTTACAATTGACTAGTTAATAGATAAAATTAAATTATCAGGAAGTCCGAAAAGCAGCCAGCTGAGTGCATACCTAATAATATAACCTGTTTCTTTTAAATTCAAGTCTTTTAGCACTGTCTTACCCTGTTCCACAACAGTCACAAGACTGGCACCAACCCTCAAAAGATGCATAGTGTTCAAACACTTAAGCTGCATTTGATTTTGATACACCACAAAACCCAACTATTATTTTAGCTACTCCTAGAGAAGCATGAACCTTATTTCCTGGAGCTGATGCACCGAGTGTCACTAATGTTTAATTATTTACATTAGTTTGTTTAATGGAACCATTCCAGAGGCAGCTGAAAGGAAATGTTTCAATCCAAGAGCCTAGCGGTAACAGAGAACTTACAGAACAAACACAAGCAGCAGCTTAGACCCTACACAAATGGATGTCTGCACAAATTGATGGAGCTCTCTAGTAGCAGAAACTCAGAGGCAAGATGTGCAGCATCAGGAAATTATCAAAATATTTGCTCTGCTATGTACACTTTGGGGTTTCTAGGGGCTAAACAGCTCCCAAGTGAATGCTCTTAAACAGAGTGATGATAGGATTCAGAGCAAATATTCAAAAGCATATCACAGAGCACTTCTGATAAATCCCTGGTCACAACTAGAAAGTGACTGTCCAGATAAGCAAACCAACTTTCTATTGAAAGAAAGCAGATGATGGAAATGTCCTTTTACACAGCTCACTTGAATCTCTAACCAGTGCATAGAGGAACAAGACAGTGCCACAGCAAATGCATCTGAACCTTTTAGCCCTGTAACCCATTTCTCTTCAACAGTATTATCTATGGAATACCTTTCCAGCAAAGACAAGAGTGTCATTTCCTTGCTTCCAAAGCAAAGGACATCGAGTTTCAAAGCAAAAACTAGAAAAAAACTTAAAAAAGAAGTGTTGACATTTAGGGGTTTGGAACACACTAGTTTGATGGAGTTTCTCTCTGACAGGTTGCAGATGTTTATTTACTGATAGTTTGCATTTGAGAGGACTGAATTAGACACAGCAGGTACTTAGTGGCCCCTTCAAACAGACCTTCAATCATTTTTTAGCATTATTGAGCACCACAACAAATGACACAAAAAAACCAGAGACACAGCATGCTCCCAATTGCTAAGCACCTTTTAATACAGACTTCTTACCAACACCACAAAATGGCAAGTTATTGATACCTCATATGGAATTGCAATAATGTACTTACCATTACATACTGACAGGAATGATGAAACAGCACCAGCGATGCTGATTCTGAAGATAACATTTACAAAATCATATCAGAGCTATGGAAGAGCTAACAGGACTTACCTGCATTTCAGTCTGAATGGTAACTCTCGCTAGTTATATATTTATGTTTTTATATTTTTTTAAAATGAGGCTATTGAACCTTATACAGACTGATATTAAGCACCATTATATATGGGAGTGATGTATTGTGTTAGGGGAGCAAACACTAATCACAGCTTAGAGGTAACTGTCCCATTTGCTAATTAGTCTTTTTAACAAACAGAGGAAAACGATCTTTCCCAAGGAATAGAACAAAAGCCAAGAGAAGCTACTCACATTCCTTTGAGTCGTTGCCACATTTTCTCTGCATGTCCTCCAATTTGATACTTTATAGAGGCACTTTCCAGTTCCCGAGGTGTTTCTGTCACTCGAGCCCCCATCGTTATTGTCCTACAGCGATACAGTTACAGTCAGGCTCAGTAGCAAGTAAAAGTATTCTTTAGTCCACTATAAATGTCAGAAGATCCACGCATGTTAGACAGTAGCTGCTGTCATAGCAAAACACATCAGAATTACAACAGCTGAGGGACGATCCTGACTGAACGCTATTCACTTTGATAGACAAATCCACTCTTCGCCCCCTCCCCCTCCCCCCCCCCCCCCCCAAGCACAGAGCAAGTACACACAGATCCTCTGACTTTGAGTCTAATCCATTCGGGTGATCCTGCTACTATGCTACTGACTGCTCAAGCTCCTTCCTCGTGCACTTTTTCTGCCGTAGGCATATGCACAGAAGCACAAAATGATTCCTTAAAATGGACTATAATTCATTGCCGGGCGTGATAAATGTGAGTGGCTTTAACAATCCAGAAGGAAAGAAAGGCTGGTTTCTGCTCTGCAGGTTGGAGAAACAGCCTGCAACAGGAAAGCAGATGGTATAAGCCAGTATCAGACACATCACCCTACAAAAAGAGTGCATGTTCAAATGCCAGAGCTTTCCTCTCTTTAGTTTATCCTGATTCTTAAACACATAAGTATTTACCAGCCTCTCAAAAAAAAAAAAAAAAAAAAAAAAAAAAAGACTGTACAAATACTAAGTCAGTAGTGAAGACACATAAAAATTCCTGCAGAAGACAAATCAGAGAGCTCTACAGGTTGTTTTGAAGGAATATGCTGTAATGATGACTATTCACCTTCTCCTAGCAACTCCACACAGTAGGTAACTGTCAATTTAACTGGAAGAAAATGCAGCAGCTGCAAGACAGCCCACTTTGCGAATCCTTCAAGATAGCAGCATGCATGTGTCAAAATCTGATGCTGAACTCTGTGTCTGCCAGCAGAAAACAATTAAATGCATGCAAACAGCAAAACGGTTGAGGACTAAATGGTATGCCAGCTGTGCAGCAGATTGCCAGCTCTGCCTTTCAAGTGCAAACCTAAGAAACTAGTAGTACAGCCAAAGCTGGATTCTGTAGAGGACAAGAGAAAGGATTTCCTTGTTGCTTGCTTAGCCATAGACTTGGGTTTGCTTAGCAGCTCCTGTACTCTGTAAATAGGACCTGTCTTGTTTGGTGAGTCAGTAACTATCTTCATTTCTGAAGCAGCAGCCAAATAATCAAATATACCACAGACTTATCTCAGTGATCATGTTTGTTTCAATCAGTGTAAGAGCTGTGCAAGAAGCCAGGCAAGAGATGTGCGCCAAGTAGGAACAAATATGTCTGAGCTTTGCCAGCTAGTGGTGTCACTGCCTGCCAGGAAAAGGGGCTTTGGGTCCAAGATGGAACAGTGAGGATGAGTGTCCTCAGATGCTGAATGGAAGAAGCCTAAGGGCATAGCTGATGAGAGAATCTGAGATGCATATCTCAGTATGGCTTTAGCTAGACAGCTTTATCTATGTTAAATTTTACAAAGATGATGAGAAGTACCCATCTGATGCAACTGGCAGAAATGGATAGTATCGTTAAGTACTCAGAATCTTACAGAAGAATAAAAAAGAGAGACTCACTGATTTGAAATAAACCTAACACTTCAGAATTTCCTAGTCTTTTTTCTTTTTTTAAGATACCTTTTACACACATTACCCTGTGAGAGTTACAAATCAGATAGAAATGTTTTTACACACTGATTTCAGGCAGATAATTAAATAGTACATTTTGATTACTTCTATGGATTTAACATATACGCAATTTTAAACTGATATTAATTCAGGGACTTTCCCAGAGTTATTCCTGACTCAGACACATAAAAGTCATTCCCATGAAATTCAATGTCCCATGAATGACAACTTTTCAAAGAGCATCACATGACTACATTCGAAAAAAATACAAACAGCTGTTTCTTCAGAAACTGCAAAGCATTTATTTGGTTAAAGGCAGCAGTAGTATCTTTGAAACTTCACTGAGGAACCACTTCAAAACTTCCAAACCTTCCAGTCCTGTTATGCATGGGCTCTAAATTAAAGTTTGTAAGAAAGAGTATAAATATCCTTCCATGGAATAACTAATGAGAACATCTCACACAAATCTGGGTTCTTCTCTGCCTTTAAACTGCCAGACATCTGAAGTAACACAAAGAAATCAAGTATTTATAGAAACCACATAAACCTCCAGGGACAGAGGGGAATTGCAAGGGCATATTTTTTCTCATAAAGTATTCCCAGCTCTTGTTGTCCAATTCTACAACATTCTACAACAATAAAACAGTGGTGTTGGTAAGCTGTTCTCTCCCCCTCACAAGGAAATAAGTAGTTGAAAATATAACACTTTGAGAAGCTGGAGAAAACTATTATGAGCAGGTAACATCCTTCAAGGATGGACCACAGAACAAGCTGACCAAACAATATTGCTACAAATGCAGATATACCTCCTACTTCACCAGAACTCCATGAAGGAAAATTGTAAAAACTTTGCTCCCTGCAGGACCACATCACTGCAACAATAGAAATTCCTAGAATGGAAGCACCTGGCCTGGCTTAAGCAGAGGACAAACAAAACAGTCTCCTCCATAAAGGTTTATCATAGAAATCAATATAGCAAAACACCAGAGATGACAGCAAAAATGAAATTGTGTCTCTGAAAATGAAGGAAACAGCAGGAGACACAGAGACAAAACAAACACACAAACAAAGAAAGGTAAATAAGGCATTAGAAAATCATGGAAGTAGCCAGAACTGGCACCCTGATCATCCTTAAGAAGAGAGAAAAACAATTTCAAAGAAACAAGCAAATAATTTTTAGGCACACAGTTATCTTAGAAATTCTTATGGAGACGTGGGGAAAGAAAGGACCTTTCCTCCCTCCAAACGTGACAGCACAAATCTCCCTGTGGCAGAACTGTAGGACAGCCATGAACCAGTTAAAGAAATCTGAAAATGTAACAATAAAATCTGCCCAGATAAATGAAAATAAAACAAACAAACCCTCAAAAACGTAAGGCAGGTTTATTTAAAACAGTGACAGCAAGTATTAGATCTGTATGTTTACTGCCCTGGCCCTGATCTAGCAAGTATTAATACACATTTCAGTTCAAGCAGGTAAAGCAGCTAAGAGAGTTCAGCACCATTGCAAATAATGGAGTTTAATCACTAAGCACACTGCCTGTACTTTGTGAAGAGGACTTAAGATAGAACAGAGATCCCATCAAATTCTGACCTTGCAGAAAAGGAATGTTTTGCTAAACAATGTTCTCCATGTATTCTTCTTCCCTCCTCATTGTCTATTGCATTTGCATTTATGAAGTTATGTGCAATCCCTTTGTTCACAAGCAGAGTTCCCAGCTTGCTTGCAGTGATTTGTGAATTATTAATCAATACAAAGCACAGCTGAGGGAAAATTAATATTTAGTCTTAATAAAGTTCATAGACTTTAATTAAATACAATCTGGAAGTGGAAAAATATTGCTGTTACATCAATCTTGGCTTTTCAGATTCTATATAGAGTTTATTAATAAAATCAGTAGAGTTACATAATTGAGGAAGAGCATCTTTAAAGATCTACACATATGGTCTACACAGTGCATTGGCACTGACTCAGTTAAGTAGGTAAAATAGTTGGGATTGATATAACAACAGTGGTTAGATCATCTAAATAAGGAGACCCAAAAAGGAACATTCCCTATCTCATTTTTCAAATTTATTTTAGTATTTTCTTCTACATCAAATCTACTGTATTTGAGACTTCTTCATATAATCACTAATGTATATTCATTCACGCATCCTGCAAGTACAAAGCCTAAAGTATAGAAGGGAGAAAAACCTTCTATTCATTTGCTGTGTGCATGGAGTATCATATTGGTAATGAATGTGGAGTCAGATTTATCCAAGCTTTTAGGCAGCTAAAAACAAAAACAAATACCCATGAAAGGTTACAACAAAATTAACCAATAGATCTCAGGGCACAAATATTTACAAACCTCCTTATGACATATCAGACCTGGTCATATTTGATTGTTCAATACTGTCCCCTACTACAAGTCAACAGCTTCAAAAGTCTTCATGACTCTGTGTCAGTGTTCACAGACTGTTCAGTGCCAAGTTGGGTTGATTAAAGCAGATTTCTTAAATCTGTGCTAATGTTGTCTAGGACCTTACTGCAGTCAATAGAATTTAGATATTCAGGTGCCTTAGGTAGGCACATCTATTTTTAAGCTTACTTTGAATGTGTCTTTCACTCAATTTACTTTAAGGAATTATTCATTTACTCCTGTGAACCAAACAATATGAAAAATTCTGAGAGATGGAGAGATGGCAAAAAGATGAGTAACTGCAGAGATGGGGAATAAATGAGAGGTGTGCTACAGATAATCTGAACAAAAAGAACTGCAGATAGAAACTTGCTAAAGCATCATCAGTGGCAAGATTTAAATAAAATTTTTAAAAAAATACAATAAAAAGATGACTGTTTTGTGAGCATTTGGACTTGGAAAGAAGCCTTGGAAGCAGAGTTTGAAAAGTGTTTAAAACAGACAGTTGTCAATCAAGAAGAAATCAAATGTTCAGTGGGAAGCATGTTGCACTCAGTGAGTGAAATGAAGCAGGAGAACTGTTTAAGCCAGGGTGATAAAAGGGTCATCTTGACCTGCTTTGTAAGATAGATACTCAACTGGCAGTTGCATGCTTTGTTTTTCTCCAGGTATATGAAAATTGGTCAGCAGAATTTCATTGGTAATTTAAGATGAAAGATAACTGTTACATACATAGGAAACAAACTGGATGTTGATGAAGAAACAATGGACAGTACAGAATAGTTCTGAGGTTTTCTTTAGCCTTCCCATTGAGAGTGACCTATTATAACTTAATGGTACTACTTCAGAAAGGAAATGAGAGGCTGTGGCTACCTCATTCAAAACATGACTATAAAAAGTCTCTGAAGACAGGAACTTTAGAAGTTGTAAGTAGTTCATATAAGTCACCACATGACAAGCAGTACAACTCAAGAAAGTAGAGATTACAGATTTTTAATGTTTGATGGCTTTTAACTTCTTTATTTAGAATAAATAGGCAAACTGGGTTTGAAAAGCACTGGCTAAAGTGGAGGAGAAATATTCTTGAATCACAGAATCACATGATGGAGGGGGCTGGAAGGGACCTCTAGAGATCCAGTCCAGCTCCCCTGGTAAGGCAGGTTCACCTAGAGCAGGTTGCCCAGGTACACATCCAGGTAGGTTCTGAATACCTCCTGAGAAGGAGACTGCAACTTCCCTGGGCAGCCTGTTCCAGTGTTGCATCACCGTCAATGTAAAGAAGTTACTTAAAACAAATAATAACTTTTAAGAACTCTTTAGGAAGCAATTTGGCTACAAATCTAGCATGCTGATTTTTGCAAAGACTAAAACCTATGCTAGAACTGGTGGCAGTGTTGAAATAAAACCTATTGAAATTGCCACAGAGAATCACAAAGATAATAATGTACTCCATACCAACATGAAATTGGTAGCTTTCAATGCCAAAAACGGTAATACTGCCACCATAGAAACATAGAACATTGCAGGAAAAACATAAATGTTCCAGGTTAGTTGTTCTACTTTTATTAGAGGCCACTGCCTGTTTTATCACATTTCATACACTTTCAGTCTCCTCTTTAGAGTTTTTATGAAGCCATTAGAACTTTTATAATTATGTAAGGAAGAAGTAACAGTAGGGTAAAAGTCATTTGAACAAAAAATCTGTGGTCAGATGAAAAATTGTAACTGCCAAGTTATTGGTATTGGGCATACAACTAGAGGAAGAAAATACAGAATGAAAGGCAAAAGGAATTAGAAAATCCAGAGCATTTGCCAGTTTATCCCGCTGAACTACATCAGACAAAGAAAACAACTAGTCCAATGATGTCAAGATATGTGTAGACAAAGACAACATGGAGTAAAGTTGTTTCAGCTAATTATTGTCAAAAAGAGGTTATTTCAAGCATTCATTTTGAGCTACTCAGAGAAAACAAGACAATCATTCCCTTTTGCTACACATTACTTACACAAAGCCCATAGCAACAAGAAAATGTTTCTTGATATTTATAAAAGTCTATAACAGAACAGATGTCAGAAGAGGGAAAAAAAGTCTCATCTCAAACTGCAATGTAAATTAGAGAATATAGCCTTACCATAGCTGTTTTAAATGTAAAATAGCTTTCCAGTAGCAGTTGACCCCAAACAGGTGGAATTAATTTATTACACCTCACATAACAGTCCTTTTCAAACCTGAACTACAAATCTGAGCTTTCAGAACATAAGGGCAAAGGTACATTCTGGATCATAACGCCAAGCATCTTCTGTAAATCTGGTGCAGTTCTGGATGATAGATGGTATTTAATGTGATATCTTGAAAGCAGATTACAACAGTGTTTTCAAAGGTATCAATGTTTATATCTATGTATGCTTTTACTTTAAAGAAATACAAGATGGCCATGACCTCCTCAATTCAGGTTATAAAAACATTGAAGTAATGGCAGCATACTGCATCTATGAAACAGCCCCTTGATCCAGAAAAGAAAGCAATAAAAATAACTAAACACACAACTTGATTCTTTTTGTAAATGCCCTAAATGCATAGTTACTTTATTGCAGATATTATCAGGACCCACTCTGGCCTATACAGGAGGTGCCAGTATCTGTCCCATAGAGTCATCTAAAATCTGCATTTGAAAATTGGGAAAAAAATTTCATAAGGTGTGTACAGAAAGCTAAACCATGGTTATTTAAACTGTAGCTAAAGGATTTGTGGTTTGGATTATCAGAAGAAAAAAAAAAAAACAACCTTCTTTCCTATTCTACATATTCTGGGAAAGACAAGCATTTCTTAAGCTGGGTTGTCACACTGTACCTGAGATCTTTCTTACCAGTGAGAGAAGAAAGCCCCAGTCCCACTCCAAATCTCTCATCCCTAGAGTGAATGTGAGGAAAAGGGCATTCAGCAGTGGTTGGCTGGCATGTAAGACGTCAGGGAAGGCAGAGGACAAGAATCAACAATAAATAGTTTACAGGAAAATTTCTATTTTCACTTCATAACATCCTTGATAACTATTTTAATTTATATAAATGTTAATGACAGACAGAACAGAACTAAAATTCTTGGCTAAATTAATTCTGCACTTACTGAGTTACAAAATGTGGAATTCACCATCAGGAAGCAATGGTGAAGACCAAAAATACAAATTATTTCCAAAAGAATGACATAAAATATTAACCACAAGTCCAACAATGGCTGTTAAGCAAAATGGTTCACACGAACCCTCCAGCTCAGTTTACGAACAAACTGGGGGGACGTTACAGAAGGTAAAGAAGTGTATTAGAGAAGGATCCTCTATGTACCTTTTATTGTCATAGCTCTATCTTAGGTATTTTCTCATGCCCATCACTGGGGAAAGAATACTAAGCAATAGAAAAATGGTAGTTCTAATATCTTTATCCACTTCATTCAAAGTGTTTCTCAGGACAGAGGAAAAAATATATTAATTAAAACAAAAAAACAAACAACAACAAAAAAAAAGCCACCAAAAAAAACCCCACCAAAAAAACCCCACACCACCCTGTACTTATTGATGCAGTACTTTTCTTCAATTCATAAAGCAGTTGTCTTCCACAATATCTTTGCAAATGCCTTCTGCTTCAGTAAATAAGATGATGAGTCACTGGCACTGCATATGCATGGCAGAAAGTAAATATAGAGGCACTCTTTAACACAGACCCAACGGTATGTTACACATATCCTTCAACTTGGGCTGGATAGTTTGCTGTATAGTATAAAAACTACAGAAAACTTAAGGAACATGGGATAAATCAACAAATGCAAGCTTAATCTTTACAGCTTCTAGTTAAAGAAAAAATTAATTTGTGCAAAAAGAATATTATCCCAAGCCAGTATGAAAGAGAAGAGAAGAGAATTTACAAATACATCATGTGACTGTGTTGGAGTACGCCCAGTATTATCTGATTCAGAATTAGTCTGTTCAGAACTTTTACACTTCAAGAAATTGCTACATAACTTGAAATCTAAGTGCATCTGAAATCAGAAGGGCCTTTTCTTAACATATTCTGTATTTTAACCTCAATTCCAGCAAGACACATTCCAGCTTTTGGCTTTTAAACGTTTTAAAAGATGAGTGGAGTATTAAACTGATGGTAAACACTAGCATCACTTTTAAAAATTAGTTCAACAATCTAGCATGCAGAAAGATTAATGATGAGAACAAAACTCTGCTGACATTAAGATGTTTAGTATCACTTAAATGTGTTTAATATCATTGGAACATGAAAGTTCAACCAAAGTGTAAAGGTAAAGTTTAGGTAAGATTTAAGGTTTTGCTGGCAAAGCATCTCTCTGTCAAGTTTTTCATATCAACTCATGATTTGATATAAATGTTGGTGCACACATTTTCCAGACAAAAAGTAGAACAGAGAAATATATAAGTTCAAGTTTAAAAAGCCACTAAAATTATGAGTTTTCAAATGAAACATTTCTTTCTTAAATGTTGCACTGCTTAGAATGACAAGTTCTAAAAGAATGATTTAATTATCTACCTTGTTCATTTGTATTTTTTTGACCATTGAGCAACTAAAGGTTAAATATATGTTTTAAAAACCCACTCACATTTACAGTTTGGAGCCTGAGGCCAGAAGAGCAACTGAACTAGTCTTAATGCCAAATGCATTACTGATCGAGTAGTACATAGCAGTAAGGTTACATCTTTTGTATGTGACCAAAAGAGCTCTTCCTACCCTAAGAACAGCTGTAACTCCTTCAACAAACAGTTTTTACTCTTTTTTTTTTACCTTTTGTTCTTTTTACCTGATAATATTCTATATCTGCTGGGTAGAGTGGGAACTGCAAGATACCATTACTCCATCTCTCTTCTTATTTACCTTGTACAGTTACTAACACTGATGACTAGAGAAGTTGCATTAGCACTAAAGACACAAAAAGGAGTGTAGAGGAAAAGTAAGCCCTATGCACATCATCAGATTGTTTTTTTCCATATGTTTAAATAGTTGCAAATCTCCTATCAATAGCAAAAAGAAAATGGCTGGAGATTAATTCAGACAGAACCTATGTCAAGCTCTGGGAGATGGAAGAGTGAACTCACACTACTATGCTTAAAAATGTAAAAATATTTAATAAAACAATGAGGTGGTTTCTTTAGGAATAGAACACAGGCTGAACATAAACCAAACGTATTAATCATCTGGCAGAAGTGAGAAGAGATGAAGAATTCCTGCTAGATTTGACAGAGCTACCTTACCAGATCAGGGCTCTCCCTGCTCATTATTAAGTGAACATGGTAAGGATGCTGCAAAAAAGGGCACATTTCAGAATATAAGTAAACACAACATACAAGAAGTGTTTAGGAAATCACAGGTAAACTCTTCTGTCCAGTTTTAGGAACCAAGCTTTAATAGTTTGGCCAAATTAAGAGTGCGCCAAAGGTGAACAATAACAAAAAATAGCATAAGTATAGATAAATATAAAGTTGTTGTAAACAAATGATACAATAATTGTATTTACTAGTCTATACAATAGTTTGATTAGATCTGGTGATTTTTAATATATATATTGGATGCCGGTACTAATAAAAAACTTAGTGGTTGTCAGTATATTTAGGGTAGCAGAAGTTGTTTAATATGCAACAAAGTTCAGGCTAGAAATTAAGACACATTCTCTAATTACAATAGTTAAAACACTAGAGCTGGATACCCAGGGTGATAATGGAATCTTTTTCACTGAGTCTTAAGAACAGGACAGGGAAAAATCTATCAGAAATACACACAGTCATTTGTATCTTTATTGCTTCCCTTTTTCTAAATCTTGATTTTGAAATTAGGTGTTTTAATTAGGTTGGATTGGGATATTAAAATATATCTCATGAAAAAGAGGTTAGCAGCAGGTCTCACTGAGAAGCAATGGGGTAGCACATTACAAGCACAAGTACACTCAGCTATTCACAGGAGAATTCTCATGACGTAGAATCTAAATTTCATTTCCATTAATAAAGTACAATAATTTTCATATAAAAAGATAAAGTGCTCTTAAAAATGTCCATGCTATCAATCTAACATTCTAGAAACTTTTTAGCAACAAACTACAGTTTGTACTTCACTGATACACAAAATAATTGTGAGTCCCTGCAAAATAACTATGGAAAGCAATGCTGCGCATTGTTTCATCCGGTCAGGTGCACTGCTGGGCACAGATTAGCACACTAGCTTGATCAATTCCACATCATGTTCGAGAACAGTATTATCAATTAAATACTTCTTTAGGGAAAAAAACAACAAACAACAACCACACACACAAAAATTCTTTCTTTTTTGGAGACTATATTAATAGATGGCAGCAAGAAACCAAACTTGTTTCTACTTTTTTTCAGTGTTTAATTATTCTTCCTACTAAAAAAACTTGCCCTTCATTTCCAATTGTTTAAGCTTCAATTGCCAATAACATAGGATCTTTTTTCCATTTTTATCTCACCTTATAAATCCTCTTTGCAGTACAGGGCTTCCTCTTGTCTGTATCTATGGATCACATTCCAACCAGCACATAATCTTGTTGATAACAACAACAACAAATCAAAATTCTTAAATCTCCAATAAAAAGATACATTTGTCACTGTTTTACAGGATCAAGACAATTTTCAGTGTTCACTAAAATAACCGCATTGTGAAATCAGTCTGAGTGGCCCAGCTGAGGCTTTGGTTCTATTTCCTGTGCTGCCACAGCTGTTTTCTTGAAGTAACTTAATTTGACATCAAAAAGATTAACTTCATGCAATTGTTTTTATTTTCGTACCTAGAGGTTAGCAAAAGTTTCATATGTTTGATGGCGTCCAACATTGACGAATCCTTCCAGCAGATTATGTATATGACTTAATAGAAGACACATACAGAATAGACAAGAAGCCTTTTCTTGTTTAAGACAGCAAGCTCTTTCTTACTTCAAGCTACAAAATGGCCTGGGTGAATATGTCAGAAAGAAATGCATTCAGATGGGATAGAAGACTAGTGATTGATTGTTAGCTTAGAACTATTTTAAGAATTATGCATTATTACACTGTAAACCCTTTTCATTTGATACCTAAATGACAAACCATTGGGATAGATATCTGAGTATCACTGCAGAAAAGGAAAAACAAGAAATGGAATTCAAGCATGTCATTTTAGTTTTCTTCTGATAAAAAAATGACAGCATATCCTCTAAAAATTCCAAAATGCTTAGCAGGGAATATTTGAAGTCAAAAGTAATTATCAATATAGATAGAAAAAGAGGGAAAATGTTGATTTTCTGATACAACAGATAGTTTTGTCAAACATCACGTGGCAATGTAGCTTTCTTGTTGATTTTTGTTGTGTTATTTTAAAGATGACTGTACATTAGACTATGAAAAGTATTTACTATAGTGTGATACAAAATGACTGGAAGAAAATATGACATTTAGTAAGTTGTATTTTAAAAACATCAACATTCATTATAGGTTCTAATAGACATGAAAAAAATGTGCAGTTCACATGTATCATTTTCAGTCCGATATAAGATCTTAAACAGTATGATTATATTCCAGGCTTCAAGTTTTTTTTCACTAAATGGAGCCCATTTGAGGATTAACAAGATTTCCTTGCAGCTGTGTACCTTCCTCAAAAATTTGAAGGAAAGTTGCCATTTAAAACAAACAAACAAAACCAACTAGTTTAAAACATCTCCCATACCCAAGTGTAATTTAATGTACTTTACTTGGGCCACTTTAATAAACAACCAATTTATACCATTGAAATTATGCCAGTGAACTTAATGTCATTAGCTTTTATTTACACATGCAAAAAGCAGTTAATTTACCTTTCATGTAGAGAAAAACTTTGGTGAGAAAATACTGATTTTAATGAATCTCTAAACTAAGGTGTTCTGCTTTGAGCTTTTTCTGGAGAAAGTGTTACTATAACTCAGATCCAGCCTGATTCAGTGAGGGCTGAATCAGGCCTTCTGGCCTAGGGAACTTTTCTTTGTGAGACTGTTGTATGCATTAGCATTGACACAAAAATACAATTGACACCAAAACTGCAAAAGAGATGCTACATAATGACACAATCCTCTGCACTAGGTTGTCCTTTACAGCTGGATCTCATGGTAGTCTCTTAGGCATCCTGCACTATGAAATATCTGGCCTCTATGTCAGACAGCAGGAATTTTACATGACAGGAAATATCTCCCGTGTTCCTATTTTTAAGTAAATGCATTAAATTTTGATAGATAAACCAGAAAGAATGTGCTCCATTCGTTAATATTATGCTTTTAATATCAGCATGATTTGAGTTGTAACTCCCCAATTCTTGCAAATGTTTACACTAAGCAGTCATAGCGCAAGTTTAAACTGAAACACCTGCCAGAATATTACTGAGATCACTAAAATGCTGGGTATAGCTGGAATATCTTTCCTTTTGTCCACTAAAAGAGTCCCAGTTTCTGGAATACGAGACCTTCCTGCAAAACTAGCCACCATTAGATATCTAGAGAACAAATATGAAATTAAGTAAGTATAAAATGAGCCTTCTCCAACATCTTGCCAAAGAAGGGACTTTTTGAGCCAGAGATTACATTTGATAGCATGTCCCATAGGCTCTGCTAGATGTATTCCACAAGAATTTGCCTAAATCTTTCTTGAATTCCCTTATTCGTTATTTTCCACAATATCCAGGGGCAATTCATTCTACACTTGAATAGCCCATTACAGAAAATACATTGTCATTTGCATGTTTTAAGTGTAACAGATGCTAATTGTACGTTATCTCCCAAAATTCTTTCATTAGAAGAACATTAGATAATTATTTCTCGTTCACATGCTCCAAACCATTGATAGTTTCAAATCATTCAACAGTAAACAGCATGTATTTACAGAGTGGTGTAATGCTTCATTACAAACTTTACATGTGTCATTTGATAGTTGCTAAATCCTGAACTGGCTTAATAGTTGTAGAGAGCAGTGAGATTTTCCCTCAGTCTTCTTTTCTCCAGACTAAATGACCCCAGTTTCCTCAGCCGCTCCTCCCAAGACCTCTTCTCTAGACCCTTCACCAGCTTTGTTACCCTTCTCTGGACCCACTCCAGGACCTGATCATCTTTCTTGTAGTGAAGGGCCCAAAACTGAACACAGTATTTGAGGGGCACCCTCACTGTTGCTGAGTACAGGGGCACAATCATTTCCCTGCTCCTGCTGGACACACTATTCCTAATACAGGCCAAAGATGCTGGTGGTCTTCCTGGCCATCTGAGCACAGTGCTGGCTCATTCAGACAGCTATAAAGCAGCACTCCCAGGTCTTTTTCTGCTGGGCAACTTCCCAGCCATGTAATGCCTGTAGCATTACATAGGGTTGCTCTGACTCAGCTGCAGGACCTGGCACGTGTTCTTGTTAAACCTCATAGAATTGACTTCAGCCCATCCATCCAGATCAGTTTGCAGAACCTTCAAGCAGATCAACACTCCAACCCAATTTAGCATCATCTGCAAATTTACTGAGAGTGCACTCAATTCCCTTGTCCAGCTCATTGATAAAGATATTAAAGAGAACTGGCTTCAGCACTGAGCCCTGGAGAAAACCACTATGACCAGCTGCCAACTGGATTTAAGTCTATTCATCACCACTCTTTGGGCCTGGCCATGTGGATTTTTTTTTACAGAACATGGAATATATATTGTTTTCCTAATCTGAGGACCAAATACATCACTTCCTGTAACCTATCTCAAACTGATGTCAGCCTATTATTGCAACCTATACTTCCTGGAGAAACTTTGCAAAAATACTCATAGAATCATTGCATGTTTGGGGCTGGAATGTACCTTAAATGTCTTCTCATTCCAACCTACCTGCCCACATATTTCACTAGATCAGGTTGCTCAAAGCCCCATCCCACCCAGCCTTTAACATTTCCAGGGACATATCCCATCTACAACTTCTTTGGGTGACTTGTTACAGTGCCTCACCACCCTTGCAGTAAAGAAGGCACCATTTGCCCTTAGTGAAGCCATGCTGGCTGTCACCAGTCACCTCCTTGTTTTCCATGTTCACAGGCATCAAGGGGAGACTGTGTGACCATATATATAGTGAATATAATTGAAGTTAAACAATTCAGTTCTATAAAATAATGTTGACATAGCAGATTTTTACAGGAGAAAGCCTAAACTTCTCAAATGACAAACTTCCTTTTATGTCAACAGTTTTGGCATTTTAAAATTACACAGTTCAGTACTGAGCCTGTCACTGAGACAATTGCAAACAGCTTAGAGTTCTTACGGTGTCTCAAAACATTAAGTGTCCCCAGTGGCTCTGTTTGGTGACACAGTACCCAAAGTAATGATACTGTTCAGCACATCCCAGCTGGGTAAAGCATTATTCCTTCTCCCATTCAACAGACAAAAAAAAGCAGTTCTCTACGAACTCTGCTTCCCACTCATTATAGAAGAGCTTACAGTCAGAGATAAGAGGATATCCACTGCCATCTCACTTTCAGGAAAAGACCATTTCTAGGGTCAAAATTTGAGGTGCAGGAAAAGAAGCAGCCCTTTCTAGATGTCCAACAGCAGAGAATTCCCACTTCAGGCAACTAAGCTGAAATATTGCTCAAGCATTGTACAAACAGCATAGTCAGAGTAAAATTTTCTCACTGTGACCTTAACTGTGCTATGGCATCTTTGCGAATCAGTTAAAACTTCACTGAATAATGTGACTAATGAGTTCTGAAGAGGAAAGAGCTTTTGATGCTAGAGAGGCTGATTTTTCAAGAGTGTTGCTAAAATTAGCAAAGGTCTTCACAAGTCTTATGCATTACACGAACTTTTTGTTGTTGTTGTTAAATATAAATTCACCTGTCTTATTAAAGACTTAGTAAAGACTGGAAAAATTAAGGGGTAGTGGGTAACACAATTTTTAATACGGTTTTAAGATATACTCACCTGGTCTATAAACACAGTTTTGTACCAAAAAAAAAAGGAGAAAAGGAGAAAAGGACCTAGAAGTTTTAAAAGAACTTTGTACCTGGTTTTTTGAATTTCATAAATAACTTGTGTCAGTATGGGATATTATACTAAACTATGAGGAAAACAAACACATAGAAACAGAAGTTACTAAAGTACTATGACGAGTATACAAGACAAAAACCTAGGAGAACAACAACAGAGCATGATAGAAGAATTTAATTTTACAGTTGTCTTTAGAAGGCAGATCAGTGTTGTTTCTGCTGTTTTAAGAGTGAAACAGTATTCATGTACCACTTCTTAGATCAAAGAGATTAATTACATTAGGAAACCAAATAATCATTTTCTAGCATTAGCAAGCTACTGCTTGATATTTTTTGCACCAGAAAATAATACTGTGCCTTTTTTTTTTTTTTTTTAACTATAATAGCTCAGATCACATAAAGACCTTTGTATAAGCCAAAATCCAGGAAGAGAATACTATAATGGTAGTAGTAGTAGTACCGTCTTATTTCAGCATTATGCATCAGTGAATCCTCATGTATTAATCTCACAGAAATAAGAGACTAGAACTACACAGGTGCAAGTTGAACAACCTTTTTTCTGTTGGAATGGCAAACATATTCCCCCTGAGAATTCTTTGATTGGTTTCAGCCCTGGAAATCTCAAAGTAGCATTGGTAAAAGAGAGGTGCACACACAGATGAAGATATGATCTGGGAAATGGTTAAAGAAGAGCCGTTAAAGCATATTCCTAAGCATCTTCTTTCAAAGGCATTGGGGGAAAAAAATAGAAAAGAGCTTTTTCTTTTCTGAAAAGGCTTGCCATGAGGCTATCCAAGTCTCTACACCTCCTAGCAGACACTGGGAGAGAAGTACTACTCACTGTAAGGGGAGAAAGGGAAGGGATCACTTAACCAGCTTGGGCAGAAGTAAATCCGTAAGACCAGATGTGAGGCATCCAAGGGTGCTGAAAGAACTGGACAAGGTTCTTGTGAAGCTGTTCTCTATCCCCTATGAAAGCTCAGGGGAATTGGGGAGCCCACAGAAGAGAAGGTTCAGCGGAGACCTTATTGTTCTTTACAACTACCTTGTGAAAGGATACAGTAGAGATGGAGCTAGGAAGCAAAAGAGCAACAGACAAGTAGAAATGTAAGAAGTTCTGCTCTTTGAGGGTAAAAATACCATGAGAAATTCCAATATTTTTAAAAGAATTTTCACCGTGGCAGTGGTTAAGTGCTGAGCAGATTGCCCAGAGGCACTGTGGGTTTGCCATCCTAAGTGGATGTTCAAGGAACAGCAGAACAAGTCCCCAGGTACCTCGATCATGTTTGATTACATGACCTCCACTGGACCCTTCCAGGTAAAACTGGGCCTGGAGTATGATTTGAACATACAAAAAAAATACTGCAATTATCGATAAACTGGCATTAGCAAAGCTGTGTTTTGCACTGCAGTAAGTTGGTACTATTCAGTTCCAGTTACTTGAAAGCTCTTTTAAAGAATTGCTTGAAACCTGAACACTTCACTTTGTCCCCGGTAGCAGGATATAGACAATGTAATTTACCTGCAGAATTCATTGATGCAGGATGCAATTGATTTAATTATGTTATTAAGATTTTTAGTAGATTAAGCATTAATAATAATGACAACTGCTATTAATGCAACATAGGATACAAATAAAATGGCTAGCAATTTTCAGGCTTTATTCAGACCATAAGCATATCACCAGAGAAAACAAACCCAACATTATCTTGTTACAAAAGTACTAAATCCTGCCCAGGTATCTCTACCACACAGCACTGTCAGAGACAGACACTTGAATTATTTAACTCTTTTCCTACATGTTATATATTGGTTTTCTTAGTGAATATTTGAAGAACTGTTTCCTGTGTTTCATTTTTGAGGATAAGGACAATGTTTCATATCAGTAATTACTTCTCTGCCTCTTCCTTTACTCATTCCTCCAAAATATAAAAGAGCAATTATGACACTGTGTAAGAGATAGATAAACTATAGAAATTTTTTATTATTTGCAAATTACTGTTGAAACACATCTATTAAATACATATTTTAGTATGAAAATGTACTAGAGAATAGATTTTAAATTTAACATTCAATAACCCAAAGCATAATGGTTCATTCAGCTCAGACAAAGGCTAAAAACATTGAAAGGCCAAAGTTTGGAAGAATTCTCTGTTGGCTGGGGTGTTTTGTGGGTGTTTGGGAGGGGTTGTTTGTTTTGTTAGGGTTTTTTCTTTTTGGTTGGTTTGGATTTTGTTGTTGTTTGGGGGTGTTAAAAAAAATCCCAAACAACACATATTTAAAATTAAGAGACCTTAACAAATTTAATCTGCTATAGTTGACATCATTCCTGGGCATCAATTCAAATTCCAAATATAATTTCAGTACAGCTTTAGTAAAAGTAATGCCTTCTGCAGATTCAGACCCATCTGACTAACTTCATTTACTGATGACAATAAAAAGTAACTTAACCAAGTATGGTTTCTGTAAACATTTCTTAAAATTAAGGATAGACAAAATATATGCTGAACTGGCTTGAGACAACATTCTATCAGATGATGTTTATTATTAACATGGTTTATGCCCTTCCAAGTAAGTATCAGCACAGAACTTGAGAGTTCCTTTGAATGCATTTTTTTCTTTTAGATAGACATACGCTTTGAGTCACAATTTGATGACTTTTGATATATAATATGGCAAAAACATACCTACTACTGAAGACAGATGTATGGCATAGTGAGAAAAGCACAGAATAGAGGAGGAAAATGTATGTTGGGAAGAACTTCTGCCATAGGCCTTCTTCCCAGACATTTGGTAAGATTAGATTTGTGAGATTGGTAAAAGGAAGCTAGCTCAAGCCTGCTATTGACTTTGCAAAGTTGGCAGGAAATTGCATGAGTAGAAGCTTTCTTGGTAATTTTTTAGATTTCAACTTTGTCTTCTACAATCTCACAAGAGACCACACTGGAATTTTCTGGGGATTGAGCGAGCTCCAAGCACATAATTGCATATGCAAATGAAAATACGAGGGGAAAAAATGCATATGTTCATATAGACTGATACTTAGCCAAATCAAATAAACATAACAGCTCATTAATCCTCTTTAGCATGCATTTATATAGCTCCTAGGATTTCTATCTGTAAGTATCTGAGAGGGTAAATATTTTTCAGTTGCAACATAACATACACATATTACTCCAGGCCACTTGGTTTTTTTAATTTATGCATTTGGAAAGAAGGCCATAAAGGTGCCAAGCACACCAGGTCTGCTGGCAACAGAGGGGATACACCTGTTTCAAAGGGTGAAAAGGATCCTAGCCCAGGCACCAGCAGGGCTCATTTAAAGTGCTTTAAACTAGATTTGAAGGTGGAAGGGCAGAAAACCAGGCTTGCTGGAAACAGGCCCACAGGCAGCACATCAATATTTGAAGGATGGTATGCTGGCAAAGTTTGTCGGTACACTGTATGATTGGTTGTGGGGAATGGAAACCCACAGGCCAGCAAAGATGCAAGGGTAATTGATGAATGAGCAACCTCAAGAGCACCTGGGAACAGGCAGGTAGGAATTACTCACTGCAAAAAGGTGGCAAGACCATTAGACCAAGTAAAGTACATCTAGACAGCTGCAAGCCACATGGGAAACAGAAAAAGCTAGAATCCATAGTGCATCAGAAAAATTAGGATATGGTGGCAATCAAAGAAAAATTTGAAAAAGAAATAAAGGAAAAATAACATGAAGAAAAAAAAAGAAAAAAAACAGCAGGAGAAAAAAAATCTTCTTACCCTAGATCAGATCAACACTCTCACTCAATTTAGTGTCATCTGCAAGCTTGTTGATGATGCCCCCAATCCCCTCACCCAAATCATTAATGAAGACATTAACCAGACCTGGCCCAAATACTGAGCCCTGGGGGACACCACTTGTGACCAGCTGCCATCTGGATTTAACTCCACTTATCACAACTCTTTGGGCCTAGCCACCCAGACACTTTTTAATCCAGCAAAGAGTCCACCTGACTATGTCATGGGCCTCAAAAGCATTTTTTGTTATCCCTCATGGCAACAGTCAGACTGAGCAATATCTGAGCTTTTGACTTTCTGATGTTCTCTCTGTATGACCTAACTAGATCCCTGTACTTTTCTTGAGTTGCCTGCCCCTCTTTCCAAAGGCAACAATCTCCTTTTTTTACCCAAGTCCTTGCAAGAGCTCCCTGTTCAGCCAGGCTGATCATCTTCCACAACAGTTCATTTTTCGATACATGGGGACAGCCCACCCCTGCACTTCTAAGACTTACTCTTGAAGAACATCCAGCCTTCCTGGACCATTTTGCCCTTCAGTACTGCCTCCCAAGGGACAGCGTTCAGCCAGTGTGCTGAACAGTCTGAAGTCTGCCCTCTGGAAGTCCATGGTAGCAGTTTCACTGACTCCCTACCTTATCTCATCTAAGTTTCTAATCAGACTTGGCATTTTTTTAAGAGCAATAACAGCATCAAGAAAAATAATAAACTTATATGACTGCCATTTTAAATAAGTTGAATATTTCCTTTTTACCCTCTTGTTCCTTTAATTTTTGTCCTTCTCATATATTTACCTGTAGGGCTTATACAGAAAACACAGTTATTTGGTTCCAAGCCAAGAATCCCCTTGCTGAACAAAAAGTGTAAACGGGAGAATAACTTTGGAAAACAATACTTTGGATTTTTAATTAACTGATAAACACAACATTTTGGAAATTTCCATAAATTACACACTGAATTCTAGACAAGAAAACAATATAAACTGTAACTGTAGTCCTACTTCAAAGTATTTAAAACAGAGCAGAATTTGGAATACACTGATAGCCATTTGAAGATGCTTATGCAGACAAACATCTGCTTGTAGTCTGAATTGCAGGCCTGCCAACCCAGCAAGGTAGCTTGGCCTACAGTGGATGTTTTAGGGTAGTTAAGTGAACAATGAGCTCACTTAATGAATCTTTTTGTCATTGATTATTAAGCACTCAAGGACAGTTGCAAGGGTTACACAGAAAAACTAGCATGGGTACAGTATTATATAATGCAATTCCTTGAGGCTGGGCTTTCTGTGACAGACATTGTACATGGGAGTGAACCTGAAGCTGACTTACGATTCTTGTCAACTAGTGTAGAACCATGGGGGGGGAGGTGGAAATCATGTTTAAAAAAAAAAAAAAAAAAAAAATGTTTAAATGTTATGTTAATTCAAGCCATAACGATCTGGGTCCTTAGATAAACCTGTGATCACAGGAATTACTGATTAAATCCCACTGATGTTAGGTATAACTGAAAACGCTTTATACTCCTCAAAATGATTAAAACTAGGCCCTATACTTCTCCTTTGTTGCAGAAGTGATCATGTTGTCTCACAGAGTTTAAAACTGGGAAGGAACAGAGACATGAGAAGAATCCTCAAAATTAAATTACAAAAAAGCATAGAATATATTCAATATACCTTTATCCTGAAGAAGACCTTTAGTATTCAATGATGTTAAGTGAAATACATTCTAACATAGCAATGGGAAATTGACAACCAAGTTTATCTTAACTGCAGTTAAGTTGTCAGTCTTTCAGTCTTCCTTATCAGCAGTCTCCTTTACTTGAATGAATACAATTTCCAGGTTTTCCAAATACTAATACTGCAGTACAAAAGTTCCATAAACTTGGCCTTTAAGAAGCAAATGCATCACGTTCAAAATGTTCTTAGATGTAAGTTTTCCCTTATTTAGTCTTTAGTGAAGACCACAGATGGAGATAACATTTTCCTCACACTTTCTTACAGAGCGGACTATTTAATAATCAACGTGTTGGAGCACTGTTCATTTTACCTTAAAATAACTAGCTTTTAAAAGAAAAGTACCAGTGGTTAAAACTAAAAGGGGTTTCTTTTTTCTTTAAACACAGCATGGTGGGGGGGTGTGTGGAAACGACACACCAAACAAAAAACCAACAATGACTGTGCAGACCAAACTCCTAAAAGACTTCAAAGCAGTTCCAACTAAATTTGTATGTGTAATCATCTGCATGAGAACCCTAAAATTGTGCTTCTGACTAGTTAACACAAATGCACTCTTCAGGTTTAAGAAGAGTAGAAATCTAATATCCATTTGAGAAATGAAAAGTGAACAGACTGATCCATCTACTAAGTGATCAAAGAATTCTTCAAGAAATCACAGAATCACACAGAATCACCAAGGTTGGAAGAGCCCTCAAAGATCATCAAGTCCAACCTGTCATCACAGACCTCATGACTAAACCATGGCACCACCTCCAGGGATGGTGACTCCACCACCTCCCTGGGCAGCCCATTCCAATGGCGAGCGACTCTCTCAGGGAAGAACTTTCTCCTCACCTTGAGCCTAAACTTCCCCTGGCACAGCTTGAGACTGTGTCCTCTTGTTCTGGTGCTGGGTGCCTGGGAACAGAGACCAACCCCCACCTGGCTACAACCTCCCTGCAGGGAGTTGGAGAGAGCAAGAAGGTCTCCCCTGAGCCTCCTCTTCTCCAGGCTAAGCAACCCCAGCTCCCTCAGCCTCTCCTTGTAGGGTTTGTGCTTGCGGCCTCTCCCCAGCCTCACTGCCATTCTCTGGACACATTCAAGTGTCTCAATGTCCTTCTTAAATTGAGGGGCCCAGAACTGGACACAGGACTCAAGGCATGGCCTAACCAGTGCTGAGTACAGGGGCACAATTACTTCCCTGCTGCTGTTGGTCACACTATTCTTGATGCGTACCAGGATGCCATTGGCCTTCCTGGCCACCTGGGCACACTGATGGCTCATGTTCAGCCAGCTGCCAATCAGCACCCCCAGGTCCCTTTCTGTTTGCCTTCTCTCCAGCCACTCCAACCCCCATCTGTAGCACTGCATGGGTTTGTTGGGGCCAAAGTGCAGCACCCGGCACTTGGATTTGTTAAATGTCATCTTGTTGGACTCTGCCCATCTGTCCAGTCGGTTGAGGTCCCTCTGCAGAGCCCTTCTACCATCTGACAGATCAACATCTGCTCCCAACTTGGTGCCATCTGCAAATTTGCTGATGACTGTCTCAGGCCCTTCATCCAGATCATCAGTGAATATATTAAAGAGGATGGGGCCCAGCACTGTTCTCTGGGGGACACCACTAGTGACAGGCCACCAGCTGGATGTGGTGCCATTCACCACCACTCTCTGGGCTCGGCTCTCCAGGATAGGGAAACAATCTGGCACTTACCCTGTCCCTTCTATAACTACAAAACTGCAAGGCAAAGCTAAAATGAACCTCTCTTCTAAACAAACCATTAAACATTTTTTTTCTACAAGCAAAGTCCTTTGACATAATTTTTACAGTAATAAAAGCAATCTGGAAATGGAAAGTAAATTCTAAAATAATAGACAGCTGTATAGAGCAAAACTCAAGAAAAGTACCACAAATAATAAAATATATCCTAGATTACAGTCATTTGTATATTACACAGACTTTCAGCAACCCACAAAAAAACCTGTATTAGAACTAAAGATTGAAATGGCTAATGTTTAATTTTAAAGCACATTTGCATAATAGGGCACTAGTGTCTTGAGGTTTGATTATGCATTGTTTTCTGTATGATCATCTATTTGTTTGAAATAGTGCAAGATGCAGCCTTTTGTGAACACATACCCAAAGCCACTGATAGATATTTCTTCCACTCAGATCATCCCAACAAAGCTGCCTTGTAATCAGTAAAACGTTCAAGTCACAACCTGCTGCCCCAAGCCAACCCTGGGCAAGTGGGGGTGTGGGGAGTTTGTGCTAAGATTCAGAAATTCTCTTGGAGTAAATTAAAGCAAACCAACACCAAACAGCTGATGAGCTGGGTTTATTAGAAAACTCTCAGTAATGGACCAGAGGAAAAACAGGAAGAAAAAGGAGAGGGGGTAAAAAATAGAGATAGAGAGCTGAAAAGTAAGACAAAAAGAAAGATACCACTCCTTGGATCCAAAGTTTAAGTTCTTCAGTGTTTGGTCTGTATCCCAGCAGGGTCTTGTCTGGTAGATGCAACACCAGGACCCTGGAGGGTGCAATCCTTTTATGCTTTTTTGGCAGGGGTGGAAAGGGGGAAGGGGGAGCAAGTCTCTCCAAATCAGAGGTGTGCAGAGTGAGGTGTGTACAGAGGTGAGCATTGCAGTGCAGAGTCTGCCATTGGCCTTTCTTTGGTGCTGTTGCAGCGGCGTTAAAATAAGGAAAGAGGAAATTCCCACCTCCACAGAAATTCTTTTCACTGTTCAGCCATTCTGCTGGGCCAGCAGAGCTATTAAGGCCCATCAAAGGCATCACTGTGTCTATTCAGATCCATTATGTCAGATTGTTTTTTAGACATGAATCATTTGGCTCATGGTTCATTTTCATGGTTTTGCTGTATTGTACCTAAAGCATGTTCTGCTTAAGTCCATTCTTAAGTATAATTTTTTTATTGTGATGCATACTGTAGGATGTCAATATATATTCATTTCAGCCAAATAAGCATTCAAGCCATCTTCACAAAGAATTCATTCGGGTACACAGAAGTGTGGGCATGTGAGGATACCTGAGATAATAATTAGCCTGTGAACAAAACTGAAAAGAAATACACAGTGTACTTTCAGCACCTACTCTAACTTGAGTAAATTAAGAAAGAGTATTCCTCTTTATTTCAAAAACTTTTTCTACTATTAAAGTCAAATGCTTATGTAGGTAAAATGTGATTTTGCAATTGCACTCTTGGTATCTCTGACACCAGAATAAAAACACTTCTTAGACAAGAAGCAGCATTTCCATTTATTTAGCACTAGATAAAGGCACCTTTGTGGGATCGCTCCCAAAAGTGCAAGTGGGACCCAACATGAGATTTTCATAGAGTCACACCTACCTAATAAAATTATTGCTCCTACCTACTGCATATTCATGGAGTATGACTCAAAGTGTTTGGACACCTGCTACTGTGCAGATAGCCTAGGGCCCCTCTCACAAGGCTGCTCTCACACACAGATAAGAAAGAGAGTTGTGGGCTTATGCATGTTTAACTTACATACTAATCAAAGAAAAAGCTCAAAAACAGCGTGTGCAATAAACAATCTTAGTCTACAGCTTATGAGAATATGTTCTGGTTATTTTTTTTATACAATTTCTTCATACTCATTGATAGAAAGATCCAAAGTGGAAACACTGAAGTGCTGTGATTCATTTTTTGAAAGAAATAGGTTAATTTACACAAATCATACTATTGTAAATTGGTTGTAACTGCTAAATTTAAAATAAAATACTATTTTATTTGCAGTTGTAACTTTTCCTAGAGTCTAAGTAAGTAATATTCTAGTCCCTGGCCAAACTGTGTTCTAAAAACACCATTACTTTACCAGGAGCCTTTCTCAATACTTCATCATTTTAATTTTTACATGTTAGCAGTAATGCCACCTTCCCAATTAAATTAGTTACATAATGGGCACAGTGAAAAAAGGTGTTGCTGTAAGCACACCAGCCTTAGAATCAAGAGGCAGAGAGTCTATTTTTGTCAAAGGTTTCCTGCATGATCTTTCCTAACTTGTAGTTTAGTCTCCCCGTGCCTCAGGTAACCCTTTAGTAAGTGAAAGTGAATCATGTCCCCTGTCATAGGTTTGTCATAGGTTATCATTTTCATCCATTTCTTGGCATGTTTCTTAAAGAGAGAGAGAGAGAAAAATCAGGATAGGGAGAAAAAAAAACACAACAACAACAACACCCACACACAAAAAGGCATTTGGCAGCTTTCTGTTACGTATTACATCAAGCAGGTTTTGTTGCTGTTCTGCTTTCTAGGGGTTGAGGACTTTTTTGGAGGTGGGGTTTGTTTCGTGATTGTTTGGAGGGGAGGAGTGTATTGTTTTGGTTGTGGTTTTTTTCTAATTCTCAGTGCTAGAAATCTAAACACTCTCTATGATAGGGCTGTTCACCAAGTTTTTAATAAGTTCCTCTCTCTTGTTGGAATTCAATCTGTATCCATCCAAGAGAATTCCACTGTAAAAATCAATCCAATGTTGCCTGGAACTTGCAGACACATTTGCAGACGTTTGACTTTCCAAACTACACACATGATCTAGTTTACAAGGACGATCTGGAAACATTCCTGTAAACTCTTATCATACCTGGAAGCATATGGAAACAACCCAAATTTTATCTCAACCCCCATGCCCTACCTTGGGCATCAAAAAGGACTGCTGTGGTTTAGACCCAGCCAGTAGCTAAGCCCCATGCAGCTGCTCACACTGAACACACACCACCCACCACACCACTCTCCTGCCAAAAAACACAGCCCCTCCCTTTATACAGTGAGCATGAAGTCAGTATGGTATGCAATAGGCCACTGGCTGGTTCAGCTGGCTATCCTGCAGGTGGACTGGTTCAGCTTCTTGTGAAAAAAATCAACTCTATCCTTGCCAAACCAAAGACATCCATCCTTTTGCCTTTAGCCAAAACCTTCAGAAATTACTAACATCACAGGATTCCAGAAGTTTCATGATTAATACTGACCAAGGTAAGATACACTCCATGAGCTTTTCTTTATTCTTCCAGTTTAAGTCTTTCCTTTAAGCAAACAGGCAAGCCCTCTGAAATAACTCCAAATTAGAAACACCTAACCATAAAGGATATGAATTATAAAAGATGTTGTATTGACTTATTACTAACCAAACTGAATATTCTTCTCTGACATTTTCTTCATTCACCGTATCACAGTATCACTAAGGTTGGAAGAGACCTCAAAGATCATCAAGTCCAACCTGCCACCACAGACCCCATGACTAGACCATGGCACCAAGTGCCACGCCCAATCACCTCTTGAACACCTCCAGGGACGGTGACTCCACCACCTCCCCAGGCAGCACATGCCAATGGTGAACAACTCTCTCAGGAAGAATTTTCACCTCACCTTGAGCCTGAACTTCCCCTGGCGCAGCTTGAGACTGTGTCCCCTTGTTCTGATGCTGGTTGCTAGAGAGAAAAGACCAACCCCTTCCTGGCTACAACCACCTTTCAGGTAGTTGTAGAGAGCGATGAGGTCACCCCTGAGCCTCCTCTTCTCCAGGCTAAACAATCCCAGCTCCCTCAGCCTCTCCTCATAGGGCTTGTGCTCAAGGCCTCTCACCAGCCTTGTTGCCCTTCTCTGGACATGTTCAAGTGTCTCAATGTCCTTCCTAACCTGAGGGTCCCAGAAGTGGACACAGTACTCAAGGTGTAAATTGTTAAAGAGCATGCTTAATACAACAATGAAGACTGTGAAATATAAAATCCACTTACTTCCTCAGCTCCTTTCTCTTTTCCAAGGAAAAAAATGTCCTTTTCAGAGCTATCATAGAATCAATAAGGTTGGAAAAGACCTCAAAGATCATCAAGTCCAACCTGCCACCCAAGACCTCATGACTACTAAACCCACTCAGGAAAGCTATATTTTTACTTCAGTCCATTCACAGCTGAGAGAATGATGTCTCCTCTACATGTGTCACAGAGATTTACTCCAGAGAAGATCTGATCCAGTCCTTTGGATCAGGTACCTCTCAGTGCCTAGAAATCACTGTGCATGTTCCTGGAGCAAATCTTATTTGCTTTCAGCCAAATGGAATCAAGTTCATATGCCTCTAGACATATTTGTAATACAAGGAAGCATGAAACTGAGGATGATGATTATCAGTCTCCATCAAGAGTATCAAAGAAGGTGAGTAAACTCATTCACCTATTTTTGTCATAAGAAGAATGCAGCAGTTTCTTGTGTTTCCTGTGACAACAGCGCATGACAACAGGTGCTTCAAGCACATAAGAAAAAGTGGCATTTAGGAGTCAATAGGCTGAAGGGAAAACACATCTTTAAGACTAGAATTTTTAATGCCAGGAGCCTTTCTAAAACTCATTTGTTGGGCAACACTGTTAGCCAGAAAACTAAAATGAGAAATAAATAAATGTTTTCTTAACTCTACAGCAAGAGCCAGGCAAGACACAGTTCCACAGAGGCGCTCTTCAAGGGAGCAAAAGCAGTGTCAAATTTGGTGCAGATACTGTTTATCATCCTCATGTAGCAATTTAAATTTCTTTTTGAATAAATCTAGAGGCAATTAATTAATAATAAATATTATTTAAATCTCCTACTGGGACATATCCTTAATTAGGATATGGCAGCTCACAAAAGCATTAAGGACTGGGGGAAATAACCAACACAACAAAACAAAACCAAAACACAGATGCAATGATTTGCGTAAATATAACTTGCTAAAACAGGTTTTAATTGGAATGCAGCTTAAATGTTAGAGTTCTCATGCTGCACATTGCTACATTCTTTTTACACCAGCAATGCCCTGAGTTTTGCTCTGAAGACAGATGCTATGATTTTTAAGACCACCTAACAATTTTCCCTGAACATTCCTCAGACGTAAAAGCTATTTTCCACACTTCGTTTCCATAGATACAGAGGATTTTTTATTATTATTAATCAGAATCATACCCTGCAAATTGCTAAGCAAACACACCATCAGCAAGCACTTAATATTTCACACTGTCTGCTTAAACAGGGTCTCACTCTGATCACATTTAATTTTGGATAGTTAAGGCAGAGTAGGATGAAAATGTGATACTTTCTTAATAGGGATTTTGACCCTGTGGAATTCTGTTTCAAGACAGAAACCTGGGTCAGTTATCACCTCACACCATGGCTGCAGAGCATACTGAGAAAAGCAATCAGCTGCTACTTAGGAGTGGAAAAATCCTCGTCAGGGAGACCAAATTAAAGCATCATTTCATCCAAGTATTTGACTAAATGGAATTTTAATCCAGGATTTTAATCCAGGAAACCTAAACAGACACACTGAATAGCGGAGGGTAAAAGGTTCTCTCAATCTATCTAGTTAAATGGAGCAATTCTGGAAAGATGGATCCAAAGTAAAGTCTCTAGTGTCCTTTGCAGAAACAGTGATTTGGGGTTTTTTCTCTGTCTGAATAGGACAGTGAAGCAAAACAGATGGGCTAATAATTATTACTGAGCTAAAGCTGCTACAATGTATTTCTAGAGCAGAAAAAAGCTTGACCCTGCAACATCAGTGTTATACATTCTGAAAGACTCTGAAGAAGCAGGAAGACCCAGAAGAATTCAGAAAGCAAAAGTATTTTCAAATAAAAAGATATTTTAAAATCATACCCATGAACATTCTCTTTCTTCTTTATCTTTTGCAAATAACTAAACTGCTTAAAAAGGAGGATTACCCCAAGAATATTCACAGCAAGCTGAAGAAATAAAATAAAGCATGGTTCCATATCAAAAAGAAGGAAATGGAAGCGTGTTGCAGAAACAGTATTAAAACTGTCCTTCATGAGTAGCGATTACATTTTCAGGTTACTTAGAATCATAGAATCAGTCAGGGTTGGAAGGGACCACAAGGATCATCTAGTTCCAACCCCCTGCCATGGGCAGGGACACCCCACACTGGATCAGGCTGGCCAGAGCCTCATCCAGCCTGGTCTTAAACACCTCCAGGGACAGGGCCTCAACCACCTCCCTGGATAACCCATTCCAGGGCTTCACCACTCTCATGGTGAAGAACTTCTTCCTCACATCCAGCCTGAATCTCCCCATCTCCAGCTTCATTCCGTTCCCCCTAGTCCTATCACTACCTGAGATCCTGAGAAGTCCCTCCCCAGCCTTCCTGTAGGCCCCCTTCAGATACTGGAAGGCCACAATGAGGTACTTAAGAACTAACTCAGAAGGTACCCTGGGGAACAGCTCTTTAAAAAAAAAAAAAAAAAAAAGGGGGGTCCAGGAGGGCTGGAACTACTTCAAGAAAAAATTCTTGAAGGCGCAGGAACAAGCTGGCTGTGCCCATGTGCCAGAAGATGAGCCGCTGGGGCAGACAGCCAGCCTGGTTGGGCAATGAACTTCTGGGTGAATTAAGGGGAAAAAAGAGGGTGTATCATCTTTGGAAGGAAGGAGAGGTTATCCATTAAATTTTTAAGAATGTTGCTAGGTCATGTAGGAAAAAATTAGAGCCCATTTAGAGCTTAGGCCACTTCTGTGAAGGACAACAAATATATTAATGGCAAGAGGAGGGGCAAGGACAACCTCCACTCCTTAGTGGACATGGAGGGGAATATTGTAACTAAAGATGAGGAAAAGGCAGAGGTACTTAACACCTTCTTTGCCTCAATTTTTAATAGCAGGATAGATTGTCTTCCAGACAACTGGCCTCCTGAGCTGGCAGATGGAGTCAGGGAGCAGTACAGTTCCCCTGTGATCCAGGTGGAAGTAGTTAGAGACCTGCTTAGCCACTTGGATCGCTACAAGTCCATGGGACCAGATAGGATCCATCCCAGGGTACTGAGAGAGCTGGCAGATAAGCTGGCCAAGCCACTCTCCATCATTTTTCAACAGGCCTGGCTCCCTGAAGAGGTCCCAGATGACTGGAAGCTGGCCAATGTGATGCCCATCCACAAGAAGAGCCAGAAGGAGGAACCAGTGAATTACAGATCTGTCAGGCTGACCTCAGTGCCAGGCAAGATTATGGAACAGGTCATCTTGAGTGCAATCACACAGCACTTACAGGATGGCCAAGGGATGAAGCCCAGCCAGCATGGATTCAGGAAAGGCCGGTCCTGCCTCACTAACCTGATCTCCTCCTATGATCTGGTGACCTGCCCGGTGGATGTGGGGAAGGCTGTGGATGTGGTCTACCTGGACTTCAGCAAGGCCTTTGACACCGTCCCCCACAGCAAACTCCTGGTCAAGCTGTCAGCCCGTGGCTTGGACGGCAGCACTCTGCGCTGGATTAGGAACTGGCTGGAGGGCTGAGTCAACAGAGTGGATATTGAGACTCTTGAATGTGTCCGGAGAAGGGAAACAAGGCTGGTGAGATGTGTTGAGCACAAGCCCTATAAGGAGAGACTAAGGGAGCTGGGATTGTTCAGCCTGGAGAAGAGGAGGCTCAGGGGAAACCTCATTGCTCTCTACAACTACCTGAAGGGAGGTTGTAGACAGGTAGGGGTTGGTCTCTGTTCCCAGGCAGCCAGCACCAGAACAAGAGGACACAGTCTCAAGCTGTGCCAGGGGACGTTTAGGCTGGATGTTAGGAAGTTCTTCACAGAAAGTGTTTGGCCATTGAAATGGGCTGTCCAGGGAGGTGGTGGAGTCACCATCCCTGGAGGTGTTTAAGAGGAGACTGGATGAGGCACTCGGTGCCATGGTTTAGTTGATTAGATAGTGTTGGCTGATAGGTTGGACTTGATGATCTCAAAGGTCTTTTCCAACCTGGTTAATTCTATTCTATTCTGTAGTATTTGATACTCATGCTAACTGTCTCATATCAAAATACTCTAAAATATAAAGCACAAGATTAAGGTGCAAATCTAGTCTGCTCTAAGCAAGAGGAGACAGTGGTATCATAGATAAAAAGTAATCCCACAGACTCATCTGAGCCCATCTCATACATTTACACAGTTATATTTTCAAAAAAAAAAAAAAAAAACAAAAAAACAAAGCAGCAGAATATTGGACATTGTAAAATACACATATAACTAGGGATGATCCCAAGCAAAAGTAAGCTTTATGTATGGTTTTGACAGTAATAATTTCCAGTTTCTTGGTGTTGCTGTGGCTAATGTATTTGTCATCATGTTAGTCTGACAGTTGGTTTCATTTAAATTTGTGAAGCAAGTCCACCACCAGTGGGCAGATATTACTATGGCAACTCAACACAATTGGAGAAACTGTTCTGAAGTTGTCAGGCAACACAATGCCATCAGCTGCTGATGTTGCTTGACTTAGATGACTCCAGACAGCATGAACTGCACTAATTAAGTACACTCAATTGAGAAAGCCATGTACAAACAAACTGCCTTTGTGTGGTGTTGGCTTGTATTTCTGTTGCAAATCCAGAAAATGGGTTCAGTGGGTTTCTAAAATACAGGTGTGTAATTCTCAATAAAATTAATGTAATTAGGTGGAAAATCATATTGCGGATTTTTTTTTTCAATTTTGCAAATATAATTATTTTATCAATTTCTGTTCCCTTTAGAACAGTTTCAGCTCATATCCCTATAATAATTTTAATTTGGCCTGCACTTTTTTCCTAAAATACAAATCTTAGCAAATTTCCTGAGGAAGAAAATTCTTAATATAGCCTAGAGGAGTACAAATCCATCAGTAGAATTGCCCTTCACTTTGCCTATATAAAATGCTAAGAATTGGCAGCTACAGAGATAAGTTCTTTATCTTGCACAGGGGATGGCTCCTGAAGAGGAGTGAAGTACATTACGAAAGCAAAGTGAGTAAGTTAATGTTGCTGCTGCCTGCCAGGTACTTGCTACATGGAGAGAGGGGAAAAAAAAAAAAAAAAAAAAGACAAATGTTCATTCTTTCTATTTGGTATGATATAGTAACAAATTCACACAGCTTCTAAAGCAAGGCCTAACGAGTGAACTAGGAATTGTTAGCTTACTGTTCCATCTGTCTTCTATATGGTGAGCTGAGCATATGCTTATAGGTTTGAAAGGAAGGCTGGATCAGGAACACGTTGGGGAAGCATTCCTCTACAACCGAAAGGAAATCCCTACTGACAATATGCAATTTATTGGTAATTGTCAAAGGAGATGGAGAACAACTAACATTACAAAGATCACTGGAAAAAATTACTTGAAATATACAAGTGCAAAGGACTGAATTAAAGCAAATTAAGATAGTTGGGGTGCTGTTTGAGTTATTTTAATCTACAGTTCCAGACATACAAAGAATTTTAAAATGCTGTAAGACACACCATCACACAGAAACTTGTTTTAACACTTCTAAATAAATGTGGAAGGATTTCTATGGGACTAATACAGATGAAATAGAATCATAGAATCAAGAAGGTTGGAAAAGACCTGAGAGATCATCAAGTCCAGCCTGTCATCCAACACCTCATGACTACTAAACCATGGCACCAAGTGCCACATCCAATCCCTTTCTGAACACCTCCAGCGACAAAGACTCCACCGCCTCCCTGGGCAGCACATTCCAGAGGCCAACAACTCTTTCTGTGAAGAACTTTCTCCTCACCTCAAGCCTAAACTTCCCCTGGTGCAGCTTGAGACTGTGTCCTCTTGTTCTGGTGCTGGTTGCCTGGGAACAGAGACCAACCCCTACCTGTCTACAACCTCCCTTCAGGTAATTGTAGAGAGCAATAAGGTCTGAGCCTCCTCTTCTCCAGGCTAAACAATCCCAGCCCCCTTAGCCTCTCCTCATAGGGCTTGGAGACATCTCACCAGCCTAGTTGCCCTTCTCTGCACATGTTCAAGAGTGTCAATATCCTTCTTAAATTGAGGGGCCCAGAACTGGACACAGGACTCAAGGTGTGGCCTAACCAGCGCTGAGTACAGGGGCAAAATGACTTCCCTGCTCCTGCTGGCCACACTATTTCTGATGCAGGCCAGGATGCCATTGGCCTTTTTGGCCACCTGGGCACACTGTTGGCTCATGTTCAGCTGACTATCAACCAGTACCCCCAGGTACCTTTCTGTTTGGCAACTCTCCAGCTGCTCCAACCCCAGACTGTAGAGCTGTAGAGCTGCATGGGGTTGTTGTGACCAAAGTGCAGCACCCAGCCCTTGGACTTGCTGAATGCCATCATGTTGGACTCTGCCCATCTGTCCAGCCTGTCAAGGCCCCTCTGCAGAGCCCTTCTACCCTCCAGCAGATCAACTCCTGCCCCCAGCTTGGTGTTGTCCACAAATTTACTGATGATGGACTCAATCCCCTCATCCGGATCATCAATAAAGATACTGAACAGGATGGGGCCCAGCACTGATCCCTTGGGGACACCACTAGTGACTGGCCTCCAGCTGGATGTGGCACCATTCACCGCCACTCTCTGGGCTCAGCCCTCCAGCCATTTCCTAATCCAGCACAGAGTGCTGCCGTCTAAGGGATCCTAGCACTACCCTACTGCAGAAGTGAGCACAGAAATAACAGGTGCAGAAAACAACTGCAGATGCATCTTTTTAACTCTTCAAAGTAAAAACTAAATCATTTACAACAGCATTAAGAATTATCTCCTAGACTAGATATAACCCTGACATATGAGAAGCCTTCTGCCCTCAACAATTTGAAGACTGTAGCTCTCCAATGCTGTTAGTTTCTCGTACTACTCTTGCAACACTATTTGTGGTAGCTCAGATGTCCTTGCCCAAGCTCTCTAATACTAGTATCTTGCTTGATAAACTTCCAGATTTCTTTCAGAAAAGTGACAATTTATTACAGATTTTCTGTTGCTGTATTTGAAACTCAGTAGCAGGACAAGGGAAAAGTAACAATTAACCCAAAAATAAATGTTAACTTAAGTGCAAATTTTCTGGATAATATTCATCAGACCAGCTCAGCTCCACCTCAACTCTTCATTTCACATCCACATTCTGTTGGAGAATTATGTACTGACTATGGCATTTATAACAACATACAAGTTTATATTATCACAAGTTTATATATATCACATCACTCCTTTCTAGGAAGTACTGACCCATGTAATAGATAGCAATGACAATTAATTACTTCTTTACTACTTCTTTCCCAGTATTCTCACTAGGTTCAGCAAACATGTGGACTTAAACTTTGGAAGGTGTGGAAGAAGAAGAACTTCAGCTACCTTTTCCTTTAAGCCAAAACCCAACTTTTTTAAAAAAAAAAAATCAGATTTTTAAAATTATTTTTTTTTTAGCAAGAAAATGATCCAGAATAGGAAGTCAGATTTCATAAGAAACCATGAAGTTTTTTAAATACACTGGAGAAGCTCAGTGTCAGTTAAGAATTGTAAGAGAGATAATAAACCAGTGACTGGAGAGAGAGGATGGGTTTGGTTTTAATGTAAGAGAGAGAATGGGTTTTAATGTATGTTGGACTGTCATGCTGCAGAGCTGTTCAGGATGTTAATATTTCAGTAACTATTTTTTTAGTTCATATTCCTTTTGTGATGCTAGTTATGATGTGGAAGCTCATAAACCTATGCATCTTTCACTGACAACAAAATAATTTGGTTATCAACCCACTGAAATGCAAAAATGGTGAGAGGTTTGGCCCCAGCAAAACAAATGGAAGAAATTCATGTAATAAATCTTTTCAAACTAAGCCAACACTGAGCATAAACATGCATTACATATTGTTTAGAGTTAAAAAAAAAAAAGGATAAAACCCAGGAGGATCCATTGGCATAGCCTGCTGCTGGACACTCTCCAGCTCTCTCCCCCCCCTTTTTTTGGAACATGTATATTTTTGTCTGGCAGATTATGCTGTTGAAATTATAAGTGGTGAATAAAGAATAATATGCACTATGTGTGGTGAAACTAATTGTTTTCTCTTACCTTTTCTCCCAACTTAAATAAAACAGCAGTTACATAGTTAAGAGATCTTTTTCTCAGTTGTTTTTATTTGCAGATTGCTTCCTAAGAGAAGATAGATATTCTTGGTCAGCTCTGCATACCAGATTTTCCAAAGGCATCTAAAAAACACTGGACACCAATAAGGATATTCTTGGGTCCCTTCCTGATTCCATTACAGTCAGTAATGAAATGTAGTTCTGCTTAGTAGTAGATAAATCAAATTACTTATTTGGAAAACTACATTTTAGAGAACAGTATCTTCTTCAAGCCACAAAATCTGCAACCAGCAGCATCATCTCCAGTGATGCAAAAGCTATCTCTACAGCCACTGATGTTATTGAGAGTCATGGAAGCATGTAATTGGTATACATTGTTCAGCATGCAGTTACAATTTGCAGGGCTTTGGCATGCTGAATCACGTAAATGTTAGCAGGCCCCTTATTTAACAGCATTTAACCTATCTTTGGTTATTCATCTCAGTCAATATGGTCCTAAGAATGTTTGTCTTTTTCAAGGTTACACATCTTGTATCTTGTAATAAACAGTCTATCTTCTCTACCACCTCTAGCTGATAGGCCTCCTATTTCTGGAAATACATAGAGGCATAACCTTACTTTTCCCATTATTGAATTTCATGTTGCTATTATTTTGTTTCAGAAGGTCACGCAGATGCTTTGACACAAGATATTTATGATCACCCTCCTTATTTTCTGCCTCCTGGCTTTGTGGCATGAATAAACTGAAATCAGTACATTTCTACTTCTGCGCTGTAACTGTTAGTGACACCGAAGTCCAAGATCAGGCTGTAGGATAATATTTGGGCATATAACCTAGTAATCTTAATCCATCCTGACTACTTTTTCTTTTGTTTAGGCCCATTTTGTCTCTCTTTTCCAGAAGCACTATCTATGTTTCATTGTTCTGACCTTCAAAAATGCAGCTAAGGGGATTTTTTAAATCATTATCATTTCGATACAAAGAGGTCTGCAGCTTGTCTGTTTAATTCTTTCTCCAAATTCAGTTATTTTAAACATCGTTCTTCAGTATCAACTGAATTAAACAAAAAGCATTTTACACTCCATGGCTATCAAAAGTCTGGAGAGGAAATATGATCCCTTTCAGGTGATCTTTTGGTTTTCCTTCCAGATGTAGGAATTCTTATTTTCATGAAGTTATTTTTGTTAATCATCTTTGTTGTTGTTGTCGTTGTCTTCACATTCTATATTTTTCAATCTCACTAAAAAAAAATGAAAATAAGTATTTATTTGAGTTTGAGGGCAATATCTACATTACTTTTAATCTCTAATTAGAAAATAACTGCTAAAAGAGAATAAAGTCAAGAAGAAAATAACATTATTAGGAGGAATTTAATTTCAGATATAGATTATGAGGCAAATGCTATTTTTGCTGATGAATCCTTAAACAATCACAGAGTCATCAGGAATGGATGCTATTTAGAGGAGATTTTAGTAATTAGTGAGGACATAAGAAATTGCTTTAGGGGCCAAAAAAATGAGCTGAGGTTAAACAGCTATCTAGTTTTCAATTAAGCAGAAAGATAAGTAAATGGAGATAAAGTCTGAAGATTCAGCTTTAAATGTATGAACTTTGATTATTAGTGGAATTATGTGGAAAGTAAAAAGCTTTGAGATTCAAATACTGAAGAAACCTGCAATTTCTTGCAGACAGAGGTTCTCAAACTCCTTTTCCAGTGAACTGTCATGTAGCAGTAAAGCACAGAACAGGGTCTCTCCTAAGTAAGGTGCACATCTGTAGGACTGGCCATATGGTTGGGAAAACAGTAAGACATGTGAGCTGCTATTTGCACCTGTGGCTGTGCTATCTATATTTTTCCTCTATGGGAAGTGTACATTTACATATATTTTTAGCTATGGTATGTCAAGAAAGCACATATATACATATGAAGATAAAAAGTTCTCTGACACCCCTTTATGTCCTCATTATCCCCTGTAGGCATTACTAGTAACTTTATTATTGAAGCTCTGTGCACAAATGCAGACTGTTGCTGCATACTGGAAGATCAGCTTGCCCAATTTTTACCATTACGAACCTGGCAGTCCTAACCATTTTCCAGAGGCCTATCACTAATCAAAAGCCTGCCAGTGACTGTTAGGAGCCTATCAGCAATTTGACACCTGCCCCTTCCCATGTCTCTTGGGTTAGACTGCAGTCTTATACTCAACTTATACTCCAAACACAGAGCAAACATACAAAGATCTGCCTAGAATTAAGAGACATCTAGTACAAAATCCCAGGCCAACATTGTTCAAAAATAAGGAATAACAAGCTTGGGACCATAATCATCCCCACTGAACATTCTACAGCTGAAAGCAAGCTTGTTCCCATGCTGCTGAAGTGCTGCATTAGGCAGTCATGAGCACAATCATCTGTTGGCATTAGTGGACACAGACCATGGAGGTCATGTCCCTGTATAAGCATGCCCAAAAGAAGCACTGTGTGTGCCACAAGCACCTCCAGGAGGTTTGGAACCTAGGCTGCCCAATTCACTATCATGTGTGAGGCTGAACCCCACTTCACTAAGTGACAGCGAAATGTCATGCTTAAATCAGAAATGGCTCACTAAAGCAGCAATTTCTCCAATTCCAAGTTTCAGGGAGAAGGATTTTGTTCTGGAAGTTAGACAGTAGCCCACAGTATGGGAGATGAGAAGATGAGAGCAGGAGAGGTGAAGTGCTCTCCAACAGCAGGAATCCCTGAAAACATTCTATCTGACTCATTAGGAATTATTCTTAAGATGAGTGAAGTAAATTGAGTCATAAATGACTCATGTACTTACCAGATGGGAGAAAGGCATACATGAAATTTGGGACAGCCACCTTGTGAACATCATGAGCCACTACTGCTTCAACTGTGAGTCAGACCCAACTCTTGCCACAAAACTGGGAGTATAGAGAGTGATGGACACAGAAGCAATATGCACCTTTGCTTTCTGGCTAGACCCCTTATTGAACTGCATCACCACAGAAAGGTGTTTAGAATTACTTTCATCTCCGTTTAGCTACCAAGCAAGCACCGGTGTTAATTTGGTTTATCTAAATTAGGCTTGTGTCTTAACTTTTGCACAGCTATAACAGGTTGACCATAAAAACTGAGGAGATCAAAAGATTTGGTTACATCCTCTGTGTTGCAGGCGGCTTCATAAGCACTAAATATACAGAGGTATGTTGCTACCAAAGCAAACAAACAAACAAAGGTACACGAAGAGTGTGAGTGATCTGTAATCTTGCACATCAAAACTGTTCCAATAAAAATGGAAAATCAAGGCAGAAAGAAACACAACAGCTGCCCATCTTTGGTGGCAATTGCCAAATTTCATGGTTATGAACTTTGTCTTTTAGAATCAGGTACCTCAGGTAGTAGGAAGACTAACTTCAGGGAATGAATTTACACAAATCCCGTAATTTGACTTCCCATTTTCCACACTGAAAGCCTCTCTGAGCTGTCTGAGTACAGGCTGAAAAGTCTGTAACATCCAATCCAACCCTTGAAGTCCCAAGCAGTTTGCCCTGAGACTGCAAAGCTACTATAAATCAGCTTCAGCTGACATCTAAAAATAAAAAGCACATTATTGCTTATCCATTTTCTGGCCTGACATCTGACAGTTCAAGGTTAGTCAAGGACCCATCAGCCCTGTCCTACATAGTTACTTATTGAATGTCATAAGCAGCTTAGTCAGCTACAGCTCCAAAGTTTTTTTATTTAGTCTTACAGTCCAAACATTCTAGACTACCACCTAAGTGACTGCAGTAGCCTCCCTAGAAGTTCTTTATTCCACACCGTCAGTAAAAAATATTCTCTTGATACATACTTGCCCCTAGAGCCAAAGATGAATCTCCTCTGGGAACAAAAGCATTTGTAAACCAGGATATGCTAGGTGCCACTCTAGACCAGAATTTAAACCCTAGCTCACCATGGTCTCTCTTTGATGTGTATGTCCTTCCAGTCTAGGTACAGTTACCCTGTTGTAAGTATGATATAGATTTTCATAATTCTACAGTAGAAATCTCCACATTATTACTTGTCACAGCCACAGAAATCAACTTAATCCATCTTCCAGAATGATATGATGTACCATAAAGTTAAAAAGCTATTTGCAGGAATACGTGATGCACCTCCCAATAAGACTAAACATTAGCATTTAAACAAGTTCAGCTACAGGTCTTTTTACAGTGCCGAAGAAAAATTCGGTGTCTTTGCAGGTCCATAGCACTGCATCTATTCTGATAAATCCAAACTACTTCCCAAGGAATATCAGCATTGTTACATGCCACTTTCCTTCTTCCTTTGGAACATATGCAGAAAACTGCTATTTAATAGCTCCTGTGATGGTAAAATATCATGTCTACAAGCCAGTGGGTTTTCATAAGAGAAAATAATAACCTCATGGTACCAGACTGCCACCATCAATATCTAACAGGCAATTTATGTATGAGTATTTAAAATAAATATTGTCAATCACAAAATTCCTTTGATCAGAAAAGACCCCTTACCTACATTTGAAGTAGAAGTATTGCTTCTACTTAAATTCAATATGTAACCATTGATGCCTAAAAAATATGCTAGTGTTATTATCAGAGACCCAGTCCCATTTCTGAGCCTTCTTTAGATTCTACGGGACAAATCCAAATTAGCAATTTCCATGCTAAATATTGTTAGTATTTGACTAAAGTTCAGTTTGACTCAACTCCCTGTTTTGTTTTTGGTTGTTTTTTTTAATATATGTATTCATCATGTGTGGCAGAAGACTTCAGAAATTTTCACCCAGAACATCAAGGATGTTAAAGAAAACAATCTTGACTGAATTATTCATTTTCATTCTTGAAAGAAGAGCCCTTAGTAATAACTAGAGTTCTTTCCACTCACTTCTCCAGAAGATAGGATTTCTCTGTAGCTACAATTGCAACCCTGAATTTTAAATTGCAATCAAGTAGCCTCTCCTTGTGAAAGGTAATTTTTAAAATGCAGCAGGTGAGGTTGGATGAAAAGACAAGTTAGATACCACACTCGTGCACAGTAACCTTTATAAGAAAATCCCAGGTGATTTTTCAGTTTACACCTATTAGATTCATTTCAGTCTTTCATTCTAACTCTTTCTGGGCTGGGACCCACAAAGGGCCCTAGAAATGTGACCATCACACATTACATGTCAAAGGTTATTTAACCACCAGTTTAACAGGGACAGGTGACCTCAAGTACTCATTCAGTGCTCCTCTTTTAAAAGTTGCAAATTTTGCCTAAAAGAATAAGAAATAGAATGTACACAAGTATGCCCTACCTTTATTGCCAAATAGCTGCCTAGTGCCCTGGGGATAGACAACTGCTTTATCACCCATGTTCTGGTGCTTTGTTAATAACACAACACAATAAAACACAACATTCTGAAATACTAAGAATTAGAAGAGACTTCAAGCAGACTTTGGCCTTTGAAGGATACTAGCAGTTTCTCACCTTGTGTTAAACAAACATTTAGCTTGTTACCTTAAAAGATGTGAAACATTAAAGCTGTTTATTCAACCCTGATTTCAAGTAATAAGGTTTCCTGAACTTGAGTTCACATATCATTAGTATAGTGTCTGTATAAAAGCAGAGTCCTGGGAGCCAAAAGATCTAGAAGATACTGCTTTTGCACTTTCCTGGTGAGCTCTACATTAAAATAAGTTATGTTTGAGCTGTGGCCTCTTTATCTGCAAAAGACAGAAGTGCAAAGCAATTCGAAACAGTATTCAAGAATTTCCAAATCTATATGTAACTCTTGGGAATGGAAGACACTGAGAAAGAGATAACACTGTTCTAACTGTATGTTTTAAAACACTAAATAATTAGAGAAATACAGACATTGTCTTAATAACAATGAAATTATCTTTGACTGATAAAATTGTTAGTCTAATTAAAGTCTTTAAAGATTCACTGAACGCCATTCACAAAAGCAACTCCTATGGCAAATCATGGGACATCAGAAACCCTGAAAGAACTGAAGTCTGGCTTCTTCAGTTAGCTTGTTCCTCTCTGGTGTCCTAAAGACAAGCCAGTGATTACTGAATTTTCCCCACTCTAACATTAAGGTACCAGAAACTGAGTGACGGCAAAATGAACTGTAGCTTCTTTAAAGAGTGGAATAGTTTTTTCACTAGAGAACAGGTACTACAAACCTGGCCAGTGGGAGCCAAATCACCTCCTATAGATATCTGGAATAAAGTGCTGTTCAGATTAAATGTAGTTCATGATATGGCCAGAGAAGATATGTAAAGCAACAGAGGATCTAAGGTCTCCTACTGTTGATGATGACTCATATCCTGTATTTTTCACATAAGACAGCAAGTTCCAGCTATTTATGGTACAGGCCATTAAAATTGCTTTTCATGAAAAAAAGCTGTCAGTTGCCATTCAGGAGTAGATGTAAGAGGCCAGTTAGCATGATACAGAAATTATTAGAGAAAAATACTACAATCACAAAAGAACCTAATGTTTCCTCTTGAGCCCTTTGAGATAATAGATGCATAGTCATAAGCAGAATCTTCTGTGTTTGAAGATTTTGTTCATATACAGATCACCCTTGAAAAAAAGGGTGGAAAAATATGGTACAAATTATTTCAGTCCACTCAGTTCTATGGCATGTAACTCAGACATACCCAAGATACAGGATGTGAACATACTTGCACTGTTGTGGAAATGAACGGGGAAGAAACAGAGTGTGTGCACATGCCTGCTGCTGACTCACACTCAACATCTTGCAGGCAAAACAGGGAATACTACATAAATCCAAATCTACAATTTGCATTTGTTTAATTAGTGCCTGAACTGACTAACCAGAGAATTATTTGTCCACTTAAAATGTGATACTAACATTTATAGTTCAGCTTTTACTGAGTAAAAACTGACGTACACAAGCTTTTTACCATCTACCCATTTCTCTGGTGTTATGCTCAGCCTTTCCCTGTTCTTTTGGGTCCTAAGATAAATCACTTCAGCCTACAGGGATGCTACAGGAATATCTCAGTGTCCCAAATCTTCACTTGGTGGAGTATGATGGTGATGCTGATGGGTGCGTGTGTGTATGGAGGAGTCCTCCCTTTTGCAAGGAGTATAATACTACATTGATGGTATCTTCCTCCTCACCCTAGGGACCACTTGGGGCCATCGTGATACATTATTTAGCATGGGTTTACACCTTGGTCTTTCACCAGGTGTTTCTACCTGGTGAATATTTCCTATAAGTATTTTATACTACATAATTACTATGCCATAGAAACTTAAAATAAAACCCATCATTATTGGTGTTGAATTTCAGTTGTGAACCAACTCAGCAGTCTATTTTAAAAATCAAAATACATTTCTAGGTGAAAGTGCTGAATTTCCCCCATGCAAGTGAAATAGATTTTAACAGATGCCTTGTTTTAGCAATGATAACTTTTGGCTGATTTGCTGTTCATATTTCACTACACACACAACAAGGGTTCCCAGTTGAAAAACGAAATTTATTTCAAAGTAGTCCCAGACTGCTTAGGGACAGTTTATAAAATCAAAATGGCCCTTTAAAAATATCACCAGGCAGTAAATCTCATAAATCATGTAGGAAATTAGGTGTTAGGAGACTTCACTGCAATATTGATTGATCTCCCTAGAGTCATATTCTGCCATCATTCTCCTCAGAATCAAGACGAACTTTGAATGAAAATCAGTAGCTGTGATTAAATGCCTTAGAGATGACATATATAAGTGAAAAAAATGTTGAGATCATTCAAGACAGGATTATTGAGAGTAGAAACAAATTCAGTACAGCAACTGCAGTTCTCCTGTTGCAAGGAAACTTTCACAGAATGGTTGAGTTTGGAAGGGATCCAGTGAGATCATCTGGTCCCTTGCTCAAACAGGCTCATCTACAGCAGGTTTCCTAAGACCACATTCAGTCAGGATTTCACTATCTGCATGGATGGCAACTGTATAATCTCTCTGAGCAATCTGTGCCCATGTTTGACCACCACGTCCATGATTAAAGTGCTTAATAAACTGCCTATCCCTACTAAGAATTGACCACATAAGTAATGCCAAAGTGAGAACAGGCAGAATTATTTTTCAAGCAAGATAAACTATACATGCCTGTGCTGTCAGATCTTTTCCCATGTAGTATCAAAGGGGAAATTTTGATTCTTCATTGTGAATTAGTCAAGGCCAGTGCTGACATGCTGTCTTCAAAAGACATAAAAGGGAGCAGCTGTAATCTAGATGTACAACCTCTAAACAAAACATTTGTATCTAGAAAGGCTGAAGATGGAGCTGTCACTATCTGGTGAAGGGTCCCGAGATATGGTTATTCTATAAGCACAAAACATATGAATTACTTTTATCTAAAAAGATACACAGACTCAAACTGCAAAGGACAGGACAATCCCAGTGGGTAACACAGGGTCCACTTTTCTGACCATAATTCTAAACTAAGATTATCCAGGTCAAAAGCTGCAATGAAAGACCAAAGGGAAAGCCAGTTGCACTACTCAGTGGAACACCTACTTTCATTGTCAAAATGAGCAGAAATCAGTTCTCCGGTCCATCTACACAGTCCCATTCAAGAAAAAGAGGGGCTTCAGAAGATCCCTAGTCCTAATTCCTGTCAAAGCAGGGTCAACTATGAGATCAGATTGCTCAGGGCTTTATTCAGTTTAAATTTTTTTTAATTAAATTTGCAAATGGCTCCTCTAAGGCACATGTATGTCAGCAGAGAAACTGGCTAAGGGGAGAGTGCAGCTGATTTGCAATCTACTAGTGAACTGCAATAAATATGTTTAAACTGCCAGCACCCAGTTCAACAGACCACTCAGGATTCAAGACGCTTCTGAACTACTATGAAAATTCCCAGATCACAGTTACAGTCTATAAACATGAGACAATCAATTCCAATTCATTTGTGCACAATGCTGGACTCTGTGGGACATATTTGAAATACCAATTTTCTGCTTTAGAGAACTCCATCCCCTGTCATAATAAGAAACTTTACTGCAGCAATAAAGCAATTTACATGGCTTAGACTTTAAGGCTCAGACTTTAAGGTTTTTTTCTTCAAACAGATGTGCAGTCAGGCCCACAGGGACTATTAACCCAACAAACTGTAATTTTAGTAGTATCATCTGGGGATCCTAACTCATACCCATATCCTACTGAAGACTAATCACAATAGTTTCACATTTAGAAAAACTCAAGTGAGTAGAAACAGTCACTAGTCAAGCATTCAGTAAAAATCCTCCAGAAACTTCCAGAGCTTACAATAGCCTCAGTATGAAGGGCAAAAAATTAATAACTAAATAAGCTAGCATCTGAATGTTTCCAAATTTGGTAAGACAGGATATTGGTTCTTGTAACTAGATTTACCTGAAGAATTTACAGTTCCAATGTTAAAAGCTGGGAAATAGTGATGAGTGTATAATGTTATTACACTTACTTCATTTGTTCTTCATTCCATGAACTTCACAGAGGATATTACAAGCAGCTTAGATATTATGATGGCAAATTTCTACTATGAAGCCTGTGCTCACAGAAACATGCAAATACAAACCTGACTCTTCAGAGTAGGCAGACAGCAAGAACCATGCAGAGTAAACAATTGTGTATGTCCTACACTAAGTGCCTATTTAATTTCTCAACCATCTCAAAGACTGACTGCATTAATAGTTCCTACATTTACTTTCATTAAATTGATTCTAAAAATAATAGATCAAACAAATGGCCAAAAAAACCAAATAATCCACAAGTGCATTTCCACTCACTTAATCTCAAAATACTGCCCATCTAAAGAGTCCTTCTATTTTTTATTTTTTTTTAATTGTCAACTCTTCAAAGATATGAACAAGCAGGAAGGACACATTTTTAGCAGCACTCTGAAGTTTATGCTTCAGATAATGGTTTATGAAGTCCAAGAGCATGCCATGCAAATGATCTTTCCATTCTTCTTAGTAATTAAGATGTAGAAGACAAACTGTACCAGTTTTGGCAGTGACCATCCCTTGAGTACTTGGATTTAATCATGAACAAGATGCTTCTCACATTCTCTTTTGTTGTACTCTCATTTCACTGTTTGCTGTTCTTATTACAGAAATTCTGCAATTCCTATGAGAAAATTCAGAAGTTAATCTTCCAAAGTCTCTTTTCTCCTTTCCCCTCCCATTTGAAATACCTAAAGGCCACATTAATCCCAAAACTGGAAAAGCTGATAATATCTAAAGGTTGGAGAGAGTATAATTGAAGAAAATAGGAGAAAAGCATCTTAATGTGAAACATAATCTAAGATTGGCGGCCATGCATGTTTGCAATGCTTGTATTTCATCATGCATCTTGGCATTTGATTCTGTGCAAGCTTTCATATGTTTGAAAAATGAGGACAATAGAAACATCATCTAGCAATAGCTGTATTAATGGATAACATGCATTTCCCATAGGCTGGCAATGAATTATGTATTTTGTAAAAATGCTACTGCATATATGGGATTAAAGGTTTCTTACTTGAAGAAATATCCAAAAAAGCTACATGGTGCGCTGCATTAAAAACACTATCTGAATACAAGCATATCTAAGGCTGCTTTGTATTTCTTCTACAGTTAAATTGAGCCCCTATTATTCTAGTTAACAAAAGATAATAATAAGTCTTTATCATTTTGGAAAAAATAAAAGAATTATTTTATCCTTGAACAAGCTTCTGTTATAAGAATAAATACATAAATCAAATTAATCACAGGTTTGGCAAAGAATCAGGAAGTCTTAGAGGATTTCAAACAACAATAAATTGCTGGTTAGAAAAAAAATCACATACATGTTTTGACACAATTTCATTTTTGTAGGGTTTGCTCCTTTCTACCTCTTCTTAACTTGGAATTCAGTTCTCCTTACATGCAGTCATGTAGGGATGAAGACCTCAAAAAAACATTCAAATTTTTGGAAAAAAGACCAAAACAAACCACCAAAAAACCAACCCAAGGCAAAGCTCTAAAATAAATAAGTAAATCACTATTAATTTGACAACTTCTTAATTGAATACACATTGAGAACAGAAACAGTCATTGATTTCAAAGAGTAAAATACACCTTTCATCTTCTTTTCCTTTGCCGAGGAAATCCCAAGCAAAATGTAAGCAACTCTGACCAGCATTGAACCTGCTACAGGTAAGTATCTGCAAGTAGATGCTACCACAGACCAGCAGGAACATGGTAATAACTCACTGCTATTTAAGGCAGCAGTCCTACACTTCCAGACCAGCTCCATTCCATCACACATTTGGCCAGAAGTTAGTCAGATCAGATGTGTAACTTCTCCTTAAAGGAGGTTGGAGGCTACCATTTTGAGTGTTGGGACTGGCTAATGAACAAGGCTGTTTTAAAAAACTGAGGCTTCACCTTTAGATTTTGCTTGGACTTGTCTTTGCCACCCCCTAAAGACTACTGCTACATCAACACAAAATCTTAAAAAATAAATAAAATCAGAAAGTCAGGATAAAATGTTTCCAAACAAAGGACAAGCAGCCACAAGGATCTCTACTGGCAGATGGACTGAGAACCCTGACTTGAATTTACATCTTAGACCATTAAGAATGCCTAAAACATAGATATTAAATTATTTCCTTTAAAATCTAGATAGTTTTAGAAGAGAAGCTTACTAAGAATGTCAATGAATAAGAATTAAAGAGAGGAAAAATATCTAATACAGGAAATATCTGGGTAATAGCAACCAATGATTTAACTACTGATATAAACAAGAAATAGCATCTGCAACAATACTACAAACACTACCATTATTAATTGCAGTGCTTACCTCTCTTGGAAGCCAGTTTTCTTGCTTTCTCTCACTTAAAGCTCCATCAGCATCACTATATTAGTGGCTAACTATTGCTGCAGACACAGACCTTTACTTTCATGAAAGGAAAGAGCTTTCAATTGCCATGCTTCACCCTGCATCGACCTGTACAGTCCTGTTACAATGAATCCCATGGGGAAAGCAGAAGAATGAAAGTAGGAAAGTTGAGAGAGACTTCCAACCCTCTGAAGGACCCTAGACATACGTGATTATAGTCACGTGAGTTCAGCTGCGTTAGCTGGTTTAATTTTTTAATGCCAGAAAACAAAGAATGTGCTTCAATGGACCACATGAATCTGACCTAATTCCACACTGCTACCTAAGGAGGCAAGATCCTTCCCCCTAATCTAAGTAGTGTGATACTGCTGCTTCCCTTATATTAGTGCAAGCATTTGTGAAGCCACATGGTGAGCTTATCAGAAAACCAATTTTGCTGGAACTGAGCCAGGAAAAAGCCCATAAAAAATTATTCCTTTTCAATCAGCATGGTTCCTTGCTCCATCATGCTGTGTGCTCCCTTGGCAACAGCCTAAAGGACAGGGCAAAATGAATGAAGGGGATGAAAGGAAAGGCAGGATCTCTTAGAATAGCGACGTCAGAGACATGATATTAGCTTAAAAGTCTGAATTAAAATTCTATCCAAGGACTGTACATCTTCTATCATCAATTAAGATGTACTGAAAAATAGGCCAACATTTCCTTAGCAATTAAAATCAGAAACACTTGGTTCAGTAACATTTTTTTAATTATACAGGAGTGGTTGTGATTTCCTTTAAGGACGTTAAGTTTACTAAGGTGAAAAGTAACACTGTTCTTGTCATTCTAGAGGTGAAATGTGGTGTAAATGGTGCACACTTCATAAAAATCAAGAGCCTGCTTTGGAAACCAAAAATAGTAGCTCTGTAGTCAGTGCTCCAAAACATGAAAGCGATGGCTGAGTATGCTATTGAATGAATCATAGGTGGGGAGTGAATTAATCAGTGCAAGAAGCTCAATACATAAAGCAGAGAAACTAAAGGATCTGCACTTTGAATTGTTAATTCCATTGTCTTTTTAATATATTTCCATGGTAGAGCAAATTTTTCATACCTCTTTAGGGCATCAGCGTTGCTTGTAGTTCTTCAGGGAAACTAACATCTGAATTGCTTTAGTTTCATGTAATGTGGATATATCTGCAACCAAAGCTTTTCAGTTTTATTATTGACCAAAAAGCACAGTGCTAATTTCATCAGTTCTGTTTCTTCTGTAGTCACGTTTTTATGCGTATTCAAGACCAACATGATAATTTATCATGCTGAAGTGGTTATGCAAAACTGTCTATTTCTACCATAAGAGGGTGGGGGTGAGGGAACTTATGCCTTTCAACATGGAACTTTAATGTGGAAAAACACAGTTTATTTTAAAATGTCGGTCCTATGACATTTTTGCCTTTTTTGGAGATGTGTGGCTCGTTTAAAAGATACAAGCACTTTGGAGCCCACAGTTCCCCAAGGAAATGGATATGTGAGTCCAATGTCTTGCAGTTGCATAAAAGCACAAAAAAATCTCAAGCATTAAATCTTAACTTTTTTGGTTTTTGTTATTGCTGAATGAAAACTTCAGGATCTTTAATCCTTAGACAATTCATTGCCAAAAACATCCTACCAACTATACTTCCCATGAAATAAACCCCATATTTTACCATTGGACTTGCCAAAGTTGCAATGAAGTATTCTCAAATCTTGTAACTGACTTAGATTGCTAATAAAAATCCTTTAGCACATATCACAAAACCTGTGATTATACCAACTGCATTTGTAGATGCTTCACTGCAATTGAAATGAAATTCAGGAGGTATTCAACTGTGTATAAGGATTTAATTAAATCCTTCCAATACTTGGCATTACAGATATCCATAACACTGAATTTTGATCCCAGAATTTATTATATTACAGCTGTCTGTATCTTGAATGGAAGTTCAGTTACATAATCAGTATTAAACATGAAAAAAATGAAACAATTACTATTACAAGTGTATGGCTGTATAACATCTAGCCTTTGAAAAGCATGCAAAAGGCATATACAGATATAATTGAAATCTACAACATTCCCTCCTGTAGGACTGCTGTAATACTACTACCAGTAAAATAAAAAGTTAAGGACATGCACACATTTGAAATTATTGGACAGCTATATATTTCTCCCATTCTCTACTGCCATTCACTTGTAGTTACAGTTTTCTAGACTGGAAAGCATCACTTCCAGCACCACAGCATCCTGATGGCATTCAATAGCCCAAAAGAACTAGCAGCTAAAATCACTAAACCAATCTACACAGTCATCCCAGATTATAAAACTCTGTTGGCATTTTGTTCCTTCATGCAGGAAGTACCTAGGTTTTCTGTCTTCTCTCACCATTCTCTACACACAGGTTTTCCCCACATCTTTACTCCACTCATTCTGATACAAGAGCTAATAACACAAAAGTGACTATGGTTTCTCCCACAACTCTAATCTGACCAGTCCAGAACTAAGATGTTTCTCACCATAGAAAGTTCCCATTTTAATAAATGCAAGTTTCTAGTAGTCTCAATAGACAAAACACATTACAGTCACTCAGGTCAAACCACAGGGGTAAAAAGGCCACTAAGAATGCTTTGAAAAAATATATAACCTATATATTAACCAAAAAGGGCAAATTTTTTTGTGGAATGTTTTTGTGATACCTATTGCCTTTTTGTCTTCTGAATGACACCACCATGTATGGCATATAAAAATCAAATTTCCATAAAAGGCAGAAACATACTGAGTTTATCCTATTAAAAATGAAATGGCAAGATGCTAAAGCTCATAAATGCATGCTAGAAAGGCAGCTGCATTTCACAGGTAAAAAAATATTTTCAAAATTCTAAGATTACACAGTAGCCTTTACCATAGCAGTACATAGCTAAAAGAAGCATGTTAAACACATATATGTGAGTCCTGTCACATGACATTTCTAATACAGCACTCCTCTCTCCTAACCTGAGTGCTCTTGTGTTCTCTGCTGCACCACTCATAATATTAACTTCCATGTGATTTCTGCATCTACAGAAACACGCACTCACGTTAACCACGGTACTAACCAAACATGAACAACACAAAGTCACAGTTCTCCCGAGAGTGTTGCAATGCCTATTATTATCAAGTAATACTTAGGAAGAAATACCTGGTTTAAATGGTACAACAAGTGATACTACAGTTGAGAAATAGAATTTCCTTTAAAAAAAAAAGTATCAATGATTCTGCAGAAAGCAGAGGACACAGAAAATTCTGTTGTGCATTCTGCTGTGCATAAACACACAGAATCATAGAATTGCCAGGGTTAGAAGGGACTTCAAGGATCATCTAGTTCCAACCTCCCTGCCATGGGCAGGGACACCTGTGGTGGGTTGAGGTTTCCCCCCAACATTAACTTTTGCCAGACCAAGTCAGTTAGAAGCAAATGAAACGGTATTTACAAGCAAAAACTACACTCTACAATGGAATGCAATGAATATATACAAAATATGCAGTATTTACAATATTATACAGATATTTACAACTAATAAACAGCACAAGGACCCCCTGGCCAAGAGACCAAGGGAAGCTACTAGCTTCTTCTCCACTGCCCTCCCCTTCCCTTCCTGTATGAAAGGGACAAGAGAAAGGAGCACAGAAATTAGACTTAGCCAAGGCCAGCCAAAGCACACAGATTATCTCTCCCGAGCGAAGCAAAACCAGACAGAGATCAGAAGAGAAGAGAAAAGGGAAGAATTGTTACGGTATGGCTCATCTTATTCTAGATGTTTACCTAATGAATTTGTTTAGAATAATCTTTTGTTTTCCTTTTTACACCCAATAGTGATTTATTTGTATTTTTCTACTTTTCTGCTCAAAATCTGTAACTAAATTTTAAAGGCATAGCCTAAAACCACCACAACACCTCACACTAAATCAGGTTGCTCAGAGCCACATCCAGCCTGGCCATAAAAACTTCCACAGATGGGACTTCTACCACCGCCCTGGGCAACCTGTTCTAGTGTCTTACCACCCTCATGGTGAGGAACCTCTTCCTGTCATACAAACTGAATTTACCCACTTCTAGTTTTGATCCATTCCCCCTAGTTCTATCACTACCCAACATCTAAAACGTCCCTCACCAGCTTTGCTGTAGGCCCCCTTAAGATACTGGAAGGCCACAATAAGTTTTTCTCGGTGCCTTTTCTCCTCCAGACTGAAAAGCCCCAACTCTCTCAGTCTGTCTCCACAGGAGAAGTGCTCCAGCCCTCTGATCATCTTTGTGGCGCTTCTTTGGACACGTTCCAGCGTGTCCGTATCTTTCTTGTAATAGGGGCTTCAGAACTGGACACAGCATATACATATATATATGTGTTTATATATACACATTGATAAGTATTCCTACTTTTTTATATCCAGTGCAACTGGGATTCTCTAACTTATTGCACAAATGAATAAAAGGATAAAGATTCCTTGCATTCAGTTTTTTTAACTGAGTCACTCAATTTTTAGGGTGACAAAACAAAGCAATGAGATCAAGTCAAGAATAAAGTTATCCATGGTTTGAGGCAGGACTCATGTATATCACATTGTTCTACACTTGCTGGACAATGCTAGAGTCACTAAAGAAAGTACTTTCTCCATTTCTGTATGTGCATTAATCTCACCTGCAACATATTTGAGAACCAGCCTTTAACAGTTGCTTTCTGAAAAATAGAACTATGATCTCAATAGCAATTTAGCCATGCTGCAAGTGAAACAATCTACCTGTCCTTTCTAAACAAATACATAATGCATTTAATCAACTAACCCTAGAGCATGCTGTTATTCAGCACTGGATTATAATTTATCAGCACCCATTCCCAGTTTTATCTGCAGAAATAATTAATTAGCTTATGAAATTACAGTTATATAAAGAAGAAACTATGTAATTCTATGCATAAGTAACACTAGACATAGCTCCTACTATGCAAGATTCTGAAAAAAAATCTAGGATCAGACTTACATGTAACATGACCTTTTCTGAACTGAACAATTACCATTCAAATCAGGCAAGGGGATGGAGGTTTTTTGAAGACTAAGACAATCGAGCAGAATTTTTGCAGTGCTCCCCAAATGTCTAGATAAAATACACACTGTGAACAAATTTTGGAAAAAATATTATCTATTTGATTAGATAAATAGCTATTTCCTACAAAAGACTGGACAAGTTATCTGCCAGTACCAGCACTGGAAGCATAACATGAAGGATATAAACTGTAACACATTAGCACTAGCTAATGTTTAGCATATTTGGAAGTTTTTTGTCAAATCCTGCAAACAGACAACTTGCTTTAGTGGAATAAAGATTATACATGAAGGAATTAAAATCCATAATCACTTTTCACTCCATAGCCATATTGATCTTCACAGAGAATCAGACTATATGCAGATAGCGTTACCTAAGCTTACCTGCACTGGTACACAGCAGGCAGTACTTCATGCTAACAGAAAGCTACAGTTACATTTGAAAGGGGTTCACTCAAGTATTCCTCACAACATGAAGCATGAAAAGTCACCCTAGGCTGGTCACCATCACCAAGAAGGCTGGTCACCATCACCGGGATTAGGCTTTTTTTTCTTAAGTAGGAATGCAAATATTTTAAGTTACCAAACACCCTCTAATTTTCAAGACAGTCAAAGACATTGTCAAGTTGGATATGAGGTAGAACAACAGGGAATTCAGAAGATAAAGCTGCCAGAAGACATTGAAATGGATAACATACTACATTTCAAGACTTAAACAAAAACAATCAAAATGTGTTCTATCAATCACCAGAAATTCCTGGCCAGATTCAAAATATTCTAAGTCATTCCAAGTCTGAAACTGAAGAGATACAATATCACAGAAAGAACAATGGCATATTTTCTGATAAAAATACATTATCTCCACATTCAACCTTTATTGTTTTGGACAAAAGGCAGAACCATAGAAGCAAATTCACTACACTGGGTCTGAAGAAAGGGGAGAAGAGACAGGAAACTCTCTGGATCACCAAATATGGTGCAAACCAGCAAGATCAAAAGTGGTCAGGACAAGACTCTTGTCAGTCCTCCTCCAGCTTCTAGTTTGTTAGTATCACACAGGACACCCTTCAAAACTCACTTTTGCAAATTCCTTACTTTACAATCACCACCACCTTGTCATGACTCTCTTCCACAGATTCAGTACCCTCCAAGTTAAGACAGTTTATGTTCCAATAATATTCCTTTTCATTCGGCTTAGATTACAGAGTTCCGTATTATACAGTAATAAATTAATTACTATTCAGTAAAACATAACAGTGTACAAAAAGTATCTGCCTATAAATAATAAAGCTCATATCTGGTGAAGGATTCAAGAGAACAGGAAAGTACAATTACCTTATAAATTCCTCAGGATGGAGAAAAACTAATTTATATTTAAATCACAAGTATTTGCTTGTTTCTTTCTCACAAAACAAAACTAATCCTCTAATGAGCCATCTTTCATTGAAAGTTACTTTGCGTACCTCTCAAGTATATTTACTTTGTCTTAAATCTTCATAATTATGCAGACATCAGTAACAACAGTCACACTAAAATAATGCCTCAAAAGGAACATTAAACAATGAGTGTAGAGCAAATGATTAAATAGGTATATTATTCTGGAATTAATATAGTGACAGCATCAATGTACAGCCTTTGAAATGTGGTCCTGGACATTTTATTATTGAAATGTGTCCCCAGAACTTGGATTTATCAAAACAAACAAACAAAATTGTATCTAGTCTGTGAATCAGTTAGAATAAGACAGGCACTGAAGCAAGGCTCATCATCTGTTTACTCCATATTTCATGCATGCTGGCCAGCATATTGCTCTTTTTTAAATGGAAACCATTCTCAAAGTTAGTGTTTAGTCACAGCAGTCAAAATACACTAAGTCCCTCAGAGTCCAGCCAAAAAAAATTTGAGCACACATAAGCCTTCTGGTTACTACATGGGGCAGTACAGGGCACAGGACATGCTATTTCTGTAACATGGGGAGTTGTAGCTATGCTTAAATACAGATTTCCTTACAGATTTCACATTAGTGTATTGTTTCTCTTTCCACATCTCCAGATTAGTTGTAATTAACATGATATTCTACCAAGCAATCTCTTATTGCAGCTGCAATTTCACCCTTTCACAAATTTCACTCAGCCAAGAGAGGGAATGCAGACAAAATATTGCTCCAAGTATTTGTAAATACCTAAGAAATGTCATTATGAATTTTCTTGTTTACATCAGAATAGACTGGGAAGCATAACACATAAGTAGGCAGGTACTTGAGACTTTTTCCCTCCCCTTTTGTGGCAAGAGAAAAATTCTATTATGGTTTACTTCTGAAAGTTAGATATCACATTTTTTATAAAAACATAAGACAATTTTGTTTGAAGGGCACATGGAGATTTCTATCTTAAAATGCAATTGTATACACGATGAAGTAGATTCACCGACTTATTTTCAGTAATTTTCTTTCAAACTTGTTATGTAAACAATTACAGAAAGCCAGAATTATTTTCTAAATACATCAGGATGATGCAGGACTAGCATATACTTATCTTTGTCTAATGGAAAGAGCATTTAGGCTGTGTAAAATGCTAGTGATGGAATTGTCAGTCAAACCAGCAAATAACTTCTTTTCCTCCAAATTATGTTCTTGAAAGAATTTCACAGCTTCTCTAACCTCAGTCCCTCACTACTTGTGAGCTGTTACTTCTGTTAAAGGTTGTTTCTCTCACTCAAGTCCAGAAATCTTTATCTCCAGCTACTGTGAAAATTCTGAGATCAAGTCTGCATATTTCTCCAGACACCCCGATTTTGAACTTCAGACACTAACATCTCACCTGCCTTCCACCACTACCTAAATACTGTTTAATATGTGAATGGTACTATCAGGTGCCTTTTAGAGCCAAATCCCCCAGGACAAGTAAGCAAAGACTGAGAACGCTGGGTAAGAAACTGCCTTTGTGGGTTAAACCAGCACATCATTTAGTAAATGGAAAAGGCTACTGTGTGGTAGGTAGCTACAAAAGATTTCCTAATTAAATCATTTGTAGCTGAAAGACCTGGGGCTGTTTAGTCTGGAGAAGAGGAGATTGAGAGGGAATCTTATTAATGTTTACAATATTTGAAGGGCGGATGTCAAGAAGGGGACAGCCTCTTTTCACTGTTGCCTAGTGATAGGATAAGGGGCAATGGATACAAACTGGAACACAGGAAGTTCCAACTTAGCATATGGAAAAACTTCTTTTCTGTAAGGGTGATGGAGCACTGGAACAGGCTACCCAGAGAGGCTGTGGAGTCTCCTTCTCTAGAGACTTTCAAGACCTGACTGGATGTGTTCCAGTGTGACCTGCCCCAGGTGATCATGCTTTGGCAGCAGGGGTGAACTCTATGATCTCCAGAGGTCCCTTCCAACTCCTACTATTCTATGATTCTATTGTGACTGTCATGGGACACATTCTCTTCCTGATGTTACTGTATTAGACAATGGGTTTAACAAGTTGCTCTGTCTCTAGCTGCTTATTATTTCCCTTGAAATAGGGTCTTACACCTTCTAAATCTGATGCCTAGTTGCTTGTGTGGTAATTTACCCTGTTCTGTTTTAGTAAGAAAGAAAAGTTGTGTCAGAAGAACTGTATTCCTACTGTTTAAACTAACCTATCTTATGTTTACTCTAATAGGTAAGAAATTGCTTATGTCACAGACCTTCAGGAAAAGAGTGTTGGTAGCCCCCATTGATACAGGCAGAATGAAAACAAGACATGCACCTAGGCTTAATGTTCAGCTTCAAAAGTCTATGTAGTTTTTGAGTTTTATTTTCCTTAAACGTGAACATAAAGTTATTTGTTACTCCAATATTATACTGAGTATCATACTACCAATTGTGAAATGGGAATGGAAATCTTTGGTTCAGAGGAATGTTGTGAAAATTAGCTAGTGGATAACTACAAATCCTTCATACACCTACGCAAAGCACCACAACGGCCTATAAAATCAACACTTCAGTGTTCATTCTGTGCTAAGGACAGAGAGCAGAAAAAGCACTGACTACTCTTCAAAACACAAAAAAAAATAGTTTTGCACTAAATTTACACTATTTTCTAATTAATATATTTTGATACATTAGAACATATACACAAACAGCCATAACAGCATCTAACTTAAAAAATATTCACAAGTGGCTGTGATTTCTTACTGTTAGGAGTAATTTCCTGCTACTCTTAGTGAAGTTAAAGCTATTTCAGTCAAGCTCTTTGTGATTAGAAGGCACCTTCAACTAAACCACAGTAGTCTGGACCAAACAATCTGAACTAAACCACTAGTACATGGTGACGAATGGGATAGACACCACGGAAAGATGTTTAGGTTAGTAGTTTCTGAACATTCTAAGTTTACAGAGCATTCAAAGAGCACAGTGTAATAGATGGATGGAGTTTGTCCTGTTGAATTAAATACATCTCTGTTCCTATTTGAATTGTAAATACAATGTTGATACAAGTTACCCTGAGAATAAGTGACAGTATGCACTTATATAATCTTCTGCTAATGTAAATTGTCAACAAAAAAATGCTTGCTGTTACCTAGAAGCATGAGAGAGTGATTTGAATGCAAGTACAAAGTAGTTAATACTAAATACTGTCTTTGTAAACAGATTTTGATGAATTTAGCTCCATCATTTATAAACCAAGCAACTAAACAAAGCGCAATTACAATATTGATTGTCTTCAGTACCAAAGCCCTTGCAACTTGCTACATAGCATACTTCATGTCATTCAGAAGCAACAAATACTAAATTTTAGTATAAAAATAATATTTTTATCCCCAATATTCTCTATTAATACAAATTTTTAAAACATTCCATCCCTTAGTTCTTTGAAATGAAGTTATTCAGCACAGTGAAAAAAACACTGGGAGTTGAAGCTAAAGTCTGCTTTTAACTCTCATCTTTCACTCTCACTTTGTATGTGTCCAGCTGCATCCAGACTGAAACTGGGAATGCTCCCCATGTTATGGGTTTGAGTGTGCATCCTGACTGTACCGGAAGGAGACTGGGTGGACATTATCACCTGCAAGTATCATGAGCTGAAACCAAATCACACAGGATGGAAATGGTGTTGTGCAGGAGCAGCTTTAAACAACCTGTCTTGGGCAAAAACCTTGCTAAATTCTGAAGCCTCTTTAGCGATGAAAAATTTGCAGTCAACAGGTAAAGGACAAAAATTAAATAATCACTATAGCAATAAACCATTAGCTGCTGTGACATTATACAACATCTACTGTTCAGTGTCAACTGACACAGCTAGCTAGTTTGAAATCATGGATAAAAAAGTTCTTACTGCACGACCCGTATTTTATGTGCCCACTGACATAGGGAATATACAGGCTTTTAAAACAAACAAAAACAAAAAACTAAAATCCTGTATTCCTTATCCTCAAAAATCACGTTTCCACACAGCCTGCACAAGCAGAATGCCTCAAAATGCACATACTCAAACCTTTCTTCTGTGTTACTGCTTTCACAGGATCTCAAAAGCTCTTTAAAATAGAAGGGTCATAAATTGTCTTTTGTTATGTAAGCACAAGATTGAAGATTCTTTTACTATAGTATTGAAGAAACACAGATAATGGTAAGGTAGAATTGACTTCACGAATTGAGACATTTCTAAAGATGCTTGAAATCAAATGTCCTATAGTTCTGTGATATTTTCTTTTGTATTTCAGAGCCAGAAGAGAATTCGCTTTAAATTGTTCATTAAAAGAAATAGGTTTACTCTCTTTGTCAAGCCATTTCACTCAACACAAAACTGTGTGATGGGCTCCCTCTAGAGTCTTATCTGTGATAGAAAGTTTGACTTAACAAAAGATTGTATAGGTCATTTATATGTGCCAACATCCTACTTAGTTCCCTTCCAAAAAAAAAAAAAAGAGTTCTGAGACACCACTAGCAAAAAACCCCTTTCACATTCCCAGCTAGATTGGTTTATGCATTTGTACAGATCAACAAAATTCTTGCCTTTCCATATACCTATCACAAGGTACAAATGAATTTTGTACTTCAAAAACCTGATGCTTAAAAGTTTAGAAATAGAATCTTCTTTCTGTATTAATCTCTAAACAACTGCAATATGTATATACAAAAACCATCCTTTTCCCCTTGAACACCTCTTAAAGTTGTTTCAATAATTCAAGCAGATCTCACAACAACCTAGTATGATCTTGTTTAACTCAGGTCTGTGGATGCTTTCCCATTGTCACAAACACAAGAACATGCAGGCAGACTCTTTGGTTCATAGCAATAACAAAAAGGTATAAAAAGCTTAAGCAGACAATTTTTGCCATCAGGTAGCAAAAATTGTAATAAAAGCCATACATATGGAGCATATATTTTTGTTTTCCACCTGGAAGACAGCAGCTGCTGGAGGGAGATGGTGAGCTACGTCTAAGCTATGTCTCCTTTCCCCCAGCAAATATGTCAGGGAAGCAGAGTTGATGCAGAATAGCTGGGGGAAGTATTCTGAACCAGGAAGAAGACTAGCATTGTTAGTTTTGCTTCCATATGCAAAGGGAACTCATGTTGTGGATTGTCACTGACAATTCCACAAGCAGCACCATGTAAATTAACAGTACTTCTTTCTTCACCTAAGCAACAGTGACGAACCTTAGGGACCAGAAATACAACAATTTTGAAAGAAGAAGCTGCTTCATTTAATTTTCTATAAACTAGTAAAACAGAAACAAACAACTGGAAAAAAAAAAAAAACCCACACCACCAACAATAAAATCACAGTGCAAAAATCTAGTACCTTCACAGCCTTGTGTTTTCTATGCCCTCTTGTTTCCTACTCACTTGGAAAGAAAATATACAACTCATTTAGGAATATATTTTATTGTAGATGTGACAGCCTCTTCTAGAATGAAGAGATTATTACTTCTGCAGAAATCTGACAACTGCAATTATGCAACTAATACAGCTGCAAATATATAATTTCCAAAAAATAAATACATGGATTAATATCTGTCATTGACAAGAGATACAACAAATTATTCACTTACTTCCAATACCAGGATTCACACTCTTGTTTTACTCTACAATACTAGACCTAAATCTTATACTGTACTTAAGATAAACAAAAACAACAAAAGAAACCAAACTATCATATCACTAGATTAAGATGGCTATTAAATTTTCTTCAGAACAGTTTAAAAAAGTTTTCAGATTATTTCTCTTTCTCACTGCAGATTATCAATTAATTTACACTTTCCCTTTGCAACATATCAAGTGCAATGCTAGGGCTGATGTAGTCACCCTCTGCAGAGTCTGGCCAGGAAAACATATAATGACTACAGATTGTGATGCCCTATCTCAGTCTTCCTCAAATTCTCAGGTTGAGCACAAAAACTGTCTGTATAATTTCTTTAAAGTAGGGGCACTGCTTAAAAGAATATGCTGGATTGCATCATGCAGTCCCTTAGGCTTTTGATAAATATATGGCAAAGTTAAGTCAGTTAATAGGACTACAGGCTTAAAAGCTACTGCAATTACAACTTCCTTCTAGTTTTACATACTGATAAAACAAGTAGCATCTGTTATGATGGGTTGGAAAGTGATTGTCAAACACTGCATGCAACACCACACAAGTTTTAAAATACAAACCACTTCAGGACCTTCTGCCTTCAATTCATATTGGCTTCCTTTCTTCTATCACAGGTACTACAGCTCCTCACAAGATGGGTACAAGATGTCATTAGGGGTGGGGAGGGGGTTAGCATGCTTGGAAGATACATTTTTGAGAAATAATTGAACATATGAATCACTATCAATGGAATTGTGCTCAGGGAGAACCCTTTTCGGTAGCTACATATTTTATTCAGATGTGTATCAGTCAATGTTCATCCCAAAACTGGAATATATTGAACCCTACAAGACACCACCAGAAAGCATAGTAGCATTTAGTCTGTGATTAAAATACTTTTATAACAACATCCTACAACAAATATGTTCAAACATGAATAAATTGAGTAGTTACTCTAAACCACTTGTCTACTGTTTTCCTTAGGAAATCCACCGCCCCAGCAGTCAACTCACTATCCTACCAACACCAGGGTGACTTTGTAGCTTCAAGCTCTCAATGCTGCTAGGCCACTTGACTGTTTGGCCTGTGGCTGAGCCAAGGCTATGCATCTGATATTCCCAGCCCAAAACCAAAGCAGCACAATTCTGGGAGCTCTGATTTGTAAGGCAGATGGGAAGAAGTCAAAGCACAGGGATCTGAACATTAAACTGCTGTATCCTAACTGAAATAAGCACCACATTTTGTCCCTTCCTAGGAGACAACAGTGTTAAATATTCCTTTCAGCTGAGCCTGCTACCTTCAGACCCAGTGAACCTTGTAATACTACTACTGCTAATTTATCCCACTGCTGAGATCAGTGCAATTGGATAAGCACAGTTCCTCCGTGCTGCAGTCCATTTCAAACATGGGCTGGCAGTCAGATAGCTATTCTTGACTTCAACAGGGACAACCCAGGCTGTAGCAAGGAAGCAGGTCCCAGTGTGACTTGATCCTAGGTGGAACCCAGGCTCCCCACCTGCAGGCCCAGGTCCCACTGAAAGGCCATGCAAATTGGCAATACCTTCCTGCACTAAAATAGAGATCCAGACACATCCCAGTTGTGCTTCCAGAAAGATATTCCAGATGTTCTCTTGTTCCAGGGCAGAACTGAGCCGGTGGAGTGCACACCCATGGCTGCCCACACCTGCAATCTCCCAGCACAGCCATGCAGCTCAGTTTCAGCTACATCAGTGATTGAATATTGGTATTAAATTTGTTTACTCTAAAAGCAACTACGAAGCTCTCAGTAAATATTGCATTTTTTAACGAATGCCAAGCAGTTTGAAATTGTTTACATATTTACAATAAATATCAAAGGCAGTCAGGGCTGAAGCATGTTGATTTGCAATTTATGTATGAATGCTAGTTTACATAACAAAAATGAATCACAGTGACTTTGGCTTCCACCATATCCTGATAAATCTTGGATCATGTTAATATGCTACAGCATTTCTGCAGCTGTTAAATCTGTTAAACCTTGATTGTACAGACTGAAGTTCTGCAAACACACACAAACATCTTTTCTTTTTGTTGTTGTTTTTTTTTTTTTTTTCAAGTACAAATAAAGCACTTCACTGCAGTCATGGGTCTCTTTTTTTAAAAACCCACGACACACATAAGCATATGAATGCAAAGTGCCTACGGAACTGAGGCCTCATGCTAGAATTGTTTCCTGTTACTATGAAAAGCAATAATAGCCCTACTAACATCCTTCTAATTTGCTTATAAGAAATTGCATATTATTAGAACCTTTCACCTTAAACAGAGGACGGAGTTAAAAATCAAACATAAGCGCTTTTCATTATTAGTTTAAATATCACTTGGTAAAGAAGCTGAGATTTCCAGAGCTGTGAAGATGACAGTGTAACAATTCCCAGTGAGTTCAAAAAAACTGGCACTATATGAATTCACACCACAGGGAAAGCAGTTCTATTGTTCATGATCCAACACAGCAACCAGAGCAGGCATTTAAAGCACTCTGTATTTCAACTTTAGCATATATGTTTATTCTAAGAGTCTCAAGTGCAAAGTGACTGAATTGAGAGATGCTGTAAAAAGCAAGTGTTTATTAGAAATGTTCACTTTATTACAATTTCAGCATAGACGTTAGAACCATATGATGATTCAGAGCACAAATTAGGAATCTATTTGTGGATCATGAATTTTAAGATGAGCACAGGGAACAATTTTAAAGGAATACAGATAAAAATAATGCCATTAACATCAGTTTTAAATTAATAAGCTGGATTTAGTTGGTTATCATTCCTCAGGCTCATTAAGGATATGTCAATCATAAGACATTTAAAAGAATACATTGAGCTTATCTACCAGGCTTTTTCAACATTTTCTTTTCATCAGAAATTACAAATACAAAGTAAATAAATAAGACAATGCAAATAAATGGTTCAAATTCTCTGTGCTATCTTAAACACGGCAGCACCCTGTACAGTCAGATGTATAAACAATGATGTCATACCAACCACGCTTTTTCTCACAATGCCATCTTCAGAAATCAAACCAAGCATTATATCGAACACAAAACCCCCGCTGTATGTTAAGACAGCTACAATATAGGTAGAAGTCATGTTAATACAGCACATAAGCATTTGTAATTTGACATTCCAGTTATTCCAGAACATTCCACTAGCTCCCTGCTGAGGTTGCTGGCAGAAGCTACTTTTCATCCTATATAAGCAGTCCCAGCTAACCAGGACTACAGCAGTCAAATACCAGTTCCATCCTTCTGTAGTAAAATAATAAATAAAGGGACGACCTGTCTGCCCAAAAGGAGGATGATTTTAAATCTCAGTGACAAAGAACAGTTGGTTTCTAGTCTGCAAACAAGCTGATGAGGACATACAGTTTTCACTAAACGCCACCTGTTATCATTAAGTTTAGAAGAAATGCAACGGCCACGAGGAAATATTGAAGCACAAAGACAAATAGAATGCCATTGTGGCAGGCTTGTACACTGACAAGGGGAAGTATCCTGAATAAATAGCACCATACAGCTCCATCACAAATCGCTTCCTCTGAAGAGCCTTTTACAAGACTAATGTTCATGATGTCAAAGGAACTATTTTTGTGAATAAACATTCATTGCTGAGAATAAAAGATCACAGCCTAAGCCACTAATCTTTAAATAACTCACCAAATATGAGCCCAGCAGTCACTTTCACTGCCTTTGACAAGCATGATTTGATATCCTCTAGCCTAAAAATGTCCAACTCTGCCTCCTCCAACCCAATTTGCTTAATTACTGACTCTTCTTTCTCCCTTTTAACTTTTGTCTGTACTTCCTGTGAATAGAGGTTTTTCTAGTTCAAGTAGCTAACTTTGGACTAAAGAGGCTACAAAGAATGACCACACTCTCTGAAGAACACACTACCTAGGCATAATACCTTGAATGGGGGCAGAAAACCTGGGCTTCAGCCTGCAGCAAATCATTCAGCTGCACATACACACAGACTAGCAGACCTAACGCTGAAGCGTGACAAAGCTGTGCAGTGAAGGAAGGAAGCAGGACAAATATGGCCTCATCTCATTTGTCTGAATTCTATCATCAGCTTAAAGTCAGATAGTTTGACTTGATGTTCATGGGCCACAGCCATAGCCCAAACTTTATGAAGATGGGAAATTTTAGTGCTGCATTAAGAATGCTTTGCTTTGCTTTGTTTCTAGTGCAAGACAGCTCAGAATTGCTGAAAAGGAGCCAGTGCACCATGCAAAGTGGTAGTAAGTCAGGAGAATTGGAGTAGGATGCTAAAAATCTGATGCTCCCAAAGGGAAGTTTAAATGATAAATGAGAAGGAAGCCCATCTTGCATATTGAATGAATTCAGTGAATATTAAGATCTGCTTCCTTTCTTAAATTCTTTTTTTTTTTTTTTGATACATTTTTGTAACAGATCATGGCCACTGCTATTCTCTCTAGAGTGACACATCCATCAACTTGTTTTAAAGTTTCTGCTTTGGTTTTAGACTTTTTGAAGAACTACACCGCTGTTGTCATTCTTATGCTATCTTTAATAAAAACTCCCCCAAGGACACTGGGAACTGAATCATCAATATTTAAAACATCAAATGTTGAAATACTCAGACAAATCCAGCACTTGCTACACTGTGGCAGCTTGCATGTCCCACCCTACATAAAGTCTCACTTCAGGAGATGTGGGGTTCTTTTGTAACCAAATTTATGGCTGCATTGTACACAAATTAGTTACACTCGTCCTTAAATTAGGAAAAACTGTTAAACCACAACAAGGTAGGGGAAATCTGTGAATATTTAAAACCTTTTATGGACTAGAGTCCACTATAAAATATTGTGACTCAAAACTTATTTCTATAAAACATCCTATTTAGACTTACATAAGCAACAATGTTAACACTTCATATGCCTGTAACGACGTCTGGATATATTAAACTGTATATTAAAACATATATAAAGATTCCTAGGAAGCCATTCAGAAACAAAATGAGGTGCAAATTGCTGGAACACACAAGGGGGGAAACGCTTTATAACACCATAATCAGAAATTCAAACTATCGATCAACAACTGGCAGACCAAGTCAGACAGAAAGTACATCTTTTGCACTCAAGATCTGCAAAGAAACTGTGAAGTATATGATACAGGAAATGTCTGCCCCCGCAGTTATACCTCATTTTATCTCCTTATCTTTTCTAAACTGTCAGAAACTGTCTTCTGACAATCACCTTGAAAATAGCTTTTCAATTGCATCAGAGAATCTCCAAATATGTTTGAAAGTTACAGCCAAATAAAGCTCTGCCTGTTTATCAGGCCACACTCAATTTACAGAAGATTTTGGAAGTCTGCTAACATAGCTATGGAATTCCTGGTGGGCTCCTTTGAGTGTTAAGGGTTTCATTTGGATTTGGCAGGTGGCTTTCATTTGTATAAGGGCTCCGAAGGTATTCTGCCTGTGGAAACAACTGAAGAGACATTCTTTCTGGTCACATTTCTGCCAGCTCCACCTAACATGAGTTCACACTGATTCGTTAGCAGCCTGCAACATGAATTGGTTTGCAAATGCCATGGCCTGAGAGGGATGTATCTTGCAGTACTTTCAGCTACCACACATCGATGAAACAGCTTGCAGAAAAAGGCCCATCTGATGAATAGAAAAGGAAAAAAAAAAAATCCCAGTTCCTCCTAAATTACCCACCATGCATCATCCAGAAACCTTGAAACTGCTGCAGTCTACTTTAGCTTTTATTCAACTTGCTAGTAAGAACAAAATCTTAAATGACAAAAATTGATAAAGTTCAAAATGTGCTAAAATTAGCAGCATTTCTACTTAAAAAATCCTGTAAATGCTCTTCATTGACAATTCATGTGCATTTCACTGCGGGGGGGGGGGGGGGGGGGAGTCCTTAGCGAAGCTTAATGCTAATTTTAAAGTAATCAAAAATGCATAGATGCTATAAATTACAAGAAATGGCTCTGTAACGTCTTGACTGTTTAAACAGAAGCAGATGGTTTACATGGCTTTACTGTTTAATTAAACATTTAAAATATTCTAAAAAATTATATCTGATGACACTCTGACTGGCTTTCTAAATTTAAATTACAAAATATTTTTATATATGCATTATATTAACCAGAAATAAGTTAATATTGTATGTGGATTTTTATTTAATCAATCTCGTTTCAGTTCTCTAATACATGTGCAAAATCTAGTTGTCCACCTCTTTACTATTTCTTCTTCAGGATAACACTAAGATTTTTTCATAATTCTATTGGGTTTCTTTATTTTTAAATAGTCCTAATTTAAAAGCCAATATTTAAGATTTTCCCTACAAAAAACACAGGAGGGGAGGGAAAGAAAAAAAAGGGGAATTTATTTTATGAAGACCTTAAAACTAACTCCAAACAAGTTATAGGTATGGATGCTGCTATGCTAGTATGATCCAACTACTGAAAAGTGTGAAATATTTGAGAGAGATGATACTGAAGGTTTACAAAAATTGCTTACAATTCATGTCATGAAAGACAGACATGAGGGAAAAATCCATGCTGCCCTCATGTTTAACACTGTTTCCCGTAACATCCTTGTAGGCAAGCTCAGAATGTCTGGGTTAGAAGAGTGGAAGGTGAAACGGATTGTGAACTGCCTAAACAACATAGCTCAGAGGGTTGTGATCAACAGTGCAGAGCATAGTTGGAGACATGTGTGTCTTCTCCAGGAGTCAGTACTGGGTCCAGTCTTATTCAATATCTTCATCAATAACCTGGATGAGAGGCTAGAGCATATCCTCAGCAAGTTTGCTGATGATACCAAACTGGGAGGATTGGCTGATAAACCAGAAGGCTGTGTGGCCATTCAGCAAGACCTGTATAGACCAGATAGCTGGGCAAAGGGGAACCTAATGAAGTTCAACATGAAAAAGCGTAGATTCCTGCACCTGGGGAGGAACAACACCATGCACCAGTACAGATTAGAGACTGAACTGCTGTAAGGCCACTCCATGGGACAGCAATGTGCCCCTGTGGCCAAGAAGGCCAATGGTATCCTGGGGTGCATTAAGAAGAGTATAGCCAGCAGGTCAAGGGAGGTTCTCCTTCCCCTCTACTCTGGTGAGACCAGAGACAATCTGGAGTAGTGTGTCCAGTTCTGGGCTCCCTAGTTCAAGAGGGATATGGATATACTAGAGTGTCCAACAGAGGGATATGTCTTATGAGGAAAGGCTGAAAGACCTGGAGCCTGAAAAAAAAAAGATGTTATTAATGTTTATAAATATCTGAAGGGTGGGTGCCAAAAAGAAGGTGCTAATCTCTTTTCAGTGGTGTCCTGTTTTAGGACAAGAGGAATGGATACCAACTAGAACACAGGAAGCTCCACCACAACATGAGAAAAAAACTTCTTTACTGTAAGGGTGACAGAACATTGGAACATGCTGCCCAGAGTTGTGGAGTCCTGAGAGACTGTATGTATCACCAAGTGTTAAATGAGCCTTTAATAATTGCAACAGAACATCTCCACACCAACTGAAATATCCCAAGTCCTTGGACAGCATATAAAGAGATAAATGTTGCAATAAAAACTCCTTCTATAAGTCTCATTTAAAGTTTGAAAAATCAAAATTAAAAACAAAGGAACCATCCATTAACTTGTCACATAACCATTAGGAAGAAAATGTTTCAGCAGATAGGTTTTTTACCATTAGTTTGACAGATGTTTTGACTTCCATAAGTTTGTAGTAACATGAAAATTATAAACTAATTTCTCAGGTACCGTCTACAAGACTATATTTTTGTCTTTATTGACAGTTTTCCCCAAAAATATTTCACAATTGAAATGTTTGATATAGCTGAGAAACAAACACAAAATGCATGTATCAACTCGTCTTCAACAATCCTTAGATGTTTGTTTCTATGTCAGCTTAACATCAAATGAAGGATTTTGTCTAAGTAAGTCAAAGTTCGGAGAGTGAATGCTAAGACTACCTGACACAGTTTCAAACAGACAAGGTGTATGGAGGGGCAAAGTGCAAGAAATTCTGTATGATAGGCATTGCAATGTAATGCAGAATTATCTTGGAAACAGAAAATTCTTGCAAAGACTTCTTGCAATGTATACGTATTTAAGAATCTGCTTTCCAGGTCCTACTCATAAAACCAAGTGTGTGTTTTTCTCCACAAACTGTAGAACTGGTATCAAGCTCAACAGTTCTTGAACATTTAAAGGCAGTCCACCCCATTCCCCCCAAATGCCTTATCACTTCCAATCACTTCACTTGACCACAGCGAGGCAAGCAACCCAATACCCTGCACCAGGGATGCAGCAAGCTGAACTAAGTTGTGTATGACTTGTTTCACTGTCCTCTGCCCAGCAGGAAGAGCTATGCTCAGCTGGAAGCCTCCAGCAGTGTCATTGGCCTCTGAGTTTTCAGCATTTACACCACTGTGGATGTATTTCAGGAAAGGCAAGTGACCAATTATTATGGGGCCACCACAGTCCCTCCAGCCACTCTTGAAAGCTTCTGTCCACCGCCAGCCTTAGCAAGCTGCAGGAACACGACTCTGAGAAAACAGACCCTTCGCTGTCCTTTATCTGCAAAAACCTAGTAGGCATCTTTGTGTTCTGAGCTCAGGGTACAGTCTGGAGCGTTCTCCTCCTCAACCTTATCACTTCCACTTCATAGAATGGTTGAGGCAGGAAGGGACCTCCAAAGGCCATCTAGTCCAATGACCCTGCAGTCAGCAGAGACATACTCAACTAGACCAGGCTGCCCAGGACCTCGCCAAGCCTCACTTTGAATGTCGCCAGGTAAGGGGCCTCAACCACCTCCCTGGGAAATCTGTTCTAGTGTTCCACCACCGTCATAGTAAAGAACTTCTTCCTGATACCCAATCTAAATCTGCCCCTCTCTAGTTTGAAGCCATTGCCCCTCATCCTGTCACTGCAGGCCTTTGCAAACAGTCTCTCTCCATTGTCCCTGTAGGCCCCCTTCAGGTATTGGAAGAGTGCTATTAGGTCTCCCTGGAGTCTCCTCTTCTCCAGGCTGAACAACCCCAACTCCCCAAGCCTGTCCTCATAGCAGAGGTGCTCCAACCCCCAATCATTTTCACCGTCCTTCTGTGGACCCTATCCATCAGGTCCATGTCCTTCCTGTATTGAGGGCTCCAGACCTGTACACAGTACTTCAGGTGAGGTCTCACCAGAGCAAAGTGGTAGAATCACTTCTCTGGATCTGCTGGCAATGCTGCTTTTGATGCAGCCCAGGATGTGGGCTGCAAGTGCACACTGCCTGCTCATGTCTAGCTTCCCATCCATCAGCACCTCCAAGCCCTTTTCCACAGGGTTGTTTTCTATCACCTCATTCTCCCAGACTCTATTGATGCAAAGATTGTTCCAGTTCAGGTGCAGAACCTTGCACTTGCTCTTGAGCTTCATGAGGTTCACCTGGGCCCACCTCTCCAGCTTGTCCAGGTCCCTCTGGATGACATCCCGTATGAATCTCACACATCTTGGTATCATTTGTAAATCTGCTAATGGTGCATTCAATCCCACTGTCTACATCATTGATAAAAATATTAAACAGTACAGGTCCCAGCACAGACCCCTGAGGGACACCAGTTGCCACTGCTCTCCATCTAGTGAGCCATTTATTCCCACCCTCCTCGACCACCCCCGAGGACTGCCTGGGGATGGGGCTGCGTTCTCCCGCGTGATGGCTGCCTTTACGCCTCGCCACATCGCCAACTACCCCATGTTATCCCCGGCCTCCGCCGGCTTCAGTGCACGTTGCCGACAACAGAAGGCGGATCCGGGTGTGGAAGGGGCGAGGTGTCCCGGCCGGCAGAGGTCGGGAGGAGCCGAGCCCGCCACCAGAGGCGGGCGCGGCAGCCACGTCAGCCCTGGGGCCGCCCCGCCCGCCTCCGGCCCAGAGCCGGATCCCGCCGTGGGCCGTTCTTCCGCCCGGCGCCGGAGTGAAGGCGCTGCTGTCCCATGCTGCTCCGCGTCCGACCCGTTCCCCGCCTCTCAGCCGCCGGCCGGCGCCGCTACCCTCCCTGTAGCTTCCCCGGAGGTCGCCCGGCACCGAGGCCGCGCCAGCAAAGCAGGGCACGGAACGGCGCGGCAGCCCCGCCCGCGGTTCCTCGTCGCACACCCCTTCTCCCGCCGCAGCCCGGTCCCCTCCCGGCCTCCCGAGGCCGTTACCTCCGTCCTCACTGCGGCGGAAGGCATCCGCGGCCCTCCCGGCGGTCCTGAACGCCGCGGTGACTCCAGTCGCTTGTCCTCAGGGTCTGTCCGGCTTTATCTGCGCGAGGCGTCCGCCGTCTCCTTGACGAACAGTTCTCCGCCCCGGAGGACTGTGCTGCCTCAAAGCTACCCGGCTCTTTCGGAAGAAATGTGCCCCTGCGCTAATAAAAGTAAGTTTGAAGGAAAAGTGAGCCTTGCGAAGCCTGCTGGTTTTAATATAAGTGGCTGATACTTGATGTCATTCACTAAAGCTTTGCACGATTGCCTCATGCGCAGTGTACATAATAAAGAGGTGGTCTGTCACTTGTGTGGTCTTCACAAAGCAGGTAATTAGCCATCAAGAAACTTAATGTTCACGTACAGTCTGCGCAAGCTGCCAACAGGGTTCTTTTGTAACGTATATGTCTTGAATAAATAGTAAAATTAATTGCTTTTCCATCACTCTCCTTACAGGCCATACATTTTGCAAGACCTGTGACATGAAGTAGGACAGGCAGCAGCAATTTGAAGAGCTCAGTCATAAATCTGTTTCTGAACGTCAACGGATATTACTGGAGACTCTTCTTAAAACCTGCTTGAATTAGAACCTGTAAATTTCACCAAAACTTCATAATGGAGTTCTTACTATCCAAAGGAGATTATATTAAATCGTTCAAAAGATCTTTCTTGGTAGTTTTAGTATGTGTAATAGTTCTTGTATGCACTGATCAGGACTACTATAGTTTACTTGGAGTATCCAAAGAAGCAAGTAGTAGAGAAATACGTCAAGCATTCAAAAACTGGCACTGAAGTTGCACCCTGATAAAAATCAGGTAAGTTACACTTCTTAACAGGTCAAAGTTGTTGGGTTGATAAATCTTAATGTTTGTACAACAAGTGTTTTTAATTTATTTGCAGTGTTTTTCTGTTCTTGTGAAGGGGACCACCTGATAATATGGCTTAGCTCAGATTTTCTGTATAGAAAATTTACAGAGAAAAATTAGAAAAAGGGGTTTACACGCTGTGTTGAATTTGGGCCATATTAAGTTGCTGTGGTTAAAAAAAAAACAACAACAACAACAACAACAACAACAACAAAACACCAAAAAAAAAAAAAAAAACACCTTGAAGTAATTTAGTTCTCAATTATGTTTTTGTAAATACCAGTTGCCATCTTGGTAGACTGGTGAGTTTGTCTCTTTAGGGGAACTTAGTGTTTCCCTAACATGAAGTTTCATCTAAAAGCAAACAGCACCAACCTGTACTGAACCATCAATCTCCGAGTATTGAATAGGACAAAGCGGGAATTACAGGGCTGCCATGGCATAACAAGGAGTGTAATAAGGACCTCTAGAATAACAAGAGAGAAAACTGGGAACAGTTCAGTCCATGTTACTCAGTTTTTTGAAGTACAAAGAAATCTCATCAGTTTTTCCTCAGGATTTCCTGAAATAACTAGAAATTCACAGGAAATGTGAGGATTTGGATCTTTACATGTGCAACTGCACCTGCACAGAAACACAGAAGACAGTAATGTTCTATATGACCTCAGGGCCCACAGGCACAGAATAGCCTCTGAAGTGCTAATGTTTTACAATGGCTTTGAACATGAGAAAGCCAAATCTCAAGTTAGAAATGTCAACTTGTAGCTATTAACTGCAAGTTCCATTTTCTCTGTGTTGATACTTTCAAAATAATGGTATTTTAGGTCAGATTCTGTAGTTTCCAAGTACAGAAATACCACTAAAGATTTTTTTATTAGGGTATTTTCAGTATTGAAGATGAAGCCATTACACAAATTCCAAAGTGGTAGTACATTTCATGTGTACTTAAGTAAATAATTAAAGAATCTTTAATAAAAAGCATCTCTTTAATTAAATGTGTAAGCAGAAGTTAAAAGTGAGAGTGCTGCAGATTTTGCTCACCACTGTTAGACTGCAGCAGCTCAGAACCTAAAGTGGGGTTCAGAACACATCTGCAGGCTTGTCACATTCTAATTTGGAAACTGCCTAGAACCAGAAAGCTTTTTAAATAAAAAAGGAGGCCAGTGTCTACACCATAGTATCAGAAGGAATGAACCTGTCTTTGTAGCAGAGACTACCAAACTGGATAAGTGGAGATTGTAGAGTAGAAAAGATCACAAAGGAAATGCCAAGTCTTAATTTTTGAGTGAATGTTACAGCCTCCTACCATTTTGCCTTGTGTTTCAATTTGCTCTTTAGTGAGAGTGAAAAAAATTATGCATTTGGCTTCAGGAAACCAAAACTTTACTGGAATTTGTTTGGAGATCACTGTAGTATCTGCATCCCTCACAACTGACATCTTTAGTAGGGATATAAAAATATTTCCAAATAACTGTTATCTTGCATTATGTGTACCATATGGTTTATTAATTACTAATTACAGTTTTCTTCATATAGAATGATCCAAATGCACATGAAAATTTTTTGAAAATAAATAGAGCATATGAAGTACTTAAAGATGAAGATCTGCGGAAGAAGTATGATAAATACGGAGAGAAAGGCCTTGAAGATCAGCAGCAAGGAGGCCGTTATGAAAGCTGGCACTTTTATCGCTATGATTTTGGTAAGCTATGATGTGTGGTTGTAATTCACTTAAAGCAATCACAAGTAAATGCAACATTAAATCTCTATCAGATCTTTTATGTATTTCTGATATATCCTTTCCGGATTCCTGCCTGTGCTGTTATTCTCCTGTAGCTGTCATTTTTCTCTCTGTTGACCTAGTCTTTTATTTACCCTGTTAATGGCTGCCAAAAATACCAAAAATGTACTGAACTATTTACCTAGCCTTTTATTCCTGCTGCTTGCCTTCTTATTGACCATCTGACTCTCCTGGGTTTGGTTTTCTTTATTTTCACTTCTATTCCAGTGTTAATGTTTGATCAGTATTCCTTGTAAGTCTTTAATGCAGGAAGACAATTTTTGTTTATCAAAAGTATTCTCAAGTAGATTTTGAGAGGAGATTTTTGCCTATTTTGTATGCACTTACACAATTAGAAATCAGTTAAGAGGTAGCACAAAATGGAAAAATAATAATGCAATCGTTATTTAATGTTGGTCTCAACAAATTTTAGGTAGTTGTAGGGAAAGGCGGGAATGAACTATTCACAGAGCTGCTATGACAGAAGTAAGCTAAAATACAGAACTGAGTAACATGGTTGGATTGGTATGAAAGAAAAAGCTGATGTTTTATTTTGTTTTGTTTTTTTTTTCTAATTTAATGTGTTCCAATCTCTAAAAATTCATGTCTGACTGATTTGATTAATGTCAAACTGAAATTGAACTTCACTGTCAATAAATTGGAGGTGCAACTATCACAGGAAATATGGAAACTATTTTAAAACTTTAGATAAACAGATGTAAGAAGTTTTATCTGCCTGAAGTTGCACAGCTTGATTGAGGAAATGCATCCTTGAGTGTCTGTTACTCGGTGATTTGGAGAGTATCTACACCTATAATTTTTGTTTCATATGTTTATACATTAAAATACAAATTATTTTATTTATATATATATACCCACACATATAGGTGGGTATATGTATTATGTTACATGATATGTAAACGGATAGTAATACCTTGTCATTTGCAGAAATTAATTTCTCATTATTTATTTGCATTTAATCCTTGTATACCTCAGGTGAAATGGCATCTCACCATGTTAGGTACTGTAAAAGATCTGTAGCTGTAGTAGCATAATATAATGCTGTCCAATAGTATTTTTGGTATCTCTGCACTGCCTTTCTTGTGTACTTGAAGTAGTAGACTGTTTTGTAGTGATGTTCTAGGTAGGACTGGTTAGCTTTTTAGAAATGCTGTCTTCCTTACCTTCCTTCCACTGAGTTCACACGTTGTTAGTGGAAAAGCTTCTGGTTGAAACACCTTTGTGATCTAAATAACCAGAGGCTGAGAGAAGAAAAAGCTTCCAGACATTGGCTGTAGCGTTCTCACTGAGGGGTGAAGCTTCTTCAGTTTTAATCTGTCAGCTGGTTGATGTTATTTCTAACACTCTTGCTGTAACAGTGCTAGTTCACCTTCACTGCTCCCTTGGTAGCTGATATACTAAAACACCAGAAGAATTGCTCTGTTCTGATGGTGGCTTTTGTAGTGCAGGAGTTACCAAGAGATTAAACTAAGGTTACATATTACTAAACAAGTATAACTTTGTTGTAAAAACAATCTTTGCCAGCTTACTACTTCAACCTAAGTGTACTGTCTTCCGTTTTCTGTATCGTGAACGATAGCTTGTTCTGTCATTTTCAAGACGGCAAAAACAAAGCAATTGTCTTTTTTTAATAGGTATTTATGATGATGATCCTGAAATTATAACATTGGATAGGGGAGAATTTGGTAAGTTTTAAACAAATATCTGTTGACAACATGGCAACCCAATGTAACAGTTTTCACATTGTAAGCTGTTCATCTATAGACTATTGCAAATCAGACAAAAAACTGTCAGAAAATCATCAAATGAGGAGGGACTTTGGCTAACTGGTTAGCAGGATGTACCCATTCCTTGGTTGTATGGAATTTAGAAAATTCACTATAAAAATTAAGTCCTAAAATTGAGAGACTGAAGGCTATGTAATTCAAGCTGATAACTTCTGTGTTTGTATAGGTCATTGCTGTTACTTTCTTTTATGAGCAAGAGTATTTAATTATGCTTAATTAGACTTACACTATCATGCTACACGATTTCAGTAAGGTTAATCTGTAGAGACTACATTTGCTCTTAATTAAGAGAACAGATGTTGAAAGTCAGGGTGTTGATACCCTCTGAAATGTGATTTTTATGCACTTACGCACAAGAGCAAGTATGTGCAAATGAAGTGCAGTCTTTGTGTCCCATCTTGATTACTGTTACTGTTTGACAAATACTTAATTCAGCTTTTGGGGGGGGGAAAGTCTAGTAAAATGACTATTATAGGCATTAGCATATTACAGATTTACATTACTGAGAGGTTTCTTCTGTCCATCTAGATGCTGCTGTTAACTCAGGAGAACTGTGGTTTGTGAATTTTTATTCTCCTAGATGCTCCCACTGCCATGATTTAGCACCTACAGTAAGTATAACAAGCAAATTAACTCTGAAAATTCATTAAGTTCATACTGTTAAAACCAATGAAGTGGATTTTTGCAATGAAGCTGAAATCAAAGACAATTCAAGATGCCTTTTTTTTTCCCCTAAGGTGCTGAGTTTTTATTATGTCTTTATTGGATATATCTTTATTTTTCCCCCTTTTTTGTAGTGGAGGGAGTTTGCTAGAGAGATGGATGGAGTAATACGCATTGGAGCTGTCAACTGTGGAGATAACAGAATGCTTTGTCGAATTAAAGGGATTAACAGTTACCCAAGTCTGTATGTTTTCAAAACTGGAATGGTGAGTGATAAAATTTCAGGCATTTTTTAGAAGGATTGAAATCTGGAAGAGTATTTTTTAATACTTATGCTGTCATAGATGTTTTTAAAAAGATCTTCCTTTTAATGTACTACTTCCTCCTAATAAATTACCCCTCTTCTGTCACCTTAAATTAATTTAGAAAGTTAACTTCAGAAATAAATACCTGGTTTATAAAGCAGGTTTTTGAACCATTTTGCCATGCAACACCTCACTTCTGATTTGGGAATCACTGTTGGCAGCAATGTGGTAGCAAAGCAGTAAGTCTGCTTGGACAATTCCTCCTTTTATTTAAACAGAAATAATCATCATTAGGAGTTGGTGTTTCTGAGATTAAATGATCCTTCTGTTTCTGGACTTGGAAAGAAATCACATTAAAAAAATTAAATAAAAGTTAAATTCCAAACATTCTGATATGGGAGGAGGGAGAGAACAGAGCTAAAATTGAGGAGAGGGCGGCAGGGGGACAAGGAATGGGGGATGAGATGTTGGTGTCCTGCAGTTACATAAGTACTGTTATAAAAACAAACAAACCCCAAACAACCAATTTGTGTGTGTGTTTTGTGGGGGTTTTGTTTGTTTGTTTTTTAATGAAGTTTATTCTTTGTTTTCCATAGCAACCAGTGAAGTATTATGGAGATAGGTCAAAAGAAAGCTTGAAGAACTTTGCCATGCAGTATGTTACAAGCACTGTCACTGAGTTATGGGCAGGTAATATCCATCTGCTTTGCTTGGGCGGCTGTTCTTGAAATTGCTTTTACAATATAAAATATGTCCAAAACTATGCAAGTGAATCTGTCAGCTGTTAGTGTGTGGTTTTTTGAGATTAAAAGAAGTTTACTGTAATTTGCTAATATAAATACAAAGCCTTTTTGTTTCAAAGTCACGTTTAACTGGTCACAAACGGATGCAAATTTTTTTGCTCTTAGGAAACTTTGTTAATGCCATTGAAACTTCATTTGCTTCTGGTGTTGGTTGGCTGATCACCTTCTGTGCTGAACGTGGGGGTAGGTGTATTAAATAATTTTCACCTAAGGCAAACAGGAAATATTTTTGTTGATAGTTGCAGAAGCCATTTTGCTTCTCATAAAAAGTTAAAACATCTTAGATGATCACAGTATTTGAACGTTGGGTCATTTCAGGTTATTTTAGAGGCAGTTTGACAAAAGGGCTATTAATGGAAAGATTATGCTACTCTGCTTCTGTAATGTCACATGAGTCATTAAAGCAGCACTCAAGTGTAACCTCTTAGGAAAGGAACAGGCGGAAAAGGCCTCTAACTTCAGTTTGCAGCTCAGCACAAATAATAGATACTGTACAGGTGCATGACAGCTTGTCGTGATAGCTGAGTAGCAAAAAGGGTGTGTCCTGCCTTCACACCACCATTACTCAAAAATAAATTGAATATTTTCTCTTAAGTTACGTTTGGACATAGTAAGTGGCTTTTACCACTGATGTCACGACACAGTTTGTATTATTTGTTGTAGCTTTTTGACTTTCTTGGGAGCAGTATTGGACACAGTATATAAGAAATTTTCCTTATTTAGCTGGTAGAGCTAAATAAATGCACTACACCTTTGACAAATAAAGATATCCTGGTCTTAAGAAGAGACCTTTGTTCTGTGAACTGACTAACCACAGCTATAGTCTTGGGTTTACATTTGCAAATAGCTTAATTTTAAGTTACAATCCTTTTGGTATTGAGTTTTCAACGTTGGTCCAATTGAAGTCCATCTTAGTTCAGAAAAAAAAAAATCTGTATCAGAAGGTAACTATTCAAAGTCTGGATCAGCAATTGGAGCTCATTAGGTATTTATTGTAGTGTGCTGTTATTTGAATGACAGAAAATTGGTATTTCCATTGAAGTCTCATTCCAAGACAGTATGTAGGGTTAGGTTATTTTTTTAAGCATTGGTTAAGAAGAAGTTTTAAGGGTCAGTCTGAAGGGTCATTTTTTAAACAGTTCTGTGTTGATGAAGCAAGGTGATCATGGAGTGCTTAATTACCAGATGTTACGACTTCAAGTCGCTGAAATACCAGGCGAATAGCCAGAACGTATGCTTTTTGAAATGGTCCCCCTTGCAGGGAGGAAAGGGGTAATTCTAAGCAAGAGTAGCTTTAGTGGATTTATAATTTGAAGTTTTAGGATTGTAAATAAATACTTTTTATTTTGCAGATTGCTTGAGTTACCAGACACGCCTTAAGCTAGCTGGCATGTTGGTAAGCAGTGTTTCACTTTGAAAGCATTACCTGTTAGGTGCAAAATGAAATAACAGAAGTGAAAGCATCATGTTGGAGGTAAAACTCTCGTTGAGTTTAGTGGAACAAAGATTTCACCCGTTAGCCTTCAGAAGAGTGAAATATTTTGACTTAACTGTTGGAATAACATTAAACTTTTAAATAATTTTATAAAACACTAACTAACGAATTGCAATGTGGCTTCATTTGTTTGTTTTAAATGTGATATTTTAAATGTGTTGGGATTTTCAAAAGTATTTCTGAACTTGAAATTAAAAAACACTCTTCCCTGGGTCTCTTTTTGATTTGCCTGTTTTTGGTGTTGTGTTTTTTGGTTTGGTTGTTTGGTGTGTTTTTTGGGTTTTTTGTTGTTTTTGTTTTGTGTGGTTGTTCTGGGTTTTGTTTGTTTGTTTGTTTATTTGTTTGTTTCATTTGTTTTATTACAGGAAGGTCTTGCTAATGTAGGCTGGATGGACTGTGGCACCCAGGGTGAGCTTTGTGATAATTTAGATATCTCAACTAGCACTACAGCATACTTTCCACCTGGAGCCACCCTAAATAACAAAGAGAAAGGAGGTGTTTTGGTACGTGTTCTTTCTCAATTGTCTGTCTTTAGATAAAACAAGTTGGTGACAATGACAAAGCAATGTATAAATAATTTCCAGAGTGATTATATAAAACTGAAAAGTTACTTGTTTTCTTTTTTCATTTAAACATGTATACCTTCATATGTGTTTATCTCTCCTGGCTCCTAAAGCAGTGATTCCTGGAGGTGGGTCCCAGTTTGCTGGTGTGCTGGAAGAGTAAAGAGCAGCACATTGCAGTAGCAGCAGCCTGTAGCTTGTTCTAGTCACCACCTCAGGAGCCTCCCTGGGCAGCTTTGGGAATCCAGGAGTGAGGTGTGCTCTGTGGCAGGCCCAAATACTAGTTGTAAAGCTGTTTGACTCTCCTGGGAGTTTCCCCAAAGTAACATGCAATAGGACAAGACGGAATAGCTCCATGCTTTGCCAGGAGAAGTTTAGATCAGATCGGATATAAGGAAAAATTTCTTCAGCAAAAGGGTTGTCAAGCATTGGAACAGGCTGCCCAGGGAAGTTGTGGAGTCACTGTCCCTGGAGGTATTTACAAGACATGTAGATGTGGTGCATAGGGAAATGGTTTAGTGGTGGACTTGGCAGTACTAAGATAATGGTTGAACTTGCTGATCTTAAAGGTCTTCCCCAACAAAATTATTCTGTGATTTGCCATGTGCCCCCAGTTTTTATTCCAGGAATAATATGCCTCAGATACCACAAGTTTGAGATGCTGCTCCGAGCAGAGTGCTGACATGTGTGCTGAAAGTACTCCTACGATGTCTGTCAGTACAGATGATGCTGTTCAGCTCTGTTCTAATACTGCAACCTCCTCCTACGTTTGTGTGGCAGTTCTGACTTCCTTAATTGATGGGAGACATTTCTCAGTTTGGAGCATGGCTTGCTCCTGTATTGTCACTACTGTTATCTATATCTTTAAAAGGAGGAAATTGAATTTGTAATCTACCTTTCCTCCTTGTTACTTACAGCTCTTGAATTACTGGTTTGTAGTACTTCCTAAGTTTTAAAAATTACTGAAACTTAGATATCTGTGCAGCAGAGTTAATGATGGCTGTAAGATTAGGCTTATGGTCAAGTTTACAAGACTTCCAGGTTTGGCTTTAAATTCACATTCGAGACTTTTAGCCCCCGTTTGGACAAAATACAGTACCTAGAGTTTAACACTATAGGAAAACAAGATAAAAAGCAGTATTCTGAGAGTAATGTCTGTGAAATTTATATGCATGAAGAAGCTGATTGATCCTGTACTGTTCACCTGATAGAAAGGAAAAAATCAGAATCATTTCCCTGAGACTTTGAGTATTAATCATCAGCAATCAGGTTCATGATTGTAATTCCTTATGATAAATACAGTTAACTTTCCTTCCTAGTTTCTTAACTCCTTGGATGCCAGAGAAATATATCAGGAAGTAATGCAGCATCTGCCAGACTTTGAAATTATCTCTGCAGCATCATTAGAGGTATTTTTTTTTTAAATACATCAGGATTTCTTTAAATAATTTATGTTTATTATGTCTGTTGTTACTTTCTTCAAATCCTGTTGATATAACAAACCAGTATTTATTTAACTGAAAATTGCTTTTTAAAAAATTTTTCTCTGTAGCCAAAACTATTTAACACTGTTTGGCTATGCTTACTTTTGCTGTTTGGCAAATCAACACAAGTAAGCAGGGGTGGTGTTTGAACCAGAAAACAGAAAACTGCAGAGATTGCCTCTGCAACTCAGTCTGCAACTGTGACTTTCTGGTTATTTTTTTAAGCAACTACACTGTAGAGAATTTTGTTTCAAATGTATTTTGTCAGTAATGTTAGAAAGGAAAAAGTACTCTTCAATCCTGATAAGTTATTTATGAAATGAAACCAGAAGTTGTGAAAGTTGCTTGTGTGTCTTGCAGTGGGAAAAAAAAAAAAAACATGTAGCCAGCTTGTTTTCAGATTTATTTCCTTTCTACTCCTAATGATGCAGTATAAGGAGGTTTAGAGAAAGGGCTATGTGAAAGAACTTCAGTGGAGGAGGTCACTTGGAGAACAGATGAATAATTGGGCACTTGCCTTTGTAAAACAGAAAAGGAATTTACAAATTTGGAATAGTACTTAATTCTTTTTTGGCTGTGTTTTTGTTGGGTTTTGTCTTTTGTTGAAAGGACCGTCTGGCTCATCACCGGTGGCTAATTTTCTTCCAGTTTGGGGAAAGGGATAAATCACATGTGCAGGAATTTAAGAAACTTAAATTTTTACTTAAAGATGAACACATTCAGGTAAGCCTGCTCATTCATCTAGTGTTGAATGCAATTTACTATCAGAGAACACGTCAGTATGTTTTCCATTTTTATTAACTGTTACTACCACTGCCACGTCTAGTACTGAAAGAAAGGAGGTACTATCATATGGTAGACTTTGAGTAAAGGCTCTCATTGAAAGCATGCAATGAAGTTTCCCGTGCAGTTTGAATAATTTAGAAGTGGTTAGGAAACATCTATTTTATTTTTTTTTTATCTGCTTTCTCATGGGAAATACTGCTGCAGATTCCATTCAGATAACACGTAAAAGTTAACACTTGACTATCAAATTGATGTATGTGAGACTGTACTTTAATTGTTCAGAAAACTTGACATCATTACCTTGAAATTTTTCTTAATAAGAAACCAAGTTCAAACTTTGCACAAAAGACATACGGATTGTGTTATTCTATAAGGCTTTGGGGTTTTTTAAAGCTGTTACCTGTTGTTCCCTGTTTGGGCCTTCAAATGTAAAATTAGCAAGGAATTTAATATAGGTGTGTTAGTAGTTTTCCTGAAACTTCATTGTTTGTCTTAAGACTTCAGTTATAAAAAGGCTACTTTTCCGTATTTTTACCTTCTTTTTCCAACTCTTACTGCCTTTGGAAATATGTTACTCTATATAAAATAGGATGCCTTAATTAAAATGGCACTGTCTGTTAAATAGGTTGGCAAGTTTGACTGTCTTTCCTCACCCACCATCTGCAACAAACTATATGTGTATCAGCCTTGTTTGGCAGTCTTCAAAGGAAAAGGAACTGGAGATTATGAAATTCATCATGGTAAGAGAAACTTTGGCAAATTTAAATCATTATGTAATCACTTTGAGATTACACTATCTTTGGCAAACTACATTTGTTTTCCCAAAGAATAGTTTTGGAGTTTCAATATTTGCAATTTTTTCCCTGACCTTACTGTAGCCTTGCACAAACCCACTGCCTTTGTCTGGTTTTGGTGTTTGTTTGTTTTTTATCCTGGGTAAGCAGTCATCAGATGCCACAAAATGTATTTTGTCTTTACTATCCTTTTTGTTTACATTGTTACATACAAATGAAATCTCTGAAGCTGATCAGGGGAGCTTCTGCTTTGGGTAGCATAACCAAAGAATGTTGTAAGGCACACCCTTCAGAGAGGCTTAACATGCTAATTACACAGTGCTGCCAACTTGAGAAACTTGGATCTGATTTTATGTGTCACAGCAGTAAAATTAATTCCATGTTTAGTTGACTTCCATCCAAGAAAATCTAGTTTGAGACTTACTGCTTATGTTCCCAAAGTAGCAGTTTCCTTTCAGGAAAGGTTGGAACTACATTATTGTGTACTGCTGAAAGGATTAAAAAACACTGTTTGAAGCCTGAAGCAAGGTTGTAGCTTGCAGCCATAGGTGTAGCTTCATCCAGAATGTGACACCAGATAGTTAGGCAAGATGCAGTTCTCCCCTTGCTACCTCTGACTTTTTTAAATGAGATCTGTCATAGGGAAAGATAAAGTTTCCTTTTTACATTGTTTCTTGAAGGAAAGAAGATCTTATATGATGTTGTTGCATTTGCCAAAGAAAGTGTCAACTCTCATGTTATCACACTGGGACCTCAGAATTTTCCTGACAAAGAGAAGGAACCGTGGCTTGTAGACTTCTTTGCACCGGTAAATATTTAATACCTACATTTCCCTCCTTCTAAAGTCTGTCATTTAATTGTGTACCAAAATACTAGCACTATCTTGAAGGTATCCTTAGGCACCATGAGATAATATTACAAATTCTCATTCTGTGGCAGCACTAGTTCCTAGACTCTGTGGGGTTTGTATTTAGTGGAGTCTGTTGGCAGGGCAGCATATTATTCATCTCAAACAGCTTACATTCTCCTGAGAGCTAACTGGGGGCAAACTAATTGCACTTACTTGCATTTTGTTTTCTAGTGGTGTCCTCCTTGTCGAGCTTTGTTACCAGAGCTGAGGAAAGCATCAGTACATCTTTATGGTCAGCTTAAATTTGGAACACTAGACTGTACTGTCCACGAAGGGCTTTGCAACATGGTAAGCTACAGAAACTAAAAAGAAAAATACAAATAAATAGAAGACAATCCTTTCAAGAAATACTGTTGTCTTCTAGGTGAGGGTAGGAGGATGGGGGCAGGCAATGCTTGTTCTTTAATATACGTTATTGGAGGGTAGTAAACTGAACAGGACACTTGTATAATTTTCTTCAGTGCAAATTATGTAACCACTGCAGATAAGATATTAGTGCAAAATACAGGTCACATTTTGGTCTGATTCCATAGTCTAATTGGAAGACTGGAAGTGTTAAAATTTACTATTTCCTGTTTTTTTAAGAGGAAAAAAATAATTACAGCAGATGCAGAAATTTCTAATGTGCATACAAATATGTCCATTGTTTTTTTTCATCACATGAGAAGATAACAAACAGCAAAACATTTGAAAATACAAGTTTTACAGTGATACAGCACTTCCTGAAGACGTTTGCAGAACCAGTTCTAATTCAGCTCACCCTAACTGCTTGTCATTTTTTAGTGCTTAAGAAGTACAGGATCAATTTTAGATATAAAAACCCCTTGTCTATTACTTACCAGTTTACACTTATTTAAAGATATAGTAATGGAATGAAAATGATTTACTTTTTTTTTTTTTTTTTTTTTCAATCTTGATCAGTTTTTCATGCTTACATTTGCTTACCTTCTGCTTCAGTGAATTTATCACAGTAGAAATGATTGAATTGTTGTACCGTATTGTATAGGAATTACTGAATTTATTCTGAATTATAGAAAATACTACATTTTGACAGCATTCCTGCAGCTGCACTTCTTATTGTTCACAAGAGCTTTTAACATTACAATGTTTGAATGCTTTTTACATTGTATTTACCTTTAAATTAATAGTATATTAAAAGACATGAAAAATTACCTAAAAGGACAACCTTTTCCAAGTTTTATTTAGATGTGTTTACACAAAGAATTAAAATCCTGGAAGAGTCTCTGTTCAATAGCAAACAATACAGTTATTTTATAGCACTGGCATTTCCCCCTGAAGACTGGTTATAGCTTTAAAGGTTCAGAAGGTCCATGGATTAATTCCTGTATTGTGGAGCATGATAAAAGAACTACTTGCAGGTTTTTAAATTCAAAACAAACTGTGCCATCTCTGAATACGATTGGCATCTTTTTGTGCTGATTTGTAACAGTGTCAAATTCCCATCTGCATGTAAGTCAAAGCAGTTGGGCTGTTGTACAAACTGGGTAGATGAACAGCTGTGAGCCACCAATACCAGTGGTAGTTACAGGAAAGCAGAAGCAGCCTAATAATAATTAATAATAATAATTCCTTGCAATTTCTTACTGTCTGTTCTGTTAGCATAACATTCGAGCCTATCCTACAACGGTTGTATTCAATCAATCCTATGTTCATGAATACGAAGGACATCACTCTGCTGAGCAGATCTTGGAGTTTATAGAGGTATGTAAATTATAATCCTTGTTGCAGTTCTGCTCTGTACACAGCTCATGCACAAACATGATTTTTAGGTAGAAGATTCTAAATTTTTTAAATGTATTTATTAATTAATTAGACTGGTTAGATAAAGAGTGAAACAAAACCTTGGGCAAGAAAAATGTGGGACTTGGCATGTAATGGATTGATTTCCCTCCTCTGTGGGTAATTTCTTTGAGATCATTAACAAAGATCTCAAGAACCCTTCCAATCTGCAAAGTAATAGTTAAGATTTCTATCTCATACAGATGATAAAGGAATCAAAATGATGAAGTGCTGTAATAGTATGGTGAAAATGCTCACACACCTTGACACAGGAGGAGCATCACATTTTTTGTAATTAGTTTGCTGCCCTCCATGCTTCTCAGCTGTTTTCTTGAACTTTTCTTAGCTCACGGAACTGCAAACCACTGGTACTTACCATTGTTGCTGGCAGGGTTCTGGCACTCGTTTTTCCTCCAGCATTCAGGATCTCTCACAGTGGGCTGTTCTCCAGTCTTCAAAGAGACCGTTCATTCTCTCCAGGGAACCCAAATAAAGCAGTTTTAAGGGCACACATGCTCTTAAACAGGAGCAGGTGGAGATAGTCTTTTTCATGTGATACTTGGATTTCCTTAGTGCTGCCCTGCATCCCGACCTAAATATCATGGCTCAGTCTCATAATGCCTGTTCTTGCAACATAAGCTAAATTTCTTGCCTTTGTCTTTCTTGATGGAGAAGAGGCAGACAACTTCCTTTTTGCTGCCTGGCTGTATTTTTTTTTTATAGCTTTTCTTGGCAAATCAGGCATATGACTGTTAGGTTGAAGGGATGACTTTTCATGCTTCCATGCCTTTCCGTAGTGTGAAGTCTTCCATACCACAGCAGCAACCAAATTTCACTTGCAAGAGGGAATTCTCAGAATTTGGTACAGTCTGTTTGCCTGTGATAGCACAAGATACGGAATAACTTACTGTTTCGAAGTTTATGTTTATAAATTGTCTTTACTTTAGGATCTTAGGAATCCATCAGTGGTCTCACTAACACCAGAGACTTTTGTTGAATTAGTTCAGAGAAGAAAACGAGAGGAAATCTGGATGGTTGACTTCTATGCTCCATGGTGTGGACCTTGTCAGGCTTTAATGCCAGAATGGAAAAAAATGGCCAGGGTAAATTACATTCAATCACTCTTCTGGTTTTGTGTCCCCTTCCACTTATTTACTCAGATGGTAGAACTGCTGTCTTAGAGATCGGTCAGCTGAGAAAGTCTAATGATTAATACTGTGGACAAATCAGAGAATTCCTACCTGACTTTTATATTGTTTCAAATACAAAGTTGTTCTTTGTGGTGTGTGGTGGTGGTTCTTTTTTAAAGGCTCAGTACACTGATAATGTAGTCTAACTTCCTGCTGCTACAAGCATGTTTTCCAAGTCCTAAGAAACTTTAGAGTAACTGACTTCCTCTGATGCTTAATGGTTTATATAGACAACTACTCTGCATTTGTTAAAATATAAAAAAAGATTTATCCATCAGTTAGCTGCGAATTGGCTGCAATAATTTGCCACTTTATTCTCTATATTCTTTATGATCGTTAGTCATCTTTAAGAGCACTTAGACTGTGGTGAAGCCTGAGGTGAATTTCAGGTTAATAGAATTAAAAATGTATCCATCTTAATTATTTCCATTATTAGGAAGATTGGATTTTTTTCTGAGGTCTTGTTTTCTTTGCTGAATGGTAGTAAACATGAAATACCTCACACTTAAAGGCTATCCTCAGTTTACTGAATCACATATGTTTCAATATGAAGTTGTTGGGATGGGAGAGGGTGCTTTAGTTTTACAAGGTCATTAGTGTTCATTAATGTGCTAAAGTATTATTACTTTACTGACAACCATCTAGGTTTTCTTGGATGTGTTTCCAGGAATATTTATTGGAAACTTTAGGGGGGGGTGGAAATACCATCATCTTTGTAAACAAATCCATGACTTCCAGACATTTTGAACTCGCCTAGACTAGTAGTTCTAGCCAGAATTATGTATTTCAGTCAAATGTCTGTGAAGTAGGTCTATAGTTAACACATTCAGTAATCATCAGCTTCCCAGCCCATGCCAGGTCGTTTGGGCATTTGCAACAAGTACAGTGTCTTCAAGACACAGGTGCAACTGATAGCACATCTATGCTGTATCAGGATCTGTTGTAATTACTGAGCCTGTAATATGAAGCATGTTCATACAGTAGTCTTTATACTGAATCACATTCCTTTGTACTTTTTTTGGCATGGTAAGTGCTTCATGAGCCATGCACATGCACTTTATACTAAAATACGTGTGCATGATGAGAATGCACCTGAGTGGCTGGCTCCCAGCAACCCATTTACAGGAAAGAACACCACCCTGGATAATCTTGGTTTGTGTTGGTTTGTTTGATAATTTATTATCTTTTTTCCCCAACTGAGTGATTATGACTTAAATTCTGAAGTATTACTAAAATTGTAGTAGTGTTGATTAGCAAATTTGATTGTATTTTTTTTTCCAGATGTTAAATGGATTAATCAGTGTAGGCAGTGTGGATTGTCAAAAATACTATTCTTTCTGTCACCAAGAAAGCATTCGGGGATATCCTGAAATAAGACTCTTTCCTCAAAAATCGAACACAGCTCATCAATATTAGTAAGTAGTTGAGCTTGGCCAGTGTTAGATGATGTGGATCAAGACAAATATGCATCTTCTGTGGTGTAGAAAAGGTTCATCTCTGCTATTAAAATAGGTTGTTACTGTCATAGATGTCATCCACTTTGTTAGTTCCAACTACTGTGATCTTACTTTGCCATTTCATTTCAGTAATTTGAACCTCAGATATCTAGCTTTTCTTTGTTGTTCTTTATTGGTTGCCAGCTTTCTCACCGTCAACATAGATGAATTAAATCATATACTATAAAAAATACTACCAGGCCTAGTTGCTTGCAGCTTTTGCTTTAGAGAACAGAGTGATATCCCTCTCTGATCATCCTCTTTGCCAACAGTCTGTTAGCACTCTTGCAAAAAATGTCCATCGTACATCTAGTCATCTCATTCACTGCATCATTAGCATGAAAGCATTAATCATTAACAACAACAATGAAAAATCCCTGTGAAATAAAATCTGGCTAAAAGCAAACAGGCTGTCTCCTCCCCTTCACAGTACTGTTTGAAGGGCCAGGGATTTCAGGAAGCACATGTGTATTTAAAGGTAGATAACCATCTGAAGCAGTAGATGTGTGTGTTGCTTCATTGATTTACAAATTAGGAAGCTCTACTAAATGCTGGCAGATAATAACTTGTGATACATCTTCACCATGGTGTGTAATAGCAGATTTCAGTAGCTTTCATCACTGTTCTGCTTGCTTTCATGAATTCTTCTAGATAAAGTTTCTCCTAAAATTGGAGTATTTTTAATCTTGTCAAACACAACTAAATTGATGAACATGACTGTTACGTGCCGGAGTCCCAAACATGAGTTAGATATTTCCTGCAAAAATATGGAAATTTATCTCTTCCAATAAAGATCACCAAAACCTATGAAGTGGTATTTTGACCAGGTAACTGTATTCAAAAATACTGTTAGAAATTTGTAAATTAGTGCACATGAATCCTCAATCTCTTTTCTAACTCTTCAGTGGAATTCCAAAATGCCCCAAATATCCAAAAACAAATCCTTGTCCAAGTTACAAATTTGCCTGGCTTTTCTACTGTATATAATTAATAATTGGTTTATTATCATGAATGGACATCAATTAGAAAATATATTAAAATACTTCAATTTAATTCTCATGTTTCTTAGAGCCTGTAATTTTAGCTGGAGTTATTATCAAAGAACCAGCATTCAAAATAGTTCTATCTATCAAAGCTTATGTACTCCAAACCAAATTTCTTACTCTGTTCCAAACCACTGTGCAATAGGACTTTTGCTTTTTATTTTTGTAGTAGCTACAATGGATGGCACAGAGATTCATATTCACTGAGAGGCTGGGCATTGGGGTAAGTTGCTGCATTAGATTTTGTTCACAATCCACTTACATAGTTTGCTTGCTAGGAGAAAATATTTAAATGCTAGGTAAATCCAGAATTAGAAACACAGAAGTATATCTATTGCTTAGTTCAAGATCTTAAAGTTCCAATATCTTTTAATTCAAGCTTTTAAAATCTGGAGAAAAAGCATCCTCTTTATGATCCAGTCCTTTCTGAAGACCATATTATCCTATCTAACACTTGAATAAAAGAGATTGTCTACAGGAGGGATTTTCAGACTTAGTGATATTGTTCATTTCAGAAGTGTTTCTTGTGATTAAATGGAAATTGGATACCTTTTAAGTTCTGAGTGGATTATGACTGTTATCCTTCCCTTTCCACAGATACTTACCACAAGTGTCTGTAGATTTGACTCCTCAGAGTTTCACAGAAAAAGTTCTGAATGGAAAAGATCACTGGGTCATTGATTTTTATGCTCCTTGGTGTGGACCTTGCCAAAATTTTGCTCCTGAATTTGAGATCCTTGCAAGGGTAGGTTTTTAGCTGTGTTAGCAGACTGTTATACTTTTAACTGTTAAAATACCATTAATTAGCCTCTAAAACTGTGATTTGCTTTGCCCTGAATTTAAGTAACTCCACTGAATGCATTTTTACCCTCATATCAGAAGTCACTAAGAAGCAAGCAACTACTCTGAGATACTTAGAACATTTTTGTTTACTTTCATCTGCACTGCTGGGTAATTTATTTGCTTACAGTCACCAATGGAAACTTGAAGTTTGTTTCTAATATATATTTCTTTTTAGATGGTTAAAGGAAAAGTAAAAGCTGGGAAAGTAGACTGTCAGGCATATGCTCAGACCTGTCAAACTGCTGATATCAGAGCCTACCCTACTGTCAAGTTTTACCCCTACCAAGGAACAAAGGTAAAGTGCCTCCTTTGCATACACTGGTGAGCAGGTACTGTTAGGAGATGTGTTTCATTTCACATTAAGACTTAAGAGACTATTTCTGTAAAATATTAAAGTGCATTATTTAGTGGGGAGACAATTAATTTTAGTAATGCTTACAGTAGGACAATTATATAGTAGTAAAGTGGCATGGGAAACTAATAAATAGCTAAAAGATGGAGTTAACCAGAATTAGACTTTAATTTTGCTGAGGTCTTATGTGACAAATTATTTTTCAACCTTTATCAATTTCACCACCAGCCACCCAAAGCAGGCAAAGTCTCTCCCTAAATGAAATGTAGACAACTTCATTTTGGCTCAGGAGAAGCATTCTTTCAGTGTAAGCGTAGTACTTCATTCTGATTTTGACTTGAACAATGTGTATTTTAGGGTAGAAAAATGTTTTAAAACATTTAATTTTTCTGTCTCATGAACCAATTCAGTGTCACTGTTGAGGTCAACATTTCCTGCTGCCAGATTAGTAGTAACACATTAAACATATCTAGATAGTTCTAGGAAGTGACCTTTATTCTTGTAAAAATATTACATTTTAAGAATAGTAGTCATCTCTAAAGGTATTCATGCTGAAGAATAAGTGGTTAATGCCTTCTGATAGTGAAGCCAGTTCTTTTCATTGTACTTCTTTTAATGAATCTCTTATGGGAAGCTCCCTTCCAGAATCCCATCAAATTCATTGAGACTTTTCTGTGGTAAAAAGTAATGGCTTTTCAGGTCTCGAAAAGGCAGTGACCCACCCTGACAGATCACATGAATGTAGATTATGAAGTGGCAGTCTTTGTAATGGCTGTCTACATTAAATACTTAGCTGAATAAATGTGAGAAAATTACAATTATTTCAGGTTTCTTTAAGGATCAAGACAAAAAATGTGTAGTTTTGAAAATGAACAGCCGAGTGGTTCTTACTGTGAAGACAGCAAGAATTGTTTAAATGGAGACAAAAATAACTATGAAACATAAATCAACCGACTAGAGGTTGCTTTATCTTAGGTCTTCATCATAGATCTTGTTATGCTTAGGTCTTTCTCCTAAATTTTATCTGAAAATAAGCAGATTTTATATTCTGTGTAGAACACTGGTGATTATGGTATGTTTTGGGGGGTTTTTTTGTAATTTTTCAGAAAAACATTCTTGGTGAACACATAGACAGCAGAGATGCAAAAACTATTGCTGACCTTTTGAATGAAAAATTAGAAGCAATTCAAAATAAAGGAAAAAGAAAAAAGTCTAGAAATAAGGTAAGAATACTTATTGTGTTTTGCAAATGACTTGTTATTGTAAAGAACAGCCCTTTAAAATTATGTTAGTATTTCCTCTTTGTGAAGTATTAAATGCCATATATCCAAACAGAACTAGGCACATTTTACTTCTGGTTGTGTTTTGGTTACTATTATTTCTTCAAAGTCAGTTCTCCATGTCCACAGAGGGAGCAGAGAACACTGCAGCATCAGCTATGGCAAGCCTTAGCAGAGTTACAACTATCTGTGGAACAGCTGTGCTAGAGGCAGAGGGTTGAGATGCACTGCATCTTAAACGTGATCCTCAGACTAGACTTAGCAAGCGGGCACCAAATTACAGGGGCTGCTGAGTGCAGGATTGAGATTGAGATTTTAACTCAGAAGATAGCTATACACAGCTGTTAGGAAGTATCTTGAATTCCCTTGAAGAAACATTTGTCTACCTCAGAAATGCAAAATCCAGGGGGAAAAAAACCCCACAGTAATATTGGTGACTTCTATATGTACTTCCAGAATTACTTTGTTTATTTTCTTGTCACTAGGATGAACTGTAAGTGGTTCTGGAGATAGAAACAATCCCAACATTCTGAAGCTGTGAAAATAGAAGACACCAGGAGCAAAATATAAGGCTGAGCACATTCAGGACAGGACAGAAGAGCCGAAAACTATTTTGAGTTCACAGGCATGTGTGACTGTCTGAATTCTGTTTTAACTGTGGTGAGATTAAAGCATTTTGGGTTTGGTGGAGGCATTTGATATTTCTGTAAATGAATTCTGCATATCCCTTTTCTGACGTAACAACTACCTTCTTCTAGTCAGACATTGGAGTTGACCAGAAATGTGGACTATATCACTTTAGCCTGCCCATTTACTAGTTCCTTGTATTTTTCTGTCTTTTTTCAAATGCTTTTTGAATGTGGCACTCAGCCTGTGGCTGAATATGCACTCAGACCACTCTGCGATGCAGAAACATGAGGGATTGTCTACTGGAAAGACAGAGTTACCTCATGATTAATCTGCTTTAGAGTTGCATTATTGTGTTGTAGATTGGTAAGAAAATCCAGAACTGGTAGCAGGATATGTTTACTGAATTACATTTCTCCTACCCTGGGGTGGATTACTGTATTGTGGCACTGGCCGTGGTACCTGGAAGAACAGAACCTTGAAGAGCTTCTTTGGTTGGTTGGTTTGGACCTTTTTTATTTTATTTTTTTAAGTAATCCAAAAAAAAAAAAAAAAAACCACAAAAACAAAAACAAAAAAAAAAACCCCTTCAAACTCAGTGTTTCATTGACTTTCAAAATTTAAGTTATGCCATAGAAGCATCTGCTTAAGTTAATAGGTCATGACTAACTTTTATTGTCTTTTTAAATATGAATGTAGTCTGTGGACATATTTAACCTCTTCTGCTATTACCACTTTTCCTTTCTCTGCAGACATGTTTTGGGGGGTTCGGTTGGTTGGCTTTCTGTAGATGTTTAAGGCAAGCAAGATAGCAAGTGCCTTTTTAATTTAAAAAAAGAAACACTGTGTATTGCAATGTCTCCTCCTACATCTTAATAGAATTCCCACTCTTTAGCATATTTTTTCATAGCTTCACAGACAAGAAGTATTACAGAAGACAATGAAATATTGATTGTTGAATGTCTAAATGCAGCAAAATGTTTCCTGTTTTCAATAAAAAGCTGCTGAGAACTTGTCAGATGGACTTTTCTCCATCCTCACCCTGTATTTAGATTTGGCATGGCTAGTCACTATAGTGTGAGTATTATAAATTTGTAAATACATTGTTACCTACAAGTAATTTATTTGATAAAGGAGGAAGCAATAAGCACAAGGAAGATATTCTAGTAACTTTAAGACATTGAAATCCTTTCTCCCCTGAGTTCAGGGTTGCCTCAGTTGCAGTGCATTAATCTGAGAAATAAGAGAATGTATTACACCTTTTTTATAATATGGTAGACTATTCTACATCAAACTTCGAACTCAATCACAGCCAAAAATGAAAATTTTTGTATTTTGTGACTTCTAGAGAAAATCTATTTTGGTCAGGTTTTGCATATATGTGTAACTAATTTCAGTTCCCACCTCCTACCTTCTTTCTGAAGGTCATAGTGGCATACTCCAGGATCTAAGTGTCAAAAATAAACTGGAATAGGTGTGTGCAGTTTCTTTATTCCTGTTTATGTACAGTTTTGGTTTCTGCTAACAGGAACAGACTAGTAGGACACAAAAAAAAAAGGTGCTGCAACATTAGTCCCCTCCATAAAATGATGGGAACTTAAGAACTTTCTAGCTTTGTTGTGGCTGCAGTCATACTTCAGCTTTTTGAGAAAAAGTTAACTTCATCACTTCCTTCTGGCTTAGTCACTTGTTGCATGGAATGGGGCCAGTGGAAGGTGCAGCCCAGGGAGGTGTCACTGTCCCTGGAGGTGTTCAAAAAAGGATTGGACGTGGCACTTGAAGCCATGGTTTAGTTAGTCATGAGGTGTTGGGTGACAGGTTCGACTTGATGATCTCTGAGGTCTTTTCCAGCCTTATTGATTCTATGATGAGTAAACAACTACTATCCTAATCAAAATATCTTCTGTGCTGACTTACTTTGTAGGGGCAACTAGTTTTGAAACTCATTGGCATTAAATACCAATAAAGTTCATTTTTAAGATTTAATACTGTATCATGATACTCTCTTTGCATCCACTTTCTTACATTTCTAAGCTAGGGACCAGATGGATGTCTGGGGGAGAAAACAATTCTCAGAACAGAAAGAAAGCTCTAGCCTGTTAGGACTTTTTCCCAAGTCGTCTTGTTTGTTTGTTTTGTGGGTTTTTTTGCCAGCTGCCCTTTCTGCAAGGTTTCAATAAGCATCTGGAGGAAGTGCAGCAAGTAATGAAATCCTGCCTTTATTCCTAGCCATACAAATAAATACTCCTATATACAAAAGGTTTTATCTCCAGCCTTCTCTAAAGGACAAATTCACATAATTATGCAATCTAATTTTTATTAATCAGTGGTTTAAACTGGTTATTCAAGACTCCTCTGTTGCAGCACTTTTTAAATAAGAATATCCTGAAGTAGCCAAGTCCCTCAATTTCTCCTGTAGAATTGTGCAAGCATCAGCAAGTTACAAAAAAAGAAAAACCCACCACACCCCAAAAGATTTACAAACAAATAAAACATCCACTGAGAACCTGATCACCCAGCATAACAAAGACTCTTCTCAAAAACTCAATGAAGAACTGTATTGGTCAACAAATATTTTGGAATATACTTCCCCACCCCGAATGCCAAACGTAGTTAAAAAGAAATTACATTTTAGTAACTCTTCTGCTACTTAAAATATTAAGAAAAACCTTCAACCCAAGTGGAAGATGAATCTGAAACAGCATGTGAACAAATGCTCACATTTTAAGTAATGTTCCATCATTCCTCAGTCCCCATCTCTTGTCCCATGAGTAAATCTCACTGTCATTGTATGACTTAGATTGTTGCACTTCTACTTGTAGCTAGCATTTATTATCCCTGTTTCTTCACTCTAGCATTGTGTAGCCCAACTGTGGAGCTGGTTACACGAGTGTGATGACCTCCGGGCTTTGAGTGCCACACAACATCTCAAGCCAAAGTAGAGCACATGCACTTTCCTTTTCTTTTAGAGCTGAGAGGGGTATTAAGTAAACACTTTCAGCCTTCCCGGATTTCTAAACTTAACAAGCAGGAGGCTAGCTTTGCACCTTTTCCTTCTCATTTAACTTGTGGTCAAAGAAAGGGCAACACATAAGAAACCACAAAACAGGTGTATGGTGTACAGCAGGTGGAACAGCACAGATGGCTTTTACATTTCTCTTCAGCATCTTGTTTTGCTTTAATTTAAAGAAGTTGTTCCATGGCTTTTTAGTGTCACTAAACTGATTGTTGTAGTATAAGGCATGGTAACTAAAGTTCTCAAGACATGTTTGCTTCATCTTCTACTGCTACCACCAGGCATAAAGAGATAATGGAGAAAATAACAGCAAGTTTCAAGCAAGATACAGGGTTTGTATGGTCTGCAGGGGGAAGGATCATGTTTTGATTAAACTTGGGGGGATTGATTTTTTTTTCCATTCATGGGCAAGCTTCAGTTTAACTATCTGTACAAATTCCATTTATTTATCAGTTCTGAGGAGGACAAAATGATTTAAAGTTTTCAACAGCAATGCACAAAACCAGTTTATTTAATGAAACTTCGCATCTGACAAAAAGGGATGGTCCAAATCCAAATACATTCAGCCTTGGTCTTCTCTCTGTGCTAGAATTCACTTTTTTCTTCCCTCTACACATAAGCCACTATGCTTCAGATAATACACAACTAAAGGTAAATCATCAACATAGTATTAAGTACTTACCTTAAACATTAAACAAACTCCTCTTTGCAATGCTAATTTTCTAGGCTCTAATTAGACTTCTGTGTTAATAGCGGCCAGTGGAAAATAAACACTCTTAGTTGAGCATAAAGAAGAATATCTCCTAAGCAAGCATGTATGATCAGTATCTTCTGCAGACTATTTCTTGTCTAAGACTAAAGAGTGATGTCAACATTTGGCATGTATTCTTTATAACCTGTAAGAAAATATCTACCTTATTTTAAATGTCAGTGGGTCACAAAATTACTAAATTACCCTCACAGTGATTGCAGTGTAACTGTTGAGCAGGGCTGAATCAAGAGCAGTCAATGACTGCATTGCCCCCTGTTGGTTTTTTTTTTTTTCCCCTGGCAGTGGTTTTAGTAAAAACAGCTTCAGTCACTAAATTGCTTTTGATTCAATACTTAAAACATGCTTTCATTTGCTGTGTATTCTGTGCATATAAATAAGGGTGCCTACATAAACTGGATATGAAAATACTTATTGTTAGGGCTTTTAGGGCTACTAGGCTTGGCTTGGTATTTAAAGAATGGCCAGAGCTGCCATTGGCACTGAAAGGAAGAGAGCTCTGAGATAGGAACACACAGCTGTCTGCTCTTTTGACAGACAACCTCAACCACATAAGACAGCTCTAGGCAAATGGTGATGCAAGATACTGAAAACAGAGGTTGTTCCCCGGAACTAAACAAGTAAATAAAGGTTACAGTAGCCATGTATTCTGACATTCCTATAGTGAGGGTAATCAATATTCAAATACTGTACCACATTCAACTACTCTGTAGTGAAGAATACATCTATAAAAACACAAATCCTATAGAAATACATGTACCTAGCAGGTAGCATGGAATTAAAACAGTGTTTTCACCACACAAAGCTTGAAAAAATACTTTACTAACATCACAGGTTTTGTGCAGACATACTGAGATCACCACTCTGATTTTGCTTTTTTCAATGGAAACTGAGAAACAAATTTCACAGGCCCGAGATCCTGCACAAACAGATAGTCTTTGACGAGAAGCAGGATGCAGATGGCACGTTTCTAACTGACCACAGATAACAACAACCACCACCAGAACAAAACAAAACAAACACACAAAACACACCACACCACACAAGCCATACCTGGCCTCACTGCAGTACACATTCAGCTGATACAGGACTTCAGTCCTCAGCCTCTTCAGAGGTAGATTCATAGCACATTTAGACACCTAGAAAACAATACAAATCTGCCACGAAGACCATAGTTCCTATTAAGCGGTTAATGTCCTGGGAGTTTAAGCAAGCTACAGCGAACGCTGGGTGAACGGAAGAAGTGGATGGCCAGCAGGTGGCAGTGATGATTCAGGAGCTGGCCTCCGGCAGGTCCTCAAGCAGCGAAACAGAACAATCTGTAATCTACTCCTGTAACTATACAGTAATCAGTGCTTTGTTCCTCATAGCTACCTGTTCACTGACAAGACCTTACCAACATTTAAATTATTTATTCCTATGCTAAACAGAAATAACATACAGGACCTTGTAACACAAGGAGTTCTGTTTTGAAAAGCCCAAGAAAGCACTCAGAACTGCAATTTCAGGGATCACATGCAAGTAACCAAAGGCTAAGCACTTCTAGGGAATGGTAGGGGGTATATGTCAGTAATTTACTACTTCAGCCACAGGTACACTCTTACTTATTTCAGGGTGGTTTTTTTTTTTTTTTTCGGTTTTTTTTTTTTTTTTTTTTTTTTTTTTTTAATAACTGCAGCAGTGAGGAATTTGTGCCTCTTTCCCCCATCTTCTCTGTCAGCTTCACAGATGAAACAGGACGCTTCTGTTACTGGCAGCCAAATCCCACCCTTCTGCAATAACAACTTTCCAATATGATAGTTGGCATAAGTCAGCTTTTATGCTCTTCTCCCATTCTCCTGACACAATTGCTTTTCTACAGGCTTGCTGTTTTCCCCACACAAGTCATCTCCAGCACTTCAAAGGTGAGGGTGTAATTACTAGGTCTAGACATCTTCAGAAAGGCAATGAGATTTTGCAATTCATCTTGCATTTACGTGTACAGCTGGTTCTGTCAACCTGAGTATTGACTGCAATACACTTTTCACTACCAAAGCTCTATTCTTTCTCCTCAGGACCCCTCACGTCACATGCCCTTGCATACCTGGCACGTGTCTTCTGTTTCCAGAACTTGTTTACTTGATATAGCTGTAAATAATGAGGAGTCAGAGGACAACATGCTACAGCTGCAAGAACTAAAGACTAGTTAGGCAGCCTTCAGACTGGCCTTAGAAAAAGCCTTCAGATCAGGATCAGAGATCTTCTGTCAGCTAATTCTGGTAACACAAGTTCACCTACAGACACCTACAAGCAAGGCCTCCAACAGAGAAGCTACCCAATAATCACAGAAAAGGAAAAACAATGAAAGCAGCTTCACAAATGACACAGACAAGCTGGAAAGAATCTCATCCAAGGAGAAAACACAAGCCAGCAGTATCCTCAGGTGGTAGAGAAGGCCAACAGCATCCTGGCCTGTATCAGGAATACAGGGACAAGTAGGACCAGGGAAGTGATATCCCCCATACTCAGCACTGATAAGGCCCCACCTTGAATACCGCAATTTTGGGGCCCTCCCAGCGAGACTGCAAGGGTGACAGAATACTGGAACAGGCTGCTCAGAGAGGTTGTGGAGTCTTCTTGAAAACCCACATGGACACATTCCTGTGTTACCACTCCATGTGATCCTGCTCTGGCAGGGAGTTGGACTAGATGATCTTTTGAGGTCTTTTCTTAGATACTGTGAGATTATGTGACCTGGAGAGCTGCCCATAGGTCCTATCCATTAGAAGAGATGAGCTGCAAGATACAGAGGCACAACATGCATGCTTAAGCTGTACACAAAGCTGGCAACCTCCAATAGTGCAGTATCTGCAGAGCAAGCAGAGGGCTTAGCCTCTAATCAATAAAGTGGGATGCTCTACGACATTTAAGTCAAGTATGATTTAGTCACTTTATTTGTATCTATATACATTACAATTTGATTCTCCAAGTAGTCAGGGCATCAAATACTATTCTTTAATAGTTTAGTACATTAATTTTATAAAATACAGCCAACCCAAGGTAAATTAGAAATACATATTTTATGATACATTAAGTGCTTTGAATAATTATTAGTCTGTCCACCTGCTAGTGAGCAATTGATTTGGTTTTGGTCATTCTCACAGAGGAGTCCTCTCCACTGGTAACTCCCCTGAGACCAATAGAGTTACTTAATCAGCAAGTACCTCATGTGGTTTTGAGAGACAAAAATGCATCCCCAGGCTACTACAAGGCATTCTGCTGTCTACATGATGACTCAAAGCAAGTCATCGCTTCTGACTGAGACAAGATTTAGACATCTGTCACAAGGCCTCAGATCAAAACACCAGAAGAGACGGTGTAGCTGTGAAGAAATGCTGTCTTTGTTTGCAACTGGGATTTGCATATACATATACCAAGCCTGTTATAAAGAAACAAAACACTCTAATCAAAGGCCTCGTGTCATACCTAGGCTGTTCCCCAGGGAGATCCTTAGGCATGCTGCAGGGACACACACCTAACAGCCCCACATGGAGCTATCTCAAAAATTTCTTCTGCATAAAGTATCACTGTTCTTTCAAGAAAGTCAGCTTTGCAGCAAATGAAATACCAGGACCAGTCTTCTTCTGAACAGGGAGTATATGAGATCTGTTCAACTGCTGGGATTTGAACTAGGAGTGCTTACAGCTTTATGTCACATAGCATCCAAAGATGTCCCAGTTCAGGTTGATACTACGGCTACTGGGTTACCCTGACTAGCAGTTTTCTATTTACTCCAGGACTAGGCTATCAGCCACCAAAGTTAGCTGTTGATGCTAACTCAAGATCACTCCTGCAACTTTCTCCAACTGCTATAACTTCAGCCCCAGACAACCACAATTCACACATTTGGACTCTGAGTTCACAGGCTGCAAAACAGCTGGCCAGCAGCAGTGCAGAGCAGCCACACATCACTGAAATAAAGGTTACTGGTGACCAGGCACAGCCAGCACATCCCAGCTCTAGGTCAGACTAGTGTAGATGCCATGACATTGCCCACATCACACACGCTCCATCAACCAATCCACATACTGACAAAAGGTGAAAGATAACAAAGAGCTACTATTGGGTGACCTTAGCTAGTCAGGCAAGTCAAGGTTTTTCCCTGTAAACTTCAGGAGGGGAAAGGGAAAGAACACATGTAAACTTTAAATGAGACCAGAACAAATTCAGGCTGCATGGCATGCCTTTTCACATTTATGGGCCAAGACTGCAGACAGATGATACAGAAGTGAGAGTAGCATTGATCTGATGGACCATTGGATCCTCACTAAACAAAGCCACACACAACACTAGGTACTCTAGGAGCGCATTTCCACACAAGGGGCAAGATGAGTCCCAGAGGTCATCAGCTGTACCTGATGCACTGTGTTGGACCAAAAAGGATTCTGGGTCAGAGGAAGCAAGTAGTACCATGTCATCTTTCCACAGCACACATCACTGCAGCCTTCAACACACCACCCCAGAACCAATGATTACATTGTACAGAGGACGTGAGAATACTTTATTTCTGCTGCTTCCGGGTCAGCATCTTTGCTCATCCTCCAGAAGGGCTTTGCAATAGAGTGGGGAAGACCTCTTCCAACACAAACAACTGTTGCCTCCTGGCAGCCCAGACCTCAATTGCACTGGTTGGTTTTGGAGCTGACAATTCAATTGACTGCTGCCCAGCTGTCATTTCTGAACAAAGCCATCTGCTGTAGAAGAAATACTGAATACAGGAGCACTAAACAAAATACACATTTCAATCCAAAGTTACAGTGAAGATGGCATTACCAGGCAACTGGTCAGATTGAGCTAGTAGTCACAAAGAGCTGTAATGTCCCAGACTCCATGTTTGTTTGAAATCCTCCCAACAAAGACTGATGAAAAACATTATTCATGCCTCTCAAACTCATAAAACCCCCTGTTACTTACTGGCCTATATTATACAGATGCTAAAAAGTGAACTCATCACCCACAAAACCCAGATAAAAATCAATTAAAATGGAAAGAAGTGCTACTTTTTGCCATAACAGAGATTGACAGGTCTGCACATCTTACCCATCATTCAAGACACTTGTTAGTTCAGGTTTTTCTTTTTACAGAAAATGACAACTACATTCATCTCAGGGGTAGGGGGGAAATAAATAAAAAGTAATACTGCTGAAGACTTTTCCCCATTGAAACTGTGCAGCGACGAGATCTGGATGCTCATTCTCAGCACACCATGAATGCAAGAAAAAAATTCTGTCCTGGCAGAGTTCCACCATGAGGCAAATGCATTGTTTGAAAGTCCTGGGGAATTAAAATGGATTTGATCAGTCAGGAATGATGGCTTCACAAATGAGAAATTTGTCACCGTAAGGCAGTATGCTTCATTTTGTCCAGCAACTTCGTACCGTCTGCTAAGGACAGGGCTTCATAATGTTAATTAACCAACTTTTGTTAAATTAAAGGGCATATTTTTTAGTGACTTGTTTCCATGGATTTGGGCAACATTCAGCTCAAAGAGTTGTTCAGGATTAAAGTGATATGTTTGGGGTTTTGCAGTATGCTGACGACTGACAACCCATTTTTATGGGATTCAGATAAATGAAATTACAACAGATAAAGACAGAGTGGTACGGCAGTAAGGTAACTTAAAAGATGTCATGGTATGGCATGATAGTGGTGGAGCTGCCTTTTAAAAAAAAATACCCAAAAAAAATTAAAAAAAAAAAAAAAAATTATGTTTGCAGAACCCAGGAAAAACCAAAGCCACAGAGCAAAAGCAGGACATTCATGGATCCTAAGCAGATCCGCTACCGACCTCTGCAACAGCAGAACTCGGGAATTAACTTCATTTTTCTCTCCCTCCTGCACCCACATGGGCAGGGGGCAATTTCACATTTGCAGTATACATCCACTATGGAAACACGAGCTGCTCATATTCAGCACCACTTAGGCAGTTCAAGACTGAGATCATGTTCTTCTACACCATCATGAACTAGATAGTATCTGTTCCAGTGCTCTTACATGGAGATAGTGTCACTTTCCCTACTGACAGAAGATGTCTCTTGTCAATGCTGTTCAGTAGAACTCTAACAGCTTAGATCCTCAGAGAGGCTGGTTAGCTTATCAGCCTCCAGGAGAGGACTAAAGTGCAACAAGCAGATTTCACACCTCACATCATCAACACATGGCCAGTGTAGACATGGAACTGCAATCCTCTTTCTTACTGCTGGACAGACTGCAAGAAGGAAGCAGCCTAAAATGTCATTGTGCTTTCCCAATATGGGTTTTAGCTTAGCAGTTCAGGCCCAGTCCTGTCCAATGGTCTGGCACCATCAGGAAATACTTGTCCATAGCTTCACAAAACCTGGTCCGGTACAGTTCTGGCGAGACCACAGTTGGCATCTTACCTAACATGTGAGAGACAAGAGCACTTAGAAACAGCTATGGAGTATACTGTAGTACAGATATTGCATGAGATTACAAAACCAGACAGCATCATCATGAAGACATACTGTACACAGAATGGTCTTGGAACCAGCAAGCATCAGCAGCTGCCTCCTGTTTCTGTTTGTTTGCGGATTTTTGTTTCAGTGGTTGGGGTGTTGATTTTCAGGGGGGCTTGTTTTTGTTTTGTGTTGGGGTTTTTTGGTTGGTTTTGGTGGGGTGTTTTTGGGTGGGTTTTGTTTAAAATAAATTTTTTCAGAACATTTAGGAGATAAGATAGATCAAGGTCTGAACCCCTAATATTCAACTGAGATACCTGAAGTTGGAGAAACCATCTAGGCTTTTAACATTAGCCCCGATCAAATTCGCTTCTTTTACTATTCTCCCATTTACAGGTCTGAGTTTTTCGAGCAGATAGGCACATCTCTCCCATGAAGAAATCCACTCTATAGATACACTCTCAACTTCTCCAGACACTGAAGTCACAATACACTGTGGTGCCCTTCCCTTCTCCTTCCAGTCCTCCTCCTAACACATGGCCAACACCAGGCAATACTACACAAAAGGCAGTCCCATAAAGGGAACTCCTCAACATACAGGAAGCAGTCAATCATTTGATAAGAATTACTCCACACTAACAGCTCAGAGTACATTTGATTTTCTGGACTGAAGAAACATCTTCTGAAGCCAAACATCAAGGTTTTTTGCTATTATCTCTATACAGATGACTAAGTTTATATGTGAGTAGCTAGTAACTCAGAAACCATTTAAGTCAAGCCTCCTAAGTCCATGACTCACCTTGTCCTCCTAAGATGCCAGTTGACTTCACCACCATTTCAAGCTTTTTGTCCCAAGTAAAAGTGCGAATATAGTCTGTTGCAATTAAAACAAAAATGCACATTAAAAAAAAACCCACACAAGCATATCTGCTATAGCTCAAATAACATTCTAAAACACAGCTCTTCCCCCTTAAAAGGGCAAGCAGTAGGCTTCCATAGCCAGAAAACTTCAGCAGTTTCCCTACCAATTGCCTCACTTTCAAAAATATCAATTATCTTCGGGTAGGGTGAACATATCTCAGCAGCCAAGGAAGATCACAATCAGCTGTTACTGCCTCTACAAAAACAGGCTGTTAAGCATGCCTGTGGATTACTCTTTCTGGTAAAGCCTGAAAGACATTTCAAAAACACTTCTCGTTGATAAATGAGGACCCAGCTAGAGAACTTCAAGTTGTTAGTATTTTCTAGTTTTTTAGGCTCTTGAATATTTGGGTAAATGGCATGACAATCTGTTCCCTCTGTATGTGTGTCATTTTGCTGTCCTATCAAAAGTCTTACAAGACTAACGAGTACATTTTATATGATGCTTAAAGATAACAGTCCCTTTAGTGGGTGAGATCAGCTGTTCATGATCTGAAGGAGCCTGTTTAACACAAATATCTTCAAGAGTGAACAAGCCTGCTCTACCAGGCTATCACAATGTTCTCTAAATAATACCCTGAGAATTTACAAAGTACTCAAGCTAAACTTGCAGCAGTGGCAAAACTAAAACTATTAGCTTGGCCTGAGTTCAAGCCTGATGTCAGTATCTCTATCCCAATGTGACACCGAAAATAAGTTAGGTCTGTGACACTGACATTTAACTTCATTCTTCATTTCCTACCAGTACTGTTTCTCCTCAGATCCAGCTCATCCCCTGACCCCCAAACTAAAATTTAACTGGCTATGTAAACAATAATGATCTGAACTTCAAAGATTAAGTCACATAATAGCACACAAATAACCTTCCCTACTTCAGTTGGAGCCAAAGTGTATGTTAAACACCAATTTGACTGCTTTTTCACTATCTGGGACCTCCTGCATATATACCTAAGTAATGCATAAACTTGTGTTTGCCAGAGCTGGAGAGATGACTTCCTGCCTCCATTTTGAGTGTCCATGATAGCTGAGGACAGTATTCCAAGACAAACCTTACATGTCCGTGGTGGTAGAACATTTCAAAGAGTACTATAAACATGTAAACCAGAAGAAAGCAGTTTCACCAGCTGAAAGCAAGAAAACACAAAAGACAACCTACCAATGATCCCAACAACCAGCTCATTGCTGGTGTCATCGCGACCCACCAGTAGGGAATAGTCGATGATGAGGTGACTGGAGAGGAACTGGGAATCACTGTGTATGGAAGCTCTTAATACAGCCTTGCAATGAGAACGGATGTACAAAGGATTGTCCCGGACCATCTTCAGAAGGTTCTCATCCAGCAGGACTACATCACAACTTTCTTTGCCTGTGTCTGTTTTAACATTTCTGTTCCGGAGGGAGCCCTTCAGATCAAAAACCTGTAATAGGAGAACAGCACTATTTTGTTCCCCTGTTCTGTGAAGTTAAAGACTTCACCATACCTAGCTGCAGTGTTTGAGAAGGTAACACAGTGGGGCAGGTCTTTCCATCTCCACAGGAGTAAGGCAGTTGAAAAAAATTCTTGCAATATAAAAATTAAAGCTTCCCAAGTGGAGAATAGTATGCAAGCCCACATGAACATTCTTACACCTCAATTCACAAATTTTAGGCAGGTTATTTCATTAATATTTAGTCTAATATAAGGGACAAAGGGTGTCCCTATTTTTATATTGTATGGGTAAATTTAATTTCCAGCCAGCTTCTACAAAATTGAAGGTATTAAACAGGGCACATGGGTCTTGCATGAAGCAATATTTAACACCCATTGGCAAGGCAAGAGAGAGATGATCATTAGGTTGCCCAGGATCTCTGGAGGTCTCCAGCCCAATGTCCTGCTTGAAGGAGATCCTGGTAGAGAAGGTTAGCCAAATCTTGACTGGCCAGGGCTTGAACAAATTAAAGGACAGAGTCCAGCCTCTTTGGGTCTCTCCCCTAGTGCCTGACCATCCTCAGAATTTAAAAAGAGACAAACAAACAAACAAAGAGAAAGCACAACAATGTCCTTTACATCTATCTAGAATTCCTTCAGTTCACTTCCTCAAGGATCCTTTGTTTGAAATCAGGCACTGGGAGGGAAGGTGGAAGGAATTAATACTATCTAGTTTTAGAGATAATACTTGTTGAAGAGAATTTTCCCTCATTTGTTTCCATTGCCTTCACTTGACTGCCTCAAAGTTCACTTCTTTACTAAGAACAAGACTGAATTCAAAAATCTTGTCTCACACACTCACACAAAGTGGTTCAGGGAAAGAACAGCAGGTTCAAAACACTGTTAATTTCCCCCTTACTACACAGTAGCTGATCATCTTCATCCACGAGGTCCTCCTTCTAAACACATTAGTCTGCAATCCCAGGTAGTTCTAAAAGCCTTATAAAAAAATTTTCCTAATTAGGCTGGCAGTGCTTTCTCTTAGACACCAGAGATACAGGGATAAAAATTACTTCCAAAATCTGAAGACTAAACTACAGCTATCTGAACTAGCCAATACAGGTATCAAGTTAGCAAAGATCACATACCAACAGGCATGAGCTGACATCTTTGAGCAGTGCTAGCTACAGGCAGCACATGCAAAGTTAGAAGATACCTAGACATACACTGGTAATTCTGCTCCTGCTCCCAGTCAGAACTGCACTGCGAGGGTAGAGGATGATTGGTTCTTACCTGAGCCATTTTCCTGCCATAGAAAAGGTTTTCCATGACAAGCAGATCCAGCTTCTTTTCAGTGTTGTTTTGAGAGTTCTTGTATCCAATTCGATATACCCCAAGGATTTTGGCCAGCGCTGTGGGCTTCTAGTGAAGAGAAGATATGGGGTAAGATCTATGTGTACACAGCTTGCCTATGTGCACAGGCAATCAGGAACTGAACAGAAAGCATCATTGTTACGTTTGACCATGCATTATAGCTTAGAAGCTTTAGAAGATTTCCCACTATTCATCTTTAAAACATGTTATTAGTACAACCCATACCATCTGACAGTCTTATACTTAAGGAAAAGGGGTTAATGGAAACTGCTACTAGTCAGTAAAACACAGGACACTAACTGAAAGCCTTTTGTTTTTTAATACCTTCTGCTGAACTGCATTGATGATGTAAGTGAAGTAGTGTGGAGCAAAGTCAAGGAATGACTGGACTTCCAGACGAGGCATCTGCTTCAAGATGAATCTGTCATCTGTTTTAACATTAGACAGAGACAACAAGGTTACGTAAAGTGATGGATCCTTTGCAAGTTCTTTAGGACCATACAGATGAACTGGTTTGAAAATAAATTGAAGTACTACAATTCTCTTAAATCCTTAGCTACACAAACTCCTACCTAGAAACTTCTTTAGTTCATATATTCTGAAATTCAGCCTTTCTGGATTTCACCCTTCCAGCAAAGCAGAGAGAAAAGACTGACTAATTTAGACTTCCCTCTGCTATATGGGCTTCTTATACAGACAAGGGAAACAGCTTACAGACGCTTGCATTCAAGGCTTTTGAGTAGGGGCTTATAATCAGCCACAGTTAAAAAAATTAGACCCATAAATCAACTATAGCATGTGGAATTATAAAGAATGACTCTGTCTTTAAGAACCAGTTTTCCTTGAATAATACTCACTTCTTTATTTTCTGAAGCCTACCTGAGAGTACAAGCCCTCTGCTCAACTGGCTGCCCTAAAAAACTACTGAAAAACAGAACTACATTTTGTTCTCCTGCACGTACAAAGAGACAAATAATCTGATACTTAAAATCCTAGAATAATCCACTTAACTTTCCACTCTGAGTGGCCACTTGACAGTGAACAGTCCTTGCCTAGAGGCAACCAGGGATTAAAGGACACATTAACCACCACAATGCCCAAAAAGCATGCTCTAATTATGAAGGGAGAAAAAAATTGCATTTACCTTCAGTCACATAGAACGCAGCCCCAGACTTGCCACCTCGTGCCTGCCAGGGCATGGAGTGGGAGAGAGATCTGATGAAGTCCTCTTCACTGCTCCCCAGTATCACTTCCCGCATCTTGTGAAACTCGCCAGCGTAATAAATCCGGCAGTAGAACTTGGCATTTGCATCTGAGAACTCTGCAAAAGAACGTCTTCCTTAGTAACACAGCCACATACTCACCCATGATGGCACTTAGATTTTACTGACGCCTAGAAGAATATTATTCCAAACATCACTCCTTCAAGCTTATTGTACTTTGAGAATTTAAACCCATAAGATGCAAATGGGAAACTTTGAGGAAAGTCAACCCTTAGTGGCAGTATGTACCATGGGAAAGCATCCAAACAAAATATCATTTTTTTAAGTTTTATGTGCTATTTTTGCAACAAAAAGATTGGTTGCAATAAGTAAAAACTGCATTGCTCTGTTCTTGATTATAGTGGGCAGGATTGAAAAACAAAAGAAAAAAAATTGTTAAAGATTTCACATTACATTTGCACAAAGAAAGGAGCTTGTCAGCTAATACTTCAAGTTATTATTGACAGCTACTCACGCAGTTCCACGTGGGGATTCACCATCTGCCTCTTCTGTCCATCTCCTCCATCTATGTCATCTTACGGAATAAAAAGAGACCACTCAATGTTGCTCATTATTACTGAGTAACCCATGTAAGATGCTACTTGTAAACTCACATTACAAGGAAAGTTTGTGTTTGGTGGTTTTTTTTCCCAAGAATACAGAGAGAACTATCCATGAGAAAATTAGAGGCACCGCTATAATTTTTATGATACAATATGTAACCTAAAAGGGCACTGCAGCTCATGGGACACGTAAGTACAAGCTCTCACTTCTTTCATGAAACAATGAAAGTTACATAGCAATTGCAGAAGAGAGACTGTGCTGCTGCCAATTCAAAGGCATTCAAGCTCACATTGCTCAATGCCCTATAGTTACAAGGGTTTGAAACACCCGGTTTCCCTTCTCACAAAGCAAAGCAGTGTCTTCAGGAGAAACCTACACTGGATGCTCAAATAAATAATTTTCAGTGGAGGTTGAGTGATGTTGAACTGCTGAAAAACCATGAGTGGGAGTGCATTCTGGGGCTTATGAATGAGATTTGGGTGAAGTAACAGTCCAAGACAGACTCACTAGTCCCATACCTTGAGGCTCTGCTCCTTGGTTTTCTGTTCCCTCTTTGCCCATCTGTCCAACCTGGTAGTAAGCACTGTCAGCACCATGCAAGGTCTCTTTCTTCTGGGAAGACAGGTCTGGGCTCTTCCCTCCGTGCCACGGAAGAAAGACAAAACACCAGATGGTTTCTTTGCTACGGTGAGAAGGAAAAGTTGGCCTTGGCATTTCCACAGGCAGTTTAATAAAAGCATGACTCAGATGAACATTCCCCATTCATTTTTTTTAACTGGAGGAATGATGTCACTCAAGCATAATTCATTTGCAACCAAGGTCCATCAGGTTATCTCATTTAGTGTCATGATTAGCATTCTGGAATGCTGAATCTTTTGACAGCATAAACCATGTGTGAGCATTTTTAACATACCAAGAACCTCACTTTTCCATTTTGAGATATCTGAATTGCCATCTTTATACAGAAGGCAGTGCTAAAAGTCAGAATATATGACACACATCATGCCCCACTGCACAGGCTAGACTCAAGGGCAACTCAAAGACCACTACATTTTAACATATCAAATCAAGGAGTGATAGTCTGATCTTGTAAGAATCAGAGAAAGGCATCAAGGTTGTCAGCTTCAAAAATCAAACAAACACCACCAGCACCACTTCGTCAACTCTAAAACTAGTCATGACTTCAACTCAGAACACATTTAATTTGTTCTAACAACTTCCAAGCTAGAATGCAGGTCAAGTGGACTCAAGTCCCAGCTGAGATTAGTATCATAGATGCAATTTTAGAAAAACAGTCTCACGCTGCTCTGGTTCAGCACTGCGGGTTGAAGGACCCATGTTAGCCTCAGGCAGGCGGACAGGGCTACTTGTCTTTGGTTTGCTGTCTGACGTGCTGAAAGGAGAAAGAAGAAAGAAGTCACAAGCCAAACAAATACTGCCACCCAAGACACTAATGCTTCACTCCTCTACATTTGTTTCTCTCTGATGCCCAACACCTAGTACTGCCAAGGGAAGAGCGTACAGTTTAAGGCTTGCAGTGGTGTGAGTCTTTTCAACACTGTGCTGCTCCACTTCCCTGAGAAATACCTCCCAAGGCTTCACAGCAACAGCTCTATCCATCATCACAGGAACAGTAAGCAGTCCCAGTAACCCCTACCATGCACACAGCCAAGGGATAAGGTGATGAAGCCAGCATAGGCACCACAGAAAATGGAAACTCGGATACCACATGCATGTGTTCATTACATGGAATATGTCAGATTCCATCAGAAAGCAGAGATCCTAACAGGGGCCTATTTCCAGGGTCCTTCCCCATTCTAGTTTTGGCTTATTCACTACCATCACTGTGCCTTTGCTCTATGTATTGTAGTTCCGGTATGTAACCTGTTTGGTTGTAGTCCTTCTTCAGAACTGTTCTTGAGAGATGCTTTGGACAGCTCATCTAGGGCATTTCTGTACTCCTTGCAACTGAAGGGGAAAGGAGAATAAAAAGAAATGAGGAAAAACCAAAATAAATAAAAAGTTAGCTGTTCTCTGGGAGACTAACACCAGCCTAAAGATTCAGTTCTGAGAGAGAGGAAACAAAATCGTACAGTAGAAAAACCTGCCCTTTGCCTTTTCCTACAATTAGAATTTAGCTCTCTTAGAACAGAATCTACTCTAGATCCCACTTCAGGAAAAAAATCCCCCTGTGTCTCTCCATCTCCCACAGTTTAGGAATGTGCTTCTTTAAAATTCTGCTGCCCTGTGGCATTCAAACCCCAAGATTTCCTGAAGCAGCTGGCTTAGAGAGCCGAGCAGGAGCAAGAGCTGCTACGACCAAAGGTAGGTAAGGGACAGACAGCAGTATAAATACTTAAGTGTTGTTCCCTAGCTCAGCTGCACTTCCTCCTGGCTAGCAAGCCGAGCAAAATTTAGTAGCACTTCTTTCACTTTAAACAGCACACTACAGGGAACACTTAAACAACTAACTCATTTTGTCTACTACACTTCAGTAAGAAAAGCCCCAAATCCAATTGCAATATGGAAAACCCACTTTCCATATCTCACCAGGAAAAGGCAAGAACTTCGATTCTGGTGAAAACTCTCAATACAGCTGAATCAAGAAATTCCATCATGCTTGTTTCCTACCATTAGGATTTAAATATTCCTTGCACAGAAAAGCTGCAGAAGTACAACATGTATCAGATGAATGGCAAAAATCACATCAGTACCTGAGAGCAAAAGCTATGATGGAGCTTGGTTCCTTCTCACAGACTGCAATAGGTACACGTTCATGCTCATACATTAGGTAGTGTTTATCTGGGTCACTAAATGAGGATGACATAGGAATACTGTTAGTACATCACAGAAGTTTGTGGAATGAAAATGTTAAATTTTGGTCCAAACACAGACCTCAGCACTGCAATCCCAGGCACAAGCTGCAAGTCTCAGCATGGAACCAAAGCTCCCCAGATCAGTTTCTCCTAATAGACACATTCATAGCTATGTGGTTAAATCTAAATAGTAATGTGTTAGGGCAACCAGCACTTCAAGCAAGCTGTTCATATCAGAAGACCAACTCCAAGTTAGAGTAAGAGTCTACTTCTGTTTAGCAGCCACTGTTTCTAATGGCACCAAAACCTGCCCAAGTTCATTTTGACTGTCCTGCAGCACAGCCTGCAGCATGAAATTAGAAGACAAACCTCAACCCTTCTGAACAAGCAGTTTAGCAGAGAAATTTCCCCAAAGCCTCCCAAGTTTCCATCATATTTTCTTCTACTTATCTCTAGGGTTCAGTCATTTAACTTTTCTTCATTAGCCCCCAGCCTCCTCTATGAGCCTGGGGGTAAGGTTCAGAAGGTAAACTCAGGCTGCCAAACGTTAGGCTCATCTCAAACGAGAAACACTAAAAAGCACGCAGACCAAGTAGCTGAAAGGCCTCCCAGTCTGCCCATTTTCACATGAGGGGGAATCTTGAAGGCACATGCAGTAGCCATTGAACCTGACCTACACCCAGACAATGCCAATTTGAGTCCAACCCTTGGAAGAGGTCTGGAAACAAAAACAAGAAGGCGGCATGTAGCTGTGATGAGTCTTTGCTAAGGAAGGACATTTCTGCTCCCTCCCTGCAGCAACAAAGTTAGAAGGCATCTTTCTCCCTCTGCCCTCCACCCTGTCCCCTCCAACAAGAGTTCCGAGGAGAAACTGATAATACATATGCACAATGGTGGAGCATTAATAAAAGCAGGTAACCTACAAACACCTAGAAGGGACAGAGAAAACTTCTTCCCTTGAAGTCCTATAGTTTGTTCATAGGCAAACCCAAGTGATGATTTAATTCATATACCAAGCAAAGGCAACATGCACATCTTTGCAATTTGACCAGGCTGCTAACTTTGTACATCAAGCATATTATGCAGTACTTACAAGGGAAATGGAATGGGGTTATAGCTGTTTCCAGGCAAAAAGTTAGCCAAGATAGCTTTCATAGTAGACTTCTCTTTCACTTGGCTATCTGTAGATCCCAGTGAGTGTCCATCAAACACATCTGGAACAAAGGTAAGCTAAATTTGCATCAGAATATAAAACTTTAGGGTGTAAATTCAGAAGCAAGTTTGCAGTACACAGAGTGTCCAGATTTGCCATTTCATAAACAGATACGATGCACTTGCAAAAGAAAAAAAAACAAAATCACAACTGAAGTATACCTTCTGAGCTGCTTGTGGTATCCTGCTCAGACAGCGTGTTGGCACCTGTCATGTGCTCTGATGCACCCTCTGGAGAGGTGGGCAGCTGAAGATGGGTAGAGCCTGTGGAGCTCTGACTTGATAAAGTGGTCAGGAAACGATCCTCTGAGAGTACCAGGGTAGTTGAGGACAAAGGAAAGCATGTTACACAGCTGTCAGAAGTGATACTGCTTGCTCCCAGGCCAAGTGCCTGCTTCCATCAAGTTTTTACTTAGAAAGTAGGTAAGGCCACCCAGGGCAAAGGAACAGGCAAGCTGATCAGCACAGCACATAACCTCCTGAAGATGCATACACACATACTCACTACCTTCAGTTCCCACAAACTGTCAGTATGCCTCTCAAGTAAGAGGTCTCAGCACCCATAACCACTTCACAGAGGACACATTTCCCAAATTCCCAGTCTGAAAGGTTTTTAACTCAAATTCAAAGGAAAACCCTTCCTGACTGATCTAGTACTGTATTAGAAGCAGACTTTGCTTTTTATAACACCAAGCTAGCAATTGGTGTATGGCCATCTGACACAAAGGGGATTCACTGCTTCTCTAAATTATCAAATTTGACAAAGAACCCCATGGTATGACAGGGGAAAGGTTACAGCAAGCTTCTTTTTGTAGCTTAAGAAAAAACAAACAAACAACAGACCTTTTTCTCCATTTTGCAGTGCTGGAGAAGCATTGCGTGGGGAAGCATCCATGCTACTGATCTAGGCAGAACAACAAAACACCAGAGATGAAGCCAAGCTCTTTATAGCTCTACTCCTTCCTCTGTGGAACTCTCTCACAAAAGCAGATGTGTCACAACAGAGCATTGCCATCCACTGCACTGTATATATAAAAACCATCTTGCTGCTAGATCAAAGTTAAGTGAATTTTAGCAAGTATGTCTTAAGGGGAAAGGAAGCATATGCATGCAGCAGAGCAAATCCAAGGTCTCACAGGGTTTCTTAGTGTACCTGTCTAATGCTAGAACTACTGGGAGTTCAGCCCCTCTGTATGATGCTTACAATTGTATTGTCTTGCAGTCGGGACATTTTCTCAAAGCAGCAGCTCCCCAATAGGTTGTTCAACACTCTGGCAACTGTACCTTCAGACAGAGCTCAAGGTCAAGAGTCCAAAACCATTTACCCATCCCCTCAGACAGTTCCCACAGGACACATCACAGAACAATGAACGTACAGATTCAATATCAGTCCTTCCTGTGTTTTTGCTCTGCCTCCCCTGATAAATGTTGCCTTTTCTTTTTCACAAGGGATAAAGCTGATGGCCAACACCTAGAGTCTAATGCTATGACCACCTCCTTATCTAGGCATATGCCTGACAACGAGTGCAGCTCTCCGCTATCAGTCTTCATATTGAACACCATGCAGACACCACAGATCAAAGCCTATTCATACTTAGTCACCTGCTGCGTAATATGGCTCTGGGTTCACACCTTTAGAAAAAGGTACATATACTAATAAGCAAGTCAACCTTTTACAGCTGAAAACTACATGATGTAGTAAAACAAGTTTATTAAGTGAACTGAAGCCAGACTTGATACTACTATATAGCTTTTGACTTGCTACTCGTACCTTGCTTTCTTCACCTTGCCTCAGTCTCCCAGGGCTTGGTGGTACTGATGGACGCTTTCTACCTTTCTCTTGTTGGAAGAGATCCTGCAGTCTTAAAAAAAAAAAAAAAAAAAAAAAAAGAGTTACAGGTATTAGCTATAAACAGCAGAAGTTATGAGGGTTTTTTTCATACTGGCACACAGGCAAATATGCTTTCACAAGCCTTTACTACAAACTCAGATGGTTGCTAACATGTGCCAAAGCTACGTTTTTGTAGCCAAAATCAGAACACACTCTTCACCTCCAAGATAACTTCACTTAATATTATTGCTTTTGCATGCTCCACTCTTCTCTTCCCTTTAATTCAAATGACACTTTTTCCTCCCAAACGCAAGTTGTGCTTTACAACAATACTTTTATTACCTAGCCTCAAAAGATTTTGTTCCAGTCAACCAGCTCTGTGGTCTTACGCTGAATGTTCTCAACTGGTAAGCAGTCATAACACACTATAGCTACTGCACTACGGGGAGAGAAAGTACAGAAGAACCTCTTCCCTTCTACAACTGACAAAGTATTAGTGTTGCTCATAGTTCCAACATGTGTCCTCTTACCTACTATTCCAGGCTTGTAGCATCTCACAAAGTCCTTGCTTTTTAGCAATCAGAGACTCAAAAACAGATTGCAGCTGTTGAGGCGTGTCTAATGCTGATGAAAGCAACCTTGCTTGGATTTTCTCAGTCCAGTTTAGAAACTCTCCCTCTTCCATCTGTCGACAGTAAAACTATTAGTGTTCTGTGACTAGAAATGACACTAGATCTGAGTGGCTTCTCCACACACTTTGCAGCCTGTAGTCTGGCAATGCAGAAATAGTCAATTACCTCCTTTTGGGCGAAAAGGTCTTCCATCTTCTCTTCTCTTGTTTTGTTGAAAGTATCTGTTTTCAGGGAAGCAAGGCGATCATCAACAGCAAGATACACTTGTGACACCCTGTCAACAGGGATGAAAAGAGTTAAGCTGTGACTACTTGGAAGCACTTCACCACTCTTAAACAAAAAGTTCGAATGCATTTTAAGGTTAGTGTTTAAGAATACAAGGGACAATGCATGACAGTCTTCCACATGGTACACTGTCTCACCAAATTTATAGTAGGGAACATTGGTGAAACTATATTAGTATAGCAGAAACCTAGAAATTACACACACTTCACAACCTATTATTAAAAGTTGTCAGAGAGTAATATAAAGGTCACAGACATATTACTAACAGAGGGGAACTGTTGTCATCTGTTTAGGGAGAATCTCAGACTGCAAGCTACACCTCCACCAGAAGGGCTCAGAGTCAGAGTGAGTAACTCTTACTACAGCCCTAAACAAAGCTCCACAGATTCTGAGGTAAGGTGGTCACAGAGACAGTGTCAAACAGGAATGCTGCCAACCAGGCAAAACAGCAGTCAGGCTGGATTTAATAGAGTTTCCATCATGCCTGTCTCCCAATTATTTTCTACATTTAGAAGCTGTAAAGACTTACAGTACTTTACCTTACACTACAATAAGGTACTAGACTGCCTGCTGGTCTCATACCCAATAGGTCACAAATACAATGCCTTTTACATACCAGAGTTTAGTAGCCACAGAACTAATGTAACAAAACCAGTTCTGTTTGGACCACAGACTTGAGCAATGCCTTTGCATCTTTTTCTGGGCTGAAGGCAGAGTTTAAACTTGATCAGACTTTCCATAAAGGAATGTTAGAGAACACAGGTACAAAGTGTTACCTGCAGTTTTCAGATTAAGCTTTCTAGGACTGCCTTCCTCCATTCCATTTTTAGTATTAGAGGAACTGGAAATACTTTAGCTGTAACTGAGAAGGCATTTCATAAGGTGACACCAGCTGATAGTCAGCCTTTCAGTGGCTCCTTAGCAGTATCATTCAAATATCGGTTCAACATCAATGGATGGAAAAGAGAAGAATCTGATTTTCTACTGGCTATGTTTAAGATCAGTTGCTGCCAGATGAAAAGACAAGAGATTAGTATAGACAGAGCAGGTGAAGGTAATAAAGAAGATTTTAGTATGATCCTCTCTTAGACGCGTATGCATATATACATGCGTTTAAAACCATTACTTTTCTATTAAATAATGAATATTCAGCAAGTTTTACCTATGCTAACAAAAATGGCTTTGTATTATAAAAGTCCAAAATACAGACAAGCTGAGGAAAGCTTACTTTTGAGAGAAGTCCTTGAGATCTTGCAAAATAGTAACTTTTGATGGAGCCTGCCGCTTGATGTAGATCTTGGGGAGTGGGACACACACTTCAAGCAGCCGGATTGGAGAGTAGCTGAGAAGGCAATACAACAACTGTTAAGGAGACTCTCCCAGATAGTACTAATTCTATACCATATTGTGGATTATGGCCCTCACATTAAAGAGGGACACAACAGCAGTGTCTCTGGAACTTAGTTACTTTTAGTAGCAGTAACACCCTTTTCATTTATGTCCTAGGTGAAATAAAACCACAGATCATGTTGCAAGAACAAAATTCTGGAAGTTTTTGAGATTAGACAAGAAAAAGTGTTTCCCTTCTGTTTTCATGAACTGGAGCCCTCCATTCTTAAGAACACTGCCCAACCTATACAGGACAGTGATGACACCCACAATGTCCTCTCCATCCCACACACAATCCCATGCTTGTGGTTATAGTGCTGTTTTGCTATCCCACTCTGTACTTAAAGTGAAGGACAGAGCTGAAAAGGCCATACTAGTGCTATATGCTTCACATAACACGAGGGGGAGAGACTATATTAAGTTTTTAGCAGTGGACCTCACCTGAAAGATGCCACCATTTGATTATAAGAAAAATACTGATGATAGTCATGGTGGATGGAATGACCACAAGGCTCTGCATTGGCCCTTCGAGTATACTGGTGCCCGTAGAATCTCAGCTCGAGGTATTTTGCAAAAGACATCGACCAAGAATCATTGGAAAGGGGAACAACTGGTGTCACCTGAAAAATTGAAAGCCAAATGTCTTGATATCATCTTTCAAACCAAGATTTAAGGACAGGCTAACCTACACAGTAGCCTAGTATTTCTAGTACCAGAAGAGCCTGCAACCCTTAAACATAAAGGCAGCATTCATGCAATGCTAAGGCCAACACAGTGTTACTATAAATCAGAAAAACAGCAACTGCTTGTTGACCATGACAGATATTAAGGTGGGGGAGTGCAAATATATGTTTGATGGAAGCTTATATCTGGGATGCTATTTCTCTGCACAGAGATAATTTCCAACAACCCAGTCAGCAGCAGTGTTTTCATCCTGTATTTTTTTCCCCTGGTGATTCTTCAGCTATGAATACATTGAAATTGCTCTGCAATGGATTTCAAGTTCAGCAATGCTTGCAAGCTTAGAGTAGCCATAGCTTTACAAATACTTAATAGCCACATACATATTACTGTTTACATGAGCACATAAAAATAAAAGGTTATAGAACAGGTGTATACACAGCAGTGCAGGGCTTGCCATCAGTAATTACAGCAACTTCCTCTAGGTATCCTTAAATCTAACAACCATGTACGTAGGTGAATTGAGTCACCCACATGTGTAATAGGGATGTTTGCATTTCAGGCACTGCATGAATCTTTTCTAATCAAGTTTTATTCTTGTCCCTTTGAAGGCTCTGAAGTTTTACAATGTTGAGCTAGAGATGCGTATCCAATTCATAATGTTTTCTCAGCTAAATTACAAGCTCCCAAACAAGTCTCCAATAATCACAATCATCTTCTTTTAAGAGCAATTTATTATTCATTTAATGAAGGTTTTACTTGCTTTCTAATGACTATTAAAGGAAGTCTAGACATCACACTGATGCAATGCACATGAAAGAATACCAAGTGGTTTTCACTAAGTCAGTAGGTCTCAGTGTCTGCTCTTCCCCATACATACATTCTTTTGATCCTCATACTGATTCACTGCAGGGGAGGCACTGTACCCCTCACCTCTAAGAAGGAACTCCATTATTCCCATGCAGCAGCAATTAGATTCCAACAATGTATCAACTCCAATCTATCCTCTCAAAGTCAGGTTTGACAATTTCTAACAGGACTACCTCCCACAAGATGTTTCACCATCAACAGCCCCAATTCCACAAGAGGCATTTGTAGATACATGACAACAGCTGTGTCAGTAAGAGGTTTGGTACCAGTTCAGCCACAGCTCCATGAAAGAGTACTTTTTCCAAAATGCTGCCTTCCCATAAAAGGCCAGGCACAACAAAAATATTAAATTGGAACAACAATGAGTCTGAAGTCCACATCCTTACCTGTTTGCACAGTCTACACCAGGAGTAAGTAAGAATGGTGTGCTGGTACCCAGGGACAGGAGAGTCCAGTTCCTTTAACACAATTTGCACACAACCTTGCCCGTGAACAAAGCGACGAATGTGATGCACCATTGGTGTTTCACAGAACATGCTGGGGCATTGGTAGGATGGCCTTTTAGAAAGAAACAAAAGCACTTATGAAGGCACTGCTGAAGAACTGATTCAACACATCTAATATGCCTTTTAGTATCACAACACTACTTTTGAGTTTCCAAAGCCTTTAGTGAAGGCTGTTTCTGCAGAGTGAATTGTACACATGGAGAAATAGCCTGTAGGGATATTCCCTTGCTAGCAATGGCTGTTGAGGTCCCATACTGGACATTGGTTGCTACCACAACCTTTTTACAATGAATCATTTTCTACCAACATATTCCATACAATCCACAAAATATGTATTAAGCACCTGGAAGTGCTTGGCACCCAGTTAGAAGACCATTTTGGCAACATACCAGAGCAAAGGTTATTGAGTACAAAGATGTGCCAAAGAGCCTCCAAACTGGCAGTATTTCAGGTGCTGAAGGAAAAGGTGAGCAAAATAGTGACATGCTCTCTTTCAACAAAAAAAAAAACCCAAAACTAATGGCCTTTCTTCAAATGCGTTTAAGTCAAAGAAAATAAAGTGATGTCAGGAAAGAAGCTGAATTGTTTAGATACCAAAGTACAAATTAGCCATTCTTCAAAAACCAAGCAAACCTAGAAGAGCCCAGATCTTATTCGCTCAGACAATAGGGGGTGGGGAGGGAACTACTGAAACTGTTTGAGAAATATTTACTTCATCACACACTAGCTGGACAGCAGAGAGAAACAAGAGCTTAAAAGTGGGTAGCTAAGCTCCTCCTCCCCACTGATCAGCACCAAGAGAAATATTCACTCCTGTAGAGATGTCTGAACATTAAGAGCATTTTGCTACTGCAAGTGGCCCGTGGAAACATCAAAGTAATCTTGCCTTCTGAAGAGTCACAGGCTTCACAGCCTGTATGGGGTTACGATAAACTCAGCAACTTGCAGCTCTTTCAGACAAAGTAAATCACACTGTACTTTGTCAGGGCTAAAAGTATTCTGGACCATTTACTTTACTCACCCTACAGCACGATAATAAATCAAAAGCGGCAACAGATTTAAGTGGTAAGCTTCACTAGGACACAGCTGGCCCTGCAGACTTGTATGTTATTTTCCTAAGTGAGCAGGAAGTAGAGTTTACAAAGAGGGTGGCAGGTCAACTTCACAGAACTATCCAATGCTTTTGTTTTGTTTAGAATGAGATTTAAAGCAAGTTCTTCCTCACCTGAAACAGTAGCGCTCCAGAAAAATCCCTAGAGTTAGATCATTTTTCCCATAGAATTCCATGGTCACAATCCTGAAGCAGAGAAAGAAAAGCTTTAGAGGGTGGATGCTGCCACTATTAGCTGTGCAGTAGCCTTTAGGTGCACAAATGCTCACCCACTGCTGGTTTGTTTTCAGCCCTGTATATCTCCAAAGGCTTTTTCTCCTCTTGACTACTCTTTCTAGATCTTTGTTGTCAACCTTGCTCATAACGAGCTCAGAGTCTTACTAGAACAACTTTAAATTTGACATTTAAAAGTTAATTACAATTCAGCTGCACTTTTGAAGATCATATTCAAAAATATCTAGACACCAAAAACTAGACAGTTTGAAGCTTCAAACAGTAACTTTTGATCAGTTGCAGTTTCATACAGAATATGAAAAAACCTTATTCTTCTAGAAGATTTAACAGCAACTTTTATTTCCTCAGAACCTGAGGTGGCCAAGCAACTTAAAATGTGCCGTAATTCAGGCATCTCTAGTATCAATAATACACATACTCTTATTGCTGCTGTTTAGAGAGCTTATTGTCACCTTCTTCGGTTCCTTACTAAGTTTTTCACAGGAACTCTAGACCTTTCCCTGTGAGAGAACTGTCTCTATATTTTCACCTGAGCTACAGGATGAAACTCCAAGATCTGTCCTGTTTAGTTGGGTTAAATACTTGCAATTAACAAATTAAAGCCTCCTAAGATGGAAATGCAGTTAAAGCACTTTACACCACTGATTAGAATATGAGAAAGAAAGCAAAATATTCAAATGCCACTCTCAGATGATACAATGTAGAAGTATTATGAGATTCTCTCAAGGCTTATTTTTAGGCTTGGACATTCTTCGGTGTTTATATACAAAACTCCTCTCTACAAGACAGCATACACCACCCTCCCCACACATACATTGCTCTGCAGTGAAAGGACCAACAAAAGCATTTGGGTTTAGGCTGGGCTTTCTCATTCTTGCCTTGGGGATTACACAAATGCTAAATGATACTGCTCTGGATGCACCTGACCAGGCAAGATAAAATTCTCCTGGCAATAGCTCCTGTTACAGGGTAAGCACAACCTACCAAGGAGTCCTCAAAGAAAATACTGCTACAGGGCAAGCACTGACCTTGACTTAGGAAAAACAAAGACTGCAACTAGGTGTAAAATATTTGTTTTCATACCAGGGGCTAACACAGGCACTTGGAGCATTGCTGGACTGAGCTGAAGAGCTACTGAAGAGAACACAGAGCCTTTGATGGTTTACTGGACTCAGACAATCCACCTGGTAGGGAGAAAAACAATTCATTAACTGATCACAGAAACCTCCATCCACAAACAACTCCTGAAGAAGTTTTGTTCTAGTAGTTTTATTTGTTTGTAAATCTCTGCTTGCTCCCTCCGTACAGATTAACCTTGCATTATCTCTGAGCTCAGCTTCAGGTAGACTCATACGCTGTATAATGGCTAACTGCCCTTTTTAGAACAGAGTAATTAACATGCAGAATTAAACCAGTGTGGATTCAGTCTCCAAAGTACTGCACGATTTAGGACACCTTGGAGTCAAAATTCTGCCCTTTCTGTCCTTTGCAAAGAGATTTACCATGCTGCTGCTGGAATGAAACTATTTCCCCTTCCACACCCTACAGAACTATGAAGATACTAAATGTTTGTCTTTGATCATTGAATACATTTAAAGCAGCATCAACCAGTCTGATCCAGAGCAAGGACTACTTTTATGGTTTGTAAGATTATAGCCTGTGAAGCTACAAAGATCTACATTTAAGCACCAATGAAAAAGTGACTTCTGTTCACAAATTTGGAGGCTGACTGGCTCAGGAACCACAATGTGCAAGCACTGTAAGAGAGCAGTTTTGCTATTCTTGTTCAAGAAAGTCCCAAGACCATTCTCATTAGATACAAGTCAGATGATCAGATGCTTTCATGACAGTTTCTCAAAACTTCAAGTATTTTGAATTAGAAGCACATATTGCTCCACTTCAAAAATTCAAGATTACGCCTCCTCCACTATAACACCTACATTTCCTCAGACCACCCAAAATTTTACACTTAAATGCATTAATGTAATTACAGCATACTGCTGTTTCCATGACATCAAGGCCTCTGAAGATGAACATGTTACACTTGCAGAAATCACTGATACAAGCATAGGAAAGCTCAGTTTCAGAAACTTCTTTTCTTTATGTTTACTTCTTTTTCATATACTGGCTTTCAGAAACCAGTCCTGTATAACTGAGAAGAATAAGGAGTATAGTATCTCAATATATCAATTCTTGGCTGACTTCATACATTTCTCAGAAAATAGTCTCTCATCTTCCCTTCTCAGGGAAATTTTGCAGTATCTTGTTCTGCTTTCTTATATCCACAGAGTCTCTGGCTATATTGACTTAAGTGCCCAGACCACTGCAATCTAAAATGCAGTTTTGATACAGTCTAAACCAAATTTTTAAAATTAAAAAAAAAAAAAAAAAAAAAAAAAGACAAAAAAACCCCACACACAAACAAAAAATCCACAAGCCCAACGATCAACACCACAACAACCAAAACCAAGCACTCAGCTGAAAAAAGGCAAACCACCCCAAATAAAATCCAAACCAAAATAACCCCCACCAAACAAAAAACCCCACCCACCAACCACAAACACACGTTTTAGACAGCTGGGGTTTAGAATTTAATAGGAGACGCTAGACCATCTGTCCTACCAGGAGAAACTGACTTAACATGGGGTTTCAGTAACACAGCTTTGAATCTTACCTTGTGGGACCACGAGGATTCAATCTGAGCCAGACCCTTCTCATCATCTTCAATTCTGCATCCAGTTTTTCCAGTAGGGACACTGGACACATCCTTACTTTGGGCAAAGGGATCTGTGCTTTTCTGTAGTATCCTCCCTCCTCTGGCCCGATAGTCAGCCAGCATTCTGGCTAAGCTCTGGCTGTCACCTAGATGTTCTGCTATTCTAGTATTAACCAACTCGTGAGAAGGTAAGATTTGGATAGCCTTGGCTTGGATGCTCCCATTCATCCCTTGTAGTCCGGAGAGATCCCGCAATAATTGTCTCTTCCTTCTGCTCTCTGACTCCTTGTATTCCTTATTGAGGAGAGGAGACCAATAAACCTGCTCAGGGAAGTATTCCCTGGCAGGGCATCTCATACCTTTTTCAGTCAAGAGGAACGGTTCGCGGAACATCATAACAGGAGAAATACAGAGAATGACATCTTTCAACTCCTGCTTAAATGCTACAGAGTAAGTCTTGAGACGATCCTCAGAAGAAGTTACCTCTTCTGTGACATATAAACCAGTATCATCCTGGAGAGGATCTCTGAAGACTCTCATTTGACTCTTGGACTCCTGCAAATCATCTGCCTGTTGAAGAGGCTCTAGTGTCTGGCTGTCCAAGTGCTGGTCCATACCGTGGAGGGGCAGCGGGGATGTTTCAGGTATTGCAGAAGGTACAGAGTTGAACACTGGATACTGTGACTCCACTTTATGGTGCTCTTGCTGTTTTGAGGAGGTGGTTTCCAGCTGACTGTTCTCTTGGTCACTTCTTTCAAACAAACCTCTTTGTTCAAGCAAGCTGACCTCATCAGAGGACACTGACTCAGAGATTGCAGGCAGCTTTTCAGAGGACAGTTCAATGTCTCTGACCGCTGCGCTGAAATCATCACCATTGAAGAGGTTCTGTTCATTTTCATCCCCTGGGTCCTCAATAAGGGAGTGAAAGGAGGTGTTTTTGGTCAGAGTAGGAGGCATGGCAAATTCATCCATAAGGAAAGAGATTTCCAGCTGGGAATGATAAGCCACACAGACCATGAAGATTAAAATCTCTTTCACACGGGCCAGCTCATACTCTGCAGCACCACACAACTTGATTGTGCAACCCAAGTGCTGGGGACAACCTTCAAAGAACATCAGGGTTTTTGTCTGATCTTGAAGGAAAAAAAAAGAAAAGAAAAAAAAAAAAATCAGGATGACCCACTAACTACAATTAACCTGTTCTTAGGTATCTCTCACACTGAAGAGACTGAGCAAGATAAAGTAGTACAATCCAGCAGCAGAAATTCACATCACTGTACTGAAATGACTTTTTGTAAGCAAAATGAGCAAAATTGAAACTTCTCCTGTTTTGTAAAACATGTTATTATGAAGTATAAATGAAGGTCACATAGAATGTTGGCCTAAACAGCTTATTATAACTTCACTTTAGACTCTGTAGCAGTGAAGCAAAATCGCAGACCCAGGCACATTTGCTCATCCTTACAAATCAAAAGTGTACAAGATTTTGAGTGCAATTTAAAAGCTGAAAGGGAGCAAGAAGAGGAAGAGGTGCAAAGCCTGCATCTCCATAAAGATTTGCATCAACAGCATACATGCGTGCCAGCACCACTGGTAACCTGTCAAGCAGTATTTCTTCCTTTGCAGACTTCCATTGCTAAATAGGGTTACAGAGAAAAAGGAAGGCTGTTTCTCAAAGCAGCACTGTGACTGGATGAAGGGCAGCATGCACAAATTGAAACAAGGCAAATTTAATATATTGGATATGTTACAGTTGGATCATACGTATCCCCAAGGTCCCTTTCCAACTCTGGCTGTTCTATGATTCCATTTCTATGCAGAAAAACTCTTTATGGTGAAGATGGTTAAGCAACCAACCAGATGCCCACACAGGCTACAAAATCTCTGTTCTGCAGTATTTTAACAGTTGGCTCACAAAGCCCTGAGGAACCCAATCCTTCACTGAGATTAACACATCCTGTTTTGAACATGAAGTGGGACTAGACAAACTCCAGAGTAGTGGGAAGAGAAACAGCTTGGAAGGAAGAAGGCAGCCTAATAGAAATGTAGTGCGTCTAATCTTAGTAACATCGTGCTTTTGTGTTCATAACCAGTTAGTTCACTGTAGTTCCAAAATGTAACAGAAGAAACATGAGTAGGAAGGATTATACTTGATCACACAAAGCACCTGACAGTTTTGCTCATCCTAGCTAGATTTAAGTATTTAGCCTTTCTCACACACACACACAGAGGCTATGATACATCAATCCGTACTCACCATTGGGCAACTGAAAAACCTGCATATAAAATTTATGACAGGTCCCCAAACGTGGTTTGGTCAACAGCTGATCCATTGACATCACTAAGTCTCCCTGGGTCATTCGACTTACCCGGTCTAACACTTGCTGTAAAACCAGAAAGAACTGTAAGAATTTACAGTGCAAAAAGGATACTAGCATTCTTAGCTTGCTCTTAAAACAAAAAACAAACAAACAAACAAACAAACAAAAACCCACAGCCAAAACAACCAACACCGAAACCCACAAACAAACAGCAGGAAACCTCTTCTGGGATGCAGACCCTGGGCTAAATGCAGTCACAGAAAAAAGGACAAGAATCTTCAAAAAGCAGTTGGGTAAATATTTCTGGTAAGAGGTAAGACTGTCCTTCCTTGCAGACATCTGTACCTATTCAAGTGAAAAGAGTCCCAGGAGGTACAGTGCAGTCAGCATGGTGCTGGCTATCAGGAGCCCAGCCAATACCCACAGCTTCTCTTTTTGGCTGCCTGTACCCTGCCTGACAGGGAAGCTGTCTGGCAATCACTGAGGACCCACAAGGGATTTTGCTACAGATATTTGTGAAGACTTAACTCTAGAATCAAGCCAGGATATAAAGACCTACCAAGCACAGACACAGCAGAGTAGATGTGCAGTGCTTAGAAGTAACTCCCAATGTTTGACTCTCCTGGCACATTTGAGGAGAAATACCATTAAAGAGAGCCCAGGCTTGCATAGAGAAGAAAATAACACAGCTTTGCTTTCTCCAGGGAGCTTGCTACAAGAAGAAATTACAGAGACATTATGAGGCCCAGTCTCATTCCAAAAAAAATGCTCACCGGCTTCACATTGATGACCAGAGTGATACCATGCTCTAAGAGCATGTCCTGGGCAATTCGAGACACAGTCTTCTCAACAAGGACCAGATTTGGCCTGACATCAACTATGCGCTGTACATAGTTCTTCAGGAACTCCCTTTCCTGCAGACAGGAAAAAGTATAGCAGTTAACTACTGCAAATCCATCTGAAAACACCCCATACCATTTTACATGGAAAAGGCTTTAAAAAGTGCTATAATTACAGTATCTTAAACCAAAGCTGTCTGCAAAATTATGTTCTCCACTTACAGATACATGCTAATACTGTGTGCTGGCACTCAGAGATGCTTCCATTCACAAGGAGTATGCCAGTGTTTTATGTCTCTGAAAGTCTGTGCACAGAGCCTCAGTCCCTAAATCCGTACATGGGGACAGTATTTCTGGAGTGGAATCCCAAATGCTAGACACTTCAAAATTGCTCTTCTAATCCATGTCCACTTTCCACCTTCATCTCACTATCCACACATATTTTTATCACCATGCACAGAAAATAGGGCTGCAACTGTATCAGAACTAAAGACCTACACAGTTAGGTACAGCTCCCTAAGACAGGAATTCTCCATTATCTTACTGCTGCTTATAACAGTCAGGTTTTAAAAGTTCTATGCAAGAGAAAAATATCACAAGAGCAGTTTGCCGGCTCCTCAGAATACATTCATGTTAGCATAGCAAAGTTCAAGCTTTTGCTAGAAGCTAACCTTTCAAATTGAACCAATATTTCTATAGTATTTTCTGCCCTATAGGACTTCAATGCAGATACACATGTATGATCATGTTGTGAAGCAGACACTGCAAGACCAGTATTTACAAAGTATAGTAGATACTTCTACCATATTCAGACAAAGGACAGGCCTCAATTTAAGCTTTTACTAGAAAAACAACTCACCAGGCAGAGAGAAGTTTTATTGCTAAAGCTTTCACATCTGTAATCCTGTCTATTAATCACTAAACACAAGTGTTCTTAAATACACTCTAAGGAAGCAGTCAAATACAGTAACAAACTTTATGGGCCAAGCTCAGTAGGGCACCAAATACCCATGCTATAGGCATCCTGGCAAACTCCCAAAGACCAGTTGTCAGCATGTCAAACAAAAGCTCTCTCCATTTCAGTGTTTTCATACATCAGGCAACTCCCTGCTCACAGGGAAGGTATCATTCCAAAATGGTATGTAGTAGTCTGTCACTTCGTTAAATTGGTTGTTGTCCCATTTTCTCAAGCCTGACAAGAAATAACATGGGTGCCATCTAACTCTCACCTATACTCTCCTCTAATATTTCTTCACATACATAAGCCATATCTAGTTCTGTATTCTCCTTGTATAGTGCAGTGTTTTCTAAAACACTGTATTTAATTGTGTGGATCCTAAGATCACTCAATACATGTAACTGGATGACAAAACCCTCAGCACAAGAGTACAGGTTTGTATTGCATTTACTGTAGATGTTTTCTTAGCTAGCTGTAGAAGAATTTTTTTTCCTCTTTCCTATGCAATCCCACTTACTCATCTCAACCCTACACAGTAAATAAATCAGACATGCACTAGAGTTCAGACAACTTTAACCAAGAACAAAAGCACACTCTCACCTGAAGTACAATAGGGTCTATACAAGTAAACTTTGTTTCTTCTCGATATAGGTACTCAATTGAGCACTTCAGCAGAAGAATTTTAGGATTTTTTAAGCAAGAGTTCATCTAAGATAGACATAAAAAATAGTTAAAATACAAACACTTGGAAGGGGAAAAGTATGTAAGGTAAGACAGGCTTCGCACAAATTATTTACTTTGTTACCCAAAAAGTAGCAGCTCTCTCTCTCCCACAAACTCAACTACATATTCTTCCTGGCATTTCACAGCAGTTTCTGGTCACCCACAAAAATCCTAAAGTCTCAATACACTTCAGAGCCTCCACCCAGATCACTTCTATCTTTCTTGACCTCCTGCCTTATTTAAGGGCTCACTTTACTACACTGCTATAGGTCAGAACTACAAACGCCTTTTCTTGGCTAAAACTTGGGGTAATTATTAGATGCCTTCTAGGGTGGCAGGGGTGAAAAGGATGTTTTTCAGTACACACACAAGGAAAGCTTCTCCCTCTAGAATCTCCAAGATACAAGAAAACAGCTTGGAAAATAAATGCTTTAAAAGTAGTTCTTGTTTAGGTTCTCAAATTAGAGAAAGATCACAAATCTTGAGTGGCAGGAGAAGCTTCACAGCACCAAAAGAAAGTCACAGAACACTTGTTTTCTCAGCACACACTGCAGCCTGCATTTGATTAATCAAGCCTGAGTTACCTTTTTGTGTGCAACATTCTTAGTGCAAACAAATCCATTCACCACCATGGAGTCAAATTTCTTTCCACCAGGGATCTAATAAAGCAAAGAACATTTTTAGAACTGTCATATACTCCCATAACTTCTCATGCAGTAGACTTAATACACAGAATACCCATTGTAGTTCACATGCAAGCTTCAGCTACACCCTCAATTATCAGATGAAAGATCACAGTCATGCTGAACGTACAACTGGCAAAGTAGTAAGTTCCAGCAACTCTATGCTCCTCCCAGCAGCTGCTTTTTTGCTAAAAAAAGGGAAGCTAACTTCTATAGGCCATAGGGAGTACATACCTTAGCATATGCCACTTGTACTGACAAATTTTAAGGAAAGGGAAAGGAAAAAGAAAGAAAAGGAAAAAAAAAAAATCTCTCTACCTACTATTTCAACAGATCATACACTTGACTGGTATGCCTACAGTCACCACTAGTCACAGAAGGAATAAACAATATGAAACAGGTTTCTGAATGACCTGTTTCAGAGGACATTTCTGTCATCAGCACATCATAACAACATTCAGCTACAAAGCGCTTTCACCTCTGAACACCTGCTTTTTGAACTGGAGTTTCAGAAGACCCAACAACAACTGATACTTCCCAGACAGATGCCACAGCACTACCATCAGAACCATAAGGCTCTGATAAGCCACATCTTGCATGGCTTCTAAACAAAATAGTGCTCCTGAGGTGAATTTCCTCAAAGAAAAACAAGCCCAAGCCTTTGATCCTCAACTACTCTAGCTTCTTGGATATTAATTTCACATGAATCTCTCAGAAGAAATTCTGCATGCTACAACTTCAGCCACCTGGCAAAACTGGATGTACCATCTCATAACAGCTACATTTTCCTCTTGAAGAAATCCATGCTACCTTTCATGGGAGGAGTTCAGTCCTACATAATGGATAGTTATAGGGCAACAGATTGCTACACAGTCCTGCAAGCTACTTATCCAGCATTCAGTACATTGCCAATCCAAGCACAAAACAAGCTGAAACCAAAAAAAGGAAGCAAGTCATTACAGGGGTGTTGCTTTTTGCTACCATCTGCAGCCTACAGCCTGAAAGAAGAGGTCAGCTCCAGGCATTAAAGCAGCTTTCTTAAGACACACAGTTCCTCCTATGCAACATTTTCTAGAACCCCACCTTATCCAAAGGCTATGTTTGTCAATTACATCTCTGAACATACTGGGAGCAGTGGGAAGAGGACTCTTCAAAACGAGCGGTGCTGCCAATAGCTACATCTTTTTGCTTGCCTACATACACTGTCTGAAACTTACCTTTTTGATGTGGACAAACTGTCGGATATCCATGTCATCATCTCTGTTCTTGACATCAGGACGCACAGTTTGCACTACCTGACAGACCACAGGTACGATAATATCCCTCCAGGAGAGTGACAAGGACTCATTGTACAGCAGCTGCTGAAGCAATGCCATCATGTGGTTGTGATTAGCAGACCTGTGACAAGTGCAAAATACAGAATTCTCGTGTGAAAAATACAGAGCAGTATTTAGTTGAAGTCACATTTCAGAAGTAAATTTCTTAACATTTATAGTGAAGGACACCCTCTGAAGGAATAGCTGCCTAGAATGTTCCACAGTCATCTCTGGTCCAGTACGTCAATATATAAAAATCGGGGAGGGGGATAAAACCAAAATCTACTGTAAAAATGCTGTTTTCTTAATGCACATTAGTTCCTCTTACTGCCCGCCATAGATCAAGTCCCACTGAAAACTGGTGGAATAGGGGGACTCCAGGAATTGTTACTCAAATATGTAAATTTCTTTTTCTACACGTTTCTTACAGCAGTCTTTCCATGGCTTGTTTCTCCCCATTCTCTTCTCTCAGCAGATCTAGATTGCTGTGGTGCCAGCCTAGGGGTGTGAAAAGCAGTTCTTTGGACTTTTCCTCCACCCTTCTGTTGAATAACGACTCTACAAGAGACAAACAACCTTTGGTAGTACAAGATCACAGTTGAATACTCTTCTCTTTCTGAAAGGCTACTTCAAAAAGGAAAAAAAATACTAAGTCATTAAGCCTAAGATTCTTGAAATACTTACTTCAAGCTAGACACATGGTAACAGCCTGTAGCAAAGATTATCAAGTGTTACAATGGTGAGAATACAAAGTAAAAGTGAATTTCTAAAATTCTTTTATTGCTAATACAGAGCAGATGGATTTCTCTTCCAGAATTGAATTGTTATGAAGTTTGTTAAAACAAACAAAAAAAAGTCTTACAACCCAGTTTTGCCTATAAATAAGCAGCAAATTTCAAATATCATGTACATTTATAGTAGATAATTATAATGGTTTTCAGACTTAGAACATTGGTCAAAAGCACTAACTTGATCCACAAAAAGCTGCTGCTTTGAAGACATCTATGTTTAAGTGGCATTAAAAGATACAGCTATTTCATTCATGATGCTGCACAAGTATCGAAAATATCTTGGTAAAGGCCTTGTTTAGTGCCTCTCCCAAACATACTTTAAATAAATGTTATGCTGCCAATTCAGATGTCAGACTTTGAACCTTGATGGGACTTGCAGCCCTGATCCCACTTTGCTGCTCAGGTGCAAAGGGAGCTGCCAGCAGGCCAGTTCACCTAGCATATGTCACAGTATTTAATACTAAAGAACTCTCGAGGATCTTGTGTCAAGAAAGTGGCATAAGCTCTTCAAAAGATCTCAGTACATCTTCTCACCTCCATCCATCTAACCATCACATACACAGATATCCTTCAGCTACAATAAACAGGGTTCCAAGGAAAGCTCTATCCATTGAATACATTTTTTAATCCTAAATGTCAACATGAACTATATCCATTTGTGCAGCAACTCCTCCTTCTGTTTTGCAGTGCCAAGATTAGAAATTATGTCAGCAAAGCATTGTCTGCTTTGAGAGAGTTACTAGGTTACTTCCCACACAGGTATTACAGTACAATAATGGGAAGTTATAAACTTCCCCATTCTTACAGTGGCTGACTATAAGTCATTCATGCTAGTAGTGCATAAAGGTTTAACAGCAAGTATGTAAGCCTTCAGAATTCAACCTTTAAACTATTCACAGTGCAAAATAGTAATCTAAACAGGAATACTGGAAGGAAAACAAAAAACCACCAACCACCAACGCTGTTTAAAAACAACTAACTTGTTCCAGCTGTTCCATACACAAAAATTAGCTGTGCAGATTAATGTTTTTCCCCTTCCCTTTCTCCTGCAGAAGCTCAGTTAAAAACAAAACATCAGTTTAATCAAAGCCTTAATTTTCCTGGCTGCACATTGGACTTCCCCCCCCCCCCCCCCCATTTCCTCCCCTCCCCTGAGCTCACACAATCAATATCATTAAATGGAAGATAACAAGCCCACAAGCACACCTGGCCATAATATTGGAAGTCAAATGGGTTTTAAAACTCACAGCTGTGTCTAACGGCCTTTCATTTCAAAAGTAGTGGTGGTGGTGGTAATGACAAGAAACTCAAAGATTTAAGAGATGAAGCTTTAAGCTACTCTGTAGAAGCAGTGCAATTAATCATACCACATCTTCATCTGCTTGCACAGAAATTTAGAATCAGTATCTCTTATGTAAGTGTGTGGGTGAAGCTGTGAACATAGATGTCTCTTAAGACTTCTTTAAAAGAAAAGCAAAAGCTTTTTTTGAGTGCTTTTGAATGAAGAAATCTGAGAAGTGAAAGAAATTAAAGCTAGAAAGTGCATTCAGGAATGTTATAGTTTATCTACCAGTTTTGGCACAAGTAAGTTCAAATTTACTGTCAAGTAAGTATTTCTAAAAGGTCAATGTCCTATTAAAGGAATATAATACATCAAAGCTGCACAACAGAAACATCTGAAGTTTATTCTTACCTTTAATAAAAGCATCACTTATAGAGAACATCTGCTGCCCTCCGTTTTCTGGATTCAAGTACTCTGAAAGAAGAGAGAAAAGAGAGATAGGCGGAGAGAACAACAAATGACAAGTTACACTGGTGCACCCATATAATTACCATGTACACACCCACACCCAAAGCAGCAGTATTACTCATCCAAGTGTTTAGTCACCAATTTAGCAACAGCCTGATGAGTGGTCAAGACAAGAATATCCTCTCATTCTTGTTCTATCAAAAAAGTTCCAAGATGACAAAAAAAAAAAAAAATCTTATTACTGTGAAGAAACAAAACAAAGTAGATGAGAGCAAAGACTGAACTACAAGTTGAAGAGTTTGCTTGTCCAATGGACCCACAATACACATTTCTAGATTTGAATGAGAATGTATTAAGCTGCAAGCAGACACCATGAGAATGTCCACACATGGAATGACCTTCTTAGTCCAATCTAAAAACGCACCTTCAGAAGTCATTTTGCTCTCACACTCCAAAGAAGTGTCTCAGACTGAAAGTGAGACCAGCCGTAAGATTTATCTCACACACTGAAAAAAGCAAAAGACAGCCTGCCTTTCAAAAGCTACAAATATAAACTCTAGAACAGCTTGAAGTGTTCTGAGGAATCTGTGCTGACAGAGGCAGACTCTCAGTGACAAAGGAAAACAGAAGTTATGTATCACTTTATATAGGGGAAAAAGGATGAAGGTCCACCACCTACATTTTAAGTATGCTACACCTTGATCTTTCATGCAGGCTGGCTGGCTACAAAAACCTTGTGTTCTCCAGTGGCCATTAGCTTGTTAGGCCTTCATCTGGTTCCTTGCTTCTACAAAGAGGGATTGCACCATGGAGAAACAAGGACAATAACCCAATTGCTTATACAGGGTGATAATTCAAAGTCTGAAGCTAACGCTTTACCACCTTTCCTGAGAATGGTCCAGATCAACTGCCACAAAGCAAACACAAAGCCAGGTACCTTTCAGACACTGACAGCATGCAACAGAAAGTTGACAGGACACAAGCCATCACAAGTCTCCGAATATCAATAGTCAAGAGACCTCTCACATGCAACCAGTTTAAAAATCTGAACTTGTCTGCAGTTGCCAGTCTGCAGACACTCAATAGACAAATACTGCACCAAAGAGAAGTTATAAGCCACCCTTGCAGCTTGATGGTTGTTTGCAGATTCCTTCCATCTCCTCCTTAGATGAAGCATTTATTACAAGCAACCTGCTGCTTCAGAAAAGCTGGCTCACCCTCAGCATTCACTCCCCCGCAGACTACCTAGAGAAAGTCATGTCATGCTGTATGTACATGAGCATGTACACTAGCACCTCCATCCTTCTCCACCTTGTAACAGCCTCAGGGCAGCAGCTGCATAAGCACTCGAATTAAGTCTGACACATACTTCTGCCTGGCATGGCCAAGGCAGGAGCTAATCCCATCTGAAACCTAACCCTAGTTACACTCTGGACAAAGACACAGGTAGCACCTCCAAACCAGGAATGCTTCTCATCAATACAGCTTCATCTTCTATAACTTTGCTTCCAACTGAATAAACTGGACCAGTTCATGAAGAACTGCATGATGTGGGAAGGATTCACATTAGAAAAGATCATGGAGAAATGTCTCCCATAGCAAGGACACCAGACTGGAAGAGGAGTGTGAGCAGTCCTCCCATTGACAAGGAAGAAGTCAGTATGCAATAACAAATTGACTGCAAACCCCTTTTCCCATGACTCCTGCACCACCAGAAGGAAACAGGTTGAGAAAATGGGGAGTAAAGTTAAGGCTGTGAAGAAGGGAGGGGTTTTATTTCTCATTATTGTACTCCGATTGGTAACAAGTTGAATTTTTTAGTTCCCAAAATTGTCTGTTTTACCCATAACCATAACTGATAAGGACCCAGGAGCCTTTCATTCATTTTCTCCTCCCTAACCCACCAGAGGGGAAAAGCGAGCAAGCAGCACCATGGTGCTCTGTTGTCAGACGGGCTTAAATCACCACAGACACACTATAAAGTACCAGTTACAGTATCATCTGCCTAAAGACATTAAGTCACTATACATGTAAAATACTACAAGCCAGCTAACTTGGAGTCACTAGAGTTTCATGGAAACACACCAGACATTAGTCAGCCTATAACATCACAAGTCCTGCCATTAGACTGAACATATGCAAAGTACTCTGTTACTAAAACACCAGCTGATACATCACAGGCTTTGCTTCAAAGCAGCTGACCTGTGTGACTGGTGGAAACTGAATATCCCTTAATTATTTTAAGAAGCCCACTAATCACTTAGATCAAAGTTGATCTGAACTTCTAGCACCCCTGTTTTGCCCTGTCAGTCCTCCCACAATGGCTGTAATTTGCACGGTTGTGAGGAAATCGAATTACCAGCCTCAAAATGTAAGTGTGATTTTCAGTTTTACTTCATGTCAAAGAAAAGTAAATCACTGTCATCCAGTCTGAGGACAAAAGATAATTCTAATAAAATCAAGAGCCAAACATGTCCATTATAGTCAGAGGGAAGGTACTGACCCCTGAGAGCAGCAAACACAGTGTCACTGACTACAGGAGCTTAACTATCTAGTTTTGGCTGCCTAATCATTGTGACACTCTGTAGCAACCTAGATGACATCTTTGGTTCAATAAAGCCAGGATCAATCAGGAATACAAAGTGAAAGTCTTTGCACTCCAGTATTTCCAGACCAAAGCTTTATAAGTCATTCAAGGCACTGTGGTATGCAGAGTTTTGTCCCACCTAATATTTGAAGGCCATGAATAACACACATCTGAGTGCCTACAAAACTTCAGTCTCCCTATTGCCAAGAAGTGCATTTTGCTATTTGTGATGTTGTCATACATTTTAACTTGTTGATCCCTGGTTAAGTCTTTCCTCCAGAGACTCTCACAGCAGGAATTCAAGCCAGTATTTACAGCAAGTCCTCTGTATTTGCAGAGGATACCAATTTTTCAAAAAAGTGAAAAAAAATACCTTTTCGTGGTGCACTTTTATAACTCACATCTCCATCCTATCTTATTTCTGGGCATATTGTTGGTATTTTGCCCTCAAGGGAAACCCATTCTCTTAAAAGGAATTGTTCCCAGTTTTCCACTACTAATTACATTCCTACAGAATAACCTGGCTAAGACATAGATATTTCAGGAACAGATGAAAACACTAGTCAGCAGTGGTTCACCAAACATAGCAGAAGGCTGCCAACATATATAATTCAAAGGCAGAAGTCTCTCTCCTTTCAGTTCCACAACCACTTGCCTTTTCTGCCGGTCTTCTCTGACCTCTCCATCATCAAAACCTCTCTCATAAGAGTTTCAGTTCTAGCTGTAAGCCCTGATTTGGTCAACCACTTTTGAGAGAATCAGGCTCTCTTACATTTCCTCTTCATCACGCACTGCCTTTTGTATGAGAAAATAATGACTGAGAAGTCTGCAACCAGACCTATCCCTCTAGACGTCCTTTAACACTGGCCAAACTGATCACTGCCTGCTTTACTGTCAACATACACAGATAAACTGGCTACAGCTGTAAATTAATAAACTAGTGAAGCACACCTGGGCCTGTTTCAAGCTCACTGAATAGACCATCTCTCCTTCCTAAAAGGAATTCATTGACACATTCTTTTCCACACCTTTCCTTCCCTGCAGATGCATTTGCTTCTCATTTCATTAGGGAGCAACTAAAAATAAGTTGAAAGGCACCAATAATGAGCTGGTGTCAGTAGAGCTGATAACCCATCTGACATCAACTCAATGCTCTGCCTCTTTCTTTGAGAGAAAAAATAAGAAAGATTTCTCTTCCTCTGGATGTGTATTTAGCAAATAACAAAAGGTAGCCACAATAGGCACTGAGATGCTCTATTTAATTTGTATCACTCTCTCTTCCATGTCTGACATACTTTGAAAGTCAGCTGTGACCAGTTCTCCTTCATCACTCTCCTTAGTGACCATTACACAGTTTCAGAAAAATCAATCCGTATAGTAAGCATAAGGTAAATCTTGCATTCTGATCCATAACAACAGAAGAAATCCATCCAACTTTACAGAAGCATCAGGTCTCCATATTATTTAACACTGGATCATCTTGTAAAGTTGGAAATACTGAAGGGATAGGGTGAAACACATTTAAAATAAGAAAACCCTTAGATGCAGTTAAAGAGAGAAGTCTACATAGCTGATGAAACCTTAGGTAAGGAAGCAAAGCAAAGATATCAGTAGCTACTGAGCATGAAAAGTAACTAGAATATACGAGACTCAAGCCAGTGGCAAGCCCTGGTTTCAGTCAGCCTTTGTCCAATTTAGAGAATGCACCTGTCAACAGGCATTTTTTCCATAAGGATTTTGCTTCTAGTTAAAAATCTTTCAATTTAGTACTTATTCGGGAGAAAATAAATTCAAAACAAGTCTTCAACACTAAGTATGACTTCTTCCTACTTCACTTAGGTGGATGTTGTCTCCTAAACAAATGTTTTTTATATGGATGAAGTTAGGCCTTATTGCTCACCAGTAAGATCATTCTGTCAAATACAAACTTATTACAAATCATTACAAGCCAGCACACAGCTCCTGTAAGTTAATTTTGGTTGTTTGTGGGGTTTTTTCTTGCTTGCTTTTCCAGTTTAATATCAAACTGTAGAAACACATATCAAAGTGGTTTATGCACAGACTACTTTTTCAGCCCAGTTAGCCAAAAATTGTGTATGTGGATCTGCCCTATTATGTATGGCCAGGAGACTTTGCTTCAGCTGCAAGAGAAAGTCACAGCGGAAGTTACACACTCACAGAGGAAGTGTCTCAATAAGTCTACTGAGCCTCCTCAGATGTGAGCACATCAAAACTGCAAGTGAGTGCCAGCTAAATATTGTATTTCCCCCTCTGTAAGACAGCTACAAAAGTAGTGTCCAAACGGGTCAGTATATTAGGGCCCAGCTCTCCATCATGTGCAACTCCAGCTGGTGACTACCTCATACCTTTTTGGTCAGCAGGGTGAGGGGGCACATGTGGGTACTTGGAGTGCTTCTTGATATGGAAGTTCACGTTGTCCAGCTCCACGTTCAGGCTGATGGAGGCGGCTGAATCACTGTCCATTGTGGACTGGAAGCTGCTGACTGAAGTGCGCTTGCTAGGGCTGGCGGAGTCTTTTAGTGTTGGGTAAGGGGGAAGATACAGGGAGGAGAAGGATTCAAATGGGTATCATGAGGGTACCAGAGAGGAGAAAAACTGTCTTTAACACATAAAGACCAGGAATACAGTGTTTTCATAGCTCTAATCCTATCTTCATGTGCACATGCTAACATACTGGACATTCTTTAGTGCATTACTGCAGGCTCCAAATCAAACAGAAGTCTGCCTGAGAAACAGAAGACTGCAATTTACAGGCTTCTCCTCCGTTACAAGCAAGAAGCTTTACCAGTTCCACTAAATACAAAATACTGCATCTGTCACAAGAACAGGAGGACTAGCTTGGTTATAGTTTGCTTACAGCCTTACAGCCCCATATGCACACGCACACACACAAAGCAAGACATGGTTAAAACTACTATGTCCCAAAGGAATGGAGATAAGAGGGGAGAAGGCAGAGTGAGAACAAGACTCAGGTGAAACTCACTGGCTAAGTTATCTTCTCCTTCATCAGCAATCTGCTCTGTGTCGCTGTCATCAAACTTGATATCTTTGAACCAGGATGGCTCAGAGTGCCCTTCTACAGAGTTCACAGAGTCACTGTCTGGAGATGGGGTTTCTGAGAACTCTGTGCTCTAGAAGACAAGGGAGGTTAAAAAAAAAAAAAAAAAAGGTGTCAAAGCACAGCTCTGATGGAATATTAAGGAGCCTTAGAAAGGAACCTGCTACTAATGCAGATCAGGTATTTTAAAAATCACAGGATACTCTCAGTGTGCTGATCCAGGTTAGTAATAGAGCCACCCCCTTGGCATGACATGAGAACTCTTTGCAATAGGATACAAGTATTTCTTTACACTTCTCTTGCTTAGTGTCTGCCTCCTCCCCATAGGTTGTGATTAAGTGGCACTAAATAACAAGTTTATTCTGCTGCATACACATTTTCTGTCACCACATCTAGCTAAGCGTTTTTGAATGCTTCCTATCCCCAGCCAAGGTGGGTAGTGGATCATATCCTTTACCCAGAAACCAGTACATACACCTTTCAGCAGAGGCTGATTCTAAGTTACTGTAGCAGCTCTGTAACCCACCAAATTCAGTAGCCACACCCGAAAGAATCATAGCTTCCTATTCCTTTTACCTGTAATGGTCTGTAGAGGGCATACTCATCTCTAAAGAGCTGATCATGATGACTGACGCACTCCAGCCAGCGTCCATCAACCAGTGCTTGCCCTATTGCAATGGCTTGGACCCTGGAGGAGTAAGAATAGAAACTGTTTTCTACATCTAGTTATAAACACACGTTTTATGGTACAAACATGCTACAAAAAGAAAGAGTAATTTGCTACACATTACTCATCAGTATCCCACTGCCATGCTGACATTATTTAAAATATTGTGGAGAGTCAGAGTGTCCAAGTAAGGAGCTAGATGAGACTGCCAGTACCCTAAACTCAGCTGAGGCATCCACTAGATGGAGACACTGTGCTCTTCCAATACTGTTAGCTTGAGTTTGTACATACACAGATCATCTCTGCTGAGGACAGCTGCTCTACACTTAAGAGAGGATACCAAATTCTTTGTACCCACTAACAACATTAAATCCTGCCAGCCCTAGCAAAAAATTTAGCTATTCAGATTTGCCCTTTAGATCAGTGAACATTTTGGGACAGTCTTGTAACATATTCACCGTTGCCCACCTATTTGAGTGATACTTGTCCCTTAAACTGCCTCTCACACTGGCTCCCAAACCAGACCGTCCTCTGTGCCCTGTTGTTTTAGGCCACAAGGAGTCAGAACTCAACCTTCTTTGGTAGTAAATGAAAGAGAAATCTAAATTTTGTTTCTTTCTCATCTTCCTGCAAAGAGGTCTATCTCTGCAATCTAAGCTACCCTTTATCAGCTAAAACTCAAAACCTCCTGTCACAGAAACAAGAGACACCTGCTGTCCTAAAGCAGGGACAAAGGGTTACCTTGTGCTTATGTGCCCATTTCTAATAAGCCAGTTGACCAGCTCTTTTCCCACAATGCAGTTGGGATGTGTCCGCAACCAGTAGCGATGGTCTTGAAACTCCATCCCGCTGTTGTGGTGGCAGATTTTCTTCCACAGATCCTTTAGCTGGGCTGAGTCCTTGACAGGGAGACATGCAAGTTATTTACTAAATCTCTGACCTTAATGCTGATTTGAAAGACATCTACCTGGGCCCTCAGATCACCTTCTAAATCAAGTGCTCTCCACAAAGAGGTATAAAATCTAAGCCATTTTGCAGAACCTATGCAAAGATGCAAAACAGCAAACAGACACAAGATCCACTCCTTATATGCTTCCTTTTATATAAACTTGAGAACAAGAAAGAAACTAAAGCGGATACCCTCAGGATCAAGGGGAAGTTGACTTTAATACGGTAAGATTTTATACTGTCTAGAAGATACTGAAGTCCTCACTACTGCTCTCCTGAACCCTGTTCTCAAACCCAGGTAATATGTGTAAATATAGAGGACAATGAAAATTCATCCTTTGGCAGGGGGTTCTCCTATATAATCTGTGCTCAACCAAGGCTTTGTGAAAGCATACTAGTCCATTTTCAAGCCCAGATATAAAGTACTTTACACAGCAACCCACACTGCTATATTCAGGTTCTGAGATATCATTTTATCAAGTTGTTTTGTTGGGGTTTTTTGATTGTCCAGTGTCAAGCCTTTTAATAGACACTGCTAGCTTTGGTGAATAAGCAAAATAAAGGTGTGTACCCCTCCCAACTCAACTGACCATTTTTCATTCTGTTGATCTCTTCCCCTCACCACTTTGAACACATCAGGATGTACCTTGAATTTATTTTCAGGCCTGCTAAGCACATACACCAACTCTTATGTAGTCTATGCTTCACTGAAACCGAGCTGTCTTTCTGCACATGGCCACCTTCTGCTTTTCCTCATGCACCCTGCTTGGCACAGCAAAATCCATTGTTGCAGAGTGGAAACTGGGACCTGGGATTACTTTGAGAGAACAAAAGAGCACCCCAGAGGGTGGAAAAGAGACACTGCAGCTGACTCTCTCAAATGCTTCACTGATCTTATTTTTGTGTAGTAGAACAAAAAAGGAAAAAAATATCTTTAATTAAATTTTAACTGGTTTAAGCTTTCCAGTTAACTGTCAGACACTCATTTTATTTTCCCAAGGGTGCCCTGAGATCCAACATTTGATGTAACTGGTAATTCCACAGTTCAGCTGCCTTGTAGTTTACCCTCTCGCTCACATGGTGAATTCAGTAATCTGGACAAACTTTTGACCTCTAGTTCAAAGTATGTGCTTACCACAGCACACGTGTATCCTCTTCTATCCTTTTTTTCCATAAGCAACATTCATTAGTCTCCTAAGTGGAATATGTTAAGCCTTGAATTAACAGCTCTGCATGCAAAGAGCATTAAATAAATAGTGGGAACTCCCAGAAAACCCTACATTAATTTACATTGCACTTCCTGCTCTTACATGACCAGAAACAATACCACCAATCCTCTTTTCTCTAAGGAAGGAAACAGGCAAATAAATTTAACAATACAAAGCTGAAATGCACTGGGATTTGATCATCTTGGCCCAAGGTGTGTTCACAGCATTATAATTTCATTTTTCCTGCATTAACATACAAGCATGAAGCAGTGTGGTATAAAGATATGCCTTTAAAGTGTTTCCCCCTCACATGGTTATCCATTTACAGAGCACCCTGGAAAGGAGTTGTGCAGCTGAACAGAAATGAGAGCTGCTGCATGCTCAAGAATACTCCTATGCATTTTGTTGACAGCAGGTAAATATCTAACACAGAAATCAGCCTTCCTGATTTAGATTTGCATCGTGAAGCAATCTTGAATCTTTTAGTAAGTAAAATACACTCCCTTCCCTTGATCCTTTTTGCCCCATTTGTTGGAAAAACTTCCCTATTGCAAAGAAAAGAAACAGTTTTCTACCGACCGTTGTAAACTGCCACCTATCTCATAGCCCTTGCCTGGAGGGGATAATAGGATTACACACAACACTGCTGCAAATTGATTTTTCTTCGAACAAGTACGTCACTACAGCCTTCCATAAAATGTTATATTTATTCTGCAAATAAGGGAGAGGCCAACTTGTGTTTGGGCCCAGTAAGCAGTAGCAGCTTTAACCCATTCAGCATGGTGTAACCATTTTTAAGCAGCCATTTAAAGTTTCCAGTTATGTGGCCTATGAAAGGCAAAATCTGAACTTGGACAAATACAAAATCAGGTCACCGCGTTGCAGCCACAACCATGACAAGTTTAATCCACAAAAAGCCACCACACACCATCTCTACACAGCATAACACATTTCCCAAGACTAAAAATGTAAATGCCTTTATGTAAGCATCACATGGAACAACGTTTGTTTCAGGATGGCAGAGGAGAACAACGACAAATCAATATTCTCCATCTCTACATCACTTAAAGGAGTGCTCAGACAGGAGCCTTTAAAGATAGCAAGATAAAAGAAAGGCAAAATTCATTGCCTTCACAAAGCAAGAGAAACAGAAATCTGAAAGGTACCAGAAGGATTTTGCGCTCATCCTCGCTGGTCTCTGCCTTCATATGTGTGCGACTGGCCTGTGGGCTGACAGATGTCTCATAGGCAGGCACCATTGGTGAACCTGACCGATCCAGTGACAGGTTAGTGATGCTGGCTGATCTGTAGAGAGAATGAGAATTGAAGTACAAGTGCTCCTTGTGCAGTTCTTCAGCAGAGAAGGCACTGATCTTGCAGCATGCTAAAAAGGAACTTAAGCCTGTGACAGTGATCACAGTCCCTTCAGACTCACTGCTCCCTCCCCTGTCAAAGCAGAAGAAAGGATCCCTAAGAAGCAAATGTATGGCTTTGGAAAACCTAGAGTTAAACAAACTTCTGCAAAGCTCTTTGTAGGAAACAATTACAACTAGTTTAGCACAGTAATTCACTTACACCTACATCTGAATAGACTGGGGAAAGGTCTGGATGCTGGGTAATTAGAAGCTCTGTCAGTTTGAAGGCAAGACAGGTTCCAGCTAGGGCAGCCAACACCAGGATCTCTGCAACAGGGCACTGAAATTCCCCCTCCTGGACCAATCTGAAAATCCTTTTCCTCAACTCTCTGAAATAGATGGCTAACAAATTGCAGAGTCTAGAAGTTTGAGCACTTGTTCCCCAGGGTGGCTAAACTGCTGATGCTGGAGGCCACTACAGCCAGCAATTTTCCTTGTACTGCAATACAGAGCACCCACCTGATCTCAGCCCATCTGTTAGGAAATCTTGGCTGTGCTCTCCAGCACAAACACCATTTCACAATAACAACCACAAACTACAAATGCAGGTACACTCTGCTCCAGTATCCCACAATTAGACTAAGCCTATGGTTAATCAGAGTATATTGTCCTATCATAGCAATAAAGTGCATGCAACACGACCTATTCATGCTAACAATGCCCTAAAGAGTGAAGATGGAAAACACTTCAGTATGCAGCAACAAAGAAGCTCAAAATGCCAATGCTGAACTGCCTCAGGAGGCTTGCAGTAGACTCAGTGCCAAGAACTGTCGCCAGTCTCTAGTCTTTGGAATGTCAGATAAATTCACAGGCTAACAGGCACACTCATTATTACCAAGAACGCTCAATGCACAATGTAGCAGAGCTCAGCCATGAAATAGCAATGCCACTCTATTTCAGCTTTTATACTGCAAGTACAATAGTCTCAAAATCCCTGCTTTTTCCTCCTCTCTCTCAGAGGAATAGTGGACTGATCAAGGGGTTTAGTTCAGTCCTTTTTATTCATTTATGCAGAATCAAGTCTACCTGGACTATAGCAAGGCCTTTGATACCGTCCCCCACAGCAAACTCCTGGCCAAGCGGTCAGCCTGTGGCTTGGACAGCAGCATTCTGAGCTGGGTTAGGAACTGGCTGGAGGGCTGAGCCCAAAGAGTGGTGGTGAATGGTGCCACATCCAGCTGGCAGTCAGTCACTAGTGGTGTCCCCCAGGGATCAGTGTTGCACCCAATCCTGTTTAAGATCTTTGTTGATGATCTGGACAAGGGGTTTGAGTCCATCATCAGTAAATTTGCAGATGACGCCAAGCTGGGGACAGGAGTTGATCTGTTAGAGAGAAGAAGGGCTTTCCAGAGGGACCTTGACAGGCTGGACAGATGGGCAGAGTCCAACAGCATGAGATTCAACACATCTAAATGCCAGGTTCTGCACACTGGCCACAGAAACCCCATCCAGTGCTACAGGCTGGGGTCAGCACGGCTGGAGAGCGGCCAGGCAGAGAGGGACCTGGGGGTACTGGTTGATGGTACGCTGAACATGAGCCTGCAGTGTGCCCAGGCGGCCAAGAAGGCCAATGGCATCCTGGCCTGTATCAGGAACAGTGTGACCGGCAGGAGCAGGGAGGTCATTCTGCCCCTGTGCTCAGCACTGGTTAGGCCACACCTTGAGTACTGTGTCCAGTTCTGGCCCCTCAGTTTAGGAAAGATGTTGACTTGCTGGAATGTGTCCACAGAAGGGCAACAAGGCTGGTGAGGGGTTTGGAGCACAAGCCTGTGAGGAGAGGCTGAGGGAGCTGGGGGTGCTTAGCCTGGAGAAGAGAAGGCTTGGGGAGACCTTATTGCTCTCTACAACTACCTGAAGGGATATTGTAGACAGGTGAGGGTTGGTCTCTTCTCCCAGGCAATCAGCACCAGAACAAGAGGACACAGTCTCAAGCTGCACCAGGGAAGCTTTAGGTTGGATGTTAGGAAGAATTTCTTCACAGGAAGAGTGATTGGCCATTGGAATGTGCTGCCCAGGGAGGTGGTGGAGTCACCATAACTGGAAGTGTTTAAGAGACAGGATGAGGCACTTGGTGCCGTGGTTTAGTTGATTAGATAGTGTTGACTGAGAGGTTGGACTTGATGATCTCAAAGGTCTTTTCCAACCTGGTTAATTCTATTCCATGTGTACTCAGCATTACATCCATATACATCTTGGGGTAATAAGCAAAAACATTCTGACAAAGTCAGGCATCAAGGCAGGCTAAAACTCTGTCAGGCTTCCACTGTCCAGATGCTCACAAGTTAAAGCTAAATTGGCAGCTTAGCAGAAAGCATTCTTATGTGGAAGATTAGACTCACATGTAAGCCCATCATTAGGCAAGCACTCCTCTCAGGTGTTCTACAATGACTACTTTATCTGTGCCACAGACCTGTAAGCAGCAGAGAATTTTAATTTGTGTAAAATGGCACTAAGCAAGAATCAGAGCAGTCAGATTTCATATCTGTCTCTATCACAACCAGTTACGTTCAGGATTTCATTGTATTTCTCTTTTCTACAAACAGAGAGGAGTATTTTGCAATGAAATCCTTTATCTTTCAGAATGGCTTGCAAAAGAGAAGTTTGAATTCCTACACTTGCAGTATTTGACTGTTGTGCTGAGCGGTTTTTTTTCCCCCCCCATAAACAATCAGACTGAGAAAAGAACATAGGTAAGGTGATTTTGCAAGGTGAGGATGACTCTCTGGACCTTGTCTTGCCATGCTTGCCCAGAATTGGCTTTTGGTACTCGTTTATTCATCAGCATTTTACTCCCCCTAGGTGACATCTTTGGTTCCCAGCTGCACATTTAGGGTGCATCTCCTCCTCACTGTCCCCATCACACAGAAGTTAAAGGCTCCAAGCAGTCCATTGCCTGAAAGGCATACCCAGCACCCTTCTCAGCTCAGTTCCCTAGTCTTTAATGGTCCTGTTAGACCCCTCCAACTTGCTCAACATTCTTCATTCCTGCAACACCAAAGCAAAGTAGTCTCTGAATGTCCCGACTCCAACAATGTAATTTGGATTATCTTTGTTTTGTTTCTCATGCCCTTGCCTCACCTGTATTTCCCCATTTTAACCAGAACAGGAGTTTGTAACCAGAACCAATGTGAAGTGGAAACTATTCATTCTTCTAATACCAGCCTATTTAGTGAAATTAAGATCAAGCATTCACAGCTTACAATAAAGCTCTCATGGATATTTCCAAGACCATCTCAGCACTCTCACATAAAGAACTACAGTGTGATTTCAGCCTAAGGAAGCCTGATAACCTAAACAAGATTATATTTAATGGAAGAGCACAGGAAGCACATAGGATAGGGAGGGAACCCACAAAACAAACCAAAACTGCACCTCTAGTCCTCCATGACCTCTGCCATTACCAAGTCTCTGTTATTCCCTATTCTTCAGCTTCCTCAGAATTCTACCTTTCTTAATCACTTCTTTCCCTTTCTGCCCTCTTCACCACCTCTCGTATTTGACTCAGCAGCAAATCACAGGTTCCTCGAAAGCAGTACATTTATGTACATGAACAGTTTTTCCTCGCATGTTGGTAACGGGGTGTGAGAATTGAAAAGAAGCCCAACTTTACAGGCTTTACAGTGAAGAGCATGCTACAAGTGCATCCAGAACAGAAAATATTTAGATATGATTAGTTTACCTGTTCCTAGCTGGTGACTTCCCTGCATCCTCCTGGACAGACCCAAGGCGTGCAGACAATGTGGTAGTTGAAGAATCTGGGTGAATCAAACTGCAAAAAGGAGTATGTTACAAACTTTTGAGACAACTGCCACATGCAGCAGCAGCAGAATGGCTAGAATTAAAATACAGTTAATTAGAATGCTATGTCTCATTCACACCCATGATTGTTAAATCCATAAGGGAATAGGGAAATCTTTCCCCATTTGTAGGCCAATTATTATCTGTTAGGCAGTGCTCGAGTCTTCTCCCTTCAGACTCAAATCTTGGACAATACAGGCTCTTCTCATTTCTCCTATTATCCTGCCTTCTCATCCTCTTCTCCTGTATCCCTTTACTATATATCCTCCTCCCTTACAGGCTGCTACTCCATGCCTTGGAGGTAGAGGCATTGCCTGATCTCCCCTAAACATCATCTTTGCAATCCAAGCAATGCTATCCTATAGGTATTGCTAGGCAGCTTTTACCAAGAAAACCTGACAGCCTTCTGTAACTGCTCAACCCAATCACTATCACCTTTGCTCTTCCTTCCTTCCCCGCTAGGAGAAAAGAGAACAGTCATACACCATCAATATAAATTCCTACTGGTAAAACCATAGATACAAGCCAATATACTTCAACTGATACAGCCACACTGATTGTGCTCTGGGATGTAGACTTGTTACTAACATGACAGATGCTCTTCATAAGAAAATTTATACAAAACTTTGCCTGCATAACTGTACTTGCCCAGAATACATTGCCCATTCACTTTTAAAAGGACACAGCCCATCAAGTTAAAACAGGCTCCCATGTCTGCTGCTCAGAAAGCAGAGCACTATCAGAAAAGCATCACTCCTCTAACAGCTTTTCTCACTGCTTTGCAGCATAAGAAAGGCTCTGACTTAAGACTTCCTCAGTAGTTTCACACCTGCCTGTTCTTCTGTTTTTAGGGAAATGAGCACAACCACCATATCTGGTTATATCTTGGTCACATAAACTGAATTAAGGTACTCATAAATTAACTTGCATACCACTTAAGAAGTACTGTGTACTTTTATTAATCTCTAAAGATCCCCTCACTTGAAAGCAGTAAGAAGAAACATACTTTAAACAAGATCAGAGAACCTTTATCAGCTGGCCTTTCAATCCCACTTCAGTTGAAACAGGTATTACTTCCACCATTTCTCTCTAATTCAGAATCATAGAACGGTCCAGGCCAGAAGCGACCTCCAAAGGTCATCTAGTCCAACTTCCCTGCAGTCAGCAGGGACATCCTCAACGAGACCAGGTTGCCCAGGGCCTTGTCAAGCCTTATCTTGAATATTTTCAGGGATAGACAGCATCTCTTACAGTTTCCTGTCCAATCCAAAACCCAACAGGCAGAGTATCAGCGTCACATCGACTTGCCTTTTGACACATTGGTAGTCAGAATGGATGTTTTTGGCTTTGTATTTTTTCATTCTGAAGCTAAAAATCTGCTCTGACACTGGTCCAGATTCACTGATTCAATAGCTTAAAGGAAAACTGCAAATAATTTTAAACTCCACTAGAAAAAAGTTTCCACATTTCAACTTGAAGAGAAGAATACAAGAAGCCAGCAAAGGATTAGATTCCTTTTACAGGAGATACCTTTCTAAGTTTCCTAGTTAGAAACCACCAGCTTTTGTCCAGGCAGGTGTCAGCCTGAAAAAACAGTTAAGAGTCTGGAGCTCAGCAGGAAGCTTCACTTTACCTTTGCCAGGTAAGATCCTCCTCAAGAAAGATGTTGCGGCTTGCTTTACGGCTCCCAACAGGCGTGCGTGGCTCACCAGGATCCAGCACCGATACAGAACATGCAGAATCCGACAGAGCATTTAAGTCTTCTCCAATGGAGTTACTGTCTGTGGAGTGTGCGTAGCTTAAGGCTATTTTGCGGCAGTAAGTGCAGGCTCGGAGATCCCCTATGGAAAAGGGAACCAGAGAGAGTAAGTGAACAGGAACAAACAGTACTCTGTTCCTACAGGATCAGAGGTGAGCACTGGTGTGAAAAGAAGGATTTCCTGTTTCAAAACCTCTTTGCAAGTTTAAGTCTAGCTCTCATATTCCCTTAAAGAGCAAAACTCCAGTCAGGGAATTTCTCCAAATCAAATGATGCATAACACATGATCAATATGAGAGACAGGTTGTGGGAGCAGAGAGGGAGAGCACATGAGCACACTGAAATCATGCTACAATAACAGCTGGTCAGATAAGATGTATCAGCTGTTGTCTGGAAATTGTAACCTCCATTAGGAGATGTCTGGAGTTTGGTTATTACTTTGAGTTTCCCCTCACCCTCAATTAGAACACATGGTCACTTACATTTTAAAGCTGCCATTACTTTCACTTGAGCACAGTTTTTGTAGTGAACATCCTTGTTAAATGTTGTGCCATTGTGGACACAGTGTTGGTAAAAAACAAGCAGGCATGGCATAATCCACCATAATGCACGAAGAATTAGGTTCTGTAATTCCGGAATTCTTTTTGTTATTTCTAAGCACACACGTATAGCATTCTCTAGCCAAGATCTAAAATGCAGTAGTGCAGAGCTGAACACATATAGAACATCCTGCTTCTCAAAAGCTAAACCACACCTGTGTAGCCCATGAATTTTCCAGGGATTTCCTGATTGCAGCACCGACTACAGAAGATCTGCCCGCAAAGTCGACAGTGGTGCCTCCGCCGGAAGGTGGTAAATTTCTCACTGCAGTCATAGCACTCCTTGCACTGGCTGTCGGGCATCCAGTATTGCTTCAAGTCACTGTCCTGCAAGGGAAGACAATAGAGAAAATATCTTTTTTTTTTTTTTTGTAAATAAAAAGCATGTTTAGATTTGTGATTGCTTTGTAGACTGTGCACACAAAAAGTACGATTTCATATATTCATGTATGTGTGCACACTGATGTATCGGCACACAAGAACAGAAAGGATTTGTCATGTGATTTTATGGGGAGCCAGAAGGCTGGCACAGTTCTTAGCTGTGAGAATAAATCTAGTAAGTCTTTGCCTTCTTTATCCAAGATGGGAGCAAAACAGATAGAAATTATAATGAGCTGTAGATAAAGCTCGAGAAGTATTTGAAAAGCAAACAAGTCAAACCAAATAAAACAACCAACCACAAAACCAAGCAAACAACTAACCAAACAAAAACCTACCCCTCACTTCCACTGAAGCTGTTATCCAAGGGTAAAAAATAGCAAATCCAGGAATTATCAGTGGAAGATTATCATTTCAACAGCTAATACTGGGATGTACTTTGCAAATTTTGTTTTATGATTGAGTTCTTCAAAACCTCAGTAAACAGTCCCAAGAGCCTATGTCCAGATTGACATTTTAAAACTCCAGGCTAACTACTATGAGCACCCACTCAGCAGATAAATGCACATACTGACTGACGCATATGCTGATGGGTACAGCTACAGGAATTTTTCAGGTCTTTTTAAGACTTGAAAACAAAGAGTGAAAATTTCTATTTGATCTTGTAGCTATAAACAGAGCAATAAAAATCTATTGTGATTCTAAGCACATTAGCTACAATTACCACGGATTGAGACAACTGCTAACAGTCACATGACAGCTCTGACTGTGAAACACACTGCTAGAGTTCAGTTCTAGCAACAAGCCTTTTCAGAGGGATTGAATACTCTGGGGTTTTCTCAGGAAGTGAAAGTGCTGCAAGAATTTTCTCAAAACAACCACAGAGAAGAAAAGGTGATACACACACACAGACCAAAAACCCATACCCTGAACTGAGGTTTATTTTCAGATGTTTACAAAGTGAAGTTTGACACAGCTTCTACACAAATTTTGAGACCAAAACAGCTATCATCAACAAGACAACAATTTCATGCTGTCATCACCCAAGAAAACTTGTACAGACTGCTCAAGGCAGTATAGCATTTAAGAGAGTCCATAAATTTTTAAGATGAACACTAAGCTTCAAGCAGAGAAAGATGAAGTGAAGAGTTTTGCCAAGGAACTGCTGCAAAGCTGCAGGTGATGCTGATTAACAATTTTTGCGGCAGCTCTGCATGATAAGCCAAGTCTCTGGTTCTACCACATAGAGTGGCTGCTCCAAGCAGCAGTGCCTCTTCCTACCATCTCTCCTACATTGTTTCAGCTCTACATGCACATGACTGGGTGTTCAGAAACCCAGCCATTGCTATTCATACTTTCCCGCTCTCTGCCTTGCTCAAGTCAGAGCCAAAACTGATGACAAGAACACCCTACAAGGAAGGGTTCAGAACAGAAATCTGGCCCCTGTTAGCAGTAGAGGTTGATCAGAGCAGCACCTTTCAGGAAATGATACATGCTTTCCGCAACAGCAAGGGGGTACAGACCAAGTCCACAGTAGGAAGAAATTACTGCCTGGAGTGATGCAAGCAAGACATGGCTGCTGTCAAGGGCTGTGATGCATTACCATTTGTAAAGGAGTTAATAAAATGACAACTCAAATACTGCTTTCATAGATCTAGATATATTCATTTACTGCAGCATCTTATCTGTTTGAGCACTTCTACAGTAGCTTCAAAGATATCTCAAAATCTCCAGGGCTTTCAGAAGCTTCAAGAAATTAAAGTACTAGTAGAGGCCACACTGAGTGCCCTGCTTACTGCAATGGAAGGCTTTTGTTTAATCCTCAAAAATATCACGCTTTCTATCAAAGCAAAGTTACCCTTCCAAGCAGAACAGCACAGGAAGTTAGTGAGTTTACTCAAAGCCTGCTTGTAAAAGCTACCAAGCCAAAAGCTTCTTTTGTAATCACTTCTGCCTTATTGTCATTTATAAATAGTTGTGGCTTCTTTTCTCAACTACATCCTCCTCTTAAAGACATGGTCCAGAGGGAGGTCCATGGGCAATGGGAGATGAAATCAGCAAGTCAGCAGCAACCACCAGACCTTAATCCATATGAATCAAAGTAAGTAAGAGAAGCCTTTCAAGCAAATATTGCTGACCAATCAGCAATAGTTGCAGATCTAATTCATCCTCAGAATTCTCATTACTATTTGTGACAGTCAATGTGTTTTACCAGCCCATGGTTAGCCTTCAATGGAGAAAACCATCAGGTAATACTACATTAGGTAATACAGAAATGAGAAGTCCATAATGAGAGCATTGGTTCAAGTTCAAGAGTCTGAGCAACTGCAATGTTTTACTCCCACGATACAACAGATGCCTGACATGTCAAAAGTCAGCATCAACTTAAAATATTTCCCCTGCACTGACACAATGATTTTTGAGTTTATTCATTCATCTTCAAACATAAAAAGGAAAAACAAAAAACCCCACACCTGTAATGTATCTAAAAAACTAAGCTTAGAGAAACTCAGTAAACAGGTCAGTTTCTAAATGGCTTGGCCTACAAAACTCCCAGAAGTACCTGGCTCTTCCCCTCCATGATTTCTTTGAGACGCTTTAAAACAGTGCTGAGGCTTCTTAACTGAACAGCTGTTCGAGGATCATGACCTCCAAGAGGAGGTTCCACTTTCCTTCGATTGTCTGGAAGGGAAGGGGAGAGTAGTATTAATTTCTTCCATGACACATCAACATTTAAATTACAACACAAAACCCCATGAGATGGAGACATGTTCACATTTCTAATGCACTCTGAAAAATTACACCTTGTATCACTTCTGCCCTTGCACTCTTCTCCCCAAAAAGGGGCTCCTGAAGCCAGCTACCTTGCTCTGACTGACATTTTAAATAGTATCTCCTTGTGTTTATAAGAATTAATTTAAGTCCTCTAAGAATTAAAATATCTTTTACATAAGCGAAGCTATTTTCAACCTACTATATGAACCTTGTATTAGTCTTTCAGAAAGCACTGATGTCTCAGTTCAGAATGCCCTCTAGCATGTTAATACTTACAGACTAACTGCAACAGTATTAATTAATCCTAGGAGTGGTATAAAGCAAGTTCTTAACCCAAATTTGATTATAAATTACTATAGCAAGTCTCAGGACTCAATTGCTCAGCTTCTATAAAAATGCTAACTCAGAGTAAAATGCATCCAGAAATCCACATTTTTGAGTGAGCTTGTTTTGTTACCTTCTTTAGAAAATAGCCAAGTTGTTGAGAACTTGTACAGTCATTCTTGACAAATTACAGCAAAGAGACTTCCGAGTAAAAAGTTAACACAGTTAATTTCTTTACTATAAAATGCTAGATTACTTTGAAATGTTGCTGTATGAGTTACAAACAGGATCCTTCTCTCTAGAAAGATCTGCAAGCACAGTGCTCTATTTACCTGAATATTTAAACATTTTCAGAGTCACTTTACTACATGAACAACTTTTTTGAATAATTTTAGAGTTTCTTACCAGCTTCACTGCTCTCCATCTGTCTAGCATTTTATTTGGATTCCCCCCAGTACGGCAAAACCAGACATGGCTGCTTTCTGTTTACTGCTCTGGATATCACTGATGTCAGCGGGAATGCTGACAGCGCCAGCAGAAGCACGTTAACTCTTGCAGTGCAGTAACAACAAGGCTACCCCTTTGTGTGCAAGAACTAAAACCCTTACGGTAATGTGATTCAAACTGTGGGATTCCATGTCTCCTCTTCAGGTTCTTAGTAGATATTTCTACTTAATCAGACCACATATAGCTGCTTAATAACCTATGTAAGACGAAGAATCCATACCAGGAGATAGTTTTTAAGAGATTCTAGAGCGCTTAAACCCAGTCCAGTGACTAACCAATTGGAATTTATTTAAAATAAACAATAATAAAACAAGCATACTTTTGGATAATACCAAGTTAAGCATTTTAGGATAATTAAAGGGATTAATATTTCAGAAAACATTGATGATACCATAGAACCTTGGACTCCTGCTTATTTCTACCACAAGATTTATGTTCCATTTACTTCCTAGATTTACCCACTGTAACTTCTGAATTCAAAAGTATCTTTTTACCAGGAATGTTGTTTTCAATGTAAAAAACAAAAACAAAACCACACCACAACCCAAACCCACAGGCTTCCTGTCTAACTAGCTACAAATCCCATCAGGCAAGTGATTCCTAAAGTATGAGCATACACAGAGCTGAGGAAATTGCACAGGTAACTCCACTCTTGTTAGATAAATGCCCTTTCCTGTGTTACATAAAACAAGGTCCCAAGGATGTAATCTACATTAGAAAAAGCATGACATCAGCAGAAGTACACGGCTAACCTGTTTATAGTAGCAAAGCTGACCAATTCTCACATTAAAACTGAGTTGTTTTATATCCTTTTCAATCATGTGATTTCTCCCTTTCTGAGGGGAAACACTGTATAGCAAGAACATAGTAAGTTACCAATCCTAAGTAGAGGACACACTGTCTAAAACAATGCACTAATAATTCACATGCATCAATCTTATGATGATCAGACCAGGTCTACAAGATTTCACTTTTCATTGTCCAGCAAAAACAACTGCAGGAAGCAAAGAGAGCTTCCTCATAGTTTTTATACAGAAAGTCCTTACACTTTCTCAGCCTGTAGCTCTGTCTCTTCATGCATTTAACTCTTCTTCCCTAGCCAGACATTCATAACGAGACAGTCATCTTTCACTTGGTATTTTGCATTTAACAACAGCCAGCTGCACCTCAGCCCTTCAATTTAAGACTGTGGAACACGTATTTTCAGGACTACAAATTGATGCAGCAATTGTGTATTTCCTGTCTGTTCCTTTCCTATCTAAATGTTCACTGAACAAAAACTTCAGTATACCAAAGGAACCCCACATAGATTTCCAGTTTTGACTTATTTCTAACCTATTTGTCCTTCTTAAGATAAAAAAAAACACCCAACAAATAAAAACAACAACTTGGCAAAACCTATCCATCCTCCGAAATACTGCATTTGTGTTGTCTTTTTCCTACTCTCCCCACTGTGAATCTGATCACTGGGAAGGAACCTACATTCCAGCCATGATTGCCTACTCAGTACACTCTTCTGAATTCAGGCCACAGAAATATTTACTCAGCAAGTCATGCAATTGTTCTGCATCCTCAATTACTGAATCACTGATATATATTTTTACAGAGTTTCTTTCATGACTCTATGAATTTCAGCATTCATTTTACAGTGAACAAATAAACGCTATACAACTTTGTTGCAACTTAACTGCTCATTTCAGTTTCCTGGAAAAGCACTGACAGCACATTATCCCAAGAAGTACAAGAGAGCTTCACACATTCAACCATTTACAACAGTTCTGCTAATACAAATCAACATGAATTGCTTTTAGTTACCTGCTGCCAAAGCATATAATTTCATAATCGAGTTCACTCGCACAGTTCAGACATTGCATCTTCCTCAAGTCACTGCCATCTAACGCAGGAGCAGCATGAAAGCTGTCCTGAACTTCATTTCATAATACACATTTTCATTTTCCAAACATTCAATAGAAAAGTTGCTGTGGTAGTAAGTCACATTCTTTACAATTTTCAGTAATCATTCAAGTCTTCTTCCACCTCATAGGATCATTGGCCTATCCTTACTTATCCTAAGCTCTTTTGCCATTCCCTATTACTGCCAGGCTGCCACAATTCTCTAGTATTAACAGCATTATCCTGCATGACAGCCTAACAAGCTATAAGTGTATTTACTGTCAGTGCTCCCTCTCGAATTGGTCAGCATTTCTAGCTCTCCTTAAACTGGATTTGCAAGTTGTGACATCATCTTAGTGTTAGACTACTTTGCTCCAATCCAGCACCTTGAAAGCACTCAGCTGACACCACACACAGACACATGCAGTCCAATACAACCAACCTGGCCCACTGTCTCTACAGAAGTGACACTAGCTCCCCTGCACTCTAATTCAGCACATGAGGATGCAACAGATTACCCTAGAGGGAGGTCAGAGAAAGCAATGCAGACTCAGCACTGGTTCTTCAGCCATACCACCCACAAAGCATCTCTGACATAAGCCAGGCATCCAGCAGCTTCTCCTATTTTCACATCACCTAGTAAGGTGCTATTATAATGTTTTCACATAAGCAGCTCTGACATGAAGCAAACAACTGAAATCCTACATATCTAATGCTAGACAGTTGCCTACACAAGCCCTCTGCATTATTCTACACATGCAGTTACCAGACAACATGATCCTTGAGCAACAAGAGTATCTGCTGTGCAGACAGTGCAAGCTAATGGACAGATGAGGGGTGAGAGTTAGCATCTTTAGGAGCAATTTCATACCATAGCTGATTAGAATCACCTATAGTCTTTTATTTATACCTTTCAGTTTGCTCAAGCTTGACATGCTATTTAAACTCAACTAAACTAGAGACCTTTGTGAAGGACTTAGACATTTTCCTGCATACACCTGTCAAAGTTATTAAGCATCTGAATAATGGTCAAGTCTAGAAAGACATTTTTAAGTCTGCAGATTCAAGGTTGCAAGGAAACTCAACTAGGTTAGACAGCTCAATGTCACTGAACTAAGTGGGTAACTAATCTAGGTGTTTATGTAAATCACATCACTTCCTTTCATACTTTTCATTCTTTAGTTATAATAAGAATTTCTAAGATTATCTGTGCAGTGCAGCATCAGCTGCAATGGCAGAAGCAAAATACTCCTCAGCTCAATGCTCAGAAGTCCTCAGAGACCTCAGCACCTTTTAAGAAAAAAGAAGGCATGAAAATTAATTTTCTGGTTTTCTTTAAAAAAAAAAAATTAAAAGCAATGCCGGGTTACAAGCTCTTTAGGCAAGACAGGCAAGGGAGAAGAGGAGGAGGGGTGGCATTTAACAAGTCCAAGTGCCAGGTGCTGCACTTTGGTCACAACAACCCCATACAGTGCTACAGGCTGGGGTCAGAATGATTGGAGAGCAGCCAGGCAGAAAGGGACCTGGGGGCACTGGTTGACAGCCAGCTGAACATGAGCCAGCAGTGTGCCCAGGTGGCCAAGAAGGCAAACGGCATCCTGGCCTGGATCAGGAAGAGCGTGGCCAGCAGGAGCAGGGAAGTCATTGTGCCCCTGTACTCAGCACTGGTTAGGCCACACCTTGAGTACTGTGTCCAGTTCTGGGCCACTCAATTTAAGAAGGACATTGAGACACTTGAACATGCCCAGAGAAGGGCAACAAGGCTGGTGAGAGGTTTGGAGCACAAGCCCTGTGAGGAGAGGCTGAGGGAGCTGGGGTTGCTTAGCCTGGAGAAGAGAAGGCTCAGGGGAGACCTCATTGCTCTCTACAACTACCTGAGGGGTGGTTGTAGCCAGGAGGGAGTTGTCTTCTGTCTAGCAACCAGCACCAGAACAAGAAGACACAGTCTCAAGCTGTGCCAGGGGAAATTTAGGCTCGAGGTGAGGAAGAAGTTCTTCACAGAAGGAGCTATTGGCCATTGGAATGTGCTGCCCAGGGTGGTGGTGGAGTCGCCATCCCTGGAGGTGTTCAAAAAGGGATTGGACATGGCACTTGGTGCCATGGTTTAGTTAGTCATGAGGTATTGGGTGACAGGTTGGACTTGATGATCTCGGAGGTCTTTTCCAAGCTTATTGATTCTATGATTCTATTTTTGGAGAGGGAAGATCCAACTAATTTTCCCCTTTTCAAATACATGAGATAGCCTGAAAACAACCCCTGGAAACTCCCCCTCACCAATCCATTACACAGACTTGCATTACACAAAGTTCATGTTTGTTACAGCACCAAGGTTATTTGTGGGACAATACTCAACAGCGATTCAGGCCACTCATCACTAAATATCACAGAAATCTCTTCCAAAAGCCAGTAATTCCTTCTTGGTCTAACTTTAATTCTTTCCAGGCATATCATCTCATTTTTCTAAGCATATAATACAATAATACAATACAATACACCAGGTTGAAAGAGACCTTCAAGATCATCACGTCCAACCCATCAACCAATCCAACCCACCTAAACAACTAAACCATGCAACCAAGCACCCCATCAAGCCTCTTCCTGAACACCTCCAATGAAGGTGACTCCTTCTATCCAAACTGAGAGACACAAGTGGAGGTCCCAAAAAGGAGTTAGAATAATGCAGCAACAGCTCCTCTCCCACATCTTAGATTAAGTCTCATGTCCCTAGCTACCTCCTTCCAGTGGAAGTGTGTGGTAGGTTGAAAAGGCCGATGCTCCCACCATGGGCAAAAGAAAGAAAGACTCAGACAAATGGATTGCAAAACTGGCGGAAAGTTTAAATGGAAAAGCAATGAAAATTTTACAGAGAACCACAAGCACAGTGACAAAAGAGATCCCAAAGCATACCCAAAAGTATCCCATCCCCACCTGAGGGTACACCCAAAACCCCCAAGGCTCTTCCTCCGCCCCCCAGCCTCAGGCCTAGCCAGGCCCAAGAGGCTGCTAGATGGCTCACCCCATTACCAGGTAGCGGTGAGGGAAGAAAGAGAGAGCGCAGGACCCCTGCTGATGGTTTTGTAAGGGAGCAGGACATTACGGGATGAAATACGTAACTTCCCGCGTCCACCCACTGGGCTGGACCCTTTGAAACACCGCAAATGTGGCTTGTGAGGCAGCATCAGGGTGGGGCACCCAGCCTGAACCACCACAAAGTGAAACAGCAAAATTATTTCTACCTTCTGAGTACTGAACAGTTTATCTTACCTAAAGGTTTCTACCTTGCTACCCCCAGATAATTACCAAGTGACTTACAAGAGATAACTAAGAATCACTCAAGAGTACACTGCTGTACTTGGGACTTTTTTACAAAAGTTCAAAACCCAACCAAAAAGCCAAAGAAACCTGAATTGGTTTGGTTTGACATATACAACTGAATAGCACAAACAGCACTAGAGGGCAAGGAGGAAGACGATGAATGTGTTCAACTAAGACAGCATGTAAATGGCTCAGAGATGGCTGTCTACAGCTATCGGAAGGGAGGTTATAGCCACGAGGGGGTTGGTCTCTTCTCCCAGGCAACCACCACCAGAATAAGAGGACACAGTCTCAAACTGTGCCAAGGGAAGTTTAGGCTCGAGGTGAGGAGAAAGTTCTTCACAGAGAGAGTTGTTAGCTATTGGAATGGGCTGCCCAGGGAGGTGGTGAAGTCAGCGTCCCTGGAGGTGTTCAAAAGGGGATTGGATGTGGCACTTGGTGCCATGGTTTAGTTAGTCATGAGGTCTTGGGTGATAGGTTGGACTTGATGATCTTTGAGGTCTTTTCCAACTTTATTGATTCTATGGTCCTATGAAAATGCTAGTTATCTGTACTGGACTTTTGTCTGGTTACCAAGACTAGATATCTTGCTTTTTATCCCATACACATTAACAATGTTTAAGATCCCCTTTGTTTGCACTAGGTAACATACTCTTGAAAATCCTGTCTTGCACAGGATTTTTACCCAGCTTTGCAGTTTGCTCAAGGCTGTCACAAATGACTCACAGTAACCAGGCAGATTTCAAGAAGGACCCCTACGACCTACTGCCTAGCTCTTCCAGATATTACGTAGCTGCACTTTCAATTCCCATTCCAGCTAAAAGAGATTCAGTATGGCACTTAGCAATAGCTCAAAGAGTAAAAAAGGTTTAGACACGAGTTCCTATACAATTCTCCTCAAAACAGCTACAAGCAAAAACCTGCATTTATTGCTCACTTGAAGATATAAACATCAACCCCTTGTAGACTGAGCTCTAAAGTTATAGTTTGCATGTGGCTTTAAAAAACTGAAGTCTCTCAAGACAAAGCAGAAATTTTCAGAATCGTGGTTCAAGTGACTTTAAGAGGTTGGATGTGTTTGGGCAGTGTCTTTTGTTCCAGACTGGTTTGAAACTGAAGCAGCAGAGCTCTAGCAACAGTGTCCTGCTGGAACAGGAAACAGGTTAGAGGACACATGCTTCCGAGTTGTTAAAATGTGATCTCACTAAAAGCAGTGTAGCCCAATACTAAATTCTGCTAAAATCTAGACCATCAATAAACCTTTCTCTACATTTTTAGCCTCACTCTGAACCATCTCAGACTATCTAGCACAACATTCTCTTGTAGAGCAAAGAGCTGAAATTACCAAGGGTTGAAGATGATCTTCTTTGCAGCTCACCAGTCAGATGTTTTTTGTAAGGAACCGGTGACCTCAGAGACTGAGCCCTGGTGGGATGCTGAGGACTGGACCAACCACCACTCAATGCTTGTGGATCACTCTGTCCTCCGTCTACTCTCTCTGCTGGGGATGAAAGCCTGCCATCATCTGGAGTTGACAAAAAGCAAGAAACCAGTGGTTCAGATATGACAAAACAAACCAGGAGTACAAGAAAATTAAGGGGAGGGGCAGTAAAAAACCAAAATAAGTAGCTCACTGGGATCGTGGTTGTAACAAGAGACATGGATTTTTCTTCTGAAAAGTACCATACAAACCACAGAGACAGGCCAGTACGTGAAACTCATCTGTCTAGGCTCACGTTATTTCAGAAATATGACTAATGTGAAAAGTTTGTAAAAAAACAAACCATCAAGCATGTATTGTTCTTGATGTATGGAATAGCTATACTTGTCTATCAGCTTCTGCCCTCAAAAAGTTTTTGTTTATGTTAGAAGCCAGTACTGAGGACACATTAAAGCTTTTAGTACACCACCCTTTTTCATCAGAGGACCAAGTATAGATACGTCTCACTGATTACAGTAACACGTCTATTTCATGTGCTGTTTCAAGGTTGTTTTCACACTCTTTCCATAACACAATACTTTGGCGATTCCAGCTACATTTGTCAGACAAAGAAATGATGCCAATATTAACCACATCTTATGTTACTTTCAATAAAATAGCAATGGTAGTATTCTACTAATCAAACTAATAGCAACCAAACCAAGTAATTACTTTTCATCCTACATAAGTCTGAACAGATCAGTTTGCTTATGCAAAAAGTTATCATGGCCCTTTTTCCCCAGCCCAAACATTGCAGAATTATGCTTAGCAGAGATGGACAATGAACAGACTAAACAAAAGCAGATGACCGCTCTGCCATCTTCAGCAAAGAGATATACAGTTCTGGTAGAAAACTCAAGGTGCATCCACTGACCATTATTGGCAGTGTATTTCTTTGAAACAACAAAGAAAATTTATGTAGTTCTTTCAGATCTTGCCTACCAAGAATATGAACATTTCAAGATACACACAGCACAAAGGCCAAAATCAAGTAGTTCTCTTTAATATACAAAACTTGCACAACATTTCAGACCTCTCGATAGGGGATACCTTAAACAGTCAAGTTAAGGGTGGACTTCCTGTAAATGCACTGCTTTACTGCTACTCAACTGCCATCCAACTAAGGATACAAGATGGCAAAGAAAGCAATGAGTGGACAAAGTCTGGAGTAAGAACTTCCACAGGAAAGACTGGCACACATTTCTCTCATAGCTGGCAGAAGGTTACTCCTGCTTTTAGCCCCAGAAACTTTATACTGAAAAACAAACTCCGGATGCAGAGTTAAGAATCTATACAACGCTCTGTGCTAACTGGCTCGTCTCTGACCTTCATGGGTAGACACAGATCTCTAGCTGCAAGACACTGACTATCTTCATTCACAATATCACCCAAAAGAAAGATGCAACATCACTCACAAAAGAACTGACTCACCACACACTTGGCCAGCCATCTGACATTATGCTCTTAAGAGGTATTTCCACAAGTTTGTGTGGCAGCAGAGGGCATGAATAAAACAGACAGCATGCACAATCCACACACACCATTCCCCCAGGCACTTACCTCTGCTGAAACGGAATAGATTTACAAAAGAGCTGTAGGCTGATTTAAAAGGAGGATCATCTTGGTCAGGAGTCAGAGGTTTGAAGTGGGTAAGATGAGATGGACTACTAGGGGAGTGAGGTAGATCACTGGTAGAGTCCAGTGTTGGAGACCGTTTGTCATCTGCGGCCATCTCATGTACCCTGGAAAGAGTTCAGCAACATGCATTAGGCACAGGGTGGTGAAACAGAACATCTTCAGTCAACTAGAGAGGAGGTATCTCATTAAATTCTAGACATGGGGACATTCACTGCACCTACTACAGATATCTGCTATTAGCACAGGTCAAAAAGTGCCAGAGTTTGGAGCCCATGCCCCCTGCCTAGTCATTGTCAAGAGATCAACATCTCTGAAGAACACAATTCAGAGCTCCTAGTTAAACATCCAGAGCAATGTAAGTAAGTAAACAACCACTCCGGTTGCTTTTTTATGAGAACTTGAAGTTTTCAAATGGAGACACTGTATGTGCATCACAAAGAAGTTTTCACTTCAACTAAGAGATGAGCTCTCAGTGATGTCACAAGGGAAACAACCCAAACTGTGGTCTATTTGTTGTCATATCTAACACCTTCAAATTTCATTCTTTTGAGGAGTAGCCTCATTAAGAAACAAAAAAACACAAGCAAACAAAAAATCACAAATGGCACTCAATATTAGGGTAAGCCATACTTGTTAAACCTACTTGCAGTGTACCAAAGTCTTCAGACAGCCAAGACTTATTCTTTCCCACAGCCAATATTCTTGAACCTCAACACACAGCTGATTCCTTCCACTCCACCTCACTAAGCCTGCACCTATAGCCTGCTAAGCTAAGGTGGATAGCCTTCATCTTTGTTTGTGCAAGACTTAGGAGAAACGTCTGACAGAGCAGGGGCCTGGTGGAACCTGGAAGTGACAGGTAACTTTTACTTCTGCCAAGGACCAAAGCTCTGTATGAGTCTACTTCCTGCTTCACAGCTGATACAGTTCCTTCCTGAAATAGCAGTTTCCATAACCACTTCCTAGAATTTGCAGGCATATTTTAATGACTAGAACATTTTCTTCCAAGTTACACTAAAAATCCATGCAGTCCAACAGAAATCCACATGGTTGCAAGTGACACTGAAAGTGCTAATGAGCTGCCTGTAGCTCATGTGGCAAGGCCTGACCACTCCTACAAGAACGCACAAAAGATTGTATCTACAAGTCAATCACTAGACTATTCAGTGGACTTCTGCTTGTTGCTTTGTATAGTAAGCACTACTAGGTCAGAGCCCCTCCTGATAGTCACGCATTCATAATACAGAAAACTGAGAGCCATAATTCACAAAGTTTTAAGAGAAGCTTTTGTCAGGTTCTTTATGTAAGGCTGAGTTCTAGTCTGGAATGCTTCTGCATCCTTCTTCCATGTAAATCATGCTAATTTTTGAGGAAAAGCATTTCATAATACTGTACAAACAGATTATTTTAATTTGTTCACACACTAGAGTTCATACAAAATGTCTTCAAGACTGCATCTTCAGCTATATTTGAAACCGTTTCTTCAATATTTAAGGCAACTGATAACTTGGTTTTTAATTGTTGAATACACAACAAGGCTATGTTCCCATACAGTATCATATTAAAAATGCCATTGTGAAGTTAACCAGAAGTTTTATAGGAAACTATGTTTGTCACTCAGCAACTTGCTATTAGCTGGCAATGCAAAAAAATGCGGAGCTTTTGAATTTGAATACATCATATGTGCAATTCTAGGAAAAAAGCCTTCCACTTCAAGGAGAAAAAAATACACAGTCATTTCTTCTGTGATGGCAGGAATAGCCTAATTAAAACATTTAAAAGAAGAGCGGTGTACTTGTCATGAGGTCCAGAAACACCCGGATTTTCTGTGCCACACAACACATTAGCTATGGAGTGTATCACCCTTTCTTAGGTCTTTCACTGAAAGGAAAACACACACACACACTCAAGAAACAGGGGAAAAAAAAACCAAAAATTAATCATTTGTATATTACAGGAAGTCAGAAAGTAAGGTGCACCTATCAGTCAACAGACAGAAAAGCAGACATCTTGCTCAGGATCCTTACCAAACAGGGTGGATATATTTGTCTACCACAGGAGCTATATCTAAAGCCACGTTAGTCTGCAACGTCTTCAGCAATCACCAGCTCATCACCGATAAAACACAGAGTGCAGGCATGGGCGTTACACCCATAATGGCTCTGTGACATCCTGCACCCAAGAAGACGGACGACAGACGCTCAGTGCCAGAGGGGCCCAGGCATTCCCTGTTACTTGGATGTTACTCCAAGGCACCTTGCTAGCAATCACTGAGTGTAAAAGCTGAACACTGATAATTTAAACATAACTGCGTGACACACACACACACTTCACTTCCATCTCTGAGCTGGAGTCACGTTGACTGCTTTTGCTTCACTCTCCGTAAAGACGGCATCCCAACCTTCCCCCGACACAGCCACGCACCCGCCAGGGATGGCGGGCCCGGAAGATGATCTGCGACGGGACGGGAAGGGGGCAGCGGAAAGCTGTTCACAGGCAGCGGCCATGCAGTGACCCTCAAGCCAGCCACTATCAGGGACCAGAGAGGGTCGGGCCCCCAGAAAGGGCTCGCGTCCCCCAAGAAGCCACCACCGCGGGCCCATACAGGATGGCCCGATCCTGGGTGGGCTGCCCTCACCTGCTCTCGGCGGGTGGAGGTAGCGACGCGAGCTGCCAAGGCGCAGGCCTAGGCAGGCACCGCCTCTTTTCACCCCTCCTCCCGCCCCGGCTCCGCGCCGGCCCGCTTCCCCGCTCCGCCCCTAGCAACCCGCAGCGCCGTCGCCAGTCCTGCCCAATCGCACACCGATGGCAGAGCTCCGCACCGAAGCATTACCAAACGGGGTTACGCGGCAATTCATCCGCCGGCAACTACTGCTGGGGGCGGCTCCGCCAGGGCGGTATCCTCAGCACCGCCAGCCCCGCAGTCGTATCGGCGTCATCGTGCCCCGCCTCCCCGCTGCGAGAGGCTCCCCCTAGGCGTGGCAGTTCCAGACTGCCCCCAGGTTGGCAACGGAAAGAACCAGGGGAGGCACGTGTCCGCCTCTGCGGTTCCTCCCGTTCTCCTACTCCCTGCCTCGCCCCGGCCCCAGAGAAGCACCCTCAGAGCGAGGACCCCCAGCTACTCAGGGGGCCGTAGTGCTGACATGGCCGTCTCTGTGCTAGCCAGCGCCCGGCCGTCCATACGTGTATGCCCTGAGTTAGGCTGCGGAGCGGTTCTGCCGGCACACCGCGGCGGGGAACTAGCACGGCGCTGACCTGAGGGCAACTGAGTTGGCTGGCTGGCTGGCTACGCTCTCCCTGGAGCCCAGGCACGCCCAAGACCCCTCGGCCTTCGTGCCTGCCAGTGTTATCAGCTTCCCTGTGGCGACGCAGGCCACTTACTATGGCTGTAGGAAGACCGCGGAAAAGGCCCGGCTCGGCGGGCAGGCTACCGCGCTGCGTGTTGTCTGGCCTGGTAGAACGGCTGTAGCACCTTATGAGCTACTGCGGCCTCCTCATAAGGAGGCGCAGCACCCTGGCAGACAGTCACGGCCCCGCGCCAGCACGGCGCAACCGCTCCCCGGCTAGCCCTCCTCCGCGTCGCCGCCGGGAGGAGGGGCCGTGGGGGCGGGCGGGGCCGGCAGGGGGCGCCGCGGCGGCGGGGCCGGGCAGTGGTGGGGGCGCGGTCCCATAAAAGGCCCCGCGCAGGGAGAAGGCCCTGCATCGCCTTGAGAGCTAGACAGGCGCCTTCAGCAGGTAACAAGTCTCGGTTCTCAGGGTCCCCGGATGAGGTGGGAGGGGGTCACGTCGCACCCTTTGTTCTTCCACTCGTCGGCGCGGCTTTCTCCATCCTCCAGCGGGGCCCGAGAGGGTGGGCTTGTGCTTTAAGAGCACGGCTCGGCGTGGGGGGTCTGTGGCAGACTCCCCTCCTCAGCAGCTCCTCCCTTTGCAGGTAGCACTGGCGAGCCCCGGGTGCTGAGGGTGTGCCCGCCGGGCTGGGCTTTCTTCACTCCTAACCTCTATGTAGTCGGTAGTATTAGCTGATGCCAGTGGCGCCTAGTGCCCTTTACGTATCCCGAGGAGCGCCCCACCGAGGGCTGGGGTGAGCGCACTCAGGCACTGCTGTGCTGAAGTGGTGCCGGTGTCTGAATTTCAGTCTCGGTCGGGGCACTGACTGCAGCCCGCGGCCTGGTCGGCCGGGTCTTACCTGCGGCAGGCGAGCTAGCCCGCATCGCGTTGTCAAGGGCGGGTTGTGGGCCTGGAGGAAGGGCAACGCTGTCGAAAAACAAGTGTAGGCAAGACCTCTGTTAGTGAGACAGCGATCTGCGCTGCTCTCGCTGAGAGCATGCCCGATCTCAAGGGCTGTTTCATAAACTTGAATTAAGGAGTTGTTGCAATAGTTAATTATTGATTGTAGGCCCTGAGTCCTTCTTGAAGACCAAGGAGTATTTAGAAATTCACAATGTTTCTTCGAAGCTGCCTTGACTAATGCCTAGGTTGAGTGGATTTAAAGAAGGGTTGCTGTAGAAGAAAAACCTTATTGACTTTTGGCACTTCTGGTGACTGTAAAATCAAAGGGGAAGAGTGACAAAGTTTAAGGAATGTGCGCTCTCTAGAAGAGCCTCCTGACACGTCTATTGTGCAGAAGAGGGATGCTGCTACTGCAGTATTACTCCTGTACGTCAAGAAGCTGGGGTATCAGTGTTTGAGGAAGAGACAAGTGCAAGGGCTGTGATCAGGTAAACACACAGGATATTGTCAGGCTTGTTTAAGAAGCTGCTGTTTCCCCATATCAGTGGAGCTGTATCTCAGTGGAGGTGCATTTCGCATACCTTTGTGTTTTCCTTGTGACAACTGCATTGTATGGGTCTGAAACAAACTTCACAAAACTTATTGTTATAACGGACATTGTCTAATTTGTTTTCCTTAACCAGGGACAAAACCACAAAACAAGTGACAGCTTAAATGAATCAACCTGTGCCTCAAACTGTGTAAATGCCAAAAGCAATACTGAAGTCTCCAGAGTAGTAATCCTGTGCCTAGGCCACAGGAGTGTGATACAGTCCTTATTTAGATAGTTACAGGTGGAAATACATGCATAACTAAGCTGAGTTCAGACAGAGTACAGTCACATGAAGCTAATATTTTCTATTAGAGAGGTATAATATAAGCCAAGATCTATCTTTGGGGTTGGAGTGCTTCAGACTAGCTAATTTTTCAAGTTTATGTGCTCATAGTAAAGTGAGTCTCAGTAACTCAGCCTCATTTTGTTCCTTTTTTTCCTGTAAAAAGCTTGGAAAAGCGGTAACTAGAGCACAGCTTAGAAAGTTCTTTCTCTGCCTGGACTAAAAATGTTTAACGGATTGGATTTTGGAAATCACAAGTTAGTAGGGAGCAGTTTCCCCATGTGCTTACAACCTAGGGTCCTTGCATTACAAACTTCACACCTCTGAATAATTTTGTCTAGATGAATAGGCTGTCTACAGTAGGCATTCTTATTCTGGATAAAACCCTTCTTGGACCTCAGTATCTGTGAGACTTCAACCTCAGGCACAAGGGTTTCATATCTTACTGTAATATCTGAACAGCTGCATACAAGAACAGGGCTGTCTTGGGAGAAGAAACTTGCCAAGTCATAGCTCTTGCGTAATCAGAACTGAGAAACGCTGTCAGAAAGCAGGGCACTGTGTTAGAGCAGTTCAGCAGCTCATGAGGCTGGGTTTTGCCAAAGAGCAAAGTGCAAATATAAGGGGAGAGTTCTGGTTTATTTTTTGAGAGTTTTTGAACAAATACATTGGGAAACCTCTGTTCCATACAGGAAACCAGTCTGTCCAGTGTTTGCTTTAACAGCAGAAATAAAGCTTGCTAGGAGAAAGTATTCATGGTGTGGCCTTTGGACTTCTGGACCAGTTTCCTTCATGGGAGGGGAAGCTAATATAGAAACTAATAACATATTAATCTTTATAGTGCTAGCAATATGAACTGTAATTAAAACAACACCCATTAACTTCCCTTTTTCAGAAAATGGAAGATAATCGGGCAACTGGACTGAAACTCATGAAACCTGAAAATAAACAGTGCTCATCTGTTTCTGTGGAATTTGGGGAAGAGTTTGATCATGCTTTCAAATTCTTTCATACAAACATAATCAAAGCTTATGCTCTTAGAACGCATGTCCTTAAATCTCAGATATTAACCCTTATTTTCACCCTTGGATAGATGTCTCTAGGAGCTGGGACTTTAAGAAAAATACCATTTAGCATGAAACTAGGGATAAGATATGGTTATTTTCAAGACTTTTAGGAAAGCTTTCCTGTGTGCTGTTAATATCTTCCTTCTAGTGGTCTTGTAAAAATGCAGGATACATGTATTAGTGATGTGTTGGCAGTTTTTGAACTTGGGTTGTGATTTCTTATGTCTATTACAGCTTAAGATGTCTAAAAAAATTCATGGAGGCTCTGTTGTGGAGATGCAAGGAGATGAAATGACACGCGTCATCTGGGAACTAATTAAAGAAAAGCTGATTTTTCCATATGTAGATCTGGATTTGCACAGGTAATGGCTTTTATGACACACAGACACTTTATACTGCAATTTGCATGTGTCATTAGGAATTGATCATGTTTTACTTAGCACCAAGAGATTCATAGAATGAGACTAACTAGCCCTTTGTTGTACTGGTAAAGTTCCCAGCAGACTCCCCTGGTTAACTAACCAAAAGGCCATCTCACCAAATGCTCAAGAAACGTGGGATCATGGTGAATGTATCTTATTAGTCTGTTGGCAGATCCTCTGGAGTTTCTCACAAGTAAGCAGTGAATGCTTAATTGTGAATTAGGCTTTTCTTTTGTGTGTCGTGCCTCTGAAGTCTCACAGACATGGTTTGCATTTTTATCTCCTCTATCTTGACTTTCTAGGACCTGGGCAGTCTGCCTGACTTCTAAGCAATTAGAACTATGGAGTGTTTTGGCCACTCTTTGACATGCAACATAGCATCTGTGGATTCCAAGAGGGATTATGGCTTCTTGTCATCTCTGTTTGAGGATCAGCCAGAGGGCAAAAGAGTGGTTGTAGGGCACAGACCCTGATGTCCTGTAAACCTGCTGGCAATATGAGCTGACTATTGCAATTATAAGCCCAGGCTGTGCTCCTACACACTTCTGGAAAAAAATAGTAGTAGCTGGTATGGCAAAAGGGACACGGACAGGACCTGGTTAAGTACAATAAATAATCTCTTCCCTCTCTAGCCACAGAGAATCATTAGAGAGTATCCAGCTGCATTTCTCCTAGGCACGTGGACAGAGAACTTCAAAGATATCTGTCATTCTTAAACCTGCAAGTCTGACCTCTTTCCCCTTCTTCTGGAGTCATTTTCTTGCTTGTGTTGAGAACTTGAGCTAACAGGAGCCCTGCATCATAGTGAATGCATGCAGTCTGAAGAGTGCCCCTTTTCTAAGAGCAAGGAGAGGAGGGAAAGCAGACCCCTGGCTGAGGCAGCACAATGGCTAGATTCATGTACAGCTGGCTGTGCTTCAGGGCTGTCCCATGCTGGGCACCCGTTGTTCTCTTACAAGCTGTTAAAACAGAGTGTGGGAAATGTGCTTCCTCTGACTGAGAATATTGGCCCGTTTGCTGCCAGACCAGGATTGTGGGTCCATTGTCAAAGCACTTTTTGATCTGAAGCCTAGTGTAGCTTCATAAACTCAGTATATGAAAGGAACCAGAATCCCTGGTACAAGTGGTTTGAGATAAAGGCCCATATTCCTCTGGGGATTGTACTGTTTCATACCATTATAATCCTAGACTGGAAGCTTAGTAGGGAAAGCAGAAGAGATACTGGCCAAGTCCCATGATGGTAGAGTGCCTGAGTCGTAAGTTAAAGCTGTCCTTTCTCCTACCACTACCACCAGCAGAAGTATCAGTGTATATGTTATTCCACTCCAGAAGCATTTGCAGTAGAAGAGGGATAACTTCAGTTACAGTAGACAGCTCAAACTATATTCGGGCATATATAGGACCTTTTTTATTCACTGATGGACACAAATGTCCTGGGCAGTTCTGACCATCTGTAGATTTGTTACAGCTATGACTTGGGCATTGAGCATCGTGATGCTACAAATGATAAAGTAACTGTGGAAGCTGCTGAAGCAATAAAGAAGTACAATGTTGGCATAAAGTGTGCAACCATCACTCCTGATGAGAAGAGAGTGGAGGAGTTCAAGTTGAAGCAGATGTGGAAGTCTCCCAATGGGACAATTAGAAACATCCTAGGTGGCACTGTCTTCAGGGAGGCTATTATCTGCAAGAACATTCCCCGATTGGTGTCTGGATGGGTGAAACCCATTGTCATCGGCCGTCACGCTTACGGGGACCAAGTGAGTTGCTTCAGTGCTTACCCTTCTCTTTATCTCAACAGGCTTAGTTCTGACTAGTATAGCGCTACAAAGATTTAGAGACATCCCCGTGCTGCTGCTATCCCTGGCATTCCACCCAGGAGTGGGTACTTGCCAGCACTTTGTACAGCACCCAGCAAAGTACAGGAGAGCCTGGTTCACACGTGTCTTCATTAGACGGTTTATAATGCTGTATGAACTGCATTAAAAGGCTCTCCTGCCAGGGGTAGTACAAAGCCATGGAAAGGCCTAGCATAGTATTCAGTGTAGCAGCCTTTGGGCAGCCCAGAAGAATCAAAGAAACTGTCATCTGTGATAGTAATATGCCATGAAGCAGTCAAACATGACAAAAGAAAGGTATCTGAGTCTTCTAGAAAACCTAAAATAGATAAATGCACAGATTGAAGGCAACTCATAAGATCAATTGGGGTGGAAAGGTAAAAGAATAAATTTCCAGGAGGAGAATAATTGCAGAGCCCTGACACTACAAAGAATGGGGTTCAGCATCCTGAAGAGTACTGAATGATTGAGGAGGTCAAAATAAATAGGATACAACGGATTAAGGGAAAGGATTGAAACCCTGCCAAAGTATGAGATTAAACTGAAAGGAATAATGTAGGAACATGTAAAGGACATATGATTAAGACACTTCTCTAACTTCAGAACAGCTCAGGGCTAGGATTTGCTCAATAGGAGTGAAAGTACATGATAAACAATGATGATTTTGAAGGAAATGTAAGCTTAAACGTACTGTTCAGGACAGTTGGGAAGATAAGACACATTTTAAAAAATGGAAGTACAATTTGGGTCTTCTCTAGAGTCTGTATAGCTCAGGAGTAAAATATGTACCCATGTACAGAACTCAAAGAACTCTTACTACAGATTGGCCTTTCCAATGTCAAGTGATGGATAGAAATAATGGCCTTTGTTAAGGTGCTACATGATTCTCCCTTTTCTCCCTTATTCGTAATGTTAGTAGTTGTGATATGAATGGCATTTTTTGAGGCAGGAGGAGGAGCCTTTCTAATCACAGATCACACAACACTTTAAAACTGCAGTGCACCTGCAAAAATTTCTAAGCTTTCCCTTAGACAGCAGGATCCCTTATGAAACAGGCAGACTCTTGACTACTTGTCTTTCTACTCTCTAGTAAAATAATCCAATGACCACATGGCTGAATAAACAGAGCATGTTCAATGGGATTTTTGTTAAACTGTTCATGCTATCCTGCACCCTGCCCTCCTACATGCAGGTTGTCTTTTATGGGTCTGTTCTCCTGATAGCTAAAATCATCATGGCAACTTTTTATTGTTGGGGATTTTTTTATTTTTTTTTAACAGTACAGAGCAACTGATTTTGTGGTACCTGGGCCTGGAAAAGTAGAGATGACCTACACTCCAGGAGATGGTGGCAAACCAGTCACATATCTGGTCCATAACTTTGAAAGTAGGTATTATCTCTAAGCTGTGATTAAAACTTATGGTTTTGGTTGAATTCAACTTTGAAGTATGAGTCAAATCTGTTTGGTAAAATATGATGTGAGGTGGAGTGGGGGAGAATGTCAGGGCCTCCTTTTCTCTAGGAAGTACTGAAAGTTACTTGAAATCTTCCTGGGATCAAAGAGGTAGATCAAACACACAGTCATACAAGACTGGTCTTCTGTTATGCTTGTGTGATGACTCTCATAGCAGCATGTGTGATTTTTGCTCTAATCAGAGACAGACTTGCTATTTAAACAGATCTATGGGGAGATATATTTGAGAAATATTTAGTTATAATTCTTTCTATTTTTAGCTTGTCTCACTGGACTCTATATACCTTTACAGTTTGTACCCTTCTTCATTAAGCAGTCTTTTTCTTTTTTTCAAATGAGAATTGGCACTTATTTGGTAATGTGAAAAGGAGATTTGACAAGTATGCTTCTGGCTGGGTAGGCTCTAACTATTCTAACAGCTGCAGTCCCAAAAGTATTGAGGTCCTTCCCAGCAATATTGCTGTGCTCATTGTAGACATAGGCTCAGGAGAAGGAGTCCTGATAATGCTAAGCTTTGTTGCCTGAAAACAATTGCAAACACATTGCTAGAACCCTGGTGTTAGAAAACCTCACACAAGTTCTCTTTCTTGCCTATTAGTGATCATAGGGTTCAGGATCTGAAACCTTATGGTGACCTGTGCATGGGAGTATGCAGTGTTTTGTTTCTAGCTATTAAAAGCTATACACCCGTGTAAACCTCAGAATTCTAGTTTGTATGCAGTTGGCTTGGCAATCCTGTACCAAAACTGCCATAGGATCCCTCTTGGTAACGATTTATCTGGCATTCTTGCACGCAGAAACCTCTTCTATCTCTTGTTGCACAGCCTTTCATGTGGAGTTCACTTGCTTTACTGCCAGTCCTAATCTGTTTCCACTTGATGAAATGGTGACCTTGTATTGGAGATGTCTGGCAGTTCCAGCTGTCACTCTGTTTCCCTGCTCTGTGTTGCATCGGCAAGCAGAAAGCAAGGAAGTGCAAAGATGGCAGATTACTGCTGTTGCTCTGGGGGAGCTCTGCTACCCATAGATATGCTGGCTCAACAGTTAGCTTCACAAAGCAAAGGAAGCTTGTTCTACTGCTAATATGTTCAGTCTTGACACTGAATCAAGAGATTTTTAGTAGGCAGTAGGATTGTATGGTTGTAACATCGTTGTGTTTTTTTTTTTTTTTTTTACCTGTATGCATTCATAGCTTTCATCCAGAAACTAAGAAATCACTGCTTCAGCAGACACAGTCTCTATAGCTGATCAAACCCTATTCTGTACTTGTCTTGCTAATGGAGGCAGGAGGGCACTTTAACTGGTAGGAACAGGAATTTCATTCCTTGCCAATGCTAACTGTAAAAGACCTTGCTGTTTTGGCGAGCAGATAAGCTTCCCCTCTTCATTCTGCATGCATGTCTGTACACTAAACAACTGTTTGCAAGTAAGGACAGCTTGGTATTATGAAAAGGTGTTTTCATAAATAAATAAAAATAATAACCCCCCCCCCAAACATTTAGGATGTTTCCAGAGCAAAGATCCCTGTGTGGCCAACTACAGAGGTGGTGGTAGCGAGGTGCTTCAAATTAAGTACATGGTATCTACTTTTCACTAGAAACACAAAGAGCTGTGCTCTGAAGATGACAGAGCTTTTTGTGAAGCCCTGCTTTGACCTACAGTCAGCCTCTCCCATGAGCTGAATGCTGCTCTCCCAAGGTGAGCTGGGCTGTAAGTTTAAGATGCTTATATTCAGACTGCTAACACATCCGAATCATGTGAGTTTTGAAGGTTCCACAGAACCTTCTCAGGACTTCCTCTTGCATCCAGATGACTGGTGTGTTCTTCTCACAACTTACTGGAAGTCAGCCTGAGCAAATGAAACAAAGCCACAGGATAGGTCAGATGCATCCTAAAAAGTTGCACGAATGTAGAGGGACCTCCACAGGCTGGACAGATGGGCAGAATCCAACGGCATGAGATTTAACACATCCAAGTGCCAGGTTCTGCACACTGGCCACAGAAACCCCATGCAGTGCTACAGGCTGGGGTCAGAGTGGCTGGAGAGCGACCAGGCAGAGAGGGACCTGGGGTATTGGTTGATGGTAGGCTGAACATGAGCCAGCAGTGTGCCCAGGTGGCCAAGAGGGCTAATGGCATCCTGGTCTGTATCAGGAACAGTGTGGCTGACAGGGGCGGGGAAGTCATTCTGACACTGTACATTGTACTGGTTAGGGCACACCTTGAGTACTGTGTCCAGTTCTGGCCCCCTCAGCTTAGGAAAGATGTTGACTTGCTGGAATGTGTCCAGAGAAGGGCAACAAAGTTGGTGAGGGGTTTGGAACACAAGCCCTATGAAGAGAGGCTGAGGGAGCTGGGATTGCTTAGGCTGGAAAAGAGGAGGCTCAGGGGAGACCTTCTTGCTCTCTACAACTACCTGAAGGGAGGTTGTAGACAGGCAGGGGCTGGTCCCTTCTTCCAGGCAACCAGCACCAGAACAAGAGAACACAGTCTCAAGCTGCACCAGGGGAGGTTCAGACTGGGTGTTAAGAAGAAGTTCTACACAGAGAGAGTGATTGGCCATTGGAATGGGCTGCCTGGGGAGGTGGTGGAGTCACCATCATTGGAGGTGTTTAGGAGGAGACTTGATAGGGTGCTTGGTTGCATGGTTTAGTTGATTAGGTGGTGTTGGATGATGCGTTGGATGTGATGATCTTGAAGGTCTCTTCCAACCTGGTTTATTCTATTCTATTCATATGGGGACTTGTTTAACTGAGCTAGGCAAAGTAGTCCCCGACTGCTGGAGTTAGTTGTGCAGTGCAGTCAAAGCCTAAAATGGGAGCCATCCCACTTCTAGCTTGACTGAGAGTCCTGCTACAAACTGTTGCCTGCTCCTTTGATAGAAAAGTGCTCTGTATTAGTCACCTACCTAGTAGGAGTTCAAGCATACTTGGCCCTATTACAATTCTTCTGTTTAAGCTGGATTAGGAAGAAACTTCTTAGGAGTATTAGATCACAGTATTATATTAAGATGTACCTAGCTGCAAAACAAAACCCACCGTCCTATACATGCATCACAGGACTACTGGAGCTTTGAACTGACAGTGCAAAGCAAATCTTCTGAAAGAACCTGCTTGCCATAGTATGCTGTGGGGAGACTGACAGATCCTGAGCCAAAACTAAATCTAATTGATTCTTACCTATTCTCCCTCCACTAACAGGCTGTGGTGGTGTAGCCATGGGAATGTACAATCTTGACCAGTCTATTAAGGATTTTGCCCACAGTTCCTTCCAAATGGCACTGTCCAAAGGCTGGCCTCTCTACATGAGCACCAAGAACACCATCCTGAAGCGATATGATGGCCGCTTCAAAGACATCTTCCAAGAGATATATGACAGGTAACTAGGATAATTGGATTATTCCTAATGCAGTGTAGAAGTCTACAGCAGGAACTTCTTCAGCCTTGTGGGCTGCTACAGTTAATTCAGCAGAACTGAGGGAGCTGTTCGCCTTCCCTGTCAGTCTTCCTTGTCCTGCAGAACAGACTACGTAATGTTAAAAGCTCAGCTAAATATGGCTTTGGTGTTCATCTCTAAGAGTCACAGGTTCTTTATGTGCTTCTCTATGATTCTGAAGCAGACTTGCAGTTGTCTAGCAAAGCAAGGAAGGAAAAAAAAAGAGTAAAGGATATTGATGTTTCTTAAGTTGTTGCTTTGAAGGGAGGTGGTAGCCAGGCAGAGGTTGGTCTCTTCTCCCATGCAGCCAGTACCAGAACAAGAGGACACAGTCTCAGGCTGTGCCAGGGCAGGTTTAGGCTGGATGTTAGGAAGAAGTTCTATACAGAGAGAGTGACTGTCCATTGGAATGGGCTACCCGTGGAGGTGGTGGAGTCACCTTCATTGGAGGTGTTCAGGAAGAGGCTTGATGGGGTGCTTGGTTGCATCGTTTAGTTGTTTAGGTGGGTTGGATTGGTTGATGGGTTGGACGTGATGATCTTAAAGGTCTCTTTCAACCTATTGTATTGTATTGTTGGGTTGTTTTTACTCTCATGTCTATACATCTCACTATGCACAATTACTTGCACAAACTCTGCAATCCCTGTTTTGTATCTACAAGACAAGATGTTCTCATTTTTGTTTTCTAGGGAATACAAATCCCAGTTTGAAGCCAAAAGATCTGGTATGAGCATAGGCTCATTGATGACATGGTTGCTCAGGCCCTCAAATCAGAAGGAGGCTTTGTCTGGGCCTGCAAGAACTATGATGGAGATGTGCAATCTGACTCTGTTGCACAAGGTATGTTTCCTCTGCTACACTGAAGCAGGTTTAGAAGCAGTCTCTTGTGACTGTTTCATATTGCATGTAATGGCTCAGGAGGTGATATTTGGTCTCAGAACTTGCATTTCAAACCTATGGTCAGTCATGGAGATACCAGGCAGACAAAGAATTTCTGATTTCACTTTTACCAGAGAACCCATTGAATGTAGACTGTGTAGTTGTTCTTCTTTAACAGATAGTAGTTCCTACCAACATAATAACTGATAAGGCTTTCCATTCTAATGCAAGGTATCCAGACAGATGGGATTCTGTCACTGACAGCTTGAATTAAGCCAGCTAGTGCTAAGCCTACTGTCAGGTGCTCTACAGATAAGAAAACCTTCAGGACTTAAAGCTACCTTTCAGCTATAAGTAGAGGTTGATATGTTTGACTGTACAGATACTTGGTGCTTGATCAAAATACTATATAACCTAGGCAGGCTGGAGAAGTGGCTTAAGTGAACCTCATGAGGTTCAATAAGGCAATTGCACCTGGGCTGGGGCAATCCTCATTATCAGTATAGGCTGGGGGATAGTGAGATTAAGAGCAGCCCTGCAAAAAATGCCTTGAGGGTACTGATGAGAAGCTACGCTGGAGCAGGGCACATTTATGTTGAACATTAGGAGGAAGTTCTTTCAGGTGAGGGTAGTGAAATACTGGAACAGGTTGCCCAGAGAGATGGTGGAGGCCCTATCCCTGGAGACATTCAAGGTCAAACTTGATTGGGCCTTGAGCAACCTATCTACTTAAAGATGTCCCTGCTCATTGTGAGGGGGTTGGACAAGGTGACCTTTGAGGGTCTCTTTGATGCATTCTATAATTCTAAGCTGCCTGGTGACAAAAAAAAAAAAAAAAAAAAAAAAAAAAAAAACAAGATGCAGAAACCCACAGGACAAGATGTGTTGGTTTATGTCATGTGCTCTTTATAAAGTAGTGCCAGTGAACTGTCTCCCACAGAGTGAGGATGTGTGTTGGACTACTGAACAAAGAAGCTTTCAAAGATACAAATCTCGGAAACCTGCAGGGTTAGAGGTGATGTGAATGTCTGATTTTGACAACTTATTCTTTTCAGTAGAGCAGATGTTCTTGATACGAAATAGGCCTGTTTCCTATGAGCCTATGGGGAAGATTGCAATTGGCAGACCAACACCGCTTCTTTAGGATCTTTGTTCTCATATCACACCTTTTCAGTAAAAATCTGTACAGCAACTTAGGTGAGAATACAAATTTTATAGAAGTGGTACAGAATGTCTGCATATCTTTATCTCATGGCTCAGCAGCACCTTCTGTTCAGGTCAGCTGTTGTTATGGCCAGTCAGGACTAGCCAGTTGCAGCAGCACTGCTGTTTGGCAATACTCGCATCAAGTCTGGGAGGGTGTTAGGGGGATTGTAGGATGGTTTGAATTTAAAGGACTGTCCAAAGGAGACACTAAACTTTTTAAATTGTGTATTTTGTAGGCTACGGCTCTCTGGGGATGATGACCAGTGTGCTGATCTGCCCTGATGGCAAGACTGTTGAATCAGAAGCTGCTCATGGCACAGTTACTCGTCACTACCGCATGCACCAGAAAGGCCAGGAAACTTCCACTAACCCCATTGGTGAGCTGCTTTTTACTTCCCTGGAGCAATTTCTAAACATGAAAGAACAGGTTTGGTGTAAGAGCATCTGCATCCTTTTTGCAGAGAATTGCAACACTGAGTGGTGAAACTGGTAAATCATAACACATTTTTCTTTTATGGAGACAACTTCAGCCTGGAGCAAAACCAGACCTGGAATGGAGTGAGCAATAAGCTAGACCTAAGATAGCCTTTGAAATGTGCTTTCACTCCTCAGGAAACAATGGGTTTATAGCCACAATGGCCTTAAGGAGTAGGTTGATTGGTGTTTTGTTTTGTTTCACTCCCTTCTCTGTTCCAAACCACCCAGCCACCACCCAAGGTGTATACATGTTTAAAGTAGTTCACCTAGCATAGGACATGAGGGAAGGAAGCCTGTACAATTGCATAGGGACCAGAGTATAATGTAATAGCAAGATGATAATGCACCCTTCTATCATAAGGACAGCTTTGTAACCACAGAGTCCTACCCCCAGTCATTCTTCTTGATTTTGGCAGAAACAAAATAAGATAAAATGGCCAGCAGAAAGAGATTACTGGAGGCAGCAAGTAGTTTCTGGGGTTTGCTTTTCTTTAGATAAGTGTTATTCTTCCTATACCAAATTTTCTGTTTTGAGTTTTATTAACACTAGAAAATAAACTGTCATATTGAACAGTAATTATAACAATGTACAGGTAGGTCTAGAAGGTGAGAGTAATCTAGAGTTCTCTCTCAGCCTCCATCTTTGCATGGACAAGAGGACTTGCTCACAGAGCTAAACTGGACAACAACACTAGTCTTAAGACCTTTGCAGCTGCCCTGGAAGAAGTCTGCATTGAGACCATTGAATCTGGCTTCATGACAAAGGACCTTGCTGCTTGTATCAAAGGCCTACCTAAGTAAGTAAACTAATGAGCTGTGCTTGGAAGAAGCTGTTTTACTTGCTGTTTCTGAACAGCATTTGCGGGAAAGTTTAATATGGTGAGGAATTGCTGGAGTCTGGTCACAGAACAGGGCTCATCTGTACCCAGTGACATACAAACAGAACATGAGACACTCAACACCTGCCCCAAGTAGTTCAGTCTGCATTGCTCTGTACCGGCTATTCCACCAGGGAAGGAACTGCAAACACTTCTCTTACGACAGGCTGGCTACTTTGGCCAGACCCTGGCCTGTCCATTTGTTAGGGTGGAGACCTACTTCACTGCAAAATACTACCGACTTCCTCTTTGAAGCTGTGGTGGAGTAGGAAGGTTCCCCCACACACACAAAAAAAGAATTCCACAGCTAACTCAGCCAGAGAAGCAGATGAAAGCTGTATTTTACAAGCAGATATGGAATGCAATGAATATGTACAAAAATATACAATATTTACAATATATACAGAAATATACAGCAATGTATGTAATACAGGAAACCATTCCCCAACCCCCCCTTGCGGCCAGGGGGTTCGGCCTGTCCCCCCTTCTCCCTCCCTACCTCCCCTTTTTCCCAAAAGGGTTAGAAAGAAAGAAAAGGAAGGTAATTAAAAGGGTGAAAACTTGTTAAAGCTCAAAGCGGATGCAAAAGTTAGTTTTTCTCTTATCTGGTTAGCAAGAATCGTAGAGAGAAACGAGCCAGCTCACAGCACAGGGGGAAGAAGAAGACGACTACTGACTGACTCCCCCGACTGAAAGACTAAACAAAAATTTACAGCCGGGTCCCACCAATGAAATTGAATTAGCATATCATCGTTTTCATTCTAATATCAAAACATTTGGCTAGAGTGTTCAGAAAGTGTCTCTTTCTTAAAGGCACAGCCTAAACCGGTCACAGAAGCCTTTTGGCAAAAACATAAGAAGGCCAATGGCATCCTGGCTTGCATCAGGAACAGTGTGGCCAGCAGGAGCAGGGAGGTCATTCTCCCCCTGTACACTGCACTGGTTAGGCCACACCTTGAGTACTGTGTCCAGTTCTGGGCCCCTCAGTTTAGGAAGGATGTTGACTTGCTGGAGCGTGTCCAGAGAAGGGCAACAAAGCTGGTGAGGGGTTTGGAACACAAGCCCTATGAGGAAAGGCTGAGGGAGCTGGGGTTGCTTAGCCTGGAGAAGAGGAGACTGAGGGGTGACTTCATTGCTCTCTACAACTACCTGAAGGGAGGTTGTAGCCAGGCAGAGGTTGGCCTCTTCTCCCAGGCAGCCAGCACCAGAACAAGGGGACACAGTCTCAGGCTGTGCCAGGGCAGGTTTAGGCTGGATGTTAGGAAGAAGTTCTACACGGAGAGAGTGATTGCCCATTGGAATCAGCTACCCATGGAGGTGGTGGAGTCACCTTCACTGGTGACTTCGAGGCTCTGGCCAGCGTGATCTAGTGTAGGGTGTCCCTGCCCATGGCAGGGGGTTGGAACTAGATGATCCTTGTGGTCCCTTCCAACCCTGACTGATTCTATGATTCCATGAGGTGTTCAGGAGAAGACTTGATGGGGTGCTTGGCTGTATGGTCTAGTTGTTGGGTGGGTTGGATTGTTTGATGGGTTGGACGCGATGATCTTGAAGGTCTCTTCCAACCTGGTGTATTGTATTGTATGAGTAGGAGATAACTCTCCTGGGTTTAAAGGCAAGACTTAATAGTTCTTTGAATGGCCTTCCCCTGGTTTGATCATTTGAGTGTCTTTACAACTAACATCTGTCTTGTTTTCTTTCCCCTGCTCAGTGTCACACGCTCTGACTACCTGAACACCTTTGAGTTCATGGACAAGCTTGCTGAAAACTTGAAGGTGAAGCTGGCCTCTCTGCCTAAATAAGACATGGATTCTATGCAAGCTCTACTAATCAAGCATCTCCCACGTACACCAGAGTTTAAGTGGCACTCTGTCCCACTTGGCTGTGTAACATTTCAAATAGTAGTAAAAAATGAACATGTATGCTGTATTAAATGTTTAAAAGACCATGTTTTCTTAAACCCATTGAGCTGCTGGGCTAGGCCTTACTTTTGCTAAGCAGATGAATGTGATAGATTTCAGGCTCAGTGTGGATCTGGATTTCTAATGTCATTTGTAGCAGACCTGATGTTTCTCTCCATGACTTTTATGATATGTTTCTTTTCTCTGTTAGACTGTAAGCCAGTCTGTATCACAGCTCTGGTCAAACAAGTGATGATTTACTGTCCAACAGACCTTGGAAATCAGGACCATCCTCATTTCTCCGGTACCGTCCACAGAGTGTAAGTGAGCTCACAGGGTTATGCCAGCTCTACTGCAGCACCTCTCTTACTCAATTTATCTTTCCATTCCAACTGGAGCATATGTAGCTTGATTTGGTCCTATTGCTACAGTCAGTACTGTAGCATTTGAGAAGCACTTAGTAAATGCTGGAAACAAGCCCTATAGGCTAAGAGCCTAACAAAGCTACACTGCACTGTCTAAATGCAGGCCATGCATTTACCCCATGATTTATAAAGGTGCACATTTTTTCACTTTTCTCCAGTTGTCTGGGCTATTACTTATCCTCCCTGTTGTGACACAGCAGGCCAGGTTATGACTTTGAAAAACTATTCCATCCATGGTTTTGTGTTTGGGGCTTTTTGAAAGAATATTTTTGGTCAGACTAAAATAAAAGCCAACTAATATTCTTTGTGGCTCTCCTTCATGTGATTAGCATATAAGGGGAAATTCTGCCTCAGAGGTTCCAGTACCTGTCAGTAACATCCAGTATAGGCTGGGACTGACTGTTGGAATCTCTCCTTTCTTAAGGGTTTTAATTTGTCCTGATGTATGTCAAGATGTGTTCTATAGTATAGTGGTAAGCATCATTTAGTACACAAGGATTTAAAGGTAACGTTTCCACTGAGGTTTTATTTTAGAACTAATACAACTTCAAACTGATGTATCAAACAGCAAGGATCAGAAACTGGTTATGCAGGAGACAAACTCTCACCCTGCAGCTGAGTTGCTGTAAGTGTTGGTTAGGACAGAAATGCCATGTTGGACTAGATCAGCTAGTATTAATATTTGTTTTGGCATGAAGATGTGTTCAAAATGCAGCTCTGCAGCGGTCACTGTGCCTTCAATATGAATGAACATGGTAGTCTACTGTTCTGTTATTAACACAAGCATGTAAAGCTCGAAAAAGTCCCATTGTTAACCTATAGAAGCAACAGAAACAATCATCAGGACAACTGGAGATTTTATGTTTCTACCTGGCTTCTGATATTTATGGTGCTACAGTCAGGTCCTACTCTAGCAGGACCTCTAACATATTCCTAGCTCCTACCCCACTTCTGGAGTCAAGAGAAAGCCTGGTACCTTTCAGGAAATGGAATAAATTTTTAAATCATGTGCTTTGTGTTGGTGACTTAATCATATAACTTAAATGTAAGCAATGTAGTAGCATTTACCTGACTGCAGGTCAAGTGTTTTCTCTGCACTATTTTCCCTCTGTGCTAAGGAAGTTTCCATCTTCTGGAGGATGCTGCAGAGTTCAGCAAGACCCAATCTACCCTTATGAACTGATAGGTGTTGCTGAAGTAGTGAGCAAAGAGGAACACTGGACTTTGCAATGGGAAAAACATCAGTAAGTGTGGGCAAAAAAAGTGTCCCTGTTTTTACTAATGCAATCACTTCTTTTTCCTACCACTTCCTCCAACACTTCATATCAATAACCTCCAATGTTAAACACCAGTAGACATTAAAAATGCAAGTGGTAGAGTCCAGGGGACGCTCAGTCTGCAATGAAAAAGAGCACAGGATTTCCTGAAACATAGTTGTCTGCTTCACAGTATACCAGCTCCTTCACAAGGCCCTTGGCCAGGCACCCTGTAGCTCCCACCACCAGAAACAGCCCTTTGCACCAACACTTCCAGCAGACCCCAACAAAGTTTTCTTTGACAGTGATGGAGTTGGATGTGGGTGTCTGTGTCCTGGGTATTGCATTCTTGGGACTGGTGAAAGGCAGTTACCTGACTTGGCTCCCTTCCAGCACAGCAGAGCTCCCAACTTTGAGGGCTGTCCAAGGCTTCAGCTATCAACCCTAAATAGGACTTCTCAGGGGATTGCTTTACCTGCACAGAAGGCACCTTTTACAAGATGTAATGCTAGGCTGCATGGTCAGCATATCAGTCCTACTTACTGTCATACCCTGGGCTGCTGAAAACCTTTCATACCCTTTCAGCAGTCCTTGTGTGTATCTGCAATGCAAGATCAGCCCTCCCGGCTTGCACAGGGCCAGGAGAGGATGGGCAGAACTGTCTGTGGTGGCACAAACACTTGTGCACAAAGACTTTGCAGACAGGCACCGTGACATTTAAAGGTGGAAAGGGGCAGAGCGGCACGTAAGTTACAAATTTTTAAAATTGTCCATATAGGAGACTTTATTTGTATTTCAGATAAAAAGTAAGCTATGCAAAATGTTGGATTCTAGCAAAGATGCACAAGCCACTAGGATCTTGAGGTCTGCCTTCTGAATCACTATTTTACTTCTGGTTTTGTGTCTCTGCCTGTTGCTGTTAGCTTGTCTGTAGTGACACTGGGACATTCTTTCAGGGAGCCATTGTTTTCAGTCGTCTTGGTTGTTTCCTTGGCTTTGGCAGTTTTGCTTTTTTTGTAGATAGGTGAGCAGAGGAACGCCGTATTTGTAAATGGATCACCCCGCCTCAGTTTACTGCGGAACCAAAAGAAGTAGATTGAACCATCAAGGGATTTCTTGACTAACTGTATGATTTCAGTCTCTAAAGTTTCTGGGTTTATTGAGAACCCTCTCTAGGACCAAGTGATACCATTTTTGTCCAGTACGAGAACAGCTATACCAGTACAGAGTATAATCTCATCCTGTATAACCAACTCCTCACAGAAAGTTCAAACTGTGACACTTTTCATGGGGGAAAAACATAGCATTACCTAGGAGCATAATGAAGTCATCATTTTAGGGGTTAAATGGTTCTGTACAGTAGCCATTGGATGTACTGAATCTACACTTCCTCAGAGAAAAGATGCAGCTACATTTTTAAGTACTCTCACCTGCCAGAGAAATTTGAATCCAAATATAGCCTGATCAGAGGGGAGAACTCAAAAGCTAGCATTTACTTCATTGTAATCTGATTAAAATTGAAGTATTGCTTAGTTGTATAAAACTTAAGATGGAATGGCACAAGTGAAATCAGGGTTTTCACTTAGCTGTATTAATTTAGCCTGTATTTTATCCTCATGATAAACCCTTATTAGCACTGAAGTGCCATAGATGCAGTCTGGTAAGAGATGTGCTCCTTGCAGTGAGGGAAATAACTCGTTTGGTACCTTGTTACTAGGAGCCTGCACATGCGTCTGTGCCAATGCAGAATTTTGGCTTAACCACACTGTGGCAGAAGAGGAGGGTCCCAGAAACAGGAAGGGTAAGAGGAACCTAAAGTGACAGAGAGTCCAGCCCTGGCACATGAGCACAGAGCAGGGCTTGCAGCATGGGAACAGTCATGGGAAGGAATATTTTAAAGTCCAACCTGTTGAGTTTTGGCTCTGCGTAACAGCCTGGGTCCCGTCTCTTCCTGGCTGAACGCCTTGACACTTCTGAGCTGGAAGACAGGGTCCTGGTATTGGTCAAGTTCTGTAGGGGCCTCGTCTCTGCAAAGGGAAGCATTTGGACATAAGTTGAACAAAGTGTTTCCAGATCATTTCCTGATAAGCTAAGAAATAGAGAAATAGCTGCCACATAGAGAAGGGCTGCATTACCAGGCTTCTCTGAACACTGTACAGTCCTGAATCCAATCATGTTCCCTTTATACTCAAAGGTCAGCTCATGAATTAAATTAGGTTCTTTACTGAAAAAATACTGCTAGTATCATTAGACCCTGGTGTAGTAGAAAAACAATACAAAAGTGATAGTTGATAGTTCTGGATCTTACAACTTGGAGAACAGAAGCATAGGGCACCCTATGAGACTTCAGCAAAGCACAGGACCCAGTCAGTGGTTACTGTAGCTTTCAAAGTTGGTCAAGAGGGGAAGGGCAGCACTTCCTCTCTGTCTAGAAAGCACAGGTCACTCTCACTATAACAGACCTGTTTGTGTACAGCTACAAGAAGAAAAAAATCCACAAAACAACTCTATTTTATAGAGCATCCAGTAACAGCAAGCTCCCAAGAAATCTCAGCTCAACTGCTGTATTACCTCCCAGGGGCTACACTCTCCAAGTCCTTTTCAAAAACAAACAAAATACAACCAAGAGCATGTAGGTAGGTAGCTCCTGATGAATATCCATTGAAGATATCACCTAGAACTATAAAGTCTGAAACTTTGCAGCATTCACCATCCTGGACCAAAAATCTGCCATCTTCATCATATTCTGCGCCCCAGTAATGCTGCCTGTGGTAGGCAGGGCCAGCATCAAATTACAATTTTCAATTGCTTAAGTAACGGATTTCCTAAATTTTTAGGTATGCCCTGTAGATAGCAGGAGTGGTAAACCAGGACTTCCAGCATGTGCTCCTAGTCTTCCCAATATCTGCACATAGAATTATAGAATCAATAAGGTTGGAAGAGACCTCAAAGATCATCAAGTCCAACCTGTCACTCAAGACCTCATGACTACTAAACCATGGCACCAAGTGCCATGTCCAATCCCTTCCTGAACACCTCCAGGGATGGTGACTCCACCACCTCCCTGGACAGCCCATTCTAATGGCTAACAACTCTCTCTGTGAAGAACTTTCTTCTTGCTTTGAGCCTAAATTTCCCCTGGCACAGCTTGAGACTGAGAAACACTAATAAACTAGAAGCAAAGGCAGCCACAGAAATGACTGACCAGCACAAGTGGAAGCATAAATGGTATACTGGACACTGATGTTTAACTCTGAAGAGGAGGGGAAGGGAAGATATAATGGCTTATGCATGGATTTTTGGCACTTACCCCTAACCTGGGTCCTGTCCCTAGCCTACCACCTACCAGGTTCCTGCGAAGATGGGTTCTGAGAACTTGACTCAACTTGGTTTCTTTCCTCAGGTGTCTCCTCTGCAGTCTTTTCTTTAAATAGCAGGGAGCTTTCCAACCAACCAGAGGATTTCTCTGGCATTTCCAAAACAGGGTTTCTGTTGCCATCAGCACTTAAGCTCTTGGAAACTGGTACATCTGTAGGACTGGAGTTGACAGGCAAAGCTGCAGGACAGGTCACAGGAGAGGATTCAGGACTGTGTGAAAGGTTATTGGTTAGCAACATCTCAGCTATCTGCTCCTTCAGGAAGGCATCTGGCACAGACAGTAGATCTGTAATGCAGGAAAACTGCCCCCTCAGAGCATTTTGCTTGGATGCACATTCTGCTGAAGTTCCAATGAGAGCCTTGGCACCATCGCTTTGTCTGGCCAGAGAATCAGCCTCTGGAGGTCTAGAGGAGGTGCTCCTTTTCTTCTGAGACTTTAGTCTGGGATAAGCCTCTTTTCCTGAAGCACTCTTCTCCTTGGCAACTTCAGTTTGCCCCTCTGCTTCAAGGACCCCTCTCTGTTCTTTACTCCTCTGAGCTGCTACCATCCTGCGAACTCTGGGGATTTTGCTAGCTGTGCTCCCAGAAATAGACCTGGGAGGTAAAATTTCACCCCTTCAAATTCTGTCTGGACACAACCCAAATTCCCTGCAAAAGCCAAAGGATGGATAATATAAGTTTTCCTGCTACATTTAAGATTACCTGATGAATCCTTTGTGCTCTCCTTAACTACTCCTCCAACGTGTGTACGTGGCCCCAAAACAACTTCTTTGTCAGGAAAAGCAATTGTAGTGATCACAGCAGACTTCTTTCTGCTTGTCTGGCTTATTTTAGGCTGTTCTTCAGCTTCAGCCTCTGGTGTTTTCATAGTGTTTAATAGATTCGCCTCATCAGAGCAATCACTTTGCCCAATTACTCTAGTTTTTCTATTGGTTCTCTGTCTGATGCTCTTTTTGCTCATACTTGTGTCCTCTTGTAAAGCACAAGCACTTGAGGTCTCCTTCCTCAACAGAAGTGAATTCTGTACACTGAAATCATCTGAAGAAACTTTGTAACTTGAGAAAGTACAAACTCTGCTTTTTGACAAGCTCTCCATGCTTTGGATCTCAAAGATGGCTTTCTTCTTACCCTGTTCTAGTAAGTCACCACTTCCAGGACTGTGCAGCTGTGCTGGATTCACCACATAGGTTCTTCTGAGATCTCGAAATTTATCAGGAGAGCAGGAATGCTGCTCCACATCAAAGCCTCTATTATTCCTATTGAAAGCCCCCACAGAAGCCTTCTTTCTGATCTTAGAAACTTCAGATTCACTACAACATGTTGGAACTTCGGGCTGAAGAAACTGCTTTGCATTTTGAACACTCTCTTCAACTTGAGGTATATCAGAACTACTTTCTGCATTGGTTTTAATTGCATTTGTTTTCTTTTTTCCTGTGATTGCCTTTTTAACAGCTGTTTTTTCAACAGTTTTACCTTTGCTTTCAGCCTTTACGTGAACAGATTCAGGGACTTGGCTGTAGCTGGGGTCCATTTCAACACTACAGTCAGTTTCTTTAGCCTGAGGCTGATCACAGAAAATCTCTTTACTCAAAGATTTTGTATGAGGAATAACAGCGGTTTCAGTAAGTGAAACCAGGGAGCTGTGAGATGTCAGCTGTGGCTGTGTGTTGCTTGTGCTGGAGCTGCTGCTGTCCCTTGTGATACTCCACTGAGCTGCCTGAGTGGAAGTGACATGTGAGAAGATATCCGCACCAGAAGATGGAGTACTTGTTGCAAAAAGGGTAGAACGCTTTCTCCTCTGAGTAACATGCCCTTGTGAGAGACGATCCAAGAATTGTTTTGCCATCTCTTCACCTTCATATGAAAAAGGATGACTTTCCCAGGCACGTGCTGGCAAATTGTTGGGATTTTGTTGAGTGGGACACAAGGCCTCTGTCAAAAAGAAATAAAAAATTCTGAAGTCTGAGAAATGTAGCAGACAAATACCAGCTCTCCCCATACCACTAAAAGCTGTGCTCCAAACTGTCAGAGCATAGAAAAAGCATGATTTGGTCTCTACAGGGACTCCCCAAACTTACTGTGTAGTGTAATTGCGCAGTTGGCTTCCCTCTGAAGCAAGATCCCTTAATAAAACCTGATATTTTGAAATACACATAATCTGTATGAGTGATACTATTTATATGTCAACTCCATAAGGAATAGAACCTAGTGCACCTAGTCAGATTTTGTACCTTCAGTCATTTCTGAAAATCTTATATAATCTCAGTGGCTATACTCAGAAAGCTACATCCCCACCGAGACATCCCATTCTGGTATACACCCTACTCTAGTGATGCCAGGGTCACTGAAGCACACAGTTCATAACAGTTATTAGGAGCTGCAGGAGTGATGGTTAGAAGCTAACTGAAGCTATGGCACTGCACCCATTCATTTCTGAACATAGACACACAAATTCATACCCCAAGAACAGCAAAAGATGCAAATTTACCTCCAAAGATGTGAGACTCAAGAAGAACCTCTTGAGCTTCCATTGCTTCAGTTGGCTTCTTCCCGTTGTCCTCCTGGTGAGACTGAGGCTTCTCAGCAGGCAAAAGGTCTTTGGAGGCAACAGGTACAGTTTCTGGAGACTTATTAGAAGCAGGTCTCTGAAGATGTTGTGAGGATATCTGTACTTCTGTGGAGTGGCTACCTTGCTGTCCTGAATCATGTAGCTTGGAAATGGGCACCCTCATTGGCATCCCTGCAGCCCTGGTGGGAAGGAATAACAGTAATGGAGCATGTTCCATACCTCTGACATATCCCAGGATCTAGCAGAATAGCTACAGCTTTCACCTCCATCAAGAGTTGCTGGAATATGTTACTAAAGGGTTGAAGTACTGAAGAACAGACACTGCCCAGCCAGGACAGACTTCCCATTTTTGTGCAGGCACAGCTCATAAAGAAAGCGCACCACTGTAGGTGCTGTGGAGAGGAGCAGGAGAAATATACACTGAGACAAGAAGGAAGTAAGGCCTTCTCAACACCCAGATTGTGAGCACAGGTTCACCTTGCTGTGGAAGGCCACCACAGCTGCTTGAAAGTATGTGTGGGGAGCTCCAAGGGGTTCTCTGTGTTCAAGGGGGAGACTACACAGAGAAGAAACAAAACCCCAAATATATTTTCAGAGATCCAGCTCTGACTGACCTTCTTTACAAGACACAAGTTTACATTATACAAGTAGATGACTATTCAGCATTTGTATGTAACAAAGCCATCTATGGCCCTCCCTCAAAGAAATCCTGCAGTACTTATCGGCTACAAAGGAAAAATTACCTACAACCAATGTGCTTTCAAACAAAGGGCGAAGGAACAGTTTATGCACAGAGCTTTCATTAGTGATAGCTTAGATAAGAAAAGACATCCCTCATAAAATAAACATCTAGGCACATACATAAAACAAAAGAGAAAGTTGAACATACAGAAATTCAGGACAACCTTAGTGATATCAGATGTTAAGACTCACCTCACAAGCTGACCGTCGGCAATATTATTTACCCAGCTATCTTCAGTCATGCTGCTCTTCTGGCCATTAGAGAAGGATGTAGAACTTGCACAGAACTGGAAAGCAAAGAAATGGAAGGGTATTTTAAAGCTCTTGCAGTCCTCTGTGCAGCCTCCTGAACAAAATGTCAGAAGCTCAGTTTTACCCAGGGAAAGTATGTCAAATACTGCTAATGACCATCTCCTGTTTGAAATTGTACAAGTTATGGAATAACTTGCAGTAGAGTCAGATTCTGTCTCTACAATCTTAAGGATGAAGTTAAATAAGATCAGATAATCTGAGACAAGTTTTCCCACCTACCCATGAGAAAGTGTCCTATTCCCATCCCAAGTTGCCATGGCAACACCTTAAAAAGTGAAATTGAAAAGGAGTCACAACCTGTGATAGCAGAAGACCCTATTGGCCAATACAGCCAATGACTGAAAGAAAGCCTGTTTAAAACTGCGGTCTTTCCTATAGAAAAGCTTACCCCCGAAATCATTTATACCAATCTAAAAATGATAATGCAGCTAGCACAGTTCAAGCAAGCAAAGAAAAACACTTGAAGCATCAAACACTGAAGTGAGGAGGCAACACCAAGAAAGAGACAAAGCCCCCTTCCCAGAGCAGAGTGCTTCCCGTGATTTACCTCAGACAGCTGGGCAGTCCTAACTGCAGCTGCAATATTTTCAACTTCATTCAAGGCATTTTCCTATGTTGAGGTAACAGAGAGAAAACATAGAGTCATTAAATCAAAACATCTATTTCAACAAGAGTGCTGGTAGCTGCAGCAAAACATGTTCTGGGGACAAGACAGCTTGTCAGAAAGAGTAAGCAAACAAATGACTACATCAGTGGACAAGGGAAGAGCTATGGATGTCACCCATCTGGACTTGTGTAAAGCCTTTGACATGGTCCCTCATGGCATCCTTCTCTTTAAACTGAAGACATAGAGTTGATAGGTGGACTGTTCAGTAGATAAGGAATTGGCTGTTCAGTAAATAAAGGAATTGGTCTTATCCAGTCATCAAAGGCTCAATGTCCAGATTGAAATCAGTGAAAAGTGGTGTCCCTCAGAGGTCCATAGTAGGAGCAGTGCTATTTAATATCTTTATCAATGATACAGGCAATGGGCTTGAGTGCACCCTCAGCAAGTCTGCAGGTGACACCAAGATGAGTGGGTACAGTTGACACCTGAGGAACCAGATGCCATTCAGAGGGGCAGCCTTGAGAACTGGGCCTGTGGGGACCTCATGAGGTTCAACAAGGCCAAGTGCAAGATCCTGCACTTGAGCTGAGGCAATCTGCAGTATAAATAGAGTGGAGGATGAGGGATGGAGAGCAGCCCTGCAGAAAAGGATTTGAGAGTACTGGTGGATGAAAAGCTGGATAAAAGCTGACAACATGCACTTGCAGCCCAAAAAAATCAAATATATTCTGCGCTGCATAAAACAAAGGACTTGTTAGAGTGAGTCCACAAGAGTGTCAAAAAAATGATCAGAAGGATGGAGCACTTCTCTTAATGAACACAGGCTGAGAGAGTTGGGATTGGTCAGCCTAGAGAAGAAAAGGCCACAGAAGACATTATGGCTGCCTTTCAGTACTTAAAAGTGGGCCTATGAGAAAACCCGGGCCAATCTTTTTAGCAGGTCCTGTTGCAATAGGACAAGGAGTAATGGTTTTAAACTACCCAAGGGTAGATTAGACTAGATACAAGAAAGAAATTCTGTACAAGGAGGGTGGTGAAACACTGGAACAGGTTTCCAACAGAGGTAGATGCCCCATCTCTGGCAACATTCAAGGTCAAGTTGGACAGGGCTCTGAGCAACCTGATCTGGTTCACTGCTGGGTGTTGGGACTAAACAACCTCTAAAGGTGCCTTCCAACCCAAAACTTTCTACAATTTTTCACATGCAGAGACTACTACAATCAGTGACAGCTCACTCCTCCCAAGGTGCTGCATACCTTGCCCACCGCCCCTTCCCATGCCAGCCACACCGTTAGTGCCATACCAGGAGGGAGAGTCTGTGCCGCAGCACAGCATTCTGGAAGTGGCACTGCTCCATCTCCTTCTGTAAGATGGCCTTGTCCTGGGTGAGCCGCTGTGCATTGGCTTTCTCCGCATTAAGGGCCAGAGCCAATGCTTTATTGTTGTGTTTTAGGGAGACTTTAATAGTGGAGGAGTTGTCTGTAAGGGATACAGAAGTATCACACAATCAGCATCAAAGTCTCATCCATGCCTCTTCAAAGAATAGCCTCTCTCAGACTCCACAACTCAATAGCCCTCACACAAAGTTAGTAGTGCAATTCCTTTCATCAACAGAAGTCTCCAGAGACTAGCAGGAAAACATTCCCATAAAAACCTGCAACACTTCAGACAGACACCCTCTCTATCCTCATGAGGGTCATGCTCAGTTAGCAAGCTACTGCTTCAGTTCTTAAGAAACAGTTGAGTGGTTCAGGTGCAGAGTTTACAAAAGATTGGCTTCTAACATTGAACAAGTCACCTTATAGCTCTGAGACTTCATCCTCATCCAAAAAGAGAGAGAAAAACTTACTTTCTTTTGTAGCAACCCCTGAGCAGATTTAGATCCATGTTTCCCAATTTAAAAACAAAAGTAACAAAAATACCTAACTTTTTCAAGGTAGTCCAAATTATCCCATGAACTATCATTGCACTCTTTTCGCCATGAAAACATGACTCTGGCTTGGTTACCCATTGCCCAAAGACAGCTGTCTTCATGCCATCTGAGATGGTGCCCAGGAGCCTGCGATGCACCCAGATGAAGCTCCAAACTATATTAAACCTGCTTGTCACAGATACCTCAGACACCTTTAGGCACTGAACACTAATTTTCAGGGTACAGAATTCACTAGAAACCCACAGGCAGAGCAGCAGCTGTTACATGTAACCTCTGGGTAAGAACTGCTGTCCATCACCACCACGGACACTGTCAAAGGCACAGTTACAAGCCAATTTAGCGGACAGCCTCTGCACGCACTGCAAGACAAAATACACTCACTAATTATCTTAGTTTTTATTTTCGATGCAAGCGAAGCATTCAACTTCGCAGTCCTGAGGGCACCCTTTTCTTCTCCCGCATCCGCTCTCTTGCACTCAGGCTGAAGGATGTTTCAGAAGCCTCGCAAGATGCCATAGCTGGAGAAAGAGAACCCGAGCAGAGTTAGCAGCAGTACTCTGCCTTTCATCATGTATTTGCCGGCCAAGACTTAACACTATCCCCGGAAAGCATACCTGCGGCCTCCCCTCCTCCCCGCCGCCGCGCTGGCCCCGCAGGCTCAGCACCGCCACACTTCGCCTCGACCTGCTCGCAGGCTCGACGGCCCCCAGGGGCCGTTGCAGCTCCTCCACTGCCTCAGCGGGGAGCGGAACCCCGGTCCCACCTGCGTGCGGGGCGGCGAACCCCACCGGACGTGGGGTGGCTGCCCTCGCCGCAGCCGTAGAGGGAGAGAAGCGACAAGAAACACTTCCCGCCAGCGGAAAGTGAATACAACCGAAACGGCGGGCAGCCCGCCCTTCGCTTCGCCCCGCCCCGCGGGACGGTGGCCGCCTTGCTCTGACGGGTAAAGGAAAGATGAGAGCTGGTACGCGCAAATTTTCTGTCCCCAGTGCCGGTTGTGGGGGAATGGGTAATGTGACTTCCCCTGTCCGTCAGGGCACGGCTGAGCGTGTGTGTGCGGAGAGCCCGCGGCCGCCGCGCTGTAGGGTCAGGGCGCGTCGCCATTTTGCGCCGCCACGTCGGCTTGGGCTGGGCTGAGCCGAGCTGCCGCTCTTGGGAGGGAGCCCGCCGCCCTCACGGAGAAATCCCGAAATGCTACCTTCCCAGTCACCGGCCGCCTTCCGGGCTAATAGCGCCTATTTCTGAGGGCATGCTTGTGAGGCCCTGCTACCACACGTTGCCCCGGGCACACAGCGAAAACGCTCCTGAAACGCCTCAGACAAGTCCAAGGGTTCTTCTGAAGAATATACTGTCACCTTAAAAATCAAGCCTTAAGACCCTGAGCTGCATTCTGCAAACTAGCATTTCAACAGCACAGGCCCTGCATTTCAAGAGAACCCAGGCTTTTATTTTCTTCTTTTTAAAAATTTTTCTTTCCTTAGTTTTTCAAAAGCTCTGGATGTGCAGATGGATTCCCACGTTTCACTGTTTGTTTTGGACTATATTGGGGGTTTTATCACAAGAACTTTCTTTTGCTTAGTGTGTAAGTAAAACACAGCTGAGATAGGACGTTAAGAGTTTTATGCATGAAACAGTGGCCTTGGTGGAGGGAGTCCAAAGTACTCCAAAATTATCTGTGTGGATGCAGATGTCCAAATATTTCTATGAGTCATACACGATGAATATGTAATAGGTAGGAGGGATCATTGTATTAGGAAGAGGTGATGTTGTGAAAGCTCCTGTAAAAATAACCATGAACTTTGGGGCTCATGGGAACTTGTCAGCATGATTCCCCATGCGTGCCTGTACGGCCTGCACTAGGTGTTCCTGCTTCGACAGGGGTGGGGGTTGGACTCGATTTGAGGGGAGCTAAGATTAGCAGTAATATAGAAAACTAACAACTTTCCTACTCAGGAGGTGTCTGAGAAATCCTGCCGCAGACTCCTAGCTCTGAATCAGAGCAAATTTAGCCTTGGTCTTGCACTAGCTTTATAGAGTCATTTATTAACTTTCTTATGCACTAGATTGCTAAGAACCAGTTGTAAATTGGCGTTTTTGTGCTTTGAGGGTAGATTACGTTGGCATCAGACTACTTCATTTGATCCAGGAGGACAAAGGCAGCCCACTTTTCCAGATGACATGGTGATCACCAGACTTCCTACTTCTTTTTAACTGCAGGGCTACTGAGAACTAAAGATTTGATACGCTAAATAACCTGTTCCTACAATGATCAATAAAAGTCTTACTGAAATGAGTATCTAAAGAGATTGGCTGTGAACAGCATCCATGTATAGTCTATCCAAAGTAATTCAAGTTTTTGCTGAATTTTCAGCAAGACAAAGCTCATCCACAGGGGGTATTTCATAGTTCAAGTCAACCAACCAGAAGGAATTACTCACAAACCAGCTGAGGAACTCTTCATGGGTGTGTTTAAAACCCTTCAAATCTCAGATAATACTGGGCTTCAGCTCACATTTCCCCACATTTCTCAGGTCTTTCTGTCATCCTTCAGTCAAGCCATTACAGTAAAATGGAACACATGTCTTTTGTTTTGCTGTGGCTAAGTGACTTGAATGCTCAGACTGCCCTGACGAAAGAGACAGTGTAAGTATTGCAGACTCATTGCAGTGAATCACCAGTGTGAAAGTGGAGTAAAAGCAGCAGTGAACCAAGATCAGAACTACTTTTTGCATTTCTAATATCAGACTAGTAATTCTCTTGTTCAAAACACCACACAGGAATTTTGCAGCTTGCAACCGATACACATATCCCAACTGAACTGAGGGAGAGGCTATAATGTTATACTGGAATATTAATGGTAAGAGGGCAAGAAGCTAGCAGTATCTTTTGCTCTGTGGCACCTGTCTAGAAACACTCCTTATATGCTGGATATCTTTGTTCATTGAAAGCACAGTATACAGACAGTGCAACTACTACAAATCCATCTCATTTTTATCAGGTAGCAGTTAGGTTTCACTCAGCCCTAGAAAACAAAACAGCTCCTATATGTGTGTACGGGTTACCTGTCTCACACAAGTGTAAAATGGTGAACAAGTTTCAAGACCAGGTCTCAATACATTTGTACTAGCAGCATGAAATAATACTAGGAGTTCACGTGAAAGTAGTTTCAGAGATCAGAGGAAGGGGATATGAGTGGGATTTCAAACATTGACATTAAAAGAATACTGGAGAGCTGAATCTCTCTCTTTACATGTCTTCACTGAACAGCATTCCTGTTGAAGAGATCTATGAGATTTATAGCATGATGCCCTCAGCAACACACCAACAGAGCTCTGCAAATGTGAGTGATTTCTTGTTTTTTCAGCAACTGTAATGAGGTTGGAATGAAATCTCGTTTACCTGTAGTGGCCTGTTATTCACAGTGTTCCTGGTGCTCCCAATTTTATTTTATTTTTTACCTCTTACATGTTTAGCCATCATGTTAATGACAAGCTGCCACCCGGTGTCCAGAACAGGCTCAAGCTCCAGCACATCAGAACAGCCTTGGCTGTGATCTCTTAGATGATTTTTCCTATGTTAAAAACTAGAAATGCCAGTAGGTGCCATGTAGGGAGATTTCACGTGTTGGTTTGAAAGAAGGATCTTGCTCTCTGCTCCTGGGATAAGTGGGTGGATCAGCTGTCCTTCCTTTTGCAATGAACAGTACACAGTGTATTTTTAGTGTGCTTCTTATGGGCAGGAATCATTTTCTGTAGGAATTTTCAAGCAAGGATATTTTTAGACATCCCCATTTTGAGCACACACCATACACTGAAGAGGAGGGATGTTTTCTTAGAAGTTTTCCAGCTACTTATGCATTTTCCCATGGTGGATCGTTGATTGTTGGTTTGGGTTGTTGATTGTTTGGCTTGGGGGGGGTAATAGCTTTTCTTTAGCTTTTATTTATATTCTGATGTTATTCAAGCAGAAACAAAGAACAGAAGCAGTCTTTTATTCATCTCATGTGTGCTTGCATAGATCCTGTCCTTAGTGAACTTAGGGATATTTCCTTGATGGTCATGAGGTAGCAAAGTTACAAAATCTTCTGAAGAGGAAGATAAGCCATTATTATTAGGGTCTCTGGTTTCTATTTTAGCCAACACCACTGCTTAATTTTAATCATGAGCTTAAGATCATTCCTACTCTACATAAAGGAATGGAAATGCTTTGCTGAATTTGGAAATTAAAGGTAATTTATTTTGCAAAGCCCTAATCAGTTTAAGAGGTTAAATCTACTGTTTTCATTAATAGCTTATCTCTCCTTAAGAGTCCTAAAATCAAAAAGCTGGAATCCACCCTTTCTCAACATTGAATGTCTATGGATCTCAGGTTTAGTTATCTTCCTGCTACTTCCCTCATTTTCCATCAAAGTTAAGCGATGGCCTTGGCTTCTATCTCCTTGAAAATTAAGCACTAGCTTTAACAAGATATATAGATTTGTAGGAGCCTAAGTCACACTCCAGTGTAATTTAGGATCCAGAAGATTTGTAATTCACAAAAAGGGACATCCTAGACTGAGATGGACATAATGTCTGCTATACTGACTGCTTGCTGCTTCTCAGAGTTTCCTGCTCCCTTGTCCAGATATTCCAGGAGCTGCCATGTGAACAGCTGAGCAGCCACAGGTTGCCTGACAGGATGCTACAGCAGAGCACAATCTCCAGGCTATGCTAGTACACACAGGGCTATAAAATGCAGTAGTTCAGCTACTTATGGACAGTGGGGATGGGCACTTCAAGCAGCTGGGTGGGCCAAGCAGACAGGACAAAACTGCCAGCAAAGCTGTGCTCATTCATTCATTCATTCATTCATTCATTCATTCATTCATCAGGACCTCTGAAGCAGTTATCTTACTTTCTGCTGACCACAAAAGAGTTGGCTTGGCACATAGTTTCTGCATGCTAATTTATGAATTGTAGTCCTTCCAGGACCACTGGATTCATCCTTTGAAGCTCTCCCTGCATCCATTTGCCATGTTGATTGCCCCTGAAACTGCATAGTATGCCTGGAAGCAAAGTGAATGCATTTCACCCCAGTTCTCACAATCCAAAGCAAGGGCACTCAGGGCAGCAGCAACTGGCCCAGCAAAGTCACCAAGTTACAGCCTGCTGTGCTTCAACAATTGCATATCGAAAGGATACTGCAAACCTTGATCTATGCCTATTCTCTTATGGGAGTGGAGGTACAGGCATTTTCTCATTGCAGCCTACAAATAGTGTCTAGCTTAGGCTCCTGAAGTTCATGACAATTGCAAAAGGAGTATTTTTCTCAGGTTGAGGTAAACAATAAGATTACATGTTTCTAGTAGAATCACCTTTCACATCTGACAATCACTTTGTTCTTAAGCTTGGACTAGTAATACTACAGCTCTTGCAAAGGCCAGTTATTCTACTGGCCAGTAAAAGAGCCACTCTCCCTTCATTGCTTCTTCTCTAAGTGCAGCAAAAATGAGAGTAACTTTAGGAGCATTAAAGAATTTGAAGCTGGGACTCCTTGACCCCTTACCTCTAACCATATATTGTAACTGATCCCTTGCAGTAGTCTGTACAAGCCAGGTGGCACTCTGTAAGCCCAAGTTGATGTGAAGCTGTTCTTTCCTCTCAAGGCATCAAATACCAGACAGCAGTAGCATATCCTGCTCAGCAAGGAGAGCTAAAAAGGGTAGAAAGCAACTGGACTCATTGAGCAGAGAGGAAAGCAAGAGGCTGACAAAGGAGGTCCAAAGAATTCATGGGAGGTGGTAAAACTGTTTTTGCAACACTGCTGTTGATTGCCACAGCTAGAACAGTACCTCAGGCCACCCAGAGCCCACAGAGCCTTTCTGGTCTGCCCTTCTCAGCACTCTCTAAGCATGCAATGTTTCATAGTAGCACTAATTTATAATATACTATTAACCCTAAATTGGACTTTCATAGCAACTGTATCATACTTCGGCAGGAGGTGTCACTCATGAGCCAGAAAGTCAACTCCAATGATCTTCAAGGTATACATGGAAGGCATTCTTATGGCTAACAGCTGTGCAAAACATGTTCACTACTATCCCTTTTAGGTTAAAAACAACCACAACCCCACCACCACCCAAACAGATAAAAAACAACAACAACAACGTCCCAAACAAACAGGGACAAAACAAACCAAGAAACAACCAACCAAACAACAAACAGTTAAAGATTATTAAAAAAAAAAAAACAAAACCAAAACTAACCCCACAAAGAATTCAGTAATGTCAGATTAGTCTAGGACGTACATTAATTAGGCTCTGCCTTTCTATTTCTTCATACTTTGCTAAAGCCTATTGTTTATTGCAGCTCCACTGAGCAGGGGAGCTAAGAAAACATTCCAGCAGCAGGGCTGGATTTGACCAAGTACAGGGTCTCCCACACAGTCTGAGTTCAATGTGTGTCACATGTCGCACAGCAGGAGGGAAGCTGATTTGCCATGCAGTCCCCATCTCTCCTGATGGAGTCAGCCCTGCATGCTGTGCTTGCACTTATTAACATTTCCATCCTACAGGGAGCTACAGAAGCAAAACAATCTCTCCAGAGAAGCCTGGAGCAAATTCAAAAGCAAAGAATGCAAAGGAAGCAAAGATATAACAAAGACCTAGACTTCATGCACCATACTTAGCTATGACTGAGCTGACAGATGTCTTCTGCCTTAGTTTTGGTAACACATTTGTGACGTGTGTTTTGGAGGGTGGGATTGTATTTAAAACTTAGAAGTCATTCTTTCCTTCCCATCCTTCATACCTTTTATCCAAGACTCCAACATTGTCTCATCTTTCCTCAGCCACCTCACTCCTGCTTCCCTGTCAGTGTGTCAGGAGCTTACATTTTCCCAGTGCATCCTGATTCTCAACCCCACATACTACTTTTACAGTGCTAAAGAGAGGATGAAGAACTTCAGAAGCAGGGTGTGCATGCTTCCCCTTGTTCACAGTGTTGTGCAACTCCCACACATGATCCAGAGTAAGGCAGGAATGATCTTCCCCACATGTATTGTGCTGAAAGACAGCACTACACAAGAAAGCCTGGGAATGGCTAAACTTACATAGGGATTCAGAGGGTCTTTTAGAAGTTCCCATGGACTTAAAGCTTGTCTTCAGCGCACCAGATTCACATCATCTTTTTTTTTTTTCAACATAACATCACAAATTTTCTGCTCAGATTCATAAAATCATAGAATCATAGAATCAGTCAGGGTTGGAAGGGACCATGAGGATCATCTAGTTCCAACCCCCCTGCCATGGGCAGGGACACCCTACACTAGATCACGCTGGCCAGAGCCTCGTCCAGCCTGGTCTTAAACACCTCCAGGGACGGGGCCTCAACCACCTCCCTGGATAACCCATTCCAGGCCTTCACCACTCTCATGGTGAAGAACTTCTTCCTCACATCTAGCCTGAATCTCCCCATTTCCAGCTTCATTCCATTCCCCCTAGTCCTATCACTACCTGAGATCCTGAGAAGTCCCTCCCCAGCCTTCCTGTAGGCCCCCTTCAGATACTGGAAGGCCACAATGAGGTCACCTCGGAGCCTTCTCTTCTCCAGACTGAACAGCCCCAACTCCTTCAGTCTGTCCTCATAGGAGAGGTGCTCCAGCCCTCTGATCATCCTCGTGGCCCTTCTCTGGACACGCTCCAGCACGTCCACATCCCTCCTGTAATAGGGGCTCCAGAACTGGACGCAGTACTCCAGGTGGGGTCTCACCAGAGCTGAGTAGAGGGGGAGAAGCACCTCCCTTGACCTGCTGGTCACACTTCTCCTGATGCAGCCCAGGATCTGATTGGCTTTCCGGGCTGCAAGCGCAGCCAAGCCAAGATTGGTCTAAAATAAAGTGTAATTGCTGTAAACATCTGTCCTAAATTACCCATCTTCTCAGTTCTGAGCCATCCATGGAGAAAGACTTCACACATTAAGAAATGTATCACAAATGACACATCTTGATACATTAAGAAAATACAGATTATCTAGTGAGTCTTAGTGCTGATACTGATGGGGCTTCTTGGCTATATCATGCATCACTCCACTTTCCCTTCAAGCTACATGAGTCTAAATTCACAGCCTAATGGAGTCAGATGAGAAGGCTAAAGGGGATTTAACAGCAACATCACAAACTTTTTAACCATCAGTTTGTGCAGGATCAGCTGTTTTGGTCTGTTTAGTACACTCTGCCTGAAATGGAATTGCTGGAATGCACTATCCAGTCCGACTTAGCACTTCCTCCATGGCCACTGTTCACTGCTGGGACAGGTCTGCCTGTCACATTTATCACAGGCTCACTGCTGAATCATAGAGTATCCACCAGCTTCTAAACAGAGGCTTCTGTTCTTGCAGACAAACTCAGTACAGCAGTAGGCAGCAGCTAGTGCAAAGAACTGCAAATTTCTTTCCAACAGTATCAGTCTGACCTCTTGAAAGCCAAAGTAGAGAGAAACTGTGGGTTGAAATGAGGTCATTACAAGTGGGGAGGAGGGGATATTGCTGCAGAGCACATGAGTAGGGGAACAATGGTGAGGGGGTGGTTAAGATTAAACAGCTAGAGATTAAGATCTCATGACTGATTTTTGTTCACTGACCTGCAATAAAGTAAACAGTAAGACTTGAACAAATAGTTGATGAGCTGTGTTACTCCAGTGCTGTCTTCACTATTAGAATACTGCCATGGTCTCCAGTTTTCATTGGCTAATACTTTCTGGGGTTTATAGGTACAGATAGTATTGTGAAGAAGCAACAGAAATCTTGCTATGTTAATAAGTATAAAACCAATGTTTCATTTCCAGAGTGCAAGTACCTGCCCTTAGCTGCTCTCCCCTGTTGGCCACCTAGTGTCTGATTTCACACAAAAATCAAGTCCAGCATATCAGGTGGTTTGCCATTCACATGTTCACATTTCCAGACAGCCAGATTCAGGGAGCTGAAAAGTGCTTGTAGATTTGTGCACAGTGGCTTTGGTGAATGATAGTCTTCTGCCACCTTGACTGAAATTGCCTCTTTCCTGAGCCATATTGTCTCCTGAATAATAACTAAAAAAAAAAAAAAAAAAAGGCTTTGCTGTGACCAGACCAATTAGCTATGGTAATTTCAAACTCTTTTCTCAGCTATGTAAAAAGCAATGGACATAGTTCAGAGCTAGATGAGATGCAGAGTCACAAATTTGTTTTACAGGACTTAAAAGAGATCTCTGATGATACGTGCACACTTAGCACCGGTTGTCACATGAATACAGTTGGTGCCTATCCCTGCACTGCAAGTACTATCCCCAGTGGGGAAGGTAAGAAAACATTCTGCAATGATGTATCAAGTCAAGTACAACAGCCAAGCAAACATAACAAGGAAATCCAGCAGGATGAAGACAGGTGGTCTGAGGTAAAGCTCAGAAGAATAGGGCTGAATATACTGATGAGGATAGGAGGGTATCTAACCTATTTGGAAAAGGCAAGTGTATATTAGCCCCTGTAGTTTAGTAAGGATACAGTTAAAAACAACATCAGCAAAGTGGTTTGTGGTGAAAGGATGTAAAGGTGGAGGTTTCATATTCCCCTTATCCATTTCCCCAGAAGACAATTGTCTTTTTCTTGCTACAGCACTGAAAGCCCTTTTCTTTGGCCTGAAACCTTGTAAGCAAAGGTATGCCTCACTAGGTCTCCCAAAATCTTGCCCTACTCTCCCTCCTTACAGCCGCAAACACTCATTTTTTTTCCACTGGAGGTAGAGATTATGTAATTGCAAATAAATTAGATCTACAAAGGTGTTCATCTGCATGCCAAGTTAACTGATGAACCATGTTGACAAAGCCTTTACATGCCTGAATGAGTTTCCCCAAATACATAGGAGTACATGGTTTTGGAGTGCAGTAGTTTCTTTTGATCTGAAATCTCACTTACTGGTGATATGTCATTTGTATAAGCAGCCTTACTTTCAGGAAGCAGTTTAAGAGTCTAAGATTTAGGTGCAAGAGAATGATCATCAGAATAGAAGTTGTCAAAGTTTGTTCTAGCTCTGAACCAGACAAGAAAAAAACAAACACAATCAAGGAAAAGTTCTACAATGGAGGAACACAGTTTTCTGTAGTCTGCTTTAGTGTTAAAGTGCTCTGCTTTAGCATTAAACAGTAGTCCTTCCTGGTTCCAGACAGAGAGCAAGTTTAGTGCAGCTTGCTCCCTTTAATTTTTAAAACAGACTTTCAAAGTGACAAAATTGATCCAGATGACCCCAAATTATTTGCAAAATTAGCCAGTAATTCAGATACATTGATAAACATCTAACAAGGATAATTTTATTTCAATCTTTTCAGTCTTCAGTGATGCAGCAGGAAGGGACTGAAACTTTCAAACACTACTTCCTCCTGACACATCTGTGTTTAAATCTGTATACAATAGAAGGGATTAGTAGGCAAAAGCTAGCAATATCACATGAGATAGAGACTTTCCAGCATAAAGCAAGTGACAAAGTATTGAAATTGAGGTGAAGTTCATCTGCTCTCACAAAAAGGAAAGATTACCATGGGACAAACAGGCAAGAGCTAGTTGATGCAAAGTGGAGAAGGAAAAGAACAGATTTACACTGGGAACTGTTCAGGCCTGATTAGTTCAGTGGGTTTCAGGCAGAGGTTCTGGAGAGCACCATTTTTATACACACATCCTACACTGGGTCAGGTGCACCACATGAAACAATGACGTAACTACAATGAAGACAAAAGAGGACGTCTCCCTGCTGTTTAGAATGGGCCCTTTTGTGCTACTTCTTGCAGATGCAGGACTAGGACTACAGTATATAAAAGAAACAACTTTTATATATTACAGCATATAGAAGCTGTGAGTAAGTGCTCACAGCGCTCATCTTTCACCTCATCAAACTGCCAAAAATGGGAAAAATAAGTGGCAACCCTAGTATGCCAGTACCCTGCTCTGACACAGGCACTGGTATGGACTATGAGTATTTGCAAATACTTATATTGCAGATCACAGTTTTATGAAGACAAGAGCTTCAGGGGCCACTGTTATGAATGTGGCATTAACCACCTCAACCTGTGGTCCTATGGGAAACAATGCAGTTCCATCCAGGTGGAAAAAGGCAGATGGATCATTTATGAGAACCCCAGTTAATCAGAACGACAGTACTTTTTAAAAAGGAGAGACTATCCTGACTTCCAGAAGTGGTTCAGTCTCTGTAACTCCATCAGATTTTGCCATATATCCTACAAGCAAGATCTGCTTGGCAGTTTAAGAAACTGGGTGTAGTTTATCCTTTGAAGAATAAACTTACAGAGTCTCTTCAAGTGATGCAAGAAACAGGCAAAGTTCAGTAAGGCAGTGCAAATTTTTGCTGGAGGCAAAGGAAATAATCTGTTTAATATAATGCTATTTCCAGGGCCTGTTCGTAACTTGGAGATAATAAAAGAAAGCTGAGTGACTGTTTCTAGGTAGAGAAGGTTTTATATTGCCCAGGTAAGGGTAGCTGGGACAGACAATATAAAGTTCTGATGTGGGACGATGTATGTAATGTGCTCATGACCATACTGTGTTCAATGCTTCAGGCAGAAAAATATGTTAAATCAGATGGACAAACATAAAAGTTGTGTTGGTGAATTGGATTAATTCAGAAAAAAAAAAAAAAAAAAAAAAAAAAAAAAAAGAAGCCACTAACGCTTGATAAGCGGGATGATTAATTAAAAAAAGGATTAATTTATTAATAACAAAATTTCCACGTCAAACGTTAATAAACTTATTTACAATTTGTTTAGGTTCGGGTATCCGGTGGGGAATCACTTACACAAAATGTTGGTAATATTAATGATATAAACACTTTAGTTGGAGGAAGGATTTGATCTAGAGTAACTACGCTCTTGATATCAAACTCAAAGTTGAAGGGAGAGCGAGGAGCCGCAATTCCTGATCCAGTAACAAAGTGGGTTTCCTTTGCTCCCTGGTGGAGCAAAGGCAGAGGGTGAGAAGGAAATTAATGTCCAATATGCCTTATGAAATCGATAATCGGAACCACTCACGAAGCACTATTCAGTCCGGAGATTCTGAATCAGTCCAAGACGTGGTGTTGTGAGCAGCGGTCAGGAAAGTTTGTAATCCAGAATTCTGTTCTCGGTATAATTTGTAAAGCCAAAGAAAGGGAAAAGTAGGATCCAAGCACGTTGCCCAGCACTCAAAGTGAAACTGAAGTACACGTGGTGGATGCTGGTGGAGGGGGATGGGCGAGTAGCACACACACCTCACCGGCTGGCGAGGAGCCGGAATCAAGGAAGAAAAGGGGCCGGGTCACTGAAGAACCCCTCTATTTAACTGTTTTTTGAAACAAAACTGACCACTGGCAGAAAAATGATTTGTAACTTAGCCAGTCACCTTCTGGGCATCAGCACAGTGGTGAGTGGTCAGGATACCTGCCAAACAGGTTTGGCTGGCTTTTTACTGGTACATGTTTTCTTTTGTCTGTCTCCCCTAACTTCTTAGGGCTCTTACTGAAGCCTGTTTTGGGCCTAGTCATGCCCAACCAGGACAGTTGGTTAAAATCAGGTAAAGAATTAATACTTGCTAAACTACTTACCTGATTAGTAAGGTACACTATAAAGTAGAAGCTACAGCAGCAGGAACACTCCACATGCTTGTGCTTCATGTAGGTCAGCAGCTGGCACATGGAAATTGCCTGCACACCAGTGTATAATGGGAGCATAGAGAGTAACATGGTAAATGTCTGTCAGTAGCATAATTCTGAAAAGGCCACATACTTCATGCCTGGTCATGAGTAAGTACCACAGATCTTCTCAAAGTCACATGAATACATTTTCTCCTATTGTCACAATACAGAGTCCTTATAAATCCCATTTCTTCAAACCCTAAAGCATCCTCTATTTACTTCGTACCACATATGATCATACCCATTTGCTGACACACCTGAACTGCTCCATGTGGGTAAGAACTAAATCTCCTCTTTTAGCTTCAAAAGGGTGAATCTCTTTGCAATCCCATCTCCAGAACATATTTTTTCAGAAATGCATTTAGTATCTGAGTAAGTTGCCTTTTTCTGTAGGTCTACCTTGTTCAGTAATGTCACAATCAGTTAAATTTCTGGTTTTCCTACATATTTGCTGCGTTTGCCATTGCAGAATTCCATTTACAATACAATACAATACAATACGCCAGGTTGAAAGAGACCTTCAAGATCATGTCCAACCCATCAACCAATCCAACGCACCTAAACAACTAAGCCATGCAACCAAGCACCCCATCAAGTCTCCTCCTGAACACCTCCAATGAAGGTGACTCCACCACCTCCCCAGGCAGCCCATTCCAGTGGGCAATCGCTCTCTCTGTATAGAACTTCTTCCTAACATCCAGCCTAAACCTGCCCTGGCGCAGCCTGAGACTGTGTCCTCTTGTTCTGGTACTGTCTGCCTGGGAGAAGAGACCAACCTCTGCCTGGCTACAACCTCCCTTCAGGTAGTTGTTCAGCTCCATAAAAAAGAGAATCTCCAAAGCCACATGTTAGAGCTCACTAATGATTGCCCATTAGTCCAAGGCTTTATCCATCTCCTTGAGATCTGTTTCCTCAGTGTTTTAGGTGGCAGTTGTATCTTGTATGAAATCCCCAACTTCAGAGGCTAACAGTATGTACTGAAACTCAGGGAATACAGGAGATTCCTAGACTGTGGTGCAGTAAATGCCAAAATTGTCTCTTTGCAGAGGTTGGCTGACTTGCGCTGTTATTGCTCCCATGCTAAATAAACAGTAAATGCATTCCAAAATTCTTGTTCAAATGAGTCTTTCTTCAGTACTACAAAAGAATTAAAGTTGTGCAATCCAGAGGTAAATCCATTTTCTCTCACATTTTTAGAAGGATATTCACAATTACCCAACTGTTCCACAGTACATGATAATTTCGATAACTGGTAAAGGTCCAGGTGAAGATTGCTAACCCTGGTAAGTGTAGGGAAAAGTTTGATTATTTCAGTTTTTCTCAGTTTTACAAGTTTTGATCTAGGAATAGATTCCAGCTCTATAGTTACCAGAGTTAACAATATGCAGTTGGGTTTTAAAAGTTATTAAAATTATCATGTACCATGTACTATGAAGCAGAAAAGTAAGTCCCATTAATCATTATATCCAGTTGTAAGTACTATCTGAGGAGGAAAAGGGCAGAAAAAGGCAGAGAACTCAGTAGAAGGTGAACACTCTATTAGGTATCAAATTCTTCATGCAAACAAGCTGCTTTGTGCAACCACCAGTCTAGCAAAACTTTCCAATCTTACCCCAGCTTATTCCTCCAGAAAGATTTTTTTCCAGACCCTGCAATCACATCACCTTTATATAGCATGTTTTAGTAAGTTTGTACTTCGTGAACTAGATGTTTAGCTGGTGTCAAATGCTCTTCCTCTACTAACTTCAGAGCTGTGCTGATCTGCTGCAGCAGGAGATTGGGCCAAATCCCCAAATTGCCAAACTACTCTGCATGCAAAAGAAATTAAATAATCATACCAGTGTGGATGAGAAAGAGTACAATTTTTTATTGTGCTAGAAAAAGTCTAGTGCAGCATTAATTATCATTCAAGTAATTATGTATATGCCTATTAATCATCACTGAATCCTGTGCCAGCAGGCAGTCTGTGGAACAATGAATGAGAGGTATAATAAAATACAACAAAATACAGTTAAGGGATCTCACATCTTTACATACCTCTTTTCATTTATATAGTCGAGTCTAACTATTTTTTTCCAGGCATGGTTAGGCAAATACAATGCTTCTCTTCAGCAAGGTATTGCAGACTTTTGGAAAGATAAAGCAGTACAGAGAGCACAGATATGCTAGGACACTTTTACAATCTTATCTAGTATATGTTTAATTTTTAATAATTTCATCTGAGCTTTAAATGGTAGGCTTTGATTTTGTTTTGCCTGGTAAACATTCTGATAATGGAGTCCTTGAGGAAAAAACAAGCAAATTCTATAGCAGTGAGGCAGACTGATGAAAACTCACATCTCCACTTGCTAATGTCAGGTACCTCATTTAGCCATTATTTCACACTCACATGACCCATCAGTAATAGCCTGCTAGTGATCCTCACCAGCCTTTCCCTGACAACACTGGGAAGGAAAATAAAACTATTCTTTGCCCTTCTTGTCTGTTCTTTTGTGCATTGGGCACTATCTCTGCTCTCGTGCCTGTCCTTTGCTGCACAAAATAAGCTGCTCAGCTGCTCAAATCTCTGTTGTGCACAAGAATACCAAGCTTCAGCCAGACAGAAACGGAGCATGAACAATTCTGTTCTTCAGACAGAGGTGTGAAAAAGCATGTTTCCTCTTGTTCACAAATGTCTGATGCTATGCATTTGTAGGAACTGCACAATGTAATGTGTATGTGAGCATGCTTAGGATAACCTACTAACACAGGTTTACAGAACAACACAGTAGTTTAAGTGTAATATCTACTTGCCTGCTTAGAACAGGGAACCAAAGTATTTAATTTGCCTTCAGCAAGAGTAAAGAAAAACAAACCATCTCCCTAGAGAGCAATTAATGTGTGCCTATGTACTCCAACAAAGTATCAGTTCAATTAGTGTAGCTGAGAAATATGGCTATGTAGTGGTGTGTAGGTTACATACTGGCATTTCTTTGGTCAAAGGCAAGAATGAACAGAAATACACCATTCAGTAGTCAAAACAATAGGATGTTTGGATTCTTGACTCTTCTGCATCCTAGAGCTTGGAGGTGGCTAAACCTCTCAAAATTTCTCCACCTCAGACAGGACTGGTGATAATTTCTGGTTTTCAAGGAATTCTAGGAAGTTTTATTTGCTTTTATTTGCAAATGCTCAGAGAATCTCAAGCATACATTAGGAACAAGTGTGCTAGAGGAGTACCAGGAATTCACAGAGAGCATCCAGGTTTTCACTAGCAAGCATTCTAGGTTCCTGTAGCTTGTTTTGTGGTAAGAACTGTAATTGCTGGCATGTAGGGTATGTTTCTCTTCATGAATACACACTACTGTTTTCAGATTATCCCTATGCTTCAGTATTTCTGCGGTGAAAAGGCAAATGTCATTATAGCATAGTAGCTGAGGACAGTTAGAACAGATATAAATAACCACATTCCTCAGATCATGGACACCATTTGGCTAAGGAGATATTTTGGTTCCAGAGTTTAATATCAGCCCATGTCCCTTCCTGCAGTGGACAGCCTCTCTGCGGCATAGGGTCCTGGGAAGAGAAAGTCTGCAGGATTCAAGAAGAAGCTAGGTGATTACTTGGAAGACAAATCCATGGAGGTTTATTAACCACAGAGAAGGAATCTCCTGTTCAGGGAACCTCTTGAGCTAGTGCAGACATTCTTGCACCCTTTCGAGATGTAGAGGGAAAGTAGTCACAGATGAGGAAACTGGGAACAAGACAGTGTGAAGGGAAGTTGACTCAGGAGACTGATGCTGAGTATCCAAGAAGGAGAAACTGAGAAATAGTATGCAGGCAGGACAAAATCCTAAAATTAGGATACATGTCTGCCTGCTTTCAGGATTCAGAAAAAGAGTGTCCAGTAAGTTTGATTCCACAAGTGTAGGCATTAAAGTGTTGTTTGGCTTGGTTGTATTTTGTTTGTGTTTTGTTTGTGTGATTGTTTTTTGTTTGTTTTTTAACTGAGCAAATTGTTGGTCTTTGCACAGCAGCAATACTCTTGTGTCTATACAGATGCACTACAGCACCTGCAAAACTGGTATTGAGCATTGATGCAAGAGCATAAAGTATTTTTCTATATCAAATCTTTGGTGTGCTATATAAAAGAGTCAGAGGCAGTCTTGAAACAGTTTATAATTTTTGTAGATAAAAAGCTAAAAAACTTGCCCACCTAAGACTGTGTAACAAAAATAGGATCAGAAAAAGCTCTCCTCTGTCCCAGCCAGAGCCTTATCAATATCTAGGAACACTGAGGGCATGTGACTGCTGTGTCAGTCCAGATATGTCCCAGCTTATTTTTTTATGTATGTACAGTCACAGTGTGGTGGTCGTGGCTGCACTCCAGAGCTGCTTCCTGCCCTAGCACAAGTCTTCCAAAGCAACTGCTTTCACCAGAGCAGAAAGGGCTCACATCACTGCTGCTTTAAATGAGGATTCAATCAGATTATGCCTGTTAAAGTGATTTTTCTGCATATCCTAATGGCTATTTGCTGTTGTGTTGCTAGCATCAGTATTGCATCTAGCAAGCTGTAGTCACCTAGAACTACCACTCAACATCCTGTACATCCATGTCTGGATTTGCTTTCACAGTCAGAAAGAGCCCATCTGGCTACAGATCTGTCAGAGGAACAACTTCAACAACTTTCACTACAGGGTCATCCTGTCTTGTACTGTTGGATCCTTCCAACCAGCCATGGATATTTCCTAACCAGAACTTTCCTAAGATATTTTAAGGTTAAAGACTTTTGGAGTCTGCACGGATTAGGCTCTCTTTTCTCAAAATGCATTTAGCCTTTGACGTAAAGTCCATTGGAGTCAGAAAGTGCATTGACTACAGTGGGCTTCAAAGCCCACGCTTGCTTTACTTGGTAAGAATAACTTTTTCTCAAGTCAGGGGAGATGAGCTCAGAGAAAGCTTGCATTTAAATTGCCAAGATGAATTTTTATCTGCAACCTCAATTTTAAATTACCATCTTTGGGAAAAAAATAAAAATTGTTTCAGACCTTAGAGGAAAAACATGAAATACATTCTTCATTTATGATAATGAAAAGCCAAAAATCCACCTGCAATTGAGTACATGGGACCCACTCCAATCTTGAATTTATGACAGGGTGTACCTTTTATCTTGAATGTCCTCATAAAAAAGCAACATCCTTCAAAGAAGTAGTTCTTCTGTAAACAGACGGGCAAGTTCACAGCAACAGTATCATCACGGAACCTGCAGCTGTGACACAAGATGACTTAAGACAGAGCAAACAATTTACAATATTCACCATCTTTATAAACAAAAATTACTTCTGTCAATAGCTATTTGTAATGCTACCGACTTCTAAATAAGTCCTTCAGTTGCTTGTTAACTTCATGATGAAAACAAGTCCTTGTGCCCAATAGTTCCTGCTGCTATTCAGCATTAAGTCCAGAGTTCTGCACAGGATTGCATCACTCCTATTTCTAGCTCAGGGCCTACACTGTGCTCTTTTGTGTAGTTAGGACCTCACTCTGTTTGTAGACATGAATTCATGTTGATACTCTGTAACACAGATAAGTAGCAACTTTCCCTAGGGCCTGGGCTTAGAAACCAGAAGAGAGATCCATTATGTTAGTGTACAACCCATTCCCTGTGCAAGTGGGCCCCCAAGACTCACACATACTTTAAGATACTTGAACAACGTGTTGTTTACACAACACTTTAAAACTCTGCTTTCAAGTTTTACAACCATCATTCAGGTCTCTGTACCCTTTCTCTGCCAGAACTTGGGCTAGCACAGCAAAGGGCACAGCCTTAATTTCATTTCCCACTCAGAAGCAGAGACTGCTGCAGCCAGTATCTAGCTTCTGGGAGTGGGAGGCCGCCTTGACTTGTGGTTTTTTTTTTTTTTTTTTTTTTTTTTTTTTTTTTTTTTTTTTAATGTATTTTTGTTTGGTTTATGTCTGGTTGTTTGTTGTTGGTTTTTTTTGAAGGGGGAGGGGGAATTTGGGGATGTTTTTGGTTTTGTTTCAGTAAGAATCCCACATCTAGCACAGTTGAAGCTTTCCTAAACTTATTTGCCTTTAGTTACTTCCTTTCATTTGCATCCTTCTCCAAAGCAAGAGAAGACAGGCTCCTAGTTGCTATCTCAGGCTTTCTCAGGACAGCCTTACACTCTAAGCTGAGAGGAAGATAAATTGAGACATCACTATGGACTACCAACACCTACTCATCCTTAAACTTTGGTTGTTGCCATGTTTTTTTTACCCTTGACACTGATTGCTTTCAGCAGCTGTGCTGGAGATCCAGATCTGCTGAGTACTGCAACATAATAAACTAATTCATTAAAGAACTTCTTAACCAAAGCAGAACCATTTGAAACGCAAGTATGGCAGCTTCACTGATAACTGTCAATAATATGGTGGACAGTAAGGAGTGGCTTACTTACAGTGAAAAAGCAGTTTTGGTGGAGGAAGGAGAACACTTTTACAATGAAATCATGTGCAGTAACAACTAGTGTCTTCAGGCATCTACAAAATAAAGAGAGCTGTAGTAGAGTGTAAGCCTGCTAGATCTAGCATAGCTCACCTAAATGATAGCAGTGGAGAGAGGCAGTTCTAAGCCTGAACATCCATCCATGAATCTTTACTGGCTATTAAAGCTTGTAATAATCTAGTCAGACCAAAGCATATAAACACTATATGTTTACTCTAGAAGAGTCTTTAAGATGTACCCTACACAAGAACCTTCCTAGTGCAGCTACAAACCTAAGGCCTCTGGTAAGGGAGCCTATGCTGCAGAACAGAAGCAGAACACATCAAGTCACTGCTTGGGCCTTTTACACAGCAGGAGATTCATTATATTGAAGATCCCCTGTGGAAACAAGCTGAAAGGACAGAGAAGGACAAAAACATTCACCATGGTCCCAGGCCACCCTGGGGTAAATTCCTTCCTGAATTTAAGTCTGTTGAATGGCTTAACCCTGCATATATGAAAGCAGAGCAGCCAGGGGCCAGAGTGACTTAATTCTATTAGCCATACCATCACGTCCCAGCTTTAGCTGTGCCAGTGTCCAATGCTTTACATGAAAATAAATAAAATCCATAGATACCAGCTTACATGTCAAGAGACAACAAATTCCTTCCTATTTCCAAATTTTTCAAACAACAAGCCCTGAACTTGTTGAATGTGAATACAGTAACAGAAGATTAAACACTAATTCAGCTTGCTGTTTTACCTAACAGAACAACTTCACACTCATTTTGCACAATCACAGCCAGAAAAAATCAAGGAAAGATGATCCTGTGCTACCTTCAGCAAAATACCATTTCAGAGGCCTTGGCATCTTGGAAGAGCCAGCTTTCTCCTTTCCAACAGACACACCAAATGTGATTCCAGGTTAATTTGATTTCAATGTCTAGAAACTAGTATCCACAAAGTCCTATTTCATTATCTGTAGCAGAAGCTGTTTTGATACTGGGAGTTTTACATGCAGCTGCAAAGACCACTTGATTAATTAGAATGTAAATATTACTCCTTGCTTCTGTGCAATGGTCTGTTTACAAAGGAGGATGGAAGAATTGAGAAGCAGGCTAATTTCTAAGCACATTTCAGGTCTTCATTGTTAGTAAACAAAGCATTAGCCCTAAGACATCAAGCAAAGCCCTAGATAAAAGCTTTGTCATACACCTATCTCAGCATGATTTTTGCTGGCCTGGGGCACAATCTCAGGAGAAGCCTTAGATCCAAACAATGGGTTTGAGAATAGGTATATCTGAAAGTCAGATCCAGATGTTTGTGTTTTTCATCTGTTTCTACAGAAAATAAATATAGCTTAACAGAAGTGTTACTATAAGGCATGTGTTTTTTTCCTGCCATTTCAGAGGTCACTGGACTCAAAGCTGCAATCCAATGCAATTAATTATTTTGCTGAATCTTTGTCTAACCTCAAGTTCATGCCTTATCCCTATCATACCCTTCTCTATCCATTCCGTTACCTGAACTTGCTGACTGACAAGTTCAGTCCATAGTAAGTTGACTGAGTTACTACCGAAGAGAGATGAAATACAAAATCACAAGTAGTGAAGAAAGTATGACAAACAACCACTGTTGTGAACGGATAGTTACAAGACAGCAGCTAAGTGACAACTAACACTGCCTACCTAGCTATTTAAAGATTTACACTATCACAGTATCGCCAAGGTTGGAAGAGACCTCAAAGATCATTGAGTCCAACCTGTCACCACAGACCTTATGACTAGACCATGGCGCCATGCACCACGTCCAATCCCCTCTTGAACACCTCCAGGGACGGTGACTCCACCACCTCCCTGGGCAGCCCATTCCAATGACAAATGACTCTCAGTGAAGAACTTTCTCCTCACCTCGAGCCTAAACTTCCCCTGGTGCAGCTTGAGACTGTGTCCTTTTGTTCTGGTACTGGTTGCTAGCCAGAGAGAAGAGACCAACCCCTTCCTGGCTACAACCACCTTTCAGGTAGTTCATGGAACAACTGGTACATGCTTGTGGAAAAGAATGTGATGAAAAGTTTAATAACTACCTTTCACAGCTTTGACTTTCACCTCCTTAGCTGAGTCTTTATGAAGTTAAATACACTGAAATATAAATTTACCTAGAATTATACACCACCTCTGGGTGTAAAGCTGTAGGCACCTTACTTCACTGCCTCTCTCATTATGGATCATATTTGCATGTGAGAAAGAACTCACAGGGAATACTGAATGTCTGTACCAACAGCAAGACTCTAAACTTGACCTACATCCAGTGATGCAGATAGCCATAAGCCACCTTAACACAACTTCACAGTAAGCTACCTGGCTTAGGAAAAACTCAAGAAGGTCAGACCAGGAGACCACTCACTCTGTATGACACATGAACAGACTGTGCTGCTACAAAACACAAAAGCTTTACTTGCCCTCCAGAACACCTATATATGGTAAGAACTGCCTGCAAAAGTAGCAGTGACAGCCTAAGCCCACTGAGATAACTGTCACTGCAACTCCAGCAGAGTGGAAGCTGTTTGCTTTATAGTCTTTGAGCAACCTACTTATGTGGGCAGCAAGAGAGGAGTCTCCCACCTCTATCAAGAGAATAGTTTTATATTGTTTTACTAGAGCTCACTGCAGGATTTCTGTATGTGGGAGCAGCTGCTATCATTTGCAGAAGTCAGTAATGCAAAAAAGTAGACCAACATCTCAAGGAAGGACCAGGATTGGTACATGTCTTTGCTTGGGCCCAGCTACTTCAAAGGGAGCAAGCTGTAAGAGAAGTTTGAAAAAGGCTATTGTTTAGTCTAGAAAAGGCTGTAAGAAGATACAATACAAAAATTGTAACTCAAAAAACATACTACAAGGAACTTCCTTTTCTCATATTACTGTGGAAGGGACAAATAGCAGTGGATTGCATTTGCTTGAACAGTGATGTAGGTTGACTGCTAGGGACCAGGTCCTAGCAGTAACTCAAGCTTTGAGGTAAGTCCTTTAGGGAAGTCAGGATCTCTTCTGTTTCTGGAAGCTGTTCAAAGAGAGGGCTTCAGTGTGATTTAAACATAGCAGTTCCTGCGCTGGAAACAGAGCTGGACTCTGAACTCGTGGTGTGTTTTTTTTCATGATGGAAAAAATTATGTTGCAACCTCAAGGCAGGAGATTACTGTGGCTAGCAGCAAGTACCAGAGCTCATGTACCACACAACTAAAAATAATTTTACAGACTCATTTTTGTCGGAGTCCCTCTATCCACACTAGGAACTATGTTTAGATACTGCAGTAAAAAAAATGTTTCTCCCATTTCTTTGATCCACAACACTAAGCACAGATCAGACCTTAAACTTCTCCAGGGAAACCTCACTGATTTTCTAAATGCAAGACAAATATGCAAAGGTATGTTGCAAGGATTGACTCCAGATTGTGTATGTGTACAGCCACGCTCCTCAGGCTAGGTGCATAGGCCCGTGGAGCATATGGAAGTGTATGCTTGATAACTTTCAGCACTTGTAAGGCAGCATGGTTTCCTGAGGCGCTCTGCCCCACAAGGGCTGGGAACGCCAATCCTTGTGCATGACCGACGGTGACCTGCTGTTCCCCTGAGGGCTGCGGAATGGCATCGCCGATGGGAATGCCAGTAGTGGTCCCGACCCAGGCGAGGGCCTTGGCGATTCACCAGAGCTGCCAGGTGGGCGTTGGAGAATGGCCCCGGCCCTCCGACTACAAGACAGACCCCACCGGCAGCCAAGATGGCGCCCGCAACCTCCCCGCCTCTGGGCGGCGGCCCGGGGCGTGTACCGGAATGCAGGCGGGGCGGGCAATGTGGCAAAGCCTGCCCCCCCGCCGCCGCCCGGCTGTTGCGCGGCGTTGCCCGGCCGCCACCCGCCGTGGCCAGGGTAGGCTAGGGGGAGAAGCCGCAGGGGGAGCAGGGAGAGCTCGAAAACGCGGTAGGTGGCGGCGCGGGGCAGCTGTTCTTACCCGGGAATGGGCGGTGAGGCAGCGCAGGGTTTCTCCTGCTTCCGCAGGGGACGGAAAAGCTGCGGCTAGCGTCTCTGACTGGCCAGCCGCTTATCTGCGGGAGACGCCGGTGCCTGGGCCTGCTGAGCTCCGAGGCCGGCTGTGGAGCCCGGGGTGGGGAGAGTAGGGCGGTGGTGGCGGCGGTGGCGGCGGCTGTCACTGCCGGGCCGGGGCCTCGGCTTGTGAGGGGAGGCCGTTCTCCGGCGACGTGAGGGTGAGCCACGTTACCACCGCTGCCTCCCTGCGCTCTTGGGACTCCGGCCTCCCTTCTTAACTGTGCTGCTGCTTCCCCTGCTCTGGCTCCCTGCAAAATAAAAGAGAGTGCAGGGAAAATTGGAAACCACGCTCCTCGGTCTTAGGGGTAATCATATCAAAGACGAAAGCAATGCAACCTGCCACTGCGTAATGCCCGGTCGTCTGTGGGCTTTAAGTGCGGATTTATTCTTTCTTCCTCCACCAAAGGCCTTAAAGGTATGTTTTCACTTTCAGAGACTAAAACCGAGGCAGCGCTGGCGAAGAACGGATATGCTTGACACTTGTCTGCAGCTACTTGTGTTGTGCTACGTTTTTTACCTGAAAAGGAGGCACTGACACTCTGTTCTCTTCATCCCTGCCTTCTCGGCTTATGATATAACTGTAATAATAAAGTAAAAGCTGCGAGGAGAACACCTGGAAACTGAGCATGATAGGACCTTAAACAAAAGTAGCTGGTATCAACCGAAAGGGGAAGGGAAGGAATGGCATCCCGAGAGAGGCTGTATGAGCTTTGGATGCTTTACTGCAGTAAGGTAAATATTTGGTGGATTGTGGTGTTTGTGTGTCATGTTCTTATTTTGTTTGGAACTCGGGTATTTAAAATGTGTCTATAACATCATTTTTTCTCCTTCCCCCCCACCCCCTCATAAGTCAGGTAGACTTGCCTACCTTCTGTAAGGATATAACTCCATTTCTTAGCCTGCAACCTTATCTCTTTTGCTGTTCAGGTTGTGGGGGCTTTTTGAGGTGTGACTTGCACAGTGTTCATGGCTTAGTTAAGCAGTTACTGTAGTGATGTCTTTCAACTATGGGAATGCATACTGACATAGTTGTTTCATAGAGCCATGGTAGTAAGATGCATGATATTAATTTAATTCACCACTGTTTAGTATTGACTTTTATCCTTTTGGCTTTCTGTTCAGCTCCAGTTTCATTTAAACTATATTAGCAAAAACCTTAAAGAGCAGATTTCTTAAATCACTCCTGAGCCTTCCTTTGCCAGTTGTCACCACAACATCTAAGTACTCCATTAATAATGATGACTTTCCTTAACCTGGCAGGAATGTTATTAGAATACTGTCCTGTCTCCATTTGCATTTTACAATTGCTTTTCAGTATGTACACAAATTGGATTGGAGATTATCTAAACAGATGTCTGTAAAATAAAACACATACAAAAAATAACTTTGAAGACAGAGGAAAGGAGTGGCTTGCTGTCATGTAGGAACTCAGTGGCAGTGTATAGCTTTTGGTGATCTTATATTCTGGATTGTTGTTTGCTGTGGTGGGGTTTTTTTGGTTTGTTTGTTTGTTTGTTTTTTTGCAGACTCATGCTTCATATGTATCAGTGTTTCTTTGACTTTTCAAACCAGTAGGACATTAAGGACAAATGTTCTCTTGTTCTTCCCAGTTAATTTCTAGAGCAGGCCCTTCTCAACAGCGTAGAATGTGAGATTTCAAGTGCAGACCATCTTAACAATGCAAGTGTGTAAAGCATTGGAGGGGATTACGCAAAGTCTTAATTGTAGATTTTCTTAATTTTTGTGTGTGAGTTTGTAATCCTAATGCTCTATATGTAGTTAAAAATCAAACTAGCAAAAACATAGCAGCATGGTATGGCTTCATAATGCTGTGCACGTGGGTAATCTGTTGTGTTGAAACGTATCTGCATAGTCCTTTGCCTTTTAAACTACTGCAGTAATGCCAATGGCAGGAGGAAGTGAACTAGCACTGGAGGAGATGGATGTTTTGCCAGTGAGTTCATCAATGTGAGAACAAAGACACTTGGAACAGACTCCAAGAATATCCAGGCTTTCCTCAGTTTGAGGAAGCAGGGCTGCAGAGATGAGCCATGCTCTGAATTTCTTTGCCTGGACTCTCCTGTCTCATTTCTCCCTAGTTCTTTTTAAAATTATTCTGTCTTACACCTTCTCCTTCTTTGTTTGAACTTTTAGTTCAGATGGGATGCTTTCCATCTCTGTGTTGTTCGCATGCAAGCAGGAAGTTTGCATAAATAAAGGAGTACTGATTAAAATGTGTTCTTTAGATCACTTGCAAGATGTTCAGTTTCTTTATGGGAATGAGGCATACTCAGTCTAGTCAGCTCTCAGGTGGTGGAGGATGGACTATTTAAAACAATATTTTTTTGGGTATACTTGGCCTTCATAACCTGCTGGTGATATTTTTGTAATTTTTCTTTCGAGACCCATATATTGAGAGCATGATTATGTGGCTCACAGATGGAGAAGGACTTGTTCTTAAGTAGGAAAATATGTTTTCAAAATACAGCTCATCTTTGAATTTGAAGGCAACTAGAGTGACTCCAAAAAAGAACACTAAACTTTCTCAAAAAATGTTTGACACAAATTAGCTTTTTCTATCTTTCTTACCAACTTGTTCAGGTTAAAATGGTACCTCATTCTCCTTGAGGCAGGCATTCAGCATAACCGTGTTTTGTCTTCAGTTAAGTTTGGTGCAAAGCAACTGAGGAAGCTTATGTCTTAGGATGTACAATGTTGTGAAGCCTTATTGTAAACTAGATTATTCAGTCATTTAGTGAAAACATCTGTGTGCTGTGCTTCATTCTCCTTGGAGCATCTATCACAATGGGAAGGTATAGTAATAAATAATCACCAGTGACGGGATATGGTAGTTTAGGGGAAAGTGGTTTCGTACCTGGGAGTGCCTGAAGTGTAGTATCATATCCTTTGTGTTGCACTGTCATGACTTTGTTGTGGCTAACATGCTGGGAAGGGAAGCTGGGCAATTTCTCTGAACTACAAAAACTGCTGGAGCTCACAGTTGAGTAAGGTGGGAATTTTTTTGCCACAAATCTCAAATATTTGGCTTTAGGTTTTGCATTCTTGTTAACTAAAGAAACAACGAAACCCAACCTGTTTTTTGTGTATGATGCTTCAAATTATTGCTTATAATTAGCCTTGTCTGCCTTGCCATTTTAGATAATCAAGTCGTTTGTGATGGTATGTTAAATATAGCACCCTGTGCTGAAGCAGCAGGACTTTTCATTGCTTTAAAATGGTGAATGATGCTGTGTTACCGTCTTACCCTCTATCCTGAGTCATGACTTATGTCATGACTTGTGACCACTTGACATATTTGACAGCAACAGGTGTCAGATGAACAATTACTTTTGTGCAAAGTAACTTTAGGAAGGCATTCCTCTATTTTCATTTCCCCTCGTACTATTTAGAAATTGGAGATTTGCTCAGACATTGGCATGTAACTAGGACCTCTGCAGAAATTAAAAGTTAATTTTTAGTTGGTATGCAGTTGGTTTTCATCTGGAAGTATGTAATCTAAGGTTAGGGTTCAGATTGTATTTTTTTGTTTGTTCCCTTAAAAGATTTCCTCTAGGGCATTGTCTACAAAAAAGCAGGTAATGGCTTGCTGTCTAAGATGTCTGTGAAAGTAGTAGCCACACATGATTTAGGATGTTTCAGATGTTGCATGGAAGCAGTTTAAAAAACAATTGTATCACAGCATTGTATTTTTCTTAGTCTAAGACGTTCCTGCTTTGAATTTTTTTTTTTAATGATAGTGTCAAACTTTCTGCAAAAAAACCCAAAACATTAAGGACACAACTGGCTGGCATGTTTTTTGATAACTTTCAGTTTAAAATGATTTGGTTTTTTTTCTGATGTACAGTGATGTTATTCCCTTGAATATCAATGCAAATGAAAGCTGCTGTCTTATCCAAATGTTTGAATGTGTGCATTTTAAGATAATTGAATTATGTGTAGAATAGGAAACAGCTGTTTTCTGAAGAGGAAATTTTCTCCAGTAGGCTAGGTAGACAATGGTAGTATGAGAAATACTGATTGTTGTTTCAAAGCTTTTAATAACTTACACAGGAGTATGAAATGGTTCATGTATAAGAGTGTATGCAGCAGATATATTAAAATGTATTACTAACATAACTGTACAGCAGAAAAGCTCTTTTAGGTGAATTGAAGCAGTCTGGGAAAAGGACATGCTTTCATGTATCCATGACTGAGGTAGTCTTTACCAGTTTTGCCATGTAGCCTTAGACCAGAATGGCTGTGATAGTGTTACTGTTGTGACATTAGCTGATTCACCTTTTCTTAGATGCTAATTTTATATTGGTATAGAAAATAGATCTGTGGTTTCTAATCCTCTGAAGTAACTGTTACTACAGATGCAACTTGCAGAGATTCAATCTCTGTCTTATCTGTAAAACATAAGAGTATTTCATCTCCTCCAGTTGTTCTGATAAGTATTTCAGATTCTTAGACATAAAACATGTCAGGATTTCTGATATTTTTTATTTTACTCAGAAAGTGATCAGATACCCTGTTATATGGAAAGAAATTTTTCTTTCCTGTCTTAAAGTAAATTGCCAGTTGCTTTCATGTGGGGTTTCAGTCATAAATACACCTCAGGAAAATGTCAGTTTTCACTGTATTACAAGGATTCTGAGTGGTTTTTTTTACACTCTTTAGTAAAGCTCTGATTTAGTTCAAACACTGCTGTTGCCTTGTAGGTGATACAATAGGTTGAAGGGAAAGCCATGAGTCTGCTTTTCAGGTAGGTTACAGCTTATGCCTCATACTTCAAAGAGGGAACATACAACTTGGTGTCAATACAGCAGGGACTCTTAGTGTTACCAGTCCTAAAGCCAATCATAACGTTCTGTTCCTTACTGATGCAGGCAGCTGAGACAGACACATCACTTACTGTGTTAAGAGCAGCAGATTTTTCAAGATGCCATCTTAAATGGACTCTCTTATATTGTGCTGTATTTTTTTTGGTGGTGTTTTCTTGTGCTTTATTTTGTTTTTACAAAATCTGATTCTATTGAGATAAGTATGTTGTAGTTTTCTCTCTGGCATAGTGAGGGATATCTAGAGATTATAAATACCTTCTAATTTAATAATTTTAGCATGGAAAGAGCTGTGGTACTTTTATGAGGAGAGCGTTTTCTAGTACTTCATTGAAAGCTGGTCAGAAAACAAAACTGTTAAGTGTGATTTATGCATTGTCCCAAAAATGTCCAGAAGTGGTTAAAATCCTGTTACTTTGAGTTATTTTTTCATCATCTGGCATCCTTACAGGCTGCCTTACAACAATTAAATGAAGACCTGAAAGAGAAAGTAAGTGGTCTTGGGAGAAATCATGGTTTCTATGTTAGACAGGAGCAGACCACTGTGATGAGTGAAGTGCTTCAAACTGGTGTGCTACTAGTGCAAGCTTTTCTATAATAGCTGGCTTTACTATCAGAAGACTTGCAATGCAAATACTTAGAAGCTGAAACTTTGCCATATAAATGTGCATTTAATTGGCTTGAGTTAAATATCCATTCACATTACAAGGTCATTTGAGTGAATGTGTACTCTCTGCTGTAAGTGAGAAGAATTTGTGAAAGAGAATAATTTCCATTCATTCCTTGTTATGTTAATACTAACATAATGTGTAGAACTGAGATAAATTTGTCCTTGAACTGTGAGAATAAATGTCTTTGGATCCTCTCAAGAATGTGCTCCCTGGGATGAATTTTGTTAGCAGCAACCACCTTGCGTTGGGCTGAAACTAACATAAAAGGAGGACACTCTTGATAGTCAAGAAAGTTGGCTTGGAGCGAAAAGATACCAGTTTTCTCAGTGTGTGATGTCACAATCTTGCTAAGCTGACCTACCAAGTGGCTGTCACTGACAAAAGGGTTATTGCCGTATTGTCAAGTGTCCCTTCAACTGTTTTACCAAGTACTGCCTCCTAGACAATATTTTAGTCGGCTGAATCCCTCTTTCACCTATATCAAAAGATTGTGGTATTTAATATGAGGATCATGGAATGACAGCAAGTATATACTTTCCAAACAGTATTATGAAATTGATCAGTGTCTGTTAAACAACATGAGGTGTTGCTTGCAAGGGTTTTTAACCCCTATCCCTGTATAAAATTAGAGAGTATTTGTAAATAAACTAAAAAAACTTTTAAAAAATTTATCAGATCAGGTTTTAGACATGACTGTTGTAGGACTGCATAAAGCAGTATGATTGAACTGAATTGTTCACCTAAATCATGTTGTAGCTGTATTTATCAGAGAATCGTTGCTTTAGCAAAATTAGCTTAGCCACGGTAAGAGACATGTAATTTGTCAAGAATTTATTTTTTGACGTTAAACTGTAAGGCCTGTGTGAAACATTGACCTTTGCATCCCAAATATGATCTCATTCCAACTTAGCTTGCACTTGTCTTCTTTCTTCTGCAATTGCTGATTAATCAGTGATTCACATCACATCAGTATATATCGCCTTTGTTACGTTACATAAAGAAGTATTCAGCTTACAGCTAGATGAATGCTTGAGCAAACTAAATGGTCAGTAAAAAGTTTTCCATAAGTCATTTTCATGTAAATTCATGCCTCTGCTAAATGTAGCGAGTGAAGATTTATTAAACAATTGTTGTGTAAAATATCTTTACTGCAGATTGTTTTAAATACATCTCTGCGTTCTGAGCAACTGTAACTTGTAGAAGAGCATGTCACAAGTCACTTGTGGCCATCTATATGTGAAAATATTTTTTTTTTTTCTCCTCTCTTTATTTATGAGATGCTGAGCTAAGAATGGATGTTGAAGACCAAAAACAGTTGGTCTTGAATTCTGTATTTACTATCTACTATTTGAAGAGATGTCATATAGTCAAAGAGCTACCACAATTCCAATAGTTACAAACAGAGCACTTTTCATATGAATAGTGTCTATATGGGAAATCTTGGTCCCCATTTACAGTAGATGTTACATTCTTTAATTGTGGACTGGGGTGAACATGTGCTGATGCCTGTTCAGGGGCTCTGTCACAGAGAATGCAGACTTCAAGTTGAAACAAAAGATACATCTATCCAGACAGGTGTAATAAAACTGTAACATTTTGCAAGCCAATTATTTTTGTTTCTTATAATTTCATAATATATTGAGCATTTATATCTATCTATATCTTTATACACACACCCATGCTACTTTTAGATAAATGTCTGCGGGTTTTTCATGCTTTTGCTCTTAAGATTCAGGGTTTTATTGATGTCTAGAATGAGGTTGAAATTCCTACACGAAATTTCAGAGCTCTTTACGGAATTAGTGAGAAATATCCATCTCTGAACATACCAACAAATGCATTTCAGTTCAAGCTTTTACTGAAATTAAAGCATCAAGTGTCTCTTAAATGGAATGATTTATCACAAAGATTAAAAAAAACAAGCTTCTGTTTCTGTGTGTTGATATATTAATATAAGAGTCAATTTGTCTGGCTCAGATCTGGAGATAACATGTGTCCTGATAAAAAAATATTGCAAAATCAACTCCAATATGCCGTATGGTGATGGTGTGATATGGAAATAGCAGAAAGGCTTGCCAGCTACCCATTGAACAGCATTGAAGCTTAATGCCCAAATCCAAATGCTGTCACTAGATACTGTTAAAATATTTACAGGCTTCAGAAAGGTTAAACAGCTGCCATACAAGAGAGAACAGCTTCTTTAATTATTAAGCTTTTCTTGATGGGGGGGGGGGGGGGGGGAAACCCCACGATGTAAGAAGGAACTTCCACACCCCAAAAAAACCCCAAACAAACAAAACCAACCAAACATGTAAGGCATCATCCTGGAGTCTCCAGTGCCATAATCCTACTAAGATTTGTAGAAAATGACTGTGGTAGATGGAAGCTGGTTTTAAGTTACCTTACCAACTCTATCAATAGATGGTTGTCTAGTGTGTTCAGTTGTATAAAACTTGGAATTCATTTACCTGTGGTTTTGATGAACCTAGGACTGCCTGAAATGAACAGTTCTCTTGATGAATGACTGCAGCTTCATGGGAGCTTCAGGCTAAATGGTTTAGCAAGTTCTGAGAAGCAAGGAGGAAAAAGGGTTCATTTGATGTTCCTAAATGTTTGGTTTTTTTTAATAACAATTTTAATTAGATCTGTAGTGTTCATGTACTTTTAAAGGCAAACATGGAATTTGTGAGAGAGTACAATAATGAGGTTGGACCTTTAATACTTGTTGTGTATATAATAACCTAAATGCAAAAAAGGTCTCAAAAATAGCAGTGATACTGTGGCTCAGGTATGACTGCATACAGGTTTTTTTTTCTTGGTAAGACCTTGCATAATTTGTTGCACTGGATTGGTGAAGCTCTTTGGAATAAAGCAGTACATAGAGCATGAGGTGTTATTTGCAGGAATCTGATCTCATTACTTACCTATGTTTATAATTTAAAAACTGCACCAGCGGAAGTGCAGTAGATACCGAACAGCAGGTGCTCAAGTAACAGAAGTTCTGCTGTTCCCTAGTTTTCTAGTCTTTTATTTTTCAAGCATGTCTGTGAGAAGTTGGTGGGGTTGTTTGGTTGGTTGGTTGGTTTTTTTAAATGCCTTCAGTGTATAGTTCAGCTGCAGCACAAGGTTAGTGTAAGGTGTGGTGAGGCTGAGAAGACAAAACCTGAATGGTTAAATCTATATCTAAAGAAACAAACAAAAAAACCCACTTTAGTTAAATTTGGTGTAAAATAATTACATGACACTTACACAAATACAGATTTCTTTTTGATAAGCTGCATACAATTTCTCAGCCTTTTTCTTATCTACTGAAACACTTAACAATATTTTTCTGTTGATACAGTGAAATAACAGGCTGCTGATGTTACTGTTGTAGCACCATCCTGCTTGTTTTCCCTCTGTTGTAAACTTTTGTTGTCTGTTGCATCACACTTAAGTTAAACTTGATGGCAAAAGTTGGCTTTGTGTGTGTTGTTCTTAAAGGTGACTCTTTTTCTCATGTAAAATGACAGCATAACTTCAGGCTTTAAAGGAATAAAGCATTAAACCTTTCCCAAAATATGGTTTGAATTTTTGTTAAATATAGGATTATCTTGACACTGTAGACTTTTTGACATCATATTACTTTGGTTGCCTTTGAATTATTTGGGATGCTTCTGGTTCCCTTTTGCTTAAAATACACCTTCCAGCTTGTACTACTGTTAGTTCGTTGTGTCAACTTTGATGGGAAAAATAAATGTTAATAGAATGTAATATGTCATATTACGGTAAATTCCTGCTAAGTGCCCTGTGCAGTGGATACTGGAAGACTGAACTACTGAATGCCAGCTTGTACCTGGAGCCTCCTGGTGATACTTTCTGTCAAATAGGAAGACATGAAAATCTGAGTTCAGATGAAGTAGATTCATCCCATGGATGGCATCAATCACATGCCGGTCTCAGGCTATGCGGCTGCACTTGTATTGTCATTCAAAAACAGCAACAAAAAAGAGCCTGAGAGAGAAAAATAAGGGCTTTGCTTCCATTTCAGTAAGAAAACTTTCATTATTTCCTCCCCCTTTTGTTGAGGGTCTGAAGCAGAAAGGAAAATGAATAAAACTCGTGTATGTGTGTGTGTCTGTGTGTGTATATGTGGTGGTGTTTGTTTTTGGTTGTTGGTTGTTTTTGGTTTTGTTTTTTTTTTTTTTTTAACCTAAGACGTTGTCCTAGTTTTGAGCCACGAGCTGCCCAGGGCAATAGGACAGAAAAGATACTTTACCCCTTTCCCAAGGAGCAAAATAAAAAAAAACCTGCACACTGGATTGGAAATTTAAATGGAAATTCTGTAGACAAATATATACAGAAGGCATTTAGGTAAAAGGAACGCATTCACAAATTAGGCTCAGTTCTTCACCTTCCAGAGCCTTTCAGAAACCTCCATCCTACTGAGCCTCAGCCGACCCAAGAGCAGGCCAGGCTGCCCTTCCCCCACGCCCCACTAGACCCAGGCCTACCGCATGCTTCAACAGACTCAGTAGCGTAGCTGAACATTTGCTGCCAGCCAAGGCCAAGAGAAAAACCTCTCCCCCACAAAAGATAACGGTGCACCTCCTGAGACGAAGAGGAGAGAGAGAGATTTGGCTGTACAGGCCCTTAAATAGAGGGAAAAATGGAATGGAGTAACAGATTACAATATCCCGGGATGAACTGCCTGTCCCCCTGGGACCCTCTAGCCTTTGGAGGACTTTTCTTTGTGGTTATACATCAATTAACTCTTGATTTCCCTTAATGTACAGCAGACTTCAGCAGAAGATGAAAATTATTTTTCTTGTTTTCTGGTGTTTGTGGCCTAAATGATATCATGGCTGACTGCTATAGGTTTATTTTTATATAAATCCGTATGCTGAAGGGAATTTTTTAACTTGTCCCAAAACAGTTGTTTCTATCATGATTCACTGCACTTCCCATTTATAAAAGGAAACACATGCCTCCTTTTAATTCTATAAATGGAAAGATGCTTGTGTGAATTTTGAAAAAGGAGGTTTTTAATTACTTGCCAAGAGCCTTATTTCTTTTGGATCAACAGCTCATTCAAAAATTAGTGTTGTGGTTAAAGTGAAAAGTTGTGCCCAAAGCTAAGCACATATTTCGATAACGCATTGGTAATTAGAACTGATAATGATTGATAATTAGAATTGATGGAGTTTATCAAGGCAATTTGGCCAATTTAGAATGATGTAGTAAGTATTTCTTTAACTTTCATTGCTGCTATAACAAAGGTTTTTCAGGTTTTATTTTGGCATTTTACAGATCTGAAAGATTCACAAGAAGCATAAGCGCTTGGACATAATTTAGAAAAGAGGCTGCTAGGAAATCTCATACTGAAAATGTTGCCCTTTATGTCTGAAAACATGAAGAGGAAAAAGCTCCCTTAAAATAAACCTTCTAATCCCCCAGTAAATAGTTTATTCCAAACAGTGTTAAATGTTCTACAAGTCTGCATTATGCAGACTACTTCAATTGGTTTTAAGACTATTAAACTCGCCAGTGATCTAGAGGCAGTATTTAATTTTTCATTTCCTACTGTTACTCTTTTCTAGATCTAATCCAGCCTTAACACCAAAGGATGGTTCTTATTTTAAGTATTATGGTTGGTGACGAAGGATTAGTTGCCATAATACCAGTGCCAGGGAGATTTTATGGTAGCACTTCTAAACTGAAATCCACTTTGAAGGTTGACTGACTGCTATGCACAGTAGTCTGACCAGGCTGGCCGTTTGATAACTGCATGTTAAATTTAACAGCTTCAAACAACTGTCTTGTCAAACAAGTTGGGCTTGTCTGACAGTCGGACTCTGAACTGGCCTGCAGGGAATTTTTGCCTTTAGAGCATGAAATGCGACACTTCAAATAGCCTCGGGTGGATCCAGCTTTTGTTTTTAGCAATTAATACTTCCTGAACATGGCTATAAAAAATGTACTGAGCTTTGCCCTTCCAGTTGTGTCGGTTTGCTTGATGACATGGGAGTTACTGTTAAATCTAAAAGCAGTCTTTCTATAAATACATTAAGAGTGTCAATTGGAAACCTTGGGTAAATATGCCTGTATGCCACAAGTATGAGTCTGAAGACTTTAAGCGGGAGGACTTCAATGCTTGTTTTGTGTAAAATGTCTTCATTTGACTTAGATAAAAGAGTTTAATTCTGCCTGCTTTGTTATAAGTTTAAAAAAATGTTACTGAAGCAAAAAATTCTTGGTGACCTTCTTTATAGGCAAACTGTTTACTGGAAAAAACCTGCCTGCATTATAACATTTCTTTGCCATTCATTTCATCGATATTCATAATAGTAGAGTAGTAGAGTAGTAGAGTAGAGGAAGCTATTGTAATTCTAGGTAATTTAATGTAGCAAAGACAAAAGCCTGCCCTCAAGTTAGAGTAGATTTTGGCTATATTTTTTTCTTCATTGCTTTAGAGAATGTCCCATCTGTCAGATATACCTTCTATTGGCTTTGTTGTTACGCCCTGAAGTTTGTTCCCCAGTACTGCCAAGTCCAAGGATGACCTTCCTAGACTGACTTATTTATATAAACTGTTAAGTTGTTCAACTTCATGGGTAACTTGCTAATTGTCTGGCAGTGTTTAGCTACAGTATTGCTTTCTATACTGTGGAAAGAATTGTACTAATTGTATTGGTAAAGAAAAAGATCCCTACTCTCATCTTGGTGTTTAATGGGAGTGCTTTTTGGTATGTGCATTTTTGTTTATTGGCTTCTCGTTGTTGTGGTTTTTGTTGTTCCCCGTCCCCCAGATTTTTTGTTTGTTCAATCTTTCTTGTTTGATTTGGGGGTTTTTTTAGGTGCCTGTTAGAAATGCTATACTGCTCAGGCCTGGCAGTCTTTCTTTTTAAACTGTAAAGAGCTATGACATTTGTTACTATGCTGGGAGCTTCTTATGAAGATGGTGGCCTAAACGGCCATTGTGTTGTTTTGCTGTTTAGTTTTTTTGTTGCTGATGTTATTTCTAGTTTTCTTTTGGAAAAATGAGTGATATTTAAGGAAGGGAAGGAACAAGGAAGTATTTTCATTTCCAGGTGCTCTGAACTACATTTGACCTACTAGGTTTAAAATATTGTGGTGTGGGGTTGGCTTTTTGTGTGGTTAGGTTGGTGGTTTTTTTTATTATTGTTTTATTTCATTACTGCAGGTGAAGTACTAATTGTTGCCACAGCAGTTTCACAGGCCTTCATTACAATATGTTGATCTTGGAAGTCTAAGCTTAAGCTCTGCAGACTTGTGGTTATCAACTAATGCATTTTTAATCCTTTTTATTATTATTATTTGCACATATCCGTACAATGACACCCTGAAGATAGCCTAATGGTTTAGGTTTATTACTGTGAAGAGAAATGGCTAATTCAAGTTGAACTTCTAGCTTCTTGCGATGTCAAGGTGTGGAGGAATTTTCTTTTAGAAGTTTTAAGTTTCTACATAAGAATTATTATTCAAATAAGATGCTGAAACTTGTCTTGCAGAAAACTTAGGCAGATTTCAGGTAAATAAATGAAATGCTTTGGCTTATGACAGAAAGCTGCAAGGTTTTGAAAACCAACATTTTCTTATCTTCTGGTGATTAGGAAGTTGTAACTGGTGAAAGGTATTTTATTACCACATGCAGCTTCTTTCTGCTTTTACTGCTGTTGTACAAATAAGATTTCCTTCTGAATTTCTTGCTGGTCTCATAGGGCATATCTGCAGAGTGTGTGTGGCAAGAGTGGGAAAAAATACCAATCTAAACTTGGTTTATTACAGTTTGTCCTTGCAGTGTGTTATCAAAGCATAAGTTCCTTTGCAAGCAGTATTTTAAAAGCATGTATTTTAAGTTTCTTAAAAGTGTTTTGGTAAGATTAATATTTCTTGTAGCTTTCAACAGATGACTGCTCCATGGTCTGGACTGTTTGCTATAAATAATGATAAGAAAAATCCAGACCAGATTCCAAGCTTGAAAATTGCTTTGAACTTCTAACATCTTTGAAATAGTGTATGTGTCTTAATTTGCAGCAAAACTGTTAAATATTGAATGGCACACTTCTATTAGGCATTTTGCAATAGAGATTTATTTCTCATTGTTTCTTATGTTGCTAAGTGATCTTGTTTACCGTTTTGCCTTGATGATTTGTAATTCCACACCCCCCACCCCGCAAGTAGTGTTGATTTAGTGTTGTTGCCTGAATGGAAATCTTTAGATTTAACTCAAAAATGAGTCAGCTATTGTGCAAGCTGTTTTCTCCTGGCACATACCAGTAGTGTTACCTGGTATTTTGATACAAAAGCTGATAATTTTAATAATTTGGATTAATACATAACTAATTGGCTGGCAGAGGACTGAGGTAGAAAGGAGTTGCCTTAAGTAGTGTGGCACCGATAACGATCAGAGAGTACTGCAGTTCTTGGTTTCTACCAGAAGTAGTTTTAGTGGCAAAGTGAATTGAGCAGTATGTGTGCTACTGGTAAGCAAAAACTTGAGGCCCTTTATAACATCTGTGGCCTGTCCTTGTCATCTGCATAATTGCTGTTTCTTGCATATTTTTGTCTGCCAATGTTCTCTTTTACTGCTAGTCTGCCCTGATAGGATGCCAAAGGCGTTATAGTTTAAGGATAAGGAGGTTTAATTTAATCTTAAGATTGAAGCTGATTTAAGCTATATCATTAAAAAAGCACAAGCAGACCTTTAATTTTGTCTTTTGACCTCCCTTTCTCCTTCTTTCATCCATAACCTTTTGTTGAATCAATTTTAACTCAGATAATGACATTATTTGCACAGCTTCCTTTATGGTCTGTGTCCAAGATAAACTGAATTTTCTTAACAAAAAGAACTAGTGATGTACCTTGGATGCATAAACCAATGATTTTAACTTTGGGAATATGAATAAAATCAATGTAGTAGTTCATGTTCTATTTGAAAGAGAACTTGCTCATGCCAAGAAAACACGAAACAGTTCAACGTGAAAAAAAGGTCAAATGGGTTCAGTTTTTGGGCATGCATGGGCATTATCATTAGAGACATGGACATAAGCATATGCAAAGTTCCTGTTGGTGTCATACTGTTTGAAGATAGCATCTTCTCCTACAACTAGCTCATTCTTTTAGGATGTAACTTCTTGACCACCTTTAAGGTGTTAGATCTCTGAACCTGAGATGTGTATTCTCTATTTACCTGGTTGAGATAATTTGTTAGTCTTTGTAGTTTAAGTCTAAGTAGTATCTTGGAAACCTTGAATTTATTCTTTATCTCAACAGATATCATTCTGTATATTGCAATTTAATTTTGAGGACAATTAATATGTGTGTTCAAAATAACTGGTAGTTGAGGGCTCATGAAACGTGAGGACAAGGCTTCATTACACTTGAAGGACATGATACATTTTTGACAATTTTTTAATAGAGAAAGAGAGGGAGTAATGACTTAAAACCACTAAAAGGGGAGTAAAAACAGGTGGATAAATGTTTTGGAGGAGGGAGAGATTAGGAATGATGTGGAAGAAGGGGAGATATATAGTCATGTCTTAATATTAACAAGAAAATGCAGTAAAGGCAAATAATAAGCAGCAAATAATCAAACAAGATACTTATAGACCAAACCAGGTTGGAAGAGACCTTTGAGATCATCATGTCCAACCCATCATCCAACACCATCTAATTTGACACCTCCTGTCACAGTATCTGAACACATTTCATATATAATTAATAGTGCTAGTGAAGTAAATTGTGCCTGGGTGTTTCTGGCACTTCTTGCTTGAGTTAGGGGAGTCTGGGTCTCCATTTTTGTTCTAGGGATTTGGAGTTTGTTTTCTTTGGGTGTTGGTGGTTTTTTTTTTTTTTTTTTTTTTTTTTTTTTTTTTTTTTTTGGTGGGAGGCTCTTTTGTAGGTAGCTATTTTGCATTGACAGGATTCTTGGTGACTGACTGACACATTGAATGCTGTGTTAGTTATTTACAGATTGGTCCTTGGTTTTAACATTTCAGGGAAGTAATCTGTTTTTTTGGAACATCTGTGGTAGTGCAAAAGCAACAATGAAGAGATACAGACAAGGGGAAAGAGGAGGATAAGGAAAAAAGTTTTGAACTTCTGCAAAGTTTTGTAAATTAGGAAGTAGATTTAGAAATCACATAAAACTGGAATACCTTAGGCAAGTATTATAAAGTTATTCTGAAAATTATTTGTAACATAGATTGTGGGACTGCATTGATGTATATTAATGGACATAACCATACAGTCCTTGTGGAGGAATACATAAACAATGGTCTGGCATTTTGCTTTTGAAAATTGAGCATCTTAACTTCTAGGGCATATGCTCAAATGGCATATTTTGGCAGAATTTTCCTGTGGTGGCTTGTGGTGTAGTATGTATGCTCCCTGCTGGCACTGTATCCAGCCCTGAGGAACTGCTGGTTACAGACAGAGTCTCTGTGCTCTACTAAGAACAACTCGGAATCCCAATCTGTTTTATAGTTATCTAGTACACAAGCCACAGGCTCCACATTGTCTCTTGGAACACTGCATTGGGCTCTAGCTGCCATATTGTTCAATGAATGAAGGAAAAAGCAAATTATTTTGTGATTAGGATTGTTATTGGAGTTCTTGTTTAGTTTTTTAAAAGCCATTAAAAGTGTTATGTACTAATATCTGTGCTGTCAATGCTGGAATACACAAGTAATTTTGTAAAGCTAGTACTTACTACTCTGGAGAGTAAGTAAAGATTGTTGGTGGGTGGAGAAGCTAAAATGCTTTGGTTGTCATCAGTAACAGGAACTAATGAATAGAGCAGGATTTGCCACATCAGCATAACATGAATGAGGACAAAGGATACAATTTTCTAAAATTTTAGTTCTAAAAATCTGTATATTCCCTTCTTTCTCCTGATTGAAATGTGTTAAGAGCTTTCCATTCAAGTTACTACTACAGGGTTCTGGATGGATTGCCTTCTGTGCAACACTAACATTCTGTTTTATTTTTACAGAAAGATCCAGATTACCTGAAGCTCTGGTTGGATAGTTTTGTTTCTAGCTATGAACAGTTTCTAGATGTGGACTTTGAGAAGCTGCCAACCAGGTATGTAGAATTACAGACTTGATATCCTTGTTTGGTATGTGAAACACACCTGGCTGAAAGCCCATTCTTGTTGAACAGAAATACTGTCATGAAACAGAAGGAAGATCTTTAGTTGTTAAATGGCACTCCCGTCCTTTCGAAGGCCAAGTTGGGTTGTGAATGATTAAACAGGCCAAATACTGGCATTTACATTATATCAGGAGATGGCATGAGTATCTATCAGTCTTGCTTGTAGGAATAATCATTCTTTATGCATTTTTTTCCATAAGTATTCGTCAAATGTTGCATATGAAATAGTGTTAGTCAGCATTAGTGCTTGGTATCTGTGTCGCAGTGAATGAAGAGAAGCAAGATGTAGGTAAAGAGTCTTTTGGGGGATTGCTTTTAAGATTAAGGATAAGGTGAAATGCTTAATGAAAGATCTGGATATCTTAGCTGAAAACTTTCTAAAAATTAGAATATGCACAAATGATAAACTTTAAAGTGATTTCTTTGTATGTATCTGTGAAGACTTCAGTTCAGGACGAGAGTATTGTTTGCTTCACTTATCGTGCTGACCACAAGTTTTCAGATATAATCATGAGGTCATACTGAAGTATAATTTTGGAGATGCATATTTAGTATTTTGAATTTGCTGTGTTCTAAGAATTGTGTTTTCAAGACTAACTTGGCAAATCACTAATAGAAGCTTTGGCAAGGGATGTTTCCTCTTGGTTTTGAGAGGCTTGCATGAACTAAGGATGTTAAGAAAAAACAAATGTTACAGGAATCAGAAGTCATGAGAACCAGTCAATATTGTAGTTGGTACCACTACTCATGTTTGAATGCAAAGAATGTCTTTCCCTGCATGATCGCTGCAGTCCAAGCCCTGTTGAAATCAATGGAAATTCTTTAATGGGCTTTGGATGAGATTCTGTTTGAACTGTAAGTGATATCCTCTACTGTTACAAGGAAATGAATGCTGCAACAGGATCTCAGTGGATAAAACCTGAGCTTCTCAATGTTCTGTATTAAAATTTTCCTCATAATGAATCCAGAATATATAGTAAAATTACCAGTAAGAGAGACCTTCAGCTTGGTTCTGTGTTATTTCAGAAGATCTGTTTTCTTTGCAGTGTCAGAAATGCATCTTACTTTTAGTTAAGAAAAAAAGTTTATCCTTTGACACAGGGTATCTTTAACATACTACTTAATATTAAAATCTGAACATTGGAAGAAACGAATGTCTTGGCGCTTCTGAGTTTTAAGTGTGTTTTGCTTTATACATGTTTATGGGGTTTGGGTTAATTTTTGTTGGTTATTTTTACAGAAATGTGATAAAGGACGAAAAACCAAACATGAAGCTTAGCTCTGCAGAACAGCAGCAGCATCTTCATTGTGCTAAATGATGGTTTAGCGAACATAAAAATAGTGTTTTTTTCTGAGGTTAGTGACAGGATTAGTGATTTAGTCTGGAAGAATAGGCCTATGTGGATTAAGACTCATTTGTGTAACAGATGTAGAGAAAGTGTATCAAAAGAACGTGGGGATGAAGGCAGATCATTCCTGTGCTTTGATGGCTGGATTAAAAATTACAGTGTTTGATACAAGAATTAACAAAGAATTACAGTTTTTGCCCTTACTTGCATTTGTGAGATAATCGGGCTTGTGAGAAGTGGCATCTTTCCAGAGTTTGTCAGTTTGTATTGCAGACATTTATGTTCTGGAGCTGATACTATTGAGCCTTCAAAAAGAACAAGTAGGTACTTGTGGAACCACCAAATGCTCATTTTCTTTGACTCCTCTTGGGGCTGTAGGACCCTGTAGACTCAATTTTTAAAAACTTTTAAAAAATTTTTAATTACTAAAATTGGTTATTAAATATTTTTATCTTTTGGTCTTGGAAATACTACATGAAGCTGGCTAAAATGAGAAACTGAGTGGATTAGTACTTTTTTTCTTTCCATATATAAATCTTGGTACGCTTTACAGCTATATGCCTGAAAGACCTTGTCTACTGAAGTGCAAATGTCAGGAAATAATGAGAAACTGTAGTGAGAAGAAAGCTTGTACAGATTGCTGGACAAAACTAGCCTTTTGGTAGACAGGCACAAAGTTTTGTGTCAATGTGAAACACATACACTGGTTTTAGCAGCCAAGAAAACACCATGTGAGAAATGTAATGAAACTATTAGTGTGGGCTGCTTTTGCTGAAAGGACTCTTAGTTGGCACTGTCACTTGCTGATAAGACTATTTCTTCTATAAATTAAGATAATAATTTCCTGAAGTCTGTACTGGAGATCTGAAAGATGCTACATATTGCAGAATTAAGAAATCTCTAGAGACCAACTGTATCAAATAGTATGATTTGGCTGTGTAAGTAGAGCTTATATAGTTTGCAGTTTATAGACTTACACAGCTTCAGTTCTACCTTGATTTTTCTGCATCTATTCTATATTCATAAGTGAAATGGTTTCACTAATGAATATAGTATTTTCAGTGATTTTACTGAAAAGATGAAAATGCTTATGCTGACGGTTTTGAACATTGAGCACAAAAGATTGGTGCACCTGTCTTTTCTCTAAGAACATTTATTCATCTTGTGCATTTACTGCGAACGGGATAAAACCTTTACCAGCTGGTGGGAGTTTTTTTCCCCCTCACTAAAGGAGAGGAATTGCCATTTGGTTCAATACTTTTAGAAAGAACAAAGGCCTCCAGAGTGATGCCATGCTATTTTTCTGCTCTTGGTTTGTATGATCTCAGGCACAGGAGTTTAAGGAAACTTATGCAATGTCCCATAGAAATAGTAGTTTGTTAACTTATTTATTTCAAACCCACATAAAATGATTCAGGGATCATGATAAGAATGCTGATAATGTGGTTTCATGGCTGTTGAAAAGTAAACCTTGGTTTTATACAGCACTGTGTTCCAAAATGCTTACCACTGGCAGAGGAAAGATTGAAAATCCCATTGTGTTTTTGATATGTAGTATGTGAATACAATAGAGAAACTAATTTAACTTCTTTTCAAATATCTGCAGTGGCTTTTATATTACTGCATAACCATGTTAATATAATGCAATGGAATTTTAAATGAAAAGAACACAAATGTGCTGAGATCTTTCTCATTCTTTTAAGGTAGGGCACCAGAAATCAGATAAGAATGTCACTTAAAGTATAATTTCTGAGAGTATAGTTTTATTTCTTTTGGAATACTTAGTTTACATAGCTAGTCTTGTCAGGGAAGAGGGAAGGATTGGTACTACACATCCAGAATTAAAACTTTTTTTTTTTTTTTAATATATATATAGTAGTAATTTGCTTTGGGATACCTGGACCTCAGCAAGGCCTTTGACACAGTCCATCACAGCAAACTCCTGGCCAAGCTGGCAGCCCATGGCTTGGACAGGAGCACACTGCGTTGGGTTAGGAACTGGCTGGAGGGCCGAGCCCAGAGAGTGGTGGTGAATGGTGCCACATCCAGCTGGCGGCCTGTCACTAGTGGTGTGCCCCAAGGATCAGTGCTGGGCCCCATGCTTTTCAACATCTTTATTGATGATCTGGATGAGGGAATTGAGTCCATCATCAGTAAATTTGCAGATGACACCAAGCTGGGGGCAGGAGTTGATCTGCTGGAGGGCAGAGAGGCTTTGCAGAGAGACCTCGACAGGCTGGACAGATGGGCAGAGTCCAATGGCATGAGATTTAACACATCCAAGTGCCGGGTTCTGCACATTGGCCATAACAACCCCAGGCAGCGCTACAGGCTGGGGTCAGAGTGGCTGGAGAGCGGCCAGGCAGAGAGGGACCTGGGGGTGCTGGTTGATGGGAAGCTGAACATGAGCCTGCAGTGTGCCCAGGCAGCCAAGAGGGCCAACCGCATCCTGGCCTGCATTAGGAATAGTACGGCCAGCAGGAGCAGGGAGGTCATTGTGCCCCTGTACTCTGCTTTGGTTAGGCCGCACCTTGAGTACTGTGTCCAGTTCTGGGCCCCTCAGTTTAGGAAGGACATTGAGACACTTGAACGTGTCCAGAGAAGGGCAACAAGGCTGGTGAGAGGCCTTGAGCACAAGCCCTATGAGGAGAGGCTGAGGGAGCTGGGGCTGTTTAGCCTGGAGAAGAGGAGGCTCAGGGGCGACCTCATTGCTCTCTACAACTACCTGAAGGGTGGTTGTAGCCAGGAAGGGGTTGGCCTCTTCTCCCTAGCAACCAGCACCAGAACAAGGGGACAGTCTCAAGCTGCACCAGGGGAAGTTTAGGCTGGAGGTGAGGAGAAAGTTCTTCACCGAGAGAGTGATTCGTCATTGGAATGGGCTGCCCGGGAGGTGGTGGAGTCTCCGTCCCTGGAGGCGTTCAAGAGGGGACTGGATGTGGCACTTGGTGCCATGGTCTAGTTGTGAGGTTATGGTTACAGGTTGGACTCGATGATCTTCAAGGTCTCTTCCAACCTTGGTAATTCTGTTCTATTCTATTCTATGAAAAAGAAGTTTGCTTACTTACAAATATTTATTTATTTATATACTTTATGCTATATTCAGTTTGAATAATCCAAATTAGCATTTCTTGTGCCAGTATTGCATGAGGCAGTAAAGTCTTGTGGGTTGTGCAATAGCAGAGATGGGCAGCTACTGCAGAAAAAACATTCTTTGGGTCTTGATGCATGAAGGGTATGCTTTTATGAAGTATTTTATGATTGTACTGCAAAAGACTTGTGGGCCACATCCGGAAAATTACTTCTGGATATATGATTTTGGCTGTCAAAAAATAAAGTTCTCCTAATACAGATATGGCCAATTATCAGATTGTGAGGAGCCATGTGTATAGTCCCAGAAGGTATGAATCTGTTCCATTTTGAGAGGTGAAAGTGCCGTCATAGAAAATGAAATGCCTTTCTTGAGTTGTGTTGGTAAAAAAGCAGTTGCTCTCAGTTTTATCAGCTTAGAGCCTAGGCCCTGTAAAATTTATGTTAAATCTTAGAATCCCTCGAGAGTCTGAATCCAGGATGTGAAAAGCAAATTGCACACCTCTGAAGAGGCAAAGGAACGAACAGTGTTTGGTCCTCTGTGTATCTATAGGTAACACTTGTTTTCTAGGATATGAGAGCTTGCTGCCTTTATATGCCTGTTTTTTTTTTTTTTTTACCAACCTTTGCCTCAGTTTTTGGTGCTTATAGGATCCCTTTTCAGCTTTAGAAGCTAAACAATGTATTGTTCCACATTTCCCTCAAATAGTCACTGTTGCACTGTTTAGAATCAGTCATTGTATTTCTCCACACTTTTTGTTGCCTTACACTGGTGTATGTGTGCAAGTGTTACATTAGCGAATATTTGAGCTAGCTGAATTTTTCATTTGTTGTCATTTTCCCCTTGGCTTTGGCCATTTTGCAGGCTTTTGTAACCTCTAATGGTCTTGCTTATGTCTGTCTTTTCCTGTGTAGAGTTCATAGAGACTGTGTCGGGGTAAACGGCTGTTGCCAAAGGCAAACTCTTTTTAGCAGGTGCAGCAGTGGATAAACATTCTTCATCTCAGAGAACAGCTTTGGTAGGGTTGTTACATTTAACACCAATACAACAATCTTTTTGTGTCTCCTAAAAATAATTAGATAGCAGGAAAAAAATTATATTTGCTTGGTTAGTGATATCCAGAAACTGATAAGTATGGGTTAGCTTTTCACACAAAATCAGTGTGCCAAGGGTGTTGGAGACCCCCCTTTCCTGCGCATTCAGATCTTGATTTTTAAGTCTTCCTTCAGTCTTACTGTGAACAGCTTTTTTTTTTTTTTTTTTTTTTTTTTTTGTATTTTATATTATTTTGTGTAGAAGGTTCTGTAGATCTCAATACCTATTTAATAACTGGCATCTACTTTAGCTTTTAATCTTTAGCTGGAAGTTGAAAATATTCCTCTTGTGTTTAGTTTCCATGTTTCATTCTGTTGTAGTCATCCCTTACCTTATTTAGGGATTTCCAAGTGCACCTGTTTATCTGCTGAAGACCATGCAATTTCTCTGTGGCCATTAATGCCAGTTTATTGCTTGGAAGAGGGTTTATGAATCCACTTAATGAATTTTTAACACTTTTTTCCCCCCAGTGTAGTTCATTGCTAGGGAAAAGGAAGCTCAGGATAGCATGTTGCCACCATCTCCTTGTGCTTCATTGGAAAAGTGTTTGTGAGCTATCCAGTTTTTCTTATAGAGGTTTATTGGAACACTACTCAAGCACTTTGAAACTGGTAATGTGTCATTTGCATGATTAACAATTCTTTCTGTGGGTGTTTTTTTTCTTTGTTCTTAGGGTTGATGACATTCCTCCAGGAATATCACTGCTTCCTGATAACATTCTTCAGGTCCTCAGGCTTCAGCTGCTACAGTGTGTCCAGAAAATGTCAGACGGACTAGAAGAGCAGCAGCAGGCTCTGTCTCTTTTACTTGTCAAATTCTTCATCATCCTTTGCAGGTATGTGTTCTGACTGCTGCATCAATAAGGGTATTGTTTTGTTTAAGAAACCTTAATGCAGCCTATAAATATAGGTTCTAATGACACATACAATGTGATTTGGCACTTTACAGTAGGAACAGAAGAAATAGCACTTCTCAGTCTTCAAATTAAAGGAAGAAGGAATAAAAGACAGAGGAAAGCAATCTAATCAGCTTAGCATTAATGTTTGTCATGAGAAATGGAGTAGGAGGGGAACAGACATTAAGTTCCTTATAATTATTTAAAATATATGAATTCCAGATATGGTGTACCTGGTATAAGAAATAAGTTTTAAAGAAAAGGCACACTCTAACAAGTGTGAGATATGAAATAACTCATGAGGGAATTGTACAGGAAGAACTGTTTCACATTCTTATCATACTTATAATTCCATAAACAACTTAGGAAACGAACTTACTACACTGTTAATACAACTGGTTTCCTTCTGACCTTTATGCTTTACTTTGTTGAAGCAGGTGAATAAACTGTTTTTAGGGACCTATTCCTCACTACTTCTTCAGTCTTCTATTAAAAGCTGCATTAAGGGAGAAAGGAGATAAAATATAACAGGGAATCTCCCTTTCCAAGGAGTATTTGAAGGTTGGTTTTTGTTTGAGTCCTTCAGCTCTTCTTACCCCTCAAACAGTGCAAGGGATTGTAGGGCAATGTTTAAGTATCCTGGAACATACACTGGTAATAAATGGTAATGTGTTTCTGAATTACATACTGTGGTCAGTTTTACTGATTGTTGAAAAATTCTCCTTACATCATCACTCCAGTATTTGATCTCTGTGGCTTGTCCTCAGGACTGAGAAGTAATGTGTGTATGCTGTTTCTTTGTTGCTGTTGACTTATTTACAGTCTAAAGGAAAGTATTAGATGTTTGTTTTCCTTGGGGGAATTTGAAATGTGTATCTGCTTCTAGGTAATCTGTTTTCTAAACTTTTAGAAAGTCTACACACTAGTAATGTGGGAGAAGTGGAAGTTACTGTCTTTGTTATCAGATGCCATTTCTGAACTTTCTATTTAGAGTGTCCTGGGAATCTGTTTAACCTCTGAAACCCCAAATTCCAGATGGAACTGGCCTACAGCAGAGCAAATCAGGCCTTTCTTTTCCTTCCTGTTAGAAGAAAACTTTTGAGCTGTTAATGTGACAGAAACATTTGAGTACATGCAGTCTTTTGCAGAGTATTTTTGAAATGCTATTATACTTTTATATACAGAATGCTAGACCAAACATTGTTTGAACTTGCCTCAAATGGTGCACTGTGTACATTTCTGGTTTTTGTGTTGTCCTCATAGAAATTTGGCTAATGTGGAGGAGATTGGGATGTGTTCATACATAAACCATGTTATCACCATGACTACATTATACATTCAACAGGTATGTGGTTAACAATTCACATCTCTTATTTTTCACTTTCAATACTTCCTGGCCCTACTTTTGTGGGCCTCTTTTTCAGTAATAGTGTTGTGTGGGGAATAATTTATGGGCTCAGAAGTGTTCTGGAGGAGATGAAGATTACTTTTCAAATTCTAGCAATCTTCTGACCATGGCTTTCTTTTTTTCATCAGTTAAAAAGCAAAACAAAAGAAAAAGAAGTGGCAGATCAGACACCCATAGAAGAATTTGTGAGACATGCATTGGCTTTTTGTGAAAGTCTCTATGATCCATATCGAAACTGGAGGCAGCGAATTGCAGGGTATGTGTGGAATAGGACAAGATTATAAGTACTTTTAAAGGCAATTTTAGATAAATGATGTGTAAATTTTCTGACAGAACTACTTGCTGCCTCATGTCAAGTTACATGTATATTCATCTACTGTTGTGTTTTACAGCTGTTGGATTGTGCAGTTTAGGTGTTGTTCCCCCTCCCCCCCCAAGATACAGTCTTTAGATTGGGATTAATGATTTTTTATTTTTCCTCCCACCAAAACTAACATCATGGAACAGGCATGCTAGAAACTGAATTTCATTGATATCAAAATTGTACTCATAAATTCTGTTCCATTTAGTGGAAAACTGAGTCATGAGGCTTCTCAAAAGGTGGAAGTATAGAGAGAGAGAGAGGAAATGGGCATTCCAAGATGCTTAAATTCTGTCATTCTAGGCGTAGGCTCTGTTTTTTTGAAACTACTAGTGATTCACTTCTTCTGTTCATCTGTTGGGAGGTGGTGGAGTTGCCATCCTTGGAGATCTTCAAGAAAAGACTGGATGAGGCACTTAGTGCCATGGTCTAGTTGATTGGATAGGGATGGGTGATAGGTTGGACTGGATGATCTTGGAGGTCTCTTCTGACCTGGTTGATTCTGTGATTTGGCTCTTTAGAGACCTCTTCTAAATTTCGGTCAGATTTTTTTTCATGTTCTCCCTTATTAGCCCACATTAATAATGTTAAACATACATAGTTTTGTATAGTTAACATGTTTTCTGCTGTTGCTCCTTGCTGCTAGCATTCCGAGCTGCTATTCCTTTAGCTTCTGAATTATATTTCCATCAGGAGCATTTTGACATGCATCAAATATTGACCCTATGCAGGCAAATAACTAAAGGCATAGAGAGATCATATATGGTGTTACCTAGTGTAGCAAAATGTCCATTTTCATGGCATGCATTCTCCAGAGCCTACTGGCTCTTTGCCTTGCATTTGTACAAGTCACATGTCAGACTCTGCAAACAGAGTGGGAACTAAGAACCTTGGCTGCTGGGCTTCCTCTGTGGCTCAAAATCTGCAGTATGCCATAGTAGTGCATAGACAGCTAAGTTGTTTCCAGATTTAGTATAGGTAATGCCAGCACATCCCATAGGATCTTAGGTAGAGTCTAAGTACTCAAATCAGTGAATTTATGAGCAATGAAGGTGCAGAATTCAGCAGTGAATCAGTATAATCACACCACAGAAACATGTTGTACTTTCTGAAACAGGATGTAACTTCAAATACCTTTTGAAAATTATTGTATGTTTACTGGCAGTCAAGAAATTAAAATTATATATTTGAGGATATGCTAAGAGGTGTTTGGACACTCCTGACCAACAGGAGGGTCCACAGGAGGGTCCTTCCATTGCTTTCTTCATTCAAAAACTGGCCTGTTTCTAAACTAGCAGAACAAGGATGCTGAAAAGAATGGGATAGACAGACTTGGTTGAATTAGAGCAAAAGAAGTTATTACAGATCACAATATAGACATGTTCCATCTTTAGGAAGAAGTTTATAAGTGTATCAGTAGAATTCTGTCCCTTTAATTTGATTTTTCTAAAACACCTCCCCCTTCCACCCCCTTCCATAATGACCATGTAAGTATTTTGTGCCCGTTTCAAGGTGCATGTTTAAGAAATTTGGCAGCATGGCTGATGGCTTAGTTACAGTAAGCAAGGACTGTCTAGTTGGTGGCTTAGTTACAAGAAGCAAGGACCAATTAACAAATTGCTAGCTGCTTTTTTTTTTTAATTAAACTAAACAGTATTGTGAAAAGCTAAAGTATTTCTTGGAACAGAATAGTATCACAGTGTCACCAAGGCTGGAAGAGACCTCAGAGATCGAGTCCAACCTGTCACCACAGACCTCATGACTAGACCATGGCACCAAGTGCCATGTCCAATCCCCTCTTGAACACCTCCAGTGACAGCGACTCCACCACCTCCCCGGGCAGCCCATTCCAATGGCAAATGACTCTCTCAGTGAAGAACTTTCTCCTCACCTCGAGCCAAAACTTCCCCTGGTGCAGCTTGAGACTGTGTCCTCTTGTTCTGGTGCTGGTTGCTAGAGAGAAGAGACCAACTCCCTCCTGGCTACAACCACCCCTCAGGTAGTTGTAGAGAGCAATGAGGTCTCCCCTGAGCCTCCTCTTCTCCAGGCTAAACAGCCCCAGCTCCCTCAGCCTCTCCTCATAGGGCTTGTGCTCAAGGCCTCTCACCAGCCTTGTTGCCCTTCTCTGGACACGTTCAAGTGTCTCGATGTCCTGAGGGGCCCAGAACTGGACACAGTAGTCAAGGTGTGGCCTAACCAATGCAGAGTACAGGGTCACAATGACTTCCCTGCTCCTGCTGGCCACATTATTCCTAATGCAGGCCAGGATGCCATTGGTCTTCTTGGCCACCTGGGCACACTGCTGGCTCATGTTCAGCCAGCTGTCAGTCAGCACACCCCCCAGTCCCTCTCTTTTTGGCAGCTCTCCAGTGAATACAAGATTAGTTGTGATTTACTTTTTCAAACAAAATACTACTTGACTTTTTTTTTTTAATCCTGTGGGTAAAAGATCACTCCTGATTTTCTGCAATGTTTTCTATTATGAAGCTATAAATTAATAAGTCATAAAGAGATCATATCTAATTTGCTTGATATATGTTTTTTTAATGCAATTGCAGACGTTTCCTTAGTACAGTTGAAAAGAGCAGACAGAAGTATAAACCAGCATCCCTCACTGTTGAGTTTGTCCCTTTCTTTTACCGTAAGTATTACCAACAGCATGATAAAAAATTTTCATCTTTGGAGGAGTGAACTTCATGATTCCCAGTTCCTTTCCCCTAAGAATGCCTGATCAATGTAAAAGCCCCTTACTTGCTTTCAGAGTCTGAGTGAAGTGGTTTGCTTTGTTTGCCCCTTTTCTTTTTTTTCCTTTATTTTTTTTTTTTCTCTGAGCATCACCATCTTGCCATTCATACTTGTCTTTGAAAGCCTGGGTGTTTTCAGACTTCTTTCAGTGCCTCACATGGTTTAATAGGGCTGGCACTCTGAATTACAGACTTTCCTATTTATTGGGGTACATAATGGTGATTACACATAACATCCCTGTAGTAATTTTTATAACTTGCATGGAAAAATAATCTTAAGAAAGTGTTCTTGCATTTTTGTCTCTTAATATGATTTAACAACTAGAAAGAAGGAAAGCATAGCACCCAACTAGCACATGTTCCTTGGACTGCAGGCTTGGGAAACTGCTCTGGTTTATCTCTGGTTAAATCATTAAATATCATGATAGCTACTTTGGAATAGATGTGTTCTTGAATTGAAACAGCAGGAATATGCTGGAGGGGTGAGGATAGAGGTGAAATCAGCCCTTTTTGCAGCTATCTGTTAACTCAGCTTTAATTTAAAATAAAAAGGAAGGCTCCATTCCTAGGGTGTTAGTATTTTCTAATTCGGTTTCTCAGGTTTGAGTCACACTCCTGCTGTTCCTTAAGATTCCCTCTCTGTGTATGTAAAATAGCAAGAAATTGTCATCTACCCAGTCTAATGATTTATTGACAGTCTACTTGTCACTGTTCTCTCAAATTTATTTGAAGTTCTTCAAAAAACTCAGAGTCTGTAAGTCATAGGAGTGATAGGGCTAGCAGACTTAACAGTGTGGTCATCTAAGCTTTCTTTCCTTTGAAGACTAGATTTAAAAAACAACTGAGCAATTTTCTTTTAAAAAGGGCTTATACATCCAGTATATAGTCAAAAATGTTCCTTGCAATAATTGGTAATTGTCTTAAAGGCTAAATTATTGTTTTAATGACTCTAAAATTCTTACCTTTTCAGTTTCTGTTGTTTGCTTAAAGCCCAAGTTCTCATGTATTCTCTCTCATAAAGTTATTGGAAATATTATGATGGTTAATTCCACATAAAATAACCATTTGTAGCTTGTTGCAGCTACTTTGCCTAGTGTTACTGCTAGAGCACTAAAATCTGGGTTGTACCTGTAGCTAAGAAGAGTTCTTTAAGCTGCTTATAACTAATTTATATCAGGTAGGGCATGAGGAGAGATGCAGGATAGTTGTCTTTAAAGAGACTACTGTTAGGAAGGTTACAGACCTGCACAGGCTTCCCTGGGAAGTTTGGTTTAACAGGGAGCAAGCTCAAGTACTGTTTTTCTGAGCTGTTGCATGCGGTGTTAGGCTTTCTGTGCCAAAATTACTCTAACCTTTGTCACGCGTGCTAATTGCTTGTGTGTTTGCATGTGCTTCTGTTTCTTACTAGTGTCAACAAACTGGCCTCATTTTACATTCTGGATCAGACTAAAAGTTGTATGTCTGTAGTTCTGCCATGAAAAGTTTTATGCAAGCTGGAAGTCTGGTCCAGTGAATTCCTGGTAACTGTGGTCTTGTTGTGTTACTTTGACAAAGCTAGAATTTATATGTCTGTGTCTGATTTACATAATAAAGTGAAGATTATATAGTGAACTTTTTTAATTTGCATGATGACAGGGAGTAGAGAATCTCTTTATTGTTATTATGTTGGGGTTTTGGTGGTTTTTTTGAGAGGAAAAAACTTTGTATAATTTATGACCAAAGAAAGGAATCCTCTTTTTTATTTATGCCTATCAGAATGCTTTCAAGAAAGTGAACATCTCAAGGAAAGCCTGAAATGTTGCCTGCTACATCTTTTTGGAGCTATTGTGGCTGGTGGTCAGGTAAGGATGTTCTAAACTCCTTCCAGCTTGCTGAAGACTTGACATGCTTGTTCTTAGTTTAAGGCTTATAAATACCCCATTATGCAGAAGTGAGAAGAATTTATTCTTGACTGTGAATTCTGTCTTATGAAGTTTGGGGCTGTTCTATGTAGTGCTTTCTAAATCCTAAAAGCTAAGTCTTGCTTTCAAATAACAGTAGAAATTTACTGCCTACAGTAAGTTTATATGAATATGTACCTATTGTAATATTTTCCTATCATAAAAAATATGGTTAACTAGATGAGGAATTTCCCTCTGCAAAGGTATAATTTTTGTATCAACATAAGAAATTCATCTAGCTTAAATCCCAGTGTTGGAAGTACGCTGTTTCAGCAGAAGGCATGAGGCCTTTGTAGTTTGGAAGCTGTTTAAAATCTTTGAAGTGATGTGAAGAGGAATCCATTCATCTTTAGCAAACCAACATGCACTCTGGTGGCTGACTTCTGTTATGTGCTACTAAGTCTGGTCACAAACAAATGTTACTTCTGACAATGCAAAGAGAAAGCTCTTTAGAATGTTGCCATGGAGTAGCAAAGACAGGCACTATTTCAACAGAAAACGCAAGCTGAGACTGACCATGATGACCACACAGGCAGAGGCAACTGACCTCACTGGCAAGAGGTGCAGTCTTGCTATGCCTGGTCAAGGTGATCAGAGCTGGTCTGAAGGTAGTAATAACCAGGAGATCAAACAGCACTAAGTCTGTAGCGATAAAGCCTGAGATCTACCCAGAAAGTCTGGTTAGCAAATCAGGTAGGGGATTTGGTTTAGTGATGGTAATTAGGCTCAGTCAAGAGTCCAGAGATTGCCAGGCCCATGCACCGTCATTAGGCAGGTCTAAGGTCAAGATGAGGAGTCAAGTCTGATGCTAGGGTTAAAGATACTATATAGCAAGGTATGGGTGCAGCACAGCTCAGGCAAGTAAAAAGATTGAGAGTTTCAGTTTGAATGTAGCTCACTAGAGAAGGCAGGGAGTCCCTGACAAGGATTCTCAAAGGTCTCTGTGAGGCTGGGCTCCTGCCCCCGATACATGGTGGCCCTATGGAGTCAGACCTTCAGGAAAAGAGTTGAGGAACATGCAGTCAGGGCCAAGACAAATGTTTGCTAATTACGTGTTATTCAAAAATGTGTAGTGTCATGAATCTCATGATCTAAAATAAACTTTCACTTGAATTTTCAACTAGAATTGGCAATTTATCAAGGCTACCTTCAAAGAATTTCATAGCATGTATTTAAACTATATTTCCTTTCCTCTGTAAACTTTCTTTTTGAAAAAGAAAGGCTAGTTAATTGAATGAGATGGGATGCATTTCATCTGTATCCATCAGTATAATCCAAGTAGAATGTTTCATGTTTATGTAACAATTAAAGATCATCAACAGACATAATAATGAGAAAACTCACTGGTTTGAAAAGTTTTGGGTTTATTTATTTATTATTTCTTTAATAATTTTTTGCCACTTGGGTTTCAGAGGAACGCTCTTCAAGCGGTATCTCCTGCCACCATGGAAGTCTTGATGCGTGTTTTAGCAGACTGTGACAACTGGGATGACAGGAGCCCTGAGGAAGTGAGCAGGAAGGCAGAGCTGACTCTGAAGTGCCTAACAGAAGTTGTCCATCTCCTTCTAACCAGCAGTTCTGACCAGCGGCAAGTGGAGACGAGTACAATACTGGAGAACTATTTCAAGTTGCTTAATTCAGACCATTCAGCTTTACCTAATCCAAGGCGATGCAGGCAGTGGGAAAGCAGGTTCATAGCACTACAGATTCAAATGCTGAGTGAGTACTCAGTTGTGCAGTTCTTTTAATATCTCTTGTTAATAATTATGAAGCAAGTAACAATTGAATTGTAACCAAAAAATGTTCACTTGGCTAAGTAATTAAAAAATATGAAACATTTCTGCATTGACATTACAAAAAAAAACCAGAAGAAACCATATTGAATTGCTATCACTGAACCAAAGTGTAAAGGTTCATGTACTGCCAGTCCCATTTGAAGAAAAAACAAAAACACACCACTTTTTGCTAGGCAACAGCTGATATTCATCAACACCTGAACTCCATAATAAGATGGGTCTGCAATTAAACAGACATGTGGTAGCTGTGATAGTTCACTTTTCAGATGTTATTATTACAAATATTGGCCCAAAATCACGGTCTGAAGCAGTTAGGCTTAAGTTACTGGAATTCAGAATTTGGAGTTTTTTTCTACTTTAATGTTTAGAATGGGAAATCTAACTAAAAGTATTTATTTTCCCAAACTTCCAGGAAGACTGAGGGTTAATACTGAGGTGATGAAAAATCCGGCAGTATAAAGCTGCTGTAGAATGCAGAGTAATTGCTTGGTGAGGAAGCGTTTGTGTGCTTTAAATGAAAGAGACACTGCTTATGTACTCACAAATGGCAATAACTAAACAGAGCTCCAGTGCAAAGATACTGGTTCCCTGAATTTTACTCCAGATATACAGTAGTTTATATGTTACAGCATCAAAAATGTTTACCTTTAGACCTAGTGCTGCATGCTTAAAACATTGCATTCTTGAGCAAAGGATTTACAGCAAGTGGTTTGTTTTATTCCCCCCCGCCCCCATATTTATTATGTAACATGAGAGAAAATATCTGAAGGATTTGGGAAGTGTTTTGTCTTTGATGCCAGTTCTTTTTTAATTTTATAGATACCATCACAGCCATGTTAGACTGCACAGATAGGCCTGTACTGCAGGCAATTTTCCTTAACAGTAACTGCTTTGAGCATCTAATTCGACTGTTGCAGAACTGCAAGGTAAACTTTCTGTTATAAGGATATTTTAATGAAAACCTGTCTTGTAGTACTGAAGATATATTCATTACCTTTTGTATTTTTCTTCTGAATTAAAGGGATTTTTATAGTGTGTATATGCTAGAAATAAAACTTTGGATTGATTTGAGCCACTAATTCAATGAAAGATATAAAAGATCCGAGTTGCTCTAAATTTTTTTTTTTTTTTAATTCCTAATTAAGTGGAGATATTTATTGTCTGTCTTGTGGTTAGAGCAATGAATGCTTATTTTGAGTTGTAAAGGTGTTTTTCTCACAGACCCCTTGAAGGCTCTAAAATGTGTTGAGGTTCCTACTGGAATCAATTCCCCTCCTGTTTGGTGGTTGGTTGGTGTGTTATTGTTGGGGTTTTTGTGGTGTGTTTGTGGTTTTTTTGTTTGTTTGTATTTTTTTGTTTTTTATTATTGTGTTTTGTTAGGAAGTCACAAATGCTGCTGGATGGAGGTCTGAATTCTAATTTCAGAGTTAAATTTTTCCATTCAAAAAAACCCTTGCTCATATGCTTTTAAAAGTGTTTCAGAATACTTAAGTCTTGTGTAGCTGATGTAAAACATGAGTTCAAGCTGTTATAAATGTTCTTCAGTTGTTCCTCTACATATGTTCAATGTTTACATAAATGTGTTTTCATCTCAATCCCAGATTGTCATAATTTGCAAGATAGTGTCTTCCACTAGTTGCTTTGTGGATTTCACTTTTCTCACTGCAAAAGAAAGTAGATGTGATATAACTCTGTGGAATATTTTGTTTCTCTTTTTGTGGTATGTTCATGGTGTAGCTATTTTGAACTCTTCTAATGCTGGATAATATAATGCTAGCTGCACTGTATTGTTTGATTCAAAGCCATTTCGATTTGGTATGAGAACATAGTGCAGTGAGATATTAAAAATAATTTGAATTATGTCTTAACTGTAGTTGCAGTTAGTAGCAGAATGCCAAGTGTTTTGAAGCATTTTGAATAGTGTTTAGGTTTTTTTTATCTTCTGAAAATACACAGTTTGACCTTTCCATTCTCCTCTTCTGTTTGGGAACCTGGCAATTTTTGTCTGACTTTGTGCTCTGCGAGAAATACTGGTAATGAAGTAATAAGGTGTTTACTTGTTTATGGGGACCAGCTATGTTCCTGCTCTCATATGAGCAGCAGGGAGAGCTACTCTATTTTTGCACCTCCTTTTATTCTTATTTTTCCTCTATGCATGTCAAAAGATACACTCTTTGAGTTGGTTTTGTTTGTTTATTACTGTGATTGATTTGATATCAGTGCTGTCAATTTGCTACCTAGTGGGGTGGGTTATGTTTTGTTGATTTTTTTTTTTTTTTCTTTCCAGTGTCAAAGATGAGAAGTGGGGAAAGTAGGAATGTATTGACATGCCTTTCTAAAGCCAAATGACAAACTTAGTTCTGGAAATAGGATTTCTCTATATTAACTGGGTGTGGAGACCACATTTCTAGACCTTTTTAGTTTACCTGTGAAAATTATGGTACTGAATTCACCAGCAGGCTGTAAAGTGTGTTCTGCAGCCCTGTGGAGAGCAGGAGTGTCCACAGATACCTGAAACTCAGGACGCTTTTGGATCCTCAGCAAATTTGAAATGCAGGACATTTCCATGAAAAGGAGTAGTAAAGAAAATCCATAGTGCTGTTTCTGCCGTACATATCCCAAAGCACTTGGGGTTCAACCATCTTCTAAACTTCAAATCTTTTTTTTAATTGCTGGTTTTAAGGCTTCTGCTCTAGGCTTAGAGCTAACTACAAACAAGCTTTTCAAAACTGCTTGGTTGAGTTTTAATAATCTAAGTGTTTTTTTGCTTATGACATGCAAAAAGAGGGATCTGCTTTAAACAGGTATCAGGAGGTACTTATTCTCTTCTGATTCATTTAACAAAGTTGCTTTGTCAGTCCTGAATCTTTTCCTCATCTATTAAACTCTCTTTGAGGCAGAGGTCAGAGCAAAGCAAAATGACCACTAGCAGCATGCCTGATTAAAACAAAAAAAATTAAAAAAATATTGTGAACAAGTTTCAAATTAATTCAAACCATGCAGGCAGTGTCATGACAATCTGCTTGTCCATTTTTCATGTCTTATCAGAGCTGATATGGAAGTTGGGTGGTTTTTTTTTGTTTTTATGTCTTTATTCTGTTTTTCAAGTGCAAATAAGAATATTGATGTTACAACCCTCTGAGGCAGTCTTCAGTACTCTTGGCTGTGATGTACCTTTCAAAATGACTTGTGTTGCTAACTGTGCTTTCACACTTATGTAAATCAAAGTAATATCTTCAGTGTTGTCTTTGCCCTAATTCATGGAAATTGGTTTCTCAGGTTATTCTGTTTCAGAGAGACTATCTAGCAGACAAAGGAAAAAAATGTATGAAGGAAGAAAAAAAAAAAAAAAAAACCCCAACCAAATACTTAGATATATGAGGGAAGGGGGGGGAAAAAAAGACAAATGCTTAGATTTTTCCCACTAAAGAGAACTGTTGTTCCTTTTTTTCCTTTTTTTTTTTTTTTTTTTTTTTTTTCTCATTAACCCAGGAAACTTCTAAAACTTTTTTATCAGGGATTTTTTTAACATCCCAATATAATCCAGAATGAGAAGATGATAAATTTTAGTCCTGATTAGGTTATAACTGAACTTTGCAAATATAATAAGCTTTAAACTTGCAAGTTCAGGAACCTGACTAGGAATCTAGCTAATATATGTAGAACAATTTCTTAATTGAAAATGTAGTATAGGTGGATGTTTGATTTAAAGTTTTTTGTGATCTGCCTAATTCTTGTGATACTGGCAGAGATATTTTACCCTCATTCCTATCTTAAAGACTGTCAACTCTAGAAATTTTGCTGCCATTGCTGTTGGAGGATTAAAATATTCTGTCAAGGTGTCTCCAGCCTTCACCTTAGATAATGTGTAAGTGGAAAATGGTGAAACATCTGTATCCATTTCTTTGCCAATACCCCACTGTTGTCTATTTCCTACAAGTAAATTTGTGAGCATTTCCTGTCATGTTGTGTATTTTACATGAAATCACAGTTGATAAGACAGTGACCAGTATAAATGCCAGATAGATCTGTTTCCTTGTCTCAACAATCACATTTTTCGTTTAATTCTGGGGGGACAGAAGCTCTTACTATTTAGTAAAAACACAGTCTTCAATTTTGTAAGAATTAACATAAGGCTAGTCTCAAAGGAGGATTTTGTCTCACCAGTGTGAGAACTTTTTTGTTTGTTTGTTTTTTTTACATGTGAAATACAAATCCAGGGCAGCCTCCACAATTTTGGCTGCATGTAACTGTTCAATGCAATTATATCCATTATTCTTGTCTCTGTTTCTAACAGCTGTTTTTAAATGCTAACAATAAAGTGGCAGACAAGAGTGAGAAAGACCTTGCCAACAAATTACTGACAGAAATGAATGAGGACCAGGTACCTACCTAACCTGTATTTTGCTTCAATTGAACTCAAGACACAATCACAGGAAAACTGATTCCTGTGCTTCACCTTAACCACCCCCTTTTTGAGCTTTCTGCAGCAAGATGAACCATGTGCTGCACACATCACTGTTTCCTGTCCCTGGAAAATACTTTTTCTGAATAACAGATTGAATTCAACCTCAGTTTTATTCTTCAAATTGCATAGATTTTAGTAGATTGAGCCTCAGTTATGCTTATTTTAAGGAAAAGGTGAAGTACATGAATGGAATCCAAATAAATTCTATCAACCTGGTGGTGATTTTTTTTTTTCTTCTTCCTCTCCCTTTCCTCTTTTTCACTTCTTTGTCTCAGCACTGTGGTGTTTTGGAATCTGGGGCCTTGTTTGTGAATCTCAATGGTTGTATTTGATGTTCTGATTCTTTGCTTTTCATCAAGATCAGATGTTCACAAAACAATGGACAGGCTGAATCAGGGAGGTAGGAATAGCCTGTTGATTTAATTTTCCCAAAATATTGTGCAAAGTTTCAAATGCAAATTGTTGTTGTATTAATTTAATAGTAGAATGATTTATTCTGATTAAAAATGTAAAGAAATGCTGAATAGAAGGTATGGTAATCTATAAACAGTGATTCTAACTATAGTAGCTTTGGCTTTTTTAGAAACTCAATGCAACACTCTAACTGCATGTAAATGTTTCTTCATGGCTAACACAGTCTTCTGATTCTTGACATTTCCTTTTCAAAATACATCTGATATGCACACAATATTTCAGAGATGATGAAGCAGACTATGTTTTTTTGCAGTTTTGCTAGTTAAGTTCACTGATGGATGTGAAGTAGCGCTCCAATGGTTTTATCCTTAAAACCACCATAGAAATATCGATATAAAGAGGATTATAGAAAAAAAAAAAACTCAAAAGATGAGTTAAATTGAAAAGAAATGCTGATCAGTGCAATGAGGCTGCAAGTGAGGCAGCCACCTTACTGTGCTGGTGTGACTTTTATAACTTGTGTGTGTGTTGCATTAGTGTGTAGGGATTTGGATGGAGGTGCCTGACTGTCCAGCAGCACACACACATACTGTGAGAGGTTTCCTAATTTGTTTTCCTCCCTCCCTCTTGAGGTTGTCCATTAGCTGCATGAGGAAAAACCTGTTTGTCCATCAGAATATTTGCAGTGCAATGTGTTATCGTGAATGCTTCTCTCCTCTTGAAGTATGTGAATAGTTGTCTGCCATTATGTAATTCTTTGTAGGTCATGATGATGATTTTTAAGGCATGTTGTCAAACTCTTGGTTTGCCTCCTGGCAGGTGGCACAATGCAGATTTTGAAGCTGAGCTGTCTTTTCGTATTTGTATATAATTGCTGTATCTGCTACTTTCAGGTATTTCAGGGACACCTAGACTGCTTGGCAGTATCAACCATTCAAGCCCTCACAGCAGTGATGCACAACTCTCCGGCTGCTAAGGTAACAGTATACATGCAGAGGTCTGTTTGCAGTTGGTTTTCTAATTTTGTTTCCAGTTAGCGTTCTCATAGGATCTGGAGATCGAGCCCAAGCCCCCTGCCAGAGCAGGACCATAGAATCTAGTGCAGGTCGCTTAGGAATGCATCCAGATGTGTCTTGAAAGTCTGCAGAAAAGGAGACTCCACAACCTCTCTGGGGAGCCTGTTCCAGTGCTCCATGACCTTCACAGTGAAGAAGTTCCTGCTCATGTTGAGGTGGAACCTCCTGGGCTGCAATTTATATCCATTGCCCCTTGTCCTATCATAGGGTGCAACTGGGAAGAGCCTATCTCCTCCTGCTTGACACCCAGCCCACAGATATTTATAAACATTTATTAAATCCCCTCCCAGTCTTCTCTTCTCCAGACTCAAAAGCCCCAGGTCTCTCAGCCTCTCCTCATAGGGCACGTGCTCCAGTACCTCAATCATCCTTTTAGCCCTCTGTTGGACTTCTCATCAGAATATCTTGATAAATCTTGCTAATGAAGATGAGCATATTGTGGACATGCATTCCTGCCAGGTAGAAATAGTATCCCATATCCCTTTGTAGGTGTCTAATGGCTGGATGCTGAGCCATATTTCTATGAAAACTGGAAGATCAGAGTATTCATGGCAGTTGGAACCTATATTGGAAGTACGAACAGTTGAAAATACATTGTTTCTTGTCCCATTTTTGCGTAGAGTAGAATTAATGGGTATTTGCAGGAATTTTCAGGAAGGAGTTTGTGCTGTAATTTTATTACGGCTTTAAGCTAAACCAGGGCAGTATTACTGTCCAAATGTTGCTCTTGCCATTCCTCTGCCATTCCTTTGTAGTTATTAATTGTATATCCACTGCAACATGCTTTCTTTTTCCTATTTTTACCTAAGCAATCACCTCACTTCTGCTGACAGATTATTTTATTTAAAAAAACCAAAACAGTCTTAGTTTCAGAGCAGGATACAGTCGGGAGAAGAGTATGCACTCTGTATGATATGTTGGCTGCTTACTGATTAAACCATACATGGATGCTTCAGTTTGGATTTTGCTGCTTGATTATATGCACACACACGCTCCCACCCCCTCCTTTCTTTCCCCCTTCTTTAAAAGTCAATTAGTTTTGAGGAAAAACTTCCTTGGAATACTTTTCTAATTTTTGAAGTGTTTGGGATGGGTGGTTTTTAATCGAGCTGATTGAGGAAAACCTTTCACTTAAAAATTAATATTGAAATACTTCTAGTTCTTAGTGTAATCACTTCATGATATAGTTTGCATTAAAAAATGAAGCTATTAGTATTTGGTGATAGAACAAACATTTTGATTGTACTAAGGCAATTATATTCTTGTACAAGTAATTAATAAAATATAGCTTTGATCTTTTATTGTTCTGCAGATAAGAAGGATCTCACTGCAGCATGCTAGAGCTAGCACATTGGAAACAGTATCCAAAAGAGGGTTCTAGCCTGTTAAATATTATTCTTGCATTCTAATTATTTTCTGTGTTTTGTTGTGTTAAATTAGAACCTGCTGCTGTAGATGAGCAATTTTTGTCCATTTTATTTGTTAGTGAGACTGGGATTTTTATCCTCAGGAGGTCTTCAAGGAGAGAATTGGTTATGCACACATGTATGAGGTACTAAAATCGCTGGGTCAGCCCTCACGGGAATTGCTTGAAGAACTCATGAACATGGTGAGATGTGCTTGCTTTGAATGCTAACGTGCTTGCAACTTTTCAACTGTACTTCTATCCCTGTTTTATTGTATTTCATGTCTGAGTTCTCTGCTGTTTTTCAGGCTGTTGAAGGTGACCACATGGCTGTTGGGATACTAGGCATTAGTAACGTCCAGCCCTTATTGCTGCTTATCCAGTGGCTTCCAGAACTAGAATCACACGACCTGCAGATTTTCATCTCAAATTGGTTGAGAAGAATCTGCTGTATTAACAGACAAAGTCGTGCTACATGTGTCAATGCAAACATGGTCATCCGTATCATTAAGACACTAAATTCCCACTCCGCACTCCATTGTTCTTGTGCAGAGAACCTGATTGCCCTTTTGGGCTCTTTGGGGAGCCAGTCAATGGGCTCAGAAGAACTACTTCAACTAATACGACTCCTAAGGACCGAAGAACTGAAGCAAGCTCACCCTTATGTTGTTCCAGTGATGCGAGCTATTCTAGCAATGGCCCGGAAGCAGGGCATGGCAAGTGCCTTGCAATATTTCAACTTGTACCATAGCATGGCTGGAATTGCTGTCCCATCAATTCACAGGTGGCCTGGCTCTGCCTTTTCTTTCAATGCTTGGCTCTGCCTTGACCAGGACCGGGTGGACCCTAGCACACCTAGCAAAAGTGGCAAGAGGAAGCAACTCTATAGGTACAGTTACTATAACTACTTCAACAACACATTTCTAAGTCTTATGTTCCCTTTGATATAACATGGTGCCCTATGACATGTGGTGCATCATCTTAGTTTCATAGAATGCAGTATCTGGTGCTTAGTTTGTGAAGGGGTCAGTTTTGTCTGTTACCAGAGTCAGACTGCGTTACAGAAATAAGCATGTAGTTTCTCAGTTAGAATGTTTTACTGTTTACAGTGTCATTATCCATAACTCCAAATTGTAAGGTTCTGTTGTCTTTTTCTGCAGCTTTTTTGCAGGAAGTGGTACAGGGTTTGAAGCATTTATTACATGCTCTGGGGTATTGGTGGTTGCAGTTTGCACTAAGAGGGAATATGCAACAGTGATGCTGCCTGACCATTGTTTTTTTGACTCTCTCTGGGTAAGATTTCATACTGACAAGCGCTTTGTTTGGGATAGTACTCTTAGCTCAGAATTCAAAGTGTGGGGTTTGTTTGTGTGTGTTTGGGTTTTTTGTGGGGTTTTTGTGTGTTGTTTTGTTTCACAAATGATCTATTCTGTCACTTCAAAATAATTCATTGTATCAGAACAGATCTAATCTCAAATAATGCAGACAATTTCCATATACATTAGTGGTTGATTGAGCTAAAGTATGCCTATGTTATTAGCCATTTGTTATTTGTAATAGCAAATTACAGCATTGTGCTTAGAGATTTTTTCTAATGTGCAGATTTTTAAATGTTAAAGTATCAGAAGCATAAATGGCTGTGGTTTTGTGTGAATAAGTAAGATGTGCTACTGCGTTTCCACCCTGCCCTTTTCTATTCCTATACTTGAGGACGATGTGCACTGTCATGAAAGAGCTGCACCTCTTTGCCTTCAAAAACGCATTTACATCCAAACTACTTTATAAGGGAAGCATCTGACAGATGGTCTTGTCTTCTTGTTGATGCTTTGGATGTATTTTCTTAAGTGGTTTTCTCACCAGATTAGTCAAGATGAAGTGAAATATTTCTATCCAGTCGTTTTACTGCTTTGTAATGACTTAATTATTTTTTATTGCTTAACCAGCACAACATAACCATTGTTCATATGCCTGGGAAGAGACCCTTTGGTCAGAGCCTTGTGTACATCTATGTTAATGGACAGCAGAAGGTCTCTGCCCCACTTCGATTCCCTGCCTTGAATGAAGTAAGTTCACCTTCTAAGTCACCCTGGTTGTGAGGAGCTATCATAGAACAGTGAGAACATAGTTGGCTTTTTAAATTTGGAATTGGTGTAAGAGTTTAAGATAGCTTTGCCTGTTGCTGATAAGCTTCTGTTCAACTTTGGACAGTGTCCAGAGTATCAATTGGAGTATAACTAACCATTAATTAATGGTTGTTTAGTCATCTCAGGTTAAAAGCAGAACAAAAAAACCTCCCCTGATTGCCACAATAACCTCCTGAACATACTGACATCGTTTATGGGTAGATCATAATAAATCACAGCTCTGCCAGCAGGATTGGTGTGACAGTACTCAATGAGGAATATTCCCTGTTGTTTTCAGCAGTGACTTTTAAAACTTGTGTTTTCTGTATGTTCCCTTAATTTGCTAATCTTATACCTACTTTGTTAGCCAGATAAACAGCTTATAAGCAGTTAATCTAACCATTTGAATTGTGTACACATTTGGCCTAAAAACTCCACACTAGCCATCAAAATGAGTACATTATGTTTAGTTTTCTTTGTAAGCATTGTCTGTTCATTTTGTGGAACAAATCCACTTTAAACTGCACTACAACACTGAATATTCTTCCCTCTTTTTTGAATCCTAATTTTACATATGTTAAATACATTGAACAAACACTTAAACTGGATGCAGTCCTAGTAAAATTGGTATAGCGCTTAAAAATGAGAGTAAATGTAATTTCCATTGTGAGATAAAACTCTGGATTTTGGCCTATCTGTAGAATGAGTGCTCTAAACATCAAGGTAGTTAAAGGTAGGGCAAGTAAGCCTCCCTGAGAGCACCTATTTGAGGGGAAAAATTGACTTGAGAAATGTACAGTAACATATATTTTGGGCTGGTACTTTGGATTATAATCCAGAAAAGGAGCATTTATTGGGGTATCTGGGGTACAGTCCTTCCTGGCTTTGCTCGGGTCAGAAGCCATGCAACAGCTGAGGTGACTAAATTACTCTTGGAGAAAGAAGACTCTATACTTTTGTGGAATATATATGCTCTTTTTGGCCTGCTGTGCTGGGTTACTTCTTTTTCAGGGCACACCAGAACTTGTTGCTTTTGGTTTAATTTGTTTAGTTCAGGTTTGTAAGCGATTGTCTTCCAGTTCATTTTGCAAAATGTGAAGGAAGGAGGTTAGATTTTCAGTGTGTGTTTTTTCTTTTTTCCATGGGTGACTCTGCAGTCTTTTACTTCTTGCTGCATTGGTTCAGCTGGTCAAAGAACAACTACTCCTCCTCCATCTCAAATACCAGATCCACCCTTTTCGTCACCGATCATGCCCCATCGGACATCACTTGGGGGCATTCTTTCTACAGGAAGCTGGAGTGGTACACTTGGAAAACCAGAGCTCATCACCAAGATGATCTCAGCGGGGACTCAGGACAGTGAATGGGGCTGTCCAACATCTTTGGAGGGCCAACTTGGATCAGTTATTATCTTTCATGAAGCACTGCAACCACCTCAGGTGAAAGCATTATATTTAGCAGGTAAGTAGTGGTTAGACTGATGTTAGTGGAAGAGAAGGGATGAGTTATGGACAAAACTCCACCAAAGTTTGTTCTATGTAGACACATAATGAAGAAGTTATAGTCCAGAAGAATTGCAGAGTTGTCCTAAGTGAAAGGGTCTTATGACAAATAAGCTTAAGACAGAATAAGTACTTTATGAGGTTTGATTTAAAAACGTTGTGTTTGCATAAGCTCATCTATTTACCATGTGTACAGACATACCAAAATCAACATTTTGGGTAGTATTTGCACTTTAAGTTCTTAATTTTTGCTACTGTTTGCCTACAGATGAGTTTACAGTTGAGGCTTTTTAAGGTATTTCCACCTGAACATGATTTATGTTTGCTTATTTTCCCACCAGAACCAATTAATAATTAAGGAGTCATTTAACAAAGATAAAATTCTGATAAGCTATGTCTTAGGGTTCAAGGTTTTAAAATAGAAAATTCCATAATGGCTTGAGGTTGTTAGAAATCAGCATAAAAGCACTTCAGTCATTTAAAGGAATTAGTTTTATGTCACTCAAGAAAACCATTTTGAAGATTACTCATTTTCTGGACATTTGGGCTCGATGCCAGAGATGATATAATAGTGTAAAATTTGTGCAGGTCAACATTAATATTCAGTGGATTCTTAATATATGCTTTATAAATACATAATTTTACATGTTTCTGGTTTTTAATAGGTCCAAACTGTTTAACTCCATGGAAGTCTCAAGAGGCTGAAGTAGCAGATCTCCCCAGTAAAGTGCTAATTCATTATACACCAAAGGTATGAAACAGTACTTTTTTTTTTTTTCTTTGATTTCATAGTGTGCAGTAATTTCAGAACATGTTCCAGATGATCTTCTCTTTTTGCTTTGCTATTGTGGTTTCATAGACCAGGCGAAGGTACCAGCTTTTTACTATGGTTATTACAGGAAGATTAGGACTTGAAAGAGTTTTCTTGAGCTGTAGTCTTGTGTAGAGATGGTAGGTTTTATTCTTGTTTGGTAAAAGGGCAGAATTATCTTGTACAGTTGTGAATGTCAAATCTAAAATATCATCTAAGATGTTTCCAGGTGTTGCAAATTAAATATTTTAATATCAGCATAATGGCACTAACTTCTTGAAACATGTTATGCATCATTCATAAATCTTATATGTTCAAGGGTCCGTAACTTGTTTCCTAAATAATGCTGTAGCCTCTTTATTTGTTCAGGCCTGCAGAAACCCAATTTGTCTTGACCTGTCTGCAAATCTCTTACATGGAAGATTAACTGGAAACAAAGTAGTGAACTGGGACATCAAGGTAAATGCATAACTGAAGAAGCAGAACCTGCTGCAAACATGACAGTGGTTGTATATCATAGAATCAGTCAGGGTTGGAAGGGACCACAAGGATCATCTAGTTCCAACCCCCTGCCATGGGCAGGGACACCCTGCACTAGATCAGGCTGGCCAGAGCCTTGTCCAGCCTGGTCTTAAACACCTCCAGGGATGGGGCCTCAACCACCTCCCTGGATAACCCATTCCAGGGCTTCACCACTCTCATGGTGAAGAACTTCTTCCTCACATCTAGCCTGAATCTCCCTATTTCCAGCTTCATTCCGTTCCCCCTAGTCCTATCACTTCCTGAGAAGTCCCTCCCCAGCCTTCCTGTAGGCCCCCTTCAGATACTGGAAGGCCACAATGAGGTCACCTCGGAGCCTTCTCTTCTCCAGACTGAACAGCCCCAACTCCTTCAGTCTGTCCTCATAGGAGAGGTGCTCCAGCCCTCTGATCATCCTCGTGGCCCTTCTCTGGACACGCTCCAGCACGTCCACATCCCTCCTGTAATAGGGGCTCCAGAACTGGATGCAGTACTCCAAGTGGGGTCTCATCAGAGCTGAGTAGAGGGGAAGAAGCACCTCCCTTGACCTGCTGGTCACACTTCTCCTGATGCAGCCCAGGATCTGATTGGCTTTCCGGGCTGCAAGCGCACATTGAGAGCTCATGTTGAGCTTCTCGTCCACCAGCACCCCCAAGTCTCTCTCCTCAGGGCTGCTCTCCAGCCAGTCACTGCCCAGCCTGTATTTGTGCCTGGGATTGCCTCGACCCAGATGCAGGACCCTGCACTTGGTCTTGTTGAAGCTCATGAGGTTGGCTTGTGCCCACCTCTCCAGCCTGTCAAGGTCCCTCTGGACGGCATCCCTTCCCTCCAGCGTGTCCACTGCACCACACAGCTTGGTGTCATCAGCAAACTTGCTGAGGGTGCACTCGATGCCACTGTCCATGTCACCCACAAAGATGTTGAACAAGACAGGTCCCAGGACTGATCCATGAGGGACTCCGCTTGTCACTGGCCTCCACTGGGACATGGACCCGTTGACAGCCACTCTTTGGGTGCGGCCATCAAGCCATATGTTCACCTAACTTTTGGAATGCCCTGAAGTTGTTATCATAGTGCAAATTCCGTTCAGCAGACACAGCATGTTTTTGAAAATAGAATTAATGAGTTAATGCTCTAGCTGTAGCAGTTTTACATTACATTTATTAAGAGCAGTAGCCCTTCTATGTTCTCAGCGTCATAGATAATGCACTAAGGTATTTTGTGATAGCTGACTACAGTGCATGTTGCGTATTTAAAGCATTTTACCTTCTCTAGGGGATTCTGCCATGATTGTCTTGGAGTCAGGCTCTGAATTAGATTAACATTAGCAGGGTTAACGCTTACGGCTTTTGCTGTGTTGCTCATATAACAGTATTCTTAAATTGCAGAATAGCAGAAAAAAGAAGAGGTGGAGTTAGAATGTCACAAGAATCTAGCCAATTTTTTTAAAGGAAATAAAGGACTATTTTTATTTACTTTTGCCTTAGGATTGGCAGGGCTACTTGATCTCACAATCCAAAAGCATCAAGAAAACACCAACAATTCACTGAAGTGTTATATCTCATTCTGTTTCTGCTTATACTCTAGCTGTCCGGTATTTTTTCCTTACTGTTAAATCTGTTGGGTTATCTGATTCTTACAGGCTATACAAATCATCTTTGTTTAGCTTTTGCTAGGAGTTGTAATCACAGCAGTAATGCAATCTTAGTATTTGAGCTTAAATTTAACATTTTCTGGCTCAACCTGTTTCTAGTCTCTTGCTCAAATATTCTATTATAGCAAAACTGTCCTATATTACAGGTTTTGTGTTGTTTCGTTTCCTTTAACCAACATATAGGGTCCTTATGCCCTTCTGGTTAACCAGTTATTAGTCTCACACCCCTGTCTGTTGAGGTCTGCCTCAACAGATGTAGTAAAAACACTACTCATGATTTTTGACAACCTTTTTGACAACTTGATACAGTCAAGGAGGTTACTGCTAGTGGTTTAAACTTTCTTGGTGCTCCACAAATGGAATACTATCTAAGCAAGTTACATGTCCATTAGACGTCTTCTCTATAAAATGGTGAATGGTCTTCTACTTGATAGTTCAAGGAGAGTAGTATGAAATGCACACCAGCAGCTTTGCGTACCTGGAACCTGTCTCCATATGTGTTCCCTGAACACTAACGCACATTAATATAACAAAAAAAAATTGAAGTCAGATTTAGATCTGTGCAAGAGGAAATCAAGTTATCCCTGCTTGTGAGAAAAATGGGGGCTCAGGGGACTTGAATTTTAAAAAGAGGCTTATAGCTGAAATCCAAGGGGGGGGAAAAAAAAACAAAATATTTTTTTTTAATTGCCTGAAGTTGATAAACTTGCAGAAATCTGATTTAAGAACAGATACATACAATATTTTCCTAGTGCCTGCTGCAAGTAACTTAGAAATCAGAAAAAATAAATCTTATATGTTTTTCAAATATGTTTAGCAGAAGATCCTTTCTAAGGTTTGTCTCCTTCAGCTTCCCCTGTTTCTGTGAGCAAAGAAGGAAGGAAATGTAAAAATGTGTTTTTAAAACAGGGCCTGACAGGAAAATATGTGTAATTGCAGCATCTAAAACATAGGAACTGCTGTTGTTAAACAGTGTTTTATGAACTAGTTTCAAAGTGGCTTGTGATTAATCATTCTGATTAGTTTGTGGCTATGTAAGATTCTTTGGAGTAAATGTTACGTGCTTCAGGGGATTTAATCTATAATTATGTTTTTTCTCCTTTTCGATTTAGGATATGATCAACTGTATTGGTGGAGTAAATGTGCTGTTTCCATTGCTGGAGCAGATCAGTTTTCTTGGTGAACAGATTCCTGAGAAGTCTGAAGGGGAAATTCTATCTCCAGAACTAGTTACTCCTGTAGAGGGAGACTGGGTGGTATTGTCATCCACAAAGGCTTCAGGTAGGAAAGTACAGATGAACTAAAATAATTTTTAAACTTAATTTTGAAAGTCTTCCTGTGAATGACAGAGAGCTGTTTTATTATGGTCTGGCTTTTCCAGAGTAACCTATGTAAAGCTGAAAGGCTTTTTCTGTTCCTTGTTATCTGACATGGGTATTGAATACAAGAAGATCACTACTCTGCAAAATTAACTTACTAATATATTCCAAATATAGCTATACTTAATGGCAGCATTTTTCTTCTCCTGATCTACTAGTACATTAGTGTAACAGTATGCAGTTTTAAAATGTCCATTCTTAAAAGTTTGTTCTGATTATTTTGAGAAATTATATGCAGTGCAAAACCTACTAATATCAATAGGAGGAGCTTTCCTACAATTTGAGTACTTGGGTCAGTCACACTAAGTCTTTGCAGCATAAGAACAGTACTGTTTAAATTTTACCCAAGCTTTTATTTTCTTAGAAAAATGCTCTTTTCCACACAGAGTTTGATTTAGAATTAAAATAACAAAACCCCCAAACCAAACAAAAAAAAAAAAAGCAACAACAAAAAGGTAATAGCTTTTAGCATAGATTTTTAAAATCTGATATTGAGAATGAGGTTTGATCTTCATAGAAACCACTGTGAAGTCAGATACAATACAATACAATACACCAGGTTGGAAGAGACCTTCAAGATCATCGCGTCCAACCCACCCAACAACTAGACCATACAGCCAAGCACCCCATCAAGTCTTCTCCTGAACACCTCCAGTGAAGGTGACTCCACCACCTCCACGGGTAGCCGATTCCAATGGGCAATCACTCTCTCCGTGTAGAACTTCTTCCTAACATCCAGCCTAAACCTGCCCTGGCGCAGCCTGAGACTGTGTCCTCTTGTTCTGGTGCTGGCTTGCAAGGGAAATCAGTAGTTTTTGTTTCAAATACCAAGTGATGGAGTAAAGTTTTAAAAAAAACCTCAATCATTCTTTCTTTCTCTGTTTCCTAATTTTTTTTGTATATCATGGCTAGAAAGCATCAATTTGTGAATATAGAGAGAGAAGAATTGCAACAGATGTGAAAAGTTGTAACTGGAAAAGAAATTTGGCTGTAACCCACAGCCAGAGTCAGAAAGCACCTGAAGTCAGGACTGGGGTGACTTTGATCTGGAGAGACATGAAATGACTGTGGGTCTGTACTGGAAAAATCTAAAGATAGCCTACAGCTAGGGAATAAACAGAAAAGGGATTGAGAAGTTTGGGAAATAATGAGACATATGAGCACTTGATTTTGCTTCTTCCTCTCTACTTCTTCTGCAGTGGTCCAACAATAAACCATGAGGTTTTTGCTGTGTTTTGCAGAGGCACGCCTGGAGAAGAACATTGTTGCAACTTTCATCTTGATAATAAAACACTTTATTCAGAGACACCATGTTAATCAAGAAAATCTCATTCATTCCCATGGAGTTGCCACCCTAGGAGCCTTGTTACAGAAGGTGAGCAAATTTGAGAAACAGCCTTTAGTAATGACATTGCTGTTGAAGAATCTAAATTTCATTTGGAAAAAAATAAGTTTATGAGGATATTCGATATTTTGAGTGCTAACAGCTCTTGTTATTCCAAAAGGTGCCAAGCAATTTAATGGATGTGAATGTACTGATGGCTGTACAGCTGTTGATAGAACAAGTCTCAGTAGAAAAGAACATGCAGCTTTTGCAACAGATGTATCAACACTTACTTTTTGACTTCAGCATCTGGAACAGTGGGGACTTCCCCTTCAGAATTGGTGAGTCCTTGGACTTGGGCAACTATGCATAGGCAGAGAACTTTTCCACTGGATATAAGTCTTTATCAAGGTTCTAACAGATAATTTTATTTTCTAGGGCACATACAATATCTTTCTACAATCATCAAAGACAGCAGAAGACTCTTCAGAAAGAAATACGGTGTACAGTTTCTTCTAGACACGCTCAGGATTTACTATGGGTATGAATTCTATCTTGTCTAACTCCTCCTCATTTATTGAAGGTGACTGTTGGGTTTTTTCACTATCATCCTGTTGAGAACATTAATAAATGAAACTGCAGGTTAGCTTTTGGTGGTTGATGTAATTTTCAAAATTACTTCTATTTTTTCCATTTCACTTTCTAGTTTTCCTTAATTTTTGTGCTAGAGCTATATAAATTTGCGTCAGTGATACCGGAAATGCATGAAAAAGTCAACACAACTACAAAGTTGAAGGACTGGCTATCAACAATGAAAACTTAAGTCGCAGATCATTAGTATTATGAAAAGAGGTTCAGCATTTTGAGTTCTTAAATAGCCTTGTAGAATTTTAAATAGGACTTTTAAAAGAATTTTAGCTTTCCTTCTTGGTTATTTATATCTGCTTATGAATATAGTTATGTCATTGAGGAAAATTCCCTAGAGACCTTACTCTTTCCTTTGGAAGGTGGGAGGGAGTAACCTGAAATGCTAACCTGTATCCAGATCAGTCCAAATCTACATTTCAGGGCTTTTATAGACCTGGTAGGTCTGAGCTACTACTGCTTATTGCCTTGCATCAGTGAAAATTGATAGCTTGTGTAGTGAAACCTGGTAGGGAAGAAATTACAAAACTAGCACAAACAAATTGCTGTTAATGAGTTGAAGAACTTCTTAGGCTGATTTTCCTGTCTGTTGGTGTATAGGAGTGGCTGTAAAGACAGTGATTTGGCTCTTGATGACCTGAGGACAATACGAACATCCCTCTATGGATTGATCAAATATTTCTTGAGCAAAGGTGGAACACATGAAGAAATACAGAGCATGGTTGGATACATAGCTGCCACCAGTGAAGAGGAGCAGGTATCAAATATGGCATAAATGAATAGCTTAAACTGTACTTGTTTTGATTTTTGCTTCTTGATGTTTAGAAATTTTGTCTTGCGTGCTTAGAAGAGGAGGTGTACAAAAAAGACCACAAGCAAAGTGTCACTTTGTGTTGTTCAGTTTATGGGTAGTGAGGCATGTAGGAGCACACTTGTAACTTGGCAGTGTTCTGCAGGTGGCCATACTTTCACCAATTATGTTTTTAATAGTGTGTTTTTAATTATTTCACCAATTATGTTTTTAATTATTTCACCAATTATGTTTTTAAAACAGTGTATAATACTGCATTAACAAAAGTACTTTTTGTTTACAAGCCTCCAAATTAATTGGACTTCAACTGATCAGAAGTTGTAATGATGTAGTTTCTATTTTGTAGGCAACAACAGAACTTGAACTTGGTTTGTAGCTCTAATTATAGTTTAATACTGTGTTTTATATAGAGAAAAATATATCCAAAAAGATACAATTTTAAATAGAATAATACTGAGCAGACACAATGTCTTCTCAATATAGGGCAAAACTTAAAAGTCAACAAAATCTTTCCCAAACAGAGCATGAATTCTGAATGAACTCTGAATTAATGTAATTGTCTTAATTTTGTAGCTTTGTGGAATTCTGGATGTTCTCTTCAGCCTGCTTCATTCCAGCCCAACCCCAGACCAGCTTTTCTTGCTGCTTTTTGAACCAGGGAATGCTGATATTCTTTATGCTCTGTTATTGCATCAAAGATACTCTGACAGGCTTAGAGAGCTTGTGTTTAAGGTAATGAATTATATTATATGTTCTTAAATCAAGCAGTTGAACACAGATTTGTATTGTCCAGTGTTCGGCACAGGTGAATGCAATTGGTGAGACCTGATCATTTGAGTTTCAATTTTTTGTTCTCTCTTCTGTCGGACAAATTTCATTGTCAGCTGCTGTGTTCACAGGGAAATGAGCATTCTTTTGAAGTGTTTGGATCTTTATTTAAAAAAAAAAAAAAAAGGGTCCAAGGTCTGTGTTGTTTGAGTTAGCTTACAAAGGAAACTTTGTGAAAGTGGACCAGCACGGTGTATCACACACAGTGAAGCTCAAGGTATATGAGTCCTCCTTTGTGTTTATTTTGCATGTGTGTACTTTTTTTTCTGCAGATCCTAGAGGAGATGCTGAAATGTACTAAAGTTTATGAACGTAGTAAGCACCGCATGAGACTCCGGGAAGTGGGATATTCTGGACTGGGGCTCCTTTTGAATGAATCACCAGTTCCTGTTTCCCTTATTAAAAACCTGCTTAACCAAGTTCTGTATGCAGGTAATTGGCATGTATTGTGTCTATCATTAGTAACCTGCTGCTACTCGGAGAAAAATGTAGGGTTTTTTGTTGGTTTGTTTTGGTGTTGTTTGGTTTTGTTTGTTTGAGCCAGAGCTGTTATGGAACTATTTTATCCAAAGTTTCCATGTGTCTCAGGTAGCATTTTCTTAGCTCCCAGAAGCCTGTTGCCTTTATTACCCCTGAGCATAGATGTGAACTCCAAAGCAGTTTTGTTATTTAAATCTTACATTCTCCTACATGATATCAGTTGTGTTTTATTTTTCCTTTCTCTCCTACAGATCCTGCTGTGAATTTTAAAGATCTCCTAGCTGTAGTGCATCTGGCTCATAGATCAGATGTAAACGTGAGAGTGGTTATCTGTAGAAAGGTTAGTTATCTTTAAATCTGGAATACTGTCCTGTAAGCCCATAAGATGTGATATCTTAATTATTTGTTACTTTATTTAGCAATGATTTAAATTAAAAATTATGTTCACGTGTGAATGATGAATGTTGTGTATTCAAGTCCTTTTAAAAAGCAGAGTCTCTCTCATGGTTCTCAAATAATTCGTGTTTTCTGCAGGTTAGAGATAGTTGGCTTCTTGAAATACTGAGTTTCCTCAGAGTGTGCTTAAGTCTTGTTTGTATTCTTTATAATGTTAATTTATGAGAACCTATTATGGTTGAAAATAGTGGCTGTGGATGCAGGGAAGAGAGGAGAAAATAGTAGCTTTTCCTGAACTGAGCTTTCTCTGGCTTGTATCACTGGAATTAGTAGTACTGAATGGGGGGTCTATATTATCTATAAAGACTTCTCAAAGTCACAAAAGTGAAATGGTAATGTATGCTATTGGTAAACTGTTAATACTGCACTTTTCTTAATTTTAGCTATTTAATAGTTCCTAACCAAGCATATTTTCTGTTCTAGATTTTGGGGTTTATGTAGTCCAGTGGCTGTGTAGGATTATTTGTTGTAATAACTGACTTTCTCAGGAGGTGGTGCAGAGTGGATTAAATGTGAGGACTTGTTTTGATAATTTCTTTTCTTCCCCAGTCCTGAGAATTATGATTATTTCTTTTCCCTCTAATATATATTTCTCATAAAAATAAATTTCTGTTTTGTTTGCTTCTTCTTAATTGATTATGGCTCATCTATGAGGTTAAAGAAAGGCAGGCATAAAAGCTGTAAGACTCTAAAATGTCTAATTGAAAAAGTAGAATGAATACACTTACAAGCTAAAATTAATGTATAAGTATGGCATTATCTTCTCTCCTTAGGTTTTGCACCTTTTGCATTCCCAGTTGGATGCAGCCCAACAAATTTCTCAGCAGCTGGGCTGGCAGGACACCTTGGTTAGACTGTTCCTGAAAGAAAACTCAGAGGTCCGGATTAGCTTTAAAGAGAACAGGGCTGATTCCTCAAGGGAAGAGGGAAAAAGCTTCCTGCTGAAGAGCTTCAGAAACATCAACCCAATAAGACAGAAGGAGACAAAACTGGCAGCTTTCCATCTGTTAATGGTCTGTTTGATCAGTGGAGTTTAGAAGACAACCAGTCACTGGATGTACCCACTCATTTCTCTGTCATGCCACTGGAAGATACATCCACAGCAGAGCTGTCTTTTAGATCAGAGGACCGAGAAGAATTGTGGCAGAGTAATCCTTCACATTTGAGTTTAGATCTGTCTAGCGTTGACTCTTATGAATTGGCTGATACCGTGAATCAGATGACAGATAGCCAGCCCAGCACACCATCACCAATAGAGACCACAAAACCATTTTCTGGGCAGCCTGACAAAGAGCTGGATATTATAAATTATGGCCTCACTCCTGATCTGTCTTTCTTTGAAGCCCAAGGAGTAAGTAATTCACTCCCTTTGTAGGTAATTTCCATAGATGTCTGCAATTCCTTTTTCAATATCTGATCAATAATTATTGTTGTCTTTTTTAAACTCCTTTCATCTTCCAACAGATTTATAGGAAGCAGGAGTACTTCCTTTTGTAATGTGTCTAGTTGGAATAGCTTTGTTAAAAACCTCCCAAGCCATCACAATCATACAAAGAAAAAAATGACAAGCTTCACCCCTCTTTTCCATATTTCAACATCCTTTATCTTCCAGAGGTAGCATAGAGCAGACTTGCTCTGAGAAAATCAAGGGTAGCTACAGGGTGGGTTGAAATAATGATATCAAGTCAGTATGTATTATGACATACAAGCAAGCCACAGGCTCTTATATTTGCATTTTCCCGTATTTAGCAATTGGACTTTAGACTGCAGACTTTCAAAAAATGCTGAAACATGCAAGCATAAAGACTGTGATGAATGAGAAACATTTTGAAGGTTTTATAGACCAGAAGGGTTATAAATATTTCTCTTACTTTGTAGGGGGCGATAATGAGCTCATACAGTTACTTACAGACATCCTACTGTGTATAATGTGGAAAGGCATTGAAAAATCTGATGATGCTGCTTGGATTGAGAGAGGACAGGTATTTTCTGCACTGACCAAATTGGGGATATCGAATGAATTGCTGCGACCATCTGATGAAATAAAACTCAAGTGAGTGTACGGTTCAAGGATGGGTCTTTTGATCTCTTTTGAGGAAAAACTGAGGGAGTAAAGGGCATTCACTAATGGGAAGGGGTGAATGTTTCTCACCAAGGTGTATGTTTCTTTGTTCTCTCTTCACATACTGTCAGAAGTATATTCTGCTACCTATTTTAGTGTCATGTGGCCATGAGGTTTTGAAACTGTATTGCTGCTTTCATGAGCTTCTCAATCTCTTTTACCTCATTGACTGATGGAGAGGACAGCAGCTATGTCACTACAGACTAAGATTCAATTAAATACTTAATTGGATTTTTTAAAGCCACTTACTCTTAGAACATGTAATAATTACTTTGGGATTTTGTTTTCCATGCAGCTTACTGGAGAAGATGTTAGAATGGTCAGTCACTGATAACAGAGATTCAAAAGCTCTCCCTACACATGCTGAAAATGCCTTCAGGCTCCTGCTAATTGTACAAGACTTCTTGCAGGCAGAAGGACTAGTTAATTCAAATTTATGGACAGAAAAGGTATAGTAACTATGTGATGGAAGCACTGCATGTGGGCTGAAATGATAATAAAAAAGTTATCAGGTGTCGTCCCTTCTAGACATATGTTTTTAAACTATAAATATTACAGAGTAAGGTTTTATGAGGGAGTGGATTAGATTGCCCCTTAGTGATACCTAATACAGGGAATATAGTTAATTTTGCAAATGAAATAGGCCTGTAAGTGGTGTTCTTTATTGAAAATCCAGGTCTCTTCAGACTGGTGAATATTCAGATAACGTAGGAGTTAATGAAATTATGTCAGTTGTCGCTTAAGCAGATTTTGCACTATTTATCAGTATGTGTGACTCCTCACGTGTCCTGAATAAAAGATCGGCCAAAACTCTGCTCTCTGTTGCAAGCTGAAAAATGTCATCTTTGGGCTTTGACCGATATCAGAGCTCAGACGTGATTTTGTGCATACATATGCAAATAGCTCTGTTTTGTACATCAGAGTAAGAAGCACAAGTTCTGAGGAAGAAAATTACTAGCAAACGTAGTAAGTAAGTAGTAAGTAAGGGTGAAGAAGCTTTCTGTCATCAGGATCTGTTTTCTTGGCATCTGTATCATAGACACCAATAGTTTGCCTTAACATTTGTAGTGGTCTTCCTTCCTTCACTATCTGAATTGTCATTACTTTTCCATTTTTCAAGGCTAAAGGGGAGAGGTGTTATATGGACACCATCACTATATCATGATAAATGCTTTAAAAATCAGGTTTCTAAAGACTACTGGTTTTGAAAAATAGGCATGATGTTAAGAGTCATCAACACAGTAATTAAGTTGTTCTTCAGAATGCCTTGTTGTAAGTAAACATAGATAATCTGGAAGCTTTTAGTTGTTGGTTTTTAAAGTGTCCTATTGGTAAAAGCCTTTGCCTTCTGGTGCAAACTAGCTTTGTGAAATCTAATAAATGGGATCTGAACTTTGGAGCAATGAGAGCTGTGCTTATTACCAGCTCTGAATTGAAAATAACAGTGCTCTCATAAATTATCCTCCACTATGCCTGAGGAGAGTTTTAACTACTTCAGTATTTGAAGCAGGACAGCTTTCAGTTTGCTGTGATTGTGTAGCTTAACAAAAGAATGGGTTTTCATTTCAGTAATTTATTGGGGAATCTATACAAGTGTATTAGTTTTAAGTAAACGTGTCTGGGTAGTGAATTGCACCATTTGCCATGTGATTATTTTATGCAAATCTTCTGGTTTTACAATAGCTCTTGGAAGAACTAGTAACCCTCATGGACAGCCTGTCAGTGTGGTACTCTGTTGGCCTAGAAGCAGTCAGACTTTCACAGGTGCAAGTCCAAGTGCTCCTTGGATTCATCGCACAAGATAACTTACAGGTTTGTTGCAAATTCCTGCAAGAGGCACTGTGTTTTAAGTGCATATTTGATGTAACTGTTGTTTATAGAGGAGACACTGGTTGCAGTCCATCCTTCTACAGAGACGATGTTTTAATGGTTCTTAATATTTCCAAACGTACTCTACAGTTCTGTCAATGTGCAGCTTCTGAGAATGGGGAAGATTTAGAGAGCAAGCTGTTTGAAGGCAGGACTATATAGACACCAGTGGCAATAAGATAGTGATTCTGATCATGACGTTTTATTTCTACCATAGAATGCATTTATTAGTGTGAATGCATTCTATGGTAGAAATACATACTATAGAATGAGCTCAGATTTACATCCATGAATTGCACGTAAGCCTGGACTGTTCTGCCGGATCAACATTGCAAAGAAAGTTAGTAGAGCTGTATCTGGAATATGAGCCCTTCAGTAAAGCCAGGGTTTGTAGTTTAGATACAGCATTGTCTTAATGCAGCTATGTGATTTTGGGGGTTGCAGCTGACTCAAGTTTGGTCATCATCAGTTCCTGTATTTGGCACATGTGCCTTCAGGTTACATGGGATGCAGGAAGAATATGTACATGCTCCTGTGCTGAAAAGATAGATCACAAAATAAGATTTTAGAGGATTGAATTAATTGTTTGTTGTTTGTCTGTCTAGGTCTGTGCCATGGCAGCAGCCAAACTAAACACCCTCCTTCAGACCAAAGTGATTGAGAGTCAGTCTGAAGCATGCTACCTCTTAGGGAAGCTGGAAAGTATCTTGAGTAGATCAATTGAAGAGAAAACAGAAACTTACTCATTTCTGATTCCCCTTGTTCGGACATTGGTATCCAAGATTTATGAACTTCTTTTCATGAACCTGCATCTCCCTTCACTGCCTCCTACCAACGGTAGCCCATCTTTCTTTGAGGACTTTCAAGAATACTGCAGCTCTGATGAGTGGCAGGTTTATATTGGCAAATATGTAAGTAGTAGATTCTTTTGTATTGATTTCCCTCTTTTTAACCATGAAAGCAGAGCAATAAATTCTGAAATTCCACTGCCCGCTCTGTTTTGTTGTGGTGGAACTAGATTATCCCAAATATGAAGCAGTATGAAGAGAATTCATTCAGACATGATAAAGAGCAGATGGCACTTTATTGGAAGGACTGTTATGAAGCATTTATGGTGAACATGCACATGCGAGACCGGGAGAGAGGAGAAAGTAAGCTTAAATTTCAGGTAAGGTTTGGATTGAGTGCTAGTTTCTCTTAGAACTATCTTAGGAGTTGTCTTCTATGAGGTGGGGAAACGGAATTCCAGGATAAAATCTGCGTTGAGTGATTGCAGGGTAGATGATTGAGTGTTTTAAGATTTTATGAGCAGTATGACTGTGTAAATTGTTGATATGAATTTTAGTTTTGGCCTGTCTATTTAAGAGCCTTATTTGTAAGGAGAGTCATTTCAGGCCTGTAGGCATTCCTCATAATATAGTAACCTAGAATTATGTTCACCTGTAAACTGTATGTTCTTTTACTCTGATGTGTGTTTTGAATTATTAAGACATCATCTCCATTATGAGATGAGCCAATGTGTTTTTTTTTTTTTTTTAATTTTTGGGTTTTTAACCATACTTCAAAACAGTGAAAATATTTGAAACCGTTTATAACTCCCATTTAATATGGGGAAGAATTGTTTCTGAACTCAACTTTCTGTATAAGTATCAACCTCAGTTTAAGTATTTATAGCAAATAGAGCACGATTTTATTTCTCTTATTTTCTTTATCCCTTCTTAATAAGGATTCTTGTAGCAAGTCTTTTTTACTCAAGTAGCTTAGGGAACAATTCAATGTGAGTTACATTCTAGAATACTAGAATTAAAAAATCTTACCTATTATAATAGGATTTCCAATACTGTCCACTTTTTAATGATGAAAAATTGCCTTGGTTCAGCACTTTCAGTGCTGAACAATGCTTTCTTCATATCTTCAAGTTGAAGTTTGGTGCCATTTCTTCCAGGAAATTTCTGTCTGAAATTTCTCTCAAACATTACCTTAAATTTTCAGACATTTTTACTGCTAAGTGGTTTTTGTTTTTTCTTAATTTATGAGAATTCTTGCAGGCCACAAAACTGTGTTTTCAAAAACAAGACTTATTTCAGTGCTAGTTTTATTTTTAATGATCTTTCAGGAGCAGTTTGTGGAACCATTTAGCAGAAAGGCTCGACAGGAAAACCTGCGTTACAACAGTATGCTAAAGCAACTTAATAGTCAACATGCAGCTACTCTGAGACAGTGGAGAGCAGCCCAGCTTTACTTGTTCTGTGAACGTGGTCCTTGGTCTGAAATGTAAGAGTCAAGTTCTTAAACTGTATATAATGTGTAGAAGAATTTGTTCACATTATTTTACCATAGCTAGAACTTCGTCAAATTGACTCTGATAACCATTCTTGAGATGTGAAGATAATATTTAATGTATCTTTTATAATGTTTTCTGTATTTAATTACTCTAGATGAAAATCCAAAGTCTGAAGTATAATGCTGAGATAGTTATCTGAATGTTCTTTCCCCCCCAAAAAATGCTTCACAAATGAAAATTAGCTATCAATAAAGCAACTACAAAAACTTTTTGAGATATCTTACAGGTCAGTGGTTCTACCGGAAAAGAAAAAAATAGACTCATTACATAAAACCTCAAAGTTTGTATTATGAAGCTAATTTCAGTTTAAAAGAATACATTTTACCTGTCATAGCTTTTGGGGAACTCCTGGGTAAATGTTTATTTTAGTTTTCTAGTTGTCATTAACTGGAAGTGTTTTCAAAGTGCTTTAGGATGATGGGAGCTGCTGTATGAAATATAAAACTAAATGTAGTTCATCACTTTTGTGTTTTGCAATGTGCAAGTGGCTGACCAGTATCTTTCTAAACATGCACTCTTCCGTAATCAGTTTATTCACATAGGTCTTTACCTTCTCTTAAATGTTTTTATGAATATTCTTGTTTTCCTAGGCAGCAGCATCCTGTTCACTGGAAACTTTCAAATGTGGAAAATTTTTCACGTATGAGACTAAAACTAGTGCAGAATTACAACTTCAACTCTCATCAGGATGCTAGTGACCAGAGAGATAATTTAGGTGAAGTTGTATTTGCTATTTGACTTGGGATTCTTCAGTCATTGCTGAATAAAGATGCTCACATTAGTCCTTGCGTTTAAGCATCAGTGTATGGTAGACACCTAAATCTTGATTTTCCTGTATTTCCTGTATAGTAAAGTATGTAACATAAGAGTGATGTTTTGACTTCAGACATCATCTTCCTACTGAGTAGAATTAATTTCTGCATTCATTGAAATAAGCACTCACATAGTTTCCTTGCATATGATTATTTTTTCATGGAGAGGAAACAAAGAGATCATAGTAAGCAGACAGTATTTGTTTGAAAACTTGTTTGAAAACTTTTAGACCTCATGATTAAAATGTGTACATATGAAGTGCTCTTTTTCAAAAGTGGGCCCAAGAGCTGAATTAGTAATATAAACTATTCTTTATGTTAGGTGTATCAAGACTCTAACCACAAAACCCACACCACCACAACCACAAAACCCACACCACCACAACCACCTCTTGTAAACCGAAGTAAGCAAACCCCAAGTGCATTGTATTTCCATGAAATCTGCGCGTTTTAACAATGTGAGGCAGAACACTGTGAAATACTTCATTGGAAATGTCCTCATGAGAATTCAGTTTAAAATTTTGTGGCATGTTTGTCCCTTTATATTGTTATGATCTAAAATATATGTATTTCAGGAAGTATTTTTAGTGTTCTGCCTGCCCCCAAAAGTATTTAAGAAGTCTGGTTGCTTCTTAGTCAGTTAAAACTGTGATTCAACAGTAAAAGATGCACTCAATAGTTTAGATTTCCAAAAGGGTTGTAGCAAAATAATTTCAGAGCTGAGTCTTTTGGTTGTTTATTTATGATAGGTGTGTACCAGACACAGCCCTCTAGTGAGTCCCTACTTCTGGAGGTGGTGAAGCAGGTGAAAGTAAGTGACTTGGAAGATGATGTTCTTGAACTACCAGAAGAAGACACAGCAGTCAGTTCAAATTTGTAAGTACAGCAGAGGAAAATAATTGAAATTATTCCTGTGCTAGGGTTAAGGAATGAGAAACAACTTAGGGAGTTGATTAACAAACAAAGCTTCCCTCATTCTTTGGCCTTAATAATCCAATCCAGGGCTTTGTAGTAGTTTTGCATAGCAGAATGGTTGCCATTTGGTTTATATTTGTGAACAATGACATGTGAAGAGGACCAGGGAAAAGAAGGCAGAGTAGATGTTTGTGAGGATCTGTCATTAATTCATTGCTCACAGTTGATCTGAAGCTGCAGCTCCAGAATCGTTGAGGCTTTTCAGCTCTGAACATTGGCTAGAATTCTCAAGTGGCAGTCCACCCTGTAAAGACTGAAACTAGTGCTTGTCCATAGATGTCAGGGGCCATCCCCTTTACCACCAGTTGCATAGCATGTATCTTTGCTTGATTTGCATTAATCTGATAGAGAGCTCCCGGTGTTCAAGAGCATTCCAGAGAGAAGTCTTGCTGTGCTTTCTTCATGTCACTTGGAGGGGAGCTGGTATGGGGCAGTGGGGACATAGTAAATGCCTCACTCAAGTAGCTGGACATGTGATGCAAGTGAATCTACATGTGTCTATACTACTGAAATGAGCCAAATTTCATTCTTTTCTTCACTGTACTCTTACCAAGTACCTAAGCCAACCCTGTAACACCTGATACTGTTTCTGTAGGGATGAGAAAGATGAGCAAAGTCAGAAAGAAAAGCTAATAATGTTTGAAGATTGTGAACTCATTACAATAATTGATGTGATACCTGGCAGGCTGGAGATCACTACACAGCACATCTATTTCTTCGACAGTAGCACTGAAAAAGAGGAAGGTGAGCATGATCAGTATCTCTTTTCAGTGTAGTTCAGCATTCTGTTTTTAGTAGGCTGTTTGGTCAAACTAATTGTGGAGAGGCAAGCTGTGGATTTGTACTTAATATTCTGCTTGGCGTCAGTAGCTGACGAATCCCTTCAGAAAACAGAATCTGGAACTGTACTTGCTGAGCTGTTACACTGATTCACTATTCTTAGTATATCTTAATGTAGTTATTATTTATTAAAGGCATGCTCTCTAATTTGCTACTTAAATGGCACCTCCGTGTTCTCCCTGAAAAAAGTTTTGCTTATAAATTGATTACAAAACAGTAGTAAGTAATGAGTAAAAAGTAGTCATATATAATTGATAATCATCTATATTAGTTCAGTGAACTTTAGTAGAATAGATATGGTTGAATAAGTGAACAGGGAATTGTTTTGCAAATAATGGTAAAATTTTCAAAACCAGTGTATCTGAGCCTGTTTGAGAAAGACAATGGCTTTGGTTTATGTATTTGTTCACAGAATACATTTGTAATGTGTCTTTGACCAGAAAGCAAAACCCAATTCTACACTCCATCAGTTATTTCCTGCTGCCTCTATTTCAGCAGAACAATAACTGAAGTTTATGATATTTTCCTAGAAAAATGGTTAATCAGTGAACATAACATTAACCTTTTCTTAGAATAATTCTGTGATGATTGGAAATAGCATTATGTCTATGAGAAATGTTTGATGTAGTTTAAGTCAATAATCAAAGTGGTCTTCCTAGGGGTAGGTTTTGATTTCAAATGGCACCTTTCCCAAATTCGAGAGATACATTTGCGTCGGTACAACCTGAGGAGGTCAGCTTTGGAAATCTTCCTTACAGATCAAACCAATTACTTCCTCAACTTCAATAAGGAGGTACGGATTTGCCATATTTGCTTGATTTACATACTTAACACAGGTGTCAAGTTCATTAATTCGAGTCTGGTGTCTTTTGTAATACTGTAGCACTAGTAGCAACACATTAGCTGGATATAGCTATTATGGAAACTGGTCTGCTGTCTGTGGAAACCTCAGTCTGGCGTCTAGAAACTGATTAATTGTGAAAAGATGGATAAAACAAGATTCTTTTTCCTGTCTCTCCCTGCTGTAATATATAACAATTATTCAAGTAAAATTACCTCAGTACTAATCTAAATAGCTTGAAGCCACATATATTTTAAAATATGCTGAGCAAATTAATTAGAAACCCAAAGGAGACTTTGTATTTTATCTCAAGATTGGAAATCATTGCTATTTCTATATTCTATGGTTTAGGATTAGTGAAATTTTTCTCCTCCCCTCCCTGGATAATGTAAGTGATCCTTTGTATGTGGGACTAAGAGAAATATCAGAACCTAGGGTGAGTTACGTACTAGTAGGTTAGTTTATGGATAACTCCTCTAAAATATGTGATTTGTTTTAGTGGTTTGGGAATTTTTTAAAGTAAATAAATCTTTGCAATAGTTTTGTGGGGAAGGCATTAGTATAGTTTTATTTGAACAGCAGCAGTATTTCCTAGAAATCTTCTTTGGCAACAATGATTTTCTGTGTAGGATCCCTGTACACAAAATAACCCCAACAAAACTTCATAGCATTGCCTTTGTATTCTGTAACTGAAGGATGTCACATCCATCCACATGATTTATGCAGCAAGAGACAGAAGTGTTTAAAAGTGTAACTGTTCCATTTATTTCACATTCTGGTTAGCAGAGAAGTTGTTTGCCTCTCAGCTTCAGTGTCCAGAATAACTTTTTTTTAATTCTGTTTTCTACCAGGTACGAAACAAAGTGTATAGTCGAATACTCTCACTGTGTTCTCCAAATATATCTGGGACCAGATCTCCACAGGAACTTTTTAAAGCTTCAGGTTTGATGCAGGTATGAGACTTCAGTATAAATAGCCCAACAAGAATGGAAAACATGTAGCAGGGTTGCCTTTGTTTTCACTCCATGACCTCGAGTGCACCGTTTTGGAACTTCTTTTACTGCATGTGCAAATAATTTTCCCCACTACCTTTGCATGGCGGGGCTTTCAACAAAAAATATGTGAAGATTGGGCAGGAAATGCAGTCTTAAGAGAATTAATACTGCTATAAAGGATAATGTCAAAATGTTTGTATAACTACACATTGGTACATTTTAAAAGGTAGTAAATGTGGTTTTGTCTTTCATTTCTTTAAGCCACAATTACTGTTTTCTTTGAGGGAGGAAGATTTGCAAATTACTTTTAAAGATACTGGAATTACTTCAGTTTGTATTTATTTCCCTAATGATAAAAGCTGTCATGTTGTATATTTACAAGGAGAAAGTAGCACTTATAATGGAAAGTGTCCATCACACTATAGGTAGATTTTTCTGAGCACAGCTGTGTCTGTTCTTTGGTTTAGAAATACAATAGCGGAGCAAAGGCCCGAGGACAGTGTTATTTGAGTCCCTGCAAGAACTCAAGAAGTTTTTGCCTTAGAACTCTAATGGATTTTGAAGTTGTGGTCCCTTTTCCTCAGTACCTGTTTATCTGCCTCCTTTTTGTTTCTTTTGTTTCTGTCTTTATTCTGAGGCTGATAGTTGTCTGTATTTAGAAGAGTACTGGCATCAATCAGGGATGTGATTTCATTGAAGTACAGGCAGCACAGTCATTGAATCAAAGGGAAAATAAACTTATTGGCAGAAATTATATTTGGCCTCCGTATCATTCTTAGTCCTATGCCTTTCACATTCCAGTGCTGCTATTTAGTAGACAAATCTTGACACTGGTGTTACCTTTGACATAATGACATCCGTGCACTCTCCTTTTTCCTTTTTTTTTTTTTTTTTTTTCTTCTCCCTTCAGAAATGGGTGAACAGAGAAATATCCAATTTTGACTACCTTATTCAGCTGAACACAATGGCAGGACGAACTTACAATGACCTCGCTCAGTATCCTGTGGTAATGACAAAATAAATTTTTCCCAAATTTATATATTTTTTTTTTTCTATTCTGAAAGAGTTTTAGTTTAAATTTCATCTTGGACTTTTTTTTTTTTTTTCTAATCCTTTTTCTGTAGTTTCCCTGGATTTTGCAAGATTATACTTCAGAGGAGCTGGACCTGAATAATCCTGCAGTCTTTAGGGATCTCTCCAAACCCGTAGGAGTGGTAAATGAAAAGAATGCGAAGGCTGTGAAAGAGAAGTATGTATTTGAACACCGCATTACATGTCTCTATCTTTTTGAGCCTCCAGGCTAATAACACATTTTTAAAATAAAGTTGTAAGGGTGAAATTCTTAAAAGCTAATTTTATAACATCACAGATGCATTTGCAAAGGTTGTTGATTTGTTATTCTTGCTGCGTTCAGATGAGTTTCCTTATATGCCACTGGAAGGACAAACCTACTGTTGTAAATTTTCAGTTGTTTCTCAGATGTACAGATAAAAAAACCAGAAGGCTGTAGAAACACTTAATTTAATGGCCCAGCAGCTTGAAGAGGCATACTGTCTCATGTCTGCTTCAAGATAAGGAATGTGAAATCATACCAGTATTTTAAGCTGCCTGTGTTGAGAGGTTGCATTTATCCTAAATATGTTTTCTACTCATTTTTAAAAGCACAGATTATCATCTTTTGAAATAAAATACAACTCAGCATCTTCAAGCAGCTCTTCCTTAGATAGGAATGAGAAGCACATACAGAAATGTATTGTTGTAGTGATCCTTCCCGGTTTTGCTAACAAGGGAAGTGAGTGTGCAGTAATATGAGATTGCACTTGTCAGGCATCTTCCAAAACCAGCTTTTTTCCTATAAATTTGGAACATCGACAATTTTCTTTGAATTATTAGGTTCTGTCCCTGACTATAATGAAATTTGTTCTCTAGAAGTATGTCGGACTATAATTTCTCTTACTGGTCTTGTGACACTGTGGAATGTCAGAGGGTGGTGTGGTACTGCAGAGTGATTTTTGCCAGGAGAAAAGGAAATGGGCATAAGTGTTAAATAAAATCTCTCTTCTGCATCTTGACACAGTCACACACACACTCCCTTTTATTTATATATATATGTATCTGGTTTGTGTCTTGCAGGAAACTTGAATAAGTTCTTTCAATACTAAATATTCAGCTTAGTGGTGTGGGATATTTTGTCTATTGTATATAGTCATGCTAAATCATACCTATCTTGCTTCTGACAGCTGATAACAAATGCCTAGGGAAGAGCATAAGAACAGGCATGCAAAGGCTTCATCCAGTGTACATTTCTGTCTTTCAGCAGTCTTGTGTTTAGGCAGTTTTAAGTCAGTATGAGACTCTGTGTTTAATGGGACTTACTGTATTTTTTTTCTTATGGATTGCTGTGATTGTTTCTTTTGAATCCTTTACAATAAATGTAATTTCTAGAGCTCTAGTTTTCAGTTGTGTTTATAAAGGTTTGGGGTTTTTTTAGATATGAAAATTTTGAAGATCCCCTTGGAATAATTGACAAATTTCACTATGGAACACATTACTCAAATGCTGCTGGTGTCATGCATTACCTCATTCGGGTGGAACCTTTCACAACACTTCACATTGAACTTCAAAGTGGCAGGTATGCAGTGAGCAAATAAGCAGCAGCTTTCTTTTTTTTTGTCCTTTTACTGAGAACATGATCAAAGTCTAACCTGAATTTTCTTACCTACAGATTTGACTGCGCTGACAGGCAGTTCCATTCTATTCCTGCCACCTGGCAGGCTCTCATGGACAACCCCAATGATGTCAAGGAACTTATCCCAGAGTTCTTCTACTTTCCAGAGTTCCTGGAGAATCAAAATGGTAAATTGACTGCTCAGAATATTTTGAGAATATAGAAAACTGTATTCTTCAGAAAAGAATTGTTGTGTCCATTTTACCTTCTTATTTTACCTTTACAGTATACTTGTAGAAATTACTTTTAATTATAATGATGACTCCAAACTGTTTAATGAGCACACCAGTTGCATGAGGACAGCCTAAATGCTTAAAAGTTAAAATTTGTTTAAAATTCAGACTGCGGGCTTAGGGATAGCTAAGGATAGTGTTGTTTACCTGATGTGAAATACCAGAGATGCTCATTTGGATGTTTGAAAAAGTTATCAATAGTTAATGCTGATTAAACAGAAAATGATAACACTGATTAATTAGTATTCTTTTTACTGGGTTCATTGAGTGATAGAGTTGGGACATATTCAAACAGGAAAGGTCTTCTATTTGCTGCAGGCAAACAGCTTATTTACTGCTTCCTATTGTTGCTTTGCAGTGCAGTGTTTAAGACTCTTGATTGTAGAGCCATGTTAGCTTTCAGTAGCCATCAAAGAAGGAAAAACAAGACGACAGCAGCAGTTTCACCTCTATGTAAGGCTGATGGAAAAGACAGTGTTCTGCATTCTGAAATGAGAGTCATAGCCATTTATTTCACAGGGAATTGTTTATCTTCCTATTATGTAGTCGAAAAGTGGAATTGTATGTTTTTGCTGGTGCTAGTTTAGTCTGCTAGCTGCAATCTGCTGGAGTTACAAATTACAAACATTGGAAACAGCCAAATCACTTTCAAAAGTCATTTAAGTGTTTAGAGTTGTTCTCATGCAAGCTGGTGGGTATTTAAGAGTTCTTGAAAGCCTTGATTCTACAATTATTTAAAACTGTAAGTAACTTAATTCTTATAAATAACCTCATTAAAAAGTTTTGGACTCTTAATCCTGGTTTAAAAAAAAAAAAAAAAAAAAAAAAGGCAAATGCCGATATGTATATAGAGAGATGTGTAGTACATTCACACTGCTTTTAAAGTTGGGACTTTGAAGTCATTTAGATGCTTTCAACAATTCTTATCCTGTGTCATTTAACATTTCAAACATTAATAGCAGAACTTGGCCTCCTCTGTCAGTGGGAAGGTTATTGGAGATTTCTATTAAGAATTTTTCAATATCCTTCCTTTGTACTGAGAAAGGGATACTTTTACATCTTTGTTTAGAAATCAAGATATTTGAAATATTTTTTAGTAACTCTTAAAATTCTCTAAACTATTCACTAGGTTTTAACTTAGGTCAGCTTCAAATATCCAAGGAGGTGGTAAATGATGTTGTTCTCCCTAAATGGGCCCACTCCCCAGAAGACTTCATTTATAAACACAGGAAGGCTCTGGTAAGATGATGTGTATATTTATGAAGTAATAATAAAGAAAATATACATACATATTTCACTGTGTAAAATACTGGGATTACATTTGAACTACAGTCATGGTTACATCTGACATGACAAGTATCATTAGAAGTTCCAGTTAAAAGCACTGTGCATGTCAATAGAATGCTAAAAATAAAAAAGGAAGGAGCCTGAAGATACTAATCTTTTGGAAATTTGTTGCCTTAGGAAATAAAATGCAGAATAAGATGGGGTTAGGTGGTAAGGCTTCCCTTACTTTTTATAAGTTATTCTTATATACCTTATATAAGGTATTAGGGAAGTAGCAGCTTACCTTCCCTTGCACAGTTGAATTTAAGCAGTCTAGTGTGCCACGTCTTACTTGACAGTTGCTTTAACACATGGATATTATTGTGCTTCTGTCCTGTCCATTGCTGTATACCTAGTTTTACTCTTAGTTCAGGAATTAAATATCTTTCATGTAAAATAGTAAATACTTCAAGAAGGGAACAGTACTTTTCTTACTCTTAAAAGAACATTCTTCTCTTCTAGGAATCTGAGTATGTCTCTGCTCATCTTCATGAATGGATAGATTTAATTTTTGGCTACAAGCAGAGGGGACCAGCTGCAGTGGAAGCACTCAATGTGTTCTATTATTGTACTTATGAAGGTACAAAGCAGTATGCTCTCTTGTCATTGTCATCAGACTTGTGGGCTTTGAGTATTAGACAGAAAATATTGAATTTGTGACCATCCCATATAGAAGCATATATTAAGGCCACGAAATTATTGATGAAATATGGCAATGTAACTTGTAATCTATAATTAAATAACCACAATATTTGATGCTTTGATCAGAAGTTGTGAACTTTAAAAAAGTTGTGGTTTGTTTTTGGTGGGTTTTTTGTTGTTGTTTTAAAGGGAAGATCATTTGTATATTGTTTCTGAAAGTTCTCGGGGGATTTTTTTGTTTATCATTTGCTTGCTTAAAAGTACTTGTAAGAGGTTTCTTCTAGTTCAGGAGTCAAAGCAAGTTACTTAAAAACAAAAAATACTGAAACTTACTGCATGTGAAGTATATTAAATTCATTTTAGAAGACAAAAGCTTTCAAGTTCTTGCACTTACTCTTTAAATTCCACATGCAGAGTGGAGTTTTCAGATTGTGTTTTCTGTGGAGATGTTGTTTGGAGGCTTTTCTGGGGTAAAGAGTGATAATGCTGCAAGAATTTTAGGTTTTTCCACATTTACTGACCACACCAGTTCTCAATAATTTGTTGGAGTATGTCTTTTCTTCTGCCCTTCATCATTCTGCTTGTGATCCAGGGGCTGTGGATTTGGATGCTTTAACAGATGAGAAAGAAAGGAAAGCTTTAGAAGGGATGATAAACAATTTTGGGCAAACTCCCTGTCAGCTGTTAAAGGTAATGCTCTTTCTTCCATCTCAATCAGACCTTTGAAGTTAAATCCAACTGTTAGAAAGGACTTCTGAAAAAAAAAAAAAGATAATGGTTTGTAATTTTAGGAATGTTAAGTCCTTACCATTTGCAAAGGTCACACTGATGGAAATTTAGCATACAGTTTTCAAAATAAATTAATTTACTTTAAGATGGTAAATTAGGAGCTTAAGAGTCTGTTTTCTCATGGATTTGCCAATAAGATTCTGAGTATCTTATATGACTTGACTAGGTGGATAATATTGTCTCATTTTGATATTTTTTCAAATACTGTTTTCTAGGAGCCCCATCCCCAAAGGCTGTCAGCAGAAGAAGTAGTGCAAAGACTGACAAAAAGTGATACCTCTACTCTGAATCTTTTCCAGCACCTCACTGAACTGAAGTCATTCTTCATAGAGGTAGATAGATATGTTCCTTGGAAGTGTTTAAAATACAGTCTGAAACTTCTAATGTAGTTGAAACAAAAGGTCATAACCTAGATGAAAATAAACTTGCTTCCCATTTAAAGAAAATAATTTAAAATGTAGAGTGTATAAAAGTAACTGTCTCTTTGGTTAGCTTCATGGAGATTGAATCCCATAAGTTTGTATGTCATGGCTGCTTGTGTGTGGGTCTTGTTTGACTCTTAAGTTAGCCACCAAACCAATTAGGCTAAAAATGTCACTGATAGTATCTGGAGACTCACTGAACTTAGTAGCTAAACTCATGGATTCAGGAAAGATTAAGGGTTTCATTTCTGGTTTGTGACAAAGCATACTGGCATCAACTGAATATGTGTGTGCCTGTGCCTTAGAGTACACATCTGACATTGATTCCAGAGGCTTTGGGCCTTATGTTTTACAGGTGATTGTCCTTTTGCTCTTGCATACAATGGGACCAAAACCATGTCCTTTCTCTTAGGGAATCAGTGATGGTGTGCCCATTGTCAAAGCGGTTGTTCCCAGAAATCAGTCACGGTCCTTTATTTCTCAGGGAAGTCCAGAGATCTTGGTGAGTTGCATGTGTCAATACTTTTCTTAGACTGCAGACAGGTTTGGTTTTTTTTTACATAACGGTTGTATAGAAATGGTTCGTAAGTGTTCCTGTGCAGATGTATCTCTCTAACCTATAATCAATGTCAGCTCTAAGGTAAGTATTTGTCTTCTGTAGAGAAGCCTGGCTGATTTGTTGTATGGTGTTTAAGAGATGAGGAGACATGAGTGTAAGTTGTAGTGAGGTGTATTGCAGATTTCCCACTTAATCCCATTCCATGGCAGCAGTTGATTTCCTAATTCAATGCAGTCCAGCTTTAAAATGACAGAATTGAGTTGTTAATGTTGTCATTATATTTGTAATTACTTTCCACCCCATATATTAAACTGTACTGTATGTGGTGTGTAAACACTCCAAAGGCTTGCACTGAAATTAGCTTTTACACTGACAAAGAGAGGTGCTGGTACTGTGGCAGGTGGCCAAGTGATGAACAGAGGAAAGTATTGTTGTATTTACAGCAGTATATAAGGTCTGTGTATTGGCTGCTGTGCACTAACACATCTTACGCAGGAAAGAATATTATTTTTCTGCATTCCTACTTTGTAGGTCAAACTTACTGTCCTAGCTTCATGTGGTATGTGCTTATGTCATTTGGACACATCTAAAATTCTCATTGTGTTTTTTCTAAACATCTGATGAAAATCCTATGTTAAGGTGTGAACTAGTAATGATTACTATTTCAAAGAAGAGAATCACTTAAACTAAATTAATTATTTGAGGGTGTTGAGTTGCTGCAATTTTTTTGTGTTTGGGATTTTTGTTTCTTTCCTTTCCCTTTCTGCCTGAGCTTCTCTGACCTGTCTAGAATGTACGCTCTCCTAACTTGGTAATACTTGCCACGTGTGGATTAACTCATCAACGAAACAGTTGCAGGGAGTAAGGTGTATGTGCTTTTCTCCCTTATGGTCAATTTTCAAGAAGGCTACTTTCTGCAACTCCATTACCATCACAGGCAAGCAGAAAATATGCTTTAGGTTATGTATTTTTTTTCTATCAAACTCTTTTAGGTAACAGCAAGTCTGAACTGCGTAATTGGAACTCACGGATGGCTACCTTATGACAAAAATATCTCCAACTATTTTACATTCATCAGAGACACAACAGTGACAAATCCCAAGTAAGCAAATGATAAGGAGAGGTGCAGATGAATGCATCTACCATAATAAAATACAGCATTTGTCCAATGAGTGGGTTGTGCTGTTTGCATTGTTTGAGCTTTCACCTAAGAATGCATCTTCTGAACTTCAGTAATCCTACCTCTCCTCTGTAGCATTGTTCTGGTAAAGGATTATGTAAGTGGCATTTCCGGGTTCTTCATTCTTAGAGCTACTTCACATGTTGGTTTTGTTTGTTTTGTTTTATTTGTTTGTTTTTTCAAATCATAAAACTCAACCATAAAAACTCATCTTGGAATCTGAGATGGGCTGTCTTCATACTTCCTTACACTATAGTGCAGGTATATGTGGTGGTTTTGTTTCTTTGGGTTCCTTTTTTTTTTTTTAGTGTTACAATACTTAGTAGGGACATGAGTTATCCACACAGAATCAAATTGCATAAAAGATAGACAGGATCTAAGGTGAAATTTTGTTTTCCCTTGCTGATAGCAATGAATTTAACTTTTTAAATTAAATATAGTCTCTTCTTACTCATTTTGAATAATGTAGGAAATACAAAAGACATTGATAAAAACTAAGGTTACTCTTAACTGCTCATCATTTGCCTACAGAACACAACGCAACATGAGCGGTCCTTTTGCACCAGGGCTGAACATCACTTCTAAGTTGTTTGCAGTATCCCATGATGCAAAATTGCTCTTTAGTGGAGGACACTGGGACAACAGCATCAGAGTGACATCTCTTACAAAAGGCAAGCTGATTGGACAGCACATCAGGCACATGGGTTAGTAACTCTTTATATTGTTGAATGAAAGGTTATATCTATTGTACTTGATGTTTGGCCATTTTAAAAAGAACTATAGCCAGTGGACATCATAGAATCAATAAGGTTGGAAAAGACCTCAGAGATTATCAAGTCCAGTCGATCACCCAACACCTCATGACTAACTAAACCATGGCTTCAGGTGCCACGTCCAGTCCCTTTTTGAACAGCTCCAGGGACGGTGACTCCACCACATCCCTGGGCAGCACATTCCAATGGCCAATTACTCTTTCTGTGAAGAACTTTCTCTTCACCTCGAGCCTAAACTTCCCCTAGTGCAGCTTGAGACTGTGTCCTCTTGTTCTGGTGCTGGTTGCCTGGGAGAAGAGACCAACCCCCACCTGTCTACAACCTCCTTTCGGGTAGTTGTAGAGAGCAATAAGGTTTCCCCTGAGCCTCCTCTTCTCTAGGCTAAAGAACCCCAGCTCCCTCAGCCTCTCCTCACGGGGCTTGTGCTCCAAACCTCTCATCAGCCTTGTTGCCCCTCTGTGGGCACATTCAAGTGTCTCAATGTCCTTCTTAAATTGAGTGGCCCAGAACTGGACACAGTACTCAAGGTGTGGCCTAACCAGTGCTGAGTACAGGGGTGCAATGACTTCCCTGATCCTGCTGGCCACACTATTTCTGATGCAGGCCAGGATGCCATTGGCCTTCTGGGCCACTTGGGCACACTGCTGGCTCATGTTTAGGCAGCTGTCAATCAGCACCCCCAGGTCCCTTTCTGCTTGGCCACTCTCCAGCCACTCTAACCCCAGCCTGTAGCTCTGCATGGGATTGTTGTGACCAAAGTGCAGCACCTGGCACTTGGACTTGTTAAATGCCATCATGTTGGACTCTGCCCATCTGTCCAGCCTGTCAAGGTCCCTCTGCAGAGCCCTTCTACCCTCTAACAGATCAACACCTGCTAGCAACTTGGTGTCATCTGCAAACTTACTAATGGTGGACTCAATCCCCTCATCTAGATCATCAATAAAGACATTGAACAGGATGGGGCCCAGCACTGATCCCTGGGGGACACCACTGGTGACTGACTGCCAGCTGGGTGTGGCACCATTCGCCACCACTCTCTGGGCTCAGCCCTCCAGCCAGTTCCTAACCCAGTGCAGAGTACTCCTGTCCAAGCCATGAGCTGACAGCTTGGCCAGCAGTTTGCTGTGGGGGACAGTGTCAAAAGACCTTCTGAAGTCCAGGTAGACTACATCCACAGCCTTCCACACATCCACCAGGCAGGTCACCTGATCATAGGAAGAGATCAGGTTGGTCAGGCAGGACCTGCCTTTCCTAAATCCATGTTGGCTGGGCCTGATCCCTTGGCCATCCTGCAGGTGCACTGTGATTGCCCCCAAGATGATCTGCTCCATAATCTTTCCTGGCATTGAGGTCAGGCTGACAGGCCTGTAGTTTGCAGGTTCCTCCATCCAGCCCTTCTTGTGGATGGGCATTACACTGGCCAGTTTCCAGTCATCTGGGACCTCTCCAGTGAGCCAGGACTGGTGGTAAATGATAGAGAACAGCTTGGCCAGCTCATCTGCCAGCTCTTTCATCATCCTAGGATGGATCTATCTGGTCCTATGGACTTAGGAGTATCCAAGTGGCTCAGCAAGTCCCTAACTATTTCCTCATGGATTTCAGGGGGATTATACTGCTCCCTGACCCCATCTACCAGTTCAGGAGGCCAGTTATCCTGAAGTCCTCCTGCCTTACTGTTAAAAATGGAGGCAAAGAAGGTATTTAGTACCTCAGCCTTTTCCTCGTCTTTAGCTACAATGTTCCCCTCCAGGTCCAGTAAAGAGTGGAGGTTCTTCTTGCCCTTCTTTTTAGCATTAATATATTTATAAAAATGCTTTTTATTGTCTTTCACAGAAGTGGCCAGCTTAAGTTCTAACTGGGCTTTTGCCTCTCTTAATTTTTCTCCTACATGATCCAACAACATCCTTAAACGCATCACAAGTTGCCTCCCTGCCTTTCCAAAGGTGATACCTCCTCTTTTTTCCCCTTAATTCCTTCAAGACCTGCTTGCTGGTCGCCTTCCAGGCTGGTCGCCTTCCCTGGCGGCTCATCTTTTGGCACGTGGGCACAGCCTGTTCCTGTGCCTTCAAGAGCTCTTGTTTGGACTAGGCCCAACCATCCTGGACCCCTTTGTTCTTAAGGGCTGCTACCCAGGGCAACCTCCAAATTAGTTGCTTAAGTAAGCTGAAGTCTGCCCTCTGGAAGTCCAAAGTAAGGGTTCTATTATTGCTCCTCCTTATTTCCCTGCATATTGAAAACTCCACTATCTCATTATCACTGCACCTTAGCCTCATACCATCACATCTCCCACCAGCCCTTCTCTATTTGAGAACAGTGGCTCAAGCAGAGCCTGATCCCTGGTAGGCTCGCTTAACAGCTGCATCAAGAAGCTGTCCTCCATACACTCTAAGGACCTTCTAGACTGCCTCCTCTCTGCTGAGTTAAGTCCCCAGCAGATGTCTGGCAGGTTAAAGTTGTCCACAAAGACAAGGTCTGATGATCATGAGACAGCCTCCAGTTGCTTATAGAATATTTCATCAACCTCTTCATCCTGGTTGGGTGGTCTATAACAGACTCCAACCAGCATATCAGTTTTGTTAGCCCTCCCTCTGATTTTAACCCACAGGCACTCAATCCTTTCATCCTCAGCCTCAAGTTGTGTGGCATCAAGAGATTCCCTAATATACAGAGCCACCCCTCCTCCTCTTCTCTCTCTCCTGTCTCACCTAAAGAGCTCATAACCATCCAGTGCAGTACTCCAATTGTGTGAATCATCCCACCATGTTTCTGTAATGGCAACTACATCATATTTTTCCTGGTGAGCCAAGACTTCCAGTTCCTCTTGGACAGACAAGCATAATGGTTATAGAAGTGTGGCATCATAAGAACAGGAGACTACTTTAATCATAGTTATACATAAATACTTGATGTTTTAATGGAGTTTCAAAATAAAGCATGGTTGCTATCTTTAGGTAGCAAAGCTGATGAAGTCAGGTTGGTTCACCTGGCTGTGCAATGACTTTGTTACTACAGTCTCATCAACCCTCACCACAGAATATTTCATGCTGACTAAAAAACAGAATGCTTTGCAGACATACTGCATGCACATTGTCACTCTGTGTGATAACTACCTGTTTTCTTTCCTGTATCTAGATATTGTGACCTGCTTGGCCATAGACTACTGTGGAATTCATTTAATTTCAGGCTCCAGAGACACTACCTGTATCATATGGCAAATAGTTCAGCAGGTAGGTTATTGAGGCATATTCTGAGAAGCAGTTTCTGAATGCTTTTTTTGTGCTTCTCTTTTTTACTAAGATGATTTCTTGATTTCCATTCTTCCAGTTTTGCAGGGAGGATAGTCAACCAAAGTGGATTATTTTATAGTAATTTTGTTACTTCTGTTGTCTTGTGTGTTTGAAATGTTTTCTATATACATCAATTATACACACAGCAGAAATACAGACTTTTAGATGCACTCTTAAAGATTTCATAGATTATTTTTAGGATAAGCAAATACTATTCCCCGTTGTACAGGTCTTGCATTAGAACTGGTTTGAGAATAAGTCTGTGCTGACAGTACACTCACTGGAACAAAGGCACTAACTTGTTTTAATGCCCTGTGGTCATGTGGGAAAATTACTTTTTTTAATTAATATTTTTGCAAGATTTTCTTTGCACATCATACTAATGGTAGTAACTGAGAAGGATTATTTCCTTACTTTTCCTTAGAAAGTGAAACAGAGTTGCTGTGATTTTAAGCCAAACAGCTTTCAGCTTCTTTAAGCTTGGCTGTGACCACACTTGTGGTCATTGCATACCTGGACATTTGATGGGACAGAAGGAAGTAACTCTGTATTTCACATCCACATAGTATCTGTATGTTCATTTGTTCTTGTGATTTCAGTAAATAGAGCTGCTGACATAAAAGGCAGTAAGTTGAAATTGGAATCGGTGAGTTAAGCCTTTGGTTTTGGCCTGTGTCATATATACATCTTTTACAACCCATATTGAAGATACCAGAAATTTATTTTTTGTTTGTCCTTCAGCTGCAAGAGAATGTGTCATTGCACTTTTTGTTACTCTCAGGGAGGAGTGCCTGTAGGCCTGGCACCTAAGCCATTACAGATCCTTTATGGGCATACTGATGAAGTTTCGAGTGTTGGCATCAGCACTGAACTGGACATGGCAGTATCAGGATCCCGGGTAAGCATCCTCATACTTCTTTCTTCTTTGCCCCTTTTCTGTGCAAACTGTGGAGTTTGTTTGAAGTGGATTAAGAATAATACAACAAATTTTACTATATCATGTTGTTGGGTTTTTTTGTCAGCCTTGCACATCAAGAAGATATGTGCCATCTCTCTTGCTGTCTCCTTAAATCAGGCTCTCTTCAACAGCTCTGCACAGCACAGGCCTTAGCTACCATGTTGTGTTATTCTGCACAGATGAGCTTTAACATGTGTGGACTTGGATATTTTAAGCTTCTGATAGAAACAGCAGCTTATTCATGCTCTAACTTACTGTACTACACTGGCAGGCTGCTGCACTCTTGACTCTAGTGCACATAATGCCTACTCATATATGTGACCTATTAAATGGTTGATCTGCTGCCCATCCATCTCCTCATATCCTGTTTGCATTAGCTTTTTTCATATGCCTAAAGTACATGGCCTTGAAAGGAAGACATCTTTGTGTGTAGTTCCTGATGCTCAGGAGTCATGATCTCCAGCTAAAGATTTCAGTGCTTTCAAAACATTCCCTCTGAATTTAAATACTGTTTCTATATGTTGTGGTAACTTACCTGCTGAGTAAGAACTTCACAAAGTCTGTCTGCTGCAGGATGGGACTGTTATTGTCCGCACTATTCGGAAAGGTCAGTATGTGAGGACTTTACGACCACCTTGTGAGAGTTCCCTCCTGCTGACTGTTCCTAATTTGGCTGTGTCTTGGGAAGGCCATATAGTTGTCCACACCAGCATAGAAGGAAAGACTACTCTTAAGGTACTTAGATTCATAGAATATCTCTGTTTCTTTTGCTGAAAACTTTAGTCATAAATGTACCCAGCTTTATCCTTATTTCCTAAAGTAATGAGGCTTTTCGAGCATGCTGTTTTTGTATTTTTACTTTGCTAGCCAATTTGAGTAAAATTTTCTTAAAAGAATTACCTCAGACATACTGTGTAAGTTTCATCAGAATCTCCAAACAACTGCAAGGAAGATGGCCAAGCATGCAGTAGTGAGTCTTCCAGGGAGAGCTGCTTTGGAATGGAAAACCAGGGCAAACAAGTTTTACTGTGCTCAGAAACAGAGGCTTATAAGGGGAGCAGTAGGTTCTGGGTGCAAGATAGAATAGAATAGAATTACCAAGGTTGGAAGAGACCTTGAAGATCATCGAGTCCAACCTGTAACCACAACCTCACAACTAGACCATGGCACCAAGTGCCACATCCAGTCCCCTCTTGAACGCCTCCAGGGACGGAGACTCAACCACCTCCCTGGGCAGCCCATTCCAATGGCGAACGACTGTCTCGGTGAAGAACTTTCTCCTCACCTCGAGCCTAAACTTCCCCTGGTGCAGCTTGAGCCCAGTGACCACTGATTTTTCTTAGATTTTGATCGGAGAGAGCTGTCAGGTTCACAGTATCACTTACTCTGTTCCATAGCTGTGTAGTTGCTTTAGTAATGAGAAAGCTGTTATCATTTCTGTGAGCATGGGACATTTCTTGGAAGACAAATTTATTGGATATAGGCATGCTAGCTGCATTGGGAAGATGGGGAGAGAAGAGGCCAAGGTATTGTCAGGCTGGAAGTACTTAAGATGGTTATGTTCACTTTAATCTGTCAGGAATGAATTTAATTTTTTTTTTTTTTTGCCCAGAAGAAGCTTCTGGAGCTATCTTTGTGCAAATGGGAACACTCGCTTCCTTTTTTCTTTAACAAAAACCCTTATGAAATCGGGATCTGTCCTTGAAACCCATGGATATTTCTAGAAAGTTTGGAATTGAATAGGTTAGACATTACCTTCAAAAATTTCTGCAGAGGACCTGGTGTACGTACATATTGCATACAGGCTCTTGTTTCATTCAACAAGGAAACTGCTGTCAGTGGTACTGTCTGGGGGTGACTGCTCAAGTTAGTTCCTGTTAGCGAGCTAAAGATATAAATAATACTCTCTTGATCCCATCAGTCCTCTGTGACAGGTTATTTTTGATCTGTTCAGGATAAGAATGCATTACATCTCTATTCTGTCAATGGAAAATATCTGGGTTCTGAGACTCTGAAGGAGGAAGTGTCAGATATGTGTGTGACCGGCGAGTATATCGTGATGGGAAGCTTACAGGGATTTCTTTCTATACGGGATCTCTACAGGTAATGTACTACCATTAGTAGCATATTAGTGAGATGCAATATAGAAGCTTATTTGGCTGTGTAACTTGGACTTTGCTTGGTACTGTAGGTAGTAGACATTGCTTTTCTCTGTGCTCCTGGGGGAAAGAGAAAAAAAAAAAAGGTTAGGGGGAACTAAGGGAGCAGAGAAAGATGAGAAATTGTACCAGACTCCATTAATCTGAGGCATTTATCTCATTTAGGAAGATCTATGTCTGACATTTGCAAGCAGTGATTGTCCCCATGTCTGATTAGTTACTGGAAGCTCAGGATCTGTCAGGATCAAGCTTCATGTAGTACACTGAATTTTAAGCTCTACTTCATTGACACCCTCTGGAGAGCTCTACTGCCCCTCAGAAAGGGAGTGATTTGTGCCATTTAGGCAGTTGTGGGACTAATGTTACTGTTCTTCGGAAAAAATATGTCAATTTACTGATTTGCCCATCTGTACCTTTTATTTTCAATAACTGACATTTCAAACTGGATCCTTGAGAACTGGTATATAGTACATCCTGTGGACAGCAGTTTTAGCCACAGTGTGATTCCTTGCAGTGTATGCAGACAAACGTATGAGGTGCTTTCTGTGTGTTTTTTGTTCATTTCAGCCTAAGTCTGAGCATCTCCCCTTTAGCCATGCGACTGCCAATTCACTGCATTTCTGTCACCAAGGAGTACAGCCACATCCTTGTTGGTTTGGAGGATGGCAAGTTGATTATCGTTGGTGTTGGCAAGCCAGCAGAGGTAAAACCCGCCGTCAAGAACTTTTTCTACCGAACAGTGGGAAGTTCACTTATTTCTGCTTTCCAATTGAGCAAGAGGTCTCCTCTATGGCAGGGTAAATTTAAAAGCAAATTTCAGTTTTCAGTGGGAAAGAAGTAACTTGAGACTGCTCTACTGAACTTTCTCATTAAGAATCAAAGGTATGTAGGGATCACAGATGGGAAACTCAGCTGAACTAACTTCCAGACTTTATCACTATATAAGTGAAGCCATAGTAGCTAACCTTTTCAGAACGTGGTAGTGCTGTCAGCCACTTCTTGATGAAATAATTTTCCAGAAGAAAATTCGAAATGAAAGAGAGCAAACTACTTTACTTTTTATGATTTCTGACAGATATCTTTTAATATGCATTGACTGACATGGGGGGAATATTTCTTTCTGTTAAGAGTCTCCGATTGCAACGTGAAAAGAATCATTTGTGTAGGTTCCCAATATGCTCTGTGCTCCATATGGTGAATATAAACTTGTTGGTACTGCATATGCAATATCAAATACAGAGCATCCATCAAATAGCTATGCCAAATTTTTCTTGATCAAAACAGATTTTTACTTTCCGTACTTCTCGTCATGACTTTCAGAGCACTTGATTTAACTTAAACCTGCTTCTTTTTATAACCTGATCTGTTGTGCTACAGTGCATTTATTTGAGAATGTGATTACCACTTTTGCATGACCTTTAGTACATGCCAGAAAAGTGTGTCTCAATTTAACTTTATATTTTGTTAAAATAGAGTGACTTTGCCAGTATTTTAAAATGTTTTAGCTAGGAGATGCATAGATGATTATTTGAAACGGTCTTCACACAATGGTAGCCTGATTATGCTTTCAGCAGATGGGGATGGGAGGTTTCCACTGGCTTCTAGTGGGACAGCTTTTTCCTTCTGTAGAATTGACAAAAAGCTGCTTATGATGTGGTTAAATATATATTTGTACCAGCAGTTTTTTAAGTCACTGTAATTTCAATGCTTCTTGTTCCATAAGATCTTTTGAAGGCTGAAATTTGTGTATCATTAGACTGAAGGCTTTTTGCGTTCTTTTTTTTTTTGGTTTGGGGTTGTGGTCCTCCCCCCACCCCCATGTCTTCAGTTCTTAATTACATCTATTTTTCTAACTATGGAGAGACAGTTTTGTTCCAAAGACTGGATTCCTTTTATGAATGTAGAGGCTTTCCAGTTACTCTTTTTCAGGATTTTCTGTTTACAATGCAGATGATTTTTCAAGCTTAATATCCCTCTAAATAGATTTGATTTTTTTTCTTTAAAAAAAATAACAATTAAAAAGCACAAGACTATGTCTCAGATATTCTAGTTTTCTATGATAGCATCAATCAATCAATATATTTGAGAAGCGTGTGTATGTGGGTATTTATTTGTTGATTGATTTATTTGTAGCTTGAAATGAATATATTAATTACTAGAGTTTTATCCTTAAACAGAAGAGAGTGTTGCATTTCTGGTGGTGATATTGATCCTTAGGATAAAGGGAGAAACTGTCCTTTATTGTGCATAAAGTGAAATGCTGCTTGGTATTATGATTGGCCTTTGGTGTTTCTGCATTGACAGTGTCCAGTATGAAGTGAAGTATAGTAAATGTTGCTGTATTTTTAACAATTAGTTATCTGTTTGAGATGGTGAAGAAGCCTGGGGTATTATCACCTGTTAGTATAAATCCCTGTCAGCACTGTGCCTTTTCTAGAATGCTGCAGCTGTGATGATACAGTTCTTAAGCAGGCTTGGTTTTAGTACTAACTGCTGGGCATGCATCTCATTTATTAAGTAACAAGGAGTTTCATAACCTAATCATCTGTCAGGCTGATCATTACTGGCCAATCATAAGCCTTGTACTTAAGGAGTATACTGAAACAGTTTCTTATAAGTTGTTGTCAGATGGCAGACCTACCAGATGCTGGATTTAATGTCGCCTCTGTCTGCCTGTTACCTGTGTTTACTTATGGAATATTCAGTATGAGTTATTTCTGGTTTAAATTTTACTCTGAGCATTTCACCTAGGATCATTGTTAAACTGTATAGATTTGACACCAGGAGATAACCTTTCCTCTCTTTTCTTCATTCTGCCATCCCTGTCCTGCATTTGATTTTCTTTTCACTTCTAGCAATTTCTGTTTGAAAGCTCTAAAACAAAATGTCCCTCTAATTTGGCTTGATTTTGCTTGACATTCACCTCTTTTTTTTTCCTTCCTATCAAAACAGCAATCTAAACACTGTTTCTAATCCGTTTCAAGTAGGTTCAGTATTAAGTATGCATTACTTGGCAATATCCCGTTAGCCATTTAAGATCAGAGAAGATTGTGATTAGCGTTTTGTCTGTTGTTTTCTGTCAGTCCCAAGAATCATCCCTAAGTGTAACTTCTGGTTTGTTTTCAAATAATTTTTGTTGGTGTAATTTTTGTTTATGCAGTACATTGTGGTGTCTGCATTTCACCAGAATCAGTGTCTGAATTCCTTTTTAATTTATCCACCTTATCCCTTCCCCCTCCTTGTGTTTCTCTGAATTACTTTTAAACAGATACGCTCAGGTCAGCTTTCCCGAAAGCTGTGGGGATCAAGCAAACGGCTCAGCCAGATTTCATCAGGAGAGACTGAATATAACACTCAAGATTCCAAGTGATTGCTGCTTCTACCTTCTTTCATGGATTCCAGAAATAGGTTTAATCTTTTGGTTGTTTTAAACATATATCTCAGCATTCAGGAGTTTGGTTCTTAAGTCTTGAAGATAAACCTATGGTAGAGGTATAGTAATAAGAATATGTACCCATGCAAGTTAGCTCACTTGCATATTTTTCCTTAACTTGGTCACTGCTCAATCCCTCTAAATAGCTGCCAAAACTGTTTCAGCAAAAAAAGGAAAGAAACAACCAAAAGCAACCAAATAAAAAAGCCAACAAAAAGCTCACAAAACTGAAGTCTCCAAACCCAAGCTTGGTAATTGAATTCAAGATAAGTAGCAGTTGATTTAAAGCTTAGTAGGGTCAGGTGCTCATTGATCACAAAGAAGGTATTTGGCTTTGCTTTGACAATATTGTAACTTCCCCAACAGTATATTAAAGTTCTGGCAATTGTGGTGGTCAGATTCAAAATTGGGATAGGTGAGAGTTAAAATCTTTTCAATATATTTTTAGCCCAATGAACAATTTATTGCCATTTGATCCTGTAAATGGCTGTTGCTATCTTGTTTTGTGTAGTTCCAGTTTTAGGGTGTTCTGCAAGGAACATCTGTATTGCACTACTTGATTATAGAAATTGTTTATAAGTACAGTCATGAATTAACTTCAAAGGAGTTGAAGATGGTGAAGGAGGTAGGAAATACTTGCTGCTGGAAATTATTTATATTGTTCAATAGACTAAATACACACACCAAGAGATCCCATAATATATTTCGTATCTTGAAGAAGTACAGAGGAATAATCAGCATCTATATTGGTCAGATTGCTTCATTAGTAAGGGAGCTCCCACAAACAAAATGTAAATTCCTACTGCAAAAACATTGCAGCACAATTCAGTTTAATAATACCTGTTTGTTTCTTGGCTTGGTAGCACCAAACCAGTTGTTAGCCACATGTTGTTGTTTGTTTGTTTTCCCCCTATAAAAGTAATCATGGAAACAGATAATGGATGCATTTTCAAGATGTCTCTAAGACCTGGGAAAAGAAAACACTAGATCCTTACATGAGCTATGTCCAACAAAATAGTTACAGATTGTATGGTCTACTTTGGGGAAGCCATTACTGAATTTTTGGGGTTTAGCAGTATGTGATGCTAAAAGGGTGTGTGTTTTCTTACAATTCTAATGTTTTTATGATGTTAATAATTTAAATGATAAACACTATACTGTTAGAAAAGCCTGGGGTTGAAGGAAAAGCACGAAGTTTTGGATTGGTGTGTGAAGGTGTGCGTGTATGTGTATATATGTGTGTATGTTTGTGTGTATATATGTATATATATGTATATACATGTCTGTTCAAAGGAGAAAATACCATGGGCTAAGGGGAATATAGATAAAAGGCAGAGCTATAAATGATTGTTAGCTAGTATGTTCCCTTTTGGCTACCCCTTTTTTCCCTCTACCATCATTTTTCTTGTTATTTTTATTTATTTAAAGAAATGAATGTGTGTTGTATCACCTGTAAATGTTATCAGATATTCCCTGTGGCTGGGGAGCTGTTGAACTACGTGAGGAACTCCATCACATGTAAACTCATTTCGTGAACTTACAGCACAGTATTTCTTAACTTTGTAGAAATGGTAGTACCTACTCACCCCACAAAAGGATAATCTTCACAAGTTCTGTTAGTCTCCTTAAAACTGTGTTCTCCAAATTTTTTTACTGGAAAAAAGAAATCTCTCTTAGTGACTGATTAGCGTGCTGTGTAAAGAAAGTTATGTTGCTTTTTCTTAACTTTTGTAGATGAAATAATACATCAGACTAGTGAGCAAGTGGGTCTATGCATAGTTGCAATATTGTAACTCATCACTGTGACAGACTGGATCATCTGGAAAGTTAGGAGAAAATAATTTTCCCTGAGTCACTTGCCAAGAGAGGATTAAATTTCCAAACTTAGAGCGGTGTGTTTTTTTCAGACGCCATGAATGCCAAAACCCCCACATCCTATATTTTTAAATGAGTTGCAGAAAAGTGAAAAAACACTATTTAAATCAATTATGTATCCAGTGAAAATACTAATGATACACTAGAAGTATTAAGTGTGTATATGTGCAGTATGTTTGTCCATTATGATTTCATGAAGGGATTTCAGGGGAGCTTGTTCAAGAGTGCTTTAGAAGAATTTCAGCTCAGAATGTGAGATTTATTTGTATTATGGGAAATTGAAAAGATAACTGATTTGGGGCATTGAGTTCTTATAAGCATGCATATATGTTCTGTTTAAATGCGTATATGAGGTTAAGTATTTACTTGCAGGAGAAAGGGGCAGGAAATTATGATGCTTTGGGCTATCAGAATCAAGTGGGAAAATGGATTTCATGTTTGGTGAGAGCAGTTTTCTGTCAGTTGCACAGCAGGGTTTGCACATGGATTTGAAAATATCCTTAGGTACGGTTATACAACAGTTGAATTAATGTTTTTAGTAGTTTAATAAAGAACACTGAATACACTGTGTCAGTTAAAGTAAAATATGATGGAGTTGCAATAATTGGAGATTAAAGGCTTTAATGGTGAAGAGCTTTGACATTTGAATGCCATCATTTCAGTGCATCACAAACATTGGGTGATCTTCACAAATACCTGTAACAGGTTTAAATGTGAACAGTTCTTAAGCTTTCAAACTTAAGGCTACTTTGTGCTCAGCACAAAGCAGCAGCAGAATGAGGAGGGGGATGAGTGAGCTCTGAGCTGCTTCATGCTGTACACAGAGTGGCAGCATCTTCTGCCTTTTAATCTTCTATGTGGTCTTTGAGGATGGGAGGTATACACCATCACACACTTGATGCTAGATGCCCTCTGGGAAGACCCCCGTAGGTTTGAAGATACGCACTTTGCCTTTATCTAAAATCAGCTTTAAATAAAACATACAGGTCCTAAGTGTGAGCATTAGCTGGTATGTTGTTTCTTTGGTTTTAACTTATTTGTATAAAACTCTTAAAACATAGAAAATTTCTCTGATCAGTAGTTTAGGTTGGGTCCATTGCAGTCCCTTATGCAGTGCACAGTAAATTAGTAAACTGACTTTGGTAATTGTTTGAGTCAGTAAAGCTTAGGATCACTTCCCCCTGTAGTACTGGTGAAATAAGATTCTCTTTTGCTTTTGAAATAAGATTTAAGTATTAAAAAAAAAACCTGTTAGATGAGAGAATCCTGATTAGGAATTCAGAATAAACTAATCTTAAGCAACAATTGTTTCATAACAGTACATTTGTCAAGATCTTCTCACTGTTGCTTTTTGGAACAACTCTAATGATAATTACCAAGTTTAAGATAGGCTTATCTTTGAAGCTGAGTAAAGTAAGTGGGAGTGTAAATATACATGTCTAAAAGAAACTGAAAAATGAGTCTCTTTTCACACCTGTACATAAACGAGATCAGGTAGTTAGTATTGAGCAACTTCTCCAAAACAGTTTTGAACTTGCATACCAAAGAATGATATTTAGAAGACCCATTTCCTTTCTTTCAAGTAAAATGTTTTAAAAATTGCTCTTTATCAGTTTACTTGTAATTCTTGATAGTAATTTCAGTTGTCTTTTAATGTAAATGAAAAATATCATCTTGTTTATGCAGTTTTTGTACAAGCATTCAGAAAGTTAAATTTTTGCTGTCCAAGTCAGCATCTGACTTCTATGAATTATTCTGTATCAAGATACTTATCTAATATTTGCTTATAGGATATCTAGAAACCATGTCTTCTATCATCCACGTACTTTACCAACACCAGCACAAAATAATAATCCAAATCTTAAACTGTCTGTACTTCTCCTGATGGTGAATACATATTGTGGAAATTCAGGTTTAGGAAGCCAATTTATTGAAAAAGAAAGTAGAATTAAAACAAAAAAAAAAAAAAAAAAAAAAAAAAAAAAAAAAAAAAAACCCACACCCAAAAAACCACCACAACCCCCCCAGGCAATCAAACAAAAGAACCCCAAATGAAAAAAAACCACACAAACACCCCCCCCCCCAAAAAAAACCCCAAACAAAAAACACCCCACCCACAAACAAAACCCCAAAACCCAACAAACCTTCACCAAAGCAAAACCAACAAAGCTATAACACTCCCATGCCCCCATGTACACTTTCTGTTGTTTTGCTGTTGTGCAACCCTGATATAAACAAGCTGGTTTATTTTTTTCCTTTGGTATACTTTAGGTTGTCAATATTATCACGAAACTGATTTATCCAAGTCTTTACATGCTTTAGTCAATTGGCTGCTTTATAAGGATCTTGTTTAAAATTCTATTTCTGGGTCCTTTAAGTAGAGTACAAAGAACAAACTTTCTGCACTGTAAAAATTCTGTATGAGACTGGTAACAGTCCTACATCAGCTTGCTTTAAGGTAGATAGTCCTGCAGGAATGATAATTTCTTTCTATTTCTAATGCACAATAATTAAGTAGTTGTTTTAACTCTCGCCTTAGTGAGAGATGTATACCTCACTTCCTTAGACCATGTCTCCCTCCTGTTTTTCTCTGCAGAGTCACTAGAAAATACAGGTTCAGCAAGCTTCACAAGGCTTTTACTGTATATGTGTACCTAGCTGAAAATGTGTATCTGTTACAAATTACAGTATGGTAAGGAGCTTTACAGATAGGAAAGGGAGGAGTGGTCAGCCTCCTTCTGCTCCTACATTGAGAATCTGTGTAGATGCTTACTCTATATTGTCACCTGAAGGCACTCCTCTTCCACTGTTAAAAGACATGTTGCTGGCTAGGTCAGATGCTGAGGTTAGGTGCTGTGAATATTTTTTTTTCTTATTCAAAGATTTTTATTTTTTTTTAAAGTTATATATATATATATAAGTGCATATCCTGATATTTACCTGAGGGCTGATCTAATGTATACTGTTAGATTAAAGCACTAGTTTAGAGTTTTATTTGAGTGGAGATTCAAGCACATGCTTCAGTGCTTTCCAGGATATTTGGTTTAAAAGCTATGGTTTCAATCTTTTGAGTTTCAGTTGCAAACATGACACTTGTTAATAATCTTGTCTTGGGCAGAACAGTAGTTTTTGTGCAGTGGTTTCATGACATACCATGTTAGACTCAACTGAAGTGTTTGGAAGATGTCTTTCCTTCCATCTCAAGTGAAATTCTCATTATCACTAACCGTTGCTGTTAGCACATACTTTAAACGAAGTTAAAAAAGGTAAAAAAATACTGTTGTGCTGCTCTTCACTATTATAGTCATCAGATGCCTGAATGCAGAAATGCCTCTGAGTGACAGCATAACCCATATGCAAGTGTTGTTAAGCTTACTGCAGTCTTGAATACTTCATGTGTAAGGAACTACTTGTAGTGTTTAATCAAAGGTACTCTGTTTGATTTTAATTCACCTTTTTGCTGTGCATCCATGGAAAGCTGGTGTGTCTACCTTTTAGTTACCATTTACCCAAACGGCCAGATAAAATAGGTGTATCATCTCTTCTCTTCATCTACAGGACTTGGGAAATTTGGCAAGTATTTCCAGAGCTTAGGTCCATGATTATACTCAGCACAGACACAATTTTGTAACATGCCTCTGTCCCAAAAGCATGATGGTCAGTATAGGTCATGGTTTAAAGCTGCTGTTTTGAGCTTGAAGTAAGAAAACATCCGGCCATATGTATCATAGATCTAACAGAACTTAAGAGGCCACTTAGCTTCCAATCTACTCAGCATTTCCCTGTTGACTGAACTGTATTTTTTACCTTGAAGTAACATTTTAAAGTAAACTTAGTGCTGCTTCTGCCAGTACTGCTTTAGTCATGCATAGCTATGAGCTGTTGCTTACAGCCATGAAAGAAAAAAATTAAAAAATCAAGGAGAACTCATGGTAGATGTTTTGATTCAACCCTTCACTATGCAGCAGCAGCTTAATACACAATTAGAGAAATGCTGCTTGTAAAACTTACTTCCCTTTGGTCAGTGTTTGGAAGGAAGCTATGATGCTACTACATTTGCTTGATGAATTTATTGAAGCTAACAAGGGAGAAGCAACAGTTAACCATATCTTCTGGTAATTCTTAGAGATTGTGCAATGATGTGATTACAAACAGACTTTTAAATGCCAAAAAAATGCCTTTAAGAGTTAAACGTTAGGTCTGAGGAGTGTTGGAAGTACCTACCTTCAAGAATGAGCCTTTAGGCACTGTAATGAATTTGCTGTCAGTCTTCTGTGCAATATCTTTTTCCCTTCTGGGTGCTTTAAGAGTATACTGTATGTCTTACTTTGTTTTGATCAGTATGTTTTAGGAGTGTGTATATTGGGTAATGATGGATTTTCTGTACAGCATGGTGGAAGATGTTTTAAAATTTTGCACTTTTCTAGGATTTGCAAATTTGTAACCTGACAATTTTTAACATGCACACTTTTGTACATAATTGGCATTGTATATACATGACTCTGAAGCAAATAAAAGTAACTGAATGCATAACTTCTCTCTTTATTAATAGCACTAAAGTGAAATTCAGTAGTGTGGGAGTACACTAACAATTCTTTCATTTAGCAGGTAAAGCTAGACAACAGCAACAGCTCAGTCAGTGTCTTAATTGTGTTAAAGTAACTTTTGTGTGGTGGGGAAGGAATCAAGGTGTATGCACAAATGTTCAATCTTTTTCAGACTAAGAACACTTACGAGTACTCACATATTCCAAGCAAAATGGTCTTCTTTGCTGGGAAGAAGTGATGTCCGAGATGTGAATTAGGGTGGGGGAAAAAGCCCCCTAATGCATATTTATTTATTTTTATGTATAAAGCTAAGGTTCTCCACCCACCCTGGGACTAGAGCATCTTCTTCCCTCCTCCTCCTCCTTGTCTTCCAGTATAGTGACTTTTGCTGCAGAATATGCAAGGCTACAGATTCTGAAGATTGCTGTCAATCAGAAGGAAACTGAAATCTGTACCAGGCTCATGTTCAGTTGGTTTCTTACCCCTGTAAACAAGACAAACCATGCTGTGAGCTTTAAGAGGAGCTAGAACTACTGTGCTTCCATTTGTCACTGGGGATAGAACAAGGCATCCTTATCCACAACATGTAGTTTTAACTCCCTTCCTTGCCTGCATCACAGGACCTGTATCTTAGATTTCTAAGTAATGTTTATATGACCAAAGATGAGTTAACTTGTTCTAGAGTTCAACTTATTCGGGCAAACTGGCACCCTCTGGGCCTTCAGTAACAGAGCTGACCACTGGGGTTCTTTCTGTGAACAGTAATTACGGTTTAAAAACATTACGTATCAATGGATGTAATGCCATAGCACTTACTGGCTAAGTTATACATCGTTTGTAGTGCTGCTGTACAGCCTGCTCCTTTGGAGTATAAAGCAGTACTTACTTTTCCCAAAGAGAAATGGAGCAGGGGATTAAATAACTTCTGATGTGGGGGACAGGCAGCATCTGCCAGGAGTCTAATAGAAATCTCTCCTCCTATCTATCTGAAGGAAGATGCCAATTTAAATGAAGCCTTTACCTCAAAAACAGACGTGCTCCTGTCACTCCTTGCAAAGTGGCTTTGTCTCCTTCCACTAGCAGCATTGCACCTTCTCGCAAGCCCTGATGGAGACATATAACATTATTTTCAAGCTATCTGAAAGGCTGAAATGCTTGTCACAAGCAGGCCTGTCTTAGAGCAGCTTGCCATGACTGCAGGGAAGATTCTCTCATTTACCTACTTCTGACAAAGAAGCCAAGACAAAATTACGTGAGTTGTCTTGTTTTAGAAGCTGGCTTTCTTGTTTATTTTTCACTTTTAAAGGAGAAACCATTAAGGAGAAAAGGAGTGGGTTTTTTTCCTACAAGTAATTCTGCCACCACCATTAAAAGGAGGCACCTTACCATCTGCATGCAGACCACCCTCCCAAAATACAGTGAACAGTGACTATAAAGATCAGAGCTGTCTAAAGTTACAGGTTTTGGCAACAGGACTCCAAACAGCTAATACACATTTCATTTTTTCATGCCCATTTTCTGCAAGTAAGCAAAATCCAGGGTTGAGGATCTCAGCAATTTGTGTGGCCTTACATGCCACAGTTCTGTAAGGCTTGGCCGGAAGGAAACCCACACTGAAAGCAAGAATGCATTTAAAATGTTTACCACGCTGCAGCTATAAACTTCATGCCTGGGAACTGCCACTCACCAGAACTGGAGGGGTGTTTGGTTCTTCATGATACTGGCGAATTCTTTCCTCTCTTGTCTCCTGCAATAGTAAGTGTAGATTTAGCGACCCAGACAGCAAGGTAGGACATGGATCTACCCAAGTGGCATAGCACTGAGCAATTTCATAGCATTAAACAAAGGAGGAACTTCCTCTCAAGCAGGGTGGAATAGCAGGATTGACTTGAATACACATTTTACCTGTTAGCAGTAGTTGCTGCAGATTGATCAAAAAGAAGTCAAAATCCCAACCCTGAAAAGCCTTAAAACTTACTTCAATTTATCCATCTTTTTTTCTTTTTTTTTTTTTTAGTACTCTATGTCCTCACCCTCAGAACAAGAGCACTGAGGAAGGTGGTGGAAGCCAGTGCCCCAGATCTCACCTACATCAGAGAGGGTGGTGAACCATGGATTGCCACTGATTAAATATCTGCTTGTTTGTCCTCAAGTAGGTATTATACTGAAGAATTTTCTGCTGTGAACAGCTCTGTTTCTTGAGGGTGTGCTGCTGAACTGAGCAACAGTAGTTAAACCAAACCAGGATTTTTTGGTAAGGAAACAGGATCACAGCAAGGGCTTGGTGTGGCAGAGAGCTTATGGTCTCAGAGAAACTGCAGAAGTTATCTATATGGAAAAGACCACCTGCTAAGGACAAGCTGGTGAAATGAGTACCTACAACTTCATGTGAATTCTAGAAGCACACCCTGATCTTCCCATCTCTTGTCTCTTAGTTCTCAATACTTCCTCTAACCATGAAGAAATTTTGATTATGAGGGAAATATTTGATCTGTTAAAAGATGCACCACAGGCACTATTCCCTGAGAAATTATCTCTTGACAAGCTATTCAAGAATCAGCTCCTCCATACAGTGGAGATGCCAGTCTTTGTGCATGATGATTAAAGTGTTTTCCTTCCAGCAGCACTAGTACATGTGCTTGCTCAGTACTGGACATTACAGGGTGCACTCTCTGTACACTAGTGCCTAGGTATTTTCCTACATGAGTTTGCATGCAATCTTGAGATCTCCCTGTTGTGATGGTTCCTTCTGACCTTTCAATATTTGAGCCTCTTAGTCTACTTTTCATTTGGGTCTTCTCAAGCAGCAGGCACAAGAGACTATGGCTGAACTTCCGAGAAACATAGTGCATTGCATCTTAACACTTCAAGTTTCTCTCTCTTCTTCTCTTCAATTCCATGCCAGGTGTGAAGCAATGGTGTTTCAGACATTGCAAAATTTCTGTTTCTGAGAAACACTTTGTTCCACCTCAGTAACACTGTTGCCAACTTCTCCTCCCACTCAAAAAACAAACGAACAAAAAACCCCAACACAACAACTGAAAAATCCACCAAAAAACCAAATAAAACCCCAAACATTTAGAAGGGAGTGAAATGTTTCATCCTCACTGGCATTTGCAGTTATTCTAGGGAGCAGCTGTTAGACATTCTATTGCTTTGTAAGGCCTCCCAAATGGACACTTGTTCCAACTCTGCATTCTGGTTACTGTGTTGGCTCTGGCATGCTTTACTTACACCCATGTGAGTGCTTTTAACATCTGGGTCCAGGTAGTGGGGATTAATATTAAAAGGAACTAAACCTAGGGCCTGCAGGGAAGGTGGGTAAACAATTGGCATGTCATTGGTAGTATTGATGCTGATGGTTGCAACATTAGTTCCTGCACTGGACCCCATGTAAGGAATCCCATCCTGGAAGACAAAAGCAATCATCAGTACACAGCATCATAACTAGGAACTGCATTTTGTAACATCTTCTATCTATCTCAGACTCAACAATCGGATCAGACTTAGTCCTTCTACCTCATCTCACTGCTTAGTTTATAGGTGGAAAACAGAGTAAATTCAGGTCTTGAGGTGGACAATAATTTATATATGTCGTGGCCATCAGAGAACAAGCTGTTGTGTGTCCTGTGCTCACAACTCTGTGACCCCGTCACAAGAGAGGACACACATCATCAATGTGTATATTGGACTTAACTATTACAGGGAAAGGCTTGTCTACATTGCAGTTACAGAAAATACCTACACTAGCTTTTAACCAGCTTCTGCAGAGCGTAATGCTGAGTATAGTGTCACAGCATTAGCTGACCTGTACCATGACCAGCTGGCTTAAAACTAGTTCAGGTATTACTATCCTATGCATGGTACTATATACTGTGCTGTACATGGAAGAATTCCACACAAACATGCAAGTAGATGGATAATGCTGCACAACTTGTGAAGGTAATCTCTCTTGAACAAAGTGATGCTAATATAACCAGTTACTTAAACTTCACTGAGACTCAAATATTTTCTGGCTTTTCTGCCCAGAACAGGCAGCAAATATCTGTATATTAAGACAGCTGAGTTAACCTTTCTTCTTGGTGATTAGCCCTTACAAACACACTGTACTTGAATAAATCTGCTTAAAGTTGTTTGACAGTTTAACAGTGCAAGGTGAACACTGTCGTTCCGTTCTCCTTCATGAATGAACTATTTTTGCTGTGCCTGACAAGATTCACAAGCCAGAATGGAGCTGCTGACTGGACAGGCTCAAGGGCACATATATCACTCAACTCCAGGTCAAGGAGGTACCCACAATAATTACACCATTTTCAGTCTCAACAGGGCACTGTCTAAAAGGCATGTATGAATCTAACTCTATTGTCAGTTTATTAGTAGATAACCTGTAACTTGAACACGTATATATTAATAAGGTACAAAGTGGACACCTCATGCTGAAAAATAGTTCTTCATTGCTCTTCATTGGTAATTTTAGTTGAGAGGCTTACTTCTAAGGTACTATGTGGCATTGTACAATCCTAAGGTCTTGTGGTCCTACATCTAAGAAACTGCCCTAGAAAGACAGATATCTGACCTTAGTCTTTTCAGGTTTTGGTAACTAAAGGACAGCCTTATTTGACTATATATTTCAGTTCACTACATTTTATGAGATGACTCAGCATTTGAAGTATATTAGAAACAAAGATATAGAATCAACTTGGGTTTTTCTGAACAAATGCTTATCCCCAAGACCCTGCCATTCTGACTTGGTCCAAGTTCTGTAGTTTTTACCTCAAGAACTCTTTTCCTGATCTCCTGTATCAGGCAGTTATCGTAGAGAGCTTTCAGGAGTCGGAATGTGTTCCCACCTCCTGCAGAGATTCCAAATTATTTAACATGCTTTCACCACCAATTTTAATTGAAGCCCTTACAAATGTAGCAGACTCAATGATTTCTACGTTATATTCAGGGTAGTATCCTGCTTTGAGCAGCAGTAAAACCAGAAGCTTCAGAAGAGTGGTCATTGGGCAGTCCATGGACTCATACCCCAAGTGATGCTGGCTGTTTGAGAGCAGACATTGCCAGTACCCAGAAACCTGGTATTAGGACTACACTCACTGTAAACATAGTAGCCGCGAATCTTCCTAGACTTGATAAAGTGATGACACAGCTTTTAACACTGAAGTAGTGTTGAAATTAATGAAATGAAACTTACTGGAGATGAAGTTCTATTAATAAATCTCTCCAACCCTCTGCCTCACCACTAGAGTCTTACTGCACTTAAAAGTACAGTTTTGTTTAGTTTTCAATAATTTCTAGGTCCACATTTTTAATTATTGTCTCTACAGTGCCACAGCTAAGCAGGACTAACTCCGTGCACTATATAAACCCTCAAAAGGATGCAAGAGGTAAAACTTACCAATAAATATTGCTTCAGACTTCCTTACAGCTTCCACTGGATCACAAGATTCATGAATGCTGTCCAGTCCATAACCTTAGATGAAAAATATTTAAACATACCACAAACTGAAGTGGCAAAGCTAATCTCCCTTGCTCTAACACCCCCCTTGCCCCCCTCCAAGACAAATGGCTCACCAGACAACCAGGGAAACTTCAGAGAACGCTACAATGCAAACCAGAGTATACATCCACCATTAGTGCATGTCTTCTGCACCCTGTTGTACTAAAGCAAATATCTGCTCAAAGGATATACATGCTCAGTGTCTAAGAGCAGATCTTTTCACTCAGCAGGTGAAGGCTGAGACACAAAGTCCTGCTGAACATACTAGCCACAAAGAAAACAACAGAGGGCAAAAAGCTGTCAGCCTTCAGCTCGGCTGTGAGTCTGAATGGGATGTACCATCACTGGTCTAGCATCACTAGTATAAATATCTGATCTGAGTATTTTTTTTTTTTTTAATGGTTAACATGTCTGGCTTTGACAGATTTGTCTTGCTGGGGTTCACAAAGTATGGAAACTACCATGAGAGCCTGGTGAACGTGGACAACTGATACAGCAGCCATCTGCAAGACAAGGAGCAAAGTGTGCTGCCCAGGGAATAGGTTACAGTGATAGGTGGAGGTGTTGCTGTAGGCTGCTCTGGAAAGACCTTTGCTTGAAGCAAAGCTCAGCTGCTGTTCAGCATGGAAATATCTGGCTGGTTGAAGTGCATTATAGTAGTAGTCTTCATATAACAGCAGTAGCTGCATGGTTTGAGTGGAGGTTTGAGATGTACAGGGAGAGATGTTCCCCCGTATAAGGAGGAAAAAAGAATGCCACTTAATATTCAGGAATAAAAACTTCCTCCCTGAAGCGGTTAGAAGTACTGAAGCAAGATTTCTTCCGGAGGCCTGTAAAGCATATCTGCTACGCAGAAGTTGGAAAACAGCTCCCGCTGCTGCACTCGCTGCCACTCCCAGCCAAACCCCTCCCTCCCCAGGCTACCTGCAGCACTACCTAGTTCGGACCCCAGTAAAAGGGCCCGTTGCAGAGACGCTCGCCCACGGGCGTCCCCCGCCTCGTCCCTGTGCCCGCCTGGGTGCAGTCCGGCATGGACAGCCCCTGAGGCACAGCTGCCCCACGGCAAAGACAGCATTTCAGTAGCAACTGCCCGAGCAGCTCGGCGCCCGGGGCGGGTCGGCCTTACCCAAGCTCTCAAACTTCTCCCTCGCAGTGCGGGCGTAGGCATCGCGGTCGTGCAGCGCGTAGGGAACGAACAGCACCCGCTTCACCTTCCTGGCAGAAGAGAGGGAGAGAGCACTTAGAGCCGTGGAGGGGTGGGCGGCCTGGAGTACGCTCCGCAGCACCCGCGCAGCACTTACTCCCCGAGGAAGTTCTGGATGTGCTGCTGGCAGTGGCCCAGGTACCCCCTCCATGCAGGGTGGAGTTAGAGACCAGCAGCAGGCGCCGTGGGCCTCCCATACCTCCCGGCGCCGTGCCCACGACTGGCAAGCTCAGCCCTGGCCGGGGCTGACCTGGCTCGGCCCGCCCCTTCCTGCCCCGCCGGCGGGCTGAAGGGTGCGGCCCAGCCGCGCCTCTCTTGCTGCCTCGGCCCGGACATGTTGGACTTCGCTATTTTTGCCGTCACTTTCTTGCTCATCTTGGTGGGCGCCGTCCTCTACCTCTACCCGGTAATACAGCCGGCGGTGGGGGGCGGTGCAGGCCCGGCCTGGTGCCCGCTGCGGGCGGGCAGGGAGCGAGTGGCCCCAGTCGAGCCGCCACCGCGTCCCGGACGGCCCCTTCCCACGACCCTTGGGCTTGGGTGGGACCCTCCCTGGCAGTGCTCTCTCAGAGCGTCTGGAGGCTCAGGTCCAGCCGGGACGTGGCTGGCGCCTGCGGGAGAGCTGCTACTGCGAGACAGCCCCGCTGGCGGCGGGTCAGCCTTGCTCGCAGGCGCCGACCCGCAGGCTCCGTACTTTGCTGAATCTCTTGGAAACGCTTCCTCTGCTCACCTTGTGGGTTTGCATGTATGCAGATCTCCAGGGCAAAATCGGAATGTAAGATCCACATTGCAAACCTCACCCTTCAAGTCGTTTAGCAGGGATCTCTCATCTAACCAGATGAGTAATCCTGGTTTATACAGTGGGACCAGGCCCACGAAGTTGATAGGCTTAATAAGCCTTAGCAAGTTTGAGGCCTGAAGCTGTGGCTTGTCTGGCTTTTGTTGGTTTTAAGCAGTGTTGATATGGAAAATCCATTGTTTATGCTGGAAGGTTGTGGGGCTTTCATAAAACAGAATAGAATATAGACCAGGTTGGAACAGACCTTCAAGATCATCTTCAGATCAAGGAGTTTGAAGCATTTCCTTTCACTTTCTAGGCATCAAGGCAAGCATCAGGTATCCCCGGGCTGGCTCCAACTGATGAAAAGTGAGTCATTTCCATCTCCGTGTAGATCAAATTTAGTACTGGCTGAGAATGTTGTTCATGACCAGATAACTTTGTGCCTCTTAGGGATGGCAACCTGCCAGATATCATTGCCAGCAGCAGTTTACATGAGTTCCTGGTGAATCTTCATGAGAAATATGGCCCACTGGTCTCTTTCTGGTTTGGAAGGCGTCTTGTTGTCAGCCTTGGCTCCATTGATCTCCTGAAACAACATATTAACCCCAACCGGCTGTGTAAGTGTTCTTTGCTTTGAGGCCATTTGTTCCTTCTGGCTTTGCTGGGCATCCTGTGTCAAATGAAGGTGGAGTTGCATTCCAAGTAGAAAGAAAACGAGACTTAGTTTGCAGCTGACACAGTATTTTTGGTGTGTCATTCATCCTGCTTGTTGGAGTATCAGTGACCAAGAGTTGATGCTCTCCAGTGGCCATCAAGAAATCAGTATTCTTGTCTTTTACCATCTCCCTGCAGGCAAATGCTTATGGAAAGCATCATGCTTATTAGTCAGTTGAAACAGCAAGGTGAATATCCTGTAGCCACTTAGCACACATTTTAAAAGTAACTTGAAATACAATTTAGGAGGGGGAACTTTGCTAAATTAAGTCTGAAAACAGGTGTGCTAGTTTGTGGTAGCTCCCTTGTGTGGTTCAGTTTGGAGGGGTTTACGATATTATTTGAAGAAGTTTGTTAGGTTTTGTTTGTTGTGTAGAATTTTGTGTTGGAAACCATTAATGTTCTTCCAGTCAGCAGTGCTGCTAGCTGACTTGACCATTTAGTCCTGGAATGGTATTTTAATCTATGGTGTCAGCATCTTAGGTGGGTGTTTTGCTTCCTAAGGTGATCACAGACAGTAAGTTAACTCAGGTGATGTTTGGTTTTGATCAGTTTTCATCTTACAAGATTGAATGAGATGCTGGTTGCACTCCTCTCACCTGATCCTGTAGGCTGTCTTTAGGTATAGGCGGATAGCTCAGCACCACTTTATGCTGGAGTCATGATGGGTAAGCTTCTTGTACAGTTGCATGACAGACTGATAATAAAATGGTGACAATGTGGGAAAGGAGTAGGAGTTAATGAAGATCAGCAAGACACAGCGGATAGCAATGATATACCCTGAAAGCTCTGAATGCATTCAAGGGTGTTTGGGGGAAACTGAGCAGACAGTCACTTTCTCAAATCTTACAGAAGCAGTGACAGGTGTCTGAGCAGGCAGGTTCTTGGAGATGTAATGAATTTGGGAGTACTCAAATACTGGAGAAAAACAAATGCAGTGCCTAGACTTCACTAGGAAATGAAGTGACTGAGGCATCCACAGAATAGTCTGGTGTCCTCTGTGTGAAGGGTTAAGCATATTTTTTTAAGGATTGGAATAAATAAGAAATGCCTGCTGTGCTTCTATGATAATTACACTGTAGACAAAGAAAATAATAAAATAGCCTTTCTGTCACTTGGGTGATCAGTTAATTAATATGGAGATAATGGGATACAAGAAGTGAAAGAGGGAGCGAGGCTGGATTGTATTGTTACAATACAATACAATAAACCAGGTTGGAAGAGATCTTTAAGATCATCACGTCCAACCTATCGACCAATCCAACCCACCCAAACAACTAGATCATGGCACCAAGCACCCCATCAAGTCTCTTCCTGAACACCTCCAATGATGGTGACTCCACCACCTCCCTGGGCAGACCATTCCAATGGGCAATCACTCTCTCTGTATAGAACCTCCTCCTAACATCCAGTCTAAACCTGCCCTGATGCAGCTTGAGACTGTGTCCTCTTGTTCTGGTGCTGCCTGCCTGGGAGAAGAGACCAACCTCTGCCTGGCTACAACCTCCCTTCAGGTAGCTATAGAGAGCAATAAGGTCACCCCTCAGTCTCCTCTTCTCCAGGCTAAGCAACCCCAGCTCCCTCAGCCTCTCTTCATAGGGCTTGTGTTCCAAACCCCTCACCAACCTTGTTGCCCTTCTCTGGACACGTTCCAGCAAGTCAACATCCTTCCTAAACTGAGGGGCCCAGAATTGGACACATTGTGAGGCTGGATGCTGGGTTGGGGAGGTGAGATACTGTGATTTACGTTAGCAGCTTGCCCAATGGTGTCATCCTGGGATCTCATGTCAACACAGGGAAGCACTGGTGTCCAGGAAAGCACTCTGAAAGTCTTGGGATGAGGAAGATTATTTCCTTGTAAGTGGAAAGAGCAGTCACAATTTTGATATGCTAAAGGCAAGGAAGAAGTGGACCGTGGCAGATCCAGTGGTTTTTTCATGTGCACCAGGAAAACTTTTCAGTTTCTGCTGGTGTTGGTGCTGAGCATCCACTGGCCTCCCCCAATGCCGCTGCTTCCCTGGCTTGCTGTATGGACTTTACCACCAGCCATGTGTCCTTCTGGCAACCCCAGTACTGTGCCTAGCTCTGCCAGGGCTGGTCAGCAAGGAATCATGGCATGATACTGTGAATAGCAGCAGCCAGGAACTGTCAGCAGCAGCTAGTCACATAACAACTGGCTCCACATGGAGAGCCACAGCTGTCATCTGCTGTGCCAAAAGACACATGCACATACTCCTTATCATTCAAAGTGGGAAAGAGATGCAGAGCTTAAAATATCGGAAAGGTAATTAATGTGAGAGAAAAGCATTTAGAAAGGTTTGCTATATTCGTGCCTCTGGCCTCAGTAGCTGCTTTTGTTTCATCAGGTAGTAAGTTGTCCAAGTAAGTTGTCCACAGGTGGGAATTGTCTTGTATGTCTAGTAGCATAATGAGGCCCTGACCTCTGCTGGGAATCCTAGATAAATCCACAGTTGATAATCACATGTGTCTAGCCCAGCCTTGAAGTTTTCTATTATCTTAGAGGTTTCACACTCCATCTTGGAGACATAACATACTGTGATAAACAGTGAAAATACCCCTTTGGAAAACTCTTCTGATTACTGCTTCCAAAGAGTACCTTAAAGATTCTGTCAGTTCTGTAAGACCCACAGCAAAGTTTACTCTACAAAAGCAAAGGCCATACTTTATTGCACAGTTTTGCAGACACCCAATATGCTTTAGCAAACGTATTAAGTAGATGTGCCTGGTGGTGGAATTCAGAGGGTTTTGTCTAACTGAAGTGAGCCATGAATATGGAAGATGGAGGCTATGTGGTTCTGTCTGGTTTGTACACCGCTTCAAGTGTCTGCAGAGGGAAGATGGAAAGTAAGGTGGTTAGAAGTAGAAGGTCTTCTGTAGCTTAGAGGGTTACTGTTTTCTTCTGTGCTTGAGGCAGGCCTGACTAAGAGAGATAGGTGTTAGTCTGATAGAGCTCATCAGCAGGGAACTCGGCACGTGCAAGCGAAATTATGCAGGAGCAGCAGGGTGTCAGATCAGGTTTGCTGGGGCTGTGAGGCAAGGTAAGGAGTGCAGAGAGCTGATATGTTTTGAGTGTACAGCCATAGTTAGGGCTGATGGGGTGCACCAGATGTCAAGGAGGAATGTTCTAGAGGGGCTGTAGATCAGGTTAGAGGAGAAGGGGAAATAATATGCTACTCTCACTGTTGCCAGCAGATTACTGGCACGGCAAGCTGGGAATAAGCTTCCAAGGTGTTACTACTAATGAGTTACTTGGTAGAGTCAGCAGACAACCTCTGTTGGGGGAGCTAATTGCGGGACAGTACTCTGCCACAGAGAAGAGATCCTATGAGGTCCCAGTTCACTCTGAGCAAGAGAAGCTTGACACCCCAAAGAGACTGTTCCTAGGGTAAAGGAGCTATGCCTTGCTCACTGCCTAGAAGTAGTGGCACCCTACTGAAGAGGTTGCAGCTTTCATCTTCCTTGTTTAGTGTGATTGCCTGACTTTCAAATGGCATTTCCTTTATTGGCTTTCAGTGGATCCCTTTGAGACAATGCTGAAGTCCCTCTTGAGGTACCAGTCCAGCCTGAATGGGGATGCAGGAGACGGCCACATAAGGAGAAAGCTGTATGAAAATGGTGTGACCATGTCCTTGCAAAGTAACATTGCTCTCATCCAGAAGGTAACTGCCTGTGTATAGCAGAGCAATCCTTGTGGCTCACAGGGGAAAGTTTAGTGAGAACAATTACTGGGATTAAGGAGCTGCCTTCAAATTGGTGTTGGAACTATAAGCACCCGAGACACCAAACAGCTTCTGTCCATTCAAGCTTGCTGTGAATATTTGGTTTCTCTTAGCTACAGTGTGTTAGGGGAAGGGCTGAGCTTGGTGACCTTTTATGCCAAAATACCAGATGCAGTTAAAGATACCGGAGCATCTGGATTGTAGATTTATTTCCCAGGACTGGAGGGAGGAGCAGAGAATCAGCTGTTGGGACCACAAACAAGTGAAAAACTGTTCTGTTGACTCAGCCAGAATATGGTCTGTTTTCCCAGTCTGGAGCTACTAGTATTAAAGGTTTCTTTTGTGACAAGAGGGAACAAGAGAGGAGGACAGGGGGAAATCTATTGCGGGAAATCCTTGGGAAGGGGCAGAACATTTGAGGTTAAAATGTTATTGTTTAACAATGGAAGTAAACTCTGGGTAGCTTTATTCCATAGCTGTGGAAGTGTGGTCTGCCTGAGGAACTGGTAGGTGGGAATGTCTTCAGAGTATATTTGGTAAATAGGCTGCTGATACTAGTGCCAACTAATGGTTCCTTCCCTTTCAAGCTGTCAGAAGAGTTGCTGGCCAAATGGCTCTCTCTACCCGAGGCACAACATGTGCCACTCTGCCAACACATGCTGGGCTTTGCCATGAAGTCTGTCACACAGACAGCTATGGGCAGCAGCTTTGAAGATGACCGGGAAGTCATCCGATTCCGCAGGCACCATGATGCAGTAAGTGTCACAATGAGTCAGGAAATCTCCTATAATTTTTTCCATGCCAAAAGCTTGTTTCTGTGTAGTTTAGCACAAGCTGCTGCTGAAATTTTAACATAGCTAGCATTAAGTGTAAGAGCTTGAGGGCTCTGCCTCGGTTGTCCCAGGCTGAAACTACCAGAAGGATGCTACTGCTGATCCTGGAGTCATTACTCTGAGGTGTGGGGATGTGGAACCATGATCCAATGGCAGTTGAGAGGCATTCAGTACCTAAGTCAGTTCTTCTAAAGGCTCTGTGACATTGTGGAGAAAGAAAAATATAAGGAGGTGCCAAGTTTTGTCCAAATCTGTGGGTGATAGAATGGGAAAGAAACAGTTCAGTTTTCCATTGAAGATTCCCATGCCTTGCCCCCTGCAGTTGTAATTACAGTTGTTTCATTTCAACTCAATTTCAGCTATCATAGGTGGGATGGGACATGATGTCCTAAAGAGGAGACCCGTTCCATATTCACAGGAAATCTAAATTTTATTTGATGTTTCCATTTTCCTGAATAAGGAAGACTGGAAGAATCCCAGCAGTGATGGTGGTGTTCTCTCTGTCCTTCTTTCAGATCTGGTCAGAGATCGGGAAAGGTTTCTTGGATGGGTCCCTTGACAAAAACATGACTAGGAAGAAGCTCTATGAAGATGGTAGGTTCCTCCTTAAATCATGGTATTCCTTTCATATTGGATTAATACTTTGAGTTAGTTATCATATGGAAGCACTTCATTTGTCCAGCTGTCTTGGCTTTTCTGCAGAGTTTCTCATTGTGCCATAAGATACCAGATGTATCTTTACTCTCACATAAGATCATTGTTTTGGAGTTGAGTGACAAGCCTGCCATTGCACAAAATGTTCGTAGGCCTAGAACTTTAGTTCCAGGTCTAGCTTTGAGAGAGGATCCTAAAACCATCAGTGTGTGCTTGCTCCCCTTCTGCTCTGTGCCCTAGCATTGACTTTTGACCTTTCTTGGAGTCAGATAGCTGTGCTAGGTGGAGACAGATGGAGCTGCTTGGTTTGGCTGCGTGGTCATTCTTATGATGTACCATTTGGTGAATGTGCTGCCAGACAGTTGCTCATGGGCTAGAAGAGACCAGCACAGAGGTGCTGCTTTGATGGATACTTGCCACATGATAGCTTCTAATGTGCTGTTACAAGGTAACATGCTTTTCAGGTCTGCTGTGGCAGTGCTTTTATTTCTCATGTATCATAGTCATTTTTCGATTGTCCTGTCTTTCTTGTGTTAATAGTTAAAACCTTTCAGTACTGATTGGTAAGATGATAAACAACAGTAGCTTGTATCTAGAACTAAGGATTTGCTTGTAAATCCTCCAAACTCAGTTTTACTCATTTATCTTCCTGTATCTGTGGGTTTCAGAGCCTGAGGACAACTGCCCCATTAAAATGGGCTTCTACCATGGGCACTTGTTGAAGTTGGTGCCTGAGTTGTGGTAGGATGCTAGTACGGCTTGGTATTTCTGTGTTTCTGGCCTTTCTCTGCAAAGAGGAGGAAGGAAGGATAGCTCTAAGATGAGGGAGCTGAACTGGGCCTTGCTAAATTTGAATTTAATGAGTTTTAAATCCAACTTCTGTTTCATGTTTCCTGGATAGTCTTGAGTAGGTCATTTAAATCACACAGCCAATGGCATCAAGGTTCATAACTTTCCTCAGTTTCCACAACAACCACCAGAATTTAGGCACCCAAATATCTTCAGGGGTGTGGACACTTTGAGCCAAAACCCTCCCATGTTTTCTCCTCCCTCCTCTCTCTGTTTATGCAGACTTTCTAGCACAGAGCCATCCTCTTGCACTATGCTTGTAGAATCCTTCGCAAGAGGGGGTCACCATCAGTAACTGGAGGTGCTATAACACTTCAGTAATTGTAATTCTACAGACCATGCAACTAGTGTTGCCTGCTTCACATGTTTTTAATGGGGGTGGGTGATGAAACACATTCTCTGATGGTTCAGCACTACTTGTTACTTCACTTCCCCTAACGTGATTTCAGCTCATTGAGTACATCGTGGTTACACCTGTAAGGGTGGCATTTTACAGGCAGACTGTCTTGGTTCCTACATTTTCAACTAAATTGGAGATACTGCCTTGCAAACTGACAGTAACATCTAACAGGAGCTGCTTCTGTAAGTGAGCCCAGCAGGGACAGCTGGTCTGAAAATCTGCTTGGGGAGATGGATTTGCTTCTCCGCAGCACTCAAGATGACCAGGTGTTAAAGTAAACATTTCTTTTTGCTTCCAAAGCTCTGATGGAGATGGAATCCACCTTAAGGAAAGTTACCAAGGAGCGCCGAGGCAGGTCATTCAACAAGCATGTCTTTATAGACACCTTGCTGCAGGGGAGCCTGAGTGACCAGCAGGTCTGTGCAGCTGTTATGGCATTACACAGTACTGGAGTTTTGCTGGAAGGGCAGCTCATTGCATTGTAGCCTTTCATTAAATTTTTGCATCTTGGGTCAGATTCCTTACTAAAGTAGAGTTCCCTGGGATTTTTCCTACACCTACAATGTTCAATTGTGTTTGACTTTGGTAGCTTTTCTTGCCACTTCTTCGATGCTATTTTTGTGAACCAGAAGTATGTTAGTATTGAGCATGTCTCATGTGCCATTTCAGTGGAAGTGCTACAGAGAGTTCAATCCTTATCTTCTATATGTATTTCCTGCCCTCTGCACTAAAGGGATTTCATATGCTTCAGTGGAGAATGTGCTACTTCTTTTTTTATCTTTACAGTCTTACAGACTTCATTCTCTAAAGTAAATTTTATTTCTAGATTCTGGAAGATACGATGATTTTCTCCTTGGCAGGATGCATAATCACCGCTAACTGTAAGTACAGATTGTATGCAACTTTCCATCTTTTCACTCAGCTGTCTAAAACTGTGTGATGGTATCTGAGGCTAATAAAAAAATATATTCATCATTCTTTCCCTCCTGAGCTAATTTTTACATCAACTCTCAACACAGCCTCACAGCTGGTGACCTGAAACTAAGCTGTGTTTGACAACCTTCCCAGTCTTTTGGTGAACCTTAGAATTTCTTCCCACCATTGATGCCAAATTTGATGACAAAGCACCAAAAGATGGTACCTCTCATCAGAGAATATCCTCTGTATGTGCTCCAGGGAGTCTGTTATATCAAGGGCCTTGATTCATCAAGGATTCCAGATAGTTCGTACAAATAGACAGTTAGGAGAGTAGTACATTTTCTTGTACCTTTAGGGGAACTGCATTTTACATTCTCATTTCTTATGCAAGGTTTCTTTTTCTCTCTGCTATGGAAGATATCTCTTGACTAACTTACAGCATAGATGTAGAGGAGACAAGTGCTGGCCAACCTGCTGGAGAAAGCTCTACTGTTCTTGTTTTTTCCATGTCAGAAGCCCCAGATGTTGCCATCTGGAGCACACACTTGTGATATACTGAGGAAGCCCCCTCTGATACTTTGGACAAACCAGACTTTCATCTGGCTGGTTGGTCTAATAATTGTGGTTCCCCAGAGTTTGCTGAGCTGTGTGATCCCTTCCCGGGAGCTGTGAGGCTGAGTAGCTCAGTCTCTTGCACAGCTCCCTAAGCTCCTTATAGCATTGGAAAGAGAATTTTAGCTTGCAAGGTCTCTTGTTACACAGGAGTTCAGCCTCTACTCCTAGCATTAAATACAGAATCAGTACAGTACTGCTGTGAACAGAGGTCCCCCTTTTCTGGGTCAAAAGTAATGTTGCAAATACAGGAAGTAAGAAAGCAATGCAGTTTGTAAAGGACTGAATTTTCAGTCTTATCTTGATTTCTTCCCCAGTGTGCACCTGGGTGGTCTACTTTCTGACAACCTCAGAAGATGTTCAGCAGAATCTCTACCAGGAGATGGACCGTGTTCTGGGGAAGGGGCCAATTACACATGAGAAAATTGAGCAGCTCAGGTGGGTTATGAGATTCTCATGGTGGGGGCAGTGCCTCGATGTGCTAGAGCCTGATAGCCAGCCTATACTTGACCAGGAGAAAGCATCCAAAAGCTACTCACTTGCCTTTTTTTTTTTTTTTTTTTTTTTTTTCTTCCTGAAAGTAGTCAATGCACAAGATGACTTTCAGCATAGGGCTCTGGACATAGACACTATAAGATAGCAGCATGGTCTCTTTAGTATATATTTAAAGTATGTTATAGTCACAGTATCACTAAGGTTGGAAGAGACCTCGAAGATCATCAACTCCAACCTATCACCACAGACCTCATGACTAGACCATGGCATCAAGTGCCATGTCCAATCCCCTCTTGAACACCTCCAGGAATGGTGACTCCACCACCTCCCCGGGCAGCCCATTCCAATGGCGAATGACTCTCTCGGTGAAGAACTTTCTCTTCACCTCAAGCCTAAACTTCCCCTGGCGCAGCTTGAGACTGTGTCCCCTTGTTCTGGTGCTGGTTGCTAGAGAGAAGAGACCAACCCCTTCCTGGCTACAACCACCTTTCAGGTAGTTGTAGAGAGCAATGTCACCCCTGAGCCTCCTCTTCTCCAGGCTTCTCCAGTCTTTTCAAAGGGTCACAGAACTAGGATGACTGCTTATCAGTGTGCCTTTATTTTTCATGCTTCAGTTGGTTCAACTGAGTGTATTTTGTATTTGGACTAGTGTTGGAGTTTCAGTAAAGGAGTGTTGAGTATGTGGTTTTTTTGCCCCTTCTTGTATGGGTGAGAGGTCCAGGCAAAGGGCTGGTGTGTTTATGATTTTTAGCAGTTAGTTTTGTTTAAAATATGGAAAAAAAAGTGTGGGAAAGAGGGATTTCAGTAATCTTCACTAAAAGTTGATAATTCAGTCTAATGCTTCTGTGAATGATGCTGGGACTCCTTGCCAGAAAAAAATGAAGTGCCTCAGTGAGGCTTGAGACAGGTTTAGGAGCAGACTGTGACCCTAAATGCAGCTGTTGACTCAGCTTTCCTTACTGCCACAAGGATGAGGACGAACTAGGACAGTTAAACTTACCAAGTCTTAATGGTTGCAGATACTGTCGGCAAGTCCTATGTGAGACAGTGCGAACAGCAAAGCTTACTCCCATTGCTGCACAGCTTCAGGAGCTGGAGGGCAGAGTGGACCAACATACTATCCCTAAAGAGGTAGGACAGTACTGGGAGCACCAGGCCACTCTCTTTTACTGAAAGGGAATTTTCTGGTTCCTGTTCTTGTAGAGGGGTGAGGCAGGAAGAGCATTTCTTCTGATGCTGTTGAACCTGAGCAGCTGCTCTATCATCTGGAAGTACAGTTTGGCTCAAAGTTCACCCTGCAGTTCTTCTGTGGGAGAGGCTTTGGGAATTCATGTTCTCTTGCTGAACAGATTTGCTACCAGTTCTAGGTCTACCAGGAATGAATCATCTTTTGAAGGGGCTTATGGAATCAGTTGTGTGTGAAAGAGCATGATTTTGGGCTTGATCATATGACCCATATTTTCCACACAACATGGTACCTTCCATTGCAGAAAATAAAAGAGACCATACATACATGCCAGCAAGAGTAGAGGAATGGGATCGGACCCTCTCTAACCAGCACCAGTTGCAACATGGGCCTTAGAAGTTAAAATCTGAACACATGGACATGGATTGTGGAAATTTGTAGATGAATATAGCATAACAGCTTTTAGAAGTAGCTAATAAATGCAACTAGTCTACAGAATAATTGCCATCCAGCAGGGCTGTCCAGAGGTGTCTCTGTTTCTGCATTTGTTTTTGCTCTGACATATACGTCCTAATTTTCTTTGCAGACACTTGTGCTGTATGCTCTTGGTGTGATGCTGCAGGATAGTTCATCATGGCCATCACCATACAAGTATGTAGAATCAAGAATTTTATTGCAACTAATTCCTTTCCTTTTTAAAAAAATCCATATATATTACAGCACAGCCTGTTTGGTTGCAGGGCCTGCCTTAAGCAGATTTTAGAGATGAAAGGCAGTCTGTAAGAAAATCAGTTTATGAAGGTCTTGGTTTGTTTGTCTCCATGAGTAGGACTTTGGAGCAATTCAAGTCATGATCCTCCCCTGCTCCAGTCTGCGTGTGCCTGAGTGTATTGGTTAGAGTTTAACAAAAACCTTTTTTGCACACACATTCTTTTTCAGGTTTTCTTTGAGAGTAACAGTGATTTGAATGGCTTTGGAGTCACTGCTTCTCATCATGAAACAGTGATGCAAGGAGAAAATGTCAGTCTGAAGTTTCATTTTATTCAGGGGGGAGGCAAATGGTACTTCATTACCTCTAGCTGTGAAAACAAAACTGCATCCAGGCCAGAATTTCAGATGATAAAGAAAAAATTTGCTGTAGCTTTCTCTGGCCTCCAGGTGGCAAATATTAACATGTATCTGACTTCACTTGGGCTGGAAAGAAAATGTGGGACACAGCTGACTGGCTGGGATCACAGATGGAGTTGCTTTGCTGGAGTTGCCAGCAAAATTTAGAAAGACCAAGTTAGTGAGACTCTCTGTTTTGTTGGTAATTTCTTGCTTGTGTATGTGCCTGCACAGAAAGCCTCCACACACTTTTTTCTTTCATAGGTTTGACCCAGAGAGATTTAATGATCAACTGGCCATGAAAAACCTCTCCCTGCTGGGTTTTTCAGGAAGCCAAGAGTGCCCAGAGTTGAGGTAAGTATAGGAAAAGTCTTTTTGTGTCTCTGTCACAGACAGAAGAGAAGAGGCTTTCCGTTTCTTCTTGCAACTGCTAAGACAGTCCAAGCTGGCAGTTGTCTTTAGTAAAATCTACATCGCAGCAAGGGTTTCATTCTTTTCTCCTGCCTCTTCCCTCAGGTTTGCCTATATGGTGGCTACAGTTCTGCTGAGTGTCCTGGTAAGGAAACTGTATCTCCACCCAGTGAAAGGGCAAGTCATGGAGACCAAATATGAGCTGGTAACCTCACCAAAGGAGGAAGCCTGGATAACGGTGTCTAAGAGAAGCTAAGAGCAAGCAAAGCAAGGGGCTGAAAGTGCCAGCAGGGCGGTCCTGAGCAAGGGTCTTAGGGGGAATTGCTGGCACCACACGACTTCAGCCAAGGATTTTTACATTCAGATTTTGTTACCTTCCATGTTCTTAACCACGTACTTCCCGAGTACTTTTCTAACTCACCTAATAGTCGTATTAAAGTAGATTTAATCTGTCTGCCTTTTTACATTTGCTTTTGGATCTCTGGTCAAACCATTGCAAAGGGAGGAACAAAATCTTGCAGTGCTATATGTATGAGCTATTTGGTGTCTGCTAATCAAAGGCTAGACCCCTTGTTAATCCAGCCCCTTTCCAAGAGCAGCTAGGGCTGGAGTGCCTGTCTTATCCAGTGAACTGCTTCTTCATGGGTTCCAGCTACATAAGACCTTGGAGAAAGAAGGACAAAGCCTTTCTCTCTATATAGGTACTTATATTCAGTGTCTTTTCTTCCTTTCAGCTATAGCTGTAACTGTCAAGAAGAGAGAGATATATCTCATGAGAAGTATGTGTGAGAGTGTGTGTGAGAGAGAAAGAAAGTGGGGCAGGAATTGCACCACCGATTCTCTTGCTGTACAATCTTGCTGTGCTTTGGGATTGCAAGCGAAAGAATGACTATGAAATGCTAGAAAACTGAGAAGAATAAATTTGATTCGGCCCCTGAGAAAACAGAAGCATCACTAATAATATAATGAAATGAAATAAAACCACTGAACAAAGCCGTGAGATAGAGATTCTCTGTCCTGACAGTTTTGAGGGCAGTGTCTCGTCTAATCAGCATCAGAAATTGACAGATGCTTGCAATTTATTCAGCACTGGGTCAGCATGAGATTGGTCATGCAAATACTGGGAAGAGAGAGTGCTGATTTTATAGGGCTCTGGATTAATGTTGTACTTAACTTAAAAACCTTTCAAAGAATCATTTTCCTCCTCTAAAATAGGTGCTAGCCAAAGCAGCACTGCGTGCCACATGTTCACATGCCTTTCCCCGTTTCTTTCTTTCCCTTTTGGCCATCACAGGCCAGCTCCTGAAAGACTTTTTCAGAGCCTCACTGAGTGGCTTGTAGGGTAGGAGCCTCTTACCCTATTGTCTCACTGGAGTAATTGCCATATTACTTTCTTTTCAGGTTGTATTTCTTCCACGTTTTTTTTCTCCCTCTCATAGTTTCACCCTTCACCTGATCTTTTCAAGTCTTTTCCTCATAAACATGATTTCTGTCTTTTCCAACCAAAACAATTCTATGAATCTGTTAGTGCCAGTTCCTAGCCCTCTAACCATGCTGTGGAGCTGTGTGGTGGTAGGTGAGGTGTTGCTCAGCCTGCAGCTGTGTATGCCTAAGCTGCTTTTGCGCATGGCTACCAAAGCACTACAGGGCAGAGTGTGTGGCACCCATTAAAGCTACTTTCTATTGCCTCTGCAGACAGGGCACACATACCTGCGACTCTCACTTCTGCAGACATTGTTCCTCTTACTGGCACCTTCCAGGTCAGGAAATATGTTGCTTTTATAAAAATGGTTTTGCTCCGGTATTGCTGCCAAGTGGCAGCCTTAATGCAATCCTGTCATTTATTATGGGGTTAACATCTGATACCAGCCTTTGTGGGTACCAGACAAGGAAAATTCTGCTCTTGGATCAGCTTTGTTTTTGGTGGAGCTGTAGAGATTCTAATCTCCCCCTAGTGCAGTTATGTTGGAAGAGGTGAGACAGAGATGCTGTTCTGCTGTTTCTTGTCTGCCAGGCAGAAAAAGGGTTGTGCAGTTCAGTTTGCTGGCTCTCTTGCATGCATTTTTGTAATGAACTGCAGGAAACCTCTTGCTAATTTGACCTCCATTTAATCAAAGGTTGGTCGTGTCCCCAGATGGCAATTCATGTTAGGCTTTGCTTCACTGCTTATGCTAAAAAGGCCTGTTTTTCCTGAAGGTTCCAGAGAAATCAGTGTGGTAAAGGATTTTACTTTAAAGCATCCCTGGTGTGCAGAGGAGGCAAAATAGAGGTTAAGTTATTACCACCTTGGGAGAAAATGGCGCACATACTTGCGGCACGCACTTGTGACTGCTAGGAACTTGACAAGGAGTAGCTGACTGTGATAGAACTGAGTGGTGAAGATCTGCTTTCTTGTAGTCATGTTGTAGGAGTAAACCTTTCAGACACCAGCAAAGCTTCCCAAGTATAATTGTCTGTACTTCTGTTACAGCATTTCTCTGCCTTACTGGAGCTGAAGAGGCCAAATACCTTGCAACAGCCCTTATCAAGTTACAGAATCACAGAGTGTTAGCAGTTGGAAGGGACCTTGAAAGATCATCTAGTCCTCATAAAAGGCAGCCTGGTTGGTTAACCGTGACTTCTCCTTGATAAAACCATGTTGACTGCTCCCAATGACCTCCCAGGTATGGAGGTGAGGCTGACTGGTCTATAGTTACCTGGGTCCTCCTTCTTGCCCTTTTTGAAGACTGGAGTGATGTTTGCATTCCTCCCGTCCTCAGACACCTCTCCCGTTCCCCATGATTTGTCAAAATGATGGAGATTGGATTAGCAATGAATTCTGCCATATCTCTCAGCAAATGCTTGTGCATCCCATAAGGATTTATGGATTTATGGATGTCTGGATTGCTTAATTACTCCCTATCTCAGTCCTCATCAACCAAGTCAAACTCCTTCTTTATCCTGCCTTGCTGTGGGGCCTCATGGGTCTGGGCAGTCTCCAGCAGTATAGACAGAGACAAAGAAGGCATTCAGTAGCTCTGCCTTCTTTGTATCCTCTGTCACCAGCACACCCACCTCATTCAGCAGTGGGCCTGCATTGCCTCCAGTGTTAGTTTTGTCTGCAGTGTATTTAAAGAAGCCCTTTCTGTTGTCCTTGACATTTCTTGCAAGATTTAATTCCAAGGAGGCCTTAGCTTTCCCAGTTGCCTCTCTACATCCTCTGACAACAGTGGCCTTCCTCCCAAGTGGCCAGCCACTCCTTGCATGGTCTGTAGACTCTTCTTCCACTTGAGTTTGCCCAACAGTTCCCTGTTTAACCATGCCAGTCTCCTGGCTCTCTTTCTTGATTGCCTACCCATCAGGATACTCTGATCCTGAGCTTGGAAGAAGTGGTTCTTAAATGTTAACCATCTATCTTTGGCTCCATTACCTTCTAGTTCCCTGTCCCATGGGATTTCCCCTACCAATTGCTTGAAAAGGCCAAAGCTGGCCCTGCTGAAGTCCAGGATTGTGATCCTGTTTTGGTATTCTCTTCCTACCACACAAGATCCTGAGCTCCACCATCTCATGGTCACTGCAGCCAAGGCTGGCCTCAACCTTCACTGCTTAAGCCAGACCTTCCTTGTTAGCAAGTATGAGATCCAGCAGCACTCCTCTCCTAGTTGGCTGGTCCACCATTTGCATCAAGAAGTTATCATCCATGCACTGGAGGAACCTCCTGGACTGTGGATGGCAGTCTGAGCAGGCCTTCCAGTAGTTCTACCCAGCCTTCTGGGTAGTTAAAGTCGCCCATGAGAATCAGGGCCTGTACTTGTGAGGCTACTATCAGGTGTATGTTGAAGGCCTCATCCATTTCCTCGTCCTGATCTGGTAGCCTGTAACACCCATGCTGGTCTGCCCCTTAATTCACAACCACAAACTGGCTCCTCATCCACCCCTGGATAGAACTCAGTACATTTTAGTTGCTCTCTCACATGAAGAGCAACTCCACCACCTCACCTTGCTGTCCTACCTTTCCTAAAAAGGACACAGTCATTCATGACCCCATTGCAGTCATGTGAGCTGTCCCACCATGCCCTTGGCATTGCCACCAGATCGTAACCCCTTGACCACACACAGATTTCTAACTCCTCTTTATTTCCCATGCTGCATGCATCAGTGTACAGCCATTTCAGGGACTGAGCTGAGCACACTGATCCCACCTCAGCAGGGTGGGAGGCCTTCTGGTCTTCATTAATACTGGAACACTGCCCCACTGGTGCAAACTCGGATACAGCCACACCCCCTTCGAATCCTGAATGAAAAATTAGTGTAATTCCATATAATTTGTTATGAATTTTCTGTCAGCCTGCACAGGTATTGATCATCCTGAAGGACTGTTTTCAGTCTGCACCAGTAAGCAAGCATGCCACAGGAGTCTGTAAATGTGACCCAAAGTGCTGGAGAAAGCTGATCATTAGTTTGTGTTTGCTCAAAACTGCTATCAAAAATATACCCTGACTCATCAGTTAAGGAAATGTGTTGAACATGGAGGGAAAGGAGTGGGGTAAGGTGTTCTCAATCATTTGTTATGCACTGCTTGGAGTGAGACAGAGGTCGTAGCCACATTAAGTCTGTAAGTTTCCTTTCCTCACTGTATATGTGTTGGTCATTTCAGACAGCCTAACTAGCATAGTGAGTATAGTACAGTAAAGTGAAGTGAATGGAGAGGAGAGGAGAGGAGAGGAGAGGAGAGAGGAGAGAGGAGAGGAGAGGAGAGGAGAGGAGAGGAGAGGAGAGGGAGAGGAGAGGAGAGGAGAGGAGAGGAGAGGAGAGGGAGAGGAGAGGAGAGGAGAGGAGAGGAGAGAGGAGAGGAGAGGAGAGGAGAGGAGAGGAGAGGAGAGGAGAGGAGAGGAGAGGAGAGGAGAGGAGAGGGCGTATTAAAGGAACTTCTACAACTTATATAAACTCGGGGAACATCGCTGGCATAGCTTCATTGGTTCCCCACAAGTGACCACACATCGCACTACTATAGATTATTGGTCAAACTACTACTAACACGCGAGGTTGTTGATGCAGGTGCGCGTCCTGTTATTCCCAGATAACTTTCTGTGTTTATAGCTACCACTGTCCTGCTTTAGTTATGTGCTGAGGCACAGCACTGTTTTGCTACAGTGCTAGCCACTTTTGCACATATGCTGAGCATGGCCTACCACCATGTCAGGCTCTAAGCCTACACTGCCAGATTGCTCACACTGCTTGTCGTTGGCATTGCCACAGAGACCTTATTGCTGTCTACAACTACCTGAAGGTTGGTTGTAACCAGGAGGGAGTTGGTCTCTTTTCTCAAGCTACCAGCACCAGGACAAGAGGACACAGTCTCAAGCTGCGCCAGGGGAAGTTTAGGCTTGAGGTGAGGAGAAAGTTCTTCACTGAGAGAGTTGTTCACCATTGGAATGGGCTGCCCAGGGAGGTGGTGGAGTCACCATTCCTGGAGGTGTTCAAGAGGGGATTGGACATGGCACTTGGTGCCATGGTCTAGTCATGAGGTCTGTGGTGACAGGTTGGACTTGATGATCTTTGAGGTCTCTTCCAACCTTGGTGATTCTGTGAAGTTGTAGACAGGTGGAGGTTGGTCTCTTCTCCCAGGCAACCAGCACCAGAACAAGAGGACAGTCTCAAGCTGTGCCAGGGGAAGTTTAGGCTTGAGGTGAGGAGCAAGTTCTTCACAGAAAGAGTAATTGGCCATTGGAATGTGCTGCCCAGGGAGGTGGTGGAGTCGCCGTCCCTGGAGGTGTTCAAAAAAGGATTGGACGTGGCACTTGAAACCATGGTTTAGTTAGTCATGAGGTGTTGGGTGATAGGTTGGACTTGATGATCTCTGAGGTCTTTTCCAACCGTGTGGATTCTATGATCTTATGGCCCAGACATCTCTTCTGGCTGTAACATGGGGAGACAGGTAAGCATTGGAAAAAAATGCCTTAGTCTAGGAACAAAGCCAAGAGGGGAAGGCTGCTCCTATAATATAGAGAGTTACTGTTTTTTGTGTTTCATATTTCTGCTCTACATTGGATCGATACTTCGCAAGTTCCACTGGATGGTTTTGAAAAGCATACAGAAAAGCTGTCATTCAATTCCAGACTCTTACTGTAGAACAAGCTTCTACAAAGGGCTACAATCTCATAGAAGGTAAGAGGCTAAATATGTCTCTGTTCCTCTGCAACCTGCTGCTTTCAGCAGCACACAGCCAGCACAGGTGCCAGGAACAGTCAGGTCATTGCTAATTGATTGCCATGTCTGGTTTTGGCTGGCAAAGCTTTTTGTGCCTTGTACTGGTGGAACTGGTGAGACAGTTGTTAGCATAACTTTGAGAAAAGCAGACAATGTATTGAGCTAGTCTCCCACAAGCTCTAAAACATCCATGAAGTGTTACCTCTAGATTTTAATTAATCTGGGCTGCATAGAGAGCCATTATTGCTAATTAGTAATATCCTTCTGTTCCCAGCTGTTTGAGGACTTGCAGGTAGTGGCTGTGGCATGCAGCAGAGAGTTTGGGGCTGTATGTTTTATTTTCCATCATTAAGTGGAGAAGATGGTCTTGGCAACTTCTGTCTCACTTTCTGCAAAAAAAAATGTTGGCTGTTGGGCAGAGTGGACATTTGCCGATTTAAAATACCTCGAGCGGCATTCATGCCAGCTCCCCCAGCTGTACAGTTATGTGAACCTGAGGCTGCTGACAATCCACACTGGGACAGTGTATCTATCTCTCACCTGCATAGTTTGTTTCTGGACTTTTTTGTATTAAGTCACAGATGAGTAGCAGTGCCTTCTCGCTCTTTCTGTCTTGGGAACTGTGCACACATTTCTCACTGACAGCAAGAGATGTCTGTAGAGTCTTACCCCTCAAGAGGGCCATGTATTATCTTCCTAAGGTTTCTGTTACTGATACAAAAGATACAGATACATCCTGATCAGCAGAGTGAAATCTACAATTTATTGACTTTGTTTTTTCTGCTTGGATTCTCTTATGGCTTTGGGACAAAATGAAAACACTTTGAGCTGTGGTGGTTTGGCCCTGGCTGGGGGCCAGACACCCACCAAAGCTGCTCTGTTACTCCCCTTCTTAGATGGACAGTGGAGAGAGAAAATAGAACCAAAGACCCGTGAGTCAAGACAGAAGCCATTTAATAGGATGAAAAGCCAAAGCAAAGGCTGCATGCAGAAGCAGGAGCAAAGAAAGATGTTACTGCCTGCTTCACATCAGCAGAAAATGTTCAGTCACTCCTGGGAAGTAGGGCTCCGATATGCATAGTGGTTGCTCTGGAGGACTAATGTCATCAACAGATGTCCCCACACTTCCTTCTTCCACTTAGCTTTTTTACCTGAGCTGACGTCATATGGCATGGAATACCCCTTTGATCAGTTTGGGTCAGCTGGCCTGGCCATGTCCCCTCCTAAGATCTTGCCCACCCCTCAGCCTATTGTGGGGGTAAAATGTTAGAAAAGCACAGCCTTGGTGCGTGGTTCAGCAGTAGCTGAAACACTGCTGCGTTATCAACACCCAGCTAGATCACTGCAAAACACAGCACTAGAAAGATGCTATGGGAGAATTAACTCCAGCTCAGACAAACCCGGTATAGGAGGATGCAGAACTTCCACTACTTCCCTACCCCTTTTATCAAGGGTGACAAGAAAAGGGAGAAAAAGCTCCCAGTAAGATGGAAAATCTCGATCACTTGTGGGTATGCCACAAGGAAGTGGAACTGTTGTAATTACTGTGGCAGCTCTTGCTGCTTCTTTCCACTTGCCCAAAGCAGAAATTGCTGGAAAATATTCCAGACGTCTTTCTCTGGAGCCTGAGAGTATGTACCTATCTTGGCATTTTTCCCTACTTGAGCTCAGGACTGGTTTTCAGGGAAACAAAAGGTCTACTTGACATCCCTTAAAATTCAGTGCTGGGTTTTTGGTGGTAGCAGACCGGGAAGAGGAACTACCACAGGCAGGGGAAAAAAGTGCTCCTCGCATATGGAGGGTGGGGAAGGAAAGAAGATAAGGGTTTCCATGGCAACATTCCTTAAAGATAAGTATTTTTAAATCTGTGTGAATTTTACCATTCAAAACACAGTTGTGTTTCTCACAAAAAGATTTGGAGGAGGGCTTGAGTGGAAAGAATGTTTCCCCTACTTTTTAGGTAATTTCTGTTTCTTTTACAGAGGAGCTTGAACCCAAGAAAAATGAAGTACGTGCAATTGCTCCGATGGCAATTCTCCTGTAAAGAAAAGCCATGCTTCCAGGAGGCAAAAAGCATCAGTCATAGTTTTGCATCTGCACCAACACCTCTGGCACAAGCACTTGATCATCGCTTTAATGGGAAAAGTAGTTTAAATAGATCAATGCCAGGCCAGTAAAAAAAGTCACAAGGACAAATCTTGCAGGATTCTACATTAAAACCAGTATAACTTGGAGCAAAGTTTTAATTATAAATGAGATACAGATACATGATAGTAGTGATGATAAGGTATCCTTTTGCTTTGGCCAGGGAGGATGCAGACCTGGAAGGGCAGAGGAACTAGCAAAACATGTCACTGGTGTCACTTGACAACAGTGAAAAATTGCTCCAGGTGGGCAACTGATGCTCCAGTGACACTAGTAGGCAGGAAGCATTTGCTTTCTAGGTGGAGTATTAGTGCTGGGGCCACCTCTGAACCTCTCTGAAGCTAATCTGCTCTAGTCTCTGCAGTAACCAGCTCATGGGCACTGGCACACTCTGCTCTCACCTCCCTGCTGGCATCCGGGCAGGTCATCTCTCTCACAAGCCTGGCAGTGAGACATCCAGTGATGTGCCTGCTTGGCTGCCAACTTTGTAGTCTCACCAAAAAAAGCTTTTTTTTTTTTTTTTTTTTTTTTACAGTTGCTTCCAACTCAGTAATGACTCAGACACTGCAGCAAGGGTAAAGCAATCATCTTCCCCTTCAGAGCTTTCAGCAGAAGGCCCTGGCTATCCCTTTTAAAAGACAGTTTGCTGGGACCAGCCATCAGCCAGATTCAGTTCTTCAATTTAACTGATGGAATGAGATGCTCCAACATTGCATACTGCTGGTTCAGGGACTGTGTTTCAGCATTGGACTGAATGATTTCTACAAGTACTTTGTGTTCAGAAGCCTTGGGAAAGGGGAGACTGGGAGGGAATGAAGAGCCATATGTAAAAGAGAAGGTGCTATTCATCTGTTAAGACTCCTGTCCTGACCACATTTCCCTAGGCCATGAATCCAGGAAAAAACAAGTATCTATTGGAACAATAAAAGGAAAACCAATCATATTTGGCCATTTATCTTTTGGGGTGAGGGAGGGGAAGCAAATAAGGATGTTGGAAAAAGCAAAGTTTATAATATGAGGGCTTGTTAGCTGTGAGTTATTAATTATGTATATCATGTTTATCCTATCTCTTTAAGACCACTGTGGTATTCTGTGTTGCACACTGATGACATAGCTCCATGTATTTGCCTTACAGCTGAATCCTGGAAGATGGAGGAGCTCTGTGATACCTAATTAACAAATGCAGCAATTCCAGTCCCTGCTTAGCAGCCTTAGTATCCAGTATGTCACAAGCTGAGTCTTATTCCATTGTTGGGTGCTTTTAAGTCAGCCTGGTACAGTGACAGAATTCAGGGCAGCACATGCATTAGACAGCAATAACTGGATTACTGCAGTGCGAGGGAGAGGAAGAATGCTGCCCTGTTGCTACCTATATGAGCATTTTTGCATAGCTCTAAGCTTCCACAAATGCAGTTTCCAGGCCCACAACCCCTGCCTTCTGGCAGCTTGGCTACCACCTGGAGCTGTCCTTGAGGAGAAACGTATGGCAAATTTGTTTCTGAACATGCTTGGGTTTTGTCCGGTGGCTGTCCTGCTTTTGCAAGCTCTTCCAAGAGTCTGAATGGGGGAGAGGTACCTTGGGAGGAGAGGAGTGAGCCATGTGAGTTAATGGTAACTGACAGGGATACCTGCAAGAATACAGCATCACATATGATGGGAAACCAACTGGACCAACAGTTGCAGCCATCTTACATTCACTGCTGAGCAAGATGTTTTGGAACAGAGTTTGAAGCCCTTAGTCCTTCTGCTGTGCAGAATCCGTATTAAATTTGCCAGCTCCTTCACCTTGATGATATTGTGATACTGTTCTAAAAGGGAAGAGCAAATTGGTTGCTTGCCAAGTCTGCTCTAAATTAACCACAAGCATAGGCTTGGGGTTGCAAACCTTTGTACGACTGTGGCTCCTATTTATGCTGTGTGATTGCATTGTATACACTGGCTATTCATATGTTGGCCTAGCACAGTTGCACTTAAATATTTGTTGTGGCTTTCAGTCATTAGAAGCTAAATTTTGGAAGCTGTTTAGGTGTTTGGGTTTCAAATACCCCAAAAAGCACCTGCTTGGCTACTTAAATGCCTAGATGTCTTTGTAAGTCTAGTATTGTCATAATGCAAAGAAGGAGGAAATGATACAGAGGTTTTGCTGCATCAGGCCTCCAGTTTCATATCCCAGCAGTGATAACTAGGCAGGGTCTATTGCTATATATACACCATAGTTCATAGTGAAGCTCTTTTGTGCTTGAGGAAGCTTGCTGGTGACTTTTATATAATAAAAGCAAAATACTGGAAACATACATCCTGCATTAGTCCTCATGTATTTTACAGTGTGGAAAACCAAGCTGAGCAATCATATTTTCTCAGCTACCCTCAAGAACTGGAAATCCTATCACCTCTGTGTTTCTTTCTCCCACTACTGCAGCACTGGTCTTGAAATTGTCACCACAGCTAAAAATCCTCGTTCTGTAAATTAAACTGTGATTTTAAAACATTTTACCATGCAGCCTCCTCATAAAACTTCACTAAATCTTTTGCTGGTGTGACTCACTCAATTACTCATGTAGACAGACGTTCAGATAATAAAAGTAGTTAATGGAAAACTGTGAGAAATACTGCTGGTTTCTCAGGAGGCAAGAGGGAGAAGGCTACTGCGAGTATTTTATCCTAAGAGGTGCTGAGTTCACTGAGCTCCCAGCCATTTTTTTTAAGATAAGGGCTTCTCCATTCTGCTTTTTCCTTTGTGTAAAAACAGCTTCAAAAATCAGATTGTCAGCAGAGGAGCAAAAGTACACCATATATATACGTCTGCTCCTCTTCCTACAAATCCGAGATGATAGCCAGTCTGTGCCCTGAAATAATCTCTTCATGCTAGCAATGTATAGACTTAAACAGAGATGTACTATAGAGTAGTAAGATAAGACTTTGACGTGAAAGCCCCTTTATGCAATGAAATTGCACATGTATGATGGCTTCAGTGAGACTTAGAATTAAAATAAAAGTGGAACTAGTGGAAGGGACAAAGTGATTAGAGCTGAAGGCTAGCTGGTATTAGCAAAACAACTGCAACAGTTAACTCTTGGTTATGCGGTCCTGAGGCTGATAGATTTTTGAGGGATGTACTGCTGCAAATGGCTGTGCAAGCCCCTTCCAGCAGCAGTGATGGGTATGAAAAGAGAGAGGACATGAGGATGTGCTCATTCTTCATGCAAGATGAGTTGGGAAGGAGACTGTGGCTTGACTGTAAAGTAGAGCTCTTGGCACAGAGAAACTGCATGGGTGTTGAGGCTGTGGACCTGCGAAAGTAAGCTGTCAAATTATATTTAGCAAATACATACTGCAGGAAGGCACAGAGAAGGGAGGAGGGGAACTAACATGTATCTGGGCCCCATGGGTAGTGATCACACAGAGCAGGGAATGAGGCTGTTCAAGAGAGGATGAATTGCCTTGGTGTTCCTGATCCGGATAAATCTCTGTGAGGCCAAGGGTATGCACAGACTTGTATGATTACTCTGAACAGCAGAGCTCAGCTTCATTAATCTATCAGTAATGGCTCAACCCTAGACTCCATTAAGTGAAGGGTGACCAACCTGTGGCCTTCCAACCACTGACCTCTGACCCTATGCTAGGGATGTCTCCCACAGCAATTCCATTCCCTGGTTGGGGAAGCAGTAGTCTGATCAGGGCTTTTGAAATGAGTATCACAAGCTGCTGTACATCCCAGCTGCACACCCCACTCAGCTCCATCCCAGTAGAAGCTTACTAGTTAAGGCTGGTATCTGACTAGCTGAGGGACCTGAATATACATAAGTCTATCAGACCTGACATGGGGCCTCACAACATCCTTCACTCTAAATCAGAGATATGGGCTGGCTGTTCAGTGGAATATGGTTGGATGGTCACATCCAGAGGGTAGTGGTCAACAGCTCAATGTTGGATAGTGGATGGATACTGGTGACAAGTAGGGTCTCTCAGGGGTCTACACTGGGACCTATTTAATATCTGCTTAATATTCAAGGTGAGGCTCGACAAGGATCTGAGCAACCTGATCTAGTTGAGGATGCCCCTGCTTACTGAAGATGGAGTTGGACTAGATGATTTTTGGAAGTCCCTTCCAACCGAGACCATTCTGTGGAGATACATTTATCAATTACATAGCATGATCAAATACACCCACAGCAGGCTTGCAGATGACACCAAGGTGAGTGGTGCAATTGACACACCTGAGGGATGAGATGCCATCCAGAAGGACCTGTACAAGTTTGAGAAGTGGGCCTGTGCAAACAGGCATGGAGTTAAAACAGCTTCAGAGAAGGACCATGAAAATGATCAGAAGGCTGAAATACCGCTCCTATGAAAAGAGGTTGAGAGAGTTGGGGTTGTTCAGCCTGCAGAAGAGAAGGCTCCAGGGAGACATTACTGCCATCTTTCAGTACTCAAGAGGGGCCTGTAAAAAAAATAGGAGACAATCTTTTTATCAGAGCCTGTTGGAACAGGACAAGTGATTATGGTTTTACATTAAAAGAGGGTACATATAAGGGAGACATTTTTTACAATGAGTATGGTGAAACACTGGCCCAGGTTGCCCAGAAAGGTGGTAGAAGCCCCATTCCTGGAAACATACAAGGTCAGTTTTGAGGAAGCTCTGAGCAACCTGATCTCATTAAAGATGTTCTTGTTCACTTGCAGGGAGGTTGAACTAGACAACCTTTAAAGGTCTCTCCCAATTCAAAACATTCTGTGATTCACAGTATCACCAAGGTTGGAAGAGACCTCGAAGATCATCGAGTCCAACCTGTCACCACAGACCTCATGACTAGACCATGGCACCAAGTGCCACGTCCAATCCCCTCTTGAACACCTCTAGGGACGGTGACTCCACCACCTCCCGGGCAGCCCATTCCAATGACGAATCACTCTCTCGGTGAAGAACTTCCTCCTCACCTCGAGCCTAAACTTCCCCTGGCGCAGCTTGAGACTGTGTCCTCTTGTTCTGGTGCTGGTTGCTAGAGAGAAGAGGCCAACCCCTTCCTGGCTACAACCACCTTTCAGGTAGTTGTAGAGAGCAATGAGGTCTCCCCTGAGCCTCCTCTTCTCCAGGCTAAACAACCCCAGCTCCCTCAGCCTCTCCTCATAGGGCTTGTGCTCAAGGCTTCTCACCAGCCTTGTTGCTTCTATGATCTTGCTGATTCTATGAAAATGGGCTGCAAAAAACCTGTACCTGTACGAATCAGATCAAACCTTCTGTGCTGACATGACAGATGGTCATTTGGGTCCTGTCTTATATTCCAGGCTGCAGAGGTTGTGACTTTGACTAGTTTCTAGTAGGATGGGTATAGCTTAGACTCTTTCCTGCTAAAACATCGCTCATCTGAGTCAGAGCTGTCTTTACATTCCCTCCGAGAGGAGACAACATGGGGAGGCCTGGCTGCCTTCTGCACATAAATACTCTGTCAAACCAGACTGAGGCTGAGTTGGATGATGCTGCTATGACTGATGGGGGCCATCAGTCCCCATCTCCTGTTAGCTATTATTGCATACTGACAAAAATAGCTGTGGGTGAGAGAAAGGGCTGAAATGATCCTGTGTGTTAATCAAGCAGCAGTTCAGAGCAGTTTGGAGGTGAGAGAGGCAGACTGTAATAGTGAACACAAGCTGTGCAAAGAGGAGCTGCCTTCACAGACTTGTGAAAGGAGATTACTCGACCTGGTGCGTAATGGAAGGAGGAAGGAAAACTTCCCAAATGTCATTTATTCTCTTTCCCATGCAAGGGAGTTACGCTAATTCTAGGAACAACACACAATGGTTTGATGGCTCTTGCAAATATGCAAAGCCATAAAAACCTTTTAAAAGATGGTTTATGTGGTAAAAGTATGATTACAAACAGGACAGGATTAACTGAGTTCCAGAGGGCAAGTTCCTGGAGTTATGCAGGTACCTAGAAATCTGAACTTTAATTACAAACAGGAAGAAACAAAGACTTCAGAAAATGGTTCTAACTGTTGTAGCTGCAAAGCAAACTTGCAAATGTGAAACGTCGGAAAAGTTGGTGTGTAATACTGCAATCAGGGCATAAAATTAGTCTAGCACATCACTTGACAGATAGGAAGTCACTTATGTAAATCTAGGGAAGTGGTAGCTGGATTAAGTTGGTCTAATTTAAACACTATTTCTAATTAATTTTGGTATGGGTACAGAGGATTATAGGATGGCCGTTATTCTGAGAGGAAGACTCTTTAAATTTAAATACACAAGAGTACTCTATTAAAATCTACACATGCTGTGATAACAAGCACCTAATTATGCAGACAAGTATGCCCAGCTACTCTGGTGAACAGCTGTGTGCACATATTTCAGAAAATGCTTTTCCTTACACAATAAAACCCACCAGCAGGGCCACTGAGGGGTCAAGAGGTGCCAGACCTGCAGATGGGAGATTCCTGTAAGATTTGCTGATGTTGAGTTCAGATCTGAGAGCAGTTGGGCTCTTGCAGGTTTCCACTAGGTACCTAAAAGCAGAGAGGGAAGATGACACAACAGTTCCTCCTCCCTACAGTCTGGTGCTGCTAATCCAAGTTAAAACTATTAACAGCATCTTTGAAGAACATTTTTCTCTACATCTTCACAATTTTTCCCTTTTGCCAAGGGAAGGATCATACAGGTTTACTGTGGAGATGCCAAATGACAGCTTGACTTCACATCTGAGAAGCGAACAGAGAGGGAAACCTCAGCCTGCTTCCAGCCTGGCACAAATGTGAAGAGTCCTGAGGGCGTGGGCATGAGCAACCCCCATAGCTGCAGCAGCAGCAGATGTGATGTGAGAGCTGAAGCTACTGCGAAGGGAGTGTGGACCCCACTGCCAAGAGCAAAAGTGTTACTTGTTTGCTGCAGGCCCTAGGGTGAGGTGGGAAAGTCTGGCTATGGCTGATTCATGGTGGTGTTGGACAAGGCTTGGAGCTTCACACTGTACAGCAGTCCTGTGTTAGTTGTTATAGTTGGCTTTTCTTCCTTGAGACTTTACAGCAAAGGCTCAGATCAGTGCTTTCAAAATGCACATTAACGATCAGCACCAGGGCTGACACGAGGTCTTTATATCAAAATCAGTATTTTTGGATGCGTAACTCATGTTTTATAAACTTTGGGAATAGAGGGCACCAAAAGCAAAGCTGCATGACACCAGTCCTGTTTTAGGGCAGAGGATGCCAGATCTGTTGTGGAGAGCTGCAGGCAGTCTGACACTATGCTAGCACAGCCCTGCACTGGAGCATTGGTACTGGCACCAGACAGATATCCCTCAGGGCAGTGATTTCCCATCTCATTTTTCTTTCAAGGGAAGACATGTCCAAGGGCTGGCCCAAAGGCTAGGCCATTGCAACCTCTAATTCTGGAAATCATCTGGAGGCTAAACATCTCTATCTGGATGCCCTTTTAACAACTTCCAAGGTGTGGGAACAACTTCCTACAGTACCAGGTTTTCTCTAGCTGCTATCTACCATATCGGTGAAGGCTGGGAAAGTGATTATCAGAGCGCCTTACCAGAGTATGTAACGCACGTCAAGTAACAGAGCTGCACTAGAGACAGCCGGCGTGAAGAGCCTCATGGGAACACGAGCAGAGTAATCACAACAAAAGCTCATTTCAGAGACAAATACGCTCCCCTCAGACAAAGCTGGGATATTTCTGCAGCTGCCTCCGCACCCCTCCCCTCTGTGGACAGAGTGCAGGCGCCGGGCTCTCACCTGCAAACGACCACTGAAAAAACCCTCCATTGACAAAAGAACGCCAGACTCGCTCGTTCCAGCGGCTTTTCTTATGAAATGCTCACAGTGAAGGAGGCGGGAGGACTCCGGGCGCCGGCTCCACCTCTGAAGCTAGGCCTCACAGCCAGCAGCCGCTGCGCACCGCTACCCCGGATACAGCCCACCGCCCCCTGCCACACCGGAAGTGGGTGTGAGCGGCCGTGCGCGTGCGCAGAGGGTGCTGCCTGGCCGCGCCCCGCCCCCGCCGCGGTGGGGGTCTGGCGCGCGCTCCTGCCCGCGGCGCGAGGCCGGGCCCGGGCGGTGGCAGCGCCGGGGGTGAGGGGGTGCGGCGCGAGAGAACGCAGGGTGGGCCTGTGGCGGAGACGGGCGTAGTAGGAGGGTTGGACGGACGGTACGGGGTGAGAGGATGTGAAGATGGCGGAGCTGCAGATGCTGCTGGAGGAGGAGATCCCGGGCGGGCGCCGGGCCCTGTTCGACAGCTACACGAACCTGGAGCGGGTGGCCGAGTACTGCGAGACCAACTACATCCAGGTGCGGCGGGCGGGGCGGGCCGCGCGCAGCTTAACGGTCGTCGTCCTCGCCTAACGGTGGCTGTCTCCGCCTAACGGTCCCCGGGCCCGCGGCGATGAGGGGGTATGGGGCAGCTCCGGCTGGGCAGCGTCCTGTTCTTCTGTGTCATTTGTCGTGGGGCTGACTCCGCTGCCCGGCCCTAGGGTCGGCGGGCGGATCGCGGCACCTCCGTCCTCTTGGCGATGGGAGGTTGATAGGCGAGTGGCACCGGCTCCTTCAGCTTGGAGAGGAGGAAGCCTGGTTCACCTCCAGCGTGAAATACCCCGTCGTGACGAGGCGTTTAAACATGTAATCGATTTCTAAATTAAATTTCTTCCAATTTGTGACTATACTGAATATTTATTGCGGATTCTGTCTCTGTCGCTCCTTTTCGTTCGTTCCCTTCCCACCTTCCACTCTCTTTTGCTGACGCTAGGAAGATGCCTCATTCCTGTAAATACAGTGTTTCTGCTTGTTAATTTAGAGCCCAATGACATGCGTTTTAATCGGGATATGCCTGTCGGTTTGTATTTCCCTTCTCAAGCAGGACTGCAGTATCCTATAGGAAAGGCAGCTACCAAGTCATAGGTGCAGGATCTAGTAGAGATTGATAGAGATTGATAGAGAAATGTGAAGGAGATAATGCGCAAGTTGCTATCATAGTGTGTGATTTTTACAGTCACCACTCTGCAGCCAGGTTGTCGTTAGGACTTCGGCTTTCCTCTCTTTCTGTTTTCACTGGGAAGAGAAGTAAAATATTGTTAGTCTACGTTGATAGGCCAAATGAGTTTCCACCAAAATGAAACAAAAAAAAGGCCCCCTAAGAAGAGTCTGAGTGCATAAGAAAGGAAGGAGTGGAACATGGGTTTGTGGTGGTAGTGTCTAAAGTACAAAGGGTCTGTGCTTTCAGTCTGCTAAGTGAAGAGTGCTTGTGTGTTTTCAAAGGGCAAGCGGGATTGAGATCTGTGTCAAGATTGTTCAGTCCGTGAAAATGGGAAAGAATATTTAACCAGTGATAATAGAATACTTAAAATGTCTCTGTGAAAAACCTCTGGTTGTTTCTTTTGAATTGTTGAAAAGCTGTCCTTTAGAGAGAAGAACGCGCATATTTTGGGTTATTTACAACATTTATCAATTGGAATGATGTTATATAGATGTATTATGTAATAACCTTTTCTATATTGAATTAGTGTGACTTTTGCTCTTTAAGAGAAATATATTGAAATATTTTCATAACATTATAACCTGACATGTATTTAAATTTACGCTTTTTTTGAAAACTGGGAAGCTGGTATTTCTGGAATAGTAGTGTTGAAAGGCTGAACTAGATGTAGCTTAGGATTTTTGTTCTTTCTCTGACCTTTGGTTTATACAAAGAACACAAAAAAAGTTTTAAATAGTGCAATTGAACAGCTCCATTTTGATTGTTTTAATAAAAGCTACAGAGGACTCCATGCTCTTTTGTATAGAGAATAAAAAAGATGGGTTATTGCCCCAGACAGCATACAGTCTGTAAGGGCAGGCTAAGATAATAAGAGACAGATACAGACAGATGGTGAGTGAAGGAGAAGAATGAGGTACTCTTGGTCAGCCTGATGGATTCTGGCCACCACAAAGCAATACCCTGACTACTGGCAATTTATTCAAGCATTGTGACAACAGAGCTTTACAGGAGAGGTGAGAACGAAAGTATGAAATTGTATTGTGAGCGTTGACTGTGAGATGTAGCATGGGTCACAGCGTGAACATGTTTAAATTTTAAACAAGCAGAGAATGAAGGACATCAACTGGGCAATAGGCTGAGAGACCATAGCGTAAGGTTACTGTAGAGAAGAGGAGCTTCTGGATTTAGTGATGTGAGTGTTTCAGTAATAAATCTGTCAGGGAATAAACTTCACAGTGCCAGGCCTACATAAACTCCTGCACAAGAGATGTACACAAAGATGGATATTTGTCTTCCCCTTCAAGAATAGAAATAGGTAAATGGATGTAACTATTGGTTAGTTGGGTATTGGTGTTTTTGATTCTAATAATACTTACTATTCCAAATATATTGTGTCCATTTAAGTCCAAAATATATTCAAAATATTAGCCTTGGATTGCGTGGTGAAGATGTGCTTGTGATTGCTTGGAATGTGTGGAAGAGATTGTCCAGAAAGTTACATAGTGAACATGAATTAATTTGTCTGTAATCATGTAGTGTTTCATTGCTGAATGTTCTTGACATTCAGAGGAGGCTCAAAATGTGCCTCAAAATCTAAACTTCATTTGCAGGATGATAGGCAGTGTGGTGATGGGGGCATTGAAGACGTGTCATCGGACTATATTTGTCAATAGACAAGCCACTCCCATTTGTTTTTTTGTGCCAGTTGGTGCTTGGAAGTTTTCTTGTCAAGTACAAAAATTGTTGCAAATATCAGAGGAGGCATAGGTCAGTTTAATAGAAAATTAATAGAATAAAAGTTTAGTACTAAGGGGAAAGTTTTTTTTTCTTTTCCCCTTTTGGCAGCATCATAGCAGATTTAAAATAATTGAATGTGATCTCTTAATGTGGAAATTGCTAGTTCATAGTAGAGTTGTGCTGATTTAGGAAGGGCAGGTCCTGCCAGACCAACCTGATCTCCTTCTATGATCAGGTGACCCGCCTGGTGGATGTGGGGAGGCCTGTGGATGTGGTCTACCTGGACCTCAGCAAGGCCTTTGACACCGTCCCCACAGCAAACTCCTGGCCAAGCTATCAGCTCATGGCTTGGACAGGATCACACTGTGTTGGGTTAGGAACTGGCTGGAGGGCCGAGCCCAGAGAGTAGTGGTGAATGGTGCCACATCCAGCTGGCGGCCTGTCACTAGTGGTGTGCCCCAGGGATCAGTGCTGGGCCCCATGCTCTTCAACATCTTTATTGATGATCTGGATGAGGGCATTGAGTCCATCAGTAAATTTGCAGATGACACCAAGCTGGGGGCAGTAGTTGATCTGCTGGAGGGTAGAGAGGCTTTGCAGAGGCACCTCGACTGGCTGGACAGATGGGCAGAATCCAATGGCATGAGATTTAACACATCCAAGTTCTGCACATTGGCCACAGCAACCCCAGGCAGTGCTACAGGCTGGGGTCAGTGTGGCTGGAGAGTGGCCAGGCAGAGAGGGACCTGGGGGTACTGGCTGATGGGAGGCTGAACATGAGCCTGCAGTGTGCCCAGGCAGCCAAGAAGGCCAATGGCATCCTGGCCTGCATCAGGAACAGTGTGGCCAGCAGGAGCAGGGAGGTCATTGTGCCCCTGTACACTGCACTGGTTAGGCCACACCTTGAGTCCGGTGTCCAGTTCTGGGCCCCTCAGTTTAGGAAGGATGTTGTCTTGCTGGAGAAGGGCAGCGAAGTTGGTGAGGGGTTTGGAACACAAGCCCTATGAGGAAAGGCTGAGGGAGCTGGGGTTGCTTAGCCTGGAGAAGAGGAGACTGAGGGCTGACCTTATTGCTCTCTACAACTACCTGAAGGGAGGTTGTAGCCAGGCAGAGGTTGGTCTCTTCTCCCAGGCAGACAGTACCAGAACAAGAGACACAGTCTCAGGCTGCGCCAGGCCAGGTTTAGGCTGGATGTTAGGAAGAAGTTCTATACAGAGAGAGTGATTGCCCATTGGAATGGGCTGCCCGTGGAGGTGGTGGAGTCACCTTCATTGGAGGTGTTCAGGAGGAGACTTGATGGGGTGCTTGGTTCCATGGTTTAGTTGTTGGGTGGGTTGGATCGGTTGATGGTTTGGACACGATGCTCTTGAAGGTCTCTTCCAACCTGGTGTATTGTATTGTATTGTATTATTGTATTGTTTCACTTCTGCTTACAAAATGAAAAATCCATCTTGAAAATTTTGGCAGTGTTTATCCAAATGATGATTGATACTGAGTGAGCTCAATTACTTTAGCAACAGGGATGTTACATAAATTTGTATCCTTCCCTTGAGTTTGTGATACATTAGAGCACATCATCTTAAAATTTTGTGGAAGATGCTAGGAAATGCAGCACATATGTAATAAATGGACCTACAGCAATAGAAGATAAAAGGCTGCTGTTTGGGGGGAAGGAAAGAATTTTCCCCTTCATTTTTCTTCACCAATTTAAAAATATTTTCTATTTAAACTTTCTCACAAGCCAATTAGTTACCTAGAAAGGTGATGTTTTTCAAGAGACACTGCTGTGTTAAATAGGAAAATAAATTGCTAGAAGAAAAACTTAGTATAATTTTAACTTGCATGCTACAGCAAGTAGTTTAATCATTTGTTTGTGATTATGATTCTACTTTAATAATTCAGTTTTAAGCATAATTGCTTGCTTTAATTTGCTTGTGTTGCTACAGAAATCAAATAACTTTTCTTGCCAAGAAGGTCTTAATTTTTCTAATATCTTGCAGAAATCATATGGTTATTTCTATATCACGTTTCTTTTAAAGAGAAAGAGAAGATAGGCATTTTTATTTAGGAAGATGTTTTTGTGGTATGTGACACAATGTCAGTCACAGGTTAAATTCTATACTGTCTGTTTACTGCTTTATGTACTAGTCCTGTGTCTTCTGTTACCAAGTTCAGTCTCAGTCTAAACTGTGTAACAGAGTAATTCTATTCAATTTATTTGATGTCCTTGATACAAAAAAGGTATTTGCAGTCTGCATTGACTTATCTGGCTTTTTCATAAAAAGCAGAATGTTGTTTTACTGCACAGAGTGTTGTGTTTACAAAATTTTCCTATTCCTGCATTACTTTTGTTCAGCAGCGTTCCAAAGAAAATATCTGCTTATGAAGTAATGAGACCAAGGAGTTATGTAATTTGCACATCTTGTTACTGATATCCCAACTCTATCTTGGCCCATCAAGTTTCTTTGAGCATGTCCTGTACAAGTCTGTTCTGGAATAGTATTTTGTTTATCATTGTTCTTTTAAAAACTCAGCTGTTTATTTCGTGAAGTTTTTTAGAGTAACTGGATGCTTTTGTCTGTTAACTCTTTGTCACAATACTCAGAAGAAATTACCAGATGGAGGCATTTCAGCCAGTAGGTGTCTAGCATGAACAGATTCAGGATGGGAGGAAGTCCTACCGCCAAAGTTTGCATGCAGAATTGAGTGAAAAGACCAACCTCTGCACCCTGCTCAGCTTTCAGATGGAGCATAGGATTTCCTTGTACTGTACTGTCCTGTCCAGATTCCTCTATAAAAAACTCTGTATTGCTTAGTGTTTCAAGATGAATGTGCTTAGCAGCAGAGACCGTAAAGGATGAGTGAGCTTCTGATTTTCCACTCTTCATAGTCCTCAGGTTGCCATGGCTGTGTTGTGTTTTACATACAGAAACAGCCTTTTGGTGTTAGTGAGGGAAAGGATGGGAAGGGAATTTTTATTCCTGTTCTTAATATTTCATCCTTCTGGTTATTAGATGTCCCTAATTTCAGCTCCTGTAGATACCTTTATTTGAATAGACATAGAGGTGAAAACTACTTGTTTTTTAGTGATTTTACTACATTCCATAGGTCAGTGAATTTCATAGTTGTTTTCTGCATATCTGTTTTATTTACACCTTCAAAGCAAAACCAAGTAGCTGTAGGTTTGGAAGCATCTTCTAGTAAGTAGAAAAAGAGAAGGCAGCATCTCTTGGTTCTAAATTACAGAAATGGTGATCCTTTCAAATAGCAACTTCATGGTTACAGCTGTAGTAGTGTGATGTGAACTTTCTGTGGAGTTGCTTGTGATGACCGGTACTAGTATATAGCTTGTGTACGTAGGGAATTTCAGGTATTATGGTTTATAAACAAGTTGAAGAGAGATCCCTATTCTCTTTACTGAAGATGTTTTTCTCACTTCTCACTCTTGCAGCTGCTTCACAGTGTTTTCTATCCTTTCTTAAATAAGTTATCACAGGTACCACCAGCATTGCTGATGGGCTCAGGTTTGGCTGGTGGTGGGTCTGTTTGGAGCTGGTTTAGAACTGGCTCTGACTTTGGAGAAGGTCCTGATCTCTTCCTGTAGAGAAGCCACATTGCGTAAACCCAAGACATATGCCGGAAGGGACATTGCTTTGGTACACTTCATTTATGTTAGCATTTATTTGTGTTGTAGACAGGTGGGTGTTGTCAGAAATCACAATTGATTGGACAAAAGGAAATGACATTGAGTTATGCCAAGGGAGGTACAGGTTGGACATTAGGAAAAACTTCTATATGAAAGGGTTATCAAAGACTGGAACAGACTGCCCAGGGAAGTGGTTGAATCACCATCCCTGGGTGTATTTAAAAGCTGTCTAGGTGTGGTGCTCAAGGATATGGTGTAGTAGTGGCCCTGGTAAGAGTTAGATAATGGCTGAACTTGTTGATCTTGAAGGTCTTTCCTCACTGTAGTGATTGTGTGTGTGATTACCACTAAATCCCCAAAACTAAGGGGAAACTAAGCGATTGATAAGACTGTATGTGGCCAATGTTATTTTGATTTCAAGAAATGACATTTTCTGCAGATTTGAAGTAATTGGCTAAGGGAGTGAGAGTCTTACTGCTTTTTTTCAGTGTCTCCTCTCTGGTGCCCTCAATGTTAAGCCTGAAAGTGGTTTCACAATCCTTTTTTCTCCATGTTCCTTTGAGGTGGACTCTGTAATGGAACCAGGAATAATACGGATGCTTGAAGGAGTTAGGTAGCTTCACTTGCATTGTCAGGATGCATGAAAAAAATCTTCTGAAGTAACACAGTATATGCCTATTGGACTCGTAAATATATTAAATGGTTGCACAAATTGTTATTGCATGTCTTTCTATACTCAAGTTTTAGAGTGAGCTGCTTGTTAGGTTGGTAGGTTTTGGTGCAGGACTGTGTTGACTATTTCTTTTTGAGTGAATCAGTGTAGCTGGCAAAGTTGCAGTATTAATCACTTAACAAATCCACTTTTCCTTTGCATTAACTGTGCTGTGTTTTGCCAGGAAAGCTAATTTAATACATTTAATAGTGTCAGAAGTTCAGCCTGGAGTTCAGGAAGGATAGGATTGATTCTCTATTGAGTAGATGTGAAAATAGCATAAGCCATTTTATTAGTGGCAGTGGGAATTGCTGGTGGTAATACTGTATATATAGGGAGGAAAATAAAACTTGTAAATATGCTGGTTTCTCTATAAAGTTTTGTAACCCTAAATGTTAATAACAAGTGACATCCCAGTTGTTCCCTTCTATAGTTTTATTTTCAGATTGTTGTCAATGAATAATATTGATCAAGAGTTGTAATTCAGAGAAGCAGGCTTCTGCATCCAACAGTTAATGAGCTCTCAAAAATTCATTGTCTCTTGCTCATGTTTTACTTGTGTTTGCAGTTAGTAATCTTTGTGGCTTAGTGCTGTCGGTTTTAAGGCAGGAAGAGGTGCACCACCATGGTGTACTGTGTAAGAAAAGAGCTTCTCCAGTCAGTGCTTTAGGCAAGTGCAAACTTACTTGTTATGTTCATCGGAATATTTTCTTGGAGAAAGCTTTAAGTGCCATAATTTGCAGCAAGTTTTCAGTAGAGTCTGTCTAGAGTCTACTCCGCTGGCCTGCTTTTTCTTGGATTTTGTTTTCGAATACTGTGTTTTTACACTTAATCATGCGCCTGAAATTAACCTCTTGCTTAGTGATACAAATTTTGTAAATTTTCTTGGATACTTGGAACTCTAGTCATTGAGGTACTCAAACTTCATCATGCAGAACTGCATGTCTGTAGATGAAGCATGTAATCACAGCACAGTGAATTTGAATCGTTTTCTATTTTCAGGGATCTCACAAGTTAGGCTGGCATTTTTAACTTGAAGCAAATGAACTATGTTCTTGCAAATCAGTCGTGCCTGTTTCAGTGAGAAAGCTTAATTTCCTGGTTCCCAGGTGTAATGAACAGTTTGCTCTGTCAAATTTATAGTGATGTACTCTGAACTATGGACCTGATACATGCTATTCACTTTTCCTCCTGCTTATTTCCCAGTAGATGCCATTGTAATATCTATCTTTACTGGTCTTTCAGTTTGAAATTTAAGTGCTTATTTTGTTACTATTGGCTTAGTGTTCCTGTATTGAAGTTTTATGCTCAGTGAATTGCTGAATGAGGAACAAATACTGCCTGGTTGGAATCTTGGTAGGCTCTATATTGGATGTACGCATAGGCAAAGCTAGTTTTGTGCAGAACTCATAAATTAGATGTTTTTTCTTGAAGTTCAGAGCTCCTGTAGGCAAATGTGATTTTTTTTTAAAAAATATTTTATTATGGTATTTGGAAACTTTGTTGTGAATTTACTGCTTTAATGTAGATGAACTCTGTCAAAATTTTTTGGAATAACTTTGGCATCTTTTATCTATCGTTGAGCTGACTGCTGTTTTGTCGGCATTGACTGTACTACAGATACTATTAGGTTTTAAAAACTACTTTTAGATGATCAGGTCATTTCTATTAAATTGCTATTTCAGCCAATATTATTAACAAATTATAGGGATGCCTGATATGCTTTTTTTGTTGAGGGTTATTTCAACCTTGATGCATGTTATCATTAGCAAAATGATTTTATTATTTTCAATTTTAAAATGTATATTTACATGAAAAAAATGAATAAACTTCAGAAGAACTTTGTTGAATTAGTGTTCTTTTATGTTTGTATGACTATCAGATGTAGAATTCTGTTGGAAGTAACTGATAAACTGATTATACTGATTTTTGATATTTTATGGGAAGTATTTTATGGGCAAATTATTGTGAGGTTGATAAACATTGTTTAAAAGCGGATATTATTCTCATTATTCTTTTTGATGAATATTTTTGGTAAGGAATTAGGATAAACCTTGCAAGAATTTATCTTGATTTATTTTTTTTTTTAAGTTGGGTGTTTTGTTTTTTTAGTATTGATATAAAGGGGTTCACTGGATTTAAGAGAAGGACAAGAGTGTGGTTTCAGGTTTCATTTTGAGTTGAGGGAGATCTTTCTGTCATAGCTACACAGAATAAAAATTAAGGACTTTTGCTGTTGAGTGGCTTATGAGCAAGAGATATGAAAAATATGACTTGCTTGCCAGCGTTAAATGAAGCTTCACTGGTGGGATTGAGGGTTTCAGAAGTCTGACCTAGTCTTGCCAGCAGTGGCGGGCAGAAAGCAGTTTTGTCATTGTCAAATGCATTACCAGTTGGGTGGTAGATTGAAATTTTGTGCTAGGTGCAGGAATACCAAGAGACGTGCATATTGAGATTTATGGAGGCCTGACCTAACAGGCTCATTCAGTTTTGTAGTGTTGAGATTGGGCTACCTGCTGGACCATCCTGAAAAGACTCGTTTATGTAGATTTGAAAACCTGCATTTAAAATTGCTAGGGGCATGAATTCTTCCTGTTGCCTACCTATAAATCTTTGGAATGTAAAGTGCCTAGAAGTTAAAGCAACACCTGTCAAAAGCTTCAACCGTTAGACTTTTCTGTTGTTTAGGGGTAAGATTGCTGAGCCAATCTAACATCTTTCTGCTTCTACTTCTAACTATACCCTTGTCCTGGGTCTGGTCTTCATCTGATCACTTGTGAGCCTGTTCAGTTATCTAAATCAACAGAAACCTAAATAGGACAAGAGCATCATCATTGCTTTGCTCAATGATAGTGAGAGTGTGAAGTGAGGGACAAGAGCGAAATGAAGGAGTGGGATGGTTCCTGCTGAGAGCACTGAGCTGTTAGATTGACTATTCTAAGGTAAGAGAGTAGTTCTTCAAGATTTCAGGCATCGGATTTGTTTATTTCAAGCTTTTATGTAGCCATGGTCCTGCTCTTTGGGTCTGAAGGTTAGTAGTGAAAATATGAGGTGTTGTTCCTCCCCTCTCCTGATAAAGTACAGCGATACTAAACTTAGTTGGATAGGTAATGCTTCCTTACATAATCTGTGTAATTATGGTTATAAGTTAAGGCCCAGGACTGAATAGTAGTCTCAAAAAGACTAGACATTTTAAACAATATCATAGAATGGTAGGGATTGGAACAGATCTCTGGGCATTATTTAGTCCAATTCCTCTGCTAACATAAGTATGTCTAGAGCAAGTTGCACAGGAATGCATCCAGGTGGGTTTTGAAAGTCCTCAGAGATTCCACAACCTCTGAGTAGCCTGTTCCCATGCTTTGTAAAGAAGATTCTCCTTAAGTTCATGTGAAACCTCCTGTGTTCCAGTTTGTACCTGTTGCCCCTTGTCCTATTGCTGGCCACCACTGAGAAGGGCCCAGCCCCATCCTCATGACCTCCACTCTTTTTTTCCTATGCTTTTACCTTTTATATATTCTGAATTTGTCAATGATGGATTTTTATGCCCATGTATGAGATTTGTTTGTGTTGTCCACTGCTACCCATTTTGCTGGATTATTGTGGATATTGCTTCTATTTCACAGAAATCACAGAAACATTCAGGTTGGAAAAGACCCCTGGGATCACCAAGTCCAACTGATAACCCTAATCTACAAATCATATGACCTGTATCCTTTGAAATGCTTACTCCACAAACTGGTGTTGATTTGGCTTTCCTAGCAGAGAGAATTATAGTGTCGAGTTGCTCATGTCAATTAAGAAAGATGTAGATAAATTTAATTTGTGGGAAAGAGGAATAAAAGATTTTTGTGGTGGAGTATGTATTTCAGTGCTGAAATGGTAGCAAAATTGTTTGGATTTTCCCACAATGGCTGATAATTGTAGAGAAGCATTAAAACTACAACATTAGGTTTATTTGTTCTTTATGATAAATCGGTGTGCAGTGTTTTCTGACATCTCAGTTTTCTTACTTTATCCAGATGGGTTTTTGTTAGTGGGTTTGGTGGTGGTGGGTTTTTTGTTTGTTTGTTTGGGTTTTTTCAGTTTTTCCAGTTTTGGTGACTGGAGCAAGAAGGAGGTATAAAAGTCTAATTTTTGTTTTTCTCATTTGTATACATGAGTAATATACCAAATGCAGAGATCCTTGAAAACAAACATTTTCACTGTAATTCTAGCATATTAAGAATCCTCATTTAAGTAAGGTTTATAAAGTGTATGTGGGTTTATAAGTTTAGGAAGTACATGCGTTATGCAAGACAGGGTCTTATGAATTGTCTCACTTGATCAACAGATGGATCATTAATGCAGAGGTATAAATTATTTAGCCACTTATATATGTATACAAAAATACATTTTTCATTTAATGAGCAAATGGGCAAAATACAGTGCTGATAATCGGCTTGTTCTCTGGAATGGCTGTGCTTAGAAGTAATACCAAGAGGAGGGGATTGTGCTTTTGCTTAATTTCTTATGATGAGCTAAGGCTTAGATTTTCCTTGTTTCACCGTCCATAAAATTTCATTTATCTTTTTTTTCAGTTGTATCTTATTTTAAGGATACAGAGAAGAATGAGAGATTTCTTTGCCTGTGTAGAGGGTTCCAAGTATTTTACTAAATTTAGTGTATTTTGTAAGCAGCATGGGCAGCTTTTCAACCTTCAGTGTAAAATCTCAAATCGTATTTTCTGTGTGATGTGATACCTTAAAAGAAAAACATAGTTAAGGAAATTATTTCTTTTCAGTTTTAAACAAATTCTTTAAAAAAAGAAAAAGAGAACAAAAAAACCCAACACAGAACAAAGCATTAAAAACAAGCAACATTTTCTTCCATTTTCTGTGCCACTCCTGAGGTTGCATAATGATACTGGCAGCAGTAGCAGTTTCTATGGGCCTTTCTTTCTGTAAGCAGCGTCATGCATTTTATCATTTGAGGGAGAAAGACATTCTGAACATAAAATATGAGTTTTAGATCTGAAGTTCAGTTTGGGGGTCTGCTGCAGTTACTATATGAATACAACTTCAATTTGCCTTGTGATAAGTGGGACCAAAAATGATTCCTTAGTGATATATTTCATGTTTTAGAGTTTATGCCATTGCGAGAGGTACCAGAATGTGTAAAAATTATCTATTATTGCTGCTATAATTTGATATTCTGAAGTATGTCCTGTGTAGGGAATAGAATAATAATTCTTAACTGCAGAATTAAAATTGTTCTTTACGTGAAATATTCATGACCTAATTTAGATTGCATAGTGGGAAGGAAGTGTTTCCCCTCTTTGAGACAACTGTAGTCTGTGTACCGCCTTTCTTTGAAAATTGTATATAAAAATTGACTTTAAAACTATTGTGTCTGAAGGAGTTCGTTTGTAGCGATTTTTGTTAGGTGAGGATAATGAAATTTCTCAATTTAAGTTTTATTGGGCTACTTTGGATGTGGCTGTTGTAGGAGGAATTAACAGTATATTTTTAGCTTTTGCTAAGATGTGTTTGACAGATGGTGTCTTGTCTGTCCAATCTGATTTCTTCCCGCTCTATAAATATTGATTGGAGAAAAAAAATGGTGTTCCACAGCTTTTAAAAAATGTGTCATGGTTGATGCAAAAGTGATTAAGGGATATTTGTCCAGGTCGTGTGCAGAACAGTACCTGTAGGTGCAGAAATTGGTCTCTGAACAAATCTGATAGAAATCTGACTAGTGTTAGACAGATAGAACTAAAAAAATCTACAACTCTCTACCTGAAAGGACATTGTGGGGAGAGAGGTTGGTGCTGGTCTCTTCTCACAGGTAATTAGTGATAGAACAAGAGGGAATGGCTTCAAGGTAAAACAGGGTTGACTGGACATTAGGAAAAAAATTTTCACAGAGAGAGTGGTCAAGCAGTGGAATGAGCTGCCCAGGGAGCTGGTTGAGTCACCAACCATGGATGTGTTTAAAGGTGGTATAGATGTGGTGTTCATGGATGTGGTTCAGGGGTGAACTTTGTAGACTAGGATTATCGGTTGGACCTGATGATCCCTAGGGTCTTTTCCTACCTGGATGTTTCTGTGATTTTGTGATATGTTCATGTTTTGGGACAGTAATGTTAAAATAGTTCCTGCAAGTGCTTTTGTAGTAAAAAATGTTTAGTGGAAGCTGAGGTCTGAAATGTCATTAATACATATGTGAAGATAAGCAGCTGCCAATTTTTGGGTATTACAGGTGCTCTATAATACTTTTTGACAGGCCTTGTTGAATGCATTCATCTTTCATTTTCTGAAGCATTTTTTCAGCATTTGTGATAACTGGCTTGCTCTGGACAGACCTGTGTGGACACTTCTTGTGCCATTGTATGCAGTGCTTATCCTTCATTTTAGAATTCAAGTTTAAAGATCTTTGTCTTGGGTTTGATCCCAAATAACTTGTGTGATTCTTCATGAGGTGTGCTGATAGAGATTTGCTTCTGAATGTTGAATGGGACGTTGCTGGAATTGTTTTTCAAACAGTCTTAAAATGTAATTTTGTGTGACATTTACACAAGTCACAGTTAAGTGCTGTCTTCAACTGATGTTGAAGTATTAGAAAAAAAGGAACTTAGACTGTTTCGAAGTAGAAGCTCTTGTTTGATATTGCTGTCATTCCCATGAGATTAGTCATGTTCATTTAAGTTTATTAACCTATAATCTTAATTCAAAGAAGGTACTCTGTATGTAATCTAGTTTGAGTAAGTTAAAACAACCATGTAGAATTCACAGAGCTTCTGCTGAGGTGGCCCATCCATTATTTTGGCTATCAAGTAATGCCAGTGCTTTGCTTTAAGATAGCAATCCTAAACATTTATTTTATGAATTCTTTGCTATAGCTCTGCAGGAATTTTCTGAAAAACACAGTGTCTTCAGGCTCATCCTGGTTGATGTTCTAAAACCATGGGCTAAGCAAGACGACCCTCCCTGGTAGGTTGTGTTTTGACTTCTGGCTTTTTTTTTATCAGACAGAAACTTGTCCATATTACTAGAAATTCTGAAATGACTGTGTCCTGCAATCATAGTGTTTTCCAGTCTGGGAAATATATGAATTATTGGATGTGGAGAAAAAATTTGCCCAAGTTGGATTTGGTTATCAAGCGTTATCATGGCTAATTTGTGGAAAGAAATAGTATTTAACTTGTGGGGAGGTGACTACATTACAGTTTCAGTATGGAGATTCAGTGCACATCCTTTTATGCAGGTAAAAAATGCATAAAACTTTTAAAACATGAGTTGCTGCTTGCATGGAACAGTGTCTGGCCAAGAAGCACTGCAGTTAGTGTGAAAATAGGTCAAGCTTAGGAAAATGTGTGTGTAAAATGCAGATCTGACTGGAAATAATTACAGAAAACTTGATGCTGTGGTGTTGTTACATGCTACAGGTTGAATATAGCAACTTTGGCTGCTGCTGTTGAGCTACATAGCAATTGACAGAAGGTTTACTTCTGATTTTGAAATAAATAGACCAAAACTCCTGGTTAAACTGGTAAAAGGAGAATAACTACTAATTACAGTGCCTGCAGAAATGGTTTTATTTCTGCTTCCTTTCTGAGATTCTTTAATTGTAACAAGATAGAGATGTTTGAGTCTGTTTAAAACAAAAAGCCTTCTGCAACCTTGTGTTTTTTTCACATGTTGACAGCTCTATTATGAACCATGAACAAAATTGATAAACTGAAATCCCCTTATTTCTGGCAGCCTACCCTTGGAATTAGGCTGGGACTCTTTTGGGGACGTAACTTCTATAGTTCTAAAATGTTTAGTAGTTACTCAAGGAGTGCTAATCAGAGATGTAGAGTTTGGCTAAACAATCTCTGTATGAGAGGCTAGAATCCTGTTCTCACTCTGCCTATATTGTGTTTAGTCCAGCACTATGGTAACAGGAGCAAAAGGTTGTGAAAACATTCTTTGCCAGAAAAGTGAGCAGTTACAGGTCTCAGGGGGCACATAGCAAACAAATCTCTTAAGTAGATGCTGGTTCTGCTTAGCAGTTTTCAGCGAGAACTTCTGTCTGTCTTTTTGTCGATCATGTCAGTCTTCATCCTTGGTTCAGTTATGGATGGGTATCACTGAGTGTTAGCACCACTGTCATCAGATGGGTAGTACAGCAGAGGTCAGCTTTCAGCAGGCTGAACATGGGTATCAGTAGCAAATGGACCTGTTGTCTCGTTGTTTCTAGTCTCCCTTCCAGTAAGGACAGGGTAAAAGTCCTGGGAGTTTTACAATACAATACACCAGGTTGAAAGAGACCTTCAAGAGCATCGTGTCCAAACCATCAACCAATCCAACCCACCTAAACAACTGAACCATGCAACCAAGCACCCCATCAAGTCTCCTCCTGAACACCTCCAATGAAGGTGACTCCACCACCTCCACGGGCAGCCCATTCCAATGGGCAATCACTCTCTCTGTATAGAACTTCTTCCTAACATCCAGCCTAAACCTGGCCTGGCGCAGCCTGGGACTGTGTCCTCTTGTTCTGGTACTGTCTGCCTGGGAGAAGAGACCAACCTCTGCCTGGCTACAACCTCCCTTCAGGTAGTTGTAGAGAGCAATAAGGTCAGCCCTCAGTCTCCTCTTCTCCAGGCTAAGCAACCCCAGCTCCCTCAGCCTTTCCTCATAGGGCTTGTGTTCCAAACCCCTCACCAACTTTGTTGCCCTTCTCTGAACACACTCCAGCAAGACAACATCCTTCCTAAACTGAGGGGCCCAGAACTGGACACCGGACTCAAGGTGCCGCCTAACCAGTGCAGTGTACAGGGGCAGAATGACCTCCCTGCTCCTGCTGGCCACACTGTTCCTGATGCAGGCCAGGATGCCATTGGCCTTCTTGGCTGCCTGGGCACACTGCAGGCTCATGTTCAGCCTCCCATCAACCAGTACCCCCAGGTCCCTTTCTGCCTGGCTGCTCTCCAGCCACTCTGACCCCAGCCTGTAGCACTGCCTGGGGTTGTTGTGGATGGTTGCAATTTTTCAGAGTCAGCTAACAGTGTTTTTGTATTGTAATGGTCATGTAATGCACTTTGTGTGACAGGACTGGCGTGGATGATGATATAGCACTGAAGAAGCCAGATACTTTGGCCTTTAGATTAGTCTGCTGTAGGAAAGGAAGGCTGTCCTTCGGAGATAGGTGATCATCTGCCACTGGAACTCTAATGGGCTTTGCTAATTTGAGTGTAACTGTAGGTTTTGGAGTTCTAGTATGCTGCCAATGGTTGTTTTGCTTCCTGGAGGAGTATTGTGTGTTGCAACTGTTGTGTAAAGGTTACTTGTTACCTACTTTTTATCTGAAATAAAAGAAGTTGGTTTTGTTTTGTCAGATTGTGGACATGTATCTGAAGACAGTTTGTTCCTTTTTGGTATATCTGAATTTACAGCAACTGTAAAAAGTGCCAAGTAAGAATAATTTCAAATTTAGAGTTAACTGATGCCTGTGTAGGAATTTGTTGTCCAAGTGTGGTTATTTCCTTGAAATATAGTTATACAAATTCTCACCCTCAATTAGTTTACGCCCTCTTCTATCTACTGTCTTTGAAATGGCATACTCCTGTTACCTGGGAGCCATGCTGCTATTTCATCAGATGTGGGTTTTTTTAGATATAGTTATCTAAGAGGCTAGTTTAAAATACGAATTCCAGAATGATAAAATTTTGGAGCTTGCTCATGTATGGAATAGAAACAGTGAACAGCAATTGATAGACTTGTGCTAGTTAGCTTGACAATGTGGAAGAGTTCTGAAAATAACCAAATCGTTAATTGTGGGCAGACAACTTCCCAATAGATTGTGTTCCTTGGGCCACTTTAATATTTCTTTGTTACAGGCCTAGTGGAATGACTGCAACACACCTCACTGGCAGCCTCATGTAGCTGTGATAACTGATGCAGATGTGGACTTAACTTTTGCCCACTTCTCTTTTTGGGAGCTGCTCTCTGACGAGAGTGTCATATTTTCTTATATGCTGCAGTTGCACACTGGCAATTACGAGCTGTCCTGCTCTCTGCATTACTTGATTACATTAGACTATGAACTGTGATTGTGAATTATGTGGCTGTGCATCCTACTTAGCTTTCCTTGCTATGAGATTGTAATGTTTGGCAGTGGACACTTGGTAGCAGAAACTTGCTTCTAGTGCCACAAGATATCTCTGCCTGTCATTCTCAGCTAAAGTCATTAGTTGACTTATAGTGGAATGAAGAAACTGCCAAAGTTGGGAAATAACTCAGATGTTATATAAACCCCTGTAACTGGATAAAGTTTTGGGAAGCTGAAATAGACATCTTTTCTTAGAAAGTGTAGATTTCATCAGATTTCTTGAGAGATAGCTTTGCATCTGATTTTGCCAAGGAGAAAACAATTGATGCAACTAACATTTTTTTTTTTTGTACAGCAGAATGTAATTACTATGTGATTGTACTTTGTTCTTACTGGTGAAAACTACTTCACATCTGAGAAGTAACTTGTAAATGCTATTACTTGTTTAATCAAGTAGTTGTGAAATCGGATGGGAATTTATCAATGATTGTGCACTCAGTGAAAGCTCCACACGCTAAAGTGTCCTCGGTGAGTGAAGAGTTTCAGAACAGCAGACACGTGAGGTAGTAAAACCTGTGGATCTTTGCTGTTTCTGACATTCTTGCTTTAGTATGTTTGTATCGGCTTAGCCCCTTGTGGTCACAAATTCCTTGATTTTGTACTGGTATTAAAGCCAAAATTGGGCTTGCATTTGGAACTCTAATAATAATTATGTTGTTGTATGAGCTAGAAAATAATCCACTTAGCTGTGTTACTGCAGAAGAGTTGACTATAAGGTGGAGCTTGCATTGAGTAAAAGAAAGAGCAGAGTCTTAAACACACATGGGGAATAATGGGTTTGTCCGACTGCTGCTTGCAAGAGCTACATCTGATAGTGTAAACCAGTGATGAATAACTGGTAATATAACTGCATGTTAACTATATTTTAGATGTTCAGTTTCTTGTGATCTATTATTATAAACTATATTAATTTGTGTTGAACAAACTGTTGTAAGCTTGGGTAGTAGGCTTATATGAATGCAAGGTGCTCTGGGTGTTTTTGTGTAAACAGGACTTTGGCTCCATTTTCAAAGAAAAGGAACGTGCTGGTTTTGATGAGAGCAGGGTGTTTGTGAGAATTGGTCAATTATGCTTGTGAATGTACAGAAATAATCGTGGTGAAGATTAAGGGAAACGTGACAGGTGTTTTGCAATGATGCAGCGTGAAAGCAGTAGTGCAAGTTACTAGATGTCAGGAAAGTTGGTTGTGCTTATCCACAGCTATCGCTTGTTATCTTTTACCTTTGGGTGCAGTAAACTGATAATCGTCTTGTGGAATTCAAACCAGTGAGTTAGTTCTGCGCTCACTGGTAGCCTTGAGTGCTGTATTTTGAAAAGTTGCTTCTCCATTTAGGAGGTAAGGCTTGATGTATATTTCTTTCTGAGGTAGCTTACCTAGCTGATAATCAAACCTACCTATTGTGGCTGAGCACAGAAATAAAAAGATTAAATGAAGCAACTGCAACAAACCCAAAACACTGCGACTTAATGCCTGGGACCTGATACTGACTGCAGCGGATTATTGAAACTGAGTTTCACCTGGCTTAAAAATAAGGAAGTCACACACAATCAAGAAATTTTAGTGACAAGTGATGCATCATTACAGTGTCTCTTGGTACTTTGAAAAACAGAACAACCCGATGGTAAAACATTTCACAAAGGTGTGAATACTGGTGTTGGTTTGGTTTGTTTTTTGTGGTGGTTTTTGAGTTTTTGTGGTTGTAGTTTTGTTGTTTGTGGGTGTTGTGTTTGTTTTTTTTTTCCCCCCTTTTTCCTAAATATGTCAGTGGTTGCTTTTGCTTTTCTTACACTTGTTTCACCTGCCTCTTAGAGACCACCTGTATGAATTGCATGGTACACGTTTTCCATTCTAGGAATGAGCGGTTCTGGTAGTGAAGAAGTAAGGGATGTTCTTTAGCAATAAGTATTTAATGAAGTAGTTTGTTGAAACAGAACACTGTTGTATTTTTCACTGGCAGTTATGTAACTTTTTGGCATGAATTTGGCATAATTATTGGATTAATGATGTTCAGTTTTCTTCTCAATCATTTTTTCTAGCTTACAAAAGGACCTCAGAAAGCATTTGGATGGGTTATGCAAATACCATCTGTGCAGTTGAATAAATGTGTAAAATATTTAATTATGTATGAAGCTTTCAGTAACTTCAAGGAATTCAGCAACAATTGGAAAGGATGATATAAGAGCTCAGTCTTCTATTTCTCACAGGAAAACGGAAGTGTGCTTTGTCAGTGTCACAGTTAGGCATATTTCAGACTGAGTAACACAAGCTTGTTGAACTCCCTTTTGTCATGTACATTAAATTTGAATTTTGTTTCACTAAACTATGTTTTGAACAAGAGCAAGAGATGCTGCATATGTTGGGGAAGTGATTATTCAGTTCTTGAAACACCTTTAAGTAGTTGCTCCATGTCAAACTGTTCAACCTCAGCTTCTACTTTCACATCTAAATATTACTATTTCAGTGGCAAAGAATGCCAACAGAGTGCTATGTGCATCCACAAGAGCATTACTAGCAGAGAGAAAGAAGTTGTCCTACTCTACTCAGCACTTGTTAGGCCATACCTGGAGAACTGCATGCAGTTTTGGTCCCCGCTGCACAAAAATTCAGTGGTCTGTTTTGTGGCATTTAATTTAGGTCTGTGCATTGAAAACATTCTTGCTGCCAGTTGTTGATCATGTTGAATGCAAGCTTTCTGACAACTGAAAGACTTCAAGGCCTCTGGTTAAGGGTAATGATTAATGGTAATGACTCTTCATTTTGTTAGAATGAACATAGAATGTTTCTCTTGTTTTCAATATTCTGTATATAAACAATATTTTATATGTTACTGAAATTACTGTAGAGAGGCTATGAGTTTGAATGGGCCCAGATTTGACTAGAGAATTTTGGTAGGTGTGGACTTTGAAATAACTTTTTGCCTGCTTTACAGTGAGTTATGAAGCATATTGGTTGGTATTTTGGTATTCTGAATATCAGAGTATCAGATCTTAGTCTGATAATGGTTCTGTTTGAATTTCGTTTACTTGCATCTTGAAATAATTATCTTTGAATAAGTCCCTTTTGTTACATAGTTACATCCTCAGTTATCAGGGTGCTAGTGTACAGTATATCTGTTGCAAGATTTGAGCATGGCAGCAGATGTAAGCAACAGAATTTGATGTCCATTGTGAGTATGGGCATCATGAGAAGCTTGTTAGATAGAGGCATATGATAAGATACTGTCTCAGGACATTGGCTTTCCAAATGAAAAGTTTATATGCTAAACACTATTTGTAATTTCCAGCTGAATTTTAACTGATGTTTATTGTTACATTTCCCCAGGGAAACTTTAGATTTGCTATAAGTATTTCAGACTCTTTTTCCTAGTCAGGGTATGAGACTCAATTTTTCATCTCTTGAAAGGTCATTAATTATTTTTTGGGGGGAGAGTTGTGAAATGGCTTGCCAATAGTAGGTCCAAATAGTCAGTTTGACAAATCAGCACGTTTGGCATCTTTCAGTATACAACGAGAAAGTTCAAACTTTAATTTTGCTGTCAAGCATGAGTGGGCTTTGCTTGAGAGAATTTTGGGCTCTCTATAAAGGCAATTAGAGCAAATCATAGTTGTTCAGTTTATCAGCCAAATACATAAAGGAAAGCTCTCGGTCAAAAGGATTTTTGTTTTATAGGATAGTTCTTTTATGATATTTCTAACGTTTTTGAACATGAGAAGCCAGTTCCTTGTTGGTTTGAAATGCTGTGAATTAGGGTGACTTGAGCTATTAGGTTATATCAGTGGAAAGGCTAGGTCTGAACATGTACTCATATTGAGCTTCTTTAAGCACTAAAGCTGTAGCAGAGGCTCATTATTTCTAAAGTCATGGATTGTTTTCCTTTTAAACATTTTGGCTATTAATGAAAAAATACTGGGTTTGCTGGCTTCTACCCAGCTATTCTGGATATAGAATGTACTAATGTAAATCAGCTGTTTCTGTTTCTATAAATAGACTTTATCAGCAGCTGCAGAGCAAAAATGACAAGCTGCTGGTCGTTTTTGTTATTGCCGTTCAGAAGTTGTTTGAATAGCTGTGAAAGTGTGCAGTAGTACGTGTGCCTGGCAGATTGAGCTGAGGTTGTGAGGAGGGAGAGGGAAATAAAGAGTGCATTTGTAGGTCAGCAGTGTCAGAGAGCAGAGGCAAAGAGCTCGATATTCCTTTGAAGTCCTTAAGCTGAGTTTAGAGCTCTTTTTTTATATAAAAATCATGCTATCCCACTGGCTGTAATTCATGAGTTCATAAATAGGGTCCAGGGAGATAGCATTATCTAACTTCTTTGTGGCTGGACTTAAGGCAGCCTTTAGAAATGTGCTGTGTTGGTGAAGATCATCACACTGTGCTCAGAGAAACTGTCTCCTCTGCTGTTGGGTCTGGTTTTGTCTGCTGTTTGGGGAAGAAACAGCTAGGCAAGAATGCTTGCCTTCTAACTATGACAGTGTTCCTCCCTTCCAGCACCGTTGTGGGAGCTCTTCAGTGGCTGAAGAGAATCTTCCTTTCTAGAAGCAAATACAAAGTGGTACTAATGTAGCTTGCAAGAAAAAGGAATGTTAACAAGCCAACCAAATTGCCATTGCTGTTTGTGGACAGAGGAGAGGTTGCCAGGGTGAAAAAACCCCCACAAACTTTGAATATCTTTAATGTGAGCTTTTAACTGAATTCCTGGATTTGTATTTTCATGTGTTGTGTTGTTTGTGTTTTTGTTGTTTGTTTCCCCCACACACATGTAAAAAGCTAGCAATCTTCTTGGAAGAGTTGCTACAAGGCCTGGGGAAATATCTTGGGCTGTAAGAATCATTTTACTGAAACAGAGATATGCTTACTTTCAGTGTTTCCTGAAGTAGCATATTGTAAGATGGATGGTCATATTCAACCTGTGCTGAAAGATATGGAGTGACTTCATATTTCTCCTCTAATGAAAGCACATTTCTTGAGTCTTGATACCCAGTCTTCTGTAAATAATGTATAAAGGAGAGAAAGTAATGAAATACGATATTACAATGGTGGGTGGGAGTAGAGAACATTTGTCAGCTGTTGCTTTAGAAACAGCACCATCAGCCTGAAGTGGCAAAAGATCACCTAAAAGTGAAATTTAGTGTCATCTAAAGCCTTGGAAATGCAAAAGTTTCTTGGCATCCTAACTGTATCTTTTACTAGTTCTTCAATCTGTATTCTTTGTACTAAATTAGATCTTAGTAATGTTAACTGTTCACGGACACAGAACCCTGACAACTAGACTCTTAGCTTATTATTTTTGATGTTGTTTGAAATATGTGTGTGTTTTAAACTTTTAATAGATGTCTTATGGCTTGATAGCCCCAAATATTTTTAAGTACTCCATTACTAGAAAAACGGATCATCCTAATTCTTCATGGAATATAATACTGGCATTATGAAAAAAACACACATATTTAAAAAGAAAACATGGACTTAAAAAAATTATTCCTGTCACATTCAGCTACCATTTTAAGGGAGTAATTGTAGTTCATTCACTGTGAACAACCGTTTTTGGTTATATCATAGTATCAGTCAGGGTTGGAAGGGACCACAAGGATCACCTAGTTCCAACCCCCTGCCATGGGCAGGGACACCCCACACTAGATCAGGCCGGCCAGAGCCTCATCCAGCCTGGTCTTAAACACTTCCAGGGACAGGGCCTCAACCACCTCCCTGGACAACCCATTCCAGGGCTTCACCACTCTCATGGGGAAGAACTTCCTCCTCACATCCAGCCTGAATCTCCCCACCTCCAGCTTCATTCCATTCCCCCTAGTCCTATCACTACCTGAGATCCTGAGAAGTCCCTCCCCAGCCTTCCTGTAGGCCCCCTTCAGATACTGGAAGGCCACAATGAGGTCACCTCAGAGCCTTCTCTTCTCCAGACTGGACAGCCCCAACTCTTTCAGTCTGTCCTTGTAGGAGAGGTGCTCCAGCCCTCTGATCATCCTTGTGGCCCTTCTCTGGACATGTTCCACTACCTCCATATCCCTCCTGTAATAGGGGCTCCAGAACTGGAGGCAGTACTCCAGGTGGGGTCTCACCAGGGTTGAGTAGAGGGGGAGAATCACCTCCCTTGACCTGCTGGCCACACTCTTGATGCAGCCCAGGATCTGATTGGCTTTCCAGGCTGCAAGTGCACATTGAGAGCTTATGTTGAGCTTCTCGTCCACCAGCACCCCCAAGTCTCTCTCCTCCGTGCTGCTTTCCAGCCAGTCACTGCCCATATTGAGGTCTAAATAATTGGGAGAGATGAGGAATAGGACATTTAGCAGATCCTTGCAGGCTGTTAGGTGATCTAATTCAGGTAAAAAATTTTAGAAAAACTGAATAATTCTAAAGAGTACAAAGAGTAGAAAAACAAGAGAATAAGTATCTCAAAGTGCTTTTAATGTGTATTGCTAAAATACAGTATAAAAGTTGCACTGTATTTCAAGAAAAGATGAGCATGTTGTATCCTAGCTTAATTCCTTTTATAAAGTATAGAAACTTAGAATATAAAGTTAGTTACCTTTTTTGAAATGACTGAAAAGGATGAAAAATGGTAACTTCGATGTAGAATGAGTTTAACTTGTATTGTTCTTTATTCTTTGAAGACAGACAAAAGGGGTTAATTCCAAGAATCTTTGTGTGAGAGACTATACTAAATAAACCTTTTTTTTTTTTTTTTGCTTTTAGTCAACAGATAAGCAGCGAGCTCTGGAAGAAACAAAAGCCTACACGACCCAGTCATTAGCAAGCGTAGCCTATCTGATCAACACTTTGGCCAACAATGTTCTCCAAATGCTGGATATCCAGGCATCCCAGCTTCGGCGCATGGAATCTTCAATCAACCATATTTCACAAGTGAGATGTTTTTCCTGATTACTTTTTTCCCCTCTTCATGCTTGCAATTGTACAGCAAGTAAAATTCTCACCTGACACTTTATGAATGAAAAATATAGTTGTGTTTAAAATAGGAGGACGTGTCTTGAATATATTAATTCTGGAACGGGTCTCATTAAATTGTTGTGTATCTGTGTTAGTGTGAGTGTTTTACATAGAATAAGAGATTAAATGTATCCTTGGCAGGTTTATCTTTGGAGAGGGGGCTATTCTGCATAAGTGAAAAGTACAGAAAAATCACTAATGGAAAAATCAGAATACTATGTTAGTGGAGAGGTTAAGCTATAAAACAGGAACTATAAAAGCTCCTGTTTGGTGACTTACTGTTCTTAATATTTATTGGCTACAGGCACTTAAAGGAAAGAATTATGAAATGGATGTTGGAAAATATCCCTTGCCTTCTTTTTACTTCCCCTGTTGCTATAATAATGGCATTGAATGATAAAAGTATAGATGACAAAACCAGTTTGCATCTGTTTTTTCTTAATAAAATGAACTTTGCAATGACATGAACAGAAGACAAAATTAACATTTCAAGTTTGTGAATGGCTGCAGAACTCCTGCTAATTTTTGCAGTTTTTCTGAGCAGCAGTAAACTGACTATTATGAGGAACCTGTGTCCTGTCACCACAGTCATGAGAGAATTTTGCTACCAGAATGGGCTGAGGATGGATAATAGATTTAGTGGAGATTTATGTGCCAGTGATGGATTAGAAGAGAAATTAACAGCACTGAAACAGCACTTTCTGTTTTTCTGTTACTGGGGAGTTGGTTGATATCCTGGCTGAGTATTTTGTGTCTTATTTGAACAAATACATTTTGGCTAGAGGATTTTCTGATGTCATGTGATAATGTCATAAATTGAAATAAAGAATATTGTGACATTTAGAAATACATTTGAAAATAGGAGTTATGTTAGGTAGGAAATAAGCAGATTGAGCTAATCTATTAGTTTGCTGATGCTAAAAGGATTGCTAAACTAATAGAGGTTTGAACTGGCAAAAGAAGTGAACAATTTTATGCTATCTTAATGGGTTGAATTGTCTCACTGAGGGCTCATATGAATTGCAGAGCAGGTACAAAGGAAGGTGTGGGGAGGATTTTCCCTTCTGGTTCCCTTCCCTCAGTTATCTCATGCGGGTGCAAAAATAAACTGATACATTTGATTTCTTCAGCTTCATGCTTTCTGTGTATACGCCTCTGTGTGTGCTTGTGTGTGTGTGTATGTATGTATGTGCTTCTTCACAGGCTGGTGCCAGCTGACAAGTATTTGAGCTATTTGATATCCTGACACAAAAGATAGTATATGACTAAAAATATTCAGAGTTTACTGTATTTTGCATTTTATAGGTGTGGAAAGTTCATTTTGTTGCACACTTTCTGTAAAGTAGCTTTTGGGGGAAGGGCCACAATGTTCTAATATTTTTTATCTTCCATCTGAGAAGCTGAAACTTATGCAGATTGAGATGCTGGGTTCTGTGGTCTTTGGAATTTATATGAAATGATTGGTTATTTAAAACAGAGCACTAAATTATTAGTGCCCAACACCTAATGAAGATATATCTGCCAAAAATCACAGGCTGCACTTGAACAACAACAAAGAAGTTAAATTTTTTTTGATTTGTTGTTTTGGTTTGATTTGTTTGTTTGTTGAATGTATCCTTCATATGTAGGATACTCCCCAAATCTTCTTAGAAGAAATTATATCAGAGGAGGAGACATAATTAGTTTTTGGGATATTGCATGCACAAAGCATGTTGAACCAAGGAACTTCATTAATTTGAACAGAGTACATAGAGTATCCCATGATTACCAGTGTTGTAGATGGTTGTTCTGTCTGTCTTAATTTCCATGGTTATTTGTCTTAAAAAAAAAAAAAAAAAAAAAAAAAAAAAGTGAATTTATTTTATCACAATTTCTGTGTAATGTCTTTTCAGGAAGTTTGATTGTACTTCCCCTAGAACAAGCTTAATATACTGGGTATAAAGTTTAGTTCATAATTGTTGGTACCACTTAAAGTGCCTCACAGTATAATGCCCCATTGCCAAATTATGATTTCAGCCAGTCTGACTTGAAATTATGTCATTAATGTAGAAAACAGGTTGGTAATTACCATCTGTTCACAGTGCAGTATTGTGTTAAGGCTTTGTTCAGTAAGTATTGATATTTAAGGTCAGAAAAAACTAATGCAAATTGTGGTATCTGCATGTGTAAACCTACTTTTAATTCTGATTTGGAATCATGCTGAAAGAAGGAAGCAAAATAATTTGGCTCTTAGAAATCTTTTTTCAGAATTGGGTTTTTTTTGTTCAAGTGTAGCTGAAAGTGGAAGACATAGATGATAAAAAATTCTAGTTCTCTGTTCATTGATAGAATGTAAATTTCTGTCAGTGTCTACGTTTCCTTCCAAATGCCAGCTTAATCAAAGAGCTGAAAAGGGAGCTGATAATGATTTGTGTTTCTTCATATATATATGTTCTGAATAAGGAAATCATTACTATTGAGACTATTTTTATGCAAGTCATTAAATCCTATTGGTTTAAAAGTTAGGCTGACTTTGATTTGGACTGAAAGCTGATTAATCTGTTTTTTGTTTGCCTCCTTGAGCCTTGTCCAGAACTAGATGATATGCAGTTTTTCATATCTGAGTGAAAATTTAAATCCTAAATCACATCACCCATATAATTATTTATACTTTGGGGGGGGGGAAGTGCTTGTTTTCAAGTTAGTATACACTGTGAAATGTTGCTAGTGTCCACGTCCTTTAAATTTTTCTGGCAGTTTTTAAGGTTTTAATATTTGTATGATAAATATTTTTTCAAGTTTGGTTATAGAATACACTTAGTTATCAAGGTGGTGTTAAAAATTCTATAAACAAGCACATTATCATAAAGATGAGTCATAATGATTAATTATCACCAAGGACATTGCATGATAGAGGAAATCTGCTTCATCCTCTTACAGAATTTGACTCCCATGACATTGGTTGTGAGAATAGGTACTGATAGATCACTCACTTGAACTTCTCTGTGGTCAGCATTTGTTGTTTAGCTGAACCGTAGCAGCATGTGTGAGCTAGTCGGTCTCTGTGGGGAAGCTCACATGGATCTTCCATTGTTGTCATTAAAAGCTCGTAACCATTTTATGTTGTCTTATTCTTGCAAGTTAAAAGAATATCCAAATTCTTTCCAAAATGGTAATGCTAATTTTCCACAGTATATATTACCTGTTTATGGAGCAAGTAGCTTTTCAACATTTTTGTATCATTATGACCTTTTTTGTTTGTGTACAAATTACACACAATTTGAACGGAGGCAATTAATATAATGTTTCTGGTGTCAAAATTAGATAGTTAGGTAATAATTTAAAAATAATAACCCTGTTTTCATGGCAATTTGCAGTTAGTTTGTTTAAATTCTTTCAAATTAGAATTTTTTTTTTTTTTCTTAAAGCCCAGTGACACTTAAGCAGTGGGGGGTGGGGTTTTTATGTTGTTTTGGATTTTTTTTAACCTGAATTTTCAATGCCCTGGTTAATATACTGGTAATAAATTTATCATTTTAAATGCTCTGAGAAGAGGAAGTAATCAAGGTTTATAGAGACTTTTAATTTCCAAAATTTCACAACTATTTAGACTTCCAAATGGTGGTTTTAACCCCAGCTGGCAACTAAGCACCACACAGCCACCAGCTCACTCCCCCTTTCAGTAGGTTGGGGGGAAAGAATCAGAAGAATCAGAAGTGTAAAAGTTAATAAAACCTCTGGGTTGAGATAAAAGCAGCTTAGTAATTAAAATAATAATGATAACCACAGTAGTAAGTTGTAATGAAAAGGGGAAATTACACAAAGAAATAATACTGAAGAAAAAGTAGTGATGCAAATGAAAACAATTGCTCACCATCAAATGATGCCCAGCCAGTTCCTGAGCAGCAGCCCTCCTGCCTGCCTTCCCACAGTTTTATATGGCTGAATGTGATTTCAAATGGTATGGAATAGCCCTTTGGTCAGTTGGGGTCAGCTGTCCTGGCTGTGTGCACTTAAAACTTACTGTGCAGCCCCAGCCTACTTGCTGATGGGGTGCTGTGAGAAGCAGGAAGGGCTTTGACTCTATAAATACTGCTCAGCAATAATAAAAACATCCCTGTATCATCAGTGCTATTTCCAGCATGAATCCAAAACAGCCCTGTGCTAGGTACTGTGAAGAAAATTAACTTTATCCCAGCTGAAACCAGCTGAAGTACTAACTTCAAGGAATTTCACTTGCAGGTAAAAGAGAGTATTTCTCAAAACTCTTTTGTTCAAAGTGAAGTGGAAAATAATGTATCCCAGAAATGGTTTAATATTTTGTCTATTTTAATCTTTACAAATATTGAGGCTATTTTTATTGAATTCAGTATGGAAAGTATTTCAAAATGGACAGAAAAATACTAATTAAAAAAACAGTGGTTTATCCTTTACTCCTGTAATTACCCTATCTCTTGTCTTATTACAGGCAACTTGGAAAGCATATGAAAAGATGATAGTAATGAACCTAACCTCTAACAAACTGTCATTTAAAACTTTTTGCCAAAGGTAATGGAGCTAAGGGGGAAAAATGCATAATAATACTGTCAGGAATTTGAAATTTCTTGTTAGAAAATAGTATTCTATGTTACAGAAGGGTACAGCATATCTCATCTGCTTTTCCTGACAGACTTTCCACACCAGGTGTTTTGTTCGTCTATGTCTAACTCCAAGAACTTCTCAATAGAAGTTTCTGAACTGCTGAATAACCACTCTGCAAACATTCTCCTGTTGCACTTAAAGGATTTATGCTAGTCCTGCAGTCAGTAATTACCTGTGTGTTGAGGAGAAATGTTTTCATTTTCTTTAGAGGCAGGTTAATCTTTGTTCCTCTTGCTGCTAATCAAATAGTCAATGTTCCTTTCTGCTGTTTTATAGATGTCTTAAGATATTATGACTCCAGTAGTCTACTAAGCAAGAAAATGAAATTATGGAAAAAGCAGACAGCAATGCAGTTTTTGTCAATACAATTTTAGGAAATATGTACCTGAATTGGGTGCTGGTTTTATACTCTTAGCCATTCTGTAGCTGTTTGAGGTAAAAGAGATGTTCTGAATCATGGTGAAAGAGAAATCCTATTAGATAGGCTTCAGGTTTTAGTTATCATTGACTACTGTAGTCATGTCTCACTGATCATTGTAGTCCTTAAGGAAACTGGCTGTATTTGGAATTCTTAGGAATAATTAAACCCCCATACTTTACATTCATGAAAATAAAATTTCACAGTGCCAAGATACAGTCACTACTGTAACATGCACATTAATTATCTGCACTCACAAAGTATTTGTAGATAATTGCATAAGAAAATATTAAAAAAAATCTTTAAAGTTGCAGAGGTTAAATGCTAAAAATGGGGAAAAAGGAAGAAGTCATCTTGCCAACACTGCACTAACCACTTTTCTTTCTGATTGTTGACTCTTGACACTCTGTAGTGTCCAAGGCATAAACTAGTTTTGAACAACCAGGTTCAGATTGTAAGATTTCAGTGTTTCAATAAATTTCATAAGTCATATAGCATTTGAAGTGCAGCTGTTAACAGCTGAGGTTGACATTCTAGTAAATGGTATCAGAAGCCTGTGAGACAAAGAATGTACAAGAGTTTGTAGATTCATAGAACAGTTTGGACTAGAAGGGACCTTAAAGATTGTCTAGTTCCTGTTACCCTTGCCATGGGCAGGGACTCCTGCTAGATCATGTTGCTCAAGGCCTCATCCAACCTGGCCTTGAACACCTCCAGGGATGGGGGTATCCACAACTCGCCTGGCAACACGTTCCAGTGTTTCACAATCCTTAATGTAAAGAATTTCTTTCTAATATCTAGTCTAAATCTACCCTTCTCAAGAATTAGTGTAATGTTTCTGCATTTCTTAGTGATCTGTCCAGATCACAGATGAAATATGAGATAATTGTAGAGATTAACTTCTTTAGGGTATTATGAATACGAGACTGTCCTCCAAGTTGTTGCAACCTCATACTGTTACCTTTTCAAGAAAGTCTGTGCTTTCTAACACTTCAGCAAATGAGGTGAGGATTCTCTAGACAATCTCTTGGTATGACTGCTATTAATTCCAGAACTTGTTCTTCCCCTGCATGGCAAAAGCAAAGGTTTGGCCCAGAGAAGTGATAAAATACTGAATCTTACCACAATGCAGATTGGTACAGTTTTGATATTCTGGCCTGGGACATGCTCTATTTGCATTGGTGCTTGTACAATTAATATTGTAAGAACTCTGAAGACCCGATCTGGAGTATCGTTTTGGAGAATGGTATATAGACCTAGTTATCACAAGGAACTTTATCAAAATTGGTTCACGACAGTTGTTAAGTAGTAGTTGAAATACATGTATTTATCCTAAGCTTGTATGAATTATGAATTTCTTCCGAGTTGATATACTCGCCAAATCTGAGTGGGGTTTTCTTGAGGGTAGTGGAGAATGTGTCCCTGATAGTGTCACTGCCTCCATTAAATTTCATTGCTCAATAAATTTGAGCTTTCCAAAGAGAGGATTGCTGACATATTTTGATAGTGAATAATCTATTTTGTAGCTTTGTTTTAAGAAGTAGCTATGGAGCTTTAGTACAAAGTACAGTTTTAGACTAGTACTGGAGGTGCAGAAATGTATGTGACAGAGCTGTTTACGGTCCTTAATTTTAGCAACGGTGTATGATCTTGAAAATAAAGTGTTGGGAAATGCTAGGTTATCTTGACAGATAGTAATTCAAGATTCCTTGTAATGTTCTGGTATTTGTGGAAATTCTTCTCGAAAGAAAGTGAAGAAAGCAACTTCTTGGGAGTGTTGTTTGGTGTTTTTTTTGTTTTTGTAAAAAAGTGTGTTGTTTTAAAGGTTGTGGTGAATGCACAAGGTGACACAGGGTTTTGCTTGTTTTGCTATCAGCACACACAAAGGGGCAGAACTGTGTAACTAAACCCCATGACCTCAGTCCTTGCTCACAGAAGAATAAAATTTTTAAAATGTTATGAACATTAGTTCTCGTTTGTACTTGTTCCTTGGTTACTGCAGGTTATGTCTCCTGACTGTGAAAAGCCTTTGTGGTGCCATTCATCACCACTAAATCCTGTGAATGTTTAGAAATCCTAATGGTGGTTTTATTTTTTTATTTAGTAGCCTGTAGTTAAAATGCAAATTTTCTATAAGGAAAGCTGTTTTGTGAGCAAGGAAATATTTTTGTTTTAAATGATGCAATCAACTCCATGCACTGTGATTTAAGAGATTTTATTTTCCTGGAAGGGATGGGTAAAGTTTTTTTGTAACTTTTCCCTAATCTTATTACCAAACAAAATTTGAGTACTTGTATTTAGGCAACAAATTTTTGGTGGGTTTTGTGTTGCATTAGAGATTCACTTATGGTAGTTGTTGTGGAGGGAGGGATTTTCAGTGTTCTAAATGAAGGCAGGGCGCTTAACCAGTGGCTTTGTTGTGGGTGAATTAGTACTGAGCACCTAAATGTAGTCATTGCTGTGTAATGAGTGCTAGTTAATGACTGAAATACGTTGTCAGTTTCTCTGAGTGAAATTTTATTCAATGATATCACTACCAATTCTACCTTAGCAAAGTGCTTTCCAGTGTGAAAAAACCTGCTTGTGCTTTGGTTTTCAGGTTATAAGGTTTGGGAAGGTAGGATTATGCTTCATTTATCTAGAGCATATTTCACAGACCAGCTTAGGGAGCAATTGTAGAATTAAAAAGGATAATTGAAGGAATCCGTTAAAGCAGTGTCTGTAAATGAATGGGAACTACTAAGAATGGAAAGGAGAAGGAAGTTAACAGTAAATTGTGCAAAGATGATGTAATAAATTATATGTAGTGATATGTTTAGCACAGTATACAAGAGATCTTTGAAACTTTGGAACTAACTCAGTTTTTTTTATATACTGACTCTGTATTCAAATGCATACAACTGTTAGTAAATACACTACGTCTTTTGTAGACGGTGGACATTCACAAAGAGAAAGTTGCTAGAAGAGAAATTGGTATCTTGACTACAAACAAAAACACCTCAAGAACTCACAAAATCATTGCACCAGCTAACTTGGAGCGACCAGTTCGCTACATCAGGAAACCTATTGATTATACAATTCTAGATGATATTGGACATGGAGTGAAGGTAGGTGATATTGTTAAAACAGCCAAATTGCTGCAAATACATTGTGTTTGTATATTTTAAAAATAACTTGATGCTTTTCATAGTAATATACCAGTTTCTCATTGCCTGGCCACTCTGTCTAAAAACATAAGAGGATTTGGGTCAAATTTGCAGTTGCTCTTTCCCATTCTCTTGCCCTAGTTGTTCTAAACCTTGTGATCCCACTAAATCTTTCTTCTGACGATACTCAGGACTGTCTCTCTCACCTTCTGAAACACCTGTAAATATTTGTGTGATGCTGCTGATACACTATCACTTTTCTGCCTGAATTAGCACCACAAAGTATGATCCAGCTGTAATTGTTGCTGGTTTACTTTGAAACTCACCCAGATAAAGGGTTTGCGTGAGAAGTATTATGTACTTTCTTTTCTTCTTTCTGTCAGAGTCAGTTATACCCTTATCCTGTGATGTGCTTTGCTAAATTGAGATCTCTACACCTTTCAGAGTGGAAATACTGCTGCCAAGTTCAAAGACAGTTGGTTCTCCCATTTTGATTAGGAAAAAAGGGAATTGTTTCAAGGCAAAGATCATACTGAGACACAACTAAGTGGTGGCTATTGTATGCAAGTGGTAGATCAGTGTACACAACAGTGGTAATATCGTGTGTGAGATTAGACAGGCATTTTAAAAAGCACATCCTGCATGTAAACATAGTCTTAGGAGGCATGAGCTCATTGTTAACTTCTTAACTGCCAGGAAAACAAATATGGAAATGAGAACACTGCCAATATTAAAGTTCCAGGAGAAGAAAGGTAAATAACACAAAATGTGTTGTTTTTACATGACAGACTAACAAATCTGTAAATCTGCTAAGTAGCAGTAAGGTAAGATGCTTCTTCCAGTCAATGTACACCAGAATTTTTTTTGCTAAGTGCATTAGATTATCTGAATTGTTCAATTTGAACTATCTGCTTGAATAGTCATTTAAATGGCAATAGAGTACTTAACCAACTTAAAATTTAGATTCTGAACAGTCTGATTTTATTCACGGTCTTCTCAACATCCTGTTCATTAACAGAAAGTCTTTTTTTCCCTGAGCCCACCTCAGTTTGTAACTCTAAACAGATTTTAAAAAGAAAAGAAGATAAGTGACTCTTCAAGCTTAATTTGGAAAACCAAGCCAAGCAATAAAAGCCCAGCATTACTAACTACAGTTTTGACCAGGAAATTGTTACCAGTCTTTGGTTAAAGTCTGCTTCCAGTTCGTAAAAATTTTGAGATTTCGCAGGTCAGCAGAACTCCTCCTGGATATGGATGGTACATATTAACCTGTAGGATTACTGTTGCTAATGCTGTAATGATCACTTTTTTTAAAGGAGATTATGTTTGAACTTGTTAAAGAATTGCTTTGCAGCACAGTATTATCACCGACTCTAAACCACTATAGATTGGTGTCCCGCTTGCCTCAATGTAGCAGAATCATGCTCACTGTGATGCAACAAATTATGTTCTTTTGAAAGAACATACTTCATCAAATGGATGATGACTCAAATGTGTACTTGAATCTATTTTTATGCTTGTGATACCTTTGAAACATTTTACAAAATACATTTACAGTGTAGTATATTTATTTAGAAAATGAAAAATACTATGTACTTGTGAAATAATAAGCAGAGAACTTAAAATAATTTTATCCTTAAGGTCCATAGATGTCTTCCAGTAAGGTTAATCCTCTGTTTAGGACAGAAGAAAGAAGTATTCCCTTGCTGATGGGGAGGAAGTTGTTAGTTCTGCCTATGAACTTGGTGGCTGTGTTCTGCTTGAGTAACTAAAGATTAATTTACTAGGTCTCTATCTAAAGATCAAAAAGGAGGGAAAATTAAAAGGGATAGGAACTTTGAATTTGTCTATTTATAGCTCTTTATTGCTTGAGCTGTGGCACTTTTCAAAAAAATAATCAGGAGTTACCGAATAAATATAATTTAAGTTCCAGTTAGCATCACAGTGCTATATTCTTTGTCCTCTTTCTGCTTTTTCTGCTGTAAGGATTTCCTTCTGCTTCTTGAACACAGAATTAGGCATTGTCAGGATGTGAAAGAGCTAATGCAGCAGGCATTCATTGTAAGCTCCAAGAAAAATGTCAAACTGGACAGAGAATAGTACAGGATAAAAAGGGAGCATCCTTAGTCAAAAAATCTGGTATGCCATGTTGAGAGATGTGGTATAGGCATTTGAGCACCTATTCCTTCTGTTTAGAAATTCAAAGCACCAGTAGATACCATCTTCAGGGAAAAGTGCTCTACAATATGGTTTCTTAACAGATAAGAGGAGAATTTAAGTGCCACTGTATCACAATTCCTCCTCATATTTCCTCCCTGAGGCTACAATGCTACAAAAATCTAAAGAGCCTGTTCTCCAAGGGAGACTTACTTTTTTGTTTTTAATGTTTCCTGAATTACAAAGTCTTCCAGTCTGCCCTTTCTGCAAAAGAGATCTTTGGTCAAGAAGATGGGGAAGGAAATAAAAAAGTAGTCTGATCCATTCCAAGTAATGTGTACTGAGGCACTGTAATTACCAGGCAGTGCAGCTGTGCAAAAAGTCTATGCTCATGGGCCCACTAATGTAGCTGGCCAACTCTGGCCAGTACAGGGGAACCTGGTTTTTCGGTGTAGTTGTATGAAGCAGACACTGTTTTAGTCGATAGGTCTGTAAAACATTTAACTCATACCCAGGGTATTTTTCTAGTAAATGAGATTGTTTCTCTTTTAATACATTAGGATCTTTTCTTAATGGGTGAGAAAAAGCAGCAGTTGATGCACCACTGTTGTGATTCTGCATGTTTAATGTAAGAGATGTAATGATGTGTTTAGATTAGCTGAATGGAAAACAGATCAAATTCTGTTCAAATGGAAAGACTAGTACTTTTGAAAACATTGAGGAAAGAAGATGGTATTGTGCCAGTAAGATAGGACCTAGTGTCAAAAAGCTAGCGCATAAGTTTTAAAAATTATTTTGCTGTTTGTTAATGTCTTACCAGTATTTTCTAAACTCTGTATTTTGTGGTGCAGTATTCATACGGAGTGCTGTATATACAAGATGTCATGATTTGCTCTTGATCTTTGTTCAAGAGAACAAAATTTATGGCATCAGGTTGAGCTAACTAACAGTATTGTCTAGCAAAGAATGTATATTACCTTAATATTCTAGAGGCTTCTGTTTCAACATAAATATGCTAATGCATGTAACAATTTAAATAAACTCTGGGTATTGACAGGACTATCCTTTGACAGTTCAAATGCATTAATCTCTGAAGTTAATCCATCTAGGTCTCACAGTCCATTCTGAAAGAAGCTGACTTTTAGCACTGTAAGAACTTGAGTAAACTGTACAAGCCATTAAGCGTTAATTTTAAGCTGTTAGGCTAAAGCCTTTGTGGTCAATGTATATTGAAAGTTTCAGCTTGAAAATCTTTTGTTCATGACACATTCTGCTTTAACCACTCTTTCTATGATCTACTGATACATTATTTTGTTAATGCTGAATGCTTAACTTTTTTCTTTCTTTTTCCTTTCTCTTCATATCCTGAAGTTCCAACTAACCTTTCAATGCTTTTTTTTTCCTTACCTCTTTTATTTGCTCCATTTATGCATTAAGTGGTTGCTTAGATTTAAGGTAAGAAACCCCAGGGCTGGATTTCCATTCTTATTCTTCTGAGACTATTACACACGGGGAGATGATCAACATGTTACTGATTGTAGCAGAGAGAGCAACACCTGCTCTCTCTCCTGTGTATCAGACCTTCTGTTGAATGATTTCATTGCAGTAAATGTTTTGTGATATAAACTGATGTACTTATGTAATAAGCTAACACAGTTCATTTTAAAAGCTTATTGCAAACTATTAACTGCCTTCAGCATATCCACCACATCATTTGCAAGGGAGGAATGTTGTGCTAACCTTGTGTAGACAAAAAGGTACAGTGACTAGGTAGCAGCTGAATATGAGCCTCCCCTGTGTAATATTCTTTTTATCCTATATACGGTGTAAGTTAAGATTTGATTTGGATTAATGTTTCAGTGTGAGATTGCACAGACAATGGGCTCCAAAGATGTGTAAAAAAATTAAGCTCTGAATATTAGTTTTTTAAAGTTGCAGTATCCTTAAATTTTTCAGAAACAACTGGCACTGTTTAAATACCAAGACACACCTGTATATGGACATTTTTACAGATTTGATAGCTTGCTGTTGAAGAGTTATTAAGTATTTCACACAACTAAGTGATTTATTTAGTTGAATATTAAATGAATGAACTCAGACTGAAGTATGAATTATGTAACATTTTCAAGGATCTTAGAGATTTAAATATTAGTAGCCTTAGTAGCTGCAGAAGTATTAATAAAAAGCATCAAATCAGTTAGAGAAGCAGTTAAAAGAAATTACCTTATACTCTGTTGGAGTTCATAATACATTAATTCATAGGCAGGTTATAGCCCATATTGAGTTGTTATCCTCTGCCTGAAGTGCAGCTGGTTGGGAGAAAGAGGGAATGAAAGTTTTTTGAGTAGCAGCTGGCATAGTTTTAGAGAGGGAAATATATTTTAGAACATAGGAGATGAGTATGTAGTATGAGTATATTAATTAAATGAAGCTTGTAGTTGATGTGAAGTATTTTTCACAATTAAGTATTTTCCATGACTGGAAAAAGCTAAAAGAAAATCTTCTATGTTCCTGAAAAGATTGCCTGTAAAACCAGGTATTACTGTAGATATCCCAGTGATGGCTAGATGGTACTTCTAGTAAGGTGTTTAAGTGTATGTAGCACATGTGATCACAATGGAAAATATTTAATAGATGAGAGATTTGTTGTTTAATATTTATTTTCACATGAATGTGTGAGGTAGAGAATTTCAATTCACATAGTGTTTGAATGCTTTTTGTTTGTGGATTGCAAAAGAGATCCCCTCCTGTACTTACCTTTTTGTCTGTTTTAGAAAATGAGAAGGTGGCTACTACCTCTAGTTCCATGAGAATAATAAATTTATTTTACTTACAAGAGCTTAGATATGAAGTCTTTAGCCTGCATTTATTTTTCATGGCTGCAGGGGAGCCTTAGTCTTACCTAAGAGTTGTACTATTAAGCCGATTGTTGCAGGGCTAACTGTGCTTTTGTCTGGGTAGGTAGCTTTAAATTTAAATTCTGAATGAATTTTGAAGAAAATATCAGTTAAAAGTCAGAGGAATACTAATTGAAATTGGCATTGTTTAAGTTGTTTTTGTGTTTACCAGATTTGGTTCTTCAATTACTTTAGGTAGGTGGATGTTGTAAAATAAAAAATAGGTAAACATGCTTGCTGAAGCTTCTACTTGTGGCCATTTGTCAAGACAGGGTTGAAATTTAGACATTTCACTTCCCTATCAAATAGTTACTCAACTGACAATCTATGGTTTGATTAGATGTGCAGAGTAAGTATTCAACTGGCTGAGCACAGCCTGAAAAGGAATTTACCTTGAGGCAGTAGATGATGAGCAAAAAATCTCTTCATCCTCTCGTCCTCATTGTAGCATTACCAAGATGAAGCAGGATGTGGAAAGGTAGTTTTGATTCACCTGTAAGTTGTTTTTCTGAAGTTGCATGTGGAATTGCTCAGGAAGGTTGGGTAGCTGCTTGAAGTTTTTCAGTATAATCCACTGATGCAACACTTACTAGGTTTTTGGCAAAGGTGATTCTTCTAATCTCCTGAAAGTTCTAGAAAATTTGATGTGACTATAAGGCACCCCTTAAAGATTTTAGGACCAAGTCCAATTTTAGCTTTAGAAAGCTGCTCCTTCTGAGGTTTGGTTGTGTGGAATATCTAGTATTCAGACTTTTGGGGGGGGAAATCCCAATACCACAAACAAACAAAAATACCTGCTTTGTTTTGATAGTTAACTGGCAACGAGGGTGGTTTTTCAGAAAAATAAAAATGTGAATTGAAATACTTTCTGCAGGTAAGTTCCTGATCTCCTTACAGCCATGTGCAAAGGAGTGCAAATGCACATTGCATATCTGATAACCAGCTCTTATATCTTACCAACTGTGTATCTTTCCACTTCCTGTTTGATGAATTTTTTTTGACTATGAAAACATTGCCAAGAATTGAATTGAAAGCACTATAGGCTTTGTCAGTTTTAATGAGTTTATATCACTGAAGTTTATCACTCCACTGTATAAAAAAATTGTAATCTGTTAAATGTCTACAAAAACATAACTAATAAGGGAAATTCAGTCATATGTTAGTACCATAAGAAGGTGATTTAATCACTGGGACCTATGAAAAAACCCATATTTAAAACAAACCTCCAAATGTAAAATTACAATTTTCTAAGGGCTCTGGTCAGCCCTGTATCATGTCTTGAAATCATTCAGATATTGCCTTTCTGAAACTGAAATACTAGTGTACCCTTTTTAAATGGAATAGTCATGTTCTACAGTGGTCCATTTCTTTACAGTTACTTTTGTGGCTGTTACTTTGCCGCTGGATCTGAGTGTCCTCTAGGATTACAATTCCAGTGTGGCAAGAGTTGCAGCTTTGGTGGGAGACACTTCTGTAGTGCAGGTGCTTGCTAATTGACATACAAAAAGCTTCTGCAGGATATCCTGTAAAAAAAGCCTTATCAAATATCTCCCCAAAAGTGTTTGATGATCCTCCATGTAATTTCAGTTGGTAATATATATATTTAGGGAGGCAAAAGCACATTTGGAGCTCAGACTGGCCTCTGCTGTGAAGGACAACAAAAAGTCCTTCTATAAATATATTAATAGCAAGAGGAAGGGCAAGGAGAAGCTCCACTCCTTGGTGGGCATGGAGGGGAATATTGTAACAAAGGATGAGGAAAAGGCAGAGGTGCTTAACACCTTCTTTACCTCAATTTTTACTAGCAGGACAGAACGGCTTCCAGACAGCTGGCCTGCAGAGCTGGCAGAAGGAGCCAGGGAGCAGCATAGTTTTCCCCTGTTCCAGGATGGGATAGTTAGAGATCTTCTCAGCCGCTTGGACCCCCACAAGTCCATGGGACCGGATGGGATCCATCCTAGGGTGCTGAGGGAGCTGGCGGATGAGCTGTCCAGGCCGCTCTCCATCATTTTTCAGCAGTCCTGGCTCACTGGAGAGGTCCCAGAAGACTGGAAGCTGGCCAACGTGGTGCCCATCCATAAGAAGGGCCAGTTGGAAGAGCCGGGAATTATAGGCCTGTCAGCCTGACCTCAGTGCCAGGCAAGATTATGGAACGGGTCATCTCGAGTGCGATCACACAGCACTTACAGGATGGCCAGGGGCTCAGGCCTAGCCAGCATGGATTTAGGAGGGGCAGGTCCTGCCTGACCAACCTGATCTTCTATGATCAGGTGACCCGCCTGGTGGATGCGGGGAGGCCTGTGGATGTGGTCTACCTGGACCTCAGCAAGGCCTTTGACACTGTCCCCCACAGCAAACTCCTGGCCAAGCTGGCAGCCCATGGCTTGGACAGGAGCACACTGCATTGGGTTAGGAACTGGCTGGAGGGCCGAGCCCAGAGAGTGGTGGTGAATGGTGCCACATCCAGCTGGCGGCCTGTCACTAGTGGTGTGCCCCAGGGATCAGTGCTGGGCCCCATGCTTTTCAACATCTTTATTGATGATCTGGATGAGGGCATTGAGTCCATCATCAGTAAATTTGCAGATGACACCAAGCTGGGGGCAGGTGTTGATCTGCTGGAGGGCAGAGAGGCTTTGCAGAGGGACCTCGACAGGCTGGACAGAGGGGCAGAGTCCAATGGCATGAGATTTAACACATCCAAGTGCCGGGTTCTGCACACTGGCCACAACAACCCCATGCAGTGCTACAGGCTGGGGTCAGAGTGGCTGGAGAGCGGCCAGGCAGAGAGGGACCTGGGGGTGCTGGTTGATGGGAAGCTGAACATGAGCCTGCAGTGTGCCCAGGCAGCCAAGAGGGCCAACCGCATCCTGGCCTGCATTAGGAATAGTATGGCCAGCAGGAGCAGGGAGGTCATTGTGCCCTTGTACTCTGCTTTGGTTAGGCCGCACCTTGAGTACTGTGTCCAGTTCTGGGCACATCAGTTTAGGAAGGACATTGAGACACTTGAACGTGTCCAGAGAAGGGCAACAAGGCTGGTGAGAGGCCTTGAGCACAAGCCCTATGAGGAGAGGCTGAGGGAGCTGGGGCTGTTTAGCCTGGAGAAGAGGAGGCTCAGGGGCGACCTCATTGCTCTCTACAACTACCTGAAGGGTGGTTGTAGCCAGGAAGGGGGTTGGCCTCTTCTCCCTAGCAACCAGCACCAGAACAAGGGGACACAGTCTCAAGCTGCACCAGGGGAAGTTTAGGCTGGAGGTGAGGAGAAAGTTCTTCACCGAGAGAGTGATTCGTCATTGGAATGGGCTGCCCGGGGAGGTGGTTGAGTCTCCGTCCCTGGAGGCGTTCAAGAGGGGACTGGATGTGGCACTTGGTGCCATGGTCTAGTTGTGAGGTTGTGGTTACAGGTTGGACTCGATGATCTTCAAGGTCTCTTCCAACCTTGGTTATTCTATTCTATTCTATTCTATTCTATTCTATTCTATTCTATTCTATTCTATTCTATTCTATTCTATTCTATTCTATTCTATTTTTCTGCTTTCTTACTTCTGTGGGAAGAGGCAAAAGAAGAATTGGAAAAATAACTGCATGCATTCTGCATAGAACCTGGGTGCTGCTTGTCTGTTTACAGGGCTGTCTTGCTTTTAGAACAGTCAATTTTTTTTATTTTTTTTTCCCCCTGAGCTTTGTGCTTGAATCATTGCTCTGGTGGTGTGTGTTTGTTTGTTTGTTTCCCTTCTGTTTTAGCATAGTGGTTAGCTGTTCTAGAAGTTGGGAACAAAGCGGAGGAAGGGGAGGTGGTACTTTGTATTTCTTCATTGCAGGCTCTGTTTTGCTGCACAGTTTCCTCTGCTTTCACCTTCTAATTAAAGCAGTTGCATCTGGATAGTTCCAGCTGTGCAGCACTAGGGGAAACATCATCAGAAACAGTACAACTGTTGGTAAATTCATACTTCAGAAAATGTGGGTTGTGGTGGTGTTTGTGTTTTGGGGTTTTTTTTGTGTGTGTGTGTTTTTGGTGCTTGTTTGGGTTTTTTTTTTTTTTTTTTTTTTTTTTTTTTAATTTGACAGCAAATGGAAATGTGCCCTTGTGACCTTGAGTTTTGTGCTTGCTTTGGATTTTAGAAATTTGTAAGAAGGAAGTGTGTGGATGAGGATTTGTGGAAGCTATCTTTACAACCATGTGCAAAATAGATAAGGCAGTAAAAATTTTGCAAGAGGAGGTATTAGCGGCTTTCCCTCCCCCCTCCATCCTCTCCATGTTGTATTGTTATGTCAGCTGAAGTTGCAATTTGTATAGCTTTCATTTTTCTTTTTCTTTCTTAAGGCAGTCTGTAACCTTTTTTAATGTCCTGCATGTTGTTATTTATACAGATCTGTGCATTTGAATCAGAACTGTTAGAACAATTTTATATTCTTCATTTCTATTCTGTGATTATTTGACCATAAGTCAAAGGAGAAATTACTCAGGAATGTTTAAGTTAAAGTAGCTGATCTTAAAGCCATTAATCCTGAGATTTGAAGACAGCCTTGTAAACTTAAATTAATTGTGCTTTCAACATTTCAATTTCAGTGTTGAAAAGTAATTTCAAAGAGTCTGAAACAGCCTACTGCTTATGCATTTTGCCATCTTTCATGTAATCTTGAGGATGACTTCTTTTGTGACTGAAGTCCCCCGATTAAACAAATATCACTTTTAATTTGGTCACTTTTTTTAAAAGCTTTCTTCCATCCTACGTCAAGGATATGTTCATTCTCAGTGTTACAGAAATTAACAGTCAATGGAGTGCTGTGTTTGGCAAGTATTACTTACACTTCTTACTGTGGTGATGTCACTGTGTCTCACACAAAAAGAAAGGACAGTAGAGGTGGATCTTTATCACAGCAGAAGCCTAAAACTTGGTGTTTATTCCTGCAATGATTCTATACAAATAATAAGAGTCTTCATGGAATTCTATATTCTGAATGGAATCTTAGTAATAACTAGTGGTTACATCATCTGGCTGGAAACAATAGCATAGTCAAACACCTAAATGTTCTGTACAGGGGCACATGAATGGTCTGAGTTTGCTGTCATCTAAAGACATGCAAACCCCTGCCCAACTCTGCTTAATGGGCTCTTTGAAATATAGCAAATGGCAATACAGTGATTGTTTAATTAAAGTGATGTTTTTTTACTTTGTGTGTGGGTTTTTTGACCACTGAAATAGGCAGGTGGGAGAAACAGGCATCTTTAATGAAAGAGGAAATACAGGGAGTGCTGCAACTTTAAAAAAAAAATATCAGATTGTGCTATTTCTTAGTGTTCCGTGTATAGAATAAAATACACTTAATTTTACACTTTCCCTTCTTCCCTTAAAGTAGTTGTAGTTCAGTGCTTACTTCATCCCTCACTTGAATTAACTTTGAATTTCTTGTTGCTTAGAGTTGGCTTAAAGGACTTTATAATGCTGTGCAAAAGAATCGTGTCTTAAATTTACTTTTGCACAACTAAATCCGAACATCTGTTTTTGAATCTGACAAAAAAAAAAAAAAAAAAAAAAAAAAAAAAAAACTGAAAACCAAACAAACCCCAAAAACCACTTCCAGCACTTGGTTTTCTTTTCCTCCCAGCAGATTGAAAAATGTGATAGCTCTGGGATTATTTGGAGCTAGGGATTCAAGTTTCAGTGGACTAGAATACAGAATATGTTACCCTTTACACTGTTCTCGGTATTTATTAATGCACAAATCTAAACATTGTCAGGTTTTTAAGCAAGTTGTTGTAGTCAAATTTTGAAGGAGTGATTTGCCTTTAATGATGTTTGCAAATACTCTTAATGCCTTGATCACTGTGATTTATTTCTTTTTTTTTTTAATATGGGAGGTGGAGGCAGAAGTGCTCTGAAGTAGAGTATGACAGGAACAACAGAAAAAAATATGTAAGCGTACTGATTTAAGCTTGTTGAATAGCTCTGTATCTAAGCAGTAGTTTGAACATTCATAAATCCAAGCTGTTTAACAGAGACTTCCATGTAAGAAGACTATGTAGTGATTCCTGTAAGGATGCCTGTTTTGAGAGACCTGTGCTTAGCCAGCGCTGCACAGAGGAGCAAAATGCCGACATTGTTAACAGTTGTTGATGCCTAGATTGGTCAGTTAATTGGGTGGTTTCTTTTTTTTTTTTTCCAGAAGTTGGAGTACATTTTTTAATGTAAAAGTTACTTCATTATTATTTTATTCTTAAAAATGGGGAGGGGACAACAGGAATTACATCACATCACTGCTGGATATTTTTCTCCCCATCCATTTATTTCCTAAGAGATTAACTTGCTGCAGATTTGGTGGGGGGAAAAAAAAGCACGTATTTCAATTTTTTTCCATATAGCTTCCTTTATTTGTTTATATATACATAAATAATGTTTACTGTGAATTAATTTACAATTAATACAATTACAAATGAAAACTTTTGATATCATACTGTGAAGATACTAAGACATTAATGGATCATATTTGGAGATTGATTTCTCCAAATGTATGAATTGCATTAAATTGTGACCTATTAGGTATAATTTAAAGTGTATTAAATATATTTTTGTGAAGTTATCATTCAGTAGTGCAACATGAAATAACTGCCTTTGTCTCAAGAGATGACTGGAAGGTTTAATCAAGTTTGATATGGTGTCTGTATTATCAGTCATTTAATGTTTATGTGATAGCCTAATGGCAAATTCACTTTTTATATATACAATTTTCAAAAACCCTGTGTAATAGAGTCCTTTGAGCACAACTCTTGACTTCTAGCAGAGTGGAAATCGCATATAAAATGCATGGCCTCTCAGTTTTTTCGTTTAGACCTTCCTCTCTTTAGAGTTAATTGCTGAAGGCATCTTAGTGTTTCTCACCCAGGAAACTGAGCTTAGTGAATGTTGTTCTTCTCCCCATTCTTTTACACAGGTCAGCACACAGAATATGAAGATGGGTGGACTGCCTCGCACAACACCACCCACACAGAAGCCACCAAGTCCACCGATGTCAGGAAAGGGAACTATTGGGTAAGTGCAGTCACCAAATGTGTCATTTGCTGTGGTGAACAGAAGTGGGGGGAAGGTGAAAATTCTTTCATTTTCTATAGTGTGTATTGTTTTTATTGTTTGTTTGTTGGTTTGAACCATTCACAAAGGTGAAGAGGTATTATATCCATATCCTCTTACACTGATCACGTTTTATGTATCATTTAGTGTGTTTCTGCCAGAAGACAGCAGGCATCAGCAGCTCTTCCCAATAGAAATGTTTCGTCATTGTGGAACACTTAAAACGACATGCTTTAGAGCAAAAAGTCATTAACTATGTGGCTTTAACAAGTGGTGCTAAACAACTGGAAAATCAGTATGTGGCACTGTTCATTAATTATTTGTGCTGTGTGTGATAAAAGTACTTTCCTGTTAATTCTTTGAACTTGACTTTGACCTTAGTAAAATATGCTAGAGCTGGGATGAATGTGGTTATTGGTATGTGATTAACTATGTACATACAGACCATGGTGTTTTATTTTATAACAAGTTCTGGATTACTTTCAAAACAAGAAGAGGATGTGTGACAGAGTTTATTAATAGAAAGACTGAAGTACATAAGGGACATTGTTATATTTTTTTCTCATCCTATGAAGTGGGTACTATAAACTTTTATAGAAAAAAACATTTTATCTCCCATTACTGATTGGTACGTAGCTATCTTTTAAAGAATGAAAAATCTTTGGTTCTGTCTGTGTTATCTTAATTGTTTTCTGAAATATGTTTGTCCCTGTGTAGGCGTCACTCTCCCTATCGTACGCTAGAGCCAGTACGTCCCCCAGTGGTACCAAATGACTACGTGCCTAGCCCAACACGCAATATGGCTCCCTCACAACAGAGCCCTGTTAGAACAGCTTCTGTGAATCAGAGGAATCGCACATACAGGTATTCAGTGTAGTCCTGTATGAGGTCTGTTTAGTATTGTATAAGCATATGGGGGGAAATGCTATGATAAATGTCGACTCCATCTGCAATTGTATGCTGAGGCATGGTAATTCATGACATGGACTGGGAATGTTATTTGGCATGATGGGAATGCTCTCTAAAACTAGAGTAATGAATCAGGGTAAGATTGTTTACTTAATCCCCTAGTCACCTTAATTTTAGTGCTAACACAGTACTTAAGTACTAAAATTGTGGTATTTCAAGTAGGTAGATCGTTATATTACTTTAAAGAGTGCTTACAAAACAGGAAAAAACTTTGTATGCAACTCACCTCCTACCTGTTGAAGGAATGCATACATAGTATGCTTGTAGTTCACACTGTTTGAGCAGTCATTGATCTTAATAGATTGAGTAGCCAAAAAGAGCATTGTGTTTTGAGAATATTGGTAACTTCAAACACAGAATAAAGCTAAACTAGAAGGCTAGCCTTTTCTCTGGGATAATTAAGAACTTCATGATATGACAGGTCTAAATACTTCCCTCAAAATGTTTGCTTTTTAAACATCATAATTACTTAAGGGTGGCTAAACAGATGGACTTAAAGTATAAGAGAACTTAATTTTACTCTCGCACAATTTCCAGATTTCAGTAATCTCATGTGAAAGTATATAAATCACTCTGAACATCTACACATTTTATAAGTTACAGGAAAATTATCTGTATTTTCTCAATAGGGGATTAAAATATTGGAGTGATGTACTCTGAGCAAGGTTCTGGAAGCATTTAATTTATGGGCAAGTTCACTGACACTAACTGGAAAACTACTTGTGTTGTAGCCAAAGTGAAGAGTTTTAGGGAGACTAAACTTTATGTAGCATTACATCATTGTTTCTTTCCTCTTATTCCCTGCTGCTTTGAATTAGTAAGGTGCTCTTAGAAGGGTCTTACATTTAAACATGCATATTCACACCCTGGGTTATTTTGGTTTCTTACAGCAGCAGTGGGAGTAGTGGAGGAAGCCACCCAAGTAGTCGGAGCAGCAGTCGAGAGAACAGTGGAAGTGGAAGTGTGGGTGTTCCTATTGCAGTTCCCACGCCATCTCCTCCTAGTGTCTATCCAGGTAAATGAAGACTTCCTCTTTCTGACTCAGCATTTATCTTTACCATTTGCAAGTCTCTTAAACCCCAAGAGTTCATTATCCAAAAACATGCAAGACTTGAAAATTGTGTGCTGTTGATAGTATGAGTTTAAATCAAGTAGTATTTTTTTCTGTGAGTGTCTGATGAACTCTAGTACTTTTTCTATATTTTATCAGATTTTCTTGTCTAGCTGCCTGCATGTGACTGAGTAGGACACAACAGCCTTTTCAGTGGGCTGGGGTAAACTTCTCCCTTATGCTTTTAACCAAAAATATGGTGGTGGGTTTGTTGGTGTTTTTTTTTTTCCATTGGCTGTTTATGCAGATACATAGAAGCATGTTTTTAGAAAATTAGATGAAATGAGAGACAGACACAAAGTATCTATTTAGTACATTAATACAAGCCTGAGTTGTCACAAAAAGATGCTTGTTCCATGTAATTACCCTAGTCTTTGCAGAAATAGGAAATTATATTAGTGCTCCTTTTCCCTTGCTCAGCCCTTTCAGTCTAGAAGAGCGTACAGTTGGCTTACAGTGTGGTCTGAAATACATGATATTTCTGAACCAAGGAATGGAACATTTTTGGCTTTCTTGTTTGTATTTTCCAAATTGTACAAAAGTTACAAGCAGCAGTGCTACAGAGCAAAGCGTAAATAATAAGATTTGAAGACATCTTTCAAAAGTAATGGCTTTCAGTGGGAAGCTCTGGGTTGTGCCCTTCAGATGTGAAAAGAAGTGAATTTGCTTAACCCTCATTTACCATCTCCATACGAATGAGCCTTCTTTTAACAGCCCCATTTTCTCTCATCTCCTTGTACATTCTGAAATGCTATGCGCCTAATAAACAGCTAACACTGGACAGTCAAAGGCTTTCTCCAGTCCTTGCTAACATATCTCCTTATTAACTTCACCTGTTCCTCCTCTCTTCACTTAGCCCCTGCTGGCTCTGCTGGCACTTCTCCCCTTCCTGCTACCTCTGCTCCTGCCCCTACTCCTCCTGCTCCTGCCCCTCCCTCTGCTGCCCCAGATGCTGCTGCTGCTGCTGCAGGAGCTCAGCCCCTTGCTGATGGCTTCACCTCTCCAACTCCCTCTGCTGTTTCTTCCACACCCTCTACAGGTGAGTATCTGCTCCAGCTGGTTGGGCAGGTGAACCCAGATGTGATGACACTCCAGGGCTTTTCAAAGTTACTGCAGAAGCAGGAATTTTGTATGTTTTCTTAACTTTTATTTTTAAACTTTAACTAGAAAATATCTGCTAATACCTATCTATAGGGTCATGGTTATAGTAGATAATTCAAGGTGTACTAGTTTTATAAACATCAATCACTTAATTTTTATGATTTTAACATTTATATGCTTTTAATAACATTTAAATTTTAACATTTATGTAAATATTTATTGCATTAGCATTCTGATGTGGTTTGGATACTGAGAAACTCACAGAATAAAAATTGCAGATGTTCTGTTTCCCACTGTATGCATGTCTCCTCAAGCACAAAACTCTGAAACTTAAATGTAGAGTGAGTTTTTAGGAGTTGTCTCAGTTGCCAGGTACTCAAAGATTCTCTTTTCAGGTATGATTTCATTTATTCCATCCTAGAAGTAGTTTCTAATATTCTTTTCTCCCCAGGTGATTCTCTACCTATTTTCTGAAGAGCACTAAGTTAGTTAGTATTGTGTTTTTGAGCTGTAGAAGGTAACAGGTTTAAGTCTTGGAAATGGCATACAGTTAGATTGTACAGTATGTTGATTAATTGCTGGACTGCAAAGTAATACTTTTTTGCAGGTTTATAACTTAATAATTAAACTTACAATTCTTAAAATATATTGTGTATATAATGGATAATTTGGAAGTTTTTTCTTTCATTTTGTAGCTTAGACACCTTATATTTTCATACTGGCTTTTGTCAGCAGTGCTGAATTCAGGCAGTTGGAGGAGTTGTTTTGTGTGTTGCTGTTGAGACATCCAGCTGAACTGACAGCTCCTCTGATGCAAAGTGTCTTAAAACAACAAACCAAAACAATAAACTTTCCAAGCCTTTGATTCTCTGATGTAGATATAAAAAAAGGCAAGCATCATTATTCTCTCTGCTGATACCTTTCTCATTCTAACCTAGGTCACCCAGTTCAGTTCTACAGCATGAACAGGCCTGCCTCTCGACACACCCCCAACAATAGGGGGATCTTTGCCATATCGGCGTCCTCCTTCTATCACATCACAGACAAGCCTTCAGAACCAGATGAATGGAGGGCCATTTTATAACCAGAACCCAGGTAAGAAAGAATTTTCTGCTCTATTGAATTCAACACAGTGGTGAATGGTGCCACATCCAGCTGGCAGCCAGTCACTAGTGGTGTGCCCCAGGGATCAGTGCTGGGCCCCATGCTCTTTAGTTTCTTTATTGATGATCTGGGTGAGGGTATTGAGTCCATCATCAGTAAGTTTGCAGATAACACCAAGCTGGGGACAGGTGTTGGATCTGTTAGAGGGTAGGAGAGCTCTGCAGAGGGACCTTGACAGGCTGGACAGATGGGCAGAGTCCAATGGCATGAGATTCAACACATCAAAGTGCCGGGTTCTACACATTGGCCACAGCAACCCCAGGCAGTGCTACAGGCTGGGGTCAGAGTGGCTGGAGAGCGGCCAGGCAGAGAGGGACCTGGGGGTACTGGTTGATAGTAGGCTGAACATGAGTCAGCAGTGTGCCCAGGTGGCCATTAAGGCCAATGGCATCCTGGTCTGTATCAGGAACAGGGTGGCCAGTGGGAGCAGGGAGGTCATTGTGCCCCTGTACTCAGTACTGGTTAGGCCACACCTTGAGTCCGGTGTCCAGTTCTGGGCCCCTCACTTTAGGAAAGATGTTGAGTTGGTGGAACGTGTCCAGAGAAGGGAAACAAAACTGGTGAGGGTTTGGAACACAAGCCCTATGAGGAAAGGCTGAGGGAGCTGGGGTTACTTAGCCTGGAGAAGAGGAGACTGAGGGGAGACCTTATTGCTCTCTACAACTACCTGAAGGGCAGTTGTAGATAGGCAGGGGCCGGTCTCTTCTCCCAAGCAATCAGCACCAGAGCAAGAGGACACAGTCTCAAGCTGCAGCAGGGGAGGTTTAGGCTGGATGTTAGGAAAAAGTTCTTCATAGAAAGAGTGATTTGCCATTGGAATGGGCTGCCCGTGGAGGGGAGTGATGGAGTCACCATCACTGGAGGTGTTTAGGAGGAGGCTTGATGGGGTGCTTGGTGCCATGGTTTAGTAGATTAGGTAGTGTTGGATGATAGGTTGGACTTGATGATCTCAAAGGTCTCTTCCAACCTGGTCTGGTCTATTTCTATTCCTCCATTGCAGATCTCACAGTTCATCTTGGGTAACTTCCACTATGTTGCTAGTAGCCTTGCCAAAGCCGTGGTCCAAGTACAGTGTTCACCTTCCATTATGGCAAGCAGCTTAAAACAATGCTGTCTTTGTTGCCAAATACATTTTGATCTTTCAGTCCCTGTTAGACAGGCTGTAATCCTTTATCTGTACCACGTGTCATGTTTCTGCTTTGGTGTGGAATGTACGTTTGCTTTTGTACTTCTGAACATTGATTCTTCATTAATCCATCTTTCTCTTGTATGCTTTTTCCTCCCATCAAGAAACTGCTCTTATACAAGGTTAAGCATTAGACACCCTAGAAACTTCAGTGGTGTTTGGTATGGGATTGGAGGGAGCTGTGCCATCTGCGAAATCATAGAATTGCAGAATGACAGTGGTTGGAAGGGATCTCTGAAGATCATCTAGTCCAACCCCCTCCTAGAGTAGAGTCACCTAAAGTAAATCACCCAGGAACATGTCCATGTGGGTTTTGAGTGCTTCCAAATATGGAGGCTCCCCAACCATTCTGGGCAGCCTCATCCAGTGCTCTGCAACCCTCAAAGTGAAGAATTTGATTTGTTACATGGAACCTTCTGTTCTAATTTGGGTCCATTGTCCTTGTCCTGTTACTGGACACCATTGAGAAGAGTCTGGCTCCATCCGTCTGACACTTGCCATCCAGGTATTTATAAGCATTAATGAGTTTCCCTCCCTCAGTCTTCTCCAGACTAAAATGTCTCATCTCTCTCAGCCTTTCCTCATGAGATAGGTGTTCCAAGTTCCTTAATCATCTCAGTGGCTCTGTGCAGGAATCTTTCAAGTGTTTCCTTGTCCTTGAACTGGGAAGCCTAGAAGTGGTTGCAGTAATTCAGATGAGGCTTCATCAGGGAGAGAACTTTCCTCAACCAGTCATTTCTTAACCTAGCAAATCATCCACCCATCCAAGCCATAAGCAGCCAGTTTCTCCAGGGGATGCTGTGGGAAATGGTGTCAAAGGCTTTACTAAAGCCCAGATAAACAATATCCAAGGCCTTTCCTTGATCCACTAAGGTGTTGGAGCATGGCCTAGTAATGACTTCTTCCACCTCCCTCAGCACTCATGGGTACATCCACATTGGGGGCCCTGGATTTGTGGATATTCAGTTTACTTAATTGATTTCTAACCCAACTAGCATCAACCAAGGCAAAATCTTTTTTTCTCCTTACTTTCTTTGTGGTCTCAAAGGTCTGGGATTCCTGAGGGCCCAGGCATTGTTATCTTAATGGTTGACCCATCATAAAAAGCAGGATGAGATTTTAACAAGGAGTGCAGTATCCTGCAGAACACAGTAGCTTTAAATCTAAGGAGTCTCTTTCTCTGTACTTCTGGTGTTACGTGAAGGCAAAGTTTCTTTTTGAGAAAGCTGTAGAAAGATGCAGGGGACAAACTGAAAATTCCTTGTTAGGAATTGCCCTATGACCAGTAAGACTGAATGGTGGGTTGTAAGTGCTACAGTGTGTTTTGTGTTTTGTGGTTGTTGTGGTGGTGTTTTTTGGTGTTTGTGCTCTAAATTGAGCACTGAGCATAGAATTAGGTCAGATGCTGCAACCTGCATTTAAGGGATTTGATGGGGTTCAAATATGAGTTATCCTTGTGAAGAGATGCATGTGCTTAACTTGAGAAGGAAATTGATGGTCCTGCTGGGGACAGGGTTGTGGTGCCTTAAATGCACGGTGTTTGTTAAGCACATTATGTGTATATTGAAAGCTGAAGGGGAATAGGTAGGAAGGAAAGGGTAATAACAATAAAAGAAATGTTTTGGATTATCTTTGCAATAAAGAGGATTTTCAAGTATAACCACAGAGTTTCTGACAATTGCTGTGCATTTCTGCTTTAGTAAAGGGATCATTCTCTGCAAGATACCGTTGCACTGTTAAGAGGTAATCATAGAAGATGGCAAATAGACTTTAAGTTACATAACCACAACTCAGTCTTGTGTACCCAAAGAGAAGATAATGATTATGGTGATGAGTTACTTGAGCTGTAAATTGCAAACAGAATACTTCAGTTATACTGGCATACTTGGTACAACATAAGCAGGTATAGTAAGGGACTTCTTTAATACACCGGGCAGAATACAGAACTTACTATCTTTGCAGTTGTACCACATCAACTTTTTTTTTTTTTTTTTGTTCTGTGCCTTAAAATGAGAGATGCATAATTGATGAAGATGATGAGATCAGAGAAACTCTTGTGTCTGTAAGGAGTAGTAGTGGACAGGGACCACAACTGCTTTTTGACATTCCTGAAGAGATGGAGAAAACATGCACTTGTTAAAGTCTCTTTTTCACCTCTTAACAGGCAGAGGAGTTTTCCAGCTATGGCTTGTTGTTCTTTGCAGGGTGTTTGATAATAAAGCAGTGATGTTTTTTCCACTTTGTTTTTTTTTGTGGTTTTTTTTTTTTTTTTTTAGTGTGTTGGCAGAGTTATTTTTGTTTGCTCACTTCACAGGAGGATGAAAGATAGTCGCCTTGCCCTCTTCTTTTGAATGCCGTTTCTAAGATAATACAATTTTTCTACTTCATGGTGAGATCTTTTTAACAACTGAAAAGAAAATATCAATAAATGCTCTCAGCATATGGTTGCCCTGAAACCACTCTTGCCAACCCTGCTGCTTAATGAACATTTTAATGTTGCAACCTTAAGATACCATTATCTAAGCAGTGTAGAGCTCAGCAGAGGCTTTAAAAAGCCTGTGGGAGAAACTGGGCAAGTATTGAGATGGTGGTCTGCACTACACACTACTTGTATAGCTGAATTCTTAGTATCTAGTAGAAGTTGCTCCTGAGCATTTCTGAATTAATTTACAGCAACTGTATAGTATACTATTGGTCTGTATGGAAGGAAGCTGAGGGAATGTTGAAACTGCTGTTAATTTCATCTTTTAAGATAGCAGAGGTAAAAATCTTCTGATGCACTTTATAAACAAGGTAATAATAAAATATTTGTTATATTGTCTCAAGGGTCAAAACTGTCTTAGAGTCACTATATATCATATAGAGACAGTACAGTAGGATAGTCCCTGCACTGAGCATAGACTGAAGCACAGGCCAGTTGGTTCAAGTAAACAAGGAATTATGTCAGGTAGCATTAGCATCATCATTTTGAGTAAACTACACAACTGAAACTAAACTAAGGGATTTTTTTTTGTTGTTGTTATTTGCTTGGAGCACTTGTCTAAAGTGATTTATTTTTCTACATGGAAGGCTTCATTAGTTCTTTCCAAGAAATATATATAGCACATGAACAAAGTACATTGAAGGGATCTGCACAACTGAAGCTAGTCTTGTGTCATAGATATAAATTGTATGAATCCGTATGACATTGAATAGGGGAAACGTTTTGAAAGTGAGTATTTTTATGGTGTATATAATTATAAAGGCAGGGCCTTCACAGTTGCACAGCAGTACTGAATTCATTAATATTACTGCATTTCAGAAGAACTTCAAGTTCCCTTTTCCTGTTTTGGAAAAAAAAAAAAGGCAAGTCCAAATCTTTTTCCAGCTGCTGTGTTTACACTTGAAGGAATAAATGCTCTGAGAGGTTATTTCATTCAAGTTGAAGATGTAATTAGAAATTTCTTTTTTTCTCAGGAAATTTCAATTAAATGGTGAGATAATGGAGCTTGCTTTATATGGGGGTCCAAGGACATTTTTGCAGCAAGAAGGATGGGTGCTCTGGTTTTGGTTATTTTGTTTTCTTTGGGGTGTATGATTGTGAAAGGGATGCAAATGTGAGGGATAGAAGAAATTCAAATCACTTCAGAAAATAGTTGCCAAAATGAGAAAGCAGAATAAATTTTGAGACATGAATTTTAAATGCCTTGGAGTTCTTTTCATTTTCTATGATGATGTGAATTAATTCTGAAAATGACTGCATCATACTTAGCAGTTTTCTTACTGGCTCTGGAGCTAGGCTGAAATGTAGTTTTGTTCTGGAAGCTAAATAAATGTACTGGTACATTAAGCCCAGTCTTTCCCCCTCATTGTTTTGACCTGACTAACGATTATTTTTTTTTTTTTTGTAAGCCACTGCTAACAAGAAAATCAGTTAGTTGTGCTTTTCCTGAGGTGTGCTTCTGGGGAAATGATCTCATAACTCGCTTAAAGAGTATTACTTTTGCACAGTAATACTAAAACTAGATAAAACTAGTGAACTGTGTGTTTTAACTTAACCAAAACTTTCATTCCTGGTTAGATCAGTGTTAGAAAGTTTGCATCTGGCTGAGGGTATCTTCTTTAAATGTGAATTCACATGTATTGTACAAAGACAGCTCTTCTGGATGGAGGATTATAGGGAGAGAATCCTCTTGATATCTTAGTTAGACTTGTTCCTAAAGTGCGGTATTGCTGTAGTAGTAAACGTCAGTGTAGGGAAATGTTGTTATCAAATCAGAAAAATACTTTGACACTGATTCTTAATCTTAGGAAAAAGAGCTGGGTTGGAAATTTTAAAAATGGAGAAATCTCCTTGAAGTAAAGATTAGAAATATGCTTAAACCACCTGAGCCATTTTTCCTTGAATGTCAGCGTATTTATCTCAGCTTCTTGGCAGACTGCTGCAGTGTCTGAGTGGTGGTGATGTCTGCTTTCCTGCTGCCTGCTTCCTTGTGTTTCTAACTGAATGCCTCTCTCTTTTTAATTTCTGTGGCAGCATCCCTTGCTCCTCCTCCCCCTCCATTCTACAGGTAACTCCACAGTTACCACTAATGGGATTTGTGGCCAGAGTTCAAGAAAACAGTAAGTTTGCTGCTTCCTTGTGCTATGATTTATTACTGGATGTGATGTGGCTTTTGTTTTGAGTGGATGAAGGATTTCTGTGTATATGGATAGAATTCTGTCTTCTCTACTACCTCTGTAAGTTCATCTGGGTCTGTGAAAAGAGGGAAAACAAAATAATTTTATTGGCGGAACCTGATTGCTCTTTCTTGGAACTGAATGTCTCTAGCATATTTCCACAAGTTCTAACTACTGGTCCCAGTGCAACTGATTGGGATAAAGAGTATTATTTCAACCTGCTGACATGGTTCTAGAGACATTTTCATGGTTATGCTCTTATTTTCAGTTTCAGATACTCCTCCCCCACCACCACCTGTGGATGAGCCAGTGTTTGATGAATCTCCACCTCCACCCCCACCTCCAGAGGATTATGAGGAAGAGGAAGCAGCTGTGGTGGAGTACAGTGATCCATATGCTGAGGAGGACCCTCCTTGGGCCCCAAGGACATACTTAGAAAAGGGTAGGTTTAAAGCTTGTAGAGATGGTATGGTTGTGTTTATAACATTTTGTCGAGGCTCCTGCCATCCCACTTTGAGCACAGATGCTGCCTAGACTTCTTCTTAGCCAGTATTTATTATTGTGGTAGAGGTGCTCCTCCAAATGGCAACTTTGAGAATGAAAATGAAGCTATTCTGAGTCTGATTCTTTCACCCCTTCCTCCACTAGGAAGATAATGATTAGTTAGCTAATTACATAGTTTTTCCAATCCTCTATAATCTTTGTAAGACTCGCCTTTCAGCAGTCTGTTTAATCCTAATAAATTCATATGAGATTGAAAAATTAATGAATCATTTTTGCAGTTGCACTTTAACTTTGAATGTATGGGTGCATGTGAAGCAGTGCTGCAGCAGGTTTGGGGCTCTGGAAGCTGCAATACTGTGACAGTGTGGAGCCAAGCTAAGCTGAAAAGCACTGTGTCTGTGTAGGATTGAGTAACTGAGGCACTGCTGCATGGCTGCATCTAGGTATCTTCCAGTTCCGAAGCAGGTGTGGAGAAACATGCTGGAGTAAAACCAGGTAAAATCAAATGAGGAGGTAAATGCCTCAGGGACACTTGCATATGAAAAAATCCACTGTCTGGTGTTCCCTGTGAAAGAGCATTGTGAACCTCTTAGCAAAGAGGATGATGCAAAGAAACCATGCATCTCGCTGAGTGACTCTGACATACTCAGTCTGCATGGGGGAAGAAAATTCAAGAATGCCACAAAGTGGCATCATGCCTTAAGCCCAGTGTGGGACTTGAGAGAAGGGAAGGAAAAAAGATGCAACAGGCACTTTCTGCCAACTGCAGCCCAAAGAAAATATTACTATTCCTGAGGGAGGTAGAGGAATATGTGGGAGTTTTTGTTATTCCCCTACACTCTTCTAGCTGGAATAAGTGCAAGGAGTACTCAGGCTTTGCTGACAAGCTGCGACCATTTGCCAAACAAAGTGGCTGACTTGCAGGGTGTTTAACGTGACTCACTTTATCTATTGACCTCTCCACATCCCTGATTGACAGTGTGTCATTATTCTGTTGGTGCACACAGGCTCTGATTAAAAGTGTGGTGGCTGTAGGCTGTGCCTTTAAAATTCAGTTACAGATTTTGAGCAGAAAAGTAGAAAAATGTAAATAAATCACTATTGGGTGTAAAAAGGAAAACAAAAGATTATTCTAAACAAATTAATTGGATAAAATCTGGAATAAGATGGGCTGTACCATAACAATTCTTCCCTTTTTTCTTCTCATCTCGGCTGTTTTGCTTCATTTGGGAGAGATAACGTGCTTTGGCTGACCTTGGCTAAGTCTAATCCATTGCTTTGCTCTCTGCTCCTCTCTCTCTTAGGACACGGTGTGGGGAGCACTGGAACAGGTTTAGCATACTGGAAAAAATGAGACCTTGACATAGGTGTGGATTCTGTAGTTCTATGGATAGCTCTGCTTATATTTGGCCCATGTCTTGAGATTTGTGTTCTTTTCTGGAGTCGGGGGAGAATTGCATGACTGTGATACTTTTTTTCTTTTTAAAATTTTTTTTTTTTTTTTTTTTTTTTTTGTAGCAGGCAAGCTTTAAAGTTGATGAAAACCCCCATGCTAAAAGGAGACCTTCATCCTCAAAGAATGTGCATGCCTATCCTGCTGTGAACTAATAATGTTTTAGTACCGCAAAATAATTGTTCCTGTGTCAGCTCCAGACATTCCTATAGATGTTTTTCTGTGCCACAATGCAAAGCAACAGAACTGATGGAGGGAAACAGCTGTTCAAACACTATTACCCCCAATAAGTAGAGCAGCAATTCCTAGGATTTCTGCTTGTTTTGTTTTTGTGGCTGATCGCTTATTTAAGTTCATATGAGAGCATTTCTAATAGGATTAGCATAGCTGACCTTTTCGTAAGTGAGAGTGTAGAAGCTGGGACACCAAGGAGGTGTCAAATACAGATTAATATATATTGAGATGGGATTCAGTATGATCCTGTTCTGTAAAAAGGTCATGCACTGTCAGAGATATATTTAACATTAAGATTAGCTGTAGGTTACAGCATAGGAAGGAAGTGAATAGCAGATCCATTTTAAACATACGGAGAAACTTTGATTACAGTGTCCTGTTAAATTACCACGTATGGTGAATTTGAGGGCCCCATCACGTGGCCGTAACAGCAGCAGTCAACCTGCAGTGTCCAGGAAAGTGCTGTGCAGTTTTTTACTGAGCTGCATGTCTGGGTGTGTGGCATAAAAAAGTAAGAAAATGTCCTAATTTTGCCAATCAGATGAGCAGAAATGGGTATCCAAAGGGAAAAAATGCCCTTATACCACATAAAAGAAGTATGGGGTCACAGCTGTCAGATTTCAGTTGGATCATCAGTCTGGCCTACATTCGTGGTCGGTTGTGTGCTCACAACATGCGGAGTTCAGCCAAACTCTGTGTTGAAGAATCAAAAATCACTGATTGGAAGAATACCAACCTGAATGAGTAATTCTAGTTTTCATATCTCCATTGAAATCTGTTCAATAGAAACTAAAAGAGGTCCTGGCTTAGTCTCAAAGGGAGGAATGTTCTCTCCTGAGTCAGTATTGCTGCTTCCTGTCTCATCTGGAATCTTTTTTGCATCACTGGCCTGGGTTCCTAGTAACTCATCATATGTGACGAGCCCACAGCTTGAATCAATGGGACTACAGACAGGGATTAAACAGTCTTTTAGAGACAGGAGCACTGCCATTGAAAAAGTAACATGCAGGAGGAAGCAGTGGTGATGTAAAACCAAAACCAGGCTTCAGAGAATTTTATAAGAGGCTTAAGAGAATTTTCATCACAAACTTAGGGAAGAGTTTCCTGCTTTTGATCATGAAATAATGAGTCCAGTACCAGAAAGGACTCAAAAATGAGAAAAAATGAATTAAAAGTCACCATGATCCTTGGATGATTATTATCAAGAAAATGTAGAAAATAGCACAGGAATAAATGTTTTTAAATCAACAAGTACAGAAGGCAGTTAAAAGAATTTTCACATAATCACTGAATCATTTTGAAGGACTTTAAATGAATGTACCATGTGTTCACATAGTGACTTCTGTTTCTCAAACTAAAACTTTACTAATTTCACCATCTGTTTTGTTTCCTTAGAATGATGTGTCTAAAGCTACTTAGCATGAGTTTACTTAACTGCTGGCGTAAGTGTAGAGCCAGCAGCGTGTGTGTTTTAAATATAGACTGGTTAAATGATACAAATCTCTGAGCATACTCTAATTCTCTGTTAGGCTGGGCTTGTATGCATTACTTCATAATGTCTTCACGATCCAGGTTTCCCTAGTAAATGTTTGCACTGATTCCTTTGCTCCCTCAAAAGGAGATAACCTCTTTTCTTTTGAAAAGAATGATGAGGTAAAGGACTCTTGGATAATGTGCCCATTAACACATGCTGTTAATTTTTTCTTGTTGCTTTGGTTTAGAATATCTTCCTTAGTACAGGATTTTAGGATCTCTGTCCAGCATCTGTTTTGTTTTCAGTGGCAGCACTGCACATTTCATTGCCAAGTGCTGAAAGCAGTGACTGATGCTCTTTGTTAGACTACAGGGGAGCCCAGCATGGCTAATTATCTGTATAGAACATATAATGATAGGACTGAGAATGGAAAATCTTGCCATTTAGTAGACAATGCTCTCTTTAATACTTCTAGTGCTTTGTCCAGTTCCTTTGACCTTTCACAGCTATGGTGCCTACAGCAAAATATTCTGCAGCTGTATGAAAAATGTCCCTATATAGTCATACATTTTACATTTTGTTTCAGAGAACCACCTTACTTTTTCCTCACTCCTAACTGGGATTCACTCACCTTGGCACTGTGTATTCTGGAAGTGACTTCTAGCTACTGGGACTGCATGTGTGCCTTTTACAGATTCTTGCAGCTGTCTGAAGAGAGCTCTTACAACTCTTCCTCTTCTATGTTTTTTGTTAGTTGTGCAGAGATCTGATTTAGCACTTGTATCTAATACATGAATGTTGGAATAGATCTGAATGGTTATAGCCATAGGGAATTAAATCCATGTTCTTGTATAATACCACACCAGAAGAGGTGAGACAGTGCAGCTCTCTGAGGCTACCTTAAAAGTGGAGAACACTGTAAAAAGTAGGTTGGTGTTCCTCCTCCTCCCTGTACCTCTCATAACACTCATGCTCTGTTCTTTCCTTTCCTAGTGGTGGCGATTTATGACTACACAAAGGATAAAGAAGATGAGCTCTCATTTCAGGAAGGTGCCATCATTTATGTCATCAAGAAAAATGATGATGGTTGGTATGAGGGAGTCATGAATGGAGTGACAGGGCTCTTCCCAGGGAACTATGTGGAGTCGATCATGCATTACTCGGAGTGAAGAACAGAAAACAGAACACTGCATCTGCTGCTGCAGGAGCTGTCAGAGCTTCCCAGATCTTCACCAGCCTCTGGGGCCTCATCCAGTATAACTGAATGAAGGATAATTCTAACCACCACTCTTTTGTTGTGGGTTGTTTATTGGTTTTTTTGGGTTTTTTTGTTCCTTCCCCCCCCCTTTTTTTTTCTTTTCAGTTTTATTGTTTGTTTGGGGTTTCCCCCATTATAAAACAATAGTTATTTGAATTGTTTGAACAAATGGCTTTTCCAGCTGCCATCTGACGTTGAATTAAGATGGCCCATTCAGTTGTTACAAACTCCTTGAGCAGCTGATACTTCACTCGAATTCTGAGGACTGCTGACAGGCTTTGGGATCTGTCTCAGGAATCCTGTGTGCACTTGTGGTACTACCCTTGGCAGCAGTGACTGCCCTTAGGATGTCCTGGATGCTTGTGGTGAAGGGTTACTGGCCAGTGGACACTCCTCCTGTTTCTACACTACTCTCCTGTGCAGCTGGAAGAACAGTTGTGTGCTAGCAAACACTGGGATTTCTGCACAGAGCCATTCCTGTAACTGACTTCCAGATAGCTGGATACATCTTTAGCATAAACACTTCTGCACCTGCTCTGCACATGTAGGCTGACACAGGGGCACACAGAGCTGGCTTTCATTCACTCACCTTTCAGTTTAGACAATTAAGATGGCTGCAGCCCAGAGGACCCTCACCCCATTTCCTCATCTTTGAATGCCACAGATTTGTTTTGTGTTCTGCACTGATGTAAATGCCCTCCTCTCCACAGCAAGCTACTCACCATGGGTGCTGATGCTTTAAATAGAATTCACAGATACTGTTGATGGTGAAGGCAAAACACAGTTTACAGGTCCTTCTGGGGTCTGAGGATAAACTCTAGAGGCTGTGATTTAAGGTTCAAATCTATTCATGCCTGCTTGCACTAGAGAAACTTAACCCCAGCTTTAGTCTTATGCACAATATAATCTTTAAAATCCAATCAGGTATTGTAAATTGGCTATTTTGTACTTGATGGCTAGGTTTGCATATGTACTGTGAGAGCCCTGTGCAGAGGCAGGACAAACGGCAATTGTCGTCTTCATGTCTGTTGCCAAAATCTCTTCGGTGGAAGTAAAAAGGGCTGTTGTGTGTACTGGTTTCCCATGGAAATCCAAGCAGTAACTAGTAGTAGTCTTAGCTCTTCCCCCAGCCCTCTCCATTGTTTATTATAGAGAAATAGGTATTTTGAGCTGTACTGGTGGATCTGGGGTGGAGTAATAATACGAAGTGAAGGCTCTGTAGCCCCTTGTCTTGATAGTTTTATTTTAATCTAGTCTCAGTTAAAAATGCTGCTCAGTGATTCTGCCTAGCAGATCAGAGTAAAGTGACGGCTATACTAGCCTGGCCTTCGGAAGGACTACATGTTATCATTGAGTGAATGTCATGCGTTAACAGAATGAACTGATTAAACCTCCTGTTGCAGATCTGTTAGGCTGCAAATTCAGCCGACCCTGTGTCATGAGAGTCTTCCGGGCCAGGGCATCTTTCTGGGCAACTTTTGACTATCACCTGGCTGAGTTCCAGCTGCCACCAACAATGGCTTGTCTAAGGTGAGACAGTGCTGCAGCTGTCTTCTGAAGCCTGTGTGGAAACCAGAGCACTACTGGAACTGGGTTTGTGGCAGTACTGGCAATGATACAGATAACTGACGTAGTCCCTTTGCTTGGCAATCACTGCAATATTGAGATGGAAGGTACAGGCTTGGTGCAGACCTGGGCAGGGAGGTGCCATAGCTGCTCATGGGGGAAGAAAGAGGAAACAAAACAGATGAGGTGTGTTTGTGGGATATGGATGAATGTGATCATCTGCTGCAAGCTTGTGAAAGAGTGCACTAACTCTTGTGACAGTGTGTAAGGACCTAGTTTGGTTGAAACCTGCAGGAGGTACAACTTTGAAGAAACTGGTGCAAAGATAAAGTTGCTTTCTCCCCTGCTCAATCTACAGCCATGTAGCAAAAGCACTGTTGTCTTCTTTCTGGAAGCTGACAATAGTATTGTTCAGGATGAGAGCCAGAACAGATACCTTTCTACCTTTCTCTATGAAAACTTGTGGCAAGAATAACAGATGCAGCCATGTTCAGTTCCCTCAGCTCATCATTTCTCTGGGAGCAAGCCTAGAAACACTGTGCAGTCACAGAAGCGAGCATTTCTAGTATCATAGGGTAGGTCTTAATCCTTTTTGCACAGGAAGATGGTGCTTGCAGCCCAGATAGCAGTCCAGGCAATTGAACAGTAGCAATGCACAAGCCTTTGGTGCTCACAGGGTGGCTGTTTTCCAGGAGTTTCTCTTCCCCTTGGTGTTTGTGGTAAAGCCTGAGCATAGAGTGCTCAAATGCTTTGCTAGGACAGCTTAGTGAGTCACTAAATGAGCTGAACCTCTCTCGCTGTGCACCCGTGCTCTTGCTGGCAGGTCACGTGTTAGTGAAATATGTCAGAGCATGCGCTTGAATACTTGTGACGGGTGGGTGGGGATAGCGTGTGCTTCCACTGTGTGTGATACACACCTGTGTCCTTAATTTTCCTTCAGCTGCTTGGTCATCTTGCTAGTCATCTGTGTTGCAAGAGCAGAGTGGTGTGAGCTCTGGGAAGTGCTGAATGCTTGCCAAAGCTTAGCACAGAAACACGAGGCTGCAAAACCTCAAAAGTGAAATGTGTGAAGTTCCTTAACTGACTTTGGTCTGATGAACCAGGGCTTAGTTTGTTCCCCGCTGCTAGTATGTGGAATTGTTGTCCAAGAGCTGCTGTGGATGGAATTTTTGGATCACCTCCTGCTGGTTTTATGCTTTATTATGCAGTACTAATGTAAAGAGTTTTAGGCATATTTTTTATTTTGTACATATTTTAATTCTGTGGCTTGTTTGGGGATGACGTGATGTAATGGTCATAGACCAGGCCAAGGTAAACAGGCTTTATATATTAATGTTACATAGATTGCATGCTAGTAAAGTCCGTGGGGGTTGTGTTTCCAGTTTTGTCCCTTGTACTTCTCCTTATTCAAAACCTTTCCCCCTGCAGGCTCCTCTTTTAATTTACATGTTTACTTTGAAAGGGGGTGGAGAATGGAGGGGAGGAAACAGCTCGGTATTTCATGTAAGTTCGTATCACTTCACTGAGTTCTCCTGCCACAGCTGAAGGTGTTCAGTATCACAGACTGTTGAAGCAGTAGTGTGTGTGCATGAGGGAGAGGTGGGGGAAAGAGACACTCCAGAATAGTCCAGGGTGTGCTGTATGACCAAAATTAGTATGTTTCTGCCTTTCTGAGAGCTGCCTTAGCCCAGACAACAGGTTTCACTGTGCACAGAAATCAGTCAGCATCTCTAGCACTGTATTTTGCCTTGGTTTGTTGTATTGGAGATATCTTGCTTGTTCTTGGCCTCAGTGACAAGCTATTAACAGCTGCCTCTCTGCTACATGCCTGCTTGAGAGTTGCCTGAGTCTGTCCCCACCTAGTGCTGAAGCAGGTTCTTTGGGGTGCCTTCTTTTCAGCTGAGGTTACATATGTCTCACTCATTGTAATTTTCTTTCCTCCTCCTTTATCTTGTTTTTTTTTTTTTTTTTTCACTATTCCTATGATGGATTCATGCTCTTTGTGTCTGTCAGTGGCTGTTTCATCACAGGGCTAAGAGGGCAGGGGCAGGAGAGACAAATGGCAAAATGATGTGTCCCTGCACAGTGGCTGGATTAGGCACAAGAAAGCTGAAACAATGTCTCAAGACTTGCTGGCCTGCCTAATGACATGGGCACCAATACACTGAAGAACTATTGCTCTCACTGGAGGAGAAGAGACATGTTCCCCCCAGCATGGCCCTGGGTTAAATGGCAGCACTTGGTGTGTCTTACCATGAGGCTGACTATATTCCTGGGACTCAGTTTGTCCTTGTGGTTAGTTGAGCTGGCCGTTCCTGAAATGGCTGGAGGTTGCTGCTGGTGTGAACCACAGATCCCCACAGTCCTAGTGGTCTTTGGCCGGGTGGGTGCCGGGAAGGTTTAGACCAAACTAGTTCTTGCTAGAGCAAGAGTTTGTTCTCTTTCACAGCTCCTGGGCATTTTCTTTCTTTGCTGCTGACAGCCAAAATTGACCTTGGCAGTGATGCAACTTCTGAAAATTGGCACGTTTCTCTAGGGTGTTTCAGCTGATCCTGAAAAGAAAGCAAGACAGCAACAGGGCTGATGCTCCTTTCCTGGCAGAGGGTAGGCTGCCTGCCTGGTGTGCACATGCTCATCATTGACTAGAAGTGTGCTGTGGCATCTCCCACCTGTGCTTGACGTTAATGTGAGGCTCTTCCCAGAACTCTCACTGCTTCCTTGCAAGTGCTGCAGATGTGCCCCTGCTGGAAATGAGCTCTCTCTAATTCTGTCTCTGAGATTCAGGCATAACTTAGAAGCAGAACTTTCATGTTTTCCTTTCTGGAAAGGAAGGGACTTTATCCCTGTAGTAAACTAGGAGCATTTACAATGCTTCTCCTCCCAGAGATGGGACAGAGTATCTTGTACAACAGGTGCTATCTCTGTTCTCTGCAGGGCAACTTGTTGGAAGCTGCTAGAGGATGCTGTTGGAAAAACCATGGGTGTAGTGGTTCCTGCTTGGAAGCAGTATTTGCATTAAGAACATAGAGTCACTGACTGAGCATTGCAGCTTTGGACAAACCCCATGCAGAGACTTCAGTTCTTGTCTTGGTAACAGTAGCAGAAAGGAAGGTACAGTGCTGTGGCATTCACCAAGGCAAGTATTCACAACCCTATCCTCTAGAGAAGATGGTGTTGTAAACTGAGCAGGAGCAGGTAGATGATGAGCTATAGCTTATGGGCCACCACTTCAAAGAGCTTACTGTGCTTACAGATAACGTTCAGTGCTCCTGCCTTTTGAGATCTCTCAGTATGGGGCACAGCCACAATTTCGGGGTAAAGTGGTATTACACAAAGGTCAGAACAGTGCACAAAGGGAACGGTTTATAGTAGGTTGGTTGTTTTGTTGTGTTTGGTTGGGTTCCCCCACCTCCCCTGTAGCTGAAGTAGGTGTGTAGTAAACAGTCCTACTGATTACTTTTGATTTTGAAACTGCAAGAATAGTAATACCCCACCGTATGTCCATGGGAAGGGTTGCTGAAAACTTGATGCAGCCAAGGTTTGCCAACTGCTGTTACAAAGAATAAATTGGAGACCATGGTATTCTGCTGATTTCACTCAAAAAACCCACACTTGTATTTTTTGCAATCTCCTGCCCATGCAGGAAGTGTTTTTTCCCTTTGGTACTCACAAAAATTTTATTAGCACCTTTGCTTGTTACAAAATAGTGAAGTGAGCAGCAGCCTATTGTCCCGAGGTAAGCCTACACCCTGCCAAACACTGCTGTGGTGCAGTGCGTTTGTTCCTGTTTCTCTTAAAGCCTCAGAAGAATCCTGCCATTGCTGACTAATGAGGAAGAGCTGTGTACAAATTCATTTACATTACAGCGCCTTGGTAAAGTGCTGACATGCCTGAGACTTTTTTGTAAAGAACAAGTGCTTCTTTTCACATTTGAAAAAGTGTCTTTTGCAACTTGCATGGACAAGTAGTTTCTATGAATTCTCTGGAAATGTCAGTGTCTAACATGGATTTTGCCCATGCACTTTTTTCCTGAAAGCAGATACCCCTACCCACCCCCACCTTTGGTTTGCAGTCAGACAAGCACGCTGTGCTTTTGCTTTAGGCACTGCTGATGCAGATGAGTGCAGAGCCCACTGTAAATGACTGAGCCCGCAAGACTCTGGGGAGCTGTATGCCACCAGTAATATTTTGTTTTGTGTGCCATTTAAACCACCTTCCAGTGAGTGCAAAACCCAATTTTTAAATTTTTTTAATTGTACTTGGAATTAACTGTTGCTGTGTACTAAACCCTCTTGTTACGAGCCCTGAATAAAAACAAAGCACACCCCCTGTGTTCTGTGCCACTGCTGCGTCACATTCCTTGTCTTTGGTTACAGACTTTTCAACACATTGATGACAGGACAGCTGCTTGTGCCTGCAGGAGCCACATCCTGGAGGAGCTCTGAGCACAGCACTTTCCACAGCAAAGGTATAATCACTGGCATCCATCCACCTCTGTATTACTCCTTTCCTGTCATAACCACTAATGTAATGCCCTTGAGTTTCTACTGTAAAATGTGACTGGTGCAGGGCCAGCCTGCATGCATACACCAGGAGGAGTGGTACAGAGCTGAATTCCCTACAGTGGAGCCCAGAGCAGGTGTCACAGAAACACTTACCATCATACAGCTGTTGTTGTGCAAGCAGAGCTGTACAGGACTCTGCACATCTACGGGAGGAGGCAGATCAAAAAGGTGAGCAGTCACAATTGGTCATCTTTAGACCTGTATTTGGTGTGTACCATGTTACTAGTACAGCCAGCTCTGACCCACTGGAAAGAGCTGTTCAAAGGAACAGTAAAAACCAATTTTATTGAGGGCATTTAAAGGCTAACTTACAAGTCATCAGAGACCTGATCCCTGCAGAGGGCAACCACCACTGGTGCCCTGAGAAGACAATGTAGGTTCTGAAGTGATGAAAAAGGGAAATGGCAAGACAGAAGATTAAACCAAATTATTAAATTTAACTACATCTTTATTGAATTGTGCATATTCCATTGTATAATGCTCTATATCAGGTACTCTGTAATGTAGTATTTCTTTTGTCCTCTCTCATGCTTAAAAAAGTATATTTATACATTTATTTATATATATTTATAACATGGCAAAGCTCCCCCAACCTGAAACTATCAGTCTAAAAGAGCTTTAATTTTTCTTTTTGGAAAGGGTAGAAGAGGGGAAGCAATCCCATTGAAAGATAAAATGTGCAATTTTCTTTTTAAAGCAGTAAACATGAATGTATTTACAGCACTCAGCACAAGTTTGCTGCACAGACAAATCATCATCGCAATGACACTGTTCTTACATTTGCATCCCCAGTATTACACAGAATATCACTGGTGGCTGCTAACAATTAGTGTAAGCCATAAACCAAACTGCTCCTCTAGTTAATTTCTGGTCCACCACAGTCCACTAGAAGAACGGAGATCTGCGATTAAGCCTTGTGAAAAAAAGCATTTAATTTTCCTTTCAGAAGTACAAGCTTTATAGTGTTGCACCACCAGCAGCCTTGGGCACAGGCTCATTTGCTAGTGTCCTTTGCCCCCACCCCTTGCAGGTGAGTGTTGGTTAAAGGCAAGAGATGCACAACACTAACAGTGGTGGCCCTGTTCTCTCAACAAACAGCTGCTGAAGATCAGCAGCACTTCAGCTCCTGGCAACTTGGCCTCAAAACAAGCTGGTGCAAGCACATCTGCATACCTGGAATTTAGCTCTGAATGCATCTTTGGCATCTCAGGAAAGGTGGAAGGAAACTGTTTTCCACTGTAGGGAAATTGGTTGGTTAAATTCCTATGCCTCCTAAAAAAGACAAGCCACCTTTAAGCATTTTAAAAAGAGCATTTGTGTTCCTAAATCTGTTACTCAAGTCATGTCACTCACTAAATCCCTGTCACAGGAGAATGTACATACAGAACTAGTTCCTACTCCTCTTGTTCTTCCAACTTCTCTAGCTTTCTTCACCAAAGATACCGTTGCTGATTAGCAGAGGGCTCACTGAGCCCTTGCTGTGTTGAGTGCCTCAGAGCACCAAATGGCCATCAGCCCAAGTGGCTATTTTCCCCACCTTAGTGGCCATTTCTTTCAATTGTCAGGGATAAGCATGAGCTGTCACCTCACTTGCAGGTTAGTGTCTTAAACTTTTCAAAACCAGACAATGCCTGTGACTCACTGGATCACAGGATTAGTGAGTGCCAAACCCTGCTGGTTTTGTCTGTCTTAATGGGTGTTTAATTGAACCAGAAAAAGAATTCAGAAAGAAAAATTAATCAACTTCAGAGAAACTTCAAATACCAAATAAAATCTTAAAACCCACCAGCACATTACAAAAATGTCTAAGAGAAACTATCGCCTGTAGTGTTAAAGCCTATGGGTTGGAGTTTGCCCCAGTTGTGCCCCAAATGCAAAGCTAATGACCAGGAGCCACAAATGGACAGTGGGAAAAGATCTCCTCCCAAAAAAAAGATGTGACTCCACTCAACTCCACCTGAGGAGCACTGTTTGAACAAATCTGTAATGTAACAAGAAAAGAGGGAAAAAAACAACTCACATGTTCTGGTTGCATCCTTAGTGTCTTCTGAGAGGAATTCATATTGCTTTCCTGGAGTGCAACTGATTTTAACATCGCTCTGTATTTAAGTAATGCTCATAGTAAGACCCACTTCTGATCTTGAGTAAGAAACAAATTTACCTGCAACAGTACCACTGAACTGGAACAACCTCGTTCTATGCAGTTTTCTGTAATAAGCAGAAAACATCTCTTTTGCCCTTCTGCTGCTGAAATGGCACTTTTGGTTCCTTTAACTGTGGAAAAAATAATTTTAACTCAGAGGAAAACTGGCTACATTTCGTCTCTGAGCTGATCTGAGTTGTATCTGGTTGCCTGTGGGCATAGAAAGAAGAAATTAGAAAACCTTTAAAAAGTGCAAGTCCAGAACAATAAATCTTAAAATGCACTTGTTGAGAAAACCGCTCCCTCTCCCATCAGCCTGAAACCAAAGTGATTTGGGTACCATCACTTTGTTTCCCTGATGTGTCTGTCAGTCACTGCTGCCCTGCAGAAAACTGCAGAGTAAGTTTAGGAGAGGAGCTCTTTGGCTTTAAGGTCATGCACCAAGTCAGAGCAAGGCAGTGGTGGTTTGCCACAAGAGGAAACCACTGCATGGGGCAAAGCAGGAGCTTTCCTCTTCCATAGAAAGTAACAGTATTTTATTGTCAGACTTGTGCCTAACTTCCTCCCTCAACCACAAGTTTTGAAAGCCTAAACACAACCTCAGACATTTAGCTATGGTTTATTTAGGACCTGTGGTTTCTGTTGTTTGTTGGAAAAATAATTTCTCCTTTAAGATTAGTGCTGATACAAGAGCCTAATTCTCTTCCACAGCAGCTCTCCAACACCAAAATTGCAGTGTCTCTAACTCCCTGCTTTCCACACCCGTGCTGCAGTCACAGACAAACCTGGCTGAATGAGGGGGATCCTGCTGCTCACAGAGGTGGATGCTGCATGGCAGAAAGGAAATGAAGACCAAATCTGAAGCAGATTAGCAAATGCAGCTGTCTGCTTTCAGCTGCCCCTGAAGCAGAGAGGCTTTGCCTGACACCCACCTTAACAACTATCAAAAGCTGTATGCTTCAGTATGTCACACAGCTACAGCTGTACTTAAGAGTATTTTTTGGATCAAAGCATCTGCTACCTTTATAGCCAGAGTATGAAAGCTCAGCTCTCACATGCTCATTTTAATAGTGCCAAAATAATTACAGACTCTGTTTGTAGCAGGAAGCTTCTTGCTACATCTGAGATCTGGCCCCTTTGCTTTCTGATGTAAATAAGTACAATGGTACAAGACCAGTGCACATAGGGGAAAAATAACTTATTTGCAAATAAGGCATAAATATTTACTGCCATAACATAGTAAATACACTGGGAAAGCACGTTACAATGAGGGGGCCTCATAAGCTGAAAAGGCAACCAGGTTGTCTGAACCACACTAACCAAATTCCAGTGCTTAGCTGAGAGGAAGTGAGCGGCAGCCACCCACTATATTCCTGTATCACTACTGGCTTAGGCAGCAAGTTGTCACAAGAGGAATACAGGGTGCCACTTTTGCTGATGTTTGTTCTTTTCTCTGCAAACCTAAGAGTTAAACTTCTGACTCCCAGTAAGCTGTGCAGCAGCCCACAGGGGTAAGTAAGTGTGGATGTGTTGTCTAGGGAGTGGTACTGAGGAAATGTACTCGGGCATAGGAAAATGAGAACAAAACTCAAATGCCTCTGAAGAAATTGCACTCAAAACATTGCTAAGCCTAAAGCCCAGACGTACCCGCACTGAATGAACAAAAGGGCTGGAACTGACACTAGTGGAGCTGTCCTGGAGGAAAAGAAAAGTAGAACTCCCTGACGGCTCTCCCTGGGAGCACACTGCATCAGCCCAGATGTGCCTTACCAGGGAGCAGAATGTGTCCAGTTAGCTATCACCAATAATGGCTGAGGAGACACCATCTGTGCACCTTTTGCTCCACTAGTGAGAATGAGCCCTAGAACCTGTATACAGTATAGAGCAGCAGGAGGACCAATGTTGGAAGTTAAAGCACCCATGAACTGCAGTATAGCTTGACAAGCTTCTTGTGAAGTTACTTGCCAGCTACACTGAGCATGCTTAAAATCAACAATGCAAATGCTTTTAAGGACACTTTATAAGCACAAAAGTAGAAACAAAACTCTGTGAACAATTAGAAAGATACAAAAAAAGTGCCTTTCCATAGCAGTGCTTTAAAAATGCACACAATGGTATATACTCTTATTGCTCAAAAAACCTACTCTGAAATAGTAAAACAACTTCCAGAGGTGCTGAAGCAGAGTTTTAAACAATCTCATGAAACAGGTCAGCAGAGACAGCACCATTGCTCTTCTTTTCATCATCCACTTGTTTAAAACACTATAGTTACAGATGTGTCGTTTCCCCCCTCGAATTAGGAAAGCTTTTTTCCTGTTCATAAAGTATTCACAAAGATTTATTATTTGGGTGGTGTTTTGTTTGTTAAAAACTTTAGGGAAAAAAAGAAGAAAAAGGAATGAGGGACACTTGTTTGTTACAACAGTTCTTAAATCTATCATCCTGAATTACTTGAGATTAGTTTACATCTTTCTTTTTTTTTTTTTACATGCTTGATGATACTGTCAGCTTGAGCTACTTCCTTTGTTTTGTTCTTTTGGAGGAAGGAAGGCATTTTAAATTTGCTTTTGGAGAACAGGTAAGCAAATGGGAAAACCATTTGCCATCTAAGCCCTGACAGTATCCCCACAGCTGTGAGGGAAGTTGGGGTAGGTATAGTCCATCTGTTTTGGTTACTTGCCAAAGGTTGTGTGGCAGTACCTTGCAATGAACATGTGCGACAAGACTGCTTAGGCCAACCGTGCTACCTTAGCACAGCACCCAAATGCACATGTGGGTCTGTACAGTCAAGCTACTGAGGTATAAGAGAAAGGACTCCAGTACTTGATCTGGGGATAGACTGTCACTTGGTGGCAATGAAAAAAACAACCAATACTAAACTATTTTCTACTCATATGGGTACATTACATTAAATTATTAGCAACATTTTTTTTTCTCTCAAGCTTGATTTCCACCCCCCCCCCCAGTCTTCTCTATTGACTGCTAGATTTTGTAATCAACAGGTAAACACTAAAAAAATAGGTGAAAATTAAAGGTGCAGCTTTTTAATTACATGTTTATGCAGTGGTCACAGTCTCTGGCAGGTCAAAGAAAAGAGAGAATTTTTACCACTGCCTTATCTTTTTCTAAAACAGAAAGCCTCACAGAATCACCAAGATTGGAAAAGACCTCAAAGATCAAGTCCAACCTGTCACCACAGACCTCATGACGAAACCATGGCACCAAGTGCCATGTCCAGTCCCCTCTTGAACACTTACAAATGATGCTTTAAGTATTTCCAAACACTTGTTTTTGTAAAGAGAATGCATCTTATCAGGCACACATAAGGCTAAACTGTATACTGCCTATGCTTGTACGAGAACACGTCGCTCTCTACAGAAACCTACCTGTTGAGTCAGGGACAGAATCAGGACAAGTGATGCACTGGTGTGGGTCAGCCTTGTGGGTTGGCATCAGTTGCAGGTGTCCTGGTAGCTTTCAGAAGGACTTAACACAAATATATTATCTTGAGCCACAGAAACAAATAACTGAGCCTACTCTAAAGTTAGAATGCATAATGGATTGGAATAATATATATTTATCCTACTTACTGCATGTACAAATAACTCTGAAATAATTTGTAGCAATGCATATTTTAAAACTATTTGGAAGGGAGGGGGAGGCTCTTTATAGTATAAATATATTTCACTTCAGCCCACTATATATAAAATCTATTTTCTTCCTCAGACCATATTCACCTTCAGTAGTATTATGACCAGAATGTTTTGGTATCTTGCATTCCACCCTTTCAATCAATGGAACAATGCACAGTTACTAGCAAAACATCTCAGCTCTGCACCAGTTACCCACTACAAACTGCCAAGAGGTTTGTGGGAGTTTTTGTTTTGTTTTTCTTCTTCCTTTCTTTAAAGTGCCCCCTACATCTTCGTGTTAGGATTTGACTAGTTACAGAGTCCAATTCCAGATAATACAGCAACTGAAACAATAAATACGGTTCTACAAAAACATTCTGGTTATCTCTTAATTGCGACAAAATATATCACAATATATTATATACCTACACTTATACTACATGCACAAACATGGCTCACGTGGACAGACATTACAAAAAATTATCTCCCCCTCCCCTAAATGCAGAAAAAGTAAGAAAATGGGGGTTTGGTCCAATCCATATGAAGGGTAAAAGAAACTGAACAGATAACGCCTCTCTACCCACCTTTCCCAATAAAATATCAACACCCTCAAGGCCCCCAGTATGTTTGGCCTAGCCATGAAAGGGCAATGTCTTTATATTTAGCCTTAGCTACGGTTTGAGATCACTCCTTTTTTGATGGGGATATCACCCACATCCCCCACCTTCTCTCCAAGTGCACAAGATCACAGGTTGGCCCATCGTGGAGCAGTCCACAAGTCACAGAGAGCACCAGTCCCTAGGGACCATCTACCAGTCTCGTGACAGCTTGGTGTTTTGGTCCCTCTTGGGAGGTGTGGGGGCGGCCCCCTCCGTAATGTTGCATAGCCAGATATATGACTGCCCCCAAAGCTGCTTGTCTTCTGCTGGTCAGCCAGCAGCTCTGGTGGAGGTGGAGGCAGGGCCATGTCGTCCATGGTGGCTGTGGGCTCTGTTCTGGACATCCGCGCGGAGGAGAGGGAGCCATGCCGGGTGATGGATTTCCGTTGCAGCGTCCGGTTGAGGTCTGCCAGGAATCCTGGCTGAACGCTAAGGCTGGACTTGGGTGAAGTGGGCACTTGTGGGCCAGCTGACCCTGCTGGCTCTGCGACCTCCACCTGTGTCAGTCGAGTGCTGTCATTACGCTTGGGACGTGTGGGTGGTGGGGCTTTTTTCACAGATGGTTTTGACCACACTTGAGGCTGGGGATTGACAACAGCAACTTTTGGGGAGGTACTGCCTGAAAACACAGACGGGATCTCAACCGGCGGGGGAGGAAGATCTATGTCAGGTGGTGGTGGTGGAAATTCTGAATCAGATGGTGGTGAAGGGAATTCAACCACAGGTTCCTTCCCAGACACACCTGGAGCAGGAGCCTTTGCTGGAATCCCTCCTTGTGGAAGGACAATAGGCAGGGTCACCCCAGAAAGGTTGAGCTTTCCTGGCTTTGGAGGAGCTGCAGGAGGCAATGACTCCTTGGAAGGAGACCCTGATGGCTCTGGTGGGTGTGCAAATTTGCTGACAAGGCGGTCCACTGAAGGTTGCTTGGACTCATGGTACTCAGTGGAGCTGGTGGACTTGATGCTGGAGTTTCGCTGAGGTGTTGGAGGTGGTTTCTTCCCTCCGGGACTCGATGTCTTGCTGGTCTTTTTGACTGGAGACCCTGATTTGTCAGCTGGGGGAGAACCTGCAGAGGAAGCTGGAGAAGGAGGTGGAGGAGGAAACACTAAGCTGCTCTCTGGTGGAGGAGGTGGGAAGTCTGGTGAAGGAGCAGATGTGGGCTGCCATTTGGGCTTTGCTTTTACTGCTGGAGGTGACTGTGGTGCCACACTCAGTGGAAGGGGTTTCAGAGGCTGGGGCTCAGTGGCAGGTGGAGTGGGAGGTGGTGGGAACTGGTTAACTATCTGTTTCACCACTGATGGCACTGGAGATTGAGGTGATGGAGGTGGCTTCACAGAGAAACTCTGCTGTTTTGGGAATGTTGGTGGGGGTGTGGGGCCAGGAGGGGCTGGGGGCAGTGGAGACACCTGGGGAGAGGTGACACTTGGTTGTTTCTTTATTGCAAGAGGCAAGGGAGCTGGCACAGGGGGGTGACGTGTGTGACCCCTGGTGATGCTGCCTTCCCACTAGGCTGTGGGGGTAGAGCTGCCATGACAGGCTTTGGAGGTGCCTGGGGCGGTGGTGGTGCAGGCACAGGAGGTGGAGGTGGTGGCAATGAGGTGGCAGTGGCCTGGCTTACATTTGGTTGAACCTGATGGATTTTAGGGGGTGGTGGTGGAGGTGTGAACTGTGGCACAGAAGGTGCACAAGGTGCTGGCTTCAGTTGTGCCATGGCTGAGCCTGGTGTGGGGGGAGGTGGGGGAGGTGGGGGAGGGGGCATGACCCCGTTGGGGGGCACCAGTATCTGAGGCTTTCCCAAGGGTGGGGGAGGCGGGGGGGCCTGCTGTGCAGCAGGAGCTTTGGAAAAGGGCTGCCATGCTGGGCAGCGTTCTGCAGCCTGGTGATGGTGCTGTACTTGACGAACATGGTGGCAGGTGAGCCTGCAGATGGGGCGGCCTGGCTTGGGAGGGGGGGTGGCGGTGGGGGAGGGGGCGGTGGGGGTGGTGGGGGAGGGGGCGGCGGGGGGGGAAGCGGGGGGGACGGCTGCGATGCTGTGTAGGGGGTTGCCACTTTTGTCTGTGGGGATATGGGAGGTGCTACAGACATGAAGGGCCGACCTGCAGGCTCCATTCGGGCCTGCTGGGAAGAGAGTTTTAGTGACAGTGGAAAGGGAGAAAAAGACAGGAGGGAGGGAGAGAGAGAGAGAGAGAGAGAGAGAGAGAGAGACAAAGAGATTATAAAGTCAAGGTCTAAATGTGCCTGTCACTAAAAAATAAGTGGCAGATTATAGCATGCAGGAAGTATTAGCAAAACAATGCAGCGAGGGACAATTCCATACAGTGACAAGCCTCGACTATGCAGCCTGAGTGGCTAGACAGGGAGAGGAGCTAGCAAGAATCAGTGGAGCCACGCTGAATATGAGGGAGAAAATACACCACCAGCCTTGTCCCTTCTGTGGGACAGGCAGGGTTATGCAGTGAGAATCACTGGTCCTCCTCTGGGCACTAGTCACCCAGAGCACTCCCCAGTGCAACATAGGCCATGACAGAAGACATCATGCAGAACAAGACTCTGCAGACATCCTCAGCTCAGGAGGTCTAGAGTGAAACCATACACAGCCTCCCAGAGTATTGGTTAGGCCTTACTCTTTGGCATTACAAAATACAGAAATTCTGAACTGCTCTAAAACACATGAAGAGCAAGCTCTGAGAAGGAATACTGAGAGCCTTCTATTCCACATGTTCTGATATCCAAGTCTGGCAAGGAAAGAAAATGAGGAAAAAGAGCAAGAACTGACTTTCCTAGGAAAATGTTCCCAGAAGGAAATATTTAGAGATCTGCCAAAGAAAGTTAGTTCGGGAGAGAAAAGCTACACATGCAACTATTACACTAGGCAGAAAAAAAGAAAGGAAAGACAAGGAAAATCTGGGAAGGAGTCAAGGGAAAGCAGCAGGCAATGTTTTAATCTACTTATTGGGTTTTGCTCAAGTTAAATTGTTTCTCTCAAACTGTAAGCCTACATTCCTCTTAAAAAGATAATTGCATTACTCAAGTTTATAAACATCTTCCTAATACAAAGTGGTTTGGCTACAAGCCAGATCGAAATTTTCACAATGCACAGCATAGAAACATGCATTAGAAATGAGACACCAAGATGGCAACTGACCACACTGGGCACCTATCCTTCATTAGTAGATACTCCACCACAGGTTAGCCCAATTATGCTCATTTGCACTGTGTGAGCAGGTTTGCATATTGCTCTGTTGTAAACACAGGTGCACAGAGTCCTCTATGTGCAGAACACCACCAAAAGAATTAGAGTCAGAAACAACAAACAGTGATTTACAACACACATGGGGTGTGCTTCTACCTGTCACATTAGGTCTGGAAGACAAGTGTATAACAGTTCTGGAGCTAGAACAAGGTGTCCACATAACAAAACAGGAGAGATTTTGATCTCTTGCAGGTGTTAGTCTGTAAATTACCACTCTCTCCATCACTCAAGTTAATAGATTTTTAAGGAGCACCACCTGACCTTAATTGTGCCCTGTATAAGGCACCGCGGGTGTGCTGACCTTAGCTGTGCTGAACTTCACTTTTGACACCTAAGACAGCAAAAGGCAACAGGAAAAATAAAAGTGGCATAAAACAGGTAGGGAGACCAAGGCATAACAAAACAGCTAACCCTGAATGGCAAGACCTTGGAGAACTCTTCAATTTGTCACTTAAAGTACAGACAGCGAGCACGCAGCTTGATGCCCGTTTGTAGCATCCCCTTTGAAATAACGTGGTCAAAACCAAACAAAATGAGACTTAATGAGATCTTCCCTGCCCAGCTGTGAAGAATGTGAACAATAAAGTACTCTTTAGACAAACAGCAATCTTTCTAAATATGAAGGGAATAGATTACCTGCATTTTGGGAACCATGGGGTTTTTGCTCTGGGATGTATTTGAAAGGAAGAATAATTTTCATGGTATCTCTCACAACCAGTCATTTTCACAGTGAGCAAAGCTCGCTCTCAGGCTAGGGAGCATGTCAGGGGGAGCCCCTCCCACCTCCAGAGGATGAAATTAAATTACCACATCTAGAAATGTGTTCAGTGATATTTTGCTTAATGAAGAACCCTGAAACAGACCACTGTCCTTGCTTGTTCTTGTAACTATGTGATGTCTTTCTGTATATCTTGAAAAATTCCTTATTGCTTGCTATCAGTTCCCGTCGGCACATGCAGCTTCATGACTATCTGGAACGCTCAGAAATGCTATTAAAAGTAGTATCTATTTTTTAAACAACTATGCTTTTTTGTTTAGCTGTTTTTACTACGAAAACAAGCTTCTGCAATTGGACTGTTTGCTATCTCCTCTCCTGTGGCAGCTGCTTTTGGATTGGTTAGTACATTTCAGTCAATTATGACAAACTGCTACAAACTGATGGCTAGAAATCTCAATATTTGTTTTTAACTTCAAGAAATTGCTGCGAGGTTACTGGCACTTGCTAAATGAGGGGAAAGCAGGCAGAACTTGTTGAGCAGTTAGTCACCGGCCAAGTACTACTTGTCATCTCCCTGCTGAGCCAAAGCATGCTGCCCTGCAGAAGAGCATGCTCAACAAGCCTTCATTAATTCTGCCACTAGCAGCAGCCTGCCCATACAAACTTCTTAAACCAGCTTTGTCACCAAAGCACTGTGAAATAACTACCTGCCTAAGCCAGCATGTCTCAGTGTCACTGCAACTGCTACTACTTCTCATGGAAATTGTATTGTTTTCCCAACACTGCCGTTTCCTTTTTGCCACACAGTTTTAACATTTTCCTTGGGCCCAACACGTACAGCACATGCTGCAGTCTCACTGAAGGGAAATCTGTCACCAATTTAGTCAGCATTGTTTAACATGGCTTCAAATTATTCTTTTACAGGGTTCATTTCATTTGGGATTCTTTGGAAGTTTTATGGCAATCCATTCACCTCTGTTACACAAGAGGAACAGAAATACACCTTTTGAAACATGGATGGCCCTTACCAGGGATTAGTTTGAGTGGTTTATTTTTTTAACATTGTTTTAACCAAATAACATAAAAATTCCTGAGGTTTATTTACGTGAGCAATTGCTAGAGTCAACTCTGCTGTGATTGGAAGTATTCTCCAGGAGCCACTCAGTCAACCACCACAGAAAGGACAGAAGACTAACCAAATAACAACAGACCCAAGCTCCAGGCTTCAATGGGTTAAAATCTTTTGTAACTCTCCACTAGGAACAGAAGATACTAAATCTGCCTGAATTCACAACTGCCCTCAATTTCAGTACTGCTTTGACCATATTTATGGTTACTGTTTCCATTTCCACCAAACATAACAGAAAACAAATTAAGTACTTCCTAACTGTATCTGGCTTCAGGTCTGGGTTATTTGCACCTTTCAGATGGAAAGATATGGTTGGTCAACTGGAGAAGATCTTACTGAAAGCGTTTAATTAAACTTGTTAACATCTGATCTTTATTTGGTCTTTATTCAACATTAGTTAATAGGATTCTATGGGAAAAGCTGTATAATATCATCAAAGTAGGGAAGGCTTCTGTGCACACAAATAAAACAAAACCAGAATGTTCCAGGGCTGAATTCCCTGAAAGAGTGATTCCTGAAAAACCAGTTATGTAGCAGTGGATGTCACTGACAATACAAGAGAGAAAAAATCTCACTGGAGACAGAGGTGTCTCTCTCACATTTTGTTGGGTGTTGGTTCTCAAATTAAAGTCTTCTTGTTACCTTGCTGGATTCCTCCAGTTGAGTGCCTCGTTTCCAGGCCTCGGAGAACATGGAGCTGACGATACTTTGGGAACGGACGTGTCCGGCTGGCTGGGTATCAGAAACTCCACTGTCAGACTGATTAGAATGATTTGATTGAGACTCTGTTTGGAAGAAAGGTAAGAAACAGTTAGCACAATGCTTCTGAGCGTATGAGTGAACTCTGTGTGCTTGTAATGTGACTCTGTGACATTAATTGGTCACATTATATTTTATAAACATGGGATAAACATCTCATCCACCACAGGACATTGCTCCCCGTAACTACTACAGAAGCTCTAGCTCCCATCCTGGCTGCTGCTGCTGTGCAGTAGATCCCTGGTATTAACCAAATCAGAGGCTCCAGAAAGATGACAGCCTGTCAGATAGCTTCAATGTAAAAACACACTGTAGCTGTATGGGTTTGGAAACACCCAGCAGCTCCTGCACTCTGGGTGAAGCCCCATTTCATGCAATGCTTGCAGCCTGCTCTCTCCAGCACTCCTTCCCAGCACAACCTTAGATGCTGGATATAGGCTGACAGGGAAACTGCACTATCTGAGGCAGTAGCCTGATTCTATCTGCTCCCATCCTCAAGGGAAGAGAAGGAATTGTGTGCATCCTGCACCTACCAAGAAGAGATGATGTTCTAGGTGCACAGGGTATCTTTAAAAGACAGCAGAAGCCACTGCCAAACTGATTTATCCAGCCTGGCACCTGCTTTCTGTGTAGTCCCCAAGCTGTTTTGGAGAAAAAAGGCATCTAAGCACATGCTGGTCTACAGTTCTGGCAGAACATGCACAGCTGGTGGGCTGTGGTGCAGCTCACTACAAAAGAAACCCCATCAGAAAAACACCCAGCTTGGATAGAGAAGCTGTCAGTAGCCGAGAAGTTACTGCTGCACCTGGCAAGCTGTGCCACACAGCTGAACAAACATTGTCCCTTCCCAGGGAGGCTGAATTTACTCAGCTCATCCTCACAGGCTACTTTCAGAACCTTTCCAGTTCAGTAGCATTACCTCCTGACCTGTACCTGTGATGGACAAAACACTGCCACATGACAGCCTGCTTCCAGTAATGAAACTTGCCAGACAAAGTGTCAGTCAGCTCTGAACAGTGAAATGTGACTGTATAAACCACTCATCAGGTTTTCAATTGTTATGTGCTATGAAAAGCCAGTCCCACTCCAGCTAAGAGATTAACAGGAACATAGTACTGCAAGCACACAGAGTTTGATACAGAAACAGGAGTAGTATTTTCTAAGTTTGTCTCTAAAGAGATTGTTTGGATCTTGCCTTTAGCCAGAGACTGTTTCATATTTTCCAATTTCAGACAACAGGAGCAGTTTCAGAGCTACGTGCACAGGCTATATGCATCATCAAATACATTTGATTTCTTTCTTCAAACAGAATAAAAGAAATCACAACATATTCCAAATACACACTGCAGCAAGTAATGTAATAAGATAGGTTTTTATCTGGTTTTATATACATATGTTACATATACAGTCTACGTTTTAGATTAAAAATATCATAAAAGACTTGAGAGACAGACAATTTCCAACAATAGTCTCTCCTGAGGTCTCCAGATAGTGGGTGATAAAAAAAGGTAATTAATTATTTGTATTATGAGACAGATCATATTATTACCTGGCAAACTAGATGAGCTGGATCCTGACTTGATACTGGAGCTAGACAAGGAAGTCCAGTCATATGCCGATTCTGTTCTCTTCAGTGCTTCCTGATAGTTCATGTACAGTTGCTTCCCATACTGAGCAAAATGACAAGCAAATTTAACAACTCTATATGGTCTGATAAGATATAAGATCTACCTCTGGCTTCTCTATGTGACATTTTTTAACTCCAGACAGAAAAAAAGGCTCTCTGTTAAAGAGCTCAGGCAAGGTTTTTTTCCAATTGGTGAACTGCTGCAAGAAAACCAGTTTGTTTTGGCTAGAAGAGATAGCATCAATCAAGAAATAGGGCAACAAATAAGTGAAGCCAACCTGGGGATCTTAAACAATTCTGGTTTCTCTTTTTTCCCCATAAGTCTTCATTTTTAAAATCTGTAAGGGAACTGGCTAAAATCTTGCCAGGATGTCAGTTAGAACCTTGTCACTTGACAGAGGTGCAGCAGAAACAAGAAGAAAGGGTTCAGTTGCTGAACTATCACAACAACAAAGCCTAACAATGTGCTAGGGAGTGAAATATGTAAGAAGATTATACAGCTTATGTTCAGAATAGCTAAACAATGACAAGTTAGATGTAACATGTATTTTGCCAAGTAACTACAAAGGGTTTCCAACAGGTAATGGCAACTCATGACATCAGCACAAGATTGCCTAGGGAGGTTACCTTAGCAATGCGGATGCCATTGATCCATTGGTGTAGAGTTCTTACATCATCACAGCAAAGATACTTGATATACTGGGATTTCTTCTGGATCTGAGGATGCTGCAGAAAAATTGTTAATCCTCATCAGTATCTTCATGGCTCAAAATGCAAGGAAAGCCATTTATCTGTGGAGGTCTATACAGACAAAAAACGCTGGAAGCTTTTCAACAGTGTGGATTTGAGCCTGCTTAAAAATGTTTGGGAGTATTTCGGGCAGTGGCAGTGGGGATTGCTCCACACACAGACTGGCAATGTGTGCAGTGTGCACTGATTTAAGGTCTGAAACACTAAGAAAGGGTGAATCTCTCAGTATTTTAGTGATGTACCTTCCACCTATCATTAGTGTTCTGTATCTGTAAGGCTCTTGAGAAATTTTTACACTCTCAAACTGTCAGAACAGTGTCACCATGTAATAAGGTTTCATGATCAGAAGAGACTCCTCAATGTACTAACTCACCACCAGAGGAAGACAACTGGTATTTCACCTTCCTTTCACACAAAAACAAACACATTGGTCTCTGCTTTTGTATGGCTTGAGTGAGACACTCCACAAATGCCATGCTGTTAAGCACAATTAATTTTCAGTTTGTAGAGTGTTTCATGGTCCCCATCCCACCTGTATAGAGCTATTATCTAAAATACTTGTTGCCCCACATGCACATACAGAAAAAATACACTGTATTTATCAATTCAGCACTCAAGAAAGAAATGCAGCTTTCAGAAGTCAGACACTAGAAATAATTCTGAATGGATTATTCAGGAAACTGTCCATGCTGTAGAAGTAGTCAGTCTCAGCTGTCAAGCTAAGACAGAATATTCAAGTTCTTACTATCTTCCTCTGTTAGTTTACAGTTCAGTGACACGGTTTTGCTAAATGACTGTAGGTATAGATTTTACTGAAGATTGTCTGAAACATATATCGAAGAACTTTTCATCTCTTTTCATACTATTTTCTCCTACTGGGTTCCAAAAATGAATTATTTCAAAATTACCCTGGACATGTTTATCTCCACAACCAGAATATATGTAACTAACTTCATTATGATATTAGGTAATTGTTTTCATTTTCCAGTGACAGCCTCTTTCACCTACATGTTGTATAACAAACAAGAGTCTACAGAAGCACAAACAGTTACTTCACTAACAAGTTTTCTGCTGAACTTGTTAAAACAATTTGGCTAATATAGAAATCAAACATTTAGAACCAAGAAGCAAATATTATAAACACATGCATAAATGTTACATTCAACAGTAGCATAGCACTTGCCTTGCACAGCAAGGTTCACGATAAACAAGAGGCAAATGTGTAAGAACCAATCCATTCTGAACTTGGTTTGTATTTACCATTCACCTCTCAAAAAGCATATTCAGCTTCAGTTATTTTTGTGGCACAAAAGTTAGCTTCCATTAAAACATCTGCTGTATGGCTTCTGTAAGCTGATACTAAGATAAGTCATCAATGTAACAGGAATGCAGAACTCAATCCTGATTAATATAGTGATTTTCTTATTCATAAGTTCCACACTGGAAATGTACCTTCACTTTGTCTCTTACCAAACTAACTACACCCCATTAATTTACTTAAATAAAATGACAATTCAGATACATTCAAAGTTGAGTTTAACATTTTCATGTCCTCACTTATGCTCAGAATATCAATACTCTAAAAAACCAAATTACTTAAGACTTTATTTAGTTTACTCTGTAGTCAACAAGTCTGAAAAGTATAACTCACTATTAACTTGTCCAAATGATGTGGACAGAATGTGACATGTAAGCAGAAGAAATCAACTTACATCAAGGAGCTTATAAATGCCTACAAACACAGACATTTTTGCTTTTATCTGTGTTCAGTTACCTGTGCTAATGACCTGTAAAAACAGAAAACATTTTCAGGTTCCACTTTCTCCCTTAACATCATGTCCCCTGTTTGATATTCAGTGTCTGCATCTCAGTGAGCCCAAATGCACATTGCCCTGTCTATTGGAAAATAGAATCCTTTTTTTCACACAGTGTACAGGCAGCCACACACTTCTCCAGGCACATTAATATAGTGATGTGTGAAACATCACACAAGCTACAGACCAGGGAAGGTAAGAGGTCAAAAGGAAAACTCTAATTGCAACAGTAACCACCTCTTGTTCCTTGCAGCATTTTCAAATCCATGAGAGCAATTTACTTGCTGTAAAGGTACTGTGGAAACCTGTTTCAAAATAGCTTTGTAGCTAGCTGTACCAGCAGGAACTAACACCATTTTGACACAGTGTGGGAATAAAGAGAGATGGGGAGATGAGTTGATGCAATTTAAAATAACTTGAAATATTCAGATTATTAATCTCACAGGGTTTTTTTGTCCCTGTTTTTCCTACCTGACCTATATACACACAAGCTTCTTCCTTCACAGCATCCCCTTTCCCTCAGGCTTGGCAAAAAAAAGAAGTTTCTGCTCACACTCTGAGAAGATGGCAACTCCCTGAAGTTAGTGTTTCAAGGGGTATTATCTCCCTGAATTTGAATTGTTCTACAGTATGGAGTCACCAAATAGAAAGAGTTTGGTGCCATGTTTCAGTGTATGATAACCAATTAATTAAATAGATTTGGACTCATCAGTCTGGAATTCAGGGCAATATGAAAATGTTTACAAAGTCACAAGATGGATGGAGAACAGGCAACAACTATTCACTAACTTCTCGCTTTCTAAACAAGAACTCAAGGAAATGGAAAACAATGGATGACTTGTATAAAGTATAAGACTGCACAAGATACAGCCAACTGCTGCAGCATTCTAAAAGTTTTTAAGTTTTCCTTACGAACTTTTTTCCTTTTTTTTTTCCTTTCCTACAGCCTACAAAGAGAGGCCACTGGTTAGGGAAACCTAGAGTGCTACATGAATGCACTAAAGCCATTCTTCTACTGCTCTCTGTGATCTTCCCCATCATTCTCCTCTCCTCCCAATTCCACATGGATCTTCTGGCAGGTGAAGGAAAACTGCCAGCTTGATGGGGAAGAAAGTGATACATAGCTATTTCTTCTCTCTGCAATAGTCTCAAAGAATTGTCTTTTTCTTCTACTATAGCTCTGCGAAAGGAGGCTTACGACGCCTCCACAGAAGATGTAGTTAAAGATAGCTTTCATGTTGCTACTGTCTCTTAAGGTAATTTAAATTTCTCATATGCAGAATGAAGATAATTTAGAGATTCACCCTGAAACTGTTCCCAATTGTTATATTAATATGGGAATTGTATTCTAAATTATAATCTCTCCCAAGATTAACACTGTGTTAATTGGCTCTTACAAGGAAGTGTAGTTATCATAAGGGACTAATATTAGTGTGGAAATGTTTCAGGCTCCTTTCAGTAGGAAAACTTAGAAAATCATGGAGACCTTGGAGTTCTAGTGGACAGCAAGTTCTCCATGGGACAACAATGTGCCCTTGTGGCCAAAAGAGCCAATGGTATCATGGAATGCATCAAGAAAAGTGTGTCCAGCAGGTCTAGGGAGGTTCTTCTCCCCTTCTACTCTGCCCTGGTGAGACCACACCTGGAATACTGTGTCCAGTTTTGGGCTCCCCAGTTCAAGAGAGACAGGGACCTTCTGGAGAGAATCCAATGGAGAGCCATGAGGATGATTAGGGGACTTGAGCACCTCCCCTATGAAGGGAGACTGAGAGACCTGGGGCTGGTTAGTCCTGAGAAGACTGAGAGGGGAGAGGGGATCTGATCAATGTGTGTAATTTTCTGAGGGGTGGGCGTCAAGTGGAGGTGGCCAAGCTCTTTTCGGTGGTACACAATAATAAGACAAGAAACAAAAGGTTCAAGCATGAACATAGAAGATTTCACTTCAACAGGAGGAGAAACATCTTTACAGTGAGGGTGACAGAGCACTGGAACAGGTTGCCCAGAGAAATTATGGAGTCTCCTCCTCTGGACACATTCAAAACCCATCTGGATGCATTCCTGTGCAGACTGCCGTAAGTGATCCTGCTTTGGCAGAGGGGTTGGACCCAATGATCTCTGGAGGTCCCTTCCAATCTCTACTGTACTGTGATACTGTAATTAACAAGTTACCTTCAGCACTAAGCAGTAGTCTGTGGGGGCCTTGTATTTGTTCCGATAGTCCTGCCCATAGTAAACGCTGACATGATCTAGCTGTAGGAAACACACGAGATCCCGCGAGACCTGGTAATTGCAAAAAGAAAAGTCATCATTTACACAACATCTTCATAAAAAACCACATGCACTGACAATCAGTCCAGTGTTAAGCTCTAATACTAACACGAGGTCTACTTAACATAAAACATTAGTTTCAATATGATTTGAAAACTACCAATACAAGGAAGAGATAAATACAGACATTCATTTTTAACCAGGATCTCCTTTCCCAAAATCAGTTTGGCTTTTTGTCTGCATTTTGCCTTTCGTTAAGATTTTACATCAGAGTACTAATGTTTATTCAGAGTTAGCACCAGGAGAAAGTAAACAGTATTGGCTGACTGTGAACTTTTTAATAGCTGCTGGTTACATTTCATCTTGGTAGTAATCAAGGTGTCCAAATTCCAGCAGGACTGAGAGTAAAATTCTAATGACGTTTGGCTGTGATTGTAGGGCACAAGTTTCAACAAGCTACTTTGCATATAGATTGTTGTAATGAAGCAAAAAACTGTGGAAAGAACATTTCAGATGTATTCAGCTCTACAGAGAGCTAATCCAATAACAATTCCTTCTTCATTGCCAGCTGTGTGGAAAGTGGACTTCCTGTACTGGGGATCAGTTGAGGCTGTGAAGACTGACTGATTCATGGACAGTTTGAACTCAGAGCTCAGCCTTAAAACTATAATGCTTTTGTCGAGTTTTCTATTTACTTTTCTTTACTAATACAGAACATCAGTAAATGGCACTTGAGGACACGGTATTGTATTGACCATTTTCAAAAAATGGAAGTGCAAACTGGTCTGAAAAGAATGTTTTTTACGTAATTGATGAAATTATGCAAACTGCTTGTGGAGTTGGTCTGATATTTTATGATTGGCATTTGCAGTGCAATCTGGTCCTTACCTGAATTCTGCTTAGGAAAAGTCAGCCTCTTAACTCCATCAACTGCTTTTCCTCAAGTGCTTCTGAACACCCAGCCCCATGCTCACTCAAAAGCAGACCCTTGTCTTCTTACATTTTAAATCTGAGGTTGTACCTTTCACATCAAGGGCTACCACAGCAATTTACACAATGTTTGCATTATAAAGCTGCACTTGGAATTAAGGGACATGGCACTAGACAAGGCACAGCTAAGCCAAAATTGAAGGCAGACTCTTGTGCAGTAAGAGTGATTTACCAGCAACAAACAATTCAGGGAAATTCTTTATTACACTATACCTTTGCCTTCCCTTTAGGGACATAGTAGATTCCAGAAGCTCGAAGAAGAAAGTAACGCTTCTTCCAAGACTTCTTACCATCCTCTTTCAGCCACAAAACTCCCTCAATCTCTGGCACAGTTACAGAACTTCCACAGAAACATTCCTGCCGATAAACACAGTGGTTTGATAAGAGAGAAACAGACAGAACATCCAGCATGCAGAGGTTTGTTTTTAACAACTCCAACTCTAAAACTCCTTATCTGTGGAATCCATACAAAACAGGGACAAGCTCTTTTTTTTTCATGCAATGATATGAGTTAGATTTATTGTAGAAGCTATAAGGTAATTCAGACAAACACAGCATTAACTGAAACTGTAAGATTTTCCTAACCACTGTTCACCAGTAATAGATCACCCAATGGCTTTACTGGCCTAAAAGCAACACAGCCACCTTACTGACATAGCCTTATAAGCCTAAGTAAACAGACAATCTAATGATACAGTTGCAACTCATTCCATGTGTACTTTGTTGCTACTAACTGCCAACACATTCTGCTGGTGTTCTATTTATAAAAGGCTAACAGAGGAAAATAAATGCTTTAAATCGGCTCCAGATTAATATGTAGATTTAGGAGTAATCCTACAAGATAGGACGATTTAGACAGAATTACAACCCTCTGCATGTCATGGCTTCAAGCTTCTTTTTGATCCACAGTATTCACATGATTATTAATACAGGTTTTAGAAAGCAATCTATTGAGTGTGTATATGCTACTTCAAAGCTAAACTGTATTAAGTATAATCCAAAATTAAACACCCCAAATATTTATTTTGTGTAACTACTGAAATCATAATCATTATTCTGGAAATGAAGTAGAAACTATGACACTTCAGCATGGGTTTGTCTTTACAAAAAGCATCACACAACTGTCCAGTTCTCAGCTTACGTAAGCTGTTTATTATACACAGAAAAAAACTGTACGCAGTTTTTCCCCCATTGTCCTTAGTTCTGTAAGCTATTTAATGTGTTCAATACCAATTGACTTTCTTTTCCATCACTCATTTTGTAAAATATTTGGTTGTTTATTTTGAAATGTAATTGAAACAATTTTTAACTACTCTGCTTACTAGCAGAATTTGAAATATTTACATAAAGCAGTCACTAAACCAGTGCTGTAGGATTTGGTAGAGAATAACAATTTGGAAAGTGCTAGTAAAAAAAACAACAACAAAATCTTTTATCCCCACAGGTTAAAAAAACAGGCAACAGTGCTTCAAATGTCAACTGCATTTAGCCATAGCTAAATCACTATGTATGGTATTTTAGGTATTAAACAAAATGACATGGTTTTATTAACTGATCATATCTGAAGCATCTGGTAACGTTAAAATACTCATTTGTCTCAGATGTAACACAGTCCACTCACAGTTGTTCCCGAACTACATCCAACTCCATCCATCAATTTCAATCACCACAACTTTCTGGAGTTTAGCTTCAAGCTCTGAAACGACCTCTATGCCCTTTTTGTTTTGGCAGTCTTACCTCCAGAAGCACCTCTTTATTTCTGTCTGCCATTTCAGAGGTTTCTTTCTTCCCTAGAAGATAGTTCTGTAACAAAAGAAAGCTTAACATTTCTAAGGGCATTTTGAAATCAAATAACATTTACTTTCCTGTAGCAGCAAGAAAGACACCATTAATTGAACAAAACTCTGTAGTCCAAGCTATCTTGTCAAACTGCTACATAATACATGGAACTAAGCTATAACCATCTTTACCAGAAACATCTGTCCATACTCCTAAATAACAGGCTCTTAACAATGTTTTCCAGGCTCTAAACAAAATTCTCCTGTCTTTCTTTCCACAAAACAAACAGCTGCCTGATACTTGCATCCAGAAAAAAACCCACTATGGATTGAAAAATCTTATGACAAAAATATTAAACCCCCAATATCACAGTATCACAGTATCACCAAGGTTGGAAGAGACCCCAAGGATCATCAAGTCCAACCTGTCCCAACAGACCTCACAACTAGACCATGGCACCAAGTGCCATGTCCAATCTCCCCTTGAACACCTCCAGGGACAGAGACTCCACCACCTCCCTGGGCAGCCCATTCCAATGGCAAACAACTCTCTCAGTGAAGAACTTTCTCCTCACCTTGAGCCTAAACCTCCCCTGGCACAGCTTGAGACTGTGTCCCCTTGTTCTGGTGCTGGTTGCCTGGGAGAAGAGACCAACCCCCTCCTGTCTACAACCACCTTTCAGGTAGTTGTAGAGGGCAATGAGGTCACCCCTGAGCCTCCTCTTCTCCAGGCTAAACAACCCCAGCTCCCTCAGCCTCTCCTCATAGGGCTTGTGCTCAAGGCCTCTCACCAGCCTTGCTGCCCTTCTCTGGATATGTTCAAGTGTCTCGATGTCCTTCTTAAACTGAGGGGCCCAGAACTGGACACAGGACTCAAGGTGTGGCCTAACCAGTGCAGAGTACAGGGGCACAATGACCTCCCTTCTCCTGCTGGCCACACTGTTCCTAATACAGACCAGGATGCCATTGGCCCTCTTGGCCACCTGGGCACACTGCTGGCTCATGTTTAGGCGGGTGTCAATCAGCACCCCCAGGTCCCTTTCTGTTTGGCAGCTCTCCAGCCACTCTGACCCCAGCCTGTAGCTCTGCATGGGGTTGCCGTGGCCAAAGTGCAGCACCCGGCACTTCGAATATCTTCGAATTTGTTACATAATGCCTTTATTAATGTGTTCAAAGCAGCACACTCAAAAGAAACATACTCCTTTCTGCCTTGACCTGGCAGTTTTGCTGAATAAAGGAATTTTCATAAAGAATTGTTGAACACAGTAGTCAGACAAGGAGTTGTCTTAAAAGGAATTTAATTATGTGTAGGTACTGTATCTTATTTTAATAAGGAATTCTGCAGTTTTCTTCAGCTTGGAAAGGACTGCGACAGTGAAATCTTCCTCTTCCTAACTTCTAGATCTGGTTAAGATCTAGAAACTACTAGATCTAGAAACCTACTGGAAGAACCCCAACACTTACAAAGTTTACCCAGTTCAATGTTTTAAACCAAGGTTCGTGCTGGTACATCATTCTTGTTAACAGTGCCTGCCACATGTACTAACAGTAAATGTCATCAATTACATGCTTTTAAAAAGAATTGCAAGTTCTGCTACTTCATTGCAAAACACTTGAGTAAGACCTGCTTTTCAATAATAATACATCAATGGCACTGATGATGTCCCAAAGGGTAAGCAAGCTAAACTGATACTCACTTTAAATCCAAGAAATTACCAAAGAGAGGCCACACAGCTACAAAAATCCATGACCCCAAAAGACAGTACAATTAGGTAAGACTTAAGAGAGAGGTTAAGTGATATCAAATCCAGTTCTCTTCAATTAAAATTCTTCAAAGAGCAACCTTCTGATTTTCTGTTTCTTTTACTCTACTGAAATGCTGCCAGATACCAAATCTGTATCTATGAGGCCTTTGAAGCTATTTGAGAGAGAAAAGGGCCTTTGTTTTCATAGTCGAGGAAGCAGAAACACAGGTGAATAGAGAAAGGTCCCAGCTTACACCGGGGGAGGACACATTCTCTCTTCCCTTGCCATTTGACTATGAAGTAGCTATTCTCTTAGTTTTTCCCTTCTTGTCAGCTACGTCAGAATGCAGAGTGGAGAGGCACTGCTGTTAGCAATACCTGCCAGCACCTTTCTTGCATAATTTACATATTTGAATTGCACTAGGTATTGGTGTAAATGCCATGCAACTGCTTGCCTTCATCTCCATTAAAATTACACACGAACACATTAGCAAACAGATTGCTTTATCTTGTGGTTTCCTGCTAGGGACTTGATTTCTGGCCAACCACAATGTGGATGTACACGGTCCCAAAATGTAAAGTTGCCTGGCATTTTAATACATACACAAGTATCAAAATGAAAGTATGGAAATAAATGCTACCAAAGAAAGTAAGAAATTGCACCAGGCATGCAGAGGTGGATGCACACAGGCACTTGAGGTGACTCTCAGCCTCACCTGGGGATTCTTGAACAGTGCGTACTTCTCTATGCGCTCCACAAACATTAGTTTGTTCTGACTGTCTCTTGTCCAGTTCAGAAGATTTTCAACTAAATTTTCATGATCTTCAAAGATCCTCTCTGCAACAATAAGATGACAGAAAATAGATCTCACTTTGTCACATTTCCTGAGGGAAACGTCTCTGTAGTATCATAACTCAGAGGACAGCTACAGAAAATTGTTGTATCAGTAGGTAAGGATTATAAACATTTATAATTATTACTTACCCATTTGCAATTCAGAGATGGTTTCCACCAATGACCAGTCCAAACTGTATCCACAATGCGATTTGTCCATCAGATTGTCTAATACTTGTCTCACTGTCTGTCTCTCATCCACCATCATTGTTTTTGAGCTGTCATCAGACATATGGACTCTGATCACCAACTATTAAGGAGAAAATTAAGGAAACAAGAAGTAGGATTAATTTCCCACATTTCAAATAGAACTATAGTTTTAGAATAGCATAGTATAGCATAAACCAGGTTGGAAGAGACCTTCAAGATCATCATGTCCAACCTATTATCCAGCCCACCTAATCAACTAAACCATGCAACCAAGTACCCTATCAAGTCTCCTCCTTAACACCTCCAATGATGGTGACTCCACCACCTCCCTGGGTAGCCCATTCCAATGGGCAATCACTCTGTGTAGAATTTCTTCCTAACCTCCATCCTAAACCTCCCCTGGTGCAGCTTGAGACTGTGTCCTCTTGTTCTGGTGCTGGTTGCCTGGGAGAAGGGACCAACTTCCACCTGTCCACAACCTCCCTTCAGGCAGCTGTATAGAGCAATAAGGTCTCCCCTGAGCCTCCTCCTCTCCAGGCTAAAAAGTTTTTAAAATCTCATTTATTTTTCTAAGATTTTGTTAAAATAGTGTGAAATATTAAGTACAATCAAAACACTCCCTCTCAGACACCTGTATTACTGACTCTTAACAAGATACTGGTCTGCTTTAGTGTAAGAGAGTAAATATAAAGGCACTCCAAATACAATGGCAACACGCTTTAGTTATGCGTTAAAGAGGGGAAAGGAAAAAAAGAAAATCACTCCTGCTAAAGTGTTCTGTTCTGTTTATTTAACAAAGGGTCTTTGTGACAATTTTTCTCACATATATAGATGGAATAACCATAGATAGAGAGTTCTGCACAACCTTACAGAGAATCAGAATTTTTCAGATTTATAATTCAAGCTTTCTTCTCCCTTCTTCCCCATTTTCTAAAGATGCTGGTTATGCAAATAATATACCTCTACTAAATCATCTTTTCCTGGGGAGTATTAAGTAAAAAAAGAAATCTGCTTTTAAAACAGAATGACTTTTTTAGGCACTTTAAGGAGGTCACTGTCCAGGGCAGGGAAAAAAGCACACTTTTTTTTTTAACCAATCATAAAGAATTAAGACAACAGATTCTTCTTGACAAGTCATTACGCTTTCTTTTCCACACCCTGTGCAGCTGGAGAAGTTATCATGTACTAGTTGCTGTACACTGGTTGGCTTCTTAATTCCCATCTTCCAGCCAGGATATGATATGATATGTAAATACTAAAAGTAAAAGGAATTTTAAGCCACTGAAAAACTCCAAATTTAACAGAAGAATACGCTCTTTGATAATGCATCAAGTAGTGTCAGTAGCTTGCCTCCACTTGATAACCCCTGTCTGTAGTCTGCAATGCTAGAAATCTATTTATTACTACAAAATAATAATGGGAATGGGTCAGTAAAGGAAACAGGCCCAAATTTGAAATTTTTGACTGCTTAATACACAAAGGCAATCTCAAGAGTTTGGATTTTCATTTCAGGTCTAAGTTGAAGTTGGCAAAGTCTTCTCAATGGCCACTAGCTGCAAAAAAGGTATTCCTTAAGCAACACATCATGTAGTTCTATATGCTAGGATGTTGTTGTTTAGGTCAAGTTTAGATGAGGATGTAAATTGCCACACCACTCAAAATCAGAGCATCAAAGTCTTCCTATCCAGGATAACTTAAGGACAATAGGCACAAATGAGAATAACTTTGCATTCATTTTGCAGGTGAAGAAGTATAAAATAAAGATCTTATAAAGCAATCTAAAGACCTTACCTTCTTCACTTGTGCCTCTTTAATCTTCTCTAATGCAACCCTAATCTTCTCAGCCTTGAGTTTAGCAGCCTGTTCCTCCTAGGGGACACAACACACAGAATTCCAGTTAACACAATCTTCAGACTGGTTTTAGTGAATTTAATTTTCAGGCTACCATGCTTTTAAGCGTGAAATGAAATGCTGACTTACCTACCACCTATAAATCCTCAACTATTTCTTAGTGATGATGAAGATTATTAATTTTAAAGACAAAGGGTTACTGTACAACTCACTTAAAATTGAACTGCCATCATCTCCAATAGAACATACAGGATGTATGCATTTTGTAAAAATACATTTGGCATTTCTTTATTCTTCCACATTGTAAGTAGCCTTGCTCATTGCTAGAAAATATTTTAGCATATCAGGTATTTACAGTCATAGGTATGGACAGCACATATTCAACAAGAGTGTACAGTTGAGTACACTCCACAGATTTTTGGTTGATCAACACAAACAGCACACCGAGAAATATCAGAATTTAACAGTACACAAAGTCTGGAAAACAAATCCTATAAATAGGATTCCACGCTAAATGTGTTGGTTGGAAGATTTTAAACTATTAAATCCCTTTGCAATAGTTAGCAGCTTGAACATTCCCTTTATCTTTACTAAACGCAGACTGCATTTCTTGCTTTAAGTATTTTAAGACACAAAGCAAGCAAGGATTATTTTCTTTGATGTTCTTTTAAGTATTCTATTTTTGTTACAACTGGAAATGCATTAAAACTTCAGATAATTTCAATCTATCTGTTGATGCTAAAGAAATCCTTATATAGTAAGACTAGTAACACTAATTTTCAATTTCTGGATACTGGTATTTCTGCTGAAAGTGGATTTCAGATATGCAGATAACCAAGTAACTATTCTTTTTGAAGATGCCATATGCAGGTTTTACATTTCAGAAATCTTAAATTGTGGGTGTTCATTGCAGCTAATATCTGAAAGTATAATGATGATTTTAAAACTCTAGAACAACAAGCATATTAAATAAGCATATACCTCCCCCTACAAAATATTAAATCTGCTTAGAAAAGAAAAATTGAGATTCTTCTCTGGGCAGAAGTAGCACAGTGCACCACAACAACAATCAGCATGCCACAGACATTTTGTTATGAATTGCTTTGCTGTATGATGTAATTCATGGCTTCTTTACCATGTGTTTAGATGGCTGCCCTTCTTGTAAAAAATTCAGCTACCCTGAAATACACAGAACTCAAGTTTTCCGCTTCTCAGTGAATTGCTGATATTCCTATCAACTGCTGAAGGCCATTCCCTGGGCTATTTATTGTGCCCCAGAGGTTTTGCTCCCTCGCACCTGTGACCATACCATGCACTGGAAAAAACATCAGCTAGACAAGACAATAGGCTGCCTTGTGAGTACATAATTCTTTCCAGTAAAATGAACCAGTAAGTTGACATGAGCAGAAATAAAGCGTGCTTGAAACATTCTCTTGGAACTCAATTACCTAGGAACGCAGGGTTTTATTAATCTACAGGGAACTATGACTTTTTATGTGCTATAAAGACAGTGTCATATAACTTAGGTTAAACCACATTAGCATTGTATTAAAAACAAACAGTGCCATGACACCTAGAACCATTTACGTGAAAGACATATTTCAGAACTCTACAATATTCTTCCTCAGCAATAACTGTTCCATTTTCAGAAATAAATTATTACTAAAAATCATGGCTTTAAATACTTACAAGTTTCTAAAAGTGATGATATGCATCTGCACATTATTAAATCAGCAAGAACAGAAGATTTTATTATCATACAGTTGAAGAAACTGTAATACATGGTTTCAAAAAGCCACTTATCAACCCAGCCATAAACCTTTATTGCTGTACAAAGGTTGACAGCACATTTGGGTTTGCTCTTCACTAAAGTAAGACACACAATTTTCTGCCCCATTTCACTGTACACCTGTGCAATGCAACTATCTACAGCAAACCCTGGCAGCAGCACTTTACAACTGTAGCACACAGACACGGGCAGCAACAAGACAGCATGTAACAAGGCATCAGCCGAGGGCCTCTCATATACTTGAGCTAACACAGCTAGAATATCTTTATTATCTCAAAGTTTAAAATACATCATTCCCTAAAATGCTTTTTAAAAGAAAGATTTCAAGGATTCATTACGGTTGCCTACCAGTCAATTTTCATTTCCCACTCAAGTTTAAGGTGGGTCCAGAAATTAGAATTTCTTTTACTTGACTAGAGTTTAACAAAGTCAGCTTAAATGTAAAGAAACAAACCAAAAGAACTAGGATTTAAAAAATAAAAACTGGTTTCATTCTGCAACAATGTATTACTAGAGGTCTGAATCTACTCACGGGAAATGCACAGACGGAATCAAGACTTAGAAGTTTCTAATTCTAGCATTTTTTTGTAATTTCTAATTATATTTTCTAATTTTAACTCTAATAATAGTAGTAATTAGAAAGCAGATAGTAGTCAAGGACTGTAAATATTCAAGGCTTGCTTTATAGTCAGGACTAATGCCACTGCTGCATCATGCTGTTAAGAAGAACAATGTTCCACTGAAGCCAGCAGAAGAAACATCTATTTTGATGAATTTATTAAGCACATAATTCTTCAAAACTCACTATTTTTTTTTCCTGTTTCTCTCCTAATGGCCCACGTAAACAGTCACCCACGTATCCTTCCCATCAAAGCCATCCTAAAACTGCACTCAGGTACAAACTCAGGCTCCCTCCTCTTCCATACATGGAACCAGGACAACTGATCAATAGCACAGAGTATGTACAATCCATCAGCTTGTGCTACGTGCAACATTTTTTATCCCACACCAAGAAAGGTGACAGGTGGCAAAAGTATCTGACTGCAACTGTAAACTATTCAGCACCACAAACTAGCAAGGCCAGAGCACACAGCCTCATCACATTTAACTTAGGTATTTATTTCCCCTTTGCTAGAAAATCCTTCTAGTAATAGCGGTGAGGTAGGTTACCATAAACCTGCACATCAATGGCAGGACTGTTGCCTAGGCTGTGCTTTCACAAGCGGCATCTACCTCTCTAAGTCCCTGCTATGGCTGGTACACCTTGCACAGCATCACTTCTCAGTTAGAGCAGACACTTCAGTCAGAAAGCTGATCTGGTTGAAAACGGACACAGCAGACAGACATGCATTGATGGTTACTTCTTGATGCAAATGGTGGACAAGCCAACTAGGAGAGGTGCACTGCTGGATCTCATACTTTCTAACAAGGAGGGTCTGTTTGAAGTGATGAAGGTTAAGGGCAGCCTTGGCTGCAGCAACCATAATGGCGGAATTCAGGATCTTGTGCAGGATCACAACCCTGGGCTTCAGCAGGCCCAACTTTGGCCTTTTCAAGCAATTGCTAGGGGAAATCCCATGGAACAGGAACAGAAGGCAAAGGGGCCCAAAATAACTGGTTAACATTTAAGGACCAAGCTCAAGATCAGAGCATCCCAACAGGCAGGAAATCAAGAAAGGGAGCCAGCAGATCTGCATGGTTAAACAGGGAACTTCAGAGCAAACTCAAGTGGAAGAAAGTCATGGAAGGAGGGGCTGGCCACTTGGGAGGAAGGCCACTGTTGTCAGACAACACAGGGCAGCAACTAGGAAAGCTAAGGCCTTCTTGGAATTAAACCTTGCAAGAAATGTCAAGGACAACAGAAAGGGCTTCTTTAAACACACTGCAGACAAAACTAATACTGGAGGCAATGTAGGCCCACTGCTGAATGAGGTGGATGTGCTGGTGACAGAGGATACAAAGAAGGCAGAGCTACTGAATGCATTGTTTGTCTATACCTGAGTAAGTGCCCCTCAAGCCTTTTCTCTGCCATGCTGAACAGATCCAGCTCTCTGTGTCTCTGGATTCTACAGCGACAGTCTCTCTATCATCTTTATGATGCTTTGCTGAACTTTTCAGTATCTCTGTATCTCTACTGTGCCGGGGAGCCCAGAACTGAGCACACTACTCCAACTGTGGCTTTACCAGTGCTGAGTAGAGAGGAAGGATCTTCTGCACCCACCTGCTGGCAACACTCTCCCTAATGTAGCTCAAGATACCATTAGCCTTCTTTGCTGCAAGGGCACTTTGATGGCTCATGGTCAACTTGGTGCTCACCAGAACCTCTAGGTCCTTTTCTGCCAAGTTGCTCTCTGGCTGGGTGGTCCCCAGCATGGACCCATGCATAGGCTAGTTTCTGCACAGGTGCAGAACTTCACACTTCTCCCTGCGGAACTTCATAAGGTTCCTGTCGATCCATTTCCTCATCCTGTTGAGGTCCCTCTGAACAGCAGCACAACCCACTGTCATCACAGCCACTCCTCTCAGTTCAGTGTCATCAGCAAACTTGCTGACTCTGCCCCATCATCAAGATCAGTAATAAAGATGTTAAAAATGACTGGACCTCTGGGTACAATACTAGTTACTACCCTCTAACTAGACTTGGTGCCGCTGATCATCTACCTCTGGGCCAAACAGGGCAGTCAATTTTCAGTCAAGCTCACACTTATCCATCCCATACATCAAGAGTTTGTCTATAGGATCACGGTTAGATAAAGAGAGGGTGCACTAGAGTGGTCCTCAAATTGGGCAGCCAAAGGCAAGCTGGAGCAAAACGATCAGTGCTAAGGAGCAGTTTTTGGTGGGGGCTAGATGTAGGGAACTTAATCTGAGCCAGAAATTAGGTTTTACATCTGCCCCACCACCCAGATCATTAATGAAGATGTTCAAAAGTACTGAACCCCGTACTGATGTCTGGGATACACAACTGGTTAATGGCCTCCACCTTGACTTCATTCTGTTTTGAAGGTGTGCTTCAGAGTATGGCACAATAGAATCTTATTCACCAGGGACATAGATTCTGCTGTCCCCCTTAAATACTGCTGAGAGTAGATTTGGCAAATCTGTAACAATCAAGAAAACAAACAAACATACAAACCCCAAACCACGCATTATGAGAGTATTTCAATGGCTCTTTATCCCTCGAAACCACAGCTGAACCAAATTATCTCTTGCTTTCCTCTGAACCAAGCCTGTCTTATGGTTCGAGGTCAGGCTTTTCACTGGGACTAAGGCAATTAGTTATAGGAGAACAGGTAGTAGATCTGGGACCAGAACAAAGCAAAAAAGAGGAGGAAAAAAAAAACAACAAACAAACAACAACAACCCAAAGAACTTTCCCCCAGCCAAAAACATCAAACAAACAAAACCTCAAACAACCAACCCAGGAGGGAGAATAGGCCTTAGAAACCATGGTAAGGAAGTCTGAGTGTGGAAGAAAGACTGCAACATAAAATGAGGCACTAAGACTAACTGGTAAAGAGTTTTAGCTGGACAAAAAGCTCAAGTGACATGCAGAACAAAGTAGAAACATCCGAGAACACAGACTGTTTAACAGTGTAACCCTGCTGCTAACCACCTGCATAATGATTGTGGTTTCCAGTTACTGCCATCAAAACTTCCTCAAAAACTGTCTGTAGGAGGCAGGAGTTTTCAAATTTGGCTTACATCCTTTTCAGATTAGGAATCAACTGCTGTATTTCTAAACTGTATTTTAAAAATTTCAAACAGATACTTCATTCAAGAATGAGCACACATGAATCAGATTGACCTAAAACGCATGAAGCAAACTTGACAACTGAAGGAATTAGTGTGGAGTAACCAAAAATTTAGAAAACAGGGGAATCAACGCTCAGATCAATAAGAATGAAGCACTAGGTATTTGGGAAGAGGAGGCATAACATGGTTCTTTTTCTCCAGATGCCAATATACATATGTGAAACATTACACCACTAAAATCACCATCATCTAGCACAGTTTCAGCTTCACGTGCATCAGAAAGGTAGAAGAAATGGTAACTTCAAAATCCACCAGGCTACATTTTCATTTCCTGTTTCCAGGTCCTAAATTGGGATATATTTGAGCCCTGAACACTCTCTTGAAATTATTTGCACATGCTCTGTATTTCACAGTTAAAAGCTTAGGTTTTAGTATTCATTTGTTGGATTTCATTCCAGCCCTGTAGGGAACAAGTTTGCAGATTTGACATTAAAGATATATTGCTTTATTTTCGATAATCAGTAACTTCTCTGATGCTTTTGCTTCTTTCCATTTTCAAGAAATGTCTTTGAATGCTGTGTGAACAACAACATATGGAGAGACCACTACAATGAACAGATCATTTTCTGTGCTGAGGGAGGAACTGTGTTTGTGCATGGCTGTAATGCAAAAGGCACTCCATGAGTAGGATTTTCAGTTATATTATCAGAAGACAGAAATGGTCCTGTAATTCCCACAAAGTGGCTCTAGTGTCAATACAAAAGGTAAACAGATCAAAGAAGGGAAAGAATACAACAATCAGTAAGACAGTAAGAAATAGTTGACACACTGGAGACACCAGCATAGAGATTCAACATGGTCCTACAGTTTACTGATCTAGTGTCTTGCTACAATTGGAAGGAAAGCCCCATTTCTTGGGACTCCTTCTCTAATACTGGAGCTTATATAATGTTACAGCAAGCTGAAGAGATTTAAGCAGTAAAGTGGTCTTCCATTTCATTATTTTCCTGAAGACATTTCCTTCTGCAGCAAGCTAGAAGAGAGCCAGTAAGTATCCACGTCAGAACTCTGTGCTCAGTAGTCCAGCGTAGAAAGGACAGCTGTACTGAGCCTGTCCTAAGCTGAACTATCAACAAAGGCTACCCTCAAAACATCAGCAAGCCCACCAAAAGCACATGACTCAAAGGGCTACAAACTCTTAATAATCCAAGACAAAGACATACAAATCTAAACATGAAACTTGGAAGTCTAATAGAATCACTGATATAAGCTTGTCCATGGCCATATGATACAATGGATTAACAGAATTATAGTATCATTTAGGTTGAAAAGCCATTTAAGATCATTAATGCATAATATTTTATGCAATTTTTAACTGAAGTTCCATATGCTAACCAATACTCAACCCATTTCTAAATAATCAGAAGGGAGGATATGAAAACACATGGAGATGAAAGAGAGAAAATCTTGGTTTCCCTTTGTGTCACAGCTGTTGTTAATCTATTTTCAATCAACCAAGGTTTGCTGGTTTGGTGGCTGTCTGCTTTGTTGGGGGTGCAGGGACAAGAAACTGATGGGAGAAGAAAGGAAAGAGGTATGGGCTTAAAATTTAAGCAAAACTATCACAAGCAGAATGTTACTTCGGTTTGCCTGTTTATAATCCTCTAGAAGACAGTCTGAAAATGTATCATCAAGATGCAGACTGAGCATCTTGCAAAAGAAAAAGCAGTAAACTAGTTCTAAGCTTTTATTGGAAAGTACAGGCCAGCAAACATTAACCTTACTGTTTTGAAGTCACCACAGTACATTTGTCACTCTGGACCTGCCTGAGGTTTTTCCTCTGGAGTGTGTCTCAGAAGAAAAAGACCTCAGGGAGCAGTTTGCAGAAAGGAGTTGCATCAGACACATCTGATACCCCAGCTACTGAACATTCAGTTTTCTCAGCAATGTGAAGCTGTATGTTCTTCACTCCACTTGTGTTTTCATGAGAGATTTACAGCTTTGCCATTCCTTCTCCCTTGAAACTATAATTTCAAAAGGAAATATGTACAGAAAATGTTATCCTTAGACTGAATGGCAATTTGTGCTCTCTTAATGTATTACTGACCTTTATCCTCTACAGAAAATAAATTTATAACCAGGATTTGTACATGCCTGGCTCATTGGACCATTGTCTTACAAGCATGTTCCCCCCACATTCTATCAAGACAGTACTCAAAACTTCTCTAAAAAAACACCTCCCATTAGTTGCTATCAGTTTATCAAAAATGAACTCACACAGAAATTTACCTATTTTAAGGATACTACTGCCTTTAACAGTACTGAATACTCCTAAATCTTTTACACAGCTGAGTTGTTGTGTGTTTTTTTTTTTTCAGCTAGTGGATAGGAACAACAGAAAAAAGAACTTCTAGCTCAGTACATTTCCTTTTCAGCTAAGGCATTTTACCTCCTGACATGGCTATTAAGTATTTGCCCAGAACTTGAACACTTTGATAGATCTGCAAAAACAAACAATAAAATTAAGCCTTTAAGAGCACAACACCTTGGACAATCAAGAAAAATCATGTAAGTAAATGCACAAGTTCCAGGAAAGGGCAGGGGTGGGAGGATTATAGCACACACCAAAAGCATTCTTTCTACATAGAAATAGTCACATACAGGTGGAAAGAAGAAGCATCACCTTGGTCAGCAAATGAGAAGGCTTTCCTGCAATGTTTCTCAGAAGAAGGGAGGTTTCCCTGTCCAAATAGGAGTGCTTGTGCAGAAAGAAAGAGAAAGAACATAAGTCAAAAGAAGTCAGTATAGTAATTTTATAGTGTCTTGATTTCAGAAGATAGAGTTAAGGAAAAAAAAAAAACCCTGCATCATTATATTATTTCCCTCCCATAAAAACATGAGTGTTCCCAAATACTAGAAGCCTACCACAGTGGCACAAAAGCAGTTTTGCTAACAGAGAACATTATTTCAATCCTCCCCTGTACAAAATGTTACAGTACAGAATTAAGAAAAAGGATTACTTACCTGCTACTGGTTTCTTTCTGCAAGATAATCTATTTTAAAAGACATTTAAAACTATAAAAGTGAGGAAACATGCACTTGCAATGCTTTTCAAAATCCTGTCCAGTCTTGTAAAACTCAGCATTCTACTTCCATTACACAAACATAAAGCCACTAAAAACTGGATGTCCTGAAGACATTTTTCATGTTTTCATGCTTTCTATGCTGGCTGCTGCTTACATAGTTAAAGAAAAAGATGTTACTGTAATCATAATCCAGATGTGACTTATAATTACTTTTTAAAAGAAACAAACAAAACAAAAATAAAACCACCAACCAAGGACTGAAGTCTCTCTTATTTTGTACAATCCAAAGTCATATAACCCAATAATTTGGAAACCAATTGTTGCATTTGTCTCAGAAAAGAAATTATCTGAAAATATATTTTAATCTGTTTTAAAAGGGGAAGCAAATCAGTAGCAACCATAGAGAAGGACTTCTCAAAAGGCAAAAATCAGTTAATGACAGTTAATACAGTGATTCTCTTCTCCAGTATCTGCCATAGATGAACAATGAAATCATCAGCCCATAGGAATTTGCAGAACCACATGGACACAACACTAAGGAAATCAGACTAATACTGTGGAACTTGACAAGATCATTAAGGGCATCTCCTGTGAACCACCACTGAACTGCAGATTTTGTTCCATGTGCCTGCATCTCTCAGCCTTATTTGTGTCAACTGGTCCAACACTATACAGAACATGGCATGACAACTGAGCAGCCTACTATGCTCTTCCTAGCAGCTCAGAATCCCCATCTCTTCTTCAGAGATGCAATAAGGTACAGTCTCCTGAAAAAAAATTAAGAGGCCATGTCTAGAGCTTCATGTAAGATAATACCAAATAGTTTGGTGTACACAGTTCCTGCAGGGTGAGTTTACCTAATGTGACTGCCACATCCTGGGATGACTAATGAAACATCTCTAGCAGGCTTTAAAAGTTACAGCTCAAAGAAGATTCTAAATAGTATCTGAAGTAAAACCTAGTCTCTAGTCTGAGCTCCACCTGGTGCTTAGCCACTAACACAGACAAAGGTTGCATGCTACAGACCAAAGATTTTTCTGCTTGCCAATTAATTATTATCTGTGTCTACATCCTGTGTTTCAGAAGCATAGCTGCACTGCCTAGAAACAACTTTTTCACACCTCAGCCACGCACTGATGAGAGCTTTGTGATGCAGGATCTGGTATAGGTCTTGTGCATAGCTTACAGTTGTATGGAATTCTCAGATTAGATTTCCTGACACACATAATCACATCATTTGGGATGGATGAACTAATACATTCTGCATTTTCTACACACAGAGGATTTCCAGGAACTTCAGCGACAGAAGAACGGCTGTCATTTAAAGAACAATTCACTTAGACTGAGCAAGCCTGAGGTAATGCCAACACTGCTGGTGAATAATGCAGCTCTGATTAACTTGAAGGCAGACTGATCTTATTTTTATGATTCTGCTAGACACAGTTTTACTCTGAAATTAATTCTACTTAATATGGATTCACTTTTCTTGGTGAATGGAGCACTGCAGTAGAAGAAACATTACAATGCATATTTGCAGCCTCTTCCTTAGGGTTTAGCCATCTTCTCTCCTTAGTCTACCAGCCAACAATAGTATCAGGACAAAGTGGGGAATACCAAATCTCTCCTTAAAGGAAATACTATTTGCTGGAGAATACTTCTATAAAGAAACTCAAGGTAGATAATTTAACCTTACTCTTATCATCTATGATTTTGGTTGTTGACATCTTGCATTTATGTACAGTGGAACTTTTCTCCAATAAGGAACTTTTATGCTATCCAGAAATGGGAATGCCATAAATTTCTTACTAAACAGTAACCACTGGGGACAATGGTAACACTGCTTTCCGGCTCCACAGCAAAATATGAAAACAACCAACCACAGGAAAATTATTCTGGAAATCAAGAATGATGGTATTTCATAGGAACAGTTGCTGGTCAAGAAAACGTGGGGGGGGAAATGACGTGATGGCAGCTACCTCTGTGAATTTCAGCTGCAGAGATACCTCTAGAAACAGGAAGGCAACAGAACAGTTGTTTGCTAGACACCTTTTGTGCATGGCTCCTTCCTACTGCATAACATTCTGCAGTACTGCAGATACCCAAAAGTTAAAATTAGCAGAAGTAGCAGAGCAACAGGAAAACCCAAGTTCTAGGAATTACAGCTTGGCTATAGACAACAGCTATGTGCACATTTTAAACATATTTGACCTGCAAAAAACACTGGAGAAAGGAAAAAAAAAAAAAAAAGGTTTAATTTTAGAACAGCATGTTACTCTCTCACAAACCAGTGGTTTAAAACATTTGTCGGTTTCAAAGGAAAGGCTTCAGCTCAATGATCAAACTCTGAGATGAACAGATGTTGTCCTCTTGCAGTAAGCTGACTGCTTTAAGAGCACACAACACACACGTTTCTTATAATAACCATTTTCACTATCATTCTTTTAGAACTTGTCATGCAACCAGACTATTAAAACATCATCAGAAAGTACAAGTACTTTGAAACATCATGAAAACATCTGAATGTAGCATCTATATTACAACATCTGAATTTGACCAAAGCTTCAAAGATAAAAACATCCAGTTTTTTATACTAAGAATGAAGCCATACAAGAGCTAGAGTGTTGGAAGATCATTGCTGCATTCACTAAAATAGTCAGGGAAGCTTACTCAGCATGAGTTAGGTTGAGTCAAAGACTTGATGCCTAACTCATTTACCAGATTCTTTGAAAGATCATGTATTTCTAGGCCAGCACTTAACTAAGGCTGCAAGCCTAAGTAGTATATAACATATTCACAGTTCAAAGCTAATTTTTACTTCTACTAGATCTTTTAAAGTTGTATTTTTATATGCATAAGATAGCTTTCCCTCTAAACTCCAGCCATCAGTTATAGCCAGACCTTATATATATATATATACACACACACACATACATAAATTTTATTTTTTGTTAAATGAAGAGCTAATGGAAACAGTGCAAATGAAAAAAACTTCCCAAAGTTATTTCCATTATACTTAGGAAAAATTCACTTCAAAGGCATAGGCAGATGTTGAAATTTTCTACTAAAAGAGGATCAATAAAACTATTTTGTAAAGAATTTTAAAACCAACACTTACACTCTGAGATTTTGAAGGATGAATGAGAGACAGACTCAATATAACACTAGGTGTGCTGGTGACGGGACCTCACTAACCTTTGTTTCTTTATAACCATGAGAAGATATTCTTCCTTCCCGAAAAAAAGCAAATATGAAACCCACCATCAAGTATTGAATATGCTTGCAACTACTTTTCATGTCAAATTGCTTCTTTTGAGGACTATTTTTAGACTACATAAAAGTGCTTCCTCACAATATGAAGCTACAGACTTTGAACTAAGTTTCACAAGATCAGCGTACTTCAAAAGACCTGGAAAGAGAAAAATATGGTTTTCACTCATTTTATACAAGACATATAAGCAGATGTTGCAATGATGACTCCTTTCTACTGTAGCTCCCAGAAGCAAATATTCCAAGTCATGCAAAACCTAAAAATGTTAATAATATTTTTTTTTTAATTAAAAAATCCTCAAAATACTAGGAAAGATACACTGAGCAGAAGATTAATACTCTATAAAACACATACCTTTCTCAAGGGATGACAAAACAGCTGTACACAAAACTATTAAGTACAGAAACGGTGTTACATTAAAAAATGAGGTCTGATGACAAAAACATCAAAACTAACCAAAAACAACCCAACCAGCATATAAATAAGCCTACTAATGTCTCCAAAAGGAATTTTAGCTGGTATGGATAATGAAACATGGAAAACTAGATTTGACTGAAGTTAACATTTAAAAGTTCTAGATGCTGTGAGGACAAAATAATTAAAACAGTTTTCATGTGCAGTTCATTCAGCAAAAACAACTAGCCTTAATGTTTATAGAAACATGGAATGAAGTCTTGTTTCAAATTATGTTTGAGACTTCAAAGATTTCCTATGTCCTTTCTTTGAAGACAGGAATGTAACATCTATTATCTTCAGACCCAAATACCAGAACTTCATGGGCCAGCTGTTGAATATTATGTTTCAGTGTTTTCAGAAAAACTCCTCTTAAATAGAACATAACTGCTTATTGCAGAAATTTTTTTTTACACACACACACACACACACACAAAAACCCAACTAAACAACAAACAAAGCCCCCAAAACAACCACCAACACCTGGACTCAATTTTTAAACTAACACTAAATTACTGAGCACATTAGAACTATTTTTTGTAGATAGTAATTGATGAGTGGGTTTTAAGAAGATCTTTTTAGAAGAGATGATAACCTCAGCTATCTAGCTAGGTTCTAGAAGATGCAAACTGTGAGGTGTAACTTGCAGCTGTAGCAGCCTCCAGCTCACAAGTAACAAGCTACATACATTGCCTCATTTCTTCAACTCTACCTGCACGTTTTCAGAAAACCTTGACAATCAGAATCATATTGAACATTGATCCATTTTCTTGTTACACATCAGGAACAATGGTGATCAGTATTGGGTCCACTCCTGCTCAATGGACCGAACAAAGGGACAGAGTGTACTCAGCACGTTTGCTGACAATACAAAACTGGGAGGGGTGGCTGACACACCAGAAGGCTGTGCTGCTGGAAAGAGTCCATCAGAGAGCAACTAAAATGACTAGGGAACTGGAACATCTACCTTATGAGGAAAGGCTAAGAGAGCTGAGTCTGGTTAGCCTGGGTAACTGATTGAGGGGAAAAACTCATTAACGCTCATAAATGTCTAAAAGGGTAGCTGTCAGGAGGATGGAGCTAGGCTCTTCTCAGTGGTGTCCAGTGACAGGACAAGGGCAGTGGACACAACCTGGAACACAGGAGGTTTCACACAAACATAAGAAAGAATTCTTCACTTTGAGGGTGGCAGAGCACTGGAAGAGGCTGCCCAGAAGAGCTGTGGAGCCTCCATCTCTATAGGCATTCATAACCCACCTGGATGTGTTCCTGGGCATTAGTTTAGGTGATCCTGCTCTAGCAAGAGGGATTGGACTAGATGATCCTCAACAACCCCTACCATTCTGTGATTTGGTGATCTGATTATCAGTACAGAAGTGAGACAAGTTTAGAAAGATTCAGTCTTGTTGCTAAGAGACAAGATCTGTATGCAGTTCATCTAATCTTAAGAGTAAGGGCTCAGAATACCTAAATGCAGGTGTCAAAGATGTTCTTTATGCTATCACTTTACAAATAATTAGCAAAAACTGGGTAGGAAGTGTAAGAAGAAAAAAAACCCTGTCAATCTTCTAGGGCATTTTATCTTATTGTCGTAATACATAAATAGGAAAAAAAAAGTCTTAATTATAAAGGTATGTACAGCAGAGTAACTTGCCTCACTACACTAAAACAAAAAAGAAGACAAAGACTAGACACTGAGGACTTGTGTACGTAAATCACTTGCCGGATTTCCTTCAAAACTTTCTACCAATTTAACCTCAACACATGCACCTAATCACACCAGCTGGTGGCACTCTTGCGCCACTGCGCTGAATTTACAAATCCTTTTATAAAAAGCTTCCGTCTCTAAGAAACAAACTGAAGGAAACTGAGTGTGCAATAGAGGGCTGCACACTTGCAATATTTAGTTAAAATGGTAACTACTATAGGCTTCAGTTCAACTACACCAGTATGCTGAATTCTTAGACTCCATCTTAAATAGACTCCACTATTTTCAAGAGAACTCCAGAACTAAAACTTGTTTGAGCATAATTTTTGTAATTTTGGCCCAAAGGGGCCAGAGACAGTAAAGTAGAACTGATGTTTTCTGTTTGCATGCTCTTTGGGATTATATATTCATATGGAAGGTGTAAGAGTACACAGTATAAAATGATGAACATCTAATTTTTAAAATCTGGTTTCTGGTTTCCTCTGCAATGGGAGTAACCAAGTCTGAAGGAAAAAAAGAAAAAAAAGCTGAGGGAATACGCTAGCCTTCTTTACAACTACTTGAAAGGAGGTTGTAGTGAGCTGGGGATTGTTCTCTTCTTCCAGTAACAGGCAACAGGATAAGAGGACACAGCCTCAAATTGCACTGGGGAGCTTTAGACTGGATGTTAGGAACAATTTCTTTATGAAAAAGGTTGTCAAGCAATGGAATGGGCTGCCCAGGGAGGTGGTTGAGTGACCATCCTTGAAGGGATTTATAAGACAGGTAGATGTGGCACATAGGGATATGCTTTAGTGGTGGACTTGGAGTGTTAGGTTAATGGTTGGATTGGATGATCTTAAAAATCTTTTCCAACCTATATGATTCTATGATTGCCGAGAACAACGATGCTGCCGAAAAAAATATTATACATATTTTAAGTAGCTTTGCTCACCAAATAACTAGGAAATAGGCAACAATCAACTTGAAGACTAAAAAGCTTGACTGTCACGATACACATGGTTATCTTACTGCACTGTTGGGATACTATGACTTAAACTCAGGTCACTAATGCAATTTTTGTGTGCAGGCAAATTGACACAACTATTGATGTAAGCAGAAACATATACACATGTCATAATAACTTACAGGAGTCAATTCTGACTGATGGAATTCCCCACAGAAACAGTAAAAATGTAGCACAGTGAAGAGGAAAGGGTGCAAAAGAGGAAGAGTAAAAGGGAGAGAGGAGAAATAAAAATTTTATGATTGCTCAGTAGAGGCAAGAAGTGGTGATGACAATTAAGCAAAGGCAACAAAATCAGATTAAGAAGCTGCAGTGTCCCTCATCCAAATTTGTTATGTCTTCAAGTAATTGATGCAAGCAGAGATTCAGTCTGTCTTCTAAGGGAAAGGAGAAGGAGACAGAACTCAAGTATGTTTTTGACCATAGTTAGAGGGGAAACAGAAAATCTCAGACAAAAGCAGAGCAGCAAAACATCTGCAGGCACACACAACACGCTTTTTCTACATCTGTTGAGACAAATAAGAAAATAAACACAGGTAACATTCTCTTTGCACAGCCACTTGCGCACTAAGCCAAAAACTGAGAGCTAAAATCTCTAAACGCTACAAACAGAAAACCATCGTACTGTCTCTCTCCACAAGCTTATCCGCTTTCCATGTCAGTTCTTTCATACTAGTAAAAGACATAACATGCTCTGGTGACAATTAATAAGTAAATACAAGAACAACATCCATTTAGTAGAGATTTCTTATTTCCAGTTGGACATACTATTTTAGATCTCTGAGCATCTCTCATAGTGTAATTCATGTAAAAATAAATTAATATTATGCTACTAAAAAGCACAACGTCATTCAAAGCCTGCTCCTTTTCCTTCAAAGATACACAAGGTATTTGTTTCAGGAACGTTAAGTTTTGGTGACCAAGTTACACAGTTGAGGTTTGACAGATGTGAAAGCAGTTACAGTTTATTCTTATCAAAACCTTAGAAAAGGATATCAGACATTTAGAAACTGAAGTGGCAGCATTAGATAATGGAGTTGCCTGATAGTTCTATGTACAAGATGTGTTTTCAGTTGCTTATACAAATTTTGTCAAGGTAAAACTATTAAGTCAGAAATTTTCCATGGTGAGTTAACTGTCATAGGATGATTACTAGTCATTTACATTAGAAGACGCATTTCCAACACAGGAAAGGAAGATTTATCTCATTTAAAATACGTTTTTAAAGACCTCTGCACATCTGATCATTAAATTAATTATTGACAAGGGCATCATCAAATACTTGCTTTGCATTGTTCCACGTGAAGTTACCCAAATTTGCCTGAGCATAAGCCTTTAGAATTAAAATTAGAGTCCATTAAGTCTCTGTGAATTCTGGAACATGACAATTAAAAAAGCTCAAGTCTGCATTGTCTCACAGCTTTGCCCAGCCCTTCAACTTGGCTGAACATTACTAATATTGAACAAAAGACTAGCTAATCTGAAAATGCTTGGGTCCACAATGGGAGAGTACAGCAGCCTTCTTTACACTGCAATGCCTGGCTGCTGCGGAGCACATTGGAGCCAGACATGTAAAGTGAGAGTCTAGAGCTCTAGATCAGCTCTGTGCTCCAGATTGGTCAACCCTCCTCCCAGAACTTGTGCAACTCTTTTTCACTGCAGGCAACCACAATTTCTTAACTGTAAGTTGTCGACTCCGCAATTTAAAAAACACAAAATGACAAACAAAAAACCCCAAAAGCCAACCCAAAACAACCAGGACAAAAAAAAAAACTCAAAGAAATTAATTTACAGTAAGTATTTCTTAACTAATACAGATGCATGCTACTTCATCCCAGTTCCAACAATTACAGTATAAGCCCACTGAAATTTGCTGGAATGTTTTAAATGTCTGTGGACATTGCAAATTAAAAACCCTGCTGCACCATGTGCTTAAGGTGCAGCATTTGCTAGTCCATGCACTTCCCAGGTGAGGTTGTAATGTTACCCTGTCAGTTGGGTTCCTTGGGACAGAAAGGATTACGAAAGCTAGTGAATCAGCTTAGTTTCAATACTGGTTTTAAGAAACTTAAAACCATCACAAGAAAGATGAAGCCCTGACCTTCCCTCAGCCATGTGCACTCTGATCTCTTGTGTGGACAGCAGTGATTTTCACCAGTGGATGAATGGAACAACTAATTCATAAGGATGATTTTTCAGGGAGAACACAAGCTGATCCAAATCACTAGGCAGCTGCACAAACACTAGTGCCAATACAAGATGAGGCAAGGCCACCCAATGCAGCAGTAGCGTGGACCTAAATTAGCATGAACCAAACAAGAAATTCCAAATAAAGTTTGTCTCTGCAGAAGTGGTTTCAAGCTGTGGAATCTTCCCAAAGAAGAAAAATAACCACATAACAGGGGGGAAAAAAGGAGTACAATTTCATGGTAAATGGTTGCCTGACCTATCCAAAAGAGCTGCATTTAAGTAGAAGACAGAAAAAAGAAAGGAAAAAACCAATGCCACAAACTTTAACTAATGTGTAACTGCATTAGATAATGAATATTGGACACTTCATCCTTGTGAAAGGCTCTACCTGCAGCACAGAAAACTAGACACCAAAGGAGCTAAGAAACCTAAGGAATAAAAGTAACTTTAACACAGTTACAGTAGTAATTGTATTAAGTATCATTTGCTTATATCTCTTGATTTCTGAACTATGAATCAGCCCTAAACCAAAAATACCGTAGACATCAAATCATCCAAAGACTAATCACTAGAAGAGAACAGGTATATATAGCTCATGAGTTAAGAGTCACAAATCTACTCTTTTGGTTAAAAGCAGACACATCCTATAAAAAAAAAACCCATCCAATAAAGTAAGTTTCATAAAGCAAACCATTGATTTAAATCTTGAGTAACTTTTACAAACATGAAGCTAGTGAATGTCCAACACAGGAACTGTACTTAAGGCTGTAAATTTGGTTAACTAAAAATTCTTTATGTTTCTTTATGTTTGAAGGCAACTTTTCTTATACTATAAAAGACTAAACATTAACCAGCATAGCCAAAACTGACACAGCTAAAAGCCCAGTTCTCAGATGTTTCTTCAGAACATGAAGTCTCTTCTTTGGAGTTCAAACTCCTTTAGAAGCCTGACAAATCCCAGTTTTCATTCTCTAAGTTAGAACTGTGTGCAGCGAAGGAAAACAGCATAAATTCTTTTCTCCTCTTAGGAGTTTAATGTTCCGCAACTGGTTCTTATGTTTTTAATTTTTGTCATCTGTTCCAAATTTGATTTTTGGCAACCTGAAGTAAGAGCAAACAAGTAATCTGTTGCTCATTTCCTACAGATGTAGTATTTCTCTTCCATAATCTAATTAGACATTGCAGAAAAAGTGAAGGAATTTGTCTTGGTTTTAAGTGGACTGGTGTATCTACCAAGAAATTGATTGACTGAGCTTTTGAAACAGCCAATCACAATTTTTAAGAGTGATCTCTTCACTGGAAACTGCAACCGAAATATACAGCTCCCTGCAGGGCTTCTGACATTCGGTAGCATCACAAGACAAAAATTGTCATTTCTCAACTCGGGTATATTGCCTTGGTCCAAGACCGCTTCTTCCAAGAGGTATGTTGCCTAGATTTAATTGGTCATTGATCTATGATATTCGGTCTATTGCAGATGAATCTAGTAAGCATTCCAACCTCTGAGCAACCATTTTCTTAGCTTCTGTATCAAGGATAATATTTTTTTATCTTAAACATAAGTATTCTTCTACAATGCTGTGGAATAGGCATGAAAGAGTGAGATCTATTTTAAAATGCGGTTACTTAGAAGCACCCTGTTCAAACTATTTTCTACAACTGATAACATCTGTGATAGAGACTTCCCTGATCAATTCATGTAAAGAGACAGAAGGGGAAGCTAAAAGGATAAAAAAGGTCACTGGACTACAGACAGCTTCCACGAGCAACAGAAACTGTTGTACTGCTAGCATTACTGACCAAAGAGCACATGTACATACAAACAGAAGTTTAACCATTTTAGGAGCTTAGTGATTCAACCAACTACCACTGCCACCAGCTCACGTTCTTTGCTTGTAATAGGCAAGAGTCTACTATAACTAGAAAGTGAAGGCTGATGAACATTGAGCTGTGCGCCTTCAACTTAAAAAGTCAGAACAGCTGGAGAACAGAAACCACCAAGTGTTTGGTATCTCCAAAAGAACACAAAGGAATAAAAGCCAAGAACACTGCAAGCAAATTCTAACAGATATAGTATGACTGCTGGAGACAGTCATATCACTACCACCACATGCAAGGGGCTACCAGAAAAGTTCCTGAAGAAGCAGTTGTAACTGCAGATAAATGCATTTGGGACATCAGTATTTGAATCATTTAGTAGCTCATCCACAAAAGACAACATCATCACAGAAACAACAGAAAGAACAGTATTTAGGCATAGACAATGCCTTTAGTGTTCACACTTACTGTAAAAAAAAAAAAAAATACCGTAAGTGTAATTTTTCAGTTGATACCAGCTTTGCCAGGCAGCTGTGTCCAACAAGACATGTATTGTTTGTCCATTTTCCTTTTCCTTCCAAGAAGGGAAGCTTATTGACGAGTGTGAGTTGACAGGCAATCTTGATACACTTGAAAGATGTACCAGTATAAGAACAGATGTTGAGGTTCTTGCTTCCCTTTCACTTGTTTTAAATCTGTATACCCCAACTTTTGAAACCCACCATTCCATGCATGTGTAGTAATTTAAATTTTTGAACATCTCCCTTGAATTCCAATGCAAAATTCTTAAAGGGAGAAGAAAAAAAAAGCCAAACCAAACCAACAAAAAAATCATCCCTTTCCATCATTTGCTTTGCAGGTTCCACAAGTATAAGGTGAAATAAAGTTTAATTGCTAGTTTTGCAGGCATTGGGAAGAGTGTGTTATTAATCTTTGAGTTCTTGTGCATCATATGACAAAAAAAAGTTTACTGTCATGCATAAACTCCATGACTAGCCAAGCACACTGGATTACAAAAATACATAAGTATTGTTTATATTTCGTAAACTGATATGTTTATCTCAGAGGATGTTTTGAAAACCTCCAAAAATCTGGCAAGTGATGAATCATTTTACATGTAGTTCCAGAACACTCGAAGATGGGATGGCTCACACTTCTTATGCCAACAAAACTGGAAGCCAAAGTAGTGCTTTGTGATGACAAAAATGCAATTTTTTTCTTTACTACTGATGTATTAAAAACCACCTTGCAACTAACAATTGGAAAAGAGGAAAAGGTTATCTACTTGTTTTTCAAATTAAGTCTTTCCATTCACTACTTTCAACTTCGGAAATGGATAACTAGAAACAGTCCAGAATACACTTTGTGCAAAGACATAACAGAACTGACAAAGCATGAAAATAATTTTTTTAAGAGCCTTTAGAAGAAACACAAAACAAATGTCTGTCGTGCCGTGTTTGTTGCAAATCTGTGACTATGTTCACAAAATGAAGACTATCATCCTTTGCATCTGCTAACTACACGAAACACGTAACATCAGGAAAACTACTCAAGCCTTAAACTCCCAAAACATGAGAAAATAATGCTCTGTTCCTCCAAAAGCTAAACCAGACCACAACCCTTCTTTAAATCACATGTAAATAACATGTGATGTTCAGCAATCCTACTCTACTTTAAGACACTACAGCCTACCAAAGGCTCTATATGTCATGGGTTGATTGCATATAGAAACATTTAATTGCATTTTCACACTGTGGAGCATCTAGCAATCACACATATTTATGACCTACAATAACCTTTAACGGTTGAAAAGCTTCCATATCATGCCACTGCACGGCAACTATAATTTTAGTGACAAACTGTCTATATGAGAGCTAAGGGTATGGAACACAAACTTTGTTTTCCCTTATGCCCATTTCCAGTTTATTCCATTTTATTGCACAGGAGCCTCCAGCCAATACAGCTTTGCCTGGATGTGCTGAGATCATATTACAACTATTACTAACTGTCATGCTCTCTTCTCCCAAAGAAAATTTTTACTCTATACTGTCCTGGACATGGTTTAGTATGAGGACTGTGGTGACAGGTTGGACTTGATGATCTTTGAGGTCTCCTCCAACCTTGGTGATCCTGTGATTCTGTGATTAATGAGCCAGCTAAACCTACTGGACAGATGGGCGGAGTCCAATGGGATGACATTCAACAAGTCCAAGTGCCGGGTGCTGCACTTTGGCCACGGCAACCCCATGCAGAGCTACAGGCTGGGGTCAGAGTGGCTGGAGAGCTGCCAAACAGAGAGGGACCTGGGGGTGCTGATCGACACCCGCCTAAACATGAGCCAGCAGTGTGCCCAGGTGGCCAAGAGGGCCAATGGCATCCTGGCCTGTATTAAGAATAGTGTGGCCAGCAGGAGCAGGGAGGTCATTGTGCCCCTGTACTCTGCATTGGTTAGGCCACACCTTGAGTCCTGTGTCCAGTTCTGGGCCCCTCAGTTTAAGAAGGACATCGAGACACTTGAACATATCCAGAGAAGGGCAACAAGGCTGGTGAGAGGCCTTGAGCACAAGCCCTATGAGGAGAGGCTGAGGGAGCTGGGGTTGTTTAGCCTGGAGAAGAGAAGGACCAGGGGTGACCTCATTGCCCTCTACAACTACCTGAAAGGTGGTTGTGGACAGGAGGGGGTTGGTCTCTTCTCCCAGGCAACCAGCACCAGAACAAGGGGACACAGTCTCAAGCTGTGCCAGGGGAGGTTTAGACTCGAGGTGAGGAGGAAGTTCTTCACTGAGCGAGTCATGCGTCATTGGAATGGGCTGCCCGGGGAGGTGGTGGAGTCGCCGTCCCTGGAGGTGTTCAAGAGGAGACTGGACATGGCACTTGGTGCCATGGTCTAGTTGTGAGGTCTGTTGGGACAGGTTGGACTTGATGATCCTTGGGGTCTCTTCCAACCTTGGTTATACTGTGATACTGTGATACTGTTTGGGCCACTACCTTTCTCCTAGCTCCCCATCTGCAGGGTCCAGGTTTGAGGTCGAGGAGCCAATAGACAGACACCTTTGAGGCTGCCTGGAGAGGGTGGAAGCTGGACTCCAAGCCTCACATTTCAGAGAGGCAACTGCACGTGTCAGAGGCTATGAGAGAAGGTGTGTGCAGTTTTGCTTGCCATACAACATTTTGAACTGAATGGCGGGATTTGAATAGCTAATGTGCCATTGGGCCATTCAGTTTTCAAAAAAGGAATTTATAGGGGAAGATTTCAGAGCCCACATCTCTCTTATCTCTTGTTTTCTCCCCCTTCTTCCGCCCCCGCCTTTCATTAGTGGGATTTAACTCGTTGACAAGCACTTACTTGGTCCTGTCTTCAAGGCAATTAGCTTCTTTTGTCCTGGCAGCATAGTGTTTGAGTCATGTATCTCCACCACAGCAGTGTGCTCTCCCTCTCACTTCACCTAATTTTGGATACGACCTCTTGGATTATTCCTGCCCTTTGGACTACAACTACCAATTCAGAACATCACTTCATTCACAAAAGTTTTGGTAGTTAACAACTCAGTGGTTCGTGAGTAACTTATGCTAATTTACCTGGTTACCTTATAGCTTGTTTACCTATTGGTTAGCCCCGTTATGAACCCGAGGTGGTCCATCTCGCCACCTGGAGCAGCATTGCTCTTTGTTCTGCAGTTTGTTCCTCTGTATTCCAAGTTCTGATTTTCCTAGGCTGTTATTCCACTGTTTATGACCATCCTATTGTGTGTAATCAACCTATCATCAACTGAGCAAACAAACCTGAATCAAATTGGTTCAGAAAAAGAATTTTTATATTTAATAAATCATATTCATAGTTTGTTATATTTCCAGCTTATCAATTTGATGAAAACTGTATCACATACTTCAGCCTTCTCTGCCACGTGAAGCAAAGAACCTTTAAGTCCTGTCACGATTTTTTACCTCTTATACATCAAGTCTGGAACCATGATGAATTTAAGCAAAAGATTTAAAAAATAATGTGTCACCACCAACTGCTAAATTATGCATTATCTTCATACAAGAGTCAGAATCTCTCAGCTGTGCAAAGTGGGTTACTGACATAAAGAACTCCATCGTGCTGAGAGTGGGAGTGGGGGTGATGCTGTAACTGTGCCAGACCAGATGGCAGACTTCAAACTTTCTCTGCAAAGTTTGTACTGACAGTACAATGCACGACAGTAACAATGACTGTCCATGAATGGACCCTTTCACGATCAGACATAACTAGCTACATCAGCATGATCAATACAGTTCTCTATTCTCTCTCCTCTACTCCTATTTCTTTAGCACAGCTCACTGAAAATAGAAGCAATCTCTTGGTGGCAGAGTGACCAAAGGCAGAAGGAAAAAGATAATATGGGTGGGTGGAGGGGGACAAGTTAGTCATATAGTCATCACTTCCCCTACCTTTAATTCATGCTATTACATCACTCACTGAGTCTGCATTCAAGTGTTCCATAAGCACAAACCAAGATTTAAAGTGTATACCACTCATTACAACTAAAGCATGGAGACAAAATGTAGCCTACCAATTTATGGAAGCACACTGTTCAAGCAAGGACTTGGGAAGTTCAATTTAGCAAAAATTATGGGGGGCAGGGGTGGAAGCAACTTGTCTTATTCAGCAATGCTTACAGAAGACTGAAGACAAGAACATAACTGATAATACTATCACCATGACAAGATCTCAAGTCTTTGATGTCTTTGATGACATTAATACTCACAAAGTCCAAAGAGACAGTGTTAAGACTTGTTATGAAAAGGAGAACATTAAACAAATCATGATGACAACTAATAAAGCCAAGATTTAAACAACCCAGGAAATTCCAGTCAGTCTCCAGAAAGTGGCAGACTGAGAATAAACAAGATGGTCCTGGATAATAAGATCCCCAAGAATTACCATGTCATGATGCCAATATATCTTCAGCCCTAGGAAGTTCCTGCAGCACAGACTGCTAGGAGAAAGAGTGACAACATCACTAAGGTGCCCATCCAATTGCTCAGGGAAGAGGATTTGAATACTCCATTAGCACCAATGCACGCCTGCTCTCCCATGCAGCCTCTAGTTCTTGGCTCCAATCCCTCTGCTGCTCACCAGCACACATCAGACCCCTTTGAGCCTATTCAATTCACCCAAATAACACAGAATGAGGCCCAGAATTAAGTGGTAAGTTTTGGAATACTAAATACCAGTAAGTGCCAAAGCCGGGAGAAGGGAGGAGATGAGACGGTGTCAATAAGAGCATGAGGAAAGAAATGATGAGAGAAAAGGGAAGTTGTATCCTCTCGTTTTTAGGGGTTGTGGAATTGCAGCCTCTTTCTGTAACAATTGTCAGTATTAGCAGTCAGAATAGTACACTACATTACACATACCTCCAGTGGGCCAGTGCAGGGCACTTCTTGCACAGGATTTCCCTACATTTCCAGGTCAAAGAACTCCTAAATAGACAGAATTATTTTTAAAGATAGAATACTGAAGTTAATAACTGCAGTGCTTAACTTCCTTTTTCAGACAAGCATTTCCTTCTGTTTTACTTTTATTGGAAGCACAAGAGGAAGAGCACAGCATTAAGCTGCAGAAGGAAAGATGACTTTTTTTTTTTTTTTTTTTAAAGTACCTAAACTGCCTGGGGAGGGCAAAAAAGACTGGTCAAAAGGGCAGAGCTGCCAACTCATTAAACTCTTTCATAAGAGCCATAGCAGCAAGGAAAAGTTTTAAAGGTCAGCTCAGCTACAGTCAGTCTCAAGGAAGACAGGCAAAAAGAGAGGAGCTAACTTGAAGCACTACATAAGAATAATGAATCTCAAAACAGATTTGCTACAGCCGTGAAGTTATTGCTTCTCCCACTTTTTTAATCAAAACTGTGTTGTTTTTTCCCCTATATCGGCACTTTGTCAAAGGCTCCTTCATCAGAGGAACGTCCCCTATTAGAAACACCACCAAGTCAGCTGTGAGGAAGGGTAGAATTCGACTTCACTAGGAAAAGGTCTTTTGGTTCACAATCTAGCCATGAACCCCTGAACAGTAGTTTTCAGCAGCTAAATGAATCAAACAGAAAACAAACTCTTGTTAGCACCTTGGGTTCCGGACCGTTTATAAGGTGAATTTCATCTAACAATCTGGGCCACTGAATCCCTTACAAACTCCAAGCAGATGTTATTTTCCCATTTTCCATTCATTACCGATGAGGAAAAAAAAAGTTGCTCCACAGTCAAACGTCCCATCCCATTACGTAACAGTTTTAATACTAAACTGCTGAACACCAATCCTGTAAACCTGAGGAAAAATTTCTCAAGAGTTTAACACCTTCCTTGGGCTATTGAAATAAAGAACAGAACAAGAGAAAACAAAGCAGCATTGTCACTGAGTGTAGAGATTTCCGCTTTCAAGAGGAGAGCAGGATTTGGCTCTCAAATTACCAACACTTTCTGGTTACCTCCATCAAAGGAATCATTATTATCAACTTATCTGGGTCGTGAAACAATAGCTACATTCTTATGAGAAGCAATAACTGGATATTCAAAGGCATCTCTCACATGTTTGGAGTAAAAGCTTTTGGGGGTGATTTTGTGCCTTGCAGTCAGCAGCTAAGAGCTCAGCAACTGAGAAAGCAAGTGCAACACTTTCAGCAATACAGATTAGCTTCCTGTGAAGACAAAGCAACTTCTTGACCTCTATTGATTCATCAACATCAAGTTATTAAAATGCAGCAGGTGGTCTGTTGATTGCTCAAGCCATCAAAGAACTGAAAAAAGTGGAAGATAAGAAAGGTAATCCTACTAATGTCTCAAGCATATCACTTCTGAAGAGAGGCTGATACCTACAGGGAGATCTGCAAAATCAACTGCAGAAAGCATCCTACCTTTTTAAAATTTAAGAAATGCAAAATTCAGGCTTTTCTTGTGCTACGTGAGTTACAGAAGCCATTAATTTAAGCAAATCATCTTTTCAGCCTAGGGAGAGACAGAAATGCAATATTGCCTAAGCTTCTACATTTAAACAAAAAAAGGATAAAACGACCTAAAACCCCAAAAATACGCCTTGCCATGCTACAGAAAGAAAATGACTGACAAAAACCAACGATTATCATAGGCTAGCTTCAACACTTAGGCCTCCAGCAATAATGCAAAGGTTTGCATTACAACTTCCAAAGAGAAAAAGACACATTTCTGCCTACCACTGTTTTGCTTCACTCAGTATGAATCAGCAATAAAAATAAAATGAACACCAGCGTTTTATACAAGAAGAAAATTTACCTAAATTGCCACTTGTTAATTTCTCACTATTTAAAATAAAGATTTATATGTCAGCATGACCTTGATGAGTCGATTATTACTGACAAGCCTGCACCATTCACTCTTTACATCAGCTGAGCTTCTGCTGCAGATGGGGAGATGCATGCTTTCAGCACAGCTCACACAAATTAGTGTTTAATTATTGATTAGAATAAATTCAGCTTGTGCCAGATTTCTCCCATAAAGAGAACATGCATACTGGTACAACTGACTTTTGAACAGGCCAAATTTCTGTTTCAGAGAACAGCGGTACAAGACGGCTTCTAGTTTATGTTCTCTAAATTATCTGGAACGTTTTCCCCATTTCCTCATGCAAGTCACCAGTACTTGCAGCATTCCCCAAACTGTCTGTGTTTTTACTGAAAAGTTTCCTCTCTGATGAAGCCATGTCAAGGCACCAAATGAGTATCTGCCATTACTGTACCCCAGCCCAGTTGTTTCTCTGTGTAGTCTGATCAGTTGTACCTTCCTTTTTCAACAGCTGTGTGCTCCTCAGGTTTAAAGAAAAAGCAATATGAGATGCAGTTAGAATAAAAACAATTAACTAGAAAACATTAAAATCCTTGACTGACTTGGGAGGAGATCAGGAAAGCCCTTAAAACAAAAAAGGAAGTATATACTCTTTAAAAATATTCCTTGCAGACAGAAACAAAAACAGAGAACAAAGTACCCATAGCACGTGCAGTCCATGCAAAAGCAATCTTAATCTTCCATCAGTTCTGCTGTACTGCACATGCTGAGCTAAACTGTTAGAATGGAGGAAAGGAACAACAAAAAAAAGTTTGAAGAAAAAACACCAAAATCTTGAATTAATAAACACTCTACCTCAGTGACTGGTTGCCCTTGTGATGCTAAGTCCAGTTCCTGAGGTCTCGTCACCTTATCGATATCCAAGGAGTCCATGCTGGAAGCTGCAGAGGTTATGCTGGAACGGGAGGAGTTACTGATTGAGCGCACCTCAGCATCACTCACTGTGCCAGCAGATGCTGTCCTCCTGTGCTGAGCAGTAACTACTGGTTTGGTGTCTTCTGCAACAGACTGTTGGGCTGCCTCATCCATGCTCAACGAGGCCTTCTCTAACTGTGCAGTGATGTCATCCAAAGATATGTTGGCATGTGATGGTTTAGTCATCTTACCAGAAGAGGGAGATAATCCTTTCATGCTGCTGTGCTTAGTAGGTGGTCTGCTAGCAGGTGGTTTCTGAGCTTTGGATTCTGTGGCAAGGCGTTTCACTGCAGCATTGTTTGCTGAATGAGACCCAATGCTGCTGAGCTCCTGCTCTATGGAACAGAGATCAGCCATGAGGGCATCTAGATCCACAGTCTCCCCTGATTCAGGGCTTCTGCAACAAACAAGAGTTTTCAGTATGTGCAGTTACTTCATGTGTCTGTGCAACTTCTCACTGTGTATCAAACACCACAGAGTAAGGGAACAAAGGAAGCTGCATTTTCTTTTCCCATCCATACTGCAAAATCCCTGCTCCCTGCTAAGCAGAAATGTGTTTGCACTGCCACCCTTGACCAGTCTGAAAGCAATTACCTAAATATCAAACTATTTAGGTTAAATACATTTGCCAACAGAACAAATCTATGGCAAGTTTAAAATGCTGTCCTGTGAATAGAATCTAAAAATACATTTGTACAATAACATGCCTCAGCTTTTCAAAGAAATGTAGGTGTTTTGCTAAGTGTTTTCTCCTACAGCAATGAAAGAAATGTGACACTGCTTTCAAAAAATCCACAATACTATACACACACATAAGCTTTTAAATGAAGGCTTACTGTATTACAACCAGGGGAAATTTTTAGACAAGGAAAAACGTGATTTTTGTTTAATGCGAAAGAATTCTGTAGCTATATTCCTGCATCCTGTCCCATAAAGTAAGATGCTCTCTCTCCCCCCATTTAACAGATAAACATCAATTCTTTCTTTCATGAGACCAGATACCAGAATGTAGACTTCTGTATAGACTCTAGACTACAATTCTCAGATACCAGATGCTGTACAAGACACAGCTTTACAATACTCAAAATTCTGTGCCTCAGAAAGCAATGTCTTCAGGAAACACTTCTCACTTAGGCTACAAGTGTATTTCAGTGTTCTTATTTCTTCTAATTTGTAACTGGAATATATTCCTAAATATTTGAGAGGGAAAATAATTCCACAAACCATTCAAATTGTACATGGAGAAGCGATATGAGAAGTTTGCAAGATTGGTTTCCTGACGGAGAGGTGATCTCTTCACTGGTGCCACAGGCTTGTCTGTATCTAAACTCTGAAAAAAAACAAACAAAAACCCCAACAAAGCCCAGAATGAAGATTGGCAAGTAACTGAACAAGATGAATGAAAATTAATTTTCACTAAGATAATGTTTAAAAAAACTCCTGGCATATAAAATAAATAAAGTCTTTTTTCAAACTTTAGACTGAAGATACATGACACCATACTAGGGAGAATTATCTGCAGATATTCAGTGGAGAAAAGATGTTAAACAAATTATGGGGGTTTTAGAATAAAAAATGTTACACTGTTAAAGTAAACGCCAGACAGTTTGGGTAGGATGTTTTTTTCAGTAAAGCAAATATATTCTGGTTAAAAGCACCTATAATGCATTTTACCTGAAAAATAGTAATTGTTATTATTATTTCACATTCTTAGAAACAAGTATGATATCCTCTCATTATTATCAGAGCACACATTATTCCCCACAACATATGATGCTAAACTAGTGGTTTGGGGAACAGCTGAAAACTGCAACAGCTCCAAAAGTTTATGATTATGAGAAGCACGGTTAACATTTCCTTCATTTAACTTGTACATAGAGCAGGATAAACATTAATGCACTCTGCATCATTGCCAAACGCTGCACACACCTGCTGCAAAATTTGTGACTAGATTTTTTTAAGGCTTTTGTCAGACCACTAGTGAAAGAGGGCAAAGTGAATTCACATGATCTCATGGACATCTTAAAAATTACAAAGCTTTTAAAAAGCACTTCCATGTAGAAAGGAATCTGGATCTTACTTGCAATCCCCTCAAAATAAACATTTAGGAAATCTAAAAAGAAGTTAAAGTTCAAGGAACTCAAGGATAAAAAAAACCCTTTTCTCCTACTGCTCTTAGAGGCCAGCTGAAAAATAGCAACAAATGCTGAAACTACAGGAGAATGCAGATTGGAGGTCATTAGCTCTAATGCCCTGTCTCTATTGGGACTTTATTTGGGACAGCTGCATCAAGACATGATTACTTTCCACACAAATGAACTGCGACTCAGCTAACTGCATTAACTTGTTTATACAAAACCGTACGAGGTCATTCAAACTTTTGGGAGAAATGTAATTTTTCAGTAGTCTCAAAAGACAGAAGGGCAGCTGTCAGCTTGTGTTGCAGACTATATTGTACAGCAATGTGAAAGCAAGAAAAAATGTGGGTCCTCCCCTTAACTGCTAGTAGGTTTGAAGAAATCTGCATGGATTAGCACACAAATTGAGACATTACCATGAAGCCTGTATATCTGCAGTGTAGCTATAAGCCCCAAGTCTGCTTGGACATCTAGGTCACTCAAATCTGAAAGAAATGGGCAGAGCCCACGCCTTCAAAGTGGCTCCCACTTGCCATAAAAACCTCTCATACAAACTTACAAAACCCAACAAGCATTACAATATACAGATTTCACATGATCTTCCATTGACCTCCAAAGGCAGCATTCATTATTGCCCGGCATACACAAGCGTACTATCTACATTTGTATCTTGCAGGTTGAGATTTAACAAAAAGGTAACAGAGATGAGCTAATCATGTGACAGAACTTAAAATTCAGACTCAATTTTCCTTCAGTCTTTGGGTAAGATAAAGATGAGAAAAGCTGTCTCTGCTTCATCTTACTGGAACTTAAGATATCATACCTTTGCCTAAGTCTAAATGACAAAGAGGGAGAAGATTAATTCAGCAAGCTCACACAGCTGAATAAAACATAGCAGGCAGTCACAGAAAAATGGCTTGTCACCGCAGGAGTCTGGCATACCATGCAAAACAAGGTCTGCTTGTGAAGGAAAAGCACCACAAAGGAGGAGGCGCCAAAAGAAGATGTCCTATCAACTGCCTGAATGCAGAAAGCATACTTTGGAATAACAGTGAGTCCCCTAGGGTGTGTTAGGTCAGCTAAACATGTCAACAGTGGCAATACTCAAAATCTCTTTTTTTTTTTCTGAAAAGAGATTTTTTTTTTTTTTCTGAAAAAAAAAAAAAATGTCCAACCATGTGTTTGGAGATGAAGGCCACCTCTGGCCAGCTAAAGTCAGTGCTTCTCTATATACACGAGACAAAATACCAATTTCATAGTCGTCAGAAGGAATCATACCCTTTGGGAAAGGTCATACTATCAGAAAAATAATTTAACGACTTTTGAGATTAAACAAGCCAATTCAGAAACTTTAAAGAGTAGTGAGTTGGTCACATGCTACAGTCCATCTTGCTGCAAATGGCAGTGCTAAGTAGTTAGCATCCAACCAAAAAGAAACATGCAATAGTTATGAAAATTTATCCTGTAAGATGATTGAAATTTCCCTAACCTGTGTAAGTTTGTCCAGTTCCCCCAGCCAGGCCCCAAACATCTTGTCCAGATCCTGATCTTCCTTATCACTATCTTCTTCTGCTCCATGGTCAAGTTCTTCATCTGATAATTGCTCCATCTGGAAAAAAAAGAAAAAATTAAAAAATTAAAAAATAAGAGAGACTCAAATTGTTGAAGTGCCTCAGAAAACTGGTGTCAGCTACTAAATTTCTGGAAAGGTGTTCTGAAGTCATAGCACATCTCTGTCCTTAACCTTTATAAAAATTGCATACATGCAGTTTACTATTCCTGCTCACAAGTAAAGACTTAGTGTGAAACCTACAATAGTGTGGCAGTTTTAGGCTATGCCTTTAAAATCTAGCGGCAGATTTCGAGCAGAAAAATATAAATAAATCATTATTGGGTGTAAAAAGGAAAACAAAAGATTGTTCTAAACAAATTCATTGGATGAAAGTCTGGGATAAGAGAAGCTGTATCATAACAATTCTTCACATTTCACTTCCATTCCCATTCCTTTTCTCCTCGGATCTTGGCTGTTCTGCTTCACCCAGGAGATAACAACACTTCTGGCTGACCTTGAGATAAGAACTAACACTGCGTTCTCCCAGCTCCTCTCTTTTCTCTCTCTGGTGCAGAGAGGGTGGGGGAGGTTTGGGGGCAGTGGAGCAGTTTTCCTGGTCTTTTGGACCAGAGGGGTTTCCATGTTATTTTCTAATTGTAAATATCTGTATATATATATTGCATGTTTTGTACATACTCATTGAATTCCATCATAGAGTGTAGGTTTTGCTTGTAAATACAGCTTCATTTGTTTCTGAGTCTGGCTAAAGTTAATGCTGGGGGAAACTTCAACCCACCACAAGTAGATAATTACCAACCTGTTCTTGCAGCTCACTTTTGTCAGAACCATGCAGAAAAAGATGAAGAGTCCACAGTATTTAATACATGCACTGATTGTCAGCTATTGTTAGCATAGTCTCTGGACTTTACATTACAAAAATTCAATGCTTGTCCAAGGAATTCAGCTGACCACAGTTAAGCAGCACCATTCAATACAGAGGAAGTACAGTCTCACTGCACTGCAAATAGCTGACTCTACATATCTTTAAAGAGAAATGCTAAACAGGCCACAAAGAATGCCAGCAACATGTCCCATGAAACCGTTTAAACCTTGGACACTGTCCAGATTACTTCAGTGATAACTGCACAATTTTTACCCAACAAAGAAACTCCTCCCTGGAATCTTACAGCTATCAGACCCTCCTACATTCAACAAATTTGAGTGACCAAGATAAAGTCTTAACCTTCACCAAAGGTTATCTGTTATCACAACAAAGGAAATTAATCTTTTAATAAACAAACTTCTATTCTTTTCCTCAAACAAGTCCTCCAAGCCTCCTGACACACATGCTTCCCTGGGTACATCCACACTTAAAACCAAAGATCTGGTTCAGAAAAAAACACCTACACTGGCAGCAATTTGGGAGTGATCAGGCATTACAGAAGAGTAAATCCTAGGGATAGACTACAGAATGTCCAGAAACAAATGAGAACCAATTGCCACCAAGAGCTGCACACAAGAAAATCATGGTGTGCTCTACAGCTTGATTTGGTCAAGTCATGGGCTATGCAGTAATTTTTTTACATAGCTTTCAGAAAGCATCAGTTTTCACATCAGATTTAAAAACAAGTTTTCTAAATGTTAGGGTCCAAGAAAAGACAAATCTTGGTCTGAAAGACATCATGATGTTGCATAACTGTACTGATGAGAAATGTTACAAAATATGATAAAGGTGATCTCAAGAGAAAATGTGTTTAATCTGGGTTTGACTTTATGTAACAGTCCATGCAAAAAACCTCCACAATTTAAAATTATATGTTCCTTCTATTTATATATTGTTTATATTTCACTTTCCCTTGATGAAATAATCAGGAACAGGAGACTTCGGAGTGATCTACAATTCTGAGATGCCAACGCCTCCCACAGATGCAAGATCCTGTCATCCAGTTGCTCCAGGCAAAGCCATTTCAGACTCCTCCTGAGATTTTACTTTTGTGGGAGACTACAATGTAGGTGCTTACATTAAAGGGGCAACAGTATTAAAGTTAGCCTGGTGTGGCATACTACACTGAGCAAACACTAAACAGACTAAATTTACCATTTGAATCTCATTTCTTCCAACACTTGTTTTGAGTTCTGTTAAGTACTTCTAGCACTCCAGTGAAGGAAGCTCTACCTAAAATCTAAGAGTGATGCTGAAGTTAAAAAAAAATGACAAAATGTTTATGTAACAGAAATGTATCCTTCCACCAAGGCTGCACCAGTTTTTCTGTTCTGTAAGTATGGTGCACCTACCCCTGTAAGATTCCTCTCCTTGAAGTCACCTGAAAGTCTTCCCACATAGATATGAAGACAGGAGAACAGTAGCAACTCATCACTGCCTGAACTTCTGCAAAACAAACAGAAGCTGCATTCCACTTTCATGTTCCTTCAAAGTTTTGCTTTACTACTCCTTAAGTTTTAACATAGACTGGAAACATTGTGAATGAAAGACAAAACACATTATACTTAAGTTTATGTGGTCAAACTGGTTTAAGTGTATTTGATAGCATAGCATTTCTCAATACCTGGATATAGCTGAAGTAAAGAATTTTTATTTGATGACTAAGGGAAGCTAGTAAAAGTATGCTTTAAGAAATATGACTGTGAACTGGTAAATCAAATGGAAATTGTGATGTAAAACAGACAGAACTTGATATTTATAGATACTTCACACTGCTAGCTTTTCCATCTGAGCTATTTTTGCCACTCTACAGTTAGATGGGACTTGTTTTGTAGTGCATTCTATGGCACTGTTCATAACTCATCCTTTCATTAAGAGAGGAGCTTGCTCTTTTTACTAATATTTGTGAGGTTCTAAGCTGTGGAATGAAAACAGCATTCTCAATTTCTCATAACTGTTGCTTGATTTAGCTATTTTAGCTTGGCATCAGAGACGCAGCTTTAGTTCCAGTTACTCCGCAGACAGAATTAGCAGCCTAAAGAAAACTTCTACAAGTAAAGTACTGTTGTGTCAGTAAGTCTGGCAACTAAACCCTGCAGTATTTGCCAGCTCCTTGTAGTCCCCACCCAAGCTTCCTAACGTCAGCTGCATTTCCTATGAGCCTGTCAGTGTTTGCTTGCAAGAGGCACACAGAGGATAGTGTCTCACTTAAGAAACAGCTAATATTAACTTGCTAACTCTGTAAAAGGGATCTCTCTGAGCACAAGCTCCACTACTGGAAAGAGACATCCCAAAGGACTTTAATTAAAGGAGTAATTCAATAAATTAAGGCAGAGACAAAATGTTCAGATAACAGTATCTGAGCTTTTAGACCTAAGCTCTGATTATGAAGCTTTAAATTTTCTTTTTTACAACCATTTTCTTCTTCTTGATCACAGCAAATATGCACCATACCTGAGCAATCATGACTTCACTGGGAATTATCACACCTTTCTAAGGATATGTCATTTTTATTTAAAATAAGAAAGAAGAAGGATACAAATTTCAGGGTTGGAGGTTGTGTGTGTTTTGTTGTTTGTTTTCACATTTAATTGAGCTATTTAGAACTAAATTTGATCTAAGAAATAGAACAGGAATAATTGTTCTGTTGTAACACCATTAAGTAAGGCATTTAGATGCCTGAAGTATTTGTTCGATAGCAGAGTTTAAATAGCTGTTGCTTCTCCTTAGGCTCATACCAGATGAGGTGCCACAATAATTTTACAATGCAAGTTATTTTTCAACCCTTCACTTTCTATTCTGTTCAGGTGTATGTCAGAATAGAATTTGATGAAAATGAGCATCATCATTCAGGGATATGTAGATAAGATACAGTACCAACATGGTATTGTCTTCCAGATGAAACTAAGTCTTCCTGCACTTAAGCACGCTCTATGTACTACTGCATTATCCACTATTGACTGCATCAGTCAACTTTATCTCTTTGAAATGCTATTTAAACAGGAAGACACATAATTACTGTAAGTCTAGTTTCCAAAACATTTCACTACATTTGTTCACCTTCATGTGCATGAAACTCAATATTCTAGTATTATTTTATGAAAAATTACTGAAGCTTTCATTAGAAGTTAATGAGCACCATTAACATTTAATCATGACCTACTTATTTAATGTTTAAGGTAATGGGGGGAGGGGGGGGAAGAAACATTTATTCTTGCAGGCTGATTCTTAAACAAGCTATTGCAACCTTTATTATTCTAGGACAAGAGAGAGATAGTATAATATCAAAACATATGAGGAGACATGAAAAGCCCATGAACACTACTTGAAATAGAAGAAAGCAACAGTCTTGATGGAAGCAAGTTACAATCAAAAGTGTACTTAAAGTGTCTTTCCTTTCTGTATAATTGCAGTTTGAGATAAAAGTTCCTACCTTAAATCAATTGAGTTAAAAACTACACAAAATTCTACTATATAAAACTATTTCCTTATAATGAAAACAGTCTGCTCTGAAAAAAAAAAAAAGTACTTGTGAAAGAATCGTACTGAAATATCTGTCTACACCACACTTCATGATGGAAAGATTATCAGAGAAACAAAAATAGCCAAGTCCAACTGGAAATGCCAATGAGCTTAAAGGGTCAGAAACAAGAATGTTTATTTACTGTAATTTCAGAAGCACTGTAATAAGCATTTTGAACTAGAGTTGCTTAAGTGTGTTCAAAGGCAACTGACAGCATAAAACTCCAAAATGAAAACAAACCATGTTTTCACCGCCAACCTTTCTCTTATTATTTGAACACAAGCTTGCACAAGCTCATGCTTGTAACTGAACTAAGGATTCTCTTCCTAAAAGCAGTTATGGAATTTGCTACAAATCTACTATAAGGACTAAGCAGACAATACAAAAATGTTCAAAACACCATCTGAGCAAGTAACTGGATTTCTGAGACTTAAAATACAGCCTTGAGAACCAAAAGCAACTATTATACACCACGTTCTGTTTGGAACTGCTTTGGAAATCAGAGTTCCTCCATTTGTGATCATATGTCACAGAATCACAGAATGCATCGGGTCGGAAGGGACCATTGAAGGTCATCTTATTCAACCCCCCTGCAGTGAGGAGGGACATCTCCAACTAGATCAGGTTGCTCAGGGCCCCATCAAGTTTGACCTTGAATGTCATCATGCCAGTATCTATTTCTGTTTAAGAAGTTCTGTTTGACAGAACACTACAGTAGAATACCGTATGAGCACATAAACAAAGTGTGCACACAAATACAGCACTGATATTCTAGCAGGTTATTACTTCCCATACTCATTCACTTAACTGCTTAAAAAAATAAAGGTTACTTACATGGGAAAAAAATTTAAATGCTGTCACGAAACTGACACTCAGAGCTCACATTTACATTTCTACACACTTTCATGAAGTTCTGGTAAATAATGAAAGGTAGTTTGGGCACAGAAATTAATTTTTTCATATTAATACTCTATCCATGTAACAGGGATCAAATCCAGCATGTTTTTCAGTAGAAAATAAAGTCTTATGGTATAACTGAAACTAACATTTCCCCTTTGAATTTCATACTGCAGCACACTAAGACAACAACAGTGCCGACTATTTGCTTTACTATTTACATGTTTCTGAAGTGAAACTGCTCCTGAAGAAGATATTTGAAGAGGGATTAAAAAGTCTTGGGAAATATTTTGTGCATTTTCCCATGTTCTATAACGCAGTTTACATTAATATTAATCTAAATGAAAACCTGAAAAAAAGAGCATCTTTTTTTTTTAGCTTCCAATACCACAGGTACTGAGTAGATCTCAATGGCACATAGCCATTTCAACACCTCCTAAATTCAAAAGCTAAGATAACCCTCTCAGCTAAAAATTTGGTTTCAAAATATCCCAAATAAAAATCTTATGTCAAGTGAAGGCTGCCTTCAATATGCTTTTTGAGCAAAATTTGAGGTTTGCCTTATATTTTTTCTTTTTTAAACCATGCTTTAGGCAATAATATTCCAGACTTGTAGTCTCACAACACAGTGAAAACACAAAGGGTGTCTAATAAACGAGAAGTCTTTGGCCACTTCAGTAAAACCAAAGAGAGACCTTTTATAAGCAAAAATCTCATACATTTTGGAAATCACGCAGTTACAATGATGCATTTATGTATTGTTCAATGGTATCATCTCTTGCCACAAATAGTGCCTGTGCACTCTTTTTTACCAGTAAACCAAGTAAACCTGTTTATGTAATAACACTTTAAAATTGAAAAATACTGAATCCAGGCCTTGCACACATGAAGAGATTCACATAATCAGAAGTACTGTGGGTGACCCCTTGAGGTCCTGGTTAGGAGTAGCTACCTGTCTTAATGCAAGATCCAAGAAAGAAGTAGCTGCACCTGATCACATACCAATAGATTGAAGATCTAATTAAGGTATATAAAGCATTCATAGTTACTAAAGTATTCTAGTACTGGTATACAGAATTACTAAGGAATGTAACAACCTTTGATTCAAGTCTACTACCTGGTTTCTGCCCTTTTTTCCCCTCCCTTCTCAACTCATTAAGGATGTTTTATTTATATCAATACATTATCTGTCACATCTGTACTGTGAAACTCAGCTGCATCCCAACTATCAAGGAAGCAAGCATTACTTTGGAAAATTAACTTTATTTAATTTTCAGAATATGATACAAAAATTTTAAAAAGCCATTTAACATATTCAATTTTTAAGTGTTTTATGTTATTTCATGCAGCTGGTTTGGACTGCAGAAATCCAGCAAGTATGAAAACCATGCAGCATCACTGCAAGGCCTTTTGCTCAGGTTTTGTCAAGAGCAGCAAAACTTCAGAGCTCAAAACATCCTCTCCCTGAACCCACTGATATGGGATGTATCTTTGAAACTATGGAAAAGACATCTCTGTGTCTGAAATGCATGTTTTGAATTGCAAACAGGCTAGAGTCTTTATAGAAGAACAATTAAAAGCTGCTGAAAGTAGCAGTTATTCAGTCAAACATATACAGCACATTTTCTAAAGCTACTCCTAAAATTAGGCACATGCCTGTACAAGAATTTGCCTTTGCCTCTAGCTGTAAGTCCAGTCAGACAACAACCTTCTCACTAAGCTCTTAAAAATATTTCTCTTTAGGTTATCTGTAAGTTTGTAATATAAATCTTTACAGTAATACCAGCGAACACCTAACTTACATAACTTTTAGCAACTCCTAATGAAATATTTTTTTTTTTTAAAAGCAACTGGAAGGAGAAAAAGGTCTTAGATATCAGATGGTAACATCAAAGCAAAATGTCTTACTGTTCCTGGAATTCCCTCAAATACACTAGTGTTGTATACAGTAAATACAGGTTTCTAAAACTCAGCACTGCTCATGAGAGCACTTTTACACCTTTCAGATTACAACAGGCTGTTCAGCAGCTACCTCCAGAGAGTCTAATCAGGAAAGTCAAACATACCACAGCTGCTCCCCTGTTCTTCCACAGATTCAGCACCAAACCTTTAGAATGCAGCAAAGAGTGTTAAGCAGGGATATGACAACAGAGTACTCTTCACAGACAGCACAAATATGAAAGAAAAAAGCTCTTTTTGACTAGCAGCATGAAAAAACAGAAAAATTTAATTCTCTATATTCACATCCACTGCAGCTGACTCCCTTTGATCAAATTGTACACTCCCCCTCTAACTTTAGTTGCCACAAGCACACACAATTTCCTAAGACAAGCTGAAGATACTAGAATATTTACTTCAAGATCCTGATTTCTAACAAACAAAGGGAAATACTTCTGATGTGCCACAAACTCACCCACAAAATACCCACCCACTTCTTTGTTTGAAGGCTTGAAGAAAAAGGTAAAATGCCAAGCGGATCAAGTACAAGTTTACCATGTGTTTCACAGAGTTGGTTTCTCATTATCATTTTAGTTGCCTTAGTAGTGTTATTACTGTTTACATTGACTATAACTTTCCAGAATTACAGCCTAAAAGTTTAAATTGGTCTCCACAGAGTGACCCCTTGTATGTCAAAACACATTGAAAAGATCTTTCTTCTTTTAAGAGGAGACATAGCAAAATCACCAAAATGTCTAATGAAGAAGCTAACTTCATCTGAAATTTCTGCTGCTGAGAAGGCACACAGTAAAACCTTTATTCCCTCCAATGTATTTCAGTGCCTGTCTCGCATCTAGCCAAACAGATGTTGCCTTGAAAAGAAGGGGTTTTATCAATCATTGTGTCCCATTTCCTGAACCAAGATTCCAGCCAGAGAACTCAAGTGGGCATTACAATTCCCATAAAAAGAGCACCCTAGATGACATCATGTTTCACAGCAGATTCTTTATGAAGACAACCTGAAGATAGCTCTAAAGAACTGCTTATTAGTTAGCTAAAATATTTTTCAAGAGGATAAAACGTAGGTGCTCTCTAAACAATGACATTTCAGTAGTCACAGAATCCAACATCTTAGTCTTACTAGCTAAGCCTAGAGAATTTTCACTGTGAAAACAGTATGAGATTATGAAAGCTAGGAAAAGCTATATTAGTCTACTTTCAGTAGGCAGAGATGTACTTAAACACACACATTAGCTCAGATTTTCCAGAATCTTCATTATGCAGTTATTGTAACACAAGCACTATTGTAGCAACCTCCTCCCATTCAGGTTTAGCTTTGGAAGAATATCCACAAAAAGAATAACAAACATTAACAAGCCGATGGAGAGAGAGGCAGAATTAAGTTTAATGCTTTAATTTCAAGAAGCATATGTCTGTAAATATCTGGTTTACATAATGACTATTTTAAAATATTACAAAGTAGACAGAAGATGCATTTTGTATTATAAATGAAACACAAGTATTTTGCAGCAGCTGCAACTCTGATAAAAGGCAGCTAGATACTGAAAAAAGTTTCATAGTCAAGCTGAGCTTTGTTACACAATTTGAGAATGTACAAATTCAAAGCTTTAAGGGTGTTATTTATATTTGACTCCAGACAATATATACTTGGAACATGCTCATGACAGTATTAGAAGATGACAGAAAAACACAATCAGGTTAATCTGTCTTAGAGATATTTAAATAAATGGCAAATTTTTATGGAGTAAATTACCATTACAAAGCAGCTCTCTCTTAACCACTGAAGAACCACAAGAGACTCGGAATAAGTTCTGCTATTTCAGAGCTTGGTTTTTCTTTTGGAAGAATTCTTCCTACAAATCCTCAAGATTACACTTCCTACATGTCACAGGTCATCAGGCCGCCCCCACGTTGAAGCTGATAGAGCCTCTAAAATAACTGAAAAACTACTAAGCAAAATAAATGTCAGATGGTGATTCCTGGCCCATACAGATTAGAAAAAAAGGAAAGCCTTTAGACATTCCTTGCCAATTTGATCTGATAGAAGCAGAACACATTTTGGCCAGCTCTAACCAGTAGTTTGAGTATGCAGCAAGACAGACTACACAAGCATCTGAGAATGATAATTCTTTACCTCAGACCACTGGGTTCCTTGCTCTGCTTTCCCAATTCTATTTCAGAAAACCTAACACCCCAAAATATCTTATTCGTTGTGAAGTGGGGAAGACGGGAGGAAATGTGCAGCAGCATAGGGAGAAGACATAGCAGGAAACTTTTCAGTCCTGAAGTTTAATAATTCAATTACAGTTACTATCCTAATGCATTGCTGCAAATGATAGGAGAACACTAAGGACAACACAGGTAATCCTTTTGTCTCTAGAGTACACAAAGGAAGTGGATGAGAGATCTAGCAGTGTACATCTCAATGACCTGGTAGACTCACATGTATCGATCAGTCAGCCTGAAGCTACGCTTTTAGAAATTAAAATTAAGAACATACACATCTGAACTTTTACTGAAACTTCCCAGTGGCTTTAAAGTTTCAAGGAAAAATGCAAGTCTTTAATATCTTTGTATGCATTTAGCATCAAAACTACACCACACATACTAGAAGAAAGAAGGTAGAAAGATTTCCATTTTACAGCTAAGGACCAAGACAAGGAACACAAAGTAAAATGCTCATGGTTTGGGAAGATGGAACAAGGCAAACTGCCTACATCCACAGCTGTACCTTCAACATTCTGCAACATTGAACAACACTCTGCATGTACCAACAGGACACAAAATCTGATTAAAAAGCACAGAAACATGCATGGAATTTTGCATAATCAGTTAAAGGATTCTATTTTGCAATGAGGACACTTTCAGACATACTACTAGCAACAGTCCAAGTGATGATACAAAAGTTCTACCACATTTTTCAGATAAAACAGTGCCTAATTCTAATGTGTCTCATTTAGCCGTCTCTTTCCTCTACAGCTGCTAATGTTGACTGAATTACAGTAGATGAAACAGATGGAAAATAAATGAGCCAATCTCAAACAATAACACAACAAAACCAAGGCTGTCTTATCCTATAGGAGGACCTCACAAAAGTCTTCAGAAGGATTCAACCAAGATATAAGCAAAACACTTTTTTGTGATGTAGATCAACTTTCTTCCCTCCTCGGCAGGATACAGTTCCCTCCCTATCCCTGCTGTTCAAAATGTAGGTTATATTTACTATTGTCTTTGCAGGCACCTATACTACACTACTTCTATTACTATAATCTACTATACTTCTTAGGGGCAGCAAGAAAACCTCCACTCTGGACTTCCAGAGGGTGGACTTCAGGTTACTCAAGGAACTAACTCTGAATCTATTCTGTTCTATTCTATGTCAGTGCCACTGGTAAGGAAACCTAGAGAACAGGAAACTTCTTGATTCAGGATCACCAGGTGACTCAAACTGCATGAAAGGATGGGGACTCCATAGGAGGCTGTGTCTCAAACAATACATTAGAAAACACACAGCATGAAATAATAGCTTTGTATACATTTGCAGTTAAACTTGAGGGGCACTGAAAAACACTTCTTGTTAGCTGGATTTAAAGGAAATCCTTTAACTGCCAACACTAAACTAAGCAGTAATTTAATAATGCAACTGAAGAAGGTGAGACTACATTCTCTCTGCTCTCAACTGATACTTCAACAGGTACCCAATCTTCAACACTGCCCAGTAGATCTCTTCAATCCAGAAAAGTACAGGAAGTCGCAACATAATTTTTATGAGCTTGATTGCCTCTTGCAGCCTCATGCATTCCAGAAAAGATTATGTAGTTGTTCTTCTCAATCAGCAGACTAAGAATAGCAATGAATTTTGTTATTATATTTGGCCTTACACATACATGCCAGGAAATACCCAAATAAATTTCTCTATAATTACCTGAAAAGAGGTTGTAGTGAGGTGGGACCTGGTCTCTTCTCCCTAATAATAAGTGATAGAACAAGAGGAAATGGCCTCAAGTTGCACCAGGGAGGGTTTAGATTGGATATTAGAATAAGATTCTGCATTGAAAGGGTTCTCAAACATTGGAATTAGCTCCCCAGGGAGGCAGCTGAATTGCCATACTTGCAGGTGTTCATAAGATGCACAGATGTTGTGCTAAAGGGCATGGTTTAGCAATAAACAGTGCTTACTGAAGACATATATAAAGGATCAAAACATCCAGGAGAAAGTAAGTGTAAGAGAATAATTTAGATATAGGTCAAAGTATGATGGAAGTGAAAGTATTTCCTCACAAGACTCTGAGCTACTCTATGCTTCAGTACAGTTAACTATTTTTTGCCTAGTGGACCTTCTCAAAGGTTAAAAATAATCATTATGCTCACTTAAGATATTACACCAGACACTCACAATCTGTATGATGGGGGCACTATCTAGACTCAGAAGTTATTGCCAAATCCCTTTCAACAAGGACCTAGTGACAGCCTATAAACCATAGCTCAAAAAATGGAAGAGGAGTGCTTTAGCTATGATACATAAACATTCTTCACAATTTGTTTTATATAAAATTTTATTTTTGGGTATATATTCTCTACACTAACCTCAGCTGCAACAGGACAGAAGACGATTTAAGATTTCTGGTAAGAATTAAGATTACATTGTGAAGAGCTGCATTTCACTATACCTGGAACTACCATCTCCAGTTTAAATAATTTTTAAAAAGATATTTTTTTTAAAATTGAAAACCCCATAAATCAATGATTGATACACCCCAAGCACATAGGTGTTTAATTCTTAATATTTGAGTCATCACATTTTTTTGTTTATAGTTCACCATGACAAAACAGCACAAGCTTAAGAAACATCTCTTCAGAACAGTGTTTAGAAGAGAAGCAGGAAAACAGCCTTTTGGATGAAACATTATTGAAGAAGGTAAAAGAACATTCCATTTAGAAGACATGTGATTTACTTTAAACCAACTCCTAACAAGCTGAGTCAAAGAATAACAACACTGGCTTAAATGAAAGGTAAACAGATCTAAACAACAGGCTACCCTAGCTCAATTAACTTTATATTCCAAGTCACATATAAGATCAAATTTAAGTATTTGAATTGGCAGTCAACATCCATCCTCCAACTTCATTGCAAATTTCAATCAGGAACATAAAATCCCTTTCTATCCCCATCACTCTTTTACATCACCAGCTTATGCATAAAAGGATGTGACTGCACTGAGATGACAGATGAGGACAGCCACTCTGATGGGGTGGGGGAAAATACTGTATGGTACTGCATCATGACATTACCAGAAAAGAAACAAATACTACCCAAGGAGAGGTTTTCTCCATGGGAGGCTGGAAGCACTACAAGAGAAGAGCCTCACGAGCCTAGGACAAAGACTGATGCATGGCACTGGACAGAGCTGAGTCTGTCAAGCAGTCAAAACTCAAAAGAAAGGCTGAAAGTTAGTAGGAATGGGACTATTTTCTGTGACAGGAAATGATCTCCTCCTGATCTTCTGGCAGTAAACCAGCACTGCTCACTAGATAGCGATTTGAGGAACGCAGTCTGAGGAGGCCCTTGCCACAATGAAATTTGGTAGCAATTATGCAGAGTGAAAAGTAGAAAGTACAGACAAGTCCTGCATGATGTGGATGTAGACGGAAAACCACATTTATGAATCTCACATCTGCAGTAGATCCATTGATTCAAAAGAGTACTTCAACATCTCCCTTGGGTCTTGCAGGTGAACAGGCACAATTTCAGATGTGCATAAACCTCACATGCATTAACAAGACAGAAAGACAACTGCCTGCTGCAGAAAGTGCAGCTCACCATTTTCCTTGTTGATACTGGGAGAATCCAAGTTGTATTCTGACAACCCCACCAAGCGAGAAAATAAAATTTCAAAAAAACCCAAACCCTTGAAGAAAGTCCTACCCTTGTCACAACTCTTCTCAACACTTGCTCTTTCTTCTCAAAGAATACAAGAAAAGCCACTCCAGAAATCATCTCAATCCACAAAACAACTTCTGTAAGACATGTGGTTGAACAGCATACCAAAACCTGTAACAATTCTACCACCACTGTTTCTTTAGCAAAGCAAATCAGTCAAGAGGATAAAGTCTGTGAGCAGATATAGAAAGGCAAGGTCATCACCGATTGAGGCTGAAAATACAACTTAATTGTTGCTTGCCATTTTATCAGAATGTCACTGAAAAATTTGCTCTAAAGCTTCTAGAAAAACAGTGAAAACTGACAATACTGCTCACTGCATTTTTTCTTATCAATAGTTGGGATTTTGATTTTCCTGTCAATTCAACGTCATTTCTCTTTAAGTACAGTTTAATTATCTTAAATCAAGAGGCTCACACAATAATTCAAAACAGCATCAACAATTCGAGGTATAAAGCCATGAAATTTGTTACAGACTCCTAACAGGAATCTATGCATTGTCTACTGAGCACTGACCTTTATCTCTAGCTTATGAATCCATTGAAATTAATTTTTTAAAAATTTATTACTTTTGTATACTTAAGATGTTGTGGCAGTTTAGGCTGGGTGCCTCCTGTTACTGCTACGTAAGTTACACCTCTGGTGTTCTGAGTGTCCAACCCAGTAAGGTGGACACAGGAAACAGCATATTTCTATCTATAAATCCTGCATCCTATAAATTCATCTGCCAAGTCATTCTCTTCCTCTTTCTTCCCTCTCTGCTCCTGTGGGAGATGCTCCCTATCAGGTAACAGTGGGGGAGTATCTCAAGGCCTCTTAGGCCTGTATAGGCCTAATGCCAAGAGGAGGGGTGGGTGGGACACAGTCTCAGACCTGGTCAGCCTGAGACTAGCCTAGCAGTGGGAGGGGAAGAAAGAGCCCTGGGGTTTTTTCAGTAGACACTTAGGTGGGGAGAAGGGAAGTGTTGGGAGGCCTTTGAGTGTGGTGTAAGGGACTCTGTACACTTTGGGATATCTTTGCCACTATGCTTCATAGTTTCTGTAAACACCAATTGCTTTTCCATTTAAACTTTCGATCACTCTCCATTCCATTTGTGTGAGTGTCATTCTTTTGTCCCTCTCGGGGCAACAGAGGATCTGTCCAGCTCTAAACCAGGACAGATGTACTCTAAAAATATGTATTAGTACGAAAAAATTACATCACTTCAGTTTCTAAATAAATCTTGGCAGTGGAGAGTGAGGGAGGGAAGAAGTGGGGGGGAAACACCAGTTCTGGACTCTACTTTCTGGAGAAAAAGCACTTAAAGCAAGAAAGTAGCCTCAGCAAAAGAGTTTTATGTCAAAGGTTAGAGCAGTCTAAAATCCAGTAAAGCACCAACGGATGCATACCAAAAGAACTTTATCTGGAATGTAACTGTAGAGACTAAGACCAAATATAAATATTTAACACAGAATCCTGAAAAAGTATGGAAATCTGCTTTCATAGCAAAAAGTATTAAAAGGAAGCATAAATCATGCCACTGAGGAAGCAAACATGAAACTTCTATAGAGTAGAACAATGACGGAAGACAGGGCTGGCAGCTGGGTCTTGTTAAAGAAGGACTTTAAACAGAAGGATTTAAATTCATGGGATTAGCCCAGCATTCCCAAGAAACACTGTTCAGATCTTAAGATGCAGAAGCCTTGTCTAAACAGCTCAGCACCAAGAGTCACATAAACAACTACTGTGAAGTCTGCTGTCACCGCATTTGGTAGCTTTTTGAAAAATGGAACTATCCTTGCATGTGAAAACTAAAGACAGCAGCGTGCTTTGCTGCTGCAACTGTGAAGAAAACAAAAAACAAGGGAATCAACAAACTCCATAATGCCACTCATTAATACAGATTTCAAGATTATCGCCACAAAGTTTCTTGATTAACACTAAACCTCCTCCTAAACTAATAAGGTTTTTTATTTGGTGAAGGATAATCCTAAGCAGGTAGCTGAGTACAGCTATCATACATACACAGAGACACTGTACATTATAATTCACATTACATTTTGCTTATAAACATGCTTGGAAGTTCTGTCACTCAGTATTACGGTTTTTTGGGTCTTTCATCTACGTCTGATGCTGTGGTCAGCATCAATTAAATTAACACAGGAGACATTCAGTTTATGAGAAAAAAAGACCCGAAAGAGTAGCTAAAATAATTTTAAAGTTTAAAACAAAGTCACATTTATTAAATTAGGCTGTGATATAATTTATGGCCAGTTTTAAAGCCATATGAAAGTAACATGGGTACCTGTTTTCCATGCCTTTTTTTTTTTTAAACACAAAAACTGAATGAGACTTTTTAAACAGTAGGGCTTCTTAGCGAGGGCCACACTGACTGAAAAATACTGTAGTCTCATTTCCATGCTAAGAAACACAAGTAGATAGGAACAAGAATGAGATACTCCAAGGTGGTCCTCAGTCTGGGCAACAGATATCCTCCTCTTATAACTGAATCATGAACATCAAGAGTCTCTGTAGCTTTCAAGAAATTAAGAATGGTACTTTAGAGGATTGCTTATGAGCTTCACCACACAGTACCTTCCCACAGGACCTTGGCAGAAAAATGCAGGATTATTTCTTTTGACAGTAACTCCCCTTTGATCACCATCTTTCCATCAGCCATAGTCTCTCCTCCATCATACTGGATATATTTGGAACATGCTGCTTAGTAAAAAGCCACAGGTGAACTCAGCTTATCTATTTCTCAAGTTAGATAGGGGAACAACCTTCAAAATAATCCATGGAGCCCACATTCAAATTGCCCAGGAAAAGCAAAGCCCAGAGCAGGTTGTGTGATATGCTGAAGGTATTAGATCATTTGTGCTTGCCCCTTCAGGAGGAAATGTACCTACACACACACACATTGGGCTGTGCTTACCCAACAGTTCCAGTCACACAGGAAAAGGAGAGGCTGGAGCATATACTTCCTCCTCCTCCTTTCCTATGATGAAGAATCCAAGCATCAAAATGTTAAGGTACTTCCAATACTAAATCTTTAATTTGACCTATTCTTAGGAACATGCTATTTGTTAGAGAAGATTAAATTTAAATATAAATTGGAACAATTTTGAGAGATAAATAAATGTAGAGTTTACCACCCATAAACACATTAAGAGTTGTGAATTCAGAAAGCTTTCAGCTCCAGCTTCGTAGCACTGATGCACAAAACCTGGAAACGTATGCCCATGCCATTATAGAGAGCTTTCAAATTAGAGGCTAAGTACAGAAACAGTGTTTTCCCTGTTACACTTTTTCATTTAATGTTTACAAACCTTCATCAGACATTTCTGGAAGCTAAAAGCTTACTTCACAAGCTCAGGACATTGCATATATCTGTGTTTGAAATTATCTTTCCCTTATGGAAAGACGAAGAGGGATCCTGCATTCTGTTTCCTGGTGAAGCAAGAATGAATGACCACTTCCCATTGTCCTTGTCCAGCACAGACATGTCACTAGCATACTCTCAAGGCTTCCCTAACTGAAATAACATCTCATAAATTTTTGGTTTTAACAGGTCTACACAGCTCAGTACTCAAACGAGGATACCAGACATCTATATTCTCAGCTGTGGCTACAGTTTCTCCCAATACACAGCAAAAAGCTTGTTGCCCTTGAGAGCAGAGTGTTTGCCTTTCTTCCCAATTTCTGGCTCTAAAGATGATATTGAAAAAATACATCAAGACTCAAACCCTCAAACTTTAGCAAACTTCAAGTAATCAATAGTTTGCCAAGAAACAAACATTCCCTGCCTCTTGAATTCAGTGGAAAAATGGAAAGAAAACTAACTCATAGACTACTTTTTAGTTACTCAGATATTTTAATTCCTCCTTCTTTCTCTGTTACAAAAGTAGTGATACTACTGATAATCATGTTTAAAGAAAGAAAAACAACCAAACAACAACAAAAAAATCCCAACAGACATATTGATACTACAATACTGCTTTTACAGAAGCACTTTCAATCCACTATTTACACACACTATCTAATTTTTTCCCCACAGACCATAAAACTCATGTCCTCATATGAAGACAATTGCATGCAATTTCTAAGATTAAAAATTAGAAAAACAGGGCTAAAAACAAGCTTATAGTGTAACAAATACTGAATTCACATCATGTTCAAAGCACCATGACCTTCCCAAGGCAAAACACTACCTAGGTTTACAGTACTGCTGCAGTCACCCAAAGCTCTTCTTCAAAATACTTCTCCCTATGTCCACAAAGCTGAATGCCAGTCCTGTCATTTCCTTCAGCATAATTTGGAAAACAGCATGAAACAGGGCTCACAACAAATGCAGGAATACCTGAAATACAGGAAACATACAGAACCTACTGTCCCTCCTGAGCCCATTTTTGAAGTCTGACTAACTAAGCTCTATTGTGACTTAACCACAGGGAATTTCTCCCAGGATGAAGAATTCTTTCCTGGTCAAGAATTTTCACAGATTAATATTGTTATGCTATATAAAATGAGGACAAACTCTTATTCTAGACATACATTCTTTTTGCAGGACTAGAGGAGGAGGTAATATCTAGTTCACAGAAAATTAGGTCACCCATTTCACAAGCAAATACAAACTGCATGTTGAAGTTTGCATGCATTTTGTAGGTATTCTCCATCAACAGATAGTTGGAAGAGATGTATCACAAATTCTGCATACAGCTAGATTAATTACAAATGCAGGAGGAAAGAAGTTCATATTTACAAACTTAGTCAAACAAAAACCCCATTATATCATCTTAACAGCTGTGTAAGAATTTGGAAAGCCTCACAAGTGAAGTTTTGTTTTTCTGAATAAACCCAAAAGAAAAATTATTTTTGTTTCCTCAAAAATATCTTCTTTGATATAAAGGCATCTCTAAGGATTGAGCCAGATTAACAGACTACAGAACACAACACTAAAAGTGAAATGTGTATCAGAATGACTATTTCTACTGCTAAAGCAGCTGTAATGACTTCACCACACTGTACAAAGAATGTAATTTGTGACACTTGAAATGGTAATTACTTGGACCACGTTCATGTCTTGTTAGGGGTAAGCGTGAGCAAAAAAGAATTAATATGCATTAATTTCTTGCAGCTAAAATCAGTCACAAAACAACAAAAGTAGTTATTTTAAAAGTAGGTGACGGAGACTAGTGTGAAAGGTACGCCACAGTAAGGGTTATTTCATTAGAACCTCAGTATTTAAAAGCAAAGTAATTTCCAAGTTGTGTTTGTTTACTGCATTATGAGTAAGTTAATGCAGATGCAGCATACCTTCAGACCTCTAAACAGTCACTCAAGTGTTGCTGGCAACGTCTTCCTATTGTCTTTCTGAAGGATTTATAAAGTTTTGCTGTCAGGAGCTACAGCTGTTAGGACCAGCATGTGACAAATCAGAAGAGGTTTGCAAGTCAAAAAAATAAATTATTTTTGCTGAGTTATAAATGTCATTCCACTGGGAGCTTTCTGCATGTTCTCCCTGCACCCCATCGTATCTTTGCAGTAAAGGTAGCTTATAATTATGAAAATACATAATCAATTTCCTTATGTATACTTACTTATTCATAAGTTTTGCCAGGGACCAAGACCAGAATGTAAAGAAATGCTGCACCGGACAGAATCACAAACAATTCCACATAACTTTCCACCAGCAGGAGGGGAACATTGGAATGAAACAGTGCTGCCTCTTTGGAGGTCCTGAAATCTATACAGGTGATGAACTGCATCTGTCTTCACCCTTCAGAATAGCTGTCAATTCGATCTCAAAGGTGAGGTATTACAGGTCTTACTATTAAATCATCACCTCTGCTTTTGCTTTCTCTTTTTCCTTTTTATTCACAAGAAGCATGTTAAAATGCATCCAGACAGGTGAGAGCATCTCATCTTTCACTTATATCATAGCAGGTAGTTCACTTGACTAATTCTGAATGGTGCAGAGGAATGAGTAGACAGCATGTTTACATAGTTAGAAATGCAGATCTTTTGTCAAGGTATCCTGACATTAATCTGCTCTCCTTTACACCAAGAGAAGTAGACCTGATCACGGAAACGAATATGGAAATTCTCAAAAGCTGGAAAATTACAGCAAGGTGTAACTCCAGTATGGCACATCAGTAAAACCAACGTAATGAAAATCTAATTTTAAAACAGGAAGTCTAATTCTCTAAAACATTTTCAGAACATGATCAGTGCTTTTTGATTTTAATCTTTGCATCAAAGAATACTTTCATCAAGACTTTTCAGGAAGACTTCTAGCAATGTAATGTAGCAGGGCTTGTACCACACAAATCAGTGCTTTTTGATTTTAATCTTTGCATCAAAGAATACTTTCATCAAGACTTTTCAGGAAGACTTCTAGCAATGTAATGTAGTAGGGCTTGTACCACACAATTTCAGCTGAAAATGTTTCATGAGGAAAAAAAGTTTTTCACACTGAAACTTGCTAAAAGACAAGCTAGTTGGTCGTAAGTACAAAGGAGGGAAGTTAACCTGGGGCCTTTAAGATAAGGTAATAGAGGACATAACACAGTCCACACTAAGATACTCTTTAATTTTCACAGGACAAAGATGCATTAGAAGAGAATACTTGGAATAGAAGGGGAAGGAGAGAACACCTGTGTCAGGTGTGACCAGGTGAACTTTCTCCTCAGTCTGGTGGCAGAGCTGAAAGATGACGTGGCTGAACTGAAGGATGAGGTATCTAGGCTCAGGTCAATAAGGGAAAGCCAAAGGAGTTAGGTATGTGGGAGAAGGCTCTGCAGATCTCCCTGCTGAGGGAAGGGTCCCTGGAAACAGAGAGCCATAGATACAGGTCCCCGCCAGGGGTGGCAAGGGAAATCCATCCCGGCCCTCTCCTCCTCCGCTGCCCTTGCATAGTAAGTATGAGGCCCTGCAGGCCGAGGGCAGTGGGGATGAGAGGGCCGAGGAGCAGCCATCTGGGGAGGAGCCTAAGGCCAAGTGGTCCCCACCAGCTATAACGACCAGCTCCACAAAGTTGTTGGGGACTCTCTCCTGGGGGTACTGAAGGACCCATATGTCGTCTCAACCTATCCCACAGGGAGGTCTGCTCCCCACCCGGGGTGCAGGTAAGGGACATCACAAGAAGACTCCCAAAGCTAATCCAGCCCACTATTACCCCTTGCTGGTAGTACAAGCTGGAAGTGATGAAATTGACAAGAAGGGCACCAGGGTGATTAAAAAGGAATTCAAGGCCCTTGGACAATTGATTGACGGGGCAGGAGTTCAAGTGGTGTTCTGCTCAGTTCCCTCAGTGGCAGGGGTGTACACTGAGAGGAACAGGAGAACCTGCATTTTTACAAATATATTAACACTAAAAAGAGGGGCAAGAAGAACCTCCACTTCTTATTGGACCTGGAGGGGAACACTGTGACTGAAGATGAGGAAAAGGCTGAGGTCCTGAACACCTTCTTTGCCTCAATTTTTAACAGCAAGGCAGGAGGAGTTCAGGACGAGTGGCCTCCTGAGCTGGGTGATGGGGTCAGGGAGCAGTGTAACGCCCCAGAAATCCATGAGGAATTAGTTCGGGACGTGCTGAGCCACTTGGACACTCACAAGTCCATGGGACCGGGTGGGATCCATCCTAGGGTACTGAGATAGCTGGCAGATGAGCTGGCCAAGCCATTCTCCATCATTTTCCTCCAGTCCTGGTTCACCAGTGAGGTCCCAGATGACTGGAAACTGGCCAATGTGATCCCCATCCACAAGAAGGGTCGGATGGAAGAACCCAGAAATTACAGGCCTGTCAGACTGACCTCAGTGCCAGGGAAAATTATGGAGCAGATCATCTTGGCGGCAATAACTGTGCGCCTGCAGGATGGCCAAGGGGTCAGATCCAGCCGATATGGTTTTAGGAAGGGCAGGTCCTGCCTCTCCAACCTGATCTCCTTCTATGATCAGGTGACCTGCCTGGTGGATGTGGGGAGGCCTGTGGATGTGGTCTACCTGGACTTCAGCAAGGCCTTTGACACCGTCCCCCACGGCAAACTGCTGGCTAAGCTGTCAGCTCGTGGCTTGGACCGCAACACTGTGTGCTGGGTTAGGAACTGGCTGGAGGGTTGGGCCCAGAGAGTGGTGGTGAATGGTGCCACATCCAGCTGGAGGCCAGTCACCAGAGGCATCCCCCAGGGAACAGTGCTGGGACCCATCCTCTTTAATATCTTCATTGATGATCTGGATGAGGGGACTGAGACAGTCATCAGCAAATTTGCAGATGACACCAAGTTGGGAACAGATGTTGATCAGTTAGAGGGAAGAAGGACTTTGTGGAGGGACCTTGACAGGCTGGACAGATGGGCAGAGTCCAACAGAATGGCATTCAACAAATCCAAGAGCCGGGTGCTGCACTTTGGCCACAACAACCTCATGCAGTGCTACAGGCCGGGGTCGGAGTGGCTGGAGAGCTGCCAAACAGAAAGGGACCTGGGGGTACTGATAGACAGCCGCCTAAACATGAGCCAGCAATACTGCTTGGCCCAGTTGGCCAAGAAGGCCAACGGCATCCTGGCCTACATTAGGAATAGTGTGGCCAGCAGGAGCAGGGAAGTCATTGTGCCCCTGTACTCTGCACTGGTTAGGCCACACCTTGAGTCCTGTGTCCAGTTCTGGGCCCCTCAGTTTAAGAAGGACATCGAGACACTTGAACATATCCAGAGAAGGGCAACAAGGCTGGTGAGAGGCCTTGAGCACAAGCCCTATGAGGAGAGGCTGAGGGAGCTGGGATTGTTTAGCCTGGAGAAGAGGAGGCTCAGGGGTGACCTCATTGCTCTCTACAACTACCTGAAAGGTGGTTGTAGCCAGGAAGGGGTTGGTCTCTTCTCTCTAGCAACCAGCACCAGAACAAGAGGACACAGCCTCAAGTTGCACCAGGGGAAGTTTAGGCTCGAGGTGAGGAGAAAGTTCTTCACCAAGAGAGTCGTTCGCCATTGGAATGGGCTGGTGGAGTCACCGTCCCTGGAGGTGTTCAAGAGGGGATTGGATGTTGCACTTGGTGCCACGGTCTAGTCATAAGGTCTGTGGTGACAGGTTGGACTCAATGATCTTTGAGGTCTCTTCCAACCTTGGTGATACTGTGATACTGTAATTATGATCCTTGTGACTCAGTGGCTGAAAGGATTTGACATAATTCAAAGCAACAATTTTTAAACAGGTCAAAGGATAACAAACCATTTCATTTAAAAACAAAAAAAATTATCTACCACCACCTGAGCTATATATCTATGTTTAACAATCCCCAAGCATTTCTGGTGTATTTAATTTCTATACACTTTTGTATAAATTGGAACATGAAGTAGTCAAATTAATTTTGCAGGTTGGGGTGATACAAATAAAAAAAGAAGTCAGATTTCAAATCAGACCAAAGACAACTCAAACATTTCATAAAGTACAAAAGAAAGATTCAGAAAAACTGCCTATGCTTGGGGACATTACTATGTAAAAAATTTTCAGATGCCACATACAAAAAAAAACCCCAAAAAAACCACCCAGAAGTAATTCACAAGTTCAATTCTTAGGTCATACTGTATAAGAAATAGATGAAATATTAATAAAAGTTTTTTAATTCCACCAATTTTTTATTATTGATACAATTAATTCTCATAAATTACCCTTTTTCCATTGTGAAGTCCTGCAAAAGCCTTTAAAACTGCTGAAGTGACTAATTCCAATCACTTAATTATGGTACAGCAGATTTTTTGATGCAAAGCTCCCACATAAGTATAAACAGATCACCACTCCCTCTCATAATCAAGTACTGGAAGGAGCCAAAAGACCTCTCCTTCCGATTCTAAGGAAAAGGTTGAGACTAAACTTCTGCAGAGTGCAGCAGATAATCCAAGCAATTTGTATATGCAAAGTCAGGAAATCCAAGTTTCTCTCTATAAATCTTCTGATTCATCTACAACAAATTAGGTCTTCTTTTTCCAAGAGGAAGTGATGGCAGAAAGAAGAAAGTAAATAAACACTATACTTACAGTAGTGTATTTGGGATTTGACATCATTATACACATACAAAAACCAGTATGCCATTTAAACCTAATTTTACAAGTCAAAGACTGGAAGAATCATAGAATCATAGAATCAGTCAGGGTTGGAAGGGACCACAAGGATCATCTAGTTCCAACCCCCCTGCCATGGGCAGGGACACCCTACACTAGATCACGCTGGCCAGAGCCTCGTCCAGCCTGGTCTTAAACACCTGCAGGGACTGGGCCTCAACCACCTCCCTGGATAACCCATTCCATGGCTTCACCACTCTCATGGTGAAGAACTTCTTCCTCACATCTAGCCTGAATCTCCCTATTTCCAGCTTCATTCCGTTCCCCCTAGTCCTATCACTACCTGAGATCCTGAGAAGTCCCTCCCCAGCCTTCCTGTAGGCCCCCTTCAGATACTGGAAGGCCACAATGAGGTCACCTCGGAGCCTTCTCTTCTCCAGACTGAACAGCCCCAACTCCTTCAGTCTGTCCTCATAGGAGAGGTGCTCCAGCCCTCTGATCATCCTCGTGGCCCTTCTCTGGACACGCTCCAGCACGTCCACATCCCTCCTGTAATAGGGGCTCCAGAACTGGACGCAGTACTCCAGGTGGGGTCTCACCAGAGCTGAGTAGAGGGGGAGAAGCACCTCCCTTGACCTGCTGGTCACACTTCTCCTGATGCAGCCCAGGATCTGATTGGCTTTCTGGGCTGCAAGCGCACATTGAGAGCTCATGTTGAGCTTCTCGTCCACCAGCACCCCCAAGTCTCTCTCCTCGGGGCTGCTCTCCAGCCAGTCACTGCCCAGCCTGTAGTTGTGCCTGGGACTGCCTCGACCCAGATGCAGGACCCTGCACTTGGTCTTGTTGAAGCTCATGAGGTTGGCTTGTGCCCACCTCTCCAGCCTGTCCAGGTCCCTCTGGATGGCATCCCTTCCCTCCAGCGTGTCCACTGCACCACACAGCTTGGTGTCATCAGCAAACTTGCTGAGGGTGCACTCGATGCCACTGTCCATGTCACCCACAAAGATGTTGAACAAGACAGGTCCCAGGACTGATCCCTGAGGGACTCCGCTTGTCACTGGCCTCCACTGGGACATGGACCCGTTGACAGCCACTCTTTGGGTGCGGCCATCAAGCCAATTCTTTATCCATCTAGTGGTCCATCCATCAAACCCATGTGTCGCCAGCTTGGAGACCAGGAGGTGGTGCGGGACAGTGTCAAAGGCTTTGCTCAAGTCCAGGTAAACGACATCAGTTGCTCGCCCCTCATCTATTAATGCTGTCACCTGATCATAGAAGGCCACCAGGTTTGTCAGGCAGGATTTGCCCTTGGCAAAGCCATGCTGACTATTCCAAATCACCTCTTCACTGTTCTTCTGAGTCATTAGTGCCTCCAGGAGGATCTGCTCCATGATCTTTCCGGGCACAGAGATGAGACTGACTGGCCTGTAGTTCCCCGGTTCCTCCTTCTTGCCCTTTTTGAAAATGGGAATAATGTTTCCCCTTTTCCAGTCTGTGGGGACTTCCCCAGTCTGCCATGACTTCTGGAATATAATAGAGAGGGGCTTGGCAACCTCATCTGCCAGTTCTCTCAGCACCCGTGGGTGTATCCCGTTGGGTCCCATGGACTTGAACACTTTCAGGTTCTTCAGGTGATCACGAACCTGAGCTTCACTTATGATGGGCAGTTCTTCCTCCCCGTCCCTGGCATCGTCTGCCGTGACACCAGGAGTGTGGCTGGAGGCCCTTGCAGTGAAGACTGAGGTAAAGAAGTGATTGAGTACCTCAGCCTTTTCCACATCACTAGTGACTAATTCACCACTTTCCTTTCTGAGGGGGCCCACACCTTCCCTAGTCTTCTTCTTGCCATTAATATACCTGTAGAAATTCTTAGTGTTCCCTTTAACCCCCCTGGCTAGATTCAGTTCAAACTCTGCTTTGGCTTTCCTGACCAGGCCTCTTGCTGCTCAGGCAGTTTCCTTATATACCCCCTGTTCTATCTGTCCTTCCCTCCACTTCCTGTAGAGTTTCTTTTTAAGTGATAGTGTGTCCAGCAGCTCCTTGTTCATCCAGGCAGGCCTCCTAGCATTCCTTCCTGCTTTTCTCCTTGTAGGTATACATAGCTCCTGGACACAGAGGAGGTGGTCCTTGAATACTGACCAGCTGTCCTGGGTCCCTCTTCCCTCCAGGGCTTCATCCCACGACACTTTGGCTAGCAGATCCCTGCAGCGATCGAAGTCTGCACGCCTAAAGTCTAGGGTCGTAAGCTTAGAATATGTCCTCCTGATTGCCCTGAGGATATTAAATTCAACTGCTTCATGGTCACTGCAGCCAAGGCTGTCTCTGAGCCTCACATTTGTTACCAGCCCTTCCCTGTTGGTGAGAACAAGGTCCAGCGTAGCACCTTTTCTTGTTGGTTCCTCTACCATTTGGAGGAGGAAGTTGTCTTCTATGCAGTCCAGGAACATCCTGGATTGCTGATGCCTTGCTGTGTTGTCCCTCCAACAGATGTCAGGGTGGTTGAAATCCCCCATGAGGACCAGGGCCTGTGACCTGGAAGCCGCTTCTATTTGCCTGTGCAGAGCCTCATCTGCTTGGTTCTGCTGGTCAGGTGGCCTGTAGGAGACCCCCACAGTAATACCTCCTTCCCCTGTCTTGCCTTTAATTCTAACCCATAAACTTTCAACCAACTCATCATGCCTCCCCAGGTGGAGTTCTGCTGATTCCAGCTGGTTGTTGACATAGAGGGCAACACCTCCTCCTCTCCTTCCCTGCCTATCCTTCCTAAAAAGCTTATACCCGTCTATCCCTACATTCCAGTCATGGGAATCATCCCACCAAGTCTCGGTGATAGCCACTATGTCATGGCGTCCCAGCATCACGGTGGCCCTTAACTCATCTTGTTTGTTGCCCAAGCTGTGTGCATTTGCATAGAAGCACTTCAGCTGGGCTGGCCCTGTCGTCCTCCTGTGCCAACTCCCCTTGGTTTCCACAGGGTGTCCTGGTGTGTCATTTGTGTCTTGCCTCAGGGCAGCAAGCTGAGAGCCCCTACTGGCTCTCCATCCCTCCACCTCAGGTGAGCTGCCCCTCTGCTTGTCACAGGCCAGCAGGAGACCACCAACCCCTCCCCCCTTCAAATCTAGTTTAAAGCCCTGTCTATGAGCCCTGCCAATTCCTGCCCCAGGATCCTTTTCCCCCTCTGGGACAAGTGTGTCCCATAAGTTGTTTTTAGCTCTGTTGCCTTGAAAACCAAACCATGATTGTAGAACCCAAATCCCTGCCGATGGCACCAGTCCCTGAGCCATGAAAGCCTCAAAAAGCTTTTTCTTAAAAAAAAATAAAATAAAATAAAAAAACAAAAAAAACCCAAACAAACAAACAAACAAACAAAAAAAAAAACACAAAAAAAACCCCAACCCCAAACCCAAACAACAAAAAAACAACCCTGAGAATCCCACTCCTTTTCAAGTAAAGTAAAACCAATGAGAAAAGCCCACCTTCTGGAGGGAAAAATAAAAGCCCAAAAGTTAGTGGAAGAAAGCTGGTTAAGATTTCCAAACATCACTGCTGCCACAGTGCTAAACATTGCTGGTCATATGGATCAAGGATGGATTCCAAGTACTCACTTCTATCCCATTCTACCTGTGACTGTATGAGAAAGGTCAGAAAGTTATTTTTTCTCCTTTCTATTTACACCTTTACACTTTTTGCACACTTATAAAAAGCAGCAGACAAGAGGTAGGTAGGTACGTAGATAGGTAGGATTACCAACATAATCCATTACCAAGAATCCTCAAATATCTGAGTCAATAAGTCAGTCTTTACAGCATTTCCACACAGAACACACAGTTAGGTTTTAAGGTTGCATTGGGGGTTTTGGAATAAACTACTCATACAGAAGGTAGGTCTGAAATCGTGCTGATGAAACTGAAGCAACTGTTCTCATACAGCTGTATTTGGCATTCTGTTGAAAACGATGTTTTGCATTTGACAGAAATCCTGCAACACACTTTGAAGGATTATTTATATATATAAATAGAATAAATAAGGAAGCAATTACCTGGGCAGTTTTCCTATCATATTGAATTTGGAGAAAGCTGAATATGGATCATGTTGATTTGCTTTTGTTGTATTTTTCAACAGCATTCTAAAGCCTTAACCTTACATTCTGACATGGCCTGGATACACAAGTGTAGCAAAAGCCTGACAAAACTGTAATCAGTGCAAAGTTAGTGTAAAAACCACTCTTTGAAAGACTGGTCAGGAAGATGCATGTGGAAATTTTAGTAGAGAAATTAACTCATTATTGACTGTACAATAGCTAGAACAATCAGCAGTGAATGACTCAACAAGTAGGTGCTAGTATGCTGTAACATCAGTTGCAGCCTTTCTGTCAGAGCTGCCAGTGGACTTTCATACTTACTAAGGGAAGTCACTAGCTGTGGTCCCGTGGCAATACTGCTGAGAACGACTACCCGGAAATCATGCCTGGCTCTTAGCACTATTTCTGTCACTGTGTCTATCCATTCTGCACAACCACTGGTGCAATCAAGCACAAGCCAGAGCACGCACTCATGACACCATTTGTGAAGAAGAACCTGTTTTAAAAAAAAAAAAAAAAAAAAAAAAAAAAAAAGGGGATGCCATCTAAGACCTTGTTTATTCCTGGTCTCAACTTTTCATCTGATGTCACAGTCTTCTCTCAGAAGAAAACAGTTAAAGAAGAGCAATACATCTGTGGAATCATTCACAGCCTCTGTGCTATTCTAACATCATCTCTTTCCAGCTCTCTTATTCCTGACATTCCTATTTTTAAAATACAATCAAGTCACAACAAGCAAGTTCTCAGCCCCCTTTTCAATTCTTGTGCATCATCTCAAGAACTTCTCCCAGCTGAGAAGAATATACACAAAGCACAGGACTAACATCTAATTATACTATCCAACCTCTCTCCCACATGCACTTTGAGGTGGAGAATACCAAGAACAATATGCTGTCCAGCTCACAATGGACATTCCCAATCTCCTGTGGGACAACTGTAGCCAAAAGAACTTAAAAGCATGTACACAAACATAACCCTAAGTACAGAATGGAACTGAGCACAGAAAAATAATTTTTCTACTTTTACAGTTTCAAATCAAGCATCGTTTCAGAAGACCAATACCCAAAAAAAAGAGGACAAGAGAGTTACACATACAACTTTCAGAATTAGATAATTGGAAGCGTGCATAAAAGAAAAATACATGTAACAGGAGAGCAGAAAAAGTGTGGTTCAAAAATGGTAAGGACAGCATTTAATCCATAATATAATGCTTCCTCTGTGGTAGACCTAACTTCCTCTTTTTAAATAATGTCCTATTCCTCAAGACACCGTAAGAGATCAGCAATACACAGAGGACACAGCTCAATTTTTAATAGAATGCAGAGTCATGGATATTATTTCAGTGCTTATCTTGCTCATCTTTGGAAAGAAAAAGAACAGAGTTAGTTACAAACACATTTTCTCAACAAGATCTATAAAATACACCAACTACAGTGGCAACAAATACATGAAACCTATATAGTTTATCAAATATATTCCATTAAATACCAAGCTATTGCATGCACACCTAATGATAAGAACATCATCACTATTTATTATTGTGGAAATATACCACTCAAACCATGTTTTGTATCTTGATAGATAATTCTTGATGAACACATGACCAGACTGCTGCCACCCCCCAATTCCTATTGAAATGTTACTAATCACACTACAGATTCCAGCAGAATTCAGAAAGATTAGAAAATAAATATTGTATAAACTAAAGGCTTCTTTTACTGGACCTTTAATGCCCTCACACAGAAGTGGTTTTATTCCTGTTTTCAGGTTCACTTTTTACTTCTCAAATGCCAGTGAACCTTTTACTTTACAGTCTACAAAGACATGAGACACAGAGTGACATAACAATTCATCTTGTCACATTCAAAATACAGTATATACTTCATAAGAATTAGTGCAAAATATTAATCATCCGACGGTACCACATATGAAGAACAATTTAAAGTGAGAGACAATACAATAATACGCTTATATCCTGCACTCAAGATCAGCCACTAGGCCAGAAAACAAGCAGCAGCATATCAGCTAAAACTTTTTGTGACAATGATAGCAGACAGTTAATGTATTAAATCAAAGTAATCTGTGCGAAGTGACAATGTTCTTGTCCTACACGATATATATTTTAAGTTTAAAAGGTGCACAAATATTTAAGTTTATTTAAGCATTTAATATACTTACTTTACTTTCAATATACTTTACTTTTAATATATTTTAATATACTTACTTTACTTTTATTTAAGTATTTAATATACTTTTGAAGGCACTGGGCCCAGAAGGAAAAAAGATGACTCGTAAAATCATTCTCCAAACTCTTGGGTATAACAGTCTATCCAAGCTTACTTTCTATATGACATCTCTGACTATACCAACTATCCTCACTTCAGTAGAGGAAAGATTAAGCAACACCTCTTTTGAAAAAGAGAGACATCCAAGTCATCACATTTCAGAAACGAAACACGACCCAAGTTGAAAGCACAGTCTGAAAACACTTTTGTTTGCTCTACAGTGGACTTCTGACCCCACAACGCAGGCTACTTGTTCCAGGAATATTACATTCCAGCTGATAAAAGATAATTTAATTTTTTTTTCATTACAAAGAAGTAATGACTAATTCCAATTTTTTTTATTTTTATTTTATTGGGGTTCCCCTCCCCCCTTTAAATTACTGGTTTTGAGGAGAGTCTGAAGTTTTTGCACAGATTCAAGCTAAACAGGAATACAAAATATCAACCCAGAAAATTTCATTTAAGTTACTCAAAAGCACTTGAATCTGTTTTTTTGGGGGAGGTTATTTTCTATTTTATTTTTAACAAGTCTCTGATTTTCACTGGCTTAAATACCAAGCACAAAAGGTTAAGCTGCATGCTACACTATCAAGTGGAGTTAACATAGAGCAGTCTTCATACTCTGTGTTTCACTTTAAGAAGTGTGGCATGAGTATGTGGTTCATCCTAAAGATTTCTTTCGTTTTCTTACTGCTTCAATTTCCTGGTCTGCCACCTGCCAAAGGGGGAGACAATATTCACACTTTTCTATGGGCCCCTGCTTCTGCTTCCATTTAATTGCTGAAAATGACAGTTCTCATTTTTGCTATGCTTCTTATAATTTCTAAGGTCTCTAATCCAAAACAAGTAATTCCTTTCCTTCCTCTCTGGGCTGGAATCTACAGTTGTACTCACATCTCTCTGACAAATATGCTTTCAGTTTCATAGAACTGATCAGAAGATATCACTGAGTTACTTATTGATAGACATACCTGACTAGAGGCAGAAGAAAAAGTGATCTTCTGTTACACAGCTTCACAGAGTTGCTCTCCTGATCTGTGATGTGCTCAGAGGTGGACAAAGGAATTCATAAGCTTTAGAAAGTAATACTACCTTGCAAAGTTACTAGTGAGTGAAAACTACTGGGTTCCCCCCTTCCCTCCCTAAATAAAATGCCACTGTTTAATAGATACAAGTGCTTTTCTTAAGCCCCCAGACATAACCTGTTAACTAAAATCCAGATTACTAGAGATGTTGGTCACTGATAACACGCAGCAAACTTGAGAATGTTTTTCAGGAAATGGCATGCAATTATCCATATTTCTATCAAAGCTGCTCAGAACTACATGTCCAAGTAAAAGGTCACTTTAAGTCATGCATTCATGAGACAAGTGACAACTTCCTTGGAGAACAGAGGTCTGTAAGGCATTTGTCTTTAAAGGCTCAGAACGACTTGAGTTTTTTCAGTACGGCAATTTTTAACATTTTTTTTTTCAAATGCACTATAACACACATGTGTGTAAAAGGCCTTTAGTCACCTGTGGAGAATGATTACAGGCACCTGGGAAGTCCAAACTTGCATTAGTATATTAAAACAGATTCCAACAATGATTAACTCATTTTAAATGGTGCAACAAGATCACAATGATTCTTCCAGCAAGAAGAAAAGCAGGAAGCAAAATTACTAAGGATAAATAAAGAAAGCCTGGTATGCTTGGCTGCTGGCACAGAATAAAAAACCCTATACAAGATGCCTCATCACTATGCAGGCATGAACTAGGCAAGTCAGGATGAAATAAAAAACTACCATACATGAGCAGCAAAACACCTAGGAATAGCCAACCATGCAATGGCAAAGAGTGAGGCTTTATCCACTGGTAATGTACCTCCCTTAGAACAATAGCGAGGCACTTACTTGGGCAATGAACATTGTCCTTGATCCTGAAGGAAGCTAGAGTAGGTATGTCATTTATTTCACATACAGTGTCTTATCCTTGCAGACTGAGTTTCAGAATTAACACAAATTTAAGAACTTTGGATCTTAACTTATCTTTGTGTATTGTCAGCAATGATATGACAAAACATGAGGCAATTCTCAGCTGTAATGAAATGGTTTCAAGTTTGTTAGTACTTCTCTTCCTAATTCAATACTTATAAACCATGAAGAAGAGCAGTAACAAACAATCAGATCAGAAACAAAGTAGGAAAGCCACACAGGATTAAAATTAAGTCTATTAGTATACAGAGACAGTATTTATGCTAAACTAATAAGCTTCCTATGCCATTTTCACCTTTGGAAGGCCATCAATAAGCTGCAAAAATCAGTTTAATTCATGAGATGTTTGGAAACATTCTGAAAACTTAAAAATTTCAACACTGAGCTAGAATCCATCCAGTTCTATAAATCAGCTTGCCTAAATAAGTAGAGATACCATTTGTCATGTAGCTATGAAAGCAAATTAATTTACAAAGTCATGGTGCAAAGTATTTCCTACAATAGATTCTGAAACCCTGAAGAGATGTCTTTTAATACCTATATGACACAAACAGCAGTCTGAAAAGGAGATGTCTTTATTCTTAAGAATGCATTTATATCCTATAGATAAAAGAACCTTTAATTTTGCAAAGCTATATAATCATGGTCTAGGAAGATGTACACAAGGATGTAGCTTCTCTTCCTCTCTCAACAGCTACCTAAGAGTAGAATATTTTACCCCAACTCATCACCCCTTCAACTTTACCAGTTTGGCATGCTGTGAATCATGATGTAAAGTAGATCACATTAATATGTTCTTTTGAGTATTTTTAACAGGCAACAGTTTAGTGGTCACTAAAACTAAAGACCTGAGGATATTTCAGAGAGGAGAAGCATAATTTAAAAAAAAACCCAAACAACAAAGAAACAAACAAAAAAAACCCCAAACAGACAAACAAAAACCTCAATTGCTTCACTTTTGCTCTTATTCATACCATTTCATTAAGGGACCTACTAAAACAAGAGAGTGGATTACAATTCTTAAGACTGGTTCAGCACTGGTCAGAGATGCAAGCAGGAAGAACTGCAGACCTGTGGCTATTCCATGCGTAGTAAATTCATCTCTACAGATATTAATGACTGGAAGAAGTTTAGAATCAATGCATGCAGCAGCTTTACTACCTCCAAAGGTGGTGCAGGTTTGGTTTGCTAATACAGTCTTCTATAGCATCTACAACAGAGTGTATCAGTGACATCTTGTCACAAAGAGATGGAAAGAGAAGGAATGATAGCAAGCATGCATGCAAGCTGTTTGTTTCTGAACATCTGCCTTTTCAGAAACAGTGTATCACAAGGATCAATTCAGCAACTTCAACAAGTTAAACATACAAGCACCACTACAAATCTACACACCTTTTGACAGAGAGGAAAATCCGTCAAACAATCTCAGTGTACTTTCTCACTGATTAAACCAATCGAATATGCATTTCAGACAGATAATTCATCAATCATCATCAATTAAACCATTTTAAGGAAGTCCAGAGTCACTAAAACAACAGTAATTTTTTTCATCACGGACTGAAACAACAGGGTTGGGGCAAAACTGTCTTAGCACTATCTGTAAATTCAAAGAACAATGAAATTCCAGACCAGAAAACTCTAAATTCTGTGTTGTAAAGGTAACATTTTTCATAGTATGCAGTAACGCACTAGACTTCTAATGTTGCACTTATCTCAACAGGCAATTTTCTGACATATATTGAAAGGATTTAAACTTCAGAAACTGTATCAGACTAAGATTGGATTATTTTATCATCAGTGCTTGATACACATTTACTATTTGCACTTTGAACATTATTTAAAGACTTAGCCTTCAAAACACAATTTTACAAGTAGATGGTACGAATTTACAAATTACAGTTTCAGTAAGACTAGCAATTAGGTCTTTTGGATACTTCTGATGATATTTTTCCTCTTACAATGACTAAGGGGAATTCAGACAATAAAGTAAGATTTTGAACAGAGTATCCTTGAACAGTTTTTAGTACATCCTCTAACAACCTGCAGTTATCTACAAGTCACTTAGAGACAATGGTAGGATAGTAGAAGCAGAAACTACTTTCTCAACAACAGTTTTAGTGCAGGCCAGCACTTTTACCAGTATCAGTCCCAATATTAAGACTATGATCACAGAGCACGAAATACACCTTTTAGATGAAAGTGCTGCAATACTGACCCAAGAAATAAACTGATCAGAGTCACAAAGCAGGAAAATGTAACTTCTTACTCCTGTTTCTACTCCTAATCTGCTAGAAATTAGCTATTATAATAAACAGTAGTAAACAGTAAGGTGGTTTTGCTCTTAACACAGCTTAAGCGGAAGAACACCCTTTTAGTATATGAACACAACTTGCTATTTTAAATACTTAGGTATTACACGGTACAAGACCATTTCAGATGTCAAACACAATTAGAAGAATATGGCATTAGCCTTCAAGTAAGATAAAATAATTTTCACACAAGATGAGAACAATCCGCATCCAGTTTACCATTTTCTCTTTGCAACATCAGTGCAACAACTTGAGTTCTTGAACACTTTAAAATATTTACTCAAGAAAAGTAAACATATCATAACAGTTTTGCTCCTGTGTGTAGTAAATGCCTCACCAGACTTGCTACATTTTTGTATAAAAACTTGTAACTTACACATTGCTCTCCTAAAGATACCTGAGACAATGAAGATTCAATGGCTTTTCAATTTTAAATTAACCTGATAAATTTCTGAGACTAGAAATTCAGCAACAGGTAAAAAATATGTTCTATGACAAAAAGTTTTAAAACTGTATTTATAGCAACTCTGGAATTCTTTCCCAGATCTCCCTACAGAATTCAACTAACTCATTATAAAAATGAGACCACAAAAACTATTCTTCCTAATATTTAACTGCAGTCCAGTTTCAAATTCTTCTGTATGTCCTCTTTCTCCATACCATTCCTAACAAAGAGAATGATAGCTCACAGAAGAAGATATTGAGTGCTCTTCATTAATCTACTTTTTAAAAAATAAATGCATCTGCATCAAGTTGCATTAAAACTATGCTGCAGACAGTTTCCTTAGTCTTTACAATATTTTCAACTATGAGGATGACTATTAGCAACCTAAATCATCACGGAATTTTACTTGTCCTTCTCACTTGGACCAACACGCTTAATTGGACAGTTATTACTAATTTCTAGTATTAACCTCTGGAAAATAATATGCCACTTTCAATGAGCACAGTTTTTATGTGACAATTAGGCCTGCAGACTAACAAGAAGAAACTTAAATCCCTTGCCAGTCTGAAGAACAATTATAACAGGCAATTACAGTGTAAGTTTCTTCACTGGCATTCCTTAACCTTGTAGACATTCCTAAAAGTGGAGAGCACTCAACATGTGTACTCGCTCAAAATCTGTGACTGCCAATTATGATAGTATTTGAATTCTGAAAATAACTTACTCAATATGACAACTTTGCTTTTGTAAGTTACATTTCCTTCAACAGAATTAACACTGAAATACATCAAACATGAGAAGTCAGCAGTCTGCTGGATTGCCCCTTTTTATAAGGCTTTTTTATCTGAGATTGTCTGATTCAGCAACTCCAGTGAAACACCACAGAATGAGCATCCTCCAGTGTTTGGTTTATTTTTGGAGGCTGAAATGCAAGTTGAACATTTCTGGCTTTGTTAAATGCTTGTAACAACTTCTAGGTTTATTCAGTAGGGTCTTCATTCTGAACAGATGTTAATGGGAAGCTATGAAGCACATTATTTCAGGCCTACTTGAGAACTCAGAAATAAAATTACTGTTTAACATAACAGATAATTTGCAACCTTTGGCTTAATTTGTAACACAAGAGATTTAGATTTTCCTACTCTTAGGAATGCAATCTAAATTACTTAATGGCTGGGATTTTCAGCACTATTCTTCTTAGTATTTGCCTAACTGGCTTAGTCACTCAGATTTAACTCTGTCCCAGTTTGATAGATTTACTTTCTTTCCCCTCCAGTGGCTGAAAGACATTTGAAGAAGGAAGGTATGTTGTACAACCAGTAGCAAATTATATTAATATAGCATAAAAAAGTTCAATTAAGAGCACAAAGAAATAACCATTTGTGTCTAGAAAAACTAGATGGCTTTATTAAAAATTCTGATGATGAAGGAAGAGATAAGGAAGACACGTCCATATTCTTGCAAAATTCAAATAAAGAAGCACCACAATAGCTTTACAGCTAAAAATATAATTAAAACACAAAAGTCAGTGGTTTAAGGGAAGGAAGAAATAAAGCAATAACCACATACTCTGGCACTCAGATCAGACACCCTCTTGAAAAATAAAGCCTCTTAAAAATCAATCATATTGAACCATTACCCACAAAAGTTAGCACAGCAGTCTCATACACTCCTTTAAATCAACAGGTGTTCTCTGTACCATGCATTACCTTATTAAGAAAAGAATCAGCTGCAATATACAGGAAGTTCAAAACAGTTTACATAATACCCTCTTCCCCTGGGAAAAAACTACTTTACATTCAAATATGAAAGCAGTGGTCTCTAGATATTATGCTGGGAAAACAGACTGAAGATTATAGAAAATTTGTCAGTGTCCCTTTGTACATTATTTTTTTTACAATCTTCTGCAAGATTAACAGCTGGTAAACAATGCTGCCTTCCAGAACTGTGACTTATCTTTTAGCAATACTTTTCCTCTGTCATTCCATGCTGTGTTTGAAAAACAGTGCATGTTGTAAGAGCCTAAAAGTCAAGCCATTTTAAGCAAATATCTAACTGAAAAATAAAGCTGTAGGAGGGCAATAAATAAATTCCTTAGCATCCCTTCCCTCTTTGTTCTATGAAAGCAAAACCCCTTTCTAATGTGGATTTCTGTCATGTAATGTGAGTGTCACTTGCTGACATGAAAAAACACATACTAACATAGGTACAGAAAAATAGTTCTATATTCAACTACCCACCACACCCATCTAGACAGGGTGTCTGCAGAGAAGAAGCTGATTAAACAGCAAAACTGGAAGATTTGATGGTTTGGACATTTTTTCCCAATAAATATCTACATTTTCTGCTCAGAAGTGCTTTACAAGTGAATGCGTTCCTGCCTGTAGAACAGGGGATTGAGGGGAAACAGGTGAAAAGAGGCTATTTGTTTAAAATGGAGTGGATATGATTCTACAGTCTCATGAAGCAGTAGCTTCCCACTCCTCCATCACATGAATGGCCATATGAAACAGCACACTTATGCCAAACCAAGTGCACCTGTGCCTGTCCAATAAAAGAGGAATTACACTTCATATACTGCTGTTCATCCCCTTCTGAATATCTATAACCAGGTAAAAAAGCATTAAAAGTCTTGAAATACTAGTAAAAATTCTAAAATGCCAAGACAATGGCCAAACACATATGTGACTATTTTCTGTCACACGAGATAAAAAATCCAAGAGAAATAAAACCTACACCTCACATTAACGCAGCAGATATGAGTGTACCTATATGAATTGTCCACGGATCATGTGACACTCATGTATACAGACACTCCTCCCTCCCCTCCCACCAGCAATGATTTTTCTCCATACAAAAAACCCATTAAATTAAAATAATAAACCACTCTCCCCCTCTTAATGAAAACCAGTGCAGACACCACTTGGAAAGCTCTTCATAAATCAGCCCACCCTCAATAAGTTGCATGCCTAAAAAGCTTAAAAGATTTCGGGTCTTTTGGGTTTTATACAAGACAAAACGTTGTAATGAACAATCCCAATGGATCTTTCCTTTCTGCACCTGAAGAAAGGATTTAAACGCATTGGGTTGCCCGGGTGGCACTGGGGACTGGCCTGCCTGCAGCTCTACAGGGTGGAGGCTCACCCAAGCTGACATTGTCTGGATGCCACAGACCACATCCCTCGCGCATCCCCAGCTCCCTGCCCAGCCCCGCACGGGCGGATCGCACATACACAGATCTCCGGCAGCCACCCGCACCGCAAAGCCCGCTTTGAAAAAATCACCCGCTGATGTTCGAGCCGTAGGACACGGGCCGCGGGCCGTTAAAACCTCGCCCCTCTCACACTCCTTCGCCCCGGTCCTCCCTGCCCAGTCTCCGGCCACAGCGGTTCCTCAGCGGCCCCCGCCCCACCGCCGGTCGGAAGGGAACCGGCAGGAAGCGCCTCTCCCCGCCTGCCCGCCCCCGGTCGCGGCGGCTAGGCAGACGCCCACCGGCTCGCCCACCACAGCCCCCACCCCAAAAAAAAGAAAGAACAAGAAGGTGGCTCAACTACTCACCTCGCCCCGGCTCCGGGGAGCCCCCCGGCGGGCTGGCGGGCAGCGGCGACTCCCCACAACACAGAGGCGCGAGGCGGCAGGCACGCTCCCGCTCACTGCCGGCGGCGGCACCACCCGGGCTCGGCTCCGCCTGCAGACCCCCGCGGCTGCTGCTCTTCCTCCCGCCGCTAATGGTGGCCGCCGATACCGGCTCCTGTTGCCGCTCCCTTCCTTTCCCGTTTCTTGTTTCCGTCAAGCGCGGAACCGCCCGGCCGCCAAAGCACGTCCCTGCCCGGCAGCGGAGACACCGCTCCCTCCACGCCGCTACCACCCCAAGCGCCCGCCGCCGCTCCGGGCTCCCCCGCCGCTCACTTCCGGTGCGCAGGCCGCACCTCGCTCCGCCCTGTCGGGGCGCCGCCAGCGCCCGAGTGGCGGCGCGGGCCCCGCAGCAGTGGGAGAGTGGCTGTTGGGCGGTTGCAGCAGGAATGGAGGAGCTCTGACCAGCGCCGCTGGCGCTGGGCCGGGGAGGTCGTGTCGCCGAGCGCCGCGGAACAGGTCTGGCCCGACCTGGCGGCGGGCGGCGCGCTGGCGGCGGGCGCTGGCCGTACCACAGGCGGCTCGCGGTACCGCAGGCGGCTCGCGGTACGGAACGCGCGCTGCGGTTCCAGGCAGGCTCTGGCAACGACAGGCTCTGGGGCGTGTTACCCGACCCACAGCAGTCACCCAGAGTTTCTCCTGGCAGATTACTAAATCCTGGAAATCCAACCCAAACTCTCCGTGTCCCGCAGAGGCGGCAGCGGCCGCCCCGCGCCCCTTGGCCAGAAACTCCCCTCCCTGTTTCTCATCCTACCGCAGCTTAAGTGCCGAGATCACCATTTTGTAAATTCTTCACCAAATGGGATGAAATGCTATAGGTGCGGCTGCAAACAATATGTGCGAGAGGAGATTCGTCTAAGCATAGCTTATTGCGGGGGCAGATGAGTGTATGCTGGGGCTCCAAGCCGGGGCACGGAGAGGTGATGCTCATGCTGCCTTCGGCTAGGAGGGTGGTGCTTCCCTTTGCTAGAACTGCTGTCATGCCGTGCCAGGACGCTGGCATGTTTTACAGCGGGTTTTATCTGTCTGTCTGTGACAAGGAGAAAACTGTAGTCAACGAAAGCACAGAATTTTCCATAAATGAGAGCAATTATGCAAAATTATGTTAATTGTTCTACTTCTGTAAATACTAATTTACCAACAAGGTTATAAGCTCGGTCAAGAGCTACATGAAGAGGAAACTTAAAATACAGGCTACTACACAGGAATATTATTTTCATATGTACATACAATTAAGTAATTTGAAAGACAAAGTTCACACATACATGCTAACATATAGCGCAAAAAAATCCTTGCTATATAAATAGCCTTAGCATGTAATCACCTCCGGATTTTGGACAATAGAATAAAAGGTTGACAACAATATGCCAGAAAAGCAGTTATGGATGCAGAAATATCAGACTGTTTCAACTGCATCTCTGAATGTCTTTTATGAAAAACTACATGTGTTCATCAGAGAGTACAGTAACCTGTAGTTGCAGATAGTCCCACCATTCAGAATAATAGACCAGTACTGCTACACTGCTTCATAGTTTCTGTAAATGCTCCACAATTAATAAATAATTGTCTGAGCTCACTGTACTTCACAAATGTGTTAGTGACTTAAATTTTCAGTGCTATTGTGCACTTCCTGAATATCAGCAATGCAAGTGAGCTGTCAACGACTGTGAATCTGATGTTATCAGGAAGTTTAGACTGTCTCCAGGTTGTATTAATCCCACCATACTCTCTTAATGAACTGAAGGGATAAGAATGACAACACCTCCCTTAGAATCAGATCAGTGCTTCACAGAGGAAGCGCAGTGAGTGCATGGGGGGGACAATACAAGTTGCAACTTGGGTACAATATGGCCAGGTTCATTCTGTAGCTCCATGGCAGCTCCAGCAATGTCTTACCCAGCACAGCACTACCAAGCCACATTCAGCTCCACAACAGCTCAGGAACTGCATGGCCATGAAGTGTGCAAAGCCTCATCACTCAACTAAGAAAGGAAAAAGAGGCTGTAGCTGTTTAATGCAAACTCTGCTTTTGGCATGTGGAAATGTTACTCCTTTGTATCAAACTTGTTAAATTGCCCTGAGCCTACGCAGACAACAGACAACATAGTTAATTTAATGCTGGATAGAGATCAGAGCCAGACCATTTTAAGCTTGAGGACCAGATTGAATCTATGTGAATCCTACAGAACCACCATCCAATTACATACATCAGTTACTACTGTAGAATCATCCCCCAGGCCAGGGAAATAGTACATACCTGCATTAGATGTCAGGTCAGGTTTTCAAAGTACTACAGTGGATTTAGTCATACATCTGCCAATAAAATTAACAGCTAATGAAATAATAAAAATAGTTATGCCTTCTGAGTAGGTTAAAAGGTCAGATTAAATCTATATCTGTTTCAAAATAAGGATAAAATGGATGATTGTTTTTCAATCAGGGCAATAATTTCATGATTATTGATCCTTCCTTCTCCCTAAATGTTATCTATCAATCTCAATTTTAAGTACCAGGTAAGCACTGTTGGCAGCTAAGCTCAACTTTGAATCTTTCAAAAGTTTTGTCTTCTGTATTTAAATCATTCTGAATATGGAAAAAATAAATAAACAAAGGTTATGTAGGCTTTTGGATCATTACATAGCTGGGGGAATTTCCATTAAGGACACACCAGGCAAGGTTTGGATATATAAGAGGTCAAAATCAAAAACCCCAACAACTCCCATTTTACTTGTTCTGTTGGACCTATAAAAGCTCAGTGACTTGTGCAGTAGAAATTTCACCTTTTGGTGAAGACCAGCTGGGTCTGATCCAGACTTTAGCAATCAAAACTGTATATATATATATATATATGTGCATGTATAGGTACATCTATATACACATGCACTGTCCTGGAACTTTGAGCACTGTGACCCCTGGCAGCTCTCACAAGGAGAAGAGCACCCTGACTGTTTCCACCTGCTTCTTTATCAAATTTTTGCCAACCAACCTCTTCAAGGTACAACATCATTAAAAGCTTTTCCTGTGCATCAATAGCTTGCTCAACCTGTACTGCCTCTATTGCTGCTCTGCTAGCTATAATGGTATTTCCAAATGGGAGTTATGAAGAAGTATTACACTATTTCTTATAAACAGGTATAGCACCCATAGCCATTAACATAAATAATTTAGCTTGCCCAGCCTATACATTAAAAATGTCTTCTCTGAGACCTTATCTACTGTTCAGTGTATGCAAGAATATCTTGAAGATCTGACCTTGAGGCAACAGGTGTGATGACAACAGTAGCCCATAACAGGAATGCAGACTTGGGCAGGAGCTTCTGGTGTTTCAAGCCTTCTGGCATGATACACATTCTATGGTAGAAACCACTCATGTTCTAGGTTAAGGCTGCTAAGCTTTCTCAGGGCTACTGTTCTTAGGAAGGGCTGCTGCTCTTTGCATGTGGGAACAAGTTCAAACAGAGGAGCACCACAAACATTAGAATGTAAACATAATTTTCTGAACTAATTTCATAAGTGTAAATCAGGAAAATCTTGACTAATTCCAGCTATAGTACTCCTGATTTACAATGAGTTGACAGCTCTGAATCCAAAGCACAGAACGATTATGAATAAAAATATAACCACTCTTTTGTTTATGCACTCTCCATTCCACTTCTCAGAACTAGAACCTCCCATTTCTCAGGTGATGATTTAAAGCACACAGAGAGCTAGCTACAGTAAGACAGTAAATCTCATTCATAGCAAAGGTCTGAATTCTGCTTGTCAGTACCAAACCTTGCTTGGGAGATTGTTCTTCATGACAGACTCATTGACTGATACTCTTTTTATGGAATTGCCACCATTACCATAATACAGACTAGCAAGTAATCTGTCTGTTGCATTCATCGTCATTACCACTTCTTTCAGTGAAAACTCAAACCACCCTATCAAACATCACAATAATCCAGGGCTAACACAAAGCAAGAAAACATTTCTTTTTGACCCTCAACACAATCAGCTTATGCTGCTGAAGCCGGAAACATTTTTGCCCCTGCATTGTTGTAATCTAGCACATGCAGCTGCAAATGTGGTCTTTGCTCACAAAGTTTCCTAAATCCCTTTTTCTTAATTCTGCTAACTTCTTTGCCTTGATGACTGTCTGTGGTAACTGTATTCCATAGACAGGAAATATACTGTGTGAAGTAATAGTGAAAATGTGTTCTGGAAAGTTTTGCTGTGTGAATTGAGGCCCCATCCCTGGAGGTGTTTAAGACCAGGCTGGACGAGGCTCTGGCCAGCGTGATCTAGTGTAGGGTGTCCCTGCCCATGGCAGGGGGTTGGAACTAGATGATCCTTGTGGTCCCTTCCAACCCTGACTGATTCTATGATATTCTATGATATTCTATGATATTCTATGATTCTAATTAACTCATTTTGCTAGACACTTGATGAAGTTTCATATTATGTAAAGTCTCCTTTTCCTCCAGGATTTAGATTACCATCCATTACATTTTATTCCACACATCTGACTTTCTGGTTCCTTTTTAGTTCCTCTGAGGAAAATCCTGGCACCTGTGCATCCATGCACATAAAAATAGGGAAGCAACAGTGCACACAAAATTAGGATCTTGCAACATACAGGGCACTGCAGTGACTCTGGACTCTCCTCCCAGGGTGAAGTCAGTAATTGATTTTAATGGGAGCAGGGCTGAGCTAATGCTGGCACTTTGGAAAATCCCACCCAGGGGATTTGGTGATACTGAAAGTGCTGCAGGCAGGTTAACTGTGGGGTGTTTCCACTAATGGGGAATGGCTCAATTGTCTTACTTAGTTTTCCTTCTTCAAAGGACAATCAGAATGTATGTATTTCTCAAAGTTCTCTTCCAAGCTGGTCTATTCTATTCTAGTCTAGTCTAGTCTAGTCTAGTCTAGTCTAGTCTATTCTCTTTAGAAACAAAATACTGTAAATTGTGCCTGTTTCTGGAGAGTCTTACTGAGTGACAGATAAATGAGTGGCTTTCTGTAGTGCAGTTACAGACCTTAAGATCTATCACAGCTCCAAGATCTATTAATACTCCTTAGATGCCTCTCTTTTTCCTTCATCTGACTTAATATGATTACAAGGGAAAAGAATGTAGCTGTGGGTCTCACAATGGCAATGGCCATTCATAAAACAAGGGATTTCATCATTATCTTGGAGACAGGAGTAGCCAATACATTTCTCTTTGACTATATGGTTAAAACCAAGAGAAAAAAATCTCAGTGGTGAAGATGAATTGGAAAAGGCCCATTAGCAACAGGGGAAAAAAAGGCAACATGAACGTGAATGAAGTGCCAACAACAGCAAGGAGAATGATGTAAACAAATGCCCAGGGACATTGATTCTGTCATGGTCAGTTTGTGGAGAAGTCACTACATGGTAAGGATGGTCTAAAAAAAGACACCAAAACTATGGCAACAGCATTGCAAACAACTCTGCAAATAAATATAGCTTGGAGTATCTTTGCTTTCTTTGAGTGATGCCTCTGAAAATTCTGTGGTTATTCCTTCATAAGAACTAGAAGTTTCTGACATGTAATTCACTTAAAATACAAATAGTGCTTCTTTTCTATACACTTGTGCAAACCACACTAGAATTTTCAGCATAGGAGCAAACATTATTCATTGCTTCAAAAGCATCAGAACATCCCATTTGCTATTGCATAATGGCAAGTGTTTGGTCATGAACATCACAGTGAAATGACAAAAGTATACCGGAAGTTTTGCAATTATGAGAACCATTAGTTTACATAAAAAGAACATGTCCACAATTTGTTCAAAATAATAAGGGAGGTGAGTGGTAGAGTGAGGTGAATGGCAGAGGAAGGTGGGAAATCAGCCTTGTTTCTGCTTGCTGTTTCTGCTTTGCAGCTCAGATTTGTCTTGTAATCCTCACAAAAAAAGTTCTCTTGCAATAACCTTTTTGACATGGCTTGGCTTTATGACATTTTAGACATAATGACTCTGCTTGATATTAAACTACAAGAGTCCCAGGATATGCCAAAGGTCAGGACTAGGCACTTCTCTAGGTCAGGCTGGAATAACTTCTCAGAAGGTCTTGGAAGTTCATGTTATCCATTATACCATTACAGAGGAAGGCATAAAAAAACCAACAAAGAATCATTTACCTTTCAGATTACTTTTGACCTTCTGTTTTTACTTCCTCCATTGCAGAATGTCTCATTTTGCACTGAAAAGTTTCTATTTCATGTCACTTCAGAAGTGATTTATTTTGCTTACTGAGTTAGAAAAAGAGCATTTTAATGTAAATGTTAGAAGTGTCTTTCCTTCAAGACCAAATACCTTATATGCAGTTAATCCTCATTACAGAATAATTACCTGCTAAATCTGATTTAATAATTATTAAAGTATATTGATTTTATGAATGTTCAATAAAATATTAATCAGTGACATTGTTGTCTGAAATAGAATTTTGGAGCTTCTCCTGCTGTACTGTGAAAATCTACTATACTACATTTAGCTTCCTCTATTTATAGACTGAAATAGTTTAAATTTAGTCAAAGGCACTCATGCACTGGCCATAATTTCAGGGGGAAGCTTTGTGTGGATGTACTGCAGCAGTGCAGTACAGTTTCTCGAGCTGCCAAGATAGAGATACTCGCATCTCTGGTATACTCAGCGCTAGCACTGTTTGTTTTTCCAGTTGCTGTTACCTATTTTTCCCCAGCTGTCTTCAGCTATGTTTTGTCCTTAGATCCTATTCTGGATAGTGACTCGCTCAAGTGCAGGGTTTTTGTCTTTATTTCAGGAGCTAGTAGACACCACTGAAGTTGCAAGACTGGGTGGAAACTACAGCTTTCTCTAGAAGTTCTGTGTTATTTAACTGTACCAAATATGTACAGAGCAGAACTACTCTTTTCTTGTCAGTTTTGTTCATATGTGAAATGTTTGACATATGCCTTGTAAATCACACATTAGGATTCACTGGAATTTCTGTCTTGACCACTTACATGACATTGGCTGAACTTGTTACATTTTTTTAAAGAAGTAGTTTTAATTGGTCCAGTTGCTTTTTAACTAGTGAGTGACTAAAAATAGTTGTAGGAAATTTCAGGTTCATTTTTTGAACAGCTGCAGATGAATAGACAGTAGATTTTTTGAACAGTAAGTTTCAGAGTTTTTCTCATTGCATTTTGAAACCTTAACAATTTATTTAAAAGCTCTCATTCTGGAATCAAAAGTGGAAAATAAATATTTTATCATGCTTAACATGGTCTGTGTGATGTTTCTGGACTTCTCAAAGGCAGCAGTCATGAATTTCTGAATAATTTTACTTATGAAGTAGGAAAAACTATATGGCACTTCAGAATAAGTTCTAAGATTTTTATAAAAGATTTGATGGGTAAGAATCCAAGCAAGCTTCATTAATTATTCCTTCAGAAAAAAAAATTTCCTTCTTGAATCTTAATGTGTGCTTTTGAGGAAGATGATTTGGGAGCATCTGTTTGGGAAAACTCAGCTCCCTTAGGTCTATCAGCGTGATCTCTCTCTCTTAGTCCAAGAGACACATGTGCAGTGTTTTACACAGGTACACCCATACACATAATTTATCTTTGCATGTAATTTGTACTGAAGGACTCAGGGATTACCTTTAACTAAATGAAGAGTGGGATTAAGTGAACATATGGTGTTAAGAAAGATGGAAATAAATCCCCCTTCATCTTACTCTGCCACAATTACATTGCTTATTAGTGGATTACTTCTGAGTCTGTGTGGACAAGGTTTCTGAGGAAGGAATTGACAGGCACAAAGTTCCCCAGGTCATACTGGTTATGAGGGAAATTCTGCAAAACTCAACTGTCTAGGTAAAAGGTACTTTGTCTTCTGTAAGAATCCTGAAACTCATTTTTCACATGTACTGTGTCAATATGTACATGTAAAGAAAGATAGGACTTACTAGTTTCTTTTGACACATCAGCATGAGTAGGTCGGTTTTCTGTAAGTCAGACTTACTTGTAAGTGGATGCTGCCTTCTTATTAAATGCCTTTCTATAGATGTGACTGGAAGTCTCATAAACATACCCTAAACTGACAGATTTTCAGCCTGAAAAACAAAAAACAGGTATTTTGAAAATTTATTTATGATATTAGGTTTTAAACTCATGATTTTCCTGATTATTTACCTGACAATGAGGCTTAAACCAGATTTTTAAAACCTGCAACATCTATTGTATATACCAACCAGGAGTAAATTGGATATCACAGTGTGAAAACAGCTTCAAAGGACAGAACCCACAGTCTCCCAGCAACTGCAAACCTGTGCATCCAGCGAGTGCAAACAATTCATGTTCAGCAACCTCAGTGAATTCTTCTAGACTGTAATTTGGAGGTCACCTTAATGACACTTCTCTTCCTAGAGCTCTACCTATGCTAGGTTATTCTGCAATCTTGCTGCTTCCTCCAGATGCTCCCAAAGGTCCATTCATGTTAACTAATTTGCCCATTAGACGCTCTTCACATTACTTTCAAAACCTTGTAAAACTCATCAAAAGCTAACCATTTCTTCCTCTTCTACTGACCAGTTGTCCTCTTCTCCAGCAAGTACAAGGTGTCTTCTCCTTGTGTCCTAAAATAAAGTCCCTGTACAAATATATCACAGAATCACAGAATCACCAAGGTTGGAAGGGACCTCAAAGATCACCAAGTCCAACCTGCCACCACAGATCTCATGACTAAACCATGGCACCAAGTGTCACATCCAATCCCCTCTTGAACACCTCCAGGGATGGTGACTCCACCACCTCCCTATGAAGCCACTGCATGGTCCTTATAAATCTCTTCCATATGCACTCCATTCTGACATCTGTGAAGTTAATAACACTACCAGAACAACCAGTAAGAATATAAATGTCTCAAAGCAGCAATCTGGAAATGCTTACAGTGCACAAAATCAATGTGTGTGTGTGTAACTGCCTGGTTTTATCTTTGATATTCTTGTCCTTCCTTTCCCATTTCCTGCACTGCATATTCTTCCACTTTTTATACTGTCAGCTCTTTCATAAGATGTAGATTCCCTATTACCTGTGTGTCAATATACGGCATAAGAAAGCACTGGACATAGTGGACAGTTGGTCTGGTTAAAGTGGTCAACTGGAGATGCCCAGGAATTAAGCTACCTAGATAGAATCACAGTTCCTGCAGGGCGTCTTCAGTAGTTCCAGACAAATAGTCCTATCCATCTTCTTCCATCAGGACAAAACTGTTGCACGGGAACCTGTGCAAAAACCTGTATTACAATACAGTCAATAAATGGTACAAAGGAAGCCTGGTCTTTCCAGGGACTTACTACTGTTAATTTACAAAAGTGTTGAAGAACATTCAAGGTGACCAGCTGTGCTCCAGTCTTTCCAGAAAGGGAGCCCAGGCTGCAGCTGCAGGTCTGCTCCCAGCGCAGGTTGTGTTGTGGTAGTGATACGGGTCATGGCTATCTAAGCTGGGCTGCACGTATGCTGCAGCAGGCAGGTATCCTGCATTGCCTGCTCCTCTGCTAGGACTGAAGAGAAATGGCTTGGTGGGAAGTGTCAGCCTCTGTGAGGCTGCAGTAGGATGTGGCAATGCTTGTAATGTAGTGGCTCCTTTCTGAGAAGCTCTCCTCTGCCAGAGGGGAAAATTGGTGGTGGACAGGGTCTCCGCATCTGGGCCAAGTTGGGTGAGTGTTGGTGACTGCAGCTGTGCTTCCTTTAAATAGTTCATGAGCTGTGCTCACTTTGGTTTTTGTTTCACAGCGAACCAGAAATCGGCCCCAGGCAACATCCCGTATGTTTTTTGGTTTTCATTTGCTTTGTTATGTTTATTCTATTGCTTTACTTAGGATCTAGATATGACTATGTCATGGATTTGTTGTGTACACTCAAAGACAGAAGCATGAGCCCAACACCTGTGTTTAAAACATTATGGTTGTGTCTGGAAAGTCAGAAAAATGGGAGTATGATCTGTTCTGAGCTATTCTTACACCATTGTAAACAATTTTAGCTAGCTAAATAGAAGTCCTGCCACTAAATACAAGTGTCAAATTGCAAGCAGATTCTTAGCATGCCAAGACCACATCATTGTAGTCCCAGACTTCCTATTAGTAACCTGGCAGTGCATCATGTTAACCAGCAGAAACCAGGACTGTCGTTACCAACTCCCTGCTTATTTCACTGTTTCTGTGCAGATCCACCTTTTGGTATGTCACAGAGGACTTGCAGGAGCCCCAAGGCATAACTTCTCTCCCAGAAGAGAATGCCCGCAGAGCCTGACTTACTGTTGGTCAGAGTGTTATATGCAGGACCATGTAAGTAAGATGTATTGAAGCTCAGATTTATCCCTTGGAAACAAATGTCCTTCTTCAATAGACTTGACAGAGGTATTTTTTTGCTCTGCTGCATCCTTAGGTCTCAAAAATCTCCCTTAACTTCACCTATCCCCTCTCCAACTAATCCTTGCTCTCTGCATGGTACGTCTAATTAATTTTCTGTTTCTGTTAAGTCTGGATTGAGACATCCTTGTCTGCAACAACCTCTCCAGTGTGAAGAATCAGACTATTTGCAAACTTCCATAAATACTTCCCACTTTAAAATTTCAAGATCCAAATGGCTCCCTGAGTGTTGATGTATTTGTTGCCTCCCTCGAACCTAAAGAATTCACAGATGGCAAGGAGATGTACACAAGAAACACATGCTGCTAATTCACTCTGAAAGCCTAAGATTAAGGCTAAGACCACTAAAAGCCCATGCCATTATATGAGTATCAGTCAAGGAAAGGAAATTTTGCAGAATTTATAGCTCTAATGCATACAAGCGTGTCCTAAGAGGAAAGTATTTTGGTCACTGTAACTAATGCTGAACTAGTGTAAAGCTATGTGGGTTAAACCGTATTTGTTTTTCTTTGTGTTAGTTGTCCCTCCAGTAGGGCTTTGTGTTTGAACAGTTGGCACTTTCAGTCTGTGCACAGACCTGGTGCATTGTCTCCTGTTACATGCATTCCTGTTCCTTTCTGATCAAGCATCATATGGGATGAACATAATAAATCTAGATTGGAGTGTAGAAGCAGAGCTCATTTTTAATTTTCTAGTGTTTTCTAGTGTTATTTAGTTTGTGATATAGTCTATATATTACTGGAACTCAGTGTGTGTATTTAACTTTGCTTTTCCCACTGAAATGTGTCATCTGTACTAAAGAGAACAGCTCTGCAGCACAAATTCCCTTCTAAGTAGTAATTGCTGTATAAAAATGAGGTCATTCTCTTTTAAAAACATTTATAAAATGATTTATTCTGCATTAAAAAAGGGGGGATTATTTTAAACTGATATGGTTTTGTTTGTTTCTGCAAGATCAGCCTTAAATGAATGCAAAATAGTACTGAAAGAGAGTAGGCCAAGGGTACTTCTTAATGGAAGTAATTTTCTGCTAAATCTGAAGCAGAATGGCATGAAGCTAGAAAATGTCTCAAACTTGGCTGCTGAAAGTTAGGAATTTATGTGTCAGTGACTAAATAAAATGGCCTGGTTTTACAAAATGGTTGGTAGGCACCCACATTTATCATTGAAATCAACAGGCATTGCATATGCTTAACACCTTGGAAAATCAGGTCACTTATATTTAGGAGTTTAAATATGACATTTGGAGCTTAAATTTCATCTCCTAGAGTTAAATTCTTAAGCCAGAGTATCTAATGCCTATATCTATTCCAATGACATAGGTTACAGTTAACTAAGGTTTCATAGAGCCTCCTTTTGAGAAGATCAACAAACCCATCTAACTTGGTGACACCTGCACACTTACTTGAGTGCACTCAACCCAGAGTGCACTCAATCCACTCTGCCTCTCACACAGATCATTGCTGAAGATATTAAACAGAACTGTCCTCAATACTGAACCTTGGGGAACTCCACTTGTGACTAGGCACCAAATATATTTAACTCCATTCACCACAATTCTTTGGGCCCATCCATCCGTTTTTTTTTAATCCAATGAAGCATCTACCCATTTGAGCCATGAGCAGCTAGTTTCTCCAAGAGGATGCTGTGGGAGACATTATTGAATGTTTTACTGAAGTCTAGGTTGGCAACATCTACAGCCTTTCCCTCATCCACTAAGCAGGTCACCTTGTCATAGGAGATCAGGTTGATCCAGCAGGACTTGCCTTTCATAAAGCCATGCTGACTGGGCCTGATTGCATTGCCCTGTGTGTGCTGTGTGAGGGCACTCAAGATGATCTACTCCATAATCTTGCCCAGCACTGAGGTCAGACTGACAGGTCTATAGTTACCCAGATCATCCTTCTGACTCTTCTTTAGATGGGTGTCACATTTTCTAACCTCCAGTCAACCGGGATCTCCCTGGTTAGCCAGAACTGCTGATAAATGATTGAATGTGACTTGATGAGCACTTCTGCCAGTAACCTCAGTACCTTTGGGTGGATCCCACCTGGCCTCTCTTCCAGCACATGCTCAGCCTTTTCCTCATCCTTGGTCACTGTATTCCCCCAGCAAGGTACTAGGTCTCAATTCTCACTTTGCATTGAAAAAGCATCAAGGATTACTTCCCTTTGATCCTTGAGAGATGTATGTCTGCATTGTACAAGGAAAAATCTTTATGAAACAGGGTGAATCCAGGGTGATTCTGGCTTCATCTTTCTTTGTCGTATGGTGCATTAAATGAGTTTGGGTACCCACAGCACCAATCACCACCATATGTTAGAGTCCATTCCCTCACCATTATGGAAGACTAATGGGTTATTAGTCCAAACATTAATCAGAACGTCATACACTGCTCTGTCATGGCTGCCAGCCTTTACAGATGCAGAATCTCAATCTTTGGCCCTTTTTAAGGCGGTGTTGTTACCAGCAAAATCACAGGCAAGTCACTACAGTGCTGCATAGCTAGCTCAGGGCCTAGCAGCAGCAATAGCACAGCTATGGGGACGTGGATATTGTCCTCTGTAGCTAGTTTAAAGCTAAAATTGCAAACACAGTATTTCTGGAGGCTCAGTGATACTTCTGCATCTGCACAGCTATCTTTAGTATTTCTAGCATGCAGCACGTTTATTTTACGTGGTTGAAAAGAAAAAGTTGCTGAAACTAACTCAAGCTCTTTCAAGGGACTTTTCAGATAATTTATCTCATCACTACTCCTTATTTTTAAATGTTCTTGCAAGGATGAGATTCCTGCACACAGCATTTTCTGTTTGGTGTTCACAGCTCCTTCTTCCCTGGTTTGTCTGGTAGAAGGGAATAGATGAAAATCACTGCAATGCATGCTCTATTTCTGTGTAGTTTGAAAAAGATATTTAAATGGCAAGTACTGGAGAGAGATTGTAGGAGTTTGAATGTTATTTTAAATGCCATTTGTACAGTGCCCATGGTAGAAAGTCCTTTATCTTCCAGAAGCCAAGACTTCCTCAATTGTGTAAACATGCTCTCAGAAGGCAGCACTGTGTTAGATCACCACTGTGCTATACACAAGTGGGGAAGGCTGGTGTTCCTGCATCCTGCAAAGCCCTGACTCCAACCCACTTAAATTAGGAAAGACTCTTGCTGATTTTAATAAGCTTTGGACCAGAGCTTACCCATGAGCAGCAGTGAATGTATGTGTGACCCAGATTCAAAAATGAGGTCTGCTGGGTGCATTTTCCAGGTAAAGACTGAGTACTGGCGGGAACCACGATGACAATGCAGGCTCCCTAGAGCAATCACTGAGCACTGCATGTGACTGTAATCTGCCTCAAGCCATGACCTGCATCTTCAGATATCTTTATGACATTGAGTAATTTATCTTTTTGACACATCTGCACGGAAAACTCTCTGACTAGCTTACAGCAAAGGAAGTGGCCAGGGAAGTAGGGTTGTGTTTGTAGATGCTGAAAAGCTGGAACTCCTGAGGAGTATGAAAAAAAGCTGAAGGTGTACCATCTCTGTGAAAGCAAACAAAACAGGCTTCTAGTTACCTTTATCCACAAAGGTATTTTGTCTAAAAGCTAGAATTAAAACTCAAAAGTTCCTGGCTTGGACCAAACCTCCATTGTGGAGTAGCATTTCATTATAGAAGTTATTTATCTATCAAAACTATTTTAAGACAGGAAGCATTACCTGTGGCTAGGATTAATCATCTCTGTCACATAGCCTGTCTCCTGAACGAGCTATTAATGCAGAGTATAGCTTCCTGACAGACAAGAAGCATGGTGTGGATTTTGTTAATTTCTGTGGTAGGAAGCAAAGCCAGGTAAATTGCACAGTGCATGGCATGTTGGGACACAGTGAAAAACATCTTAGCTGAGACTGCTCACTGTGTCAGATAGCACAGATGGAAATGGGCAAGGAAATGCCTATTGCAGCCCAACATCCAAGACTCCTATGCTGAAAAGGGAGAATGACCAAGCTGTTGGAGGCAGCTTGCACTTTTCCTCATAAGCCTCTGTGCTTTCTCAAGAAAAAGTGAGAGTGCAAGAAAAGCAGGGCACCACAGGGAGATAGAGCAAACATATGGAATGACAACACAAAAGATATTGGTGGAGGAGGAGAGGCAGAATGGCAAGAAAATGTGGCTGCTTGAATTGGCATTTGTTGCCTTGTGTGCTCAGCCTGCCCCAGGCACCTTGACTGCATACAGCAGGCACAGGGCACAGCGAGACCTGACTACAGAACATTCTCTCTAGACTCTTGTCATGCAGCCAAATGGCAGATATAGTGCATTGCCCTTTGTGCACATTCACAGAGGAGGGCAACTTGTGACAATGAGCCAGGGTAAGATTTTACTTGTTTAACTTGAATGAAGGAGGTCATCACATTTATCCTTCGTCTCCCCAGATGAGATTGCCTCATCTGCTCTGCTATTTGTATAGCTGTCTACACAGCAGAAATATTTGCATTTTTTCCTGGGCCCTGCAGCCAGTGCACCACTATTTGAGCTGGTAAGATGCCAGATTCTTACTCAGTTGTTAGACTGAGCTGATGATCTAGTCAGCTTTGTTATGTTATTGTCAGGCACAGCAGCAAGATAGCAGACATCACCACCACCAAGATCATCAAAGAGAACATTCACACTTAAGAGAAGAATAATCTCAGTTATAAATTGCACCACAAATCTAGCAATATTATCAAATATACAGCACTACAAATCTAGCATACTATCAGAATATGAATGCTAGAAAATGGTCAGGGCTTGACCTGCTCTTGTTGGATGATATGATGTGCTGCTGTTAGTAATGATATGACTGGAGCCATATGGGATCTTCAGAAAATTATGTGCTAATTATGTGTTAATGTGATCAGTTCTTATGTGCCTAATGAGTGGCTTTTTAGTGCTGCTCTACAGTTTATTTCCCAGTGGATCGACCATGTCTGATATCTTCAGAGATAAATACAGGAATCTGCCATTTGAAGAAAAGGATCTGTGATCTGACTCACTTCCCCCCCCCCCCTTTAAAATTACATTGGGGTGTCCATTTCAGATTATAATTACTTCTGTTCTGATGAGGGAAAAGACAAATTTTAAAGTGTAAGACAATAGAGAACTGTCTTCTGTGCATAGCCTGAGAGCAACAGAACAGAATCAACCCAGTGTAAATATCCCTCTTTATCTTAGCAGGACATGCAAAGGTTATTTTTAATCCTTTGAGTGTTTTGTACCTTTAAGACAGTATTTCTGAAACCAAGAAGCACTCACTGCAACATTAAGTATTGATTACTTAAAAATCAGCTCACGTTCAGTGTTTTTGTGGTATACTACTGAATTAAGGCATATTGCATTTTCACTCTGCTCTTCTTTAAGGTTCTCAGGTTTCAATGAACTGATGGGCAGCTTAGAGCTCTGGCACACTTGTCTTCAGTCTTCCTTATATACTATTTGGAAGGGCTGGGTGGCAGCTAACATCCCTTTCAGTCCCTGGTGACACAGGCTCAGACATCAGAGCTGTACTGGAGCAGGCAATGAAAGGACAGTGTACCCACACTGCATGATTTGAATGGCTGCACCATTCAGGTAGAGCTGCTTAGTGCATTCTTTATATGCTATGTTTGGAGAGTGCGCTCAGCACCAAAAGGCACTGTCTGGCAGCTCAGCTTCACTTCATCCTCAGCATGACTAATGGAATGAGGTGTATTTTCTATACTACAGTAGACTTGACAACTGAAACTGTGCCTCAAGTCACAGCTGGCCTTCTCTGTGTTATATTTTCCCTCTGAGCTGCTTTAGTCTTTTCATCCAGTTCCTTATGGTCAGCAGGCTGTGTGTATGGGTTTCTCTGCCGATAGCATTGTTCCCTGCCTTTGAAGCACCTGTGTGTTGCGATGTGCTTTTTACTTCACACCTTCCTGTGTAACTAGAGGGGTGGATGCTTTCCAGATATGGATTGGGAAATGACTGAATGTGTATATCTATGAAAAATAATCAAACAAAATGAAGGCTGGGACTGACCCTTGACATTTCACTGCAAACATTTTTATGCATGCAAGTTGCTTAGTTGACTTCAGAGAGGCCATTAGTGTTCATAAAGGATATCTGTGTGGAAGAGACAGAAAGGTGGACATTTCATTTATTGTTATGATAATGTAACTAGCTTGCGGCTGCTAGGAGATCATGATAAAGGATGTCTTAGAAAGATAGCAAGTTCATGAAGTGTTTCATTTTGAGGCATGTAGAGAATTATTAGCAGAGCAGCTGCAGCTTTTTATATCATTTCATAATGCATGCGATGTGGCATTTTGAAATTAAAACCCTCTTTGTGGCTTTTTGTCACGTACATCACGGCCAACAGTCTGCCTTTTCCAGAGCATTCCCTGACTGATTCTGCACAAAGGCTCAGACACCTTTGAGGAGAAAGGACATTTAAAGCACAAAACTATTTTCCAAGAAGGTAGGTAGGTGAGATTGCCAAATTGAACCAACCAGCTGTAAGGAAGAAACAGTCTGTGTTTCTGCATCTGTGCAGTGGAAGAGCTGAGACATTCCCAGGCGTGGCCCTGGCAGACACCAGTGCCCATGTATTTCTGGAATGAATGCCAGCTGCCTCCACATCTTATCACTCACACATTGCAATGCTGTACAGTCAAAGCCACTACAATTCAGAGAGCACACCACAAATTATCTCAGGAGAAAGTAATCAAGGATCTATTGCTCCTAAAAGAAGAGACCCCTGAAACCAGAGTCACATTACAAGAGCAGAAAATAGCCTTATGCCTGAGGAGCAGAATCTACAAACTGTTTATGCTTTCACTCCTCCAGGAGCTCCTGGGCATTTCACCTCAGCCATTAATTCCTACCAACACAATCACAGTAAACTGAGAACTCATTCTGATCTGTTTACATGAAAAGATGGGCACATGGAAATACATAGTATAATGCTACTTCTGGGTTACAGGAAATTTAAATGAGTCCTGCCATGAAGTTCAGCCACAAAATCTGTCTTCACAGACATGAAATACATTCCAAATCATTGTGGCAACTTGGGAAAAATATTGAATAATTTCTTGGTTTAGTTTCCTCATCTCTGAATAAGAAAACCTTTTTGCAGGGAGGGGCTTAGTTTAGAGATCCATGGAAAGCTTCCTCTACTCTGAAGGAAAATATGGCAAATATATGATAATGTTTTCATGTACATGAAGAAAGCAACTCTAAGTCCAATTACCCTCTTGTAGGCTTATAAATAGTCAACAAATTCCAGTGAAGATAGGAAAATCTGTAATATCTTCATACATACACAAAGGATCTATGGAGGCTCAGTCACCAAACATGACCTTGTAGAAACATTACATTCCTATGGAAAACAAGCCTGGACACTTAAAAGTGCTGCAGTAAAATTACCCTTGATGAGTCAGACCAAGAAGCATTAGATTATTAATAGGGATCGTCAAAGATCTTGTCCACTTGGAAATGAAAATCCATTGTTACGAAGGCAGAGAATGCACCTTTCTAGTGGATTAACTGCTGGATACCTAATGTCTTTTGTTCATATGCCAAAGCTTGTGCAAGGATAGTGCCCTCTATTCTCCCTCCCAAAATACTGCTGGAGATAAAGTGAGCTACCGCTTCCTGAGAGCTTCTACTGCCTGAAGGCCATCCTGTCTGAGCCACCTGTGAAACTCGTCATTTTGCCTTCTCTTATCCTTCCTGCAGCAGAAGGCAGGTTCATACAGGCTCCTCTGGTCTGCCCCTGCAAATCTTTGTCTCCCCTCCAACTTCAGTAATACCTTTTTCTGACATTTTGGTTTGCATAGGCTACAAGTCAGCAAACACACTGTTCAGGGCTGCAGGCTAGGGGTCCAAGCACCACTGCCACATTGCTCCCTGTTCCAGTGCTTGCCTATGTAGTTCAGGGACACAGTCTGTCCCTTCCCTCACCCCTTCTAGGCTCATTCCAATCCCCACCCACCCACACCTTAATCTAATATTAGGCATTTAGATTTGACTGGCTTTTGAAGTAAAGAGGTCAGGTTATTTAGCTTAGGCTGCTGGGTTGCAATTGCAGTTCTTCACATGCTGAGTCACCCTGGTAGCAGATGTCATCTAATTCTCATTTGAGGGAGAGGCACACGGTGAATTAAAAATGCACTGTGCACTGCTAAAATCTTACACAGTTGCATTCAGCAAGAATGAATGGGAGTGACAAGACAGTCAAATTGCAGGGGGTTCTACTATGAAGCAGGGTAAAATCTTTTGTACAAGTTCTTGGTTCAGTTCAGTGAACTGGCTAAATATAGAACACCCAAACCATTAGAAAAGGAAAAGAAATGGAAAGCCAGGGTAAAAAAAGACACTGATGGTGATGCAGGAAATACTTCTCAATTAAACCATTTCCACTGTAGCCTTTAAAATGTTCTCAGAAGATCACAACTGTAAAAAATGAGTCATTCCTTGTCTTCAGTGTAACACTGGCTGGATGTTGTTCACAAGACATTGCAAGGGATCTGTGTGACAGTAGGATAAATTGTTTGTTTTTACAGACATGTATAAAAACACACACCACTAGAAAATCAAAGCAACAGCCACAAAAGAGCAAAGACTTTCCATAGGAGGCAGAGAGCCATAGAAGGGCAGGCCCTGCCTGACCAACCTGATCTATGATCTGGTGACCTGCCTGGTAGATGTGGGGAAGGCCGTGGATGTGGTCTATCTGGATTTCAGCAAGGCCTTTGACACCATCCCCACAGCAAACTCCTGGCCAAGCTGGCAGCCCATGGCTTGGACAGCAGCACTCTGCACTGGGTTAGGAACTGGCTGGAGGGCCGAGCCCAGAGGGTGGTGGTGAATGGTGCCACATCCAGCTGGCAGCCAGTCACTAGTGGTGTCCCCTAGGGATCAGTGTTAGGCTCAGTCCTGTTCAATATCTTTATTGATGATCTGGATGAGGGGATTGAGTCCACCATCAGTAAATTTGCAGATAACACCAAGCTGGGGGCAGGAGTTGATTTGTTGGAGGGTAGGAGAGTTCTGCAGAGGGACCTTGACAGGCTGGACAGATGGGCAGAGTCCAACGGCATGAGATTCAACACATCTAAGTGCCGGGTTCTGCACATTGGCCACAGAAACCCCATGCAGTGCTACAGGCTGGGGTCAGAGTGGCTGGAGAGCGGCCAGGCAGAAAGGGACCTGGGGGTACTTGTTGATAGCAGGCTGAGCATGAGCCATCAGTGTGTCCAGGTGACCAAGAAGGACAATGCCATCCTGGTCTATATCAGGAACAGTGTGACCAGCAGGAGCAGAGAAGTCATTGTGCCCCTGTACTCAGCACTGCTTAGGCCACACCTCGAGTCCTGTGTCCAGTTCCGGGCCCCTCAGTTTAGGAAAGATGTTGAGTTGCTGGAAAATGTCCAGAGAAGGGCAACAAAGCTGGTGAGAGGTTTGGAGCACAAGCCCTCTGAGGAGAGGCTGAGGGAGCTGGGGTTGCTTAGCCTGGAGAAGAGGAGGCTCAGGGGAGACCTTATTGCTCCCTACAACTACCTGAAGGGAGGTTGTAGCCAGGTAGGGGTTGGTCTCTTCTCCCAGGCAACCAGCACCAGAACAAGAAGACACAGTCTCAAGCTGTGCCAGGGGAGGTTTAGGCTGGATGTTAGGAAGAAGCTCATCACAGAAAGAGTTATTTGGCATTGGAATGGGCTGCCCAGGGAAGTGGTGGAGTCACCATCACTGGAGGTGTTTAACAGACTTGATGGGGCACTTAGTGCTATGGTTTAGTTGATTAGATGGTGTTGGGTGATAGGTTGTACTTGATGGTCTCAAAGGTCTTTTCCAACCTGGTCTATTCTATTCTATTCTATTCTATTCTATTCTATTCTATTCTATTCTATTCTATTCTATTCTATTCTATTCTAATTCTCCAGGAGCCAATGACCCCAGATGCTCTCAGAGCTGAGAATGTCACTTGCTGTCAAAACCTGACCCAAAAGAAAGGAAATCAGGGTTGCATTTTATTATTTTGGCACAACAGACTTCAACAGCTGCAACCAGGGTTAATGAACTGCTAGTCAATTTCCAGAGGCATAAACCTCACAGTCAGGCACATTTGTGTCCCTGAAAATCTATCAAAATCATTGCAAAACCAAGGTCCTTTGTATGTGGCTCAAGCTGGTGAAGTGGAAGAGACAACCTGAGTAAGTGTAGGTCAAATGGGGTTAAGCTTCCTTTCTTGAAAGAGTTATCTGGAAAGGATTATGAATCCAGCAGCAGCACTGGTCATCAAATGTCCTCAGATGTCTCAGCACTACTGATGCTATCTTCCAGCAAAAAGCTTAGGTTTTGTTCCTTTAAATGTATTTGTTCTTGAAGGTGTTTATGGCACTTGCTGGCAGGTGACATTGGGAAAATTACTAGACTCATATTTGTTGAAAAGAGTTAAATTATTACTGGAACATTTGCCTCTTTCTCCCCCCCTCCCTCCCCCCCCAAAAAAAAAAAAAAAAAAAAAAAAAAAAAAAAAAAAAAAAAAAAGAAGCAAATCCATTATCTTCTTCCAGATTTAAATTTCTGTAAGTGCAGCCTTCTGGCTGATTAGGTGGGTTTGTGGTTACAGCCCTGTTTCACTCTTCCTACATGCCACTGCAAGTTCTGAAAGCAAAACTTTTTAACCTTAAAACTGTCTTGGATGCAACTGCAAAACTTGTGCCTTTCTACCCCTGGCCCTTTAAATCACTTTCAGACCAGTACCTTACTTCAATTCATATCAACAGGATTTCAGAGGAGGGAGGTACGCCAATGTTTTGTCTTTTATGATCTTCAAGATAAAGGTTCTAAATGTTTTTACAAGATGGAAAAAAAATATTTGTAGGGCTAACTAGGGGATTTGGAATACCTAGTTCCAATGACCAAGATTTGAGGCAGTATTTTCCCAGAAGGTGGCTTGGAAATACCTTTCACGTGACACAGAAACCGCCCCCCCAAATGTGGGAGACTCACGCAGATGAGGTTTTGTACAGATTATCTTCCCACACCTATGCCAACACTGCCCCTGCAGGAGCCAGGCTCTCAGGGCTCCCCACATGCTGTGGGGAGACATATTTAATACAGTAGAGCTGGAAAACACTTCAGATTACACCATGATCTTTAGATTATTTTTTTTTTTTTAATTGTGTGTGTGGTTTTTTAGTTTCATTTTGTTGATGCTTTGTTTGTTTGCATGCTGTTTTGGTTTTTTTCCTACTGAGATCTATTAATTAGGATGTTTGACTAGGCTGGTGAAAATAAAATCTGAGGAAAATAGACTCCAGGGAAGTATGCCATCTTAGTTGGGTGGAAGAGCAAATTAGTCTATGGATTACTTATGCCTTCTTTTCCAATGATATTTGCTCTTTCAAGGCTTGATAGTCTGCTTCATATTTACCAAAATAAAAGCAATAATATTACTGCAATCCAAGTGCTTGCAAGTAATTTAAGAAGGTATACAACAGTTTTCTTCAAACAGTCACAGATTACATGGTCCTGTCTATGAAATTTTTCTGGAGAGAATGGCACAGTCTGCAAGATTTCCTTAAATTTCCAGCATTTTATTCTGCCAAAAGCAGGACACAAGCTGGGCCACAGTGACCTTCTCCTCATGATCTGGGTGGAGCATTGGCATACAGAGTCCTTTCCTGATAATACAGATACTGCCCTGGGACTCACAGGTGACAGCAATCAAGCTGTGTAAGGCAGTATCTGTATTATCAGGAAAGGAATGCCCAGGAAACAAAACCATGACCCATATTCAGTCCTGGTATAAGCTGTATCTTAATTTTCTGTGATTATTTATTTTGTAGCCCAGAGTAGAAGCCTAATCAGAACTCTCTATTCTCTGCTTATATAACAGCACTCTCCACATACCCTATCCTTTCACAGGCATTATTTTCACACATACACACACAAAGAAGATGCAGATACTCTTCTAAAAATGCAAGCTGCATAAGCCTTGCTACCTGTTGGGAGATATGGGGCAGTGGGAGACTGCAACTTGAGCAAGTGTAGAGGATCCAAAGACATGCAAGTTCCAATAGGACTAAGTCTGAGTATAATCAAATCAACATACAGTGTGCTTGGCACTTCATTTGTTGCAATGTTCTCTTCTCTTACTTGTTATTTAGATTCAGTGCCTCTATACACCTGACTGGGTTTTTTAACAGCCAGTGGGTGATTTTGCACATTCTCCCAAGGTTAGATCACTGAAGCTATTTTCCTTGGATAGGTTTCATGCATATGGACTGTTGACTACCTTCTTGGTCTTGTTTCCTGACAGTGTGAACTTTTTTGTCAAGGGAGCTCCCTCCTGTAGTGGTGAAAAGGTTGTAGGTGGGTGATGGAAGATGTCTGATTTAGTGTCTTTTGTGAAGTAGCTGTAGGTGTCAAAAGAAATTCAGGCCACTCTAAAAACAGCCTGCACTGTCAGCAGCAAATATGAGACAAACTGCAAGATGAAATGTCTGCTTTCTTGAAAGAAGGCTTAGTAAGAATATAGAAATTCAGTCAGTGAGAAGAGAAAGTCTCCAATGTTAGCAAATTGGGAAAGTTTATACAATATGGCTCAGTCACTCTTGCTCTCTCACATTAGAAATGCAGAGCTTAGTTTTACAAGAGTCCTAGGAGACTGTGCAGTTCTCAAGAAATTAAAACATCCAGTAAAAGTAAACTGGCCCTAACTACTGATTTCAGAGAGAGTGCTTTCTCCTCCTCTCTCTTCTCTCCATCTTATAAAACCAACATACAAACTTTTGATTTGTAGTGAGAGGTTCTAGTTTAAATTTAGAGCCACAGAAAACCATTTAAATCTACAGCACAAGAAAAAACTGTCTGAGACCATCATCATGGGTTTACAGGGCAGTACCAAAGCTAGCACACAAAACATCCAGTGTTTCAAATAACTCATTCACAAAATTTGTGTACTATGTTCTGGAGGGATTAAAATCCTGTTTGCCTTTTGGGAGTTGTCACATTGAAGCCAATTAGATTACTCATTTGTTTGAAGCAAGCAAGATTTAACCCTCAAAGAAACAAAATGAATTTGCTAAATGAAAAGGATTAGATTTTTCTATATAATGTTGTGTTAAAAACCAAACCAAAACAACGAACAAACAACAACCCATAAAACTCCAAACCAAAAAGTATCTCTCCCTCCCCCTCCCCCCCCCCCCTTTTTTTTTTTTTTGGGTACAATTTGAAGCTAGAAGCTGAACAGGATTTCTGTGCCCTAAGCATCTTAATTGTAGTTGCTAGCTTCTTTGTCTTGCCATGTTTAAATCAGTACGCCAGTGCTAGTGGGTGCTTTTCAGTACATCATATCAGGACAAATTGTTCCTGGAGGGTAGAGCCACTGTCTTGCTTTGGTGTTTGCACAGGGTATGCTGTTTGGACTCCAGCAGATCCAGACTAATTTGCAATGGGTTTAAAGTTGGGCATAGTTTCTGATTTGGCAGTGCTGCAGGCTGGGGAGCCAGCTGCAGGTTTTTTGCCATTCATGGGATGTGTTGATACTGGAAAATAAGATGCCTATGATGGTGGTTTACAAAATAACAGTCAAGTGTTTGACCCTTCCTTGGAAAGAGATGAAACTTAGATTAAGGTTCTTTGGCTGAGTTTTGCATTTGGGTTCTTTCAGCACAGGAAGAACATCCCTTGCTAAGTAGCTAAACTCACTCTCTGAATTGGTGTGAATGATGGAGGGATGGTGCCTTTCTGTGAATGGACAACTTCTGCATGGCTGAGGGTAAAACAAATGCACCCACAGTCCACTATATCTCTCACATTTTGTCATCCTTCCTGAGCGCCTGAGATAAAGGTTACTGAGCAATCCTATATTTCTGTCGTCTTCCTGGAAGCTGTACATGCTTTCAGGTGCATCCTCTTTCATGACCATTTTATACTGGGCTTCTGCTCATGAGCTCTGCTGCAGTGGTGGCAGCCTCTGGTTTGAGAAGCTGGATTACACATGGGCAGTAGGAGACAGATCCAGTCTTTCCCCCCTGCTTCTTGCAGAAGCAGGGAGTGGCAGCACCTCTAAACCAAATCTTGTTCGCAAAGTGGACCTGGACCAGGACCAGGACCACATCTAGGTGGATCTTCCCAGTTTTAGCTAAAGATATGTTCCATCATGAACTTCCTCCTCCTAGCACTTACAATCTGTTTTGAAACCTGAAAACATAAAATTAGAGCAGCATCTGTATCACATGCAATGATAATTCTCTATGGGGAGGGTCCTTACAGCAATGAAAGGTTTATGCTTCTTCTCAAGACAGGGGCCAGTATTCAAATGAGTGAGATGAGAGTGTGGCAGAATTATAGAAAAACTTTGGAAAATCTCTGACAAACACAGAAGTACTGCTCTTCTGTTGATATATGTAAAAGGAGTTTTGCAGAGAGAGGAACAGTGCAGGCTTTCAATATGAATGTTTCTGAATCTGAACATTATAAACCTGTTACTAATTGTTTGTATTCCATCCCCAATTCAGAGAGACCAAACAGAAGAGTGATTTCATAGCGGATAGTTCTTCAATCAATGATAAAAATATTTGGACATTATGACAATTCTTACCAAGGCCAAGATTCAACATAGGAGGATACAGCATACATTGAAAGAGAGATTTACATGCATGTTCATTCTCTACATAAATCTATCTCCCTCCTCAAAAACATCTGTGAGCTCCACAGACCCAGGGTAGCTGTAAGACACAAAGAATGGAAATTTCTAGTTTCTTTTAATACTTCAGCAATAATGTTATTTATCTGCTAAATGACAGACCTCTTGGTGGCAAGAATTTCATGTTCAACCAGACTGCTATTTGAAGTAACCTGAAAAGTTTACATCTGTTAATAAGAGAAGGAGATAAAAGTTTGCTAAGGAACAGCTGTAACCCTTGAAGAGCAAACCAAAATCCACTCTGGCAAGGTGCTGCCCCTCAGTCCATTACTACAGACTGCAGAGAAGACTGATAACCTGTTTTCCCCTCCAGAAGGCTTCTGGTTTACCCAGGCTGGTACCAAGGCGGAGCAGAAAGTATTAACTGAGAAGAAAGTGATGCCAAAGATGAGTGTTGTGAATAAGCTGAGTGATCAAACTGTGCTGGAAGCTAAATTCAGCTTAGTGTAATATATCTCTTGGACTACACAATTTTTTCTTGTTGCTGCTCAGGCAGCCCAAGCCTATGGCCTCTGTTGCTGAGGAACAAACAGTGCAGGTTTGCTTACACCTCTATTGCACTAATTACTTTTGCCCAGCTGCTGCAGAAAACATCTGCCCTGTGGTGACAGTCCAAGTAGTCACATCATCAGACAAGATATCAATAAAGGCAGATCTCCTCTTATTAATATCTGAATAACTCAGAAAGAAGAAAAGGGGAAAGAAGTTCAGTCAGGAGAAAAGCTGCTGTCTTGTCATGACAGGTGTTACAGTGTTGCCCTGTGGATTTTCTGCCACTAGTGTAAAGAGGAAACAGGAAAGGCTTGTCCTTGCTTCAGAGGAATAGATAAAGCACTAGGTGTGAGGGCTGCAGCAGCTGGTGGGAGCAAGAGCAGAGGCTATGTAAAATGTGGGCTATACATAACCATGCTCTGCTGGATGCTGTACCCAGTTCTCAAACAGTTACACAAGGAGAGAGCCTTGCCCACTCACAGCCAACATTGAGGGTGCTCTTGGGACTTGCTCTTGCCCAGATGAGCACTGACCCTCCCTGCATCCCAAACAGGGACCAAGCATTTTCTCCTGCAGGGTTTTTGTTTCTTGGCTCTGCTGCCCCAGGGCACAGAGGCACCAGCCACTGTACAGGCAAAGCCCTCTTCAAGATTGGCCTCTTCTACAATTCCAAGCCAGACATGGGCGATGCTGTGTGGGGATTCCATTAAACTGTTTACTTTTTCTTCTAAGACTTTGCCAGAAGTCTTTGCCAAGGTATCTTTGAATGCAACAGAAATGCCTTGGACCTTAGTAGTGTCCTTAGCTCCTGTAAAGCACAGGAATGGTGAGCATCACAGAGTGTGCATTATCTTCTAAAGAGGCTCTTTATTATTGCAATGTCAAGCTAGGAGAGAGCATGAAAAGAGCAAGGCAGGCGGTGACTATTATTGGAGTTGTTGTGCTATTCAAGGCTTGAAAAGTGTTGCTCTGAGCCATTGTCAAATGACCCCTGCTTTTAGTGCAGCTGGGTAGATATTCTCCAGTGTAGGGCTGTTGGGCTGAATTCAGCCCTAAGTCTTTGAGAACAGGGCTGCTGTGAAGAGTGACACACAGCTCTCTGCTAAGTGGGAATATCAAGACAGGAGTAGCTTAGGGGAAAAAAAATAGGTCAAAGTATTTCTACTTTAAGTACTTATCAAGAAATAAAGAAGTGCAGCTTCTTTTCTCTGGTTTGCATTTCAACAATTGAGAGGGGTGCCACAGTGCCAGAGCTGAACAGGCAGCCTTTACTCCAGGGCACCCTCTATGGGGTGAGGCCACCCAGGGCTGCCCTGCAGTGCTGCCCGCAGCCTGGCTGCTTGCAGGCTCCCGCACCCGGAGCTCCTGCTTATTTCCTTAGGAAATGTTTGCAACATGTAAGAAATGCTCTTACCAGCTTTTGCTTTCCTGTTGCTAAATATCTGCCAGGCTTCACTGGCATAAAATAAAGCACAGCATCAGATCAAGTTCACTAATAGCAAAATCTTATTAATTCTGCATTTTCTCACCATAGGAAGGCGAGTCATGGGATCCTTGGTTACGTAGTCTTATTCTGCAGGGCAGATTTTATTTAACATTCTTGGGGCCAGACATTCAATTGATGTAAGCAGATATAACTCCAGGTTGTAGTTACCCTGATTTATACTACCTGCAATGCTGACCCTTTGTTGATTGCATGTTACAATTCTCTGGAACTTCTCTTGCCACAGACTGCAATAAAAAGCTTTTTTTTTTTTTTTTTTTTGGTGGTGAAACAATCTCTTTGTTATTATGGTTATGCTTTAACAATGACTTTGTCCTTCCACAAACATAACATACAGTCTGCCTAGGAGTTTTGAGAAAAAATGCTTGTGCACAATGACTACAAATAAAACAATAAAGCAAATTGTTTTCACTTCTAAGCACAATTGTTATTCCTGACTTTAAATCTGTCTATCTGCATGCAATTAATCCTCTTAGGAACTGTTGACTATTACCTACCTATTTCCTTCACTCCTGGCATTCACTCATCCCCAAGACAATGCCTGCTAATTTCTAATTTAGCCTGGTTTAACTAGCTCAGCTATTCATCTTCCTAGCCTGAACTGGTCTAGTTTTTCCATTCATTTTTTAATCTTTCTATCTTGGTTTTTTTTTTTTTGTTTTCATTGTTTCAACCTCTTCTACTGTTCTGGTGAGAAATGCTAACCCAACAGTCTGAGGACCATAGGCTTGTGTTTCCCCACAAGCGGCAGCAGCAGGCGAAGAACCCTTGGCTCACCTGGCCTGGAGGGTTTGTCCTGAGGCCAGCCAGTGTGGGCCACCTTCTATTTATGCAACAGCCTATGGCAGCAATGGGCAGTCCAGGAGCAGACCAACAGTACACCTGAGCTGCTTTGAGCATCAGGATACTCTCTGCTTTTGGTGTCTCCTCTTTGCCTGCCAGTATACTCCCTTTTATTTGTCTCATTCTCCCAGAGGCACATGGGAAAAGCTCAGACTCCCTGAATGCCAGATACTGTTCCATCTAAATCTGCATTCCCCCTACCCTTCATGCCCACTCTGTTTAAGTACCACATCCTTTTACACAGCTCAAAGCCTGCTCTAGACCTATGGAAGCCATGTGCACAAGTGCCTGTCAGGCAGCTTGCTATGTGATGATCTGAGGCTTGGAGCAGAGGCTGTCATTTTACTTGAATGGAGGCCATTTCCCTTACAATGACCTTACCAGTGAGCATTTCCTGTAATCATCAAAAATTCTTACAACACTACAAAAGGGGTGGCAGAAACAGGCCCTTTTTCACGCACGCACACGTGCGCGCTCGCACACAAACACACACACATTTATTAGTCTTCAGAAAGAGAAGAGCTAAAATCAGCAGCAGACATTACTACTTAAGATTTCCTCCCTGGATTTCTATCCTGGTAGTATGCAATTGAAAGAGACTGTGTAAAACAGAAGGAAAGTAATTAGATCCCTTAAGTTTTTGCATCTAAATTGATGCAGACACCATAAACGAGTATTAGTCTAAGAAATCTACAGGCATCTGCACTTTCAGAGCCACTTCAGATTTCTAAATCATAGAATCTGCTCTGCATTTTCATCAGAAGTATTAACATTGATTTCTTCCTAAATCTCTATCTAGTTGCATAATGGAATAGATTTACTACTCTCTTTCTCTATTTGGGTTTTAGCCCTTCCATTGTACTGCATGGAGGTGTGATTTATTTGTCCTCATAAGAACCCATAATTAATGTACAGATTGATTACACAATGTCTGACAGACTATGCCTTGCAAGTCAGTTTTGAGCTCAGGGAGTGTGATACAGCTGAGACTGCGTATGGTTTAGTGTTATATAGGAGGAATTTATGGGAGATACTTGGAAGCAGAAATCAGATTAAAAGAGAGAATTATTATTCTTTTCTTGCCTAAATATGAATGTAAATAAGACTATACATAGATTTTCCACACTAGTCAAGGAGAAGGATTATGAACATTTCATCTAAGAGACGGCATGATTAAATTTTCACTTGACACATGAAAAGCTTTATTCTGTGATTTAAAAACAAGAACACAGTTATTAGACCAAACTCACCAGTATTCCCTTAAATGATTGCCACATGAATGGAAAATATGGAGCATTCAATTGATATATTAGTAGTTCTTATATAGGGTAAAGTTTTCAAAAATACCCCAAAATGTAATAATTTTAACAGCAGGATTGACCATCAATAAATCAGAGATAACATTCATTCAGTCACTGCAAGCTCATTTGAATATGGAAATATACTCCAGCTTCAGGATTCCAAGAAATGCTTACACAAGATGAGGAGAAAATGGCTGTAAAATGTCAGCTACCTTGATGTTCTTTCTATTAAACAAGGAAGAAGCCTGAATCTATTTTGCCTGCAGATCTGGATTTACCTGTGTGATAAAAATTATTGGAAAGCCTTTGCTGGGAGTCATTAAAAAAAAAAAAAAAAAAAAAAAAAAGTAGAGACTTAATTCAGTCCTTTTCCTGTCCAACACTTGCTGAGACTTTATTAGCCAGCATTGTTCACATCTGCTTATAGGAAGCACACCAGAGGAGCATGTGATCCAGCTGTTGCTATGGTATCAACAGAAGAAACAGTGGTAAGAACCTCTCCAGCTGACACCTGAGTTAAAGGGACATTGTCAAAAAAGATGATTTGAGCATAGTTAACCTCCAATTGTCAGATTTTTCTAAAAGAATGGAGTATTTAACACTCCAGTGAGAATTAAGAGCACTGGAGCCTCAAGGGTGGGGAGGGTGTGGGGGGTGGGGGTGGGAGGACAACAATATCAAGAATTCTGTCATGTGATTTCTTTTTAAATGCCTCCTTAATTTAGTAGAATGGCATCTGCTTTAAACTGAGTTCTGAAAACATTCAGTAAGCCTAATTCACCATCAGTACAAGAAGGTAGATACCTAAGTCATTGCAGATAGCATCTTGATCCATTCTTTCCTTGTCTCCCTCCTCATATTTTCTGGAGTATAGATAATATGAAGATATCAAAACCTCATTACCAGATACCTCCTAAAGCAATGTTGCTCACCCTAATGCCCTGCTGCTGCAGTATGCATACAGCCTACCAGAAAAAACAGACATACAGAATGAGGTTTGGAGACTGGTTTTTTGCATCTTCCTCAGGTGGAGTTATTCCAAGTGCTGTCAACTAAAAAGCAGTGGAATTCCATCAAATGTTTGTTTGGCTAAGTACAATACTCAGCATTTTGTAAGATAACTAGCAATTTGGAGGCTGCAAAGCCTTGGAAGTTTGGGATTTTCCTTTGTTTATGCTAGTGCTTACCTTCAGTGGGTCAGTGAGAAATACTGGGATTACTGACCTGTCTGTTTCATGCCTGTGGCCAGCCAGACTCAGCCTGTGAGTCTGAAAGTGAAAACAATGTACTACACATGGAGCATCCCATGCTCTGGGCCTTGGAAGACATCCATGGATAAGAAAGCACATGTTTGATATGATATTTGGTCATAAAATGGCTGTGAAGCAGCTATTCTTGTTCCCAGAGAAATTTTCTGTTTCTGCCATCCCATCCTGCAAGTCTTGAGACTACTTTCTATGCCTGGGAATTAGTCTACAGCCACTCAATGTGGTCTGAGTGGAGAGACTTATAAGGCAAAAGCCCAACAGAGGCCAAAGCAATGAGCACCGGGGAGCTCATGTTGCTCCACCCATCTGTTCAGATGAGGCTGTAAATCTCCCCATTGAATGCTTGTCCTCCTCTGATGTGATGTGGCTGTGGGTGACTGTAGCAGTGCTCAGGAGAGCCTATAGAATTTGCCACTTCTGTCCAGTTCTTGGGAAGCAGTGTACTGAGGGGTACCAATGTTCCCCCAGCTAGGAAAAGCTAAGGTTTAGGATTTAACCTAGTTTTGGATGAAGCTTCAAGTGAGGCTAATTTTATCATGATGCTTCCTCTATCTCTAGCATTAGTCTTGATGTTGATAACCTCTGAGAGCCACCGCCATGTCCACAGAACTACTGTGTTCCTTGTAAAATCAGAGGACCAGGCATAAATGCTAATGAAAGCATTATGCTGCGTTGAACAACTGTGATCAAGGAATCTGCTTCTCTGGCTTGAATGCAGATAGTTTGCACTGGTAAAGTGTAGAGAGGGCTTAAAAATTTATTTCTTCTCCCTGGTTCCTCTTCAATATTATAGACTTCATGAATTAATCAGGAGAATACTTGGTACAGTAGGTGGAGTTATGAGAGGCTGTTTATGTTCAGCAGGAACACAAAATGCTTTGTAAAACTAATCCATAAAACAAAACCTTTCAAGGATTGTATGGCATTCAATAGCTCACTTATACATCTTGACAATAAAATATGCACAATCTGGTATTACACGGCTTATTTTTTTCCCCTGACAGAATATGAATAATGTAAATATATTTTTGTTCAGCCACAGACCTCTTTCCATGACCCAGTCAAATATTATCATTCTAGACTGTACTGCCCTGCAAACTAAACCTGAAGACATCCCATACTGCACAAGCAGTCCTGCTATGTACGTGTGACAGGACAGCAAGACCAGGCTGAGAGCCTGGATAAGGAGAAGTGGTTCTCATATTGTTCCAAGATATTTCTTATAATTGGCCTCTGAAAGTTCATCTGCTAATTCCACAGTACAGGAAAGCTTCAACTTTTAGTAACTCAGAAAGAGTACTTCAGGGCAGCACTCCACAGTTCAGAAGTGCTGATAAGTCAGCTTATCAAAATGCTGATAAAGAAGCAACAGAAAAGAAGTCTGGGAACTTCTGCTGAAGGGTTGTTCAGCATGCTGGTGAAGGCAGGAAACTTGGCAGTCAGTGAGGCTGCTGCCTACGTTGTGTCTGCCCCTTGCTCTGGCCCTAACCTCTCTTCCATTATGTCTGGCACTAAGCCTTTGTTTGCAGGCTTCTTTCTGTTGATTACCTCAGAACTCTAATGTCTGCAGTTTTTCCTTGTTTTGATTAATTTTAGTTGTTCAGGACAAAATCACAGCTTTCCTTCAGAAAGGGAAATCTTTGCCAGGGACACTGCTGGAGGTGTGAATGTATCTGATGTCCAGTTCTTATCTTTCTTTTCTTTACAGAAACTACTTAATTGCACTATCTATTGCCATCACAAGTGACTATTTCCAGTCCAGTTTTTCACCTTTGTCTGTGTATTTTTGCATCTTTGCCTTGGCTTTCTTTACCTGAAACTTTCAACAAGCAGAAATTCTCTTCAATAAAAAAAGCTATTTAAGCCAGGAGAATTTTCTCTGGCTCCTACTTCTGTATATCCCATGGACTTCTCCTTCTCTTCCCACATCCTTTACACCTTTGTATTTGCCTTTCTGTACTTGTGCTGCTCAGTCTGTGTACTAGTATGATCTCACCTCTGCTACAGTTTAGTCATTTCCTCTTGCCTTGTGCAATCCCATTTCCCTTCAATCTCTAGCTGCCAGCTCTGTATCCCTGCAGCAGGCTCCTTCTGCCATTTCCACGTATACTGTGGGAGGTTACAAAGCTATATCTATATCTATATCTATATCTATATCTATATCTATATCTATATCTATATCTATATCTATATCTATATCTATATCTATATCTGTCCAATCAGCTCTTGAGTGGCTGTTCAGCTGCAGATTTCAGCCTCTCATTATTCCAATGGGCATATGGAATTGACATAAGAGAATATGAAGGTCTACATCAGCATGAGCAAACTAGTCAAAGCTGACTCTGTGCATGTCCTGCATGTTCCCAGATATACTCTCATGCCTATTTATAATTTCTACTCATTTGGAAACCAAGGTTATTGCTTTCCATAAACAATTTGCTTGGAAAATATCCCATGTAGTCTTGCTGATTTAGTGAACACTGCCCAGTTACCCTAAATTATTTCCTTAGCTACATTTTTATTAAGAAGCCCAGATTGTCTTTAGCATGAGGTAGGTTCCAAGGAATGAAAGATTAACACCACCAGGGTTTCCCTGGAGATTTCAGAACACGAAAGGGAAAATTTCAGGTGTACAGAAGGCAAAATCCTGTTAAGGCAATGTGTTCACAGCTCTTATGAAGGGGTGGGGGGAAAATACTCATAAAGTAAGATCAATAAACCAAATGGTAAATCAAGTTTATGAAAGTTGTCACTGGTGGGACTACATTAAAATTATATCTATGAGGTATATGACAGCCATGGATGAAATAACCTTTGTCTCAGGAAGGTGGGTGAGAGAAAATTAATTTATTCTGTTGAGAAAGAGGGAAGAAACACTGAATGTTGACACTTTGGGAACTGTCTATGGACAAAATGACAGTGACAGTCAAAGGCAAAACAATATGTAGTAGCAACACATACAAGACTGTTTAAAAGATCTAATGTGCCAAAAATAGAAATGAAATTTTGCAAAGAGGCTTGTTCTTCAGGAGAATACCACTCTCTTCTTTTCCATGTTATATACTTCCTAGAGTTCATAGTGTGTTTTGTTTGCTAAGTGTACCTACCCATAGCCAGTGAGAAGCAATATTATTTTTTTCAATACAGTGAGCAGGTGATATTAAGAAAGCATTCTGAGTGTGATGGCAGAGAAGTTAAATTTCTTGAATCTTTGTACCAACTTTCACATGTTGGCTTTCAGAATTAGCTCCAGTGAACATGTACTTCTGCTAGGAACCTAGATTTCAGTTAGTTCAACTTACAACATGGCAATTTACTTGAGAAGTAAGTGGGCAGCTGGCTGGTGTGTCAGAAACAAATCATCCTTCCCCAGTACTTGCTGACTTCCTCTGAAAGCTGTAACTGGTGCTGTTTTGCAGTGATACTCTGACTAGGAAGAGCAATGCACTAAATGGCTGTGTTCCAAGCACACGTGGTGCTGGCTTTGTTAGGACCTCTCTACACACTATATGAGGCAGTGTTTTCAATGCGCAGTAATGACTTTTATGAGACAAATATAATTGGAAAACCAGGCAAGATTTCTTCAAGTCTAGAATAAAAGCAGTTGAATTCAAACACAGATTCACAACAATTGCTGTGTATTTAATTTTCAAATGTCTGTAAGATTCTTTGTTTGAAGTTGTCTTAAGATTTGTGGCTCCCTAACAAAGAAGTAATTTAAGATCCAAATTTGAGTGTCTGCCTGATTTTTCTGCATGCAACAGTTTTGCTGCCTGACAGCTGCTTTAATCTACAGGCATTAGCAGTACATGTGATATGCTGTTTTATAAAGACTGGTTATTGTACAGCACTTAATGTATAAAATCTACTCAGCTGAAACAAGAGTACTATGGATCCATCTCCAAAGAACTCAGGCATTTAAAAAACTTATTCCTTACAGCCTATGGTTTTGAGTAAACTGTCTTTGTTAGCAGAGTTTGAGTTCAGGCTTGTTCCTCAAGCTGAGTGCTATAGAAGCTATATCTGCTATAAAAGCTGCAGAAACAAGACCAAACTGGAAGGAGCACAAATTAGAAAAGGAAAATGAGGGATATGCCAATAAGCTCTGTAACGTCTTTCTTCCCCAGAGGCTGCCTGAAGTGCACTACCATGGAGAGTTCACTACTCTGTAAATACAGAAGTTTCAAAGAAGTCATGTATTGCCCTGAGTTACTGGAAACCCATTCTAAAGCAAAAGAGTCATCCATTCTAAAAACATTAACACTGGCAGATCCAGTACAAGTTCTTTGATCAAATAGTGTCAGCCCAAAATATTACTCTGAGTGGTGCCAGCTCTATCCTGCACTTCAAGGGAACAGAAAAGCACCATTATTTGAATTACACATTTGGTCCCCAGGCTGCATTAAGCTCTTAGAAAAAGGCTCTTAACTTCATATCTCTAAAAGCAGTAGATAAAGAGAAATATGAAGCACAAGGGAAAGAAGAGTGCTCTACCAATTGAGAAAAAGAATATTAGACTTTGTTTCTGTCAGGTTGGCATAAAATGCTGGTGTTCAAACGTAGATCCACTCATTTACAAACCTCAAAACTCATGTAGTAACATCTGTAGGATCCAGAAGTGAGGCAAGATCCATTTGTAATAATTCTGCTTGTCATAAGTCCTATATTGCATTACATCAAGACTTTCTGTAGATGCTGCAAGGACAAGGAAGCAACAAAAACAAAGGAGAAAGGAGGTCTTAGAACTTAAAAACCTGTGTTGAGCAACTTCTACTTTTACTACAGTCTTCTGCACACACAGTCACTCCTCTTCCTTGTCTCTCATGAGTCAAAGACTAGATGAGATTCAGCCAGAAGGTGGCCTAATTAGATTGCTTTTATATTCAAGGTAGCACCACCTGGAGTCACTAACACTATGAATTATGGGAGTTCTCTCATGATAGAGCATTACAGTGCTTGACGAATAGGAGAAGACAGACCTGAGTAGCTTTAGAAATCAAGACAGAAGGAATAAGATGAGCATGGAAGGTTTCTGGGGCTGCATCTCAGTGGGTTTTATGAAACAACATCGTGTATGAAGCATAAGAGGATGGCTTAGACAACAGAAAATATCATCATGGGTAGTGTTTATGCTTCACGGAGCTGGCATCAAGTTTTAGGCTCTTAGTGTACTTCCATTTTCAAAGCAGAAGGGAAAAATAAAACAAAATGCATTTTGAATACAAAGTAACACTGCTATATGGGTATCTTATCAAAATGCCCAGGCCACATGTAGTTCCTTGCTCCTCATTTTTTTAAAAAAACTTCCAGTATGACCCAGGAGCAGAGAAGGCAGAGACAGAGTCTTTGCTTGTTATTGCTGCTCTTTAGAGGTATGGAAGCACAAAGATGTCACACAGCAAACCTCTCTGCAGGTGATAAGGCATGGACATTTTTTTCATGATTTGATTTAAAAAATACCCTGGCATTTAAAAAGATATGAAAATATGGCCTTGTTTTGATGCATGTACAAGTGCACCCTGAAATCAAGCCACTGTTCAAACACATCCTTGCCAGGGACCTTGTTCGCAAAGAGTTTATGCAAAGCACAACTCTTAGAAGTCTGACATCTGACAGATGTGCATATTAGCCACTCCATATATGAACTGGTTATCAACTAGATAGAAAATTGAGGTAGCTACAGAACAGCATAAGAAAGATAGAGAAAGGCACAAATGTAGGAATGGGTCTGAGGATGGAATGGAAAATACCTACCCAAATAACTCTAACTGGTATGTTTTTATTAGAAAGCCAACATGGCTATAGATAGAGAACTGAGACTCCATATACAGGATGGAAGTATGGGATTATTTAAGATTGACAAGAACTGTGTGACCCTGCTACACCTTCTGTCATGTAGCAGATAATCATTCATCATCCCAGGCAAGAATAGACTTCTGGGTTGTTTTTTTTTGCAGTGTGGGAGCAGTTTATTTGAATGCCTGAGGGGAGAAAAAATAAATAACACTTGGGATCCACTTTCAACATGAAGTAGCTCTTTTTCACATAACACTAGTGGCCATGGAGATGACACTGAAGGCCAAACTGTGAACCCTGTCCATACTGGAACACAGTAGTGAGATGAAAAATGTCCCAGAGGTGAATCTGAGAATAAAAAGAGGCATTTTTGACACAATCAGTCTTCCCATACAGTAAATGATGTGGTCATTTTGAAAACTGTTATTAAAGAAAATGGTGCAGATTAGCTCTTTTGGTATTTTTCTTTTGATTCAATTTCTCTTTCATTTCCACTGCTAAATGTTATATAGTTTGAAATAAATAATAGCCAGTTCCAGTGTGTTCACCAAAGGTATTGCAAAGCACAGAAGGGTTGTCATGGAGACAGAATTTCTTAAATGAAGCACTCGAATCCCTAAAATATTTAAGCAACACTTACTCTGCAGGACAAACAAAGTAGAATATTTGTGACAAGAATCTAGGTTAGAATTTCTTATGTTGAAGTTGAAAAAGAAAATAAACCAAAATCCATCTTGGGAAATAAAACCAAGTGGCTGCTAACTGTTTTTTTGAGTTTAAATGAGAAAAAAAATGTGCACAGACTTGTCTACACGAGAACAAGTCAACACATTGCAGAAGAAGAAATAAGCATAGCTACATCTTTGATTTTCACCTGCTTCCTGGCTGAAGTGGTGTGATGTGTCTTTTCTGATGGGGAAAGCAGGTTTCTCTAGGTGGCTCAAACTGTCAAGAAGAATGAACTGTGTTTTCATTTTGTCTGCTGTTATTTCTTGAGTGACTGCTTAACCTAGTGGGCTTATGTAGTCAGTTGGTGATACATAAAGGCACATGTGTCCTGTGAGAACCTTTTTCAGACCTGAAACAACACAAAGAGCAGCTGCCAAAGGCAATCTGTTGATTGCCTTTTCCATCACACTTAATTAAGATAGCTTTGACTTGGTAATTGCATCTACATGCAAAAGCCATGTTTTGTGGGACAAAAAATGGATAGCTGAAGTATACCCACCAAAGTGTCTCTGTCCAGCCCTGCTAAGAATAATTAAGAAATGAATTTTGGCCAAGTTTCCAGTCTTTCCCATTACTATTGGTCCTTATTGTTCCTTTCAGGCAGGTTTCTTTTTCTTTTGCTTTTGCATTGTCTAGAATTTTCTTTCCTCACTTTGCACTAAGTAGCAAAGGGAGAATAACAAGGAATCAGAGGCAAAGAGCAAGATACTGGCTGAAAAGAAGAAAACAGAAATGGAAATCTGAACTGATTTCTCAAGCAAAACTGCCATGGACCTTTACTGGGATATCTGCCCAAGGGAGTATTGGGAGGGCAGGAAACAGTCTAGAGAAATCTTTAAAATATTGCAAAGGTTGTAGCTAATTCAGATCAAGCATTCCTGGGGACAGTTTGTGGCAATGAGAAGAATGTACTGAAGGTGTAGGAGGTTAAATAATCATAGTTTCTGCAATATTGCTGCTTTCCCAGGCTCTTCCAAGGCTGTAGTTTTCAGAGTTGTATGGAGAGCCTGGGAGGAGAACACTAACTAGAAAATGAAAAGGTTTGGTGTGAGACAATTATTGCAGCCAGATAACACAAACTTATACATTTTGCCTTGTAATAATTCACCCCACCTCACCCTCCTTGTCCCCTGATTAATGCCACCTCCTAAAGTCACTAATAAAGGAGCCCTGCATTCCCTAAAAGCACTGAATGGTTAAGGTGCTGCAACTCTGACAGCTGATGTTCTCATAATATAAATAACTCACCACCTCCTGCTGCTGACTGACAGAGAAATGGAGGAGATGGGCAGTGAGTAAGCATTCCTCATGTGATAGCTGGTCTACTCCCACGTTAACCATCAATAGCTGATATTTGTCACCCAGGGAAATATAGAACCCAGAACTTGTCACAGCTTGGCACCCTCACAGTAAGTTTGTGTCCTCCCTTGATTCTAGCTTCCTACTTCCATTCTCTTTTGCAGCCAGTTCAAACTTCCTCTCCTTGTTTTCATGGTTCTGAATGTTTCAAACTTTGCTCCTCTCTTTTTCCTTTTTAATTCCTCCAGGTCTTTCAAACAATGCCTTTTTTAGCACCAATGTTTATACCTACTGGTGGCAACTTGGTCCTCTTCTTCACATGCTGAACTTCTAACTCATATGAATGCTTATTCTGCTTGACAGTATCTTTTTGACAAAGAATTTGCAGCAATGCTGCTCCCCTAAAATACAATGCCTTGGCACTCATTCTGTTGTTTTGTAGAAGGCTCTTAAGAATTTGGAAATCAATGGTTCTCTCACACAACTCAGGGAGCTGATCGCTTTTTTAAGTGCTGAGTTCTGTATACGTGCAGACTTAATGCAAGGATCCACTTCCTGAGCCATGCACAACCAGGTTTCCAGGGGAAAAGTGAGCAGTTACATAGTGTCTTCACTAGTGTACCAATATTATGAGTCCTCTGGGATACTCAAGTAGTCCAGAGTAATCAGTGCATTGTATTCTGGGTACAAAGGCCTTCCTCTTCCAGGCACTCCTGAGGCTGTTCTTGCACCCTGGGGGTAGTGTGACAGGCCAGCAGAATCACCCTCTTCACCATCAGCCTTTACGTATGAGGTTAGCCTTGAACAGTTGCCGTGAGGGTGACATACCTCATCTTTTGGACACGCAGCACTCAGAATCAGGGTCTGGATTTCAAAACTCACATGAGTTTCTGCATGCCTTACCCAGGCTTAAAGCCAATGGAGCTTCTGGGCAGGGTCATACTTTGAGCTAGCCTTAGCACAAATATGGCACTATTTAAACAGTTATACCAATAAGAAAAACTTTATGTTAGTTATCCACCTAGGCAAGATATCCACACCCCACAAAGCACTCCCTTCTCCTCTACATGTCTAACCACTGAAATTTTTGTATTATGTTGATTCAGTAATGGATCACTCAGTAACCATTCACTAACAGAAACACTCATGTCCAAAAGCAGCATAGTATCTCATCTCTGCACCTTTAGAAACTTTCAAGAGATGATTAAAAAGCCCCAACTGCTCATAAATGTCAGCCTGGGAATCCCTTTGTTTTAAAGGGAACTAAAGAGAAATAATTTCCCTGAAATCCTCAGCTTGTTCTGAATGTCTGGTTAAATCAAATACAGATATGCTCTATTCTTTTGGCAAAGCTGCTTGCTTGCTCAGAGACAAAGAACATTGCAACATATGTGCATGCAAATCTTCATATAAAACAAGCCCCACATCCAGATCTGTGATCAGTGGATTGTCCCAGGGGATGAGGGAGTGTTTTAACAATGCTGTAGCTGATTGGAAGATAAAGGAGATGAAGTGGAGAAGGCATGGGGGGATAGAAAAGGGAGAACAGATTTTTCATTATAAGGATGACATTTACAAATACCGTCCCCTTTGGGTGAGGTTACATTCAAGCTAGACAGCTCAGACAATACTAAAAGTCAGATGAGGCTTTATTTCTGAAGTGCTTTTCTTCTGAGGAACCTGACACACTTTTAGAGAAGTATGAATTAAGCCTTGTAGCAGTGGCATGTATGAAGCAATGATTATTCTTCATTTAGTAGATGGGGTATAAAAATAAAAAGAGGTCACATGAGCAGTTCAAGGGCATACAGGAAGTCTGTGGCACAGTACAGAAATAGAATCCAGACCTCTTGACTCCTAGGCTTGTACTTAAACCACAAACTAATCCTTCTTCCCTTAAATATTCAAGAAGGTGAAAACTACACAGCATCAGCAAGTTGAAGATGTGAGTGATGCTTGCCTTACATAATATATGTACCTAAAATTGTATATGCATAGACAGGAAGAGACAGTCACACAGGGCATTACATAGTAAGTGTAGCATGAATGACAAATTAGTTTTATTCCTTAGTGTGCTGCTGGAGTAGAACTTCCTGAGTTCATTCTTGCTCCCAGCTGGGACAGGATTTCAGGAAATGGAGTTGGGAGAGGACGGTTAGTGCCTGTTTGTCGGCCTGGACCTTTCTTACTTCAGTCAATGAAATTTTTACAACAAATATAAAAAAAAATGCATGAGTCTTTTGTGCCCTGATAAAGACAATGCTATAAGGAGAATGCAGAAACAAAGGATGAGCATTTTTATCTGTAGTAAAAGCTTCTATAGGATTAAAAAAAAAATTGTTAAATTATAACAGAAAGAAACAACAAATAAGCCTGGAATGATTGCTGCTGATTGTCATGTTTGAATGGAGGCATGGCAGCAAAGATCATCTCTTTCTAAAGTGCAATTCTTCAGTGCTAAATAGGAAAGACTGCTCTGAAAAGTTGCTTGTGTTTTCACTGGTTAATGCTTAAAATATGTGTTCTAGGTTCAGTGCACCAACTTAAAACATCATACAAAGAAAGTCAGTTTGGACAAGTCTAACCTTCCCTCATGACTATGGGAAAAATGTCCAGTCATGTTTTCCAGTATTTGGTCACGGCACAGGTTTGTGTGGCAGTGGCTATTTACTTTTGGTATGAAACGAGGCCCTTCACAGAGACTGGTCTGTGCTCTTTACTGAGATATCTTTGAATTCCGAGACACAGCTGCATCTACAGCACTTTTTGTTTGCTCAGAAAGCATTAATCTCAAAACCAGGGAGAGACAGAAAATATTTGCCTTCTCTAAGTGGTTAGTCTTGGGTAAGGACTAATAACAGTGAATGAAAAGAAAGAGGAAAAGGAGAGAGCTCTTGCTTCTCTTTTGAGTTTTGTCTTAACTTTTAGCTTTGACATTAAAGGCCTATTTGTCTAAATGCATTTGTGTACTGAGTCTTGATTTCTAGCCTCACTGTTTTACACTGGTACTTTAAAAAATAGGTAATAGATTCCTTTTAATTGCTTGGCTCCCTTAGTGCAGGCTATTGCACTCAGTAATTGAAACATCAAATTAAACAAGACATCAATGCTTCCAAAGGAGTCCTCCAGCTCAGGGATATGCAGGAAAAATGCTAATTTCTGTGCAGCTCCTTGGACCTGGAAAAAACGCTTTTTATAAGGGTTAAAGACAAGCCAAAGGAGAGAAGATGTGTGGCAGGCTGGTGTTGGGAGTCTAGTACGAGCACATTGTCTCTATGCCAGCATTCTCCTGACACTGAAGCAGTTACTGGTTTTGTCTATACATATATGCAACAAGATATGTATCAACAAATGTGCTGGAAAGATAAACAGCCCAAGACCAAGCCATCTGAATAGCCACATCCGTTAGACACCTCCCTGGGGCAGAACTGCCACCCTTCATTAAGCTGTGGCTATCACTTGCTGCTAAGTTTATCTTGCTTCACTGGAGTTTTCCAGCTGTACAAGTATACAGTGTCTAAGGATTTGCTGGAGGATGGGGGAGACTAACTTTCACATCAAAATTAATCTATGCTAGTCAGACAGGCAATTGAGAATAATTTATATTAAAGAGAAAATGCACTGTCAGATACATTCAGGTAGCAGCCAACAAAATTAAAACTCATGCATCACTGACTTCTGAAGTTTTGTCCATTTCTAAAGCCCCATCTTGATGCTACCCTAGCTATACCCTAATTGTACTTCTTCTGTAGGCTACAGGTTAGAAAATTGTGCCTATTTGCTGCTTAGTCACTCACACCTTCAAGCTTGCTGTTCATTATAGTCCTGCAAGTAGGTGAACCTCTAAGCTAGGATCCCTTGCTGTCTGATGGCAACATGAAATACTGGATTTCCTAATGAGATGTTACAGGAAACCAATAGAGAAAATTTGTACAGAGAAGTAATCTGCATAGATAAAAAGAATTGTGGAGTTGAATATTTGAACAAAACTCATTGCAAACCTGAAACAAGGTTTTTGTCACTCGTTATCTGTTTTTAATTAGAAGTAAATAGAGATTTTCTAAATAGTGTGTATTTGTCTCTGTCTTACAGATAAAATTCTGTGGCTCCAAAATGGACTAGAATTTTACAAACCTCAGCTGACAATAAGAAAGAGACTAAAGACATGCAAAGAATGGTCTGTGGTCACAGGGTTAAAGAATATTCTTTGCTGTTGTGTTGCTGTTGTTAAAATCACTAAGGTGCTGAAAAGCCAAGGGGACTCTCTGGATTCATGTGTCTGCACTTGCAGCAAGAGAATTATGATATTGTACTGTGACACATTAGTGTACTCAGAGGTCACATCAAATAGTAAGAAAAGGTTATGCTGTATCTGATTCAAACCTGGTAGAAAACAATACCTTGAAGATCCCTGCTACACTCAGCAGACGGGGTCTAAATAAGTACACGGAACACAACAGAACTCTGACAAGCATTCATTCCTTTGTTAAAGTTATTGCTGTTTTTTGGTGCAGTACCAAAAAGACAGAAAGAAGGCCGATCTTTTCCTGTGGGATTTTATTGGTTTTTTTTAAATAGCACAATTTATCCTTTCTAAAGTAAATAGATTAATTAACTTTGCAGGTAAAAGCCAATGACTGATATTTCATTTATGCCTTGCAGATTTGACTATCATTTCCCTTACATTAGTCACTGAGAAAACTCTTCCTTGATATTACCACTGGGTAATGTTTCCATATAGTTTCCGTAAGTTGCAGAATAGCTAAAATACATCTGTTACTTGTGATATCTCGAATGTGTCCTATTACTTCTATTGTAATCATATTTAGGTGACCTGTTGCAGATTGTATTCACAGATTCACAGATTGCATTGGCTTGGAAGGGACCCTCAAAGGCCATCTCTTCCAACCCCTCTGCAGTCAGCTAGGACACCTCCAACTAGATTAGGGTGCCCAGGGCGACATCAAGCCTGATCTTGAATGTGTCCAGTGATAGGGCCTCAACTACATCTGTGCTCCTTTGAGCTAGCCATTTCTCAACACAGAAATATCCTTGCCTGAAGAGTTGTGAGAAATAGAAGAAGAATGAAGAAGGCCACTGAGACTTTGGGGCCTAGCTCCTCAGACTTTTCCTTACTGTGAAATAACACAGAAGTATTTTCCCTTGTTACCATGGCATTCTGCAAACAACTCCAGCACACTAGAAATTAAGCGGGAAAACCTCTAAAAATTTGGCAGTTTGAATAAACATCTGCAAGGAGCTGGCTGGACATGGGGACACACTGTCCTTTGCAGAAGAAACCACAGAAATTGGCAGAGATGCATTCCTTTTTCTAAGGGCCTCTGCAGAGTCTAGAAAAAAGGGTACGAGGCAAATTAATATCTATATCCAGAAAAGAAGAGAGACAGGATAGTGGCTGGAAAAATGTGTCCCATGGTGAGGAACACTACAGTGCAGAAAGATAGAAGGGATTATAAAACAAATAGATGAATGGAGGATACCAGAGAGGGGTGCTCTCTATTCCATAAAGAAGAGCAGGATGCATATTGCAGACAGCAACTGCGATGACTAATGTATCACGTGTGATCACATAGTCATGGACATCTTTTGAGAAACCTCTCAGAAGGCTCCCAGGCCTGTGGGAGAAAGGCAGGTTGTCCTGAAGAACATTACCAGCTGCAAGAGATGCGGAGAACACATAGATGTAAGCTGAAGATCTGCAGTCTGGGCAAAATATCGGAGTTCCTTTAGGAAACCACTGGAGGCAGAAAGAGGCCTGCTGGAGTTGTCTGGCTTTCCCAAGACTACCCTTATTTCTATTCCTAAAACTGACTATCACAGACTATGTGAAAGTTTAAGTCAGTCTTGGGTTGGGAGGGGCATTTTTTTCCTGAATGAGCACTGCATATTATATTTATTGTTTCAGGTAGTGCCTCCCTTTCCTGGAAGAAGTGCTGTTCAGTGATACCAGTGATAGTAGGGCTGTTGGCTTCCTCTCCTGGGTGACTTGGCTGAATGTGGCTGTGTCAGATGCCTTCATCAATAATAATACAATAATACAATAATACAATAATACAATACACCAGGTTGGAAGAGACCTTCAAGATCATCGCGTCCAACCCATCAAACAATCCAACCCACCCAACAACTAGACCATACAGCCAAGCACCCCATCAAGTCTTCTCCTGAACACCTCCTGTGAAGGTGACTCCACCACCTCCACGGGTAGCCGATTCCAATGGGCAATCACTCTCTCCGTGTAGAACTTCTTCCTAACATCCAGCCTAAACCTGCCCTGGCGCAGCCTGAGACTGTGTCCTCTTGTTCTGGTGCTGGATGCCTGGGAGAAGAGGCCAACCTCTGCCTGGCTACAACCTCCCTTCAGGTAGTTGTAGAGAGCAATAAGGTCACCAGCCTTTCATCAGTGCACTTCCATTCTTGTACTGTTATGTAACATCCCAGTCTCAGCTGAGGTTGTAAGCAGGAATAACCCAAAATACCAAACACAGCTGTTTTGTTGGATTTTGTGGAACTAAACCCCAGGAGTACTGGAAATCTTCAAATAAAGCTTTTTCCCATAAAAGAAACTTCCGGATGTACAAGCTCTAAGTGTTTTTAAACAAGCAATGTTTGGCTAGTAACATTGCTCTTTTGATGTCTGCAACTTGCTGTTTGATTTATAATAAATATCTAGTAACCTGCTGAATACCACAATAACTCATGAAAACATTAGTGCCTGATTTGATGGTAAGAGGGTGTATAATTTCATTGGAAGCTCACCATCAACCTGACAGCATACTTCACCAAGGTTTCCTTACTTGGATAGGTTGTGTTTGAGTAAAACATTCCAAAACTTGAAGCAGTCCTTACTAAAAACTTGCATGGGTTTGACAAAGCAGGGAGCAAGCTACACGTAATGTGTAGTATGTGTAGTATGTTAATTTCACCAGAGTCAAGGAAGCTCTTTTTATATGAAGTATTTCAAAGGAAGACAGGTCATTTGTTCCACAGGTGGCAGGATGCTGTGTGCAATACTCTCCTTATCTTTATGATCTTCGAGTAAGGCAAAGAGATTTCATCTACAGAAGGTTCAAAAAGCTTTACAGGTGATGTATCTGCTCACTGTGATGTGCTATGTACTTCCAATTGGCTATAGAAAAAGGGGCATGAGGGGATCATGACCCTAAGCAGGATTTGTATACCACCTAAACCAATGAAGATGGATGACTAACCTATTGAAAGCCACCAGCACTAGAATAGTCATTGTGGTCAGTCTTCTCCTCTGCTTGGGGGTTACCTTTAGAAGCTTTTCCTTTTGCTGAAGCGTCTCTTGCTGCAGTGAAATCCCATCATGCCCTGCCCTGCCTATGACAAATATGGAGGACACTTGATTCCTTCTTCTTTGCCCAAAGCATTTTGTGTCTTCAAGGACTGCTATCCTCCACTCAGTCCCTTCTTCTCTGATTGAACACACCCTCTTCAATGCTTTCCAAATTTCTGATTGATCTTGCTGCATTCCATTCACCTCTCTCCAGCCAGGCACAGCTTTCTGGCTACATAGTACTCCAACCATCACTTGCTAGTCTAAGTCACTACTGATGTAGAACTGAGTTGAAGGAGAGCTTCACATTACTTTCAGTCCAATGTGGTTTTTTTTTGGCTTTCATCATGATATTAGTGATTCATATTTAGCCTGTAATCTATGAATGGGTCCTGACAGATTTTTTTTGTTTCCTCTGCAGAGCTGCTGTCTCACTTGCTCCTCACTGCATAATCATGCTGCACACTGAACCTTGTACTCTATGGTATTTGTGTAAGGCCAGTTCTACATTTTTTTTCAGGTTTTACTGTTTGAATCCTATCCTCACACATGCCTGTAGTCCTTCCAACCTCAAGCTGTGTGAAGATTTGAAAATCAGACTCTATTAATCATCCAAGTTATTAATGAAACTAATGAACAGTGCCAGGCCAGACCAGACTCCTGGGGAACTCAGAACTCAGTTTGTCTATTTTGACAGCAAATTGTCTGTAGCTACTGAGCCTTGTTTCCAATCAGTTTGATACTCAGTTTTCATCCGGTTATATTTCTCTTCCTTGCTTACATAAAACTCTGCCAAATGCCTTATGAAAATTGAGATATATGGCATTTAGTGCTTCTCCCTGTCAGCATGGTAAGGCTTACCTCATCCAGTGATGAAATTGGATGGTTTGACATGAGCTGTTCTTTAGAAAGCTGTACTTTTCCTTTTTTTCCTCCTAGGTGCTTATGAATAATGTATTTTTCCTGCATTTTTGCAGGAACTGAAAGAAACTCTCCATAATGCTCTGTCTCATCTTTCTCACTTTTTAAAAAGAGAAGTATTACATTTGTCCTCTTTCTTTCTTTGATGTTTCACCTTTCTTGACAGAACTACAAATGGTTCTGAAATCATATCAGGTAATTCTCCAAGTAGTCTGGGCTATAATTCATAAAACTCAGTTAATTTGAATACAGCTGGCTTATTAATGCCCTCTTCAAACTATTCACTCCTTATCCTACGTGCAGATCATACTACTTGCCATGGTGTCAGTTATGTTTACCTGCCTGCAGCTGGGTCCTGAAGCCTCTGAGGCAAACACACCACACTTTCTTAGTAAGGTTTACCTTTTCTGTTCAAAATTAGCCATTTCCTTTAATTTTATTTGTTTTCTCTGACTCTGCCTGCAGAAGTGTTTCTTGTTACCCTTTAGGGAATTTGCTCATGTTACCTCATTTTGTGCCCTTGCTTTTGTGTTTCAACCCTATATACAAGTGCTATGCTTGTATATTCATCCTCAGTAATCTTCTAGTTTCTTAGTATCCATCTTCTCTTTCTTAGTAGCCTTTCCCTTATAGCTCTCTAGAGTAGGATGCTCCCAAATAAGTCTCCAAGTGCTTTAAAATGTACCGTCTTGAGGTCTATACACCTGATTTTGCTGTTTCCCTTCTTTTCAATTTCCAAAAGAAGGCCATGGAAGCTGGAAGTAGTTCATTCCTCTGAAAAGAAGACTTTAACTGTGTTTTTATTATTTTGTTCACAAGACCAGCATTCTAACTGTACAGGAAGCAGAGCTCTAGTTCTCCTGTTTCTTCAGCATTATTGCTAAAACATTTTCTGCCAGACTGCATTACAGTGTGGATGCCTCTCAAGCTTTCTTATCTGAGCGTGGTATCTGATGCAAGGTGCACAGAGTTCTTTGTGAAAGTGTTCAAAAAATGGTAGTGTTCCAAGCTGACGAAGTCTCTTGTGCTTTTAGTCCCTTTCAGGAGAAAACAGTCTCTTATCATCAAGGTTTTCACAAATGCTGTGCAGAGGGCTAATTATGCCATCCCCAGACACTTCTGGCCTTGCTGGGAAACAAACCTCATGGGCTTTTAGCTACATCCCTTAAAGTGCATTTACCCAGGTGTAAATGACCTATGCAGACTGCCTGCAGTGCAGCACAACCACATCTTTCTGAAGTTGAGTTCTATTTGAATACATTTGCTACCTTATAGCAAAGATAGCTTTGAAAATTAAGATGACAAACTAGAGAAGACATGCATGTGTTCTTTGGTGAGAGGGCACACTTAGAAGGCTTTATGATGTCAAGAGCCAAATTTAGGATATTTTTCAAGTTCTGAACCATTTGGATTGGAAACTGATCTCAAGCCTTTCAACTGGTTCCTACACTTATGAAATGTAAGATATGTCTGAGAGACATCAAAATTCAGCCCATGTCTTCCTTACTTGAATAACAGCAATGCTGACAGGACAACCAAAAATGAAATAACTAATCAACCAGCTAATCCACATCCTTCCAGCATCACTTCCTAAAATGTGATGTAGCTACATAAGCATACCACAGCCTATAGCTTGCATACCTCACACAAAACCTGAGCACCTGCATAAATTAGGGAGCATTGATCTAAAGTCAAAATCTGCAGCTTTACATTAACTGAAGAATACATACATCTCCTACCTTGCCATTGTGTTGTGTCCAGAACTAGAAACAGGATTATCTAGTTATTTCAAGACCAGGATGGGATATAGTTGAAACCAAAATGTGGGAAGACAGTTTTCTCACATGGTCCACAGTTTAGGCTTACCAGTTTAACCGAATTCAACATGTCAAAAATTGAGCTGGTATGAAATCCTGGCCCAGTGAAATCCATGGCAAAACTCCCACTGATTTTTCTCAGGCCAGGATTTAAGTTTAGCCAAACTGTGTCCAAATGTTGACCTTATTTAAAAAGCAGCAAATGTCACACATTGGTTTGTACATTAACGTATTCATATTCAGACAAACTGGAATGTTTTTGCACAAGTAAATATACAGGGGATGACTTTGCTGTCAGGTTGAAATGGGGTCTGGATGGCACTACTTCCACTGTAGATGAAAGGAAGACTCTGCAGTGCAGGTGGGTAGTAGCCAAGCAGGGTGTTCTGTGGAGCTATGGATTTTGGTATGAGAGCCCCTGACTCCCTAGATCCTTGAGTTTTATTTTCGTCAAGTCACAATGAGCTGAAATGCTTCACAGCAACCCCAGAGGATTCCCTGTCATGCAGATTCACAGAGGCTGGTGCTGTTTGGAAGAGATGAGTCAAGTCTTCTGGAACTCTGACACAGCGCCTGGGCCCCAGATAATTTCTCTCAACTGCTTATCCCATGTTCACTTCTCTCTTTCAGTGGATGGGACAACAAAAACCAGGCATTCCTAGTATGGTTGCAACCTGAGTTCTGACTGTGGAGTTGTTCCTTCTATTTTGAAATCTATACTGCTGTCTTAAACCAATATTTTACCACTTCAACTGATGACATACTGCACCTTAGACTGTCTGTTTGTGCCAGACTTGTGTATGATGTGTGCTTTTCTCACTTCATATCAGTGTTTACAACCAGGTTGCAGCAAGAATTTGAGTGCTCCTGTGCTATCTCTTGCCCCCCACACCTTTGGAGGCTTCTGCCTGTCTAAAACGGATGTTGATTTTAGTACTTTGATATTAGGTTAGGTTCAACAGATTATTTTGAGCTAATGAACAAAGAAAAATGAACATAACCTACCCCCAGGGACAAAAAGAAGAGCCAAGAGCAGGTGTTGAAATATCAAAGTGATGTCAGTTAAACCTCTTCACAAAACAGTCAAGTGGAAACACTGAAAAGGAAGGTTGCATTTTTCCTCCAGTGCAGGTCAAATAAGCAGCTAAACAATCCTTCTCCTTGCCATCATTGCAGTACTACTAGACATTGTGCTTTTCCAAGTAGTTTCTCTGATATAACCTAAAATTTTGCCTTCTTTATATGAGTTTACTGCCCTCACACTGTTAATCCTCTTTAGGCAGAAAAAGAAGAATGTATTTCCACAATGCAATTTTCCCAGACCCAGAGATGAAAGAATTGTTTATGGTAGTAAGTCATTTGTTTAATTTAGTCCATTTTTTCCTACTTATGATTTGACCATCACATGATCCTGACTTCTATGTTTGTAAAATTAACTGTAAATATTCATCAAACTGATTATACAAATACATTTCAATTGATGAATTACTTGCAGACTGATGTCTTTGAAGATACTCAGTTTGTTTTTTGCCCCCAAGGGTATGCAGCTGTTTGCCTAATTCACATGCCATCACTTCTGACAGAGAAACTAAAACTGTTAAAACAGGAGGAGAATAATGGTGAAAGTGTTTCAATTACTCAACAAATAATAATAACATTCCTGTATGATGACCATCCAGCTTAATATTAATTTGTGTTACAAATTATTTACAAACTGTTTAGGACTGACAGATAATTTGCTAAACTAACAGCTTAAATACACATTCCTGGAAACTGGGAGGGAGATCTGATCATGAGAATAGCCAAGAACCACTTCACTTCTGTTTCCAAAAGCCCTGCTCCTTACTGATTTCTTGTTTGCCCTGCAGAGCTGCTCTGTGAAAACCTACTGCAGGATACTGCACATAATACAGAACCCACATGCAACTGCTCATGGAATTTGACTAATTAAAGGAAATTTGATCGAACAGACAAATTACTGTATAGAATAATTTGTTTCATGAAAAAACATTTACAAAATTACTTTGAGTTATGAAAGGAGGATTGAATTAATGGTCATCTTTTTCTATATTCCACATGGACACTTTGGAGACCTACGGGATTGTTTCTTACTAAAAAGAGTGTGAAAATACCCAAAGATGTAGAATAGGGCTAATGGAGTCATCAACAATAATCTGCTGAATCCAAGGAAAATTTAATCACATACTCCACTGTTATCATGAAACCTTAGTATGCCTGGCTACAAAAAATGGACTTTAATTTTTATAAACTCTCAGATCATCCTGAAATCAGCAAAACCAGAGTTTTTACATCACTTTTAATAACTTCCAAAGCTTAGTGAGATATTAAATTTTGATTTTATTTAAATATCATCTAAAAGATTAACCAGATAGCTGCAGTAAGCAATATGTAGTTTGACCTCTACAGGGTCAAACTTTATGTATAAGGAAAAGATGAGATTATTCTGGGTTTATTAGAAAAGAACCCACAGGTATATGAGGCAGCAACAACATGAAGTGGAAGTCTGTACCTAGATTTCTAATCTTAATAGTTGCCTGCTGGCTTACAAAAAAGTTTTCTAGGCAGTTCTGGCACATGGTATTTGGTTAGCACTCTGTTTGGGGATAATCTGGTTTAAATGCCAAGTTTAGTCTGTAAAACAACACACCCAGTCTGCAGTCTGCTCTCTCCCGTGAGCCCTTCAGTGGTGGTCATGCAGGTCAGCCGTGCAATATGTCTGCCAAAGGACAGCAAAATGCCTGTTCACATTAACAGTGTGCATGTGCCTGTTGGTTCATGTGGGCAGAAATAAGTCTGTGTCATTACATGCCATTGGTGTGTCTGGGGAACCAGACATACTCACTGCTCGTATCCTAAGATACATTAGAGAAGACATCTAAACATTCAGTACCTGGGCAGCTTCCTAATGTACTTTTTGGCTTGCACCATTAGACAGAGGGGACACCTCTGAAATAAAACATGGAATTTTTTTCTGCTTCTTTTGTGAATGTGGCTTCTAATACACCATCATATAATATTTTATCTTTTTCTTCAAAATAGCAAGGATTCCTATGCCCTGAACCTACTAAGGTCTTTGTAAACAGCAAAATGGCTATTTTACATTTCCCGTTTAAAGGAATGCTGACATGTGGAATAAAAGCAAGATTTCTTTTCTAAGGAAAAATCCATTATAAAATGGATCATCACAATCCACATGCATATCCAAATGCACAGGGAGATGGGTGATTTGATTAGTGCTTCCTCCTGCTTTGGGCAATTTTGCATCTAAGAGTCAGGAATTTTGCCCCTAGTTCCTTTGTGGAATATTTGAAACTCCCTCTAATATATTTATGATGTTTTCTTATGTAGTCCAGCACAAATATTTCCAGTGTGCTATGACTCAGTACTTTTTTTGAAGTGGCAGAAATACAATGAAAAGCCTGTTTTCCGTGGTATTTTGGCAGAAAACAACTCTGTGGGCTGGTGTTGGCAACACCACAGTCTAAGAATAGGCCACTTCTTAGGCAGAAGGTTGTTGAATGTAGACATAAGCTAGATTTGCTTGGACGTAAATAAGCCACTGTCTTCGGGGAAAGGAGTCATTTGAAATGCTTATTCTACAAGCTAGAGTGCATTAGTGTCTACCAAAATAATTATTTCCTGTGAGGGCTACTCAGAATTAAGTAATCTCAAAGAATATATTCTGTTGTACAAGCGAGGCTGCTGGGCAGCCCCTTTGACACTTCCTCAAAAGGGCTCTCATTGTATGGAACACTCTCTTCTAGTTTCAATTGTTCATAAACATGAGTAATGCTTCCTTCCCAGATTGTGTAAATGGGAAGAACTGTAAATGGATGCTGCTTTACTGTACAAAAATGGGCCTGATTATGACAACCTGCTGAACCCAATGGAGGTGCTAGTGTTTTCTCTGGCTAATGGTCTACCCATAAATACAACCTGCTGAACCCAATGGAGGTGCTAGTGTTTTCTCTGGCTAATGGTCTACCCATAAATACAAGCTATGCAGACTGTTCTCTACAACTAAGGGCAATGTCGCTGATTTCCTAGAAACCTCAGCTACAGCATTCCCTTACTACAGGTAACATTTGCCAAGAGACTTAAGTACACCACCAGTTTGATTTCATATGTATTTCACCCCAGGGCTCTGGTTTCCTGATTATCCATCCTGTTCACATGATGACTTTGGCAGCAAGAATTTTGGTCAATTATTTCTCTCCAAAAGGAAATGCTGGCATTGTTGGCAGACCAACCAGTTCCAGGCAGATCACACTGGATATGTATCTCCCATGCTTGGAACTCTGTTCTGTGTGACTGCCATTCAGCCTTCTTCTCTCAGAAGCCCTCTAACAGATCTCAGACCTTGCAGGATCTGTGATACTCCACCTTCCCCTTGGCTAAGAAAGCACAGCCCTGGCAGACAGAAATCTTGTAAATGATGTTTAGGGATCTGTGCAACTTCTTTGGACAAGCTGTGGGTGGCTGGAAGCCATCTTTTTGCACAAAGCTGAATTCTGAATTTGTCTTCCCAGGATTTCTAGGCCTTAAGTTCTTTGGAAGATGCTTCTTCTTACTTAAAATAGCTTGCAATATTCCTGCAGAGCTCATTCAAATCTTTTGTTTTCAGCAGGTTAAAAGAGGGGGAAAGAAATGAATTCTTAAAGAATTCTGAACTACCTCATATGTAGGCAATGATGCTTTATTGCCATGTCTTCATGTCTTTAATGGCCATTTTCCAACTTTTCCCATACCCCTCTCCTTAGGGAGGACAGAAGATCACTAGCTTGTCATTCACTGGAGAAGTGGAAGAGCTAGCCCAGCTCCCTTCAACTGTCTGGCAGCAGCTCTAAAACAGAGACTGAGAAGATCTAAGGACTTATTTCCCAGCAAGCATTTACTCTAGCAAGGGACAATGTACAAGCATACAATACAAGTAGAATAAAGCCCATCCAGGCTACTCACTCGTGGTCTGTGTTATGATTCCTCACGGAAGGGAAGAAAGAGGAATATTCCCTCAGACAACTGTAAAATTTAATCTTTGTATGGAATTATGGGATAGTCCAGGGACTTAAAAACTAATTTTCTATAGTGGTTAAATGGGAATATTAGTGACTTAATATGCTCCTATTAGACTAGAGTCCTCAGGAATAAGTGCATGATAGTATATTGTTGCAATTGTTCTTCTAGTGTGCATGTACATTTTTATTTGCCTGAAAACAGGAATAAGTGATGTGATCAATTATGGCACTACACAACTTCCAGTGATTGAAAGGAGACTTAATTTATTTTAGAACTATCTTCTAAACTATCCACTTGTTCAGTCATACCAAATTTGGAATGTCTTTCTTGACAGCTGAATATTTGGCTCAGGATATGTGGGTCATAACTTCCTCAATTTTTAACATAAAGGCAAAGTGATAGCCTGCTTGGGACATCTTAGGACTTTTTGAAAGATATCCAGATAATCCTCTGAGAAACCATACTAGATCGTGTTGCATTTCTCTAAAACTCAGGTCCCCTGTCAGTGCTTGATTTTCTAATAGTAGGCATGAAAAGCCATGATCAAATACCTGGACTGTCATTTTATTTATATGTTGTGATGCAAAAAAAAAAAAAAGCTCAAGCCCATACTCTAGGTTATTGTATACCCTGAAAACCCATTTACTTCTCCTGGACTGAAATTTCAGCCATTTTATGATGGGATGGAAACCTTCTATTTTTTTTTTCTCCCCCAAACACATCCAAATTGCACTTTTAGCTCTTAGAGTGCTCTCACAGCTCTAGCTCCACTGATATGACGTTAGTGTGAATTTCTGTCACTGTGACAGCAAGCAGAGCCTGCCGGCTAGCATACAGACAAACTCAACAGACAGAAATCTGAATGGAAAATAGGGTAAGAATAGGAGTGAATGGTGACTGAATTAATGATACTGCAGAACACTGTTGGGTAATGCTCAGAATATAGAAGGAGGAACAGAGAGATGCAAAATTAAGAATAAGGGCACATTAGGGCATGTTTTCTTTTTTTCCCCTAGATAAGCTTTTACAAGGTTTGTCTAAAGTGCAGGATAGCTTGCTGAAAGCTGTGCCTTCTTCCCCAATCCTCATGATAACTTTGACAACAGAAAAAGAGCAGATAGGTGAAGTGACAAAGACAAGTATCTAAGTGATTGGCAATGAACTGTTTAAATAAGAGGAAGAGATGCAATTTAGAGAAGAGCCATACCCTAGGGAGCACAACAATGATTTGTGCCCTTTTAAAATTCTAGAAAACCAAGAAGTGCAGATGAGCCAAGAGCCTTTTTATGGGGGGTAGTAGTGCAAAAGCCTTTCCTTATGCCAGGGTTCAAACAGGAAACCATTAGGCAAAACTAAAGTCATGACCAGAGGCTCTGGGAAACCTGGTACTGCTGTTCATCGGCGCAAAGAGAAATGATACACCACAGCTTGGTCTCTAGGGCACAGTGGGTAATTTCTCAGTGGCCCCTCTTCTGTCCCTCCTCTCTTCCATCATCAGTCCTGTCACTGTCTGCAGCCAGTGCCTTGGTCTGTCTTCACCATGGGAGAGACAAAAGAGGAGCAACAAAGGAAGGAAGGGAATAAATGGGTCCATGGCTACAGGAAAGATAGTGCACACTGTTCCCTCTTGGTTTCTGTTGGTAGTATTCCTAGACAGAGTCTTTTCCTATACAACTGTTTCCACAACCAGTTTTCCATTTGAATGGTGCCCTTTTGCTAACATATGCCAGTGAAATTAATGGTAGTACCTCTTTCCCTGGAATATATGCTGCTAATCCTGTGATGAGGGGAGAATATACTCTCTGTCCATTTCCAGCCCATATCTCAGATACAAAAGAATCTAACAGCCATGATGCAGAATTGTGCAGCAGGCTTTATAAATGTTGTGTGGGTCCAGTTCCTGGAGGCAGAAGATGTGGCAATAGTAGTTTTCATCTCCAGGATGGGGTTGCTCAGCAAAATTTTATAACTCTGTTTGAAATTGTTACTTTAAGTTAAACTGAGACTGTTTAATTGATAACTGCTAGTAGACTCATAAGACACAAAAAATAGTTTCCATATATTTCTCTAGAAGCCAAAAATGTAAGTAAGTAGTAGTAAGTAGTAAGTATAAAGATGTTCTAGAACTTTCCATATTGCTGGAAATCTACACCAATTACAATACAAAATAATATTGTTAAAATGTATAAATTTCAAATGGAACATACCAGCTAAAGTTGTTCTGAAATTGCATACACAATACAATAAATGACCTAAAGATCTCAAATACTAAGCAAAAAAGAACAGGTCATGGCTTTTCATCCCTTTCTACAATGAACCAATTTTCTTCAAAGCCTTCCTGCTAAACACCTCTTCTTTTCTGTCAGATAAATCACAGATAATGACGGGCATTGATACACTTAAATATTTCTGTTTTGGCAGGCAAAAGTAATTAGTTAATAAGCAGATCACTATTTCTTGCACTGTTTGGTCTGCATTTAAGGGACAAACAGATGCAGAAAAATTAAAAGAACCCATCACATTCATCTACTGCCAAAAAATGTCAGTGTGCCCAGGAGCTGAAAAAGCAGGCAAGAGGAAAGCCAGCAGGCCAAGAAATCAAGGTTTCTGCTCCTAGGAGCAAGGAGAGATGGAGCTTTCTGACTCCTGAGGAGCCAAGTTTGGCCATGAGGAACCTGAAAACTGCTGTTTTCTTCTGCCATGATGATGGTAACAACATGTGTCTGTATATACATTTGGTAAAGAAATAGCGCTCCACCTCCAGGGAAGTTCTTTGCTCCCTAATAGGAGCAATACTGCAGGGCCCCAAACACAAGTGTGCATCTCACAATACAGGCACAAGAGTCCCTGTTTTGACAGGTGGGCTTCCACTACGTTTTATGTGCTGCTTAACTTTGCAGAGGCAACTTCCTAAGACTAAAGTCATCACAATTTGACTTCCTCTTCAAGCATTGCCATTAGAGTGGTTTCAGTTGGCTGTGTATCATGTGCTGTGGAGGGAGGAGAGAAGTTGTGAGAGCAACTGAAAGTGCAGCCTAGCCTCACAGGGAAGGGAGGACGGCTGGTGGCACGGGCACCTGGAAGACGTGACAGTGCCTGGAGGGGGTGGGGACAAGGTATTGGGCCCACCATTAGCACCATGCTCCTGGGGATCCTCGTGGTGCTCTGCTTCATCCCCACTGCTGATGTAACAGGTAACAACTACCTCCCTCCCCTTTTCAATCTTTTCCATTGTTTTTCCTCACTTTGATCATCAGAAGGAAGAAGGTCTAGCATAGCACTGAATTAATTTTGCACAAATTATCCTACATTTTGATGAAAGGAGAGAGAGAAGAAATGCTTCTGTGCATAGAGCGACTTTATATAAGAGGCTGATTTTTCCCCTGCCACAAGTATCCCTCCAAGATGAGACTCAAGAGATTTTTTTGAATTTGACTTCTCTTTAGATGCCTTTGGCAATTGAATGCATAGATAGAGGGAGGTTATTACACCTGCCCCTCTCGCTTTACAAATTTCACTCACAAGTGCAAAGCAGAGGAGTGAGGAGTAGAGGAGCTGAATGGACCTGATGCAAATGTCTCTCTTATGGCAGGCTGAGCTCAAAGATAGGAAGGTGTGAATTGTTGAGTTTCTGATTTTTTTTTTTTTGCATTAATACTTTATTGATACTTACTAGATACCTAACTTCTTTCTGAAAATATCTTCAACTTAAAAAAAAAAAAAGTCTGTTTGCAATATTAAAAACCTGAGTCTTAGTGAATATTTCTGAATTTCCAGTTGTGGTTGAGAGTATCTTGTCTTGGCATTGTCTTGTTGATGCAGTGCTCCTATGTTCAGAGTTAATGCAACTTTCCAAGAGGTACATCAAAATGCAAACCAAGGCAATGGATGGTAGCTTTTGCTAGGATTTTGAGACAGATAATTTTTCAACCCACTGGCCTGTGAACTGTTGTTGTCCAGGAATCAGTGTTTTGTGTTTTACAGGCAAGTTACAGATAGGAACAAAAACCTGTTTTCCAATGTAAAACGTTTCATGTACAGAACATCTTCAAAGAACTGCTTTTTTTCTATTAGAAGAGATAAAATTGAATATATTTTTTCCTTATTTTTACCTCATTTTTCCATAATTATTTTTCTTAGTCAAGGGATTGTAATTTGCATGACACCATGATCTCTGGTTTTTTAAGAGATCATAGTTTTTTTTCCTTCCTTGTTGTTTTCCTATGTTTTTAATTCTGTGTTTGCAATATCACAATTATTTCCACAGTGGGTCCCTGGGTTGTCAGAGAAGACACTGATTGAAGAGGGGATAAGTATCAGCAGTGGGTTAACAGTTTTAAAAACATTTTCATGAGCTGTGAGCAGCTTTTAAGCAACCCTTTTCAACGGCAACAAAAGAAAATAAAGTTTATAGGGGTTGTTCCCTGATGCCGTAGATATTTATACACTTGCTTTGCATCAAAAACTTGAGTCTCTCAAACAGCTTAACTAAGACTGTTCAACTACTTAAAGAAAAGCATGAGGTCACTTGCTTCTAAGGGTTCTCCTCTTTTTTTTTTTTTTTTTACTATATCTTTTTTCCACCTTTCCTTCATTTCAGTTGAGATTATTGATCTTTAGTACATGGAAAACATTAAGGCAGGTCAAAACTGTGATGGACTTCCTCAAGGCCTCAGTCAGGTATGTCATTTTGGGGAAGACAACAGAATTTGTTCTGTTTTGCTGTTATTACACTGCACCAGTGAGTGCTGCAAGTCAAATCTGAAACATGGAAAGGGACTCAAAAGATCACTTTATTCATTTCCCCTTTTGCAGAAACATTAACATTTACAAAGTTTGTCCCCTATGTCTTTTTGCCAGCTAAATAATTACTTAGCTTTGGTCTGTCAGAGAGGCAGGCAGATTAAGTTGCCTGTCCTGTGTATTTTGTGAAATATGTAATATAAGTGGGTTCCCACTGCAGCATACCGAAAATGACCTAATCTTTTTACTACATGCACAGCCTTCTGGCTTACAGTCTCTGGGTGTTAAAACCAACTTTTAGCCTGTTAAGGTTACCAGAATGCAAAGATGTATGAAGCAAAGTTAGCTGAGATAACAACATCAACAAATCCTTTTAACAAAATAAATAAATGAAGTTACAAACTGACAAGAAGAAAACCCTGTGTTCATGCTGGGTTTCATTAATGCAAGAGTGTCACCTGAGCTTTATGCAGTACAATGCTTCCTGCAGTACTCACAGCAAAGTGGAAAACATTAGTACAAAACAAGTCTGTAACGGCTTGAAGGGGCAGATCCCTCCAGCTGCACATTATATGCACAGCTGGGTGGCCTAAAACCAAAGTAAAAGACAAATATTATTGTACCTGGGAAAAAAAAGTAAAGGTGCAACAGACCAGCAGCAGCAAAAAGGGAATGGTTTATAACATAAATGTGTGTCTTTCCATTTGGGGATTAAATAAATTCTTTTCAAGTTTTACCCTGTCCCCTCAGGGTTTCAAGAGGCCTGTTTCGTTACTGTGCTTATAGATATTCCAACTTATCCCAGATTCCTTGATCTGGTAAACAGCTTCTTCAAGTCAACTGGCATAGGAAAGAAAGAGAGTACAAAATATTTTTAGCAGAATATTTTTTTCCAATAGCTGATGATGATTCATAGAAAGTTCTGGAAAAAAACCCTCAAAATAGTTATTTTCCGTACTTTGTCATCCCTACTTCACTTTCTTGGCAAATAAGAAAGAAAAAAGCCTTCAATGAAGTTTTGCTTGCATCAGAGGTCCATGATTACAGAATCAGTATTTTATGGGTACTATATATGGATGGTTGTTTTTTTCATGATGCAGAAAACATCAGGTATGATTACAACAAATGTCTAGAATGATAAATAAGGTGTAAAAAAGCTTAACAAACATTTAGGGGAGAAAGGTTATATCCTGTGCATGCTGATTTAAATGATTTTACATTTTTAGAATTCATTGCTTTTTGAACCTGTGCACAAAATTTCATAACTGCCATTTTCTTGGCTATGCACAATGACACAGTTCTGGAAATGGCAATCATAACCCTGTTTAAGGGAAAGCATACACTAATGGAAACAAATATTAAATGTTTCAGAATTTCACCATTTAACAAACTCAAAGCAACTCTTATGAGAAAAACTGCCTCTGTGAAGGCAAAAGCAGACTCAGCACATATTTGCTCATGATGATCCAGATGCTACTAAGAATATAATCAAATCCTATTCAGAATACAAGTGAAGTAAAGGATGTCTGGCCTTACTATGTTTTCCCCATGAAACAAATACACATTTTTTGATGATTGACTTTCTTCAATTGAAAAAAACATTCCAAGTCCAGTGGAGAAGGATGACAGAACATCTTTCTAACACAACTCAGGGTAAGCCTGCCTTGCTCCTGCTGGAATTGCAGCCCAATCAATTCACATAGTGCAGATTAGTTCCTATAAATGAAAACAAAAAGATCTCCCTCAATCACTTTAGATTTAAACTAGTAGATCCACTTGGTGAAAACAGATTTAGGTGCTTAGTTTATATGACACAGGAGTAGTCTTAGTTTAATAATCCACAAATAATCTTCCCACTGCTTGGCTACCCTGTATTCCAACATCAGCAGCAGAGAGCTGAGTTATCAACATCCTGTCTTCATGTCATGGCAAACAGAAGAAACAATAAATCCAGGAGGTGGAAATAAGTTGAAGGAACTTAATTTTTTTTTTTTGAAGGGGTTGCATCAGAAGAGACTGGTTACCAATTGGCAAAATATCATGGCAGGGACATAAATCGTCCAAGTCTGTAGTTAAGTGGTGGAGCACAAGGCATGAAGCTATATACTAAGCATCAGGAATCTGGATGACATTAGCTTAATATAGCAAAGGGTGGGGATAAGTCACTGGGGTCTGCAGATGAGTCTAACTAACAATTTGAAGATGGTCCCTCAGCAATGAGATTTTCAGTTTTCTTTATTTTTCCTCTTTCCATAGCAAAAAATCTGATCAGGCTGAGCAATAAACATCCATTAGTTTTCTGTGAGTACTTGCAGTGGAAACAGGCAAATATTTTTCTGAAGTGTAATGCTTCTGCAAGTGTCTGTTCAAGTATGCCTGTTTTGGCTGTAAACTCTAAGACAGAAGAGATCTTTTCTAGTGTATTCAGTCCCTTTGACATCAAGGTTGTCATGGTGGGCACTCTGTGAGATGTGTGGAATTCTGCTGTGCTAAAGGTAGAACAAGTCTACCACAGACTGGCATATTGCCACTTAGGCCATCAAAATATTATCAAATACCTTGTCTAAGGGGTGGAATCCAAACCTCAGCCCTTACTAGAATGCCTTATAAGCTTATGTGAGAGCTTTTGGTGGAAAATGCTGACTTAATGAAACTGAAATGTTTTTCTGAAATGTCTTCATTTCAATTCAAATTCACCATGCGCAGCACCACAGCTAGAAATCTGCCTTGCCTGTTATTAATCACAGAATCACAGAATCACCTAGGTTGGAAGAGACCTCAAAGATCATTGAGTCCAACCTGTCACCACAGACCCCATGACTAAACCATGGCACCAAGTGCCACGTCCAATCCCCTCTTGAACACCTCCAGGGATGGTGACTCCACCACCTCCCTGGGCAGCCCATTCCAATGGCAAACAACTCTCTCAGTGAAGAACTTTCTCCTCACCTCGAGCCTAAACTTCCCCTGGCGCAGCTTGAGACTGTGTCCCCTTGTTCTGGTGATGGTTGCTTGAGAGAAAAGACCAACCCCTTCCTGGCTACAACCACCCTTCAGGTAGTTGTAGACAGCAATAAGGTCTCCCTAAGCCTCCTCTTCTCCAAGCTAAACAACCCCAGCTCCCTCAGCCTCTCCTCATAGGGCTTGTGCTCAAGGCCTCTCACCAGCCTTGTTGCCCTTCTCTGGACACGTTCAAGTGTCTCAATGTTCTTCCTAAACTGAGGGGCCCAGAACTGGACACAGGACTCAAGGTGTGGCCTAACCAGTGCAGAGTACAGGGGCACAATGACTTCCCTGCTCCTGCTGGCCACACTGTTCCTAATACAGGCCAGGACGCCATTGGCCTTCTTGGCCACCTGGGCACACTGCTGGCTCATGTTTAGGTGGCTGTCAATCAGCACCCCCAGGTCCCTTTCTGTTTGGCAGCTCTCCAGCCACTCTGACCCCAGCCTGTAGCACTGTATGGGGTTGCTGTGGCCAAAGTGCAGCACCCGGCACTTGGATTTGTTGAATGCCATCCCATTGGACTCCGCCCATCTGTCCAGATGGTCGAGGTCCCTCTACAGAGCCCTTCTTCCCTCTAACAGATCAACATCTGCTCACAACTTGGTGTCATCTGCAAATTTGCTGATGACTGACTCAATCCCCTCATCCAGGTCGTCAATGAAGACATTGAAGAGGATGGGGCCCAGCACTGATCCCTGGGGGACACCATTAGTTCCAGGATTTCAAGATCTTTGTCTGTCTGCTGGAAAGCCTGGAAATGCTAATCTTTCATCAAAACAAAAAGTTTCACAGTGTTTGGGTTCCATGCAAACATGGGATTTCAGAGTTGTGATGAGCTCTGCTCTACCCTTTATGCTATATTGAACAAAGGGATGCTATATTGAACAAAGAGATGCAAGACTTTTTTTGATAAAGACAAGGCCACAGGGCATTCACTGTCTCATGCCTTCCTTCTCTCATGAGAAGAAAAGGCTGGTAAGACTTTCAGTGAGAAATTAACAACTTCAGCAGTTTCATGGGTTGGGCTGGTAAATTGAGAAGCTGCTAGCCAGGAACTGATTTTACTGCCTACATCCTACACTAGTTCTGGCCACCTCATAAATCTCTTTGCATTTACTTTACTCCCTGGATCACCTTCATCCCAAAGGAGTGTCCTAATCAAGAGGAGTCAGGGTATTCCATCTTCTTGTGGAGATGTGAACACACAAAACATAGTCATTTGGTCCTAAATATTGTTAAACACTGTGAAATACTTGTTTTGGGGAGTTCCGGATCTTACCTCTTTCCCACCGCATCTCACTTACTAGTTTTTTGAGTCTTATCGCATGGAGCAAGCAGAAAGGATATAGGTTTTGCAACAGATTTTGAAGACATGAGGTATGATTTCCATCCCTAAACCTCAGCATTTCTCAGGGATCTATAAAAGGCTACTGTGGCCTCATATGAGTTGGGCTTGCATGAAGACTTCTGCAGTCACATGCACACAGAAAAGGGCTGTCCTTAGTTCTGGCAACTTCCATCCCCCTTCTTTTTACTTAATGGTCATTGTTTGAAAAGTAGGGCCTCATTTGTATAGGATGTGTTTTTTTCTTGGAAGTTGTCTTTCTGCATAGTCCTTGTAGTGTTTCATTGTTTGGCAGATGGTAGCACAGAGGTCAACATGGCAGAAAATGCTTCCTGTTTATGTATCAGTATAGTCAATTCAAATTGAATTATACCTCCATGTTACATCTTTTTCTGCAGACCATTCCTGTGCTAAGTGCCATTGCAGTGTCAAATCAGTCAGCTTCTGACTCCTTTGAGAGATTAACAATCTACTGCAGCTGCTAGCTAGAGAAATAACTTATTTTAACTTAAAATTATCACAGTCCATGCTTTTAGTGCTCATTATCAAAGTCCAACCCCTTGAAATGGTTCAGCAAATTCCTCCTGCAAAATCTTCAACTCTGTCCTTGGCTTTAAAAGCAAATGTGTAAACAATATTATCTTATCCAACTGTTAAACTAAGCATTTAATTCACAGTATTTTCATTCCATAAATGTCCACTGGGAAACTTCTTGCAAAGGAAGGGATAGACTAAGGTGGCCTTATACATATGCACATGGACACACAGGCAGAGTAGCCTTCTGAGCCCTGATATTCAATCTTAATCGCATGGGACACTTTTTGTTCTAGGGTTCTGCCTCTAAAGAAAAACACTCAACCTCACAGTCACCCCTAGTGACTATGTAATTATTTACATAGAGGGAGATTGCTGCAACAAGAGCTCCAGTGAGAAACTTTCTGCAGCTTGGTGGTTACACACTTCCTAGTAGGGAGTGTCCAGCAGGGGAGAGGAGATATGGAGAAGAGTTTCACGGGAGGATGTGTGGTTCTGAAGTTGCATACTGTACTTTGTGAAAAAAAGTGTTTTTCTCACTTTCTCCCCTCCCTTACAGAAAACAAGATTTTAGTGGCTCAGCGTCCTCTGCTCACCGTAGATAACAAAACTGCAACTCTGATCTGCAACTACTCATACAATGGAACAGGGGAGGAATTTCGAGCTTCACTGCACAAAGGGGCAAATAGTGCAGTGGAAGTTTGCTTTATTTCATGGAACACATCCAAAATTGTCAGTAATTTAAATAAAAAATCCAACTGCCAGGTGACTCATGATAAAGGAAAAGTCATCTTCAATCTTTGGAATATGAGTGCCAGCCAAACTGACATCTACTTCTGCAAAATTGAGGCCATGTATCCACCTCCATATGTCTGCAATGAGAAGAGCAATGGGACTGTCATTCATGTGAAAGGTAAGCTGGGAACACTGTTGGCCAGTATCCTCCCCTACAAGAAACCAACAAAACCACCAAAAAAACAGTTGGGTTGTCTGGTAAAACTACATTCTATTCTTGAAATCCTGAAAACAACACCTTAAAATGGTGCTTAATCTATCTATCATGTTGGAACAATGAGAAAATAAGCAAAGATTGATGGCCTTGCTTTCATGAATATAAAGTTTTCTTTGTTCTTTTCCTTAAAGAAGAGACACACATCGAAATACAAGAGCCTCAGTCTGCAGTTTCTTTGTGGATTATTGTGGCAATGACTGGAATCCTTGCTTTGTACAGCATGCTAATAACGGCAGTTTTTATTAACTACTGGGTAAGAAACTCTTGTTTTCTTTTGCTCTATATGTTCTTTGTCCCTAGTTAATTTCTCAGGCTGTACTTGCCATGTTTACCATGAACACACTGATACCTCTCACTTCAGGGTTACAGTGCTTCTTCACTTCAGATCTAAACACACACCCATGCATTGCCCCAGAAGGCACTCTCCAGGTAAACAAGTCAGGTCTCTGCAGTAGAGTTATAAAGGAAATAGTAATGCTATAGCAGTGGCAATGACCTGCACACCAGCAATACTGGGACACATACTCTAGCTCTGCTGATTGTCCCTGACAGGGAAATCTAACACTATAAGCATTCCTGGCAAAACCCTTTGAGACTATGCTGGTAGAAGGAGCTCTCCTACAGTAAAACAATCTGTAGGGAACTCTCAGTGTTGCCAAGACCATCGACACTGATGTTGTGTGTCTACCCAGCAGTTCCCTTGAGTATCCACTATTCATGTCAGCTTGACTACAAAGGAATACGAGCATGGGGATTTCAGTAGACCCTGTCTGCCTGTGTACATTAACCCTAAGAAAGCTGAGACAGTCTTATAGCTCATTACTTTTGCTTTCCAATCATTCTACAGGGTTGTCTGACCCAAGTCACACCCAGCTCTGCCTGCTGGAGTAAAGAGAGAGTGAGGCCTGATGTAGTGGCAGCAGAAGGACATCTTTCTAGACAAGTATTAGCATTTTGATGTCCCAGAGCTGATTTACACAAAATACTCCATGTGGGAAAGCCTTAAACAATGACTGTCAGGAGTTCTGCTCCTTGCACTTTGCCTTTCCCCTCTATCATGTCCTTAGATAGTGATTTTTAGCACACTACATGGTAGCTTGTATAAAGGACCCAGAATCCCTGACTGTTAAATATTGCATGTATACAGAAAGCTACTCTCAGTGCTACCTAAAGCTTGAAATCTCTAATTTAACAAAAATATACTTGCTCAATACATGGCTATTTCTAATGGAAAATAATCAATGGGGCATTGCCATAAGAAAACACAAAGGCAGGTTCCATGGTTAGGTGGTCCTTCAGTGTGCTTTATTGTAGAGGCTGACTCCTAGGAAAGCTGAGAGGATTACAGCAAACAGCTGCTGGTGTTAAATCAGAGCTGCTGTGCTCTGATAAGACACTGTAGTTTCAAAATCATCCTTTCAATCTGAAAGACTTTCTGTCTGCTCTACTGGTTTGGTACTAATGGCTACACATTGTGCTACCAACATACCTGTCCCCAGCAAGAGTGACAAGGCTGCAATGCGATGTGTGCTGTTTGCTGCATCGGTTTTTACCTGCTGCTGTTCCTGCTGTTGGTATTCTCCTGATAATATGTACTCTGACTGTGAATTATTTACAGTGTTGCTGTATATAAATACAGCTACCTAGAAGATACAGTGAATTGTAAAAAAAATTTTAAAAGGTCCTAAAATATAATACTTGTCAGCCATGGCAAGCCTGTTTCACTTGAGTTTCTGAAAGCAGCTAAAGATTTGTCTATTTCCATACATTTCTGCCTTTCTGTCTAAAATCACCAGTCTTTGATCCTCTAAAAGTCCAACATTCACTCATGCTAGCATCTTTCTCCCACGCAAAATTACCTCTCAGGTGAATTATAAAAATCCTGTATAACAGAGATGAACATATACAGGTAAAGCTTTTGCATCTCATGATTTCCCTACATTGACTGCATTGCATGGCTTAAGCAGTACATAACTGACATTTGACACCTTGTGTATATATATATATATATAAAACACTGATATAAAAAAAGCTTAAATTGCTTCAAAGTAAAGAGCCCTGCTCTGCACATGCAGCTTAATTCAGCCATCAGACTTTCTAAAGCAAACATCCTCAAGTTTCACATCACAGGTGTACTGCAGCATCTGCAAATATTTATGTATACAGGGAGAAAATTTCAGTAAAAAGGAGATTACAAAAGAAGATATGAGCAGTATTAAGGAAAAAGCATGGAAGCAGTTTACCTGGCCTCTGATCAATAAAGCCTTAAGCTACGCAAAAACATCAACCTTGTGCACAGCCTGCAGCAGTAAGTGGTTTAAATGCTGCTGTAGCCACAAATTTCCTCTCTAAGCAAATTATTTCACTTGTCTTCTGCTGCTCTTATTTCTGAAAGAGACAATGCCTCCCTTGTCTCGCAGGGTCATTATAAGGCAGCAATTCAACAATGGAAATGAGATTTTTGAGGCCCAGATGGTGAGACAGATAAAAGACTAATATCAGCTCTGATTCTTTTACCCCATGAAGGAAGGCTCAGAAGAGCATACACATCATGTGTTGATGCTGTAAATGGTATGAAAACCATGATACACATAGCTTGGGATGATTTTTTCTGTTCTTATTCAGTTTGAGTTAAGCTAATTCCTTTTTTTTTCCTCCTAAAAAAAGAAGACAACCTTCAATGCTAAAACTGTATTGCTTCTGCTGAGTCATTCAACAGCTGAGAATTCATGCTGAGAGGCATCTGTTTGTATCCTTGGTTTGCAGCATTCCTTTACCTGGAGAACTACCACTGTAAATATCTCAGCAGATAAGCTGGAGTCTTGCATGAAGGCTGGGCAAATTCCATAGATTATTCTATGAGATTGTGTTCTAATTCTTCTGTATATGTATTGAAACCAGTTTGTTTCCATGAACCAGGACCTAGGGCCAGAAATCTCAGCAGTCAGTAAGAGAGATGGGTAAGACAATTTGTTAATTCAAAGAAGGAAAAATTAGTCAAACTCATTATTAAGTTGTCTCAGTCAAAACTCCTCTGTTCAAAGGTCCCCTTTTCTTCTCCTGTTTTGAATATTCAGCCCAGGAGGAACAAACTAATTAATTGCAAAAATGTTTTCATACTTCACCCTTCCCCCACAGCAAAAATCCAAGAAGAATTTGTACCATCAGAATGACTACATGAACATGACTCCCCGGCATCCACAATACCAGAAGAAGAAAGGTTACCCATCCTATGCTCCAACACGAGACTACACTGCGTATCGGTCCTGGCAACCATGATACTAATCAGCTGACAAGCCGGTAGCCTCATGTGTTTCTAGGCAGCCGCTTGCTCTTGGACATGGAAGGACAGCCTCTCATTTCTCATGATGTTTGTCGTTACTGATTATGGATACCCACACCACAGCAAGTATTGGCTAAGCTTTAATATAACGTACTAAAAGAAAATTAAACAAACATGAGGGAGAAGGGTGAAGCATGGGGGGATGGGTGAGCAGAAGGACAAAAACAATTGTGCTCCATGATAGCTGAAAATAATATAGAACTTGTGTTGAGGATTATAGGTGGGTAAGACAGAGAGATAGCATTAGACCATAGATTTGGTCTTGTAACTCTTGTGGTTTTGCTCAGCTATTGGGAGAACCAGAACTTCTGACCTTTCCCAATAACTGTTGCCTTAGATTTAACTATTAACTTCCTTTCCTATATGTCCAATCCTCAGAAACCCTTTTTGCTGTTAAACATGGCAATATGAATTTTAATTATATTTTTTTCCCTACAAGACCAGGGTACAGTTTGCAATTCAAAACACATGCTTGAAAGAAAGAGGGGAAAATTCAGCCACAAGGCATCCTGGTAAATGGGCTGCTAGGGCGAAACAGGCTGATAGAAAACTACTAAACGATCTAGATGTGAGCCCTTAGGTTGGGCTCTTTCTAAATGTTCATAAGGCCATCTGAAGTTATGAACAAGCTACTCCGCAGAGTGAAAAAGTAATCAACCTGAAGACAAAATGAAGACAAGCAAGAGAGGAAGAGAGATGTGTTGTCATCATGAAGAACCCCACTTCTATTATGTTTGCCTCCTAGAGTGAGGGAACATGAATTTATATGGGAAGCATTAGAAGACAGAGAGATCAGATTTTGAGAAGACCTTTACTTTCATTTTTGAATTTTTGTTCCTATCCACAAGGCATTTTGCTGAGTCCTCCTCAGATGTTTGTGTTCATCTTCTGGCTCCTAGGCTGTACCAGAACACTTCTGAAAATCAAAGTCCAGTTATAAGCAACTAAAGATCATGTGATTTTTTTTTTTTTTCTTGTAAGCACCAAATATTTAGGGTGTTAGAGGGTTCTTCATTCCCACCATTGTGATTTGGACCTGCTCTGAGTACTTCAACAAGTTTTGCATTGTCTGGAGGTTACCTTCCCATCTGAAGATGTTCTTCAGAAATGCTGTGTGCTGGAGTAAGACAATGTCTTCAGCAAAACGTCTTTTCTTTTTTTCAGTTAAGCATGTTTACATTAACAGGACATCCTAAAGTGTAATGGGGGTTGTCTTGGACTAAAATTCATTTTCATACTGAGGAGATGAGGTTTGACATTTATTTTATAGGAACTACTGAATAAACAATTAAATGAAAAATAAATCCATATTCCCCCTTTGAAATAAAATGTGGATTGTAGAACATTTACTTTCTTCCCAGTTAAAAAAATTCTTTCTCTCTTTGAGAGGAACATGACAAAAGTAGAAGTGTGGAAGGGTCACACCAATCTGCTTTGACACCTCAGCCCAAGGAAAAACTTTGGCACTTCCAAATCGGAAGTTTTATTTGAGTTTGCTGACTGGGCCCCAAACCATTCATTCTGAGTCATGTTGACACAAAGCATGTTCCTGAAGTGTTTTGTGCCCCCTGCCAGGGCAGGGCACAAAGCCTACAATGGCAATGGTAAGCAAGGCCTGAATGCCCAATGCCATGTGGCAGAGCTGTGCAGCTAGCACAGTGCCACAGTTGTGGACCCAACACGTCCTGAAAGCTTTGCTCTGACTCAGTTCAGGAAATCCAGAAGCTTATTATTGAGTTGAAGAACACAAAACCTTTTTACTTATTTCTTCCCCTTTCCCCTCACCACATGCATAAATCCCCCAAGGCTGACGTTTTTTCATGTAATTTTTCACTCTTCCTGAAAAGCCCCTTACCACAACTTTGTACTGCAGCAAGGGGCATATGCAAGCAGTGGAGGGAAGGCAGCCAGTCAGCACCCATGGCAGTTTCTATATGGTCTTAGTTTGGCCCTCCTTGTTGGTATTGACTGGGGGGGATGCTAATGCCTCGCTGCCTCCCTCTTGACATGGAGGCGAGAAAGGACATCCATCCACTCCTGGTAGAGAACATCAGGCTGGACACAGTCCTCCACCAGTGTATGGCACTGTCTTGCCATGCTCCATGCGATCTACCAGACTTGTCATTGTGTAACACAACCTTAACAAGTGCTCTCATTACAATGCACTGTGAAAAATCACATCTTCTAGTGCAAATGTAAGATGAGATAGCAAATGTGCATCAGAAGTGGAAAACACAGTAAACATTCTTTGTTTAAACTGCATATGCATGTACTTTATATATATATATATATATATATACACACACAATTAGATACTGATATATCTGTTTAATTTTATTTCTATTCCTTAGAGTTTTATTATATTTTTGCAATCTCCTTAAAAATTATTAAATGGATACAGTAAATTAAATCCTGAATAAATGCATGGAGCCTGAGGCTAGTCAGAGGAATGTACTGCTTTCTAAAGCAAATGTTGGTATAATTTGATTTCCTTCCCCCAGTACTGATAACTCCCAGGTCAGACACTAGTAAGTAAGTCCTAGAGTACCTGGAGGAATTATGAATTCATTTGACTGATCAGAAAAGAAAGGGAGATGCAGGGAAACATCCTGAACATACAATAAAAAAGAATGAGGAGAACAAGGAAAGGAGAATACCCAGAACAAGGAAAGGAGAATACCCAGCAATGTCTTAAAATTGACTCTGTCATTATATTAAAGCACTGTAGGGACAGGAATTACAGACTGCTGGAGATGAGATACCAGGAAATACCTTTTACCCACCACTGCAAGTGACTAAAAGAAATGTTTGTAGAGGAGCAAGCTAGTTGAGCCTGGAGTCTGACTCTGCATATGTGGATTAGCATATATAACAAACAAAGCAATCCTAATTTGTTCCATCTGTATTTAAGCAATACATAACATACCAGGACAGCCCTGACCCTCCCTGGCCCTTCCTTTGGGGTCTATATCCTGTTTACAGGATGATGTAAAGAGAAACCTCCCTCTGTTGCTGCTCTGATCTTGGAAATTGGCCCTCATGGAGAGCAGTGAGAGATCAGTAAGGAAGATTTTTTTCTCTTGCACACAAGACTTAATTAAAATGCAAATATAATCCTGGTGAACAATGACTTAATTTTTCATTCTCCTTTCCCCCACTTTTGGATTCCAGTGTCAAATGAACATCTAATCTGCAGTCATCATATCTGAATGGCAATCAACATATGTTGCAAGGGGTCAAACAAGGGTTGTGCAGCTCCAGTCCCCTGCATGCTGCCAGCACAGCACAAAGCTTCCAGGAACCAAGCCCATAGGAGATTAGAGGAGGTATCTTGTGTTATCTTTGTAGTATCTTATACCTTCACCATTGGGGTTTTCAGGTTTAGTAAAGCCACAAGGCTTCAGATGTTCTTTCTAGTTTGAATCCCACAAATTCCAATATCCTCCTCCTGTATCAGATTATTTCAAAATGCCTCTTCCTCTCAAGCTATAAACATGAACTCTGCATGTCTGTCACACACTATCACATTTTCCTCTTTGCATATCATCCCCTTTACTTTTGTTTCTGTGCCAGACTCAGCAGTTCAGGAGCACACCCAGTTTGTAAATCTCTAACACCATTGTGAAGCCTTCCATGTGTAGCCCTGACTAGTCAGTTGTTTCACAAAGACTGTCTTGTATGCCACATTCCTCTTCAGTTTGGGGTAAGGAGTTGCCATAGGAGACTGGAGCCATGTGGTGATTGCATAGGTGCTTATTTTCTGTTTGAAGGATTTGGTGTTTTGCATCCCTCTGATTTCCCCCATCAGATTCAGATCTTATGTCATCCCAAACAACCAGGTGGGAATCCTACACATCACGTGCTTCCCACAGTACATTTAATTTCAGTATATTTTGTTTCTTGTGCATAGCAGGCCTCTGGCTAGTGCCAAGTTCATTATGCCTTCAGAAGCAGTCTAGTGACTGATGGTATGTTTGATACTAATAAATAAAAAAGCTTAGGAGCACACAGAGAGGTTTCAGTACTAAAGAACTAATCTTTCCACTTTCAGCAAGGCTTTTGCTGTGTGACTGGAAAATACTTTGTTCAAGATGAATCACAGACCAAGATACAATTCTATTAGTCATGCATACTAACCAGAAAACAGGTTAGGGTAATGAGTACAGTCTCAGCCTTGGTAAGCTCCAGTGAAGAGTGGCAAAGGCTGAAAACAGCACTAAGCAGTAATTTGTAGCCGAATCAGTGTCTGAAAGTGGTTGTGAGAGAGAAACATTTCTAGTTGTTTATCTTGATACAAATGGATTGTTCTTCACAATTAGGTGCTTTTGTTAGAGCATCACATTACAGCCGGTACTATTCCAGCCTCTAGGGCATAGTCTGATGTGGCCAATTTGGCTGACAAAGTATTAAGAGGCTGCCAATTTCATACTAATCCATTTGCAAAAAGCTGAGTGGCCTTAAATCCAGGCCATTGGTTGTTTATATTTTAAACAAGATCAAGGCACTGGTTCTTACTTTTTTTCCCCTCTTTCTTTCTCCCCCTGCCCCACCCCTTGTTTGTTTTGTTAATAAAGACAAAATGTAATTTTATTTTCAGGACCTGGAAGCTTGCCAGGAGCACTTAAGTTTTGAGGAGCTGGCTCCATCTCATTCATCTGACCATTGAAATGACCAGGAATTTTCAAGTGCCACGCTTTTCCTAACCATTATATCACTATGTGGCTACATCATTCCTTTTCCTCATTGGCTTCTTATTCCTTTAAGAAAACTAACTATTCTGGATCAGGTTGAAATGGTCTCATGGGCTGGAACAACTCGAATTTTTCAGTCTGGGAAGATTACTCCCTAGGTAGTAGAAACAAAGACACAAACAAGCAACATGTAACAAAACAGTTCTGTGGGAATTAACACAGTGGTTTCAAACTGGCAGGAGGATCAAATGGCCTGTGTACAAAATAATTTTTCTCTAAAATAAAGCAGCTTGAAAAATTATACACCTTAAAAGAAAAGAGATCATGTTGCAAAATTAGGAAACCGAAGGCAGGAAATGCCAGAAAGGACCTTTCTTACACAGCCTCTCTTCTGCCCCCTTGTGTGACCGGAGCAGCTCTTGTGCTACGACTACATTTTTTTCCCTGCCTACAGGGACTTGGCCTTTTAATCTGAGCATGCACTGCTAATAGATGTCTGCTTCCTTGCAGCAAGCCCAGGGCTGCAGTAATAGGCTCCAGGTATTGTTGGAGGAGGTGCTCCGCTGCTAGCATGGCGGGTACAGAATCCGGGTGGCATCTCAAGCCCCTCACATGGAGTGCTATAGCAAGATGCAACCACTGATCAGACTAACTTAGATAACAGCAAAGTTAATGCTTGACAGCCTTGCCAGTGCCCTACTAAATTAGATTACTCTGTTATGAGTCACAATGAACCAATTTTCCTGCTGTGCTTGCTGCCTGTGACAACTCTTGGGCTACTTTAATTTTCAGATACCAGTGGTCAAGATTAGAGCTAAGGGTTGGTGGGGTTTTGTTTGTTTGGTGGGGTTTTGTTTGTTTGGTTTTGTGTTTTGCTTTGTTTTTCCCTCATGAAAATGATGAATGATGCATTTTTTCCCCTCGATTCCTAATCCTTCCCCCGCCAAATTAAAACTGGAGAAAGAAAACTGTTTTGCTGTTTGCATAGCTCAACAGCTCCTGATGCACAGGGACAGAGGCTGAAGTCCAGGTTTCAATGTTGTCTTTGGGAGCATTATCCCATACAGCCTTTTCTCTCTTTAGCAGAATCCTGGAGTGATGCCAGTGTCTTAACAACGACAAAACCGTATAAGATTATGAAGATACACAATTGCACAGCAAGAGATTAAACTTTCTTCCTGCTGCAGATACAAAGTTGATGCTACTTTCAATCCCAGCCGTGTGATGGAGCAATCCACCACTAAGGATGGGAAAAGCAAAAGGAACTAAAGGAGAAACCACTCTTGAAACCATTTCAGTGGACCAATCCCTCAGGGAATGGAAATGAGCAAACCAGCTGCAGGACGCACTACACAAAGCAGACTTCTGCCTGTCCCTAGTCATACACTACAAAAAAATGGTATTAAACCCCTCCTAATCCTTCTTGTCTCAGGAAGTCAATTTTACTGCATAGACTACTATGCATCAGTGAGAAACTAGCAGGTGGAAACCAGGTTAAGTCCTGTGCATGGACTTGAGCGTACTGTTGGGTCCCAGGAAACTCTTGAGATGAAAGCAGCAAATTATATTCAAAGCGCAATGGCTGGAAAGGAAGGATGGAAAGGTGGTATGGATGAATGTCTGACTGCAGGAAGAGTGGAATTAAGAGACTCCAGGGCTTGTCTCCAGCAGCAAAACCATACCATAATAAACCAAAACAAGCCAAACAAAAAAACCCCAACAACAAACTGCACTAGTTTGGACTGCAGCTCCACTGGCTTCCTCCAATAAAAGCAGCCCTGGAAGGATGAAATTTTTGTGGTTATTTCCTGAGATTTAAGTCAAAATAACCATGCATATACAATCAAAAAAGGGAATTAAAATTATACTTATTGCTGCCTTTTCTCCTTTATGAACTAAAGGGTTGTTTAAAAATCCTACATTTAACCCATTGTATAAGGCTCTAAAATCAGAGTATTCCTTTGTTAAGGTGTTTTTATTATATTTGTTAAAATAATTTTTAGATTTTTTTAAGGAGTTTCTGTTGTGATTCTGTAATCTGATTTCAAAACACAGAGCCAGAGAGGCAAAATGACAACTGGGGTACAGGCAGAGGATCTACATACTGCAGTTCAGCACTGTACGGCAGTACCCACACACCGTGAAAGGCAGCAAGCACAAAATGAAGTTCAAAGAGTCCATAGGTTATGTGAGCACCTTGGTAAAGAAATGTCAGTTATAAACGAGCAGCAGAAAACAGCTCTGTTTTCCTACTGCTGTGGCTTTGCTTGGTGACGATGGCTTACAAAGATTAAGTCTAACTGCATGAGCTCCAGTTGTTTATCTCCTTTAGTATCATCGCCAGTAAGTGAAGGAGTGTGGGTGTCACCTGTGAAAAAAGTAGTTGCATTTCTGAGAGAAAAATATCTGCAGATCAGAGAAGGCAAATTTCTGCATATCCAGTTTCCTTCCTGTCACTAATCTGCAGCACTGAATTTAGTCCCCTGGATTTCCTTAACTTTGTTAGGTTGAGAGTGTAAAGGAGAGTGAGACAGAGGGAATTGAGCAACATCAAGTGCCCAGAATGGTTGCAGATCACCAGGCTCATTTGTAAATCACTGAGACAGCCTGACTCCCAGGGCATGGAGTTTAATTTTTCCTTCCTTCTCCTCCCATCTGCTGAATTTTGGGGACTTGCAACAAGAAAAACTATCTTCTGTGCAATCCCTTTAGAGAAGAACATGTTGTTCAGGATGCTATGGAGGGATGCTAGCAAAAACTAGAAGCCCTGGGTCACAACCCATGACTTGACTGTTAGTGTTTGTGTAGAAGATGTAAAAGGTGTAGAAGATGTGATTCTTCTGTGCTTGCATGTTTGTGTCTGTGATGGAGTGAATCTCTGAACACAGTTAAACACTGCTTGCTGCCTACACTGCATAGGTATCACTATTTTCACAGTATCACAGTATCACAGTATCACTAAGGTTGGAAGGTTTTAAAGCAAAGACATCTCCTACGTTGGAACTACCAAGGGATGCTTCATGTATGTACATGCAAACAACTGAGCTGATAAAAACTGCTGGTTTTATTCCCTCTTATTATGCATATCTGTAAAAATAAAATTAAACCACCGGTGAACATATGTCTTGGATTGCACATCAAGCACAGTACACTTGTTTGGTCTAAGATATATTTAGATTAATGATGTTTGACTTATCTGTGTGCTGACTTGCCTGGATCAGTTCACCATCCTCTAAGATGTAAGAAGCATCAGGAAAAAAAGAAAACATATAAATTCAGAGTACCTGTGTTTTAAAATAAGACTTTCCTCCTGCTTCCAATTTCCTTTAATTTGCTCTGGCCTTGGATTTGAGATGTATTCATAAGATTCTCCCTTTTATCACTAAACCCAGTGAAAACACTGAAGACCATCCCTTTGATCACAGATTACAGTGGATTCCCTGTGGTTCTGCTACAGCTGTTCTAATCACCAAGCAAGAGTGCATGTTGCAGTTTCTGCGCCCCAGCTATGGCCTGAGAGTACCAAGGATCTGACTAATCTTTCTCACCCAAGTGCAAATATAACATTCACTTTCCCCTCTAAACAGACCTCATTTGTCCTGTAAGCTGCCAGAATGAATGCTTGGTCAATAATGATTAATTTCTTGTTGCACATAACAAGTTCTCAAGCCTGTTAACTGAGGGAAAGAATCCAGTTGATGTTAGCATTGTTATTTGTGTGAGGAAGTTGCACATCTATGAAATTGTGGGAGTGTCTTCTTCCCTTGTGCAAATGATGGGTCACAATTAGTCAACAAACTGATGTTTATCACTTTTGCCTAGAGAACAGCATAAGAAAAAAATCAGAAGAAAAGGCCGGTGAGGCACTGACAATTAACAGTGCAGCCCCTTACTGAATGGCACTAATGGCTGTAGCTCTACCATTCTCAGATGTGAGAGTGAGTTGATATGTATTTTCTCCAAGTTTAGGATCTCAGACACACATAGACTGCAAATGCCCAGCAAAATTCTAAAGGTCCAAGCCAGTGGGGGAAATACAAGGAAGCAAGTTGTTTAACTTGCTAAAAGCAAACCGTTTTTGTGGTGGGAACAGGAAACCAAGAGAGCGCAAACAATGTTACATGTGTCAGAAGAGCCATCACTGTAGTTACTGTGCATACCTGGGTGACTCAACGTCTCTGTGAATGCTGGCTTGCACTCACATGTCCCTCCTTCCCCCGTGGAGCCAGTGGGCTCAGCTTGCCTGGCCTCTCCACATGTCATCTTTGCTAGGATATTACCTGAAGCACTTGGGCTGGCACTGTGCTGGGCTAGAAGTCACAGTTGGTACATATAGAGACTATACATGTGACATACAAAGAAGTGATGTGCTGGTCCCTGCTTGAGGAGACCAAAAATGCAAATAAGAAACAAAAAGGGAAACAGAAGCCTGATGCATATATATGAAGCTCAGTAGTTGTGAGAGCTCAAAGCACAACTAGGCCATTCTTCACATGGCTTCTAAATTCTACCCACTGCCCCACATCACAGGTGTAAATGCATCTTGTGAGGGACCCTCTACTCCACAGGAAAAAGAGGAACTAGGGGTTTGAGCCTGGAAAAGTCCTGTCTGGTCACAACTGCAGTTTCACTTCTACCCTTCTGCCACAGCTTAGACCTTCCAGCTGGGGGGCTTCCCAGAGAGAAGCTGCAGAGCATAATGACTGCTTTTATAGTCCATGGTAAGAAATATGGTAAACTTGTGGTGGGTTGAAATTCCTTCCCCCCAACATTAACTTTGCCAGACTAACTCAGCTGGAAGCAAATGGAAGCTGTATTTATAAGCAAAACTACAATCTACAATGGAATGCAATGAATATATACAAAATATACAGTATTTACAATTAACAAACAACACAAAAATCCCCCTGGTCAGAGACCAGGGAAACTGTCCCTCTGCCCACCCCCACACTGTCCAAAAGGGAGAAAGGAGCAGAAAGAAAGTAGCGGTTAGTCTTAATCAAAATAATACAGCTAAGGTCAGCAAAAGCAGATTAATCTCTCCTGCGTGAAGCAAGCAGAGAAGAGAAGCCCCCAGGAGAAGAAAGATTGCTTTGGTACAGCCAATCTTACAGCAGATATTTCTGCAATGAAATAGTTTAGAATTATCCTTAGTTTTCCTTTTTACAGCCAATAGTGATTTATTTATATTTTTCTACTTTTCTGCTCAAAATCTGTAACAAAATTTTAAAGGCATAGCCTAAAACTACAGCAAAACTGAAGGCAGCAGAAAGTCAGAATTGTCTGTGCCACCAGGCTGGGGCCTTATAAGGATCAACTGTCCCGTTGGACTTCAAGATCAGGACTATATCCATTTACAAAGCGAAATGCCAAGTGAAGGTGCATTTGGCTTGGAAGCAGGTGGTTCAAATTCACTTTCTTCATTTTTCATTAAGATTACCAAACTAGTGACAAGGCATTCTCGTCATACATCCCCTCTGAAAACTGTGGAACTTGCTTTGCATACCAAGAATAAATTAGTCTGGAATTCAGTCTTGCACAGATTGCAGCATATTAATGTATAGCAAGAATAAAGAAATGCCTGACCAAAACATTAAATAATATATGCTACTATATGTATTAGCCTGCAACATATCTGCTACTCTCTAGAACAGACTGAAGTCTATTCCATCATCTCTTCCTGGAGATGCACTGAAACTCTTTGAATCTAGAAGCTGATTTAAGATATCTACTGTCCCTATGACTAAAACATTTGGTGGCCAAGATCAACTGGGTTGAGGGGTCATCTGAAATATGTAGCAGAAGCAGTGCAATGTAGAGGTGACACACAGAAGCAGAGATACACAAGCTTTGTCCTCAGTCATGCCTCTGAACTTTCATTGGCACGTTTTATGTCTATTCCTTACTTAGACTGCAAGCTCTTTGGGTTATGTATAACTTGTACAGTATCTGGAACCCCATCTCTTGGTCAAGCTCCTCACATTGTAGCACAAATGACAGTAATAACTTTAGAAGAAGATTGTCAACCCTTCCTCAGCACTAAAAGCCATGGAAGAGAAAGCATTATAAAAACAAACCTGCAAAGTTGCGGGGGCTGGGACTTTCCACACACTTCAGTTACTTTCTCATGGGCCTCTTATTTGCTGCTTGGAACCTATCTGGCCCATAAGATCCACGGTCTTACCAGAGCTTATTTTCCACTTTATCACTTATTTATATGGCTACACAACTCATCATCAAAGGGGAGCCAAGAAAGCAGTATCACCAGAGAGGTCTGTAAGTGATATTTCTCACCTCATAACCCAGAAACCACAGGTAATCCCCTTACACTGCAATGAAGCACAGCACTGCTTTGAGGCAGTTCCACAGAAGGAGAGAATTGCTGCTGTTTGACTCGCAACAAATTTGCAAAATTACAGTACTGGGGGTGGTAAGAAGGGGAAGGAACAGAGTGCATTTCAAGCACATATACATAGAAGACAAATGATTTTTTCTCAGAGGGCAGAAGGAAGCTTTTTTATGGTTCTCTATCCCCACCCAATCTCCTCTAATTGGAACATTCTGAAAATGCTTCTCCCTGGGGGGAGCATGTGTAAATGCTAGGGAGGACATAAACATATACATATATAGTTAGCACACAAAGTTTCTTTTACAGTTATGCCAGCTTTGTTCAGCGTAAAGTCGTGCACATGGTTTATGCTACTCAGCGACTGCTGATTGTCCTGTTCTCTAGTTGGCAGTGTGGCTTTTTCTAATGGAAAAAATTGTGGCTGGAGTAACTTGTTTGAATCCACCAGTCAGCCCTCTTGCAAACCAGATCTTATTAACTCTCTTGCCTCATCCTGGGGGACACAGAACTCTTGAGGCTTTTCACATGCATTTTACATCAGGACAGAAACACACAGACTTATGCTCCATCTGGCAATGGTGTCTTGTTTCCAGCAAACTAGCTGCTCCAGTGGAAGATATTGAGCCTTTATAATGGACTAGCTTGTTCTGAAAGATATATGTTTCTATCATTAGTTAGCAATCATCTCATGGTTTTAAACAGGAGTTTTGAGAAAAAATCTTTATGATTTTCATTCTCTGCAACTGCAGTCATTGTGATCACAAATATACATTTATACTACAGCAATAACCAAAGATCTTATTTTTTCACACTCCACAAGCTGAAAAGTGATATTCCATGCCCTGAAGAGTTTAGAGGGTAAAAGCAAAACAGATGAGAAATGACTGGGAAACAGAATACAATAAAATGTAAGGAACTGCAATATGATTGGCATGTGTGGCTGTCTGCTTTTAAATTTGGTGTACAACCAAGGAAAAGGGAATTAAAGGAAAGAAATATTTACTGTTACTGCCTTTCATGCTTAGCTGGCTTTGTTTTCAGTCAAGCATCAGTTTAATGCTTGAGAAGAGGAAAACATCGTTCCACTACACAACTGTGAACTGTCAGCAGTGACTGTTTGGGGTGTATGCTGGTGCCAGAGTGTGAAATTTGGAAGTGGAATATATAACCTGCCACAGGCAGGAATTTGCAGAGGAGTGTCTCCAGTTTACAGCTAATTGGCGGAACAGTCTTTCTCTTCCTGGGCTCTGACACGTTCATGAAGTTCCTCTCTGCTCCCATGTATCAGTTGCAAGGAATTTTGGTAGGGTGTTATCAGATGCATGTGAGGGAGAAATTTCTTTGCATTGAAAGAAAGAGATGATTCCATTTTCCTTTCCTGGCAGACTGTTGTGGTTTCTTCTGCCTGCATGTGATGGGCGGAACTGGGCTCTGCATTTTATACCTTACATTGACCACAACTGCAGCACTGTAGCACTTCATTCATTAATGGAACGGTTCTCTCTACTGCAGGGGAGTAATAAACCTAATGGCATCATGAACTGTTGACTCCAGCTCATGTTGTTATTCATTCTCTGAAAGCAGATACTGCTCAGAAGAAAGGATTGTTGCTTAATTAACCTCCTTCTGCAGTGCAGAAGCCTTGGCAATGGGATCATGTTAATTTAGATTTTAATACTGATGCTCTGTTATGAAATAGCTTTCCTTGGATCAAAACAAATTTGTCATCTACAGCCCACTGGCCACCAGGTTCCATCTGAGCTTCAAAATTTTAACCACAGGATAGGGAAACTGGTTATGGTGGTGCTGAATGAAAGTACTGTGTTCTCTTTGCAACATCAGCATGTGCTGGTTTTTATTTAGCAAATACAGAATCTTGTTGATGACATCAACTATAGGAAGAGATTACATTACAGCAGGAATCTGATTCCCTAGGGAAATGGTATGGCAACACATAAGCTGGTTTGAAGGACTAATACAAAAATAGTCAGAGGCTGTGATGATTCATTTGCCCTTAAATCTGGGGCCTCTGCTCCTGAAGCAGAGCCTTCTTGACGCAGCTTAGTAAGTCCTATGAACAGAGAGGACAGCCGTGTAAAGAGACTCTTCCTTAAAGCCTCAGAAGAAATTTAGCCATCCACTTGGCAACAGCCTAGGTCCTGAGAAGGTGAAAAGTCTTGCTGTGAAGAGTGAGACACACACAGAATAGGGGTATATTCAGAACAATCTTGTGTTAAAACAAGCAAAAGAAGGACAAACAGAAGCTCTTCAAGGAAACAAATACTCTGAATCAACAAAAGCATAAATCAATATGGAATCCCTGTTCCTCAAGGACAAGTACCTGAAAGTGGTTCAAGTAAGTTAGGAACTCCTGATCCATCAAATATGCAGAGACCAATTCAGGCACTACAAAGATGAACTATGCAATCTACCTAAATAATCCATTAAGTTTTTAGGATATGGATTATTTTAAAAGCCTTTGAGTTCTCCATACATTTTGAAAAAGCCTTATATGAGGACAAAATGTCAGAACATTGTATCTTTTCCCTGCTGAATAAAGCAAATAATTTTTTATTTAAAAAAATTACTTTTAAAAAATTGAGAGTTCACCTGTCAACTTTTTATTTCTTTCACACAGCAAGGAGGATGGAGAGAATGTGGAAGTTGCTCCATTATCTCAAAGTTCAAATGGCATTCCTTACCTATGTAAAGTCTGCTATCTTTTCTATTGAGATGGTTTAGTTTATGAAGGGTTTAAGTCACCAGACGTAGCAACTCTAAAGATACAGGAAAAACTCCATGAGATCCTTTTAGAGGTGTCTATGTCCATGCAGTGTGAGGCATGTGCAAACCATACTGAAATATCTGATTAGAAAGTGTGAAAGAAAAAGGCAATGTGTAGTGAGAAAATGAGACCCTGTGTAGAATCCACCTGCCAACTACACAATTAGAAAGACATTTTAGAACAGTAATGATTGTCGCCTCTGCATGACACTCAGTGGTCTATGATTTCCTCAGATAACACTCAAGCATTGCAGCACCTGGTGAAGACCATATGATCACCACTATGTAGCTCAGGTATTTAACAGCTGTGAAAGAGAGTAAAGGCTTACTCTCCACATAGGAAAAAGGCTTGCTTGTGTGTTTTTTATTTCCTGTAAATGTGTTTCTCAGAAGGTTTGCAGGCATGTATCTCCCTCCTCTGGTGCACAAAAGTAACACCCTGGTTGAAGACATGAGAGGTTTGTTGTAGCCAGAAAAAAAAAAAAAAAACACAAACCTGGGAAAGAGTCCTCAGTGAAAGAGCATAAATATGCAATAAATCTTGTGGGAGGTAATATATTTCCTTTGCTTCTCCATTTCATTATACTATTATGATAAATAGAATAGCTGTTTTCTACATCTGGGCACCTTGTATTCATGAATAGTTTGCCCTAGAAATAGTTGAGCCCTTGATTTGATGTCAGATCTCCAAGAAGATCCAAGAAAGCATAGCTTGCTCAGATGAGCAGGACTGGCAAGCTGAAAACAATGGCTAAGGAAAAGGCTGACATGCTCAACAACTTTTTTGCCACAGTGTTCACTAGTAATCTCTCTTTCCACAACTCTCAAGAGGATGGACTGCAAGACAGGCAATGGGCTTGGAGCAAATTCCCAGCCACTGTAAGACATGGTCAGATTTGTGACCATCTGAGGAACCTGAACATACATTAGTCTATAGGACCCAATGAGATGCATCCCAGAATGGTGAGGGAATTGGCTGATGTGGTTGCCAAGCCACTCTCCATAACACTTGAAAAGTCGTGACAGTCAGGTGAAGTTCCTGGTGACTGGGGAAAAAATGAAATATTTCACCCATTTTTAAAAGGGTGGAAAGGAGTATCTTGGGAACTACTAACCTGTCAGCCTCACCTCTGTGCCTGGGAAGATCATGGACTCAATCCTCTTAGAAGCTATTCTAAAGGCACATGGAAGACAGGGAAATGACTGGAAGCAGCCAGCAAGGCATCAGCAAAGGCAAGTCCTGCCTGACAAACCTAGTGGCTTTCTATGATGGCTACTACTACATCAGTAGTGCCAGGACAAGGGAAGAGCTAAATATGTTGTCTATCTGGACTTTTGTAACATCTTTGGCATGGTCCCCCACAACATTCTTCTCTGTAAACTGGATATGAATTTGATGAGTGGACTATTCAGTGATCAATGAAGTGAGTAGTGGTCAATGCCTCATTGTCCACAAGTGGTGTTATTCAGGGGTCTGTACTGGGGCCAGTACTGTTTAATATCTTCATCAGTGATGTAGTGGAATTGAATGCACATTCAGCAAGTTTGCAAATGAGACCAAGCTGAGTGACACCTAAGGGATGAGAAGCCATTCAGAGATACCTGAATGAGCTTGAGAAGTGATTCTGTCCCTCTGGTGAGACTCCACCTGGAGTACTGTGTCCAACTCTAGAGTACTCAGCACAGGAAAGACATGTTGAAGTAGGTCCAGAGGAGGGCCAGAAAACTGATTAGAGGGCTGGAGCACCTCTCCTGCAAAGAAAGGCTGAGAGAGTTGGGGTTGTGCAGCCTGGAGACCTTGATGTGGTCTTCCAGTACTTAAAGGGGGCCTATAAGAAAGATGGGGAACAATCATTTTAGCATAGCCTGTTGGAACAGGACATGGGGTAATTGTTTTAAACTAAAAGAAGGTAGATTTTATGCTAGCTATATGGAAGAAAGTTTTTACAATAATGGTGGTGAAACACTAGCACAGGTTGCCCAGAGAGATGGTAGATGCCTCATCGCTGGAAACATTCAAGATCAGGCTGGATAGGGCTCTAAGAAACCTGATCTAATTAAAGATGTCTCTGCTCACAACTGAGGGGTTGAACTATATGGCCTTTAAATGTCCCTTCCAATCCAAACCACTCTATGATTCTCTGATCTTCTCTGAACTCAGGTCTTTCATTCCTACAGACTGATCTTGTTTCTCACCAGAACTGTGCAGAGACCCAATTCTCTGTTTGCCTACTGGTTTTATTTATTCTCAGAAATTACATTATTGTGCATTTCCAGTCCAAAAGGGTTAAAATTACCTATATTTTGGCCATTTTATGTAGATCTATACTTCACACTCACTCACAGTGAGATTTTTAAATGATTCTGACACTGGGCTGTCTACATGCCAGACTAACAAGTGATAAAAAGAATAAACACATCACTATATAGCATTGAAAGAAGGCATTGACCTTTAAAATGGGATAGGTTAGTGCCACGAGCTGGTGTCCTGAGCCGACCCTGGGCAGCAGGGGAGGTCCCTTGGAGTAAATTAAAGTTAAACCAACACCAAACGGCTGCTGAGTTTGGTTTATGAGAGCCAATGAAAATCCTAGGTAATAGAATGGAGTAGAGGGAAAATGTGAAGAAAAAGGAGAAGAGGGAAAAGGAGAGTGAGAAAGAGAGTTAAGAAGTCAGGGAAAAAGAAACCTATCAACACTCCTTGGATCCCAAGTCCAAGTGCTCCAGTGTTGGGTGTACATCCCAGCAGGGTCTTCTGTTGTAGATGCAACATCCGGACCCTGGAAATTGCAGTTCTTCTGCAACTTCTGCGGGGGCGGGCGGGGGGCGGTCTCTCCAAATCACAAAGAACTGTGCAGAGTGAGGTATGCACAGAGGTGAGCGCTCCAATGCAATGTCTACCATTGGCCTTTCTATGGCGCTGTTGCAGTGGTTTTAAAATAAGGAAAGAGGGAATTCCCACTCCTACAGAAGTTATCTTTTCACTGTTCAGCCATTCTGCTAGGCCAGCAGCTCTCCTCCAGAGCTATTAAAGGCCATCAAAGCCATCGCCCTGCCTATTTAGATCAGGTATATCACACGTTGTTTTGAGACAAAAGCTCCCACAGTTAGTCAGTACCTCAGCTAAGAATTCCTACTGGATACTCCGTCTTGTAACTACAGCAGCACATCTCTGGTACAATGGCTGTGCCTTTGTCTAACATGACTCCTTGCTAGACCAAACAGTCAGTTCTGTAAGCATTTGCACAACATAAACCAGGCAATTGTTTTAAAATTTTGAAACGTTGAAATGATCTTTCTAGAGGGACTGATTCTGCCCTAATTGTTCATTGCCCTCTAAAGAAACAACTGCTGCAGACAGAGCTTGCTGCATTGTCAATGATATTGTGACACATTCAACTAACATCAGGCACCATGTCCTGATTTGCAACACTGCTAGCAATGGGTCTCTGCTCCCTGGCTCTGGCCCACTATGCTAATGCTAATCAATAGTAGCCCAACCTTATCCACCACTCTTAATTTCTGCCTAGAAAAATCCAGTGTTTCCTCTGCTCACTTAGAAGACAAGTCTAGAAAAAGAGGTAACGTTTGCTTCTTGAAGGTCACCTGCTTCTGGCTTCAGCAAAGCTATGCCACAGACACAGCAAGAAAATCCTGACTCAGCCCTTCACACAGGCTGGCTTGGTAGGGATCAGGAATCTCACAGACTTCATATATGGACTTAATCAACACAGGCTACATGCAAGCCCTCAGAGAAGAAAAACTGTGGGTTTGGGTGCTTGCTAAGAGAAAAATAATTAAAAGACTTTGTAATGTTCAGAGCTTCATGGAAGCAGGCAACTGTCAAATAGCTACCGAGCTCAAATGGTGTCACAAAACTCTCTGTCACAAAACTCTCTGTCCCATGACTGCTCAGATAACTGCGTCACTGACATAGTAGCTCATATATGGTAATTTAAGGGACAGGACTACACTGCTCATCTGAGACCAGCCATCCTCTAAGAGCTACAACACTCAAATGAACCTGAAGTGTTGCCTGAAGTAATCATATATCACAGTGGGCAAGGCAGAAGCAACAATTTTATTTACTCTTTCAATTTTTATATGGTGTCACAGAAAATCAGATTTTCACCTTAAACACAAGCAGATTCTAACCATCAAGGCTTCAATAATTTCAGGTTAAAATGTTATCCCCTCAGTATACTGAATCTTTATTCAGTCTGACTTGACCATGATGACAAAACAGAGAGAACCTGGAATATTTGGATAACGACTCACCAGTGTGCAGAGTAGGGGTTGCTAATTACGGTGGAGAGGATGTGTGCTAAAATTTCAGACACAATGGGAGTTTGCAGCACACCAGTGAGCTTTTTGCTTGCTGAGCAACTTGACAAACAACACAAAGCCCAAAACTGATATGGGGTTGGTATATTGTTGGTTAAAAACTGTAAACATACAACCTCAATCAAAGCCTTCACAATAATAAACAAACTAAGCTTCTTTACATGGGCAGCTTTTGAGCTAGAAGAAGATAAATAAAGCAGAAGTAAGAAATCAATCAAGAATTTAAAGGAGCATCTAATAATAGAGGAAATGAGAAAGGACAGAATATGATCCTGAAATTTAATACTCACCTATGCCTTTCCTGCTTTCAGAAAAAGAATGGCAACCATCCTAATTTCAAATAGATTGCTGTGCACCCAAATACTTGGGAATTCAGTTGCTTTCCTAACTGTAAGTGATGTGTGCAAGGCAGAGGAATTTTAAATTACTGAAAGGACATAAAACATTTCCACATATAATTACCCTGCCTTTAGATTTGTAGGGTTTGTACAGTACTTCAGGGCCATCCCAGGACTGAAAAAAGGGGTTCATCCTTATACAGGAGATTTTGACTCATGGATACTAAACATGAAAGGTCGTGTGGTTGAAGTGATCAAGCTTTTTTTCTTCAAGATCTCCAGTGAGTGGATTCAGTATTTGTGGTAGGTTTGCTTGTGGGTGTGCTGATGGAAAAGCACTGGGCTTCAGCAGCATCCAGAATTTCCAGAAAGCTGCTTTCACACTGTCATCTCCTGTTAACCACATCATGTACTCAGTCAGAGAAAACAGGCCGACGTGTGCGCTGCCCTGAAGCCTGCATGCATAAAGCCCTGCACGCTCCCACCACACACTCACACTTCCCTCTCCACCACTCTTTCCCTTCTGCTCTTTGCATGGGCACCATGACAGGGTTTTAGGGACTAAAGGGAAAGGAAACAGCGCTTAAGAAGGAAAAATGGGAGTAGGGAGGCATGAGGGGCAACACTGGGAGAGGAATTCCTCCCATAAAACTGTAGGGTGGTTTCTGCCAACAGAAATTATAATGAACTGCAGGCATGAGTGTGGCATGTACCCCCCACCCTCCACTGCTGTGGATCCCACCACGCTGCCTGCAGAGGCTGTGGCGTGGCCAGGTGAGTAGCCTGGACAGGGGCCCAGGTGTTCCTGCCAGCCACTGCTCAGAAGCCACCAAATTCATGGGGCTGCTGCAGCACCTCAGGACAGGTGCCCTCCGGCCTCTGCCCCTGCCAGGCTGGATGGAGGAGGCAATGAACAACTCTTTGCAGCAAATTCCCTTGCCCCTGCCAGCATGCACCTTCCCCCAGCACAGCCTTTCTAGCCCAGGGCCACATCTGTCTCTCCTCACACTCACAGTGATGCACAACTCTTCAGCCACAAGCACTTGTGAGACATGAGGGCACAGTGAGGAAAGGTGGCAGTTCAGTGAATTGCATTTCTCCACCTGCTGATCCATTCAGATAAAAATTCTCCTTTTTCCTTTAAAGATCCACAGGAATGTATCTAACAGCACCCATAGAATTTAGTATGTGCTTCACCTCACTTGTGGGCCTTGCATCTAACTGCACTGCTGCAAGAAGCAGAGGCTCAGGCTAAGCAGCTGGAGGAAAAAGCTGTGTGTCCCTTCTCATAGCTGGAGGGAAAGCTGCGTGTCCCTTCTGCAAACCACCTACCCCAGTGGGATGCTGAACACAACAGACTGCAGTCCTCAGTTCAACATGGGCAGCCTGAGATGGTTTTGAAAAACTGCAAGTGGCAAAAAGAGTTTGGAGGTGTCTCTTCTGCTGAGATCCTATTCAGCCTCTCCCCAGGGTCCCAAGGAATTTGATGCATTTCCGAAAGGAAGAAATGTTCTTGCGAGCAATGACTTTAAGTGCTGAGTACCAGAGTCTCCCAGGCCTGGCTCGAACAGTTCCCACATGAGAGGATGTAGGAGGGGAGAAAAAGGTCAGAGGCCTGTTTGCCAATTCTTTCCCAGCCTGTTTGCTGATTCTTTCTCTCTGTGAACACAACATGAGGGAACTGGAGACTCCAGGAGGTTCACCATAGTTCTCACAACTGTTCAGTCCACAGTCCTCATTTGTCTCAGTTACTAAACAAAGTGCAATGATACAAAAACAGGAACAAGATTTGCTTGATCTAGTCAGCTGTTCCTGGTTTAAACTTGTGCTTCCCATTTAAACCTGTGCATTCCAGGAAAGCAGGAAATATTCCTCACATTCCCCATAGGTTCTCAAACTACTGATAAAATTTGAGCTTGAGCTTCTCCCATAACATCCACATGCAGTGAGTTTCCTTCAGGCCTGTAAAGATTCTGACAACAGGAGCATCAAGCAATGCATGGTGATGATTAAATGCTCCATGGCTGGAGAATTAGCCTCTACACAAACATGTTCAAAGGACTTCCAATGTTTTATTCTTGTGTGGTGCTCTCACCAGAACAGCTACCAGGATGCTACACTCACAATACCTCACATCTTGAAAGGAGGTTGTAGACAGGTGGGCTTGGTCTCCCAGGCAACCAGTGACAGAATGAGAGGACACAGTCTCAAGCTGTGCCAGGGGAAGTTTAGGCTTGAGGTGAGGATTCTTCACAGAAAGAGTAATCAGCCAGTGGAATGTGCTGCCCAGGGAGATGGTGGAGTCACCATTCCTGGAGGTGTTCAAAAGAAGATTGGATGTGACACTTGAAGACATGGTTTACTTGTCAAGTGGTATTAGGTCATAGGTTGGACTCGCTGATCTCTGAGGTCTTTTCCAACTTGGTTGATTCTGTGACTGGGGAATGGTGCTGTATTGAGTGATGTGAATGTTGCTGTGCAGTGAAGAACAAGCTCGAAGGACTGGATTTGCCCAAGTTCTGGGCTGGACCCTTCTGATATTGACAGTACCTTTTTCTTATCTTATGCAGCATCTGACATAATATGCCTTCTCTGGGGCCATGTGAATACACCTTAGTGCAAATGACTCTGTCACCTGCAGAAAGGCACTGAGCTTTCAGCTGCGGTCAGCATGACCATGAGTGATAGAGTTGAAAAGGATGTTCCCTTCTTATGGACATCTGATAGGAGGACCCAGCTGTTCTAGACAACCATTCATCATTAAGCCAAAGAGCAGCAGGAGGAGTGTACAAAAGGGAAGACTGGGCTCATGCATGTTTCATAGTCACTCTGGCTATTTCGTCATTCCTGCCGAGGGTGTGGTATTGCTCGTTCTGAGAATGCAGCAGGCCAAATGACATTTGGCTGTGGTAGACCTGTTTTACAATGACGCTTCATACAAAGCCACAGCTCTCAAACAGAAAAGGGGGAGGGCTTGCAAGAAATGAACTCTTCAGGAAGACATGGCAGATGCTTTTCTAAGAATTCATCACATGGTCACACGTGAGACTCTTACAGAAGGGGAATGGCAAAAGGGTATATATTGTTGAAGTCTGAATTTAGAGAAATTAAACTGAGAATCACTCACCTCCTCATTTTCCCTCCCCTTTTGGGCTGGCAAGTTACAGTGGTCAGCAACTGTCCTTTCTTGCTACAAAGGCAATCAAAGCCCCATTTAGGAGAACTAGATACAAGATTACAAAACTTGACCCTAAGGCAATGGTGAGGATGACCACACCATAAAAGTGGAGCACGCATGTGTGGGTGTGTTTAAAGGAAGGGGAAAAGCTAGCAATGTTTTTGAGATTTGAGGTCCACTCTTTCATGTAAAAGGTATGTTCTTCTGAGAAAGGGGCAACATTATGAGTTACTTATCAAGCTTCAGGATGCCAAACCCCAGAGTTACAGGAACATCTGCTCAAAAAGCTTGTAGAAAAGTTCCCTTCACACTATTTTCCTGGGACAAAAACTTGCTTTAGATTGTATGACTTGTCTCTGTTAGTAAAAAATAAATGGGTCTTGGGAAAACCTCCCAGCCTCCAAAGCTGCATGGCTGCACCCAGACTGCTTAACTGGAGCTGGTGCTGGGACATCCTAGCTCCACATGTGTGAGGCTTTTCAGTGAGAGCACCTGCCAGCTCACCCCTGCTCTGGGGTAACCCTGGCAGCACCACAAGATGGTAACTAACACTTGATCTTTGAATTTAAATACCTTAAAACACTCAGGCACAGCTGCTGGAGAATGTGTGTGGGTGCAGCCAGGGTATTTCTGAAGCTCACAGCCATTCATTCCAGAAAAAAGTACCTTATGGCAAACACCCAAAGCAGTGTCTGCTGCTAGCAGATCTACCTTATAAATGGCATGTAGCAAGAGTTCCTCACATCTTCCTCATTCATATGGCTGTAACTGATACAGCAGGATCTACCTTATAAATGCAGAGAGCTGCAGTGATATTTTGGGCAAAACTTAGGACTCCTTTTTCCCAAATTCCCTCTTGAGGTCCCCAACATGCCCAGATATGCCTTACCTTTTGGAGATCTCAGCCATGCTTATTTGTTTCTGAAATGAACTGTGCATATCTGCCTCTGGAAGTTATCCCCCTGCCCAAACTCACAGCACTCATTCAATCAGCCCCTTCTCCAGCTCTTTCAATCAGGGCAAATGTGGCATTTTAACAGACTTTACTACTGCAGTCACTGTTTGGGGCCTTTGAGGTCAAAGCTGAGTAAACCTCAAGTGCCTCACCAGGCAGATTCATTCTATTGATTCATTCCCTGAGCTGATTCTGCTCACAGCTCACCCATATTGCAGGACATGTTTTTAGGATTTAGTGTTGCTATACAGTAAATATACTAGATATGGTGTGCTGGAGGATCAAGACTCAGAAAGATTTAGAATAGAATAGAATAGAATAGAATAGAATAGAATAGAATAGAATAGAATAGAATAGACCAGACCAGGTTGGAAGAGACCTTCAAGATCATCGCATCCAACCTATCAACCAATCCAACCCACCTAACCAACTAAACAATGGCACCAAGCACCCTATCAAGTCTGCTCCTGAACACCTCCAATGAAGGTGACTCCACCACCTCCACGGGCAGCCCATTCCAATGGGCAATCACACTTTCTGTATAGAACTTCTTCCTAACATCCAGTCTAAACCTACCCTGGTGCAGCCTGAGACTGTGTCCTCTTGTTCTGGTGCTGGCTGCCTGGGAGAAGAGACCAACCTCTGCCTGTCTACAACCTCCCTTCAGGTAGTTGTAGAGAGCAAGAAGGTCACCCCTGAGTCTCCTCTTCTCCAGGCTAAGCAACCCCAGCTCCCTCAGCCTTTCCTCACATTTAAACACAAAAGAAAGCCTAGAGGATTTCTCTAGCCCTGTCTTAACTGTCCAGAGAGTTTTATGCCAGGTAAGACATTTTAGGACATGGTTTTATGATCTGCTTTACCTGATCTCCATCAACATCATCAAGAAAAGGCAGCACAATTCAGACTGCCCCTCTGACCTCCAGCTGCATCACTCCATTTAGCACTTGAGCTTAGTTTGATTGTGGGATGAACTGAAGCAAAGAATGAATTTAGCTTGTACAGCTGAGCAATGGCTAGTGCTGCTACAAGGAGGAGGGAACAATGGGACCATGGATTTTGGTAGCAGTTGCTCTTCCATGGGGTCAGGCTGCTGGTGAAATCATACCTGCAGGACAGGGTGTGATCTCATCTCTGTGTGAAGAGATAATTAAGGCACTGCCAGTCTTCTCACTCAGATAACAGTAACAAATACAGTAAAAACTCCACAACTTTAATAGGTTAAAATATGGCAAGTTTGGCCTGCCTGAGGCAAATGCCGAGTTAGAAGGACAGCTACTTTAGCTTAAGAGATAAGAACTGAGACCTGCAAGGGCACACACCACCACCACCAATCCTCCCTTGGCAGGGAAGGCTCAGTACATCATTGTCCTGTCACTAACAGGAATCTTTTAGCAGTACAAAAGCAGCACAGAAGTGCCTACACCAAATGCGTGCCCACAGTGTAACAGCAGAGGTGGCCGTGTTGTTGGTAAACAATGCTGCTCCTTGAAGAGGATTTCCTCTTGGAGGCTGATGATTGCCAATGCAAATTAGAGCTGCCTGCAGCTGAAGAGCACAAGGGAAAACTTTTTGTCATGTCTTCAGCAGAAGTCAAGCCACATGAAAGACGATTTCCCACAAAGACATGTTGGTCGTCTGACCTTCAGATGTCCCTAAAATGAGTACAAACAACTTGGAAGACAATGTGCCATCAGCTAAGCTCAGCAAGGACTGGAGCTCTTGGTGGCCCTGGAATTAAAGAAATTATCTGTCCTTGATAAAAAACCCCAAACCTTAGTATATGTCTGCTCTTTCTTGCTAAAGAAATGATGGTTGCTGTAGGCAGCCACTCTTATAGAAAACTTCAGCTCTCAAGCGGGAAAAATGTCCAACGATTATGCAAACAATTATGGCAGGCACTTACACAGTTTGGAGTGTACAAACTAGATGTGGCCTCTATGACATTTGCTATTAAATCAGGTCACTGGGCAAAAGTCCTGAAGAAGCTCTGGGCACTTAATCAAGATTACAAAGTGGATCCCAAGAGCAGCAAACGGAATTTAGCTAAAAATGTAGCGAAGCCCTACAAGAGCAGAGTGAATGGGTTACCATGTGGATGGTGTGCACACATCTGCTGTCCATTTTAGTGCAAACAGTGGTAACAGGTGCTCAGCTGGGCCACCCAGGACACCACCCTGGGAATCCATTGGCCCTGTGAATGAGTGAGAAATGCAGGAAAAAGACCACAGCACTTGTGCAAATTGCAAGCAGCAATGCTAAAAGCAAGAGGCATGAGTGTTCTTCTTTAAGGTCAGCTGAAGGGCCTGGTAGTGCGTAGGTGAATGGGCTAGGGTCTTAATTCAGAGAGGCTGCTGGGGAGGGAGAGACTGTGATTCACTTCAGAAGTCAGCCAGGTGGCAGAGGCGGGGAGGAATAGGCTGGCAGCCCTTGCTTCCCACTCACTCATGCAGAGTCTGCAGTCACAGGGCACAGAGAAGGGGAAAATTAAGAGAGTGAGGGAAGAGCTGCAAGAAAAAGGGAAGATCAAAGCTTCTTCCTTTCCTCACTCTGCTTCTAGCCCCTCAGTTTGAGCTTCTGTGTCTTATTTGTGCTGTGTTTCTCAGTGTTTGTTTTCCCTAGGGAACACTTGCTAGGCCAGACTTCTGTGAGGAGAACACCTTCCTCCCTGTGCCAAACAAGAATGTCTACTCTGCTGGAGATCTTGAGCTAGGCCTGCCATCCCCCACCAACACATCAAAGTAGTGACAAATTTTACAAGTAACTTCAGACGTTAAATCACGTAACCATTTCTGTTCTCCTAGCTGCATTTGCCCCACAGGATGCCAGCATTTGATACCTCAAAAGACTGAGAATATTAGAGAAATTTGGTGGTGGTAGTGGGGGAAAATGAGCTGAAAACCATAGACAAGGCAAAATCAGATGAGTGAGTGGGGTTATAGTGTGCAAGTGAAGAGGCATTGAGTCACATTGCAAGCTTGTACCATAAAATGGTCTACAACTATTTCCCAGAAGGTGATTAATTTGCATAACTCAGAAGTTTTATGAAAGGTGTTCATTGGAACTTAATGAATAATTAATTTTTTTGGGTTTCCTTGGCAAATTTGGAAACTCAAGACAACTCATTTCAATCAGAATGGAAAGCAAAAAATGGATTTTTTGGTGAGTTGAAAAGTAAAATAAATAATAATTTGGAGGATTCAAGTGATATTTTTTTCCTAAAATTGTAATGCTTCCTTTTGATGATGGCTTTATAAATATGGTTTGAGTGTTTTAAATTATTAAGGATTTCTGAAAGAGACTGCTGCTTTGAGCAAGAAAAATTAAATCACTTAGTATGAAAAACACTGAAAACTATTTCACTGGAAATCCTGATTTTTTTCTTTGTTTGTTTTAATATTAAAGAATATCATCATACTTGCCTAGTTCCTGAATTTTTGGCTTCAGAAATTTGTTTCAAAAGCAAAAGCCCCGTGCCCAGGCTGGTCAATTTATCATTCAAATCCAAACATCTTACAACTCCAGAGCCTGCAGCTCTATGTGTCTCTAGCTGTTCAGTGACCCAGGAACCGAACAAGTCACAGCAAAGTCACAGACAGAAATCATACCTACACTACCTCTAGAGCCTGCATTCACCAGCTCAGTGTGTTATGACCTAATACACAGTCTACTATTAAATAACTTGCAGATAAAATTACTCTGTTTCAGGATGTGGTATTAAGAAAGCAACAACAAAACAACTCTTACAGAGCGTTTGGCCTTAAATCCATCTGGCATGGGTGGAGCTATGGAAGGAACAGAGGAATAGAAATCAAGGGAGATTGAGTCCTGCCTAACCCCTCTAGCCCAAAGATCTTGGCACAGAGATATCATATATTTTCATTGACTCTTGACCTTCCATAATAACCTAACACGGCTGAAGTATCAGGCAGGTAAAATTGCAGCAATGTCACTGACAAGACTCTGGCAGCAAATTTTTTTGATGCAGTTAGGTCCTTAGAGTAATGGAAACCAGGCCCTCTGCTTTACACTTTTTCTTTTACAAGACTTAAGTTAGTTGCTGACATTTGAAAATCATAAAAAGTGGGTTAATACAATAGCCATCTAAATGAGCAGACGTAGCAAAAAACCTTAGGAAGTGAAACTTTCTCAAGAAAGTTCTGCTTAACTACAGTTGCTCTTGCTGCAAAGGGCTCCCCTCACATTTTTCTCCTCTCAGCCAGTACTGGTTCTAGGCAGAAAATAAGACAAAATTGCATTTTGCTGTCATGCAAGACACTTGTTTTCTTTGAAAAAGACCTGATGATTTTAAAATGCAAAATGTTGGTGGTGAGGTCTCAAAAAAGCTTTAGGAAAAGATGTACATGCATTTTCTCAAAATTTCCCCCTTTCCTTCAACATTTCATCAAAATTATAGAACTCAAAACATTTCCTCTCATTTTATGTAGGGCTTGATTTTCATTGGACCACATCCAACAGACTTGTTTTCTTTGTATGTACCAGATATAATCTCACTGATATTGAAAAGAAAAATTCCCCAAGTGATGTGTTACCCACAAGTCCATCCTCCTCTTTATCCTCTCTTAACACCTTGACAGCCCCTTTTCATAATCTCTTTCCTCTCCAGAAGCACGTTTGCAAACCTTCTTGATTCTCTCCTTCATCTCTATTACACAGGCCAACCAAATTGCCCACTATCATATTATCTGGTTTCCCTGAGGCCAAAACATTAAGAATTCTTCTCTGTGCCAGATACGAATTTTAAAATTTAGGATTTACTATCAGAAAAGGGGTCAGGGCAATCCTCAGTATGGATGCACTTGGTCTTGTTGAACTTCATGAGGTTGTAATGGGCCCAACTCTCCAGCCTGGCAAGGTCCCTCTGGATGCCACCCCTTGCCTCCAGCACTTCTGATGCACCACACAGCTTGGTGTCATCAGCAAACCTGCTGAGGGTGCAGTCAATGCCACCGTCCATGTCACCAACAAAGATGTTAAACAAGACTGGTCCCAGTACTTATCCCTGAGGGACTCCACTTGTCACTGGCCTCCACTTGGACATGGACCCATTGACAGCCACCCTTTGGGCCAGTTCTTTATCCACTGAATGGTCATCCATCCAACCCATTCTGCACCAGCTTGGAGACCAGGATGTGGTGTGGGACAGTGTTGAAGGCTTTGCTCAGGTCCAGATAAATAACATCAGTTGCTCAGCCTTAATCTATTAATGTGACCTTGTCATAGAAGACCACCAGGTTTGTCAGGCAGGATTTGCCCTTCGTGAAGCCATGCTGATTGCACCCAGTCACCTCTTTGTTATTCTTCTGCCTCAGCAGTGCCTCCAGGAGGATCTGCTCCATGATCTTACAGGGCACAGAGGTGAGACTGACAGGCCTATAGTTTCCTGGGTCATCCCTTTTTGAAGATGGGGGTTATGTTTCTCCTTTTCCAATCAGTGGGGACCTCCCCAGACTGCCATGACTTTTGGAATATAATAGAGAGCAGTTTAGCAACCTCATCTGCCAGTTCCCTCAGCACCTGTGGGTGTCATCAGGTCCCATAGACTTGGACACTTTCAGGTTCTTCAGATGGTCACAAACCTGATCTTCACTCACAATGGGCAAATCCTTCTTCCGGTCCCTGCCATTATCTTCCATTATCCTGGGAGTACAGCTGAAGCCCTTGACAGTGAGGACTGATGTAAAGAAGTCATTGAGAACCTCAGCCTTCTCCATGTCACTTGTCACCAGTTCACCTATTTCCTTTCTGAGGGGGCCCACACCTTTCCTATAGAACTTTTATGCTGTTCCTCTTGATCTCCCTGGCTAGACTTAATTCTAACTGAGCTTTACCTTTTCTAATCAGGTCTCTTGCTGCTCAGGCAACTTCCTTATATGTCCCCATTCCAGCTGTCCTTTCTTCCGCTCCTTGTAGTTTCTTTTTGTGTAACAATTTGTCCAGGAGCTCCTTGCTCATCCAAGCAGGTCTCCTAGCATTCTTTCCTGCTTTCCTCTTTGTGGGTATATTTTGCTCCTGGGCACGGAGAAGGTGATCCTTGAACACTGACCAGCTGTCCTGGGCCCCTCAGAACCCTGAAGTGATCAAAGTCTGCATGCCTAAAAGCCAGGGTTGCAATCTTGGGATACATCCTCCTAGTTACCCTGAGGATCTTAAATTCTATTTCTTCATGGTCATGGCAGCCAAGGTTATCACACTGGTCACCAGCCCTTCCCTATTGGTGAGAACAAAGTCCAGCACAGCACCTTTTCTCATTGGTTCCTCTACCATTTGGAGGAGAAAGTTGTCATCTATGCACTCCAGGGACATCCTGGAATGATGGTACCTAGCTGTGTTGTCCCTCCAGCAGATGTCAGGGTGGTTGAAATCCCCCATGAGGACCAGGGCCTGTGAACATGAAGCCACATCTGTTTGCCTGTGAAGGGCCTCTACTGCTTGGTTCTGCTGGTCAGGTGGCCTGTAGCAGACCCCTACAGTAACATCACCTTCCCCTTTATTCTCTTTAATCTTCACCCGTATGCTGTCAACCAGTTCATCATCCTTCCCCACGTGGAGCTCCACTGGTTCCAGCTGGTCACTGATATAGAGAGCAACACCTCCTCCCCTGCCTGTCCTTCCTAAAGAGCTTGTACCTGTCTATCCCTACGTTTCAGTCATGGGAATCATCTGACCAAGTTTTAGTAACAGCCACTATGTCATAGCATTCCAGCATTCCAATCTGATGAAGTTGAAAATGTCCCTGGATTGCTCCTGGGGCGGTTGGACTAGGTGACCTTTAAAGGTCCCTTCCAACCCAAAATATCCTGATTCTATGGTTCAACAACTCTATGATTCTATCTGGGTTTTCAGGTGATGATAATGGGAGGAGGCAGCTGAAGCTGAGAAGCACATCAGCTGGGTGCTCACTGCAGTCAGAGGCTCTATCAGTGCTCAACACAAATAACCAGGAGAGCAAGCTGGCCACATTGACATGTTCAAGTTAATCTTCTTAGAGTTGCTATAGACAAGATTGGCTAAAAATATGAGAAAGATAAAGCTTGTAGGGAGTGGTAACAGTTGTCAGCAAATAAGCATCCATGGAAATGTCTATGGATCTGTCACGGTATAGTAAGAAATAGCTTCTGAACATAGGAATAGAAGCATGTCACCTTTTGAAAACTATCACTTTAGCTAATGAAAGACTCGGCCTCCCCTTGCACTTCCGGCTTCTCTGGTATTTCAGGGATTTGTTTTCATACTACTCCTGGTAGGAACTTTGGGAAAGGGGAATTGTTAAGTCATAGAAATGTGTAAACTCGGGAAGACAAAGGATGTTTGAGTCATCATTAATGCAAGGCTAAGGCTTTGCACATGAGATCACACTCTGTGGTGAAGAGTTGGTTGAACGACAAATCCTGCACTTGACATATTTTTGGAAGGTACGAGACCTGCTTTTAGTTTGCTGGCTCATGTGATGCTAGCCACAAACCCAGTGCTGGCTACAGCATTCCATCTGCAGAGAGGTCTGGGTTATGGGGAGACAATTTTTTTGCAACTGCTACACTTCAAAAGCAAGAAGGCTCTTGCAATATTTGGAATTTATTCTACAATTGTCTGCCAGAGATTCCTTATCTTTGTTTTCTAGAGCCACGAGCCTATGATTTAATACATATTGTAATGCAAACTCACAATCCTTGAAACACATCACTGTAAACTTTCAGTAACATGAGGGCGCATCCTTCAGTGCTGTGATTCCATAGCATCTTGTTCTATCATGCCAATTTTAAAAAGCATTATTGACAGGGATGCAGGCAGTACACTACATGGGTTTTACTAAAATGTGTTTTCATTGTGGCTTCTGGGCAAATGTCAGCCTAAGAGGGACATGTAAAAGCACTGAAAAGCTACATCCACTCTTGATGAATCCAGCCATTGACATCTCTGCCCTAGACATCCTTTCCTGTCTTGGTAGTCTCATTTCCCTATCTCCATTTAATCATGAGCCCTCTGAGTTTTCCATACAGACATTTCCCTAAGATGTTCAAAGCTTGTGGCTTCTGGTCCCAAACTTGGTGTGCCCCTGGGAAGGGATACATACCTGTGCTGTAGTTCTCAGATCCAGTCCCCACACAGGCGAATCAAAATGAGTGGAAATGTGGTTGAATATGACAAAATGCCTTCAGAACCCTTAGCTCATGATTGCTATTCATCTCAGCTGTGGAAACATTCTCTTCTCTGGCCTCCACAAACTTTGTCTTGCTGCTATGTGTTCAAATGTTACTGTGAATCTGGCAATTTGAACACCTTGCCATTCTTTTTGTGTCTGTCTGCTGACTTTCCCCTTCTGCTATGTAACTAAATCTTCTTCATTTCATTTCATTTCATTTCATTTCATTTCATTTCATTTCATTTCATTTCATTTCATTTCATTTCATTTTCTAACCCATACAACTATCAGCTCTCATTCACTCTTCAGCAATAGCTTCAAGGCTTTGATTGACAAACAAAGCGGATGTTTGTTGCCAACTTGTCATCAGCTCAAAGAGGGGCTTTAGAATATGTTCTGTGCTATCCCTTGGATGAACTTCCACTGTAAGCTCAGGAAAATGCCTTTCCTTGTCAGGTATCCTGTCTTTTGAATATTGTAATCCTCTGTATGCCCACTAAGATGGACCATTATCTCCTTTACACAAACATCTTTGAGTTCTTTGCTTTGTGAATGTTAAATATAATGGTTTAATTATAGGTTTTCCATGAGTCCTGCTTTGATGTTGCAGTCTGAAATCTCTCTTTTTTTTTTTTTTTTTTTTAAACATCATCAGGGACTTAGTTGGGCCTGTGAAAACTGGAGGCAGGCTCTTAAGCTATATATCACACAAAAATTATGCTCTTTGCAGTAAAAAGATTTCTTATGCATCTCATTTTGGAGGACAACAGCATTCTTTATGTGTTCAGCAAAGATTAGTTCTTGTACGCCTTGTTAAATGCTAAGTGCTGTACCGTTGGAGCCATGGACTATCAGAGATACAGCAACTTTTTTGGATGTTTATCTTTCTTTGCAATGCTTTATGAAAAATGGGTAGCAGAAGTAAAAGCTTTCTCCAGTACTTCATGTCTCCACAGCTGCAGCTTGTCACAAGGTACACTTAACTCCTTATTTTTACACTTGGGGGATTCCTTTGATTCTATTTTTGCTTACTGGTTGAAAGAGACCAGCTTTCAGTTACGGTGTTTGCTTTATTTTGTATTCGTACATAAGTGATTTGCCTATTAACAGCGGATTTATGATTCTCTGCTTTGGAAAGCTCCTTCCTTAAAGCACCTTCTCCGTGGAGAAGGACCTGGGAGTCCTGGTGGACAAATTCATGATAAACCAGGAATATGTACTTGTGGCCAAGAAGGTCAACAGAATTCTGAGGTGCATTAAGAAGACTGTGGCCAGAGGATCGAGGGAGCTTCTCTTCCCACTCTGTTCTGGTGAGGCCCCACCTGAAGTACTGTGTCCAGTTCTGGGCTCCCTAGTTCAAGAGGGATAGGGAACTTCTGGACAGAGGCCAATTGAGGGCCACAAAGATGATTAGGGTACCAGACCACCTCACTCACAAAAAGAGTCTGAGAGATCTGGGGCTCTTTAGCCTGGAAAGGAGAAGACTGAGAGGGAATCTTATAAATGCATATAAATATCTAAAGTATGAAAGTCATGAGGATGGGGCTGGGCTCTTTCTAGTGGTGGCCAGTGATAGGAGAAGGGGCAATGGATACAAAGTAGAACACAGAAGATCTCACTTGAATTTAAGAAGAAAATTCTTTACTTTGAGGGTGAATGAAACACTGAAACAGGCTGCCCAGAGAGGTTATAGAATCTCCTTTTCTGGAGACTTTCGAACCCCATCTGGACATGTTCCTGTGCAACTTGATCTTACCTGTGTTAGAAAGGGGTTTGGACTAGATAATCTTCAGATGTCCCTTCCAACCCCTACCATTCTATTATTCTATGATTTCTTAAACATCTGCCAAGATACTTGAGGGTCTGTGTTCAAATTTTGCCTAAAATCTCTTCCTTACCACAACCTGGAAACTGGAGAACAGTAAGGAAGCTGGTGTGTAAAACCTTTTGCCTGTGCTGTTTCTTGGTCCTGTCTATTTATTCCACTGAATCACAGAACATTAGAGGTTGGAAAGGAGATCCAGAGATCATCCAGTCCAAGCCCCCTGCCAAAGCAGGATCACCTAGGGTAGTCTGCACAGGAATGAATCCAGGTGGGTTTTGAATGTCTCCAGAGGAGGAGACTCCACAGCCTCTCTGGGCAGCATGCTCCAGTGCTCCATCAGCCTCACTGTAAAGAAGTTTCTCTCATGTTGAAGTGAGATCTTCTGTGTTCAAGTTTGCAGCCCTTGTTCTTTGTCTTACTGTTGTATACCACTGAAAAAAGCTTGGCCCCCTCCTCTTGACACCCACCCCTCAGATATTTATAGACATTGATCAGATCTCCTCTCAGTCTTCTCTTCTCAAGACAAAACAGCCCCAGGTCTCTCAGTCTCTCTTCATAGGGGAGGTGCTCAAGTCCCCTAATCATCCTCATGGCTCTCTGTTGGATTCTCTCCAGAAGGTTCCTGCCTCTGTTGAACTGGGGAGCCTGAAACTGGGCACAGTATTCCAGGTGTTGTCTCACCAGGGCAGCTTAGAGGGGAAGAAGAACCTCCCTAGACCTGCTGAACACACTTTTCTTGGTACACCCCAGGATATCATTGACTCTCTCGGCCACAAAGGCACATTGCTGTCCCATGGAGAACTTGCTGACCACCAGGACTCCAAGGTCATTCTCTATGGAGCTGCTTTTCAGCAGGGCAACCCCAAACCTGTACCTGTGCCTGCTGTTATTCTTCCCCAGATGCAGGACTCTGCACTTGTCCTTATTGAACTTCATGAGATTTATCTTCACCCAGCTCTCCAGCCTGCCCAGATCTCATTGGATGGCTGCACAGCCTGATGGGGTGGCAGCCACCCTCTCCCCGCGCCCCCCCCCAGTTTTGCATCATCACATCATCAGCAAATTTGCTGAGGATACACTCAATCCCCTCATACAGGTCATTTATAAAGATATCGAACAAAACTGGACCCAGTACTGATCCCTGGGGAACACCACTGGCCACGGGCTTCCAAGATGACTCTGTGCCACTGATGACAACCCCTGAACTCTGTTGTTGAGGCAGTTTGCAATCCACCTCACAGACCAATGGTCTATGCCATGTTTCCTGAGCTTCTTACTTCCTCTTACTTCTGTCTGGATCACTTTCCATACAGTCTCAGATGTTACATTTTGCCTGTAAGATGCATGGGGAGAGGCCAATACATTTACATAGGTAAGGATCCTGGTTGCTACTAGGGCTTGTATGGAGTATTACAGTGTGCAGCAATCTTAAAAAAAGTTAAAAAAAAAAAAAAAGTGTGCTTGCCCATTGGAATGGGCTGCCTGGGGAGGTGGTGGAGTCACCTTCATTGGAGGTGTTCAGGAGGAGACTTGATGGGGTGCTTGGTGCCATGGTTTAGTTGTCTAGGTGGGTTGGATTGGTTGATGGGTTGGACATGATGATCTTGAAGGTCTCTTTCAACCTGGTGTGTTGTATTGTATTGTATAATCCAGTGGGGTAAGAGGTACAATCCCGACCTTCAAGCCTAACTGCAAACTGTTAGCATGAAATGTTGGGATGCACTTTTCCCCCTGTATTAGACAACTACAGATGCCTTGAATTTCAGGAAGCCTGCTGAATATAATTAACTTTACCTTAGGGGAAACAAACCCTAGACTCTAAAAAAGACATACCTGTAGCACAATTCATTAGGACTCTTGTATATCCATCCACACCACCAGTTTTTCTACAGCAAAAGTGCACAAGAAGACAAATCCCGTGTGCTCCAAAATGTAGTGGAACATGAACTCCTCAGGCAGTGCTCTCCTTGCCTCTGCAGGTTTGGGACTAGAGAGCAGCATCTGTGAATCTAGCTGACAGAAAGGCCACATTTCTGAGAGATTTAAATATCAGTGGGATTGTGATATGAACTGTGGTTCCTTCAAGAACCAGGACTGATCCACCAAACTTGGTCATATCTAGGCCTTTACTTACACTAATCAGGTTTTAGTCCTTTAATGGTAACGAAACAGTATTTTTCCAGTCACCGTGTTATTTCCTTTTCTCTTTACCTATTGTTTTGTAGAAAAAAACCTTCTTTAGCCATACCACTTAGAGGTCTGGATTTTTTTTCAAATGACAGTGCATTTCAAAACCTCAGTAGGTCTGTGGCATGTTAAAAATGTGAATTGCTTAACATAATAAGACATGATCTCACATTCTGAGTTTAACAAAATACCCTGAAACCAGATACTTATGCAAATGATAAGCTTCTCTCCATTACATCTTGAGCACTTCACCAACCAAGTTCCTGTCACAGAAGAAAAAAACATGGGCAGCATGAGACAGACTTTAAAGTATTAAAAAAATTGTGGATAGTAATATTTTGCAATGGGATTCTGACAGACTCTCAGCAGGAAGGTTTGCCCTAGCACGTGCTCAATGAAGAAAAGCAAGTTGAATCACTAAAATGTCAGTGACTAACCCAAAATGAGATAGAAACTTACACGAGAAACCTAATTATTTAATTTACTAGCAATCTGACTAATCCCAGTAATGTAGCCCAGTGTTCAGTGTAAGTCGTGTGTCCCTTTCAGATCTCAGTTCAAAGAGGCCATCAAACTTGAACCACTCCTAAGCTGATTCCACAGCTGAAGGCTCTGCAGCTTAGCTCTGCAAGGCCTTCAGTCCTGTCCCCTGCTTTTGCACTTTGCTGTGGTAGCACATGTAAAGTATAAAGGTTTCCTGTGACCTGGGGATTAATATTTCCCCTAAGAATAAAGGTGTATATATATATATATATATATATATATATATATATATATATATAAGAAAATAAGCACTTGCATTAAAGGGAAGATTCATCTTACATTGAGCTTTTGGACACAGAAAGTACAAAGCACAGGCTGTTGGAGACAGCCTAAGGAATATTCTTCCTGAAAGACCTTCTGAATATCAGAGGAGGGTTCTTCTTTCACCTGCTCCCTTGCCCTGGGCCTAGGCCATGTGTAAGGTTCCAGTAATGAGGAAAGGGTAGAAGAAAAGTTTTCAAGATGAGGAAGTCAGGAGAAGAAGATACCAGACTATAAAGGTAAGGTGGCACAGTAACTGGGTAAGAAAGGCCTTATGGCTGTAGCCCACAAAGCATGCCTGTGAAATACAGGGAAGGTTGACCAAGAAGAAGTTCAGAGACTCTTCATCAGCTGAAGAGTAGTTAGAAAGGCACAGCAGAGAGCAAAAGCATCTCCAGTGATTCTTGTGGATCTTATTTTAGGCAGGAGCTCATTCAGTTACCAAGACTTTGTTCCATTCCATAACTGAGCTGAAATGGGTGGGAGGAGCAGTGAAGGAGAGCGCTTTTTGAGAACATCATCCATCTGCTGTCTGTATACCCTGACTCAAGATCAGAAGTCTGATTAGCAAGGATAAGAGGGCACCACTGCAAGGTGACTTCTATGCAATGGAAGGAGGATACATACTTTGAATTCACTTCAGGTTGTCCTGGCAGCTACAGTCAGTTACATTATGGTTGATGAGTCTCAAATACCTTATTTGCTTAACTGCATACAAAGCCCAAGGCCAAAAGATGCGCAGGACAGGTTTGTTTACTGCTCTGGATATGAAAATGTCAGGCATTACCCAGTAATTCCATGCCATAAATCTCACTGATATTCTGATACATGATGTTGTAATAGCATTTATATAACATTAAAATTTATTTAAGCCTGTCTAATGAAGAATACAATATACAGTACAATACAATACACCAGGTTGAAAGAGACCTTCAAGATCATCATGTCCAACCCATCAACCAATCCAACCCACCTAGACAACTAAACCATGGCACCAAGCACCCCATCAAGTCTCCTCCTGAACACCTCCAATGAAGGTGACTCTACCGCCTCCCCGGGCAGCCCATTCCAATGAGCAATCACTCTCTCTGTATAGAACTTCTTCCTAACATCCAGCCTAAACCTCCCCTGGTGCAGCCTGAGACTGTGTCCTCTCGTTCTGGTACTGTCTGCCTGGGAGACAAGACCAACTTCTGCCTGGCTACAACCTCCCTTCAGGTAGTTGTAGACAGCAAGAAGGTCACCCCTCAGTCTCCTCTTCTCCAGGCTAAGCAACCCCAGCTCCTTCAGTCTTTCCTCATAGGGCTTGTGTTCCAAACCCCTCACCAACTTCGTTGCCCTTCTCTGGACACCTTCCAGCAACTAAACATCCTTCCTAAACTGAGGGGCCCAGAACTGGACACAGTACTCAAGGTGCGGCCTAACCAGTGCAGTGTACAGGGGCACAATGACCTCCCTGCTCCTGCTGGCCACACTATTCCTGATGCAGGCCAGGATGCCATTGGCCTTCTTGGCTGCCTGGGCACACTGCAGGCTCATGTTCAGCTTCCCATCAACCAGTACCCCCAGGTCCCTCTCTGCCTGGCCACTCTCCAGCCACTCTGACCCCAGCCTGTAGCACTGCATGGGGTTGCTGTGGCCAGTGTGCAGAACCCAGCACTTGGATGTGTTAAATCTCATGCCATTGGACTCTGCCCATCTGTCCAGCCTGTTGAGGTGCCTCTGCAAAGCCTCTCTTCCCTCCAGCAGATCAACTCCTGCCCCCAGCTTGGTGTCGTCCGCAAATTTACTGATGATGGACTCAATGCCCTCATCAGTACAGTACAGTACAGTATTACCAAGGTTGGAAGAGACCTCAAAGATCATCGAGTCCAACCTGTAACCACAAACCTCACGACTAGACCATGGCACCAAGTGCCACATCCAGTCCCCTCTTGAACACCTCCAGGGACGGCGACTCCACCACCTCCCCCGGGCAGCCCATTCCAATGACGAATCACTCTCTCGGTGAAGAACTTTCTCCTCACCTCGAGCCTAAACTTCCCCTGGCGCAGCTTGAGACTGTGTCCCCTTGTTCTGGTACTGGCTGCCAGGGAGAAGAGGCCAACCCCTTCCTGGCTACAACCACCTTTCAGGTAGTTGTAGAGAGCAATGAGGTCGCCCCTGAGCCTCCTCTTCTCCAGGCTAAACAGCCACAGCCCCCTCAGCCTCTCCTCATAGGGCTTGTGCTCATCAGGATCATCAATAAAGATGTCAAAGAGCACTGGGCCCAGCACTGATCCCTGGGGCACACCACTAGTGACAGGCCGCCAGCTGGATGTGGCACTATTCACCACCACTCTCTGGGCTCGGCCCTCCAGCCAGTTCCTAACCCAACGCAGTGTGCTCCTGTCCAAGCCATGGGCTGCCAGCTTGGCCAGGAGTTTGCTGTGGGGGACAGTGTCAAAGGCCTTGCTCAGGTCCAGGTAGTCTACATCTACAGGCCTCCCCACATCCACCAGGTGGGTAACCTGATCATAGAAGGAGATTAAGTTGGTCAGGCAGGACCTGCCCTTCCTAAATTCATATGGTTCTGACTCCTTATTAAGGTGCAACTTTCATTTTCCCAGAGCTGTATTTTTATTTATCATCAGTTCTGTTTTGAATGCTAGTTAAGATCAAATTGACTATGAATTTGTCATTGCAAATTGTTGCATCATATAAGTATGAAAGCAGTAAATTTATTTAAATCATTAGATATTTATATGTTTAAAGATCAAGTATTTATCCTGTATCTTTGGATTGGGCACCCTCCTGTTCAAGATGTGATGCTGTTAAGTTTTTCTAGGTCACATCCTAAAAGTAGGTCTTTGCAGTCTATGAGATCTACATACATGTTGTGGCTCAAGCCTAGCTGGTAATAGAGCACCACATGGCTACCTGCTCACTCCTTCTGCACCCTGGTGGGACAGGGGTGAAAACTGGGAGAAAAAGTAAACCTCTGTGGTTTGAGATAAGGACAGTTTAATAGGACAACACTAGTAGAGAAGAAACAATAAAGGCAATAATACTAATAAAAGAATATATAAACCAAGTGATGCACAATGCAATTGCTCACCACTTGGAACCCTACACTGAGCCTGTTGCTGAGCCATGATCCCTGCTCCCACTCATCCAGCTCCTCCAGTTATATACTGAGCATGAACTCATATGGTATCAAATATCCACTTGGCTAGTTTGGGTCAGCTGACTTTGTTACGCTCCTCCTCAGCTTCTTGTGAAAATTAACTCTACCACATCCAAACTCAGCACACTACATGAATGATGAAGCACCTTCTAGAAGTACTTCTCTAAGTGTGGGGCAAAACCAGAATGGTGACCTCAGTGCAACTGAAGTATAACTTCATTTTTGTGAAATTCTTTAGGCAATGATTCATGGATGTGACAGTCTAGCACATAAAAAAAGCAAAGTGATTTTCAGACCTTACATGACTTTTAAAAGGTCACTGGGTGAAAACTGTTTCACTGAGATTTGAAATGATGCAGGTGCTCTAAGCAGAGATTGCAGTAATCAAAGATCCTGCAGTGTTTTTCATCTGTTGATGTCAAGGCACTTAGATGGGAAAGTCTGTAGGTAGGAAAAGTTCTTTAAAGATGTGGAAGTCATTAGCTTTAAACCTAGACAGTTTCTTCTTGGAAACAGAAAAGCTTAAAGAAGCTGGGTTATGATTCAAGTCACATTGTTAATATGAAAAGATGAAGCTGTTGATAGTGTAATCAGTATTTTGAAGGGGGCAGCAATTTTTAAGCATCAAAAGCACTAACATTAAAGCAGGGAAAGAAATTGAGGGCGGAGGGAAATCCTCCGTAAAACAGCTAGCTTGCACTGATTCATCCTCTTGCTATTACTATAAATATATTAATAGCAAGAGGAAGGGCAAGGAGAAGCTCCACTCCTTGGTGGGCATGGAGGGGAATATTGTAACAAAGGATGAGGAAAAGGCAGAGGTGCTTAACACCTTCTTTACCTCAATTTTTACTAGCAGGACAGAACGGCTTCCAGACAGCTGGCCTGCAGAGCTGGCAGAAGGAGCCAGGGAGCAGCATAGTTTTCCCCTGTTCCAGGATGGGATAGTTAGAGATCTTCTCAGCCGCTTGGACCCCCACAAGGCCATGGGACCGGATGGGATCCATCCTAGGGTGCTGAGGGAGCTGGCGGATGAGCTGTCCAGGCCGCTCTCCATCATTTTTCAGCAGTCCTGGCTCACTGGAGAGGTCCCAGAAGACTGGAAGCTGGCCAATGTGGTGCCCATCCATAAGAAGGGCCAGTTGGAAGAGCCGGGGAATTATAGGCCTGTCAGCCTGACCTCAGTGCCAGGCAAGATTATGGAACGGGTCATCTCGAGTGCGATCACACAGCACTTACAGGATGACCAGGGGCTCAGGCCTAGCCAGCATGGATTTAGGAGGGGCAGGTCCTGCCTGACCAACCTGATCTCCTTCTATGATCAGGTGACCCGCCTGGTGGATGCGGGGAGGCCTGTGGATGTGGTCTACCTGGACCTCAGCAAGGCCTTTGACACAGTCCCCCACAGCAAACTCCTGGCCAAGCTGGCAGCCCATGGCTTGGACAGGAGCACACTGCGTTGGGTTAGGAACTGGCTGGAGGGCCAAGCCCAGAGAGTGGTGGTGAATGGTGCCACATCCAGCTGGCGGCCTGTCACTAGTGGTGTGCCCCAGGGATCAGTGCTGGGCCCCATGCTTTTCAACATCTTTATTGATGATCTGGATGAGGGCATTGAGTCCATCATCAGTAAATTTGCAGATGACACCAAGCTGGGGGCAGGAGTTGATCTGCTGGAGGGCAGAGAGGCTTTGCAGAGGGACCTCAACAGGCTGGACAGATGGGCAGAGTCCAATGGCATGAGATTTAACACATCCAAGTGCCGGGTTCTGCACACTGGCCACAACAACCCCATGCAGTGCTACAGGCTGGGGTCAGAGTGGCTGGAGAGCGGCCAGGCAGAGAGGGACCTGGGGGTGCTGGTTGATGGGAAGCTGAACATGAGCCAGCAGTGTGCCCAGACAGCCAAGAGGGCCAACCGCATCCTGGCCTGCATTAGGAATAGTATGGCCAGCAGGAGCAGGGAGGTCATTGTGCCCCTGTACTCTGCTTTGGTTAGGCCGCACCTTGAGTACTGTGTCCAGTTCTGGGCCCCTCAGTTTAAGAAGGACATTGAGACACTTGAACGTGTCCAGAGAAGGGCAACAAGGCTGGTGAGAGGCCTTGAGCACAAGCCCTATGAGGAGAGGCTGAGGGAGCTGGGGCTGTTTAGCCTGGAGAAGAGGAGGCTCAGGGGCGACCTCATTGCTCTCTACAACTACCTGAAGGGTGGTTGTAGCCAGGAAGGGGTTGGCCTCTTCTCCCTAGCAACCAGCACCAGAACAAGGGGACACAGTCTCAAGCTGCGCCAGGGGAAGTTTAGGCTCGAGGTGAGGAGAAAGTTCTTCACCGAGAGAGTGATTCGTCATTGGAATGGGCTGCCCGGGGAGGTGGTTGAGTTGCCATCCCTGGAGGTGTTCAGGAGGGGACTGGATGTGGCACTTGGTGCCATGGTCTAGTTGTGAGGTTGTGGTTACAGGTTGGACTCGATGATCTTCAAGGTCTCTTCCAACCTTGGTAATTCTATTCTATTCTATTCTATTCTATTCTATTCTATTCTATTCTATTCTATTCTATTCTATTCTATTCTATTCTATTCTATTCTATTCTATCATGCTACGTTAGGCAGAAGTATAGTGCTCTATGTGTTGTCCTAATAGGAAATACCTGATGATTGCTAAAATATTAAGTGCTGTGATGGTACAAGTTCGCAGCACCACTAGGCCTGAACTGCTCTATTGGATGATTATGTCTCCTCCCCCAATTCTTAAACCAGAATGGATGGCAGTTTCAAATTGAATACATATTTTCCATCTGCTGAATAGTTGTTTTTGTTCGTGCTGTTTGAGGTTAACTGTGCACGTATTAATCAAACCCACTACTTCCTTTCTCGTAAAACCAAAACAAAGCTTTGTATTACTTTCAGGTACAGCATCTGGGATCAAAGCTATATATACACACAAGGTGTGTGGGTTCAAACACTTCGAAGATTCAGTATCCTGAAAGGTGTCATTTTTTTTCCAGTCCTGAGAGTTCCAGTTTGTCTTAAAGTCTGAAGCCATCAGCCACCTTCAGCCCCTTCAGCATCTCTCCCCGCACAGGAATGCTATCAATATTGGTCACCGTGGGCTTTCTCTGCACAGCCACTGCCATTGCTGAAGGTGGGTAGATGAAGGAAGCAGGGTAGCTGGGGGCATCTACATTTTCTTGGTTTCATATCTTTGCAGAAGGTGGACTGGATATAACAGGGAGAGGGAAGCGACATGGGACACCTCCATAAGACATTTTGGGAACAAGCTCTTGGGGCACTGCAAAGTATCTGGAAAACCAGACAGACTTTAGGGCAGTAGCATCTATAGATGCATGCTACTGCTCTAAAGATTCACAGCAAGATTCGGAGCTCAAGAAGGAAGAAAGATTTTGACAAGCCAAACCTTGTGAGTGAAGTTGTTAGCAGCTGATAACATGGATATAGAGGTTTGAACGGACAGAGAAATTCTGCTCCTCTTTGTCCCAAATTCTTGCACAGCAGAGCTGAGGAAGATAAGCCTTGACCCAAAAAGAACTGAAATAAACCAAAATTGAACACATAGTACTATCTTCACAGCCTAGTAAAGAAGAAGTTACTGCCTTTCTATTGTGTACCAGGATAGAGTATAGAAGTTGCAAAAGGCAGACAGTGGGGATGTACATGTTACACAGGTTTCCTCTTAAGATTTGCAATTACTTTTTGCAATGTGTTTATCAGGTTGTGCTAGACTGTGGCTTGGGGTATACACCATCACTGTACTGTGGCTTGGGAACAGCTGATTAAAAATGAGGAGCAATCAGATCACCAAAAAACCAAAAAAAAAAACAAAAAAAAACCCACCACCAAAACAGGTTTTCCATGCAGTTTTACTGTTGCCATAATGGTTCTGTTCCACATTCATACATGATGTCAACTTGTTTGTTTTTCAATGTACATATGCTTATTTCTACCAGGCAGAAATTGTGGTTTAAATACCTAGTTTTAAATTTCAAGTTTCAGCTTGACCATCTGAAGTCTATTTTTTGCTTTCTTATGCATATTTAAAAGTTTGTGTTGAAGGAAACGGAAGCATGCAGGTTGGTCCTCCAGTAAGTGGGTCAGATGAACTACTTTTTAATCAACAAGCAATTGCTGAGATTTATGGTATCATTTATAGTAATCAAAGAAATTCTTAAGCTTTCAAAAGTATATGAATAAAGGGCTTATATGAATTGTGGTCTTGGAGTCCTTTTCTTGGAAGGATTTAGCAGCAGTTCTAAGAATTACTCATGGATAATAGGAGGTGGTAGGACTCCTTCCTATTGTGTGAGTTTCAGGTAAGTGACTGCAGATAACTTCTTGACGGTTCACTTACGTTTGTGCTCTACTCCCTTGCAGTAATGGAAGTGACTCAGCCAGCAATGGTGCTGGCCAACAGGCAAGGAGTCGCCAGCTTGGTGTGTAAATACAAACACATTGGGAATGCAACAGAAATTCGAGTGACTCTTCTTAAACAGATGGGTGACAGGTTCACTGAAATTTGTGCTTCAACCTACACAATGGAATTTAAAACGTTCAGTGTGGAAGAGGTTATTCAGTGCCATGTGAGTCCTGGCCGAAACAATGTGACCCTCACCCTCACTGGCCTTCAAGTTAATGATACTGGTCTTTACATCTGCAAGATGGAGAAGATGTACCCCCCACCCTATTTTATGAACAAGGGAAATGGGACTTATCTCTATGTCATTGGTAAGCCAAACACCTTCACAGTACCATGATATTCCCAAGTTAAAGCAGTTGCTATGATTTCTCAAAGGTCTTCAAAGTTCTGTTTGCAAGAAGTGAGGCTGAACACTGATTAATTCATTATTAGCTCGTATTCCTTTCAGGTCTGTCTGCACATACCTAAAGCAAGCAAAGTCATCGCTATGCAGTGTATTTAGCAATGTGTGGATATTTGAGAGCATGAACAATACCTCGTAGTGTACATGTATGCCTAGACAATTAGCTATGTAAGAGCTGAATCAGTGGAGAGTAATGTGCATGTTCTTTGACAAATAAAGCCTATTTAGAGGCTTTGTTAGATGTTGAGTAGATAGGGACTCAGTCCTAGTAGTATTCTGGGATATTGCATGCTGGAGAAAAGCAGTGTGGAGGTTGACTTATTGACTCTAAGGACATCCTTATGAGGCTTATGTGTGATGTGACTTGTGTGGTATTGTGTTTTAGATCCAGAACCTTGTCCAGACACTGCCATATATCTCTGGGTTTTAGGAGCTACTGCCTCAGGATTTTTCTTTACAGTATCATCACCTCAGCCATTCTTGTGGGCAAAGCGGTAAGTCCTGTCAACACAGCCCTATCCTGCTAATGACAATCGTTTGTGCAATGAGGACAAGGAAAAAGAAATGAGGACAGGGAAGAATACTAAGATCAAACACAGTGGGATGCTTCTCTTTACTGACACAACGCTGTTACAATAATGCAAAATAAGAGAATTTGCTAGAGCTGCCATTTAGATTTATGGCTCATTTGTGTTGCCAGAGTACCAGAAAGCAGGCAGTTTACATCAGCTGGTCTCACCCCTGGCTTAGGTTTGAGTGTTTATAATAAGTTGGAGTCATGAATTCTTCTGGGATCAAAGGCAACACAGTCCTCATGATACTCTGATTTCACAACTGATTCATAGAAAATTCCAGGATTTTGTTTTTCCTTTCCTCACCATTCACCTCTGTGCAAAGCAAGTTTAAAGAGGCTTCCCCTCGTGATGTGGACAACTTATAATTTACAGCATTTCTAACTTCACAGCTAGAAATGTCTGCACAAAGAAAAAGGCAAGCAAAATGTAAGTCTGCTTGCCTTTTTGCATGGGAGTCTGGGGTACTCACAGTTTGTCTGATGCCAAAGCTGTATTCAAAGAGCATCCCTGTCCCAGATTTTTCAGTTTGCCCTAGTCCCTAGAAGCTAAAGGAAACTGTCAGGTGTAAACGCTCCTAGTTTGGAATCAACACTGAACTCTGCAGCGGGGGCACCTTCAAAGGGCCCAGTGAATGGCAAGACTGTGTTCTTTGCTAAATGGCCTTTGTAAATCCTGATTCACCCTCAAACATTCTCCCTCGGATGTTCTCAATGCATCTTCTACATAGAGTGGTGACAGGGAAAGGTGCCTGGAATACCTTCTACTCAGTAAAGGCAGAACATCCATGATTTTTCTATAAATGTTCTGGTTGATATCTATGCTGAGATCACTTGTTTATTATAGTGTCCTCCCATATTTTACAGATAAAGAGAAGACGATGTCTCACTACTGGGGTCTATGTGAAAATGCCTTCTGACAAGCTAGAGAAAAAAGCAATTCCATTCCACATCACTGTTAACTGAAACAAGTAAAGAGAGAAATTAGTTCCTAGCTGGGATGGAGAGTCTGCTAATCCACTTAAGTTAAAGAAATAAAATTAATTGTCTTATTATGAAGCTGTACAGGAAGGAGAGAGAATATTTTTTGTAACTTCTGTGGTTTGGAGGAGAATAAATAATTCCTGCAATAATATTTCCAGGTTAACTCTGTCACACAAAAATGGCTTCATCAGGCCATTGATGCTTTGAGTTGTATTGTACCAATATGTAGTCTCTATATATACTTAGATATATGTATAGCATTATGAACTATTGCTGTTGCAGCTGAGAAACTTAACGTCAAATTTCACCTTGTCTGCTGATCAGCTGAAATCCAAACACTATTACAACAGAGGCTTGTGTGTCATTGCATGGCTAATCCTATAGGTGAGCAGCAGAGGCAAAGAACACACTAAGGTACAAAGGAATGTTGACTTGTTTCCCTGCATTGCTATTTATTGGTCCCATTTCTGGCAGTAGTGCTCTGCAATTCCACAGAAGCATCACTGTAGGTTGGCACTGATAATACTACTGCTCTAAAAGGATGATCTCAATTCCTTTCACTGGCATCGTGTCCTAGCTATGCCATGCTGAAATGAACACTGATGACATCTGAGCCAGTGCTGACAGTTGGGTTGGAGACAAAGGCTACCCAGTAGGAGCCCTCTTAGGGTGTTGCTGGAAAGACATTGCAGCTCTGCGGGGCCCTTGCGTTTTACAACTGCTAAGTTATAATCTATCCAAAAGGCAGAAGTATATTACTGTTTGTAACTGAGTCTATTTTCCATGAAAATACTATAGTGTATAATCTTCTTTATTACTTATGTACCATTTAATAAAAACTTTGAAGCTTTGCCCAAATTAAAGTTTATTTCTTATTCATCATTCTCAGAAGAAACAGGAAGTGGCTATATGTTAGAAAGCAGCAATGACAAGATGAACCTTTCCCCTCTAACCCTGTGTTTTGCCCTTCTGAGGAAGCCTCTGGGCTCATGCCAACACTTTCTCACCCCTCCTCTTCTTCAAGAGGCCACCACTACAATCTGTCAAGTCTTCTGTTTGTCTAGTTAGAGCTGCTGCGATGTAGTTCAGAGATGCTAGCAATCACTGTTTCATTTCCAGCCAAGTTACTTACTTGCAGAATGTAACAACAACTTGACAGTGTCTCCTGTACACATTGATACAAAAAAGCTAGTTCTAGTTTCAAATCCTGTTTTCTTTGCACCTCTCCAACACTCTCACTCACTAAATGATAGCTGAAATGCACAAAGCTGCTGAAGCTTAAAACAATTTCAGCATTCTCATCTACTACCTATTACTTTGGCTTTTTTCTATCAAAATTTCACCTTGCAAGCCAAAACTTTGGAAGCATGTGTCTATTTCACAGCTGTGAACTCCATCTTCTTGGCTCCATAACTGTGAACCCAAAGCCTACAACCCTCTATGCCATGTTCCCGCAGTGGCAGCAGCTCCCAGAACACCAAATCTCATTATTCTTTTTGTTTGCCTTTTCCTTCTTGCTCCTTCATCCGGTACCACCTCCTACTGTACATACAAACATTCACATATTTATTTGCTGATGTCTGCAGGTGCTACCTGCTCTCTCAGTACTGACCTACAATTGTAGTGTATTAAGTAAAAGTAGCATCTGATGATATATCCTTTTTCTGAAGGTGGTTTTTTTTTTTTTTATTCTGACATCGGTCTGGGATTTTTTCCCTATTTTCCCACTAACCTGGTGTTTTGGGGCTAAAATGTTCAAAGATCACACATTTGATGTCACTGCAAAATTACTGAATTTCTGCCTATTCCATTGCAGCCTGCTCAAAGAAATGTGTTTCATGATTAGTAAAAACAGATTTGATCCACATGTTCACTTGTATGAGCTGTAAAATATTTTACTAAATTTACCCTGGCAATGCAAGAATAATTATCTGAGGCAAATTTTCCACCACTACTCAGATATCCCTTAAATCATGTCTGACACTTAATCAGGAACCAACTATTTTTTCTTTTTGTTTTCCTTAATTCCTATACTCTGAGACCAAGAAGTCAGTTTTCTTAAGCAATCTAAAAACAGCTCAAGTAAATTATTTTTCAAGTTTATCCATCCTGGGTGAAGTGATGCTTTGGACATGTATCAACAGCCCCATGACCTCTGGTCACAGCTCACTTTGTATCTGTGTCACCACAGAACCCATGTCTAATCCAGTTCATCTTAATTTCTGGCAGCTAAATTGACCATGGTTAGGCCATCTAGATTCACCAGAACTAATCCCTCTTAGTACACTAGAATGTCTTTGAGACACGAAGCCTGTAATGACCAGCAAAGAATTGTGCCCTACATAAACTGCAGGTTGGTAAATTACCAAAAATAGTGAATGTTTACCTATATTTAGCCTGTATCTGGGGCTAACCTACACCAGTTGCTCTATCACCCAGTGACACCTCCTCAGCAGAGAAGAGGGATCAGGAGAAAGAGAGAAGACCCAAAGGCTGAAATGGCCGGCAGCCCATGGCTGGCCTGTGATTCTGTCCCAGCAAAACCTGGACAAGATTAGAGTAGAGCAGAGCATAGCAGAAATGATCACCTTACCTAGGGCAATAGCAGTATTTTATGTTGCTCCCTAACTTATATAATTCCTGGTATGTTGTTTAATAATTATCATATTGGAAATCTGCCCAAATTCAATGGCTATTCTGAACTTCTTTTCCTCCTCACTAGCTACTTTTTCCAACCTTCTCTTATTTCTGTAGTGCTTAATTTCCTCTGGCTTTTGTTACCACTGTAGCAGCCTTGCTTGAGCTACAAATTATATAATTATGAACCATCATTTTTCATCTAAGACAGGTTCCCCTTTTAAATTTTCTGGCAGGGTAATAGGTGCACTCAAATCAGGAGATGTAGCAGTGAAGACCAAAGTGGGATTTCAGTTCAGAATTTATTGATAATGATACTTTCGTAATTTATATCCTGCACTACAGTGATGAGTGAAGTCTAAGTGCCTGCAGAGATCATATTTGTACCTATCTCCATATGTTCTATATAGGGAATTTCTGTTTCCTGATTCCCAGTACTGCCCAACAGGACCTTAAGCTCTGTGCTCCTCCCTGGTACTTGGAGAGCATCTTGCCATGATCAGCACCCAAAAAACCTACATATGCAAGTCAGATACAGCTTTCTGTCAGACTGCAGCAGTACCAATGTGAAAGGTGCAAACTCTAGGTCAGTGTGCACCCCAGAAAATGCAATAAAGAGAAATCATTCTGTGAAGAATATGAAAAGCAAAGGTGAAAGGATTTAATCTCAGAACTCTGCTCATTAGAACAGGGGATTAAAAAATATAACTGAGCATCTTACCTGGACAGCCAAGTATGGAAAAAAAAATCAATAATAGAATTAACCAGGTTGGAAAAGACCTTTGAGATCATTAAGACCAACCTAGCATCCGACATTACCTAATCAACTAAACCATGGCACCAAGCACCCCATCCAGTCTTGTCCTAAACACCTCCAGTGATGGTGACTCCCTTGGGCAGCACATTCCAATAGCCAATCACTCTTTCTGTGAAGAACTTCTTAACATCCAGCCTAAACCTCCCCTGGTGCAGTCTGAGAGTAATGAGACCATACTTCCTGGTGAGATTCAGGTTGAGTATCTTTTGATGTATCCTTCACCCAGTCAGGAGATATGTCAACCTGTTTGTGAAAGAGTGTCCAGCTGCATCTAAGTGGGCACACACAGGCATACTTGTCTGCATCAAAGACAATACCATAAACATGTATCACCAGTCTCCACTCTCCAATTTTCTACTTTCATTTTCATCCACATTTTTATCTGAAATACTTTTATCCTTGCCATTTTCAGTTACCAGAGTCCTAGCTGGTAGAGGAAAACACGTGACAAAAGACTCCCATCTAGCTACTCTATGAGTAGGCAATAAGTAGTCCAACATTTTAGCATCAGATATTTTCCTGTGAAATATTCACATTCCTCACTCTTTGGAGAAATATGTGTGTGAATCTGAACTCACTACTCAGTCAAGCCTTGAGGTATGTAGGGAAAATCCATTAGTCCTGTTTTCCATATCACTTTACCAAATTAAAAAAGGACCCCTAGGCAGTGGCAAGAGCTGACTTCTGCTGACCTATTCCTATCCTTATTCTCATGACCTTTGCTCAAGATTGCCTTGTCTTTCAATAACCAACATTTGCATTGCCCAGTAAACTCCTAACTGGCTTGATACAATTCCTGTCTGATTACTGACTTCAAGTCTTGCAGCTCAAAAGAGGGCCAGTATTTCATAAAATGAGGTGCTGAGGTGAGATTCAGAGGCAAAGTATACTGCAAGGTAGGAATTGCATCTTCCTTTCACTAGACAAGACCTACTGCTGGGGAGTGAGCCCTGAAAAATGAACAAGAAAATGCATCAGTTTTCTTTGGGATGGGAACAGTCTGAATCATGATGCTAGGAGAGGCATAAATAAGAATCAGATGATGTAGCCAAGAGCTGTATCATGAAATCCAAACCAAAGAAGGCTGGTGTACAGCAGATGGTTTATCCATAACTAAAACCGATCTATTCTTGACATTTGTAAACTGCATGCTTGCTTGAACACATAAATAGTACTTCGAGATAGCTTCTGTGACAACTAGGCTATGGGGATTCTACAGATTCTGCAGAGAATGAGGAAACAATTACAAATACAAAGCACCATACTTTACTGATCTTGCACATTCCTGAGCACCACTTGGGCATAATTATTCCAGTACTTGTACACACAGACATTCAGCACTTACATGACTTTGTTATCATTTTGTATGAATGCTTTTTGTGAGTTGTAGAACAGTCTTATTTAAGAATGGAATGGCAAGGAGCTATGCTATGTTTATGCAAAGAACAATTGCTGATTAAAATCTTAGTACATATGGGAAGGGGGGTTTTAAAAATTGTTCCTAAAGTCAGATGAAAAATTTTTGTTGTTTACTAGAGGGATGGAGCAAGGAAGTGTTCAGGTAAGGGAAAAAACTTCATTTGAATAATTCCTGCTGATATGACATGGTAGATGCTTCCATGAAGTAGAAGATTGATAACTGCTAAAAAATTCACTACCCTTTCATTTTAAGAAACTTTTAAGTAGAGATTTCTTTCTATTTCTATAGCCAGCTGTCTTAACCACAGTCATAGTTTTATACTTCAATGAATGTTTTTTAGTGGTAATGAAGTTACAATTGAACAAAAGATTCTCAGTTTCTTCATTCATGGTTTTACTTCTTCGTTTTCTTCTGGCTGTTGCTTTGAAAAAGTAGTACTTTAAAATGTTCAATTTGATCTGAGTAGTTTGCTGCTCTGGATTGGGACATTTCTACCCAACACTTCTGTTCAAACATCCACAAATATGGTCTCCAGCTTCTCAAGTTACTTTTGTTTACAGGAGCAGCAACAGGCCAGCTTTTCACAACAGAAGCAGTAAGACAGACATTTTTCAATATAAGTATATTGCAAACTGAAAATTGAAGGATGCAGTCAAAATTACTATTAAAGAATCTGGATAAAGTCTGTGGATATGTGATACAATTGGGAGAGCTTGAAAGACTGCTTAACATCTGGTTGGGCTATGCTGTGCTGTGGGTAGGATTTATCAACATCTGTGCTTTGTCATGGGATACAACAGCTTGTGTTGAAAGCTGGAACAAGCAGCAGTTCTTTGCAGCCAGGTACCAATGCCTGCGTTGTGGAATTACTATGGGAAATGAACATTAATGTTTGGGCCAAGATCTCCACATACATGAAAAATATAGGATTGCTGGTTTTACTTCAAAAAAATTATATACACCTGAGCAAATATTCCATTTCTCTTTTAAAAGAGAAACTAAATAGCCAGGCCCCAATGACTCCTAGGGTTCAGTACATACAGGCAATATATGAATGCTACTCTATATGAAATGGCCAGTTGTTAAGTTACTGCACCTTAGTCCTGCTTTGAGAGCTTCTACTTGGAGATTTGTAGCTTCCTTGCACTTGCAGTGAATAAGGCCAGCAGAAGTACTGCTTACTTTTGTGCAGAATGTGAGGGGATTTTTATGTACTAACTCCCACAACACTTAGTGTTGGGCACTTGCATCATCATAAGCTATAAGAAGTATCTCAACCCCATTCCTTCCTGTGAAAATTGTTATTGAAAGTTGGTCTCTGTTGGCCTGGCACTGCAGAAACCTCTCTTCATGTGTTGCTGTGTGGGGAAAGCTGGAATGTTTGAAGTTCTGTAGAAACTTGAATGAGACTTCTTTTCATCTTGTATGTTTTTGTAGTCAGCCTTCTAACCTGCTATACACAGTCTCTAGTTTCTGCTATTGTCATCTTTTTACTTCATTGAAATCCAAACAAATACAAGAAAGAGGTGATCCAAAATAGGCCTTCTCTTCTCCTGTGCCAGAAACTGTGTCAGGTGGGTACTATGGAAACACAAAACCTACTCTAATTGATTTGCATCATACAGATCAAACATTTACATGCAATGAGATGGACAAAAATTGCAGAACTAATCTTTGGGGGGAAACAAGAACCCAAAATAATCCTCTAGTAGTATGTTAGTAAAAATTAATCAAGATCTGAAAGCAAAACAGTTCATTTGTCAGTAAGTTATCAAATCCTTCTGGTAAGTGACACTCTGGAAACATTTGATAGCCTTGTAACTGGCTGACTTAATGTTTCATATGCAGGAAAGATAGCTAGAACAGCAGTACTCAGCAGAATAAGCTGGTTTCATAGTTAAGCCTTGGTGAGGTGTTACAAAGTGTGGGTAGCATTTATAAGAGCTCTCTCGCTTTTAATTCTGCAGCAAAGATGACTGTCTGCTTCACAAACTAATAATATTTTCCTTTATCTTGTAATGCCAAACTAATTAATTATATCATATTTTATTTTGTGACTATTTGTCTAGTCTTTTTATAGTACTCTCTCATTAAGATGGAAAATCTTTTAAGCATCTTTCTCCATCTCTCTGCAATAATATAATGTCATTATACTAATTTTACCAATAGGTATCAAACTCATGTTACTCCTCCTCCCATATGTAACCCATAGGCACATATCCAGTGTAAAAATTCTTCACTTTAAGGTAACAATTTATGCTGCAATTTTCAGATCAACTTCCATCACTGTTTCTCATGTTTTTACTTCATATTTTATGATTAAGAAAGTACAGGGTTCCATATAATTGTATTAAATACAGCAGTTGCTTTACTACCACTGATCGCAAGAAAGATGTGGTTCTTTCATGGGAGCGGATTAAGTCACTTTTCTCAGATTTCAGATGCCTCAGTTGGAAATATACCCTAAGCATTTGCTTTGTGGCTCCTGGAAGTAGGGCAGTCACAATGCTGTTTGTGAACATGTGTTTCCTATCTCCTCTTTTGTTTTTCAATGCTGGATGATCCATAGGATCAGATCACTAGTGTTTCCTCACGAGAATGTGTGAAATAGCTAGGAGGGGGCACAAGCTAGGTCTTAAACAGTAGGCAGATGACATGCCAAGGAGGGTAACAACCTGCACGGCACCTGAATGGAAGTCAGGCTGCAAAAGAAAGAGTGTGTGGGAAGTAAAAGGATATGACCTTCATAGTATGAAAGTCACAGCCACGTTGCATGAATGTCATCTCTAAATGTGGTGTCTTTTTAAATGATTCTCCCTCAAAAAGACAGTTTAAGTGTGGCAGCATGGATGCTTTTGGTGTTACTTTCCAACAAGCAAAACAGGAAACAGCATCTGTCTGTTCTAGACACATGAAGTATTTGAACTGAATATCCTCTTCCACTGATAAACTGCACATTAAACATTTTGTCTAAATCTACTTTGGCAAATTTTTGTTTACAGAAAAAAATAGAAAAAAGGAAACATGGTATTTCAAAATGAAATTATTTGACTTTGAAATAGTGTTTCACTTTAAATTTTATTTTAACTGTATTGATTTGTAACAAAACAATCGGTTTGCCAAACAAAATTATTTTTTCTCAACTTCTTAGTTTGACAAAATTTCAGATTCTTCTTAGATTGGACAGTGAATTTAAAAGTAGTTATTCTCATAAATCTGGTCTTTGACAAAGAACAGTAATTGTCTGTGTGTGTCAAATCTGTAAATAAAGAATAAATTTAAGCTCTACTATCACAAAATCCAGATGAAGCCAAATGTAGTGGGAAATGTGTTGATCTTTTCTCACCTCACAGTAAAACTATATGCAGTTTGTGTTCATTGTGACATTTTACTTGGTAATGAAAGTACAATTATTCTTTACTCACTAGTCAACCTTTCTTTTCTCATGATAATAACTTTTATATTATAGGTAATTGCATTATGTGGTTCCCAGTTCAATTCATTATTATTATGAATAGAACTTTAGATACTGCCTGTTGGACCTAGCTGGATCTTTTCACTTGATGAATTTAATTGTCCTAGAGGTCTGTATGTGGATTAAAAACATTGACATTTATAGTCAACTACTCAGAGTCACACTAAAACCTCATTCCTGTGGCTTTAAACTCATGAATAAATCACAAAATCTTACTCATCATATAATAGTAACAATAGGGTAAAGTTTAGAGTAATGGGTAGGTGTTACAGAAAGATCTCCTTGCAACAGAACTGGAAGAGCAGAAGTTGGAAATATCTTGTATGTGAAGGAGGTAATGTGGGAAAGCAGAAACAGGATTTAAATCTATTAAACATATACAGTGAAATATAGTAACATTGAAATATTCGTATGAAAACCTGCATAGCTCTACACTGAGCATGCCTGAAGGCTTCCCATGCTACCTAAGTCCACACTTGACTATAACAAAAACCCTCAAAAAACCCTGTCACTTATTCAGAAATACAATTTCTTGAGTCTGTTCTGAAATAAAACCTACAAGTCATCCAAAAAATGAAGTGTGGACAGCTTTGTCTAGTTGATGGAAAATATTTCCATGTTTTGCTGTTTTCAGTTCTTTCAACATGGAACTGATGCTCTGATGATATGGGATCACCACAGATACTATGGCATTTTTGAAACTGTAAAGTGTTTAAAGAGCATACCTCAGCAAAATATCAAATCAAGGTGTTTTACAAGTCATGCAAAGTTCTGTTTAGTTCCCACCCCAATTTGTTCCCTTGGTGATGCACTAGTATGTGGCTTTCCAGTGGTGGGTGAGCTTGCCCTATTAGTCATTTTCACATAGTCAGAATTGGCCAGAAAGTTCATATAGAGAATGCTCATTTGTTTTAAAACCTCTGTGTGTGTGTGTGCACACATGCATGCATGATCCAGCAATGAAAGCTTTTTGACAAAACTTTCCTTGACTCAGTTAGGCTTTCTGTTCAGTACCAGAGATAGGCTCGAGAAAAGCCACTTCCCTGAAGACTATGGTACTCAGCTGGGAAGTGAGACACAGAGAAGGCTGCTGCCTGATCCCACATCAAAGGCAGGAACATGCCTAGACCACTAACTGTCCTGGCAGAGTGCTCACTCTTTCTGCATTTTTAGTGGAAAACTTTCAAGGCTGGCAAGCTGTCCCTATTTTTACTGAAAATCTGTGAGAGATTCAGTTTTGTACTGAGACAAATTGGGAAATTGTTACCTTGAAACTTTGCCAGTCTAATAGCAAACATTATAAGATTTATTTGGTGTATTAATGCTCTTTGAGATTGCTAATGAGGGTATGCTATTAACATATTGGTTCAAAACCAATAAACATAGAATCATAGAATGCATTGGATTGGATGGGACATTTAAAGGTCATCTAGTCCAAATTCCCTTGCGGGCAGCAGGAACATCTGCAACTACATCAGGTTGCTCAATGCCCCATCCAACTTGACCTTTAATGTTTCCTGGGATGGGGTTTCTACCAACTTTCTGGGCAACCTGTTCCAGGCTTCCACCAACCTCATAGTAAAGATCTTCTTCCTAATGTCCAGTCTAAACCTACCCTTCTCTAGTTTAAAACCATTGCCCCTTGTCCTAGTGCTATGTGCCCCATCTTTTTTGTAGACCACATTCAAGGACTAGTAGTTCACTATGAGGTCTACCTGGAGCCTTCCATTCTCCAGGCTGAACAAGCCCAACTCTAAATGTCCAAAGAGGACATTTAGACTGGATATATGGAAGAATTTTGTTACAATGAGGGTGGTGATGTGCTGGCACAGGTTGCCCAGAAAGGTGATAGACATCCTATCTCTGGAAACATTCAAAGTTAAGTTGGAATGGGCTCTGAGCAACCTGATCTAGTTAAAGATATCCCTGTTCACTGCAGGGAGCTTGGACTAGATGACCTTTAAAGGTCTCTTCAAGCCTAAAACTGTCTATGATTCTTATATTGCTACTGCAGTCACTGGGCACCACTTTAAAAAGTCTGACTCTGTCCTCTTTACAGCCCTTATCACACACTTCTAAGATGTCTCCTGAGCATTCCCTTCTTGATGCTAAAGATCCCCAGCCATCTACAAAATCAAGACTGATCCTTGCTTGACTTAAATATGTAATTAACCAGTTTGGAGACAAGACATTATTCACTTTAAGTACGCAGTCTGCAGGCTGCTCGCAGAGTTCTGTGACAACGTTTTTTAAAGGCTGCTTGTTCCCTTTGTGTGTACTGAGCACATTTGTCTGCCCCTAGCACTGCTGGCATATCAGGAGACTCTGTTACATGGGTGAATTCCCTGGCCTGCAATGGAAATAGCAGACCAGACAGAGCACATGCAGTTTAACCTACACAATCACGTCAAAGCAGCAATAAGCCCACCCAAAAGGCATTACAATCCTATGAACTTCAAAAGATATTAAGAATATTTCACTTCATAGGCTTTGATGTTATTTATTCTAACCAAACTGCAATTTGCTTTCATAGCCAGCAACAATGAGAACCTAAGAACATAACTGAGCCCATAGCAGACAAATTACATACTCCACACATTCTCTACTTTCCAAATGGGGCCAAGAACAGATGTCAGGGAAGGGTAAAAAAGCCAAGGAAAGTATACTATGAAATCTTAAAATACTGTACGAGTCCTTCTTTGGCAGCCCAGGAACTTCAAATGGTGTTGACTTTGCATTTACAACCCTCTTCCACGGATTTATCTCGTCACTTTGTGAAATCCCATGGACTCTGGGTCCATGTAAACAAGGATGATGGGCTGTTCTTTATTATGGAAGAAACAGAAGGCCTTGAAAAAAACCTAAATAGTCTTGAAAACAGCAGAAAAACCTAGACAGAAAAAAGGTGATATTTGAGGTAGTTTTCGAAGCTTGGAAACACTTAAATGTTTCTTTTGGCAGTGGAAAAATTGTTGTTTGCTTATCAACTAGAATAATTTGTAGCTGTATTATATAAAGGTAATAAAAACATCACCACTTGCTCCTCTGTAAACCACTAACACTAATCACCTAGTTACGAAAATGTAACTCGAAGGAAAACAAATGGCCAAACTGATTTTTAATGCTTCAACTTTTTTTTTCCTTCAAGCAAAAAAAGTCACCAAAATGGTCCATCATGCAAGCATTAAAGAGCCCTCACTGATATCAGTAGAAAACATAGTGTAACCACAGCAACCCAAAGAGAAGTGGTGTGACAGTTAAGAAAAAAAATCTGTAAGAAAAAGAATTATCTAACACAGATGGAAAGAAACCAATGGCCTGCAGAGCTAAACACCTAAATCAACATAACATAGATCAATGATTTGGTAACCAATGTATCCCATTTTGTTGATTTCATATGCAGTAAGACCTCTAGCTTAAGAAATAATACATTTGTACACTCCCCATCATATTGTGAATACCACAAAAGAGTGCTTAAAAATCCCCGTGCCACAACATGCACCCCTTAACATTGGGCACAGAGATATGTCATTAAAAAGGCCTGCGATAACCAATAGAAATACAATCACATCCAATGGCATCTTTGAAGAGGTAGGCAGCAGCACCTGAAGGGCCACTTGTGTCACAGGGAAGATAATTCAGCTAATAAAACCAAACACTGGCCGTGATACTGACCTCCATGGTGTATCCTGAACACATCATTACCACCAGCTTCCCAATGGCCATACCTTGCCTCTGCTGCAAGTATAGCAGACAGACAAGGGCTAAAGCATTCTAGCAATCAAACAGGGCAAGCAAGAAGAGCTGTCTTTGAATTAAAGAGAGAGAACACATGTGTGTCTTTGCAGTGGTCACTTGAAACAACAAAATATGCAGCTGACCTACAAACAGAGAAAACTGAGTTTTGTTACGCCATATTTTCAGGATTATCTGAGAAGACACAGCTCCATTCCTAGCCTGGCAGCAAATCAAGGCACCTCCCAACCAGAAGTGGCTTCCTGAGGAATTCTGAAATTAGGCTTGGGAACAGCGCTATGATTAGCCCCAGTAACTTACATAACACTAATGTTTAACAGTAGTCTTAAGACAGCAAGAAGATACAAACAGTAACTTTCACCTTTTCTGATTGTTATCTAAACAATTAATGAGTGTAAATATAAAGGCTGGCAGTACCAAATGAGGACAAAAAACTGTAGGTCAAGTATCTTGCCTCCCAAATAAATATTCAACAGCGGGCGTGAAAAATGCAACAACAGGAAAAACATGAGGCAACGCTATCCACAAAGACTCTGGTAATATACAAAAATTTGCAGGTTGAGGACCTTTCTTGGTTTGATGTCTTTGTAACTCAGCCTAAGTTGATGACACAGAAAATCCAGGATTCTGTGATGTCTATAAATGTAGTATGGACACCTCTCCGCCCCCAGCTTCAGTATGTTGCAGGAGGCTACAGCAGGATGACTGACTCCTCTGGATATGGTGTGTCTCTGTGTCTCAGTTAGAATTGCATGAAACTACCAACCCAAAACTGAAGCAGCACTTTGGCTGGGACAACAAAACCCCCTGAACAAACATCTGCTTTTAATGATCAGCAGCCACAGAGCAGAGATCAAAGAAACCAAGTGTGAAAAGCCTGTTCCTTGAAGTTTCCCAGCAGCCAGTCTTGGGCCAGAGCAGAGCTGCACATTCCTATAAAATGCATATACATCTGCCTGGGACCACTTAATAGTAGCTGAGAACATGTTAGAATAAACAGAACTTTCTGGGCTTTTATTCTGAGAACAAGGTTATATTAGTTACTGCAGAGCTTGCCTGAATGTAACATCCTGCATTCAGGCTTGTTCTGTGATCCAGCTAAGATATGTTCACCCTAAACTTCACAGAGTAGTTTGAGAGCTGAAGGACAGCTAATGAAGATGACAGCATGTGAAGATGGGATGCTCTGCAGTTTCTTCTCGTGCAGAATGAAGTCCCTGATAATCAGGCTGATTTTACATGGTGGCTGTGGAGGAGAATGAGAATGTCATTCCTGGAAGGTTCAGCAATTAAGATGTGCAACTTACACTTAGGAAGTAGCCATGCCTTTTTCCTAGGATCACAGGGGTGTATGGAGGATAGGGACATAAGTGAAGAAAGTGAAGAAGTCTCTACATGACAAAAGCTGATTCACCAGAATATTCTGTGGTGGTCTGTAATGTGATCAGTGTGGTTAAAGTGATGTTTTAGAGTAGTAATTTCAGTCACTTAAGTTCTCTAGAGAATATAGATATCTGATTTCTATTTCTTGCTCACCATCATTTTAATTTTTAGTGCAAAATAATTTTCATGTGGTGACAACATCCAAGCTGGCTGCAAGAGGGGTATCTAAATCTCTCCCTTACAGTCAGCTCCCAAAGAACATTAAAGGTTTTAAGCTACAGTTCACTGGTTTAAAAGTAGTCTGAGACAAATAGTGAACAAATCAGAAGGGTTTATCCACTTCTATCTACTTTTCTGCATTCTTGCAGGCATGCATTTGCTGCCAGGCTTAATGTTGGTTAGCTCACCACACACCTGCAGTTCGTTGTTCTAATTCCCCAGTCTTTCATATCCAACGGTTCCTTCAACTACCACATACTCAGGTGCTCCTACAAGGATGAAAAAACCTCCACACCCTGCAGGGGCTTCCAGCCAAGCCGCCTATCCTGAAAGATGGCAGTCCAACAGCTGATCACGGGCACCATCCACCTCACTAGCTTTTGTAGGGGGCCTGAGTCTTCCCTCCACAGAGGCAGGGCAGAGCCCTTGGCAACATAGTGCAAATGCTGTTTGTGCTACACACCCTGGCTCTGCTGAGCAGATTGGTGATGATGCCTTTGGTCACTGGAGCCTCTATCTGGCTTCTGGGAACTGTCTCTGGCCAGCATTCAGAACTCAGGTGCTGTGACAGAACAAATTTTGCTCTGAATTTCTTTCGTATCCTGGACTTTGTGCCAATGCCAGAATAAAGTATTAGCGTGGTCCTCGTCCTGATTCTCTTGAGGATGTGATGAGGTGTGTGCCCTCACGTGAGAACTGTGTCCTTTTTACCAATTTAACACATACAAGCCATAACTACATACTTTCTTTCATGTGTTTTGTGTGATAGATGTTTCCAGGCCTTGTATAGCCACACAAGCCATACTGATAATGATTAAGCATATGTTTTATCAATTAACTGCTCTAATTTCAACAGGTTCTTAATATAACTACACTCTATATATTGTTACCGATTGTGCAATAAGGGGGACCTTTCAACCTGAGTCCTCTCTGCTCTGGATGGGAGTAGTCACAGTTTTACTAACAGGCCAACCTGGGCTTTGGTTAGCAATCCTCATCCACTCCCCTGGGGAGGGGCTGCTAACAGAACCATCACAGTGACACAAAGAAAGTGACTTCTACTCAAACTCCCTTGCCTCTAAGTCTTTTCTGGCCTGTTTTTATGGGTTGCTCTTTCTCACCAAATTCATAAGCACAGATGTTCAAACACAATGTTCAAATGCCTACAGAGACGACCAAACCTCCCATTCTCAGCTACAACACTTTCAAAACCTCATGAGCTGCTTTGTGCAGCGCAGACACCAGAGACAGAACCATTGCACTGGTCTCTGCCGAGCAGGTTTTGGAATTTCTTTCTGATGAAACAAAGCCTTTAAACACAAACCAGCGTGGATGTGAGGTGACTTACGTGGGATTCTAGGAAACCACAGGGAGCAGCTAGACCTTCCTAAGGGTCAGCAGCCAGGGAGTGACTCCAGCACCTCGGTGTGGCCCTGGAAGGACTGCAGTGCAAGCCATGAGAAGCTCTGGGGTGAAGGAGGCCACAGGCTGGCTCCTGGAAACAGTTCCCCAAAAACACTGCTGCGCAGCCTGGCCGGCGCTCACAGCACACCTGGGTTTACTCCTCTCGGCGAGATTCGCACCCACCGCGGCTCTGCCTCCCCGGCGGCGCTGGGCCTGAGCCAGAGCCAGAGATCCTGGGGCCGGGGCCGGGGCCGGGCTGGGGAGCGCGGCCCGCCAGCGCCCCCGTGCGCCCTCCCCGCGGCGGCGCGGGAGGCGGCCCTGGCCCGAGCTTGCTGCTGCCGCCTGGGGAACCCCAGCCGCAGCTCCCTGCCTCATTCCCGCCTGTGGCGGTCCGGCCGCGGCCGATTGGAACCCACTGCGGGGTAGTATGCTCTTCGGCATCTACCTGGCCCCAGCGGGACGGGGTGTCGGTGCTTTTCACTTGGCTGGGCCCTGCCCAACATCCTGCTGAGATGAGGGGTTGGCGTCATCCCACGGGGCCCTGTGATGAGACGTGCACACAGAGCAGGTGTGGTGGGTCACCACTTGGATGCTGAGGACTTTCAGGCATGAGCCTGGCTTTGGTTCATTGCTCATAAAATGATTCTCCACCTGCCCCATGCCCCAGTGCTGCTCCCCTGATTTCACAGCATCCAGGTCACTTCAGTGTAAAGGCAGCTCTTGGAAGCATCTTCTGCCAAAGAAGAAGCAAAATCTTCACCAGTCCCTTACCACAGCATCCCAAGGGGTGACACTACTGCTGTGTGCCCAGCTTTGGTTGCCTTTGTTCTAGCACCCGTAAGAGAACGCTGGCTGGACCAAGCCTAGAGCATGATGGAGTGATTAGCTTTGGCCTCACATAGAAAGCAGTTTGTTCCTAAGGCAGTAGCCTGTGAGATTCTGAACCACAGACACAAAATAGAGGAGGCTTAGTTACATATTTGAGAAAGCTGTGACTTCACTGTTTGTACTCCTCTAAATCCACCAAGGCCTGAGTTGTCTAAGACTTGCTCCAGTCAATCATTAATAGTAACAGCAAAGCCTGCCCTGAAAACACTTTAAAGACAGTTTTCAAAAGCACTTTGAGTCACCTGGAAACAGGCAATGGCATGTGTGTCCTCAGCCACTACGGTGCTTCTGGAAATCCAAGCCAGGAGTGTGCTGCTTCACATATCCTTGCAATTTTTAGCATGACATTTGATTTATAGCTTATCTGCAAGAACACATCGCAATTTCAGGGGCTGTTTCTGCTAGAGAAGTTCCCTCTTTGCTGTACTGTTGAAGCAGTGGTAGCAGAAATTTACCTTTACAAAGCAATCACAACAGTGTTGAGATAAAAATCACACCACAAACCCCAAGTACCACCACAGTATGTGGCTCTTTCAGTCCTAACTCCTCCAAGACAGCTGACCAGATAACCACATAACAGGAGTTCCTACCCTACTACAAGCTTTGATAGTCAGGGTGTGAAAATTTTACAGAATGTGTTTAATTCATCACTGTTACACCCAAAAGACAAAATCCAAAAGAATGTCTTTCATGGTCACCCAGCTTATCAGCCCGTATCTATCATACACTTGCTCTGCAAGTGCACAAGAAAATAACTTGTCTGAGTCTCCAGGTTTGCATTTCATTTGGGTTTTGCATATTTACTATCCAATCTGGAAAGCTTTCCTTCTGAATGTAGATAAAAGTAGTACTGGTGACAAAGCTCTACTCAGCAGATGTTGCCTATAGGGGAACTGAAATGGCTTCAGAAAGTATCCTTCTTGGTCCAGAGCACTGCCCATGAACCTAGGCATCAACCTAGGTTACAATCCTGCTATTCTCCTAAATACCTCCTGCACACTCTAGTATATGCCACTGAAAGATATCTATTCCTTACAATCCTCTTCCCAGTACACCTTGAAGGACAAGAGCACAGTTGTTGTCTTTATTACTGTTATTCAAGATATTCAGTAAATGCTCCCCAGCCATCCTGTAGGTCAGCAGTCCACACCACCAGCATGTACACAGGGCCTTCACTGGTCCATTCCTGTCTGTATTCTGTGTACTAGACAAGTGGTTGAGTACCTCTTCAGGTAATTCTGTTGTAGCAGGTGTAGCTGGATAAGAAGAGGCATAGCAGCTCCTGAGACCAGATGAGGAGAGTCTTTTCCCTAGACAGGTGCCTTGAGCTGCTAAGTCCAATTTGAAATCATAGAATGGTTTGTGTTGGAAGGGACATTTAAAGGTCATCTAGTTGTCCCTCCACCCTGCAACAAGCAGGGACATCTTTAACCTCATCAGTTTGCTCAGAGCACCATCCAACCTGACCATGAATGTTTCCAGGGATGGGGAATCTGCAGCCTCTCTGGGCAACCTGTTTACACTGATTGAATTTGCCACTTAGCACCTGAGTTGATAGGTCAGTGCCTTTGCATGTGTTAGATCTGGGGTTTGCTCCTCAACACATTTTTTTTTTTTTTTAGGAAAGTTGATGACAATGGAATATTCTCAAGCATCACCTGAAAATGAAACCAAAAGTGACTCATAGGGTACCTGAGCTTGTACCAAAAAGCAAACCCATACGCTACACCCCTTCTGCAAAGGGGATAATCTCATTAGATCTGTTCTGCAGAGAGGTGTTTTTCACTGCTGCTGAGCTGTGCCCTGGTAGCCTCCTATGGCACACTGATGGAAAGAACGGTGGAAAAAATATTGCAGCATGCCACATGCCCCGTGGGCATGTGGGAGAGGTCAGACCCATGTACAAGCAAAGGAGGCATCAGAACAAATGAGGGAGCACGTGAGCTGCATTTCATGCTGAAATCTTTACATCCTGAAGGACTGCATCTTATTTACACACCTAATGATGACTGATGCAGATGGGAAGTGGGATTTAAAGCCATCATACAACCTTAAAAATAGCACAGTGTAATCAATTGTTCCACATTCTCAATAGGTAAGACAGGAAACCAAAATGCATGTGTGGAGGTTTTCTGCTCCAGCTATGAGGGAATGACCCAGAGTCATGAGAATATAGGCCAGATATTGAAGCAAAGAATGAGAAGCAGCAGGAGACAACATAATATAATTTGTGTGGATAGGCTGTAGCAGCCTCCACAAAAAGAATCAGAAAATATTTTATTGAGAGAATATTTTATATTGCTGTGGGCAACTGTTCATCATCCACAAGCAGAAGTGGAAAACTACTGGTGAGAAAGAATAAGTTACTTCAGTGTAAGCACCACCTTTGTTTCATGGCAAATAAGGTAGTAGAATTTTCACAGAGTAACAGAATGGTAGGGGTTGGAAGAGATCTCTGGAGATCTAGTCCTACCCCAAGCCAAATCAGAGAATGTCCATATTTTACTAACATGGACACTGTTTAGGGTGAGAGCATTAAGTGTAATAAAAGTTATATGATTAAACAAAACAAAGACAAATATACATTGTGCATCACAGGGAATATCTTTGCTGTGAAGCAGTCTTCTTATAGCAACAGCAGAAGTGTTGCTTTCCAAGCTGCTTAGAGTTAGAAGGGAAAAATATTGAAGACCACATGGTGGAGAACACTGGTGTATAGACCAGGGATGAGAAAGCAAATTTCTCTTTGGAATCAAGTGTATCACTGAATAAAGTTTTGAAGGCATAAAAATTCTCATAGGATTTTCCAGGTTGTTAACTGTCAGCAATGGCAGGCTGGAATCAGGATGATCGGAGAAAAAATGAGTATATGACTTTAGGGTAGTTCTGGGAGTAGGAAAAGAAGACAGACTGGAACTTGGGTAAAGGAGAAGCCACATTCCAGAAAGGAATTAATGCACATGCTGAAGTTCAGTCTCTGCCTGAGGAAAAGGGTAGACAAGGACTGAGGACACTCAGGTTAGAAGAGGAAATGCCAGTTCTAAGAGGTGTATGTGGATGAGAGACTGAAAATCAAGACAAAGAGAAATGAGTGAGGATGGGAAAAGGAAACAGGTGTCTGTGAGAAAAAATAGTTGCATTTATAGGAAGCATGTTGTAGAAATACATTGCTTGTCCCAGTTGGTTAACTGTAACCAACCGTAGTATTTGCAAGAAACATTTCCAAATTGCAGTCACAATGGCTTTGTGAAGTAGGTAAGCACTGACAGAGGAGTGAGGCAAAGACAGAAAGATTGAAAGGCGATGGGAGAGTTGGTGTGTGACTAGAGGTGGGCATTTCTCATGCTCGGTCCTGAACTAGATTTTATGTCTGTTTGTGAACCTACACTGTTAGTGCCCTAGGTTCTGCTGGCTCATCAGCAAATACACTTGACCACTGAAATAAATCACTGTCTACAGCAAACTTCACAGTGCTGCAAATTATACCCCAAAGTGTACCCTTGGCTGAACCCTTTTGAAATGAAGTGGGCAGTGTTTTGGCAATCCCAAGTGCCAGGAAGCAGAAAAGGAGAAGGGGTAATTCCAGACTTCAGCCTATAAAGACAGGAGAGAGAACAAATACAAACTGTTTAGTGGACAGTGTGGCTGCTCCAATCATAGTGAGATCTATGCCAACCAAGCTACACTGGAAGCTATTCTTACCCTAGAAGGGAAATAGATATGTATCAATCATCTCTGTGGTTTTATAACTGATATGTCACAGAGAGGGGAGGGAAGAAGTAAGTTGCTCCAAAATAACTATATTGGTTAAAACCAACCTTCTATAAAAATTACTTTTGTAGCAAAATGTTTACAATTTTAAGAAAGACAATGCATTTCTGAACCTTAACCACACAGATTTGTTTCAAAGCTTGTGTTCACAAAAATAGCTCAAACTTTGCTTGATGGTTATACATTCCCCTACACCTTTATTGGCCTTTCCAGCTAGAGGTAGGCTTTGTTGAGACTCAATCCTTGGTGTGCTGTCATCACGCTCTCCCAGAACTGTGGGTGGAGGGTACTTTACTTATATTCTCTTCCTCCCTTATTTGGTAGCAGCAACAGCAGCTCTTTCTACTATAAGCCTTTCTGGCTGCTTGTCATACTCCTGCTTGTGGAGGCAATAAAAATTCTGTCCCAGGAGAAGGCTACTCTGTTGTTTCAGCACTTCCCATAAGTTATTATGGGGGTGGGAAAGATGGTCCTTCCTGGAACCTCAGTAGATCCCAGTGTTGGTCATAACTTCATAGGCAAAGCTGAGGAGTTAGATATATCTTTTTCAGCTTTATCATTGTCTGAACCTCCATAAGCATAGTGAGACACTGAAACAGGTTGCCCAGGAAGGATGTGGATGTCTTTTCCCTGGAGGTGTTTGAGTCTAGGCTGGACAAGGCCTTGGGCAACCTGGTCTAGTGGAAAGTGTCCCTGCCCATGACAGGGTGTTGGGGTGGGGTTGGAACTGGCTGATGTTGAAGGTCCCTACCAACCCAAGCCATTCTGTGATTCTGTGGTTATGCCTGAGCTTCAGAACTTGAAGTGTATTGCAGAAAATTTCTTTGGTTAGAGTTAAGCTTGGCTTCAGAGACCTGAGCTGAAAATGTAGATAAAATTCTGACTTGAGTCAGGTTTAGTTCTAATTTTAACTTGATGAAAGGTAAAGGTTTGTAGGGCTTTACAAAGATTTGAAGAGAGTAAAACCCTGCCAGTGACCATGTGAACACATCACTAGCAGTAGTAATGAAATTAAATAACTTTTTGAGGAAGAGTAAACTAACACATGAAGATTTATTCACACAGTCCAAAGTAGGAATGAATCTGTGACCCAGTCCTGTCATTCACAAATTATTTGATACTACTGCATGACCATTACAAGAACTTCCCCAGGAGTGTCTGTCAGGCACAACTATCTGTTCTTTGTGTCTTCTCTTTATGCAATCAGAAATACTAATTCCATCTAATATATTAAACATGATTTAGAAGCTCCTTTTTCAGCATGTTATCTGCACCAAAATTAGTATTGTAGGCAGGAATAAATAGCCTGTTCTAAATGATTAGAAAACATGTTATTCTAAAGGATTCTAAAGGATCCTAAAGCATTCCCAGAATACAGATAGATAGCAGGCCAGGATAGAGTGTCCTGCAAAAAAGAAGGGAGTGGGAATGAGAGAAACTTTTGATCTAAGGCCCTAGGGCACTGGGTCACATCCTCCTTTCACAGAGCTGCATAAAGTTTCTCATGTCCATGCAGAGTAAACCTGACCTCCAGGGTGGAATTCTTACATTGGAGTGGGTCCTCAGGAAGCACCAGGAATGAGTGGATCCTTCTGCAGTTTGGACATTTTCTTTCAATGAATTCCAGAACCAGGACACACAAGAACCTACTATCCTACTATCAAACGGTTTCCACATAGAGAGCAAGACCATCGATTATGTAAGATCAGCTGAAAGTGGTGGGAAGAAAGCAGGTTGCCAGTTGCAAATAAGCCTGTGTTATAGTTAGTTCAAGCAACAAGTTGCCAACCACAGACTATATGAAGGAAGTGTACTGCAGATGACTGTAGCCTCTATCGTGACAGATTTGAGAAACAGCCCTTGCAGAACTGAACATCAAATATAGAGTCAGAAAATCTTTCATCTTCCTTCCTGTGACAGCACACCGTGAGGTAGGAAAAAATAAACAGTAAACTCTACCGGTGTGGGTGGCAACTAATGCTGACATAGCTATAATGTAGTCAGGGGTTAAATTTAAAAGTACTTCAGATTATCATATAATTTCCCCCATTGCCCACAAACCACTTCCTTTTCTACCCATGAATTCTTCCCCATCTTCACAGCAGACAGAAGGTTGGTGCCTCTGTGTCAGGCAAGCATGAAGTCAGTTGCTGTAACTTTCTGTGTCCTCTGCTTACAGTTTGAAGCCCTGTGTGGTGAGTATCATTTTGGATTATTCTCCTTGCAGTAGATGTCTCTATGGAATGTAACTCCATGGGAGACAGTAAATGACGCATGATAAGAAGGGATTGGACGAGTAGTTAATTAAGGGAAACAGCTGCAAAAAGACTGCTCTCAACTTTAATATCACTAGAGCTGGTGGGAAGAAGATTCCTGCCAACACAAAGCATTTCCTCTGAAACCAAAAAGTACAAGTTTTCATTGCCTATATTCTTTAGCGCATCTGCTTAATGTTACCCTCTGACTGTTTAGACTGTTAGTGCTCCAGCCATGTTCCCTTGCTGGATATAAGGTCTTATAGCAGCATGATGGTGAACGGGTTAATAAAAAGAAGCCACGTTATCGATATTAAACTTGCTCTTGTTTGTCCAGGGAATTTTTATACTATGAAAAATGTATATGGCATGGGAGAGTGGATGACATTGTTTTGGTGCAGAACTGCAAAGCATTCCCAAATGCTGTGTTTAAGAAGGCACATGGTGACAGCACTGATCCCAGTCCAGCTATAAACATGGATGTACCATTTTACAAGGTTCAGTGTTTTATCACAGCTATGCAAGCCAAAGTACCAGAACTCACATTTATCAGTAGTCACTCTGAAGCCTACAGATTACTGGGACAGGATGGAAATAGAGATACATGTTTATGAAGAGTCGTTTTTTTTTTCCCATACATGTACCATGCAGTGTTTGGTTATGATATGTCATATAAGTAAGACCTGTGATTTACTACATAGTTTCTAACCACCATCAAAACATGTTTCTTTGAAGGTCATGCCAAGGGCTATTGAATACATTTACTTCTGAATTTCTGGTGATACAGGATAGGTTTCAACACTCCCTGTAGAATTTAAATACTACCAATCCTTTGTTATTCTTTTTAATTCTGTTCATTTTCAATGATATTATGAAGCAGTATCTTATTCACTTTTTTTTTTTTTTTTTTTTTAGGTAGTATGAGGGAGGATTATTGAATGAATGTCTCAGTGAGAGAGTGGAATTCCACTTTTCTACCTCCCATCCCACTAAATGTACATTTATTCTGATTGTAACTTGGCAAATTACATCAAAAATGTGTCTGGCCATTAACCACAGAATGTTACAGGTCCATAAGATTACCCTAGGAATGAACTGGGCACAGGAGAACGGCAATCAGGCGCAAGGAAAGGCAAAAAATGTGCCTTTTAGTACGCAACGAAACCATTTACATTAGGAGCTGATGTAAAATAGCTAGTGAGTTGGAAATTCATAATGATTGTCACCCACTGTGGTCATCCATGTAGACAATTTTGTGTTTTAATCTCAAGCATTGTTAATCTCATTTTAAAATGTGCTTGCTTTATACTATGCTAAGCATGCTTTTCTATATAGTCACTTGTTTCAAAGGAATACTAATTGCATCACATTTTCCAAAATGCTCATTCAGAGAAGTACATTACTGAGTCTTGCTTGAAAACAGGCAGTTAAAGCTTCTGGGCCTGAGAGGATACAGAACAATCTTTCAGCTTGCCATAGGGTCACATGAACTACATGTTTAATGACCTTTCTGTGCCCTTTTCCATCAAAACCAAGGATTAAAACCATGATCTCTGACAAACATTTTAAACCACTCAGTATGAAAGGGCAAATTGATTAGCTAACAGCAAAATGGAACTATTCTCAGAGACAGAGAAATGAAGTTCAAAGCTGTTGCTCCTGTTCTCAGAGGAAGCTAGCCCCACTTTCCTCTGGAGCACTTGGGGAATATGGCATTGCTTGGCTCTGTAGCACCCTTGGCACTCAGCATCTGTCTCTCCTTCAGATGGCCAGTGACAAGTGTAGAGGTCTCAGCTTACAGGTGGATGCTTCTCAAAAGTATCAGGTCAGCTTACACATACACCATGCTCCCCAGCTTCTGCTATATCAATACACTTGTTTCTTTCTTCCCTAAATAATTTGTCTGCTCTTGGGCCTATTTTTAAAAGTATACATTACTGAACTACAGGTCACCAAACTACAGAGCATTTTAAAAGATGTATATTTCAAATGCTGCTCTCATATCAGCTGTTTTCTTTCACTATTCAACATGTTAGTCAATAGGAACTGTTTCTTATTTAACCCTTGTGTTCAGCTTTTCAGACTCTATATGATTAGGAGGGCTTGCACTTTCTGTATCTGTGCAGTCAGCATATCTAGAGCTCTATTTCCCTGTGGGTTGCTGAGCTGTGTGCTTTGCCTGTCTTATCTTCACACCAGTGATACAAGATGCCACATACTTTGTCTGTTATCACACACTTAAGAAATAGTCCTGAGAGAAGTACAGATATTAGAATTATCACTGAATATAGAGTGCTAACTGTGCACAGTAAACTAGGAAGAACATTGACACTTAATCTAAAAGGGATAACTGTTTCTATTAGTTTCCAAATGAACATCACAAATCATCTTTCAGAAGTCCATTAGCTTATGTGTCATTCTAAAGATAGTTTAAACAAGTGCCATTCACTGCAGTACCCTTGCCAGTGATGGTAATTGAAGAGCAAGAATTCAAAGAAGGCAAAACCATGGACACTAGAAGTTTGACTCTGTCCAGAAAGAGTTGAGAGCATACAAAGGTACCCAAATGAGAATAATCTGTTCCTGTGTTGGATGTCAAAGATAGCAGCTACCATGGGAAAAAGAGTATTTCTACTGTGTAATCAGTGCAATGACTGGCACAGTTTGGGATGCACTCTGTGTGGATCTAGACTACCATGTAGCAGTAGCAAGAACAGGGTGGTCCATCAGAGTCATTAAGTGTTTGCTCCATATTTCCTTAGGATCATAAATGTATGATTTAAGTTATATTTCAATATAAGCAGCCTCTGAAGAATGTATTCAGGCTGCCAGGAAACAGGAAAAATGGATATATATTTTTTCTATTTGTCTGTGTAGCTGTCTGTACCTTTAATTTTAGGGCACTGCAAAAAGAAAAATTCCAGATGAAACACTATCAGGCTGTGTTGTGCTGCCATTACAGACATACAAACCATTTCAAAGTGGTACATGCCACCAGCCCACCCAGGAAATTCCACTCTCACTATTGCCATAGTGCATGGTGATGAAGTAGGCAGCTTGAGAAACAAATCCAGAACTACTACCAGAAATGTGTCTTTCTCCTGTACTGGAGGCTGCCTATGCACCATGAACTGAATACAGTTGGATAATCAGGAAGAGAAAAAGTTGCTACTGAAAAAGGAACAAAGCTGTATACATTGCCTGCATATATTTTTTTGCTGTATATATTGGACCACCTTCCAGATATTGATTTTGGCTGTGCCATAAGAAGATGTTTTTATGCAGTGCTGAGCAGCAGGGGGAAAAGAGAATGAACGTAGCCTGAAATGGGCACTTTGGTATGTAAACAAAGGCTAATGCTGGCTCGTTGCAGATTCTGGATTAATAAGAAATAAAAAACATGCTGTTTTATTTGGGGTCAGATTTCCTCAGTATTTGGGGGAATTTTTTTACTTTCATCTCAGCTTCTATTTATGAAGCATGCCTACTATTTTGTAAATGCTGTATGTGTGATCAATATTCATTCTTGCTCAATGCATTTGCTTTATGTTTTGATTGTTATATTTCATAGTTTTCTCACATCATATGAATTTATAGCATAGCATAGACAGCATCAGATAAGCTCATGACACAAATTAGAATATAGCTTCAGCATCTTAACATTGCATGGCTTGTCCCCTGTTTCTGCATCTGTCTTGGATTTTAAACAGGAAAACATTTTGTATTTTCCAGGAGTTGCCTGCTGCTCAGCAAAGCCGTGCAAAAATATAGGTAAGACACTTTTGCACTAATTTGGTTTACAGTTTAAAATGCCTTTCTAGATCAGAAAACACCGCCCTTGAAGGTCATTTTTTAACAGCACATATTTAAGGTCCTCAGTCAGTTTACTTTCTTTTTTGTCTCATTTGCAAAATGACAATTACAACAGCACCTAAGGGTTTTTCAGGCAGCTTTTTGGGAAGATCAAAAGTGAATTTTAGAGTACATGTGGGTCCACGCATGTAGTGCATTGGTTCTCTACTCTTCCAATGTTGTTAGTGATAAAGGTGCTATAGCCATATAACTAAAAAGGTTTAAACTTTATGTCATGGGCCAAACCACTATCTACTCTAGAATAGAAAGACAGATTTGTAGTTAAGGCACTTAGGTAGGATTTTTGGATTCATATCCTATTTAAAGTTGTCATCTACATTATCAAACTGGCAGGATGTCTGAGCCCAAACAGTTGTGGTGAATGAAACTAAATCCAGTTGGTGGCCTGTCACAAGTGGTACTGGGGTCGGTTCTCTTTAATATCTCTGTTATTGATCTGGGTAAGGGGATTGAATACATTCTCAGTAAATTTGCAGACAATGCCAAGTTAGGCAGCTGTGTCAATCTGCTTGAAGGTAGGAAGGCTCTGCAGAGGAATCTGTACGTGCAGGATTGATGGACTGAGGCCAGTGGTATGAGGTTCAACAAGGCCAAGTGCCAAGCTGTTATATTTGAATCACAACCTCATGAAACACTAAAGGCTGTGCAAAGAGAGGCCACAAATATGGCTGGCAGATGCAGACCTGGGTGTGTTGATTGACAGCTGACTGAACGTGAGCCAGCAGTGTGCTCAGGTGGCCAAGAAAGCCAACAGCATCCTGGCCTGTAGCAGGAATAATACAGGGAAGTGATTGTGCCCCTGTACGTGGAACTGGTGAGGCCACACCTCAAATACTGTGTTCAGTTTTGGGCCCTCACTACAAGAAACTCATTGAGGTGTTGGAGCACATCTAAAGAAAGGCAATGAAGCTGTTGAAGGGTCTAGAGAGCAAATGTTACCAGGAATGTTTCACCTGGAGAAAACGAGGCTAAGGGGAGAACTTTGCTTTCCAGAACTACCTGAAAGGAGCTTGTAGTAAGGTGGGTGTCTTCTCCACAGAGAAAAAGACAGGAGGAAATGGCCTCGAGTGGTGCCAGGGGAGGTTTACACTGGATATTAAGAAAGAAACAAAAATTCACAGAAAAGTTGTCAAACATTGGAACAGGCTGCTTGGGGATGTGAGAGAGTCAACACACCTGGAGTATTTAAAAGACATGTAGATGTGGTGCTGAAGGACATAATACAGTGGTGAACTTGGCAGTGTTAATTTAATGGTTAGATTCAAGGATCTTAAAGGTCTTTTCCACCATAATAGATTCTACTGTTCTATGAACATTAGGCTGCAGGCTGTGAACCATAAACCAGAGGTAATTATCTTGTCCTTGTTTTACCTAAGAATAAGAGAATCAGTTTGAAGCAGGGATTATATGTCCCTATAGTGTTTTGTCCAAGGGAGCTTTTAAACATTATCAAGTAACTCACTAATCTAATGCTAATGGTGACCTCTCTAGCCCCATAGAAAATAACAGACCTGGTCTTATTTAATTTATTTTCTCAGTAATGCCTGACATGACCAGAATGATGCACTAGTATCTCATTGTAGTGGCTGCTTTCCATAGGCAGGCTATTCTGAGTACCTAGATGCCTTAAGTTTCAGTCATGTTTCCCTTGCTTTTGTTTAAATGAGTTTCCTAACATTTTAGGGATTCTTTTCATTGTTATGTAAGTGACTATACTTATTGTTTTCATGTCTTCAGATCAGCTTCATGTCTCTGATCCCCAGGCAAAGATGGAATTTGAAAATGGAAACTTCAAGTTCACATTCCCCAACCCAAAAAACGTGAGTGAGTTCAGCATGACCCTCCTCAAAGGACAGGAAAAGAAGGAGATCTGTGCACTCCATTTTGATCAGGGAAAATTTATCCCCAAGAGTAATGTCACCTACTGTCAGATAGAACGTTCAAACAGCAGCACCACTTTCATTCTTAAAAATCTGGAAAGCAAGCATATTGACGTTTATACCTACTGCCTGGAGATGCTCTTTCCCCCTCCTTATATAGACTGCCAGCTGAAAGAAACCTATTTCTATATCCAAGGTAAGTTTACATGTCCCCTCACTTCAGTTTACTGATAAGTAGATACTGGGCAAATCTATACTGCAGTGTAAAATGTGACTAGAAGTAGCATGAAAAATGTGATAGATATTTCCAAGACAGCTTAAAATTACTTGCTAGGGGACTGGTTACAGTGGAGCTGTGTTGGCAGACTGCTCAGCACGGCTTTTTGGTATTTATTCATCTTCTTGGGCAGGTTCTTCTTTTTCCAGAAGAACCCTTTCTTTTATGTCTTCTTTTTCCAGGCCATGCTAAGCTTTGTGTATTGTTGGGGGCACCAAAACTCGCTAGACTACAACTTCTACAGTACTACAGCCTCACCCTTGCCTGCAGCAGCAATTTCCCTTTGTCCATTTTCCAAGTTGCTGAGTGTAAATGTTAAAGATTATTTCTAGATGAGGGGGAAAAAAAAAGCATTCTGAGAGCTAAATTCATATGCCTCGGATAAAAAAATATTCATTGTCAGATGCCTGTGCTAGTAGTGGTATTTAGAACTCTGACACCACACTGTAGTGAAGATGGTGTTCACCTCTCTGAACATTCAGCTCAAGCCATTTTAGAGCAGAAGGGATCCACAACTGCTGAAAATTTTTGCCCTTTAACTGATAAAAGTGTGGACTAGAGAAAACTCATGGTACAGGCTTTAATTTTGAATTGTCTTTCACTGAGTATGCTAATTGTCTTTCACTTTGGTATGTTAAGATGGAAGAATTCATGGTTTTTTTGCTCACACCCCTTATTTGTTCTCCATATAGTTCAGTTGCAACATGGTACTGCCTGCTGTCCTTCTCTTGCTATCTTTTCCTATCTCTTAGCACCAGGCCTAAACAAAGACAGAAGCTGAAATGCCAAGGCTGCAATTATGTGGTTGGCTCAAATTATCTCTTGCATCTCAGCTTCTCAGAATGAAGCTATGACAACCCTTTTTGTCTGCAGTATTTCCCAAAGATGTCAATTTCCATTTGTACAGATAGCCAAATGCTCGTATCTGTTGTCAGTTTTTTCATGTCCTGTAATATTTTCTCCCAGACCTAGGCGAGGATAATCTTGTGCCCCTCGGGTTGCCTTCCTATTAAAAAATGACTGCCAAAGTCCACCTTTTTTTAATTTTTTTTTTTTGAAGGCCACCTTTTAAATCACCCATGGTACTCACTGGATGTAAGCTTAAGCCTTGCTGAAATCTGCATTACTATTGTGCTTTCAGTGCTGGCTTCATTTATTTTCAGTCTACACTTTCAGCCCTGTGTACCAACAATTTCACTTCTCCTTCTGGAAAACTGCAGTGTTCTTTATCTTCCTGCATACACTTTTCCAGGGTGGCTTTTCACCTCAGGAAAATCCTTCTCCTGAGCTCACTTTTGCTATTTTATTAATATAAAGAGAGGAGGGGAAAAAAATATGAAAAGCTAGCTCTAGGGGAAGGGAAAAGGCAAATTGTCAGTAACAGCTGTTTTTTCCTCCCCATCTCCAGATAAGGAAGACTGCATTTCCCTGAGTCTTATGTCATGGATAATTATTGGCCTGATCACGTTTGCTATGATTTCCTGTGTCTGCTGTGTTGTGGCCTGTTGCTTAAGGAACAAGGTAAACAAGTCTATGAGATTCTGCAGAACCCTCTTTCCAAGGGTCATGAATGGGGAACTTAATTTAAGAAGATTTAAAGGGTGAAATAGTCATATATTCACTCAACACAGATTATTTTTTTTTGACAAAGAGACTGAGTTGTTAATTTACCACTGGAATACAGTCATGGATGACAACAGCTCGGATTTAATTTTTTATAAGAGAGAATTGTTTATTGATTTAAAGTCTGGAAATCAATGGAGAGGGGAGAAATGCTGCACATGGCAGCAAAATTACTTTGTTAGGCAATTTACCCGATTGTTTTCTTCAAGAAGGGGAAACAAATCATCAGTGGAGCAATTACAGTTCTGTTCTGGAGTAAAACCACTTAAACAAAGAACCACTCGTCTCAGAAAAGAAAGGAGTCCATGGATATTAGTTATTCTTTGCGCTATTTTCATTTTCAGTTTGTTTTAATCCAAGTTTTCTGTGTGACTCTCTCTCTATTCTGACTTTAAGATTTCCACTGAAAACAGTCAGGGTAACTGCCCTACTTAAAGTACAAAGGCAGCAGTAGCAGAGGTTAGTGACCACAAATGAAATTCATGACATTTTCTCTCTGGTTGCAGAATCAGCAGCATGAACCCAAGTCCCATGAGTACAACAGTGAATATATGCCCATGGCAGCAGTGAATGCAGCTAAAACCCCAAGAATCTGAGGTTGTATTAAGCCTAGTTTTACTTGTACCTCTTACTTGTGTATATTGCAAGGCTTTCTTTGGGAGGGAACTTGCTGTGTCTCATGTGGATTCTCAATGGGTGGGATTGTTACAAAGGCTTGTTAGTGGAGTTCATGCTACCATGTTGCAGAAAGAGGAAATGAAAAGCAAAATCTCTGGAAACTTTCCAAATTGTAGTAGTGGGCTGGTTTCTAGAACTGCAACTGCTTCACAACCGTGCAAAGCAATGATCTTAAGCATGAGGAGGAGAGGCAAAACAGCTCCATTCATATTCCTCAGATGCTTTCTGGTACACAAAATCTCTCCAGGGAAGTGATTTCCTAGATGCACTAAATGTTACTGACTAAAGGTGAATAATCTGTCCAGAATGAGGAAGCTACTACCTACTTGAGTCCTAGCAGTAGTTTTGGATACACAGCAGAAACAGAGTAAGGACTGATTCAGATGTATGGTGGTTGCATGTAACTAATTTTCTATTCCTATTCTAGGAATAAGTTACTTGTGGCATGAAAATTCTGGCAGCACAGGTATCCAGCTACTTGAACCTGGACAATGGGAAATCAGCATTTCCTCACCTTCCCAGCCTCCCTGAGCTCTTGTGATAGTCCTGTGCTCAGTCATGAGACACTCTCTCTAGTACTGTTCTGAGCTGTGTTTTGCTCTAGAGTTGTATGTTAACTGGCACACTGCCTGATCCATTGACCTGTATGTGAAGTGCTAAAAATGTGTTAGAGACGTCAGCTTTTAGTTGAAGAAAATGCAGTGAGTTTGCTTGATAGTAGATGCCTGTAGTGCTGCTACAGAGGGAACTTTTATTTTCAACAGTCTCCTTCATGATAATATTTCTGCTGGGGAAAAAAAACCCCAAACAAAGACTATCTACCTCCAATGCCAATCCTTGTGGCACAGAACAAAGCAGTGTTAATGCATTGCACATGCCCTTTTGTTAGGGCTAGTTAGCCTTATAATGCCAATCCATCCTCCTGTTCACTGTCAAACTTCTTAGCACCACATTAGGAGAGTGTGGTATGCTCTCTGGCACCAAGCTATGGGACAGGGAGAGCCAGGGAACAAAACCTGAGAGAGACAGCAGACACTTCACTGGGATACAGTACCTAAGGTATGCACATCTGCAGTTTTCATATTTGTGCTTGCAATACATATTTGCCATGTACACCCTGGGACTTCTCTTGTTTAATTAAATTCTGAATTCTTTTACTAACAGAGGAATATATTACAAGAGGAATATATTACAAGATTGCAATTGTTCTTTAAATCAGTTCAAACCTGAAGGATCAGACCCTAAACTAGAAGTCATGACCTTTCCTATTCATAGAATCATAGAAGAATAGAATGGTTAGGGTTGGAAGAGACCTCTGCAGATTATCTAGTCCAACCCTCCTGCTAATGCAGGCATGCCTAGTGCAGGTTGTACAGGAACTCATCCAGGTGAGTTTTGAAAATCTACAGAGAAGGAGGCTTTACCATCTCTCTGGGCAGCCTGTTCCAGTGTTCTGCCACCCTCAGAGTAAAGAATTTTCTCCTTAAGTTCAAGTTACACCTCCTGTGTTCATTCTTCATGTCTTGCAGCACAAATGCAACACACTCCATAGGACCAGTGTATTTATGGACTCTGCATTACAATTATCTTCCTCTTGTGGCTTAACATGAAACCTTTACTACTTCCATAGTGAGTTCAGGGGTTACTTGATCTGTCTCAAATTGCTCAGAGGCTTCATTATGAATGAAATGATCAATTCTTTATGCTCCTTGTGAAAACTCTGACCATAAATAACCACCTGAGAATCAAGCCTGGATATGTTACCAGGCACCATTTGACTGTTGGAAGTGAAGCAATGCATTGATTCAGAGTATCTCTCTGCAATTCATCATGAAACCAAATATCAGTCAGATGACACTATTGTGAAAGATATATAGCCTGCTTCTATGGCAAACAGATGGATAGTTTTAAATTTGATAGGGAAAATAGGGACTGTCAGATGTGAGGAGAACATATACTGGCATGTCAAGAACAGTGTTTTCCTCGGCAATGATCTAAATATGTATAAGTACTGCAGAGAGGAGGTGTGGATTGTTAACTGTGACTTTCAGGAAGGGGGAAATGAGTAAAACTCCAAATGAAGTGGGGGCTGCCAATTTCACAGTGGATATCCTGTTTAGATAACCAGCTCCTAGTCAGAGATGCAGAAGATCATTCTGGTGTAGAGGGTCATTACATCCTCTCCCATTGTTCTGCCACATAACCTTTGCCAAATCACTTGATGTCTCCACTAAACATCTCTTCTGTACATCCACAAAGAGTTGATTTTACTGTTCTAAAAAATATCTGTGCATTTTTTGCCTTTGACAATCATTGGTGAAATTAGCTAATCTCTGCTGCCTAGAGAAAGGTTGGATGCAAGATTCTATGTAACAATGGAGACCCCTATCCCCTGGAACTTTTGACCATAGCGAGAAGGATATTCAAGGAATAAAGAGTTCTGAAAGAAGTGTGCCTTGAGATTCTGCTGGATAAAGGACAAATTTTGAAAGTCTGGACAAGGTAGTTCAAAATACATTCATTCTACTCCAGAGATATAAATGATACATACTCATTGTAACAGAGCCTTTGGAAGTCCCAGGTTCTATCAGCGCTTTCTTTGTTGGAAAAAGAGATTTTTATTCTCAATAAAACATTTTTTTATGTCATATGTGTGTGCATCCATATGAAAGGTCATGAACACATGCATGGAATGTGGAAGAAATAAACTCTATACAATCCACAGTGCAATGGAGAGAGAGCATAGGGCAATTTATCCCCATGCAAATTTTAGTGTGAAATACAAAAAGTAATAATAATAAGAAAAAGCTATAAAAGAATTGAAACCAAAAATTTGGATCTGTTTCCATGCCTATGCTTTCACCATTTGCTCTGTAGTGCTTCAAGAGCCTAAAAGAAATTTTACAGTTGTAAACCAGTCCATAAGAGGGGTTCTACAACCTCTTCTCCATCTTTCTCTTCTATTGCTTTACGGGGAATATCACTGAAAAAGTATTTGGCTAGGACTTCTCCTGAAGCTGAATCCTTGGCAGCATCTGTGTAAAACCAGTTTCTGTCATACAACATGTAATGTAAGTTTCAGTATCAGTAAGATGTTTTCATCTTTTCTGAATTATCATTGCTTTAAGTTGCTGCACATGTATTTACACTCAGTAATGCCCTTTAGATTTTCCCAGTCTGTGCCAGTATGGAGAGTGCCAGTATGGAGTGTATCAAGTCAGTAGGTCAGTAAACCAAATAGGCATGCAAAGAAATACTCATCATCTTGAAGATTAAGACCTGAAACAAAAAATTATGACTTGAGCAAACTTCATCATGCTTAACAGATGGTAATGTGAGCAGGTGGGAGATGTTAAGAATGACAACTATGGCTACTCCAAAATTTAAGGAAGGATAGAATATCATCATTTGAACACCTGCATATCTTGAGATGGTTTTAAATCCAAGCCTTGATATGTATATTGCAAGCTTGCATTCCCAGACTGAATTTTGAACAACTAGATCAAAGACTGCAATGTCATACCTAATGTATGGCACTGGGAAAGAAATATCATTGAAACAGGGACCATTTTCTCTTAGTACAGATATTTTGTTAACTTCAAAGTTCAAGTAGTGTTAAATTCTATCATACTTCTTATAGATGTTTACAAAGGGTTTTTTTGACAACTGAATAAAAGAGACTTTTAACTAAAGCAAATGAATCAAAATAAGGATCCATACCAAAGATATCATACACTGCGATTCACAGAATGTTTTGCAACATGAAGAGTCTCTTATGCTCATTCAGAGGAACCAGCAATTATGAAAATAGAAAATATATAGGCCATTGAAATGATTTAGTTAAAAAAATATATCCAGTTGGTTAGTAGGGACTTCTGCCCACACAAGTTTTACTGGGGAGCTAGATCAAAGTCTTTGCCTTTTGTTTGACTTTACTGTAATGAAACGCTCCATATACCCAAGTCCCTTGAGTAGTCCAGTCAATCACTTCTGTAGCATAAAAATTTCCTGTTTCCTTGAGATGAAGTTTTGAGATCTGTATTTATGTTCTAGTTATGAGTTCCAGTTCAGTGTGGGGGTTGGTTGAAGATGAGGGATGAATAGGAAGGATTAAACAGCTTTCTGGGCAAAATGAACTGGACAGGAATGAACTGGAGATATGAAGAAGAGGTCAGGGGGTATACTTCATCTAAATGAGTATGCTTGAGTTATTTAATTCCTCCTGGGACTCATAAGATCTTGTGTGGCCTGAGATCAATTTTTAAAAAGAGATAAATCAGCACTGATTATCAAGCAGAAAGATTTAGCTGCTGCACGCACCAAGCATTATCATTTTTAAAAACTGCAAACATTAACAACTTTGAAATACTGAACATCTTTCACATATTAAATCTTGCATTAGTTCCCCCAGTGTTTACTATGCCCTTGGCAAATTCATTACCAATGATATTTCATCCTCTGTCCCAGTGCATTGCAAGAGTAAATTTCACTGCAACTTAGATTGCTGCTATCTGCCAGAAATGGGGACAGGATTTAATGTCTCCATTGTGTGAACACTGGGAAGGGGAATATTCCCCCTTCCTCTGACAAGAAGGATGGCTCATTTGCTGCCTGGTGTTGCAGAGGCAACCATGAAACAGACAGTTACCCAAAAATGAAGCTTTTTGTAACCAAAGTTACTCAGCACTCCTTTCTAACAAAATCAAATTACAAGTGCATATGTCAGCTGGGAATATGCTACTACCCTACCAATTGAGCTTGAACCTTAAGCTTTAAGGAGTATTCTTTCTAGAAGATGAATCAAAAAGTGCACACACTTGCTCATAAAAGGGGAAAGCTCCCAAAAAATGGTACCTAAAATCTATATTCACCAAAGAGAGGGTAAAGACTCAATCTGTGGAGTTATTCTTAGATGGGGTCCCATTGTAAGGGGAGGGGCTGCCAGGCTACTTGGTGTGTGGAGACCAACTCAAGGTACTTCTGTAGCAGGAGTTCATCTATACCTCAAGCCCAGGGTGCAATGGGGTTATTTCTAATTATTTGGAGGGACAAGCCCACAGATCTGTGTCAACCCAGACTGAGGTTGAACTTAAGCAAGCAGGTGTCCAGGCAACTGACTGCAAAGAGTGCTGGAGCCTGGCACTTGAAATAGAGGGCAGTGGAAATAATACCTGCATTAGGTGTGAGCAGCTCAATTGTCTGCTTAACCTAGTGGCTGAACTGAAGGAAGAAGTTGCTAGACTTAGGACTGTAAGACAATGTGAAAGGGAATTGGATTTGAGGAACCAGGATCTGCAATCTCCCCTAGCAGAGGGAGGTGACCCAAGAAGCAGCCAGGGAATGGATATAGATCTCTGTCAGGGGAGGCAAGTTAAAATCCTCACAGCTTCCCTTACTTTCCCAGCTGCTCTTGCAAAACAAGCATGGGGCAGTGGAAGTTGAGGGTGAGGTATCACAGTATCACAGTATCACAGTGTTACCAAGGCTGGAAGAGACCTCGAAGATCATCGAGTCCAACCTGTAACCACAAACCTCACGACTAGACCATGGCACCAAGTGCCACATCCAGTCCCCTATTGAACGCCTCCAGGGATGGTGACTCAACCACCTCCCAGGGCAGCCCATTCCAATGACAAATCACTCTCACTCAGGTGAATGAGAAGGCAGAAGACACACCATACAAGGTGTTGCCTAAAGCAAAACAGCCTACCCCCTGCATCAAGGCTTGTTCCCTAAAAAAAAATGAGGAGTGTAATTGTTATTGGTGATTCCCTCCTGAGGGAACGGAGGGCCCCATATGTCGGCCAGATCCTTCCTGCAGGGAAGTCTGCTGCCTCCCTGGGGCCCAGGTCAGAGATGTTACCAGAAGGCTGCCTAGTCTGGTACAATCCTCTGATTACTATCCCTTGATAGTTATGCAGGTGGAGAGCAATGAGCTTGAAACCAGAGGACCAAAGGCAATCAAAAAGGACTTCAAGGCTCTGGGAAAACTGGTTGAGGAGTCAGGGGCACAGGTAATTTTTTCATCAATACCCTTAGTTACAGGAAGGAATACTGAAAGGAGCAGGAAAGCAGGTGTAATTAACAAGTGGCTCAGAGGCTGGTGCCACCAACAGAATTTTGGGGGTTTTGATCTTGGGGAACTTTCTGTGGCACCAGGTCTGCTAGCACCAGATGGCGAGGTCCCAGAGGGGAGAAAGATCCTAACAAATGAGAACAGCCTATCCCACAGAGGGAAAAGGGTTCTAGGAAGGGAGTTGGCAGGACTCATTAACAGGGCTTTAAACTAGACTTGAGGGGTAAGGGGCTGAAACTAGTCACCCCAGACAGGAGTCTGAGGGTGGTAAGCTAGAGTCAGGGGTGAAACCAGCAGCCCTGCTGAAGTGCATGTACACTAATGCATGCAGCATGAGTAACAAACAAGCCTTGTTACAGCAGGAAAGTTACGATGTAGTTACCATCACAGAGACGTGGTGGGATGACTCACATGACTGGAGCACTGTAATCGATGGCTACAGGCTCTTCAGGAGAGACAGACGAGGGAGAAGTGGTGAAGGGGTTGCTCTGTACATCAGGGAGGCTCTAGACACCATGGAACTAGAGATCAAGGATGATCAGGTTGAGTGCCGATGGGTGAAAATTAGAGGGAAGACCAACAAGGCAGACATCCTGGTTGGAGTCTGTTACAGACCACCCAGCCAGGATGAAGAAGTTGAAGATTTATTCTATAGGCAGCTAGAGGCTGTCCCAAGCTCACCAGACCTTGTTCTTATGGGCGATTTTAACCTGCCTGATATCTGCTGGGAACTTAACACAGCAGAGGGGAGGCAGTCTAGAAGGTTCTTAGAGTGTATGGAGGATAGCTTCTTATCCCAGCTGCTGTGTGAGCCTACCAGGGGTAAGGCTCTGCTTGACCTTCTTTTTACAAACAGAGAAGGGCTGGTGGGAGATGTGGCGGTTGGAGGCTGTCTGGGGTCCAGTGATCATGAGATAATTGAGTTCTCAATATGCAGTCAAGCTAAGAGGGGCAGCAACAAAACCTCCACTCTGGACTTCAGGTTACTCAAGGAACTAACTCAGAAGGTACCTTGGGAAACAGCCCTTAAAAACAAAGGGGTCCAGGAGGGCTGGACCTACTTCAAGAAAGAATTCTTGAAGGCGCAGGAACAGGCTGTGCCAGTGTGCCAGAAGATGAGCTGCCAGGGTAGATGGCCATCCTGGATGGGCAATGAACTTCTGGGTGAATTAAGGGGAAAAAAGAGGGTGTATCATCTTTGGAAAAAAGGAGAGGTAACCCATGAAACATTCAAAGATGTTGCTAGGTCATGCAGGAAAAAAATTAGAGAGGCAAAAGCCCATTTAGAGCTTAGACTGCCCACTGCTGTGAAGGACAACAAAAAATGCTTTTACAAATATATTAATGGCAAGAGGAGGGGCAAGGACAACCTCCATTCCTTGGTGGAAACAGAGGGGAACATGGTAACAAAAGATGAGGAAAAGGCAGAGGTACACACAGCGGCACTCGGGCGGCCCTGTCTTCACGTGCCTGCGGCTCGTGAGGCCAGCGCCTTTGGCGGCGGAATTTAAACAACGGGCAGCGGTTCGCGCGGCTCCGCTCGGCAGCAGCCCCTTCGGAACTGCACCGGGACCAGCGGCCACTTGGGCGGGCTTTCGCGCTTCTCCTCCTCGGGCTGCGGTGGCGGCTGGGTTCGCCACGCTTCCTGAACACACAGCGGCACTCGGGCGGCCCTGTCTTCACGTGCCTGTGGCTCGTGAGGCCAGCGCCTTCGGCGGCGGAATTTAAACAACGGGCAGCGGCTCACGCGGCTCCGCTGGGCAGCAGCCCCTTCTCTGGTACTCTCTGGTGCTCTCGCGCGCCGCCGCACTTTTTCTAAATTTTTGTCCAGTGGGTGGTGTGTCCAGGGGCAGCCAGGGCCGTGGCCAGGGGCAGCATGGTTATAACGCGCAGCAAAATCTCCTTTAAAAAATCAGTGTCGACCCAGACTGAGGTAGAACACAAGCAGGTAGCTGTCCAGGTATCTGGCTGTAGTGAGTGCTGGGGCCTGGCTCTTGAGATGCAGAGTAGTGGGGGCAACTCTTGCATTAGGTGTGAGCAGATTTGCTATCTGCTCGACCTTGTGGCCAGACTAAAGGATGAGGTTGCTAGTCTTAGAGATGTATGGGATTGTAGAAAAATGATGAGCCACAGGAGGAAAGAGATGAACCCGAGTAAGCAGGCTCCCCAGGATCCCCCAGCAGAGACTGGTTGTTCGAAAAGCAGAGGGGAATGGATACAGGTTCCTCTCAAAGGACACAAATTAAAACCTCCTTGCCTCCCCCCACCTCCCTCACTGCCCTTGGAAAACAGGTATGGGGCGCTGGAGATCGAGGGTGAGGTGATACTGATGCCGGAGGACACACCATCTGGGGTCTTCCCTGAGGCTAAACAGCCTAAGGTTAAACAGCATAAGGTTAAACAGCATAAGGTTAAACAGCCTAAGGTTAAACAGCCTAAGGTAAAGCAGCCTAAGGTAAAGCAGCCTAAGGCAACGCAGCCTAAGGTTAAACAGCCTTCCCCTGGCATCAGGACTTGCTCCCCAAAAATGAAAAGGAGGGTAATTGTTATTGGTGATTCCCTCCTGAGGGGAACAGAAGGTCCCATATGTAGGCCGGACCCATCTCATAGGGAAGTTATTAGCCTAGAAGGAGTCCAAGTTGGAGATGTTACCAGAAGGCTGCCCAGTCTGGTACAGCCCTCTGATTATTATCCCTTATTGGTCATGCAGTTAGGGAATGATGATGTTGGTACCAGGCCTCCCAGGGCTATCAAAAATGACCTCAGGGCCCTGGGAGATCTGGTTGAGGGGTCAGGTGCACAAATAATTTTTACATCGATACCGTTAGTTGCAGGAGGGAACACAATAAGGAACAGGTCAGCCGCTGTAGTCAACGAGTGGCTTAGGGGCTGGTGCAGACGAATGAATTTTGGGTTTTTCGATCTTGGGGAACTTTCTACTGCACCAGGTCAGCTGGTAACAGATGGAGTACATCTGTCCCAGAGGAGGGGAAAGGTCACAATACATGAGAATGGCCTGTCCCCCAAAGGTAAAAAGATTCTGGGAAGGGAATTAGCAAGTCTCATTGACAGGGCTTTAAACTAGCTTCGAAGGGGGAGGGTCGGAAACCAGTGCCCTCAGGCAGGAGTCTGGAGGTGATAAGCTAGACCCAGAGGTGAAACCAGCAGCCCAGCTGCAGTGCATGTACACTAATGCACGAAGCATGGGTAACAAACAAGAGGAGCTGGAAGCCTTGTTGCAGCAAGAAAGTTATGATGTAGTTGCCATCACAGAGACGTGGTGGGACGACTCGCATGACTGGAGCGCTGCAATTGACGGCTACAGGCTCTTCAGGAGAGACAGGCAAGGAAGAAGGGGTGGAGGGGTGGCCCTGTACATCAGGGAGGCACTGGATGCTGTTGAGATGGAGATCAGGGATGATAGGGTTGAGTGCTTGTGGGTGAGAATTAGAGGGAAGACCAACAGGGCAGACATCCTGGTTGGCGTCTGTTATAGACCACCCAACCAGGAGGAGGATGTCGATGAGGCATTCTATAGGCAGCTTAAGGCTGTCTCAAGATTACCTGACCTCATTCTCATGGGTGACTTCAACCTGCCTGATATCTGTTGGGATCTCAACACAGCAGAGAGGAGGCAGTCTAGGAGGTTCTTAGAGTGCATGGAGGACAGCTTCTTATCCCAGGTGCTGCGTGAGCCTACCAGGGGTAAGGCTATGCTTGACCTCCTCTTCACCAACAGGGAAGGGCTGGTGGGTGATGTGGTGGTCGGAGGGTGTTTAGGCACCAGTGATCACGACATAATAGAGTTTTCAGTATGCAGCCAAGCCAAGAGGGGGAGCAAGAAGACCTCCACTCTAGACTTCCGGAGGGCAGACTTCAGGCTGCTCAAGGAACTAATTCAGAAGGTTCCTTGGGAATCAGCCCTTAAAAACAAAGGGGTCCAGGAGAGCTGGACCTACTTCAAGGAAGAACTATTGAAGGTGCAAGAACAGGCTGTGCCGGTGTGCCGGAAGATGAGCCGCCGGGGCAGACGGCCAGCCTGGATGGCCAATGAACTTTTAATAGAACTTAGGGAAAAAAGAGGGTGTATCATCTTTGGAAGAAAGGGGAGGCAACCTACAGAATGTTTAGGGATGTTGCTCAGTTGTGTAGGAAGAAAATTAGGGAGGCAAAAGCCCATTTAGAACTTAGACTGGCCTCTGCTGTGAAGGACAACAAAAAGTCCTTCTATAAATACATCAATAGCAAGAAGAAGGGCAAGGACAACCTCCACTCCTTGGTTGACATGGAGGGGAACGTTGTAACAAAGAATGAGGAAAAGGCAGAGGTACTTAACACCTTCTTTGCCTCAGTCTTCACTAGCAGGGCAGAACGTCTTCCAGACAGCTGGCCTGCAGAGCTGGCAGAAGGAGCCAGAGAGCTGCATAGTTTCCCACTGCTCCAAGAGGAAGTTAGAGATCTACTGAGCCGCTTGGACCCCCACAAGGCCATGGGACCGGATGGGATCCATCCTAGGGTGCTGAGATTGCTGACAGATGAGCTGTCCAAGCCACTTTCCATCATTTTTCAGCATTCCTGGCTCACTGGAGAGGTCCCAGAAGACTGGAAGCTGGCCAACGTGGTGCCCATCCACAAGAAGGGCCGGTTGGATGAACCAGGGAATTATAGGCCTGTCAGCCTGACCTCAGTGCCAGGCAAGATTATGGAACAGGTCATCTCAAGTGCGATCACACAGCACTTACAGGATGGCCAGGGGCTCAGGCCTAGCCAGCATGGATTTAGGAAGGGCAGGTCCTGCCTGACCAACCTGATCTCCTTCTATGATCAGGTGACCCGCCTGGTGGATGTGGGGAGGCCTGTGGATGTGGTCTACCTGGACCTCAGCAAGGCCTTTGACACCGTTCCCCACAGCAAACTCCTGGCCAAGCTGGCAGCCCATGGCTTGGACAGGAGCACACTGCGTTGGGTTAGGAACTGGCTGGAGGGCCGAGCCCAGAGAGTGGTGGTGAATGGTGCCACATCCAGCTGGCGGCCTGTCACTAGTGGTGTGCCCCAGGGATCAGTACTGGGCCCCATGCTCTTCAACATCTTTATTGATGATCTGGATGAGGGCATTGAGTCCATCATCAGTAAATTTGCAGATGACACCAAGCTGGGGGCAGGAGTTGATTTGCTGGAGGGCAGAGAGGCTTTGCAGAGGGACCTCGACAGGCTGGACAGATGGGCAGAGTCCAATGGCATGAGATTTAACACATCCAAGTGCCGGGTTCTGCACACTGGCCACAACAACCCCATGCAGTGCTACAGGCTGGGGTCAGAGTGGCTGGAGAGCGGCCAGGCAGAGAGGGACCTGGGGGTACTGGTTGATTGTAGGCTGAACATGAGCCTGCAGTGTGCCCAGGCAGCCAAGAAGGCCAATGGCATCCTGGCTTGCATCAGGAACAGTGTGGCCAGCAGGAGCAGGGAGGTCATTCTGCCCCTGTACACTGCACTGGTTAGGCCACACCTTGAGTCCTGTGTCCAGTTCTGGGCCCCTCAGTTTAGGAAGGATGTTGACTTGCTGGAACGTGTCCAGAGAAGGGCAACAAAGCTGGTGAGGGGTTTGGAACACAAGCCCTATGAGGAAAGGCTGAGGGAGCTGGGGTTGCTTAGCCTGGAGAAGAGGAGACTGAGGGCTGACCTTCTTGCTCTCTACAACTACCTGAAGGGAGGTTGTAGCCAGGCAGAGGTTGGCCTCTTCTCCCAGGCAGCCAGCACCAGAACAAGAGGACACAGTCTCAGGCTGCTCCAGGCCAGGTTTAGGCTGGATGTTAGGAAGAAGTTCTACACGGAGAGAGTGATTGGCCATTGGAATCGGCTACCCGTGGAGGTGGTGGAGTCACCTTCACTGGAGGTGTTCAGGAGAAGACTTGATGGGGTGCTTGGCTGTATGGTCTAGTTGTTGGGTGGGTTGGATTGTTTGATGGGTTGGACGCGATGATCTTGAAGGTCTCTTCCAACCTGGTGTATTGTATTGTATTGTATTGAAGGTACTTAATACATTCTTTGCCTCAATTTTTAATAGCAAGACAGTTTGTCTTCTGGACAGCTGGGCTCCTGAGCTGGCAGATGGAGTCAGGGAACAGTATAGTGCCCCTGTGATCCAGGAGGAAGTAATTAGACACCTACTCAGCCACTTGGATCCCCACAAGTCCATGGGACTGGATGGGATCCATCCTAGGGTTCTGAGAGAGCTGGCGGATGAATAGGAAAGCAGAAAGTATCTATGGACAGTTTCAGGACAAGAAAGAACAACAGGCCGCTGACAATGGAAGAATGGCCTGATACGAAGAGGAGCTGACTGCAGTAAACAACCTGAAGTACAAGACAGAAGGGTGCTTGACTCCATGCCGGAGAAGCTCAACCTGATATGGGATGAAGATAACAATGGACATCTGCATATCAAGGGAGAAAAATCAATTAGCAGTGGAGGTGCAAAAATGTCAAGGAATTGCTTAGCCTGCTCAATTTTTCCTATATAAACTGCTTGTTGTGTAGCAATAAACGGATTCCTGCATCATCAACAAGGGAGTCTGTGCATGCTTTCTGACACAGATGAGGTGGCCAAGCCACTCTCCATCATTTTTCAACAGGCCTGGCTCACTGGAGAGGTCCCAGATGACTGGAAGCTGGCCAACGTGGTGCCCATCCACAAGAAGGGCCGGTTGGATGAGCCAGGGAATTCCAGGCCTGTCAGCCTGACCTCAGTGCCAGGCAAGATTATGGAACAGGTCCTCTTGAGTGCAATCACACAGCACTTACAGGATGGCCAAGGGATCAGGCCCAGCCAGCATGGATTCAGGAAAGGCAGGTCCTGCCTGACCAACCTGATCTCCTTCTATGACCTTTGTGTTCTGTCAGGGTGGTTGTACCTGCCACACTACAGTTCTTCTGATAAAATATCTGAAACATAGAGAAGTGGAAATGATGTTAACACTGTCTGATAAGAGCAGGGGGGAACATATTGCCTTCCAAAGACGACAGTTTAACTGAGCATGACCTACAGAATATATAAACTCTGCACAGGTATTTCAGGCTCCCAAGCCCAAATTTTGGATCAGAAAGCTCAAAACTGGGATTCTCAGCCCTTTTCCTGGCTACTTTCCTCTACAAAATGTAAAGTACTTGTATTTGTCTATTCAATCAAACTATTTTCTCCTTGTAAGACATACAAAAGTTAAAAAAAAGACAGGATTTGCTCATTAAGGCTCTTGGGCCTTAGTAAAGCAGGGGACATTGTAGTGAGCACCTGGCTGATCCTCCTATCTATGGATCCTCTTGCTGATCATACTAGCACAGGGCTATGACACAGCTAGGCAGGACTGTGACCATGAGACAGCAGGACAGCAGAGTCTCATAAGGGTCAGAGGTGGAATCAGAACTTAGTGCTTCTGCTGCTCACAGGAAACTGACATACACCTATGTAGCTCTCACTTACTATTACATCCTGGAAAGCTAGACCAATGCTTGTATTTTCATTCCTTTTCCTGGCCGTGTCCCTGCTCTTCAGTGACAATCACAGGTCCATGAAAACCTGCCTGATTGCATGCCCTGGCTCCTCTTAAAGACTATTTCAAAGGCCCAAAAAGGACTTTCTTTCCTGCAACATGGTTAAGTGCTCTGGGCCGTCAGGGTGCCAGCAGCGGGGTTTGCAGTAACTCACACAGCCCCAGAGGGAAAGCTCATGGGAGATGCATGAGAGAAGCCTCTGCTTGGTTATACAGTGTTCATAAAATAGAAATTAGAGAGATTGCCATGGCTGTGCTAGAGGGAAATGTGGGTTCCAGGAATGTAAGGAAGATAAACAAAATTAAAAGATTTAGAATTTGGGGAGTGGCAATACCTCACAAGCATGACACAATTCCAGTTTGCAATAAAATTAAAAGATTGCAAATATTGCCTGTGATGAGGATGGGTGGCTTCCAGAAAAATACCTGGCATCCACCAAATTGTTGGACAACCTTTATCAAGGCAGTAACTTCTATGGACTACAAACTGCCAGAGCAAAAAGTATCTTTGCTTCCAAAATATCATAATTTTTTAAAGGGTCTCTTTCTAGCACAAAATACTTCTTCAGCAGAACATTCCCTGGCCTGGAGCTTCATCTACATATAAAGGTTTGATGGAGACACTGCCCTCCTGAAAACTAGCTATTATATATGCCTTTTCCTTCTGTGAAGCTGATCTGCCCCTGACAATGATTGCAAAGGACAGTTGCTGCAACCCACAGAAGTCTGGCCTGGAGCCCTTGACCAAGAGAGTGTAGGAGCTGCTGCTGAGCATCTCTTAATCTGTAGTGGAAGAGTCACCTTTTCTGTCTTTCCTTTTTTTTTTTTTTTTTTTTTTTTTCTTTTTCCCACAGGCAATGCAAAGAGATGTAAAGTGTTTCCTAATGCAACATCTGTGTCATCAGTTTCAAAAGCTAAAGGAAACTTCATGTCCATCAGGAACCCAACTCAGAGGAAATGAGCTCTGTCTTTCTGCTAAGTGTGCTGGTAACTCTTTCCATTTAAAGATTTAAAGTGTGCTCTTTGCTGGAAAACATAGATGTGCTAAAGAGAACAGCCACTCACCTTGAATAGTGGCTCATCATTCATAATTTCTTCTGAGAATTTGAGCAGAAAAAGTCTTCTCTTTGCTCAAGGTGGTGAAAACATAGTTTTCACCTGGTGAGAAGAGAGGCCTCTCTGTTTTAAGAAAACTCTTGTCACTAAGTGCTGTTATTAATTCAAACACAAACCTTCAAGTGACCCCAGATGTCTTCTAGTGATTCCAGTAATGGTGAGGGATTGGACTAGCTGATCTCCAGAGGTTTCTTCCAGCCCCTGAAGTTCTGTGATTTCCCTTCCCATGAAAAAACAGGTTTTGGTTAGTAGACACCAATAAAAACACCAGCTGTGAAGAAAACTATGCAGAGAACTGTTGCTACATCTAAGCTAGTGGGATAAAATGTATGGGGTGGAGTTTTTTAATGTAGACATTCAGTCAGATCACTTTGATGGCTAACACCACATGACTACAGAATCACTTCTGAGTAATTTTTAAGCTACATGCAGACAAAGAATGTGAACCTGGAGCAAGAGCAACAAGTATTATTTTCCAGGCATTTAAGTGCTGCTGAGCAATCTATAAAGGACCTGCCTGGGTCTCCAGCAGCTTGAGGTGTTCAGAGAACCTATCAGCAAATCCTTTGCCTACCTGTGTACAGTATCTCCCTGAAGCCACATTCAAGAGGCGGAATTCACTAGTGTTGTCATGGGATGAATGGATTTAAGGTCAGAAAAGGGTTTGTTTTTAAGTGGTTAGGACATGCACCTACAACATGACTCATTCTCCATCAAGCTATTGGTGTCCTTTGTGATCTGAGGTGTACCAAAGTGTTGGGAAAATGAAACACTCAGACTTCTCCAACCCAATGTACTTGAGTAGTGGATGCCTCAGCTGACTGTAGTGTCATATCTCAAGGGCTTGGGGTCAGTGCTTCACCAGAGGATTCAGCAGGTCACAGAGCTGGAGAGGGGTAGAGCATGTCTTCGTCGAGTGGTAGTTGCACCCTCACTGAACCATCCCAAGGACTGCTAATGAACTTCATGTGAAAAGTTCAGGGGTAAAGTACTAGAATAGATTTTGGATCAGAGCTATGGGTTGTCCCTCCTCAGGTGACTGCCACAGACTTGTGGACTACAGAAATTTCTCTCTCCCACACTCTCCCTCTCCATCATTGAATCCTGTTACAGAATATTTAGAACACTCCTTCTGGGAGGGACTGCTTGATAGCCAGAAGGATGTTTAGTAAAACATTCCACATTGGGTGATCCCCATGCTATTGACATAATTACAAATCACCTTAATTAGGCATTTTGCCTGATGCTGATTAGTCTTGATGTTGGTTAGTCTCTGCCTGCAGACATATGGTAACTTATATCTGCAAAGGCAAGGGACTACCTGTGAGACATTAGAATTTTGGAAGTTGTTTGGTTTTTTTTTAAGTCATTTTATGCATTGTTGTCTGGTATCTCATACATCACCAATGGTTCCTGGGTCACAGACTAATCCTGCTGCAAGGAAACTATCAAGCACATTAAGATCTGCCCGTAGTTACACCCCCTCAAACATCCAGGCAAAATTCAAGCAAGAAGAACAGAGCAAGTGTCCCCCTTCTGGAGCAACTACCACTGTGGAAACCATCTGAGTTGGAAAAGTGGGAGAAAATAATTACCAGCTCTGTGTCCTGTAAAATGTCTAGTAGATTTAGGATACCACATTCAGTAATCTGTGTTTTGCAGACATCACTGTGTCTCTTATGCTGGCTGGAGATGTGACAGAGCACAATTGTAAGAATGATAAAAAATTAGGAATTTGGATATTCTGGTGAAAAAAGTCAATGCACATTAAACATTGGATATTTCAAAACCCTGTGCAGGTCTATATTGAGGTGGCTTCTCCCAGTTTGGTTTGTATTGTGTGGCACTCCCATGTAGTCCAAGAGTGTTTTCATCCTACTACATGTGGATTTTTAGTATATTACTGAGATGTGAAAGTAATCAGAGCTAGTGAATAACAGCAGATACTACACAGACACAGCCATGATTGCTGATATCTTTTTGTCTCTGTCTGGGTGAGAAGGATGCAGAGAGCATGGAGTGGCCTTTGAGATGTCCTGGTTGTAGATGGTATTCTAAAAACTGCTTATCTGTGTAAGTGGTTTTGGCTTCTGAGAACTGGGCTAAATGATGTTTGAAAACTTCAGTATAGATGCCACTCAGGTATTAAAGCTACATATGCTAGGGAAATCATTGTAACCAGTGTCATATTACATATAGCTGAATACTACATGTATCATATAGGTCTATTATTGCATATGCACACAAATGTTATTGTAATGAGTTCATTCTGGGTGGATGGCATATAAATAATAATTTCTGGTTTATGCTTCAAATGAAGACCTGGAAAAGTCAGAAAATTTTATTGTTTACAATTCTGAGCATATGAGAAAACAAGGATATACATATCTTTACCTACCCACCCCCCCCCCCCCCTCCCCCCCCGAATAATTCCAGAATGGGAAGAATATTACTAACTTGATGATGAACAATGTCTATTGGCTTTTGGGAAAAGATTTACAGGCACAAAGTCAGTAGGCTGTACTTTCATAGTGCCCCATTTTAAGAGTTACTGGGGTTACCAGGGTTATTTCAGTTTCATAAGTGGAAAGGCAGTGTACACTTGGGCAGTCTACAGTAAGGAGGGTGGTCTGGTGTGTATACAAGTCTCTGGGCCTATGGTTCATGACTCAAACTCTTTTGCTGTGAAAACCAGCAGATTTCACTAGGACATGGGGTTTGAAGGTTCTAAAACATATTGTCAAAGTGGTTTTCACCATTATGAAAAGTACTTCATCATGTTTCTCATTTAGTGAGGGAAGAATGCTATTGCATTGACAGCATGATGCCTGGAAAGAAGCTGAGTTTATAGCACGGTGTCACAAGCAAATGATCTGCAGAACATGGTTCTTAATTGCTGCCAGCAGGATGTTTGTATTTTGAGGTGAACCTGATTTCTCAACAGGAAAGAGATCATATCAGTGATGAAGAAATCCTTTGTTACAATGGAGGACGATAGAGAAACGGTATTCAGAGCCTTACTGGTACATACCCTTGGGTATGTCTCTGCATGGCTAGGTACAGATTTATATTCTGAAAGATCTGAAACATAGCTCTTTGTCACAGGCAGCTATCACAGCTGGACAAACATATGCAACCCCATCAATACAGTGGCTGTTGTTTGTCTCAAAAAGAACACTGAGAATTGTCATGTCTTGAATGACAGTTAAAGAAGGGCTTTTGCTTTGAAATGGTGATGCAGTTGCTATTGGGAAACTTTGAATTTAACAGACTCTTTTCCCCCAATTTTATCACCTGTTACTGTAAAACAGAGTGATAATTGCTAATGGGACCAATATACTATACTCTTCTTTCCAGAGCAAGGCGCTGGTTAATTTGGTGTATCTCTGTATCTCTAAAACACACTGTCTGGACTATTTGTGAGTGCTAAAATTTGACAGGGAGCTTGTGGCTCTTTAAAAGAAAGCTCAAGTAGTGTGGCCTCTGTCCCTTAGTAATATTTGTTTTCAGGGAAACAATCAATGTATGTACTTTTTTTCAGAAGGTCAAACCCAACAAAGAAATCCATTATTTTGATTTTACCAACGTATACCCTCCTTCCCAGATATCCTAGAATCAATCATCATCATTTCACCATTCTCTCAAATTAATTTGGATTTGCCAAAGTTGAAGCATGTCTTCTGAGTTGGCTTTTATCCCTCATGTAATTTGTCAGAGAAGATAAAAAACTTAAATTCTTTCTATAGCACATAGACAAAAGAAGACATCAGAAAACAACGAAGAAATGGCCTTGCTGTAGAATATGAGCAAAGGTTACAGAATAGTTAAAAATCTACAAGATTTGTCATTTTTAAGGGAAATACATCTTTCTCCTTCTCATTATAAAAAAAAAATTCTCCCCAAATTCAACATTGTGAAAAATTCTAGTAAATTATTCTGATGTCAGTTTTCCCCAGAATAAAGAATTTCATCATGTGGCATTGAAAGGAGATGAGAGGTGTCTCTTCAAAATGTGTCAGCAACATACCAAAGATATACACTGCTGTGTACATGACAAACATATTTCATAGTTTATTGCCTCTTGTGCTAATTTGTCAGAGGAGTTGTAAAATTCCCAGTCCAGTTGTGACAAAAGTTTGGTGGTGTCTGAGGCATCTAAGAAAAACCCTTCCCTGAGAGGGAAGAAGGGCAGCAAGGCTGGTGAGGACTCATGGACACAGGTCCTATGAAGAGTGGCTGAGAGAGCTGAGGTTCTTCTACCTGGAGAAGAGGAGGTTTAGGGGAGACCTCATCACTCTCTTCAACTACCTGAAACGAGGTTGTAGCTAGGTGGGGGGTGGCCTCATCATCTGGCTAGCAATTGATAGGACAAGAGGAAATGACCTCAAGTAGCAACAGGGTCGTTAAGCACTGGAACAGGTGGTGCAGGGAATTGGTGGAGTCACCATGCCCGGAAGTGTTTAAAAGACATTTGGATGAGGTGCTTAGGAATATGGTCTAACGGTTGTGTACAGAGAGATATTAAACTATGGTTGGATACAATCTTTTCTAACCAGGTGATTCTATGGTAATTCAGGAGAACTCACAAATGAGCTCCTCACAGACCAATTCTTTTAAGTTTGTGTTGGAAAGATGAAAAACGCGTGGGTACATGTTGTTGAGGAGACACCTATGTAAGTGCCATGGGATTGATCTACTCTGTGCTATTCAGGAAAATCCCTTGGGTTGGTCAGTTTAGAGGAGTTCATCCTGGAATCTGGAACTGTCTTGATCCTCAAGACAGGAATTCTAAAAAGAAAGAGGTAACTGACACTTTCTGTGAGAAACCCAAGTTTAAGGGAATCTAAAATGAGAAATTAAAGCGCTTAAGCAGACTAAGAAAATGGTTTGACAAGAGGATTATCACCAAAAGCATGACTGCAAATGGAAGCATCCTTTTCCTACCATTCTCATAGCACCCAGGAGCAAAGGTAAAAGTTACCTTATAAAAAAATATGTGGATAATGTTAAGCATTACTTGAAAATATTGTGTGATGCTGTAGTAATTGGGCACCTTCATCTGAAGAAATGCTTTGAAAATATCCTATCATTAATTCTGTGGGAGGCTTGACTGTTGCCATTATACATGATCAATTGTTTCCCAGCTACAAAATAGGCACAACTATTGCAGGTGATTTGATGGAATCTGCTTGTGAAAGTGGTGAAAATAAAAGTGCCTCTGTAAATACATACACCACAAGAATGTAAGTGCCCTGTACTTAGCTCAAAATGTCTTCCTTGAGTGAAAAACTGACCTTCAACAAACCTAAAGACAAAGTGCACAGTTCTTTATGAAACAGCTCAGGATCAATGGTGGACTGCAGCCTTTGGTGAGGCAAATGAAACTGGACCTTTCAAATTTCTTTTCTGATACTATTCAGGATGTAACAGAGGAGAGAACCCACCTTGTTCAAAATATTCTATCATTACATAAGGCTTAGCAATTTCTAGGCTCTTTCTCAAACAGGCTACAGCTTTTTGAGACAGGCTGTCAGATATGTGCCTTACACACATTACATTCATCACAGTGGATCAGGAACCCACTGAGGGATATATCATGCAATAGTTCTTACATATGGAAAGAACCTTCAGAACTTTGACCACAATAAAAATCTAAAGCTTTTTAATAATCTAGGATTTAGCTTGACCATTACCTCAGAGTGTTATGATGGCCTTATTTGCCCTTTTTTCTCTGGTAATGGTATCAACATAAACCACAGGAACTTAATGTAAATTATCCTGCATTTGAAATAAACATTGTTTGTTTTTTCCTTGAAGGGTTATGCAGCATAACATATCTTAGGCTTGGGGTGAGGAGAAAGTTCTTCACAGAAAGAGTTGTTGGCCATTGGAATGTCCTGCCCAGGAGATGGTGGAGTCACCATCCCTGGAGCTGTTCAGGAGGGGATTGGATGTGGCACTTGAGGCCATGGGTTAGTTAGCCATGAGGTGTTGGGTGATAGGTTGGACTCAATGATCTCCGAGGTCTTTTCCAGCCTTATTGATTCTATGATTCTATGTATAGAAAGTTCCCACAAGCCATTGCTCTACAATGTCCATTTATACACACCAAATAGTTGTTTTGCGAATCTCTGTGATAAAGAGCAATTCATGAGCAGCCTCTTAGCAGAATTACTTAAGATAAGGGCTAGTTTATCATCCCTGGAAAATATTTAAGCACTGTTAAAAATCTTCTTTCCAGCCATCTGAGTAGCTCAAGTGACTTAGCCTACCTGTCTTACCTTTGCTCGTGTGGAACAATAATTCCTGAAGGGATGAATAAAGCAGTGCAGCATAAATTATGCCCATTTTTTACCTCCCTCAAGAGATTTCAAAAGCAGTTTCTTCAGAAATGTTCCAGCTGTAGGGATAACATATTTCTACTAAACCCTCTTTCCAGGAACACAAGAAACTCAAGGATTTAACTGATGAGATGGTAAAACCTCTCCTGATTTATGGGCAAACTCTAGCACACGTATTGCTGCACAGAGTAAATCTCTCATTGCTTATATTGGCTGTTGAAAATATCCCTATCTAAAAAAATCTCACACTTCTTACCTTCTATCCAGCTGCTGAGTTTAGCATGCCACTCCAGCTACTTCCCTCGCTATTTATTTACTTGTCTTCAAGTGTCACTTGCTATTTATTATTTAACATTGCAAAAATATGTCATCCATAAATTAAAACTAGCCTGTTTCACAATGGTCTGACCCAGCTTACATTCCCTCTTCTCTATTTCCTTCATTCCTTTCATAGCTGTAACAGTTTCAACCATGTAAAACCTGTGTTTGTAGTTGACTATTTTTCATTCTTGAAGGAAAAAAATCCAGTGCTCTTCCTCAGTAATCGTTGATTTGGTGCCTTGTTCTCTGCACTCTGTTAGCTTCATCTGCTTTGAAAATGTCACTGGCCTACATCTACTGATGACTTTTTTCAAGGCTTTTTTGATTTCTGTCTCACTCACAGCCTCCTTTGGTAAAAGCAAGGCCATTCCCTTCTTATTTTCTTTACTTTTTTTCCTTTCTTCTTTTCCTTTTCCTTAGGAAAGGACTTTATATGAAGTTTTACAACCTGATTGCTCTAAGGAAATGGCAGAAAATAGATCCCAGATTGGAGGCAAAGTTTTTCTAGTTTTGCTGTAAGATGTTACTTGCAGTGGTTTCAGTGCTGCTATCTGAGGAATTCAGCTGGTTTCTTAAGAACAACCCAGACCTAGAATGTACTCCTACTCATAGCTGCAGGAGATTTAGTTCAACTATACCTGTGTCTCCCCATTGCTACTTTCAATGGTAATTAGTTTATCCTCTCACTAGTGCACTTGTAGTTCAGATCGCTGAGGGAAAAGTGCCATGCAATGTTTAGGAGTCATAAGCCTTAGCTCCTATATGATCAAAGGAAGAGCCAGCCAGGGTGGTCACCAGCCTTCCATGCTACCCCTGTCCCCAGGACCCAGAAGAACTGCAGACTGGAGTCACTAGAGTCTATGCCACAGTAAACTCTGCTCAGCTGCCCATGGGCTCTTGCCTATAGAGCAGGATTGTACCTTGCACTTAAATACACACCAGGGAGGAAGATGCTGTAAGACATAGCCCACCCTGTTCCCCTAGGTGTTAGAAAGCTGGTTTGCTCAAAGTTTCTGCCACTGCCTTTTGACAGAGCAGGCAGGTTCTGGTTTCATGAGGGAGAAGTTTAGGGACAGGATCTAGATCATACCTTCAGCCCACAAAGCTGAGATGGGAAAAGCTGCTGTAGCAGATGTGGTTCCTTAGATTTCTATGGCTTTATATATTTAGGTATAGCTTTATATGAAGTGAGACCTGGAGAAGTATTGTCTACACTGTCTTCTCAGGAAGTCTCATAACTTGATTTTATCAGGTAACAATCTCAATCTAGTTTCAGATGGAGATGTGGAAACATGCTCACGCCACTAAAAACCAAAGTTGAAATAGGCTTTACTGGCACACACATTGCCAGTTTCAGTGCAGGTGACTCAAGAAATACACAAACTGAGTCACTATTTCAGTGACATCAATGCTACATCCAGCGAATAGCTGAAATTCATCAAAAGAGTTTCATGATAGAGGTGCTTCTGTTTTAACTCATCCTGTCCTTGTCATGGGACAGCTATTATGGATGTTGGTTTTTAGCTGACCAACCTGTCACATTTTCTACATGGGAGAAGTGATGAATGGTGCAGTGACCTTGGCCAAGGGCTAGGCAACCTCACCATTAGGGACAGGCAAACTGGCTGCAAGCAAGTGCCTCGAACTGTGGATTCGCTCTCTCTGTCAACTGTGCCACAGAACGGCTTCTTGTTCTGGAAACAAATGGTGTAAGCCAGTTACTTTTGTGTTGTCCACAACCAAAGTGCACAGTTGTGCCGGATGCTGTCCCTTTTCCCACTCAAGGAGAAGAGCAGAGGGAAAATGAACATGTAGGCCAGGAGTTTGGGTTCAAGCCTAAACCCCAGGCTAATGTGGTAGCCTGTGTGATGCCAACCTATCATGGAGTTACTAGAAATTTTCTCCAGTGGGGGCACAGGGAGCATGAATTTTCCACTCAAATGAAAATCAAAGTAGTCCTGTGTAATTGAGAGGATACTCTTGATTTCAGAGGTTTAAAAAGATGAGGCCCAGTTCCTTACACCATTCCTTTACCCCACTTTGATCCCAATAATTAAATTTAGGATGTAGCAATCAGAACAAACTTTGAGGGTGATGAAGTAGGATGTTTTAAAAACCCTCTCATTTTGTTTCCTTTCTGCTGGGTTTAAACTTTTTGATCAAATCACTCTGAAAAAAGATGTTTGTGCAACAGGAAAATGCGGTATTGAGATTATCAGAACAAGGTAGACAATAATATGTTTCATGTGACTTGATTGCAAAAAATGACAAGGAAACCACAGGACATTGGTGTGAATGTAATGGAACAGGGCCATGTAGCGTGTGTTGTGTACCACAGACAAAAAGGATTACAGAGACTTGAATGAAATTCAGTTTAGATCAAAAGGACCTTGAGGGTTGTTTTTTTTCTTTCTTCTTTTTAAGATAGAAGTATGCCTTTTGGCATTACACAGCTTGTGGCTATTGAGGCAGATCTGAAGGTAACAGGATGTGGAGCTAGCACTTCTGTTTTAGTAGTACAAACGGATTATAGAGACATGGAAATAAACTCTTTAAGCCCTTCAAGATCAGAGATAAGTCTTATTATCAGGACTGGCTGGGGAGTTTTTTTCTTATCACTTCCTTGCCATGCAAATTTGGTAGAAAGGTACTTCCCTGACTGGCCTATTTACACAACATGACACCCAGATTCTGTATCACATTCCCTGCACTAATGTCATCCATGCCGTGGCCCACCCATTCCTTCTCATACTGCTGTTGCATTTCACCTCTGTCATTTTATCCTTCTTCCTCTCGTATCTCTTGGGTCAGACTAGCTGTTTTCCTACAGCATCTTCTTCTTCTACCCAGAGACGGGAGGTAACACCATGAATAGCACATGTGATATATTGCAGAAATAGGCCATTTAGTCACTGTGAACCCCTAGCAGAACGGTACTTTGCAGCAATGCTCCTAAAATGCTCCTAACAGAAACCTACAAGAACTATAATACACAGCCAGCAACTACTGTGACAGATGGCTCACAGAAGATACTTTACTGTGCTTTTTCTGTATATTTTTCACTATTCCAGTATTGAGTTCTAGAACCCTGAAGAATTTTGTGTTGGCTTGTAAGGTTGAAATTTATCCTAGTACAGACAATGTCTTCTGTAGAGTTGAAGTTAGCCAGGAGGCAAACTCTCTCCCTTAGAAAACTCTATCCTTCAGTTCTTGTCAACTTACTGATTTTGTAATTTAAGAGTCATAATAATTAAAAAATGGCAGATGCAGCTTCCTAAATACCCCTATCAAAGCCAGAACGAGACTTCCTACATGACTTAGAACATGCACAAACCACCTACTCTCAGCCTGATGTAGCTGATGGCTCCTTCATGCAAGACTCGTAATGTATTTAATTTTCATCTCTGTGCCCAGACCTGTAGATCAAATCCAAGTTTATGAAGCAGACCTTCCACATGTTATGGATTCCAAAGACCTGCAAACTAATGCCCACTCCTGAAAGATGTCTGCCTCCAAGGGGGCTCTGAGACAGAGTACATGATCCTCAATAGACTCTCCCTAAAAGGAGATAAATCAAGATCTTCTCCTGCCACTTGCCCACTAGCTGTGTACCTCACTCCTTAATTCCATCTATCTAGAACCCAGTTTCATCCCAACAGTTCCCAGAAATCCTACAAATCTCACTCCAGAAAGAGAGAAAACTCTCTTTGACCTACAGTTTTCTAACTTCTCATCTGAGTTTCTCTCAAACCTGTTCTGGAGAATACTAAAACAAAGGTGCTTCTCTCAAAGCCCTGTGTTTTCCTGCTATTTAGAAGGTCCCTGTATGAAGAATCATTGCCCAGCTAACAGTAGTGAGAAATACCACAGGTGAGCACAAATAATCTGGACCCAGAGCCATTCATAAACAGAGCACAGAGCACCATTTGAGAATAAATTAACCAACCTGAATTTTGCAAACCTGGATAATTAAAAAACATTGTATATTATAATTTTCTGTTTACAACTAAAGATCATGACAAAATCAGCCACCTGATTATAATCTTACACAGAAACAACACAGAAAAAAATTGCTGCAAAGAACTCTCAAGAACACAAAGAATATGTAATAATCCCATTCACTCCCTGTATTTCCTCCTGACTTTCTCAGAAATAACTGCTTCACATGCCAGCTTCTGACATCCTTAAAACTGAGATTGTGGTGCCTAAATTAATAGGACTGTTCTTGAGCTATGGTGCAATTCAACACACGAGAGTTTGCTGTTACATGCCTATATGCTCTGCATTTTTTATGTTGGTGCAAACCCACATGCTGTGTGATGTACTCTTATTGTGCAGGAACAAAATGTTTTATGTCTCATTTTCTCACATCAACCTTTTTTAAAATAAATGGCCACATCATATTTGCTCAAGATACAATGTTCTGTCTTTATCACAAAATAAACCAACCAGTGGAATGAGTCTCTAATGTGATGAGTAGAATTCTGAAGCAAGGAAAAAGCAGATTCTTCTTCAGAGAGTAAATATCATTAAGACTTTCCAGTGCTTAGGGAAAACTATGGGATACTTATGTAGAAGAAAAGTATATACCACAGCTACACCTAAAGTTTTCCTAGGTGGTGAAATACTGATTTTAACAAGAAGCACCTCTCTTTCTCATAGGAACAGCTCACAGTCCTAAAATATATCAAGGCAGAAGTGCCCCAATTTTGATTTTGAAAATGTAGTCATCTTTTCTTGTAGGTAACAGGACTGTCAAGATTAAAATATCAACCTTAGGTATACATTTCTAAAATTTGCTCATGTATATTTATCCCTAATGAATACAGAAATAGTAAAGGTGATTTGGATAGTACTTTAAAAGTAATTTTTCTGAGAAATCTAAAAGATTTAAAAGAACCAATTAATAGATTTATAAGATACTCAGATGTATTGTTGAATTAAGGTTACTCTTTTTCAGATGTCCCTCGTCTGAAAAAAACAAACCAAACACACTCTTTAATCTCCACATCATATATAGTCTGAACACTGAACTGAAAGTTGGCTTTGCAAACAGACTTTGTTTCTAATTTAGCACAGCTGGGAGCACAGACAGATACTGAGAATGGGATTCCATTACTTCACATGAAGCTGGTCCCTCTTGGCTTTTGTTATTGGAATTACGTCTGTTGGTAATATAGACACTATGCTGCTATTACACCTGAGCAATTTACTGTCTGCCCTTTTGCAAGTTCCTGTTTGAACATTCCTTCCATGTTCTTCTTAACAAGGCCAAATGCTGGAGGCTGTGCTTGGGTCACAGCAAGCCCATGCAGTGCTACAGGCTTGGGGCAGAGTAGCTGGAAAGCTGCCCAGTGGAAAATGACCTGGGGGTGCTGATCAACAGCTGGCTGAACGTGAGCCAGCAGCGTACACAGGTGGTCAAGAAGGCCAACAGTATCCTGGCCTGTATCAGGAATAGTGTGGCCAGTAAGAGTAGGGAAGCAATCATGTCCCTGTACTCAACACTGGTAAGGCTGCATCTCAAATACTGTGTTCAATTTTGGGCCTCTGGCTACAAGAAAGACTTTGAGGTGATGGAGCATGAGTAGAGAAGGGCAGCAGAGCCGGTGAAGGGTGCAGAGAACAAGTCTTATGAGGAGTGGCAGTAGGAACTGGGATTGTTTAGTCTGGAGAAAAGGAGGCTGAAAGCAGACCTTATTGCTCTCTAGAACTACCTGAAAGGAGCTTGCAGTGAGGTGGTTGTCACTCTCTTCTCCCTAGTAATTAGTAACAGGACTAGAGGAAATGACCTTAAATTGTGTCAGGGGAGGTTAGGTTAGATATTAGGAAAAAGTTATCTACTGAAAGAGTGGTCAGGCGTTGGAACAGGCTTCTTGGGGAAGTGATGGAGTCACCATCCCTGGAGGTGTTAATAAAATGTGTAGACATGGCACTTCATGACATGGCTTAGTGAACATGGTGGTGTTGGGTTGACTTGATAATCTTAGAAGTCTTTTCTAGACTTCATGATTCTATGATGCATTCTGAATCTCCATTGTGTCTTGTCTCCCCTGTTTAGACATGTGCAACTTAAAAAGTTTAACACACTAGCTTATTTGATTTATTTAAACAGATGGAATACAGAACTTCTCTAGCCTTTCTGTGCTTAGAAGACACAAAGGAGTGTTTGGTTAAAATATAACATCCAGAAATATATCTTCAGGATGATTGAAAAACATCAAGAAAAAGATAAATCCTACCACTTCTTTTGAAAGTTTATTTTGCTAGTTGATCACTTTCAGAGTTAAAATCCTGAACCTTTATTTGTATGGGCAAATCCTTCTGGTCAGGCTCCCTTCTGAATTACTGCACATGTGCCAGGGCTACATGGTTCTCTGCTCTCATGTTTGGAATTTGGGACTGCACCTTGAAAAGTTTGCTCAAATATTTTGTGAGTACTGCTCAATTGCTTGCATTGTATTAGAAGTTATAGACTTCAGCTATGATTTCACCAATATGTGCACAGTAACCCTGCTTCTGCTACAATACCAAATAGGCAAAATGGAAGGTGGAAGAAGAGTCCTTCTTTATACAGATGAAGAAATGAGGTGCCCTATATGCTTTTTGAAGCTTGTTTAGGGTAGTTTTGAGTAACTGCCACATGTTGAATTCAGCTGAGTTATTCTGATTTCACAAATGAAGGTCAGAATCTGGCTCTGAAACTTACCTGAGTCAAACAGGAAATTTGCAAGAACTCAACAGAGGAAGAAAATTAATGTCTATAAACCCCTGCAAAAGAGCCAGTGTATAGTTTTAATACATCAGAGCTCCTGTTCTGTTTCAGTTTTCTGATACCTGACTGCTTACTGCCTCATATCCTGTAAACTCAGACTGTGCATTGAAGCACTCCCACATGTGTGGCACCAGAATGACACTGCTTCACTTGTTTCGGTCTATGTCAACTACAAATTTGGGAGCTTTCAGTCAGCAGCTCACTTGATAGTTTCACTGTCTTGAGTGGATATGAACAATAGAAGTTGTGCCTGGTTACATACATTTTCTCACTTTGCCCGTAAAAGCAACCCTGTGGCCAGAGTACTGTGTGGCATGTTGATTCTGAGTGGGTGTTTGGTGACAGCCTGAATCAATCTCACTATCTCTGAGTTTCTGTACAAAATTTTACTTTTGGGTTGAAATTTTCACTAGGTCCTCTTCTGAATTTGTTTGTTTGTCTTATTCTTGTTTCAATCTGTAGCATCTCAAGCAACACAATGCAGATGCTGCTATCCACTCTGACTGTTGGTTTGTCCATCTAATAATCTGAACCCCAAAATTATAGGATATCCTCATGGTTGGCCCAAGACAGACCACAAACAGACCTAGATAACTGCTTGTAAAGTAGACCAAGTAGTCTTCATTTTGGCATATCACATTTGACTGTTCATAGCTATCGTTTCAGTATTACTGAGCTATTGTTTCAGTACTCACATGACTGGAGCACTGTAATTGATGGATACAGGCTCTTTAGGAGAGACAGGTGAGGGTGAAGGGGTGGAGGGGTGGCCCTGTGCATCAGGGAGGCACTAGACGCCAAGGAACTAGAGATCAAGGATGATCAGGTTGAGTGCCGATGGGTGAAAATTAGAGGGAAGACCAACAAGGCAGACATCCTGGCTGGAGTCTGTTACAGACCACCCAGCCAGGATGAAGAAGTTGAAGATTGCCCATTGGAATCGGCTACCCGTGGAGGTGGTGGAGTCACCTTCACTGGAGGTGTTCAGGAGAAGACTTGATGGGGTGCTTGGCTGTATGGTCTAGTTGTTGGGTGGGTTGGATTGTTTGATGGGTTGGACGCGATGATCTTGAAGGTCTCTTCCAACCTGGTGTATGTATTATTATTAAATGATTTATTCTATAGGCAGCTAGAGGCTGTCTCAAGCTCACCAGACCTTGTTCTTATGGGCGATTTTAACCTGCCTGATATCTGCTGGGAACTTAACACAGCAGAGGGGAGGCAGTCTAGAAGGTTCTTAGAGTGTATGGAGGATAGCTTCTTATCCCAGCTGCTGTGTGAGCCTACCAGGGGTAAGGCTCTGCTTGACCTTCTTTTTACAAACAGAGAAGGGCTGGTGGGAGATGTGGCGGTTGGAGGCTGTCTGGGGTCCAGTGATCATGAGATAATTGAGTTCTCAATATGCAGTCAAGCTAAGAGGGGCAGCAACAAAACCTCCACTCTGGACTTCAGGTTACTCAAGGAACTAACTCAGAAGGTACCTTGGGAAACAGCCCTTAAAAACAAAGGGGTCCAGGAGGGCTGGACCTACTTCAAGAAAGAATTCTTGAAGGCGCAGGAACAGGCTGTGCCAGTGTGCCAGAAGATGAGTCGCCAGGGTAGATGGCCATCCTGGATGGGCAATGAACTTCTGGGTGAATTAAGGGGAAAAAAAGAGGGTGTATCATCTTTGGAAGGAAGGTGAGGTAGCCTATGGAATGTTTAAGGATGTTGCTAGGTCATGCAGGAAAAAAATTAGAGAGGCAAAAGCACATTTAGAGGTTAGACTGCCCACTGCTGTGAAGGACAACAAAAAAATCCTTCTGTAAATATATTAACAGCAAGGGGAGGGGCAAGGACAACCTCCACTCCTTGGTGGACACAGAGGGGAATATTGTAACAAAAGATGAGGAAAAGGCAGAGGTACTTAACACCTTCTTTGCCTCAAATTTTAAATAGCAGGATAAGTTGTCTTCTGGACAGCTGGGCTCCTGAGCTGGCAGATGGAGTGAGGGAGCAGTATAAAGTGCCCCTGTGATCCAGGAGGAAGTAATTAGACACCTACTCAGCCACTTGGATCCCCACAAGTCCAAGGGACTGGATGGGGTCCATCCTAGGGTGCTGGGAGAGCTGGCCAAGTCTCTTTCCATCATTTTTCAACAGTTCTGGCTCACTGGAGGGGTCCCAGATGACTGGAAGCTGGCCAATGTGATGCCCATCCACAAGAAGGGCCAGTTGGATGAGCCAGGGAATTCCAGGCTTTTCAGGCTGACCTCAGTGCCAGGCAAGATTATGGAACAGGTCCTCTTGAGTGCAATCACACAGCACTTACAGGATCAGGCCCAGCCAACATGGATTTAGGAAAGGCAGGTCCTGCCTCACCAACCTGATCTTCTTCTATGATCAGGTGACCCACCTGGTGGATGTGGGGAAGGTTGTGGATGTGGTCTACCTGGACTTCAGCAAGGCCTTTGACACTGTCCCCCACAGCAAACTCCTGGTCAAGGGTAGGAGAGCTCTGCAGAGGGACCTTGACAGGCTGAACAGATGGGTGGAGTCCAATGGCATGAGATTTAACACATCTAAGTGCTGGGTTCTACACATTGGCCACAACAACCCCATACAGTGCATACAGTGCTACAGGATTGGGGCAGAGTGGCTGGAGAGCGACAAGGCAGAAAGGGACATGGGGATACTGGTTGACAGTATGCTGAACATGAGCCAGCAGTGTGCCCAGGTGGCCAAGAAGGCCAATGGCATCCTGGCCGGAATCAGAAATAGTGTGGCCAGCAGGAGCAGGGAAGTCATTGTGCCCCTGTACTCAGCACTGCTTAGGCCACACTTTGAGTCCTGTGTCCAGTTCTGGGCCCCTCAGTTTAGGAAGGATGCTGAGTTGCTGGAATGTGTCCAGAGAAGTGCAACAAAGCTGGTGAGGGGTCTGGAGCACAAGCCCTGTGAGGAGAGGTTGAGGGAGCTGGGGTTGCTTAGTCTGGAGAGGAGGAGGCTCAGGGAGACCTTATTGCTGTCTACAACTACCTGGAGGGAGATTGTAGCCAGGTGGGGGTTGGTCTCTTCTCCCAGACAACCAGCACCAGAACAAGAGGACATAGTCCCAGACTGCACCAGGGGAGGTTTAGTTTGGATGTTAGAAAGAAGTTCTTCATAGAAAGAGTGATTTGCCATTGGAATAGGCTGCCCAGGAAAGTGGAGGAGTCACCATCACTGGAGGTGTTTAGGAAGAGACTGGGTGGGGTGCTTGGTGCCATGGTTTAATTGATTAGATAGTGTTGGATGATAGGTTGGATTTGATGATCTCATAGGTCTTTTCCAACCTGGTTAATTCTATTCTATCCTATCCTATTCTATTCTATTCTATTCTATTCTATTCTATTCTATTCTATTCTATTCTATTCTATTCTGTTCTGTTCTGTTCTGTTCTGTTCTGTTCTGTTCTGTTCTGTTCTGCATTTGTTTCAGTGCAATATACAGAGAATGTTTCCATGAGTCAGATTATTTTTCAAAAAAGGTAATGTTTTGCCTGCTCTGTGGTTGATTTGCATATATCACTCTTGTCAACTATAATAAAATTTACACATGTAAAACCGCCGGTGGCAGATTGTGATAAGGCAGATTTGACATGCATCACTCTGCATACAAAGATGATACAAGACATTGACATTTATATTGTAATGCTTCAAGGAAGGACCCTATAGAAATGGCAGTGAAATGCAGATGGCTTGAACAAACTGGATGCCAAGAAAGTGACCAGCCTTGGAGGAAAGTTTGTGGCAGAACTCATACTATAGGAATAAACAGAGATAGAAAGGGCAGGCCAGTTTCCCCCCGCCCTGTCCTTTCTGCAGTTTGTGCTACTGAAAGAAAAAGAACTAGGGAGAAAACAGCTTCTCCGAGATCAAAAGATGACTTTTGAAGATTTGACAGTAGCATGATAGTTTGCCTGCTTCCTTCTTCCCCTCTTCTTTCAGTTCACAATGGGAGTCGTTGAGCAGTTGTTGGAGGTTCCCTTCTTAAAGATGTTGTGTCCTTACTGAAGGATTTTTAAAAAAGCAGGTGGTTACTGAAATGTCATACATCATTTCCCATGCCATCTATACGAAGAATTCTTTGTCTGTCAGCTAAAGAAATGTAATTTTCCATACCCTAGCTTCTACTCAAAATCGATTTCGTTATTACGCATAGCTATTTTAGAACTATAATAGTCACTCCCTTGCAACCACCCTGGTGACAGGTCATACAGTACAGATAGTGCTTATCAAGCAGGAACCTTGAAATCTGGCTAGGTCTGTAGAGTGTTTCAGAAATCTCTTAAAAAAGATAGCCCACTCAGTTCACTGAATTTGAAATGGGGAGTCTGGCACCTGCCTAAAGAAGTATAGTTATCACCTGCAAATTAACTAAGAGAGGGTTTTGAAATCTTCGAGAAACCTTGAAGCAATAAAAAAGTTTCAAGGGAAATCACAAAATCATCAATCCTGGGAGAAGGCCTTAGATTTAGGTTTGTGACTTGCTGTTTGCTACTAAATGTTGACACAATAAGGCTTTCTCTAACCCATTAATGTCTCTTAATGTTGGATTCTTCTGGCTCATAAACTTCTTCTCTGTGCTTAAAGAAAGTGGACTTTAATAGCCTGTTGCCTCAGAAAGATGCAGCTACCATCTTTCATATATTACCACAGATGAGCTCTTGCATCAAGGACTTGTTCACCATCCACAGGCATTTACTTCGAACAGCTAAAAACAGAACTATTAGCTGCTGAAACAAACTGAAGACATTTCAGAACTCACTAGGAGATGGCTGACAGCAGGTCAGCCTGTGAAAGCTTGGCATCTCGGGTGAAGAACCTAGCTGCTCTCATGTACTACAAGGCTGTGCTCACGCTTTCATAAAAAAGTAACATATAAACTGTTTGAAAACAAACAAACCATAGACTCTTGTATCATGGAAAAAAGAATGAGAACTTCACTGAGTTGAAAAGCACAGACCCACACTTTCTATTGCATTTTAGAAACTCTGTTTTTAATAATGAAAAGGGATCCTTAAAAGCCACGACACAAAGATGCAGATATAAAATGCCATGGCCAAGGATTACATAGTTAAAACAAACAGGGATTACATAGTTAAAACAAACAGGTTTATAGTCATCTTTTGGCCATGACCTGTGTGAGCAGATGAACTGCATGACCTGTCTGTGCCATATAGTAGGGTTCAAAGAAATTAGTGTCAGAGGGTAATGACCACCCCTTTGCAAGCCCACAGCTTCATCAGAACTGAGATGGGCCCAAGCTAATGGCCAGAGCCCAAGAGCCCAGGTAAAGCAGTGCTAAGGCAGCTGTCCCACCCCTGTGGTGCATTTGGCTCTCTGCAAGGGACAGCACACAACTTGTGGTGGCACTGGCATCAGCTTCTCTCAGCTGTGCCTCATGCATCAGCGGCGAGACCGGCAGACCTGTCCCAGGACATCTGCTGAAATCTCATTTGGCCGTCAGTAAGTCCTTGAACCAGGTCCTTTTGCATGCCCACGTGAAGTGACCATTTCAATCTCTTGCAAAAATAGTATATTTTAATCTGGTTTAAATGTTGCAGTCGTGTCATTTTTTTCCCCTCACCTCACATTCCTTTTCCCCCCACAAGAGGGCAGCAATACTGCATCCTTTGAGACATTTTAGTTCACAAGGAAATAGCGTCTCAAAGGAAACTGGGATGAGAGAAGCCAGAGGGACCCCAAGCAGCAGGTTTCAGATTTGGAGCAGTTGCCCTTCCTCTCGAAGCCCCACAATTTTAATTGCAAGGTTTTGATTCAGAAACATCTCTGATGACAGCTGCATGAAGCCTCTAATAGCAGACAGTTGCATAAAGCTACTAAGAGGAGATGGTAGTTCACAGGCACATACTTGATTTTAGATCTCTGTTTTGTCTTTTTGTCTCTTCACCCCTGCTTCAAGCAGGGACACTACAGAAAAAACAAAAACCAAACCAACCAACCAACCCCCCCCAACCCATTAAAAAAAAAAACACAACAAAACAAAACAACACAAAACAACCACCAAAACAAAACAAAACAAAACAAAACAAAACAAAAAAACAAAACACCCAAAAAACAACAAAACAAAACAAAAACCCTCACCAAAAACATCTCTGGAATTGGAAACCTTCATGGACCTGAAGAGAAACCAGTTGGAGAGCTGAGAAATACCAGGCACCAAATGTCTCTTCAAATAAAACGTACAGCCAACAGAAAAATCTTATCCAGGGAAATCAGAGTGAAGTAAAAACACAACTAAAATTGCCATAGAAAAGGGAGAATCTAGTGAACAGGTAACAAGCTGAAGAAAGTTCTTGTTCAGTAAAACCTGATGTAGTGACAGCTATGGGCGAGAGAAGATAGATATGCAGAGAAAAAGAAAATCAAGAAAGGAAAGGAATTAGTTACTGTGGTCTGTGTGTTAATGCTTACAAGTACAAAAATAATTCTAAAGAAAGGAAAATGTAGGCTAAGTACCAGACAAGCTTCCTGTACAAGGCAGAATGCCCACACACGCTCTTGCAGGCAATGAATGCCCACATTTAAGGCCCTTATTTGGTTTCCTTATCTAGGATTTGTAAATGCTGCACCAGGCTTCAGAGGCAGGACACAGCTACCAAAAGGATGCTACTGTGGCTTCTGCCAGAGCTCTAGTTTACTTGATCTACTAATGAATGTATTTTTTACACAACTCTGTGATCAGGGGATTGCAAGAAACCCATATAATCACATAATTATTTAGGTTGAAAAAGACCTTCAGAAGTCCAGCCTTAACCCTATTCTACCAAGTCCACCACTAAGCCATATCCCCAGGCACCACATCTACATGATTTTTAAACACATCCAGGGATGGTGACTCAACCATCTCCCTGGGCAGTCTGTTCCAATGCCTGACAACCCTTCAGCCTAAACCTCCCCTGGCACAGTTTGTGACCATTCTCTCTTGTTCTATCACTGGTTACTTGGGAGAACAGAACAACACCCACTCCTGGAGAGAGGACTTTGAATGATGGATGAGGTCTACCTCAGGAGTCTAATTCTATATCCTCACATCCCACCTTTCGTACTTCTGGTTAAGAAAAGCTGTAACAACTACAACTTTTAATGCTAACATCATTCATCAAAATGGCTATCTAGGTGTGGCCTAGAAAGAGGAAACAGTACACATTGGTGGAACCATTTGCTGTCAGAAGATATGATTCCCACAGGCTATGTGTCCTTCACCAAACTGCATCAGTTTTGCTTAAGCTTATTTTGGCAATCAAACAAAAGGGAGAAGAGAGAGTACTCTTGGTATTGTTTAAATATCCCATTCCAATAGTTTTTGAAAGAATCATTTCTATTTTCCTTCTTTTGACTGAGCTTCAAGAACATTTTTGTTTAAAGTATAACATATAAAAATAAAAGAAAGAAAATCAAACTTGAGGTGTAGTGTTCAATGGATTCTGAATCACACTGCTACTTATGGAACATGAAATTGCACTGAACAGTCAAAGAATAAATACATTACATTTTAACAGGTGTAGAAATGGTATCTAAAAAGGAATTCTTGTGTTTCATGGTACAGGAGTAGCCACCATGTCCTCACAGTTTTCATCATATGAAGGTCTTGCTAGGGAAACTCATCAAGGAAAGTTTAATGTTTTATGATGTATGGAACATAGAGATAGTAAACACTAGTCTTGTCTGGCCTCAAAATAAACTCTCCTGGACTTTTAAAGGCTCTTATTTTCCTAATGTCCCTAAAAGAATGCCTTTCAGGACCATGTATTTATTGCACAGAAACCAAACCCTGTGACTTCACTTCATCGGCTTAGGCAAAGGACTTAGTTCTGTTAGAAACAACTAGATTATTTGGAAAATCAGTTCAGCAAGAAGACTAGAGCTCTGAATCAGAAAATCCAGTTTCTTTTTGCATGGCCTTATGCAGGTCATGTAATCAGCCCTGTAGGTACTGGCAGTGATGGATAGATCACTCCAGTGTGGTTGCAGGTTGAGTTTGCACATAATCCCGTTCACCAAGCAACCTCATCTCATCTCTCAGTCTTAACAGCTACTAACTTGTGAAAAGGCATATTTCCTTGGCTTATGAGGAGGAGGGGAAATAATGTCAGAGAGACAAAATGCACTAACAATTGGGTAGTATTCAAATACTGTAGAAGTGTAGGTGGCAGGAGTAGAGCTAAATCATTATCAGGCTCTATACACACCTACTCATGGATGTACTGATGCATATCAGGAGTATTTGGAGAACACACTGGGTTTTATTTACTGGTTTTCATTACAAGTATGAAAATGGTGATTGAACCTAGCCCTTCTATGATTTTTCACGTATCTCTTCTCTACTGAGGTGTATTTCTTGAAATGACAGTCTTTTGCAGCTTTTATTCTGAAAGCAACTTTGAATAAAAATGACTGGAAGTTATAGCAGCTGCTGTACTATTTTTCACACGTTTTACAACTCAGTCTCAGGTTTCATATTAAACAGTTCCACTGCCTGTTTTTAAGGCTAAGTTGACAACTTCATTCAAATGACTACTGCAAGAAAGCTGTAACAAGAACAGGCTCTTGTGCTAGGCTTACCCTATGGGGTGTCACAGAACAAATAGCCAGGTATTTTTGAGTCCACAGCAGTTATGTGGGGGTCATACTAGGAGACTTAAAGTATGTAAAATGGGGAAAAAGAAGTCTGGAATAGTAATATTAAAGCACTTACCATGTTCCATGCATTAACAAAGTAAATTCTGTAGCACTTAAATTGCTTGTGGACTCAGCATGGGCAAGGTACCAGAAACCTGCAAGTTCTAATCTCATCTTTGAAGCTCTAGAAGAAAAAAAAAGAGAATCAATTAATCACATTTTATTTCTGGAAAGCATCTGTAAACTAAAGTCATACTTCAAATATCCTTCTATAATTAAATCACAGTTTTACTACAGTTATTTTCTTAATGGTCTTTCCATTTATTAATGGCCATGTATTAATTAATACAGAAACCTGGTCAAAACAGGGAAACTTGTTTCCTTATCCATTGCTGGAGTTGTCAGGACAGGGGACTTGTTCCCAGCGAACAAAACTCCCTATCATTTTAACATGAATTTTGATTTGCCCCAGATTTTGCTTGCTGTAACCACACAAGTGTTTTATAAGCTCCTGTTGGTGTCAGAATTCATTACAAAATCTGCTGCATAGGAGATGTTTCCAGCCTTTATTATTTTCCCTCTTTCTTTTTAAAAGAAATGAAATAATGCTTGAGAAAGATGCCAGATCAAAAGCACTCAAGTCTTCCTTGCTACACTCCAAATCCCATGTCAAGAAACACTCATCTCTCCTCTCAGGCATGACTCTTACCCCTTTGTCTAATAAAATAATTGAAACCTGCTCCCAGGCTCTTTTGTGCTCAGCCATCTCCCTTGAAATTCTCAAATATGATGCCCAGTGGTTGGCCTTTGAACTCACGATGAGCATATGGAAGTGAGAATAATTAATTTAATACATCTAGAGAGCATACAAGTTCCTTTCATGTCTGGGTCTGATCCTGCAAGGGTGTGAATGTCCTCAGCTGTGGATAGACACTTAGACATCCTCTTCGACTTTGAGTGTCTAAGTGTTTCTGAGAAGGCCAAGACTAGCTAAAATTAAAAGCCTGGATGTGAGAAGCCCGATAATATTAAAGGAATGATATGGAAATTTTGCATTAGTAAAAATAAAAAAGAAAAACAATAACTGTAGAAGATGATGTAGAATGGTAGCTCAAGACAAAATTAATAGCAAGGAATGCTGTAGAGGGAGCGGAAAGAATGAGGCTGATAATAAAGACAAGAGATGGAGTAATGCTAATTCCCTAGATATCAAGCTTGACAATAAACTTGTTGGTAAAATCCTGGCTCACCAGAGTAGAAGTGAAATTGCAAGGGTTAACTTTAAATAAAGTTTGCTGAGAGACAGGAAGAGACAATAAAGAGGTGTCTGAACCAGAGCACCTGAGGCCCTTCTCTTTCCTCCCAAGGCATTTAGCTGTTACATGGGAAGACAACTTGCAGATGTACACCCCAGTTTTAGGAAAGGGGAATTCCTGCCAGGATCATTTGCTTCCTATGAGCCAGAAAGGGTCTCCCTCCCCTTCCAGGGAACCTGTCAGCATGCTGGATCCCTGCCTCTCAGAAACTGAGCTGTTCCTGATTTTCTTACAATACAATACAATACAATACAATACAATACAATACAATACAATACAATACAATACAATACAATACACCAGGTTGAAAGAGACCTTCAAGATCATTGTGTCCAACCCATCAACCAATCCAACCCACCTAAACCTGAACTGAAACAGCTATGGAGATCTCTGTCAGTGAAACAAGAATGCCTTGCTGAAGACAGTAGGCATCTTCCCAAATTAGGAAGTAAACTTCACAAGTTAAAGGTTTTCCCAAAACTGCAAAATATAAGGGAAAGGAACACAGACATTCAGAGAAGAATGTAGTTCCACTGGAGAGTCTAAAGGAAAATTTTGAACCATCTGGATGCATTGTATTTTCAAACTTCTTGTATTAGTCTCAAACTTTTGTTGTACCTGTATTTTTTTCATGAAGAAGCAAAATGTGATGGTACTAAACTTTTCAATAGAAATATTACATTTGTTACATGCTCTGGCACCTTCCCTGGAAAACAGACTGCAATAATCTGCCTGCTTTATCAAGGAGGTGACTATTTTACTTTCAGAGTAAAATTTTTAAGCATCTTCAATTCCTGTCCACATTACTGTTTAGATAAATAGATTTTTCTCCACAGACAGACATGCTTTTCATATCTACTGCTGTTGATTTTAATTGCAGTGGCTGTAGTATTAGGTAAGGCTTCAAATATTTGAGTTATGGGAGTTGAGTGTAGCCTCTTAATGAACCTGTTGCATAAGTTCTGATTCAGCAATATATGGCATGCTGGATTCATTCTTTACATTAATGGAAATACAGCTTTTAGTGCAGGTGGAGAACAGTATAGGAAATTTTGATTCAGCAGCAGTTTATGTGCCTAATTCATTCATAATATTAATAGAAGTTTTAAGTGCTGTTGGAAGATATCCCTGGAAGAATTTTTTATTCCACACTGTTTAAAAAAATGCAGTTGAGGGCTTTTTAGAAGTGGCAGTACATTCAGATTACACAGCAAAGAGATGCAGCTCTCTTAATATACCAGGTACTCTGACATGTGAGACTTCCATGGGCCTCTTTTGAACCATGATCTTGGATTACTGGGGACTGATCTGTTATGCTCTGTGGCAAGCCAGTAGGGTGGAGAAATGATGTGATCAGGAGACTAACCTGCATAGTTAAAATGTCTGTGGTTCCTTGGGTGTTTGAAGGAAGAGCTTAGGTCACATGTAGCAGAAAAGAGTTCAAGGACTGTTGTTACATCTAGGTTGGTGAGTAAATGGGAGCTTCACTTTTTCCACGATATGCCTTCTTGGAAGGAGAAAAGATGCAGGGACAAGTACAGAATCTGCACATAGTAACAAAAGCAATGACAGAAGCCACTCTTGTCAGAAGATGGTATGGCCCTGGTAATGGAAAGTGTGGTCTTGAAACTTTTATTAATAATCAGTAAAAAAGCCATATGAATTATAGAATCATAGGATTATTAGGGTTGAAAGGGAACTCAAGGATAATCTTGTTCCAACCCCCCTACCATGGTCAGGGACACCTCACACCAAATCAGGTGTCCTTGCTTTCCACACGTTACTTCACACTGGGCCTAAGACTACTGCAGTCTTCTGGAAGAGCTCTCCAATGTAGAATGTTTTAGCCTTGAGCACAAGGCCTGAGTAGATAACTTCATGGTGAAAAAATCTATACTCCCACTGCAGAACAAGAGGATTTTCCCCAAATATCTGCTAGCCCCAGCCTCTCAATCCTTCCCACAAAAGCACCTGAAGCCTTGCAGCTGCTCAGCTGCTTCCTCTGTAGCATAACACATCCAGGGCTGCTCAGAGAGGTGTGGGACTTTCTAACACATTATGGTAGTCAATGTGTAGATGCTACTAAAATCAGTAGACACCTGCATGTGGTTTCAGAGCTCTGGAGAATCCAGCTGTAAGATAGGAAGATGGGAGGATGGGTGTCTGCTGGGATCCAGAAATCCCCAGTGTATGAATGTATAGATAGTAGTCATGAAGTGTATTGATCCACTTGCTAGATGCTGGAGTAAAGCCCAGATCTTTGCAGACCAAGAATAAAACCTCAATTTTGTGCCAGCAGAGCCACCAGGATTGCTGACTTGCAAATTTGGATCAAGTAGTGGAAATATGGACGTTTTACGAGCACAAATCCATCATGTGGATACAGGTTTACAAATTAAAGTACACAATAGCTTCTCAGTATAGTAAATTGTGGCAACATAGTCCTATCTCAGCTTGAAGGTGAAGTTCAAATTGCATGAGACTGTAAATCAACACAACAGAGATGATTGTTCTCAGTGAACATTGCAGCTCTTGAGGAGCAGCATCCTGGTTGAACTTAGAACTATTGAAACTATCCCAAAGTTGTCAGAGATATGGGCATTAACAACGTATTTGTAAGAGGCTGTAAGTCACAAGTAAAACTGCTGAACATGATCATCTCAGACTATGCATTTTTGCTGACATTTCATTTCCTCTCTGTTTTGTGGTGAAGGTATAAATGGGGTTTATTACTAAGTCATCCTTCCTGTGGTAACAGATGGAAGTAACAAAAACAGCACGCAAAAGGACGATTATGATCTCTGGTAAGCTTTTCAATACTATGGCTATTAATTTTGAGTAGTACAAGATGAAAGTTGCTATCATGTTGAAGTGCACCCAGTCTCCAAAGAAGAAAAAAATATGAAGAACTGACATATGTTTTGTAGAATACTGATCCAGAAAGAGACATAAAATGTTTGAAAATTTACACAATTCTAAAAATATTATTAAGAATAATTAAGTCTTTAAAATCTGGCATAAACATTACCATTTTTATGGACAAGCACTTGAATTTGCCTGGTTTAGATTTCAGCTGGTTTTCAGACTCTCAGGAAAAAAAAAAAGCTGCTGCTGAACAATGGGCTATTACATGAGCAGTTGCCTTCTGCAGCTGTAAGCTCAAAGCCTGCTTTTGGGTGCAGAAAGAATTTGGTGATCCTAGTCTTGAACATTTTTTTTGTTTTTTTTTTTTTTTTTCCTTTTTCTTTCTGTAGTTCATAAAACACACTGACAAACTCACTGCCCCATTGGAAAAAAATGCAAGATTGGATTAACAGGATTTAAGGTTGAGGTGCACTGGCTGAACTACAAGATGAAGATTGTACAGAACATGTATTGTGTCTAGTCCAAACCAGAGCAATTAGCTGTTCACTTTCGTGACTATTAAACACACTCATAATTAAAATTTAAAAGTCTGAAGTATATACTATTCTTTCCAAGTCCCAATTATGAGTAATAAGATTTAAGTTTAAGTTTAACTTGTCTCTTAATAGAGGGTAAAGAGCTCTTATAAATCAGTCAAATAGGAATTGCAGTTGAAGAGCTATTACTGAAGAATTGCTGTCGAGGTAAAGCTAATTAATATCTGTCACTGCAAACAGTTAACTACAGAAAACTTTCCTGCTTAACTACCAGCACTATTAAACCACCAGAACTTGCATCATCAAAAGAAAAAGTAGAAGAGAACACAATGTCTCTTTTGACATCAACTTTTATCTTCTGCTCTGGTGAGATTTTGAAATCTTTTTTCATTAAATCTGACCAGACAGAACCAAAGCCAGGTCTGGCTGCCCAATTAGCTTTACTAACGTGGTGTCGGACCACATTCTCAAAGAGCTTCCCCTTAACTGAACTTTCAGATCACAAAAATATAAAAAGTGACAATCTTTGAAGAAACTGAGAGGTTGCTAAGTTTCACTCAAGTGACCTAGAAATGACTGTGCTAGCTTTGGGCCCTAAAGTGGTAGCCATCCCCTGAGATTGCATAAAGTATCTTCAGGTTTCCATCATGGCTCTGATCACACACCAGCCCATAGGGCTGCCTCAAATGCAGAAGCACTATTCACATTCAACAATCAGAATCAAGCCCACTCAGTAACATCTGTCCCTGGTGATATACATCTATCCCAGTAAAGCACTTGTGCCCTCATACTTACATATTACTGTGGCAAAAGAGATAAAGTACGCATCTTAGAAGACCTAAAGTACAAGATTTGTGGGCTGTCTGGTGCAATATTAGCATTTTTCTTGTTGGCTTTGGGACACCCTAGCACTAATTGTAGATTCTTATTAGTGGAGCACTTCCTATATTGATTTTGTGGGTTAATGCTTCCTAAAGCATTACATTCAGTTTTCCATGGTCTGTCCCAGCCTTGGAAAGCTGCTTCTCTGGAGAAAGCTTTGATTGCTTATGCAGAGATTTAGCAGAAATGTTTGCAGTGTGAAAGTCAAGGCTCTGAGCAACCTAGCATAATTTTGAAGCTGGCCCTTCTATGGGAGGAAAATTGGACCAAATTATATCCAAAGGTCTGTTACAACGAAAGCTGTTCTCTGTTTCTGTGATCGTGCCTTGTGTTCCACTGCACATGCCTACATTTTTTGTGAGACAGAGGTTATTTTAAGCATCCTCCCACTCAAGCCTCAGTCTCCTAATCCAACACTACAGACTGCAGTGCCAGTGCTTACCAACACAATTTGAGGCCTGTTGGTTTTCTGCTATTTGGACTGTTGCTCTTTCACCTTCAGTCTGTTAATCTGCTCTAGCACAGAGTGGCATTGACACCTCCTGCAACCTGGAGAGAGGCCCTAGTGCTGACTCCTACTCACCTGGCTTGGATCCATAACACCTAAAAGCCAAAAGGCTGAAGTATTTTCTCCTAAGTAGCTGTGAAACAGACAATGGAAAACCAAGGAGGGTGATCCCAAGAATAGAAGAAAAACAAACCAAATGGGTGTAGTGTAGAAAATGTTAAGAAGTAGTTGAGAAATGGTTTCAGTTCTGACAATGGGACACTTGGCTTTTCTACTCATCACCTTTAAATTTCATATTTGACTAGCTGAAATCTTTTTAAGAGGTGACAAAGAAGGCCAACCTCCAGGTCCACTACATCATTCTCCTTTACAGACTGTCCAACTAGTTGGGACAATAGAGCATGATTTGGCTTTGGCTTTGTAGTTTTCAGATGACCACCGGAAAGGAGCTGAACCCCTTCCTGTCCGTCTGTGTCTTGCATTTGAATTGCTATGCAAGCAGTGAGTAACTAATCCATTGTTTTGGATGAATGTTCCCTAGGTCTCCCAAGAAAAGAGAATATTTTTCTTTGCTGTTCAGAATGAAGACAGTTGAAATGTTCTGCTCAGTAGTTACTATGGTAACAGCTGGCAATTTAATTTAATAAGGGGAAAGACTAATTTCTTCAACTGCTTCCCTGATTTAGTTTTGTTTTCTTCACTTGAAACCTGATATTACACATAAAACAGCTATCAAAGACCATTGTCTGATGTTCTGTGATACAGAAGTTTTCATGGTATGGGTTTCATGAAGAAAATAAAATCTGAAAAATGTAACATGTTGCAACATGAGGACATTTGGGAACCACTAGCAGTATAAAAGAAGTATCTGAGACAGCCAGTGACATCAAGAACAAGGAAAGCCAAACAGTTTAAATCAAGACAAAGAAAATACTGAGAGACTATGTAAATTCATAGTTGAAAAGAACAAATTGGCAAGCATCTTAAAGTGATGTTATGAGGGGAAGGAAAACTGGCATGACTTCATGAAAGTTGAGAAGTTGTTCTTGGAAATCAGCTAAAATACACGTCCTGGAAACACAAAATGATAAAAACTATTTGGCATTTGGATCCTATTCATTAAAAAAACCCTCAACTCCCTTTGCTTTAATAAATCAGCCTGGTTTAGGAAGTGCTGACTTTGTGCATTTTGGCTTTATCAACAGTACTTCAATAACGTTTAGGAAATAAACTTCACAGGAAAACCTCAGTTATTCAATTAGTTTTAAATGTTTTAGGGTAGGAACATATAATGAAATTACAAGAATGGTGGCTTTATGTTTTGTGGCTCACATGAGATTTATATATTCCAATATAACCTCAAGCTGTATGTATGGCCTTAGAGAGAAAAAAAAAGAAGGAATAAGTAAAAAAAAGACAGAGTTCTGGTTGGAGAAAGCAGAGTGTAGTATGGAATCTTGCTGAAGTGAGCATTTTCTTCCTTTTTTTTTTTTTTTTTAATTTTAATGTACTGGTGCTTTGGATGGAGTGACTAGGAAATACTGTACTTGCAAATGCCATCTTGACTGCTGCCCAACTCCCTGAAACCTTGACCAATGCTAACTGATCAGCATCTAAACACAGTAAGTCTTACTTTGCAAAATTAATTTCCTCCCTATGTAAATTATGCTCAGAGGGAATAGTCAAACCACAGGGCTGGAAAAGCCTGTGAAAATACATCTGGCCCTCTCAAATTGCAACTGATAAAAAACCAAGGGGTTTAACTTTTCCTAAGCAAACTCTGAGAACTGGGGAAGAGTGAGGGTTGGGGGATGTGGAGATGGCAGAGGTGTGAGGAGCAAAAGAGAGAGAATGCAATCATACTGGGTGGTTTGGGGCTTTGCAGCTCAAATTTAGCAGCCAAAAGTGGGTGTTTTCCTATCTTGTTCTCTTACTGCAATTCAGTCTAGCATTCTTCCTTGTGGAGAAAGGCCCCAGTATGCCCCAGAAGTATGCCTGTCAGATTTATTTGGAATTCTGGAAGGAGCTATCTAAACCACTCAAAAGTGAGATATTTTGAGGTTTGCATTTCAAATAGGAATGTCTTGTAAAAGAAGGGCACAATTTCAGGGAAAGAGACAGAGTAAACTATCGCCCCTGAAGACCTGATGGCAGAAGAACTGACTTTGGAATCCCCAATGTGTTATGTGATGAGATAGCTTCCTTTTCCTGCTTAGGAGTAAACATAGTACTGGGCCAGCTGTATGCCTCCTGGAGACCTTGGGCCATCTGGGCCAAAGGTTACAAGCTTTCATGACATACAAGGGAGCTTGACTGTAGGATTTGTGGCTGCTCAGCTTTTCCTCCTTCACAAGGCAAGTCTGCTTCCAGCCAGATTGCCATAAATAACTTTGAGACACCTAAGGTAAAAGATCTTTGCTATCTACAATGTTTAAGCTGTTGACTTTAGGATGGAAAAGAAAGAGGGAAAAGGGGACCAACAGAGCCCCACTGGAATGAAGAAATTCCTCACAAAGCCAGCTAACAGTCTCAGAAAGAGCCCTTCAAATCCTTGCTATCAGAAAATTCATAATATTCTTAGTATGAAAACCTCTAACTCACACGCCCTCTTTCCTAGATCTTTACTACAGACCAAGGGAAACCCTGCTGATCCATTTAAATTAATAGGAATTGAATCTTATGCAAAATGCTAATACAGGTGTAGACAAAGAGAGAAGAGGAAGAAATGATCTCACCTTGTATGTTAATGTCACAGCCTTCCCCTTGACAACTCAGTATCTCTAAAGACAGAGGAGTTTAAAAGCAGATTGCACACACAGGTATTGCCCAACATTTCTATGCTGTCCTTCATGGCAGATGTGAATCCTGTGTGTTCATTATACATCAGAAGATTTCGTGGAAGAAACCCTATTTTGTGTCCCTTCAAGGTCATAATTCTATAAACATAGAAACTTGCAAACTCCATGGTCTGGCTAGAGATTCAGTCATGGCAAGGAAGAATGCCCCATGGACGTAGCAAGAGAGGAGCTCTGAGTATTAATTTCTCCTTTGCCACAACAATCCTAACCAAATCAGTTCATTTCCCACGTTTCAATTCTCTCATTTGTGAAATGCGGCACCTACCACTGCTTGCCCTTCCTCTTTATGCTGTTTGCTGTTCAGGGCAATATCTACCATGTACTATGCTACTATGCTACTATGCTACACAATGGCTAGCAAAGCAATACTATTCAGAGCTGTTCTGCCAGCACTGAATATATTAACTCCCTCATTTACCTTGTCTCTACAATTTGACTGCCTATTTAGTGGCACACATGCAACAGACTAATTCAATTTCATGTGGATGTGTATTCACATTGAGTCACTCAGAAATGCCTTTGGATTAAATATTTTGTTGTAATATCAGCTCATTTTGCAGGTGAATGAAGACACTCCAGAGATATGTAATTTTTTTTTTTTCTACTGGGACAATGCTGTTGAAAGAGGGTTATACTTTATATTTGAGAACCTATGTATGAGCCCATTTAGCAGCCTTTTCAATTACTCACAATTACTTAAAGGAAAATATTATTCCCTGACAGCTTCAAGTGAAGGCCTTGTCAAGCTTTTCAGGAATGATGGGAGAGGGTTTTTAAAAAGACACTGACCAGTTGAAGAGAGCCCAAAGGAGAGAACCGAGAATGATCCAATGTCTAGAAGCATGTGATTTACGGGAAAAGATGAAATGAAATAGGATTACTTGGACAAGGCATGGTAACAGTGTTCCAATATAGAAAAGTCTGCTTCACAAATGAGGGATAACCTGTTTTCTCATGGTGTATATAATGAGAAGTAATGGATTGAAATTGCTGCTCAGCAGACCTAGGTACGATACTGAGAAAAGTTCTCTCAGAGTATAAGCACTAGAATAGAATGACTAGGAAGACTTCAGAGTCTCCATTACCTGGTGTCAAAAATGGCATACATATAATACATCTTTCTTTCTTTCAGGCTGAGGGCCACAATAGATGACCTCCCTCCCAATCCTGTGATTGTTTGTACTCCTGTATCTGTCTTCATGTATAATGCAGAAATTCTGCACATTGAGCAATAGAGATAATAGAGAAACCAGCGTAAAGGAAATCTTGCACTGAATGAAATCTTCATTACTTGAAGTACAGGAAATACTTTTGAAGGGCTTTATTTTATTGCTTATTATTAATTTTATATCAGGTATTAATTTTATTGGTTGTTACACATTGGTGCTGAATATTGAATCCAGAAAGAAGAAATGTAATGGAAATCCTTGGAGATTGTTATTTTATGTTAGAGGAGCAGACCTCTAAACTTGCATCAAGCTTGGCAAAAGCAGGTGCTTTTACACAAAGACAGCCCAAATGGACCCTGTGGACTTCTGCCATGTGAGCAGGTGCCCACATCTGCCTAGAGGTCCAGGAGCACAAGCAGACACATTTCTAATCCTTCACCCTAGCAACACCCCTGAAAATCAATCTTGAGCTTTGAGAGATTGTCATTGATTTTTCCTTAAGATCACAGGTTATTCACAGTTCCTTCTGCAGCTCCATGCTGGATCCAAAATGCCTTTTTGCTGTTTATTACTTGTTTTTTTTTTTTTTTTTTTTTTCTTCTTTAAATAAACTGCTGAGAACATTGTCAATGCTTAAGTTGCAAAATAACAACAGGAATAATAGTGCAGTCAAGTTTAGCCCTCATAGGATAACACTGAATTGATAAAATGTGAAACTGCATATTATCTGATGTGTGAATAATGCGAGTAAAAGTTATCATTTTTTTCATGATCAACAGAGTTAAAAATCAATGAAGTTTTTGCAATGATTTGATCATTTCAAAACTACAATTTCAGAACACCCTTTTTTTTTTTTTTTTGAAAAACCATGCCTGTTGGCTATTTGACACAGTACAAATGTCACTGGTACACAGGAGTTCATACACATTGACTTCATAATATTTCCTTCTCTCTCTGATAAATAGTTTCTGTGCCCAGTAGGCATGGCTTCCTTCCTGAGACTATCCCTGACTGCTCTACACACAGCTGCTGAGGTCCCCAGGCTACAGCCATGGGCATATATCAAAAGTTCATCCTCTATCTTGAGGCAAAACCAAAGAGCTGGGAGCTGGAGTTGTAACATGCACAAGGAAATCTGAAGATTTTAAAGCACACTCGCCCTGTGGTTCTACTCAGCAGTCTATGCTCCATTGCAACAAATTCACTGGAAACCCACCTGTGGGATACACCTCAGTTAGCAGCGAATCACCTGACTTCTGGTATGAGAGGGGCAAAGACTCACACCCAAGGAGCAATTACAGTCATCAACTAGGGGCTATTTGGCTGTAAGGTAACTCAGAAAGAGGAATAGAAACCTGACACAAGCGAAGGTGCCAAATTCTCCTAGCTGCCTGACCAAAGTGGAAATTCAATAAATGAGTAAGAGAAAATTTGGAGGGAAGGGCCAAACTCACTCTTTGCATATTAGGCTATAATTCTAGGGGTAGGGGTATCTCTTTCTAGCTTAAGATTTGGCCCAGAGATAGATAATGACCAAAACAAAATAATTACATGCTGCTACAATGAAATGAAATACAACTGTAGAAGCATGTATCTTCTTTTATTTCCTGAGAAATGATCCATATACATAAAGGAAGGATACTCAAGAAGTCAGCATCAGAAGAGACTCCATGGAACGAATGTCTGCATTCCTACTACACTATTAAGTGCAATTTGCTACATGTATCAAAATTGCTCTGTCTAGAAAGCCAAATTCTTAAGACAAACATGGATAAAATTAAGCTTCTAGCAATAGTTGGTGTGTCATTAATTAGAACCTAGTGTGGCTCAAGGAACAACTGCAGCATGAAAAGTAAAGCTAATGACAATATAAGGCTCACAAAAGCAGCAGAGCCACGTATGTGCTGTCCCCAGACTTCTGAATTCTCACATTGTTCTGATTTTGAAAGGTGTCATATGGTGGCACAGCAGGCTAATGATGTAGCATGTTCAGAGGAATTGGTTTAAGGGGCTTTTTTCTCCCCAGCTCAGTGAAAAATAGTAGATGTAGTGATTTTTTGGAACTTAATGGGATCATACTGTTCTTTCCTCACATTGTCAACTTCACTTAATTTCCTCCTTCCCATTAATGTGTATAATGCATATGCCAGGCAGAAGCCTGACACGCTAGTGGCAAACAGACTGTTGTACGAAGGCGGCAAAGTGTTAAAACAATTGAGCAAGTGAGTACTAAAGTTTGCTGCTCTGGCCATATGGTACAGTGTTTAATTTCCCGTAGTGAAAGAACGTGGCTGTCATAGAAAAAGATGATGAATAAATTTACTTGGGGCAACTTATTATAATGAAGAATGGCTTCTCAGAGGAAGCTAACAGAGGAATTTAGAGTCTGATGAGAAGCATATGGGAAGCATTAAGATATAAGCAAGGGTAGCAAGGCTGGGTGCTTTAAAAATAAAAGACATTTAATCAATGCTTGTTGCTGGTGTGGACATATGGAAGTGAGAAATAGGTTTTGATTTGGAAGACAGGAAGAAGGTTAATAGCAGTAAAGGTGGTTGCAGAGTGATTGATACTCAGAATAACTAAGGCAGAAAGGGAGAGAGCACTTCAGGCAGTCAGGCAACATACTCAGGAGAACACTGTAATCCAGGAAACACAGAATTTGAAACGACTGAGCAGGTTGCTGGGCTGTAAGGAGAACTGACAGGACAAACTAGCAATCATCACATGGTAGCCTACAGCCAGCAGGTGAGACTGAGACAGGCGAGAGTGGCAGGGCTGGCCATGCAAGGGCTGAGTGGAGGAGAATGGCTGTTTCTCAGGATCAGTCTGGTGCAGAAACCCTTACACAGTAAATGATGGAGGAAGACAGGGTGGGAGAGAAACAAGAGGAGTGATATATGAGGAGTGTCTGGCACTGCTGCCCCCTGTGTGCATATTTTCCCAGCATGTACACAAGGCAGATGAAGGAGAGTGAATGAGGCTGCATAACTCTTTCCTTGTGGCAGCAAATGCTTTATGTGGGCATTTTTTTGCTCACAATCTAAAGGGCAATCTCTGCCCTGATGTTTAGCTCTTCCCTCTCTGCTGCAAGTCTCCCACAACCCACAGGTATTGCACAGGAGGAAGTAAGTGGTCCCAAGTATCTGAAGTAGGGCGTGACAAGTGGGGCAAAGCAGCTTGACCCTGCCTCCTACAGTCCCTGCTCTTCAAGCACCCCTACCAGCCATCTGAGTACAAGGCTCCCAGCAGCCTTAAACTTCTGGGTGGGCTGCCCACCCACGTCAGTGAATGGGTAAGATAAGGCTGAAGGCATCTTGCTCACAAACAGACTTCCTCACAGAGGTCAAACCCCCTCACCTCACCCTTTCCTGAAGCCTGGGCTAGTAAGGTGCAGCATCAGCATCTAAGTACTCTTTTTAACCTCCATGAAGCCAGGCAGGCCCTGGTGTTAGCGTCTTCAGAGAGGGCAGCCCTGCGCAAGCCGCAGTATCTGCAAAAACTTGCCAACTGGCTTTGGCACACCTCCCCCACCACCATGCATCCCCAATTGCCCAAGGTGTGCAGAATTGCAGAAGGGCTGGGATGAAGCATATTTTTCTCCCTGCAATGGATTTCTATTAAACCCAGCTTCCCAGAGGTGAAAGGTGAACTCATGAGCTGTCACATGATTTAGCATTTAATACCAGCTTATTCTGCCTGTTTCTGTTATTTTCTTGAGATGACAGTCATAACTCTAGCACGCAGACTTCATTCTTACTTGTTAAGTGCTGACATTGTATCTAGATAATAAACAATATATAATATGAATGCACAGTTAACCAACTGCACACCCTAGGTATTTTTCATTTTTCAAGTAGAGGAATGTGCTAGCATGACCTTTCTGCTATGCAAGGTTAAAGAAGATATTTTAGAATGAAGAGCTAGTTACATAAATTTAAAAGAAAATGCAGCAGAGGGTTTTACTTTTCAAGGCAATGATTGGCTTTTACTAATTGGGCTTTGCCAATGCATTTAATGTGATAAAATACAGAAAGATGTGAGTTTAACTGGAGAAACTGGACAGCTTTAAAATTGTAAGAGAACTTCATAAAGGGAATGAAGAAGACATTTGTGGTGGAACGTTGCTTAGTGTCAGCTCTCAACAGCTGCTACTGAAACCAATCTCACACTGTATCTTGATGACCTTGGCATGAGGAGCTGGTGCATGCAGAAGTGATTAACAGATACATAGTTGAAAGGCATGGTCAGTAAAAAGGCTCCCACTATATCAAGTGCAAAAAACTTGAAAACCAAAAAATTAAAATGAAGTAGTGTGAAGTCATTCACTTAGAGAGCAGTAACAGAACTCCTACTGTAAGCTTCTGCTCATTAGTCGGAAATGACTCAGAAGGAGAAAAACCTAGGTATGCTATTTGATAACTGAATGATTATGAGCCATCAAGGTAATGTGGCAATTAAAAAGACAAATAATATCCTAAGAGGGCTGGGTGAAAGGTTTCTAAGGAAAATAAGGAGGCATTGATGTAATTGGACAAATCTTGAGACTTAGGAATACTGGCCAACCATATTCAAGGCAGAGTTTCAGACTGGAACGGATGTGGAGAAGAGGATGGAGCAGACATTGTTATAGGCATACCCACACAGGGAAGAACTATGTACATTAAATAAAAAAGGCTGTCACAAGAAAATATAGGTCTAAACCAGCCAGGAATAGACTCTGAATAGAAATCAACCTTCCAGAATATGAGGATTTCTATCTAGTCTCAAGTGGAGCCTGATCTCATTGTTAACCTGTGTGTACTGTGGTTAGCAAGTGAGTTAATTACAGTCTGTACTTCATATTCATACACTTTGAACAAATGGTAGGCATGCTGAAAAATACATACTGGCCTGCTTCAGACTAAGCTGGCACTCCTGTGATCACAGACTTTCATGTTCCCAGCCTCCAAATAGTGAGCAGCCATGGCCAGTGCAAGCAGCACTACATCTAGTGTCTGTTTGCTCTGCATCACAGGAGGAAGAAGATGAAAAAGAACAACTCTAGAGGGGATGAAGGTGACACCAGCAGCCAGGGAGAATTCAAGAATAAGGGATTGAGCAAGATGACAAAGAATAGTATGAATGAAAAAGTATAATATGAATCCATGAAGTTTTTTGGCCCCATAGAGCTGAGCAAATGAAAAATCTCTCTGGAAAATCTCTCTGGACTAGAGGAAAGCAGCAGCATTGTGCATTGGGTTGATTTGGCCTGGAGATTCCTCCAATCTCTAGGTCATTTGTACACATGTGGCAGTGCTACAGTCAATCCCTTCCCCTATCTCCTCAGGCCAGACACAGGAGAGGGTTAGGTGAGTAGAAGGTTTAGCAGAGGAAGGAGTGAGTTCATGAGTTATGATTCACAGTATCACAGTATCACAGTATTACCAAGGTTGGAAGAGACCTTGAAGATCATCAAGTCCAATATGTAACCACAAACCTCACGACTAGACCATGGCACCAAGTGCCACATCCAGTCCCCTCTTGAACGCCTCCAGGGATGGCGATTCCACCACCTCCCCGGGCAGCCCATTCCAATGACGAATCACTCTCTCGGTGAAGAACTTTCTCCTCACCTCAAGCCTAAACTTCCCTGTTGCAGCTTGAGACTGTGTCCCCTTCTTCTGGTGCTGGTTGCTAGGGAGAAGAAGCCAACCCCTCCCTGGCTACAACCACCTTCCAGGTAGTTGTAGAGAGCAATGAGGTCGCCCCTGAGCCTCCTCTTCTCCAGGCTAAACAACCCCTTTCTTCAACAGCAGTGGTCTCGTATAGCTGGTCTATGAAAGCTTGCTTTAGTAATAAACCCTCTAGATTTCCAAATAAAAGATTTCTCTGGGTTCAAGGGTGGCTCACATCCCCATCCTCCCAACCATTGCTCCATCCCAGCCTGCAATTTAATTAAATATTTAATAAACATACCAGAGAAATATGAAATATCATGTTTAATTTTACTTATTAGACCTTTAAAATATCACTTTGGTTTACAAATATAATAGCCCTTTAATTTTCTTATAAAGGCCACAAAATGTAATTAATGAGGAAAGATTAATTTTAAAGAGTTTGAGACAGTTACAGAGACTATCAAAAAAATTGCACAAAACTTGCCTCATGAGTGTGCTGAGGTACTAGGAAACTAACTCTGGACCAGAGTTGCCTGTTGACTGGCTAGGGATAAGCAGACAGCTTCAGTAAGATGTCTGCTTTATCAATGCATACTTTTTTTTTTCTTTACTCCCTAAGAAATTGCTGGGGGAAGGGAGAATGCTTTTCTTGAAGCAAGCACCATAAAACTGAAATACCAAAAAATGTTAACAAAAGATATTCTCTAACAAGAGCTGGGAAAAGGGACTAAATTGTCAATTGTTATGAATTGGCACAGCTCCCTTAAAACAAATTGTGCAGCTCTGATAAGTAAAACCAAGCAGCTTAATGGAGCAATAAGCTATTACCACAGCTAAGGATCTGGCTGAAAATCTTATGTTGTGTTTGTGAAAGAGGAGTGGGGAATAGTGAGAGGAGGTTAGGGAGAAAATTAAATAGCCAGCTCCTTGAGCATTCACTCATGTAAGTGCAGCTATATTCATCCAAGCCAGTCAAGAAATGAGACTAGAGAAAGGGCATTCATCTGGGGCAGCTGAGATTTTGAGGAATAAAACATAGCCAAATTCCAGGAAGTCAAACTGATTGTGTAAATCCAAAACTAGTTCAGGAATTCCTGAATGTAAAGCAACTGCAGTTTCTTCCTTTCTACTGAGGGAGCCTAAGGAGACAGTTTAATGTTCCTGTGTGTGCATGCAACACCTGCTCACTCTTTCACCTGGTCTGAGGAGGCCCCAGCAAAACATGTAGATTCTGCCACCAGACTGAGTCCTCCACCTGGAGATGGGGACACAAAAATGATAAAGGTATTGGAACATCTGTCACAAAGGGAGAGGCTGAGAGACCCAGGATTATTTAGCCTGGAGAAGGGAAAGGTAAGAAGGATGTCATAAGTGTCTATAAATATATGATATGACAAGTGACAGTGTGCACAAACTAAAATATAAGACATTTGTTTCAAACAAAGAAAAAAAATTTTCACCAGGAATGTGATGAGACACTCCTGACACTCCCGTGCTTTGAGCAGTGGGATAGACTATACAGCCTGCCAACCTCAGCCACTATGCAATCCCATGAAACGCTGCTCACTGAAATCCTGCTTAGCTGCTGTGAGGCTTGCATAGTTTGGAGTAGTCATGTAAGCAAGTCTAAGAGAATCATGGAGTTCCAGTGAAATTAATTACCAAGTGCTCCTTTGTCTGAAGAGATCCTAGGTCATTTTCCCACCTCTTCCAGTGTCCTTTTTTACCCTGTCACCTCAGGCTTCTTGATAATTATATAACAAGTACACTTCAGGATGAAGTGATTATAGACTGGGAGTTGGAATCACACTCAGTACAAATCATATTTTCACCTATGTATGTGCTGTAGACCTGTGACCTGGTTGCAACTCTGTCATTGACAGTCTGTAAGAACAGAACCTCATTCGGTACCTCTTAAGCCAGCCAACCAGGCTGCTCTTTGCAAAACAAGCCACATATATGCTTTCATGTCTACTCGAGGGATGTGATTATGTGAATAGAGGGAGGCTGTGTGTACAGGTGCATGGTTGTGTATTTACTGTTCAAGTATGAAAGCCAGAAAAGCACATTATGTATATACTCAAGTGGTTGCCTTGTAGATAATAACACTTGAAGCCTACAATTTGGAGTGACTATATAAATGCACATAATTACTTTGTAAAACTGAAAGGAATTCCCTTTATCCATGTTGAAATTTGCCTTCAAGAATGCTGAGACTGGAGATACCTGGTTTAATACCTGTGGGAGTGAATGGCAATAGGCCATAGATTCTACTCTTTATCTGTACAGAATCATTTTCTTCAATCTCAAAAAGCCAAAAGTAACTTGAAAAAAAGTGTTATAAACTGTAATATATTTTCTAGTAAAAAAGACAGATCTTATTCTTTGAAGTAAGCAGTTTGTTGGGAAGCGAGTAGTCAGCAATTCCTTGCAATTTATAGAAGACATCAAGAATAGGTTTATTTAGCATTGAACTTCTGAAACTCAGTAATTTCTCATTCTTTTCCCAGATTTATTCACTTCCTCAGTGTCACAGCAACTGTGGACTTAATTCTCCGCTAGTCAGATCCAATATCTCCTTCAGAAGAAAGAGACTCATATCATCTCCTGTCCCAAGAGATTGTCAACAATAGTAATAGATAATTGGAGCCATCACAGCACAGGCAGCACTGGAGTCTGGAAGTGTTCAAACCCATGAGGAACAGGGCTGAATGCTAAAGGACCCTGGCAACATGAAGATGGATATTTGGAAAGTGGCAGCTGTACTTGTCTCAGGCGGATGCCTACTAGCTGATATGGAAAGGTTAAAGAGAAGCATTATTCAAAAGACCATGACCAGGTTTGCATAAGGAGAGAGCGGATATATGGTGAGTGGCAGAAGTCTGTGACCCAGCATGCAGGAGAGACAGCCTGTAAGACTGTGTGTGAGGAAACCTCAAGAAAAAAGTAATGTAACCTCACCACTATGCAAAATCCTGGGAAACATTAATATTCTAATATCAATTATAAGCACTGGAAATTATGATGGCATTGGTTAAGTACTTGTGAGGTCACATTTGAGATGTTATGCCCTTCTGGTGCACAAAAGAAGGATATTGTGGAAAAGTACCAGCGGGCAAGAGAGATGACTCAGACACACAGCAATTTTTAGAAAGGTTAGGTAAACTGAATCTGCATTCTTTGCCAAAAAAAAAAAAAAAAAAAGAGAGATTATAAGGCTTATTAAAGTACTGTAGGCAACTTCTGAGAGGAAAAGAAAAAGCTGCTGTAGTCTGCTTGAGTTAGGGTGCATGAATGTCATCAACAAAGAACTGACAAACTGAAAGGACTGAGGAGGTACTTCAAGGAATAAATTATCTGGGAGAGAAATGAAGAGCTGCTAAATAAAAAAGTTGAAACAATATGAGGGCAAAGAAATTATTTAGAGAGAGGGGAAAGTATAGTCTGACAGGATAAGATAACCTTGGGCAGCTCTTTTTAAATAAGGAATAAAATATTAATCCAGATGGGTTTCAGTAAGTGGTATGTTGGAGGAAAAGCATGCTTGGCTGCATAGTACATGATTTCAGGAGTCAGTGATGTGAGGAGTATTAAATGCTACATGATAATCGGTTGACTAAAAGATGTATTTCTCTCTTGATCATCAAAATGGAATTATACCATCAGCAAGAAAAATGTGAGACGGGTGGGAAATGCCACAGATTTCCTGTTTTCTGAGCTTCCAATAAATTAGATGGTCTCACAGGACCAGAAAGGATAACAGTACTCCAAAATCTTTGAATATTATAGAGTGCAGCAGGAAATCCCCTGGATATCAGAGCATGTGAGGAGGTCTCAAACATTGTTTTTTGGGACTGTCCGCTTTCATGCTGTGCTTCCAGGAACACCACTGTGGTAGCACAGGATTTTTCAGGACTCACGTCCCTCTCCTCTTCCAGTGGATGGAGGCAATACAAAGGGAGTTTTCACAGGATGTTTCAGAAGGAAAATCCTCACAGCTTGATGCAGTCTGATATTCTTAGGGATGTTTTCTCATATCCTTTTGCTTCCTTGCCTTGCCATATCTCACCAGTACCATCTGTGAAAGCCTGTGTGTGGTTACAGTTACAGGAAGTAGCAAAATTGAGTTTCTCCCAGCCAGATACCCACCATACCCTAATGTGTGAATGGCCAGCTCCTAGGTGGAGCTGGGAGAAACGCTCCCAGCACAGGATGGGGATGGTACCTGAGCATAGAATAGAATTTGGAATAGAATAGAATAGAATAGAATAGAATAGAATAGAATAGAATAGAATAGAATAGACCAGGTTGGAAGAGACCTTCAAGATCATTGCATCCAACCCATCATGCAACACCACCTAATCAACTTAACCATGCAACCAAGCACCCTATCAAGTCTCCTTCTAAACACCTCCAATGATGGTGACTCCACCACCTCTCCAGGCAGCACATGCCAATGAGCAATCACTCTCTCTGTGTAGAATTTCTTCCTAACCTCCAGACTGAACCTCCCCTGGCACAGCCTGAGACTGTGTCCTCTTGTTCTAGTGCTGGCTGCCTGGGAGATGAGACGAGCCCCTGCCTGTCTACAACCTCCCTTCAGATAGTTGTAGGGAGCAATAAGGTCTCCCCAGAGCCTCCTCTTCTCCAGGCTAAGCAACCCCAGATCCCTCAGCCTCTTCTCATAAGGCTTGTGTTCCAAAACCCCTCCCCAGCTTTGTTGCCCTTCTCTGGACACATTCCAGCAACTCAACATCTTTCCTAAACTGAGGGGCACAGAACTGGACACAGTACTCAAGGTGTGACCTAACCAGTGCAGTGTACAGGGGCAGAATGATCTCCCTGCTCCTGCTGGCCACACTGTTCCTGATGCAGGCCAGGACGCCATGGGCCCTCTTGGCTGCCTGGGCACACTGCAGGCTCATGTTCAGTCTACCATTGACCAGTACCCCCAAGTCCCTCTCTGCCTGGCTGCTCTCCAGCCACTCTGACCCCAGCCTGTAGCTCTGCCTGGGGTTGTGGCCAATGTGCAGAACCCGGCACTTGGATGTGTTAAATCTCATGCCGTTGGATTCTGCTCATCTGTCCAGCCTGTCAAGGTCCCTCTGCAAAGCCCCTCTACAGATCAACTCCTGCCCCCAGCTTGGTGTCGTCTGCAAATTTGCTGATGATGGACTCACTGCCCTTATCCAGATCATCAATGAAGATATTAAAGAGCACTGGGCCCAGCACTGATCCTTGGGGCACACCACTAGTGACTGGCTGCCACCTGGATGTGGCACCATTCACCACCACTCTCTGGGATCGGCACTCCAGCCAGTTCCTAACCCAACACAGTGTGCTCCTGTCCAAGCCATGGGCTGACAGCTTGTCCAGGAGTTTGCTGTGGGGTCTGCTTAGTGTGGTCTGCTTAGAGTGGTTCTTATTGGCTTCTCTATATGTGAGGCAGGTAAGAAGGGCTCTGGTACTAGGTGGCCTCTGCCATGCAGTAGGGTGACTCTCTGTTGGTCCCTGGAGAAATCAGTGATGGCCAGGGGAAGTGAAGAGCTAGTAGGGACTGCTGCACTTTGAGCCCAGCTATCAGATGAGCAGGGATCAGCACCATGCTTCATCCTGCCCAGCAGGCAAAGGAGCTCTGTCCCTTTGTCTCTCAAATCACAGCAGGTCTCATGCAGATCTCAGACTCCTCATAAGCAGTTCTTGAGACAGGAAAAAATTGTCACTTCTTCTGAGCCTTCTTTTTCTGACAGTAGTGAGGGAGGTTCCCTTGTGCTTATCCAGAATCTCTCAGAAGAGAGTCTTAGTTACAGATAGGCTTTTGTAATGCAAAGCTTATACAGCAAAGGACAAAAGTAAATTCACAACAAAGCAATGGTTTTATGGCAAAGGGAGCAGAAATGTGCTCCCTAATAGCAGTGTTAGAGTCGGTGATAATGAGTCTGGGAACTGCTGAACTTCTCCTCTTGCTCCTCTAGGTCTTGTATACCTAGACGTGTGCAAATACCACTGTATTTTTTTCCCACCTCTGTTGATGATGGCAGGAAATCCCCTGTATCTAGGAAAGGCCAAAGATGGTGGAAGTATCTACAGAGTGGACAAAATAAAGAGGAACCATTATTTACATCACTGTAGATAAAGGGCCTCCAGAGAGCAATTTCAGTGGCTCAATTTGTGAAACTGAAAAAAAAATAGGAGCCAACAAGCAGCAGGAGCTGCTGAGCTGCTTGGGCAGTGTTCAGTTTTTATGCACATCTTGGAAATTGTTACCACTTTAGAAAAATATAACTAAATAAAAAGCCTGGAAGGCAAACAGATTTCAGTTTAAACAACATGAATTTAAAATACGAATAACGATCTTAGTAGATTAATCAATCCAAAAGTTGAGGTTGTTGTTTTGGGGAATTTTTTCTCTCCTCTGCAGCTGTATCTTGCTAAGTAACACATTTCTATTTCAAGGCTGTTAATGCTGGAGCATCTGCAACACTCTCTGGGAATTTTTTTAAATCACAATGAAATTAAAGGCAGAGACATAAAAACAAATCCTTCACAGCTACTCTGGCTGATGGCATTATAACAGTAACAGTCATTTTCAGTACATCATACTCTCGGCAAATGCTCCTTTTAGTCAGTGCAAGTCATAACACCGCATGTGTCTTAATGCATTTTTCTCTTTGCCACCTAAAGACAATTATCAAATATTAGGAAACTGAGCTTCATGGCCTCTCTTCATGAATGTACTTTACCTCTTCCCCTCCCCACCCCCACCCCCTCTTTTTTGAAAATAAAGACATGGAGTAACTGGCTCACCAAACTATCAGTTACAGGATATTTTGTTTATTTTTGAAGAGGCCTGGGTTTCTAAGCAGGGTGCACCTAATTTCCGAGAAACAAGAGACATGACTGCAAGCACAAAGAAGGTATTTGCCTATACAATGATGTGACCGGTCAGTTGTGTGTAGTAGCTTGTCTGTAGGAGCTGTGATTGTGATTCTTAGCTCATAACATTTTTCTTAAGTACCCAAGCACAGTTTTGAAAAACAAGCAAACAAACAAAACTGCAGATGTTAAGTAACCTGCCCATATATACTTATACAATACAATACAATACAATACAATACAATACAATACAATACAATACAGGTTGGAAGAGACCTTCAAGATCATCGCATCCAACCCATCAGCCAATCCAACCCACCCAACAACTAAACCATGCAGCCAAGCACCCCATCAAGTCTTCTCCTGAACACCTCCAATGAAGGTGACTCCACCACCTCCACGGCTAGCTGATTCCAATGGGCAATCACTCTCTCTGTGTAGAACTTCTTCCTAACATCCATCCTAAACCTGCCCTGGCGCAGCCTGAGACTGTGTCCTCTTGTTCTGGTACTGGCTGCCTGGGAGAAGAGGTCAACCTCTGCCTGGCTACAACCTCCCTTCAGGTAGTTGTATGAGTAAGGACAGAAATGGAGCATATGCTGCTACCTCGTGTCTTCTGTATCATGAAAATAAACTACCTTTTTAGAGAAGTCCTATTCAACTCCAGAGCTGTAGGATCAATTGCTTTCAATGGTTGCTTGAGATGAAGAGCTAGGAATACAAAATTCCACATCAATACTGTTCAGAAATTAGAGATGAAAAACCAAGCAAATCTTTACTTCACTGCAACAGCACTGCCTCCAAAACACCTCTCTTCTTGGGAGTCAAAAGCCTCAACAGGATCCAAACCATTTGTAAACCCTAACTTCCCTCCTTAATGTCTACCAGACACGTACACACAGAAACAGAGCCACTGTCGCTGGGTGGCACAGTATGCCTAAAACCCAGAATACATTAGCTATTTAGGGTTGAATTGTAAAATCCTCTTCTGCTTCAGTAGATAGAAACCAAGCACAGGCATCTCTCAGTTATTAAGTCCATGTACTTGACAATGCAGGATTGTTGCCTGCAGAATAGAAACTTCAAAACTACAACACATTACAGGAAGAATGCATGAGAAGTTAGAATTACTCCACCAACACAGAGAAACCAGGTCTGTTTGGTAAAAAAATAAAAGGTGCTGTGAGTCCAGGAAAGACTCCACAGACTAGAAACATGTGAAAAAATTAACAGTTCATTCTTTATCTTTTCTTTCAGAGACATTGCTTTTGAGCTTTCTCTCTAAATCTAGCAGAGAGCACAACCACAGGAGCAATTCCCATGGACCTGGTACCTGCAGGGACTTTAAAATGCTCCTCTGATATCCAAAGAAGTCGCTGTTAGGTTGTATGAGCCACATCCTGCTAGTTCAGTTCTTGGTAAATGGAGAACATAAGGCCTTAACCAGGGCAAACAATTACGAGATTTTTAGCAAATTGCAGAGAGATCCTGCTCAAAGGCCTGTCTTTATCTTTCTATATGGTACTGGAAAATGTAACTGGCAGAACCAGGATGGATGTTTTTTGCTGCTGGGGTAACAGAGAGGAAGAGGCTACAGAAAGAAAGCTCTTAGTTTACTACAAGAAGGCAGAAGCTGAAAGTGAGAGGCTCTTGCAGAAGACAGGAAGTTGGCTCCTTTCCTTACAAGGTATCATAGAAGTGAAAGCGAAGGGAGTTGGAGACATGATTTAAGTGAACAGAGATGCTAGTATCTCCCTCCCCATCAGGTAAGGCAGAGAGATGTAGAAAACCAACTTCAAGCCTTGTGCTTCTCTGACAGGTTTTAAGCAGATGTTTGTTCTCCAGTGCAAAGCAGATAGGCTCTTCTTTGGCCTGAATCTGCAAAAGACCAAGTCACTTTTAGGGCTCAGTACCCTTCCTCAAGAGGGCATTGCCACAACCAGTTTCAAGGGTTTTTTTTCATTTTTGTGATCCTTCCTTTCTTTCTTCCTTTCTTTCTTCCTTTCTTTCTTCCTTTCTTTTTCTTTCTTTCTTTCTTTCTTTCTTTCTTTCTTTCTTTCTTTCTTTCTTTCTTTCTTTCTTTCTTTCTTTCTTTCTTTCTTTCTTTCTTTCTTTCTTTCTTTCTTTCTTTCTTTCTTTCTTTCTTTCTTTCTTTCTTTCTTTCTTTCTTTCTTTTCTTTCTTCCTTTCTTTCTTTCTTTCCTTTCTTTCTTCCTTCCTTTCTTTCTTTCTTCCTTTCTTTCTTCCTTCCTTTCTTTCTTCCTTCCTTTCTTTCTTCCTTCCTTTCTTTCTTCCTTCCTTTCTTTCTTCCTTCCTTTCTTTCTTCCTTTCTTTCTTTCTTCCTTCCTTTCTTTCTTCCTTCCTTTCTTTCTTTTCCTTTCTTTCTTCCTTCCTTTCTTTCTTCCTTCCTTTCTTTCTTCCTTTCTTTCTTTCTTCCTTTCTTTCTTTCTTTCTTTCTTTCTTTCTTCCTTTCTTTCTTTCTTTCTTTCTTTCTTTCTTTCTTTCTTTCTTTCTTCTTCCTTTCTTTCTTCCTTCCTTTCTTTCTTCCTTCCTTTCTTTCTTCCTTCTTTCTTTCTTCCTTCTTTCTTTCTTCCTTCCTTTCTTTCTTCCTTCCTTTCTTTCTTTCTTCCTTTCTTTCTTTCTTCCTTTTTCCAAGCAGTTTCAGTTATTTCCCTATGAATGCTTTCCAGCTTTTTGCCTTCTAAGACTGATGACAATGGAGAGACTGTGCTGACAAAAACCAGCCCTATCAAAGCACGACAAAGTTCTTGCTGTCTGCCTTTATCACAGACCTAAGCAGTGTCAGGCACCCAAGATTTAAACAAGTGGCAAATCTAAAAATAGATGGGACAAATGTGTTTCTTGTTTTGACTTTAAAGAATTATTTATTACAGAAGAAATCTGCTCTATATTTCACATATGCAGTGAAAAGGGAGGGAGCTTCTAGAAGACTTGGATGACTGGATACTGGCCAATGTGATGCCCATCCACAAGAAGGGTAGAATGGAGGAACCTGGAAACTTCAGACCTGTCAGCCTGACCTCAGTGCCAGGCAAGATTATGGAACAGTTCATCTTGGGGGCAATCACAGCACACCTGAAGGATGGCCAAGGGATCAGGTCCAGCCAGCATGGATTTAGGAAGGGCAGGTCCTGCCTGACCAACCTGATCTCCTTCTATGATCAGGTGACCCTCTCGGTGGATGTAGGGAAGCCTGTGGATATAGTCTACCTGGACTTCAGCAAGGCCTGTGACACAGTTCCCCACAGCAAACTCCTGGTCAAGCTGTCACCTCGTGGCTTGGACAGCAGCACTCTGTGCTGGGTCAGGAACTGGCTGGAGGGCCGAGCCCAGAGAGTGCTGGTGAATGGTGCCACATCCAGCTGGCAGCCAGTCACTAGTGGTGTCCCCCAGGGATCAGTGCTGGGCCCCATCCTGTTCAACATCTTTATTGATGATCTGGATGAGGGTATTGAGTCAGTCATCAGTAAATTTGCTCCCAAGTTGTGAGCAGATGTTGATCTGTTAGAGGGCAGAAGGGCTCTCTAGAGGGACCTTGACCAGCTGGACAGATGGGCAGAGTCCAACATGATGGCATTCCACAAATCCAAGTGCTGGGTGCTACACTTTGGCCACAACAACCCCATGCAGTGCTACAGGTTGGGGTTGGAGTGGCTGGAGAGCAGCCAAGCAGAAAGGGACCTGGGGCTATTGATTGACAGCTGGCTGAACATGACCCTGCAGTGTGCTGAGGTGGCCAAGAAGGCCAATGGCATCCTGGCCTGCATCAAGAATAGTGTGGCCAGCAGAAGAAGGGAAGTCATTGTGCCCTGTACTCTGCACTGGTTAGGCCTCACAAGGAGAAATTTCTTCACAGAGAGAGTTGTTAGCCGTTGGAATGGGCTGCCCAGGGAGGTGGTGGAGTCACCATCCCTGGAGGTGTTCAAGAGGGGATTGGATGTGACTCTTGGTGCCATGGTTTAGTAGTCATGAGGTCTTGGGTGACAGGTTGGACTTGATGATCTTTGAGATTTCTTCCAACCTTATTGATTCTATGATTTTATGATTGTATTCAGTTCTTGCCTTGAAAGTGCAACATAGCTGAGACATGAACCCTGATCTCTGAAGGCACATATATCTGCAACTTGCCTCTGAATCACAAGGACCCCCAATCCTGTGGCTGGGTCCAAATGGGTCAGTTTCTGCATCTGCACAGTTTCATTGATCTTACTGCTTGGGCATAACCCTGCTGCAGATTTAAGTCTGGACAGAAGATGCTCATCTGTCTTTGTAGAAAAGCTCATTTCCATGTCCAGAAGTATGCAGCAGAGCAAGAAGCCAGCCTTCTCTCTGATCCACACCACTCAAGTGATGAAAGCCACTGCAGAGAGGAAGACCTACCCATAGACTGACTGGTCTGGTACCTACTGGTCCTACAGAGCCCTGGAGAGCTGGCTTGCAGCTCACATTCACACCATATTCCTCTGTTCTGCACTAAACCCAAGACTCCTTTCAGGACTGCTTGTGCCAAGGATAACACCAGCAGGTCATCTAAAGATGTTTTCAGCTTCCTGGTCTACAGTCTTTATATCACCTGGTCTTTGCATTTCTCATCACCTTCTGTATTTGTCTCCTTCTCTGGACACTATTCTGCTATTCTTGTTCTTGAGTGTCCATCTCCTGCATTCATCCTCCTGCCAATCCCCTTGAGAGACTGACTTGGAAACACCGGTACAGAGTGAAAACAAGACCTGTCCATTCACTGATTGCTGGAAGGTTGTCTATAAGCTTATAGTGGCAGGTTTGCACTTTCTGTCCTCAACAGGTACTAAAAGAAGTGCTGATCCCCTCCTACCCCTGATACTTGTTGTGAAATTCATTGCTACTCCTTATTGGTGGAGGCCAAAAGTAGAGATTGTTTGAAATATGATTGGGCACTTTCATAACAGATACACTCACAGTGGTTTTTAAACACATTGATTTATACACTTATGAGGCCCTTAACCTATTAACTCCTGAAAAGGTATACAGCAGGGAAGGAGTACTTTGCTCTCTTCCTTTTGCTATACCTCCCTGAACATCTGCTAGTGGACAGTGTCAGAAACAGCGTGCAGAGCTAGAGGGATCTTTGATCTAACCCAGTAAGGCCATTACCACGTTCTAAAGGACTGAAAACTCCTGCAGTTCCTTTATTCACTCTTGACCCCAGTGCATATCCTTAAGTGCTGCCTGGTCTCTGCTACCCAGCTAATGACCTTATCCTTTGCTTGTTACTGGAGGGCTACTTTTTCTTTGAATAATCATTCTCTGTATTAATATCAAAAGGACTTTGGCTTTCTTAAGCAGATTATTTCTCCCCCCCCTCAGATAAAGAAAATGGATAAATGATGATCATCAGTCTAATGGGAATGAAACAGATGAATTTTAAATATAGCTTGAAAAAAAAAAAAAAAGAGAAACTCTACCAGTGACTTAATGTTTGACAGGAACTTGAAATTACTTGTGAAACAGAAAATCAAGAGTCTTAAAGGCTGAGACCTATGTTTTGAGTTTCTGCAAAGTTGGGCGAGAAAATTGTGAACATTTTTGTTGTTCACTTATAGCAGCTTCATAAGTGGAGTTGAATTTTCTTGAAGAACAAGGAAGAGCTTGCTAGTGTAGGCTAGATAAAACATGAGCTCTTTGTAATTACAAAATTCTTTTTCACTCCAAAGATCTCAAAACAGTTTGGCTCTCCACAATCACTTGTTATATGCAAGACAGACCACTGATTTTATCATGCATCACTGTCAGATAAACTCAGATGAGACTTTCAGTCATCTTCATTACTTAAATGAGTGTCAATGGACCTGCTTAAGTAAGAGCTGCTCAGAAACAGTTTGAGGCAATGACAAAAGGTGTCAGGAGTCCTAAGTCCTGCTTTATTACTCTAACACTTCACTTCCTCCAGTAAAGCTGCAGACATTTCCTCTGCTACCATGACATATGATCTGGGAGAATGGAGTTACTGAAGAGAATTTTTTTCCCTCTGACAAGTTTTCTAGCAAGTTTAATAAATAGCATTTGAAAGTTGCAGGGGTTTATTTTTTTTTTGTTTTTGTTTTTTAAAATATTCTCCCCTACAGCTGTGAATGGCACCAAGCAAGCTGTTATCTGCTGGATTTGCAAGAACATGAGCTGATTTCTGAGCTCCTAAAATAATATCTGATTTTTCTCCCTAGTGAAGAGGCAACTGTCTCCAGAAAAATGTCAGCTGAATTCTTCTGGTAGTTTTCAGCCTAAAACCCCAATCCCAACACACTTGGGGGTTTTGGCTTTCAAAGAACGATGCTTTGACAAAGGAATCTTCCTGCGGAGAGAGTCACTATTTGTGCTGGGCTCTGCCCAGATGGAAAGCAACTCTGTGAAAAAGGGCCTGAAGATCCTGGTAGACATCAAGTAGACCATGAGCCAGTGATGTTCCCTTGCAGCAAAGAAGGCTAAAAGTATTAAGTATTGTCAGCAAGTCAAGAAAGGTGATCTTTCTCTCTACTCAAAAGTGGTGAGGCCACACCTGGAGTAGTGTGTCCAGTTCTGGGCTCCCTGGTCCAAAAGGGATATGAACATACTGGAGAGCATCCAACAAATGGACAAAAGGTTGATAAAGGAACTAGAGCACCTCTACTGTGAGGAAAGGCTAAAAGAGCTGGGACTGTTCAGCCTGGCAAAGAGAAGGTTCAAGGGGGAATGGGATGCACCCATGAACACTGAAGGATCTGACTAAGGTTATTACCAAGACACTCTCAATTTTTTAAAGGTCATGGAGAACAGGAGAGGTGCCTGGGTATTGGAGGAAAGCCAGTGTCACTCTAATCTTCAAAAAGGGCATAAAGAAACACCTGGGAAACTACAGACCAGTCAGCCTCACCTCCATCTCTGGAAAGGTGATAGAACAGCTTATATTGGAGGGCATTCCTGCCTGTATGAGGAATAGTGTGGCCAGCAGGAGTAGGGAAGTGATCATGCCCCTGTACTCAGCACTGGTGAGGCTGCACCTTGAATACTGTGTTCAGTTTTGTGACCCTTACTACAAAAAGGATGTTGAGGTGCTGGAGCATGTCTGGAGAAGGGCAATGAAGCTGGCGAAAGGTCTGGAGAACAAGTCTTATGAGGAGTGGCTGAGGGAATTGGGATTGTTCAGTCTGGAGAAGCTGAGGGGAGAACTCATTGCTGTCTACAACAGTATTTTATTGAGGTGGGGTTTACTCTCTTTTCTGTAGTATCAAGAGATAAAATGGGAGGAAATGGTCTCAAATTGTTTGCCATGAGCCAGCAATGTGACCTCATGGCCAAGAAGGCTAAGGGTATTCTGGGGTGCATTAAGAAGAGTGTGGCCAACAGGTCGAGGGAGGTTCTTCTACCTTCTGCTCTGCTGAGGCAGCACCCAGAGTGCTGTGACCAGTTCTGGACTCTCTAATTCAAGAAGGACAGGGAATGACAGGAGAAACTTAAACAGAAGGCCACAAGGATGATTGGAGGGCTGAAGCATCTCCATTACAAGGAGAGGCTGAGAGACCTGGCTCTCTGTGGCTCTTTAGCCTGGAAAAGAGAAGTCTGAATGGGGGTCTGGTAAATGCATGTAAATATCTAAAGGGGGTCTTTTCACTGGTGGTCAGTGATAGGACAGGAGATAATGGGTACAAAGTGGAACACAAGAGATTTCACTTGAACTTAAGGAGAAACTTTGAGGGTGACGAATCACTGGAACAGGCTGCTGGAGTCTCCATCTCTGAACACTTACAAAACCTGCCTGGAAGTGTTCCTGTGGAATCTGTTCTTAGGCATACCTGTGCAGATTTGGTCTAGATATCTCTAGATGTCCTTTCCAACCCCTACCATTCTAAGATTTTATGATTCTGTGATCTTATCAATATAGGTAAGTACCTGAAGGGAAGGTGCAAAGGAGCAAGACTTTTCAGTGGTACTTAGTGACAGGATGAGAGGTTATTGGCACAAAGTGAAATACAGGAGGTTCTCCCTTGGAGACACTCAGAAGCTATCTGGACACATCCTGGCCAAGGCCAACTAGCTCTATGAAAAAAGGCTTTGGACTATATGACCCCCAGAGGTCCCTTTTAATCTCAACCATTCTGATTCTTTGATTTTCTGAATGACCTGACTGTGTCAGCAGTGGCAACAGAAAGTTTGCGTTTAGGGCTCCTTTCAGTTACCCCAAAGGACAGGCCAGTAACAGCCTGTGAGCTTTAGGCACAGCCTTTCCTTTCTAGCCATATTACCAATACCTTGCAGTGCCAGGTTTGGAGATGAGAGGGCTTTTTCCATGCTATGTAAGGGATATGCTGATTCACACAAGGATCAGATAAAGCAATTGTCCATTCTTCAATGTATGTGTTATAAATCTATACTTCTCTATGAATCTGTGATTCATGGAGGTATGTTTTAAAAGAAGTGGCTTCTGGTTTGGGCATTAAGCAGAGAGCAGCACTCAAGGGTCCCAAGCCTATTTCTAGTGGTGACCTTCCATGCCACACAGATCCAGACTTTAATTTCTGGGTTACATCGCTTACCCACCTCACTGCATGAGCATGATCTGCTGTGCTCATGGAGGGTTGAACCTGGTCTCTGGGAAACTGATGGGACATTTGCCACTGGCTTTGATAGAAATACACATGGATCAGAGCTTATTCCTATTTTATGTCTTTGCAGTTCATGGTTGCTGTTCTCTGTGCCCTGTGTGTAGATCAAAAGATACAGAAATGTTTACATGCAAACCAAGTTGTTTCCACAGCATAAAAACTTTTGCCCACTGGATCTTTGAAGAAACACACTCAGATGTGACTTCTTACAATTTAAATAACTCAAGAAGTCAAGTCAGAAACTCTTTGATATGGTTCAGGGTCTGTAAACCCTCTGAAACCTCTCAAGGAACCTCTTGTGGTCCCTCAGAGTTAGTCTCAATAACCAAACTGTTGTATTTGAAAAGTGAGAATTCACCAAAGTAGCAACAATACAGACTGTATCTATCTCAGGTCTTCACAGGAATTTATTTTGATTTCTGAGACTGTCTTGCTTTCAGCTTTGTACAGAATTAACAAGTCATTGAATAAGTTTTAATCTCTGTCCCCAGATGCAGGGGGATTGGCAGGTCCCAGAACTTCTGCATAATCTGGGAGTCAGTGGAAGTTGCTGGCACAAAACAAACCGAGAATTTTGTCCTCTGGCCAGTGCACAGCTGTGAAATGCTCAAGCCACTGTACAAATAGGAAGAGCCCAGTCCCATCCAAGAACACCTTGAAAAGTGCTTTATCATGCAAATATCCCAACATGGCTTGTATAAAAAGCAAACAAACAGTGGAGAAAATCCCAGCTGTGAAATATAGATGTGGTCTTGAATGTCTCTATCTTTCCCCTTCTGCAACAGTAAACACAGCAACAGTAACATTAGGGCCGGCACAATCAGTTTGAGCAAAGACGTAAGCAGCGGTGCAACTTTGAGATCTAGGGTACGACCAAAAACCCTGCGAGGAATACCGATTTTGAAACCCGCTGGGTGTGAGGACAGCCTGTCCACTGCGTTGAAATGCTCAGGGCACTGGGATCATTTAAATCAAGTGGTCACAAACACCTGAACTCTTGTGTGCACTTAGAAGTGATTTGTGCCACCACATTTCAGCCAAATAAAAGGATGTGTGGTGGCCAAGACGCTTTTCAGCAGGACTGCCCTCACCCACACTATGCTCCTTGCATTGACACAAGACCAACAGAGGAGGTGCTGACTAAAAGAATAGAGATTTTCTTCTGTGTGTGTCTTGTAATGGAGATCGGAGAATATAAGGGTGGGAGATTCTGTAATTCTATTTTCCTCTAAAAGAGTGCCAAGGAATGAAGCACAACCAGTTCAGTGGAAGCTAGTTATCTAATTTCCTTATCCTATAACAAAATAACCTGAACAAACTTTTGCAAACAGTCACAAAAATATAAGCAATACCCTTCAATTTGTCTCATACATTGAAGCACGTAGCACAGGCAGCAGTTGCCATCATCTAGTATAACTGAGGCACAGAGACAGGCTGAGAGAGGCCCTCTGAATTAAATGTGGGCTCTAATTCTTCTTTAGATGCAACTATAACTGGCATAATTTTTAAATGTGTAAGAGTTTTTCTTACAACTTCAGTGAAAAACCTTGTAGTGTTCAACAGTCTGGAAATTTAGGCCCAAAATATTCAGGTGTTTATTACTCTGGGACTTCTAAAGGACTTATGTGACTAATTAATTTTTGAGGAGTTTGGATTTGGATCTTAATTTTGGGTACCAGGCAGATCAAGTGTCTTATAGATGATCTAAAGAGAACACTTGGCTGGCAACTAATTTATCTTTTGACTACTGTTAAAAATTGAAATCAACAGAACTACAAATTTGGTTTAAACTAGTACTTCTTTCCATGGTCTACAAGTAACATGATTAAAATTTGCAACTCGCATATAGATTTTATTCAGGCCTGGCAGACCAAATGTGGAGGTGTTGCTCCTGCACTTGTGTGTGCTGGCTGCAAAACTGTCTAGGCAAGTGAGCAGTGTGACCCTGCATGGTTATTTGCAGTGCACTCTCACCTAGCTTATAGGCATGCTTGTGTCAGTCTGAATGAATTAGGCACCTACCTGCACTGTGTGCCACAAATCCTTCAATCTCACCCTATCAGATCTACAGTAGAGCCCAGGGGAGGCAAAGACTCTGAAAAGCTCTTTAGTTCTGTGCGTGAGGCACTGAATTGACTCCCCAGAGAGTGGGAGAGAATAATAACATTTCTTTCCTTAGAAATGTTATTCATGTGCTACATGCCCTTTGGTGTGTCCCTGTATTCCTTCTACTTCTCCTCACTTTTTCTCACTGCAAATTCTTTAGAGCAAAAGGTTTCTCCTTTCTTTATTCATCAGTCTCTTGCAGGGATGATGAATACAAAAAATAATAGCAGCTGAAAAACCCAAAAGAATACAAATTCATTTCTAGTTCATGGATGCTATAATTTTGTCCACAAGGACGAGAAGTAGCACTATATTCTTGTGATTGTCTCTTTAAGGTATGACAGGAAGATGTAAGTCAGGTCTTTGGCTGAATTGCTGTATATACTATTAAGAAAAAAAAAGCACTCAAACTCTCAAAAAAATCTCACACTGCAGACTCACATCCTTCTCCAGGCTGGTTTGTCTTCCTTGTTTTAGACTCCCACTGGGACAAAATAAAATATCTGCTTGTCAAAGAACAATCTGACCTCTTGAAGAACCAACACCTGAAAAGCAAAACCAAATTTTGATGGTTGCATTTCCATTTCTCATTGAAAAATCTACTGGAACTGCTGGAGCGGTATTACCCAGTAGTTCTGTGCTTCTTGGCTGCCTGTATATGTTTGAAGAGGCAGGTAAAGAGTCACCATTCAGGAATAAACCTGTGGAGTATCTGTGGCTGGGAAGGTCAGGTGGGTGTCATTTGGCCAGGCCAGGGCAGAAGTGATGAACTTGGTCCTGGGACGCCACACACCTCCTCCAGATGTCAGCATAGGACTGCACGGCTCTGCCTGGGACACGGCTGTTGTCGCCTTCCTCCATGGCACAGTGTGGAAAGGCAGACGTCTGTGCTTCTCTCTTTGCTAGATTTGTTTTTCTAATTTCTTTTTACTTGAAGGTTTACCAGCTGCTTTATTACCAGGCTGAGCTTTCCTTGCAGTCTCTCCTTCTCTCTTCCTCCTTCCCATTTTTTGTTCCTTAAGACAATCACTGTCTCTGGTCCCAGCTGCCACTGCTGATTTTTCATTACAGTTTAATTTAAAACTGGGATTGGAATGGAAATGTCTTTTTGCCATTTGGGGTTTGTGAAGCCCGTGGTTTTATTGCCAAAGGCACAAATGTTAGCTACTACCGTTTTTCCAGAGTGCAAGTGTAAGGGGCCTGCCAAAGGGGGGAAGGGGAAAGGGGGAGTGGTGCAAAATGGTTGGGAGGCTTGTGGGGAACAGTAGGGAGTGGAAATAAATCTATGTCACAGAGAGAAAAGAACCCAGTTCTTTGCTTATACATTTATGCTGTACATATGCTGGTGTGCTAAAGGAGGTGGGGTTGTAACATGTCTCTGGGCATAGGGTCTGTGCAGCACACTCATGAATCAGATGGAAAAACAGACCAAAGGGCTACTTGCTTCCTCAGGGGAGGGAAAAACCAAAACAGCCTAACTACTTCTTATTTAAAGTTCCCTGGCTTTCTTGCTTCGTGTTGCAAGCTGAGTATTACACAGCACCCTGCTCAGTAATAGCACTTTGAGGGAAAACAAAACTGGATCAAAGATAAGTGAGAAGAAAAGAGACCTGTTAGTCAGTTCTCTTTGCCTTGTCTACACTAGATGCTGCAGACATCACTACAAACACTCCCAGGAGGTCAACAGTGAACTCTTCTAAATAGAGTCCTGCTGCATGTCCCCAGCTGGCAAAGCCTCTGCTTCTCCTTCTGGTTTGATTTACAAAGACTCCTTCATCCATCTATAAGGAAATGATCAGAAAAAGAAGTAGCAGAGTTTCCAAGTTCAAAATTAACTTAAGCTGGATGGAAATGTAATCCTTTCTCTCTAGAGATAAATGGAGGAGGATGTTGTGGACAGTTGCAGTCTTCTATTTAAATATTTAGCATCAGCACAGGAAGCTACTGTTTCCAGCATGGTAGACTACATTTGGGATTGCCTAATCTCCAATCTGTTATGCTAAAAAGCAATTACTGTTTCTCCTTCTAGGTAGAGCCTTATCTTTTCCTGCCTACATAATTTCAGACATCAGATAGAGTTTCTGCATTATCTGGGTGGATCATACTGACTCTTCACAAGTTCTGCATTTCAGCTTTCTCCCCTATTGGCCTTGGGCTGCTCTGCATCTGGAGCTTGTTTGGTATTAATATGGCATTTCACTGTCAGTCCACCAGCATGAGAGCATGCGCCACTCCACAGAGATGTGCAGAGCCTGTTCCCCTCCAGCATTTTTCATATCTGTCTCCACCACCAAACTAGTTCTCAGTTACATACAAGCACTAACAATACATTCAGTGAGACAGCACAGCTTCTGGCCATGTGCTATTTAGCCTGCTTTCTTCTCTCCTCTGCAGACCTCTAAAGACACTACAGAGGCTTCTGAAATAGCAATTCTTTTTCCACACCCAAAGACAGCCATTTCTACACCCTCCTGCAGCACTGAATTCCTCTCCAGCTCTAGTTTCCTCTTGCACTTGGCTGTAACGTATGTAGCTCTAAAGATGAAGCTGTGCTAGAAGACCAGGTGATACACCCATCTGCTTGCTGAGCTGATGCTCCATGTTTGCTGTTATGTTAGGTGCACTGTACTCTGGAGTGGCCAAATATGCAGCTAGTAGGGGAGGACAAAAAACACTGAATTTGACAATACAAGGAACTGATTAAGACTCTTGGAAAAGAAGGAAGCTCAATCAGAAACAGTAGGATAGTATTTTAGCTCTGAAGGAAGTGCAAAGAAAGATGCTGATCCACCACAATAAACCAAGATGTAATAACAAATGTTGACAGACATTGTGCCCATTGTGCCCCCTATCAACTCTTGAAGATTTTGCAGTCAGGTTCAGAAGGAAAAGATGGTTTTCAGAAGCACTGAAAATGAAGAGGTAACGGGATTTAACAGGAGCTCAAATGTGATAAAAGCTGAAAAGAGAAATACTGAAGACTCTGTCATCTTCCTCTTATGGTACATAGGTTTTTCAGTCCGCTGACTGTGATCATCCAGGAAGCATTTTTTGTGCAGTGATCTTCCTTGTCAGCCTGCAATTTTTATTTTCAGCATCTGTTTTATTTGCGGCTTCTCTGTTTCCAGGTTGGATGTATGTATCTTGGGATAGTGACAGAAGGTTAACAATGGGAGTTATCCTGTCTTGGTGGTGCCCTGTTCACATACAGACTTGAACAAAGATCTGTCTATGGGAAAACTAAAAAAAAAACCCAACAACCAACAAACCCAAGTCTGAAACAATGAAACAAACTAAACATAACCAATAACCCAATCAGATAACAACTTCCCATCACTTTTCTTCCCTCTTTGTAGAGACCCTGCCAGGGTCTCTGATCAAATAAGAACTAGGTAAGTTAGCAGAGATTTAGATTAATTGCAATAGCTGGCAAAAGTTAAACTTTGGGGTTTGTTAAAGAAGGGAAAATTTCTTCTGACAATTTAGAGAGAGAGAGAGAAATGTCCAGACAGGTTCCATGTGCCTGAGGAGCTGCCATGCCTATAAGAAAGAGGAAGTGATTCAGCACATTAGAAGAAATCACCTACTCCTCACAAAGAGCTTTTTGTGGAATATCAAAGCCTACTCAAAACTGGGGAACCCAAAAAGCATGTCCACCAGGAGGAGCTTGCTTTCCTCTGTGGTGGCTAGTCACAGCACCAGCACTGTCAGTATCAGGAACTCTTGCCAGCACACCCTAGTGGGATGCTGCATCTGGTTGCTCATGCAGGACTGCCATCCATGGTGTCTGGCTTTGGGCCTGCTCTCTGCCTAGATTTGCACTTCCATGTTTCACTTCATGGTCTTTCCAGTCAGCTACAGCACTGAGTACTCTTTGCCACCTTGGTGACCTGGCCCTCTGCCTGCCAGAGAAGAAACTTCTTCTCCTACAGTACCAGGGCACTTCAAAAGGTGTGAATAGACTGCTAATTCTGCAGTCCCTTAATTATGAGATTTAGCTTTTCTCTTACCCCAAACACACTGTTGTTCCTTTGGCCTCAACTTCTGAAATATCGTTCCATACTCACTGAAGTGAACATGGCTTTTTCAGGAGGCATGACAAGTGTGTCCTTTGGTGCACCCCTTACCCAAGCAATGGAAGCAAAATATGTAAAACCTGTGCCTGTATCTTTCTTCAGCTGACAAAATTTTTGGTCTTACTGACTATCCTTGTGATTTTTACGGAGGACTATCTCACAGGATTCTCTAGATTTGCCAATCATCTTATGCCCCAGAATGTCTCTCTTTTCTCTCAGAGGAGTTTGTCTCTCCAGACAGAGCTGTAGGCTGCTCATAATTGCCCAGATCTTTATTACTTATTTCTGGGAAAGCTATAAAGGAACAGATAAATCTCTAAGGCCAGCTCAGACTGTAATATTGAGTGACTCAACAAAATAATATTTCCCACATAAACACCTACAGTTTACCCTCACACTTTGCTTCATTCTTCCTCATTCTCACAAGTTTTTCTTCAGCAGTAACACCTTGTATTTCTTGAACACATTCCACCTGAAGATCATGTAGAAGTCTGCAGACAGAAATGAGTGAACCTGCCCAGAATCTCAGTCAGAAGAAACTGAGACTATGATATGTGGCAAGTTATCTATAGATACTTTTAAAACTTTAAACCTCAGTAGAGGCTAAAGGTCCCCTCAAAATATTGAACCAGGCTTCACAAGTGGTCACAAAAGAACAGCAATTCTCTGTCCCACTCTTAGAGATAATCGCTGGCTTCTACACTGATGCTCTTTCCCAAAGAGGGATGCAAGAAAAGTCTGAAGAGCCCTCCCAATAGCATTTGAGGCTGTGTTAAAAGCATGGAAATGGCCAAAGAAGAGACCATCTTCTGAAAAGAAACTTCATGGATACCAAGAGACAGAGATACTGCTTCAGCCTGTAGTGTTTTTGTTACCAGTTAGCCTTGGGAGACATTCTTTGTTAGGAGTTCTAGCTCAAAATTCCCCAAGTGCTACTTCTATCAGCCTAAGCCCTTAAACTCACACAAACAAAATCCCCCAGTACATCTGCACTCCAGGCAATTGTTGGAAGAAACATGTTGCTTTTAATTTTCAGACCTAGCCCACTGATCCTTCTCCTATGCAATGGTAAACAGAATTCCAGTGGTTTGACCTTTCTTGCAGAATTCATGTCAGCACATGAAAATAGTAATATTTCTTAGCCCTACTGTTCAGAACACACTTAAAATCACAGTATTACCAAGGTTGGAAGAGACCTCGAAGATCATCGAGTCCAACCTGTAACCACAAACCTCACGACTAGACCATGGCACCAAGTCCCACATCCAGTCCCCTCTTGAACGCCTCCAGGGACGGCGACTCAACCACCTCCCCAGGCAGCCCATTCCAATGACGAATCACTCTCTCAGTGAAGAACTTTCTCCTCAAATGAACATTTCTCTCTACAAAATGAACAGGGAGAAAACAAACCAAACTCGGCCTCCTCAGGTCCAATACAATGCATTTCCATCCCAGCAAGGATTAAATACCAGTGCTATGGCAACACTGGAACATCTGTTGAAAGCATCACCAAGTTCATCATACTGATATGTGCTATGTGTACACTGTACAAAAAGCAAGGCACACAGTCCAACTGCAAGACATGAATACAAAGACATCTAGGAAGCCTGTAAAAATTTACATCTCTGCAAGACGCATTAAAAGGTAAATGCTTTCTGAACTCATTCAGAACTCATATTGCTGAGAAGCTGATCAATGTTTTAAGTGTCATATGGCTCAGGAATACTAGAGGCTATCATCTGTGGGTTTTTTTTTTCACAGAGTGGGAATCCCATCCAGGTTTGTTAGCCTATATCTATGGAGTCAGCTATAGAAAAAAATGCAGCCTGAATATTAGCTGTCCAGTTTAACAAGAAAATGGATTTTTTATCTAATTTGCTGCTATAGAAATTTCTTCTTCATAAGTCTCACGGAAAATCTCACAAAGCCCAGGTTAGCTGCCACATATGGGACCCATTAACTCTTCATTTCTTTGGGTACTTAGCAAATTTTTGTGTGGTGACTACACATAACTTGTGCTTTTGTTTCGCTTTGCACTACATAGTACTCTGTTGACTTGGCTTGGTTTTGGAAGGCACAAAGCATAGAAGGCAGCCTCAGCATATCTGAGAGAATCAGTTACACTAAATGTCTGGAACCACATTTGGATCCTCTGGCAGAGAAGAGAGTATGACCTTTTTTCACTTTCCTGGGATTTCAGAGTGTTGGTCATTGTTGCACTGAAAGCTTTGCCCTACAAAATAGAGAGGCACACCTGAAGACTGTGCATTTGAACACAAATTATATTCCATCCTCCAGGAAGTAAGGGGGAAAAATGAATCACCCATGCCTAATGTGGTCTCTGAACTATATACGTGTGTGTGTGCATGCAGATGTGTATACAGGGAGTTTCACTGCCTGTTATGAAGGTGTCATCATGTTACACATATTCTGGTGCCTTTGGCATATGCCCATCGGAAAGGGCAGCTCATCCATACCACCTGAGCATCTCACTGTCATCCTGATGGAAAGTGGGAAGATTCTACACATAACTACACAGACATTCCCCCTTGGCATCTGAAACCCAGTGGTTCTGGGTATCTAAATGGCTCCTCGAGTATCTAAAAGGCTCCTGGACTCTCTATATTGTGTGAGAGAGGAAGCAAAAAGCCCACCTTAATGCATAATAATATTTCTGGGTTTCAGTCATGTATTTTAAAATCCAGAAGGCAAGTTCTGTCAAGGTCATCTGTAGAAGTGAGTTTTCTATGTTGAAAAGCAGTAACATGGGTCATCGGCAGTCAGCTGCCTATGCAACACTCTTCCCCCGTCACACGTTCTCCTGCTCCTGACATCCCCCAACATGTCCTCATGCAAGGAAAAGGAGTTCTTCCAGCATGGCCCAGCTTTTCATTTTCATGACTGCTTCACAAGGGGCTGAGCTGCACTGCCAGGGAAAAGTGGGCAAAGCTGTACAGCATCTGGCAACACCAAGTTTATTCAAGCTGGCACAATTAGCACTTCTTTTTCTTAACCTGCCCTTTCCTCAAAAGTGCAAATTATCAGAGGCTGGAGGGATTTTTTTGGTCTTTGCTTTCTGTTAGGATGATAAGGATGTCCATAGCAAACAAAAATGCACACTCCGTATTCTTATTTATGGCTCTGAAATGCTCAGCTCAAACCATTAGAAAAAGAGTTGCTCTATTTAACCTTTCTCTGTGAAATGGACTACATGAAAGAAAAGGCAAAACCTGCCAGATACTGACGGTCTTTCCTTACAAACTCTGGGCTATTTTTAGTTTGTTAATGTTAAAAGTCAATGAGATGAAGAGTGAAGTGATCCATTTGCAGCAGAAAAATGTCTGGATCTGCATTAATAATTCCTCATAGACTGCTGTGTGCCTTTATCTGACAACCTGACAAGCCATACTAAACAACAGTTACTGCACAAATGGAAAAGATATAATCTCACTACCCAGTTTTGTGATGCTTCTATTGTCATGTTACATCATGACTGGAGTCTCCACCTTCCCAGAGAGACATGGCAGCAGGGTTATTTTATTAGGACTTGCACAAATGTGCACATGATGGATGAAGTTTAGTGCTTTGACGTGGAAATGTATTTGGAAACTAGAGCTGACACATGATACAAGGAAAGGGAGGGAAGAGAGAAAACAAGAATTCAGATGTATAATCTTACCCTTGATCTGCCTGTCAGTGATAATTAGAAAAAGCCTGTATCAAAAAACTGAGCTGCAAACTGCCCAGAGGATGGGATTTCATAGTTCTGAGCTAGATGTCCTATCTGGCTTTTACACAGCCAATTTAGTGGAAGCCAGTGGCACAAGTTCTATTCCTGGCCTTGATTCCCTCATAAAATAGGTGACTTCTCCTTGCAGAGGCTATGAGATGGTGGAAATAAATAACCTTTCCTTTTTGCCACACCCTCACATCCAAGGACAGAATAAGATGAATCATTTTATTCTCCTGTGTGGTGCTGAAACCAAGACAACACTTCTCCCAGCTAAAGGTATTGAATCCACCTCAGCTACTAGTGGAATTGTTGTGACCTGATAAGCAGCGCCCAGTATATGACAGTGGCCCTGAAAGGGGAAGAATAGCTTATGAAGCTGCTATTCTAGGCAAATTTTAAAATTACAAATGCTGCCTAAGCTACTGGGCTGTTTACTTTCCTCCCTCTTCCTGATGTTATCAGTATTTCCTAAACCCTCCCTGACAGGCATGCTTTGTTAATAACCCTCCAGTACTCCCAGAGCAAAGGTTGCGCAACAGCTTTCTCATCTTCCTGCTGCCTGTCAGGAGAGGAAATCACAGCTTTCAGGAGAACCTGACACAGAGGGAACTGGATAGCACACTGGGGTCAAGGGTAAGAATGCAAGAAGTGAGAAAGCACAGGCACTCCAGCTGGCTGCAAGGGAAAAGCTTTGCCTCTGCTTTCAGTTGTTTACTGTGTCGGGATGTTCCAGGAAGAAACTCAGCAGGCTTTATATCTGAAACAGCCAGCCAAGCACAAATCACTGCTCAAATAGCAGTGTGAGGGAGCAAAATGGCAACTAAAAATCTTGGCCTAAGTCTGCCATGACTTAGGTCCTTCCTCTTAAACAAAGGAGTCTGAAAGTGCAGTAGACAACATTATCAGCATTTCACACACAGCTGTTACATTTCCTCTCATCTTAGCTGCCATTCATGAAACATCTCAGTCAAAGCAGAGGTACCAAAGTGCCATCACAATATACCTATCCACTGCTTCAGCAAAAGAAAACTTTCCAAGAGGCTTTCTAAGACAACCATCTGGAAGAAAAGAAAGAACCAAGGTTTGGAGAAGAAAATACTTTAAGATGTGTTCCTAGATGAAAAGCATGCTTAGTGCAACCTTCTGTTTTTTCAGCTAGCCTGCAAGTCTATTTAGGTCTTGTTTACAAAGGTGGGATAGATCAAACCTCTGCATGAACTCCTCCACACTCCCTGAATATCTCCAGACTCTGTACTTCTCCAGGCCTCAGTCTGAGCAAATGTCTTTTGACTCTGACAATGCTGCAGCAGCCCAGTGCAACTGTCTTCTGCCAAGTCACTTCTTTATGTAAGTAAGGAGGTCTTTGTTCAGCTCTCCTCACCCATGCAGAGACTTACATGCTCTCTGCGGTTCATATAGATATTCACATACCTGTGAGTAGCACAGAGTAATCCCAGGCCTGGCTAGATGTGAGAAAAATCATTTTAGTCTGTGTGCTTGTAACAACCTAGTGCAATCTCTTCCCCTCTTGCATACTCAGAAATGGATCCCTTTATCCCAAGCAGGTACAGCTTGCTCAAAACATGGGAACTGAGTTCACCAGAAAAGTAATTCTCAGATTTGCTGCTGTTTGTGCTAAGTCCACCTCAAGGTGTTTATTGCTGTACAGGAACCATCCCAACTACTGATGATAATGATGCTTCCTATAACTGTGACTCTGTCCTTTCTGCTCTTTTTCACCACTGTAATGCAGGAAAGAGTATCCCAGTAAAAAGAGACCAGAGAATCAAAAACTCACCAGAGCTGGAGTCAGCTGAAATAAAAATGGCCTCTAAGCACATTCTATTTGGAAGACTCAGCAAGGGATACAATATATTCCCCATCGTTTGAAGATGTTAAAATAAGTCTAAGAATATTCCTAGGACGAACTGCAGCTCTATCAGAAGGCATAACCCTGTTGAAGTACTGTGAGTGACCTGTGTTAGAAGGGTTGTTGGATCTGATGACACAATACCCGTTTCTCTGGAAAGTCTGGGTGTCCAAGCTTCTTTGATGTATTCCAGCAGTAGGAACCCATTCATGTCTACCCCATTACCACTTCAGTCAGCTCTAATTAGGTAGATTGTGTCTCAGGATAAATGAGATCCCCAGTTGTAATCCTTGTTAAATAAAATCATCTCATATCTTGTGAGTTAAATGAAGTTTAGCCAGAAAATTAAAAGGAGCACTGAAGTGCAGAATTGTGCAGTTCACAGGATAAATTTCCCATAAACTCGTCAAGAAAACCAGATAAGATTGGGCCTGAAGGAGTGAGGGCTGGTTGTGTTACAAACCATCTGACTTCAGATCTACTGTAAATTGCGAGAACAAAACACTGGAGAGAATTTGTATGTTTCTCTCATGAAGAATTTTGACAAAAATGACAAGATAAAGACTTAGCTGATAGAAGACACCTCTTGTAGAAAGCTATAATGTTTCTGCTGGGGAAAAAAAAAAAAGAATGTTCTTTCACAACATAGCTGAATCCCACAGGGAAAAAAAGTAATGTGAAAAGCAGACCTCTCCAAACAATTTTATTAGAACTCAATTTTCTGTTAGAAAGTGGATATACTTTTTATTTGTTCTAAAGAATCACAGTGCCCTAATTATTATGTGGAAAAGGAAATAACCTTTAACCTCAGTAACTATTATGTACAACTATAACTGGAATATCACCCACTTGACATAATTCAGAATAACTATCTTTACAATTCTCCTTATCATGAGATTCCAGAAGAGATAAATGGCATTTTATTGATTAGGAAACAGACATGAAGCTAAGAAATGGTTTCATCATTGTCAAGTAGGCCAGTAACAGAAAGTTCACTGGGTCACGGCATAGCCATTTATCAGAGATGGGAACAACGTAATCTGCAGATGCTGATCAGCTTGCATAAAGTTTGATATTGGGTTGTTAGGGGGAATTGGAACAGCAGTAGAGGGGGAAAAAAATGGGAAGAAAGAAAAAGAAAAAAAGAGCCAGTCAGCCTTGGGGCATACCTGAGTGCAAGACAGATTCTGCCCAGGAATTCCAAAAACACTGAGTGCTTTTGATCTTCCTATTAATTGTTGCACATTTGTTTTTTTCAGATAGGACAAGAAAGCCAAAGCAGTACCCAGGGGAGTGACTGGCAGCTGTTCAAAGATCAGTCACTGGAATATTAGAAGATGTCAAGCACAAGTGTCCAGGAAAAAGAGAAATAAGCAAACACAGGGAGAAGCAAGCTACAAAGTAATCGGCCACTCCACACTGAAAGACATACTAAATATGCTTTCCAAGAGCAGTCACAACCTTTGCCTTAACTGCTGTACTTATTTTCCCTGGGCAAGGGTGGCTTCTCTTGATAGAAGCCAGCTGCATTTTCTACACCCCAAGCTGAGGCTGGGCACATGCAGGAGCAAGTATCTGCAGATGGAGACAAGAATCAAAGGTACAAGTATCTGCAGATGGAGACAAGAATCAAAATTAAACCCAAAGATACTGTCTGAAAACTAATTAGAAATACACAGAACTGATAAGGGTGGTTACAAGCCAAAAACAACACCCCAAACAATGAAGAAACTGAAACAAACAAGGAAATATGTGTGACTCCCTTCAAGAGGAAATGAATGCCATGGGGGAAAAAAAGTAAGCTTCAGTTATGGGAGCAGAAACTGCTACACTTTCAATTTCAAAATGCTCTTGAAATTGCCACCGTATTGGAAAAACATTTTTCTAGAAAATAGGTGGCTTGGATTTGAAAATATTGTTAGACATAACTCAAGATGACAAGAAAATACAAAGGATAAAGCAGATGGGTTAGGTAATAAAATGCCAAACATTCCCCAGTTAATTAAACAAGCTGTCCAGATGGTAATGGTGCAGAATCAGGGTCCTGAAGGGGTCCTGCTATGCCTTGTTTTTAAACCACTGATTACCGATAGAGGATGGAGGTAGTAGGGAAAGGCTGTGATATACACTTAAGTTTTCTTTTGCTCTTTTCTGTCTCTCAGAGTGAAGACCACAGAACTAACCAGTTTTCATGACTCACAGTTTTTTGTGAGCAGAAGGATGAATGAAGTCTCAGGATCAGGACAAAGGCAGAATGGCTTCTCACGGCACTGATTGAGGTGGATTTAGTCTACTTTCTAACCTAGTAAGAAAAAGAGACAGTATACTGGCTTCATCCTCCATCAGGCTGTTTTGTACAAAGTCCATTTCAGACTATAAATCTGTGGCAAAGTGCCTCGATTTTTTATTGAAAATTCACCAGTTACTTATCACTGGAATCACACAGCATTGGGGGTTTTTCGCTCTTTAATGAAGTGACCACCAAAGACTAAAACATTTTCAAGATGCCCACAGGTAGGCTGTAGAAACAAGGCTCAGTGAAATCCAAAAGCAAGGGCTCTTATATGCCTATATGTAAACACATATAGTCCCTGATCCAAAGCAGTGACAATCTGAATACACAATCTAAACCACAGATTAATCTGTACCTTATTCTATAAAAGCAAGCTAAGGCCTTCAGAGGCAGCATGATTTGGTGGCACAGGAACTGGACTTAGAACTCTTGACTTTTCTTACTCCCCACCCAATAAAGTTCTAGTAACCACATAGCAGTACCTCTATACAGTGTCATTTAAGGACTACTTAACAGGGTTTTTTTTAATGCAGAAACCATTTCTACTTATCTACTGCTAGTTTGCCTGACAACTTCTTTTCCCCCCAGAAAGCCCTAGTGATAGAAACTGCAGTTTAGGAAAGGCACACATACTAAGCAGGACTTCACCATCCAAATCAAGGTAAGACATCTAATTATACAATTATAGCAAGGTAGAGTAAGAAAGTCTCAAGAAAGCAGGACTACACGAGGTGATTATAAAACCAGCAGTTGGCAGAATACTGTCATGTAACACTCAAGGTCTGGATTAGCCATTTCTGAGGCATGAGTTCAGGATGATTCACAAACCCAGTGTTTTCAATTGAAAAATCTGCCTTTGGCAGAACAGTGCATGGCCTCCATTCAGGTCTGGAAACCTTGCAAAGAAAGACCCTTCAGAAGAAAAAGACTGCAGAGAAGGTGGAAGCCAAACTGCCCAAGCTCTTCTTGAATGCCTTGCAAGGAAGATGGCATTCCTGTTGAAGGCTGAGATCTTTGCATTGCACTCTGAGGGACAAAGCAATCAGGGTGTCAATTAAGTTGCCAGGTAGCTAGAAGTATGCTTGTTCTTCTAGGGAGAAATCAACACAACTTCCTTTGTTAAACTACCCTCATGCATATCAGTTCCTCACAAACCCCATAAATTTTGCAGGGTAAAATTACTCCTTCCAAATGAGCCTGAGGACATGTTGAGGGACATATTCTTAACAATACTCTTGGAGGTGCCAAGTTACCTTGCAAAACAAGGATGCTCCTTTTTAGATCTCAGTTTACTCCGAGAACACAAACTAGCTTTCTCAGTCTCACATGCTATTCAAGGGGAATTTAGTAGAACAGAGGGAACTGCTGATGGGTAAGAAATCTACCCCAAATGAAAAAGGCCTAAAGGGCCAGAGCGAAAGATCCTTCTGTCTCTCAGAAATAGGACAAACTCTCCAACAAAAATGCAATTTATTCCAGGATCCAAGGACAACACCAGACTGCTTCCTGAACTGCACTCAACCCTTTCCCCCACTGCCCACTCCTTTCCTCTTCTTCCTTTTGCATGCTTCAGTGGGCCTCATGTTAACAAACTCCATCTGCATCCACTCACCAGACACTTAAACCTCAACTATCTGCTTCCAGCCTTGCAGGCCTGACAGGAAAGTGGAATTTTTGTCTTGATTCAGATGCTGCAGGGATAAGGACCATGGAAACACCTTTAGTTAAAATAAATAGCATTATACTGGTCTTTTTCATTTTAGGATACTGAAGTCATCAGATTCAAAGCTTTAGCATCCTTCATCCCTCATTTTAGGATACTGAAGTCATCAGATTCAAAGCTTTAGCATCCTTCATCCCTCCATGTCCCTTTGGAGGAAAGAGATGGGATCACACCCTAGCTAGGTTAATGCCTAGGTCAAGGAACCTCTCTGGATGGCTGGAGCATGATCCAGAGTTTTCAAGATCTTTTGGAAATCAGAAAATACCATATTTATAAGTGTTCTGGAAAGTAGTTCTGTGAGTGTGCTACAGGAGCAATGCAGGTTTCAGTGAAATCATATGCATGTTCAGCCTGCTCCCTAAGGGCTGATGTGCTTGCCTTGGAAATCAAGCCAACAGCCAGCAGCTCCCTTTGAGACTGCTTCTCCATAAGAAACTGTTATCTGTTTTTTTCTAGTAACAACAGCAGGTGATTGAGTGTAAATGTGCTACACAAACCAGATGGCAGTTCATGCTCTTCACCAAAGTAGTCAATGACATCTGAGGAAAGAATTCTTCAACTTCAACACCCCTACCCTTTTTCTGTTCTCTACCTAATATTGGAAAATAAGGAAGTGTACCAGTAGGTTGGGTTTTCATGATATGCTCAACATTGGGAAAGAGAAAAGAATTTGTTATTCTTTGGTGTCATGGAAACTGTATTTCGTGAACACAGCCTATGCTGGCAGTGTTTTCCATTCCACTTGAGCTGTCAAGAAGCTTCCATGAGGCCACCCAGCAGCCACATAGATCAAATGAAATCAGCACAATTCAGAGCCCAGTAGTTTCTAAGGATGCTCTTCTGCTTGTCCCTGTACATAGGGAGAACTTGGGAGGCTAAGAATTTAAGGTATGCCCAACTATGTGATTAAATCTGTGAACAGGATAATGAAAACTGGCAGATATGTAGCTACGTCTGCGTGGCCCAGTACTGAGTCAGCAAAATGGGCACCTTCAGACTAATATAAATAAATGAATATCTGAAAAGTGCAAGACCTGTGGAAGCACAGAGTGGCATTACTTTGGCACTAGTAACAAAATCTGGGCAGCAATCTGAAATATTTGAAATATTTTATTTCTTTTCAATTGATTAAATTTAACCCTTTCTCCTCTGTTTGGAAGTCTGCCTGCTGCTGTTGTGTTTCTGTATGCTGCTGAGAAGACAGAAGGAGGAACTACTGTGTGGGATACCAGCATTCTCTGTGACCAGGTAATTTTGTTTCTTCTTGGAATGAGGACTAATTGTTCTTGCTAACTCCTGAAAGGGGTCATCCCAGTCCTTATCCACAAACTAACTTTGTCAGTGGCTTCAGCAGCAGCAGTGGAATGGGGACTCAAATGAATGGCTCACAGGTAAATGCTGAAGTGAGCAAATAGGCAGATAGAAATCGGTGTGGGAAAGTTCCAAGGGTAGGAACCACTTCTGGTGGTTAGATGCTGGCAAGATGCTTTAAAATGTATGTTGACTTATGTGTTTGTTGTAAATTGTGATCTCTAAACCTCTAAGCTTCATGTCACTGCACCTCCCGTTTCTGTAATTTTCTTATCAGCATATGTGCTCAGGGCTGAGTTTCTTTATATTATCTCTTTGCTCCTTCTTATGGGGATGTCCGATGTGGGTCAAATCATTGTGCTGTTGTGCCTGTTTATCCTTTATAATCATGTCTGTGAATTGCTCCTGCACAATTTATATGGAGTAGATATAGGAAGCTAGAAACACAAGTGTGTGCTTTTCCAAAGCAATATGAATTTCCTCTACAACGATTTTAGGACTATTCAGACAGGGTATGTTTACAACCCCTCTCTGATACTTTACTGACATTTGATTTTGGGCCACTGGCTCTACTCTGCCTTATCATGTCCCAATAAGTATAAAACTAACAAAGTGAAAGCCAGTAATATTAATATATTGAATATATTAATATATTAATATATTGATCTTATAAAAGCGAATATTGAGTGCTCTGAAATTTAAACATAATCCAAAAGGCTCTGCTTCAAATACTTCTCAGATAATGAGATCATGCCTTTTAGGTGTTGGTCAAAGTCACCAAATTCAGATGCAGCTGCTGAGCAGCAAAGGTTTTACTGGACATAGTGTCAGCAGAGGGACCATTTGCAAATCACTGGTAGCTCTAATACAGGCCAGTGTTAGAATGATTGTTTTACTCTCTTCCTTAACTGTGACAAATCTTTGTGGGAGCTATTGCTCTTCTACAATTTGCTTGATGCTGTACTCAGCAATTACCTTCCTCACAATTCCTTTGGAAAAAAGCCCAGCACTGGAATTGTATCTGTTTTTATCCTGAAGGTTAATAACTTTTTTCTTTGAAAGGAAGAAACTGTCTTGCCTTTTTTTCTTTTCCTTAAGTTTTTTTTTGCTGTAATCCTAAATGGGATAAAGTAAAGAGCTTTCATATGCTAGATATTTGAAGGGCTTTGAAGATTTCACTTCACAGAACAAGTAATTTTAGAATTTCTGGCGGATGAAAATTTTGTGGTCTCAGGAAGAAAGGGCAGAAAGACAGCAGCAAAGGGTACCACACATAGAGAGATATCTAGTTGTGTTGATGAAGCATGTATAGTGATGGGGGAAAATAGAATAGTATTAACCAGGTTGGAAGAGACCTTTGAGATCATTGAGTCCAACCTATCATCCAACACTACCTAACCAACTAAACCATGGCACCAAGCACCCCATCCAGTCTCTTCCTAAACACCTCTAGTGATGGTGATTCCACCACCTCCCTGGGCAGCCCATTCCAATGGTCAACCACTCTTTCTATGAAGAACTTCTTCCTAACATCCAGGCTAAACCTCCCCCGGTACAGCCTGAGACTGTGTCCTCTTGTTCTGGTGCTGGTTGCCTGGGAGAAGAGACCAACCCTCACCTGGCTACAACCTCCCTTCAGGTAGTTGTAGAGAGCAATGAAGTCTCCCTGAGCCTCCTCTTCTCCAGGCTAAGCAACCCCAGCTCCCTCAGCCTCTCCTCAAAGGGCTTGCGCTCCAAACCCCTCCCCAGCTTTGTTGCCCTATTCTGGACATGTTCTAACATGTCAACATCTTTCCTAAACTGAGGGGTCCAGAACTGGACACAGTATTCAAGGTGTGGCCTAACCAGTGCTGTGTACAGGGGCAGAATGATGTTCAGTAAGAGCAGATCAACATCATGGGCAGCATGCCAAAAAAGTACAATAAGTTTGGATGCAAAATGGAGCTAAGGAAATATGTCTTCCTAGCATTGCTAAGTAGTTGTTTACTCATTGAAAGAGTATACATCAAAAGATGCTACTGGTAATTATGGCTTTTAGAAGTAAAGGATTGTCATATCAGCTCCCTGGTTTTGCAGGTTTTGCACATTCAGACCCTTCAATCCAGGACAAAATTGAAAAACAAAAACAATGAAGAATTGATTGCAAGTTTGGGTTGATGATGAGTAGAATGTTGGCAAGTAATTAATGGGCAAAACAACAACAAATAATGATTGTGCCTGCACAATACACTCTGTCAGTAAGAGATACACACAGCCTCTACCACAGAACTAGGATGGTTAATGGCAGCCTACAATTCTGCTCCTAGACAGGAAGAAAAGTTAAGCATAGACTTGGCTTGGAAAATAAACTCACTAAAGGTAAGGATTTGTGGTTGTCCTGTTCTGGGGGAATGAAATCCCTATCTTTGTTTAGGACTCCAGAGAGATCCAAAATTCAGCAGAGCTTTAAGTCCTCACACAAATGTCACCAATAGTAAAAACTCTCGCTGAAGTTGAGGAAAAGCTCCTTGTTAAATTTTCTTGATACCTTAGTAGCATTTTAATTAAATAAAAATTATTAATTCATCCCTGTCCATTCAAGCTGTGCAAGAGATGGCTTGCAAGCAAATTAGTAGAGAAACTGCAATGTTTTTACAGACCAACATTGGCACACCTGCTATCACTGAGCTGACTGCTGCTGCTCCTGCAAAATACAATTTTGAAGACACATTTTTTTTGTAAGGATGTGGTAGTCTGTCCTATGCAGGTGAATTTATCAGTAATTTAGGCAGCAGCACATGGGAATAAAAAGGCTTCAGACATCTTTCAAAAAATCAGAATAACTATTTTCTCTTTCAAGAAAAAAAAAATATAGCCCTATTAGGCTGTACATACCCTACTTTCCTTGATAGCTCACCTATAATTAGAGAATCAAAACCCTCTGCCAAAGTCAGTGATATTTGGAAGAATGATCATCCAAGGTGACAGAAAATCAGTCTTGACCGAGGGAGGTGTCAGAAGGTGAAAGGCTGCATACATTAACATGTTCTTAACTGCACTATCATCCTTAACTATAGGGAAACTGGTTAGACCTCCCTTCCATCAGCACCTCAGCCAGTCTTGATGAATCATGTCTTCTGAAGTTTGAAAGCTTTTGTCTACAGTGCCTTGACCCACAACTAACAGCTGAAAGCTGGGTTAGAAAAAATCAAGCCTTAAAATCCTAACTGGAAAGTGAATGTGGGATTTTTTTCCTTGTAGTTCCACAGTCAAAGCACATAGCATTCAAAGATCAAGCCAGAGAGATGGGAGGCGTGTGGAGGACGAAGAGAGAAGAGCTCTTCCCTTTTAAAAAATGAAGTAATTAGCTTAGTGAGTGCAAAAGTAGGAGAGAAAGGAAAGGGAGATCCTTTTGTTAGACATTTATAATACAATCCTCTCTCCTGGACATGTGTGCTTGCAACATATTACAAGATTGCACACACTGATGAATGTAAGGAGTAGGGCACCACTACATTACTTTCAAGGGCACCCATCTGAGAAATTCTCATTTCTAGAAGAAGGAGATGTTCTATCCGTGTGCAGTGCATTTTTTTCAGAGACTGACAGTTGTATTGGAGACTGTCAGCTTACCCTTAGCAAACAAATGTTATTCCTCTGGTTTGAAACAGAGGGTGGAACCTCTGGTTAAAATGAGCATTTCCCCAGGTTTTTAGGGATGTTATGATTAGGACTTTACAGGGAAAGGGACAAGAGTTCAGGAGCTAGCAAGCATTGAAACAACCCAAAAGCCCTATAGATAATCTATAGATCTAGAAGTTCCCATGAGGCAGCCCTTTGTATGTTGGGTAATCTTCAGCTGAGGAAGTCTTCTGTAAAAAGAGATCTTCAATGTATTTAGTGAATGCTCGGAATAGCAAATTGGCTATGTTCAGGAGCATAAACAGCCAAACAAGCAAACAGCCAATTTACATTTCCCCTATTACCATTAGCAAACACCTCTTCTAAAATAAAGTCTTTCAGCCCCTAATTGCAGCTTGAATTTCAGTATTAAAAGACACAGCTAGACTGTGGCAAGGGGAAGAGCTATGAGTAACTATTATATAAACTCCTTCTCTTTGAACCTTGCATCACACACTGCTCACCAGTCACACAGCCTTGCCTCTGAGCTTCTTTGTCAGAATATAATGGGCAGAAGTTGGAAGCACATCTCAGTTCATTGTTAGCGCTGTGTAAATCTCCAGAGTAATTGAAATAATACAAATTGCAGGACTTGATTGAATGAAAGAATATCCAAACGGAAGAGAAAAGAGCAAAGGCAGAGTAAACTGTTCTGAAAGCAAAGGTGAGTGTGTTGTCATGAAACTTTGAGACCCAAAAGAGGAAATTTATCCTTCAGGGAAGTTTAAAAACCTCTTGGGAAATTTTCTTAATAGGGACCCACATCACATGGGAGAGGAGGCAAGTAGGGAAGTCTGTCTGAGCTAAACAGCTCCCTCACCCTGTCTTCCTGTACCTTTGTCCACATAGAGAAAGATACGATTTGTTCTGCTCAACAGGGCTTTCACATACACTTATCCCATGTGTTCTCATGCTCTCCTTGCACTTTCTCACTGTAAAAAAACTTTTAGATATTTTTTCTATCCCTCCCACTAAATTATCTTCCATCTGATACACCCTGCTGTTTTCCAACTTCTCTTCCCCTGTAACATTAAGCTCATGGAAATCTCCACTTGCATTTGAGGGCTGAAGTAAAATCAAGTTAAAGCAATTTCAACAAAAGGTCTCTTTGACAAAGAAAAGGTATTTTGGGTGGCTCCAAACTGAGTTTGTATTAATCACTTTGACAAACTAGTGCTTTATGGAGAACTTTGGAAACTAGTTTGTCAAAGTGATTAATAATAATTATTATTATTTTTAAAATAATAAAATTAATTATTTTATAATTATATTATTTTATATTATATTATATTATTATATATAGTTATTATAGTATAGTATAGTATAGTATAGTATATTAGTATATTATATATTATTATACATTATATTATTACATATTATATATATTAATAATTATATTAAATAAATATTATTATTATTTAATCACTTTGACAAACTAGTGTCATCTGTACAAAAATGGGGAAAAAAAAAGAAATATAAGTTTGTTTAAAATAAATCAACATTTAAAAACCATTTTCCATTTTCTTTCTTTTGTCTTTTTTTTTTTTTTTTGTCAGAAATCAGCTGCTATCTATTCTGTCTAAGTTTGTGATATATAACCTGAATTTACTTCAAAAGTGTCAGAATGTATTGTGAACTTCTATTTGAAGAATGTATTTCAACTTTTCTTGGCATGAGACTTGGTTTCTTCCTGCACTTCCAGGACTCCCTCACTTCCTCCTGTTCAATCACTCTGATTATTATCCCTATTCTGCCCATGGTCTAAGGAGTGTGTATGACTGGGATCTTTCCCTTGGTACTCCAGCTCAGCCTACACACAGGCTTCACATATAGCTTTCAGCACAGCATCTCTAAACATTTCCTGTTCAGTCAAGGTTTTGTGCTGACGCTCATGATTTCTCATCTCCATCGCTGAAACATCCTTTGCCCTAATCTGTACAAATGGCATCGTGTTCATCAACAACCACTCAGAATAATGTAGCAAAAATCCCTTCTTGACAGGATGCAGGGGAATTATGATTGCAAACCAGAATTTGGGGGTAATCATGCAGCACTCTAAATCTCCTCTCTCTCGACTCATTTAGTTCTCCATCATCTTCCTCCCTTCTGCGAGACATATCTGCACTAAGTTGTATTTAATTGCCCAGAAATAAAGCGGTATGAAAATATACACTCTTCCTGTTAAAAAGTGCTGCTCCACATCTAGTCACAGAAGCATCTGGCACTAATAACAGAAAGGCAAGATGGTCATACCAGCATAACATTGTGTCTGAAAGATCTGGCATTCAAAGCTACAAAGGTAAAACCTGCCCAGCTCCCCTACTTTATATTACGGTCCCTGTCTTTAAGCAATAGTAAAGCATAGGTTCTCCATAAAGCCTACACACTCATGAAGCTTCAACCATTTTAATTTCCTTTTAAAAGCATAAAAGGTTGTTGCATTTTTTGTTGGAGTGGGTTGTTTGCTGTTGTGGTGGTTGTTGGGGTATTTTTTTAAATTCTCCTTCCTATTCTGATTATAGAGATCAGCTTAATTTAATCAAAAATACATTGCATGTCTCCAGGTCACTAGCTTTCAAATGACACAAGCTCCATAAAAACCTCATGAAGTCTTTCCTGACAAAGCCATAGATAGTCATGGGATATTAGAATAGAAATGTAATTTTTGAAGAACATATAGTGCACAGGGAAGCTGCTGGTTGGCAGCCCCCAAGGTTGCAGCCCCCCATCCATGCACTGGCAGATTGAAATATCTCAGGATTCTGACTCAGTCTTGCCAACTCAGTGCTGGCCTTACTGTGGAGCACAAAGGTGAATCAGCATCAGTGACTCTTCTCATACAGTGCTTTATTGCCCAGCTACTGAGGTACTTTTTTTATGCCACTACTTGCTGAACTACTCTGACTGAAAGCAGGCACTTGAAGGCTTTTGTAGCCTGGGGAGGAAGCCATCAGTATCTGTTCCTAAGGAAGAGCTCACAGTGAGCAAGCAAACCACAGCCCATATTTGGGAGACAGGTATTCAGCAACAGACTAAGCGTACCCTCAGCTTTCAGGTTGGCCTGCTCAGGGCAATAATTGCTTGGTTGCAAGAAAAGGTGAAAAGTTTTCAATCCATCCACAATTCACATTTCATTTATCAGTTCCTTGATCCTCTCAGCTCCCTCCAGGCATCTTTTTCTCTGACATTTCTGCCCTCAGCAACTGGAATATGCCTCCCAGGCACTCTTCATTGCTATAGTAATGCCCGGGCATCCTTTTCTATTAAGTTACCAGCTTTCTTTTCCTTCACTCCCTTTCAGACCCAGACTTTGGAGTGCTTCTTACAAAATCTCTTTATCCAACATAAGCTTTCCATCCTTCTTGATTCTGCTCTGCTGCTCTTCTACCAGTGGACTTCTAAGCTGTTAATTATGCATTTTAAGGTGTCCTCTGCATTTCTGGGAAGCTGAGCACAATACCTATAGTTCCTTATCTAAATATTTTACGTACCAAACTACAATCTCTTCTTAAAACATTGCCTCACCAAGTACTTCAGATTGCAGCCGAGTCTCTGATGATGTTTTTAAAGGCAGTGCCCGTGAAGACTGCTATTTTTGTCTCATGCTGCTCAAAAATAAATTCTGCTCTTGTGATGCCTGCTTCCTATAGCAAGTGACAAGCTTTGCTCTTAACAGTGAGCATGTAATCACACACTGCACATTTCAGCTTCATATGTACTGATTTCTTAAAGATTTTTAAATTATCCAAGTGTGGAATATTTGGGCATATGGACTGCCTTGTAATCCTGTTTGTTCTCAATACATCACTGCCAAATTACATCCACAGTACTAAGGTTTCTATTGTAATTATAGCCTCCATAAGGCTGCAACTGTCCAACAAAGAGAATTCAGTCAGGTCAAAACAGTATTTGAATGCCATTAAGGCTATGGGGGGCTGCCTGGTAGTGCTGTGCTGACTTGCTGTTGTGTTAATTGGTAGTCACAGATGCAGGCATTGAAAAGGAGCGGTTGGAAGTTGGGTGAAACACAATCTGACATAATTAGTGAGAGCTGGTGAGGAGGTGGACGCAGACTTACAGGCAAAAGAAGCTCCCTGCTTGCCAGCTAAAAATGCATCTCTGTCTCTGGCTGCAGGGGTTGCTTGCTGAGTCTTGCTTCCATCTGCTTGGAAGATGGCTCTCCAAAGGTGGCAGACCAAATCCTGCACTCAGACAAAACACATTTCCTCTGTAGCACAAAGAGGAAGCTCTGAACAGAGGGAGAAAACAACTGTGAAATCCAATCTCAACCAAGCACGAACACTTGAGCCAGAACAGTCCTCAGTGTTGAGACACCCCTGAGGACAGCTTGTTACAGCAATTTCCCTGATTACCAAAAGAGTTCACTCTGCAGCACAAGATGACATCTGCTCCCTCTTAGCTGGGTGCTTCATCTGGACACTGCTATGCAACCAAACCAAGTCCCAGGCTAGGCCAACTGCTAAGGCAAAGACAAGACTTAAATGCAAGCCATGGCCTACACTTGAGAACACACTGCAGTGGGAAGAGAAGCAGGTATTCCCCCTGGACATTCACCCCTGTTGCTTTACCTGAAGAGACCAAATGTGTCCTAGCACAGAACATGTTGCAGAGTGCAAAGGAACCCCCGGAGTGCTGTTCCTTTACATTTCAGACATCCTTTTCTCTCACCTGAAAAACTGGGTTACCAAACATGGGACAGTGGCTCTTGTCTATACTCTGCTACCTGTTTCTCAGCTTGGGCAGTCTCTTTCCCAAAGCAAAGAGACTGACTCTAACATTGACAAGGCAGCTGAATTCAATATCCTTCATACACATATTCAGACACCCTTCTTTCTGGAAGGTGGAAGGGAAAATATCCTTACAATTCTTCTCAATTTAAGTCAGCCTAGCTGCACTCTTTCAATTTGGCATACACTGTTTCTTAGAGAATACCTATCTGCTTTTTTCCATTCTCCAATTTACTCAGTCTGTGGGAGATTTTATGCTTCCTTGAGAAACTCTTTCAAAGGAGATGCACAGCCCATAAGGCATTTGAACTAAAAGCCCAGTCCTGGTGCAAGATTGCAATTTCAATTAATAAGAATTGTGAGTCATTATACATGTTATGTTATGTGCTATGTATCCATGAGGATTTATTTATGCTCATTGGAATTGGAGCATGAAGACCTCTAAATATGACTTGCTCCTCCTAGAACAGCCTCAAGTCTACCCATTCCATACATCACAGACAGGAGAGTTCTCTGGCTTTACCCAGTTTTTCACTAGCCTTGTTATGCAAAAGGGTCTCCTGACCAAGATGTAAATCTCATGTTCCATTTAAGTCCTTCATCTTCATCTCTATTTGTGGGCAAGGCAAACAGATGATTCCCTTTTCTCTGAAGCAAGCTTTTTCCTGCTGTAGGTTTATCATATCTACAGCTAGGCAATCCATACCTTGAATTACAATACCCCAAACTGGATGATTAGCTCAAACACTAAGTACAGGGGGGAAGTGCTATTCCTAATTTATACACAATTTGTATGTATACATATCTATGCTAGCATTCCTAGTTTTGTTATAATGTTACCATATTTTTTACTCGCAGGTCAGCAAAGTTGCTATTTCTTTTTTGCCCATCTGAAATTTTTGTGACAGACTCCTCCTAACAAGATACAGGCATTTGTACCTTGTTCTTACAAAATTTCATTCTACTGCTTTTCAGATCAGGTTACAAAACTGGAAATATCTTTTTGAATTCTCTTTCTGCTGAGCAGTGTGCCCACAGGCCCTCTGTGCCTGGTTGCCACCTGCAAGTTTAACTAGCAGACTCACTCTAACATCAACTGTATCATTTACTGAAGAGATGCAAGCTTCATTCCCTCCAGAACCAACACCACCACTAAAATAGGTGCTGTCTGAGCACAGCACTAAAAGATGACCCCACATCAGCAGAGCTTGCTGAGCCAATGGCCCTGCTTGAACACAGTTTAAAGCTACAGCTAACCTTCACCATGTCTGCAGCACTCTAACACAGGACCCTGATCCATAAAGGACACTTTTGATATGAACCCCCAAAACCCTGGTGACTGTCCAGAGATCTGGCAAGCCACCAGAGTTCTTGTTCATGGTAATTACCAGAAACTGTGTGACCCAAGTTCTTTAGAAGCTAGCAGATCTGTAAGTGGACATCCTAAGTCCACAAAATGACAAAATACAGATACATCCCTTTAGCTACAAACACTCCATGGCCATCATTTAACTTGTGTCACTGAAAGAATATATTTCTCTTGATTTAAGTACAATAAAGTCTTGAGGTTTATCTACACCTCTAACATCAAGGCACACTAATCATCTCCTTAAAGAAAATAAGCAGACATGATTTATGCCTTTGGTAAAATGTTATCAATTTACAGCAATCAAAATAATTAGCTTAATTAATTCCCATTAATTTATTTACATTGCCTAGGAAAGTTTTTTGCCTGGATAGCTCCACTAACTGCAATGTTATGTTTCAAAGAAACACCAAAGCAGAGTTGTTCAGTTGTAGATCATGTTTAGCATGTGACCTCAAGCCATATTGGCTTTGGCCAGCTCTGAAATCTTGGAAGCTGTTATCCCTCAGATAATTCACTCTCTCAGGATTTCAGTCAGCTTAGGAGGTGAGTGCTCCCCTTGAAAAATCAGACATAAACCACAGAAGAACTAAAAATAGAGACCCCTTTGTCTGACCCCATCAGGGACAAGAAAAGTACAAACATGGCCAAACCTGGCAAGTCAAAGTTAACCCTTTAAATCCCACTGGAACCCTGAGCTTGGCTCTCCATTAATATTTCTGTGCAGAAATTGCTCCACATTTTTCTGTTAATAACTTAAGTAAACACAAGTTAATTTGCTAGTTTTTCTTCTGCAACAAGGCTTGTGGAATGCCATCTCCCACTGAGGAAAAAAAAATGTTATGTTACTGCACTGGTCTAGGCTTTATAGAAGCTTTCCCCTCTCCTCTTCTTGCCTCCCACCCTCTCACTTGCACACTTATTTTCCTCGAGTGCTTCATGGAGGCTTTTATAAACAACTGGACATATTCATTCTAACAAGCACTTGGGCCAGTCACATTCAATTCTGTATAACCCCTTGCAGTGCTATTCAATAAAATGGGAATAATTACCATAGCAACTGCAGCATGTGGTACATATGGTGCCTCTGAGAAACAAAGCATTTTCTTTCTTTCTTTCTCTTTTTATCCTTTTTAAAAAAAAAAAGAGAAAAAGCCACGTACATTAGTTTTTAATACAAAATGATATCTTAAGGTCTTTATTAGAGGGGAAAAAAGGTTTTCAAATGAAGAGCTGTTTCTCACTGCCTAGAAGCTCAGATAATCAATTCTTCATACATCACCATTCTTTAATTCTTCATTACCTCACATTATCAATGTGTACACTTTTGCAGAATGCAAATAGGTACTTAGACAACAAAGTACCCTGATTACATCTTTCTGTGCTCCAATATACAGCACCAAGGGAAGGGTCTTGTTGACTTGTGGAAAGATTGTATTGAACCTGAAGAGTAGCAGTCCTTAAGAGCTGCCTTGCACATCCTCTGCAGTCTTCCTTTCCCCTGACAGGGACAGCTGAACCATAGACATGAAAGTGCTGCAGTGCACATCTCATGTCCTGAACACACTGGTAACATCTTGTTATTAACACTGAGCTGCAAAACTGAGCATTGCAGAAGTTGTTTCACAAATGGTTCCACAGAAGGCAGCACAACCCAGATGTGGGGCTGAGGACCATTTGGAATTGGTAACTGCATCAGTCTTATGTTTGTGAGTCAAAGTCTTAAAATGCTTTGCCAAGATGAAGGTGTCGTAGCTTCTAAGCCTGACTAGATGTAATCCTGCTGACTGTACAGCTAGGATCACATGCTCACATGTGCATGACATGCACATTGAGTTTTTTGATCATGAAAGAATGGTGAATTCTTTAAGATCAATTTCTTAAGCCCACAGCTCCAAAACCCAAGTTACAACACTGCCAGCATGTTCCACAAAAGAGCTCTAAGGTAGTGTAGTTTTTTAGCATCTAGCTAGAAACTGAAACTGGAGTGGGCCAAGAGATGGAAGAGGGATAGTGCTCTTGTGGACTCAGCCTGTAAGTTAGGTATTCTTACTAGAGTTTTTCTCAGCCTGGAAGTCTGATCCTATTGAATTCAGAGGGGCTGAACAAATACTACCCTGTGTTAGCACTCCCAAACCAGGTCATATCCTCCATACCATCATCCTGCAGCAGGGTGTCTCACCTCAAACACAACTTATCAAGTCCTTAGTCAAACTCTCCTGGCACAGCAGGCTGTAGGGTTTACTGCCTAAAATTAGCAGAACCCAGGGGAATCCTAAGGGACAAAGATCACCCTTTAAAGCCTCAGAACTTCTGTACCAGGCTTTGTTTCCAGTTAAATGCTTTCTTTGATCTCTTTTTGTTGTCATCCCACAGAACAATACCAGAAAAAGGTTTCCTGAGTGTGCAGATGTCTTCTAGACTCAAGCTTAAGAGAAAGCAAAGATGTGGTATGCATGCCTCCCTGCCTCTACCCCACTGCCCCCTCCATCCCTGAGCTGCCCAGAGCCTGGCTCTTCAGGAAGATGAAGCATCATTGGGAAGGGTGGCAATGCTGCAAATAAAACCTTCCTACCTGTAAGAATGACTTCTACATGAAGGACTCTCCTTTCTCAGATACTATACACCTGGAAGAGTCCCAGGTATTTAGATTTGTAGGGTTTTTAAAGAATCCTTTTGATGTCAGGAATAGGTATCTGTAAATCTGGCATGAAAGTGAGGATTGGTTATACTTAGCTGTACACATTTTTGTACATGCTGTGTGCAGAAATGGCTACCTGAAGCATGTAAACGTGGACCTGGTTTTGCCTGTTTCCAAGCTCTGTTTTAGTGATCTATTGAAACTTCATTGTTAAATTTCTGCCAGGCAACCATTAGTGCACATTCACTCTGCAGTCTTCATTCACCAAACCCAGCAGAAGAAAGCACAGCCCTAGAAGTGCTGATCACCAAATGCCATTGAGAGCTGAAATAAACATTATTTTTCAAAACTGAATTATTGGATACCATTTTACCCTGTATATCATTTTAGCATGGAAAACATGAGCTCACATTTTAACTAATAATGCCTTCAATAAAAACAAAATCCCTTAGTATTTTGGGGAATATGTTATTTCACCAAAACAAATCTTGGACTGGGATAACATAAGTTAACTGAATGCAGTTTCCTGTCATCATCACCCTCTCCACATTTAGATGAATCTATTTTCAGCTGTTCTGCCACCACCCAGCAGCTGAGGTTTTTTGTTTGTTTGTGCATTTTTCTGTGGGGGTTTTGTTTGGTTGATTTTGTTGTTGTTGTTGTTTGGTTTGTTTTTTTTCAGACAAAAAGCCACTAGAGAGCGCTTCTTCCACAGCAAAGGGACAAGCTCTGTAAACCTGCTTGTGTGAGAGACAATATTGGTGAGAAGTGGAGAATTCAGTGACATGGGGAATTATTATGCATCATTCATTTCCTTGTAATTTAACTCTCAGTAACAAAAGCATAATGTATAGTCTGGTTTACTGGGCTGATTTACAACACTTAAGTGAAAAGAAGATTTCCTTCTCTTCTTTTCATGCTGACATGGCAGATACAAAATGTGCATCTCCTAACTTGACATTGCTATAGACAAAGCAATGCAGAAAAAAGACCTACAAGATCAGGGTACAGGGAATATCAGAGAGAAGCAAGTCCATAACTGCGAGGTAGTGCCTTACACTCTCACTGCCCACAAGAAAACCTACCAGCAACAGGTCACCAAGGCAGACTCACAGGGAAATGGGACTCTCACTCTTTGCTGCAGCTGTGTGGTTTGGCACCTTCTCACAGAGGCTGATGTCTCTGATCAGGAAGTGTGAGCTTGCCTTATCTTGTGCCAAAACACTGTTCTCAGAGACTACTTTCTCTTTTAAATGCTAAGTCTCGTTTTGTCATCTGGGCATGGAAGCAAGTAGATAAATCCTACTCCTATAGGGTTATTCATTTTATGAGACCATGTTAGAGCACCATACTCATATCAGGTGTAGCCATGAACTCCCTTTGCTCCTTTACCACATGTAAGAATATTGGATAAGAAAGCCTTGCTATGCTGTTAGCAAGACTTAGAAACACCAGTTGGTACTTTCCCTTTCTCACCCTAATCTGAAAGGCTAGAGAGAACATCATTACAAGGCATCAATACAGCCTCAACTTTTGCCCTGGATTCTTTAACCCAAACCTCTGTCAGCACCTTGCAAGTTTGGTTTGCTAGTTAAACAAACAAACAAACAAAAACCAAAATATATCAACAAAAATCCAAATCAAACAAACAAGCACAAACATAAACAAACCCCCAAAGGAAAAAACCCAACCAAACAATAAAACCAATACAGGAAAACCTCACCCTCACAGACAGGAAAGTAGCACACTTTTAGCCTTGGTCAGAAGCACTCCTTTTCTGCCCAAAGGTGAAAAGTAGGTTCTGTGGCAATGTGAAATCTCACAAGAATGAATTTAATCTCCTGACTTCTATGCCTTCTGTGGTTCTGAGTTAGTCAGAAAAAATATGACAGTAACGCCAAGAGTTGTGTTCTAAAGAGTATTTCAGAGCTGAGCAAGAGGCATCATCCTGTAATCTCTTTAAACATGCAAATGCCTGTGAAAAAACATCATGTTGTAAGCCAGAGAAGTGTCTGATACTTGAGAACCAGCCCTAGTCCTTTTAGTCTGTCTATGGGACTTAAGGGAATAACAGAGACTCCTTTATTTTCAGCTGAGAAAGCAGAATAGAGCAAAGGGCAGATACAACAATTAATGCTCAAGGAAGCAGGAGAGATGGGCAAAATGTGACTGCCTTTAACCTAAGTAAGAGCCCTGCAGTGTCTGGAGGGCCAAAGCAGCACACGACTCCAAAAGAGTCTTGGTTTTGAGACATGACACATGAGAACAATAGTCATGAGAGAGACACCACTTTTCTCTGTGATGGCCATTGAGCTCCCTGAGGAATGAATTGCCATCTGCCAGGTGCCAACTGTTTTGCTGTGAAGGAGGGATGAATGATGCCATAGCAATACTGGAAAAACTCTACAAACAAGTTGGGTAAACAGAGGCTATGGCAATATTTATAGTAGGCCAGATGCCATTCTCCACATTAAGCCAGGAGATTCCTTTGGCCTGCTCAAATGCTGGCAGTTGTCTATTTTTGCCTCATAATTGATACCTCTGCCCACAGACACAAGGAAAAGCTCCTTTAGGTGCCTCACACTCACCATTTCATTCTTAAGCACATTTCTTAATCAAAAGGATGATCTCTCTCGTGGACTTCTGTTCAATAGTGTGAGACCTGGAGGAAAACCAGTCATCCTGGATAGCAAAGAAGTCAAACAATGAAGTTTATGTCTTTACAAGCAATACATTTGACATTTGGCAGAGGACACAGGTGCAAACCTCAACAGACCCTCAATCCTCTAAAGGGCAGGAGTTCTTGTCTGAATCATATGCGCTATGGAGTCCAGGATAGGTCTGAGAGTATCACAAAGCAAATACCAAAAACCCCCAATGTGCTACCACAGCTCTGTTACTGAGTCACTTCCTTTATCTTCAAGATTTATTGTAACAAACAATTCCTGCAGGAAAGATCATCTCAGTTGGATAACAATGGCTCCTTCAGGGAGTCTGATAGGAGGTAGTGTGGAAAGGAGCCAACTCTGCAGTGGTTTAGGTCTGACACTGCTTCCAGGTGGACTGCATGAAACCCATCTCTAGACTAAAGAGTTCCCAGTCTGTAGCCTTGATATTAGAAGGGCCCTCTAAGAAGGAAAATCATTATGTCTTTCCTTGATATACAAATTAACAGACTGGACAAAACAAGAAGCAGCAAACAGTAAAAGAAAACAGGATCCTTCACTGAGTGTCTCTCTAATAGTAGTCACATATAACCAGTAGTAGCTATGATAGTGATATAATCTGTGTAATGCAAATCACAGGAGAGCCTGGTACCTGTTAAACAAGCCAGGAGGCTGTGGCTGCAGAGGCTTGTGGAAAAACTTTGAGGCTTTCAAGACAGTTTGTAAGGGAGAGAGTTTGCTGAAATAACTCTTACAAGAAGATGTGATAAAATGGCACGTGTGCCGAAGTCTTCCAGTCCTGTGGCTCACTTCAAATAGCAAGCAAATGTGTAGACATACACGCTTCTGTTTTGTAAGGTACATTGATGACCCAACAGTGGTGAACCAGAGAGCAAGAAAAGAGCAGCAGCTGGTTAGTGTGAAAGCACTGGGAGTCGCCCTGAACTGAGTCCTTGTACCTGACATTGTCTTTACCTTGGCCAGCAGGCAATTCTGTAGGAACAATGTTATAGCAAATGGCTGGATTTCAAGTAAATCGTTCACTATAACATGAACTATAAGGGCCATTACAAAGCAGCCAGTATGTCTGGCTCATGTTTTGCTCAGTTCGTTGGGACCTGTCCACAGCGCATTCCCAGCAGACAGGAGCAGTGACATACCACAGAGCTCTGCAACTGGAAGCTTAGTCACATCCACTGACTCTTTGCTGGAGAGAAGTGCAAATCTGTATAAGCAGGTGCAAATTTCACTGAAGCCAACATTGTGCTGTTGACACTCAACATCGCTGTCAACCCCAGTTGTGATCTATTGAAGTTCTTGTTCCCATAGTTTTCGGGAGGCTGGCTGTCACTCCACATCAACTATGAGAAAAAGTCTACCTTGAATACCTACCTTATTGGAATAAACTTTCCAGTTTAAACAGGCAGCTCATCATTTCAGTAAATTCTCAGGTATATTTGTATTCACACTGAAATAAGAAACAAAATCAAACCTTATACAACTCCCCTGGGAGCCACTTCTGAGACTTATGAAAGTTTCAAACTCCCTGAGCATTGATGCTAAAGTATGCCCTTCCTAAATAGCCCAGCAAATACATTCTGCAATTCTTCTGAGTTATGATCACAAGAAAACCCCACAGAAATAAAGATCTTTTTATTAGTCCCAGTGTACATAAACTCAAATTAATTCGCTGATGAAAAAAAAATTGTTAAAGGTAAATGTGGGTTGAGAATATGTTCTCCCTTCAAATATCATCAGTACAAACTGTCCTAATGCTTGAGATTAGGAAAATAAAACAAAACAAAACAAAACAAAACAAAACCCCAAAACCCCAGCAAAACAACCCGAGGTCCTCAGGAATTCCCAGAAGAATCCTACAGTGTTGCTACAAGCACACATTTGGCAGATACAGCCAAGCTTTCAATATGTCTTGGCATTACTAAACTCTTAAATCCCAGCTGAAATCCAAATCATAACTTGTTAGCCACCAAAGGCATGTGCTTATGTTTCCCAGGTTTGATTAGATGACTTACAGAATTAACATAGACTGCCCAAATAAAATATTCTGTGCTTCAACACTTGCACATTATTAAACATATTAGTATTGATACAGCTCAAGTTATCCAATTCATCTTACATCAGTACTTATGTGCTTCACAGTGTGAAGGCACAGTTAATTCTAACATTTCCAACTCACATGATCTGAAACCTTCATATTTTTCCATGAGCTCAGTGGAAAATAATTTCAAATAATAAATCAATGTAATAATTCCACAACTGTTTGTGAACTGGGGGGGCTGGAGAGAGAGAGAGGATTGTTAAATGAATTATTCATTGAGAACTATTCCCTTCTGTCTCTCAAGAAGTCTTCCAAAAGCTGTAATGCGCTCAGCACGGGAAGCTGCAGAAGCGTTTGCTAAAGTTACAGCAGGAGGCTCCAGGCTTCTTTTTTGCTAAGAGACCTGCTCAGTTTCTGGGTAGAACAGTTATTGTATGGATTTCCTCAGAAGTGTCAGCACAGTAAACTGAGCCTGGGATCAGAGAGTTGTGCTGGATCCCTTTGGTTCTGTTTAGCATCCACACAAGCAAGAAAAGCTCTACTGCCCCAGTAACAGCCTCGGTAAACCACAGGGAGCTGCATCGCCTTCAGTTTGTGAAGATTTGCACAGCTGCTAAAATGACAATGAACTAGCAAGAATATTCTGCTTGTCATGCAGAGGAAGGAATAAGAGGCAATCCACTTCCCTGGTTGCTCTGATGCTGCAATGCTAATGGGAATATCAAGCAGTACAAGGTATTTTTGTCAAAAAAGGCAACAAAGGCAAACAATTAACAGATCTCTTGAGTAAGACTCCAGCTTTACCTAACCACTTTTCAGAGTCAGATCAATATTACATTTCACTGGATAACCTGCCACTTTTCATGGATTTTGTGGGTTTAGGGCTTCTAAATTATATATTTCATTATTAACATTACTTCAAAAGGCAAGATATTCTCAATCTTATCCATTCAGAAAAGTTTGCAAGAAATAATTTAAGTTCTACTAGAACACATAATTGGAACTTCTCCCTTTCATTGCATACTAAGAATATCCTCCTATAAGTGACAACATGTGCCTGTAAATGAGATTTCTACCATGCACATGCAAAACTATGTTTGTATCACTTCAAAGACTGTACAATCTATTAGTGCATTCTGGGGATTTTCACCACCTGAAAAAGTGGATTGAATGAAGCGTTTCCTTGCTACACATTTAAATATGTTATTTTTTCGCCTGTGTTCCATACCGACTTTGGATAGAATTGTAGTGCAGCTACGTGGTGTACAATGTGAAATCAGTGAGTAAATAGATAGGAGTAGACCATGTCCTGAACACAAGGGACCAGAGGAGGAGCGTATAGATGTTGTATCTTATCAGAGGTACACCAACCCCTAAAGATGGCTTTGGAAAACTTATGGTATCATTTCAGATGCAACGGATAGTCAGAACTACAGTTTTGATGTTTTGTTTTTTTTAACATCTTGAACAACAAAACCCCTTAGATTAGCTTTGTTTTATCAGAGAGGGGAATTCAGTCTTTGCATAAGCCTGAGAAAAGTGAAGCGAAGCGTTCTCCAAAACTCGTTTTGAAAATCTGAAGGTCAGAATGGTTCAAGGATGGTTTAAGCTGTAAACCCCTTCTAAGTCTTCCATCATCAGAAAAACACAGTTCTTTCCTCAATTTACATTTTTACCCAGTTAGCCTTCAAAGTAATTTTGTTTTAGGTATAACACAGCTAATCCATCAATTCTTCCACTACAAAGGCAGTCAGCCCCAGGATCTCTGCACTTCCTCTGGTTCGCCTGCATCTTCACCCTCAGATGAGGGTCCTGGTACTTTGATACTCCAAACCACACCATGCACACACAGAGAAAAAGGTGCTGCCAGCAAATGCAAATAGCCAAAGCATCACAGATCTTCAATACCGCAATCTGTTTCTGATTTCTGAGGAATTTCCATTTTTTTCAAAATGAAAATAAAAAATAATTTGAAAACTCCAGTCTCCTCCCAATTTCTCAAGCCTATATACTGCATTATAATTAATTCAGAGTATTCACAAGACTAGGCAGTACCCTACCCATATTCCAGGTGCCCATCTGTGCCCACCTGGTAGGCACGTGGTCTACAGTCCCTAAAGCATCCTGCTCTAAGTGCAGATGTTACTAGTAGTCCCTCACTTTCCCACAGCTACATCCAGAGATATCCTAGGGGTCTTTCTGGCTTCAAGGCACAGGACAACCATGTGAGCATCACCTACCAGCTGGGCAGCAGAAAGGAGAATTGCTTTTCTCATTGTCTACAGTCGCCTGTGGCTCTTTCTGTGCTGAATGAGGACTCAAGATATATTGCAGAGCATAATGTCATCAGGGACAGATCCTAACTAAGGTACCACTGTGGACAGGTGAGACAGTCAGGACAACTGTGTACAAAGAAGTTAAACATACAAGTAATTTCTCTGAATGCTTAAAAAGTACTGAGGGATTTAAAGACCTCACGAGCCAGAGCTATCAATCTGAGCATAAAATATCTGGCAAAATAACACCTACTATCTTAATGGACAACAGGAAATGGATAAATTGGGGCCTTAGCTTGTATGAGTAATCTCTTTGCAGTTGCTATTTGGTACCTCCCAGGATCACTTTGAAGATTAAAAATGAAATTAAAAAACCCCACCAGTGACTTAGTTGGATGAATTCCGCCCTATTCAGCAGCTAAACCTGGAGTAATTCCATTCATTTTGGTGAAATAGTCTTCTTTTTATACTGCTTTAACAGAGGCTTTGGCCTGGGATCATCTCTAACAACTTATCCTTTTCCAAGTTAATAGAATTTAAAATATTTGGAGGGGCAGGGATTTTAAAGGTAAGCAAACAATAAGCACACACACACCCAAAAAAAAAACCCAAACCCAAGCAAACAAAAAAAAAAGTGGGGGAAAATAAAAAGAGGAGAAAAGCAGAGAACATTTGGCAAAGAGAAAGTGGGAAAAGGATGAAAGAACACTGAGACTTTTGAAAAGACTTCCAATTGGACTAAAATGATGATAAATGGAGGTGCAGCACTGGGGTCAGGCTCCTCTCGATAACAGGATCCGAGTGCTCTCAAACAGTTGGTGTCTGTCAGTTATGTGGGAGCCCCTTTGGTCTCCTGTGACTAGAGTTTTTCATCGTGCATTTCTGACAGGATAAAGCAGGCTGGCTAAACAGGATAATTCCCACATTCTGCTGGGTGAGTCATTTCCCTCATGCTTTTGAAAAACCTTGCAGGCAAAGGGGAGCCATGCTGACAAAGCAGAGGAAGTGCACTTTTTTGGATTTCACAGGGCGCCTGGTTCAAACATGTGTCGCCATGACAGAGAACACCTGCAGCATAGTTCAGTGGCAGTCTGGCAAACACAGCCAACCGGCTCAGCTGGGGCCCTGAACAACACGTGGGCTGAAGGGCTTTATTCTTTATTTTTACCTTATTTATTTAAACCTTTGGGGCACTAGGATGAAACCTTCAGCCAGTGCACTTCTCTCTCTCATTATATGGCAAGACTCAATAACTGAATTAATGAAGCTGCCCAATGTAGAAACAATCTCTACAGAGAAGAGCCCCATGGTGTGAAGGAGAATATGTGTAGCTTAATGCTGCTTGGCAAGGCTCAGCTCAACTGGAGCATCACAGCATTAACAGTGTGCCTGAATGCCAGTTTAGCATTATGGAGGTAGAAGGGTTGCCATTGAGAGCAATCTGAGCGGCTGGTGAGGTGGCTGAACCTGGTGATTAGCAGACTAATGACCCCCTGTGGCGTACAACTCATTAATCAACCATTACAATAATCATTTCCAAGAATAGTTTCAGTCGTATCAGGAGAAAAAGGCTGGGATACTTAGTCTGTAACCACTTTGGGCCAATTTGAATTCAGCAGTTCTGGCAGCCAGAAGTGGTATTTCTGAACTGTTAAGTGCTTTAGCTCCTGCCCAGGACCCAGAGTTCTTCAAAGCCTCTGAGTTAAAAAATGTCTTTGGCCAATGACCTCTCACAGCTCCTTCTTTCTTCCCTGCTCTGGTCACCCTTTCCATCAGCATGCACACCACATTTCTCTGCCCTGGCTGCCATAATGCTAAGCATTCAAGGCAGAAGTTTCCAGCCCTTCTTGTCAGTGTCAAACATCCACTCAGCCTCTGGGCCAGTGGGCTGACAGCAGTTACAGCTGAGCACTGATGCATCCAGTACAAATTGAACCACACTAATCCTTAACTCTACACCAAATGAGGGAGAAAACAGAGGGCCAAATAAGGTTTCATGCAAACTGTGGCTCAACTGCACTCACACCACATCCCCAGGGTTACAGCACCATGATGGGAGGTCATCTGAGTGGGCTCCATGGCAGACATGCTGGGTAAAAGCACTTGCCATTGACATACACTGCCAAAACACACAGCGGATCCCAGCTGATGGCAGACAACATATGGTAGGAGGCCCACCCTTATGTTCCTCTTTTTTTTTTTAACTGCTTGAACTCAGCCCATGATTTGCACTTCCAGCTTTGCTCACAGTGGCCAGCCTAGCAGTCTAGGTGATCTCTTCTTCACTATTTATTACTAACACCTATTCCTTTTTCTAGTCATTATACCTATCTTTTCTATTTCTTTGGAAAAGATCTGTGTAAAAAGGCAGGCCAGCTAAAACACTGTCCTCTTTTGACTCCTGTGTTAAAATCCCCCTGCTGGAATGCCTGCAAAACGTTTGATAACAGCCAGACCATGCACAAGAAGACACTTTTATCTTTTAAGCTAATTAAGAATGTTTCACTGTTTAACTTGCCTTCTGTCTGGCTGGAGGCTTCTGCTTATTCTCTCTTATCCATATGTACAGCTAATCAGGTCTTCAGTGAAAGAATATCTTTATTACTTGTGTCCAGCACTTAGCACGACAAAGTCCTGAACACATGCTGAGGCTGCAGTGTGGAGTAGTAGGACAATTCACATGTTTTCAGGTCAGCTGGATTTAATGAAATTTCCATGCCGTTTGGAGAATTGGTTGACGTCAATTCTTTGAGCACTGAGGCCTCCAAAAGGAAAGACAAGGCTTCAGAAAACTGCAGAAGGGCAAGAAGAGTGCCTGTGTTTTAAATAAAAAGTAGATATTTTTTTTTTTTAAATGAAAGGAGGAGGAGTCAAGAAATAATAGAGCTAAAATCCAACCCCAGGAAAAATGTTGGAACAAATAAACACATTACTTAGATACTCAGAAGAAAACAAAAGATGGGTAATAACCAACATAGATTTGTCACAGAGACATACTGTCAAACCTGTCTAACTTCCTTCTGTGACAGTGGAATAGCTTTAGGGGGAAAAGAGAAAGTGTCATATATCTTGACTTCAGTAAGGTTTTTGACACTGACATGGTACTTTGGGAAAAAAAAAAGAAAAGGAAATGTGGGCCAGACAAAAGCACTCTAAGGGTCAGGCGGTGCAGATATAGTTGTAAAATCATTCATGGTCAAAATGAAAAGATGAACCTAGCGAGGTTCCATAAGGGTGATTTAATATTCCCACCGGGGCCTAGATGATAGATTACAGGGGACAATCACCAAATCTACACGTGATGCAGAACACAGGCAGCAACAATCAGATGTGTAAGTATAGAACAAGGTTGGGTAGCAGTAAGAAAGGGTCACAAGCTGAGAATGAATTGATGACATCATAGCATCTCTGTATGGGAATAAAATAAATAAATTTTAAAAAATTAGAAGTGGGCACAGATACAAAAAAAAAGCATAATCAATGTGTCATAAGAAATAAAGTTTTCAAACTATTGTTAGGTCTCCACTGAAGAGATGTAAAAGAGATGCAGACCAACTGGGAGACAAAAAAGAGATTGACAAGAAAAGATAGTATAAAGACTGCAGAAACTATTGGTTTTGGTGTGGTGAAGATAATATGGACCTGAGTTGTGTTAAGTCCTGAAATGCAGAAAGAAGAGCCTCTGACAGAAAGGAGGCAAGAGTTTGCTTTCCCACTGCTGATAGATAGGGTGAGTTGTAACAGATTGAAACTACCATAAACATTAAGTTAATCACTAAAAACTATAATGAGAGTGTACCATAAGACAAGATTTCCTAACAAGGCTATCAAATCACCACCACTGAAGGGTTTTAGAGAATGTTAGACAAACTGTTTTCAAAGAACACCAAAATTTGAGGTGAAAATATCTTAAGGTAGGGAGCTAGACTACATATTCATTCTGAAAAGAGTGCCAAGCTGGATCAACTCTACCCCAAAGTTCAAAAGCAAAAGAGTTTGTGTGCTGCCTATTCCATGATGTAGCCAGAGAGGGTTTTATTCTAGCATGGTACAGCTTTCACAGGCACTCTTCCTTCAAAGCTCAAAATGAAGGCAAACATTACTGTACTACATTTCATTGAGCTGGAAACTTGTAATGCTCTCATATTCACAAGAACTGATGCAGTACTGTGTCAGCTGAGTGTGGAGAGAAGGGCACAGCACTCTTAAAGTGCAGCTAAGAGAAAGCATGGATTGAGAACAGGCTGAACAGTCCAGCTAAGAGGAGAGGGGTTTGCTCCAAATGTGGATGGATGAAGGTTTGACCATCAGCCTCACCACAACCACCAGCATCCATTTGTTCATACCAGCCTCCTGGTTAAAGGCATGGTTGGAGCTCTTAGAAGATAAGAGCGTTGTTCATAACAGGCAAGGCAGAAAACTAACCAAAATTCCTTCCATGAGCCTTTCTTCATCAGAGGGGCAGACCTGGCAGGCCTCCTTGCTGGGCTACAGAGCTTAACAAATCCTAGTATTTGGACTCAGAAGAGGACTCTATTTCAAAGGGGATCTCAAATTTTCCAAGAATTCACATCGGAAATTTTTTTTGACAGAAGTTACATATCAAATCAGAATATTTTATCTGAAACTTATAGGTAATTTCTTCATAAACATCCTTATTAAAAAAGTGATTTGAAAAAAACATTTACCTTTGACAGGTCACTTCTTTCTTCTAACCAATCAGATCTCCTTGTCCCCTGAGGTCCTAATCAATTATCAGCCCATTTATTTCACTTGATATGAAGACTGTGCCCAATTAATTCAGAGATGCATTAAAGTGAAAGGTTTTACAGTTGAAATTAATGTTTCTTACTTTCTGTCATGTCCTGCTCTGGGAAATTAAGTTTAAATAAATGTTAATGAAATTGTCAATAATGCATTGCATAAAGGTCAGGGTGGTCAGGATACAATGTAAGAGATGTTTTTATTTCTTTATTATTAGAATGTGTTTTCTTCTTTTGTCTGGTAAAAGGGTATATCTGTGGTACAGCTGAAGCTTCATTGCAGTGAATTGTGATTTGATACCTTCTCAGCCATGACCATTTCCTTCTGTCACAATCAATGCAAAGATAAATAAGGTCTCCATTTGATATATACCAGGTAGACTGAATTTTATATTGGTTAAACAGCTCATTAGAAAGAGTTGTCTAAGTAGAGCTGAGACCTCCAATTCTGCAGGAAGAATCTTCATCTGAAAATATAGTAATTCTGGGAGGAGGTAAGGCATTTTAAAATGGTAAATAATGAGTCAGCTTCACCCACATTCCTGCTCATAAATTTATTTCCTTCAGCTCAGTTTAGTGTTGTAAGTTTTGCCTCCTCTTCTCTTGCTGAGAAGCAGTACTGCCTGGTTTTCCTGAGTATCGTCTCTACATGAATGGAGTATGTGGAAACCCATGTCTACTAGACCTTTCTAAGGGCTTTGTGAACAGGGACTCCACATACATCCTAGCAGGTTTATCAGTAATCTGGTCCTGGAGGCACAAGAGACATACACTCCCTACAGCCCTGGCAGACAGGGAAAAAGCTTTATTTTGCAGAGATAATGCTTAAACAGAGAGGAGATAAGGCTAGGATCTGCATTGGCATCACTGGTGACCCTGCAGCTCTCTGCCTGAGAACCAGGCAGCTGCGTAACCAGCCACAGCCAACAAAAAAAATAATGTGGTATTGCTAAGGCAAAAGACTTTTTGCATTTTAGGGAAGACCTGAGAATATCTATGAATGCTGAATGCCTCCAGTGTTTCTACATATCTTGCGCTTGACATGGCCAATTTTGTGTCAGGCAGGAAAGAACTCAGCTTCTCCTCAGTGTCATACCAAGGCTTCAATGTTATGGACACCATTTCTATGGGCTGCCTTGGGACTTCAGAAAGTGGCGTGATGCACACCATTGTGTACACCATTTCTCTCCTCTTGTTCTGCTGGAGAGTGCTACAACAGTGATTAGGAAGAAATCATTTACAGTGAGGGGGCTGAGACACTGGAACAGGTTGCCCAGGCAGGTTGTGAATGTACCCTCCATGGAGGTGTTCAAGGCCAGGTTGAATGAGGCCTTGAGCAACCTTGAGCAGGGGTTTAGGACTAGATAATCTTTAAGGTCCCTTCCAACCCAAACCTTCTATGTTTCTACATTTCTAACAGAAACAAGCAGTGGGCATCTGCCCTGGACACTGCATAGGGACTCATCTCACTATACATGAGCAAATATTCCTTCTATCTCTCCCAGGGCAGACACCGAGCTTTACCATACAGTACAGACTAATTCCACACCAGACTGTTGCACAGTGACTAAATGTGTCTGAAGAGATGGGTTTAGCAGTTGGTTTGGGTTTAGGCAAAAATAATATAGAAGTGCTTACTGAGTGGAACTGTATTTCTGCTGTTTTACCTCTCAGTAGAAAAATTAAGAGAAAGTATATTTACAAGTGTAGAAAAGGAAGGGAAAAGCTGGTGGCAGGCAGAATATGTGCCTTCCATCTCAACTGCCAGCAGCTGAAAAATGGATTGTTTTAAACCTGAGACTTGCATATGTAAAATGGCTTTGCTGATGCAGCAAAAAGCATCTCGTTCTTCCTCTTATGGCTCAGTTGGGAATTGCTGCAGGAAACATGCCATGTGGAGGAAAAGGGCTAAAATTCAGCTCCCTAGTTTACCCATTTGTTTTCTACAATGCGACTGCAATTATGGCATTTTCATTGTTCCAACAATCTGCACAGAATGAACCAGGGTCCCCTCTGATTTCAAAAAGTCCCTGGTCAACAAATATATTGCTTTAAAAATATGGATAGGAGGCTAGGAAACACAAAGTAACTTCATGGGGAAAATTCTGCTGCTCTCTTCAGTTTCCCACTCATGACATAAAATTATCCACAGAATGTGATATAAGTTTCTTAAGTTAGAGATGTTGTCTGTGTAAAAAGTGGAATCAGTTTAAAATCAATGAAGTTAATCACTTTGCAACCACTTTGTTATGCAACTGTCGTTTCTCAAGGAAGATAGAAAGAATGTTCAGGCCTTCCTCAGATTTTGCAGCCTCAGCATTCTTTTTTCTGTAGCTCTTTTGCTTGGGGAAAAAAAAAAAAAAAAGCGACAACCAACCAACCAACCAACCACACCAAACAAATGTGAAAGCATAACTCAAATGTAATCAATTAATTTTTCTGCTGGAGTTTGCAGAGAGCCTGAAACATCAACTCTGAGATGCATGATCAACTCTTTCCATGTCAAAGCAAGCCAGCTCAGATTTGAACCTCCACCACCTCCTTCACAGTCCTCAGCATGTAAGAAAGACAGAGTACAGCACTACAAAGAACTGAAATATGGTTAGGCCCTTTACCACATGAGGTAGCACAGGGAGATGTGACTGGCTGTAGTGAGGAAGAGCTCAAACCTTAAAAGTTTGAAAAATGCTGCTCCAAGATACTGAGCATCCTCAGTTCCAACTGAGCCCCAAGTAATTAGGTAATGGAGCTTATTTCCAATCTTTATCCTGTGCAATTCTTAAAGCTTTAAGCCAAAATACATCATCACTCATTCTGAGCTGCTTCCTATTCTGTGAAGCTGAACCAGCACTTATTACTAAACCTGTCTCTGGTTTCAAATTCATTGCCTCATATCACACCCCAGGAATGAGGCCAGTAGGTTTTTAGGGATTTATTGGCAAGTCTAGATTAGTACAGATTCATTTGCCACAACTATCTGAAATTTTTAGGGTTCTTTTTTGTTTGTTCGTGGTGTTTTTTTTTTTTTTAATAGAAAGTGTACTCATTCCTTTAACTACTTTAATTTAATTTTAGTTTTTAAACACCAAACAAAATAACTGGAGCTTTGTGGAAATATGGATTCAATCAGTGATCATTGGCTATTTTTTCCTGTCTCAGTTATGAAAGGAGATGAGGTGTTTAAATTACTGAGTTTCACATGTGGAAGGAATAAGTCTGAAGGAAATAGCATAGGATTCTTTCCAAGCTTGAATTATAAATTATCCCAGGACTCAGGAGAGGAGCAGAACAGAGCAGAAAACAAGATTCCAGGAGATTCTTTGTCAAGTTAGTTTCTCAATCAGCCTTGAAAGGCACCTCAAGGACCCAATTTCTTCCTTATGTAGCATTCCTCCACTGGTAGAAGCTTAAGGACTCTAGTTGGCACCTTTTCCAATAGCTGTTTACATGGTGTGCTGAAGTATTTATCTCACAATAATGCATGTTAATGTCAATTTTGCAAGAAAAATGAGCTAACAGATGAACTACATCCTGCAAAGAGCTTACTTGTTACTGTGTACCTTGCGTGTACATGCTACTCACATTACTAAGCTACAAGTTCAAAGGGATTCTTTAAAAAAAACCTGGGAAAGGTAGATATGCAGATATTATTAAACTGTTCAGATATCAGCTGAAAATTTACACTTCCCTTTAAGCACTTTCAGTAAAGTAGGAACTGTTATCTCCATTCATTCTCTTCCTCTTCCATGCCAAGTTCTTTTCCTAAATAGGTATTTCTTTCAGGTGGGTTAGCAGGAGTAAATGATCTAACTATTCAGATTAGTAGCCTGTGTACTATAATCAGCCATGTGCCATGGGGTGCTGTTCCAGCTCTGAACACCCACAAACCTAGAGAGAAATCTCTGCTTAGAGGTTGTCTTTCCTCTGGCATCAATACAGGAGAAGATAATTTCCCTCTCTGGTGCAATGCAGTTCCTATGTCAATTGGTGCCAAGCCCATTTTGCAGAGAAAAAGCAGTAGAAGGAAAATCAGCAGCCAAGCTCCTGTATCATCTTTTAGGTATAATTTTTTAATTTCTTTTTTTATAATTGGCCTGTCAAGATAATTACTGCAGATCATGAGACAATGTCTCTAGCACATTTGGGGAAAATGGAATCACTTTGAGAAAGATACACATTTTCAATCGCTTTGCTGCCTGCAGTGGAATGCAATTTCATCATCATCTTAAAGGGAAACATTAGGCAAGAGTGGCAGGAGGGGCAGAGGAGGAGCAAGAGGAAGTTGGGCTGCAGCCTTTTTTAATTTTAATTTTTGTTAGGCTTTTGAGAGTTAATAATCCAGGGGCAGATGAGCCTGAGCGGTAAAGTCTACTATTGAAATTAATATGAGTAGATCTTTCTTGGAGATGACTACAATGCAACAGACATTCTCAATAACAGGCTGAGGAGAATGCCATGTCTTGCATTATTCAGTGTACACTTTGCATAGTCTTTATAAAGCCTGGATCATTTTGTTTGACTTTTATACTTACTTCCAATGGGGTTTGTTTACATTCTGCTCACCCCTCCGACTTCTCTTCTCCAAATATTCTCCAGAGACCGTGAGCTAGAGCATCTCTGCAGGCTGTTATACAGCACCATGCTGCAAATTCAAGCCATTAGCATGACAGCACATCTGATCCCAGCCCTACTGTCCACCGCTCCTTAGCTCTCCTATAGGAGCAGCTGTTCTTAAATGGCAGACATCAGTGTCTCTTTCTTTGATATTCAAAAGCTTAGTGGACTGTGCTCTGTGCACTGAGAAGAGAATTACGAGCTGAATCTGCCTGAGAAGGATTCTGCTGCACAGTTCAGCGTTCTCAGTTATTTTAATGCAGAACTGACCAGATAACAAAATCCTTAATATTGAAGATGCACTTCTGATGTCACAAACGTCATCAGCTTAAAGTGGGAGCAGACATTATCCATTCTAGTAAAAAAGAAGCCTAAATCATGGCTCCTTTGAAAACAGTATGGAAGCATTTCTTAGCCTGAGTATGCCAGAAAATTGTCACTGTTTATCATAAAACATAAAATTTCACTCCCCAAAAGGAACAGACATTCTTTTCAGAGGGGGAAACCAGATGGATGTCTCAGTTGTACACTAGACTCTCACCTTCCATTTTTAATCACACTTCTTGGTTCCAACATGAAAGTGTTCAAAAACCAGGGGGCCTTGAGCAACTTAATCTAGTAGGAGGTGTCCCTGCTCATGGCAGTGGGGGTGAAACAAGGTGATCTTTAAGATCCCTTTCAACCCAAAACCATTCTATGATTTTATGATGATTCCAGATGTAAAAATCCATAAGAAAGCAGCCTAGGCATAGTCACTTAAAGATCTGCCTGAGTCTGCAGATGTCCTGAAATGCCACATTGGAATTTCTCCTTTCCAATCCAGTTTGGATTCCAGACAGAATACTTTCAATGACAGTTTTACTAACTGCTTCACTACTCAAAATCTTTTGGACGAGGAAAAGTACCAGTGGGAAGATAAAGTACTTCTAGGAGTAGTTATCCAGTAATGGAGCTGGGAGATAAAGCACTTTCATTCTTCTCAGCAGTTTAGGTTCTAAGTACTTGGACAATACATTCCTGTCTGCTGACTAGACCTGCAGCTTTAACCTATCCTACATTTTATGCTTGACCTTGAATCTTATAAGAGGCAAATCATCCTCTTTTATTCATTACTAGGTAAGACTACATGACTGACTGACTCAGGATGATAATGATGCCACTATTGGAGAGGCTATGACTGATCATTCCAAAATGAACTGGGGCTACATCACTAAGTAAGAACAAGTAGTAGAAGAAAAGGAGTGGGATGAAAATGCAACAAGCCACAGTTTAAACTAAAGGAGAAATATTTCAAAGTTCTTAACCTTGGCTTAATATCCCCAAGGACAAAAAACCCACATGGCCATTGCTGTAAGACCAACCAAATGAAGAAAAGAGACTTTTGGGTACTCTAAGTTCTATTCTTTGTACTTCTTTTGGTTTGACATATCTATCCAAACCACAGATACCATACTGTGTAGTACTGATTTCCAGCACATGGCAGGTTCTGCTGTTTTAATGCTGCTAGTACATTTGAGGATCTTTATGTCTGTAACAGAACCCAAATTTCACTGCAGAAAGGAAAGGGAATTGATCTGCTCTGAATTACAATTACAAATTCAGCTTCAGAGTACTCTGAAAGCTGCCATGAGGTGTTCCCAGCAGGAATTAGTGTCCAGCTGGGACCAAGAAACAGTGACTGCCTGACTTCAGAAGCTGTTAAAATGTAGAAGCACCACTTAACACTGGAAGAAAATGCCTTTTTAAATTCCCTATCTTGCCTCTGCTTCTTAAATCACCACTCAGCATTATTTAAAAAGTGTCCTTAAGAATCTTCCATTTTGTTTTTTAGGAAGTACTAAATGAATGATCAAGGCCAAATATGACTAGAAATCAGCTTTGATGACAAGTCTTGATGTTGAAATAGAGCACTTCACACCTGAGAGCATGTTCATTGCTCAGGCAGAAAGGAATAGATGAGGCAGGGAGCTTGAGCAAGTGCAAGAGGTACATATGTTACTGTATAGCTATGGCTCTGTGTTCAGTTTATCATTCACTGTCCCCAACTTGACTATTAGAGCAGGGGATGAAAAAGAAAACCCCAGTACTGTATTTCATAAAATTGTAGAACCATCATAGAATGGTTTGGGTTGGAAGGCACATTAAAGATCATCTAGCTCCGACCTCCCTGCAGGGACACCTTCCACTAGACCAGGTTGCTCAAAGACCTATCCAACCTAGCCTTGAACACTTCCAGGGATGGGACATCCACAGCTTCCCTGGGCACCCTGTTCCAGTGTCTCGCCACCCCTAGTGCAATTTCTCCCTAATCCAGTCTAAATCTACCCTCTACCAACTTAAAGCCATTAATTCCTTGTCTATTTCTCCTGATTTTGGCTTGTTTCCTGTACCTCAAACTCAAAGGCTTTCCTGGTCATCAGTTCATGAAAGAGATTTGTTGGTATGCAAGTTTCTAACTGCTGTTTGACTTAGAGTTGACCTCAAGGAATTCATGCTGTCTCAGCAAATGTACCCAAACAACCCTGGATCCACCTGCTGTAGATGCCTGAGTAACTCTACATCATCATTCCAGAGCTTGTCTCTATCTAGGGCTCCATGTGCCTCTCTGGATTGGCCTCTTCACTGACCCACTGAAGGATACACAAAACTACAGGCATGGGTGAGCTGCACTAGAAAATCCACTACCTACCTGTGGTTTAGCATAGAAGCCTGAAATTCTTTGCACATAGAGATCAATCTAAGATACTCAGTGCCTTTAATGACAGACGTTATTCCCCACTGAGGTCACAAGGGGAAAAAAATAGAGACAGAGCAAAACAGATGTGTCCTTGCTTGAAGTCACCCTGAAGTCTGGACTGAAGGGGAGAACAGGACTTCTGCCTTTCCACTATGTTTTCATCATAAGACCTTCCTCCGGATACATTGGAAAGCATCCATTCCTTCCTTCAGCAAGCTCAAAGCAGCCTCCTCCCTTCAAGCACCTATGCACAATTTCTTGCAAAAGAAAAGCAAAAAACCCTGACCTGCCACCTGATTTTCCAAACCTGTTAGTAGTTTAAAAATGAACCACCACATGGCAAACCAGGGAGATGCTGTCAACTCCATTATTCACAACTGTAGATAAACCCTGATGACAGAATATTTTTCCCAAGTGATATTGTGACCTGGGGCAACATAAGAGCTTCAATTCCTCCTTTCCACCTGGATACATCCTTCTTGGCATGTTTGCTACTGCATTGTATTGCTTTGTAAGAAACTGAAATTGCAAGAGCAGGGATACATCAGTCCTCTGACTCTAAGAAACATGAGCCAGGCGGTTCCTACTTAGTATGCATGGGAGAAACACTAATGCCTTGAATAGTTGAATATAGATGATTAAATACTATATTTGTTGAGGAAAGGAAAGGGAATGCCCCCATTATAATCTATGATTTACTACTCCTGTTTCTGTCTTGCTGCATTTACAGTTTCTTCCTTGTAGGTTCATCCACAGTGGTCACAGGAGGATTTTCCTTCCCTCCTTGAAAGTATCCACTCGTCTTCAACTCTAAGAAAGGAGCCATCCCTCCCTCCCTCCCACCCCAAGAAGAGCAGAGAGCTGGAAACCTGCCATGTATGACTGTTGCATCAGTTTAATTTTACTGGTAACAATAAAGAGGCTTAGTACCCAGTTCTGGAGTACTGCATGTTAAAACTACAGATTTTCTAGTCCCTACCCCTTCAACAAAATCAACAAAATGATAAAAAGCCGTACTGCTAGAACTCCCTGCAATGCATTGTACACAATGGTTGTCCAGGGAGCCAAATTCAGCAGGCACATACTTCCTTGTATGGAAAGACTCAGACATACAGCTTCTGCTTCAGATGGGAGACAGACTGAATGAGCTGTGAGACTCTACCACAAAGACATGAAGTCTGTGCATGCTGATATGGCACCTCATTTTACCCTTTACTGCTGTCCTCCTGTGTATGTTTTCTGTCCTACATGGGTGTGTGTAGGGTAAGTCTCAAATCAAAAAAGGTGTTCTTGGGATGGTAGCTGAGAAAGTCACGGTTTAACTTCCCAACCTATACTTCCACACCATGCCGCCTGTGAGGCAATACTGTCTTCCCCAGCTCAGGTAGACCAAATGAACTATTCACATGAGCATGCCCTCAACAGCCTCCATCAAAATTAGCCTAGCAAGATAACACAGCTTAAATGACAGGCTTTCACTAATCCTCTTAATTTAAACTGAAATATGATAGGCAGCACTCACAAGAGCAGTCTTGCCAGGAGATTACACAGGAAAGTATCTCCCATGAGGAACTTGTGACAAGTAGCCAGCCAAATTGTGTGTCAACACAAGTGCAAATAGAAAAGGAATCACTACAGGTATGAAAACCCAGTCTCAGAGACTCTAAAGGCCCATTAAATCCACTGAGTCCAGTGGCTAAGCACTTACAAAAAGCTAAAGAATGGGCACAGGGCACACTTGTGTCTTTCAGAGTTGAGACCTAAAACATGTATTTACCCCTTGTCTTAGACAGAAGGTGTGCATTTCAGTAGCACTGTCATCATAGCATTTTCCTTCTGGTTCTCCTGCCCCCAAAATTCCAAATTTGTTTTAATGTTGCTAAAAGACTTGCACATTGTTTTTCTTCCCCCATCATCCCTTTCTATAGCCTGCAGGCAGAAGCAGGCCTGCTGAAAATAAGAAAAAAATATTTACAATTTGTGTTATGAAACAATTTCATGTATGTAACATTGCAAATGTAGGTACTACAGAAGTCCAGATCCCTAAACTTATTTACAAGACTGAGATAGTGATGCAGGTATGCAAATCTGAGTTCCCAAAGAAGTCATACTGGATACTGGCATGCAGAAGAGCAGAGCACATTTAAATACCATCCCTTCAACATTCTAGCTCTTTAAAATATACATTATCACATCAGGCTTGCAAGAGCCTGGTCAGGTACATCCTATAGGGTTATATCTTTACTGCATGTTGGAACAGCATTAAGTACTACACATTGTATATCATAATAAGAAATGATCCTGATATAAATCACTCTTGTGAAACAAATCATAATGGTCAGCATAGTTTTTCTGCTGGAAAATGTTACAAGCCAACATTGTCAAGGGTGATGCCTCCAAACAATATAACTGTAGCAAAAGTCTGTTGTATAACCCTGAGACGAGCCCCTCAGGCACAAAACTCAGCTGGAAGTTTATAAGGGAAAAAAATGAGGAAAGAGAGGGAAGAGGCTTCATGAAATTCATGTGCTTTATTGCAAAGGCTCAGCGTAGCACTACTTCAAACCCTTTGCAGCTGAAACTGTTCATATTCTTCTAAAGATATATATGCTTTCAAAACCAACAAAATGCAGTCTGGGCTATAAACAAACCTGGTCCACCAGAGGAAAGCAATAATTCCAAAATATTAGCTTTTTCTAGTAGGATGTTGAGTTGCTATAAAGCCTCCTTAGCTCCCATGTTCCTCCAGTTGTAACTTAGCAGAACATCTAGATTTCTTCCTGGAGTCAAAGAACTTGTAGGACTTACGAATGTATTTGGGCTGGAGTAACTCCCCTTATGTGATCTTAAAGAGGAAAGTCAAACTAATCTATCCCTGTATTCCAGTCAGCCAACAGTAACACTGTTTTTAAATGACAACTTGAAACTGAAAGAAAGGATTCAACTCACACATGCATTTTGGTTCTGTTACATTAGGACTCTGGCAGGTATAACAAGGCAGCTGGGTCCTAAATTACCTGTCACTACTCTGGGGAAAAGAACCAACAAACCAACCAACCAAAACCTGGAAAAGCAAGCAAACAAACAAAACCACCAAAAAACCCCAAACCAACCGACAACAAGAATGAAAAAAAAACAGGTATCTCAATGGAAAATATCCTGTCATTGCTTAAAACCAAAACAAACCAAAACAAACCAACCCAAACCAACCAACCACCCACCCAAAAAAGGAGCATTAATGATGAATGTGAAACAGGACAGAAACATACAAAGTGAAACTCTCTTCTGCTCACCCATCCTGGGCAGAAACTGCAATGAGGGGGAAAAGTAAAATCACACATGTTCTGTTCTGTGTTTGTCAACACATCTTCATCTGCTGTCACACATTTTGTTCCTCCATGTCATTTTGACTATCCAGTCAGGTTATTATTTATGTGAAAGGTCTTTTTTTGACTGGTGTTTTCTACTTCTTGAAATCCCCTTCTTAAAAGGAAATACCAAATAATAAGTTGTTCATATCCCTATGGACACTGAACTCTAAGCTATTGTGGGATTTTTACTTAATGGCTTACATGGTCTTTCTTAAATAAACTCCCATTAGAAGTCTTTAATACTAATCAAAGCCACTTCTCCTCCTGGATGAACTGGGGAAACTGCTGTTCTAAACCTCTGTCCTTTTGTTGCACCGAAATAGTTCATTCACGCATGTTTGTTTGCAATTTCCCTGTTATTGTTTCATTGACTTATTTCACTATTTCCCTTAGCACCATGTATGCTGTATCTCTTTACTAAGGAAAAAGCTTTTTGCACAAACCTGCAAGTTCTCCTCTAACCACACTGTGGAAGATTTCTATCCATATAGACTGTCAGACATGTTTCACTAAAGTTTTACCTCATCAGTTTATCAAAAGTAATTTCTTTCTTTAAAGCTACAGTACTCTTCCAACACCTCTGTGGCCTAAAATGTCCCTTGGGTATAGTTCATAAGCAGGAACTACACTATTATTGATTTTTGTCATTGCATCATATTTCAAGCTGCCTATCGAATAATGTTGGTTCTATCAAGGTCCTCTCTCATACTAAGCAGGAGTTTCTAGGGCTGTCAGTCTCACTGCTATTCATAAGTACTAGCATCTACTAAAAATAAATTAGAAAAAAAAAAAGTGATCTGACAATGAAAAGCTGTAATTTGAAGATATTGAAGAAAAAAGCTTTTGTCAAATTTGACTCATCTGGAATGCGTGATATAACAAACCCAAACTGTTTGACAAGAACAAATTACAACACCCCATATCAAAATAAGCCAAATCCATTAGAATAGACAAATAAATCCCATCTTGAATATGAGAGTAATTTACTGTATTACAGGAAACAAGGTCTGCTAGATTACACTACTGGATTGAAAAAAATAGTAAAAGTCCTTATCAAGAATTATTTTTTCATAATGGAGGAGTTTTTAACATCTTAAACCGAAATAAACTTCAAAACTCTCTTGTGCAATTCTACAGGGTTACTACCATATTGAATAAAACAGAGATGCAAAGACTGAAAAAAACCTGACACCACCAAAATGTAGATTAACTGCAGAAACAGACAAAAAGGCCACAGCAGCAGATCGAAGAGACAGCTTCTAGGCAAAGTAAGATGGAACATTACCATAACAAATTTTGTGAGTAAGCAGTATCCTTTAAAGTGATTCTTCTGATCTCTTAAGAAGGATTTTATTATTATAAAAAAAGAGTTTACTTAGATGATGATGATGATGATGATAATAATAATAATTTTTTTTTTTTTTTTTTTTATGGAATAGACTTGTCTAGGACTTAACTTAAGCCCATATCCAGCACCTCCATCATAATGTTTCATAGATTTCTAACAGGCTTAGCATGATTATCTAGTCTGGCTTTCTGAATTTCAGCCAGAAGAACTTCCAGCAGTGAATCCTGACTTCTGTGTTCAAAGAGTAATTTCCTGCTTTTTCCCTTTCAGGATTAACAGTGAAATTGAGAGACTAGTCAGACATTTCAATTTAACTAGATTTCATCAATTCATAGAATACTAGTTTGGAAGGGACCTCAAGGACCATCTAGTCCAATCTTCCAAGGTAAGAATATAGTTTAAATTATATGGTCCAGCACCCTGTCAAGCTGGGTCTTGAAACTCTCTTATGTAGGGATATCCACCATCTCCCTTGGAAGTTTTTTCCAATTTTTAGTAGTTCATGAAATTTTTGTTTCTGGCATCCAGTCCTAATCTCACTAGTAGTAACTTGTGCCCATTACACCTTGTCTTTACCTTGTGACTCTTTGTAAAAAGGGAGTCTCCCTCCTCACCATAGCCACCCTTTATGTACTTGTACATGGTTATGAGGTCACCCCTAAGCCTTCTATTCTCAAGGCTGAACACATCTAGTTCTCTCAGCCTTCCTTCATACGGCAGGTCTTCCAGTCCTCTCATCATTCTTGTGGCCCTTCTCTGGACTCTTTCCAGCCAGTCTGCATCCTTCTTGTCTAGCAAGTACCTAAACTGTACACAGTACTCAAGGTGCTGAGAAGAGTGAGAGAATGACATCTTTATCCCTGCTTGTGATACCCTTATTAATGCAATTCAACATCCTGTTGGCTTTCTTTACCACCACAGGACACTGTTCACTCATATTGAGCCTTTTGTCCACCAAGACCCCCAGGTCCCTCTCTTTAGTGCTTCTATCAAGCCAGGTGACTCCCAACCTGAACTGCATTCCTGGGTTATGTGTACCCAGGTACAAGACCCTACACTTGGCTTCATTAAACTTCATACAGTTCCTTCCCACTCAACTAGCCTGTCAAGGTCTTCCTGGAGAGTAGCTCTACCTTCTGGGGTGTCAACTTCCTCAATTATTTTTGTATCATCAGGGTGCTCTTAATTCCAATACCTAAATCATTAGTGAAGATATTAAACAGCATCAGGCCCAATACTGATCCCTGGAGGACCCCACTAGTGACAGGTTGCCAGTCTGAGAAAGAGCTATTTATTACCTGCTTCCAGGTATGGTCTGTCAGTCAGTTCCCCGCCCACTGCTCAGACTTCTTCTCTAGCTCATAGCATGACAGTTTCTCAAGGAGGAGGCTGTGGGAGACTGTGTTGAAAGCCTTGCAAAGATCCAGATAGACAATGTCCACTGCTCACCCTGCATCAACTGAGTGTGTCACCTTGTCACAGAAGGCAATTAAGTTTGTCAAGCACAACTTACCCCTGGTGAATACATGTTGGTTTTTCTCCGACACCTACTGCAATTTACACATAATAGCTCCCAGGAGGTTATGCTTCATATCTTTCCCAGGGATTTACATTAGGCTAATGTGTTTATAATTACCTGGGTTCTTCTTGGAACCTGTGTTGTAAATAGGGTGACATTAGCCCTCTTCCAATCTTCAGGCCCATCTCCTGACCTCCACCGTTCTCATATACTATGGAGAGAGGCCTTGCAAAGGCATCAGCAAGTTCCTCTAACACCCTCAGGTGGATGGCATCTGGGCCTATCGATTTGTAATGGGCAAGCTCCTGTAATAGCTGACACACCAACTCTTCCTTCACTGCTGGCAGTTCTATGTCTGTATCAGTCTGTATTTTTGTTCCCATGACCCGGGGCCCAGCAGTGCTCAGTTCAGGTGCCTGCACTGGCAGTGAACCCAGCTCATCAAACACCTGAGTCAAAGGCCAGTTCAAGGTTTCCCAGTAACACAGGTAAAACTGGAACTAGCTTACTAGCTAGCTAGTTCTAGTAATTACTGGCTCCAAGACAGACAAACAGGGTTGGGGTGTTCTTAGACATCTGAGGTGGGATAGTAAAGCCAGCCAGAAAAATCCTGGGGAAATGGGTTTACTGTTTCTTCTGCTGCTGGCTGCACAGCAACTTGCACAGCAAACACCGCTGCCTTTAGGGCCCATTCTGCCACTTCCATTCCTGTCCATCCCGCAATAACAGACGTCTCCACCCCCACAACTTTCTCTCATCAAAAGCAGGAGCCATCAGCAGTGAGAGCTGTAGCTTTGCAGGGGACTGAGAACTAGCAAAACCGTGGAATTACAGTTGCCATGGGCAACCGCTGGTTGTGCCTCTTGCTTGAGCCGGCCTCTCCAGGGCTGTGCTGGGCTTGCTGCTTGCAGTGATCAGGCAGAGATACAGTGCCTTCGCAGCCAGAGACTAGAAGACTGGAGGGAGCCTGCCTTTGTCAGTTCAGGGCTTGATCCAAACTAGACTAACAAGTCTATGGGAATCATGGAGCAGACTGTTGCCTGCCTAAGCATCCAGCTGCATGCCGCGGCCATCTGATGGGCTAGGCCACGCACCAGCAGACCAAAGGAAGCTGTAACTGTAACAGCTGTAGCTGTAACAGCTAACATAATGAAGACATGGTGCTAATTGTTTGGAGCAGGAGTCTGCTCTTTTGAGAAATTTTCCTGAGTGCTGTTGAAGGGGCCCTGATTATTTTCAAATGAGTGAGTGAAATCCAAGGCGCTCAGATCTGCTAACAATTATATCTTCAGAGCTGCTCTTGCTGCTGCCTTTCCCCACTCTGTCCATCACACGGTTGTCTCAGAGCAGGAGCTGCATGGCAGGTTGATCACTGTGTGGGGTGGGAAGCCATTATACCATATTAACTTCGAGTGACTAAGTCTTTTGTGCAGGAGATGAATATAATTAAAGCACATTTTCATTGCTAAGGTGTTAGAGTGAGGAAAACTTGGGTTTGGGCTGTTGGTTTTGTCCTACCTGTCCTACCTGAAGCAGAAGAAGCAGAAGAAGCAGAAGAAGCAGAAGAAGCAGAAGAAGCAGAAGAAGCAGAAGAAGCAGAAGAAGCAGAAGAAGCAGAAGAAGCAGAAGAAGCAGAAGAAGCAGAAGAAGAAGCAGGAGAAGAAGCAGGAGAAGAAGCAGGAGAAGAAGAAGCAGAAGAAGAAGCAGAAGAAAAAGAAGAAGAAAAAGAAGAAGAAAAAGAAGAAGAAAAAGAAGAAGAAAAAGAAAAAGAAAAAGAAAAAGAAAAAGAAAAAGAAAAAGAAAAAGAAAAAGAAAAAGAAAAAGAAAAAGAAAAAGAAAAAGAAAAAGAAAAAGAAAAAGAAAAAGAAAAAAAAAAAAAGAAAAAGAAAAAGAAAAAGAAAAACCAGCAAAGCTGATGTTAAGAAAAATTCCAAATTATTTCTTGACAAAACAATAATAACAACAATGACAAATAAAAGGCAAAAATCATAGAATCATAGAATCAATAAGGTTGGAAAAGACCTCAGACATCATCAAGTCCTACCTGTCACCCAACACCTCATAACTAACTAAGCCATGGTTTCAAGTGCCACATCCAATCCCCATTTGAACACCTCCAGGGACAGGGACTCCACCACCTCCCTGGGCAGCCCATTCCAATGGCCAACAACCCTTTCTGTGATGAACTTTCTCCTCACCTCAAGCCTAAACTTCCCCTGGCACAGCTTGAGTCTGTGTCCTCTTGTTCTGCTGCTGGTTGCTTGAGGAGGATGGGGCCCAGAACTGGTCCCTGGGGGACACCACTAGTGACTGGCTGCCAGCTGGATGTGGCACCATTCACCACCACTCTCTGGGCTCGGCCCTCCAGCCAGTTCCTGACCCAGCACAGAGTGCTGCTGTCCAAGCCATGGGCTGACAGCTTGGCCAGGAGTTTGCTGTGGGGGGACAGTGTCAAAGGCCTTGCTGAAGACTATATCCACAGCCTTCCCAACATCCACCAGGCAGGTCACCGGATCATAGAAGGAGATCAGGTTGGTCAGGCAGGATCTGCCCTTCCTAAATCCATGCTGGCTAGGCCTGATCCCTTGGCCATCCTTCAGGTGCACTGTGATTGCCCCCAAGATGATCTCCTCCATAATCTTTCCTGGCACTGAGGTCAGGTTGACAGGCCTGTAGTTTCCAGGTTCCTCCAATCTGCTCTTCTTGTGGATGGGCATCACATTGGCCAGTTTCCAGTCATCTGGGACCTCTCTGGTGAGCCAGGACTGGTGGAAAATGATGGAGAGCAGCTTGGCCAGCTCATCTGCCAGCTTTCTCAGTACCCTAGGATGGATCCCATCTGGCCCCATGGACTTGTGAGTGCCCAAGTGGCTCAGCAAGTCCCTAACTACTTCCTCAATGGATTTCAGGGGAATTATACTGCTCCCTGACCCCATCTACCAGTTCAGGTGGACAGTTATCTTGAAGTCCTCCTGCCTGACTGTTGAAAATGGAGGCAAAGAATAACTTGCCACACAGACATTGATGCAAAAGGCAGGTACCTCTGATTTCAGAAAAAGAAGAGACTTACTCCAAGTGTGCAGACAACCATTCACATAAGCTCAAGCAAGTTCCTTTTCATATGGCTATTGACTTTGGAAGATGGCATTTTCCAATCTTGAGTTAAGCTACAGAAATTGCCAGAGCCATCTCAAATCATTTACAAGAGGCTTCAACAAGCTGGAAATCCCTTCCACCCTTATGTGAATTCCTGCATGGAACTGAGCAGGCTGAAATACGCCAAAACCCCAATGTTTGGCATAAGTAACTGTGGCTGCTGCTGTTACAGTAATTTAAGTCAGGCAGCAGCCGTGAAAGACTGTTTCTCATGGTAACCGTTTCCATGTGTGTTCTCCACCCAGCTGTAAAGTCAAAGACCCTCTTCTGAAAGGAGCACCTTTGAAGTTTTAAAGTGATACCTAACTCCAACAACATAACCCCTTTATCCTTGCTATAAAGCAACCAGTAAAATACAATACCACACCCCAAAGACTCCAGGACTTTGAAGAGATGGGTTAAAGCAGAGGAAGGAGACACAACCTTGCTCTGCTAAAGGAATCCTAAGAATTATGCTGTTTTAACAGCATTGTTTGAAGTCAGAGAATGCAAAGCCCCTCAGCAAGATTTTTGTCTTCTGCACTCAAACAACAGTGATAATAGAGACTCCACCACCTGAGTGCACCTATGACCTGGTTTTTGGCTGCTTCTTTTGAATACATGTACTTTCAATTTCTGAAAGAAGTGGTGTTTGGGAAAGGAGGTGAGTATCATCAATCTGGGAGATAGAGTTAACAGAAAGGAATTGTCTGTTTATTATTTATATAAGTAAATACAGAGAGTGATGAGGAAGGACTATAGATTCTCTGGGATTTTTTTCAGAATGTAATGAAAGAAGCAGTCCACGCTGTCCTTACAGTACAGCTTGTCACACACAGATTGATGCTACTCACCCCTGGAGGATAAACAACAGGGTCTATATCATGCTCTTTCTCCACTCTCAACAAGCCATTCCCAGACATTGTGGTCCTGGCAGGAGGAGAAACTCCAAAACTTCTTCATCCAGCCCTTGCTATTAAAATAACAACAACAACAAAATATTTAGATCACACAGTTGAATGGTAGAGTTTCATCTGTTTAGCAGTGTGAGTATTAATTCTGAACAAAGCAGGGTCAAGTTACTAATACCTCTGTATTTCTTGAATGAAAGCTGGAGGAGAGAGGAGGAGCATGTGTATTTTAACAAAATGGTTTATCGTTAGTGGTATTTACACTTCCATCCCTTCTTCTGCAAACATTCACACTAGCTGCTTTGTAGCTAAAAAAAAAGATGGAAAAAAAATGTTAAAAATGTGTAGGTATGATTTATATTTCCATATGCATGTGGACATGTCATATTCACACAACTATTTGTGGAGAAACTGTTCAATTATCAAGCTGAAAAAAGGTGAACATCATAAAACTTGGGAAATCAAGCACACAGATACAATACAATGGTCTGCTTTCAAAGCAGAGCAACAAACAATTAATGAGAAATGTATTGGGTGACAAGATAACTCTTATCAGCCACTACTGAAATAATTGCTAGTATGTTTACAAAACTGTAAGCATATTCAGTGACAATTTGAAAAGTGACTATGAAACTCAATTAATTAAATAAGTTAATTATTTCAAATAGTTCAACCACTTTTTGTAAATCACAATCTGAAGAAAGCAGCCATGGCTGAGAAGACATTTCTAATTGTCAAGGCTTGTCACCATGTCTTTTTCTATGTCAGCAAACAGTGTCTTCTGGTTTATGTAGGCTGTGAGAGTTCTGTTACATTTCTGATTGCCTACAGCTTTTATAGTAACTATTAGACCAAAGATACAAGGCTTCATTTATGCATGTCCAAAAAGTTTAAATATTGCCTAGCAAAACTTCACAGTCAGAAGAGACGCAGTAAATGCAAAGAGGGGCATTATGTGTTTGACATCAATGTATTGGCAGCATTACTCAACACAGAAAATGCAATGAGAGAGTATTTCTCAGGACTGATTTTTTTTCACACTATGGGTACAAGAAAATAAGTTTTGGGTTTACATTTCAGGTTAAATTGTTTAATTCATTATGCTGATCTTACCACTAGAGCAGGCTATATCACAGGAAAGCACTCTACCTTGTCCAGTAGCCTTTTGTACACATTTTAACCTATTGCTTTGCCAACAGTATCTAATAACTAGTAGATTTCTTAGGAAAGCAGCAGAAACCAGAGATGCTCAAAGGTATCTGAATGGTTGTTTGTCTTGTTCTCTTTGCAATGTGAGTAGTATCAATTCTATTTTTGCATGAGAGTAGATGAATAAGAGGTGAGTTTCTTGGAAATAATGTGCAGAAGAGGGTTCTCAGCCGATAAGGAAGGACTATCCCTACCTCCAACCAATTTTTTCCAGGTTAAAACTTCAGATACTTTATCTCAGGAAAGTTATATGATTACTGAAGTTACCAAAATCACCACAGTATTAAAAAAGAAGTCTGGATATTGAGCACTTAGTAAGTGGTGTGGCTTATCCTCAGCTTGTTTAAAACTATTTGCCCTCACACCTTTCTCTTTTTATTGCTTATTTTTCTTCATAAACCTGCTGATTTTTAGTGCTGAACATTCAGTACAGATGCAATGATAAACACGCTGCAAGATTTTCTGCAAAACCAGAGGAGACCAGAGCTTCCAGCCCAGATATTCCTAACATATAAAGCGGACTTAAGTTAGCTCATTCTTAAAAATGTATACAACCTTTTGGGCTTTCATTATTCAAAAAAAGAAAGGCAGAAATGTAGCTTTTAAAAAATCTTGCCACATCTCTTTTAAACATGTGCTAAATGTGCCCTCACTGTTTTTTCAGATGTTGGTCATGCCTACTTTAATGTCTCCATACCACAAATGCTTTTCTCTACATGAACCTTTCAAGAAAAATGAGGTAAGTGTAGAAACTTCCAAACAAATGCCACGTTTTGGAAATTTCAGGTGGTCTTCATTTAAAAAACAGAGAACAGCACAGAAAAAGAGGAGTGTCCAGTAATATCTTTTAAGGTGAATATGGAAGATCTCTTTGATAATCCCTCAAGTATCCATCCTTTCTTTGCCAGCCAAGTATTTCAATTGATTTCACCAACTCTCCATGATAAATTGGATGTTCCTATCCCTCTGTGACTATCACTAAGTGATTTGGTTGTGGGCAAGCTGACGGAAATATACCATGGCACCAGCATCTTCAAATTATGAAAGGTACAGGATCCCTGTGTAAACATCAATTTTTCCAGATTGCTACTGCCTGAAAGCTTTAGAAGCTGTGCTCACAACTTGTGTCTACATTAATACATCTTGTGAATGTTTACCAGCAAAAACACAGATAACACCAGTGCTGATGGTAGCAGCTCTGCTAGGGCAGGCCAGAACCAAAGCTTGACAACCTGAGTGGTGCTGAAGTGTTGGCAACTATCCACCTTAATGCCAACGCCTTCTTACATCCTTAGGCTTTCACAGAGTATGCACTCCATACTGCTAAAATCTGAGCATTGGAAATAACTGTGCCACTGTTGGAAAATAGGCGTTAAATAGCCTGCATTAAGACTGTCAAACTGGCAATCCAGCTCCATCTGGATTCTGAATGATTTTCCATCATCATATAACAGTATAAAGTTCATTTGCCATCTGGCTTCTGAATCAACTGCTGTCATACAAGCAGCACCCAGCTGGTCTAGGGTCAGGATACATTTGTTGTTTGGGGTATCTCGTTTTTAGGTGCCCGGCTTCAATGATTTCCTTTTGCTGGCTGGTTACAAAGGGGAGTTGCAAGCTCTTGTTATTAGGGTACTGGAAACTTCAGAAAAGCCTCTGGCAGTACCCACTGAGGTTAGTGCTGCAGTGGCAATCAGAAAAGAGCTGGAGCAGGTATTGCTACAGTAGCCAGGCCTGGGGTGTCTGCATGCACTTAAATCATGGGCTTATTTGAAACATAAGCACTTCAGTCTTTTCCTAATGGTTTTGGTTGATGGCTTTAGGAGCAAGAAACACTAAACTGACAAAAAGGACTGTCTTTAAGTGTATAACAGTTAGGACCCAGCTGTTAAAGTACTAAATACTAATAATCGTTTTTGAAAAATATTGCCTGTTTGCACTAATCTTTTGTCCATCATCAACTCTTTTACAGTCTCAGTTGTTTATCCTTTTCCCTGTGCTTTCCCCTGAACATACCTGGTTCAAAGGTGTAGTGAAGGCAACTCATTCAATGAAAGAGTCCTCTTGCCCCAAGGAAACTGTGAGGTAGAGCAGTACTTTGCCATAAGCATTCTGTGAGCAAACATGAGTGCTAAAAGAGCCATTGGTTGTGGAGCTCTCCAGCTACTGGAGCACTTTATTTCTTATTTTTCATTCTTATTTCTTTTAAAGCCATTTGTAATAAAGCTACAGCCTGAAGTGGAAGAACTCACCTTAGATATAAAGCTTCACTGCAAGGCAGCAAATTACACTGTATCAGAGTATCAACCTTATCTAAGATTCATGGGATGAATTATACATATTGCATTGCCTTAAAAATGAAACCTGGTGAAGTATTGCTGTAATTTAAAAACCTAAGTGGATTTGCAGAGTGAGATTTAAAATTTAAACCTGTTTAAATATTGAGCTGATTGGGAAAAAATATTTTTGAGAAACAGTGTTCAATAGGAAAAGAATCTCCATTTAGACAAAAGACAGCCCCAAACTAATTTTGACATAAGAAAAAAACATAAGGAATTTATTCAGTGGGCGACTTCCATCTAGGAAAGCACATTAAATCACAGTCACCTGAATGTGTTAATGTTCCTCAGTGCAAATTCATGCTGAATTAAGAATTCAAAAGAATGCAAGGTAATTTACCTGCAGGATGACAACAGAGATATTTTGGATATGTATGGCTTGTGCTAATTTTATTTTATCAATTAATTTTGATCAAATAAAAACAAGAAGTTACTGTTGGTAGCTCATGCATAACTTCATGTATGTATTTTTTTAAAGTACAAACCATAGTTGTGACCAGATTCCAGCTACTTGATTGTTGATGCCTGTTCTCAGGTGAAGTGCTGTATAACCCACATCCTCCAGAAATCAATACCTCTTGTCACAGAAAAAGGGACACCTCTGTCAGAGCAGGGGGTCACATTCTGTCCTTGATCCGCTAGTTGACCAGATCAAGGACCAAAATGGCAAGATGATGTTTCATTTAATTGACATGGTGCTGCCAGAGTCTCATTTTATCTCTTTCTCTGTGAGCATTGAATGATTTTATAGGAACTATTTGCCTGTTTAATAATGACTGACTATCTTGCTGTTCCCATATCAGCATTGCTTGGATTTGATAGGGGTGATGGTAGAATGTTTTAGCTGGCAGAATGGAATGCTGTACAAACAGTCTCACAAATGCACTTACATTAGTGAGGTCATCTTGAAACTGATCTGAAATCAGGCATCAGTTTTAATCTCAGCATTAGTCACTATGCTTTATATTCCATGTGTCCTCTAAACAAATAACAATAAAGCACACTGGTAAAGTTAACCAGACAGATGGTTGAAATCCTGCTTGTGAGATGGATTGGTAAATTGATAGGTAAGGACATGGATGGGTGTTTCAAAAGGCAGAGAAAAGGGTAGTTGATTACAAGGCTAGATAGAAAATGGAAGGTATTATATAAAGAAATATGGGATAATATAAACAGAGCCCTTAATCCAGTTGGCTGTAAATCCCTTTTTCTTAATTAGTTTAGAAACTGTGGGCTGTAATGTGAGACAGAGGGCTCTCAGCTGCTTTTCTTCTTTGCTGTCTGGAATCACATTAAGTGGGAAACAATAGCAAGGCGGACAGCCCGTTGTCTGTACAGGCACTTGGAGCTAATCTGCTATTGAGACTAATACAATTATATGGGATTATAGGATTGCCACTGATATATAGATTAGGGATCTCCCAGATGGACTTGCATCTTGGGGTATTACGAAGTGGGGGAAATATACAAGGGTCCAAATTAATCAGAATTCAGTGGAGAGAGCTACAAAGGCACATTCGGATTTGTTTTTTCCCAGACTCTTACAAAATACCACTTGCACCCATACACAAGGATCTTGACCAGTAGAAGAATAATGCAAGAGACTTTAGTACACATCATTTACTCCATACACAATGCTCCAGTGTGGTCCTGAGCAATCTGAGGTCAGAGACAAAAATGGTCATTTCTAATTTCTTTCCTGCAAGGGTACAACTTCAAAACAGTAATTTGAAATGAAGGCACAACCTAGATTCAGATTTCATATAGTAGCTGGCTGTCCTTTATTTCTCCATACCTTTGCATGCAGGTATAAATGCACCAGCCCCCAAAGAGAATGATGTAAAACCTCTTGGGTGGGTTTTGAATACTTGTATATATGATGCTTGTGATCCCAGTTCTTACCTCCTCTTACAGCTTTACTCTGTACTTGCAGAAGAATAAGCACAGAGCTGGGTATCATAGCCCCCTGTGAATGCATGTGTTCTAGGTGTTTAGCTGACAGTCCTGCTGCCAGCTTCTCAGTACCTCAAGCCTTTAATGAATTATATTCTTAACAGCACCATAAGCTGTGTAAATGCAAGTCTCTTAAGTTTAAAATTTATTAACCAGCTCACCACAAGTCCTGTAAAAAGTCTGCATTAGTGTGGTGAAGGAGGGGAGTGCTTTTCTCATTCCAAACTTGTCAAGATGATATCGTAAGAGAACTGAATTTTTATTTTTTTTAAGGCAGGTGCATTTTTTATAATACTAGACCACACCTTTTTACAAACCACATTATTCAAATCTTGATTTGGAGGACATTTGTCATGAGTGACAGTTACATACCGGCCTAAGCATCCTTGGGAATCCATCCTTCATTTTCTTATAGCCAAAGTGCAAACCAAAGTTGCCTTCAGGTCCTGAATCTGCATCAAAAACTACCCAAGTGCCAAAACAATTCTAAGATTAAAGGAATTGTGTGGTTTCTTGGCCTTCAGCTTCATCTGTCTCTTGCTTCTGAAGTAGAGCACGACATCAGGTCTTCCTTATTGATGTCTAAGAGTAGGTTTGAAGAAGTATCCTCCCATTTTCTGGTGCCATCCTTTAACACACAAGCCAGTTCCTCTATCTGAACTAAACTGCACATACTGATCATTGTGTTATATAGGGATCTGTAGCCTGAAGCACTGCCTGAGGGACCAACCTGATTTATTTTCTTAGATAGAATGTTTGCCAGTCTTAGCTGTCATCTGAGAAACATTCAGCTACTGCAAACTGAAGGAAGAGTAGTGAAGAGATGACTGAGAAGTAGTTAATTGATGAGGAGGAAACAGGAGAAATCTTTGAAAATAATTTAATTCAAATCATGGTCCCTGTGTGAATAAATCAAGTGCAGTCTACATTCTACAGGCCTTCTCCCATATTGACAGGAGGTTTGCAACAAGATAAAAAGTTGGTCTTTCTGCAGTAACTCTATTAGCTGGTTACCTCACTATTGACTTGACTCAGAAGGAAAACAGGCAAGGCTTCTCCTTGCCAGACTTCTGTGGTCGGGCCCAATTACTGCTCCATCCTCCATTTAGTTATATATTTCCATCCTTTAAGAGTTTTTTCCCCACTGCTCTGCATTTTTAGACCCTTTACAACAACCACTAAAATTAACCAGTTCCTGATGCAACTAACACATCATTGTGAAGCTGGAGAATTAACATCCTAACATACTCAATGCAGAGAGAATTCAAGCTCAAATACTGGTCAGGCTGCCTGCACATTCAGAAAAAGCTTGTGCCCAAAACCTTGACCATCTTTTCTCTTTGCTACATTATGTGACTCGGTACAAAATAATACCTCTCTCTGTAGACCACAGTATATTCATAATAATTTATCTTCCTTTTTTTTTTTTTTTCCTTAATGCAACCAAGAAGCTATAATTTATTGTTATTTGTAGGAAACCTCAGGTTCTGAAAGCATTCTATCTAGCAGACAGGTCATCCAGGCTTATTCAGCAGATTGAGCGGCTGTAACTCAGAATTAGGCGAAACAGAGATTAACTTCAATCAGTGTAGTGGGTTGAAAATTCCCCCAGTTCAGTTGGAAGCAAATGAAGCTGTATTGACAAGCAAAACTCCAATCTAAAATGAAATGCAATGACGATGTACAATATATACAATATTTACATGTATTTAAAATTTATAAACAGTACAAGAACCCCCCTGGACAAAACCAGGGGGCTAATAATAGCTTCCCCACTCCCTGCCCCTTTTCCTTCTACCCCCTGTACACAAGGCACAAGAGAAAGAGCAGAGAGCTGTTTGTTGGTACTTAGCTACAACAAAGAACACAGCCAAAGTCAGGAACACCAGAATAAGCACCAGCCAGAGTGGAGGAAGCAAAATGAGAGTGAGTTCGTTTATGTAAGTTTTATGGCAGATATCTGTCCAATGGGATTATTTAGAATTTATCATTGTTTTCACACCCAGTGGTGATTTATTTATATTCTACTACTTTCTGTTCAAGGTCCCTGGAAAAATTTCCAGGCACAGCCTGACACTAGCACAAAGCAATCTTTATTTTTATTCAGAGTACCAAATTTTTAAAAAGGGACTGAGTGGATGGAAACAGAGAGCACAAGTCTGCCAAATCCCTTGGACTTCTAATCTAACTTAGTGTGAAGAGCTTTGTGGTGGAACTATCTGACAGCAAGACTACACTCTGTGCATGCAGGTTCCTTGTGTGTGAGGGAGAGACAGATACTGCTTGCTATTTGGCTGGGGGGCTGGGGGCAGAGACAGAGACGCAGGTGCAGCAGAGTGTAAAATGCAGTTAATGTGCATTATGGACAAGAGTGCTACATAAAGCACTTTGAAGTGGAACAAGTGACAAAGGGTCTTGTTTTTATAGGTGAAAAGCATCTCGTTAGGGCCTGAAATGGGTTAGAGAATAGAGCTTACCAAGGAAGTGCAGTTTGGTAGGAGAGACCTAGGGGAGAGTGAGAAAAGCATCCCTAGGAAACTGGAGTCAGAGAAAACACCCACGCAGAGATCTGCTGATGCAGACTTTCCAAAAAGGGCTGCCTAGAAATGAGGCCATCAGATACACATGTATGTGAAGTCTGTGTGGGTGCCACAGACCAGTTTACTTATAACCTACAACCTGTACCAGTGCAGTGCTTAAACAATTACAAGCAAAATTGGAGGTATTTGCCCTACAGTGTTACACCTAGCACCTCTCTCACAGGACTGCCACAAGGAGCCATGCTGTAACCCTGTTGAGTGCCATCAACAAATGGAGCCCACAGCAAACCTTGCACAAGAAGGGTCCATAGCTTTGATTTCACTTCCTCCCATAGGACATGAAGTAGCAATGAATGTTGCAGGCAGCAATAGCATGCAAGCAGATGAGATAATTGTATCCTTAGCAATGCTGTGCTTGCAAGTGGTGTGCAGCAAATTCGAACACAGCATCCTTTATAGCACATCCACGCTTTACCTGCAATAAGTAAATCCACATATCCACATATTTGCCTGAGAGCTATCTGAACACAGCTGCATGTGTGAGTATGTGTGGGAGTCAGAAAATAGAATAGAATAGAATAGAATAGAATAGAATAGAATAGAATAGAATAGAATAGAATCGAATCGAATCGAATCGAATCGAATCACATCCAACCTATCATCCAACACCATCTAATCAACTAAACCATGCAACCAAGCACCCTATCAAGTCTCCTGAACACCTCCTATGATGGTGACTCCACCACCTCCACGGGCAGCCCATGCCAATGGGCAATCACTCTCTCTGTGTAGAACTTCTTCCTAACATCCAGACTAAACCTCCCCTGGCACAGCCTGAGACTGTGTCCTCTTGTTCTAGTGCTGGTTGCCTGGGAGAAGAGACCAACCTCTGCCTGGCTACAACCTCTCTTCAGGTAGTTGTAGAGAGCAATAAGGTCTCCCCCTGACTCTCCTTTTCTCCAGGCTAAGCAACCCCAGCTCCCTCAGCCTCTCCTCATAGGGCTTGTATTCCAAACCCCTCACTAGCCTCGTTGCCTTTCTCTGGACCCGTTCCAGCAAGTCAACATTCTTCCTAAACTGAGGGGCCCAGAACTGGACACAGTACTCAAGGTGTGGCCTAACCAGTGCAGCGTACAGGGGGAACATAAATAAACAGGGGGAAAATAAATAAACTTGAAGTAGTAAAGGGTGGGTTAAACCATTATATGGCCAAGCAAGAGACTACAGATACTGTGCAGGGATGTTGACTCAATGGCCTCTCTTTTCAAGTGTTCTGCTGTACAACTTCTAATTACAATGCAAGTGAAATAGAATTACTTGCAATAACATAGAAGGAATAAGCAGCTACATTTGTTCACAGATATACCTCAGTTTCTCTCACATTTAAATGCAATAGCCAGCTGCCAGGTAAAAAATTGTTGTAGTTTTGTTTTACATATTTATGTGGGGATTGAGAAAAAGTTAAAATGATGAATTATTGTTCAGTCATTACTGAAGAAATATATCTACAATTGAAGAGTGGGCAAAAATACTATTGTGCTGCCAGATTTATATACACAGCTTTAATCTTGGTTATATATGATAGAAGCTGAATGTTTATGGTTCTCCAACCAAGGGACTATAAACTTTGAGAATATATGAAGACAGAAAAATAATGCAATACAATTAGAGCAGTGTCAATCAGAATTAAGAAAAGAGAAAGAAGAGGACAGAAACTGATTTATTTTAAGCAGCATTAGGGGCTAGATATTCAGAATGCTATTTCCCTGATGCTTGACTAAAACCTGCCTTTTAGACATGCAAGGCTTTGTCTCATAATCACAAAAGATATTAATGTGTGCATGGAATGACAATGAAAATTCACTAGGTCTAAGATTGCCAAGAATCAGATCACAGTTTTGGAGTATTTCTACCTTGAGGTGCTCAGTTTAGGACTTACAAAGTGCTCAGCATTCTCTCTTTGAATCTTCAGATGTTTCCTTGGTGCAAAGTTGAATGTTAGAAACCAGACACCCCCAATGTCATTAAACATGTCTTGATAACCTTGCCCTATAACAAGAGAGAACCCAACATTTTCTATGCGCAAATCTCACAGAGTGCTTTGGTGTCTTAAACATTGCAGATATAATAATAATCCCCAAACATTTTTACAAAACAATTTATCTTCAAGAAGCATCACCACAGATAAGTGTATTCTGAAATTCAGCAACTGCATAGAGGTGTTCAGCACCACAACACAGCAGTTCAGAACAGGAAGTGCAGGCTATCTTAAGCAAATAAAACTGTGGGGATGAAGTTTGGTGGCATAAAACAATACTCCAAACTGCAGTCTGATTAGATCAGTTTCTTAGCACTCAATAAGACGTCACAGGAATTTTTAATGCCCAAACACATTTCAGGAGTGGTTTAGTGCATTAATACAGGCACTGAGTGCCAACCCACCTGGCCTTGGCTATCCTGTCTAGTTTCCAGTTAATCCCCAGAAGGCTACAGAGCTAGAGGCTCACACCTTCCACAGTAGCAACAGTTTTGCCACATCCGTTAAGTCCTCTGCCACAGGACTCTTAAGGCAATTAAAAGTGAAGACATCCCACCATGATGAGCCCCTGTTTACACTCGAATATTTCTTTCACACATTGCTCAGGAGAGGGACAGAAAGAGATCAAGAAGAAAATTTTCTGTCATACCCACCCAAGAGATAGGACAATGAATGCGTGGGGAAATGGACAACTAATATTTCCTTGAAGACCATTTTTTGATTTAGAGAGACAGGGAAACCAATGTGTTAAAAACAAAGCAGGTTCATATTTTACACTTTCATGCTTTTAAACAATATTAGGAAGATTAATTCAGACCCCTTACAACATAAAATGAAAGAGTGTTTAGAAACTTCTAAAGCTGCACACTGTGAACCTAACAGCCTGTAACTGCTTTGTTATAATATAAAACTTTTCAAGCTTACATAATGGATTCAAGGATAGCAAGGTCTGGAGGGATGGGTCATTACGTTCATCAGATCTGACCTCCTGCATATGACACAGTCCAGAGCGTTTCACCAAGCAGTACTGCCATCAAGCCCACTAATTTATAATTGAACCCTGCCATTTCTTTGGAAGGAAGGAGAATCTTGATTTAAAGACTCTCAGCGATTAATTTACCACATCCCTTTACCATCTGTTCCAGTGGTTAATTATCTTCACTTAAATGTGTATTCTATTTACAGTCTGATCTTTGTCAACTTTAAACTTGTATCTGCCTGTCTGTGCATACATGATGGGTCATAATACTTTGATATTTCCTGTGCATTAGGACTGAAATGTGATACCTAGACTGGAAATTTCATGTTTGGAGTTTTGGTTTGGTTTCTGTTGCTGAAACCTTAACACAAAGACTTTCAAGGCATTGGCACAATACACTACCGTATTTCATTCTGGAGCCATTTCAATGACTCAGTGTTAATGGCATATAGTATTCCAGATTTTGAGGAGTAAAAATATTATGTGCTCTTCATCTGTTTGTTGAAAGTGTTTTTTCCCTAATGAAGCTTGGACTCTGCTGAAGTGTGGAAGCAGGAGTTTGATCTAGTGGCAAGAATAGGGAGTGCTGAGAGTTTTAATTCTTCCGCCCTCTCACTGCAATTTAATTTGTGAGCCTGGGGAAATCACCTCACTCCATTGTAAATAGTTATGGGGTTTTGTTATGAAGTGCTCTGAAATTTTTGGAACTGAGCTGGTTGAATCACATTTTATAACTGTGCCTGCCTGATACTGTGTACTTTTGAAAGCTTAGTAACGTCAATTAAAGTGATTTCAAAGTCCAAACCCTACCCAAAACTTTTGAGTTTTAAGTGTGTTGTGCCATTATGAAAAATACTTTATCTACCAATACATAAAAATATTTTCATGAGCAACCAGGCACACATCCATTTTGTACCTGCCATGTGCAAGAAATTAAATCTAATTTCAGTGCTAGCTTTGTTATATAGTTTAACCTCAGTTATTGTTATTACTATGTCCCATTTATAACCTTATTCTATGTCACAATTACTTGAATGATCCCACTGTCTATTAAACCCAGAACTCTATTCAATCTCTGGTATTGCACTTTGACTGTTTTTCCTTCAAATGCTTTCGTCTAGCTGAATAGTTTAAATTCCTGGAGGATGACCATTTGAAATTCCTCTTTTCTCAGAAACACTACTACCTCTACCAAGTGAAGCTTTAAGGCCTTAGTGTGTTTTTTGACAATACAGAATGAAACCTTTTCCTTTCTCTGCAAGCAATTAAGTGTCTCTTTCAGGTTACTAATTTCTTAGCAGATTTGATCATCTAAACATACAAAGTTCCTCCTGGTGTTTTCACTACCTAAATACCTATCTTAACCGTGCCACCAAAATCTTCAAATTTATCAACAGCCTGCACCTTTCTTGGTAATAAAACTAATTATTCCTGGTTCTGTATCACGCTTGATTCCCTTGAGCCACGTAAATGTTGCTTGCATCTGGAGTAGAAGCCCAGAGATTAACAAGAGTGTTATTCCTTAACACATTCTCGGGTGCCCTGCCATATCTACAAAGTTGTCCAGCATTCTCTTAGCCAAGCCACTCTCACAAGCAGCATATGAGCTCCCCTGTAGATATTCCTCCAGTTGCACTCCACTACCTATCAACAGAGCCAGAGTTCCATAAAGGGATGTTCCATAGAGGGATGTTCCTGACTGTAAATTTAGTACTTACAATCTACTCTGCAGTAACTTCCTTCCTGGTGTTTTAGGTTCAATATATGCTTTGTATGAAGTAGCAGCCTTCTGACTGCCTACACTGGTGCAGCTTTCCTAATGCAGTTCATATTCACTCTCCTGGTTACTGCCCAATAACTTCTCCTGACAGACAAGGTCATAGTGATAGAATCAGCCATGCTATTATAATGAAGGCTCTATTCCTTTGTCTACGGGGATCTCCAGGATGCACAATGAAGGACCAGTGCCTGTTTCTACTGCCAGACGGTGCTCTGCTATCCCTTCTGTTCATGAAGTAATTAGCACTGAATTCTGGCAGGCCAGAAAACCAGAACTTAGAGAGTTAATTCCTTCCTAATCCTCCTCTCTTTCAACAATCATGGCATGCTCCTAGATCTCCTTCAATCAGGAGCCCTAATTAAGAGAATCGTTTCTTGGGCCTAATTAAAACTAAGAGCCAAAGTCCAATCAGGTAGCTCTAGAGAGATGATCCAAGGTGAGAGGAAGAAAATTTTTTTTATGGAAAAGGAGCTTCAAGAGACCACAAATTTATTACAGTAGTGTAAATGCAAATGGAGGCACTTCAATTTCCTCTTGATTTTAATGGCTCTCTCCTTTGAACTGGTAGTTTTCCTAAGTCATGAAATAAGTAAGAGAAGTGGCTACTAAGAACTTTCCTCCCTTCTACTTTTGTCTTACTTTTGATGAATGATAATCCCAAGATATGACAGGCATTGTGATCCTCAGCAATTTTTGTGCTTACATTGTTTGGACAATAACAAAAGGTGGAAAATGTTGTTTATCTCTGTATGTAAAGCACAGCATGAAAAACCACTTCCCCTGAAAGATCTATTTACACAACCAAGTTTGGCAACTACTAGATCAGACACATCTGACTGTGCTAGAAACCTATGACAAGGAAAGTGCACTGCAGATCTAACAAGGAGTGACACTACAAAGCAGAATTATCTGCAGGAGGAGGTAACAAAAAATGAGACACTTCATAGCAGAGTGGTCAGCAAGGGCTCAGTCCTGTGTGGTATGGGCACACTGGCCACCCAAATGACCCTTTCAGTTTGCACACTGCTGTCCTGCAGCAGCAGACCTGGCCCAGGACACAAAGCAACAGTCCTCTTATCAGAAAGGAACAGAAATAGCTTTAAAATACTGCTGTACTTCTGTCTTGCATTGAATTGTGTGAGGCACACAGAAGTCAAGCCAAGATATCTGGCTGAGATGCTGCACTGTGAACAAATTTTCCCTTGATCTATATTAAATTTGTGCCTTTTTATTTCATCAAGAGATGACTTGCATTTAGGCCATGGGACACAATGGAATTCATTATCCCTTGTCTCTTATCTTCTCTATTACTTTGCACTTCTCAAATTAAGTCATCCTAGTCTTTTTTTCTTAACTTTATCTGTCTAGACTATCCCATTCCTCCATGCTGTCTCTTAATAATTTTGTTGGGCTCTTGTCTGGCTTGGTCTTGTAACAGCCATTTGTAAATGAAGCAACCACAATTGAATGCAGTAGTTTAAATGGAGCTATAACACCAATCGATGTAGTCCTATTTTAATATGTTCTACAGTATTTTTCTTCTTGCTTTTACAATCTGACTTAAAAAAAAAAAAACCACACACAACAAAACCAAACAAACAGATCTACACATACAGATGATGTCTTCATTGATGTATCTTTTTCCCCAGAGAGGTTGCATCAGAGTAAAACATAATCCCTACATGTACATAGATACATACTTGTGTGTAGTTTAATAGGTTCTTTCTAAAGTGCATTGTTTTGCACTTCTCAGTGCTTAATCATCTGACCTCATACAACCTGAAAATTGGAACCCACAGGAGGTCTCTGGGGACTTTCTGTCACCTCTGCTTCCCTTCTGCTCTTCTCTCTGCCACCCTCCTGCAAAATTTGCTGTCAGAGATTTCTCTAGCATGAGATTCCAACTCCTCTCAGTTCCAGCTCCAGCCAAGCAGTATTAGCAAGTGATTAAGAGTAGGGTGATGAGACAAAGCAGAGAGCTAAAATAAGTGGGTGCAAGAAAAAAAGCAAAGAAATTGCAGTTGTTAGGTAAATAGAAAAATAAACTGGAGAGAGTCAGGATAAATTAGTTATAAAGGCAAACAAGAAGAGTAGGTAGGTTTATGAGCTCAGCATGAAGTAAGGGGAAATTAAACAAAGGGGAGCAGTGGAATGAATTGAATGAAGAGATCTGGTGGTCAATAACAGGCAAGATAGGCAGAGTAAGTTAAGTGGAGCAGACCTCATACTGGTTACGAGTACTCAGCTCTTCCCCAACCTGTTTTCTGTGACTCTGTGCAAGGCATCACTTGACATGTGCTCAGCAGCATTTCATCGTGTTCACAGCTGATGTAATGTAGAGCCCTGCATTTACACAGGGTCTTATAGCTGCTGAAGATAAATCAGTGGCAACACAGAAATGATAATGGAATGAAGGAAAAAAAAATCCTGGTGTGGCTCCTGGGTGTCCTGCAGAAATAGTAGAAAAAGGACTGTGTATCATAGTGGCAGTGGCAGTTCATGGCTCCAGTAGAGCATATATTTTCCCAGGGAGGGCTGTTTCTGACTCTTGTTCACCTACTTTGTGACACTAATGGATCTCTTCTTTTCTGTGTCCTCTGCCAACCCATGTTTGCATTGCAGGGTGAGGACTGTCTTGCTAAGTGTATCCACAGCTAACTATAACAAGGATTCTATCTCAAGTCAGTCTTCTAAATGTTACCATAACATAATTAACAAGTAGGAAAGTATTAACATTGAGAATTATTCCTGACTGCACATTTCTGTCAAAAGGAACAGCAAAATCCAACCTCTACATCACAGTGGCATCTTTAAATATAGTAGTATCTTTAGGTATCTCTCCACTGTGAAGTAACTCATGCTTTAGAATCAATTTATACATATACTTATATCTACAATATATCTGAAATACGTAAGCATATCTCTATCAAAATGTATTCATAGGTATGCATATAAAATATAGGGCTTCTGAGAGGAAAAATCAACAGTGAAGTGTCCCATAAGGACTAACATTAGGATAACAATGTAGGCTTGGATACCAGAGATCTGCACTGAAACCAAAACCCTAAAATGAGACATATCCAGACACAGCCCTGCTTTTACCCGTAATTGAAGGGTGGTCTTGCCCAGAACTGATTAATATAAGGCAAGTAGATTTGTTGTAGACACTAGGAAAGTTCTTCCAGATCTGCAGGTAAGCCTGTATCAAGTCATATCAGCCACTACCACTAAACATGCAGTGCAGGATGTGATAAAACCTTCTTTAAGTGCTCATAAATTAAAAATTTTAAATGCTTTAGAAGTAACCTGCCTGTTGCCCAGCCCCAAGGCTTCTCTAATTCCTCATCCTCAGCCATACACCCACTGTCTTCAACTAATGGGCACATGCCACATCCTTACTTGAAAAGTACAGAAACCACTGGTGTTCTGGGAGCTGCCCAGCCTGTCTGAGTGCCCTATATGCATCCACATATCCTCAATTCAGGGGTAACAGCCTGTGCACAAGATCTTATAATTCATTAATTGTAGCACCATTTAAAATGTCATACTCTTCTCTGAAAGAAGAGTAAATTACCTCAGCTCAAACACAGGGAAACAAGACATACCCTGAGAACAGTCACAGTGGAGCAGCTCACCTAAGGTAATCTTGAAGCAAGGAAAGCACCAAGCCCAAGGGACTTGTTATTAGTTTCTACAAAGTAAACTATAACAGAGCTAAAGGAAGCAAAATAATTGTTAATCAGAAACATTCATGACCAAATACATGTTTGAACTCCAAAGCTTCCTGAGATTTGCTCTCCAATCTGTCAGAGGCATGTAAACCCTGACTACCATCCTTCATGAAGAAATTCACCCCACAGAAAGGTGTGAAAACATATTTGGTGGAACAAAAGAGAATGAGCTACTTAATATGCAGAGATTGTCTTCTAATAATTCTTGTTTCTCTGCAGAATCCTGATTCAGATGCCACTGATTCTGAGATTCTCTGAGTACTAGCTGCAACACTCCCTGATAAACACAGCAAACCTGGGTCATATACCTGTATTTCAGGACTTAGAGGATTATCTCCATGCTCTTTCTCACAAAATTCTAAACCAGGGATAAAAATGGTAACACAACACACTTGGTTTAGTGCCTCCTCCAGGTCTTCTAAGAAACAGAAAAAGAGGCATCCCATGGGCGATAACCTATTTAATGACATATAAGTAATTCCTCCAGCGCTGGATCCAGTTAACAAAAGTCACATAGAATCAGCTCCTGCTGTGCAAAGTCCATCCAGAGGTATGCTTATTTCAGGGTCTTGACAGACAAACCAGACTTACTGAGTATTGTTCTAGGCCATACACTCTCCTTTGCCTTGCTGTTCATTAGAAAGACTGCCTGATAGTTATTCACAGTGGCATACTGATAAGCTTTCAGTATGTGATGATATGCTTGGGAGTACAACTAATCGTTTGAACAGTTTGCCCATGGAATTGTAAGTCACTTGAGTTTTTCAGTGCTTAAACCTACACAGATTGCTATGGAGTTCCCAAAGAATCGGCTGCTGTTTACACGCGTACAAAATCCCTTTAAAAAAGAAGTGAGCCTCTGAGTTGGGAACTGCCTTGCCAGACATAAGACTTCCGAGAAGACAGATCGTCTCACATATTGATACAACATCACAACGCAAATATCATATTGCAGTGTCGGGACAACACGCAACAAGTGTTTTGTGGCTCTTTCAAAATCCGTTTGATGTGATCCATCCCTCCCCTTGTTCCTTCTGTCTGTGCGCAGAAAATGTGTTTCTTCTCTCTTGCTGGATGCTTGGAAAAACAAGGTATGAAGGCTTGAAAAACATGCTGCAGAGCAGCTATGTTAGCTGCCCTCAAGAGCCACAAACAGCCCTATTATTCTTCCAGAATATTTATATTACAGTAGCGCCTAGAGGCTCCAGCTAACAGCAGGGCTGTACAAAACCAGGCTGTGTGCCAGCCACGGTATAAATGCATGTTAACACACAGCCCGTTCTCCAATGAGCTTGGGATCTTCAGTGCAGACTCTTGTATGTACCACAGAATTAAAGATTATTTTTGTTTTCCCTCAAGTGCTCCTGTGAGACAGGGAGGTTCTACATATCTGCAGCCAAAACCCTGGATAGTTCTGATAGGAAAGGACTGCAATGAAACTCAAGGTGCAATGTTATCAGAGAGGAAGCTGGGATTTGTTTACAAAATCTTTAAGTTGATTTTAACCACTCATATTCTCTCAGATTTCATTCACTCATACTCTCTCTAAACACATATTTTCTACAGATATTTATTATTTGAAGAAGCGGGCTGTTTTGATAATTAGCTCCAGGTCATGTTGGAAGTGGGCAGGTGTTTACAACATATGCTAAAATTATTACATATTTCAAGCTAAGGTATTAGTAAGAAGTTAGGGAGTTTTCTGCTACAGAAAAAGATTACGTATGCACATGGACATGACTTGTACAAGCAAAATCACCTCTCAACATCAGTAGTTTGAAGAATCTCCCTAGGTAATAGAGCAAGAACCAGGAATGCAAAGTGCAGCATTGCTCAAATGTTACAATAAAGGCTACTCACTTAAGCTGATCCACCATCCCTTTGTGAGGAAAAACATGTCAACTGAACACCAGCTTACATTACATTCCTCACAAGATACCCTGCCAGGAGTAACAACCTCCCCACATAGTGCCGGGGCTAAAGGTCTCAGGATTAGAGTGAACAAGGTCAGTGTTAATTGATTCTTTAACTAATCACAAGGGTAAATGCTTCCAGCCATGGGCAGCCTACAATATTGGTTTCATCTGCCATATATATGGTCTGGAGCTGCTGTGATTGTAGTAATGCTGTAAAGGTGCATGTTTATATATTTGCTACATAGAATAGTGAATACAGTATTAAACTTTGCAGAAATTAGGCACATTTTTCAGGACTGATCTTCACGGTTGGGCACCTCTATTTAATTAGTTAATACAGACAAGTACATAAGCACCCCCAGCTTCCCAGCATTGACTGCACTTTGGGGCCTGCTCTAGGACCTGGACAAGTGCTTCACTACAGCAGGCTGGCACTCAGCGACTACTGTTTTGCTACTGGTTACACAGAAAGCTACATCCATAACTCATATCCTTTCTCTTCCTGCACAGTGTATGGGCCAGAAGTACAGTGACAGTATAAGCTCTGGGACAGGACCAACAGAGCAAAACCAAAATCCCCAAATAAACAGAAAAAAAAAAAAAAAAAAGATGTAAAGAACAAGAAGTGGAACTCTTTCACCTCCAAGTCATAAACATCTCTTTTGATCTCTGTATCTCCTATTTCTGATCTGACAAGTATTACAAATGCCAAATCTACACCCGACTTCCCTCCAGTGATTAATGTGCTATGGTCTTTGTGAAAGCTTAAATAGCTCTCCCTCCGGGCCACAACATGTGATAAAGAAATGAAGCCTGGCAATTAATAATTCCCCGGGCTGAGTTTTTGTTTAATAACTATTCTGTCAGTGATAGATCTAAAGGGCGAGGGTGTGGATGTGCGTGCATACAGAGGGAGTAATTTGATTGTGGCCAGGAGATTTGGCAGGCTGGCATTACAAAGCAGCTCTTTAGCAATGGCTGGAAAACCAGCATGACAAATCGCTCCATTCCCTGCTTCCCCAGCCTACCCCCTCTCGACAGAACTATCTCGTTATGCCCAAGCCAGCCAATCCGAGCCTATGATTTGGGAAATATTTCCTTCTTGACATTCAAGAGAACAATTCCTTACCCGGGGAAAATTACATTTAAAAATAAATGGAAAAGCATCAATCAGCTAGGAAAATATATTCAGCTTTTTGGATCTCTGGAGAGAAAGTGATTTTTTTATTTTATTATGTTTAAATAGGACTGAAGGCCATGGTTTGATTTTTTTAAAAAGTTTTTAAAAGATAAATAGCTAAACCGACATCACCATTGCATTTGCATATAAACTGCTACCTTTTCTTTATAGAGAGACAGTATTTTTCATTACTGATAAATCTTGAATATTTACTGACCTGTAGAGATGTGCTAGCAGGTACCTGTTAGTAGAGATGGATATGCTATGTAGTATGAGAAGTTGCAAGGCTCCTTCTGCAGTGTTTTTTAAACAAGCAAACCAACTGTGTTTCCAGTTGAGCAGGTTATCCATTCTCTCTTCAGGATTAAAAAAATTTAAAATCAAATTAAAATAGCTTTCCTTTAGAAGCAGCTGTCCCTCCTGAATAACACCTTGCCTACTCTTGTTTCCTTACTCCAGAGAAATATGAGAGTCAGCCAAATCACTAGAGTGTGATTTTTTCATGAGTAGTAGCTCTAAACATGGACCAGGACAGTCTTCTTTATAACATATCAACCTATGGACTGAGACAAAAGAAAACAATCACATTAGTGACAGCTTTCCTGAAGCATGCAGAAATTCTATCTGAGTTCAGGAATGGATCCTGTGCCATCCTGCACATCCTATCTCAAGGAGCCAGTATCTTTTATCTCTGGACATCTGTCCCCATCTAACTAGAGCTAGTACTACTCAGGCCTCCCTATAGCCATACATCACCCCTCTCACTGAAAATTACCTGCCTGACCGATAAGCTAAATGACTCAAACACATTTCACCCATAATAAGCTACTTTGGCTTAGGCAGTTTAAATAAGTGAGTCTTTACTACACCAGCTGACCTGTGGCAGATGAAATTCAAAGAGTCATCCTTGCACCCTCAGCAAGTTTGCTGATGACATCAAGCTGTGTGGTGCAGTGGACACGCTGGAGGGAAGGGATGCCATCCAGAGGGACCTTGACAGGCTGGAGAGGTGGGCACAAGCCAACCTCATGAGCTTCAACAAGACCAAGTGCAGGGTCCTGCATCTGGGTCGAGGCAATCCCAGGCACAAATACAGGCTGGGCAGTGACTGGCTGGAGAGCAGCCCTGAGGAGAGAGACTTGGGGGTGCTGGCGGACGAGAAGCTCAACATGAGCTCTCAATGTGCACTTGCAGCCCAGAAAGCCAATCAGATCCTGGGCTGCATCAGGAGAAGTGTGACCAGCAGGTCAAGGGAGGTGCTTCTCCCCCTCTACTCAGCTCTGGTGAGACCCCACCTGGAGTACTGCGTCCAGTTCTGGAGCCCCTATTACAGGAGGGATGTGGACGTGCTGGAGCGTGTCCAGAGAAGGGCCACGAAGATGATCAGAGGGCTGGAGCACCTCTCCTATGAGGACAGACTGAAGGAGTTGGGGCTGTTCAGTCTGGAGAAGAGAAGGCTCCGAGGTGACCTCATTGTGGCCTTCCAGTATCTGAAGGGGGCCTACAGGAAGGCTGGGAAGGGACTTCTCAGGGTATCAGGTAGTGATAGGACTAGGGGGAACGGAATGAAACTGGAAATGGGGAGATTCAGGCTAGATGTGAGGAAGAAGTTCTTCACCATGAGAGTGGTGAAGCCATGGAATGGGTTATCCAGGGAGGTGGTTGAGGACCCGTCCCTGGAGGTGTTTAAGACCAGGCTGGACGAGGCTCTGGCCAGCCTGATCTAGTGTAGGGTGTCCCTGCCCATGGCAGGGGGGTTGGAACTAGATGATCCTTGTGGTCCCTTCTAACCCTGACTGATTCTATGATTCTATGATAGAAAAGAGTCTCAACAGTCAAGGGTGCTGACCAAGTGTCAGACAGCAGCAGTATCAGGAATATAACCCAGGTATTGTAGCTCCCAGTCCAGCTTCTATGTTGATGAAGCTCACTGTCTTTATAATTCTTAACAAAAAATACATACAGCCAAACCTTCTAATGAGATTTCCCCACAAATGTATCTAAGGAGATATTTTCATATTATGAGAGAGATTATGAATTTTATCCAGGGGTAAATAACCTAGCAAATTAAATATGTCATTGCTAGGCCATGAAATAAGAATTCATTACATCACCTTTTCCTAATGGGGCATTACAACTGGTTGTGTTTTATTTCTGCAGTCCTGCAAGCTCTACCATGTCCCATAATTCACTGCAGAGTGTTGAAATTCAGGCTTTGCCCACATCATTTCATGAAGATGAAGTGCTAGTACTGCTCTGAATTACATTTCTATTAATTTTACTCATTTTTTAAAGTATTTTCTTCCCATGCATAAATTGTTACTATTATATAAAGATTTACTAAGGCACCTTGCTGAAAATTTTTTCTCTCTTTTACTCTGAATTAATATCAAAATGGAAATCAGTAGCAGTGGGTTTTTTTCCCTTCCACTTAATAAAATGCTTGAATAACAGAGCAATAAAAAAATTTACAATACATATTAATGGCATTCAAGCACTCTTCAGAGTAAATACACCTTTGTTTTTCACCTTCTCCTTCTATACTCAGCTTTTTCTATATTATGTCTTTTATCTGCACATTAGACACTTTAAAACGAAGGCACATTATCACATTCTTTCTTCTCTGCCCCTTCCTTTTCAGTTGGCAGCAAAAGCTGTCTCACAGCTCAAAGAAAAATGACCACTCATCCCCTCTACCACCCCCCGCACTGCAGAGTGAAAGCTCAATATATCTGGTCACCTAGATAAATCCAGGCAGCACTGTCAAGGCTGAATGTCAGGCCACAGCCACAAAGGCTGTTGCTCTATTAAATTCTTTAGCTGATAAAACACCAGTGTGGCAGGTTTTGTCCACAGCATCACAAACAACTGACTATTGCTTATCAAGTCAGATGAACAGTTTCTAAGACTGTGCCAGATTTTTATCTTATTTACCCAATTAAATCTATTGGTTGCACACAGAATTTCTGTTTTGTCAGCGATGCTATTCAGTCCCTACTTTTTAATCAGTAGTGAGGTGACAGACATCCTTTAAAAGACACCAAATGAAACTCAAACAATTTTTTTTTAAATCAAAACAATTCCCTAAATTATCTAGCCCAGGTTTATGTGAAAAGACGTTACAAAATAACATCTTTTTCCCCAGCAGCACTTTCTGCCTTGTAATAGAAAGATGGTTTTATGAACATGATGGGTCACATGAATGAATGAAACCTGTCATCTGCACCATCATCCTCCAGCTTCTCCCTGGAACACCCAGTCCCACAGCACTGTTAACCATTCTTGCTTTCCCAATAAAATATTAATTCTTCCCTTCTTCTTTAGGGTTCAAGTAGTCCTGTGGTGTCTCTTTAGGAATTATCACTTCTCCCTACCTCTCTTAGGTGGTTTACATAGAGACAACATATTGATCCCAATTTGGAAACTATTGCCAATTTCAGCATCATTTTGTGGATGTATTTAATTTGGGTCCATAGCCAGGCTGACAAATTGTGCAGCTATGATCATTCCTAAACTGCCCTGGAAAAAACAAACAAACAACAAAACCAAAACCCCAAAACCACACCAACCAACCAAACAAATAAAAGACTCACTAAATGCAAAAGGCTCACTAAACCCAAAAGCTAGACTAGCCCATCACCTGTTGAATGCACGACACCCAAAAACCATTGCCTACGCCACAGTAAACAAGAAGGAATCTGGAGAAGTTGTCACAAATTTCTCCAAAGGCAGCCCATTTCAAAACATTTATTATTTCTAACAGGACCTGAATATGTGGTTAAGTACTTTAGGGAGGAATATTCCAACAGGTCTGGGACTTGTCAGGTACCATCTGCAGTGCTGGGGAATATTAGCAGCACTGAGTGCTAGAAACCAGCGCTGGGTGGCAGGCTAGGACAGCGCTTAGCAGTGACTCCAGCCCTGGTGTATCACTTCTCAGCTTCTCCCGAAGCTGTCTCCTCCTCACCTCCAAAAGGCTACAAAACCTTTAGTTGAACTGTAGAGCCAGAAAAGTCCATGCACCCAACACCGGGGACTGCCTTCCTCTACTATGTGGACTTAAAAGAAACTAGGCAGAGCTCTCCCTCTCTCTGCAGCCAAAGGAGGATGCAGATATTGGCTCACTCTTTTCTCTGTTTAAAACTGAAGTGAAAACAACAACGCCTTTGAGAGGGAAAAGTGTGACTGGAATTTGTCCAGGCAACTAATCTTGTGGGTGTAATCTTAGAATGGAGCAGTCTGGTAGTCACACACATTAGCAGGCATATCTTGCACTGATCCCTGTGCAATGTAAAAACAACTTGGGAGTCAGCAGCTTTCTTCCCTGCAAAAGGAACCACTAAAACTTTCTCCCATTACCACTAGGAAGGCAGGATTAACTTGCAAGGTGACCCCTTGGACACAGATCACTCCTTCTCCATCTTTAGGAGAATAAATTAATCTGTTGGACAGATGTGTGAATGTTTCTGAGATGAAGCCAGCTGATGGGGGCAGAGATGTTTCTATTCCCCATAATCAACCTACTGATGCTTCTGTGCACTGGGGCAATCTCTGTGCTTTTGGGTACTGTGTTACAGTTCAGTCACTTTGTCTCCTCCTGGGCTTCCTGTGATTCATACCAAGTGTCTGCAGACCATTCAAACAGTCAGGCCCTGCCTGAATACATAAAATGCTAATCTCATTAGATTTCTCATTTTCAGTGTAATAGTGTCACAGTGCTATGCACCACTGCTACAGATTAGCAGGCTTGCTAGAACGGAGCCCCACTAATGAGTTAATCCAAATAACACTCAAATCCCAAATCAGATTTAAAACCATCTAGACAGAGGACTCACCAAGGATGGGTGAGGAGCAGGAAGGGAGGGGGTCAGCCTTGTTTTGACAGAAGTAGTTGCTGATTAAATGAGGGGGGAGGGGGTATGAGAGAGAAGCAAGCATGCATTTTTACTGTGGCAGGACAGGCTCATACTCCAATTTCCCATATGTGGCCAGTAGCCTAAATGGGCCTGAAAAATATCTGCAGTAACAAATATATCTGTATGGACTGACAGCTTCTGACTTGAGAGAGATGCACTTAACTATAAAAATTAGGAGCTAGCAAAGCTTCTATAGCCATTATTTAATCTACAGTACTTCGAAGGTCTAAGCAGTTTATAGATCTGAACTTGATTCTTTCTAGCCAGGAACCTGGAGATGACAGCAAGAGCTGGCTTTCATGTATTAGTTTCTTAATCTGACAATGACCCAACATGCTTAAGGTTTGACTCTCAGATGTGGAATTCAGCTAAGCAAAGCTGCTGGAAAAATCTTGGTTTGACTAGTAAATGTAGAAAAATTGTTATAGAAACCTCTCTCTAGGAACTTTAATGGTCAGTGTTGTGTTAAGATAATCTCTCTTCTCAGGAGCTGTGCTTCTCAGCACATCTCTTACTGCTGTACCTTTTAACTATTGTGTCAACATGCCAGACCACTGATCTGAGACAGAATTTGGAGAAGCCAATGTGAATCTGTCTGCTGGTTTCACAAGACCTCGACTGAATTGCATTCAAACAGAATAGGTTGCCTATATTTCTATCTACCCCTGTCTAAGCAAACAGACAAGTAGTAAACAGCTCATTCAAAGAACGAGGGTCTATTTGATTTATTGTGTAACTCCTTTAAATTGTCCAGCTGATCAAGTATGACAATATTCTGACGATTTTTAAGCATGAGATACATTTTCCACATCATTTATATCTTTTTGACCACTAACAAAAAGATCTCAGTGTAAAGGGCATGAAATAGCCAGCAGTTCCAAACTTTCCAAATGTAGGTAAGCTGCCAGGGACATGATGTTGTGTGCACAGATCCCTCCCCTTTCAGAGACAACTGCCTGCAACAATCTTCCTGTTCCGTGCTAACAAGGTACTAATAACAATAGTAATCACAGTTCGCCTGCTCAGCTCACCCCAGGATCATGGCAGCAAATTGATGATCATTTCTTATTGTGAATTATGACACAGGCACATCACCTCACCCCTGGAATAAAGCAGCACCTGCCAATCCTGTTAAAACAGTAAGGGGAAAATGAAAGCCCTGCCGTAGCCAATCTGATTCCCTGCTGACTGTAATTACCCAGACAGGAATTTTACAATTGCTTCCTCCACCAACTCCTGCTCTGCAGTCTGCAGACTTTGGCTAGTTCTTTCTTTTGTATGCCTACTGCCACTGAGTAGATTGGGTTCCTAATGAGTCTTGACACTAATGGTACAGGGAGACAGCACAATTATATATCCCTCTCCTATTCAGAGCAAACCTGGCAGGAAATGACCTGAGACCTCACACCCTTCTGCCCCAAAGAATCCAGTTATAATGCCTCAGGAGCAGGGCCAGCTGGTGCACACTCCCCCCTCCAGCAGCCCTCACTTCACTTCCCTTTTCCATTATGCAGGTGGCTGGAAACAGTTCTTTATGGCCTAATCCATGAGTGGTGGGTTGAAGCTAATACGGAAGCCAGAGAAGCCTAAGCACTTTTAAAAGTGAAGCTCATCGACAAAAGAAGAAAAGAAAAAAAACCCAACACTATCTCACACACATGCTGGAGAGCTCTAACACACAGTTGTTGTCTATTAGGTGTTTAACAATGTGTGTAACTCAGACTGTTTTAAAGTGGGGAGGGGAGAGACGTGCTTCTGTGATTTCTGTGTTGATTGTAGTCCAGGTGTAAAAGAGACTGGAGCTACCTATTGAACTGCAAGCTAATTACAAGAAGAAACAGATGTTGTCTGCTAATGAGGATGCAGATCCATGAGAAACACCTTAGCTGGTGAGGAATAAATATGTAGTCTTCTCCTTGAGCGAGCAGCAGTCTACAGAAGATGACTTGTGTTTATGATCCATGCTGCCACATCATCTGAACAACTCATATATGATAGTACGTTTGCCTCTGTTCAAAGCCCTGTGAAAGAAGAAAGCACTAGCCCAAATATATAAGTGGAAAGACAAGGCAGAGGACCAAGGACACACAGAGAATCTGATCAAAGCATAAAAAAATATCAAAGCATAAAATAGGCCCTAATTGGCTTATCTGCACCCCAGTGCTTTATAGAAAAAAATCTATTGTTTGCCTCATGCTAGTAACTCTGAACCCAGCTTTTCATGCATCACTGAATCTCACTGCTTTACTACCCTATGATAGCATAAGCTCTTACTTCTATTAACCTCTCTACTTCTTCTGTTTCCCTTTAGGAGCCTGTAAATCTTCTGTGTCACTGATGTTTATCATGATGTTTCTCTTAGCCCTCAAACGGTTCATCTGGCCTTCAAGGTACTTATTCTCCTTCTTCATCCCCAGGCAACAAGGAACTGTCATAGTCCTTTGCTACTCACCAACTTCTGTCCTGTTACCTTCCCCATGCATACTCTAACAGTTTCTCTATACACCATGTACTTTCTCTCCTGGATAACATTATCTGTGGTACTCTAAGTCTGCCATCAGCATGGGTGAGTTTTCTAATTGCAATGCTTATGGATTATTGTAATTTAACACCAGAGGAAAAGAGTTGAGAATTTATCTGCAGTGCAACTTAACAGGTAGCAGTTGCAGCATGGATCATTTCAACCTTTTGAATCCTCTTCTCCTCCTAAATTTGGTCTAAAATATATGTAATTAAAAACAAAACAAACAAAAAAAAAGAAAGAGAGAAAAATCTAATTTTAATTTTAATCCCACTAATTACTCTTTTCCTTATTGACAGAGGTGCTCTGAATCACAGCATATCCTGCAACATTTAGAGGGACAAGAAGTTGTGTAGAAAAAACACCACAATCTTGCAGGTGTTGCTGTTCTATAATCCACTGCACAAAGAATTCTATACTTGTGAAACATGAAAAAGGAGCAGTAATTTCAAGTGGCTCAAGGAATTCCTAATGGAGGTTGTTTTGGTTTTTTCCTCTCCACTTTTAAAGTACTGTTTGCTGTAGTATTGCATTAAGAACAACGGTTTACTATAGCAACCACAGCAGTGAGAGGTTCTATCCATACACAGTCTCTGAAATACAAGCTTTTAAGCACCTTCTTAGCAACACTTGTTGATAAATCTCTGGCATAGGAGAATAGAATTCAGGCTCTGACATAATAGAATTAATAAGGTTGGAAAAGACCTCAGAGATCATCAAGTCCAACCAATGCTATGTGGTTTATAAGGAGTGACTTGTACACTAAAGTAAGTCCTTAGGAACTGTATTGCTTAAGGTCTTTCACTTCCTCTATGACTTTAACTTCTTGAATTAGCATGCTTGCTACCAGAGAACACTAATAAAAATACAGAGACAACATCTTTGGACAAGAAGTACAAAAATGATCCGTCATATGGCAGCTTTCCCCTCTGCCACTATGTGGCAGCAAAAGTTGCTTGTGATTCACTGCGTCAGTATCTTCATAGGCATTCCAGCTGTGACCTTGCCATCACTCATTCTGGGGACCCTCTCTCATTCAGCATCTGCCAGCTGTCAGCAGGGGACTCCAGGGAAAATTATAGAAGATTTCTGGAAAATTACAAGGGGCAGCAGAAGGGAGGATTTGATTTGTTTCTATTTTCTCTGTATAAAGGAGTTCAGATGCCTGCAGTGTGCCAGCTTACTGACTTTCTTTTGCCTAGATGTCTCCATTCTTCTGTAGTCTTCCAGAAAACTGCTTCAGTTTTTTTCGTGTTTCTCCATTTCACAAACTTCCTCTTCCCATGATATTATTTGCCTGCTCAAATCCACTACAGAAGAACAAGAGAGCAACAAAGAATCCTCTCCCCTTCTGATGTGGAAACTGGGTATTATTTAGACATATCAATAAGTATCGATCATTATCTTCCTTGAGGAGATTTCTTTCCTCAAGCTGCCCTCCCTTTACAAAGGCACCTTGCAGACTCTGCAAAGCTGCGAATGGATGTACACGGGGAACACCCACAATTAACACCTGTGGTTAACCACAAACAGATAAGACCATTTTAAACGTGTCTGTCTTTGTCTAGACTAGATGCTAAGTGGTGTCTGAAGTATACTCACTTTAGATGGCATGAGTAATTCTGTTTTCACATTCCCACCTGCTTCCCCTACTGGTTGAGGACATCATAACAAATGTATTCATGTTTCCTGTGGATTTGGTATTCAGGATTCTCACTCTTTCATCGATTGAGGTACCATTGAATTCAAGCTGGCAGAATTCCACACTGCAGGACAGAAGTGCTGATCACTGCATCATGGTTTCTTATCTCATTATGGCCTACATTTTAAACTGATGTACTTGGTTGCATTTTTCACTTCTTTCCTAGAATCCAGCTGGTCAGGTAACCACTTCACTCTGCTACAGGGCAGCTATATTGGGGCAGTAGCTGAAGCAGCTCTTTTGCGTGCATTGTTTGTAAAATGTCTTGGAGCTAAGAAAGCGATGTACACATACAGTATTGTTGCTCTTTCCGGAAAGCTGTATACAAAAATGCTTGAAATGACACTACCATGAATTTAGGGGAAAATATTAGATTTGTATAAAGGCCAGACACTCTTTTGGATAGGACCTCCTGGCTGCTATTGTTATCCAGCCTATGGTTGTGGAAATCATCTGAGCCCATGTAAGCAGGTAATCTGATCTGCTGGAACTGGGTGCTGCTGATTACAGCTGTTACTTCAAGGAGACTGAAGGGAAACACAGATGCACACCCTAGGCTTGGCAGAAAGAAACAGCCTTGAGCACTCTTGCAATTACAGCTGAAGAAATAGAACCATTATAGAGTATCAGACTGCTCATTAACTTCCACTGCCAAGGTTGACACCTATATTTTAGCCCCCTCACATGCACACTGCAAAACTCCCTTTGATTGTCCACTTCTCTGCTCCTGCTGTAAGACCCAAATCAAGCCCTGATTAGATTGTTTTCAATCTTCTTTAAAAAGCCGTGGACAATTTTAAGTGAAATGATGTTGCACGAATTGCTTTAATTAAAAGAACCCTATTTTCTCCTTGAATAGAATCATGCCCCAGGTAGCAACAACACTGACAAGAAAATCAACAGGTGGCCTGTTTGCCAATTACCTGAGTATCACATCTGCTTTATTCAGCACATTTTCAGTAGAAGTTGGTTACATTACCTTAGACTTTTACAGCCAAATTTATTAATGACTCTTTCAATCCAAAAGCTAGAAATTTCACTGAATCATTTCAAAAATGTTAAGAGAGTTATACTCTTTGGCAGGGTAATGCCAAACAAGGAGTGTAGCCAGGGTCTCTGTAGCCAGGATCCCATTCATTAGAAATCACGCTATTCAGTTACAACACATCCACGAGTTCACTATTCTGGAAGACATAATTTTATGCTGATACTTTCCCAAGTGCTGCATTGCTACATATTTTAAATATTTTGTCCCAATATGGGCTGATTATTGCTAAGTGAAAAGCTCCTGCCAACACATTTCATGCAGGCTGGATTTAGTCTCAGAAAAGGGCGGAGAATTAATATTACAAAAGGTCTTCTATTGTGCCAACCTTTGGTTCAAACTATTTGCAAGCCACACACAGGTCTCTATCTATGCTAAGCTCCATGTTTAACATGTTCATATCTCCAAGAAAGCTCTCTACGGCATAAATTCAAAGCTCTGCTTCCTTAGCTGGGACCCATCAGGAGCAGTCCATTGCCTGTGGATTATGAAAGAAAAGCCCCCAGGCCTAGACCCCCAAATGGACTTTGTGCACTGACTAAACACCGGAAGTCCCCCTGGGTTACTGTCCCCAGGCTCCTGATACTCCATTTCTCAGCATCTCCACTAGCACCTCAAAGCATTTTTGTGCATTATTGCAGGACCAGCTCCACAGATAATGTAGCTGCAAGTAGTCTTCCTCTTCTGTGAGAGAAAATGAAGTGTTTCCTGTGTTCCAAGCACTAGCACAGGCTGTGGAGGGTCTGGATTCAGCATCCCTCCTTGTTTGAGAGATGGCAGACTCTTAGGTCTTTGGTGGAACAGACTTTACCATCAGGCTAACTCCAGGAATATGCTTTTGCTGAAACTATAGGACTGCTATGAAAGATGAGAAACGTGATCAAAGGAATAGGGAAGTCCCTTGAGAGAGAGCAGATATGGGTTCTAATTCTTTCACCAAAACCTTTACATTAAGATTTCCTATTAAGAAATTCTTGGGAAAAAATACAACTGGCAGACTTGAAAATAACAGAGTTCAGGTCTCCCACTTACTCACCAGGTAATCCACCTGCTCCCAAATGTTTTCTCTGACAGCTCCCACAGAGGAAAATGAAACTTCTCAGTAACATACACACACACTTTTTCTGTTAGAACTCACTCTGTGTTTGACATTTCCTCAGGAAGCCTGGTTCTTCCTGGGGAATATGATCAGTGTAAGTGAGAAGTGTTATGGAAGTAGGGTGATCTGAAAAACAAAAGCTTGTGCCCCAGTTTTCTGGAATGAGCAACTGTTTGTGAATCCTAAGTGGGCAGATGTGTCAGCTCACCATGCTGAATGTGGTATCTCTGTTTTAAAAAGGGGCACACCTTTAAATATAAGTCTATCTCCAGCTTTCTGGCTTTTGTGAATCATTCTCTGAGATGCCAAGCCACTTTCTATTAGTTACCGGAAGTCCTGGCTACCTGGGGAGGTCCCAGTGGTTTGGAAGGTAGCAAATATGACACCTGTCTACAAGAATGGCCAAAAGGAAGATCTGGCCAAGTCTGACCTTGGTGCCAAGGAAAGTCATGGAACAGATGATCTCAAGTGACATTATGCACCATATAGAGGACAACCAGAGGATCAGGCCCAGTCAGTATGAGTTTATGAAAGGCAAGTCCTGCTTGACAAATCTGATTTCCTTCTATTACAAGGTGACCCAACTAATGGATGAGTGGATATTGTCTACTTGGATTTCAATTCTCAGGGAAAAAACTGACTTGGATGAGCTCACCCTCTGCTGGATTAAACACTGTCTGAATGGTTGGGCCCAAAGAGTGGTGGTCAATGGAGTTAAATCCATCTGGTGTCTGGTCACAAGTGGTGTTCCTCAGGGCTCAGTATTAGGACCACTTCTGTTTAACATCTTTATCAATGATCTTGACAAGGAGTTAGAGTACACCATTAGTAAATTTGCAGATGACACCAAGTTAGGTGGGAGTGTTGTTCTGCTTGAGGGCAGAGAGGCTTTACAGAGTGTGGGCTTCAACAAGGCCGAGTGCCGGGTCCTGCAGTTGGGCCACACCAACCCCATGCAATGATACAGGCTTGGGGTAGTGCCACTGGAAAAGTGTCCTGCAGAAAGGGACCTGGGGGTTCTAATTGACAAGCAAATTAATATGAGGCAGCAGGGTGCCCAGGTGGCAGAGAAAGTCAAAGGCATTCTGGCTTGTATCAGAAATAGTGTGACCAGCAGGCATAGGGAAGTGATTGTCCCCTTGTACTCAGCATTGGTGAGGCCACACCTCGAGTGCTGTGTTCAGTTTGGGGAATCTCAATGCAAGAGAAACATTGAAATGCTGGAGTGGGTGCAAAGAAGAGCAGCCAAGCTGTTGCAGGGCCTAGACAACAAGCCATATAAAGAGCAGCTGAAGGAAATGGGACTGTTTAGTTTGAGGAAGGGGAGGCTGAGGGGAGAACTTATCACCCTCTAGAGCTGCATGAAAGGATGATATAGAGGCATAGGTGCTGGTCTCTTCTCAAAGGTAATTAGTGGTAGAACAAGGGTAGATTTAGGCTAGACAGTAGGAAATATTGTTTTCACTGAACAATTCAATCAAGATTTAGTAAACTTGGTAGAGCAGGGTTAATAATTGGACCTGATGATCTCAAGGGCCTTTTAAAATCTGAATGATTCTATGATTCTGTAAATCTCTGCCTGTTTGTCCCTGGGTACTGCAGAGAGAATCCACATATCTCAGTGAGGTTTATGATGATACAAGCTGTAAATACTTATGTCTTTATGGCTTTGTGTCCTAGGTGTTACAGAAGTTGATATTTTATGCTATTACATTCTTAAGGAATAATTCTTTCACCCGCAATGTAATTGCTTCCACCTCACATGCTCAGAGGAAGTCAAAATATCTGTGCTTTCAACAGGGTGCAAAGAAAAAATAAATGCAGGTTCATAATACTAGTCTAAAGCTGACTAAGCTGAGAGACTACAATGCATGCTCTGCCACAAGCCCTCTAGATTATCAGCCGAGATAAGTGAAGTTACAAGTTACCTTTTCTCTACCTTGCCGATGACTAGGCCAGAAAAGCTGTGCAGGTCTACAAGCAGAGGAAGGGAAAGGATTTTGACAACATCAGCTCTAAGACCACCAGTAGGAAGAGCAAGTACTTGACACAAATTTAGTGGGACAGTCAGTGGTTTCCAAAGCCTTGCAAATGGTGATTTTTCAGCTCAGCAGCTGAACCAGAAGAAAAAAACATAAATATTTTATTTTATTTGCATTGAACCAAAGCCCTTGTTTTTAAACCCATCATCCTTCCTTTGTGTTGAGCAAGTGCTCTATCTGAGTCAAAATGGAATATTTGGTTTTCAAGGACTCATAAGAAAAGAAATAGAAATGAAGGGTTAGATTCACAGAGGTGGTGGAAGAGACTGTCTTCAGTGTAACTGTCCCTCAGAAGTGGTTTGCAATTTAGCACAGGTTTTGGGGACCAGGGCTAAACCCCAGATGCTTGCTGCGTGTTTTGTACACTAGACTAGGAAAATGTAGTCTCTCTGAACCCACAAACATACACAATCTTTTGGGCCAAAGGCATCCCACCTCCAATACCATAGTGACTGTTAGCTAAGGCACATTTCTGTGTGAGGGGACATTGAAAGAAGGCAACAAATCCTCAGGCTGAGAAGTAATTGATCTGGATTCTGTCATGTACTAGAGGTTTTCACCATCTACCCCTCTCTCATCCTGTTCTGAAGAAGTTACAAATTAGGTTGGCATCTATCAGTAATAAGGTAGCTACAACAAATCCTGCCCCAGGGTGAGAGATGGCCTTTCCAGGATCTCTCCCAGTTCCCTCTTTCTGTGATCCTGACTGATGAAGAATTCTTGGACAAATCCACTATCTACTATTTATTTTTGTGGCATGACAAGTTACCTAGAGGTGAATGAAACAGACTAATGGTTAGCTCAGTAAATTATGGAAATAGGTTTCCCTGGACACTCTCTTGCCATGCTGAATGTCCTACCATAAATCAGTAAATTATCTGATTCCAAAACAGAAGCAGCAAATGAAGGAACTAGAGGATAAAGGGAAATGTATCATGGAATACAAAGTTACTTTCTCAAGGAAGCTGAATTTTAAATGTTAATAGGACTGTGACACGGTTTATTAGAAACACCCTGGCTTTGAGATTGTCATTATTGAGATATTCAGCAGTGTTGATTTTTCCTGTTTACTCAAAGGTTATTTCTGCCTGTTTCCAATAGCAGTTCTCTCCCAAGCATTCACACTCAGGGTGGAGGCTGGTTCCACTGATTCTGATCCTTTCTCCTGCTGCAGTGACAGTCTGCGGCATAGCTTTGCCTCCTGTTAGACTTCCTGAGGAAAGCCAACACTAATGCCAGGTTTGGAGACAATACTGTCCCTCCATGGACTGTAATATGAGGCTGCAAAGCAAACTTTGCTTTCAAACAGCCACAACAAAATAACAAATCCGCCCCTTCATTTTCTACACTCTATTTTCCTAATTAGGTGGGTGGGAGAACAAATGTCCACATGCAGAAAGTAGGTGGGCATAGGCTGCATAAATCCCATGCTCCCAATTCTTGGCATGGAACAGCACAGCCATTATCCCTTCTAAATGTCAGGGAACTAGCTCCAACTCTATGAGGTGCCAGACACCTGCTCCCACTACTCCCAGCTTTGCCTTCTGCTGTTGCATCTCTCACTCATAGGCCTTGCTGTAATTCCACTCTGCACAAATTGAGATGTAAGTGCCAGGAAAGTGGGATTCTGAAAGCATTTCATAGAAAGGCACAGATCAGGGCAGCAGTAGACCCACAAGGAGAGACACAGCTGCCACTTCCATGAAGAGGAACCACTCAGCACTGAGACTGCACATTGATAGGAAGCCAGCAGAGGGTTAAAGCAAGATGCTTTCTTGCAGGCAGATAAAGTGAAATGGATTTAGGGATTTTCTCACAACAAGAGGCAGAATAGCCACCAAAGGCTATTGAAATAAGATAGTGAGTTCTCCTATCAGGCATGTCAAAATAGAAACAGTGGCAACAGAACAATGCTGTAACATTGAAAAACCATCTCTTCTACCCACAGACTGGGCTACAGGGCAAATCCTGTGCAATGAAGACCTCAAATATAGGGAAATCTAACTTAGTGCAATGAGGCAGCAAGATGGGCAGAGCCTGCCTCAAGAGCTCATCACTCCCCAGTTGTGATCAGGGCTTCTTCCATGCTCCAAACTGCTTAAAATGAGCAGAACCAGTCAGCAACCCTGTTGTGTGCAAAAAAGGCATGTAAGAGCTGCAAAAAGAGATGAGAGAGCCATTCAGTTTCTTTCTCAAGCCTCACCCAGGGACTCACACAGCTTATCTGGGGGAAATGATGCCTAATGAACTATTCTACACTGTTCCTTCCCATCCACACCACAAAGCAAAGCTGCCCAATGGCCAAAAGAAGAGCCTTCTGCAGATCACTGCAGCATTCCAACATAGTCCAGCAAACTTATCCCCATTATTTGCAAGTTGAAGTGTTTGATGGCCCAGGCAGCTGTCAGACCCCCACACTCCCTGATCTGCACAGAATGTGGCATGGTGCTCACACCACTCTTGTCAGCTGAGCTGAGAAAACCTGCAGCTTCAGTCATTGGAGATCATGCATGTAAGCATGCCTCTCCTCCAGTGCATTTGGGGGATGGCAGTGACAACAGGAGAAGGTAACAGCTTTTCCACTGGAGTCTTTGAAGCAGAAGAAGACATACCTTGCAACACTGGAGGCACAGGAACCATGAGTGAGAAGAAGACGCATGTGCCACAGCCAAGATGGTCACAATTGCCAGCATCCCCAGCTAAGTTAGACCACTGTTTTCAATGTGCATTTTTGTAAGTGAAGGTGCTTTAGTTCCAAACTCCTTGGCAAATAAGAACACAGTGTGCCATTCCTGAATGTACTCCTGCTTATTACACAAATCATTGATATAAACAGGCTTCACAGTACATCACAACCCTTGTGGGAGACAACATTCACCACTCTGCTGAGCTCATACCTCTTTGGGCAAACCTGAAGATTGCTAACTATAGGACTGCAAATCAAGAAAGCCATCTGGCAGTGAACTAGAGAGGTAGGTTTTACTTTCTAGTTTATCACATGGCTTCACCATTTCAATGGAAATAGTGAAGCTGTTCAGTTTTCATGGCAGTAGTGACACTGTCACCACAACTTTCAAGTGCTTCAAATTACCTATTTCATGAAAGCCCTATGCATTATTAGCACATACTTAATACATAGTCCCAAGAAGAGCAGAGCTACCTGAAAACAAAGCATATTGTGCACTTGAGGAATTGTGTTTCACCCAAGGAAAATGGGGTGCTTTTCAAGGACTCAATGCTTTTTGCCACATCATGATGCTCCAGAGGCTGCCCACTAAAGACACCAAATAATAAGCCAAGCAAAATACAACTCTTCTTGTGACTACTTGTGGTTTCTCTGGCAAAGAAAAGCTTTGCTCTCCTAATACAAACCGGTTTTTGGCCTAACGCTTCCACAAATGGCAGACCAGGTCTCCCCAAGAGTGACTTAAAAACAGTCCTAATTACTCCATAGTAATGCAGAGGAGGAAATTTATTGATTGGCATACATACAGAAGAATATTCCCAGACTACTTTTCACCTCTCTTCCAAACTTGTACAACTCCCCCATATGTCAGCCCCAGTAGCAGTGTTAGTGATTCCATTTTTCATGGAACTGTTGAGAATCAACTTGAAAACTCTAATCTAGGAATTTAGTCTTTTTGTCTGAAAATCACAAACATTAGTCACACACACTGCAAGATAATAATTTTTAACTCATATTGCACAACACCTACCAATTCCTAGCCACGTTACAGAAGTCTGAGCAATGCAAATTACACAAAAATACCGTCCTTCAAGGAGACAAGAGGCAAAAAGATGGATAGAGAGTATGAGAAACTGAGAAATTATGAAGATTTCAGTACATTCTGAGTCATATTTAGTAAAGAAAAATCACTCTATAGTAGACCATTTTTGGGTTTAGTTTTAAAAGGAAAATAATTATTGAAATGTAGTATTTTCTAGACTCAAATAGTGTTTCAAAATATAGTGCTACGGGCAAGAATTCTTCTGAAGAAAAACCCCTGAAAATCGCCATTGAGAAGATTAACATCTAGTGTATAGAATAACATATGACAACAAGTAACTGCATATGGAAGAAGAAATGCATGCCTAACCAGATGTCAGTAGATCAAATTTTGATCTCAGATAATCAGTTTGAAATAAATCCACTTATGTGAGCACTAACCTGATGTCAGGAAGTTAAGCGAGCTCAGAATCTGCCAGCCAAATACAGAATACATTTGAAATCTTGTTGCTTAGATGATGCAAGTCTTGTTGTTAAGACAAATGCAGATTTCCACTTCTGGAGTGTTAACTTCTTTTCAGCCAGCAAGATCCACAGGATCTCTTTGTCTTGGAAATAGAAAATTCCAGTTTCCTGCTTCACCTAGCATGAGTAAATGCAGATCTACTGTTTCCAAAAGAGTTACAAAGAATAGTGTTTGTCTGAAGCTGGAAAAAATTGTTTAAATCTCCACTGGCAATCTCCAGAACCTGTGGCCTAAAGCCTGAGGATTGCATATAAATATTCTTTAGGATCAACCTTGCAAGAGAGAGAGGGAGAGAGAGAGTGAGAAAGTCAGATTCCAGTTTGGGCTATTGATAAAAGTTTCCAGGTTGTGTTTGAGTTACATACTGTCTTGGAGAACCACCAAATTTCAGGTGATACAGGAAGCATTAGCATGGCAAATTGTGCTGTAATCATCGGAAGAAATACTTGGTCCTTCCTGAGTTTGTAAACATCTAGCTTGGGTGAAAGAAAGAAGATGGAAGTTGAGGCAATGGAGAAAGAAGAGGCAGAGTCAGTGAGTCCTAAGGTGAAGGAAAGGAGATGACTACTTCCATTTTCAGAGAAGGAGTAAGACAGAAATGGGAGCATGTAAGTTCCAATAATGTCTGTTTTCTCACCTGTGCAAACCAATCCATGTATTCAGCAGGTTAGTAAGTCGGTCTCTGTCTCACTCCTAGTCAAAGCACAAAAACAACGCTTGCTATTCTATTGGAAGAGAAGAGCTGGGGTTGTTCAGCCTGGAGAAGAGGAGGCTGAGGGGAGACCTCACCGCTCTCTACAACTCCCTGAAGAAAGGCTGGAGCAAGAAGGGGGCCAGCCTCTTCTCCTTGGTGGCAAGTGACAGGAAACGGTTTCAAGCTGTGCCAGGGGAGGTGTGGGCTGGATGTTAGGAAATATTTCTTCACTGAAAGGGTTATCAAACATTGGAATGGTCTGCCCAGGGCAGTGGTGGAGTCACAGTACCTTGAAGTGTTTAAGTGGCATGTGGACCTGGCGCTTAGGGACATGATTTAGTTCTGAGCCTTCAGGGCTGGGTTGAGGGTAGGACTGGATGATCTCTGAGGTTTCTTCTAACCAGGTGTATTCTGTGATTCTGTGAGAAAGGAGAAAGAAGTGTACTCTAGATGGCTTTCTTATTTTAATGCAACCCAATGCTAAAAATCTCAGCTTGCATTCATTGTCCTTACACAGAGAACCAGCAACACAAATCGTGACTCTATTCACACTGTGGCAAGTTAAGTACAAAAGGATATTTGGACTTATTTACCCCTATTTGAGCTTAAATGTCCCTGTTTGAAAACCTTAGATTTGGATACAAAGCCAGAAAGGCTCTAAATCTTCTTACCTAAAATAATTTAAAAGCTTCCTATGTGAGATTTCAGTTCAAAAGACCCACCCATTCAAGGTGGCACAAATATCACAAAATACTGTAGCTAGGATACAAATTTCAAGAATATCTCAGACCACTGCAGACCTGAATCACATATCCTTTAAGTTGCACACACAAAATACAGGATTTAATTCTGAATCCTGTCTGGCACTCTTCTCACCCACTGTTGTACTTGTCCTTAGTGGTTAACTAAGCAGTACTATGGCTTCTCTCCTGACTGGGACTTTTCAGGTGCTTTGGTTCTTCCAGCTGCATTGGAGAAAAGGAGAATGGTCTCCCACATGCAAGTATGTGTCCCAGTAGCTGTCTAGCATGGCTGCCCGTGCCAATCTGCCCCAACACCTATGAATATACACCAGCATGTCAGATGCTCCTTCTCATTACATGTCACACAACTGCTCTCTCACATTGAAAGAAGCCTGAAAACATACACTGGGTTGGTCCACATTTAAACAAGCCCAATTGCCTTGACTTAGCTATAAAGAGGGACTACCCAGAGATTACTCTAGGAGCAATACTCAGAGAAACTCAGGCTAACTTTCACAGATCTCTCCTCAGCACCTTAGAAACACACTGTCAGTGTTTATAAAGAGGGGATTTTTTCATGTGTTTACTTTAAGACAATTTCAGTGCTGCAAAGACATTGTCTTTCTTTGTTACCAGAGCCTTCATAGAAATAGCTTTGCTCTAGCTTAAGTGTTTAAATAATTTACTCAATCAGCATGTACTTGCTCATTTCCCTTTTGACTCACAGTGCAACCATGCAAGTGCAATTTAGTGGATGAAGCAGCTATGAAAAATTATTTAACTGTGACCTTAAGCAGCCTAGTTATGGCAGAAACCCTCTCCCATTAATCAGTTGCGCTTTGTCTGTAGTATTGACTTTGTACACATTATGGAGCCTTTCATTGCAGAATAGCTGGTAGATAGCTCAAGAATGTCAAAATTACATTCGGATTTCAGAGCACTGAAAAAATAAACAGGAGGGGAGAAAATCTTTGACAGAATTCTTATGCAGCTTCCAGATGCTGCAACATGTGCTTTTGGAAATGTGGTGAGGCATCTTCCTGTGTTATTTGAGAAAGTGTGTAATCACCCAGTTGTTGGGCTTATCATACAAGAACTTGCCAGCAAATAACTGTTATCTCTCAACTATGAGATTTCTGTCCCTAGCTGACATTGCTGATTAAAGAGTTCCTGTGGTGAGCAAGTGTGGAAAAGCAACCATTTTACCTGGTGGTATATTGTTCCCCATTCATATTAGTAGGGGAAAAAAAAAAAAAAAAAAAGGATGGTGTTTACACAAAGGACAAGCAACATCATAGCTGGGAAGGCTGAGGCAACTGTGAGTCTATAGAAAAACAAGACGCTATTCAGCATCAATGCGAGATTGTTGATGAGATGTTATGCTGAGGCTGGCAGGCTGCATTTAGTTTGATAGGTATGATATTCTTACTTATGCAGCTGCCTGCCAGAAGCTGTAGAGATCATCTTGATTAGAAAAAAGGCAGTTTCAAAAGCTCTTTTGTTTTGAAAAACACTGCACTTGTGAAACTTGGCAATTCCTGCAAGTCCTGGTCAGAGGGATTCATGCAGCAGAACACATATCTCACACCTCCTCACCAGCACACTAGGGATAACCAAGATCTGCAGGACCATGGGACACCTGGATTTCTGCAAAGAAACATTGAGCAGTTAGACATCAGTCCTGCTGGGGGAAAAGAGTGTCTTTGGAATCAGTGTCTGTGCAGCACTCAGTGCTGTTATCTTAATAGTAAATGGCCTAATAGAAAGAGACAACTCCAAAGTAAAAAATGAACACAATTGGGGCTCATAATCAGAGCACTCATATCTGACCTTTCTCTTAGCTGTCAGAGAAGAAGAATATCTTCTTTTTATAAAGACAAACCCCAGAAAAAGCATATGGAAATTGAGCAGAGGTGATAGAGCACACAAAATGGATGGGTTAACACATTATTTTCTGCAAAAACTGTGTTACTCCCTCCATAATTGATACTGAAGCACTGCACAATGCATCCCGATGAGAGAGCATGTGGCTTAATTTGGCAATTCTTGCACCAGCAGGAGTCTCTTCTGCAGGCTATTGACAATCCAGCTAAGGCTGGCATCCTGGCCTGGTTGAAGCTGACATACTGTGACACATTATGAGTGGGAACAGGACCATCCTAACAGATTAACATGAACACAGGCTTGCCAGAATACCAGTATGTGGATAATATTTAAGTGTTAAAGGGGGGAATCTCTGTCCAAGCATGACAGCCTGTCTTCAGCTTGCCCAGCTACAGCTGGGAAATCTGTCACAGCGTACCACAGCTGAGCTCAGCACACCCCAAAGCCATTTCTACAGCCCATGTCAAACAAGAAACTCTATTTCAAGAATCAAGTTCTCTGGAGGACATAGATAGAAGCAGATCCCCAAAATATATTTATTTTTTTTTCCTGGGCAATTTGTATACTTGTAGACTTCATGGTAGATTTTGTAGTAGTTAAAAAGGTTAGTGTAAGACTGTGGTGAAGGCTATGCAGACACACAAAATAGAGTGTATGGCAGGAGAAGCCTCTCCCCACTTCCTATTGCCTTGTGAGCTTAAAGCAATAATCCATGTTGGGTCTGAATGCATTAGCTCCCATTTGTTCCTTGGAGAAATACTCTGGCCAGGTCAGCTGGCATGCTGCTGTATCACAGCAAACAATTCAGGCTGAGTACCTTCAAAGCTTGCTGAATTCTTGCAAGATACTTGTTGCAACTAACCAGGAGCTATGGTATATAGGGCAAGAAGGAGTCATGCTCACAAGATCAGCATTAGCACAGCTCACACAGAATCCTCCTTTACCTCTCAAAATTAGGGTTTTTCCCATTTGCATTGCCAAAAAGGACTTACCACTGAAGTACAAAAAGTATATTTCAGCAGCTTCACAAACAATTAATGACACCTCTGAATACTCTTTTCAGAGGGTTTTCATAATAAATGAGGAAAAAACCCTATGTTTGCACAAACTGTGGCTAAAGGGCTTGACACTCTTTAAAGCTGTATGTTGAAATGCAAAAGTATTTTTAACCCCAGATAAGATCTTGAGGAAATGTTTACTGGGCCTGAGAGAAAATGTAAATCAAAAGTGCCAAAACTGTGTCAGTAGACTTCATTACAGTTTATTTATTCGAGCTGAAAATGAAAACAAGCAGAGTTCTGGGCAAGATTGTACTCCTGCATCTCCTTTTAGATCTGTCTGTTTACATTTTACAGTGTTTTGGGAATGACACAAAGGTGGCAAGTTGCTGAATTCTAAATGTCCTTCAGTAGCTGGAACATTACATTCCTGTGCCTTTTCATGAGTCACATAACTTATTTGCCACATATGTTGTTAACACAAGAAAATATATTCCGTGAAGAAATGAATCCAGGCAGCCAGCCACGGACAGATGAATGAAAGTGACCAAAAGCAGGTTGAAGTAGGAAGCTAGGAAGGGAGAATAGGCTGTCAAATTTGTGTGGTCTCCAAATCCCTTTAATATCATATAAAAAGGTTTTAGAGAGTGAAATCAGCGCTTCCAAATGCAGAAACCACACTCTGTTCCTGAGCAGGAATCTGGGTTGAGGCTATGCTCCTGTCTTGAATTTTGACCTCTCTGATCTGTACTTTCTCCCCTGACCTGAGGACAGAGCAGAAGCAGCAACTAACATGTAGGTAGGCTGCTTAGCAGAGATGGATCTATCCTCAGGCTCCCCTAGGGATCCATTTGGGAAGGAACAAGAAAACTGAAGGCAATGCCAGCATTATGTCTAGCTGTTGTTCTCTGGAATCTAGTCTTCATCCAGATTGCAAAATCAGAGGACTTGGAATTGAGACAAGGATAAACCCAAATATAAAATAAGGTTTCTGCTATATCACCTTATTTCACCATTGTCTCCCTAGGGCATGTGGACACCACAGCAAATCATGGTCGATATCATTATTCTAACACAATGTTTTTTCCTCAGCATGTCTTTAAAGGGAAAAGTAGCATTCTGCTACAATAATCAGGGCTAACTTTTGGCTATCTCATATAGCATATCAAAGCCCCCTAGTCTGACAGCTAAATACAAGGCCATTGCCATTGTGATGAAGTAGAGCAGTGGCAGCTTCTTCCACCCAAAGTTAGTCTTAACAATTGCCCCAGCCCTTGAGAGCCATATCCTAGCAATGGTTTCAGTAACTTAAACACCACCAACAGTGTAAACTGGCCCTATACACAAGTCACCTAGCCAAGAACCATCTGGCTTACCAGGCAATTTAGAAAGTAATGGAATCCAGACCTTTGTCCTGGTATGGCTATGAAGTCAGATCAAATTTGTAGTGAACAAACTCATTCAAGCTTTTGTTACCATTTTTTTTCACTTTGGCTATAAAAGGAACAGCAGCAACTGGCACTTTTCTAGAAAAGAAAGACTTCCGAGGGAATGGCCTCAGTCTGTACCAGGATAGGTTTAGGCTAAGCATTAGGAAATTTTTTCTCACCAATAGATTTGGTCAAGCACGGGAATAAGCTGCCAAGGGAGGTGGTTGAGTCACCATCCCTAGATGTGTTTAAAGGTCATTGAGATGTGGCACTTAGTGATATGGTTTAGTGGTAAACTTGGTTGAGTCAGATTAATGGTTAGACCTGATGACCTCAAGGGTCTTTTCCAAACTGAGTGATTCTACAATGCAGGATCCCTGAATATTTTCTCTTGAAATAGATGGGTCTATACACACTTTTTGGCATGACCCTTAATCCCCATTCCCTGGCCAGGGACTCATTCCTTCCAAGAGGCACTCATCTCGCTGATCTTCTGTATTGTGATTTATTCCTTATTTCCGATTCAGAGAGGAAGCCTTTCCCACACCAAAGCATCAGGAAGGTCTTGAGCATTGTCTCAGTGGTATACCCTGCTTGAAGGAATGTCTGAGTGGCTGACCATCCTGGGAATTGGGATAGGTTCTGTGCCTTTAGCTAGAAGCAAACGGTGTGTCTTCCCTCAGGATGCAACTCCTGGCTGCGCAGGCTTCTTGAGCTCCAGCAGCTGCAGTTGTTATGCTTAGCATGGAGAGGTGTATCTTGTGGTAGCCATGCTAGTGAGGGGGTTATTTTTGTTTTCTTTAAATAAGAGTAATTTCATATTTCATTATTTGAGATACTTTGCTTTCAAATATGTCCTTTGAGAAACTGAGATCACTACAGCCTGGAGACCAGCCAGGACTCAAGGGAATTGCAGTCCTAGACTAATAAATTTTCATCTGACCTGCAGCAACCACACATCCTAAATAGCCCCTCTTACTTCACTAGTTAGTGTAAGCTCACCATGCTGTTACAGACACTGAATACTGCCCATGCCCTCTTTTCCTGGAAGAACAGTTTGATAGAAAAATTGTGCCTGCTGAAGCATTCCTGCTAAACCTGTAGCCCTATTAATGCAAAATACAACAAAAAGGACTCTTGCACTGTGGAGAAGATTATAAATTTTAATAAATTCTATTGTCTTCCCAAGTATTTCAATTTGAAAGCAAAACTCCTTCTCATCTTTCCTTTGTTGGCCTAATCTCAGCAGCTGACTCAGAATTCAAATCATAACCTGGGATCTCCAGCTCATTCTCCTACTTCCTGATAAAGCAACAATTCAGTGCCACACACAAGAATTCTATGGTCCCCAGGCTCCCACCAAACATGGTAGACATTGCTGCTTCCCAATAAGACTAACCAGTTTAATATTAACACTCTCAGCATTCTAGTGAGGGTTAATACCAGTAGGAGTGGGATGAACAGTTCTCTGGTAGGAGAAACTGGATGAACAGTTTGAGGTAATTTACAGTGTAGGCTGGATTTGTGCAGAAACATTGGCACATAACATACAGTTATGTTCAAGTGACTCTGAAAATCTGATCCTAAAAGGAATCATGGGGTTTGAACCACAGGTAAAACTAAGAATTGGTATGTTTTGTCCCCAGTCCTGCAGGACAGACAGAACTGACTTGTAGTTTGTAAGGCTTTCAAGACAACTCTCCACTCTAAACCCACCCAGATTGCTTCTGTGCTGCTCACAGGAGCTCATTTGTGATTTACACAAACCACTTTATGGCTTGCATTGTGCACTTGAGATTCAAAATAAAAACTTTGTTTCCTGCATTCCCACATTTGCTGTGATTACTTGCCCACCAGGGGAGTCCTGATATTCTCATCTCCTTTCATGAAGGATCATTTGTTACTTCAAGCCCTCTAGCCACCTGGAACATGGAAAATCCATTTACATAAACTCAGGTTCCAGGTTGTCTCTGCTCTTGCTGGCTGTCATAGCAGCCTAATTCACAGGTGGTCACACGAGCCTTTCACCTCTCTTGCCGCTTTAGTTACAAATAGCAAACACAAAGTAGAAGAAGGAGAAGTGCATTCTTCAACTGATTCAGAATGTCAGGCTAAGCATACAGCAGAAACCTATGGGATTTAATACAGAGAGGTTTTAGAGCCACAGTGAGGTACTCTGAAAAGAACTTAGCACACAAATGAACAGCTTTCTTCTCTTTAATCATATTGTCACAGTATCCCTTACACAAGGGTCAAGCTCTGGAAAACCATGGGTAACTTACAGAGCTTTCTAGCTGTCTTCTACTGTGGAATGGATTATTTCAGGATTTCAGACTTGGATTAAACTCTTTGGGAAGCTTCAGATGTTGTCTTTCCACAACAAACAGCATTCAAATCAGTTGTTGGCAAAAACAAGAGTCAAGCTGTCCTCTCTTCTTGCCAGAAGAACTAGGTCCAATGAGACTTAGCAACCAGGACTTTTTCCATTGTAGCTTCTAGTTTAAGGCTTCCTAACTAGCCACAGATTTGTGTGTTCCAGCTCTACAATGATCTCCAAGACACTCAAGCTCAGTCTCACAAAGGTGAGGACATGGGTCCAGCTCCACTCTTGGACATGGAAGAAAATACTCGCAGATCTGCAGAAATTCTGTTTGTCTAAAATTGAGCTGGATTTGACTCTTACTGAATTTTAATGCAACTGGCAACTCTTACATTAAAGCTCCCTTGTCTTTATGTAGTTCATCGTTCAAAAACTAGCATTCCCCATCTATCAGCATTTCACAATGAGTTATTTGTTCAGTAGCAAAGTGATTAAAATATACAACGTGGTGAAAATCTCTTTCTCATCCTCTGCAGTGCTGTATAATTCACAGTGAAGAACAAATGATATTACAGCTCTGGGATTGTCTCCGGAATGAGTTACATTTACCCCATTTCCCATTCCTGTTATAATCTTTGTCAAGATAGTAGAATGATAAGTCCCATTTGCTGTCCTTTTCACAATATTTGTCACACTACTGCAATAATAAAGTTGCTGGACGCCCATATACACATCATTAATTATTTGCTGGTGCAAGGAAAATTTTCTTGTATTCTCTTTGAGTAATCTGTCTTTCCCTTTAAATCCAGAAGCAGATGCTAACTGACATTATTCCTTTCTATTGTTTTTAGGATGAGATTTTAATTTCCCACCTTTTTTTTATAAGTGGAGGAGAAGGAGGTAAGCAGCAGAGCAGACACAGCATATCACTTTGCTAATTGCAAAGAGGAATCCAGGTGTTGGCAAAGATCAAACCTACTAATACAATATCACCAGCCTTGAAGGACAAATAATTGTGACAGATAAATCATTGTTCAATAAACACACCATGAGAACAGCCACCTACCACTAAGCACACAGCTTTCAGAAAACTTATCTTCTTATGCAAGCATTTGTACAGGATTGATAGTGATCAACTAAGAGCATTCATTTAAACTAACTTCAAAAATTAATATGCTCTGGTTGCTGCTGGATAAATGCAAATAGAAAACACAAAAGAAAAAGTATTGATGCATGAGAAGTGGTAGCAATGCTTCACAATGATTTGGAAATGGAGGGAACAAACATTACCCTGTTTTGCTTGCACTGCTAGGAATGCTCTTCATGACAGAATACTGAAAAGCGGGCTCAAGTGATTACCGTGAGCATGCAATCCCCTATATTTTTAGAGGTTCAGTTTAAAGACTTACCTGCATCTCCTTCTTGTGAGAGAAGGCTCACTACTGTGGTCTTCAATAAACCTTGAGTCTGTAAATTAGGTGGTTTTGAACACTGGGCCATGATGAGGAAACATGGCCCCAGGCTGAGGCTAATGAAGGAACTGCTTCCCTCTGGGGAGGGACTCACAGGAGCTCTGAGCCAGTGCACCTCACATCTGGAGTTAACCAGCTCCACTAGCCTCACTGGACTCCTGAAGCTCTGGCGTGACTAAACACAAACTTCTGAAAACAAGGATGTGAAGGCTGTAGGTAAGGGAAATATGATCAAAACCAGGAAACAGAGTTAAGGGGCATTCCAGTCCTGCACCCCCAGATCTGCTAAGGCATGTTAGCAGAGAGGAGATGACTGTAAGTAGGGATGTATCATGAGCATACACGGTTTCCTCTGCTGCGTCTGTCAGCAGCAATCTGCATTTGCTGTGTGAGCTGCATCTGTATATGGAAATGGATTTGATCCATTCTGGTACACTTAAAGCAGCTGTGTCCTGGCAGCACTGCTGCTGGTGCCAGCCACACTGGAGAGGACCCAAAAGAGTGTACCGGGGGAGGGATAGGAGAGAAATCCAGATGAATCCGACTGACAGCAGAAGATGACAGTAAATCATCTGTACATTTTCAGGCAACGTCAAATTTGGCGACAGAGCGTTGATCTGCTTGAGAAAATGAAGGCTCTACAGAGGGATTAGAGCAGGATGGATCAATGGGCTGAGGCCAGTTGTATGAGGTTCAATAAGGCCAAGTGCCAGGTCCTGCTATAGGCATGGAGAAGAGTGGCTGGAAAGCTGACCAGTGGAAAAGAAACTGGCTCAGAAGAGACTCCTACAACTCGCTATAACTACCTTGTAGTGAGGTGAATATTGGTCTTGTCTCCCAGGTAACAGGCAATATGACAAGAGAAACAGCCATAAGTTGCACCAGGGAAGGTTTAGATTGGACATCAGGAAATATTTCTTCACTGAAAGGGTTGTCAAGCGTTAGAACAGGCTGTTGGGGAAAAGGTGGAGTCATCATCCCTGAAGGTATTTAAAAGATTTATAGACAACAAATGTAGTGATGGACTTGGCAGTGCTGGGTTAATAGTTAGACCAGATCCTAAAGGTCTTTTCCAACCAGATGGTCCTTATGTTACATTACATTACTCTATGCAATGCTATGCTATGCTATGTTACGTCATGTCATGTCATATTATGTTATGTCGTGTTGTTGCGTTATGTTGTTACGTTACGTTACGTTATGCTATGTTATGTTATGTTATGTTATGCTATGCTATGCTATGCTATGCTATGCTATGTTATGTTATGTTATGTTATGTTATGTTATGTTATGTTATGTTATGTTATGTTATGTTATGTTATGTTATGTTATGTTATGTTGTTGTGTTACGTTATGTTATGTGGATATGAGAACAACCTCTCTGGTCTAGCCCAAAAGTCCATTCACTGAAGTTCAATGTCAGACCTGGCCTTGGCAGGGCTGGTAGCAGGGACTCAGATCATACAGGAGTTAGGACTGTCATGGACCATATAGCAAGGCAACCACACGGAAGGAGCACAGGAACATGCTGCCCTCTCAACAGTAAGGAAGAATGAAGTGGCTATCCTAACATACTATTTGGGAAGGAGGGATAAATATATCAGCAGAGTCTGGTTAAGTGCAGCAGCAAGCCCAGTGAGAGAAGACAATCTCTCTGTGAGAACCAATTTGATACACTCACTTATAAAAAGGGTGAAGGAATGGAATTTATCACTGATAAGTGTCTGTTCTTCCCACATGAAAGACCCAGGGGGGTCACATATTTCTGTAAACAAGCAATTGATATTACATGACAGCTAGAAATTAACAGTAGAGACTTCCCCCTCCCCAGAGAGAGGCAGAAGTGGTCAAGAGCATGGTGGCCAGGGAAAACAGACCCAGAGTGAGTGGCAGACTTATTTTGACCCACACACATAGCCAGTGAAGTGCTTCTGCTCTGATATAAATGACCTAAAGACTCTTTTAACTCTATCTTAAACTGGATACAGTGTGCTAGCTGTGCACTCATTGCATCTTTCTTTAGGAGGTTTTCAACCTTGTGCATCCTAAATGACAAAGAAATCAAAATAGGGAGACTGTCATTCATGCCACTCACACAAAAAATGAACTTTTCTCACCACACAAACAGAAGCAAGAACACACCAGTCAGCTTTGTATTTAAAAATGAAACAGTAGCAAGAGTGCTGTCATTTTTTTTCAGAGATTATATATTCTTCATGGATAGGTTTTGTATTGTTGTTTGAAATATGCATTTCCAAATGTGAATATAGGCATGAACATTGTGTACCAGTTTAAAAGAAACAGCAAATTACATAAAACTTTGACAGTGAACAGATGACAGGAGAGAATAGGAGCAGAGAAAGCATAAGGATCTTTCTTCATCCCCTTAAATACCATCTTTCCAGCATTCATCTATTTTCAGATCAAGAGATGTCCTCCCCATCCCAAAGTTTTCCTTCCCTTAACCATAAGTTTTCAGATGAGAGGGAGATTATAGTTAGCAGTTAATGATTTTCAGCAATGATCCAGAAAAATTTCTAATTTTAGACTAAGAAAGGATATTTCACACTGGTTAAACCTACCATGAACTAAAAAAAACCCCAATCAAACCAGGACTCAGTCTTATCAGAGACAAAATAATACCTCAGTTTTTGCATGTGTCAGTCAGCCAACAAAGGAGGAGAAGGAAACCAATGACCATAGGGTCCCCAGTGAGAACCAGTTTTCATTTGCTGCTGTTTCCAAATGGTGTGTAGGCTGAAATCACTTTCATATAACTTGAGAGCAAGACAATTTTATAAATACATGTGTATTTATATAATTATTCAGATCTTTATTCTTGGTTATATATTACATTCACCTTAATAATCTATTGTCCCTTGTTAACTGCAGCAGTTGTGTTAACCAGAAGGTATGAATTCCCAGGAACAGTTGTGGGATTCCACAATGTGCTGCAGAAGGGAAGAAAGTAGTTGCATAATTATTCCAGCATGACATGTTCATGCATAAAATTAGGCCTTCTCTCCAAGCACTGTCTGTCTATAAGCCGTGTAAGCCTGTAGGAGAGCTATTCATAACACATTCAATTTTACCTATCAGTATGATGTCCAATTACTTGGGAAAGGGTGAAAGACTTCATGTCGCATCTAAACACGACAGACATGACCTTTAAGTACTGGCAAATTCCAATGTTGCTGGCAGTAGGCATTCTGGATGTGTTTGTGTTTTTCTTTGTACAGGCTTTCCTCTTTTTTTCATATAAATGCAAATTGTTAAGTAATTTGAAAACCCACATTATTACGTCTTCCAAGAAGCAAGTCTGGAAAGGGGAAGGAAGTTTTATACTACCTAACTTTCCCTAATGCATTTAACGTGATGTGGGTTTTGTTCTTTCCTCGGGTTCTAAAGTAGCATTTTCCTGATCTCTGATAACAGCACACAAGTGTCTAGTTGTAAATTCAGCAGCAGGTCCAGTCACTGAGCCCTGTACAAAAACAAACTAAAAAAGTAAAATGATTTTGTTATAGTGCCTTAGTAAAACACATCAAAAGCTCTGGTCCTTCTCCAATTGGTAAATCTCCTCTGTACCTCAAGTCCTTTAAAATAGGCCAGCATGTCTCCCTTCTTAATACCTCCCAGCAGGGAGCACAACAGCAGGTGTAGTTTATCTTAATTATCTCTCTTTATCTCCATAGGAGGAAGAGATTACTGCTAGTGTGTTGCTAGTTAGAACAGAAGCAGCCAAGGAGTACAAGTCATCTCCATTTCTCTACTATTCCCACAGCTCAGGTAACTGCAATGGGAAAACCTGATGGAAGGAGTGGAGGAGAGAGTTTTGGGTAAGGGGATGTGGACGGTCAGAATCACAGAGCCTGTAGAAGAGGGTAAAAAATTTCTTTGTTTAAAGGAGGATGTGTTTTATACTTGCTAACCTTACAGGGAAACACCAAAGAGCTAGCTGTAATCACAGAGGTAGCATGCTCTAGCAAAGACAAACTTCAAGAAACACAGCCTCTGTATTAACCAGAAAAGAGAATTAGTAAGTATTAAGGACACTTACAATGCTGAGTGCCCTTAAGACAAAACCAGACTGTCAGAGTTTTCATTTTATAGGACTGTGTGTATGTTGTAGTTGTTTACACATTAATTAACTTACCTTTTTGCCAGCTAGTGACTCCCTGTACAGTGCCATAATGCTGCTTCTTTTTTGGATAGCTTAAAAAGCAGGCATCTTAGGGGTTATGGTGCCGGGAAGATGTTCTGGCCTTTGGTTTTAAGCCTATGCTCTTTTAGAAACTGTGGTTTCATTGCTTTGTGGTAATTTTTGTTGCATCTCTAGTAGTGTCCTTAGCTAATAGTGGCTTTAACTAATGTGGCTTTGCTTTTGGTTATTTGCTATTAGAGGAGACCCACTCTGTTTTCATCAGGATATTGTAAGCTGCCTTAATAATCTGATAAACTCAGAGAAGTTGATGGGGACTATGTCATAATTCTCATGTGTTTCCTAGGTCCTTGCTTGTGAAGCAAAACCAAAATTGTAGTGTAAATATGAATTACCATTTTCTCATGTGCTTTGTTCTTCTGTGGTGATGTTTCCAAGACTGCATTTCTCTTAATCCTTCATGGCTAAGGAGCAACCTTTTTGTATAATTTACATCTTGATCAGAACTAATAATTTAGCAGTAATTTCCATAAATATTGGTAGAAATATCTAGCATATAAGTTTTAGAAGAAGCACCTTGCAGAGGTAAACTGAACAATTTAAAGTCTGTTAATTCATACCAAAACCTCAGTTCTGATTGACCTTTTGTCTGCTCTATATGATAAGTGAATGTGAACACTACAAAATCATTGCCTTACTTTACTAACCTAGGTTATATTACGAGTTTTCTTCTGATTAGCATTACTATTGAAATAATTGAATTTCCTCTGTAAACTAAAACTCAGTTCAGTTCAACCAATCTTTGCTGTCTATTCCACATGATGAACAGCTACTGAATAATTTTTTCCTTGACATTAGTAGCTTGATTATGGTGCACAGCTCAGTCCCTCAGGTCAGCTTTGGGGACTGTGGCAATATGCAGGTCTCTGGGTTATAGCTTTTTTCACTCAATCACAGTCAGCAGCTGGGTCTAAGTTTGCCCAGGTTAAAGAGAAAATATAAGTTGATCATAAAGCTAAATAAATGTTGATGTTGCTGATTATCCTCTCCTTTATCCTTATGCAGTGAAGGTGGATTTATTCTACTTAAGTCAGCAGGAAATCCTTTAAAGCAGCTTCAAAAATTTTAGCCAAGAATCCTCTACTAGCAGATTTTTGGCAGCTTGTGTGTACCCTTCTGGTTTCCTTTTCGATGAGGATCATGCTATCCACAAAGTGAAGGATTCAAAAGCAAGATACCAGTAATAATAATATATTAATTTCAAAAGCTGGCAAGTTTTCCTTCTCCAAATCAGGAAGTGCCCTTGAACCAGCTGGACAAACTAAGTACTGGCTATCCATGCTGATTTCTGAGACAGAAGTCATTTGCTAACCTTTTCAGGCACAAATCTCTATCTCTTCAAAATATTGTCTGGATCTTCTGTCTGCTTATATGAACTGTAGTCCTGTAAGACCCTGATTCTGACAGGGGCCTTCAGAATGATACAGCTGATACATCCAAGTGATGATGATGACGACTACTTTAGTAAACTGTAAAAGTCCTTCTGTTGGCATGTAGCCAGCGAGTGAAATAGGTGCCTGTTTCACTTTCATGGAAATCCCACAACAGTCTGACAAATCTAAATGTAATTCTGAGTCCTGTGTTTGAAGTTCTAGCCATACAGGCCTTGGTCCAGTGTCTGACCATGGCTATTACATTAGAAAGAAAGGGGGAAGTTTCATATCAGCAACGGTAATGAGAGCTCTTGGGTAGGAAAATACCCATTTCCAAAATACTTGCCAGAAGTTTACCAGTGAAGATCCAAGTTATTTACTTGCTGAGCTTTTCTACTGCAAAAAGGTTAAACTGTGGTGGAAAAGAGTGATTCAAGCATGTGTGATAGTTTTCCTCTGAAGAAATGGAGTAGGGTAGTATAGTAACTTCTCTACTCAATGAGCTTTGGCTAATGGGGTGATCAGTGTTTGGTGAAGAGTAGAAAAGGAAATATTTCATTTTGTACTTGTGTAACTATTCTGTAAGAAAACAAAACATGCCCCACTTGTGTTCATGATTCACTCTCAAGACTGTTACACAGCTGTTTACTGTGCACTGTATTTGTTTTTGTTGCTGACAGTCCTTGGTTGTTATAGATATTAGAACAGGGTTATTTTTATTAGGGGCTGGAGAAATCCACCTAGATACAATGATCAAGAACCACTTGCTTAGTCTACTTTTCTGTAAATGAGTGATGGGGTAAAACCCACAAAACCAGGGGAAAAACCTGTTTTGCAATTCTTCTTATTCTCTCCCACCAACAGCCTGTTTTCTTCCATACCTCGCTCAATGGCATTTCTAAACAGCTGAATGTTTTCATTCTTTCTAGCTAGATTTTTCTAAGCAATCAGAATTCTACTGCATCATTACATTAGGAAAAAAATAAAAAGTAGTAGAATGAGCATTCCAGATACAAGCAGTCTTTGCTCTTTCACTGCAGTATGGCTCCAGTCCAAAGCCAATTATGTAAAACAACAGCACCTCAGCACTATTACCCGCAGCCATCTAAAGGGAAGAATTGCACCTACTCAAAGCTGAAAACATTTTCAAGGAATTTCATTATTTTCTACTTTCTCACCTCAAGCATGCTTTTTACCTTACTTCACTCTAAAATGCCTTGAGTGTTATTCATTCAGAACATATGGAGCACTATATAAATCCAAGTTGTTGCTGATTTTACTTAAAAGTCAAGTTTTATTTTCTGTTTTCACTTCTGCCTGTTTACACTCCTTGAAACATCTTTTGCATTGCCCCAGATGTCACTTCTCACAGTGCTTCATCTTTTGTACATTTTAATCTTGCTTTCTCAGTGCTTGTGATTTTTTTGCTTCATACAGTGATGGAGAGAAATGCAATGCCAAAAACTAATCGTCAAAGAAAATGACAAAATCATTTAAGCTCATGCCTTTAAATTCAGTATGAATAAAGTTTAATGGTCAAAATCCTTTCATTGATTTATGAAACTGTGTAGATCATGATTTCTAAAGGAAGAAGTGACTCCTGAGACAGCTCTATCTAATAGAGAGATTTTTCTTTATTTTACAGTCTACTGTCTTAACTTTAACATACTGTAGAAATAATTTGCAGCCTTTTGTGCTCACATTGGGCTTTCAATGATCTTGGTCAAGAATTCAAAGTACGTTGATAATAGCTGCTGGCAAAACGTTGTTCCCTGTGCTGCAGTGGGCTATAAGTTGGAATAAAGGAAGCATGATTTACTTTCAGATGTGACACCATGGGCTCTCTAGAATATCTATCAGAGTTATATCTGAGATACAGTGAGTCACTAAATATTGGCCAAAGTTGTGGTGATTTTTCTAGCATGTTTTTCATTTAACAACTGGAGTGCCTAGCAGGCTGTACACATTTCTAGAAAGAGTTCCTCACAAGGAAGTCATCTTAATTAAGGTGTATAATGTTTCACATGTAAACAACACATCTTTGAACAAATATTACCACTAGTTTATTACGCTTCCTAAATGAAAAATTCTTAAAATGAAGAGAGTGAGTGATTACATCACTCTCAAAAGACTTACAGTGTTTTGGATCTTCCCATCTCTTGGCTTGTAGTTTAAAAATGGTACATACAAGGGTAGGAGTAAATAATGATTTTTTGCACTGTGTGTCTCTGAGTACTCATTCAGTTTGAACATTTTTGGGTGCTGACTTCTCCTGGCTCCAAATTTCTCAGGTAGCTAACATCTCCGAAACCATGTATCAAACTGTGTATGGCCCATGATGGCAAACCTTATGACCTTACTGGTTTTGAGGCAGAGTGTACAAATTATGCCCTTTCTTTTTTATCTCTTTTTTTTTTTTTTTTTTTAATTCCTTTATGTAAAATTGTCCCCTAATATGAACAGAGAAATGTGAATGAAAGCAATTGTTTGGAAGAAATCTCTTTGACTTAGGCATGTGACTAGATATCGCCTATAACATGAGGCCCTAAAGTGAAGAGGAAATGGGGTGACAAAGTAGGAAGAAGAGAGTGGAGGACAAGTAGGAATATACATAGGATTAGGGCAACTATAAGCAGAAGAACAAAACTTGACCTTAGAGCAGAGATGGCTTTTTTTTTTTCAGAAAGCAAGAGATTAATATAGTATATTGCCAGCCACCAACCTGCATTCCTCTCAGCATCATGGAAGAGAGTAAATTAGGAGAGGATTTTCTTCTTTAGAAGGAAGAAAATATATACTATATTTTAAAGCATGTATGTCTCTTTTAACTGAGCTTACAGTATGTAGAGCTGGGCAGGAAGAGGCAAATAACCTGCGACTTTAGATCTCAGTTCTCTTTGGAAGCTTCCACTCATTTAACCTCCCCCAGTGCTGGCCTTGTATCTCTGCAACTTGTCTGGGTACTTGGACTTGCTTCTGCTGCTGAAAGCAATGGCAAGACCACCTTTGTACCTGATATGGCAGGTTATATGTTGTTTGCTTGCTGTTCCTGTTTTGAAAATCTGTTGTGCAAAAATGTTGTTAAGGCACTGGAGGGCTCCATCAAGGAAAAAAGCAGCTCCTTGGCTTAAAAAGCACTAAGAAGCCTGAAGAAAAGCTTGTTGGTTCTGCACAAATATAGCAGCGTTAAATTATAACCCAGGCTTTTTACCAGGTTCATTCAAGTACAGAATATACCAGCTGGAGGGTAAGGAGGGATGTGCTTTCCAAACAGCTGGGAGAGGCATTTATTTCACTAAATTTAACAAATATCAGCCTATTTATGACAGTAAAAGTCAGCTGGATGTCATGAGCTTTGGCTTGTACTGTGGGCAGTTCGGGACTTGGCATCCAAGGAGGAACTAAAGGCAATAGAGCAAAGCTACAGAAAAATGTAGGCTATGGGTCAAGGGAGTCCAAAAACCACACCAAAGAAGTGAAGTACAGGTTTCTTCCATGCACCGAAACTGGTGTTGATGTTTTCACACTGTTCACCCATGGTCACCTGAGACACTACTTGCCTACAGAAGAAATGCAGCATGCAATGAGCTTCTATCTGGAAGAAAACCACCTCAACTCCTCCTTTACTTGAAATTGTTGAAATGAGTGGGGACTCCATGAAAGGATAGTCTCTGGGCCTTAGAGGAATGAGAAGAAAAGGGGAGGGTGCATTTAGAAGATAAAAGCATGTTGCAGAGAGGATGCAAAAAATCTTTGAAAAGAAAGGAAGGGTTGCTCACAGTCTGTCCAGAAGTGGGCAGGTATCCTTCTTGATATAGTCTGGACTCCCTTCAGCCCCTGTGGTATCTAAACTACCAGAAGGACAGCTTTTCTTCTCTGTAGTACACTGGTTTTCTCTGGTTATTAAAGGCTGCTCAATGTCTGGCCAAAGGAATAGAAACTGTCCCAGTAGAGCACTCATATCATCCCGAGAGTGCTCATACCTTGCTTTCTGTAACCCTATAGCAGTACGTATATGGTTAACCCATAACACTCATTTTATTTCTTACTGTTCAGAAGATAGCTGTAGGTGATCTTGAATCTTCTGCTATGCAGCATCACAGACCCCAAGTTATCCATAATGCAAGAAAGAGAGCCCCATCACACTGAATAAGGAATATTTCCAACAACAATTTTCATTCAACTAGTTATTCTTCATGTGACCTGAGTTTAAGCATTTTGTCACCAGCTGCTCATGTTCTGAATATTCTGTCAACCTGCAGAGAGGCTGTGGGGCCTTTCACTCTGAGCAGTCTAGCAGGCAATAGGACATTCCATCCCAAAGACTGAATGGGAAGGTGCCTCTCAATTTGTCATCTCCAACTGCTTTCAGGGTGGCTGGATTTTCACTCCCTCACCAATTCATTTGCCCCATACTCCTACACTCCCTGCTTTCCAGTACTTAACACATGATTTTGAGGAAGTGAGGCCTTCTTTCATTATTTTTAAAGAGCACGTCTGTCCTCCTTGATAATGCAGGCAGCCTTGAAAATGAAAATCAGCACACACACACATCACTAGGAACAATTAAGGAATTGTTGCTCCAGGCTTGCACTCCTCAGTCATTTGAGACCTTAGAGAAATCTTACCGAAGGTTTGCATTTTAGTACTGCACTTGAATCCCAGATGTGTGGCATTTTTCTAAGGACTGTCATTTTTGCTGGTAGCATTAATACCTGTGTGGTTGCTGGAGAGAAATGGGAGTGAACTGGGCAGTGCTAACACCAGTACACACACACACACACACACACAGAGAGAGACTTCCAAAAATAAAGGAAGCTGATATTACCTGAAAATAAGTTAGAAAATCTGATTTCTTCTTTGTTGCAATCTACTTTCCAAACAACTTTAGTCTCAATCTACTTCTCAGCAGGAGTCCCACACTGATGAAGCATCATCAAATTGTCAGATCCCACCGAGAGAGACACCCGCACTGCTTGCTGATTGGAGAGATGGAAACAGTGACAGGTGTTTCTAAAAACTCTTGGGTTTAAAAATTAAAATGCAAGGGTGGGGGGAAATCCCCCTGTGGAAGATATTTCCAAAATAGAACTCCTGGAGTACAGCCATGGGTAATTATCTTGGGAGGGCCTGAGGAAGACAAATAAGACTAGTTAGTGTAGCAAGGAACTGACAAAAGTTGAAGAAAGTCAGCCTTAGTGACTTGGGACTTAATTCTAGATTAGCTGAAGTCTTAATGATTCTGTGGCAAAGTAAGATGAGATGGTTTTGGGGTTCATCTCACAACAGCCATTCAATCACAGAAGTTTATTGGATTCTGAAAATGGGATAATTATTCTTATGAAAAAATAAGATATCTGCACTTATACTGGTTAGCATGAAAATGCAAAATTCATGCAGGACTGGTAGTACCACTTATTAAAACTCAACAGCTCTCCTCATGGCAAAACCATATTTCATTTCCTATGTTAACCATTTCAAATACTGATAAAAATTGTTCAGCAACAATCTCCTCAGCTAGGTGGGGTTAATGCCAAGGCCTCCTTTTACACAGATGAAAACAAGTGTGTTAATTTATGTGAGGTCCACAACTGCTGAAGTCAGGAATGTGACAAGAATACCCATGATAAGATGAATAATCCTACCTTCATCATGAACTGAATATTGTTCAGTAAATAAGCCAGGGACAGCACAAACAGAAGAGAAAAGAAAATACTGAACAGCTTCTTGCACAGTGGATCTTGTATGTCCCCTGAATGGCAAGACACAGGCCCTCTGGGCAAAAAATAATATATGCTCATGCAATTAGATAATGCATGCACACAGGAGGGTTAATTAAGGGTGCACAGTTCTGACATCCCCTATGTGTGTGCTTGAGTTTGCAGTCTTTGTGTTGTTTTTTAAGGGATTGTTTTTAGCTTTTGTGTTTGTCTAATAATAAAAATAAACAGTATTTGTCCTAACACCAAACAACCATTTTCCTCCCTCTCTTGCCTTGGAGGTCCCTCTTCCACACTAATGCAAGATCCCTCTTAGAGATTCGATCATTATAAATTCCTTTCAGGATCAGTTTATAGGAAAATAAGCAACAACAATGAAATACATTCTATTTCTTCCACTCTCCTGTAAAACAACTAGGCAGCCACAAGCTGGGCAGCCATAGAAAAATTCAAACCCAAATTTTACCTTTTGTGGAGGGATACACTTAAAACAGGAATGATGTGAAAAGGTAATTGAGTAGGAAGATGTTGGTTTGTGAGGGAATGGAGTGCGTCCATAGTAGGCTACCATGCACTTCTTTCATGCAGAATATGATTGAAAGGTCCCATATACAATGGATAGATACATGCAAACTGAATAAAGATGTTTGATCCTTTGTATGCTCAAAATAATTCCTGTTGTCTGTTATGTAAGGACCAGAGGCCTTCTCTGAACTGCTTGGATATGAAGAATGGTGGTCTGGTAATTCCACACTGTCTGGTTCGTTGCTGCCTCTGCTGCAGCTGAGGGACTACTCCAGTAACCAGGGACCTTGTATTCCACTTATCACTAGTATGCATATGAAGCAGTTTAATTGCGCATCTACTGGGCACTCTCCTGTTGTTTCAGGTTTTATCCCTATTAACCCTCTTTGAACACAACTGACCTCTTTATCATGGATCTGAACAGCCTCACTATGTTTAAGGCTTTCAAGACAGTTTTCAGTAGTAAATTTAGACCAAACATTTTCCTGTCTCTCTACAGTAATTTTTCTCCTACTATTCTTCTCATCTCAGGCTCAAACCCTCCTGGGAAAGTTCTGCAGAAGTTAAGAGGAATGAAACCAATAAGATCCTATAGAGGTGTAACGGTACTCTGTAGTGGAATTGAAACAGAGTGCTGTCTTTTGCAACCTTTTCCAGCCATCCTGCTGGATTATATTATTTGACAAAGGTGTTAATTGTATTCTGTTCTATAGGATGTTCAAAATTTGAGGAAAGGTTACCATTTTCTCTTAAATTCTACAGGGCTTTATAGAGAAAAGGACATCACAGACTGCAATGCAGTCACCACGTGAAGTATGCCCATGTCTCTTTTGTTAGGTGTCTTTTATTTTTTGTATGAATTATTTATTACTCATTAATACCAGGAGAAGTGAATTGTGCTTGTGAATATGACCAAGAGAATACAGAAGCAATGTGACAATAATTACAGGATTCTATGAGTTCTCTAAATGCTCATAAAAAATGTTTAGTTAGCTGTAGGGGGAAAAAAATGCTTAATGTTGGGATTTGTAGGAAGATCAAATACTCTGTGATGAGTGCTATACATATATATCCCATAACAGAGTAGGTAAACTTCATTTTTTATATTGATAATGAAAGTCATGCACAAACAGCACAGTGATCTTTGACATATTTGACATCTGCTCTTAGATGTTGAAGAATCTGATGGGTTGAAAACAGCTTGGTATATATACGTGAGGAGCTAAACACAGAGTAGCACAGCTGCCTGCCTGCTCCTCAGTACAAGCACTGTGAAAAGAGGAAAAGATTTCAGGCACTAGATTCTCTTGAGCTCCATGACATGCTCCCCACTCCCCAGAATATTTGATCATCATCCCATAGATAAGATCTTACAATTTACTTTGCTTTTATGGTTCTCAAAAAGTTTTAATCTGTCTTGGGTACTGCTACAATACTTAGACTTAACAGATTTTGCTGCATCAGGGACACTGCACTCAGCACAGCCATCATAATTACATCTTGACCATTTCTGGCAGGTAACCTCAGCAGGCTACCATCAATGAATTTAGTAGTGAACTTCATTTCCCTTCTGTAAGCAGTTTTAAATTTTTTGGCCCTATCTTTGTATGGCTGTTAGTATAATTAGTTGCTAAAATAAGTCATTCTTATGAATGCAGGAATAAAACAACACAGCAGTGGAATATTGGTGCATCTTGGAGAGCTGTCATTGAATAGAGGATGTGGCTGATCATCTGAGTGACATGGACAAAAGGCTTATGGGAGGTTATTTCCCATATATAAAGATCAAATTCTTTGCATGCTGAATAGTCTCATATTAGATAAAAAGAAGCAGAGACAGAGGGTGAAGGGGAGTCTGACCTCAGTAAATGGGAACTACAAAGCAGTTGCAGATGACTTACTGTGGCAGCTATAGAGGGGTCTTCCTACTTTCCCCATGTCATGATTAGCCTTCTATTGGAATGCACTAATGGATATCAGTAGAGAATTACTGGTGCTACCAGCAGCCATGGAAAGTGAAGGAATGGAGAGAGCTGTGTGTGTAAGTGCATGTGTGTGTAAGTGCATGTGTGTGTAAGTGCATGTGTGTGTACAGGTGATCTGTGCTGTGACAGTGACCTCAGTGGACTTAGCTCACCAGGAATAATCCATGAAGAGTAGCTGCAGGATTGCGTTAAGATTTAGTGGCACAATATATAAAGACCCACCAACCACAGGCACACATTTACATATTTAGACTGTACCACTTAAGGCAGAAACAGCCAGCAGCAGAAATTAGGAGAGGGGAGACTGGAAGATTTTGGCACTGATACTTAAACCTCTCTAGCAGCCACAGAGAAAAAAAAAATCACAACTGTGCTATTTCTCTCTACAGCCTTTCACTGTTACCTGCACAGGCACTGTCTGATCCTTAAATAATTGCAACTCTCATGTGCAGATTCATTGAAGAAATTACTGGTGTGGCTTTGATAGAAGACCAGTTCTTATTGCATCCAATACTGTATAGTTTGCTTCAACTTCCCATTAACATGAGATTCTTCTTTAGCTCAAAACAAAATCAAAGTGGATTAGCATGTTTCCTTGCAGGGTTTCTTTAGAGACCCAGTGTTGTTTAGCTTTGAAAGCAGAAGTATAGTCATACCATTTTCTTTGGCTCTACTTAAATGAAATATTCCTATTGAAAAACTTGAAATATGAAGTCTAATAGAAAATTGGCACATACTTAATTTAATCATGTAAGGAAATATTTTCCTTAGCAGGAGTGGAAATAAAAGACATTTCTATTTCCCTTTTGCCTCCATCTGAGGCTGCTGTGTTTCTAATTCCAGCTGGGAGAACAAAGTACAGAAAATCTCCCATAAAAGCCATTTTGCCATAATCCAAGATATTTCTGACCAGTGGCACTTAAAGGTATTTCTTTTGGAACTTTATCCTCATCCAAATTGCAGCTTCAGTACAGGTCAAATTTTTCTGGCACTCAAACCTTGGTAATAAGAACTTCCTAAAAGTCACGTCCCCAAAAGGAAGAGATACCTTTTTAAAAAGAGAAAGCACAGACCCAGAATTTTGAGCTTAAAGATAACAATCACCAAATATGGCAAGAAATCATGAAGTGGAAATGTTGAAATGCTATTGTTATTACCTGCTCTCATCCCATCCTGCCCAACAGGCTCACAACAAACAGAGAACAGAGAAAATGCTCTCGCCTAAGACAGGATGAACAAGCTGCTTACATTTTAAGAAGTGCCAGGCACCCGCAGCTCTATTATCAGTGGGAAACGCAGGTGCTGCTCTGAGAATAAGATCCAGTTGTCAGGATTTTTTTCTGCTGTAGACTTGCCTTCTTGTTCTCTCTTCAAGCAGAACACAGTCCCCTTGCTTTTCTATCTAATAATAATGGAGACTTGGCCAACTTTATCTGTGAACTCAGACAGGGTAGTTCATCCTTACATGAACTGTGCATTCTGTGCTGATGGTCTGAAAGTCAGGGATCTGGCTTAAATACCCTTTTACTTACTTTTCCCAAAGTGTGGAAGGATGTGTATGCATATGCCTTTCCCCAGCATGGAGCAGTGATTTGCTTGGCTGAGTGTCTGTAATGAGGAGAAAATGATAACTTTCACTTTTATGTGATGATCTTGCTGAAAACAGCAGTACATGTTATTATGTTTAGGTTCAGTAGTAGAGTGCCAGACTATGCAGTTAGTTGCTCAAACAGGTGTTTGAAGTGTACCACAAAAAGCTTTTTGGTCACTCAGAGGAGGACTATGCCATGGTTGAGTGAAACTCTCTCTCTCTCTCTGGCTATAACAGAGCTAATGGCACTAGTTCTGCAACTGACTTACCTAAAAGCTTTCTTTTCCTGCCAAATCCTAAGCAAGGACTCCTGCTATTATGTGATGGCAAAAAAGTTCTTTGAGTCATCTGATGGAAGGCAACAGTACTAATATCCCCAAACTTACATCTAGTGGAGTACGAGAAAGAGGCTCAAAGAAAGCTAAAACAGGAAGAGCATGCAGTATGCAATAGGAATTCCCATGACCACTGTCTGGTGTATTTGCATGCTAGGAAGGTGAGCTGAGAGAGAGCATACCTTGTCCTTTCCTAGACCTGTCCTGTTAATACATTCTCAGTAGTTTCACAGCTTGCAAACACCTGTGAACTAGCAAAAGCCAGACATGGATTTATCTCCCTGCTGGTCTTGCACTGATTGCAATTAAGGAGGAGGAGCTGAAAGTAAGACTTGTATGAGTGCATACCCCCCGTCCAGATGAGTTCCTGCTAGTTAATTATTTGTTTTTATGTGTCACTGTACTCTGCTTATTAAAGGCGCCAATTGCATGAATCTGCGCTACAAGGTGAGAATGCTGTTCACACCCATGGTAACGATGTTCCATTTCACTGGGCTGCACAGCTTTTAATTTTGAGTTAATACAGTATAGAGGCTCTATGTCCAACATTCTAAATGTCACAGCATGTTGATGAAAGAAATTACATTGATGAAACGGTTAGGCAGTGATTAATATGATCCATAATTCAGAGTGATGTAACAGCCCCAGCTTTCTATCCTATGCAAAATGATGTTCAATTACTTGGTATTGATCAGATATTGCATTGCACCAAATGGGATGCCAGCATCAATTCATTTAATCATATTGAATTTCAGCCAATATCAATGGATATTTGGCATGTGTTTTGCTGAAACATTTGTCTGCCATCACAGAGCTGATGAACAGGTTTGCAGGTTTTGTGTTTTGAAAGGGGTGGGGAGAGGATAGGAAGGAGAAAAGAAAGAAATCTGCTAATCCTGCTTTGTGAATTTGTCCTCATATTTGGCACTGACAGAACAGGAATGCCTCCTTGCATGTGCACATTTGTTTCACATAAGTGGCTGCATGCCCCTTTCAGACATGTTAGCATTCTGTACTGCTCACTGCTTATTTTTTATTGATAATCAAGTGAATAATTAAAGCCCAACAGCTACATAAAAAACACATAAATCATCTTCGATATGTGAGTAATGCACCTCTGCTCTGGCATAGCTCCTGTTAAAAATTATGGCCTAGAAATTTGTGATTCATACCAAGGTGTATCACCTCCTCACTCTGCATTTGTCTGTGGGAGATTTGAATGCCAGCCAAAGCTCAGGGAAATGGGACGGCAATACATAGAGTGGTCTTAGGATGTCTCTTTCAGTCCACTTTTGAAATTAGTCTAGGGTTTTTTGTTCTTTATTGGCTGTTGGTAATTTTCCCGGTCTACATGACTTTACCTCTGATCTTCCTTTCCCTGTATTTTCTTTTTTTTTTTTTTAAACATTCCTGCTATTATTGCTTTACTTATAACATTTGTTCTACTCATTTGAAAGAAAACTCTCACATAGGAGTGCCCACCCCTGTTAACCTCTCTGGCTAAGATCACCAGTCGTGTGACTGCCACATGGAATACTGCTAGGCCAAATGTAACAACATCTGCCATGCATTCAACAACTTCCTTTTGGATTCCTCACACTCTATTTTCACTTCCAGCTCTGAGCAGGAGTGAGATATGTTCTGCTGTCTCTCAGATGCCAAATTGCTGGGAACGTGCCATCCTTCCACTGTGAACTGAGTGAGTTTCAAAGACAGCCAAATTAAGCCAAGCATTAGAATAAAAGTAGAGATCAGCTGTCCACAGATGATTTCTTTTGACCCTTGTGGCACCCTTTGCAATAGAACCTCTTTCCAGATCCTTGAAAAATACAGTAGCTGCAAAATTACCAATTATGGAGCTGTAGCTCTGCAAATGTTTACATATCTGCTCAATTTTATGTGATTGAATGGTCCCTGGGGCTGCTTGGGAGTGTAAAATTAAGCATACACAGAAGTTTTTATAGGCTCCAGCTTTCTACCTTAGAGAGCAGATGGCATCTCTCTCATCTTTGTGGAACAATATATTTAGAAACAATTTCATTTGTTATTCTAAGTATTTGTTTACTGAGCCCCCAGCATAGCTGGTAAGTTGCAGATGTTGAGAAATGGCCCTCTTTTCCCCAGCTTGTGACCTCAGTAGAAAGTGACTACAAGGATCTGAGTCAGACAGGCTACCTGAGCTTCCCTCTTGAGAACTAGGTTGGCTTTACCTTATGGCTTAATTTTGTCTTCAAGATAATCCACTCAACTCCACAGTAAATTACTATAGTGCCTATAGCAAGATTAAAATGTATTGCAGTGCATAGGCATTCCTTGTGCTTTATAAGTCTTAGGACAGATCAACATAATCATGTTACTCACAAACATGAGATCAAATGTAATGAGAAAAAAAATCGGTGAGATCACAAAAGTAGGTTAAATATATGAAAGAAAAAGGTAATTTATTTTCATTCCATGAGTCTTTAAATATTTCTGCACTTGAGTTTACAGCTATAATTAATTATGAAGTGTGGAATAATTATCAGAGCTGTCCATTCAGTGCTATATTTCTAAAATACAAAATATTTTACATCCTTACCTTTTCCAGAATATTTTTTTCTAAATTTAATTTCAAGTCTATGAGCAAATTATAACTCGGCATGTGTCTGGAGGGAGAAATATTCTTTTTCAATAATTGAGGGGATAGAGGATTTAAAAGACAATTCACCAGCCTATGTTTGTTTTACTGTGGACTTCATTTTCTACCTGATAAATCAGTCTGATCATTGCACTTCAGTTGCAACACTTGGAGGCAGTTTTTCAGAGAAGCGGTCTCCATCATTCCCTCTGAATCAGACCCCTGTGCAGAGTTTCATAATAGGTTCACAGAAATCTGAACTATCTCAAATCACAAGACACTTCGATATCATAAGTTTAGATATTTAATGAAAATTAATCCTTCTATTTTAAATTTAATGCCCAATACAGGGTGAGTTACCTTTATTAGTGACTTGATCAGTTTCATTCCACCTCAATATTCAGCTGGACTCTGCATTGGACTACTGCAGAACTTAAACATCTCAAAATACTTTCTACTACTTTAAAAGAGAAAGAGTTTGTGTCTGTGGTGTGATATGGTCAGCTTAAAAACTAAGAGGAAAGTTTGAGCTTTTAGTCAATCATTTTATCTGGCTTATTACTTCTTTTATATTTTTATTCTATACCAGGAAAGGGTGTTTTTTAATCTTTGTTGGCAGCAAACATGTAAAAATATGGAGGGCAATAAATACAGCTTATCAAGCATTGGAACGGTCTGCCCAGGGCAGTGGTGGAGTCATCATCCTTGCAGGTGTTTAAGCAGCATGTGGATCTGGCACTTAAGGACATGGTTTAGGTGTTGACCCTTCAATGATGAGGCAAGGGTTGGACTGATGATCTTTGAGGTCTCTCCTAGCCAGATGTGTTCTGTGATTATTCTTATTAGAATTTGAAAAATGGAGTGTAACCCTTTAGAATCCAGCTATGCTGATGGAAATCTTCCTGCAAATCTCAGAAACAAACGTTTAAAAAAAAAAAAAAATTAGATCTGGAATTCACAGAATCACCAAGGCTGGAAAATACCTCAAAGATCATGATTCTTAACATCTTCGCTATTTTTCACTTGTACGCTCAGTTTCACATGTGATTGTTTAAAAGAGCAAATATACAAGACACACACTGGAGCTACCCAGGCACTATGTATTGCAGTGTTAACTTTCACCTTCAAAGTTGTTTAGTTAAGGGTTCACATCTTGCCCATGAGAAGCCATTGTAGGTGACTGTCTAATACTCTGTGCAGTGTATAGTCAGGAATGGTCTCAAAGACTCTGCCTACTTAAGGGACATAGCTGGAGCGCAAGTGAGTTCCGTCCCAGAATTTTAAAGGGCTTTAAAGCTAGAAATTAACCTCTAAAATCATAATTCTGGTGCACTGTTAAGCAATCACAGCATGGCAGAAGGGATGAAGTTGGGATGCATCACTGGTGATTGCCCAGTCTCACACCCTGCTTAAAGCAGATTTAGCTAGCTCCAGGCCATATCCAGTCAGATTTTTGAGTATCTGTAAGGATAGAGACTCCAGAGCCTTTCTGGGCAGCCTGTGCCAGTGCTCAGTCACCGTCATTTTAAAAATGCTTATGTTTAAACATAAGATGTTTAAACAAAACTTACTGTATTTCAAATTGTATGCAAACCTCTGGGAATAGTCAGGATCTATGTTCCTTACCCCCTGCCTTCATCAGGAGTTTATACATATTGCCATGGTCCGCCTGAGGCTTTTCTTCTCCAGGGCAAATAATCCCAGCTCTCTCAGCCACTCCTCATATGCTCTGATTCCTCTGCCATCTTTTTGTCTCTTTGCTGGACTCACTCCAGTATGTCTATGTCTCTCTGCTCTGGGGGTGCCTAGAATTGGGCACAGCTGCAGTTTCACCAACACTGAGAAGAGGGGAAAGGTCACCTCCCTTGATCTGCTGGAGATTCTCTTCCTAATATTAATCAGCTGCTGTTTTTCAAACTAGATATTTGGTTCTTGTTTTCAAGCTTTGTTCCATAATTATGAAGGATCAATGGGGGGAAAAGCAATCATGGAAAAAATAACCAAACAATTCCCATAGCAAAAAGAGCATCCAGAGAATGTCAGACAAGCCCTTGGATCCTGAGGCCAGAGCCCTAAGAAGAAATGTCACACTGCCACAACCTAAGGGGCTGGCACTGCAGACATTGTCATTCAGCTGCACTGGCTTTGATTGCACCATTTCTTCTGCAGGGAAGCATCTGGCACTCAAGGCACAGCTGGAACCAGCTATGTTAGTTCCTGGTTTCACTCTGCACTGCAAACTTTCACAGAAAGTCCAAAATAATTTCTTTGGTTCCTTGGGTATTTGAGCTTGTGGTGCTTGTTCTAGAGTGGCATAAGGGAATTGGAGGGAAGTGTTTAATCTTCAGCTGTAAGTGGACACCTCTGTGTGTTTATGTTGTGGAGAAATTGAAGGGAGAGTCTTTATCACTTAATATTGGGAACTAATGAAATAAGGAAGTGACGTGGAAGAGCAGAGGAGGGAGAACTGAGGAGACAAAGTGTTTTAGTCAATATGATGCATTGTGGCAAGGAACTTCACAATTCCAAGAGGCTTTCCACTATCTCAAGAAATGCAGTAATAGGCTTAAGTGAAGTAAAGCATGAGGACACGCATCATGTGATATCTGTGAGAAGCTGAATGTCTAACTGTGCTGGAGTGGAGATGAAGGCTTTGCTTGCACATACACTGATATTTCATTTTTTTCCGATTGGATACCCTCTCCAACCACACTAATCCATGGGTCTGGAGAAGGATAGTCTACTGACATCCAATTCTCTGGGATATTTTTTCTTTTACAGGATTAGATAATCTGTTCACTGAGAGGTATTAACTCTTTCCTGGTTAAATGGACCTCAAGAATTAAAGACAAATTTGTTGAATAGCAATAAGCAAGCCTATGTTCCACCCGTCCTGCTGATGACCTGCTAGTTACCCAAACTAGGGAGAACATTAAAGATATTAGAGATTAGATTATCACTGCAATTAACATGTAAGCAAAGAAACAAGCACAGGCTCTCAAAATTTGGTGAAGCAAAGAGAGAAATATAAAATGTTTTGACAGCGATCCATGTTCAGATCCCTGGAAGTCAAATACAGAATCCTGGACAAAGCTCAATTCTAACTAAGATGCTCCTCTCTTTTACAAGAAGAATGTATTTCTTTTTCCAACCACAAATGCCTTGAAAGCCGGGGCGGGGGGAGGGGGCGCATTATACTTTACTAGTGCTCGTTCCTCCTGGTGCTCACAAAGTCCCATCATTCTCCCCAGGAGGAGGAAGGCTAGGGAATGGGGTGTGGCCAACACAGCCTCATAGGGAGCTTCGAAGGTTGCTTGCATCTAGTCACTTCTTTGCAAGCCACAATGAAAATGTTGCAGCTGCTATTGCTATTGTAGTGGAGGGAGTTTGAATGGTTGCTGATATATTAGTATGTTCTGCATCCTTACAATGTGTCTTGGAAAACAATTTGTCAATTTTAAATGGCTTTATGTGTTTAGTAGAACAGTCTGTGTGGTGGTGCTGCCTATGCACCTTGTATTTTGGGAACTGATTTTCTGAGAGAGGGGCATTTCAAAGACCCTAAGGGTTACAAATGGGCTTCTGGAGTAGCTTCTGTAGAAACTGATGGAGAAAAATTGAAACTGTCTATTAGACCTGAGCTTTCTGATGAATCTGCAGTTGTGGGACAACATGAGATAGAGGGTATAAAGTTGCCAGTTGCTTCTCAGACTGTGCATCACAGGCAATACAGAACCAACCATGACTCCTTCTTGCCCATTCAGAATCTGATTCATCAGTTGGAAAGCCAGAATGCTGTCAGCAGATCTCATTCAACTTTCAACAGTCCAGTATGGCCTGTGTGAAAACAGAATGGAGACTGGCGTCTGACAGTTGACTTCCGAGCCCTGAATGAAGTAACTCCACCTATGAGTGCAGCAGTACCAGACATGTATGAGCTGGAATCCAAAGAGGCCAAATGGTATACAACCATAGACATTGCTAATGCTTTCTCCATTCCCATAGCAGAGGAATGCAGGCTTCACCTGGAGAGGAGTTCAGTACACTTTTAACAGCTTGCCTCAAGGCTGGGTTCAGGTCCCAATTGGAAACTGTTTCTCTTTCAAGTCACATCGTACAGAGGTTTCACAATCTGACTATATCCAGGAATGTGCAGGCTCCAAAATCCCACTATACCCGAGAAATGTAGAGGTTTTTTCTTGTTCATGAGATTTGCCATGGTAGAGATTCTGTTTACCACATCCACTGGAACGTGACAGCGACCATCCTGCCACTGCACTCCCAGAAACTGGATCTCTCTGGTAGGTCCTTTCACCTTGTCTCACTTGATGGCAAAACCTGCTTTCAAGAGAACATCAATGATTTTGTTACCTTTCTCGAAGACTTCTTCAGCAGTTTTACCCCAGACAATGATATCATTGATGAACTGGATGTGTTCTGGAGCACCACCTTTCTCCAAAGCATCATGGATCACTGCAGTTGGTTGACCTCCAGGCTCTGGATGACCTCAGCCACACTGGTCTGCAGTTCAATTCAGCTGCAAACATGATGGATATGACCATCTTCACCCAAGAAGTGGGGCACCTGTGCAGAGAACTTCTCTAGCAATGCTGAGTTAATTTTGTGTAGAGGGCCAATCCAATTGTCTTACTACTTACTCTAATCTCATATAGCAAGTTTCTCCTCAAGGCAAAGTAGTATTTTTATAATTCTCTTTTCCCATACAAACACATGCACGCACCTCCTGTTTTGTTAATGTCTGGTTGGGTGTTCCCCTTCTATTCTGACCCCGGTCACCAGATAAAAGGAAACATCAGATGGGAATTAATGAGTCCCACTTCCTTCCAGTAGTGGTTTACAAAATTGTCGTTATTTCAATATGTAGAACAAGGATGTTGACTTACACTGCCGTGGGCATATATCCCACCCTGTTCAGGTTGTACTTTTCCCTTCCATTTCAGAGTGGCTAAAATTCCAATATGGACAGCCACAACAGGGCAGACTGCACACCAGTTTTCTTCACACACATCTTCTGGCTTCCTGTGCAGTTTGGGCCAGATCTTCTCTGTTCACAGCTGATTCCTAGTCTCTCTCCCATCTCTCAGGAGGCCTGTCCTCCTTTCAGCCATAGCAGAGCCAAACACATGTGTTTTTTCCAGCTCCTGAATCATGGCTTTATGATGGATCACTCTTTGGTCCTGGAGACTCTCCCCATTTCAGTTCACACAACTTCCTGTTTGAGGTCCTTAGCCCAGAGAAATTGTCATCTAACTCCTGAAGATCTGTGGCCTTGGATACCAATCATTTTGCTCAGAAGGCAAATAAAACATGCAGGCATTGATGCTTCACCTATCATTTGGAGTCATCAAGAGTGAAAAGAAAGGGCTTTTGGGAGAAAAGCAATGTTAGTGGAATCTTTTTCTTTTTCACTGAAGAATGACCTCAGCCCTCTGCCACATATCTGCTTTCTCCTGTCCAGCGAGTGAAAGGATAGGCTGAAATTTTAACAGTAAGTGCATCTCCAGACTTGATACCGTGCTAGCTCTTCTTGGGGGAGTGGCTTCACAATTCTTGCCAGGCTGGAGCTCCTAGTTCCACTCATTTTAAATTAAATGCCTCATTTCCCAGCATGCTTACATGATGGCTTTGTGTCCCACGCAGCTCATTGCTCATTCCCCACCTCCAGCCCTGCACAGGAGACACATAAACATTGGTTTGCTTAGTGTAAAATCACAGCTAGAGAAATTACTGTCAGATCAGGCAGATGGACACAAGAAAGCATTTGCTGCTCTTCTCTTCTTCCCCTGTCTGTGTGCTACCCTGCATGGCTCAGGAGAGCAGAGACAGCTGCTGATGAAAAGAATGAGACAGATTTTCTTTATTATTCGATCAGGGCAGGAGACAGAAAAGCACTTGACACAAGCAAGTGTCCCTTGAGGTGGCCAAGGTCTGGCTGGGTTGTCACAATCATGCCTTCTGTGAGGATGCCTATTGCCTTGCTGAGGCAATGTCCCCGGTGAGCAGGGAAGCAGAGCAGAGCAGTAATAGGGTTGATGGCTGTTGCAGTAGTTGATGAAGTAATAGGCTTAGCCTGCCCTTTCCTTTCTCATTATTTCCATACTCATTTGTTAAGGTGGATGGTAACATGGCAATTTGCCTCCAGGCTCTATGGGGCTTCTCGCATTGGCCATGTCCAGCAGCATCTGAACAGGCACGGTGGCTGCAGTTGTGATTTTTTATCTTTACGTGGCAGGAAAAGGAGCTGGGATCAGACATGTCTGTTGCAAAAATCAGCATTGAAATCAAGGGAGCTGTGCCAGACTTGCACTGCTTATCTGAAACCAAAATGGGGACATTCGTTCTAAATAAAAACTTATCCGTCTCTCTTTCTGGTAAGCCAACCAGCTGGTCGGAATTGCACAAATACATTGTGATCAAAACATATCCCAAGAGCTGTGATTTTTCCCCTGTGGCCATGACTAGATGTCACCTCTAAGGGGCAGTGTGTGTGTGTGTATTACATGGCAAGGATCAGACGGGCAGAGATACCGCTGAGATCATTCTGCAGTGGCAAGTTGTTTTTCTGGCTGAGAAACAAGATGTAATATACAAAGTTGCTTTAAGGAAAAGAATAACAAACATGCTGCATAAATAATGTAAAGCAAGAAGAAAGTCCAGCATTGTTTAGAATATTTTATGAGGAATTTATTGCTGTTAATTGAAGAGGAGAGATTGATCACTGAAGAATCTATCTCATTACTTAACAAAACCTGGATAAATGGTGTGTCATTTCTCTGTTCTGCTTAGCATTCTCCTTCTGAAGCCTCTCTGTTTATGGAAAAAGGAAAAGAAAAAAAAAAAAAAACTTATTTCAAACCAGAAACAAATTGATGCCCCAGGTCTCCCCCTCCCATTCCCACATAAATAAAATAGAGACAGGCAGGATATAATTTTCTTTCCTTTTATTTTCCTCCTCTTTGACATTTTGAAATGCCTGTTGAACCTCAGCACGTATAAACAAGACAGGGCAGAAATGGGGAGGAGAAGAATCCACTGTGCTGTGCCCCTTATTCCTTTTTCTGTGGGATTCCCACGGTTGCATACAGAAAAGAATGAAGATGCTGAATGCTCCAAGCAGCGGTTTGCAACACTGCTGTCAGCCCCTTGCTGAAGAGCCCTGCTAGCTATTGATCTGGCAGTGTGAGCCACCTCAACGCAACTGCTCTCAGGGCCTGATTCTCATGAGCAGGGCAGTTTTGATACCAAGGATGTCTACATGAGGTGCTTTAAATGGTCCTTGCTGTTCATTTGGTAGGAAAAGAAGCAAGGGGAGGTGAAAAGCCAGCACATTATGATCATTTTTTCCTCTTATTTTTATATTTTCATTTTGGAGATTGTCTCCAGCCTTTGAACAGATGCCTATAATGATCTGGTTCTAAACAGAAATACTACCATAATTAAAACACAATGAAACTAACCTGGATATGCACAGGGATACTGACTATATCCAGCCCACTGCAGCCACCCTCTTCTGCCTGTGTAATATCATTTTCCAGTAATTAACACCAAGTGAGTGAAATGAAAATACACTGGGTAGGTATTAGGGTCTAACCTTGCTGTTTTCATGCTGAAGTTGAGGGGGTTGCTCAGCTATGAAATACTGAATCCAATCTCAGCAGCCACAGGAACAAGTGAGAGGGTTCCATCACCCAGCAAACCATCCCCAGGCCACACAGACAACATTGCAATGACACTGGGCAGGGCCAGTGAATGAGCACTGAAGAATCAGAGATCTCCTGATTCTGGAGCATAGTGATGTGCTTAGTCTCCCATCCTCTCAACTGCAGAGATGCCAGCCCTAAATAGAACCACATGTTCCCCTAGGTGAAAGTACGGCATGACCTGATCTCACAGCAGCAAGATAATTTACAAATAAGGCTTGATTCTACTATCTGTGTTTAAAAAAATGATGATAATCCCCAAACCCCAAGTTATCACCATATGACTTTGTTTTTCTAATGAAATTATTTGAATTTACCTGCATGACATTTTTATTTTCAAACTCCCATTTTATTTTGAACTTGTTCACACAATGTACAGATCAGCAAATCTGTTTGAATCCAAATTTTCATTCAACCCGAAGCAAAATTTCTTCTATTCTTAAGTTCACTAATGTTTCATATCTTATGTCAGCCTGGAAATATTTTCACCCTTTTTTTTTTTTCCCTCTGGGACTGCAAATAACTCTAAGTCCAACTACGGTTTTGGTAAACTCTTTCCTTCTGCACCTCTCAGTCACTGAAGCACAGCTAATGCTTTGAAGGGTTCAAGTTTTACAAGATCCTCAAGGCAGATCTCCTCTCCGGACATTTAGCCCCAGGGGTTCCCAGAACTAGGCAGGGCAATATGAAACAAAGAACTGTGGTTCTCTTTTCAATGGCATTGGATCGTTCTTCTCAAAGTTTATCAGTGCTCTGCAATATAGTTCATTAACAACTGCTTGTTAAAACGTTTCAGAGATGACTGCCTCTTTGTGTGGATGATAATAATAATTGAAGTTGTGCTATGGATAAATTTTTGAGGTTCTGACTTTCTTGTCCTTTCCTTCTTTTTTGAATTTCTGTGGGGCTCTAATGAAAATCATGTCTAATTAAGTGTGGGATTTTTTGTGTGTGCCTTGGTTATTGCAAAGGAAATTGAAGGGTTGCAAGGGCGAACAGCCTATTAAGAAGAAATCAAGGTCTTGGGGTACATTTTCTGAAATATTCACCTATTTCTGCAAAATTTTCTTACAAACCTTAGGAAAATCCCTGGGTGTGAGCCACAGCACATGAGTATTATTGCAGCCATACTAACTTCAAAAGAAAGAATTAGTTCTTTAGGTCTTATATGTTTTCTGGAAGACCCAGAGTAGAAGTTGCCCTTCAGATGTCATAGAATCATAGATTCAATGAAGTTGGAAAAGACCTCAGAGATCATCAGGTCCAACTATCATCACGACTAACTACACCATGACTTCATCCAATCCTTTTTTGAACACCTCCAGGCATGGTGACTCTACTACCTCCCTGGGCAGCACATTCCAATGACAAATTACTCTTTCTGTGAAGAACTTTCTCCTCACCTCAAGCCTAAACTTTCCCTGGCACAGCTTGAGACTGTGTTCTCTTGTTCTGGGGCTGGTTTCATGGGAGAAGAGACCAACCCCCACCTGTCTACAACTTCCTTTCAGGTAGCTGTAGAGAGCAATAAGGTCTCCCCTGAGCCTCCTCTTCTCCAGGCTAGAATCACAACATATTGTCTGCTAGATCACTTTAGATTTTTTGTGTAGGAAAAGTTAGGGGAGCTGCTTACTGCATAGGAAGGCGCAACGTGTTCCCATGGCTTGTCCTGACTTCAGCTACCTGACATAAGTGTCATCTGGCATGGATGAATCTCCTGTACTTTGGGCTGAGGAGCTGTCCTCCATGCACCCCAGGATCCTCTGATGGCCCATTACTTTTCATGCCTCTCTCTACTGTCTGTACAGAGACTCCAAAACCATTAGTCCCAGAAGTCAGGCACACCATAAATCTTCCACAGGTTTTTTGAACATAGATGCTGCATTAGGCATCTAAGTTTGCCTTCAGCCTCACAGATGACTGTTTGAATACAGCCCCAGCGGCCTCGTGATAGACCACAACACTGACTTTTATTGTGGATTTTAGAAATGGGCTTAGTCAAATGCTTACAAAGAATTTTAACTTTGGAAAGCAAAATCCAGTTTTTTCCTGTGGGTCCAGTGCTAGAGAAATGGGTGATTCATGATATGACATTATACTTTTCATTTTTCAAGTGCTGCAAAGATCAACTTGAGCTGCTCGCGTAGAGTTTGTGTGGCTGAGCCAAAGCTCTACTGATGGAAAATCTGGTCCGTCCTGCAGCAGCTTGAGTGCATAACTCCTCATTTCGGTGGCCCAAAAGTTGCTGAGGGTCAGACCAGTCACCAGTGGCCAGCAAAGGGTCATCTTAACGCCTCTGTATTTGCATGTCTGTGTGTGTCCCTTGGGTCCATGTATGTCACATCTAGCAGGATGGCCTTTCTGTGTCTTCATACATTTGCAGACAGTGACATGGAGCTGTGATATTCCCTTCCTCCACCTCCTCTCAGAGCTGAAATTGAGAGAATTGTAACAGAGTGGTTTCCAGCAGAGAACAGGCATCAAGAGAAAGGGACTGAACCCTCACATGTATTCATGACCACGCACACTTTTATGAACCCAATAGTACTGTCAGGCATTTCATGCGGCTTTCTATCAAGGACACTATATAACAATAAGTTGTATTGTACTGCACTTTCAGTGAATATATGAGGTAATTGGTGTGCAGTTCCCTAGACTAATACTGGAAGACAGGCACCTGTAGACAGAGAAAATGAAGTTTAAAAATCTCTTTTCTGACTGCATTTCCCTGGCTAGGGGAGCAAAGCACAGCCAGTAGCATCTGTAGGTCAGTCATTCTTAACCCTGTCTAAGCCTGGGTCACATCCCTCCACTGCCTCCCTGTCTTATTAGGGTGGAGCTGGGGGCTGGTTTCATTTAGCAGTGCAAGGAGGGGTGTATACTTAACCCCCTGTCCCTTTCTAAATCCCAGAAGAGGCATGCCCGTTTGCCATAGCGCTGAACTTAGATGTAAGCCTCAGGGCACTTGGTGTTTAGCATGTAGAAGAACAAGTGGGGAAAAATCCCCACCACCTGGAATCATGGTCTGCTGTGAAAGACTGATTGCTCTCAAATATGATGTGCCTCTGAGGAGCTCTCAAGGGTTGCATAAAGTGTGCTATCACAAAGATGTGGAGCACCCAGGAAAACTGGAAAAAAAGCATGTGGCTCTCCACTGAGCAGCCTTCCCAGGCCACCATGGGTAACACAGGAGGTGTGGACTGGAGACAGAAAGCCACTCTGCTTTTTCTGTAGCTGTGTTCAAACAAAAGGTTCATCACAGGAGCCATAAATTTTATCTCTTCCCATTCCAGACCTGATCCATTGACTTCCACAGTCATTTGGACTGTCGAGGTTAAATCTGCTGGGCACGATGCAAGTTCTTCTTGAACTCAGCCCTTGGCAGAGTACATGGCCGAGGAATTCACCTGCTGCTGATGCACTGGATATGAGCCATGGCTAGGAGAAACACAGTATATTTTCTTTCATGCTCTTTTTCACTCTAAGACATCACAGAGCCATTTTGCTGAGATGCTACATATCAGGAATGTGATTAGGCTGAGTCATCTGTTCACATAGATGTCTTTATTATAATTTCTAACATGTATCCACACAACTGTTAACAATAATATTTATAGGGAGCATGCCCATTCATAAATATTGCTGGTGATATACCTAGGGACAGCTACTTGCTAGTCAGCAGGGCTTTAAAACTGTAGGCAATGTATTAAAGCCAACCCATTGTGATGTATCTCCTGACTTAATCTCCACAGAAGGAGGCCATGCTCGCAGGTCTACCATGCTCACAGTGGCCAGCTTATAGTGTTAGTAGCACTGTGTACTGTGGTAGAATTGATGTCAAAGCAATCTGTCACCTATTGCTGTCAGGGATAGTTATGGATTCAGACCACCTCCCCATAAGTGGGAATGTGAACTTGCACATTGCTAGAGATCCTGGAGCCTTTTTTTGGCCATACTTTGTATGCAAACCAGTCACAGAGTGTCATCTGACCAAACGAGAGAGCAGATGCAAAGCACAAAGAAAAGGGATTTGGAAAAGGAGAGGAGACCTGTGACTCCGAGATTTGTCCCTCATAATACAATGAACAAACAGGAGCAGGGTTTTCAAATAAACCTCATGAGAAAAAATGAAAAGGTTCTGTGGAGATTCCCTGTCATACGTAGCACTTCATGGCAGAGCAAGAAGAGATACCAGACCATGTCAGTCTTTTTAGTCTGAGTTTGCATAATAGTAAGCCAGACTGTGAGCTGTCTTCTTGGGTGCTACTCTAAAATAAATGCTGCTAATAAGTTAGGTAAAACAGTAAGCAGAAGCAAGCCCATTTGTCAGTCTGTCTCTCTATAATGAGGTTGTACATCTACCCACTAGTAATACAGCAACTGTGCTGTGATAAGAAAAAATATATATGCAATATTTGGCACCAAACCTTTTTTGTGAGATGATTGCAGCATTACAGTGTAAACCTCTCTGTACGCTGACTGTCATACTCTTCCATGTTATTGTCTGTGTCCGAAGTCAAATGTTTTATATGGATTCTAATTTCCCTTAAATTGTCTTATTTCATGCTATTGAGCAAATTAATCCACTGAGTCAAGGGCAATTCTTTCTCTTGAGCAGCTCATCTTGCTCATTACTCATTTCTGAAGGAGTGAAAATCCTTTTTACAACTTCATGCCTCTCTTGCTTGCAGTGCTCCCTGTAAATACAAGGAGCTGCTTTTCTTCAGATATGCAATTGGTTTGGGAGCTGACTGGAAACAGCCAGTGTAGCAAAGGAAGAGACAGACTGATTTAACCCAAATCCAGAAGGAATCTGAAGTCTGTTTTACAAAGACGTTTAAACCAGGATTGCTTTGAGGGTGGGGAAGCTGGCACATGTGCTTCTAGTGTATGCCCAGAAGCTGTACTCTGTCTGCCTTAAACTTTGTGAACCTTCTCTCAACAGAATATAACCAAATTCAAAATCTGTTGCTGGGCAGAATGTCCTGAGCAAAGCTGTAAATGTAATGAGGAATGACTAACCAGTCATTCTGGGGAATCTGGAAGCCCAGTTACAGAGAACTGAGTCTTTTAAACACTTGATACTTTGGGAGAGAATTATATGGAACACCTGGCTGCAAAACATTCATGTGTACTACTATTATTAGGTATTACAATATCTAATATAGCATGCACTTTCTGATAGCTTTTGGAGTCCCGGTATAAGCTGTATTCCTGGTGTACCCGCTGGCATCTCCCAGCACACATTTAGCACTGTCTCAGGCATTGGGTTTACAGAGTGGATTCAGCCCTTTAGAGGAAACTGGTTACCAGCAGAAAGGCTACTCCTTATCCCACATGCCCGCTAAAACACAGCAGGTGATGGTATCATCCAACTGATGTGAAAAATGTACAGAAGCTGAGTTGCCTGTGGATGTTGCAGCCACACTAGAGTCTCTGTATATCACTTCTGAAGACAACAGCTTTGTCTGATGTGGAAGCTTTTGGTGTAGTGGCTGATAAAAGGACCCCTCTTGAGAGGGGAGTGGCAGATGGAATTAAGCCTTATAGTTTCTCCTGGAGGTAGAAAAACTTCTGAAGGGCTAACCTAATTTCTTACATTTCTGTTTGTTTTAGCAAGACAGGGTTTCATCTTCATCCTTGCAGGCTGATGTTGCTCATTCAGAATTGTTCATTCAACAAGAAAGTAAACATCTCTTTGAGCTATACTTCTCTCCCTCACTTCTGTGGCAATAGAGACTTGTGAAAGGAGAAAACAAATAGCATTGTCAAACATGTTCTGGAAATCAGCTGAGCAATTTCTGTCTTCCCCTACCTGTCCTCCAGTTGTTGCATGCCTAGTAGCTTCAATGGCTGTACACAAACTTGGCTTAGCTATGATCTCATCCAGTTGTATCTGTGCTTCCAAGCATTTTTCTGATGTAACAATTTCTGGCCAGCCCAAGGCTTCAAACCTCTCCCTACATGGACTGGGGAAAAATGTATAGTAACTATTTCTGTACTCTGCTCCAAACAGACACTTAATACCTGTGAGCAAAAGATGTCAGTCAGAGCACTGTGCCAGCAACCTGCTTCTGTGGATACCAAAGCCCCGTGTGTCAGATTCCTATGGACTTCATCACATATGTCAGTGGCTTGGGTTCCCTGGAAAGGGAAACCTTACACTCCAACAGCATCAATCAAATTTTTGCATGCTGACTGCCAGAGCTCTGCTTTCAAGAGAAATTTCTTTTTGTTTGTCAAAATGAGTATGTGAGCAAGTCCTAAGCCCCACATTAAATCTGTTGTTCCCTAGCTCACCCTGGGCTAGGATCACACTTTTAACACCAGCAGAGCAATGTCAGGATCAGTAAGAAAGATGGTGGCAAAACACCATGAGACTTGTGTATAGCCATAGTGCTAAAGGGACAGGTAAGAAGGGAATGGGAAACACTTAAACTATAAATGCCTAAGAGGCATTTTAGAATGTCAAAAACTTAAAGGGGAGGTTCTTGAAAACTTCTAGAGGAAAAAAAGTTTTATTCTAGCCATCTCTAATGACTATATTAAATAATCAATACATTCTGTTAACCTAACTGCAGTTTAGAAAACAGATTGCACACTCTTATCAATTGCCATGCTATGTACACCTGAAACATAAAAATATTAAAACTCAACCTCATTTTCTAAACTCCTAAGGATTCTCTAAGAATAGACACTCTGGGTGTGTGGTAGAAGACAGGGGACATTAGCAGGATCTCTGAGTAAATCTGATGATCTATGATTTTCCAAAGCTATTTACTCATTGGTGTTAATCAGTAATAATTGTTGACTCTTTTCCTGTAATTTCACACAAGAAATCTCTTTCCCATATATCCAGTGACTAAAGATTTGAATTTTGATTTTCAGCATTGGCACAAGACACGTGGCTTCTCCATAAACTCCACCATAACAATAAATACCACTTTTTGGGTGAATTTGTAGGACTCCAGTTAGCATTCTCTTCTCAGCCATTAGGTGACTATCATCAGTTCTAATGTTCTGCTCTCAGTATAAGCAGTTAAACACCATTCATATCACTTGAAGATCACACATACAGGGAAAGCAAAATATGAGAACCAACTTCAGCTGAGAGCAGAGATGCTGCCAAAATTTAGAAAGGACTGTTTCAGTGAGGGGGCTAAGCAGAACAGTTGCACAAAATTGTGTCATGAATGGCAAACAAACATTTAAACAGAAAACAAGTCTTTCTGTTTGGTTGTGGGTATGGTGGGTTTTTTTGTTTGGTTAATTTTGGTTGGTTGGTTGTTGGCTTTTTGGGGGGCGGGGGTTGTGTGTTTTGTTTTGTTTTGTTGGTGGTTGTTGTTTTGGCTTGGTTTGGTTTAGTTTTTCTCTTGGGTTTTGGTTGGTTTGTTTGTTTTTTTTAAGATATAAGGTAAAATCTGTTTCTCTCTAGCTGGCAAATGTAAGGGAGAAAGATTATTTCTTTTAATTCACGTTGATTAAATTAAATCTTCATTTTTTGAGAAGTTTTTTATATGAAACTACTTACACTTGCAGACTTTTCCATTTAGTAAGAATAAAACACAATCCTTTCCACAATTGTTTTATGGATTCACTACAGTACATCAAAAAAGCCAAGTAGATAAGTAGATTGAACTATAGCTGTTTTTGTGCTTGTGCTTACAAGCCACATACTGCATATCCATGAGCTGGTTTTGTGATTTATAATAACATGCTGATAGCATTAACTGTATGCAAGAAGCTTTGCAACAAAGGGATCTGACTCAGTTTAGAGAATAGCCAGCCACTGGTTAAAGAGTGGACGCAGTACACTAAGATGTGCTGTGGCTGACGAGGGCATTTTTCTGTGTACTCCTCTTAAACCATAATTTCTGGGATTCTTTTTTTTTTTTTTTTTTTTTTTTTTTTTAAATGGGGTTTCTTCAGTCTTATGATTTGATGCACTTCTCTGGAGGCAGGCTAGGTGCTTTTGGGATATTGTTACTTCAGAGCTGTGGTTTAGAAAGCTAAAGATTTAAAAGCAGAGAAGGAGTCAAGGTTGAAAGCTTGGAGGCAAATGCAAAAGAAGTTACAGCTGAGGTGGAAGAAGGTGGCACTGTTGGTAAACTTTGCAGATTAAACAGACATCTCTGGCATGTTAAGTGATGTTAATAGGGACAGAGCATTCCTACGGCAAGATCTGGATTGCTTGGTGAGCTGGATTCTTTTAGAAAGCTGATGTGTACATACAGCTGCTGGGAAGGTCACGTAGGCACAAACCAAGAATGCAGGTTTTATCTCCAGTTTCAGACTGAGAACTGGAAAGCAGAAATTCTGTACTGGATGTAAGGCTATTTTGGATGAACAAATGAATGTGAATTCTCAGAGTGAAGCCAGTGCTACAGGGGCTGATGCAATCCTTGAGCAAGTAAGCAAAGGAATTTAGTAGAGCTTGGGAGGGAATGGTATTACTTCGTGGTAGGGGATCGCTAAGGAATATGCTGAATTCTGTGTCAGGTGCTCATGCTCAGACATCCAGAAAGAATGCAGAAAACTAGAAAAATGGGACAAAACAACTGGAAGAATGATTCCTGGCCCTGGAAATTCTGCTTTGTAATGAGAGACTTGAAAGATCTTTAAAATGTTTTCTAGCTTATCCAAAAGGTTAAGAAGTGATTTGACTGAGACATATTTTGAGAAAATTTCTGAGTACAATTTTCCGTCTGGGAAAGAAACGGCAGCAGAAAGGAAGACATACAGACAAGGTACTAGGGAAAGCAGACTACTTTATACCAGCTGATCTCTGCAAGGACTCTTTGTCCCCTCTCTGCAATTATGTGTCTACTTGTCTTACCCTGGGAGGTAGGCTTTCCTAATATATCATCTGACTCACATTGTAGTGTGTTGTAGTTAGGAGCATAAAGATGGGTGATTACCACAGGGAAGCTGACCGATGGTGATCTTTTCCCTTCAGGGAAAAAAATCATTGTTCAAACGTGAAGTCTAGAGAGGTCCAAGGGCTGTCAGCTGAGGCTAGACACATTTGATGAAAGATATGATACATTTATTTTTAACAGAGAGGGTTAAATATTTAGGTCAAGCTATCTAGGGATGCAGTAGGTTCTCCATTAGTTGCAGTCTTTTAATCAAGACTGTGTGTCTTTGTGAAAGACACACTAATCATTCAAACAGAAGTTCTAGGTTCAACATGAAAATTCCCAGATGAAATTCTGTGATATGTTGTGCTAAATGGTCATAACAAACATTTCCTGGCTTTTCAATCTGGTAAACTGGGGAGGTGGGGGTTGGCAGAGGGGGAGAGCAGAAGATTGAGAGGTTATCAGGATCTACTCAGTCCAGATTGTGGATAGCAAGAACAAGCAGATTTAGTTTGGTGGAAAAGGTAAAAGGAAATTACAGAGGAAACTTCCTGGGAAATAGGCAGAAAGCTCGGCTTCTATGCATGAACTTGGAGCACACCAGAAGCACTTTTGGGACCATCTGGGATGCTCAAAGAGACCTCACTAAGGTTTATAAATATGTGAAGGGTGAGCGTCAGGAGGAAGGATCCAGGCGCTTTTCAGTGATGTCCAATGATAAGACAAGGGGCAATGGGTGGAAGCTGGAGCATAGGAGGTTCCATGTGAACATATAGAAAAAAATTTCACTTGGAGGGTGACAAAACACTGGAACGGGCTGCCCAGAGACGTTGTGGAGTCTCCTCAACCCCCCCCCGGGTGAACTCCTGTATGACCTACACTAGGTGATCCTGCTCTGGCAGGGGGTTGGACTAGATGATCTTTTGAGGTCCCTTCCAACCCCAAATGTTCTGTGATTCTGTGAACAGAAATGACCAAGAGAGGTAGGACTGATGCAAATGGCAGAGACTGTACAATGGAGAGACAGGCAGCTCTTGAAAGAGAAAAATACAGCTCCAGCAGAGGAAATGTCACTGCTGATTTCAGGGGTCAGGGTGGGAAACGATTTGCCAATTCTGACAGAGGAGGGAGGGAAAGAGTGATTTGGGCAGAAAGGTGAGACAGCCTGGGGGAGAGTGTGCAGAGACAGAAAGTCTGGATGCTGCAGAAGAGAAGTGAGACAGACAGTAGAGAAGAGTTTGAAATATACTTGCTTTAGAGAGACAGAAATCAGCAGAGCACACATCTTTATTCTATAGCACATGTTTGACTTTCATGGTGGGATTACCTAATGGCATTACTTCCATTCTGCTGAGGAAAACACTAGGTCACTCACATGATATAAAACCAGTGCATTCAATTTTAACCACTCCATGACCAAACATGAATTGTGTGGTCATTCTATTCCAGAATACAAGATTGATGGCTGAGCAGTTAGAACTCAGCAAGTTAGGTAATTTTGCACTGAATATAAATGAGAGTTAGAAGATAAATGACATTTAGTGACATTAATTAACTGATTAAATTAAACCTGATATTTTAATCAGAATTTGTTTATGCAAAGCTCTGGATAAAAAGAAATGGAGTTTAACCTAGTTACTTTTAAAATTCCAGTTACCATAACAACTTCTTGTGATAGCAATTAAAGGTGGTCTTTTCTTTACATTATTTTTAGAACTTGAGTTACCATAACAACAGAATGCTGCTTCATTTACAAAGAGTTAAAATATGTTGTTCTTTGAGAAACAATCAAAATACAAGTAGGATGTCAGGATTATTACCCCAGAATGGTTGCACAAACAGCATTTTTCAAACACCTCACTTATGGCACGAGAGACCAATGGATCTTCTCCAGTGTGACAGGCTCAAGATGTTCCTTGGTTGCTCAAATCAGAAAGAGGTGATTTATCAATTGGAGAAGAGCCAGGCACCAGAGGTATTATGAGCTGTCAGATCTACAAGGAAAAACAATGCAATAGCAAACAAATTCACCTGGTCCTCAAGTACTTCTGTAGGGTTAGCCAGAGGAGTCTCCCTCAGAGCTGAGGCAGCAGCTCCATGACTTCTCCCCAGAAATCCCTGGTGGGAAAAGTGAAATGCTGACAGATCATTTCAAGGATTTTCTTTTGACTATGCTGGGTCCCCTTGGAGTGCTAGCATCATTCTATTCTACCTCTCACAGTGAGAAATTTTCCCTTTTGTAAGGACAACACCTGCAGAAAGAGAGCATCCTTGGTTTGAACTGCCTGCACAAAGGAAGTTATTCTCTTGGCCCAGCCCAGCAAGGGGCTCCACATGATAAAACATTGTAAGCCACATGTGCCACAGTAACCAAGATGAATAAATTGCACCACAAGCATGCACACACACATGTTTATGGATGCTCACCACAAAATCGTATAAGGCTTACATTTGTATCGCTGTGGTTCCAGGCCTGATGCTCTCTCTAACTTACCTCCAAAGGGAGGTAACTAGCAGCTCTTGGGCATGTGCCTTCTCCAGGAGCTGGATGGATGGAGCTTTCCTTTTTTTGCGGAGATGGATCTTAGGGATCTCACATCATTGCACATAGAGCAAAAAGTGGCATCTGGGCAATAGAAGCATCTAGAACCCTTTGAAGCTATAAGAAAAATGCCTTAAAATAAATACAAACCTATGAAGCATTGGAGTGAAATGCTTCCCACACCCAGGATCCCACCTATGGTCCAGATCTAGTGTAGAAAATATAATTAAAGTGGACATCAGCTTCTTTTACTTGCTACCCTGCTGGGCATTGTTATTCATCAGAGGATATCACAATACAAATGCAGTTCCTCTTACTTTAGCTGTGGTTTCCAGTGGATTTGCTGCATCATAGGTACATTAGGCTGCTGTCAAGCTGAAGAAAGTGGAATGTCTGAAAGCAGAAACTACTTCATCTCTATTTGCCACCACCACCACCACTTGCTTATTGACTGCAGAGAAGAAGGAGGCTTCTACTGGATTTCTGTTGCTGCTTTTTGACAACTGGACAAGAGGCTGTGGTAGCCATCTTGCATTGTTGTGGAGTGACCTTTTGTCCAGGCAAAGATGTGTAGAGGATGATCTGAAAGTAGGAGAAGCAGCCCTGCATTCCTGGTTTGATTGCAGTCCTCTTCCTTAATGAGCTTTGAAGAGGAAGAGGAGGAGGGCACACAGGGGAATTTGCATGTGTTCTTGTGTCTGAGGCTTATTTAATTAAAAGATAATAAAAATGTCAGCTGCTGCAGGTTGCATCTGGGCCCCCTTCCACCCCCATCTCCCTTCCTTCTTCCTTCTTTCAAAGCAAATACATAAGTCATATGGAGGAGAGGGGTGGAAGGGACAGGACTGCTGCAAAATGCTAGCTTATACTGATTTTTTGCTAGGATAACCATAAAAAAGGCTCAAAGCAGAATCCCTCTCTTCTTAACAGCAGGTCCAATTTTGCTGTGTGTTTTTCTCTTGCAGTGGTTCACTAGTTATGACTGTCAAGCAGCTTCTTTCACAAGAGGGATGGATTGAAAATAGTCTCTTCTAGTGGTAGCCACCTTGAGACCAAGCCCAGCTGCTCCTCACAACTGTTCTGACAAAATGCTGGTGGGTGTCTTTTATGAATGCTCCTTGCCCGTTTGGGCCACAATGGGCTGCCTTAATGAAGGCTTTAGTGTGTTACACTGCAACAGCTCATTTTCCCAATGTAGTCTAAGGTATGCTCACACAGAAAGCTCATTGGGCTGAGCTTTGTGTGCTGGTCATTGTCTGCAGTGAGATTGCCATGAGGAGCCAGGACTGAGGTGTAGTCAACCTGTCACAGAGGAACAAGGCAGCATGAACTTGCTCTGAGAGGTTGACTCCAACCTTTTGCAGGAATTGGAGATTATAGAAGGGCTGAAGTAAACATTATATTCTCTACACATTCATTGAAACCATCTTGTGTTAGCCCAGCTTCCCAGCTCGGCTACACTGAAGCTGTGACTCTACATGCAGTTTTATTACTTGGAGAAAAATTGTAAAGAAATATTGTCTCAGGCTACTTTTACCTGCCAATTATCCTTCACTCAGCAAGCCTGTGTTCTGGGTAGTTTGTGCTGTGGGGCAGAAAGTGCTGTGAGAAATCCGAAGGGCAGGGTGTAAATGCCAGAAGTGACTACTTCATGTCCCTGAACTCACCCAACATACTTGGAGTCCCAAAAAAGCATCTATGATCCAGTAGCCCCCTTTTTGTCTGAATACATAATTCCCAAATGAATGGCAGCCATCCTTCCCAGCACAAGTCAGGGTTTGCATGTGCTGGAGTTAGTGCGGTCTTTTTCTTGGAGTGACATGTCATGGTTCATAGCTAGCTGGCTGAGGTGCCCAGCTGCAGGCGGTGACACCCTTTGAGCGACTGAGCATGCTACCTCAGCCAGTCCATTCCCCAGCCTCTCTGCAGAGCCAGGTACTCAGAGATCCTGGCTCCTTGAAGCTGAAGTTAGTGGCAAATGATTGTGGTAAGTGTGGCAGTTGTAAATGATTGTGCTGTACACAGAACAACTGACATACTGCTCACAGTAGTGATAGCAACTGTGCTCATAACGTCAATTTGTATGAACCCATTCTACGTATGGTCTTGCAACATGCTAATCTCCACAGCGCCTAGGTACTTCCCTTTTGCATGTTATCAGCTCCTAGGAAAGCTAGCTTCTTTAGTACTGCAAAAAGCAAAAGCATAAAAAGATGGAAATAAATGTATTGACAAGTGAGACGAATAAATGTTCCTCTTGCGTGTACTGTATAGAGGTGTTTGACATTCCAAATTATGACATAACTGCAGGAGTAATGGTTGCAGCTGTTGCCTTTGTAAAATGATCTGCAATACCACATGCTAACGAGTAAGACATGTCTAAGTCATTTTATACGGTGCCAGAAGACTAATCCCATGCCATGCATGCATAGTGCCAAAAGTGGTCATATCACAGCAGTGGGATCAGTCCTAGAATAATCACATCCTTAGGAAAAAATCCTCTGTGTAATACAATGAAATCCCACTTAAACAAGTCAACCTTGTGAATCTATTAGAGTAGCATCCCCAGAGAACTGCTACCATAGCGTGCTTCTAGCACAAAGTGGAACGCTCATGTGTAAAAATGAAGACAGGAGCAGAATATTTACTCAGGTGAAAACAAGATTCTTTTTTAGAATCTAAATGAGGAGAGATAGAGAAGAGCTGCAGTTGCCATAAGGAGGAGATCAAAACCTACACCTGCTTGTATACAACAAACCTGTCAGCCCAGTTCTGTGCCCCTAATCCATACAGAACCCCTTTTCTCCTCTGCAGGAATCTTCTTTGAGCTGAGATAGGGGATCATCCCCCTAATCTAAAGAAGTTCAAGCCCTTGCTGATTTTCCAATTCATACATGCATCATGAATAGGAACAGGATGTCAGAAAGTCCTGAGGCGACTTTGCAAATCTCATCCTTTAGACCTATAAAGTCTGGATTATTTTTCCCCTGTGCACTTTGTATTAGCTCTAAACACTAGCTTTGAAAAAAATGCTTTTGGCAACTTGCTTCTAAGTATCACCACATGCATAAATCTGAGAAATACAAGAAAGCTGCTTCTTTATTGGGAAATGAGACCAGCCTAGCTAAGTCAGCTGTGCAACACAGGCAGATGTGATTTCCCTAATACCTGGGGCTTAATAATTGCAGTATGTTAGGACACATCTAAGCTTCCAAATCACAGCAGGGTTTTTTTATATCTATGCAGACTGTTGTCTAAGTGTTTCTGTTCCTTGCTTTTCTTCCAGAGAATGGTATTTTTTACATCTATTTGCTGTCATAAAGAATGAGAGGAAGTTTATAAACAAGCATGTTGCTCAGATAGCCTCAGGGTCACTTAAACAGCTGCTGAGCTTTTCACTTCCAAGGAAAGTTGGGAAATTTAAATAGGGTGGAGCCAGACCATTCATGGGATGACTCTGCTTTCCTTGGCAAGGGGGGAAACATGATCTTGAATAGTTTCCTAGGCACAACTAGGAATGCACCCACCAGTACTTGGAAACTCATCCTCTACTGCTGGCTACTGTCAGCCTGCTGCTGACCAGTTTGTGGTTTGCAGCTCAGCCCTGAGGCAGCAGCAATAGAAGGAGAGTATTGCCGTCAAAAGACTGCTACTCTCTTCTGCCGTTCTGTTCAGGCCAGGCCATGTGTGCTGTTCTGGGGAATACACAGTTAGGGACTTCAAAAATATTCTGAGATCAGCATTTGGAGTGACGGTCCTGTGCTTTGCTCCTCTTCCCTCTGGTGCTCTGGTTGATCACCATATAAACCTGCCAGCTCATCCTACAAGGAATGCACTTGGTATGCAGAATGGTGAGAAGCATGGAAGACAAGGGCATTGCTACAGAGCCTCAGCACATACTGTTTTCAGACAGGGTTTAGTAACATGTTATAAAACAGCAGGCAACTTAGGACAAAAGGTTGAGGAAGGTTCCCTGTGTAGGCAGAGGTGACATGTTTTCTCAGTGAGTTGCACAAATTCTTACTCACCCAAGCAGCTCCTGAATCACCTATAGTGCTGTGTATGGAGTATGGTGGAGATTCCAGGCTCCCTGGTAGTCCTACTATACAGATGACACTACTGTTCCAGAAATTCTCCTAAAGAGATGACCTCTGCAGACTACAAGACCTGCAAAAGCACTGGAAAGAGTTAATGGGTTTTGCATGCAGTAAATGGAATTTTTTCAGGATGGAACATTTTGTGGCTTAGTCACTGAAAACAGCTTGAAGTTATTTATTGGAGAAGATTTTTGTTTGTGGGCCAGGACAACGGCTGAGAAAGATCGGACTATTTTCAAAAGCTACCCATAAGGATTTTCTTTCTTCCTATCCCTCTTCCCCTCATTACTCACTTTTCTGTCACTTTGTCTGTTGTCTTGATTTGCCATAGCTTTTCCCAAAGCACATTTTATAAAAGAATGTCAGCTAATTAATTATTGTTTCAACATAATTCTTATTCAAGACCTTTGACCCCTTGGCAGCTCGGCAAAGCATTCTGATGCATTTCCCATTTTCTTAGTAAATATTTCTTTCAAATAATAAATTGAGAAACAAGGAAAAGAATGCACTGTCTTTATTAAATAAATAAATAAATAAAGACAGTAGAGAGGAGATAGAGGAAAAACACAGGCCAAAATCGCTAATTAGAGACTATACACAGATCAATATATTAAGTCCCACCAAAAAAATGGAGTGGCAGGCTCTGTACCTAGTACAGGGCAGAAAGGAATATGTCAAGTAATATTACTCTACTGGGTTTTTATATTTCACTTTATTTTATTGGTTTTTATTCCTTGATTCGCCATGAGTTTACATGCTCCCTCTGGGTCTGCACCATTTATCTGTATCCCGGTGAGGAGGGAATCATTCTTTGCTGAGGCTGACATGTCAGTGCAGCACTGCAAATTAGCAGTAACTGCCGTTTACCAAGTGATGTACCTGGCACATTCATTTGGAGGACAAATCAGCATCCCTCTACCTGGTCACCTCTCTGACTCTCTTCAAGCCTTGGCCAGACAATGCAAATCCTCAGCACAGAATTCTCTTTCTGTGAGGAGGGAACCAGCTCTCTGCAGTCAAGACAACATCGGTGTCATGAAAGCAGGGAGAATCCAACCACAGGCCTCCTCAAAGTTTCAAGACTGTTCTGGTGTCTGAGCATCATTTCATGTCCCTGACCCAGTTTGATGAGAAAGGCACCTCTCAAAACCCTCCAGTGATCTGAGTAAGACACTGTGTGATAGGGAGTGGGAGGAATAAAGTGGGGACATTGGTGTTTGCCTGATGCAACCCTGAAGGCAAAGTCCCAATTTCTTTGTGAAGCTGAAAGTACTGCCTTGGCTGTATTTTACCCAGATTAAGGGCTTGGTACCACTCCAGCTCTTCTCCAGCTGCTCTACCCATACCCATCCTCATATCCTGCCAAGCAGGTATCTGGTATTGTTCTGTCAGACCATCCCAGATCAGTGTGATTGTTTCTTCAGAGACAATTTTTAGCCAGATTAATTAGACTTGATCTGATTTCAGGAGTTCCTTAGAAATCTGCTGTGGTTCAGACTAGCTACTTTGCTTTATTGCCATAGGTTCTGCATTCCTGTGTCCTTGAAGTGAATCCAGCACTTCTCTGGCAAGCTGCAGATGTCTTTTGCTCTTATTTTCTGCTGGAAACCGGGGAGAGGGGAAAGCATGAGAAGACAATATGAAGTTTCACAAGCTGTGGTCACAGTGGTCAGGCAGTGTGCAGGCAGTCTCTCAGCCAAAGCACAGGGCCTCGAGCCAAGCTTTCTGGATCCGTTTGTCAGTTCTCCTACACACTTCCTTGAGAATTTTTAAGGAGTCATTTAAGCTAAATTGGGCATTTGCATCCAAAAGAGCAAAAAAAGTAGCTTGATTTTCAGAGGTATTGAAAGCTTACAGCTTCTGTTCAAAAAAGAGAGATTTTTTGTAGGGCAGGAAGTGCTTGCCCTCAGAGCCCCAGTTTCCTCATATGGTCCTCATCTTTCTTTGCCTTTGCTGTCCAAATCTGCAGTCTACAAAGTGCAATAGCAAACTTGGGAGGGCTCAGAGAGAATTAATTCAGTAATTTTTGCAAAGTGCTCTGAAATCTCAGATGGAAAACACTATATAAATGCAAAGGATTATTTTGTGAACACCAGTTAGTAGCACTTCATCATCTCAAATGGTACCAATTAAACACAATGTACATTGATATATACACTCTATTTTCATAAAGTGACTCTGCATTTAATTCAAACTTATTTGCAGTCTGATAACTATGCAGGTATTAATAATGCCAGGAGTAGAGAGTTTTGCATAGCCTATAATTTGTAAAATTATTTTCCAAGCATTATTCTGTATGCAGTCAATGTCAGATTCACCAGCCTCTGCACTGGCTGGTGTGCAGGGCCCCTTGTACTATTCAGGTGAGACAAAGCAGCCCTGAACTCTTGTATGGGTTTAGTTATAGAAGTAACTGAAGCTGTCTGTAAATACAAAGCCTCAATGGCTACTTCAAATGAAGACCATACATATAATGAAGACCATACATATAATCTCCTGTCCATTATCAGTATACAGTAGTGTAATTTAACCAGGTTGAATAAAAAATCTAGGGATGCCACTCCCTGCCCAAAAAAATAAACACTGTTTGTTCCTGTAGCTTTGCCAGTAGTTTCCTTTTCAGACTGTGCATATGGCATCACTAAAAAAAGCTACCAAATCATATGGCTACCCTCACAAGCAGCGTGCAGTTCTGTATGTCCAATATTAAGTTCCCTGACAAAACACTGGAAGGCAAACCATGAGTTTTCTTTCATTGTCTTTCATTGTACCTCTGTCTCTGTGAGTTGTGTCTATGTTTCTCCATCACATTCTCACCCTTCATAAGTATTTTAGAAGACTTTTGTGCTCTTTCTTTTTGTCCCTTGGCTGGTACACTACAGAGGAAGAACCCTCAGGCATCATGGTTTTTGAACAGCTTGAGAACTTGAGGTAATGTGTCCCAGTGGCTTCTGAATGGGCACGGGTAGGTCTCATTATTCTGCATCTAACCATGTAGACATACTTAGTGTAGTCTCTGCTGTGTTCACAGCCTTTAAAACATAGCTAAACAGCATCTGTCAAATTTTCCCTGTGGTCAAGAGCCACTAGACCTACACCTTGTCCTTAAAGAGCAGAATAGTGTTCAGGATGGGGTCTCATTAGTCCCTCATGTACCTCTTGATTCCTGTACCTCTCTGTAACAACATGAGAGAGGTTGTAGTAAGATGAGGATCAGTATGTTCTCCCAGGCCAAGAGGAAATGGCCTCAAATTGCTCCAAGCCCTGGTTTACATCCAGTATTAGGAAAACATTCTTCACAGAAAGGGTTGTCAAGCACTGGAACAGGCTACCCAGGGAAGTGGTGGAGTCACCATCCCTGGAGGTATTTTAAAGGCGTGCAGATGGCAATGCTGTGTTAACAGTTGGCTTTGATGTTCTTAGAGGTCTCTTCCACTGGGCAGCAGCCAGAAGAGTGAGGTGCCTGGAAAAGGTCCTGATGTCCTGCAAAGCCATGGACAGGTTTTGCAACTAGACACTATCCCTCACTAGTGCAGGAGGCAGTGAGAGAATGATGTTCCTGTGTCTCTGCTGGAAGTCTTTGAGTCTGTGTTCTTAAAGACATGGACAGCAAGCACAGAGGGCACTGGCACCCTGCTGATAAAAATTTGCAGTTCACTTGAGCTCAATTTCAAAAAAACCCTTTCATTTGAGTACATAACATATCAACTTCCCCACTACCTCACATGCAACTTAACAAAAGCCATTCACAGCTCTGTAACCTCTCACAGTGGTTCAGAGGGTCCTAGGCTTCAGAAAATACCTGGGAATATACAAAGAAATTAAATTTTGAAATGAATGTATAGCCGTAAGGTTCTCTCTGCATCTGAGAGCTGTGCAGCTTGTAAGCCTCATCTATTTGAGGAAAACTGCCTAGATTATGTTATAGATGGAAGTATCTGTGGGATAAAGGTTTTTGGATTTCCCTTTTGTTTTTCCTCAGCCATATTTTATTCCCTCCCTTCAAGTCCATGCCAGCACAGTGGGTTTAAATATTTGATGGCAAGAGAATTGTTTTGTTTAGTTTGTAATTGAGCATAAGATCTTCCTAGCAAAGAAAAAAATCAACTTAGCACAGGATCTCGAGAAGAGTTTTATGTGCAATTCCACAACATGACAATATGTTCAGATCTTAGAAGTGATGGCTGACTATTGACACAGTGGCAGCAAAGTGAAGTTCAAGGCATAAACCAAGAGCAAACTGCCATGAGACAAATGCAGGCTGTATATGAGAAGTGAGTGGACTGTGTTGAAATGGACACCTCTGAAAACCTGCCCAATTTATTTCTGATTTCACATCTTGGCATAAATCTGCCATGATCTGTGAGAATGGCATGGGGCTTTTGCAGCTTCTTCAAAATGGGATACCTTTATTTCCTTCAGACTGACGTGCTGGAGGTTCTCCTGGCCCTCAGGCACCAGGCAAAAGTGATGTGGTTTTCTAAAAGGTCTGCATGGCAACAGCAGCATTTGAAAATCCTTAGCATCTTTTTGATTCCTTACCGTGGAAAAAGAAGTACCCAGCTCAGGTGTGAAATCATTTCAGTATTCACGTGCCCAGATATCCTTTGATGCCAGGTTTTATTTTATGGAAGTACTGCATTTCTAAACACTACAATTCAACATCTTCTGAACAAAATTGTTTCAGAAGAGGGAGGGAACACTGTGCAAAAATAATGTTTCAGACCTTCCCTGCTGCTGATCTAAGATATAACTCAGGGGTAGATAACAAATGCATAACCTTAGTTCAGAAAAATTTAGCATGCTGAGCACTTGTTTCTTTAAGAGAGACCTAGTGTAGAAAGCAGGGATATTATAACACACAAAATAATGGAATAAAATGCCTGTTGCCATGTTTACTTATTACACAGTTTGATAAAGCCAATCCTATTAGTCTGCTTCCAGGCTTCTAATGAAGCTACTGTGTGTACAGCTTTAGCAGGAGGTACTTCATGCATTTTAAAATGGGCAGGGCCCAGAAGCAGAGGCCTTTCACACTGAGTTGAAGCAGTAATTCCCAATGGGAAGTGCAGGAGCAAGAATGAATAATTTTTTCTCTGTCTGACATTGGCTGTAAAAAGCTGAAGCCACATATGGTCAGGAGCAGAGAGCTGTGGCCATTCAAGATAATGTATTTCAGCTGCCCGTTACTGCCCTTCAGCTGGAGGTCAATAAGCAAGGAGTGAACTGTAGGCTGGGCAGGAGGTCATCATCTCCTGCTCCGCTTACATACTTAGCCATTAACAATCAGCAAGATCAGTTTGTCTGCAACAGTAATTTTAGCAGCACAGTTATAATCGTTGGTAAGTGACTATGCAAAATGAGGACAAACTTGGCAGGCTTGTGGTGAAGAAACCCCTGATTTATAACTTAGAAACTGAACACGGAACTCAGAATTGGATATGAGCAATCTGGGTTTCTGGAGTCACTGATGCGGCCTTGTACAGCAAGTCTTTGGTTCCACAACAGGTGTGTGCAGCATCTTTAACAGCTTGATATTCCAGGCTTAACTACTGAGTGAACCAGGAATCAGAGGGAACAATTCCCCTGTTTGTTTAAAGGAACAAAAAGAACTGTAATGCCTAGAAATATAGTGAATTGCTGCAAGACCCAGATCAGAATTAGAATGTGCATTTCTCAGGCTTTTTTTTTTTTTTTTTTTTTCCTTAATTTGACTTAGTGTGGTTTCATCTTATTTGAATAAAGCTTCTGATGTATTTGGATTTATTCTAGTTTGAATGATGCCTTGTGATATTCCTGGGATTCAGAGAGGACTTTGGGATTCTCATAGGTATTTTAAGATGAATTTTAATTGGAAAGGTGACATGGATTGTCACACAAACAGAAATTGCCATGGATACCAATAGTGTTAATCCAATGACTTGACTGACTAATCCTGACCTTATTGTGCTCAATAAAGAACTAAGCAAAGAATTCTGCAGGTTGCTTGGTTTTCCAGCTATGACACCAGCCGCTATCTAACCCAGTACAGCTTGAGGAATTTGCATGGATAATGGCCATGGATTGAACAACATCCCAGAAAGCTACTTTTATAAATAATGCCTTTTGAAGATCACTAACAGAGTGGAGCTCATATAACAGAGTGGGGTAACTCATCTGAGCTCTGGGATGAAATGGAGATCTTATGCACCCCTCTTTCACACAGGAGTGCAGGGACAAGATCAATGCACCAATTACTGCAGGAGGTATTGCATCAACTATCAAATTAATGAAATTAAACAAGTCCCTGGAGCCAGTTGATTTTGCTGCTTTGTTAATAGACCCTTTATTCAGATCATTCTCCCATAGCTCCATGAGATTCTGAACTCAAGAGCTACCAGCTGAGGAGCCATTTTAGCAGAGAGATTTTGGAGTAGGTGCAGGTCAGGCCTGAAATCCAAGCAGCTGAAAGGATTTGCAGCTTCTCCATCAGGTGACCTTATTGCTTTCTACAACTACCTGAAGGGAGGTTGTATCCAGGCAGAGGTTGGTCTCTTCTCCTAGGCAGCCAGTACCAGAACAAGAGGACACAGTCTCAGGCTGTGCCAGGGCAGGTTTAGGCTGGATGTTGGGAAGAAGTTCTATACAGAGAGAGTGACTGCCCATTGGAATGGGCTGCCCGTGGAGGTGGTGGAGTCACCTTCATTGGAGGTGTTCAGGAGGAGGCTTGATGGGGTGCTTGGTTGCATGGTTTAGTTGTTTAGGTGGGTTGAATTGGTTGATGGGTTGGACGCGATGATCTTGAAGGTCTCTTTCAAGCTGGTGTATTGTATTGTATTGTATCCTGTACAGTTCTCTGTGTGTGCAAGTACAGAGAACAAAATTATGAGCAGGGCAGGGAATTCAGCAAGTATCAGTACTGAGAGGAGGCCAAGTAGCTTGTCCTTAGCAGCAGGAACAAGGCCAAAGCTGGGTCTGAATGACCTGAAAGCTCATTTTGCATTCTGTCAATCCACTTTCAAGCTGTTGTCTCTTCTGGGAGGCAGTCCCTGCAACTATATTCCCTTGGATCCCAGGTTGTGAAAGAAGGCCAGAACAAGCAATACATGCTTCCAGAGTCCCTTGAGGGCTGCAGGGAGGCTCTCGCAAAAGCATTTTCCTGGTTGCTGTGGCCCTTTGCACAGGGATTAATTTCATAATGACATTGAGAATTCTTTGGTGTCAGCTCTTGGAGTTTTGCCTGCTGCTGAGTTCTGGCTCTGCTCAGACATGGCCCCTGCTCTCCCTACAGTCTCTGAATTTGTGCAATTTCCATTTCCCTCTTTCACTTTAAAACACAGTACCAATGTGCAGACTGCCAATGAACCAGAACACATTAGTATCACAGGCAGAGAATGCTCCTATACAGAATAAAATTTTTCACTTTGAGTGAGATCTAAACATCACTCTGTAAAGCACTTCCCTAACAAAAGGTTGCCTGTTTTGCCAGCCATGCCTCTAATAAATCATCTTGCACATCAAATGTGGGAAGATGTTGAGGAGATGCACTGTACTCTAGAGCTCCCCAAATTCTGGCAGTGTTTGAAGGGAAAGTCATAGAGTCATAGAATGCTTCAGATTGGAAGGAGCCTTTAAAGTCCAACCCCTCACACATGCTGCAATAAGCAGGGACATCTTTATCTAGATCAGGTTGCTCAAAGCCCCATCCACCCTGACCTTGCAAGTTTCCAGTTGTGGGGCTTCTATCACCTTTCTGGGCAACGTGTACCAGTGTTCCACCACCTTGATTGTGAAAAAAAATCTTCCTTGTGCCGAGTGTAAATTTCCCCTCATCTAGTTTAAAGCCAAACATTTCCCTTTGTTCTGTCACAACAGGCTCTGCTAAAAAGATTGTCCCCATCTTTATTATAGGCCCTCTGTAAGTACTGGAAGGCCATAACAACGTCTCTCTACAGCATTCTCTTCTCCAGGCTGAACAATCCCAATTCTCTCAGCCTTTCATCATCTCTCAACCATGCTTCTTTTGATGCAGCCCAGATATAGTTTGCTTTCTGAGCTGAGAGAGCACATTATTGGCTCATGTCCAGGTTGTCATCCACCTGACTCCTCAAGTCATTCTCTCTGGGGCTTCTCTTAGTCATTCCATCCCCCAGCCTGCGTTGAATTACAATACAATACAATACAATACAATACAATACAATACAATACAATACAATACACCAGGTTGGAAGAGACCTTCAAGATCATCGCGTCCAACCCATCAAACAATCCAACCCACCCAACAACTAGACCATACAGCCAAGCACCCCATCAAGTCTTCTCCTGAACACCTCCTGTGAAGGTGACTCCACCACCTCCACGGGTAGCCGATTCCAATGGGCAATCACTCTCTCCGTGTAGAACTTCTTCCTAACATCCAGCCTAAACCTGCCCTGGCGCAGCCTGAGACTGTGTCCTCTTGTTCTGGTGCTGGATGCCTGGGAGAAGAGGCCAACCTCTGCCTGGCTACAACCTCCCTTCAGGTAGTTGTAGAGAGCAATAAGGTCACCCCTCAGTCTCCTCTTCTCCAGGCTAAGCAACCCCAGCTCCCTCAGCCTTTCCTCATAGGGCTTGTGTTCCAAACCCCTCACCAGCTTTGTTGCCCTTCTCTGGACACGTTCCAGCAAGTCAACATCCTTCCTAAACTGAGGGGCCCAGAACTGGACACAGTACTCAAGGTGCGGCCTAACCAGTGCAGTGTACAGGGGCACAATGACCTCCCTGCTCCTGCTGGCCACACTGTTCCTGATGCAAGCCAGGATGCCATTGGCCTTCTTGGCTGCCTGGGCACACTGCAGGCTCATGTTCAGCCTACAATCAACCAGTACCCCCAGGTCCCTCTCTGCCTGGCCACTCTCCAGCCACTCGGACCCCAGCCTGTAGCACTGCCTGGGGTTGTTGTGGCCAATGTGCAGAATCCGGCACTTGGATGTGTTAAATCTCATGCCGTTGGACTCTGCCCATCTGTCCAGCCTGTCGAGGTCCCTCTGCAAAGCCTCTCTGCCCTCCAGCAAATCAACTGCTGCCCCCAGCTTGGTGTCATCTGCAAATTTACTGATGATGGACTCAATGCCCTCATCCAGATCATCAATAAAGATTCAAGGACTGCCCCAACCCAGGTGCAAAACCTTATACTTGACCTTGTTGAATCTTGTGAGTTTCACGTGGGTTCTCTTCCCAAGCTTGTCCAGGTCCCTCTGGATGACAACCCACCCCTCTGGTGTCCAATGTGTCAACTGCACAACTCAGCTTGCTGTCATCTGCAAACTTGAGGGTGCACTCAATCCCCCTATGTCACTGGTGAAGACATTAAACAGCACTGGTCCCAGTATGGACCCTCACAGGAAACCACTTGTCACCGATATCCATTGGACATTGAGACGTTGATAACTAATCTCTGGATGTGACCATCCCAAAACTGCTAATACTTTTACACTGAAAGAGAGTGTCCAAGTGTCACTGTAACAGCTCCACACAAACATGCTTTAAGACATGAGAAAAATAAAAATAAAATGTGGGGATCTCCAGGTGCTCATGGCTGATTCCTTATCAAAATATCAAGGCCCCTCCCCAGCACACAAAATACCTATTCTCTTTGTGACTCCTGAAATACTGACAGAAATTCTTAATGAAATTTTCTGCTATCTCTGTTTCTTGGGACCATTCCCAAAGCAATCTTTAACCTCCACCAGCTTCTTTCATCCTCATATATCTCCTTTGGCTGCTGTCATGACGGTTGGAAAATGTGCCTGCAAAAAAGCTGGGGAGAAACATTTTACAGAGGCATGTAGCACTAAGACAAGGGGCAATGGTTTTAAACTAGAGAAAGATAGATTTAGACTAAACATTAGGAAGAAGTTCATTGCCATGAAGTGGTGGAACACAGGAACAGGTTGCCAAGGGAGGAGGTGGAGGCCCCATGCCTAGAGGCATTCAAGGTGAGGCTTGATGGGGCTTTTAGCAACCTGATCTAGTTGGGGATGCCCCTGCTTACTACAGAGTGGCGTGACTAGATGACCTTTCAAGGTCCTCTCCAATGCAGTGCGTTCTATGAATTGGCTATGAACAAAGTGGATTTGGATTATTGTCATATAGATGAACAGAGGGATGTGCCCTTGGAAACTTCTCATGAGAATATTTACAAATGTCCAGCATTTCTGTGTAGAAAAATAACAGAATATAGAATTTACTGCTTTGTATCTTTATTTTTCTAGAACATGAAGACAATGAAACTAGCCTAAAGCTGTCTACACAAGGCAGGCAGGAATACCAACCAGTGGACAAACATTTGAGCTACTGAAATAACACTCAAGAGGTAAGTCCTGAGCATCTGTCCAGCTGTGGAGATGATACAGGCTGCTTCTCCATTCAACACATTTCTCAATGGTACTTTCATTCCTCTATATGCTTTTTTGCTAGCCTGAGGAGAGCCATCTCTGTGATCAACTCCTGTCAGAAAAGATGAGTTACACTGCTGATTATTTGCTGCTGGGAAAGTCATTCTAGTGAACTGTAAGAGAAACCATCAGCCCAAGAGTGCTGTTGATGGCAGAAATACACAGATCTAAAACAGAGGCACATACACACCTTGACCAAACCTGTCAGTATGGGGTGCTAGGTGATTTCAAAGAAGTGTAGGAGTGAGGGTTCCAGTACTCATGGAAAATAAACTGGAACTGAGTGCTTAAATATATTATCTTCTATGAAAATCCCAGGCAGCATCTGGAGTTCTGTGCTTTGTCATAATTATGCCACCAATATACTTCTTTTCTGATGCAAAAAATACTTAAATGTAGCTGCCAAGACTATTCCTCTTACCTATCTTCTGTGCAACTCCTTGGAATCCAGTCAGTCCTCAGGCTAGGCTGTGTGAGTAATGGAGTAGACAGTCACAGAAGAACTCTCTGTTTATGTATCTGTATTTCAGTCAGTCTAATATGCAGGTCTGTTGGAAATACTCTGCTTGGCCATGCCTGTGAAATGCCACTTGTGGAGGAATAATTGGCTCACTGAAAGGAGACTTGATTGACACTTTAATCCTGTGGCAGAAGGGTTTGCCCAATCTTGTTGAGTAGTGCTCTGAGCTCAGAACAGGGCTGTGTCATCTGTTCTGAGCATAGGATGCAAGAAATTTTTTAAACAGTGTGGCCAGTGGGAGCAGGGAGGTCATTCTGTCCCTGTACACCGCACTGGTTAGGCTACACCTTGGGTACTGTGCTCAGTTCTGGGCCCCTCAGTTTAGGAAGGATGTTGACTTGCTGGAACATATCCAGAGAAGGGCAATGAAGTTGGTGAGGGGTTTGGAACACAAGCTGCACCAGAGGAGGTTCAGACTGGCTGTTAGGAAGAAATTCTTCATCGAGAGAGTGATTGCCTATTAGAATGGGCTTCCTGGGGAGGTGGTGGAGTCACCATCATTGGAGGTGTTTAGGAAGAGACGTGATAGGGCGCTTGGTTGCATGGTTTAGTTGATTAGGTGGTGTTGGATGATAGGTTGGACTCGATGATCTTGAAGGTCTATTCTATTCTATTCTATTCTATTCTATTCTATTCTATTCTATTCTATTCTATTCTATTCTATTCTACTCTACTCTACTCTACTCTACTCTACTCTACTCTACTCTACTCTATTCTAAAGCCAAGGACAGAAAGCAAGGGGAGGATATAAAATAGGGTAGTAAGAAAGTAGTCAATCCATGAGGCCAGGACAAATGGAGATTCATCCCAAAATATAAACTATCCATTTATGGTGGCTGGCTCAGGCAGCCAGCCACAGCCCACAGGTGGTATCTACGTTTGCCAGCAGCACCATGAAGCACAGTTTAGGAAGTCCCACTTTAAAGTAGTCATTCTCCCTTTTTGCAGTGATTCTCCGCATGCACTGAAGTCAGTGTGGGCTTAATTTTGACAACTTTTTAATTTTATTGTACACCATTCATGAAACTATGACTCAGACTTGCTTTCAAAGTGAAGGCTTGATTTTTCTGAGGGCTTACCTCTTCAGAAAATTAGGTCCATCGTGTATGAGCATGTGGTTCTTTTTATTTGTCATGAAACTAAAATTAAGTTTTGATGGAAAACAAGTATTTTATCATCTCTTTCATACAGACAACATGTAGAACTGCCCTTGGGGCTCTGAATATATTTACATCCTTTCACAATTAACCCTAATGGGACAAATGTGGCATTTTTCTTCTTCTCTGAGCAGATACATTCAAAGCTGCAAAACACCCAGTGTTTAAATAGATCTCATTATATCAGCTGCACCAAATCTCTCTTTTTCATATACAGAGGATTAGACTTCTTTCCACTGTCATGCAACATTAAAATAAGAAGGCATACACAAGGCTGACATGGATTTGACAAAAAATTAATGATTTGTACATCACTTTAATGCTTTAAATCTGCAATTCATGTATGCTAATTAGGTCATAATGGGGCTGTTTGAGAACAGAACTGTCATCAGGCTGCTCTGGCAGCTTCTGGGAGCAGAGATAGAGCCCTGATTTCCCCTGGTTGGTTCCTGGAGTCTGTGCTGTAACCTGGCAGATCTATGACACCATTTTTTCTTGCACAATTGTTTCCTGGATGTGGTGCTTTAATCTATCAGAGTTATGATGGCATATCTCAAATAGCGAGCTCCTGGATCCAGCAATACATCCTGGTGGAAACAGCATCCAGGCGCTATATCTCAGTGATTGATTCCTTGATTTTAAACTGTCACACTCTATCTCATAGGGCAGCTGTCAGCTTCCCAGATGCATAAAGTTGTATTTATGCAGTGTGCTGGCGGGGGGAGTTTTTTTTTATTTACAGATAAGTAAGGTTGTAAAACTTGGGAAAAACAAAAGGGGATTCAAAAACATGTCTATATTTTATTTTTCAGCTGAAAACCCTGGCATATCTCTCTGTTGCAGGAGAACAAAACCTCTCCCTCATTCATAGATCTCTTTAGTTTTGCACCAGTGGTGCAAAGACAAAAGCTGTCACAACAGAGGAAGTGAAAGCCAGGAAGCACCTTCACAAATAGGACAAAGGGAAGCAGTGAATCTTGCAAAATTATATCAGTGCAGAGCATTCTGTTGTATGATAACACAAGCTGCTGTCCTTGCTGACAGGTTCTTTACAGGTTCTACTAAAGCCCAAAGCTGCATTACAGTTTGAACAAGGGTGCTTAGTATGTAAATTTCACAAAGCATGTAGTAATAGTGGAGAAAGTTATGCCTTCCTGGAAGTATCTTCAGGGACAGTGTTATAGGTGGAATGGGCTGATTAAAGCTGCCTGAGGACAGTGTGATCTTTCAGTCAGCTACAGATCATAAAGGAGTCTTTTCAGGAGGCACACCACATTATTTGTTCTAGGAAACTGGAACAGGTCCAGGTAGCAACCCTTCTGCCTGTGGGATCCATCTTTTAGACTTCTCTTTTGGCACATTTTCTTCAATCTTGTCTGTCTCTTGATTCTTCTCTGCCTGTACACACACACAGAGACACCCATTTACTCATATTTATGGTCAGAACTGTACTTGTGTTGAGTGTGCATCTTCTACAGCCAATGAAACCCAGTCGCATTAGGATATCTACTAGTCAGGTCTTTCCTTGGCCTGTGTATCTGTACTGTACCTTTCCAATGTGGGATGCTTTCAGCACATTAGCAGCAATAACACTGTTCCTCATCCATTTGTTAGCAGTCATTTCTAAGAAATAAGTCTATTTTCTATTTTCTTTGGCACTTTGCATGGTCATATGTAGAAGAAGCAGACTTCTTTTATTATGACTGTTCCCTTGTAGAAAAGCACATTCAAAACATATCTTCAAGGCAAAGCAGCCCTGTTTGTAGCTTCATGTATCAGGTACAGTCGGCAATCAAAATGAAAATATAGAAGATCTGCTTACTCTGTGAACAGAGCACCAGGGCACATGCTGGATCATCTGAGAAGTGCTGACACAGCAAATCTTGGAGTAGTGACCAATTTTGACCACTCTGCAACACCTTTGTGCAAAGTGGAAATGTAGACAGTATGGACTACAGCACAGCTGTAGGTTTTATACTGTGTCTCAGAGACCCAACAGAGATTAAAGCTCTCCTGTGGTTGCTGCTGCATACTCATCATAAGAGATGATCCCCCTCCCAAAGCTTGCAGTCAAACAGACATGACAGATGAAAAATGAGAAGTTGAAGAGGCACACAGAAGTGAAGTGATATGCCTGAGGTCACACAGCAGGTCAATGACAGAGCCAAGAATAAGAAGCCTTGCTACTTCTTGACAGCATGATGTCCATTACCTAAAGCTTATGTACAGAATTCATCTGAGGCTGAAATGCTCACAGCTTTCTGCAGGGCTGCTGCCAGCAGCCAAGTGCATCTGTGCTGGGGAACAGTGTCTGCTGGTTTCTGCAGGGGAGCACTGTGCACAGCCTTTGCAGGGCTTAGGCACACGGCACTGCAGTGTTAGTCTGTGCCACTGTCCTGGTGCTGGTTCTTCACTGATATGGCAGCCCTATCATAACAGAGAGAGGTAAGCACAGTCCTGATACACAAGAGATGTTCCTTAAGACATCACTGCTAAATACAGTATTTGCCAGCAATGAGACATGATGTGTTTTACTGATTGGCAAAAAGTCTTCCTTGTTGTGTTACTTTTTAGTACTTATGGTGCAAAGACTGTCTTCTCTTTGCACAAGGAGGCCAAAGACCATATGTGAACTTGACATATTTACGGGCTATCTTCCAAGAGCGTATAGTGAAGATGTTCTGCCACACTTAATCCGGGTCAGAAACTGCTTCCCCATTGGAGTAAAATAAATAAAGCCAAAATTCAGTACAAGACTGCATAGGATAGAGACAAATTGTCTAATGACTTCTCCAGCTTTTGCTGGCTTTTTTGAATGAAGTCTACTCCTGACAGGACAAGCAACTGGAGGCAGGCCAAAGGAAGCAACAGAGAATCCAGACAGAAGTATTTGTCATAAGCACAGTTCAGACTGCCTTTGACTAGTATGCTGAGGTTTTATAAACATCACAACTGATTTAAGTCCTTTCTTAGAAGTTGCAGGTCATGTGGTGCACCAAACCAGTTCTGGAAAATGTAGTGACTACATGGAAAATACAAGGTGTGAAGTAAGAGTAGGTAACAACATTAAGGTGTGACAGTATGGGCTTTGTAACAGTCCTAATCTGAGAAAATCGGGTAAATGCAATCTTTGGCGTGTTTCATTTTCCTTTAGGTAGAAATTACCTCCTGATTGTCTGGATAAAGCAAACTTGTCAGCAAGCACATTAATACCAGATTGATTTTTCCATCAGTCCTTGTCTCACTTATCGTTTCACATGTAAACCTACCATGAAATAAAATCCCCACCTTTCTGGTGAAAGACAGCAGCACTTTCTACAGGAACTTGTATTTGTGGAAGTTCACCATGCAGGAAAGGAAATACATTGCTGCGGAGGCAGGGTGTGAAAATATTGGCCTAAATTCAGTTTAGTTGCCCTCAGCATCATCACTGATTTTTCCCAGAATTACTCCAGTGCTTGGCACCCAACCAGTGACACCCTGGGTCTGAGTCCCACAGGTGGCAAACACCAACAGCCACAGGAGCTGTTCTACAGCAAATGCCCACCACTGTGTCAGAAGCAGCTGTCCATCACCCAGCACCTGAGATACCCACACTAAGTGGCAATTCCATCTGAGCTCCTGAACTTTCTGTGGTCCCTATTCCAGCTGGTTTAGACATGCCTTCCTCTGGTCAAGAAACCCAAGGACCTTTTCAAACATGCTTGATGCTCTGCTTTTTCCTTCAATTTAGCTGCCTCCAATTTCTGCACCTCTGTCAAGCGGCCCCCTCAGTATGCATATTGCCTATCATCTCACTCAGAAAATGTGACTATAATGCATAATTAATATTAATGATGTGAGAGAGTGAGTTTCTTATTTGTATTAATTGCTGATTAATGTTTTAAATGTCTCTAGCACTCCCAAAGATTTTAAATTAGAAGTATTCCTTTCTGTAGTGTCTTCTCAGAGGGGGCTCTTACTGACTGACACTGACTAAGCCAGAGCGTGCCATGAGTTTGTTTGCATGTTCAGGTCTGATAGCATAGCATAGCATAGCATAGCATAGCATAGCATAGCATAGCATAGACCAGATTGGAAAAGACCTTTGAGATCATCAAGACCAACCTATCACCCAACACCATCTAATCAACTAAACCATGGCACCAAGGGCCTCATTCACATAACAGGGAAAATACTTGCAGAGCTTCCTTCAAGAAATAATTATCTCACAGCTAGTGCTGCACTGAGCTGCACATTTGAAGTTAAAAAACCCCAAACTGCTGTAAAGGCCTTATGTGAGCCTCTTAGGAGCACTGCCAGCTCTACAGCAGGAGGAGGATCTCAGCTGTTATATCTGTGTTTGTGGGTAAGAAAGTTGGTGCCCTTTTCTCTGTTAAGGGAACTTCTATAAACCTGTTTCTGGGGCTACAAGCGAACAATGTTTTGCTCTGCTTTGACAGCTGGAGGCTGGAACAGTTTTCCTATACGTAGTGCTGGTGTATTGTTTAAGCATTTAACTTTGCGGTGTGCATCAGTATATCATCTTTGAAATCATTGTCCCCAGCTTCTCAGCCCAGCCCTGTGAATAGCAATGAATGCTAAGGAGTCCAGCCAGTAACCTCTTAGGGAGGTAGAAATGGTCACAAAGACCAGAACAACATCCATGGTATGAAAATCTGGTCCATGCATGTGAATTAGGCATGTAGGATAAGGATTCTGCCTGGGTATATCAATGTACGTTATTGCACAGAACACTTTCCTAAGGAGAAAGGGTAATCTAATGTCCATGAAAGCTGTCTTTAAATTGTGTGAGTTCATTCATTGGAGGGCTCATGCTGACATAACTATTTCACAAAAAGTAACCAACATGAAAGCTGTTGAATTAGCTGGGCCTGCACCTAGAAACTACAGTTCCATCTGCTGTGTTGGTATCTGATGCCACTGCTTTGATACCTCAGTTTAATTCACTTTCTGCATTCTGCTACCAGTGTGCATGTCTCAGCTGGAAGAGTAAATGCTGTGACCCATGTAGGTCAATATTGTTTCCTATTACACTACAGTAGTTCACAGTATGGTTGGCAGTATGTGCTGTCATACCACAGGGATCAGAGCCATGTGACTTTGCTGGACCAAGAAATGACCATGAGGCAGCAGCGACTGCACCCTTCCAGATGTTCCAAAGATTCTTGTTAGAGCCCTGCATCCTTACTGTAGGAAGGGACTTCAAGGGCTGTTTTTCCTGAGTTTAGGCCAGGAAAATAAGTTTAAAATGTCCATGCCATGACTATTGTGTCCTAGCATGAGTCTACATTTGCTAAATGAACCCCAGAGGGAGGATGACAACTTGCAAGAAGGAACAATCTCTTGCTTTTTGCCCTCAGGTGGGGTGGGAGGATTGCAGCAGTGCGGAGGCAGTTGCAGGCAGCCATTATTCACATAAAGAAGTTGTGGCTTGCATGGATGGACCTGCCCCAGAGCAGGAGGTGGGTTTATATGCATGTCTTCCTGCAGGTGAGTGCTTTCTGTTTGGGGAAAGGACAGCCTGGCTAAGGTTTCTACCACAAAACCACTCTTCTGCATCCTCTGTAGTAACTCTGAGAGGAGAAAGGTCATAGTTACACTCTGAGGATGCAAAATGTAATGGAGTGCATCACCCACCTGCCAGTCCTAGACAGTGTGCTCTTGTTTGCAATGGGTAGGCTCATGAGTTTCATATGAAACATGTTGCATTAAACCAAAATATTTATCCTAAGATTTTGTTTTGAAAGTATCTATGGCCTTTAACTTAGCTCCTCAGTGACATCTCAGTCTCTGTTTCAGATTTGTGGGAAGACACTGAACTCTGGTTTCAATTAACCTAAGAAGAGTTTGTTCTTTTTGATTTGATTCAGGTCTCTCATATAGAAAGAGATATCCCTGTTGTGTGAAGTTTATTTTAGCTCTGGAAAAACATGGTTCTGGCAGAATCACAGTGGAGAAGGCTTCCTGGGAAGGCAAATGCAAGATAGTGGTCTGGCAGTGGTCTGCCTGAGGTGTTTACAGGTTAGACAGCACTCAGGTCAACTGTGCTTCCCACCCTGTGCTTTGTGTTCTTGGAGATGCCTTTCCTTCATGCTGTCCTTCAGTCCTTCGCAAGGACTAAAGCAACATATTTTCCAACACATTTAACTTTTTGCTTCACAAGAGTGTTTTAGGATAGTAGGTTTTCAGTGGCTCACAGATTTTAAGTTCAGTAAATAAATCTTCCTATTTATTAAAGGCTTTTGACATCTGTAAATGTGACAAACACACCAGAAACTATTGGCAGCTGGGAGGGGTCTCAGATGCATAGTGTGCAACATATTTAACTACAGGAACAGCACACTGTATGCAGACCTGCTTTAAGAGAAAGCTAAGACCTCAAAGATCCTTATGCCACGTTGTATATGGTGTTTCTTTCCCAGCCCTGGGACAGTGGCTGCTGCCTGCCTCACCCAACATCGCTGCTAAATCCTGCACTAGAGAAGATGCAGTCCCACTCCTTCTCTGTGTGTCAGAGCACTTTAGCCTCCCTTAGGAGGGCTCTTGTCTGCACGTTGCTGCCTGTGGCCCCGCGAATGCACAGCAAAGCCTCCCCCAGATCTAGTCATGTTCCTGCATTCAGATTGGGTTTGTCCCAGGTAATACACTGGTCAATGGGCCCTCAGCGGTCCGCCTGGGTTACAAAGTCCTTTAGCATGCACAAAATTACGAAAAATGTAGGACTGCTTGGGGTCTTTAGTTGCATATTTGTCTTGTCACTTGACAGGTGGGGTGAAACATATTTGCAATGAAAATGGATGTACAAATGGACATTTTAGCAGTGTATCTCGAGCTATTATGTTGACTGTCAACTGAACTCTGGCCTCTTCTTTGACAATTCGAAGAGGAAATAATTTCCAGTGTTTTCCTAAAAGATACAGTCTGATATAAACTGATTTCAACTAGGACCTATTACAGAGCACTGGAGAGGCACTTGTCGATGTCCTAGTCCTGCCTTTGGTTGTGCAGTGTTCATATCATCAGTGTAAGGAAAGCAGGTGATTCAACACTGGCAGTAGAAAATAAAGGAAGAAGTTGGATGAAAATTTTCAGACCATTTGACAACAGATTCGCGACCTGGTTTGGTTTGTTCTTCCCAAATGATGGCTGGTAGATAGGGGTTTGTTTGTCTTTTTCATTTTAACCGTTCAGGAGTTTCTTTCTTTTTGCTGAACATGTGTGCAGAAGCAGCAAGTAAAGCTTTCCATGGGCCCAAATGTTTCAGTTCCCCCTTTTGCATCGTAACTAGAATTCAAATTCTGCAGTGAATCACCCAAAATACAGACATGCCTATGCAGTGATGACTTCATCAGTATTCTGCATTTTCATTGGCAAACCCAGTGCAGCCTGCCCGTGAGTTTAGTGCTGCTATTACAGAGGAAGAGGAGAGGAAATGCCAGCCAGTCTAAACACAGAATATTGAAAAGGTCAGCATAGTAGAGCATGCTACTATGATTCATAGAGACTTTAAGAATCTAATATTTCATCTCATGACAAAGATTGTAATGAGAACTGAAAATGGCACAACATTAATTCATCTTTGTGACAAACACCATAATGAGAGTGGAAGTGTAAAAGCTCCAAATATTCGTGTTAGTGACCTGTGATCCTTTTCCTGTAACAGGACACAAACCCCAAATGCTCACTTAGAAGCAGAAATCCAAAGCAAACATCTTTTACAGCTATTTTGAATGGCCTGTTAGATGTTTTGATTCTAATGCAAGCAGAGAGCAACATAAGCTTGCCAAAGGCAACCAAACCTGCTGTGTGCTGCGCAAGCACACAGAGCACATGCTAGCAACCCACAGTCTGGCTGACATGGCAAGACCACACTGAACTTTGTGTGTGCATGTCTGTCTGTACAGTTGTATGAGAAACAAGTTATTTGCATAGGCTTATGTCCAAAATGGTAGAAACTCTCTGTAGATATTGGGAGTTGCCTGGTGAAAGAGACGATAGACTGGATAATAGCAATAAGTTTTTTATATTCTGCTTTTGACTAGCTCTTCTAGAAATGGAGGGGAAAGAGGTATATGTGTGTAGAAAGTGTCTTCACTTACTACATTTTAAATAAGTATTTTCCCTGTTATCATAGAATCATAGGATGGTTTAGATTGGAAGGGACTCGAGAGATCATTACTCCAATCGCCCTGCTATGGCTATGGGTAGGTTTCCTTCTCAGCTAGACTTGGGTCCCCAAAGCTTCACCCAAGCCTTAAACACTTCCAGGGGAGTGGGTATCCACAACCACTCTGGGCAACCTGTCCCAGAGCCTTGCCACCCTATACTGAAAAACTTCTTCCTAAGATCCAGTCTAAACCTAATCTCCCTCACCTTAAAACCATTTCCCCTAGTCCTGTCACTAGACACTCTTATGAGAAGTCCCTTGCCAGCTTTTCTGTAGGCTCCCTTTGGGAATTGGAAGGCAGCTATAAGGTCCACCCAGAGTCTTCTCTGCTCCAGGATGAACAACCCCAGTTTCCTCAATCTGTCCTCGTAGCAGAGGTGTTTCAGGCCTTGGATCATCCTTGTGGCCTCCTCTAGACTCACTCCAATAGTTCTGTGTCCTTATGATGGAGACACCAGACTGGACACAGTATTCAATGTGGTGTCCTCTAAGAGCAGAGTAAAGGTGCAGAATCACCTCTCTTGACCTGCTGGCCATACTGTTCTTGATGCAGCCTAGGATATGAATGCAAGTCTAATTTTATTTTGTTGGTTTACTTTTTAAAAAAAAGATTAAAAGAAAAGGCAAAGAAAATAAATGACATATGGACTGTGGCAGCATTTCTTGGAAATGTGCAGATTCATTAAATAACCAGACATCTATTCTGAAAAAATGTGGGGCTGTAGTGTGTCACTGCAGATCCCCCTTCACTCTACCTATACTCTGGAGTTTTCCAGATGACTCATCACTTTGTTTACCTCAGTCTCTGGCTAATCATCCTGATCCCCTCCCCTGAAGAGGCTGAATTATGATTATGTGCCAAGCATCCTGAAAAGCTTTGGAAAAGCTTTTTCTGATAGAAAAGGAAATAAAAGAACTGGCATTTTCCAGAGATTTGACCCAAAACATAGCTTAGATAGTGAGATCCAGCTGTGAACAACACCTAAAATGTTGCCAAAGCAGGGTAGTTTTTCTGTCTGAGAGCAGGAATCTGCCATGGAATGGATTACATTAACAAGACAGATCACACTAACCAGATTCTTGTTGATCATTCTTTCCATTCATTTCCCCCCATGCTTGCAATTGCAGAATTTCCTTCAGGCAGTGGAAGCAAATTTACTTGCTTAAGTAACATTAGAAACTATTTAAAGTATATTTAACAGTGTCACGGTGCAATTTAGCAGCTGGAAACAAGGAGCAAATGAGCACCATGTGACATATCAGCTCGTAATGGGCCATCCACAAGTGCTCCATGGAGCATCGTTTAAGAATCAGCATCTTATCCTACATTTTAACGAAACCCGCATTAATAAAACACTCTGTCTCTCACCTACACACACATGCAGACACGCAGAGGTCTGTGTTTCACATTGCAAGCTGTAGAGACAGAAGATATGTGAGCCACTGATGAAATGGAGCTTCCTAGGACTGCAGCAGCTGTTTCAAAGCACACAGTCGCACTACACAGCATGCTAGAGTGGGAAGTGAAGAGAAATATTGAATCAGGTTGTAACCTACAGGAGGAATTTAGATAAGCACAAGGAACTGAGAAAAGCAGAATGTGATCACCCACACTGAAATTTAATTAGATCTCCAGATCTTCCACCCTCTTACAAAAGGTGTCATAGGATTGCCAGCAAAGGCGAGCAGTTACTATTTTGTGCTTGGCAATGTACAAACATGCAAGATGATATAATTTATATCCCGAAGACTTAACAGTTTAAAGCCCCCAATTAGGGTGTCAGGAAGGAAAGTGGAGTAGAGACAAGTGGGGAAAGGTGGGCTGGGAGGAGGGAAGAACACGTATGATTAACTGATGGTTTTGGCCTTAGTGAGACTATATGCAATGCTTGAGGTGCAAATGTGTGTATGCATTTTCAGGGTCAGAGCTTCCTTGAAAATAAGCTTGTAAAGATGAGTTTAAATGGTGAGGAAAGGGATAGCCAGAGGATGTTGGATAACAAACATGCATGTATGAAGTGTAGGTTTTCTGTAATTCTGAGGAACAAAGTAATCAGAAAAACAGTTTCATGCTAAAGAGGCAACAGCCTTATGACTGCTGAAGAGAAGTAAAAGGGCAGAAGGGTGGAAGGCAGTGTTCTGGTGTCTCAGGTGAAACAACCTGGAGGTGAGTGGAGATCTTCAATCACATATTGACTTACTCATAGCTTCCATTAAATGTTCCACTGTAAAGATAGATTAGACCCTTTAACACCATTCTGAAGCATCAGTAGCTCCAGGATTTTGCTTTTCCTGGAGGTCTGCAGTTCAAGCAGGAGCAAAGGAAGTGTAAATATTTGAAACTTAAAACCCAGCCTTAGTTGAAGTTGGTTTTAAAGATCTCTGATTTCAATGAAAGCCGAGTTTCACACTGGTACACTTATGAGCCATTTTAAACTTCTGTGACAATGAAAAAGGATTATTTTGCAACTGGTTTCTGAGCATCTCTTTCATGCTGGAATGTCACATTAATTCATCCTTAATTGATCCATACACTTCCAATTCTCTAAATCCAAACAAGCCTAGAACTTCAGTGATCAAGATAATATCTTAAAATGTATTGCCAAAGATATAGTTTCTATGGTTTACATTCCCTTGCAGAGGTAAGAAGCAGCAGCATTCTGTTAAGAGGGAAAAAAAAAAGTCTTGGAAGGAAGGTATGCTCCCTAAATTGTACTATTTTTCCAAAGAAAGTTGTTTTAACTGTGGTTGCTTAAACTACATTTGATCTCACGGGATGTAAAGACACCACGGTTACTTGATTGCTACAAGCTGTGGTTGCTTGCTAAAAAATAGTTGGAAGGACTGCTATTTAGTAGGGCTATTGTTGGTCTTTTTTCTTCTCCTTTGAACAATGTGAAATATGTCCATATTGATTGAAAATATTCAATCTCCTACTGCATGGCAAACATAAAAAATTATAAGTTATGTTCTTATTTGAAATTAAGTTTTAGTAAAAAATGCCTGTCAATCTTACAAAAAAGAAAGATTTTTTTTCCTACAGCTTTGTAAGTGTAACAATATGCAGACATGTTTTACTTCTCATTCTAGGGAAATAGGGCTTAAAATGTAGAGGGTGTTTTGAATTTACAGTGTCTGAAAGGATAAGCTCGTACCTTATTTTGTGTCAGTAATGAGCAGAAAAAATTGCTTCTCATACTTCCATTTGGCACTTATTTTGTCTTTTCTGCAATTAAAGTGGGGTTATAGTCAAAATGACTCTAAAAATGACACATTTATCCTCTCACAATGACTCCTGCATCAAATTTCCTCTGATTATAAATCAAGAGATGATTTCTCTAACTGTCAGCACTGCAAATTCATCCTGGGATCTCAAACTGCAAGCTGCATTCTTTATGCTTATTACAACATCATTCGTAACAAAGACCCAGGAATGTGGATGTGATTGACTCTGCAAGATGCAAAGTATAATCCAGCTCATTCCCCCGTGGCAAAGCTGGAGGGCACAGCAACACAGGGAAATGGTCTAACATAGCTATGAGCCAACATGACCATGAGCCAAAATGTCCCTTCACATGCTGAATAATCTGCAAAGACTAGGGTGCAGACCTGCTCTGCAAAATAAAGATCCTCATCAAAACACAGTTCAATTCCGGTTTGTATTTAATCAGAAAGAAGAGATCCCAGTGTCTATTTTGCCAGTTTTCAAGACTCAGAGTACCTTCCCAGATTTTCTTTCTTTTTTTTTTTTTTTTTTTTTTTTTTTTTTTTCTTTTTTTTTTTCTTTTCCATTTCCATTTAGAACAATCTCCTACTGCTCAACTTTACCCATCAAAACAAATCTGCCGTTTTAGGGGCTGCAAGAGTAATCATGGCACAGCACCCCAGAAATATATATTCATAAGTGCAGGAAATGTTGCCCTCCCTTTGCTAGCAAGATTTATTCCAGCAGAGGTGTATTTCTCTTGTGTCTTTTTCTTTTTACATCTTGGTTTGCCAGTACCATCAGCACCACAAGGACTCTGCTATGTATGACTCTGTAGGGCAAGACAGTTATTCCGCAAGTCATCTGTCCCATCCAGAGGTCATTGCCTATGTGGCAGATTTAGCAGGATGAAGTGGTCCCCAGGCTGCCACTGCTTGTTGCAGCCTCTTACCTTGAATCATTAGCAAAAGGAGAATTGTTCTCAGTTGTCAGAGCTGGAACTGTTGTCTGCTCCACTCTCCTGAATGTGCTATAGGGAAAGGGAGTACCATGAATCAAAGATCTGGGGTCAGTGACAACCTTACAGGCTCCTGCCATTAAAAGCATATGAGTCAGAGCCTAGGGATTCAGCATGTAGGGCACCTACCTTGCTTCTCCCACTTACAGTCCATAGGACAATGAACTCAAACCCTCATGTTAAGAGGCCAGTAACTGTATTGTGTCAAGCTTATTTATCAACAGCTCCAGGTGTGGGAGTCATTTAGCTTTATGTTTTAGTTAACAATTTAGTTGCTGCCACCTCAACAGCCTGCTGACACATCTTCTAGCTAATTATAGTCATTCATTAAGTGCATACTGCCATGAACATCTCCTCTGTGCTAGAGCAAGGGTAGTGCAAACTTAGTTGGCAAGTGAAAATACAGAAATGGTTATTGTTGCAGTAGTACTGGCATGGGAGAGAGATGTTAACTTGCATACAGAGTCAATAATAAATGAAATGTTTGACAGAGAAAAAATGAATTGGCGATGCTCCTCCATCTTTCTGAGAAGCTGACAGTGTATCCTCCAGCCATGGGGTCCACACACTGACAGTTACAAAGAGGTTTTGTGAAAAAGCTAATATAGACTGTGTCAGCTTGCCATTAATTCTAGAGTTCCTTTTCTGGGCAGTTTGTAAAATCTAATCAATGGGGCATTTTTCAAAAATCTATGAAAATTGTGAGCCTGTAATTGCACCTTCCTAAAATAATAACAGGGAATCTGGCAAGTGAAGGTGAAAGCTACACAATGTGCCTTTCTTCCTGGCTGCTGCTGGTACGTGTCTTGCAAGCACAAGCTTTTGCCATTACACAGTGATCTCACGCAAAATGTTCAGTGATACAATGGAGAAACTAGAAACTTCAGATGCACTTCTTCTCTATTCCCACAATATATATGGTGTTAATATAAAGTTAATACCATGGCCTTCCCCTTGCCTTTTCCTCGCATATTTTAACAGTTTGTTTACATATTGTCCTTTTATCTCATATTGTATGGCTGGCTCTACACATCTGAAGACAGGCTGGTTCCAGGCTTCCCATGCTTGAACTACCTCTTGAACTTTCTCTGATTACATCATTATATATAATGATACATTATTAGTGCCATCAAAGCATGCAGAGCTGGTCACAGTGCTTACACTAAATCTGACAGAAGCAAAAAAAAATAAAAAGAGGGTAATAGTTTAAATAAAGGGAGAAATGGAGATAACATTGAGAAGGAAATGGATTGCAGAAAGCTTTATGAAATGACTACTTAAATGAAAGAGGGCTCTGAGGGAAAGAAAAGAGCCCATTGGTCTTGAAGTTGGGGCTGTTCCAAAATAAGTCCCCTTCTCAAGAAATAATTGCTGTTTAGAGTAGTGTTTAAGAAAGAAGTCAGACATTTGTTCAACTGGGGAACATAGGCCTTAGGGAAACATGTATATAAAGACAGGGTAAGAAGTAAGGATTAATAGGAGGAAAGCAAGGAGGCCTCATAGCTTGTGTTCAGCAGGGTCAAAGTCAGCAAAGTAATGAAACGCATAAAGGAGAGATTAAGGTTGGTCATACCTGAAGTTCAGAAAAATATGGTGTTTTGAGTGAGAAGACTTGCAGGGAGGAACGTCGTTTTCTACTAAGTAAACTAATATAGTTAGGAGGAGGGAGCATATGGGCTTTTGAACTTTTCTCCAGGGCTTTAGTAGCATGTTTTGGAGACCTGGCCAAAAAGAAAAACAAACACCTTTTTCACTCTCACAGGTTTTGAACCCTTCACTTCCTTAAATAAATGGCTTATTTCTTGCACCAGACTTGTAGAGTGTAGACTTGAACATGAGGCTTTTGTGCCACAGAGGAATGTTGAAGATCTGTTTAGAAACAGGAGTGATAGTGGCAGATATGTCTTCATCCTCAAGCAACAATACAACAGGTTTAAGCAATCTTGCTCAATCTCATTCAGTTTTGCTTATTTCTGTTTAAGTGAATTGGAGCTTTCCTGCTAGCCTTTTTGTATTGTATGACTACACAAACAGGAGGAACAAAACTGGGAGGAAAACGTGAGACTGAATATTAGGAAGAAGAGAACAGTGTGGATAGGAATCAAGGAGCAGAGAACAGCGATCACCTGATGGGCATACACCTGATTTAAAATAAAGGAGCCAATCTGCTCTTGATTCCCTTACCATACACTTATAGTTTGATGGTGGTGTTTAAATACACAACATCTGCCACACTAGCATTAACTGTTATATTTTCATCTGTCGTTTGATTGCTGTATGGTGTAAGGATTATTTGATTTTTCAAAAGATGGATGATATAGAAGTGGACTATAGCCCATGGACTAGACACAGGACTCTGTTGGTGATAAAGACCTCAATATTCTTGATGTGTAACAGATAGCACCTGCTTCAAGGGGCTTGTAGAATAAATACGTAGGAAAAATACATCTGAGTACAGCTTTTTCTCTCCAGAGAAAAAACAACAACAAACAAACAAAAAACTCCAACCCCCAAACAAAACCTCAGCCATTAAAACTTCCAACAACCTTTAATTTAACTTAGATAAAGCATAGTCAGAGAAAACATCTCCTTTTGTTCCTGTCTGGCCCAATCAGAGTACATTGTACATGTGTGCATGGGTTTCCTATGGTATATCTGTTCTCCCTTTGGCCAAGGTGCAGCTACACAACTGAGCAGCCTTGTATTCAATATGATAAACTATTTTATTTTAATATTCCACTGAATAAATGCAAATAAAGGATAATCTCATCACATAAACATCAGCAACTCTTGTAAAGTTGTCTTTGACACACAGGTGAGTAATGGTAACCTGCTGCTAAACTGCAGGCATGGCTGGATATGCACATTCAGCCCTGCCCATGCTGAAGGATCATAATTTAGCTTAAGATGTGCAAAGCAAGGCAGTTTAGTATGCTTGTTTCAGTTCAACCCTCCACTGTGCATACTGATGGCTGGTAGGTGGTAACCAGTAACACCAGGGTTTGACTTCTTTATCCTGTCTACTTAAAAGCAATCTTGTGATAGAGTTTTACTAAAAAATGGATGTTGTCTCAGTAACAGGTGAGGTAGAGCAGAGTTTAACAAAAGAAATAGTACGATAGCAAATCAACTGTTAGTGGAGGTGTGAGTTGCTGTGTCTTTGCCTGCACTGTTTGAATCATCCAGCTTTCTTAAAATAAAATGACTAGTTCAGGCTGCATCTTACAGCTACATAGCTGTCAGAAGTCATACATAAAATATCCTTTCTTCCAGAGAGAGCCATTAATCACTCATCCAGTAAATTTTACTCTCTCCATTGATTATACTGTAGATAGTCCCTGTATTTAAATGCTTAATTGTTTTGAATTTGCCATTGCAGTTTGCACAGCTGAGATGCCAAATGTCATGTGTTTCTGGGTGAAGTCTGGGAGCTGTATCAGTCTTTTTTCTCTTCATTTTAGAGCTTTGAAGTCCTACACAATGAATTTAGAAGTTATTCATACCACCCTCTTGTACAGAGATGCAACTTGACTTTTTGCAGCACCATAAATTCTGAAATAATTTTCCACAACAAAAAGGCCTCAGCTCAAGAGATGTGATTTTTATCAGATAAATAGTGTTGGGTGACCTGAGTTACAGATACAGCTCTTCCCTGCCTTGCTTTCTTCTAACATTTCATTATTCGCTGTCAGCTGAGGATAATGAAACCCCACATAAAGTGCTTTAAAATTTGCAGGTGGCAGTAAAAACTCCTTCCAATCTAGCCTGTTCCTCCAGGTTTCTTTGCTTTCTCTAGATAAAAACTACCAAAAGAACTCCCTATACATGCTGTGCAGCCCATGAAAATTATCAGCCCACAGACAAACTGGCATGTGGTTAATTAATTAGAGTGAATACTAATTAATTAAGAGGCATCCTCGATGATTTTTGTCCAGAGCCAGCTCAGATGGAGCCTGGCTCAGCAGCACTTGCACAGCCTGAGGCCTGAGCATGATGCCTGCCTTCATACAACACTGTGACAACACGCTCAAAGGAATGAACGAAACACTGGGAACACTCCTGAGTGTTCTATATGGGTTTTTTCCACCCTCTGGGTAGCCCTACAGAGCAGAGTGCTGGCTGAGTGTAGACCTGGCAGCCCGGCACAGACTATGAACTTTATTCATTGGCCATCTCTATTCTTTCCAGACCCCTCTCTTCCCCTCTTCTACTCCTCTAGCAGTATAAAGCTCTCCCACCAGCCAGCTGAAGTTTTACTGATTCTTTTGAGGATACTCTCAATATCCTGCAGACCAGCAGGGGACTTTTTGGCTGCAGGCAGCCTTAGAGACTCTTGCAGTACACCAGCCTTCCCATCACTATGCTTATCATCTGAGCACTGAGGCTTTTGATGGAACTGTAGTTTGTCTTGAAAAGGGTCAGACCATGCGGGAAGAGGTTATTCAAGCCACATAAGGGTAGGAAACTGTCCTAATGTCTTTCCTTTAGATTCTCCTCAAAGACACTTCTTAGGTTTGTTGCTGTGTGAAAAGGCAATCCTAGCGAGTCTATCTTTGGCAATTCAAGTTTCTCAAGCCTGGAAAGGAGGATGAAAGGTTTAACACTTTCCAAATGTCTAAACTCTTATCTGCTGTATGTGTGAGCGAACAATAGTCCTGCAGTCACTTAAAAAAATGCAGCATATTACAGGTTAACTGGTGAGCTCATTCAAAGCAATTTTGATAGCTCTGAAAGTGATTTGTGTCATTTTATGAACACATAAACATGCACTGTATTCTGTTATAAATATGCTACGTCATTGACGCAGGAGGAAAACAAAGCTGAGCTTAAAATAAAATCTTCAAAGGTACAATGAAAACATTAAATGAGATAATCTGAGGCTCTGAAGTTATGCTGAGATTCACTTATTCATTATCTTCAAATTAGGAACCACCTGTTCTTCATAACTGTCTGCCTGTATGAAAGAGGAACTCTGAGTTTAATTAAGTAGCATGAGTGGGTGTAACAGGCTTCCTAACAGCAGTGAGATTGTTGAAGGACATCTATACTGAAGTTCTTTACATTTTTGAAAGACTAATTACAATGTAAATTTAGTTTTAAATTATTGCTTTGCTGTGAGATGGGAGTTGTCATTTATTATTAGGGTGTTGGGTTTTTTTTCAGATCCCAGAAAAACCTTGGTTTGACTGTATAAGCAAACAGCAGTCTCTTATTTTTCCCTAATTTATACTTTTGGTCCATGGTTCAATGTGCTGTAAAATATGACCCCATCTCTAGATTCATTATTTTTATAGGTTTTTGCATTGTTTCTGCCCTGCAAGATTCTAAGCTTTTGAAGAAATAAAACCCAAGCTTTTAAAAAACAGACCTGAAGTTGAAATCTGGAATAGGTGAACTCGCCTTAAGAAAATGATCCCCACTGAATTCCTGGTACTTTAACATTTCATCTGGTAGTTTATTGCACATAGCTGGTGATGTTTGCAACATTAACTCAAGTATGAAGGATACCCACAATTTAAAACAAGCCTAAGGTGGTGGACAAGCCTGTAGCATGCCCAGCCCTTCCCATGCCCTGCTGTTCAAACCACATGAAAGACAGTTTTGGCCCGTTCTCTAAGTCAAGGTAATGCATGATTCAAGTTCTCCCTATTTCCTCACTTGATAATTTTGAAATTTGGCCTGTAATAGGTTTGAGATGTACACCTGAGAGGTGCAGGCAGTGTAGATTAGTCAGTGAAGGCTCTAACAGACAGAGGGTCATTGTAGGTAGAGGGAAGAGAAAGGCAATGAGCTAGCACACTCAGGACCTGTTTCTGCAGTAACATGGGAAAGTAGCTGGCTGATCCTTAGCAACATTTTGCTTTGGCATCTTGTGTGTTGGGGGTTATTACGTGAAAGAGCTGCAGCCTGCTTGCCAATGACCACAGGGTCACTTTGAGGCTACGAGGAAATAGAAACATCTGATTCCACACAGACAACATTTAAGACCTATCTGCTTTGGCACTGATGGATAACCTAAAGTTTACAGATGGGAACAACAGGAAAAGATACAATATCTGGTCCCATCTGAAAGACCTGCAGATTGTGGTAACTCAATTGTACACAGTGAGCACTTTGCTTCCACCACCACTGGTAGAATTCAATTAAGAGCTATTAGCATAACAAGCCATATAAGGGTTGTCAAAGTGCAAGGAAGTGATAAAGCATCTGCCCATGACTAGGAAGAGACTGATTTGACAATATTTGTTCTTTCCTGCTCCTTCTTCATTTAACAGTGAAGAGTGGCAAAGTACCGACCTGCCAGGTGGCATTTATTCTTTACCTTCTTCTGGAGTAAGAACTACCTCGTAGAGATTTCTGAGGCCTACATCCATAATCTATCTGCCTTAAGGCACTGTTGAAAGAAAAGATGCACTATATGGCTCTTGTTATGAAAGCTGCACAGTTCATGTATTGCTAGGGGTTACTACACACAGCAGGAACTGTTTGATTGTGTGGGAGGTCAGATTAGGTATTTGTTGAAGTCTCCTTAGCCTTATACTGTGTGACTCTCTACAATTTCTTTTCAGAGCATTGAAAATAAAACATGGCTTTTAATTAGAGAAAATTCCTACCTTCTCTAGTAGTCCCTGAAGGAAAAATTTTGTGGATATTAAGAGCCCTTCTAAGAGCCCTGATGACACAGGAAATACAGGAGCCATGTGTCCCCACAGGGTTTGTCATTCCCTCTACATTGCCCTGATTTGGGCTCACTAACCCACCTGCTCTCTTACTTCAGATGTAGGCAGGGGGTGTAATGCAAGGCTCATTCCCCCTGGCTGTGGGTTCACACATCTGGAGAGGTGGTGTCCTTGAGAGGCAGCAGCTGCCATGGGCTATGGGAGGAAAAGGGATCTGTCCTAACCTTGGACCTGCCCAAATCCATTACTGGGGCTGGAGTTTTTTAAGAGGATGACTGGAAAGAAGTGGTCATTAGAGCTCTTTAAATTCTTAGAAAAATAATAAATTACAATTAAATGTTAATTTAGCTTAAAAATAACTGTTGCAAAAAATAACTTAGCAGGTGAAAATTTTTATTAGCTCAGGATGTGGCTATTATTACTAGTGTTACTATAATCATATTATTTTTTTTTTATTATCACCACTATTATTATATTTGTTGAGGGTGTTTGTTTGTTGGTTTTGGTTTTGTGTTTGGGGGGAGGGGGAGGGGGTGTATGGTTGCTCAAGTGTTCTCATTTTGCCAGAAATTGAAGAAAAATGGCTAGAACATGTGAAATCACTTTCGTGGCCAAGTCTCTGAACATGGCCATTTCAAAACAAAAGAGACCAGGCTGGATCCCAAAGTGACCCTCTGAGCCGGTAATACTTACCAGTGCTACAAAGACATTGTGTCACTGCTGAACTTCTTTATGATCTCCTGAGATGAAAGCTTGTATAATAACACAAAATGAGATTCGTGTTTATTTTATTTCATATTCCAGCTAAGGGCACGTTTTGTGAAATGACAGAAAATAGCATGAGATTTTCTTTTTAACTAATTTTCTTTAAAGAATCTTTTGTCTGTTTCTCATATGTACAATAAGGTTTCTTTCCATGCTGTGTAGCTGTGTAGTCATTCGGTTTTGTGTTATTAAAACTGAGAAGAATGCCTGTAGGTGAAAAGAGACTTATTAGTGTGTTTAAGTCTTGCTCTCAGAATAGAGCCTGATTTATGTGTTACAATTTGGGAATGATATTAACTCAAATTTCCTTTGTAGAATGAGAAGGTGCATGTAAATTACACAAAAATATCTGTGATTTAACAAAATAAAACTATTTTGGTTTAGCTACATTCTCTTAAAAGTAGAAACAGTGGAAATATCATTAAATTATCCCACACCCATACATTAGTATACACTGTTCCCTGAGTGAACCATTTTGGAGAGAATTATTAAAGAAACAGTTGGTGATATTCTGTTCCATGAGTTCATCTCACTTTATGTGGCTCAATTCAATACAATGCCAGAGTTTATTTAGGAACAACTATACAGACTCATTTTGCAGTCTGAAGTTTAAGACCAGTTCACACATAGACAAAAGTGTCCCAATTATTCTCAGCTTTGCCTGAGTTAAATATTTGATGGTAGGTCAGGGTTGGATAGCATTATTTCATGCATGGAACTGCAAGAGGTTGTGCAAATGCTTTGCATTTGAAATTTTTATTTGATTATCTTGTTGTGGAGTAGAGTTAAATGAGTATGTTTTCAATTTTGCAGTGAATTGTTCCAATCTGAAATGGCTTTTGTAAGTTTCTTGGCATCGATAAGTGTGACTGTGGTTTTGAACCCAAAACTCACAAGGATGGCCATAATATAATAATTCCCCCTTTCCCACACATTCCCTCCCCAGGTTCTGACTGCAGAATATTCTGAGTTAGCTAAAAGATGCACAGGGAAAAATGGCTTTGTTTTGAATAAATGTGCAAAGAGACACACAAATGCAGTGTTTATTACTGTAGGCTAATATTTTCAGGCTTAATTATATACTTACATTCACATATTTTAGTCCCTGAATTGAATCCAATTTTCCAAAGAAGCTGCTGATTTAGACAGTTAAATTTGCACCTCTAATGTATTGGAACACTGTAACTGTGGAAAATGATGAGTTTAAAAAATGTCTTCATTATTAGGGCCAAATTAATAATTGATTTTTTTAAAAAGTCTTTTGTTTTGTTTTGTTTTGTTTAGATCAGACTTATTTTCCTGCTTAACCAAATTAGGTCTTTTCCCCAAATTTCTGAGATTCAGAAAACTCTTTGATGGGGCATTGGTGTCACTCACCTCTACTTCAGTAGCTCGATATCTGAGAGCACTTCTCTAAATGTCAAGAGTCTGGTTCAGAACCAACAAACTTCAAGCAGGAACCTCTCTTAGGTGAGTTTTCTAGATAGGCTATAACTGCTTGGAACATGAACTCAGTTCTTACTCATGGGATTGTGGCTGTACTTTGTATTAAGGACTACTGAAGTATTCCACAGGCTCTCAGCGCACGTGCCTAGGGCTTGTCCTGGAGAGTATTTGTTCAACTGAATATAATGAAAAATATCACTGGAAAAAGGACTATGCAGACAAATTATCTCCTTCAATGGAAGTTCCTTCCTTGTGGTATCCAAGTTTTTCTGGCAAAGAAGGGGATACATTCTCTATCATTTGCATCCTTTAGAAAAAGGGAGAACAAAGCCTCATCCTTTGCTCATCCTGACTCTTCCTATCTTCCTCTTGTCTCATGAGGTATTATTTGTGGCACACTCCATGTTAACTTACAAAACTAAAAATAAATGGAGGTTGTGAAAGTGAAGTTACACTTTCAGATACTTTACAGTTTGGTAGCAGAACTGTAAAAATCCTCTGTTTTGATAGTGTCTGCTGCTCCTTTCTCAACTTGACTAGCAGACCACCCTTTTTTGCCAAAACGCACCCCACAACTAGTTGTCACATCAGTGTATATTTGGTAGCTATCTTCATGCACCCTTGGAAAGATGAGCAATGGGTAAAGGAATATTTTGGCATGAATATTAGCTGTTTAGAATTTATAATGTACTGTTTTAGGGAACGTGTAAAGGCTCCTACCCACACCTTGAAACAGTTAAGAAATGGCATAAGGCCAAGTAAGAAGTCTAAGTGATTCCAGTTCCTATGAAGAAAGAATTTGGAGCACATATCACTCTGTAACAAGTCCACCATGTAACAATGGAAAATAAAGGGAATACGAGGTAAAAGGAAGACACATCCATTTAGCCAAAGAATGAAATGAGTGTAAAATTTCCAGAATCAGCTTTGCATTCATAAGAAAGCAATAGCTAATCCTCCTCCAGTTCTTGTAGTTGACCCCCAGTCTGGCACAGTTCTCTAAAAGTGTAGGAAACATGGCAAAGATGGGGACTCTGTGGCTGTGAGGAGCAAGCTGCCACACAAAGAGGATGCTGTGCTCTCCCCTTCATCCTGCCACTTCTGTGGGATGAGGAATCACATGAGACAGGCTGAAGCCTTTGATGTTGCATGCTGCTCTAACAGGGATTTTTTAAGACAGAAAACCAAAAAGGTGGCTACTTCAGATGTGCTTTTTTAAATGGCTAAGCAGCAACCAAGAGAATCCCTAGATGAATTTGTACCTTGTTGACAAGCCTTATATGGTGCGCACAGCTACTTCAGATGCAGGCAGTCATTCCTTCTTCAGTAACAAAGCTATTTCATGTGCCCCTGATCTGAGAAAGCCATTAAGCCCATCTTTAAATATGTGCATAACAATCTGAAACAAAGAGGCTTTCTGAATCTGGGTCACCTATGGAGATACTTCTAACAGGAATTATTAAACACAGCGTAGAAACCAGTGCCTAAGCTGGGTCCCCAGAAGCATTAGACTTCAAAATGGCTGAGCTGCTTAGTAGTAGATGAGGCCCTTACCAGGCATATACCTTTACACTTAAAGCTGCTCAGCACAAGTGTGTCTATATTGGTACTTTGGGATGGAGCAGGAAGCAGGGAAATGTGTTTTATTTTTCACTATTGAAATTATAGTTTTGCAAAAGGTTTAATCAGTGCATTCATCAAGGCATAGGAAAGTAAGGCAGGGTTCACTGTGAGAAGCAAACCAGCTTAGGAGTGACAAACCCAGAGCTCCTGGGCTGCATTCAGACAGTGTGGGCAGCCGGTAAGCTGGAGCCAGCTGTATGTCTCTTCTCTACAGACAAACTGCAGGAAATGGAGTATATGAACCACTCCAGCTACTAACAGCCTTCCCCTTGCACTGCCTGCACTGGAGGCCAATAGGTGTGTCCTGGTGGCTCAGGCTGCATCCCGATGCATGTGCTGGAGTGTGAAGATGCTAGGACACTAGATTTACTCCAGTGGGGCTGGGGAGGGCATCTTCAGCCTTTGCCTGCCAGGGCAGAAGGCTGCAATATGGTAATTGGCCACGAGAGTAGTTACAGCCCTGAAAAGAAGGCAGGGCACTACCATGTTGGGTAGAATAAGCATGGCTGGAAACAATCTCCTTGCAGGGCTGCATGCCCTATGCAAGATTACCTTATCTTATTACTTTCCTTACCTTGTGAGGGAACCAAATCTGGGCTCACACCACAAGCTACTCATTTCAGTTAAATATTTTCTTCTTGAATAAGTAGGACAAAAGGGATGTGATATGCTGAATCATTTAGGGAAGAAATCACCCTGTCAAATGGATTATCATTAGCTAAGCAATGCCCCGGAGGCCAAAACCTCAGCCTCTAAATTATACATGCTGAATACCTATGCTTTTACAGTACTGTTCAGGCAATGCCTGCACTGCGTGTTTCAGGGATGTTAAAGAAACATGAAAGCAAAGTTCTATCACAGCTGGTATTTGCCCAGTGATTCCACCTTATCCTTGGGAAGAGCAAGTGTCCTGGACACATTGAGTCCCTAGCAGGGAGGGAGGGACAGCAAGCCCAGTGTCTTGCTTTGTAACTGTTGACAGAGATGCCTGTGTGGGTCACTGAGATGATAAACATTAAAGCATACAAAAGCAGGATGTGGGAATTGCAAACCTCCCAGGAGAATGTACACCCTGCATGTGAAAGGGAACATCTGCATTCTCAGGAGGTGGGTGTCACTGTCTCATGTGCTGCTCACTTCTCTGACATTTCCTCTGTTTAGTGTCTTTCTTTTCTTTTCTTTTTTCTTTTCTTTTCTTTTCTTTTCTTTTCTTTTCTTTTCTTTTCTTTTCTTTTCTTTTCTTTTCTTTTCTTTTCTTTTCTTTTCTTTTCTTTTCTTTTCTTTTCTTTTCTTTTCTTTTCTTTTCTTTTCTTTTCTTTTCTTTTCTTTTCTTTTCTTTTCTTTTCTTTTTCTTTTCTTTTCTTTTCTTTTTTTCTTTTCTTTTCTTTTCTTTTCTTTTCTTTTCTTTTCTTTTCTTTTCTTTTCTTTTCTTTTCTTTTCTTTTTTTTTTCTGATTTCACTTTCAAAGCTACCTGTGTTCTTTAGCAGGTGGTGGACTTCCTGCCTATATTCTCTTCCCAGGAGGTGTAGAGAGTCAAGGTTTAAGTGAAAACACCCCTATGTTTGGCTTAACACCTGACATTGGGTTACTTCAGGTTTCAACATGTTACTAGCAAAATTACAAAAATAATTTTCGTATTGGAAATTGCTCCTTGCAGTTGCATTTCGCTCACAGGGATTTATATTCCTTGCCAGATATTCTCCACTGAAATATACTATTCTAACCTTAAACTTTGAATATTAAATTAACAATTTCTTACCCAGGCAATTTAGAGGAGTGGGGATATGAGATTCTGGTATGTATCTCTGGAAAGTGTGTGCATCCCCATCTCACTAGGTGTCAGGTGCTCTTCTGCCTGCACTGGGCTCCCTGGGCTTGCTCTGCAATGGGTCTTTTTTGGTTTTCCCACTGAAATGCTACTTTTGTGTCCACTTCTATGGCAATCCCTGACCATGATGGTTACTCCCATCCATTGTGCCTTAACATAGTCTCCAAATAGAGCATTTTGTTACATGTCATTCAGAGGAAATCAGTCTCACCTGAGGAAATGTGTGAAAAATGACTTCTGAAGCACAGGGAAGGGAATAGGGCCTTGATTTCGCATTTCTTTCTTTGCAGCTAGGCCACATGGGGCTTTGTACAGATGTACTGTAAAGCAGGAAGTCCCACCCATCTTGACCATTACATTCCTGGTCTGTGGGTTGCATCATGGTGGGAAAAGCCACACACTATCATTGCTGCATCCGCTTTTTGTTTGTAAGCATAGGAAAACCCAGCTAATATGATTATACCAAAATCTTACATCTTACATCCAAGACAGGCAAAAGGGATGGTTTCTGCTGCTTAGGACAAGTCTATAAGCACATAGGCTTATGATTCCTAGCTTTCACTCTAATAGAGGGAGACCAGCATATGACTGAGAGTGCATGCACAAGAGTTTAACATACATGAGATTCACACCTCTTGGCAATAACTGGCATCCAGACCTTTACAGCAACTCTGGTCTATTCCAGGACTGTGATAATAAGCTGCCCACTTAGTCTGAGCAATACAATGATTGAATCCCCATTTAAAAATGGTATTGATTTTGATGGAAGTTTTGATAGAGTATGGGTGGTGAAGGACTGCCAGATTCAGCTGTTAATCTTCAGGATTGTTTCTTTCTGCTTGACTGAGTGTATGTCCCATGTTTTCTGTCCCCAGTGTTAGGAACTGTCAATATCTCTATTGATATATGAAGCACTAAACACAGTGGGAGCAAGACACACATTTAGGTCACTCCTGCTGAGGCCTGGCATTTATATTGGGGTAATTCAACAAGTCCTCACCTTCTGGTGTTCCCCTATTGCCCCAAGAATACAGTCTATGAAAACTTTTGGGTGCCTGCTTCTCTGTTGCTGGTGCTGCAGCTCCATACTCAAACAGAAACTGAAGTACAATGAGGTTTCAGTTAATACATGCTTACTATTTTGTCTCCTGGTACCCCTACTAGGCCAGCCATTGATGACTTGGCACTGCTCTTAGAGGTGCTCTGCAAAATGATGGTTGCTGGATACCCATAAGGAGCAGGCAGCAGCAAGGCAGGGTCTGAATTTCAGAGGCTCCCATCACTTCATTGAGTCATTCTGGAGTGCTCTGCAAGCAGAAAACCTGCACAGGAGGTTCTTTGGAAACTGTTTCGTGTGTCTGTCTTTGTAAATTTAGCAAGGGTGCCCTATTTCAGTGAGAATGAATCACTTTGCAAACGGTCTGGTATTTAGACTGCAATAGCTTCTGCTAGATGTCTCTTGAGACTACAAAGTGTTGTGGCTGAGCTAACAGGTTCCTCAGATGTACATGGCAAACAAGAATTTTAGAGGGGCTAATTTTTTTCCCTATTTATTTGTGTACTTGTTTATTTAATAAGTAATGCCTGGCATTTTTGTCACAGTCTTAGCTGACGAAGCATTTTCTGATCACGTTGCCTCATGACAGCACAGAAGATTAATATTTCAAATATGCTAAGTTCTAGGGAAAAATGTAAAGATAATATCAGAAAAGTAATTCAACATATCCCTGGAGCTCTTAGCTACAAGCACTGACTTTCTAATCTTTGGGGAAATGCAGGACAAGTGCTGTCAGCCTTTCAGAGCAGTATATGTCACAGTGAAGAGGGTGTAGAACCAAGGGTGAATTCAGAAAGGATAACTGCAGTTGCATGGAGTTCTCCAAAAAGCAGAAAATTAATCAGTGAACTACAGAAAGTTCCTTTGGCTGAGTCTGTGGGTATAAGTGAAGTAGGGGACGCATTCCTAGATGTTCCTCAGCATTTTCAGTGTGGCCTTGGAATATTGCATCCCATTCCTTCACTGCTAAAAACAGGCACATGAGTAATCCTTCACTCGTGGACTGCTTCATTGTTGGCTCTGTGGGACTCTGGAAGGATAAAACACAGAAAGAAGCAGGGAGAGGTGCTGACTTTGTACAAATGTTAATTGTGCTGGACTCAATCTTAGGTGGCCTACTCTCATTCATATGCAAATGCACAGGAAAACAACATGGGCAAATGTGGTTCTTCTGGCAAGGTGGGAGCCCCTACTGTGGGTCCTTACCACCCAGTGCTGTGGGCCTTGGCCCGCTCAGTGGCATCTTGCTGTATGGCCAAGAACAGAGACTAATGCATGGTTTCTGAGGCAGCTTGCTTCTCTGTCTTTTAAACTCCAGTGTGATACAGAGGGGAAACGCAACAATCAGTTTCAAAGTCCAGAGCCCTCAAAAACCAAGCCTGCTGACTTCTGTTAGAGCAGAGCAATTCCGGATGTGCTTGCTTGCTGGAGCTAATGAGAACTTGGTTAGAACAAAGCCTGTAGAAAGATCAGGGACAGGACTTGTGCTGTTAAGAGTTAAGACAGGAGAGCTAAGCAAGGTCAGGAGAGCAGAGGTGGAGTGATCCTTGTCTACAGAAGTGATGTCCTTTATAGATGCAGCCCTTCTGGGAACTGCTAGTTTTATACTAGTTTGGTGGAAAGCGGGTGACAGGTTTTGCTTGGTTTTGATGAACTGAACTTTGTTTACACTACAGCTAAATACCAGTGAATCTCACTGACTTTTCCTCTAGGACAAAAAGCTGAAGAAGAGTAAAAAGGGCCAAGTAGCTTGGCTCAGGTTGATTCCAGCTATCAGCAGAGAGGAGGCAGATGCAAATACACTGCAGCTGATGTTGTTCCATTAGAGTATTCCACAGCAAAGCCTTTAGCTGTCATCTAAGAATGCATAAATAGATTGGTTTATTTATAAATCTCCACTTATTATAGTAGCTCATTATATTGTCTGACTTTCTTGAAATGAGTCTTTTCAAACAAATGCACAAGTTAAGGGGAAAAAAATCCCCCCAAAACAAACAAACAAACAAACAAACAAACAAATTCAGGAAGCCCCCAGCCAAGCAAAAGAATGCTACAACTCCAAAGTTGAGCAAGATGACACTGAGAAGTGGCAGATGTCCTACAATTAAAATGTAAAAAAGGAAATATGCTCTTTTGGATTCTGAGCCTTTACAGCGTAGTAAAAACATGTGACTTAAGAAGCCTCTGGCCCTAATACTTGCATTTCTTGCATGCTTGTTTCTTTCACATAAACTGGAACGTTTGTGTGTAAGTTGACTCCATCTGCTGGGCTTTAAGCATTAAAAAGCCCTTTACTGGGCTTTATGGTACTAACTATCACAAGATTCAGTTTTGCCCATTTGAGGCTAGATGTTAAGTTGAGCTTGCCAGCCAGTGAGGGAGAAGATTACATTAACTGTGAGGTTAGGACCATAAAACTGTGACTAACTCAAGGAAAGAAAGTAACTTGACAGTATTTCGAATATACCCACTGGATCAGGGATACTACACACCATCAATCGCAAAATAATACTTCATTTTCAAAGCTATCCCTGTGGTTTCATAAACTTTTGCCTCTACCAGAAATGCAAGAAGTAATAAGAGAAGACATGGCTCTGAATGCTATAATGAATCCAAAGGGAGCACAGATGGGGCAAATGGTTACAGTACTGTATTCCCTGGTATGGAAATGGATGTATCTGAACAGAAATTTCCCTTCAAAACTTAACAATGAGGTTATAGCTCCTGAGACTGCGTAGTGCTGGCCAGTGCTACTTCTCTGTCCCAGTTTTCTTTAGTGACGTCAACAAAAATATCAAATTGGTAGTAGTGCCTTTAAGTAACTCTTTAGACTTCAGGTCCCAAAGTGTTCACAATTCATGTATGCTAGGACAACCTTGTAGTTAAGTCCTTTTCAAGGATCTCCTGAGAACAGAGCATCCTCTGAGGAAAAGTACTAAGAAGTTTGTTAAAGCTTGCAATGTGTCAACCATTAATCTGGAAACTCTTTATTAAAAGCTGATTCAATTAAAATTTCTGTAAAAAATACAGAGGATTATAAATTATCTGACTGTCATTACATGATTACCCACATTTTTTATGACTGAAAAAATAAACATTTCCCTGTAAAATTGTCAGATAAATTAGAAAAACCTAAACCAATTCCACTGCATGTCTCAATTGTTGCAGCAGACATTAAAAACCTGGAAAAAACCATCATAGAGAAGTTCCTTATCTTTCACATTTTGCAGCACCCAAAATTACAAAATACACTTCTGTTCTTTTTTGTGTATTGCTTCTAAATCTCTAATCACTACATCCTGACTTTGTGTGCTTAATCAATACTCTCTTCTACCCAGCACTGTTAAAAATACTGCTTTGCAGATGCCCTTGTGCTCTGAACTGTGTCGTTTCCCATGCATAACTTCCTATGCAGGGAGGCAGAACACTAACACCCTGTTCAGGTGATTTGGAGAACACAGTGACACATTGGCATAATTAAATAATGTCATCAGTCTCTGAAGTGTACTCCCTACGGTGATGCACTGCATGAGAAACCTCCTAATATGACACCTACGGGTTTCTTACACAGAAGTGACTTTACTGTAATGTATTCCATTAGGAGAGCTGAAGTTTAATGGAGAAATCATTATTTTATTTTGTTGGTATTTCATGGGTAATGTAGTACGAAGCTTCTGCCCACTGGATCCTGCTATACTTTTTCCATCTCACTTAAAAAGCTGTCTCTTCTATGTCTTTGCCACATAGTTGCTAGACCACCACGGTCCATCCTCTTCTGCGCAATGAGTTTAGGTCATCTCTGACTACAATGCTGGTTTTGTATTGCAGAAGTCCTTCTGATCTCTCTTCTAAAGCCTCCACAATTTTTAGCAGATGTTTCGAAGTGTGGGCATCCACAGCATGTCACAATGTCAAGTTACAGTGTCCTCAAATATTAAATTGTACCTGTCTCTGATGTGTCCATCCCACAGCTGTTAGCCTATTTGTGTCTTCCATCACGCTGTTCTCACTGTAGTCATCAGGCAACACACAAGATCCCAGTCCTGAGGAAGATGGATGGGAGAGAAGTTTCTTCTGTGTTGGAGCTGCTCCACAATAAGGTAATGGGCAAGACGTACCACAGTGGTTGTGACACTAGGACAGGGATTCAGCACTAGTGTCCATTGCCCATGGCACACTCCATATGAATTTTCTCACAGCAGAGCTGAACACAGTTGCAGTGCTGCTTTCCCAGAAAGCCAGAAGAAAATCAAAGAAAGCTGGAACAAAGAACCCCGAGTGCCATATACAGTGTGGTTAGCAGCTTCTCCAGGCTCTCACTCCTTGTCAAGTTTTTTTTGCTGCTCTCTGACCTCCATATCTCCTGCCCTTTCTGTTGCTGCTATGCTATGCACAAACTTTTGAGTTGCTAGCTTGTATCACCTCTTGCAGTCAGGCTTGCTTTGTTTTACTTCTTCTTCTCTCTCTGACTCCTTGCCTATCCTGTACTATTTATTTATCCATTTAATGCTGTTCTCATGATTATGGCATTTGGGCACCAAGCAACTCAAATAAACTCTCTACTTCATTGGTTCAGACTGTTCTCATTTTTGTTGGTTGCCTGGTAACGGCTGTTATAAGTGAAGTTGTGAAATTTTCAGTGAAAAAAGAATCCCATGCTCTCAAACAGCCTGAACTTGAATAAAACTGCTAACAGCTGGAATTTTCCATGCTTTGGAGCTCTCCCAAGCTGATCTCTCTGTCAGCTTGGAAAGTTCAAACAAAACCAAGTCAGCCTCCTTTAAGTCTTGTTGGGGGGAGTGCAGAAAGCTCCACTTGTGTTTCTGCAGCCTTAACTACTTCTTGCTGCATTCACATGAGTGCAAACCATTACCTGAGGCCCAGGGCTGGCTGGAGGCTGCCTGAGAAGCTTGTTCTTGGCTGGAGGGTGTTCCTAACTCTTGGAATGGCAACACAGGGTTTGTCTCTGTTTTTCTCTGCCAGTGGTTTCCACCCTGCAGGATTCAGTTTTGAAGCCGAAAGATGTTTCTAATTTACAAGTATTGCAGAGGCAGCCTGGGAGCTGAGAGGCTGCATGATTTTAGCCATGCCAAGGAGAGGAGTAGAGGGTCCTGGCAGTCAGGCACGTGCTCCATTGTTACCTGGGATAAAATCTTTGTGGCTGTGTGCAGCAGATCTGGACAGTGCAGGCAGTACTGCCGCAAACCTGGCCTGCCCATGGCCCAGGACTCATCTTACATTTTGCTTTCATGGACCAGGAAACCAGTTAGGGAAGAAGAGTGATAGGAATGTAATGAAGCTGCTAGAAGCAGCAGCTTGGATTCAAAACCCAGGGTGCAGAGGCTTCCAGACAGTAGCAGTCAGGAATTGCAAAGACAGCGGCACCTCTTGGGTGCACCCTTCTCTCTTGGCTCCCTGCCCACCAGCAGGCTTGGGATGCTTTTCTTTGGAACTACTGCAAAATGCCATTAAAACTTCTCCCCAAATTACTCCTAGATTCTGCAGTACTTCATAAAAGCCTTAATCCTCCTGCTAGGCAGGGATGTGTTCAATTCCTTGCCAAAAGCAGCCAGAGTGTGCAGGGCCAGATCATCATGTGGCCATAAAACCAACTTCAGGGCCAAAATTGTAACTGGTGCAGGAAACTGTGTGGAAACAGATGAAAACCTGTTAACCTTATCATGAAAAATCTATACTATAGAAATCACAGCAAAAGGGTGAACGATTTCATGGGCCAGTTACAGTCAAAATAAGAAATTTCACGCTTTGTTGCATTAATTGAAAAGCATCTAAACCCACCAATAACATTATTTCATTGTATTAATAATGTTCATTCAGTGTTCAAAGTTATTAAATGATGAATGCAAATACGAACAAAATTAGTATGACCAGATCATAATCTATTTTTAAAAATAGGAATGAGCTGTTGAAACAGCAAGCAAAATAAATCAGCATGTGAGTGTTTGTTTGCTTTTTTCTTATGGAATTAGTGGGTGTATTTAATTCCTAAAGCCTAGCAGAGGGCAAAAAGCATTTTGCTATCCAGTTCTGGAAGGGTGAGAAGCTGTTCTTAATGCCAATATGAAATCTTCCCCTCTGTGTTTGTAAATATGTGCACAGTTAACGGCAAAAGACAGTCAGTGTGTAGGTTTTAACAGCTATGATTTTTGAGATAATGTTCTCATCACAGGGAGAAATGACTGAGATTTTCAAGCCCCAAGGAAAATCAAATCTGTCTCTGGTGCTTCTCAAACTTTGGCCAGGGTAGGTAGTTTTGAAGTTTCTGAAAACCAGGCTCCTCCTGTGTGAGACTGAAGAGAAACTAGGGAGAATGATGTTAATGGATAACACTAAACAATATTTGTTTAAACTGCCATGTCCCTTAATTACTGCCTAAAAATAATAAATCTAAATCATGTGTGAGATTTTATTTTTGATCCTTATTGATCTCTGCAATGTGTGTAAACATGTTTGGGCAAAATAATTAGAGACGAAAAATAGTATTTATTATTAAACAGTATGTCTTATTTGAAATATCAATATTATGGCCTCTAGCACTAGCTTTGCATTGACTAGAACCATAAGGGTTGGGATTTTTTTCTGTTTTTTAAACAGATCCAGCATTCAGTAAATACTTAATGTTGTCTAAACAGATACAATCTTGGTTTGTTTTCTGAAAATCCCTTTGGCTGTGCATGTAGCTAGCAAGAACATTCTTTTCACTTTAACCCCAAATTTCAGATTGATCTATATCATCATGATTAAATGATAGCAAAGGTAATATTTTGTTTTCTTCAAGTGCAACATTTAATAACATGGAAGATAGGTTTTCCTTGTGGAGTATTGTTGTTCTGGTTTATTATGTTTTTCCCCCTCTCTTTTTCTTTTTGCCTCCTCTGTTGTGTGCCTTGCAGAAGTTGACTTGGGGCAGGTTTATCCCTGACAGACAAGTGGTGAGTCAGCAGCATGTGAACCTCTGCAAATGAAACTTTGGAAGATTCCATGGCAAAGTCAGTTCCCATTTGAAGCCAGTGTCTTCAATAGGAAATTATTTTCTTCCCTAGCAAAGGAAGATCTGTTTGCTAGTGGAACAAGGAATAAAGCTCTTCGTGGAAGTATTTATATCTTGGATCTATCTATCTACAGCTGTGAGGTTATGTACCTGGTATATTACATACTTGCTAGTCCTATGGGTGCAATAACTCAAGAAAGCCCTGAATGTGCAGCTACAGATAGATGCCAGACTATGAACTGGTGCCCAGAAAAGTGAATTGCTTATTTAGGTACAAAAAGTTCTCAGGTACCTACCAGACATGGCTGAGGTTTTCTCTTTAGTTTCTCCCTGTGCTTATGTGCTTTGCTGAAGCCAATCACCATCAGGAGAAACACAATACTACTGTGCAATCATACGATTACTGAAGGGTTAATGTCTTCTGTTCAGCTAAGAACCTTCAAAATTGCATCCTTGCCAGCATGGCTGGGAGTCTGTGTTGCAGGTGTAACTCAAGCCCTGAGCATTGCATGTCTGCTAAGCACAGTGTAATCCCTGGTGATGGGGTGCTACATGGCATCCCTGCGCTCCTCATATCATCCACGGAACACATGGCTTTTCAGGGATGTGGTTGGCTTGGGTGGCCTCTTCAACCTTGTCCGTACCAGCTGCCAGCTCATGCTGAAAGGCTTGGGAAAAGGGGGAGGTGGGGTTAGGGTAGATGTAACCAAGGAGCGGCTGAATGTAAACTGCTGAACAGATGAGAGTTTGTCTCTTCTGCTAGCTGTATTCACATAGGAGAGCTGGGTTCCCAACAGGCACTAGTAGCAAGGAGAAGCCACAGCTGCAAGTGGCAGGCGGAGGAAACTCGGGGCACAGTGCCAAGGACTCTGAGACGAGCTGGAGAATCTTTTTCTGTTTGCCACACAGCCAAGTTTAGGCGGCCTGAGTTTGTTGCGGAAGCTGGTGGAAAGCTGAGAAATCCCTTAAGGGGAAGGGTGTGGTAAAATGAATGTGAGTTTTATAAGAAGGCTGGCAAGGTGTGACCAGAAGGCATGTATTAATGAGGGAAGTCAAAGTTTCATCTGTTCCACCTGTGAATCCCCCTGGAAGATAGTATGGGAATGCTTAAATGACAGGAATATCTGAAAACTGTTTGCTGTTTAATTATTGTCAAAAAGCTCTAAGATGAATTTGAGTGGCTGAGGAGTTAATGTAGTCTGAATATATATCACCAAAGTAAAATCCCATTAGAAGCAGATGAAGCTACTAGAAGGCAATAGCTGGACCACAGAATAAAACACGAGCCAGCAGTGTGCCCAGGTGGCCAAGAAGGCCAACCGCATCCTGGCCTGCATTAGGAATAGTGTGGCCAGCAGGAGCAGGGAGGTCATTGTGCCCCTGTACTCTGCACTGGTTAGGCCACACCTTGAGTACTGTGTCCAGTTCTGGGCCCCTCAGTTTAAGAAGGACATCGAGACACTTGAACGTGTCCAGAGAAGGGCAACAAGGCTGGTGAGAGGCCTTGAGCACAAGCCCTATGAGGAGAGGCTGAGGGAGCTGGGGTTGTTTAGCCTGGAGAAGAGGAGGCTCAGGGGCGACCTCATTGCTCTCTACAACTACCTGAAGGGTGGTTGTAGCCAGGAAGGGGTTGGCCTCTTCTCTCTAGCGACCAGCACCAGAACAAGGGGACACAGTCTCAAGCTGCACCAGGGGAAGTTTAGGCTGGAGGTGAGGAGAAAGTTCTTTACCGAGAGAATGATTCGTCATTGGAATGGGCTGCCCGGGGAAGTGGTGGAGTCACCATCCCTGGAGGTGTTCAAGAGGGGATTGGACATGGCACTTGGTGCCATGGTCTAGTCATGGGGTCTGTGGTTACAGGTTGGACTTGATGATCTTTGAGGTCTCTTCCAACCTTAGCGATACTGTGATACTGTGAAAACCTTATACAAAGACTGTTGTAATGTATTTTTCCACTGCAGGGCAGGAGTGTAATTCTGAGCTGCCTTTTAAAGAGGGAAAGAAACTCCAGCCCTCAGGGTTGCACCAGGAAACATAGTTTAAAAATAATTATTATTAAAGAAAAATCCCTCTTGAAGACTTTGATATCTATTGATGTAAGGTACTATTTTTTTCTCCTACTGAAGACAGATCTGAAAGACTGCATTTACTAACAAATTGCTTCCAATATTGAGCAATTACCAGCAATACAATCATAAACCAGTGCAATACCTAAATAATTATATACTTATTAGGAGAATAATTTATTTGGCACCATGGAAAGAAAGGGGAAGGAAGCAAGAATATAGAAGGATGATGGATACAACACAGATAGCAATAAAACACATTCTGCATCAAGAACACTAAGGAGTAGTTGTATATGCTCAGAGCCAAATCCTAGCCCTTAAAAAAAAAAGGGCGGGGGTGTTTTTAAAAAAAAGGTTTGAACTATTAATAGGAAATTTTAAATAGGAGGATTAATCTGTCATCCAAAGCACTGAATATGATGGCTGAAAAAGGCCTCTTATGTATACTCGCCATGTTACACACAAAACCAGCCCTGAGATCACAAGCTATCTCAGTAGCACTTATGTTATTACTCATCCTAATGATAATAGGCTCCCACCTCAGGTGGGGCCCCAGCTAAGGAGCTCTGAGGAGAGCACTGCACTGCAGAATCAGAAAGGTATGTCTGTGCTGGTTACCATGGCCCAGCTGCAGCCAGAGGCAGCAATTTCCCACACTTCAGAGACAGCTGAACTCCCTGTTGATGCATGGAGGCTACCTTTTCTGTGTCTGGTAGTGAATGGACTGGGAATGCTTGGGCTATATGAGTTCTGCCCTGGGATCAAAAAATGGAGGAATAAGGAGAAAAATAGTGAATGGGAAGCCAATATTTCATCGGAAGAAGCTGATTATGATGGTAGAGAGTGAGAATATTGCTGTTATTTATATCTCTCCCACAACGACCTTGGAATTATTCCAGAAACATCTGGAGAAAACATCTGCATGAATTATGTGATTCTTGGAAGAAAAGGTGTGTATCAGTTGCCACAAGACAGACTGATATGCCATTGGCTTGGCTCACTGGTGTTCATCTGTTGCCTTAGGTGTGAAATTTGGAATACAGTGGAAAAGAATGAAGGTTTTGCAATACTGTTGGGAAATACTGTGAAGTGCTGTTGAAGCAGAAAATGCACTATGTACTGTATACACTAAAGAAAAATATTTGCTGGTGGGGTGATCAAGAAATAGCTGGAGGATTTTGGATATGCACAAAGATTAGGGACCATCTGGGAAAAGGATCATGTGAGATCTATGGTAAAACATTACAAATGAAAGGCTGGGTGCTTAGCGTGCCTGACCCAGATAGCTTTGTAGGCACCATCTTCATAAGCAGAGTACAATCCATGGAACAGTCTAGAGACAGATATTCTTGCAAAGCACAATGCCATTCTTGGAACATCAAGCAATACTTTTCAACAGCAACAGCAAAGTATAAGGGGAGTTCAAATAGGAGTAGACTGGGACTGTTAGGTGAGCCCAGACTCCAGTAGCCAAGCGTTTATGCTCCCTTCCTCCCCCTGAACAAAGGACAGGAGGGAGGGCTCTGCTCTAATCCTCTTTCTGGCATCCATTTTAAGTAAATGCTTTGTGGTCAGGGCAATGCAGCTGGCAGCAGACACAGCATCTCTCTCCACTGAGTCCTTGCTCCTCCCTGCTGTGTTGCTAGAGACGGATTAGAGATCTCAGGGACTGAAATTTCCTCTCTGAGCTCCTCCCAAGCTGCTTTGACTTGGGAGCCGACAGCTTTTAGAGCAAAATCTTCAGCTTTTGGGAATGAACGGGTAAAAACTTTTAGCATCTGCAGCTCATATTGCTGGACAGTACAAAATAGTCTGGAAGGCAAAAGAAAATAAAAAGAAAACTGAGAATTGGTGAGGCTCTTTTTAAAATCCCACACCTTCATCCGTGATGTGAATGGTTTTCCCATGAATATTGTGCTAAAATAGACATTTTAAAATTTGATATATTAATTAATATTATAGATGTGGGCCAAGTTACAGCAAATATAGATGATGATGTCAGCAGCCACAATGACTGTGAACAGACCATCTAATGAAATCCAAAGTAAAAGAAATCAGTGCTTAAAGGTAGAAGTAATCAGAATCTGGAAATGACACACTATTAAACAGAAATAGCCATGGCCCTTGAAAACGTGCTTTTTTCCTCTCAGATAATCAAAGGCCATATTGTGCCTTTAGGCATAGCTTTGAGCAAGGAGAGATGAATAAAGTGCATTGCTACAAGAGTGGCTTTTGGGTGGGAGGAGCAGAGTCACTGTGCCATCCCACTTTTTCAGATCAGTAAGCGAATGCAGTGCTCTCCTGTGCAGCACCTGCAGGCTGTCCTTGGGAGCTAGCCGTGCTGTCCTGAGGAAGGGTGATAGTGCCCAGCCTCATGGTCAGGGAAGCAAATCACCACTGCAAAGCTGTCAGGTGGCATGAGAGCTTCTCACAGACATGACCTGTAAAATATATAATTTATATGCTTTATATACCTACAGTGCTCTGTATCAGAACTAATTTGATAGAGCTCAGGTTCTTAACCTGAATTCCTTCAGTCAGTGATGTAGAAAAATGGCAGGAGTTTCATTTTCCTTTCTAGCTCAAGAGGAGAATTCCTTATTTATAACTGCCAAAGATTTTTGTCAAAGAACCCCCATAAGGCAAAAGTTAGGCCTGCCTGATTTTCAGGGCAGCCTATGTGCTTCTGCATAACTTCAGTTTACTATATACCCTGTTTGTACATTGAGCAAGATCATTATGGAGGAGTGTTCAGACCTAATCCCAGGTGATAGTGCACAGCCAACATTATCACAGAGTTAATAAACAAACCTGTAGTTCCTAGTTTAGTCTTACTGTGGAGAATCAGGGAGAGCCTAGGTCTAGGCAAGCTCTCTGCCATCTCACCACCCAATAACATTTGCTAACACAAGACACCTCTTCCACAAAATGCTGTCTTTCCATGCTGTTGGAGATCAGAAGTACCCTTGTTCCCTTCCTGGAAGTCCTGAGGAAACACCTTGCCAGATTGACATGGAGACTAATCCTGGCCAAGGTTCATCACAGGTGGTACAAGAATGAAACTCTGACAAAGTGATAAATGAAGCCTTAGTGTTAAATGAAGCCTTAGTGTTAAATGAAGCCTTAGTGTTGGCCATGGACAAAAATAAAATCACCCTTCCTACAAAATAAAGTTGAGATTCTAGTGAAGCAAATTTTAGTAATCAAAGTGAGATACCGAGTTTGAGATATGTGAAGAAAAAGAAAAAAATCTGGGATTATATCCACTTATGCTTTAAAATTAGCTTCAAAAGGCATTTCTTTCTCTCCTTTTCTGTTATGAACACTAAGGTGTTACATAACTTTGTGGCAGAGGACTATTTTAAAGAAATCTTTAAATGTGTAACTTTTATACATGAATCTTCCCTGGGGCTCTATTTAGATATTCCTTCCCCTCCAGATTTTTCTAAAGATACCTTCGGGTTTTTTAAGGGACTAATTTCTGCACCTGCCAAACTTTTAAGAATGTTGATATACTTTGGATCTATTTAGACAGAGCCATCTCCTGCCCACACTGTAAACAGAGCCTTTTATCAACAGCGCTTGTGCTTAATTAACTGTAAACAAATCATTATATGGTTGCGAGCAAAACATTCCTTTTCCACACTGCCCTCAGAGTTCAGCTCCTTTGTGCTCAGCCTTTTCTTTTACAGACATGTATACCTGGTGCCAGTAAAAGCTGAAAGCAGAAGGATGCATAGGTTGTTACTGCAGAGGTTATCACAGCCCGAATGGATGCCCCAGATGACCAGAGGACTCTTTCCTGAAATGGCAGCCAGGAGAAAGGACACTTTCCCATCTGAAGGGGGAAGTAGCTAGACTAACTGAAACTGGATTTCTCCCATCTGGCTCCACATTGGTATTTTGATATTAGAGAGGGTGCAGTACTGGCTATTCAAGCACACTCTGCTTTCAGATCCTTATAGAACATAGATATTACAAAAAGTTCTTTGTTGAGCTAAATCAATATATTTCAATGAGCAGAAAGAAGCTCCAGGGTGAACCGGGTGGCATCATGAATGGAAACTGAGAATTATCTTGCTTTGTAAATCTATCTCACAATTCTTTTATTTATTTTTTCAGCTTTAAATTACATTCAAATTAAACTTTTGCAAGAATCCGACTTTATATAGATTGTAAACTCACTCTCTCTTTTTTAAAAAATATTGTATTTTTTAAAATGCTACTGCAGTTCCCAAGAATGTTTGTTAGTTTGTTTTCCTTTTATTCACCAGCATTGTACCACTGAGACTTGGCAGTGAAAGTGGTTTTATTGATTTTCATTATCCAAGCTGGGAGAAATGCAAAATATAAACAGCAGGAATTATGACCCTTTTTTGCCTTTAGTAATTGAAGGGTTTACTGGTAACAACATTCAGTAAATAGCAAACAAATACACTTTACTGTGTTAACAGAAAAAAAGTTTGAAAAATCACAGATCAGATCTCCAGGGATTGAGATTAATTTAAATGATAAAGTTTTTTATTTTCATCTAGTTGAACTTTATCCCCAAATCCATTCCAAACTGAAGCCCAGGAACAAAGCATATCTGTAATAATAACTTCTTAATGCTCTTTTATGACATTTGGAATGTACCTGAGCTCAGGTTGACTGTATTCCTTTTACATGGTTTATTAATCATAGATCATGGAATGGTTTGGGTTTGGAAGGGATGGTAGGAAAGAGACTAAGCCAATAGTGCTCTAAGAGCATCTTCTTTGGCAGCCCTGGCTACTGATGTCGGATAGTTAAATTCCTAATGGGTGATAGTGTAGGAAGGCGGCACTGCTCAGAGCCAAAAATTAAAGGTCAAAACGTGTGTTGTCATGTTAGCAGCAAAACTAGGAAAAAAGCCTTTGTGTTCTTAGGCAAGTTGCTTAACCAGTCTGTGTCTGATGCCACAATACTTGCAAATCTTCACTGACATTTGCTGACTGTTTGGGACAAAGCCTCACAGATACACAAGCAAAATGCTGACTATCCATATTGCAATCTTCAGTTCTAACAGAGAAACTGTCATAGCCATTTGACTTAGACAAATATAAATGTAGAGCTCTTAGATTCTAGTCCTCTGGCTGATGCTGTGCTAGTGCAGTACAGCTGTGGGAAAAGCCAGGGCAGGGATGCTAGTGGGGCTTCTTTTCTGGTACAGTATCTGCACAGCAGGAGACTCCCAGCAGTTTCAATATGACCTGGATAAGGCATAGGGGTGTGACCATGCTGCTGTCCTGCAAAATAGCACAGATGAGATGAAAGAGGTATGCTTTTATGTGGAGGGTTGATCTAACACAAGTGATGATGATGGTATGAAGTGAACTTATATCTTGTGTTGTAGCTGTATAGTTTCTGATTTGCTGCTCAGGAGTTCAGGAACTGAATGTATGGTCCTGACAGTCCCTGATAGTCTGTGTGGAGAGGAGCCAGAGGGGACATCAGATAAGTCAGTTGTAGTACATGAAAAGTGCAATAGCTTAGTTAAGGCACTCCTTTGGGTTGATTGAAGTGGAGATCTTGTCCTTTCCCCTTCCTGCTCCCAGCTGCAGAGCCCCACCTTTCCCATCCAGATGCTTTCTTGAGTGGCCTTAGCTTGCCAACAAAGCAAAACCCAAACTTTCCCTTTTTCTGTGTTAATTTTCTACCAGACTGATGAGCTAAAATGGCACATGGAAGCATCAGGTAGGGAAGGGAGATGGGAGGGGATGAAGACAACAGTAGTATCCTTCAGTGACAATAGCTGCTAAATTTGCTCATCCCTTCTTGAAACTGACACATGAATGTTATGAATATTCTCTCATGGATAAAGATATGTATTTGTGTCTGAAAGTCTTACAACTAGGCTGTCTGCAAAGCACTGTAAGCTGGCAGAAACCAAAAGAAAAAGGCTGTTGTCTTGCTGTGCCATGCCCTCCCTCGAGCCAACACAGGCTTTAAACCCCCATTATAAAACTGAGTTCTGATTTCTCCTGATGTTCTGGTTTCTGCAGAACATATTTGGCTGAAAGCTAATCTGGCAAAAAAAAAAAAAAAAAAAAAATTTCCACAGACCTGCAACTGTAAGTGCTGGCACATGAGAGGAAATGCATGGGAACAAACAGCTGGAGCAGGGAGAAAGCAAAAGTCCTCCTCTGGGATGATGATCTCCTTAGAATTTAATATGGTTTATATTTCTGTAAAAGAATCAAGCAGGCAGCCCTCTTCAATGCACAAAGGTATAGTCAAAACAAGACCTCATTGTCAGCTTTATGAGTTGTTGTATTCCACTCTTAAGTTTAAAGTGGGCATAAAGAGAATCCTGACAAGATAAAATTTGAAGTTTTGAGTGCCCAACAAGAAGAGATGTATGTGACTCTGCACCTGCTTTGGGATTTGGAAGCCTTCAGCTCTCAAAAGTTTGCAGTGGTTTTTTTTTTGTTTTGTTTTGTTTGTTTGTTTGTTTGTTTGCTTGCTTGGTGTTGGGTTGTTTTTTTTTTTTTTCCCAGGAAAGTATTTTTTGGTAACAATGCCTTATGATTCCATGCAGGCAAAAATAGTGTAGAGATCTGGTAGGTATAAATAACTCCCAGTTCTCTTTCACCCTATTGCAATTCAGGCTGTAGTTTCTAAAGAAGAAGTGTTTTATGGGAATTCCCATTCAATGTTCCTGGTTCTCCCATACTCAGCTTCTCAGCCATACCAATATGACAGTATTTCTTGCTGCACTCTTAGTTGCATAGGAGAAACTTATTTTGGGGGAAAAAAAAGTGCTGTGTCATTCTTGTTCTCCTTCCCAAGAAGAAAAATGTCATGGTCAGCTCTCTGGCAAAGGAAAGAGTTTCTTTTCAGAAAGTTATGCAGACTGAAGTCCCAGAGATAGTTACAGGTAAAACCTTGATATGTAGGTGTTAATTGTTACCAGCTGGCTTCAAAGACTTTCAGACGGTTTCAGTGTAAACAAACGTATGCTGAACCCAGACCATAATAATGTCTTACTTGCAATAGCATGCATAACTTTGAAACGCTATCAGACAGTAAACACATTGATGATTTCTCTGAAAACTTTCCTCCCTTCCCCTTGTTGATGTGTGATAATTAAATACAATCTCAGTTTCTGTGAGATAGTTGGCATGTATGTTTAACGAAACTTTTTTCTTCCTTTCTGAAATAACTATAGGTCTTTACAGTGTAACCATAGACATTTTGAAACCTGCTGCTTATGCTTTAGGCATGGCACTGGGGCCAAAACTGTTTTAAATTTTTCCAGACATGTCAGTTGCTCTAGCACAAGACACTGTCAAAAAAGTCTGTCCTACTCCAGTAACAGTCCATATCACCCACAGTTTTCAGTACTGGAGAAGAAAAAACCATCATAATCACACTTTTTCCCAGATGTGTCAGACCTGGCTCATAAGCGGAGAGAGAGGTGGAAAGGGAGAGAGAAACAGAAAGAGAGAAGTCTTTATGTTCACAGTCAATTATTAACCTAAACCGCTCTGTACTCTGTAGCCAAAGCCATGTAAGCACAGGGACCCATGCTTTCCACCAGCACATCGTCAGCAGCTGAGACAGAGGAGTGCCTTGAACTCCTCCGGCTTTCCACTCCCACTGACTAAACTGAGGTTGCTGCTTGGGTCTGCTACTCCATATTGTTTCTCAAAAGCAAAGAAAGGTGTAAATTATTGCCTCCCTGCTCCAGGTACCCCAGGGGCCCCCTCCTTACAAATCCAGCTTACAGAATTGCTAGGAGTTATACTAAGTCTTCCTTTCCCCCCCTCCTTGATATTTTTCATGTGAATAATTTCTGTAACCTGCCAGTCCCTCCAGCAGTAAGGAGGAGTAATTATTTAGCATGGTGAATGCTTTACAGTAGGGCTGACCTACAAGAAACCATTGGGCCACGCTTGGCTGTTGGGAGCCAGTGGTGAGCTGGCTTGGAGGTGAGCTGGCACAGACCCAGCAGTGGGTCTGGGGTGGCCACAACAAGGGCTGGACTCCATGGGAAATTGCAGCTGCCCTGCCAGGGACTCAGCGGTGGGTGTGGGGTGGCCACAGGGGCTGGATTCCAAAGAAACTTTCAGTTGCCCCTAGCACATCCCTACTCACTCTGCAAGTATTTTTGGCCTGCAGGCTGTGCTACCTTACCCTCAGTGTTTCCCAAAGAAACAGAATATTCCTGCTCCTTTGCATTGCTTCTTTGCTGTGGAAGGGCAAAAGAAGTGGTGGTTGGTTTGTTTGGTTGGGTTTTTTTTATTCCTTGTTCAAAGCATATGGGAGGCACATTTGCGCACTTACACATGCAAGAACATGCACATACCCAGGGAAAACAGTTCTATATATGGTTTAATAGATTATTTCTCTGTAATTTGTTCTCAAATGCTGTGGACTGGTGGCAGATAAGTCCAGATCTGAAAATGCAAGGAGGAGTTCTTTACCACTGGAGCAGTCCCACACTCTGCCTGTGCTTGTCCCTAAAGAACTAGTATAAACTTTCCACTTCCTAAGGTTTATGTGGATCTATACCCACCCCATCCCAAAACTTCACTTTAACCTCCAGCTTAGGCTGTGTAGGCCCTCTTATGCTGCAATTTCTCTCTTTACAACCATTAGGTCATGTTACACAATCCAGTGCGTGAACTGCCTTTTTGAATGCTTGTCTGAGTTGGTAGGGTGCTTACTTACACTTCAGGAGTAGTCCTCATGTGCTGTGGTTTAGGGACATTTTTATACTGCCTTTTCTTTGTTATTTTCTTCAGTTATATGCATCCCCATGTGCAGACTGCTGCTGTTACAACTGTAATGTTGGGCTGCTTCTCATATTAGCAATATGTGGTATGTGATCTGGTGGTAGGTGAGATGCACTGCTTGGTACCGTGTGGTACAGAAAAATGTACTTTCATGAGTAGCAGATATTTGGAAAGTGCCACAGAGTCCAAGACCCCATCATGCAGGTTGTACGCCTCTACCATACCATGTGTTGACAAGTACGTGCTGTTGCAGTATTGGGCTGATGTTTCTGTGTGTGTTGCTGCATGCTGCAGAGTAAACAGGGTGCTTAGGAGTGCCTGTGAACTGCTGTGCGGTGTAGCGAGGTGTGTGAGGTCTTGTGTCACCGCCTCGGTAGGTCTCGAGTGGGCACCACATTGCTGTGCACGTTTCACTGACAGGGCAAGGGCCGTTCTGTGGCCCTGATCAATGCACTGTGGTGCAAGTTACTCATCTCTAGCTGTATTTGGCATGACAAAGAACCCGGTTGGTGTGTAAGAGCCCTGTGCTCTGCCAGAAGAATATGCAGTGAGGAGCGTGCTGTGCCTGTGGTGGCACAAACCGGTACTGTGGTGCGGAAAGTGCTGCTAGGCATGTAAGGGCATGCTAGAGTGTCATGCCCCCGCAGGACCGTGTGTTCCAGCGTAATGCCTCTGTAACCAGCTCTCACGAGCCTGCTTTTCGTGCCAGGCAATGCACAAAAGGACTGAACCAAGAGCTGCCGGGCAAAGTGCTGCAGCCCGGGCACACCTACCTGGGTGCGCTGCACTGCCCTGCACAGCGTAGGGGCTGCGGTGGGCACCGGTGCTAAGGCTGGACAGAGGGAGAGCGCAGGGTTGCCTCAATTTGCACAGCGTGGGCTATGCAAAGCAGCGAGCCCTACGGCACACCGCGGCTCCTTTAAGCTCGGCGCGGCCCGGCCTGCCCGGCGCCGCCGTGCCCCCAGCCGCCCCGCCGCGCGCCCCGCGCCCCGCCGTACGAGGCCGCCCCGCCCGGTCCGGCCCGCGCCTCTCCGGAGAGCCGGGCGGGGAGGGGCGGGCACAGCGGCCCGCCGCGCGGAAGGAGGCCGCTGGCCGCGGCCTCGCTCCCGGCGCTGCCCGCGCGCGGTGAGGCGCAGCCGCGGGGCTCCGCGCGCACCTGCCGGCCCGCCCCCGCCGCGCCGCGGGCCGGGGACAGGCACCTGCCGGCTCCGCTGCGCTCCCGCACCTGCGCCGCTCCCCAGCCCCCGTCCGGCCAGGGCCGCACGGCGGGTACCGTTTCGCGGCTCGCAGGGCATGGCGGGCCGCTGAGATGAAAGTGACCGTGTGTTTCGGGCGGACGGGGATCGTGGTGCCCTGCAAGGATGGGCAGCTCCGTGTGCGGGACCTGACCCAGCAGGCCCTGCAGCGCTACCGCAAGGCCCAGGAGAAGGTGAGGACGTGGGCCCGCTGTTGCCCGCCCGCGGGGCCGGGCCGGGCTGTGTACGGAGCGGGCCTGCGGGGTGAGGGGTGGCCGGCGTCAAGGGTGGTCTGGGGGAAGGCCCGGGACCGGCGCCAAGGGCGGCCGGCGGGTCGGCTAACGGCCGGCGGCAGGGCCGGGCCAGCGGCGGCGCCGGCGGCACGGAGGACTGGGGTGCCGGGCCTTGCGGTCGTAGGGCTCCCGGGGCATGGTCCTCGTGGCCCCCGTGTCGCGTGGGCCGTGCTGCGGATCCCCCTGCCAGATAGCTTGAGTGAGCAGATGATGCGGAGGGCTGAGAGCCTGCTCCGCTCAGTTAACAAGCTAGCACCGCTTATTTTAGACCTTTAAAGGTTTCTCGTGGTGTTATCAGTGTGTATAGTCACTAAGAAACTTGATATAGACACAAACATAACTTTTATTTCCATTCAAGCTTGTGCTTTCTGGCATCAGCTGCTCTGCGTGGTGCTATCTGCATGGGTATGTGACTTCCTTTACGTGAAAACATGAAAGGAGCTCCAGTTTTTCTTAGGTTGTACCTAATTGAGCATAAAATACTTTTTCCCTTTCCCGTCAAGAAGCAGGTGCTTAAGGCTAACGGGATACTGTTTAATATTGATGAAAGGCCTAGTATTGCAAATGCTGCTTTGTGAAAAAGATGCTAGTTACAAGCCCGGAATTAAAGCTTTACAGGATTGTCCATTCTCCCAAGACATTGGAGTAAAAAGAAAAACTACAGCAAACAATTTAGCATATCTGTTTCATGTTCTGTGCTGGTTTCTTCTGTGCAAAATCAATTGCTTGATATCCTGAATGCAAAACTGGAAGTAAAATTCTCGTTCATACAGGTTTGTTTTGAGAGGAGCTTGCTCCCGATTACCTGAAATCCATCATGAACTGCTAAGACTGCTCTGTGGTAGACATACTGGTCACCGTGTTAGATGTTCTGAACAAATGTTGTGTTTTAATCTGCCTTAAGATATATAGAGCTTGACAAATATTTTGTATGAAAAGTTTTTTTCCTAATGTATACTGAAAGTTTGTAATAATTGCAAAATGCTCACAGAATTCTTGATGCTGCTTTAGCCAACAGTCAGTGTGACACTATCTTTTGCACTGAACTATGGTTCAGAGTACTAAAAGACATGGTGTCTGCAGGAGTGGAGTTTATCAGAAACAGAATTACTTGATTCAGCAGAGCTGAACTTAGAAATTTGAAATGTAAAATTTTATTTGAGCTTTGATTTGCACTTGTGGTGACATTGGAATTAGCCTTATGATTACAGTTGAAAGATAGCCAACAAAGTTTTTGTATAAATGGTCCAAAAGCCTTTCCTTCTCTCTCTCTCTCTCTTCCCCTGTTTTTCTTCAGAAAGGAGTAAAAGAGTGCCTGCATTTCTAGCTAAGGCTCTGACTGTTACAGAATCACAGAATGGTTTGAGTTGGAAGGGACCTCCAAAAGTCATCTAGTCCAACCCTGTCTGCAGTAAGCAGGGGCATCCTCAACTAGATGAGGTTGCCTGGAGCCCTGTTGAGCCTGACCTTGTATATCTCCAGGGATGGGGCCTCAACCATCTCCTTGGGCAACCTGTTCTGGTGTTTAACCTCATGGTAAAGAGCTTGATCCTAACATCCAGTCTAAAACTACTCTTCTCTAGTTTGAAGCCATTGCCCCTTTTCTTATCACTATAGGCCTTGGTAAACAGTCTCTCTCCATCCTTGTAGGCCCCCTTCAGGTACTGGATGGTTGCTGTTAGGTCTTCCCTGAAGCCTTCTCTTCTTCAGGTTGAACAACCCTAGCTCCTTCAGCCTGTCTTTGCAGCAAAGGTACTCCAACCCCCTGATCATTTTCATGGTCCTCCTCTGGACTCACTCCGTGGGATCCACGTCCTTCCTGTATTGAGGTCTCACCAGAGAAAAGTTGCAGAATCACCTGACTTGATATGCTGGCCATGTTTTTTTGATGCAGCCCTACAGGAAATGTGTAGGACAGAAATTCCCACAACATGAGAAAGGTTCAGATAAATGCCAGACATTTAGGATGTACTACAGTCCAATTAGTTTCTCATGATTTTGTACCCAATTTGCTATTTAGATAATATTTAAAGAAAATTATTTTAATGCTAAGCAGTCATCTCCTATGCCCCCTTCAGTCTGAGCTCAAAAGCACTCAGCCTTTCCTATAGGACAGCCAGAGGCCAGAGTTCACATTTCTCACTATTGCATGTCTTGCCTTAGCAAATAAAACTTTTTTTTTGTTTCCTGGCTCTTTCTGTGTAAAGTATTGTGTTCCTTATTCTGCATCATAAGGGGAGAAAGTGGGTCCAGGCCAGCTTCTTCAGAAATTGCTGATCACTTGAGTAATGGTGATGCAGAGCTTCTACAAGGATGTGTAGAGAGGCAGGGAAGCAACCTAAGCACCTAAAATATAGGGAACAGGTTTTCATTCAAGTCATTAAAGAAAGTTTTATGACCTGTACACTCTCTCCCATCCTGCTCTTCAACAGTATATTTAAACAGTCTCTTGCAGTGCTTTCATTGATTAGTCAGTTTTCAGTGCACATGATTTGCAGTGGAACTAGCAAAAAAGATAAATAGATAATTTCCTTTTATCTGGACAAGCATCATTTGAGGTTAATGCTCTTTCCCTGGGTAAAATGTGGGTTTGGTAAAATAGATCATGCAGAAGTTGCAGACAACTCATTTTATTACTTTATTGAGAGTTTTCCCTTCACTCTAACATTTTGCTTCTATAGACTCTTTCTAAACTTTCTTTACAAAAATATACAATCTTATAGAGAATGGGATTATCTCAAGATAGTCAGCTAAAATCTGCTGGGGGGGGGCATATAAACAGGTTTATATTAAAGATAACTGAAGATTTGTTTTTATTTTCAAAATATTTAGAATGTTTGGAATACTTCCTGTGGCAGAATGCTGTTTCTGTTGGCATGTTGAGTGTTCTCTATGTAATACTTTTTTCGAGTGTTATAAGTCTTCTAAAATAACTTAAGTGGAAAATGGTATTGTTAAGGTGTCTGAAGTGTTTGGAAGAGGAAAGAAAATTGGTCCGAGGAATATCTTTCATAGTTGTAGAATGGAAAATTAAAAAGGTATCTAAGATAGAAGATTTGCCAAGTTTGTATTAGTTCTGTTATTGTCAAATACCCAAAGATGTGTGGTTTTGGTTTTTGTATTTTGAGGGTTGTTCTGGAAACTTTGTTTTTCTATTACACTTCAGTCACTTCTCTGGTAAAGGGGTAGATATGAGATTAGGATGTTTATGTATATTGTAAAATATTCACACTTCTGTAATCGGTTTGAAGTACTCAGCACTTCTTTATGCTTGTAATGACAGGAAAGTTGGTGCAGTAAGTGGCTAGGTCACTCATTTCTGTGAGACTTTTGGTAAATAGCTGAGAACTTTGCAGTAGCTCAGTAACTCCTGAATTTTCTTATCAAGTTTGATTTAGTTTCATGGCTCAGGTGCATTAGTAATGTTTGGTCATGAAAGCTCAGTTGCTCTGTCAATGAAAGATACTGGGCCAGTTTCAGCTGCAAAAGAGACAGTGATTATTTTTTGATGCTTACTGAGTGCTAGAAGTACTGTTGCAGTTCTGAATGAGCAGATCATGTCTGATTCACTGGAATTGTCTGATTCACAAGTAACTGGACTTGCGAACTGTTGTCTGTATTATAGTATCAATTGCAAGATTTCTGTGATTTCTGGGATTTAATTATATGAATAGGCTTAGATATTTAAGAAAATGTTGATCAGCTGTTTTGTGAGATTTTTTAAAGTACATTTTCAGGGAAGTAACTGTCGTCTCAGGAAGCAACTTGTGTTTCAGCGAAATGAAACTTTGTAATTTTTTTGTGACTCAGGATCTGCTTTTGTTGCTGTTCAGTAATGTGTATATGTAAGGCATCCTGCTGAGAGGTAGATGCAGTAGGATTAATGATTCCTTATTGTCAGCCCACTCCCTTAGTATTTCTTGTAACTTGGTATTTGTGGTGCCTCGGGGAGCACCTGCAGATCATCTGTTGTTTTTAGGATTCTTTGCTTGAGTGAGAGCAGATCTACTACAAAATACTGGAGTCACAGTACCTCTTGTTAGTGTTTGCTTCTCTGTAACTATAAAGCGCAACCCTTGGATGCAGACAAGGTACCTCATTGATTGTTTCTAGTGAATTGAGACACCTTTTGCTTGTTGGGCTTTTTGTGTTATGGTTGTTTTTTTTTTCCCCGGTTTTATTTTCTTTTCTTTGTTTGTTTGTTTTTCTCCCTGAGTATGTGAATGACAGAGGAAGAAAGAGGTGTTCTGGGTCAGCACTGAAGGTTTCCATATGCTCTTATGTTGTCGTCTGGTTCTGCATGGTCTTACTGAAAACAATGTCTCAATGCATAGGGGGCTGAATGTATTTGAGCTAAACACACCTTTGTGCCCATACTTTTCCTGCTTTTACTTTAACTGTTTGAAATGCCACTTTCCTCAACTAGGAGGCAATACTTGGATTACCAGCTTTGAAGAGAAGCCTTTGGTTCAGCTAGGGATGCTAGTTTGCTAACTTGAAGGCCTTTGATTCTGTTGGGACAGAACATGGTGTTCGCCCAGGGAACTCGCAAGTGAAATTCACAATGGCTTTTCTTCAAGCTGCAGTGAAACTTTTCACAGGAAAGAATAGAAAAGCATCTTGCTGTTCCAGATGTTCTTTATCTCTCTGGCAGAGTTAGACATGGAGAAGTGGTGGTTATCATCTGTGTATTGATTTGCTTATGTTTGCATGCATGGTGCTTACCTAGATGACTTGATTGAAGTGACTACTTCGGCTGTCTGAAGTCTTGTTGGTAGAAGCCAGTTGAATGGGTGGGGTATGGAAGGCATGTAGCAGGATTAATAGGCACTGCAGCTTTTCAAATTATTAAAGTTTGTCATTTTAAACACAGTTAAATTCTTGAGTGTCTCACTTCCACAGCCTTTTTGGATCTCCCCTTGGGAATGCTGCCACAGTCACATTTAGTTGAACTGTCTTCTAGGGATTCATTCTCCAGTTCTTATGGGCATTATAATGTGTGTTGCCATCAAGAATATCCAGAAGCCAGCAGCTGGTTCAAGAATGGCAGTGGTAATTTTGATTTGCAGTCTGAGTAGGAAGCAGTAATACAGTGACTAAGTTGATTCAAGAATGACACATTTTTTGTTAGAGCAAAAGAAGTGGGTTGTTTGGGTTATATTGCTGATCTTTCACAAATTTGTTGTGTTTAAAGAGCTAATGCTGCAGATTTGACAGTCTATACCATTTTCTGACTCCTGCTAATATAATAAATTTCCCCTTTCCATTCTGGCTTGCCACACAGCATAACAATTAGTTTTCTGGGCTGATGTATTGCTGTTGTGAATCAGCCAGCCAGCAGAAGGTGTACTAAATGTTCCTGTAGTTTCTCTAAAAACATTGGGGGTAGGGCAAACGATGCCTTATTTTGACTTTAAACTCTATGCCTACAAAAATTGTTGCAAAAACATAGCATATTTATTTGGAAGGTGTATGTGGAAAGTTTTGAAAGCAATTATTTGCTATGAACATAAGTATTTAGTCCTTTATAGAGGCGGAGTAATACAGTTGTTATCATGTGAGAGACAGCAAAGATTTTGTAGTAACTGAGTGCTAAAACTGTCATAGAAGGAAACCACTGAAGAACAGAACAGAGCTCTTGGTAGTGACTGCTTCTTACTGCACTTGAAGGTCAAGTCAAGGTAGTCTTGTATGATTCTGCTAAGAGGGAGTTCAAATCCCAAATGGTGTTTTGCCTGTATTTAATTTCAACATGGGAAGCACCATGTATTATGGTAGTCTTAACATTAAAAAAACAACAACCATTCTTCTGGCCTAGGATGGAACTGGGAGGTGCTTTTGCTTCAGTTTTTTTTTCCTAAGTATTTGAAAATGGAGGGTTGTGTTCTGTCTTTTTTTTTTTTTTTTTTTTTTTATTAATAGATACAGTTATTTGGAAATAATGGCTCATGTTGTATGACTATACCTTCCTCCTTACTTGCTCACTATGACAGGTCAGTTGTATGGTACCATACAGTGCAGAGTCTCACATACTGCTACTGAAGCAACCAATTTCCTTCCCCATTGAGCAGAACATTTTGCAGGCTTTTCTAATGATGCTGATGCCTTAACTGCAGCTTTACTGGGTATGAAGACCTATTGCTTCATTATTGAAAATTCCCTTTATCCCCCTATTTAGATGACTATGTTTCATCCTTAATGAACATGATGACACTAGAGGTCTTAAGCAATTAGTATTGTTGAAAACAGTTTCTCCTTTGTATTTTAATGTTTAATTCTTGAGTTTTGCTTGTGCATAAAAACACACCTATTTAATGTCAGATAACTGACTATAAACAGAAATTATAGGCTTATGTGAACAATTTGTTGATAGAAATAGATGTAGAAATTCCACTGGACAGATTGTGCCCTGGATTATTGGTAAACTGAGAAAGACACTTCATGAAAAAAGAACAAAACCAAAACCCAAACCCCATCCATGTTACAGGAACTTTTTTTTTTTTTTTTGAGGAAAAAAAATAATCTGTGCAGTACTTGTGTTGCAACTTCCTTAACAAAAGCATTTTTTGTTTCCTTCAGATTTCTATGTTTCTGTGGTAGTTCTGTAAGTCTTATCATAAATACGTTATTTCTTACATAGAATTACTTCAAGAACTTATTTGTGAATAAAATTTTGTATTGTAGGAAATTGCTAAATGCACTGGACAAGACTGTTTTGACCATTATCCTAAAGAGGAAATATTCAAGACAACTCTGTAAATGTTTGTTTCTTTTATTTTCCTTTTTTTTTTTTTTTTTTTTTTCTCTTATGTGTAGTGATTATGCTATAGACACATTCACTAAGTATTGTGGTATTTGCCTACATTAACTAGTGTTGTAGTGTACTGTAATCTACATTAACTGGTGTAGTAGTTTTAACCTACATTAACACCTCCAGTAACTATTGTGTTGTTTTTATATCATCAGAATATTTCCAGTCTGAACCTGTAATTTTTATGCCACCAGTACATCCATTCAGAACTGATTACTTTGTTTTGTTATAGCACGCTGTGACTCTCACCACCACACACTCGAGTGTTTGGATTTGTTTGTTGGAATGCTTCTGAACTGGGAGTTTCAGGCAAGTTGCTTGTTGGTTTCAAAGGAATGTGCTGGCAGCATTTATTGCTGCAGTAAGACTTCTTAATTCAGCGTTTTTCTTTATTGATTACTGTGTATAAGCCCCCCCATCCCCCCACCCTACAGAGTGCTTGACCAAGCATGCTTCTTAGAGCTGGTACTAAGTATAGCACTTGTATGAGTGGTAGATAGAGAGGAAGATGAATGATGGTAGTCTAACAAAGACTCGTATTTGGAATCCAAGAATTGAGTTGGATGGGTAGAGGCTAATAACAACTGGCTCTGGGCTCTTTGTTTTCCTGGCTGGTGTTTCAGCTTCAAAGATGAGACTCCAATGAGCCAAATGGTTTTGCAGTACAGCTCGTACAATAGAATGTTTTTCGGATTCCCATTAAATACTGGCTATTGGTAAATTGTAATATATACCCTCCCTATAATTTTTCCTTACCAAACTGCACTAATTTCTTCATCAGTAGAAGAAAACAGAGTGCTTAGACTAAAAGAGAATTTGATACAGTCCAAAGAAGCCCTGGAAAACTGTGTGGCTTGACTAATCAGTTCCTCTGTTAATCACTCTTTACTATAAAGCTGTAGAAGACTTTCAGATTGACATAGTATCTTCTATAACATTCTCATCAATCCACCAAGAGTTGCTCTCATCTTTATTGTCAAAACCTGAGTATCTTAAGTTGTGGGTTCTGAAAGGAGGAAAAACTACTTTATACAATAATCTCGTGGTTAATTTATATGTCAATATACATGTTAAGAGTAGTTTCAGCTGCAAAATGTTACAATTCAGCATGTCTGTATTTTGAAGGAGAGACAAGTCATAAATCCTAGTGGGTTAATCCCTTGTATGTGATGGATTTGTCCTGACTCTGGAATGGACCTTGAGCACCTAGCTGTAGACCATCTTGCAGCTGAGCATTATTTTAATTTGAGCATGAATTTAGGCCTTACCATGTCTGTGAATGGTAGTGGTAAAGTACTTAGTGTTTTCACATTTCCCTGAAAGCTACTGTTACATGTTTCTGTCCTTCCAGTAAACAGACAGGTGATCTTTAGCTGCTACAGAATGTGACGGGTTGAGGAGATGCATGTACCACTGCAGCAGTAGGACAGGCAGACCTAAATGCATATTTATAAATGTTTGTGCTTAGTTTGCTCCTTATTTATGTTTCTTCTCCAACAAGAAGTCTTGAGTGTCATGGGTTTGGCTAGTATAGACCAAGAAGTTGGGTGGGGCTACCCCCAGCATAGCCATCTGAACCAGCTGGTTCCATACTGTGTCATGCCTCCTACTTAAGGTGAAGATTGGCTTGGTCAATGGTTTCTGCTGTGGGGAAAAGCATTGAGTAAGCCAGTAGCCTTCTGTATCACTCTCTTTACATAATGAATTGGTTTGTCTCATTGTTATTCCCCTTCTTTTCTTTGTGCTTTGTACTGTTCTATTAAATTCTCCTATCACAACCCAAGGGGCTTTGCATTAACTTCTTCTTCCCATCCTGCTGGTGTGGGGGTGAAGAGGGGTTGGGGAGCAGTTGTGTGAGAGGCTTTGTGGAGTTCTACTGTCTCTGGGTCCAAACCCAAGACATGGTCTTTCCTAGCCTTTTTGCTAGTCTTGCAGTGCTGGATGTTACTCACTGGTTATAATTTTACAATTTTCCCATGTTACAAAGAGTCTACTACTGAATGTAGGTACTGTTCACTGCAGTTTCTATAGGTCAGGCATTTTTCATTGAATGCAGTTCTTAGTGGCCCAGTTTACCCACTATGACCCTTGCCTGAAATGCTAATTTGGTGCTAGATTTGATGACTGTCATTTTCTCTAATAAAGCTTTCCATTAACCTTTTCTGCTTGCTAACTTTTTGGTTTTGAGCACAATCCAGAAGTGAAATCAGAGTGCAAACTTAAGGGTTAACACTTTACTGTTAGTGAAAGAGTTGGCTACAGGCTGATTTGTATGCAGACCTTTTGTAAGTGATGAGCTGTATGAGTAGGGAAGATACTACATGACCTAGAACTGTTAATTAACTTGTTCCTCCCCAGCCTGTTCAGAATTGCACATGCTGACACTGCAACTCCTGCCCAGAGATCAGTTGCAGAATCTTTCCTATGGATCCTTGGTAGAACAACTATTGAAATTGCAATTCTAGCCTTTCTATAAGGCTTTTAAAACTAATTCAGAAAGGATTTTAATGGAGGGTCCTCATCTGAGAAAATGTCTGGATTTATCTGGATGCCAAACACTGCAAATGTAGGACAAATATAGTAGTGCAGAAGTAGAGGAAGCAATAAGCAAGCATACTTGTGACAATGTGCCTGTAGCTCTTCTGAAAATAGAAGTAATTCAGGGGTTTTACAAATCTGATCAAAGTGAGCTTGCCATTTTGCAGCAGTTGAAACCTTGAAAGTCTTTATCATATGTTTTCTTTTTCATGGGTAAAGCCTATGCAGTTGTTTGATGAAAACTATTCCTCAGTCTAGCCAGGACAAAACAGAGGGTAATTTCCTCTCTTGGTTCTTTAGCCTGGGTCATACTTTGTCACCAGTAAATTGGATGGTTGTACTGCCGCTTCACCTGTACTTTTTTTTACCTAAACCAAGCTCTACTTTTAAAATACATTAAAGAAGTTCTTTTTAATTATGTTGTATTTTACTTGAACTGTGAGTTAGGATTTCATGTAGACTGTATAGAAACCAGAAATCATACAGGACATTATTTTTTGGTGAGTAAAGACTCTAGAGGGCTTTCATTTAGGAAAAAAATAAATCAGTGTTTATTAAGCTTGCAGGCAAATGAGACAAATCATGGAATCCTAGAATGTTAGGGGTTGGAAGGGACCTTTAGGGATCATAGAGTCCAACCTAAAGCAGGATCACCTAGGGCAGGAATGCATCCAGGTGGGTTTTGAAAGTCTCCAGAGAAGGAGACTCCACAGCCTCTCTGGGAAATGTGTTCCAGTGCTCTCTGTCACACTCACCACAAAGAAGTGTCTCCTCAAGCTGAGGTGGAACCTCCTGTGTTCCAGCTTGTACCTGTTCTTCCTTGTCACTGGGCAACATGAAAAAGAGATTTATCACATTCATCTTGACATCCACCACTCGTATTTAAAGACAGTCATAAGATCCTTTCTGAGCCTTCTCTTCTCAAAGTGAAACAGCCCTAATTCTCTCAGCCTTTCTTCATAGTAGAGGTGTTCAAATCCTGCAATCATTCTTGTAGCTCTTCACTGGACTCTCGCTGGCAGATCCTTGTCTCTCTTGAATTGGGGAGCCCAAACCTGGATGCAGTGTTTCAGGTGTGGTCTCACCAGGGTAGAGTAGAGGGAAGGACAACCTCCCTAGACTTGCTGGACATGTTTTTCTTATACACCTTGTGACCCTCTTAGCCACAAGGGCACATTGCTGTCCCATGGGTAACTTTCTGTCCACTAGAACTCCAAGGTCTTCCTTCATGAAGCTGCTTTAGGATGACCCCTGGTTTGTACTGGTGCCTGTTACTCCTTTCCAGATGGAGAACTCTGTGCTTGTCCTTATTGAACTTCACGATGTTCATCTTTGCTGAGCTCTCCAGCCTGTCTAGATCTCATTGGATGGCAGCACAGCCTTCCAGTATTTTTATTTTTTTTGGTGTTGGAAGTTTGTCATCGTCTGCTTTTGGCACCTCAACCTGGTCAAAAAAAACAGAAGATTGGAAAGGAGAGTGCTCCCTTGAATTGAGTCTTCCAGTGTCTTTTGTGGGGAAGAAAAACTTGCTGAAGTTTTTCAAGGACTGAAAGCATTTAACATGCTCAGCTCCCACTGAATTAGGCTCTTTTGAAAAACACACTCGCTGCCAATTCACGATTAATTTTTGCCTGCTGGTTGTAGTGAAAGTATTCTGAATAAATATTTCAGGATTCCCTGGCATTATAATTTACAAAAACAAAACTCTGAAGAGTGGAAATCTGAAATCGTTGTGTTGGGTAACAAAAGATGGTTTGTTAACATTTTGACACGTGCATAGGGAAAAAACAGTGTTTGCATAGCAGTAGAAGGCATTGTTTGGAGTGCTGTGAAAAAGGAAGATAGGTAGTATTTTTTGAAAAAGGTAGATGTTTGTGTTGGCTAAAACAGTTAAAATCTAATCTTGGAGTCTGTCCTGTCAGTGATAAATGATTACTCCTTTACTCTTGAAAATCCAGAGAAGTCTTCTGTATTAATGTTTCAGGAACAGCTATTGGGATAGCTCTCATTTGGCTGCTGACTGATAGGAGGTATTAACTTTACCTGAAAAACCCTCATAGAAACCACTCCACTGGCTTTACAAATAACAAAGTTAAGAATTAATTTTTGTTTGCAATACTCAACTCAGAAAAGCTTGGAAGAACACTCATGGCCTGTGCATTTTAAATTGATTACTTCTGAGGGTTTTTCTCCTCCTTATGATTACTGTTGTATTCAATCCAGTAATTTTTCAAAACCGTCAACAATAATTGCTGTAAGCTCTTATCCTTCTTGCATACTTTGACTTGAAGTGAGATGGATCAGACAGGAGTAAGTTAGTGTTGACCCCTTCATCCTTGAGTCTGGAAAGTTGTTGATTTAGGCCATCTACCATTTAAATTGGATTTTGTGTGTTGTGGGGCAGTAATTGCAGTGAGAAATTAAAATGCTTTTGTATATTCAGTGTGCTTTTTCTTATTAGACCTTTCACATAGTATGAAAAATATAATGCTGAAGTTAGGCTGTATTACCTTTCTCCTCTCTCCTTATTCCAGGTATCTGTTAGCTGTACTTGCAAGACTTTTTTTGTTTTGCTGTAATAATGTTCATTGAGATTTAACTCTGAATAGAGGCTGAATGCCTACTTGGGTTTTTATATATCATGAATTTTGCAGCTATGTATATTGCCATTGTGTTCTTTGCTGTCCAGAGGAACAAAATACATAGTCATTGCTATCATCATTGTATTAAATAAGCCATAGTCAAAGACACTGGGACAACATTAAGTAGGTCTTTTTTGGTAACTTCAGATGTTTCAAATGTGTGTATACTGCAAGATGTATGTTACGTTGTTTGTCTTGGTAAGACACAACCATCTTTTGAATTCAATGGAAGTGGAGGAGTCTGGCTTATTGTTCATGCTGCAGTTCATTGATGGCTGTAGATATGAAATGAGCATCTCGCTAAGTGAAAGTCTTGGTCAGCCTCTGACTCTTGCCTTAAAGGTTTGAGACTACACAATCTGGAAAAAAAAAACCAACCCAGCTTCTTTCCAGATAGCTGAATGCTTGATGTGTTTAGCTGTCATTCACATGTGAATGTTGTGGTGATGGTGTCTTCCATTTTTCTGGTCTGAGATGTTCCCTTTTATGTATTGTGTGTTTAGAGATTAACTGTTTGGCTTATCAATAGGAATTTTAGAGGGGAAAACCTTACCCAGCTCAATGGTATAGCAAAATCCAGGATGTTAGTGTTCATAAGCAGGCTTGACAGTGCAGGTCAGGCCATAGCTTCATATACCATTTTACAGACAGTGGTTCATTTGAAATAGGTTGTGGTGGATTAACATTCTTCAAAATGTTATTTTAGTTCTGAAACCTCTTATGCATGATAAGTTTCATACTATATTTTTCTTGTTGTTGTTAGTGAAAAACGTTCTGCAGTCTGGGGGAGGGAAGTTTGATAGAATCACAGGAGATTTTTGTGGGCAGGAATTTAATTGGGAAGCAAAAAATACTTCATTTTTGAACTGAATGTGAATTATTATAGTTTCTACATGATGGTTTTAGACAAATGAGAGTTAATAGTCAAGGTACAAGCTACAATTTAATGATGAAACTGTTTAATATTGTTTGTCTTGCTAAAGCTCACTTAATGAATTTTCAAGCTGCTTTTTGTTACTGTTTTTTTTTTTTTTGGAGCCTTAATTCGTGGTTATTGTAAGAGATACCTCTAATACTGCAGGGAAAGATGTGGCAGTTTCTTCTAGAAGGCCAAATACCTTGCTCTATGTGACCATTATTCCAGAGAATTGTGGTGTTATTTTTTTCCCCCTCTTTTACCTTCAAATGGCTATTTCCTTACTTAGTAGACATTTAAAAAAGAGAAGGAACTGCTTCATTTCATGTGCTTGTTTTCTTTGAGGCATGGCATGTAATGACAAATTTCAGTGAAAGTAGATCCAATTACTTTGCTGAAAATCCTTCAGCACGTTGTGACTGATCTTACTGACTCTCTACCAATGTTTGTGTGAGTTGACAACTAAGATCTAATCATTCCTATAGATGCGAAGGTAACATTACACTGGAACATGCAACATTACACTACTGATAGGGCATTGTGATAAAGCATTCCTGTACCTGGTTAGCCTTTAGCATTCTTGAGAGTAATAGCTATGTCCTGTTTGTTGTAGGCATTTCCATCAAGTCTTTGTTTAATTTTACAGTGAAGTCTTACTTTGCTAGGTGCTTGAGCATGGGGTAATACGTGGAGCCGATATATGTGAATGGAGTTGTGGAGCCCGAAGAGAAAGAATGAGGTAGCTAAATTGAACTTGCTTGTGTGAGCTTCAAACTGCAGATGAAAATAAAGGTTGTAATGGCATCTAAGGACTGTTGTAAAATATATGCAAATACAGCATTTAATCAAGTTTGCTTACCAGCTGTTGTTTTCATTTGAAGTTTCTTGTGGAGTTGTACTGACTGCATTAAAATTGTGGCTGTTCTGCAAGCTCTGGAAAGAAATTCCCGGTCAGAGCATTGGTAAAAGCTGCTATAGAACAGTAGCTGGAATGTGTACCCGGGTGTCAACTCCCATGTTTGGGCTGAACGCTCTACTTACTGTAGAACAGCTAACAGATTATTTGTTTTGCTTTGCTGCCTTCTCTTTTCCTTTAAACTTCTGAAGCTATTCCTTCCCAACTTTTGTGATTCTGTTTTCTGGAAGGTAATTAATAAAGCAGGGAAAAACAATTCTTTCTGCATTTCAGGATAAGGTGGAGGGGGAAAACTCTTCTGTACACTAGTGGTATTAATTTTCAATGAAAGAGTGAATAAACCAATTTTCTTCTTTGTTGTCTTCTGGCCAAAATCCACTTAATGAGATGCAGTTAGGCATACATGATGATGTGTTAATTTTGGCATCTTCTGCAGAAAGGAACCTGGGGGTACTGGTTGATAGTAGGCTGAACATGAGCCAGCAGTGTGCCCAGGTGGCCAAGAAGGCCAGTGGCATCCTGGCCTGTATCAGGAACAGTGTGGCCAGCAGGAGCAGGGAAGTCATTCTCCCCCTGTACTCAGCACTGGTTAGGCCACACCTTGAGTACTGTGTCCAGTTCTGGGCCCCTCAGTTTAGGAAAGACGTTGACTTGCTGGAACATACCAGAGAAGGGCAACAAAGCTGGTGAGTGGTTTGGAGCACAAGCCCTATGAGGACAGGTTGAGGGAGCTGGGGTTGCTTAGCCTGGAGAAGAGGAGGCTCAGGGGAGACCTTATTGCTCTCTACAATTACCTGAAGAGAGGTTGGAGACAAGTGGGGACTGGTCTCATCTCCCAGGCAACCAGCACCAGAACAAGAGGACACAGTCTCAAGCTGCACCAGGGGAGATTTAGGCTGGATGTTAGGAAGAAATTCTTCACAGAAAGAGTGATCAGCCATTGGAATGGGCTGCCCGTGGAGGTGGTGGAGTCACCATCACTGGAGGTGTTTAGGAAGAGACTTGATGGGGTGCTTGGTGCCATGGTTTAGTTGATTAGATAGTGTTATGATAGTTTGGACACGATGATCTCAAAGGTCTCTTCTAACCTGGTCTGGTCTATTCTATTCTATTTTCATTTAGGTAAAGGTGGAAGTTTATTTCACGAGGGAAAGAACTGTCCTTGGTTGGGTATCATGCAGTTCCATCACTTGGTTCTGCCAATACAATTAAAGGTAGGGGTCATTTGAGCTATTCACCAGGTGTTTGCTGCATCTCAGAAGTCAAATACTGAAACTTACCAATATTGTACTGTGGTAATATAAATATTAGTATAAAGAATTTAAGAGATTACATAATAATGCCCACGATGTAATATTGTGAAAATATTTGCCAGCATTACTTTTTAAACTTTCAAACTTTTTTATTTCCTCCTTGAGCTTTGTCTAAAGCTCAGTTTATGTTATAAGGCTTTACAGGATTTCAGCATAGATGATCTGCATCATCCTACATGTTTTTTTTGCGAGTTGGGAGACTGCTGTTACTCTGTCACCTTTGACAGTGTCAACAGTGTCAGCTGCAAATACATTAATCATTTTATCAAAGGAGGGCCCAAACAGTTGTAAATAAAATTATCTTAGGTAGTTTCTAGATGCAGTACTGAAGTGGTGGCTGCTCCCATTGTAGATGCTGAGCCATTTATCATTTGTTGTTCAAGACCTGATGTACTTCAGTGCTGAGTTTGTTACAAACTGAGTTATGTGAATTTCCAGCCAGTGTGAACTTTTGCTACATGTAGTGGTATTGGGTGGTTTGAATTCAAGGTATCTTTTAGTTTTCATTGGCAAAATAATAATGTTCTGTCACCTAACCTGGGCTTCTGTTTTCAAATGCAGTAGTCTTGTTCATATGCCTTACTTGTTTTCTTAATCTTCTTTTTTCTCATTTCTCTGTGAAAAGTGGGTGGCCATCTTAAGAATTAGCTTATAGTTCTGTGTGCTCACTTTTAAATTGGATTTTAAGTAATCATCACTGGTCCCTCAACCTCCCGGTGTTACCTTCAGATATCAAACAGCAAGCCAGATTCAGTGCTAATTGTTTGCCAGGTGTCTGTAGCTGTGTAGCAGTCTGCTTAACAGGGTAGCAGTATGACTCTGAATATTGTAGGTAATATTTGACATGGAAAACTTGGGATATGAATGTCTTTTGTGTTTCTATCTTGGGTAAGCAGTCTAGTCTAATGGGCTTGATGAGCCAAGGGATATTCTTAGTTTATAATTTAAGGTCATCTTACACTTGCATTCTTCCATTTGTATCTTGAACTGAGAGCCTGGTGTACAGTACTTTTTTCCATTGCGTGTTTAACTGCCAAGATAAATGAATGCAGTGTTCTGCTCTTTAGTGACAGTTCATTAAGTGAAATTAATAACTATTTTCCCTGTCTTGTGAAAAATTGAAAACTATTTACTAGTACATAGTCCTATTAATTTCTCAAAGCATAATAATTTTAAAATGGCTACAATGCAAGAAATATTCTAGTCCCTGTTTGCACATGCAGTCTCTGAGGGACAGAAGATATTCACTGTCCTTCCATTCTGCTCTGACCTGCAGTATGCAGATGTCAGGTGACTCAGGCAGAGGAAACTGTGTCCCTTTTCCATGATTTATAACCTCTCAAGAGCTTTAAGTGTGTTTTGTGTCTTACTGTTTGTCTTCCAGTAGCTCAAAGTAGGATCATTATCTTAAAATGTGAACTAGGACCTTTTTAAAAAGCAGAACTGAAATTATGGTGGAGTGTATATAACTTGTATGTCAGATTGCTTGTAGCAAGCATCCTCACCTTGAGAGACTGGCCAAGATGGAACCTTTCTGATATTTAAGCCTGTCTTGCTGTAAGGAGGTAGCTATTATAACTTGTAAACAGGAAAACCAGAATCTGTTAACTTACATAAAAATTAATCAGAGAAGGGAAGAGGACAAAAAAGATTAGGAGAAGGATGGTTTTGTGTGTGGGAATATGAAGAGGATAGGTGAAGGAGATGGAAAGAAGTGGTTATCAGTCCTGGCTGTTGTGTTTTGACTTGTAGTTATATGAGTACCTAGTCCTATGAATTTTTCAGAGCATATTAATTTGAAGATTGCTAAAGGTAAGAAATGTCTGGTAACTAGGGACTGAGTTGTGGTTTGTTGGACCATTTAGCATGTTAATGGACCATTTAGCTGATAGTGAGCTGTGTTTGTGCTCTCTTAGTCTCATTCCAAAAGGAAACTCTGCCTTTTGGTTGTTGGCTATGTCTGTCTTCACTCAGTAGTCCCCTTGACTACAAAGGAAAACAATTGAAGAATTTTTTGCCCCTCCCCAGATGGTAGCAGTTTTTGTGTCACAAGTCTGGTACTCCACCAGCCTTACACATGTATTTTTTAGTTGTATTTGTTAGTTTTGCTCTTTCCACTCTGATCTTGAGAGGCAGCGGGGCTGTGTGAGCAGACTTCACAAAAACTGCAGTTGTGTTGAGGTAAAATCGACCTTAGTGACAAAGATAAATCTGCTTCTGTATTGACCTGATCTGATTAGAGTCCCCATTTGGATGTCAGGTTTTCAGCACCTTCAAAGACAGAAACTTTTAAAGTGACCTTATGTGAAGTTGTGTGCTTTGTGGTTTTGTTTGTGTGTTGGGTTGGTGGGGTTTTTTATTTATTTATTTTATTTTTTGTTTGTTTGCTTTTCCCCTCCCCAGGACTTCTTTCCTATAGCATTTAGCTATATCACATGTGATGATGATGATAAAAATTTGGGGGAAGCAGAAGTTTTCGTAATTATGTCTTGAAAGATCAAGTAACTGAGCCTAAACATATCTGGTATGTGTGTAAAGTACATAAACTAAGAATTTCTAATGTAATTATTTTAGAAGAAGATGTTCATTTACATGGACTAACTTCTCTTGCTGTAGTCCAAAAGCAGATCTTATGAATAGTAGGGCAGCCTGCATTGTTCTAGAAGAAATATCTGCTTCAGCTCAGATTTAAATGTTTAATTTACTGCTATTAGGAGGCGTAAAATTCTTCTCTATGTTGTTCTGCTGTGTGAAGAAAACTTAACCTCTCTGAAAATCAAACGTGTGTTTTGCCAAGAAACGAGCATCACGGATATATTTTTTAGACTGGCTTTTCTTCCTATGGTCTCTCATTTTATTTCCTTTTTGGAAGTTGGGACACAAGCTGACATAAACCAGGCACAAGATGATCGAACGTGTCCTTCTCCAGAAAACACCCATGTCAAAAAGTTTTTTTAATTTTTTGAGAGTATGTTGTTTTGGTGGTTTGTTTTTTTATGGTTGAGGTTTATAATCTGTGAAAGGTGGTGTTTGATGCTCATTTGCAGGTAACCTTTCCCCGCCAACCATACTGGTGTAAGGATCTTCAGTTACTTCATTTCCTATATGTTTCCTGTTCATGAAGTTACTTACATCTTACATTTGTTGTTTGCTTTGAGTCTAACTTGAACTTGGAAACAGCTGCACTGTAACTGTTGCATGTGAATTAATAAGGGAGGTTTACTATGGAGAAATTTTAGACAGGATTTATCTCACAGTGTTTTCAGGATGATACCGTGCTCAACAGTTTTGTTGTAACCCAGTGTTCTTTTAATTTTCTTGGCACAATTAATCTAATATTGCTTAAGTTTCTATTAGGCAAAAACTCACTTTCAGAGCCCCTTGTGTAGCAGGCAGCAGTGTCCTGTCTCAGCCTGATGAAACATGTAAGAACTTTGGGATTACTTCAGCTACTTAGTTAAATAAGTTGGGGTTGTGATGCAGCCTATAATTTCAAAAGCATCTACTCAAGTAGTTTGTTTAATTGGACCTCTTGTTTCAGAAAGGAAATAGGAGAGAGCAGCTCTTGCTGAGTTATGAGTGTTACAACTGAGGTGGATCTCTTAATTGACAGATCCCTTCCTGATTGGAAGCTGAAAGATGCAAACAAAGTGTCTCTGTCAATGTGACAGGTTTAAAAAATCTAGTGTGCTTCACCCTGAAACTTAAAGAACAGTTTCAGGGCTACATGTCTGTATCTGTATCAGCTAAAATGAAAATATCCATGTTATTTGTGAATGCTATGGAAAGGGAGATGAAGTTATATTTTGGTAGGGGCTGAAAGCTTGTTTGGTCAGTGTTGCTAAATTTACTGTTAAAAGTGAAGAACATTGTCTTGTATGTATTTAAAAGTTTGATTGCTTGGAAGTAACTATTTTTATAGCCCTTTGTTTTATGTGGAAGGCAGATTAGGAAGCACCTTTTATGGTTGTCTTCCTAGGACCATTTCTACTGTATGGCCTTTTGTGTTTTCTGTGGTTTATTGCTGGATGCCTAAAAGAGGTTATTTCTGAGCAGAGTACCTTCTCTCCTTTGCCCTTACCTCATCTTTAATTTCTGTCTTTGAACTCAGTGTAGATCCTTCTCTTGAATATTGCTGATGAGAGAATTTGTGTCACTTCAGCTGGTATAATGATAAGAGTTTTTTATCTTCTCTTTAGCATCTTGAAGCATTTTCACTTCTAATGCTAGAAAATTCAGTTTTGTTGTAGGAGAACAGTAACAGTACGGAATCACATGAGGGTTCTTTTTTGCTATCTTAGTGTGCTGTAATGTGTGTCTGTTCCTTGTATTATCTTGAAAGTTTCTGCTGTGTTCGAATTTCTAGCTAGAAACAACTTAAAATGTCTTGTGTAATTTTATTAAGTTTTCCCTGTTATTTTTGTAAGTTTATGAAAAGAAGACCTAATTTTTACTTGGTTGCCTTCATATGGGGGGGCTTATTTTAGATCTGGTCAGTGCCAGGATCTATGAAATTAAGAGTCATGTGGTACAGACTTAATCTTTTGTGAAGAATGGTGTTTGTCTTTGGTTTTTACAGAGCCTTCTGATGTTTGCTTTCATTCCATAAAAATGTCATCTCTGCAACACACAATATTGTTACAGAAATGATACAGTTGTACTACTTCAACTGTCTTCACATGTATGAACATAGCTCTTTGCCAGCTAGGAGGATGGGGTATGATACATTTTTATTAGTTTCTTTTAGGCTGTAAGGCTATTCAGGTGCATACCTTGCGTTGTTGCTGACATATAATCATTTAGCTCTCAATCATTCTTGAGAAATCCCTCTGCTGTGATTGAGGCATCTTTAACAACCAACAGTGATAACAGGTAGTATGCAAACGCTTGCTTCCAGGTCAGCTATTGGTTTCAGGAACTCACTGTTCATTGTCCCATAAAACAAGAGCTCCATCTCTGCTACAGCTGGTGTTGGCAGCCCAGTTGCTGGCAGTTGAAATGCCGTCTGCCTAGAAGTACCACTTCAGGCTTATTTAGAAGTGGTTATGGTAAACAAACAAAAATGGTAGAGGCTGTTCTAATTCAGCAATTTTGAGAAGGATTTAGAGATAAAGATTGAGTTTGTGACCTATCTTACCCATCTGTTCTTCTCCAGCTCATTTTTTGTACTGAGCTCTGCAAGTTGTGGTTTGAGAATAACTAATACTCATTGCTATTTGACTATAGATGGTGAAAATCATGTTGACTTAGAATGCTTATGGAAATCTTCAAATGCTTCTTACATATTGAGAGGTAATAGATATCATTGTAATATACAGTCTGAAACTAATCTCTCCCTCTTCCTCATCTTCATAGAATTATTTGGGTTGGAAAGAACCTCAGGTTAGAAAGGTCATACAGTTCCAACCCTTCTGCTATAGGCAGGGACACCTACTAGACCAGGTTGCTTAAGGCCCCATCCAACCTGGCTTTAAACACTTCCAGGGTTCGAGCATCCACAGCTTCGCTGGTCAGCCTGTTCCAGTGCCTATCATGAAGAATTTCCTCCTAATGTCCAGTATGAATCGATCTGTTTCCAGAGAGGAAGAGGTGAGGGTACTTCACCATCCTCATGGGGAATATTTTCTTCCTAATGTCTAATCTAAATCTGTCTTTTTCTAGTTCAAAGCCATTATCTGTTGTCCTGCATGCCTTTGTAAAAAGTCCCTCTTCAGCTATCCTACAGACGCCCTGGAAATACTGGAAGGCTGCTATAAGATCTCCCAGAGCCTTCTCTTCTCCAGGCTGAACAACTCCCAACTCTCTCAGCCTTTCTTCATAGGAAAGGTGCTCCTGCCCTCTGACCATCTTTGTGGCCCTCCTCTGGATCCCCTCTAACAGGTCTGTGTCTTTGAGCTGGAAACAGTACTCCAGGTGGGGTGTGACGAGCAGAGTAGAGGGGGAGAATCTTCTCCCACACTTTTAATGCAGCCCAGGCTTTGATTTACTTTCTCAACTGCAAGTGGATTTAACCTAAAATATCCCACATTTTTTAATATAAAAATATCCAATTAATCAAGAAATACATCATGATTGTGGGTTTTTCAATCTTATTTTTACACTATCTAAATGACAAAAACCAACATAGCCTGGAGTCCAATCCACCCCTAACTTAGAACTAGCATTTATGCTGTTGCTGTGTATGTGGACCAGGAGTGTGTGATTTCTGCTTTTTAAATGCATCCTTTTTCACACAACATTTCCCAGAAGTCTCTTTGCTCTAGTGAAGCAATAATGTGGAGATACTTCTGAAATATAAACCTAAGAAATAATTGTGCAAGGGCTCCTACTAAATAATTCCTACTTCTGAATGTTTCAATCCATCCTATCTTTACCATATTAAAATTAAAAATTCGAGGTTAGGGATTGCATTTAATTGTGTGCTTTCTGCACAGAACAAACAGCAGCACCAAACAATAATTAATTGCAAAATCATTAAGTAGTGTTGCTTACTTTATTGATGGGCCTGCTAAAATGGATTTAAATTTGTTAGCATTCTCTTGCTCATTAGCAGCCTGAAATATACTGTGCAACTGCAACATTTATAAAGTATGTTGCTATAGTTTTCAGAAAAGTAGACTGACTTTCCTATTTGAGTTTGAAACAGAAGGAATCAGGATGGAGCTCCAAGATTTTGATATCTTCAATATATATATTTATATCTGTAAAACTTAAGATGAATGGGAGTGCCATTTAATTACAGACTGATAAGTCTTTCACTTGTATGTGTCTGAAAATAAATACATAGAAGAATTATCAGACTTGTTTTAAACTATTTGAACACTGAAGGTGTTGCATTAGGTGGGAACAGTTAAGTTAGGATTCTGTGACAACACGAATGTCAAATTCACTTTTTAAAATGGATGTCACTTTTCTGCTTGCATTGCACTTGTGCATTCATCTGACCTGGCTGTAATTTAACATTTGGTAAATATTTGCTTAGTAATTCCTACAGTGTTCTCCCACACCTAAAGGAACTGATGATAAACAGCTTTTAAGTGGCTTGATGTTAAGCACAAACATGACTTGCAGCCCTAAGGTAAAATGCATGTTAGAGTCACTGTTCAATATTCATTTGGGAAGTGTTGGTATCAATTATACTTATTCATGCTTTTCCTTTACATATTTAGATATTTCTGTTGTATACCTCACCTAAACTTCTGCATACTGAGCTGTAAGAGAACTTCTTCCCACTTACACTGTTAGAATCTTTTTGGAGTGGTTTGGAAGAAAGCATGTACATGTGTTTTCTCTTAAATGACCCTGCTAACAGGAGGGTATTTAGAAGCACAGTAATCATACTCCAATGTTATCCAGAGCTTTTAGGCCACCCTTAGTGTTTCACTTTTGCAAGACACTCATAATTTGTTTTTCAAAACAAGTTCGTTCTTCTTGAATATGTGAAGTTCCAGTGATGATTCTTGGAGGACTTAAAAATCCAGCATTTTCTACTTCCAACAGATAATAAGTGTTATTTCACTGAAGCAAACATCTGGAATCTGGGAATCAAACCTTCGCCTGTATTAAATTGCAACAATCTGCCACCTCTTACTGATGTTACTGGGTTCTGACTTTCAGACCTTGCAGAAGATACTGTAGAAGCAGAAAAGCTGTCTGTTTTGCAAGAGCTCCAGTGATATACTTGATAAAGTTACTCTGTTACTTTGGAAATGCAATCTCCTGCCCATCAGCCTTAGAATGTATGGAAACCTGAAGTGTTCTTGATGCTCTTTGTGATTGCTGTGTTTACTGAAACATAAGAAACTTCAAGTAAGACCATCCCTTTCTGAGGAAAGTTTTGATTCTATTTTTGGATCTACCATTTTCATGTGGTACAGACCTATTGTACTCCTTTTGAGCTTTAAATGTGTAAAACACATTAGATGTGTGCACATTATTTTTCCTGCTGTTACTGTCCATCCCCTATGCGTGTGGATGAAATGCTATTCATGAATTAAGATATTCAACTCCTACATCTGCTGGTAGTTAGTAGCTTGTTTGTTATGTCAGGTTAGTTAAAATACTGATGTTTTATTTATTGAAGCTGTCTGGATTCTTGGTATGACTAAATAACCACAGAATTAATTCCTATGTAGATTTTGTAGGTTTGATTATTCATTTATTTATTTCTTTTTAGTATGAGACTTTGTATCCTGCATGTGGTAGTATTTGGAGTTCATCCAAAGAACAAAATTTGTTCTGACTTTGAAATCTCTTTGGAATGAGCGAATGATTTTGCTGGTCAGAAGACCTTTTGTTACTTCTGTGATGTGCAGAGGGAATTTCCTCCACCAGGGCTGTCAGGAACTGGTTACTGTTTGCTTCATCGAGCATCTCTCTCCCTCTGTGTGGTAGTTGCTTTTTAACTTTCAGAGATGGAGTTCTGATCAAGTTAATAGAAGCCAATTTCAGGTTTATATTTATGAAACTGCAAGTGTTCAGTTTTATTGCAGTCTCTGGTGGTTACTGGAATTGGAGAATCTCTTGATATGAAAAGATCATAGTGGCTTCACATTGTGCACACCTGAGTCATAGTGTGTGTGGGAGCAGTGCCTACACTATTAAGAAATATTTTCCTGCTAAGGATACTGTGGATCCTGTTCTGGTTTAGTTGTACTTCAGTGTCAGTTGTCATTCATTTCTTTTAAAGAATCTTAACATTGTCTGCACTTGTTCCACAAGACTGAGAAATGGCATCTTCCGTTCTTTCAGAGGCTGCTTTAAGAGACTATTTTCCCTTGATGTGGCTGCTAAAAAAAAAACAAAAACAAACACACCAACATCAAATTACTGTATTTGTTGTGGCCCAAAGCAAAAGGAAGGTTAGGATTTTGTTAAGCTTAATGTAGACTAAGGTGGCTGTGTCTTGAGCTCGTTTCCTGCGAGCCCACTGCATTCTCTTGGGACAGTCAGTTTTTACACTCCTCTTTTCCTTCTGTTTCTTTTTCAATGACTCATCTGGGTTGGTGCATATACTGAATCATAAATAGAAGTGAACATTGATAGCAAAGTATTCTAATCAGCTGTTGTTGTTCCCCCTCCCCAGATTTATTCTGTCTACAGGACACTTAAATGACATAGCACATGTAACAGATTTTAATACAGCTTTGGGCAAAAAAAATGTTACCTGCAGAAGTTTGTCTAATTCAAAGGAGTGGTTTTCAAGTATAGTGTTTTAGTGTTACTAATAACGGATACTATTTGTGGTTGCGTTAGTTAAAAGATTCAGGGGGAACATCAGTAGCTACCGGTGCATTCCAGTTTGAGAGAGTATTTTCTGGATGTATTTGTAGGGTCAAGTGACACTCTTTCAGGAGGTTTCTGCATTAGGTAGATTGATGCAAGTCATCGTGCTTGCTTCCTGCACAGAGGTACATTACTTCTATGCCTTTTCATCTTAGAATTTTGTGGCTTTGGTAACAATGCTTAAACCATGATCTTTAACATAGAGCTTTGAACTGTAATAGTTGTCAACACTTCATCACTTTGCAGAGACAAAAGTGTGTTAATTGATTTTTCTTAAATTTGGTGATTTTGAACACCTGATACCTAGAATGAACGAGCATTTGCTGTTTCTTAAATGGGTGGTTTCAGTGCCAAATGAAACAACTATTTAGAGGTAAATTGCAGATTAAATAGGCATATTACAAATATAGATGCTTTAATGTGCTTAATTGGGTGATTGTCTTTGTGTCATACTGTACCTTACATGTACTTAACCTTCAAACAGCACAAGGGGTTAGGAAGGCTTTGGGTTAATCTAAAGCAGCTAAGCCCTACATGGCTGCTCGCACGTTGCCCAGTGGGCTAAGGAGGAGAATCATAAGGGTACAGCTGAGAATTCATGGGTTGAGCTAAAAGCAGTTTAATAGGTAATAAAAAACTGCACACACAACTCTGCCCTCCTTCTCCCCCTTTTCTCTTCCTTCTTTCCCCCAGCTTTTATTGATGAGCATGGTGTGTCATCTGGTGTAGATTATCCCTCTGGTTGGTTGGGGTCAGCTGTCCTGGTCGTGTCCTCTCCCATCTTGTTGCACCCTCCCCACTTGTTGGAAGAGTAGTATGGGAAATAGGCAACTCAATCCTAACTAGCACTTAGCCTGTTCCCCTTGAATGTTACATGCACACAGGTATCTGGAATGGTTTGAATGTGTCTGCTCCCTGATTTGTATTTCAAGTCCAGGAGAATTTGCTGTTGAGCAGTGCACTCTTGAGCCCTTTGGCTTCAGGGTTAATGGAACGATTGCTCTGCTCCCAGTTATTCAAGTAGTTAATGGTATATGAGGAATGCATTAATTTTGGGAAACTAGTGTGGTCCCTGCTAATATGGTGCACAATGTAACACTGGAATTTGAGAACATTTATTTGTGAAAACAAACTAGTTTTATTAGTTTGGGTTTTGCCACATTAGCCTGATCTACCTCCGCAGGAAAAAATGATGGGTGTTTTTTACGTATGTATACACCTCTCCTGCCCTGAAACTGTAAGGAGTGCTGCATGTCCATATATATATATATATATTTATATGTGCATGCAGAAAATAACTTGAATGGTCCAACTATAAACTATTGTAAACCACAAAAAGATTAATTTCTCCTTATTTTTTACTATTTAAGTATAATAATGAAGTAGAAACACATATTTCAAATATAATTTGCAAAGTGTTCTGTAGTTAAGTGTCATGTGCCACTAGTTTTCATTCTCTTTCTTGATTTTGGTTTCTGGTTGTGGCTTCAAGCTCCTACCTCAGGACTGAAGAGGGAAATGAGTGAGAAGCAAATGGGCTTCATAGCTGCTTTGTCCAATGGTGCTAAAACCTTGCAAGGTGAGGTTAAGAAGTCTCATATCTGTTTTATAGGATCCGAATTCCTGGGTAAATATTCACCACCTGGAGTACACAGATGGAGGAATCCTGGACCCAGATGATGTACTGGCAGATGTTGTGGAAGACAAAGATAAGGTACATCTTGGATGAAAACACTACTTTTCCTGTTTGCTATGTCTTTTCAAATAACTAATTCTACATTCTCATTTCTTGGACATCTGGTAGGTAAAGGGAGTGTTGAATATGGTTATATTAAATACATTTGCCCATAGGTGCTATGGCTCTGTTTCTGGAGTGGAACTGCAAGGGGGGAAATCCTCCGTATGACCAAAGCAATGAGGATTATCAGAGGAGCACAGCATCTGATTTAGGACTTAATCTTTTCAAACAGTTCCTGTGTTTCTTTTTAGTGCTGTTTGAAAATGAAGTGGTGAAGGAATGTGAGTTTTGCAAGGCACCTTTTTTGTTGTTTTATGCCACTTAAAATATATGCTCTTTGCTCGCTTAGAATTTTTTTTTCAATCATTCAAATGTCATGGTTGAATGTGTGACAAAATAGACAAGTCCTGCAATGACAGGAACAGCTGCCTCAGCTGTGTCAAATTTCAGGAGGAGTTCTGATGATTTGCTTCTGAGAGTCTAAGTAGGCCAGTTATTAATTTTAAAAGCTGTGAGTCTCTCTAACTTTCAATTGACAATGTAGATGTCCTTTTTGGGTAGAGAAGTGGGAGCTGCAAAGATATCCCTTTTAATTTTATTTTGTTATTATTAGGAAAATTCAGTTTTGGGAAAATAATTGGTGATTTATTTCAGCATAGAGGAGGACGGGTTACATTTATAATATTATTGGGTTTTTTTTTTTTTTATTTTTTCCCCTCACAAAATTGGAGGGGAAAAAATCTAGAGACTTGAAACCACAGATCCAAACATGAGTTATGCCTGTTCATTCAGACAAATAGCTTTGTGCCATAGGCTTGATGATTTAGAAATAGAAATTGTATATTGCGAACAAAAATGCTGGTTTTGTACTTTTTATCAAATTTGTGTTTCTTGATCATATTTACTGAAAGTGTGCATAAAGCATGCCAAGACTTTTCCAGTAAAGACTGGGTTCTCTCATTGACACAGAGATATGGTATATAAAGGATGACACCGTGAGCAGAAGTTGTCATCAACTGAGATAATACTTCGAAGGGAAATGTATTTTTGGTCACATCAGTTAATAAAAATTAACATGTCCAGCCAGGATTTCATCTAGTCAATTACTGATACAGGAAAACTTAGGCAAATGTGAGCAGCAGTTAGCAGAATATTTGATAAACCATCCAGCTTTTTAACTTGTTGCCAAAGCCTTTGCTATACTTTATTGGTGGGAGTAACTGGTTTGCATATGTTTAGTCCGAGCATAGCTGTGGATTTAAGCATCTTCTGTTATAACAGTGCTAGGTGAGACTCTATTTTCTGAGGCTGCCTTGAGGAGAAAGCACTGGAAAACTGGGATCTTGCTAAAGTGGTCTGGTGGGGTTTAGGAGTAGAGCAGACTCATTTCTATTCCTGTGATGTTTCAATTACACATGATGCATCACAGCTATCTTCTTCAGAAGGCTTCATCAGACTGTGATAAGTAAGACTTGCTGAGCAGCAGCAGCTGCAGGTACAAATTGGGGTTTTTTGATTAAACTAGGGGAGGATCATGTAAGGGGACTGTTGGTTAGAGGTCAAAAATCCTTTCATTTGAGAGTGGAATTGGACCATGACATGTGTAAGCTGACTGTACTACCTACTGCAAGGTTTCGTTTGAACTGATAACAAAGAACCAGCCCTATAAAGGCTTCCAAATATTTTTAAGAGTTTTGTTGTGGCCTGTTAGGCTTTGAGCCTTTGCCAGTGCTGCTGCACACTGAAAATATTGACTAGGAGATCTTTAAGCTGTGCAAAAAGAGGATGAGATATTTAGATCTAATTGACCTGATAATTAATTTGATATTTAATGTTACTAAATAGGTAAAAGAATTTTTGGTGTATTTATGTGTGCACTGATTCTCTATGGTTATGATTATCTGTATGTGTGATAAATGAATAGGCCATGGCTTTGTTGCTTGCTTGTCCTTAATAATCCTTTCCTATACATCCAAGCCAGTAGTGCAGTCTGCCATGAAATCAGTCAGTCTGTGTAAAAATAACTGTTGCACTTAATCTCAGTGCCTTTAACAAAAGGTGTATTTGGCATTGGTGACATTCAGGCTCTTCTTTGGTAGCAGAGGAGACTAGCTGATGCTTTTTAAAGAGTTAATCTGCTCAAGATCTTACTTTGATAGCAGCAAATTTGCAGAGTTTTTTCAAAGAAAAATGTGTGGGAATATATTGAGATTCTTTCACTGTGGCAACAAAACAATGAATCATGGAGCCCTATCAGATATACTTTATTTGCAATTTCTAAAGTTTTTGAGAGTCCTTGACAACAGACTTTTAAGGAGGTAAGCAGCAAGTGCTGCTGTGGTCTGGAAGTCCTTGAAAGAAAGCAAAAGATGGAATTGTCACTTTCCAGCACTGTGAAATTGACACTGGGATGCAAAATGCCTGTAATTGGGAGTGGTGGTGGTTTTGAGCTCTACTTATTTTAACTTAATTGTTTCCTTTTGAACACAATTAATAAAAATTCAGCAAATAGTCAGTACAGTGGATGATACTCATTGTTGTCGACAGCATAGTTGAAAATGCATGTTGGAGGAGATGGCTTGTTCTATTTGCATATAAAATGGGTCTAAATTAGTAGACCTGTATTTAGTAACCTGTGTCATGGAAATTTCTCATGATGAGAGCTCCTCTTGCTGTTGCCACCTCAATAATCTGTGGCCCAAATTAAATGTCATAGCTAGTGTTGAATAGTTTTAAAGTGTAGTGTATTTTCACTGTTCTGTACCAAGTGGCTTGTGTCCTGATTTACTCTGAATGATGGATCTAATTAATTAAAACCTCCAAATTTTGTCATTTGAATAAAAACATGCTAGTTACATTGTCTGCTTTTAGTATACGGAAGCTATAAATGACCTAAGAAAATTGCTATGGTGTGCAAAAGATGAGTGCAGAACATTTTCCTTCATGTCATTGCATACCCTTGAGCCTGGGGTTGGCTCATGTCTTCAATGAATAGACTAAATGTACTCTTCTTGGTTTCCCCTCTGATATTTGTTTGGTGGTTGATTTTGTTTTGTTTCCAAATACAAATACCTGGGGACACAAAATGTAATGAAGCCCTGTGTTAATACATTAGAAGTTGCTTAGCTTAAAGGAAAAGTGAAGTTTAAACTTCTGTCATGGTTTAAACCCACCCAGCTGCCACTAAACATGACACAGCAGCTTGCTTGCTCCTTCCTGCCCCCACCAGTGCAATGGGGCAGAAAAAACTCAGCAAAAGGGTCAAGGCCCTCAAATCAGTGGCAGAGGTCTTGATGGTGTCTTGTTTAAATTACTTTCCAGGGGGTCAGCACTTAGCCTGAAAGTATCACACTTTACAGATCTCTTTCTATGGTTTAATTCTCAAATACAGGATCCCTGCAAGTTAGGCATACTGAAGTTGGAGAAATATGGTTTGAACTCTTAGACTTCTGTGGAACTGACCTGTTTTGTATTTTCTCTAGAGTTTTGTAACTTTATGATAACTGGTATGCAAAACAGTTTTGTACTTTACAGTTTGTTTACAGCAGTAGACTGTAGGGGTGTAGAAGCTTTTAGGAAAAGCAGAGCAACTGAGAATTTTTTTACCTATGCTTACAGTAGGTTTTTATGTAGACTGCTCTACAAGTTGTTGCATAATATTTAACTTTCCCCTGGAGAAGTTTTTAAAAAAATATTAAAATTCACTTTGATGTAAGAGTAAGAGATGTCTGGTAGCACAGAAAGCAATTTAGTATTATTAGTTTCATTTAATGTTGAGGTAACATTTTAAGTGTGCTGCTATACAGGATAGTTCAGTTCGGTGTATTATTGCTTACATGCTGTACTTTTCCTTAAATCTGTACCAAATTATAGATTTTATTTTATTTTTTCTCTCTCTAAAAGGTGGTGAGTGTTGCTCTGGACTATGGTACAGAGTCTAGTTGGAAGCTTGTATCTAGTGGAGTCCCTCAGGGGTTGGTACTAGGACAAGTACTATTCAATATATTCATCAACGACCTGGATGAGGGAATGGAGTGCACTGTCAGCAAGTTTGCTGATGACTCAAAACTGGGAGGAGTGGCAGACACACCTGAAGACTGTGCTGCCTGGACAGGCTGGAGAGTTGGGCTGGGAGAAATTGAATGAAAAATAATAATAAGGACGAGTGTAGAGTCTTGGGAAAGACCAACCCCATGGAGCAGTATAGGTTGGGGACTGACCTGTTGGAGAGCAGGTCTGGGGAAAAAGAACTGGGAGTCCTGGTAGACAATAGTCCTACAGAGTCCTGGTAGGTCAAGAGAGGTTTTTCTCCCCCTCTACTCTGCTCTTGTGTGGCCACGTCTGGAATATTTTGTCCAGTTCTGGGCCCCTCAGTTCAAGAAGGACCTGAGGAAAATGCTTGAAAGAGTCCAGTGCAGAGCCACAAAGATGGAGTGGAACGTCATCTATATGAGGCAAGGCTGAGGAATTTGGGTCTCTTTAGCTTGGAAAAGACTGAGGGGTGACCTCATTAATGTTTTTAAATATGTGAATGGGTAGTGTCAGGAGGACAGAGCCAGGCTCTTCTCAGTGATGTCCACTGATAGGACCAGGGCATAAGAGCATAGTAGGTTGCATATGAATATAAGGAAAAAAATTTTCACTGTGAGGGTGACATAGCACTGTAGCAGGCTTGTTGTGGAGTTAAATTCTCTGGAGACATTCAAAGCTGCCAGGATGTGTACCTGTGTGACCCACTCTAGGTGATCCTGCTCTGGCAGGGTGATTGGACCGGAAGATCTTTTGAGGTCAGTTCCAACCCATAATATTCTGTGAATGTTTTATGACATGTTTGGTTAATGCAGTGGCCAAATTACTGGTTTAATGTGTGTGCTTTTACTGTGAAACTTTTTACAGGAAATACACACTTCAGACTTCCGATCCTTTTTGTTTCTGGCACAATCTGAGTTACACTTCCGTAAGTTTGATTGCCATGTTTGAGAACTGTTGTCCAGAGGCAGCTGATTTTTGTGTTTCTCTCCTTTGTGCTAGTAAGATAAAATGAGGATTAGTTAAACAAATTAGTTAAACAAAAACTGGTATGTAAGGGCAGCTGTTCTTTGATTTGTTTTAATGTTTTTCTCCAAGAATCATTTTTCTGGCTGTGGTTGGGTTCTGTGCCAGAATATGTGGAGATACTCGTCTCTGACTCTTCCATACAGCATCTAACTTTGCATTCATGTTTTGTAACAAGAACCTGAAGATGAGTGGAAATCTTAAAATTTGATTAGGAAAATGATAGCTAATAATTAATTCTTCTTTTAAACCCTAAATTGGGGAAAATGAAAATGGATTTAACTTTGATTCCGAATAACAAGTTTACAGCTTCCAAAAGCACGATACAGTGATGTTATCTTCGCTATATTTAGAGTATTCTGTTTCTTCCTTGTATAAATAATTAGTAAGAGATTTCATTTGTAATGTCTCTTAATCAGTGTTATTGGGATATGAAATTGTTACTGCTGACAGTATTTGTTTACTTATTTGATACCTAGTTCTGGGCAATGAAGATACAAAGACAAAACACTAGTGTGAATAAAACCTTCATGTAACCTTCATGTTCTTTCAAGGAAGTCCTAGTGTAAGCATTCTGCAGATGTCTGGTAATGAGCAATGCATCATATCTACAAGGAAGGGAAGTATTAGAAGGATTGTATTGTGAATGCTACATTTATCTTAAAGTACAGAGATGTGAGACACAGAAAAATCTTGAATCAAAATGAAGTATCTATCCTTTTGCACTGATTTTGGTGATGGCTTTTCCCCTCATTTTGAGTCACAAGATTTTTAACTTGTTTGAAAGAACAGTACCAGTACTTGCTGGATAACTGGGTTTATCTAGGCTTTACCTGTACTTGAAAAACAAATGAAGAAAGGCATTGGGGATGGAGAAGATTCTTATGGAAAGATTGGAGACCTTGGTTTGCTGTCCCTTTGAATGAACTAAGATGGAGTTTTGGTTTTGTGTTAAGTAATATGCAAGCCAGTCAAGCTGCTGCCTGTTAAAAATACACAAAACAAAATGCACGGCATTTTCACACTTTTCAAGAAGAAAAAGGTTTCTGCCATTTTGAGCCATTGCTTGTTTAGGGATCAGATGTCTGATTTTACTCTTGTGCAGTAGGGTATGCTGTGAGTGTGTGTGTTCGTCTGTATATATATATATATATACCTAGAAGGAAATCTTGTTAGGGGTTAGCCTGTTTGTTTTTGAAGTGGGATCTGAACTGTGAGTACCAAGCAGGTGAGGGGTGGAAATCACCATCATTAGTACTTACTAAGCAATACTTTATTTCAGTAATGCAGTTTCTTTCAGAATGCAGATTATGAAGCTTTGCATTTTTATGAAATTTGTTTTAATTTCTTGCTGCAGAGGCACTATGCATTATTCAAGATTATAAAATGATTTGGATTTCAGAAGCATTTGGATTTGCTGATGAGGATTTCAAGCTGTGTAATTACGAAACTGTATGCACATAGGTTGGAAGTTCAGAACTCATTAGTGCAATCATTAAAATAACCATTTTTTAAGTGTGGTATTACATTCCAGGGTGTGCAATTACACTATCATGCGCTTCTGGTTACTGGAAGGATTCCTGTAATAAACTTCAGGTCTAGCAATGCGCTTCAAGATAAGTTCATTGCCTTAAGAACAGACACCTGGTCAAATGTTGCTTAGCTTATTAAAGAACATTCAGTTTTGTAGATTTAGAGCCATAACACAGTGCCTTCATGCATAAATTAACTTCCTATTTATCATAGAAAAAAATATAAGCCTTTGCATATTTAGTGCTGTATAATGTAATTTTGCTTAAAATACATATTGTCTTGGAACATATTGTAAGGGTTACTTATTTCAGCTCTACCTCATTTAAAAGTAAAAAATGTGGTTTTGAGTGTTCTTCCCAGATGAATGCCAAACTTTTTTTCCCAGTGTAATGTTTCTGAACTGTGAACTTTCTTTGAACATCTGTGACCATCTGAGTTTTTACATTTGTGATAAGTATGCCGTTATGTGTTTTTCAGACAAAAAAACCCCACAACAAAACAAAAAACAAACCAAACCAAAACACCCCACACCAAACAAACAAAATAAACCCAACCAAATTGACTGTGACAGTGGAGCTGTGACACTAATAACTTCCTGATAGTTTTGGAATAAGTCTATTTAAATGCTAAAATAGGGATTCCAAAGTTAATATTTTTGATGTTAAGATACAAGTAAATGGGAAACTTTTCTGATTTAATTGTGTGTTGATCACTCTATTTTATGATTTGTATTTTGCAGTGGGGAAAAAAAAAAAACACAAAGCATACAGCAGGCAGGTTTGGGATGTGGTTACTTGTTTTTTTGGGCAGCATGTACAACTCTTAACACTTTCTCTTGACCTGAAAATGTGTTTTGTCATCTGGGAACTAAGTACTGTAGCTAATTGGTGGTCTGATTACTGAAGCTGTTTGTGTTTGTGTTCCTTAAACAATGAGAGGGATGGAGGGAGGTAATTTTAGGTGCGGCTGTTCCGAAATGGTGTGTTGAAGGACTTTCCGATGAAAAGAACATTAGTCTCTCTTTGTATAACCAGAATGTGGTGTAAAACACTTGTCTTTAATGATTTTCCTTGATGTTCCCTTTCCAATAAATATTTGGAATTGTGTATGCATGTGTTGATGCTTAAGTGCATATTAAGCACACATGTTAATATTCACCAAGGGAGTGATGTGCATTATGAAAATAATGTAACCCTTCCATAGGAAGATAATTTGGTGGGTTATCTTACTATAAAATAAGCTGAACCCTTAAATGCTTCCACTTAGTGGTTTATTTATAACGTGCTTTAGAGGCTGAGAGAGTTAGGGATAATCATTTTGGAGAAGAGAAGGCTCTGAAGAGATTTTTATGGTCACCTTTCAGTACTTAAAAGGGATCTATAGGAAATATGGAGACTGTCTTTTAGCAGAGCTTGCTGTAACAAGGACAGGGGGCAATGGTTTTAAACTAAGAGGGGAGATTTGGACTGCATAGAAGGAAGTTTGTGTGTGCTTGCTTGGGAATGTTTTATTTGTTCATGTTGGGGGTTTGGTGGTTTGTTTTGGTGGTGGGGTTTTTTTGGTGAAACACTGGCACAGGTTGCCCAGAGAGGCAGTAGAAGCCCCATCCATGGAAACATTCCAGATCAGGTTGGATGGGGCTCTGAGCAACCTGATCTAGCTCATTACAGGGGAATTAGATTAGATTATGGTCTTAAAAAGTCACACTGATTCTACCATGATAATTTTCCTTATCCTGTTTAGATTGCAAATGGATTGAGGAACAGCCTTTTTGTTCTGTTTTTCCAGTTAGGGAATCAAAGTCTACTTCAATACAAGGAATTATAAATGCCTGCAGTGGTATACCTTGTTGTGTAAGACAGTGGAGAAAGAGATGATTTTTTTTGCTGGCATTTCATCCCATTTCAGAAGTGCCTGTGTTCTGGCCCAAGGAACTGAAGGTGGTCCTGGTACTGTTTTGGGAAACTTTCAGTGTAGTAAGCTTCCATCACTTTTGATAGGTACTTAACACCTACGTAAAGTTCTGTTCCTCTAATTACCATGACTCTTCCCTCCAGACAGTTGAAGCTTGTTTAAAGTTTTAAAATATTGTTTGAAATCTTACTTAGATTTCAGCAGTTGCAACCAATTTGGGATTTGCATTTTTGAAGTCTCCTGTTGTAATGGGAATATTGTAATGATGTATTAGTGAAGTGGCCTGATAACATTGCTATTGTGAAAGAAAATCCCTCCTAAAAATTTAAAACCAAACTAAACCCAACCCAATTCTTGTATGTGGGTTTGAAACATCAACCCTTATTTTATTTAAGGCACAGATGACACATTTGAGCAAAACTATATAAGTTTCCATTAAAAAATGCACGCATAATTTGGTTGTGTCAGCTTCTGGGTGTATGTAATATGGAGCCTAACAGAGTGCCTGCTGTAGTTTGACAGTTGTGAAGAGCACTGACTCCATACTTCTGTTGAAGGGGCAGCTTTGAAGCTGAAATACAGTAGACTTACACTGAAAGTACCAACTGAGCCATGAGTTAGTGCTGCCTTTGTGAGCTGGAGAGGCTGATGTGTGTGTAAGGCTGTAGGGATGGAGACAGCACTGTCCTTTTGATATCCCTGTCATTCTGTAAATAGCTTTTGAGAATGTGCATGAATAAGAGAATGTGTCTTCATCTTTCCAGGACTTTAGAAGTAACTTCTGCAAAGAACTGAAAGGCTGGCTGTGTTCGTAACCTGCTTACAAGTCTTATGAGGAGCAGCTAAAGGAACTGAGATTGTCCAGTCTGGAGAAAAGAAGGCACAGGGGAGACCTTGCTCTCTACAACTACCTGAAAGGAGATTATAGTGAGATGCGCGTTGATCTCTTCTTCCAAGTAGCAAGCCATAGTGCAAGGGGAAATGGCCTCAAGTGTCTCAGGGGAGGTTTAGACTGGACATAAGGAAAAATTTCTTCATTGAGAGGGTGTTAAGCACCAGAACAGACTGCCCAAGGACATGGAGTTTGCATCCTTGAAAGCATTGCAAAAATGTATAGATGTGGTTCTTAGGGACATGTTTTAGTGGTGGGTTTGGAAATATTAAGATAATGGTTGGACTCAATATTAAGGATGTTTTCCAACCTTAATGATTCTATGCTGCTTTTCAGTATTAACACTTTCCGGTTGTTGAGTCTGTTATCACTCTGCAAAGTTGGCATCAATGTAAAAATTGTTATAGTAATTTGAAGATTCAAGTTTTGAGGGCATTCAGTTCTCTTCCTTCAAAGACAGGTGGAACAATAGTTCAACAACTTAAGAAAAACAAATCAGTAACCCCAACCAAACAAAACAGAAATCTTACAGTTGCAACTACACATGTGAGGGTCAAAATACAATGCTGCTTCTGTGTAGCTAAAGTTCAGCTAATTAGCCAAACAAAAACAAAGTTTAAAAAAGTCCCCTAAAATATGCATTCAGCAAAATGCTGTAAGAAATGACATTGTTATAAGAAATGACATCCAGGAGTAAGTAATCTAGCTGAAAGAAATTAAATGTTAAAATATTCTGAACTTTGCAGCATGAAAAATGTAACTGCTGTGCTACCGCCTTCTACAAGCCCTTGACTGAATCCATTCAGTGCTAGCTCCACATGTACCAGTTTCTTTAAATTTTGGGGCTTTTTGAATTCTGAGGAAGCTATTAGAGCTCTTTTCTCACTATTGTTGTGCTATTTATCTGATTCTTGCTCTTTTACCCCAAACTCCATTCAGACATTTAATGACATCCTTGTTTTTAAATATTTCTTCCCTGCTAGGAGATAAGCCAGCTAACCCAGAAGTTAAAACTGAGTAAGAATAGCTGACCATAAGATGAAGATGAGTGACACAGGGAGTCCTTACTCACTGGTCTAGTTCATTGGTTATTTTGCAACAATACCTACTATAGATACTTGAGAGGCATCCTGTCTCAGATGCAGCTGGTACAGTGGTTGACAGTGTGAGTTCACAGTGAGGACACACCTTTCTTGATATCAGCAGTCTGGGTTTGGGGAGAAAGAGCAGGCTATGCACTCTGAGTTCAACTTGAAGCTTCACTCCTTTCTGCTGTTACATTAGATCAGGCTCTGTAAGCCAGAGTATAGCTGTGCCATGTTTCACTATGTCATAGCTGTCCTGCTGCATGATAGTTTCTAGTCCCTCCTGTTTGTTGCGCATGCTGTGTGCATTGGTATAGATGCACTGGAGCTGGGCTATTGGTTTCACCCCTGGCGTGAGCGCAACACCCCTAGGCTCGTCTCTAATGGGCTTAGTTTTATCCCTTTCCCTTTCAACCTAATTTAAAGCCCTATCAGTGAGCCGCACCAACTCACTTGTAGAATCTTGCCCCCATTTTGAGAGTTGAGTCACGCTGGGCAACCCCCTGCATGGGCCTGCTTTTTGCAAAGGTTTATGTGGTGTGTGACTTACTGATTAAAAGTAGTGTCCTGGGTTAATGCAGCCCACTCTCACAATCCCCTCCTCCCACAGATGGGAGCAGGGAGGGAAGAGAGGAGGAGTGCCTGAGAAGGGCCTGGGAGGCAGAGATGTTATTTGAGATAAGGACAATTTCCTACTCTATTGCAGGGATGTCAGATTACACAAAAGAAAACAAGCAAAAAAATAATACCGGTGTATGCAGCAGCAGGAGAAACAACAGAATGTGACCTGTCCATGAACTGTGCAAACCAAAAACTGGAAGAAAAGGGACACACCCTTGCCTGGAAGCCAAGGGAAAACCACAAAAACGCAGAACCTGAAACCTTACAAGCTACAGAATATACTTTACAAGCTATAGAATATACTTCAAGGTCCAGGCATCCCCTTCCTGTCATGCAGTGAGTGTGATGTTATCATGGTGTAGAATATATGATCCAGCTGGCACTATGCCACTGCAGGGTGGGGGTGGCCCTGTTCCTCATCCCTTCTAGTGGAGCCAGTCAGCTTAAACCAATACAAGCAGCTAGTTTTAAATCTATGGGGGCTTTGTTACTGTCCTAACAAAACAATTTCATGTCTTCCTTTTTCAAATAAAAGAAAACCTAACTGCTTGATGAACTCAAGTTCTCCTCTTACATGATTATTTAACAGGCTAGTATAGTAATTAGTGTATTTAACACCCTCAAAAAGAATGCTTTTTTCCAGTGCGTTCTTAACTTGAACATATAATTCTCAAGAGGATAATAAAATACCCTATGGTAGATCATGCAATTACGTTAATACAATCAAGTTCCTGATGATTTTCTTGGAAGAATCTCCATTAGAAAAGATGAAGACTTGCTCTTCTTTTGCTGAAAAAATGTCCTCATGTGCTGTTGATTGAGGTCATAAGCTTGAACTGCTAGATTTAGCTTGACCCAGGTCATATTAATAGCACTTTCAAGTTACAATTGCTTGCCTTCCTGGCACTGCACAGAGATTACTGGCTGATAAGAAATCAAAGAACTGAATTTCAGAGTACTGAGATTTTTCTGATCTTAATGTTTTACATGTTTGGAATCTAGGGAATCTTTCATATGGTGCTAATGCATTTTATATTAAGACATTTGAAAAGTTTTTCCTAGATAGCATGATTCTTCTTGCATCATTTTATGTTCAGCCTTTAAAGAAGATTTTTCCCAAACTTTCATTTATATCTATCTCACAGCAATCAAAGCTATGAGGAAGAAACCTGTATGATAAGAAATTCCTATAGGTCAGTATAGAACGATGTAGGGAGATGAGCTCCCAATCCCTAACATTCTGTGGTTCGATGAATACAGCAACAGGAACTAGGTGTCTTAGGATACTTTGCTGTACCTTTGTGACAGTGAAGCTAAACTGATGGAGGTAGGTATGAAATGTATTAATGTGAGGACCTTTGGTCACTGTGTGGTGTATTTAGCTTCAAGTTGTCAGAATCTAAATTAATATGACTCTAAGCTACCTAATAGCGCTTTTAAAATAAATATATAATCTTTGTATAGAACTGTAAAAATCTTCACCTCTTTACTTACGTCTTTTAGATGACAGGTTCTATGTTGTTGCTCTATAGTAGCAGCAAGTCAGGTGCTGCCTTCATAGCTAGAATCCTGTTTGTCTCGTATAAATACAAAGTAGATGAGTAAACAGTAGCAATTCATCTAAGAAGTCAAATATGAAGTGCTCTTCAGCAAAGAATTTCCCCCTCTAAAGTTTTGTTGTTGTTTGTTGGTAGTTTTTTGTTTGGTTGGTTGATTGGTTTTTTGTTGTTTTTTGCTTTTGCAAAGATGAAAGCCTACAAAGATAGAGCATTTTTGCATTCAGAATCCCTTCTTCAGAAACCTTACTTGCTCCTTTCAGCCCTCACAAAGGTAGCTTGATGTGTAGCAAAGGATGGTAGCTATATTGTCTCCAGTGAGTGATTCACCATTCCATTTCCCCATGACCGTTTTTGTATACTGCCCTAATCTTCCTGTGTGAAAGAGAATATGGCCACAGTTGTCTACAGCTGGGCTTATATAGCCTGGTAGGTTGCCTTTGTCGCTGGAAAATGGGCTTTTACTTGACTGTACAAAGGTTTTGCTGCCAGTAGCATCACTAAAAGGCAATGAATGATTTGCCTTTGAGATTTCTTGTCACCTTCCTGCTATCTGAAGTATGCATTTCCTTTCAAATGAGATAGTGTTGTTCGTTTCAACCAAGTTGTGCTGCTCTTGCCCTTTGAACTGCACAAAAACCAATCTGTGTTTAAACTAGTCTGACATAAACAGAGAACTTGATTGTTTTACCTAGAACAATTTCCCTAAATACTTCATTTTTCTGGATTCTGTGCCTGCTGAAACAGGTAAGAAGCAGCAGTTGTTCTGGGTAAGGGAAAGTGGCAATGCTAGTGTTCACAAAGTGGTCAGGCTACTGTGGTAAATAAGGACTTGAGGCTCTTGTTCTTTGCTTGCAGCCACTACAAGAAGATCGTTAGTTTCAGACTGTGTTACTAGACAATAATACCCCAGAATAGGACAAAAATTATCCATGGGAGATTAGGACCATTTTCCACTGCACTGCTTTGTTGAACAGTTTTCTTTGCATTGGCAGCTCACAAGTTTCAGATTTTGCTGCTGATTTTTACCACTGCCCCCACTGCCCTCTGCTCAGTGAAATTCCTTTTTTTTTTTTTTTTTTTTATTGCTGGCAGGGAATATGAGAATAAATACTTACTACATGTTCAGTTCAGATTTCTAAGAACTGTTCTATACCACTTCATGAACTTTCCTACCCTGGGATATTACTCTTGTACTCAGCTTGCTGGTGTTGGACTCTGTTCTGCTCTCTTGCCTGTTCTCAAATATGAATCTTATAGGAGGTTTTAGGATGAGTGTGTAGGCGTTGGTTTATTTTGTTTGTTTTGTTTTCTCTCCTCTTGTTGCTTTTGTTGGTTTTACTTATTTACAACTGCTTCATCTAAACAGAGATTGGGAACCACCATGCCTTTTTCATGGAGTCAAAAATATTGCAGAAGAGTTGATTTTCACCACCTTGAGCACACACACACGCACACACAAAACACTGTGGAAAAAGATAATGGTGCAGCATAAATGGTTTTGTAACTACAGTGATTAGCTGGCCTGATGCAGAGTTTAGAAAACTTGATGATTGGCCATGTGTGAGAGAGGCAAACCTGATAATTGCAGCATTTAGAACCCCAGCTTTTTTTAATTAAAACTAATGAATATATGAATAATTCTGTGGTTTGGAGATTTTAAAAGTAATACAAGAGCTGGAAATAGAAATTGTAGGCTGACTGAAAAGAGTATCCTTGTGCCGTAATACTTAATTGATCAATTGTTGGGAGGTGATCTGCTGAAGAGCAGCCCTGTGGAGAGGGACCTGAGAGTTCTGGTGGATAACAAGTTATCCATGGGACAGCAATGTGCCCTGGTGGCCAAGAAGGCCGATGGGATCCTGGGGTGTATTAAGAAGAGTGTGTCCAGCAGATCCAGGGAGGTTTTCCTCCCCTCTACTCTGCCCTGGTGGGACCTCATCTTGAGCACTGTGTTCAGTTTTGGGCTTCCCAGTTTAAGGACAGGGATCTGCTGGAGAGGATCCAGTGGAGGGCAGTGAGGGTGATTAGGGGACTGGGAGCACGTGCCCTGTGAGGACAGGCTGTGGGACCTGGGGCTTTTAGTCTGAAGAAGAGAAAACCTAGAGGGGATTTAATAAATGTTTATAAATATCTGAGGGCTGGGTGTCAGGAGGTAGGGGACAGGCTCTTCTCACTCCCTGTGATAGGACAAGGAGCAATGGATGTAAGCTGCAGCACAAGAGGTTTCACTTCAACACAAAGGGGAACTTCTTTACTGTAAGGGTCACAGAGCACTGGAACAAGCTTCCCAGTGAGGTTGTAGAGTCTCCTTCTCTGGAGACTTTCAAGGCCTCTCTGGATGTGTTCCTCTGTGACCTGAGCTAGATTGTATGGTCCTGCTCTGGCAGGGGGGTTGTACTTGATGATCTCTTTGGGTCCCTTCCAACCCCTGACATCCTGTGATCCTGTGAATTGCTATTTCAAAACCAAAATTTTACATCGGTAGGCATTGGGAGAGTAATGTCAGAAGATTCATAATTACCTGGATCATTACCAACATTAGCTACAAGTTGTTTGTCCATTGCTTGCTTGTCTACTTCAAGTAAGTGTATCCTGGTGTAGTAGAAGAGAGCTTGAAAGTTAATGTGCACAAATGTAGCAGACCCATGCGGCCGGTAACTTCGCAGGTAAAGAGAGGCACGGATGACTCTGTCCAGCTTCCTGGTAGCATTGTATTAAAACAGATAGAAACACATGCTGTGAAACCATTTTGAAAATTCAAGTGAGAAGTGTTTGTTTTTCTGGCTTGCTTATTACAAGTGAAAAATAGTGAAAGGACTAATCTGCTCCCTTGTGAAATTGTCCCAGACATGTAAAGTACATGAATAAATGATTCCAAGTATTCCTTTTTCTGTTGGCTGTTTAATGAGTAACACTAGCCACTCTGTGGAGGATAGCTGAGAGTACAAGCATACTTTAACTATCTTCAGACCTTATAAGGTAGAATTGAGGAAGAATAACAAGCAGCATTTGAAGTGTCTTTATCATGTGTTAACATTTGATTGTGTTGTAAACAGTGGGTGTTACTGGGACTTCCCGTACTTGGCTTTTTCCCCAGTATGTTCCTTACTCCTGACAACCAAAAAAAACCCCAACAAACCCAACCCAGAAGTGTACTGCAAGCACATTGTAAACGCTATCATAGTTGCCTAGTGAATATTCTCTGCAATGCAATTTCAAGTAGTGGAAAAACAGTTTTATCCAGTTAATGGAAGAGACATTATTGACTGTCTCTGATACAGAGAAAATTGAACTATGTTACAGGTGATGAACTGTTTGTTTGTAATGTGTTCTCAAAGTGCAGACATTTGAAAAGGAGACCACTAGATTGCTCATCTCCCAAGAGAAACAAAACCATCTTTTAGCCCTCTAATCTTCATGTGTTGTTGCTTGATGCCCCTGATTGTCCGGATTGCATGTTGCCTTTCTCATCTGACCTAGATCACATTCTTTCTTTTTAATGTATCTTTTAATCTGAATTCTTTAGATAACACCTTCTGAATCAGTTGAACGGGCTAGTTTAAAACACTGCCAAGGGGAAAAAAATCATCTGGAGATTCATTAAAACCCAAACCAAACAAATGAAAAAAAAACCCAACCCGTTCATCCCAAGCAGTTGAAACCTTTCAAAGAAATCTGCAGCTGTTCCAAATGGTGTTTTATTTTTTTTTAAGTTGGAGGTTTTGGAGAGCCTTAGTAGTTGGCAGTGCTGTGACTTCTACTTGTTATCCAGACACTGGATAGTCTAGAGTATATGGATTACTAGAAGGTGATGGAAGATGGAATTTTAAAATCTCCAGAATATGCCTTTATATTTGGGGTGATCTTCATATGCTTAAACTGCTTCTGAAAGACTGTATCTGGGAATCAATACTTTTCACTTTAAGTAAGCAACAATGCTAATATACTACAGTGTTACCTGGCTGCCTGATATAGTGCATCCTGAGAATATCAGAATTAGACCCATAGTTCATGTGGGGCCAACTTACAAGCAAGGCAAAATGACTTGTTCCAGCACATACCTGAACAATTTATGGTACTTGCAATGGGAAATAAGTAACAAGATGCAGAACTTTGCTTTTTGTAGAGAGGGTAGTGAGTGCAATACCCCTGCTATTTAGGGGTGAAAGCTGGCCTTTGTCTCTTAGCTATTCTTGGCTTGGAGGATTCTGAGGCTTTTAATGTGAGGGATGACTAGGATCTTAAAAAATGATTGACATAAGTGCAGACAGTATCAGATCAGATCTAGGAAAGCTACAGTGTCAAGAAACAGGATTTTTTAGGAAAAAGCTATTTGAGGTAATAGATAAAGACTAATACATTAATAGGTAATTTATTATTTAATAATAAATTGGTAAAATTTATCCAAGCACATATACAGGCTGTGCCATGCATGGATTGAGAGCAGCCCTGTGGAGAAGGACTGGGGGGATGTCGATAGATGAGAATCTGACTATAAGCCAACAATGTGCAGTTGTAGCTTGGGACAGTTACATCCTGGACTGCATCAAAGGAAGTGTGACCAGCAGGTTGAGGGACATAATTCTACTGCTCTGGTGAGATCCCACATCAACACTATGAAAACATTAACCTGTTGAAGCAGGTTGAGGAAAGAACCACAAAGATTATCAGAGGACTGGAGCACCTTCCCCGTGAGGACAGGCTGAGACAGAGGGAGAAGAGAGGGGAGACTTCATTGATCTCTACAACTACCTGAAAGGAGCCTGTAGTGAGGTGGGGTTTGGTCTCTTCTCTCTAGTGTCAAATGCTAGAATGAGAGGAGGTGGCCTCAGGTTGCACCAGTGGAGGTTTAGTTTGGATATTAGGGAAAATTTCTTTACAGATAGAGTGGTCAGGCATTGGAACAGGCTGCCCAGGGAAGTGGTGGAGTCACCATCCCTCGAGGTTTTCAAAACAGTGTATGGGCATGGCAATCTGGGACATGGCTTAATGGCCATGGTGGTTGGTTGATGTTTGGACTTGACCTTAGAGGTCTCTTCTAACTGAAAGCATTCTGTTACTCTATAATACAAACTACTAGCATGAAGAAGCTGTAGTCTCTTTGACTGGTGTGTTACCATTGTTAAATTCCTTTGAATCATGCTTTGCAGAGAACTCCCAAATGTGCAAACCACATTCCTTAGTCCTATTACTTATCCCCCCTGCACCCTCCCCCCATGACTATTCCTTTGTTTCCAGTTACTGTCTTGCCAGGAAAAATATATAGAGGATAGCTGGTTGGATGAACATATTGCAGACAAGACAATTTCTTTAATAAAGTCTAACACAAAGTCTGAGAGGCTGTGTCAGAGTGGTAAACAACGGTCTATCCGAGATGAGATTGCCAGATTTTAGAGGAGGTTGCTTAATTTTGGCAAAGCACTAGAGCACATAAGGAACATCTGAAATATCCTTATTTTTGGCACTACACAAACAACAGATTCATTAAACCTTGTTACCTGTGCTTTATGGAAGGCTGTAGGTGTAGAGCTGACAGAATTGCAAGAGGCAGACAGAATGTGAAAATGGCCACAGCCAGTTCAGAAGTGTTCGTAATAGTAAAATTTGCTGTGCACAGAGAAGGTCAGCCACAAATACAACTGCAGGGCTGTGGGTCTGTATTCCAGAGTTCTCTTCCGTTATGCATGAGAACGCAGCTGATGGTAAAGAGAGGCTCCAGGTTCATGGTCTGCTAGCAAGTGTTAAGTAGGCATAATGCGCTGTCAGCTGGCAAGTGTGCATCTTTGTGTGTGGTCTTGCGGGTAATGCTTTTCAGAGATTTGATCTGACTGGGAAACTTGGCACTGCAATTGATGTGTGCTGAAGAAATAATGACAGATCTAAACACTGGGTATCAATCGTCCTGTGGTGGCCAAGTTGCTGACCTGGTAAACTGGAGAGCAAAATTTCCATAGGACAGAAGTCACAGGACAGACAACATGCCATGCAGAGCGCTGGGGGCAGAGGAGTAGTTTACAGGCAGGACTGTGTAGGAGCTGCTACTTTGTAGACTTAAGTTACCAGACCAAAGAGTAAACTTTTGCCTTGCTCCTAAAAGAAGCTGACTTTAGGAGCAGGCCAACTGGGCCTTTCATACCTTTGGCTTAGAGACTGAATTATCTAGTGGTGAGGCAACCCATGCTGTTTGAGTGGCCAATGCTGATACAACTAGGTAATAGATTATTAAATGCCTTACATGAAGGATCTGTGTGATTTCAAGGGTCTGTGTTTGGCTTCAGATGAGTCTCCCCCTGCCTTTTGTGCCTGAAGGTTGCAATGTCCAGTATTGCTGGGATAGTATCTCTTTTAATTGTCACCTTTGTTGCAGATTTATTCTCCTCTTTATCCGCTTCCTCCCCAAGACCTGCAGATCCTCAGGGGAACAGTGCATTATTATTAGGTCTCCAACTGTTCTTCCTGTCGCTGGGCAGCATGCAGTGGGATTAATATCATGACACGTTTTCATCATCTTGTAAATCTAGTCAGAGTATAGGTTTTGTTGGAGTACATTGGTCCATCATTGCAAGTCTTTGAACAGTATCAGCTCTGCTGTTGAATATGTGAACAAGTTTCCTTGTAAAAACTGTGTGTTGCATCTGGCTAGGCTTACGATGTTGCTTTCTGTGCCCTATGGTTGGCTTGGGTCATCATTACTTTTCCAGCTGGTTGCTGCTCCCATGTTCTCTCCCCTTCTCCTTTGTAACCTGGTGTGTGGCTTTTCAGTGCTAGTAAATCATACTACTTGCCTGCTTCAGTCAATAGCTGACTGTGTAGGTGATAATACAGTACTTCTGCTGGAAGCATGATGCATTATGGCTTTGTACATGTAGTATAACCAAAAAGATAATTTGTGAAAGAGGGCTTGAAAACCTAGTTATGTGGTAGAAAAATAATTAGCAAGTTCAATGCACTGACATTTTAAGCAATTAAATGTTTTCAGGAGAAGAAAGAAAAACTCTTGGTTGGGAGTCATCTAGCACTTTTTGTTATTTCTAATAGCTGGTGCTTTCTTACCTTGCTAGTATTGAGAAATGTGTAAGTTTTTTACAGTGTGTCTAAGAGACATGTCTTTTAACTTGTGCAAAGTCTGCCTTTTCTCTTAATTAGATATTGAACTGTTCTTCCCAACTGGTAATTGCAAAAGTCTTTTAAAAAGATTTGTATTTAGTTCAGTTGTTTGTTACTGCATGGAATTGCTGTCAACAGTGCAAAATGTAAATAAACCAAACAGTTAAACAGTGTGGCTGCATTTTATTTATTTATTTATTTATAGCTAGCATTATGTCTTGGGGTTTTTGGACCTGATTTTGTAACGAGGTAGTTTCTCTTTACTTCTCTGGATGAACTTCAGTGTTTTGGAGGAAGATATTTTGTCTGTGTTGGCTTGCAGTGTAGTTCCTTTGTAATTATGGTTTTTTTTTGAGTTTATGCTATATATTTAAATTGAAAACTTCTGCTTCAGCTGAGAATGGAACTGAATAATCAGACTAAGTGAGCTTTTAAAATTGCACATGACTAGAGCATTTGTATTTGAAAAATGTGCATTTGGAGGAGAAAAAAAATTAAAGTCAATGCATGGCTCTTTTCAAAACGGTGTAATCCTTTTTAAGGTGAATTCAAGATTTGATTCCTGGATGCAATGGCATTTGACTTGAATCGCTTGGTCCTTGTTTGTCGTGTGTTTAGACAACGTTTGTGGATTATTTGCTTTTGGACAGCTGCTTCTGCTGTGCACTGTACTTCAGCACATGCTCCCTTTCCCATAGATCTTAGACATACTACTGTGGAGCACACATTGTTGATTCCCAACTTCTGGAACAAATTGTAAATTTGAAAGTAGTAGTGCAAAACACGACTAGCAAAGCTTCTAAGGGCAGTGTTGTAACTGAATGAATTTGCGCTAATGAAGTATTTTTGCTGGTGAATGAGGGCAGATTTGAACAAAATCAACAAAATCTGAATTTCTATAAACTTGATACTTGATACTTAGCTGAAGAGTGGGCCTGCAAGTGCTCTAGCTCCCAGTTCACAGTAATTTAAGCCTGTCTATTTCAGTTTTGAAACAGCTCTTAGGATGCTCTTTCTGTTTTGCATAGCGTTGAGGCTACTTCAAAAGACTGAATAGGCTCATATATTCAAGATTACATGGCATGTATATTTTGACTGTGGGGAAAATGGCTAATTAATCTGGTGAAGTTCATATGGAGTTCTCCAGGTACAAATGAATGAATTTTGACATTTGCAGGTTTGGCTTTGTGTGAAATCTGAAGCATGGATACATAGCTTTTGAGTCAGTTCTCAAGTCTTTGGCTGAACAAACCTTATTTAAAAATACTGTTTTGTCCCTTTGAGCTTGGCTATGTTTTCTCTCGCTCATTTGTTCCTTATTCCTTTCCCAAGACCAAAACCAGGGAAAACTCCCAACTCTTTGTTGTTGAATGGTTCTAAAACAGTAAGATTTTACGTCTTCTGTCATCAACTTCGAGTGAGCAGTGCTAAGTACTGTGAGTATTCATTGGATGTTCTGAAGGGTCAAACCCCAAAACATGCCATATCCCAGACAATGGGCTAAGCACCTGCAAATGTGCTAACATGGATGGTTCCTGGGCTCCAGATGGTCAAGGCAATTACGTAGCATGTGTGGTTAACATTGTCAGCATCCGTGAATGTGCAAACCTGGACAATTGCTGGGCTCCAGATAAACATGTAGCACATGTGATTAACTTTGTAACACAGCTGTGAACCGTGTGTTCCCCTGGCCATCCTGTAGCTCCAGATACCAAGTTTCTGTGTTATGAAAGGACATTAATTGTCTTGGGACAGTATTTAAACCAGCTGAGAAGTCAGGCAACTTCTCACCCAGACAGCAACAAGAGCCAGATGCTGCCCGAGTAGCAGCTAAGAACTTGTCCTGACAGGCAACAACTACACCTGGGCCTTGCACCCGCACCAAAGCAGAAAGGGGAAAAGCTCCAAGAGAATTGAATCCCTGAAGATGGTAAAGACCAGCAATGGAGCACACAGGAGAGAGGCCCCTAGCCCTCTCCAAGCCAGGGATTGCTCGAATTATAGCCACAGTATCTGGAAAGATACCAGACAGAGGAGCAAGTCATGAGTACTCAGCTAATCTGCCACAGGATCCCATTTGTGGGAAAACCACAAATCACAGAACCTATATTTCTAATCTGAATCACTGTATTAGAAATGTTAGATCTGTGCTTAAATCATTTAACTGTCTTTATATGTGGAATGTAATAGCTACAACCAAATAGAACCTATACTTTGTCAGTAAGTTACAGAGGTGTTTGAAGATACCACCGCCCAAGATATTAAGTAGTAAAATAGATAAAAATATACATTTTATTACAGTTTTGGAGCAAACCTTAGTAACTAAAAAATTGGTCTTTGACCACTTTTAAATTATTTGGTCTGATTTGTAAGAATCTGAAAGAGCAACAAGGTTCCTGTGCATCCGTTAAATTCAACTCCTGTGCTGCATTGCTCTTGCATGGTCCTGTGGGTTGTGGAATGGCTGCCTTGTACTGGCAAGGGGCAAACTGATCCATGCCTTTTTTGTTTTATCTCAAACACAGTGTCTGCTTCTATATTGTTCCTCCTTGTAAGAAGGTAAAAGGATAGAAGGAAAGCCAGAGGAGAGTTTCATTGTGTCTAAAGCTCCTTAGAGTTTTACAGTCTTCTCAAGATGAGCACTTAAGTGAAGGATTTTGAATACGTTTTGTGGCTTTCTTTAAAAATCTGAAAAATGAAATAAGTATTTAAAAAGTTAAATTTCAATTTGATATCCACTTGATAGCTCCATACTGGACTGCTTCTGTCATTGATTTTGCTTTTTAAAACAGTGTTTTACAGCCTACTTAAAAATGATTTTCCTACATGTGGGAAATAGTGAAGTAATTAAACACATTTGGATCTATGCATAAATTTTCTAAAATTAACTGTCTCTTTCACACTAATCTTTCTTGTCTTTAATTGGGTTGAAATGTGTGAAAGGAAAAAAGGTTTGATAGGGATGTATTTTTCAGAGTATTTTAACTACAGAACACGTAGAGTTGTTAGATAATGCTTGGGCCAGGGAGGTAAGAACCTTCTGTTAAAAGGGGAAATATTTGTTGTATTGTTTGTTGCTGCATCACTTCTGAGTGAATTACCTGCCGTTTCCAGGCTTTAATATGGTTCACTTCAGTAGACAAATTCAGGTGGGCTTCAGTTAGGAACAAATTATCCTATCACTTCAAGAATTAAAAATCCTTAATCATGAAATTGTGATTGTCACTTTATTACCACATTATTATGGATGCATTTAATGTTAATTAGTTTACATTTTCCTTTTTTTGTTTCCTCAGCAGAGTTCACCAACCTATTCACTAATGCAGTGCTAACAATTTTGGTCTTCAGATATGTCTAATAAACACACTAATTAGCATGACCAACTTACACAAAAACTGAGAAATCGTTCTGAAAGGTGCCCAATGGACACATTTCAGATGGAAATGAAATATATTTAGATGGGTATCCTGCTGTAGTAGTGTTGATGTAAAATAGTGGAATAAACAGATGAAACAGCTTGATTATAGCCACGACTCTTGTTCTGGCTTTAGTTACAGCTGAATTCTTACCCTCTCCTTTCTTCTCTAGAATTGTTTCCAGTGCTGAGTAGGAAGCTAACTTGTTTCATGTGTGTATATAAATAAATTGGAACCCCAAAGCAAATGTTAAATGTTTTTGCCCTAGGGAACTTTTTACTTTCGACTCCATCGTCATTGTTTTCAAAGTATGTTTGCTGTTATAAATTCCAGTTTACAGAAAAAATTAGTTTATTATGAAGCATATCTTGGGATCAGCATTCAGTCTTTCACTTTCTATAACAAATTTGAGACACATGCATTTTGTGTGCAACTTTTCACTTTTGGGTAAGTGTTTAATCTTCTTGTCGTGTTTCATGTCACAGTAGCACTGTTGTTTTCTTCCTCTGACAGCCCGACACTGTTTAAACATCTGTCTAATTTTGTGGATAAGCCAGTTTTAAGAGAAGACAAAAAAGCGGCAAAATCACGTGAGGCATGTCACAATAACTTATTTTCAGAAGCAGCAGGCTTGCAGAAGGCACAACTTGCTCTATTCCATCTTGATTTCTGCTGACAGCAGGCTGTGGTGTTAAGCACATGTAACAGAAATCAGGAGTATTTCAGACAACAGAAGTATGGGAGAGTACATATCTTACTGTGAAATGAAAGGCAAAGCTTGTTGGAGGGAGAAGTTTGTGGAGCCCATATATGACTGATCTGTACTGGTATCTTTGTCTTTTTAAGGAAAATGTCTGCTTTATGCCATGTGTCTTAAGGATTATGGTTTTCTTACTGTACTGTTCATGATACAAGTCTTGTGCCTCACTTTCAACCCTTTCAACAGTTTTGGGGTTTTTAATGTAAGAATGCATAACTGAAAGTTACCTATTATTTAAAGGTTTAATTCTAGAAATTAAGTGGCAGGAAGGTGTTTTTTCTTTTTTTTTAACAGGTATAAATTTGTTGTAGTAAAAACTTCCATTAATGTCACATTTTTAAGGACAGGAATGAGAAAAAGAATTGGGAGAGCAATGCACGTGTAGAGTGGAAGAGAGGATTAATTTTTAATATGAAAATCCCTTCTTGTCAGTAGTTGTATATACAGCTGCTTTGTGCTCATTTCAGATTTTCTATTTTGAGGTGGTGAACTGAGCCAAGTGATGTACTGTGTATGTTCTTTTCCCTTGGAAGAAATTAAAGATGGAAGGTTAAATACCTTTTATGTCAAGGGTTACACTTTTTTGCCCCCTATTTTTTCCCCCCTCTATTGGTACAGATTTTGCTTGGTATCTGTGTTGAATGTAGACAAATTTGGTGAGAATTTGTAGAACTGGTGGGTTTCCTTAGGTCCCAAAGATTTTAGTTGAAGTTTTCCTTTCTGGCATAGAGGAGATGCTTCCTTGTGATGAAGACATCTGTTGTTAGGTCCAGAGTTATACTCCTCTTTGATTGTCTGTCTTCACTGGAATCCAGTGGGTTAAACAATGCTTGTCTGCAAAGGGGGAAAAAGAAGAGAAAATCACTTGGATGTCTTTGCAGGTTGACATAGAGGGTAGAAAAGTATTCATGGTATCCAGGGGCTTGTCAGTCTGCCATGGACCTTTGTACCTGTCTATAGAATAATAGTTTTCAGGCTCTTATGACTTTATTCTTTTCTCAGTAGGTACAAATATGCACTTCCTATGGAAATTACTGATCTTACCCACTGTTAAGCAGCAATGCCATTAAAATGTGAGGGTTCAGTCACAAGGATAATTATTGGTATATCTTTACAAAAGATGCTTCCTGCACAAAACTCAAATTTCAAATTTTGGTTTGTGTTTTGGTGTTCTGAATGATAATATCTTTGGGCCTTTGAAATACTCTCACCAGCAAAGCTGATTGATCAGACAGAAGTGCTAAACCTGTGTTGAAATATTAACTGAAATACTTCTGTTAAAATTATGAGCTCTCCTTCTTACTCTGTCTTCTGAGGATGGGAGGGAGTTTCTTGTGATATTTCCAGAGCACTGTGATACATCAGGTTCTGTGTTTTTCTGCTTGGCCTGGCCTGGACTTTTTGTGTATCCCTGGTTTATTTCACCTTTCGCAAGGTGTGTCATGGTGTAAACATCACGGCATACTAGATCAAAATACGCAACAATGGTTTTATTAGACAGACCTAATAGAATGTCTGTATAAAGAAATAGTATTCAGTCATTGAAAGCAGCTTTGTCACTCCTACCTTCATCCTCAAGTAATGCAAATTTTGATGGGTGAGCATCACCCCAGGGGAGAAATTCTAAGAGCTTGAAAATTCTCCTTACCTGCCAACTTTGAGAAATAGAGATCTGTCCTGTGGGGTCATGCCTCAACTTATGTGAAGTCCAGGTTAGCAAAATAGAATAGCTTTCCTCATTCTCAGACTTTCTTGCCAGGTGAGAAGCTAATGGAAAGTAGAAATTAAATACTTAGAGAACATCTTCCTCTATCACATGCAGTGATCTGGACCACTAGCTGGAAGCAAATACTAATACTTTTTTTCCCCCATTAGTGTATAAGCAAAGCAGTATGTATTAGAAGGGATACTGCCACCTGCAAACTATGCGCTGTCAAAAGTGAAGTCACTTGACTGCAGGACATGCTTCTGTGCTTTCAGAGACTTCTAAAGTGGTTACTGCAGCCTTTAAAATTGTCAGGGACATAACAGGCTTTTCTCAGTTCCTTGTGCAATGGTGAGGGAAGTGTGTTGTTTCCATTGTTTTAGGATGACAGTAGGTAGAGAGGGAAACACAACTTTTTTTAACAAGGTCTGCTTTGTCCATTGATGTGTCACTAGCAGTGTGGGAAGCCTTTGTTCTGCTGGGATACATCACAGGAGTGCCCTGTCCAGGTCTGCACTTTTTCAGTTAGGGAAAAAAAAATCAAAGCACAATGAAAAACCAAACCAAAGCAAAAGACAAACCAAATCAAACCCCCAAATCCAGCAACAATTTTTTTTTTTTTTTTTTTTTTGGGGGGAATCACTGTGCTGTCATGAGCACAGAATATGACAGAATGAGCCTTCATTTATTTATTTATTTTTAGAGTTGCTATTGTATGTTTCTAAGCCTGGAGAATGGAGCATTTTCTTGCAGGGCCATCTAATTCAAGTAAATACTTAAAGGTGCTTTAAGAAAATTATTTATGTGGATTCATTTTTTCTCCCCTTCCTTCTGGATTTCTTTTCCTTCTATATATACACTCTCCTTTTATCAGCAGATCAGAGGAAGAAACTGTTGCCACTGAAAAGAGGGGCATGTCAAACTCCTTCAAATCAGAGATAAGCTTTTTCTTCTTCTTCCTCTTGGACTCCTTTAGTAATAGTTGATCTGTCTTCTTGCTGCTCTTTTGGATTATCATGTGCTGTTGGCCTGATCCAGTGTGTTAGTCTGTCCACTCAACACTTGTAATATAATCCTAACTAAATGTGTCACCATGAGGAACTTTTTACACTTAATTGGAGTTTGTTACTAAAGTGGATTTATATTATGCTGAACTTTGGTTATATGCCAGGGAGATTTCTTAAAAAAACTTTCAAGGAAAATGAGTGAGCTAATGAAGGTCTTTGATCTCTTCTCCACAGAAGCTAACTGATGTTTGGTTGCTCATAATTAATTTCATCCTTCAAATTAATTTTCATGAGCTTTAGAAATTACCAGTGAAGTAGTAGTTCATAGCTCTGATCTTTCTTGTAGATGTTGGTCTTAATTGTAGCTTTGGGAAATTCTGTTTATGATAGAGGACAGCATACTGCCATACCCTTGCTAACAGCATTACATTCTTGGCCTTGCTTGTTGCTACCTTTTCAGTGTCGCTGTCTCCTGAGCAGTTGCTCTTTTCTCCTCGTGTCCACTCACAAAGATAGCGGCTAGCTTATCACAGCATGTCTACAGATATGTGTCTAAGGAGCACTTGAGTTTTTGGTTTATACAGCCATTACTGATTCAGTTTATAGGTGAAGTAGCTTAAAAGACTTTTGCAGAATGATGCATGACAAAGGCATTGGGGTCATTTAGCTTTAAGATTACTATTACTGTGCTACAAGTAAGCAGTTTACTCCTGCAGTGCCTTCCAGTAACGGCAAAAGATTCTGCAAATTCCGTGTCTGCCTCTTTCGCAAAAAAAAATCCAGATGTCAAATCTCACAAAACTAGAAATTACTGTTCAACTGACCCTCAGTGCACATTCTTATAAAATCTAAAGATTTGATCCTAGGATCATATGTTAAATAAGATTAAATTAGTTTTAAAAGCTGTTCTGCATATTACTCATGCTAAGTCTCCTACTTGTCTTGAGTGAGCATCTTAGGATGTTGGACACAGTTATTAGGTGGGGTTTTGCTGTCCCTGAGGAGGTGTTTTTAATGACTTTGGTCTTGCCTGTCTGAAATAGTTGAAATGTGAATTGTACTCTTTTTTTAGTATACCTCTTTGTGTGTGTGCACTGTGTCAATTTATTGTAAAGGAAAGCCTGGTAGGAACATGATTTAGACCAAGCTTCTTGCAGTAGTGGACTAATGAGTCAGCACTTGTCTAATGCTTCAAAAGAATGCTGTTACATCATCTCATTTTCCAGTGAAATAGTTCAGTAAGACAAAGCAGTTCATTGCTTTTGTGTTTTCATCTTTGAAAACTGTTGAAAAGTCTGGAAATGTTCTATTTTGTATTTATATTAAATTAATATGGTAGAAAGAACTTTTGCTCTTACAACCTGGAGCTGCAATGTTCACTTACACTGAAATCACATTGAACTATGATTCCTTGTGGAGAAAATGGAAGGTGGAGTCTGTCATACCAAGTGGAAATTTTTCCTTTAGAATGAGACAGCTAAATATTCCATAGGAAATTTTCTTTCATGTGTAGGGCTTTGAAGTACAGTGTTAGTGGAGGAAGAGTAGGAAAGGGAAAGATTTGGTCTGTGCATTGTAATGCAGTGAGTCTCTTACACTAGCGATGGACCCACTAGTAATGGAAAGCCACTTTGCACATAATTGCAAGTTCTCTAGCCCTTCCACTGCTGTGCTGCTTCAAAATGACAGCAATGACGTTCTCCTATGTTTCCTCATTTTTCATAGGCTTCCATTTCTGTTGAAAATAAAAGCACTGAAAGGTTTTATTTACTTCTGGTAGAAATGAGAGGTGAAAACAGCTCTTGACAGTTGTCCCGAGGCAGCAGAAAAACCAATAATGAAAGAAATAGTTCAGTGTCTGTAAACTATGTGGTCTGAAATGAATACATCTCTCGGCCCTTCATGGAGATATGCTGGTTAACGGCATTTCACCAGGCTCAGGAGTATTGTGGGTGATATCTGTTACGTAAAATATTAGCTATTATTGCAGTGTGAATGATTAACATTACATTTATCCCTAGACATCGTTTACATATACAATAAAGTATCTCAAGTAATTTGTATTTTCCTTTCTTTGGTATAAAATAAATAAAATGTTCTGTCACCGAGTGACCCAGAATATTGCAAGGCTTTTGAATCCATCCAGTCTTTTCTCAGACAAATTTGAAATGCTACTTAGGCAGATGGAAGAGAAGATGATTTAGATGTAACACTGCAGAAGGACAGAGATTGCAGGGAGATAAATGTTATTGGAATTTAGAATTGTTTCCGTGTTGCTTTATGAAGCGGTTCTGGATCTGTTGCTCTCTCCAAGCTAGCAACCTGGAAATAATGGATTGGATTGTAATTCAATATGCAATTTTTGCTTTATGTACCTCTTCAGACAACAGTAAAAGAGTAGGCAGGCTCATCTTCAAAACAAGCACGTTAATACTAGAAACAAACCTATCTAGAGCTGTCTCAAAGTAGTGTGTTCTCAGTAGAAACAGGCAATAAAAAATGTGGTCTTGGTGTCTGTGGTGGGTTGAAGGTTCCCCCAACATTAACTTTGCCAGACCAACTCAGTTAGAAACAAATGAAGCCGAAAACCACCACAACATCTAATCTCTTCAACCTCTGTATTTTACATTTCATACTTTTAACATTTATTTATTTATTTGTAATTGCCAGTCTGTAGAGCAATAAAATAAATACTAATGAGGCAGGTGAATTTCCAAGAACAGATTGGATTTTTTTATTTTATTTTTACGCTTCATGATGCATCAGACTATGTTATGATAAAAAACACAGCAGACATTAGATGACATGCTTGGACTACTACATGCATGGGGAAGGTAGGATAGGAGCTGAGTAGGCCTCTGTGCAAACAAGAGGAGGTATTTTTTTTCACAGATAGCTGTCTGCAGCTCCAGCCTCAGATGACTGATGATGCATATAATTTAGAAAGCTTGGTACTTACTGAAATATTTATGCTTCCCTGGACTGCCTTCTTCCATGTATGTAAGGTTAATCTGAGAAGCTGGCCAAAGGACAAATGGGTTTCATCCCATTTAGCAGCTGAGGAGTATCTGTGTCCCTTGTGGCGAGGTGCGGCATTTGCTTTTTCTGAAAGCTGCAGAAGAGCTCTTGCCAGCATTGCTGCCAGGAAACTAGCCTTGTGATGAAAGAGGTGCTCTCTCCTCACCCTTAAGTGTGCTTTAATGGTTAATTGCAGTTTGTTATGGAACCATTAAATGCTGTTGCTTGATTTGAAAGGATACTATTTCAAGGTGGTTGGGTTTTGGGTGGCTTTTGTCTGTTGTGTAGGTTTTGTTTTGGTTTTGTTTTACTTCTCTTCACAGCTCTGTGTTTCTACTGTGATCCTTTAGTGCTGTTTGTATGCTATTTAATGTGAAAAACTGTTCAGATGGACGTTTTTGTGACAAAATAATTTCAATATAATTTAACTTGTATTAGTGCAATTTTGCCTGTAACAAGTTAACATAAAAAGCCTCCATCGTGTGTTCCTTGTACCCTCTTGCATTCTCCACCTTTTAGTGGACAATGTTATCATTTTGATATTGTTCTTCCCCTCCCTCACTAGTTTTTAAAACAATTTATTTGTTTGTGTATAACTATTTTAAAGATGCTGCTATAATAAAGTTAAGACTATGTTTTGAAGGAAAATGCCCCCAAAAGTATGTGTCTTGTATTTTGTAAACATTGGAGAAACAAATAAATAAATAAGCCTTTCAGGAATGACTTTGCTGTATCCTGCAGGTTTTTCATTAGTATTCTGAGAGTTAAATAACTTGCCCATTTTTTTTCTTGATCCATTGCTGTAACTACAGTAACCATTTTAAATGTGTTTGATTTAGTCCCGGTAGGCAAGCAAAAAATTAATATTTAGAGCAATTCATAGGCAAAGTGAACTTCATCCCAGAGGATTTAAGAGATGAATTAATTAACTGTTGTTGGCTTCAGAATTAGGGTAGTATCGACAGGTTAAAAGTTGTTTTGTTGGGTTTTTGGCTTTTTAAACAAACTCCTAATTTTTTTTTTTTTCATCATAAGAAACAGACCCACTCTCCCCAGCCCCACTCCAATCCTCCCTCTCCCTCCCTCAAATAATGGAGCACTCATTGAAGCTAACGTTACAAAAATGCCAAACAAACCACAACCAAAGGTTATAATATCCAGCAGCAGGTTGAGTGTAGTTTCATTGCAGTTAGCATTATGTTTTAAACCTGCAAATTCAGAATGTTAAATATTGGGCACATATTTGAGCTTGTGTGTATTTTGTTGTTGTTGTTGTTGTTTGCAGCTTTGTAATTTCATTTCTAGGATCAAAACACAAAACCCTAATGCTTAGCTTGCTGTCATTCATCTTACAGTTATATATAATATTAGATATAATACACATAATAGACATAAACACATATATGCATTTCTCTGTATGCCTATATGTATAAAAATACAGATACATCATATGTTATATTAGGTCTACTATATATTGTAGCTGTGTATCACACAGATGTATTTGTCCTAAAGGGTCAAACCCCAAAATGTGCCCTAGCCTGGACAGTGGGCTAAGCACCTGCAAATGTGCAAACCTGGACAGTTCCTGATGTCCAGATGGTCAAGGCAGATGTGCAGCACATGTAACTAGCTGTGTAAGCGCCTGTGAATGTGCAAAGCCAGACACTTCCTGGGGTCCAGATAAACATGTAGCACATGTGACAAACTTTGTAACACAGCTGTGAACCGTGTGTTCCCTTGGCCATCCTATAGGTCCAGATACCAAGTTTCTGTGTTACCAAAGGGCATTAATTGTCTTGGGACAATATTTAAACCAGCTGAGAAGTCAGGCAACTTGCCTTGTTCTCACCCAGACAGCAACAAGAGCCAGATGCTGCCCGAGTAGCAGCTGAAGGGTCTGCCCTAGCAGACCAGCTACACCTGGGCCTTGTTCTTACCACAAAGAGACAAGAGCCAGATGCTGCCTGAGTAGCAGCTGAAGAATTGTCCTAACAAGCAAGAACTACACCCAGGCCAAAAGCCACGAGAGTTGAATCCCAGAAGAGGCTAAAGCCTGACAATTGATCACACAAGAGAGGCCCCTAGCCCTCTCCAGACAAGGGTTGCTTGAATTATAGCCACAATGTCTGGGAAGATAGTGGAGCAAGTCATGAGTACCCAGCTAATCTGCCACAGGATCCCATTTGTGGGAAAACCACAGATCACAGAACCTGTATTTCTTATTTGAATTGCTGTATTGGAAATGTCAGGTATGTGCTTAAATCATTTAACTGTCTTTATATGTGGAATGTAATAGCCACAACCAAATAGAACCTATAAATATACTTTGTCAGTAAGTTACAGTGGTGTTTGAAGATACCACTGCCCAAGATATTAAATAGTAAAATATATTAAAATACACATTTTATTACCGTGTTGGAGACACTATTGGAGATATACATTGTATCTAGTACAGTAATATATAGCCAGTGCAAGAAATAATTATAATAATATATCCTGTATCTTGGTGCATATCTATTCAAATAAATATATATTTCTTTGTGTATGTATCTATATAGCTACAATGCATGTTCAGTGGTCAGATTGATCCACATGGGAGAAATCTTGCATGTGTGAGGGTAAAGCCTTTTTAGGCAAGGTGCAAGTTCTTAGCTCAAGGGACTTAATTTCCAGTAGTGACATTTGTTGACACAAAATTAAGTTCAGTTTTCTCACAAATGTAATTTCAAGCAGGAGTTTTGGACATGAAAGTGGTCTGTCATGTGAGGCATGGTAAAAATCATGGAATTAGTCATTAACATTTGAAACAGTGTTACTACTTATGCTGTATGGTTTTAAAAGGTTGTTTTGTCAGATTTGTAACCTAAGTACTTTTTAGAAGGTAGAAGTTTGAAAAACAATGGTTTCTACAACACTTCTCCATTTCCTTCATAAGCAAATATCAACATATGGTATCTGAATGTGATTCACAGAATCACCTCCTCAGTAAAGACCTTAAGATCATCAAATCCAACTGTAACCTAACATCTTCCTGTGAATTAATGGCAATTACCTTCCTATATTATTTCTTGTGTTGTGCAGTTAAGAGTAAATTAAAGAAAGGCATAAGAAAGAAATACAAAATCAAAGTGCCTACACGAGGGCAGCAATTTAGATAGGTGCAAGTTCTTTGTAACTTGTTTTAATGTGTTTGGTCTTTTGACAGGTACTGTCCCATACTTTGGTCTGCTGATACACTTAGATTTCTATGTAGTCCAGCAGTTTGTTGCTAAGTGCTCCCCACAATACAGGTATTGCTTTTGTTTGTCATCTCTTCAGGGAACTTTTGGGGAGGCTAATGAAAGCTCTCATAAACCATGGAGAAGTTAGAAATGATGGGAGATTAAGGAGGTACCTCCAAAGCGTTATCGCCCTACCTGGTGGTGCCATGGTGGAAACTTTGCTGTTCTGGTGGCTCCTGCTGTGGCTAGCTGTGTAGCTTATGGACATGGGGGGTCTGCTGCTGCCAGAATGCAAACATAAATGCTGAAGTCACAGTTTTATCTGAAAATCTGAAATGGGTTTCAGTTGCTACTTCACTGGGTAATGAATTTATTGTGGGATTCTGTGCTTTACCAGGAACTTGGTCTAAGCCTAATTAATCATTAAAGGTTGTCAGTGTACTATGGTAGAACTTATTATTAGAGACTGTGTGTATTTCAGAGAGCTGTGACCCTTTCATGAGTAACTATAGAAACCTCAGCAACAGTAGTTATTAGCTTAAATTATGGAGTGCAGTTTTTTTAGAGAATATTGGCCAGAGTCAGTGGCTAATAATTTTGATGTCTAAAATGATGAAGAAAAAAATTGTAAAACTAGAATTCCGGTTATTTAACTTGGAGTAACAATGTGATAAATGGAGTACTAGATTTCACAAGGTCCCTTCTATCCTAAAGAATTCTAGAATACTTGCATGAGTTAGTAGACACCACTAAATAAATAACTTGCATATTTTCTGAAGTTACTGTATACAAAACATTTTATGTCCATGCCTTTTTTACCGGATTCACAATTTGAGTGGAATTTGCCACAACAGCAGATAAAATGTCTTCAGTTTTTTGTTTTATTTTTCAGTGTATTTCTAATATTTATTTAATATTGGAGTTGATTTACACTGGTAAATGTACTGAAAAAAATGTTGATTTGCAAAACAGTATTATGTGCAAGTGTCTCTGTTGAAACAGAAGGGGAAAAAGAGGAAATGTCAAATGTAAATGTTGCTTCAGAACATTAAGGCCTGTAGGTATAGCAGGTTTGAAAATAGCTATTGATATTTGTACAGACAGTTAGAGAGAGTTGATGCCAGTCTGTGTTTTGGAAGAGAATTTAAACTCAGTCCTTCATGACTTAAATTACATTATAACTTTTTTTTTTTTTTTGAAGAGGAAAGGAAACCTGATTTGAAGGATGCGATCATTTCAAGGTCCTCTTACCATTTCTTGATCAGTATGGCACAGGCCAGTGTGGGGAGATAGGTTATTGGACTATATGAGATAAACAAATGCAATATGGCAATGCTAGTGTTTTCTGTGTTGCTGGAGAAATGCAGGAGGGCTGCACATTAGGACACTAGGTGTACTAAAGATGCTTCTCAAATGTTTTAGGGTAAATACAGCCCTAGCTGAGAGAAAGATAAGCCATTTCAGCAATGATGCTCTCTTAAAAGATATAAATCACAGCCATCATGCTCTGGAACAGATCAGTGGAGTTGAGTGAGACCATCCTCTGTGTTTGTGGGCAATGATACGGAAGCAAGCCCATGGGTAGAGATGAAATTTGTTTTGATGGCAGGATCAAAATGTTGAAATTAGCCAGTGCGAAGAAATACATGCCTTAACTTGGCATAAATGTTGTCCCACTCATGAGTCATTGAGCTGCTGGAGTAATTAAACCTGTCATTGTTTCGGTTTTCTGTTCCTCTCTGTGTATTTTATATTATATTGCAGGGTGTTCAGTCTGCAGGTGTTTTGCTGGCAGGATGCCACTAACTTACTGAGACAGGACTGTCTGCTGACAAAGCAGTCCCTTCAGCTGGTGTGTATATGATCTACAGTCTCCAGGGTACTTTCACATAAATAATTTGTATAAAATGTTTACCTGCTTAAACTAATGTTGAAGGAGACAAACTTCATTGTTATGCATATATTAATCTCATAGTGATGTTTTAATAACTGGAACCTGCATAACTATGTGATGGGTTGTTGAAGTGGCCAAAGATTGCAGGTAGTGTTTTTTGTCACTGCCAGTATTTTAAAGGAAATATATCTATCTGTCTGAACTGTGGATCTTGAAGGCTGTGTTTTATTACAAGAGAAACTAGAATCTTGGAAGTGCTTAAAAGGAATAAATGCAAATGTGGAGTGTGGCAGAATGCGGAGAGGATGGGTAGAATAGCTCTGTGAACGGTACTCCACCGTGCCCAGATCTTAGGTTTGTTTTCAGTTCAGCAGTCCTTCGTGCTTTCTTGGGCTATCATCAAATTCTCTGAAATCTGAAATTTTTGTGCCACCTCCAAGACCTGTATATGTTCTCCCTGCTTTCTTTGAGAAGGCTCACCTTCCCACCTGCTCTGTAGAGGAGAATATGAGGGGACGGGGATGAGGAAAATGGGGTAGTTTGTGTGAGCTACTTGTCTTCTACTGTGTTCTGCATGACTCACTCACAGCTTAGTATGCTCAGGAGCTCCCCAAGCAGTAGCTGGGAGAGGCTACCTGGGAGCCTTCCATCCTTTTGACCTGCCATACCCTTCCGACCTGCCATACTCTTCTGAAGGTAGTAACTGCAAATCTCTAGGTATTATCTATCATAATGTGCATGGTCTTTTTCCCCCTCTATGTTCTAACTTGTGAATCATGTGACTGATTTCTTATGTTGACTGTAATCTCCTTATGAAAAATCTACATATTCAAACCAACAAGTTTTCATAAAATATAGCTGTTGGTTTTACCAGTTTTTATGCCTTTCAGGCCTTCTGGGCTTGAAGGTTACATCAGCTGATCAGCACTTGTGTGTATATATTAAATGTTCTTTAGCATTTAGGTACTGGACTGTCAGACTTGTGCAAAGATTTATTAAGTTGTGGCTCCCTGTAAAACTTACCTTTAAAACAAATGAACAAAACCAACAACAGTTTATCTTCTCTTTGGAATGGAATAGAATGGAATAGACCAGGCTGGAAGAGACCTTCAAGATCATTGCATCCAGCCTATCATCCAACACCACCTAATCAACTAAACCATGCAACCAAGCACCCTATCAAGTCTCCTCCTGAACACCTCCAATGATGGTGACTCCACCACCTCCCTGGGCAGCCCATTCCAATGGGCAATCACTCTCTCTGTGAAGAACTTCTTCCTAACCTCCAGCCTAAACCTCCCCTGGTGCAGCTTGAGACTGTATCCTCTTGTTCTGGTGCTGGTTGCCTGGGAGAAGAGACCAACCTCCGCCTGTCTACAACCTTCCTTCAGGTAGTTAAGGGGTAGGGTTAGTATCTGCTCTGCTCTCAGTTTAGCCTTTGGATCACTGGATTAACTGACAAAATAGTCATAATCTTACCTCTAAAAACTTGACTCTAATACATATTTGGCATAGAACATTAGTGATAAAATACATTTAACTGTAAATATACTTTCTAAATAAAAGAAATTGAAGGTTCTGGTGCTCACATTTGAGAACTAAGGCTTGTTCTTTGAAGACTACAGTCTAAATCTCTCAGACTTGATTTTTTTTTTTTATATCCTTTTTTTTTTTTTCTGAAAAGATATTGTGAGGGTGGTTGCTGTATGTGTGCAGTCAGTATTAAAAATAATTTCACCAGTGACTTCGTTAGTCCTGTTCAAAATGCAGTGGTGGTGGTGGTGAGGAGGAACCCCAACAAACCACAAAAGAATAATTAGCAGAATGAAATTGAGTTAGTAGGTGTGACATCCAATTATTTTCTGCCCTGAAGATAAATATCAAGCGAAGGTTAGATATTGCAGCTTCAATGTAGTACCTCTGCTTCCTCCGAATCAGGCAGAGTGAGAAATAGCTATGTTGAGTGAAGAACATGTTTTAGACCTTTCTAGCTAACACAATTTGTTCAGGAGTGGGTTAGTCATTGCGATTCAGGACTTTTCTTTGTAAAATATTACCGTTTTGTGGCTTGCTACGTGGAACAATTAATTTTGATAGTCTTTCTTCTCTGTGGTTGAAAACCATTCCATGTTAGTTAGTTCAGAAAGGTTGAATGCTGTGCTGCAGAGCTTTGTGAAAAACTGTCTTCTAGAATGGCAGCCTTGAAGGCTGAGAAAAGAACAGGATTGTTCCGACATACCCAAGGATTTCTTGCAGGCTTTTCTAAGAAGACAGTTTTAGATAGTTGCACTTCATGTTGTGACTGACTGAGCTACCATGGCTCTGTGGTAACAGAATTCCCTGATCTATTGAAGGGTTGACGTGGAATGGAAAAATCTGGATGTGGCAGATTATGTCAGATTGACAGTTAAAGTGTGTAATAGACTTTATCCCACGAATTGCAACCAAATGCAGTCATCTTTAGTGCTTCAGGCCATTGTAGACATAGTTTCATCTGTGAAATGAGAGCTTTTCTTTGTCCTTCATAAAAAAAGAAGAAATGTTGCATTTTTAAAAGCCCTGTTGCATTTACTTGAACCTTGTTTGGAAATACTGTATCATTGCCTCAAGTTGATACCACGCTCACAATGTGTCCATACAGTGTGCTTTTCATTTCACTGCTATCTTGGGATGTATTTCATACATTTAGATCCTTCTAGGAAACTGTCCAGATTTTATTCTTTTTTTTTCTCCTGTGAGACTGCAGTTATTTTATTTTTTTATTTTTTTCCTCCCCCGCCCTGTTCATTCCTTAGTGTAGTCCAATTAATTCTTGGACTTCTGACAAGTAAGCTCTTGGTCTATTACAGAATAAAACTCAAGTGTATAACTATAAAAAAACAATGCCACGAGTACCTTTATGTCCTTTACAGCTTATGGAAAACAAAGTATTATTGGAGAAAAGTTTCGTTATTAAACAGATGTAGAACTGGGTTAGAAGTTTTATATTGATAGTATGTGTTGGCAATAAATGAAAGCCACTGTTAAAAAAGCCCACTGTTTATAGAAACAACCAGTTTTGTGTTGTGTGAATGTGGCCTGTTTTGCACAAACTGGTTATTCTTCCACTCCATGTTTTTAACTTCATGATGAATTTACCCCATGTTTTCCCCATGTACTGTTTCCCCCGCATCTTCTCCCCATGTACTATTTTTCTTGGGACTTATATAATGTGTATCTTATGTAGCCAGCACTTTTTTGGGGTAGGAGATGTTTTTTTGATGTGTTTGTATAGCTGTGAAGGTTCATTGATACTGATGAGATGCAGAAGTGCTCAAGTTGTTTTCTCAATGTAGTATTCCATTGTTCAAACTGTCCTCAAATTGTGTTATTTTAAATGCAGTGTTTTTAGAATGAGGTTGGAGATGATGGGATTTAGTTCACTTGATTGGAGTGTAGCAGACATTCAGATCTGACAAATAAAGAGGTTTGATTCCAAGTAGTAAAGCTGTAGAGGTGAAGAGGCAGTGATCTGGTGTTGAGAAAGCTGACATAATTTATTTGAAGGAAAAAAACTTAGAATCATAGAATGGTCCAGGTTGGAAGGGACCTCTGAAGGTCATCTAGTCCAAACCCCTCTGCAGTAATCAGGAGGATTGGACTAAATTCCATTAACTTATATGTTAATGGAAAAACAAAACCAACCAACCAATACCTCCCCACCCCCCCAAAAAAAGAAACGACACAAAACCACAACCAAACCGAAAAAAAACACAAAAAACCCCACACCAAAACTAAGACCAACCAAACACACACAAACCCCCACAAACAAAACCAACTAACAAACAAAGCCCAAAACCAAACAGATGCACTCTTGACAATGTGCAGATATTTTAATGAAATTTAAGGGGATGGATTTAATATTTGGTTGCATCGGGTGCAATTTTCAGTTCTTACAGCTTTCATTTTCATATACTTGGGTCATTAGTTTTACTACTAACTACCTTAAGTGGCTGTTTGTTTCTTGGAAATAAACACAAGTTTAAAGAAGTAATGCTGCAGGACTTTAATAAATGTGAATGAAGCAGTGATCCATGCTTACTGTTCTTGAGATTTGCTGTGTCTAGAACTAATGCAAGCAATCTGATGTTGTTGATGTCTTGGAATATTTTTTTAGGCTTCTCTGTGTAGCTGCAATAAGCACAGTATAGGGGAAATTTACTAAGTGTTCATTGTTGTGCGGGAAATGAGGTTGCTAAACACTTGTTTGTGTAAATGAAATTCCATGCTTGTTTTAAAATGGAGTATTATAAAACCCTGTTCTATAGTGTATATATTTTTATTTGTAGATTTGACATGTAGGTGAGAATTTACATTTTCACTTGTTGGGAGGGGATAAAAAGCAGCTCTGAGTACTGTTAATGTTTCTCAGTGTGTGATGATGTGGCTAATTGCATGCATTTTATCTTTTTGTAACGTGATATGTGGCAAACTGTTGTGTACAAGTACCTTCAATGGTGCCATGGAATTCTCTCTGGTCTTGGTGTGTGTATTGACTTGAGAATATAACAAAAGTAGGCTTGGCTGTACGTGATTCTGATTTGGCAGGTTATAAATGGCTCATTTATTTCATATGACTTACCAAATCACATGCAGGACGTTGATTGAAACCATTTTTACTTGAGAGTAACCCACTATTTTATTTTTTGTTTCGGTAGGCTTCACAGCAGGTATTTGTCAAGTGTTTCAGCATGTCATTTCAAATTTTATTCTACCTGGATTTTATAAAAGTCATCAGCAAACATAAAGGACTTTCATTTATTTAAAATACATTAATTACGTCAGTGCACACTGTGCAAACCCCCCATCTTTAATCATACGATCACGTTTTTCACCAACTCGTAGTAGAAACAAATGCATTTCAGAGTACATCTTAGACACAGAAAAATGTTTCTTTTTCTACCTTTGTAGCTTTCTCGATCTCTCTCTCCTGCCCTAAATGCGATCTTGAGGAATTGCCTTTCCACCTTCATACTGTCTACTGTGTTGTCAGTCCATCTCTGTAACCGCTCACACAGCCAACATGCATAGGAAGTTCCACGAAAACAGGAGGAAGAATTATTTCACCATGAGGGTAACAGAACACTGGAATGGGCTGCCCAGGGGGGTTGTGGATGAGTTCCTGTGTGATCTGCTCTAGGTGATCTTGCTCTGGCATGGGGGTTGGACTAGATGATTTCTCAAGGTCCCTTCCAGCCCCTAACATTCTGTGATCTCTCAAAGAGAATGCTCAGTTCTTACATGCCACTTTATTTATACCTATAAGAGAAATTTTTAGCTTTTATATGCTATTCAGCTGAAGTTTATGGTAGAAGTATTACTCTGTTTTTAATCCCTCTGAGTTTATGAAAAAGACCAAAATATGCTGGCTCCTGTTTTTCAGTGACAGTATTTGATTTCATTGTGTTGGCACTGGTACCATTCTGAGTAGATTGTAACTATCGCTGTTCACCTCATAGTCCATTGGTAAGGACTGGCCAAAGTAAGGTTTTTGGGATGGTATCATAAATACCTGAAGTCTTATCAACAGAGCTTTTCTGTTCAAAGGAGATAGTGATTTGCTTTTTCTGAGAGGACACAAACTAGCGCTTCATAATTAAAGTGAATCTCTTTCCATTCTGTGTAGTTTATTTAAAAACCCCCAAGCAAACAAAGAAACACCACCACCCCCCCACAAAAACCCCAAAGCAAACAAACCAATCCTCCAAAAACAACAACAAAAAACCCAACCAAGCACCCAAGCAAAAACATGGCAGGGGAAAACCCAAAAGCATTCCCTTAAGGAGACAAGTTAGCCAAAAGTATAGGCCACACAACGTACCTATTTCAAGCTTTCTCTGAAACCGTAAGTAGACCTTTACCTGTGGAATGAAGGACATACTGATGTTTATACATTTTCACACTTTCCCTGTAAAGTAGGCACTAACCAGCAATTGTAGGAAAGACTGTAATTCATTAGTAATACAATTTTTCTGTCCAGTTACTTGTTGCCTGGGACAAAATGAATTCAGGTTCATGCTTACTTGCTGTTTAAATAAACTTAGTTCCTTGGTGTTCATGCTCTGCATGTTGAGTTATTTTTATTTTCTGTGAAGTAAATCTACAGTATAAAGAAAGGAGAAGGCTGACTGAGCAAGCCTTTATCACAGTTGATACTGTTTAAAGTACAATCCACCCTGACATTTAAAAATGTGAAGATGAATGACTAAAAGTTTAATTGTAGTGTATTATATATTGTGGAATATTGGCATAAAAATACTGACAAATCAGTATGGAGTCATTAAATAATTACTAACTACATTGAAAAGAACTTGGAAGGATTTTGAGAAGAACTTCCCAGTTTAGATGACAAATATTTTTCTTTCTGGATCCAAGTCTTGGCATGTCTCAGTACTTGGACTTCATGGAGAGCACCGACTTAAGAGCAGAGTGAGAGTTAGGAGGAAAGAGGGAGTGCAGCAGTTCAGTGAAAGACAAACCAACAATGCTGGTGTATCACCACCCCTTCCTCCAATGACACAGGTTAGCGCTGTCACCTCTAGCCTGTTAGCAACAGAGTTTAAAAATGCAGTGTTCTTTCACTTGTACTGAAGCCAGAGCACTGCAATCTGGCACTGTTCTACAGACTTTTTGGTATCCTGTGTTTTCAGCTTTGAAGTTGTCATTGTCAAAAAGGAACCACCTTTAGTTCTAGTTAATTTGGAAATTATTGCTGAAAAAATTTCACTTCTTGTAAAAGGTTAGGAGATGTATGTTATGTTGTCCAAATAAGCCTATAATCAGAACAGGTCCATTCTAATAGCTGGTGGTCTTCTAGTAGACATCAGCCTTGTTAGTGGCACATTTTTCCTGGTAGCCCATTCACATGTGTCTTTAACTCACAGGAAACGCAGCAGTGCAGGAACTACGGAATACTTGGAAAAGAAGTTGTTATTATCTACTCTTTTATTTATAATCTTGAATTTCTGATAAGACTTTATGGCCTCTTCTTTCCCACTCAGTTGTGTTTAAGCATTTATCTTAGAAGAATTCAGCTTCTTGCCTTTTGGATTGAAAAATTCATGCTTTTTGCCTATACATTACTTTTAATTAAGTTGAGACAAAGTACTTGCTTCTGCTGTTTTAAAAATATTATTAATCTTTAGAGGTTTTAAATATGTAATTTTAGCTCAGATATGTAAATTTTTTTAAAAGCTCTTCTTTGCAGATGTAGATAATAATTTGGTTAGTCCTTAACATGTGTTGTTAAGGGCTGGGGAGAAAGCACAACAGATAGTAAGCTTTGATAAAAGGAGAAAAGCATGATGTGCAGATACACTGTAATTTGTTTCACCCTTTGGTGTTTTAATGTTCTGGCTTTTTATGCAATACACATCAGTTGTTCCAAGTGAGCTACTTTTGGGCTGTTAGTTTGACAAATGAATTCGCAGGAGGTGTCTTTTTTAACATTCAAGGCCATTAAGGTACTGTTAACAATACTTGGATAATCTCATCACTGTACTTTTTCCAGTTCAAGATTGTGGTTGTGAGTTTCATGTGTATCATGTACTTACAACAAAAGCCTCTTGATGCAGTGCTTTGAAGAGTGTTCTTAAACCGGAAGGCCAGATAGCATGTCATCTACAGATACCAGCAGGGTGATGTATTTGCTTCAGTTTGAGCTTTTCTTTTGCCAAAGGACAACGTCTGTATATTCAGAACTGGTAGGTGTTTGCACCACCAACCCATTTACTATTGCAGATCAGGACTTTTCTTTTTAAAGCCCATTACAGATTTTCTTCAAGACACGAAATAATATGTCCTGTGCTCTGCTCTGTAGCAGTAGAACATCTTGAATTTTAATTGCTGAGAATGCATTTTCAGGCTATATTATGCCATCTCAAATCACACTGCCTGGAAGATAAAGGTGGAAAAAAAGGTTTTGTTAGGTGGTAGGAGAGCTTTGCAATCTGTCAGTGTCTAGTTGTGCATACCTTCCTAGTGTCTGTGTGTTTGAAGTGTAGGGACAACATAAAGGAAATAGGTTTTCAGGACCCTGGTGAACTTTCTTGTGTAAGAAGCATTCTTTTTCTTCTTTTACTATTAAGTAGCCTGATGCTTTACAGTGATATTTTCCCTTCCTCTGCTGCCCCACTCCCTCTAGATCAGAGTTAACACTTGTATTGAATTAAATGCTTCAGTGAAGAGCGTGAGTTTAAGACTCAGTTAGCAATAAAAATTGATTTAGAAAGACCAGCAGCACTGTGTAGGAGGCAATTGGATTGGAGTGCTGGTGGGTAAGTCCTTTACTGCTACATGAGGGAGTAAACAAAATTAAATAGTGGACATTTTGGTGAGATTCTTCTCTAGGTCTGTGTCACATTCATTATCTGAAAATGTTTCCTTCTCTTTTTTTCATCCACATGTGAAATAGATAAGTCAGTTTCCTACTAATTGGGTTAAGACTTGTTATGTATGTGTTAAGCTTGGTGAGGAAAAAGTAAACTCTGATTAGGAAAAAGTAAACTCTTGATCTCAAAATGTATCAGTTGTGCATTCAAAAGCAATGAAAGATTAAAAAGTAATTGCTAGTATGCTTACTTGTGTTTCTGAATGTGCCTTGAACATCTCACTGAAGTAATGACATGCATTGTGGGGTTAACTTGGTGCTGCTCGTGCTATGAAATACGCAACTATAAAAAGCAGTCCAAAGCTGAACTGTGAAGTGCTATGTGGGTTAGATTAACTAAAACTTGCAGCTTCAAAATTCATTCTAAAAATTGCTCAAATTCTAAACTTCAGCAGATGTTTGCACAGCATTAAGGCTGAATTAAGACATATTTGTTTCAATGGGAGCACAATTGAGCCTGCAGTTCTTGTCACTCCTGAATTCATTATCTTGTTTTAACTTTTGCTCATTAGATTTCACTGTGCTTTGGCTCTGAAGACTTCTACTTAGAATCTCATATTTTCCATATGGGTGATTTACAGATATGATGGCATTACAACTTTGGGAATTTTAAGCAGGTTAGCAGTATTGATGTAGCTGCAGAATGACACTAATATTTGAAGCAGCTTTAGTGTGCACATGCAGTTTGTGTCAGACAGTAGTATTCTGGTTGGTTTGAGCAACTTGGCTGTACTCATGAATTTTCCTGTGGTGTTCATGGGGGGATTTTGGCCCTTTGTTTTTGAGGTTTTGGGGTTGGTAGGGGTTTTGTTTTGCTTTGGTTTTGTTTTTTTCCTTTACACCCCCCACCCCCAGCCACCCCTTGATTTTTTTTTTTGGATTAGGAGTCTAACTGGGGATTACTAGTTTCATACAAATAGATTTCTGAAGATACTGTATGAATATGAAGCTAGGCTCCATAGGTGAGCTCTTTCAGCACATCTGAGGGAATGTGTTTGACCATGGCTCCTGTTTGCTGCAATAAAATTGCTGAGTTACCTGCCTGATACCAGCTGGCTTCAGATGGGCAGTACTTTCCTGCCTTTCAAAGGCTGCTAGATTAGTTAAAGGGCCAACCTTAGATTTACTTTATCAATTACAGTCCATTCAGAGAGTTAGAAAACTGTGCAGAGAACCATACTGCTGTTTAAGTTCTTTTGATTTAAGTGGAGCAACATTAATAATAAAACTGTAATTTTAGAAATTAACTTACTAATATTCTAAAGTTGTTAGGAATAATGCATAAAGCATAGAGAAATACGTGCAACTTAAATAAGTGAAGTAATATAATTTAAAATGCTGCATTTCCAGAGGTCATGTTAATTTCATAGGAAATTTAATATCTGAATAACTCACTGTGAAGACTGAAAATGCTAAAATTATTACTTCAAAAACTTTTATGGTATATTGTGAGGCTTGCTGAGAGGTTTCTTGCCAGATCATCATAATTCAGAAATGTAAATATTAGAGCATTTATTTTTCTCGTGACCTTTTAAACTAAGTCTCTCGAGTTATAAAACAGGAATCAGAACCTTTGGGTAGCTACTTAATTTTTAAATGTGTTGACAATGTCAGCAGAGGCTTGAGAGCTTGTATCTGTCTGATATGTATATGCTGTGGAATTAAAAGTTGGTCTGGTTGCTTTGCCTTTTTTCCTTGAAAAGCAAACCAAAATGGTATTCTTCTAACTAGTCAGGATTAAACTATAACTCAAAGTTTGACAGCTTGCCTAGACAGTTTGTTTAAAATGACATGATTGGTTGCTGGTGGAAGTACACTGTGATACTGTGATAAGATCAGGTGAAGGATACAGGGGCTGTTCTTTTGCTATTCATTTGATTATTATGAGGGAGAGTAAGTGTTCACTAAATGAATAAATCTTTGATTTGAAAAAATGTTGTTTTTTCTTGTTGTTACATATGTGAGGATAATACAGCCACATGTATTAGAATTTACCTGGGTAACTTAGCAGTGCTGTGTAGAGGCTACTTGGTGTGATGCTGCTTTTAGTTTTAGACTGTCCAAAAAGAAAACCAGACAAAACCCCAGGATAAGCCTGTATTGCTGTGTTGGTAAGAAGAACCTACCATGTTACAGCAATAGAAATGTCAAAAAAAATAAATTGTAATAAGATGCATTAGAAGCTTGGGAATAAGAGTGCTGTATACACTTTCCAGTAGTATGCATTATTGTCCTTGTTTTACACTTGACATGATGAGACCAGGTTAGTGATCTACATACAAAAGGATGTGACAAGGAGTGGTTAAACCAAACCTTAGTTAGATGTCATGCCTTTGTCTGTTTCCATGCTCATACCTCTGGCTAAATTCTGGATTGTGACAAAAGTGTTGAAGTAATAGTGATACTTGAAGCTATGACAAAGTAGTTTTTAACGACTGAAGCCTCCATCAACATGAGTTTTAGGCTAGTAGAGTGAAATTCCTTTTTTAACTGTGACAAGCAAATATGTAGAAGTATTTTAGTAATTGGGACAGAGCTAAAAGAAAAAATGTTGGATATTGTAAATTACAGATTTTTATTGAACAAAGCAAATAAGTTCTTCAAGCAAAAAGGTTCTTAAAACTCTGTAAGAAGGACTTTTGTCTTGAGAAGAGACATTTATGTCTTGAGAAGAATTTCTTCCAATATTGGTTCAGTATTAACTGTATAGTTGGTTAAAGAGAGGCAATATTCTCATAGAGGATTTTGCTCTCAAGATTCATGAATGAATGGGGAGAGGGTGTGGATGTGAAGGAGTTTCTTGCTATTGGTTCTGTATGAAACAGACAGAAGGCTGGCTCAGGGATAGGTGGTGTAGTGGGGTCCCTTGGGTCTGTGTATGATAAGTCCTGGTTGCTTGGCTCGAGGGTGGTTCATTCAGCACGCTGATCCTTTGCAGCACATGCTGAAAGCCTGAGCTACTGTGGAGGCAATTTCAGTTAAAAAGGGGAGTCAAGTTTTTTGACTTCACAGTTTCTCCGATCTACCTGAATTTTTGCTTTTAGTCGATATAATCATCCTCCAGCTTTTAAACTGTCCAGTGTATAATTCAGATCTATTCAGCACCAAATTAGAAGCACTTTTTGGTGCTACCTGAGTTTTAAGACGGAACTTAAAAATTCTTGTTTCAGTTAACACAATCAAATGTGATGATGTGGTGCTAGTGAGGCATGTCCAGCACCGTTCAAATATCTATCCACATCTTATTTTCCAACTCCAAACTTCACCTGCGAGTCAGAAAGACAAGCTGTTGGCAGGACAAAGATAATTTTTGTGATCTTGGCTCAGGAAACAAAAGTATATTTCTACAGAGGCTTTGAGGCTTTGTTGCCAACTGTGGTGGTTTGGCCCTGGCTGGGGGCTAGATACCAACCAAAGCTGCTCTATCACTCCCCTTCTTAGATGGACAGGGGAGAGCAAAACTTTAACAAAAGGCCCATGAGTGAAGATACAAGCAATTTGATAGGACAGTTGGGGGCGGGGGAAGGGCATGCACAGAAGCAAGAGCAGTCAAAAATACTATTCTCTACTTCCCATCAGCACATGATGTTTGGTCACTTCCCAGGAAGTAAGGCTTCAATATGAGTAGTGGAGGCTTTAATATGGCTCTGGAGGACAAATGCAATCAACAAATGCCCTTCCACTTCCTTCTTTCACTTAGCTTTTATACCTGAGCTGATGTCATATGGTATAGAATACCCCTTTGGTCAGTTTGGGTCAGCTGACCTGGCCATGTTCCCACCCAAGATCTAGCCCACCCCTCAGCCTACTGCTGGGGGCATGGAAATGTTGCAAAAGCACAACCTTGGTGCTGCACCAGCACTACTGAGCAGTATACAAAACACTGATGTGTTATACAACTAACTCCATCTCATCCAAACCCAGCATACCAGGTAATGCCCATTATTTGTACCATACAGTCACTAGAAAGAGAGAAATTATGACATGATTTAGTTAGTTTTTAAAGATACTGCCTTGAAAAGTTGGAATAGAACCTGCAATCTTAAAATACAGCGCTAAGCTTAGTTTTGAAACAGTTTTTGATTAGATTGACTTTGCATAAAAGGATTCATGTGTGAAATGAATTGGAAATTTCAGTTCAGTTGCTCCCATGTAAGCATTCCCGGTGTGCTTTCTGTCTCCTATTACATTTGAAATACTTTTTGACAATCTGACAGAAACACAGCTCACTAAACAGTGAACCTGAACTGGATTTCTTTATTTTTCTAACCAGTGATGAAACAGAGTGGCTATGAAAATAAAAAACTGGTAACAATGAAGGAAAATGCAGCACTCAACAGTTGCAACTTCCTGGAAGCAGAGAACTCCTGTGCATCCTGTTGAACTGGCTTTCTGAAACCTTAAAGCACAGTCTCTCCTTTGGTTTTGCTGCTGCATGTAGTTGACATCATTGTCCCTACAGTTTACATAGCGTTTGTATTCAGTTGTGCAAAGCTTTACTAAAACTGGGCGAATAACTTTTATTATTGCAGTTCTTCTGAAGTGAAAGATAAAGTGCTTTACAGCAGAAGATACTGTATATATTTTGTGAGAGAACAACTAAAATGCCATTAAAAGTCACTTTTAATATGAAGTTGTTTGAACCTGGCAAATCTTTGTAGCTCATGTTTCTAAATGCTCATTGTTTCTAAAACTAAAATCTTGAGAATTAACTTGTCATCAAAGAATGGTGAGAGCAGAAGAGAGAACGGTTGAAGCTGGAACAGAACCTCTTCTCATGAGTAAGGAATTAATGAACAGCAACTGACTTAACTCTACATAGAGAATTTCTGAGGCCCATTTCATTTCCCAGAAGGTGAAGTCAATTTGCCTTTGGCTTATTCCTTAATGTAGCTGGGACAAGTAATAGTTTTGCAGACAAACAGTCTCCTAGAGTATCCTAATTCTTAATTTTATAAAAGTTCTAACTGTTCCTTTTTCAAGTGCTAACATAGCAAGTTGTGCATATAACCTAACTGCAGTGTGAACATCCTGGATGAATCCAAGTGAAACAAGTAAGTATCAGAAATATTAGTTAAAAAAACCCCAACATTAAGGACATGTTAGGAAAGTGTGAGATGAAGGGTTTAGTCTGCTGAAATATATATTTTTAAATCATCCTAATACTGTGATGTTTGCAAGTTCCTTTACCAGCAGTTGTACTATGTTTCTCCTTCTGAAATTGCACCAACACTCTCTTAATGAAACTTCAATTTGATTCAATTCACCAAGGAACATTAGTACAAAGTTGTTAAGCTAAGTGATGCTCTTCACTATTGAAAATGATGCATCATGTTGCTGGTGATACCTGGTCAGACTCTGATACTGCAAGTCCAAAAATAAAAGGTTGGAAGGTAATAGGAAAGCTGAGGTCAAGGAAGATGTCATTGTTTCAAGCCTGCATTCTCTTCACCATATCTGCTCTTGTGTGATTTTCTGTGGCAAGTTGGCTTGGGGAGATGGCTTATCTGTTAGGCCTCCTTACACAGGCCTTAAAACTAATCTGTGAAACACTCACTTGCTGAGTTGGATAATGCTCTGGTTTAGATTGTCCCATGTGTGTGCAAGAGAAATCCTTCCATTAGAGCACATTTGTCATTTCATGTTAATGGAAATGGTTGTTTTTTAAAGCCTAGTGACAATACTTAGTAATAAGGGTTCATCAATGTGAGCTTTTGGCAGAATGGTCAGAGTACTGTTGTTTCAGGCTGTGTATTGGCTTCCATATCACTTAAATCCCTGAACTACTTTTTATACTGACTGTTCTGGACTAAAGAGAAAAGTCCAGTGCTGTCTTGCTTTTATGCTTCTTAGTGAGGCTAATGGTAAATTCTCAACAATCAAAGTCTACAGTCTAATTTCTTAACTGCTAACTGACAAAATATATTCAAATGTCAGGAGTAGAAGAAAGTGTCATGTAGGCACGACATGTTTTGGGACAGTCTGCACGTCTCTAGTGCCTGCCTGAAGATAACATACCTGGAATAAAACCAGCAAGGAAAGATGTTGATAAAACGTGTATCTTGAATTTCCTTCAAATTGTGGGAAAATACTAATTCTGGCAGCTTTTCCCACATGCACCTACCCCTAACTGGGTTCCAGAGTTGTTGGGTTGTTGCTTTGAAAATGATGGCTTTTTTAATGTTTGTGCAGTGATGTGATTGAGTAGATGATATTGTTTGTTCTGTGATAAGTTATTCTTCTGAGGTAGATTTAGAAAGTTCATAAGGCAGTATAGAAGGACAAGAGATTGAATGCATGTAGTATTCACCTTTTGTAAGATTTCCTTCACACTGTCTCCCACCCCAAGTGTCAGGAATGTATTTTCGTTTTGGTGGTAGAACAACTGTAAATACCACTTAATGTATAGTGTTCTCCTTGTCACTGGTCCAGGAAGAAAACACTAGCTTTGAATAAAAGAAAAATTCTTTTGGGTTATTGTCATGCATTTCAAGCACACATTGATTAATGCTGCATTTACTAGGCAAGAAGAACAAAACTTAATCAACACATTTAGGATACTGTTTCAGCCTGGAAGATTTCCTCTTTCATCACCATTTTTGATTTCTAGTTGGTAAAGATGAACTTCCAAATAGTAAAATAACTGCAAAATGTTTAATCTTCTAGACAAATGTAGTATAACTTTAGTGTACCTAAAGCTGGCTTGTAACATGTATTGTATATCTTAATAGAAAAAAATGGTTTTTAAATGGATTTCAGTGGACAAATTGAATGTTTTTTAGGAGATCACACAATGAGAGTAAGGCAAATAGTCTCTAGGAGTGAGTTTGTTGTATTAGGAGCACAATTTTAGTATCGCCATTATAGCTTTTCAGAACAGAGAAATGTGGCCAGATTTTTAACGTAGTGATTTTATTCATTATTGGGGAAAAAAGAAACAACAAACCACAAAGAACCCACCAACCAACCAAAAAACCCACCAAAAAAACCAAAAAACCCCAAAACAAACAATGGAAAAGTCTTATGTAGATTGTATTACTTCAATGACTACAAATAAAGCAAGTGTTTTTTTGTGTGTTTTGGGGTTTTTGTTTGGTTTGGTTTTGGTTTGTGTGTGTGGATGGTTTTAAATCAAATGGGATGTCTCACAAGCTCAAGCTATTTAATGTGAGACACAACTAGTCAGTTTGGCAGGAGAAGTAGCAAGCACAGTATTTAGCTAAGCGAAAACCAAACAAATGCAAAACCCTTCTGAAACAACAGCTCCCAACCTCTCCCTGCCCCCAGGTTATTTACTGTACTAGGGAAGTGACTGAAAGCTGGCTCTCATCCCTAGCTGTAGGGAGCTGTACACTGAAGTGCAGAAGCATCACTTAGTAGAAATAAACGTAACTTTATTTGTGGACACCAATTTCTCTGCTTCACAGCTCTTCCAACAACTATTCCTTTGTTTGAAATAGATACATACATCCTCTCTGGATGGCAGAACAGAACAAGACAATTACTAATTGTGGATTGATTGAATTTGGTATTGAAGCTAAGACACAAAGATGTCTCCACATTCCATCTGAGGTGACAGGCTGTATTAAGCTGTGCTCAATTGTTTTGCATACAGGCTTTTGAGATTGCTCTCTAGTTGCTCTGAACTTGGCCAATAACCCCACTGCTTTTTCAGTTACTCTTAAGATTCGTCAGTGAGCTGCACAACTGAAAAGGAAGTTATGTTTAATTTTATCTAACAATAAACTTGTACGTTCATTTTCAGATTCACTTAGAGTTTCAGATATATAGCAGCTTGTTTTATTACAATTCCAAACAGTTGTGGCATAGAAGAAGCATTAAAGAAACGCAAAAGATTATGATTAAGGAAGATGAATCTAATTTTGCTCCTACCCTTTCAGACTCAAGAAATGTGTTAGTGCATTAACTGTGTGTAGACACAGTTATGGATCCATTACAACAGGTTATCACTTTATTTTTTTTTCTGTAAGGGCTTCAGCTATGCTCTTGAGTATCTGGAATCTAGACAGATAAAACTGTTATTTCTTACAAATGAATCAGATGCTTGACAGTCAGTTGAAACTTAATTTATGGGAGGTGGGAGGGTATGGAGAGTGAACATGGCAGAATTCCAGATTTTGCTGTTAACTTATTCTGTGACTCCTGATGAGCATTTCAGCTGATGAGCCCCCAAAAGGAGACAAGCTGCTGATGTAGACATAAGATAAACTCATTGTCTTAAGGGAGCTAGAACAAACTACCCTAGAGCACAATTCACAGCAAAGCCAAAAATTCACTTGCTCTAAGGAATTTCCTGGTAGCCTTAGGGAACTATTAATAGAACTTCTCAAGCTTAACCTTGTTATAAGCATGTAATGCAGCCCTTGTTCATTCTTAAAAGTCAGCAGTTTTAAGCAGATTAATGTGAAGGCTATCACAGTGCAGCCTGAATCAGGATTTATGTTGTAGTAAGTGTCTAGTTAATTCTTAAAAGTTACTAATTTTTGGTAATGTGCATTAAACCTCAACAGTAGTTAAGGACAAATAATTGTCTAAAATTTATGCAAAACACCTAACAAAGTAAAGCCTGACAAATTCTGTTGAGATCTTTGGCATTACTAGAAACTTAAATATTTTCAGTGAACGATATCTTTGTTCCTTGTGGTGGATGGTGGTTTTTAAAAATTCAGAAATGAGAAATTTACTACTTGATCAGGGCTGCATTTGAACAATGTTTTCACCTCTGCAGCGGTTTTAGGGTGCAAACAGGTGAAGGAGAGGGGCAGCGTGATCTCAGGGTGAAGAGAACTGCGACATAAAATGGCAGCGCTGAGAGACAGGATGGCTGCTGCAAAATGCTTGTGGGCTGTTGGGCAAGAAGTTGCTGGATATGTTGAAGCAATGGACAGATTTTATAAAAGCAAATAACTTCTGCTCTTGCCATGCACAGGACTTTCAAACAACCGTGAGAACAGAAGCAGAAATTAACAGAACTGTATCAGGGGAAAATGTTTATTTTAGATCCTGAATATAAATGTCACTTAAAAATAAAAAAATGTGATGGATTATTCAGTGATTTTTTTATTCCCCCCCCCCCCCCCCCCAGTTCCAATGTTGAGGAAAACTAACTCTTGTGGTGATTTTTGAGTAGTATGCAGTCAGTCAACTATGAATCTCTTCTGCATGGGAGTATTCTTAATGGCTTGCTCTCTGCAGCTGTTACTTTGATTCTCACAATGCCAACCCAGCTGGAGCATGAGAAGGCTTTATCAAGTAAGGATTGGGTAGTGTGTTCCTGTGCAACATGCTCTAGCCAAGGGGCTGGGGCGTGTGGACTACATGATGCTCAGAGGTCCCTTCCAATCCCTACCATTCTGTGAAACTATGGAAGGACTTCTTTCAGTCTGCATGGTGAGAACATATGATGATCTTGAGGCAGCTTCTTGTGCCTCTGGAAGCTAAATGTGCAAGATTGAAAGGAACGTTGCATTCACGTTTGCAGTATTCCTAACTGTGCAAAATTAAGTTTAATCAGGGTGCTTTATTTAATTAAGATTTATACAACAGGAGGTGCGGAACTAGATGAACTGGGTTTTAAAGTTGTGGGAGAGGTTTTCTGCAATTGGCTCTGGAGTATGATTTTGGATTTCCTTCCTTTTCTGCTTTTGCTACAAAGGGTGCAAATAATAACATGAAGTCAAGTTTCCCTTTTCATTGTCTGATAACTGAAGAACAGCACTGCTAGCACTATCTTGTTCTAGAAGCCTGGTTAGAGTTTTTGTTATAAAATGACTTACATTTTCAATGCATCTTCATTTTTTCTCAAATTTGCTTGCACTGGTGGCACAGAAAAAGTTATTTTCAGCTGTTACATATTTTTGAAAAATGAGACAAAGGTGAACTGACCACATCTAGGTGCTTGTGGAATCCCTATCAACATTAGAATATTTCACTCAAATATAGCACTTCAAGTGGTCCTGTAAGGCGATGGCCTTGTTATGGCCAAGTTGCTGCTGTTTAGCCCAGTCTGTCTTGATAAAGGCACTGGTCCCTTGAATGATGAAAAATTATTTTCAGGCGAGCTTTATAGTGCAGTGAAATTCAGTGGTGTTAGTTCAGTCTCAGAATTTGTAAAGATTTGTATTTCTTTTATTTAACTTAGCTAAGCTCAGGTCTTGAAGTGTTTCCCTCTTCATGAGACTTTCATGAGCATACCATAGAGATTTGTTAAGTTTCCATTGCTCATGCAAGAAGGTTTATTTTCTCATTAATGTTTGGGCAGAATTCTTTTTCAGATGCCTGAATGAGGCACAAAGATCTCCTGTCCCAAGAGGCTTTTCCTTCCCCAGCATCCTGACATTTTCCAGTAGTCTGTACTTCTGCTGTCATGTTGTGTTCTTTGTGTCTATTGGAGTGGGTTGGTTGGTTTGGGGTTTTTTTTTTGTGTGTTTTTTAATTAAAAAAAAAATCAACTAAATCCAAACAAGAAAGCCTCAACAAACAAAACAAATCCCCCACCCTGACAGTACCCTGAAAAAAACACACAATTGCAGCAAAGAAACAAAACAAAAAAGTCCCAGAACAATATCTACACAAAACCACAATAAAACGGACCAAACCAACTCCCAACATGGGTATAGTTCAGCAGCAGGCTGTTGCTGCTTGGCTTCAAGCCTGGTGCCACTTAGTAGACTCTCACCAAATGAGCTTCCTTTGTCCGTGTAGGCATCTCCAGATGAAGGTTGTGGTTCTGTCTGCACCTTGATGCAAAATGTTATTGCTACTGTTGGAAACTTTGGTTGACATCCCTCTGTGTGATGGCCTTGAAAGGACAGGAAAGATCATTTCTTGGTTTGAAATGTTTATGCCTGGCAACTGTTTCTCTTTTAGTAGCAGCACCTCAGAAACACAAGAAGTATCCGAATAGTAAATACTTTAGAAAAGCAAACCTAATCTTTACTAAAGATTTTTTTCTTTTTTTTTTTTGTAATGTAAAGACAATATTCAGTGTATTCCACTTAACATTTAATGTGTCATTCTAGCATAGTGGCCAGGCATTGTCACTTCATTCTGTGATGAAAACCTTTCCAGAAATGGGGGTAGAGATACTCGGTATTGTTATTCCAGTTCTGAGAAAATACACTGTAGATTTGGGGTAGTCTATGGGAAATTCAAAATACTGCTGGAGATTTGCCTTTTTTTTAAAAGGTACTGAACATCCCAAATAAACCTGGTAACGTGTTACTGTCAGCAATCTGTTGCACAAGGACGAATGGGGGGAATGTTGAAATATGCTACTGACAGAGAATCCTGAAGAAATTGCAGTTATAAGATGGTATAGAAATTTATTTTGGTCATCTCAAAAAAAAACAAATTAAAACCCACAAGAGTTGTCATGAAATATGTTGGTTTCTTCTAATAGTTGCATTTCTTCTTATTTTGTTAAGATTTAACACCATTCTCAAGTGGGAGACCTTGTGAAAATTTGCTCAACAATTCAGAGCCTGTTCTTTTGAAAAGAATTGAAATAATACATACCAGTAAAATGAATTATGTATCATGTGGAATCCTTGAAGCTTGTTTTTTTCTTTTTCTTTTTTTTTCTTGATACCCAGTTGGCAAAGTCCAGTTACCTGTAATATGTTCTACTGGAAATTAGCAGAGTTCTATTCTTATTCTTATTCTTATTCTTATTCTTATTCTTATTCTTATTCTTATTCTTATTCTTATTCTTATTATTATTATTATTATTATTATTATTATAAACCAAGTTAATCTTATTTAGTATTGTATCCTGATCTGAAATAGGAGTTCTGGATTTGAAATGGATGTAGTTTTCCCTGTGGCAAGAAAATTTGATACAAGTACACCCCACGATGACTTACTGAAGAATCTTTAATAGGAAAACTTAAAACAGACAAATTTATGCTCTTGATTAAATAAGCATCAGCATAAATTGAGTAATAATGTTGACAGAATGTATTTTATAAATATTCTTATTTAAATGTACACACATTGCATATGTTTTCACCCCTAACAGTCAAAATGGTAGTGCTTGAAATGAAGCAGAGCAGATTGTGAATTAGTTCAGTCATAAAAGAGTTAACCTTCATTGACCTTCAAAGGGAAGGGACTGATGACCTAAAGTTTGCCTTACTGATATTTTGTCCTGGTATAAATGAGTAGATACCCCTCTGATAAAGAATATTGAGCAAGTATCCATTGAAGATGTACATCCTCTCCTGCAAGTGACCCTCCTTGCAGGACTCACTGGAGTCTCTTCCTGCTGTTGCAGGTTGCAGCTGCTTTGCAAGGTGTCTGATGAGCTGTGTAGGACAGCCTGTGGTTGGCCACATCCCTGTCTTTATTTCCATGACACCGCTATCTTTTGGGAAGCCTTGATTCCTGGTATCTGTTAATCACCTATAGTTACAATGCATCTGGAAGAGTGTGCCAACGAGAGGTGTTTTAGGTTCAAAAACAGACAGTCTACAGCCCCTTTGTTTCATGTGTTTACAGTGCACTCATTCCCCTAAATGACATACAGAGCTGAAAAGGGAATGGTCACGATGGAGAATAGATATTCATGCACAATAGTGATTAAATATTCTACCCATAAAAATTATCACAAATGTGCCTGTTAAGAACTAATATATCTGCAGGATGCTGGTATCATCCCACAGCAGTATATGTGATGGCTGAGATTGTGTAGGTTTTAGGTTGCAGTTCCTTAGATGTCCCAGTGATTTCCATCCTGCAGAGCTAGATGGAGCTGTAAGATCTTCGGTAAATAGGTGCTGTGCTAGATACTCTTCTAGGTTCTCTTGTTACTGTATTTCACTTTTTGCAGTCTTTGTCTATTGAAGAGTTAGGCTGAGTAAGCACATGTTAGAACCTGTAAATACTCAGTAAGTGAAGAGGCACTGTTCAGCCAAGTTGTGGTAAGTGAGCGTGCCACAGCCAGCGGGCACTCTGCTTGAAAGGCACACATCTTCATTTGAAATTTGCTCCTCTGGGAAATGAAGGTGGTATTAAAGTTGACAGCTGAGGTATCGTGAAGGCACTGTGTGTAAGACTGGCAATGATGCTGGCATGGAATGTAAATGCAACTGACCTGTTGAATCTCTGCAGATTTTGTAAATCATAGAAGAATCAGTGTGGTCTGTGTGATATCTTTGTCCTGCACGATACAGGGATATGATAACTAGGAGCCAATTTTTACTAGTACTTGGCTGTGATAACTTGTATATATGTTTTCCCCATTATTTGCTCATCATGTCCTAACTCTGCTGTTGCTTTTTGCTGACAAAGTATGACATATAGGAAGATAACTTGAGATGCTAAATGTGGGTTGGGGTGGGGTTTTTTGTTTGTTTGTTTTGGGGTTTTTTAATTGTTTAAATAAGAATCCTGTGTATTGGCAAGATAGTTTAATAAAGGTCACCTCTGAGGTAGTAATTATAGTAAATTATGTGTTGGATACTCTAACTGGATTGCTCAGGTCCTTAGCTGTTAATATATGCAAATAATCATGATGGTGAGCAGCACAATTTGTTAAGTTTTCAAACATCACTGAATTAAATTAGGTATGTTGTGGACTGCTTAAGCTCTCAAAATATTAATATATCTCCTTATTTTTAATTTTCCTTCTATCTGTTTGTCATTTTGACTTTGGGTGGGACAGGTATGTGGACTGCATGTCCTTTGCAAAGGAATAGGAAAATACATTCTGCATTCCAAACTTATGTGGTTTGAATATTGCAAAAGACGCTATCCTGACAGGCCCAGAGGCTGAATTTCCATCTGTAGGAAACAGACAGTGCCGCAGGGAACAGCAGTGAAAAGGTCTCCATGTGATGCTCATCAGCCCTGAAGTGACCATCTTCAATGAAGTAGCTCATTCTCCTGTCTTCAGTTTACTGGCTGTAGACCATCAGCATTTTGTATGCTCGTCTGGAATATTCAATTGGCATTGTTAGTTTCTTAGCTGTTCTTAATTCTGTATGACTTAATTTTGGGGGTAGTGATCACATGAGTATGGTACCTAATTCATTTTTCCTGGCACTGCTGCACTGTGGCAACATACTGCTGATATATTACAGGTATGAAATGTCATTGAGCCAGGTGATGCTTTGAGTTGCATAAGACAGTGAACAAAAGCCAGTGTTCTGGGATCCTGTTTTATATCCCGATCTTAATCAAACACTTCTTTCTCTCTGGTTTTGGATTAAGGTGTTTGTAATATTGTTGAAGTAGCAATTGGTTTGTGTCATAATGTATTTGTTAATATTTATTACATTTACATTCTTTAATGGAACTAAAGATGTTTTCATCTGTACAGATTTCATATCCCACTGCAAAGTTCGTCTGTTAGACTTTTAAGTATTTACAATAATGAATGGAGTATAAAACTATTTAAAACCCTTTGAAGAAATCTCATAAACTTCTGTAGCTCTGTATGGCACAACTTCAGTGTCTAAGTGCCTCTCGCTCAATTTGGATTGGTGCTTAGCTGCAATTTTGTACATATATGAGAAGTTCCAGAATCCCAATTTTTCTGTGTGAATAAAAAGCCATCCAAGAAACTCAGCTGTAAATTTCAACATAACAATACATACCAATGTGTTTTGAAAGATCTTTTGTGGTGGATAGCTAAAACCATAACCACAAATGAAATTTGCATTTTCTGTGGTTGAAGTGTTAGGTTGGGTTGTGCTCATGTGTACTGAGTCTGTGAGTTTTCATATGAGATTTTAGTCAGTGTGTTGTAGTTCGGTCTGATCAAGTATAAGGGTAAGAACCCAGGGCAACAGAGTGCTTTGTCAAGTATGTATCTCTTGAACTGTAGACAAAGGGATCTCTGAAATGAATGGACACCATTTGTTGTTGCTTCAACTCACTGCTTCAAAATGCACTGAAGAGTGGTGTCACATTGGAAATGGTTGTTTGCATCCTTAGGAGAGTGAATATTTTTCTAAGCGTGCCTGTGTTAGAAGCTTAGTAAATAAGGTACTCTAAAGATTGCTGGAAGAGGTGGTCACTTTAGGCAGAGATCTTAACCTTAGTGTTTATAATAGGATGTCTATTTATGTTTGGTTATTATTTTTTAAAAATGGTTTTTATTTTTTAGCTATCATGACGTATACAACTTGGAGCATGTTTTGGTTTTTTACCTTTGAAGTACTCAGAAAAGTGCCAAACTCTTAGAACACGACTAGCTGGAGTTACCCACCAGATTACCTCTTTAAGCACTTGAAAATGATTTTATATTTTTGGATAGGGAGGAAGCAGCAGTGAGGCTTGTGGGAATCAGTTATTCTTCAGACACTTCAGTCTTTTGAGCTCTGAGTATTTGCCAGGTGTGATTACAGGTAACTGGCTTCAGCCCCTGATTTTTTCAAAAGCTTGACATAGTCATTAACACTCATCTTATGACCTTTTGTTCCCTCTTATTGAAGGTAGTTCTGTGATGCTTTTCTGTCATAGGAGAGATATTATAAGAAAGCTATTATCAAGGAAATGTACAACACAATGACTGTTTAAGAAAAGAGAAACGTTTTTAGTCCTTTTTCGTTTATAATAAATGAGCACTCTAATCTGAGTAGAAAGCAGTAATTGGTGGGTGCTGACTCTGTCTTCTGTTGTTCTTGCCTTGTTCCCATTTACAAAGATGGGAAGTACACAAGTAAGAGTGCGTGCTGGAAACCTTTTACTCCTGTAATTTTCATTGTACCAAAAAAAGGTAATTTAGTTTTTTGTAAAGATGATGATGAAGTGATATAAGATAACACTACAAAATTATGTTCTCTCAAGTTAAAATAGCAAAAATTAGGAAATTTGAATATGACTTTTTGTACATTGTTTTAAAAAGAGAATTTGCACACACCAGTACAGGTAATTTCCATTCCAGAGTTTATGATCAGAATTTGCAGAGGTACAGCTCTACAATAAAAAGGTTTTGACAGGATGATTGCTTAATATCTTGTAGTGGGCATCAGCATGTTTGGATTTTAACCTCAAGCTCTTTTGTTGGGCCTTGCAGCCACGACAAACAGGCTTCTTTTTGTGCTTCAAAGACAAGTTAGATTAAAACAAACCTCAAACAAAAATAACCTGTGAACTGCAATGTTATCAGTTACCTTGAATATTGAAAAGGATTTTAAATCTTGCCCAGGCAAAAGTCTTTCAAAATTGATTGTACTTTTGCTTTTTCTTAGCTTACAATCTTTCAAATTGGAGATATGGCAAGTATTTTTTAAAGCTGGTGTAATAGATCCATGGGGCTCTGCTTGTTCACTTGTGATCCACGCTGCAATTACATTTTTCTGGTTTCCTTTCACCAGAATTCTTGTGCCTTTTGTTTTTTGTTTCCCCCTCCCCCGTGTTGAATGATTCATTGCTTCCATGTCTACTTTAGATAGTTTAGAGATGAAAAGGTGCAATTTAGAAAGATTCTCTTGGAAAAGGTGGTTGTGTGTGAAGGAGAGCGCTGGCAGGAAAACTGCCTCTGGAGCCGTGGTGACTGTGTGATGAGGAAGCCCCAGCTGCTCTGTTTCCTAACAGCAGAGTCTGGGCAGATTTGCGGTTTGGCCACAAAACACCAAGAGATGTGAAATGTTGCAAAGCTCTATTTTCTCACTTCTTCAATGATACCCTAAATGGCACTTAGCTGAGAGGGGAGGAACATTAAGCCTGGCATTTTGTACTTTTGTATTCTGGAGTTTGTCTTTTTGCAGGTTGCCTTCACATTGGAATGAAGTTTCTAATATGATGCCAGATAACTTTCCAAGGTATCTTAGAGAAGCATAACTGGTCATTGCATTGTCTGAAAAAGCAAAAGGATTGAGATGCTGGTAGAGACTTGGGGTTAGGGTTGTGCGTGTGTATGCAGGGTGTAAGTGGGTAGTGGGTTTTTTAACATGTATTGGTGAAAGAAATTAATGTTACCATTTTAACAAGGCACTTAAGCTTGTTTTTCTTTAAACACTAAGGAGGAAAAATAGTATTTGTTCCATTTGTTTCCACTATGGAAGAAAAATAATAGAGAACTAACAAAACAAAAAAAAAAGATAATCATCTAAGTGATTTACTGCTGCATGAGTACTCCTAGATTATTGTAGTGATAATGTGCTGTTGAGAGCTGGGAAGATGCTCAGAGGAGGAGTTAATGATATTTTATTAATAGTTAACTTTTTTGTGTGTGCTCCTACTGTCAAGTTTCATTTTCACTTGAATTTATTTGTGTTGTATATTTCTTTTAGAGATGAGGAAGTCTGCTAAAATCTTTCTAGTGCCTATCTGTGCACACACATCCTCACAAAATGTTCTGGCAACTACTCTTAAACAAATTTTCTATTTTCAGCAATGAATCCCTTGCATGTTCATGAGATTGACTTGCTTGTAAATGATATTTTAAAAAGAAAACAGTGATGTCTTTGTTTTGTAATTTTGCTGATTGATAGGGTGTATCCTCATTATTGGAACCATTTCATCGAATCACAGAATGGTTTGGATTGGAAAGGACCTTAAAGGTCATATAGTTCCAACCCTGCTGCTGTGGGCAGGGGTGCCTCCCCCCAGACCAGGTTGCTTAAGGTCCCATCCAATGTGGCTTTTGAACGCTTCCAGGGTTGAAGCCCCCACAGATTCTCTGGGAAACCTGTTTCCAGAGAGGAAGAGGTATCACAGTATATCAGAGGTTGGAAGGGACCTCAAGAGATCATCGGGTCCATCCACCCCCTCACCATTCTCATGAGGAAGCTTTCCTTTCTAATGCCTAATCTAAATCTAGCTTCTTCCAAGCCATTACCCCTTGTCTTACCCCTACATGGCTTTATAAAAAGCCCCTCTCTAGGTAACCTGTAGACCTCTTTCAAATACCAAAGGCTACTATAAGGTCTTCTTGGAGCCTTCTATTTTCTGGGTTGAACAACCCCAACTTTCTCAGCCTGTATAGGAGAGGGGCTCTAGCTCTCTGATCATCTTTGTGGCCCTCCTCTGCACCCACTCTGTTTCCTCATTTTATTGGGGGCTTCAGAGCTGGACCCAGCACTACAGGTGGGGGCTCACCAGAGCAGAGCAACAGAATCCTCACCCTTGAACTGGTGGCCATAATGCTGGAGATGCAGCACAGGATACAGTTGGCCTTATGGACTGGGAGTGCACATTGCTGCACATATCTCCAGACTGCAAAAAGTGACAAACTTCCTTCAAGTCAAAGCTGAATTTCTTATCTTCACACCCGACAGTGTCCTACAGCTGCAGTTTGAAGATAAGATCAAATATTGTGAGATACACACTAATGTGCTTTGAGACCTGGCAACTCCTTGAGTAAAAGACTCCCTTCTGCTTCTTATGACAGTTTTCAGTGGCAGGGAGGAACTGGGTGGGAATCCAAAATACTTCCTGTCTTTGGTGAAACATCCTAAAGTCAAAATTATTAAATTACATCTATTTTTAAGAAATCTCAACTGTTGTGCCTTATGAGTATTTGATTCTAGTTTGTGGTAAGCGAATGTTAGCAGTGTTAGATTCCTCCTTCAGTGTGACACTGCATGTTGTTCTAATGCATGAAAACCTCAACTCTATTGTGATTTCATGATTTAGTTAAATGCATATTTCTTAAGAGAAATGCATTCAAGAAAGGCAAGTGAATGAGATATATTGGAATGGATGAGCCAAGTTGCTTTAGGTATGGAAACAGATTTCTCCCTGCAGTGTGTCTCACACTCCAGAAGGAAGGATCACTGGCTTGTCCAAAGGCTAGGAAGACCATCTGGTAGGTATCCAGGTGTGCCAGTAGGTTCTCATTGATGAAACCCCGATAGGTCTTTATAATATCCTTCTGATGATTTAGGTCCCTGTGCTGAAGAGCTTTCTTTACTAGTTTTTTAACAGATGAAAGATGAGAACTGTGCTTAGACACTGCCGTGCATAGTAAGACAAGGAATCCGAGCTCTAGAGTGTAGTTTTCACTGTTCTTGGTTGCCTGTACCATAAGAATTAGAGGAGGATCTCTGCCAGCTATATATGCAAAGGCCAGGCATGATGTGTGTTCAGTCAGACACATTCTGATGTTGAGCAGAGGTTTCAGTTTGCAGAGGGAGTGACAAGTCTGTGTGCCTACAACAACTGGTTAAACTGCACAGTGTTTTCATTGCCTTAATAGGAAAAGATGTGGTGATTGTGTAACTATTTGGATGCATTTCACTACTTATGTGCAGTAGAAAGTTCCAGCTGGAGATAAATTATTCTCTGTGTAGAAAGGAAGGGTGTGGGCTGTTACCTCCATTTACCAAACTGCTAGCTGCCTTTTTGCATACTTTTCATCTGAGACTTAAAAAATTTTTGGTTAGTGCTCCCTTGCTGCCTTAGTACAGGGCATTCAGAACAGTGTAAAATCAAGGCTAGTACTGTTACTGTGAGGTAAAGGCTTGGAGGAGATTTAAAATGTTTAATGCTGTTGCAGGACTTCAGTGTAGTTGGATCTTCGGTGCTTTCTCCTTTGGCTACTGAGCACTCCGTGGAATGTTTTGGGAGGACCGCACAACGCATGCCTGACAAGCAGTCAAGTAGAACTCGGTATTTTTCAGAAACCTACAACTGATGTGTAGCTGCACACCAGTTACTTTCCCATGGGCAAGTTATCTTTAAATAAATAAATTTTCATAGCTCTATAGGGAATAGGATAACTGATGTAATAATTACTTAGGAGCAGAGCCAGCATCCTGCAATTACATTAAAGCACATGCTACAATGTCTCTCTCTATTGATATCCTTCTTGTGGCATCCTTCTTCTGACACATTCAATTAATGTTTTATTATCTTCTTCCTAAAATAAATAAATAAATAAACACCTAAATTCCCAGTGACTGAGGCAGAAGCAGAATAGGCAGCCCACTTACTTAACCGGAATAGTTAAGTGGTTTTTTGAACCGTACTACTGGAAGGATCTTTGGTGTATGAGCTGACCTCCTATTGTTGCAAGTATTGATTATGCATATGCCTGTGGTTGGCTGAGAGCAAGCAGGTTGTAGTGTTTCCTCTAGTGAGGAGGACATAAGGAGATGGATGTGGTATCGGTTAGAATGTTCAGATTTCCGGCGTATCATCGGCTGCATTCCCCGTGCCGCATGTGGCAACTACCAGCCATGCCAAGGGGCATTCCCTGTCTTCCTAGTCTAGCTTTTATTTAAAAGACTGTGGTAGTTTTAGGCTATGCCTTTAAAAATTTTTCACAGATCATGAACAGAAAGTAGTGGAATGTAAATAAATCACTATTGGGTGTGAAAAGGAAAGCTAGTCCAAAACAATCCCACTGGAAGATATTAGGGACTTAAACTAGTTGTACTAAAACAATTTCTCTCCTCTCTTGCTTCTTCACTCGGGGAGAGATACTAACTTGCTTGTGCTTGACCTTGGCTGCGTTGTTTTGGCTAAGTCTGACTTCTCTGCTCCTTTCTCTTGTCCCTTTTGTACACAGGGGGAAAGGGGAGGCAGGGAGGGAGAAGCTGGTCTTTGACCAGGGGGTCCTTGTGTTCTTTATTAATTGTAAATGTCTGTAAATAATGTAAATACTGTATATTTGCACATATTCATTGCATTTCATTATAGATTGTAATTTTGCTTGTAAATACAGCTTTAATTTGCTTCCAACTGAGCTGGTCTGGCAAATTTCGGGCGGGGGTGGGGGTGGATTTTCAACCCACCACAAAGGCTCTTGAAAAGTGACAGTGCAAAATAGTACTACTTTAATATAATGTATATTTCCATGTGGATTGCAACTGTTACTGTTTTCCTGTAATTGTTTTCCTGTAATTTATTATCTGCTCTAAAGATGGTATTTCCTTCATTGTTTAATTGTTCTGTTTGGTTTAGTCATAGAATCATAGAATTGTTAGGATTGGAAGGGACATCAAGAATCATCTAGTTCCAACCCCCCTGCCATGGGCAGGGACACCTCACATAGATCAGGTTGACCAGAGCCACATCCAGCCTTGCCTTAAAAACCTCCAGGGACGAGGCCTCCACTCCCCTCTATGGCAACCTGTTCCAGTGTCTCACCACCCTCATGTGGAAGAACTTCTTCCTAATATCCAATCTCAGTCTACCCATTTCTATTTTTGTTCCATTCCCCCTGGTCCTGTCATTACCTGACACCCTAAAAAGTCCCTTCCCACCTTTTTGTAGATCCCCTTAAGATACTGGAAGGCCACAATCAAGTTTGCTTGGAGCTTTCTCTTCTCCAGACTGAATAGCCCCAATTTCCTCAGTCTGTCTGTATAGGAGAGGTGCTCCAGCTCTCTAATCATCCTTGTGGCCCTCCTCTGGATACACTGCAGCACCTCTAGATCCTTCCTCTTGAGGTGAGGAGAGGGTTCTTCACTGGGAGGGTCGTTCGCCATTGGAGTGGGCTGCCCGGGGAGGTAGTGGAGTCACCATCCCTGGAGGTGTTCAGGAGGGGATTGGATGTGGCACTGGGTGCCAGGGTTTAGTTGTGGGGTCTGTGGTGACAGGTTGGGCTTAATGATCTTTGAGGTCTCTTCCAACCTTGGTGATTCTGTGATTCCTGTAATGGGGGCTCCAGAACTGCACACAGTACTCCAGGTGGGGTCTCACCAGAATGGAGTAGAGGGGTCGAATCACCTCCCTTGACCTGCTTCTCTTGATGCAGTCCAGGATGTGACTGGCTTTCTGGGCTGCAAGTGCACACTGGTGGCTCATGTTGAGCTTCTCATCCACCAGCACCCCCAAGTCCTTTTTTCAGGGCTGCTCTCAAGCCAGTTGCTGCCCAGCCTATATTGCTGCTTGGGATTGCCCTGACCCAGAATGCAGGACCTTGCACTTGGTCTTGTTGAACCTCATGAGGTTGTCATGGGCCCACCTCTCCAGCCTGTCAAGGTCCTTCTAGATGGCCTTCCTTCCCTCCAGTGTGTCTGCTGCACCACACAGTTTGGTATTGTCTACAAACTTGCTGAGGGTGCACTCAAATGCCACTGTCCATGTCACCCACAAAGATGTTAAACAATACTGGTCCCAGTACTGATCCCTGAAGGACTCCACTGGTCACTGTCTTCCACTTGGACATGGACCCATTGACAGCCATCCTTTGGGTGCAGCCATCATCAAGCCAGTTCTGTATCCCCTGAATGATCCATCCATCAAACCCATACTGTACCAGCTTGGAGACCAGGATGTGGTGCAGTACAGTGTCAAAGGCTTTGCTCAGGTCCAGGTAAATGATGTCAGTTGTTTGGCCTTCATCTATTAATGTTGTGACCTTGTCACAGAAGGCCACCAGGTTTGTCAGGCAGGATTTGCCCCTTTAAAAACCTATATGTTGCAAAGGAAAAAGATGATGAAGCTGTAAAACTGTGACATGAAGTAGTTTGCATTTGGTTTATAGTTTCTGTAAAACTTACCTTATTTTCCAAAACATCTGTATGGAGGGGATCATTAACTGTCAGTGAGCTCTGGCTGCTGCACCAGCCTTTTGGGGTTCATAACTACTGACACGACTGAAAAATTACCTTCCTACTATTCAAAACTAAAGAGTGACTTATACAGATAAGGGACAGCCAGTTATCTTTATGGCTACGGGCAGAATGGAATCTAGCCTGCTTTGCACATGTACATGTGTGAGTGTGCTCAGATTGATACCTGTCAGTATGGTTGGTGAGGTGCTGTGCACAGCATGTTAAGCACACTTGTTCCTGTGTCTCTGTAGAAGGGGTTCGCCTCACCCTGCTGCTGAAAACTTTTGTCAGCTAATGCAGTGAGTGGAGTTTACAATATGAGCACTATGACAAGCCCAGTTCTGTGTTGTAGTCATGGTAATTAATATTTAGCATGGTATCTAGTAATTTTCAGCTTCAGTGCACTTTACAAACATTAATTACTTGTCACAGCACCCCTGTGCAGTAGGTAAATGCTTTCTTTATAGCCATTTTATAGAGCAGCTTGGAGCCCAGAAACTTGCAGGCTCACTGGGTCTCACATGGTGATCTGTAGCTTAATTTATTGAAAAATTCTTTGTTATATTAGGATAACTTGTTATTAATTCTGGGTAAAAACAAAGTTGTCATTATTATTGCATCAACTTCTGCAATACTGTGTCTGTTCGAGATTACATTACACAGTGGAAAAAAAAACAAAGGAAGGACCTAACTATTTCAATTGTATTTAATCTGTTCTTTAGGTGCTCTGCCATCCTTATGTTGTGGCGGTGGGAGAGTTATTTGGAAGAATCTCATTGAGACTTTTCTGTGGCTGTCTTGCTTACTTTCCTTTAGTTCCAGTCTGTATTTGTAATGCTCTGTGAATATGCTGAGAACTGGCTTTGGAGGAATATTGCTCTTTGCTGTGTCCCACAGAACTTGAAACTGGCAGCATAGGTGAACTGTACATATGAAGGCAGGAGTGGTTATTGGATTGGTTTTGTAAATGCTCTCTTCCTCCCCACCTCCCCCTGCCAGTTTATGTGGTTTAATGGGAATAAAGATATTCACGCACAGTTGTTGCTTCTGTGTAAGCCTGGGCATGCAGATTGTTGCTGCTGCATTTCTAGCTGTTACCTTTTGCTTTCTGCTTTATTAGCCTCAAGTAGAACATTCGGCTGAGAACTTTCAGCTGCTGCTTCAAGACTTTGGTAACTGTTTCTACTTAGAGCTGCTGACAACTCATGAAAGCACTTGAAAAACATTTTTGCTTACAGGAACAATTCTGCTGACATATTTTTCTTCCTGTCTTTTTACTACTAGTAAAATTTGCATGAAAACAGGTCTCTGTTTATTGAGAGTTCACAATCCTCAGTTTGACAGCGTAATTAGAGCAATGTTCAACTTGCACAATGGAGCTAAAAGGAACTCACTTGATTTCCCTGTGAACCTGAAACTTAAGGGCCTTGTTTAATAATCCTAAAACAAATTTGACTTAATCCATGCTTTGGAGTGTAACCGAGGCAAGTCTCAAAATGAAGTGTGGTGGACAGTGAAAGGCTTTGTACATGGCAAGGCGAAAACTGAGATGACTCATGTGAGAAAACCCTTCCTGTGTCTCCCCCAACCTAATGGAAAATGTCAGGTTGTGCCCAGTTGTAGTACTAATGACTGTGAACCTAATCATCTTCGTGACCCTAATTATGATGCCATTGAAGGCTGAGATATTAGGTGAGAAAAAAGGAGCAGGAGTAGATCAGCTCTCGAGCAGCAATGTCTCATTATGCTTAGGTGATCAGTATTAAAAACACAGAGGAAGGAAGAAGAAACACTCTGCTGAAATACTGTCCAGAGCAGCAAAAATGTCTTGCTTTTATTTATTTTTTTTAAATTTAATTTATTTTTAATTCTCTGTGTGAGGCTAACTTGCCAGTGCAGCATTTTCATCATTCCTTCCTCTTCTATGGGCTTTTTTTGCAGCACGTCTGCCCATTTGTTTACCTGGGAATCAGATGTATGAGGCTGGGCTGTAGAATTCACAGCAGACCTGTGACTTTTCTTAGTTAGGAAACAGGTATTTGATGATGTGCGACTGGGTTTCCTCAGCTCTTTTTTGAGAGGATTTATGAATTCAGGCATACATATTCATCTGAAGAGTTTCTCCGTGTTACTGCTCTTTGGAGGTCTGGGAATGTTTTTTATTCCTCTGGCCCAGTGAATAATGACTGGCTATTGTTTGTTTACTGCTCCAGCAGTTTGGAAGCATTTTTGTGTAGAATTAAGAAGATAGTCTACTTTTTTCAACACAAAGTTTCTGTGGATATGTTTTAAGAAATTAGGGTTGTAGCTTCTAAATAATATTCTGGATTTTCATGATCATATTTTCTGTAACTTAGAGCAGGAGTGAAACCAAACTGATTTTTTTCCCTAAGTTTTATTTTTGCTTGGGGAGTTTTTTGGGGGAGAGATGATTCAGATGGAGTAAGTCAAGTGCATTGAAATTGGTAATAATACTTGTGCATCAGCACTGATGTATGCTGCTAAAGAACAGTCATATTTTCTTGATATCAAGTATTCAGTACACAGAGCATGTTAAATATTTATGGCTCTGTCTGTAGATGGTATGGTAGGGGGTTTTAAGCAATATTCTAGAATATATTTCTTTTCCCCTTTGGCTACATTTTCGATTTAAAGAAGCAGCTTTTGTAACATATGCAGAGCACTTACCGTACTGGTTTTGCAGTACAACCAAGTGAAATCTGGTCCACCAAAACAAGTATTTCTTCATAGGGTTTTGTCTCTGCTTTCACAGGACTTGCATGAGCTGCTGGATGGGTCATGCAGCTCGCTTCTGCTCTTTTCTCTATGGTCACCATAGCTCTTTCCTAAATTACTTTCTTATGCAATAGAATTTGCTGTCATTGCTCAAGTGATAGACATGCTGGTCATCAGATCAGAGAGGACTGACATGTGTGCCATCAGTACAGAGTGACCTGTCCCACATGTCTTGATCAAAAAGGCTCTCTGTTTATAGAGTTTAATATGCATGTATAGCAGTTCTGATGGTAAGTCTGTAAGAAAAACATTGGTCTATCTAGGTGTTGTCTTTTGGAAAGTTCTTTGACCTACTCATGGAATAATGGATTTCCACACCATTACAGGCTGGTAGACTGTTAGTCTTCTCTGACTTGTGCTGTTGGGCTGTTCCAAGAGTACCGATGGTTAGAATTCACTTCTTCCTCATTTATGGTGTCTCAAAGAAGTGTGTCTGGAAAGTGCTGCATAAATGTTGCTTCTATTACAAAGAACTCCTTTTGTTTGAAAGAAAAAAATATTTTTGAAATGAATAATCTATTAAAAAAAAATCATTAATTGGTATTTCCAGGCACAAAAGAAGAAAAAATTAAAGCTAGATCAGAGAGCTTTCATAAACAATTTTACATTTACATTTTGTGCTGTCTTTATCAGTCCATTTTGGGACAATGAAAAGCAATTATCCTAGGCTAGTTGTTGGCACTATATATTAAGATGGAGTGTGGCTTCATTACATAATAGACCTATAAATGAACTGGAATGCTTTTAACAGCTCTGTAATATATAAAGAATGCCTCAGTGATAGATGTAGTTTCTATCTTGGTTTACTAGCTGTAAATGAGATTAATAGACCTCTAGAAATAATGTTAGTTGCTGCTGGAGATGAAAGAGAATTCAAAAGATAATTACTACTTAAAGTTAAATTTCTTTGTACAGGAATACTACAAGTAGACAGTGATTAACTGTGAAAGAGTCTTACTATAATAAAACTTCACAGAACTATAGTGTTTACAACGACATTTATAATTGCAAGGTTATCTCTGTATGTCTTTTGAGAAAGTTCTGTAAGGATTGACCGGGCAAATGGCTGTTACTCAGTGTCTTGCTGTTACCCAAAGGCACTCTTGGGGTGTTCTTAAATAATATGTTATAATTGCCTCTTAGAAGTGAAGTGAGACCACTGGCCTCATTTCTCATTCAAGATTACTTTTGTTGTACTATCCTGGGTTATAATCTTATTTCATGGCCCCTAACAAAACTATGCAGTGCTGCTTGTGTAGTGCTTGTGATTTGCTAGCATTTCCTGTGGCAGTGGAGCCTGCAAGCATTAAAATAGGCAAAAAGCTGTGTTAAATACACAGGTATCAGCTTCAGCTCTCTGCAGCTCCATTTGTTTGATTAGTATTACTGTGATGTGACAGGGCAATATATCAGAAGCAATCGATCTCATTAGTATGGAGATGATGTAAACACAGATTGTATTGATGTTTAATAGTACCAGCACCCAGGATTTGTAAACATAGATGTTGATAAGCTGTGTGAAAGGTCTCTAATGAAAACAGCAAATACAGCAGTTTTCTGAGCTAAGGTATTTTTTCCCAAAACTTCACAGCAAGTGGTGGATCCTTTGGCTCTGCAGTATTGGAGATGGTGGTCAGATGGATGGACACAAATTGGTAAAATAGTTTTTTGAAATATTTTTTTCCTATGACTTTTAGTTTCTCAGACTGCCTTATGCTACAACACTGTGTTGAATATCACATTATTAAGCATGGAAACAAGCACTTTTTGTAATCCTGCTTTGGATAAGTAGGTTATCTACATCTATTATTGAAATCTTAATCTGTGGATAATTTGACTTGATGGAGAATTACTCCTTTCTGCAACTTAGCTTGAGAAGAGATGTAAATAAGTAGAATGTACCTTTTGTATCTGATATTTGAGTGAATGTCTGGAAGGAAATTACCATGAATGAGGGAGCATTCTGCTTTCTTGATTCAAGTCTTGAACTTGTCACAACTAACAAACTTCTGGCAGTGCCTTCATGCAGTGGCTTAACTGCTCCCTGCCTGCACAGGCAGTGCTGGTGCTGGCTGCCTGCCTGCTATCGGTGCTCTGTGTGCTCGGAGACTTGCTCCATTTCTTGTGAAGCTCGACGCTTCACAGGAACTGACATGCATGGTTTCTGAAAGCAGCTCATTGTCTGCTGCATGGAGTCTGTTTTGCTGTACTCCTAGTATCACCAGCACATGAATAACCCAAACAAGTGACATAGACTAGAGCTTCATTCCTAAAGTGGTACAGTGAAGAGAAGGGGTAGGGGAAGAAGGAGCAGGTCAGAAGCTGAAGAACTAGCCCTAGAACCTGGGTGATGTTCTTTAAATTGGTGGTAATGTGAAAGATTAGTATAAAAAAAGTGATGGTTCAATCCAACACTTTGGACCTTTATGAATGTAAAATGGCTTCAAATTAAATAAGCTTTTTTCCTAATGACCAGTTTTCCTGTGTTCAAGGTCAATTTCACTCTTTTTATAGGCAAGGAAATGCATTGTGTGATGGAGCAAAAGGGAATAGCTATTACACTTTTTAGGATATTATTTTTGTACTGGATTTGCTTGTTTAATTTGGTCAGTTGAACAGAAAAATCATTCTTCCCTGTGTGCTTGGTATAGTTCAGTTACACAAAAAATTGAATAGTGTTGGAATTTTTCCCTTCTTTAACATGAAATGCTTTGAATCAGAACACAACCTAATTTGCACCAGCCATCTGATATCAAATTCAGTTTGTGAAGGAAGCAAAAAGTTTGATTTACCCACCTGCTTTAATGTTGTGGAATATATTTGATAAAATGTGGAAAAATATGCACTGCCTTGTGCCTGTTTTCCCATGCAGTAAAAACTGCTGTTTGTAGGTATTGCTGGGGATTAACAATGTGACAGTACTGAATTTTCAGTTCCATAGCAAACGTATGAAACCATGTGTATGCACACAAAGGAGTTTGTCATTCCTATGAGCAGAAAACCTATTATTTCTAAAAGATATACCCTGGTAGAAGAATCTGTTCCCTCAATGACTGTTTCCTTTCTTTAGTCTTTATGGAAAGAAAAGTCAAGATCGTCTGACCAGTTGTGTGCCCACACGGCATGCCTGATACTGATGAAGCTCAGTGCATTATTTCTCATGTTTCCTACATTTCTCATTATTCCTACATGTTTTTTTTGGGATCCTGTCTTTACTAGAAAACTTTTGATATTGGTATTTCCAATATCTAGCATTCACTTTAGTTACATTTGTGACATTTTCATTTGTAAAATATAATTTATAACGTGACGAAAGATTGGAAAAGGATTTTCAAAATCTAGATTCTGCTTCTGGTTTCAGCTTTTGTTGTGAGCTTCAACACAGGTGCAGATTCCAAAATTGTTCCTTGTTTCCATTTACATTCTGTAATCTCTGAACTCTTCGGATTGCCAGTAGTAACTGCAGTGATGTCCCTGTCTTCATTGGAAAGCAGGTCAGCCCCTGTGGCACCACCACTCTGTTGAAATTAAAAAAAAAGTGTACATCTGTAGTCAGTGAGGTTCTCCTCACATTTGTTTCCAGTCACCCTCTTCAAAGGCAGAGAGCTTTATTTTTTGTAATGTCAAAAGCTTGAACAAGAGTGGGATGCAGTTGTGATCTGCATGCTGGTTCAGTATTAACTACTGCGTTAAATGGTAGTTAAGCTGCTTATGCCCCAATTGACTCATGATGCTGTGGCATTTTCAGAAGTACCTCTTTGCAACTGTTAAAATGTAGGTGTAGATTGTTCAGGGAGGTCATTACATTTCTTAAAAATATTTTAAAATAGTGTTTACTTTCAAGAATCAATACCCTAAGACTTGCAGTTTTCCAAACACTTTATTTAAAGGAGTGATACAGAAGGTAAAAATTAACCTGAGGAGGACTGTCAGAAATCTAAATGTTAAATTCCATGAATGAGAAATAATTGCTTTTAGCGTGGTTTGTGAGTTTAGGTCAGTAAAACGGTCTTTTAAATTTAGCAATTTCTTGAGCATTTTTAAGGGGGACCCTCTACCGTCCTGCAGCAGAAGTCCCTTGGCTGTGCTGTAATCGCTCTTCAACATCATCATACTTACCTTCGTGTTGGAAGCCAGGGGAGGAGACTTGTACTGACCCTGGCCAGAAAGCCGTGTAATTGAGCATTCAGCATTGTGGGCTGTGTCTGAATTAAAGGGATTTTGTTCTTTTGCTTGAAGCTGAGCATGTGTGTAGATGCCCTGCCAGTGATAAGTAATTCGCCGAGGCTGACTCCAGGTTTTTTTCACAGATCTTAGTAAATTGTTGTAAAACTGGGTGTATGTCTGAGTGCATTTCCAATTTAGTAATCTTTCCAGCATTTGGCTGAGTGTTCAGACTGTGTTCATGCTTCTTGCATACTATTTTTTTCTGACTAAATGCTAGACTTGTGGTGCTGCAAGTGTGTAATTGTTCAGCACTTACTTCCTCCTCCTTTCTTTAATTTGAGGATTTGTTTTGACAGCTAAAATTCTGGTGGTTTTCTGGTTTCCTGCTGCAGTAGAACCTATGAACAGATGTCGTAGCAGAATGGTTGTGTCCCCTTTTAAATAGTGAAAATTCATTTTCTCCATTAACTCACCATTTTCCCACCCAGATATTGTAAATTTATTTTTAACGGTTGTCTGTCAACCCTATCACAAATTCTGGTCACGTGGTTAAATGGTTTGCTTAAAACTAAAATATTTAATATATTTTTGTTTGATGAACAATTAATTATTAAAATATTTTGATGATTGACTTAATGCATATTTTGTGTGTCTCTAATTTTTTCTTAAGTTAGCACAATTCTTTTGGTTTGGTGCAGATTTTTACACTGTGCAAAGAACTAATGAAATACTCTGTACTTGAAGTACTGGCTGCACCTTGTTTGTTGTAGCTCTGTCATAGCTGGGTATTTTTTTGCCTAGGTAGCTTCTAAACCAATATTTTCCTTGTGTATTTGCTTTTAAATAATTCTGCTCAACCCCATTTGCTAAATTGAAAATCTGAACATGGGGTAACTTTCCTGTGGATTTGCTGCTGGGTTTATTAACTAGTTTCTCATTCTGTCTGCTCCTTTCACACTGAAACTTACACTGATGTGCAAATTGATGATGTAAAATAAAACTGAGATGTTCTTCCTAGTGTGAACGTCAGCAAGATACTGCATTTCATGGGAGCTAGTACAGTGATTAGGCTTTAGTTGTTCAGGTTTTCAAAAATCAAGTTCCTAAAACCTAAGTTATAAAAAGCACCAATGGATGGTGCTAATTCTATATGGTCTGCCTTAAATGGTTTGTTTTGAGTTCAGCTTACAGGGCTGGTGCTGGCAGGTTGTTTAATGAGTTCTCTTGCCACAGCTGCGCTGTTGGCTAAGTGCTGGTTCGTGCCAGGCTGTACAGATGCAAGATCTGAGCCAGTGTGTGTGGCAGACTGCTTCTTTTGGTTCTGTCCTCCCCATTTGCCTTGATCCATACTGAAGAGTGAAAAGGTGGAGTTGGAGAAGAAGGATTTGGGAAAGACAGTTTGTGGTCCTGTGTGATTGATGTTTGTGTGTGGTCTTCCAAGAGGCTCATGAAGCATTAGATGCATCTAAATGTTACTGGCAGGAAAGGGCAGTGAAATCAGTCTCAGTGCTGTAGGATAAATCCCACAGGCTGGGATTTCGTTATTTTACTTGGCTTTGCTAGGTTTAGTGGTGGTTTTGTTGCATTTTTGTTTGTTTGTTTTTAAATCTGAGGCCAAACATGATTCTTGTATTCAGTATGTAAATTGCTGCTACAAAAAGTTTTGGGGTTTATATCTGAAGGTACACTTACTTGGTTTTGTTTGTTTGTTTCAGTAGAAGGGATAATGAACTGTTTATAATAAACTATTTGGATTTTGGTTTCTGTTTTGAAAAGTGATGATTTGTAAGACCCTGACAATTTTTTAGTTTTTTTTTTTTTTCCCTTAACAGAATTCTCACAACCTACTAAGCAGAAAAAAAAAAAATTCTTACCTCATTATTGCAGGTTCAGTATTTGTTTCTATAGAAACAGCTGCTGATAGATTTTTCTTCCTAATTTCTTAGATCCCCAGTAAGAACAATTTCCTGAAATGCTTGAAATCAGTAACCTGTGACAATACAAAAATGTGTAGCTTTACTTAAGGTGTACAGTATGGGAGGTTGTTAAGTGATTGAGAAGTGGGGTTATACTTGCTCAGATATGGCTGCAAACCCTTCAGAAGGGATAGGCAAAAGAGAAGAGGTAATGCAGTCATCCTGTATGTCTGAGATTTGTCCTGATTGTCTTGAGCTTAATGAAGGTGATGATAGGGTTGAGTATTTAGGGGTAAGATTCCAGGGGGAAGGGCAAGAAGGCAGATATCATGGTGGGAGTCTGCAGTAGACCACCCAACCAGGATGAAGAGAGAGAGAAAATATTCTTTAAGCATCTGGGAGAAGTCTAATGATCACTAGCCCTTTTTCTCATAGAGGACTTCAGCTCCCTTGCTCTCTGCTGGAAATGTAACACAGCATAGAGGGAGCAGTCCTGGAGGTTCCTAGAGTTCACAAGAGAAGGTGTCCTGCTTGTCCTGCTGTTTGTGAATAGAGAGGGACTTGTGGGTGGTGTAATGATTTGGGGCCATCTTGGGCACAGCAATCCTGAAATGATTTTTCAGTTGTTGAAGTAAAGAGGGGAGGTCATCAAGACTGCCACCTTGGACTTCCAGAAGGCAGATTTTGGCCTGTTGTTGGAGACTAGTTGGCAGAGTCCCTTGTGAGGCAGTCCTGAAGGGCCCAGGAATTCTGGACAGCCTTCAAGAAGAAAGTCTTAAAGGCACAGGAACAGGCTGTCCACATGTGGTGAAAATTGGTGGGGAAGAAGGCTGGCCTGGCTGAATAGAGACATTTGCTGCAATTCAGGGTAAAAATGAGTTTATAGTCTTTAAAAGAAGGGGCAGGCCACTTAGGGTGATTACAAAGCTGTTGTGAGGCTATGGAAGAGACAAGTAGGACCGGGGAAGTAATTGTTCTCCTGTACTTGACACTGTACCTTGAGTATTGTATTCAGTTTTAGGCCCCTCCCTACAAGAAAGATACTGAGATCCTGAAGCAAGTCTGGAAAAGGGCAACAAAGCTGGTGAAGGGTCAGGAGAATAGGTTGTCTCATGAAGAGCTGAGGTAACTAGGATTGTTTAGTCTGAAGAAAAGGAGGCTGAGGGCAGACCATGCTGCTTTCTGCAACTGCCTGAAAGAAGGTTGTAGAAAGGTGGGTGTTGGTCTCTTTCTTCCAAGTGACAAGTGATAGGACTAGAGGAAATGGCTTCAAGTTGCACCAGAGGAGGTTTAGGTTGGCTATTAGGAGAAAGTTCTTCCCTAAAGGGGTTCTCAAACACTTGAATAGGCTCCCTAAGGAGGTGGTTGTATTCCCATCCCTGGAAGAGTTTAAAAGATGTTAAGGGACATGGTGTAACACCAGACTTTCTAGAGTTAAATAGCGGTTGGGATCAACGATCTCAAAGGTGTTTTCCAACTGAAACAATTCCATGATTACATAAGCAAAACTTTCTTAGATATTGAAGTTATTGATCTGGATTGCAATACACTGAGTTTGTTTTTACAACAATCTTTAACTGACAGAAGGCTGTTGGAATAGCAGTGTGTTTTCCTTCGTTTGACAACTTAAGCATCTGGGGTGTTTCATCTGATTTTTCAGGTGCTGCTGAGCTGTGTTCCTAGTCCATCTAAACCTGAAAATAAACAATGCTTTGGCCAGTGTTTTTTCTTAATAAATTGTAATACAGCTTTTCAAAGAGTGTATCAGTAACTTCAAGGATTTCTACAAGAATGATTCCATTCTTATAAATAACCAGTACTATCCATTAGGACAATGCATGTTTTGGAAGAGCTTTTAGTTCATTACAGAGAGTGTGATGATTAAGTGTTGAAGACCAGCTTATCCAAATTTGGCAGCTGCCCACTGTTCTCAGGAGCAGCTGATCTGTAGTTACATTCACTGGCTGCTAGTTTGTGAATTCTTCATGTTGGTATTTTGACTCCTGAAATCAAGTGGTGTAAGTAAGTGTATTTAATGCAGTCTGTCATTGACTTCAACAGTAGCCAGTAAAATTACTACTTGGGGGAGAGGGAAAATACCTGTTAAGGTGTCAGGATCTGACATAGTGCAGAAGCACAAAGGAAAGCCAATGAGTTCTAAAAGATAGGAAGTTCTTTTCTATCCCAAGAAAGATCTTGGGTCCTCTAAGGCATTCGATTCCTATATGGATCCATCATCTCTTCCTCATTCTTTTCTTGGATTCAAGAATGGTTATGTAGGACTGATTAAAGGACTGTTGTGCAGGAATCCGTGGCAGACAACTGTGTGCTTGTGCCGAGCGTGTTTTCCAATGTACATTTTTTCTGGCATGCTGTTCATCATCTGCCTAAACCCCAGTATGAATTTAGTCTATGTCTGATTGCTTTTGGCCCAGAGTATTTGACTTTTGGGGACACTATTCTTAGAAGCAGTAATGTTTCTTCTTGTGGGGAGAGGAGTGGGGGAAATCTGTAGTGTTTTCTCTGGGTTTCTGTTTTTAAAGGAGTATTCCAAGTGTCTTTCTATTAGGCATTGGAAGAAGTTACCGAAGTATTTTCTGTGACAGCTATATTTGTACTGAGAGTGACTTTTGATAGAGTTGTCCATTTAAAAGATTTGTTTAGTATCTAAATGTGGTTGTGAAAGATTTATGTATGCCAGATTTGTGAAGTGGAATTATTCTGAAGTGGGGTTTGGTTTTTTTTGGGGTTTTTTTTTTTTTTTTTTAGGGTTATGTGGTGGATGTTTTTAATTATGAAGGCACTTTGTATCTGCTTCTGTATCTGCTCAGTTGCTCCATGCTGGTAAAAAAGAGAAATAGTTAGGAATTTCATCTTCTATAGAACAAAGAGATTGCTTAGCATATTTTCTGAAAAATGCATCAAGTTTTTAATCATGTTCTTGGAGTATTCAAATCCAATTTAAAAACAGTTATGTTTGGCTTTTCCTGTGTTTATCTGATACTGCTTCTTTACCCTTCTGCAGGGCATTGTTCATTTTGATTGTCTTAATTGCTTCTCAAGAGACAGGACTCTTCACTCCTAAGGAAATTCAGGGAAGGTGCTGTCCCTTGGTACAGGGAGACTGGAAAGCACAAATTTACTCAATTAATAACAGAGTTATACTGCTGTTTGTACACAATCTGACAAAAGCAGAGCAGTCAAAAGGTACTGTTGACACTCTGCTCACAGTTCTGTTTTGCCTTACTTATTTTGCATGCTTACTGTAGAGGAGAGTGTTGCAACATCACTTTCTGTTTGAAGTTTAGGAGTAATATGAAAATTGAAGATAGAAATGCTTAACTTAGAATGTCATTGAGGTTTTTTTTGTGTCAGATAATGTTTCACCTTTAGTGCTAAATATTTCTTTTGGTTGAGATTTTGTCTGTCAATTTGTATACATGTGCTTTCAATGATAAATACTTCATGGCAGTCATTATTTAGCTAATACTTTATATAAAGAATGCTTGCAAATCAAATGAGATAAACAATTTATTTGTCATTAATTTTGTATTAATGCATTTTTTAAAGGAACTGTCAAGTTGTCTTTCTTTGGGAAAATAAATTCTAGATCCTTTTGCTGGGAATGCATAAGGATTTTAAGGCATTTTCATTCAAGGCAAAATGATTAATCTATGCAGGTCACCCTGGATACCATATTGCTAGACATAGGAAGTAAATAAATGGGGAAAAGGGAATGTTTAGTAGTCATGGAAGCCTTGTGTATTAAATAAGCACCTCCCAGAGGAATGTTTCTCTTTCATCATTTTTCTTGCTGCACTTGGCCTGTTTCAGTACTTGCTGGTGTGGGAGTGAAGAGCAGGGAATAAAGGGAATAGCATCAGCTATGGCAAAAGGTAGGAGACCACTTGGGGCAAGCTCACTGATACCAATTTTTTAATTTATCTGCTTATTTTATTGTTCACCTCTCAGTCTAAAGCAACAGTTATCCATGAGCTTTCTTTAGGCTCGCTAATTTGGGAAATGAATTTGGCAAAGGTGCAGCAGCAAGGCCTGGCACACTTTGTCTGGAAGCTCAATTTCCTTGCTTAGCTGTGGCAGGGTCCCAGCCATTCCTGGTCCCTTGAGATAGCTGCCTGAGCTGTCTGGGTTAGAGGAGGATGAGATAATTGCCTCTCCCACACCCTGTTATCCTTTTCAGTGGAGAGCTGTCCACAGTGCCATCAGGAAAAGAATCTAATATTTGTAATTTTTCTTCTGGCATGATTTTTTGGTAAATGAATAACCTGTTCAGTGCCTCAGAATTCAGCTGGTATCAGATGCCGAAGGATAAAATAATTGTTCTGCAAAAACCATGCAGTACAGCAGTGTTCATACCCCACTGAGCCTGCCTCACATCTCTAACTTCTAGAGTACCAGGCATTTGTGAGCCGTTTGGGGCCCTAGTAGTGCCATTAGTCCTTTCTGCCCTTAATGGGCTTCAAATTCATGTTGCAGACAGAAGCCTGTGTGCACTTGGGTGAGCATTTGTGGCACTTGAATGCTATGCATACTCCCTTGTAGCACGGGTGAGCAGCACTGACATGCAGCTCTGCTTCACCTCCTGGGCAAACAGCATGGGTCTTGTCTCCTTCCAGGAAAGTCACCTGCCAACCTGCTTTTATTCTTTTCGTGTATACTGGCACGTATGAAGTATGGTTTGTATGGGAATGGACTAGGCTATGGTACATGGTTACTGTGAATAACACTCTTACTGCGAGGGTGGTCTTGGTAACACCCTGCAAAACTGTAAGTCCTGGCATTTCCCTGTATTTAATCGAACAGGCCAAATACTGCAGGCTTGGGCACTGTTCTTATATAGAAATAGTTGGCTTTCTGAAGTTTACAGATTTAAATATTTGCTGCAGTTTCTTGAATTTGTGGATTAGGAATGAAAAAAATTCCTTGGCCTGTACTTGTTTGCTGCTGAGTTTACTATCCGTGCCTCTCTTGAAATCTGAAAAAAGGATGAAGTGTCTTAACAAGTGAAACATACCAGGGAAGTATGAAGAGAGTGAAATAAATTAGAGGGATAGAAGGAAGAGGAAGAATGGTTAATTCTTACCCTTTCCTAAGTGCTTGTTCCACCATTACCATATTGTCTGCGATCTGTTTCTTGCTTCAGCCCTGCGGGCTAGAGGTTTTTTGGTTTGTTTTTTTTTGTGTTTTTTTTTTTTTTTAGTAGCATCAAAGAAAAAACTACTAGGAAAATGCTTTACAGAAATCTGCTTTAATTGAGCAGCAAATGCTTAAGCAAGATATTACAGCTGGTCATGGTTTGTATCCTGAGTAATTGTGAAATTCTCAGTGAGAATGGGACTGTGCAATTACCTGGTCTATACCTTCTTGAAGTTGTAGCTAGAAGAGTTTTGAGAAAAGGCATTTTTTAACATACATGTTCAGGTAGATATTTTTTTTTTCCTTAGCCCTGTATCCTTAAAAGCAAACAAAACCTCTGCTCTAGGGTGCAGTACAACAAGTTTAATTATAAGCCAGGCTTTTATGGCATTGTTGTGTTCTGTAATGCAACATTTCCATAGTGTAGCAAGCAGTGTCAAAATAAAAAGGTATTTATGCTGAAGAGGTACTTCTAACATGCTTTAAATGGGCAGTGAAGTGGTGTGAAGTAGCTTGTTAACAGGCCTTATCTTGCATGGGGATTTAGCCAGTATTCCCTGTAACTTTCATGTCACACAGTTCCAGCAGGCTTTTTTTTGTTTCTTTGTTTTTTAATTCCCCTTCTTCTTCCTGCTCTGGTTGTACTCTGATCTTACACGGGCCATGTAAACTTTGATATATGCGCATGTTTTATGGTATTTAAAGTTTGCCATGGGCTGAAAATCTTGAACTACATGTTAAGAGTTTAGATATCGAGGTCATTTAATAATTATGGTTTTTTTCCCCTCTGGTTCTGTTGCTAGTGTTTCATACTGTGCAACTATTGCCTCTCCCAAAGCGTTGTAAAAATCAGATATGAAAAAATTAAAAATGTATTTGATGTTATGGTTGGGAAATTGACCAGTTAAAGGTTAAGTGGTCAGTTCATAAGTGGTAGCCAGAGCTGTGGCTTCCCCAGGGTCACTTGTGCCCTCTTCTGTGCATGAAGTGTTGGTGTCATGAAGTACATGAAGGTTGTCTTCAGTCAAAACGTTGAGTAAAATTCATTTTGCATTTTATTATTATTATTAAAGCAGAAAGCACATTATTTCTGGATGGTATAGCAAATACAGCAAATACTCCACTACAAGAATGCTACAGGATTTGTTTGGTTTTGTTCTGAACATGCAGGACACCAGGAAAATAATCTACTTTATTTTAATAATATAGTAATTTCTGACTAAGCCTCTAAATATGAACAGGTAGGAGATCAGTTATGCCACTAGTATTACATGCCTATCTTCCTCTTAGGTGTTTAAGCTGTCTTTTGGTTATTTTTTGTGTTTGGTTATCTTCCTAAATAGCTAGCAAGAAGCCTGGATTTGGATGACTGGCTCCACAAGCATAAGGGTTGCATACTTAAGTTTAGATGGGGGAGGAAAATGAATGTCTTGCACAAATTCACAAGTAAGCCCCAGCTGGCCTTGCAGCATTTATAATCTGTGGATTTGCAACAGAAGGTGTCACATAGTAAGTATGTGTGCATTGAATTGTATATATTGAGTTGGACACAAAGTACTTACTTGTAGACCAAAGTTGGAATATTTTAGTTAAAATAATGCATATTAAACAACTGAATGCTTAAAGGTATGTGGCAAGGGTACAAAACTCAAAATCTTTAAGGCAAATAGGTTTATTACAGTTTCTTCTCCAAAGTGAAATAGAAAGTATCTGTTCTAAAGTGTCTCACGCATTTCAAAATGTCCCTGTGAAACTACTATTTTGTTTTGATTGTGGAGGTTAGGATGTAAATGGTAACACAAGGGCTGTGTTCTGTGGCACAGACCTGATTCAGAGGTGAGGCTTTCCTTCTTCACTCTTTCTTCCACCATTCCACATACATGCTGATAAAATAAATTGTTATATATATTGAACTCCACTGGAGAAGGGTGGTTTTGGGCAAGCCATCAGTCCTATTTTTAATTGCTACAGGCTAAATTTCCTATTCTGACACAGAACATGTATTGTCACAGACTTTTTGTGTGCTCATGAGGAAGGTGCTTCATCTGTTCTGGTCTGTTGCTCCTGTGTGAACTGGAGATGCAGTAAATGGTGGGAGAATACTGTTATCAGAAAGAGGAACTGGTGAAGTTATGCTAATGCTGTCTACATTAAGATAAGAGTATGCTGAGGTAACTGGTTCCAGGAGAACCTTATCAAGCATGAAAGTTTGCCGATTCCCTAAACACTGGACATATATCCTTGAGGATTAACAATGTTTGATAAGGTCAGCTAAGTCCCCTGAACTAGTGCCCTAGTGTTGAACTTGCCTCTTCAAAATACCATCAGAAAGTGAAACCCCACACCTCCTAGATAGAGAAGCCTTCTATTCAAATAATCTCTTAGTGCCTGTGCACGCATAGTTGATTTAGAAGTAGCTGTATCTTTAAGATAAAGCAAGTAAGAAACTAACCAGTGTCTAGTTAGTAGGCGTTGATGTTAGGCATAGCTAATGTAGATATCCACCATGAATTTCAGCTGGTGTGCAGCTGTGTGGGCTTATCCCCTAGCACTCTTTTCTGAGCACAACTGGAGTGAAACAAGTATTTCATCTCTGTGTGTTGATCTGGTTTTGCATGCTGGATAAAGAACCCAGTTCAGGGCTATATATGAACTGATTGTACCCTAAACACTTTATGGCCAAGGGATGTATTCATGGGTAAACACGATTTTAATAGCTCTGCAGTGATCATTCAAAATTTGAAATGCTAGAAGGTGAAAATCCAGCCTCTGTGCTGGTGCTGACAGCTGTCTGTGCTGCAGCTCATGAACATAGGTATTTTCATGGTGGTGTTTCATGCCATTCTGTTAACATTTGGATAGTGTTTTATTTCATTACCAGGAAATTCATTATTTTCTGGTCTGAACTCACATACTCACAATTGCCAGACGTGATGATCAGAGGAATATCCTCTCAAGGAATATTTCTCTGATCTCATTATAACAATGATCTCAGTTGAGAAAATTATGTAGCTATATTGCTATTGAGGTGTTAGCTACTGAATCTACCTAGTGATCCATGGAGAGCTTCTTGGAAAGCGCAGCAGAAACTGAGCTGCAGGATATCAAAGAGCTTATTTTCCCTGAAAAGGATTTCCAAGGCAGACACTAGGCAGCTGTTACATGAACATCTCTTCCTAGAGCCTGTTCTTATCCCAGGAGCTGGTCCTTTGAATTTACTTCCACTCCCCCCTGTAGTTCTTTCTGATGTCCTTTTGATAGACATAATAATAGCATCTCTTACATGTAAAATAATAATTTTGTTTTATACTGTTTCTGTGTGTTTGGTTGCAACCTTCCTGATGTTTTAACACTGCATCTCTACTACACACAGTAACCAGTGCTATAATATATCCTTGCATTAGACACTCCAATCAAAGGCTTGATTTAATGTAAGAAAATATTCTGTTAGATTAAATGCAAAAATCTGCTTTTTATTTCCCCCTTCTTTTGTTTCTTTTTCTTCCCTCCCCACTGTGCATTGTATAGGCTTTTTATTTACTCTGCCAGATTGACAAGATTATAAATGAGAGCTCTGTGTGGAAGCCTCTAATTTTTCATAAGTAAATGAATTAATTTATCATAGCTGTTGTGTTTTATTGCTGTCTCCACGCCAGACTGGCCATCTTCTTTATTCCCCCTTTTACCTTCTAAATACTGAATCCATGTCATTGTGCTTGACAGCTTTCTGATTCCCCTGTCAGATGCAATTTGGTGCTAATCACATTTTCTTTGCTTAGTGTCAATAATACAGGCCATGCATAATATTCCTGTATGTCCACTTATTTACTTGAAACACAGCTGAAATGTCTTGGGCATTAATCTGATGGAACTACTACATTGAAATGCAAAAAATGCTGCTTGAGTAGCAGGATAATGTGGTGTGACAGATGTGCAGTAGATAACACTGAGGATGAACTACTGATCTTTACCTTTTCATAAAAAAAAGGATTGTAATCAGTTCTGTTTCATTAGAATGGTGTCACAAATAATTTTGTTCCTTCTCTGTGATCAAAACCCAAGAAAGTACTGCATTTCCCACCATCCCCCCTTTTGAAATACAGGCAGTATGTTTGTATTTTTAAAGTTGTGGGACACTTTTTAATATATGTAGGTGCTTAGCTTTTAGTGCGAGTAGTCATGTCCCCCAGTTATATAGGGCTTGGAATTTTTTAATTTCTTGGGTTTATTGTGCTACATCTCTGCAATTTTCAAAGCAGCTGTGGTTAGGGGAGTCCTGATTATTCAAATTTTCTGTAACTCCTGGTGCAGTCCCTGTTACTGGAAGCTAAAACATGCTGTGGGTGTTTATCTCTTAATTCCTACAAAGGTTGGTTTGCAACCTTCTGCCTAAACTGTATTGAAACTGTAGTGTGTAATATGTGTCTTCTTCAGTTACCTGTTAATGCTTTTTGTGTTTTGAAATCCTTCTCTTACAACAAAGAAATGTGAATCTTTCTAGAGGACGTGAAGACCTTAAACCCTATGTCCCTATAGTGCATGTAAAGAATTTGGCCATGTATTTGTGTTACTATTCACCTATTGAATTATGCATTTTCTTCAGTTTTTGCCTGTTTTTGTCTACTCTGAAACACTGTTATCTACTCTTCACCTCACTACTTCATATGACCAGTGATGATGGCTTGCAAAATGCTCTTTACAGGCTGCTGACATTTCCCTCTTAGATTTGGGAAGCGATGTACTGTTGGTCTGTGATAAAACAGATGAATGTTGAGGAGTACATATGAAAAAACTCAGACTATTGTATGCTTGTCAGCCACAGAGACAACTAAGGATTTTAATTTTGTTTTTTTAAACAGCACCTTTCTCTATCTGAGCCTTGCAAGCTTTGCAGATGAGGGTCTTTAAATATTTTAGAGTATGTGCTGATGTTAGGAGTGAGAGCTTCTGCACCGTAAATCAGCAGTTTTGAACTTCCCATCTCTTGGTATGGGAAATCTGTGCTCACACAAAGAAATCCCAAGCTAGAAAACACATTTTCTGGAGAGTACATAGATTCTGCTTAATGATATTTGCACAACTCTGTGGATGTGGCTATGTATGTTCCCAATAAAGCATTTCAGTAAGTAATTAAGTCCAACTATTGTGGTGAGGTTTCTGACAATGTTATTTCTGAAAACAGTGAAGTTCTGTGAATTCCTTGAGAGCTGAGGGTTCTTGAAAAATGAATGTTCACCTGGAACTCTGAATAAAGGCTTCTGATTTCAAATGTCTTTCTATTTAGGTGGAATCTGCTCACCTGTGCTTGAAATAAGATAGATTGTGGAGGTTAAAAATTCTTTTGCAGCAGCAGTGCTTACATGACCCACAGGGCTGTTGTGGCCTATTCAATAGTGCATGGAGCAGGAGCTTCAGTTCTGAGATGTTTCATTGATTTTGTGGGCAGTTGTGGGTAAGTGATTTGATATGGCACATCAGTTCTCCTATGTGTAAAATTAAGGCCCAAGAATTTTTTTAAAGCACTTGAACTATTGACAAAAAGATGTCATAAGGAAAATAAAAGAAAGGATAATTTCATGGTTGCAACGGTAACCTGGGCCTTTTGAGGAAAAGTAGGCTTAACTCTAGGTTCGTCATGGATATCCTGTACTATTTTGGATAAATCGCTTCATTGTGTCCTTATATCCACTTGTAAAATAGGAATGATTGTTCTGCTGTATTTTGCAAATGTTCATTATGTATATGTGTGCATATTTGCATGTGTGAATATCCACACCCCACACATACAGAGATTATATAGACATCTACAGAGTATGCACTTTGTACTTGGTTATTTTTGTGACCTTCCACTGCCAGTGTATTAGATATACAATACACCAGGTTGAAAGAGACCTTCAAGATCATCGTGTCCAACCCATCAACCAATCCAACCCACCTAAACAACTAAACCATGGCACCAAGCACCCCATCAAGCCTCCTCCTGAACACCTCCAATGAAGGTGACTCCACCACCTCCATGGGTAGCCCATTCCAATGGGCAATCACTCTCTCTGTATAGAACTTCTTCCTAACATCCAGCCTAAACCTGCCCTGGCACAGCCTGAGACTGTGTCCTCTTGTTCTGGTACTGGCTGCCTGGGAGAAGAGACCAACCTCTACCTGTCTACAACCTCCCTTCAGATAGTTGTAGAGAACAATAAGGTCACCCCTGAGTCTCCTCTTCTCCAAGCTAAGCAGCTTCCTCCAGCTCCCTCAGCCTTTCCTCATAGTGCTTGCGTTCCAAACCCCTCATGCAACTAGCAACAAGTACATTTAATGAAACCAGTGGAGTTTTTCTGCTGGAGATGTACATTTTGGGTACTTTACTTAAAATTAAGGAACTAGAATGTAGCCGTTACGTTCTAATTCTCCACATTATTGGTGAAGTCACCGTCCCAGGAGGTGTTCAAGAAAGGACTGGACATGGCACTTGAAGCCACGGTTTAGTTGGTCATGAGGTGTTAGGTATTGGTGATAGGTTGGACTTGATGATGTCTGAGGTCTTTTTCAACCTTATTGATTCTATGATTTCTATTATTTTGTTGTTGTTGTTTGTGGAAATATAAAATGTTTGACATTAATATGTCATCCACTAAGAATATGAAGTAATTTTTCATATTGTCTTGTTCTGACTGTAGTAGTAAATGTGTTGAATTAAAGGAAAGTAAGTATTGAATTAAAAAAAATAAATCAAATGCTTTTAATTGCTATTTGCTATAAGAGCTGCTAATTTTTAGTTTTTCTATTCAGAATACGTTAATAATATTTTTATATGTCCTAAATTTCACAGATTATCAGTTTACCTTGTTGTTAAAGATAGTGGAGCTAGAACTGGCATTTTTGTGGTGTCTTAAAATCAATTTTCTTCATAATTCTAGGGCAAGTCATAGTGCTATATAATATATTGAGTGTGGATGTAAATTCTTTCGATGTAAATTCTTTAGATGTGTCCAGTTCTGGGCTCCTCAGTTTAAGAAGGATATTGAGACTCTTGAACACGTCCAGAGAAGGGCAACGAGGCTGGTGAGAGGCCTTGAGCACAAGGAGAGGCTGAGGGAGCTGGGGTTGTTTAGCTTGGAGAAGAGGAGGCTCAGGGGCGACCTTATTGCTCTCTACAACTACCTGAAGGGTGGTTGTAGCCAGGAAGGGGTTGGCCTCTTCTCCCTAGCAACCAGCACCAGAACAAGGGGACACAGTCTCAAGCTGCACCAGGGGAAGTTTAGGCTCGAGGTGAGGAGAAAGTTCTTCACCGAGAGAGTGATTCGCCATTGGAATGTGCTGCCCAGGGAGGTGGTGGAGTTGCCGTCCCTGGAGGTGTTCAAGAGGGGATTGGACATGGCACTTGGTGCCATGGTTTAGTCATGGGGTCTGTGGTGACAGATTGGACTCGATGATCTTTAAGGTCTCTTCCAACCTCAGCGATACTGTGATACTGTAAATTCTTTAGTTTTGTGGTTGTTTTTTTCTTTTCTTTTTTTGCTTGTTCTTTTGTTTTCTTTTGGAAGATTTTCTGAAGTATGACAGTAGTGAGTATATTCAGCCCTTAGCCTCTGTGCTGAAACTCCCTGTGGTGATGATTAATTGGTAATGTGAACATCTGTGAGGGAACAGTAGAAGTGTCAAACTTTTTTGGAGGGGCTATAACTGATCAGTAGGCTTCATGTTCTTAAGATGTGGAAGAAAGTACCTGCATATAGATAAATCTCCCTCCAATAATGACTCAGATGATGGAATTTGTGTTTTTTAAGAATACTTGAGGAAATGTTAGTTGAGTGACTTGCTGAATACTGGTGAGCCTATGATCTGGTTGGAACACACTATTGCATCCTAGGGCGATTCTAATGTTCTGAATTATCTTATATTGTGGATATTTATAGACTAATCAAGTTTGTCAACACACATCCAAGTGAGGCAAAGCAATCATAGATTCCTACAGTGGGGAGTGGGAATATGACTACAACAGTGATGTGCTGTGAATTTACATGATTTCTGCTTATGTATTACTGAGTTGCGAATCTGGGATTTATGGATATGTGAGAGACAATTCAAGTTATACTGAAAATGTATTTGTCACACAGGATCTACCTTTAATTTGCTTGTGTTCATCTGGGAATGAAGTTGCTGCTGGGGTAGGAAAGTGCTGTTTGTATGCCTGTAACAGAAGTGTAACTGTTGGCTTGGGATCTCCCTTCTAAGCTACCTGAACTGTTCCCACTAACAGGATCAGGTACCATTGTATGCACTAGAGAGAAGCAGGTAAACAGTACAGGGCACACCTGGGCAGAGAGTTGAGAACATTCCAAACATCTGCTTGAGTTAGGCCCTTCCATCCGCTGGCAGGCTTATGGCTGGTACCTGCCACATTGATGCGGTTGGGATTTCTTTGTGTGAGCACAGATTTCCCATACCAAGAGATGGGAAGTTCAAAACTGCTGATTTACGGTGCAGAAGCTCTCACTCCTAACATCAGCACATACTCTAAAATAAAGACCCTCATCTGCAAAGCTTGCAAGGCTCAGATAGAGAAAGGTGCTGTTTAAAAAAAATAAATAAATCCTTAGTTGTCTCTGTGGCTGACAAGCATACAATAGTCTGAGTTTTTTCATATGTGCTCCTCAACATTCATCTGTTTTATCACAGATCTGGCTTTAAAAGACTTTAAAGGAAACCATCTACAGACTTGCTAAAAATGTCTGATTGGTATTCAAAGTTTGTTAAAAACGCTGAGATGGGGAAACACTGTCAAGGTTGTCTTACAATGGCATGTACTTACATACCTGGTATGAAATGGAAGTTCAAGCAACGTGTGTTTGGTGCTTTTGGATATGGATACTTTCAGAAGGGTGTCTAATCACATCAGTAGTTGTTGCCTCTTTTGTTCACTGTTAATGCAGCTGCTAATGGATTTGTTAATTTAACGCACCCCCCCCCCAAAAAAAAAAAAACAAACCCCAACACCCCATCAGTTAATGTGAGAATTAATACCTTATAATGGGGACCAAGAAATCTTTGAATGTTAATGGCATTATGCGTGCTCTCGCTGCCCCTTTTTATTTGCATTCTAATAGGATTGTAATAATTTAATGGCATAAAAAAAGTTGTGTGAAGAGGTAAACTCACACTCAAGTGGTTGATGCACTTTTGGATGAGAAATTTGGGTTGCCAGTTGATTTCACTGTCAGCACTACAACTGTGCTGATTGCAGAAGAGAAAGGTGCTTTAGTAGTTAGTGGGATTAAATCTTCACATCCCATTTCCTAACCAGAGAGTTAACTGTCTGAAGTCTAAGTGCTTGAAAAATAAACAAAAAAATTATATAAATTTAAAGTAATTGGATTAGAATTAAATGTATTTCTATATTTATTTAAAAGAATCATTGGTTTTCAGTGGTTGATCACTACTGAAGTGTTGGTGTGCAATGAAGTGTCTTTATATTAAATGTAACACTTTTAATAAAGAGGAAAATGCATTATATGCATATTTATGCAATGATACTTAGCATACATTTATTCAGAGTCTTAATTTTTGCATTTAGCTTAGGAAATGCTGAGTGACAGTTCCTATTTAGTGGAATATTAATTTCATCTTTGTGGCTTATGTCAAGCTCGTTTTAGTAATTGAACTTCGATTAAAGCTGCAAAGAACTAAAATGAATTTTAGTTTAAAACTGGGAAACATTTCGGATGTGTATTGGGAAGTTTTGCATTTAAAGCTTATATATTGAACAGAAGCAGTTTGCAGATGATGCATAATAGAATATGCAGCTGATAAAGTATATGAGACCAGGAGGCCTTGAAGCCAATAGTGCTCAGCTCTTGTATTGAATTTTTATTCAGAGGCTTTAAGTAAGAATAGTAAGAAAGAACTGCTTTTTAGTTCTCAGCTGATTTTTCATTTTGAATGAACTTATTGTTGAATTGAATGGCCTAGATAAACTGAAATGAGAATACACTCTTTGCTGAGAAGTGGCAGCTACAGCTGTCAGAAGTTCATCATATTATGACTTCAGGAAGGTCTGACTCCATGTGGTTAGCTCTAGGCTCTTTCCTCTTCAGTAGTTAGTTTCCTTAAAATATTTCAGAGGAATGTGCTACTTGTGAGCAATCCTGTGGAGGGTAGGAACTGGCTGTGGATCCTACTACTTTTTTTAGTCTGATTTGTATTACCTTACAGATTGCACAGCGCCTTACCTCTCTCCATACTGCCAAGTTGTGGATCAGTTGTAGATCAGAAGTGATTAGTATAAACTATTCTAATCCTAGTGGAGTGTGGTAGTGTCCAATGACTGCAGCTTCTGGTGACCCAGCAGAGCTCTTAAGAGTGTGAAAGCACTGCAGGAGAGAAGTAGCTAACCAGGCTAGCAGAAGCTTTCTAGTCATTATTATGGCGACTTTGGACTGGAGCCCAGGGAAGAGGATGGAGATGGCTTTCTTGCCTCTTCTCTATACTAAAGTCCTGAAGGTTAAGAGGCCAAGAATGAATCAGTAGACTATTGATGCAGGGAAGGATCAGAAGACTGGAATCACAGCTCTGACAGCTTCATTTTGGTTAAGAATTACATGGTTTTCTGAGGTAACCCAAAGAGCATGAATAAGAAAAAGCAAGGAGCAAAAATAAAATTTTCCATAGATTTAGCTGGAGTTGCTGTTTAGAATGCATACTGCTTGTCACATTATAAAAACACATCTTTGTGTTTGACTTTTGTTGGCCTAACTTATTTACAATTAATTCTAAGGTCAAATGCAACCGTGAGGGCAAAAACCCGTCTTCTGTCCACCCACAACAATCAATTGCTTGTGTTTTGATATAATGTTCAATAGATATTTTGCAGATTATTCTATTCTATTCTATTCTATTCTATTCTATTCTATTCTATTCTATTCTATTCTATTCTATTCTATCCTATCCTATCCTATCCTATCCTATCCTATCCTATCCTATCCTATCCTATCCTATCCTGTCCTATCCTATTCTATTCTCTGCCCCTTAATGTCTCTGAAGAGTAGATGAGCTTGTCATGTTTTCCATTCCTTAGCTTTTCTGAAATCTGTGAATCTCTGTGCAGGGAATACCTGGAGGGTATACTTCTCCTGAGCATTGACCTTACAAGCAGGTCTGACGTGTCATTCTGGTGCGCTGTTGGTGTTAGTCTACAGAAGTCCCAGTAAGAATGGCCAAACTGAGCCTGGCCGTTGGGCATCAGTTTGAGCCTCAATGTGGTGCCCTGATTTAACTCTTAAAGTTAAAACTGTGTGTGACAGTTTAGGCTGGGTACTTCCTGGACTGCCACATAAGTTACACCTCTGGTATCCCTCTGAGTGTCCAACCCAGTAAGGTGGACACAGGAAACAGTGTATTTCTACTCATAAATCCTGCACCCTAGAAATTCATCTGGAAAGTCATTCTCTTCCTCTCTCTTCCCACCCTGCTCCCGTGGGAGATGCTCTCTATCAGATAATGGCGGGGGACTATCTCAAGGCTTCTTAGGCCTGCCTAGGCCTAATGCCAGGAGAAGTGTGGGGGCAGCAGTCTCAGATGAGACCAGCCTGAGACTAGCCTAGCAGTTGGGGGGGGAGAAAGAGCCCTGGGGGTTTGGGTATACCCTCAGGTGGGGAGAAGGGAAGTGTTGGGGGCCTTTTGGTGTGGCGTAAGGGACTCAGTATGCTTTGGGATTCTTTTGTCATTATGCTTTAGTTTCTGTAGAGCACTTACTGCTTTTCCATTTAAATTTTCCATCACTTTTGCAATCCATTTGTGCAAGTGTCATCCTTTTGTCCCTCTCAGGGGTAATAGAGGACCTGTCTAGCCTCAAACCAGGACACTATGAGAGAAGGGAGTGGTATTTTTTGCCTCTTCAGCATCCCTCCAATTAGTATTAGAGTGGGTAGTGGGCATCCTCTGTCTAGCATCTGTGGCTCTCATTCATTGCTGCAGAGTCCAGTGTTGGGGTTTTTTTTGGTGGTGGTGGTTTTGCCTTTTTTTTTTCTTTCTTTTTTTTTTAAAAAAAAAAAAAAACAACAACTTTTGTTCTTTGTTTGGCTTTAAAGTAGTTTGAGTACCCAGATATTTATATCAGGAGTGAAGTTGGTTTTGGAAACCTTCCTGGAGGCTAGTGTCACGTTCTGCAGTGTGCATGCCGAATTGCTAATAAAAAACTCTAACTTAAACTGTGTAAGAACCACTGAGACTTGATTTCAGTTGTGTGAAAAACCACTCTTAGTCTATTGGGGGCAGGGGGAGGGAGAAGAAAATGACTGGAAGATAAGGATTCTAAGGCAGCATGAATACATTTGTTACCTTGTCTGGAATTTTTTTTTTTTTTTTTTTTGAGTTTTTATCTTTCTTGGGTTTTGTAAAGCCTAGGAAGCCTCAAAGGGTAGTGTGCCATTATGATAGTGTGGCTTATCTGGAGGGGACTGAATGCTCAGTGTGGTGTAACCAGAGAAGAATGTGGAGAAACTGATTCAGAGGAGCAGGAGTGTTTCAGACCGTTAGAATAGCATCAGGTAAGGAGGTGATGTGGCAATAAGGAAGGCAAATGAGATTCTACTGTGAATACATTTAAGTACTGGTAGTAAAGCTAGGGAAACATGAATTCCCTTTTTACAGGGTCTAGTGAGACCTCAATGGAGATAGGTCATGGAATAGCCATGTCAGTTTATCTGGAGAAAGATAAAATATTTGGCTAGTCTAGTAGCTACAGTTTTGATGGCCCTCAGTGATATTCAAGATATTTGAAGATTTGTGACAACTGAAACCTTTGGAGAGAATTTTCTGTTAGCTGCATTATTTATTGAGTAGTTCAGCTTACTTTTGAAAGTGGAACCCAGTGTATCATTCATTTTGAGTTTTTTTTTTTAATAAAAAACTGCTTTGCTTTATGAATAGGTCCCCTTATAATTTGCAATGAGGAGTGGAAAATGGATGAACAAGCTTCTCTGAAAAATTGCATTTGAAATTTGGGTAATGATCTGGAGTAATTTATTCCTGAGACATATAATTGTTTTGCAGAATAATCAAACCACTTTAAAGTTAAACTGTGTCCTAAGCATGAAGATTTGCTTGTTTATTTAAAAAAAAGAGATAGCCTCAGATCACATGAAAACAATATTACAGAGTGATAGGAATCTGCTAATTGAATTCAGCTTCTTGGTTAAATCTATTCTTCAGTGGGTTTTGTTATCTAATAAAATTTTTTAGTTTAATTAGTGTAGGTAAGAAACTGTGCTCAGTAATTTTTGGTGTGTCCAATACAAAAGAAAGACTTCCTTTTCTTTCAATGGTTTTTTTACAGAAACTAATCTCCTGAAATGTTAAGATGATTTTAATCACTATTCAGAGGTCAGCCTTGCCATCCACAGTTTTGTAGCTAAATGTTACAAGACTCAGCATCCAGTGAATGTTGAGCACTGTACTTTATAGGCCATTGAAATTCAGCCTTGAAGAAGAGGATCTTGTCAAAATCCATCTAATGAGCAATTATAATATCACAGAAAATATACTTGGTTTTATTTTTTTGGATCCTACACTGCTGTGAAAGGCCAAGAACATTCCTAGTGGTGTAATTTTTTTGGAATGCTATCCTAGTAAGATGAGTTTGTATTTGGTTAGTGAGTACCAATGCATGGAGAGTAGACGGTACATAGTAAGGTCCTGTTTGCTTGCAAACACATCCTTGTCCAAGGGATGTATAACATAGCTGCTGCTAACCTTGTAAACACCTTTTTCTCAGTTGTGTTCTGAATGCTGAACTCAGCTAGAAAATCTTAAAATAGTATGCTCAGTTTTACTGTGGATCTTGAACATGATGTCAACATTTAATTTCTTTACTAAGAAATCAAGAAGCTTAACTATGAAATAAATTATGCTGTGGGCAGCTAAATCTAGAGTAAAAAATGAGTGAAATTTATAACATGTAGATCATTCTTTTAAGGAGTGTAATGAGCAAGGCAGCAGTAGGGTGTCTGTTATGAACTGATTGCTGAAATGAGTAATTGTCACTGAAGGGTTTTTTGTTGCTGCCAGAGCTGTGACTATCTCTGGAAATTTTACTTTTAGTTTCATTGTTTTCACAGTAATGTTACATTAAGATGTCAAGTCAAAATATTTTTTTCTAGTCCTTCTGTTCTGGTAGTTTGGGAATATACATTTGGGAATGTATATTTCTGGAACTGCAGTGTTTGGAACCACCACACTTCTTTCACAAATCTGTGTGTCACTGATCTGCTGGGAGCGCAGAACTTCATAGGTTTCTTCTTTAGTTGTAGAAGTCTTAAGCTGGTTTGCCTTAAAAAAAAACCAACACCCAAAACAAACAAAAAACCCCAAACCAAACAAAACACAGTTCTTCTGTGAGTGACAGTGACTGACTTTGTAGTTGTCTGTTAATGAGCATGATGAAACAAGCCATGTGAACTAGGCAGTTACTAAATACATTCTGAGGATTTTGGTGACATTGCCATTTAATTTCTTTTAAATTTCTCTCCTGTCTCCTCCTCTTCTGTTTGTCTCAAATTTTGTGCGTGAAAGGATCATGAATGTTAGAAGTTTTCTTTAGGGACATGGTTGGTTGAGGTCAAGATCAGATGACTTCTGCTGCTGAAGCATATAGGGTCCTGCCTCTTCTCAGAATTAAGTCAGTGTTTGAAAGGGCAAAAGGTCTTTATCTTCTGGTTGTTTTTTTTTTCCAAAGGTGTATGTGTGCATTATTAAAATGTACTAGAAACCCCCTAGCAATACTATTTATTGCCAGAACTAATAACAAACTAATAGAGACTGGTGGAATTAGTTTATCATTAGGGACAGACCTTTCCTCATCAAGGTGACAGCCAATTTTGTAAGCTTACTTTTGCCTTTCCAGAGCCTGACATATAAACTGTCAGAGACAGGGCAAATAATGCAGTCTCACTTAGCTAGGCATCAGTAAGAATAGGACTCTTGGCAGTTGTAAATACTGAAATGTTTTTCTGCACAGACAGAAACACAATGTGAGAACTGTATGACGTGTGGCAACATCCCAAGATTTATCAAGCCTGTCTGTACTAATGAAAGTTGTTGTGTGTGTTATGCTGTACAGATGGTTTTACACTTTTTGATGGGTTTTACAATTCAAGTATTTTTTGTATTGCCTTTTTTTTTACCTCCAAAATTCTTTTTCCCCATTCTACAATGTCCTTTAAAAAGATCAAAGCCATTTAAAAACAGACAGCTAATTCTTATACTGTTGTTGAGTAATTGTGGCCAAAGTGAAACCTTATTTTTCCACATGATGCATACTGTCAAATCAGTGAGAGAGGGGAAAAAAACAAACAACAAAACAACCAAGTGACTTGGCAGAAGTCAATCTGGAGTTTTCTAAGCTTTACAGCTCAGAAGGTTAAATGCACATTCAGGTGGTTAGCCATCAAGTCCCTTTCCTTGACTTGCTGGTTACATTCTGCTAACTCTTTTTGGCACTTTTGAGGCCATGGCTAGACTATTGCGTCTAATTTTGGTCTCCTTCATGCAAGAAAGATTTTGACACACTTGGAGCAAGCTCAGCACAGGGTTGCCAGCATGATAAGGAATTGAACACACCGTCTGTGGGGAGGGAGTGAGTGAACTTCCTAGGAAAGGGAGCTCTTACTGCTGTCAACAGCTGCACTCTCCTATTAAATACAGGACCTATTTGAAAGTCCTCAATGAGAAGCCAAGAGTTAATGAACATTAAGTGGTCATAAGGAAGACTCATAAGACACTTGTGAAGTCTTTATCTTTGGAGATGCACAAAACTGGGCTGGTCTCTGAGCAACCTGAACTGGCTTTTATTTTGAGCTTAGCACTAGCATGGCCCTGCTTTGAGTGATGGACTGAACCAGTGACTTCCAGAGGTTCCCGTCCAACTGAAACTGTTCTGTGAGCCCGACATAGTACATTATAATCTTGAAAACATGTGAAAGTTGAAGTGTTTAGTTAAAAATACAAAGTGCTTTTTAACATCATAAATGATTGCCTAGAGCAGGAAAAGCCATGCAAATTCCCAAGAATTTCAATTATACCCTCTCTTCTTACTGAAGTAATATAATATATCTTCACCACAGTTTACTTTGGTTTAGGTTTCTGAAGATTTTCACATTGCTATATTATCTGAAGGTTAAGCTACCTTTGGAAGATTCTGCTTCCTTAAATTTTGTATTCACTATATGCAATTGAGAGACCAGAAGAGCAAAAAGAACTGAAAACTGTTGGTACTGCAAGTACATCTGACAGTGCATTGAAGACTAATATTTTCTTCAAAGATTTGTAGGTAAGGACAGCACTTTGGAGAAATGATGATAGGTTCCCAAAATAATGTTATCCCAGCTCCCTTTCAGCCCTGTTTAGCTCCTATATCCAGATTTGATGTGGAATGGGGAAAGTCAGCAGTGAGCAGCCTCTCTCTTTCTTCCCTATCAGCTTCTGCACCTTTCATATAAAGTCACCTTAAATGGCATCACAGTGATCAGACTGGGAGTCTGGGAAAGAAGCCCCAGCAATGAAGCAGCTTGTCAGTTCATGAGCTGCTCAGTTTGTTCTTGCAGCTTTTTCTGTAACTAAATGCTCAGCAGCAGTCCACTTAAACGTTTCTTTTAATCAAGACTGCCCAAAAGGCTGGAGTTTTACAACCCGTCAGCTTTCCTGAGGCTTCAAAAGCATCTAGAAAAGGGTGAGAAGGTGGGAAGAAAAGGTCAATGCAGTTTGCTGGAAAGGTCTGCTGAATAGCAAGCAATGTACCTGCTAAAGTGTGAGTGGGTTTGGGAGCAGTTTGAGCTCTCCTTACCTGGCTTTCCACTTCTCTGCCTCATTTTGTTATTTGTGGCTTGGAGTATATGGTGTGACTCTGGGTTCTCTGATCAACCAAGATGCTCACTCTGTCAAGAGTGGTTTATGTCGTTCCTGTCTTGGTTTATTGTGTGCTCCATAGAAAGGTTGATATGAGTTGTTAATTTAGCATTAAAGTATTGTTTTAACGTAAGATAATTCATATTATGAAAGTGAACATTTATTCATGCTTTCTCACAACATGGTAACTAATGTTACTTTCATTTCTACAGATAAACTGTCTTTTTTTCAGAAACCAAGGCACAGTAAATTTTCCCTTTTCAATGACTGATTACAATAAGTGCATTTGACAAGCATGGTTCTAGTAAGTAATGCAGCCTTTGATACTAGTATCTGCATTTTTATAGGGCTATTTCAAATGAACTCTTCAAAATTAGCTCATCTTCTGTAAAGTCCGTATAGGAGACAGTACTCAGTTTCAAGGTAAACAGAAAGGAAGTAATCAGCCTAGCATTTTGCAGTCTTCCTTCCATTTAAAAAAAAATTTCTCATGGATAAATGCAGAGTAAAAACAAAGGGCATTTGTTATCTAGCAAAACTCAGGAACCATTTCACATGAGAACATAATGAGTGTGACAGGCTACAAATAGCGCTGAACATGAATCTTTTACAGAAGAAGAGAGGAACGTCCTTTGGTATATTTACTTCAATCAACCCTAATAAGGCTTGCTTTATGTGTTTTATGCATCCACCATCATAATTATAAATCCTTGACATTTTAGCACTAGCATTTATATCTGCCAGGGAGGCTACCCAGAGTCAACCCTCAAGGAATGTCTGTATTGTTACTATGGATCTCCATAACAGCTCTCAAGTAGTTACTAAGTGGCTTAAAAATTACATCTCAGTCATGCTTGAAGGGCTCATCAAACTTTGCCACAAATATCAATGTTAAGTACCCAATCAGCTGCATTGTTTGAAGTACTGTCACGTGTGCCCACAAAGGAATAGCTTGGACAGTATGTAAGGTCTCATCAATCAGGTAGAATTTTTTTTTTCTACACTATTTTTGAAAAAAAAAGGAAAAAAAAAGGGGGAGGGGAGGAGAGGGAAAAAAAAAAAGGAAGGAAAAAAAAAAAGGAGGAAAAAAAAAAAGGAGGAAAAAAAAAAGAAAAAGAAAAAACCAGCCCCCAAACCTGCCAATTCAGATACAGGGGAATAGCAGGAAGATAAGGATATCTTTTGATTTATCTCACCCACGGAAACAACAGCTAGACTTTCTGCAAAACATGCACACAAGGGGTTTCTCAGGTATGATTTCTTAATATATAGGGTTTTTTATTCTTTGTAAAATAGTTGTGGACCTTTCTGAAATAGCAGTTAGGAAAACCTCATGGCAAAAGCCACAAGAGAAATTGCAGAGCAGGCTGTATAGAAACTCTTAGAAATCTGGAAACTTGCATTTCTAAATTTAGCTAGTTACTCAGATTCGGTGACAAGACTGAGTAATGCCAGACTTGTGGTAACAAAATGGTCCAAAATTTTGATCTCCCAGAAGTAGTGGAGAGTTTGAGCCCCTTCCCATCACTGTGATGTCAGCAACTACAAATTTACTAAATTCAAGTAACCCCAGTCAGCATAGCTCTTTAGCAAACAAAGGCCCCATTAGGTGCTACAGCACAGGCACAGCAGGAGTGCTGGAGAAGCAGCTCCAGAGGGTTAACATGCAGTCCTTTTTTCTTTGTGTGCTGCTGTCTCATTAATTCTCATTTAGATGTAATGAGTGATGGACAAGAAGAGGAACTGAATTTCTTTGGAAGCAGATCCGCTGATTAAAATGTGAAGACTGGAAACAATTGATATATCACTGTTTGAACAATTTTTTACAGTTTAGGGATCATTAGAAAATCTCAGCTTGGCTTACAAAGAAAATTACTATTTAAAGTATCATCTCTTGCCTGTTTACAGTCAAACATTCAAAGCATTTGGTAGTATTGAGGACCTCCAGTGGCCCTGTGCTTTTAAAATGAAATAAAGCATGTAAGACTCTCTCAGTCCTGGCCCTATATTCCACCCTCAGTTTCTCATTTTCTCCCCTGCTCTGTCCCTTGGTTTGTGCCAGAACAACTGCATTGCCACTTGGCTAAGGATCCCTCCTTCTCTGCCACTGGTAGCTCCTTTCCTTTCCCCCAGAAAAAGCTGGGACTTGGGCTGTGTCTAGTCTCTCTTTTCTGGGCATGCTGCTTCATGTCTTATATTTTCCTTATGTGAGAAACAAGCTCACTGCTAAATTTTAAATACAAACAGTTTATTATAAAATAAAGGCAAAACAGCGCTGGGCGCATAGCAGATTCGCTAGAGGCACGCCATAGCAACACGAGTTGAGCTTATATAGACATCAAACATACGTATTCAAAAATATCTCCAGAAATCCCTTTAGATTTCCCAAGCAATCTACAATATCCTAATAATCTTCCAATTTGTCTGTTTGGGGGGCTTGAAGCGATGCAATTCCTTTCTCTTCTAACTTCAATTGCCCCTTTTCCTGAGATTAATAGATTATCTATTTTTTTCACTGGCCCAGACTTCTGGGTTAATCTCTGCCTCATCTTCAGTGTTTAACTGTAATATTCTGACTGTGATCTGCCCCTCTTCCGGAACTGCCCCTATGTCAAATGGAACTTGTAAGTCTCGCCCTAGTGAATTACATCCTGCACTTGGTACTACTAAGATATCTCCTACCCCAATTCTAGCTTCAGTCTCTAATTTAACATCCTTGACTACTGGGACTTTAAACCCTTCCCCCTTTGCCCCCAAAACTTTTACAGTAATTTTACTCTCCACACACCCTGTAGGAACCTTGGTAACACAAGTACATTCAGCTCCTGTGACTACTAAAAAAATTAAAATTTCTTCCTGGGGTCCTACTTTTATAAAGTGGCTTCTCTCTCTCTCCTTCCTATGCTAGCTTGGCACATCAATGCATGCAAAGCTTCCAGGAAAAGGAGGGAGAAACAAAATAAAAACCACACCCCAAAAGAAATCCAGGCTGTTGCATGTGAAAGGTAATGCCTGCAAGCCCATGCACAGGCAGTGCAGAACTCCTCGGCTTCCAGGATAGCTTCCCTGCTCCTTCCTTATATAAGCTAAATATATCTTCCTCCAAAACCTTAAGATCTCTCTTCCTCCTTGGGCAATCTTGTTTAAAAGGCCCAACTTCTCCACAGTCTAATTTTCTCTCTAGCCCCTTACTCTATACAAGAATTTATTATTTTTGCTTTATCTTTATCCTGCATTTTAGGATTATCCCTCCAACACACTAATTGTAACCCCAGAGGACTGTCTGGGGGGTATATCCCTGGGTACCCTGTCACTCCTGTTTTTCCCAGGGCTGGTCTATTTAGTAGCCTCCTGTCCCATTTCCTGAAGGCCACTCTTTCTAACCGCTCACCAGCCGCTTCATCCCTTCACTGGCCAAGTCCCTCGTGGGATATTGGAAACATGATTAGAAGGACTCTGCACTCGCTTTGTGAATCTGGACTGCCCAGTCCACGTCTCACGCACACATTCACCAACCTAAATTCCTGCCATACCCAATAATACTTTCAGTCCTTTTCTTATCCAGATCTTCGTGCACAAGAATTACAGGCAGCCGCCGCGAGCTCCTTCCCTTGCCTTTATCTTATAATATTTGCTGAATCGTTTACCCATGTTCTGAGAGACTTCCAGGATCCTCCTTCCAGGCCGCCAAAATCAGCAGGGGCAGACCCCTGTCTGAAGGGTCCCTGAAGCCGTCGCGGACAGGGTAATCACGTACGGGTCACCAAATTGTGAGGAACGAGCTCACTGCTAAATTTTAAATACAAACAGTTTATTATAAAATAAAGGCAAAACAGCACTGGGTGCATAGCAGATTCGCTAGAGGCATGCCATAACAACATGACTTGAGCTTATACAGGCCTCAAACATACATATTCATAAATATCTCCAGAAATCCCTTTACATTTCCCAAGCACACTCCCACCCCCTCCATTCCCAGTCCTGCCTGTTGCTGGCTGTGGTCAGGGCTGGGGCAAAGGTTTGCACTCTTGACCTGGCCAGTCTCAGACATCTTGATGCCTTACCCTCCATCCGTTTCTCTCCCAATGCACATCCCACACGACACAGACTACAGCCAGCCAATTAGCTTAAGGATCGAACCCCAGCAGGTGGTCTCCAGCAACACTGGCACCCACTGGCACCCACCTTCCCCTTGCAAAAGCCAAATATAACAATTTCTCACACTTACATCCTTGAAAAGTTCTGAGAGCAGAGGCTACCAGTGTTTGTACTGTGTGCAGTGGGATTCTATTCTTGGCTACTTTTGACAGGACCGAAACAACTCTAAATGACTGTAGGAAAAGTGTCAGGTGGTCTTTGTAAAGATTCTTTGGTGTATGTAGTTTTGGCATGTAGGTAAACAAGATGAGCTAATCACCATAGCTTTCATGGAATGTCTCTGTAATTTGTTTTCATATGTAGGTGTGAAGGAAGGCTGCCATATGCTGTGTGTATTGGTTTTTTTTCCTTGACAGCCTTTATTTTAAGTTAGAGGAATTCCAAGGCAAACTATTATGCAAGAATACCATTCCAAATACTTATCAGTACATACCAGCAGAATACCTTGAAAGAACTTTGAAGAAAGGCTGTAGAGCTCCAGGAAAGTTTTAAATTGAAAAATTAAATAACACTGTCGTCCATTTTTAGGTACCCCAATTATGTTGTGCTGTTAGCAGTCTTTCATCTTTTAAATATCTGAACAGGAGTCTTTCATAAGTAATATATAAAATCTGCTTTTACATTAATGAGTTTGTGGAGTTCTGAGACATCTTACACGGTGGCTTTATGAATTTATTTTTTTGTTTAACATATAGTACATTTAGTCTCAGTCTTCTTGCCTCAATCTAAAATGTTCTTGTCCCCCTTGTAGGCATAAGTTAAAAGTATTACTTGCACCCACAGAAGAGTTTCTTTTAGGAAGATTAACTCCTTGAGAGAACTACAGAAACGTTCTTGATGTTCCTGCTTTTGTGTTCAGATTTCATGACACTCGTCTGTGCACAGCACTCTCATGTACTGTAATGGGAACAGGGGCACAAGCATTGATCCATCTTTTTAAAAGGAGACAGAGATGCATCACTACCACAAGCTTACAGATGGTGGTGGTTTAAGGAGATATTAACTTGGTCACCTGCTGACAGAAACTGGCTTTATGTGGTTCACAGAGCTGAATTAGCCAGTAGTTGGAGAGTTGCTTTTATTCCTGCCTGTAGCACTCCCATGAAGGAGTAGAAAGTAGTGATTAAGGAAACAGGAAAATCAAGCTACAGCAGCCTCAAAGTAGATGTCAGATTTTAAACTGAAGATGACCTGGTTCAAGCTGATAACTAAAGAGGGAACTTTGCCTTTAACATATGTTGGTGAAGGTGGTCAAGTGTCATAGATGGCTGGAGTAAGGAATTAATGAAATGCATAACCTTACCAAAGCAAAAGAGAAAATAAAATAATTATTTTTTGTACCTAGGCTGCTGTCAACTGAAGCCTTCCTTTGTCTGTATCTGGTTATTTGCAGGTATAAGCACCTGGGGAGAATTGAAAATTCTGATATTTAAATATTTTTTTTTAAATGTTTATTTTGAGTTTTGCTTTATTCTGGTATCAGTGTTGCACATACAGAAACACTGCGTATCTTTTATCTTCTCTTTGTTATATATACATATGGATAAATGCAAGATTAATCCTACAGATCTCAAATTGAGGGATCAGAGAACAAGGTAATGTATTTGATGCTGTGGTGAACATAATTTTCTGCTGTATCTTGATCCATCACTTCTCCTTATGTCACAAAATTTGACGAAATAGTCACCAAGCTCTTCATTCATCCCTCCTGACAGCTCTTTGTTGAGATATGAGTGCTTTGTGTGAAAAGTCTTTACTAATTGACCAAAAAAAAGGGAGAATTTTTTTGCCCCATCATTTTATAAGTAACTAATAATCACTCCCACAGGAGCACTGGCTGTCAGAAATAGAGATGTGGTTTAAAAAAAACAACACCAGGCTTTTTTTCTTCAATGAGCATATGAAGTCATGGGCAGAGAGCAGCTGAACGGGAAACAAACATGTCTGATGGTTTTACTACCTTTTGTTGCCCATAGTGAGATAAAAATGTAAATAAAAATTGGAATGTGAAAAATAAGAGGAAAAGTATTCATCCAAAAGGAATTAGAAATTTAATACAAGTTGAGAATTTAATTCCTTTTTGTGCTTTTGAATATGTCATTCCCGGTGTTGAAAATTGGATGATGCTAGCCTATGACTGAGGACTTCTCTTAGTGATTTTATCCTGACAGTAATTGAAAGCTGATTAATTTAATTGCAAGCAAGCTTTTATTTTGCTATTTCTTCCTCAGTACACTGTGTACATGCCTGGTGTTTGGGGTCAGAAAGGAAATAGTGGTGTCTATTTTCTAATTCAATACAGAAAAATCTAGTAAAATATACAGGTTTTAACCTTATTAACAGTAATCTACTTGTCAAAAGTGTAGTTTGAAGAGAGAAATAATTATGAAACCTTTTATTGAAAATGGTGCATAGGGCAGTGGAAAGTCAGATGTTTCTGGTTTAACACACAAGTACCTTAAAGAAAGATCTGTAAAGTTCTTCTGTTTTGTTCAAGGGTGAGAATGTTCTTTGAAATTCTGAAACTCCATGAAATTGTTTATATTTAATTGAGCTTAATTAGCAAGCACTGAAAGCAAAGTGTTGCAATTTTAATTTTTAAGGATTTCCTTTTACTGCTGTGTGGCGAATATCCTAGTACGCAGGGAAGCGTGGGTGCTCTGTGTGCCTAAGAGCCCAGCGCTCCGACACCATTCTGCAGCTGGCTGTGGAGGCAGTGACAAGAAGGCTGCTGCAGCTTGGGTTTATGGAGTGGAGTACTAGTAGATTTGAAGGGGTTGAGTGCTCCTGGTAAATATAGCATTTCTGTGGGAACAGGGGCAGGGGAACACTTTGTCAGGTGGGGATTTTTTGAATGAAACACTGCATCAGTTTTCTGGCCGGTAGCTCCCTGGGGTAAAACATGCTGCTGCTTTGTACTGAGTCCCTTTCAATCAGTAATGTCCATTGTCTGCTGTGGGTATTTACCCACCTTTCTGCCTATGAGGGTTGATCTTAATTAAATGCATGTGTGTTGCTCTTTATGTTTGGGAATGTAGCCATATAATTAACCTTGTTTTACTCTTCTGTACGTGTTGCAATTGAAAAGTCAGTGAATTATTGCAAGAGCTGTGCAATAGGATGCCATACAAAAACCTTGGCTGCACTGTATCTTTGAGGTCTCTTCCAACCTCGGTGATTCTGTGATTCTGTGTGACTTGTAATAGGTTTACTACTTTTGCCCCTCAAAAAAGCAACAAAATAAAACTGTTCATTATTGCTGCCTTGTATTGTGACTGTGTCAGTATTAGTAGGGAGGAGTTTAGTAATAAAAAGTGACAGATAACTGCTACATTTTGGTAATTTATTGATTGTCTAGGTAACTGGTACATCACTGGAGAGGTCCCAGAAGAGTGGAATCTGGCCAACGTGGTGCCCATCCACAAGAAGGGCCGGTTGAATGATCCAGGGAATTATAGGCCTGTCAGCCTGACCTCAGTGCCAGGCAAGATTATGGAACAGGTCATCTTGAGTGCAATCACACAGCACTTACAGGATGGCCAAGGGATCAGGCCCAGCCAGCAAGGATTTAGGAAGGGCAGGTCCTACCTCATCTGATCTCCTTTTATGATCAGATGACCCGCCTGGTGGATGTGGGGAGGCCTGTGGATGTAGTCTACCTGGACCTCTGCAAGGCCTTTGACACTGTCCTCCACAGCAAACTCCTGGCTAAGCTATCAGCCCATGGCTTGGACAGGATCACGCTGCGTTGGGTTAGGAACTGGCTGGAGGGCCGAGCCCAGAGAGTGGTGGTGAATGGTGCCACATCCAGCTGGCGGCCTGTCACTCGTGGTGTGCCCCAAGGATCAGTGCTGGGCCCCATGCTCTTCAACATCTTTATTGATGATCTGGATGAGGGCATTGAGTCCATCATCAGTAAATTTGCGGACGACACCAAGCTGGGGGCAGGATTTGATCTGCTGGAGGGTAGAGAAGCTTTGCAGAGGGACCTCGACAGGCTGGACAGATGGGCAGAATCCAACGGCATGAGATTTAACACATCCAAGCGCCGGGTTCTGCACATTGGCCACAACAACCCCATGCAGTGCTACAGGCTGGGGTCAGAGTGGCTGGAGAGCGGCCAGGCAGAGAGGGACCTGGGGGTACTGGTTGATTGTAGGCTGAACATGAGCCAGCAGTGTGCCCAGGAGGCCAAGAAGGCCAATGGCATCCTGGCCTGCATCAGGAACAGTGTGGCCAGCAGGAGCAGGGAGGTCATTCCGCACCTCGAGTCCTGTGTCCAGTTCTGTGCCCCTCAGTTTAGGAAGGATGTTGACTTGCTGAGACGTGTCCAGAGAAGGGCAACGAAGTTGGTGAGGGGTTTGGAACACAAGCCCTATAAGGAAAGGCTGAGGGAGCTGGGGTTGCTTAGCCTGGAGGAGACTGAGGGGTGATCTTATTGCTCCCTACAACTTCCTGAAGGGAGGTTGTAGCCAGGCAGAGGTTGGTCTCTTCTCCCAGGCAGCCAGTACCAGAACAAGAGGACACAGTCTCAGGCTGTGCCAGGGCAGGTTTAGGCTGGGTGTTAGGAAGAAGTTCTATACAGAAAGAGTGATTGCCCATTGGAATCGGCTACCCGTGGAGGTGGTGGAGTCACCTTCATTGGAGGTGTTGAGGAGGAGACTTGATGGGGTGCTTGGTGCTGTGGTTTAGTTGTTTTAGGTGGGTTGGATTGGTTGATGGGTTGGACGCAATGATCTTGAAGGTCTCTTTCAACCTGGTGTACTGTATTGTATTGTATTACAGTAAGACTGGTGTAGAACCATTTTATATATAGAGGAATGCATTGATATCTTTCACAGTAAATATTCATTATATAAAAAGGGGGTGCTTGAGTACAGCAAGTGTACACAACCACAACAGAGCACTGGTGTAATGTTTACAATTTACAAATAGAGTAATATTTTGTTGTGTTTTAAAAAAGGTACCATGCCGACCTACTGAACTCTCCATATTAATAGATACCAAGCTGGTAAGGCTACTTGTGTTGCACACAGTGGTGTTGTCTTCATTATGTGTTTATAGATAATTTCTTACTATGTCCTGAAGTTCTCTTCCATCAGCAGAGGTTGGCAGTCTCTTCCCATTAACGAGTTTTCCACACTGGAAACAAAAAGTGAATTAATACAATTATTTGTTAATAATTTACATAACCTTAATTGTATTCATCATTTTTGAAAGGCTGATATTTATAGTATTCTGATTGATTAGCAGTGTGTTTATAATGTTCAAATTGCTACTGGTAATATGTGCCTGCACCTGCAACCCTGAGGAGCTCTTTCCCAAATAAACATTTTAAAGAACAAATGTCAGTTTATTCCATTAGCAAGGAAAGGCATTGCGTCTTTGCTACCTCCACACGCAGTACTGAAGTATTTCCTTTCCATACTCTCTAAAAAAAGTCTGAGTTTTAACTCTGGTCATGTTACTTAATTGTGTATTCCATGGCACTGTGGCAGGCTTCTTGTGGAGTTGTCTTCTCTGGAGACAATTAAAACCCACCTGGATGTGTTCCTCTGTGACACATTCTGGGTGATCCTGCTCTGGCAGCGGGGTTGGACAAGATGATCTTCCGAGGACCCTTCCCACCTGTAACATTCTGTGATTCTGTGTTAAAAAAAAAAAAAAAAAAAAATACTTTTCCTTGTGTTTTTTAACCTCTCTGAAGTCACTTGAAGAACGCCAGCAGTAAGAAACTCTCCCACTTTCAGAGGGAGGTGAGGCCTATGTGGTTTAGCTCAGATGAAATATTACAGCCATTTGCCAGACTGTTGGCTTGCACCTCTGCCCTGCCTGCTTCAGCTTATGGTCTGGGAGCAGAGTGCTGGCATGGGTACAGATGTGAAGCAGGGTAGAGGTGGCTTTTTCTCCTGACCCTGCTGTGGGAATTGAGAGGAGAGGAGCTGACACCATCCCCACCTGTTGGACTTTCTTGACAGGTGAATGAGAGTGTTAGTCACTTAGATGTGGAACTGGTATAATCATTATAATTAAGCAGGTGAAGACCTGGAGGTGTTATTCCCTTTGGGGCACTGTGATTTCTGTGTGTCATTTTGCCTGAACCCAACTCACTTCTGACCAGCTGTCAAGGCAGTAGTTTGTCTTGTGACCTGTTCACTCTCAGGAAGTGTTACCCAGCACTAGGGCAGGTGCTTTAGGGATCCTTGGCGGAGCAATGACACAATGAAATTGGTTTTAGAGTCAAAATTTTATTTGGACTTGGACTCTGCAAATCGGGGCCTGTGGCAAATACTCATAGCCAAACCAACCCTCTGTATATCAGATCATTCACCAGTATTCTAGATCTTCTGCAGACCACCGCATTTGAAGCCATCAGCCCTAATGGAACTGAAGGAACCCATACACAACTGCCCAGCCCTTGGTAGCAGTGGCTGAAGGAGGCAGATGGCAGCCCAGTCGCAATAGCAGTGGTGGCAGCAGGGCCAGTGGGAACCCTGTGTCTTCTAAAGGGCTCAGCCAGCCAGCACCCCCCTCAAAGGTGAAGTGGGGATGTGACCAGTCCCAGGACATCAGCAAGATTGTGGTGGTGGTGTAGCCACCGTGCAGTCTGCTTTTCTGGGCTGACTGGCAGGTAAGCTCCACTGTCTTACAGCTGCCAGACGAGATTCTGTAACCTTGTTTGTTAAAATAATTGTATGTTATAATTTCTGCTAAACTTCAATTTGAACTTCAGGGGGAAATGAAAATGTATAGTGCTTAGAAAGTCAAGTGTGGAATAAGACCACCATGTGCCATGAGCCTGCAAGAGCAGTGGTGTGGGGCCAGAGCACTGCTCTTGGCTCTGCTAGCCACCAGTGAAAAGTACTTGAATTCATACCAAAAAAACCCAATCCAAAACAAAAGAGTAATTACAGTATCAGTGTTCTCCTAGTTTACCTTTCTGCTTTTTGCTACTACACATTTTGGGGGCTTTTGAGTCTGAGATAGTGCTTATGGGTTCCCATTTGACAGTTCTGAAACTGTGGGGAAACTCATCTTGGTCCAGTTCAAGAATTCACTCCTTTATTCTCATCACATCAAAACTGAGTTTCATTTACTGTATTCTACATTATAAATGGCCAAGGGGATTTGTTATCCTACTATTGCCTACAGTGCTTTCAGAGCCATGGTTCTGCACAATCTCAAATTTCCTTTTCATGAGTAACAGCTTCTTCCTTAGAAATTAACTTTTCATAGCAAACGTGAGGTTGAGAAATCTTTTGATGGGCAGCACTTTTGGAGTCATGATGGACTTGGTAATGTCAACATGAGTAGTCATTGTGGAAACAAACTAAATATACCATAGGTTTGGGATATTTTTTATTTTGTGCTGGAGCAAATTGTGGTGATTTCTTGGTGTCTGTCTCTAAGGTAGCCTTTGTGGCTATATGTAGTTGTGGGGCATAGCAATGGCCTGGTGATGAACTTCTGGGTAGTTTTTCTGTAATGTAGCAGTAAGATACAAAGAGTTTTCTTTGTTGCTGGAATTAATCTTTCCTGTATGCGTTGGAGAAATAAAAAACCAAATTGTATGCTGTAAGAACTAGTTGTATGGATAAGGAAAGGAAACAGGCTCCATATGGAACAGAAAAGCAGTCTTTCTACCTTATTATTTAAGGGGGTTTGTGTGTCTCTGAAATATGCATCAGTAAGTATGAGCTGACACATTTCTAGCAACCAAATTATAAATGAGAGGAAGACCTGAAAACGTCAGTTTCTCCTTTAGAAACACTTCAGGATTATTTCTCTCTCTTTTTTTTTTTTTTTTTCTTTTATCCCCCACCCACTTCTTTTCCCTCATATATTAATTTCTTCTTTTAGACAAATGAGATCCCTTAAGTGTTTGTTTCATTGTTTCAGTATGCTTAGGATTTATCTTAGGATATAATTGTTGACACTTTTCTTAAATATCAGAGGAGATTGGATGCACTAATATTTTTTATATAGAGAGTGTGTATACACACCTTAAAATAACACAGAGAAAGTAATAAACCAATCCTTCAGACTTTGTGTATATGATGACATTGCCTAACCAGCTGTGTGTGTTGTGGTCTTTTTCACGATTAGTTCAGAAAAAAGTGCAATAAATTAACATCTTAAGATGAAGATGTTGTGTACAATGCTTATTATGCAAAGTGTTTGCCATTGCCTGACAAGAGAACTATGCTAAGTCAGGTAGCGTGGCAGGAAAAGTGCTTGAACTGCAACTGTTACCTCCTCTGCTCTTGGAGAGGCCTCTAGGGTGTCAAGTGTTCTGTTGATTGAGAACAGCAAGTCTTCTAATTTATTTAGATTCATTGGGAATTAATAAATTTAGTTTGTTTTCCCAGAACTGTAACACAATTCACTGTTTCCCTGGAACTGTAACATAATGTTGTACACCAAGCCACATGTATTGGAATTACTTCTTGTTGAAGCTGTATCCACATTGTGTCAATGTATTAGTAGGGGCCAAAAGGAAGATCCTTCTGAAAGGCCAGGTTAGCAGAGAAAAATAAAAATTCTCTGTAGGTTTTGTTGGTTGATTTTTTAGTATCTAATTTTCATGTCCACATTAATGTGAGTTTGGACAGTGGACTGTGTGGTCTGTTGTTGCTTAATCTCTCTGTGTGTCTGAAGCTGTGGAAGAGTCAGTGAGCCAGTGATGTTTTTCAGAAACAGGATATCTGGTATAAGCTTTCAGGAGAGAATGGGAGGAGACGATAGAAACATGGTGGGTAGAGATGTGTATGTGTACCAGGCTGGACCAAGAAGCATTCATTCTTACAGAGGCATAGGTTGCGTGACCAGGGAAACTGCACTCTGTTGCTGTCCCAGATGTATTTTGCCAGTGCAATGTAATTATTATGCATGTTGGTTGATAGCACTAAATTTTTACATCATAGTACCCTCCACTCCCAAGAATTAAATGGTATTCTGTGTTTTTAAGCATATTCAACCTTAAATGTTTTGGAACAATGTAAAATGCTCACTAATGGTAGTGTGCTAACCCTGAGAAAACCATGTCAGCATGGGGCACTGCTGAAGCATGTACTTAAGTCATATTGAAGTCAATGCATTTAAACACAAACATGAATGCTTTCCTGAATATGTACGTTTATTGTTGGCTGTCCTGAAATAAGATCATTATTTTTGTACTCCCAGTGAGTTTTAATTAAATGAATAAATGCTAAAAAAAAAAAAAAAAAAAAAAAAAAAAAAATGTTTTGGAATAATTTAACTATACAAGCTATTATCTTTTGTTTTGATAGCTGATTGCTGTTTATGAAGAGCAAGAAACTCACCGCAAGACTGATGGAACCAATGGTGATTTGACAGACCGAAATAGCCCAGACTCCTTTGAGACTGAGGTAGCGGCTCAGCTGGCTGCCTTTCAGCCCATTGGTGGTGAGATTGAAGTGACTCCTTCTGCCCTAAAACTAGGTATGTATATCTTACATGGTTATGTCTGTAGTTTAATTTTACATATTTAAAGACTTTTTTTTTAGCACCCGATTGTTTGCCTTGCAAGTCAGTGAAGACAACTTATAGTGACAGAAGCTGACCTTCTGAACAACTGATGCTGAAGGCTGCAACTGAGATGGCAAACTTGCACTTGTGGCATGTGCCCTGATGTCTTATGCCTCTCTGTACAGCTGGAGACTCTTTTTTTCCTTTCTTTGAGGAGGTTGCTAATAATCCTTCATTGCAATCTTCTGAGAGCCAAAACCTACGCAAAGTATTTTCAAGTAATAAAGTCAGTGAAAAAAAGCACACAATGTTATTGTTGAGGCACTTGGGCTCAATGAGTGTAAAACTGCTGTGTGCAACTACTTTTACTGATTATCTGAGCTAGTGCCCTGTTTTGGGGGTGGGGGGTGGAAGAAAGGAAATGCTTGTTGCAAACAGTTCAGCTCTTTGCCTTTGAAGAAGTTGCACAGCAGGGGCTGCATGCCTGACTTTTCAGGTGACAAACTGTGATTAGGAGAGACTTCTGCTTAATTCCTTCTTACATCGTGAAGTGCTGCAACCCGTGTCCCCTGTGTTGTTTCAGTGTGCCTGGAAGGCCAAGAGTTCAGACACTGGTTTCCAATTATAAAGAGCTCGAGTCTTGTGTGTTGAACACAAAGCAGTTTGAAATACTTCCTTGGATTGAGAGCAGGATAAACTGTCACCTAGACAGTAGATATAGAAGCTTTTGAAAACAGATTGAAGATGAATCCTCTTACTCTGCCTGTAGAGCCAGAGTACAATGACAGCATTTAGCAAAAGCCTAATTGCCACCAGAGATTGTCACCCAATTCACTCCATGTTCTTGATAACCACTGGCAGTCCTAACGATGTGCAACAACATTTTTAGTCTAAGCAGGTGAGCTAAGAGTAGAAATACTGCCTCTAGTTGTGCTGCTCTCATGATGTAGTCTGATGACAACTTCAGAAACTGATTGTTCATGTGTCTGTTTATATTAATTACCTTTGTAAAGGGAAAGCTAACAAAAACGTCAAGCTAAAATAAAATTTATAGTAAGACTCACTGGATGAGGCCATGTAACTTCTCTTGGAAGTCTGTGCTCATTTTTGTACCTGATGTATATTCAAGTCTCTGTCTGATTTTTCTATATTCTAGAGTATATATAGAGAAAAAAGTAATATATAATAAATAACACACAAAAATCTAGCGAATGACCTAAAAATCTTGGGAAAATACATATGTAGGTATTTGAGCTATGCTTTTGGAAAGCATGAGGTGTGGAAAGGTCTGTGGTTAAAGTTTCAGTGGTTCAATGGTTTGCCACTTCATTTATTAAAAATTAGTATTTTTAAGAAACACCATGGGAACACATTTTAGCATGTTTCAGAAAGTGGAGATTGTTCTCCATGTACTTCTGAGCCATGTTTGGGAAAAAAAACATCAGAAGTGGTTTGTTTAGCATTCTGTTGAATATAAGATGAGGCCTGGAGAGAAAGGTATTTAAGTCTAATGCAATTTTATGTGGGACAGTTAAATGCTAGAACTCTGGAGCTCACCAGTAAGCTACTAGGTACTTCAATTTTCATAGCATCTATGGAATCTCTCTACTATAGATTGTATAGGATGTGAAATATAACATGAGAAGAGCAGCCAGTTAGGGTCCTAGTTCATTTTCAGTGGAATACTAATATATATTTGAAGTTAAACTGAGTGCTGGCTTCTTAAAATAGAGAACATAAGTATAATGGGTTTGTTTCAATAGTTCTTTTGAGGTGGTTTTCTTTTACAAAGTAAATGAACGATTTTCTATCTTCCAGTCCCATAAACTCAGTCTGCACTCTGAAACGTATTTTTTTTTTTTCCTCTCCTGCATTTTACATCATGGATTAAAGTTGTTTACACTTCCTTTTTGCCTTTATTTTTTCTGTACAAGTCCCTGGACCTTGAATTATGTCCTATTACTGCTAGAGGCAAATTAAAAAGTAAATAAAGAAATAGAGGCACAATTTGTTTGCATCGATATCATCAATGCATAAACCACAGTAGTCTGGCTCCCTTTCTAATTATTGAATTGAGTCACACTTGCTCAGAGAAATAAATAATAATTTAAAAAAATCTGTTCTTATTTTGGGAGCAAGAATGTGCTTATAAGCAGTGAGCATGTGTGGCTTTTCACGGTGAAGCTGTGCTTCAGGATCTGCCATGTGCTTACCTTTTAGAGTATTTTTGCAGAATGCTTCTAGGAATGCGGTGCAGGGGGTCCGTCGTTAAATAGATTGTCAGACTGAGTAACAATTTTGCCTGTTAATTTCTGTTGGATGTTTTGTATTCTCTGAGACCAGATTCACAATTTTGCGTGGAAACAAAGTCTGTTTAGTGATCTGCTCAGAGAATATTTAGAGCTTGATGCTTAATAATCACATGAAAATACTGTTGCTCTCAAACATGAGGGAATTTGCACTGCTTGTAGAAAAGGCACTTGAGATACTGCCTTCAAACTTTTTTTCTTTTTCAAATAAATTGTGTATTTGATCCAGTTAAGTTAATTGTATGTTACAAGGAATCACAGAGTGGTAGGGGTTGGAAGGGACCTCTGGAGATCATTTGCTTCAACCCCCTGCTAACGCTTATATCAGGTTTCACAGGAACACATCCAGGTGGGTTTTGAAAGTCTCCAGAGGAGACTCCGCAACCTCTCTGAGCAGCCTGTTTCAGTGCGGTCACCCTCAAAGTAAAGAAATTTTTCCTTAAGTTCAAGTGAAACCTCCTGTGCTCTAGTTTGTACCTATTGTCTGTTGTCCTATCACTGGCCACCACTGAATAGAGCCCGCCCCCCCCATCCTTGTGAACTCCACCCTTTAGATATCGATAGGTATCTCTAAGATCCTCTTCCTAGATTAAATATCAAGTCTTAAAGCCTTTACTGGGTAGATAGAGATGGCAATGCTGGGGAAAATTATTTGTTTATTTTAATGGTCGCTTCTTTCCCTTTTGGTGGTTGATACTACTTAAAATACTGACTGCTTGCCTGTCTGAAATAATAACTTTTCCATTATGTAGTTTGTAACGCTTATTTTTTCCATCATCACCTGCAACTTTGAAAGTGATCCAGAATAAAATCAATTTTATTTGGCTCAAAAGCCAGAAGTACCTTATATCTTATATTGCTTCCACATACTGTCAAAATTTTAGAAGAAAAAGGTAAATTTGTTATATTATCAAATTAATTTCTTAATACTCGATATATGTATATATGTCCTTAAAACAGTTCAGGAGATTATTCAGCTGTTTGTTTTTCCTAAAATTAACATACCTCCTTTTAATCTAACTCAGTGTTTTCAAACAGGTGAAATTGTGGGCTCATGTTTAAGCAAAATGCAAGAAGACTTCATTTGTTTATGAACATGGTATCTGCTATGTCCGTAAGGTGAGATGCAAACAAGGACAGAAGACTAAACTTAGCTGTTTCACTGGAGCCAGATTATAACTGACACTTAGTTGTTTTTGCACCATTTCCACAAGGCGTTGATTTTCTCTGGGATTAGATGTTGTCTCTGGCTGTTTCAGTTTCTGATCTGCATTGTTCTTTCACCTCCTCTGGTCTGAGCTTACATAATCAGACAAAATTATTTTAAGTAGGTAAAATGAGATGCAATAATAATTCTTTAAAATAGTTATATCAAATTAATATAAGAAACATTTCCTTTATTCTGCACAGGCGGTGAGTTTTGCTTTCTAATTAAATGCTGTTCAGATTGATATATTTCACACAATCTCTGTTGTTGGCCATTTATCTTTGTAGCAGCAAAATGTATTATGTTGCCTTTTGGCAAATCTTGAGTATATTCATTGATGCAATAACTAGTAAACTAACAAAGTTTGGAATGATGAAACATTTGGAGATCATTGCATGTAGGTGGTAATTTACTGGGTTAATTAGCACTGTTTTCTGTTGATGTTGGTTTGGGACGTGTGTTTTGTTTCTTGTTTGGTATATCATATCTCAGTATTTCTCTTCGACCAGAGATGGTAGCTGAGAAATGTTTGCAGAATAGGGACTTGCCTTTGCAGACCTTGTTGACTGATTGCCTTTATTCCCTGTTCCAAACTGCTGTTTTGTTGCTGATGTATGATTAAACAGTCATTCTCTCATCTTAAAGATAGTTTTGCTGGAGTAGTGTATGACATTCTTGTGTAGTGTGTTAAGATCTTCATGACTGACAGAGTTATGTATATTAGGGATGCCACCATTTCATGCAGGTAATCCTATATGGGGTTCTGTAGATAATAGCTTGAGGAGTTTGAATACATATGCGTTTATTGTTAGAGTATTAAAACTGAACAATCTAGAGTAGTAGAACACAACTTGATAGTAGCAGCTGATGGGCTATGTGTAAATTTATATGATCTCCTGGAAATATTTTTTAAATGTTTTGATCCAGATGCTTACCAACTTCAGATTAGAGGCTTTTACTAAGTCTTTGCCAAATAAATTGTTACCCACCAGTAATCTAATAATGACACTGGTGCGTCCATGATATTTTAAGCAATGGCCTGCAGACTATAGCTAAGTTAATGGCCAATGAACGTGTGCTTCTTCATAGACTACTAGTTTATAAGAAATGCTTTGTGTGGTAATTAGCTTCAGTTGCACACTGACATACTTCAGAAATGTTCTTCTTCCCCCCCCCCCCCCCCCCCCCCCCACGAAAAATCACTAGTGTTATAACTTTTCAAATATGTAACATGCCAGTGCAACTGCTTTGGTTTTATTTAGTAGGAGAATTTTGAGTTTCTTACAAAGCTTTTCAATTAAACTAGCTGAACTATCTTGAGCTTTTAATATTCTGCTGGCCCTTCATCATCTTGTAGCTTTCCATGCACCCATACCCACAATAATGGTTCTTCTGCTTTCCTTTTGCACCTAATAGTTTAGTGTTCTTTACTAATGTTTTTCCCTGTGTGTTATGTTGTGGAACAGGAAAAGAGGAGTAAGAAGTTTAGCCTTTTCAGTGCATATGAGCAGGAAGGAAACCACTAACTTATTTATAGAGAATGTCACTTCGAGCTTAAATGCTTCATGACTGGCTTGGTATTTCACTTGTGTGCGCACAGACGCACACACACAGACACACACACACAGACACACACACACAGACAGACACACACACACACACACACACTCTTAGTTGTTGCTTTTCTCTTTCTCCTTTCCTTGGTGTTAAGTAGTCATGATTTTTGCCTGGAGGAAGACTGACAGTGTTTGATGATACATGTCACTTCTGAATACTAATGTGGGGGGGAAATGAGATGTGCATAGGTATCACCATGGTGGTATTTTATTTGTTTGTTTTAATTATTCTTTCCTCTTTCTCCTTTTGTTTTTGGTTGGGTTTTTTTTGGGTGGGGGGAGGGGAGGTCAGAGAGGCAGGAATTTGGTTGAAGATTCCCAAAACTGTTTTCCAAGTACAAGCATTGTGGGAATCAGATACAATTAGGTTATTTTATTGTTGACTATTACAATAAATTTATACCTATACTAGTGATAAAATGGAAGTTAGATAAAGAACTAATTGTTTATAAAGTATACTGATAGCAAGTCATAAAATTATCTTGTAAACTACGCAAATTTAGCTCCTGCCTTTGGAAGTTTTCACAGCTCAGTAAGGCAAGTGCCTTGCTTTTCACACTGAAAGGTCTTGGTATCATAGTATCAGTCAGGGTTGGAAGGGACTACAAGGATCATCTAGTTCCAACCCCCTGCCATGGGCAGGGACACCCTACACTAGATCAGGCTGGCCAGAGCCTCATCCAGCCTGGTCTTAAACACTTCCAGGGACGGGGCCTCAACCACCTCCCTGGATAACCCGTTCCAGGGCTTCACCACTCTTATGGTGAAGAACTTCTTCCTCACATCTAGCCTGAATCTCCCCACCTCCAGCTTCATTCCATTCCCCCTAGTCCTATCACTGCCTGAGAGCCTGAGAAGTCCCTCCCCAGCCTTCCTGTAGGCCCCCTTCAGATACTGGAAGGCCACAATGAGGTTGCCTCGGATCCTTCTCTTCTCCAGACTGAACAGCCCCAACTCCTTCAGTCTGTCCTCATAGGAGAGGTGCTCCAGCCCTCTGATCATCCTCGTGGCCCTTACTTTAGTATTTGGATGAAATGGCTGATTGTAGTTTCTCTCCCAAAGTAACGGTAGTTGATGTTCAAGCTATATTGAGGCACTTTTTCATCAGTCAGTTCTTTCAGCTCTGGACTTTTTATGTAGTGTTACGCTGGGGTAGTTTTTTCCTGAAAAAAATCGAGATTGCTGCCTGAGTGTGCTCCAACCCTTAGTAGGTCTAGTGATAATAGTACTAGCTTAGAAAGTTTTGATTTTCAGTTTTGATGCCATTGTTGGTGATGTGGCCATGTGGCTCTTGGAATTTCCTGTTTGTTTGCTTCAGATAGTGAATATACTTAATCAGCATAATATATTCCTGTAGTTTTGGTCTTGCTCTAGCTTAAATCATGCTTCATGGGGTTGTTCAAAACACCTAATTTGAAGGACTCTATGTGTTTGAGTTACTATGTCAGTCAACAGAGCTGCTTCCATTGGCAGTGTCCTAGTTAGAAGTTCAAGGAACTTGAGGACAAGGTTTCTTGCAAGAATTTTTGGAAGTTGCTCATTTGGTAGGCCTGATAGGGCTTAAACTGTTATCTGCAGGATATGGATGTCTTCTGTTCCTCTGTGATTCCAGAGCTCAGAAAGAATTCCTTCTCTTTCCCATCTGCTTTGAAGTGGAAGTCTTGTAAGCAGCCTTGGGGGCACTTTAAACAGCATGTATTTGGCTACTCCTATTTCAAGTTGGTGCAGACATACTGTGAATATAGAGACAGCATACATTTAAATATAGAGGAAACCACATGATTATGGGTTTTTAAAAGTTATGAAAACAGATATGAACTAAAACTATTCATTTGATAAACAGAATCTTCCCATTGTATACAGCATACCTGCTGTGTCAGAGTAAATAAGAAAGACACTTTTTCTTACATAAAAGCAACCCTGTTCATCTTAATGTTGCAATGTCAAATTATTGGCTGAGTGCTATGATGTTTGTCAGTACATTGAGTGCTCTACATGCATATAATAATTGTCTCCTGTATGATTCAGAGAAAATTAACATTTGAAAATTGGTAAGTTCCAAAAGAAATGTATTATACAAGCACATGCTGCTTTCTGTGGTTTGAGGCAATACTACTTATTTCCTTAAGCAAATGTGATTTTATTCTCTTTCTCTGCACCAGAAGGCTGCTTTCATAGTAGTGATATCAAACGTTCTGTGCTGTTTGTCATAGATGTTGTGAGGATGGCACTGTGCTTGATACATTTTTCTCCTCTGCAGTGCTCAGTTTAATCTCCTTTTAAAGAATTGTGATGATCAATTAAAGTCTACTTGTGTTCCTAAAACAAATGGTTTCTGCTCTGAGGCAAGCTATCAGTTTGAAGATAACTTTTCATTTCAGTCAGATTGTGGGATTGGTATATTTTGACCTCATGACTTAAGCTTGGTATTACTTAGTTGTCCTTGATTCATGGAAATGAGCTTTGCACCAGCATAGCTGAAGTTTATCTTTGTCTTGCAGCAAAATAATACAGCAATGGTTTCTGTAAAGGTACACACACACACACACACACACACACAGAGACAGATATATATATATAAAAACCAACATCCTTGTATTTCTCTATTTTTGGGTTGCCCATTTAGAAAACAAGCCAGTCTTTCCTCCTTTTTCCCTGTACCCAAGACTTTAATAGTAGTGTTGGTAATAAATTTATGTGCATAACTCATTACCAAAGAACCCCTTTTCTTTTTAATAAATGTCTGCCTCTGATTTCCCCTAAGATTGTTTCTCATCAATTATTCCCCTTGTCTCTATTCCCTTTGCACTTGCTTTAATATGCCTTATTTTGGGGCAAGGGGCTATCCCCATGAAAATATGTTAAGTAGGGAGAAAAGTATTTTTCCATTGCAAGTTACACATTTTCCTGCAGTAGCACCCTAGCTGAGATGTTCATTTCCAGCCTTATTACCTCAGGAAGCTTTTGGGGAAGGTGATGAATGGGACTTGGAATGATGGAATAAATTCTGTTACAGAAGTCCATGCTGTTTTTTGACATTCTTTATTCTATGTCAATGGTTTTACTCAGACTGTTTTCTGCTTTGCTAATTTTGTGATGTTGCTGGTTTTGTGAGTATGTGTATTGTTATGATGCCTGGCTAGTTTCAAAGGCAGTAACTCCTAAAAAGTAACAGACCAACCCTCTTAGCAAGCTAAACATCTGCAGCTGAGGGTTTTGAAAGGCTATAGTATAATCTACTGGAGGGCTATAGTGTAATCTCTGTCAGTACACTGTAGTGCTAGGTCAGACAAATGAGTGTGTATGTGTGTTTATAAATCCTTACAGTACTATGTGCTGTATTAGCTCCGAGGTAATATGGCAAAATGTGTATTGTAGGTTGAAAATGAACCTGTAAGCTTGGCTGATTGATAGTTTTAAGCTGTTCAAGTTAAAAAAAAAAAAAAAGGGGGCAAACCCAACCAAACCAAACAAGACATTCAACTAAAAGTTCTGAGGTAGTAGACCAGCTTTCTTTCTTGAGAAATCAAACTAATCTAGTTTAGGATTTTTCTTTTCAATCTCTTTGCAATATTTGTTTGTCAGTGATTGTTTATTGTTTCCTTCCATATGATCATGTGCCAGTACACATCCTGAGTTGAGGATGCCCTTGCTTACTGCAGAGGGGATTGGACTAGATGACCTTTGGAGGTCTCTTCAAACCCAGACCATTCTATGATTCTGTGAATCCATCTCTAATGATGACTTTCTGAGAAGTTACAAATAACAGTTAAATCATTCAGTCAGTTTGCCCATTGCCATTTATTTTTTTCTCATTGCTTTCTATCTGACTTGGCCTTTCAAGAGCTTTAGTTGATAGTTAATTGTTTTGTCTATTTACTTTGAAGTGCTGCTTCAGATTTTGATTGTATCTCACAACAGTTACCTAGAATCTCAGCCAAGTAAAATGGACAGTCATGTATTTACTACCTCTGAATGTAATTGGCAAAAAGTGTACCTCCCTCCCAATATGTTGCACAATTTTGCAATAGACACACTGCCTGCTGATTTATGTTTTGCTTTCTTTGTAACTCATTACTTTATTAGAAGGAAGTCTGTTTACCGTAGTCATTAAGTAAAAGAAGAAGGCATTATGTTCACAGAAATGTGAATTTTGGGCATCCCACGGGATGGGATCCTCTCTAATTGGTCTAATATCTAACTTCCATACAGAAACTGTCATCTTACCATTTTAAATATTAAGACAAATTAGTAGGGAATGATTATTCACTTTCCTCACAGTGTGAAAACTAGGAATATTGAACAAAGCTGTCATTTAACAGGTTAAAAAGCAAATCAAGCCTAAACTAATGTTTTTTGTTAAGCATTCAACTAAATTGTGTGATTCAGTATTAAAGGCCAAAAATCAGTGTGTTAGAAAAGACACATTCACAAGAGGTGGTTTATCAGGATCAGTGACTGTTAAAATGTGGCCTAGATAACACTATTATTTGGAAATCTTTATAATGTTATTATTTGCAAGCTGGTAGGACGTAACACTTTGTTATGATCCCTCCCTGAATATTTGCTGTCACTGTTAGATGCAGGATAATGGGTGGAGTGGAGTCAGTATAGCTGCCCTTACGTTCTAATTTCTCCTTGAAACCTTATAGAAAGTTTCAAGTTCAGAAGGTTTCACGATTTTATCTTAACATCCTATAAATTTGGCAGGAAAAAGTTTCAAATTTGAGACTAAAATTAGTTTACCATAACAGCAAATAATCATTATATGACTTCTTTTTTTAGGAACGGTCAGAACAGAAAAGATTCTGAATTTACATCAGCTATAAAAAATGCAGGTCATACTTAAACCATACAAACCCCTATGCTAATGTCATAATTTGTGATACTCTTTTAGTATATCAGTAAAATATTAAGGAACATTCTACGACTGGCAATAAAATGCTACCAATGTGATATTCAAGCTGTGCAGTTTAGCTGCCAAAGTTTTAAAGAAAATTAAACCATTGAACTGTGGAAAAGTGACTACATAAGCACCTGTAACTGATGTTAGCTGAAGTGCTAAACCAGCTTTTGGCAATGTGGCCTCATTTTCAGGTGCACAGAATATTTTCTTTGTGTCAGTTTATTCAACTAGTGCAGTTCATTAAGTGTTTCATTTGAAGTTGAGAAATAGTCTGGGAATTGAAATAGAAGAAATGCTTATTTTCACCTTTCAATCTGTGAATAATAATGAGGTGTGAGAGTCTGAGATCTATTAGTTTTAAAATCTTATAGGATATGTTAGCCTAAAATGATTGATTTACATTCATAACTACAGGTAATATACTGCTTAAAAAACCAGTCTGTTAATAATATGAATGCTTTTTCTGTGTCCAGCAAGTTAGATGGCTAAGAAGACTGGTGTTTTCAGTACATGTAAAGTTTAGTTTCCAATGCCATGTGAAAGGAAAGGCCTGGCCCGTAGTGGAAAATGCTGATTCTTGTTGGTAATAGCCAATGTGTACTCACAAGACTCCTAATCAGTCTGCCCAGCAAGCATAAGAGTGGCACATTTTGCTGGAGTTTGGATTGCAGGGGGGATGAGGAATTGCTGCTTCCTATTGTGAGTGAAGTGATTAATCCATCAGGATCCTCCTGATGCAACTCCTTCCCCTCTGCATGGTGTTTTCCATGTGACATGTATAGTCAGGATCGTTTGGAATGGAGTCATGGTGCTCCCAGCACTTCAGTAGCTCTACCTATGCTCCCAATCTCATGCAGCAGAAGCTGAAAATAAAAGCACTGTATTGATAGATGTGAAAAGATCCTGAAATTACTCTGGATCTGGCATATGTTGTGACCATAAGAAAATAATACCTTGTTAAGATCCAAACTCAAGTCTTGTCCTTCAGCAGAAAAATTTCTTGAGAGAAATTTTGAAGCAAGGAAAAAGATTTTGAATCTGAAAAATGAGATCTAGATTGAAGTTATTACTGAAATAATGTATGTAGGTGACTTTTATGTGTCCATCTTTGAAACTCCAAAAGCTGTAAATGTAAATATTCTGTAGTTGTTTCATTAGGCACTGTTTCTGACAAGGACAGCAACACAGAGATTTAATTCTAGCCATAAAAACTGTGACAGCAGTTCTTGTGCTTTGTAACTGAGATCTGACTTACTATGTTATAGCACATGCAAACAGAGAAAACTGTGCTGAAATTTATGACACCAAAGGTTTGTGCCTTTGCTGGAGTTTACTTGTAGATGATTGGGGGTTTTTCTTTCTAAGAAAGATTACACCTCATTTAAAGTGATAGGAAAATACTTTGTCCTGCGCTGGCTTAATATGTAAAAGAGAGAGCTCGTTGGAAATGGATTTCATGTTTATAGGTTTAAGTCATTTGTCTTAACTGTTACATTATCTGAGTTCATTAATCTAATCTTGTATCCGTGGGAATTTAAAAAGTGCAGTATGCACTGAGCTGTCTGCAATTGTATTGATAGGTGCTATTATGAGCAATTTGAGTTCGTTTTAAACATAAAAGTCACATCGTCAGTGGATTACAAATTTAAAAAATATAGAAGTGGCACATCCCTATCAGAAGGTAGACCATAGAAGCTGACATCACCTACATTTTAACTATAAGGCAGAACCATTGCATGATGCCTCAAGTGGTGGTAGGCAATAAATTTGAGGATGACCAAATTTACTTAGAAAAAGTGCTGACTGGTGGAATTGTCAGTATGCCTGTAACTGTGAAAATTGTCAGACTGAAAGAAAAATAAGTATATATTAATGGACTTTCCTATGCTTAAATATAAATTACTTTCTTGCTTGTAGTATTTTGTTTCCATTGCCTGAACTGTTTGGGGACAGGAGCAGCTTAATGTAATTAATGACTTCCTGTTTTAAATGGTGGTTGGTTTTTTGTGTTCAGGGATCTTCCAGCAAGAACTGTGTGCTGGGTTACTCACATCCTTGATGGGGGCCGAAAGAACCCAGCCCCCAGGGTGGACAAAAGAAACTGGATCCAGGTGGGCAGAGAGAGACTTGTTTTTCCCTCTCCCAGGAGGAGGGGATCCCCTGGGTCAATGGTGGTCTGTTCCATTCCCCCTTACTGTCCAGCAAGCCTATAAAAAGGGCAGACATCTTCTACTGCTCACTCTTTCCTCCCTTCGCCTGCTCAAGAGAGATCATCTGCTGCTGCTTTCTCCACTGACCATGTGGTCAGGGCCTACTTTTCCAAGCTGCACCCACACTTTCTAAAGGACTGAATCCACTTACATTCAGGGAAATACAAGACCATCTAGGCTTGGTTTTGTAATTTATCCTTACCCCTTACCTTTGTGAACCCTCCCTGTTACTGATATATATATTTTTTTTTTTTTTTTTTTTTTTTAATTACCTCTTCTACTTCCAAACCAATTCCAGACTGTTTCTTTCATGAATTTACCTTTCCCTTCCCCTACCCTTTTAGTTTTTCCTTACCAGAAAAAATAAAAAAAAAAAAAAGGGGGGGAATCTCTATCTGTTGCCATTTAGGCTTCTAGACTCCTGGTAAAGCTCAAACCAGCACAAACTGTATGTGTTGAGGTACAGATTCACATTTGTGTGTGTATGCATATAGTATTTATGGTGTTTTGTTTCAGATCTGACTTGAAATTTTGTTGTGATTTGCTCAGAATGAGCCATAAGTGTTTTGAAGCACATGCAGGTGAGAAAATAATTCATCTGTCCAAGCAAGTGTAATTTGGAATCAGGCAGCAGAGTAACTGTCATCAGCATGGCCTTTAACAGTTGACAGTTTGATGCACACTTGACGGACAGATTTTTTTCCCCTGCCACAGTCAGCATTTTTATATGCAGGAGCAGACTTTAAAATTATGACTTTAACTGTGTTAGATGATTTATTGTAAATCTCTTTCTGACCACTTACATATGGTATTCTGTCCAAGTTTATCTTTTGTTCTCCTCCAAAGCAGTTCTTCCCTATAACCTTAAAAAAACAACCAACCACACAAAAAAGTCCTTGTAATTTGTTAGTTGCCACTGCTGCCACTGATTCAGGGGCAACACATCTGCCTGCATTTCCTATATTCCTTTATTTGTCATCTTACCCAAAAGTCATCTGAGAGTGTCTCACCCAAAGCAATGCTAAAATCAATTTTCACTTCATAATATGACTGCATTATAGACAGCACTGTCTACTGAAAATCCTTGTGGGTGGAAAAGCTGTGGTTATCTTCAGCAGTTTTATGAATTTGGTCCTGTAACAGCACCTGGCAACCTAAGTTCACAAAACTCAAAAGGATTTCAGCTTTGATGTGAACTGTGCTTTCCTGAGCAAGGGGACTTAAGTCTAAAAGAGGAAATTTAAGAAAGAATTGGAATTATCTGTATTTTTATTATTTTTTTCTTAATGGTCACTTTGCCTAATTTTAGGCACTAAAGTTGATGCCAGAACTCAGAGCCTAGAGACTTTTAAGAGCTATGGTGGGGACCGCAGGAAGGACATCTGGAGCTCCAAAGTTCCACTGCCCATGCTCGGATCCTGAACTCCAAAGCTTACATTAGTTACCCGAGGATGCACAGTGTTCTTAAATCCATCATTGCTAGCGTAGTCAGCCTCTCCTGATCTCAAACACTGGTTGGTTTTTTTTTGATCTGCTTAAGTGAGGCGAGGCAGAGTGCAGTCCTGTTCAGGGAATGTCATAATGTCTGTGTACAGCTTTTTGGCAACATTTATAAAAAAGACCTTAATCACCTTCAAGCAAAACAAGATAATAAGGTTACGTCTGGCATGGAGATGTTTCTTTTGTCACTATGTTGATGCAGGTGTTCATTTTTCAATTGTGCACAAATGGCAGATCTTCTCTCTTCTGTGCTGGGTTTTTTGGGGGGGGGGTTTGTTGTGGGCTGGTTTGTTTATTGGTTTGGGGTTTTTTTGGTCTTTGTTTTTTTAACTAATGTAACCAATTTAAATCTAAGTGTGGTTTCTACCATATGTTTGTTTCAACCATATTTGCAGTTAAAAAAAAAATTTCCAAAACATAAGAGCTCAAGGAAAATACACTGTTAACCGTGAATCTGAGTAGATACTGATTTTTGAGGGTGATGCTAGCAAAAGGAAAAGATTTATCTACATGGCTCAAAACTAAATATTACAGAATTTACTTTAAGGAAGGAAAGCTGCAGGAGTTTTTCTCATCATCTTTGTCAAAGAGTTTGTATTGTGAGTAAGACTGAGACATCCGTGTGTGCTTAGAAGTAGTTATGGTGCCAAAACAGAAGGTACTCTGTGTGAATTTTGAAAGAAGGGAAAATACTTCCTGAAGTGATTGAAGTTAAAAGCTTCCATCATGAGAAAAATTTTAGTCTTGGGCATTTGTTTAAATTTTTGTTGTCTGCAAATTACTGATGCAATGCAGCAAGGTGAATATAACTAGGTTTTTAAGCAGAGTTCCTAAGTGTAAAATACAAAATACTCTGGCTCAAACCAGTTGTGCTTGTAAGTAATGAGTTTTATCAACTTGGTATGCAGAAAGGAGTTTTTCTGTGGCTCTTCATTTAGGGAAAAGATTGATTCTTCTGTTTGAGCTTACAATGGTTGATGTAAATGTTCAGCACAAATGCAAGATCTTGAGTAGATAAACATGGAAACACAGCACAACAAAAGGAAATCAGTAAGGAAAATCTGTTTCCTGACACATGAAAATGGAATATCTTAACTAAATGTTTGTAGATGTCTATGCTATGTCTGTAATAAATAGTATTAGTTATAGGTTTTCATTATGTTTTATCCATCTCCGCGGAAGACAGTGGTGATGAAATTCAATGTGTGTACATATAATGGACATGGTCTGACTCTCGAGTCAGGTTTAGTCCTGGGTAGTGGGATTTGAGGAGGCTTCTCTCTTCTGGAGTGCAAGGGAGTTTGCTTGGCTTTCAAGAGCCTCGTGTGTGTAGTATGGAAGAGGCAGGGAGAGACAACAAAGGAAAAGAGCCTGTGGGAAAAGCATGGTCTGGGAGGCAATGAGTGTCAGGGAAGGTGTTCTTACAGCAGCCAGCAATCTGAGCCACAGAGGACATAAGGGGAGATGGAGGAGAATTGATTAGCCTGGGGAATCACTGAGAATTGCTGTTTCCTGAGAAAGAATAAGAGATTCTCTCTGCACAAAGAGGGATAGTGCTTCATCTGAAGTCTTCCATCTAGTATTCCTGCTTGCCATTTGTTTTCCCCTATTGGAGAGAGCAATTTGGTTCAATTTACTTTTGCCTAATAAAGGTTGTTTTTCCTCTCCGGTGTCTCTGTGGTGTATGCATGCAAAACAATAAGAGCCAGAAGGACTTTTTTTGGATAATTTTAGCAGCTAATGTAGCTTATAGAGATGGTAGGATTTGTGGTACCTCTGTACAAGAAATGTTGTATGTCAGTGAACATATTTTTTAAAAAATTAAGAAAATAGACTCAAGTTTTCTCTTGAACAATAACAACAACAACAAAAACTATCTATAGGGCTCTAACATTTAGGACAAATTGGGAGAGAAGAGAAAGAATTGCAAAGAATGTTCACAACATCCAGCCCAGCTGTCTTTGTGCAAGAAGGGAAGCATGCCGGGCAAGCGCCATAAATTTCACAGCCTCATGGCAATAAACAAAAACTTGCAGGAATAAAAAGAAAGCAAATTACTGGGTTTCCTAAACTGAAAAATCACATTGCTCTTGCAAACTTCAAAGTTTAAACAGCTGTGAACTGGGAATCGGACAGTGTGCAAAGCTTCAGTTTCTCTGCAAAACAGTGGCAGAAAGCAACTGAAAGGAGGTCTTCAAAACTGGAGAGGAGAGGTGATAAAAACAGCACTTTGCAGCAGTCAATGCAGGGCACAAACAGAAGTGCTGAAATACTGTCTGATCCTATTAGACAAGTGTTATGTGAGTGGTGCAGTACCGAAGATATCTTTTCTCAGTGGCAGCAGAACCTGGGAGGCCCTGGAACAAATGAGGGTCCTGTCTCCTAGCAGTCATAGTGACAGGAGACGTAATGTTTCAGCCAGAGGAATGAGAGAAAAGCACAGAGCTGGTTGTAAAAGACAGCTCATGAAAAGGAGAAATCTGATTTCATAGTGTTGACTTCAGAAAAGGAGAGAGCTTGAGATAAATTTTTTTGGGTAGTCCATGTATGTTTGCTTCCCCATCTTTGGCCTCTAGTTGTCTGTGGGGAATTTTTTGTTACCCTCTTTGTTTTATTGTTGATCTCTCACTGTGCAAAAAGGAGGACAAAAATGAGAAAAGGGTCTTGGATGATGGCCTTCAGGATTATATGCAACAGTGTGTTTTAACTTGAACTTGAGTTGTGGAAGTTTTACAAATGAAAGGACCAGTGCAAAGGGCTTTCTGGTAATTTAGCAAGAGTATTTCTCTGTACTGTTCATGCTTATGTTAAAAGGAGTTGGTGAATAAGTTATGCAGAATCATACGAAAGTGCCTCAGCATCTGTTTTCAAAATGTTTTATTGAAGGAAGACTGAAAATTGCATACAAGTCATCAGAAACACTGCAGTCATACCTGGAAAAAATATTTTAAGGATTAAGAATCATAAAGAAGGGAGTAACTTAAAAACTTAAAAACACTTTTTTGCTTTAGCTTTTTACACCTTCTTATCAAATGTGCTCAAAGGAGGAAAAAAGTTCTGTTCAGCACCATGTGAAGAACAAGAATACTTGAGTGAAGACATTTGATTCCTTTAGACTTACTGATATCTTTGAGAAATCACACTAAATAGATAAATTTTGTTATTTTTTTAAAAATCATTCTCTCAATACCAGAAAACAGATTTAAATCTTAGTTTTGCTTTTTGCTTTTCTTATTAACTTCTTTCTTTCATAATTGGACACAGAAGGGGTTATCTGCATATAAAAATCTGTTGCTGGCTATGAGGAGAGGTAAGAGCACTGCATTCTCTGGTCCTTCCTCAGCATCAGGTGCTGGTGTTTATTCCAGCTATAATTACAAAGCTCTTCTGGGATTGAATGTGACATAGTCACTCCAGCTTTGCTAGCATCTCTCTAATGAGGAAACTGTGGCATGTTCAGACTTCTATTGTATTTCTAATAATTATGGCTACCAGCAGTCCCAGACACTATAATTAAGATTATAACTGTCATTTATAATATTATATTCACTCAGTTGCAACATTTGAAAAATTATTGTCTTAGACCAATGTTCTCTTCAATCTTTTTGTTTACCAATGGATAAACTATTTTGGAAAGACTTGGGGGGGGAGAAATTTTGTTTAATTTCATCTCTTGAATAATGTGAGAAATTCCTTTCTCGTATTACTAAAGATGTTTTCCCTCTACTGCCACGTGAAAGTTTAGTGGGGAGTGCCTTATAGCATATTCTGCTTACTGGATGACTGTGTTGCTAGAAGCTTCTGACTGATCTTTGAAGTTATTCTCAGGCAGCACATGAATAGACATAAAGAGTTAGTGAGTCTAATTGAAGATGCCTGCAAGAGAAAGCTGTTTAGTCTACAGTTTGTCTGAAACAACTGCAGCTACCTATGTCTATTCCCTTGAATCCTGGCAGTCAGTATTGGGAGGCAGATCTGCTGTGAATAAAATCTTTTCCCCTTCTCTTTATATCCCTAGTTATTCTGTCTCTGAACAGCCAGCTCAAAGCTTCTTAGATACTCCATGATGTTGATGCAGAGTTACTCATTAATCTTGTTTCTTTTGCTTAGTAAACACTAAATGGCACAACCCTGTTACATTTAGTGATTTACCAGGTGGTTATTGCCACAGATAAACTTATATTTAAAGGCTGTACACCTTTCTTACTTAAACCACATGCAGTTTTACCTTGTGTTTCTGTAGCACCTTTGAAACATTGCTCTTTATTTTGTTTCTTAGGTACACCGCTTCTAGTACGAAGGAGCAGTGATCCAGCTTTGGGCCCACCTGCTGACTTCCATGCAAGTGCTTCTCATCCCAGTGACCACAGTCTCAAGCATATTGTGCCAGTAAGTGTCATGTAACTCACTTTTTTCTTAAAACCTGTTCTTACTTGTTGGTATATAAAGTATATCTGTCTTTGGATCTAAAGCAAAGTGCATCATAATCACTTTCTGCATTTCCTCTATGCTAAATGGTATTTTAGATGATGCAGTTAACAGTGGTTCTCCTTTTTTGTTGCTGTTGTGAGTTTGGGTTGGAGTTTTTTGTTTGTTTTGTTTGTTTGTTTTTTAAGAGAGACATAAGAGAAATCTCAATGATGGCATAAGGCACCGGTATATGAACTGAACTTTTAGCAATCACATATTTGTTCAGTATGATATTGTCCAATTTACCATTCCTTTGTGGAAAAAATGCACTCCCCATTTGATGTGCTTGATTGCTCATGTTTTCTCATGGCATTCTTTCTTCCTTTGGAACCCTGCTACCATCCTACATGATCTCTTTTATCCTCTCACTTTGTTTTACAACCTGACACTTCCATTTTGAGGAGGAATTTGTTTTCAACATAAGACGTTGCTAAATATTAGTGCAAAGATGCAATTAGTGAGGATGCAGTAACTCTTGATTAGATGATATTGCAGGCTGTCTTTATTCTTCTCAAAGTGATACGGTGTTGATCACCTTTAGCCAGATTTTTACTTTGCAGTTTTAAGGTCTGAAGTTTGTGTTTGTATGCATGGAAGGTGTTACTATATTGCTTATAAAAATATGTGATTCTTTGATTTCTCTTAGTGTCAGCTGGGACACAGCTGAATACAGCTTTTTCATAGACTTTGATGTTTGCCTAGAATGCTCTAGTGGGTGTGCTTCTGTGCTAGTTTATGCCACATGAATGCTGGCTGAAATGATGGTGCAGTTGCATGTGCTTTTGTTTGTGAAATTTATGCCTTTTCTCCTTTAGCTTCCCTATACAGTTTTGCAATTTGCTCCCTGTCCCCAGGTTGTGTAAACCAATCTATCACTGTTTTGTTGCAAAATAAAAAACATTCAGAAACCCCCCAGCCTTTTCCTTTGATGTGAGGGGAGCCTAGATACAATTAGTTTGTGGCAAGACCCCACAAATGGCCATACTGGCATGTGAGGGAGCAGAAGAAAGAACTGTTCAGCAACACAGACTGGAGGTGGGAATCTTTTCAGCTGAAGATGCTGCATTTAAGACTGCAAATCCAGTTAAGTTTGTGTGAGTGAAGTAAGTAAAGTCAATGACTAGCATATGAATGATGTTCTGTGTGTCTCATCTTAACTGTGTAGTTCTGAAGGCAAAACCACAATTTTAGTTGATTGTTCATTGTTTCTCTTTGCACAGCCAAATGCATGTGCAACTAATTATTTAGAGAGTGGCTTGTGTTATTTGCCAAGTGGTGCGATTTTAAAAGTGCTAGTGGCTCTTCAAGTACATTACGGTGCTAAAGGGGGCTGAACTTTGTCAAAGTCCTGCGTCATTTGTCAGACCTGCTTGAGCTGAAAGGTTTTACTTGATGCTTGCTGCAAGCACTTATGTATTAATGAAATACTGACTTTGCCTGATAAAGTATGAAGAAGAATACGGATGTTACTCTCATTGTAAACCTGAGAAATATGTAGTGAGTATGTTACTATCTAACGATGACCTCTCGTATTTTATAACCATTAAAATTAAGGGGGGAGAAGGGGGAAGTGGAAAAAATGGTGACATTCATTGCATTCCAGGACATGTTTTGAATGGTTTCTTTCTGACCATCAGGGAGAGAAAGACAGGTTTTTCATGTTTTCTTTTCTTAAAAAAACCAAAGTATTAGCAGTGACAAGTGCATTTTATGCCGTTATATGATGACTTATATTGGAAGCTAAAGCATCAGCATGCTTCACTGCCTTGCATCAGTACACTAAAATCCTCTAGGGCCTAAAGGAACTCTCTATGCCTAATATACAGAGCATCCCTCTGTCAGCTATAGGGGTAGCAGTCACAAAACAGACAGAGAGCAACAGTGAAGAAGGCTCTCATATTTTTTAAAATGTCATATAAGGGGAGTGGGGGGAAAGGCCCAGAAGGTTGAAAGTATTTATTGTTAAAGTGAAAATCTGTTACAGCAAAATACATTACACCAGCTCTTATTTTTGCAACAGTACCGTTTCTAAAACTCTCATTGTCAATCATAGTGAAATATGCTTCAGCATAATGTTTTGGGAAACATAGAAAGCTTAAATAACATAGGTTAAATTAGATACAGATTGTTTTAAAACATGGGGAGGAATCAATATCTGACAAATGAAAAAATACTGCAACCGAAACTGCACAAACAACTGAAAAGTGTGTTTTGCATATAGCTGTGCTCTTTCACGCAAGTATTAAAGCAGTATTTGGGAAAATTAATTTGTTTTGTATATTGCTGCTGAAAATTTAAAATGAATACTGCATTTCCTTTGCCAGAAACACATCGTCGTTCCCATTAAACTGCTTCCTCGCAATCACATGCAAGTTAGAAAAAGCAGAGCTGTTGGTAGATGAAACAATTTTCAGTGCACGTATTAAAAAATTAAGTTTCTGTATTCATGCTGCAATTATCTTAGCAATCATTTTGTAGTTGAATCTGACTTCCATAATTAGCTTAATTGTTTTGGCACTTCTGGCATTTTGGTACTCGTCGTTAGACCATATGCTCTCTTAGACAGAATGTACTGAGAGAGGTCATTATCACACAAATCTCTGAAGAAAGCACTGGTTTGTCTCTAGGAGAATGCAGGACAGATGTACAATAAATAATGCATAAAACAAACCAGCTAACATGCAGTAATATGAGAAAGAACATTGTCATCCAATTTAGGTGAGCTGGATGAACCTGATGAATCATTTTTTGCTGTTCACAGTATTTATGGAATATTATCAGAGCATATATTCTGGGTTTGGATGTCATCCCATTCAGTCAAAGGAAGATTAATTCCACCCACCCCCCCCCCAAGCCCTATAATGATTACCAAAATGACAAAATCTTTTCTGAGTGACTGAGTAGTTTGAGAAGAGTTTGAGCTGCTATTCCATATTTTCTCTAATACTGATTTTGTCTTAGCTGTAGTTTCTGTTCTAATTGACAAAATACTTCTAGATCAATCAAAAACTGGTAGTGAAGTCCAGCATCTGTTCTCTCAGAGTGAAAGTCATCTAACAGATGGTACAAAATTTGATTTTCTCTTTTCATCCAGAACTCTCTTTCTTTATTGTGATAGCTGCCACTGAAAAAATTTAGAGAAATTTAGGGGAAAACAGGGGTAACAAACATCTGAATTTCATGTTGAAGAAAAGCTATTTGTTAGTGGGTTTGTTAATTTATGAAGGCAACTGTTGAGATCTTCTGTCTAGTTATAGTCATGTAGCCCTGGCTAGGCCTTCAAAAATGGAAACTTCACTCTCTAGTTCTCCAGTGAGGACCTTAAAGGAACCTAAATAGTTTAATGCACTTCTCCAAAAATGTTATGACCATAGCTTTACTATGGCAATAGCTAAGTGCTTGCCTAGCTGGTTTTTGTCTGAATGGCCTGGTTTCAGAAAGCAAGGTTAGTAACTGCCATAAAGTTTTCCACCAGGGATCCCCCTTGGAGCAAAACCATGGTGTGTGATTGAGACAGTGGAAGCCTTTCAGAGGGAGGAAGCATTCTTTGGCTGCTTAATGCTTGCTTGACACTTGTCCTGAGGTTGCTGAGGGGAACTGCAGTTTCAGGTTCTCTGTGCCAGTTCAGAAGTTCCTAGCTCAATCCTTCTACACAGTCTTCACAATGATAAAGATGAGACACAAGAAGTCAAAAAGTCTCAATTGTGAGGGGTTTTGGTTTGGGATTTTGGATATTTTAAGGAGAAGAATACATTTTAATGCTTTTGCTCAGTCCAGTTCATCCAGTTAGTAATTGCTGAAGTACGATTAAAACATCTAAACCTTTGTTTCTGGTGCTATTACTTCTGCTTACCTGTATTTGTGCCCAGGGACAGAATTCCCTACTAATTTAAGATGATCTGTCATGAGTTTTAGGCGGAGGATTGTGGTGCTGTTTAAGCTGATGGGAGTTTTGCATTAATACTGGTGAGATTAAGATTCCACCCCTCTTTTTAACTTGCTGGTTATTATGGAGATGCTATGTTCTGCATGATTTTATCTTTCATACTTGCATGCTTCCTGGATAAATACTTAGGTTAACTTGGAGTTAATCAATGGGAATGGCCAATTAAATTGCATTTATCTATATTTAAGGTTACAATAAATGCTGGATCAATTGAAGAGCTGCTTCAGTGGCTCAATACCGTTTCAATTTTTACCTAAACGCGACTTGAAATTGTCTGTATTTTATGCATCGTGGATGTGTAATTTGCAATTTTGGATATGGTTCATACATAATCAGAACATTTTTATGTTTCAAGCCCTTGTTAAAAAGGGTCGAAAACCTCCTCTGGTTCTTCTAGCTGCTAAATGTGTTTGTAATGTATTAACCTTCCTGATTAAGTTTCTGCAGATTAGCATAATGTGAGTGTGTGTAAGGTTGCAGCTCCATGATTTGTTACTTTTGCACTCTCTTCTGTATACATATGTAAACATAAAGATATGCTACATTAGAGCTTGGCATTGAGATAAAGATTATCAATAGGGCTTTCCAAATATATGGGTATTTTATTATAAGAAAGAGGCAGAAATATTAGTTTAATCAGGCTATTTAAAGGCAGGGCAGGACAAGATAAGGTTGGTGGGTTTTTTTTGACACAGTGGTGCAATAATGCTGTAGAGTCTAACTTGAACTGATCTGGTGGGTCTCTGCGAAGACTCAAACCAAGAGACGGCTGTACTGCTGTGAGGCTTCTATTGTCTGCCTGATTTTAGAAGATAAAACTTGTCAAGTGTGTTTACTCACCCTGACTAGGTCAGGTAGTTTTAATTTCTGGTCCCTTTGCATGTGTTAGAATTTCAATATCAAATTTCCCCATAATTATGAGATAAAGTCATAGAATAGGTTGTGTTGGAAAGGCCCTTTCAACGCCATCCAGCCCAACCCCCTGCAATTGGCACACAGATGTTTAACTAGATCGGGTTGCTCAGAGCCGTGTCCAACTTGACCTGGAATGTTTCTAGAGATGAGGCTTCCACCAGCTCCCTGGGTGACCTGTGCCATTATTTTACCACCCTCATCATCAAAAATTTCTTATGTACATCTGGTCTGAATCTGACCTCTTTTAGTTTAAAACCATTATCCCATGTCCTGTTGCAGCAGGCACTGCTAAAACACTTGTCCCCATCTTCCTTTTAAGTCCCTTTTAAGTATTCCTGGAGATGGGGTATGAGAAGGAAAGCAGATACTGAGTGAACACAGTAATTCTTCAGGAAATAGCAGTGCTGGAAGGATAGTGCGCTTGTAGCGCTTTAAATTCAGTGCTTGTTGACTTATAATAATTAGCAAATAGAGCAGAGATGGAAGCACATCTTAAGTATTACAATGTTTGTAAATTCTGGAAGGCATTTACTTACCATGTGGTAAAACTTTTCCTATTAATAATTAAACTCCTGCTCTTGAAATGCTGCAGCGTGGAACCGAGCAGACTATCTAGAGAGATTTAAAAGAATTTTCTGTCATTCATGTGGGGAGTTCCTAACAGTTTGAGGCTTTTAAAAGGGAGTTCTGATGTGGGTGAATCTATTTTTAAAGCAGCTACTGTATATCTGTTTATGCTGTGGAACATATTATAGAACACTCCTAATCAGCACAGGAGCTTGTCAGTGTATTGCTTTTGATGTCTGATTAGATGATCATAGGGACATCTGCACTGAGTTAGTTTTGAAGTTGCTGGTGTGAGGCACTGCAGGAACCAGAGCTGTGTGGCACTCTTACACCATGAAAAACTGCTGCTCTTAAAGAATCTTTTATAAATCCAGCTATGCAACTAGCTGAGGGCTGTCAAATGAACAAAAGCCATTCCTTCTTGATTCTTTCTGTTGCTTTTCAACCATGTGCTGCTTCACCCCCCCCTTCCTGGTACTGCGTGCTGTGGCATTCCACATCAAAAAGAAACCACTTTATATTGCAGAGGAAAATCTAAGAAATGTAAATGCAATATTTGTAATACTTCAGAATACTGAATTGATCATCTGAAAAAGGACAGAAGTGCCCTGTGGTAATTTCCTCTTTTGAGGGTGCAAAGAGGTATGTGTGATGAGGGTGGGGGGGTAAGTCCTCATTGTGTTCTTTGTGCACAGCCTGCATTTCAGTAAAAGTGTATTGTTTTACCTGTATTGTTTAAGAAGAGCAGTGGGTGTAATTTACATATTTCTATTTGCGAAGAATAACTAGACTTTTTGTGGTTTATTTTAATAAGAGCTATCAGTAAAAATGGTATAATGACTGAAGAAGTTGTTGGTTATTAATGTGGTGCTTTCTAAAGCCTGTTTCCAGTGAGAGAAGTGCAGGGGTTTTACTGACTATTCATGAGATAAAGTATCTATTATGAAAACCATTGAAGTTCTCTGTTGTTATGGAACTTACATTAGTTAGGGGGCTGAGGTGTGTTTCCTGTTTAAAATAAATTTCAAACCTTGACTGTAATTTTGAAGATACCTGCTTGCTTATAAACTTTCTGCGTTTGTCCTCAGCCTTGTTTAGCCAGGTAGACATGATTGCAGGTGATGGAAGATGGCTGAGAGACTTAAACTCTTTCTTTTCCCATATGGCCTATCTTATAAAGAATGTGGAAAAAATATAGGGTGGAAATGAGAACTACTGACAAAAAAGGGGGAAAAAGGTCATGCTTTCAATGCTGTTGACACATTCATCTCTATGGCTATATCTTTGGGGTCCTACAAAATACTGTTACTCCATCTGGAACAGCTTTTAGCAAGCAGCTTATGCAACAGGCTCACGGTGCTGAAATTGGAATGAAACATTAGGAAGTTACTTGTATGTCTGACAGTCAAAAGTGGAAGATGGCAGTCAACATGGCTCATGCATATCATTTATTGTCAAGCTCTAGAAGCATTTAGCTAAAATAAAATAAGTTCTCAGTGCTCTACTGAAATACCTACTACCAAGTAACATTTTCTGTGAACATAGAAATCCAGTAGACAACTGGGAATGATGGCAGGGGTCATTGAAACTTAGGCCCAAGTGTTGCTGTGATATTAGGAAATAAACACATTTGGGTTTTTTAAATGCATCATCTTAGAGTGCCTTGATGTACGAGACTCTGCTCTTGTACTGGGTAATATTCCTGCGTCTCTGAAAGTGGTATCTGTGGCTTTGTTTCTCCTTAGAGAATTGATCGTTATTTACACTCAAAGGAGGTGTGATTTTTTTATTTTTAGGAGAGGCCCTTGGGACACTGAATTACCCATCCCACTGAAGACACCTTATGTAGGGATTTCTTCTTCTGTGTAGTTGGTATCTCAGATAATCTGGATTTGTAGGTTTTCAAGTTGTGCACATTCAGGACTTTTTATGGCAGCGGGTCCTGATGTACTCCATGAAGCAATTTCTTACAATGACAACTGGAATGCAGGGAGGAATATTTTAGTGCTTCTGTATGCTGTGCGTTTTTGGTGTTATGTTTGACATATTCTAGTCAGGAATAATAAACTGAGACCGTTGTGAATAGAGACTAAAATGCTTAATGTGATTTAGTAAGATTCAAAATTTTTGAATGAACATCTCAGCTTTGGTTTTTTGTCAGTAAGTGCAGGGGTTGCTTTAGGCATGTAAGTCTAATATGTCCTTTTATCATTATCCAGGTGGTAGAAGTTCTTTGAAGTAATTTTAAATTAATAAAACCTAATAAACAATTTAAGTTTTTGATTTAATAAACAAATTAAGTAAATTTTCAGTTAGAAAGGAAGTGGTTAGACTCTAGAATAACTGAGTTGATGCAAGAGCTAATTGTTTTCACTGTTCCTCTGTACTGTGAGGTACCGTGATATTCTACTGCTGAACACCCAGAGAGGGACATGCCTGTGGTCTGATCTGGCAGAGCTGCTCTTATGACATATTTGCCCATTCAAAGTTTCACAAATCCTAAGCAGTGTCACTGGAAAAAAAAATTAAAAAAGAAAATAAACTAAAGGAAAAAAGCCAAAACAAAACCAACCAAAACAAACCCCCAAACAAAACAAACTTTAGCCCCCAAGAGAGATCTTACAGGACCAGTTGCTCCTATAAGGTTTCTGGTATATTTTTGTCTTGACAATCAAGTTGAGTAGTGGGTTTTTGTATTATTATTATTTTTCTATTTTAAAAGAGCTATTAACAGGTAAGTTTTGCCTTCATCTAGTTTTAAGCCTCATTTTGATGTAGGTTTCAATTAGAACACATGGATTCTCAAGCTCCTGTCTAAAAGTAAAACAGCTTTCTTCTACACATTGGTTTCAGGGAATGCTCATAGTGCCATTTACTGTATTTGAACTACAGCTTGTAGCGTGACTAGGCTGAGAGCATATCACATTATCTGAGAGTAGGCAGAAGTACTCTCCATGTTGACATTCACACTGTTGTCTATTTAGCAGCTGGCTTAGATTACATGAACCTGGATCTTAAATAAAAGAGCTGCTGTTTTTCTTGTGGTATGCTTGCTCCATTGACCTAATAGTGGTGCATCTGAGATGATTATACATTTAACACCTGTGGAGATACATTGGCCTCTTATTTTTCCTGTCTTCTGCTTTTTGGAGATACCAAGTACAATCAATTTCATGGTGTATCTGTCAGCTTTATATAAACAAAAGGAACAATCTTCTTTTCAGCTGGTTTCTTTCAGTCTAAGAAATATGGTGAACACTCAGCAAACCTGGAGCTTACTTCCACTCTCACACTTCCCTTTAATCATCTGCATAAATCTTTCTGTCCTTCAAGCAACAGAGTGGGAATCAAATAGAAATATATTGTTTTGGGATAAAGTAAGCTCTGCAAGCAGTAGTGTTGAGCAAGGGTTAGTTATTCTTCATCACCTTATCTTTTAACACTCCCCATAAGAGCCCAAATGAATTCTGTTGCAGAAGTGGCACATTCCAAAGGGAGTTTCATAAAACGCTTCTATGAAAATGTGCAAGTGTATTAAAAGAAAGCAAGGTTACTGTCTACATTTAGCCTTTATCTGGGACCAAACTGTAGCAATTGTTCTATCACCCAATGACCCATCCACAGCAGAAAAGCAGAATTGCATAAAGGAGAGAAGACCCATAGGCTGAAATGAAAATACAGTTAATGAAACAGCAAAGCTAGTGCCAATGTCAACACAAAGCTGTACTCAGCCCAGCAAAGGTACAGCAGTCACACTAAACAAAAAAGCAGATCAGGAGGCTGCCCTCAGCAAGCTTCCCTTGTTATACCTAGTGTGAGGTTTATGGTCTTGGATACGCCTGTGAGCCAGCTCCAATCAGCTGTCCTGCCTGATTCAAAACTACTTATGGCCTGCAGCCCATAGCTGGCTTGTGATTCTGTTCCAGCAAAACCAGGTCAGCCAGTGAACAAAAAAACTCCCACAGATTAAATAGATTTTAAGTCACAACAAAGATAAAGTTGTATTTATCAGCTGGATGAAAGATACTCCCTTTGATTTGGTTTCGAAATGCACAGCCACAGTATGGATGTCTCATCTTAAAAATAATTCACTCAAGTTTGTGAAATGCTGCAATTCTTAGTGACAAATCTGTTTGTTTCTGAGAAATTCCTCTAGCTGTATTTTCACTAGCCAAAGAATTATTGCCTTCATCATTTTTTTGGTTAAAAGAACATAGAAATATTTTCCTCAGATCTGTGAGGCACCCATGATAGCTGTCCAGCCATCAGATGGGGCTTTTCTGAGTTGATGGTATTGGTGAAAATTCTGTGGCGCGAATACCAGCTACAAGACCAGTGTGGCGAACGTATGCTACATGGATAAATGTGTTGGTATTTCCTTCATGCATAGTATGGGCTGCCATGAATGCACTCAGATTTCCACTTGAGAGAGTGAATTTAGTAAAGTTCTGTGTCTAAGTGATCTACAAAAGATGTCCTGAAAGTATTGACAGCTGAAGCAGTCCATTCTATAGGGGTAAACACAGCTAGAATCTGAAAGTTTTGCACCTTGTGGAAAGAAAATGCAATATATTAAGCTTATGTTACAATTCCTCCTCAGATTCTTACCAGGAAGACTCAGAGGATTAGAGAGAGACAGAATAGGTTAGAAAAGTTTTTTACACAGTATTTTTATTATTTAGAAATTAACCTGCAAAGTTCTAAATGGCAAAATTAATTCTGGGGTGAAACAAATCAGTTCTACTTCAGTCATCAGGCTTTTCTGTCCATCTTTGATTCCTTGTTGCTAAGCATGGGAAAATGCTGTATCCTGTCATGCAGAAGAGGAAATTCTCTGGATCGCTGTTCATAGATAGGTCCAAACATTGCTAGTCAGGATTCTTTGAGATGGATACCATGTTATGGTTGAAATGATAGTCTAGTTAATACTCAAAGGAGAATCTCTGATGTATGTTTTTCTTTTTAATGCATAGCAATAAATTGTCAACAGTAGAAATACTTCTAGATTAGGGATTACCATTTAGTAATAACAAAGCTATCCTTGGGTTTACAAAACACTGAACCAAATGATCAGTTAATGCCTGGCTGTGATTTTCTGCCTTTTTACCTTTCAATGTCTGGTTTGTGTGTAGTTGTCATTTTGAAATGGCTGTTTTGAGAGGCATATTGATGACACTATTGTGTAATTGTCATCAATAGTATAAACACTGATAAAACCAGGTAAAGTTGGTTCATTAGAACCAGATGCATGCACTCATAAATAAAATTAAGATGATTTTTTTTTTTAAGTGTGGCACTATGCCAACAGATGATAACACTTTTTGGAAATTAATCTGCCAATTATATGAATTTATAATACTATATGACCATAGAAAACATCAAATTATTCATGTTAGTTCTGTTAAAAATAACTTTTATGTAATGTCTGATGCCAATTACCTATTAAGCACACAGCAAGCATGCAGATTCTAGGTTTTTAGAGATTTAATTTTTGTTAAAATGATTCATTATTTAGAATTCATTAAATATTATATATCATATGGTTATGGTGATGACTACCAGAATTTTTTTTATTTAATTGTCAAGATAATTTCAGGTCTAATTTTCTCTTTCACTGCTGCTAGTATGTTGGTCCCTAACAACAGAACATGCATGTTCAGGGCAGGTTGGCAACTCTGTTGAGTTTGCACTGCAAAAGTCAAATGAGAAAATAGAATAGAATAGACCAGATTGGAAGAGACGTCCAGGTTGGAGTCCAGCACTATCTAATCAACTAAACCATGGCACCAAGAACCCCATCAAGTCTCTTCCTAAACACCTCCAGTGATGGTGACTCCAGCACCTCCCTGGGCAGCCCATTCCAATGGCTGATCACTCTTTCTATGAAGAATTTCTTCCTAATATCCAGCCTAAGCCTCCCCTGGTACAGCTTGAGACTGTGTCCTCTTGTTCTGGTGCTGGTTGCCTGAGAGAAGAGACCAACCCCCACCTGGCTACAACCTCCCTTCAGGTAGTTGTAGGGAGCAATAAGGTCTCCCCTGAGCCTCCTCTTCTCCAGGATAAGCAACCCCAGCTCCCTCAGCCTCTCCTCATAGGACTTGTGCTCCAAACCCCTCACCAGTTTTGTTGCCCTTCTCTGGATATGTTCCAGCAAGTCAAAGTCTTTCCTAAACTGAGGGGCCCAGAACTGGACACAGGACTCAAGGTGTGGCCTAACCAGTGCTGAGTACAGGGGCACAATGACCTCCCTGCTCCTGCTGGCCACACTGTTCCTGATATAGGCCAGGATGCCATTGGCCTTCTTGGCTGCCTGGGCACACTGCTGGCTCATCTTCAGCCTACTATCAACCAGTACCCCCAGGTCCCTCTCTGCCTGGCCGCTCTCCAGCCACTCTGACCCCAGCCTGTAGCACTGCATGGGGTTGTTGTGGCCAATGTGTAGAACCCGGCACTTGGATGTGTTGAATTTCATGCCGTTGCACTCTGCCCATCTGTCCAGCCTGTCGAGGTCCCTCTGCAGAGCTCTCCTACCCTCTAGCAGATCGACACCTGCCCCCAGCTTGGTGTTATCTGCAAACTTACTGATGATGGACTCAATGCCCTCATCCAGATCATCAATAAAGATGTTAAAGAGCACTGGGCCCAGCACTGATCCTTGGGGCACACCACTAGTGACTGGCTGCCAGCTGGATGTGGCACTATTCACCACCACTCTCTGGGCTCAGCCCTCCAGCCAGTTCCTAACCCAGCACAGAGTGCTGCTGTCCAAGCCACAGGCTGACAGCTTGACCAGGAGTTTGATGTGGGGATGGTGTCAAAGGCCTTGCTGACGTCCACGTAGACTACACCCACAGGCCTCCCCACATCCACCAGGCAGGGTCACCTGATCATAGAAGGAGATCAGGTTGATGAGGCAGGACCTGCCCTTCCTAAATCCTTGCTGGCTGGGCCTGATCCCTTGGCCATCCTGTAAGTGCTGTGTGATTGCACTCAAGATGACCTGTTCCATAATCTTGCCTGGCACTGAGGGCAGTCTGACAGGTCTGGAATTTCCCAGTTCCTCCTTCTGGCTCTTCTTGTGCATGGGTAGCATGTTGGCCAGCTTCCAGTCATCTGGGACCTCTCCAGTGAGGCAGGACTGTTTAAAAATGATGGAGAGCGGCTTGGCCAGCTCATCTGCCAGCTCTCTCAGCACCCTAGGATGGATCTCATCCGGTCCCATGAACTTGTGGGGATCCAAGCAGCTAAGGAGGTCTCTGATTTGATATATATAACTTATAACCTGTTCATTTTGCTTGTAAAGTAGTTGAAATAATCGTTCTATGCTTTTTATAATGTATATTAAGTAAAATGGTACAAATTAAAGTTACAAAACAAGTTCATATCATTCACCTGCTCCTAAAGGTGGGGGGGGGGGGGGAAATAATGAAGCAGAAGGCAGAAAAATATCTCTGCTTTGAGCCTACCAGCATCTCGTTTAGTGGGAGAGCATGTCTTTGGAAAGCAATATAAAGAAATGCTACCCACTTACTGGCATATATAACATATATGTTCATGTGTTGCTCTTTTCTAACGATATATTTTAAGAGAATTGAATTTGTGCCTCATACACTGTTGTGAAAAGAACATGAACTAGATAAATATATTGCAGTTCATAGATAGTGAAAGGGTGTGTGTGTAAAGGAATCTGAGAATATAACTCACTGGAGAGCAAAATTTATGTTCTAGCAGCACTGAAATTTGAGAATGATTCAGCTACCTAGGCACCTAACCACTGATTTTTACTGATACTGTTGGGATCAGACCCTTCACACTCCCTAACCTCCCTCCTAAATAGGACCATATTTGTTAACATGCTTGTTCTGCCATGAGATTTGGGGGTTTTGAACTGGGGAATGGGGATGCAGATTACAGTCCTGGAGTCCTTCTGGGCACTGGGCCAATTTGCCTGCCACAGGTAGGCCTCCTTCCCCTGCCCTTAACCCTGTTTCTGCAGGGGACTGAGGGTTATAGAATGCAAGGCTGGTCCTGCCTCCTGGGGCTCTTCATACAGCCTCATGGCTTTGCAATTGCTGCCCACCCTCTGCTCCTGCATTCTGGGACTGCTCCTGGGTGGCTCTCCTGGTTCATGGTAGGGCAGTGTTCCCCTGGGATGGCAGGGTGGTAGCAGTCATGCTGTGGGGCTCCTGCTACTGCCAGGTGCCTGCCTGTCTTCCCTCTTTTCCACCCAGTAGCAGGCCACAGGCAGGGGAAGGCTTTTGCAATTTGACTTTATGCAACTTTAAGTCAAAGAAGAAATGCTAGCCAACAGAATTGTGGGGATTCATATTGATAATTTTCCCTTGCTTTTGGAGGCAAACTTGACTGTGCGATGCAACTGGGGAACAGGAGGCACCTCTTGAGGACCACAAACTGTCAGGGGTGTTCAGCCTCCAGTCCAATACATTTTTTTCAACTGCAGATAGCATTTTTGAGTTCATTATAGCTTGCTCTCATAAGTTGTCATTTCTGTCTCAAGGCTGTTGTGCTTTTCAGTGTAAAGCAGATTGATGCTGGCACATTTTTTCTATTTTAATTTTACAAAGTTGTCACACTGAAACTGTGCCTCATATTGGAAGTGAAGAGATAATCAAAGAGCTAAAATAAAATTTAAAAGGAGCATGAACAACATTCATCTTGGTTTGTTGTTTGGGGTTTTTTTTTCAATAAGCTGAATGGATGTAGTACCCCTGTGCCACTGCAGTAAGTCTGCAAACACCAGGCGATCAATCTGAATTGAGTTAGTGTATATGCAGTAAGCAGAAACAGGTGAAAATTAGGTTATCTGTGCCCAACTTTTTCTATCTGCTGTGAACAATGAGATATAAACTAGTTTTTAGACTTGATTAGTTTTGTTTATTTTCAGAGAGGGGCAGAGGCAGAACCTGTGCTATATCTACCATAGTTATTAAACCAAGAAAGTATATAAAGTCACTGGCTCAATTGTGACATTTGCAGATAAAGGTAGAAAGCTCTGCTATAAATGAATCTGAAGTGAAGGAGGAAAACCAGCAGCTATCTGTGGTACATTTCAATTTTATCTCTGAAAAACAAAACCCAAGAATTTTCTGTCCTTTCACTAACAAAAATCCCCAGTCATAATCTCTGCCAGTGTCAGAAATGCTAACCAATTTATAATCTGAAGTATAACTTCATTTTTTTGGGTGGGTTGGTTGGTTGGTTTGTGGACTCCCAAAAATTTTCCAGTGAAGACAGTAAGCTAGATCTTCACAGTTGCTTTGCATGAAGTTCTAAATATAGAGAAGGAATTTAGAGGCCTCTTGACTAGATCACACCCATTGTCCACAGCAATAAAATACCAGTGGCATGCACGTGTACTCTCATTGTTGCAACTCTTGAGTGCACAGTAACTATTAATCTTTGATTTAAAGGGGAAAGGTAAGTCTTTGAAAACATGTAATGTATAACAGCTGTTATACCCTTATAGAAAACTTTTATACACATTTATGTGTATCTCTGCACTGGTGCGAAGCAGCAATTGCACACGAAAAAAAGCACGATTTCTCAGATGTGACAGGGTAATGTTCTTCCCTGAGATTGCAGTCATATCTATACAGTAGTGGCTTGTTTTCCATTTGCCTAGCTGAAAAGATAATTACCATTTTCTTTTCTTTTTTTTTCTTCATGTCAAGAAGTATCACCACCACTGCAGAATACAGCTAAAGACGCAGGAGACGCAGATGTGGGCTTTGAGTCCCGTTGTTAATCCAGCTTGAAACTCCTTGCTTCTAGAACTGAGCATTTATTTGCAAGCCAGCACCTCACCTGTGTCATGGTTTGTGTTGTAAAAGCGCTAAAAGTCAAGTCACATGTGGAACTGGAAACCTAGTGTCATCTTTCCGCTAGTTTGTGCAGGCTCACAAGCAGTCTTGATGTACTTCTGTGCCTTTTCAGACTGGGCACTAAAGAATCAAAGCATCCTCTTCCTAGAGATTGCTAATGTTTTCTTTGACAGAGGTCACTCATGTTTACCAGAGAATTATATATATATATATATTTATCTCATTAGTTCACAGAGTATGAAAAGCTTCTGCTCTTTGTGGAATCTAATTGAGAACCTGAAAAGAATCATTCTCTAGTGCTACTTGCCCAAGCCCTGAACCCCTCGGAACTGAACCACTGATAGTATTTGCCTTTTCCCTAGTGGAGGGGCTTGAGGAAAGAGCATTTTGCTATTAGGGTTTTTGACATTCAGCACCGTCGGTGATCAAATGTGCCTGTTCTGAGGATGAATGAAATATGCTCTGAAGTGTTCAGGTTATTTCTATCAGACAAAACTTCAAGGTCTACTACTGTTCCTGTGTCATCTCTCACTTCAAAGGGTTCTGCCCTTTGAGTTTAAAGTTGAGCTGTTATTGTTTGGGCCCCTTGAGTTGCCTGAGGCTATTGTATGTCCAAATAGCCATAACAACAGAAATAATATTTGCATTCATCTGGTAAACAGTCCCTGCTTGAATGTTACAAAGTTGTAAGGCAATTCAGGCTTGGAACTTTGGTCTACATTCAGCTCTCTGAATCCTTGCATTTGTATTTTCCAGACTTGGTGGTGCTTGTAGCTGTTGGAATTGCATACTGCTGAGAGATACTTGCACAAAGGAAACAAACAAATTTTCAGTCCAGATCAAGCCTAATTAGCCTTGAAGTTGTTCTAGTTGGGTTTTCATTCAAGTTCCAGTGAATGTTTGCACACTAAGCTTGTTAACATTGGAATATGTCACCATTTAAACAGTAAAGGATTATTTGCTGTGGGAGGATATGGCAGATAGAAAGGCTCATCTCTTTTCTTTTAGAGCCTTAACTCCTTTTGTGCTGCCAACACTGTACTATAGACAGTTCATGCTTAAGGGAGGTTTTGGATTTTTAGTTCAGCTCCCCAGGCCACTGTATTTGTGATCCCCAGGCTTGATTGCTCAATTACCATTGTTCAGGAGTAAATGTGTATTGAGGAAGCCCGGAGTAGCTCCAAATGCAGCAGTGCATCAATTTAGCCACGCAGGTCAGTATTATCCTGTTATTTCACTGTTGGTTTTTTTTCATGTGTCCAGTACTTATTAAAATACTAATCCAAATTCACTATGCTTTTTTGTTGAAATTTAAAGCTCTGCATGAGATTACAGACAGATAGTTGAAAAAATACTATTCCCTCCATGATTCTCTTTCCTACTAGGAGCTGCTTTTGTCTAGGATGTATTGCTCATGCCTGCAGGATGTACTGTGTTTCAGGGGTCCTAGACTATTAAGCTCATTCTCAGAAGAAAGCAGTGAATGTTGCTTTCAGTTGCTTTTGAATTTGTTAAAGTTCATCTCTGAATGAGAGGCCTTTCTTTAGGAAGTCTACCTTGTTCTTTCCTTCACAAAGTAACACATGGAAGCTATTTATTTGTACCTTTTCTATGTAGAAGAAAAGACAATGTCTTTACTTTTTTTAGGTACCTAATATACATTACAGTGATGTGGAGCTATTAAATATGCAGATTAGTAGTGCTCAATATACAAAGAATGAAAACGAAGTCTAGCAGCTTGCTGTTCTTTGGATTTTTATAATGCAGTTATAAAGTCTTCAGAAAAAGCTTTGCTTTTGTATGTGCTGGTATAAGAAACTGCACTGTGCAAAATATTGTGTGTATTTGCTTTTCTAAATAATAAATTCCAGCAAACTAGGCAGACAAGTGAAAAACCCCAAACCTACTAAAACCAACCCACTGTCTCACCTTCAAAACACTGCCTGTCTTCCTGCATTTTCGGTTGTGGAGTATTTCGAATTATAATCAGGCCTGAATAATTCATGTTGAGTTTATTCATAAGTAATAATATTTGTAGTATTTAACTGGTAAGTAAAACTGCACTGTTCTCTGTATCTAATCATGTTGTACTGGAGTTTTAAAGCTTAAATAATTCACATACATGAAAACTTTCTTAACCTACTGTTAAGGTCTCTCAAATTTTCTATCAGTGCATTTCTTAAAATCAAGGAAATTTTAAGTTAAGGAAATACTAGTTTTAAATCAATCGCACTTCACATGCCTTAGCTCCGAAGCATCCTAAAGTACTTGAATGTACCGTACCGAACCTTGTCACTTCTTTGTGCATCTGTCACATTCCTTGCTTTCTGTCACAAGCACAGTCCTTACTGCCTTCACTACCTGGTCTTCCCAGATAACCATAAAAAAAAAAAATAAAATTGTGAAAATAAAGAAATCTGAAGATGGTTTGCAGTTTAGGAAGGATGTCCTGCAGGAGAGATGTATTCTAGAAGTCCACAGAGAGGTTCAGATGGTCTTGTAAATTACATGAAGATTTGTAACTCTTTTCCTCCAACAGTCTACTTTTGCTTTACATGTAAACTTGATTTGTTAGTCACCTTATTCCCAAGAGCACCTTCGCTGTATTGCCTTTGTGTTGGCTCACAAAGCAGCTTTGCACTACAATTTGCTTCACTTTTGTTTTGTACCATTGATCAAGAGACTGAGGGAGCTGGGGCTCTTTAGCTTGTAGAAGAGGAGACTGAGAGGTGACCTCATCAATGTTTATAAATATGTAGAGCGTGAGTCCTGAGAGGATGAAGCCAGGCTCTTCTCGGTGGTGCCCAGTGACAGGACAAGTGGCAATGGGTGAAAGTTGAGGCGTAGGAAGTTTCATGTAAACATGAGGAAAATTTTTTTTTACTGTGAAGGTGACAGAGCACTGGAACAGGCTGCCCAAGGGGGTTGAGGAATCTCCCTCTCTGGAGATATTCAAAGCTCACCTGGATGAGTTCCTGTGTAATCTGGTGTACATGATCCTGCTCTGGCAGGGGGTTGGACTAGATCATCTTTCAAGGTCCCTTCCAGAAATTCTGTGATTCTGTGATTAAGCCAAAGTGACTCAAATAGGTAACAAAGAGCAAACAACTCAGTCCAAAGCAGTCATGGAGTATGATGCTAGCTGGATACTTTCATTTACTGAACCATAATAGAATGGTAGTCTCAGAGATAACAGTGCAGCTGAGAATATAGGGTTTTAATCACAAAGCTTTTGGTTTTCCAGTCTTACTAAATGTGATCAAACATCTTCTGAGTACTGAAAGAGTACATACATTTTGAGTTTCTTAGCCTAAAAAGAAGAAAGAATACACTGCCTTTTAGATCTACTCAAAATGTTTCTAAAAATCTTCAGACTCAAATACCAAAATCAAAGCTGCATATCTGCAAACACAAGTAAAATTTTTGTGTCTGACTAGGCTAATTGTTGTGTAGAGTACTTTGTAACTTGCTGGAGTGTTCTGATGTGATTTGATGTGGTCCAGACTTAACTGTGAGAGGAAGTAGTAGTTAGGTATTGATTTGATGCATAAAAAAAGTAGTTTAGGACTTGATTTACTTTGCTGTTTGGTTTTCAGATTCTGAGGAACTGTAAAGAAAGGAGCTGTTTTGTCCCAGCGTGTAATTTTTTGGTGTGTCTGAAAACCAGCTTGAGCATCTTCTCTGGAGAGGCTAGGAAACAATGAAGCCACAAAAAGGCATACAAGGAAATAGATAAGCTCTTTGTGTGACACAGTTTCATAGTAAACATACCTCTGGGACATTTTGTTTCTTGGAAATCATTGACATAAGTGAGACTGTTTCTTTAAAAACAGGCTTGATTTTCTCCTTTTTTCTCCAAAGCAAAGAAAGAGGCATTGGCTTGAAACAGGCACGTTTGTCCGGGAACACATGCAAGAAATAGGAGAATTGATGAATCGCGCTATTCCCGCTCTTTCAGGGAATTACTCCTTTGTTCCTGTCACCTGTCATGCTCACCTAAGCAACAGCCATTTGTTCTCTGACCTTCAGTCTCGCAATTAAAGATGCTGCGATTTAGTCATCAGCCATAGTGCAGTTAAATCCACCTGTAAGTTTAAAAAAAGGCAATTTTGGTCAATAAATGTAATTTTATAGTGTGACAATTAAGTTACCAGTGTGATTTCCTTTGCTTATTTTCTTTGCATTATTTAAAAAATAGAAATCGTGGTTCTGAAAGTTCTAACTGAATGAGATTGTCCCCCTCATGATCTGATCAGTATGTAATACTCTGCTCACTGGAATACCTTGAGTTTCACTCATCCACATGGCTTTATTATTGCTGTTCTATTTTATTCCCAATGAATTTGCTGATGTATCTATGCTTAAGATACTTTCCTCACCTTGCTTTCTTTCAACCATGTGATAAATTCTGTTTTCTTCCACTGCAATTTTTAGTGCTGTCAAATTATTTACTAACCAGCACTGTTTTTTCAAGATGTAGTTAATAATTAGCATGAAACCAGATCTTTTTATGAAAGGTTATTTTCTGATCACTTTAAAAAATCCTAGAAGTTGTAAATACCATTATGCTTCATAAGGGTTTGTTGGAAATAACATATTCTCAGGTGGTCTGTCTCTAGTTTGAATTGCCTGCTAGGTTTAAAATAAGCCAGTAATAGTAATGTCTTGGCTCACAGGAGTCAACTCAGGTATATTAATAACATCCACTCATAAATTCAGAGTAACACTGTGCCTGTAATTTCAGATCCTAAAGCAAGGATTTATATACAGTTGCACTGAATTAAAATGCTACACAGTTGCCTTAATTTTCATTGAGAATTGGGATCAAGATCAAGGGCTTTATGTAGGGCAGTGTGCTTTCTTGCATTTGGATACAAGCAGCTCTCAATTCCTTGAAGAGATTCAGAGTTGTTTTTTTCTCCTTAGGCCATCATGATGGCTCCCTGGCCACAGTGTTGGGGAAGTTCTGTTGAGAGTGAAGGTTGGCAATTTGGTTTGGAGAATGCCCAGAGCTAAGGAAAGAGCAGGATTTCTAAGAGATGTAATTCCTTCCTGTACTGAGATACATTGTGAGACTTGCGTGGTATCTTTGACACCAGTTATGATGTTGGAAGAGCTTCACCTGCAACTTATATGCTGTATATACACACACATACACATATTTATACATATGTGTATATATATAAAATAGGAAAAAAAATTCTTTTGAGAATTTAACATCTCTATGGAGGAAACAGTTAAACATTAGATGTCTACAGGATGATTCACAGACTGTTACTAATAAGCCATTTAGACTGAAGCAAACTGCTAAGTCTTTCATTAACTCAATGCCTGAATCTTCTGAAAAAGTAAATACATTTGCAGCCCCCAGAGTTAAGGGGCAATGCTTAAATCCCAGTGGGAATGGAAATGTGTTTAATCTAAAAAGGCAATGTAGTTTTTAGTACCTTGTGTTCAAGGGCTGTATTCACAGCTGAGGAAGCTCTACATTAATCACAGCTTGGGGGTCCTTGGGATGTTGTAGAAGTGTCTGGGCAAACATCGGATGAGTGGGGCTCCGAGAGCACTCAAGTCCTTCTCGTGCTATGGAATGGGAATCTCATGGGACCCTCATCTTTGAGTTCTGTGAATATTCCTGTGTGCTGGGCATTTTTTCTACCTTAGCTTTTTATCAGAGCATTTCATCAGTAACCTTTTACCATCCATGTTTAGTCTTTACCCTTTCAGAGTGCAGCAGAAGCTATATTTCAGTATCACTTGGCTGTATCATATTTTAAAGAAACTAATTCTTGTCTCATGTCTTGATAGCTATATACATTGATAGCCAGTCTGTATACCACCATTAGACAGAAGAAGGGGTCTTTGGTTATTGCATTAATGCCTGAAGGGGATCATATATTGAGAGAAGAGGTTTGTCTGGGAGTTTGGTATTCATGTTCTGTAGCTGCTGACACCAGTTCAGTGTTCAGCCTTTGACAAGGGCAAACAGTGAAGGATGTGCACTTTGAACATCTGGAGAAAGAGCTTCTAACCTACTCCACATGCCTCTCTTTCCCAGAGAGTGGGCTCTGTTGGTGTTTAATTAGAAAAGCAGGTGGGTTTTTTAAAATGTTTCTCTGCTTAACATGGCTTGGTTATAATAATGTTTCTATGACGACTTTTTTTTAGCTGTACGATTGGCCACTGCATTGTGCAGATGTGGTCCTGCATTGATGCACTGCCTGTGCATACTGGACTACAGGAAATTATGTAGCTGTTCTACAAAGATTTAGTCAAAGCTAAAATATTCATCTGACTGCACCATCTGTCTTGTGCTGTCTCTCCTCTACACATTCCTCAGGCTCTAGCATTGCTTGCACAAAGAGTTGCGTTCTGATTGTTGTCTCTCTAGGTCTGCAGTGAGCAAGTTCTAAATATTCATGATGTTATGTATATATCATGCTAGGTGGCTGTGTATTATTAGAAATCCTGGGCTTTAAGCGCACTATCATCCATTGTTCAGTAAACACAATTACATTGCCCTATCTTTCATCTCTTCTCTAATGAATCCACACTAATTGATTAATCAGTGCTGTTGCTTCACTATGATAATCCCATATGAGGAGTAGTAGTAACATAACCAGCAATTACTAACATATGTTGCACACTGAGGGAAAACATAATGTAATACATGGCAAACCCTGGACCAGGAGGAACAGAGTGGTGCCTCAGCCAGACCTCACATGACACAGGACGTCACTGTCTGCTGTGAGGAGGGGTGGGCCAGGTGGACCTGATTCTAGGTAGTATTTGGATGTGAGTGTGATCTATCAATTACTGGTACAGGGAGTGTCTACAGCCTATCACTGATGAGTTGCCCAAAATGGCATATCTGAGATGTGGGCAATATGATCAGCTGTATCTTTTTTAAGTTTCATCTGGTGTTGGCTCCTGAAGTGACTTCTTGACTTAAATTTGGCTATGACGGTGACTTCTACAGCAAGATAAATAGCATTCTTACACCATTATAGCATCTTACTGATATTACTGTTTAATTGCCAAAGCAATGAGTAGAGATTTCTGATCTAAGATAAAGCTTCATGTTTGCTCTCACACACACTGACTGGTGCTTAGCAGGCTGATGGATAGTAATGATCTAGATATCCTTGCTGTTACAGAATCAACAGATCTATAGATTTCTGTTCACCAGCCTAGCTTGTTTAAGGCATCACATTATATGGTCCATTCATAGAATTAACAGCAAAATATCAAATACAATCTTTAGTGAAGTTCCTTTTTTAAGCTTGAAAATACATGTGGTTTTAAAATGTTGGAAACCATTGGTGTTCATCCCCACTGTTGTTGGTGATGGTGGTGAAGGTAAACATAATTTTCATTTCTGTGAAAAAGACAACTGAATTGAATAAAGGACTTATTGCAAAGAATAAAGATGCAAGGCTAAAGTACATTTGCATATTCAGCTTTTAAATGATATACTTTCATTAGAAGTATTTCAGAGAATATCGAGGGCATATTAGTGTAGCAAAAGCAAAAAGCTTTGATTTGGCATAGCAATTATCTTTGTAAATTCCCCCCCCCCCCCATGTTGTGCATAATTGGATTGTTTTGTGCCTTTTTTTGTTTGTTTGGGGTTTTGTTTTGTTTTTAAGTGTTCAGAATTAGTCATATACTGCAGTTTGAATGAAATCCAAATCCTTTTTTTTTTTGGTGAAAATGGTTATCTGGCATGATACAGAAAACTGTCTAGATAAGATTTAGATGTTCACTAACTAATGCTTTCATGAAGAAATTACCCTGATGTAATGTGTGGTGATTTCAGAGAATTTTCATGAACTTTTTCAAAAGGAGCAACCAGTTCCTCTTCGCAAAGATAAGAAAAGAGTTGAAATACAGATTTGTAGTTTGCGAATCTTTTGTAAAACGTTCTGTCAATCAAAGATCTTGGGAGGCTTAAAAAAAGTGAGATGAGCTGGAGAAGATACAGCTAATGTTCTCTTCATCTGAGAAAATTTGGTGGATTTTCTTGTGGACATGATTTTCTTTCCTAATTTTGCCATTTTAATTATCCAATAGCAGTTTCCAACCAAGAGAAGGGACTGGTGTGTATTTGTAGAGCTGATGATAGTGCAATTTTTCAATGATGCTTGTTGCCATGGGAATGCTTACAAATAATTTAATAACTCAAATGTCCAAAGGTTGTGCACTTTCTTTGAACACAGATTTTTATAATTTTTTTGTCTCCAAGTGGTTGATAGAGAAGGAATCACAAGTTTTAACTTGGAAACTCCTGCTTCTTCACTGCCTTGCATTGCCAATAGCACTGGTAAATCTCTGTAAATTGGAGACTACCCACGGATTTAGCAATAGTCCATAAAACTGTAATTAAGACATGAAAAGGTAAATAAAATGCAAACAGTAATATCCTAGCAGAATTTCAGGATCCATCTACATGATTTCTAGTAACTAGGCACAAGAGTAGCTGTGCTTCAGGTCAGCTAGAGTCTTTTAAAATGCTTTTAGCGTGGATGCCCTCAAATTAACTGTCTTGCTGAGATGTAGATAATACCAGCTCAGGCACACTGATTTCCTAATAATTATTTGTGGTGTCTAGTTGGCCTGTAGTGCAGGTAGACAGCTTGTGTATGTCTTCAAAAGATAATGAAGGCACATTCAGAAACAATAGAATGTGATTTAAGTCAGTAACATTATTTACATAATTTTGCTCCTACTTTCACAATTTTCATCAGAAAAAGAGCTATACACTGACTTTAACTCTTTCTGCAGGTATCGGTAAGCTAATTTTTATGTGATACTGGACAGAGCTCAGTGTTTTCTAATTGTGGAAAACAGAGGTTCATTATCTAACATTCTGTGCACCCTATAGAATCCTAATGTGTTTTTCACTGTGAAAACCCTGTGGAAGCATTCAGTAGCATATGTACATTTGAATGCCTACCTGATCAAAGTAGGCAATCAAAAATTGGCATGATAAATGGGGAAGAGAGCTAATAAATAATATTCTCTGTTTTAAAGATGCCAATGGTCCTGTGTCTGTCCAGTTAACACTGTTCTTTCAGTAGTTATTCCACTACTGACAGGTCCTAAAAGTTGTCACCACTTGCCATATTGCTTTTCAGCAGTGTTTTGGTTGTTGTGTGCAGTGGGTCTTGTGTCGTCATCCCTCATTCTGCACTCCTTGAAACATTTCCTTTAACTTCAAGAATTGGTTCTTGACCAGTAGAGATACTAAATCCACATATTTGTCAATATGATATCAATGCTTTTAAAAGCTACTTTCTGCTGCTTTGGAAAAGGCGTTGCTCACATCTCACCCTGGAAATTCTTAATGTTGGGCTTAAGTCCAGAATTTTATATTGGGAAAACTACTTCAGAAGACTTTTAACTGAGGCAGCTTTTCCGGTTTTATTTTCCTCTGAGCCTTTCACAAAGGGAAATACTGTGGTACTCAAGCTGCACCTCTTCCTTCCCTTCACCTATGCAGATCTGCCAAGAAAGATGTGAACTCCAGTACTGCTAAAACTAGTGAACAATTGTTTTTTTCCTCCCTCCCAATGTTAAAGAAGTTTTTCATCTGAGGATTCTTGGAGAATTTTGTGACCAAAATTGCATATAAATTCTGATATCCAGACCTAAAACAATCCTTACTGCTCTTAAAAATAAAGAACTTACTGTTTGGGTAGGGCTTTAAGAAACAGAACATTGCTATTTCCACGCAGAGAATGCTCCTCAGATAGAGATTGATTTTTTTTTTTTTTTTTTCCTATTGTTAAGAGTGGAAACTAATTAGTAGTAGGTAGAGCAGGAAAGGTTAGGTAGAACATTTTGAAGATTGACATTGGCAAGGTTGAACATTTCCAGAAAAGCCCAGTGGGAGCTGAAGAGTTGAGAAACTGTCTGGTATAGGCTGTGTCCCTGAAAAACTGAAGCTGGTTTCTGTTGACTCCTGTGCTCCCTGGGAGCTGTGATTGATATTAACAGCATCTTGCCTATGTAGAAGGCAAGGACTTAAAGGTGCTGACTTTGGACCAATGGTAATTAGATGAGTAGAAGACATTGCCTCCCATGCTCAGCCCTATGAAGTACTCTTTCTCCTGTTTTCTCATTGTGAGCGAGCCCTGTTTCCCACTGAACATTTGCCCTGACATTCTTTTAGCAGTTGTTGACCATTGAGCTAAGGCATAAATGATAATTCTGAATATATCTCTGTGTGCTTAAAGATTCTTGTCCCACTTTCCACAGTGGTACGGAGTCCTTCTGCTGAACTGCATACATTGCATGGCTGCTAACTCAGTGTCACCCAGAGTAGTTGGACCTGCCAGGGAAGGAGGTTTCAGCCAGCTTGATCTTTGCATTGACCAGCACAGTGTATATAATCCACCACTATCATTCAGCTGTGATGATAGCCTTAGCAGAGAGCTGTCAGCAAACAATTTAGGGGAATAATTTCTTACTCTAGACTGATTACCAGGAGACAGTCTGTTTATGCCCTTGGTTTAAAATATCTTTTTCAAGTGCCAAGACCACAGCTCATTACAATATTCAAGAAATCCATTGGTAGTTGAGAGGGGGAAATGTGGCTGTTGTAGTTCCTGAACCTGTCATGTAATTGCTAGAAGCTGTACTATGTTATGGCTTTTCTTTGTGCTGTGCTAATTAGACATGAATCCACTTGCATATTATTAAAAATATCTGAAGATGTACAGCTATTCTTACATTGAAAAATGTTTTTTTACCAGCCTGGTAGAATACATTTCCATTGACAACATTGAAAGAAGCTGTATGATTCATATTTTCTTATTTATTTCCTGCCTAAAAATCATCTTTAATAAGTGATTAATTGCATTTGTAGATACTGCACAATTGCATCAATTATCCATTTCAAATGAATTTCATTCTGAATAGCTGAGAGGATGATGTATTTCAATCAGTAAGTGAAATGAAAGTGTTGTAAGCTGTTTCAAAATACTTGCCACATTTTATGGAGGTAGAGAGATTTAATCAAGCAGACCACTGGGTGGGGGGAAGATAAAAAACAAAACAAAGTAAAATCCAAACAAAAAGCCACAATAAAAAAAACCAAACAAACTCAAAACCCCAAACCAAACCAAAAAACAACCACAAAAACAGCCAAGCAACCAACCAAAACCACTGATTTTTTTCCCCTTCCATTTAGCCACATTTTATTAGTTTGCTTTGCATTGGTTTTTATCCTGGTTATATTGGTCATAGCTATACTGTGGGGGATTTTTAATTGAGATAAATAAGTTGTGGTTATAAATATACTTGTTTAAGTATGACAGCTTGCGTGTCTGTTGAGTAATGCCTTCTCTTTCAGACAAGCTCTGTAATATTTAAGAACATACTGAGCAATTTGCTCAGTTTTCTATTATTGGTTGGTATTAAAATGATGTTTGGTATTTCATTGCACTTATTTAGAAGGAAAAAAGCAAAGATGTTAAAATAGCAAAATTAATCTTGAAAATTTTTTGAGGTAAGCATACTTCTGCAATATTGAGCAGTTCTTGAACGTATTTCAGGAAGTGGGCTTGGGTGTTCATAAATCTGTGTGCGCAGGAAGATCGTCTGGTGTTAGCTTTGTGACAAAAGGTTAGCTAAGATGATGAAACGCAGATATTGACACCAACTTTGTTTTCACATCTGTGAAGTTTTGTGTAACTCATTGGAAGTTAGTATTTTACAATGTGTAATGTTTAACCTGTTCAGAGCAATGGTTTCTGCTGATTTCTGCTGATAACTTGTTATGTATTTCACTTGTCAGTGTTACCTGGCATTGAGATAGCCTGACTCCATACTCTAAATAATAAAGGTGAAATAACTTTTAATGTGGGAGGTTAGGGTGACAGTTTCAATTAGGCCTACTGTGAGTTTAAGGCCAAATGGAGGAAACCAGATACTGGCTTTAAGTCTAAATCATTTTTAAAAGTGTTTTATTTCATTCTCCCTTTTACAATCTGTGGGTGGCAATGAAGAGCACTGGTTATTGTGTTCAAACTTCCTTAGCCATTTCAGAAATGCAGATACATGCACATAACTTATGTTTTTTCCCAACAGACTGAAGTGAAGTGTCAGAGCTTGCAAACAACACTCTGTAACTTTGGCTCAAACAAGGTTATCTTAACCTGTGCATGGTTAAATTATTACTGAACACAAAAGGACCTTTATGGGTGTTCCTTGAGCTGTATGATCTTGCGGATCATCTTCTGTTTGCAGTGGCAGTTGTTGCATTTATTACTGTAACTAAAGGTAGACGCCTTTACTTTGTTTATGTGGACTAATTGGTTTGAAAATATTTATGTAAGAGCTGATTTTTAAAGCTAAAAATAGTGCTATGACTTTTTAAACCTGACCTGGCTGTCAGAAGTGCTTACACGATACTGAAAGTGTTGCTAAAAATGTTAAATTTTTAAATATGGTAATTAAAATTGTCTGTTTTGCGAGCAGGAGATGAGACGTTTCCTGCATTTGTAAACTACACATTCCCTTCACCCCCAGGTTTCCTTGCATCTGACTGTTTGTTATGTTGGTAGGATCTGAACTCCTACTGAACCTTCTTGGAAGAAGGTTTAATGTTGGCCAAGCAGGGAGAGGGAACTCTGCAGCCTGCCACCCTGCTTCGTGACCTTCTCCTTTAGGGTTGGATGCCTTTCCTTTGTTATAAAAAGCTGGTGCCTACAGGGAGTTATAAACTGGAACTTCAGATACACATTTTCACTTTTAACTTTGTCATTAAAAGAAAGTTTTGGATAAAGATATTTTCCCTTGGGAATACTAGATTGCTTCAGTCCTACTTTGAGTAGATACCATGTGTATTTTTTCTATTTATAGATCTTATTTCCTTCAAGTTTATTGTTAGTGTTTGAATACCATTTTATACTCCAAGTGTACCCTGCAGTCAGGTTTTTCTCCAGTTGTTTATGCAGCCTTCCTAGACTTTAAATTTATCTAGTTCTGAGGTTTGTCTCATGTTAGTTATTGTTTATTAAAATATCTTTCCCAAGTAGACAAATATGTTTTTTGCTACCTAGCAAAAAAATCTAGAAGTGATATATTTGCAGTGTTAAAACAAGATGTTTGCAGACAGTATAAGAATAGTTTTCTGAGCCTACCATGGGGAACCGAGGTGATTTAGTGCCCTTTTGCGGTCCCTGGTGGCCTGTGGATACTTAGAAATCTTTCTTACTGGATTAGGTAGTATAGACCACTCCTGGGTGAAGGTGAAAAATTTTGCTGCAGAAGAAACTCAATGACAGAGGCTATAATGTGATGAAAACCTACTTTATAACTAGAGTTTAGTTAGAAAACATATCTGGTACATTTTTTTTTTAAATATATGAAAATCTAGATTTCCTGGGCTGCAGTGCTAATGGAAAAACAGAGAAATGGGACAGCAGTCTGCTGTGTTAGCTGCTCAGGGCTGCCCCTTTCATTTGAAGTAAAACCAGTTATTTGAATAATTTTCAGTCAATTGTCTCTCTCTCTTTTGCTAGCTAGAAATGGATACTTTCAGGTCTCTGTCCAAGAAGTGTCATTGTTGAGTTTGGGTTTTTTGGGGGTTTGGTTTTGTTTGGTTTTTTTCTTTGTTTGTGTCTTTCTTTGTGTTTTTTTTTTTTTTCTTTTCTTTAAATGTTTGTTGTTTTTTTTACTATTATTTTGGTTTTTAATAAAGTGAGTATTTTCCAAAATTAAGGGGGAAAAATGGAGTGTTTCTCACACTTCCTAACCTCAGTATTTAGTGTTGGGGATAATATGTATCCATGCTGACTGTTGAACTGAGAAGGCTGTGCATGTTCCCAGAATAGAAAATGTTGCTGGTATGAACATGTTGCTGGTATGAACTCTTGTCATTCTTTCTACTGTTAGATGTACAAGTTTATTTAATCTGAGAGCTGTTGCATAATGAATATAAGACTCTTTCAAGCATTTGGGTTACAGTTGTTTGCGGAGGGCTATTTTATAGGATCCCTCTTGTCTGCTTCAGTCCTAAGTTGGTGGACATGCTTTTTGCAGCACTCAGAAAAATTGCCTAATTCAAATTATTCATATGTAAATAAATTTTAAAACTTATATTGTTCTTACATCTATGTGCTTTTTTGGCTTCTTTTTTTAGTACACCATTTTGGATTTTATTCCTATTTCCTAAGTGAAAACTGCAATTGTCACTATCAATGTGAATCTATGCATGGTCAGTTGAATTTGAGTCAGGTTTTGGGTTTCAGTGTCATTAATTCTGCTACTATTGAAAAACTGGCAGTCAAGTCTTTAAAATAGAAAAAGACTGAGAATTTTGGTGCATATTGGATCATTGTCTTCTAATAATGTCTTCTGCATTATTGGTTTGCTATCCTTCTGCTAGCTGGGCAGGAGATAATCTGTTTAAATTTACTGTGATTCCAATGAAATGCTGAAGTATGAAAGGAATTTGTCCATTTGTAGTGATTGTTATGTGGCTGGAGCTCTAATGTAGCACTCAGAGAGCCCAGTTATGATTTCAGTGTCATGGTTCATGTTTTCTTGATCAGTTAAGCCTTTAAATATATCTGGTTTTGTGTTTACTGACTTGAGCTTCTGCTAGTCTGTGACATGTGTGAGTGCTGTGTGCCTTTAAATCAAAACAGGCAGTGGTGTGCAGGATGGGGTCTGTGACATTGAACTTATCCCTGTGGCATTTCTGAACTCCCTCAGCACACTTCTGTCCAGCTCAGGAGAAGGTAACTTTTATTTATGAGCTTTTACCCTTAAATTACAACACACAGCAACAAAGCAAAACAAAACAAAAAGCTGTAATATCAGTTAGGGACCTCCAAAATGCATCCTATAGTTCCTCACAGAATTTGTATCTTGTAGAATGATGAAAATGTGGAAATGCAGGACTGTTAGGCACCTCATAAGCCTGGACCATTTCTTTTCTGGCACAAGAATGCCCCGTAACCTTTGTGATGTGTTTAGAAATCTGTTCTCAAAGACCTCTACTGTACCCTTTATATTTATAACACTCTTACTAGCTTCAAGACATTTTTGCTGGTCTGGTCTTTAGCAGAAGATCATGCTGTTGGTAAGAACCTTTTAGCTTGACTGTAACTGTGCCCTTACCAATTCTGTTCTGTGCCACTAAACAAGTCTAAGATTAGACGTGGTGATCAAAAAAAAAATTGGTTCCTTATGGTTTAAAACCTATGAATCAGTCAACAGAAACATGAAACTCTGTTCTGAACATCCTTATTTGTCATTACTGTGAAATGTGTTTCCCAAGAGGTGGAGATGGGGGATGAGTATGGAGGTAACTGCTACAGCAAGAATAGTAACCAAAAACCCAGAAATAGAGAAATAACGTAGCTTATGCAGACTTGTGTAGGCTGCAAGGTGGGCTTTAAATAGCAAAACAGTTTCAAGGCATGAGTAACAAGTGCTCTGTCATGCTCTGAACAGCCCTGTGTTGCAGGCAACATCTAAAAGAAAAAAGCCTAGGTAATTTACAACTCAAAATCTGCTCATGGCTTGACTCTCTTAAACCTTCCCAGAGGAAGATCTTTTGTAGCACCAGTGCTTTCAGTGATTAGCTAAAGGAGGTTTAGCCTGGTTGGGAACATTATTATGAAGAGGTTTGTCTGCTGCTGGCATCCATTGCTGCTCAGGTGCAATCCTTTTTTTCAAGATAACGTCAACCTGTGAAGGCTTTGTGTCAGATTTCTGTTGCTAATGGTTGAGGTTGAGTTCCTGAGTTATGAGGGTAGTATGGCATTGTGCTTTATATAACAGGAACTGCTCCTTTAACATGCGGTTCTACTGTGAAAAGTGGTTGGAAGAGATGGCACCTAGTCAGTCCCGGGTTTTAAAAATAGTTCTTCCATTAGTGGCAGAACTTTGCTTTCGGTGAGCTATATTGGTCTTGCAGTGGGAGCCAACTCTGTTGGCTTGTGCTCTGATTAACACACACAGAGAATCGCTACCAATATTATAGGTTCAAAAGCAGTGTGCGAACCAGATGGGATCCAGCTTGATTTATATTCCAAGGGTTTGCTTCCAAGGCTGGTCATGATTCTTTTTCAAAACACAAAGCAACCTGCTCTCATACCCAACTGTCTTGATATTAATAAAATTAAAATAAGATCTACAAATCTTTGAGGAACTGAAAACACCAAAGGTTTAAAGCGTTCTTTTTGAGTAGAACCGTCTCTTGAGAGAAGTTGGAAGTTGTAATATACAGTGTAGAGCTTTTATGGAAAATGAAATTACTTATCTAGTTGGCTTTGTTCTTTGGCCTTAATTTATAACATTGTTACCTTTTGCCTTGAGACAACTTGATATGGCAAATATAGACATTGGAAAACTATACCACTGCAACAACAACAACAAAAAATAATGATTAACTTTACACTTTATCCAGTTAAGATCAAACTCTGAATTGAATTGTCTTAGTGTGTTGACAGCTGAAGATTTATGTTTTCCAGCTATGTTCCTGTTGCAGTTAGCAGCAGTGACCTCTCCGAAGAAGGTCTTTGTTACAGATTTTGCTCTGTTTACATTATTGCCATACAGGTCGCAATGAAGTATAGCACATTAAAGCTAATCTATCACCTGCTGACAGTAGTCTTATCTCACTGGTACCTCTTTCCCTCTCCCAGTATGAAAAAAATGCAAACATTAGGAGTCTAAGGGTCACAAAAAGAAAGTTATACATTACCATTTACAAAAGCTTTAGCATTAATGTCAGGTCCCTGTGTGCACTGTATTTTTTGTATCTGGCCAAATGGTTACATAATTTCTTTTTCTGTGAAATTACTACAAAAACATGGTTTTACCAGATAAATGCTACTAAGAGATAGAAAAAGCAGGAAGAGAAGAAAAAGGGGGAGTGGGGTGTGGGGGAAAGCAGCTATTGGATTTATCTAAGGTCTGTGGAATTTACTGTGAGAAAGGTGATGGCTCAAGGATGGGAAACAATGATATTCAGGCTAGGTAGGTAGAACCAGGCACTTCTCTCGTAGAAGCACAGTGGGGCTATGGTTGAGGAGCAGAACAGGCTGCTCTCCTGTTTCTCCAAATGCTGTCTCACACGTGCTGCGTAACACATGCTGTGTACAGAATAGGTCTTCCAGTCCTCACTGTACCTGAGATGACGCCACTTCTAATTTGTTTTTTCTTCCAAACACTGATTCATAAATGCAAATACAGCCATTCTTCTATGTGCATAAATACGTGTGTAGTTTCAAAGAGTACTTTGAAATCTCTCAACAGGGTGTTTGCCAGGTATCCTTTCAGGATGGGGAGATGAACCTCACTGGACCCACAGAACTCTTGCTTCAGAGGGCCCGGCTCCCTGTCAGGTAGGAACATCTGCTCAGTGCCAACTTAAGCATGGTCTATCAACATGCAAGACAAGGCTGACTTCTCATTCCTGGTGTACCTGTGAATCTGCACGGTGTTGATCATCGTCACAATCTGTTCCTTCTTGTGCTTTTCTCATCCTAACCACACACTTGACTCACATACTGAAACACATATTTGTGCATGACAACTTTTTGCCCTTGTTGATCAATCTAAATAATTAATTTGTTGTTGTAGGGCAAAATATGCTACTAGTGTGTACTCTGCTTTCTACTGATAAAGGATATTCATAGGTAGTATATTATGTCTCAATAACTAACTAGTCATCTGAACCTTATAATTCTAACATGATCTTTTGCAGTTAAACTGTCACATTTGTTTTTGAGTGGTAAGGTTATTACTTTGCTATAACCTGTAGTAGATTTTATTTCTATGTTTGTACCCTGTAAAAATTGAAGTAAATATTTGCAATATTTCCCTGTGCATTGTCTCACTAGAGTAGTCAGATGGAATGCATCAGTTTCCTCTCTTCATTTATATCAACCCACAGATGGTCAATAGTATTATAACCGAAGGTGGTAGTGGTCACGTTCATTGTTTAGGAAATAACTTTTATTTTGAACAGTCTAAATTTTGAGTGAAATTTAGGCAAATATGTATGATCACAATTGGAATCCAATACAGTAAAATTTGAGACTTGCATAGCTGAAGCATGAGGAAATTAGGTTTTCTTAAGATGCTTAATGATAGGTTTTGGAATTTATTGTTCCTGAAATCATAGGGAAAATTGTAAATGGCAGAAGAAAATGAAATAAATGAAAAAATAAATAAATTTACTGAGTACATTTGTTATACCAAATTTAAGAAGCCAGAATGCAATGTAGTGGCACAGAGTAAGTCAGTCAGATCTTTTGTGGTAGTAATAGAGGATATGACCTGACAAATTTAGAGCAAAATGTTTCCGTGCTACTATGGTCCCGTCTCACCATAAGCTTATATTTCAGTTTTAAATCATTATTTAGGTTGTGCTGGTCACCTTTTTGAGTAGACAGAGGAATTCAGTCCTTTGTCCAGTATATTGTGTTTGTTGCAGAGCTACAGTGATTTTGTAGCACATTGTATAATGAAATTAAGAACTGTTACATAACAAACTTCTACATGATAGTGAAAATGTCAAAATTTAATTTGTTTCAGTTGTGATTGTAGCAAATAACCATTTGCTACAATTCTCCAGCTTATAGTTGTTTGTCAAAACAGTATAAAACAAAAACCATGAAATAAACAGTATCTGCATGCCTTAAGCTTAAAGCATTTATCCTTGTAAACACCTGAGAAAAAAACAAGTGTTAATCCTACTTTACCTACATGAGGTCTGGGAAACAGGCCCAAAATTATTTCCCCGATCTGTGTGGGGAACTTTGTGCTTAAAAACTCCTATGTGTATTTTTCTTTCCTCTTAGAGGCCTCCTTGTCACATACTTTGTATCCCATTTTGTAGTTTCTTCTCCTGCTTGCTGGTACTGATATATATTTTTGGAGAGATGTGGAAAATTGGATCCTTGGCACATTTTTTTAATGGAATAAATAAAGATAGGACCAATGAGCATGCCCTTGTAATTTCTGAAGATTATTTGTTGGTAAAGATGATGCTCAGAGTAATGGAAGTCAAGCTAATGCCAGCAGTATATAACATTTATTATTATTTTTCCAGTTTTCCTTCGTATTCTGGACTAGCACAGAAAGATTTGTAAAGTATAGCTGAGTCTTCATGCTCCACAGAAGTCAGGTAGAAATTTGGCAGAACCTTTAATCCTGAATCCCTTGTCATTCTGTACATCAGACTAGACTAGACTAGACTAGAATAGACTAGAATGGACCAGTACTGGGTTTGGTCTTTTCCAACCTAAACAATTCTATGGAAACCTTGCTTTTTGTAGTAAAGAACAACTGTTAAGGAACATGAGTCTAAGTAAACGCAAATCTGCATGGAATGGATCTTTATCTTAATACCAGAGGATTAGCTGAAACTCAGAGGATAATTTGTGCATAGATAATTCATTATGTGTTTTCATTATCTTCTGTTTTGCTGTCTTCCCACTTCTTTTTAGCAGAGGTCAGGGTCAGTTCCTTGGTTTAAGCAGTGTGGATACATAATTAAAGTGTAACTGCAGCAGTTTTCCCTTGCCCATATTTTAATTTTTAAATTCTTTTTTAACCTACTTTGTCTTTCATTAGTCTAACAACATGGAGCTGGAACAACTTGATTTAAAGAAAAGAAAAAAAAACCAACAAAGCATAGAAAGCTGGTGACTGCAGGCTGTCTGGCTTCTCTCTAAACATTTAGACAGTTAATCTCACTAGAATTTTAACTCCTTCCAGTGGAGGTGGGGGGTGGAAATCTGGATTACAGCAGCATCTTTACTAGATTAATGCATTTTAGTTAGGAGAGGTTGATTTGCTACCTCTTCAAACCTGCAACTGGAACATTCCGACACTATTTCATAGTAAATATTTGCACTTTGTGCATGGTTTGTTTAGTTTTCTGTAGAATGGAGCATCTGAAATTTGCCTGTCTCTTCTAAGGGAGGGTGAGCAGTTTTCTTAATTGTGCCTGGAAAGCTCTTTGTGTGACTCTTCATGTTCAGGGCTTTCTCCTCTCCTTGCAGGGTGCTCTCCATCCCTGTTTAGATATTGCTCAGATTGTTACCATTTGAGTGTATTCACTCTATTTAATATGTTGAACTTCAGTTTCTTCTTCAGTGCTTTCAAGACATTTTCATTAAAGCTTTGAGATTCTAGTTTAAAAGAGGGAAGAAAAAATGTGGAAAATAGGTAGCAGGTGGGTAGGAAATGTGCTGACAGCTTTAGTTGAGCTGGCTACTCTGGAAGCCTCTCTATGAGAATGGGTGCGAGTGTTTAATTACTATGAGTAACTACTGTTTTGATATGCGAAAGTATATGAACAAAGTCATCACTCCATTTGGATAAATCAGTGCATTGTTTTAAAATTCCCTTTAGTAACTTTACATAACCTATAGATCTGTGCTCTCTACCATATGCCAGTATTCCTTGTTAGTGGAAGCTCTCCTCCTTGGAATAGCAGAATTGACTGGTGGGGCTGGAGGTGCAAGTGGAGAATGAGCAAGGGAGTGCAGCTTAATAACTTCACCTGTGAGGTTCCTGCATCTGAGTGACATTTCTTTTGCCTTTTACTTGGCTGTGGTTAATAAAAATAGTCAAAAACCACATTCAGAATATCAGCTGTACTTTTCTGTTTGCAAGGGAAACATTGACATCCTATGCTAAGAGAACTTTTTCAGATATAGCATCTTACTAATCTGTACCTTTTCTTACAAACATACGAGGAAATCAGTGATCTATTCACAGGGTTTTGCATCATCCTCTTGTGCCTGGATGAAGATTTATGTGCAAATGTTAAGACTGAAATAGCAAAGGAGTATGATATTGGAATGATAAATACTTGGTCTGTGTTTACTCAGGCAGTAGATTTTCCAGATATGCACATGACAAGTTTTGCCCGGTAACCCGTGCAGAAATCAGCTGTTTCCAAGGTACTGTCTTTGGTATGGTGCAAAACAATTAATCAGCTTTAGGCTGTATTGACTACATTCTCCAACAGAAATCCTACCAACATTCTCTTAGCATTTGCAATTGGTGAAGGTCAAACTGCCTTTGCCAACCAGGTCCTGCTGTAAAACTCCAAAACATTCATTTCTGGAGACAGGGTCCCTTTTACGCAGTGGTTGAGACTGGTTCTTCAATACTATTGAGTAGTTTGCGGAAAAGCTCTCAGCTAACAGATCTTTCTCACTGCGTAAGTGACAAACAGCTAATTCTTCATGCAGTTTTCAGAAGAGGGAGCTGTAGTATTTGACAGCAAGGGCACTGCCAATCTGAAGATCAGACTGATTCAGACTGGATATGCACCACTGTATGGGCAGCACTCCATTTAAGTTTTGTGTTCCATGTTACAAATGGACTGCTGTGCATGCTCAGCAGACACATGTGTACATCTTCTCTGTCTCTCTCTTTGCTAAACTGTATTCATCAACATTTTTAATCATACGCATGACAAGCCTTCCTGACAAATGTGATAGACTGTAAAGAATCTGGCAGAAATCAATAAACATCAAGCAATGAAGAATTTAAATCGTAAATGACAGCTTCTTCAGGTTAAAAATCAATAGTATAATGTTGAATGAGGTCTTGGATGCCACAGTCATGTCATGCTAGGCACTGAGATCTGTGAGGGAAGGAGGCCAGCATGAGTTCAAGAAGCGTGAGTGCCATGCTTCTAGTTGGGGTGAACCATGCAGTTCTCACAAATTTCACTAAGATAAATACTTTTACATAGTTCACTCACTTTGATTGCTGTAAGAATAGACCTGTACATATTTTGTAGAACTTGAGTTGCAAACTCAGCAAGGAGGGTATTTTCTGAGGTAAAAGCTCCATCTGCTCCTGGAATATAACATGCAAGAGACATTAGCAGTGTAGCATGCTGAGGCACTCTCTGTGCATTGATCGCCAATGCTCCCAGTCACTTGCCCCATCTAGCAATTGGACTGCAGGTCTTTTATACTGCCTTGATAGCCAGACTTTTTTTTTTTCTTTTACTGCAGCATGCATTCAAGTCATATAGAGTAGGTGTAAAATAGGAGTAGGGAATTTAAGTTTTTCCTGGTTTGGAGTTTTTTAATTTTCTTGAGTATTGCAGGAAAAATACACATAAATTACCCTCTCAGTTGTCAATAATCACTGCTACCATCCAGCAATCAAAGCTGTTTGCATTCCCCCACCCCTTTCTTTCAGTTTTTTTTAATTTGTTAAGCTAACAGGTCCTGGCACCTTGGTGTCCCTTGTGTCTGTGGAGTTTAGTAATTAGCATTTTTAAAGCTCATCCTATTTAGGATCTCATTTAGCCATGCCCTATTCCTGAATACTCTCTCCAATGTAATGTAAACCGTGAACCAAGGCAAAGTAGTTCACTGCTGGAATTCAGCTGTTCTGATGGACATATTAAGCCTGCTGGAAGATGGGCAGCATGAGTGAATGATGTCAAATTTTACCAAGTCTCTAACCTTTAAGGCTCTTAAGCCAAGAAATGTTCAAATCCCAGATGTTTTGCTTTTTAATTTGTTAACTGTCAGGCTTTCATAGATATAAAAATTATAGTTCCTCAAGAATCTATAAAAGTTCTTGTGAAGAGCAGCTTTCTTCTGAGGTGTAATGGAGAATCACATTTGTTTGAGAATGAAAAGGCATTCTGACTCACAGATTCTTTGCTTAAAAGTATAATTCTAAAGTACATTAAATATATATATGTATACAGTGTACCCTTATTCTGGATGTTTAGTATTTTAGTACATCTATGACTTTTAGGATATATTGCAACATTTTTAGAAATAATGCACAATGTACCTGTGGGTTATTTGTTTTCACAAAGAAGGCTACTTTGTGTGTAGATTTCATGTTAGATTTAAAAATAAACTTGTATGTTTTCTTTGGCTTTGAGCCTACTTATGACTCTATGTGCATTGATTTAGTATGACAGCTAACCTGTCCGTTGTGATAGCCCTCAAAGAAATTCCCACTCTATTTTACAGTTGTTGAAGATGACATTTCTTTCCCTGGAGTGCTGAAGCAACATGGGGTTATCTGGGGACAACTATTCTGAATTTTCCATGTACAAATGAAAGACCATTCGCTATTTCTGATTATTTTCTGAATCTGTTCTATTTGGCTACTTAATTTGCTTGTGTGCTTTGATTCTATGGAAGTTCAAAAGAAATTATCAGTAGCCCTTTAATTCTTTATTTTGTGTGTGTGTGTGTGTGTGTATGGGTATGTGTGTCTATTAAGAGAATTGGAGGAAGTAGAAGATGGAATTGAAAGAAGTCTTTATTTCCTGTCCATGCATTTTTTGAGGTTTTGGTAGCCACACTGATTAGCTTTTATGACCAGACCACTGGGGAGCAAAGGGGAAAAACAAAATAAAACAACCCAGAAAGATTTTTCTGTTTGATTCCTGAAGAGAGGGGAATACAGGAAACAAAAAATTCAACACATAGAACTGTCTGTTGATTGTGGCAGTGTTATAGCTAATAATAGCAGGAAAGCTTGTTGTGCTGTAATCGGTGGTGGTTTGTTGTTCAGAGTCTACCCACATCAATGTTATGGAATATATATTCATTCTAGTTTTAGCCTGTTTTGAAGAATAATTTATGAAAAGCTCCTCCCCCAAACTCCCAACAAAACACCTCCCCACACACCTCCTCACATTCCTAACCCAACAGAAAGCAATACAGGCTTATGTCCAGTCCTATTCCATATTTAGCCAATCAAGCTAAACATTATTGTGTGTAGGGCATTTTGCTTCTGTTTATTCCTTATGCAACTGGATAGAGGTTCTTACAATAGTCCAGCATTTTTTTAGCAAACAATGCCAGAATTTGGATCATTTGCAATAATTGTCCTTGTGAGAGGGCTTAGCTGTGCCATGTGTTTTTATATATGTCTAATCTGTTGTAACTCTGTATTGCCACTTCAAAGGTGATCACAAATTCCTCCATTATACATGTGCATTTCTGCTGGTTCTTGCATCACATCAAATGATCATAAGAGCATGTGTCAGTGAGATCAGTTAGTTGGTCCCAGAGGAAGTTGTACTTGGAAGGGGTGGAATGATGCAGAAGTCAGTGTGGCCATCTTTCTCTTCTTTTTCATGTTTCACTTTTGTTGCACTTTTTATTACAATTTGTTAAACTCTTTGTTTGTCAATGAGGTTGTATGCAGCTGAGGATAGAAAGTAATATATTTAAATATGATTTGACTAATCTGCTTATTGGCTCGATGTCCTTAATGTGTGATATTCATGTTTATAATGTGCCTACGTAGGGAAATTGAATGAAGCCGCTCATGTGGAGTTTAAATTAAGAACATGCAGAATAAACTTTTTTCCTTTTTTTTTCTTAAATTCCTCCTTACTGAAAAGCTTATTCTTTAATATTCTGGTTAATTTACTTAAGGGTAGACTTATGAAAATGCCTTGTACTTCGTGTCTTTCCCTTTCAAAGTACACGAGTATTAATCTAAAGAGAAAAACTAAATAATTTTACACCCTTTTGCATTTCATTATATATTTCTATGTTAGTGAACTCTGATTTGAATATTTTTCCTAACCTTTCTGATGTCTGATGAACCAGGAATTTGTTCTTAACATAGAGAAGTCCATGAAAAAACATAAAAGATGTTCTTTCCTCTGCTCTTTTTCAGCGAAATGACAAAAACAGTGGAAATTTCTGGAGAAGGTGGACCCTTGGGAATACATGTAGTGCCCTTTTTTTCATCTTTGAGTGGAAGGTAAGATATTTCAGGAAATACATTAATGAAAGGATTTTAGTTGTGATTCTCTTCAAATATCTACTATTTAACCATAAGGAAAAGAAATGTTTTAAAGAGAATTGGTCTATAACACTGTCTTCCATTACAAAAATAATTACTAGTCTTAAATTATATATGTATAAGACAATACCAACTCTTTATTCACATGGGTCCTTTTAATTGCCTCAGTTTTTATTCTCTGAATGGTAAGCTAGACTGTATGTAGAATAATGTTAATAGTAATGTTCTGGGGTCTAGGGGAGTAGTTGTTTTTTGTGGTGTTGTGTCAGTTTTGTAGATGTGGAGGTTTTGTTTGTTTGTTTGCTTGCATTTGTTATTGCATGCTTTGTTTATTTTCCAGTTGGATTTCTCTCCACAGGCCTTTCCTTAGTTGACGTATCAGACAAGGAAAGTCAAGAATTTTGCTTGCCTGGTCATGCCTCATATTTTTCAAGCCACTTTTCAGATTTGGTTGCATAGCTTTTATAAAATGTGCACTATACCATGAACTTCTCTTTGTCACAATACAATTACTTTAATTATAAATGATTTAACATAGTCTCTTGAGATCACAAAAGCCTATTATAGCAGTGTGCTCATATTGATGTACTGTAGTTAAGACTGTGTCAGCATTTTCATTCTGTTTTCCAAGCTTTGTAACTCAGATGTAAAAAAAAAAAAAAAAAAAAAAAAAAAAAAAAAGGAAAAAAAAAAATCTGAGCTGAAATTTGACATACAGAGGCTTAGATAGAGAGTTAATTTGACACTGGCAGCCCTGAATAAGAGATGGGAAATTTTTAATGCCATAAATGACACTATGCTAAAATGGCTGCCTGTAATACAAAGACAATTATTGCAAAAAGCAAAAGTTGTCTTATGCTTAAATGTGTCTTACTTGTCAAGTTTCATGTGGGACAGAGAATGTAAAGGATTATAATGCCTTGTAAAGGCCTGTGTGTGTAAATGCTTTCTCTGGAAGATTTGAGTTTGTAAGTGACCCAAATTCATTTACAATATTTTATTTGTCAAAAGAGAAAATAGGCGTCCACCTGCTGCCTGGAAAATGTCATCACCACCTCAAGAAGAAAGTTGGTCTCCGATGGGAACTGTAGGAGGTCTGCATTGTGTCCTTGGCTTTGCAGGCTGCCCATTTCGCTTGAGAAAGGCACTTGTGTTCGTTATAAAAATGAAATGAAATGCAGAAAACACTTCTTGCCATAAAGACTGTAGTGTTTACACTGTATTTCAAGATCATTAAGTAAAAAATGTGATGAAATTGCAAGCTATTAAAATCAGTAATTATTGTGACTGTAATACAGTTCTGTAATCACTGTGATGGATGTAGCTTTTAAAGATCTTCATGGAGAAAAAGTGGAGTTCCATGCTATGCATTTCATGCATACTGATATGTCCTTATTTACAAATTCTTTTGGGGATCCCTCAGAGCAAACTGATTTTTGACAGATGGACTACTTGTTTAGAGAGCTGTCTTGAAATTTTAATGACCCTTGGCTAGAACCATACCAATACCTTCATAAAAACACTAGAGTGACTTAAATGGCTTGTCCCTCTTATTTAATCAAGGCTGAGAGTGCTGTATAAATTTCAACTCATCATAACATCAGAAAGTACAGAAGAGCATCTTCTGTTTCTGTTAATGACAAGATAAAAATTATGGTGGCATACTGGCCATGACTAAGTTGGTCTGGTAATTCAGCTGTAAAGTTATCTTCTAATAAGGTAATTCTGGCTTTAGCCCAGTGCTGCTGCAGGGCAAAATTTTTCTGAAGGTAGTTAAAACATTATATTAAGGTACAAAATCTGAGTTTATACAGGAACTAAGAAAACGAATGGAAATAATTCCCTCCTTCACCCTTCCTCCTCCTTCTCCTCCCCTCCCCCCCCTTTAGCACTCAGATAAAATTTTAAAAGGAAATTAAAATTTAATAGTGCATTAAAATAATGCTAAAGTTGAGGTTGTGGAAAAAAGTAATGGAGCAGTGAATTTAAGCTGCTAGAGGTTATGTAGCTCAAGCCCTTCAGTCAGGTACTACAGTACTCACAACAGGTTTGAGACAAGTGGGCAATACTATTCCAAGATATGGATGCAGCATCTAAACACAACAGGATTAGTGAGCAACTAACTTCATTTGTAATTTCTTTAATTTCTCTACTTGAATTGGTTTGCATCTTAATATAATTATCTTTAATAAGTTCTTAAGATTTAGGGGTTTGGTTGCTAGTACTTGGGTGCTTGTAATCAGGAGGGCAGTGGCCTCTCACCACCACTGCACCTTTGAATCCTTTAGTGAAGAGTAGCAGAGACTGCAAGAAAAATTTTATGTGAAAGATTAGATAATTATTTTTTTCTGTTAGATATTTTGAACAAGTAATGTTCAGCAGGAGCCAAGTTTTCACTTTTATTTATGTTGCATCAATGTACTTTACATTTTTAAACCTTAGTACACAGTAAATCTGAAGATATGCACGGTGAACATATCCCCATTTGAAATAGTTAATGGTGTGCTGTGAATCTGTTGAATGGCCTTAAGTGTGAGACACAGCCATGAATCTGAGGAAAAACACAAGACTCCTGTTTTGTGATTGGAGTGCTGGCACATTGGAAATTGGACATTAATATTTTATGGAGTATAACCAAGAGAAAATGGTATTTAAAGGTCATCTGTCTTTGATGGCAATGTGGTATGGAAATGCGGTATGGAAATGCAGTGGACAAAACTCGATTGTAAATTGTCTTCATAAATGCACAGTTGTCAGTGTTTTTGAACATTATACTGGTATCATTGGATATCTCTATGCTGAGCTGTAGTTTGTAATACAGAGATGGTCCAGGTATGTCAGAAATAGCCTAGCACTCCCAGCAGAGTTAGCCACACTGGCATTTGCACCACCCATGCTTGTTCACTTAATTATCGGAAGTTTCTGTGCTGCACCTCACTTTCAATTTGGATATAACCAGCTACCAGACAACACAGGTTTTGATGTTCTGCCCTCCTGCCCTGTGTCTGAGTAGCAATGCTTTCATATATCAAAACAAGGGGCTTTGGCAGCTGAAAAGTTTTGGAGACTACTCAGATGTAGAAATAATGGTTATTTTTTAACCTTATTCTAATGTCTGTTTGGTTTATTATAGTTGAGTTAGAAAATTACTTTTAATCTGTTTGTATTACTCTTTTGGAGGAATGCGGTCTTACTTAATGACAGAAAAATATTGCATAAACTACTTTCAGATTTTTAACTGGATGGGAAGATACAGTGTTTTCCTCTGTTTCCCCAGTCTAACCTACAGGACTTAATGCTTCCTGAAGTTCTAGCAAGTAGTATGGCATTAGCATCCAGCAATTTCTCTTGGTGTTTCTTGCAGTCTCCTCCCTTTCATTTAAAGAGCATGCTGGTAATCCTTTCTCTCTAAGTTAAGCACTTTGTAATGGTCTACTCTATCTCATCTCATCTCATCTCATCTCATACACAGTAGAGACTGATATCTTTTTAGTTTCTATAAATTTCTATCAGCAGAATAAGGACATTTTTTATGTCTTTTTTTTTTTTTTGATTCCTTTTAGGATGCTAGGACTCTTCATCCGTGGTATTGAAGAAGATAGCAGATCTAGGCGTGATGGACTGTTCCATGAAAATGAATGCATTGTGAAGATTAACCATGTGGACCTTACAGATAAAACCTTTATGCAGTAAGTGCTGGTTTACCAATACTTTTAACTAGCCAGGGTTATAGACAATTATGCATTTATTAAGTTATTCAAATAAAGGGATTAATATTTAATTCTGAGCAAATGCCGGTACAGTTGATTCCTGGCAGAAACTTCATAAGTTTTGTTCTGAAACCTCCAAGTAAGGTGAAATTTGAGGAGAGAAATCTTATTGTATTCTTAGTGAACCTATTATGCATCATAGGTTTAGTTGTTTAGGTGGGTTGGATTGGTTGATGGGTTGGACGGGATGATCTTGAAGGTCTCTTCCAACCTGGTCTGGTCTATTCTATTCTATTCTAATTTCAACAGCAGTAAGTTTTTTAAGTTACCCTCACTTCCTAATTCTTCCGTTACTTTTTCAATATTTTCTCTGTAGTTTTGTCCTCATAAGACCTTCAGAATGAGCCAACATTGCAGCATGTTTTTCAATGCTCTTTTGCAAATGAAATAAGATATTTTTTGTGTGTGCTGCAGCTTTTTGAACATTTTTTTTTCCCTTAAAATGCCGGTACTGTCAAACTGTAATTAGTTGACCTAAATGGTAAGTCTTACCTGTTACGACTTTTATTAAAAGTCTGCTGACATTTATTATCTATCTCAAATTTCTTTAAGTAACAGGCTGTTTGGATCAGCTCTGAATTAATGTGACTGCACAAAAGAATAGCCTCTCAAATTTCACAGATATTTGCTGTAGTATTTAAATAGTAATTTGTTTTTACTTTTAATCCGCATGTTTAGACAGCTGAGTGATTGTTTATAATACAAAAAAAAACCCTGTTGAGATCTCAAGGGAGTTGAGGGTTAACTTTCTAAACAGTAAGCCAAATGTTCAAGGTTTCTAGTCTAAAATTGGATACATAATTTCACTGTTAGAGGTAAATATTTGCAAAATAGGTTCTTTTAAACCAGCGTAGTTCTGTAGTGTAGGCATTACCTCATTTCTGACGCTGCGTCTTTTGCCTCCTGGTAGATTTTCAAGTTGCTCCTTTCTGTACGTTTGATGTTAAATGTGTTCTGCTGTGATGTCACGCATGCCATTCTCTTCCCCCACATAGAATGCTCCTGCATAAGACACCAACTTAATCAGAAGTGTTGGCATCATGTTAAAATGCCCATTGCCTCACCTGTGCAGTTATATAATGAATGTGTCCTTCTCAAATGAGATTTTGTCTGAATCAAAACCTCTTCTCTTTACAAATGTGTTATCTCCTTTTTGATCTCTTCAGAATGTAACTAGACCTACAGAAGCTTTACGCTCATGAGATGTATGTGGCATCCACCTATTTTTCTGTAAGATTACTAGATTTTGGGACAGTTAGAAATATTTCAGTAAACTTTCAAATTCTCCTTTAAGGTGAAAAATGCAAGACACTTCTCATCCTGCAAGTTAGTATAAAATTTTGGGAACTGGAATGGATGGTTGCAAAGAAAATTGTTAGTTTAGATTATCTTGCTAGATAATCTGTCCTTGGGAAAGTGAGAGAAGTGGCTGAAAGGTGATTCAGAGCAGAGGTTAATATAATTGGTCTAAGTCACCTCTATTGGCATAACGAGTAGTTGGTTACAGTGACATTGGATTGAAGGAGGAAAACTGAGCAGTGAGTACTCAACATCTATTTGGGGATGGGCAAGCTCTGGCCTAGTCCCCACGACCTATTATATCGTTCTGCTGAAGTGCTTTCTAGAACACCCTTCTGCATCATCTCTCTTCTCTAGGTTTTTGAGAATGGCTAAAGAAAGCTTTCCAGGTTGAAATTAATCCCAGTGAATAAGACTTCTAGTTTCCATCTGACATGACATAACTGTAAGTCTCCTGACAGAGGTCCAAGTTACAAAATTAAACAATTGTAATTCTGTGGTGACAGGTTGGACTTCTGTGGTGACAGGTTGGACTTGATGATCTTTGAGGTCTCTTCCAACCTTGGTGATTCTGTGTGTGATTCTGTGTGTGGATGTGATAACAATGTCACATCCATGTTAATAGTCGCAACAATGACTATTGACCCAGAAAATAGTCATCAGATTTTCCTTTAAGAGGTAAATCTATTTACTAGTTTCAAACTGACATTTCTTCATAACCCTTGTGAAAGCTGATCTAACACTTAGCAAAGACCACTATATACAATCTCGCTTTTCAGCAGACTTCCTAGTGTGGTCCTTGATCATTGCTGCTTCTGCATCTGTAATGGCAGCAGCCTCCTTTCTGTATTCCCATGTTTAAAATAGTTCCATATATTTGGACTGATGATCTGCTTTTTCATTTGCTGTTAATCTATTCAATTACGTTCTGTTGTGTTGCAGAGTTTCTAGCACCTCTTTTAATTGAGTCCCTTATTTCTTTAAAGTATGCATTTGGGGTCTCAAGAAATGCAAATTTTTCCATCCATTATTTTTTCTCTTTGAAGTGCAGCAAGTTATTTTGCCCCTGAAGACTGCATTTAGGCTTTCCCATAGGATATCTTGAGTTATTTCCACTATTTTTTTTGTTTGAAGGAGATCTTATATTTTCTCTTTCATATATTTAGAATATTCATCTCCTGAAGCCCGAGTTATTAAATTTCCTTGTAACATATGACCAAGTGGCCTGAAAGATGTAATATGTACCCAAGATGTGAGTAATATCTATCTGTTTATCCATTTATGTAGGAATACACATTTTTGCACCTTTTCAGTCAGCAGGCTCTTTTCTGATGTCTGCATATCCCATACCATCATCTTTTTCTGTTGCACCATTTGCCATCACAGTATTTCTTCTGAAGATGTTCATATATCCCATACCCTCATTCCTTTTTTTATTGCCCTGGAAACAGCAAGGAGTAGCATTAGGGATGATGAAAGGAATCTGAAGGGCAGTTAAGAAAAAATAGAATCTTGAGCTTGCTTAGAGTAGATGTATTCATCAGAGCAATTGGTCGTAAGTGCTCGGTGTGTCTCTATGACAACAGGAAAATTGGTAACAAACACTCGAAAAAAAAACCAGCAAGCTATAACTTCAGAAGTCTTTTGATGAGCCTTTGCCATCAGAACTTCCCTTCCTGAATGTCCACATGAAGAATGGTGTTCATTAGTTTATTCTGGCTTATGTGCTGTCATAGGTGCCTAGAAGTCCTGATGGATTTGCTGTTCCCACTTGAAATGTTAGAAAATGCTTAGTTCAGAAATCATATTTCATGCATTCTTTTTTAAAAAGGGTACCTGTAGATATGAAGGTAAGGTTAGATCTTTATAATCAAGATTAAAACTTTGCCTTATTCTCTGTAAACAACCTCAAATTTTGCCCAAATTTTGCAGTTTGTCATGTGAGGTTTTGTACTTTTGTTTTAAAGGGCCCAGGACATTTTTCGTCAGGCAATGAAATTTCCAAGTGTCACCTTGGAAGTCCTTCCTCCGTATAATCGAGAACAATATGAGAAGTCTGCTATTGCTCCTCTTTGTTTTCTGGATAATGAAGGAGTTCCAAAACCAAAGATTCCACCTCCTGTCCATCCAAAACCTGCTTTGAAAACAATTAGTCTTTCTGGAACAAGCAGCTTTGAGTCAGGTGTACAGGCAACACTACAACAAGCTAAGAGCCCCAACCTCCCACGTCTGGCTAGAAAGTTGTCTTCTCCCTCACTGTCTCCTCTTATGGGCTTTGGCAATAAAAAAAATGCAAAGAAGATAAAGATAGACCTGAAAAAAGGTAAGTCTTTGGAGGTGATATGATTAATTCTGTGTCATGTTCTCTATAGTGATGCCTAAACTTTTAACTAAACTTTAACTAAACATTAAAAGGACAAGCAAGTTATTTAAAAGCTCCAAAATGTCCAGAAGATAAAGGAATTTTAACAAAAATGTTCTCACCAATCAGCTTTCTTGTAAATTTTAGATGGATGTTACCCAGATTTGCTGATTGTTTAAAAAGATCTTGGTTACTGATTATGTGGAAGCTATTTCATTACCAACATCATCTTTAGAGAGGCTTCAGCCTTTTCAACAAGTAATTTGGACTGTCTGCTGGTGGCTTTTGTTATTTTTATTCAAATCTGCTAGCTGATCACAGCACTCTTACAAGATTATTTTAAAGATATGTTTAAAAGTATATTCTGCTCTGTTCCATGTTATCCAAGAAGTTGACCAGAGGTTTACCTGTCTTTCCCTTTTTTATTACTATTTTTTGTAAATGGTTCCTTTCTATCTGTATTCATTCAGTTCCTGGCAGGCCGAATTTTGTGTGTGTGCCTTTAACTACTGCTGCATGCAGCTGTCTGCCTTTGCATGGAGTGTAACAGGTTTATGCACATGTTCATAAAGTGTGCTTAAGCAGATCCCAATTAGCATTTATATTTTCTGTTTAATTTCTGTCTCTGATTTGACTGAGAGTTAAATTTGAGGCTAGAAGTGGCCCTTTTAAAAACTGTCTGTAACTTTATTCTTTTAACCCATAATGAATGTAATCAAGTCATCATTTCTTAATTTTTTCTTATTTCTTAACTTAAATTGATCATTTTTACTTCTGAAGCCTTCAGCTTTGCATCAACAAAACCTGCTTCAGAATCTTCCACATTTTACATTAAATGCTTTTGATTTTGAAACAGCAAATTATTTCTTTTTTAGAAGAGAGAGGAATATGATCATATATCTGAAAACAGTCATGTGGGTAACAATCCTGCTCAATATAAAAAGATTTTTATGGACCCTACTATTCCTGGGTGATTTTGGTGGCTTTTAAGGAATACCTGCTAACAACTGATGTTACTCCCCTATTGCTTGTTAAAACATTTATCTGTTAACAGTTTACATTATTTATTTCCAAGCAGCAAACGACTTCACTAATGGAAGCTTTGAAATATTACTTTATCCTTTCTTAACAACATGTTGTCATCTGCTTTTGCATTCAAATTGTGACATTTTCCACAATCCACCAAGTTTCAGCTAAAAAAAGAACTGGTAAATTATGTTTGTGCTCTGATTTGTTTCAAAGACTATTGACATTAATGTAAAGGCTGATACTTAAACTACCTAGAGACAAAGTAAAATAGAATAAAAAATAGATTTTGCTTGGTTTGTATTTTTTGTGGGCTATCCAAAAGTATTTACATCTATAGCAGTTGCAGAAAGATTTGAGCATGTGTTTTGACATTGGTAGGCCAAGCAGAAAATAGTCTCCTGTTTACAGCTTGTTGTTGGCTTTCTGTTTCTTTGAAGAGCTAACCTGAGTGATTGTGATACATTGCTGATGCTGTTTACTTAATTCTAATGATTATCTTTTGCTTGTTGAAATTGATGTTGGGAGTTCTTTACCTGACCTTCTAGGTCCAGATGGACTTGGTTTCACTGTGGTCACAAGAGACTCTTCAGTACATGGTCCTGGTCCAATTTTTGTGAAGAATATTTTGCCAAAAGGTGCAGCAGTAAAAGATGGCCGTTTGCAGTCAGGAGACAGAATCCTGGAGGTTAGAATAAACATCCTTTGTATTTGCATTGCTGAGTATTGATCACTGGTTTTGGAATAAGTAATTAATTTCCTTATATATGCTATTAGTGTATGGAATTAAAAAATAAAAAGTCTAAAAGTCTCATGGCTTTTGTACTGTTTGTCAACAGATATTTTATACTGCAACTTGGAGAGAGGTGCTTTTCACAAAGCAGTTAAATGTATCATTTTAGAAACAAAATCTATCTTACCTCTTCAGCCATGTCAAAAAATCTCTGATTTAATATCAAGATAGATAAGTGCTCATTTTAAGGCAATTTTGCTCAAATCAGTCTGTTTAAAAGTTTCAGAGATCCTGTGACTTACAATCTCATTATCTAATGGGTTATTTCTACTTACTAACCTCAAAAAGCTCTTGAGGTAAACAGTTTTAATACTTAGGTCTTGTTTCTTTACTTTTCATCTTCAAAGTGCTTTACAAACTAATTAAGCCTTCAGAAACCCCTTGCACTGTGGGTAAGTACTACAGAGAGGCTTGAACAGACTGTGAAAATGAGGGGAAAAAGGCTAAGAGGTTTCTGCAGGGCCAAAGGGGAAGACATTGTAGGAGCTGTTGATAATTCTTTGCACTCATTCACTGAATGACACCTGTGTTAAGGGGAAAAGGACAAAAGAGAGCCATATTCATAGATATGACATCTTTAGTTCTTTTGTGTCTGGTAGGTGAATGGACGGGACATTACTGGCAGGACACAGGAGGAGCTGGTAGCTATGCTGAGAAGTACAAAGCAAGGGGAAACTGTCTGTCTGATAGTGGCTCGCCAGGAGGAGGCCTTTCTACCTCGAGAACTGGTAAACTTGTTTTTTCCTAGTGATATTGAAACAATTCCATGTTTTGAACTAGCTCAAAATAAAAGGAATGAACTGCTGTTGGCTGGGAAAGCCAGTGAAGGGTAACTGTGTAAGGCTTATTTGAGAAGTATTTATACTTGCAAGAGATGTTTGATTTTTATCTCCTTTAAATGCAATTCCACACAATCTGATTTTTCATCCCCAAAATGACATCACTCACAGGGGAATATTGTAAATTAATTTTGTAATTGTGAGGTCAAACATGAATGAAAATGGGTTTTTCTCTTTCAGAAAAGGAACAAACTTTAAATAAAAAAATTAAACTTCAAACCAGAAATTTAAGGTTCACGTAATGAGTCTTGCAGCTTATCAGTAACATACTAGTGAGGATGGTTGCCTCCAGGAGATGTTTCTCCTAAGCCAGGCCCCAAACCGCAGGAGTGGTAAGGAATAGAATTCCACTCTACAGTCCTCACAAATTTTGGAAGCAAACTGGCCTTTGACTTAATAGGCTCTTGCATGTCTAATTCTCTTCTATCTGAAGTGCTTGATTTTCACTTTCTGGATTTTTTTAAATGCTTGACTGAAACTGTTCTCTTTTCTCTGACATAGACAGAGGATGACTACATTAGTTTATAAGTGCTATCTCCTACATGTGTGTTTCCCCTCAAAGAAGGTCATCTCTTTGGTTGACTCTTCCTTATCTTGATTGATGGCTATACTTGACCTTTCATTAAGAAATTCTTAGGATAAGGAAGGACAGTATTTCCTGCTTTTGTCTCATTTTATCTCATTTTAAAGGACACAAACCGCCGTAATTCTTCACTTAAGATGCCACCTTGCTTTTCCTTTTTCTTTAGACTGTTAGCTACAGGGAGATCTTCCACAGAAGTACTTCATTATGTTTCCTCACAAAACACTGCTGACAGTTTTCCTCTTGTTTCCTTGTCAACAGATGGACTTTGTTGAAGTAAGGGTGTGTTGCCCATGGTAGAATAAGAAGCTGTAGGGGAGTTCAGATTCTCTCATGTGAGCCTTTCCTCTTGTGCCACTGGTGCCCACTTTTTCCTGTAACAGAGCAATTTTGAAGTGTACTGACAAAACTATTTTTGTTTTCATTCTCCTTTTCTATTGTGTAATTTTAAAGGAATATTATGGCAGGTTGTTTTCAGCCTTTTAATTGGTGATTCCCAAAGCGCTGAAGTCAGTCATTGTAATGCTCTTTTTTAGTACGCCCTGAGCTGTGGGGTCAGTGTCTGTGTGGATCAGAGGGAAGTTTCTGAGACTGAAAGTACTAAATTATGTATTATATTTAGGATTTCTTTTCTTCTAGAAGTTCTTCTAAATAAGAGATTATTTTTTGAAAAGGCTTTCCATTAACACTTTTTCATGTGGTTTTTTTTTAAAGTTATAATACGCATTGCTATGCCGTTGTGCTTTTCAGTATTTATTCTTCTTTTGAATCTCCTGTTCCCCAACATTATACATTATTGTACATTGCTGTACAAATTATCTTGGAAATCACTAACGCTGTGTGGGTATAAAAGACTGGAAGAATCTAAAACCTATTATAATTTTTACCTGCCACAATTGCCTGCTATTAAATTGTAGCCCCTACAGCAAGGATTAACTACTTTTCTAAAGGTGACTTACTTATGACTGGCGTGATAGAAATCCAGAAAGGAGCCACATTTATCCTGCTGGCTTGACCTTTGCTTAGATTGCTTTCTCTGTGAAAGAATGATGCACAAGTGATGGTCCTCACTGTAACCGTGATAATATGCGAATCCTAATATTGCTCTGTCTTTCATATTATCCCAACAAAGTGCAATATAATATGAATGTGAGTTAGAGCTACATTAGATAATTTCTTGGCAGCAGCTCTTCTAAATTAAAAAGCTTTTCAGCACATCTGTTTGGTAGCTCATGGCAAATGGGTACGTTACCATACCACTAAGCTACCAGATGTTGATTCTAACATGATGCTTGTTAGAATTCATATCATGGCTGAGAACAGTCCCAGCAAAAATAAAACAAAATAAATTAAAACTGCGGGTGGGGGGTTGTTTGTGTTTAGCTTTATTCATGATATTAAATTGCACTAATCCTCTGCTACTTCCAAAGTTACAGTGCTGTTTTGATCAAAGAAGAGGAAAAAAGAGCCAGTACTTTAAATGTTTGGTTTTGGAAGGAAAGGCAGCAGATGATCCAGTATTTTTCAAGAACAGCTGAAACTGAGTGCTCTGGCTATGTAACATGCATGCAGAGTTTGCCTAAGTACTTGGGAGTTTTCTTAATACCTGGCTGCAAGAAAGTAATTGCTTTATATCAGATTCATTCTTGATTTGAGCAGTTCTCCAGGGACTGTAATCTGAAAAGCTGTTTTCTTTAGATTCCTTGTTACCTGTTACAAGCAAAAAGAGAGGGACTACTTAGTAAACACGCACACTTCCCACAGCTCTGAAAGTTGGACCCGCTAGAGACCATGCACAAAACCACTTTTGAGCATGTTGCTGCACTAGAACCGGGTTCCTACATTGATTGCTGGAGAGATTTGATTGATGCCCAGGCACAAAGCAAATAATGTAACAAAGTAACAGTAAGTAGCATTTGGGTTCCTGAGTCCGTAATAACGTAATTTGCCTTTCCTTGTAACAAAGCTGCAGGTTGGAGAAAGCTTGATCTCATGAGTATTTTCTCTTCAGTAAGCTAGATGTGAGCACAGTTTGGGGATTTCTTCACTGTCATCTATGCTGATGAGTTGCTACCAGGTAGACGAATATATTCAGAATAGCAAAGCACACCAGCCAAGAGAGAAATGTGATCTGGGTGAGGATGAATCAGGGTTGCAAACAGGCATTATTGAATTGTAGGGAATTAGGGCTTCAGTTACACTAGCCCATGCAACATCTGAGAGCTGTACAGTTACATTGTTTGCACACAATGAGGGAATAAAATAGAAAACCCAATCTTTGTAGTGTTGTTACTGCTTTCAAGAAAAATAAAAGGAGGATCTAATGAGATTTTGTTGGGCCTTTTTTAATTGAAGCAGATCATGAAGTAGAATTTGGATCAGCCACAGGCTGTTCTCCTTATTATCCAGTTAGCCAAATGTTCCCAGTAATTCATGCCAGCTGTTGACAATGTAGCAGCTGAGTAAGGAGCTGACTCCAAACTCAGGGGAAGATCTTGATTCACTTAATTACCACAGGCTACAGAGTGGCCAGTGATTAGTGCATTTTTCAAGGTGCATTTGGGTTTTAAACTGTGTAACACTGATAATTTTCTAAAGAACAGTGAATATTATAGAGAGAAACTGGCTTAATAGAACAGGTTTGGATTTTCCAGTTCTTACCAAAGTAAATAGAATACACATCAAACCATGACTGTATTCAGTAGTGTTTTGAAAATGCAATGTTTTGATCATGTGTATTTGTTGCATCTTGGGTTTTTTCTCCATGGAAAATGTGAGATCTGAAGGTGCCATTTCTTGTAATAATGATATAAAGATCACTTGCTCCTGCTTCTATTTCTTTATCCTCCCAATGATAAAACAGGCAAAGCTACTTGAGTAAGAACAGCTCTGGTGTTACCCACTCTTCACCATGACCCTATGCAATTCTTTCTTTCTTGCTATTTTTCATGAGCCTTGAGAATAGTGGATGTGGCACACATAAGCAGAGGAATGTGCATTTTTCTTAAAGCACACACTTACAGTGTGAGCTCTGCATGTGCTTTATTTTTTTTTTGTTTTAAGATAAGACTTACCAGTTTCAACTGTAATCACTATTTTTATGGTTTCTTTGCATATTCACTGATCCCTTGAAGAATGGAGGAAGAAAGGAAACAAGCCAACATTTTTAGAATAAAAGCTAAAAGAGCATATATATATATATATAAAATATACATAATGTAGTGGTTGGTCTTTAACTCTTAGTTTTTTGACACATATGATAGAGGACAGAAGGAAGCAGGATGGGTTGCAAGCTAAATTTAGCATGTTTTTTTCTGATTATCATGTGATTGACTTCTATGTTTCAGCCTTCCCCTAATTAAATCCTTACTATATCTTGGACTCCTCTGCCTGAAGGGGAACTTATTTGCCTAAAGTGTTGTCTTTTTGTTTTTAATAGTCAAAGCCTAATTTCTATTACCCCTTCTAATTTTTTCTTGCCATTTTATGTGCTGGAAGTAACAGGTGAAATTTCAACCCAGACTGAACCATTTTTGCACCTGTCTTTGTAGGTCAAAACAATTATTCTAGTGCTCAATTAAACATAAATCATCAACTAATTTCAGTCAGAAAGTGGTTTCAATAAATGCCAGTTCTCTGTTGTTGTTATGTCTATTGAAAGAGAGAAGAATCTGATAGGGAAAAAAATAAAAAAGAGAGACAGGTCAATATACATATATTGGCTTTCAGTAGCAGACACTAGATTCAGTTCTCATTCTGCATAAAAAGAAAGATATTGTGAATCCATGTGGGACCTTTCATCTTGAATAACTATAAGCTATGAAATCCCTGGGTTTTTTTCAAGAACTTTCTTGAAGAGAAGTGTTTCCTTTTGTGCTCCTAGAGTCTTTTTAGAGTGGTTGAGAACTAAGTGTAGGTTGTGTCTACACAAATGTATGGTTTTAGAGTGAAAATGTTATGGAGTGCAGCCCCTCAAAAGTTTTCAGTTTTCATTTTGTATTTCAGAAGATATTTACTAGCTCATCGTATCTTATAGCACTGGAAACTGTGCACTGAGCTTTGTTGATTAGTTACCAGGCTTGCTATTAAAAAAAACCAAACAAACACCACCACAAAACAGACAAAAAAAAAACCCCACACCAACCAAAACCAAAACCCACCAAACGCTAGATCACTAGATTCAACAATTCTGCCATGGCAGAATGAACTCTCATATGCTGTGAAGCGCCAATATAGCTACCAACACAGCAGACACATTTACTGTGCTTTTCAGTGTGATAGTAGTAGTCAGCTTTTTCAAGGCTGCACAGACCTTATTGCATCTGGTCTACTATTGCTTTCTCTATCAAGCCCATCAAAGTGCTGTGATTCAGCATTTGTCTTTCAGATCTTGCTCTTCCTATTTTCCAGCAATATGAGGAACCTTAAAAGGATGGCATGAAAGCTCTAGTCATAGCAATCATTGCCTGAAAGAACCTCTGATGGTGCTCTGCCTGCTGGTAAAGAAAAAGACAGAGTGGAGACAAGTAAGGAGAGAAAAGCATAATGTTACTCGTACCATGAGACATTGTATTTGCTTTCAGGATTACTGCCCAAAACTCCCAAAATTTGAGGAACCCTACCTCAGAGCACTGGAAAATGGGAATTGTTTATTTGATAGCATCAGTCTCAGCTGTGGTGTTGTCTAAAATTGTTTGACAACCTACTTTAATCTATGAAATCAGGTAGGTATACATCAGAATACAGGCATACAAAATGTAACTGAAGAGAAATGCATCTTCATACATTTTAGATGCATTTATACAGATTAGCAGTGCCAATGTTTAATAAAATCAAAGTATTTTGGTAATTCTTAAATCTTGCTGACAGCTGTAGTACCCTGCCATTTACAAGGGTCACCAGATTTGTTCTGTCTACCATATGAATTTTTTTTAAAAGTCTCTCTGCTGTAGACCTCATGAAAAAAATCTTCTTAAGCTGACTTCACATACAAGATGTGCATGTGGTGTTTGAAACATATAAAGAATTATACACTGCTTATTGCTTTGTTATTGTCCCTTCACTCAATTCACTGGTTATTGTTTTAAAGAGTTGGATTTGTACATCACAGTGTTGTGACGTGTTTACCCTGAACATATTCTAAAACTCTACAGGTACAACAAATCTAAATTCACCCTGAAAATATCATGCAGTCTCAATCTTCAGGAAGCGATAACATTTTAAGATGTAAGTGGCAGGGTATATTAACTGTATAAGGCTACAGCTCAGTAGGGTACTTTAACACATGGCTAACCCCATACAAGGGGTGAAAATTGGTGTTTTCACAGTGGGGCATACCTTGATTGAGGACAGAACTAGTTAATTTTTCTCCCTGTTTTCTACAGTTATGTAACTTTTTAAAGGTTAAGTAAGACTGCATTGTTGAAAGTTGAAGAGCAATGCCACACTGAATTGCAAAGCTCTTTTGTAAGGACAATCCATTTCCTGGGATAAAACTTGCTATGAGATCTCAAATAGGCATGTCAAGCATACTGGAGAATCTCCATTTTTTAGGTGCCGTGTGGTATCGTATAATAAACTGTGAAAGACAATGTATCTGTCTTGGATGAAAAGCTGAATCTGGTTTTGTCAATTTTCAAAGCTATAATTCCAGAGAGTTGACATAATTCAAACCAGAACCATTCTATCTAATATGACACAAATTTGTAGTGTACAGTGTTAATATAAAAAGTATCCAAGTACCGTGTAATACATCTCCATGGATTTGCTATTGGCTTCTTTGTCTTCTCAGGGTGTGCCATTAGTGACCATTTGGTTTTTATTGCAGTACAGAATACAGATGATTTTAAAGGAGCCAGTATGAAAGCATCTGTCAAAAATACTAAAGATGAATATGTGCAGCAGCGAGTTCAGTTATTTACTAGATTGTGACAGCAGTGCATTACCTTTGAGTATTATTTTCAAGATTGTTACTATTTATCTATTGCAAAATACAGTGTAGATTTTATAGTGAGTGAATGACTGAGCTGTCAGCAAAGTATTTCCTAATTGTGCCTAAGCTCTTGGAAAGAACATAGAGGATAGTGGAAATAAAGAGGAAATAAGGAGGTTTCTTCTTTACAAGCTTTTGTGCCAATAATAGTTATGTGGTGCCACAGTTTCAATGCTGCTCTAATTTTTACAGGGTTTTAGGTTTAGTTTGGGGGGTTTTTGGTGGTTTTTTTTTTTTCTTTTTCTGAGAGTAATTGCAAAAGCATGTAAATGTTATTTTCTTCATAAGCCTTTGAAAATAACTCTCCTGGGTCTGTTGCCTTTTGCTCTCGGCTTTGAATGGCACTCAAGGGAGTTGGCATCTCTTATCAGAAACGAGCAGACAGGCAAGGGGCAGCTAGCATATTGGGAGACTATAATAGTGTGTTGGTCGAGGGCACCAGACAGGTACTGAAAGGTCTCTTGTGTTAAACAAATGCTATTTCCTTCCTCTCTGAAGTGGGAGCTAATTTTTCTGTAAGCTTCTCTTTTGGCAAAAGAACAATGGGGATAAATAAGGCAACCTTTCTAGTGAGAGATACACATTAGATTATCATACATCCACAGATCAATAGTGCAGTGGTCAATGAGAACAGGTGTTATGCTATTAAATAAAAGAACTAATTGAAAATGGTGTCCCATTGTAGACAGAGGATTGACACAATATTGAGTAGATCTAACCATGGGCTAGGGTAGAAAGGGGAAGAACACAATACACAGTACTTTTTTTCAAAGGTTACAATTCTGTTCATACTGGTGCCTGAGCAGATTTTGTGTGTTGAGGGAATAATATAATAATATTTCTTTTAAATCCTGATAATTTGTTGGGTAGACCTGATTATATACCAATATAATTTAAGGTTGTTTTAATAATCATTTATCATAGCTTTTTAATTAAGAAATCAGAGACCCGAGTTATAGATGTGCTTCTGAAAGTTAAATAAAAATATCAGCATAACATCAATTAATCAAATCTATCCTGATGCTCCTAGATACAAGCTTTCAATCTGCATTGCTGAATGTTATTTAGTACATATTATTATGGCTTTCTGCCTTCAAATCTACCAAACTCTGTATTCTCTCACCTTCATATAAACTCTGCTGAACTTTTCTATCTGCTTTGTGGTGATTCAGTAAATGTCAGAATTGATTTTACTGAAGTTCTATGCAAGTATGTCAAGTAGATGAAAGCATTGCTGTCCTGGCTTGCCTTAGTAAGGGATGGTACCTGTTTGGGGATTTTTGGATTCATTCTCCTTAACAGCAAGCAGAAAAATTACCTCTTAAAATTCTGACTGCAGCATTCTGGTGCAGGAGAAACTGTGTGGAGAAAGAGAATAGTTCATTGCCTTCCCAAAGCAGTTTGCAAGAGCTCAGTAACAATCTAGATTGCTGAATGGTGCAACCCAGACGGAGCTTTGCAGCAAGAGCTGAGGCTGGTGGACTCCTATAAATAGTAGGGAGCAAACATTACCAGGCTGTAAAGGGGATTGGGAGGAGAGGTGTGTATATCTGGAGGAGACACTTCAGAGCTTGTTCAGCTGTGGAAGCTTTTGAAAGCTGAGAAGCTAAGATTTAGCAGAGCTGAAGGAATGACCTGCCTGACAAGGACAGTTGCAGGTGAGCAGTGGCATGGACAAAATGAGCAGTGAAGACTGGTTTTTCAAGTCTTTTTTGTTCTTTTATTTTAACTTTAACCTTTTTCTCTGAGTATATTTTATTAATACTTGAGAGTTCAAAATTCCTTTTGCTGTCCTCAGTGTACCCATTTTAAAGGAAAAGTGCAGGCCAAGCCATCTCAAATCTCTAGCCCTCTTGGGGTCTCATCACTTTGCTATCTGGACTTTGATTTATATGAAGATTTCTCATTTATCATAGTTAGTTCCTGTGACTGTAGTAAGGAATAACTTCAGTGATACGCTATCATTTAATTCCCAAAGTGCTGAGGTGTGATATGTTTGTTGTGGAAAAATACACCATGTGATTGCTAACTGGGCAATTTATAACATTAAGCTATAAGTTTTTCCTCTACTAGGAAACATTTGAGTTGTAGCTCATTTCATTCATTCTGTGAGTGAATTTAGATTCTAGGATGATCTTGAGGTAAGAAGTATGTCTAATAGACTTCAAGTTTAGTACATTGGAGAGGACTTCCTTTATCAGACCATAATTCAGCTAATGGTGGTGGCTGTATTGTAAATTATTCATTTCTTGGGGTAATGTTTTAGCAAAGTCACGGAAATAAAGGCAGTAGAAATCCAGCTCTATGAGTCACCAGCAGCATTTAATGTTCATGCCTGCGTATTCTAGGAACAGAGACCACCTCTCACGAAACTAGGTGACCAAATAAAGCAGTTAATTGATGTGCTCTTAAGAATGGCTGGAGCTCTTTATAATCATCAGTGAAAGAGCATTCCCTGGGAAGAACACTATCATCAGGATAATAATTTGTAACCATTTAATGAGTGTAGGATGAAATCAAGCTTCTAGGTTATGTTCATCCCTTTTATGTCTCCTCTGATTTTCCTTCTTTCTACTGCTTCTCACATTCCCCCACAAAAAAAAAGCTTTTCAATCTTGTATTTTCATCAAAAAACCTTGATGTTGTTATAGACTTGGTTACCAAACGTCTGTCATTGGATGCCATACGATGAATACTGAATGAAAATTTTGAGTGAGTTACTTGGTCCTACAATGAACTTGTCATTGATTTGTCGATGTATGTCTCCTTTCCTATTAACCATCCCTGTGAAATCATTGATATGTCATTCACCATCCCTCACGGGTAGCAAATATTTGGTAGTACAATTGAAAAAGTTCAGCATTATTTTAAAGTCAGCTATTACTGGAACTTAGGGTAAGGTGAATCTAAATAATGAGGAGAGGGGTTTTTTTTTAGGGTAATTGAACTGTTGAACAGGAGACGCTCATGAAGGACTTAAGGAAGATTGGAGAACTCCCCAGTAATAGGAAAAACACAGCAGGCTTTTACACTTAAATTTATTAAGGTTTTTATATGATGAAATTGTTTCCTAGAGAATTGTATCAAGGAAATTTGTAGTCAAATGTTACATTTCCAAATCAGATGCTAAATAAAGCAGAGGAAACAAAATACTGACAAAAATTTACTACATCTGTCTGGTATCCTACTGAATACATCTTAATGTTTGATAGATAACACATCCATACATACAGGCAGTGATCTGGTAGATTACCACGGCACAGTTGTGTTAAAGGAAGTTGGGAAATATTGTTGAACATTAAACAACTTTTAAATTTTATTTTTTTTAATACTCTGCTTTTAGCAATTTATTTGTATCAGAATCTAAAGTTCGACTAAGTTTTACTGAAAAACCATATAATGCTAATATCTTAGTAAGTTTATAGAGGGAGAGTTCTAGTGACCACCCAGTTTTTTCCTGGATATTGAGGGCAAATGTTTTCCGGGAATCTCACCAACATTTCCTTGCCTACTATTTAAGTGACATGTTTCTTATGTCAAAAAAATGCCTGCAAAGAGAAAAAATGGTACTATAAAGGAGCTTGTAGATTAATATTATGTCCCCTTTTAGGCTCGCTTGTTTTTTGGGGGGTGAGGTTAAACAAATTGTTAGATTGCTGTCCTCAGATCCATCAAACCTGTTTCTCGAGCCTGGAGCTGAGCACTGTGCTTCTGCAGTGGCTGTGCTGCAGAGAAGGGGATGGTGTCCTGACTCCTGGAGCCACTACTGCTCACAATGCTGCCAAGGCCTCGGGCACAGCCTGGAGAGCTGCAGCCTTGTCATCAGTGTCACCAGTGGGTCAGAGACAAAAGCAATAGAGAATGACATTGATTAGAACACTTGACTCAAATTCAGACTCATCTACCTAGTTTATCTTCATGTATTGGCTTGAGGGGCATGTATAAATCCTGGGTTTGTTTTTTCACAAGTTTGTGTCAACAAATGCATGAAGTCCTTAGCCTGAAATTAATGTACATCTTTGTGCCAGGGCTTACCTTCAGCCATCCCCATTAAAAATTGATCTGAATGTGATCAAACAAATTCAACTTTATATGAAGTCCATGTTCATGTTGAAGTAACATTATAAAGCATTTGGGGCTGCCCTGGTGAAGGTAGTCATGGGCTGGGAGCTTCTACGTTCTGCAAGAACAACCCCCTCTCCCTGCTTTCCTCATGGTATTGGGAAACACAAAATCACAGTATTGACATACAGAAGGGTCAAGAGTCTAGTGAAGGTGTCATGAATTTATTATTATTGTTGTTGCTATTATTAATGGATTTATTATTTGGTTCGTTATTATTTATTATATTATTTGCTATTATGAATTTTTTTATTATTTGTGGAAGCATAGGAGCAGTACAGAGGAACTGCTTGCTTGGGGCACCAGGAAAGTAATACAAAACAGATTGACCTGAACATGCTACAGTAGCTATCATAGATTTAGGACTCTGAGAAAAAGTTCTTCTCTCCAAATCTGTACAGGATGTGCCACTTGAGTTCTGATCTAGGATTTCTGAATCAGATGTCAAGAAGATGTGCATTTTGAAAAATGAAAATTGGGCAGAAAATCTTTCCTCTAAAACCCTGAGAAAGTTAAATGCAAAATGCGTATGTTTGAAGGCTAGCAATAGTGTTTTGCTTTTTTCTTACACTGATTCTTCTGAAGGAAGTCAAAGTAGGAGTGTTTGCAAATTATCATTCTATACTGTTCACAGTAGTAAGTATGAATTTGTAGGTTTGGGGGAATCATGTTCAGGTTGTCTATATATCCACTGCTAAGAAAAAAACAGTGATAGATTTGAAATTGAGAATTGCCTGCTTCTGGTGGTAAAAACCAAAAGCACAAATGAGTTACACAGGTGCTAGAGATGAATGCTGGCATCAAGACAATTGTCAGTGTTGGTGCTATGTCATTTTTGTGTTTGACAGTTGGGCAAATTGTTTTGACTTAATATCATGTAGTTATGTTCCAAAAATAATTTGAGCATGGTGCATATTGGGATTGAGGTTTATAGTCCTAGCTCTCTGGCTCACACTATTTCTCTCTAGCCAGTAGCTGCTTCTCATCAGTGAAAAGGCATCTGAAATAAATAGAAGTATACTTAGTGGTTACTGGTTTTAATTTTTTGTTGCTTCAGGATATGAATTTCTGGTCTTAGTTCTGCAGTTATATTTCTTGTTTATCAGACATCATAATAGATGAATGTATGGAACTGCTGTAGCAGCTGAGAAAACCTTTGTACTGCTGGCACCTTTGCTGACAATTGAACTGGTACTGTATGTGCTGCAGCTTAGACTTTAGAAACTCTTCCTAGCACGTGGCGTCTACTTGATGATAAAACGTAAGACTTTGACACCCTTGAAATCAGCCCCCAGTCATCTTTATCAGCATGTCTGTGTATTTCCTTTTCACAGATTTTTTTCATATTGATCTTTTAACATTACTGGTAAAAAAAATAGAAGATGACAAGAAATTACAAGAAACAAATTCATTGTCTTCGAGTTAGATGCATAAGGAAGAGTGAAATAAAATTCAATGTGATGCATAAGGTCTTTTCTACTCCTACATTGTATGGATGTTTTACTCCAGTGCAGGTCTCCTTGTCCTAGTTTTATTTCTGTAGGGTGCCTGTATGAATGTTTCAGGCAAGAATTTGATTTTTATCTTATTTCTGATTCTAACCTGATTTTTTAAAAACAAATGAGCAAACCACACACACACACACACACATGCACACCCCCAACACGTGCAACTCTACAAAACTGCAGGTAAAATACACAGTAAAAGAAATCTGCTCTTCCCTAGCTGTGGATGCTTGATTTAGTATTCTTGCAGACAGTTTAATCTAGGAAAAATATTGGGATCAATTTATACCAGAAAAAAAAATCCAAACCTTTGTGGAGTAAAAGTATGTACAAAGGGAGTTAGTGCAGAATAAGTTACTGCTTTTTCAGTTCTCACCCTTACTTTTGTTACAGCAACTTCCCCCTGTAGACAGGTGTAAGAAAAGGATAATTTCTTAAGAATGAATCTCAATTTTCAGAGGAGAATGGGATTTGACAGTACAGCTATCATTACAGTTTGAGCCCTGCATGTAAAGATGTCGAGAGTTTTATGACTTAAATTTTTAACGCAGCTGTGTTTAAAGTAAATGTTTTTTTTTAATATTCTGCTACAGCATCAGATTTGTATCATGTAGAATTGCAATGGTTTACCTTCTATTTAGGCATATTCCTGGATATCATTAAAAATAACATTGTACAGTCAGATCATGTGACAAAATCTCAGCTAAATGCATTGTTCATTATAAGGCTGCTCCTTGAAGAGGACTATTTTTTTAAATACGAAACTATATGCATTGTCTCTGCCCTCTTTTCACCTGTATTTTCATCCTGCTTTTCTCCAACAGAAAGGAGAGCCAAATTGCAGTATTCTTTCTCCAGAAACCACAGAGCAGCTGACCTTTGAGATCCCTCTGAATGATTCTGGCTCTGCTGGACTTGGTGTGAGCTTAAAAGGCAATAAATCTCGGGAGACCGGAGCTGATCTTGGGATTTTCATCAAATCTGTTATTCACGGAGGTGCTGCTTTTAAGGTATGGAAGAAACATACCAGACGATGACTGCATTAGGATTCTGACATTTCTGTGTTGAGTACTGTTGCTCAGTATTACAGGAACTCATTCCTTTAGGTGAGCTGCAAATGTACTCATGTTTTGTCCCAAGATTCTGGTGTTGTGCATGCTAAGGTTTGCCACAAGGGAAAATTAATTGGTGGGAACCCTGACGCACATTTGTATGCTGCAGGATATGGGGAAGGGGAAGAAGAATAAGGGTGGGCAAGTATGAGTAAAGGCTGCCTCAGCTTTGCCAAGTGCATGAGAAAGCCAGTGTGCCCCTAGGCTCAATGACAGAAAAGTTAGGTATCCACATTTATTGTCTGCCTACACTGCTTTTGGTCCTCCCAAAGTGATGCAGGCAGACAGATTTAAAAACAATCAAAAGACAAATTTCTTTACAAAAATGAGAAATTAAGAGTTCTGCGAGATTAGGGATTATGTGCTTAATTTACAGTAGCTCATAATTTTCTGTCCTTTTTGGTTTTTAAATTAAGAATATTTTTACCATTGGAGCAAAAATGCGATTTGCCCCAGCCTGGCATCAATTATGCAGAATTTACCAGTTGGCCATGAGGTGGATTGGATTGGTAATATTGAACTGGTGAATGACAGTATTGTGAATTGCTCTGCTCCCTCTGAGGACTATACAAGGAGTGAATTGCATTTTTGTGATTAAAAATATTGGAATTATTTTTCAGTCTTTAGGAAATTTGTTGACTCTATGTTTTGCCTTAAATAAAACTTGAAGAAGGTAACCCTCAATATTAGAAACAAAATAATTAATCTTTCTGTGTAGTATATTTAACTCTTGTAGATCCATAATGTAATTTTTTTTTCTCCTGTGTTATCTCAGCAATTTCTTGCAGCTCTCTTTTCTGTAAAAATACCTTTTAATGTAGTGTATGTAAATTCCTCTACTGACATCATTCTGCTGAGTAAGACAGTTCACAACATTAAAACTTTCACAATCACCTATTTACGGCAGCTGATAAATAGCAATAATTGAGGATTTTCCTTTAATGCGAATGTTTAATACTTCCCCACTTCTATTATTTACCTCTTCTGGGTCCACAGTTATTTCAAAGCTCAGATCTTCTCAAGTCTAAGTGAGCTTGGTACATACAGTTCAGGACGCTGTCCGTGGTTAACTCAGGGCTAAATGACAACTGACTTAACTTGTCTACTTGGTGTATATCAGAAATTAGTTAAGGCACGACTGGTCAAATTAGGGATGGATAAACTCAATTTATGTGCATGTCTGCTGTAGAGTACAGCTCATTTTATGGTGAAAATGAGACTGCCCTCCTTGCTTTTCTCAGTTCTGCATTCCCTGAGTGATTTTCCACACCAGTTCAGTGACTGTATATTGACATAAATAAACTCATTGCTCTGAATAGCAAAGCTTGTGTAGCCATATTGAAGCATTAGTGGGCTGGCTACCTGATTTAGCACATCACAGACAAATAAGAGAGTACTGTAGCTCTATATATTTACCACTCCCTATTCTCCCATCATTACTCACTCCAGAGCAGTTAATTTTGGTTTGAGGGTTCTGCAGACTAATAAAGCATGGCTTCTGTGCTCACACCTAAGTAAATGGGTCCCCATGACTGGAAGATTATTTTGTCTTCTGATAACCTGTGGTCCTGTGACCTTTTCTCTTTTTTACCTTGTTATAACCTATAACCTTTTCTAGTAATCCAGTAATAGATCTAAGTGTCCAGAGCAGATAAGACAGAAGCTGAGGCTCCAGCTTCAACCAGAACCTTTCAAAGAATCTTTCCTGTGTGTTTTATACAAGTACTCAGACAATGTAGTTAGTTATTTTGGCAGTGTCTTAAGAACTGCATTTTTGCTGTTGTATATACGTGGAGAACTGCTGTCTTCCTCCTGTCTAATGACCTTTATAATAGAACAAAACATAATCAGTGGGTATTAACAACTAATAAAATTTCTTGTATCAAGTTAAAAAGTGTGCATATATTTGTGCATAAATATTTAAAGATGTCCTTATTTTAAATGTTGTCTTGAATAAAAAGCCTTTCTTTCCAGCTGGTAGTTGTCCAGAGCACTTTCCCATGCTGTTCATTGTAACTCTCTGAAACAGAGTATTATGGATTTAGACACATGCAATTATTTTTCAGTGTGCAGAGTTTTCTGGGGAAACTAGCACAGAAGGAAACATAATGCTCACTGGCATGAGAATTCTCTGTCACTATTCCTTGCTTCCTCATTTAGAGTTTAAAATTTATTCTCATTTTGTGATATCCTGCTAATGTAAGAGGGAGCTTTATCCCCTGTTTACACAGTCACCACTTCTCTTCAAAAGAAGACACCGAATTTTGACACATTTGTTTCATTGCTGAAGTAGATGTTCAGTCCTTCTAATACTATATAAAGGTTTTGATACATTAGATTTCTTTCACTAGTGTGTCTTCTAGAATGAATGTATGGGATGCAGACAATTTTGATTGGCTACTGTTATCCATTATTGGTCTGAAACAAAGCTCTGAAGAGTGACCAACATTTTTTAGGTTTTGTTTGGTTTGTTAGGTTTGGGGTTTGTTCTAAACATTAACACATTAATCTAGCTCTGATGTGTTAGTGGCATTGCAAAGTGTACAGTAAGGGAATTGTGAAAAAAAATATTAAAAAATAAGGAAACTTTGAAGTCTGTAACTCTGTAGATCTACAGTTTTCTTACTCCGTGCATTTTGCATCATACATGCTACAGTAACAACCCAGTTAGACCCATTGCTACTGTACCTCTTGCTACAAAACTGAAGTGAAAATGCCTTAATGTTCTTAGCTGATGTTGTAACACTGTATCCTGCAGGAATAAAACCAGTTACTTTTTGATGATTGAACCTTTTATGTCCCTTCCTAACCTCCTTTTGTAATTTTTGAAGTGTCTATTTTTTTATCATCCCTAAGACAAAGAGGTTGCTTGAATACCTGATACTCCTAATCATGCAGAGCCTTTCATGTGAAGGAAACTATCACTTGACTGAGTTCAAATGCATGATCCTTCCCCATAACTTTAGGGATTTCAGCTTTGTTCATCTCAAGACATCTTGGCTTTCGTTTGCGATGCATTCCTGTTGAGCAGGTACTTGCTGTCTGCTGCAGAGGAAATGCAGCAGAGCCATTAGTAGAAATAATGGAATATTTTCCATGTGTGCATTTGTTCAAATCTGTTATGGTGTAGCATGAGCCTCCTTGGTGCTTCTGAGTGCTGTTGCAGTAAACATTGCTTGTTGCGTGCCGTGGATGGGGAAATTAGATGATTCCAACATATGCCATCAAGGAATTCCATCTAAGAGAAATATCAGTGATGTGATAAGGGAAATAACTGGGTGTGCTTTGATTAAAAACATAAATTGGTGGAGAACATGGCTTTATATCTCCCTGCCCTACTGCAAAAAGCATGAGAGTCTCAAGACTATCAATATGGTAGCCATGTGGTGGAAGGTTCTCCCCCTTACTATGAGTCTCCATGGGAAAAAAAAAAAAGAATAAACAAGGGAGCAGTAACTTCACCCTTTATTAGAATAGCTCACTTGCAGTTTCAGAGATGGCATTTGAAAACTGTTTTGCTGAAATGCCAAATGTTGTTTTTCTACTTGGAAGCCACAAAGAAACCTACCTTTCAGAGATTAAAAGAAAAAAACATGTAAAAACAACATTTAGCGTGTTTTGAGCCAAGCAGATTGTCTTGCAGTTCGGGCTTTTAAACCAGGCCATAACACTAGTGATGTGAAAATCTGTGTTTGCAAGCTGTTTAGACTTTGGGGACTTCTTTTTTTTTTTTTTTTTTTTTCCAGACCTTAGAATAACAAAATATTTTTCTGTGAAATAGCTTCTACCTAAGCATGTGTGAAAGCAGTGTTCAGCTGTCTTCAGGCCTACCTGGTACAGGTGATTAAGCAAGTGTAGTTGATCGGCATTGATAAATCACATAAACCTTTTTCCTCCAATCATAGTCAAAGCCATTTAGTTGAATTTTGTATTTAAGTGGAGCATGTAACAGAGTGGGGAAAAGGGAGGTGCATCAGAAGAAATTCTTTAAGAACTAACAATATTAAAATGCAGAATCATAGAATAGTTTGAGTTGGAAGGGACCTTTGTGACCGGTTTAGGCTGTGCCTTTAAGAAAGGGACACTTTCTGAACACTCTGGGCGAATGTTTTTGATATTAGAATGAAAACAATGATATGCTAATTCAATTTCATTGGCGGGACCCAGTTGCAGTTTTTTTGTTTAGTCTTTCAGTCAGGGAGTCAGGCAGGCAGTCGTCTTCTTTTTCCCCCTGTGCTGTGAGCTGGCTCGTTTTCTCTCTACGATTCCTCTCTAACCAGATAAGAAAACTAACTTTTTGCATTCGCTTTGAGCTTTAACAAATTTTTCCCCTTTTAATTACCTTCCTTTCTCTCTCTCTCTAACCCTTTTGGGATAAAAGGGGAGGTAGGGAGGGAGAAGGGAGGGACAGGCCGAACCCCCTGGCCGAAGGGGGGTTGGGGAAAGGTTTCCTGTATTACATACTTTGCTGTATATTTCTGTATATATTGTAAATATTGTATATTTTTGTACATATTCATTGCATTCCATATCTGCTTGTAGAATACAGCTTTCATCTGCTTCTCCGGCTGAGTTAGCTGTGGAATTCTTTTGTGTGTGGGGGGGAACCTTCCTACTCCACCACAACCTTAAAGGTTCTTTAGTTCAAATGCCTCTGCCGTGGTCAACTAGACCAGATTGCTCATGGCCCCATCCAGCCTGTCTTTGAACAATTCCAAGGTTGGAGCCTCCACAACTTCTCTGGGTAACTTGTTCCAGTGCCTCACCACCCTCATGGTGAAGAATTTCTTCCTAATCTAAGTCTATCATTCTCCAGTTTGAAGCCATTACCTTTCATCCTATCACTGCATACCTTTGTAAAAAGTCCATTTCCAGCTGTCCTCTAGGCCCCTTTCAAATACTGAAAGGCTGCTTTAAGCTCTTTCTACAGTCTTCTCTTCTGCAGGCTGAACAACTCCCAACTCTCTCAGCTTGTCTTCATAGGAGAGGTGCTCCAGCCCTCCTCAGTGCACCTTCATGGCCCTCCTCTAGAGCCATTCAAACAGTTCCATGTCCTTGTGCTGGGGATCTATAAATAAATGCAAAGTCTGACACAAAAATATTGCCAATTCAGAGCTTTCTAAGGCTGCAGTAATTCATATAAAAATACCTATTGTGTTCAGGATGGTTGCATAGTTGACAGAAGTAGTCACGACAAGATGCCTTTGGCATTGCATTTGTATATACTTTAGTGAGAAGCTTTAACGGGTATTTATACATTGATGTTTATCCACAGAAATGAGAAGGGGCGGGGGGGGAAGAAAGTAATCTTAGAACCTGTGGGACCATAGGAGGAGAACATGAGGACCTGTAAAATTTTTGAAGTCGTATAGAAACTCACAAAAAATAAGATCTTTATTCATCAAACTCATGTTGCTGTGAATGGTTCCATTTCAGCAAATTTTGATAGAACACAGAGGAATTGCAACATGTGCAAATAATAAAACTCTCTGTTCAACAATATTAACTCTTCTCTCCCTGTACTTTAGTATGTGTGATGGAATCATTTCGTATGTAGAGAAAGGGTGGGCTTAACCTAATGCCTGTGGCTGTACGTGAATTGATGTCAGCATGAAATAAATAGCAGAAGAGTGGGACACCTTTCAGTATCTTTTCCAAATGGCATTGCTGTTTTCCACCCTCCATTGCTATACCTCCCTTGAAAAGTTCTGTTTCTGTTATTTTTTTTTTTTTTTTCGCTCTGACTCATTTCGCAATTCTTCTTTTTCCCTCGTCTTGTCCCTGCCAGTTTATTTTGGATTCTGATACATGAGGTTCTTGAGCTCTGTGGCTATTCATACTCTGCCATGGTAATGATGATACCTACTTCCAACAAAAATAACACTTAAGAAAGCTGGATTTGTCACAACTACTGTAAATCACTTGAGCACAAATGACTCAAACTTGGCAGCAAGAGCAGAATAGTTAATTGAACATTTTAGTGACACCAAAAAAAAAAAAATTTTGGATTACTCAAATGCATGAAATATGTAAACAGTTAAGATGAGTGCCTTATGAACAGTATGCAATGAGCTTATGAAACAATCAGATTCATTTTAACCAAGCAATGTGTGTCTGTGCAAGTTCCTTTCCTGCTATTCTTTCTTCACTGCCCTTCTATAATGGATGTCTTCAGTTTCTTCCTCATTCTCTTCCTTCTTTGAGGTTTGATGCCACAATCTGATAATTGTGATCTTGACAAGCTTCAAAAGAAACTCTTGTATCTTAATTAAATAGACCTTATTTTCTTGTTAAAGAGAGAGAAGTCTATGGTGTATACTTTTATGAAAAGAAATAATTCACAGATAATAATGACAACAGCAATAGGACTCCTAAATCATAAAATAGCAGTGCTCACAATTTTTTACACCCACAAATGTCAGTTAACCTTGGCAATGAAACTGTATTGCTTTTTCAAAGCATAGACTACTTGATAAGGCTCAACCCTAATTTTCTTATTGGCAACAGGTTTGGATGTTAAAATACATGGGCAGCATTAATTAAAGTAAGAATGCTTAAGTCTTAATGGCCATTATGAACTGAGAGCACTACCCCACATGGTAGCATGGTACTTTTGAAAAGACTATAATACAAATTTTTTTGAGCTGTTTCTTACCAGACCCTACTAGCACATAATAATGCATGGAAAATATGTTGAACTACTCCTTAGTGATTTCACAGCAGATACTAACAGCTATATGGTGTGGCTCCTTTTAACTAAAAAAGGACCTTTTCATGTTATCTTTTGTAGAGCCAATACAAACTAAATTGTGCATGCAAGGAAAACAGCAGCATGTGCGTGCATTTCCTTGTTTGTAATTGCCCTATGAACTCTTCCCAAAATGCAATAAATGAAAGAGAACAATGGCAAATTAATGGAAATGCTTTGATTTATGAGTTTTGTGGTTTTTTCCCAAGAAGATCTGACACTATGCAGTATCTTGTTCCTTAAAGTTTAAAGCAATGTCTGCTTGTCTGCATCTTACTTTACTGTACATAGCACCTCTGCCTAATAATTCTTGATTAAAATACTCCTACTTTGTTTCTGTTTTTTGCCTGTAGGATGGTCGTTTGCGAGTCAATGATCAGCTTGTTGCAGTAAATGGGGAGTCGCTTCTGGGCAAGTCAAATCATGAGGCTATGGAAACACTGAGGCGCTCCATGTCCATGGAGGGGAACATTCGTGGAAGGATTCAGCTGGTAGTTCTGCGAAGGCTAGAGGTGCAGACAGAGGTGAATCAGTAAATGCCTTTATTATATAAATGTCTTTCCAATCCCAGGAATGTTGTATGCAAGACATGACAGCTAAAGTCTTGGTCACAGATTGCTCCTCTTAGTAGAATGAATCCTTGACTTCCTGGTGTCAGGATTCATGTAGCATTTCTAGCTCTTATCTCCTGGTCTTGCTGTTCCCGTTGAGATCAGCTGAAAAGTTGCCTCCTATTTCACTTTGACAAGTATTAGAACAAAAGCAAATGTGGTTCCAAAAAGGATTAATTTAGGAATAGTGTGCTGATGAAGTTTTGACTATCTGCCACCTCCTCAAGGCAGTAGCTGGGATACAAATATTTTGAATTCTTCTGATTTGATTTGCTGTCATGATTAGTATCTTATTGTGACTTTTATTTTACTTCACTCTTGGATTTTTGGTTTCATTAGTATCTCGAGTCATTCAATTTTTTTCTCATGCATGTTCCTCTTGTTCTGTCCTCTTCCCCACCTTTGGTCATCTTCATTTTTTTTGACCTTCAAGTTATTTAATATTTGACTTTCCCTGGTCAAATGAAGGCCACCCCTAATGGGTTTCTGAGCTGATTAACATAAAACTTGTTTAAATAAGGTAACAAAATAAGAGAAGAATTAAATTTTAATGGTTATCTAGACCTCGTATAAATGGATGTTTGCCAATTACCTTTTATTTTAAAAAAGATTTGGTTTATAATTACTTGTGCTCCCTCTCTTTCATGGATTCATGCACATAGACTCTTCCTTCATCTTTACATGGATGATATGGCCAGCAGGAGCAGGGAGGTCATTCTCCCCCTGTACACTGCACTGGTTAGGCCACACCTTGAGTACTGTGTCCAGTTCTGGGCCCCTCAGTTTAAGAAGGATGTTGTCTTGCTGGAACGTGTCCAGAGGAGGGCAACAAAGCTGGTGAGGGGTTTGGAACACAAGCCCTATTGAGGAAAGGCTGAGGGAGCTGGGGTTGCTTAGCCTGGAGAAGAGGAGACTGAGGGGTGACCTTATTGCTCTCTACAACTACCTGAAGGGAGGTTGTAGCCAGGCAGAGGTTGGCCTCTTCTCCCAGGCAGCCAGCACCAGAACAAGAGGACACAGTCTCAGGCTGCGCCAGGGCAGGTTTAGGCTGGATGTTAGGAAGAAGTTCTACACGGAGAGAGTGATTGCCCATTGGAATGGGCTACCCGTGGAGGTGGTGGAGTCACCTTCATTGGAGGTGTTCAGGAGAAGACTTGATGGGGTGCTTGGCTGCATGGTTTAGTTGTTGGGTGGGTTGGATTGGTTGATGGGTTGGACGTGATGATCTTGAAGGTCTCTTCCAACCTGGTGTATTGTATTGTATATTGTATTGTATTATATATACTGGCTGCTCTTACTTCTCACCCCTCTTTTAACTTTGACCCCTGAGTAAATATTTTTACAGTTTTTCAACATCTGTACAGTTCCTTAAAATACATAGAAGTGGATTTGTGGTATAAAAGGTTGTAATAAATCCCTTTACAGAATTCCAAGAGATTATTTCAATCTTCTTATTTTAGTAAGCATTGCTGGAACATTTAAAATGTTAAGCACCGTCATGTTTGTGGGTATATTTGCATAAAACATCAGTGGGGTATCTTTTGGTATAAGTAACTCTTAATCTTTTTCTGATAACGTTCCATTTGATTTACTGCTATCATTGACAAGTTGATAAATAGGTTTAGGAATATAGTAATTTCCAAACATTTATGCTCTGACTTTGTCGGGAGAACACTTTGCTAATGCCTCACTGATGTCAGCTCTGCCAGGAAAATATGAAAAATATTCATTAGGAATTCTGGGATATATGAGAGGAAAAGACATCTTTGCTTTCCTTTTCCATGTGACACAGCATTATGTTGTAGGGAAGAATTGTGAAATATGTGTTGTATTTAGTTTACACACTGGCGACATAAGAAAGACAACTCGCCTTCAAATGAAGCTTTCTTCATTTAACAAAAGCCAAAAAAATTTAACAAAAACTTGTACTGGGTCATCACTGACCTAGTAAAAATTCGAGGCTGCTTTTTGTATTTAAGTGTACAGTTTTGCATATTAACCGTATGACCAAAGGAGGCAAATAATCTTGACTCATGCCCTGTGAAGAATGCATAATGAAGCCTTGATTGAATCAAATTCATTTTAGACAGGAATTAATTTTTATAGAATAGTCTTTAGGTTCGATTGTAATTCCATTTGAGTCTGGAGACCATAGCAGAAATGGGTTGTTACCCGTTCTTTCCTTTCCCCAGCACGGCTGCCTGAGTACTGCATCTCAGCTTGGTAGAAGGGGATACGTTTAGAAATGCATTATTGTTTTTATTGGTCAGGACACTAATGGAGGTCTTCCATGACAGCTATGTTTTATAAACTGAGTACTCTGATTAGGATGGTTACTGAGCAGTTGTTGGGATATTGATTGTGTCGTTTATCAAAGAGCTAGAAGAGCAGATTTGTTGTTACTGTTAATTTAAGGCTCCCTATCCCACTGGGTACAAGTCTCCAGTGTAGTAGTAGTTTGAATGTTGCAAGGCTTAATTTAGCTAGCAGTATCCATGAGAAAATAGTAAATGTGGACATTGCAATGTAAGGAATCTTATATAAACTAAAGAATTTCCAGTAATGAGAAGAAACGTAGTAAGTGAGTGTCTGTGTGGTTTGTGTGTTTCAGTACAGAGGTTCAAAATAGCCTTTTCAAATGGCTCCTGCTGCTCTGAGGAGGAAAGAATGTTGCATGTGCTGCCTGTCCACTGGGACATTTGTAGCCATGTTGTCACCATGAGCATCCTGGCATTGATTTGCTTAATGAGGTGCATTCTTTGCTGGTTTATCATTACTTCTTACTAGTTCCTATACTATCATTATTCTTATGTTTGTTTCATTATTTATTTTTTTAAAAAAAATTTATTCATCTTGAAAGGCAGTTTGCAAGATGATGTAAGACACTGTCCTTTCTTATGTATTGGTTTGCAGGCAGGTACTTGCCAAAGCATGGAACCTCTTGTATCATTTTACAAAGAAATTCTATGGGTTAGATACATGCATTTCTTCTGTAGATGTGACTGTGAAATTTAAGGAATGATATATTTAGTGTTAAGTTTGCTGGCATAATGAACATGTACTTTAAAAGTAGAAGCCAGCTGGGGGCTCCTTCAAAAAAACAGATATGAAATCACAGAATCTATAAAGGTTATATTGAAAACTAGCCATAATTTCCCCTGTGTTGGTTTTCTGTTTTCCCTAAACAACAAGTACAGAAACGTCTTTCTGGGTCTGTCCCAGTTTTAGAAGCTGATTTATTTTTTTGCCCCCTTTTTTTTTTTTGAGCAACTGCTCAAGAGAATAAATTAAGCGATATGGCATGTATGGAGGGGGGTGGGGGAATATCTCAAAAGAAAAGCTGACTAGAGGTGTGACAGGAGTTTGTTTAGCTGCTAGCCAGAAGACCTGTGTTTGGGAGTTTGGTGTAACTCCTTACTTGCAAAACTGCTCTAGTGTGTGATCATCAGAACATATGCACTCAGTCTCTGAGAGAAGGGAACCAGCTGGCTGGCAGAAAAATACCATTGGCATTGCCCGTGTTCTTGTGTTGACAATGTCACAAGCTGCCCTCCCAGATGGAGAATTTGAATGAAGCCAGTTGTGGGTCATAAAAAAAAAAAGCAAAAACAAAAAACAGTCTTCATTTTTTTTTGCATCATTCTTAATGATTATCATTGCTTACATATTGTCTCATTCATGGTCAGCAAAAACAGACAGTCGTTTTGAAGATACATTTCAAGTTTTTCTTTTGAAAGGAAGCAATGTACAGAGACCACAGTACATTACACTTTATTTGTGCACTCTGTAGTGATGGTTGATATTGCTGAACATTTTATTTATTTATTTATTTATTTGCTACAGTGTGTGGTTCTGGTTTTTTTCCATAGGATCGCTCAGACCAGCAAGTGTTTCAAAAATCAGCGTTTGATGCGAGTCATAACTTTGCAACTGCTTCCAAACACGACGATGCTGTTCTTCAGCAGTTCATAACATGCAGTCCTCAGGAAAGAATAAAAGGTAGTCTCTAGACATCCTCCTTTTTTTTGCTAGAAGAAAGTGCTTTGGGGTTTTGGTTTTTGAAATCCACAGCCACTGGAAAAGCAGTTAATTAGAGTAAGTGCACACTCTGTTACTTTGAGGCTTGAAGATCCAGCGAGGGTGGGAGAGCTGACTCAGAAGTTGTGAATTAGATTCCTGGCACAAATTCCACTTTAAGTAACAGTTTCTAGCTCGCTGCCCCAACACGTAAGGTTGGATAAAAAACAAATGATGAGTGCAAAATATATGTTGTCAAAACGTTTATTTTCTATATACCCTTAATGAGTGCAATGATTTTTGCGTTGAATTCTTTGATTATATCCCAGGTTATTAAATGAGTTTTTACAAAAGCATGATATTCATAAAGTACAGTTGCTTGTTTCAGACTTAAACATAAAATCTGTTCAAAGGTTATAAAAATTTTCTTAATTTACAAGTTGGAATTATATTCTTAAAGTTATTTACAAAAAAAGGGATAGACGTGTGTCATATAAAGAAACCCTACATCTATGAGCATATGCAAGCAGGTAAGTAAGAGATTTATGGCCGCTTATTTTCCTGTCTTCTGTCTTCTTTCATTTCTCACTGCATACTGTACTACCTGTTCAATTTACACCTGACTGAGCAAGGTACTAGTTACTTGAAAAGTGTAAGTATTAGAGATGGTCTTGACCCCTTATCCTTTTAAGTGTGCTCTTATCGTTCAAGCTGAGCACATACTTAAATACGCTCCAGTAGGAAAAAAAAGATTTTCTTTGATGATGTTGAATTATGCATGATTTTTCCCACTTCCCTCAACAACTGTGGAATCTGGGTGACCTGCAAAAATAATTTCATAGGCTGCTGGGATGACTCTGTGGAGTACTTCTAAACAAAGCCCAAAAAAGCTTATAACACTAAAGCTCAAGAGAAACTCTCTTATAATTCAGGGTTAAATAATTTGTGTTGACTTCAATATTTTGACAGTGTGACTGTAGGATTAGATGTTGACTTCAGCATTGCAAATATTCAAAGAGCAGAACCTTTTGTTTAGATCTACCTTATATTTATCTTTTCTTGAATTCACACTGATTCTGTAGTTACAGGAGAGAAAGGGTCATCCTCAGAGCTAGCCTGCCCTGTAGAATTAGTTGCTGCCAAAGGATCAGAAAATAGCAAATACCTTTAAACATGTCCTTAAAAAAATAGAAGCAGCTGCTTCAGTGCCATTGGTACAGGTAAATGGCAACAAGTAACTTGTCACTGAAAGTTCACAACAAAATACGTGGAGGAGCTGTACTTTCAGATGAGGATTCTCCCAATGGCAAAAAAAAAATCAAGATGATTAGTTTGCTGCCCATTCATAAAATCCTTTTCAATGGACATCTTTTTACTTAAAGAATGATGGTAAGAAAGCATTCTAGCAAAAAACCCCTGGAGGTCTTGAAACAGAATGTCTCTGTGATATGGATAGGATGGTCTGGAGTGCTGCTGAGGGCCACTGTCAGGGAGCATTTGGCATGGTTGGGGCTTCACAGCCATGGACTGGGAGCAATTTGGAATTGGAGTCAGTGGCCAATGGATGACAAAGACATTTTTAACACAAGAAGTATCGTTATATTGCAGTTTCTGTTGCACATTTGGCATTTAACAAGTAAAATTAAGTGATCTTAATGGAGAACTTCACAGGCACTTTCAGCAGCAGGGTGTCTGAAAAAGGGCTCCAATATGAAATGTTCTTGATGAAAGATGCTTTGGGCTTACTGTAGTCCTGCACATTGTAGAAATCTTTCTATAATTTTGAAGTCATAGTATGAATTATTATTGGGCTAATTACTCATTCTACTTTCCATATGAGCTTGTCATTTATTTTCCAGAATTGTTTCAGAATTCTTTTTTTCACATTGTTCCTTATAAAGTTTTGTCCTCGGTCTTTCAAGACATCTGTAAAGGCATAACAGTACGCCTATGCACAGCCCTCATTTAATTCAGTTATGAACTTTAGATTGTCTGTCTTGAAGGATGTGAGTCACAGACATGGTGAGCTTCTCGTGACTGGCAGGAACACTCCCTTGTACGTTCTTACAGTGTGCTACCCACATCTTGTACATGGAAGTACAGTTGGTACATTTTTACAGAGAATAATAAAAGATAGAAGAGATTTTTAACATCACACAGAATCTAATCTAAGAATTTAATGGCAGGAGCTGTATTGAATTTAATAAAAAGTCACTTTCTCAATTAATGTTTTCTAACAGGCTATTTGCAATATCATTCACTGCTCCTACCAATAAAAATCTTATAAAAGCTCAGCAAAAATATGCTGAAGCTTGGCCTGCTAATATTGCTGTCTGTTTTAAGAGGGTTTTTTATTATACATGAGATAGAAAAACTAATGTCTGGGGAAAAGTGGTTATAGCCAAGACATTACGTTTTGTCTTGCCTCTGGATATTTAAATAAAGGGGGAGGGGATACTGATCCAGTATTGAAATGCCAATGTTTGTTCTATTTTTGCATGAATAATACTTGCTGCCTTCAGGTCCTCACTTCTTTTGCTGCCAAGCTGTTGCACAGATTCAGTGTTTTTTAGAACAACCTCTTTGAGAATTGATACTTCAGTGCCAGCAGCTTTGCATTTCTGGTGTTGAAAGATTACTGGAATGTGTTTCATTAGAGGTTCTTATATATTTCTTATAATCCTACATTATAAATGGTTATAGGGGAAATGCTGTCATCTGTCTGGTTAAGTAGTAGGAATAATCATAAGTCCTACTTCGTAGACTGCCAAGTCTTGAAGGTTGTAAAGCATCTCTGTTTTCATACGTGTGCAAACGTCAGGATAGAAAATTAATATGTAAAATTTTAAATTAGTGTCTAAATTTTGCTTTAAACATTACTTGTATCTTTTAGACAGATTCAATTATTTTCTCTCCTAAACTGTTTAATATCTGAAAATTCAGTGCAATTTATTTAGTGGCTTAGCTGCTTCCTCTATCTCTCTAGATCTGTTAAAATAATTTCCTGAGGTCTTGAACACAGAGCCAGTGACTGCCTCTTAGGTTAAATTCTTTTGCTGCTGCTCCCATTTTGCTGGGAGCTATAGCACCTTGTGATCATTTCTGATTCGCTCAGGAAGTCTGACATTTTTCTGCCTGTACCGCTTGTGTACTGCAGGAAAAATGTCAGTGGTAACCCGTTACCAAACAGCCTTTGTGAAATGACTTATCATTTGCTGTGAATCAGAGTTAATATAACTACACTATATGTTCAGTCTCTTGCTATGGCTATCAGAGGCTTCTCAAAGAGGGTAAAGCACAATGTATGATGTGATGTGATTATTTGCTTATTTTCCTTTTGGTTTTCCCTTTATTTTTTTTTCTTTTTTTTTTTTTTTTTTTCATTTTTTTCCTTTTATCAAGCATCTGTTTCCTACTTCAGGTAGTCAGTGGTGTGGGGACTTCCTAAATCAGGGGTTCTGTCTAGACTATTGTACCATTGGTACCTCTCTAATTTCTGGTTCATTTCATAATATTTTTTAAAATTTGGTTTCCAAAACATCCTAGTGGCAATGAGTTCCGTGATTTAATTCCACAGGATACAAATACTACCTGGTGTTTGTCCTAAGTGTGCTATGTGGTAGTTAACTGAGTACCTTGTAGTTGCTGTGTGAGAGACAGTCAGTGAGAGCTTCCTTTTCACCTCATGCATAGCTTTTACAATTTCATATGATCCTCTTGTATCCTCTTGTATTGTTTCTTGCTTTAAAACCAACAATCCCTAGCCTGTGTTCCTTGTAGGAATGCTTCTACATGCATCCAACTTACTGTTACCATTTTTTCCAACATGTTCTTGAATGATATTACATCCTTGTTCGGACTGGAGAAATGAAACCTTAGATGCTGTTTATTTGGCAAGAGAGCTGCTCGGGACCGGCATGCTCGAGCCGAGAGGAACTCCTTTTTGGTTTCTTTTTGGGGCTTTTTGGGGCAGGAGGACCTCGGCAGACAGTGAGGACCAGCAGGGTCGTCTTCTCACGTGCCTGCTAGAGAGGGTGATGTCAGCCGCAGCAAATTTAAACGCGGAAGAGCTGAGTGGCGTGCCCGCCATTTGGCAAGAGAGCTTTCCCGCTCCAGTGCAGCTCGTGGCACGTGCCACGGCGTGCTTTTTCACCAGAGGGAGGCATGTGCTGAGTCACTTGGGCTCCTTCCTGAATTGTTCTCCAGTTGGTCACGTGGCCAGGGATAGGGATGGTGGTAACTCAGCACAAAGCTGTTTTCAGAAGATCTGTGTCGATCCCGACTGAGGTTGAACTTAAGCAGGCAGGTGTCCAGGCAACTGGCTGCAGAGAGTGCTGGAGCCTGGCACTTGAAATGGACAGCAATGGAGATAATACCTGCCTTAGGTGTGAGCAGCTCGATTATCTGCTTAACCTAGTGGCTGAACTGAAGGAAGAAGTTGCTAGACTTAGGACTGTAAGAGAATGTGAAAGGGAGTTGGATTTGAAGAACCGGGCTCTGCAGGCTCCCCTAGCAGAGGGAGGTGACCCAAGATGCAGCAGGAAATGGATACAAGTCCCTGTTAGGAGAAGCAAAGTAAAACCCTCACACCTCCCCTCACCTTCCCAGCTGCCCTTGAAAAACAAATGTGGGGCTTGGACAGCAGCACTCTGTGCTGGGCTAGGAACTGGCTGGAGGGCCAAGCCTAGAGAGTGGTGGTGAATGGTGCCACATCCAGCTGGCAGCCAGTCACTAGTGGTGTGCCCCAGGGATCAGTTCTGGGCCCCATCCTCTTTAATATCTTTATCGATGATCTGGATGAGGGGATTGAGTCCATCATCAGCAAATTTGCAGATGACACCAAGCTGGGGGCAGGAGTTGATCTGCTAGAGGGTAGGAGAGCACTGCAGAGGGACCTTGACAGGCTGGACACATGGGCAGAGTCCAAGGGAGATTTAACACATCCAAGTGCCGGGTTCTGCACATTGGCCACAGCAACCCCATGCAGTGCTACAGGCTGGGGTCAGAGTGGCTGGAGAGCGACCAGGCAGAAAGGGACCTGGGGGTACTGGTTGATAGTAGGTTGAACACGAGCCAGCATTGTGCCCAGGCAGCCAAGAAGGCTAATGGCATCCTGGCCTGCATCAGGAACAGTGTGGCCGGCAGGAGCAGGGAGGTCATTGTGCCCCTGTACACTGCACTGGTTAGGCCACACCTTGAGTCCTGTGTCCAGTTCAGGCCCCTCAGTTTAGGAAGGATGTTGTCTTGCTGGAGCGTGTCCAGAGGAGGGCAACAAAGTTGGTGAGGGGTTTGGAGCACAAGCCCTATGAGGAAAGGCTGAGGGAGCTGGGGTTGCTTAGCCTGGAGAAGAGGAGGCTCAGGGGAGACCTTATTGCTCTCTACAACTACCTGAAGGGAGGTTGTAGCCAGGTGGGGGTTGGTCTCTTCTCCTAAGCAATTGCCAACAGAACAAGAGGACACAGTCTCAAGCTGTACCAGTGGGGGTTTAGGCTGGATGTTAGGAAGAAGTTCTTCACAGAAAGTTGTTGGCCATTGGAATGGGCTGCCCAGGGAAGTGGTGGAGTCACCATCACTGGAAGTGTTTAAGAGACTGGATCAGGCACTTGGTGCCATTTTAGTTGATTAGATGTTGTTGGGTGATAGGTTAATTCTGTTCTATTCTAAACTAGGCACACCATTAACCCTGAGTTCTAGATGGTGTTTAGACTTTTCTTAAGGATCTAAATATCTGTTTCCTTTAGACTTCACTTAGCATATGTTCACAGAATGATTCAGTGCACTTCTATTGTATCATTCCAGAGTGGGAATCACTCAAGTAATAGCCTTTGTGTATGTGTCAAGAGTTTTCCTGTACTCCCATGTGTATCACTTTGCAGTCACTGACAGAGAATTTCGCCTACATTTCTCACTTAATCTCTGGCAATCTCTTTCCAGAGCTTCATAGTATGCTTATTTTTCTAGTTCTGAATATTTTTGTGAGAATAATTTTTTTTCACCTTCTGACTCATCTTTCAAATAATTTCATTACTTCAAACAGCACAAGTTTCCCTTTGTTCTAAATTCTCTTTACTTTGAATACTTGCCATTTACTCCTCACCTCTGTTTCCTGTCCTTAAATTGCAACCTGAAGTAACATCATTACAACACAAGAAGCGAGTCTGCATGTATGTTAGGTAGTGTACCTGTTTTCTCTGTCAGACTGGAAGTTGATACTTTTTTAAGGCCTCATTAGAACTTTTATAAGCATATGCTCACCTTCACTTTCTTCAGATGACATGCTCACTTTTCCTGAGATACAGGGTGTGAGCTGTTTCTTATCAGCCAATAGAGGTTTTTTAGGGTTCTTGAGCTAACAGTGTGGGTTTATTAGTTTTTTGCTTGTTTGTTTGCTTTTGAGGAACTATGTCAGTGCCCTCATCTAATACTCTGTTGCTGTCTGCCTCGATTCCCCTCTTTAAACCCTTGTCTCTCAGATCAGATTAGTACCTCCATTCAGGATTGTGCAAAAAGACTTAGCAACATTCAGTGCAACAGAAAAGGTCACAAGAAATCGTGGTATGTCAGTATTGTTAAATAGTTCATCTGCCATCAAAATCCAAGAATTATTAAGCATCTATGTTAACTGTTAAGTTTTGGGGGGATGAAGACATGTTCTGCATTGAAAAATGTAGGGACTTTTTATGAGATTAGACCTTTAGATTGAGAGATGAATTTACAGGACAATAATGAACTGGCCTACAGCAAGCACAGCAGTTGTGTTAATTACTGCAGGTATGTAAGTGCTGTTGCTTAGCAAACAAGCCGCTGAATGGTTTAATTGAGTAGTTCATGGTTTTGTTTGTGCAGAGTAATTTTCACGGGTGAGCTTGAATGCCTTCTGCAAAGGTAAAGAAGTAATTGTTGTAATGGTAGTAAAATGAAGACTGCAATTCAGAAATGCTCCTCTTGCCATGGGATAACAGAAATTATTCTTATTCTGGACTTTTTGCTGTGAACGTGGTTGTCTTCTGTACATGAAAGGAGGTAAATGCTCCTCATCAAAGGGAATGAAAGCATAAGCCTACAATTCATTAGGATGCTGCTATGTAGAAGTGAAAATCCACTCAATGGGAGTAAAGCAATTTGTGCTTGCACTCAACTTCACTATATGCACAAAGTTTCCCTATATTTATCTTTAATTATGCATATGCAAATCTGAAAATCAGCTCTTCAGGAAATCCCAAGGGCTATATTTTCTGCTTGGTGTGATTTTAATTCTAGTTTAGTTAGTTTAGGGATTTGAATAATTTGTGAATCACTTCAGCATTGCTTGAGGCCTTCCAGTCCGGTCGTTGATCAGTGAGCTGGTGTAATGTACTTGTTTTTGCAGCTTATTTAGTGCCTTTTAAAATTTTGTTTCAGAGTTGCCAGTGTCTGATCGTGGCAATGGTGAAAATGAAACCCCTCCACCTCTCCCACCACATCCCAGCAAAGATCTGCTGGAGGAGGATTATACTCACAGGTTGGACTTCAAATATTCTTAATAATTATTGCTCGTTAGTGGTTGTGATAGTAGTTCTAACCGACTTGAAAATAACTGTTGGTTTTGTAAGAATTTGTACCATTGTTTTTAGCCACCTGGATGATCCTTTAACATAAACTGGTAATGTTATTTTACCGTTTAGTGCATTGTTCATTTCAGTTGTTCATAAACTACAGTACACCTCCTACCCATGCTGTATGGATCACAATTCTCAGAATGTGTGCCGTAAAACAAAAAGAATCCCCAAACGTAATCCCAAATTTAAAAAGTAGATATAAAACTATACCAATGGTGTGCTATAGATAGATGCAGTGCCTGACATCAAATAAACCACACAACCACATACAAACAGTTGGTACATCAAGAGAATAATAAAAGATAGAAAATATTTTTAACAGAAACCATACAACAAAAAAACAAAACACCCCAAACCCAACCCAAAACAAACAACAAAACACTAAAACTCAAACCATAATACTTTGGAATTCTTCAGAGTGTTGTGGCATTCTCCATAAGACCCCTCCAGGCTCCAGCCTCTGTAGAAATGGTGCAAGGCTGTAAAATAACTTTATGTTAGCAGATGAAGTATAATTGAGACAGGTGTTGTGGCAGATGTTTTCCTACTTTTTGTACCATATAAATGCAGTAGTTAAATAGAACTAGCAAAGTGCAAAATAAAAAAAAAAAGTATATGTATTGAAAAAAAAAGGCACATACTGGTATATTCCTCTTCTTGATATTTTCATCTGTGCTTAATAAAAGAGATGACTGTTAATTCTCAGAAAAGAAAAAAGATCAATAGCTGATTTTAAAATGCATGGCTTGGCTATAAGCAACGGGAAGAAGAAATGTATATTTGTGCATGCTTCAATTAGTTCAATTCTGTTCTAAACTAGTGTCTAAATATTTCACATTTGTTTGTGGTTTTTTTTTTCCTGAAGCCCTATCATAAATTCAGCAGTGCATTTAACAGATCAGCACATCAACTTCAGATCTTTGACACCAGCCAAGCAGCCTGAATCAATTAATCTGAAAGCCTCAAAAAGCATGGATCTGGGTAAGAAGGGATGGGGTGACATAGGTCAGCTTTTTAGTCTTAGCCAATCTGCACCATCTCAGTTTCTTGCTTTTCTTTCTTAAACACAAACATCAGGGAGTAAGTTCTGTAGAAGAGCTACAGTGATAGGGACAATGATCAGCCTCCTGCAGCATCTAATTGCAAGTACCCTTTCTATTGAAGCTGAAGAATGATTTTTAGTTTTTTTTCTCTCCCTCAAAGGCCATTCCATCCATTGTATTGAAATCTTAGCTGAGGAAAAGAGGGAGCATTTGTAAAAGAGCAGAGAGAATTGTGATTCAAGTTTTATATGTCTAAAAAACATAGCAAAACTGCAATAACAAGAGTAATTTTTGTGTAGAATATAAATGATTGCAAAACTGCACTGGACAAAGGCTAACCTTCCTAAGACAAGTTGTGTAATTCTTCATTGACAATTGCAAACAGAGGCTATCAAAGTGTTGCAGTAGATCTTTATAAATGCCTGAAGAGTGGTAAGGTTATGGTACTCTACCCATCAATGCTGTGCAGAAAATCTTGCAGGGTGGGTAAAGCAGAAAGTAAATGTTTCTTTCAATACTAGGGAAGTGTTTGTGGGTGGAAGATTGAAGTGTTATTGTAGTTGAAAACCAAGTCATATTTTAATGAGAGTTCAAGTCAAAATTCACAAGGTTCTTAAGCCTTAAAGAAAACCAAATAAGCTTTTCTTCTTTTTAATTCTGCTTTGTGGCACATTCTTTATTTTTTTCAAATGCAAATGTTAATGGAGTAACTTTGAGACCTAATATTAGGATGTCTTCAGTTACAGATTTGTGTGTTTTGTTAGATCAGAATTTGTACATTTCACACACAGTTTCAGGATAGCTCTTTGGTGGTGCTGCTATTTTTTCCCTGAAATTTTCTGGATTGATCTTGGGTTTTGTGTTGTGATTTTTTTTGTTGTAATCTTAATGTCATATTTTAATGTGACAGAAAATGTATGTGCTCCTCTAATGGAGTGCAAAGAAAGTCAAAAAGTTATTCATGCACAATGAGTGGGTAAGAATTCATTTGGATGAGTTCATAAGGCAGAAATTTAAAGCAACTGCATGACCAGAGCAGAAATTTGTCCTTTTGCAGTTTTGTAGCACTGTTTTGATGAAAAGTGATGCATTAGATACTTTCTAATGAATGGAAATCCTCCTCAACAAAGTAATGAGCTTTACACCCTTAAGTTAAAACCTGTATTGTATGTACTGTAGTACAAAAAATAATGTTCAACTTTACTGAGTCGTCTTTAGAAAGATTTACTCAGATCTCCCACAGAACTCACTATAAAGAATGCTCACAAGCAGCAGTGTAAAATCAGGCAATTTGAGTGCACTTGAGAACGTATTCAGAACTACCAAGTAACTTGTACTCCCTTCTGTCCTTGTCTGTGTTCACCAAATTCATTTAAGTAATCTGCACTTGACACACAGAAACAATGCTTTGAGAATGTATATTAGTGACTAAATCATAGTGGTTAAAAATGGAAATAAAATTGGGTGCAAAAATAAGATAAAATTTGAGTAGGAGGATGTCTCTAAGATCGTTCAAAAACTGTTGCTCGTAGAAGGTAACTGTTTAGAATACTCCTCCTTCTGTTAAAGTAAAAAAGCAACAAACAAACAAGCACAAAAAACTGCCACAAACAAGCAAAAACCAACAACAACAAAAAAGGGAGGCTAATCAGTCTAATTGGAGGCACTCAGGTTTTATACTTCCTGTATAGAGTGATATGAAGGTAAATCTATTACCTGAAACAGTCATTTAAAGAGCTGGTGGGACTGTGAAGTAACCACACCCATCTATGTTGTGTCACTAACGTATAAAATAGGTAAAGGAAAATTGTTTGTCAAATACAGAAACCGAGAAAGATGAAAGCTGAGAATTTTGCAGTTGTTTTCTAGCAAGCAGTGAAGCATTGTGTTCAACCTTCCACCTTTTGAAAAAATGTAACTGGATGTTTCTGGCTGAAGGGTGAAAAGAGCCATGAAAATCTGAATTGAAGTAACTACAAAATAAAATGCTTCTAGTGCAAGTAAAATCACAATAATTTGGTATATAAAACTGTGCTTCCAAGAACAGCATTCATATAATAGACACGTCAAAATGCATTTTCGAGGAAGGAAATTTACATATTTCGCTCATTACTTAACTGCAGTCGTGACCAATTGTAACTTACCCCAACGTGCAGCTGTGTACTCATTCATGATTTCAGTTCATTGTTTGCCACAAAAACCCACCAAGTGTGGCAACTGCTGCTGTCTTCATCTTCCAGACACAGAACAGGTTGTGAGGAAGATTTGTTCAGCACCACACTGAAACTATGCAGCAGCTTTAGTAGCAAAGAGAAGGTGTCCCCTGTCTGCAAATACCTCTGTAACTGCTAGGCCCTCTTTCTATAGCAGTCACTAGATGCTGTCTTCTTGTTACTTCTGTTACGTTCTCAAGAAATCACAGAATTAGAGCCCAGGGGGAGAGCTCTGAGACCTTACAAAATGTGGCTTAGATGCAGGTTCTTTCCTTCTAAATCAAGTTGTCTTTGAATCAGATGTCTCTGCAAATCTGGAGAGACATAACAAGCCTTTCAGGTTAGAAGGTCCAGAAGTCACCTGTACATAAGGGTAACATAATGAACTCAGTAGACAACAGAATTGGTGCGAAACAGGACACAAATGAGAAATCTGTACTACTATTCATTTATGAAACACTCAATTTTACCTTGAAATGTGTATTATGCATCCATTGCCTAAATTATAAGATTGCAGAGGCATGGATTACATAATAGTATCACCATCAGAAGGATCATCAAAAACAGATGACAGGAAATTTTAAACATGCAAGATGTGAGAATACAGATACTGCTACAGATTGTGAACCTTATGAAAATATAGTAAACTCATCAAATTAGGGAGTTAATTAAATGGTATAACAAGAGTCTGTCTGTCTTTGAGGGTTGATGTATACAAAAGAAGCAAATCTCTTAAGTATAAGACCAGTCTATAATTACACAGATTGACAGTGGAAACCCATTTAACATAGATGTTTAATTTTTCAGTTACATATGTTTTTAGACCCAGAAACCTTGAAGTACTTAATGTGTTTCTTCAGTCATATCTATTTAAAAAATTATTATTGTTGTTATTATTAAGTAATATCCTTAGTGACTACTGTTGGGAAATAGATGGGTAAAATCTGACTTGGAGTGCTTTTCTGTACTGACCAGAATTAGACTACATGCTAAGTTTGGACTTGTGCTTAAAGCATAGTTTTAGAAATAAGTACAACAAATTCAGAAATGCTAAAGATAGATGTTGTGTTGTCCCTTAACACTTAAGTGGTACACGTCTTCAAAATTTAAGGGCAGACTGAAAAAGAAGAAGAAATAATGTCTTCTATACAAACCACTGGAAAGATGATTTTATTTTTTTCCTTTCCTTTAACAACCTTCTGTACACACACATTTCCCCATGCATTACCACAGTTATTTAGAGGAGAATTCCTATGTAATAATTCATCAGAATCCATTTGCAGTAGTGGGTTTTTTTTTTTACTTTAGCTGTATTAAAAAGGTAATTTTTGTGGAGAATAAATGGCAGTATGTTGGGTTGGTTTTTTCTTAAAGGTTATATTGGAAGGTGAAAATCGGTGCTCTAAGAAAAAGAAAGAAGGTGTTTTATTGTTTATCTTCAACACCCTTGCTTTCCATAAAGCTTTATGCACAGGAATGATTTGGGCTATGAATAAATGTACTGTAAAATCTACAGCCATGGGAACTGTGTTCAAACGCATGAAAGTGTGGCTTGTTTTAACCTGAAGCAACATGAAATTGAATCATATGAGTATATAGCAATTTACTTGTGTATCTATTCAGGCAAAGTGCTGTGTAGATATATATGTGAGGATATTGGTATAATAACCCATGACCACTATCCCAAGGTACTGTTCAACTCCCCCTTCCTTTCCCCATAAAAAGCAAAAACCTGTAGATTTTATCTGATTAAGCTCTACAGCCTGAAGAAATGAAAATATCCTTTACTTGATTTTAAATGTGAATGAAAGATTATATGCTAAAATGTCATTAGACATAGTCAGAATTCCTTAACCTTGGGGAATATTTATAAAGATATCATCCAACATATATATATGTATATATATATATTCAGGAAAATTAGCAAGTGAATATGCAAGATGTAAGGTGAAGAGTATTCTGCATGGAAGCCGATATTTCACAAAATGCTAATTTCTTTGTTAGTGAAGGGATGCACTTGATTACAGTTCATACTTTTAGAACACATCGAAACACAGAAAGCAGTCTCACGCCCAGAAGGATGTGGAAAATGCAATCAAGATGCTACTAGCTATTAGCTGGTTTGTGGTTTGCTCTGAACCACATTGTTCTTATTCTGAATGTAATTTTGGATATTGAAATCAATATCTCAAAACATAGCCAAATGAGGACCAGACAGAGCTATGGATGTTACATTTCACCCTCATGTTTAGAATTGGATATAATTAAAACAATACCTTTTGGGAGATCCCCAGTGAGAGTTATGGTATTAGTGGGAAAAAAAGTGGTTTGATATTTTAAAGTCATTATTTTGTTAACTATGTTGTCTAGAATACATTCATTGGATACTTTTGGGTTGAAAGCAGCTTCAGGACTTTATTTAGGAGATAGTAAAATTCATCAGAACTTTAATGAGGAAACAGAAGATGGCCCAAAATTCTAACAGACTTTTCAATGATAGTGGTTTATAACAGTAATTTAACAAATCATCTATTAAGAAGAAAGACTTTTCAAAAACCAAAACTGTCTTTGGTTTAGGAAAACTGATACTGCTGATGACTCTGATTGTCCTTGGGATCAAGGGCCAAAAGAAATTTGAAAATTGTTCTAGGTTGTGTCATGAGTAACTCTCTAGTACTGTCTGATGTATGTTTTCCAAGGCTACCATGCAGAATAAATTTTTAGAAATGAACATGATGCAGTATTTTTAGTTTAAATGCCTTTCAAATTCCTGTTTGTGTGATCTATAAGTAGAGTATGAAACAAAATAATTTATTTAACTGATAGGGACACTGTGTATTGAAATGAGACTGAAATTAGCTTTATTCTGTATGAAAAGAAAGGCTTTTAACAAGGTCAATTCCATTACTCAGTTTTACACTAAATCTGTGTTGATGCAATTGAGGGGAAGGTGAACTGTGGCATAAAAGCAGAAGGGGGCAGGAGGGAATATCAGCTTTTTGGACTGGTTTTGTAGAAATCTAGCATTCAGGGAAGATTGCCATGGAGCAGGCTGAGAGCATTGTATGAGCTGTGATGGTAATTGAGTGTCCTGGTTACATTTGGGATAGAACTAATTTTCTTCTCAGCAGCTCACTTCTTAGTTGCTAAAATAGTGCTGTGTTTTGGATTCAATATGAGAAGAATGGTGATAATATACGGAGGATTTTTAGTTGTTGCTAAGGCCTTAAGGACTGCTCAGCTTCCTATGTTCAGCCTGGAGAAGAGGATGCTCTGGGGAGACCTGATAGCAGCTTTCCAATACCTGAAGGAGGCCTACAGGAAGGAGGGGGAGAGACTGTTTACAAGGGCCTGTGGTGACAGGATGAGGGGAAATGGCTTCAAACTAGACAAGGGCAGATTTAGATTAGATATCAGGAAGAAGTTCTTCACTGTGAGTGTGGTGGAACACTGGAACAGGTTGCCCAGGGTAGTTGAGGCACTTTCCCTGACAATATTCAAAGTGAGGCTCAATGAGGCCCTGGACAACCTGGTCTAGCTGGGGATGTCTCTGCCGACTGTGGGGAGGTCAGACTCAATGACCCTTGGAGGACCCTTCCGGCCTGGACCATTCTATGATTCTATGATGCACTAGTGTGCAGGAGCACAAGAAGCTTGTGTGGAGCACAGCCAGGACAGCTGACCCAAACTAGGCAAAGGGATATTCTCTACCACAGAACAGTCATGTTCACGATATAAATTGGGGGAGATGGCTGAGGGGTGGATCACTGCTCAGGCATCAGTTAGCATGTGGTGAGCGATTGCATTGTGCATCTCTTGTCTTTGCTGGGTTTTATTTCTCTCTTTTTGGTATATTCATTTTCATTACTACTATTATTGTAATCACCATATTTTATTATTACTATTACTATTTTTATTTTAGTTGTTAAACTGTTCTTATCTCAACCCATGAGTTTTAAGCCACAGCACAGAGCTGAGGAAATGGTAACACATGGTTGAGTTGGGAGTTTCTTTTGCTGCATTAATGAAAGTTTGAAGTGCACCTTCACTAAAAGTGAATCTTTTAGTGCACCTAGATTATTAAAGTGTTAGGGAGAGAAGATAACTATTAAGTTAATGTTCAGCTACTATGTGAAAGAAAGTACAGATGACAATGAAGTAACATTCTAGAACAGAATAAATCTGTTCCCTATGCTTGTCTTAAATCTGTTCCCTATCAGTGTCACCAACAAGTGAATGACAGATTAGATAAGGAACTTGTGCTTTAACCCTAGGAGTTTACAAGAAGTGTTAATGACATGCAGGAGATGTGTAGTGGCAGAGTTGGATCAGGTTTAGCCCAATACAATTTTTGTAAAACAGAAGTGAGAGAGGATTAGAGAAGGCAACAAAAGCATAGAAGAAGCTGTGATGGCCTCAATTATCAGTGTAACCTTCAAGAATAAGTAGTTGTGCCACTGGAAGAAATTGAAGACATTTGTGTCACACTAGCTGGGAAATTGCAAAACAATGTTGTTTTCTGCCAGGATAAAACCTTTCATTTAAAGGTAAATGTGTCCAGTGGACAGCATCAACTGTACTGCTGGTCCTTCAACAAGTAATAGTAATATAGTGAATGCAAGCTTAGCATTTTCATGTGCTTACACACAGGATGTATCCCTTGGGGCCCTTCTCTGAATACAATTGAATTGAAGTATTAAATCAATTCTAACAAAATTGTTCTGAAAAATCTAATTAGAGAAAACCTTGTATAGGTGAGAAAAAAGAATCCAGAATCTTGGTTTAGGTGTGATTTATTCCTGTCTTTGAATGTGCTGAGTGGGGCATCCCAAATGTTGTGTTAGATGCCATTATGGAAAAGATTTACCTCTTTCACTAGTTAAGTATAATTTATCCTTGGCCCATGTACATGTTTTTTTCCCAGTATCACTGTATTTCCAACATTGAAGTGAACGTGAGTCTATCAAGGACTCATCATCCTTCAGGAGTGAAGATAGTGGATAACCAGGTGACACCAGAACAGGGGATATGGGACCGTTATGTGAAGTTACACTGTCAATACTAAAACAAAGAGTGATGGAAATATTTGAAGACAATGCAAATCTACCCTTCCTCACATGTATATTTTGTTGCTCCTCTAGATGTTAGTGTAAAAACCTGTGATACTGTGGTACCACAGGACAAACCTAGAAGTGTGAGCAGCATTCTTAAGGGATGGTTGTAAGCAAACATGTGACACAATTTCTACAGAGTGATTTATGCCACTTCTAGATGGGGAAATGCTTCATCACCACTACGAAAAAACCTCAAAGGTGGAAGAATTATGTCACTGCCACTCTCACTGACTAAAATTAATTAATGATGTGGTGCCTTTGTTATGATTAAAGGGCTGGATAAAAATACAGTTCATCAGAAAAATCAGTGACCAATTTATAGCTTTGATTTATTTTCATGTGTTTATACCACAGGAATTGATGGATTCAAAAAAACCAGGGTATATCTGGTTTGGAATACAGCTGCTGTTAATTGAGAAACATATAATAAGAAATTTTATATTGAGCTTCCTATAGACTAATAAGGGTATCAGAAATATTTCTTTCCTAGAAAATTCTTTGATGTTTCAGTGTCTCGTCTTGTTACTTCTCATTAATTGTAATTTTAATCCTTGTTTGCTTCTTTTCTGAGTGCAGAACTGCAGCTAGTCTTCAAAGGTATGTGTCAATTTGTCCAGAAGAAATGCAAGTAATTTTCACACATTTAGAAGGTTTTAAGTAGCTCTCAGTCAATATGCAAAACTGAAATGTCTTTGGAAAACTGAACTGAATAATAGTACCTTGTAGCTTCTCAATAGTAGTAACTCCTCATTTGGGGGAAACAGCAACTGAACTTGGTAAAAGGAGGAAAATTGCTTATGACAATTGGCAGCAGCATTGATTTGTGCTTCTCTAAACCATAGTTGGGAGTTATGTTGACCTTTAAGTAAATTTCAACTGTATTTTGATGTAAACTTCAAGCATTACAGAAGGCTTGTTGTGTACTGAACTATTGAAAACTGTGCCTTTCAAATTAAATGGCTACTTGGTTATCTTGAGTAAGACACAGAATGGCAATCAAAAGATTTTGTGGAAGGATGGGGATGCATTGATGGGTGCTTTTGCTGTTGCTGAACAATACTACTTATTTTCTTAAAGTAAAACAGCACTCCAGAACATTACTGTAGGAAATCCTAATACATCTGATTATTCGTGGCATAAAGAATTGAGATTTTACCAATTGTGATTGTTGGCATAGTGTAAAAAAAAAAAAAACAAAACAAAAGAACAAAGCCATTAGCTGTTTGCTATCGGAAGGAAGAATTTGTTTGGTTTAGCAATAGCTCATCTTTCTTATGTGGTCTTGCATCCACAGAACTTCTGTTACTTTAATTTCAGCAGTTACTTTTGAGTACTGCCTGAATTAATATATAACTGGCTTCCCTGGTGAAAATACAGTTCCTAAATTACAGATATTGCTTTAAATGAGCCAGCATCTCCAGCACTGACAAACATTAATAACTTCATAAACTAACATCCCCTGGAGTTCCAGGGACATTTTGAAATGTGAAGTATTTGTTTGATTTACCACTTAGGTATCTTCTTCTTGGTGAATATATTCACTTCTTTGCAGTGGTCCTTCCCAGACTGTTGCTTGAGGTTTGTGCTTACGCTCCCCCAATTAGGTGGTTTCATTCTTTTGAAGTATTTTGCATTTAATGATTCAAGCTCAAAAATATCTGCAGTTTCTAGTAGTCTTCATGAAAACAGTTACAGTTGAAATTTTGTTATAAATGTTTTTCTGATGCATTCCAGTCCTGCACTGCACATTCCCGAGTGTGATCCTCTTGAGCAGAAATTTTTCATAGATATTTGCAATGTAATTACTTTTTGATGTTGCAATATAAAAAATAATCAGAATTTTTTCACTGTTTAAAATCTTTCAGGTGCCTTCTTGCAATGATAGGCCACACTAGTAGAATCTTAGAAGAGAAATTTCTTTATTTTTTTCAAAAGCATAAAAAAAAGATAGCCAGGGAAATACTATTTTTGTCATGCTGCTTTGTGGCATGGGACATCTTATGTACTTACTGAGTTAAATATTCAGTTACAAAGTTTTTCGCTTCAGCATACAAAGTATTTATCTCCCAGTAGCCTTTTGCTTCTCTTTTTGTTGTCTTCTCCTTTTTCCTAAAAGAAACAAAGGAAGGAATGGAATTCTTATCCAGTGGACTTTTTTGTGCTGCTCCTGTTTGATCTAACAAAAGACGGCCAGCCCAGAAGTCACTACCTAAGTGTTACATCCCATGAAATGAAAATTATCCCCTATATAAAACTTTAATTTCTGCATCTCCTTTGTGTGTGTGTGTGTGTGTGCTTAAACTCATAATGCTAAGCTTGTATTCTGGTAAGATTATTTTTCATTTTCTAATCATTTTAGTCTTCCTTTTTTCCCCTCCAGTATTAAAATTTAATTTTTGTCTGTGAAGCTGGTGTGTAAAGTATGATTAAGTTACATGGATTTATCCCTTTTAATAATGTAATATGTAGTTTCAGGCAAACCAAGTCATCAACATAGTTTTTAAAAACTGCTGTGAACCTTGGTGTCTACTTTTTTTTTTTTTCTCCAAGCTCCCATGTACTGTATATAATCTGCTCCAAGTAATTATCATGTATTATGGTGGCTGCCATTAATGACTGCTGTGATTACGGTTGCAAATCAGTTTCCATTATAATCCCTTGTTTTCATGTAATCGTAAACTGTCAAAACATTATACTTTGGAAGTGAAGTTTTCCACAATTGTTCTGTTTAGAGGCAAATTTGAGGGGAGAAAGGAGGAAAAGGAGTTTGAACTATCCCTATAACAAATCCTTGACTAGTCACATTGCATTGTAGGATACAAATGCACATCAATGAGCTAAATAGTTACCATTTCCAGGAGCTAGGAAAACTTAGAAGAAAGGTTAAATGACAAGGAGTACAGAACTGCCTTGAATTTTGGTTGCACTTATAATTTTGCCTAGCCCCACTGCTATATGTTTTGCAGCACTTCTGCAGAACACTGCAAACAGTGTTAGTCTTATTTTATTAGCATCTACATCCCACAAAAAACCTACACTGTTAGTTTTACTGATAATCAGATGACAATCATATTGCAAAAGCAGAGAAGAGATACACTGGTCAGTTGTGGATTCATGCTTCCGGTTATGAATCCCACTCCTGAATCTGATACTGGATTTCTTGAGGGGAAAAGTTTCCCTAAAAGTGGGAAAGCAATATAAGAAAGTACTTACAGTGATTGTTTTCCCAGTAGTAGTTCCTAAATGTCAATAAGTACTGCACTGCTCTTTCTGGTGCAGAAAATAACATGTTCCTGTATCACTGCAGATAAGCCCATATGTAAACTTTTTGCAGTGACCACTGCACAAAGCTTGTTTAAGTTTCCGTGTATAATATTTTTGGTACAACTTAGCAACTTATTTTACTGTACAAAGAGATCACATTTTAAGGCATAATGTTAGTGAGCACTTGGGCAGGCAGACTTGAAGGATAAGCTTCCAACCCTAGCATTCATTTCCTGTGCTTGTTTTATCATCCCTAACATTAATTTAGCACCATTTCTTTGCATAGAATTCATTTTAAGAAATGGTGATTGGTTCCTTCCCCTCAGCCCTCTGGGAGAGTCTTTTAATTAGTTTCTTGAGATATATGATGATAAACTGAAGTACTGTTACTGAAGAAAATATATTATTTTTGTTTCATTCTGAATATGCTTCTCCACTAGTCGATCTGCAAACTGTTGCTACTGTAAACATCTTTCTTTACAAGACATTGTGAAATACTACAAAGGCATAGTTTACAGATAAACTAAAATAAATCATAACATAGGAAAATGCATAAGCCTTCCAAAAGGTTAGGTTTTGGGAGACTCAATTGTCCCTAGAGGGTCTTGTGAGTCAGTGAGAAGCCCTGCAAAAGGAAGTTTTCCAGTTCTGGATTCTTTTTACAGCTGAGGGCTTTGATCTGAAAATATTACAACTCTCCTATGCCTGGTGATTTGTCTGGCAAGATGAGCTATTTACAAATGCAACCACTCTTCTGACAACTCAGTTTTGAGTATGTAAGTGCTGAAGTCCTGATCTGTAACCCACAAGGACTGCTGGTAGTCCTCTTATTGGTTTCAGCGGGCTTTGATTCAGATAGTTGGACTTTGAAGCACCCCAGGTGGATTGGGTAAAAAAAAAAAAAAAAAAAAAAGGCTTTTAACAAACAATTATAATTTAAAGATTTAGGATGCTGTGTGCCTAGAATAATTTGACAATGTTTCAAAGGCTTATAAATTTAAATATTTCTGATCTTTGTGTCTTTTCTTTTATTTCTCCAGTGGCAGATGAAAGCAAAGTTGGTTTGTTGGCCGGACACAGATCGGGTAAGCTGTTCTCCTATTTTGAGGAAAAGTCAGCAACTTGGAAGTAGTATGAACAGTAAATTAAAACCAGCTTACAGAAACTGTGGGGACTAAAGACATTGCAAATTAAGGCACTACTTTCTATGCGCTGGACTCCAAGTTGAACAGTGATGACTTAAGCATTGTTCTTTCTCAGGCAGGCTGTGTAGCTAAGTCATTTGCAGGAAGAGCTGTACCTTTTTCAGTGCAAGTGTTGTACACTGCAGAAGATACTCTTTCAAATAAGGGCAATTGCAGTGTGTCTTGTGGAGTCTTAAACAATACACATTTTGAAAAAACTAAATCTCTCTTGCTCCTTGCTCTGATTTCCACTTCTATTACAAGGAATATCAAAGATAACATAAAAAAAATTATCTGCATTAATAATAATCATTATCGTCATCCAGAGCTTTTCCTTTCATTGTGCTTGTGTAGTAGAAAAATGAGTCTATACTGCTGTCATTACTGTACCTATTTATGGAATCAGTTCCACAAACCATGCCGTGGCATTGTACAACTTGCAGTTCTTGTATTAAAAGAATTTTCAAGGAGTAGTCAGGTAAGATTGTAATTTCTCATAGGCCATGGATAAGTTGACATAAGAATCCTTAAACTTTCTAGAAAACTCAAGTTATTTGGCAGCCTCCTCTGATGTTAAAAGCCCTGAAGTTTCAGGCTGCTTCTTTGTAGTGTGATTGGATGTTACCTTTATCCACTCTTCTGCAGGACTGAAAAATCTGTATTCATGTAAAAGGAGGTCAATTATGAGATGCTTGATTGTTTGTAGTATTCCTCCTCTCTGCAACTGGATGTCCTTCTTTAGTTCTGTGTGTGGATTTTCCTTATCTGTAGACCTTTTCCTGAACTTTGTAGAGAAATTCTTTTTACATTTTCCTGGCATCTTTCCTCAGACTGTGAACTTCTTGGATTCTTTCTGAATCAGGGGGTAGTTCATATGTCTTGTAACACTATCACTCCTGAGGAGAAAAAATTCTTTCAACTTTTTGTTTTGGGAATGTGAAAGCTTCAAAGAAATGATCTTGTCAGCTTGAAGAAGCTTGGATTTTTTCCCATTCAGAGAAATTACTACAAACATTGCAACAGCATGCAGTTTTCTACAGATCAGTGGAATTCACTGCTATCAAAGAGTATCAGAGGGAAACCTGGTGAGATCACAACTCACTGGCAATCAGTTGTTATAACTACATTAAGCTTTATAATGCTACTTTTATCAGTGTTTGATCTTTCTTCTGCACACTTCAGATTCTTGAGAACTGTGACTTTGAAAAGTTTTCTATTTGAAGACACCTACACATTTTATATGAAAATGTGGACACACACTTATTGAACTTTGGTTTGTTTGCTTTATTTATCCTTTATATGTCCTCTTACATGTACCTAAGATCTTTTATTCAGAGACTAAAATCAGTGGCCAAGGAATCACCTTAGGGAAATACACAGAGATCCTACAGCTTGTTTCTTTTTTTCCCCTTCAAGACTAAAAGGACCTAGCCAACATCTGAGAATATTGGAGTATAAATGATTTTTCTTTGTTCTTTCCACTTTAAATACTGCTCAATTACTGTTGAATTTTTTTTTCTCCTCTGTATCTTCCATTTTTTTAACCCTTCATAAGGAGAAATCAAGCTAGAGTTTCAGCTTTCTTAGTGTTCCACTCATATATTTATTTTAAAGGTATGCTCAAGAACATAACGTGCTGTTTCTCTGGTCCCTGTTTACTGTGGGCTTCTTTGGAATTGTATATGCTACATGAATTTTGGTGACATTCAGTCCCACCACAGAGCTCTTGTTTTAGCATTGTTCACTGTGTTGCCTTCCTAGAGATACCTTTTTTTAAGAATGTGTGAAGGGAAACATTGCAGCTTCTTATGTTGGGCTCAAAACACCATTATTTTCTGATACAGAATGAAGAGCTTCCATACTACTCTAGACTTCAGGAAATGTATTTCTACACAGAATTAATTATCACCTACTAACAACCAATGCAATTATCCCTTCTCTACTTCAGCGTGACTTGTGCTATGAAATACTCAGTTGAGTAATTCCCTCTGGGGAAATACCCTTTCTGTTCTGGTAGAGTGGTTCTTCAAGTATTTAGTCTCAGCTTTTGGTGTAGCTACTGTATCCCTTCCTTATTACATGTTACTGAGCATCAAGGAGTTGGTAGCATGTATCCATTCCAAAAAGATTGTCACAATTCTGCAGAAGACCAAGGCATTAGAAGCATCTGTAGCTTATATATATATTGCACCCACAAACAGTACTTTGTTGTTTTCTTTAAAAGTAGATTTTATTTTTAGAATCATCTCTGGACACATCTGAGCTTTTGAACACATTCTAGGACAAAATGGCTTGAGACGTATTTCTGTATTTCACTCTCACAGAAATACATGTGTGAGTTCTGGTTCTCATAGCTGACCTGTCCTTCGTCCTGTCAGATGGAAGCCTCCTGCAGTGCTTATAGGTGTTCTTAGTGTGCAGGTGTTTCCACCCTACCACTGGCAAAAGCATTGATGCAGCCTACTTGGCCCTTTCTGGAAAAGACATGGGGTCAGAAGCATCTTCTCTGAATCCTCTAAGGATTTTGTCCTCTGTAAGCTTCCTGTGTGCTCAGCAGTGGTGTGTCCACATTCACTGAACTCAATTCCGATGATGAGAATGAAAAGCTAGTTGGTGCCTCTATCACAGAGCACAGAAGATCCCAAAAAAATTCACAAAGATAAAAGCTTTAGCTCAGTTTTTCATGAACTCTTATCTTCTCAGAAAAGCAATTCGGAGACAGCTAGGAGAACACTCTTAGAATGGCAAAACTGTTGTCAAATATTAGCTGATTTACATCAAATACTAAAATTGAATACTGCATTCTTTACAGATTTTTTTTTTTTTTTTTTTGGTGTTCTGATTTACTGCTTACACCACTTTTAGTCTGTATTGACTGTCTGCTGAGGCCTCTGCTGACACAGCTCTTTTGGATGATGCAGTGCTGGAGAAGAGCTGATGAGACTTCCTTTATGAGCTCTGACATATTAATTAGCAAAATGGGCAAAAAAGCTTTCCTATTTTTATTTTAATGTCACTAGACCATGCTTTTGGCTGGAGTTATCTTTCAAGGCAGTTTTGAGATGAGACAAGTTGAAGATCTTATTTTCTTGCTGGCTGCAATGTAAGGAACATGTGACTGGCCTACAGATTAGTACTGGCAAGACTAAATTATATGGGGGTAGCTCTGTTACCAAGATGAATTTGAATTAATCCTATATGGTAAGACCTATAAGTTAGGACCTGAGTAGGAAAAAGCTGATTGGGATAGTTTGAAGGATACTTTTGGTCAAGTTCTGCGCCTTGCTGTTAATTTTGCTGACAGTGTGGTTACCAGGTTACTGTTAAGCCTGTGTAGCATTCATGTTCTGGGAAAGAAGGCTTAAAGAGGTGGGTGTACAGCTAAATTCTGAAAGGTCAGGGCTTGGATGAGGTCTGAATGGTGGCGCATCTGGCAGACCTCCAGTCTGTACTGCTTCATGTATGGGTAACTGAGTTGTGCTTAACTTAGGATTCAGACTGGGACTGGAGATCATTTGTAATAAGGAAGGTTAAAGGTTTGGCTTATTTGTGCATCCTTTAGTGCCGGGATCATTTTTTCTGGGGTTTCATTAAGGCTAAAATAAGGATTAGAATTATCATTTAAGCCACAGAAATGGTTGAAAAGTTAGGTTTATTGGTACATTTTGTATGACCCACCAAAATAGGGCATGGAAAGTGCAACAGATTAAGCTCCACTGTTAACTTCAGGGAGTGTCTTGAAGTAGATGCTAAATTGCATCTATACAAGTGTAAGCTGAGTGTCCCCTTTGGCTTTAAAATTGAGCAGCACAGGCTTAACCCCTATCTGTGCTCAGGATTCAGGCTGCATCTGGAAGCTGTGCCTGGTATTATCCTAACTCCTGAACCATTTCTAGGAAGTGTTTGTGAGAGCAAAACAGATGTTATAACACATTCTAGTGAACTTAGGTGTGCCCAGCCACTGCTATGTTTGCAAATATAAACATAACCTGTGATTTTAAGAACTCCAGCGTAGTCTTTAGCAGAGACAAGGAAGGGTCTGGTGCAGGCACAGTCCACTGTGTTAAAGGTTGTTCTTGGGACTTGGATTGGTTGCTGCAATTTGAGTTCAGACTTGGAAAGGCAGGCAAAACTGGAGAACATTCATTTTATTATATGTACTGGAGGAACCACTCAAAGGTTGAGTTATTGGAACACCAGCAAAGTCTGTTGGTTTATGCATACTTCTGTAGTACACAAAGCTTTCTTTTAATCAAGGATTTTGTTTCACGGTTAACAATTTAGATTGAAGAGGTGCATAGGGAAGTGGTGTTCTCTCTTTATGCCAGATCACATCATTTTACTGAACAAGCCTTCTTGCTTCTGTAGATGTCATTAAAGGTGAGCTTTTCAAAGGTGGCATTGGATTTGGTACTGAGTTCATAAGGATTTATATTGTAACTAGGTCCACAGTAGAAAAGACTCATGTAAATGGTTGAGCTGCCTGGTGTATGCAAGCAAAGTGCCTGTCCAAACAAAGATCAACTGAAACTGTGTGGCATATAGAATCTGACAGTTATCTTTACATTTGTGAGAGGAGAAAAAAGGTTGGCTTTAGTTCATTTTATTTCTCTTTAATATCAAGGGTGTAATATTGGCTGCATCCATCATTCTTGCAAGTGTGAAGGGGAATTGCCTACTTTGCAGAATGCAGTACACCTTAGCAACACAAGTGTAGCCCATCCTAACCTCTATATCTTGGCTTGGATACTGGAGACAAGCAAACTGGAGGCACTGTAAGCTGTGCAATGTGATTATTCCCTTAGTACAGCCACTGTGGTGTCCAGTGCTATTTTGGTTTGACTGACATGAAACCAAATGCAAGTATTGTTCTATCGTACTACTCAAAGCCATGCCTCTTTAGGCTTTGAATAATTAAGCTGTGGGTTAATTTTGATGCTTAATTGTAATTGGAATTTTTTTTGCAATATATTCATTCTTATACTGTTACTTTCACTTTGGGCTTCTCTCCCTGGATGATTGTTTTCTTGTGGTGGTGGTGTTAGTAATAATAATATCAACCTAGTAATAATAGTATCAACCTTGATTATGATTCTCCAAGCAAAGTGTTCCTTAGACTGTGTAAGTCAAAAATAAATAGTTTTCATCTATGAATCTGTACAGACTCTTGCACTCAAGAAACAACAAATAAGATACTTTTTCCTGCAGGTCATTTACAGAGTTAAGGTAGTCTTCTGTAGTTATGTCTGGTAAGGTCTAAAGTCAAAGATGTTACATTGAATCTGTTATATCATTGGGACTTATTAAGGATTTCTAGTCCAGAAGTTAGAATGCTTAGCTTTCACTGAATCTCTACTACTTGTTGGTTTTTTAACTAATTTTCAAATATAGCTTGTCTAGTGAAACTAGAATGATACATTACTTTTCATAGCACTCCATGCTAGTATGGCTTCACTACTCCTTGTTTACTTTTGTTTTTATAAAGTATCTGTAGTTTCCATGTTATAGATGGTTCTAACCATCCACCTACAATTGTTAGGTCTTGGAAGGGAGGGTGGCTTGTTGAACACTCCAGTTGTGCAAGAACCAAAACTATGCTGTGACCAAGCCCGTGGAACAGGGCAGTGTGATACTGAACTGCTGAGCTGCAGGATTTTTTTTCAATGTCTTAATGGTCAGAAACTGGAAGTTTGTGGAGGTACTACCCGAGCCTCCAGCTTTCACAAACTTGATTTCTTCTAGTGTTTATAGTGCTAAGTACACTCTATGAATGTTTAGTTAGAAAAACTTTCACTTGTGTTGTTGGAACTTCATGTATTTTAGCCTGTCAGAGATAGGAAAATGTATTGAAACAAGATGAAAATAAAATTAGAACTCTTGTCAAGTTCTAGCATTTTTTTTAATTTTTTTTTAGCAAGAGAAGCTCAGACTGGAAATTCCAGATATTGATTCTTTTTAAGAGGCTATTAAAAATGGGGCTGATGCAACAATCTCTCTCTTCCCTCCCTTTCTTCCCACTTCCCCTATCAAATTCTATGTATTTCTGCATGAGAAGTTTGATTTTTCACTGACTCAGGAAAAGGCAGGCTGGACACCTACCAGTTCTTGTGCTTCAGACACTTATTCTAAATTAACAGAACTTGCTATATTGATGAATTTGAATGAAAAGCAGTTTGCCGGTCAAATTCTCATCTGAATGGCAGATTGGCAGTCTTTACAGCCCCTCTTGCTTGCCAGGCCTGTGTGGCTCATAGATAGCCTGGTTAGATGTTTCTTCTCTATGAAGGGAAACAAGCTCTCATTCGCAAGATGAAATGTACAATTTTATTCCCCCAGTAACACCAGCTGCAACTACTCCTTTGACAGCTTTCTTTCCTTGTTTTTGAAGACTTTATTAGCTGTGTGATGATGATTGTGTGACCCCTTTTTTGTTAGGTCCTGAGAAAGTCATCTATTGATAAAAATCCCTCACTTGAGGGTGCAGTTTGATGTTGTGATGTTGACCTAAAAGCTTGCTGCTGCTGAAAATGCTGTTAAATCGTCATGCCACCTATCCACAGCAGCCTGGTTCCCATTATTTCCCTTACTCCAGTCTCACAGCTTAGCTGATGGGATGGTTGAGAGGAAGACCAGTCAAAAAAGTAAACCAAGAAAGACAGAAGTGAATAATGCTGGGCTTATCTTCTCAAACCACTCATTTCAGAGAGACAACCTTGCATGCTAGTAGAAAGGAAACTGGGCAAGTGGGTGGACATGAGAACTATGGTTTTCAGAGGCAGTTGCCTATTTAATCACCTTATCTGCCATGTCATACCATATCCTTATCAAATTCCAATGCCAAACCTACACTGATTTAAAAATAAAATAACTTCTGAAAAGACTGTTTTACTTGTCATGGATAAAATTACTTGCCCAGTGCCGAGAGCAAGAGGGAAAAAATAGCAATAAAACCTCTGCAAACTGAAGAAGAGCATCCCTGCTGTCTCATCCTTGATTTGCAAGAATCTTCTCTTAAATCAGTTACTCACTTTGACTTTCTTGGATTCTTTGTGTTCTGTGAATAACTTCTTGCATGCATTGTATAAGATACAGCAGAGCAATGTCCATTGATATTTCTTTGAACTACAGTCATTAAAGTGAATAGATCTGATCTTCAGACAACAAGCTTGCAGGAGAAACCTTCTTTCCCTCAATCTTCTTGTCTGTGATTTAGGATCTAGAGCAGAGCTGAATGTGGACCAACTGCAGTGCAGATGCAAATTCAAGGGTCCACGATTGAAGTTTAATGACATAGCATAGTTGATTTAATGTTATTCTCTCTTCTGAAGAAGATCCTATTATAGCCTTGTATTCATAAATGCCTAGCCACATGTTTGTGCTGTCTTTCTATACTGGTGTCATTATTATATTTATAATTCTGCGATGAGCTGTTGCAAGAATCTAACCTAATAGAAAAAAATCCCCCCAAAAGAAATATATATTCTTCTGGTTTAGTTAAGGGAACAAGAGAAAGGAAGTTCAGGAGAAGAGAAGAATGGTTTTGTAACTGACAGTATTTGATCTTGGGATCAGCCTTAGCTGAAGGAAGTTGGCTGGGTTGCAGGGGGTAGACAGACACATCTGAGGGAGAAAGCATGGATGAAAGAAGATTTGCAGATCTTCAGAGATGTCTGTGCTGAAAGAAAGGAAGTGGGGGAGCAAGTTTGAGTCTCTATTTCTTGTCCTGAAGACTAAACCAAAAGTGAGCTTCTGAGAGATTTAACAGCTGGTGCAACTTGGGTTTGTGTGGGTTTGGCTGTGTGATGTTACTTGCTGTTAAAGGGCTATGGCTGTTTTTTCGCTTTGTTTGGGCAGCTGCACTCTGGATTTTGCCCTGTCCCAAGGAGTGAGAGACAACTAAGTAGGCCTTGGGGACAGTTGAGTCTCACAAGAAGGGAGAAGCTTTCATAAGTGGCAGGTAGAATGAAAATGCAGCTCAGGCAGAAAGGATAATCTTCCTTAGGAGCCACTGTATAGGGTTTCTTTCAGACCAACTGATTACAGAAAGCTGCTGAACCATAGAACAAATGGAGCTCCAGCTGGGGAAGGATGATGAGCTGGTTGAGAGCATATGGGTGAAGATTAAAGGGAAGACAGGGGAAGGTGATGTTACTGTAGGGGTCTGCAACAGGCCACCTGACCAGCAAGACCAAGCAGATGAGGCCCTCCACAGGCAAATAGAAGTGGCTTATGTCCTGGTCCTCATGGGGGATTTCAACCATACTAACATCTGCTGGAGGGACAACACAGATAGGTACCAACATTCCAGGATGTTCCTGGAATGCATAGATGACAACTTCCTCCTCCAAATGGTAGAGGAACCAATGAGAAAAGGTGCTGTGCTGGACCTTGTTCTCACCAATAGGGAAGGGCTGGTGACCAATGTGAGGCTCAGGGATAACCTTGGCTGTAGTGACCATGAAGCAATAGAATTTAAGATCCTCAGGGCAATTGGGAGGATGTTTCCCAAGCTTGCAACCTTGGCTTTTAGGCATGCAGACTTTGATCACTTCAGGGATCTGCTGGCCAAAGTATTGTGGGACAAAGCCCTAAAGGAAAGAGGGGCCCAGGACAGCTGCTCAGTGTTCAAGGATCACCTTCTCTGTGCCCAGGAGCAAAGTATACCCACAAAGAGGAAAGCAGGAAAGAATGCTAGGAGACCTGCCTGGATGAGCAAGGAGCTCCTGGACATGCTGTCACACACAAAGAAACTCTGCAAGGAGTGGAAGAAAGGACAGCTGGAATGGGGACATATAAGGAAGCTGCCTGAGCAGCAGGAGACCTGATTAGAAAAAGTAAAGCTCGGTTAGAATTAAGTCTAGCCAGGGAGATCAAGGGGAACAATTGAAATTTCTATAGTTACATTGATGGTAAAAAGAAGACTAGGGAAGCTGTGGGCCCCTCTCAGAAAGGAAACAGGTGAACTGGTGACAAGTGACATGGAGAAGGCTGAGGTTCTCAATGACTTCTTTACCTCAGTCTTCAATGGCAAGGGCTTCAGTCACACTCCCAGAATAATGGAAGGTAATGGCAGGGACTTGAAGAAGGAACTGCCCATGGTGAGTGAAGATCAGGTTTGTGACCATCTGAAGAACCTGCAAGTGTTCAAGTCCATGGGACCTGATGGGATACTGTGCTGAGTGAATGGGCGGAGGATGTTGCTAAATCATTGTCTATTATATTCCAAAAGTCATGGCAGTCTGGAGAGGTCCCCACTGACTGGAAAAGGGGAAGCATAACCCCCATTTTCAAAAAAGGGAAAGAGGGATGACCCAGGGAACTATAGGCCTGTCAGTCTCACCTCTGTGCCCTGTAAAATCATGGAGCAGATCCTCCTGGAGGCACTGCTGAGGCAGAAGAATAACAGAGAGGTGACTGGGTGCAATCAGCATGGCTTCACCAAGGGCAAATCCTGCCTGAAAAACATGGTGGCCTTCTATGACAACATTAATAGATGAAGGTTGAGCAACCGATGTCACTTAGCTGGACCTGAGCAAAGCCTTTGACATTGTCCCACACCACACCCTGGTCTCCAAGCTGGTGCAGTATGAGTTTGATGGGTGGACCATTCAGTGGATAAAGAACTGGCTTGATGATGGCTGCACCCAAAGGATGGCTGTCAATGGGTCCATGTCCACATGGAGGCCAGTGACAAGTGGAGTCCCTCGGGGATCAGTACTGGGAACAGTGTTGTTCAACATCTTTGTTGGTGACATGGACAGCGGCATTGAGTACACCCTCAGCAGCTTTGCTGATGACACCAAGCTTTGTGGTGCAGCAGACACACTGGAGGGAAGAGATCCATCTAGAGGGACCTTGCCAGGCTGGAGAGTTTGGCCCACAATAACCTCATGAGGTTCAACAAGACCAAATGCAAGGTCCTGCATCTGGGTCAGGGCAATCCCAAATACCGATATAGGCTGGGCAGGGACTGGGACTGGCTTGAGAGCAGCACTGAAGAAAAGGACTTGGGGGTGCTGGTGGATAAGAAGCTCAACATGAGCCACTAGTGTACACTTGCAGCCCAGAAAGCCAATCACATCCTGGGCTGCATCAAGAGAAGCATAGTCAGCAGGTTGAGGGAGGTGATGCTCCCACTCTACTCCACTCTGGTGAGACTCCACTCTGGTTAGTATTGCATCCAGTTCTGGAGCCCCTATTACAGGAAGGATCTGGAGGTGCTGGAATGTGTCCAGAAAAGGGCCACAAAGATGATTAAAGGGCTGGAGCACCTCTCCTATGAGGACAGATGGAGAGAGTTGGGACTATTCAGTCTGCAGAAGAGAAGGCTCCAAGGAGGCCTAATTGTGGCCTTTCAGTATCTTAAGGGGGCCTACAAGAAGGCTGGGAAGGGACTTTATAGGGTGTCAGGTAATGATAGGACTAGGGGGTATGGAACAAAAATAGAAATGGGTAGATTCAGATTGGATGTTAAGAAGTTCTTCACCATGAGGGTGGTGAGACACTGGAACAGGTTGCCTGGGAAGGTGGTAGAAGCCCCATCCCTGGAGGTTTTTAAGGCCAGGCTGGATGTGGCTCGAGTCAACCTGATCTAGTGTGAGATGACCCTGCCCATGGCAGGGGGTGTGGAACTAGATGGTCCTTGGGGTCCCTTCCAACCCTAACAATTCTATGGTTCTATGATGTGACCATGTAAAAGCCTAAGTTGAGCATAAGCTTTTATTTCACATCGTCTCACCCAGCAGAAGTGAGTTTTCTGTACTACAAAAGTGTAGTGAAACAGCCCTAGCTGCAACAGCAAAGCCCTTTCCATGTTCCCACTTTTAGAACAGAAGTACATCCGCCAGAAAGTCCTGAACAACTTATAGCTTCCCTGTGAAGGAAGTTTGTGTCCTAAATGTGTGCCAAAGATAGACTTTTCAATTTGACCCCCACTAAACAGAACTTTACAGAGTGCTCCTGTGAATGCCTAGCTAGGGAAATGCTTGCTAGAGCTGCAACATGAAGTTTATTAGAGCAAGATGCTGAGAGTGATTCGGGGTGTCAGGAATGCCTCATTTTTACATGTGGGTAAACTTGGAATGGAGAGTCTGCATGGCTGTAATGATGATCTTTTCTCAGAGGAGAAGGCCTGGTCTGGCAGATAACCAAACTGCAGTCTTCAAAACTAAACAATAGAGGTGAAAGATTTACTTTTTTTCCATCTCAACAATGTGGGAATTACGCATTACCCAGTGTGAACTGTTGGCATCCAGGGATTGCAAACCAACAGTGCTTTTCCTTATGGAGTATTCTTTGCTCCAGGAGCAGAGAAAGGGTCAGGAACTTTGTGTAATGTCACCTGTGAAATTTCATGCTCGTCTGTTACCCAATGTTGCAGGTCCCTTATGATACAGAAGTGACTAGGAAGATGAAAATTCAACTGACAAAGATTTTTTTCCTAGCCAGTATACTCATACATTCATATTTTGTTATATGTCCTGTTTTCTTCTTTAATTTCCTGAAGCAATTCTGGCATATTGTTATATTAACTGAGGCTTGGCGAGGGAGGTGGTTTGATAGTCACATTTCACAGTTGCTATTTCTTCCCCTGGTCAGTATTTCTGAATATTGTTCTGTGCAGAAATCAGTGAAGCAAGTTAAAACAGTATTAACCTCCCCCAAACATTTAAGTGGTATGAAATGCAGACTTTAAATAGTTGTAATGAGAACATCCATTTACCATGAGGCCTGCTAGTATTTGAAATAAGTGGTCATTTTTCTGTGGTAAATATGTTGTCCAGGTCAGCTTGCAGTGGACTGAAGCAGTCTAAAGTACTTTCTCTGGTAAATGGTGCAGTGCTGGCCCAAGTTATCAGGTGTAGGCTCTTTGGGACATGCGTTCACTTCCTGAGACCTGGTAATACTTCACACTGTGACTGTCTGTGCTGAGCCTGCCACATTTCATGTCTTTGCTGAAAGTTTCTGCTTTGAATTGGAGCTTCCTACTGCCTCCTAATCCAGGTTGTTTCTGACATGAGAGCAAGAGAGCTTTTAAATATGGTGGCTGTATCTGTATGAGGAGTGCTATATCTGGCAGAAATAAAGCTTTCTCTGGAAGCAGAAGCAGTGTAACTGTGTTATTGCAAAATTTCACACAGGGTAGTAGATACTGCAGTTCTGCAGAACTGGTTATTAAAACTTGTGACTTTAACATCTCTGGATCATGGAATATTGTGCCCAGTAAAAATTGCTGCTAAATTTGAAGTGACTGGAGAAGGCAAAGAACAAGAAGAAAGAATAGACTAGACTAGACCAAACCAGATCAGACCAGACCAGGTTGGAAAAGATCTTTGAGATCACCGAGTCCACCCTATCACCCAATACCATCTAATCAACTAAACCGTGGCACCAAGCACCCCATCAAGTTGCTTCTTAAACACCTCCAGTGATGGTGACTCCACCACCTCCCTGGGCAGGCCATTTCAGTGGCAAATTATCCATAATCAAAGAAACAAGTTTTAATGTTGAAGAATGTACATTTAAAATTGAAGAATGTGAAGAATTTGGTATGCTTTTTATTGAATCCATGATGACTGTAAACATGACAGAGCCGCCAGGAAACAAATTTAATGTTTAAAATCCTGGGGGTCTCTTGCTGTATGTTCATCTTTAAATCAGAGGGCTTCTCTGGTGATGGTACCTGAACAGATGGCTTATGACTGAGAGTAAGGTGATTTCCATCATGAAGCTCCCTCCTTGGCTCTAAGAAAAAACCTGGAAACAGCAAGTGGACCCACCAGATCACTTGCATTTCTAGGGCCTTGTAAGGCACTTCGGTCATCAGCTCTTTAGCTGGTGAAGGCCAGACAGCATCCATTTCAGAAAGCAAAATGAGTTGCCTCAGAGCACATCTTCTGTAACTGAGGTGAAAGTGTTGATACCATTCTAACTCCCCTGGGTAACATTTACCACCCTCTACAGTTAGAACTGGAGTCACAGCCTTCCTGCCAGTCTTCCCCCTGGCTGTTGGGTTTGTGTTCCTTTAAGCAGTGTCTGCTTATTTTCAAGCTATCTGGTGAATGATCTGCAGATGTTCGGGAAAGACCTTCACAGTGCTAGATACTGAAAAGCTGGCTATGATCAGGATTGGCAGCTACTGTGATTCTTTTAGTTACTTGTTATGACCAAAGAGACCAACAGCCATTGCTGAATGCTTCATTTTACTAATTCCTTCCCTCCAGGAGTTGAATTTTTGCTGGGCATAATATTCAGTGCTGGCAGTGGCTGTCCTGAAGTCATTGGTGCCAAACAGTTAATGAATTTGGAAAACTTCCCAGATAATACATCTGGCCCTCTAACTTATACTTCGGAGTATGAAGTATGAGATGTAGAAAGAAGAGCGCTGAACTAAATGAGCTACTGGCTGGAGAGGGGAAGGGAACAATTTTCTGTTGGGTTTTTTAAAACTATTTGATATTTTAACATTATGTATCCCCACAGAAGAGTCAAGTGTTGTGCTTTTGCTAGGCTTTTGTTTATTTTGTTCAGTGTTTTTTCCTACATTTTTTAATACCAGGTATTTGCCAGTTACCTTCTGAGGCTTTAATATAGACAGGGAAACATTAATAATTCTCCACTTTGAGTGATTCTTCCTCTTCATTTTTTATTTTGAAGTCCCATCATGTTGCCATGTCAATAAGAAAGATTTGGAAGGTAGCTACCAGTAATTGATATTTCTAGTCCAGCTCACTTCTGGAATAGTATCTTGTACAGTGTTTGCCTTCAGCAGTGTGTGAGAGAAAATTTTTACTATATAAAACGAGTTGCTGGCACTATTTATTAATAAGCATTTCTGTGTAATAAAAGCTGTGCAAAGCAATATGGTTCAGAAATTAACTTTGAAGAACAGATTTACGTTGGTATTTGTATGTCTTACAAAACAGCATTGTTTAGTGGGTCTTTCAGTACGGCAATGCTGTTTAGCACTTACCTACACAGCACTCCAAAAACACCCAGAATATCATCTCTTATTAAGTGTCCTACTGGAATGCTTTTTTTCTGACTTAAGAGCAGAATGGGAGAGTTTTTATGTACATGGCAGTGACAACCCAAATGCAAAGCATCACAGAAGAGCAGAAAGAGCTTCCTTGAATTGTCATCAACTACCAGCAGGTACTTTCCTCCTACCTCAGGCAAAGGCACCACTGAAACATGTGAGCTTCTCGACTGTTTACTCCTTTTTCTGCCTGTTTTCTTGATAGTTGAAACTTCCCACTGGCCTTAAATTAATCTCGCACAGGGTGATATAGTTTCAAATAACTTTATTCTTGTCTACAAGTAATTACCATAATGATTGGTGTCTTAACCCTATATGCTGCACAAAAGATCACTATTGAAATGAGACCAAACGTACGCATAATTGTTGTTTTGGTTTTGTTTGCTTTTGTTGTTTTGTTTGTTTGTTTCTAAAAAACACCTTAAATGCTGATTATTTTTTCTTTCTGAAGTGGTCTGGCAGCTATACTGAGGCTATTTTATATCTGATTCCTGCCCTTTTAGTTGTTTGCCTTCTGTTGTGAAAATGCTTTCTTCAATACCTCCCTCCTTTTCAAGCTGGCTCTTAGATCTAAAAGAAATCTTTTTGGGTATCTGTCTGGGAGGGAAGCAAATCCATGACGTGAAAGCTTCACCTCCATTTTTTCAAGGACATTAGCAGATTTAGCACAGCTATGTTTCCATCATCTTTATTTTGCTGAGTTCTTATGGCCATTCTGGTACTAGTAGGTGTAGAGCCTTCTGGCTGGTGCTCTGCTTATGTTTCCCCTCTGTCTTTCATGACCAGTAAAGCATGCAGTATATAGCCAGGTCTTGGGACAGTTACTTGCACAACATGTTTCAATATTAGCGTGTTTTTTCTGGGTGACCATCTCCTTATCCTGGTCTGGTTTTGCTTGCTTGCTAAGTTCATATGTGAAGGGAGTAGGAAGGAGCCATTCTGTCTAATGTGAATAGCACGCTTGGGGCAAAGTACGGAATTCAGTGGAGAGAGGCAGACCCTAATTCTACAATTCGCCCAATTTCAGTATGATAATTTCCTTAGTGCCATATAGCAACAAGGCCCTCACTCTGCTGTACTGAAAGCATAAATAGGAATCACTTCCCTTCCAGTGTCATGGTCAGGATATGGGAAACTGGGTCACAAACAGAACACAGCTAAAATTTGGCACTAGAAGTTTGCATCCATTACTGAAGGGTAATTGTACTTACAAAGGTTGCAGACAAAAGGCTCAGTTCACTTGCTGTGGCAATTTTCAAACCTCCCTGTGCAGAAGGATCAGAACAGAGGATCTGGCATTGATTTGTTTGGTTTTTTCATGTAATTACTTTTTTGTGGTTGTTGTTGCTATCTGCAGTTGGCATAAATTCCTGTGCTCTAAAAAGGGAGTTGGTTTTTTTCATTGCCAGTTGTAATACTGCTGTTGACAAACAGAGATGTTATAAAATCCAACATAGCATACCTTTTTTTTCCAAAAAATCTCTTTATAATCTGCTCAAATGCTTAATTCTGAAAACAAATGACAAAATTGCTCAGTTGAAGCCTCTGGAGTTTTTGTTTTGTTATGTTTGGGTTTACTTTTTAAATGACACACTGGTTTTCATTTTAAAGGTACAAAAAAGCATGAGCATTACATTCATGACTACATTTTGTCAGCCACTGCATCAAATAACTCACTGCTTTTTATTGAAATGTACACCACAAAATAGCCACAAAAAATAATTCCCAGCATGAGTTTGCATTAAAAGAGAAAATACATACATAAAAACAAGAGAAACCCACAGGAGAAAAATGGTTTCTTACAATCATTATTTTTCTGACATCCTGCAGGAAATATGGAAAAATCATTAAGTGACAGGAAAAACCTTCGGTCATCTTTACTCATGGTTTACTTTCTATTTTGTATTTATAAAATACCAGTGTAGTGTGGGGTGGTCACTACTTTATCACCTGTTAAGTGTCATGCATGGCTCATCCCATTACAAATTCTGTGAAACTAGAGCTGTTTGAAGTAAGACTTTCCATTCAAGTGTCAGTTGAAGCATGGGCTTTATTTGCTTTTTTGACAGAGTTTGTTCTTTTACTGTCTCCTAAAATAACACTGACATTTGTTTTTATTTGAGAGAGGAAAAGGTAAGAATATGGTAAGAGCCTGAGAAGATAGCAGGCTAATGGGTCTTCCAGGGAGCTAGAAAAGGGTGCTGAACATGGTGGGAAAAGGGAGATTGAGCACATGTCTTACTGAGAAGATGCACTTTGGGAAAGCATGACATAACTGAGAGAGGAGAAGGCAAGCTTGTGTTGGTCTAGAAACCACATGTGGATCCAGAAACTGCATGTGTCTCAATCTGACGGTTGGGAAGGAGGTGGTTCTTTTTTCTACATTCCCGTGAGTGAAATTAAGGCACAAACAAGGTCATATATCAAAACAAGACTGTTTATTAAAGAGAGGGAGAATAGAGTAAACAGATCAGAGAAAGGAAGAAAAGGGAGAGGGAAAATGGAGAAAGCAAGAGCAGGAGAGAGAAAGTTACCACTGCATGGTCCATCTTTTGTGGGGTGAGGGAGGAGAGACATCCTGGGCTGGTGCCTTCAGCCTGAGATGCCCCCAGGTGATGTTTCCCTCCAGTAAGCTGGTGTAGCTCAGGGCTTTTATATTGCTCCTGGTTCATTGGTCATAACTCCACCTGGCCCACACCCTAGTGACGTTACCTTAGTCACGTTACAGTGCATATGTGGCTGCCAGGCGTGCTATCTCAGTGGGCAGAACTGACACATCAGGTGGGCTGTTCATGATGATCTTATCTTTGTTGAGACACTTCTCAGTTCTTAATGTAATCACCACATCATCAAGTGATTTATATGTTCAAGAGAGGATTCTTGCAATATGGAAAGAAAAGGCTGACAGACAGCATTATAGCAAGGAAAACTCTGCTTTTCCTTAAAAAAATAAAAAAAACCCTAAACCACAAAATCAACCAACCAAGGAAACAAAATCCAAACACCAAAACCTAACATGTAGAAAGTCTATACACAAACTCTATTAAATGAACTTAAGTTTGAAGGTTTGAAGTGTCTCAAGTAGGAAACACTGGCTGTAAAGATGTCTGCAAAGGCAACTCAGACCTTTCTAGTGGATGCTCATGGTGTAAGACTTATATAATCAAAACCTAATTCTTACCAAATACTTTACTTTTAGAGCACACGAGGGATCTAATTAAAGATAATTAATGCTGTTGTGCTAGGCCAAACACTCTCCATATTTGTTGTTGAAGTTGTAAGATATGTAGCTCTTTGGTGTATTCTGGTTGGAGGATGTGATGTTAGTAGTGTGTATAATCTGAGGGAAAAAGAGACACTTTTTCTGTTTTCTAGCCATTAAAAGGTATTATTCTATAACTGTGGGTGTACCTCAGAGTCACTCAGGGTGAGGGGATGTCTTTAAACTACGTGCAGTGATTTAGTGTATTCTTCACTTTGTTGGTGCCTGACCTGCATGTGTGCTGATTTGCAGAAGTGCTGAATGTATTCAGGCTGTAACCAATGTCAGTGGCAGTAGTGCTGTAAGCCCAGGAAATGCTACCTGTTAAGTATTCAGGAGAGGGAGTGGAGGGCAGGGGAAGTGGATCTTGAGAATCTTAAAAGGGAACCTGAATTGGTCTTAATTTTTCTGGTTTAATTCCTTATCCCTGAGGCACAGAGAGAGTGCATTTCTCTTAAAATGATGTCATTAAGATTTATTATTTTTTAAAAAATAGTACTTTATAAGGTGTTTCAGAGAAAGATACATGAAGGACTGTTTAGTGCTCATGTCTGGGCAGATATTGAAGTGCATGTTGAGTAAGGAAATGGGGTAATTGCCATACTTGTGGAAGGAAATATTTGTAGATCTTTCCTGAAAGAAGGAAACTGGAGTGTTGTAAATAAAATTGTTCTAATGTATCTGGGCCATAAAGTGAAAGTCTATTAACAATGAGTGCATAGAGAGAGATAAGTTAACAATGGACACCCCTCTGCTGTGACATTCTCCAAGCCCAAGTGCTTTACTTTTTATTGTTAATAGCACTCTTTTAAGGTCAGTTAATGTTTTTGATTTTAATACCTGGTCTGTTGCTTTAAGTAATTCCATTAAAATTTCATGAGCCTTTTTAGGAAATCAGACAGGAAAATGCAAATAAATAATGCATTTGATCTAGTATGTGGAAGATACAGTATTACTGTATGTGTAAACAAAAATGGTTTTTATTAAAATAGCAAACTATGTAGAAAGATTCTTCTGTCATCTATAAACCACATATGCTTTAAAGAATTACTTTGACTTCATGTAGCTAGTGCTGGGCCTAAACAACTGGATTGGTGAAGATACAGAGTAATAGTATAAAAAGATTAAGTATCTCTCAGCTATAATAAATAAAATATGGGAATGATGAGTTACAGGGCACAAGACTGAAGCTGAAATCTTAAAGCATTCATTTTCCAAGAGAAAGTCCTTAATATTTTATAAAATCTGATCTGTATATAGACTCTCTGCTTGCTTAGTTCCCTTTTCCTGTTTTCTTCCCTTCATAGAAGCATCCACAAGAAATCTTGTAAAATCCTGACATGAGCACTCTCCAGTCAGCATAATCATATGTCTCTATAATTAGCTTATCTGTCCTTTACACCATTCCTTCACCCATCAAAATCCCAAAGCAACAGAGAAAGCACATGTAGGTAGTGAATGTTATTAGTGGCAGGAGATGTGGATATGTACTTCACTGCTTCATGCCAGAATAACATGTCCACTTAACTGCTATTTGACTAGAAAAACTCTAGCTTCCTAGCACCTTATACAATAATAATACAATACACCAGGTTGGAAGAGACCTTCAAGATCATCGCGTTCAACCCATCAAGCAATCCAACCCACCCAACAACTAGACCATACAGCCAAGCACCCCATCAAGTCTTCTCCTGAACACCTCCAATGAAGGTGACTCCACCACCTCCACGGGTAGCCGATTCCAATGGGCAATCACTCTCTCCGTGTAGAACTTCTTCCTAACATCCAGCCTAAACCTGCCCTGGCGCAGCCTGAGACTGTGTCCTCTTGTTCTGGTGCTGGCTGCCTGGGAGAAGAGGCCAACCTCTGCCTGGCTACAACCTCCCTTCAGGTAGTTGTAGAGAGCAATAAGGTCACCCCTCAGTCTCCTCTTCTCCAGGCTAAGCAACCCCAGCTCCCTCAGCCTTTCCTCATAGGGCTTGTGCTCCAAACCCCTCACCAGCTTTGTTGCCCTCCTCTGGACACACTCCAGCAAGACAACATCCTTCCTAAACTGAGGGGCCCAGAACTGGACACAGGACTCAAGGTGTGGCCTAACCAGTGCAGTGTACAGGGGCACAATGACTTCCCTGCTCCTGCTGGCCACACCGTTCCTGATGCAGGCCAGGATGCCATTGGCCTTCTTGGCTGCCTGGGCACACTGCAGGCTCATGTTCAGCCTACAATCAACCAGTACCCCCAGGTCCCTCTCTGCCTGGCCACTCTCCAGCCACTCTGACCCCAGCCTGTAGCACTGCCTGGGGTTGTTGTGGCCAATGTGCAGAACCTGGCACTTGGATGTGTTAAATCTCATGCCATTATATACAGTTCAATACTACTGTCTTTCCAATCTTTTGGGGTTGTTGGGGTTCTGGTGTGTTTATTGTGTAGGTTTTTGGGGTGAGAGGTTTGGCAAGGTTCTGACATCCTTATTTAAGAATCTTCTGATACTCATCTAGGGTAAACAGAAAAAAACAACCAAACTAAAAACGACAGTGCAATGATCAAATGCAGAGTGAACTCTGCCCTCGGTTTGTTTGGGTTTTTTTTTGGAGCAGTTACCTTGCAGGTAGTCCTGCTTATATCAGTGCTTCTCAAACTTACCAACAATAAATGTTTCTGCAACAATAACTGCTTACAGGTCTATGCAACTTGACATGAAACACTCCGCCTCTTCCCTTCTGTATTATTAAAGCAAATACTTTACAATCCAAGCTGAAAGAAGGGAACCTAGATATTTTTTAAGGAAGATTTTAAACCTAAAAAAGCAGAGGCAGTAATTCTTCTTGCAGTTTAATAATGAGTTACACTTGCAGTGTATGAAGAGTCTTCACTCGCACTGTAATTTGCATTAGCAAGATAGAGTGCCCATTTTGTTAGTGATTTTTAGAAGATGGAAGCCAGGAATGACTGCTTGAGTGAATAGAATCAATAAAAAATGAAAAGGCCAACAGTACTAGAACAACTACCACAGTAACTAATACTGAAATATGCTTTTGCAATTTGAGCTTTCATGTGTGTTATCTTTAGGGAATTGTTCGTAAACTTCAAATAGAATTTCTTAGTACCTTCACATAAATCACTTGCCTGTAGTTTTCACTTAAGCAGTTTAATTGCTTAATCAGACTAAGAAAACCTAGTGATTAAAATTTAACAGTCATATGATATAAGGCAATATCAATATTGGGTAACAATTCATCTTCAGTCTGAATGTAAAACCTAAGTAAATTCATATTGTGTCAAAATAACAGTTTTTCTTCTACAAATAGGAACTATCTAAGGCATAGGAGCATAAAGGGAGTGTAGCAGGAGACAAACTGTACTTTACAAAGCGTTAACAAATCATGAATAAGACATTGCAGAAACAGAGATGTATAGTCTTGCCACTCAAAGAAGAGCCAGTATTGCAGAAGAACGGAATGGAATGGAATGGAATGGAATGGAATGGAATAGAATAGAATGGAATAGAATAGAATAGAATAGAATAGAATAGAATAGAATAGAATAGAATAGAATAGAATAGAATAGAATAGAATAGAATAGACCAGGTTGGAAAAGACCTTTGAGGTTATGAAGTCCAACCTATCACCCAACACCATCTAATCAACTAAAGCATGGCACCAAGTTCCTCATCCAGTCTCTTCTTAAATCACTTCCAGTGATGGTGACTCCACCACCTCCCTGGGCAGCCCATTCCAATGGCCAATCAAATTATTAGAGCTACTGAGTATTATTCTGTTTTGAGTTAGTTTAACACCAAGTGCAGTGAAGTTTTGGCTCATGTTTAGAAACGTTCTGTGTGCTTTTATAATATAAGTAACAAAGAATTGATGGGAACAGGATCCATTGTGTTGTAATATGGGTGTAGGTGTTTGATCACTCTAGAGCACAGCTTCCAGGCCAAGATGTTAGCAGGCGAAGACATTTATTACGTTGCACAGCAAAGTTATATACTCTATCAGAAGGCACATGTGTCACATGCTCATTGGTTATTTTCTACTGGTGTGCATGTAATTAAGGCATGCAATGGGTTGAAATAACAAAACAATATTTTAACACATCCAACCAAATTCTGCCAAGTTTCTCCCTTCTGCTACGAGATGCTTACATTCTTTTCTAAGTCGGAGACCAAACATAGCCATTCCATAGCTATCCAAAAACAGCCCTTCTCCTACACAGTGTTTGTTGTTTTGGACATCTTTCATCTGTAACACATCACAAGAAGATAGCAGTAGTCATACTGGATCAGACAAAAAGCATGTGTCCTCTTTCTGATACCACCAAACATTAATGCCTAACAAGAAATACAAAGATTTATATCCTATTTCTCCAAGAGCTCTTCTTACCTTCAAATATTCAGAGATTTAAAGAGCGAAGGCAAGAATAAGTAGTATTTAATCTGATAATTTTCAATAGATTCTGCTTGCTTTGAGTTTTCTTGCTTCCCCTTGAACACATGAAATCTTAGTATCCACCAAAAGTCCCAAATTGTTCATGTAAATATTTTTCAGGGTTGTTACTGAGGAAAAAAGTGTGATTGGCTTCCTGTTGCTTGCTTTCTCTCTTACAGTAAAATACGAACCCAACTAGTAGCATCCTGCTTCTTCCCTGTGGGACTGCTTTTTCACAAGGGGGCCAATTAAGCATATGGTAGAACCATTACCTTTTATTTTGTAATAGCTTTGCCCTCAGTGTTTCAAAATCTGATTTTATTTTTCTACTCTGAAATAAATTCCTTAGTATGTATCACTAGCCAATATGAGGACTGACATACTCATTAAAGGTTGAGGGAAGAAGCTGCCAAGTAGCTCTGATGACTGTGATAATATGCATGGAGTTTTACAAATTATATAAATATTGAAGTAATTGATTGCCATAAGTCTATACTCAACCACAGTATGCCTTATTCTGCATTATCTTCTTGAGGAAATGGAATGGCATACATTTCACAGATAAACCAAATTTCCCTCTTCATGTGGAGGCAATACTGGTCCACACTCAGACAAAGAATAAATAAGGCAAAACTATTTCCTGAAAATAAGATACAGGGCAGAATACAAATGAAACTGTTCACTTTTGATACAGAAAAGTAAGGGAATCACTGAACACAAGAGTTATTTTTTATACAGATTATCAACCCAAATAAGGTAAACTGCAGCACTGGCCACTGTAAAAAGGCAAAAATACAATGGTCTGATACTGCTAAACAAATCTGGCAGAGCTACTTAATATCCTTGAAACTATTAAAAATGTTTGTGTGTGCTCTTAATCTTTATGAGATTGGCTTTTATTGTATTTGGAGCAAAACCTTATTTAAAAGAATATTGATGATACTTGTTATTTAGTTTTAAGAATCTACTGAAGAGCTATTAGCACTAGAAAGCAATTTTTGTATTGCCATAGCATTTAGAAATGCAGCTGAGAAGGGACATGATTGCTAAGAATGAAGTTTTACACCTTTATGTTATCTGACTGTGTGGAGAAAGAGGCAAATAGAGCTGCCTTCATATGTAAGTAAACTGTGTGTTTAACAACAATATCTGGATTTTGAGAGCAAAGAGGTCAGTGTGCCATCCAGTATTAAACAAGCCAAATATAAGATACAAAATTAGATTAATAGAAAGGAAGAGATTTATTGTTGCAAATTATTCAGATTATTAATTGTCAATATGTCATTTGCAGTATCACATTGGAGTTTGAAAACTTTATGCCCACCAATTATCAAAGTAGTATAACAGAAAAGAGTTAAAATTTGTAATTTGTGGCAGCATTTTGTATAATCATGGTTTGTTTGTACACAGATTTATTTCCTGGTTGGTTGATGATCAACAGTAACTCCTGCTTTGCACATTACTATAATTACTTTGCCTCCATGATGTTGTTCTGGCTAGAGATGAGGCCTTCCTAAAGTTAGCTGTCTCAGGCAAACCCAAAGCTGCAGATTAGTATTCCAGAAGTTTGCATCATCCAGCATATTTTGGAGGGATTCCATCAATCTTGACCAAAGAGCCAGCAAAATATCAGCAGAGAAGGAAACCCATTACTTCAATAACAAAAAGGAACAAATCCAAATACACTGTAAAGTGTTCTTTAAAAAAAATACAAACATACTTGTTAGATTTGAACTAAAAAGAACACAGTGAAAAATTGTTGTAACACAGATAAATTACTTCCAAAATGGCAGGGTTTTTTATCAGGATTGCACTCGCGCCAGACATGTGAGGTAAAATGTAACCAGGGAAAACGCTACAGCTACTACTGTTGTGAGCTGCAGTTAGCAGAAGCACTGTTGACTCAGAAAGTTCATATGATGATGTGCTTAAAGCATGAGGTAATATTTCAAAACTACTGATAATCTATAATGATGCATCCTGTGCTGCTTATACTTCTACAGCTATTGCTTCTTTCCAGACCTTTGATTCCTAGACTAGGTAAAACCAGAGCTTTCAAAGAATAAACCAGTTTCTAGTGAAAGATTTGTATACACATTACTTTCTTCTTACTCCTGTATCTGGGAGGAAACTGAAGATGACTCTCTGGATTGCTAAAATAATAAAGAGGTTTTTTTTAACATACAAATCACTACTTTGAATCCCCCACAGGCTGAAGGTACTAACATCTGACACTTGTGCTCGAGCTTACATAAAATGAGTTAATGTTGTCTGAGTCTCTGTGGGCAGGTATGTGTAATGCTGAAGTACATTGCCAGTAGGGTGCAAAGATCAAAATACAGATACTCAGCTGCTGAAAGCTGGCAGACAGTGTTGATTTACTCCTCCCAGAGGATTTGAGCCCAGCTTTGAAGCAGGTTGAGAATTAACCTACCTGTTCCAGGTTTCGATTCCCTGTTAGTCTGAGCACACTTAGGCTTTGAAGAATTCTAAAAGTTGCAGTTGCTGTCAATTGCTTAGGACCCTGTTCTAGGCAAAGATGGCAGTTCAGTATTAATTTAGGATGATTCATTGTACTGGTGTATTTGGATTGGATTACTGTTTGAAATAACTACCTGTTCCTGTAGAACGGTTACCTTTGTAATATTTGATTTTGAAAATCTATCCCAGGTAGCTGAAGTAGATCAAACTGGACACTTAGCTTTGTACCTGATTCATGGTATTGCATTGTTTTTTCTGATATGGTTGATAAAAGCCTGATTGTCCAAGTTCATCCTGATCTACTGGTAGCTGGATACTAATTTATTGTTCAAGAGTGAATAGAGTTGCTGAGCAAAAGCATGTTTTTCCAATAGTAATACTAAGTCCTACCTGGGAGGAAGCCTTTATTTTTCTAAGATAAGCCACCTTGGATGTGTCCACATTAAAATGGTGTTTGATTGTGCTTTACTTGTATCAATTTATTCTGGTTACAGTATCACTGTGGCTGCTGCTTACCATCCTGTTAAACCTTGAAAAATTTGCAGATTTTGACTGTAATTTTGGATAGTGCATTGAGTAACCTCACCAGAAATGTCCTCATTGGTTGATGAGTGATGTTGTTAGGAAGAATTGGAATGACCCTTTATTCTCTTTTGACCCCACTTTTCTGCAGTCTGCTACTGTGTCATGTTTGGGAGCATTTTTTTACTCTTTATTTTTGGGGTGAGTAAAAGGGAGCAAGGTAATGTCCTGTGTATGTAGGCAAGAAAAATGGATAAGAAATCTCAAAAAAACCAGAAGTTTATATTCATTTCTTATCACAGTTAAATCATATTCTAAGGTGTTCCATGCAGCAATTCTATTAGTTTTTCTAATTTACCATTTAAACACAGTGTAGCAATGCAAAACTGCATATTGAAGAGATCTTCAACATATAACTAGGTAATTAATAAAGTGTCATTTTCAGGATACTAAAAATAACGGCGGGAGAAACAAAACTTAGAGATCTGGAGGGATTCTTTTTTCCAGGGGGAAATTAAAGGCTAGGTGCACATTTGCTAAACATCTAAGAATGTAATGAATTTTCCAAAAAAAGCACATTTGCAAAACCAGCTTTATTTGATCTCTCATTCACATCCTTGCCAGTTTCTCTTTAAAAATAACCCTTTTCAACAAAATGGCACATCACGACATATCTATCAAAGAAGCTGCAAGTCCCTTTAATGAAGGGTTGTACTATACACGCCCAAACTAAATGTAAAGTGTAAACCAGTAAATCATATATCAGGTCTTAGAGTTAACCAGAGTAACTAAAGCAGTATTTTGACTTTATTTTTAAGCAGGACTGGGATTGTAATCCTGTTGTGAATTGTGTCTGTTAAAACCCTGGAAGACAGCTAGTTGTCAATGGGTGTGAATCCTTTGTACACTACAGAACAATTTAGCAAAATCCTTGGCTGCAGCTATTTGAAAGGACAATTCTGTGCCATTTGTTCCATGAATTGAACACGATTTTTCTAAGGATTCAGTTTTGTGGAAGAAAGCCCTGAAAATACTTTTCATGCTCTCTCTGCTCACATGACCTTCTGTCTGCCTTGAGTTTCTTTGCAACTTCTTAAGCATGTAGGCTGAGGAGCATGTGCGAATATTCCTTTCTAGCTTCTGATGTGTCGGTGGATGGGATCACCGTAGTTGCCAAAAATGTGCATATTGAGTATTGTTGTGTGCTTTCCTACCTATATATTCCTGTTCCTGTACTTTAGGCACAAGTTTATGCCCAAGTTTACCCAAATCCAAATAATAATACAATAATGCAATACAATACAATACACCAGGTTGGAAGAGACCTTCAAGATCATCGCATCCAACCCATCAACCAATCCAACCCACCCAACAACTAAACCATGCAGCCAAGAACCCCATCAAGTCTTCTCCTGAACATCTCCAATGAAGGTGATGCTAGGGGAAATAACCTAGATATGGAAATTAAACTTCCTTCCCTGAAAATTGTAGGGAAGAACCTAGTTTGCAGCCTACTTGCATGCAAAGGTTGAAAGGTTTCCTTTCAGTCATAGAGCCATAGAATTGTCAGGGCTGAAAGGGACCTCAAGGATCATCTAGTTTCAACCCCCCTGCCATGGTCAGGGATACCTCACACCAGATCAGGTTGCTCAAAGCTACATCCAGCCTGGCCTTAAAACCTTCCAGGGATGGGGCTTCTACCACCTCCCTGGGCAACCTGTTCCAGTCTTACCACCTTCGTGGTGAAGAACTTCTTCCTGTCATCCAATCTGAATTTACCACTTCTAGTTTTGCTCCATCTCCTCTAGTTCTATCACTACCCAATGTCCTTTTTGAGTTATTGGTGAATAGGGGAAAATAAATAAATTATACAGCTGGAAGAATTTACTTTTACCACTCCTCATTTATTCAGATATGGCAAGAGGGAGGTGTATTATTTGGAATTTTGGGGGATTTTTTTAGTTTGGTTGGGTTTGTTCTTTTTCTTTTTTGTTTCTGGAAACAGTTCTGCTCTCTGGAATGAGAACAAGCAAAGAAGTTTCACTATAGAGGATAGTTTAAGGTAAACAAACAAACAACTAAATAGTTGAATCATGTAAAATAAAGCTCAAGACCAAATATTACTACATCTGGGAATTCAGCTGTGAGGAATCTGTAGTAAAATAATGTCATCAAATTTTTAAGCGTTCAAATGATCTTGTAAATCTCAGTACAAAATAAAAAGGAACCTTTGGTGAGGACTTCTACTGAAAACCTGCATAATCCTTTCAAATTCTGTAGGGATTTTGAGTCACAGTTATGCCAGAACCAATTTCTCTTATTTAGTAGTAGATTTGACAAAACTCTGCATATTCCTATTCAAGAACTGGATTTTCACATCAACTTTGCTAAACTGCTTCAAGATAAATTTTATTAAACTCACAAGCAAAGTACTTTCAAAAATATACATGCCTTTGTGAGTGGCCTCTCTATGCATATATATGGATTGATTACAGGTGTATACGTAATGTTTGTACAGATCACCTACTGGCAACTTCAGGCAAAAATGTGCATTAATTTCTTAAACTGAAAATTAACCTATGCACTTGCTATTTAAATATGTACAAATAAACAGAAGAAAGTATGTTGTTATAACTTCTGGAAATCAATCTGTAAATTGAATGAAATGTAGATTAGGAGCAAAAGGCATAAGTCCACTGTTTCTTTTGGTCTCCTTTATTTTTAAGTGCTGTAAGGAACGAATTGTCTTGCATAATAGGACATGCTAATCACTGGAAAAGGTAATTTTGGTTTTGCTCAGGGTTTATGAATAAAGGGTTGTTATTGGATGGCTCATTTACTCTATGTGTGCCTGAGACAGAAAGTCTGAGTCCTGTGAAGCTTTTGTAAACACATATTGCAGAATGTTCCCAGGATGAGATATTTGCCTGTTTGTAGTTGGCTAAATGCAGAAGTGGTTCCCTGATAAGGTTAATGCCCAGTTAATTGCTCCTAGCCTTGACATGCAGTTTAATTGCTACTTGGCCAACATATGTTTGTTGCTTGCCCTGTGTAGAATTCTAGTGGATGTAGTGATGCAAACCGTGGACTGGTGGAGGGCAAACAAAATAAATACAGTATTTTATGTTCTTTTAATTCAGGGCCAAGCAGATTTGGATGAAGTGTTTATTTAGCTTGCTGGCTGCTTCAGATGCTGTGGCATATTGATTCCTTTTATTACTAGCAGCCATTTAACCTGACCTCTCTCAGATCCAGTATTTTAAAAGCCATACATTTTAACTTTACTTAGGAGCAAGAACTGAAATGCCATGAAAGCCTTTTTATTAGCAGAGCTTCGCCTTACTCCACGTTCATGTGTCACCCATGGCAACAATATTTAGAGCTTCTTAAGTGAGAGTGGCTGTTGGGTGGTTTGGTGATGGTAGGGTCAGCAGTAGAGAGAGCTCATAAATACCTCAAGCGTGTAGGATTCAAGTGATCATAGTGTGGGCAGGTGTATGACAGCAATGCCTTATTCCAGGTTGTTTTGTTAAACATCTAGCTTTTGTTTGTTTTCCTTAGTCTTGAACATTCACAGATAAGGAAAAGCATGCACAAAGGAAGTGATTTATATAATTTATTTTTCAGTTGCAAGTTAAATCAGTGAAATCAAAATGTATTCTTCTTTGTTGCCTTGACTTTCCTTTCCTTTTACAATAATCGTATTCCTTGTTGTTGCAAGAGTCTAAATTAATCCCTGAATTATACTTAAAGCAATCTTTAGCACTCAGCTTGTGATGTAAAAATAAGTAGTCCAGGCCAAAACTTGATGCATAAAAATGACATATCACTTGTGAATAAAATGGTTGATAGGAGGATTCCTTTCTGCATTCACATGTAAAGAACTCAAAATTAGCAAAGCAAAGAGAAAGCTTAATATTAACCTTTTGAATCCTTTTAATCTGTTCTTTCAAATGTAAAAAAGTCATCTTAAAAAATATTGTTTTATACCTGATGGGTAAGATTTAGTAATAATTCATCAGCTTATTTCAAAATAGTCTCAAGTTTTAATGAACAAGGTCATAACCATGAATTTAGTGTAAGTATTGGCTAGCTTTCTTCTGTTCTGCTACTGAAGAAGTTTCCTCCGATGTCCCACAAGTCAAAGGTAACATTCTAGATCTTAGCTTCATACTGTTAAAAGTGACTTTAAGTATTTGTTCTGGACCCTCACTTTGTGTTTAACTTTGGCCTAGGAACAGAAATGTTGATTTAGCTTGAGAAGTGTCTTTTATATCAATTAATCTAGAAAGTGTCACTCTTCCCAATCTTTTAGGCTGAACTGAAATGTTTGACCTTATCAGAGTGTGGGTGTGGAAGCAGAAGTAAAGCAATCACAGAGCACTGGGGTTTTTTAACTACTACTCAATTTTAGACTGATCAATTTGCAAGTTGCCTGAAATCACTGGGGAATCATATTTTCTGAAAACTGGAGGTTTTCCTGTCTGCATTGCTTTTCCTATAGCTGTCTTACTCTAGCAGGTATATCTAAAATCAATTTGATATACATAAATATCCATGAGGAGAAAGCTCCTGCTTTATAGAAGGTCAGGTAGCTTAATTTATAGCGGGACCTGTTCAAAGGACAGATACTTCAGTATGCACCAACTAGAGAGAACATTGGCCAGATGGAGGAGGAGGAATTCAAATGCTTAGGAAAACTTTTCACTGGACTCAGAGCTATACTGTGAAGTGAAAGGTTATGCAAGATGTTAAACTTGTGTAACCAAATGAGGAAAACTAATTATTTCAACAGATAACATCAGATATACTTTTATGCAAAGACAGGGTTGGCTACATTTGTCCAATATGCAGCACTAACCTAACAAATACATGTGCCATTCCTCTGACTGCTTTTGCTTGAACTACTTTCTTCTTATCCTCCTAATTCTTAGCTGTAATATTTTTACACTATGACACTTATTAGCATTTTTGAGATACTTAATGCTGTACAAATGTATTTGGTTTGGCTGAGTTGAAGTTAATTTTTCCCAGGGCACCTTCCATAGTGCTGTTTTTCAGTGCTGTAGTTGGGTGTTGGTAACACACCAGTGTTTTGGCTACTGCTGAGCCAAGCACCAAGACTGTACTTTTACAGCATTTCTGCCCCACAACAATGGGCTATGGGATGGGCAAAATCTTGGGATGGGACACAGCTGGGCCAGCTGACCCAAACTGACCAAAAGGGTATTCCATGACATAGGACATCACCTCAGATATAAAGGCTAAGTGGAAGAAATGTGGGGGCTTTCGTTGATGGCATCTTGCATATTGAAGCCCTGCTCCCTGGGAAGTGACCGGACATCATCTGCTGATGGGAAGCAGGGAATAACATCTTTGTTTGCGTTTGCTTCTATGTGCAGCCTTTGCTTTGGCTTTTCATCCTATTAAATTGCTTCTACCTTGACTCATGGGCCTTTGGTTACTTTTCCCTCTCCCCTGTCCATCTAAGGAGACCGATAGGGCAGTTTTGGCAGGCATCTAGCCCCCAGCCAAGGCTAAACCACCACAATGAATTACTCTTTTGGAACTACTAACATGTAGTTCTGCAGTGTTGTTTTGGATCAGACTACAGAAACAAAAGACACAAGCCCAGTGACTGCCTTATTCAAAGCCTTTTGTCTTCATCTGATTAAAGCTTAGCCACAAATTGTGAATTGCCATTATTCACAGTTGAAACTGCAGTTTGTGCAAGTATGAGCTGAAATGCAGTCATTTTATTTCATAAAATAGATGAATATATCTGTAAACCTTAGACTGTAGCTGGTTTTTTGTTTTGTTTTGCTTTTATTTTTAATCAGAAAACTTGTTAAATTCTCCAGTTCTCCCATGGCTCAATTTCTCTTTCTTAGATTTTGGGTTTTATTCTGTCAGGTATGGGGTTGTTCTGTGTTCGAGTATTCCTGCTTCTAATTTGGAATGCTTGGTTTGAAGCACAGAATGAGCATAGTAATACATGTTGTCTTTAATATGAGTGCAACGTAGCGATAGTTTTGCTTTTGCTTTTTTATCAAGCCCTTCTCTATGCTACCTGTATAAACTAGTGTGAAGGCTTCAATCTACAAAAATGCCCTGTTAAAGCTCTTCATTTGAAAATCACAAGCTAAATGTTGTAATTACTTCCAAATTCTTCCTTCCTAAATCATTCTCTGCATTGAATTTAAATATTATCCATTACAACTTTGTGTTTATTCTAGTTTCTCAGTTTCAGTAACACCTTCCCTTCTTTTTCCTTCATAACTGTTTTTTATCTTACTGTATCTTTGAAAATATAAAAAGTAAATTAGTCTAGCTCAGACAAATATGTTTCTTTAAATATTGTCCTTTAGGTATATTTATATGGCTTTGATTTTCAAGACTAACTATCTAAAAAGTAAAATTAAGTCTAAAAATATAAAATATTTCCATTTAGAGTGTCTGAGGAGTTGCATTTGGTTTAGAATAGCAGTTATCCATGGATTCTCTTAATTCCACGTTTACTATACATCTCTTCAGGGTGGCTTGCATTGCCCACAGCACTGTGTCATTTTTTTGCCTTTCATTTTTATGACTGGCATCTTGCTTCTGGCATGTTTCCTTTTGCTGGGCTGTAGAAAAAGAAGGGAATGTGCAGATGTGGAAAATGGAGTAACTTGAAAATACTTGGAACTATTAGTAATAAAATAATAGAAAACAGATTTACTTTACTAGTATGTTAAGAAAAGCATGCCTATGGTAACCATATTGACATTGAGCAGAAAGTTAAGGTTCATGTGGTACCTTCTTTCAGTTAAATGATGATCACTTACAGATACCACCTAGGAACAAGCAACTTGATTTCAGACAGTCATAGCTGTGTACTGTTGGTGGTAGTTGTGTTCTTTCATAAATTCCCTGCATAAAGTAATTGAACATTTGTTTAAAGAAAAGTGGATGCTTCAGCTGACTTTCTATCATTGTATTACAAGAGGCAGTAATCCATAAACAACAAAAAAGATTCATAAATAGAACCACCCCCCCATATTTTCATCTACATTGTAGGTAAGAAGTGTAAACTGCTTTATGTGAACACTACTGACAAGTCTCTGCTGCCAATTCTTGACTTTTTTTCCTTTTAAGAAGTCACTGATCACTATTTTAGTTCAGAAATACCTGCACTCCAGGACTGATGAAATCCCAGCATATAGGACTAACATACATGTCTTTTCTGTGATCCTGGGATATCTTCAGGCATGAAAGTATAATAACATGTACATGAAGGCCTTCTGTTCTCATATTATCCTGTTGCTTATGTTAGTGTCACTTGAAAGTTGAAAATAAAAACATTTGTGTTCTCAGACACAGAAAGTATATTGCAAGGCCAAGTCTATTTATTCCTCAGTGTCTAAGTGTCACTTTTACTGGTCTAACATATAAAAGCATAAAATGTGTGCAATCCTTTTTGATGTAGCATGTATTACTTGAGCTTTTTTCTTTTATTTTATTATCATCATATTAATGCTAATTAACACTAATGCTGTCACAAAATGCCTTTCTAAGGTCAGATAGTCAAACATTCAAAGAAAGGAAGTGCTTTTTTATGCTTGTAAACAAGGAAAGAGCCAGCAACAGCATTTGTTAAGCTGTACTTTGCTGGAAATATTTGTTTCTTGAATAACCTACTATATATGTTGATATCATAGCACCAGTTTCAGCTTGAAGAAAAAGGCTTGATAAGACTGTAAGAGAACTAATAATATCTTCTCACAGGAGAAATGTGTTTGAAAATACCAGCCATTCATACAGCCTGACTCACTCTAAAAACCAAAACACTAGCGTAACAGTGTTTGGTTTTGAGAGTCTAATGATAATGTTCTCCTTGAGACTGTTAGCAGTGTCCAGTTAGATATCTCTTTCAAAGGGGCAAGAAGCAACCTCATCCTTATCACTGGTGTAGACTTTGAAGTGACACAGAGTGAGCCAGATACTGCCCATCACTGTTGTCAGGTCTGTAAATTGTGTGACATTCCCTCCAAGTCTTATCAGGATATCTACTGAACTAGCTTTCACTTGATGTTTGTGGGGTTTTTTTTAATTACATTGATGGCCTACTATTTCAAAGACCCCAACTAATAAAGTACACAGTTAAAATACCTGTCTGACTAGTTTTATTTTTCTGTATGATTTTAGGTATAAAATCTTAACTACTTGTTTTCCAGACTCTTCTGGCAAAGATTTTGGTCCTACTCTGGGATTGAAGAAGTCCAGTTCTCTCGAGAGTCTTCAGACTGCTGTGGCTGAAGTTAGGAAGAATGAACTCCCTTTTCACAGACCCAGACCTCATGTGGTCCGTGGTCGGGGTGTAATGAAAGTTTCCGAGCTGCCATTGACAAGTCTTATGATGGTCCTGAAGATGGAGAGGAGGGTATGTTGCTAATGACATGCTTATTGAGGGAGCCACATCCAATTAGCACTGCTGAGAGCCAACTCAATAAAACATATAAGCAAGTACTTTAGTCAAATTGAAGCTGATCACATTGTAAAAGTGTCTTCTCCTGAATAGAGCTGTCTTTGCAGCAGCCTATCAAACCTTGATGGGAATGTAAAGTCTTTCACTGACCTCCTCTGGGACAGGGATGAGTTGGAGGATTTAGAATTCAATCATTAAATGATTATAATTTTTTACTTCAACAAGCAGATGAATTATTCAGGTGATGTTAAAAATTGTAATTTTTTTGTTTGACAGAGCTGTCTACAATTCTATCTTCTCTGACCTGAAAATTTGTTTCCTGTTATAGGCAAGGCAAGAGTGTATCAATAGCACCCTGCTGCTCTTTCTTTGACTCTGGGCTTATAGACTCTAGTATTGAAACATGTTTCCTTTAGCATAAGACTTTGCTTGGATCCTGAGCTTCCCAGACAGAAATAACACATCTCTTCTCCAGCCAGATAGAAGAGTTTATTTCTTGTCCAACCATTTAATTAGAAAAATTCCAAGGAGTGAATGAGATAATTTTGTTACACGGGTTGGTTATGGCAGTCACCAGAATTTCTTGTTGAAGTAAGCTCTCACTGCATCCCAGCATGTCAGTTTTCCTGAGCTAATGGAGGTTGACAAGGTAGATTTCAAACAGAGTGGAGTTTTGCCACGTCAGGTTTTTTGTGTCAGGAATAATAACTAGAAAATAAGTAATTAAAATAACTCTGTATTTAATTTACAATAGAAAGCTGCTTGAACTCACTAGATATGTTTAGTCTGCTTTTAAGTTATTCATTTGAATGAGTAAGTGTGAGTCATTTGAGCACTTTATAGACACTTCTGCTGTGTTTCATGTGTTCACATTTTGGTGGCCCCTAGCCATCCTCACTGTTTCTTTTTCATTCTGTGCAGATGGTTTCTCTGATAAGAGTTCTCACTCTGGTCAAGAAGCTCAGAACATGGAATCTCCCCCTCCAGGGAATCCTGAAATAGAAGATGCTGAATCCAAAGCAAAAAAGGATAAAAAAAATAGAGAGAAAGAGAAGAAAAAGGAAAAGGGCAAATCTAAAATCAAAGAGAAGAAGAGGAAGGAAGAGAATGAAGATCCAGAAAAGAAAAAGAAGAAGGGCTTTGGTGTCATGTTGAGGTATGTAATTTTAATAAGGAAAACAGCCACTCATTCTCATTATAATACAGGAAACAACTGATACTCTTTAAAAGCAATGGAGAAATTATTTCACTTGGACTCAAAATAATGTTTATGTTATTTAAAAAGAAAGCAGTTTATACTTTTACACTAAACTTGTAGCTGAGGCAGAAGACATTTGGCAGATAAAATGTCTTTTTGTGCCTTTGAAATTCATACCCATATGTCAGAAAAGATTCAAGGTTTCAGGCTGAAAACAAAAGTGTGTCGAGGGGGAAGGCTTTGTGGGGAATATTTCTGAGTAATACATGCCCCACTCCCACGCTCAGACATTTACCTTCTCTTCCTTTGCTTATCTGCTGCCTTTGTGAGCTTTGGGGAGAGCAAGGTTGCTTGTGTAACTGTAAACAGTGATAAAATCTTTGCTTCATAGCTTCAGCTATTGCCTGCAGTGGTCGAAAGCTCACTGTCCTCCCTGCCCTTTGTTGCCATAGGTACTCTGTTGCTGTCACTGCCGCCTCTGGTACCTGTTTACTTTATTGAGGGTTAGAGTATTTTCACTTAAGTAGATCTCTGCAGTTAATATACAGTATGTGAATAAAATGTAATGATCACCTGGAGGAAATTAGACTGTATGACTATGTAGTTACTTGTGGCACCGAACACTTGATATTAGCTTTAGAAGGCTATTGGTGTTTCTTAGCATGCTGTATTGTGGATAAGCCAGACACATACAGAAGGCACAATCATTGCATAGGCAAAGATACATTTAATTAGTAATCTAATAAATTCAGCTGCAGTGATAGTCATTAGCACAGTGACTGCATTGCAAGCTTCTGTTGATATGTCCTCTGGAGTCAAATGGCTTGTGTTATATGTACACATAGAGTTTTTTAATCTGACTTTATTCCATGTAGCCTCAACAAGAATCTTCAAAATTGTCCTATGAACTTTTGAACACTATAGAGATAATGTAAAAAATAGAGAGAGATGCTTATGTACCAAATTTGCATGACTTCAGCAGTTGTTAGTCTTCATAAGATCCGGGCAGGTGGGTGTAGCAGACTGCATTCGAATGGGGCTCTTTAAGAATGCCAAGGAGGCACATACTCACTCCTGTGCATTGCACCTGCATTTGCGTTCATACTGGTGAAAAAAAAAGGGCTTAACATGGAACAGTAGTCAAAACACTGAATAATTAGGGGAGTGACTTCAGTGACTCTCTTGTGTATCTTAAGCTTTATGTTTGTTTTCATTACTTTTAACTCTTGAATAGGGCTGTTGGAAGGGCAGGGGAATGACACAGAGGTTTGACAAAAACATCAGTATTCTGCTTTATGTATCACTGGCAGATTCAATGTTTGAAGTGCAAAATCTTACTTACAGGGCTGTGATGTCTGAGCCAGAAGAAATATGGGATGACATCAGAATCCAAACCAAGAGATTGTAGTTGACAAAAAAATCTGATAACGATCCATGTGCAAAGCTGGGAACAATAGGTTACCATTCTTAGTAGTTCTCGTCTTCAGAATATATTTCACATTTTGGTTGTACATGAGCTGTATACATCTGTTCTTTTCAAAAGCTTGCTTTTTATTTAGATTGATAGTTTCCCCAGTGGACAGTAATTGTTAGTAATGTGTATGGCAGCACAGAATGGGTATTTCTACCCCACACCATTGAAAATCTCTGCAAAGCACGCAAAGATGGAAGCAACAGGTTATTATGGACAGAGTAGGAGTTATTGTAAGAGCTAATGGTTCAGCTGGGAGTTTTCTGTGCCTTCCCCATTGTTTCTTCCTAAAATTTATAAAATAGTTCCTGAAAATAAATTCCTTCCTGAGAAGGTAAGAATCCTAGGGAATCCTACCCATGATAAAGTGAAGGAAGGGTGATGACCTGTTAAAGACCGAACAACATCAAACAGTGTGAGTTTACAAAAGAACTGGGAAACACGTGTCCTGCCCGAGATGAGCAAAACCAGGCAGGTGTTTTTTCAGGGAGAAACTGCTGTGGATGACATAGAAAAGCAAACATTATTTGAATGTTTTAAAAATAAATAGCAGGAAACTACTGAAGGAACTTACTGACTAAATACTGGATTCCAGAGATACTTTTCAAACCAGAATTTTGCAGTAATATGAGGAGTGAGTGTCAGAAAGGATAGGGAGGAGATAACTGCAGTAAGAAGGTTTGAATGTTTGAGTATTTTAGCAGTATGGATGGAAAGAAACAGCCGGATTATTTTTTATGACATTGTAGAGATAAAAATTGGCATGTTTTACTGGTAGAACATCTGTGGAAGGAAACAGAAGCTGAAGACAACAAAGTTGTGAGCTTCTGCAGCAAGCAAGGTGACTGCTAATTCCTGGTAGTTTAAGAGAAAGAAATGGAAGCATTTAGAAACAGAGATGAGCTCAGTTTTTGACATGCTGAGTTTAAATTGGAAGGGAAACCTGCCATAAAAGGCATTAGAAATATAAACACCATAAGGGAGCAGAAAGCTGGATGGAGAAGGAAATCTGTAATGTAGCTTTTGTAAATCTGACGGTAGTTGTACTGTGATCCCTCATGTGAGAGACCACCAAAATGACGAAGAAGGACCAGAGCCCCAGACAGACTGACAGGAGAGGCAGTCCCAGGAGGAAAGAAGTCAGGAAAAATATATCCCAGTGGGAATAGGATGTATCTGCCTGGGAATGGGTGATGCCATGAGTTTTTAAAACTAGTGCACTGACTGTAGCCAGGTAACTAATAGATCTTACTGAGAGCTGGAACTCCACACTGGTACATTCATATCATTTGTAATTTGTGGGATGCTTTGTTCAGAGCAATTTCAGCTGTCCTGTGTGGATGCATCCACAGAGGACAACAGACTTGCTGAACCCATATCAAGACTGAGTTGAGATGAATAGGAAATGATCATCTGTGGCCAGCTCCAGGACCAGAAGGACAGTGAATATATTTTTGAGATCTTGTCAGAAAGGTCAGCGCAAATGAAGATGCGTGTGCTTTCTGACAGTTGACTAGAGGTCATGTATAAAGAACAAAAGAAAGCAGAATTTGAGGGTAAAGCAGCTGCTGGAAGTGTCACACTTGCCTACGGTGGGAATTTTGTACAATACCATTTGGGTCATGTGTATAAAACTCTTAACAAGTTTTAGCTTGATAGTATGTCCGTGTGAATTAGCTTGTTTCTGTCTTATAATCAATAACAAAGCATTGTAAGATATTAAAGCCAAACTCAAGTATTTATCTGTAGTACAAGAAGCACTGAGCTTTAATCTTTTGCGCCTGAGATTTTTGAGCATATTGGAATTGCTTCTGCATTGGGGGTTTACTTTCTTTTTTTTTAATTTAACAACAGAAAATAGCAAAGCTGTTAGCAGTTGCTAACAGATTTCGCTTAGTGCCTCATCTGTTGCTCAGCTGCTATTTACTTGTAGTTCCTGGTCTTTTTTTACACATATGAAAGAAGAAAAAAAAAGCTTGCTTTCCTGCGAAGCTTTTCCTGGATTGAAGCTTTTTTTAGGTGGCTGTGATTCAGTGAGACCATCAAGAAATCATGCTTTTATTTTTTAAATTATTGGGGTTTTTTAAATCCTGTTGTTTCACCTGGTACTAACTGGAGTTCTTGGCTGCAGCGTTTTCATGACTGTGGCACTTAGAGCAAAGTAGGTTAATATACTGGAGATTTGAAGTGCAGATGACACTGGTTATCAGTGATTAGTTAAGTCTCTGTAATCTAAAGTACTGTTTTACTGTAGTGCAAATTGAACAGTGTTTGTTTTCCTGTTCAGTGGGTCCTGATGCATGTATTTCCAGCATTTAGTACTAGATGTGTGTGTGCACTGTCCAAAGAATAACAAAACTTGACTCTCTAAACTGTTTGTATGTAACATTGGCTAAGGAGGATTATATTTCACTTTTTGATATTTTCTGGAACATTGGACTATGATAGCTCTCTAAATAACCTACTGTTAGACAACAGATATCAAACTAAACTGATATTGTATATCAGGAAAAGAGTTACATTAAATACTTTGATGTTTGGAGCTGTGACTAGATGTATGCTGTAGTCTCAGGAAAAAGCCATTGTCTAGCATCTGTGCTGAAACTCTTTTGGAAGAGATAAAACACTCAGTTCTGTGTAGATACCTAACAGTGGCAAGATTATGCAATGCCACATTAAATTCTCGATTCATTGCTTTTCTTGCTTTGAGCTGACTGATTCCTTCAGGACACTGAGCCTTGAGAAGGAGACTTCTTGACCTCAAATGAGCCTCCCTGTACTTTCTGAAGGTATTTTGCATTCTCTTGAGAAACAGCATGAATATTTGTGCCTTTACTAGGATTATTAAGGGACTGGAGCATGTGCCCTGTGAGAGGAGGCTGAGAGGCCTGGGGCTTTTTGGCTGGAGAAGACTGAGAGGGGATTTTATAAATGTTTATAAATATCTGAGGGCTGGATGTCAGGAGGGAGGGGACAGGCTCTTGTCAGTTGCACCCTGTGATAGGACAAGGGGAAATGGATATAAACTACAGCACAGGAGGTTCCACCTCAACATGAGGAGGAACTTCTTCACTGTGAGGTTTGCAGAGCACTGGAATGGGCTCCCCAGAGAGTTTGTGGAGTCTCCTTCTCTGGAGACTTTCAAGACCTATCTTGATTCGTTCCTGTGCAACCTGCACTAGATTCTATGGTACTGTTCTGGCAGGGGGATTGGACTCGATCTCTGGAGGTCCCTTTCAACCCCTATCATCCTGCAATCCTGTGACTAAAGGTAGTGTGTAGAATCACTGGTTTATAACCATCAAAAGCCTTGTGTGGTGGCTTTGTAGGCTATTTGTAAGGGTTATTTAACCCATTGGTGTAAGGTGTTAGAAATCGTTGATGCTGAGCACTAATGCAAAATGCATTATCGCTTAGCACTTGGAATGCAAAACTAACCCAGGTGTTAACTGAAAAAAACCCTCTAAATAATTATTCCTCAGTTTGTTATGTGATGAACTCCAGTTTTTGAGTTTGTGATCTATATTTATTTAATTGTCATGCTTTGAAATACTATAAGAATATTCTTTTCTAACATAGGTAGGCTTAGTGTTGGATTCTAAATTAACTTGGAAAAAGACTAAACATTAAAATGACTAGGGGAATGTGACCTCTGCTGTGCTGTGCTGCTCTGTATCCTAATCCCATAGCAGTTGTTACAGTCCTGGCATATAATAAACATAAGTCTATGGCTCTCTCGCTACCTTTTCCAGATAGTGATTGTAAAAATTCTGGGCAGCCCTTTCAGCTTTATGGGTATGAAGGTAAGTTAGCTAATGGGCTGCAGACATACCAATAGCATTTTAATATCTAGCTCCCTCAGGCAGAGACCAGTAGGCTGAAGTCATAATTCTTTTGTGTTATAAAATTCTAAGATCAAGTATGTAACTGGTGACTCAGAGTCACCAATTTTTTTTCCAAACTGGAGTGCAGTAGAAGAACACCCTCTCATTGATTCAGATTCCTGTTTCCACACTGGATTCAGGATTAAAAAAGCCAACCAACCTCCTTCATGGAAGTCAGCTCTTGTAAACATGACTTCACTAGTTCACTAGGAAATATTTTCAAATGTAGTATAGGTGGGAAAATGTCTGTCCCTCACAAATACTGCCCATCAACCACAACTTGCATATTTGTGTATGTATACAGGTAACTGTAAGCCCAGGAAGCAAGAGTGTGTATATATACGTGCATACTAGTTACATTTGCTTTTTCCTCTTCAGAAAGAGTGCACTTTCCCACACAATAGTTCATCTTAAATTATTTACCTTCCATTTCACAATATGTCATGAATATTTTATTTTTGTCCTCTTAATTTGCCAATTTTCCTCTGAGCTAAGTGCCTTAGTGTTTTTAATTTTTCATTCTAGTGGGAAGACAGGAATGACCCTTTTTTTCATTATTACCGTTATAGGCCTTGCGCACAGAATGACACTTTCTACAACCACCGCCGTTGCGCCTGTAATGGTATTGCAGGGTAGCTGACATAATATACACATATTGACTGCCATTAAGTATAGCAATATGGTAACTTATGGAGAGGTTTTTTTCCAGCTCTGCATTGCCCTGAGAAGTTGAGCATTGTAGAAGAAAAAATAGCAATAAAATGAAGAAGGAGCAAATAATAAAGCTGTGATTTGCTACAGAGAGGCAATATGTATGGCTTTTTAATATGTTTATATGCACATACTTATGGTGCTGGAAATCAGAATGGATATGGATAGATTTTTAAAAAATATATCAACAAAACCAGACCAAAAAAACCCAAGAGTGCATTAAATTATAACTTCATTAGGCTAAAGTTATGTTAGAATATTTTGTTCTCAATAATAAAATTTTCTGAGACGGATCATGCCTGTGTATTTGATATGCAGCATCAGTTAATGAGGCAGATGAGTTATTTAGAGGCCTTGATTTCTTTTTGTCTAATAAAATTCTCACATTTCAAATAAGTAAATTAGTAAATAAAACTCCCATTTCCTTTAGAGAGCATGAGAGCTAGAGGGAGAGGAGATACCTAATCCATTTAATGTATTTTGAGTTTGTTGAATATTTTAAACTATAAAAAGACATACACTTCAGTTTACATGTATCACTTTTCCTCCACAGTATTGACTCCTCTTTAGCTGCATTCATCATCAGACTAAACCAGAGAAAATAAGGGAGTTATGTACTAAAAATGATCATGTGGACTGCCTACTAAAGACTTATTTGTTTAATTAAGCATCTGTTCTCTTCTTAATATGCATGCATAAATCTCATTAACGTTAGATGTATGCGAGTGCAGTGAAGAAGAATAGACCCCTCACTCTCATTACTGAACTTGGATAACAAGATTTATATTTACTTAACAGATCAGAGCAGAAAGTTCCCTCTGACTATTTAAAAGGACATGAAATTGCAAACTGTTTGCAAGGAGCATGCTTTTTGAGAAACAGTTGCATGTTCATTTCAAGTTGAAATATCATTATTCAAGCCCTTAGCAAGGGGGGGGGGGGAAAGGCAGCAGCAAGCTTTGTCTGTAAGAACTTAATTTGTGCCCTAAATTCTGTGACTTGTCTACTTAAATGTATACTTACCTATTCAGTGTTGACCTCTGTGCATGTCACACCTGCTAAAATAAAAGTCCAGGTATTTTCTGGAGGTAGTATATTTCTTGTAAGTGTCTGTCTCTTAGAAAAGCTAAGTATATTTTTGATGAATACTGAACACTGTGGAAGTGTGTTTATCCTTCATTCTCTATAGTTGGGGCTGTTACTTGTTCTAAAATTGATCTATCTGAGGATAAAACTTGGATTCCAGATTTTCTGAGTATGTTATGGTACATTGAGTATTTCTCTATGTTTTATGGATGCATTATTGTCAAACATCCATGAGAATTTAAATTCATAGTCACAAGAATTTGAATTAAGGCTTGCTGAGCTGTGTTTTAACCAATAAATATATATTTGACTCAGGAATGCAGCGTGGAGTAGGGGTTCTACCATGAGATTAAAAAAAAAACAAACACAAAAACCAGCAGTTTTTTATCTTTTTCTATTTCAGTCGTTCTTGTAACATGAACTTGGTAAATGATGGGGCTAGAGGAGAGACAACAATTAAAAGAGAAATTATATGGAAAGGGACTCCTGACAGAGTGCAAGCAGGTGCCAGTTTGCTAGGTATTGCCATTAACAGCCATCTGTAGACAAAATTAAATGTACTCATCTCACAGAATTATGATTTATGCCAGACAAAGCAGTCAAACCAAAGTAATATTTGTATTAGAATGTAGAGTCATTGATTAAATGCACATGGCATCTCAAATCCAGTTGACATTTTAAGTTGAAATTATTGCAGACAGGTAGCCATTTATTTAACTATTACTTTTAAAAATGTGTCCTTACTTGTTATTAATAGAATAAAGTCAGACCTGGCCAATATTTCAATAGGCTGACCTTTTGTTTTGCTGACATATAAAAGGAACAAAGCTCCTTTTGGGGGGTAGTCACAATTTCAGAGCATATGAAGTATGCTAGCTTCAGAAAAACTGACCCCTTTGAACCACTCTGTCTCTTTCTTCCCTCTTCTTTTCCACACAGGATTTTTGAAAGGAAATGCACGAGAGATGGTTTAGGAGATAGGAAAAGAGAGAGGCTTTGTTTCAGTTGCCTGCTGTGCTACTGCTTTCTTGGGTGACACTGATTAACTCAGCTGCTTTGAGCCACAGTTGTCCTTAAACAGAAGTTATCCTCAATGCTTAGAAAAAAATAAAACAACAGCATTTCCCTGCTTTGGAAGATAGTGGTTCAGATAAATCTGTTAAAAAATAAATACATTTGAAAACTTCTCTGGCTATTCCTATAAAAGGATAGGAGGCATATATTTTTATTTTTAAGGAAAATAAAATGAAGTAGTAGTAAGCTTCTGTGTGATTTTACCCAAACTAATTTTCCTCTAATCTCTAGGATTCTTCCTTCTCTCTCTGAGGACTTTTTACTGTCTTTCATTTTACTTTTTATCCAGTCATTCCACTTGCCCAGTCTCTTATTTCCCCATATCATCTCTCCATTTTTCTTTTAAACATTACTGCATACTTTCCCATCCATTTTTAGCAAAGTTTGGTCTGTTCTCTCTTGGGTTGGGGGGAAGGAAGCAAGCTGAGCCCACTTGCTCACCCCTTCTTGCTGTTGTTAGTGTGTGAGATGCCAAGCTGGGATTTCCTTCTCCCTGTACTACCTCCTAGCTACAAATATTCTAACCTTCAGAAAAGCAGCTTGGGATATAACGCCTCAGAATTATCGTCCATCTTCTACCTTGTTTTTATGCCTTTGTACTAGGAAAAAAATGATTTGGCATTTCAAATTTAACCTGGGTATACTATATTATTTTTTTCTATAGCAGATTGTTCGTCTTAATGTCCTTACTCTGTCGTCACAGCAGCATCTTCTTTCTTTCACAAAAGCCCCTACATGGGATATCATCTTTCAGTGAAGCTTGAACCCACTCTGTGGGGAAGTGTCTAAAATTTCCTCACTTCTTACACAACATGCTGAATACCTGACCACACAAAAGAAGTCTCTTCCCTTTCTGCTTGGACTCCTGTTGTTTCCAGATTATGTCAGTCTCTCTTCTGGTTCACACTTGCTGGGTCATTGTTCTGACTATTCTTGCCTGTCCCTAACAACACAGCACTAACTTTTTCTCCTTCCCACTTTGGTCATCATTAACAGACTTGTGCAGTAACACATTGCTCAAGCAACTATGAACACTTACAACCCAGCCTGTCTCTGCAGCACACTTTCTACTGAAATATGTTCCAGTGTATATGGGCATAAAGTATTTCATATAGTACTTTAGCCTCCCTAAGATTTTCTTCTGCTGTAACTGTTCCATGATGTGGATGAACGTTAGCAGGACTAAATGAGTGATGAAGTAAGGTTTTATATCCTTTCCACCCCAGCTTCTGCCTTCTGTCTCTGTCCACCAGTAGCAAGCAGGCAAAGTCTTTACAGCTTCCTGCTCAGCTCTGCATTTGGCTGTGTCCCATGCAACTCCACCTCACCTCATTTGTTTTTAATCTGTTTGGGCATGAATGCAAAGGTGTAGGACTGATTCATACCCAGCAGCTCTTGCTTCTTCAGCTGTTAACTTCAGAAGGTAACTAGAGTTAGCTCCACCTTCTTATCTCCATCCTGTGGTGATGCTTGTTTGTCACCAGATTTCTGCCAACGGTACTTTTTTTCCTCTTTTTACTGTGCTCTGAGTACCAGGCTCTCCTGTCCTAGCTGCCACCCAGCTTATGCAGAGCTTTGGCTAATAAGCCTAGCAGTGTATTGCTTCTATTCTGCACCTTGTCATGAGGGACATCTGCTCTGATTTCTCTTTGGTCATGATGCTGCATTGTGTTTACCATAGAAGTCGGTTAGGCTGTTGAGTGCTCCTTCACAAATACTTACGTTCAAAGAGCCTTCCCCCACTTGTTTCTTCAGGGAAAATATGCCTCTAGAGTCTTGGCTTGCACCTGGGGCATTGGAGAGAATTTGATCTTAACTGTTTAGAAATCTTTAAATAATTCCTAGTGGTAAAATTATGATGTCTTCTTCCTTTTCCCTTTATATTCTTGCAAACTCCTATTTCTGTTCTGTTTTGTTTGATTGTTTTTGTTTGGGTTTTTTTTTTTTGCTTGTTTGTTTGGGGTTTTTGGTTTGGTTTGGTTTGGTTTTTATTGTTGAGAAGAAACAGTAAAGGGTGAATAAAAAAGGAAACCTGGGCAAACATAAAGTGTTCGCCAAAGGCTGTCATAAACAGAAATGTCATCCTTCGTGTGTGTGTATATTTATATTATATAACCTCTGAGATATTTGTCATTGCCAGTTTAGGAATTAAAAAAAGTAATAATGTCTTAAAGGTGGACTCATAAGGTGAAGAACTCTCTGTTCTGTGTGTATGTGTACTACAAGATACATAGGCCACGGAGTATCTGATACTGTGCTTTAGTATTTAAGTTCAGTATTGGGTTTGAAGTAATGAACAGCATGCCTGTGCTATTCATTGTCTGTTATTTGAAAGCAGTGAATACCTGGCCTCACACTAACCCCAGATTATCAGGCTGGTAGGTACTAATGTGTAAATAGAACTGTAAAGCTATTTTCTGGTGACAGAAGGCCAGTGCTGCTGTCTGCTATTTTGTTTCTAGCCAAAGAATCCTAGTGAGTAATGAGTCAGGCACTGTTCATTTTACCTCTGTCATCTTTTTGTTGGTTGGTTGGGTTTTTTTTTGGTATTTGGGGTTTGGGGGGGTTGGGGGGGAGGTGGTGTTTTTGGTTTTAGTGTGGGGTTTTTTTTTATCTTTTTGTTCTCTAATGTGGAAATCTGTATTACAGTAGCTTACTAGAACAGACATCCTAATGTTCTGGTTTTAATTGAAATTAGATTGAGGAAATAAACAATTCAAAGAAGTTAGCTTTCCTTCCCCTACCCTCTCCCCCCTGCTCCCAATATGCTTTCCATATCCTCTTCTGCATTTGAGAGTGCTTTTTTCCATTCACACACTGTTGAATTGTCCAGCTTCCCTAACAGATAGTGAGGAAGGTATGTAAAGGAAGCTCAGTTTCATTCATTTAATCTTCATAGCAATGCATGGGTTTTAAAATATTGATTTTTGTCTGTTTCTTTTGATGCAGTCTGCACTGTAAAACACCATTTTTAATGTAGAAACTTTGCCAAAACCTGCAGTCAAACCACACTGCTCTTGAGAAAGAATTTCTCTATGCAACTGCAGATGATTTTTACTATGAGTAGAATATATACACACATGTACTGGAGAGTGAAGTGAGGTAAATTACTCAAGATGAAATCAGCAAATATTTCTTTCCTTTAAAAAGGCATATTATTATAGTTGTCAGTGCTGCAATAAGTTAATGTATCTCTTCATCTCTGAAGACCTCCACCCCATCTTTTTCTTAATGAATTCCTATTTAGGCTATTTTAGCTTGGTTGCCATTTGTGGCTTCCCAAGCAATCAGTCATCTATAGCAATGGAGGGTGCTGTGGGCAGGCTTAGGCAGAGCTTCAATAGTTCTGGGCTGAAATGATAGAATCATAGAATGCTTTAGGTTGGATGGGGCCTTTAAAGGTCATCCAGTCCAACCCCCTCCCCATCTGGAGTGAGCAGGAACATCTATAACTAGATCAGCCATGTCCAGCTTGACCTTGAATGTTTCCAAGGATGAGGCTTTTACCATCTCTCTGAGCAGCCCTTTCCAGTGTTTCACCACCCTCATTGTAAAAAATATCTTTCTTGTATCTAGTTGTGCTAATTTACCACAGTCTTTTCCCTGCAACACAGAAGTGAGTGAAAGTATCATACACCAAAAAAACCCAAACAAACTCTGGGTTGAGATAAAGAGTTGAGATAAGACTTTAATATACATGAGATAATATAATGCACAATTACCGTAGCCTATTTGCAGAAAGCAACAGCAAGCAGAAAGTAGCAAGCTAAAAACCCAAGCCAGGGAGCTACTCCCCCATGCCTTCCTGTTCAGCTGCAATCCCAGAGGAAGAGAGCCGACACCCAAAAGCAGCTACTGGAACAGGGAGCCTCTCGTTACAATCTGAACTTCAAGCCCCACTTTGTCCCAGCCAGCACTTTAATTTTGAAATTAGCATGCCAGCAGCATGGAATTGAATATCTGCAGCAGATTCAACTTAACCTGTTGACACTAGCCTAAATCTCCCCTCTTTTAGTTTAAAGCCATTGTTACCCCTTGCCCTGTTGCAACAGGCCCTACTACAAAGGTTGTTCCCATATTTCTTATCTGCACACTTTAAGTACAGGAAGGCCACATTAAGGTCCCCCTGCAGCCTTGCCTTCTCCAGGCTGAACAACCCCAATGTTCTCAGCCTGTTCTTGTAGAAGAGATGCTCCATCCCTCAGATTATTTTTGTGGCCCTCCTCTGGACCCACTCCAACAGTTTAATATCCTTCTTGTGCTGAGGGGCGCCAGAGCAGATTCAGTACTCCAGGCGAATTCTCACCAATAATGGTTCAAGAAGATATGTAGAGAAATTGCTAGGTATAGGTCTCTAAATTGTCACTGCAAATAGTAGTGCTACCTGCTTCGTTCCTGCATGTGAGATATTTGCTAATTTCAATAATTACAAAGTGGAAGTTGTATTTATGTATCTGTAGTAGGAATGCTAATGATGTTCTGCGAGACCTGTGAATCCTGTGGTGGTTCTTTGTAATCTGCATAATTTGTTGATTTGCCTGTGAATTATGGTGCATCCAGTGAGTGGTGAAAACTGGGCTGGTGTGCAAGCCAGCTAATTCTGAGTTGATAACTGGCTATATTCCCCAGCGGTGTAATAAAACAAACTTGTGTTTGTTGCATCTCCTACAATGAAATTGCTATAAAAAATTTGTGTTGTAGAGATATTTCCATGTTTTACAAAGACTTACATGTGTCTGCATGTTTGGAGGGAAGGAAAGAAGCCATACATACAAAATGTGTGTTCTAGACGTCAATTAGAAGCGCACCAAGCTTTAGGCAGTCTCAAGTATGCTAGCAAAAACATTCCAATATTTATTGAGTTCATCTGAAGCATTTATTCTGTATGAAATTGCAGCTATCTTTTGTCTTGTGGGAGTATTCAGAGAAAAAGTTGGTTTTTGTTTTTTTTTTATTTTGGGCTAGAGATTAAATAAATTGAAAGATGATGTTCCTGTCATAGTGGGAAGACAGATCATAACTGGCCCTAGACTGCTGCAGAAACCTTATGTTACAATCTAAACTGCTGTCCATGCACTTGTATGCATTTGAAAGTGGGGCACAGAGAAGATGATCTTTAATTGGGGAAGATTTTTTTTTAAAGAAAAAAAGATAATCAAAACCAATCCTAGAGCAGGGGGAAAGTGAGGGTCAAGGTTCAGAATAACTAAATAGTTAAGATTTACCTCAGGAGTTTAATAACTTCTTGAGGCCACAATCCAGCAGAACAAAGTTATATATGCTTGTCTTCTTTGCTCTAGATCTTTCTTAAAACATTGCATTCACACCATAGTAAAAAGCTGCAGTGGAGTTAAATTAAAATACATAGCTCTTTTGAGAAGTGTGTTGTTTATGTGTGTAGGTTGTGCGTACAAATCATACATCACACATGGAAGCTCAAAATGTTCTACCTTTGCTATTTTAAGCTGTTAACCTGTGTTTGTATGGAACTAATGGATTGGCACATAAATCTTCTAAAGTATTGTATAATTAATTTCCAGAATGCCGGGTAAAGGCTGGGTCTCTTTCTGTCTTTGTAATGAAAACAGCAAAAGGTTAGGAGAGGAGGTGGTGGATTTACATGCTTGAGGGCTATAAATACCCTAGGGGAGAGGAATAAGGAGATGCTTAAGGACTACATAAGCTAAAAGGAGCTTCTTTACAGTAGAACAGTCTTGTCATGTCACTATATATCTCACTCATCTTCTCAAGGACACAGAGGCACTCAAACATGTTGAAACAGCCCACTTCTGAAGAAAAGCATGTTTGACAGAGTGTTGTAGTCATGGCTTCATGGGATACCAAGACTGTTTGTTGATCTTGGCTGTCAGTTCATTGTCTTTCTCAGCCTTTGTTTATTTTGTATACATCAGCCATTCACTGAGTACCTTGGGACACAAATTGCCTGTAATAGATGAAATTTACTGGTCAAAGTTTAAGTCACCCTCGTGAGGCTGTTTGGCTGTGATAGCATTGTTTTCTGGTAGCTTTGGTATCCAATTTTTTTTCACTACTGTTGTAATGTCTTCACATAATAATTAAAGCTTAATCAAATGTTCTGCTGTAGCTGTTTCAGGTAGATGGCAACTTTGTGAATTGTGAGGAATCATATATGTTGTATGTAGAAAATGCAAGTCAGACTGAAACTGGGACCAGTCTCTTCTGTAGGGAGAAATCCTTGCTTAGGGGCCTAACATTTTATGTTGTCCATCGGTGTTTAGACCAGCTCCATCCTTAAGTTTCCACAAAGTTAAGTGGAAAATTATGTCTAGGTTTCTGTTTAATAACCTAGGCAGATACAGACCTAAAACCTACAGATACGAAAATCAATATGGAAACATGCAATATAAAACAGAGGAAATTTCATATACAGCAGTGATCAGAGAAGGAGAAGTACAAAATCAAATTAGTTACATAAACTGTCATGCTAATTTATAAGCTAAAGGGAGAAGACTTGAAATGAAGCACTGAAGTATGAGGGTTTCACTCTGTAAATATTGACTTAAAATGAGCTTTAGAAAGCAATAGAAAGAATAAATCCAAATTATGCTTGGTAGCCTGGTCAAGGACTCAGTTTCGAAGGCTGAGCAAACAGAAGAGAAGGTGACTGAAAACGTCAGGGAGAAGGGGAAAAACAAAACCAAAATAAAAAGAAGCCAACAACCTAGAAAGCACCTTAAATTGATATGGTGTCTGCATACAGATAATTGAAGCTATGTGATTTAATTAAAATTACCAAGTGGATGTTGCTATCAAGATTGAGACAGGGAGGCTTCAACAGAATTTCTCGGAATGCATATAGGGAATTTTTAGAGCAAGATAAGAAAAATAACAGTTTAACTCTCTGGTATAGAGAAAGGCAGTCACTGAAGAACAGCTTAAGATGTAGGCATTTTCCAGGACCCCTGGGTACCAAATTTCAAGGATAACCAAATGCTCTATAAAAGCATCTTGTGATCAATTGTATTGAATGGTACAGACAAGTTGGATTGAATCAGCACAGATGACAATCCATCTGGCTGAGCACAGAAAGATCATTATAGATCTTTAATATGGCATTTTTCAGTTCAGTATCTGTCCATTTTTGAACCTGGACTTGTAATAGTTGTGTTGGTCTCTTGAAAAAACAGAACTTTATTAAGGTCAATAAACTGTAGCAATTCTGAAACACAGAACAAAGAATGCTGTGAGTACTATAACAATCAGGTTTTATAACCTGTTTCTTTTGAAGCACAGCTAATATTTGTGCACTTAAATTTAAACTGAAAAATTCCAGAAGCTCTGACTAAATTTGCATGACCAGTGTTGAGATTGAGGGTCAAAATGTTTATTGTTTCTTGACAAAAGTGGAATGAATAGGGATTAATTGCACAAGTGATCAGACCTGATTGCAGAAAAAGAACTAGAGATGCCAACTTTGGCAGAGCATAGTGATCAGAAGGAAGGATTTGAGGAACCTAAATAGCCAACAGTTATTTCAAAATAGTGGAGAGCATCCTGGAGCCTGTCAGTCTTCCTGAAGTGAAAAACAGCAGATGTCTCAAAGATACATGGATGGGTCTTAATCAACAGAATTACAAATGTTTCGCTTTGTGGCAAAATTTTCCAGGTCTGAGTCAAAGCCTGCTGAACTTCATGCAAGTCTTGTGCTGGGCTGAGATTCACCTAGTGTTCCCAAGTACATGCAAGCTGTCAGACTGAAGTGAGCCAGTGTAAAGCTGTGACTAATGCTTTTTTCCTTTAGGTTGTAAGGGTGTAGGAGAATTCATTCTAGTCCCAGTTCTGTGTAGACTGCAGAGCAATGAATATGCTTTCAGACTTCCTGGGGAGATCCTAGCTTGAAATTGAGAGCCTGTAAGGTCCACTTTTCCCTGAACAGTGAACCTGAAAAAGGTATATTGAGGTTTTGTATTTCTTTCAGTAACTCAGTATCAGATGTGAGTTGTTGGGGCTTATTTTTGGGGGGGTGGGGTTGTTGTCTGTTTGGGTTTTTTCCAGAAATACTTTATGATAGAAAACTGCAGTCTAAACTTAAAGATATTTCTGGTACTCATTTATTCTCACTGGTATACAAAGATTTCAGATACTAAATTCTTCCTTTAGCTGCATCTTTATAGTCCCATTCTTTTGACTTGTGTTATACAGGAATAATTCCAGATGGAATTTAGCCTTGTCATTCATGAAAAAGGAAAAAAAAAGAAAAGGTAATTTTTTTGTCTGTTAGCTTTACTGATTGTTCAGGGCTGAAAGCAGTACAAAGTAGGGAAAATCTAATTCTAACTGAATTCCCAAAGTAAACCAGTTTGCGAAGAGCCATTTCTGCCATGCAACGCTCAGTCTTGGGGAGGGGAGGAAACAGGGTTTTTTGTCCCTGAGAATTTTTAGGTTTCCATACATTATTTTGCCTGAGTTGAGATAACAGTACCAAAACTCAAATGTTCCTCACAGGGTAGTTCTGAAAAAGGAAACCCGTGCATCAGTTGAAAATACTGGGGTTTACTCTCACTTTTTACTTTAAGAGCCTTTTAATAATGAATCTGAAGGGTCACTTTCTTTAAAATCTATTGTAACTTATTGTGAAAATACACAAAAATGTGACAATTAAAAGAATATTCTTTTTGACACTACTGAGAAACAAAGAAAAATTTCTTATTAAAAAAAATGTAAGTTTATCACTTCTGCAGTCTGCTTGTTTAGTAAAATCTGCCATTCCAGGTCTTTACAGTACTTCAGGAAAAGGACCATAGTGACTGCTGAATCTGAACTTTAACATCATAAGAAAGCGTACATGATGCAACTGAAAAATGCAATCACTTTTGTATAGTCATTGCTGTTGCTAATTAGAAACACAGCATCATTTTTGTTGGAAGAGACTTTTAAGATCAAGTCCAACAGTTAACCCAACAATTCTAAAAATCTGGCCTATAATATCAGAACATGCAGCAGAGCTAGAAAGAACTTTAAAGTAAAATCAGCTCATGATCCAAAATATTTATATATAATAGTGATAATAAACTTCTCATAAGGCACTTGCTCTTAGCTGTGAGGAACAGATGGTGGTGGGCAGCCAAGTAAGTCCCTGTTGCAGCCCTTGAGGATCTGGTAGGATTTAGCATGGCACCAGGAAGTGTTCTGAGGAAAGTAAGAAGCCTGCTCAAAGTAAAACCAAATATCATGGACTAATAGATTGACTCACAAGAAAGCCACTCAGCAGATTCAGCTGAAAGGTTACAGGATGAAAATAAGTAATGAATAATGGCAAGTCTCCAGGAGTGGAGAGGGAATACTAAATGTGAAAATCATTGCCCTCCTTTGTTCTTCTTATTTTGTTAGAAATAGATCTAAAACTGTGTGCCTTCTTTCTTTAAAGAGAAGATGAATACTAACTTAAGAGCTTCCCCAGGAGTGCTGTCCTTTCTGGATCGCCCTTGCCCCCGTCCTGTGTTCAGAGTGGTGACAGTGCCCCATCCTGTTGGGTAGGGGACAGTGACAGAAGTGCAGCTACCCTCCAATAGCCCTTCCCAGTCACTACAAAAAAGTCTACCATATAAATAGAATGAAAGTCCAAAAGAAATACAGTTGGAGATAAAATAATCACTTTCCATTCCCCTCCTTTGAGCCCTACAGCAGTAGCTTTCCAGATTTCCCATGCCAGGCAGGAGCATACTGTCTCCACAGTCTGCTCCATAGAAGTCCTGATGCAGGACATTCCTTTGTCTTAACCAGTTGCGGTTTGTGTCCACCTACAGATGTGCTTCACAGCTTGTTTCCAAAATGCAAGTTGGCATTATACTTGTTATTGTTCAGCTATACATAAAGTGTAACAGACTTGTAAAAAATCCTTTGCAGAAGATTTGCTGTGAGTTTTGACATTTTCTGACAACGTAATTTTCTTGTAGACCTTCCCCTCTTCCCTCACCTCTCTGCACCTCTCATTTCCTACCCTACAAACAGCAGAAATCTATTTGGGAAAGTGAAAAGGTTATGAATCAAACTTTTGAGGCATTTTTTAATTGACCCCAGGTAGACAGTTAGATGGAGCTGATAGAAAGGTTGCATATGTTCTATATTAAAAAGTCTCTTTATATTAGATGACGCTGTGTCCTGCATCTAATGATTGAGTGGTCTCCTGTGGAAACATGCATTTACCCACAGTACTTAAGGAGCAGTTTCAGTTATATATATATTTCATCTGTCACTGAGTTAACCTGAAAAGTCTATAGATAACTGGATCACTTGGATGGAAGAGTTGACTTGATGCTTGTTTGATGAAGAAGTTTTTTTTAGTACTAAATCTTCACAGGTTTGTTCTAAAATGAAGTCGCTGGTATTTCACTTGGAACTGAAACCTGCATAGGCTTAAAAGCCCAGTATCTAGAGACTTTCTTCCGGTTACATTTTTCATAGCTTGTGCCATACAACATTGACTGGTTTGAGGCAGGGGTGTTCCTGGGGTGGTGGTGGTGTTTTGGTTTATTTTGTTTAATTCCTGACCAAGAATTGTATTAAGTAGAATCAACTATGGCCATTTGCAGTTTCATTAAAAATGGTTAATAATTCTAGAGACTCCTGTTAAATAATACTGATATTTTCAGCACTTAGATCAAAACAATATGAACTGGGATTAAGTTTCAGGTTAGAAAAGTGCTAACATTAATTCAATTTGAGAGCTTCATTACAAGCTGACCCTTATATTTGGGAATCAATAAAACTATATACTGACTGACTTACATTAGATAAAAACATGATCATTTGCCTTAAAAAAACCTCACACAACAAACAAGCAAACCCCAAGAAACTTCATTTTTAATTTGGTAATCTTTTAATAATGAATGGTTGAATTATCTCTGTAATTCATTACTCTCTCAGCTGTTAGATGAATGGGATATGTTATGGTTTGTCATTACTCTCCATGGTGGCAAGGAGAACAGACTGGGGATTTAAATCATTTCCCACTGCATGGGCTATAAGACATGTTGATGACTTGCTGTGAGATTGCATTTAGTTCCAGGATCTCTGGTGTTTCAGAATGTAATGCATTTGGTTGCCATGATGAACAAAATCTTCTGATGGTTTAGGTGCATATATTAGAAGCAAAATGAAAGACAAAGACAAAAAAATTGAAGGCAAGATGTTGCCTCACAAGTGACCAGTTGAGTATAGAGGAAAAAGTAATAAATTTATGTCAGGAGGGAAACAAATATAATAGCTGAAATATTATAATATTATGCAGACAACTCTATATGAGTGTGTGTGTAAATATATAATGTGAAATACAGTATAAACTTAATATTGTTATATGCATGCTTATTACTGCACTGGCTCATTGCCCATTGCATCAGGGATGCTCAAGTGTTTATTATGCTGTTTACCAAATTATAGCTATTTCCTGAACAGTTGGCCTCCACTGAATATACTCATATTCTGTCCATCTTTAATAATGAAGCCTGCACTTTGGGGCAGAAACATAGTCTGGCAATGATCAGCAGGAAATAAGAGAGAAATTTATAATCTCTTTAGCTTTACTGTTTTATGTTGCTCATTTTCTTCTCACAAGTATCTGTTCAGGGAACTTGGGCAGCATAGGTCAGGCGAGCTGAAAAGCAAACAAATAACCAGAAAGTTTTATATAAAGCGTTTTATTTTTAAATCACATCTAAGATTTAGCTAATCTGTCTTGGGGGCAGTGTTGTAATAATTTTAATTAAAAAATATCAGTATACTATTTTGTAACCACCAGTTATTTATTGCCACATCTTAGTAAGGACATAGATGGCTTATTTGTGAGGAAAACAGTGCTGGGAGGTAGAGAGATTCAAAGCCGTGCACACAAACAAAGCAAAATAAGGAACATTCACCACTTCCCATCCACAGGCAGGTTTTCAGCTGTCTGCAGGAAAGCAGGGCTCCATCACCTGTAACATTTACTTGGGAACACAAAGAGCATCACTCTGGCCCAGCTTCTGACACTGCACTTGGTGTTGTATCATTTGGAATATCCAGCTGTGTCCCTTCCCAACTTCTTGTACACCCTCAGCCTGCTCCCTGGTGGGGTGCTCCAAGAAGCAGGAAAGGCCTTGATCTTGTAGAAGCACCACTCAGCAATAACAAAAAAGGCTGTTTCTAGCATGAATCCAAAACATAACCTTGTACTAGCTATTGTGAAAAAACATTTCTCTCTACCCCAGCCAAAACCAGCACACAAGGCTTAATCATAAGTCTAATTTTATTTCATTTTAACATTCAGAAATAAGGTGTAAGAAAACTGCTTGGAGTATAAATGTTGGCAGATAATCCCCTCAATTATTGAAAAAATTGTCCAATCGATCTCTAGATTGGCTTTGTAACTCAAAATGCCTTAATGTGACAAGAATGTGCCATACTTTATGAAAGGGATGTCTTAATTTATCACAGAGCCCATTACTTTTGAGTTATATTTTGTGCTCTGTGTAGCCGAACCTAATTCTTCACAGATAACACAGAATGATGTCTTGCTCATGATGTGTTTTAGAAAATGGAGTTTATTATTTTCTTTTCCAAATAAAAGAGTGGCTTTCCTTAGTAGGGAGGGGAATGCAGCACCTCATAAGTTTTTGGAACATGCTTGTAATTCTACAAAACAAATGTTCTCAAGATCTTAATAGTCAACTGTGGAGGGTGGGCATTTCTTTGCAGATAAAATGCAGCTGGATCCTCTTCGACTTTTGCCTTTCCCCTTCCACCACTAAGGTCAGTACTTCATACTCATTTATCATGTACTAGAGAGTACTAGTCTGGATTAGTTTATTAAATACTTGAGTTTGAGTTAAAAGTACACTGAAGACAGACATGTGTTCAACATTATTCTTCATGTTTGGACTTTGAAGAACCTCCAATTCTATTTAGAATTTTTTATGATGAAGAGCTGAATTCTGTTTTAAGATACTTGAATCAAACCAAGACTTACTGCCAATTTTTATTGCTCTCCAGCTCCTAACTTTTTGCATCTGTGTTTGATAAGGCTGCAAGTGTCTTCAATTAGGTTGGGTTTTTCGAGTGGCCATTGAGGGGCAACCTTCTTCTGTGCTCTGCTGTATCACATTAAGAAAAGTTTTCACACTAGTGGAGCACTTAATTACATCAGAGCAGCAGAGATGCTTTGGGTTTTAGACTTACTTGGACTGTAAAAGTGAAACATAACAAATGTTACCATCTGCTGTTCACATCTCTCCCCTTTCTCTGTGCCACAACAGACTCTCTTCCGCTGTTTCATCCTTATTGTCTGATTCAAAATCTTGTCAGGGTATTTAAGGCATGTAGTAGCTTCAAGCATGAAGCAGGAGATCAGATTTTCCCAGACAAGATCCTGCACTTGTTCTGTGAATTAAGGGTTTCTGCAGAGGTTAGCCAGAGCTGTAACAGCACCTTTTTTTTTTCTCCCTGAAAAGTAAACTTGACACATCTATCACGTCTGAGGACTGGAAATTTCTGGCTTCATAGAGGAAAATGTGTCACTGTGATGTATGTCGTCTGACTGAACTATCCTAGAGTTTTTTGTTCCATTTATCTTCTACATGCTTTAGAAAATGAAGGTAGTCTCCCTAGGCATGATCAACCGCAAAGAGTGAGTGCAACACAATGATTTCAATCAAGGTTTCTGCTAACCCAAGTTAGTTGTTACTCTTCAGTCAAAGGTGCTCACTTTCACCTTGGAAACCAGCAATACTTATTCTATTCACAGACATTTCGTTGATTTTGCACTAGCTACTAGTCACACCCTTGTGTTTAAATTTGTAAGGGTTGGTTGTGTTTGTTTTTTTTATTTGTTAGGTTGCTTTGGTTTTGGCAGGGTGAGGTTTGGGGTTGTTTTTTGGTTTTTTGTTGGTTGGTTTGGGGATTTTTTAATTTTGTTTTTTTTTGAATGCTAATATTTTATCCCTTTCAGAAAAAGAGCCTCCATGTGACCTGAATTTCTGGAGTTCTATGATGATGTCTGACAGGAGTATCTTGATAGGAAAGGCTACAAATTTCATTGTATCAGCCAGGCTGTATTCTAACCATGCATGAGACACAGTTCCAGCAAACTTGGGTTACTGCTTTGCCTGTAGAACTCTCCCCATGGCACAAAAGAGCTACCAAATGAATTGAAGCAGAAAGCCTTAAACCTCATGTGTTGCTGAGTTTATTATTTCTAAATTATGCTCAGGAGCCCCTCATGTAATCTTCAGGCAGGATATGAAAATTGGAACCCAGATAGAAATATTTCAGGGAGGGATGAGAAAGGTGCTGAAAAGCAGTAGTGATTTTTTTGAAAAGTCAGTTTAGTTTCCCTGAGCACCCAACTTGGACATTGAAATTGTTTTCCAGAAAGCCTGGAGTACCCAAAGTGGTCAGGTGTGGCATGAAGAGCTGTGGAAGCCCTGGCTTCTTGCAGCAAGTTGCAACTGCTACAGAGTAGCTGCAGCACTAGTAGCATTGGAGCAGAGCAAGACAGGCTTGTTGGGTTTCCTCCTGGCTCCCTTGGGCAGCTGCCCAGCAGACTGCTCAGAGCGGCTCTGGCTGTCTCCCTTTAAGGCTCTGGGACCCAAAACACCAGAAATGTTGGGTTGCCCATGAGTTACAGACAGTAAGATCAGACTTCTTTGCAGGAAGTTGGGTGAGCTGCTGTGAGGCACAATGGAGGCCTTTGTCGTTTGATGTTAGATTGGTGTGAGAGAGGGTTTTTCACTACAAGGTATTTAATCTCTTACAAAACTTTCTGCACCCTACACTTTTATGTAAGTTGCCAAAGCAAGCAGCAACTGCACTGTATGAAACTGTGTAAAATGAGAAGTATACCAGAACCCTCTTTGGCACTGCATAATGTGAGGGATTATCTTTGTATGCTAAACATTAATTGCAGGCATTTTTTATTTTTACTGTCCTGCATTACTGTAAACAGGTTTCCTGTGATCAAGGCATGACCATGAAGGTCATGACCTATGCAGCTGTAGTTGAGTTGTTACTACAGAAAGAAAAAGAAATGCATTGTACCTCATCTGAGCAGATAGATACTTCTTTGAAAAAAATACTTCTGCAGAGTTTTTATTTCCTTTGCCTGCTCCTGGTAGTAATTTTCTGGCAGTTATCTGGATGATACAGGAGCAAAAAGACAGGGGTGAAGAGCCCCTCGTATGCTCTTGGGAGTTTTCTTTTTCACACCTTTCTGAGACTGGAGTATCATTACAGAAATTTGATGCATGTGTACATTTAGTTGTATTTTTTAGTGAAGTGTAAACTAGACACTTATTTTATCCCATCTGTGTGAGGAGAACAAGCATACTTTATATGCTGCATGGTGATTATTCTTTGGTAAAGAAGTGACAGTAAGCACATTACTGTTAAAGAGGATTCACATCGGTGCAAGCCTGCAGCATTGATCTGGTCAAAGGCTCTTTGCAAACAAAACTTGTATATCTGCCATAGCCTTACAAACTGATTTTGGACCTGCATGTAGCAATGAGCTTGTAAAAGGTCTTCATTTTTATTTGAATATTCTTATGCCCCTTTGGTCTTTCTCTGATGAAAGAGACTTGAAATCATTGACACTACTAGCAATAAATGTTTCACTATAGAAAATCTTACATGGTAGAGGTAAAAACTGCTAGCACAAAAGAAGAAAACTGAGCAAAAGTGAAAATGTGCATTTATAATCCTAGAACAGCAAGGCCTGCAAAGTAAGAGTTGTGAATATAATTATGAAAATGTCAGCAAATACACAAGATGCTTCATGATATGGCTCTTTCTGGATGATTCTGTATCCTAGTTAGCTTTAGAGATCAACTGTAAATTTTTCCATCCTTTCTCCTGCTTGATTTGCCCTATCCCACACATGCAGCATTACTCTGAAAATAACTCCAATTCATCTCCCCAGGGCTGTGTAAAGTCCATATAAACAGAATGGGGATGTGTTGGAGGCATTTGTAATGATTCCGTGAGAGGCCTAGGACTCAGTATGGACACAGAGAATATGTCGAGGTAGGGAAAGCTTGATTGATGGCCTTAAAAACAAAACAAAGCAAACCCACCACCAACATGTAGCCTGATAAATGGCACAGACTGTTAATTAGATGTTTAAATTTACCAATTGTGTCTCCTCTCCTCTTTGAACCAAACCTCTCCTTCCCTCTTCGAACCTCTCATCTCCTCCCCTCTCCCCTCTCCTCTCCAAACCACTCCTCTCCGGACCTTTCCTCTCCTCTCTGAACCTCCCCTCCCCTCTCGGAATCTCCCCTCCTCGAACCTCCTTCCCTCCCCTGCCCTCCCCAAGCTCCCAGATCTGTCTTCTCACAAGACCTCTTGTCTGATATTCCCTTGTCTGAACAGATCTTTGTAATATGTGGCCTCTGGAAATACTAAGCTGGTAGAGAATGTTGATCGTGTATGTGCAGGAGGGAGCCATTGGGGACTTCCGAAGCTCAGTCTAGTGCTCAGTGAAGATGATTTACAAATTTCTGTTTGTTTTGTCAGGAATTGGGTTGTGCCTACATTTTTGAAAGAGGGAAGCCTCCTGCTTTCAAATTCTTATTTAAGTATGTATCTATTTAAATAAGTGTGTATTGCAAAATATGGGTATTTACATATGAGTATGATCATGTGCATATTTAGATATATTTATAGCTAAGTAGGCAAACATTTACATATGTACCCAAGAAAAGTGCCAGTTCTTCCCCAGGAGGACCCTGATTCCCAGGTGGCTAGCTGCCCTGAGCCGTGGTGGTGAGAGTCTGTCTCAAGAAGGTCAGAAGATGCTTCCTGCAGTGCCTCCAGCCATCAAACAGCTCCCATCCATGGAGAATATCACAGCACATCTTCCACTCCTCCTGCTTCTGTTGCTTTATTGTATTTTGCTTCTTTGATGGTCAAGGGAAATTATAATTTCAGTAAACACCAACTGACTCTTAACTAGACAGGCAGAAGTGAGAAACTCTTTTAAATTCCTCATCCAGACTAAATTTCGAACCCATCCTTCCCTGCGTATCTGGTTCTAGGCAGGGCTAGCTACCCAAGAGATAATAACAATGTTTGAAAGATAACCATTTTGGTTTTCTAACACTTGCAAGTGATAACTTTCTAGTTGTATTCTCTCTAGAGACTGAGATAATTGGTTTGTTTTCAGTTCAGAAGGGTGTTGTGAAGGGATGCATTTGCAGTGGGGCTACAGGTGCACTGCTTGGTTTGAGGTGCCTCTGTGTGTACTGCTGTTAATTGGAGCTGATAGTGCTGGTCCGTGGCTGTAGCTGCACCCTGTGCTTAGCTGGCAGCCCAGCTCTCCTGTGCTTGCTCGTCCTTATGCAAGTCCTGCTGTGCTAGCCCAAATTTTTGGAGTGCTGAGCCATATATTGGCCAGAGGTGTGTAGAATGGCTTGAGATATGTCAGGCACGTGGTCATTGAATCCTTTGAAGGGATAGTCAAATGCTTAACACAAGCTTCAGTACTAATAAGAGGAAGTCAGGAGTGTTACTGGGTGCAGAAACGAGGTGTAAAGGGAGATACTGAGATTATAGCAATAGGAAAGATCTGTATGGAGGGGCTTTTTTAGTAACTATGGCAGTGGCAAAGCACAGTGATACCTGCCAGTGAGGCAGCAGGAAGCAATATGTTCCTGGGACAGCACTGGGACAAAGATCTCCAGCAGTGGCTGGTGCTTATGCCTTTTATCCTACTGCAGCCAATTCTCTACAGCTCTTGAAAAATCTACAAGGAATTAATAAGAGGGAAAAAATACTGCCTGGGCTAGATTCATGGCATATAGTGAAGTCTGCCTGCCCTGCTTCATTATCAAACAGGTCATTACAGACTTCTAGGTTTACCTAGGTGTATTTTTGGCATTGAATAAAAGCAGAGTTGATGGCATTCCCACTGAACACATTCTGCCAAGGAGAGGGATACCAGGAAAAAGAACATTGGGCAGAAGCCTTCCAATGTCCTTTTTCAATGTGTTGATGTGTAAAATATGGTCTTGCATGTGTGTGGTTTTCTTTAAGACTCATATGTGAAGTTCTAAGGATTTCTTGAGATAAAAGTAGATGGGGCAAAAAAAGGTTCTGACTATTATTTTCACTTTTCTTAAACTTCTGCATGCACAATTTGGTCATTGTACCAAACAAGCTGTACAATTAATCTTAATCTCATAGCAGCTAATATAGGTTAATACTTCACCCTTAGCTGTAGCCCCAGACCTATACTCTTTGTCCAGAAGGAACAAGTCCTCAGGAAAAGATTCTTTTGGCAGCCTACTATTTCCTTGACGTCCCCCAGCTGATCCATTTGAACTGGAGCTCTAGGCTTTGTCTCTCATGATATGGGCTGTCACATTCTTCAGGTGATCAGGAGGCTTGCTGAACCTTGCTGTGTACAGCACCTGAGCTGAAGGTTTTGGGTTGGGTTTTTTTTTTTTTTTTTTGTTTTGTTTTGTTTTTTTTTTTTTTTTTCCTGGGAGAGGGCTGACAGGCAGAAACAGGAGGCAGTCAGAACCATGAGGATCCAGGCATCTGAAGAAGTTTCCACCACCATCTTGGATGTTTTGCTGCTTTGCTGATGTGGCTTCTTCCCAAGCACAGAAGAATCTGTTGCCATAGGATACTACCCATTACAGTTCTTAATAACTGCTTTTCTAAAATATTCCTAGAGAAAATTAATTCTTCTTTCATGCAAAAGCTTGAAAAGTATATGGAGTAGTGGGAGACAACTGACAGCTTCTGCAGCTATGGGGAGGCCAAACTTTGTGCCTTCGGAAATCACCCTACATAAGCAAATTTAAGAAGGGATGGGGAGAGAGAGGCATGTTTCACAGTGGTAACAGAAGTCTGTTGCAATCATCAGTTTTTTTAGTTTTGCAGACTTTAATTAGCTTTAGAGAGTCATAGAAAAGGATACATTATCTTATTCACGCAGATTATACTTCTGCTGTGTTGGTAGAGGGGAAGGATCACAGAGTTTACATCATGGTGAATTCATGAGAGAAGTGAGACTAGTTCTTTCTTAACACTGAGCTATCCCACTGAGTTCATCCTTGTTTTCTGTCATAGTGTTTGATGACGTTCCAGGAAAGAAGGGGACAGCTTGCACTTTTAAAATTAGTGCTGTTTCAAAGCACTTACTTTGTTATGTAGCTAATCTTATAAAATTTTATACAGCTTTGAACCACTTCATAGTCATTATCATATGCTTCCTGACTGCAATATCAATCTGCCTCAGCTCCTGCTTCCCTCCTCTGTCTTCTACCACATACATAAAAGCACAAGTAAGATTTTGAAGAAAATAGTGTTTTCTGAACATCACTGAATTTTGGACAGTTCTCCAACTTCACTACATTTCACAGATGTTCCTTGTCAAGTAGGAAAATGTTCCAGTCAGTCTCAGAGTGGAAGATCCCAGCTAATCTCAGCATGATGAACAAGTGTATAAAGTGAAAGGCATTCCATTGGACAGCAGTTCTTCAGCTTGAAGGCCACATTCAAGAGTAAGGATGAGCAAATAACTCTGCTTTAATGCCATCTGACTTCTATAGATGCTATGCAAAGACAAGGATGTGTTGCAGTGACATAGCTTAGATGTGACAAAGGTTTAGGTGAGACAATTTTAATATATAGTTTGGATCTGAAAATAGAGCTCAAAGAACAGAGTTTTTTGCTGGCACAGGGGCTAATGGGGAAGGCCAGTAATAAAAGGAATTTTAGTAGGACTTACAATTCTTGTGAATATGAGTTGCTATTTTGGGATTATGATTTGGAGTTAGGTATAAGGTTCAGAAAAGGAGGTACACACCAGATTCTCAGAAAGGGATGTGATTCAGGAGAGAAGGGGTCTAAAAGCTTGCTTTACTTCTGGAACATCAAGGGATATGATAAAGATTGGTTAAAATAAAATTAGGTCATTAATAGCATAAGTGATCTGTCTTAATTTAATCCTGTGCTTAAGTTACTGTAGGATGATGATAAGAGAGGCCCTTCCTGATTTATCTTAATGGTTTTCCTTTTAGAAGGATTTTTCTTTGTCTTTGATAAAGTGTCATTGAGATTATTTTTAACAGATTTCTTTCTGTGTTTTGATACTGGGGAAAATGATGCATCTGAGAAATTTTGTTTTGGTTGAAAGGAGACATGGAATTTCTTTGGTGTGATAACTTGAATACCACAGGACAACCAAAGTGTTTGTGTTTGTTCCCAGCAGCTCCTCTGTAAAACAGTAAACACTCTATCTATTGGGGGAATAAAAAGATGGGCTAGAACAAAATATACCTTTCTCCTTTGGCCCTGCCTCATGCATTTGAATATGCCTTAGCACATGCTGTGATTGGAAGGAACCACAAGGGCACGAGAAGCCTAAGCTCTGTCTCCTAGGCCGTGCTCAAATTCAGGAAAGTAACTGCTGGAAAGAGATTGGTGCTGTTTCAGCCTCCGTGTGTGTTTGGTTTTGACTAGTGCTGACAAGACAAATTGGAATGTGGTGCCCACGAAATATGTTTTTTTTAAAGTGCAGTTAGCAGAAATAAAATTAACTTGCAGGTCAGGGTATTTAATGCACAGATGTTGGTGATACTGGTAATATCTCCATTGTAGTATTTTGCAGAGTAAGATTGGTGGGAAAACAACAGAAGTCATACATATGTGTGATGTTTGTTCATCTCACATGTATATTCTCCTTGTCTTTTTTTGCTTAAGCCTAAATACCAAATCTGAGTTCTTTTGTACTCAAATCAACAAAAAGCAAGTCTTTTGCACACTTAGTGCAGTTCAATCTATTGTTTACTTTCTTCCCCTGTTCAGGCCTTTTGCATCTTATAATGTGTGTTCCACATTCTGGGTACTGAGCAAAATGAGAACCTTTAGGTCACTCCATTTCCTTACATTCTCCTTTCATTTCACTTTCGAACAGTACTAGCAACTTTATATAATGCAACATTTTCACTGTCCCTGCATAACTTGAAAGTTCCTACTTGGAACCAAATTTCAACCAATCTATTAAATACTAGCAGTTTTTGTTAAAGATTTTCAATAGCAGCACTAGGGCATTAACTGGATTTTACTACTTTGCTTATTTAGATGTTGTCTAACATATTGCCTGCTAATTGCTAGCTGCCATATTCTGCCATGTTTTAACAGCACAAAAGATGTAGTTGTTAATTCAAGGTATTGTGAGTGGACTTGGGAAATGTGGGGTTTTTTTCCAGGTGTACAGCTTTCCAGTTACTAGAATTCAGGACCTTGGAATTTTGGTCATGATTCCTGCTTCACATTCCTATATCCTGTTGCTTTTTTTTATTTTTTCCACAAGGACTATATTTGTAGTTATACTTCCTTATTCAGTAGTAGCTGTGCTACAAGTGTACAGCTATGTACAAGGGGGAGAGAATATTTCCAGACTCTACTGAGCACTGCCAAGGCCACACCTTGAGTCCTGTGTTTGGTTTTCAAGCCCTCAATGCAAGAAAGAGGTTGACATACTGGAGTGGATCCAGAGAAGGGCAACAAAGTTGGTGGAGGGTCTAGAGAACAGGTTTTATGAGGAGCAGCTGAGAGTGTTTAGTCTGGATAAAACAAGACATTCTCACTCTTTACAACTTCCTGAAAGGAGGTTGTAGTGAGATGAGTGTCAGTTTCTTCTCCCTAGTAACAAGTCACATTGCACCAGGGGAGGTTTAGACTGGATAGTAGAAGAAAATTCTTCACTCAAATAGTTATCAGACACTAGAATAGGCTCCCCAGGGAGGTGGTTGAATCTCCATCCTTGGAGGTGCTTAAAAGATGCATAGATGCGGTGCTAAGGGACATGGTTTAGCACCAGACTTGGTAGTTAGATAACAATTGGATTCAATGATCTTACAAGTCTTTTCCAAGCAAAACAATTCTATGATTCTGTAAGATGGCAGGAAATTTTATCACTGGAGTGAAAGGAGTAAAAGGGTTTCATTTCCCCACATGAGAAGAAAACCAGAATTGAGTCCAGGCCACTAGGCATTTTAGTTATAAAACCCTGACAAAATAACAGCATTAATCATGGAACCATAAATCAATAATGCAGCTTCATCTAAAGTTCTGTACATCTTGGTGCAGCCTTCTTGTCTAGATGCACAGCAATAATATGATAGTACAAAGACAACTCAGTTATCACAACAAAAAATCTGTTTTAAATGGTGTATCTAATAAATCAAAAGAAGTAGTGGTATAGAGAGGTCAAATAACGAGTGCTATGCAGTTGATAAATAGGGCATTCTTCACTCTTTCCCATGACAGAAGACCAAGGGTACAGCAAAAGAAATGGAAATGCAGATGCTTAAGTTATCTCGTGGTCAGGTCTCTAGTTTGTTTTACAGATTAAATACTTTTGATTAAATTTAATTCATCAACCGTGCACGCTTGTGCGGTGCAATTTGTATTCACACGGTTAAGGGATGGTTTTATGCACTGCATTTTGGGGCCCATGACTGAGACATACTTTTCAAGAAGTACAAAGGGGCTTTTCTTGCCCTCAGCTTGTGAAGATAATTTTTAAACAGTGAGTTACTGGGTTAAGAAATAGAAATCATAGATGTGATCAGGTGCAGTTAATGATGAATAAGCAACATGTTCATTGCAGTGATTGTGCTGAATTCATGGGAAACCTGTAAGCCAGTTTTTCCCCACGAATTATTTGATGGACAGTGGCTTATGACTAATACATTCAAAAAGAAATTGTGCAGTTTGGAAATAAACATCAAGATCACTGAGTGACTGCACACCCTGGAATAGTGTTTTATCAATAGCATTTAGTTTTTATTCATGCAACAATGCTGTTTTTTCTTGACAGTTCCTATGGCAGAAGTTTTAATGAAATGAATGACAGACTTCATCTGTGTTCTTCAGCCTTCTATGGTGTTATGGGCTTTGCATCTAACATTTGTTCTATCATCCTCATAATTAACTTGGTTTTAAGACTAACTTTTTTATGCTGAGATGATAACGTACAGAATTTCTTAGGTATCTGTGCTCATTTTGGTCACTAGATAAAATTAGCACCAGTGGTTTAGTATTACAAAGAGCTGAATGAGTGAATATGACCTTAGGACATGGAGCTTGGGTGGGGGGCAGTGATAAAAGAAGTCAAAGTCTTTGTTTGGTGAACAAAGCATTACTGTATCTGAATAAGAAAACATATTTTTTTCCCTACTGTCACAAAAATTATCAGACTGGCAATATAAACACTGATAACAAATAATTTGTCTAAAAATAGTATATAGATAGTTGTGGTAGGGAGTCGGTGTGTAAAAGGCAGAAAAGTATGCAAGGAGGAAAAAGTTTGGGGAATCTAGGGTGGTTATATTGTTTGTGCAACTTAAAGCTATGTGGTTGAAATAGCCAGCAAAATGAAAGTACTTCATGATTTTAAGTACTATTCTAGCAATTTTCTTTGACCTTATCCAGCAAAATGTATTTCTCTGTCTGATTGCTCCAGAATTACTGCTTTTAAGATTCAAGAAACAGAAATGATTGCCAGGTCTTCTCTGAAGCCTTATAAAGAAAGTTTCTGGCACATAGTTCATGAGCAATACTATTGAAAGCAGATATGACAGAGCTGTGTAGTTTGTGTAATTGACTATTTCAGTCACTTAGTTCTGATATTTATTCTTTATTTATAAAGTGTCACTGAGAAAAGGCTTTCAATATGTTCAATCTAATTTCCTAGTCTTGATAAAAGAGGCTGTTGTGTAGCAACCGGATGAAACCTTCCCCATCCCGAGCCCCAGCTCCCAGAGTCACATTTTGTGGGTATGGTGGAGTCCTTTCGTTTTTCCTGTATTGGTTAGTCATTTTCTTGGCATGAAATTAGCAGTGAAGGCTGGAGAGTTAGCAGTCTTGCTGACTTCTTTTATACATGCCATCTAGGATTACCTCTGATAAAAATAACCAGTAACCAAAAGCCACAACGTATGAGAGTTGAAAAGACTTTCTTAAGTAGTTTTTAAAGCTTAAACCCAGCCATAACTAATCAATTTTGTTTCTAATAACTATTTTCAAAATACACAAAAACCTAGTGGCAAAAGATCTTGGCAGAGGTAGTCTGAAGTTCATCTTCCCTGTGCATCACTGCTTTCCAGCCCCTGCTCCTCACATTTTGCTTTGTGTCAGTTTTGCTGTTCCAGGAGAACAGGGAAGAGCTTCCTCTTGAGATTTGTGGCAGAGGGTTTTGCTTAATTAACTGGCAGAGAGACTGCCCGAGAGTGACAGACAGTGCCTTCTTCAGTCCCCAAGTGAGTGGTGTTAATTTCCTGCAAAGTACAGGGGAACATATTCTCATCAGTATGTCCACACAACTCTTAGTGATGCTAATAAGAGCTGGGTGCTTGTATAAAAGGAGAAATTACTTTCAGCATGCTAGGGCTGTATCCCGAGTCAGTGAACAGTGGAATTACATTGTCTCCCTGGTTCTTTTTGGATGCAGTATATCTTTCAGGAACTTCATTGTTTTTTCTCCTGTTGCTATAGCTATCCTGAGCCAAGTGTTCCTAGGAAAACAACAGAATAACCCAGTATCAGTTTTGTCAGTAGGCCACATAAAATGCTAGAGTTGGGATTTCTGGGAAGAGAGCAGAGGGAAATTTGGCAGGTCAGACTGATTCTTCTAAACTTGCTCAAAAATAATGGTAAATTTGTTTCATGTGGACAGCTGTTTGTCTGAAAGGTTCCTTTAATACAATATGAAAGTGATTCAGCCTTTTAATCCATCACTGGAAATCTCTGCTACCATCCAAGACACTTAAAGGAATCACATTTAACAGTTCTAATTGATAGCCACTGTTTTGACAGGCAAACAGATTTCTCCTCCCAGTGGCTTCGTGCAATTGGCCTCCAGCAGACCTTACCATTAGCACAATACTACTGAAAAGAATATATAAGCTCATAATAAATCTGTAGGGAAGGATATTAACCACAAACTACTAAGTCTAATTAGTAATGTACAATAGCCAAGGCCATGGAGGGATGGTGTTATTTATCAGAAGGGCTAATTCTGACAGTTTAAAAATGCAAACCCATCTATTATTTATTATGCTGGAACACATCTTTCAAAATACAGTATATATAGCTCTACTTTTATTTTGGCATTGTTTTGATTGTTAATGCTTTGTAAAAAGAGCTATAGTAGAGGCACAGGAGTGAAATTTGTGATGCTTTAAACTTAGAAGTTTAGTGTGGAACCTAAAAACATGTTTTCTTAGGATTTTCTTTGACTTTACAACCTCCTTTTCCTATTCAGGAATCATCTCTCTCCATCTCCCTTGGAAAGAGTCTCCTCAGTGTGTGCTGTTAGTTCAGAGTTTCTCAAGCACTCTCAGCAGTGCAGAGCTCAAATACAGGCTAATGCATCCTGCTGAGAAAGACTGGAGAAAGTTTTTGGTAGCTCAGTTACTGCAGAGATCTCTGCATGTCTCTTACTGTCTATGCTTTGCAGTGTCTCAGAGGCAGGAGTGCTGGTTCCTGAGACACATTCCTTTCATGCACTTTCCAGCACAGATCTCCAGGATGATGTATTTCTGTGGCAATGCAGCAGTAGAGCATAGGAAAGGAGTGTGCAGCACAGCAGTGGGGAGTGCATTGGGAGACAAGAAGGAAATTAATGAGGAGAGAACTTAAAAGAGATGGGGGAAATAGTCAAGGGGCAAAAGTATCACAGCAAACTGGTTGGAAAATTAGACAGCTATCTAGTGACAATTTTAAACTAGGTAAGCCATTTTACCCTTCTTAGCTCAGTTTCTGCATTTGTAGAATGGCTATGGTGATATATGCTCATTTGATTGTTAGAGGGTCACTACATTCCCAGAGAGAATGGAGCTTTTGTGAGGGCTAGGACATTGTCTCAGTCAAGACAGTATCAGTATCATAGTATCGCCAAGGTTGGAAGAGACCTCAAAGATCATCGAGTCCAACCTGTCACCACAGACCCCACGACTAGACCATGGCACCAAGTGCCGTGTCCAGTCCCCTCTTGAACACCTCCAGGGACGGCGACTCCACCACCTCCCGGGCAGCCCATTCCAATGACGAATGACTCTCTCGGTGAAGAACTTTCTCCTCACCTCCAGCCTAAACTTCCCCTGTTGCAGCTTGAGACTGTGTCCCCTTGTTCTGGTGCTGGTTGCTAGGGAGAAGAGGCCAACCCTTCCTGGCTACAACCACCTTTCAGGTAGTTGTAGAGAGCAATGAGGTCACCCCTGAGCCTCCTCTTCTCCAGGCTAAACAGCCCCAGCTCCCTCAGCCTCTCCTCATAGGGCTTGTGCTCAAGGCCTCTCACCAGCCTTGTTGCCCTTCTCTGGACACATTCAAGTGTCTCGATGTCCTTCTTAAACTGAGGGGCCCAGAACTGGACACAGTACTCAAGGTGCGGCCTAACCAAAGCAGAGTACAGGGGCACAATGACCTCCCTGCTCCTGCTGGCCACACCATTCCCAATGCAGGCCAGGATGCCGTTGGCCTTCTTGGCCAACTGGACACACTGCTGGCTCATGTTCAGGCGGCTGTCGATCAGCACCCCCAGGTCCCTCTCTGTTTGGGAGCTCTCCAGCCACTCCGACCCCAGCCTGTAGCTCTGCATGGGGTTGTTGCGGCCAAAGTGCAGCACCCGGCACTTGGACTTGTTGAATGCCATCCCATTGGACTCTGCCCATCTGTCCAGCCGGTCGAGGTCCCTCTGCAGAGCCCTTCTACCCTCTAACTGACCAACATCTGCTCCCAACTTGGTGTCATATGATGTTGGAGAGTCCTCTGTATTCCTGCTATTTTTCAAGTGTCGTATTTTTTTCTGGAGATAGTGTAACCTGCAATGGGCAGTTTCACTTCATGAAAGTCAGATAAGCCCCCAGAAATCTCCACTGTGGCTGTAAGGGGAGGAAGGCATATCGTTTGGTTGAGAAGGTGAGCACTGCAGTGGTGAGATGATTAGTAAGTCTGACACATAGAAGTATCATGGCTTCGAGTGCAGATTTAGCAGGATTTCAGTTTTGTTTGCAAATGTTGTGTATTTCATTTGCCTCAGGAGTTTTGTATCTGCAGTTCTCATAATGTCACAGTTGCATGTTGGTTTTCCATAGTCAAGAGGGCTGAGCAAAAAGTTTTGTAGTGCAAGGGGGGTTCTCATATAGTGCCTCAGTACCTGAAACGACAGATGAAAAGTTCTTCCCCTTATAAAAATGCATAATTGCATATATTATACATACATATGGAGGTGATACTTCAGTGTATTCTGGGTTGTGTGGCTATTAATAGGGGAAAGAGACACACAACAGATCAGGAGAAAGTGTGAAACCAAAAAGAAGAAAATTAGCAGCCAGTCTTGTCAAGTTTGGCACACAAAGAGCAATCTTTTAACCTCCTTCAGTTGTTCATTTCCCTGTCCCACCTACCAATCCCCTTACTTGCAGAGGGCTGGAGGTGGTGGTGGGACACCAAGGCATGCTGACTCTTACTTGACTGCAGTATTTACAAACTACTCCTAAGAAAATCATAAAGTCAACACGTAACTAGAATAGCTGCCTACTTCTCTCTTATTTTCATGGAGAGATGAGAAAATGGATGACTGTGAAATGACAATTAAGAAAGCAGAGTCAAGGGCTCAATATTCTGATCCTTTTCCTTTGCTTTGAGTGTGGAGGTACATGCCCAAGACATTGGTGATTATCATATTCCCCTATGGTTGACAGGTTGGCATTTACAGATTTCATACATGGTAGGCCTAGCTTTTTATCTCTGTATCTGTCCAGGGCAGATGTAGAACTCACATCAGAAGAAACTACTTGCCCACAGGGTGGAACTAAGAAGAGAAAATGGCTGATGATGTATGAAAGTAGGGAAAATAAGAATATATGGGAATAATTCGTGACTTGGGTGGAGGATAATTCCACAGTCTGGTGGACAAGCAGGCAGGGCTTGTTGCATCAGACAGACTATAAATCTTCTTTTTTATTCTCCTTCTGATCAAGCTGTAAATCACAGTTGCGCTCTATTACAGCAGTTTTTTCTTTCTTGATAAATGTTATGTGGAATGTAGAATTCTTGTACTGCTAAGTACAAGACCAGCAAATGACTGAAGCATCATTTTGTGGAAACAGCTGCATAGTTGCCATTCAACATCACAATTTTCCTGATCAGATAATAACAGTGGTGACCTCACTTCATAAATGCTGTCTCCAAAACTCAGACTACCTCAGCATGTCTTCTTAAAATAAGTTCCTTGAAATATGAAGGATGACTTTTCATAGCTGCCTTATGCTGCCTGTACTTAATGTAGTGGCTGCTGAGAATTATTCCATGGGTTCAGTAGACGGACTTTGTGATTTTGCAGCAACCAATTCTAACTCAGGTGGCACAAGTCTTAATAGCACTACTATCACATTCCTTGGTTTTTTCCTTTTACTTACTTCATATGCTGCAGAAGTAACATTTGATATATGATGCAGATGGACAGAACTGCCTCTCAGTAAGGATTTCCTAATACCTACATGCCAGGATGAATTACAGTAACTTACTTCTATCAAAATTAAAGCAAGTTCTAAGTTTAAAATATAAGAGTATGTGGCTCACAAACAGAGAGAAAATGATGACTGAAAAGATTTTGAAGTTATTATTTAGATTGCCTGTGTTCTGCAGTTTCTAGGTAGAAGAGTAACCTCCTGCATTTCACATGGGAAACAGCCTCTGGACTTTTATATGATACTGAAACATAGATAACATGTGAGACAGTAATACAAGCAATTTTCTTTTATGGATGTCCATATGGCTAGTACTTTAGGAGTAAACTTGACTGTGCTGTTTAGGGCTTCTGGCATTTTGTTCCTGCATGTGACCCTCTCCAATGAAGATTACAGATTATTTACCTGTGAGGTGTTACAGCAAGTGGTTGCTCCAATTTGATACTGGGAGTTCTTTCATTAGCTTTTAAGTCTGTGAACAATGTGATGATCCAAGCGTTAGTACAAATCTGATTAACTGTCTTTTCTCAGCTTTGTTTGCTTTGTTCTGCTGATGCCTACAAGTTATATAATAAGTAGCATGTACAAGGTATGCATTAAGGCAGTTCCCCACAGTAGAAGGCTTCACAGCAAATTTATTTTCCTTTTAGCAAAACTTCAGTAGGGGAAAAAAAAAAATTGCACTGTTGATTTATTTTGAATGAACTCCTAGAAGGCTTACCAAGTATGCCATATGGAAAGCTCCTTGAAATGCTGAGGGTTAATACTCTTTGCTCTTAATTTCAAATTCCAGATAAATATGGTTTCAGCTTTGATCTTATCTGGACTAATTCTATGTCACTGTACTAATTAATTCAGCATGCTGCAGAAAAGATGCTAATTTGGGCATCAAAGAAATAAATGGATGAGGGGAGGTTGTGTTTAATCAGAGTTGCTAAAAAGATAAGTTTTACTCCCATTAGACTGGATCTTGGAGCTCAGTCATTTTAGCTTCAGCAGCCTGATAACAGTAACTTTAAAGCTCGTTCACTTAATGTTGAGGAGCAACATATATCACTGTTAATAATGTGGATTTCTTTATATTTGCATTTTCTACATAACCTTCTTTGTTTCATGCTGACCATAACCAGTTTAAGTCTGATCACAGGATTAGAATAATATGGATTACCACCCAAAATAATTTGAACATGACTTAATATGTGGATACTCACATTTGTGAAGTTTAGCTACCTGTGTGAAATACAGATAATAATTGCAGCACAGGACATTTTTAACAAATTATCATGTGCCTCCACTGATATAATAAATCAGAGTGTAGGTCATTTTTCCCTTTGCCTGGGAGCTATTGTTGATTGCTTAAGAGGCCCCGTTGTTTACTACATAAGGTGCTGTTCTTGCTGCCTGCCTCTCACTTGGGAGTGAGCCCCAGCAGGTCCTATCAATCAGGGAGACACCAGGCTGGCTGTGTAACGCCTTCCTGCAAGAACACCTCACCAAATCTAATTAAAAGTGGATTTTTAAATTTTCCTTTCCAACTCTGTTTCCAGCTTAGCAAACAGTACTCATGTACATGGCACTGCCCAGCCCAGTGGTGGTGGTCGCATTTTTACCTCTTCCTTATCCTTTCCCCGGAACTGGAGCTTCTACTCACTCAGGAGAAGAGAGCAAGAGTAGTCAAAGTGGCCCTCTCCTGTGTACGTCGACTCATCAGGGCTTTTCTCTTAACCCACCAAACCAGGAAAGCTGGATCAAAACCTGCTCCTCAGCAAAGATTTGCCATGAGGAGGGCTTGCTGCAATAGGCCTTGGACAGTGGGGCACCTTGATGTCACTTGGGGTTAAACCCTCCACAGAAGGAACAGGATCCACTCAGAGCAGAGGACTGGCAGTGAGGCAAGGAAAAGAGATGCTTACCCTCCTGGCTCACAGGCCCCAGTGCAGAGCTGCCCTTTTAGCAGAAGTTTAACTTGCGTCATGGAGGCAGCTTTATCATCCTGAATATTGGTGGATGTGGGGAGGCCTGTGGATGTGGTCTACCTGGACCTCAGCAAGGCCTTTGACACCGTCCCCCACAGCAAACTCCTGGCCAAGCTGGCAGCCCATGGCTTGGACAGGAGCACACTGCGTTGGGTTAGGAACTGGCTGGAGGGCCGAGCCCAGAGAGTGGTGGTGAATGGTGCCACATCCAGCTGGCGGCCTGTCACTAGTGGTGTGCCCCAGGGATCAATACTGGGCCCCATGCTCTTCAACATCTTTATTGATGATCTGGATGAGGGCATTGAGTCCATCATCAGTAAATTTGCAGATGACACCAAGCTGGGGGCAGCAGTTGATTTGCTGGAGGGCAGAGAGGCTTTGCAGAGGGACCTCGACAGGCTGGACAGATGGGCAGAGTCCAATGGCATGAGATTTAACACATCCAAGTGCCGGGTTCTGCACATTGGCCACAACAACCCCAGGCAGTGCTACAGGCTGGGGTCCGAGTGGCTGGAGAGTGGCCAGGCAGAGAGGGACCTGGGGGTACTGGTTGATTGTAGGCTGAACATGAGCCTGCAGTGTGCCCAGGCAGCCAAGAAGGCCAATGGCATCCTGGCTTGCCTCAGGAACAGTGTGGCCAGCAGGAGCAGGGAGGTCATTCTCCCCCTGTACACTGCACTGGTTAGGCCGCACCTTGAGTACTGTGTCCAGTTCTGGGCCCCTCAGTTTAGGAAGGATGTTGACTTGCTGGAACGTGTCCAGAGAAGGGCAACAAAGCTGGTGAGGGGTTTGGAACACAAGCCCTATGAGGAAAGGCTGAGGGAGCTGGGGTTGCTTAGCCTGGAGAAGAGGAGACTGAGGGGTGACCTTCTTGCTCTCTACAACTACCTGAAGGGAGGTTGTAGCCAGGCAGAGGTTGGCCTCTTCTCCCAGGCAGCCAGCACCAGAACAAGAGGACACAGTCTCAGGCTGCGCCAGGGCAGGTTTAGGCTGGATGTTAGGAAGAAGTTCTACATGGAGAGAGTGATTGGCCATTGGAATCGGCTGCCCATGGAGGTGGTGGAGTCACCTTCACTGGAGGTGTTCAGGAGAAGACTTGATGGGGTGCTTGGCTGTATGGTCTAGTTGTTGGGTGGGTTGGATTGTTTGATGGGTTGGACGCGATGATCTTGAAGGTCTCTTCCAACCTGGTGTATTGTATTGTATTGTATTATTGTATTGTATTGTATTGTATTGTATTGTATTGTATTGTATTGGTGAAGACTGGAGCAGTGTTGCCCAGCCCTTGCTGTGTGTGCTCCATTCATAAAATGTTGAGACAGGTTCTACCAAAACATGTTCTCTTCTTAATGCAGTTTTTTCAGCTGTTGCAAAGCTCTTGGTCCCGTAGGGCTAGTACTCAATGGCATACTTCTGCCCAATAAGTAAACATTTAATAACAAACCTTTTAGGTATTAAGAGAGCCACTGAAAATGTAAAAGATGTATTTCATTAATGTTGCCATTAACATAGATGTAAAATGAGCCTGGCCTGTAATCACCACAAAGTCTGAGTCATTAAGTATCTTTACTGCAATGTTTAATACTCTGTAAAAGTGTATGTGTGAAAGTGATTAATCAAAGCACAGCACCACTTCTAGAGTATTTCTTCTGCTGTAAAGCTGAGTGATAAAATAACTTTAAACACACAGCAGTAGTGGCAGTTAATAAGCTTTTTATAGTCCCTGTGTGGACCTGAAAATCATGCCTTATTAGTATCTTTATCTTTCTTCCTCACTCATTCATTCCTACTCGCATTTAAATTTAATTTTAAGGGTTATTTCTAGCCTTTCATAAGTGAGCTGCTTTAATAATCTCTGCATTTTTCCCCATTTGCTGTGAAATTACTAGGAGTCAGAGCTTTTGTTATATGTACTTTACAAATCACTCTGGTCCTTTACAGATAACTTCTGGAGTTGTCAGGATTTCATGACATCTTTAGGCTTTGGATCTTGTCTGACTGTGTTATGGGTCCCCTTGAATTGTTTCCCTGCAGATGTTTGGGATTCAATTATGTGCCCTGTTAGCTGCAGTGACACCTACTGTTCTAGGGCAACTGAATTAACTAAGAAATCCAAACTGCTGAATTTAGTCAGCAAGCTGCTTGGGATTCCACCCACCAGGTGTTTCTCCTGCTTAGAAGTCTGGGACTTTATAGACCTGCCTGCTTTTTAATCCTTGAAGCAAATATCAACACATTTAAGATCTGGAGGCTCATGGCTCCATACAGAAACAAAGTGTTGCCACGACCACAGCTTTATGTCTTGCATGTCACTTTTATCCCAAGTATATCAGAACAGGTCTATAGGAGGTTTCTTTTAATTTTCGTCCTTTGCGAGCCTTGAAAAGAAGCCTACATATGCTTTAATGCTATGGAATGGTAATAAGTACTGCAAGAAGTTGATACACATTTAGTATTTAGGGACTTCATTCATTTAATGTTTCTAAGAGGAAAAAAATTAGTTATTTGCAGGGCACTGTGAAATTAATAGAAATAGAATAGTTCCTCACTCTTGCACAGCATGCTTTCACCTCTTGCGTGTGAGCTTTTCCAATAAGAAGGAAGCACTCAGAGATACAAACACATAAAGAAAATCCTTTGATGCTTTTGTTTACAGTAGGACTGTGCTGTAAGTAGCTGAAATATTAATTTTCTCAACTGAAAAGTATACTGAGATTATTAGGGCTTCAACTTCTTTAACAGTACTTCCCAGGCATTTACAGTGGTTAATCAGAGAACTGGGACAGCCACTCAACCTGGGAAGATATGGATTTATTTTGTTACTGTCATTGCGATTACAAGTGGCTTCATTTGATGTAAATTGATTATAGATGGATATACAGCTGATACATTTGTTATCAGGTTTTCTAGTTATATTTCTCCATCTGCTGCACAAGGTTTTTTGGAGTAACAATTCCATCAGATAATAAGTTGAAGATAATTTTGCTGTGCAAGACATAGCAAAGCAAGTCTTCTAAATATTTGTGCACCATACATTTTTTTATTAATGGTTTTATTCTTCTGGCAATAGTATTAATGAAAATTTAACCACAGTCTGATTATTTGTTATCTGGAGAATTAGAAGCTTCAAATTCTATAGCCATTCTATTTTCACAGAATTTTGATATGGTTTTGATTAATTCCATGGTATAGTTTTGACAGTAGATTTATCCAATGCCTCACACTGATATCAATGAAGACATGATCAAACACAGTTGGCAACAAATCTTCTTTTCATTCTTGTAAGCTGCAGAAAATCATTAAGCCAGTAGTGCACAAACCCATGCAAGACTACAATGGGTGGAAGTTAATGTTATTATCAGAAGCCTGTGGTAATTAAAACACATCAGTAAGCAGACCATAAATTTTAGGACAGGGTGTAAAAATTCAAGGAGAGATGATACTGCAGTTTTGTTGGTAGTTTAGTATTGTCTGCTCTATATTGGGTTTTGTAATAGTGTTAATTTCTTTGCTGCTTTTCTTTTTTAATATTGGCAAGAATTTTGGTGAGTTGAAAAGCATATCACAGTAATAATAGAATGGATTTTTATGGTATAGCATTGTGCAAAAGAGGCCAAAAGTCTGAACATTTCCCTAGCCTCGATCTATATGCTGTAAGGTAAGAAATGTATGCATGTACAAATCCTGTCTGAAACCAAAAATAGCAGAAAAACCCAAAAGTTGTTTTCATCGAGTTCAACTCACTGTTCCCAATTTATAATTACTTTGGAACTTGCCAATTTTATGTTAAGAGTAGCTCTACAGCAATATTTTTGCTGCAAGTTGTCATGTTGGCAGCTATTGCAATCCAAATTGTCATTTTATTTTATTTAAAATGTATTTCCCCAGTAAGCAACAAATAATACCTAGACTTGAAAGGGACATATGTTAAAGATTTTAAGTTTTTTTTAACATTTCTCTTGAGTATACAACATATCCAACATCGACTCCCTGCAGCAATACAAAATACCCAAGAATAATGTTTTCAAAATCAATACATACTACAGTTGAATATGAGACTCCACAAACCCATAATTGAAACTGTGGGAGAAAAGCAGGCAGCCTGAATATAAACAAAGTACCACCAGAGTTGGATTATGACCAAGATGCAAGTGCTAATACAGTTTCCTTTGGTAAAATTGCCATGAGGCCTTCCTAGCATGTGCAAGTGTTAGAAAGCAGGAGTGTTTCAGGTGCAACCTGCTGGTGCTCAGCCCCAGGCAATTTATTGTTTGGCTTCCCACCATCTCTGTAGAGAGCAATAAATGCAGAATTTAATCTAGCTTTTCTTTCTCACCTGAGTCTTTGGGTAGCCCTGAGCCCCTTGTCACTTGGTATCTTCTCACTCTGCATGTACGACCTCCATCTCTCCCTTGTGTTTCCCAACTGCTGCCTGTGCTGCCACCACCCCACTCTGACAAAGTTTGTGATTCTACAGTCTCTTGGGACTACTATAATGGAGAAATCAGTGGTGTCATCAGTGTGCTGCTTTATACTCAAGAAAAGCAAAACCATGGAAACTACCTACTGTCTTTCTGAAAGCACTGAAATGAGTAGAACTGAAGATTGTTTGTAGATGAGGTGTATGTATATTTTGATCAAAGTATCCCTCAAAGAATGTAAGTCACTGTCTATCTCTATTGGCACACATAAGAGAGAGGAAGAGAAAACCCTACACTGAGGTACAACTCTTCCCGTGCCCCAGCACAGTCCATGGCAGAGCCATGATAAAGCATCTCATATTGTTAATTTGCCCTGCTTCACACGTTTTCCTTAACACCACGTGCTGTTTGTCCCTCACAACCATCATTCCCTTTCTAACCAAGTTCTTATTGTCTGGAAGAGTTGCTGCAGAGTCCCTAAGAACTTTTTTGGACCACAAACTCCAAATTATTGATTAAAAGTCACAGAAAATTTGTTATCATTGACTTAGGAGGCTGACAGGGTATTTGCAACGTTTCTACTTTTGTTAGAAGAGAAACCTAAACTCAATGATTTACAGCTGAAGTATATGCACAGCACTTCAGCTGTTCCAGTTGAGGTAGTTTGGGCTGGTGTAAAAAAAGGGGTAAAAGAAAGATCACTAAGGCAGTGCTGGAGATTTTAACAGAGTAATTTGCAGTTTTGAGTAATTGGTTTGCAATATGGTTTATTTAATGAAAAAGTCATTACCTTTTTTTATTTTTTTTACATTATTGTCATGCATAAAAAGACAGTCTGCATGAGAAGGCACAGACTGATCATTTACTTACTTGTGGAATTGAACATTGCAAAATGAGGAGGTGGAGGAGGGGAGGTTTTTAAACTTCTTGGCCCATAATTCCTCAGCAAATTTGACGTACTTGAACCCAGTATTTTGTCTAGCTCCATCAGAAATGAAATATAGCTCTGAGTTTAGTCAACTTTTATAGACTGCACAAAGCAGACTTACATTAGGCATGTTTGTATAGTGTATAGAACAGTGGGACCCGACCCACTTGACTGGGGGCTCTGGAGGACTTCCACATCATTAATATTACATGGATAGTGTATTACTAGACAGAAAGTAAAACCCAGAAGTACTTTTAAAAAAGAGCTCCTGTGAACTGTCTAGTTTTGTACTTTCAGAATACAGCAAGATTTTATTCTTTCCAATTGCATTTTCATTTAAACAAATAACAAATCTTTAAATTAAGGTCAGACATGAATGAGAAACAGTTTCTAAAAGCAGAACGTGTGGTCCATGTTGGGTACCGACACCATAGCCACTGCAGGTTACTTTCAGGGAGCCATCCTGTGATAAGAAGAACCTTCAGCCACTTTAAAATGTGCCTCACATTTCTCGTTTGATGGAGCTTTTAACTTTGTTTTGAGCAATAGGTTCCAAATCAATTTGTGACCCATCATTCCTGTTGCATATGGTCCATGTAATCGTGCTGGCTTATTTTGCAATGTGGGAAATTTATGAGTGATGAAGACAAAATTCACAGCGTTCTGGTTGCCTGTAGTTTTTGCAGTTTATGATAGATAAGTAGTGCTTTTGTTTCTACTAATTATTTCCTCCTGACTCCTTCCCTGATATCTTAAACAGATTTGGAAAGAAAAAAGAAGATAAAAGTGGGAAAATGGATCAGAAGGGGAATCCAAAGCAAGGCATACTTAAAGAGGAGGAGCTAGAGAAAATGAAAGATGAACGTGAAAGGTGAGTAAAAATGGTGGCAACATCTTGTTCATCAGACAAAAAACTTCAGCACAAGTGAATACTTGAAGGGACAGACAGCCTGGCTGGAAGTGTCACAGACCATGCCGGCTAGCAGTCAGGCCTAGGCAACACAGAGCTTTAGACTGGTTTCCTGACCATGTCTGGGCTGCTGTATGACAGGAGCTTGTCCGTGTCCTGCAGTTTCTGTATACTTCACTGTGGTAGCTGCTATTCAGATCCCAACCTCTGCTGTGCCGGTGAAGGTCAGTTCCTCCAAAACCTGTTTCACCTCTGCTAATTCCCAAAACCAACTGACTTAGTAAATTATTTTCCTACTTCTCTAAAGCAAGAACATTCTCCCTTCTCTTCTTACAGCCTCTGCTGTTATTTCCAGCGCTTCAGATCTCTTTGGCTTCAGGTGATTGTGCCATCAAATGGTAGTTTTTGTACTTAGGTATGCCCTTTTCTGCACAGTGTTTGCTGGTTAGCTACATATTGCAGAAATACATACTCAACAAATGCTAGGTATGCCAAGAGACACCAGGACGAAATCAGGTTCAAATGGTTAAAATTAGTCCGAAGAGGCTGAGATCTGCAAGTAGTAGGATGGGTGAGATGAGCCGAGCAAGATGCTGAGTATGTGCCAGTTGTGAGTTGCCATATTTCTGAAGTAATGCTGTGATACTGAAATAAAAGAAACTAGTGATGTGAATAAGCCCAGCTCTGTCTCGTTCATAAATACTCCTTTTTCATGCCCAGTCTTAGCAACTTCATCAGCTTTAAAGACAAAAAATAATTGTAGTTGTCTTCTTTCTGCCATGTCTACTCTTCAGGAACCAGGGACGGTTTGTAAATGCTGACAAGCCTCAATGAACTCCTCTTTCCCTTGCCCCAACTCATCCAGATGTACTTCACGATATGCTGAAGAAGGTCTTTGTTTCTCTCTGGTGGCTACTAACAAAAAAGTTAGAGCCCATGCCTGCTGGCTCTCAAGAGGTGTCTGCAGTAGCTGCAAAACTTTTCAAATAATACGGGTTGTCAGGACATGGGGAAAGCTTTCTGAAGTCTCTGTGTTTCACCGGAGCACCCTGCTCCTGGGAGGTGGAGTAGAAGCAGATGTGGCTCCTTTTGGACAGAGAGGGTCTTTCCACCTTTGTAGTACTAGTCAGTGCTCAGGGAGAAGAAAACTTGCTTTTATTTGAGTCATGCAGTGCACAGTCAGCTGTAGAAGTGGTAGCTAATGACTTTGATGGGGAAAAGAAATAAATTCAAACCCAAATCCTTGAAATCTGCTGTTGGTATTTACTGTTTCAAAGGCCTGTAAGATATCCAGTTGCTCCAATGCTTCTACTCGATGTGCTTAGCCAGTGTTTAAGTATTTATTTCATTTAGGTAGTGTCAGGAAAACCTTTGCACCGTTTGTTTTAAATTTTCTGTGCCGTGTCCTTGATTTTGCCAGATGATGAGTGCCTTTATTTTAAACTGCTGACTCCCAGTTTGGATACTGGCAATTTGAGAAGTATGTGTCCTTCATTTTAAAGAAGCCAATGTCTTTTATTAGGATCCTGGCAAGCTAAGAAGCATGTATCCCATCTGTTAAAGGGCCAGTGTCATTTACTAAAATGTTGGCAGGCTGCAAGGAATGAACCCTTCTGTCTAGAGGTATAACATTCCAATTGGACACAAGATAATTGTTCTTAATATTTTTTTAGCACTGTATGCTTTTAAAAAGGAAAAAAACAGTCACTGATTGACAGTAGCTTGGTGTGGGTACATTAAAAACTGGCAGCTTAGTGTCTTCATCATTCTGGTTTCTCTAGTAATGATTTCAGTTTTGACCTGGAAGAGCTTGCAACTGAAATGGAGAACAGCAGGTGTGTTGAGAAGTGGATGAACCAAGATGATATTTTTAACTCACTTATTTGATTCTTTTCCTATAATGCACAAGAATAAAAATATCACTCTTTTTATTAAGTAATACATCTTACATGTTTGGAGGATTATCATTTACAAGTAAAACAGTATAGGAGCAAGGAGATTTTCCCTACATTATCCTCAAAGAGAGGCAACATGAGCTGTAAAAACAAGCCATTCACTTCAGCTTTCTAAATGAAGTAAGAGTGTGAATGTAAGTGTTTGCCCATCTACAGACTGACAAGTGAACCCTTTCTGAGTTATCATAAAACAGAAGAGACTATCTTTCCTTGAGGCAAATTATATAAAGAAAGTAATTCTCTTGTGTGACTAAGAACTGTTTGGGAACATCATTAAAAGATCAGTGCAAGAAAATGTTACTTGACTTGGAAGTAGTTTAGTCCTTTTGCTTAGTTGTTGACTGTTCACCTGGTGATGATGCTCAGTAAGACAGTAAAGACAAGTTTTATAGCTCAGTCCTAAAATTTAGTAATTCTACAATGTAATTCAAGTCCAAGATTTTAATGTGCATATTGGCAAAGACAACCTTGTGGCACATGCACACCATAGATCTTCTGCTTGTATGACTTCACTAGCTGCAATCCTGCATACTTGGTCTCATATTAATAAAACCAAGCGTCACTGAGCCTTACTAGAGCATGGGCATATTTTCAAATCTGTTCTTGCTGAGAGTGAAATGAGTGTATGTTAAAACTACTAGGAATGTTATAGTAGAACAGACTACAGAACTGCTCATTGAAGTGTAGCATGTTTTGTCCCCAATACCTGTGAACAAATCCTATATTTAACAGCTTGTAGTAAATACAAATTGCTTTTCTAACACTTAACCTGTCTAGAATTGACTTAAGTAAGCGGCTGATTTTACCTTTCCAAGATTAGCTGTGTAAGTAATTCTTCTTCAGATCCTTGATCCAATTATTACAGTCTTAAAGTCAGTTTTTTTTGCTTAAACCTCAGTTTCTGAAATGCTGACTGCCTGAATATTTCAGGATCTGTGATAGTAACTGATACTATGATTTTTCAACAGATAGGTTTTTTTCAGAGGCCAAGCCATCCATTTTGGTTGCTAGTGGAAGAGGTCGGAGTAGTTGTTTTTTGGGCGGGGTGTGACAGGATTAATGATCAAGTGAATTTCAGCTTCTTAGCAGCTGTGGACCTCACATGGTTTGAATGTTGGTTTTGCATGCAATATATGCTTGGCAGCTCTCCAAAAACAGAATACTGTTTCAAGATCTCAGCTGATGAATATTTTTCAGTAGGAAGTGCATTTCCAGTTTACAGGAGTAGGCCATCTCTCAGAGTTTTGCTGGGGTTTATTTGCTTTGGCTAGGTACAAAAATATATCACAAAATTCCAGGGATAGACTTTCTGTAAAAGATGCAGCCGTCTTCCAGAAATTTTGTGAAGATTTACAGACACGCAGAAATGTCAGATGTGTTCGCTGCACAATTAAGGATAGTCTGTGCAGCACAAAATCAGTAACTCTGGCTCTGACAGTAAACATCAGATCTTATGTAGATGTGTTGCATGAGCATAAGTCCGTCATGCTCAGAAAAGGCTGATTTCTTGCTTGAATTGAGAAGCAGTTGTACAGTGCATGTGCAACAAGTCTGGCACATCCAGAATGTGTTAGAGCTAGTAGGCGTATGCAGACAGAGTATACAGCACTCACTCTGTAGTGCAGATGCTTCCCAAAAAGGATTGTACTTGCTTGCACATTGGTCCTCAGGATAGATTTGCCTCTCAACTTCTCTTATGGGCTGCCAAGTTTAAGTTTTGAATCTTAAAAAGTGAAAATAAATTTAGTCTTTCCCTAGCCTAGTCATTTCTGTTTCTATTCCACATTGCCCTGTTCTCAGTTTTCAGTACAGCTCTCTGTGCTGCCTTGGAGCTTCAGTTCTCTGAAACAGCTCCACATCCCGGGCTGAAATGCTGACACTGTTTTTTTTTTTTTTTCACTCCTAGTATTCCCTAGCAATCTTCAACGTGATCAAGGTCTCATCATGCTCATTGCTGTTAGGAAGCTTGGCCCTGACCCCAAGCACTTCTAGATGAGGCCGAAGAAAGAAAATCTGACTGGATTCCTGTGGGTGGGAATCTGACATGCAGGCAGTACAGCTGCTTGCCTAGGTTCCTAAAAAGTTCCTGTCCAGCTAGGAATTTGTTCCAGACCTCAGCCCCAGGCCTTTTTTCTTTTCAATACCAGTACTTTCTCATATGACTACTACTTTTTCAAGCTTCAAGTGGTTTACAGCTATTTAGGATATTGAGCATTCCTCCTTTAGTAACAGCCTTAGCTGTGCCCAGCTGAATAAGAATTCAGCCCCTCCTTTAAATTTCACATTTTCTTCTTCTACCCCTACCTCTGTTAGCTTTTCTTGTGCCACAGTGATGCAATGTCACTGAAACTTGACTGGAGAAAGTCAAAAGTTCATGACGAAGATGGTTCAGGAGGACTGACATAACTGGTAATACAGTTCTCTGAGATGGTGGTTTATCCTTCCTGACACAAGTCAAGTGGTTCATTGGACTGAGGCCCTGTTTTAAACAAACTCATCATTTTGTTCATGCTTCAAGGAGTTTGGCTGTAATAAAGCATGTGCTCCAAAGGTCTGGATTCTGCCCTTAAAAGGAAAAAGCAAACGCAATGTCTGTGGTTTATTTTGATCAGGCTGACTCAAATCTGTATTTTTAGTGTGTTCTGTGTAAAATACTCAGAATTTATCATTTTAACAAGATGTTCACTACATTATTAAATATTGGAAAGTGATTCTCTCTTTCCTTCAAAACAAGATTTTTCTTCCTCCCTCCCTCCATCTTTTTTCCACTCACTTGGAGATGCCTTTTAATTTTCTAACATTGAAAATCATTGTAAAACAAACTGGATAAACATATTAGGCACTTGAGTTATACACATAATTATTTGTTTGCCTTTCAAATGCAAATAAAGTGACTATCAGTTGAAAGAAAACTATTTTTTCCTGTTTGCTCAAGATTATTTTACTGGAATATTTCTAATGTGACCAAAGTGTCTCTCTCTCAGCAAAGTTGACATTAGGTAAAATTTCACAAAATGAAGCACCTTGTTGACAATGGGGTGATATTTTTAAAAGTAGTATGTTGGGCTGGTGAATAAAAAGGTGTTTTACATAAATAATAGAACTCTGCACTTTTTGGTAGCAATTGTAGTTTGCTGGTCTGTTAAAACAGTCATTTTTGCAGTCCCCATTTGACTTAATTGAGAACTTTTTTTAATAGCATGAAGTTTTTTAGTAGAGTGTTGGAGAAGCTGGAGCTACATCTGGCCCATGCTTTTTGAATGTCTGAATGGAATGCTTAAGTTACAGTGAATCTCAAATTTGGGTTAAATTGAATGGTTTCAATTTTAATATTTAAGACAGAATTTCCTTTACTTTTCAGAAACCTTTCAGCCACTGAAGAGTATTTCTGTCTTGTCTTATCAGTGCTGATGCTAGTTGCCTGTTCCCATAGTTTAAAAAAAAAAAAAATCAATACATATGTTTTTGATATTTGGCAAACAGGTTTAATTTTGCAGCTGCAAGATCCCTGTATGAAGGCAACACATCTTGCAAAAAAAAAAAACATTTGGAAACCACTTACATACGAGAGAATGCTTGTGAATGACATTCCATACCATTTTTGCCAGCATTTGCTCTATTATATTTAATTATAAACAGTTTAAATGTATCCGGGCTTGGCTAGGTCGGGGGTAATTTTTTTCACAGGAAGTTGGGAGGGACCACACCCAGGAAGCCAGCTGAACCAGCCAGGAGGGCTCTTTGGTACCTTCCTGATGTCATGCCCAGCATGTAAGGGGAGGGCGGGGCCAGGCAGGCGTGGTGGGATTTGGCACACAGCAGTGTTGTTTGAGATTGTCATATTTTGTAGCACTCACTCTCTTTGTTCTTTATGTTGTTCTATTGAACTCCTGCAGGGCTTTGCATTTTCCCTCCCCATCACATTATGGGGTTGAGGGGACAGTCTGTGAGCTGCCGCTTGGTGCTCAGCTGCCAGCTGGGTCTAAACCACTCTGGCATGTTACTGGAAATCAAAATGAAAACCAGAGTAGTTCCATTCACAGCAGAATGGCAGAAAAGCCAAATTGCTTTGAATCAGAAGTTGAAACTTGGACAATTACAAAAAACAAAGTTTGAATTTTCAGAATGTGTAGTACATCTTAGAGCACGTTCATGCACACACACATCGCTGCTGACCTCATGTAGCCTTTGTGCCTGTGTTACCCACTTGCCAAGTGTAAAAGGGTTATTATGGCTGTTCATAGTTCATATTGATCTCTGATAAAGTGTTGGTACTTGCTCTTCTCACCATTAAGCTCTGTGCTAAACCATATGTTTTTTGGAATTCCTGAGCTTGTGCATCATTATTTATTAAGGGTTAATCCAACGTGGTATCTCTGCTCCTTGAGTATTCCTGACTTTGCAGCACAGCTAGGCCCTGTGGTTTAGACAAAATAAAGTGTTGGATGTGATCCCAGTTTTAATACTCCCAATTTATTATAACCATTGAACCCTGATCAGATCACGGATTGGATTGGATCCCAGTTTTTTAAATGTCCCAATTTATTGCTGGCTTGCAACCCTGATAAGACTACGTATTTGATTAAGGCTTCAGTTTTCAAAAATTCCAGTTAATTACTTTTAGATTCTTATTAGATCATAGCTGTGTAGTATGGTATGTTGAAGTTATGAAAAAATTACTGGATGATGTTGCACAGGTCAAGGTCATAGTTTCATTTTGTGCTGACAGTATGAAGTTATCAGATTTCTGTTTATTACTGTGGCAGCACTTGCACTGGACAGGAGGACAGATTAATCCCAAACCATTGATTCTGAATAATTCTCATGTTAGATCTACTGCTGCTCTGCATACCAGAACATGTAATAAAAGCCTACCACAGAACACTAAGAGGTTGATGTTTGGTTATGAGTAGCTGAGGTTGATGAGTCTCACCTCACAGGTTGTCATGTGGCACATAGAACCAAATAGCAATTTTTGAGCTGCTTTATGTGGCTAATCCACCTGCTGGAGCACATTCTTTAAGACAACACTAGGCCAAGCTGATCCTGGATTCTCCTGGCTCAAGAACACGAAGAACTGAGAATAGTAAAAAAGCACACAGAGGCTGATGGAAATAGCATTTTCCAGGTGTCATAGTCATGCACTCTAATTTTAAGCACCTAAATTCTCCATGTATCCTTGGTTTGCCTTTCATTGAGGCACTGTTTTCACTTTACCCTGGAGACCAGTTTTCACAAACTGTGCCACTTGCCCAGGTAAAAGGTCAGAGCAGCTCAGGAGACCATGGCCTGGCTCTTTCTTGCATAACTGGCCAGTGTGTGGTTCTTTTTCTTACTGGAGTTTTACTACTTGGTGTATTTTGAAATGACACTGTAAAATGGAAAGAACTGCTATTAGAAACTTTTACAGGCCTGATTAATAATTTGAAACTGGTTAGTGTACCAGCCAGCCTGGGAAACAGAGTGTGTTCAGGTGTCATGGTTTAATCCCAGCCAGCAGCTAAGCACTATGCAGCTGCTCACTCAGTCCTCTCCCCTCCCAGTAGGATATGGAGAAGAATTGGGGGGGGAAACAACCAAAAAAACCCAGTGAAACTCATGGGTTGAGGTAAGAACAGTCTAACAACTGGAAAAAGAAGAAAAAAAACTAGTAATAATTATAGCTATAATAATAATAGTAATTAAGATAAATATAACCAAAAGAGAAATAAAGCCCAAGAGAAGACAAGCGATGGACAATGCAGTTGCTCACTACCCACTGACCAATGCCCACTGATCCAGCCCTCTGGCCAACTCACCCTAGTTTATACACTGAGAATGGCATTCTATAGTAAGGAACATCCCTTTGGCTGCTTCAGGTCACTTGTCCTGGCTGCATACTCACTGAGCTTCTTGTGTACCTGCTTGCTGGCACAACATGGGAAAATGGAAAATCCTTAACTTTGGTTAAGTGCTACTTAGCAACAATTAAACCATCAGTGTGTTGTCAATGTTATTCTCACACTAAACCTGAAACATAGCACTATCCAGCTATTTGGAAGAAAATTAACTCTATCCTGGCTGAAACCAGGACACTAGGAGACTGACCTGGCCTTTGATGCAATAGGGCAGCTTTTGCCTACACCAAAATCAATAAGGGCATAAGAATGACTTGGAAGCTGCATTTCATTCTTTGCCCTTCCATATGTCATATATGACAGTCTGTCATAAATCTTAGGCATGCACTTTAAGGTAGTGTCACAGCACAGAATTCCTGTTCTCGGACTCTATTACCTATGGGATAAAAATGAGAATACAACTCATTGGTACAGACAGTCAGGTAGGAAATAGATTGGCATGTGTAATTTTCCATAGCGGTCATAAACCCAAAGACCTGAAAGTCTTAAAGATCTTTCTATTCAGTCAAAGCTGAGTTTTGCTTTTTAATCTAGGAGTGCTAATTAGGAACAACCTATAAATCCCAAACTAAGATATTGAGTCTGCTCCAATTCTTGAACCTCAGAGAGGTTTTGCTCAGAGGCTTCAATGTCATATGTGTAGAATAAAGAAATGTTTATGGAATATTGTATAGCACAGAGCTAGGCTTGTTCTGTCCACTGCTAGGATTTCATTCAAATGAAGGCAGAATGTTGCAGAGAGGGTTGTGCAAACTCATTAGGTCTCACTAACCAAGTGGAGCTGCAGCTATCAAAGCAGCTCCTGAAGGAAGTGGTCCTGAAGACTCAGTAGGTGTAAGTCTCCCTGGTTCTGTTCTGAGCTGTGTTACTGCTTATGATTGTGGATGTTGGATTTTGTGCAGTGTGTAATGTTGTGTCTTTCCACAGCCATGCCCATGCTTCTGGTAATTTTCTTAAGAAAGTGTTAAAATCCTCAGTGGTTTTGACTGATAACTACTACAGCAATTGCTGGAGCTGAGGTACTCAGTGGCAATGGAACAGGTCACAGACTGATGTCTCTGTCTTCCCATAGTTTTTCTGGAGGTATACTGCAGCTACTTTATACTAGTTCACTGTTTATCTGATGAAATTCTCTTAAATAATTTGCTTGATGGCTTGCTTGGAGAGGTGAATCTATGGCTTTGACTACAGTTGGTACTGTTTCCATTCCTGGCATTAAATTCCCAAAGACTAAAATACGAGCAAAGTTTAATCTTGCTTTCTAGGAATATTCTGTTATTCTGATTCAGTATTCATGATTATTTCTTCCAGAATGAGCTAATGCTAGCAAAAGGGACTCTGGCATAATATGCACAGCACTTTGCATATCATTTTAATGGAGGAGTACAGATTTGGTGCAGTCTGAGAATTCCTTTAAATCAGTGTTGAGAACTAGGCCTTCAATTTACCTATGTTCTCAAGGTCATTTTGCAGAAGGAACTTTGAGCTCTTAAAGGCATCAGAACATCTCAGGTGAAAGACACCAAAGTAATTTTGACAAACCCGGAATGATTCCACTATGTAAGCCACGTTGTCACAAAACAAGGAACATCCTGGTGACAGGAGACTGAGCAACCTGATTTGTGCAGTCAGACTTGCTTTCAGCAGTGTTTTGAGTAGGGTGACCTTCAGAGGGTTCCATCCAACTGAAATTTTTCTGATATTATAATTTCAAAAAGTCACTCAGGGTAATTGTGAGTGAAGAAATTTCCATAATATAGTAATACACATAATACAACACAATTTCCTGACCCTTGGCTTTCTGAAATCTGCTGCATTTTGCCCAGTGTTCAACAAACGTGGACAAAAGAGAGATGGAAAAACTTCCTCAAATTTAACAGCAAAGGTAAAATCCTGTTCTCACTGATGTTCATGGGGTGGTGGAAAATGCACTGACCTCATTAGAGCCAGGATTTTCTTTAGAGGGAAGGATCCTCTGTAAGTTGGTAATCACTCCATGTCACCTCTGAAATAAATGGAAGAGCACTGAGAACTCAGTCTTGTCTATCCAAAGCTCACAATCCTCATTTTGTGGTATGAAAGGGCTATGTTTCATCTCCAGTTTGTCATAATCTTAAATTTTAAGGTCAGGCTTTTCTTTCCTCCATTTCTTTACTTACAGCCCTCAATAGGCAACTGCTTTGCTTATTTCAGCATTATTTGCTTATTTCAAGTAGGGGTGATTATAGAGAACAGTAAATATTTTGTTTAGCCCTGGTATTTTTTAGCACGATCTTGTAAGTTCTATCTTGTTTAGCCTGAGTTAGAGTTTCTTACTCCCTTGAATTTGTGGCTTGCCTTTTTATTTTTTTTCCTTTTAATTTCTGAGTGTTTCTGTTCTTGTTTACAATTATAGATACTAATTATGGGGGAGAAGATGTTCAAATCCAGCACAATAGAATGAGCTGGAATGAAGAAACACTTGCATAGCTTATGGGGAAGATGTTTTTGACGAATACACTTCCTGTAGAATACCCTGAAAGATAATACTGAATTAGATATTGTTTGAGTTTTGATGAGTCCATATCAGATGTCATCAATTTATTACTGGCAAGAGGTGGATTTTTTTCTCTTAATTTTTTTTTTCATTATTATTTTTCTTTGGCTATGAGACTTGTTTGCCTCTGGAGTTTTTCTAGGCGATGGCTGAAAAAATACAAATAAGTCTTTTCCTGATAAAAGATGCAGGTTTGAATAAGATTGCTAATGTCATTATAGACCATGTCTGTCTTCAAAATGATTATGAAATTTAAAAAAAAATATATATTAGAAGGACTGTACTGAAATTATCTCCTCAGATATTCAAGCGAAATGTACCCATTCCCATCAGTGATTATGGCTTATGAATTTCTGAAGGCACTATGTATGCAGTCCACTATTATGTAAATGAATGAAAATACAAGATTTTAGTTACCAAAATATATTTTGCTAGCAGCTAGAAAGGAATTAAAACATTAAACTCCATGGAAATCTAAGTGACCTCCTGCAGAAATAGGCTGCTTTCCTCTAGACAGCCCATTACTCAATATAAGTATGAATTAGGTAAATGAGAGACAAAAGCAGAAATGTTATGTAAAATCACACTTGAAGTATTAAGATACTAAATCAGATGTAAACTGTATAATCATTGCAGAATGTAGATCTCAGGGGAGTCACATGGTGGCGGTGGGGAAAGCAATGCAGCAGCTTTTATTCTGCTGTTCACAAGGAACAATCAAATGGGTGAAAGAATGCATAGCATCTTAATGATCTCAAAAGACCTAAAGGATCAGACCCTTTTTCAGAGTTTAAGTATATCTCAAACAGATTATACACATACACTTACCTGCTCTTATCCTGCTCCTCTTATTGCAGACAAAATAGATATTATCCTAAAAGACATATGGCCCCATTTCTGTCACACATTTTGTCCTTGCTTGTTGTTCGTATTTCTCCCTCAGGAACACCATTCATCGAGTTAGCTTGCATTTTGCTTCTACCAAGTCTATTCCTTTTAGTCCACTATACAAGAAATGCTGTGAAGTATGTTGTTTTGGTCAGCAGCTGCATTTTCTGTCCTGTATTGGAGTACTTAGGCACCATGGGGCAAAATCTATCTCATTCTTTGTGCTTGTGCCCTGCTGAGTACTAAGCACATGGCAGTGCACAGTAAACAACAAAATATAGCAGCTGTTTTACATTTTCCCCAGAAAGCCACAAGAAACAAGATGACCCAGAGCTCATGGGCAGTGCAAGGAGAGAGGATTTCGAACACCTGAGGAAAGGCTGTGCTTTTTGTTGTAGGCCCATTTTGCTTCATTTTCCCTACGTAAAAGTGTTCTAAAGTGCAGCCTTGCAGTATCCCAGTAAGAGTCCATGGTCTCTCCTGGACTGAGCTTCCCACCTGCAGTTTTTGCACTGTGGCCAGATCTAGGAGCCACTGGTGCCATTGAGTTGTTTCTCATGTCTTCTGTTGGGCAGCAAGTGCCCTGTTGCTCACCTGGGATGGCAGAACCAGAGAGGCATGCTGCTTTGGAGTTCTGTCCTGATCCAGGTGACAGTTCCTCAGGCTGTGAGTGACTATGCAGAGCTCCTTTTGATTAGGGCCTCCAGAACTGCAGGTTGGGCTATATCCAGTATCTTACTGTTTCTTCCCTGTTGAAAGCAGTCTTTGGGTTCCACAGATTTTAATGACTGGCCTTCTTCAGGTTACTCTTCTGGTAACATTAAGTTCTGCATTTAAATTTTCACAGAACACTGTTTTTAGAAACTTCAGCATTCTCTTGTTCCAAACTTGCAACCCAGCCACCCATCCAGCTTCTGCCTGGACCAAGAAATGAGGAATTCCATTTACAAAAGCATTTCTGGATCTGCTCTGGAAGCCACTTCTGCTCAGCTCTTCTGGAGTTTTTGTGAGGCGGTCCCTATCCCTTCCTGCAGCTGCCTTACTTTATGCACTGCAGTCTTTTAATCCAGCTTTTGCCTGTCAGTATCTCTGTCACTGATGTGAGGGTAAAGCATTTTACATTATGTTTGTCACAGGGAGTGAATACATATGTGGTCATTGACAGTAGCTCAGCAGAAACACAATAACTTGTTAAGCCACAGTAACTTGATCCTGTTTCTGAGCTGCAGCTGGAATGAGCTGTTTGGGCTCTTAACCCTTTTATAGCTGCTACACACTAGTTTTTATGCATCTTTTCACATGTTAGTATATGAGAAATCTCCATGTGTGATTTGTGTGGGTATGTCAAATTGGAAGGTTTGAAGGTTGTATAGCTCTGGGAGTGTGCTACTGAACGCTATGAGAAGCATAGTATAGAGAAGCATTTTCAAAATATCAGGGCCTACTTTCAGAATTTCATTAGGTATATAGGATCCTGTCTTCATTTGACTTCTACAAATAGTGTGCAACATATTTTGGAAATGTTACGTGTAGTTCTGTTGAGGTTTTATATTTTATCAACTTCCCCCCCCAGTTGTTGTAGGGAAAGGTTCTAATGATAGATAGCAGGGCTTGAAAGCAGCAGAAAATAGTAGGATAGGATATGTTTGGCTGCTGTTTAGAAAAAGTTGGGTCACAAGGGAAAATGAAAGGGCATTGCTTGGTATGGCACTTCTGTTGCCTGTCCTCTTGCAGCTTGTGTGCAAAAATCGTATTTTTTACAGAAACACAGCTAAGGGAAGTTGATGTAGATGTCATGCAGTGATTTAACTGGAGATCATGGTGTTCAGGACTGATGTGGGATGCCCAAAAGGAAATATATCTAACTTCCCTTCATTATGTGTTAGTTTTTCTTTTCCCTTTCCCTCATCAGGAAGTTTGTAGAAACTTCAGTACTCTGCTCAATTGTTCAGATGGTGCCCAGTACCTCTCCTCATCTCTGATTTCACTGCCAGTGTCATGGTGCTGAGTGACATTTTTATCTTAGTCACAAATTTGCAGCACTTTTATTTAACCAGTTCCATCCTGTGCCGTGTGTTTGGGGCTCTCTTGTAGCAATCGTCTCATCAAAAACCTGCTTGCTATGATAGTTGTATAGATTTCAACGACTTTAATCTTGTTTTGGTGATGGAGAGTAAAGATATTGCTGTGTCAGAGAGGAAGAAATGCAGAGGGAGGTGTAAAAATGGTAAACAACTAGAGTGGAAGATGGCAGAAGCTGCCTGCTTAGCAGACTTGGCAGAGCATTATAGGAGTGATGGAATGAACGACACATCCATTTTTTATACCTCAGTAAAAAAATTCCTGAACACCTACTAGGATGTGCAATAGAAAAGATTACTTTAAAACTGGGTGAAAACATGATGCTATTTAGAACTTCACAAAAGGAAGGGAGAAACTTCAAAAGTGAAAAACATGAGAGAAGAGATGGAAGAACAGGTAAATAGAAAGAAAAGCAACCAACTGATGGTTTGTTTCCTTATATTTGAAGATTTGCATTGAAATGAAAAAGAGATCACTGACAATTTTTATAGATTCGTGTGGAAGAGTGAGAAAGAAGTAAGAAATATTAATGCAATTATGATAGCCATTTTGAAAAGATGAAACATTGATCATGAAGAATTTCACATAAACTGGTATCGACTGGTCTGTATGATATAGAACAGAAATAATTGTTCTTGAGCAAGTTCGACTTACAATAATGGCAGCGATTGAAGATTGCATTCAGAAGAAGTTGAAGAAGCTAGGCTTATTCACAGGAACAAAAGAAAATTGTGGTCACCTAATTCCAGGTTTTGTTGCACAGAATTATACCAATATTGATAGCAGGACAAATTACTCTCTGTCAGACATGAAAGCAAGACTCATGTGACACTGCTGTGCTGCACTACCCTTGCTTTCAAATAGGTCTTCAGTACCTAAGGGACAAGTGATGTATTGGTCCAAAGAACATTATGGCTCATTATTTTCTGAGAAAGTATTGTGACTCTTCATGGGAGTGTGTGCCGTACCTTCTGCACTGATGTGTGACAAGACCATTCCTTGAAATGCAGTATCCCTCTGTTTTTCTGCCTGCATCATACCATGTGGACCTGTGTGTGTGCCGTGAAACTTGTACCTCATATGATATATTCCTGCACTGAAGTCTGTGTTTAGAGTTTCAGATCACTAGTTGAGTGTAAAGCTCTCCACAATTTCCCACGTTTTTAACAACATTTGATGCTTTGTGCATTTTAGTAGAAGAAGAGCATGATAATTGGAGGCAAGGACTGCTACCAAACTGACAGTTATTGGGTGCAAGAGCTAACAGTTTCTTGTGTGATTTTTATTTTTATTTTTTTTTTAACACAAAGATAGTGCCTCTCTTTCTACATTTCTGACATAATCCCACATGGGACATGTGAAATATTGATCCTTCTGCAAGAGAGTTTCTCTTGAAGTGCCTTTGTATATAAAAAATGGAAAACAGCAGTATAGGTCTCCCTCCCTACTTCGCTGATGTCTACATTGGAAATCCACCCCATCCAAGTGCTCTTGGATGATGCAGCACATGAGAAGACTAATTTGTTTTCATGTGAATGGACCGAGTAATAACTTTGCCTTAAATTCCTTTATTGAATGTGGTTTTTCACTCATGAACATAGGCAAAACTGGCTCCGTCCACCACTCCCTGCTGCATAACCTCTTTTTTAACTTAATACACAAACCCTTTGCACTCTTTCAGCTGCTCTCTGATTATTACTCATTTGCTAGCAATGACTTGTGGTTTACATAGAAATGCAGACTGTTTTCGTACACAGCTTCTTAGGGCTGACTTTCTCACCATGCCATTGTTCGTTGCTTTATGAACAAAAGCATGGCTTTTACCAAGCTCTATGCCAGTGTCACCATTACTTTTACAAATAAGGTGTAATGTCCTGTTGTTCTGCAAATTAAACTCTTGCTGTCCCAAGAAGACAGTAGCCAGCTAAGCCAGTGCAGTCAGCAGTAAAATAAGAGAATGTGTCCAGCTAAGCCAGTGCAGTTGGCAGTTAAATGAGAGAATATGTGCTTTACTGGCAGAATTTGTCACACATTGACACCATGTTGTACCCTCCATAAAATTTCCCTTGTGGGTAGAGGCAGAATTGCCTGCAGAACCTACAGATTATTTTGAAATCTGCAACTACTTCAAGAAAACTAACTGGGCTGAGATCAGGAGCTTGATTATAGTAAAAATTTCATAGAATCATAGAATATTTCCATTTGCAAGAGACCCATAAGCATGATCAGCTCCAATTCCCTGCTCCTTGCAGGACTACCTAAAACAAAACCATATGACCAAGAGCATCATCCAGACACTCCTTGAACTCTGACAGTCTCAGTACCATGACCACTTCCCTGGAAGCCTGTTCTTGTGACTGATCACCCTCTCAGTGAAGTATTTTTTCCTGATGTCCAGTCTGAACTTCCCACGACACAGCTCCATTCTATTCCCTTGTGTCCTGCTGCTGGTCACCAAAGAGGAGATCAGAATTTCTCCCTCTGCTGAGGAAATTCCCCCAGGGATCAGTGCTGGGCCCCATCCTCTTTAACATCTTCATTGATGATATGGATGAGGGAATTGAGTCAGTCATCAGCAAGTTTGCAGATGACACCAAGTTGGGAATAGATGTTAGTCAGTTAGAGGGTAGAAAGGCTCTGCAGAGGGACCTCGACCGACTGGACAGATGGGCAGAGTCCAATGGGATGACATTCAACAAGTCCAAGTGCCGGGTGCTGCACTTTGGCCACAGCAACCCCATGCAGAGCTACAGGCTGGGGTCAGAGTGGCTGGAGAGCTGCCAAACAGAGAGGGACCTGGGGGTGCTGATCGACACCCGCCTAAACATGAGCCAGCAGTGTGCCCAGGTGGCCAAGAGGGCCAATGGCATCCTGGCCTGTATTAAGAATAGTGTGGCCAGCAGGAGCAGGGAGGTCATTGTGCCCCTGTACTCTGCATTGGTTAGGCCACACCTTGAGTACTGTGTCCAGTTCTGGGCCCCTCAGTTTAAGAAGGACATCGAGACACTTGAACGTGTCCAGAGGAGGGCAACAAGGCTGGTGAGAGGCCTTGAGCACAAGCCCTATGAGGAGAGGCTGAGGGAGCTGGGGTTGTTTAGCCTGGAGAAGAGAAGGACCAGGGGTGACCTCATTGCCCTCTACAACTACCTGAAGGGTGGTTGTGGACAGGAGGGGGTTGGTCTCTTCTCCCAGGCAACCAGCACCAGAACAAGGGGACACAGTCTCAAGCTGTGCCAGGGGAGGTTTAGACTCGAGGTGAGGAGGAAGTTCTTCACTGAGCGAGTCATTCGTCATTGGAATGGGCTGCCCAGGGAGGTGGTGGAGTCGCCGTCCCTGGAGGTGTTCAAGAGGAGACTGGACATGGCACTTGGTGCCATGGTCTAGTTGTGAGGTCTGTTGGGACGGGTTGGACTTGATGATCCTTGGGGTCTCTTCCAACCTTGGTTATACTGTGATACTGTGATACTGTGAAATTCCCTGTGGAATTTTGATGAGGTGACCTCAGCCATTCCTACAAAATCATGCCTTTGAGGCCTTTAACTATCTTGGCCATCCTCCTCTGGAAACACTCTATAACAGTCTGATGTCTTTCCTACATTGAGGTGCCCAAACCCGCATGCATTACTCAAGGTGGGGGTGCACTACAGAGGAGACAGGTCATCTGCTTCACTGAGGAAAGGCAGAATGGTTAGTGAACACCCTCCTAACTGTCAAGGTCTGGATTATATTCTGGCTCATCCCTGCTGTGAAGTATGACTGCATTTTCTACATTTTAAGTGCTAAAAACTAGCATCATGTCTAGATATATTCAGCAGAGTTAGTAGAGAAGGGTAACTAGAAAGCAGGACTGATGCATACTCGTGTACTAAGGTACTTGTTTAGAGAGGCATGTGTGATGAAAGCCATGTTGTTGTCATTAGGATTATTTTTGTGCCTTTTTGGCTACAAATTATTTGAGAAGTATTAGCATTTGTTTTGAAGGTAAAATTCTAATGGAACAAACTAAATAGTATGAATCCCATTCTGCACTTAATTATTCCTGCCTGTCAGACTGGAAGCTCCCAATATGCTTATCTATTTATATTTAGGGACACATTTTCTCCATGCCTTTTAAACACATTCTCCAGCACATCTTCATTTTTCACTAAGCAGAATCCTGAGGCTATTACGCTTTAGTAGGGTAACCAAGGCTGCTAGGCTCTTTTAACTTATTCTCCTGTGGTACAAACCATACTGTTCTTTCTGCAGTGCTGCTGTATTTCAAATACAGTCAACAGCCAATGTTGATGACTTGTGTCAGGTGCTGTATCTCTGTATGTCTTCTGTTCTTTGTGTCTTCCTCCATGCTCTGTTACTTTCTGTAAATGCTATTTATTACATACTGTGGTCAGCATTCTGCCAGATCCATCTCACTGCATTTAATTATGTTGTGTTGAAGAGCAGCTGAACAGTTAACAGAAGTTGCATTCTCACAGAGCCTTGCTAAGCTTTTTTTTTTTTTATCCTCCAGCTTGAATGTTGAATCATTGAATATCAGCTGAGTTTGAGATTTACCTGAATATGTTTTACTATTCCAAAGAGATTACACAATGGGCCTGATTAGCAGCAGCATTTTGTAATACCACTTAAGGCTTTATCACAGTGGAGTACTGCCAGTAATAGTCTTTAATTCACTTATATGTAGCAATTCATCTCTGTCAGGTTTCTATTAATTTCTTTGCTGTTGTACTTAGTCCCTCTCCCCTATATAATAAGGCATGATTTCCCCATTTATGTAGCCAAAATAAAATTTAGGGAAAAAAATTAATCTTCAGCAAATTGACTGTGGTCCTTTGGTTTGAGACAACTGTGCCATCTCTCCATTTACATTCACATCTAATCTAGTTTTGACAAGTTAATGTATTTAGGAGAATTTAGGTGGGTCAAGTGACCCAGGGCCAGTAACAATTTTACTGACTAAAAAATGTTCTGGATTGGGTTAAGTATATTAACCGCAAAATGGAGAGTGGGTGTAGAATTCAAACGGTACGTGTTCATGCATACATACATGCATGCACATACACACCTGTGAAAGGACAGACAATATTCAGCAATAATTTTATTCATCAGAATTATGACCAACCTTGGCTAGTTAGGTGATTGCCAGAGATAAAGCACAAAAGTGATGCATGCACCATTTTGTTTTGTCTGGCACCAATTTCACAGTGCACTGGAAGCAGTTGGGTTTGGGACTGGTGCTCCAAATTTGTGTGGTGAGTCAGTGTCTGTGGTTGCTGTTGATGCAGATCCAACTGTATATTTGATTTTGTCTTTGTCGTTGATAGGATTGGTGCAAAGCATCACGAGTTACGGCAGAAACAACTGAGAGGCTTGAGTGATTATTCTGCTGGTCCTGGAGGACCTGACGTTGACGATGATGAGGTGGATCCCAATTATGCCAGAGTAAACCATTTTCGAGAGGCTTATCCACCAGCAAGCATTTACAGGCCATCATCACCAGTGGTAGCAGAAACCTTTGTATATCCACGTGATTCTCCTTCAGCACCAGTGGAGAGGGAGCACTTAGAAGGACTGTATGCAAAAATAAACAAGCAGCACTACCCACAGACTCCTGGTGACAGGTAATATTACCACCTGGCATTATGAATGATGATAGCTTGCTGAGGAGGGAGCCTGAGGCTAGGCAGGATAGGGGGTTGTTCAAATGCCCCAAACATTTCCCTGTGTTTACTGCTAGAAGCTATGACTTGCTGAAGCAGTAACCCCAAAGCATCTAAGCAAGGCAGCAAACAGAAATCATTAAAAAAAGTCTATATTTCACAAACAGAATGAATGAACTGACTCCAGTCCAATTCCTGAACTGCTGAGAGAGTGTTTTTTTTTCTCTTTCAATCGGGAAAAGTTCTTAGCCTGCAGCAAAAATAATTTCTGTTTTCAGGTCCCTTTCCATCCTGCTGATCATCAAGTGCCTATTAGTAACAGGTTTTGTATGATAGTATGATACATTGCATATGTTTATGGTTTAGTTTTTCCCAGCTGTGTGATATTACACACTTTCAATTAGGTTGGGGAGAGGACTGGGAATCATAGCATTTTTATGCAGACTGCAAAGTGTGGCTTCAGAAGACTGATTGCCTTTCACAGCCTTTCCAATAACCAAGTGGGAAGGAAAGAGCCATTTTTAATCCTTACTGTCAAGCTTCCAGGTTGATAGCATTAAAGAAAGATGTTCTCTTTTTTTCCCTGACTTGAAAAGCAAGCAGAAATTCCTTTGAGTTGGTGATGTACCATTATGGTGCTTTTAAAACTGGTTTCTTCTAGAATTTGGGGCTAAAAGAGCATAAGGCTTCGTTACTATCATGGTGTTAATGTATTGATGTTGGGTTTTTTAAACCAGCATATGAGTGTGTAGGCAAGGTATACAAGTCTATGTGAAAAGAAGAGCTCACAGAGTGAGACGTGGGGGACTTGAGGAATTGTTCATTTTACAATCTTTACTGTCTCCCCACAGCTTCAGTCTGTGCTATCTGATAGTATACTTGTTAATTTTTGAGAAATACATGAGCACAGATAGAGGAGTGTTTTCAACTTGTGTCATCACAGTACTTTAAAAATGTCTACTGAGTCATTGGTATAAATAGTAATAAACCACTTCTGACACAAATCCAAGTTTGTAGTGGGGAATGGGCCAAGTGCCTCTTTTTACCTAAATACAGAGATTGTTCCAAACATAGTGACACTGCTAATTTTTTTTCTTATTGTTAACTCTTCCCCTTCTGTGTTGAAAGTTGAGAGGGTGAAATAAGAGGTAGCAATCACAGCTTTTTGCCATCTAGCAGGCTTTGCCTCCACTAGGAGAGTCTTGAGAGACTTGAGGTGCTTGTCACTGAAGTCACACAAATGAACCTGCTCTGGAGGGAGATCCAGAGGTTCCAGATGATCTCCAGAGGTTTCTTCCAATCCTTATCATTCTCAGATCAGAAACTAAGTTCATATTGATTCAGTAAACCAAAATCTGGGAGTTCCCAGCAGGAAGGAGTCTGGATTCAGGTTCATGTATTTTTCAAATAAAAATATATGTAGACATAACTCAGTTGGAATAAGATGTTGTCATGATGGTTACTTCATAATTTCAGCTCTAACAGGTCTTCTTAGTTTAACATTTTAAAAACATCATCAGTTTGGAAATTTGGTCTGTGCATTGTTTTTCCATGCAGCAAAAAGAAACGCTCAAATCTTTCTTTCCCTCTAACCTCTTCTATTTGATTGCTTCTGTTGTGGGTCTAACTACACTGAATGAACTCTTGACATGCTATGTGGATAAGACTGAAATTCCAAGCAGATTTGGATTCAGTGTTGGGATCCTGGATTTTAGTGTGGATTTTGCCTTAAGCTGTTGCCTAAGGCAAAACAGCCTAAAGCCAAACAGCCTGCCCCCAGCATCACAACTTGTTCCCTCAAGAAAAAAAGGAGGATTATTGTTATTGGTGATTCCCTCCTGAGGGGAGCAGAGGGCCCCATGTGTCGGCCAGATCCTGCCCAGAGGGAAGTCTGCTGCCTCCCTGGAGCCCATGTCAGAGATGTTATCAGGCGGCTTCCTAGTCTGGTACAGTCCTCTGCTTACTATCCCTTAATAGTTACGCAGTTAGGGAGCGATGATGTTGCAACCAGAGCTCCCAAGGCAATCAAAAAGGACTTCAAGACTCTGGGAGAAATGGTTGAGGGGTCAGGGGTACAGATAATTTTTTCATCAATTCCCTTAGTTACAGGAAAGAATACCAAAAGGAACAGGTCAGCAGGTGTAATTAACAAGTGGCTCAGAGGCTGGTGCCACCAACAGCATTTTGGGTTTTTCAATCTTGGGGAACTTTCTGTGGCACCAGGTCAGCTAGCAACAGATGGAGTACATCTGTCCCAGAGGAGGAGAAAGATCGTAGCACATGAGAATAACTTATCCCCCAAAGGGAAAAAGTTTCTAGGAAGGGAGTGGGCAGGTCTCATTGACAGGGCTTTAAACTAGATTTAAAGGGGGAAGGGGCTGAAACCAGTCTAGGCATTGTAAGCTGGAGTCAGGGGTGAAACCAGCAGCCCAGCTGAAGTGCCTGTACACTAATGCACGAAGCATGGGTAACAAACAAGAGGAGCTGGAAGCCTTGTTATAGCAGGAAAGTTATGATGTAGTTGCCATCACAGAAACGTGGTGGGACAACTCATGTGACTGGAGCACTGTAATTGATGTCTACAGGCTCTTCAGGAGACACAGGCAAAGGAGAAGGGGTGGAGGGGTGGCCCTGTACATCAGGGAGGCACTGGATGCCATGGAACTAGAGATCAAGGATGATCAGGTTGACTGCCTGTGGGTGAAAATTAGAGGGAAGGCCAACAAGGCAGATATCCTGGTTGGAGTCTGTTACAGACCACCCAGCCAGGATGAGGAAGTTGATGAATTATTCTATAGGCAGCTAGAGGCTGTCTCAAGCTCACCAGACCTTGTTCTTATGGGCGATTTTAACCTGCCTGATATTTGCTGGGAACTTAACACAGCAGAGAGGAGGCAGTCTAGAAGGTTCTTAGAGTGTATGGAGGATAGCTTCTTATCCCAGCTGCTGTGTGAGCCTACCAGGGGTAAGGCTCTGCTTGACCTTCTTTTTACAAACAGAGAAGGCCTGGTGGGAGATGTGGTGGTTGGAGGCTGCCTGGGGTCTGGCGACCATGAAATAAATGAGTTTTCAATATGCAGTCAAGCTAAGAGGGGCAGCAACGAAACCTCCACTCTGGACTCCAGGTTACTCAAGGAACTAACTCAGAAGGTACCTTGGGAAACAGCCTTTAAAAACAAAGGGGTCCAGGAGGGCTGGAACTACTTCAAGAAAGAATTCTTGAAGGCGCAGGAACAGGCTGTGCCAGTGTGCCAGAAGATGAGCCGCCAGGGTAGATGGCCAGCCTGGATGGGCAATGAACTTCTGGGTGAATTAAGGGGAAAAAAGAGAGTGTATCATCATTGGAAGGAAGGAGAGGTAACCTATGGAATGTTTAAGGATGTTGCTAGGTCATGCAGGAAAAAAATTAGAGAGGCAAAAGCACATTTAGAGCTTAGACTGGCCACTGCTGTGAAGGACAACAAAAAAATCCTTCTGTAAATATATTAACAGCAAGAGGAGGGGCAAGGACAACCTCCACTCCTTGGTGGACACAGAGGGGAATATTGTAACAAAAGATGAGGAAAAGGCAGAGGTTCTTAACACCTTCTTTGCCTCAAATTTTAATGGCAGGATAGGTTGTCTTCCAGACAACTGGCCTCCTGAGCTGGTAAATGGCTGCACTGGATTAGGAACTGGCTGGAGGGCTGAGCCTAGAGAGTGGTGGTGAATGGTGCCACATCCAGCTGGCAGCCAGTCACTAGTGGTGTCCCCCAGGGATCAGTGCTGGGTCCCATCCTCTTTAATATCTTTATCAATGATCTGGACGAGTGGATTGAGTCCATCATCAGTAAGTTTGCAGATGACACCAAGCTGGGGGCAGGAGTTGATCTGTTAGAGGGTAGGAGAGCTCTGCAGAGGGACCTTGACAGGCTGGACAGATGGGCAGAGTCCAATGGCATGAAATTCAACACATCCAAGTGCCAGGTTCTACACATTGGCCACAACAACCCCATGCAGTGCTACAGGCTGGGGTCAGAGTGGCTGGAGAGCGGCCAGGCAGAGAGGGACCTGGGGGTACTGGTTGATAGTAGGCTGAACGTGAGCCAGCAGTGTGCCCAGGTGGCCAAGAAGGCCAATGGCATCCTGGCCTGTATCAGGATTAGTGTGGCCAGCAGGAGCAGGGAAGTCATTCTGTCCCTGTACTCTGCATTGGTTAGGCCACACCTTGAGTCCTGTGTCCAGTTCCGGGCCCCTCAGTTTAGGAAGGATGTTGACTTGCTGGAACGTGTCCAGAGAAGGGCAACAAAGGTGGTGAGGGGTTTGGAGCACAAGCCCTATGAGGAGAGGTTGAGGGAGCTGGGGTTGCTTAGCCTGGAGAAGAGGAGGCTCAGGGAGACCTTATTGCTCTCTACAACTACCTGAAGGGAGGTTGTAGCCAGGTGAGGGTTGGTCTCTTCTCCCAGGCAACTGGCACCAGAACAAGAGGACACAGTCTCAAGCTGTACCAGTGGGGGTTTAGGCTGGATGTTAGAAAGAAGTTCTTCACAGAAAGAGTTATTTGCCATTGGAATGGGCTGCCCAGGGAGGTGGTGGAGTCACAATCACTGGAGGTGTTTGGGAAGAGACTGGATGGGGTGCTTGGTGCCATGGTTTAGTTGATTAAATAGTGTTGGATGATAGGTTGGACTCGATCTCAAAGGTCTCTTCCAACCTGGTTAACTCTATTCTATTCAATGCTATTCTATTCTATGCTATTCTATCTATAGTTGTGTGATAGCTTGATAACTCAATTTAAAACTAAAACCAAAACATCTAACAGGAAAGAAAAGTTACCTCATATCTGGTCCTGGCATCAGAAGTCACGCTGAGAGGCTGTTACATACTTAAAGACAAACAGTCCAGAACAATTCTGCTTTGTTGAATTTAACCAGGTTAGGAAAAATGAGTAAATATGGGATTCTTATTAGACTGCTTTTGTTGTGTATTTTTTTTGTTACATCTTTCTCTCAGACAAAAAGATTGTTGTTATGTGCCAAACGTGACTAATTTTATTTGAATTTATGCAGTGGGTCATGAGGTTTCAGCCATCAGTTTTTGAGTATAGTGGCAACTTCAGGCAAGGAAATTTTTCGGTGCTGGTGGGGGAGCACAGAAGGATGAAAGAGATGTGGGAAGAAAAATCCCTGGATAACATCTTAATTACAAAACCAATTCTGCTTTCAAGGGTCAAGTATGAAAACTACCTTGTCTGCCTCAAAATGATGGGAAAGAGCTATTATGGGTGCTTATTAGCCAAACCAAAGTTATTTTATGTTTTCAGGACTGAACATTTATCAAAACATTTGTCACATAATAGCTCATGCTTTGGTCTTGCTAGTGCATGCATGCACTCAAAGTTTTGCTGTTAATTTTACTTTAGATGGATGGCTTTATCTCCCACCTCTGACTCTCAGCTTGTAATATAGTGTGTGGAGACTTGATCAGTGACTAAAGTATCACTATATCACAGTACATTAGGGGTTGGAAGGGACCTCTAGACAGCATCAGGTCCAACATCCCCTGCCAAAGCAGGATCATCTAGGGCAGTTCGCACAGGAATGGGGTTTGAAGTAGAAGGAGATTTTGAACAGAGAGAAGAGATGATTTTGTTTTGGTCTGGGACTTCCAGTTGCATGTCATTATGACAGAGAATTAAAACTCCTCTTTTGAAGAAGTTAATTTTTATTTTATTTAAAATAAACTTCTTGCAAGTTTATGCTATTTTTGCAGAAGAATTTATTAACATAATTACACCTTTAAAAATTCATAGGTAATTTGTAAAGTAAGAAGCTTAGTGATCAGAGAAATCCTGTTCACTGTTGGCATACCCTTGCTCACCTTCCCTTTTCTCATCACCAGAATCCATCAAGTGTTCTTGGTTCACTCTTCTTAGTGGATCTCCCTCAGTATGCACAGAAGCGATAGACTGTACATGTATGAAGTATGTTGCTTTAAAGACTATGAAGTTTGTTTGCTGCCTCCAAGGACTGCTCCCCAGGGCAAACACAGACCTGTTTCACATTGCTGTTTCTGTACTAACATCCCCTTTACCTACACTTGCATCTGGCATCCCAGGGGTTTCTTTGCTTTGGGTTTTTGGGGGAGTTGCTTTGTGTCTTATTTGCAACTGTTGTGTAACGTTCTTCTGCACTGCTTCACAATTGTTGATTTTCATTCCAACAATGATTATATTCAGTGAAATAGATGTAAATTTTTGTGTATATTCTGCTGAAAGCGTTGGAATTCTTAAGTAAGAGAGGTGCTATATAAATGTAAATTGTCCTTATTAATGAATATAGCAAAAGCATTAGTGTGATCAGTGTGTTCTGTGAATGTTAAGTTAAAGAGAGTGAAAAAAAAATTAGCTGGCAAAATCACACATTTCATTGTAAATCAAGCATTTTTCTGTTTATTTCTAATTAGCCACAATTTTCTGTAATGCAAATGGTATCTCAAAAGATGGTGTAGCCTGCACAGCCACCTTGTGCAGCTGGGGAACTTGCAGTCTTTGCCTGAGACTTTCTATGTTTCCCCAGCCTGCAGCAGAGGCTGGGTAATCTGCGGCCCATATGTTCCTGAAACGAGTGGTAAGTCACATCTCTCTGAGTTTAGTCATCAAGGCTGTACCATGACAGTACTAAGTTGCACCATGGCAGAGTCTAGGTGTCAGACTAAAGCCAAAAGAGCATACGCACAACACTATTATCACTTAAATGTCAAGCATGTCACATAGTGCAACCCTTTCTCACATTTCAAATAAGCAGTTTCCTTCCTTGAACATGGTGCTGTCAAGTATATCCAAACACTCCCGAGTACATCTCCAGAAAGGTCCTAGACACTTTGCTCAACTTATTTCCTCAGCCCAGAACTATGAAACATTTAAAGTCTGATGCCTAACTCATTGCCAAATGTAAATCTTCATTTATCTCTGTGTCTTATCTTGGTGAATTTCAAAGTGCTGGTCTGACAAAAATGAATACAGTTTTCCTTTGTCTAGTGAGAACAGTTTCAGGCCTGTATCTTGTTGCAGATTTCCCCAACACTGTTTTATTACATAGGAATAGAGTCCAAAGCCTTAGTCTGATTCAGGTTTCCAGTTTTAGAGATGCTATGTTGAGTCCTACTGTGCAAGATCTTCTACTCTACAATGTTAATTAATAAATTGAGAAATGGACCTTCCTTATTTCAGGGTGAAAGTCTCCTTATGGAAACTTGCACTCTTCCATAGCATATACTCTAGTAACATACAAAGTTGAAAACAGGGAAATGAAAACCATCCTTCTGTGCAACCCTGCCTCTGCCCCTCATGTCCCACCATCAGATCTTGACAGACTCCTGACAGACAGGGGTAGGGCATAGCACAATCTGCCTCTCCATGGAAAAGATTAAAGGAAAAAAATTGCAGTGTGTGTTCTGAGAAATCAAATGGCAAATGTAGGCCATATGTAAAGAGAGTACTGAGTTTTGAAATATAGCAAAGGGAGCATTATTTACTAAAAAGCAGGCTAAATGCTTGCCTTTTGGGCATGTGTATGTTGTTTCTGTCCTGCTCAGTCCCAGTCCATAGGAGTCCAGAAGTGCACAGAAAAGCCTTTGTTCAAAAAGGGCAATTTAGGCTTGTCCAGGCATGTTACTTAGCCCTACATGTCTTATAAGCCAGAAACTGAAATTTTCTTGTTCTCAGTCCAAGCTACTGTGGGCATCATTCATTGCATGTCCATTCACAGCACTTTCTATCAGTGACTAGCAAAAGCTGTAGGAGTAGATGGCCCTTTACTAAGAATAATAATTCTTAAAGATGGGTATCATGGAGGCAAGGTAGAAATTGAATAAGGCTGTGTAATATCTATGTACCCTTTGCCATGGTATCTTGTGTTACAGTAGAAGGAGAATTATGGTCCTGCATTGGAATATTTCAATTTATGAAGTGTGACAAGTACAAGCAATGCATGTACTCTCTTACCATATAGCCTCTTCTGCTTGCAGTCCTAAAATTATCTATGTTGTTGTTCTGCCCTGGACTACATCCCCTGAGACTCTCCTCTGATTTTTCTGGAATTTATTTCTGAGACATATTACAGGGTCTTCTGAACCTTTGGCTGCAATCCAGTCACTGTTCCCCATAATGTTGAAACCAAAAGCTTAGTATTTGGCAACTTCCTGTCATTCCTGGCTCATAGATTTCTGACTGGCATTGGCAAATACAGCAGAAGTTTGGTGGCTCCTGGAGGCTCTCAGTATTGCTGTACTGGCTGTGGAAGCAGGGCAATACAGAAACCCCTTTGGCCACCAATTCCACAGGAGTGTATGTTGTGCAATTGGAGTTATGCTTGTATTGTGGTTTTTGCTGCTGGTACTATTTGCAGTTTTCTTTCTCAGAACGGACAAATGAGTGCTGCAGACACACTGTGCTAGCTAGGAAAAATGTTGAGTAACTGGACCTCTTAGAACATGATTAAATGAGCCTTTAAAATGATTTTAAACCCCCAGGAACCCCTCATTGAGATCCTTCCAACTTTGGGACCCTGGCCCTATTTTTTGCTTGTCATGGAAACCCCAGTTCTTGTGAAACTTGGGTGATCTGAGCATTTTATAGTGTGTCTAAACAGAAGAAAGTTGTCAAACTTTAACCAGAGCAGAGGGGCTGCTGCCATGTAATGTGTGCATGCTTGTTAAGGCCATGCATTCTTCAGGGGAAATAAATTCTGTCAGGAATAGTCACAAATCTGCCTGCATGCATCCTGCCTGCTAAGGTTTGCATTTGGATCACCTCACTTATTGACAGATGTGTAAAATTTTATATACTGCACTCCCACAACTCCCTTGTGACTGTCCTGCTGCAGATACTAGTGAGCCTGAGTTTTGGCAGCTGTGTTAAGCATTCAGCTTAGTTTTGGTTTTCTTTTTTTTCCCTCTAGCCCTCTCTTTTCTTATGTGATATATTACTGCATGGAATTATTTTACATTAATTCTGCCTCTTTATTGGTAATGTCCCATTCTTTCAGTCGTTTGGATGCAAATGCAAAAGATCCCTGGAGAAAGTACAGGTCTGTTTCTGGAAGATGAGACCATACCAAAAATGTAGAGTGAAATACAGATGGTGTTGTCAGCCTCTTAAATGTACAAATAAAGACAAAATGAGATTGTCTGTGCAGCTGGAATGAAATCATATGGCCTTGCATGTGTTCCTGCCATAGGGTATTTCCTAGTGTGAGCAGGAGATACTAAATTTTGGTTCATGCAGGATGTTGTTTGACCAGAACTTCATACTTGTTCCTTTAATCAACAGCAGAATAATGTGTGTATATGTATTAATTTTTCTCTACACAATATTTTTTTTTTAACAGAACATCATTTAATTTTAAATGCTAATATCTCTGTGTGGTTAATTAAGAAGCCAGAATTGATTTTAAGGCTGGTAAGTTCCAAGAAAGAGAGAGGAAGATCATTACACTTCTGCTTGTGTTTAGCTATATTTGAACCATTTGATAATGTGCAAAATTAAGATTTTTCTAAGTGCCATTTTAAATGAATGGTTAATGGCTGAAAATTAATTTAAGTCAGAGTTGTTCAAAAAGAGAAGCTGTTAAAAATCTTGTTTATAAGCTGGTCACTTCCACACTTGAAGTGCAAACCCTAATAGCATGTGGTATTTCCATTTAGCAGGCAAACAGTAGAACCTCTTTGAACAAGGAAGACTGCCTTACTGGATACACAGTGTAGATGGGTGCATCCACATCATGTGCTCTGTTTTCTTCTTCCTAATTAATAGTTCCTCCTAGCAGTACAGGCAGAAATGCATTTCCTCTGAGAACTTGGTAATCTTAAATAAAATTGCTAAATCTTATTTTAATTATAGTGTAAGGGATGTGGTTAGATCTTATGTGGCTCTATTTTCCCACTGCCCTCCAGGAACCTGATGTGCTTAATATGCTCTTGGGTTTTCAAAATTTCCAGATTTCCATTGCTGTATGGTGTCTTTCATCTGAAAGAGTGTCTTTGACCATGAGCCTTGAAAAGTTGCCCTAGCTAACAAATAAACAAACAACCGAAAAAAAAAGGTCATTATGCTGCTCACAGTTGTATGGTTTGTACTTCCAAGAAGTCCTTTGCTGAGAAACTGCTTGGTTTTGGTTTGTTTTCCTTTCTCTCAGTCCAGTTCCTGATCTGTCACAGTTAGTTGTCTGCTGGTTTTCCCCCAATTTCTTGACACAGTCATTTTGCCTTATGATCTCCTAGCTTCTGGATATGCAAGTAGTTCCAGAGAAAGCCCATGTGATCTAGCCCTGTGCAAGTTTTGCTGTGTACACTGCTGACTTTAGGGAGCTCACACTCTGTCCAGAAGTATGATTTTCAAAAAATCCCCTTCTAAGTTATTTCCTAGCTGCTGCTAGTTAACTGGAAGAAAGGGATTCTTTCTTTTGTTGTAGAAATAACATTGGTCTAGTAAATCTGATCAGTACATGAGGATATGACATTTTATTGTGCTGGCTTTTTAACTCTGGACATACTATGAATCTCCTTCATGAAGGTGGAAGAGGTAGGACGGGGAGCACAGACCAGCTCATGTGTATGGTCATCCATATCTTCAGACTCCATGTGACTTTTCACTTTGTTAAGATAAATTAGTGGCTTCTGGTCAAATTATTTTAAAAATTAGTCAAAGTTTAGAGGGAGACAAAGAATTGTTTCCCAGAAAACTTAAAGTAATGGGCAAAAGGTTAAGTTTGGATGAGGGGTAAAAAGGGTTATCATTGAACTGCTTCAAAATTCTGAGTAGCTCCAGTTAAGAGAACAGTGATATCTGTCTAGTAAGAATGGAGAATTAAATCCTAGCTGTGATGGGGAAAATGGTCATAAACTGACTGGAGCCATGAAAAATGTTTTCAATGTCTTCACTCCAGTTTGAGGTTATCCAAGGTCAGTGGGGCCTGTGCTAACAGGTTCCTCTGGGCTACAGGTTAAAACAATGCCCAGCCCTCATCCTCATTAAGCAGTGAGGAGTGTAATTGAATCCTGAGAGTCTTCAAGTAGCATCCTCAAAATAAATTCTGGATTGGTTTTCTCAGGGAAAACTCTTACACCAATTGAAATGACTGCAGCACGGAGAATTATGGGGCACGTTTCAGACCTACCAGCATTGCCAAGTTATGCTGCCTTCAGGAGCAATTTCTGGTGTGACTGCTCATGTCCGAGCAAAGTGCTCAGATCTGTGTTGTACTCATACAGCTTAAATGCATAGTGGAAACCTTACAATTGTAGTCTCTACACATCCATGAGATGTAGGGAATTGCCATACACTGATGTTTCTGCAGTACAGTTTACCTGCAGTTTACACTGGCAGATCTTTAAGTTTTTTCTGCTAATCTTAATTCTTCCGTTACTATGAGGAACTTAATTCTCAACGTGAGATCTAATAGTAAAAGATCTAACAGTGCCACAGATCTGACCTCAGAATGAGTCCATGGAAACCTTCTTGTGGAGGGTTCAAGCACCTCGTATCAGGATAAAGCAAATGCTTCTAAGAAGAGTCCAAGATTTTGCTCCTTGGTTGTGTGAAGTTGCTAGTGGTGAAAGGTTACCCAAGCACTTAGTAAGCAGCATTGCTGGCAGCAAGTATAGACAGAAGCATGAGCCAGGTGCTTCAATTAACAGAATATGGTAAGAATTGACGTTGTTTGAAATGCTGAGAATCACTCAATATTGTGCTAGGGAAAAAAAAAAAGGGAAGACTGACAAGATGTGAAGGAAATAGCTTAATAGGCAACAGGACACTGAATAAAAAGAGAATAATTGTGATTGTCTGACAGCTGTGCAGATTATACAGTCAATGACAAACTCTGAAATATGCTATTTTTCAATGCATGATCACAAGTCCACTGGCACAAACAGTAATCCAGGGGTCATAGAAAGCTAAGAATTAGTTTATCATTTCATCATCTCAGGTCTTCTGAGATGTTATGGACTGTATGGAGTGCACATGTACTCTGGCTAAGGAGCAATTTCTCTGACAGGCCATGCAGCAGATGAGCATTTGTTGACACTGATCACGGTATTGTTATTATTCTTGGGATGGTCTAAGAGAATTGTGACTATTTTGTGAAGAGCAAGGTTAGACTATCATAGAAATTTAAATAACTAACTTGTTTTAAACCACATTGTGGCCTGTATCTGGGAGAATGTGAGGTCTCTCATTAGGATGGAGGAATGTGACAAAACTACGTTTCTTGAGGTAATCATGCTGGTTACCTTTTTTTATCTCTTACTTGGCCTTGATCTCTGGCGGCAGTGGGAAGTGGTTCCATGGAACATTTTATATTCTTCATTTGCTTGCAAAACAGGTAGCTGCCTTCAATTTTTCCATTCCACCAATCTGAAATGGCAAAAAAAAAACCCAACCCAACACAACTCATGATAAAAAAAAAAAAAAAAAAAAAAAAAAAGAGGAGAGTGAGATACCTGTAGAAAATGGTAAACATTAAATAAGTGTAACATACGTTAGAGCTATAAATGTCCTCTAAATTTGTTTTTACCCTTTGTGTTTCTCTCCAGTTTCCTAGTTGTGTACCAGTAGGTCAGTGTGACAGCTTTGCAGTGTCACAGCCCTTTGCTGAATCTACACTCTGTGGGTTGTTAGCCCCTTCCCTCCAGTGACTTGGAAGCAGTAAGGAGAAATGAGAAAGAGATGAGTAATGCTTTAACATTTCAAACAAGTTCTTATCATTCAGTCTTTGACAGATGTTTATGGCTTAATTTCTTCATTCAGTTAAAAACCTAAATAAATTTTTTCATCATAGTAGTATCTGAGGGGCATTTCTTCTGAAACCAGTATTAGCTAGAACATGTCCTTCAGCTATGGAGTTTATCTGCTATAAGCACTTCTGCCCTTAGGCCTTGGTGCCTACTTAGTCCTGGATACGGCTCTTACTTTGTAAATGGGAGTAAGTGACAAATAATCATTATGTTATTTACATAAAAAGCATAGAAAACAATTATTTTGAGAATGACCTTTAAGTTTAAGCATAGAAAATGTTTCTAATCCAATTGCATGTGGCATGGCAATTGAAAAGTAAGCTACAACAAACCTTGCAAGGGATGAAAACACATTCAAAATATGATCTTTCTTGCAGTGAGGACAGGGCAACTATTTTCTGTGCCTGCGTCATCATAATGCACAATAATTGTCTGAAAGGGCTGCTTTAATTGAGCTCTTGTGTGCTTTAAGCTTGCTGCTAACCAGGGGACATGGTTTGCTTCTGCTCTGCTCTCGGGTTATCACAGAGGAAGCCTTCTGTGGCTGGAGCCCCTGTGTTACATATCAGCAAATGCTTCCATAATGTGACAAAAGGGTGAGAAGTTGTGGAGGGGGTTGGGGAACAGCATCAGAGCAATAAACCTGTTCCTAATTGTTATTGATTATTAGTATATGAATTACAAGCAGACAGTCTGCAGCCCTTCACCTGAATGAAGTGTTGTTTTCTTCCTTAACATCGTCTGCTGTTCATGTGCCTTATTTGAAAGAAAGCAGGAGGCAATTATTTTGTGCCTCTGTATACAATGGCAATATTTAAGCAGCAGCTGCTTCAGAGAGGGAGAGTAAAGGGATCTGAGGGGGAAGGGATTTATCTTTTCCTCCTTTTCTCTGTAAATACCACTGTCTGCATCAGTGGTGGTGCTTTGACCTCTTTGCTGCAGTGCTTGAAAAGTCTCTTGCATTTAGTGACATGTTCTGGTTCCAAAACTGAATAGGCAGAAGCCTAATTCTTTCTTTGAGTGCTGTTACGAGTAGATGGTCAGTCTAAATATGATAAGTGCTTGAGAATTCCTCCCAGAATTTAGACTCATTATTCTGGTGGATTTTTACATGTCTTTGTGGCTTCTACAGTGATTAACACTATTCCTGCATACCTTTACTGCCTTTAATCTGCACTCTGCCCACTATCTCATTGCTGTTAGCTATGGCAAATATACCAGATGTCTGAGCAGCTTCATTGTTCTGTTGTTTTTCTTTTCAAGATCCTATTGCATAGATAGATGTTAATTTCTCTTTTGTGTTAAAACCTGTCTCTGAGGAATAAGATTATCAGCATTCAGTCTTTGGCCATTAGAGATACTGAAGTCTCATATCTTCTGAATGCTTTGTCTCTATTAATGTTTCTACTAGTGCAGTGCATTTATAGTGGAGGTCTCTTGTTCTATTATGCCCATGGAACCTTAAATTTAACATGCATTCTAAAAGTTTTCTGTATTCCCAAGGTTGAGAAATTACACTTATCAACTCCTGCTCTTCCAAGTGGGTGGAAGTTGGAAGCTATGCCAAGAAAAATACTGCTTCTGAGAAAAGACTCAAAATATGTATTGTTTAAAGTGTGGCATAAACAAAAGAAATTATGTAAGGTTCATGGGCTGTTGTTTGGGATGAGATCACTCACTTGTGGGTCTGTAGCTTCTCTACTAACAATACTTAGTACTTGCATGTATGAACTATTGGTTTCCCCATTGACTTTTTGAAAAGATAGTTAGGAAGCCACAGGCACTGAATCAGTACGGCTCCTTTCAGTTCTACAAGAGAGCCACTGTTGTGCTTGAGTAACAGCCATGGCTCCAGACCTTTAAGAAAACATATGTCTTTAAAATGGGTCAGGAAACAACTGATTGATTTACAGGTAACAAATGTGAATGTATAGGTACTAGGAAAAAAAGTAGTAGTTGACATCTGAATCAAGGTAAACACATGAATTTGATAATGGATGCTTCATTTCTGTAGATGTAGGTAGTAATGTGATAGTCACTGTATAGGATAAAATTGCAGTATTTACCACAGTACATAAAATAATACAAGAACAGATGAAATCATTACTGTTTTCATATTGTATTCTGTCTTATTTCTGGTAACTTAGCATGCCTGGCATTTAATGGAGCATATCTTTGAAAGAACGAGAAGAATGAGCAGGTATGATGTTCTGGAAAATATGAAAATCTGCAACCTTGCATCGGAGGCCAGAGCAATATCTTGTTTCTGACAATTTTTTATAGTGCAAATTGTGTCATTGGTATAGTTACATAAGCTAGAAATTGCAAATTTATGTTGCACAATCTGAAAAGCAAATAATAGCATGTAGCTTTGTGTCTGCTGCTCAGAAGGAAGACTATTGGGTGAGTCCTTCTTCCATCAAAGTGGTAAGATTTCTGTTGATTGAGGTGGGAAATTGGAAATGATTCCCCTGTCTATTTCTCCTTGAAAGAATGACAAAGTGATGTTTTCTTTTCTGTTTTATACTTACTAGTTTCACAGCCAGATTACTGTAACTTGAGCTTTTTTGCCATGCTAGTGCATGAATGGTTTTGTTAAATACTTTTATTACCTTTTGGCTTCTCCTTTGCATCATGCTATGGACAAAATTAGTTTTTAATTTTTTTTATCCTTAAGTTTAAAGCGTAGAATATGGAGGAAATTCATACACACACACACACACAAAAAAAATAGTCTGAAACATTAATTGGACTAGACTACAGCATTTAAAGTAACCTATTCTATCGTCCATTTACCTCCCACGTGAAATGAAAACTCTATTTTGATCTGAACTGTCACAGATAATTTCTGCACATAAAACACATCCAGAGACAGCTTTCAAATGGAGTTGTCACTTCTTATATAGCAGGCTGGAGACTCTCTATTGTTGTCAAACCCTCTTTGCAAAAGCATCACTAACACGCTGATTTGCACAGTTGTATGTAAGAAGAGGAATGGTTGCACAGCCTCCATGAAACAAAAAATCGTATGTAGGTGCTGGAATCCTCTGCAGCAGAACTTACCTACTGCTTAGGACAAAAAATATCTTTTGAATATGATATTTTGAAACATTTTCATACTGCACAGTTGTGTGGGGAAGGATTGTTTATGGTGTAATGAGGTTTTAGTGTGAGTAGCGATGGTGATTAACATTTAAAAGATAGTAACCAACATTCTGTTGTTTTCCCTGACCTCTATGGGACCAGAAGTTTGGCATTAATCTCTTCACAAATTTCAGGAATTCTTAAGCAAGTGCACTAGGAATATCTCTGAACTGTGAGTACAGAACTGCTGCCTCAGAGTGTATTCCAGCCAAGACACTAAGGCAAGGCTGTAGGACACTTGTTTCCAGACTGCTATTCTGATGGTGGCCAATGTGGCCATCTGGTGAGGCTGGCTGGAAGACTCAGCTATAGCACTGGAGAAGAAGGCAGCTGAAAAATTGAGAACTACCATTCTTCAGACATTATTTTTATAACATCTAATTTGCCCTCGATCGTGATATATTTTCATGAAATAAATTTGCCTCCTGGCCTCAGTTGTATTCTCATAAATTTATGCTATTGGAATATGCAAATATGTAGTAGTAACATGCAGGGTTTATTTCCTCTCAAGGTCAGAAAATAGACCAGGATTACAGGATGAAGAATTTGTTTAGTATGATGAGTTGTCCTTTATTGCTGTCTCCACGACTACTCTATGCAGGATTAAACAGCAAAACACAAGCTGGCAGAGTGTTCTTCTGACCTAATTCTGCACCACACCACAGATAGCAGACTGTCTGCTGATCTATCTGATAAGCATGACTTTGTCAAATCCAGATGCATGATTGGATGTGAAGCACAGATGAAGCCTGAGAGCTAGGGTCATGCATTTTCTCCAGCTGCCCAAGTCCTGTAGATATCTTCTCTGCTGCAGCTGGGGTTGGGTGGCAGGACCAGAGGAAGGAAGGGAAGATACCTGTTGCAATGTGGAATCTACCGAAACCCAAAACTAACAGCTAGAGCCTGAAACAGTACTGCTGAAAGCCATTTGCCTATTTTAAGGGCCATATGAAGCAAGAGATACAAACTGAAAATCACATTCTGACTTCTAAGCTGTATATCAGGAGATTTAAAGGTTCTTTGATCAGTGTGTCCTCAGGAGGAACATGATGGGGAGAGGATGTCCACATTACCCTTTTTGCCTGTAAATGTAGTATATTTGCAAATCAATTTTAATGGCTATGCCATGGGGAGCAGTGAGTAAGGGTGAGGGGGGAAATGGGTAATTTTGTGTATTGTTGGAGAATACACTTGAATGGAGAAAAATGACAGAAGGAAAAATCTTATGGGTGCTGTGCTTGGGTCACTGATAATGTACATCCCTGGAGTTTTAAACATTGGCCACATACAGCAAGTGGAAACAATCTCTCCTCTCTCCAGGTGTGACAGGTGTACGGTGCTTGACTGGATACAGCATATCCATCTCTCTCCTGCTTCAGGAATGGAAGCTGTGATCCATGTTTGTGCTCAGTTGGCAATCTTGTAAAGCTGAGCATTAGAGAAGTGGATGGACGTTTATCCTACGCTGAAAATAGTGATTTGGGGGGCTGCATTCTCACAGGTATTCTTTACACATTTTTTTTTGCAGTTACCTGTTACCAAAGCAGCTTCATCCTATTTGTCCCACAGCTCTATCAAGTTCTTAGTACTTTTAAATCAAAAACATGGTATACTGTCTGTCTGTAGTGACTTTAAACAGCAGTGAGGCTCATAAACTTTGAGACAGTCTTTGCAGCCTGCTTAGGCATGTTGCATTTGCCTCCTTCCTAAAATACCAAGCATCGCTGTCAGGCATCCTGCAGATCAGTATTGTTTCCATTTTAGCTTGTGCTCCCCACCTGCTTTCACTGTTTCTGTCATTCTGCTTGTGTGTGGGAACAGGTCTGTCTCTTTAATACACATCTGTGCAGAGCCTATTGCAAGGAGAGTTCTCTGACACAGATTTGCAGTGGTATTTTGACTGTAGGTGTTACTGCAGGACTCTTGGAGGATTTGAGGGCCATCTTAAAACTTTTTGCAAATACAGAAGATAGCTGTGAGAATCTGGAGTGAGGCCACTCCAGCCTACATTGTTTAGCCTGGTCCTCACTACAGAATTTAGAAAAATCTGTATCCTCATGTGTTTGCCTGACCTTTCAGAGGCAGGACATGCCTGTTCATCCCCTGCACTCTGTCTAGCAAATGGACAAGGTCATGTGCCTAGGTTGATATTAATATGTCTTTCTGAGAGCACAGTGCCATCCAAAAAGAACTTCAAAGTTTGCTTTTCTACAGATCTGCCTTCAAAACACAAAGCAAACTTCCCACAGCAATGGCAATTACTGACTCTTGAGAATATCCCTAAGTAATGGTCACACCCACATTTCAAAGGCAATATATGGGGTTATTATTTGAGCAAATACAATGGCTGTCACTGAAAATCCATTGATGATGATGAATTCTGGTTACTATGGGGTTTTCTCTGTAAACAGGTCAGGGTTTCAGAAGAGCTCACTCAAGCAAAATAGGGGGGGGTGGAAAAAGAGTGGGGATGAGTCTCAGGGAAGAGGTGGGGAAATAGGGAGGCAAAGAAAGAAGAGGGAATAACAAAACTAGAAATGTATCCTTTCAATGGAATGGGGAAAGGAGAGGGTAGAAATCACATAAGATTTTTTAAAAGAGAAAAACAGAAGGATTTGAGCAGTGCAAAGAGCTTATTGTGCAGACTAGCAAGAATATGTTTGTGTATAGAAAAGTTAATTCAGGTTTGAAAAAATCCAAGAGCTGCATTCATTGTTTTGAAACCTTTAAGGAAAAACATACAGGAAATCTATAGGAAAAGATATCCTGCAAGAAATATTCTTGATGTGCTGTTGGATGAGAGTGTTTGTGCTCAAGGACACTTTCAAGTCCCCATTGTTTTCATGTCCTGAATTTCATTTTTAAATGGTATTAACTCGAATTAATCTGAAACATTTGGAGATTCTTTTTCTTTTTTAAGTAGCTTGTGCTTTTGTGATGTGATGCCTGCTTCCAGTAAAAAATGTGGAATTCCAGAGAAGTGCTGTCTGTAGATCAAGGTTTGATTAAGCTACCATTCATTGATACAAATACCTTTTTGTGGAAATAAGGCATTTTCAGCTCTCATTTCCATAAACTGACATTAGCACAATGTATTTTGTATGCTTACAGTCGAAACAACATTAGAAGTGGAGCACATTTTGATTTGTGAGTGTGGGTGGCTGGTATTTCCCCTGCCCGTTCCCCTGCTTCAAATACCAAGCGAGTGGTTATCTCTTGCTAAAGTGTGCCACTGCTGACCAAGTGAACGGAGCCAGCTCCCTTCAGCCCTCGGAGGAGGCTCCTGTGGCAGGTGTACTAGAGAACCTGCAGTTGGGGTCCGGCCCTGTGTTAGTGCGGTATCTCCCCCTGCTCTCCACAGTGGAGCTGACAACAGGAACTTTGGAAAATACCCTCCGAACAAGGTATTTGAGGAGTGATCTGAGGCCACAGTACACACATTCTCTGCATCAGTGATGGGTTTCTTTTATTTATTCATCTTGTTCATGATAAGAAATAGAGGCAATGGAAGAAGAAATGTGTTTTCTTGGTCTTGACTCAGAAAGCTTTTACCATTAACTGCTCCCCTCCAACCTTTTCTGCCGTATTCACTTGTCAGCTTCCACGATGTTCCCCAGGCTGAGATTTTTCCTTGTTTCTTAATGAGCAGCAGGCCTTTCAGGTTTTTCTATGTGTTGCCACCAAACCCAGTGTTACAGCCAGACTCAGCAGGAGCAGTGGCAACACACAAGAATAACTATCCCACATGAGACTTAGATTAACTGCTCTTCTCTTTAGTTCATATAATGCCTCAACAGCATAATCTGATTTCCTGTTTTCATGTAATACATTATTAATTGTCTGAGTTAGGAAACTATGCTCTTCTGTAGCAGATGGAGAGAGATGGGCTCCCCTACATTCAGAGTGGAGCTTCACTTTCTCTGGGTGCATCTATGTCACTATTTATCTGTTTTTTATTTTGAGCATGGTTTGCTTTTTCAAGCATGAGTGCCAAATAATGTTTGTATTAGAAGTATTACTTTTGAGACTGCTTTTAAGGTTAAAGAGAATTAAGTAGTAGCAACTGGCTGCAGACCTCCAGCTCTGGAGGGAGGAGTGGGTGTTTTCAGCAGCACACACAGACTGTCTCCTCCTCCAAGGAAGCTGCTGTTGTGGCTGCCAGAGGAAGCTTTGGGGCTTGTAAGAGACAGCTGTGGCACCCACATGGCTCAAATCAGTAGCTGCACCAAGAAGAGCAGGAGCCGTATTCTCAGCACTCTCCTTCCCCAAGAAGTGTAGGAGAGCAAGTAGGAGCAACTCTCTGGGAAGGCAGATTTTTTACCAGGGCTTGTGGAAGGGAGTAGAGGTAGAAAGTTGCACAGATGCAGAGAAGACTTTCCCTCCCCATATGAGAGGTACAGAAGCTCTGCAGTTCCCCATCCCAAATCTATCATTCCGTCATTGTTTTCCACCTAAGATTTGTTGGTCCTTTCCTGCCACTCTCCCCTTTTTTCCCGCACATCCTATTGCAATCTTTCCTGCCTCCCCCTGAAACTTGCTCTGACGTTGCCGAATTGCATTTTACTACCCCAAGAATGAGAACAAAATAAACTACTTTATCTCAATCATTTGGTAGCAGAATGCAATTTGCTCATGTTGCTGCAGGTCTTTGAGCCAACTCTGGTCTGGACACTTTTATCACTTCACAGTCTAATCTGCTGAATATCTGAGATCCTCTTGCATTGAAAGGAAATGGGTTTTTTAAGACAATATTAAAGAATCCAGATGTGAACTTAAGCATGCACAAACCTACAGTGATATACACAGTCTCATTTATCTCTATATGTATGAATGTACATGTATAATATATAAAAAATGCATATAACACTTCGAGAGTCCACACCTAACTTGCTAATGTCAGCTACAGTTGATAGACAGCTAAGTCAGACTCTTTTTATAGTCCATTTCTAAAATGAAACCATAAATTTTAAAGCCAGGCTTCATCATTGCAGAGAAAAAAGCTTTTCCAGCCTATTGATGAAATATAATATTTGATAGGATTTATGAGGCCTAGATTCAGGAGAATCATTTGCAGAGCACTTAAAGCTGCTTTTTCCTGCCCTTTGCCTTCCCTCCTCCCAAGTACACATACCAAAAAAAGCCATTAGTAATGAAAAATTATTAAGGAAGATTTTTCTTGATTCCATACAAATGTCAATTTGAGAGAGAGAAAGAGGTAGGAAACAGTTGCAGGCATTCTTGCAGTAAAGGGGTGTAGGTGGAGCCAGGCTGATTGTGTGTTGCTGATAAGTACAAAGTGTGGTTATTTGCTGTAATCGAGTGATCCGTACCGTGTGTGAATGTGTTTTTAATAGGACCGGGTGGAGTTTATTTTTTTTTTTTATCATTTTCGAGATATTCACAAACCAACCGCAAAAAGTTAAAAATAAAAATGATACCCAGCTTCTTGGTATCTTGATAAAGTTTCCTTCTGGCTCGTATTACCAGAGTGATAATTTCAGAGGAAAAACATCTTCTGTGACTTGCGATCACAGTATCTGTCAAATGGTAAGAAATGAAGAAAACTGCCAGACAGTGTCAGATTTATTAACAGCTCTAAGAAAACCAAAATTAATGCATTTTCTTGCCTTTGATGGGTTGAAATGTCCATGTGCTGTACTTATCTTAATGGACAAGTGAAGGAAGTAGCACTCATCAATTCAGTCTCTCATTAAGCTGACTACAGCTTAATCTGGAGCACATGCAGGAGTACTGTGTGCTTACCAGGCTGTACCTCATAGGTGTTGCAGTTGTTGTCAAAGAGTGCTCACTCCACAGATGCCAGTAGCAAAGCAGCTTTTTGCTGCCTTCAGGAATATGCAGCCAGCCGCTGGACCAAGGAGTATGCAATCCCAGAGGGCAGGGAGGGGAGCAGCCATACGAACCTGGACTACACCAGTTGTGTGAGGACAATTGCTGGCTTGACTTCCACTGGAAAAATTTATTTCCACCTACTAATAACCATTCTTTCAACCATTTGGGTTGAAAATGCCTATATAGGAAGTGTGCTGGAGCTGATTTTTTAAGGAACATTATGACAGCTGTTTTGATGAGGGTCTGGAGGGAGAAGGCAAGAGGTTGTTTTGTCTGTGTAAAAAGTAAAAATAAGAAGCATATGATTCTTTCAAGAAGAAGATGTAGTCTTTCCATACGCTGGAATGGGGGCTTTATATTTAGGCACAGCCTAGTCTTATACCAGACTGTGCCTTTTGCCACCCCTTGAACACTGACAATTTGACTAAGTTGTAAGATCTAGAGTACTTCCCACACATATGATGGAAACTTGGCTTCTGACTTCACTGAAATTGCTCATCCTGAACTCCGGGGCCTGTACATGCTTTTGCAGTAGTAGGTTCTCCTGGATGCAGGTAACAAATTGGCTCCTGATGCAGGAATGAAGAATGAGGTGAATGGGGCATGATCAATGTTCATTTGTCCTCATGCTCCACCTTCCAGGGAGGGAAAGAGTGAGCTGATCTTTAACAATGCTATGGAAGGGTGAAGGGGTGGGATGAGGAATAGGATCAAAGAAGCAGAATTGCTGGAGCATTTAGAGGATGGAGAGAATAAAGGAGTGCTGGGTCAGGGCAGAGTTGTGGACAATAAGTGGGTGGTTCAGCGTAGAGAAGCTTACTGGTACTGCAAGTTTCATGCTTTAGTGTGTTAGACATAAGCACATTCATGTGAACCAGTGCAGAAAAGCAAGAAGTGCGGTCAAGTGTCCCATGCCACCAGCAGCCTCATTATCACTGGCATGGTGCTTTGTGAAATGCTTCTGGGAGCTGGCTCTCAAGGAGTGCTAGAAGGAAAGAGGCTAACCTAAGTGCATCAGAGAAGGTGTTTCTGTACCGGTGCAGCCTGTGGGACAGGCATACACATGTATAGGAAGCCAGTACATTGAGTGGAGGGAATTGGCATCCTTGGCTGAAAGGCATGAAGGGAAAGACTTCTGAAGACCAGGATGAGAACAGGGAATGAAGGGAGGAAGACAAAAACAGATGTGAAAGGATTTGTAAGGTGTGTCTGTAAACACAGTGGCTGAAATCATGAGACAGAATGCCATAGAAGTATAGATGGGCCTGAGCCAGAACACTTGTTTTAGTGTTTCTGAGACTTCCCAGCCAAATGCAGAGAGATAGGCTTGCTCTTCCTCTTTCAGGTGACATGCACCAGGAAAAGGTTGTGTGCAGTTTGAAGATTCCATCACCTTCTTTTTCTCTATTTTATTTTAGTATTTAAAAAAAAATGTTAAAGGAGTAATTTTATCAATCTCATTAATCAATCTTAAACACCTGAAATTCAGCCCTGACTTCCACAAGTGGAAAAAGTTGGAGTAATTTCAGAGGTGCAGTGGAGCTGCAGACATAAGGAAGAGGAGCTAGAAAAGCTGCACATGTCTGTAAATCCAGGAGTTTCCATTGCCTGCATATAAAACATAATAAAGTCATACTAACTCTAGGCCTCTGAGTTCAGAAATATCTCTCTAAAATGCAATTTGGCTTATAAAGTGTTTAATTCCATTGGTCTGGAGCTTGTGATAAAAGCAAGTGGAAGGAATGTGTGCTCTCCAGTCTTTGCAAATGCAAACAAAACAATTGTGGTCTGAGGAGCCCAGCTGCATGGGGGAGAGTTGCCCAAGGAGGGAGGCTTCTGGAAGGGTAGGCAGGGTGGCCTTGAAGGCGACAGAACTTTGTGAAATACATCAACCACTTCAGCATCTGGCAGAATTTCTGTTGAGCAATAACCACAAGCTAAATTTACCATATATAATTCCTGAGAGAAGCTAGTGGTAACTGGTGTTTTGGCTTTTGAGCATGTTGCTGTGAAAGTGCTCAGATCACAGTCGTAGTTTAGAAATACTGCCCTAACAGAGAACTAAAATGAATTTACCTTCAGGGTTGTCCCCATGGTAAGATTGTCATAAAAATTTTAGCCTCTTGCACTATTACAGTGTAGATAACATAATTAAGTCTCTCTCGTGCATCTGTTAAATGCTTTGTGTGTCATTTTAGTATATATTCAGAAGTGAATGTTGGACCATCGTATTTGAATTAGGATGTTCCAAAGAGTGTGTATGGATCATACAAGTGTGTATGGATTATAATCCCCACTGTAAAAAGCTTTATGTGTTGTAAGAGTCATTTGTGCACCCTCACTTTTATTTTGCCGTGCGTTGAATACATAGCTAGTGAAATACATTAGAAATAATTTCATTTGTTGTCTTTGCTTTTCTTTGGCTTGAAGTTGGAACGTTAAATGCTTTCCTTATAAGGCTTACATTCTTCACCTTGCATGTGCCAGTGGCTTAATAAGAACATCTGCTGTCTTTCTGTAGCAAATCTGATGATTTTTCTGTGCACGTATATTTAGTTGTACATATAAATAGATTCCAGGCACTGTTAGATGCGTATGAAAGTGTACGTCAGATTGAAATGGTAACATATGAGGTTTTCTACAGTTCCATTTATGAAGTATCAAGTTAAAAATGAAGCTGTGAAGTAGCCAGAAACATTTTATTTCTGCAGCCAACGGCATATGCTTGTACAGCCTAACCTAATTAGGTCTCTGATACATTCTTAGACTGGTCAGTATTTCATGTGTTGTATCATTGTCTTGCAAGTTGCTTTTTCATTATAGTTGGGCTTTTACAGAGCAGAATGCAGGAGAGCCTTCCTCCAGATGTCTGGCTCCTTTCACCGATTTTGTTGCTGTCTACAGCAAAATTTGAGTTTTAGCTCTACAGTGCAAATTCCCTTTGAATCTTTGGATGCCCTTAAACAGCGTAGTACTGGAATATGTGTAAACGTCTACAAAGTACAGTGATTGGAGTGGCTGGTTTAAGAGGAGCTATAAAACTGTTCCAGCTGGAGTGCATTCTTGAGGTAAGCTCAAAATACACACCAAATTGTCAGCACACTACTCAAGAAAAACACAAGAAACAAATCTTCTTTAGTGTGCTTTGCTTCCCTTAATGCACATGAGGATAGTGTAAATGGAAGCTGATCAGTTTTCAACAGTTTGTGTAAAATTGTCCCTAGGTTTTGCTTCCGTACTTCAGCCTTTGTGAATAAATGTAAGTATACCTGTGTGTATTTCTGTGGACATAACAGTGTCTATATTTCAATAGCTATAGTGTGTCTGACCATTAATATTTATAATATTTATATGGAACTGAGAGCTTTGGTTCTTGCAATTTTTAATAAACATTAATGGTGTTACTAGTTTATACAGAGCATTTGATGCACTCCATCAAAATGGCAGCTCTAATTAGGTTCCTTGAATTAGCTAATGGATTTTGAGAAAGATAGCTTACAAAGCTCTTACATGTTCCTGCCATGGCAGAAAGACAAAAGGCCACTGGAAGCTACAGAATTCAAAGCTTTAGAATTGCAGCTGACAGTTAAAAAAGATAAATTACATTTGTATTTTTTTTCCCGTAAAACTCCTATTGCTGGATTGATGTTATTCTCATAGTGACCATTCATTAGAAACACCCAGAAAAGCCAGCTGTAGAGTAAAGATGTGTTTTGGCTATGAGATCTATGTTCTCCCCTGATGCTTTTGCACATGGTGTAAGTTCTCTCTCTTTTCTTTTCTTTGTGTGTGTGTGTAAGATGTAACTGTAAGAGGATTAGACACAGAGACTTGCTTTTTACAGTTGAGGTTGAGATTTCTACCTAGGCCAGGTATTATAAAAACAAACCAACAGACGCCATAGAGGACTAGTTGCTGCCATTCTGCCAGTGGCATAGATTACCACACATGTAACAAAGAGCAGGATATAGTGTCTGGTGTGGAACTCAGGAGAAATAATTTCTGAGCTTTGTAGTTCTGAACAAAATCTGTTTTAGAACATGAGTAGCAGCATCTACTGTGAACGAATTCTTAGATCCTCAGTTCTTCTCTCACTAGGGAATGCAGAAATTAAGACTGCACTGAATTGTCACCTTCTCTCCCTCCTGCCTTTGCTTTGTATGTTTTAAAGGAAATTCCTCAGGGACTCTTGAATGCCTAATTCATTGGATGTATGTAAAGTACTTATTATTTCAGCTTAGCTTAGTTTAATAAACTGTAGTGCAAAAAGCGATAGTCTGCAAGTGAAAAAAACTAGCTCCTAGTTGCAGGCAGGTGTGATAGCCATTAAGAAATAGAGCTGTGTTTCCATGTAAGAGTTTAGCATTCAGCATTTGCTTTGTTGAATTGTTAAAGCTGCTGTAAATGGAGTACAGAGGGCTGAAAATCTGTTCTGTGTTGACGTGACCTATCTATTGTAATTATGCCAGCTGCTTTACATCAGTAAAGTAAAATACCCCCTCGCAAGCAGTGTTGTAATACAAAGTGCCAAAAAGGCAATTTAAGTACTTTGCCATGTAAATCCAGAAGAAATTACCTTGGAGAGAAGGCCCTCAATTATGCCTCACACGTGACTTCTGCATGATGGATAAAAGGCATAATTGATATCATCTTTAGTGAAGAAACTAGAAACTGTTGCATTGTCTAGAGGCTACTGAAAGTACCAGGAAAATCTGTTTTTCATTATTTTCATTGTGTATTGTTTATAGAGAGTTTGGTTGTTGTCAGCAGCCGAGTCCCTAATCTCCCTGCTTTCCTAGCCCTTCGGAGACACGTGCACATCTGAAATCAACAAGACAGCAGTAAACTGGTCATATGCCAAAAACAGACATTGCCGTTAACCAGCCTGAACTGCAAGGCACCTTCTTTTCATTATTAGGTAAAATCTGGTGATTGCCTTCCTTGATGAAGCACAATACATTGAGCAGGAAAAAAATTAAAATTAAAATATGTCCTTTTTTTAAGGTAAAGATGACAAGCTGGCTACAAGCAAAAAAATATCCTCCTCTTTTTTTTCTTTTTTTCTTTCCTTCATACTTGATTGCAAATAATCTGTTTCTGTTAGAGTATCGCATACCACATCTGTTGTTATGGGGAAGTTAAACCTCAGTGTGCCAATTCTGTTTCTGTAAAGCAAAAAATTAGGCTATACCTTCCACTGTTTCAGGCCAGCTGTAGTCAACTCAAAGTTATAAAGGAGAATGATGGAGATGAGAAGTGGATTGAAAAGGTGATGCTCATCTGAATGTCTAGGCCATCTGCCATGACAAACAGGAAAAGGTGTTGTATGTCATGTGAAAGGAGGGAAACATAAGAGGATGCTTTATGTCAACCCACTGAGATATTTTTTAAACAGTTTTGAAAAACTGAAAGTGATACAAATCGGTTGGTCTCAATCTTCAAATCATTCTTGTGAGGCTTCTGTAAACATGAGCTATTTGGGGAAAGAAAAGGTTAATGACACTGATAATTCATATCATGCAAGGTTCTCTTTCCTTCTTCCTTCCTAATGAGTCTGTAGGAACCTAAGAATATCATCTTCTTTCTTTCTACTAAGCCTCTAATGTCAAGAGGTCAGTAGTGATGTTACAGGGTCAGTAAGACTCAATTTACATCCAGACAAATAGTAGTCATGTGCTGCCCTTAGAGTCTTCGACCTTTTGGACAGAAGCGGTAGTGCTGCTTTTACGTTAGCCTAAAGAATTGAAAAGGGACAGGATATGTTCTGCTGAAGCAGTTATGACTTTTTAAACACTGTAAAGCAGATTAGGACTGAAGCTCAAATAAGTGTAAATAGATTCTTCAGTGTGGTTTGTTTTTGTGCAGTTTGTTTATGATTCCTGACTTTATGTGTATTATGTACATACAGGTAGAGAGAAACATCTAATGATTCTCCCATCAGCCCATATATGCACACCCTAGGACAGGTCTGTCTGAATGGAACTGGGCTCAAACTCTTCATCCTGGGCACTTTGCACAGGTTTCTAAATCAAGTGTCCTACTGGGAACCCTCTCTATTCATAAAGATGTTAACTCTGAATACGTGGGACATATTCCTGCACATAGCAAAAAAAGCAAGTTTTACAGAGACCAGTAAAACTATTTGCATAGTTCCACTGGCTAGAAAGATACAATTTTTAAGTTAGGTCCTTGTCGTGGGGTGTGCATAGCCAGAGCCCAGCCTGGTTCTGGTGAAGATCAAAGACAATTCCTGAGCCTGTAAGGCAATATCAGTGATGTCAACAAGGTATTTCTGACAAGTTTTTAATTGCATTATCGTTCATTTACCTGAGTGCATATTAAAACAACAAATGTTAATTTCTTCCTAAACTGTCTCTTGGTGGTTGACAAAGATGAAAGCTGAATATCATAAAGTTATGTTCTTATTGTTGATTTTCTTTTGATCTCTTCCCACCACTATTTTTATTCCACCATTATTTTTATTTCATTTATTTTATTATTTACAAGGTTGCAGAAATATCTTCATAAGCAATGTAATACTTCAGGGTAGAATGACAGAGCTGGAATTGAAGGAGTCAGATACTTAAATATTTGTTTTATCTTCAAAATGAAAGTTTTTTCTGAAATGCAAGATACCCTTACATGCTCTGTTAGATTCCCATCTACTTTGTATTCTTGCAGACCACTATGTTCTTTCCAGTGTAGAAAATCAGACTTTTTTCATGTCAGATTTTGAATGAAAGATTGTCCATTCTCTTGAGTTTGTGAATCACGTTTTCTCTTGGATTTGTTTGTTAATGGAAATTTTGCTTAAAAGAGTAATTTTTATTTTTTAACTTGGAAGTGGAAGTTGTTTGTTTAGCAGCTGAGAGTCAGCTGGGTGAAATCAGCATTTGAAAGAAGTGGCTGGCAAAAGAGCCCTGTGCATTATTAACGTGTTTAAGAAAACCACTGGAAGCAAAATGTTTACTGCCTCTTTAAATGTCTGTTTATATACAGCTTTAAGTGGTTCATCTTACCTTGTACGTGCAACACTTGTTTTTAATTTTATAATCTAGAGAGCTGCAGTAAGAAGTAACTAATTTAAAAAATGACATTTTTAACCTGAATGTTTGAAATCCAGATTAGTGACTCAGAGGAAGAGCAGAGGGGAGATTTTATTGTGAAGAACCTGAGCCGTATGTATTAAATACTGATGGTGATGTTTTGATTCGTTGGAAAAAATAGCTTGTCTGTCATACTGAATATATAACGCTACTGCGATGGTGCATCTATCTCTTCAGAGATGATGGGATGAAATTTCACAGTCATATTTTACATAATGTTAGAGCGTGTGCCAAGCCTTTGCCGAATTACAGTTTCTTTTTGTTTTGAAGTGCTTGTTCTGACTGTATTGGTTGAGTGGCTGTTTCTTAGCAGATCCCCATACAGTTGCACTGGGCAAGGTGGAACCTGTATAATGCCTCTGACAGATGCAAACACAGGGCAGGAGACAGTGGTTTCTGGCAGTTGTTTATCCAGTTGTTTGTGCAACCCCAGCAGTGTGGACTGGAGTGATCGTACAGGCTCCCTTTTTTATCTTTCTCCCAGGCCAGAGGAAAACTTTGGTTTCTAAGGATTTTTATCTAGCAAAGCTACAGAATGGCTGACAGAAATGTGCTTTTTCTTCTTTTAAATATTTATACAAGATCAACTTTTTTTTTCCTATTTCCAAAACAAATCCTTGTGGGTTGTGCAGCTTATTTGAAAAACTGTTGAACTTTTCTTCAGATTGTTTGTTGCTTGTGATTTTAGACAGGTTTTGTTACTATTGTTCAAAATCAACATCTGAGAGTCTTCACTAAACTTTTTATAAAGTTTCTCAGAGATTTTTTTCCTCCCACCTAGACATTACTTAAAAACTTCCAAAAAAATGTTCAGGTTCCATCTCAGTATCAGCTGCTTCTGATTCAGTCTCCTTACATGTAGCACAATTTTAGGAAAATATTCTGTAATGAATCACCAAATGCAGGGTGGACAGTTCTCTTGCAGTCTTGTCATGACAATAGGTGAATCTATGGTAGGTAAATTGAATCTTAGAGCCTGGGAACGTGAGGTGGTGAAAGGGAATGGCAAGCATGTGGTTGCACAGTTGTCTGAAGACCATATAGCCCAAGAAGCCAAGGGAAGTAAGTTGTGCACAAAAATGTAGATATGATGAGAACTGTAATATTTATATCTCCTCAAGGAGGGAGCACTATGTTAAATGTAAAGCTACTGTGAAAGTAATTTGTCTGCTGTAGTTACTAGGCTTGGTGAAAAGCTTCAGTAAGTCTCCTTAGTATAACTTCACTTTGACTGGAGTACTGGGTTTTGGTGGGGTTTTTTTTTCTGTAAGTTCAGGTTCGTTTTCAGTATAAACAAGTCATGCATCCAAAACATTTGAACCGGTATTCATCTGCCGTTTCCCTGTCTGAAAACTGCTATCTGATCAAATCAATATTGTTTAATTATGTATTTATAGGCATATGGCAGAATAGTTTATAGTCACTGTATGATCTCCTCTGCAATCTTGGGAAATTGTGTTGGTTTTTTTAATATTTCCTTATCAGTTTCTTTTTTTATTACTGATGACTTCATTCTGTTTGAATTGAATGCTTCAGTTTCTTTGGGGTAAACTAATAGATTATGTATGCGATATTTGCACAGTGCTGATTGAATTCATCTGGTGAGTTTGAATGTGGTTCATATATTCACATAATTGTCAGGAGCCAACTTGAAATTCAGAACTGTTTCATGGGCATTGCACAGGGCATCATATTCATCTCACATTACACATGAGTGGGTAAAACTTTCATGGTAAGCTAGAATGCAGCTCTTTCAAAAGCCAGTGCTTTTTACATTTGCACCTATAAACAGACGGGGGGCGGGAAGCTGTGGAGCTTTGTTTCCTAAAAAAGATTTAAGCTGATGTACTGACCAACCCTATTCCAATCTGTTTGCCCTCACCTTTCTAACAAATTCTGAACCTGATGACGTTTTTGACCAGACTTGACTGGTGACTCTGATGTACAAAAGATGCTAGATCTCTAAGTTCAATGAAAATGAGTAGCTTGAGTGAGGCCCAGGCGAATGCACTTGCTGGGATGAACTCAGTCCCATTATTGGACACCAGAGAACCCACAGGAGAAAAGCACAGGAAATCAGACTTCACGGAGCTGCTTGTTTCCACAGAGATTATGCTTGTGTTTTCACACTAATCCAGATGGATAACTTTCCATGTGCTGCTATCTTTCATTCAAATGTTCCAACTCATTCTCATGGTTAGGGCTTTTACTTTAATAAAGCGTGAGAGAGGTTTGCCAGAGAAAAAGCTGTCAGGCCTAGTCCTGTAATATATGTAATCAGCTTGATCAGTGCAGCACCTACTTCCATTTGCTGGCTAAATGGGTTTAAGCAGAAGGAAGTTTACCTACAAGAGATATGCAGCAAATTGTGCGCAGGCTGCTGTTATTGCCTCTTACAATATGTCAGTCTCAGATTTCAGTAAAAAAAAAAGAAAAAAATCAGAAAACAACACAACAACAGTAAAAACACCCAAAAGCAAATAAACAACAACAACAAAACCCCTATATGGTATTTTAACATTACTTCTTTACCCAAAGAACCTCAAGGTGGCAAGTAGCTATGTGTCATCTGGGAGCAGATGCTAATACAGTTTGCAGAACGTTACAGTGAGCCAGATCACCTGGAATCAAACTAGACCCATTGCCTGTATTTCAGCATTTCCCTCTCTTCGGTAGTGCTGGTTTGGGTAATGATGCTGGCAAAGCAACAGGGACAATACTTTGAGCCTTATCTGTGTGTTAGCAGCCCTAATTAAACGCTTTATCTCTACTCCCAAGTAGTCAGGGGATTTACAGGTATTGTATTGCTCATGAGCTGTGGACCAAGCTTCACTGTTCTAAGTGATAGCCTTCATTAGCTAGTCCTCAATTCCAGTATTTTCAAACTGGATATGGCTCTTCACTGTTTGACAAGAATTCATGCAAGAAACAGAAGTATTTATCTGTGGAAGGAATTGGGGGGAAAAGGGAATGTACTTTGGGTTTTTTTCTCAATAGCCTGAAGAGTTTGTGCAAGCTTTGTGCACTGTCTTGGCAGATCATGAGAAAAAATTTGTATGCTCTGTAAGAGTTCAGTAAGTCAGCAAAAGAAGCCTGAAACCTCTGGGACTTGGTCACATTGAGGGGCTGGATAACTTAGGATCCAGGGAAGACAAGTAATTCAAATGTTTTATTTTTCATGGAAACATATTGATGCTGCAAGTAAACATTTACAGCCCTGACTGCACATTCAGTTCATTTACACCCTACATAGAATTTCCCTTCATTGGTAATTAATTTCAAGCCCATCTAGATTGCTATTAGATACTAGAAACTGTTTGTTATTGAACTGATAGATTTCTGTTAAATCTTTTGTTTGTGTTTTCCAAATTCAGTTATCTATGCCAATCCTGTAAAGACTTCCCTAGATTCTGGCATACTTATAGTGGAGTGCAGTGTGACAAGAATCTCCACAGAGTCTGTGCTCATGTGAATAAATCTGTATCTCTGTAGCCTGTTGTTGGTGAGGCAGAGTGTAGGTTGCAGATTAAAAGAATACGTGATGATGTGCTGCAGTAATACAGGTCTGAGTTTAGGAGAGGGCACAAATAAATTCAATGGCAGTTCCCTGTGAATGCCAGTAAATTCTATTGAGCCAAGCAGACAGTGTTCACCCCAGAGCTGACTACAGCTGGAGTTGAAGTAGCTGCAGGAAGCTTCTTCATTTTAAATGCGGCTGTATTTTTTTTATTATTATTATTCTTAGGCATTTTCATATTTATTTTTACTAAATCCTTCCAGATATAACTTGAGCTTCCACAGTTGTACAAGTCCATCTGTAAGGTTTTGGAAGGCTCATCAGGGTCAAAATCTTCAAAGACAGGCATGTGTTTAACTTGATAAGCTAAGCAAGTCCATTAGCTTTTCCACAGCAGTTTGCAGTGTATGCAGTTCTGCATACAAGTGAGTCTTTGTGGATTACTAAATGGATTACTGCTGTTTAATTACCACTTTGGAAAAAATGGTGTTAAGATTTGATAGTGTGCTTTCCCATCTCTCTTACTTCCCCTGTATCTTCATGGCTGATGTTTTATTTCTTTGTATAATTTGGAGGCAGCTTGCTGTTTGTGACGGGAAACTTCTTTCTGTGCTTCTCTGTGAACATAGTTTATTCTGTACCTTGAACAAATGTAATTTTAGGGAAATTACACTTTTAGCGTGGGAGCAAGAGGAAACTTTTTTTGGCAGCTTAGCATCATCATCATCATTATTATTAAAATATGATAGCCATTTATAGCTACTCGTAGGAATGTTAAAAGTTTCCTTGTGCTCCCCATCTGTCTGCATCCATCTGTTGTCTCTTGTCTTATACTGGAGTTGTTAAGTTCTTTGGACAAGGACAGCCTTTTATAAAATGGGGATCAACTTCACAATTAGCAGCTTTATTAATATGAGAAAGCAAAAATAAGGGTGATACAAGCCAGTGGGCACTATGCAAGTCAGGAGAATCAAACGTTCTCAATCCATTTGTCTCGTGTGGCAATTCTCCGTGAGCACTCATGTGGGTACCTGGTGTTATAAAATATGTGTACATATGAGTCTTATTTAGTATTTTTTATTCTACTCAGTGGCTGCACAGGTGGTGGGAATGCTGATCGTATCCAGAAATTACGGAAGGAGTACCAGCAGGCCAGACGAGAAGGCTTACCTTTCTATGAGGATGATGAAGGAAGAACACATCTCCCTGATTATGACCAGCATTGGGTAAGTCCACCATGTGATGCAGAGTGCTTTTGCAGCATTCAGGGTTAGAAGAAGGTGCTGTTTTGTTAGTGTTTTGCAAGAATTTGTGTCAGTTTGACATGAATTTGGAGCTGGGGTTGTTTAGCCTGGAGAAGAGGAGGCTCAGGGGTGACCTCATTGCTCTCTACAACTACCTGAAAGGTGGTTGTAGCCAGGAAGGGGTTGGCCTCTTCTCCCTAGCGACCAGCACCAGAACAAGGGGACACAGTCTCAAGCTGCAACAGGGGAAGTTTAGGCTGGAGGTGAGGAGAAAGTTCTTCACCGAGAGAGTCATTCGCCATTGGAATGGGCTGCCTGGGGAGGTGGTGGAGTCACCGTCCCTGGAGATGTTCAAGAGGAGACTGGACACGGCACTTGGTGCCATGGTCTAGACGCGGGGTCTGTGGTGACAGGTTGGACTCGATGATCTTCAAGGTCTCTTCCAACCTTGGCGATACTGTGATACTGTAATTTGTAGAAATGGAGAAATCTTTGATGCCAGCCACAGAACCCCAAGGAAAACATTAATAACATGAAACTTGGCTAAAATAACTAGTCTGTTGACTGTGATTGATTTAGGCCCTGGTTTCCTCTCTTTAGGCCCAAGATACACAGTCATTGCCAAATTTCGCCACGTGGCAACATCAAGGGTTTTCAGAAGCATTTGTGGTACTCTGTTAGTTCATCAGGTGATTCCTTGGGTTAACAAGACTGATAGCAGAGCAGACTCTCACTGTGCTTAGCTGCAAAGCGAGAGGGAGGAAACGGAGGGCTGCCTTCCTGCATGCTGGACAATAGCAATCTGGCCATGATACATCTTTAGTAACCTTTATAAGGTGAATAATGGAACAGTTTGCTCCTCTCCCATCAAAAGATCTTAAAATATTCTGCGAACACTGTAGAATTATTACAGACATGCTGCATTCCCTGTTTGTTATCTGGGAGTCACGCTACACACAGATGTATTATCTACTGCACTAGCAAGGAGTAACCTGTGGTAGAGTCAGAGGTAAATCCAGGAGTGCCAGATTTTTGAATGCATTAAATAAATGCAACAGCTATAGTCTACGGGATCACAATGGTGGTACTCGAGAGCTCCACCTGAGCAGGTTTCAGAATTGGACTCCGTCTCTTTGGAAGTAATTACAATCAAGCAGTATTCAAAATTGTAATTTTGGTAAGATGCAATTTATGCTACATTTGAAAATTTAGTTTTAAAAGAGACAGAATTATGTTAAAATCTTAAGAATCTAAATGTACCTAAAGCTTGAACTAACATTGTTGGGTTTAATGTCTTCCAAACTATTAGTGTGAATGCTGTAGTGAAATCTTCAGTCATTGATGTGCAAAAAAATCCTGTGTGAGACTAGACTGTATTGCAGTCAGAGCGAGACAGTGTTAAAAGGGGTGTTTTTACATAAATTATCATATATATTTATTCTTTTACCCCCAAAATGTTTTCATATTTATTATTCCAATTCAGTTACCAGAAGTATCTCCTTCAGCAAAATGATTCTTTCCTCCGAGCAGTTAACTTTAATCTACTGCCTTAAATTTCATGACCCAAATTTGGGAACCAGTTTAGCTGACATTCTTCTTCTGAGTAGTTTTTGTAAATTAAAATGAGAATATCGGTCAAATATGTCTTTCTGTTGAGATTCTATTGCATGGTGTCTGGACAGAGGCCCCAGACTGGGCTAGCAGTCCTTCTTCAGCAGCCTGAGGATTTCTACTTATCTGAAACTGATAAAGCTTTATTAATCCTCAGAGGAGATTGAGATTTATGGTCCAGTGTAGTTTCCTAAGATTCACAAAGGTTTCTTCCAGGTAATCCTTTCTAAGCCTTTCCTATTAAGTATAATGCACAGAGATTACTGATTTCCAAAGCTTTGCTTTTCCTGTGAGGCAAGTTGTCCTTAATCAAAGCACCTGAAAGGGAAATTTAAGTATCTCAATCTTGAAGTGATTCATAACAGTGGTACCAGCATTGTTCCTTTTTCTCGTTCTAATGCAATATATTTTTTAATGGTTTTGTGTTGAAGAATGCCAGTTTGCTCAAAAGTCAGAGTTTACCTTGAGTGCTTTAATACTCTCAAGTCTGTTGCTGCAACAGTTCCTCTTGTTGAAGTGGTTTACAGATTTCAAAGACTTCTGGTCTCTGCACTGCAACAATATAATCCATTGATCTATCCAGCCTTGCTTTCATAGGCACTGTCTTTCAGTCTGGAAAATACTGTGGTCACAGCTTGCTCTCTTTAGACTCCTGGCTGAAATTTCTGTTCTTACATGCTGCTTAAAATACATATGTTACATCAATTCATTCAAACAGGAAAGAAGTACAAAAAGAGAATAAAAATATTTAAAAGAAACTAATGTCTCAAAGCAGGAAAGTCATCAAGATGTATTTTTTAAGCAATGTCATCTTTCTCACCTTGGGCTGCAGACCCTCAGCGGTGCTGTGGTCACGCAGATTGAAAAACAGCTGATTTTCCACCTTTACTCATCAATAAAGAGGCATGCTGAACACTAATGGCATAATTGTAAATAAGTAAAACCACTCTAATCTTCAGGATTCCAGAACTTTAAAGAGCCGACAGCTGAGGAGGAGGCAAGCCTTCTAGTATAAGTTTTCTTCCTTCCCACAAGCAGTTACAGCACCAGGGAAGCTGCAGCTGGAAAGGCGATTCTGGATCTTCCTATATGTTTTTAATACTCAATTAGTTCTTTCTGTGCTTTTGTCAGCTGTTTTACCTAAGCCAGCTTTCCTATAAGATGTCTTGCTGATGTACAGCAGCTGCTGTAATCACTTCCCACCATCTTATGAAACATGCACTTAAGTTGGGAAATAACAGAGGATAATTTGAGAAGACACTATCCCGTCACAAATCAACAGCCTCAGAAATGGACCCAGGGTCTTGTCCTCCAAAAAAGTATCTGAGAACTCATGAGACAAATTTCTATCAGATAAAGCTGACATTGACAAGCGGCCTTTAGTTGACACTGTAATGGTACAGAATTTCTAATAGAAGGGGTATTTCTAACAATCTACTTTTTTCAAGTGGGATAAATCAAGTTAAAGTGCAGAGCCGGCTGAAAAGCTAGCATTGTAAGGAAACATGATCTCATGACAGGCAATTGGGATCCATAAATGTTTTAAAAATAAGGTCAAAAATTCATTTCAAATAGGCCTGCTATTCTCTCATCATCTGTTCCTCCCCCCTGCATCCATTTTCCAGTTCTTCTCTATTCTTCTCATCTGTTGCTGGATGAGTTTTTTGCTCTCTTGCATCTTGATTCTGCTCTCTCTTCCCTGCAGTCTGTTCTTTTTCTTTTTGTAAGTAACTGAATAATTCAGTTTAGTGTGTCTCCATAAACAGACACATGTGTATAGCACTGTCTGTGCTATAGAGCCAGATCCTTTGAAATTATTTGCCAGCTTCTTTGTGCCTTGGTTTGTTGTTGAGTTTTGTATGCTTTGGTACTCCCTCCCACCCCCCTTTCTCACCCTAGGTTTATAACCAGAATAAATGATAAATAAAATACCATAGGGGAGGTCACAAGGCTCAAAGTAAACCTCAGCTATCTAACCAAAGGACAAGCTGATGATAAGTTTAAGTGTTGTCTGGAAAAAATGAATGCTTGTTGTTGTCAGCATAATGTGATATTACCCTAAATTTTTCTGACAACTAGAGTATGTGGGGAAATATCAACTCAAGGCAGGGTTTAGGCATGTGCATACATACTCATGTCTTGGTAGGGCATCAGAGAGTAAAAGTGCTCATGAACATACCCTAACCTGGGTCTATAGAAAGAGGCATAGTATGTGTATGAAGTATTGTCATGTACTGTAGTACAAGTCAGATCCTGAGAAAACTATGTAGGCGGTAAGATTCAAGAACTTAGTCTCTCTAAGATCTGGAGGGCTTTTTTGTGGGGCACTCTTTTTTCAGTGCTTTAGGAGTCACAGACTAATAAGCAGATCATGAGAAATAACAAAGGAGCTGTCAAGACAAACCTATGCACTTGTGTTTAAGGGCATTTAAATAATAAGGAATTAATCATCTATTTGAGGATTTACTTGGATTCTCTTACAGACTTTGTACAAATCCAGTTAGTTAAAACATCAGTTGTTTCTTTCAGAGTGGCAGTAAATCCTTGAAACTTTATCTTTTTAATGTATGTTCAAGGACTGCATGTAACACTGGCCACACTGCAAATAGTTCACCTGTTAGTGACCACATCAGCTTCACTGTACCAAGCCTTATGTTACGTGGTTGTAAAAGCCATTTCCTTATTTGAAGAACAGATTTGCAAGCTGATAAATAACCTAAAGAGATAAGAAAACCAGTCTCTGGATACAGTCTGTGAACATTTCATTTGAAACAAATCTGTAATGTACTGAGTTTTGTCAGTTCCTAGTTGACAGGATGAAAGAAGAATCATGCCTGCCTGTGTTAAAGGCCAAGTATTTTATTGTGTGCCTGGCAGGGATCCAAGCCTAAAAATCAACCAGAACAAAAAAGGGAGCGTTAAGAACTGCATTATTTTTCCATAATGTGTCAAAGGGTTCTATGCTTGCTTCAGGATGAGTAAGAGCTGTTTGTACTTTTCATGATCAATTAATTCCACATTCAGGATGTTACATTTCAAATAGGTTAGGTTCCCAAAATGCAGAGACGTTTGTGTTGGACCCTGGTTGGAAACCAAAATTCCAACTTCTAGAATAATAACATTCCTGTCTTCTAGTGCAATGGGAGAAGCTGACAATTTAATGTAATATGTGAAACCATGTAGCAGAAACTGCTGCGAATTCCAGACTTGCAGAGCCCACAGACTATTAGCAGAAAACACAGGGGGGGAAATTTAAATGCAGTAACTTACTTAAAGTAAGAAGTAAAACCATGGATCGGAAGTATTTGTGCATATGTTATTAAAATATTGATTAAGAGAACATGTAAAACATTTTATGAGGATGTGTGATTAACTTACCAGTCAAGAACTCTTTACAGTCACTGCTGATCTCTGTCTAACGAAGGTTATGGATCAGGGAGTATTCTGAAGAGCTATTCAAAGTAAGCAGAGGGATTTTGAAATTTACAGGCTGGCTTTTGGGGCTAGGTTTCAGGGGGAAATTATTTTGGAGAAATTCCTGCCAAACCTCATGTGAAAAATAAACTCTTGCAAATAAAGAGTGACTCTTATAACTTACTTGGAGTCATTCCTGGTTACCCAAAGGTTGAGTTTGGCATAGATTATCTGAACCAGAGGGGAGTCTGAAATGCTCATGTCTTCATGCTAACACTATGTACACACTCTTATTTACCAAGGGAAACAGTTCTGGTGCCATATGTCGTCTCATCAAAGTCCACTTGGTACTGGTATGTGAATTCCAGAAATACATCATACCACCTGTCCCACAAGGTAGCTCATCACACAGCTGCTTTTTGTTGTATTTCAGTGCTGGGGAGTGACTCTGAGCAGGACAAACATTAAGCATTTCTCTTATTTCATACAAGTAGTTGAAGGAAATCTGACAAAACGTGGTGCTGCAGGGCTGCAGCCATCCTTGCAGGCTCACAACAGTGAGAGGTTCAATATTAGCACGTGCCAGCAGTCACGTCCTTTGCAGTTAGAAGAGGTTTTTCTGATGTTGCCCAAATGGAGAACTTGAGTTGGGGTATCACAGGGATCATGACAGCTGCCACAGATCATGTTGATATAATATGAATAGCCCTCGAGGTTTTCTGTTGAGTATATTTTTCCTAGTTTTCCAGTATGTTTGGGGAGGGGAGAAATAAAACTCTTAATTGGTAATTATGTTGATGAGTGGAGTTTGTGAACAAGTAACCCATGCTCTATAGTATGCTGAACAGTTACTGCATTTGTGCACATAGACCACAGCTTTGCAGCTTTTAAACTTTGTGGCACACTTGAATGGACACATATACTTGGCTTCACTGTGGTTCTGAGTAGCAAGGTATCTGGGTCTTTGCAATTTGCTTCCCTTTTGGCAAGCTTCTGTCAGTACAGGCTTTAACAGTTTTCTGTCTGCTTGTCACTTGCTCCATAGATAGGCAACTGCATGGCCACTTTCCCTGAGCAAGTGCACTCTGTCCAATCTCAGGCTACCATGAAGTGAGAAAGGTAGAATTGGATTGATATTTTAACATCACACATCGTGTTGGTTGTTAAAGCTAATGCTTTGCACTTGGAACCTTCCCTTACCCTCAGTGAGACGTGCTTCTTCACGACAGCTTGGTCCTGACCCCTAGCAAGTCAGTGCCCCACATACCATAGAATCAAATACAGCTGCTCATGGGTCTGTCTACACAGGGAAAAAAGTAGGTTTCCTTTTAAAATTGAACTCCCTTTCCTCAGGCCAGTGGTAAGAGACCTGCTTCAACTTCTGGCAAGGGGCCCCAGTTACAACAACCCTCATTTTTTAATCACAAGTCTGTCCTGTCATTGAAATTCATGTCTGAAGCTAAGCTTGTGCTTAGGTATTTATTAGATCAAGCTTGAAATCAGGCATCAGACTTCACCCTTTCTTAGCCACAAGATTTTGCCTCTACTACCAGGTATCTGGTGCATTTATCAAACAGATGCTGACATGGTTGACTTATTTTTGAATTCTCAGAGCTTAATCACCCTGGGGTTATGTTGCTGTTTAGTGTGTTGCTGATTGAAAAGAAAGCTCTTCTATAAAAAATACTGATGATCCAAACTGTTGCTTAGCTACTGTTGTCCCAGACAGCACCCTGTTTCCTAAAGATGCTGATCATTGTCCAGTTCTGCCTGCTAGGGGTAATATCCCACTGGAACAGTTAGCAATTTTGACAAAGGACTGCAGAATTGGACCTTTTAACATAATAGAAAGCAGAATGACTTCAGTGAGGGAAAAGGTAAGTTGTCCAGCATGTACAGAACAGGCTCAAGCTTGAAAGAAGCTGGGTTGAGCAATACAACTATGTCATTGTGGCTGTTAGAGTACAGACTTTTTATTTGTTATAGTTAACTATGTGACAGAAGCCAACTGAAATAATGGACTTTTGATTACTTTTGATTTCTGGACTGAGTTCTTCTATTGTACATCTCTGCAGCAGTCCACATTATTGCAGATCTGAGGTGGAGGCCTTGGGTCTTCTCGAGTGTTGATGAAGTACCTCACAGCAAAATATATTAGCAGAACTGCTTGTTAAATTTCATCCTAGACACAGTTTCAGCAGTCAGGGTGTTGGTGTTCTGGCTACGTTGTTGTCTCACAGTTAAAAAACACCAAAAAGTTCAAGATTTCTTCACAGCCAAGGTGTGAAAAGTAATTAGAATGTATCGCTGGATGCTGGGTATAAGCAATTATCTATGAATACATAAAGACTCTATTATTCTCAACAAACAGGTGACATTGTTATAATTATTTAAAATGAAAAATAAAGTCACTGACTCAGACATGGAGAGATTAGGCAGATAACTTTATTAGTTCTCAGTCTAAGGTCTGTAGTGCAGATGCTAATCTAATATCAAGACTACATTAAAATAAAGTGCAAAATACGGGGGAAAGAGTATTCCATTTACCCTGCAAGGCAGGTGCTGTACATGAGTTTGGCTTTTCTGCTCAGGGCCAGCTCGCTTCAACTTTCAACTCTGGCTGTTAAAGAATAGTTAGAAAAAGGACCACTAAGGCTTTCTTTCTTACTCAATATGAGATCCTACTGGAATACATTCCAGTAGGAATCAAGTGTTCTGAGGTTTGAGAAGTTCTGCAAAAGCTAGTAATCGAGGTCATTTTTATTTACATGTGGTTTGGTTTTTTTTAACCTTTCATGTTCTTGCTTTGTCCAGTAAATGAAATTTGTAAGCAGGAATTTCCCAGTGCAGAAAGGAGTCTGATAAAACACTAGCACTGTGCAACTGAATCGGAGGGACCGGCTTTGATTTTATTTACTTTTTTTGTGGTTTTGAGACACTTGTTGTGCAACTGTGTTTATTAACTGTAAGAAAGCAAGAGCAACAAATACTGCTGGCCGTGTTTTTGCAGCTTTTTCCTCATCAAGTGGTCTGGCTGCTGTGTTAAGTCTTGTGTTGCCCAATAGTATGTAGAGCCATTCCAGACGAACTGTATGTCATAAGTCCTGTTGTGTCTTCTGTAATCGAGATGATACTGAGATGTCTGCCTTCCATTAAGAAATAAGAGTTTTAGCCCTCCTGACTCCAAGGGGTCCTACTATTCAAGGCAAATGTGTGTGAATAATCCAGTGTCCCAGAGCAGCATAGTTTTTGTAAAGTAGTATATCAAATAAAGCATATATTTTGTGAATGCAACCTAGCAAGAGGACAAATCCTGGTATCTCTTCTGAAATGGTATTTGGTCACCAGTTGTAAGATTTTTCTGGCTTTAGCCCATTCATCTGTTTTCTCAATGGACTGGAAGTAGTGACTGTCAAACTTACAATTGCAAAAAATGTACTCTTATTTAGGAAGACCAGTGCTGCATGTGACAACAAATAATTGCAGTGACGCTCGGGGAATGTGGGCCCTGGGGAGGCCTGGACCAGGTGTATGCTTTGCAACATCAGATACTCCAAGAAAAGTCAGAATAGCAGATACCTAGCATGAAATTATGACTTTAAAGTTATTATATGACTCAAAACAACGTGAGCAAATCTGGATTCTGAGGAGATCCAGAAGTTTATTGTGTTGCAGTAAGCACAGTCATATCAAATTATATTTGATAATTCATAATTTTATAACTCCTTCAAGATAAGATAACAATTTACAATGTGAAATACATGCCCATGCCTTCCATCCCTGGCCTGCCATCATCAAAACAAAGTCATTCTGACAATCTAAATTCAATCTTTCCTGTGCAATGATTATAGGGGATTTAGCAAAATACTGTCTAATGGTACCCACCAGTGGATCAGTATTAACACTTACATTTGCATTTGAAGATAATTTTCAAAGTATTTATCTTAATTTGCTAGGAAGATATCTGTCAAGTTAGCAATTAAACTGTAATTTGGTCACTGAGGTGTTTACACAGATTAATAGATCTCTCTTTAAGCATATGCTCCTGGATTGGAAATAATAGCTATACTGCGTGGTGGCATGACCCCACTTGAGTTTCACACACACATGCACAAAATCAAATTCCATCATATTTTAATGCAAATTTTACCTTTGCAAATGATGGCCTGAAAAGACTGAGTTTCCATGGTAACCTTAGGGAACACATAACCTGTTTATCATAACTTCTCCATGAAGCAAGACAGGGGTGGGGAACATGCTTTGATGTCAACCGTATTTTTCTGTAGACAGCATTCTGCTGTAGCACATACAGAGACTTTACCAAAATGTTCCTCTGCTGTCCTAAATAAACTTCTTTCACTGTCATAGAAAGAGAAGCAGTCATATGGAATAACATAGAAGGCAACTGTAGCAGGCAATATTCAGAACCATTAACTCACCTTTCAGCTCCTGTCTATAATTTGACAACTAGGTCAACCTTTTGAAAGACCAGTCACAGATTAACACTTAGAACTCTTCCATCATTTTTTCTCTCCTTGCTTTCCCTCCATGTTTTACATTTGGCCCTCAGTTATCCCTGCTGCCTTTCAGAAGCACTTTTAAGCTTTCTTGTTCTTCCACCTCACTGCTGAAAATACTGTTTGAAAAATGCCTTGGAAGGTCTCTGACCTCCTACATTGTGGAGCTACCACAGAAAATAATATATTGATTATACTTCGCATTCACTGCTGACTTTCAGACTTGAGGTGGTGACTTCCGGAGCTGCCATTAGCAAGAAGTGAGTTTGATGGCTGCAAGCATCTGCAAGATTGTATTTTTCCTGCAGATGCTCAGTAATTCCTGGCTAAAGGAAAGTATGTCTGCAACATTTTTTTAAGGTCATTAGGAGTAAGGAACAGATGTTGAGGTTTTTCAGAATGTTGCTTTGAAGTGCCATTTAGGAGTCAACTGACAAGACTGACCCTATAGGCAGTGATTTTTGGGACTGGAACACAGAGGAACCATTGCCTACAGTTACCCATCTGGTATCCATCTGGTACCAGCAAACAACAGAAGTACCAAATCGCAGAGAAACTGTACCAACTGCTAAATTGGTATCAGCAAGCAAAGAAGGTCGCAACCCAACAGCAGTTGCAAGCAGGAGAAATAATGTCTGTAACATTTACAGACTGGTATCTAAAGATCCGGAGCAACCTGATGCCATAGCATATGGAAAGCAATTCCTTTCTCTAAGCCTGCTTATGCTGATGTTGTTTACTCAGTATTAATCCAGGTTTGGGATATTTTTTTGTTGTTGTTAACCATATTGAATTTGCACTGTGGAGAGTTTTTGTCATGATGCCACTGAAGGAGCGCCTCTCTTTAGTGGCATCTATGTTTAACAGGATTAAGGTGGATTTAATACCCTGTGCCACAGACTAACCATTCAAATTCTAGGAATGCTATTCCAGAGTGGTGTCAAATCACAATGGAAGGAGTTGAGGTTAACTTTTAACTCCATGACGATTTATTGTCTGCTGGTTTTCTTTGATGTGAAGTATTCTTGGGGGAGAGCAGTGGCAGGGGGTTGTTTCCCAATTTTATTGCCATCTTCTTCTTCCCTTTGTTCATTTTCTCCCTTCTTCGTTTTCTTCTCTTGAAGAAGTGTGTTGATTGTACAGTAGCTAAGTGTTTAGAATGTAATAATACAACAGTGAGAGATTTACTGCCTCTAGGCACTACCCCTTCTACTCTTGAGGACCTCCAGCAAGGCATGATTTTATAGACAATGAAAGGCTCACTCTCCCCTGTGAAGCCGCCTGCCTGCAGGAAGCTTTTCACTGTCTATTTCCACTACTCGCTCTGCAATTTAGTTCCATACCCTGCTATTTCCCCCTTCCCTCCCTCTTCCCTGACATACACATGCATATACCCCCCGTGTACACATTCAGCACCAACAGCAGGTGTAGGTAGATTCGCATTGTCTCAATGTGTGCATTAAAACCTAAAAATACCCCAAACACTTTTGCTTTGCCATCCTCAGCATAAATGGAAGTATTGATCTGTCCCTGCTTTGCTTTCCAGGTATTGACACTGTCATTTCATTTTCCCTAAAAAGAGCACAAGCTCATAGCTGGGCTGCAAAGCATGGCCATTATACCCTGGCACTGGTGCCAAGAACTCTGCTGACTTAGCTAGAGAAAGATGCTGAAAGCCCTTGACTTTGAGAGAAAATTCAATTCCATTTACTTCATAGAGTGTCTCTCATGAAGTATTTCAAAATGCCTTATATCAGGAGATAACATAATGAGAAAATGCTTTAGAGAACTGGATATTCAGATAGCAAGACAGAATGATACACAACAATGAACTGGAGTAAAAGAAAAGATGACTGTCATTTAAAAGCAGTAATCATCTGGATAAGTAGTCTTGTAAATTAATTACAGTGAGAAGAGAAGCAAAGAATGCAAGACCAGGAGCAAAGCAGCTTCATTTCAAACAGAACAAAGCAGAGGACTAGTTTCATGGGGGGATTTGTGCACAATACCGTAGAACAACTACAGGAGATCTGCTTTAGAAACGTATTCACATGTATGTATTATGTATGCTGTACATTACATCGCAGTGATAAGTTACTCTCTTTAGTGGCTGGGAAGAGATTAATTGCATTGGCCTGATGCAGTAGAAGAGCAATTGAAATGCCCCCTTCTAGTTGGAAAGAGTCAATGCTGAGGTTTTTTTTGGTTTGCTGCATTTAAGTTTTGCTCTCAGCTCAAGTGCCTCTTTTTGCCTCTACTCTGAGAACAGAGTTGTAAGTGAGGGTGTCACAAATCTGGTGCTCATTAAAGACAATTAAGAGGTAGAATTAACCAAAACATATTATACAACTTAATGGAAAAAGAAGCCACCCACAGAGAAGGACACAGGCCAGGAAATGATCTCATTTTGCATGGTCACAGGAAACCATGGTCTTCCAGCACTAAGGATCAGGGGATCATGGAGCTAGGGTTCAGAAAGCAGAATATTATCTTTATATGGCTGTGCAAAAACACTTTGCAGTTTTGGCTTCACTTTTTATTGCTATTTCACTTGTTTTTGCTATTTTCTCTCTGCTTAGTGTTGCAAGATACAGCAAATGCTGAGAGCTTGTTTTCTACAAAGCTAAGGCAATTGCCATGTTTTTAAACTGTTATGGGAACAGCCTGTTTCCCTTTTAAAGTTCCCATCTGTGTTTGTATTTCCCTCAGTCTATTGCCTTTATAGAAAATTTTCTGCTCTCTCTAAATCTAAACCATTAGTTTCACCTCCTTGAACAAGAGGTAGGGCATTACTGAGGAGGAAAAGTAAATCCTGAGATAATCAGCCCTGCTTAATTCCAACCTGGAGCACTGCTGGCATCAGTGTTCCTGGTGCTCATTGCATAGGAAGAAGGGACAGTGACTGTAAGTATGTGTGATTATGTGTGTGCATGTATATATGTATGTGTGTAGATAGGTATAGAGATACAGGGAAAAGGGGAGCATTTAATTGCCTATCAGTCTGACTGACCAAGTAGTGTTCTGATTGCATACAGCTGATTTTTTAAGTGAAGATTTTCAAAACCACTCACCAGCAAAAGCAAGATCATCAGTGACTCAAGTGTGTGTCTGTGTTTCTTATGGGGAGGAGGAAGGACGGTTTGATTACTATCTCTTTTTTTTCCTTTAAACAAGGATGTTTTTCTCACCCAAGGGAAATGCATTCTAGCAGCATGAACATAACTATTAATCAGCACTTAAGTAATAATCAGTGAATGAAAAATGATGACCAGAAACTGAAAATGTACTTTGATCTTTTTCCTTTGAGGTCATGCCCTCGCATTTTAACATGAGCAATTCTTATAAAATGAGTGCTGATATATTCCAGCAGACAGCGATTTCAAAAGCCAGCACACGCTTTGTGCTTTTGAAAAATAAAAACCCTGGTAGTGCATGGTATGTTAAGATCTGCCTAAGTAAGGATATACCGCTACCTCAGTACCTTCCGAGATAGATCCTCAACTGATGCACACCAGTAATATCTTACAGGGTTCCTTCTGAGATGGAGATGCCAATATCATTGTCACTGGAATGCTGTGTTCCAATATATGAGGACGTGTTCAGGATACAGAGATGTAAATGTTTTTCCTGTGTATTTTCACTCGAAAAGGAGATACAGCCACTGCGAGATGCAGGTGTATGTCGGCTTTGGGAATGCCTCCAAGAGGAATCAAGTGCTATTGAAATTAAAACAAACCACCCTCATCAGTATTTAGCGTGCTTTCCTGAATCAGGGCCAAGGTATGTGGTAGCACCCAGCAGAAACCAAGGCTGTGAGACTCTACAACGAGTGTGGAAATACCCTCCTGTAGCTTTTCAAGATGTTTTTTGACAAACTTAGCCATAGTTTTAATAGCATCAAGTGTTCTTTGGAGCAGTCTCCAAACTGGACTAGTGCAAAATGCTTAAAGTGAGTGTATGCTTAACAAAAAGAAGGCTCAACATTCCCTGTGACCGAGCCCAGAAATTGGAATTTTTAAGAGTCTACAAAGATCATCACTTGATAATTGTGATGTGAACAGGCACCTATAGCCATCTGTTGATCACAGTATCACAGCACATTAGAAGTTGGAAGGGACCTCACGAGATCATCAGGTCCAACCCACCTGCTAAAGCAGGGTCACTTAGGGTAGTCTGCACAGGAATGCATCCAGGTGGGTTTTGAATGTGACCAGAGAAGGAGTCTCTACAACCTCTCTGGGCAGCCTGTTCCAGGGCTCCATCACCCTCACTGTAAAGAAGTTTCTTCTCATGTTGAGGTGAAATCTTCTATGTTCAAGCTTGAACCCATTGTTTCTTGTCTTACTATTTTGTACCACCAAAAAGAGATTGGCCCCTTCCACTTGACACCCATTCCTCAGATATTCATACACATTGATGAGATCCCCTCTCAGTCTTCTCTTTCAAGACTAAACAGCCCCAGGGATCTCAATATCTCTTCATAAGAAAGATACTCAAGTCCCCTAATCATCCTCGTGTCTCTCCATTGGATTCTCTCTAGCAGTTCTCTTTCTTGAACTGAGGAGCCCAAAACTGGATGCAGTATTCCATTGATTCACTGTCCCAAATTATTTACCCTGTGTTTTCTGTTGACAAGAAGATAAAAAAGTTTAGCAAACCAGCAAACTTGAAGGCATCAGAATGTTATTTGAGGACCTCTAACAGTTATGTTCCCAAGATGTCTGGAAAAATGGAGCACTATCAGAAACACAAGGTTCCTCAGGACCTGCTGAGAAGATACTGCTTCCTTCTTTACTCATGAATACTGTCCCAAGAGCAAGTTTGTAAAAGTGAAGTTGAAAGTGCTTTCTCTCCCCTGGTGGAGGTGGTTTTGAGAGCTCCCATGGAACATCACCTTAGTGTGCCATTGCAGCCAACTTAGCGAAGAAAAGCTCCACCAAGAATATCAAAAAGAAGTATTAAAGGTGTTCTGTTATATCCAAACAATGGTAAAGCAGTACTAATGGGCTCGTATAACATTAGACTCTTCTTTGAGGACTGCTTCTGTCATTAAAATCAATGCAACTTAATTAAAGCAAATTATAGATAGATACATCTATAAATAAGATATTAAAGTGTGCTGCTGAATATGATAATTGCTGCATATTTAGCAATCAGCGTGTGTGTTCTGCTTTTGCCAGGAGGGATTTCTTTCAGTGGAATCAATGGAGCTTTATTAAAAACCATCCAAATTAGAGGGAGAAATGATGAGTGTTATAATAACGCAAAATCACTGTTTCAACTTTCATTGCAAAACCAGGAAAGCAAAATACATCCTTCTTTGTGTATGTAAGGAAAACATCAGGAAAATTCTTTTGAATTGTGGACACTGGTAGAATTTTTAATTTTTACCTTCTGATACAAAACACATAAAAGCAGGATGGAGGAAAACATGGTTTCTGTGGAAATGCTGGAGGTCTTGGGGGCGGGATAATTGGGATATCGCAGCAGTGTGGAATTAAGAAAAACCATTTGATCAGCTTCCTCCATTTCACATGGAATATCAAATTCACTGCCTTATGTAGCACGCCTCTATTGTAACAGCTGAAGAAAGTGCTGGTGAGTCAAAGAGTGCTTTTAAATTTCACTTGTAGTCCCTAGAACCAGGCAGACTGTTGAAATGCAAAAAATCAAATGGGTGAATTTTTATGTTTCACCTGGGTATCAAGTGTTGAGTCCAGGGTGGGGAACAAATCTACTTTTACCTCTCTCAGGTTTTCTTCAGTTTTCGCTTAATTGAAAACAAAAACCAACTGTGTCTCAGCAGAGGGGAGACCTGAAGGTTAAAGGGCAAATTCCGTTATACCACAGCTCTTTTTGGCATGCTGAATCTCAACCCATGTGATTAGAAACGCTCACAGACAAAAGAAGAGCTTTGAGAACAGAGGTCAAACCAGCATCTGAATCAAGTCCTTTAACAGATGATCACAAGACCATTGAAAAATGTACTAAGCAATGCAGCAGTTCTATGCACCATGTTTATACGCAGGCTTCCAGGCAAAAAGCAGAACTGGGAGGCATTTTCAAAGCATCTGGTTGATGCAGGCCTCACTCTGCAGCCTTTCTAGGATGACTCCTGTCTTTTAGTGCATACCCCTCATACAAAATCATGCCATTTTTAATGGGAAGGAAACCACAAGGGAGGTGGTGGAAGCCTCATCCCTGGAGGTTTCTAAGGCCAGGCTGGATGTGGCTCTGAGCAACCTGATGTAGTGTGTGAGGTGTCCCTGCCCATGGCAGGAACATTGGAACTGGATGATCCTTGAGGTCCCTTCCAGCCCAGACAATTCTATGCTTCCATGATTCTATGGTAAGTGACCTTCCTGAGTGTGCACACTGAATAAGTAAAAAGTTGAGTCCAAGGACTCCTGTCATCATAAGGTCTTCTTGATTTCCCATAATTTTAAGTAAGTCAGACATGACTCAGGTGGAGTGTTTTGCACTGGGTTTACAAGCGTGTAACTAAAATCACATCACCCTTGATGGAGTTCTGCTACTTATCCAGTGTGCGGCACACGCTCCTCATTTTCTTCCTGATCTTAGTGATGATCGAAATGTATGGAGGAAGCTTATTGTTCAGATGTGGGGGAAACAAAGGGTTAAAAAGAAAAATTAAAAATACTAAGTAAATGTTCAGCATATAAGTGAAAAAATTAATAAGTCTGAATGCAACATGAACTGTGTACTATGCCTTTTTAAGTGAGAAACTTCTGACTGAGCTGTAGTTTTTATGTAGCTAGTCAAGAAGCTTTAAACACTGTTTTTAACAAACTGACCTCTGCAAAGATGATCCAAGTTTTCTGTATGCAGCTCTAAATAAAATACCTGAGGGAGAGGGAATGGTGACTGTACATTTCACAGCCACCCACCCCTGAAACTGGTTCTGCATCCTCCTTTTTCTTATGAGCAGTACCCATGATCTTGGGTCTCCAGCATGCTGACTTCACTCTGGACAGACCTGGAGTAGCTCAGGTGGGAATTTGTGAGAGGAGGCAGAGCCCCTGGAGAAAACATGCTGTCCTGCATGTGTCTGCACTGCTAGGGGCGAAGAGTGGCTCCTTGCTTCCATTTGCAGTGTGATAGCTCTCACCTTGAGCTCTGTGTGAATGGACAAGAAAGGTTGATTCTGGCTTCATGAAATTAAAACTTTTACAAAGATTGCTGCAGTTGTCATTGTTCATACTGCAATGGCTGCCCAACCCCAAACACCTTGATCCAAGTGAAAGGGACAAGAGTGGCTGTCCTGCTAGCAGCTACTCTTTTAGCCTTCAACAAAGGAGGAAGGCAGTGTAGGGCAGGTAAGGAAGAATGAAATGCAGTATCTTCCAGAAAAAAAAACAAAACAAAACATGGCCTCTTGCAATTTTCTGCACAGTTTTCAGGGTATTTACAGGCTTCAGGGTGAAGTAGATCCTTTTCAGTGCTCTTAAAGAATGGTTCTTCTGCACCCCTGGACTTTCCAGCGGGCAACTCCTAGACTTATTTCAAGATACCTGACTGCAGATATACTCTACTGGTGCCTTATTATTTATATGCAAATATTTGATTGCTCTAAGATGTTTGTCCCTGACATATTCATACCACCTTTTTTATTTTTCTCCTGGTCAGTTTTCCTAGGGAGAATTGTTGGGTTAGAGATGTTTGCTACTAGCTTACCGCTTCCATATATTAGGAAGCTCCTCAAAATGCCCTGCAGTTACCATGTTTGCCAGGGACATAGCTTGCACTGACACCTGCACAGCTTTTGTTTTCCCTTTTCCTTTACAGTTGCTTTCCCTTTCTGTCTGTTTTGGATCTGCATGTGAAATATGAAACTATGAATCTTTCTACACTTTTTTTGTCTTGGAACAAATGTGGATTCCATTTGTTGAGGGAAGTGGAAGGAGCCCCAGCCTGGACTCGTTATTCTCTGCATTTTGACCCTTTACATTGGTCCCCTGCAGAAGGCTGTGGACTTGGAGAGAGGAAAACAGTTTGTGGTCCCCACATTACTCTTCAGTCTGTGCTTCCTCCATCCTTGTCCTGCCACTGGGACTAGCAGATATGATTAAAGATGCAGAGGTGTCAGAGTTTATTTTCTGAAGTGACACATTTCTATTGCAGAAATCTTGTTTGCTAATGGAAATTATTGGGAGGGGAACAAACAAACAAAAAACCCACCACCAAAAAAATTGAGAAGCTGGCTATGTAGAAAAAAAAAAAAGGCTTTCTAGCATATGGAAAATCCAGGTCATGAAGTCATTGAATTATATGGATGCAAAGTCTGGCCTGTTTGTCTGGTACTTTTTCTCCAAGTGTGACTACTGCTATGTGCTTCAAATAATTTGTAGTGATTTCTGAAGGGACAATTAGGAGAATAACCTGCTGGTGCAGATGCATCTGCTTGCTCTCCCTTTCAGGGAGTGACCGCCTCTTCCAGATTTTTCTTCTCTTGAACCTGTCAAAGGCTTTACTGTCTTCTGCTTACCTGATGCTAGTTGTTTGATTCATAGGTGTATCATGATTAATTTTCCATTCTATAAAGGGCTTGGCCATACCAATATTCCACAATAGTTAAGTTTCATGAATTGTTTGTTGTTGGTTTTGATAAAGATAGCATTTGCCTTCCTCAATTTAAGCATGCTGCTGCTTTAATTGCACTGATGGGATGATAGCTGTTTCTGTGTTTATCTCTACCCCATTATTTTTGCATATTCATGTTTTGCTTGTTAGTTGAGGCCGCTCCAGACTAAGAGATGATCTCTTCATAATGATGTCTCTTATTTAAATTGATGTTGTTAATTTAAACCCTAAAAATATAGGAGCATGTTTTGGATCATTCTTTCTCTTGTGCATTACCATACATTTGTGAAATGTATATTTCATCTGCCACATTCTCTCTTTACTGATTGGGATGTTGGTCCCCAAAGCTCTTCCAGACTCAGCTGAGAGTACAAGGAGATGGTAAGCACATTCCATCAGCTCCCACACCTCACTGGTCACCTTGTGGTCAGCACCCATTTGGCTTTGATAGGACTTCCAGGTTTTAGTCCTTTTTTATTAAGCTTAGTGTTTGTCTAATTGTTTTGTGGTTATGAACTATGCAGTTAAAACCTCTGCACCTGGACCAAGGGCCAGCTGCACATGTCCTGTTTCAGGGAAGGAGAAGCTGGAATGTTTTGATCTTATTAATGACTACATTTCACATGTATTTTTTGGCTTAGTTTGTTGTAAAATACAGCAAGAAACCCTTTGCTTTATCTACCTCAGAAACATAAGCAACTTATATAAAGGAGGTGTTTCCATTCCCACATCTTCCCTTTTCATCAGGGTAGTTATTTTATTTCGGGCACCATTTTGTTGGGGGCTGAGTGATGATCTGTCACATGGACAGATGGAGAAGGGAAAGTGGAAGAAATGGCTGAGTCTTTAATTAGCTGTGCAGAGCCAGAGCAAGCTTTTCCAGTGCACTGGGGATTTTATATAGGGTGTGGAGACTCAGCCACTCGATGGATCCAAATTAGCAAAATTGTGTATCCACCGGCAGGGTGTTTCTATGGCAACTGTCTCTCAAATCATATATACATACAGACCTGGCGGGGGTACTGCCTTTTATTTGGTCTGTAGGAAACCATCAGGAAAGGCATGTTTTCAGGCTGTGAAAAGGCCTTGTGATGTAAATGGTTTTTACTTTCTGGTGACTGGCATCATTTTTGGGATTGTTGCTCGGTGCTGGCTCTATTCCGAATCTGCATTTGCAGGTTGACTGGCTGCTGTTCCTCCTGCTAGGTGTGAGAATGATCACCAGGAAACTTGCACAGGGTTGTGAATGCACAGAGTTACCAGGCGCATCCTTTAGCTCATGAACATCTTGCTGCTGCACATAATTAATAGCCTATCTACAGCCACGCAGGCAGACCGAATGCTACTTGGCTTTTGTGCTGAGCAAACCAAATTATACATTCGTTTCTTTTCCCTTAATTCTTTTTCATAAACCAGCAGAAACCTGGAGGCTCTTCTCGTGATGGCATACCTGGTGAATTAAGGGAAATGATCAACCTGTTAACATTAGCAGTGTACGATCAGCCAAAGTGGTCGTGACTCTTCACCTTAGTGACTCTACAAATTCTCTCTACATGTCATTGCTTGTGATGGAAAAAAATTACTAAATGATCCATTTAGCCTACTGCTCCCTTTTTGAAATGCTAGGCAATTGTTTTTATTTTCTCTCATCCAAAGTCAGGTACTGCTAAAGCATGAGTTATTTCTTGTGGCCCTCAGTTCTGTGGACTCCTTTCTGGATTGAGTCAAAGATTTAGCAAGAGGCTTGTGCTAAATAATTATTTTAACTTATTAGTATCTTGGATGTTCAGTGAGTGGCAAGGTGCATAACCTTGCATAGAACAATTCCTAAGCTTGCCCATCAGTTCTCAGGGATAATGCCCCTCTCTGTATTGAAGTTGGCTTATATAATGGGTCCACAAGAGGTTGTAAGCAGAAATGCTATGTAAAGGTAGATAAGACTTACTATACTGGAGTGCAGAACCTTTCCCATTGTAGAAGCTCTTACGTCTCTTCAGTGAAAATGGCATATTATGCATAAATTACAAGGCTAACAGAAATGTAGTCTAACCTGTAGAATGTGGAAAAACATGTTCATTTTTGTTTGTTTTCTCTTTGCATAATCGGGCTTTTGCCAAAAGTTTGGTGTGATTTATTCTTTTCTTTTTAATGAATTGTAAAAAACGTTTGAAAAGGCATTAAATCTTCCTTTCTGCTATTAATCTGTAAAAGAGGAAGGGGATTTTAAATGGCCTCTTAGTATATTGCTTTATAAAACTGCTGATTCTAGCAGCACCAGAATAGGAATACATACTAATGTAGGAAACGCTGAAGGCAGTCAGAGCCTCCTGCATTTATGGAGGAAAAGACTAATAGCTCCATTTTAACAAGGCTCTTAACACTTTGGGCCATCAGCAGGCATTGAGTGAGTGAAATTGGGAGAGCTCCTGTGTGCTAAAAGCATTGAAGTTCACCGTTTTGTACCCCAGTTGGAGCCTTCCTGATAGAATTGCACTCTCCAGCCAACTCCAGTTGCCATCTTGAAAACAAACCAAGTAGTGAGCTGGCATTTTGACTGAGTGCACTAATGCTTCACTTTTGAAATGGCACCAGAGCATGATAAATGCACTTAACTCCCAGCTGGATACTTAGCTTTGCAGTGGTGTTACAGAAAGTTTATGCATTTGTGTTAAGAATGAAAGCAAAGCCTGTTAATATCACATTTTATATATGAGCAAAATATCCAAGTGGAGAAAAAAAAAAGCAAACTCGGTACTAAGATGCTATCTTTGATCACTGGAATAGGAAGGGGTGTGCTTAATTAGTCACATGCTCACACCACTGAATTCTAGGAGGAAGGCCAGCCAGGGAAGGAGAGAGAATATCCCAGATAGCAAGCAGTCATGGAAAAGGCTATGAAGATTCTACCTGTTCTAAAAGCTTCTTTGCTACAGAAGCCTTACTCGTTAACAGTGATGAGATTATGTATGACATTTGAAGCTTCTTTGAGCTTCTGCCTTTCTTTTGCTGATTTTGGCATGTTGTAGCATTATGCGTTCTCTGCTTATCATTTTGAGATGCATTGTTAGTAGCTGGGCTGCATAATTGATCTTCATCTCTAATTAATCTTCTCTCCACAGGTGCCTGGAAAAGGTCCAGATGGGAGCTCATACAATCTCCAGTTTGAGGGAATGGAAAGGCAGTATGCATCCTTACCCAGGTACAGCACCAAGTCTCATACACACACCCACTCTGATTCATCCTGCCTCAAAAGGGTCAGGAAGTCACCCCACAGCTGATGTCTGCCTCCAACATGAGAGATTATTTTTCAGTGTTGTCTTCTCACCTCTTGCTGCTGATTTAATGCTATCTCTATACCTGTACTATCAATTTGAAGTTTTGAATTTTAAAAGCAAAGGTCTTTTATTGAACATGTCAGCAAAACTCAAGATCCACAGGTAAAGAACATGACACTGAGGAAGCTGGCTCTGCAAAAGTTGTAATGGTTCATAGCAGAGAATAAATGGCCGAGTTTATAGTGATATAATCCCATCTGGCATTGACAGAGTACTGCTGTGGAAAGTCTCCACTCAGCAGCCACAGCTGCTGATGTCCCACTGTTGCTGCAAGGACTGACTAGCAGTCCTGTTGCAGTAGAGCTTTAAGTGAACACTGTAGTAATGACAGTGAATTCACTGGGGGGGTTTAAAATTTTTGATCCTTACCAAATCAATGAAGAGCAATTCTAGTCTGAAACCAGTGGGACATAACAAAAAGGATGCATTTCAGAGATTTCCATTCTTATTTCTGTAGGTCTTTTAATAGCAGAGTGTAAGATTTAGCAAGCCAGAAAGGGGAGCAAGAAGATGCAAGAGGAGATAGTGGGAGGAAAACAAAACCGGAAAAATATTCTTCCTTTAGAATTAGCAGGCTAGGAAAGGCCTTAGAGGGGTTGCCCAGTCCACTTCTGGGGCCTACAAGCAAGGTAATTTTTTAAAAGCAAAGCAGAAACAGCAATTTACAAGCAAGAAGAGGTTCTCTGTGGTGAAGTAGTGCTGTCCTGTATGTATTTCCTAGCTGACTGTGGATGTTCTTGCTCTCCTGTGTAAATAGCCATCTTTTTTTTATGTCTGCCGTCATGTTTTTAACAGTGGCTTTTTCAGGTTAGTTAGGTGTAGTTTAATTATGAACACTTGTGACCGGTTTAGGCTGTGCCTTTAAGAAAGAGACACTTTCTGAACACTCTAGCCGAATGTTTTGATATTAGAATGAAAACAAGAGATATGCTAATCCAATTTCATTGGTGGAACCCGACTGTAGAGTTTTGTTTAGTCTTTCAGTCGGGGGCAGTCAGTAGTCGTCTTCTTCTTCCCCCTGTGCTGTGAGCTGGCTCGTTTCTCTCTACGATTCTTGCTAACCAGATAAGAGAAAACTAACTTTTGCATCCGCTTTGAGCTTTAACAAGTTTTCACCCTTTTAATTACCTTCCTTTCTCTTTCTCTCTAACCCTTTTGGGAAAAAGGGGAGGTAGGGAGGGAGAAGGGAGCGGCAGGCCGAACCCCCTGGCCGCAGGGGGGTTGGGGAAAGGTTTCCTGTATTACATACTTTGCTGTATATTTCTGTATACATTGTAAATATTGTATATTTTTGTACATATTCATTGCATTCCATATCTGCTTGTAAAATACAGCTTTCATCTGCTTCTCCGGCTGAGTTAGCTGTGGAATTCTTTTGTGTGGGGGGGAACCTTCCTACTCCACCACAACACTCTTTTTTATCTGTTTTAAATGTTAATTGTGTTGAATACATCCTTGTGAATTACAGGAATAAATTAGCAATTGGTGCCCGATGTGATGCTCTACGGCAATTTTTGTATTCCTGTGTCAGTATTCCTTTTTTTCATTCTTCCTCCAGGCTGATCAACTTTACTTTTCCAATATTTTTTAAAATGGAAGTTTTCCCGTGGCATAACTTCCATCACCCAGAATTCCTTTTTATTTCATTGCTATTGCTTTCACAACAGTAGAAATGCAGAAGTGTCCTTACTTTGTGCAGCGGTGTTTTCTGTATTCCTTCTATCCCATTCCTGTTCAAACCCACTGCATCCTCAGCATGTTCCCTAGGTATGTGTACTTCTCATCTCTTCACCCTGTGTTTTGAGGTTTTTTAATTTAAATAGGTTTGTCTGAATCAGATCATTAATTCACAGTCCTTTTCCCAAAACCTCCATGTAACTTGATGGAAACGTGACTCTATGGCTCTTATGACAGGTTTGAGCATTTATCTAGCTGGGGCTCACCATTTAGGAAGTCATCCAAACATTCAATAGCTTCTGAAGATGGCTGTGAAGTGTGTCATTTCTCTCAGTGCCTAAAAAGATTATGCTGGAGATTGAGAAGGCCTGCAGTTCAGGCAGGTCCTGTGTGCTTCCTGTCCTGGACACTCACACTGCTGCACATGGGCTGTGCCACTGAAGTCACTCCAGAAGGTTTTCACCCTGGCAGGAGCAGAGTTTTGGGTGGGTGTGCCCGCAGTCCAGCAACCAGCTGCTGCATTTCATACTTAGGTTTTGTAAGTTTTGCAGTTTCATGTTACTGCAGTAATTAAGCCCTGGCAGTCACAAATTACTAGATTGCTACAGTGAAGTCTAAATCCAGAAGAAGGGGATGCAGTCTCACTGCCAGCCACTAATGGAAATGAGTGATTTCTTTTGTTCTCATGGCTGACTGCCCAGGAATATAGAGAAATCCAGGTAAAAGTCACCCATTTGCCAACCTATTCTCAGCGGAGGATCCATAAATACTACTATAATGGGCAGCATTACTAAAAAGAATTAAGAGAAAGAAAAAGAAAGGTAGAAAGAAATATAGAGTTAGTATTTCCTCAGTGAGCAGCTTTCTTTTCCCTGGCATTCTAGTATTAGTTCACAGTTTCTTTCCCTTGGGTATTTCCCTTCTTGTCTTGTTGTGTGTTCATCTTAGTCAAACCACTGAGCAAACAACTTGGTACAGACATGGTATAGTATTTTCTGCATGCCTAGCAGTTTAAGTCAAATTTAATATAAGATACTTAAAGAGACTTCAGATGAGGGTTGTAGATGCTGGAAAACAGATTCTTACTTCAAAATGAGTCCAAAAGGATGTGACTTTTGCCTGCCACTGTGGTGTGGCACATGTGAGCAAAGAGAGGAAAGTGCTTGGACTGCAGGCAGTTTCACTGGATGAGGAGGGAGAAGGAGATCTGTGCTGCACTCAAAAAGTAGCTGGGACATGTATAGTCAAACTGTGCCACTTACCTGGAAGCCAGTAGGAGTCATGCCAGCGTTTGTGAGCATGGACAGATCCAGTAAGAAAGATTAGGTTTTCCTCCCCACTGGGCAAGAGGGAGGAATGATCACCTGCCAAACAGCTTTATGAATGTCTGGTGTTCCAAATCACTAAGTCGTTCTCATGCAAAGGCACCCATCCTGCATAAAGGGAAGTCAGATTGCCAACAGCATCCAAACATTTGCTGCTGGGCTGTAAAAGTCAAAGCTTTGAAACATCATTGCTGCCTTGCCCTTTTGTTTTGCATTTTTCCGTCATTCTTTGAAGCTAATTTAAGCCTAGATTTTATGGTCAAATTCAGGTGATGTAAGGCTGTATTAACTGTATTTGAGGAATTCAGCCATCAAGTGAGCTTGCCCTTTCAGTAGATGCAGCAGGAAGTCCAGTGTCCTGGTCTCACTGAACTCAGTGGCACCATTTTTGTGTTTAAGTGGAGGATCTGTTCCTGTGCAAGGTTACATTGTTAATTAAAAGCTAAAAACAGGAGGCAGCAGCCTTTGGAGAAAGGCTTAGTGTGTGATTGGCTCAATGAGTGGCCAGCTGAGTTATGAAGTTAAATTTCTAGGTAAAATAATGCCAGTCTGTAGACCTGGTTTGGAAATGTCTACAGAGGCAAGCATCTGAATTAGATAAGTGGCTGTGGGAGGAGAGTGGCAGGTCTTCATCTGCATTGAGCTGTTCTTTCTGTAGAAAAGCAGCAAAGTGGGAAAGATAGAATGGAAGGCTTTGCAAGAGATACAGTTCTTTGCACTCAGTACTTATGTGTTGCCCTGAGGCTACAGCTAGGTAGTGCTGAGTAGTAGTATTAAGCAACGTTAAATCCTCCTGCTTAGGAGGAGAATGGCTTGATTCTTATATCTCTTAGCCTCTTCTTTTGGGAAGAGGAGCAAGGCAAGGATATGAGAGCCAGAATACAACATTTATCTTTTTTAAAATTATTTTAATGCCTGTTTTCTTGCTGTCATCTAGAATATTTTCCTGATGGAGAGATGGAACAGATGCGAAGCTGACGCTGCTCTGTTTCTTCATAGTTTTATTTTTGAGCTTGCTTTTATGGAAGTCTGCCTTAATGTAAATCACAGTCTTGCCAGTGTCAGCCTTGTTTGGAGAAATCTCATGTTCATTTAATGTGTTGATGGAAAAGCTGGCTGTGACCAAAAGCAGACTGTCAGACACTGAGATGGGACACTGCGACAAGATGTGTGCAGATCAGAAAGCTCAGCCATCTTCCTGGTAAGAACTGCTGATTCCAAAGGAAAGATAATACTCCAGACTCTGGAATCCTCATGTTATTGAAAACCATGCATTTTTATCAATAAAAGCAGTGAGGCTGGAAAGGCAGTAAGAACATTGGAAAATAGCTGTTAGGATGAAAAAATTAGTTCAGGCTGTGTACATGAGTTCAGCTGTGCTGCTGTGGCTGGGAGGAAACCACTGAGCTAACTGGTAGTTGACTCATCGGAATATCTGTCTGAAATGTAACATGCATCTTAAAACTGGGAAGCTTCCAAATGTATAAAGGATCTAGCCATGCAGTATAGTGGCATCACATAGTCTCACCATACTGCAAGTTTCTCTTCAGATTCACCATGCAACTTGTGCTTCTTAGGCGGTAGCTAAAAGCAACACACCCTCTGTTTCTAGGTATGAAGCCAGAAGGGACAGTTTTTATCACCTTGCCTGAGCCCTCCATGACCACCTACATTTCTGGATCAAAGCAAAATTCAATTCTGATCCATTGCATGACTTTTATAAATCTAATTTATAAAAATGTATATTTACAAAAGCATCTAACCTAGAACTAAAATGTCACATTGTGGAGAATACATTACATTCTGCAGAAGTTAATTATATTACTGTTTTAAAAGATTATACCTTTCCCCCAACTATGAAATTAACCAATTTCAGTTTCTAGCTACTATGGTAAATATGTTTTCTGCTAGATTTTAAGAGCCAAGCCTGTAAAATGCCTTCCCTTCAGTATTTCTATGGAGTGATCATTTATGTTCTCTTTTAACCTCCCTTTCAATAAATTAAAGAGATTGAGCACTTAGGTCTTACACCATAGAGAATGAAAACATAATTGATTCAAGGGGCCAGAGTCCCCTGTGCAAAGCATTTACGAGGTAGCCTCTAGAGTTGAGTCAAAAAGTTTCTGTAACACCTCCATCATGAAGTGATGTGGTTTCTCAAATGGAAGGAATTAATTACTTAGCATGTTTCATTAGCATTTTTCTTGCACTGGAGTGTTCTTGCCTTTGTTTTACTAACCAAGTTTATTTCAAAGCGCAGGATTTCTGCAATGTAATTGTATCCCAAAAACATAATCAGAAAGCAACTTGACACAAATCACAAGGAAAAGTTCTCTATTAAATAAGTCATCATTCACCATTGTCTGGAAGAATCTGAAATTAATATACTGAGATTACTTAAATATGTATATAGTGTATTCTCCTGGTTAACAAAAAGAAATCACAATTTTAGTGCATACTATAATTAGCAGCAAATCAACTTGTCAGAGCACTCCCAACTTGTGGGAATTAAATAACCAAAGAGCACAGATGAAAAAGCAAGGTTTAAAATCAGTTATTCAAATCACAATTCCCTGCTTGTTGGTTTAAATTTCAGGGGTTTGGTTTGGGGTTTTTTGCTTTTAACCACTTTGTGTCAACTTATTCAATTTATTCCATCCCATATTGCAAAAAACCTGTCCCCCTTCTCATGCTGTACACTTTGATAACAGTGCTCCGTGACATCCAGCAGCGTTGACCTAGCAATGCAGTCATGGTTATAGCCATTAGCTGAGAGATATGATGTTCTGGTTGGTTTTTGATGTTAACCCATCTGCAAGTGCCATGTGTTGGCACAGTGGTTTTCAGTAATGGTGATAGTGTTGATCTGTTTCATAATACTGCTGCTGTTCTGCCAAGTTATCTTCCAGGAACCTTCTTTGTGCTCAGACACTTCTTAGTAACAGTCTACTCTTCCTTGTTTCAGTTGACTTCAGCTCAAGTGGATTTAGTTTTAACTTTTTTCAAGTCCCAAATTATGCTTTATGGCAGGCAGAGGGTAGCAATGCTGATGCAGACTGCAGATATCACAGGGAATGCCATTGCTATCTTTCAGCACTGTTTAAATTGCTGGTTAAAAAGAGGATCTGCAGAAATATTTTCACAAGGAGAGAGAACAGGGGTGCCAAAACTTTAACTGACAGTGAAATAATTTAACAACCGATCCCAGAATCACCAAAGTCAGTCAGTCAGTGAAAACATATTACTGGGCATATATTACAGAGTTACAAAGCAAACCTATTGAATTCAGGTGCATAATACACAATATTTTCAGTAATGTCCAGGTTTTCCCTCCAAAGTGATGGAAAACAGTGATGGACAGGGTGATAGGGAAATATTTTGTAGTCCAGGTAGCTGAAAAAGAGTCTGCATCTCTTCTGTTTCTGGTATTGGTTAAAATTAAGAGAAAGAGGTCAAGAGAAACATTTGAGAACCAATTGTGAGTGGTCATTTTTAATTTTCAGTGTAAATCACATATTTAATATATATGTCAAGAAGAGTTGATAATTTCAAGTGTTAGAGCTAAGTGGAGATTAGAACTAAGTAAGGTGCAAAATGAATGGTCTAGCTGATTTCATCATCCTAGTCATGGAAAATATAAATAATATTCAGACACTAGATTCTATAGTACAGTTGATTATTAACTTTCTCTTCTGTTTTAATCATCTAAAGTAATACCAGTAACTCAGGGATCTTTTTAAAATGTGATTTTTATCTTGACAGCTGTAGTCTCATTGAAGATGCTGCAAGTTCTTGTCTGTGTCTTCCAATGTGGTGATCTCATTACAAATGAAATATGTGTATGGTTTTAGTTGGATTTTAAGTCTTGGCAGATTAATTTAGAATCTGTTTTAATGGAAATACTGGTCCTACTCAAGGATCTCAAAGATATGTTGCAATAAACCAGCCAAGATGAAATACAGGCAAAGGAAAAAGACCATTCTTACATGCCAAAGCACAAGCTTGGGAACCAAGCTGATGTGCTCATTAAAAGATTAGCTTAAATCCAATATCAAACAGTTTAAGATTTGCTTAACTAACTTTACATAACTGCAAGATAATAAAACTGAATGCTGTGAAAACTGCCCAGTGTCTCAGAGAGGTCATGGAAGCCAACATATTCTGAGAAGGACTGAGTCCAAATCTATAGTGGGATACCAGATCTGTGATACATAGATGCAGCAGAAAGCTGGAAAGGCTCCATTGCAACTGATTCTGGTTTTTTTCAGTTACTCTGCTGCAGTGTGCCGTGGTACTCATATCCCCTCATTGCCATATGCAGAATCTGAAGGATTTTTTCATGTATGATATCAAAACATATTTGCCCCAAAATATGTAGAGGTTGTAAATAGCCTCTGTATACCTTCTAGAGAGGGAGTCTCAGGCACTAAAAAGAGAGCAGGTAGAAAAGTGTCAGTATACTGTAGACGTTTTTTTAAATGCTGTTGTGTCTTGCTATAAGACTTGGGTAAAAACAGAAAAGAAAGTTGTAAATAGGGCTACAATTACAGAAATATCAATGGTGAATTCAAAAGGAAGGAGAACTAGTTGTAAAACATGTCTCCAGCCTTCTAATAAGATAGAAATATCACTTGAAATTAACAAGATGCCTCCATCCAAGCCAAATTGTCTTTATACTGAAAAAGTATACTTTAGAAAGTCAGAAAGGTCAAAGTTTCGTGACATCAAATCATGCATTGTGGCTGGCAGACCACCTCTATAATTTCCATGGGAATAGCTAAAGAAAACTGAGCTAAGAAAATGTCTGCAACAACTGGGACATAGCTTGAAAAAACACACTAAAAGCCAGATGTCCCAGAAGAATACTTTCCAAGTGTAGAAGGTGGCAGACAGGGATGGGTTTTGTCAATTTTTCATCTCCTCATAGTGAAATGCCAGTTAATGCAATATGAAATATTTTTAAATTCAATTAATAGTTTGAAACTAAACAGCCTTGTTGCAAGGAGTAAATAAAAATACATGCAAGTGTCACATATACAAAGATGATGTATCTGGTGTTGATATTAGTGTATGACCAGCCTCCCACTCAAACTAAGGGCACCAAATTCAGTTAAAAATACAGGAGATGGAGAAAATTGTTGCCTTTAAACAAAAAGGCTGAAAAGGCCCAAGCCGCTCTCCATCATTTCCAAGCCGCTCTCCATCATTTTTCAGCAGTCCTGGCTTACTGGAGAGGTCCCAGAAGACTGGAAGCTGGCCAGTGTGGTGCCCATCCACAAGAAGGGCCGGTTGGATGAGCCAGGGAATTATAGGCCTGTCAGCCTGACCTGAGTGCCAGGCAAGATTATGGAACAGGTCATCTTGAGTGCAATCACACAGCACTTACAGGATGGCCAAGGGATCAGGCCCAGCCAGCATGGATTTAGGAAGGGCAGGTTCTGCCTGACCAACTTGATCTTCTTCTATGATCAGGTGACCCGCCTGGTGGATGTGGGGAGGCCTGTGAATGTAGTCTACCTGGACTTCAGCAAGGCCTTTGACACTGTCCCCCACAACAAAATGCTGGCCAAGCTGTCAGCCCATGGCTTGGATGGGAGCACACTGTAATGGGTTAGGAACTGGCTGGAGGGCTGAGCCCAGAGAGTGATGGTAAATGGTGCCACATCCAGCTGGCGGCCAGTCACTAGTGGTGTGCCCCAGGGATCAGTACTGGGCCCCATGCTCTTCAACATCTTTATTGATGATCTGGATGAGGGCACTGGGTCCATCATCAGTAAATTTGCGGACGACACCAAGCTGGGGACAGGAGTTGATCTGCTGGAGGGAAGAGAGGCTTTGCAGAGGCACCTCAACAGGCTGGACAGATGGGCAGAATCCAATGGCATGAGATTTAACACATCCAAGTGCCGGGTTCTGCACACTGGCCACAGCAACCCCATGCAGTGCTACAGGCTGGGGTCAGAGTGGCTGGAGAGCGGCCAGGCAGAGAGGGACCTGGGGGTACTGGTTGATGGTAGGCTGAACATGAGCCTGCAGTGTGCCCAGGCAGCCAAGAAGGCCAATGGCATCCTGGCCTGCATCAGGAACAGTGTGGCCAGCAGGAGCAGGGAGGTCATTCTGCCCCTGTACACTGCGCTGGTTAGGCCACACCATGAGTATTGTGTCCAGTTCTGGGCCCCTCAGTTTAGGAAGGATGTCATCTTGCTGGAGCGTGTCCAGAGAAGGGCAACAAGGTTGGTGAGGGGCTTGGAACACAAGCCCTACGAGGAAAGGCTGAGGGAGCTGGCCTGGAAAGCAGGAGACTGAGGGGTGACCTTCTTGCTCTCTACAACTACCTGAAGGGAGGTTGTAGCCAGGCAGAGGTTGGTTGGTCTCTTCTCCCAAGCAGCCAGTACCAGAACAAGAGGACACAGTCTCAGGCTGCGCCAGGGGAGGTTTAGGCTGGAGGTTAGGAGGAAGTTTTACACAGAGAGAGTGATTGCCCATTGGAATGGGCTGCCCAGGGAGGTGGTGGAGTCGCGGTCACTGGAGGTGTTCAGGAGGAGACTTGATAGGGTGCTTGGTTGCATTGTTTAGTTGATTAGGTGGTGTTGAATGATAGGTTGGACACGATGATCTTGGAGGTCTCCTCCAACCTGGTTTATTCTATTCTATTCTAATATTATAAAATTTAGTGAAGTCTCGGAGACATTGCCACAGAAGAGAAAGAAAGAAAGAAACAAGATAAATAGCTGTATTAAGTATGCTCCCAGTAAGTAAAAGAACAAAACAACTGTTAAGGAAAAAAATATTACAGAAAGAAACAAAATGCTTAGGTTGAGATGGGGGATCTGTGGGAAAAAAACAGATTAGTGTAAATTAAGAAGAAGGTGAAATTAAAAATCTGTATGTCCTGTAGAATGCATGAACAGAGCAATGTGCTGGGTGAAGCCTGGGGAATAAGATGTATGCTACAAAATGCGAATACATCCCTTGCACTGTTGCGCTGGATATTGAAATTGCTCAGGAGACCAACAGGCTGGGAAGCTCAGGTGACCATTTTATAGGTACAGATATTTGGAATAAAAATGTTGCTGCTTGTGCTGGGTTGAGAGAGTGATTCGTCATTGGAATGGGCTGCCCGGGGAGGTGGTTGAGTCGCCGTCCCTGGAGGCGTTCAAGAGGAGCCTGGATGTGGCACTTGGTGCCATGGTCTAGTCATGAGGTTTGTGGTTACAGGTTGGACTCGATGATCTTCGAGGTCTCTTCCAACCTTGGTAATACTGTGATACTCTGATAATTCAGAACTGATCAAAATGTGTGGACTCAGGTTGCAAAGGTGAGGAAATAAGGGTTTGGGTTTTTTCTGTGAGACAGTGCCTTGTAAAATAGGAAAATTGCTCTGCAGTTCTTAGCTTTGTCTGAAGGTGTGGTTGAAAGACGGTTGCCAGCAAACGTGCTTTTAGAACAGCCAACAAAGAAGAAATGTAGAAAGCCAACAGCATCAGGTGTAAATATATTTGACTTTTGAGAATACTGAGTCAGGATTCAAGCAAGATTCCTGCAGCATTGTACATGAACCACCAGTATGTTCTGTTGTGGCTCAGATAGGTTCCTGTATGCAAACAGCAGCTTTCTGATGGTACCTCTGGCTCAGAGGCAGACTCCAGTTAGTTCTCTGTAATCCAGCCAATTCCTTTGTCTCCATTCGATCTTTGCACAACAGGCTCAGAAAAATCAAACAGGAAAGGTATTTTAAAAAAAGGAAGTTGCACTGTCAGGATGGCAAGTTTCAAGCTTTTGATAGCAAGCCATTTAAAGTGAGTCAGTTATAGGTATTGTTATGTACATACTTAGGAAGGAGGAAAGGAGATTATGATAAAGCAGGAAAGTGAATTGTATGTGGACAGCCTTAATTGCGTGCTGCAAGGTAATGACAGGCTGTGAAATCTTAAGAACTCAAATATAGCTCTGGGTTCTTTTACAAACACATAGGGGACAGAGTCGTGAGCACTCACTGTGCCACCCACCGAGAAATAAGAAACAGGGTGGGGGAGATGCAAGCCATAGAGAAACACAAGGCCAGTAGTTTCTGCAGACCTACAGTTGTTTGTTATCCTTAAACCCTGCCTTGTGAGAAGAGAGCTTTTATGTAAACTAGTGATTAAATGAAAAAGGTATCTAATTTGGGATTAAGAGAATCACAGAAGAATTTAATATTAAAAACAGTTGCTAGAGCAGCTGTTTCAACACATCTCATACAATTGGCAGCCAAACTGCTTCCATTTCATAAGTAGGTGACATATTTAATTTCTCTGCACAGAAGCCTCTTAAACACATATCAAGAGAATATTCTAAATTCTGGAGGATTTTGTCCAACTTTCTTTGCTTTTATATTCACCTAGGGCCTTTTTGTTGCTCTTGAATTATGACACTTTAGAAAGTTGTGTTTTTCATCTGCTGATCCAGGTTGAGTAACACCTTATTCTGCCAGAAAGTTGTAGAATCTAGTACAAACCTGATCCAGAACCACTGTAATCCATGGACATGTTCCTACTGATTGCAGTCAGCAGTAGGTTTAGCTTGAAATCCAATCACTGTTAGAGCACATTCTTTCATATTTTTGCTGTCTGGGTCAGTATGGTTGTAATTTGATAATCTTTGATTAGGATATTTGGCCTTTCTCCAGGATTAAGATGTTTGTTTTTTCTGCTCACCATTGTTACCAGTCTCCATATTTAGAGATCCTAGGAAAAAGAATATATCTTTGAGTGCTCTCTGTATGCATCTCCACCCCCAGGTATAAGTGAAGTAAAAGCAGGGCTTAAAAATTAATTGTAAAGATTCAGATCACTAGCAATTATGGACCAGTAACTTTGCTAAGAGCAAGCATGAAGCTAAAGCTCCTGTTGTACCCTGTTAAAGAAAATCGATTCATGCTTTCTTTACCATCATCTCCAGGCTTGCATTATTCTAGCATTTAATAGTTATGTAAATAAGCACTAATTTTGTCACATAGCACCTGTACAATTTTTTTCTGCTAGAACAGTTCTTTAAAATACTGCATAAACAAAGCACAAGATGCACAGCGATATTGTTCTTTTGTTGATGCTTATTTAGGAAAATCTGCCTAAGCTATCAAGCATCTTTACCTCAGATGAAGATGTCATGGATATGCCAGAAACTAGGCAGCAAAACTTTGTAGGCATGTGGTTGGTGTTAAATTGTATGTAGGCCAGTAGTCAGACTTTTAGCAGGCTTGCTTTTTGGGAAATACATTAAATACCATCATTGATAAGCTGAGACCCATGTCTTTATAGTGATGGTAGCATCTTTGCAGTACTTGAAAACTTTGCCAAATGTAACCTAATCTGGCTATAGAGATATTGACAGAAATCATACCTTCTGCTGGCTTTTGTCTGGTATCTCTGTGGCCTCCACTATTTCTGCACTCTGCTCTGTGTGAGCAGATGGGATCCTACAGCTGTTTGAATAAGTATTAAAGAGTTATTCTGCTCTGATTAACTGTTCAATGAGGGGGCAAAGTGGAAGGGAGAGAATATCTAAGGAATGCCTCTGCTTCAGGCCTCTTGCCCAGCATGATTCATTGAAATGTTCAAGCCGTGATGAGGTCAGGAGTCACATAAACTGGAAGCTGTTTCTTGAATCACCATCTTCTGTCTGCACACAGAATAATTGATAGCTCACGTGCTTGCAACGACTGAAAGAGCATAGCATGCAAATACGTCCACTCTATAACATATATGGGAAGCAAGAGGAGGAGAGTGTTAACTTTAGTAAAAAATCAATTATCTGCCATTTTTGTTCCAATCCAGATGTCATTCACTGCATTAGATAGTCCAAGACAGCACCTTGGAAATTGGCAGCCAGTTCCAGACAGAGAGGGAGGTAAATGTGTGAACAAAACCCAGCCCAGGTTATCAAGTAAAACCCTGAGCCAACGGGGGTTCTTGGATATTGAGTAGCTGGCACTTTTCTTCATTGAAAGAAGAAAAATAGCCTTTGTTTTACAGGTGAAGGGAAGTACTTTGAGAGAAGTCTGTTGTAGATCATGACAAAATCTGGCAAGCAAAGCCAGTCTCAGCAGGATTTCACGGTTGAAAATCTATGCGAATGGCTTTTTGCTTGGATCTAGGTGTTAGCGCACTGTTGTACATACTTGTGTGTCACTAGGTTTTGGTCTCCTATTTAGCTTTCTTGTTGTGAATTTTGTCTCAACCTTAGATGCCATGCTTTAAAGAAAAGGAATACTTGTTTACTGAGAACTGAGATGTCTTTAGTATAAAAAGAATGTGCTTTTAGAAGCATGATATGGTCACAGCTTTTTCTTTTGTTTTGCTTTCTTAAAGAGACAATAGTGATATGCTCTTGAACTGAAATCAACCACCCAAAACAATAGCTGGGACAAAACAAGAAGAAGAAAGGACATACTAACAGTCTTTCTTCCAAAGATCCTCAAACAGCTGTACCACTATACATTCAACAATGAAAAATTTCCAAAGTCAGTTAGAAGTTTAAGGATCCCAGTAGCTGCACTCAGCCTATGCAACTTTGCTGCATATACTGTTTCTTACTGGCTGACTCAACTTCTTGTAGTCCTCTCATTAGCTTTGTAGGGGTCTCTAAAGGCATCTAGGTTTCTCACAGAACTGGGAATTAGGCTGAATTTAGGCTGCCTGAATATACCCATGCTGGTTTTGAGCATTGTCTCTAAGGATCTCTTCACCATGTGATGTACTGCAGCCCCCACTGGAATGGTAAGTGGAAGCAGCTTGGTGGTACAGGCTGTGCTGTGGTACCAACTGCACCATGCTCCATGGCAGGAGCAGATCTGTTTGACACTAAAGGGAATTGGGGGGGGTGGGGAGGGGAATCAATTAGCCAATTGAAACTTAGTTGGGGTTTACAACTTGATTTTTTAGGCCCAGATCCATGAGAGCACTTAAGTAGCTGCTTTACCTTGAATACATTTTGTTTTTCAATAGCAATCATTTACCTAGCTATCAGAGGTCTCTAGGAAACATGGCCTTAACATGCATTTGTAAAGCATGGAGGAAGGATGGCAGACAGTCAGTGGTACTTAGAGAAATTTCGCTTTTTCATTCCCTGTGCTTTCTGTGGTTTAAATAATGCCTCCTTAATGTTGCCTAAATGCAATGCTTTTTGTTAAATACCCTGTAAATAATAGCAAGAAAGGTTATTTTGTGAATAATCTGACTTTTTCTTTGAAGAGACTTGTTACCGATCTTAACTTGGAGTCTCTTTAGTGTTATTGAGAGGAATAACAACCTTAATGTCATTTAGACTTGATTTCTTTGTGTGAAAGGCTGACAGCGTTCCTTTCTTTCTCATCATGAAACATCTGAAGAAAGCTCAGTTATTGAGAGATTACTGCAGTGGTCCTTGGTCTTACAGAGATTTCATCAGAAACATTTTGGTTTTACTGGACAATAGAAAATGTTCAGCTGTCCATTATTACACTTCTTTGTACACAGTCTGAAAATATAAATGGAAATTATAATTACATCTGTAATTCTGAGTCCCAGCTGAAATCACTTTAATCCCAATGTGGGGGAAGAAAAATCAATACAGAACCCTTAGCCATCTCCTTAGAGATTCCATTTTCAGTTGTACTAGTTTATACCACCAGTTTTATGTTTTCCAAGGGACTTTAGTATACGAGGACCATTTTGCATCCTCAGAATGGCATTGCTGCTTTGTGCCATTCTGACTTGGAAACTCAAACGTTCTTCTTGAGTAATCATTTACGCTGTAGCTTCTTGATATGATATGGAATGTCTCCCTTTTGGGTTTGACCATTAAAAAAAAAAAAAAGAGGGGCATTTGAAAATTGTGAAGTTCTTTTGAAGGCAGTCCCATTTTACTGGAAGTATAATTACACATATTTTCGTTAAAGAGGAACCCATGTGCTGTGGTTTAACCTCAGCCAGCATCTAGGAGTTTGCTCACTCCTTTTCCCCACTCTTCTCTGTGCTGGGATGGGAAGGAGGATAGAAACCAAGTAAAACTTAGGGGATTGATGTAAGAACAGTGTAATTATTGAAATAAAAGTAAAATTTAATAGTAAATAGGGATAATATTAATTGCCATGAAAAACTAAGATTAAAAAAAGAGAGTCAAATAAAACCTGAGAAAGACAAGTGACGCACAGTACAGTTGCTCACCACCCGCTGCCCCAATATTCAGCCAGTCCTGAAGCAGTGATCTGCCCATCCTGACCAACTCTCCCCAGCTGATATATTGGGCATGATGTCATATGGTATGGAAGATTCCTTTGGCTAGTTTGAGGAGCTGTCCTGGCTGTGCCCCCTCCAAATTTCCTGTGCCTCTCCAGCCTTCTCGCTGGCAGGGCATGAAGCTGAAAAAATCCTTTACTTAGGATAAAATGCTACTTAGCAACAACCAAAAACATCAGCGTATTATTGAAATTATTCTCTCACTAAATCTAAAACACAGCACTGTGCCAGCTACTAGAAAGAAAACTAATGCTTTCTCAGCTGAAACCCAGACACCAAATCAGCATTAAAGATTTAACACTGAGGTTGGGAAAATACGTCTCTCCTTCTAATAGACTGTGCTTTTTTCCTGTCACATTCCAGTAATAGGTCTGTCAAGGTTAAATGTCATCATTGTTGGGGATTTTTATATCAATGTCCATAAGTACAGATATGCCATCAAGGGTTTTGTGTTTCTAAAACCTGCACTTTTCTGCAAACCTGGACTTAGACTAGTAGTTGAGTATGTATACTGTTAATTATTTGCTAATTACAGCTTCCTCTGGTTCTGCTAATAGTCAAAGGCATGATGCTGCAACTTAGGGCACACTCTACATTCCCCTAGTTGTCATGCTATTAATAATCATAGATGTAACATCCATGTAGAGGAGGTGTGCTAGTCAACTGGTGGAAGGTCCTGCTTCTTAGTAATTACATATAGGTACCTCTATCTAGATCCTGAGTACTCAAAAAGTAAAAGAATAATTTAACTGTATTTTGATCAGTCTATTCTCTGAATACCTGAAAGACACAATTGAAAAGGAATGTTTCCATGTGGAGTGAGGCATTTCAGCAACTCACATCTAGTTCTATAGCTATTTATTTGCTGTCTAACTCTGTCAAGCCTTAACTTCCTGACTACATTCCAGGATACAGATGTCTTATTCTCTCTCTGCCCTCTCCTCCCCTTTCAGATATCACTCTTCTCTACAGGAGCCTAGTCCAAAGCTCATTGAAATGCTTCCATCCAGAGTCGTTGGCTGAGGACAGATGAGTAGAGCACAAAGTTTCTCAGCACATCAAGTTATTCCCTATTCTCAGTCTGTTTTTTAGGCAGAGCACAGACCTCTTTCCATCTTTGTTTCCCTTTGCAAAGTATCCTGATGGGTTTTTTATGAACATGCCACTTCAAGTCTGTCACACTGAACAATCTGAAAATACTTAGAATGGCATTGCAGTAGTGACCTTTATTGTTCATTAGTGAGTCAGCAGCCTCACTTACTGTGGCTTTAAATGATCTATACAAACTGGTTGTTATTTTCAATTATCATTCCCTTGATTTGAACATGCTAGAGCAAAGATAATTGTTTGATTGATTCATTATGTAAAAGATTGTTTCAAGTTAGAGGATGTTTTTATTTAATTATTCCACCACCACCACCCCCAGCCAAAATGAGACATGCTGTCTGGAATCTTAGCCAGGTTCTTACCAGGTTCAGATTGGAAGTGCTGTTGCTGCGCTCTTTCTCACTGATGGCATATAGTAGCCTTCTTGAATGGAGCAGTGGTGCCTCTCTGATTGTGGTGGTGTTCATCATAATCTAAGATGAAGCTACTGACAGCATCATGTCTTGCACATAAGTCTCTACTACACATGATAGTCTTTGATACATGATGTATATATGTGTTCAAAAGAAATTAAGGTCTATACCTGGTGGTGGTGTCCAAAGCCTCTCTATCTCAATATTGGCGTGCCATTATCTTCCAAGTGCTCTGCTGTCACCTCTGTAAGATATCAGTAATTCCCAGCTGTTGGCATTGCTTTCCCGTTGCTCAAGGATGCAGTGTTTTGTTATGTCTTTAAAGCAATTTTTTTCTGTCTTCTACTGTGTTCTCTCTTCCAGCTTCAGCATCCTGATGTCTTCTGTTCTAGGTACACAACTAAGCTAATGTAACTGTACTTGCTTTCTCTAGAAGGTTGCCATGCTCCAAGAATTTGCTGTTGAAATGTTTATCTTGTCATCTGGCATGCATCATGGTGTGCAGATAGTATAGAAGAAATTTGTTTAGAAGCTACTTATCTCCTTTATTACAAGTGTTGTGGGGGAATGCACATAAGTCTGGGATACTGATGATTTCACCAGTTCAAGAGCGAAGCACACTTCATGCCCAAGGACCATGCCAGTAAATCCTGCCGAATGTATGGTGCTGCCCCAGACCAAAAATGCCTGGAAGAAAATCACATAGACAGATGATATCTTGTATCATCTTGGACTCCTTGCAGGCATTGCCACATCTGGTGCTGCTGGGGAAGACAGTAAAGCTAGGCCATGAGGGCAAAGCAGCAAAAAAGTGATAGGAGCCATGGGCTCCAGGAAACAAAACCTAGACCTTGTGGATAAATGCAGAGAGAGTAGCAAGGGATCTTGCATTGTTGTCACATCCTCCCATCTTTAGCCTGTGGTCTAGTATAGTTTCCATTGACTTCCGGATTTGCTTTTCTTAAGTAAATAAAGTTGAGCAAATGAAAAGGGGAAGACCTGAGCACAGGAAGTGCATGAAAGTCAGCAGTTATATCTATTTGGTCATCTCCATCTTTGAATGAACCACATAGCTTCTGTACATCTAAAAGCATTCAAGTTGGTGCCATATATATACATATATGTAAAACCTCTATCTATGCCTGTAAGGATGGGTTACAGCAGCTGGGAGCTGTGTTGTGCATTTCCTCTCTCAAAGCAGCATTACAGTGATCTATTCAGTAGCGATGGCGTGTGTGTGTTTCATTCACACACAGCTATTCTGCAGGGCATGTTGAGGGGGTGTTTGAGGAACCAAGCAGATTCGTGGCTCCAGAATCTGCTTCTGCTACCAGAATCTGGTGTGCTAAACCCTCCTCATCTAAGCAAGTCAACAGTCTGCCCAGGCTGCCACCTCAGAGAATGTCAGGGACTTTGTAAATAGAGGAAACAATTGAATGATAAGTTCACACTTCAGCACACTGCTTAACAACCTGGTAACTGTTAATTACATACAGTATTTTTAAATGTAGCAACAGGGAGATAACTCATGCAGAGACAAAGCACAGATACTTGGCCTCACAACCAAAGGTTAACCTCTTACTGCCCATGTCCCTAAAGAGTCCTGGGACTCAGCCCTGCAACTTGCAGGCCCCTGCTTGGAAAGAGCAACCTGTGTGCTGGTGGGCAGGAAATGCAGGGTGGTTAAACAAGGGTCGTCTCCACCACAGGCAGCAGGTAAAGCCTGTCCAGTCATCAGTTGCTCTGGTTGCTGCAGCTGCACTGATGTTCGTGTAATTGTAGAAGCTCTTAAGGAAGAAGCCAGCATAAACACAGCTGGAGTGGGCTGCAGTCACAAGGCACTCGAGGCCGTCTGCAAGTCACAGCAGCTGCAGTCAGTGCTACTGGTCAGTGGGTACCGGGTGGGACGTTTCCGTCTCTCCTAACCCGGTGGGATTGGGGGCGGGTTTGACCCTTGTTATTTAAATCTCAATTTAAGGACATCTGCTGTCAGAGCACCAGAAAAGTTTGTGACTTAATGCAAGTCTAATTAACTGATTTGCCTATCCAAATCTGGAGATTTACACACTTCTGTAGAGGCAGCTGTAAAATTACAACTTGAGCTGTTTATCATGCCCTGAGCCTTTAGATCTCAGTTACTAAAGGTGAGGTTTAATGGCTGGCTGGAAAAAAGAATGGTTACCAGAGTGTTAATGGAGTGCAGCAAGCCAGGAAATCTATAATCTAATGCCTGTATAGAAATGAATGTTTCTAACAAAAGCAAATATGGTGGGGGAAGGCTGTACTTACAGGCTATTTGTACTGTTTAGGAGCAAATCAGTACATGAGCAGCAGAGGGACAAAAGGGACTGAAACACTTCATGAAGAAGGAAATAAGAGCTGTTTGTTTTAAAGGTACCTTTCACCCCGTAAAAACAGACATCATTCTGGATCTTGATTGGGTCTTGTTGCAAAGGGGGAGAAAACAGGGAGCAGCACATCCCAGTGAGTTTAACAGAATGTCTGGGCCCAGAAAGAAATTAAATGGGGGAGGAAATAACCAGCTACAATCATTTTCAAAGACTATTTTCTTTTTTTATTGAAGTATGTTTTTACTACCCAGTTTGTGCCATCAGAGGCAGAATTGACAGCCATGCTTCATCATGGCAATGGGAGAAAATGCTGCAAGGAATGCTTTATATTAAAAGAGAGATACAAAAAAAAAAAAAAAGCCTAAAAGCTTGATAATACCATTAATAACCCCTTCTTACAGGTTTTTACGAGCTCACTAAAGATCAGACAGCGTGTTAAAATCCCAGCGGCTGAATAGTAAAGACCTGGGCCCAGGCTATTATTACTTAGGAAGATTCTTTTAATGATTTCTGTTATTGGAATCACCATGCTTTAAATTAATTTCTCATGAAAAATGAGAACAGGATGGAATTGGGGTTTATGTGTCTTCAAAAGCACTTTACAAAAATGGTGTGGAGGGCAGCAGTGCTGTGAACATATAGGTGAGAAGAGGAAGAGGCTTCCTTGCTTGGGAGGAGCTCTCCTGGAGCCCAAGTGGTGTGGTTCCATCTGAAGAGGGATTTTGACTAATGTGATAGAATATATTTTAAATCAAATTAAAAGCTTCTGAAGCACCACAGGATGTTTAATTTTTACCCTGATAGCCTCCAGAAAAGCAGAGATATGCAGTAGAGGTTAGAGTGAAGCAGAGATTGGCATAGTATTTCTGGCTTTTGTATTGCTGCTGTGCTTGGGGTCAGCATTGGGGTCTCACCTCTCCCCATCTCTCTCCCTTCCCATTGATAGCCTGCCCTTGAGGGAAATAGCTAGCAGGGAGAACAAGGTGCCCATGTTCGTTATTGTACAGTAATGCAGTACCAAATCTTAGTGTAAGGGAAAACTCACTTTAGTATCTCACCACATTCAGTACTTTGTGTTAGTTTGAGTCTGCACTGAAATGCAAAATTCAAAGAAGAAACCTAAACATTTTCTTCTCTTGCTGGTTTAAGATGCCTAAGTTGTTTAAAAACAAGTTTTCTCCCCTCTTTAAAACAAAAGACCAAAGGGACCTTAAAATCTCAGCCAAGTCTCTCCCCAACAGAGCAGGGGGTTCCTGAGCAACAGGCATGACTTCTTAGCATTGAGAATAGGTTACCAGTGCCAAGAGGTTAATGACTCACATGGTATTATGTTGTGTTGAATAATGAGTAACATTTGAAATGACATGTTGTATTGACTCACTACTTAAAGTACCAATCTACTTAAGATCCCTTTAAGCTTGAAGAGATCACAGAATAGCAATGTCTTGTTCAATAGGTGCTGCTTTATTTTATGCCTCCTGGTAGAAGAGATGTACCATGCCTGGGAGCATATGAACAAAACAAGTGAGGAATTGAGTAGGAAGGATTATTGAACAAGTTGTTTTGAATGCTTATTGGGCATTTATAGAGCATTGGCTAGCATATTTGGGATTTTGTTGCTATTGATTTGAGGATTTGAATCCTGGTTATCACAGTTCCTGTGTTTGTAAGTTGGATTTAGGGAAGGAAAGAAAGGAGAGCTTTGCCTGCAGGATGGGATTATCAGAAACTGTTCTGAGATCTGCTGTGGAAAATAAACTAATGCTGAAGTAAAGGAGCAACACAATGTTTTATGGGTTTGTTGCTGATAGGAGGGGATTTAATTAAATGGCACTCTAAATTCTGATGTTAACCAATCTGTGACATACTTTGCTCCATTAAGGACCGAGAAAAATCGGTTTATTTATATGCAAAATAGACTCTTCATGCTTCATAAGGAATCTTGTATAATCTTGTAGTAAAGTTTTAAACCTGTCAGACTACTGTTTTCCTGTCGTACAGTTATATCTGCAGTTTTCTTATCTGCTTGGAAAGCTGGTATCTGACTAAACTTTATGCTTGGTTTGGGATGTAAAGATAAGTGGGACATCTAAGTATCTCCAATTGCTATGAACTTCCCAGAATGCTGTGGGAGCCCAGCATTTCTCAAAATGTGCTCCTCTGCAAACAGCAAAGAACTTTCTTCTCCAGCCACTTTTAAGGCAACTTCAACTAGAGGAAGATGAACATGTCTATGCACTTACATTCTGGGATCGTGGTGCTTTTGCTGTTTGTTTCTAAATCTTCCAAGCCAAAACATTATAAAGAGAAAAATTATGCATGTAAGTTCAGGCCAGGCAAGGCCGCTGTTAAACTTTACAGAACTGAATGCAGGGAAAGAGAATCATACCTTCTTGCATTGCATCTGAAATGTACTCTTGCTCAAATTTCAGGTAAACTTGTATGGATCCCTCCATCTCTAAATCCAAAACAAATATGAATGCTTTAAAAAGAAGAGAGATTTTTCTGTTCTTTTTTTTGTCCTCAGTAACACAGGTCATGAAATGATCATTATTTTTATGGGTCTGCAAAGCCTATAGAAGTCAAAGCTATGTAATATACATTGCAGAGTGTTCTGTTAATCCAGTCCAACCGCAGTCGTGCCTGGCCCAGAGATGAGGGTCTGGTAACTGGAAACCTGACACTGAAAGAATTCCAAACACAGTCCTTAAACTAAAAACAGCTCTCTCCTCATGGCATGTGCTACATGAGAGCCAGGGATTGTATTCGTTTACGTTATCTGATTTTTTAGCCTTGTATTGTTGATAAAAGAGCAGGAGAAGAAAGCACCTCCACCAGCTCAGCCCATAAATAATGTGTGGTGTGTGTTTGAGGTTAGTGTGACACTGCTAGACATCTGCCGCCTTCTGAGAGGTACAAGCTTCTCTCACAGACAGCAACCACTGAGCGCTTCCTTGTGTTGCAGATTCTTCCTAGCACTAAGATACCAAATTTTATTTTCAGTGTCTTTTTAAATGCAAAACCTCTCATTGGCTAAGGGAAGTATTGTTACAGGAGAATCTCACCTATTAGGATACAAAGACGGACTTTAATGAAGATCAGTCATTCGGTGATTTTTTTTCTCTTGAAACCTGCAGTGATTTAAAAAAAATAAATTCTAAGTTATATGCACATGGAAGCAACAGCAGTTCTTAGTGCTATGGACGACAAATAGCACTGCAGTATCTTTAATGCTGTATCTGAAGAGATAGGGACTACATGGTCTTTTCAGGCAGTTGTTTTCTGTGTATGTTGAGAAGAGCTTTATAGAGGCGCAGCGTAATGTGTTTGTTACTGTAAGATTCGTTGTCTAATTTAACTCTTACATCAGCTTCTCCTTTCTTTAAAAGTAGATCCTCCTGGCTAAGAACAAAGAGCATGCAATCATGATGCATACAGTAGAGTTCTTTAGTGAGAATTTGGATGCAGATAAGGACCTTGTTGCTTTCTCCTGTTCTTTAATCACAGCCTAAACTGCTTGATGCCATCACCCAGAGTCTCTGTATGTCTTGCTTAGACATGAAAGAGACTGAAGCCAAATGCTGGCTTTCCATTTCCTACTTAGTCCGTGGCTGTCTTTGAAGTTTATTTCAAGAAGTACTCCCTGACAAAGTAAGAAGGCAGTTTTTCATCTGAGATTATGTCCCTTGCAAAATACTCCCTCAGCAGCAAGGAGACAGTGATGTAAGAAAAGAGCATTCCCTTTGTTGCTTTTTTACCAGGTACTATGAGGATGACCTCTGTGTTTCTCCCTATAGAAGAGAGACAAGCAAAACCCTTTGTCATGACAAAGTCCAAACCCCCAACATGATAGGGCACAATGTGACTAGGCAGACTGTCATATTTTGCTTTCCTTTCCTTTCAGATGGCCCAAGCATGTGTCTTGTAGCTGCTGTTAAAGCTGACCTGCAAATGGGGGTTAACAATGAAACACAGTAAACCTGAAATTAAATTAGTTTTTCCTGGTTGTTTTTTGAAGCATAAGATACTTAGAAAGCAAAAACTTCAATGACTAAATAACATTTTGGGTAAAAGAAGACTTTCTGAAGTATTCCTTTGGTTTAGTTTTAAAGAAACCCAGAAACTCTCAAAACTTGTGCAGCAAAGAGAAAATTTTAGGTTTGGACAAGGTATCTTTGTGCTCTTAAAGCTCAAAATAGATCACAGTTCTTACCTGGTGAGTCATTTAGAAGATAAACCAGTGGAGTTGATAATCAGCATATGAAATGATAAGGCAAAACATGTTTGCTATACCTGTTTGTATGAGCTATAATTTCTCTGTAGGGAAAGGTGACATTTCACTTCCTCACAGTAAAATTAACATTTGAAGGAGCACCTTGCCCATGATATTTTTGGGGAGTACATTTTCACACCATCCTACCAGTTTCACTCCATTCTTGAACCTGGTGTTTCTGCCTCCCTTCTTTCCACTGCTTCCTTCAGTAGCAGCATCTGCTTTTAGCTAGGCCTGCATCAGCAGTGCATCTTCCAGTGGGAGCCAGCAGAGCTAAACAGTCAGCAAAAGCCCTTTTTGAGCTCTGAGATCAGTTTCTTCCCAGGATGTTGTGTCAGCTTCCCTGCCTTCTGCCTGCCATTAATTTCACTGGACCTCCAGGTCAAACAACTGGCCAAAAATCTGGAAAACAGCTGATGGGCAGAGCAGCTCCTACTCAGCATGTCCTCTCAGAGAGCACGCTCCTGGCCTGGTCCTTTTGAGTGGCTGGACCTATTTGACCCAATTTGTGGATTTTTGATCACTCCCCTGGGTCACTGATTTTCCACTTGAGGTTATTAGTTTGACCCCCAAACCATGGGTCACTTGGGAGGTGTGATATGGCCCTGTGAACTCTGAACTCATCAGGAGCCAGAAAAAACAGTGAGGGAGGGAAGAAGAATTTCATTAGGGCCTCCTCAGAGGTGGCAATGTCTGCCAAGTGAAAAGGCAGGGGGTTGTTTTGCTTCTTGCAGCAACAAGCATAGCATCTACAAAGGGCTGCCAAGTAGAAAGTGTTTGGTTTGAGTTGTTATGGCAATTTCTTTAAGGGTAAACAATACTATATACTTTTAAACCATGAGCTATCAAGTGAAAATGGTGTGGCTTCAGAAGAGCCCTGCTCTTCCTGCTGGGAACTGCCCCCAGTCTCCCAGACCTACTCTTAGTGGTGAGGATATTTCTACAGCTAGATCTTGGTATATGTAGGTGTTTCTTCTATCTTAAAAAGATTGACTTTCTGATGACTAGTTTGACACATTTGGGGAGGGAAGGACAGGTTTTTCCTGTAGTTTAAGAGTTGTCAGATGGAGGTTTATGTCATGGAGGCCCCCTCAGGCTGGTTGGTTGCACTGTGAGCAGCTCCCTGAGAACAGACTTCACTAAGAACAGACTTCACCAAGCATGGATGGTAGGTGGGGAAGAATGAATCCTCAGGAAATAACTCGGCTTCAGCATGCAGTGCTGGTCATGAAACAGAAGAAAAGTATTGTTACTGTAGTGTGTTTATCTGCACACATAACACCCACTGGGATCACCAGGGAAAGAGAGCTGAGAAGCGCGGTGCAGCCACAAGGATATCTTTCAATAAACTTCCCCCTGATCATGCTGCCCAGGGCCAGGCTTTGGGGCAGTTACCAGAGCTCCTCAAGGTTTTACTCATGAGAGGGTTCTGGTAATCATTGTTTCAATCACTGCTTTTATTATTGCCAAGCTTTACATACCTTTTGTCTTTCTGGGGCTTTTCTAAAGGAGCCATGTGAAATGGATTCAAACCTTGTCTCCACGTACAACCTCTCCTCCCAGCTGCTAAGCCCTGACTCCGGGGAAGACAGGTGTTTCACCTTCAGAGAAGGGAAAATGGTGCTGAGAGTGAACAACTTGAATATTTCATTATTTTAAAATCAACATTTTGCCCGTCCTGCATGTTCCTCTCTGCAGTTTGTCTCCACAGCCAGGGACAGTGTTAGCTGTACATGAAACGATGGCGGGTTTAGTTTTCTAGCATAGGTAACAGGAATGATGTTGCATTCAAGCAGCATGGCTACATACCTCAGATGGCTGTACTCACCTTCACTGCACAATCCTAAGTCAAAGCTGCCTGAATGTACTATGCTCTGCGCAGTCACAGCTTCTGTGGCAGCAGTGTCACACTGTCTCCTGGAACTGGACCAGAACTTTCCTGGAAACAACTCTTGACTGGATGGCAAAACACAGCCCTCTCTTTTCCTGCAATATCCAGACCTCCTTTGTGAGTTGCGGGATGAGCTGTCTGCTGAAGGCTCAGTAAATGATGCTTGTGGCTCAGTCCTGTTCTCAACAGTCTTTTTGGTACCAGTTAATCCTGAACTTGTTATTTTAGAGTAAGTCAGTGTTGCAGTTAGAGCTTTGTTCAAAAGCTACCTGGTTCTTCAGTGAATTCTGGATCAGGTTCCAAGCTTAGTCATTTTTTATATGATCCACAAGAATTTGCTTGATTATAGCTGCAGATGAGAACATCTCATAAAATCTAGTATACATGATTTTGAGGACTATCCTTACATTAAAAGGTGACAGGTTTAGGTTTGACATTTGTTCCCGCCAGTTTGCTGCTTGGCACAAAGGAATTCCTACCATTACAGAAGCCTTTTATTATTGGAAGTGTGCTTTTGCACACAGAGGAATTGAAATCTGAGTGTGACAGGACTGACTAGTGAACAAATCTTCATATAGAAGTACATGGAGCAACTCCAGCCTGCTGCGGAAATGAGGCTTTGTTGCAAGGCATAGGTGTGTGAGCAGAGGCCAGCAGTTGCCTCAATCTATGCAGTTAAGAGTCCTTTTAGTATCTCAGAGGGTGGCTTCAGGCCCTTCAGCACTTTATCTGGACTGTCTCACTGCGAGGGGGGATGGGGGGAAGCTGGGAGTGCCTGTCTTTTATAATGTTCTGTTTTTAAAGCAAAAGGTCTCTGGGGAGCATAGGGTCCTAAAAGTCCAAGGCCTGGAATTCTTCCTTTTGCTCTTTCCATTTTAAACAGGAAACATTTGCACTAAGTTATTCCAGGGGGAGAATTGTAGGTTCATTTCAAGGCAGATAATGTTTGTTCATTGCCTATGTCCATGATTTACCCCATGGGCTTAAACGAGTACAGCAGAAAACCACATGTTTTGTTTTACTCCATGCAAAACAAGTTCCAGTGGAATCTGGGAGCCCAGATTAAGAAAAGGGGAGCATGTTTGTGAAATCTCTGTGTGAAACAAAAAGGAGGCATTGATGAATTGTGAACACCTGATCTGCATAGCAGAATGATAACTTTTTAAATAAATCGTCTTAAAGAATATTTAAACAGTTGATGAGTTCAGTCCCAAAGCCACAGAGCAGGTGTAATTGATTTATACTTTCAGCCCCTGTTTTGGGTCAAAACCCTGCTGTCTTCCTTCAGCTCTCACTCAGAGAGAAGCTTCCTCTGCAGTCAATGGGAGGTTTTGCCCAAAGTGCAAAGATATTTGCAATCAGACTGGCAAAAACTCGTAATTGAGTTGAACTTTTGGGGATGCTCTGGTGACATGTCTGTGAGAACAATTATTTTTGCCATTTCAAAAGTATCAGAAGTTAAGATGTACTAGGGAAAAATATCAATGCTTCATTAGTGCAAATCATGGAATTAAGATGCAGGAAGCTACAGAGAGGACTCCATGGCACATCCTTAGGGATGACACGTTCATATGTTGCTTTTCACGTGAAGTGGAGCTTGTCAGATCCACACTGTTGCAGACAAGTTACAAGGCTGTTGTAATATCAGCCCTTCTAGATCACAAGAGGTTTTTTTAAAACCTCATTGGCAGCTAGCCCATTAAACACAGGTATTGCAGCCTGACATCCCTAGTGTTTCTTCCAGGAGTTCCAATTTTTCCAACTATGGTGTTTGGAAAGTTTTACAGTCTGACATGTTAGGAGAAAAAATAGTGGGAAATGGCTTGGAAAGCATGAATATTTGTGCATGTAAAGCTTATGGGATTTGCAGACTTACAGACCCAACTCATCTGTTTATCCTCAGGCTAGATAAGATTCAGTCAAACATGCATTGTTTAAAGGAGCTTTGTTTCCATTATGGCAAATGGATCACAGGAGGCTGACTTTGGGAGCTGCAGGGCTCCAGTGCTCCCCCATTGTAAAAGGGCTGTGATGTGCGCTGGACCCTTCCTCCAGCGTCCTGGGTGTTACAAACTTTTCTAGCATGCAGGTGGGAGGCTTGTTATCCTTCAGTTCTTTTGATTCATCTGGACCTGTCATGCTTGAGGTGGCATTTCCTTTCCCAAAGTAAACATAGATTGTGAGTACAATAATGTGTCACTGAGCTAGTAGACTGCCTTTTTATGTGCTTTATCATGTTTTTCCTCCTCAGGCGTGGACCTGCAGAGCCACTGGAGTATTTAACAGGACCACGAGTAATATACAAAGGGAGAGATCTTCCCTACTATCAAGGAGGGCAGCCCGTTGTCCACCCACCTAAGGGAAACTACATCCATGCACCAGACACAAGAGTGGCAGACCTGAGGTACCCCCAGTACTACTCAGCCCAGCCTGTTGCAAACCAGCACAAAGGACCCCTCCGGCAGGATGTGCCACCCTCCCCTCCTCAGTCGCACCGTGCGCCAGCTTACAATGAAATTGTCCGACACCATGGAACCAGTCCAGACCGGTACCAGTACAGGCAACAGGATCCCAGGCAGAAGAACCCCATGACTGCAGCTGTATAGCCACACACTGGACATGCCAGCACAGCCTGGGAGTAATCCTGTCAGACATCATCGTTGTAGAATTGTTCCCAAATGTAACTGCCTGTAAGAACGGCACACAAGACCTGGAGCAGTTCTTACTGAGCTGGGCTCAGCATAGGTGCTTTCTAACAGGTGAACTAAAGCCACGTGAGGTACGATGTGTTTTGAGTATGTGAGGTACCAGAAAGTTGAGTACTTTTTAATTCCTTTTAAAAATAGAAAGTGGCTGCTGGAAATGAAGCACAACGCTTAATGCACCTCAGGGCTATTTACCATATCCAGTTACACCTGTACAGTACATAATTGTCTGTATGAGGGCTGTGGTGTCACCAGAGTTTACTTCAGAGTGCTGTTGCAGAGCCTGTAACTGAGAACACAGCATACAGTACAGACTTTGTGCAGAGCTGGGGATCTTGTAATCCTATGTGATCAAGAGTTGACAAGGGATTGCCACAGAGGTGGCAACCACATTCCAGGCATGTTCAGACCAGCAGCTCTGGCTTTAAGGATGCTGCAGTTCCAGATTTGTAATCTAGCCTCCGTCTTCCTTTCTTTTTGTTGGTGGCAGCTGTCTTGTAGCCTGCAAAATGCAGTTTGCATAGCAAGGTTCTCCTCTTACTGAACCTTCTGCATTTGGAATAAGGCAAAACTCTATCTGCCATGCTTGGGCAGGCTCTCACAGGACAAGGCAGTCACCTGAGAAATGTGTATCTGTAGATATGTGTTCATGTGCTTGTGAGCATTTCTTACTTACACAGTGTGCACTCTTTAAATGTAAACCCTGGAGATGGGATCCTCAGCTGCTGTGAGGAAGTGCTGCCCTTGGGGTTTCCATGGAGCTGGCCTATAAGAAGTGTCTGAGGAGGTGACCGCAGGCATGGACTCCATAATTCCTATTAATTTACTCTATTGGTGCTGCCTTGGCTCCAGCAGGACAGCCCCTTCCTAGCCCACTCTGGCTGGGGTCCCGGTGAAGTACCTGCCAGTGGCATGCCCTGCTCTCATGTGAAGGCACCTGTTGGTGGGGTACTGAGTCAAGCTCAGCCTTGGGCAGCACCATGCTGGTGCCAAGTGCCAAACTACTCAAGTTCCTTCAGCCAGAGGCTATTAGGCCATCAGGGAAAGGGGCTTTTCAACAGCAAGGGGTTGAGGGAAAAGGCAAGGAAAGCAACAGAGAGGGCTTTGGAACCCAGAGGCCCAGGAGAAATAGGAAATAATTGTCATTTTATAGCAAGATACTTGCAGAAGTGCATAGGAAGAGAGAAGATGTGGTTGGGGAGAAGGGCCCAGCAGCAGGGCAGAGCTGTGGGAGAACAGGGCAGCAGGTTACATGCCCAGCTCTTTGCCCTGCACAGTCTGAGCTTGCTGTGCAGCCAGCCAGCCTGGAAGGAGGTCAGAAATGCACGTCCCCACCACAGGACCTATTCTACCCAGCCCAGTGGGGCTGTGGGTGCCAAATCCTTGTCTTCAGGATTTTGTCACAGGGAAATCATATAGTCTTAACACTTAGAAATACATTTTATGAAGTTTCCAAGTGTCCTTAATTCCTCAACTTCTGCCTTTTGTTAGTGCTATTAAGTCATTTGGGCTCCTCTCCTTATCAGGGAGAGACTGTGATCTGGCCAAGGATTCAGCACAAGGATTTCTTTGATATCTTTTTGACACCTTTGGTATGCCACAGATTAAATCACAAAGGTCACTTCCCAGGTATTAAATGTCACTTGGGAAGGTTTGTCCTGTTAGAAACACGTCCCTGTGGTGGACATCCCTGGGAAAAGGGCTTACAGTAAGAGTTACAGTTACAGTAAGAGATCTATGAGGTGCAGGGCAGGGTGGGTCTTTGTTCAACTGCTTTCCAGGGGCCACTGCAAGTAGGTAATGGCCCTGAGGAGAAGCAGCATTTAGTCCCAGCCATCGTTCCTTCTGTGCTGCTAATACAGATGAGACTAGCATAGCCCTGAGACAGAGGGGACACTTGTGGTTTCCCAGCTGCCTGGCAGACTCTAGCATTTGCATTCACACTGATCTCTACCCACCAACTGGACTGGGAAGCAGGCAAGAGGACACAGCTTTGGGGTGGTGGTGGAACATCTTCATGATTCAGATACATGGCTGGACTCCCTAGAGCAGGGGCAGATGCAGCTCTAAATCCAGTCAGGAGGAAGCATTGGTGGGAGGGATAGAGGGAGAGGAATGAAACCAATTATGAAGCAAGTGTGTTCGATTCTTGTTCCATTTCTTTCTGCCCTCTTCCCTAGTAATGTAGGAGGGAAAACCTCTGGAGGGAGGGTTGGATGTCTCTCAGTACCCTCCATAAATAAGGCACATTCCTCAAGGGAACTCTGCCTGTCGTGTACGTGCTGCACACAGCCTTGTACTTCTCTCAAAGAGTTTTGGATGCTGTACCGTACTCAGCCAGGACTTGGCAGCCGCAGAGCAGCCACTGGTGTTCTGAAAGCCCGTTGAAAGTGAAGCAAAAACAAATTAAAATACTTTCCTTTCCCTCCTTGAAATATAACCCCTGTTACATTTGATCCAGCTGTAAAGAAACCAGTGTATTTGTGACAGTGGCTTTATCAAGCCAGGCCACAATTAAGAACAGCTCTGAATAAAAGCTACTGCCTTTATAAATCACTCTTGACTAACCTTTCAAATGGCATCACAGCACAGTGAACAGAACTTATTTAGAGTATTTGAAGAGCCAGGGCCAAATAAAATCTGGATGTAAACAGCTCCTGGGTTATTTATGGCCTTTGAAGGGCCTGCACAATTGTCTCCCCGTAACCTGAATCTCTTCTTAAGAGCTCCCCTTGACTGTATCTGCTCCACTTCACTGAGGCAGACAAATCAAATGAACACCTTTTGAGCTGTTAATTTTAAATGATGCTTCTGCTGTTAGTACAGAGCTTCTTCAAAAAAGGAAAGAAAAAAGTGCAACAGGTATAATATATGGATGCATCCTACAGATGAGGACCAAGCTGGAGGAACAAGACCAAAAAGTATTATGGAGCATCTCGATAATCTCCGGTGCCATTGTTCTGGGAGAAAATTGCCATTTGCTGGTTTAATATCTGGTAGAGGTATGGTATTTTCAAAAGTATAATGTGTAACTACAGTATATATAGTCAGCTTCTCTGCAGTGTAAAATGTATGATTTTAGCACCATATTGTGGAAAAATATGTACCATGCAGAATTCACGAGGTGCTACAACTGACGGTTGAAAATACACACTTGTAAAATCCAAAAGAGCCGTTAAGTAACAAGTTGTTCTTTTCCCCATGTGTCCATATGTTTGGGAAAATTATGAGTCTGAAATGCTCTTGACACATAATTGCCTCACACTCCTTCATCCAAAATGTGCCAGTCCAGCAGCAGAGTTACTGACGTAGCGGGTGTGAAGGGAAAGCTTGGGTTTGCCACAGGAGCAGCGTGCATTAAGTGAACGTATGAACGGGAGTCAAGACAAGGAGAAGAGGCCCACTCTCATATGAAGCTGGAAGCTTTGATTTCCTGAGCTGGTAGTGTGAAGCCTGTGTTTCTGGCTCTGGCACAGGGCCAGCTGGGCCCAGTAGTTGAAAGATTAAGAGATAGAAAAAGAACCTGTGGATTTTCTGAGTGACCACCCACTAGTGAGCCATGATCTTGGCCTGCGAGCAGACATTACCACTGTGATATATTATGATGCAGAAGTCTCTAGGTGCCCCTCCAATTCATAAAGAAGTACCAATTGCCCTTTGTGGAAACAAAAAGGGGAACCAAGCATTAAAACAAAACAAAACAAACAAAAAAACAAAAAACAACCACACCACCTAAAAAGGCTTCTGCCTTGAAAAAGCTCATGCAGCCCTGAATTCCAATTCACTCCAGCTTCCTGATCTAGAAATAGCTTCACATGCTGCCTAATTTTTTTACAGATGAATTGTGCTACCTCCTCCACCCAGCCATCACAGATTTGTTTATCAAAGAGTTAGTGTTGTGTGAGTGAATCCTATGACTGCTCTGCTCTGCCAGGGCCACATCCTGACACTCTGCTCTGAGCAGAGGCTGCTTTGCACTTCCAAAAGGCCCTACACCTGTGCTTTCCAGCACAGTTGTTCTATAGAGTCTCTAAGCCTTACGTGCAAAACGAGAGGCACTATTCACTATCTCTGCAGAGAAGGGAAGGCTTTGTAAGATGCTGTTCTGTTTCTGTGTGGGGGAGAGAGGTGTTTGTGATCCTGGCAATACCTCTGTGTTTAATTGAAATTTTAAAATCATGCGTGGTTGTTTTGAGGGAGAAATTCAACACACAATTCGAGAAGTTTTTTCTAGAACCACATCAAAGATTGTTGATCTTTTGTTACATATGGCTATATAAATTTTAACTGTTTTATTTTGCATTAAAATAAAGGCTTTAAGACTATATGTATTATGTATTTGTATGTCGAGGCTTTCTCTTGTTTGTATCTTAAAAGTCATCCTCACCCCTGGATGTGATTTGATAGTAGAAGATCAGGCATGAGCGGGCCAGATACTGGTAAGGTAACTTTTGGGTTTTTTAAGGAAGAAAAAAGCAAAACAACCCACAAACAAATCCACACAACAAAACAGCAGCCATGGGCTGCCTTTTAGGGAAAGAGGAAAAAAAAATCACAGGCGTAAATCTGCCTTATCTTCAGTTACAGAGCCAGAGTCCTGATTTCACAGCCCCAGTTGAAAGGAGAAGCAAAAGAGAAGTCCCTTGCCATCTTGGTGAATTTCAGCTTATGCAACTTCATGTTCTCCAAGCAGTTTTATCTCAACATCAAGCTTTTCTCTTGCCATCAGTCCAACCAGCTGAGGCTGTATTTCAGCAAGATAGTTGCAGCACTACCCTGCCAGAGACTTAGGACTCCTTGGAACTTTTACGCAGGTACTTAACTTGTGGTACTTGATCATTTCACTGATGACACTACTTTTTGTACTCCAGGTTATGCAAGCATAAGTTTTGTTGGATCAGAGTTATTGGATGCAGAGCACACAGATTTAGGCAAAAGTGTATGTTAAATGAAGTAATTTTCAAAATAGCAGATATTTAAGTGAAAAGTTACTAGAACAGGGAGAAGGAAGATGAAAATTTTTGGTTTACTGCAAAGAAAATGAAAGATTAAAATAGTAAAACAGAAGGACAGAAAAGTGAAGAGGTTTTACAGTACAAAATATAGCAGACATTGCAGGAATGGTTCAGTAAAAATAAATGGGTATGGCACTCCAAAACATTTTGAATGCAGATCTTGGTATTCCATGGGCAACTCTGAGTCAGTTTTAGCATGTATTAAATTATAATTCACATAGATACAAATTTTAAGTTACCAAGTCACAACTTGCACTCATAGCTGGACAGATAAAGCACAGATACCTCAGTTTCTCCTTCTGCTGAAGTTGTCCAGAGTGGCAGAAGGAAATCTAGGAGTGTGTTAAAAACTGAAAACTCAGTGGCCACAATTTCAGAAGGTGCTTCTTCAGATTTGGCAATGGCCTCCCATGGTTTTCCCACACCAGCACTTGCTTCCTGGGGACCTGGGCTCAAATTAAGATGTTTTACAGTCACTGTTGTGTTTGCATGAAGAAAGTATATGGAACCATTTGACTGCTGATTAATTTTAATGAATCAGACTACACCTTCATGAGACCTGTATTTTGTTGTAAGGAGAATGGGATGTAGTGCCTTCCCCACAGAGGGTCTCAAAGCTGGGTTACTCACCCCAGCAGAAAGGCAGTGACCTGCTGCAACATGGTAGCAGTTGAGCATTACCTGGGGTCAGAGCATAGCAGCCTTTCACGGGTGGAGACTGTGGCAGCTGTGCTACGTGGGAGGCTTTCAGGAAGCAAAGTGCTATTATCAATATTGGAGAGGAGCTGTGCAGTTCATGCAGCCTCCCAGAAGGCATTTAGGACCTTTAATAAGCCCCAGAGGCCTCTGGCTCAAAAGCTCTGGAGGCCTCCTGAGGAGGTTGCTTAGGCTTCCTGAGCTTGATGCACTCATCCCTGCAGAGAATATGTAGAGGCACTGATGCATGGCTTGGGAAAGTGTGGAAACAAATGAGACTGAGAAGGGATCCTCCTTCCCAAGCATGGGGAGAACAGCTCTGCCACTGCTTTTCCCTGTGGGCTGTAATGGAGTGCCTGACAGGCAACTGGAGAGAGAGGATCACTCTGTGAAAGCAACTGGAGAGACCAGATTGCTCTGAGAATTGGGAAGGGGAGGTGAGCACAGGAGAATGGGAACTGATAGTGAGAGAGGGAACTGGAGCAAAAGAAAAGAGATGAGAATTGAAGATAGGTGAGGACAGGGAAGAGGTGGGGGAGGTGTCAGACCTGAGCAGGAAATGCATAGTGTAGAGGAGATTGTCCCTGATGTGTGAAGTTCACATGCCAACAAGGAAGGTGACGCTTTCTGATATGCTGACCACTATGCTTCAATTTCCATTCTGCTTCCCAGGCTTGTAACACCCCTCCACTGAGACCATAGTCAGGATGTGTTTGCAGCACAAAGCTACCTGTGCCTGAGAGGAAACAGAAGGGCAAGTAGGAACTTTGGGGAAACTTATCAACAAGCATGGGGAGAGAGAGACACCCCTCACCCATCACCGCCCCCTCCCCTAGATCCCATCTTGCCACCCAAATCTCGTGGCCTGCTCTCCACAATCCTCTCTTTACCTCCCTGAGTACAGATGATACCACAATGTCCCCTTCCCTAACTGCCTCTTTCATTCCCAGTTCTGCCTGATCTCTGACATCCCCAAAGCCATGTTGACCTTCAAACACAACATTGACCATCACTGCTTAGAAGCCTTGAGCTACCTGTGAGCAACACCAAGAGTTTTACTGGCACCTGAAAGCAATATGGAGTCAAAGCATGCAGCCCCCAGCATAGTGTGGCCTAGGGCCATGCTGTCTTTACAGACAGGGATAAATTGCAGTCAGTTTTGATTCATTTGGGTATAGATTGCAGGAAAGACATGGATTTTGTCTCCACCATCTTGCTTGTCTTAAAACAAGCCTTTGCCTTGTGCAAAAGCTTTTTTTATTGCTAGCCTGGCACAAAAATCCTGAACCGGTTTCAGAGGCCAAAATGGTGATTATAGTCTTTAAAAGAGAATTAATTCTCAAGCCCTCTCCAAAATACGCCTGACAAACTAACCCAAGCCAGACGAGTTGGCTGGGCTCACAGAAAAAAAAAAAAAAAAAAAACAAACCCAACACACACACAAAATCCCCACAACTCAGTGCAGAGGAAACAGCCCTGCTTCTCTTTTCCAGAAGAATATCTGCATCTGAAAGAAAATAATCTATTGGGAAATACGTACAGAAGAGTAAAGTTGCAAAATAAGACATTCAGTGAGGATTCTATATAAAACTCTGCCCTTTGCCTCTAGCAGGTAATGAATAAAAATGATATAAAGAAGCAATGAACATTCAGTGGTTTATATTTAAAATACATTTTGTGAGGAAAACAATGTGGGCCAGAAACAGGACTGAAAGGTTCTCCAAGACAATGGCAGAAGCTGCAAGATAGTAGCAGCATTGTCATGTAAGTTTCAAGGTGTAGGTTTTTCATTTTCTCTTAGGAATCACAGAAGCAGTTGTGAAAGCTGTCATTAAAATTCATTACAAGAAAAGTAAACTTACATTAAAACCTACCCCATTCTTCTCCAAGTTCTTGGTACTGGTTAGGAAGCAGTGTTGCTTCTCTGCCAAAACCTTACCTGCAAAATGTGATTTAATCTCTAGGCTCTGTTAAATTAGAGTTTTCATACATCAAATCCTTCAAACCCAAGTAGAAAAAAAATATTTTCAAACCAGCAAGCTATGATTTTAAGAGGCCTCATCTGCTATAATTTTTATAGGGATGAAAAGAAAATGAGAAATAGAGTAAATATGAAGAAACTACTTTATGAGTAAATAAAAGTAAATAAAGTAGCTCTCCCTTCCTCCTTCCTTCCCTTTCCCCTTGCTCCTAAGTATACATATGCACGTATGTGCCAGCATATATACTTAGGTATAGCTGCTTTTGATCTGAAAGCCAGCTTGCTTTTCCAACTTACTCATAGCCATTCCCTGTCTCCAAAGGAGAATCAGTAGTTGCAGCAATGTATGCACCAGAGAATAGCAGGGGCTGAGCTGCACAGCACAAAGCGAGGAGGAAGGTTTCAGAGACACTTTTCCACATGCTGCTCATCACTCTAACACCTGCACCTCTGTAAGTGGCTGTTTGTAGGGGTGGGCTGAGTTTGCAGGGAGGTCCCTAGCTCAGCTGTGGAAAGGTTTTGCCAGGGTTGCCACAGCGGGTCGGTGCTCCCAGACAGGCATCAGTGCAGCGGCAGTGTGCTCACTGGCCTGGCCGGGATGGGAAGAGCGGGTGGCGCATCTAGAGAGTCTGAAGCCAGAGCACAAGTTAAAGCAATCATTAAGGCTGCTCTGAAATTATGTTAAGAGCCTGACAGTCTGCCATTATTTCAGCAAGCAGAGGAAATCAGAGGCACTCTTAGCACGTCCAGTTGCCAGCTCTGAATTCAGATTTGACCAGACCAATCACAAATAATTCAGTTATGGAAGCGTTAGGTACAAGAAGGGTGCTTCTGTGTCTCTTCACAGAGGTACGTGTTACATATCCTCTTACCAAGTAGAATGTCTTTCCTTGTTTCCCTCTCTCCTTGTTCTCCTCTCCCCTGTGTTGGAAGTATGCTCTCCAGGCGTGTTTTCCTTATATATAACAAGATAGTGAGGCCTCAATCCAATGCATTTAACATAGTCATGCTGCCAGTCTCCCTATCCTGCCCCATCCCTCTCTCCTAGCACTTGGTTCCAGCCCAACCCCCATGTTCTTTCTCCTTCCTCAGTTGTAGGGATTTTCGTTGCTGTGAGAGGACAAAGGTAACCAAACTGCTACTGAAAAAAACACTGATTTGTTTTTCCTTCACTGGGCTGGTTTTCACATGAATAGTTTCCCAAATCAGTCCCCAAATGCTTTGATGGCACAACAGAGTGGGTAGAGCAGTTATAGGAACATGGCTGGGGGTGAGAGTCCTTAGACTGCCATTGCTACAAAACAGGATAGGAAAAGAAAAGCAAGAACCTTAAATCACAGCCAAAGCACAACATATTTAGGGGCTTGGGTTTGAAAACCCAAGCACCATCTTCTGCAACATTTACATTCCTCTGCATATTAACTTCTGGCCAAGTTTCTTGCAAGCAGAGGCAGTATTCACCAAGTTTGAATTCCTGAGGCTCTCGTCTGTGGATTTTCTTCTGTTTAGCAATAGGAAAAGAGAGGAAATTGTGAGCCTTCACTTCAGTTGTGGCTTTTCCCCTTTCTGAGATGACTTACCCATTGTGGGATCAGGTAGCCCTGGGATCCCTCTGCCCCTTGCAGACCAGGAGTAACTCCTAGATCCCTTCAATGGCCTGGGGACATGGGGTGCTAAGGGAGACAGTGTAGCCATGGCCGAGGTGATCACTGTGACATCAGGGACTCATGGTGGCTTTTCTGTAGGACTTTTTGTTTCCTTGGTGGGGATTGCTTCAGGGATGCCACCAAATGATTCAGGTCACCCTGCAACATGGTTTGTATCAATCACAGTTTTGGCTAGGAGCTGTGACATTTGGCCATCTCTGGCTGGGCCCCAGAGACAAGAAAGGAGCCTGTCTGCCAGCTGAGCTTTGGGTCCTCCCTGGCTCCACAGACTCTGGGAGAACAATGGGAGCCTTTGGCCTGGCATGGGCAGTGATTCAAGGAGTGCATCTTTTGTTTTGGCTGTTTGGTTACACGTCTCCTCTTGGATGTTTGTGCTGAACAAGAGGCACTTGTTCTCTCACCAGCTTCAACAGGGCTGAGTCCAGATGGATTTGTGCGTTAGGAGTAGAGAGCCAACAACATGCCTACCCCATCCCAGGAGCAGCCTGCTCTATGCACGTGAGCTTTTCCCCCATGCTCCCAGGAGCAGGAGTGAAAACCCACTTTGCTTCAGCCTTGCCAGAGCAGGGTCTGGGTACCAAGTCCACAGGGCAGCTCTCAGGGCTTTCTGCTTTGGGGAATGCTCTGATGCTTTATGTATGCAGGATGTTCAGATTTATCCTCTAGCTGACAAGTAATTTGCTTATCTGCTTTAATTTGCTGAGCCTTTTTATTTTTAAGAAATCCTTCATTTATTTTCAAAAACCCCACACTTCCCACCACATTTGAGAGATCTGTGTGAAGGGGAGGGTGACAGGGCTGCTGGGGGCCATGCGGTCCATTGGTAGCCTGCATGCAGGGGTCTCAGGGTGTGAGGCTGCCCGGGCACATGAGTCAGCAGTGGCTGATGATTAAGCAGGGTATGGGCTTGGTTTACTTTTATCCCTGCTGAGAGCCTTCTCAAGCTAAGATGGTTTAAGTTGTCCTTATACTCACATTAATAAATGCTGTGCTGTGAGAGTGTAAACACAGGAAAAGAACTGGGGAAAAGAACTTTTAAAAAAATCAGATTGGTGCAGTGCAGTCAGGACATTTCTTTTCCTAACAGGATATAGGATCAGAGGGAAAAATTACACAATATATAACGTGTGTTCTGGGGCAGGGGGGCAATAGACAAATTAGGCATGGTGTTGGCTGAGCTGGAGAGACTGTGGAATGAGACAATTTAGCAATAGGTCCCTGCAGTCATGTGCCCCCTGAGCTGGGGCTGCAGGCAGGTGAGGAGATACCACAGGGTCCAGCTGTGGTGCACAGCTGGTCATGGTTCAGCACCCACAGGGCTCACTGCCAGTAAAAGGGCAGGCAAAGTTTTGGTTGGGTGAGGGTCCCAGACAGAGCTGCCACCATACAGGTATGGGGCTAGCCTGCCTCACTGGCAGCTTCACCACAGCATGTGAGACAGCTTCAAGCCAGCAGAGCTGCCAGCCAGCCTCCATCTGCCTCAGGAGGAAACCCAGGTGCAACAAGCTGGTACTTCATGCCCCATGGGTGGACAAGGAGAGCCTCCAGGCTCCTCAGCTAGGTTCTGCAGAGGCAAGAGAAGCACCATGGTTGTGACCATCCTCGCCTTTGCTTGAGTGTCCTCGTAATAGTATCCTCTGGAAATGCAAACCTGCTCTTGGGATGTGGCCAGTTTTCTTCCCTGGCCAAAGTTGGTCATGGAGAGAAAACCCCTAGTGTGGGTGCAATTTCACTGCTGGCTGCTGGAGTCTCCTTGGAGGTCCTCTGTGTGCTAGCACAACAAACACAGGATCCTAAGGGAATGGCTGACTGCCTCCACACAGTCCCCCAGGCCACACCAGAGGAGAGGTGGGATCCAGCCTGCAGGGCTGCAGACAAAGCCAGGAAGTATTGCTGGTCAGGAATTTCAGGGGAGGGCATGATTTCCACAACAATAAATGCATCTGATTATTTGATTAGAGAGAAGATGAGGTCCCCAGGAGGAGGGCCTCACACACAAAAGAGGAATAACTCCTGACCCCACTGGCAATGACAGGGCAGGAAGATGAGGGCAATGTCCTATTGAGGCTTTGATCAGTTGGGGTCAAGCATGCAGGCTGCTAACATGGCTGAAACCAGCTAGGAGAAGGAGATCCCTGCCACAGTGTCATGCCCAGCCCTCACCCCTGTCTACAACAACTGTTCACATCCTGTCTAGGGAGCAAGATGAGAACCTACCTGAGCAGATGCCTGCCTCTTGGCCTTCCTGACTCCAACAGGGCCCCATCTGCTTTGAGCCCTGCAGTGCCCATCCCTCTACTCCTGCTGCTTTTTCATCTGCATCTCCTGTGACAAGCTGAGGAAAGAGGCTCCTTGTGCCCCTTTGTAACTCCTCTTGCTATGGTGCAAATGGAGAGATGCTCAAGTGCTGATAGCAGTGGGGAGGCAAGGCAGTGATGGTAGGGCAGAGAGGATCATTTTCCAATTCCACCTTTCCTGGGCAGTTGCATAGTCTGGTATTAGTCATGGACAGCTGAGGATTTTCCTGTCCCCTGGAGGGTTGAGCTGTCCCACTTCATCTCTTCAATGAGTGACCCTGGGGACTTCTCTGCATTTCAAGGGATGGTTCTCCTCAGTGGTACCAGCAATTGGTGATCCTGTGATTAACTGATGGTCTTGGATCGAAGCTGGAGAAAGTGTTTAGTGTAGCTGGTTTACAGATGTTCTCTGACTTCCTAATACAGGCAGCCCCAAAGCCATGGAATACCAGCATGAATTCCTCCTGCAGAAGAAGCCCTGGACACTAGAGTATCATAGTGTATAGAATGGGCTTGGAGATCTGAGTTGCACCTTTACTCTGCCTGGGACTGAGCTACAGTATGTGTAAAAGTAACTTGTATTTGGCCCACAGCACCACAGTACTTGAAAACAAGAGTAAGAAAGAAACAACTTGGCACATGGAAACTGGAGCTCTCCAACATCCTTCTTGACTTCTGCTTGAAGAGGAGCACTGGCTGCATGTAGAAATCACTGTCACTATGAAAACCAGGGTAAGCACACAAAAGAAAAAGAAAAAAGGAGAGGGAGAGGGAGAGAGAGAGGGAGAGAGAAAAAAGGAGGGGAGGGGAAGAGAGAGGCGAAGGGAGGGGGAGAAAGAGGGGAAGGGAGGGGGAGAGAGGGGGGGAGGGGAAGAAAGAGAGAGAAAGAGAGAGAGAGAAAGAGAAAGAAAGAGAAAGAAAGAGAAAGAGAAAGAGAAAGAGAAAGAGAAAGAGAAAGAGAAAGAGAAAGAGAAAGAGAAAGAGAAAGAGAAAGAGAAAGAGAAGAAAGAGAAAGAGAAAGAGAAAGAGAAAGAGAAAGAGAAAGAGAAAGAGAAAGAGAAAGAGAAAGAGAAAGAGAAAGAGAAAGAGAAAGAGAAAGAGAAAGAGAAAGAGAAAGAGAAAGAGAAAGAGAAAGAGAAAGAGAAAGAAAGAGAAAGAGAAAGAGAAAGAGAAAGAGCAGCCATTGTAATTTTAGGTCTCTATACAGAATTCAGACTGCATAGGTGCTGTATGCAACTCAAGGCAAGCCTTGAAATGTTGATCCTAAGTTATACTTAATAGTTTATCTAATACGAAAAAACCTGTTACATCTGCCTCCCTCATGTGTGCTCTGTGCAGGCTTTCCGTGTGGACACAGAGTGGAATAGGCTGGAGCACTTGAAGTTTGAGCAGTGCGTGCTTCATAGCCTCTCTCACTCTCTAAGCTCTTCCCAAGCACCAAGGCCACAAGAAAAGGGTTGTTGCAGTCTGTTTGTCATCTCACACCCTCAGTGAATCATCCCAGTATCATCTGGCTCAGAGCTCCTAGGAATCTGGGTAACTTTGACAGAAACTGGAGGTAATGGCCTGGGAAATATAGCAGAAGAATTTGGGGGAACCTGAGACTGTAAGATAAGACTTTTCCCTGATTTGTCTTGAGACTTAGGTCTCTGCCTAAGAGTGCAGCTAGTGCAATCCTTTAAATGGGCACTACTTCAGAGATATTGACTTACCAGTGGCCTGACTACAATTCCCTGTGAAGCTTCAACTTGTGATATGCATGTCACTAAGAGACAAACAATACCATCTGCAATCTGCCCCTTTGAGATGTTGTCTCTGTTTATAGAAAAGAAGGGGTTGGCCAAAGTCTGTTAAAATGTATTACTTCCCAACATCATCCTTAAGGAGTCATATGTTTCAATGGGACAGTGAAAACTGTCTAATGTCAGTCTCCTTGGCTTCTCCCTTGCAGTGACTGTGGCAGAGGGATAAGGACGCTAAAAATTACATTTCTGTCCTAAAATGTTTTAACTTATTCAAGGGTGTATATGTGTAGACAGAGTACTAATATTGCACATGGCTGTTGCCCTGAGACCTCTGCATCACCAGGAAACAGACCTCCCTGGAAACCTGTGGGTAAAGGAGACTGAAACCATGACCTCAGAGAACAGAGAAAATTTTGCAGAGCAAAAAGAGATGCTTGTGTCACCTTCCCATACCTACAGGCTCTGAGGTGATTACCAAAAGAATCAATAGGTCCATCTTAAGCTAATGAAAAAAGCAGAGAAGAAAGATGCCCTCCCCGGCCTATACCCACATTCTCATTTAACTTGGGCAAAAAAACTAGAACCAGAGAAGGGCAACGAAGTTGGTGAGGGGTTTGGAACACAAGCCCTATGAAGAGAGGCTGAGGGAGCTGGGGTTGCTTAGCCTGGAGAAGAGGAGACTGAGGGGTGACCTTATTGCTCTCTACAACTACCTGAAGGGAGGTTGTAGCCAGGCAGAGGTCTCTTCTCCCAGGCAGCCAGCATCAGAACAAGAGGACACAGTCTCAAGCTGCACCAGGGCAGGTTTAGACTGGACATTAGGAGGAAGTTCTATACAGAAAGAGTGATTCCCCATTGGAATGGGCTGCCTAGGGGGTGGTGGGGTCACCGTCATTGGAGGTGTTCAGGAGGAGACTTGATGGTGTGCTTGGTGACATGATCTAGTTGTTTGATGGGTTGGACACGATGATCTTGAAGGTCTCTTCCAACCTGGTTTATTGTATTGTATTGTAAAACATGCCTAGATAGGAATTCTCCACCAGAAGCAGAATTTTATACTCACTCACAGCAGGTGACTTCATGTGGTATACAGCAGTGGGAATTCATGTAATGTAATAACAAGAAAGGATTTTTAGACTTGTCTCAGGAACCCCGCTAGTTCAAACATTGTAAGAAAAGAATCCCAAACCTTCATGTCCATCTACATCTTTGAGACAGAGAAATGCATCCCCACTTTGAGCCTTGTTCTTTATTTTGAAAAATTACTGCGGGAATCATGGGCAAACAGCACCTCACATCTGAACTGCTTTTTTACTAGCAGAATTAAATACCACAGAGCAGCTGGTTAAGCAGCTTAGTAAACCTTAAGCTCCTTAGTAAACCTTTCACTAGTCGTTTGCACAGGATATGGCAGGACCAGGCCCAAACCTAGATCAGGGCTTCTACAAGACAGGTAATAAGGAAAAGTCTTCCAGTGCTGCCTCTGGGGTGAAACAGCAGTACAACACAGCAGAGCAGGACAGAACATGAAAAATACAGCATGCACTTAGCGCTGACAGCCATAATGTGATGTGACCCCAGTCACATTGGTATTTGATTAGGGAATGTGAAGGCATCAGAAAAACAGCCCTGCTCCTAGGAGAAAAATCTTTCATATCTCCAACAGTCAAACCTTCAGCTTTGTTTTATCTGGGAGATGGTATCTAAACACTTTAGCAGAACAGACTGTTCTACCAGACTGAATTAGTCCCCGTGTGTCCCTGTGCACTGGACTTTCCCTCAGGGACACTGGCTGAAGGGGAAGTGGCTTTGCAGCAGTCCCAGAGGAGGTTTGTGGCAGACTCCATGGTTATTTGTGAGCTTCCCATGTGCCCACTGTGTGTAGGGCTGTAGCTATCACATGGTGGATAGGGAGAGTTTGTGAATTTCTGTGAGATGCTTTCAAGTTCTGTTATTAGCAGCTGATTGAGGGGGTGGCAGAAGGGGGAGACAAACTTTATATGTTGCAGCAGTCACAGGCTCAAGCCACCAGTGTCAAACTCTCTCTGTCTCTGTGCTTCAGTGCTTCAGAGAGGAGCTAAGCATAATCAGCCATTATGAAAGAACCTTTTTAGGGGGCAAAGTTAGAGGCTCCAGCTTTCCTCTTCCCCCTCCTCACCCTCCCTGCACTGCACCACACATCTGTAATATTTTATCCCAGTCAGTTCAGTTTTGCTGCTGAAATCTGCCTGCCTCCCTCTGTCCTGACATTTCATTTCCCTTGAAGTGAAGTAAATAAATGTAGTCACAACCCTATGTGTGTACTGAAGCCTGGAGTGCCAGGAAGCAACTGGTGTGTCTGATTTTCCAGTGAAAGTCCAGGTGCAATCTCTGCAGCACTGCTACTGTCTGCCTTTCAAGCAGATGTCTTCATCTAAGCTCCTGCCGCCACCCCACTCCCTTTGTGTATCGGTGCAGGGAGGACGGGAGCGGGAGACAATATAAATTAATATCCATTGGAATGACAGCAGCTGGTGCCTTCCATAGCTGTGAACACGTGTCTTAGAAGTAGAGTGATTAGCTGTAAAACTGTAGAGCTGAATGTTTATGCTTGATCAATTACAGGAGAACAATAGATGGGGTTTTTTTCTAAGTGGGACGAGTGAGGAGAGGGATGCTTCAGCCGTGAGATCTGTACGGGACTTAGACTACACACCTCTTAACATTTGAGGGACAGACTCATCTACCCAAAGCAAGGAGCATGCATGAATGAATTAGGCAAAGCTTTCCAGTACAGGAGTGTGTAGGCATTCAGCTATACGAAGACATTTTAGTTTGTTTCATTACCTAGAACCTTTTCTACTCCCCTGGCTAAACAGAAGTGGTTGTGTCAGAGAAGCATCCCATGGCTGCACTGTGGGACAAGAGCCTGCCTATAGTTTTGATTCCAATTCCTTAGTAGCTCTAATTGCAAACACAGCCTGTGTCCCTCCTCACGTCTCAAAAAAAAAAAAAAAAGAGAAAATTGAGTTACATTTTGCAATAATTCTAATGGAAATGCTAATGGGATGAACAGCAGTACAAAGCCAATGAATGACCCAGCAATCTCATCTGTGCTTGCAATGGATGACCATCCAAATCATCTTCAGGTAATTCTTCCTCTCATTAGCAGCACAATAACTCAGGTATTTCCTATAATTTTTTATCATGGCTGGAAACAGAAGTAAGCTCATGCAGTATGCAAGTGTTACAGCATGTGTTGGCTGTAAATCTGTTTGGAAGTGGCCTGATCCTGTTCCTGGTTAAACCAGTGGGAATTTAGCCATTGACTTCAATGGAAGCAGGATGGGATTGGGTTTTTTAACTTATTTTAAAGTGGGATTTAGGATTTTTGGAATGAAGTTTTCAGATTCACAGCTACATTTCAGTACTTGGCTTGAACTCCTGTCAATTCACCTTGCATGTGTTTAACAGATGGGGCTTCTTTGCTGCTTTTTGTTTGGCATCAGCACTGTAACCGGACTTTCCTCAGTGACAGCCACCCAGGACCTGGCACACACAGGACCCGTGGCTGTGCTGTGGAACTGAGACAAGAGAAGGAGGGAGCTCACTTTGCCTTCCCTGAGCACCTTTGGTCTGAATGTGTTAGAGCACTTTGAAGAGAAAGCAACTGCCTCCATATTTTTTGGTGGGTGAAAAACCCAAATGTTTCTTAGAGCACAAAGAAAAGAGTATGTGGGGGCTCTGCTTTGCCTGGAATGAGTCTAGTGACTGTGTTGTGTCATGTGAAATGGAGGAAACTGCTATCACTGTGGCTTGCTTAAACTACCCATAGCTGTTTGGGATATCACTGTGTTGGAAGTATTAGGATATACGCTTTTAAGCTTAAGTTTGTGAGTAAAAGAGGATTATATATGGTATATGACCATATTTCTCTGCTGCTTCCATAGTAACTTTGGAACCACTGGGCAATTTCAACAGAAACACAAATCTCTCTCAATGTTTGTAAAAACAACTGGAGAGAGAGGGCAGAGAGACCATGTTAGTGCCATCACAACAGGAAAAACCGAAGCCCAGCCTTTACTATGCACCCATGGATCTAACAACATGCTAAGCACCCCTAGGAATGCAGTGTTCATTTGTCCCATTGCTCACAGCTAACTGCTTCATTGATAATAATTTTTTGGTGGCTACAGTATGATGTATCCACCTTTATTTTTTCTCTTCCAAGAATACACCCCCATGCTACTCCTTTCTAGCATTGTCTTTGCTCTTACTTGGCTTCCTTGCTGAGTACTTTCAACTCCCCCTTCCTATCTCTGCCTCTGCCCTGCTCCCCCTGAAGAGAGCCCCAGGCTCCTCTGCCAATTGTCTTCTCACTTTCCAGGGAGATATTGCTTCTCCTTCACACTCTGCTAGCAGTGTGTCATCTAAGCCCCTTTCTCATTACTCACTCAGGGCACCCCCTCTCAGCTGCTGATAGTTTACAGCTTGTGCCTCCACCCTCTCCATCTGAAATTTCCACCATAACAAAAAACTCAGGAATGAGGCAATTAATATGTATTCTTTCAATAGGAGGTTTAAAAACAAAAAGCCTCTGCAACAACTTCCCAGTCAGAACCATGGAGACTATTGTAAGGCAGAAAAACCTAAGAAACAGCAGCTGTAACATATATTTAAAAGCCTTTATTCTTCCCTATCACAATGTGGCAAAAGAGACTAAATACAGCTTTCCATTTGTTTAACTAAAAGCTGCCATTCCTCAGTCTCTTTGATGATAATGATACCCACAGTTACAATCAAACTTCAGTACACACATGGAAAACTTTGTGCTCTGTACCAACTTTGTTCGGTGTATTATTAATAGCAAGATTCATGAACCCAAATGCTCTGAGGTGCTGAGAGCAAGGGAAAGCCTGACTGTGCTGGGCTTATGGTTGATGCTGATAAATGTAGCATACTGAGAAGGAAAAAGAAAAACCTGCAACTGAGTATTGTTTGTACTACAGTAGCCACTCTACCTGGCACATGGGTAGAGATCATTCAGGAGTTCAAAATCGAGTGGAGAAGTTAGCAAGAGTATGAGAGGAACGGTTTTTTCAGTTTCATGCTGCTAACATACTGCCCACAGGCTTATGCTGATTGGGTCCTGGGTCATTTGTCTGGCTCAGGAAGATGGAAAGACCCTACTAATTCTTTTAATGTGTGGCTGCATGACCACAAAACTACCCCTCATATCAGAGTCCCTGATAGTCATTATTCTAGTGCATCTCATTACTTCAGCAAAGTCTCTGTCCTGAGACATAAGTCTGAACTTCTGAGAAGCACAGCCTGAATTTGTGGAGGGCCACATGCTCATAATGTCCTGTGAAGGCAGCTGAAAATAAGGGTGAAAACATTGCCCTGCCCTACAAGCTGCCCAGAAAATGGGTAAATTCCTCACTATTCCTTCCTGCAAGTTCCTGTTCCCTGTAGGGCTATCCAGTGTAGCTATTGGAGGCATGGGCTTTAGTGCCACCCTATTTACTGTGAAGCAGCCTTCGCACCTTTGGTTTCCATGAGATGCTATACTGAGAAATCAATGGCATCTATGCGCAGAACACTGGGATTCTGTACACACCTCTTGGGAAAAAGAGCTACTCTGCAATAATAAGGAACCAGCCCCATCCCCAAAGGAAAAGAGAGATGACTGTGACTCAGAATGTTCACAGGGAAAAGAAGCAAGGTAGAGCTCCTCTGAGATTATAAATTTCTTGTCTAGGAAGTGGCATAAATGTGAGGTCTGACTTGAGATGTGCACTATGTGAAAGGGAGGCTTATGAAGATGACTTTCAGACAGATACATCCAGCAGAGCTGTCTCCAGCAAGATCATAGCAGCACTATGAAATTTTTAGGAAGGTAAGCATGTATGTAAGTTCTGTGCCAAACATGCTTTGAAATGTTCTCAAAACATAGGAGTGTTTGGCTATGATGAAAACACAGCTCAGCCTTGCTTCCAGGTTTCAGCTGGGATCCTCTAGATCTGTTCCCTTTCCTATCCTCATCAATCGCTTATTAGCAGAGTATATATTGCTTTTTTCTGTTATGAGATTAAATTTTGGGGTCACTAACACAAAGCAGTGTCTCCCTTAGGAATCACTGACTTTTGGGAACATCTTCATTTAAATGCTCCATGTTGAAAATCCATCTCCAAACAGCTAGGTATCCAGCAGCATCAGAAGAAAGTTCCTACCTCTGACATTGCACAGGCATGGTCAAATGGCAATCTTTCCCTCAACAGTTTACAAATTAACTAAATGCAAAAGTAATCCACAGACTTGTCATCTACATTGTATCTGGCTCTTGGTTTTTGTCTGATTTGTCTCTTCAGATTGTAAACTGTTTGAGGTAAGAACTGTCTCTGACTCTGTGTTTGGACAGCAGAGGAGTGCTAGTCCTTGCAGAACCAGGTACTGTAATACAAATAAGGCACAATAATTTATTTTAATATTAACATCAAAGAAAATAAAAGATTAAAAGGGAAACAAAACCTTTCATAGCCCAAGGCTTCCCCTGATGACAATGCTCCAGAAGAATGTGCTATCTACTGGAGGGAGTGTCTAACCCCAGTTGCTGAGAGTGCTGTGCAAAGTACCACCAAGGGAGCCAACACTGGAATGTGCCTAAGCATGGGGGAAAGAGGGGAGAGGTCAAAAGCTAAAGCATGATAAGCAAAGGAGAAATCCCTTTAAAATATACACACACATTTCTTGCCAGGATCTATCAAGTCAAGAGCCAAAGTATGGTAATGGCATTTTGTTTACAAGGAAAAAGAAATCACTTCTGGCCTAAGAATTTGCTTGCCAAGTTTCAGGCAAGGGTGATAGGGGGACAGTGGGGTGGTGGTGGTGTCTAAATGACTTGTGGGTTTAAGAATTTGTGTATTTTTAAGGAGGTGTTTTAATAAGATTGCTGCCATGGCCCTTTATAAAAACAAGCACACAGACCTGTAAGTACTAACTACAGACCATGCCACACCATGGACGCCAGTTCAGCAGAAATCAATAGCAGCACTTAAAGACATCATCCTGGCTTTGCAGGGCACAACCACTTGTGTCACATCCAGACATCAGTGAAGTTGACTGGATGAACTACCACTAGCTTCAGCAGACTTTAAATTAGGCCCTTGGTTTGTGATTGTAACTGGGTAGTGGTCCACAAACATGCCCCTCTAATTCAGTCAGTGGAAGATTTGCTGTTGACTGTTGGTCCAAATGGAGGTTTTACAGAGTGAAGCTGACTGGATGCTGTTCTGCAGAGACCATGTCAGTAGGCCATTTTAGGTGCTTATATCAGATGAACAAGCAGACCTTGAGACACCTCACACTAGCAAGGTTATTTGATTTTTTTTCAAGAGTCTTAAATGTACCTCAAGTTTATGGTGGGGTAAAAAACTCTAGCCCAATTCAAAGCCCTTGGTATCAAAGTTAGCAGAGTTGCCAGAGTCTGTTAGAGTGATAAACAGTCTTTACAGCTCCATGGTCTCCTCTTTGCAGCTCCATGGTCTCCTCTTTGCAGGTGAGGAGAAGCTGCAGGGGAGTGGCACCTTCCTTGCAAGGTGAGAGTCAGCACCAGTGGCTGTGTGGAGAAGGACACCAAAGTGAAGTGGGAGCAGGAGAAGCAGCTCATGGTAGCAGCTCACTTTGGATTTTTTTCTGCAGCAGTTTCTGCTGCCATTAGCAATAGCCAGGCCCAATGGCACTCTCCAGTCTGAGTCCCTGTGTGACCTACACCTCCATTTCCCCTTCCGGGTCCATTGAATGTGCCAAACAACAGCACGCATCATCTTGTGGCGATTATTTCTGCCTAATGTACCCAGTCAGTGGGATTTCAGTGAACATTAAAGCAATAGATGGAGCTTTTAATAAAGTTAACCTGCTGAAACCAGGAGAGCTTTTGGTCAAAGTATACCTGAAAGCCCTGGATTACACAGCAGCTGCTTCAAAAGAAACCCATTGCCTCCTTTCATTCTACTGCTGTATGGAGAAATAATACAGCACCTTTATATTCAGTCTAATTTAGTCAGCCTGCTGAAGTCTGAAAGCTTTTTTTTATTACCTCTGAAGATGCAGGGGCTTTCCTCTCCACAGCTGGCACTGCCAAGCCCCTGCAAAGGCTGCTGCTCAGAGCAGGCCCCGCAGCATGCCTGTACCCCTCCCATCACTGAGCCCCTCCTGAGCTGCAAGGAATTGCTCTCCTCTCTGCTAATCTGATGATGGATTTTAACTCCATTAGTTTGCTTCCTCTCTCCTCTTCCATATTTTCTGCTGTTTATTCATTTTCTCCCATCCCCTTGTTCTCTTTGTTTCCTTTGCTGCTTCCATTCTCCACTCTTCTCCCCTTTTTCCTCTTGTTTTTTCCCCTCCCTTTTTTTCATTTCTCCTTTCTAGGTTGCCTCAGCACTCCCCTCATTTCCCCCTGCAGTGGTGTTGTTCCCCAAGTCTCCTTGTAGCCCTCCACCAGCTCCTGGCACTATGGCAGGGCAGGACTGGCCCAGGGCCCATGATGACTGCCTGAGCTTCAGGCCACGCTGTAGCGGGGCAGTGCAAACACTGTGGAGTAACCTCTGGAGGCCACCTGAGAGTGGGAGAGAGAGGTGAGATATTAGCCCCCTGCTACCCTGCAGGCAGGCTGGTATCTGGAAAAATGTTGGAGGGGCATGTTAGGAGGAGGTGAGCAGTAACAGTGTGGGCAGGAGTGGGGTGGCTGGACAGTACTAGTAGGCAAGTGCTGACCTGCTACAGTGCCCACAGAGCCTAAAGGGCAGCCTCTGGGCTCTCCCTGCAGCTGCTGCTTTCAACCACAGATTAGCAGCTGTGGTACACCCCATGAAAAATTAACTGGGCAGCTTGCTAATTAAGCCACCTCTACACTGAAAGTTTATGGACTTGAATGCAACTGCCAAACTGCTTTCTCCAAGTCAGGGTATTGGCCTGCTTCTTGAGTATGGACAAATTCCCAAGCAAATAGTCTGGCTGAAGACTAGGGCTAATGGGATGCTAAGGTAATTATTGGCTATTTGTGGCTATAAAATGAGATCTTGTAATCATGCACCTGATAGACTAATAAAAACATTTTATGTGATGCACTTAGAGCTTTTTAGCTGAGGATCTCAAAGCACTATGAGGAGGAGGAAAACTGCAGCCAGAAGTCTGTGATCCTGCAAGGAGTCAGGAAAACAGCCCACACTGTCTGCCCCCATGTCCTGTGCTCCCACTCCTTGCCAAAAATGTTTGAATCTCTGCTCTCCTGCTGACTGACAATACTTAGGGTTTTATCTAGGCCAGGTATCATTTTTCCCTGCTCTCATTCCTAACCCTGTTTCAGTCTTGCCATGTTGTTTTCTCTGGAAGGCTGTCAAGATCTGCATTGGAAATAGTATGTTTTGACATAGAACCGAGAGACCATGTTTGTCCAGCTACTCTGGAGCCCAGAGAAGGTTTCAGGAATACATGACACCTTGATTTTAATTTTATTTTCTTTTAAGTCAGGATTGAGAAAAGCCTCTAAGGAAAAGCTGGGGGGTTCCTGCTTTACAGACTCCTCCTGATGGTCAGTTCATAGGATGAGAAGAACTCATTTGGAAAGAGGAAGCTGTGATTGAAAATAAATGAGACTGTATGGTCAATGCAGAAAAGAAACTACAATTAGAGAGAAGAGCAGAGCTGAGGAGTGCCAGGGAAACTCCTAGGGATGCGGGCACTTGGGTCAGCAGCAGGGAATTAGGCAGTGCTTGAGGAGGCTAAGGCTGAAGGTTGGGAGACATGTAACTGCACCATGACTCTAACACTTGGGCTCCAAAATTCCTTCAACTAAATTTAATGCAGGTGGTATGTTAAATATTACAGTACCATTAAATTACATAGTCTCATTTTCAGTGAGGGTTTGTGGATGTTTCTGACATGCAGATAGAGAAAAATGCTTCAGTCCCAATGGGTTTGGCAAATGCTTACTCATGGCTTTTAAATACCCATTGGACAACTAAACAGAGAGCAAAGCCCTGAGCTCTTTGCCAGAAGTAGAACTTTTCCAGCGTGGAGCTGCTGAGGTCTAGCTTTGCTTGACACAAGGAGCAACATCCACAGCAGCAACAGCAGCTCCCCTTGGAAACAGACAGAGGCAAGTTCAAGGTGCGTAGCATCACCTTGTGCTCAGTTTCTTCAAACCTGAGAGGAGATCTGAGTCTTAAATGCTCCCAAAAGAAGACTCTTTGACTCTTTTGTGCCAGAGCTGGACTAGCAGTTATCACCAGCTTGGTTCCATCCTGTCCTGAACACCTGCAGTGGTAGAAACTGCAGTAGTACTTGCCTAGTATTTCAGTTGTTCATTTCTTTTCCAGATAGCTGCATGCTGTGCAGATGAGATTTGAGATCTGATGCTAGACACAGGGCTGGATTTGTGGAGAGCTATTGAAAACCAGCTGAGAGAAACCTATGTGGAGTAGCAGGTAAGTCCATTTCCCATCACCATTTTTGTTCCTAGGGTTATCTTCTTTTCATTCAGTAGCAAATCAGAGTTGATATCAGTTCAAGGTTGTGTTTTCACTCTTCTATTGACCTTAATCAGGAGAAACTCAGCCTGAATGTAATGCGAGGAAGATTGTCCCTGTGCTGTACAGTGTGTGAGATGGGACCATCTCCAGTTAGGGCTTGGTAACCTTTTCCTTTTCTACACACATCTTAAGAGAGGAATGATTCATACAGTGGGTTTATATTACACTCCAATATCTGTGTTATAGTTTGCAAGGGCTATTTATAAATGCCAAAAAAATCACACTTCGCTAGCTTGATAGTAGTCTAACTAAAAGCAAGTAGTAAATAATAGTTGCATAATTTCACATCAAAATACAATAAATAAGGCAAGTTGACTTGGTTGCCACTGGCTTTGCATTGAGTTCAACAGATGTTGGAGCACATTTGAGCCACAGAAGATGCAATGTATCAAAACACACAGAAGGAAGAGGGATGTAACAGACCTCATGGCTGAAGTATCAGTTCTATCTGCCAGGCCAAATCTGTTGCTGTCAATGAACTTCCACTGGCCTCGGAGGAACGTGGTGCATCCATGTTGGGTGTACACACTCAAACAGGCTGGCATCGTGATTTCATTGACGTGAGCTGGTGATGCTTCCTGTAACTGATAGACAGCAGAGTACAAAATAATTAGTCTCATCACCCTAAATGAATACCAGTGAAATGTTCGTACTTTCCCTCTCACCCACACAATGATGTATCTTACTTCTGCCACATGCCAGTATCTCTTCACTAATTACCAACTTTAAAAAAATGAGGTAACATAGATTTAACTCCTTTGTCTAGTATGTATTTGGAAGTTGGAATCTATAAGGACTGATCAACAACAAATTATTTTTGAGTGAGTGTGGGGGTTAAGACTTATTTTACTTGTGTTCTGAAATAGGATGGAGGTGTGAGCTAGCTCTGCTTTGCCAGGTACCAACTTTTAAACCTGTTGCTGTCTGTAAATTTCAGTGGCAGGTAAATGCAAGGTGTTGGCAGTTCCCAGCCAGGCAGGGATTCCTCACCTTCTAAGGGACAAAGGTGACCAAACTTTCTAAGAACTTATAAGGTGATTAGGTGAACGCTGCTCTCGGCTTGGTTTTTAAAAAGCAACTTTGTGGTCGGGAGTATGGAAGTCAGCCGTGGTGCTGTCTAGGGTAGATTTCGCATTTGTCCCTTTGGGCCGCAGCAGAGGTGTCGGAAGAGAGGGAGCGTGTGCTCCCGGTTCCTGCTTCCCGCCCAGCCACGGCGGCTCCGGCCGAGGCACGGCGCTTCTGTCTCGACCAGCAGTGGCAGAAGCCCACGAGCCAGGGACAATCCTTGTCCTGATGCTCCCCCATCTGACAATTTCTGGGTGTCTCCCTTCGCGCAGCCCTGCTCTTTCGCAATTATGTCAGTCGAGAGTTTTGACTCCTGCCTGCGCTGCGAGGCCCTGAGCGCTCGGGAAGGGGCCGACCAGCAGCCACGCAGGGCGGCGCGGCCGGAAAGCGCTCAGCACCGCAGAGCCTCTCCGCTCCCCCTTCTCAGCGCTGCCGGAGCCCCAACGCTGCCAGAGCCCCAATGCTGCCGGAACCTCCGCGCACAGCCGCGGGCGGGGCGCGGGGCGGGGCGCGGCGGGCGTGGTGCGCAGGGGGCGGGGCCCGCGCTCGGCGCTGACAGCCACATGCCGCCCTGCCTGAAAAGGCTGCGAGGCGCCGGCGGGGAGAGAGAGGAGGTGCAGACGGCGCCCCAGCTCGCACTGCCGCCGTTGCGCCCCGTGGGATGCCGAAGAGCCGGCCCCGTGGGTCGCCCTAGGGGAGAGGCGCTCCACTGGCACCGCCCGCCCGCTGTCCGCTCCCGGGGGGAGGCCACCGCCGCCCCCGCTGAGCCCCGTCGGAGCCGTTTGAGAGTGGGGCGCCCACGCGGGGCGAAGCCCGGCCCCGCAGCCTCGGCTGTTGGGTGATTTTTGGTTTGGGGTTTTTTTTTTGGTTTGTGGCTTGTTTGTTTTTAATTTCTTGCGAAGGATGGATACCTTTCTTCTCGCCTGGGGATTTTTAGGGTTGTGCTTGCCCGGCTCCAGAGGGACGGCGGAGACAGGTAAGGCTCCCCCCGGGTCGGAGGATGCCCCCGGCCGCGTGTAGGATCCCTCTCAGCTCGCCCAACTTTCGGATGCCAGGGCGCGGTCTCAGGCGCACTCACAGAAGTAGGGAATAAATGAAGGATCGCAGCTCTCGCAGTATGGGTTTTGGGGGGTTCGTGCGTGTGACGAGGCAGGGATGGCGCAGTCCCCCCGGCAAGGCGCACGGCGGGTGTAGCCATGCAGCTTCCACCGCCTGGAGCGAAGGGGCGAGGAAACGGAGCCACATTAGAAAGTTGCGTGCTGTTTTATTGGGGGGGACGCGAGCAAGGGACGGGAAGCGGTAGGGACTAACCGCATTCTGGGCACCCACGTCCGGATGCCTGAGGCCCCGTGCCCGGCTGCAACCTCGGGAAACTTTAGGTGAGAAATTAAAATCATCTGCTAGGGAGCAGGCAGCCGGGAGCTGTGCAGAACAGCACTGGAAGCCGGCTAGGCTTAAAGGCGGTGGCGATACCCGACCGTTGAGGAGCCCCCGGGTAGCCTGCCCGCGGTACGGACGTGACCCGCAGTCCCTCTGCACGCGCCGGGATGTCCCGGGACGTGTCGGGTGCGTGGCAGGTTTTAGGGCGCGGGTGTGCTTTTCTGGGCTTCGCTTACGAGCTAGGCAGGGCTGTCAGGAGGTGCTGGGATGAAGCCCCGACGCTCGCGTTGCTGCGGCTTGGGGATAGGAGAGGGGTAAGGGCGGGCAGAGGCTCGGCCCTGTGCACTCCGGCCGCTGGCTTTGCGTCTGGCTAATGGGGGCTTCAGGGTCTTGACCTGGAACGGTCACTGGAGAAAGAGGATATGCCTCGCCCAGCCGTCTACCGCTCTCTTGAAGCTGTTTCTGTGGTCAGCGGCCCCGGAGCTGCCTGGCAAGACGGTGGTACCAAGCCAGCAGCTGCTGAGCTGTGGGTTTCTTTTCCCGTTACTCGGGGCCTCCGGACATGCCTGTGGGAACCCGGAGGGACGTAGGGTCCTGAGCCGCGGTCCGGCCAGGGCAGCGTTCGGTGGCAAGGCGCGATGTGCGTGCGTCGTCCCCGCTTTACCCCCGCTCCGAAGCGGCATGGCCACCTTGTAAAGGGAAGTGGGAGAGTCTCTGCCCCCTGATAATATCCCCCTTCTTTTGCAAGAGCAAAGCACAGACGTTCCCGGCAAACACGCTCAGCGTACACTAGGTTGCCGGTTGGCATCGCCTCTCTTCTTATGGTTATAAGGGAAGGGGGGGGGGGGGGGGGGAATCCCGTCTTTTGTTCAAATAGGAAAACAAGCGAAGAGGTACTCGATGGAGTAAAAGGGACGAAGTCCTAGGAGGCCCCTGCTGAGTACAACCGTCTTTTCAGATGGTTCTTGTTGCAGGGGCAGTGTCTGGTCTCCTGGAGTGGGTATTGTGCTGAGGCAGATCGGACTGTAACCTGAGGCTCACTCCTCAAGAGTGCACTGCCCAGCCTGGCTGCGTTCCCTCTGGCTGCTGAGCCCTGTGTGTTTGCCTGTGTGCACCTTCTTCTATCCTTGAGTAGACTCGGAATCAGGACTTGTAGCTGGAAAAGGGTTTATGAGTCAACTGTGTCTCTGAGGCCATTCAGTCGCTACAAGAAATGTTTTATTTGAACGCGGGATTTTCCCGGCAAAGTAGAGCATCACATGGTGTTGGACCCGGCAAGGAAGTTGTTTCCCTGCGGCTGACACCAGCAGCTGTTTGTCGAGATGTCGTGATTTGACTGCAAACCAAATTAAATTACTTTATTGCTAGCCCAGCAAGCAAAGGTATGGAGTAACGGGAGAACCTCGATCAGGCTGTGGAAGCTCCAGAAAATTATCCAGCCTAGTAAGAAAAACATGATGGATTTATGTTTCAGTCTGGTGTATCTGAAAGCCTTCCTCCATTATGAAAGTCCCTCTTAAGGTTCCCTAAGGGAGGTTAGTAGAGAGGGGAGATGATTTTAATAGACAATAATATGATAATCCGCATGGAAAAAGCTCTTGTGCGATATTTCTACAGTAAGAGATAAACAGTGCAGCTACCAATTTATATGTAGCCAAGCAAACCCTGAGGTAACCAGGGAGTGGAGTGGGTGGGAGACCCTGGAAGATAAATCTGAAAGCTGGATGGCTGTGTCTTTCATCTTCCTGTAAAAAGCAATCAAGTAAGAAACTAACATATTTGAGTGACCTGATACTGATCCATTCAGATGAGGTTTATAGAGCTCTGAGCAAAGCTCACTCTTGAAGCCTTTCAAATAGTTAATAATGTTAATTGTTAATTATTGTTAATAATGACTTGGGGGAGAGCAAGGAAGTGAAGGGGACCTAAATAAATTGCTGCCATGCAGGCACACAGCCCCACACACACCTTCATGCAAGCACTGAGTGCAATGCCTTTTGCCTGTCATGCTGTTTACTCAGCTCTTACTGGGCACAAAAGCTTCTTTTTTTTTTTCTTTTTTTTTTTTTTTTTTTTTGCCTAGGGGTGGGACAGGAACATCACTGAAAATGACCATACAAGCTCAGTGAGGGGCTCTGATCCAGGTTAGGATGCTGCATTTTCTTTTCCTAAATTTCCTGCTGCAGAAAAATTATGGTGTGTGGTATCCAGAGTGACAGACATAGTGGTCCCAGAGGCTCTTACAGAGGCACTACCCATCACCTTGCTCTGCTACTTGTCCCCAACTCCTTTCCCGGTATTTACTCTGTTTTGTACCTTGTGTGTGGCTTAGATGGTTTAAAATGAAAAAGCAACCTTTGCTGGGCTGGGGAAGGTAGTACTTCCCATCCCAGCAGCATGCTGCTCTGGCATGGATGGGTTGATTTCCTAGCAGAAACCTCCAGTGCCAGTAGGCTCCAGAACATGGTGGCCTGGTATCATAGGTAGCTTGAGAGAAGAAAGCATCCTTCGTGGGGTTTAGGAAACTGTCAGGTTCAGATAAGGCTGGGATCCTATCCTGTGGGACCCTTAGTTGTATTAATAAGGAAAAATTAATTTTTAAGCACTGGGAATGCTGCCAAATTATATGACCTCTGACAGACCAGCTGTGCTAGGAAAATAAATTGTCTGTATCTGAGACCTGTGATCCTATCTGAAATCTAAATAGAAGAAGACGGCATTTAGCCACCATAGTCGGGGCAGATTGCAGCAGCCTGGGAGCAAAGTGGAAGCTACTAAACTTGCTCTCCATTGTGTGGTGAAGTCACCACCACTGCACATCCCCGTGGGATCTCGGGTATACAGTTGTCTGATCTGGAAAGTGTGGAGAGCTGATGTGCTTGCACACACCCAAGCTGGAGCTGATGGTGTCGACACAGAGGTGGAGGCAGGAGCAGGGTGTGAATATTTTCAGCTCTACTCTCACTCTGTAGCAGCCCTTTGACACATTTCTAATTATAATACACACACAGACAAAGAGGTAGCTGGGCTATTTTCAAAATCCCTGTCTACACCCTGGTGGAAACCACAATACTAGCAACAACATAAATCAGGGCTGTTGCTAGCAGTGTTGCACACAGCTTAGTGCTACAGTAGCATGGTTTTAATCGTACTTGGAATCAAAGGGTCAGCCTTCCCCTGCCTGAGCCAAATCCCAATCTCGGAAGGCTGGATTCTGAGCCAGGCTTGATGCCTGTGCGGTGAAAAGACACAAGCGCAGGCACGGAGAAGAGATTTGTCAGCACGAGGTTGGCAGGCACTGGGCCAAATGCTTGAAACCACAATTCATATCTGTAACCCTTTCTACATGCAAGTGGTGCCTGTGTATCACAGGGTAACACTGGGGGCCAAGGCTTCAAATGCAGCCTTGGTGAGGCAGCCTCCTCCCAAACAGGTTGGGGGAAGGGGTACAAGCAGTCGGTTAGCATGCGGAATAGCCCAAAGTATTACTTGCAGGGATGGATGGGGTGGATCCAGAGACTTCCTGCCTGAATGGTTTTTTTTCCCTCTCTTCATACTTAATGAGTCAACGAAAATGGGCTCCAGAGATGAAGTGCTGGGTGGTGTCTTTGAAACCTACCCTGATTTTTTTTTCCCCCATGTGTTTGAGACAGAGGCAAGATATCTGCCCCAGCTGTTCTGGTGGGTCACCTCTAGCTGTGAAGTGCTGTCTGTGTGGGGCTTGAATGCCTGCCTTTCTCCACTATCTTCCTAGGAGGGATGTCAAGCCAAAAGGACACTCTTCCTCTCACTGCCTTGCTGCCAGCCATACACATGCTTTTGGATCCTGCCCTTACCTGTGCTTTCCCATTCACACCAGAGCCCCTCAGCAACTTTCTCCCTCATGAACACCCAGGCCTGCTCCTGCTTTCCTATGCCTGCTGAATATGTGCTCAGCAGGAAACAATGTGTTTAAGGCAATCACCAGAATGTGTAATAGCTTCGGTGCTAGTAGTGAGGCTCAGCAGCTGGGTTCAAGCGACCTATCATGAAGGCTGAAGCAGCTGCTGCTCGACAGCGTGCATGGGGGAAGCTGTAGCAAGACCTCTTGTCAAGTGGCTCCAGAGGCACTGCTTCCCAGCCCATCCCGTGTACCACTGTGGGCTGCCTGGATGCTCTGCAGCTCCAACAGGGCCCCTGGGAGGGAGGGCTGGGGGTGCTGTGGGATTCTGAGAGGCTCTGCCAGCCGTTTTGGGAAGAGGCAGAAATAAGCTGCTATTGCCCAGTGGGGAGAGCCACGTTTCAGTTTCAGAATGGACCCTGACAGATGGGTTCAAAACGTGCCAGGATGTTGGAAGGGTGCAGGGGATGGTGAGAGAGAAAGAGATGCACTTTTTCTTCTTGGGTTTGTTATAATAACAATGCTAATTAGTGTTTCAGAGGCACTGAACATCTTTCATCAAGCCTGAAGCTCTTTAGGGAGGAATCTTATGTAAATCCCTGGTTCTCTTCAATGTGTGGCATTAGAAATGTCTCTTCTTTTCCTCCATGGTCCTCAAACCAGCCTGTTACTTGATAGTATTTATGGGGTGGCTCAGCAAATTGTTTCATCCTTATAGTCTTTCCTATTGTAGCCTATAGGTAGGATTGCAGGCTGCTATGTAGGAAGCCTCTGCTTTTTCTGCCTCTGCTCTGAGCCCTCAAGCTTCCCCAAATCTCCATCTCCCTGCCTGTGGTACCATCAAGGTTTCATCAGAAACTGCTGAATCTGCAGCTTGAAGGTCTGTTAAAGCTGCTACCTATTCGTGGGAACTGGCAGTGTGTTGGGAGCCTTATACAGAGGCATGATTCCTGCAAGTTCAGTATATAGTTATCCTCCTCCCTTGCATGCATGCATGCACACATGCTTGCACACTTTCAAATGGAATAGCCAGGGTTGTAATTCCAGACCTATGAATTGTATTTTCAGGCAAGTCAGGAGAATTGTGTGCACACATATTTCTAAGAGTAATACCGTTAAGCTGGTTGCCCTATTGGAATAGCATTTGCCTGTGATATAAGATGACAAATAACAAAGTTAGCAAAGGTGGCACCATGTAAAATCAGGATATAAAAATCTCATCAAAGATACAGGGTTGGAGGGGGAGGGGAACCAAAACCCTGAAGTGACATAATTTAAAGGTCAAAGTTGCCGCTGACTGACACGGTGCAAAGTGATGCTAGCTCCTGGAAGGCAGCTATCCAGAAATGCAGGGGTAGAAATCAGCTGAACTCCAGTGATTTCAAAGCACATTTATCTGGATTTCCATGAAGGATTTGTCCCTTTCATTTTCCATGGTGAAACTTGAATAGGCCTCTGGTTTGGGTTTCCACTTAATTCTTCTGTGGATTAATATGTGCAGTTATCAAAAATCTCCACATCTCTCTCTTCCTCTTTCCAATACTCTCTTCTTATTTAAAAACAATTTTAAATTCTCCCTTTTTGCAAAGGCTTGCAGCTAAATTGTTACATTTCCTGAGCTTTCTGTTTTCCTCTCACTCCTGTCCTGCACTATAAAGTGAATATATGGCATCCCTCCCCAGTTGCCTTAGGAAGTGGTCAAATGGCTGCATTCCTCAACTGATGGATTGGTGTGTTTCTTTCTTGCTTAAACCCAGGCAGTGTTTTTATGAGCTTGTCCCATGATAGCCTTGAGATGCTTTGAATCAAACAAAATCCTAGTTCAGGTCACAAAAGCAGTCTTTAAAGTCTGCTTTGCTGCACCTCTACTTTAAAGGAAATTTTAAATAAACTGCTAAAGGCTCTCAATGAAATATTCAGGGTACTTTCCCTGGTTGTATGAAATCCCAAGATACGGCTGTAGGTACTGCTCTGCGTGTAAGTGCTTTGTGTTGTTTGGGTGTGTTTGTCCAGAAATTGTTCAGGAAGCCTTTGAAGCTTTATCTTGCAATCCAAAGCAAACATGCTCCTGCTAAAATGATCTACACTACTGAGGATAAAATATCTAATCTTATTAGCTTCTTCTGCACTGTCTTTCTTCTTGGCCAATGGCTAAGCTGTATCATTTAAATCTGAGAGTTTGTGTTCCTGCCTGGTACAAAATATATGGTTTGAGGTGAGAGCCCCTGCCATAGTAGCCATGCCCAGGCTCTCCCCCTGGGCCAGAACATGGGCAGTGAGGCAGGATGAACATTCATTTTAATGAATCCTTGATAGAAGAGATCTCCTTGTTGCCTCCATGCAAAGTGTTTTGATGCATATGGACCTTGGAAAACTTTGCTTCTTGAAGATCTGTGTGGCTCTAATGGTACTGAAACACAGGGCTTGCTGCCCAAGGGCCTGCATAAAGTCCAGCAGCTCTGTGAACAGTAGGTCATGCGTGCCAAGACCTGTATTTTGTTGTGCCGTTGGAGGGCTGGCAGGGCAATCTCCTTTGCCCAGTGCTGAATACTGGGTTGTAGAAATTCTCTGCGGTGGTTGGATAGCAGCGTGGAGCTGGGCTATGAGGGCCTCATGTGAGGGAGAGAAATATGTGACTAGGATAGGCAGTGCATCCCTCTGTTGTGCTCCTGGGATCTCTCTCCCTTGCTGCTGTTGAAAGCTGCTCTTTCCCAGCAGCACAGACACTGGGACTGCTGCTTCCCTCTAAGGCAACAAGAATGCACTAAATTTTGTGCACAGTCCTGAATTACATCCCCAAAGTAAACAACCCAGCAGATCAAAACACATGACAGATTTGTGCTGGATGCTGCAACTTCTGAGAGGCTGTAGTATGTGTTTGTTGTGAAATGGGCCTCTCTGTGATGATTATTTTTGTTACAGGCAGAGTTGTCTTTAGTTTCTGTGTTGAAGGTCCAACAATAACAGTAAGCCCTGCTCTCCTGGGATGAAGGAAATCTACAGGGATTTAATCAGCAGGAAATTCAAGTAGGAGAATGCTCTGCTCCTGACCTAAAGTTTTGGCGTGGGCTGAAGAGCTGCAGTGCTGAAAAACCCCGAGGGTGCGTGGAGGCTTCTGGGGCCTGGCTGTCATTTCTGGGTGCCCTGAGTGATGATTACTTCTTGCAGCATGGGGGAGGCAAGGGGAGACTTTATTAGCCTTGATGTCTGCAGCAAGTCAGGGAAGGGAAAGAGGTGAAGTGCAAAAGGTGAGAAGCACAGCTGCTGATGCCTATCTCCATGGGAAACTTTGGAGTTGCCCACTGTACCCTATGGTATTTGCAAGGGGTCTGCCCTCATAAGTTTCTCCAGGTCTTTCTTTTCATTAGCTATGGCTTGGTGGTTGTCCTCTGGTGTAGCTCCCCTATTAGAGTGGCCCAGCAAGGAACAGGTGGTTGGGATAATGTGGTGGGCCTTAATGAAAGGGGGGTCAGGGGATTTCCCATCTTGAGCATAGCCTGCTCTGACAGTACCAGTGAGTGCTGACCTCCATAGCTTTCACTGAGGAACCTGGATGCTCTTGCATGGCCTTGCCATCAGCACAGTGCTCCATTGGCCCATCCACCAAGTGGGTTGGCAGGGGCCCCAGCACTTCGCTTTCAACATCTGTATTTTGCTTACCATACGATGGGATGTCCCACACACCTGGCAGGTTGGCTTGTACTTCAGAATTGAATTTTACTAATTCAGGCCTGGAAAAAACTGCCAGAGCCCTTTAGCTGTGGAGCACGTGTTGCTTCCAAAGCATACAGCCTAGGCACTAGTAGGCAGGTAGAAGGCTTTCCCTGATGCGGGAAGATGGTGACATTTTCCTGGTGGTATTTGAGCACCCAAGGGATGTGGCTGGTGCTCCTGTCCACTCACTGGTTTCACCCATTTGTCCTGTTTTGCTGCAGAGAGCTGGGCTCCAGCCCCTTTCACTCGAGCTGTTATTGCCAGCACCAGCAGTTAAACTTGGTCACCAAGCTGACCTGAAATCAGGATCACACTGTGGGATTTCAGTCCCTCTAGCCTGCAGTGGCCTCATCGGGCAAGTGAGAAATTTTAAGATCAGAGTAAAGTTAGGTTTCTGCTCCTGAGTTCATCTTTCAAGGAAGAACTGGGGCCTGATACCTCTGTTAACATTGCAGCTCCCCTCCAACTGGTTGAGTTGCAACAGCTCACAGAGTATTCAGAGTATCCAGTGCATGTAAGGGGCTAGCAACTTCTGAGCAGTGGGTGATGTTGGTGGTATCAGCCTAGCGGGTAGCATGTGTGTGAAAGCTGGAGAGATGAGGAGGGGATGATGAGGTGTGGAAGGATTGACTGTATTTTCATTGCTTCAAGACTTTGCCCTTTCCAAGAAAAATAATTTACAGCTTGAATATTTCTCTTTGCTGGAGCGAGTGGACGTGTGCAAACGAGGTGTGAATTTTTATGAGAAGGTGTGAAAACACATACATAAGTGAAGTGTGAATTACACATCTATTTGTACATTGATGTCAACAAGCCCCCGAATTTCTTCCTTCCATGTGAATCTCTCTCTTCCCCCCCGAAGCCCATGTAGACATGTATGTGGGCAAATATGGTTTGGTGAGAGAGGAGATTTGTGCAAGAACTTGGGTTTGTAAATGTTTGTATGTTCAACAGGCTTGTTCCTGTGGAACAAAACCAGATGTTTTTTGGTATTCTCAGTTCATATGTGTCAGTGTTGTGATTTCTCCCCTCATATTTCAGGATATTTACAGGATTATTTTAAGAAAAAAGGGAAGGCTGCAGAGCTGCTTTTAGGTGTGTGAGAAGAAAGTTATTTTAGAAAACTGATGTGTTAGAGTGTCATAAAAACATGGGGGAAACTGAGAGTTCTTTTTCATGGCAAAGGAAGCCTTGCTCCCCCCACGAAGGTCCCTCCCACTGTCCTTGTTCGCACAGGGCATGTGTATTTTCTGAAGGCAGTGGGCAGGCAACCGGCAGGCAGAAGGTTGTTTATTCAAAGTGCTTTTTTCCAGGAAGCATTACCACTGAGGAATGCTGCCTCATTCTTGCTGCTTGTGTTGCCTCTGTCAAGGAAGCAGTTTGAAGGCAAGCTGGGATATCCTGATTGAGAGAGGGCAGACTTTTGACAGCCTAGCAGGGAACACCCGTGGAACCTGGCAGATCCCATGGCAGAGGGACAGAGCCAGACCCACAGCACAGGGTTGAGACCACACGTGTCTGTGCTGCTTTGCTTCTCCCAGGCAGTCCTGGGGCTTTGCAGTGAGTGCTGCTGTGTCAGTGACAGGAACAGCCCTCACAGACAGGTCAGTGGGGAGCACCATGAAGACCCTTATCCCATGGAGCTGATGGAATATGGGACACGTGGTTACTCTCTTACATCGAGGGTGATGCATGTCCCACGCTCCTTTGGGGGAATAGGATGTGCCTCAGTCCCCATTGCAGGGTGTGTACCTGTGGGCCCCAGGAAAGCCCACCCACACCTTTCTGCAGGTGCAGAGCCCTCCAGGGCTGTGGGGAGGCTGTGGAGATAGGTCTGTAGTGGGGACAAGCCTTGAGGATTTGCATTCCATGGTGTACCCTGTTGCTTATCGTCAGGGAAGGAAAGGTCTTTCTGCAATGTGAGACTGGAGTCACCTTGTATGCTTGCCAGCCTGCCCTGCATGTGGCTCAGGATTTTGCTGGGTTTTGCTGGTGTTTGGCTGTTTTGCTGGCTGTGAAGAGGCACAGCTGTCTCCAGGGTCAGCTGTGGCAGGCAGAACATGGGGCTGTGGTGCTGGGATAGGGCCCATGTCAGAGGAGACAGCAAGAGGTGTGCAATAAGGGCCCTGTGAAGAAAGGGACTTTGTTGGGATTTATAGTGCATTATCAATTGACCCTGTGATGCAGATTTTCTTTCCAGCAAGTAATGCAATAATAAATTTAATTTGCAGTGTTCATGAGATTAAATGGGGTTTTTTTGAAGATGAAATCACCCTCTAGGGCCTGTTCTAACCCAAAGCTGAGAGTACTTCCTCCACTCACTATGCAGCTGTTGCCAGCCATTTGTGGGCTAGCCCTACTAAGCCACCACTGCTGATAAGTTGCATTTGCAATTCTAATGGATGGGTTGGCTTGAAAGGTTTGGGGAGGCAGGAGGCCATTCTGCCATGTGGGCAGACAGGGCTGGGGAGGGAGAGTAAAGCAAGTGGAGAAGAGCTATCATGGGGCTGGATGCTGTCCTTGGTAATGTCACTGGCTACATGGGTGGGTTTGGGCTTGCAACCAGCCTCACTATGCCTCAGTTTCCATCCTTGTGAACAACTAAGCTTTCTGCACTTCTGCATCTGTGTCAAATTTCTAGTGTCCACATTTTGGTCTCTCCCAAGGCAGCTGTGGGAGACTGACACAGAGCAGCTTGTAAAGGAGGCAAAAGAAGGAATGAAACAAGGTGGCTCCAGATGATCTGATATCAGTCTGCCTCTTACTTTATGGCTCTGTAATTGCCTCAATGAGGGAATTTATTTCTCTTTTCTAGCCTTTGTGAAATGTGGTGTGAAAGTGTGGCAGGAGGCGGAGGTGAAAAGCAGTAGGTGTGTTGTGTAGAATACTTGGCCTTGCCTGGAGATTAATGTGAAATATTGGAGTAACAAATGGATGTCAGTGACCTGGAGGATGGCCTTTATCAGACCATCCCTAGCAGTGTCCCTGAGGGCTTGGCTGTGCACAGCCAATGCCCAGAACCTGTTTCAATGCCTTTTTTCCTTCTGTGTCTCTGCAGCTCAGCCGTGTGGTGGCCGCCTGAACTCCAAGGATGCTGGGTACATCACCTCCCCAGGGTACCCCAATGACTACCCCTCCCACCAGAACTGTGAGTGGGTTATCTATGCCCCTGAATCCAACCAGAAGATCATCCTCAACTTCAACCCTCACTTTGAAATTGAAAAGCATGACTGCAAGTAAGTCTTCCTCTTTAATACACAGTCACTTCCTCTTCCTGCTTTTGCCTAGAGGTATGGGCCTCATGCTTCCTTGCATGTGAGAACAAGCGTGGTCCTGAGCCTCTGGTAACATTGCATCTCATTGTCTTTCGGGGGCAAGTATGCCTCTACTGTCTGGGTGGTTATAAGATGCTGCTTTGAACATGTAGGATTAGCCTACTCTGCATTGAACTGCTGGTTCTTAACTCAGTTTGATATCGCCTGAAAGCAAAAGTTAACTGGCTTTCAACCTCAGGTTATAAGGCAACTTGTTTTTCTCAGTGTCAAAGTGGCCTCACTGTCCTTTTAAACCATGCCAGCAGAGCAATTTTCTGGCATGCAGCTGAGCAGAAATATATCATAGAGAGCCCTAGGGATGGAGACCCAGGCTGGGACCATGTGAGGCTGGGGTCTTGGAAGTCTGAGCTGTCTGGATTTGATCTGGCTTTCTGCAGTGCTTATTCTGCTACCTTTAGAAAAATGAGAGTTTGGGGTTGTTTGCCCCTTTTACTTTTTTTTTCCCTTGTTTCTTCTCCTTTTTTCCCCTCTTCTAAGAAGGGACTTGGAAACTAGATGTCAGGGGAAAAAAACACAAACCACAATTAACAAGTTGTAAAGAATAATTAATGGCATCAAAGGGCACCGTAAAAAGGCAGAGTTAATAACATGGTCTTAGCAGACATATAAACCTATGTGTTTAATCTGGAGTCCACAGCTGGCTACAGTGATGCCTGAACTTGGGGTCTCCTAAAAACAGGCCTGACATGCTAGTCCTGTTGATTAAAAGGGGGTTATATATGAAGAAGGGAACTCTGTTTGCAAAAAGGACAGGGGGGAGAAGGGAAGCATTTATGGGGCTGTAGAATCAGTCCTGCGGAGAACAAAGAATTCTGCATGGGTTTGATGTGTACTGAGGGTTATGAAGTATAGAGCTGGATTCTCAGCTACCATAAATCAGTGTTGCTCCTTTAACTCTAATGAAGGTGTGCTGATTGAAGTCATTTGGGATCTCATCACCCCCTACAGATAAAACCTGGGCTAATAAGGCTTCAAGCACCATGAACTCTCCTTGAAGTCACTGTGTGTGCAAGGCTTTTGGCACTCTGCAGGATGAGGCCTGTGTTTAGAGAGGGAAGAAGGTAGAGGAAATCTTCATATGGGTATAGATGAACACAAGGTCTCAGAAGTGCACATGAGAATGATGGTTCCTATCTGATTTTATTATTGCTTTGTGGCAATTTTAGGCTATGCCTTTAAAATTTAGCTGCAGATTTTGAGCAGAAAAGTAGAAAAATATCACTATCGAGTGCAAAAAGGAAAACAAAATATTATTCTGAACAAATTCATTGGATAAATGTCTGGGCTGAAAGGAGCTGTATCATAACAATTCTTCATGTTTCACTTCCATTCCCATTCCTTTTCTCTTCTCCTCTGATCTTGGCTGTTCTGCTTTGCCCAGGAGATAACAACACTTCTGGCTAACCTTGAGGATAAGAACTAACACTGCTTTCTCCCAGCTCCTCTCTTTTCTCTCTCTGGTGCAGGGAGGGTGGGGGAGGTTTTTTGGGGGGAGGAGGGGGGGCGGCAGTGGAGCAGCTTCCCTGGTCTTTTGGACCAGGAGGGTTTCTATGTTATTTGCTAATTGTAAATATCTGTATATATAATTTTGTACATACTCATTGCATTCCATTGTAGAGTGTAGTTTTTACTTGTAAATACAGCTTCATTTGCTTCTGAGTTGGTCTGGCTTAAAAGTTAATGCTGGGGGAAACTTCAACCCACCACATGCTTGCACGGACTGAACTGAATAGCTTTCACATGACTAATGTAGTTGCCCAAAATTCACTATAATAAAAGCTTTTAGGCCTATATTTGCAGTCTGAAATACTTATTGGGCAGGGCAATGCTGTGTTCAAAGAGAAGGATTGAGCTGGGCAGGCGGGACTCTAGGTTCTGCTTCTCAAGGTCTCAGGCAAGCAAAGCCAGCCTATGGGCAGCTGGCTTTTCCTCTCTGTGTAGGATGCTGTCAGTTTTCCTTCTGAGCACCTTGGGCAACTTTTGCTGTTTTTATGCCTGTGAGAGCACTGAAGTTATCCCTTTGCTGCATTCTGTTTCACTGTGGCAGATCTACTGAATGGCTGCTATGTGGTCTCACCATTTACTTCTCGGTGTGTACGTGCACAATGGAGCGTTTTGGTACCCCATGTGGGACGTGAGTGGTGGAGGTTTTGTCAGGGTCTCTGATTCAGGTCAGCTCCTGTGGCAACATTCCTCTTTAGAAACCAGGCAGTAACATCAAACTCTTCCTGAAAGTGAAGCTTGCCTGCACCTCTATCCTTTTAGCTGCCACCTGAGTGCAGGTGAAACAGGGTTCACCCATAGTGCACTGGCGCTCCTGATGGACAGAGGTATGAACTGAGAGCCAAGCAGACTTTGGGTGCCTGCTCCCCAGAGCCAGCACTGCAAAGGAGTGGGTTTCAAAGAGCTCAGCATCAAAGAAACAGTTTCAGGGCAGAGCCTTTCTTTTTACATCTGATCATTAATTTAGAGCATATTCAGAGAGAGGTGACAGGCTGATGAATCACATTGTGGCACTCTGTCTCTGGGCAGACCAGGTTCCCCCTATGCTGGTGTCGCTACCTGACAGCTCTCAGAGTGGGATCAGGGATGGTCTGTGCTTTCAGCTGCCAGAGGTGAACATTGTAACCCTATTCTCTGTTGCTTCTTCCTTTGACGTTTTATTTTACCTTATTAGGCTAAAGTTTTCTCCCTCATAAAGCATAACATTTACATTCCTAAAACCCCTTCTAAGGCCTACAAAAATATCTGCAAAAGTCTTTTTAGTTTCACTGTGTCCTTTCTGGTCTTCCTTGTATCTGCTTTAGATTTCCCTTTGGGATGAGAGGCGTTTCCTCCTGTGTTTTGTACTGTCTGGCACCCTGGGGACCTCTGCAGAAAGGTCAGTGATTTCCCCTTGCCAGGCAGCTGGCCGGAAAAGGGCCTGTGTGTGTACCTGGTGCTGCCTGAACGCCAGAGTGTGAGCTGGCTGCACAGAGCAGCCAGCCCTTCCTACTCAGAGGGCAGGAATACCAGTCAGGGATGGGTGCCCAGTGGTCACAGCCAGGGGTGGCTACTCAGAGCCAGTTGTTGTTTGTTATTTTTCTGGAGGCACATCTAGGCTTTTATTTTTCACTTGTGTCCATCTGCATTAAGAATTAACTGTGCTCTCCATCATCGTCATGAAAGGAGTAATGTGGTGTAACTGAAGACCCAGAACAGATTTCCCTCTGTTCTTCATCTGTATTCCACGGAAGTGCCTTACTTTAGGAAGACACTTCAGGTTAATAAAATTGGCCTCCTCCTGCCATTGTAGTTCTTGTATGCAAGCACAGCAGGGATCCTTACTGCAGCAGGGTGGACATGCTGTGACTTGAGACCTGGACTGTTGTCCACACTGTCCTGCAGTTGTGGGGCCACAGCTGCAATGGCAGGGCCAGAAGGGAAATTTGATAAAAGATCTGCCAAACAATTCAGAAATAATTGTAATAGCCTGTCTGCTTGCCATTTCTTCCTCTCTGTGCTCAAATGCAGCTGTTGCTCAGGCACTGCAGCCCAGCTCCATCAGCATCTGCTCTCTGAACGGGCAATTGGCATCCAGTGGAAAAGAGCACACTGCTGCTGTGGTGAAATGTTTCCACTCCCCAAATGGTGTGGCAGTAGCTGGGCAGCCTTGTGCATACCAGAGTTTATTTGTGATCCTAGGAACAACTTGAACTGTTTGCAGGAGGTGTGCAACAGGAGTGGCTGTCTCCCAGCTCATGCAGTCATGCAGCCGAGCTGCTTGCTCCTTCCTAACTTCCTTTTTGCTGGTCTGTCTGTGCTCCTTGTTGGAATATCCAAGTCAGGAACCTCAGCTCTGAGTGAATCACTGCGTTTATAACCAACTATCTTTTCCATTCATGCTTCCCTCCTACTGCTGGCCTTCTCTTTGCACCATTAAAAGCTCCCTTCCAAGAATGGCTGCTGACTCCGCCAGAGGATTAGGCTGGGCAGAGCGGCTTTTGAGTTCTTGGACACTGCTGTACACTCATGGCAGAGGCATGTTCGCTCCAGACTGCAGTGGATGGGTTTGTTCTCCCCTTCAAGCAGGAAACCTTTCAGATCAGTCGTAACATTTGCTCTGTAGGAGCAGGGGTGGTTTTTCGCTTGTGTGTTTTGGTTTTGTTTTGTCGGTTGGTGTTTTAGTTGCCTTTTTAAACAAATAAAACCAACAATAACAAAAACAAAGCCTAACTCGTAATCAGACCATGCTAGCAGCCCTTTCCAACACATGCTGCAACTAGGTTGTGCTCAGTGGTATTTCTGGCTGGGAAGATTTGGGGGACCGATGCTGTGGCTCGCAGCCCCCTCTGGTGGCACATGCCAAATGCTGGCCGAGGTTTCTGGAGTCAGGGGCCTGCAGCTCAAAAAAAAAAAAAAAAAAAAAGGGGGGAGGGACGGCAGATTTGAGACAGCCCAGAGCTGCACAGCTAGGTTCTTCCTCTGGAATTTTGTCTCCCTGTGCTAAGCCTCGAGGGTCTCCAGAAACAGGAACTGAGGCACCAAAATGAAGAAATGTATGCAGTTGTCCCTGATCTTGCAAATGCCACAGTGGTGAAAGCTGAACCAAATTCAGCATCCGGGTGTGTGCTGGATACCAGGCAGGTGTGGCAAGGAGATATGATGTCCCTGCTTCCAGGCTGAAGGGCAGAGGGGACCGAGGTTTGGCAAGAGGAGACACCATATTCCCAGCACCTGTCTCAAATAGCACTGCCTTCCAGAGGACACTAGTAGTAACATGCTTGTGTTCCCAGGCCACAGTACAAAGGGAGAGACACACAGTCTTGGCTAGCCAGTCAAGGCCTCTTATGATGGCATGGCCATCTCCTCTGCTTTCAGGAAGCTGGCACTGGAACAAAACAGCTCTGCATAGTTCCTAGAGAGCAGCGGAGACACTGGCCCAAGTCCTTTGCTCAGGCAGTGGGGGAGCTGCAGCCAGCCCTGCTGCCTGAAGATGGACAGGCAACTACTGATGCCTACAGTGTTCAGCCTGGCTCCCTTAACCATCTCCTTTAAACAAGAGCATCATATTGCAAGAAGCTGTTCTTCTATCAGCAAAGGTTTAGAGTAGACAAGGCAGCAATTATGGACAGCTAATTAGTAAAAGCTTTGAAAAGTATGCATAATTAGCTTTAGTAAACATTTTAGGAGCAATGCAGTTCATCATGAGCCTGGAAAACATAAGAGAAGTAAAGAGAAATACATTTGGAGTGCTGCAGAGCACCAGGGCTTGGAGGGTTCTTTAATGGGGTTCAGGGAGAGTGACTGCATCTGTAACACCAAGAGAGTTGAGCTTTAACTTTACAGAGAGGGAAGTCACAGATGAGCTGTTAAGGAAGGCATTTGATTGCTCATATGTTTGTGGCATGGGTAGCCAGAAGCAACATTTCTAACGTACAGGAAATCATTCAGTCTGGGTAACATGACACTGCAGCTCAACTTGCCTTCCAATGAGCTTCTACTGTTTTTGGTGGTTGTTTTTTGGTTTTTTTTTAAACTCATCTGCTATATGGCTTGTAATGCCCATCAAGCCTAGGTCATTCTCTAAAATTAAACATCAATTAATGGGTTAGCTGTGGTGATGTTAGACCAGACTATGAGTTAATGGTTCAAGGTTGTTCACATCTCTTTGCTGCCCAATCACAAAGCTGTGAGAGCTCCATTTGCTCTGTGGCTGTGCTTCCCCATGCCTTAGAGCCTCTTCCTGAAGAGACAGACCAAGTTCAGGCACTGCAGAAGGTGATGGCCCTAAAGGCAGTCTCATGGGGTCTTCTGTGTCCTGCCAGCTCACCAACATCCGGTGCGTAGGAGTCAGATCTAGTTTTGCACCTTGTTTCCTCTTGGCACAATGACAAATTTTAGCCCCAGCTGGTGACACTGGAAACAACAGCACTAGAGACAGAGACCTCTCCCCCTTCTTCCTGCTATTGAGCAGGAGGTGGTGGTGGTGTGTTTGCTTCTTACTCAGTGTCTCTGGCCAGTGAGGGAGGGAGCAGGACACACGGATCCCCTGCAGTGTCCAGGGAGGGAGTGAGCAAAGGGCTGCCTGTGGCAACTTCTCATTAACCAGATTCAGGATCCAACTAAAAGTGTGCCTTCTGTGAGCATACAGTGCAGGGCATGCTACAGCTCTTATCCCTATGCTCTTTTGGTGACCCCCACTTAGCACGGATGCTATAGGACAGTAGTAGAGTAAGCCCACTGAAACAGCCTGAGGATAACCACAGTGTTGAGATGCTCATGCTTTCAGCGAAGAGCCCTGGGCTCTTGGTTGTCTTTGCAGTAGTGCTCCAGATCACTGGGTAACACAAAGTGACCCCATTACAGATGCTCATCCTAAACAGGTGGCTCCCAGGAGCCTAAATATCTGTGGGGATGAATCTCAGTTACTTGTTTTGCATCACGTGGCAGGGTTAGCAGTGCTCTTCTGTATAACAGTTTTGTTGTCTGGGTGCAGGACTTAGAAGGGTTAGTGAATGTAAGGAGTGCTAGAACAATATTTTTTAAATTATCTCTCTTTTTTTGGTTAAGGATCAGATACAAACCCTAGTAAGGGCAGCAGGAAGTTTTACCTTCATTTCCATAGGAGCTGATATAGGCTTTAGATGAGCAACCATTTGCCTTAGCTACATGCAGCCTTTTTAATGGATATCACCCCTAGTGTCAGGCTGCAATGGGGGAGTGACAGACTCCCCAGCAATATCAGGTCTGGAAGCCGTGAGATTTGCATTTTTCCCCTTCTTTGCTACTGATTTGCTTTGGCAAACCACTTTAAATTCCCTGCCTTATAAAGAAGAGAAGACCTGGGCATCTACAAGCACAAAACCCAGTCTGGAAATCAACAGTGCATTGCACACTCTCCTTCAAAGGCTGCAGTGTAGCAGCATCACACAAGAGCAGGTCAGAGGCTGCTGACAATGCTTGGGTCATTCCCAGCCTTTTCTGGCTGGGTGCAAATTCAACAGTTAAGTATGAATGCAAAATAAAAAGAGCAGCCTGCAACCAGCATACTAAAAACAAGATATTTCTGGGTGCATTTGACCAGAACTCAGTGCAGAGCTTATTTAAAAGAATTGAGAGAGGTTAGATTTTAGTCTGAGGCTCATTCTCTGTTTTCTTTAAATCAAGCAGCTGCACACTGCCATTGAATGGCAATGTAATAATATGTTTCAAACTACAGTCTGGTGGTCCTGGCATTCCTTATAAGTTAATAGCAGTTATGGTCCACTAATCATAGCTAGAATGTTTTAAGCAACTGTCTTTCATATATCAGCTCAAACACACCATAGAAAGCCTTTGATCAGTCTATCATTAGAAAGAGTGGATAACCTGGGGGTCTTTTGTTGTTCCCCCCCGAATCCCAAGGAATTCTTTGGATCTACATACAGCATTGCTGAGCAATCATGGTTCAGTAGTATGGTGGTGGTTTTGAAGCAGAAGTGGGTCAAATATTGAGATGGTAGTGTTCAACACATTGCTACAAGTAGAGCCTGAAACCATGGGGTCTGAAAGCAGAAGTCCTATGTCAAAGACTATTACAAATAGCCCAGAAACTGTCAGGGTAGCTGCTCTGCATGTGCACTGCCCCAAATGCCAGTTCTTGCAGAAGCAAAGATGATGTGGTTGGTGTGATGCAGACCATGCCCCTGTTTTATGAGATGTGGTCTCCCTTTGCAGTTATGGGCAGCATCCACCCAGTGGTGGTGGGAGAGCTCCTGCACTCAGCCCGTGCCTGCCAAGGCTGTGCCACGTGCAGGGTGTTTGCATGGGAAGTGCTCAACATATTAGAAACCTCCAGGGAACCCTCAGAACTGGAGTTGTTGATGGATGTCCAGCAAGGAGTAGGACCCCCCTGCCAGCAGCATGAGAGTTTGAGGCATGTGCTCAGCTTCCTTCCTCCTGCGACTGATCGTTAGTGTGAGGTTTTGTTTGCATTGTTATTTTGCAGGGATAAGGGAAGGTGAAATGCTTGGCTCTCCCACGTTGTGCCTCTGGTAATGCTGATGCTTGGCTGATAATCACAGGCGGGAACAAGGTCTGGGATCTCCCTCAGTAGAGGGGACTGACTCACCATTGATCTATGTTCAGTGTATCTTGTTGAAGTTTTTTGACCCATTTGATTTCTTAGGTTTTCTTTTGTGAAAATCCTCTGATTTTTTTCTCGTTCAGGAGCAAAACATTTCTCTACATCTTTAAATATGGCAGATGGGGATTTCTTCAGATGTTCAACAACTCAATTGAAGGAGACCTCAGGAGACCTCTCCCCTTCCCTGTCCCCCTTCTCAGCCTGTCTTTTCATCTGCAATCTGGAGATGTAAGGGCTATAGTAATAGAGTGTCAGAGGAAGTAATTGATTCATCACACACCAAGAGAGGAATCTGTTGCCTTTAGTGTCAATGGAGCTGAACCACAGCCTGGAAGGGTGAGGGAGGCTTGTAAACACTCCATGGCTGAGCTGGCAGGACAAAGGAGATGCACTGCTGAGGCTGAGCAAGAGGGTGACACAAAGGGTTGCTTCAAAGAAAATCTTCCTGAACAAAGCAGTGGCAGGGCCCTTGTTTGTAAGAGAAGCAGAGATGCTCCCATCCCCCTGTTCTCAAAGTGCATTAAGGAGAAAAGGTACCAACCAGCTTCATGTAGCAGCCCACTCCCTCGTCTCTGTCTCCCTCTTCTGTCTTGGCACGGCTGCCTGTCCAACTTCAGGTAGGGATAACTTCACTTCAGAGGTACCAACAAGCTCCTGCAAGTGCTCCTACCTCCCATACCCCTCGGATTGATACTGCTGCCTCCACAACACAGATGGGAGGCTGCTGATGCTGCAAACGTCAGCAAAGCATGATCTGTGCGTGGCATGGCAATCACCCTTGTCTAGGCATTGATTGTGTTTGGATCTTTAGCAGATATCAGATATCAGCAGATATATTGGTTCAGATATCTATTTAGCTCCAAATCCTCATATTTTGAAACAAGAAGGAGGTAAAAGATGCTGTGTTGCCTTCACAGCATGCAAGGAGGGATCAAGCAGGTTTGTTGTGCTGTATGCTTCAGAAACTGCTCTTAATACAAGCTATCATTACCGGGTTGCTGTGGAAGAGCCCCAGTCAGCCATGGTGGCAAAGCTTTACTTACTGGCTAATGCAGGAGAGCTGTGCTGAGAAACTCTGGGGTCAGAAAGCTGTCCCATGGTGGGCTGGTCCCAGGGTGACCATCCCTCATTAATGAGGGATGCAGCCAGACAGGAGCGCAAGGGTGGGCTGGTCAGGGCTCTGTTCTTGCAACCTGCATTATACAATTAGAGCTTAATGAGGTGTTTGTTTTGGTTTTGTGCTGATAAAAAAGCCAGTGCAAACGAGTGATATGTGGAAAGCTAAGCTGCAAAGCTCCCATCTGATCCCAGTTATTACCAGCTCTCTCGTTCTTCACAGAATGTCATATCTAAGGCCATGACTGATACCATGCCAGCAAGGTGTGGTGGGACATCACTCGCTTTGGCTCTGTGGAGAGCGTTTTCCTTTGGGAACAGAGCTGGCACAGCAGAGCATGTGACTGGTCCCTAATCCTCACCAATACTTGACACCTAGTCCTCACGCTTTCAGCCACCAGGGCCAGCCTACCCAGACTGATCTCCATCTATTGCCTGGACTGTCGGGCACTGGATCCCATCAGATGCCTGTTCCCCTGTTTTCTCCACTAAAAAGCAAAGTGAATATTCTCCCCCTGTCTTCTGCCTGCTCTGCTGCTTTTTCAGCACTAAATTTTCTTCTTGTGGTTGTTATCTTTTTTTTTTTTTTTTTTAACTGTTAGTGATCAAGTGCCTGTGAGTGGTGACAGTAAAATGACACAGAAACCAAAGTCTAATTTCTTCCACAGATGGATTGTAGCAGAAGGAGGAAAGTGCAAATGCAGTTTCCCAAGTGTCCTGCATTTTAGGGTATGAAAGGGTTGTGAGTTGCTTCAGTTTCCATAGAGCAGCAGCAGAGGCTATGGAAAGGGAGTTTAATCTTAACATACTTTTTATATTCATGAGTTCATCATGATTTTTTTCCCCCCAAAGAAAACCAAAGACATCTTGCAACAAAAGACCCCTGCAGCTAAAGATAGAAGGGTGAGGGATTTTTAGAGATAGTTTTGGAGATAAAAATAAAATTAAACAGCCGTGTGTAGCTCCTGAACAACAGTCTGCAGAAAACCCTGAAACTGCACATTAGCACATCTTGTTTTCCTACATAATGAACGGTTTTCCAGACATACCCCAGACAAGAGCAGTTTGCTGCTCCAGCACACCTTTCCCCAGTCATCTGGCAGCACAGCTTGAAGAAGAGAGCCTGAGGATGAACGGCAAAGCACAGGGGAGCCTTTGCTCTCTTGTCTCAGGGGGGCAGCAGCATGCTAGTTGAAATTCCCTCCTGAATCAGAACTTGCTATAGGAGCAGTTTGCAGCTATGTTTTGTTCTACCCTTTGCAAGATGTAGTTTGCCTACCCTTTCCCCCACCCCCTAAATTATCAGTAACTGCTGAAGGACTCTTCCCATCAATGGTGTTTCTACAAGGGTGAAAGCAACTCAAGGAGTCTAAACAGAGGCTATTTATAGTTTCCATTTTTTGTCTTCAAGACATTTTTGAAGACATTTTCCAATCTGTTAGGGTTATTTTCTCTCCTCCTCTGTGTTTTTCCTTTTCTTTTCTTTTTAATTTTGGACTGGATGACTGAATTCTTCTCATTTCTCAGAAATTCTAGTCAGATTTTTGAGGCAGGAAGAAAATAATCCAAAGTACAGTGGAACAACTCCAACACCCCCCAGTACTGTGATTACACAAGATGTAAGTAGGTGCAAGAAATTCAAAACTTCCAAGAAATCCTAAGCAGTTATGCCCCTACCCCCAGGCCTTGCTTTCTCCCTGCTGCCGCTGGGTTTTGGGAAATGTGGTCACTGGAATCCAGTGAAATCTATTTGGATTCAGAACAATGATAGCCAATTTCTCTCTACTGGTGCCAGGACAGTTATTTCTATCAGGTCTGCTTTTGCCTTAGTATGAGAAAAAGAGTCCCCACAAGCTGTAGACTGAGGCCAGATTAACTTCTCCAATGTTCATACACCCAAAGTCCAGGTCCAGTCAGCAAGAGCGATTTAAACTACCTCTGTCATCAGTGCAGGAGAGCAATTAATCCTGTCCCAAGATGGGCATAAGGGCATATGCTCCCACTGAGACCATAGGGTATTTAGCTGGCTAAAGCTAGATATGATACAAGCTCTTCAGGTTTATGCACAAAACTATGTCAAGATCTGTGTCTATGAGGACTGATTCTCTTCTTGTGCCTCAATAAATTATGAATGATTACCCTTAAAATGATGAGTTACACATGTGTGAAAGCAGTTCAAGTCTAAGGAGTATCCAATTCATCTACTGTATTTGTAATTAATTATTCTGATTAAGCACTGGCAGCTAAGATCAAACTTCATTGCTCTTGTTTCATCAGACAGCAGTGCCTGGTGCTATCATGGCTATTAAAAAAAGAAAAGTGTTTAAAAATCCCCAGTAGCTTCTGCAGCAATTTAACCTTTGCAAGGTGTGTCCTGCAGTAGCTCAAGACTGTACAAACATCACAGGTAACTTTTCTTATCTTTCACAATGTATGCACACATGAAATAAGGATTGGGGGTGAAGGTGGTGTATGGAAAAAGCATGAAGATGGGTGGTGACATAGAAAAATCGACTAAGCCAGCATGTAATGGACGTTAATTCTAACCATCTCTTGATTGCAAAACAAGCAGAGCTGCTGCTTCACCATTTCGTAACCATCTCTATACTGCAGCTGCTTTTTAATTTCTGAAAACCAGCTTTTTCTTAGATTTTATTCTCAACACCTTATGCTTTTTATAACAATTTTTGAGGAGCAAAGTACCTGCCAACTGTTCAAAGGGAATGATTGCATTTGCTAGCTGCTGTTGTGGCTAAGCAAGTTCCCCATGCCTTCCCCGGCTATGCGCAGAGTAGTAATACTGGCTGAATTTCACTAGAATCACAGTTTCTTTTGCTGAGCTTAGCAGATGCATTTGAGATGCTGTGATATATGGTTCAAGCAGATCATGGGTCTTGAAGGCTTGAGTCAGTGCTGGGCATTCCCAAATTTGGGGCTGTTGGCATGCAGTCAGTACCTATTTGTCTCTGTCTGGGCCTGACTCCTCCAGTATAATATAATCTGCCTAATCAAGGCTGACTTCTATTCTTGGCTGTGCTGCAAGCTTCCTGTGTGACCTTGTGCCAGCCACTGCTCCTACTCCCTGGGAAGGCCTTCCTGCCCCCCAGAGTCTAATGAAGATGTCATCTACTCTTTGCCCAGTGCAGTCATGAGCCCCATGGAAACACCTGTAAACAGGAGCTCCAAATTAAGCATTGGGGAAGTTCAGGTTAGAGCCTCTGGTTGTGGCAAGCACTGGTAACTGAGCTTACTAGCTCAGCTAGTTCAATTTGCAGCTCTAGGAAGAGACTGAGAAAGCTCCCAGCTAACCCAGAGCTTGGTCTGGGGAACCAGCCCTTCTTGGGCTTTGAAGCAAGGTTTGCACAAATTTATGTATTGGGAGAACTCACATTATGGCTGTGTACATATGAATGATTTGTGTTTGTCTCCACCCTAAGCTAACGTCCCTGTACTCTGCTTGAAGCATGTTTCAGTGGGTAAGGGCTCAGCATCTCTTAGAACCCAGGGCTGAGGGGCAGTATGTTTGTTGATTGTGTGTGAAGCAGTATGAGTCCCAAAACTGTGCTTTGTGCTGAGTTGTCTGTCTCAGGAGGGCAGTGCCCAGAGGAATAGTGTGGGCTTTCTAGTGTTGTTCTTCAGGGTTGCTGGAGCTCACTGTTGCCTGCCTGGGCACCTGGGAGGTATGTGCTGGCCTCAAGGGAAGGTGAGTGTATCTCAATGACCAGGAAGCAGATTTCACAACAGAAAAGGACTGAAAAGGTGGAAGTCTACTCATAATCACTCCAACTGGGACTTGTTTGCCTTTACTGCGCATTGCAGTCTTGTTTGGAGAGCAAATAGCAAAGTGACTTGAGGAAAACAGAAAGGCTGGGAAGCAAAGAGGGTTGGCTGGAGGAAAAAGCAAGCAAGAAAGCATGAGTAATACAGGCATTAGAAGTGCTTTATAATTAGTTTATAAAAGCTCTCTTCACATCAGCAAAGGACTTTTAGTAAAAATCTGTAATAAAAACAGAGCAATATTTGTAAGCATTGTATGTTTTCCATTTAATTCTGTTAAACAGCTCCAAGGAGAGCATCCAAGCAATGCATTTCCCTCTTTTCTCCGTGTCCCCCAACCCCCCTGCTCTGCATTGTCTGGGCAGTTAAAAGCACTTCAGCTTTGCCTCCCTGCCTTAAAGCTCCCTGGTGGAAACCTGTTTGAGGCTGTTCCAAACCAACTGGCTGGCCTTCCCGTACAAGCAGCAGCTGAAAATATCCTGCCACTGAAGGAACAGCCAATTGCGGTCACCTTCCCTGCAAGAAGAATTGGTTAATCCATTGACCACAGTTGTATCTTACAAATGGTGCACCCTGCCCTCACATACATATGGTTGGCTTATTGGAGCAGTGCCTAGAAGTGGCTGTGAAATTTGCTTGGAGATGGTGGCTTGCTCAGTGGAGGTAATGCCAGAGAGGTCAGCCCAGGAGGATGTTGGTGCATATTGACTGAGACAATGGATTTGGTTATGAGTGAAACACAAGTTGCTGGGCACTGGTCAAGACGGTTGGGATGACATCACTGCATAAATATGTCCCATTTATCAATGACTTAGTCTGTTATTGTCTGGAAATGAAATGGTTAGAGTAGAAAGCGTCTCCAGGGTGGGGTTTTCTTTCTTTCGTTTTTTTCTTCTTGTTTTTCACATGGGAACTAAAAAGTCTGGAAACCATACTTCAGCTTAACAGAAGCAAAGATCTGGCCAAACTAGATTTTAATATGGCCAGTGACCCCCATCATGAGGAGAATGGAATTTATCAGCTTGTTTGACTGCAGGGCAACACATGGACATGACTGAAGCACATGACACCAAAAGAGCCTGTGGCAGGGATAAGCTGGTGCTCTTGCTGAAGTTTGAATGTTTCATGGTTTGGGATGGACATCTTCAGTGTTTCATTTTGAAAGACTAAAGCTTACTTGTGGTGTCAGAGAAGAAGCAGGTGCTTGTGCTCATCTGGGAAGGAATTACCTCCCAAGTGTAATACCCTTGCAATTCATACTCTGTTTATGTAACCTGAAGAACAAGAGTTTTGCCTTATGAGGAACACAGGACTTGAGCCAAGATTCTTTTAACATGGGAAGAAAATTTGTATGCATTTATATTCATTTTACACTTGGCAAAAATGATTCCCTGACCTTCTCCTAGGGGCTTTTTTAAAGTTGTTTGTAACATTTGATTTACTAAGGATTAACTCCAGTAGGAGAAAGCTCAGCTAGATACTTGGATGAAGCCAAAGAGGATTTAGTTCAAAGAGGCAAATATTTCCTGATGATTTACTTACTGGATTCATTCTTTCAATTTTCCATTTGCAGAATGCCCATGAGCAGATTGTAATATTCCCAAATTGTATGTGTTATTGGAAGTTATTCACCCATTCAATAAGCAAATATTTCTCGGTCCAGAATTTGCTTCTGAAATTGCCAGGGTTCCTACAGTGCAGGGTGGTTTGAGGAGCCATGTGGACAGTGCTAGGATATTCAGTGTGTTGGCTGCAGCAGAAGCTATGTCAAGTAGCTGAAGCTGTGTACCGTGTTGGCGAGTTACAACCCCACAAGGACACAGACAGATGTGATTCCCTGGGAGGCAGCTAACCTCTGCCTGTGCCCTGCAAATGGCAGCTTTTACAGTCTACTCCAGTAACTGTGTTTTGCCAACATTCATGTTTTCACCAAATTAATTTTTTTGCCACACATTTGAGATTTCACCAGTAGCCAGAAGTCCTGCAGCACAGATGTGTACTTAGGATGTGGAAGGGCTGCAAACACACTGAAAGCAAGTAGTTATTTAGAGAACAAAATGTCCCTGCTGTTTGCTCAGCACTATTTTAAACAAATAGACAAACAAGGAAGAAAAAAATGTACTTAAAAGAAGCACTGACACTGCCCTTTATGTTCCTCCTCTCTGGAGAGACGGTGGGTCATGCCACACACGATGGACATTAGTGGGGTCATGCAGGGTGCTGCTGGACAGTGTCAGGGTAATAAGGGGTCACAAGGTGATGGGAAGCTGCACAGCTGAGGAGAGAGCAGGGGGAACAGATCTTCATTTACATCACTGTGTGTCCATCCACCAGCTAAGCCAAATGCTCTTCGTGTGAGTGCCTCTTCTCAAGACTGCTTGGATTTCACCTTGGCCAAGCCAATTGGGTTTGTAGTGAAGTTAAAGGCCGGGTAATTGTGGCTGGCTGAGTGCTTGGTCCAGCTTAAACAGGATTTTATCTGCAGGTATTTGGCTTTTGGCTCTCAGCCTGTTTTAGTCCCAGAAAGGAGTAAAACCAAGGCTGTCCAGGCCATCTTTCTTTGTGGAAGAGCACACTGAGTCCCTGTAAGTTTGTTTTGAGGTTGTTTCCTGCCGATACGCGCTTTGCAGAGCAGGAGTGAATCACATGAGGGTCATTTTGTATCCATCAAGCTACTTCTCCTTTCAGCTCTCCATTCCCAAACAGGAGACTTTGTGACAAAGAAGAAAGGCGGATTCCTGGCAGCCTGGGAATGCATTTCCCTCCTTGGTCCCCATGAACTTGAAGAACTGTAGCATGTTGTTCAAACAGGTTGATACAAAGTGAATAAACAGTCCAAGAGAGATGGGCAGTTTCTGTAAATAGCAGCGTGCTGGCCAGAGAGAAGTGGGATGGGAGAGCGTGGGTGTTAGAAAACAGCTGAAGAACAAGATGTTCACGTAAAAGCTGTTTGTTTCTTTGCAGCACTCAGAGCTCAATACTACCTTGCCATTAATTGTGGCCTAGAAAATATAAAGGAATCTGTAGGAGTTTCACCTTCCAGCCAGACTTTGCAATAAGATTTTATCTTTGCACCAAGAGGCAATTTTTCCAACCCTACACATTCCTCCCCCTAGCCATTCAGATGCCTGGGAGCCATACCAGGGGGCAGGTAGAACATCTCCAGGTAGGGTTTAGCAAAGGCAGGTTGTGGTTACAGAGTGTACAAATGATAGTGAATGTGGTTACCCAGCACTTCTCATCCACAGAAAATCTTTGTTAGCGCTTAAAAGAAAAGGATCAGCATTAGTCTTGAGGTCTGTGGTGACAGGTTGGACTTGATGATCTTGAGGTCTCTTCCAACCTTGGTGATTCTGTGATTACTGTCCCAGGGCTAAGCAAGTGTACTGGCTATGCTTGTTAAAGAACCAGTGTGGTGTCAGACCATGCACAAAATAGCTACCCACTCACATGGATTGAACACTGGCTGTTTGTTTAATGCTTGGTCTATGATTAGCCAAATCTCACTTGAACAGTGGAATAAACTGAGCTGCGCTAAGCAGCACCACAATGGCACTTAAAGAGAGAGGTAAGGGAAGGAGAACAGCCAGCCCTAGGAGCCTTGTCTCTGAGTTTCTCCCATGCAGAAGGAGTCTTGTGGAAATGGAGGTAAATTGTGTCCTAACTTTTACATGTTGGCTCTGCAGCTGAGATGGATGTGGGTGCAATAAATTTGTGACTTGATGAGCAGTGGTGGAAGGGACTTAAATGTAGCCAGACATTCCCCAACACATTTTTTCCCTTTGGTCTATGTGTTGTGGTATGAGTGACGAGTCCCAGGTACCTATCTGGAAGATCTGGGTGTTCAAGTGGCATGTGGACCTGGTGCTTAGGGACCTGTGTAGTGTTGACCCTTCAGTGCTTGGTCAAAAGTTGGACTGGATGATCTCTGAGGTCTCTTCCAACCAGATATATTCTGTGATTGTGTGATGGTCTGTGAAATATGTAGATATAAAGAAGTGGTTTTGTTTGCTGCTGGCATCCTGAAGCATCCTCCTGACAGATGGTTTTAATGCCATTTCACCTGCTTTCATAGGTACGACTACATTGAGATCCGAGATGGGGACAGTGAAGCTGCAGACCTGCTGGGCAAGCACTGTGGGAACATCGCACCTCCCACCATCATCTCTTCTGGCCCCTCTCTCTATATAAAGTTCACCTCGGACTATGCACGGCAAGGGGCTGGCTTCTCCCTGCGCTACGAGATCTACAAGACAGGTGAGTGCCTGAGTCAGGGCGTGCCTCCCAGGCTGTTTGCCATAGTGATCTTCACAAGGAGATGTCTTTGGCCACCTTTTCAATATGCTTTTAGCTGTGTTCACCAGAAGTAAGGGGCTCTTTTTTAATTCTTTCTGCCTTTTTTTTTTTTTTTTTTTTTTTATTTAAGCAAATCTGTTGCACCACACATCCAAGAAAGTAAAGATGTGCGCACATGATGTGTGGTTTTGGTCACAGTGTGGCGTCAAAAGCAAGGTTCCTCCTTAAATGCTCTCTTGTATTTGAGGATTAGAAATGTCTTTTCTCCTTGGCAGGCATGGAGCTTGTTAGGGTAAGAGGGTCTTGTCCCTCTGTTAGGAGTACATGGAGCTCCCCTCCTGTGGAGCTGCAATTCAGGACTGATTAATGACCCCATTTTGACACTGTTTTCTCTCTCTGGAGGTGGGGTTTGTAACTGGGGAGCTCTAGTTCACAAAGGACTGCTGTCAGCAGTGCTGTCAAGGGCCGAGACAGTGCTTTTCCAGGCAGATACAAGAGGAACTATTCATAATTCTGTTTAATACCAAACTATTATTGAGGAAAGAAAAAGCTGCTCAAAGGCCTTTTAATAATGTTTCTGTCTAAATATTTGCCAGAATTGTGTGTCTGGAAGAAGGAGGCTTGGGAAAATAAAACCACCTCTGGGTGTGCAGATGAGAGGTATGCCTGTGTGCTGAGGGACCAAGAGTGTGTTTGGGATGGGGACATGGGCACATGCCCTGTGCCCACATTCATTTCCTGTTGCTTGGAAGAAAACACACACACAACTTCCACATCATCACATCCAGCATGGGGGAAAAAAAAAAACTTGCATCTGAAAATGTAGAAAGTAGCACAAGAGGGTCACTTATCCAGCCTTTACAAACAGAGCATATACACCAGTTGCCAGGAGTCTGGCCCAGCAGTCAGAGGTGCACAGGCAACCTGCAACCCTCTCACAGGTAGATGTGAATGTGGAGACTCTGCTACAAGAGGATTGGAATGGGACTCTCCAAATTCATTGTGAATTGTGGTGAAGACAGAAGGTGTCTGGAGGCTCAGGTGAATGAGGGAAGTACTGATGCTGGTTGTTGCCTGGGCTGTGTAACTGCCCACTTAGCTGTTGTGGTGCAGCCAGCTCACCATTGTTAATGGTTAGGATGTGGATTTGCCCTGAAAGAGTTCAGTGGTTCATTTGGCTTTTGTGGTTTATTGAGGCCACTTGCCAGCACAGAGGATGACAGAGAATGGAATGCCTGTATTCAAGTGGAAAGACTGCTGACCCACCTCAGCTTTCTTTGCCTCTTGCACCCTGTGCATATCCCCCACTAAGCCTCCTTAAGCAGGCTGTGCAGGGTTGTGCCTGCCCTCACATTGGGTTTTTGCCGTGAGCTGGGGTATGGGACCACATGGAGTAAACCACTGGCTGAGATGGCCAAGTGTGGCTGTGGGAAGGGCTGGCAGGCAGGAACCCTGTCTTGCCTGGGAGCCAGCAAAGGGCCAAATTCATAGGAAAAGATTTTTTGCTGCTGGGAAGAAGGGGGAGGAAGCAAGGGATATCTGAGAGAGAGAGGAGAAGTTGGACAGAGGCTGTAGCTAAGTTTGTGTCTCTCAATATAGGTCCCTGCTTCAGACCTCTCAGGTCTGAAATGGTATTGGATCTCCTGTCACCATACAACCCCAAACACCCCACCACAGGCAGCCATCCCTTCCAGAAATAGCCATGCTTTCTTCCAGCCACAGCCCACAAATCCAGCTCAGCAGGACATGCTTTGGCACAGGAGTGGGGATGAGCCTGTGATACAGAAACACCCCCAGCCCACCTCATCTGCCAGAGAGGGCAGTGGGCAGCTTTGAGGCAACCACAGTAGAAGCAGACCCTGCCTTTTGTTTACAGGCTGGCAGGTACAGGCAGTGTCTTCATCTGAGCTGTCAGGGTAGCCAGCAAGGATGTCACTAACTTTAAAGGTCATCAGATTGTCATTGTCCACATCAGTAAAGACAGTGTGGCTGCAGCTTCTTTCTTTCTTAAAGCTGACCTAAAAACTGAACTATTTTCAGCTGAGCATTTATTTCTACACCTTGTGCTAAATTTCCCTTATCATGGTGTGAGAGAGGAGCAATCTGCATACGAACAACTGCACAGCATTCTTTGAATCCCCTGATGGGTATCACTCAGCAGTCTATGGGCTGACAGAAGAGCTGCCTGCCCTGGCTGGTCCAACCTCCCTGCTGCTCACATTGTGAGTTAGTTTGGCAAGGCTGCCCTGAGCTCTCCAGCTCTTGGTATCAAAGTCTCCTCCCAGAGCAGTCTGTGCTGAGGAAGCCAGCATGACTCCTGTTGATTATCTGCAGCTTCCTTATAAAAAGCTGATCATTGTGTTTGCTGCTATCAGCCAAACTGTAGACAAAGATGCCAAAAGCAATAAGAGCCCCACACGAGGAAACTTATTGTCTAATGCAGTGACATACTTATGTCTCTCTCCTGTCTCTAGAGGATAATCTCTGATTCTGGGTTTAGTCTTTGATATTACTCCCTAGGTTGGTGCTTGTGCTCCTTTCCCTATTTATTTATTTGTCTTTCAAGCTGTTTGGAATGAAGCTGTGATTTGTGTTTGGCCTTATTTTTTGCTTCTGTGTTTTGCCCCACAGGTTCACACCAGAAAAGCTGGCTGCTTCATTAGGTAGTCAATTAAGAGCCTCTCCTGAGTAGCTCTCCAGCTAGGCACTGCATAATGCAGTGCTGGAATCCTGCTATTACTGCAGGCTGCTAGCCTGACTCCTGTAGGTTAATGCTGAATTGAATAACAAGTCTCCCATTAGTCCCAGGAAGACTCATGCTGCCTGGAAGAGCTGGAGCATAAGAGTTTGTAGAGGAGAAGGAGGGTGTCCCAGGAAAACTGAAGTAGAAACCTTTACAAATGCTAATGCCCAGTTGCGGTGGTGTCCAGCAGCCTCTCTTAAAAACCCCTTTCACCTCTATTAGCTCCAGTCTGTAGATATCTGTTGCCTATTGTCCTGTCTCCACAGCCCAACAGTTTCAAAGTCACTGTGGTATGAATATGACACAAATTCCCCTTTCCCCAGCCACCCTGAGGCACCTTGACTGTGAGAGGGGCCACTGAACTGGCCCTGCTGCAGCTGGAGGCCAGCACTGAGGTCAGCAATAAATAAGAGGCAACATTGTCTGCCCTACTCACCATGCAAAGGTCTTCCTTAAGGATAGAAATAACTTGCATTGCTGATGCAGACAGCTCACTGTGTTAGAAAGAGGGCTCTGTTCCTCCTCTCAGCAGAGAACCTCTGCCACGGCCTCTGTTACCCTCACTCTTGCGGTAGCCACATTGTGGAGATGTATGCTTGAGCTGGTTCTCATCCCTCCTTTGGATCTCGGTGGACCACAGGCTTCCAGCTAACAGTGGAAATGTTGGCACCCTCCCCTATGCCTTTTCACTGTGTAAATGCTTGTGCTTTCTAATTTTCTCAAGAGGAAACTGAGGCACAGATGTCCCTGCCAGAGAAGTAGATGTTGCAGGAAAGTAGCCCCAGGGGACAACTTTTCCAACTCTCCCTACCTTCCCAGACAGCCCCCTCCCTGAGTGGGAGCTCCTCCATCAGACCTGAAGACACTGTGACCCTTTGCCAGAGTGGCTGGGGGTCGCAGCTGCAGCAGAGAGGACCATGTACAGCAGCCCTCTGCATGCTGGCTGGACCCTTTGGGACAATAGACACAGGTCTCCTGATGGGTCACTGTTTGGGGCCCAGATTATAGCGGATAGGGCCGGCAATGGAAGCGCATCCCAGCTTGGCGTGGCCTCTCTTCCCCACTGACCATGCTAGAGTGGGTGTCATGGTAGAATGCTAACCTGTCAAATTGCAGCCGCGGCTTTGGCTTGCTTTGGATATCACTGCTCTCCTAGTCCTGTTGTGGCAGAGGGATCAGCCATGGTGTACAGGTTATGTTTGCAGAGCTGTCTGAGGAATTTAGAACCATGCTCTTCACTCCAGTGAGCACACAAACTTTACCTGTCCACCTGTGGAAAGCTTTGAAAATCACCCAGTTCAGAGAGCTGCTGGGTTGCAGGACATTTCCAGAAGTGAATACATGCCCTCTCTAAGCTCACAATGGGATTTCCACAGTGTGAAGCTGTTGGTATTAAGCTGCATTGTTGCTAAGGATGTGGGGTTTTTCCTGCCACTACAGGCTCTGAGGACTGCTCCAGAAACTTCACAGCCTCCAATGGCACTATTGAGTCTCCAGGTTTCCCTGACAAATATCCACACAACCTGGACTGCGTCTTCTCCATCATAGCCAAGCCAAAGACAGAAATCCTCCTCCACTTTCTGCTTTTTGACCTCGAGCACGACCCACTGCAGGCAGGAGAAGGAGACTGCAAGTATGACTGGCTGGATATCTGGGATGGCATCCCTCAGGGTAAGCCGTAGAGTGCTACACTCCTGCCTTCCGCCTCTCTTGGTGTCTCACAAAGCTACAAAACTGCACAGTCTGTGTCTGAACATTTGAAGTGCCTAACCTCAGATCTGGCTGCAGCATGCAGTCCGCCATCAGAGGGCTCTGTGCCCAGCTGTGGAAATGGTGCTGTTACAGGAGGCTGTATGCATTTAATCCCAAACTACTGCTGTGTTGTAAGCACTGATTTAAAAAGCCCCATGGGTCACATTCCAAGAACCTCCTCCCGGGAAGGGCAGTGGGTTTATGCAGTGCTAGGAGGACCTCCCTACCCTGTACCAGCACCAAGAATGGAGCAGTTTGGAGCATTCCCCAACAATTGCATAACAACAGCTGCCGCAGTGCATATTTCCGCAGTGTACTCATGGCAGCTGGCCAATGGATGCAAAATCTAGCCTATTCCCAAAGCCTGTCTTTTTTCACAGTGGGTGCCACTAAGGCACCCCTGCTGAGTGAAGCCAAGCTGCCAGTAACCCAGAAGGCTGTTGGAAAAGCAGACATGACCTTTACTGCTCTTTCTTTTGCAGTTGGCCCCTTGATCGGCAGGTACTGTGGCACCAAGATGCCATCAGACATCCGCTCAACCACTGGCATCCTCTCACTCACCTTCCATACAGACCTGGCAGTGGCTAAAGATGGTTTCTCTGCCCAGTACTACTTGATCCATGAGGAAGTCCCAGAAAGTAAGTTGGAAAGATGTGCATATGATTTAGTTGTGTCACCTGTTTTTCCCCAGGCCTTTTACTTGACGTACAGAAGAGTGAGGCAGGCAGGAGTGTGTCCAGGGCCTGGTTCCCCATCAGCAATGCAGACAGCAGTTACATTGGGTGTGTTCTCTGCTTCTCACAAATGAGATTTCAGTGAGAATCACACTTTCTGACCTTTCTTTGACTTCTCAGTTATTCATAAAGTCTCAGTACCTTTTGTGACAGAATCATTCATGTATGTGCTCAGTCCAAAGGATTTAGGGGAAGACTTCAGCCCAGTGGGTACAAGCAGATTCATTCAAGCACAGGAGAAAATACTGTCTCACTCTCTCTGGTTTTCCAAAAATTCACATCACTAAACTACAAGTTGGAAGTTTTTGGTGTCTAATTAAAAAATGCCTAAAACTTTAAGAATTTCAACCTCAAAATTTTTTTTAGGTCTTTTATTAAGGGATGTAAATTTATGTGGAGTGAGGAAGTAAGCTATGTGTTCTGAGACTGAAGAGCAACTCGGCTGTTTTGGTAGTGCTCTTTTTATAATGCTCACAGGTGGTGAAAGATTCAGTTTAGTTTTCCCATGCTATTTTCACATCAGAGCTACAGTTTTCAACCCCTATTCACAGTGAACCTGTAATCCAACAGAAGAAGCCTTCAGGAAGGCCCTCAGTCCCAGAGAAAGGGAAGGAGTCTCTGACCCAACACTGAATGCCAATGATGAAGAGCAGAGTAGAGCAGGGGCTGTGCAGTGCTAGGGCAACTGGGTTACAGGATCTTGCTCTGTGATTGAATTAGGGATGTTCTGCTGAGGCTGTGAGAGTTACAGACAGGCACGAACTCTTCACCATTACTTATTTCCACACTCAGTTGATCTGTTCTTTAATCCTCTTTCTATTCTACTCTTTAAAAGGATTGGGAAATAAATGTTAATGACAAATGAAGTTGAGAAATCAAGCACAAGAGCAGTTAAAGGGTGAGGCCTGTTTTGATTTACACTGGTGTAAATGGAAACTTTAATAATACCACTGAGATCTTAACCTGGCCCATCATTTCCATCCAGGGTTGACTTGGCCACCTTTAAAACACAGGCAGTTTGGTGGAACTCCATTAGTTTAAAGCAGCAGTGCTCTTGGGCCCATGCAATATTTCCTATCAATGTTTTCTTTGCTGTTGTTTTTACGGGACAAATGCCGGAAAATACATGAGATATGCAATGAGATTGAGCTAATTGTGACTTTTAAAGCCTCAGAAGTGAGGAAGCCCAAATGAAGGCATACTGGAGTCTTTCATATTCTTGGCTGGTTAACTCCTGTGGACCTGATATCACATACAGCTCATGCACATATATGCAGACACATACACATGTGCATCCATACTCTCACATGCACACAAAACCTTCGGACCTGCCTGTTCTAGGCCAGCAGCACAGCAGCAAGTACTTTCCTATCGTGCCTGTCATGCCTGCCCGTACCCCTTGCCTTGTCAGTGATTAGGTTTCAGCTCCAGCCTTCCAGAAGATGGGGAACTTCAGGATGTATTGGTGGAAATGGAGGAAGGGAAGGGACAGAATTATGTTAGAACTGTGCAAAGGTGAAAGAGATAGAGAAAAAGAGAAAGATCTAGACTGTACTAGTGTTCAGAGGGCCATGCAAAGATAAAGCTGTCCCTTCTTTAATTTTTCAGTGCTATTTGTGAGCACACACAACCTGCAAGATAGTGCAGATCTGTTCATCTTTCCAAGCAGGCTGCTTTGCTTTGGATTAGCTGGGGAAGATAGTTCAGGGCTGCTTTCCACTTGGGAGTGAAGTACAGAGACTGTAAACTGATTTGTGTGTGTATGTTTCAACTCCAGACTTCCAGTGCAACGTGCCACTGGGCATGGAGTCTGGCAGGATCTCCAACATGCAGATCAGTGCCTCCTCCACCTACTCAGATGGGCGATGGACTCCTCAACAGAGCCGACTCAACAGTGATGACAATGGCTGGACTCCCAATGTAGACAGCAACAAAGAGTATCTCCAGGTATGCACCCTCACCACTTCCCCCACCAAATGGAGTGTCATGCTGTTAAAATGACCATAAGGCTTGTTGAATTTTTTATTGCCTCTGTGGCGCATGGTGAGCAAGCAGCAGGGAGCTGCAGTGCCTCTGTGAAATGCAACAAGCTGGGTCTCCCATTAGCATGCCTGCATGAGGGCTGACTCGGCCCCCTGTCCCTCTCCCACCCCCTCCTTCCTATCCAAAACCCTGATGAGCTTTCCAGCATACTGACAAAGGCTGAGAGACCTCTGCCACTTACAAGGGCCACTGACTCTGACACTGGCCTGAGGACCAAAGTCCTCAGGGGGCTCATGGAAAAAAAGCTAGAATAACACTTATCAATGATGTAGGGAGCACGAGCAGGCTAATGTCAAGCAGGAGGCTGACAGAGCAAAGGCTTTCCCTGGGAGCTGGTTAGAGCTGCAGTCTCTGTCCACACAGGGCTTCCAGCTGTGTCACATTGCTGTGAGACACCACTTGCTAAAGGGCAGTAGGAATGGGAGATGGTGAATGTCATTGCCTCTAGCAGACATCTTATTCTTCATTCATGGCAGTGTTACCAAGCCAGCTCTGCTGACCTTTCTCAACCCATGTTGTAAAAAACAAAACCCACAGCCAGGGAAAACAGCAGCATTTGCTAATTGGACATCATGCTTGTGTTTTACATGGAAAAAGTCAACCTCTGTCCTGCTTTAATGGATGTGAACTTCTGTGCAAAACTTGTTACTTGGTCCGAGGCAGAAAGAGTCTTTGTGATGGTCTCTTATGGACAGGAATCAAAATCCTTCATTACTTTAGTCCAGTGGTCCTACCTGCTGAACACAGCCTGGGGAGTTTGTGCCTGTTTAAATGCAGGCCCACAGTTGGGATGAGACAGAGCAAATTCACACCTTTCCATTTTTCACAGACAGAGGAGGAGCTATCTATCCAGCCTGAGCTCTCAAGTGATCATCATTCTCTCTCTTGTCCCATTTTCCCCTGGAAAGGTGGACCTCCACTTCCTAACTGTACTCACAGCCATTGCCACACAGGGTGCCATCTCCAGAGAAACCCAGAATGGCTACTATGTCCGTACCTACAAGCTGGAGGTCAGCACCAATGGGGAGGACTGGATGATGTACCGACATGGGAAAAACCACAAGGTAAAGACCTTTCTGTCTCTTATGCATGCACCTTGGTGAGTCATGCAGCTGATGGGAGGGAAGAGAACAGAGCTATCTTACAGGCCTGGAGGTTTTAATCTATGAGGAACCCTTTTTCTCAAAGACTGATGATGCTCTGAGCAGAAATAGTCCTTTCTCCCTGAACAGCAATGAGGAAATGCTATTCCTTAGAAAATCTGGCTGCTGTTGCATCTTTTGTGGTGGTGAGAGTATGTTCTTTGACTGTAAATGAAGGAGAAAATGCTTTCACAGCCTGTGTTTTGCTGTACAAGATTCATTGAGCTTTTATGGCCATTGCCCTATCTGCATGAGGGTTAACAATCACAAAAACACATGAAACTGTAGTTCAGGAGTTACTGAAGCCTGGAAATGAAAGGGCAGAAATCCTAAGAGGGGATCACACCATCCCAGAGAACAAAATGAGCAATAAATAATGAGGAGTAATTCGGGCTTCCAGAGCTGTGGGATCTGCACTAGCAGACACCGTCAGCAAGTGTACATGGAGCCATGGGAACTCTTGCACGCTCTCATGGTGTTTATGGGAGGCACACAGATGGGAGTGAGGGGAGAGGGAGTGTAAATATGGGTGTTCAGCCCTTCCAAGTCTTGTGGATACTGCTTGCATGGCCAGGAAAAGCAAGCTCAGGGTGGTCCAAATGGGAGGGAGATTAAGGCAGTCACAGTGTCAGACTGGTCCTGTTCTATCACCTGCCTTTGCCTTGCGGTTGCCTTCTGGTTAAGGGCACCTCAGGAGCACTCCGTTCTGTGATGCTCACCACCATTGCTGCTGCAGGTCTTTCTCATTGATGTGACATTATTTATCTGTGTGAACTCAGTGGCTGGGGTCCCACACACCTCCCCTATATGCATGTCCGAGGGATTTCAGCTTGCTCAGCACTTCTGTTAAATGACCTATCCCCTCCATTTGCTGTCACAGGCACTGCTGGCATGAAATGCAGTAGCCTGCCTTGTCCAGGATTCATCCAGACATTTCCTTCCCTTCCGGACCATGTGATTTCAGCTTCCCCACAAGTGTGTGTCATGGTTCAAATTCACTCTCCTTCCCAGAATGAGTCCTCTTTGTGCAGAGGCCCCTAGCAGGCTCTCATATCTCCAATATTTGCAGCATTTAAGTTCCTTGTGTGCCACTGAGGTGGTGTTAGTCCTATTTTAGAGGTAGGGAAATGCAGGCACAGGGCAGCCCAGTGCCCCATAGGAGCAGCCAGGCTCCTTCAGACCTCAGGTGGGCTGGCTCTGGGTTTGCAGCTCATGGCAGAGCTCACATATAACCCTAATGTGGTGGCCATATGCTAGTGTCAAGGGTCTGTGCTGTCCCAGTACCCACTGGCCACAGCAGGTCTTTCTGTGAACCAATGCTACACCTCCTCACTGAGTGCACCCTGTGAAAACAGGTGAGTTTGAGGTCTTGCTGGGACTGTTTCTGGAAGTAGAGGCAGGTGGGAAATTTCCAATGCACTGGGCAAAGAGATGGGCTAAATGCACAGTTCAATGTTTCAAAAAGCCACTAGTGATAAATTTACCTCTTGGAATCTAACTGGGGTAGAAATCAGGCCTGGAGAATGGTTTTAGTCACAGAGGAGAGTAAATGTCACATCCTTGCAGTCCCATGCAAACCCTGGATCTTTCAACCAGGATGGAGCAGGACGGTATAGCTGGTTTCAGTGCTGATGGGCCAGTTTACATCACTCCAGCAAGACCCTAAAACCCGGCCAGAGTCAACCTGAAGTAGTCTCATAGCCACATGAATTGTCAGCATTCCAGGACTTGGCCCTTAAGTCCCATTAGCTTTTTTCTGCTCTTCATTGAAAAGAGGAAACATCAAACTTCTCCTTTTTAACTCCTTTATTTCAGTCTCACTTCATTCCCATGTTCTGGTTTCAATTTAGCACTTCCCAAGGCTGGAGGATAAGTAATTGCTTTTAGGTGGTTCGCCTACCCCTTGCATCCGGCTGACTGTTTTTCCTCCCAGCCAAATCATTGGCCACCAGCTGCTGAGCCACAGCAGGGCCAGAGCATAGACCCTTACTCACAGGCCTGGTGCTGGGTGGCTCTGGCTCTCCATTCCCCATCCACTTTGATCCCTGCTGCTCCTACATTAGGCAAGCTCCCAGATGTCTATATTCAGGGTGCAGATTCCTCCCTGCATCAGTGCGGTGCTCTGCACGGCTCAGGCTGCAATGGTAGAGTGAACCATGCCAAATAGATTTGTCAAGTCTGCCGCAGCTTGATTTGGTGCCATCAAGAGTGGGGAGGGAGGGGAGGAGGTGTACAGACAGGGACTCTCTATTCCTGTATAGGCATGCAGATACACACACACGTGTATACATTACACATACATATATGCACACACATACATATATATATGCACATGCACACATAGGCATATGGGGTGTATCAACACTGCTCTGAATTGTGGTTGGTTATGTGGGCCAAAAGCAAAATTCTGCCATGTTATAGGTGGGTCAGCTAACACATCATCCTCAGGATACTAAAGCAAGAGAAAACCAGTGAGTGCAGGAGGGGTGGGGAGGGCATGATGCTCTCTGCAGAGGCTGGGGAGCTCTGACTTCCTCTGTTTTGCCCCCCACTTCCCTTTCATTCAGGGAGAGGAGAGTTTCAGAGGAGAGTGGGGCCAGAGTGTTTCCCTGCAAAACGTGATGGTTCACCTTTGAGACCTGAAGCCCTGACACTCACAGCAAGGGAAACAGGAAAGGCAGGATGAAGCAGAGGAAAACAAGATTAATATATGCTCATAGCAGACAAGGCTGGCTGGGCTGTTTCCGTGCTGAGCACTGCTATATTTCTGAAATGGGAAGGCAGCAGCAGGTCTACAGCCAGGAGGAGAGGAGCTCCACACAGTTTCCCCTTCCTACCCCAGTCCTGCTGGGCTTTCCCCATGCCTTGCAGTCTACTCCCAACAGAGGTGATGCTCTGTCCTTGCCTGGGACATGGGATCAGGGTCAGAGGCTAAACCAGTGACATGGACCTATCTTTGTTTGTGTCCCCCAAGGAAACAGAGCAGAACAGCTACCACTTCATGTTGTGCCACGCTTGCCCTTTACTACCTTCCAGCATGTTCAGATGGGACAGGGCCAAACAGCCCCTGCCCCAGAAAGGCTGCTCTGGCTCTTGTCCTCCCTGTTGCATCCTCCTCTTTGTCATCCAAGGTCAGTGGCCCCAGAGGTTATCTTCCAGACACTGGTGTGCACACTAAGATCTTATCTAGCATTTTGCAAATGTATGAAGAAGGAAAAGAGCACCTGGCAGGATTTGACCTTTTATTATTGGCCATTTTCTTCAGACAGATTCAGCTATGAGGATTTTATCAGAAAACAAAATACTCATCCATTCTGATCTACTTCCTTCTTTGTAAGGTCTCAGGTTCCAGCTCCCATATGGTCTGAGCCACTCTGTTTTAGTAACCACGGAGATCAGCTCATGGGGATCATCTGGTGTGGTAAAGGACTGGGGGCTGGGACAGATCTCAGCATTTGGGGTGGGTTGGGACTGTGATAAGTGCTCTTGCTGCCTCCATTGCTCTGTGTGTAAAATGGAAGGCTGCAACTGAAACATATACTTGAGAACCTGTAGGAAGATCCAGCCAGTGTGCATTTTCCCTTTCCTACTTACTTTGAGGGCTTTGTGTTTGCTATCCACTAACTTTCCTGGGTGGTATTTCAGGCAGATGCAAGAAAGCAGGTTGAATTGTGGCTAAGAGTTGAGTATTTCAGCTGTGCATGGAATTGGGTTTGTCAGAGGTATTTGGTGCTGGCTTTTTGGAGACCCTTGTGCATTCTCTTAGGAGCATTCCTCTGTCCTTTCAGTTCTTAATGAGGTCTTCTGTGTTCACTCACCTAGGGAGGGAGAGAAAAGCTTTCAGTCCTGTAGTTTCTTTATCTCAGAAACTCAGGAAGAGCTTGCCAGAAGGCCATAAGTGCAGAGTGTTTGTCCAGAAACATCCCCAGGTCCCAGCCTACTTCTGCTGCATTTGCAGACAGGACAAAGACATCAGGCTTTGGGAAAGGCAGCCCTGCATATTCATCCTTGGTGCAGTACCAGGGGAGAATTATAGCCCTGGCTTTCCTAGCTAGGCTGCAGCTTTGTGCTTCTGGACCTGATATCTCTTTTGCAGGCTAACAGAGTGCCATTCCTCATGTCCCTGGTGACTACTGGATCTGAGTGGAGCCTCTCAGAGACACGGTGCTGGCAAGCCCAGTCCAGCACACTGTGTCTTGCCCTGATGGCTGTGCCAAGTATCATTTTTATTTTACTTCCTTGTTTCTGGATTTAATAAATCCAGAACTGAACTATACACCCTCTGCTTGAGCCAGAATCCTCCCACCATCAAACACAGCCTATTTTATGCCTCCCCTATCTGACAAAGAAAATAATCTCCCCTACTTTTCTCCTTCATGCTTCTCTGTCTAAATCCTGAAGCCCTAATCCTGTTAGCATGCTCTGTTCCAGGGCTCTGTCTCCACGGGAGTAACATAATCCTGCAGTAAATCTAGTGGGTCCAGAGAGACACATACATACAGACAAAAGCAGGGCTGCTGCCATTCTTGGCCTTCTCCTCTGCCTCTTCCAGCCGCTTTCTTTAGCTCCCCAAGAAACTGCACAGCATCCAAGATGCACAATAAATAAAGCAGGAGAGAGGTTACCTCCTGTCCCCTCCCTGACTTGCTGCCTTTTTGACTTAATGGCACTTTTTGTCTCCTTGTCCTTCACTCCAAACTTCTGCTGGCCCAGTTCCCATCCCCGCTGGAACTAATGCGTCTTCAGAAACACCCCCAGCACCCCATGGCAGTTCCAGTGTGTCACAAATATGACTTGTAAGTGTTGCTGTGGAGCTTGCATGTGTGTGCACATAGAAAGCTTGCCCAGTTCTCTAGCCTAGGCATATCTCCCACCACTTGCTTTCTGCAGCAAATTAATTAAGCAGGTGAGCTCTCATTGATTATCAATTTAATTTTACATGTAGACCTGCCGACTGGAATAAAACGGAAGTAAACATAAAGTGTATATAAGGAGGGGATGGGCAGCTTTCTGATGCAGCAGTGAAAATTAGTTCCCTTGATTGCTTCTTGGAAGGTGCTTTTAATTAGTTAATGGTTTTCCCATTTGTCTGCTGGCTCCATCACCCTTCAGCGCGTGTGCACGCGCCTGCGCACGTGTGCTCTCTGCTGAGGATATCTCTATCTAATTCCCACAGCCAGATATTTTTTTTCCTGCTGGTGTAAATTACTGTGAGTTCTTCTACTCGATGGTGATATGTTGATTTACACCATTCAAAGTCTTGGCTCAAAATATGTGCTGAGTGGGATGGGAAACAGATAGGATGGGAGGAATAGCAATGTTCTATTTTGGTAAGGGGGAAGAAATCTTTGCTTTCTTGGCGCTTCCAATTTCACACATTTTCCTGCTAGTTCTTCCTATTCCTTGAGTGCTAATTTGAGGCAGGATGTAGAGCCTGTTCAAGTCCCTGGGACTCTTTCCACACTGTGCTCAGGCTCTGGGGTCAGCATTTTCAGTGCAGAGAAACCATACACTTGGGAGCAGGCCCTGGTCTGCAGTATCGAGACCTGCAGGCTCACGAAAGAAAGATGAAATCCAAGCACACGGAAGGACCTTACTTCTCTAATAGCACTGAGCACCTGTCCTCTGAAAATGGTCTCTTTCTATTACACTGAACAGGGGGTGAAGCAATGACTTGCTATGATGATGTAGGGCTATTCAGAAACAGGATTTACTGGAGCAGATCCTGGCAACACAGCTGATACTAGAGCTGGAAGTCAGGTGCTGTTTCTGACCTCATAAACTGGCAGTCTGGACTGTTAAAGTTATGGTCAGAGTTCTGTAGCTTGTTGAATGTGATCTAATCTGGGGAAATTACTAATCCCCAAATCCAAAGCAGAACTGAGGTTCCTGTCCTTGGAAGCATGGCTGGGACTAAGGTGATGTAAAGGATGCTTTAAGCAATTCATGTGATAGTGATAAAGTTTTTGGGCTCAGTCCTGTTTCTGCTTTCTGTCAAGCTTGACTTTGCAGAAGTCATCGACAAATGACGCTGGTGTAAATTTGGATTCTGGCCCCTGATATTCGTATGTGTGAAGTGAGCTAGAAAAGAACAAAACTGGAAATATGTTAAATCAAAAAGAGCAGCAAACCTTGTCAGTGACTGTTAAACATGCTGGTCCATATGCAACCTTTGGCTCATGGAGTCTTCAAACTGCTGATTCTGCGAAGCAAAGAGATGTTGCCAGTAGAAAGGCTTCACTGAGCTTGTTGGCCCTGGGCATCTGCTGGGGCCACCATCCGGAGTGACCCTCTGGGACAGAGGAACTTCTAGGCTGACCTGAAATGCTGCCCCTCATACTAAAATAGTTGCACCAGCTCAGATAAACATTTCCTGTTGTGGTGTTAGGTTCAGAGGTAAGGTGTTGTGTGTCAGCTTCTGTGTTGACACAAAGCTGGAGGCTTTTCTGTGGTGTGGAAATGTATCCTTTCAGCCTCTGTGTGTGTTCTCACAGGGTTACAAAATACATACACGCACACACGTGTGTGCCTGGAGAGTGTTTCATGGTAACTACTCTTCTTATAGCCCTCCTGCTGGAAGGAAGGGTATTTGGTGGCTGCTGAGCAAGGAAAATGATGGGAAGTAGGGTCAGACAGGATAAAATAGGATATTAAAAACACATAAGCCATGCTGTGTTGCTAAACGGTAGCAGCATGATATATATTCTCCAGATTAGTGTTTCTGCTCAAGTTCACATCAACTCCAAATGCCAGATTTGCAACCAAGGCTCTCTGTCTGGTGGCTGTGTCCTGCCACCATCCTGGGCCAGATGGAGATGTGCAGGAACAGCCTGAAGTTGCTTGTGCTGCTGCAAATGGCCACTGGCCCTTTGCAAATACCCTCTGTGTGCCCTGGCTTGCTGGATCCTGGGAGAAGAGCAATGACATGTGCTGTCTGCAGGTCTAGAGTGATTGAAGGTTTATAAAACACTTTTTAACTGTTTTTCAAGGCAAAAGGCCAGGATATAGGCTCATCCCTTATTCTGTCCTGGGTTGCAAGGATCTGCAGTTGAATTGACTCTCGCCTCAGCCAGAAGGAGATTGGTGCCAGAGATTACACCCTCCTGCTTTGCTCTGAGATAAACTTAGTGGGAGCTGCTGTGCTTTGCACAGCATATGCAGGGTAGGAGCCTGCAGAAAAGCCCACCCAACAGCTCAGTGCAGATGCCGCAGCTCATGGCTGAGAGCAGAGAGTGCCCTAGCCCTGTCCTGAGAGGGAAAATGGGCAATGCCCACAGCCTCGATCTGTGAGCTTTGCTGCTTTATGCTGTGAGCAGAGAAATGGTTGAAAATTACCCACAGATTGAGTATTTCCTTTCCCCCTTTTTGTTCCCTACTGTCTCTGCAGCCTCAAACAGAAACACAAGTATCCAGTCTTTGTCCAGCCTGTTAAAATAATGGGCAGGAGGGCTGGATCTAACATCCATCTGGTAGTTATTGATTATGGCCATCTGGTAAGGCAGCAGTCCTCTCATATCATGTTGGATCGTAAACTCTTCCAAAAAGCTGTCTCTGTGTGGCAGGCTACATGTAAGCAGGAGAGGCAGGGGCAAGGAGCTGGCTGGGACAGCAGCTTGTCGCCCCAGGCAGAGGTGACATCCTCCTGCTCCCGACACTGTTTCCACATGATACTCCTCAGCAGAGCTTGGTGAGAGAATATGTCAGGACATCAGCCTGTTTACTTGCAGAGGGGAGACAAGATCTCATGCAGCATTCAGGGACATGCAGCCTTTTGCACTGGAGTGGCTATAGGTTTGGGGGTGAGTTTGAAAGCAGCTATGACCTGATAGTCCAAGCTGCTATGGTATCCCATGAGAGGCAGAGGTACCGGGTCTCTTGCCTGATGGGTGAGTCCATCTGCCATGCTGTCCTGCAAGTGGCTCAGCTCTTCCTACCTGCCTCTGGGTGCTTGGTCTGGCCAAAGGCTGGGCCTATTCAGAAAACCTTTTTCTTTGCTGAGATAAGTGTTGATCTGGTTATTTCTTTCTGCCTGAAGAGAATGTAACTATATTTGTGTCCCCTCTTCCTTGCAGACATTTCAGGCCAATGAGGATGCCACAGAGGTGGTTCTCAACAAGATCCACAGCCCAGTGCTCACACGATTCGTGCGAATCCGTCCACAGAGCTGGCACAACGGCATCGCCCTGAGGTTGGAGCTGTACGGCTGCCGTATCACCGGTGAGTGTCCCCTCCTCTCTGTCCCTCTGACAACCTGTCCTGGGGTGCTGTCCCCTGCAGCTGTCATGGCTGCTTGAGGTGGGAACTGTGACACTGTGGAGGCACCCATCCCAAGGGTTGTGCCTGGGAGGACGGGCACCCAGTCCCTGGAAGCAAGAGAGAAGCACCCAGTGCTGGTGCTAATTTAGTGCCCACTGCTTAAACCTGTGGGGAAAACCACCAGCAATCCTTTCAGCCACCCCATCTGTTCATGCCCTTTCCTTCCTTACAGATGCACCCTGCTCCAACTTGCTGGGAATGCTTTCTGGCCTCATCCCTGACTCACAGATCTCGGCCTCTTCTATCAGAGGCTACGACTGGTCTCCCAGCATGGCCCGGCTGGTGAGCAGCCGCTCAGGCTGGTTTCCCCGCATCCCCCAGGCCCAGCCTGGGGAGGAGTGGCTGCAGGTGGACCTTGGCATCCCAAAGAATATAAAAGGTGTCATTATCCAAGGAGCTCGTGGAGGGGACAGCGTGACCACCACTGAGTCCCGCTCCTTTGTAAAGAAATTTAAGGTGGCCTACAGCATGAATGGAAAGGACTGGGAGTTCATCCAGGACCCCAAAACAATGCAAGCCAAGGTAGGCACTGCCTGGAGCAGCTGCAAAATGAGATGTTTCTGGCTATCTTCAGTCTTCCTGATGAGGTCTTTTGCTTTCTTTTCCTACAATGACCTTGGGAGTTTGGGTTGTCACTATGAAATCCCAAGTTGTGTCCCCTGGTCCTGCTCCTAAATTGTACTGGGAGTTGCAGGTTCCACCTTGCCCTATGGATGGCAATTTCCCTTCATACTTTATTGTAGACTAGGCCTGGGGATGTGGACATCACCCTCTGGTCCTCCCAGCTTCTGAAGGTCAGAGCCCACAAGATGATGGATTTGATGACATTTGACACAAACTTGTGACTTGCACCCTCTGGAAGGGGAAGATGAATCATAACTTCTCTTTGAGAAATTTGCTATATCTGAAGTCCCTTTTGCCACAGTGGTGTGACCTTGACGTTCCCTGTGCTTTCCCCAGATCATTGAAGCTTCCCATAATCTTCCTGCTCAGCCGTATGAGAGTGGCAGGAGGCTTGAGGAATAAATAGATTCTCTGCTACTGCCTGTTCTGTTTTCATACACACTCATCTGCTTCTGAAAATTTGCATAGGTTATATTTTTTCTGATCCTACAAATGAATCTTAGAAAGTCTGATGCTATCTATAGCCCTCTGTTTATTCCCCACAGACTTGAGTTCATGTACATAATCTGAAAAGCAGTACTACTTGGACTGTGAGAAAAACTGGTCATTTACACTGTCCTAGAACATGCAGTAGCTTATTTGTTTGCCAAAGGACAAATCTGATCTTATTTATATGTGAAGTTAGTAGATATTCCCCAGGCGTCCCCTGTGGGGCCTCAATCAGAATCTGAGCCTTGGATATAGAGCAGAGACCAAGAGAGATTGTGCAAGTTTCTTAGAAACAGCTTATCTGGTCCGCTTGAAACTGAGGAGGAACAACCCAGTTTCTGCTCAGCTGGACTTGATGGCCCAGAGTTGGACAGCTAAACTGTGGCTGCATCCTGCCAGACCCAAATTACTAGGTCTGGTGGAGAGCATGTGGGATGCACACATCACTTGCCTTTTCTATCTCTCTCTCTCTCTAGCTCTTTGAAGGCAACATCCACTATGATATCCCTGAAGTCCGGAGGTTTGACCCTGTTCCTGCCCAGTACATCCGAGTACACCCAGAGAGGTGGTCCCCAGCAGGAATAGGAATGCGCCTGGAGGTGCTAGGCTGTGACTGGACAGGTAGGAGCCCCTCTGTGACTCTGCCCACTGGTTCTGCTGGGACCACTGCAAGCACTACACCATCGAGGTGCAAGTGTTAAGGTTATTTTTCTTCCTGCCCTGTCCCACCTCAGGGCTGTGCTGTGACAGGAAAACTGCAACCGTGAAGGCAGAACCTGTGATGCGGCCTGATCCCATCTTTTAACTTCCCTCTTGCCTTGATGTGTGATGCAGTAGCAATGTTTGGACCCAAATCCAAGCTTTTACACAATGCTGCATGCAAGATTTATCCCCGGCTGTCTTCTCCTTTCAGATCATTTGTATAAGTGCTGTGCAGGCTTTCCCCTTCTGTGTTAGATAGCATTTGAGCTTTTTAATCCAAATGGATAAAACGAAACATAGGAAGAGAAGCAGAGGTGCAGAATAGAGGTGCAGTGACCAGTACCAATATCTTACGCTGCCAGAATAAGTCTTTGCTGTAAAAACAACTACCCTGTCTTATTGAACCCTGTGTGGAAATCCTTTTGCAGACGATTTGGGGCATTTACCTCTACAGCACCTCTAAAATTCACTCTACAACATCCCTAAGACCAGGGAAGTTTGTTCACATTTACCCACCTGTTTTTCACAAGTGGTATGCCTTGCAGCCACCATTGTTTGTAATGTAGAAGTGGAAACTGTTCTAACACACCCACTAGGATCAGTAGAAGTTGTGTTTCTGGCCCTCTGAAGCTCTAGTAATTGACTGTTTCATAGTTTCATCCCCCAAAGCCAAAAATACACCAAACAGCTCATTGGTTCTGATGCTAGCTTTTCAGTGCCAAGGGCTAGTTGTCCCTTTTTTAATCTATTTTTTAATAATCTGCTTAAATCTGAATCTGGTGTCCAGATGTCAGTGATAAAAACATATGATTTCTGTTGTATAAAATTAAGAGACACAGAGCTTTCTTCCATCCCTTTATGGAGTCTTTACTACCCTTTCTTCCTGTGATGTGCTGTGAGATGTATTACAAACACTTAACAGCAAATCACTCAGCACACATACATGCAATTAATAATGATAATTTGTCAACTGTGCAGTCAAAGGCAAATCTCCTTTTGGACTGGGAATACATTGTAAATTATCTAAACTTTAAATCAAGATTAAATCTTAATTTAAATCTTACAACATCTCTGGGATGCTGCAGGAGAAGCATATGCCATGGCTTTCATGCAAGAAGTGGGAGCTGAGGCTGTGTGCAGAAGATGTTGGGCAGCTCCCACATCATTGCTTCCCACAGCTCCTGGGGGTCTCCAGCTGTCAGTTCTTTGCAGGCTGGTGCATCACATCCCTGCATCACTGCTGTAATGGGAGACAGTCACACAAGACTGCCACCCATGTAGATGTCAGCCCTTCCATTGCTCTCCTCTAAACAGAGAAGAGGAAATTGGCATTCTCAACTTCTTGTGCTATTTTTAGTCCAGTTTTTCTTTTAGAGCTATGCCCATGTTCAGTTTCAATATCAGCAGCAACAGACCATGTTTTTTGCAGGCAGGGTGCTTTATGGTCATTTCCCAGTGTGGCTGTCTAATCATTTGCACACTGTAATGCTTAAAACTCAACTGCCAAGTCATAAATATTTGTAGCTTTATTGATCTACAGGCATTTGGCTTTGTAATCAGAGCAAGGCTTGTAATCTTGTGGATTCACCATGTTGTAAAAAGCATTTATACCCCTGATGCAACCTGGGGAGAAGAGATAGCCCGTGGCATTATCTGCATGCTAAATCCAGGCTTGGCTACACGCAGCAGTGCTTCACAACACCAAGATACAGACCTCCTTTGCTGGAAGGACCCAGGCATGTGACACAACTGTCTGTGAAAACTCAGGCAGTTGCACTTAGTTTGGAACAAGATTTAAGAGATGGATTAAAACAAGCTGACTGGAAGTATTTTCAAGTGAGGGCCTAAGTCCATATGTACCCTGCCCAGATGTTTCTATTTCTTATCAGCAATGAGCCTTTTAATTACTGAGTCAAACAGGTAACTTAACAGCAACTGGTCTTACAAACTAGCTGGCTACTAACTGAAAAATGGGGAAACAGGCAGTCAGCAACTGGCTTCTTTCAAAGACCTGCCAGAATTTTTCCTCTGAAGAGTGGAGATTGATGAATGTTCACTTGCAGCTGTTTTTCTCTCCTTTGAAGTTCCAAACATCTGGTTTCAATTGCTCAGTGACTTTGCATTTTGATCAGCATTTACCACCAGTTGCATAAGACACTTGCTGGGCCAGGGAGACAGAAAGCAAGACCTCTCTCTTTCACTTTCTGTTTCACACATCATGTTGTCCTCCCTGCTGTTTTCATTCTCTCTTCTAACCATGGTGTTGCAGCTCTGCCATGGTAACTGATTTTTCAAGCTGTATTTCTGCGGCCTGTCCAGGGCAATGAAACAGTGTTGATTTACATCCGCTCAGCATCTGTCCCCCGTATGGGGCTTGGCTTTCAAGGTCCTTCCACATTGTCGCATTTCAGCTATAAATCTCAGTATACAAGAACAACAACCTGAAAAAATGTACCAGCTCTAAATAACTCACAGCTTTTGATATGTTGCCTTCACCTGCTGCTTTTCTTTTCTTTATCACATTTTTCTGTGCCTGGCTGCTTGCAATTTGCTTCTTGGTTGCGTTTTGAGTTTTATGGGGTTGTAACGAGTTTGAACTTACAAATTAAAAGACTTTGAGGTTATTTGGTATTTTATCCTGAACAAAACACAGCCACTGGGAGAAGAGGAGGGAAAAAGGAAAAAAAGAGTTAAAAAAAAAAATATATAATTTATGTGCAACATGTTTAATAACAGGAAAATTAAAAGGGTAGAAAGGAGCCTGTGGAAAATATTCAATGTATTTAGCCATTTCCTCCTGCTTCTGGCTTTATTAAATGATATCCTGAAGGGTGCCGACAAAGAAACACAATCACACATAACTGAGCAAGCAGCCTCTTTTCAAAAGTGGAATGAATCAAGCCTGCTCTACTCCAGTTAATGCACCCATAAAAAGAGAAACTGCTGGAACCTAATGTCATTTACTGTTGATCTTAATATCCTTCCCTTTCTTGCTTAAATTTCCCCTGACACCTGCTTAGAACTTGTTTCATGCTTGCCTTGTTGGAGAGAGGGAAATTGGACAGAGACCCTTTGAAAGCACAGTCAGGAGCCTGGAGTGTGAAACCAGATGCTTTCTGCAGTGAGCCAGTGCACACTAGGGTCTGTTTGCAGTTACATAATTTGTGGGTTTGAGTGACTTGTTTTATAAATTGGCACAATTGGTGGGAATGTTGTGTGTGTTTTTTTAACATGTCATATGCCTTTATGAAAGAAAAAGACGTTCTGTCTGTGATCTTTCTTATCCAGTAATGACAGCTAAGCAGATTGCCAACATTAGCGTAGATTAAAAAATTAAGAGGAAAAGTAGCATCTACATCTAGAGGAGAGCTTTGTCCAATGGGAACTCTAAATCAAAGGAGCTCCCATATGGAAAGAGCCAGTTCACTTGAAGTTCAAACCATGCTGACATTTGTAGCATGTGGAAATTACATGATATTCTTGTTCGGTCTCTTTCTGTCATTATAAGAACATGAATAAAAAATTCTTTTGCCTTCTTCCCCCTACCTGTCCTTTTTGGGTTCTCTATTGCAAATACCATCTCTACATTCTTTTCAGATGTGAAGCCCACTGCAGAGACACTGGTACCCACTTTGAAGAGCGAAGAGACCACTACCCCATACCCGACTGATGAAGAGGCAACTGAGTGTGGTGATAGCTGTGGAGAAGAGGAGGGTATGTATCAGAGTAGCACATCTTTATGTCAATAAATGATGGGTCAAGAGCTAAGCAAATGCTCTTATCTTCCCATTAGCTCTCCCATATATGGGACTGATTCCTGGAAAGATTAAAGTAATATTATTAGTGATGGGGGGCGGGGGGAAAGGCACCAAAATCTGGTAAGTTATATCAAAGAAGATGCAGGAACAAGAGATAGCAGTTAATTCAATCCCTTGGGTACAAGGCTTAAAGAGCTGCTGTCCCAGCTTCTTTATATGACCTGGAGAAACTCGATGCCCTGTTTAGAAAAGCCTCCATTCCCAATCCTTTTATCTGGTTGTCATAACTTCAGAAGGTGATTCAGGGGAGAGATTCAGACCGCCTAGTACGCAGGGCTCCTTTTGCAAAGGTCACAACTGGGAATAAATCATGACATGCAGAGAAAGCGGATGTCCTTCCTGAACACCTATCTGTTAAGGATCATCTTCCCTAATATCAGCTGCTTACAATTTAGGAGAACAGTCTGGGCTCCTTCTGCAGGCAGCAGAGAGAAGGGAACATTAACTCCATGCAGTTCGTCGTTCCAGTCTTAAATGGCTGTCAAATGTACAGGGAACAGTTTTTTTGTCTGTGGTGCTTTCCTCTTCTGACTATGGAAGAGACCGAATGTTACTTTAGACTACATGCTGTGCTTGTTAAGACACAGTGCTGGGGAGGACTAATTTTCTCAGCCTCAGATGTCATATTCTGCTCCTTGAAATTGAGATGTGAACATCTAAAGCTTGTCCACACTAAGGAGAGAGGGTTTGGTAGGGCTGTGCAGCGTTAGTTGTATAGTACACTGTACAAGAGATGTGTGCCTCTGGGTGTGACAGCAGGGGCCTCGGCACTGGGCTGAGGCATTTACAAAAGGAAAAGCTATCCTTTGAGATAGCTCCTGGGTCTTCTGTCACTTGGGCTTCCAGTCTCAGAGGAAAAAAGAATGGGATTTAAAATAACAAAAAAAAAAAAAAAATCAAAAGAACATTAATTGGCTTTTTCACACCTCCCATTGGGATTCTGCCATAACACAGTTCTGCTGAAGAAGTAACTCAAAGGGCCTGATTCTCAGTTTTTTGCTTCAGTGATATGCCTGTGCAACCCTGCTGCCATTGAGGCACTTGGGAAAATGCTGAGAGGAAATTCAGGGCAGTAATAGACTCTGTAACAACATGATTCCTGGGTGCAGTCCAGGGCAAGAGAGCAAATAGAGTGTGCTGCGGAGTGTGAAAACAGCCTCCCCCTCATCTTCCCTCAGATTTAGCGACAATTTTCATTCTCATACTCCATAAACAATGAGTGTATTTCTCTGGACAATCAGATTTATGGCAGCCAAACAGAAACAATGCTGCTCTCTGGGGTATGAGAAAGGATTGGAATAAAAGGATCCATGATCTGCATTATTTTATTTCGGAATGGGAGCATGTAAAGAAAGCCCTCTGCTCCTTGCAGCAAAGTTCCTGTGATGCCTGTTGCTTGAGTCACTCACCTCCTTCTGGCTATTGCTCACTTCGCGGGCACTCTGATTTAAAGCTTCCTCTTTGCTCAGGAACAGCTTGGCCTATAATTGGGCTCTGTGTGTATGTCTGCTGAGTACTTGAGATGGTCTCAGACCACTTCTGAAGTCTCCATGCCTTATGGCTGCTTCCTTGACTGAAGAAGACAGAAGATGCTTCACTGCTAAATGCAGCCCCTGCCATGTGTCCTCCTGCATACAAACCTGTCTCTGCAGGAAGGCCCTCCAGAGTTTTTAAAGCTGTTGACACAGGGGAATTAGCTCTGCTCCTATTTCACAGATGAAAAGTTAACTGACTCGCCCAAAGACCATGTGGTGAGTCCATAGCAGAGCTAGAAATAGAGGCTGGCTTCTCTCACTCAGAATCCAAAAGCTTGAGCTCATGATGGCCCCGTGTTTCCCCTGGTAGCATTTCCATGAGAAGATAAGAAAGTGGTGAGTGGCAGCTCCCCACATTGACAGACAGCTCCCGTCTGGTGCAAGTGGCTAGACCTGTCACTCAGGACCCAGGTTTCTGGAGCACTTGAGTTTCTCCTTTTAGAGCCAGAGCAGGAACTGGTGAACACAGGGCACTCAGGAAGCACTCTTCCCTGACATTTAAGACGGCATTTAATATTTGACTGCTCTAGGGGATGAAAAGAAGGTGCTGATTAGAGTCTGGAAGCATTTGGTACTTGCTTTTATATTTGCTTAGTTTGGTGGATTAGCCGCAGGACATGGTGTGAGCATTTTGATGATGCAGAACTTAAGGTTGATCCATGGAGCCGACGAAATGTGAGATAGGTTAAAAGCATCAGTGTGAGTGAGATTTCATGCTTTCTTCAGTATTTATGGTTTGGAAGCTATTTTAGTTTTGAGTTGGTTTTAAATAGCAACTCTTCAATTTTTAATCCAACTTTATTTTGCTTCTATTTCCTTTTGTAAGATTTCCACCTCCCTGCAAACTTCAATTGCAACTTTGATCTCCCTGAGGACCTCTGTGGTTGGTCACATGACTTTGGAACGGGTTATACGTGGTCTTTTCAGCCTGCAAGCACCTGGACTGGCAATTCTGAACCAAGTGCTGAGACTGTGCCTGGTAAGATGATTAATACCATATGGATTCCATACCTCCCTGTGGAGGGAAGAGGGAGCTGGTGGGACTTTCTCTGTGTCAACAGTATGACTGATTGTTGCACAGCTATCAAGAGTTGTGAAGGCTGTGCAGAGCTGAACTTTTTCTTTTGTGGAAGCTTTCAGATGCTTCAGTGTATAGTTCATAACTTATTTATAGGACTGACCACTGGCAATTGAATCACACTTTCTTCCTGAGATAGCTTTGAATCAGGCATGGGCCTTTGAATCCTCTGTGATTGTGAAGGTTAGCTCAAGCTCTGTTCCATATCCTGGCCCAAATGTCCTCTGTAGGAATCGATGCTTTTTCCACAAAATGCATTTCTACCTCCCATATGTTGCTTGGATTGCCTGTACACTTGAGCTATTCTGCACTTTGGGCTTGTATAGGCTGAATTTCAGCCTCCTCCAAGTGAAGGATGAGCTAAGCCCTAAGAATGCTGAAATATGCCAGTTCTTGCTGTTTGACTTTTGCTCTTTTTTCTTCTGTGCTTTGGAAGTGGAAGGTTTACATGAACGTGGCAGAGACTAATTTATGGAGGATGTCACTGTGATGTGCTAGCATGGGTTGGAAGGGAGCCTGCCTCCAGCAGTATGGTCGATAGATCAAGTTCTTCAGCTTCACATCTTGGAACTCACCCCAGGTCTAGTGCCTTTTCGCTACCCTCATTGACTTTGTGACATGGGTGGCATGAAGAACATTTGCCAGATTCCTTATAGCAGTAGACTCTGTCACCATAGCATCACTTCTTACCATCAGTCATTGCTTATGAAACTCAAGACTCTCCCAGGAAGAGCTGGCTGATATTACCTGTCTTCAGTTCTGCCCTGATGCCAAGTGACTCCAGCATCTGCATACCATGCACTGAGGGAGCTGTGCATGCTGTGGGCTCCTCCCCACCCTCTCCCCAGTAAGGTTGAGTCCTGAGATGAAAACATTCAGGCGAACCTGTTAGCCACCTGGCAGAGGCACTGGCCAGATTGGCAGTGCCGCCAGCCAGTTGGAAAGCCGTGCAGCCAACACCTGGTAGGCAGTGCTAAAGAGGAAAATATGTATTCCAGAAACATATGGGATGAAGAGAATCTGCTACATCTCCACACACAAATCACCCCCACACAAATGCACACATCATTTCTCTCTTCAGCTCCTGAGGTGCATGACATTTTTCTAAGAGACAAGATAATGCTGTAAGTGCAGCCTATATGGACATCTGACAAATTCTTTGGCATAACATAGGGTCATAGTATCTGCTGTGGAGAAAAACATTTTCATATTTCAAGTGTTTATCTCTTCAACATTTGAGTGCTTTAGAAGATTAATAACTGGAGCTCAGTGGAGCCTCAGGCAACGGGAGAGAACACTTACAGCCAGCCCCAGACTTAATAACCCTCCCCATCTCATTCTCTGTAATAATGTTTAATTAACATCAGCCCCTTGTAAGTAAGATAGAAATTACTTATTTTTTTTTATAACTCAGACTCAGTTTTTCATTTCATTTCCTCTCTGCTGAGTCTGCCTACAATGAGTTGGCCGTAGTTTCTTAGAAGACTCTATTGTATGCGCACAGGCGTGTGCGTGCGCGCACAGCCCATGAGGCTGGTGCTGCCTCAGGACCCAGTGCTGCCTTTTACCCTTCGACCCTTTCTTCTTTCTTAGTTATGAATTGCAAGCCCTGATTGCTGCAGCTGGGGGAACGTTTTCCTGCTGAGTTCAGTGATGTGGTTTTGTGCCAGCTACTGAAGCAAGGACTAGGTGCAGGTAGGCATTCAGACCCTGCCTGAGAAGTCAGGCTGCATGGGCAGAGGAAGAGGAGTTAGCAGTTCCAGGGGCTGCAGTGAATTGCCCTTGGTGTTGGGAGGTCAGCAGCAGAGACCAGACACAGGCTGAGGAATGGTTGTTGGCACTGCCATGGGATCAGGCTCCTGGCTGGTTTGGGCAGTGATGTGCTCTCCTGGCAGCTGTGCACGCCCTTGCCCACGCAGCACAGGGCTGCAGTGGTGCCAGCATGCAAAGGCTTCACTGCTGTGCCTCACTTTCGTCCTGTTCTTAGAAATTAAGAAGACATGGCACAAAAGGAAATAGCTATTTGCTTTTCTTCCTCCCCACACAGCTTTTAAAAGCAACTCAAGAAATATGAAAAATAGGCAATGCCAGCCCCTCAGCAGGGACAGAAATGAAGCATTGTTTGGTTCACACTCCCCCATTCTTCCCTTGCCTTTTCCTCACACTGCCGCCAGCACTTTGTTTCTACTTAGAAAATTCATCCTTGGGCTCCAGGGAGCAAGGAATGAAAAGCCCTTGTTTGAGGTGGTCTTTGCTTGTGAATTCCCCACCCTGGAGTGAGCAGTTGGGTGAAGAAAAGCAGCTGTGCATAGTTTAGGGGCAGGGCAAAAGCTAATAGGAGCTCAAAGCCACCAGAGCCAGATTTACTCTTTGATTTGAAGGTACTGGCCCAGGCTAGGGGCCATGGCTGCTTTACAGTAGCAAGGAAATGTGCTGTGCCTTTAAGAGACATGTGATATGTGTTTCTGTTTGTTCTGAATATAGGGGGGGAAAGGGGGAGGAAAAAGGGGGGAAAATAATAAAGGAGTAGCCCTGGCTCAGTCTGCATGAGATAGAAGGGGAAGGAAATGACCGTGGTGAAATATCCTCTGTGAGGCTCTTGATTAGAAAAGTCTGCTGAGGGACAGGCCTGAATTCCTCAGATATCTCCTGATTTCATTTTATGTGCTGCATAAAATGCTCCTCATCTTTGGCGCAGAGAACTTCTCAAGACTGACAAGACACTCACTGCTCTCATTCCACTATTTTTATTTCCAAGATACTCTTTCAGGCAGCTCTGCATTTCTTTTTTTAGTCCTGTGTTCCTTGGACTCTTCACACCATGGATTAACTCCACGTCCACTCCTGCAGGCTCCCATTACACGTCTGGGGACCCTGTTGGTGAAAGTGGACCCAAAGTGCTCAACTCGGCAGAAATCCAGCATGGTTCCAGCTGTTACCCTGTCCTTTACAAGGCTAGAAAATACTGTTGCTCCCTTTTCCATCCCCCACCCCCTGCAAGAGAATGCCAGGATTTTTTGCTGTGGGTTTTCAAATGCTTCCCATCTGTAGAAAGATTCCCCTTAGCTGCACTCAGCAAGCTTCAAGGAGCAACAAGTTCAGGTTTCAATGACGTTTCATCCCCCATCTCCTGCTGCACGCAATGACAGTGTGTCTTAAAACCTGAAAATAAATCTTGTTTGGTAAGTTGGGCACCTCAACTCTTCACCATCTTTGAATTTTACTGGAGTCCTGATCCTAAAGGGTGAGTTGTGTTCTTAGCTGATAAGTGCTGTTCCATTGCTCTCAGTGATGCTATGCCAATGAGCCAGCACTGAAAACCTGGAATTTGTTTTCCTCCCTCATTTTCTTGCAGTCATTAAGTAAATACCTTGTGGTTCTAAAAGAGCATTCTAGGGTCTGCACCTCTACCACATGCTGCTTCTCTTTCAGGAGAACAGAGTCAGGGTCAGAACCCTGGCAGTGTTGTGAACCCTGTGTTGTTCAGTTGTTGGCAGCTGTACATGAACACAGAAGAGGAAGCAATGTTAACCTTGCAGCTGTCCAGACCACATAGTTCTTGAGCTGAACTGCAAAAACCCACCAAGAACTTCTGTTGTGGGCCATGGCCTTGTTGGCTTTGAGAGTCAGGAACACTGCTCATTTGGGTTGCAGGCACTGAAGGGAAAGGTTTATTTGTTTCAAAGCATTTCCAGCAGATGAATGTTTCTCTGAAGTTTTGTAAAAGCTTATTTTGTAAGAAAAACAAATGTTGAGCTGTTTTTAAGCTGATGGCAACACTTTACCATTCCTGTGTTTTTCCCATGGGATCTTTAAAAGGGCGAGTTTTGTATTTTTCCAGCAATTCTTGAGAACTTCTGCCTGAAGGCCTTCATCCTACTCTGTCTAAACTAGAGGAAAGGTTTTCATGGTTAATGGAGCAGGGCTGGACTGAGCTGGGTCTTCACTTACTCTCATGAGACTTACTCTCTGACCATGTGCCTTGAGGGGACACTATGATCTCTAGGGTCAATCCTGTCCCCTTTGAAGTAGGCAGCAGTTTTACATGTGGGATGGTGTGAAAGTCAAGCACTTTTTGTGCAATGAGTGAGCAGCCGTATGCTGTGGGATGGAGACTGCACACCCAGCATTGTCTCTCCCCACTGCCCTGAAAGCTCTGTGTGGCTCTCTTGACTCTTGTTTGCACAGCGAGGACAGCAAACCCTAAAAAATCATTTGTTTGTTGAGCATTGGCTGAGCTGTGTGAGTGTTCTGCCCACAGACTGGGGCCAGGCTGTGGCTGTCCTCATGCCCATACTGCCTTTCGTGAGAGAAAAGTCATGATCACAGTCTGTCCCTACACTGCTAGCAAAGCTCCTTGCTTGCTTGGTCTGGGCTGGAGGTGGAGGAGAAGATACCATTCGTCTGGGGCTTACCTGTTTCATTGCTGCTCCCCGATCTGAGTCCTTAGTCACTTTTTGGCCCCAAACACCACTGACACACACTGCCTATAAAACAGGGCTGGAGTGCTCTCTGGAAAGCAAGTCTCAGTCTCTCAGGTCTGAACATGGGCATCGCTCTGTCGCCTCGCAGCAGTGACTTTGCAGCGGGTGAGTCACAGGGCGTGATCCACGCCTCACATCAGCAGGCTTCAACGTGCAGCCTGCCTGGCAGAAGCACCGCCTCAGTTAATGCCTTTAATGGTGCGTGCGTGCACGCATGCCGGGTGCAGGTGAGTCTCTGCACACCCTTCCGTGTAGGGACATGCAGGGGGCCTGCCACACTGGCAGTGGACCAGCACGGTGGCGAGCAGCTCACTTGGCATAAATGTCAGGCTCTAATTGGCATTTGGTTTGTCAGGGACACTGTGCCCTCCCTGTGCTCCCGAGGGGGAGGCAGTGGGACTCACAAGTGTGCAGTGCTGTTGAGGATGTGAGGCTTAATTAAGGGAGAGGGTGTAATGGCCCATCCATTAGAATGACTGGAGAGCAGGCAGAGGGCTCAGTTCTGGACAGATATGGGGGTTTATGCCTTTTCACAGACTGATTTAGAGACTGAAATGGCAAGGACTTGGCAGGGTAATTAACACATAATCAAAATTGAGGGGATTTTCCAGCAGATGGGGTGATCTAGTTAATATAAATATAAGTTTTATGGAGGATTGATTTCCTTTCGTAAATGAAAGTCTGTCATTGAGGAGAAGCCTGTCACTGAAATTACGGCGGCAGCCTTTTGAGGAGAATTTGCATCATTTGCAAAAAAAAAAAAAAAAAAAAAAAAAAAAAAAAAAAAATAAGGATCCCATTTCAATCTGCATATTCATGCATCTGCCATCCCCTTGTTAGCAGAGCACCCTGCAGTTGTGAGGGTATCTGAGCTGATTTGCTCCCTGGGAAAGGCAAGGGCTGATGCAATCTCCTCCTCACGTGGCCCAGAACAACAGTAGGAACAGGGCCTGCTAGGACATCCCCTTGGCTCTGATACAGCATGGTCAGTGTAGCATGGAGCTATGCAGGCAGCATGCAGGTCCCAGAGCAGAGGTGTCAACTATGGGATTTAGCAGACCAGAGGTGGTTGCTAGCGGGCTATGACACTGCCACTAAAACATGCTGTGAAACAAACTGTGCCACAAAGAGGAGTGCGGTGACCTTTGGAGGGGTGTAAGTGAAGGCAATTCAGCATGGATTGTCCGCAAGAGCAGCAGCTCTGATTCACTGGTATCCAGCAAAGGGGAGAAGCAGAGGGATTCTCAGTAATTTCTTGTGTACATCCTGGCCAACATATTTTGCTGGAAAACCTCCAGATGTGTTGATGAGACTGATGAGGGTAGTCAGTGTTCTTGGGAGAGGGGATGAGATGTGCAGGACCCAAGCCCAGGCAGACTGACCTTGCAGCGGGGCTGCTGCCATGGCTTGTGCTTGCAGCCTGACCAAAACCACGAGGTTTCATCCCCCACTGCCCCTAATGTCCTCTCAGATGGCTTGCTAGCAGGAGGGGACAGTCGTGCCAAGAGGAAACAGTGTTGGCCAGATGGTTTGTTTGCAGAACCTGGCTGGTGATTTATCTGGCACTCGCTGCTATGCACATACAAGCAACTCTGCCATCGTCTGGCTGGGGATGGTTGCATGTTCACGCTCCTCTGGCTCCCCTACATCCAGATGATCCCATAAATCTTCTATGAGATTCATGCCACAGCATCAGTTGCAAAACCAGCAGTGGGTTAAAATGCCTGTGCAGGTATGTCCTTGCCTTTTCTGAGCCAGCACTTTGAACTGCCAGTGCCAGTTCAGTGGGGGATGTAGCTGCTGTGTTAGCTAGAATAGAGGCTGCAAAGTAAAATTCTGGGAAAGCGATTAAAATGCACTTCTGATCCTGGAAGAATTGATCAGCTCATGGCTGCAAGGCTCTCTTCAAGTGTTTTAGCAGAGGAAATCAGCCTTTCAGGTGCTTTCTGTGCCAAAGGCTTCCATTTACTCTATCAAACAGAGTGAATACTGGAACCACTGAGGTTCCGCATGCTGTTCCAACAATTAGCTCCACAGCGCACTCCTTCAGTCTCAGAGAATTCGAGGGTCTTTTCTGAAAGTCTAACCAGCCATGATCCAGCCATTTAATCATCAAATGACACAAGAAAATCATGTCTGCTTGTGCTCAGCTCTCCACTCCACAAACTGGCACCAGGAGCCAGGAGTGCATGGTACCCAAACCCACTCCTACTTGCAGCTGGGTTCACTTGAATACAGAGCCTACTCACAGCCCTTAGGGCTGACAGTAGGTCCTGGAGAGCTCTGTGGGCAAGGAGCACAGGAGACGCAGGGCTTGCAAGGCTGAAAGAGCCTGTGTGGTTGAAAGGGGACATTGGTTTTCACTGCAGTTGAGGAGTTTGTTTAATTTAACAGCCCGAGGGGAATGGGAGCAAACAGGAGGTTGGTGTCATCCGTGGCAGGAGGGATGTGACTCAGGGGCACACAGGCTCTTTTGCTGAAGTGGCAGAAGCAGCAACACCAGGTACCTCTGTCTCACAGTGAGGAGTCCAGATCGTGGTGGGTGTTCAGCTGCACAATTACCATAGGTTTCTGTGGAATTTGTGTGGATCCAAGGATGCCTCACATCCCTGCACTCAATCAGGCTGCTTAGATACTGGCACCAAAGGCTGATTTGGATTTGAGGATCTCGATTTGATAATTCTTTAGCCCGGCTGATGCTTTTATTAAAAATTTTCCTCTAAGACCATTTCAGCTGTGAGATAATTGTATGATTGCAGTCTGATTTGCTCTTCCACCTTCTTTGTTGTTGCTGGTTTTTTCTTGTTGTTGTTGGTTGGTTGGTGTTTTTTTTTTCTTTGAAGAGGCTTGTAGTGAATTACAAAAAGAGGGTTTTAATTCAGGAGACCTTGATGACTTCTTACGCCTTGTCACTCCTTGAATATGGAGTACAGCTTGCTCTTTTCTTTTTTTTCTCCTTCCTCTACTTGTTTATCTCCCACATCTCTTCCTCCACCACAACCACTCAGAGGTAAATCACAAGAACACTCCTCCATTAGAGAACGGCATGGTACTTCTTCAAGTGATTCACTCAAGTGGCAGTGGGCAAACATGCTTTCATCTTTTTTTCTGCTACTCTTTGTCGGCATAAAGTGCCAAGTGACCCAAATACTTTTTATAGGTGCTGGAAAACATTTCTGGGAAATGTTGTTCTTTGTTTTTGTGGATGGTCAGGGACAGATTTGTCCTTCATGCAGCAAAATCAGTGAAAGTTCATATGGAATGGATATGCTTTTGAAGTGTTTTGATCAGACATCCCAGGAGTAGGGTGATGGCAAGTCTTTTTACTGTCTTGTCCTAAATTTATTTTAGAAAGTTGTCTAGCTTACAGTGGTTGGTTTCAGCCCAACTCTGGCAGTGACAGGCTTGCAGTAGGGCCAGTGGCTGTGAAGTACTGATACATCTCCCTTGGACTGGGCTGTCACCAGATTGCTGAGTGTCAGTGAGGTCAGCTACTGTTTTCTGGGTGAGACCTGTCTTTCAGTGCTCAGAAACTGGGCTCTAAATTCATGTCTCTCTGGTTTAGGTTTTGGAGGTGATTTGGATGCATTTTGCAAACATTATCAGTGCAGACCCTGCTTCTCTGCCATTGCTTTAGTCTCCAAGGCTGGAAAGGGAGCAAATAAAGCAGGAGGCAAGCTGCTGCTTAGAGGTTTTCCCATCAACTGCAATGGGCCAGGATGTGGGAAAAGGAAACAACAGACCCTTAGGTGTGGTCCTGGGGCAGAGGTAACCCCTTGTGCTGTGGGAAAGCTTACATGTGCTGGCATGAAGGACCAGTAGTGCTCGTCCACTGTAGCAAGAGCAAGTGTTCATCCCTCTGAGTAAAATGCAAAATACAGCAATATCTGTCATTGGCCTGTCTGTGTCACCTCATATTGCAGGCACTGCAGCCAGAGCAACCCAAGGGACTCTGTCCTGCCGATGGTCATGATGGGGCAGGGCAGGTAAAGATGAGATCAGCTACATGCTCGGCTTTCACTCTGTGCTAAGAGACTTGAAAGCATCCAAGCTGCAAATGGGAAACTCCTTGAGGAGGCTTCTTATCAGAGAGGGCTAGAAACCACTGACTCCAGACCAAAACAGTCATGCCTAGGGATTTGTATCCATGGGCTTTTGCTGCTGTTGGTATTCAGATCAAGCATCTCCAGTTCCTGGGATATCACACATACCAAATCTCCTCCCTGAGGACTGACAAAAAGCATGTCACAATTTAAATCTAATATTAAAGCAAGTGAATCTTCTGCTGTATGTATTTCAGCTATGTTTGCCACTATGTGGTTGTCACCTGTGCATACTTCACTCACAGCTACCAGGTAGGTCCCTCCTCTGTGCTCTGCTTTGGGGACTGTTTTTCTGCATTACAGGAAACAGAGCCAGGCTTTCATTTTGTCCTGTGTATCCTCAAAACAAAATTGTCAGTTAAAGCCTGACTGTGGAGTGTTTACCACTGGGGATGAAAAGAGGCAAAATGAACACAGCCTGAGATCCCCATCCCAAGATGAGTTTTCAGCACTAGTGATGAGAAAAACCCACCTCAGGTTTGTTCTCTGAGCAAGCAACCATTAGAATAAGCACACACCTCTGCCAATGTCATTATCACAGCATTGCTGCTTCTGGCAGTAACTGCTCTTCAACTTCTTCCAATTATGTTGATCTTTGGCTTACCAGGTTCTGGCTTTGCTGTCAGCCCCCTACCAGACAGCAGTGGCTAGTGAGGAAAGTGCGCCTTGCCCAGGCTGCAAAAAGGGCGCAGCAATGGCACAATTTGCTGCACACGTGGAGGGTGTCAGTGTGAGACCCCACAGGCACAGGTGTAAGAGTTTGCCCAGCACTGACAAAGCTGCCTGGCAGGAGGTGAGACGCTTGTTGGAAGTGGACACAGAATAATTTAATGGTGTTTTCCTCTTTGAACAGACAGCAAGAATTATCTGCAGCTGCAGAGCAGTGGAAGGAGGGAAGGTCAGCGAGCCCGACTCATTAGCCCCACCATCTATCTGCCCCGGAGTGCTGTCTGCATGGTCTTCCAGTACCGAGTGTGGGGCAGCAATGGGATGATGCTGCGGGTCTGGAGGGAAGCCAGCCAAGAGCACAAGGCACTGTGGGTCATCACGGAGGACCAAGGGGAAGAGTGGAGGGAGGGCCGCATCATCTTGCCAAGCTATGACATGGAATATCAGGTGAGATGATCATGGAGGGTGTGCTGCACCAGGCAGGCATCATCCAGCATCTTTATTTCAGTGTTTCAGAGCCAGGGCCCATTCATCATTAGGGAATGTGGCTGTTTTCATTGTGTTTCTCAAGTTACCATAGTAACTAAACGGCACTGTTTGTTATTCAGAGAGTGCCTGTCTTCTTCACAGACTTGGACCTTTGTTCAGCCTATTGCCTTTTATGTTCCTTAAATCTTCAATTTTGCAAATATTTTTCAATCCTTTTCTTTTTTTCCAATCTTGTTTTGTACATTTTGTCCCCACAACTAATTGCCATCATGCCTGTCCCGAAGCAGGCATGCAGCTCCAGGGGCGAACCCAAACCTTGCAGCCAGGGGAAATGGGGAAGTGGAAAGTGGCACAGCCAGCTTTTAAGGGTAGGCAGCAAACAGCCTTCTCCAGCACCACCCGCAAGTGCAGATGTGCAAGAAGTTTGTGAATCTACTTCTCGGATACCTTAGACCAGATCAGAGGGCTGGGTGCAGTGCTGAGGGATCAAGATCCTGTCCCACAGTCAGGAGATCAGAGAAGGAGAAGGGATGAGCTGGAGGGAGCCATGCTGCTCACTGCTGCAGCCTGGCACGGCTGTGCCAGCATCCCGCAGAGAGGTTCCTGCCTCCAGGAGTGCCTTTGGCATGGTTAGTCCTTGCAGGCAGCGTGCAGTTTGCCAAGGAGAAAAGGCTAACGTTGTGATTTGTTAATGAGCATCAGCACATAATCCAGCACCCTCCAAAGCACGAGAAAGCATGAACTTGCTCCAGCCCACTCTCAGTCCAGACCCGGACAGAGAGCTGCTGCTCTCAGGATGCTGACCTTTCTATATTGCTGCCTCCCATGTGGATTGCTGGCCTGAACTTGGGACCAACAGCTCTGATGCTCAGTCCCCTGTTCAGTCAGATGATGTTCAGGAAGGTGTTGTGTTCTGACTGTCCAGCCACCCTGGGTGAAGGGCATGACCTAAAATGGGGGAGACCTGGGGGTACTGGTTGACAGGGGGCTGAACATGAGCCAGCAGTGTGCCCAGGTGGTCTAGGAGGCCAATGGCATCTTTGCCTGTATCAGGAAGAGTGTGGCCATCAGGAGCAGGGAAGTCATTCTGCCCCTGTATTCAGCCCTGGTTGACACCTTGAGTCGTGTGTCCATTTCTGGGCTCCTCAGTTCAGGAAAAAATGTTGAGTTGCTGGAACCTGTCCAGAGAAGGGACATGTGGTGAGAGGTCTGCAGCATAAGCCCTATGAGGAATGGCTGAGGGAGCTGGTTGTTTAGCCTGGAGGGGTCTCAGGGGAGACCTTATTGCCTTATTACCTCAAGGTTGGTTGTACCAGCTGGGGTTGATCTCTTCTCCCAGGCAACCAGCAACAGAACAAGAAGACACAGTCTCAATCTGTGTAGGGAGAGGTTTAGGCTTGATCTTAGTTCTTCACAGAAAGAGTGATTGCCCATTGGAATGGGCTGCCCAGGGAGGTGGTGGGGTCAATGTCCCTGGAGGTATTTATGAAGACTGGATGAGGCACTTAGTGCCATGGTCTAGGGTTAGGTGATCAGTTGGACCAGATGATCTTGGAGGTTTCTTCCAACCTGGTTGATTCTGTGAGAAGGTTTGTGAAATATGTGGCCCTAGGAAATTATTTGGACCCTTGAGAGGAGGCAGGAAAGCAAAAGTTTTGCGCTGAAGCTGCATGACTTGGAGGTGTTGGTTGAAGAGAAACTCAGTATGAGCCAGTAAAGAGCACTTGCAGTCCAGAAAGCCAACTGCAGCCAACAGGGCTGCATTGAAAGAAGTGTGGCCAGCAGGTTGAGAAAGGTGATTGTTCCCCTATTCTCAGCTCTCATGTGATGTGGAATACTGTATTCAGATCTAGGATCCCCAATGGAAGAAGTCCAGAGGAGGTCCACAAAAATGATTTGAGGTCTGGAACAACCTCCCCAGTGAAGACAGACTGGGACAGTCTGGATTTTTCAGCCTAGAGAAGAGAAGGTTCTGGGGAAACCTTATAGCAGCCTCTCAGTACTGAAAGGAAGGCTGGAGAGGGACTTTTGCAAGGTCAAGTAGTGATAGAACAAGGTGTAATGACTTTCAACTGAAAGAGGGAAAATTTAGATTAGATGTAAGCAGGAAGTTCTTCACTGTGAGGGCGGTAAGACACTGCCACAGGTTGCCCAGAGAGGTTGTAAATGCTCCATCTCTAGAAGTGTTCAAGACCAGGATGGATGAGACTTTGAGCAATCTGGTCTAGTACAAGGTATCCTTGCCTATGGTCAGAATTAGATGGCCCTTAAGGTCCCTTCCAGCTCAAATAATTCCATGATTCTGTGACTAATTTGTGTGTGTGCATGTTTGGCTTTTTAGTAAGCATAATATGCCTGCAGATAAGAGTGATGGGCACTGACTTTCTACTTTGTGTGTTAAGAGTGAATATACATTTTATATATACATAGCATTCATTAAATAACAGCATCATTATGTAAATAATGCAAGTCTTTCTACTCAGCAGTTCTTAGAGCCAGACTTTGTTTATTTTTACAATATATTTTGCCTGTAATTAAGTAGAAATAAATTGACCCTTCTCTAACATTTCAATAATTCTTATGTAATATTGATGGGAACAGCACTTTACAGTTAATGTAGCTGTGCATTTCATGAACTTCCCTTCCTTTTTCTGATCATAGCCCAGCTAACATCATGGGCCAAATATAATACTGACTTACAGCAGTGTCAGGTCACTTGCATCATTTATGCAAGGGCCAAGGGGTGACCTGTGATGCAGAACATTGTTTTACTGATTCTTTATTCTGTGCAAGAGGCATTCAATGGAACAAACTGCACACCAAGTGCTGCCAGGCCAGGTAATGATCTCTCTGCTGAACCCATCCCGGCAAAGCAGCTTTCCTTGGGAACATGTGGCAGAGGCAGGGGAAGGAAGCAGTATTAGGCTCAGGTCATCCACAGATGTGCAGGGAAAGCCAGGAACAGATTTTCCTGCCCTTTCCCTCAGGAGCAGCAGCCAATCTTTGCCTCTCAGCTTAGCAGTGACATTTCTGTTCCAATTTTTCACAGATCGTGTTTGAGGGATTTATACGGAATGGCCACTCAGGAGAGCTCGCCCTCGATGACATCCGATTAGGCACCGACATCCCACTGGAGAACTGCATGGGTATGTGTCATGTGTGGCCATGGGGGGCAGGTTGTAGGGGAGGGAATGGAGAGCCTTCACTCACAGGCTGACAGTGGGCCACATATTCCCTGCTTGAGAGTTTCTGGATCTCACCTGGGATGTTCCTTGCCCATAAAAGAAATGAAGTGGACTCAGTTGTTGGAAATGGGTTCTCTGGGTGCAATGGTGTAAGAAGCAGGAGGCACGTTTCTCTGCTGCACAAAGCTCAAAGTGGAGCTGAGGGTTGCCAATGACTATTCTATGTGATAAGGACATATACCAAATTTAAAAAGAAAGTGCTGGACAAAAGAAGCCAGCTGTCAGTATTACATGCTTAGAAGGGCTGATGAGTTCAAAAGGAATCTTCTCTAATAAGAAATAAAATAACAGAGGGGGTTTACAGCAATGTTAACAGAATAACAAAAGACAGTTTTGTCCTAGAATTCACCATCCCTCAAACCAGGCCAAAAGCCAAATGGGTTCATTCAATGTGAGAGACAGAGGACTGTTTTAAAAAGAACGTAGAAAGCGTGTTTTAGCAGTTTGCTGGTGAAGCCATTGCCCTGCCATGTTCCTCTACCTGGTGTAGCCATGCATACACTCTGATGGCTCTGGTCACCATCTAGCTTGGATGTGGATTTAGAGCCATCCCAGCTGAGCATGGGACCAGTTGTATTCAATTAGTGAGATCTGTGCAGAGAGCTGCCCACCATAGCGATGCTATGTGTTTCTGTGTGACCCAGAAGACCTGTTTCATGGTTAAATACCTGCTAACTGTCTGACCCATCCTAAAGTCAGTGGAAAAGGTCAGGTGAAGTAGGGCCTTGCTCCTCTTTGGCTTTGAAAGGCCCCATTCAGTGAAGCTGCTCTCCTCTCCCCCACCAAGGGAGAAGAGGATCCCAGTCTGACCCAAGTAGAAGAGACTGCCTGAGAAGGGTTGGTTGCATTGCTTGCTTCACTGTGCAGGCAGGCAGTAGTGAAGATGGTACAAGAACAAGCATTAATAATAGAACAGGACCACAACTGCCCTGCAGATGCTCTTGAGAGCTGTTGGTCCCGTTTCCTTGATGCTTTAAACTCTGCTAGTCTCCCATATGCCAAGGAGCTAATACTCAATATTTCAAATTCACTGTATTTAAGGCTTGTCAGTGGTGTTTTAATCCTTTGCCTTCTATGGTATTGAGATGCAAAACTGATGATTAACCTTAATAGCATTTCCTACCTAACATCTCTCAGGCTCAGCAATTCACCTAGCTCCAGTGTTACTGTATCTTGGGCCTCGTGAACTTGAAGTTTAATGTTTCAAAACAAGAGCATTAATAAATTATCAAGTTTCAAGTATTGTCAGCCCTTAAAATAACATCAAACTGTTCCATAAAACTATTTCTTAGAGCCAATAAGGATAGTTTGTTTCAGATCATCTCCTAGCAAAGGGCAAACTTAAACTCCACGGCAAACTTAAACGTAATGCATGGCTCATTTCCTATGTCACCAAAATAACAAAATGGTAGAAATACAGTTCTGCTGTCTTTCTGCCAGAACCACAAGAATAGCTGACTCCAGCACAGGCTACTGTTTTTTCAAACGTAATCCTGGAAAGTAATCTGATCCCTTTTTGGCATGAAAGAACACTAAGTCACAATAATTTTTAACTTTGACAAATGTGTCATTCTCATTCTGAGGTTGAGTGATGATTTCATAGCACTCAGTAGAGTCAGAGTCTGCTTCTGTGACTCACAAGCATAATGCAGAAGTAATCTAAAAATAATGAGAAGTCTATTACTTCTGTGAGAAAGTAATCAGTAATAAGTACCAATTATTGCTTTTCATATCCACTAATTTGTGGTAGATTACTTCTTCAAAGTATCATGAAGGAAGACAAAAATTACTTGCCTTTGTTTTTTGTCACTGTGAGATGGAGAGGACAACGGCATCGATGCCTGGAAGTAACACTGTTCCCATGTGAATAACGATGCCAGAGTTGAGCCAGAAACCAAACTGCACTTGGAAATTTTAGAGGGATCCAGGGTTTCATCTCTGGGCCAACTGGGGCTTTGTCTCTGGACTACACAGGCTAGCCAGCTGAATTCAAATGGCCCTCAACATCAGACATACAAATATATATCACAGTATATACGTATATACACTCCAAAGTCTGTGTCTAAGTCAAAGCTTATTGTGTCTGGTTGGTCCTCAGATGAGACAGGGTATTTCCCCATCCTGGCACCCTTGCTGTTCCCAGAGAGTGGTTTCTGTGGGCCACAGACGCATGCTTGCCAATGTATTATATACCCCTCTCTAATATTAGGTTTTGGTTTTTCCTTTGCAGAACCCATCACAGCTTTCCCAGGTGAGAACTTACACTTTCCAGGTAAAACTGCATTTCTCTCAGTGTTGGGTTTGGTTTTTTTTTCTGTTGGCATGTACAAACTGCAATGCTCTGAGCAGTGATATGGCAAGAGTGTGCTAAACCTCCCCTGCCACAGCTGCAGGAGGTGGCACATTGACACCTGTTAGGTGGCAGGGAGCAGGCAAACAGACAAGTCCTACTGTCTTGGGGCTAAATAGCATTGGGAAACTTGCTATTACAAGGCCTCCTGAAGAGCAGCTGAGCCCAGCATAGGACACCTGATGACAAAAGGGTGCTTATCAAATCACTTAAAGGAAAAGCCTGTACCCAATTAAAAGTGAAGTGGTTGTTCTCTAGTTTATGGATGCTCTGACAGTGGTGGTGTTCAAGCTGCTGGTGAAGGGAGATGGAGCTGGTCTACTTGGAAGGGGAAGGGTGTTGGGAGGTAGAAGTAGGAGAGCAAACTGCCATGAGGAGCTCTGAAGATGACAGTCAATAAAAGGAAAACAAGGTGAAATGGTGCATTTAATAGCTTAATACTAGCCTGGAGGATAGAAACCTGTATTTCTCTGATCAAGCCTACAGAGTAGGAGAACAAGGTAAGAAACTCAGAAAAACTGCCTTGCTCTTTGAGCAGTCAGTGGGGACACTGTCTTGCTCTGGGGTGGGAAAAGCTATCTGCTTTTGCAAGGAAGATCAGTTTCATCTGAGTTTCTTTTTCCCCATGTTCTGGTTTTGGATTTTGTTTTCCTATCTGGTTCTTCAGAAATGCATCTGGGGGTTGTGTTGTGATGAAGAGCAAATTTGGGGCTCATCTGAACTTTGAAAGTTGTTTTGTCGGCTCAGTCTATGTGCCCTATGCTTTCACTTGGATATGATGTCCGTACTCTTCCCATCCCCTGTTCTGCTGGTGGGCTGCTGGGTATGGCTAGGCTCTACCCTGGAAGCAGCAACATTTCTTTTTATGGCAAAGCTGTCTCTGGTGGGTATGTGCCTTGAGACCTGTGGCAGTCACATGTGCAGCTCTTTCCCTGGGGTGTGATGCAGGCTGTGGAGCTTTACCATGGGAGGGACATGCGCAAGGTGTAAAACAGTATTTTACAGTCATACCCATACAGTAATAACTAGGAATTTGGGTTTGCCTGTTTGTAGGCTGCTTTTTTGTCTGCTACTCAAGCCTGTGGTGTTACTGGAAAAACAATTGCAATATTCTCAGCTGATAGGTGAAGCCTCATAACCCTTCCTTACCCACACCTACTCTATCTTTATCTGGTCCTCATCTGATACCTATTTTGTGGACACTATCCTTGTATTTTGGAGCTTGTATCATGCATATTGTATTCAGTTTGAGCCTCTCAGTCTTCACATCAAATCTATCCCAAAGTCCTGCTAACTCATGGTGCTTCTATTCCTTTTTGCTATGTGCCCTGTTGCCTGTATACCTCCATTTCCCAATCATATTCCCCAGGGCACACGGTCTGGGCAAAGACAGCATTTGCTGTGCCCTGAGCACCACAGGAAGATGCTGTTGCAGGCACACCTTCCTTTCACACAAGCTCACAAGCTTATGCCAGTGGAGCCACGCCTTTGCTACCTCCCTTGAGGACATTCTAACACTGATCACAACAGGGAGACAATAGAAGCAAAAGGTTGAGAAGGTGTCCCTGTTTGACAGGTAGGAATAGATAGGACAGAGGGGTGGAGTGATCAAGGAAAGAGCAAAATGCAAAGGTAAAAGATGAAAAACTGAAGATGAAGATTGGACCACAAGATAGTAATTGAAATGAGGGAAAGACAGAGATGCTCAACAGAACTGGGTAAAAGGAAGGGAAGAAATCCTTGGCAAGAGGCAAAAAAGGAGTTGGAGAATAAAGACTGTGCAGGAAGTATTGGGATGTTTTGTAGCCCCAACTCCTGCAATTACATGATGAGCTGTAAAAGTCAGATGCTGTTAAAAATAATAGCAAATCATTCCTCTCCTGGCTTAGAAGCAAAGATGAAAACATGCACCTTTCAGGCTCCAGGATCACAAGGCAAAAAATAAGAAAATTGTGTAGGTGGAATATTTTTCAGCTAGTGGATTGGGATCTTACAAGACCAGTCAAGTATGCTTGAACTGTGCTGCATTTGAGTGTTTGTGCAGCTCACCCTTATAGAAAAGGTATAACAAGTGGCTAGAAGCAAGGAGTTAGATAAATACCAGGTTAAAAATAAGATCCATATTCCAAGGAGCATGGACACAAACTGTAGGGAGAATTTATCTCAGGGACTGGCGTATTCTCCCATGCCAAGTATCCCAAGATCAAGAGAGGGACATCTTCCTGGAGAAATGGCAGGTAGCAATTAAGGGTTTTGTGGCAATCGTATTAAATGAGCGTAACACTTGCTTTCATCTGTGCTATTTATGAGAAGTTCAGCTGTGTTGCTTGTCAGTTAATGTCAGTGATTTTGGAGAGGAACAGGAGCTGTGACACAGCAGTGCCAGAGCAAGGCAGACAACCCTCTAGGAGGCTTAGGAGGCTCTCTGGAAATTTTTTTTTTTTTTTTTTTTCTCTCCCCCAGATGACTTGTACTTTTGTTTCTTTTGGGTTTTGATTTCTGCTGCAGATCTTTAAAACTGGTCTCTGTACAGTCTTTCCTGTTGGGGAAGAGGAAGGGGCTGTACCTGGCCAGGTTGGAGGTGTGAGTGCAGCAGCACACGCATATGAAATAGTCTACCCTGTAGGGATTAAATCAGGTTGCCACCAAGCAGTGTCCCAAGCTGTGCATAAAGATAGCACCCACAAATATGACAGCAACAGCAGGAGGCATTTCTTTATTAAGATGAGTGCCCTAGTGAATAAATGAGGAAGGGCAAATGTGTGTGTGTGGTGGGAAGGCAAAGGGGAGTGGAAAAATTATTAAGTTAAGAAGATGGATTTTTTTATTTCCATCTCCCTGAGCAGAGAACCTTTCCACTGATATAAAACTTCCAGAGAGCAACTGAACCAGTGAAAACAGAACAGATAAGATCAGCACTGTGTGCTGAGTGGATGGGCAGCTATATTTAGTGGCTGACTGTGTAAGGAAGAACAATCATTAATGTTGGGAATTGGCTTTGTTAAGGCTTAGAGACAACTAAGTGTGATTCCTTAATGACTTCAGTTGCTAAGCGAACTCTCCAGACTTCTGCTATCTCCTCAGCAGCGCCGCAGGGTGCGGAAACGGGCCAAGGACGGACTCTGCACCACTCCTCATAATTGCAGCCCTGGCTACTGCACAAGGACACCTGGGGTGGGTCAGAGCCAATCCAGAGGTTGGATCCCCCAGGGATCCTTCCCACAAACTGTATCATTTGAGCTGCATCAGAAGAAGGCAGAGGGCAGAGGTGTGGGGGAAAGGGCAGGGGGTACAGGCTGGGCACCATGGTCAGTGTACCCACCCTTTATGCTCCCAGCCCTACACTGGGCAATGCCCAGGCATCAGAAGCCCATGGAAACCTTCCTTTCCTCTGTTTTCAGAAGAGAGTGCTGCTTCTCTACAGGCTTGGGAGCCATTGGCATCCCTAACACCTACCTCCCTCTCCCAGCCCAGTTTGCACCAGTAGGTCAAGATGCTTATGAGTGGTGCGAGAGGCCTTCCACTTGTAAGCCTTTCTGGAGCAAGGCTGTTTGTAAGCAGAGGTTGTCACCAAGTGTATATAATAGTGGTCTCTACCCAGAAAGCAGTCCCACGATCTTCCTGGGGGTCACCCTGCACTCCAGTGTCGGGTGCAGGAAAAGTGTTGCTGATCTACCTCGGATGTCAGTGGACTGCATGTGGGGCTGGGTCTGCGATAGAAGACTGTGGCAGATTATCAGTGAATTTCAAGGCAGTGTTGAATCTTCCACCTGCCACACCGCCACAAATCCAGGTGAGGGGCAGCAGTTGTTTGAGGAGCAGGGGTGCGCTGCATTCATTGCCCCTCAGTGGGATGGTTGGAGAAAGCAGAGAAGGAGATCAGTGGACTGTCTGCTCCCTGCCTTTGCCATACATAACACACAGTGTGGCCTGTACCCCTATTCTCCAGGTGCCATCATGGAGGCAGGAGGGACAAGGCCACCACCATTCCTGGTGACAAGGGGGTGGCAGATTGTGACAGGGTGAGGGTGGCATATCTGTTAGGTTTCTCCTGAGACATGTGCATTTTTTGCCTACAATGACAAATATGTGGGTGGTTTCCCAGCCTCCTGCTCTGTAAAAGCAGGATTTGTCTTGTCTGTGTGTTTTTCTTGGTTTTGAGGGTTATTTTGTTGTAGAGATTCATCTGGGTGCAGCATTCATTCTTATTTTTACTCCCTGTGCCTGGGTTTTGTGGGATGGGAAGGGGAGGAAGGCCTTGTGACTAGCGTTTTGCCTTCTCTCCTATGCCACCAGCGAGAGAAAAGCTGTTACCATCCCAAATTTGCCAGCCAGTGGCTCTCCTGGTAGAGAAGTGTTTGGAGGGGAGGGCAGAAACTGAGCTCTGAGATGCCCTTGCTGCTAGCAAAGTCAAGTGCATCCTGCGCTGCCTCATTTTTTTCCACTTGGCATCCTCTGAGCCTGCTCAGGAAACCAAGCTGGAATTTGGTTAGCACAGAGCTCAGCAATATGCTTACCAAACTGAGAGCAGCCCCAGAATTCTGCTTGCTGGCACCTAGCCAGGGGACTGCACTCCACCAGCAGGCTGGAGAGAGGGCAAGCAGGGTGGGGGTGTCAGTGTGTCCAGAGTCAAAGCAAAGTGTTCAAAGAGTTTCCCTGTGGTTTTCATTCCTCTTGAAGTAGCCAGTAAATAGATGTGGTTCAAAACTGCAGCCCTGATGAGTTATTTACAGCTCACCTCCTTGAGTGGAGCTGGGGAGGTAGGAGCAGCATGAGCAGGAGGAATAGCACAGAGCCAGTTTTGGGCATGGGTGTGAGCATGGACACTGGTGCCTGCTGGAGGTGTGTGTGCGTGCATGCTTCCATGGACTGGCAGTGAGCTCTTACGCCCATTTGATCACCAGATGTGCACCATGCTGTCCTGGGATGACCTGAGCAACACATTGCAGCTGTGCCCTGCAACACACTGCAGCTGCAAGAGTAGGAAGGGTTAACCAGCACATGGCTGAGCCTGGGACCTGCCTGACATCAAATTCAAGGGAGGCAGGTGCTTTTCCAGCCCTTCCTAGGTGTGTTTGCTTCATCAAGCATGAATTCGTCATCCTAGCCTCCTTAAGCTGCAGAAAGCATGAGTTTCTTATGTGAGTGTCAGGCTGAATTTCACAGCCTGTGCCACGTAAATAATCATAAGCATTCTTCCTTGCTTTAAAAAATGATAATGAAATCTGTAAGCTTGTGAATGGGGCACCTAATGAGATCTCACCTGTATGCAGAGTGCTTTCAGACAGAGGTTGTCTTCTCTGTCTTTTCCATAAGAAAAACAAATGTTTCTCCCTGTAATTTCTTTCCCAGTTCCCTGTGGTAACTTCCTTGACCATCTGAGATTACTCTCTTCCTCCAAGTAGGACGTGATGTGTTTTGTTACTGCTTGACCTCTGCCACATGGAGACAAAACCAGGCGGCTGATCAGGAGATGGTCAAAAAATATAGGGGAAGAAAACATTGGTTGATGCCAGAAATAACAGTAATAACAGTAATAATAGCATGCACATGGAATTCGTATTGCAATCCAGGCAGCCTGATTAATTAAAAGGGAAGAAAAAGGCCTTGTGAATATGTGGGCTCAGCAAATGCCAGGCTGTGCTTCCCGCCCAGAGCACACCCTGTATCTGGAGGTGGCCCTGGGACCTCGTGTTACTCGGTGCTGTACTTTTAAAAAAGCATGTGTGTTTCTTTGTGCGTCTGCATGCCTCCCGCCTAGCAACCCTGTTCTGTGTCTCCTCCCCAGGGGCAACCCTCCTGCCAGGGACCGAGCCCACAGTGGACACGGTGTCAGTGCAGCCCATCCCAGCCTACTGGTATTACGTTATTGCCGCCGGAGGTGCTGTTGTGGTGCTGGTCTCCGTCGCGCTGGCCCTTGTGCTCCACTACCACCGGTTCCGCTATGCGGCCAAGAAGAGCGATCACTCCATCACCTACAAAACCTCCCACTATGCCAACGGGGCCCCTGTGGTCGTGGAGCCAACCCTAACAATAAAACTAGAGCAAGACCCCAGCTCACGCTGCTGAGAGCCGAACAGGAACAAGAGAGCAAACAAAACACAAACCAGACAGACAGAAACTAAGACTTCAAATACGTTGCCTCAGTTTTGCACTTTTTCCTTACCTAGCATTCATGTGAACTCTTAGACATCTCCACCCCTTCTCCTTCCCCTTAGCCCTCCCTGAATCTTTTACAAACTCTAAACTAATGCTGCATCTTGGATTGCCAGAAGAGACACACCACCCCTTCACTTCAGAAGTGAACACTCCCTTTTGATTACTTTTTGAGGACTCTTGGGGTGTTGGTGGGGTTTTTTGTTTTGTTGTGTGTGTTTGTTTGTGGAGGGGTTTTTTTGTTGTTGTTGGTAGGCTTGTTTGATTTAGTTTTTTTCTTCTCCCAGTAGGCAACCTACAAAGAAACTTGATGGCAAGCCTGGAAGCTTGTGTGTGTGTGGCTTGTGCGTGTGTGTGCAAAATCAGCGTATGGGAGTGTGCATGGGTGTGCACATGTCTGACTGAATGTATGTTTAGAATCGGCCCCTTTTGAATTGTTGTTGCTTCTACTTGCACAAGGAATGCCTTTTTTTTTTTTTTTTTTTTTTTTCCCCCCTTACTTCCCTTCCCACCTCTCCTCTGGAAGGTCTGGGACAGGATTATGGTAAATACCCTGATTTGTTTACTTGGGGAGGAGAGCAATGCTTTTTTTGTTGCCTTATCTAGCTTTGGCTGGGTTTCTTGTTTGATAGCATTACTGTCTTGGGTGCAAAATGAGAAGAGGCCAGGCTGGACAGTAGGAATGTCCATCTCAAATGGCTAGAAGAATCCAGATTGGATCATAGACATCCAAAAAGTAAGATCTCTCCATCTTATTCTTTCTGCAGCCAACATGATAACACAGCCATTGTTTGGAAGGTGGTTGAACCCTCCTCTTCCACCGCCCATAAGTGAATCTATTTAAAGTTGCCTTATATCAGAGAAGCTCATAATGAATGTTTTGTTTGTGTCTGTTAAAGCCAGCCTTAGGGTAACACATAGACTTCAGCAGGTCTAAGGTGGATGCTAAATACTGTAGTTCCTTGAGAAATGAAGGTTTATTTAATTTATAAGTGTCCTCACTCTGGGTGCTGATAGTTTTGCTTTTCCGTGGGGAAGGGGGAGAGGGCTCCTCCTCATCTTTCTGCTAGGAATGTTCAAGGGACAGGTATAATTCCCCTTTCTGGGTTTTGGGCTTGTTTTTTTTTCTCTGCCCGATTCATAGCTGCTGAATCTTAAAAATTGCCAGTTGACTTTCTAGAATGTCAATTAACTCTGCGTTTGCTAATGTTCTGCTCCTTAAAGCATCAGTAGCACCTAGCAGGCGCACCGGTGGGGCCCAGCTATTGCTGCTGCTTTTAGTGGGGAGGCAAGATGGAGCCTCCAGACATGCCTCCAACTATTGAATGGCCCAGTGTATTGTAGTGGAAATGCCTTATATAAATAACTGAATGATGACATGCAGAAGTGGTTTGAATTGTTAATTCTAATCTGTTTGCAGGCAAAAAAATAGTACCTCCAGTGAGCAAGGTTCTTCATCTTGTTTGTGTTCATTTGTGATGAGTGATCAGATTCCCACATCCTTCCTAAACTTGCTAGTGCTCCCCACCCTTCCTTTGCCCATGAGTATTGCATAAAATGAATTGAGATGAGAAGCTCTGTTAACTGCCCTACAGTCTTGAGGTTACTTTTGGTCTGGAGAAAAAGTGGAAACACAAACAGTGCTGTGTACTTCTGTGGTATTGGCTCCTATTGTAGCAGAGACCTCTCCCCAGGGTCTCTCTCAGTGGTGGTGACATTCTCCCCTCCCTTCCTCATGCCGCCTGTTTCAGCTTATTATCTTCTTTACTCAACAGATTTCAGTGAGATTCCCTCAGCTGCACCAGCAAGTGTCTAAAACAAGCAGGGAGCACAGGAAAACCCAGGGTGATTTGACATGGTGAGCACATTAAGGGTGGTGGGTACTTGGGGCAGCGTGCCACCAGGGTCTAGCTCCCATAAGCTTTTCAAGTATAATAGGAACGCAAGGCAGCTCCTATCACCTTGCAGGTAGTGCTGCCTAGAGGTCCCTGGAGAGAGGCTTCCAAAGCTGGGGTGCTTTCTCTGAGCCTCTTTGTTATGCAGCACTGGTGGTGTGGTGTGTATAGTTTGTGATGTGAAATCCCCCAACTCCCACAGCCAGCTTCAAATTAGAACAGATGTGAAATATTGACATGCCCTTGCTGCATTTTCAGGTCAGCCTAAGCCATGTCAGTGGAGAATACCATCATGTTTCTAAAGTCAGTTCAGTCTCCATAGCTCAGATGATCCCCTCGCTTCGACCAGGTTCACCCCCATGGACTTAGCAAGTGTGCATTGGTGCATCAGAGAGGAGAATGTGGTGCCCTGTCTTTCAAACCAAAAATCACCAAAGACAAAACAGAAGGTCACTTCGAGATTTTTATTCCCAGTTCTTCCCTGCTCCTTGAGCCTTGAGACTCCCGTGTTGCCCAGTTGCCTGTGTGTGAAAAATATCTTGTGGAAATTTGAAACTCTTTGAGATGTATTGTGTGGAATGTAATAAAATGATGATATTTTTATACAAATATCTGGGGTTTTTCCTTCCTTCTTCTTTGCTAATAAGAATGCTGTTGGTTGAGGTGATATTTCAAAACTCCACATTTTCTTTTGGAGCATCAGAGCTATTTCCTGTAGCAAAAGTGAGGCTCCTGTTGCTGCTGCGTGCAGACCCAGCTCCTGGCAGTGCAGTTGGTGTACACACCCTGCATCACTGCACTAGGAATCAGGCCATTAATAGTGGCTCTTAGATCCATTACATTTGTACCAGTCCTTAGTGGAAGTTTTGGGCGGCTGGAGCGACACTTGGAATTGTTTGGGGATTTGACTAATGTTTCTTAAGTGCCAAATTGCTCAGTGTGATTATGCAGAATTTCTCCTGGCTGGGGTCCCTGGAGACAGAACATCTGACTTCCTGGGGGCCAGCTTGGCTGCCAGGTCTGTCAAGCTGCATGCTTTGTCCCTGGGCAAATCATTACCAAAATTAATAAAGAGAATGGCGAGGCTTTCCCCTTCTGAGAAAACCTTGCCAGGCCTCTGCATGTCTGACCCCAAAGGAGAACTGTGCAGGAGCAGCCCCGGTGCTGCAGCACTGAGAGTTTGGAGAGGTGTGCTTCCCCTGCCGCCAGCCAAGTCCTCCCAGCTTGTTATAAGGACCTCTGCTTCAGCATTTCTCCTCCTCTTTTTAGATGCAACTTTTGCCCCTTCAGAGGAGTTAGCAGCATCACATTTCATGTGAAATACCTTTTGCAGCCTGTTTGAGTGGTTTTTCTTTCCGTCTCATATTTATTTTCCTTCTGTCATACTCTTTACTCTGGCATACAGCTCAGCTTTGCAATGAAACTTCCTGGCTTTACTAGGAATTTGGGCTATCAACAGAGAAATAATTCAAATGTGATCCCTCACATTGGCTGTTCAAACACAAGCAAAGCTGAGTTTGGGGGTTTTTTTTGCTCTAATTGTACAGCAAAGCCCATGCACTTGTAATTTGCATTTTGTACTCTTCAGTGACTGTCCAAGCAAAATTCAAAACAAATATGCACATATGAAAACCGGGGAGAGTGAGACTGGCTGGTTGCTTCCCAAGAAGGAAGAAAAAAATTCTGTTAAGTAAACCGACGAAAAGGGAGGAATCGTTCCGGGTTTCATTATTCTGTATGCGTGCTGCAGACAGATTGACCAGAGTTGGGTGCTGCTCAGGCTGCAACACATCATAGGGAGGAAAGCAGCTAAAATTAGTGTGCTTTGTTTAAGAATATAAATACAACTCAGAATGATTTTTGATGCTACCTCCTCTGCCAGATAAATTCCGGTGCACTTAAAAAAAATGGAGGTAAACTTTTCGGAGTAGCAGTAGGAGCTCTGTATTTCACACAGTGGCATTAGAAGTGGAAGCCACAGTGAGGGTCTGGACATGTCTTTTCTCTGGTTGTATGTGGGTGGGGTGATGCTGTTAGTCTTTTAATCTGTAGCTGCTGCTGTGTTGTAGAGAAAGCATCTTTGTGTGGCTGGCAGGAGAGGGCCCACAGGCACTCTCTGTAAACGATAAGGTAAAGGTGGGGGCAACTGAGGGTGTGACAGAGGGAGCAGTGGCCTGGTAAAGCAAAGGCTACCATGGGAAGGACTGTGCTGTGCCTTGTCCAAGCAATGTCAATGTGCCCGAGATGGATGATCACTCAGGAGCAGGCTGCAAAGTACAGTGCTCATTCACCCAGCATGGAGACTGGACAGGCAGCTGGGTCAGCCTCCTGTCAGGGCAAGTGTCTGCAAGATGACACTTGGCACAGGGAACCAACCCAGAGCTGCTTTCCTCCAGACTGTAAGGGTGAGGTGGGCTTTTTCCTAGGCTGAATTGAAAGGCTGGTGAATGCAAAGGAATAAGGTAGAAACCAGAATGTGCACAGGGCTGTCTTGGGATTTTTGCCTCTTGAAACCCCGTAAAACCCTATGAAGCTGCCCTCAGCTTGCCCTGCGTCAAGGCAGCAGAGTGAGGCATGCAGACACCAGGCAAGGGCCCTGAGGCAAGCTTGGACAGTCTCTTGGCCGCCTGCCACAGCTCCTCCATCAGTGGCTTTGGCGGCTCTTAGCAGCAGTGGCAGGCGTGACTGCTAGTTTGAGGAATAGCGTCGTTAGCCATCGCTGCTGTAAAAACAAACAGCCACAACAGAGCGAGCGATAAACATATCGGGATGCTGCACTGCTGCCAACTTCTCCCCAGCTCTGAGCCCTTGCATGCCAGAGGTGGGCTGGCAATGCTACCCTTGTGCTGAGGGAGCTGCTTGGCTTGGGACTGGTAAGCTACGGCACAGAGCCCTGAAGCCCAACTGCACCTCCTTACTTGAGCAGTCCAGTGCTAAGGGAGAGGGGAGAAACGTGCTGCGTGGTGCCACTGTAACGTCATACGTATGTATGCTGCCACCACCATTTCCCTGGCCTTGTGCCAGCGCTGAGGAAAGGTGCAAAAGCAGGAAAAGGTCAGGCTGCTGAAAGGAGGCATTGGCAGGGTCCTCTTTTTGGGCAGCCACCTTGGCTACCAGCCATGCATGCAGCGAGGGCAGGGTGCCACGCGTTGGAGGGCAGTGCCAGGGCTGGAAATAGCTGCCTGCACGCATTCGCCTCCACAGCAAGCACCCAGTCTGGCTTCATGCCTCTTGAGTGCTTTCAGTTGGGGTCTTCAATCACCCAGACATGCTTTCCCAACTTCTAGGCACACAGGAATTCTAAGGAATGCAAGAGGCTCCTCAATGCTCCTGGTTTGAAGATGGTGTTGTGGTGTGCACCGAGCACTGGCACAAGGGCAGCCCAAGGCAATCTGAGGATAAGGTCATGGGGTTCCCACTGCTGTGGAGAGTATCTGGGCCAGGGCAGAAGCTGCTTGTTTGCTTTCTTTAATACTCAGCTGTAGCCAAAGCACTGTTTTAATTTGAAATTTGGCAGGGATTTAGCCTTTTTGTAAGCTGAAGCTGTTCTGTTTCTGGAGGAGTGGGGAAGAGAGAAGTGAGGTGGATTTTCTGCTAGAAATAGAGTGGTGGGAGATTTGGAGGGATTTGTTTCTGCCTGGTGCCTGTGCTGCTGCTGTGAGAAGCACTTCCTTGTTGATGGAGGGTGGGAGGTGTCTCTCCCCCAGCCCCAGGGCTCCCAGCTGAAGGAGCAGCACTGTGCCGCCGCCAAACGCAGCGGTGTCAAGGCGAGGCCACGGCGGCTGCTCTGCTATGTCAAAACAAAATGATGTGTGTTGGAGTCACACTATTGCTGCAAAGAGAAAAGGGCTGAGAATGAGCAAAGGGAGAAACACAAAGATAAGAGTGGAGCTGGATCTCTGCCTCTGCTGCTCGGGGGAGCAGGGATTTCTGATCCTTTTTTGCTGGGCTTAGCTGAATTTAATGTTTCAGCACCTCATAGGTGCTGTTTGGCAGCAGAAGAGCTGTACACCTTCACTGCTCCCCTTGCTGGGGGAAGAGCTGGGCAGGAGAGCACGTTCCCAGATGGATGGTATAGCAGCAGAAGAGACGGATGAGCATATAGGAGGCCACTTGCTCTTCCTGGGGAAGTGAGCAGCACATCGTTGCTTCTCCACTGTGGATAGGACCAGGGGGCAGCCGGCTACCCCTCTTTTGTACCAGGAGGCACAGCTGCAGATGTTACTGAAAAATGGTATGATACTGAAAAATGGTATGTAGCAGAGCTCATGAGCTACCATCCCCTTTGGCCCCAGAGCCCTCAGTCTCCTCCAGAGAGCAGGAGCACATGGAGGGCAAGAATCCATTTGGGCTCTCTCCAGATCAGGATCCTGTGTGCCAGATAGGCTTGCAGGCAAGTCAAAAAGAGATCTGGCAGTTGCTGCAATCTTATACCTTTGGGAAAGGTATCTCCTGTTGCAAGGCTCATTTTGTTCACTGAGAAAGTTGCCACAGCCAACATCTGCAAATGTGGCAAAAGACAGAGCTCTGCCCTGGGGTAGAGGCAGGAGGCAGTGCTCAGTGCCCAGACTTAAACCAGGCAAAGTCAGTCTAGAAAGCAATAGCAATTTTTTTCTCAATGGTAGTAATATTCCTTGTAGAAAAGTGTCCAGGTTCTAGCAGTCAGGGCTGAGTGTTCTCTCCTGAGCAATAGGCCTTGGCTTGGTACAAAGGTCTCTACCTGAGGTGGTGGGCCCTGCTGGTAAGCAGGTTGACAGTACATGCCAGTTGATGGGATGAAAAGTATGGAGAGCTTTCCTGCAAGAGGTAGCTGTATGTCTGTGGTGGGACACCAGAGAACCTCTGCTGCTCTTGTGCCTTCATTGTCTGCCCTGGCAGGGCATATCCAGCACACATCACCCCACTTCCCGTAACCCTCTCCCTGGCCCAATCCTTCCTGCCCCTGCTACTGTTTTAAAACAGATGTACATTAAAGATCCTTAATCTCTGGAAAGACTAATTCTCTCCTACTCTTCCTCCATGTGAGTTCATATGAATGTGGTACTTAAGTCAGCTCTTATCTTTGATTAGAATCTCATCTTTCTTTTTCAGGTCCCATAAATTAGCCTTTTAGCTGACAGTGCTCCCAGATCCAGCAGATAACAGCCTTTTCTTGGCATCTAGCCGTTTCCAATGGCATCACTAACATTATCTTCTGGCCATGACCAACTCATAGGTGCTCATAGCCATCACTCAGCACACTCATTTTTTAAAAGGCTTTTCACTCAGGAGAATGCATCCTCTGTTTAAATAAAGTTTTCCCTAACTTTCTTGCCTACCCTTCTCTAGTAATATTTTTTTTTTTTTTCCTTTTAAAATGCAAAGTAAATTGTGCCTGAAAGCTGTTGTGTAAGGAAGCAGCTGTCCACAGCCCAGGGCAATGCTTGTTCCTCCCATTCTGCCCAGCATCTTGCCGGGCTTTTCTGAGGTCACTTTCCATGGCCTGCTTCACTTGTGACAACATTGCTGAGACTTGTTACAAAGGATCCTAACTGATGAGAAATAGCAGACTAGTTTCTGTGGCAGAAATCATCTCCACTAGGAACTGAAATGAGACCGCCAGCTTCAATTCCCACAGACAGCCACACAACCAGAGCTAATTTTGTTAATAACTCGAGAAATCCCTGTGTGGAAAAAGCAACACTAGGTTGGCTTTGGAAAAATATAACTCAGAGCCTTGCATGACAAATACAATTGGATAGCAATGAAATGGCATGTGGGGAACAGAAAAATGAGGGGCTACCATGGGCCTGAGGAGGAAGGAGAATGGTGAGGAGGAAGATAGCATTTAAGCAGGACTCGAAGTCATATTAGCAATGGGAATTGAGTAAATTGCTAGAAGAGTAAATCAATTTTAGGCTGGCTTTTTGTATAAATGTTCTCTCTTTTCAAGTTTTCCCAGCGCTCCTTCTTTTCAGGCTGGAAGAACTGGTGTTCTTTTGAAAGTGTTGATTAACTGATACTTTGTTTTTCCTGGGTTTTCCCTCAAGGCTACTCTGGGAAATAAAAAAAGTTAGGGAATAAAAAAAAAAAAAAAAAAAAAAAGAGCACAGAGTTGCTAGCTTATTCTCACACACAATTTAGAGGAGCTACACTATGGATAAGCAAAAGACTTCCAACAACCTTTCCCAACACAGGAGCATCTTGGGCAGACTGTGGTTCAGTTTTTTTGCTTTGCTCATGTTTCAACAGCCGACAGTTTCTGTAGGGTTGCGTGGGTGACATGGATGGCAAATTTCACCGCTTGTCTTCTGACAGAGGACTAACAAAGCAGACATCTCTGCATGTGAACTGCTTTGCAAGTTATTTTTCCACATGTTGGGCTTTAAATGTTTGCAAGAGGCCCTCAGGCAGTTCTCCGAGCCCTAAGATGTTGCCATCTGGGCCTGTCAGTTCTAGAAGTGTTGAGAAATCATGTGAACTCACTGCTAAAGTGAGGATTTACAGAAGGTGGTGTGCACCTGTATTTCTTCAACAAGCTACCAGCAGCCTCAAGTCAGCTTAATTACCTGGCTCACTAGAGGCAGAGCTCATTGTCAGGAGGGGCAAGTGTTGGGGTTTGTGTCTTCCTGTTGCCAAATTCACTTGATGTTTCAAAAAGTCCCTTAATCCTTTGAGTGGAGAGGGCAAAAGGACAATTCTACCCAAAGAAGGGGTAGTTGGGAAGGTATCGTAAATACCAGTGCAGAGGATCGTTGCAGTCAGGTGTAAGATGGCACTGTGGCAGTGTGGCCTTCAGCAGAGGTCCTTGCTCTGAAAGTGAACCTTGAAATGTCATTGGTGGGCACTGCCTGGAATAGCAAAAAGAGAAAACAACCCCCAGATTTAGCAATGCAGGAGGTCTTTTTGAGTCTTAAACCTCTGTGCAAATACGCACAAATATGCACAAATATTCTTTTACAAGGTCTTCCGTAATTTCATGTGGCTTTTCAGACACAAGTTACATTCTTTGCTTTTGGTTGTTTATAAGTAGCCTTTTGAAACTCTTCCTGCTGTTTTAAGGCACGAGATGCAAAGTAGCCTTGATTTGTAACCACAACTATTTCAAAAGCGTGAGTCCTACCGCCTTCAAAGCACTCCCTGATTTTCTGCATTTCTGCTCATTTCGAGATGCCTTCTCAGCTGAGCACTCCAAGTTACAGTCAGTTTTGAAAAAATCTAAGCAGATTGAAATGAAAGGGCATTTTTCTTTTGGAATACTGAAAAAGAGCCATGGTAACTGCGCATAGAGATAATGCTAGGAAGACTGCACAGGAAAATAACTTCTGCTCAGATTACAGCATGTGCATTTGGTTACTAGTGCTTGACCTGTGCTGAACAATGAAAAGAAATGTCACCACTAAAAGGAATTTGGATCAGAGAAATGTTAACATAAATGCCTAGATATGGACACCCATTTGCCACTCTCCCCCATTTCAACTAGCTTTTGCATTAAAACGTATAATGATGATGCATGACTTCCTCAAATTACTATGAATTTATCTGAAACCCAAAGAGAAACTGGGTCATTGAAGCTCTGCGTCCAGTAAGATGTATGAGAAGACTTGCAAAGTAGAGTGTGCTAAATGGATCTGGCATTAGTGGCAAGTAATGATAGGCACTAAGATCCTATTCAAAGTTGTAAGGATAATACCCATGAGCATGTTAATAGTGAATTATGGCCATTATGCAGGCACCAATGACAACATTTAAGAGCTATTCAAGTTATCTGGTTTCTTTGCTCATGCACATGTCTTGAAAGCTGGTCATTTGGTGGTCACAAAATGTGAGGTAGTGGGAAGATCTTATTCTCTCAAGTGCTCAAGATTCTTCACTGATTTTGATCAAAGGAAGAAGAGGAAGAGTTCTTCCTCCTTCCACAAAGAAAAGCCTTGCAGTAGTTTAGCTAGTGTTGCCTTCTGGCCTATCTTGCAATTCAGTGAGCAGTAGCGATAATGGCCCCAAAAGGCCTCTGTAAACAAATGACAATTCCCATTTTGTTGTTCTAGTGAACTTCCCAAGAATGGAGGATGACTTTCCAATTTCTGAGCAAGACTTTGAAGACAACGATGATCCAGGTTGGTACTGAAATGCCACATGGGCAATTTGTCTGGCAGAGGTCAGTCTCTTGTCTCTAGTATGAGGTGATAGAATGAGAGGAAATGGGCCTGAAATTGTGCCAGGGGAGGTTTAGATAGGATGTTAGGAAATATTTCTTTATGGCAAGAGTAGTCAGGCATTGGAATAGGTTGCCCTGGGAGATGGTGGAGTCACCATTCCTGAAGGTGTTTAAGAAATGAATAGACATGGTTTAATGGACATGGTGGTCTTAGGTTGATGGTTGCACCTATCATCTTAGAGGTCATTTCCAACCAAAACAATTCTATGATTCTGCACATTACAAACCTCAGCTTTAGTGTCGGCTAGGAGCTTGAGAATGCACACTGAAGTGGTGGCTTAGTGTCTGGACAAAAACATTAGCTACTTTTCTTGTTTTCCTTTCTCAACAGCCAGCAACCTCACAAAGTCAATATATTGTATTTGTGTTAGGACAAAGAGGACTGATCTTTCGAGCATTAATTGCTGCTTGTGTGGCACTTTGACTTGTGAAAGGAGAAAATTAAGTCTGGGATCTGTGACAGATTGTTTCCATAGTTTCGAACACAATGGCACTTGAAGGGCCAGGGTTTCAGTGGGCAAAAACTGCTAGCTTGCTATTTACATAGCCCAAGATACAAAAGCAAATTAGGCTGCCTAACTTTCTTGGTAATTCAGTGATTCACTTTGAGACCTGGGTTAGCAAATCCTGCTGAGATACACTCATGGTAGGATTCATACTCTTGTAAGGCCACCACAGCTCCAAGTGAGAAATGCATAAAGGTGGAGAGGAAAAAGTGATCCCTGGATAATAAATACCCATTCCACTGCAGATTACTTTGGATCGGATAGGAACGACACACTGTTCTCTACTAACTCTCCAGGAACTCCAAAGCTGGACAAAGAAAAAGTTGGCTGTACACCCTGGATCCCATCCTGGTGACCATCATAGCGATGAGCTCCCTTGGTGTTCTCCTCGGAGCCATCTGTGCTGGCCTGCTCCTCTACTGCACGTGCTCGTATGCTGGGCTGTCCTCACGGAGCTCCACCACACTGGAGAACTACAACTTCGAGCTGTACGATGGCATCAAGCACAAGGTCAAGATGAACCACCAGAAGTGCTGCTCAGAGGCCTGATGGGTACCCTGGGGATCACTCTTGGCATTGTGCCCAGTGAGGTGGGCTGGCGAGGGGGTACTTTTTTTGCTGTTTTCTATGGGAACTGAATGCCATAAAGGGGAACGAGGGGTGTGGGAGGAGTGAGGGGAGGTGCTGCTCCTGCCACCAGGTCCTGCTGGTGGGTTGTTCTTCACCAGGACCAAGTGGGCTTCCCCACAAACCAGATTGTGCCGGGTGAGGGGGAGACCGAGACCCTTGTCCGTTGGTTCATCTTTCATTTTCTGCTGATGAGAATGGCCAGGACACAGTGAGGGAGACTGATTTACCTTTTGGATGTGAGAAACTAAATGTGGATTGTTATTTCCCACCTCCTTTCTCTGGTGAATTGCTGAGGAGGCTGAGGGATTCCTTTAGCCTCCTTATCTTTAGAAATAACATAAATACACACATGGAGACCCTGTCCACTCTAGACCCCATCCAGATATTATTTTGGCTGTAGGGATTTGTGCACATCATGCTGAATCCAGCAAGCTGCAGTTTCCAGTTCTGAAAATGGAAGCATCTTGTTACCTCCACCTTTCCATCTCCTGGTAGGGTGAAAAGGTGGGATACTGGCTTCAGTGTCAATGGTAACAGCGCTTTCTGAAATTATTAAGAAATAAATAGAGAGGAAACCCTGTGTGTTGAAGCACCTCTTTGAGAGAAGCTGAAGAGCCTTAAAGTGATTTGTGAATAAGAGCCATTTATTAAATCCAGATCTTGGATTGCAACAGCTGAGGCCTTCATCAGGAAGGCTTTTGAATCTCCCACCCCTCTTGATCCTGCCCTTTTCTTTTTGCTATAATGAGAAAATTGCAGCAAACAAAAGATAGAGCCTGTCAGGCTGCCTGCACTCAGGCAATGGCTTTGGGAAGGGGGCTTAGCTTGAGGCTTAGTGTTGAGGCCTCTGTGAAGTGCCAGGGAGGGAAGATGAACAGGGAAACACACTGGGGCCATGCCCAAGGCCCTGGGAGCCTGGTCACAGCACCTGACAGCCCCCCTCACCTTTGCTGTGCTCCCCTTCACCCTGGAACTGGGGAGTGCGAGCTGGTGGGTTCAGCACCGTGGGACCAAACAGCAGCTGCCACATCCCCTTGGGAGCAAAGCTGCGCTGCTCCCGAACAGTAGCAAAAACCTGAAGTTTTATTTATGAGCTGTGTTTTGTTTTACTTTGAACAAGTGCCTTAGAAGAAGTATTTTTCCTCCATCTGATGATCAGTGCTGTATCAAACAAGTGAGGCCTTCATCCTTTCCCCAGCAGTTCCCCAGCAAAACACTCTTCTTCCCTGCTCTTTACTGGGTAGTACCCGACTGAAGAAGTCAGGTTCTTCTACAGTCAAGTGGTCTGGCTGTATCAGCTGGAAGCTGATACCTCTCCACTTACCACTGGGCTGTGGGAAAGGAGTGTTATGAAAACAATTTAATGCTGAAAGAGTTCAAATGCTGGGCCGCAAACAATGCTTTCATTTCCAATTCAGTACAGTTGGATCACCTCTATCAGCTTGCACGTACACAAGTGAGAAACCTTTCCAGCACCTTGGGTTTGCTTTTCCAGGGGCAATTTGGAAATACCTGACATGTCCTGATTTTAGATTTTGTTCGGGTTGGGGATGGTTTTTTTCCCTCACTAACCACAGGACACCAAAGGTGTGATGTGCTGTAAAGCTCAGTTTGCACAGTCCCTGCAAACATATCCTGCAGGACGCCAGGTGTTTGGGGAGACAAGCGACATCTGGAGAGATGAGCACGGACAGTGCCACAGCTGCTTCTCAGTACAGTGGGAATAGGAATGTTTGTCTGGTGTTTCTTGAAGAGCTCCATCAGACAGTACAGTTTTAGGGGGAAGAAAAAAAAAGATGACCATAAGAAAGAGGCTTGTGTTACTGGGGAAGCAGATACCAGCAGCTACGCCATCATAACATCCACAGTTCGTACACGCACACACAGAGACAGACACACAAAGGCCTTCATTTCTTTAATTCACACTGTGCGCCCAACAGAAACAGCAGTAAATGTATCTCAGATTCTCTTTTCAAATCACCTTATTTCTTTTGGCGTTCTTCATGGACAGATTCCACAGGGGTGTTATTTTACTGTACAAAAGAAACAGAGGCAGTAAGAGGATATGTGCCAGACCATTTCAAAGCTGGATTGCTGCTGCTCGATGATTTTTATCCCCTTCAAATTACAGGAGAGGGGAAGGATGAATGGAAAAGGACCATACAGTAGAAAAGTCGACTTAGGTAAATAATAGGTGAAAATATATAATTAAAAAGGTGATGTTATGGTGTCTAGTAGGCGTACAGAGAGAAGAGTTCGTATATACATATATTCAGAAATAGTGTGTTTGCACACGCACGTGAATTCTCTGTATGTATTGTGTATGTGACTTATTCCGTGGGACTGACTTGTGTTAATATATCTCTTGATCTGGGGCAGGAGAGTACTGCTGATCTTGGCACTAACTTGGCACGGGCCCCATGAAGTGTCCGCCCTGTGCGTCCTGCTTGCCCCTTCCAGATGGGGCAGGGCCCAGGCGCGCACGCTTGCCAGGCAGGAATAGGCCAATAATGCTGCAAAGCCGATACCTCACTTACCTCTGCTGGGTGCTTTACTGTTCTACAGAAAACTGTGTTTGATTGTAACTTCAACAGGGAAAAGGAAAAAAAAAAAAAAAAAAAAAAAAAAGTTGTCAGTGCATTCAATTCATTGCATCCTCCTCTGCAAATAGATTAGGTTTTCTCATTGCAGTTCCCTCTGAAATTCAGAAGAAATAAGAAATTGGTGTCAATGCCTTTGCTGAAACGGGCTGCTGCCTCCACACCCTTCCCAGGGCGAGGATGTGTTGCTAACGGGTGGGCTGTACTGCTGGCTGAGTTCGTTTTGTGGGAAGGTGCTGGGGATGAGCATGGGAATTAAACCATTAGGAAATTATATGCAGAAACGGAACTTCTCCAAGGTTTGCAGTTCAAGGTGTTTGACCATTCACTGGCTGAGCCAGGAATTATGGACTTAAAAGAGCTTTTACTGTGATTCTTCGGTGTAACAAACAAACAAAACAAAAAAAAAAAAAAAAAAAAATAAAAAATCAAACTGTGTTTATATGATTTGTATAAAAACCTTTTAAAATTGCTATTTAATAAACATTATGGTAGAGATTTTGTTTCAGTGGGTTTTTAATTTATAGAAGAGCAGCAACAAGGAAACTGGACTGGGAGTTCTGTGGGCAGCCAGAAACCCCAGGGAAACTAAAGCACGGCTGGAACCATGCCCTCCACCCTCCTTTGCTGCACACATGCTGTTGCCCTGCTCAGACATGGCCTCTCCTCCCAGAGCCAGGGACAACTAGAAGCTGCTCTGGCCCAAGAGCGGCACCTGAGTGCAAATCCAAAAGCAGGCCTGCACTGCTACCCACTGCTGCCATTGATCTCAGCGAGGAATGCAATTTTAAGCTAAGAAAAATGTCATTTAGGCCTAAAATGGCTTGGTGCTGAGCAGAAGAGTGCAGTCAAGGCTTTGCAGGGCAACCACATAGAGTGGTAATGGCCAACCAGGGGAGTGTGGTTTTGAGTGTGGGTGTTGGGGTGAAGAGAAGGACACTGGCTGCATGCAGGGATAAGGCTGACTTGGAACATACTCCTCTCTCCACCTTTGGTGGCCAGGACCCAGCTGGAGAAGCAGTGGGCCTGAACTTACAGCGTGAAAAGTCTGTTTATTTATGGGCACCCTGACAAACAAGCAAATCCATCAAGTGCCAGGCACCTCAAGAGCAAATGAAATTTTCCTGCTGTCTCCTTACCTCCAAAGCAGCAGCCCCTCCCACAGCGTGTTAAAGAGGGTCTTTAAGCAATGAAGGGCAGCTGGCAGCTTAGATGAAGATGACAGTGTAGCTGCAACTTTGACAGCTCTTCCCTTGCCCAGGAATGAAGAACTGATGTGGAGACTGATACTTGGGGGAGAGGCTGTCAGGGAGCAGGACAGAGACTGCAGATAAGCAACTCAATCAGTGTCAGACCTGTCCTGCTGTAACATCACCTGTAAATCACTGCAGTTAAAGATGCACCTCCACTGAAGCAAGGAGCAGAAAGCAGGTAATAGAAACATGGGTGGTGAAGCAGCTGTGTGCCCTGGCTGGATTAAAAGCCTGCAAGCTTGGCTGCAGCTGCTGTCTGGGCACAAAGGGAGAGCCAGGTACCCACTTCAGGATATTAAAATATTTAGGAGTGCTTTTTCATCATGAGCTGGGACTTCATTTGAGTGGGTTGCTCTACAGACGGCAGGCTGTGGTAGGACCCAGGGGTGTCTATGTGCATTTGCCATGCACACATGGGTACCTGACACCAGTGGGGGCTGAGGGTGTGGAGGTGTTTCATGTGGCACAAAAGTAATCAGAGTCTGAGCAGGCTAATGAAATTGATTCCAGCATTTTCAGGCTGCTCCAAGAGTGGGGATCCAGCCGCTCCAGCACGTCCTGGAGAGATGATTGCAATTGTGCATGCACCCTCACTGTTTCTCTCGCCCTCTCTTTGAAATACTCCTTTGCTGTGGAGTTTAATGGGAAATCTTTTCAAATAATGACTTGCTCTCTGGACAGCTGGGGGCTTGGCAGTGAGGGGGAGCCATGGGGCTGAGCTAATGAGTGGATTCGTAATTAATTAATTGCAGGCAGGTGCAAGTGGAGCCTCCTGTTGCCTCTCTCTCCTCTGTCTGACTCTGAAGATCTCTGTCTCCCAGAGCCTGGCACTATCACAGACCATCCAAAAGGACTGAGTGAAAACTGGTGCCAGCTTTGCCAAGGACCATGACTTTGACAGGCAGCACAGAGGCTGATGCCTCATGCCTTATGCCCTCCCTGCAGGGAACACAAGGAGCCTGTCCATTGTAGCATGTGGCCTTTGCATCTGCCGGACTCTATGGTATCACCTGAAAGCACCTTCTCTCTGCTGGGCAGATCCCCACTGCCCCTCCTCAGGGGTATTTGATTGCCCATTTTGTCTCCCAGATGGACCAAACCTGCCTGGACATGAGCGGTGCTAACTCCCGGTTAGCTGAGCACTGGGGACACTGCTGCAGCCAGTGTCTAACCTGTGTCCCTTCAGCCTTACTTTGGCTGTTCCAGTGGGCACTCAGCAGAGCCCTGTTGATGTAAATATGGAGGGTGACACTGAATTTTGTTCTGTACGTGTATATAGTTGTCACTCACACTGATCAGGTAGGATTAGGCTTTCCTATCAATGCCTGTTAGATGCAGCAATGCACTTAAGGCAACAAACGTGACATGTTTAATAGGAAAATAACTAATCCTTAATGTGCTGAGAGGGAATGACTACTCTCTAGGCTCCTGTGTCATAACTCTACTACTATCTGAAATGGAAAGCACTGAATTAAACACTCAGCAGCTCTACCCCCACCTTGGCCAAAAATCAAGGCAAGAAATATAGTCCTGATTCCTTCTGCAGCTGTGGTAGGTGGAAACCTGGGGGATGAGCCAGCGTGGGCTGGCAGCTCAGAACTGTTTGCTAACATTTCCTGGTTAAATGTTTGCAAACCTGGAGGAAATGGCTCTCCCAGATGTTGCTGATAATTTCCTATCAGATCTCTCCTGGCATAGTGCAGGGCAGCTTTGTCACCCTTCAGATCAGCTTCCAATTTCATACTTAATGACAGAGTTGACTGACTTCTTTGCAAACGCTGTCAACATTTTTAGGTCTACTTTTGCCCTCCTGGTCTCCTGGGTTTCTATGGAGAGTAACTGTGCCCTGGCTTCAAGCCCAGCTTTCTTTGCAGCCCTTGAAGTGCATTCCCAGTCAGAGTGGCCTTCTGCAGAGTTACAGTGCGGCTTTTCCCATGTCTCACACCTTCACAAATGGGCTGTGTTGGACGATGCAAAGGCAGCCCTCAGCTGTGCTGCCCCTTGGGATGAGATTCCTCCCAAGGTGTCCTACTCCACTCCACCATCAAAGAGGTTGAGCTCTTCCAGCAGCCTTCAGGGACAGCTGCTGCCAAATTAATCTCAGTCTCACATTTTAAGATGACATTCAATGTTCTTACCAGAGCTGGGGAGCCCTTTACACTGCAGCAATAATCCAGCGCTTGGCCATGAAATCCTCAGCACAGTGTCACAGCCACTCCTTTCGGTGGCAAAGTTTTATTAACTTAGGGTGTAAAAAGTTTCAGAGAGCAAAATATCTCTCCCCTCTGAGAGAAATAAGGATGATTTAAGCAGTCTGGGTGTATTTGAGATGGAGAGTGAGTCCCCCAGCTGACACATCAGAGAGAAAAGCTGTAAGCCAAGGCTGCATTTATTAAAGAAGGAAGCTGAGGCTGTATAAAGCCAACCTTTTTAAGCACTCCACGAGAGCATTTTAATAAAAAGCACAACAAGCCCACAACAAATCATGGCTTGGAAGCAGAGAAAATGTCAATTCCTGTCAAGTTTTGAAGAATAGCCTGAGCTTAAGGAAAAGAGAATTCCTGCTGCACTCCCTTCCCCTGCCCTCCACTCCCATGCACAGAGCAAAGCCACCCCAAGCGCTGCTGGTGACATGTTGCAAATCACACTGGGGAAGCAGGGGTGGGGGGACAGCCACCAAGCCAGCCGTGAGAAGGCCTACAGAAGGATTGAAACTTAAAGAAAATGAAATTTATAGTCAGAACATTAAAATATTAAAAGGCCTTAAAGAACAGCCATGAATCTGATTTGTGGGGGAAGAAAGGCAAGTCTGTCATCAGGCAAAGACAAATGGCTGCTGGACTTGACAACTCACATAAATCTGGCAGACGAGAAGGAATAAAGCCCAATCAGACCCAAAAAGAAAAAAATAAAAAGGAAAAGGAAAAGGTGATGAAAAGATTTCAGGACATAAAGAGTGAAAATGAGAGGGAAAGCTAAAGAAGATAAGAAGTTGAAAGCGGAGAACTGATTATAAAAATAGCAGCAGAAGATGGAGGTAGAGCAGAGAAGTTATTAAAAATGGCAAGAAGTACCTTGGTGGCACAGGTATATTTGACAGCCTTGCCCCAAACAGCTTGTTTTTCTTGCACAGCAAGAATTCTTTGTACAGGCTTCAACAACTTAGACCTTGCATAGACATAGAGAGGAGCAGCCCACAGCATATGGACGATCGCCTTTGAACCACCCAGTGAGGAGGGGTGATCACAGGAAGCCCCATACAATCCTTAGCACCCTCGGGTGTGCTGGAGCAAACCCCCTCCCCTTTCCAGAGGCAGACTAACACTCACCAGGCAAATCCACACATGCTGCTCCCCATAAGCAGCAAAACCTGCTCCCAAGCTGGTGATAGCTGCCCTGAGACTCTGGGCTGACCCCACAGGTCCCCTGAAAGCCATGGCTGGTCGCACAACGAGGGCGTTAGAAGTCAGTGCAACAGACATGCCCAGCTCTACACTTTTCACCCGGTATCACAGGGGACCCCTCCCATGGGGTCTTCTCTGGTGGCAGCCACGTCCCACTGAGACTGGAACAGCTGGAGATCAGCCCTGCAGTACTCAGGGGCTGCTGCCACACTGTGCTGAAGAGAGACTGTAAATCCGTCCGGGAGCCGCAGCCAGGACCCACCACAAATCGGGAAGCAGGGTGCAGTGAGGTCTGGATTTGCAAAACGCTGTCTGTACGCCAGCCCTCCCTCTGAAATGCTAAACAAAACCCAACATTCAGATACACTTCGGAGGAAAACACGAAGCATCTGGTTCCCTTCACTGGTGTACATAGCAAGAGAAAAGTTGGCAGTACATTTGATTACCATAAAAGAGAGAGCTATGCAGAAAAAAAGCCACATTAGAGTAACATTGCCCAAAACAAAGTTAAATGTCTGCCTTGTTTTGAACATGCTCATGGTGGAAATGTGACCAAAGGCCAGCCCAAATTAATGAGAACTGCAAATGAATTGGCTGGGCTGGGACTGGCACCATGCCACCACATCTTGCCCGGCAATTCTTATTTATCAGCTTATTTGTTATGCTGGATGAGGAGACATCCTGCAAACACGTAGAAAACCAGGCCTGGATGCTTCCCCAAGTCCCATCTCAGCCAGGGTGACCAGGAGCTGCAGACTTACACACACCTGTCTCCAACACATCAATACAATACAATACAATACACCAGGCTGAAAGAGACTTTCAAGATCATCACGTCCAACCCATCAACCAATCCAACCCACCTAAACAACTAAACCATGCAACCAAGCACCCCATCAAGTCTCCTCCTGAACTCCTCCAATGAAGGTGACTTCCTCTCCTACAGTACACAGGGGGTGATGGGAGCCCAGCCCTCTGCCAGTGGGACTTCTTAGGTACTGAGACTGCTGTCCAAACACCTCCTGCCCTGTGCCAAGGCCAAGCACCACACTGGGGCCACCCATCCCTCCTCACAGCCCAGACAGGGATGATGATGGGGACAGGCAGAGGAGCCATGCCATGTCCTGTCACAGGCTCCAGGTGCCTCAGTCACCACTGCCCACTGATGTCTCTGCAAGAAAATTTCAGTGCCATGGAGGTGGTCATTCCCTACCAACAAATGTGAGGACAGCTGTGTCAAGGAGGGTGACAGATGTGTCTGCTCTGTTTCACAGAGCAAAGTGGAGTTTCCATGGCTATTCCTGACACACAGGCTGAGATTACCTGCTGCAGCAGCTAAAATCTTGGGGTTTAGGGGAAAGAAAAGGAAAGCCCAACCCTGGCTCTGGCTTTCCTCCTGGAAAGAAAAAGCCATCTCAGCAACTCTCACTTTTATGAGCTTCAAGCACACAAACACCTCAGTGCCGTCCAAGCAGCTCCTTCCAATTTCAGCGGTAACACATGCCGAAGGGCTGGGGGAAACACAGAGGGAAATTTGCTGAAACAGCCAAAGGCAAAGGCAGCAGCACTCTTAACTCTTCGCATGAGGACCCCCAGGGGGTTGTGTGCCTCTGGGACTTGGGGTGGGAATTTGGAAAGCACATTAGCCCATCTCCCTAGAATGGGAATCCCCACCCTTAGCCCCACCAGCTTCATGGAGGCTAGATGGAGATGCAGGTACCAGTCATGAGCACCCTTGTCTAGGCCCACATCATTATGGAGCAAGTCACAGAATCCCACTTGGACAGGGAGAGATGGGTAAGAACAGTCTTTATAAGGCAGCTTGCCAGACTGCAGCTCAGTCACGCTCATCATTGCCCTAGATGGGGCACAGGCAGGTGTGGGGCTGTGGGCACAGAACAGATTAATGATCCCTGCTGACCATCTCCAGGCAGCCAGGCCAGCACTGCCAACACAATCTCCAAAGCTCATTAAAACAGAGCAGTGTCACACCTGAGAACCAGCTGGTGTGATGCTTTAGACATCACAATGATAAAACCATTACAATAGGCATCTGCAGGCCCTGGCAGGCCGTGCCATGCACCAATGCCAAACCCTGGCCTGTGAGGCGGGGGCTGTAACATTCCAGGCAGCTGAGCTGCTCTAACCCAGGATGTATTTTGAGGGCTAAGCAGGATGGTGAGGCTGCATCGAAGAGTGGAGTTTCAGCAGCTGATTTGGGAGGAAGGAAAGGGCTGCTGTGTCTTGTATTTCTGGATATCCACAGTGTCACAAACAGGACATTGCTCAATGACTTAAAAAATGAACACCTCTGCCTGAGGTTATCAGCCTCCAGATAATGACGAGGTTGTGAACACAGCAATGTTGCTGGAATTGAAGAGATTCACTATCCTCATTCAGGAATAAGTGATGATTTCCCCCAGATAATGAAGATGAAGGGGAAATAATGCTGATGAAGAGCAGGGATGGAGTAGTGGCACTGCCACAATGACTCATCACAGCTGCCCAGGAGACTTGGCAGGCAAGGAAAATATTTGCATAAGATTTAATAAGCCCTGTCCACATTCCTTTTGCTGCCTGAGGGATGCCCGGATGAATTTGGATGGCAACAGCAGCATGCTGGGCTTCTCCAACCTGGCAAGCAGGGTGCAGAGGTCTCTTCTCAGAATATGGGGATATTCCTGTCCTAAAAACCTCCAGTCAGGCAACCCAAGCTGCACTGTAATGCTGTCCCTGACATAAAAATTTACTTCTTTTTCAAATGAGGAGGCTAATTATAAAACACAGTCTCCTGACGCCCCCATCTCGCCTAGGCAGGATATGCTTTGGCTCAGTCTGCAAGTGCTGATGGTGCTGGCAAACCAATGCCTGCACTGGGCTCAGCATCCTGCACCACGCCACGAGCAGAAGTAAATACAGGATTTGTTCCACTGCAGGACAAGAGCTGGGAGACCCACTGCTCCCAGCTGTTCCCCTGCCCCACAGTGCCCATGTGGAGAGATTCCTGCACATGTGCAGAGGCTTCAGAGGCGCAGCCTGGCACACTTGCCTGCATCCACATGAGAAAGTCACAACCTGCTCCTGAGCATCCTCATATGGAGAAGGAGGCTCCTGGCACTTGGTGCATCATTAGCTGCAAACAGGTGGTGGGGCTGGAGCTGACAGCTCAGAAACATTAGCTAAAGTCTTAAATTTTTGTTCAAACTTCCAGAGGAGAAAATACACCTAGAAAGCATACCTCTAAAAAAAATAGAAGGAAAGCATAAAGGTAAATACAACTCATTAACAAATAAATGTTACTTATTTAGGTTTATTAAAGGCTGGAATTCTGTTTTGTGCCACTAAGCAGCAAAGCCTTTGCCAGCAAGGCTCTGTGGGCACCCTGCAATGGACTGTAGGTGTGGCATATGGGTCAGACAGATGTTCACAGCTGGGTCCATGCCCCAAGGGGACACAAGGCAGCATCAGAAATATCGTGGCTCCTCTGTGTGGGTTTTTGATGTGCTGCTGGCAGTCCTGCACAGCTGGCCCAGTGCAAGGTGAAATCCTTGGGATGCAGACATGGGGTACAGGAGCAGAGCAGGCTGCCTGCCCAGAGGCATCCTGCATGCCATGCCGTGTTATCCTGTGGCAGCCACACAGAACATGTGAGAAATTGCCACACAGGCTGATGTTAGCTGTGCCAGAGACACATGCATGTCTAACCCAGAACAAGCCCTTGCCACCACTGCAGCCCCACCTTTATTTTACACCCACAGCAGCAAATCTCTGTGCTGAGTGTAATCCCATGTAACCTCCTTCTGCAAAGGGCCCTCAGCTCAGCTGAGGCAGTCTGCAGCTCAGCTTGCCATAAGGCCGGCCATCCCCTTCCCTTACCTGTATGTGCCAAATTTTTCCTCACCAGTTCTTGCAACTGCCCCATGCTCCAGCCTCAGAGGGCACTGGAGAAACACGATGCTGTCTTTGTACTGCTCCTTTGTTGCTCTGCTTTACAGTGGAGATTAATTTAGAAATAAAGAGCATTATTTAAAAAGAACTCTCACCCCTCTCTCTCCTCCTCCACCCTCCCCAAGCAGTGATGAGGAATAATGAACTGCTGGGACTATCATCCAAAAAGTGCTTAATGACAGTATTCACTCTGTGTGTGTGCAAAGCGTTGGCTGTTTTCAGGGCTCTCGTTATGAACAGTTTTCAAGCTGTTTTGACTATTATCCTTTACAAAGAGGAACTCACTCTTAGCTGCCTACTTCCATCACTGAAGTTGGCCAACGTAATCCAGACGGAACTGTGACACCACAGCTGATGCTAACGCTCCTAATGCTAATGTTAACACTCCTGCTCTCTCACCTCTGCCATTATGGCAGTGGAGAAGGGCCAGGCTCTCCTTTCCTGTCCCTTTTCTTCTTCTCACTGCCAAGCTCCTTTTCCAGGCATATGCTCCAGTTTTGCAAGTGAGGCTTCTCCAAACTGGCCATCTGCAACACACCAAGTTGTAGCCCTGGACCCACAGGTGCTCGTGGCACTGCTGAGCCCGTGCCTCTGACTGTCCACTTTTAAGAGCTGGGAGTCTCCACTGCAGGCTTGGCAAGGGGAAAAGGGACCCAGGCTGAGCTTCATCTGTGCCACAGAGACACTGCAAAGATGCGCTCAAACAATCTGTTCTCCCATCTTTTCTCGGACCCTTGGCTGTGAGACACAATATTTTGGAGGGGCAGCCGAAATCTTGCTGGTGTTAATTTACTTCTGGTCCGCTCACTGTTAACTTCAGGCTTGCTGTGCTTTTTGTGGCTCCTTTTCCTTAAAGAAAGATTATTTTATCTTAAAACAGGGTGAGAAGCAGCTTGGCACCACCGACACTTTAAAGATGTTTGAACATTTGCAAGAGGAGGCAAACACATTTTTTAAACATTATGAAAAGCACCTTGAACAACAACTTCTCAGCAAGAGTCCTCCACAAGCTCCATCCTTTGCTGAGTGAGCCCATCACTCTGCCCAAGGGTGTCTGAAGCTTGGTGCATCTCCCCACACCACTGTTCTGCATCTCAGTCTTGCAAGGACAGGGCAGTGACTCTGGGCACTATGTGGGAGATGAGTGCTGCCAAATCACAGAGTTATTACAAACAAGGGGCAATGCAAGGCAGCTCTTCCCTGCAGCCACACTCACCTGCCAAGCCTCTGCAGTGCCTCATAAAAATACAGGTATTTAAGTTCAGAATGCACTTCTAAGGTCTCACGGAGGTTTTCAGGTATTGTTTCACCGTACCCTTCTTACATGAAATTGGGATGTGGTGTATCTTTTTCTTTCCCCAAATAAGGTTTTCCTGTTGAAACCTTTATTTTCTGGTCACTGTAAATCTTGAGAGGTGGTTTTATTTTTAAGGAATTATGAGAATAATTAGCAGTGTCTATCCACCAAAAATGTACATGTCTGCTAGAGTCCACAGAGTTAATCTGTTGGGGTTTTTGTATAAAAAGCCTTTTTCTGGCCTAAAGACTTCCCTTTCTAATATACCAACTCTTCTCACATGCCTGTCAAGGCTTTACCTGTCATACTCTTGTCTCCTCTGACACAATGCCATGTTCCTTGCGTCTCCTCACCAGTTTTTCTTGGTAGAGTTGCATTCCCATCATCCATCTGACTGCAGGCACACAAACCACAGCCACCAGGTGCAGGAAGACCAGTGGCCAGCAGAGTCCATTAGATCATCTTGCTTGACCTCTCCCTGACACAGGGCTGAGTCTGGCATCCAATTACTCCTGTACTGAGCCTGGTAACTCCTGCTTGGCTAAAGAGAACAGTGCAGAAATGCATCCGGTCTGGGTCTAAATATATCAAAGGCAAGGGAATGTGCTGCTCTCCTGGGTAGTTTAATCTTTATTAACACTCAGTTTTTGAAACGTCTGTTTGATTTCCAATTTGAATTTGTCTGGCTTCAGCTTGCAGGCATGGGCATGTGTGATGCCTTTCTCCTCTAGATTAAACAGCCCTTTAATACCTGCATTTCTCTCCCCGTGAAGGTACCTCACACAGCACAATTAACTCACCTCTTGATCTTCTTTTCAATAAGCTAAATAGGCTGAGCTCCTTCGGTTTTGCACTGTAAGACATTTCCTCTAGCATCTCCCAAGGATCAAGTCTCTAATACTGCCTGATTCTGTCATGGGGGGATATGTGGCAAAGCAGACCTGTGCAGAAGATGAAATAAAGCAGCTTGCCGGGAGACAAATGCCTTTCCCCCTCAACTACTCCCTCAGCCAGCCCATATTTTTTACAAAGTTGCCTTGGGGTGTCTGGTGAGGTTTCACACATCTCCAGCCACCTCCTGTGTCCCATATCCCAAACCATAGAGTGATGGGAGGCAATACCGCAGCTGTCCCCACCTGTGCATGCAAGATGCTCAATGAATGATAAAGTTGAGGACTACTTCCTAGTGTGGGGGCTTGGGTGTGCCCAGAGCTACCCTGTTGCTTCACAGCCACAACAGGAGAGGAACCAAAGTGCCACATCAAGGCATACCCATTGACTTTAGGCATCCACAAAATTCACAACCGCCTGTGGTTTTAAGTGCCATGAGTCCCTTCACTCACCTTTAAAAGGTGGCTCAGGACACCTAGGTCCTGGATGGCAGGTAGCAATGCCTCCCACCCAGGGCACTCACTGCATTTACTGACTGAAACAAGCAAAGGGACAAGACCTTTTCTCATTCAAAATTTACCTGGAGAAACAATAAATTTCAGCATTGACCAAAAAAATTGGAAGTCAAAGCACATGGCATGCTGCATGCATTATTGGCAAGAGTCATCACTTTTAATCCCATTTTTAAGACATTTCCTTCCAAACTGGAGCCCGAGTGCCCCGGCCAGCGCACACAGCAATGGGCATGTTTTGGGTGACGCAGTTTTGCAGCCAGCCAGCCCACAAGCTGGATTGTAGCCACAGGCTTCAGCAATACCATTTCACACCCCATTATACTGGTTTAGCTGAGAGAGTGTGCAAAGCCCCTTGTACTCTCCGCCGGGTATCTGTCCTGCCTGCGAATCAATTACAGCAGACACTGCATGCATTAGGATTGCTGCTTGGTGCGGATTTCAGCCATGATATATGTTGCTCTGCTCTGCAACAAATGACTTAGACCTCCAGGAGGTTGTGTCCATCAGCAAAGATTTTATTAGGTGAGCCGTGTCCGTTCTCACAACAGTAAGGGCTATCTGGCAGAAAATTGTAAGCAGTTTCCCTTGGAGAGGGCAAGCCCTAAATGAGTTTCCTGGTCTCACTTTGGGAACACGCTCAGATATTAAAGGGACCATAGAGTGTCATTACTGCCAGGTGATAAAAACAACCATTGTTTGGGAAGACTGATGGCCTTTGTAAAACCTCCCAACAGAAGCTTCATTCTGCACAGTGGATAATAACAGTAGTCTTGGGCTGAAATCCCAAAGCAGCTGCATTTTCCAAGGCTACAAAAGTGACTTCAGAACTCCTGGCGCCACGTTGCTCAAGCATCACTTTTTGGCAGCCACAAAGGCTGAGATCAGTTAATATTCTTCAACAATCACAGCTCAAAGATGTCATCTGCTCTCTCCCTGCTTGTAGCTCTGCTTTCTGGTTTGCCTCCTTGGCTCAGCAGGGTGAGGTGCCAGTGAGAGCAGAGGCTAGTTTGGACAGGAGAGACAGCAAGCAAAGTTCCTCCTTTTATCTTCCCCCTTATGACAGGGATAGAAAGGCTTAAGACTCACTTTCTGACACTAAAATAACTGCCAGCTTGCATTATGACATCAGGAAGACATCATTGTGTCACACTGCAGACACAACCTTGCAAGACAACTCATTGTGCTCCAGGAGCAGCTGGACTTTCCAGCACTATCTCCAGCCCATTTTTATTACAGCTGGCAATCACAGCCCCCTAAAAGCACAGGGCTGACTCCGGGGCAAGGCACAGGCTGAGACATTCTCATTTACCTGCTGCTTTTTCTTGGCTACAGACACACTCCCAGACCCTGGACCAGGGCTCCACACCGAGCACAGAGCTGCCACCAGCTCACCTGGGAGCCAGTCAGATCCTCACTCATCTACTGACCAGATTTAAAGATCTGTGTCAGATCCAACAGGTCAGAGCAGGATCTCCCTGCTCTAGAGCCGAGGCCGAGATAGTAGCACATTCACCAGAGAACAAATTAAAAAACAGTAGTGCATTTGAGCTCTGCTTTTTGCTTTAACACTGCCTCTGTTAGTGCCCCTCTCTCACCAGCACAGGAGCTTCGAGCATGAGAGGACAGGGGTGCTGGCCAGCCCCTGGCACACTTAGAGCTGGGGGTGAGGGCTGTGCATTGCAGCTATAGGCCAGCTCCGCACCGCAACTACTTACACAGGAGAGAGGCTTCAGCTCGCCGTCACAGCAAGGTGCCCTGCTGCTGGTGTCACTCACATTCAGTCCTGACACCAATTCATCCAGCTCAAGTGCTTTTTTCTACACAAGTTTTCTTGGCTGTTTTCTCTAGATTAAGATTTTCTGAAGACCGCTGGTTCCCTTTGTAACCTTTCAAGAGTCCCCTCTGTATGAAGTTCTCTTCACATCATCTCCAACAGATGCAGGGAATAAAGTCACAGCAGATTTACGACTTTGAGAAGCTCATTATATCTATCTACCCATCAGGAAAAGGAGCTGTTTCTAAAAAGAGGAAGGAGATGGATTTTGACGTTATTTATTGTTTAAAAAGGGGAAAAAAAAAAAATAACTTCTACAATACTTCACAGCCCAATTGTGTGAAAACGTCTTCTGAACTAGCCAAGCACAGTGCCAGCTCACACCAACATCAGGACACAGTGCCATGGCTCTTTGGAGAGGCTAAAGCACCCTGCTTCACATCTGTGCATCTCAAGCAAAGCATCTCAGCTGGCATCAATTCCAGGTCCAGCCATGGTGTGGGTAACAATCAGTCCAGGAGGGCTGTGCTGTTAGAGATTCATTAGAGACAGGTTAGAATGGCTCACAAAGGACTATAGCAGATCCTGCCTGCCCATGAATGTCCTTAGTGAACAATGGAGTAGGACAAGGAGCTCCAAACATGGTGCCCATGCCCTTGAGTATTCCCAAAGCCATTCTGCCATGCCCAGAAAGCACAGGTTTCGGTTGTGCAGCCCAAACAGGACCTCCATGAATTCCACTATAGACCTGACACCACAGCCCACCCATGCTGGTAGTGGTTTGCTACAAAGAATGAAGACTGCTAGTGAAGGATTTGGCAACAGAAAAGAGCAAGAGGGACTGACAGCCCTCAGAAGTGGTCATATATCAGGAAAAAAGGTGACAATCCCATGCCCCACCCCAAGCAGTGCCAACTTCCATAGTGAGCATTTGCACCAAGCAGCTGCTCTCGGGCTCTCTGTGAGAGCAGTGCAGCGAGCTCCTCACCCATTCCCATGCTCTTCACTGCTGCTGGGAGCTCCCATCTGTCCATGGCTGCAGGGATGTGAGAGTTTTGCACCAGGAAGAGCTGCCACTGTTGGTACTCGGAGGCAGCAGCTTCTGTGTGGTGTCAGAGAGGGTTAAATGAGCACACTAGCAAGATCCAGCCTCTTGGGTTGTGGTACTGGGTCATGCATTTGCTATGTCCTTCAACCACATCAGTCAGGGATTCACAACTGCTGAAGTCCTCACTTGGGAAATACATTTTCCAGGCATGGTTCCAGCCAAAAGGCAGCTTTGTAGGTTTATTGTCAGCATGACTTTGCAGCTTGTTTGCAAATGGTTGGAGACCTGTCTAGCATCTCTCCCAGCCTAGCTCATTCCTAAATCACCCAGCAACTGCTGCTCTGCTCAGCCTTAGAGCAGGAGAAGTTCTTGGGTTCATCCAGCAGGAGAAGGGCTCAGAGCTGCTGTGCAGAGTTACATTGTCTATAGCAGCTCAGAGACTGGGAGGGGGGGGGGGGTGCTGAGACATTACATACTTGGCATGAAATCACAGATGCTGCAAGATCAACAGGACTTGGGTCACCATCTTACAGCCACAGCTTCAGCTCCAAAATGCTGGTGTCTGGGGCCTTCAGTCACTCCCTGCTCTGTTTTGCAGATATGAAGCCTCTTTCTCTGGGGGAAAAAAAAAAAAAAAAAAAAAGAAAAGGAAAAAAGGAAAGGTTTTGCTTTTTCCCATTGGCCTCTTTCGCAAACACACATCCCATGCGACTTCTCTGCTTTTACATCGAAACACTTGGCAAAACAAAGCGGAAACCTGTTCTCCTTGTCAGCTAAAACAAGAATTAGGACAGAACACTGAATTCGAACAACAACCCCCACCTCCCTCCAGCAATTTAAGCAAAAACCTTCATGCAAGGATTAACTGATGGTGATCAGTCACAGTTACTTCATTTAAAAGGTGTCTCGTCTGTAGCCAAAATGTCAGCATTTACTTTGCAAACACTTTCTGTTTGTTTTTTGGTGGTTTGTTGTGTCTTTTTGTTTTTACAAAAGAACAGGGGGAAAAAAAACCACCCTTAGCCTTTACTTTACACATCATCATGGTTGTACGAAGCAAAATGCCACATCCCATCTGAAAATGTTTGGTGGTGGTAAGGATTTTGTCTCACACGGATCTAATTTGTGAGCCATGGTGAGGCACAGCCTGGGTAAGAAGAGTTTAACGAGGCACTGTAAGTGTAGCACTAAATTAAGGCCCTGTTCAAATACAATACAATACAGTACACCAGGTTGAAAGAGACCTTCAAGATCATCGCGTCCAACCCATCAACCAATCCAACCCACCTAAACAACTAAACCATGGCACCAAGCACCCCATCAAGTCTCCTCCTGAACACCTCCAATGAAGGTGACTCCATCACCTCCACAGATAGCTGATTCCAATGGGCAATCACTCTCTCTGTATAGAACTTCTTCCTAACATCCAGCCTATGGAACATCCCTGTCCCCAGCACCCCTGGCTGGACACTGAGATGGGATGGGGGTTCAGCCCTGCTTTTACACTACCCACATCCTGCTCCCAGTGCACCCACCTGGCATTTGAGCTGTGTCAAGTAAAGCAGCTGTGGGGCTGGCCCTTCACAGGAGCTTTTACCCCTGCAAGTCTCTGGTTGACAGCAGCAGCTCAGGGAACTAGCACTTTCCTGGGCTGTGCCAGAGGACAAGGGATGAGTTTGGAAGGGGAAAAACTGGTGCATGCCCAGCTGGATGGCAGCTGAAGAGCAGTTGTTGGTGGGCTGCAGGAAAGAGTGATTTGTCCAAATCCCATGAGCATTGCAGGCCAGGTGTCCTGATGCCACTGTGCCAGAAAAGGGCCCCATGCCAGGGTGCAGGGCTCCATAATGCCCCCTCAGTCTCAGTGGGATGGGGCAGCATTGACGTCAATGGAGCATCTCGTTGGCTCCAAGCTGGAAGAAGACAGGGAGCTCCAGCTCCACTGCAGGCTGGCACTGACCACCACCAGCTCCTGCCTCTTCCCACAGTGCAGCAAAAAACACAGCTGATTGAGGAGTTTTGATGCAATCTACAGGCAAATTTCAGTGCAAGAGTCAGCAAAAAAATCTTTTTTTTCTTCTTAATAAAAAATAAAAATAAAATAGCAGTCATGAGCAAAGCCAGTCAGACAAGGTCTGATTTAGAAGGCAGGCAGGGGGGACAACTAATCCACAGAGAAAAGAGACAACAGTTTTGGCCAACACATCATGGTCTCCATTAAATAAAACAGCCTATATTTTGCATTCACTTGGCAAGTGACTAGACCTGCACTTGGCTGCACACTCAATGATACACCATTACTTTCCAGGGAGGAGGCTGAAATATTCTTATTTCTATTCATTAGGCCAAAGTAATTCTCTTAATGCCACCAAACCAGCCATGGACAAGATCCTGCACATAATGTCATTGGCAGTGCTGCTAAATGAAATCCCTCTGCAAGCAGCCAGTGAAATTAATACTCACCATAATCTGTCCTCCCAAATTTTCCTCCCACATCACCTTATTTGTGGCACCCATCTGCACCAGCTCCATCTGCCTCAGCCATGCACAGGGCAAGAAGGGTCCTAGGGTAGGTGCCCTGGTGCAGTGCTCTTCCTCTGCTCCCTTCCTCCATTTTGGTGGCAGCTCCTGGCCCTGTGGGCAGTATCTCCATACAGCCTTGGCACACTGCTGCAAGGCAGGCAGGCTTTGCTTCAGGACTTGATTAGAAGCTCAAAGAGAGGGACAAGATGCTCTGTAGAGTAAGAAGAGCTGGGTTTATAGCAGATACCAAAAAGAATCATGTTTTTTTCCAGTAATTGGAAACACAGCAAAGCCTTCATTAAATTATTAGGCAGAAATTCAGCTTCTGTTAGGCGAGGCTGCCACACCACGGCCAATTCGTCAGGCCACCAGCTAGAATGGGGCCCAGGGACAACCCAGCCATCACACATTAGCTGGAGTAAATCTTTATAGCTTCCTGAGCCCTTGATTTGGACTACATTAAACATCAATGTCTCAGCACTCGATGTCGTCCAGTATTATATAAAATCATTAGTGGAGGGTTAATCATTACAAAAAGAAGAGGCCTTGGCTGACGATTCATTCATTTCCTGCGTGAAGCACTGCTATTGCCACAGCAGTGCTAAGATTCGGGCTCAGCTGCACATTCTCCTACCAAAATGCATCACCACAACCATGAGATTCATTACAGCAGTGGGGTGGAGGGAGAAGATGACCACATTTGTCCACATCCAGAAGAAGAGATATGCTCAGAGGCTGAGCAAGTTCTACCCAAATCTCCATCCCTCCCCAGCCATCAAGGGAAAGCCACTGAAACAAAAAGCTGCATTTATGACCTCTTCCTGGGATAAGCCCCAAAGTGGGTTCTCAGTCACAGCTGCTTGCCATCCCACAGTGCAGCAAGCCAAGTGCCCTGCAGACCCAGGGAGATCCAGGCAGCAAGCTGGGAAGATCCCTTCGATGTTCTGGCCTGTCATTAAAAAATACATATATATATTATTAAGTTCAAATCCTTGTGTTTCTTTTCAGCTGGCATAATACCTCTGAAATGTATTATTGCTGAGAGACTCACCTCTTTTTGCCATCAATTTCCCAGAGAGAAGCACTAGTAGAAAAAAATAACTTCTTACAGCTTCTTCATGAAAGAAGTTGGCAAACCCTCTGGACCTAATCAACTTTTCCTAGAGATGACGAGGACAGAGCCCCAGCTGCAGTGAACTGGTGTAATCTCATTGATATGCTGTTGAGGTGGGTTGTGGGTTTTTTTACATCAGCAGACAATTTGGTGTGCTAATTCAGGAGCAACGCACAAGAGGCTGCTCCAGATGTGCTCTTTATCTTTCCCATTCTCCTTCACTGACACAAAAATTTGTGTTGCTTTCTCCTCTGCCAGCTGTGCTAGGAAAGGGTGGAGGACTGATATTGCAGTCTAGGAAGAACTAAAAGCAAAAAGAAGAATTTAAATAAAACCACTCACTAACACCATAGATCTCCTGACTGGGTCAGCCTGCCAATGCATCAGCACATCTGGATGGTGTGCATAAAAAGAGCTCACAGCTGATTTAGGATAACAGCCTAAATCAGGTGGTTTTTCAGGCTGCTCTTTTCACTCAGACACAGAACACCAGTGCCAAATATTTCACTGAGAGCCACTTTAGTGGCTGGTCTTTCCAGCACCAGGAGCTGTGCTGTCTACAGGAGAAGACTTCCATTTCACCTCACAGCCTTCAAGGTAATTTTTCCTGCTACCAGAGATAAAGACAGGCACAGATGTGGTTACAACTTTGATATTTATTTTTTTTAATCATTTGAGAAAGCACCTTGCCAGGGAACAGTTGGAAATGATAGCCTGAAGCAGAGGCAGCTCAGCTGGCAGTCTTCAAAATAAGGCACTTGTATTAAGCATTTAAACAGGAAAAGTTAATTGTTTGGCAACAAGACAGTAGATTAAAAACTGGTGCTGTCCTGAGGTTTTGCAAGTAGACAGGGACCAAGGGCATAAGGTGGGATTGAGATGGTCCAGGATGCTGCTCAGCTCTGCAGGACAAGGGTTGATCTAAGCAGGGTGTTGTTGCCCCTGTTCCCTTCATGCATAATCAGGCACACCGACACCTCTGCTATCCTGCAGTATATTCAGATGTGGAATGGGACGGTATGGTTATGCAGTTGGTTTGTCAGTGATCTTGAGCCACACTGCAAAAACTGGATCCCAACACCATTGTTTCTCTGGGTTTGTGCTGGCTGCAGCAGCAGATGGCTGCAGGCACCTCAGGAACCAAGTGGTGTGGGGCAGTAGTTTGAGGCAGACCGGAGGGGACTAATTCTTCCCTTCCTTCAATTCCTAGCAGAGAAATAGAAAGGCATTTGCAATCAGTTTGGTATGTATCTATTTACTATGAGCACATACAAAAGACTCACAACAGATCTCCTCCTCCACCTTTGGCAGCCAGCCTACATGTTGGCAAGCAAAAGATGTTATCTTAAGGATACACTGCAATATCCTGAGTCATGCTGGAAGTCTGAATCCACCAGAATGCCTGCTGAAGTCAAGGACCTAGCACAGGGATGGTGCCATCTTACATATTGCTTGTGGCGATGTTCACTGGGGCAAATCCTCCATGCTGCCAGCACTAAGGTGGCTGACAGACAGCGACACTTCACCTGTCTGTTCCAAAGGGTGGGAGATATGAGAGCCCAGTCCCAGCTCCAGGACTGAAATGATGAGAGCACTGCTCCACCAAAGCTCTGCCCCAGCTGACTGGGCTTTAATTGGCATCTCCAGCTAAACCTCACCCTCCTACAGAGGGCCCAAGCGGAGAAGCAAGGTTTCTGCCTTAAGATGCCAGGCTGTAGGGAAATAGCATGAGCTGGGGTATGTGACAAAGAAGCAAAAGCAGCAGAGCTAAACCAATTCACATCTGCTGAGGAACTACCACATGGTTGGGCAATAGCATAGAGATTCAAGGGAGAAATGGAAAATTCAAAGTCCATCATTAACGCAGTACTCATCTGAGAAACTTAAGGATTCCAAGGAAAAGAAATTCCAACTGTGCAGCATTCTCAAATCAGGATTTGGCAGGCAAGAGATTTAGGTTCATGCCTCCATCAGGCAAATTTGGACTTAGCCAATAGGAATCTGAATGTTTCTTGAGGGCAAGCAGTAAAGTTTTCTGTAAAATCATGTGTTGTTTCCCAACATTTCAGTAACAGGCACTTTACAGAGTAGCCAGAGCTCAGCAGAAATGCAGTCATACAAGCTCTGCAGATGATGCCATATACCTTAGCAGTCCTTGGCAAAAAGCAGAGCCCAAAGCAATAAACACACTGGCATCCAATTGCACAGCAGCACATCTTCAGCCATCCCTTGACAAAAAAAAAAAAAAAAAAAAAAAAAAAAAATAGCATGGGGAAAATGCTGCACCACTGAAATTCACCTGAGTGAAAAAGGAGGATCCAGGGGCTCACTGATGTGTGCAATGGCACAGCTGTCCCAGCTCTACATCAAGACTGTGGTTTGGGGTGGGGCAGACACAAAGTGCATCACATCGTGGTCATCTACCAACCACCAGATGGATTTAGCAGGTTTGCAGCAGCTGTGAGCTATTGTAAGATCTTAAGGGCAAAGGATTAGATAAAATAGTTTAATACGAACTCATGCAAGACACAGGTCATGGAATCACAAGTCCATAATTTCTGTCTGACTGCAGCCATGTCTTTCAGGAAGATGTTTAATCTGGATTTAAAGTTACTGAAAGTCAGAAATTCTACCATCCCCAAGTACATTAGTTGATAACTTTTAAGCATTAACAAGGGAGACACCCCTTCTTTTGTCCATCCTCATATTTTAGGCACTGTATGTTGCTATGCTTTTGTCCTCCAAATTAAACAGCTCTCTGCTTCTAGAAGTCTCATTCCTGAATAAGTACTTAGAGATGATGACCCAGTCACCTCTTAACCTTTCCTTTGTTATGCTAAATTAGTTTAAAATTCTTTCACGGTTTCCTTCAGGGAAAGTTTTCCAGCTTCTGAACCTCCTTCTTTTCCCTGGCAGGCAGCCCCTCACTAGCCCCTCTGGCCCACTGGCAGATTGAACAGGAAGTCAGGGCTAATTAAGCAATTCACTCTGGAAGGTAAGAAAACATGCTCCTGGTCACACTGCTGGTGTGTAGAGTCCTCCACAAATCTTCCTTGTCTCAGCCTGAACACAGCAACAACACCAGTTGGTCCCTCTGTGAGTGTCCTACCAACATCTGGGTTTCCCTACTCTCCCAGCCTCATCACCTTGGCTTTCCAAGCAATGAGTGCACAACTGAATCTGCAAAGCAATAATTAACAGTGATAACTAACCTTCTATTACTTTTATGTGGTCCCATCAAAACTCTGGGGTGCTTTTGTTTACTTGCTGTATGATAAATGCTTGATCGATGTACATGAAGTAAATTAGGAAACAGACAGTATCAATGACAAAACAATTAAGGAGGACTTAATGTTAGTGATTAAATTATCCATTCAAAGAACAAGAGCTCTAGCACAGCTTTTCTCTTTTCTCCTACCTCCACACATCAGGAGCTTGGTGCCTGTCAGGTCACCTCTCTGTCTGCCTTCACATCTCTTTCTAAAACTTACCTCTGCAACAGCACTTCAAAACACATGTGGCAGTGTCTGACAGTGAGGATGACGTTTTTCACGCTAACCTTCACCACCATATCATTTCCCTCTGCTGTCCCAACACCCGTTTTCTGCCTGCTCCTTAGTGGCTCCCACCCCAACCCCATTTTTAGCTTCTCAGAGCAGAGATTATCCGTTCAGCTGGAGAGTTCAGGTCGCTGCCCAACCCTCGCAGTCCACCCTGACTGAGTCTGGACTTGGGGTCAGCCTGGCCATCACCACCCCCAGCCTCCCGCAGGTTCCAGTGCCAGCAGCAGGTGTGGCACAGCCAGCGACCCTGCCAGGATGCCAGCAGCCCATGCCAGTGAGTGCCAGCCTGGCAGCACCGGGTTCGCACCCACCCGTGCTTCATCCTCGTGTTCAGGAGGATGGAGCAGCAGCAAAGGGAGGGAGCGGCGGTCGAGGCGCGGGATATGCGGCCGCTAAGTGAACCCAGAGCACCACCTAGCGGCACGGCTCCCTGAGCCGGGCCGGGCTGGGCTCCGCAGAGGGGCACTGGGGGCCGCGCAGGTAGCAACAGGATATTGGTGCTGCTGGCAGCAGTTTTCAGCCCTCATCCAAACCTCTACGACACCGCTGTAAAGCGGGAGCCGCCCACCTGGCCCGTGTCTGGAAGATGAGACCAGAACCAGGCAGAGAGTTTGGGGGGGGGGGGTTAATCTCTAAAATGATCTCATAATTACAGGCATGAGAGCCTATGCTGTCAAAAGGGGAGATGGGGGAAACGGTGAAGGAGGTTTGCTTGAGATGATAGCATGCTATCCCTGCATGCATGCCCAGAAACATCTCGATAGCCTACAAAAGACCATCCACAAGCATCACACTAACCTCTGGGCACACATGCACAATGCACAAGCACCCCACAGGGCCTTTCAGGGCAGAGCTGGCATCAGGACTGGTGTAGTAAAGCAAGACGATACCAACCCAGGTGGATCCTGTGCCTTGGGGTGAGACAGATATTCCCGGGGTCAGAGTTTGTCAAAGGAATCCAGCAGGTCGAGGAACACGTGTCTTCCCTCCTTTGCAAACCCCAGTGCATCAGTGATATAAAGCCAGCACTGACACCAGCTTTGCACACATTGCCTCTCTTCTCTCCAACTCCTATCTTTCTTTCACAGATTCCTCATTTAAGCAAAGATGGAAATGTTCACAGGTTGCTTTCATGAGTTCATTTGTTACTTATTTGCTGGCTCTGCAACTATAGGTCCCTGAACTTCCTTCGATTCTGTTTGTAAACCTGAAGAAATAACACAGATTCAAGACATTTTCAGACACTGTTCTGCTCCAGAAACCACAAGGTTTGAACTTTGCACCCCATTCCCCATGGAGAATTAATATATCCCTACCACAAGAGAGGGAAGGTTAGATAGTTACTTCTGACATTACTTCTTGCCCAAGGCCTGCAGTATTTGGAGTTCCTGTGGGGCCCTGAGTGCATAATTTGCATGAGGTGAGAGAAGCTGTTTCCCAAACCTAGTGCCCAGGGTGGTGCTCCAAGCCCATGCTCCAGGTGGCCAATGAGAGAGGTGAGTTAACTGTCCTTTGGTTTGGGTCTCCTTCACCCACCATCTACCAGAGCTTCAAGAAAACGAGGTTCCAACGTAGAAAAATCACAAAATTTGCCTTAAAAAGTTAAAGGAAGCAAGAGAAGTTTGGTTTACTTACCCTCTTTTAGTCTATGGGGCTAGAGTTTCTGTTTATCTCTGCAGCACTAAGACCAGCCACTTTTCTACTTTCTGAAAGAGAGCACAGCTTCTTGCTGAGACTTTAGGGAAAGTCCAGCTGCTGGAAGGACTGGCAGCAGAGGGGCCATGCTTCCTGCAAGATGGAGAAGAGATGCAACCAGCTTCTGTGTTTCCCTGGTTCACTGTTGACATTTTTATTCTGCACTGCTCTTTATCAGCTGTGGGCCAGCCTGGCCCACAGGCAGCTGATGACATTTCCAGTAATCGGCATTTTTCCAGTTGAGCTGAGATTAAGCCAGAGTCTTCTCATAAGGACTTGTACATTAGATGACTGAAAGCGTGCTAACAGCCTCATCAGTGACCAGGCCATTCCTGTGGTCTCATAGTGCTCCTGTGGTACTTTGCAGTGTGTTTCAGAGCTGATGTTACAGGCTGCAGCTGCACCTGGAAAAGGCCCAGGAAGGGCTGATGGCTGAGCTAGCAGGGTGCTGCGCTAGCACAGACATCAGGCTGTGTGGAGACCTTGACTGGATGCTTCCACCTTGTGAATCAGTTGAATCTAGGCATCACCTACCTCCTCTGTGCACCTTCGTGCCAGGACAGACAAGCGTAAATCAGTCTGCAAGAGCTTCACTAACAGTGCTCCTGCCTGCACCTCAGCTGCCCAGTTGCCACAGCAGCATTGGTTCTGACATTGCTTTATGGAGGCTGCATCACGGATCCCTCCAACTACATGCATCTCCTGGCCTGCAGTTTAACCCGACGCGAGCTAAGTCACTGCAATGTCTCACTTTGCTTTTAAGGGAGCCTAACCCCAGTTACCACTGACTGTGTGGTCTGGGGCTTGAATATAAATGTACATTGAGTCCCCCTGTGAATAACGTTGGGCACCTGATGCACAAATTCCTGTTATACCTCAGAGTAGGAGTCTCATTCAGAGGATGCAAAATAGTCTTACTTTTTCTGCACCTGAAAACACTTTAAAGTCTTAATTTTGACTTTCCACAGATGCATCAGGAACTTGGTACAAACACACCCAGCCTGCAGCCCTGTGAGATGCCAAGGCTTAGGCAGCCAAAAGGGTACAAAGAAATGTAGTTCTTCATGTACTGGAGCTCAGTTTTACCTGGTCTGGGCACTGCAGTATGGAGGAAAGAGCAAGACAAGAAATGAGTCAGTCTTACAGATGTGCACACACACCGAGCCCAGTTCATGCCAAGGAACCTCTGTGAATGCCCCTGAAACAGCATGCAGGCAAGGTGGGCTGTGACTTGCCCAGCTATATGCCCATGGATTTGTGGCTAACAAAAGGGGTGGCAACATTCAGGAAGGCAGAAAAAAATGGCCTGTGTCTTGGCAGGTGTCCATAATTACAAATAATAGTAGTAATAATAGTTGCATATAATACAAATTATTAATAGACTGTAATAAAGGACCTTGTGTACTGCTGGCTGGACCAATGTGCCTGCGCAGAGCAGCCCACCAGCCCTCCCTGCTCCAATGGCAGAGGTGCTGCAGCACCAAAAGGTTCCTTACCTGTAAAATGCTAATGAGCATGGGCTGCTCCCCCTGGTCACCTCACCCTAAAAAAGATCTTTTGCCAGCAGTAGACAAATCACTCACATTGTAGGCATTCACCAGAAATCAAAGCCCTGGCAAGTTGTTATTGTCCTGACACTCTTCCCAAAAGGAGACTAATGCTGAGCTCTTTATCCCTTCTGTGTTCCTGCTTTCCTCACACTTTGACTTTATTTTATTTTTTTTATCTACAGGTGGTTCTGCTCCATTTGATGACAGCTCTCTCTCCTGTCTATTGTCACATTGTCTGTCTGTTCTGCAGGGCAGTGGCCTCTGTGGCAGCTCACTTTGTCCATCCCACCTGCACACCTTGCCTGGTGCTTTTCTTAGCAATCCAGCTTCAGAAATGTCTTTCCTTCTTATCCAGCACAAAGGCTGGCTTGAGGCTGTGAAAGCCAGTCGTGCCCAGCTCTTCCCACAGGCAGACCACAGAGGAGATGGCAGCCTCAGCTGAGGGTGAAGGAGCTGGAGGAGAAGGAGGGCAGCTGGCATCCTGCGGCCAAGAATAGGTCTGCTTTGCTCTGGAAACATCACCAGTCCTACCTGCATGAGGAACTGCAGGTAGTACTTCAGCCATATGTATCCCTATGGGATGTAGGGCAGAGGAGCTTGAGGATCAGACAGCTGCTCCAGGAAACAATAAAATCAGGATTTGCTGTTTGTTGTACTCCATGTGTTCATAACATTGAACAGGAAATGTAGGTCCCATGCCCTGCCAGTCCCTGCACTGAACTCTGGAGACAGCTCTGCCTCTGGGGATGCCAGCTCCCAGCAGGGCAGCAGAGAGCCTGAAGGACCAAACAGTGCCAGAAGCCTTTGACCTTCCTGCCACCCACAAAGCAGCCTGGCTGATGAGGTGCCTAAAATCTCATATTGAATTCAAAGAACACCATTTCCCTTTTGCCAGAAAGTCCCTCTATGCTCTCACCCCAGCAGCTCCACGTGTGAAGGCTCAAGGCTGCCATAGGCATGGCTGCACCAAGTTGCTGCCTCAGTTGGTGATTTAAACTCCTTCCTTGCCCCACTGCTGAATCTCCTCTCTCCCCACTTCTTGAGGAAGCAGCTGGTGTCTCTGTCCATCTCCAAGAGGCACATGGAGCCAGGAAGTAACCTCCATCCATATTCTCCATCATGAGGTCCTGTTGGACATGCTGTGAGGGTGTGGGAGCTGCCTTGAGCACCCACCACCCTGGGAACATCATGGGAGAGATCTGCCCACTGCTCCAAGCCCCATGACATGACAGAAAGCCAAGAAAGCCATATGTGCTGACGACTAATGCAGCAATGGTGTTCCTCAGTGCTGCTGGGATGAGGGTTTGGAGCTGTTATGTTCTCTGTATAGAGATAGATCAAAAATGCAAGCTTTCAAAATGGCTTGAGATTAGCTGGAGGGAAACAACAGAGAAAGGACAAGCAGCATGTCTCTGCTCAATTTAACTGCTTGCACATCATGCACATGCTGCCCTTCTGCACAGCTGAGGTAATGTAGAGGGCCCGACAAGCTCCAGGACACTGCACCAAAGGCCAAGGGCATGTGGGTCCTCTTCATTAGTAGTCAAGACTGTGCTGGGCTCATCAAGGGTGAGGCAGGTCTTTTGGGCCTAAACCTCACCTTCTGTCTCTGGTGCAGGATCTCAGGTAGGCTAGGGTACCCTGGTGTGACATCCAAGGTGAGCCTCTGGTTCTCAGCAACAATCAGACCATTCCCAAAGCCATTCAAGGACAGGGGAAGAGCAGGAGATACTTTTTTGACAGGGATCATGAACATCACATACACAGTGCTGGACACACATAGGAGCTCTTACCACCAACACAGTTGTCAGCACAACCATTCACAGCCACACCAATGTGCCTGCCTGTCAACACAAGCGAGTCTTCTGAGCAAATTCCTGGTGTTTACATGCTTAAAATATGCAGATGCACGAGGCTCAAGCCTCAGATACCAAAATACCTGATTGTACTTGCAAATGAAGCAGCTCAGTATTTTAACAAACACCATTTGCAGGTGCCATTAATTTTTTCCACAATTTGGTGTCTGGTTTTAACTGCAGATAAAAAAGTTGTCAACAGGAGAGCACACCTGCAGGTTTAGGTTGCCTTAAAAGCAGTGACATAGCAGCTATGAAGGCCAGGACCAAACAAAGGCAAGCTGGTGAAGCCTGCAGAAGAGCCATGCTAGCAGGGCAGAGCAGCTGGTGCTGCGTGTGGAGCTGGACAGGCATAGTTGCTACGTCCTTAAAAGGGCCATGAGATCCATTTACCTGACAGCTTGTTAATGCTGAAGCTGCTGCCAGCCAGTCTGTCTTCTCTCTTGAAGGACATCCCAGGTGATTAATACCCAACAGGAGTTTTTTCATCACAAAAGAGGAAAAAACCAATCAGCAAGCGGTAGACTCATTGAATAAAGCTTTTTCCCCATCAGAGTGTCAAAGGAAATTGCCAGAAAATGTGGAGTTAAAGATGAGACACGGAGAAGCTTAGAGAGGTTCATTACACCTGAAAATAAGATACACATTCAGAGCTACAGTTAGGAAGGGAGTAATGTCAACATGTGTCTGCAGATTCCCAGCAAACAAACATCTCTTACCCAGTGTCACCAGCAAACACTGGTTAAAGGAGGGATAACTCTGCCATACCTCATTCTCAGTGGGGTATAATGAAAGGGAAGAGCTAGGAGCCTTTCACTTCCCAAGAGGGGCTGGGGGAGCCACAGACGGCCATTCTCCAGCTTGATGGCAAACAAACCCAAAGAAAATCACTCTTCTTGCAAATGGGATTTCTGCAGCAGACAGATGACTGACCAGGTCAGGACGGCCCCTAGGATAGGTAGGGTGGTTTGCAGTCATGACCCTCATGTGGATGAAGTGAAGCAATTCTGAAGAAAAAATAGGCTCACTAAGGTCTAGGATTCAAATGCAAGATTGTCATTAAATATAAATAGTCCCATGTGTTGGTGTAGTGTTTTCTTCTTGTGAACTGGTCCAGATTTCCATCTGTGCTAACTCCCTACCTCACATGGCATGGGAACTCCTCACAGTCACATGTTCTCTCTGCAATATGTCCCCAAGAGGTACGAAGGTTGCTATTAGCAGCCTACAGCATCAAGAAGCATGTGCAGAAGCACAGAATATTTCTGGTTTAGCCATATGAGATAATCAGGCATCTCAGCATGGGAGACACCTCCCATTCTGCACCCGAGTCTCCTGAGACAACATCAGCAGACACCACAAAGCACTGGGAGAAAACACAGCCAGAAGTTGCTGGAGTTACTGAGTAAACCAGCACAGTGAGGGCTGTGCCAGCACTCCTTGATGCCACCAGGAAGGGAGCTCAGGGACCATGAGGTGTCAGAAAGGGGACACTCCTCTTCCTACATGTACAAGCAACAGCAATGTTCATACCATCAAAGTTTGGGTTCATCTGTGTTTGGTCATAACTGAAAGCTCTTGTGACAGCTCTCTGCAAGATGATCTGTATTTTTCCCTCCAGATAGGTTAAGTGGCTCTTAGATTAGAAAGCACTGAGTCCTCCTCCCTGTAGTTTATTTTTGCTAACATTTTCCTTATGATCCTGTTCCAGACAATGCAAGCAATGGCTCTTTTTATAACACGTGGCCATAGAAATTCTATTAGCACAGGAATGGGTAATACAAAGTCACCTGTGGAGATCTCTGTGAGCCTGCAAAGCAACACATTACCTGGTCAGAGAAGGGACAGTATTTTTTGTAAATCTTCAGGATCAGCATTGTAAATTATATCCTGACACCCAGCCTCCATTGGCAGAGGTAAGAAAAGTCCCAGATTTAAGGTCCTCTCTAGGAAGGACATGATAGATGACAGAGAAGTCTCAAGGAAATAAAAATGTTTGCAGAGACTGCAGGATCTTCACCCAGTGAGTCTAGAGCTGTCAAAATCCAGGTTGTCAGGATAATTGAAGAAAAGCAATTTCCTAAAGAGTAATGAGGTAAAGTGAAGGAAATGCATTTCCTCAGCTCTGGAAAGGGGATATACTGAATTATCACATAGTGGAAGAACCTAGTGAGACATCTTGACATACGTCATTCAGACATTAAAAAGCTGCAGCCTTTTTAGGAAATTAAGTAATGAGGGTGAATAGGAATAAAGGAAAGTGCCTGTTAGGAGCAGATGAAAGGACTCCAGATGTGTACACAGCTGTGACTGCTTCATATTGTTTGGGACTTTCAGCCCTGAAAACAAAAGGGACAATCCTGATGAAATATGTAAGCCTTCACTTGAATGCTATCAAGCCAGAATCAAACCTAATGTTAAAACACAAATACAGAAAGGAAACACAAGAGGAAATGAAAAGTGAAAGAGAATCTCCCCCTGAAAAAAGTAATAAAGATATTCAGCTTCCCCATGCTTTCCCTTATCTCATGCTCGCTTGGGGAGCATCAGTTCTGCACACGTGAGCTGCTGCATGGACTATACCACATATTGCAGGATGTAATTTCTGGGTTTGAATAGAACAACTGGAACTGAGGGTCCTATCCTGCTTCTCAGCTTTCCCTGCACAGTCCCAGCCTGCAGCTCATAAGCTGTCAATGTCATTTCTTGTGGGTGCTTGCTGGTAGCATTGCTATGGCCACTCTGGAATAAACCCTGTGCAAGGCAGGAACAACTTTGGGCTGACTATTAAAAATTCAGGCAAGACTTAGGTTATAAAAACCTTTTTCAATGGCCTGCTGCTCCTTGCAGATTTTGGGCAATGAAATAAAGCCAGGAATGCAAAACTAAAGCTGGTGGACCAAGTAGGTCAAATCATCCCATGTAGCAAGCTGTAACATCTTTGCCCTTCCTTGGCCACTGCCTGGATTCTCATTGCTTGATTCTTCCCAGGGCCTGACACCATCTTCAACCATTCCCACATGCTTACTGGGAACTACATTTCTGACAGCGGTCCCTTGAAACAGCCCTGCCAGCCTGGCACGGATTTGGGATAGTGGTATAGTTCAGACATGGTGGGGACTAAACAGGAGAGCTATGTTGCACTGACAGCAAGTGTTCTTTAGTGAAGAAAAGATAAAATGCAAACCTTTTGATTTGAAAGTTTCTGATCCAACAGGGAGTGATTTTGATAGGCAGCTGTTGTATTCTGGTGCTGTCTGAGTCTCAAAGCTGTCTGACACTTACAGCTGTAAAGTGAAAATTATTAAAACCCATGGCTTTCAGGTCCCAATCTTGCTTTGCAGAAAATAGCCTGATTCTCAAGCAAGCATATACTGCAGTCCTGCCTTAGCCATACTTGCAGATGCAATGATAATGCTCTTCCAACCTCTGCACATGTGTAGGCACAAGCAGGTTTCTTCCACCTGGAGAGCCACTCAGCAGACATCCACCTAGTTCCTGCTCTACAGCTGGGACAAACAGACTTTTGCAGCATAAATGGTAGCTCATTCCCTTTAAGAAACTGGGTCTAGCTGACCACTTGCATGCCATGAAAGGAAGGAAAGAAGCAAAACAAGGCTGAGTTAAATGAATTAGTGGATTTACTTTTATGGCATTAGAAATGATCAAAGTGAAAAGGGGATTTTCTTTTATAGTTTTGATGTGTTTAAGAATTATGCACCACGATGGGAAAGCTGCATTTCCATTATGGAACCAGAGAATAACTTGGAGGGGACACAATGTTTAAAACCAGTTTTCCAGCTAGGGAGTCTCACACTTGGATGTCTGCCCATACAGGACAAGGCCTGCAACATGGGCTAGGGGGATTAATAAGGCAGCAAAAATATTAAAAATACTGTCTGTCATAGCTCCACAGACTGTAGACTGAAGTTTGGATAAGAAATGAAAGTAGACCAGAGAGAACTACTAGCAAGAGCATTTACAGGGTGCCCACCCACAGACAGCCACTGGGCAGCATGCAGACAAGGAGGAGGATGTGGAGGATGAGTACGTAAAGTGAAGGTAAAGCCACATACGACGCCAAGTGGCACAGGGACAGTGAACTGCATGGAACAATGGAGAGCCTGTGAGATGGGCTTCCAAAATGCATATAGGTACCAGAACTTAAAGATAAGGACAGTGTCTTTTTGTGTGACCCACTGATGCTGAACACATTCAATCATGTAATATCACTTGCACTTTTCTGCTGGTATTCTCCATCATTTTCTGTGTACTTTAGATTACCTTTGGACTGAGCTTAGAGCAGCCCAATACAGATTTTGGCATTGGTTAAGAGTGCCAGTCATAAAATCCAGGAAAAAGCAGGAAGAGACAGGTGGAAAGCTTGCAGATATGTGTTCCATATTATGGGGAGGGGGAGGAGTGGGGGGAAGTAAGGAAAAACAGTGTCTGCGAGTATTCAATTAAGAGTCAAACTGCCACCCGCCAGCTCTGCCCTCTGTCACCTGGCAAAAGCAGCTGGCAGCAGTGCTGTTGTGGGCAAAATCTGCCCAAAAGAAAGGACATTCTCAGAGACACAGCTTGGTTGTTGTGAAACGCTTTCCTCCCCATAGCACAGGGCTGTGTGAAAGCCCCTGACATCACAGCAACTGGGGAACTGACAGGAGCAGCACTGCTAGCATTTTTAATGCAAAATGGTGTCTGATAAAGGCATCATCTTTCTGGTGTATCAGCACAGGAAATTTGCTACAGGCAATGAAATATTTGCTACAGGGCATGCAAAATATTACAACAGCTTTGCTGAATTTTTCTAAGACAAATTATTTGTCAAGATCTTCATCTCCATCATCTTTGAAAAGGACTACTTCAGACAACATATATACTGGTACTAGACCTTGGCTCATTTGAATTTCTTAATTAGAGGTATTAGGTGCAGCTCTGCCAAGCAAAGCTTTGTACCTGGGCAGAGATACCTGGGCAGATACCTGGGCAGATACCTGGGTAGAGACAGAGGAACTGAGAGAAGAGGATAAGGTCTGACAAGGAACAGTTCTGAGTTCTAGGAATTTAATTTTGCTTACCAGAATCTCTTCAGTGATCACTTTAGTTGCAGTCTAAGGGGAAAATAGATGGAGAAGACAAAAACATCACATGGAATGGGAAAAAAAAAAAAAAGAGGAAGAAGAAAACCACAAACAATAGGACCCAAGGCAGAGCAGAAAAAAAATTAGATTAGTAGAAGGGGAAACTGTCTGTTTCCACTGAGCAAATGCTGGTTAACAGAAAAATTAAATTCCACAAGATGAAACAAGGAATTAACCTAGCTAGGAAAAACCCCAAACCAAACCAAATAATAAAAACCCAACAAAACAGCAAAAACAAAAAACCCCAAACAAGAGCTCTCATATACGTCAAGTGTGACCCATTTGTATTCTTCTAGGCATTTAGCAAATCACCCTTCAAACCTCTCTCCCAGCCCCAGTTAGTTCCATCCTAATGGGGTGATGGCAATGAACACTTTTCATTAGTGAATGGAAAATTAACTCCAATTAAGGCACTATTTTGAAAACCTTCCCAAAAATGGTTGTAAGAACTTCAAGGCCTCTGGATTCAGGCATCTCTCCCAGTATTGAAAGTGATCAGCACCACCATGAAGAGACCAGCGACCGGGTACCATGTGCCCCACATAGAAATGGTGGCAATACCTCCAGCATACACACCTGCACTGGACAAACATGGATCAGCTCTGCCAGTGTGGCAGTATTGTAACCAAGACTCACAGCTCAAAGTCAAACTTTGGCAGAGTACTAGCCCAAATTGGACATAAATCAGCTTCTACTCTTGCTGCTGGCTGAGGTAAGGTTGCTGCTACCCCTTCAGATGGAGTTTTGGCCTGATACATTTTTTTCATGAGCACTGCCCACTCCCAGCACGTGCAAAGCTTTGGTGCAAGAAAGCCACATCTTGAAGATAAATTCTCCAACATATTTAAACTCAAGAGAAACTAAGATTAATTTTTTATTATTATTATTTTTGCATTTGTGAAGTTCTTTTTAGCATGAGCCATACAGATGTTCTGATGAAGGGCTATGCAAACTAGAAAGGCTGCCACATCAGATGTCAGCTGTGCTTCCTGCAAGTCTTGCTGCCCTCTCTGGGGTCACAGCACAGGCTCACAGCACTAGTCTGTAGCTGAGAAGACCCTCCCCCTACCTCTCACCACAGGACTTTCTCTCCTGCTGCAAAGGGCCACCACTGCATCCAACATGGCTGCAATGGGGAAGCTGGAAGTGGATGAAGCTCTTGACACCCTCCCAGGAAATGTGAGCTTGCAGAACACAAGGGAGCTGTGAGAAAATATTGGTCAGCATGACAGCATTTGCATCAGTATCAGTAGCCTAACCAGCATCAACTACCTGGTGGCCCAGAGGGCTCTGCAGATCAGATTTGGAAAAGCCCCCTGGGAGAGTTGCTGGCTGGTTACAGGGGTGTTTTTCCATCAAAAGTTGAACAGTATGAAAGAAAAGGCTTTAATTTTAAAATTTAAATAGGTAAGAAACTAAAGCTGTGCCCAAGCTGAGTAGAAATAGGCATCAGAGTCAGACTGAGTTCATGTTACACGTGAAAGGACATGCAAACCTCTTGGTCCTAAGGACATCTGTCAAGGGAGTTACTGGATGCAAGCATAGAAAGCTGTTTTGCCACTCCCCTACAGAAGCATAAGAATGGGTCTGAACGTCAAAGCAAGCTACTTTGCTTTCAGGGACAATTCTAGCACAACACTTCAGTTTTCTTACTAGATGTAGTGGCACCAAGACTGTTAGCCAGCACCTTCCACAAGTCATGAACTAGCTATAGCAGTAAAACAAGGCAGTCATTCCTGGACTGAACATCAGGTCAGTAAACACAACACTCACCTCTTAGCCACTTAAAACAAGCATCTTGCATTTCAAATTCAGACCTGCCAGCTGCAGCGTACCAGTCTTGCACTTGGGGTGTAGGGTCCAGGGAGGAATATGGAAGGTGGCCTCCAATATTTCCTGCAGATGGGACAATTGCCTGTGACTATGAAGGGAATGAGAAAGGTTATCTCCACAGGAAACCAGCTCACAGATTTAATAAAGGTTTCTCCTTCACCATGTATGAGAGCAACACTTGCTCTTGTAACACAATGCTACCTGCTTTTACAGTACAAACTAAACAAACTTTCCCGAAAAAATAATTGCCAACTATTAAAAAGCTATTGTTAGGAGCTAGAGAGGACTGTAAAAATACAAGGGAAGATGTGCCACCTTTTTCCCCGGACTGATACCACAAACAAAGCCTATTTGTTTTTTGAAATGTGGCACTAGAAAAATAACTGGTTGTTTTTAGAATCATCGAATCAGTCAGGGTTGGAAGGGACCACAAGGATCATCTAGTTCCAACCACACCCTACACTAGATCAGGCTGGCCAGAGCCTCGTCCAGCCTGGTCTTAAACACCTCCAGGGACGGGGCCTCAACCACCTCCCTGGATAACCCATTCCATGGCTTCACCACTCTCATGGTGAAGAACTTCCTTCTCACATCTAGCCTGAATCTCCCCACCTCCAGCTTCATTCATTCCCCCTAGTCCTATCACTACCTGATGTCCTGAGAAGTCCCTCCCCAGCCTTCCTGTAGGCCCCCTTCAGATACTGGAAGGCCACAATGAGGTCACCTCGGAGCTTTCTCTTCTCCAGACTGAACAGCCCCAATTCCTTCAGTCTGTCCTCATAGGAGAGGTGCTCCAGCCCTATGATCATCCTCGTAACAGTTTCATAACAGTTCAGACCCAGAGCCATGCAATGATTTTCTAAGAGCAGCATTTCTTCATTGTTCCTGGAAATTCTGGAAAAATCAGTTGGTTTCTGCCTTATTCGACAGAGGAGTCTCAGCCCATCTCTCCCCAAGGCCATGCTGGAGAACACTTAGCTCAGGACCAGTGCAGGCAACTCTGCTTCTGCCAGGGATTCATCACCAGGGAAGAGCTCCTATTTTCCCAGCTTCCACCTTCTTACTCCTCATCGTGGTCACAAATCTTACACCAAAGAGCAGCTTACTTTTTCTGTTTTGTTAAAACCAGATTTTTAACAACTCTTCTCCATAAGAATAAATTCTTCCATCTTTTGCTATTTTTTCAGTGCTACTTTGAAAGATCAGCTCTGCGACCACCATATGCACAGCCAGAATTGGATCAATAACAGCCCAGAACTGCCTCGTTATGATTATCCTGCAGTGTCCAAATGCATTAGGCCCATAAACTTGAAAATTCTCTAGAACAGACAAGCTCAGGGTAGATTTTCTGCAGTCATACTGCTTTGAATTTATGCTGCTGCACCACCCTTTTAAGTGTTTGATCTTTTCTGTCCTCACCCTGTCTTGACTAATGTCTGGATGCAGCACTTATCAGTGTACTCCCATCTCCCAAGAAGGCAAGGTATTGCGGTACAAATGAGTTTCATCCTTTGCCATAAAACCTTTGCAGCATGTGTTAACATGGAAGCCTACATCATTCACTGACACTGCTTACCTCTCAGCCTGAATTACCCCCAGGCACTGGGAAATGCTGCTCCAATTACTGTCTAGAATGGATGGGCCACTGTTCATTAAAATGAAAAGTCAGATTACTGAGTCCCCTTCTCATTGATGTCTGCTGATATTCTCATGATCAGAGCAGCATTAAGTGAGCCTGCTTATGAAATACAACGTGGAAGATGGTCTCACCTAGGACATATGTGCTTTTCCCTTGCAAGTCTCAACCTCAAATACATTGGAGATGGAGACTAGTAAAGCAAACAGTTGAAGCACGTACCTTCATGTCAGAAAGTAAAGGGAAGGACTTCACAAAACAAATGGTGAGAGGAGCATGCGGCAGCCATCTACTTACTGCAAAGTCTCCAAGGCATACCTCTATATAAAGAGAGGACATCCTTCCAGCTGCTGTGGACATGCTGCTCTCAGAGGGCAAACCCAGCACCATAAGGCTGTGGTGCCAGCCATGGCAGTCTAGTTCACACCAGCTGCATGCACTAAGGTGGCAGGAATAGCAGATTGTCCCAAGTACACAGCTTTGGGTCCCATCACGGCAGTGGTGATTCCCAGGGTCTGACCAATCCAGGTAGTTGCTACATATATGCCTTTGCCTCACAATTCTGCCTGAACCAACTGAGAGCAACCATCACTTTTTATGCACACGCTAAACCTCAAAATAACTCCCAGCTTACCAGTTCCAGTGATAAAACTGGTATATGTTTTTTTAATCTCACCCCTCACCACTGCCATATAAGACAACATTCTATTCTATACCCTTTTAATTATATTTCAAGTACAGTGCAAACTCAAACCAGAAAACAAGATGAAGAGGCCACTGATTCAGAGCTAGAAATCACTATAATTAGAATCATGATTTAAAGACTCCAGTTTGTTTGCAAAACTGATTAGCTAGTGTCATTAGAAACTAATAGAGAATAAGCAAGAGCAGAATCAGACTCTGCAGCTATCTAAACAAAGTACAGTTTAATAACTGCACATCGAATATGCTTTAAAAGAAAGAAATCACTTTGATGGAATAGATTTCAGCCTGGGTAATACTCAAACACCTCAGAGATAGCAAAATGGCTTGGAGAAGACTTTCATCCTAGTAAACACAGCTATTTCACAGCAAGATTTATTAATACATCCAAAAGAAAGAAAGAAAATCATTTTGTCACACTATATACAGATAATACATACAGTGTTTTATACACATATTACATCAGTTTTTACACAAGAAAAATATACATAAAAATGTAAACTTTTGTATACAAAAACCCTTAAACAAATTAAACAAGGACCAGATAACAAAAGGAGACCAACCTATCATCATTTGATTTTTTTTTCTTTCTTTTTTTCAATGGTAGTACAGTACATTCATTGAGAAGTATGAGGAGCATGTGAGCCAACCTTTCCTATTTAAAGGGAAAGTACAAAAATGAGTTTTCCTACCCGCCTTTGGAATGCTGTCCGTGAGCCTCCAGCACCAGAAGCAGTAGTGTGAGTTACTATTGCTGCCAGGGACCCTTCTTCTCAGGCATCCCCATGCACCACACCCTCTGAAAGTGACAGATCCGCAGAAGCCACCTGGACTGGGCTTTTTGTGCGCATTAGCTTGTCTTCCAGCTAATATCATGAGACAGGATGCGGCAATACAAGTTTGTATGTTCCCTTTAAGCAGTCATTAAGTGGATTCAGCTTTGCTGGAGTAAGTTATTGTTCCAAATGTACAGTATGCTGAACACGTGTCAGGTATGAGAGGGAAGAAGGAAGGGGTGTAAGAGACTGCTAATCCTTGCTACCATGCAGTTACTTCAAAATCAGGTACATTTGCAAGCTACAATTCACTGGTTCAAAATACACTGCCTCACCTTTGCTTTCCCACTGCAACTTGTTGACATTTTAAACTCTAGTGGCCAAACAACTATACGAGGCTCTTTGTTACAAGGCTGTTTCTGATATCAAAGTGTGATCAAGATACCTTTAAAATGATGCCAAACACAAACTTCTCTGAGACAGCCTTAAAAAGAGTGGGCATTCCCTCTAAGCGTTTTGGATTGTCCATTTGCCACCTTTTCTTTTATTAAATCTAGGATAAAGATATTTACCCTTAACTAAAAAGGGGATATTGGTTCAGATTCTGACATCTGTTTTCTTCACTTGCAGATAAACATTTTGGGGGACTGGAGGCAAAACAAAACAAAACAAAAACCCACAACAATAAATCTAAACCCTGTAACCTCAGGCATCAAATACAAAAGTAACTACTTAATATGTTGGTGAAAAAACAGCTGCAGAAACTCGTGGGAAACAATAATCGATAGATTCCACTGAAAGCTTCTCACACTAAGTAAGTTAAATACTTGCTACAGACATCTCAGATAAAAACGCCCATCCTCCACAAAGCATGTTAAAATGTAACACAACAGTGATGCACTGGTATTTCTGCTGGAAAGGAGACAGCAGGATACAAAATCTCCTCAGTGATATCAGTACTACCGAATGTAGGAGATGAACAATGATTTACGAAAGCAATGAAGGAAAAAGCGGTGTAAAAGAAACCATGAATCATTAATTATAACTGGACGACAGCGGGGTGGGGCAGAATGTAATTACAGTATGCCTCAGAACCCTCTGAAGGAAATAAATACCTAGGAACTTGTGTTTCCATTTCTTTCTTATGCCCCTCTAAGCAACAGTGGGAGTAAGGGCTTGTCTACTTGCCTTTTTTTCTTTTCTTTTCTTTTTACCTTCTTTTTTTTTTTTTTTTTTAAACAACCTTTCTAGTAACAATTCAAAAGACAATTACAAATGGCTTTAGACAATCAAGAGTCTCCTTTTAAAATAAAACTCTGATAACACATTTCTCCATTTCTTCTATATAATGCAGCTTCAGTGAAAATGTCATAAACGGACAGCAATTTGCAAGAAGTGGGGGGAAATTGCCAACCAAGGTTCATAACATATACACATGTATATGCAGGACATCTACACTCTATATACATATTTAATATACGTATGCATGAGTATATATCAGGAGAGAACCAGCAGGTACGTTCTCCACATACATAAACTGAAATAGCGTAATATATGTGTGTGTATAAATCCCTGTTATACGCACACTGTACACAGACATACCCATACACACGCCCAAATATATGTATTATAGAAACTGTCATGTATGATTGCATGAGAGCTCAGATGGAACAGTACACCAGCTACCCTTTTCTAATAGAAATGCAAGGAAGACAAAATTCCATGGCTGACTCGTGGCCAAGAAAAATCGTGCCATACCCATACTGAAAACGTGGAATGCAGTATGACTCGATGACAGAATGGGAACAGTATTCTCCAAACTGAAGCTTAAGTTAGCCAGGAGTTCCAACAGTGCTTAAGTGTGACTGAGCAGGTTTCTGATGGCTGCTTTCTGCTAAAAGGATACAGAAGTACCACTTAGCCAAAAAACAAAACATAAAACCACATTTTACTTGCTTACATAAGATTATTCAATAGACAATTAGGTGCAAAGTGTTAATTCTCAACTCTGCAGCTTGTTTTAAAATCTGTTTAATGGTAAAACGTAATGAGCTGTTTCTCTTGGTATGTTTGATGACAAGCCTACTGCTCAGAACAGAGCACAGGGCTGCCTTCTGCTTCCTGCCTGCATTATGGAAAACGCAAACCAAACTCTCTTTTTCTCCCTGTGTATGAAAATATGAGATATTTTCAATGGCTGCATTTTTCTCATTTGAACATTTACTCTAAAATACAACAATAGGTTCATCTTTTAATATGCTAGGAAGTTTTGGGTCAGGTTCTAAGAAAAGTTCGTGCTCATCTGCAAACCTATCACAGTCGTTCTTAAGCACAATTGAATAGCTGAGAAAACCTACAAGTTCAAGCAAGTGCTCAGGGCCCAGGTTAGCTGCTGGTACAGTCACTAAGAATTTCCCTAATGCTTTAGCAGAGCTGGATTGGGTCATTAAAGCTGATTGCTGCTAGCAAGAGAAAATGTAGAGATGCAGGAGGAGGACCTGGAATGGAGGCAATGGAGCAGAGAAGCAGAAGAGGTTGGCATTGCAAGAGGCCTCAAGGAGTACTAATATAGAATAAACAGAAGCAGAGATGTACCAAGGAAACTCCACTGTGAGGGCTGACATAACACAAATTAATAGTGACCAAGCTCAGATCACTGACTGATGTCATCAAAATCCACCAGCAGAATTCAAACAACCTGGTTTGGCACAAGTGCTTACCTGTTAGCCTTATGTTACATGGACATTCTCTCTCTTTAGTTCACACACTTACTCATGTTACAACTAATGTACATGTGTGTGTTGCAATGCATATTCCATCTGTAGGCAGGTATATATAGCTTTAGATTGATTGCATTCATACGTATTTATTGTACATCATCAGGGCAAGTCCACATTCAGCAAAGTGCTACCAACATCTCATATACAGATATATCTCTCTGTACAGGTAGTATACACAAAAATGGCATAAAGATTTATGCTGCTAACTCCCATTATCACCAAATAAGCAGAAGGAAAGGCCTCTGACAACTTCCACACCTCCCTGCCCTTTCACTTGTATGCGTATGTGCCAGAAATCAATTGGAGGGAGGGGGAAAGGGTGAGGGATGCCTGGGGGACTATCAACATTGATAGAGAGTGGGATACAAAAGAAAAAAAAAATCTTGCTTTGAAAATTAAAACTTGATTTGCATCTGCTCTAAAAAAGCCCTCAAAATTCCAAATGTCTGAGCAAAGCTGGAAGCTCTGTTTTTCTAAACAGATTTTTAAAGTCACTAGGATCATCACCATTAAAAGTGATACTGCATGAATAAATAACAAGTAGGTTACTTTCACCAGACTAAATAGAGCAGTATGAAGAGTAAGCCAGTATGTAAGAATGTTTCTGACTTCTCACAATTTCAAGTGATAAATCTTCCTTCTCCAACTGTTGAGGGTGAGGGGTGGGGTAAAAAGAGTTAAGTGGCCATCATTAAATTTAGAATTTCACAGCACAAGTGAAACTCCATTGACCAAAAGCATATTTTGTTCTGCAATCCCACGACACCAATTTTGAGGCAACATAAATACACACAAAGACCCTCAGGAAAGAAAAGAATCTACTTTCAAGACAGGATGCTTTTACAGATTGGAGATCACTCTGCAAACGGTGCCCTTTACAACCTAATTTGAAAACACAAGTCCACTGATTGACAACATTTTCCAAGTCAGACCGCTGGAGATTTGGGTATTAATTTGCAAAGATACAGCATTTCCCATGTCTTCCCATCCCACTGAATGCACACCTTCAATTTCACCTGAAAAACATCACACATTTCTCCCATCTCTCCTCCTCCTCCATTTGTTTTATTTAAAGGCTGTCTTTGGGAGCTTGGTATTTTCATGGCATTTTAAACAGGGCCCTATGTGACTCATTTGAAAAACAGTAAAATTGACATGATATCAGAGTTAGCCTTATAACAGAAGATTATGTAGTAGAGAGTTTCAGTTATTTATAGAACAGTGAGGACATAACAACCCCCTACTAAATAATCACATTTCTACAATACATTCCATCACCTCTCAACTACTTTTCTCCTTACAAAACTATGACCTACATACAATATACACATTCGTATCACACATACGTCCCCCCCAATGCATATTTTTTTTGTGTGTATATATAATACATACATGCACACAAGCAGTCTAATTCTATTTATAAGTCACAGTGGGAATTCCTTTGTGAGGGAAGGAGGGGAAAATTCCTGAATAAGACACTGTAGATCCCTAATGTTCTGACTTCTCAAATTCCAACTCACAGAGCTAACTGGAAATAAATACATCTAAAAAGTATTAAAAAAAAAAAAAAAAAAAAAAAAAAAAGGTCTTACAAACTTGGTTCACAACTTCCAGCTACAGTAGTTGGGTTATTTTAATTTGATCTATTTACCCTGTAACTAAATTTCTAATCATAAGTACAAACCATGGATAAATTATTGCAGAATGTAACACTCAAAAATAAAATTTAAAAAGAGTTACAGGAACAGTAATACAAGGGTTAAAAAGAGTTCTATGCTTGTTGATACAGGTTATCATTTTATTTATATATATATATATCTATATATTGATATAGATATCTGCAAGGTAGCAAAGAATAGCTGTACACCTCGACACGGCAAAGATCCAGTGTAAAAAGGTGCTTCACTAGTTTGTTTTTCAAAAAAAAAGCTTGTATATAATTTTATAGCTATTAAAAACACATATGCAACATAATTCATTACACTCAATACAGCTTTAGTATAAAACTTATAATTTATGAGGTGATGTTAATAGCATAAATTAATATACCATTTCTCTTAAAATCTACACTAAGTATTCTGAAAGCTCATTGGGGAAGGGTATCTTTAAATAAAAAGTTTAAAGCTGAGCGTGATGAAAAAGGTTCTGTATTTCGAACTTGAGATGAGAGCCCCGAGAAGAGAAAGAGTCCTTAACCCAGACACCATAGACTATAAAACTGAACAAAGATTTCTCCTTCTTGCGCTCTCCTTCAGGTGACGCTCTACCTTAAATTATTATTTACTCTGTGTGTGTGTGTGTGTGTGTGTGTGTATGTGTGTGTGTATGTGTGTGTGTTAACTGCCCTTATTTCCACAAGGAATCCCTGAGACATACCCAAAACTGTACAGTGAAGGTCACCACTGTTCAGAGAAACTGATTCAAATCCTCCTGGTAGGATGTAGCTATTTTGTATGAGAATCAAACTGTCCTTCACTTCAGCATGAATCTGTTTGCACCAAAGCCAACTACACTGTTTAAGATGCAGGTTATTCAGGGTAAATCAGTCCACTCCAAGGTAGAAGCCATTATAGTTAGCTACATCAGAGCACTCTGCACTGAAGTTAAAGTTTTCCAGAGGATATCTGGGAACATTACCTATCCAGAGTTCACCTCCGTGGGCACCAGCAGACAATGACAGAAAGCAGATAAAACATTAGCGTTACTGGACCGAGTTCAATATGTGCAGGCGGTCAATACACGGCTACTCTGGACACCTCACGCTGTGTGTGTTTGGGGGAATAGCATGGAGGACTGAGAAGAATGCATTTTTCTACACTGAGCAAGTACAGTTTTAAGGTCAAAAGGCCAAGTTTCATCCTGTTCACTTCCAAATCAAATTCTATGAGCCAGAATAGACAGAAAAGGTGCCAACACTCACTTCAAGGAACAGGAAAATAAAGCCCTCTACAACTGTTGCTGTCAATCTATGGCCAAGCCCACTTTCTCCTTTCATGCTCCACTACCTTATTCCATAGTAGCCAGAGGAGTACATGAAAGCGGAATACAACAGGGGAACGCAAAGAACCCAGTAACCATGAGCAGAGTTGCAAAGGAAAAAGCTTCCAAAACAGTCACTATTGTGGTGGTTTTGGTGTTTGGGTTGGTTTTTTTTTTATTTTTTATTTATTTATTTGAAAGGACTAAAGACACGAGAGAGAAAATTGTTCTAATACATCTTTTGTAACTTCTCCTCCTACACCAAGCTTTTCTTTCCCAGCCATAGTGTTTTTGCAAAGTTTTAAAGATAAAATAAAATCTTCACCTGATAGAGCTAAGGTCTCACATGACCAGACCTCTGTTAAAGTCCATATTTAAGTTTAGCAAACACAAATGTAGACTTTTTGACTTGGGCCTGTGGGTATTACAAGAAATTTTTCTTCTTTTACTTTCTTGATGCACTTCTTGAAAGAAAATGAACTTGTGAGAAGGTAAACTCCTTCTAAAAATTGCCTGCACATTCACCACTAGTGTGTGCACTCCCATGATGTTGTACTCTCAGCATCTAGCCATGAGGTATTAGCACGCTGTGAAACCTCATCTTGCTCACTTGATCTGAGCATCTTATTCACTGTTCTAGCAACCAAAATGTATGTTATGATCTGCAGGTATGTATTTTCCTTTTCATTTTACAGTCAGATTCACTCAGGACCATGGAAGACTTCCCAGTTGGCATTAAATTGGAGAAGATCTTAGAATGGGAGAAAGAAAGAAATAATGATAAAGAATACAGAGAGGAAGGAAATAAAGGAGGTACAAATGGCAACCAACAACAGCTTATCATTAAATGTTACCCAAAAGATCAAAAAGCCCTGAAGATCTAAGCAGCACATTAGCCCAAAACAATTTCCACCACCAGTAGACCTTGCTACAGGAGTGCACACGAGACTCCTTTAAGTGTAATTCTAAAAATGCAAAGGCAAAAATAAACATCCCACTAGGGAAGCTGCCCAGACACCATTTGCCTCACTCCAGATGATCACTGCAGGTGATCTGCTGTTTCTATTCTTCAGCTGCTGAAAGCACCTCCTGGCCACTCTCCCCACATCCTACAAGTGTTGCAAGATTTAACTGCAGGTAGTTGGCTCCTCTAAAAACTTTCTCTTCCTCCCTGCCAAAAGGCTCATACTGTTGGAGAAATCACCAATGGATTGAGCTCGCTAAGGCAGAGACAGGGAGAAATACCTCTGAAGCCTTACCAATGCCTGAAAAGTATTGTGGCATATATTTGCAGGAGCTGAGGAAGGAACTGAGTTTAGCAGACTAAGAACATGTGTATGTAATCACAATAGCCACGCTTGCCAGGGAAGAGAGCTGTCCACTGGTTATTGTACTTCTTCATGAGACTTTTCTTTCCTGGCAAGCACATTTAATCCCCGGCTGTATTTAGATGTGGTTATAGGAAGATGAATCTTCAAACTGAATTTGGCTAGTGACTTGCAGTTTCAGTCCTAGGCTCTTCACCTTGGCTGTGCCCCTGATGTCAGCAGAATTCCACTGTGCCTCAAATCTCACACTCAAAATGCCCTAATTTTCAATACCCATCTGCCTCTAAAATAAACAAATTGCAACTTCCCTTGGCTTCTGTTTCACTAATCTGCTGAACAAAGTGGGGAATCTAGCTCTTGCCATCTTCTCCACCGTGTCTGAGGCAGACCTACAACTGGTACCTCAGGATTATGAATCTAAAGCCTTTATGCCAAATCAAAGAGAGAAGCATGCTTCAAATAAGAAGGAAACTAAGAACCTGGAGGAACTGCAAGGCAGGAAGAGACAAAACGATGCAACTTTTGCATCATGCATACATCTTCTTGTATGCAACTATGAGGCTAAAGAACAAATCAGCTTTGAGGTATAAGTGCATATGGCTCTCCTCAAAGCTGGCATAAAGTTTTCCTAAGCAAAAGGAACTGTTGAAGTGAGTCTCACAGAATGCCTTATGCACCAGATCAGCGCAAGGCTGCTTCTGATGAGCCTCTGCACACTGTCAAAGTTCATCCTAAGTACTTTCATACAAAGACTAAAAGAGGTGCTATCATTACCAAAATTTTTGTTACTGGTATTTTATACTTTTTTTCTCAATTCTTTAAAAATCAGACCTTATGTAAAGAAATTAACTTTTAGGTTCAACTAGCTTTATTCCATTTGTTAACACATAAAGGGCACAACAGGTATCGATCATCTAAAATCAATGGACTGAAATTGCTACAGTGGCTCTTTGGTGAAAGGGTGATTAGAGTGCTAATTAGTATATTAAGAGATGATACTCAAAAACCTTTGTGAGAGAGCATGGATTCTACTTAGGAACCACACAAATAACAGCCTCAAGGGCTACCTTAATCAGACCTACAGTATTTCCCAGAGGAAGAGGCATGAAACATCTCTGGCTGTACATGCTTCTCAGACTGGATCTCTCACATCCAAGAGTAAGACACTGATTCACTGAAGTCAACAAGTTCTGTGGCTGTACAAGCCCACCTGGAATGATCCACCTTGTAAAGCTAAGATCAAGACCCGTAACTGCTTGGTAGGCTGCTATCACAAAATCAGTGGCAGTGAAAAACAGGAGGTGAACCAGCAAAAGGCAAGAGTAGTGGCCTGTTTCAGAACTTTGTGTCAGACAGGACATGGGGATTCCTGTTTCAAATGTATACAAATTTTATTTTTAAAAGTGCAGCTTTATTGCAGACTTAGTTTCTTCACTGAAAATTGTTATGTAGTCACTTTTCAGGGAAGAGTCACCAAGGGACATAGAAAAATTGAAGTCTAAGCAGGGGAAGAGAGTTGATATTCTAGACTGCCTTAATGGAATGCAGATACACAAAGGTCATTGATTTCAAACAGGAATTATGGACCTGCATAGCTTTGACAGCTTTTGAAATTTCCTGTCTAAATCAGTGTTCAGATTAGGAGCTAAATTACGTTTGAGTTAGATCAGTACAAGCTCACAGTGACCACAAGACCAAAAAGCTTCTTCACAATTTATATCAATGCAACCAAGCAGAACTTCGCTCTCAATTCCTCTCCTCCCTTCCTCTCTGGCATTTGCTAAGAAAGAGAAATTGTAATGTGGGGCAAATACACTCTGCACTAGCTGCAGCTTCATTAAAAAGTCTGATGGGCACAAGAATAATTCCAGGACCAAACTCCTGAAGCCAATTTATAGAAATTAACATCCTCTAAAATGACATGAACACACAAGTAGATTGAAGAATTAACCATTTGGTATACTAGTTCTCCACTGTTTTTTCAGCCAGTCACCCAAACACACTGAAGGAGGTATGTGGACACAAAGAAAATAATTTGCAAATCAAACAGTTGTCTCCTCAACAAAGTATGGGGAACATAATACAAAAATAAATAAATGCCTTGTCAGATTTGCCTCATTTCAAAATACCACTGGGCATTCTTCAATCAGCAGGACAATCACAAGCAGGATTTCATAGGTTTCAGTTCAACTTTTTACATGATTTAAAAACACTTAAAAGTTACAAACATATTTAAATCACCACTTAAAAATCTTCGGCTTATATTATCAAGATCCATTTTACCAAGTATGAAATAAGGACTTCATAACAACAGAAGCATGAAAATAATTTTTGTTTCCTCCACCCACATACAGTTGCTATTTCGGAAAAGGACATACACATCATCCATACTCCTTTTTATTGAAGGAGGACAAATCATTCAAGAAAAGGGATAGTATGATTGCTGTGATAGTAAAAAAGACACAAGACCTATCCTGTTTAAATTCTGTTCCCTAGCAAGATGGAAGGAGAGGTTTGGGTTAGAGTGGGCCTGATTACTAACAAAATGAGTTTCTGTAACAACTAAACTTTGTTCAATGATCCCTTGCTCAAACAATTCATTAGGCCTCTCTATTATATGTGCTTGGTATCTCTTAATTTCCTGAATTAGATTAGAATACATGCAGGTAGGACATTTTACCATAAGATAGAATGAAATCTGTCTTGTACAGTAAGAGACTGAAATGTGGGATTTTCTATTCTCCCTCAGAAACAAATCAAGAAGAGCAGAGACTTAATTAATTAGGAGCTACTTTTACAGTCAGAGTACAGTAGCAAGTTTGAGCCCTATGAAGTCATGAGCAAATTCCTTTCTTCCCTTCCTGATAAAGAGATGCAAGTAAACACATCACAATTTCTGCTGCTGGATTTAAAACAAAAACAAAAACAAAAAAAACCTAAAAAATATTTTTTAAAATGAAAGCTAGTAGAGTAATTTCTTTAAGAACTGAAATTACTGCCAAAGAATCTGAATACTGTATTTCACAGGTGGGCAGTAAATATAAAAATGTCCTGCAGATGGAAAGAATTCTTATGGACTTTGCTTTAGTGATTTCTCTTTAGATTAGCCATGACTGCTGATAGGTACCTGTCTGACACACATTCAGCTTCCCATACAGAGCATCAAACCCCAAGAAACATTGAAAAGGCTATATGGCTCCCATCAGGGGAAAAAATATCCAAGAAAGTCTCACTAGCTAATTTAAGAAAAGCATCCATTTGAAACTTACCAAAGGGGCTGACCTAGACTTGTGTGGATGGGCAGAATACCAACCAAATTCTTGCAGTTTCAGCTCAGAAATACCTGTCAGCCTGTCAGGCAAGTTGCTCTGGACAAAGCCACATTCAAAAAGGCAAATCATCAATGCTACAAGGCCACAGTAATTCATTAAGGAAGGGGATTTCTGCATGGGATTCTTCTCTAATCCATGATCTACTGCAATCCTTCTGGTTTTATTTAGGGCAGGGGGAAGGTGTTACCCTTTTTTTTTTTTTGCTGTCTTTCTCCCCGGGGCTAACTTTGTATCAACCTTCAGATTTGCAGGCAACCAGTCAACTGATCCCCTTACTGCTCAATGAATTAGAAAACATCATAATTTAAAAAAAAAAAAAAAAAAGAAGGGAAAAAAAAAGAAAGAAAAGAGAAAAGAAGCAACAGCAAAACAAAAATCAGCGACCAGTTCTGGAAAGGGACAACTCCCACTTCTTCACCAAAAGAAGAAAAGGAACTGCTGCTCCCTGCACCCTGAACACACAAACGCACACAGAGAAGGTCAAGAGACCATTTTAAGAAACTGTCAGACTCATCCTTGAACCATGATCTTGACTTAGGACTTCAGTGCACCATTCTCAAATCAATGTGTGCAGTCAATTTTTCCTTGCCAGATGCTACCTTTGGAAAAAAAAATAAAAATATGTATTTTTAAAGAAAAAAATCAAGAGATTTCTGCCCACTGAAAACTTTCTAGCAGATGCTAACAGGATGGCAAGCACTGATCCAAACCCTAAGAAACAGTAACATGCATCAGTAATCTGAGGTATCTTCCCATTTCTAGGTCTTACTGCTAAGATCAATGACATCCAGTAACTGTGCTGTATCCTTAAGAAATTATTGGGGAACAGTGAACCTGCCTGCAATAAAGGAGCACCGGTGCGTAACAAGCACATGTGAACACTACAGCAAGGTTCACAGAGGGCTAACCCTGCTGAGTACTGAAGCAGGGATTTTTTTTTCTGAACCCCTTCCTGAAAAAAAAAAAAAAAAAAAAAAAAAAAAAAAAAAAAAAAAAAAAAAGGAGGACAGAAAAAATAAAGAAAAAGGAAAAAAAGGAAAGATAGAAAACACAGGTCCCCCATCTATCCGCAGAGAGCCAGGCAGACAAGCTCAGTTGGAGGTGGTGAAGGGCGCAGATGCATTATTGGTACTGGTAGCGGTGGCACCGGTCACTGCGAAGCCCGTGGGAGGAGCTATGGAGCTGTGGCTGGGCTGCAGGTCCTTGGGGATGCCACTGTGGGAGCTCAGCTGGTGCCCAAAGGCTGCGCTGAACTGAGGGAGCTGTTGTTTAGGGGAGGTGGAGGCCATGAGTTCAGCGGAGGCAGGACCCATGCCACTAAAACTGGTCTGCGGTAACCCCGGAAGCACACTGGAGCTGTTGGGGGTCACAGTGGCGAAGGCAGGCTGTGTGGTCTCTGAGTGCGAGGTGGTAGGTGGTGTGGACAGGGAAGTGGACAGAAGGTGTCCATCTGCACCAAGAAGGTTGCTAAACGGAGAGGGGTCCCCAAGATTGACAGGAAGATTTCCCCAGTGAGTTCTGGGATTGACCACCCCGCTAAGTGGCACATCCAGCTGAGTTGGGAGCAAGTGCTGTGCCATCATGGGCATCTCTGCTGAGAAGGTAGCTGCCAAGTTATCACCAGAAAAGGATGCGGTGTGAGGGGATGTGATATGGTCACTGTAGGGAGACGGCACATGCTCACTATCATAATGGCTTCCATGGGGTGAGGAGTGTGAATGGTCACTGCTGTATTGCTGTCGTGAGGTGATCAGGTCATCTGCCTTGCTCAGCAGCTGGGCAGGGTGGGGCCTCTGGGAGGCATGGCTGCCATCATGAAGTCCATGAAACTGTCCTGGGAAGGCTCTCTCCCCAAGACCACTCTGGCTTATCAGAGTGGCAGAAGTAAGGCCGACGTTGGCTGGGGCTGAAAATTGCCCTGGATCTGCCCTGCCAGGGGCGTGGGTGGGTTGGACAAGGTAGCAGAACGGAGCAAGTTCTCATCCAGCTCCAGACCGGAGAAATTATCATGTACTATACGCCCATTCAACAGCTCCCCCAGATCCGTGTTAACCTCTCGACTCAAGGACTGCATTCCTGGAGCTCCAGCACCTGTAGAGAACACCCCTATCCCTCTATCTGACAGCTCCTGAACTGGCACACCATCTGTCTGTGTAAGTACTCCAATGGTACTCAGGCACTCAAGAGAAGTTACAGCCTGCAGGGCCCGTTCCAATTCTTCAGCCTCTTCTGTAGTTGGGAGGAGATCTCCATTTTTACCTGCAGAAACAGGGACACCAGAAGTTAGCACACTCCTCACAGGAGAGCCTGGCACTGGCACTCTAAGGATGCTGATGTACAGACAGCTCAGTACAGAGCTGCACTGTATGATAAGCTTCCAGACTGGCTTACAGAAAACATCATTCAACAGCATTTGCCAGGTAAGTAAAGTAAGAAAACCAATTCCTCTTCAACAGAATTTCCTCTCTCCATCCCTCTTCCACATAATAAATACAAAATGCCTCTTAAACTTGCTAGACGTAAAGTAAAAATGCTTCAATAAATTTTCTTCAATGCTGTAACAACATAAATAGACCACAAACACTCTTATTATCATGACACTACAGTTTGGACCTAAAAATCTACAGTCAGTATAATTTAGGTTAATTTCAACTCAAACACAGTCTGATGTCACGCCATATCAGAAAATGACTAAAGAAATCCTATACCCCAACTCCAGGCTGTTCTAATTTCTTTGTTATATGTGATAGCTACTGAGCTTTAGAATCAAGAAATTCAGCACAGTTGTGATCAAAAGCTAATTTCAAAAACATATTTAAAGATTTTATTCTCATGCTCTTCTTCTTTTATCAAAGGCCAAGATTGACTGTGATTCCAGCCCCACTCAATGGCAGAAAGATGCCATTACTGAGAATACTCTTGATTAAACTTCAACACTGACAGGCAGGAAAATGAATTATTAAAATACTAAACCAATTAGGATTTTCAGAGCAGTAATTATAAGACAAGCAGAGAACTACATACACTAGTCTTGTTAAAGTCTGCTTTACTTTAGAGCTCACAAACAAACAACAGAGCTAATGCACACTTCTTTGTCTAGAGTTTATTACCTCTGGAGGAAAGCAACCAAGCCCTCAAAATGCATTTTCAAAACAGTCACTTCTTCAGTTCACTCACAATGCTCACATCAGCGTAAAATAAAATAAAATGGTACCTTCAAAGAAATCAAAATCTTGCAAGTCATCGGGCAGCCGTGGCAGGACATCAGAGAAGTCCTCCTGATTCAATTCCAAGTCATGTGGAATGTCTGTGATTTCATTGGCGATATCATCAGGCAGCTCATCAGCACTCAGCTCTGGCGTGGAGGGGCTCCTGGACAGAAAGTACCATTAGTCACTGATGTATAACCCTGGATCCTCCAAATGACAACTACAAATGAATATCCATCCACAATGGATCTTTCCCCACGTGTTTTTCGCCATCATCCAGGGAAAAAAAAAAAAATCTATAAAGTTTCTTTAGGAAGCTTACACTTGACTTATTGATTAAAAGCATAAGATATGGCATCAGAAGCAAGACATTTTATCCATCCAACCCAGTAGCTGCTCAAATCTGAAACAACCCATTCTAAGGTATTTTTTCAACAGTCATATGGAGATGCAACTTCTAGACCCACTCTAGTTGCTTATCAGCACAGCAATTATCAGACCTTTCTGTGGTGCTCATTGACAACATTCAAGAGTTAGCAGTGGGAAATTGAGGCAGGGCTACCACTGACCGTATGTGAGGCATTTCTACTGGCAGTGAGACACTAGCAGGCATGGTGAGGTTCCCTTGGGGCACTGCAGGAGGAATGGGTTTCTGAGGCCGGCGTGGGCCTCGCCTTCTCTTTTTCTTGTGTTTTTTGGTAAGTGCAGGTGGCTTCGTTTTTTTCCTGGGCTTCCTCTGCTGGTGCTGAACTTTACGGGAGCTGTCCCCTCTCAAGAAATTGTCCTTTGGGAATAAAACAATAGCAATGAGAGCTTGCTAACAATGACAATTACTTTCCTTGCTTTTTCCCCCGCTGGTCATTCCACACATATTGACATGTAATGAAAGACACACTGATAACTTAGAGCCAGGCAAGGATGTAAAAAAGTAGAAAAAAAAATTACAAAGTATAATCTCTTTCATCTCTCACTGATCCCAATGGCAAAAATCACACAGACCAAATTATGAGGTATGCTAAACAGGAGGTTATGCAGTGTCACTTTAAAAATTAATATAGCAAACCCTAATTAAATCAGTTTAAAACTATAACCTTTGACATAATTCCTGTAAGTATAAAAGATAAAACACTGGTGTGAGGTGGTAATAATGGGAATAGCACATAACAGCTGAAGCCAGCATCCTCAAGTGCCCACTGCCATAAAAGTGTGACAGCATTGAGGAAACAGAATTAATATTGTATGGCAAGGGTAAGGATGTGGGTAAACAAGTAAGACCTCATTATTTTGGAGCAGCAATCATTAACCAATTCAAAAATTAATCAGACCATCATCAGTTTTCAGTTACCATCATACTGGGAAGAGCAAAGGATTTTGTGATACAGAAGTAAACTTTGAGAGACACACTGAAGATTGCCTGGGATAGGGGAAAATCCCATACAAATCTGTGTAGTGCAGACCCTCAAATTTTAATCCAGAGAACTCCATAATTCACAAGCATTGGAGAAGCTGCATAAAAATAGTAATAAAAGCCCCACGACAACCTAACAACAGAACAAAAATTAAGGCAGTTTTATGCCTAATGCCTCGAAGGAAGGGCAAGACAAATTAGGTTTGCAAATTATCCTATCAGCTTTGTTCTGGAAGAGGGGGAAAATATAATCAGGGGAATACAAGCAGAGGGTATAATCTTAATTTCCTCATTCTCTAAATTTGTAGCAGACCACTGCTTTTCCTCTGGGATCTACAGATCCCTGAAGGAGTTTAAATTCTGTTAGTCACCAACAGGTAAATAAAATAGCAAACCCATTATTGGTATGCTCTTAATTGCTATGTACAGGTCCTCTAGAAACTATTTTGGTGTCCATGTACAGAAGGTGCTTGAGATGCAGTGTTCTTACCATACCACAATCACACTACGTTCAGATTCAAGGGCCAGGACTGAACCCAAATAAAATGGCCACAGGATTTCTCACTACGATTTCCTGTTTCTTGATTCAAGAGAGGAATCAAATTTCTTCCCATGAAGGATACTCTCATGCACTCAAAAGTATATAGAAGATTTTCACAACATACTAGTTGGGAATGTTTGGCATGTTTTACCCTCTTAAGAAAAATAAAAAGATACAAGGTTTTAAGTTCATAAACTTGCTAGTTGTCAACTCAAGAGTTCATATAAAGACTGGGGTTAAAACTCCTGATCATCCCAACAGACAAATAATTATAGTTTTGGCTTTGTACTTACCATTTTTTTGGCATGTTCTTCACAAAGAGGTGTCTGATGTGTAATGTCAAAAACTGGCACAGAGCACTGCTGACCATCTGCAAACTTGGCTGTGCAACTTGAGAAGAGCTGCTGAGAACGGTTCAATAAGATATCTGCACATTTCTGCATCAGGAATAACACAAGGAAAAGATGGAGGAAGGCCCTTTGATTTATCAACCTGATTAAGATCAAAGCTTTGAACACTACCTGTCCATAGATGCTATTTTTAATGAGCACCTTTGTTACTCAAGTTCAAATCTAGGTAAGGCTCAAATTCAACTTTCAAAGTGAAAAACTGCATTCATGCAGAATCTTTAATGACTTTATTATATTTTGAGATCATTTCATAGAAGCAGCCATTTCACTAATGAGTTCTTAGCAAAAAGAAGCCTTTTCCTGGAGTCCTAATCAATAGATCAATAGTAGCAGTTGGAACAGTGTAGTCAACAGGACTATTTCCTTACAGACTAATGACAATCCACACTGAAACATTACAGAGAGTATTTCTTAATTCAATCTTTTAAGGTACATTCTTGGCATTTATCTTTAGAGCACAAAGAATTTTCAAGATCCTTCCTGCTTCTCTGAAAAAAAGATGTGCAATCAGACAGAAAGGTCAAGTAAATCCAAACGTAAGCTTGCTGAGATTTCCTTCAGAAAAATTCCCGCAGGAGTGAAAATGTTTCCAGACTTAGAGCAAATCAAACAGATATTTCACTGTGTGTTCTCAAGCAACATTAAGAAGCACTCCTTCCATCCTGAACAGTTTGCAGACCTCAACATCACTATGTATGTTCATAAAATGCAAAAGAAAGGTCAAAGAAAATGGAAAATCCAGATGGCAGACCTGGACAGATAGGTCAGAACCAAGAACCTGTTCATCTTAGGAGAGACTTTTTCCATTGAGGAGAAAGTGCAGAGGGTAAAAATGGGCTCAAATGCAAAATCACTAGTCTTGGCTTCTCTGCTATGTTCTAGACCAATAAAAACACTTGAACTCTACAAAAAAACTAATTAAAAAAAAATCATAATCAAGAATCAAATCCAAATGCAGCTGCACACTGCCATGCTCTCTCAGAAAGGTTTTCAGACTACTTCGAAGGTCTCTTCCAACCTGGCTTATTCTATTCTATTTTATTTTTAAGGGTCCTGCAAAAATCAACCAAGAAAAACATAGAACCTGCAAACCAAAAAGTTGAGAAAGGGGCTGCAGTTTGATAGCAACTGTAATAGATTGGTACTAGTCACTTAAAATATCTAAACCAAAAGCTTCAACAAAAGGAGTCACTCTAACAAACATGCCAATAACTCCTCAGCTAAAACCCAAAAAGACAAAATCTGCAGAGTTCTTAAGTATTCCAGGTCATAATTCTGCCTGTATATAGTTTTCAGAATCAAATTTCACAAATATTATGCTCCCTCCTTTCTGTGGTCTTCATTGACTCTTAACATCCTTTTCAGGCTTTGCTTGAAATCCCAAGCACTAGGAATTCTTCCTCATCTGGAATATGGATTCTGTAACTACTTCTATTTTGCTTCTTCAAAGAATGCAAAGTATCAGATTTTCATCTTTCTAGTTGGTGTAAGCCATCTTTTCACACTACATGTAAAAACTTGTTCCCATAAACCACTCAGAGTAGTTGGTCTATTGGAACCTACCAAGAACCGTATGAAAGCCTTAAGGCTGATAGCCACATGATTTGGACCGAGTCATTTGTGAAAGATAATAACATTCGTAAAGGCTTCTTGCATCCACTAAACACAGATTACAGTGTAAAATGATGTAACTATAACAGATGCCTGTAGAAAACTACATATTTTTACTGTCTATAGACACAAATCACACAGATGAATTAAAAGCAAGTAGTTGATGAGACACTAACAAATATGTATTTCTTTGTTGAAAACCTACTTGCCAATGCAAAACCTAACTAACAAGCAGAAAACCCTGCAATGGAACAGCTTCTATGCCTGAATGCAACAGAATTAAGAGGATACGCTGAAAACAATGCCTGGTGAATGGGAGGGCCTTGTTAGTGCACTGTTCTCCCTTTGAAGTCCCACTACAGGTTGTCGGTTCTGCATTTCTCTGCCTCACTTGGCTTGAGCTGGAAAAAAAGCATAGAAGAGTTAAGAGAAAATCCCTGAATCAAGTGGTTATTAGCACAACTATTGCACTGAATAATGCATAGTAGTATGAAAAATAATAACACACGTGTGTGTGTCATGATCCAGATGGGTGCACACTACTACCAGACTCTACACAGGGATACAGAATAGATGTCAATGACAGGTGAAAGTGTGGCTGCCATAACAGGTTGTTTATTTCACAGGGCCTTAATTGTAATGAGAGGTGCTGTGTGATACTACCATGTAAATATAAAAATGCCCTGCAACAGAGCCAAGGACAGCATGATGTGAGTGTCAACACAGGTGACCCTCAAAATGAGGCCAATCTTTAAAATACAATGTATTGGGTATGGCTACATGGGCAGTCAAGTGCATGTCCAAGCCTGTTCATAAATCAAAACACGCCGAGCATCCCCAGAGCTTACATGCAAGCATGTGTTCAGACAAACTTAGACTGAGCTCTGGAGTGGCAGAACCTGAGCGTGCTCAACATGAGTAAAAGCTCTCTTTCATCAACGTGCTACAGCCCAATCCACCAGCAGGTGCCCAGAGCTGAGTGCTTCCTCAGCACAGCCTCAATGCTTTGAGCCTGAGCTGCAAGCAGGCGACCAGACAGCAATGTGGATGAGTACTGCAAGCATTACACAGCTCGCTTGGTGTTAGCCTGCTCTTGAGGCATTTGTCACCTTCATGGAGATAAAGCTGGTGATTCCAGGGCTTTCACCTCTGTACACGTTGTTTTCTAGGTTGACAATAAGCTGTCTGTAGCCTGACTGTTTTCCTTCAGCCATTTTTGTCATCAACTGCACTTTGACTGAGCAAAGGTTTAGTTAGCAATATTACCCTTGTGACAAATTTCATAACTGAAAAGACCCTGTAGTTACTTAAATTAACCAGAGCACCGACAACAGGCATACCTGGCTTTGCCGGCCTACCCAAAATAACATAGTATCTTTTGCTTAATAAAAGGCAAGGTTTTGCTGTAGTTTAAACATGGACACATTACACATAAATGAGTAATGCACCTCTGCATAACACCACTGAGCAGCTGTTCAGCATCTCTCCACCTCCCCAACAATAAACCCCCCAGCCACAGCCCACTGTACATGAACAAAAGCATCCCACAAACCAGAATACACTCAGTATCCTGCTCCAGCTTCTCATGTTAACCCCTCTTACCCCCACAGTCATACATCCTGTAAAGCAAAACCACAACAGCAAAAGGGTGCTGCTGATACCCCAGACAATGCCACAATTCAGGCTTACTCTGTTTCTGCACAAATATGAATCAACCAACTCTCAGTATGCCAAGAGCTGGAGGGATGTTGACATTATCTAGAAAGAATTCCCACAGAAGGTAACCTTCAGAGTTGTTAGAAGATATTTATTTTGTTGCCAAGTTTCATTTCATGTTAGATTGAGTTAAATCTAATAAAAAGCATGAGCTTAAGTTTTATTTGCTTGGAAGATAATTAAGAGGAAGTATGGACTTTTCAGAAAAAGCTGTCTGAAAACTGAAATCTGAATTGAAGCAGAGAACTGCAGACTAGACTGCACACCTTCTAAAGGACTGGGCTTAGTAAAGCATCAGGTATTTGAAGGCAGACAAAATACACAGAAAAAACATTAAGGAAAACTTGCAGTAGTCAACTAACTTCTTTTGTGACATTTGAGGATTAGGCCCAGATAGTACTAAACAAACAATTCACATCTTGAAAAGACAAGACAGAGAATGCCTACCTTCATGGAAAACAGTCTGTGCCATCTCTATTTTATTCTACTGACAGGCATTTGCAGGTCATGAGTTTTCTGCCTTGCACATGCCTACCAGCTTCAGAGCTTAGCATTCCACCCTATCTGGACCCCGAGTTAGTATTGCAGTTGGAGGGGAAGGTCTAACCTGGTATGAGCACAAGTAGCTCTTCGAAGCTCTTGTATCAGTTGCCCAGCACGCTCCGGCTCTCTACTGGCCGCCTGCAGCAAGGCTTTCCGGAGTGTGTGTCGGCATTTCTTCTGACGAGATTCTGCCCGCTCCAGGCGGCAGAGGTGCTTGTATTTCTGCCGGAAGTAAGTGCAAAGTCTGGTCACCCTGGAACTCCTGTCATCTTCATTGTCATCATCAGACCTGAAGGAGAGAAAATAAATCAAACAGACATTGGTTTTTTTCAGTTGAGGTTTTTCTGTCTTTGTTTTGGTTTACTTGTTTGGTCTGGGGTTGGGTTTTTGTTTGGTTGTTTGCGTCTTTGGGGCGTTTTGCTTGTCTTCTTGTGGGTTTTGTTCATTTGTTTCTTCTCTAAGTAAGCTAATTTGTTACTTTAAAAGAATTGTTAAGTTGGCATCCATCTTCTAGTCCCACAAACATCCAAAGACTGTGATCAAGCAGGGATCTTTGAGAAACGGTAGAATAGAATAGAATAGAATAGAATAGAATAGAATAGAATAGAATAGAATAGAATAGAATAGAATAGACCAGACCAGGTTGGAAGTGACCTTCAAGATCATTGCGTCCAACCTATTATCCAACCCACCTAATCAACTAAACCATGCAACCAAACACCCTATCAAGTCTCCTCCTGAACACCTCCAATGATAGTGACTCCACCACCTCTCTGGGCAGCCCATTCCAATGGACAATCACTCTCTCTGTGTAGAATTTCTTCCTAACCTCCAGCCTAAACCTCCCCTGGTGCAGCTTGAGACTGAGGGATACCTTTTGAATTCTAAAGGTACTTTCCCTCCTTATTATGTCATTATTAGAGGTTACATCAATTTATCAAGTCTAACACATTTAAATGCCTGCAGTCTGCTACTCAGAAGAAAATAAACGATAACGCTAAACTTTATTTAGTGTAAATGGCTCAGCAAATGAGATGAACTCTCAGACCAAAGTGCAATAAACAGAGAGGACAAGGGTGGGGAACTGTGTAGTGGAAATTTATTGAAGAAAGGTCACACTGGAGAAGATGGTCAAATTCTAACAGGTACCAAAACTGATGACTTTTTCCAGTTCCTTTCACTCTGCCAGATGGTGTATTCCTTCCTAAACCAAAACATGCACTCTTACAATGGGCAGTTGATACTGCTTTTCCCTTGTTTGCAGAGTTAAAGTTGAGCAGCTATACAGCCATGAAGAAGAAATTCACATTTAACTTCAAGTTATGAAGGGAAAAATCAGACCAGGGCTAAGCAATGACCAGATGAAGGACTGATTCAATTCTTTGTTTGCTTAAGGAAGCCTTTTCCCATTTATCTTAGCTTGTCTAAACAAATGAAGCAAGACAAAAGCTCCCAGGATTCAGGCTGTAGAGCTTGGCCAGTGAGACTGGAATGAGTTGATATCCAAACCTGTACAAGGGAGAGCTGAAACAGCTCATGACAGAAGGGATGCAAGAAATGAGCCATGACATTTACTAAATAAAGGAAGATCCAGCAATGCTGGCATAATAGCTGTCCCTGAAAGGCAATATAACTAAGACCAGTTTTCCTTTCTGGAAACTCTTATTCCATTCACACACAGGTCAAATTTACAAGATTGCATCCATGCCCACTAAGGCTGTCCACAAAAATTCCACAGAAGCAAACACTATGTCTTGACACAAATGCACATTTTTATAAAGTATTATGCAAAACAAACCACAATATGTACTTTGTTAAAACAGTAGCATGTAATTAAGATGTAATTAACCTCTGCAATTAAATGCTTAGTAAGAAATATAACTTGTTAAAAACAGTCAACACATGCAATGTGTTGTCACATTGAAAAGGAAAAGATCTTAAAAGATCTCTTAGGAAAGAATGCCTACTGGGAAAAACCATTTAGAAATAATTAATTTTGTGCTATTTAATAGATGTTTTCCTTTTTCTGATGTATTAATAGAGAAATGCATGGGGGATGAGGTAAATACAGGTAAGTTTAAGGTCTTAGGTACTTCATTACTGCTTAGGGCCAAGATTTTTAAACAAAGCTGCAGACATACTGATTTCATTTTAAATACAGTAACAAATAAAGAGTATTTCTTAGGGGAAAAACCCCCAAGTGTTCATGTTAGGTGGAATGAATATTTTCTAATGCTAATGTCTTTATATTTGAGACTTTTAACTTCTGTCCCTGCTGAAATAAACAGAAGGAAGTCATGGTATGTTAAAATGTTTTAATTGCAGTTTGAGATTTTTTTTTTTTTTTAAAAAGTAGAGGAAGGCATATATCCAAGACAAAGAATCATAACTGCAGTGGACAAGGGCTTATTTTGAGGCAAAGAGTCTTTAAAATTCTATTCAGGATTTCTTTTCTAGGCTAGTAAGATTAATCGTATTTTTACGTCCAAAAATGCTTGAAAAATAACAGTAACACGTCCTCGTTTTTTTTCTTTTTTTTTTCTTTCCCACTAGGCAAGAACTGAAAAGGCACTTTTGTTTTCCCTTCATAGACAAGTTTACCAGTGTCTGTCTAATTCATTTTCTTAAGCAGCATACATAACTAACTTCTGAAGTTTAACTCCATACATGGCATTTCATTTTTTAAAAGATGTTTGGAAAAGCACACAAACCATCTGATCATCCAAAATGCTTCCTCCCTTTAAGATCATCATGTGTAACTATCAGGGGAAATTTTGTTGAATGTTCATGAAGAAAACAAAGGGAGCACGGAGCAGCAGAAAGGAAAAGCAAAAGGGTAGCGCAAGCTGCCAGGCACCATGAGGGCACCAGCAGAACGTGCTCTCTACTCTGGGACACCGCAGCAACTGTACCTCAAAACCTTCAGTAAGGAGGGATTTGAAGAATGTTCTTTTTTTCCTTTTAGTTCTTCTAGTTCTTCAGTGTTATTCAACTCTAACAATACAGTGCTGATATCTGCTCCTTGAGTGAGTTACTATGAGGAGGGACTCCAATCCTTACACTCCCTTTTCAAACAACCTGAAACACTATCTGTATTCCAGTGTAGGAAAAGAAATCCAGCTTTGTTTTAAAGTAATTTGTTTCTCTTTCTAACCTACAAGACCCAGTAATTGAGTCATCCAGCAGGGAAGCTTCACTAATCTACAGCAGGGAACAGCCCCTGCTTTCCCTCAGAACTTCTGCTTCTAGCAGCCTTCCCTGCCAGCTGCCCTGCCTGCACTGTGCCCAGTGCCAACTCCTGCGCTATTACTTGAACTCAAACAATTGTGTCTGCCTTAAAGCGCTGCTTCCTGAAATGCTGTGACCACTGGAACTCAATCACTCAAAACTAAAGCAGAGAATAAAAGCAAACATCTGGCTTGTGTTTCCATAGGTGATTGCAACAGCATGAATTTTACAGATTAAAAAGCTTGAAGTGAACACAAAAATGTATCACTGTTTAGACATTAATGTTAAATCAATCTGCTGAATTTTTCAGAGTTTAAGAATCAGCTAGAGTATCACAGAAGAGGATGAACAGAAAGATAGAGGATTACTCCCACAATCACACAACCAGAAATACTGAGCACAAGTTGTCCAGTAATGCAGAAATTAACTATTTGCTTTTACTAATCTGCTCCAAGAAGCATCCCTCCCACTGTCTTCCAGAGAGTCATATGAAAAAGGACAGAATGGAGGTAGCTGGTGGAGTTACCCCTTTCACACAGGGACCACAAGCCAGAAAAACATTAGCTTTAATTTTACTGTTAAAAACAGTAAGTAAATTTCCATAGATTTAGGTAAGTTATTTAAAAAACTAAAGGTTTGGGAAGATAATCTTCATTGGTTTCCTGGTAAAATTAGCCTCCAAAATTCAAAGTCATAACAAGTTATTGGCTGACTAAGTAGGTATCTACCAGTCTGCACAACCATATTAGCAAAACAGTCTTTTTGACAAATCACACAAGAAATAGTCTGAACTGATTAATCTTCATCAGCACACAGACCACGTTGCAGAAGTATCAGTAGGAAACAGTTCAGATAACAAAAACCTCTGAAGAAGTTTGCAGAGTAGGAATTAAACGTTTTCAAAGACTGACGTCAAGTGAGTGCATTAATGTTTACCCATCAACAAAACCAAGGAAGTTGTTGAAGAGCTAGCAATGGGCAGGATGATGGAAGTACAAAAGCATGCAGTACCATACTAAAATTTATCCATCATGAGTTAGTTAAGACAGTGTTTAATTGAAGCACAGAAAATGTGAAGACAAGTTATTACTTTCTCTCACTATGTGAAAAGAGGAGGAAGAATCCAAAGAAAGTTAAGACAAAAAAACCCAGGGATCTATTGAAGAACCAGATCAGATGTTGAAGAGAGAAGAGTGCAAGGGATGTTATTTAATGGGCCTATCTGCTTCAAGAATTATATATGATGACTGAAAGGCTGTTCATATTTTCCCAAACCAGTTTATTTTAAAATTGCCTTTTAAGTTAAAACTACTGTTTGTGAAAGCTCACTTTCTCCTGGACTCCTGATGCCCTAAAAAAATGATTGCCATTCATAACAGAAATCAGTAAGCTTTAATTCACTGAAGGCTCTCGGTATTTAACATCCTGGGGTCTGCCTTGATGACTGACACACAGCTTTGTTGTTCACCCTGTGGACAATCTTTCAAGGCAGTAAGAAGTCCTGGTAAGTTTCAGAATTTCCATGTAACAACAAAATAACATTTCATTAACACCACTACTCTAACCCTGATATTCAAAAATTAAACAAATGGGAAAGAGTTGTAGTATCATCAAAATGTCCAGCTGCATAAGAAAAGAGAATCATGTAAGAAGCTACAATCAAGTGCTACTGAAGCCTCAGTTTCCTTTTGTTAGCAATGTGCTTCAGGTTCATAACAATACTATGCTTGGAATGCTTTGCTTCAACTTTGCACCTTAAAATTTACCTTAATAGACATATAGTATCATATCCTGCTGCAAGTTCAGATTCATGACTTAGCAGCGTATGGAGAATACCAGCAGGCTTTCTGCATCAGCAGCTAATACCTGTTCTGTTTATCCCTTCAATCACATCACTTCCTTTCAACACTCCCAATTACTTGACAGAGGTTTATTCAACACAATTATGAAAAGAAATGCCACAAAAAAACATATCAAAACAACATCCTACACAATTAACATAAAGATTAATGAGTAGAATGCAGCACATTTACTAGAAAAGTTATTCACACATAGTAGGAACAAGAAGCCAATACTACCTCCCTACTGGATCTGATTCTGCAAATAACTCTACTTAGCAAGGCACACAAGTTCATGAATAAATCACATTGAACTCAATTAAATTTAGGTAAATAAACTCAAATTCTTTCCTGATGCATCATTTTGATAGAGACCTTTATGCAGGCTGCTAAGTTAGGCAGAAACTGGGACAGAAAGTGACAAACTGTTTCATAGCTCTTACAAGCAAATGAGTTCAAACAATTCTTTGTTTCATCAAAGCACTCCAGCAAGTGCCTAGGTTCCACTGACTCCACTTGAAGTGAAGCTCACATTTACATTGTTTATTCCCTCAAGGCTAGCACGAATACTAAAGGACTCATACTCACTCATGTCTCTCATAGCCGAGGGTTTCTCGAATAGACCATGCAACCTGGTAGGGGAGGTTTGCTCTGAATCTTCCAACTCTTCTCCACTGTCTTCAGACCAATCCAGCCCTAATGGAATATAAAACATGAAATCTGAATGAAAAGTGCATCCATTTCATACAAGTGTCTGAGCAACCTATGGTGCAAAAGATGAATGTGTAGCATAGCACAAGCATGATTAAATCATGTAGTAGTATCGCAGCAGCTCCAGTACAGTGTGCAAATGGCATGCACCAATTTTTGTCAGATTTAAGTTTTTCTTTCAAAAACATGATTGGCTTTTTGACCCATAAGCAGTGGGTCACCATCACCATCTTTCTTAGACCCAGAAAAAGATACAGCTTTCATACCAAGCACATGGAATCTTTAGAAAGAAGTCCCTGCCATGAAGAACTGACTACCTGCTAAGTTGTAATAGTATATGATCTAAATAGACCACTTTCATTTCTGTTTATATTCTGACCCCTGCTCTGTGCCAGAACACAGAAAGAATAGAGAAAATGTAAGTTAGAGCAGCATGGACAGAGACAGGTACACAGCTAACACAGGATGTTTCTCTGTAATTGTCTGCCAAATGCATATTAGTGTGAAAAGAGAGCTAAAGGGACACATGCAAATACTCCCAAACTTTTATTGAGCAGCTTTTGCTTAATGATGGTGCAATAGAATCAACTTATTGTATGAACCAGAAGCCTCAGTTATTCAAACTAAACACAATCATTAAACAGGATAGCGAGAAACAGTCCAGTAAGTTCTCAAGCGGAACATTTTATCTGGGGCTTCATCTTTTGCAGTTTTTCCTACTCTCTCTCTCTCCCACATGCAGTGGAATTCTTGTCCATTTCTTGCAGTAGGCAGATAAAATCCAGTAGCTGTATTTACAAGTCAGCATTATTACTTTTCCACTTTCCTGTGTGCTCCTTGAAAATGGAGCAGCAGTTGAGAGTGAGTTAAGGAACGTTTTATTTTTGCTAAAAATAAACTAACCAACTATATCTGAGATGATTCTGAAGTTAGATGCTTTTAATTTGGAAAATGTAATTGGTCACCTACTTCCACAATTATAGACACACAGACACACTTGGAATACGATTGTCCCTAGTGCCTTCATCATTTAGAAGTAATATTTTAACATGAACCAGAAATATCAGAAACCTTACGCTTATTTTCTCAGCATTCCTATTTTTAAGATACGTGCTTGAACTACACTAAGATATCTTAGGACAGGTGATAAGATGCCAGAATTATACTTTCAAATTAAATATTTTTTTTACTGTCATCTCTCCCATAACAGAATGGTAAAACAATTTCAGCAATGGATAAAGATGTCCACAATTGATAGCCTGTAACCAATTATTTACCCAAAGCTTAAAAATAAAATCTGAGGTTGCTTTTTTTTTTTTTTTTTGCTTCTACTGGTTACTGCAGAAAAGAAGGAATTAAAATCTAATTCAGACTATAGCTATACTCCCACTTAAAATGGCAGTTACATTAACATCCAATTACATGGCTGTGCTGTAGGTACACATAAAACTGGTTGCATCTTCGATTCCCTGCAGTCACCGCTAGTGTTACTCTATCATAAACCAGATATCCTGAAATTCTCTGAACTGGCACAGCTAGCTTTTAACATTAAGGTATATTATGAATAAATAACAAGTAACAAATGCATCTTCTACTCTCACATGATTCATGTGTGAATTCTGTTACTTTGGCAATATAAAATGTTCTGATTCCATACACATTTATGCATCAGCATAACTGCACATTTACAGGTCTAATGATTTTTTTACTATGCCTCTTTTTTAATGAAAATGTATTCTCTCCACCATTTAAGAATGTAAACATTAAACACAGTCATCTTTCTACAGTCTTCCCAACTGTAGGTCAGTCACTTTCTAAGCTGTTGAGGCCTGTGACACTCAGAAGTGCCTCTGGAGCTGGCATTTCTCAAAAGACTTGCATTATATATAGGACCATCAAAGCGATTTTCTGAAGAACAACATCCTTTAGAGACATGCTATGGGATACCAATTATCTTCTGAACAAATAGGCAAACTATCCCATGAGTGCCAAAGGGCAGATCTTAACAGCAAATTAAAAAAGGTTAATTGAAATACCAAAAGATACAGATGCTTGCAATTAAATAAGATGTTATATGAAGAGCAATCAGAACAATCACATTTATTTGAAGTCCCTTTTTTTTTTTTTTAAACATCATAAATTACATTCCTGCTCTAATATCACACACTGAATCCTGTTTCACTTTTCCCTATTGGTATTTTATTTGTTAGGAAAGTACAATCTAAAACTAAGTAAAAAAGTAGAAAAGTAATTTTGGAAATTTTGGAGGGTGAGGGAGGCAACACGGGCAGATAAGGTCTACCTAGGTCTGTATTCATAGTCAGACCCATGCCACAATGTCAGCTATGTTTTTTAAGATTTACAAAGCACTACTACTACCATAGCAGCAAGTTGGGTTCTATTTCCTTACATTTTCTCAGGCAGAAATTGATTACAGTTTCTAGTAACAAGTAAGAAGGACACTATTACTGCACTGGTATGTGGACAAGCCTCCACTCCTCCAAGTAGCTTCCCATTGCAGTAGTCTTGTGCTTGTACATTCTGTACACAAACAGACCCAGTCAAAAATTCTCTTGTGCTCCAATTTTCCCAGACAAGTCAACTGGAAATTTGGACCTGCAGAGAACAATGCCCCAATCTCCAAAATTTTACTTGTGCTAATTTTGTAATGTGCATTTGTCGTGTATCTAACGTTCAACCTAAACCTGTCCACTCACATAGGTACAGCTGATGCCACTCTCAATAATCAAGTTGCAAACCTTCTATATGATGTCTGCATCACCCAAGCAATGATTTCTATGCTTCAGTTTGATTTCTCAAATGCTTAAGGGAACGTTAACAAGAACTAACAACCAAAATGCCACAAAATACATGGGATGGCTTCAGGCACTCCCTTCATAGAGAACAGGGCTAGAGATTACCCAGTTCAAGGTTATTTTGCAAGGACCACACACAAGTGGAGGACAGGCTTAGGAAGACATTCCACTTTTGGTTTCAGGTTAAAAAAGTAAGGTTGCAGTGCATCTATTCTCTACCCACCTAAATGAGGAAACAGATCAGTGTCCAGCTGCTGTTTTCGAGTGCACAGTTTCACCAGTCTCTGTAGCCGGCTCATGCAAGACGAGTGCGGATAAAAGGCTGTGGCTTTCATGAGGACCCGATCAGTCCTTGGAGGGTCCGTGACAGGTGCCCTAGCGGGTGGCAGGAGAGGCAGAGGTCTCTTGTTAGACAACTGCCGGGCTTGTGCTATAGTGTGTGTGGTGGGTGCCACTCCCTGCATTGGTAGGCTGGTGTTCGGAGGTTGAGGTGACTTGCAGACTATGCCTTGCGGTAGCCCTGTCGGTTTTAACGAAGCTGATGAAGGTGGCAGATGGGAGTGCTGCTGCTGCAGAGGCTGCTGCTGCAAAGGTGCAGGAAGAGGGCTAAAGTGCTCTTGGCGAACTTTTAAAATCTCTGTCTCTCTCTGGCGCTGCCGGTTTTGAGCCAACTTGCTCTGCAACTTTTTCCTCACTGTTGCCCCTTTTTTAGATCATCATCCTCCTCGTTGAAAGCAAAGGGGTCTTCTAATTCTGCCTCCAGGTAGTGGAGAGGAAGCCTAGCCCCTGGAGGGGAGAGGGACATCCCATCCAGTCCATTGGGCATCTTCAAGGCCAGGGTGGGCACTGTCAGACTGAAGGCCATAGCATCCATCTGATGCCTGACCTTTGCATCCTCTATGGGATCATTCTTTTTCTTCCTCTCCTTTTTCGGTATAAAGCCAAGTACCTGCAGGTGGCTGTTGCAGTACCTTTGAAAAGCAAAAGCAGCCAGTTACTAACTTAACGCCTCTAAGTCAAACCTGAAGAAAACAGACATCACTAAAGGGAAACCCACAGACACCCATCTCATGGGAATATAGATCAAAACACAAGAGGTTTTACAAGAAGTGTACACAACTGCTTCTAATACAACAGGGAACTGTGGTGTTCACAAGTACAGCAGAAAACAAAAACCATTACATGTGACAATTTGTAATTTGAAGATAGTCTTCATTCACTACTCATAGGAGATTCACATGCAAACATTCAAAATATTTACTACCTAATAGGGTCAATACTCACAAAATCAAGCAAACCAAAACAAATGGAGTGATATATGAACCATAAAAATTCAAGCCATTAACTCTATTTCAAAAGCTCCCAAGAAAAAGTACACTGAAGACTACTTCCCTTCATTTGGCTGTCCTTTCACAGGAAGTAGTTAACATTTTCATCAACGTACACATTATTATTATGAATTTTACTGTAGTAGGGAGAAGTTTCTTATATGGACAAACTCACTAGAGACACCTGCTGAGAAGGGTTGTTATTTGCACTTAAAGAATAAGTAGCATAAATATTTAAAGTCTGGTTTAGTAGTTTAAGATGATGAATTTTGAAGCCAAAGGATTAGCTGAGTGTTCTTCAAACAAAAATCTAGTTTAAAAGAAATTCGCTACTGCTAGAAAATGTTTACACAATGCCAGGAATATGCATTACATAAAATCCACAAACACAGAATTTACGCTCTTCTAATATAAAAAAGCTTTTAAAGTCATGCCATAATAATAAATTTGAAAGAAAAAGAGGGAAAAGTATTTGAAAATTAAAAGAGGAGTTACTATTTATGCTTACAGACAACATACTATGAAGTAAACAACTTTTGTTTGATTAAAACAAGCAGATGATAGAAGTGTAGGAACTATGATCTGATCCTGTTCCACACAGGCTGGCCTTCCTGCCTCTGTAGAACGCCACTAGCAGCCAGACTCCAGCCTTTGCAGGATCCGTCTAGAACCTGCAATTCATAGAAGAAAGCCACGATACAAAGAAATAGTGACACCTACAGCAACGTAACTATGGACAAGATAATCTGAGAAAACTAAGTTTTGTTGAACAAATAGGTTAAAATTAAACTAGTTCTGGTCTTTTGGGGTGGCAGGGGCGGAAAGGCAAAAATACCCAAACCAAACCCCCAAAAAGGTTTAGAATAGAATATAACAGAACAGAATAGAATAGACCAGACCAGACCAGATCAGATGAGGTTGGAAGAGACCTTTGAGATCATCGCATCCAACCTATCATCCAACACCACCTAATCAACTAAACCATGCAACCAAGCACCCTATCAAGTCTCCTCCTAAACACCTCCAATGATGGTGACTCCACCACCTCCCTGGGCAGCCCATTCCAATGGGAAATCATTCTCTCTGTGAAGAACTTCTTCCTATCCTCCAGCCTAAACCTCCCCTGGTGCAGCTTGACACTGTGTCCTCTTGTTCTGGTGCTGGTTGCCTGGGAGAAGAGACCAGCCCCCACCTGGCTACAACCACCCTTCAGGTAGTTGTAGAGAGCAAGAAGGTCTCCCCTGAGCCTCCTCTTCAGGCTAAGAGCTCCCTCAGTCTCTCTTCACAGGGCTTGTGTTCCAAACCCCTCACCAACTTTGTTGCCCTTCTCTGGACACGTTCCAGCTTACCACTGCAGTTCACTGACTTTTAACTTGGTGACCTACTCCTACAGACACACTGTGAACTGATTCTAGAGGGTCCATAAAAGGTAAAAAAGAAAAGGCAACTTTGTATTATATGATCCTTGATGATCTCCATGTATGTAGTTTGTCAAGGGAACCACATCCATAACAATTCACAACTCAGAAAAGGCTGAAAAGTACTTCTACTCATTATTGTCTAAATAATTCCTTTATTATATTAAGTTGTAAGTAATAAATCCAGACGATGCAAGTGCTTAGCAGAATTCACTGGAATAGTGTAAATTCATACTGGGATGTAATTCTAAAACTAGAATTATACAATGACTGCTCAGTAAGGCTTCCCTTAAAGCCAAAAATACTATTCCCATAATTAAAATTAAGAACTTTTAAAATATTTTTTGAACCAGACTGAGATCAGTTACAGTAGTACTTTTAGTATGACAGAAAAAAAAACAAACAAAAACTAACAGAAACAGATAGAAAAAAAAAAAGAGCAAGGGATATTTCTTCCCTCTTATTCCTATATAAAGAGAGGTTTACTCAATGTGAATGCTTCCTTTATATTGTTCAGAACTTAAATATTGCTACCTTATGCTTCTGCCAATGTGAGGAGGTAAGGCTGTTTTCACAAAGAGAAAGAAAAATTTTAAAAGGTGAACAAACCTATAAAAACATAAAAGCTTGCTAACATTATCTGAGTTTTAGGCTATTAAGGGGTTGCTTGTTCATTTAACTCTAACAGAATAATTTTTACATGGTAGAGAATAAAGGTTTGGCTCTTACAAGTGACCATACTGCTCCACTGAAAGCCAACTCTATCTTACACAGGTATCACCTCTGAACACAAAACTGCAGATGCTGGGTTACAACATAATGAAAATAAAGATCACATCAATTTGCAGACTTGGCTCTGTACTGTAGGCTTTGTCTATCAACTTTCTGTCTTTCAGCACAACTAAAGCTGATACACTTTGGAATAAAATGAACAACAGACTTAAGTCTTCTCTGGGTAGAGACGACTATATGCAGTTAGTTTTGGCTAGGTATAATTTATAAGCATCAACTCAACCTTGGCCTTGTCAGTCTAGCCAGTCCCATGTGAGGCCAGGTAGGCATGCACACCCACTTCCCTATCCTTCAGGTACCAGGATGGCTTTTTAGTTGGCCGTGGCCCAAGCTGGCTCTGACTTTACATGGTGCTGCAGCACCTGGTGCAGAGGCTGACTCTGCTGGAACGAGTTCATAACTAGTTGAGTAAAGGCAATAAAATCTTTGGATCAAATGTAATGCCAGAGAAAGCATTCATAGTTCACACTCCATGGAAGACAGATTACTAGGAAGACTGGAATAGCACCTGCAAGTAGCACAGTCCCTTTCACATAGCTCTGAGCATGAAAACCACTTAGGGTCAATCTGCCCCTTCAAGAGCCAATTCTAACATGCCTGTCTTAGTGGCTCTGTTTATCGCTCTGAGTTATTCTCAGCTGACAGTATCACACTGAGTATTAAATATAGGGTTTTTCCCCCTTCCTTAGTGCCAAAGACACTTATTTTGTGCAAGCAAAGCTGAACGCAGTTAGGACATATATGTGAGAGCACTAGGTTGACAGCCATTAAAACTATCATAACATGAAGCACACCAAAGGTGATGAGTTGTGAAGGCTTCAGGTGGACAGTTTCCCACATAATTTGTAGGGCAACAATCCAGATAGTGAGGTTTTCCACCTTCAACTGCATTCTGTTTCCCAGTACATCCCAGACTTGTATCAGGTTCTGTCACTTAAAGGAAGATGCAAATAAACTGGAGAGCATCATACATATTAACAAAATGTTTTAAGATTGTCTTGAAAGAGAAGAATTAGATCAAATGGCGTTTAACCCATCTAAACTGCAATAACCCTATACTTAAAAAATAAGTTTAGCTTCATTATCTATATGGGTATTTGGATAAGAACGAATTAGGAGATGCATTCAAGGGAAATACAGACAGGGGTTCCCTGTCTGTATCATCCCATATATACTCTTTGCAAAAACAAGACAGTGAATAGAGAAACTAGACTTCAAACAAAACAGTGAAGTCACACACTATTAATAGATTTCATTTGTAGAATGCTAATGGTTAATAAGAAATCTAATAATGTGGCAGCATATTAAACATCTTTGTGGCTGGTAGCATCTCACTTGTCTGAGGTCAAGTGGTAATCTTTTTTAAATTATCTGTAGGCAGACTACAAAGCCTTTGGCATATACTGCATGTATTCAGTTAAGACATTTTATTTTTTATGATCCTTAAAACCATATTAAGAAGATAGCTGTCAGAGCATGATACAGCCTGCTTCTGATCATGTATAATTACATGTGTAACGCTGTGACAAAATGACCATCTGACAGTAATTTTGCACAGAAAAAATTAAAACCTACAAGTGAAGAACTCAGACATAGCAAACATCTTTATATTGAACAGAGTGTGAAAAAAAGTCTCCTAAGAGATACAGGTTTGCCTGCCAAAACCCCCAAAAGTTTAGAGCAGGCATCGTCTTATCACTAGCACTCGTTAAATTTTACTGTTAAACTCTGCCCTGAGAAGCCTTTTAAAATATTCTTTCAAACTATCACATCCTCTCATTTGAAATTAAAAGTTTATTTTCTCCTTCAGACACCTGCTGTCCTCTTCAAGTACTGTAATATGACACTCAACATGAAACTGAATTATTCTAATATAACATACACCAGATGTCATGACCACACTTCACTTCGACTTGAGAAAAATCAAAAAGAACAAAGTGTGAACTCAATTCAAGGTGTAAAGAAAAATCTCAAATTCCACGGGAACATATGAGACCTAAAAATGTGTCATTAAGTACTATTATTTCTATTGTTTTAAGTCTGACCCCTGGTAAACAACAACTCTGGCTCAGTCAGCTCTTGCATCTGAAATTACAGCATACCACTTGCACTAGCAATTTCTATGATCATTTCTGTAAGCTTATTTCCAAAGAGGCTCAGTTGTTCAGTAGAAAAGAAACAGCCACTGACTGTCAAATTACAGCTTATAGTTATTCATCTTGTGCCATTTGAGCATTTGCCCTACAGCTTTTGACAAACATTCATGTTTTTTTTCTCACTTCATCAGTCTCCTCAACTGAAATGGCAGGTGAACTGCAAGTTAATTTAGAGCACAGTCCAACTGTTGTTTCAGACAAGCAAGAGCTGTGAGCTGGGAAGGAAGGTATATGTAGGGCACAGTGGGAACACTGCTAATAATGCAAAAGGTTAGTGAATGGTAGCTAATAACATGAAAGGTCAATGAATAGTGGTTTGATTATTTTTTGGCATATTCTCTTTGTATTTTAGGTTTTAAAAAACCATCTTTCCTAACAGAACAAGCCTTGGATAGTTAACACACATGAATTAAATGCTGTGTGCAGGCAAAATCTGCAACAATGATTCTAAAACATGCAAGTCATATATAACTGGCAACTAAGATTAGACAAATTCTGCTGTTTCACCAATGCAACACCAATGAGACTGGTGTTCACAAAGTCTTGAAGAGCAAGGGAAAATGTTCTTGTCATTACAGGATGGACTGCAATTCAGGAAGTCTGATTTGAATTCCCAGCTCTTCAGCAACTTCAAGTATTAGCTCTCACAAGGCATTTAATATCTGGGCACCTCAAGCAACCTCATTTGGGCAAGAGGAAGGAAGGAAAGCAAAGAAGAAAGGGAGTGGACAGCACCTTCCCAGCTGGTTCATCTGTTGTCAAGTAATTGTTATTTTACGCCAGTAATAAAACACCACAGATCAGTACCAAATCACAAATGCTGAATTGTAATTCTGGATTCATCCCTATGTGTCACTGCTTCCTCAGCCCAGAAGGTAGCATTTTCAACTGTTTGTCCTGAAAAATCAGACAGAAATGTGCTTTTGTCCAAACAAGCAGGCCTTTTTAAGAGCATGTACAGTGAGTTGACAAAGCAAGTTACATAAAACAGCAGGTATTGTGTAGCAAGTTTGATGCACAGTTTACAGTTAATTTGAGAAAAGCAAGGAACTCTCCCAAAAACTGCCACGTTCTGTGTACTTGACTCCCATAGGAAATAGATTTTACTGGTCTTAAAACAAAACCCTCAAAGGAACATCCTGGAATTCAATCCACAGAGTCCAGTTCCTCCCTCACCCTGAGATCACACAGCACCTTAAAAGAAAATTCATGCCCTATGTCCCAGTAACTTCCCACTTTGCAGATGGGCAACCACAACTCACCTACGGTCCTCAGATTTGGGGATGGGATTGGTGCAGCGTTGGCTGTTATACTTGGCCACATATTCACATTGCTTGAAGGGGGCAGTCTTGTCCTCCAGAACGTGTCTGATACAGAAGGCGTAGCCGTTAAGTCGCCTCTGCTTGCACAGTTTGGGGCTATATGAGCACAAGGGCTTATTGTCAACCTCAGAGAAGTGTATGTGTTTGCCTTCATACATCACGTGACTCTATTCCTTGTGAACATCAGCTGAAAGAACCAAAATATAAAGACAAATCATGTAAAAGAAAGGAAACAAATAATGCCTTCAGTACCAGATTGTGTGTTTCACTTTAGCAGGAAAGAGGGACCCAAAACAATACCTGATTTTAAATCTTCTGTACCATATCAGTGTCAAGAGAGAGACCCAAGGACACCACTATCCTGGAATGATGATGAATCACGATGAAGCAGATTGTCTAAGGAAAATATCAAAAAGGTCAAAGTCAGTCAGAACAAACTAAGTATGGTAACTGCTTAATAAGTAAGTGATCAGATGTAGTCACTAAACTTGTGGTTCAGCTAGCATCTAGTAAGTTAAATCCACTAGCACTAGTTTTCAATAAGTAGGCACAGAGCTTTGCAAATTTTGGAAGGAAATCATTGGGGGGTGGGTGGGGTGTAAATTCTGCTGACACTGCACTTAAAGCCGTTAAACAAAACTCCACTCCTCTACCACAAAGTGATCAGGGGCTACAAGTTGAAAAAGGTTGAAAAGTGTCAGATTAGATCACTTGCTTTCAGGAATCAAGTTGAATGATGATTAACTCATCTGATTGCAGAGGTTTTACTGCTAGCATCTATGCTTACAAAACACTGGTGGCTATTCTTGCTCTGCCAAGTTTTAATTTCATCAGGCATCGCAAGAAAACAGATTTCTTTTTATAAAAAACGCTTTATCACAACTGACAAACAGCCTTCAGACCTTGTAGCTGTCCACAGCTTTTGCAAGCATGAATATGCAGTCCTTCCGGAAGTCACCACAGTACTTCAGAACTCTACCTACCTTATTGTACTTAATTTTAGGTAAATGCGCCCTTTAATGTCAGAAACAGTACTTCCATAAAAGCCAGGAGGGACACAGTATATTCAACACTCAGTTCAGTTTCTGATGTGTTACATACCAAGCAAAAAAATGTACACAGAGCTGGTGTTCAAGAAATAAGTACTAAATTAGAGGCATGTGACAAATGTATAGATTACTGCCTCAACCAACTTACTTGTTCCCAAGGCCCAAAACAACGAGAAAAGGTTTGCAAAGAGGGAGCTTCTACAGACTTTGATGGAAAGATGCTGTTGCCTTTCATAGAGGTAAAAGTTTTCACTTTCCACACTACAAAATCACCTTGAGAAAGTGACAAGCTCTAAGGCACTAGGGGACCTAGAAAAGCAACTTTAAGTCACTAGGGCAAAACAAAACACCCTATCACACACCTCCCTCTAATAATAAAGTATATAAACCAGGCCTTTCATTAGCATATCTCTATCTGTAGAAGCAGAAAGACAGAAGACTACTAAAACTTTTTTAAACACACTTGAAATTTTTGAAACAGTTGTATAGGCACCAGGTGTAGCATACAGAACAGGGACGCATTAACAAAATGTAACTAGCACAAGTGACCTTAATAATCATTGACAATAATAAGGATAATTTTTATTTCCTCTTTGCACACAGTCCCCTTTCCATGCACACAGGCAAGCACACACCCCCAGGGCCATGGGCCTTGTGCTTTGTTTACACCAGATAGCCACAACACAAGCATGGACATTCAATCCAGTTCCAATCACTTTTCCCAACTTCTCTCAATGCATGGAAGAACATGAGAGTATGGAGCACATTTTATGTATGTTTGAAACCAATCATTGGTTCTCAACACATGAGCCTTAAGAACAAAAACAGTTCATTGTTGGCTGTGCCCTCAAAAACCACAAAATGGGAAGAGAGTACTGTCTCTTCTTTAGCATGCTGAGAACCAAATAATCTTTTCAGACACCTTTGTTAAGGCAGATACTGACATATAATTCAGTATCTAGTCAGATTTAGACTAGATCTTAGGAAACAGTTCTTCAGTACGAGGGTGGTGAGACTCTGGAATAGGCTGTGTGGATGTGGATGGCCCTTCCCTGGAGGTGTTTAAGGCCAGATTGGATGAGGCCTTGGGCAACCAATTCTAGTGGAGAGGCATCCATGCCCATGGCAGCCAGGGGTGGAGCAGATGATATCCCAAGATCCCTTCCAACATGAGCCATCCTATGATTCTATAATTATCCAGCAAGAATGTTAAAGAAAAACATAAATCCCATGGTGACATTCCCAATACAGGAGTCATGATGTAGGTTTGGGTCCCAAACATTTGAGAGACATCCTCCTCCATTATTATGGCAGCAGAAGTAATCCAATAAATCTTAATTGCATCTGATACACACATCAAAGCTGCCAGAAAACCTTTTGTTCCAAAGTTTGTGTCTCTACAGTTAATCAGAACTTCTATTTGGTAGTATACTGGACAGATGGAAAAACTTTATCTTGCAGTTGAGATGACTCACATGCTACTCCCTATTTCTTTCTGGTTTATTTACAAACTTCTTTTAAGCTACTACTATGATGTTTTGCAGAATTTTTTACAAATCAATGACCTCTTTTGCACAACCCAGCAACGTTTCATTTCTGAAGGTTATCAAACAAACAGAAAAAGAGTTCCTCAGAACAGTTCCAAAGTAAACAGTGAGAAATGAAAACCCAGTGTGTCTCTATTAAGCTTCTGTAAAGAAACTGTTCCGCAGTTTCCAGGCCCTATAATCCTGGATTTATTCTTGTGCCCCCAGACTTTTGTTTGTGTGCTTGTCTGCTGTGTTTTAACTATAAATTGCATTTAAATTGACTATGTCAAAACTGGCAAAGTATTTTACTTCTCACTTGTCTGAAAGAAACAGGGCACAAGTAAAATGCTATATGAAACATTTAAGCAAAAATACTAACAAAAATCCTTGGGGAAACCAAATCCTCGGGGAAACCACATGAATTTTTGAGTCTATATATACACACTGAGAAGCTAATGCAAATACAACAATGTTAAAAATTCTGATAGGAATAAATTAGTACAACTACAATAGAATGAAAAAAAAAAAACCCAAACCCAAAGTTAATATATATTTATATATAAAACAGGCAATGTTACATAAAATAAACACTACAGTAACTGTCTCAAACTGGCAATTACAACTTTATTGGTAGATTCCTACACAGACTCCCCAAGTTCACTGGCACTATGTGGATATACTGCCAAGATCAGAGACTGAAGTTATACTCAAGCTAAAAATAGCGTTTTTCTTTTCACTATCATAGCATACCAGACAGATAGATGGAAAGACAGAATAACAAAGACTTTTCAATCTATTGATTCTGATTTAATCTGATGGAGTATACTATTTTAAAAAGTAGCACATGCATAGAATAGGCACATGTCACTTAACTGAAAAGAACTGAAACTACACTTAGCTAAATAGTGGGTGGGGGAGAAATTATTTTTGTCCCAGAGGATTCAGTAAGAGATGACGGAAACATGGACTTCCCCTGGAAAAACAAAATGCTTAAGCAGCTGTACTTCACTGCAAAAATATCAGGGTACAAAACTTTCTGGAAGCTGTTTTGGGTTTTGTATTGATACCTTACATTGAAGCTATAGAATAGTTCAACAAAACATAACTCATCCCTGCATAAGCTCAAACTAGCTTTAGCGTCAAACCATAAATGAGAAATCAGAGACTGCTTCTTGAGGAACCTAGATTTGCCTTAAAAACTGCTTCTAAATAAAAGATTTTGAGTTAGTCAGAAGTAACAGGGCAAAAACCAGAAGAGAACATAAAAATATGTGCCACTGTCACATGATGTAAGACAGTAGGCAGGTTAAAAAAAGTCATGGTAAGGGATAAAGTGAATACAGAATGGGTGTATACTGTATCACAGTGTTAGAACTAGGGGTAATTAATGAAGCAAGTAAGAGATTGACTCAAAATATATTAAAGAAGAACTTCCTTTGTTACTGCTCAAACAGTGAACAGCTGGAACTTGATGTCATGGGGGGCTATGGAAGCAGGCAGCATCATCAGATTAAAAAAGACAACAGAAAAATTCATAAACGGTGGGGACATGAGGTACCTGCTAACATACCTAAGTTGCGAATGGTGGAGGAGTAAGAGAAGAAAACACTGAAAGACTTTCATGCTGCTAAGGATAGCAGCACTTTACTGCTCAAAACAGAACACTAGGTTGGACTGACCCCTGATCTGACCCAGAAGGGTATTTCTTATGTTCTTAAATGAATGTGTTATCAAGTTGCAAATGTTAATGGTAACCTCATTATTCCTGAGCAGTTAACTGGTGAAAGCCCTGTCTGGATATGTGAAGAGCAACAGACTTAGCATCCCAATAAGGGATAGCATGGACTGGCAGGAGGCAGAGTAAAGTGGCACGATCACTTTGAGCTGAGCTATTTGACCTGCTGAGCGCTGCCACTAGTGGTCCTTAAGACAACAGAAGGTGTTTTACAAAGTGCCAGTAAAAAGGAGAAATAAAAGACTTAAATACACACAGGTACACACCTGCACAACCATCACTACCTGCTGTCAGAACGAAGCCAGCTCCCAACTCCTTTTAGTACAAGCAACCAGATGTGAACAGCTCCCTCGAAGTGCCCATCAGCTCTGCAACAGCAAAGCTGTAGCTGTTCACTCCACATACCCTCTCCCAAACCAGTTAAACTGTTCTGCAGAGAGGCTGGGAAGCAATGTAGCAGCAAACTTTGGGGGGCAATCTCCATAAGACCATACTGAGTATCCACATAATGTCATGCAGAAGTCTGGTACCTGACATCATCTGTAGTCTACAGAGAAGTTAATGGCCTAGTCACTAAAAGAAAGCCCAAACCATTACACTCTCAAAAATCAATTGGTAATTTTGAGAAAACACTGTGCTGAAAATATTAGAATATTTTAAATCATGCGAGTTGGATACATTCTTAACCGTATGCCAGAACTCAACATTCAATATATGTAAGACCCTTTTAGGCAATGGAATCCCCAAATGCAGTATAAATTGCAAGGCAATTTCACATCAGTGGTTAAAAGATGTATAATTAAGAGGACTGAGCTCAGAGCTTCACACACTGAATCCAAACAAAATCCACGATTCATGAGGTCTTAACTTTGTTGTTTTGCATGTGCTAATACTAGAGCAGATCTCATGTTAAATTTGTTTTCATGACATCTCACAGACAAGGTAAAATCAGCATATGTATGCTTTCAAAACCATCAGCCTGGGGTCAGAAACGGAACACAGATCTCCAAAAACCTCAGCTTTCCCACAAATAGTAGTTTTGCTGATTCCTCAGCTTTACCAAGAAAGAACAATTCCCTGCATTTTCACTGTCTGACCCTTTTGCTGAGACTGACAGCAAATACATATATCCTAAAATGTTTGGGCAACATGGGATTTCACACACTCGAAAGATGTAGAGAGAAAAATCACTACAAAAGGACATGCTTTTAAAGCTATCTCCCAGTAAAACCTTTCAGTCACTACTACTAAAAACAATAGTATTAGAGAGAAAACAAAACCACACTTTTCTTATATTTCATACTAAGAAACTTTAGACAACTATTACCTCTCTGTGAAGTGCTCTGTTCTATCAAGAAGCTGCACCACATCTAATTCTGGTTGACTCAAACACCACAAAGTTGTAACTTCTGCCCCTGTTCTGTGATCTAACCATAACTTTGTCTTAATTCTGGTCACTTAACAACTCAAATCGCCACTACATTCATCTACCAAATCAAGACTGCTGCAATTCTGGAAATAAGAGTCTTTTGTTAGTAAAAGCATCCAAACCCAGATAGAATACATGGGAAAGCAACCAGAATCAACTACTACAGTTCCTGTAGGGAAGTTTTATTAGAGTACAATTCCCTACTCAAAAAGGCCTCTGAAGTGCCCTGCAAGTTAAGGAGCTGCACACACATGCAAGTATACCGACAGATCAAGGCACCTATCATATGAAGATCTTATTAGACATTTCTGGAATCACGCTTTCATATGTTTCATATATTTTTCACATGTCAAGATCTACCCAGGAAGACAGAAGCAGCAAAGTTGTCCTCATTCTGCCTTTTTAGGCAGGTAATTTATATTGCCTAAGCATGTTCAATACATTAACAGAAAAGCAGCAATGTTTTGGCCAATACTGGTAATATAGGTTATGTTTCAGAATATAATGCAATAAATACAGAATTTAATGTAAGTATTATTCCAAATAATAATAATGGCTAGAGAAATTTTAGAATTGCAACAAGTTTCAGTCAACAGAGAGAAAAAAATAACTAAGAGGAGAGAAAATAACCCTTTTTTTCTTTCAAAATTGAACGGGTTCTTCTTTCTGTTTTCCTACAAAAAATTAACTTAAGCAGGGATCTTAATTTCAGCTGAGCCAGTCGTCTGACAAATAACACCTTAAAGAAAACATAACAAAGACAGACCAAGCCTAAAAAACAACAAACATTTAAGATTCTAAGAATTTTAGAAACTTCAAAGGATTTCTAAAGAGAAAAGATGTTAGGTAGGAAGATTCCTAACTGTCACTAAGAGCACAATCCTACAGACTTCAATACCAGAATTTCCTAAAACTAACTACTCCAGACCTAAAGTTCAAGACAGGCTCTGTATCTTTGGAGGTCCTTTGAACAAGGATTTCTCTATTTGAGCAGAAGGTGTCAGGCTCTAATCCTGCAATAGCATACTCACAGGTAGATTCTCATGCCTGCACAGAAGCGCATTTATTTCAATGTGACTACAAACAGACCCAAGTTTTGCCAAGCCAAGTGGGGGGTGTAGAAAGGTGGCCTACAGATACAGCAAAATGGAACATTTAGGCCACTGCAACATCACAGAAAAGCAGTTCATAACATCTCAAAATATCAAACCCACAAATTCAGAGACAGCAGAAACAAAACATAGCACAGTATAGCTTGCATCTGCACTTGATATATTTTTTTGAACTAAGAAAGGCTGTAAGTCCAAGTCTTTTATTTATTCAAACAGATAACCTACACTTGCATATGAGGTTAAACAAAATAATATAGCCTTATTTTTAGTCCCAATACTGAAAAAACAAATAAGTCTATTTTCACACAAGAATGTAATTCTTGCTTCAGTAGGAATACTCAACAAATAAAATAAAGCTCACAGAGCCTTTTAGCAGTTATAGGCTACTGAAGTTTTAACATGGTAGTACAATAAATTTGTACCAACTGAGGACTTACCATAGTGCAAGAAGACAGTACATGCACCCCTTATTAGGACTAGACCCTACATATAAATTCATTCACTCATCATAAAAATACTGAAACATTAAAATAAATTCCATTGATTCCAGGTTGCTTCCTGTAGATAATTTAGCTTTGCAATTAATAAAATTTGTCTGATGTACATATACATTATGAACAAATTACACTAAATACTGAGGATGGCTACAAAAATGTCACCAGGCTGTAAGTGACAGCTTCACACAGAATGTGAGTGCTCCGGTTCAGCAATCAGCAGCTGGGTGAGAATGGCCTTAGTGTGAAACACTGCCCGTACAGAAACACTGCCCATAGGAGAAGGCACTCAATTCCAGGGGAAAGATGTGTTGCCCTAAATTTGCCAGTTTTCTTTTTAAGTCTACCAATCCTTAAAAATTGAGAACAGTCTTAAAATAAACCTTCAGCGTATGCTGTTAAGTAACAAAGTTAGAACTATAGATCTAACTATAGATCTACATATTTTCATCAGACTGTGTAACAGGCTTTAAAGTAAGCACTACTTTAATACCCAAAATTCATTTGAGGTTACCTGTACAAAAATTATCAGCATTTTGAGCTAAGGAACATTTGACCAAAACTAGACACCTCTCACATTGGAAGGGAGAGCTCTTTCACCTGTGCAGGGTGAAGCGTGCTGGCTTTTCCAGTGGACTCACTTCACAACTATCAGATGTTCTTTTTCCTGAAAAAAACGATCCTTTCATTTTCGGTCCTGGGGGCAGAGGCACCTCACAGAGACCCCTTTCCCCAGCGGGACCCTGGCCCATGAGGTCCCCCAGCAGGGACATGACATGGGGCCAGAGCCCAAGTCCAAACACGGCCCTTGCTCCCTTGCTGTGTAAGGGCCACAGAGGTGATCCCCCGGCTGCGGGACGAGTGAGCTGATGCCACTTCCCACAGATGCCAACTGGTGTGGGGCAGCAAGGATACCTAAGGGATCCCGGCCCGGGCCCCGGAGGGACCGAGGTGGCTGCCAGACCCAGAATGTAGTGGGACACGAAGACGAAGCCGAGTCTGCCCCCGACTCACAGCCTCGGGGACCGGACCGAGACGCCTGTGTACCAATGTGTGATGGGGGACTTCAACGGCTTCCCCACATCCCCAAAACCGCCCCCCATACCCTCCCAAAAAGTTGTGAGGCGAATCAGCTTGCCGCCGGGCCGGTCGAGGGGGACACTGGCGGAGGGACAAGCGGAGAACGGGATGGGGTGGGCCGCGGCCGCGTACTGAGGCGCACTCGCCCGCCGGCCCCGTCCCCACTCCCGCGGGCGCAAAGTGGGCGACTGTGGTGAGATGGGGAAGCACCCTAAAATCGCCGCGAAACTTTCCAGGCCGTGGCCGGCGCGGCGCCGCACGCCCCGCGGGACCGGCACCGCCTCCGCCGCGGCGGCCCAAGACCGGGCAGGGGAGGGGGCGCAGAGCGCACCCCCCACCCCCCTCCGCCCCCTCACCCCCAACCCCCCTGGGCACCTCCACCGCCGCTCATTAAAAGTCATTTCGGCAAATTAATGCCGCCCCCATCCCCCACCCCGTCCCGCGGCCCCCCTCGCCCCACTGCCTCGCGCGGGAGGGGGGGTTGGGGGGTGGGGAGCAGCCCCGGCCGAGGCGCCCCTGCCGCCTCCCCCCCCTCCACCGGCCACCAAGCTCTGGCGGCGCGGGGCTCGGCCCGCTTTGGGCCCGGGGCCCGGCGCGGGGGCCCGGCGGGGCGGGGAGAGGAGCTGCCGGGCCGCACCGCGGCCTAGCGCCCCCCGCCCCCGTTCTCCCCCACCGCCCTTCACCTCCCGGGCAAAGGCGCCAAGGTGCCGCACCCTGACCCTCCCGCTGGGCCCCGGCGATCCTCTCACCCCCTTTTGGCGCTTCTCTCGGCGCCCGGAAGCCTCAAAACCTCCCCCGGACCCCCTCACCCCCTGCTGCGGCCTACACGGCCCCGGCCGATCCCCGGCCTCGCGTAGCCAGCCTCCCCGCCCGCCCTGCACCCTTCGCACCGCCTGCCGCGCTATGCGAGCCCGGGGATGCAGGCCGGGCCTGGCTTACCTTTCCAGCTGCTTTTTTTTTCCTCCTCTCTCCCTCTCCCCCTTTCCCTCTGTTGGGCTGACAGATCAGAGTTTCCTCCCCAGCAGAGGGACTGGGAATGGACTCGGGCGCTGTGCTGTGGAGCTGCTGCCCCCGTGGCTCTGAGAAGATCCTGCTTTTTGTGGGGAGGAAGCTTTGGGGGCTCTTTATTATTTTAAAACTACAAAGTGCTCAGAGGGTAGGTGATTATTAAGGGGAATCCCTGAATATATTCTCCAGCAAAGAAGGCAGGGCTGCTGGGGCTGCTCAAGAAGAGAGCCAGCAGCTTCCTATAGCACCACTACAGGCACTGAGAGGACATAACATCAGAGAGCGGATCCTCTGCCCTCCAAAACAACAACTTTCCTACCATCTTGGAGGTAGTAAAGAGGGATAGAGGGAGGGGGAAAAAAGTACAGAAGGTTTTTATAAAGTGTCAATTTGGGGGAGGGAGCCAAATGGCCAAAAGCACTTTTTAAATAATTTATTTGACTTTTTATTTTAAATAAACTACAGAGGCATGTGGCTGAAGAAATAATTTTATTTATAACCCGTTAAGATCAGCTTTCTGGGGAAAAAAATAAGGTATGGTAAAAATGTTTTTAGTAGCTTTATGGATTCTTTTAAATCCGTATTTTTTTCCTGTAGTTTATAGTTGATAACTTTCTTCTTGTGTCATAGCTCTGAAAAATAATCTACAATTCTGAAAGTTAATACAACTTTTTTTGGTACTCCTACTCTCAGTAGAATAGCTGAGATTGATGTGGGTTAGCTTGGCGTAACAGCGTTATGTCTTTCTCGTTACCAAGGCGTTGTAAATAAAGCAATGTACAGGTAGGAGAAAAAAAACCACCAACCTGTATTTTATTTATTTTTTTCCTCTGGAGTAGGCCATGTAGAGACACTATGGGGGATTTAATGTAAGTGAGGAGAATCTGTGATAAATGATCTGAGAAATTCTACTAATATGTCATAAATGTAGCATTGTCTGCCCTTTAAAATGGGATGTGATGAAATAAAACTCATAGCAAAAAAATTTGAGGCAGTAGTTGAGTTGTTGTTTTAATGTTTTCAAAGCACTTTGCAGTCTTCTAAAATCTGTGTTGGTTCTTCTTAAGTTACTGTTTTGATTTGGGGGGTTTATTCCCGATATTTATGAATGCTGTTGTTCCTGACTTCTTTACAAAGTTAAGAATTTACACTACAATATCTTGTAATACAAAATAGTAGTTGTTTTTCCTCATGGAGCTGTTTCTACGAGATTGTTTTGACAGCATTTCATATATTTTTTTACAATGTGGGATGCTGTGGTGTATCTATAGGTGAAGACACTGGTTACTGTATTCAGTAGACCCATGATAATGTTTCTGGCAATACAGATTATGCACAGCCCTGTTCAGAGATGAACTACGAAGACACCTTTTCATTTGTCCTGAAGGAAGAAGAATAATTAAGAAATTAACGAGCTATACTTAAAAAACGTATGTAAGTTTCTTCCATTGTAAAAATTATGCAGGTAGTATAGACTAATTGAACTGCAGTCAGAATGAAAGTATTGAATCACTTAGTATGTTATCAGCCTCTCCCCTGCTTCTGTCTAACCTGAATTGTGTTTTATGTTAATGTAATCTCAAAACCCCCCAAAAATTAGATACATTCCCTTTTCAAAACATACCAGTTTTCCTAGCTAGTATAGTGAGCCTAATTTGTGTATTTATAGTGGTATGTTCATTTAGATAAAGTGATTTTAATTAAAGTATAATTGTAAGTCATCTAGTCATTGTGTCAAAGTGTGTATTTTTCATTCAGCAAGATTATTTTTTTTTTAAATCATAGTCTGCCTAGCACATTTTAATAGTCCAGAGTGTTGTGTTCTATGGACTCATGGAATAGGAGGTGTTTTTTCCATATCAGGTTATTAATCCATTAAATGCATTATTCTGCTGACATTAGAAAAGCAAAAACTCAAATATATTGCTCCTATATTGTATTTTTTTGTCTGTTTGTTTTGTATAGAAGTAATTTGATAATTAGCATACTTAATCTTACCATGCTTGGGACATGAACTGTAATGATTCTTTTTTAAGATACTTAAGCAAAAAGTACTTTTATATTCTGTATCTGAAATTCCTTACAGGAATTACAAGGATTACAATGTTGATCATGTATGGGAAATTCAACAAAAGGAAATACTAGTTCATACTGCATTTATTTTAAATAAATAAAGGCCTACGTTCTCAGACCCCAGTTTTGCAAGTGGCTGCAGGCCTGATTAATAATTCAGAAGTGTTGGAAGAATCATTCAGTACTTACTTGCATAAAACTTTTACCGTATCAGTAGAGTTTTGCTAGAGTAGTGAATTCAGGTTTCTGCACTGTGATGTCTTGTACCTAGCACTATGATTATGAACAAGTTAATTGCTGTTTTTAACAAAAATTCAGTAATGTACTGTAATTCAAGTTAGTTCTCTTTATTGCCCTACTAAGAAATGTTTAGTGTTTTAGGAAGAGAAGTGTACCATGAACCACTGGTCTATGCTGAGGCTTACTGTGATACTCTTGAGAATATCGATACAGAATGCTGAATGGTATCTGTGTGGGCTTTTTTAATGGGATGCAGATGATAAAACATGTTAGAGAAATGGCCATGAAAACACTTGAGAACCTGAACACAGAAACCATGTTAAACCCTTCATTTGGTTTATGTGCTCGACTCACAGATACCAACTTTAATCAGATTACTTGACTAAATTTAAACATGCATCATAGTAGCATTACACATTTTGGTGACATCCTGAGATCTCTTTGATCTGTGTTAATTGCAAAGCCAGAAACTTTGGAGAAAGGAAAGGAGAAATATTTTTAATCTAGTTTGGAATAAGAAAACTGAAATAGGGTATTTTTGAGTGTCTTCAAAAGAAAATTCATTTAAGGAGGACAAAGAGGAAAAAATTCACTAGATCTTAGTTACACAGACTGTTGTATAATTATATCATCTTTACAATATGGATGGAATAATTATTTAAACTTTTATTTACTTGAGAGGATTAAAAGCATTTGCTTTTCAGTGACTTAGGAAAATTTGCAAATACGAAGTGTTTTGCTGACAACAAAATGTTATACAGTAACACCCTAAAGAAGCAAAGTCTGCAAGGTTTAGTAATGCAGAAGTAAAAGAAGATTTTAAAAAAAAAAACATCACTATGGACAAGAGTCATTGAAGCCTTCCAATACCTGAAGATGGCTGGAGAGGCACTTCCCTAAGTGTGTCTCGCAATAAGACAAGGGGGAATGATTTTATGCAGAGGAAGAGTAGGTTTAGATTGGATCTTAGAAGTTCTTCAGTACCAGGGTGGTGAGACTCTGGAATAGGTTGTCCGGGGAGGTTGTGGATACCTCTTCCCTGGGGGTGTTCAAGGTCAGGTTGGATGAGGCCTTGAGCATCCAAGCCTAGTGGATAGGCATCCCTGCCCATGTCGGGGGGAGGTTGGAGTAGATGATCTCTAAGGCCCCTTCTAACCTAAGCCATTCTATGACAGAGTAGAGCAGTGCTGTGAAATTGTTGGAGAACAAACTGGACTCTCAGACTCCTGTACAAGGATAGTGTGTAAAGTCAAAGCAAGAAACGTTCCCAGTACAACATGAAGAACTGACTTGTGGAAATTTCCTTTCTTCATTGCAGAAAGATCTGTCTGCCTTGACTTTAACATGACCACATCCCTAAACCAACCACTTCAGCCACTTAGACATATTGTATGTTTGAGAACAGAGTGGTCAGAGAACATCAGTGTTCCCTAAATGAACCTTGACTCTCTTCCAAGGTCATATGCACCCCAAGGGCAGATGTCAAAAAGTCTGGAGCATGAATTAGACTGTGCATCTGGTAAAGAGTCTGGGGTTTTCAGCTAATAGTGTCAGTGTCTGTATTAGTCTTTTGAGCGATGCATACATTTTGAGGAAACAGTTCCAATGTCTCAAAATGCTTGTGGAAGAGATTAGCAATTTATTTTAAATGTGGGTGAACATTGTGAAGGGAACAACTCTTAAGCACATAGATGTTCCTTAGAGACTTTCATATATAGAGTTGCACTTGTATAGAAGACCATCTTGGTATCCTGGGGGGCATTAGGAAGAGTGTGTCCAGCAGATCAAGGGAGGTTCTCTTTCCCCCTTTACTCTGCCCTAGTGAGGCCCCAAGTAGAACATTGCATCCACTTCTGGGCTACCCTGTTCAAGACGGACAGGGATCTACTTGAGAGTCCAAATGAGGGCTACAAAGATGATTAAGGGCCTGGAGCACTGCCTTAGGAGAGGCTGAGAAACCTGGAGCTTTTTAGTCTGCAGAGAAGACTGAGAGAGGATCTAATATAAATATCTGAGGGCTGGGTGTCAGGAGGGACAGCCTCTTCTCACTTGCACCCTGTGACAGGACAAGGGGCAATGGATGTAAACTACAGCACAGGAAGCTCCACCTCAACATGAGAAAGAACTTTACTGTAAGGGTCATGTAGCACTGGAACAGGCTGCCCAGAGAGTTTGTGGAATCTCCTTCTCTGGAGACTTTCAAGACATGTCTGGATGCATTCCTATGTGACCTGTACTAGATTCTATGGTCCTGCTCTGGGAGGGGGTTGGACTTGAGGATTTCCAGAGGTCCCTTCCAACCCCTAACATCCTGTGACCTTGTCTTTAGGTGTTTAAACACTGAAAAGAGTGACACATAAAACCAGAAAGTATGTTCAGATACATTCTTCTAACAGTCTTGAGTTTTATGTGATAGTGGTTTATTTAACTGTGCTAAGCTCTGGGGTCTGGCTAGCCATTAAAGCATATTAGTCCGATTGTAAAATGCTGGGTTTTCAACTTTTCTTTAAAGTTGAAATTTTATTGTAGTGATTGGCATATCTGAATTTGTTGCCCTGCCTGCTGCAGTAGTATGTATTTTATAACCAGCATGCTTTTTGTCACTTTTCCAAACATCAGAGTCCTTATACTAAAAATATTGTTTGTGGTGTGAGGATTTTTCTCTAGGAAATGCACCCAAGTTATGGCACAAATTCAGCTTCTTAATACAGCTGCTAAACTCCTTCAAACCCATGTTTTAGTGCACTCCTACATGGCAGTAGCACAGCTGAAAGTATAGGACAAACCGCATGTAGAATAAAGTAACTTTGCTTTACTTCATTTAAAGTCGTAAACCCTAGCAAAGCAGCACAAAGTACAGATGACTGGCCCTGGCTCCTGAGTCTAAGGGGCTTCATTAAAGCTTATTGGAGCAACAGGAATTTTGCTGTGGGTTTCAGTAGGTATGGTTGCAGAAATACTTAGCCAGTTGGGAGCAGACATAGGTTAGCTGCATGATTAATGTAATTAATTGATAGTGATCTGGACTGAAAATAGTAATTAACTTAAGACTTAACTAATCTGTTCATTATCAATGTGTTTTCATCTGCATTAAATAAATACCATCTTCCTAAAGCTCAGCAAAGGCAAAATAGTAAGACTGATAATTGTGGGATGGTTGTCCAGAGTACATGATGAGCATCTGTGAAGACTTCTTTAAACAGAAGACAAATGAATGAAACAAACTGTCCCAGCAGAATGCTCTAGTGTGGTCCCATTTCATTGGGAAGCCCCCTGTTAATTCAAAGCATACTGCTGTGGTTTTACTGTCTGCCTCTGTCTATTGAGATTTCATTAACTGTTATTGTAGTGGTTAAGAAGCTACACACTTGTATCACCAGTCCTTCCTGATATTAGTTCAGTTATTTGTTTATATTCATGCTAGAGTGTCCTGGACCAAATCAGTGATCTCCTAGTCTTCTAATAGTAGCCAGTGTGAGATACTTCAAACAAAGGTGTGAAATGTGCTGTGATGGAAAAATCAGAAATTAAGGGCATGCAGGACAGGATTCTTGAAAAAACAGCTGGAGCTGAACTAACATCAAAGCACAAGGCGTAATTAGTGTCTAGGGTCATAAGATCCCAGCGGATTTTGAAAGTTACTTGTTATGTATGAAGCCTTTTGCTCTTCTTTGTGATGCATGGGTCTCATCTCTGATCCATTTCAAATATAGACACTGGTGTACAGAAGGTCACAAGAAGAAGAAAATGTTTGTAAAAAATACTAGTTAAGAATATTCAAAGTTAAATATTAGAGGCATCTCCTAACTCTAATGCTATCAGCTGTTATATCTTACTATGCAAAGAGGCATTTAAATCTCACTAGATTTCTCAGCGTTATCCCCTGTGAATGGATGTTCACATATAGTGGGAGACAACATTTCTTGAATACCTGAAGGGGGGCCTACAGAGAAGCAGGGGAGGGATTTCTTATAAGGGCATATGGTGATCTGACCAAGGGGCAATGTTCTTAAACTAGAGCAGGGTAGATTTAGATTGGATGTTAGAAAGAAGGTCTTTACTATGAGAACAGTGAGACACTAGAATGTGTTCCCCAAAAGAGTTGTGGATGCCTCATCCCTGAAAGTGCTTAAGACCAGGCTGGATGAGGCTTTGAGCAACCTGGTCTAGCAGGAGGTATCCCTGCCTATAGCAGGGAAATTAGATGATCTTTAAGGTCCCTTCCAATTCAAGTCATTCTGTGATTTACTGTTTAGTGTAGCAGCCTTTGCTGATTATGGAGTCACTCAGTTTGCATCGTAAGGATTTCTATAGATTGCTTTGGCCTCTGTTGTGGTCAGCAGCTGGGGATAGCCAGGTACTTGGGACACATTGCTGACATCATTCCATCAGCTAATACATGTTACTGTAATGTGTCTTTTTGATAAAACCTTACACAACAGAGCACCATGACTTGTGTAAGACCACACACAGAGTGAAGGACTCAAGTGTTTGGCTCTGAACAAAGTTTTCCTTATGACTCTCTACACTTCAGTGTTTCATTTCCAAAGGTATTTGTGCCTATATGACATTTTATGAATAATAATTATCTGGTAATATCTATTAATACATTTATAATAGGTTGTTGCATTTTTTTAAATTATAATTAAAAAACTTATTGAGCAAAGCAACTTCTCAGGTAACTCTGGAAGAACTTACCCCATAAAACAATTTCTTCTATATCCTGATAAACATCTTACTTCAGTTGTCTGTGAACTGGAGGTTGCTCTCCATAATTCCCCATTTACCTTTCTGCTATTTTTTTTTTTTCCATGATGGAATTAAGTCCTCTTCTGTGAATTTGCTTGTTAGCACTTTCTCTGTTCATGTCCTGTCAGTGCCTTGACAGTCAGTCTTTCAATGCTTCATCTCTAAACATGATTTCATCTAATTGCATATTTGAACAACTCAACAAATCATTATTAAGAGACTCTTGTTTTTGGAGAGGATGTTTTGGCTTAGCCATTGCTCTGTGTATTTTTTGAGATGCAGGGGTGTGTGGGCAGAAATTAAGACTGATGTCTGGCTGCTACTTTACTTTTTCTGTAGCTCTATGAATCTGAGCTGCTTTCTATTTTCTTCAACAGTAATAAACAGCACATCCCCCCAGCTAAGCAGACAGTCTCGGAAGAATCTGTCAGCCTCAGAAGAAGCATTGATTCCAAATCTTTTACTTCCTGAGGAAATGCTACAAATGCTTCCTTTTCTGGTTTGAACTCTGCTTCAAAATACGTACTTCAGGTTGACTTGAATTCCATTTAGGAGAACATTGTTTTCTTTTTCTTGAAAAAGTTCACTGAATTGCCCTTGATTTAAAGCAGTCCCCTGGAGCTGTAGGGATGTACCTAAGTGTGGTGCTTCCAGGAAGGTGGAACAAGGTTGGGTGGGTTTTTTTTTTTAATGTTTTAAAAATCACAGCTTTAGATGTAGATGCTTAAATCTGCAAGCAGTATTCTGACAAAACTTGTTTCTCTTTAATCTGACCAACAGTGGTAACCTGACCTAAGCTTAATTTGAAACAAGTACCTAGCAGAGTTTTACCTTAAATTAAGAAAACTTTTCCTTCTCTGCTCCTCACAAACCTTCTCCTGGAGACAAGACTACATAAAGGCAAGGTTTAATCTAAACCATGTTTAGGGTTAATTGCTTGCACACAACATATAGGTTTAGACTTTGCTGCGCTGAGAGAAGAGGTTACTTAATTACTAAAGCCATCCATCTTTCTCCCAGACACATACCTGTTCTTTGTCATGCTCTCTGTAGGAGGGAGTGTACAGGGAGAAGTGACACGAAGGTCACTGGAACGTGACTGGTAATGCAACCCGCGAGAAAGTCTCCCACTTGGCCACCAGGTGGCACTAGGGCTGTACTGATGGAATTAATAAATCTCCTTAGGTTCTGGTCTTAGGTTTTAAGGTAAAGTACAATAAACCCCTAGTCCACCCCCACAAAAGTGTCTGGATAAATGCACCCACCAACACTGGAGATTAGCTGCATCAGACACTATCATCTAGCTAATAAGCCCTTATTTTAACAGTCAAGAACAACACTTGTGTTCATCTCTCATCACCCCAGCTCTTCACTGGCGCTTTCTCATAATGCTTTGTTTTAATCTGAGGTTGCAGCTTCAGAACCAGCAAGTAGTAGCATTGTTTGAACTAAGTTGCAAGAACAGCCTCATTTATGCAATTTTTGTTCAAATACTTTGCCCAGCCTACATCGCCTTCCTTCCTTTGCAGGTGCCTCTCTTTATTGCTTGCTGGGCAGAAATCTTCATGTGCACTGACTGTCCAGTCACCACAGCAAACAGAAGCCAAGGGAAGGGGTGCAATGTAAGCTCATTCGATAAGAATTCTAACTTAGATTTCTCTGTTTACAATCTAGTTTAACAGTCAGATTTCCAGAAAACCTTATTGACGTTATCAAGTTTGGTTGAAAAGTTTTATACTCTGTGACTACTTAGGTGGGAAGATAAGCAGAAAAGACAGTACCACATGTACTTCTTTTCCTTTTTGTTTTTCAAGATAATGGGTGGATAGGTTTTTTTTAATAGAAATAAGGATTTCCTCTACACACTAACTGGAGGGTTAAAGAAGTGTGCCAGAGCTCCCAGAATTGAATAATGCTGTGACATTTGGGGGGGATCTCTAAAGCTTTTGAATATTTACAAATTTTGAAGTGAAGAAGTGATAACTAAGTTCTTGCACAGCTGAAATTATTCCTGTGTTTGGACAACATGAATTTTCAGGAAGAAGAAAAAGGTTTTCATCCTAGGAACCTAAGAACCAAATGTTTTACTGAATACAAGATACACAGTTATACCCTTTCCTCTTAAAATTAATCATCTGTGCTAAAAGCCAACTGCCTTGCTTTTGGCATATGTTCTCACATACATTTTCTCTTGCTACATCCCTGCCATAAATCCCTCTTCCTCCTGAAGAAAGGACAGCGTGGTTTTGTGCTGTACTTGGTCATGTGGGTATCACACACCATGGGGTCTGTGAACTGCTACATGAAAAATAAGACTATGGTATTTCTAGACGTCTCATTACCAGGCATAGCGGTATCTGAATAAAATTAATAGTTATCTTTATTTTATATCACCAAGAAAACTAACCCTGTAAGTGACTGGAAGATTGGTAAGTTGAGTCAATGTCCAATATTTAGACTTAGCTATTGTAAGGACAGGATAAGCAGGAAGAGTTTTCTTCCTGGGCAGAAAGAAAACATCTAAAAATTTTTTCTTGTTACTGAAACAATTTAAGGATGGAAGAAAAAAGGAATTGTATCAAACTAATGATTCTACAGCAGCAATCCCATGCACTATTATTCTGCACTGAAAAATGTAGCTGTTCCTCAAGCAAAGTTAACACTTTTTTTTAAATAAAGTTGGAAGTGATGACTTTATGATACTTTTTTTAATTCACATTATTCCTGGATTACTCTAAACCTTATTACCCTACTAACCTGTTGAAGAATACACTTCTTCCAAACTTAAATTAACCAGCATAAATGAAGAGAGTGACTGCCCTGAAGTAATTCTAAAGCTTAAAAAAACCCAACCAACTAAAAACCATCCCACACAACCCCTTTTCCCACTTTGCTACAAAAAGATTAGTGCAGAGAGAAACTATTCTGAGATCTTTTCTGTATTTCAACTGGTGTAGCCAAAAGCCTTACCTCTTTGTGTTAAACTTTTTAAGCAGTTTGGTATGAGGAAGTTGTTTTGGAAACATCAAAATTATTTTTATTTCCTCCGTGAGTTGTTTCTCAACTGGAAAAAAAAAAGGGGGAGGGGGAATATACAGATATCTAGAGCAGCTGTATGTCTGAACACTGATGTAAATCAGGTATGTTTGACTCAAATCAGAAGAGGGACAAGCTGCTCTGAAAGAACATTACCAAAATAGCATGTTCACATTCACTAGCCCTGAAATTTAACATAACTGGATACTGTGAAAGAGGGTTACAATCTAGTATTTTTGCCATGTAGACTTGTTCCTATCAAATCAAGACTTACTGAGTTGCTCACTGAGTTTTCATGGAAGAAGTGTGAGCTATACAAATTACATAGGTAATGGATTGTTTGGTATTATAATTTATTTGTATACAATCATTGTGTACTCTGCCTGTGGGTACAGTGAGTTCAGTGCTGCATGATCCCTCAGACAAAGCAACCACAATATTATGGGACTGTTTGAACTGATGACAATGTGAAGGAAGAAAAGAAAAATACAACGACCTGGCAAATATATTTGGGGTGGGGGTGGGGAAAGACCAAACAGTCACAGCAGTTAACTGCAACAAATACTTGGATGGAAGTGGGAGCAGTCTGGTTAGTCTCTAGCAGCTGGCTGGCTCATCTACTGCATGAGCACCTTCAACAACAGCTTTCACACACTTGGCCATTGTCTGGGATGCTCTACTGATTGAATCTGGAAAAAAAAATTCAAACATGTCAGTGCATTAGAACTGTTCCTTTTCAAAACCATAAACAGGCACAAAGAGATTTAGTACAGGACTGTGTTTAAAAAGGATAAAGAAAACTGCTTAGTTGAAAATACAGACAAATAGTCTGAGCTTTATGTGTATTCCACATCAGTTTACTGAAAAATTTTGTTTCTTCAGAAGACTCAAATCCTGCATATTCTCCTAGTGGAAAGCTTTACATGCCTCATAAGAATCTTACTGTAAAACTAAGTAGAATGTATTGTTGATTTCTGAGTGGAAAGGCCATACAGTACATACCTGTCATATAGAAGTCTTTTATTGTGAGCTGGGGTGGAACAAGTGGTTCAGCAAGAAGCTGCTGCTTCACTAACTGGCAGAAAAAAAAAGAAGTCAGGTTTACAATAGGAACTCATTACAAAGCATTTGTTTACTGAATTCTGCGCTTAATGCGGGTCAAAAGATACTTGTAGTACTGCATATGAAGAAGACCCATTTTTAAAAAGAGCGTCAAGCTATGAGCACTAAATCATGCCTAGATGCTTCAGCTTTGATTACCTTTGACAATTCATTTGCCTGGGTGAAGTAGTTAGCTTCTTCCACATCATCATATCGAACCAGATTAGGAGATACTTCCTCTAAACGCTTCCGTATTTGATCAAGGTTCTCATAAGGCAAGGTCAACCCAGCCATCTAATTGATGGACAGAAAGAAATGCCATCAAGTCTAGGCATTTAATACCTACTGTTTTAGATGATCAGTGCATTAACATACCTAAAGTAAAACCAGGAAAAATCTGCTCCTGAAAACACAGGCAATTATAATAAAGTACAAACTCAAGCATCCACAGAATTCTGCTGGACTTCTCATGCCCACAGTTAAGTCTTCCCAACATCAAAATACTAGGCTGTCCCGTTTGCTATGCAAAGAAAAACAAGAAGTACTCTTGTCCTTACATACAAATATACTTTTTCCCTGGTTTATCATCAAATCAGATCAAAATTGATGCAATTATCAATGCATCCTGTTCCCAGTGATTCGTAAGCATGTATCTGACCTTATCTAATGATACTAGATCTTGTCTTCAGAGTTCATGGTGCTTGCTTTCTAAAAAGAAACTGCATCCTCCCAAAGAAACTGCATCCTCCCACCAGTTTCCTGTACAGCACTTCATGAAGATTTTCTGAATTTGCACACAAAGCTTCACCCCTTACATATTCCAGTAGCATACAGCAGCTACAATATTAGTGCAATCCTCAAAAAGGCAACAATTTGATTTAACTTAACAGAATTAACAAAGGCTTCAATATAAAACATTACTTCTTAGGACTATAGTCAGCTATTTCCCTGAAAATGGAACTCTCTTGTGAAAACACATTTCAATATAAAAGGAATTTAACCTCTGGGTATCCTTTTATTAGAAGCAATTTATAACAGCAACAGTACCTCAGAGACAGCTCTAATAATTCTCCAGTCTTCCCTTGCCATCCCAGGTGGTGTTACTGCTACTCTTGTCTGCTGGGCCCTACCTTCAGTATTCACATATGTGGCTGCTTTCTCTGTATATGCTGCTCCTGGGAGAATAACATCAGCCATGGGAGCTCCCACATCCCCATGATGTCCTAAATAGATGGAAACAGCACACAATTCTACAAGATGCGAATAAATCAAAATAAACACTTTGCTAACACAATAAAGAACTCCTGTTTCCCCAGAAAAAAAAAAAAAACAGTTTCTAAGGTCTGCTTAACCAGTAATATAAAGCCTGTTAGGCTGAGTACTCTGAGGTCTCACTTGTCTAATACTTTAGGGAGAATGAATGAACTAGAAGCAGTAGTAAATGGCTGTTCAGTTTCTATAGCCACTCACTGTGGGGGTGCTCCTCAAACAAGGATGCTTAGTGAATTAAGACCATGTTTTGGTGTGACAGAACAGTTGGGGAATCAATGCCATTTTGTCTGCCAGCTTTGAATCTGTGTTCCAGAAGACCTAACTAGCTTACAGTGCTTTACTACTTAACAACAGAAACAGGTTACCAAATACGTAACCAGTATCTCAAGTCATGTGTGGAATTAAAAAAAAAAAAAACACACAACTTTATGGACAAGACTCCTGAGTTGGGTGATGCATCTTTGATGGAGTACAGCAGAAAAAAAGACTAGCATTCATTGAAGGGTCAAATATATTTGTAAAATATGCCAGTGTTTGAGCTTTCTCTCCAGCTATAACACAGCAACATTTCTTAAGTTACAGCTATTGATTACCTTGATAGATGATAAAACAATCCTTTGGCAAATCCTGGCGGGTTATACAACCTGAATCTGCTCCCAAGAGATACAACACTTTGGGAGGATTCTTCCTAATTGTCTCTACTCCTGGTTTGAAGCCCAGATCCAAAGCAGCTACCTGGCTTGCAACCCTGTAAGAATAAATGTATTATGACTTTAAGTTAGTTCAGAATTCCCTCTCTTCCATCAGAACAGACTTAAGTTTTGTTGTGTTTTTTTTTAAACTAAACATTACAGAGGGAGATTAAGAGGTCTCCAATAGTAACAGAAGAAGAAGGAAGCATAGTCAGCTGAAGATTTTGACAGGAGTATTTGACAGAATATCAGGTTGGTTTTGCATTTGGACAAACTGATGCCATTTGAAGAAATCTTGCCTATTTAAGATGGAATAGAAAAACAAAGGCAGATGTTCCAACTCAAGGCCTAGTGGCAGGCAGCTCACTTGTCATCTGGAACAGCAAGGTTTACATTTCAGCATGAATTGAACTCAACAGGCCTTTAATTTAGGGTACTCATGAAGAAGATGAAATACCAGCTACTCTGAGGGATCTAAGACTTAAGACCCCCATTTTATCCCTTCATTTATTCCATATAAAATACTTCTAAAGAATGAAAAAAATTTTTTTGGCAGTCTTTTCCTTTTTCAAAGGAAGTTTTGCATAATCCTGCATAATCAGGTTGCCAGACTTACAATTATATTTTAAAGAAAATAAAAGCCTCTCTACAGATCCTTCACTGTTACTCACATTTGCCTGACATAGACAGACATGTACATTACAGTAAGTTAAGTTGCTTCTTACACTTAAGGTAGAGAGGATGGTGCACCAAAACCATGAAAGTCAGTAATATGAAAGACTGTCAAGCCACATGTAAAAAAGGTATTGTCAGTGTTCTTTAACTCATCAGTGTTTTGGTATTAAATGTTTCAGTTTCAATAGCAGGATTTTCTATTGAAATTTCCTTCAGAGGACTAAGCCCTGCTCTTGCTATACTAGTTTAATGTCTTTGAAGCTGCTTTTGGCAGGACTTTGAGTCTATAAATCTGCACACCATGACATTTGCTGAAATACTTTTTCCTTTACAGAGGTTATCAATTTGATTGATGGAGCTTTAGAATAAGGAAAGACTGTCTGAAGAGAAGCTTGCCTATTAAAAGCAGTAATATCCCAATAAATCAAATAACTTAAGATCAAAACCCCTGAAATTAAAAGATTTGAAGCTTTTCTATTAAATACTCAGTTATGAAACTGCACAATAAAAGGAATATTATAAGAAACCGTATTATTGAAATACACTTGCCATTTTGTTTGGTTTTCTTCCTCTAGATAAAAAACAATCATTTTAGTAAGTAACATGGGTCTGCTGTGCATTCTACTGAGCACCAGGGCAATATTATTAAGCTCTCTTGTGTTCTGTCCCTCTTAAATTGTACATTTAAAAATAATAGATTAATAAAATCTCATGGAGAGCCTGAAAAGTTTGCTAGGTTATGGAACCCATTTTTATTAAAAAGTTTCTGCTAGTTTGTACCTGTATTTTTTTGTATTCCCTGCAGGTTCTAACTGCGTACACTGCTTGTGTGTACTCAAAGAAATGTGCACACATTGTGGTAATTTGTGTAAGCCCAGCTTGAGGGAAAAAGTGCCTCCCAAAAAGAACTAAAGCAAACCTGTGGAGGATGTTCATGACTTTCCAATCGGAACCAACACCGCTCTTAGTCCTGGCATTTTGTGCAATGGTGGAAACGGCAGCATGAATAGCTGCTCCATCACTGCGCTGCAGCGCTGCACTACCCACCACCACCATTGGCTTTTTGGCCTGGTCAAGGACCTGTGCAAGCAAAGAATCAAGAAATTCATTCCATAGCTCTGAAGACAGTTCTTGGTACAGACAATGTAATAAATCCCATTACAACTACACAATTCTCCCATGCAAAGCTGCAGTTCTGAAACGGTCATGGTCACATTTAGTGATAAGTCAAGAGCAACTGTTATAAGGAGTACACTACCCTGTCAGTACATAACTGTACCCTTGCTAAACAGTCATTTCAGTTCAGCAACAGCTGAACAACCTGCTTTATGTAAGGAAATATTTCAGGAGTTTCCTGTGCTGCAAAGTTTTACACTCCTGAATATATTAAACAGTTCACATACTTGGTGCACACTGATCACTACCTCTTTTCTGCATTTGATTAAAAGCAAATAACCCCACATGCAACATGGTACTTCTCTTCAAATCTATCTCTGCGGGGAGTTCATTATTACTCAATAAAGCTGAAATTTTAACAGTCACGCTCTTAAGTTGTGTGTACCTTAGAGAATGCATGTTTCCCAGAAGCAATGTCTTCAAGTATCTGTGGGGACTCTCCCAGATGATCATATGTGTACGTTAAATTTACAGGAGACCCAACAAGGGCCACTTGCAAGTCATTGTGAAGCCAGCTGAAAATAGAGCAAACATTTTAATAACAAATTTTAGAACACGGTGTTTTACTCAAAGCCACTAATTAAAACTTTATCAATAACTTAAAATAGGGTGACAAGTCTTTCAAGGGAATTTAAATGTAATTCATTGTTTTGGTAACATTGAGCATAGGATTCTTCTGACTGTTAAACAAGCTTAAGGTTTTTTCACAAGGACTGTATCTCTATGTACATTGTGGGACTACTGCAGCAATACACCTTACGTGGTAAGTTCATAGCTCAGTTCCCTCCTCTCCTCAAACTTCTGCCAACTCAGCAAAAATAAGGTTTCACAAAATGAGACACTACAAATTTAAGATGTATTTTCCAGAGTTAGGCAAAACCAAACCAAAGAGAATAAACCACCACACAGCTACTATTAAGTTTATTTAGCCTGTCATAACTCTTAGCTACTTCAAAATTCACGTTAAGTCATTTGTATAAGGAAAGAATTCTGAATTTGACAGCACTCACAGTTTTAGATATCCACTGATTTTTAGATCAACAGAGAAACATGTAGCTAGTTAGAAAAAAAAAAAAAACAACTTCCAGTTTCTCTTAGCACAGACTTATAAAAACACATGAATCATTCATAAGTTTAATTGCATTTTTTACTCTCAAAAGATTAAGGCCACTATTGTTTAAAATTATGTATTTTGGAAGATCTCAGCATTATGAAGGTTAGGCCTTCTATAAATCTCATTTGTCTCCTGCTGACATATCTTGAAGTGGCATTAGTTATGTTCATTACTTGCCAAAGAAAAATGGTAAAATTGAAAGACTACTTGTAACAAAGGAATAAATGTCTGAATATATGAACTTACGTGAAATGTCCAAGTAAGAATGAACAAAACACTACAGAGAGAAGACACACCCTTTTTCTACACATATGTCACCAGTCCCTTTACTAAAAGGTGAACTAAATCCAGTGAGTCCATCTAGATGAAAGCTCTCAACTTACTACCTGAAGCTCCATTTGAGAGCCTCTGTATCAAATCCAGATGGATTCACATATTTATTCATTACCAACAACTACAAACCTCTTTCGAATTCTAGCATTAAAAAGCGGTGCCTCAAAGCGTGGATTGGTGCCAACCAGAAGCAGAACATCTGCCTCCTCCACTCCAGCAATCTTGGTATTAAGCAGGTAGTTAGAGCGTAAATCTGTGCTATATCAAAAAGATACAAGAAAGAAAGCGGATGGGAATTCATTATAGGGAAGGAATGAATATATGGTAAATATTTTTTCATCTCAGGAAGAGGAAGAAGTAATTTCTCAATCTGAATTACTAACCCAGTAAAATATTAATGGGATTACAATGTAGGTATTTCCTACATTCACTGTTATTGTCAGCCTTTCCAAACTTCATCTATTGTTGCACAGTTTACAAGATCGTAATTCTACTGTAGTTGTCACAAAACAAATAATAACAGACTAAATTACCCAATGTACAACAGTTCAACCGACTTTTAGTAGCCTACTGTTAAACCGCAGCAGCCTCAACATGTAGTAAAGTGTGCAACCTTTGCTGTAATAGAGACTAATAGAGACTAATTTTGTTTGAACTCTTACCCAGCCCCAGCAGTAGGGAAGACCTCTTCAGTGCAAAGCGTGTCACAATTTACTCTATTCAATAAGTCTTTCAGAGCTATTAGCGCTTCTGCGTCCACCAGTCCTCCTACAATTGCTGCTACTTCTTTACCTTCAACAGCCTGTAGCTGTAGAGAGAAAGTATAAAAACATGAGCTAAAGAAACCATTGCAATGAATTCCCATTTGGCCCAAGTAAACGTCTGTTACATTAGGCTGTGCCAAAGCTAGAAGTGTAACCACTGGTCTGATAACAGTGTCTGCCTTCTGCAAGGCAGCAACTCTAGGCCCTTCAGAATCCATGGTAAGCAATGAATAGCTCTATGTATTCTATGCATTTCTCTCTCATTTGAGTTATTGCTCAGATATGTCTAATTCCCACTTGGTGGGGTGAGGAGAGGAAGACTGGTGAATGCTTTCACTTCAATGAAGCTACAGTGCAGACAGAATACAAACTTCCATAAAACGAGCTCAGGTAGTGAATTCAACTCAAAGGTATTATCCAAGAGGCAGTAGCTTTTGTTACAAACCCCACTACTGTAGCATGGACAAAAACTTCTGTGAGGAAAGTTCAATTGCAGTTATTTCAATTCTACTTCATCCCACAAAAATTTTATCAACATCCAGTGCAGTGATGCAGAACTTCATTTAAGCAGCAATCACCACACAGAGAAAGAATTGAGGCAAGCACAGTTTAAATGCAAGTAATACAGAATAAACAGAAGTGGTGATAGCATGATTTAAATAAATTTAAAACTTATTCAGATAGATCAAAATTGGTTCCTCCTAAATTTCTGAAGGAACAGTTTAGCTTCCTATTTAAATAAAGGTCATTCCTCTACCAATGCCCAGATGAAATCACAACAGGGCGAAGTTCTTCAGACAGTCTAATCCAAGAAACTAGAAATAACAACTCAAAAAAAAAAAAAATTAAGTACAAATACAGTGGATTTGAAGTCAAATGCTCCCTTCTAACCTTAAAATAAAAAGCCCTTTTCTATGTAACTATTTTCATATTAACCATTATAGTATGTCCAGCTTTAGAAATGAATTTTATGCTACATATATCGAAAATTGTTCTTACCACACCAGCAACACGAGTTAATACATCCTCCCATGAGGCATACACAAATAGTCCTTTCTCATTTTTGATCATTGGCTGAGTAAGCCTCTGGCGCTTCAGACCATCATAAGCAAACCTAAGCAAACACCACTAATATTATTAAAGATCAGAGACAAAGATAATTTTGTATATAAATGGTATATAAATATTTTCTAAGATTAAGTTTTCTAACAGCTTGAATGAACATAGAAGGGAAACACAAGAAATATTTCCCCGAAATTTGAACTTTTCCTTCTCAAAAACAAGCAAAAAAAAGCGATACAAATAAAAAGAGTTTGGGGGGGGGGGGGGGGGGGGGGAGAGAAAAGCTACAAACAGGAATTAGAAAACTCAGAAACTTCACTTATAGTATTAAAAACATGTTTTACCAATTATTCTTCACTGTAACTTCACAATATTAGCAGTGGGATGCAGAAGTCAGTGATACGGTGCACGTTTTTGGTTCTGCAAAGTGTGCTTCTAATGCATGCATAAACACAAATACATCTACAAACACCTCTCACACACCTTGTTTTGTCAGAAATCCATTCCTCATTGATATCTTCATGCAGCCTTGGCAAAATTCTCATCACTTCTCCAGTTCTTGTGCTTACTACAATGTTGCTTCCAAGTGCATCAAGAACATCAACTGACTCTACCTTCCTGTTTAAAACAAGTAACCCATTTGCAGTTTCCTATATACAAGCAGCAACTGACTGCATAACAAATGATGTTTAGCTTCAGATAATATGCATGCAAGAGTTTAGTTTCACAAGGTATTTTAAACAATATCCCAACAATTACTGAGTTAATGAATTTTCCTTCATACACATTTTTTTACTGAGCAATCAGCGCAATCTATAAGATTTAGGGCAAAAATCGGGTCACAATCTACAACCATAACATTCTTCCTTTTCTTGAATGAGTTCTGAGTCAATAACAAAACTGGTGTTAGATTCAGTCTATGGAAAACTATACAACAAAACCACAGAGAATAAAAACCCTCAGTATCACAGATGAACATATTCTAAGATAAAGTGTATGGGAGAAACAGAGCTGCATCTGCAGTATGAGTTAAGATACATACCTTGTCTCCCATGGACGTGCAGTAAAGGCATATGGCTTTGAGGTAAGAGCACCAACTGGGCAGATGTCAATAATATTTCCTGATAACTCAGACATGAACATCTTTTCAACGTAAGTACCAACTTGCATATCATTTCCTCTGCCGGTCGTTCCCAAGTCATCTACCCCTGCAACCTCACTAGCAAACCTGGTTGATGCGAAAAAGAATGAAAAACAAACCTGGAATGTACACTACCGCCACAGCACAGTTTTAACCCCTCTCATTTTCCTAAGATAAAACATTAACCTTATACTTGAAATACACCATTAAGAAAAAAATAATAATTTAGATGCATCAGTAAGCACCAACACATGCAGGACTGTACATCTGCAGAATTTTCATTCAGGCAGGGCTACGAAAATTAGGTGGAGTTAAATCAAAAGACAGAGCTGCTTAGTGCTCATTCAGTTTCACAGTCTGAGTCCAAGGTTAGACCTGACTAACAAATTCTTTCTAGAACTAGGGAGGTACCTTGTGGTTTTTATCTGGTTCAGATTAGCTGGTATTGAATCTCAAGACTACAGGACAGCATAAATATAGCTACCAGAGGCTGTCAAGAATAAATAAATAAATCTTGCAACCACAGCTGTGGAAGTCACTTACTGCTTTAAAAATCTGTTCTGCCACCAACGCCATGGGACCAATTCTGCCCTAAAAATTCAGATTTCCTTTTCATGTTTTGACTCTCCCTCTATTTCCTGCATGACAGCTGTCTGATAGCTCTGGGAAACCTGCTATAAGTCCCCAGCAGAAATAAATTTCTTAATTACAGCTGGAAAAGAAGTTTAAAAGTGTATGACAGTAGCACCTGATACAAATATGACTGTGCGGTACACTCTCCAGTAAAAAAGCAAGGGTGTTACCTGATACATCGAGTGCACTGTATACACCGAGTCATGATTGTCTTGACTAACGGGCCAATGTTCTTGTCCTCCACCGCACGTTTTCCCTCTCTAAATCTACTCCTATCACTGCCAAACATCATTGATTGATCCTAGAACAGACAACAGAAAACAAACGTATTCAGGCTGTTGGAAAGCAGAGCCTTATCTAAGAAAAGAGTACTAATATGCAAGCCTACACAACTTAATTGGATATTGTACCTGTAGGTCACATTCTCCACCCTGATCACAGATAGGACAGTCCAATGGGTGATTTGCCAGCAGGAACTCCATTACACCCTCTCTGTTGGGTTCAGGAATTAAAGTGAACATCAACGTGGTATCATTTAGCAGACAGTATAAGTAATCAGCTATACAAAGCTAAAAGAAAGGTACCTTGCTTTCCTGGACTTCTCAGAATTTGTCAGTATGTTCCAGCCCTTCATAACTGGCATGGCACAAGCAGCAACTGGCTGCAATCATCATAAAAAAGCAAGCATAAACATAACATATTTCTTCTCAATATGGGCACAAACCCAAATCTTCCCCTCCCTCCAAATTCTGTTATTAATTTAACATGTAGAAATAAAAAGTCTGCAAGGAAAAAAAATAGAAAATCTAACCAATAACAGTAACTAGAAACCATATTTATAAATATCTGCTACATAAAAAGGTTAAATTAGCTGCAATTTTTAAAGCTGAAAAAATTTAATTTCAGATTCTGTTTCAAGAAGTAGCAAGAAGAAAGTTTTAATAGATACAAGGCAAATCAAAAGAGGTTTGTAGAACTTCTAGAACTGAAGCTCAGAGAGTGCATCATTTACAAGCCATGTATTTGGACAAAAGCTGTGCAACGAGTTTTGGTATAAAATTCTTCACAAGGTTACCGAAAGAGTTAACAAAAGCTCCTGCTTGAAAGTGAAACCCCTCCTACTTTACAGTCACACTGTGAGATAGGTCATAACCCAATGTTTCCAGGGATGCAAAAGCTCAAGCTATGGAATTCAAGTTGAGGTGAGCTAGAGTTTTTTATGTGAATATAAATGTGTAATTCAAGACTGAATACCAAAAGAATGCCTCAGATATGTGCCCATATTTCTTAATGGTGCTGAAGACAGCGATCAATCCTGAAGTCAACTACTATTTTACAACAGAAATCAATAATGCACTGATATAAACTAGTAAGTAAATACAATGTCTACTTCACTAGAACAAACCTGCAGACACTAACCCTACAGCTGAATTCAGAAGGTATCTGTTTGTGTAGTATCAGTGGAAAATGTGCTGTTGAAGCCTAACTTACAGAACATAAAAACGTATCTGACTGAAAATGCACAGCTACCAAATGCTCATGTCCAGCAGCGAGTAATCTGTAAGAATCTGAGAACTGACTTTGATCCAGAGGCAATCACTGTGGTCCAGTGGGGAAAAGGGAAAAAAACTGCACTGAGCCACTAAGTGAAAACAATTTGTGTACCAATGATAGTATGATTACTTGCAAGATTTAAAGTAGGCTTTAAGTGCAGCAGAGAATCACAATTCCTGTGAAACACACAGAATACCTTTGGAGCTTTCTCTATTTCCACAAGACACATCCTACAGTTTCCAGCAACGGAGAGACGATCATGGTAACAAAAACGAGGAATCTGAACTCCAGCCTTTTCACAAGCCTAGAAAGAATAAGAAATGAAAGGAAAAATTTACTTTAGACCCCTACTAAGAGTACTCTAATTCCTAAATATCCAAAGAATGAAAGATATGTTTTTTAAATAAACAGCATGTACTTTCACATTCTAACTCATTATACCACATCCCCACTTAATGACTTCTTAAAAAGAAGATTAGAAAAGAGATCTACTTGGGCTGGGAGATCCAGATAACATTTCTTCCCACACCAAGAATAAAGGCAGCAAATGACCAGCACTCTGAATTATAAGAACTAATTACCAGAAGGAGGCAATCCCTCAATCATGTGAGACACCACTTTAGTAAAATACACAGTTAAAAGGTTCTGAATGACTACCAGGTCACACACAGTTCAGAGCTAGAAATTCAACCAGAAGTTATCCAAGTGTGTTATTGCACCACATCAATTTTTGCAGCTGAGGTTCATGTTGGATGCATCTTCTTTCTGCCAACCATGGCAGATGCTTCTTTTCCAGTGACTCCTCAAAAGAATTTCTGGCACTTGAAATCACATCACAGTCAGGGAAAACACCCTTTAGAGAATTGCAAGACACAACATGAAGGGTTTTGTGTTCTTTGCTATATAGAAGATGCTGACAAGAAATGAGTCAGAGTCCAAATAAAATTCAGCATGCCAGCCCTCACACCTGAAGTACTGTGGTTCCTGGGTTCACCAACACAGGATGGCCATCTACAAACACCTCTATTTGGTTGCTGGCTTCTGTTGCTGTTGTACGTCCTAAGAGACACGAAGAAAGAAAACAAAAAGTTTTCAGTTACAGCCAAATACAAACCATCAAATCCCATGCTCCTTATCTTACAGTACTGATACAATTCCAGTTCTAGAAACAGTGCAACACAGAACTCAAGAACTGCAAAGTACACATACACACCCTTCCATAAGTGAAACACACCTAAATTCTATCACTATCAATACACCCATGCATAGACTAGAGACCCTTACCACACACTTTGGAGGACTTGGCAACCCCAGCTAAGGTCCTGCGGACAGCAGGTAGGCGAAGCATGGTCCTTTGGCAAGAAAGAAAACAGCACTGAGTTTTCATCAGTCCAAATGTTTGCTGATAAGTTTTTTAAGAGGCAAAGTAAAAGTTTCTACAGCAGTTACAAAAAAGTGTGTCGAGCTATGCTGCTTTCCTAAATTGCAAGACAAAGATAATTTCATGTAACTACCTATTCTTTATACATATGTCACCTTACATTATCATAAAATCATAGAATAACAGGTTGGAAGGGACCTCAAGCATCACCTGGTCCATCCTTGGGAAAAGACGCTGAACGTCATGATGATGAACAGCAGGCGGCCCAGCTCAAGCCACTAACTCTGCCAGAGCTGCCAGGAGTAGGAAGGCCGCACAGCCATCGAGAGCAGGCGACAGCTTCACTGCAACAGGATCGTGTTTACAAACAGGGCAAAAGCACACGACAGGCGCTCCGCCGCTGCCCCCGCGAGGGGCTGCCGCGGGCAGGAACCGAGCAGGCCGTCCACCTGCAGCGGGCCAAGGCGCGGCGCCCCGCCCGCCCGTTCTCCCCAGTTCCGCACCCTTAGGGTCGGAGCCGGGGCCTCGCCAGACTGCACAACTCGGCGCCAAGCCCCGCGTCCCCGTCCCTGCCGGCTGAGCTACCAGACGGGTCCCGGGGCACTCCGCCACAGCGTCGGAGCCGAAGGCACAGCTCGCGGCAGCGCCACCCGGCGCGGGGGTCACCTTGGAGGCGCCTCCCGCACATCCCTCCGATCCCGGGCTACCGAGACACCGCCGCCAGCCCTGCCGCGGCCGCTACCGTTACCTGGCGTGAGACGGGCGGTGGAGGTACCACAACCTTCCGCACCGCTGCACAGGATACCGTCCGCCTTGGCCTATCTGGCGGCAGCCTCGGGCTTTTCCGTCAGCCCCAGAGGCTCCTTCGGCAATCTCCGGAGGCAGCAGCCTCAGCGACGTCTGTCGCTTTCTGACGTATGAGTTCGGTAACCTTCGGAACTAAGCGCTTCGGGTATTTCCGTCAGATTATCGGCGACCGATAGCACTCGGCAATTTCCGCCGTTCTCCTGCCGCCTTTGCGGCCACCGTCAGACACGTCACCGTCAGCAATTTCCGTCTTCCTCCGCTCATTCTTCTCTCAAATCCGGATGTGTTGGGGAGGAGGGGACGATAGTAGAAGGAAGGGTAGGGGGAGGGGACGAAGTGCAAGGAATGTTACGGTACCCTTTTACACTGTGAAGTTTCCTGCGCTTTATCGGTAACTTCATATTTATAACTCTGATCTTTCCCCGCTCTTCTAATGTCCACTCCTCTGCGCGGCTTGCGCCAAACCCTAGTAAACCTGAGGAACTACTTTGCAGGGTTTTGCGGATGGATACGAGGGCGTTCACGTCACAGAGGAGACCTGAATACTATATAAGGGGAACGCAGAAGCTGCCGGGTCTCTTTGCGCGGCGTTTGGGCCAGGCTTGGAGGCCGTAGCGTCTGTGTCGCGCTGCTGCCGTCATGGGCTTCGGGGACCTTAAGTCCGCCGCTGGCCTCCGGGTCCTCAATGATTTCCTGGCGGACAAGAGCTATATCGAGGGGTGAGACGCAGCTGGGGGAGTACTGGTGTCCGGGAGAGACGAGCCTGGCCAGGCCGCGGTGTGGCCCGCTGGCCTGACGAGACCCAGCGCGGGGCGGGAGCCGTGCTGGCGCGGGGGGCTTGAGGGACGCGTGTGCTTCGGTCTCCAGCAGCTGCTGCCACAGAGCCGCTGTAGGCGGCGCAGCGCGGAGCTGGCTGAGTTCCTGGGTCGCTACAGCGTGCCCGCGGTGCCTAGCCTGGCGGCCTTCGCGCACTTAACGCGGCGCTCGCCGTTAGGCCTTGCAGCAGCCCAGCGGGCAGACTGAGTTGCTGCTGTAGCAGCAGCAGTTGTTCCTTCGTTCACCGAGGAAGGGGGTTAACTTCTGCTCGTTCTCCGCAGGTACGTTCCTTCTCAGGCTGATATAGCAGTCTTTGAAGCAATCGCTGCCCCACCTCCTGCAGACTTGTATCATGCTCTTCGGTGGTACAATCATATTAAGTCGTACGAAAAGCAAAAGGCAAGGTATGGTTAAACTGTGAAGGTGGAATATTGTGTACACACTGGCCTATGAAGTATTACATTTGTTCCTTCGATTTTGAACAACTGCTGTTTTTCACTGATGCCATGTTGCTTTTTGTGTTGTTGGAACACGAAGAGCTGTAGAAGCAGAACCTCTACTGTCAGTACGTTAAGCTTTTTACTTAGAGTTTAAGCAACTTGATTCTGCATTTTGTCAGTTGCTAACATTTCTGCTAAAATTTATAGGAAAAGCTTGATTTTTTTTTTTTTTGTTCCAGCTTTAGCATACAAAAGCCACTTGCCAGTAACTAACCCAATAAAGGTATCACGAAAGTGGGTTAGAAATTATTACAGGAGTCTTTAAAGATAACAGTATGTAGATACAATATGTAGATGTTAAATAAGGAAAATTACTGGTTTAGTTTTTTAGTCATGGAAGATAAAATCTGTGGTTTGCAGTGCAGAAGCACATATGAAGGTGAGGAAATATGATAGAACTGTATCTTTTTTCTTTTTTAGTGATATTAGTGTTCATGAAAGGTGCTGTATTGACATCCATGGAGACTGCAGGCCTCTCTAAAAAGGTACAGCATAGGAGCATAGGTGGTGTCTACGCTGCCACCTCTATGTGCCTCAGTCCTATTTGGAAGGAACTCTTGCAAAGATGGGTGGCTCAGTCACCACTCTCTTTCCAAAACTCTTAAAATGCTAAATGGGACTGAGATGATAAAGCTTCTATATATACAAAGTCCACTCTGTGGAAACTGAAGAAAACAGTTCCTGAAAACTGAAGATAGAAGTGTCACAAAACTAACAGCAGTACACAGTAGCAATAGAGCTACAGGGTTGTTCTAAGATTGCAGAACTACATGAGCTGTAGGAGAATTAACTCAGGGAATTCTGGTCTCTGTGTGCTGTTGAAAGCTAGCTCTTCAGAGTAAGGTATTCACTGACACTTAAAAGTCACAGGATCAGTTATGTTGCAGCAACCTGTTTCCTATCACTGTTAGTTTTTAAATGAAAATCTTTTAAGGAAGTGTGAACAAGAAGTTGATGACTCTTCCTGCACATAACATAATGCAGATACATGATTTCAAGAAACCTTTTTCTAGCCATATACTCACGTGGTGCAGCAGTGTTGGGCAGGGTCGTGTCAGCTTAGGTGAACAATCTTGGGATGTGGGATTTGCTCTGGTCTCAACTAGTATGTCAGGAACATTGGGGATTGTCTTTGGGGAGGGTCTGTTTTCAAGTAGTGGGAATTAGATTATTTTTTTTTGGTTGGTTGGTTGGTTTTGTGTTTTGTTTTGTTTAGCACAGCAGTATTTATATTGACATTTGGGTAGGTCCCTAAAATCTGCTCTTTTCTTTCAGCTTGCCAGGAGTAAAGAAGGCTTTGGCAAAGTACGGCCCTGCTGATGTTGAGGACACAACAGGTGCAGCCGCAGATAGCAAAAATGATGATGATATTGATCTTTTTGGATCTGATGATGAGGAGGTACTTGTGACCTTTTTGTATTAGAGATGGGTGGGGTTTTTATAAATACCCAGCTATGCAGATTTTTGCCTTAATAGGTATCAATTACTTAAGTTTATGACCTTGATACCAGATCATGCTTTGAACTCTCAAATTCAACTGTCTTTTTCTGCTCTACAAGCTTGACATGTAAAAACTCAGAGATAGAAAGGCACGTGTTTCAATGAACTGTCTTGTTTAATTTTGACTGGTTACATGATGAATTAAACAAAAAATCACCATCTTTCGGCTGATGATTGTGATGATTTGTTTTTGCCTGAGCAGACACCAGTCAGTTTGGTAATTCTTTAAAGATGTGGAGATTTGGTGCTTTTCTGTAACTTCCGATTTCTCTCTTAGGAAAGTGAAGAAGCAAAGAAGCTGAGAGAAGAACGCCTGGCCCAATATGAATCAAAGAAGTCCAAAAGTATGTCTACCAAGAGCTTGTCTTTTATGCTTGGGTTAATTTTCATGCATTTGAACAGGATATCTAGAAATACTAATTAACTGCCATTGATACAATTGACTGGAATGAGACACGAGTAATTGGCTTCATTTGAATTCCCTCTGCGCTTAGCCTTTCCCATAGCAGATGGGAACCTTAACAAAATTTTTGTGGCTGAGTTTTCTGTATAAATGAAGATAATCCCAGGATTTTCATTGAAGCTTTAGCGAAAAGGTTGCAGTTTTCAGTTCTCTCCACAGGTACTGGTCTGGAACTGTTTAGAACTGTAACAGTTGCAGTATTCCCCCTGTGGAAAAATAAACTGTTACACAGCATTAAGCTCCTACTCAGATCCTCTGACAAGGACTTCCTATGTAACAAACATATCTTGGTGTTTCCTTTGAGACTGTTTCTCAATAATATCTATCTGCATTTTTAGTGTTGGATACATGCATAGCTTATACTTAATGAAATGCATGTTAGGTATAAGGGGCCTGTCACAGCTATGTGAGGAAGTTCATGAGGTTTTGAATATTTCTAGCTTTTAATGGTGGTTTTCTTTCCCCAGAACCAGCTGTTATTGCCAAGTCATCGATCTTGCTTGATGTAAAGCCTTGGGATGATGAGACAGACATGGCCAAGCTGGAGGAATGTGTTCGAAGCATTCAAGCAGATGGCTTGGTCTGGGGATCTTGTAAGTAGATCGTTTGAAAGCAGGGAAGAAGGAGGTAATACGGTCTCTTAAGATAGTGTATAAACAGGCAGACTTGCAGTCAGTGTTTGGTGATCTGTGAAAATGTTGGTAGATAAAACAGGTGCAGAAACTGCAACACTATGCGACTTCAGTATCTTGACATACTCAGAAAGGCGTAGTGGTGCAGCAGCCAGGTGAAGATTCAAGTACAGGTCTCAGAACTTGGGCTCTGCTGTCCTGCACGGTCCCTAACCATTTCCTGATGCGGTGTAAACACCCATATACAAACACAGCAATGGGTTGGGGGAGGGACCACACACACACGAAAAAAAAACATCCCATACCTTTTGACCACCTTGTAATGAATGCTCTGATGTTGATTAAGCAGTCTGTGATGTGGAGCATACGACATTTGTTCATAAAACAAAACTGCAGATTGACTTTGGTCAGTTCAGTTTTAGATCTGTGTTTTGAAGAGATTCCACCAATCAGGCAGTACTAAATGCCTTTTTTTTTTTTTTCCCCCTCCAGCCAAGTTAGTACCAGTTGGCTATGGTATCAAAAAGCTTCAGATCCAGTGTGTTGTTGAAGATGATAAAGTTGGAACAGACATGCTGGAAGAGAGAATAACAGCTTTTGAGGATTATGTACAATCAATGGATGTAGCTGCTTTCAATAAGATTTAAGTCTTGATACATCTGGAATAAATGTAATTGCAAAAATTGGGCTGTGTCTGTGGGCAATTTAAACCCAGGGTTTATTCTGACTCATAAATGTGAAACTTGGTTGATGGGTAAAGTAGAAGCTAAACCTGAATGTCAGGCTTGCTCTAACATCCCACCATAGTGGGATCCATCCAAGAGCACAAGCAAAGGAAATAGAAGGCTGATCTGAAATGTTTGCTCCATTTATTGGGTAAGTTGCTACTCTGGAAATTTCTGTAATCCCTCTGGAAGGGAGGCATGATTTTAAGGGAAAAGCATCTAGAGAGCTCAGGCAAACTACAACGTTAAGGGTGGTGACTGCACAAATACATCATGACTTTTGTCAAAAGCTAAAACTTTGCTTCAGAGGGAGTGGAAATGAAGGTAAGTGCAGTGCACTGGAGGTGACAGGATAGTGAAACAGTTTTTACTGGACCCGAGTCTACCATGGTACTCTCATCTCATATGTGTACTTAGAGTGATTTTTCCTGTGAGATATGAAAACGTTAGCAATGAAATTACTTCAAACTTAACCTTTTCTGGGGCTTCTTGCTTAGTACGCTAAATAATGGTATTGATTAAAAACTGCTTTTTTGTTCCAAAGTGCCTGTGGGTCCTGTGCCTTTACTAGCCTGGGCAGGCAGGTGTTATGAAAGGTGCTATGAAGACAGAGGCGACCAGGGGGCAGCAGGCACCTTCTACACAGGCTCCAAGGCACTAACTGAGCATTGGCTAGTGCAGAGACTGCAGGCTTCAGCTACTGCATATGGGTCATCTACTTGAAATAGACTCCAGGCTAAAACCAAAAAAAATTAAAATCCAAATACTAAGTAGCATAATTAACACCAGTTTGAGCAGTTTATGTGGTTCCAGTTGGGTTTCTAGTTTGAGTTATCTTTTGTAAAGATTGAAGAACCTATCAATAAATTGTTCTCCAAAAATCTATCTATAGGACTGATAGAAATGTCAAAAGTTGTGACGCTTTTAGGCAAATGTTTCTAGGACTTCTGTTAACTGAGAGAATTGTGACCGTGAAAGGGAAGCCTTTTTTGTGCCGTGTTGGTCACTGGAACTAATGTGTCGTCCTGAAGCCTGACAGCAGCAGCTAAAACAATTTCTGTCACAGAGCATGTGTGCAGTTATCTGGCACAGCAGGTTCTCCTTTTTTTTTTTTTTTTTTTTTTTTTTTTTTTTTTAAAGGACTGCCAATTCCAGATTATGTAAGAGCTTTTGTTTTATAATTTTTCTCAAGGAAAAAAACAATTGCCTGACAGAAGTTTAAAATACAATTAAAGAATTCAAAGTAATTTTATAGGTTTCCATAAACTTCTAAGGGACTAGATCCATCCTATGTGTAATAAAAGCACAATACTCTTTCTGTGGCAGTTTTCTAACTGTGACTTCTGCTAAATCACAGGTTAGTTTTAGTGATCTTATGCATTAAAATGCATCAGAAAAAATGAAATATTTTGCCACAAAAATGTTATTTTCTTTTATTATCCTTGGCTGTCACTATTTCTGACTTCCTATTGAATGTGTTTCTTGCCTTTAAACTTTCCCTGATGTAGAAATTAAGGCTCCAAGTGGATTACATGGTGTAATAGACTGATTTATAGACTTGTAATGTGGCTAACAGTGCTGTGAGGCATCCATCTGACCTGACAAACTGGATTTGTGTTTAATTTATGCTAAGCATGCATGTACAAACTTGAGTGGCTGGGATTTCTTCTGTGGGTTGTGGTTTTTTGGTTTTTTTTCCTCCCACTTATATTAAAAGGAAACTTGCTGCATAGAAACAAAACTATGGAGAGCAGCCTACCCAGTTATAAAATGGTATGGGGGCAGGAGAAGCCCACAGAATCCACTTTGCTGGGAGCATCTGGGTATCTGCTGGCATATTGCTGTATTGTCTAAAAAACCCAAGATGTTAGTGTAAATGACGCTTCCATCACAAGTCTACCCTGTAAGTGAAAGAGCAGCAGAGCTGTTCCGTAAGTATGTGATACATAGGAAAGGGGTTCAATGGAAGTGTTGGTTACAAACTGATCTACATTGCTATCTCCAGAAGTGCAAACTGTTCAGGAAGTAGATAAGAGAAATAAAGTGTCAATAGCTACTATTGAGTTGATAGCTGATCATGGAATTGTTTGCCATGAAGTGTTTGGTTTGAGTTGGTTTTTGGTGTTCGTTTGGTTTTGTTTTTAATGGCATGATAAACCCCTTTATCTGGTCTTTTTCCCCATTGTGACAAGTGGAACAAATATTTCTCAAAGTAGCCTAGAAATGTTTTAAACACTTCAGGAAAAGAAACTTGAGTTACCTTTTGTTTGGGTAACTTTCATTACTCTTGGAGGCAATTCTGTAAGGGATCTTGGTGTGAGAGGCAGGAGTTGTATTGCAAAATACTTAATCCAACCAAGGCTGACTTTCTCCTTACTGGGTTCCATTCTGTTGTCTGCTTCTGGGGAAGCTTTCTGATAACACAGGCAAGATAGTATATGTATGTTTCCCCATTTGAAACACCAGTCTCTTTACTATATACCGTAGTATCTTTGCTCACAGAGATCATGTACAAGGTGACCTACATAAACCTTCATTCCTGCAGTAGGAGTCAGGGATTGTTTTCACTTTTCAAAATCTTTGGGAAAGAGTTCTAAAAAAGAGACAGTCACTGCCTATTACAGAGAAAAGCAAATGAACACACTCTTGAGAAACAACAAAATTTTACTACTTCACTGAGAGTACAGTCATGAGAGCAGTTCTAATACATCATTCTTACTTAGATGCCAAGAAACACATTAAGAAAACCTGCAATATGTTTGGTTTAGGCACATTGATCAGCACAGTGCCAAACTATGATGCAGCAATCACCAAGTGACTGGATGAGTGCTGCTTACCGTCATTGCCAAAGTGAAATACACTGAAATTCCACTGATCCTGTTTGACACTCCCAGGCCCTGAAACCAGAGTCCAAAGAAATGGTTACAGACCACAGATTTTCTATTTGTACAGCTACAAACAGTGGATGTGCTTATGCATGGGTGTATGCATATATTATACAAAAGCAAATATATTTACATAGAAGGCCTCGATTACAGTATAAATGCTACTTAGGTGTGTCAGCAGGCCATGGAAACTAGATCATCTGAAAGGCAGTTTTATTCTATATACCTATGCCAATAACAAAAAATGTTTTAAATTTACTCAAAGCTTTATGTTTTTACTGGAGTTTTGTCCCACATTCAACTTCTTGAGTGGTATTGCATCAGAAATTGGTCTACTCAACAGATTTGCAGTTGTATGTGATTCTACAGCAAGCAACAAGCTGGAACAGAATAAAGCACAACTGGAACTACTTAATGTTTCTTATGGGAGTGGACGCTCATTCCTGGATGCACTGGCTTGCCTCTCATTGGGCAAAGTTCAAATTTGGCTGCAGACTTGTAGCAGAATATTGTTGGTTTCACTCTCTTTATTTTTTTGAAGATTAGCATTAAGGCAAACAAAATGATACCTTTTTTTCTTTACCATTGTTTGACAGAGCAACCAACAGTTGTAAATGTCTTGCAGCTTGAAAATTTAAACACAGAAAAAGAACAAGTGTGGCAGGGAGCCTTGAATCTCAACTTCTATAAGAAATATTTCCAGTCATTCTTTGCACACTTCTAATGAGCCTAAGACCTATATGACACATCTGCAGAGCATTTTTCACCCAAGTGGTGCTAAAAGCACAGGAATAAGCATCCAGAAAACAGGAATTCCTGTCCTACCTTTTAGTGTGAGATAAAGAACAGTTGGAGAAAACAGTTTTCCATAATTTTCTTTTTTGACAAGAGAAATCAGCAATTCAGTGTTCTCTCTCTTGGGATTCTTCTCCAGCTGCAGAATGGAGCCGCCAATAGCTTCACTTAGCTGGGATGTAGCCAGATGATTACTTCTTAAGGCAATCCTAGACAATCAGATTCATAACCCATTGATGTATGGCTACAACCTTTTGGATGAGAATGCCTCAATTGTGAATGTTATCAGTGATAGCAAGGAGGAATATTTTTATTATGTCCTCTTTTACTATCAGTGAGGTACAGAATCACAACAGAACAGCAGCATTACAATAATATTCCTAATCAAAACTCCAGTTAGAGGAATTCCACTTAAAATGATGGCTTTCAGTTCAGGCTGTGTGCACACTGCAAATACACCACACCCAAATGATGTGTCCTTTAAAAACCTTTCAAGGAAAGCAGCAAGTGCGAGTAAGCCAGCTGTTTACATACAATTGTACATGCAACGATGCATATCTGACTGGCAGATAAAAAGTCAAGAACATCTCCAGATCTCCTGTCAGCTTCTTTAGAGAGGGATATTGATGAGCCCTCATTGAGCAGTTTCACAATAGTGCACAGGTGCGTGGGTGTTGTCCGAGCTCCAGAGCTGCTCGCTGACAGTTCCGGAGCAGCTCACCTCCCACAGAGCCAATTTTAGCACCTCAGAGACTGTTGTCTTGACCTGGGCCTGGAACTTTTTGCTAATCAGAACATAGAGGATGGGATTGAGACAACTGTTGATGAAACCAAGGCCAGTAGAGAGGGGAATGCCATCCTGCAGTAAGTCATGTAGATTTTCATCATGGTGAGCAGACAGCTCCACAATGCTGAATATGTGATAGGGTGTCCAGCAAACAAAAAAAGCTACGACTACAGCAATGATGGTCCAGAAAAGCCTGCTGGAAGTCAATACAGTTCTCCTCTTCACTTTGACAATCAGCAGTGAGTAGCAGATGACCATGGTCACTAGAGGAAAGAGGTAACCAAACGCAAGCCTCACCCAAATGAGAATGTGATGTGTCAGCAAAATAAGTTCTCTATCATGCACATGGAAGTTGTTGTAGCAAATGGTGACATTGTTGAGAACTGTAGCTGTGTCTCTGAAGTACAAGGCAGGGCCACCGATAATTGCAGCTGATATCCAAATGATCCCACTAAGAATGAGAGTGTTCCTTACAGTCCGGTACTTGTAGGAAAAGACTGGGTGGACCAGGCGGATATAGCGATCAAGGCTGATAAATGTCAGGAAGAAAACACTGGCAAACATATTAAGTAGTGCAATGAATGAGTTCATTTTGCAGAGCCACTTCCCAAAAGGCCAGTGGAAGCCCATGGCGACATATGTAATATAGAGAGGCAGGAAGAGAACAAAAATGAAATCTGCAACAGCCAGATTGAGGAACCAGAGTGTAGAAACAGATTTATCCCACTTAAAACCCATAAACCAGATCACAATGGCATTGCCTGGCACTCCCAGCAGAAATGCCACACTGTAAAAGGAAAGGGAAATTATATGGGCAATGCTGAGGGAGGACTGGGGTGATTCATCTTCCTCAGGCAGGTCATAGAAATAAGAGTAGTTCTCAAAATCTTCAAACGTCATGTTGCACAGCTGCTTTCTGGGGAAGAAAAGAAATGGAACAGTCAAAGAAGAAATGTTTTACAGCACTGCACATAGTAACTTGCAATTTCTTTAAGTTCTTGGTCGCATACCAGTTTCACATATCAGTCACTTTTTACCTGTCAATTGCTAGTACAAAGCTTGTGTAGTATTTTGGTCAGGAGCATTAAAGAAATGCTCAAGGCAACATTTGAAATCCTCAGAACTGCTTTCTTTGCAGTTATTTCTTAAGAGAGCACTGAGCATGTTATCACTGGTAAATTTCTGGGAGACCAGATGCAAAGTTTTACTGAAGCATGATTTTTCTATTCTAGTTGGGTTTCATATTTTACTGTTCTGTTCCTATTTGAAGCAAGTTTTATGGATTGTATCTGTCCAAACTTGAAGAAGCAAGAGGCATCTACGTAGGCAAAAAAAGTGCAGTTAAAATGCCAGGAAGCCACTTTTTACAAAATTCCTATACACACACACACAGACACCTCTCAATTATAGTTAACAAAATCATAGACAGTGATTTCTTCACCAACTGAAAATTCATGGGTTTATTCCTCTCTATCATGTATCTATCTCTGTATTTAGGAATGCTGATTTTCAGACACAATCATTGCATTAGATTTACTTAATGCTGCAAAGGATGTAGAGAAGGAAACATACAGGACGTATTTCAGGGACAATACATACAATTGTGTTTATTCTTCCATTAGTCAGCTGAGAAACAGGTAATAAATGAAAGATAATCAAGTTTCTCAGGAGAACAAAACACTACAAGAGCTACAGAAGAATACATGTGTCCCCTTTTTCTTAAGACAGAATGACAGTCTCGGTTTTCTTCCGTTGCAAAAGCTTCTGGAACTTAAAACTACATGATGATTTTTCATATAGGAATTTTCTTCCCAAACTCCAGAGGAAAAGTGTGGGAGTAAGACAAGGGGGAAGGAAAGGAAAATCTAAATCAAGAAGAAAAGCCCATAATGAAAGAAATGAATGGAAAACAGATAGCAAACAGGGATAGAACAGGAAAAAGCAAAGTTGTGTGGTTGTTCCACGGTACAAAGCTGCAGGAAGGCACAGATGGCCCCAGACTGACAACAGTATCTGCCATGGTCAAAACAATTATTTTGCTAAATTCTGTTATCATTCAAAGCTATATTGTTCTGGCTGGGCTCAACTGCCCTGAAAACCCATCCCTGAGAGCCCATTAGCTGTGTTATGGAGAAGCTCACTGGTACAGTTCTGAGCAATAGCTCCATTCAGAAACTCTAAACCAGCACTCACTTTTGTAACTCAGTCCTGCATTCCTGCCATTCCATTAATGCTAAGGACAACAAGAGAGTGGTCTCCATAGTCCACTGCTGCATAACCAGATCTGCAAGTTTGTATTTTGGAGGAAAGGTGGTGTACAGACCTTTCCTCCAAAAAAGTAGCTTGCTTATTTTGAAATTATTAGGATTACTCACACAAGGGAAGCTTTAGCAGGATTACATTTCTCATTTGTAGGTGGATAAGTAAGGCGAAGGGGGGAGGGGGAAGAAGAAAAAAAAAAGTTATATAATTTTACATCTCTTGATAAAAAAAATATGTAATGACTGAAAACAGCCTGTTCTGTCAAGAAGCTATGATAACATTTGCCCTTCGTAATTTACATCAGGCTGAAGGAATGTTATTTGGTTTGCTGTCCTGATAAAATGATACTTACTGGGCTGAATTCATATAATTGCATGCCCCGTGGGGGCAGACTCTGCATCAAATACCAGTACCACCCATCTGAGTAATTTTTTTTTTTCAGATAGCTTAACAGCTGCTGAGAAACATTATAAACAAGGAGCAGTACCACTAACATCTGGAATAACATTACATTTAGACAGTTTCAGAGGACAGTCACATTAATAATTGCATTTTTAAGGGTCTTTGCCTATAGTCCAAATCAAATGTATGCAATTAAAAAAAAAAAGTACAAAACAAAACTATCTATTTTTTCAGACTCTTGCTAATCAACATCCTGCATTCCAGTCATTCATCAATTTTGCTTTCAGGTTTCTGAAGAGCTAGCACAACACAACGATACTTGGATTCAAACATTTTCTCTCAACTCTTTTTTCCTCCTTAATTATGCTAAAAAACAAAACAAAACAAAACAAACAAACAAAAAAAAACACAACCCAACCAACAATCCCAAACATAATGACAATAGCAGATATTTGCCTACTGTCCAACAATGTTAATTTTATATTTAGAAATTCAAAGATTATGTATAGTAGAGAAAGCAAACATACTTAAAAAAATACCAAATATTTATCAAGCCTCCAATGGTTTAAAACTCCATCACTGCGAGAGCACACCTTTTGAAGGCAATTACTTTTCCAAGCCTGTATTTCTCCTCATCTCTGACTCCTACTCTTCCACTGCTAACTCTTTAGCAGTGGGGGCAAAAAGGCAGAAGGAACATTTCTTCCTATTGCTTGCAGGACACAGATGCTGAAACTAGATTCTATGGCTAGGGCTTAGCAAAGACTGACAAATACATCTGCAAAGCCCAGAAACTTTACCCTATGACATCCACATATAAGAAGCACTTCTACTCATGGTGTTAAGCCCTGCCCTAAAATAGACAAGCAATACAGGATTGTCAGTGGAGCTATGTTGGTTTACATCAGGAAGGATCTGGATTTTTTTTCATCTGGGATAACTGTTAACCAGCATTCAAGCAGGGATGTTTCTTTGTGTTTTTGAAACATACATGGTCTTCAATACACAAATTCGGGATTTATTTTTTAACATACCTTCAGAGTTAGAACTGTCTTGCAGTTCAAATACAGGTCTTGAAAGAGAATTCATTATTCTGTCACTGATTTCCTGTTTGATCTTTGACAGATGGCCTAATTTCCAGGCTCCCATGAACCTGTCTGCAGAGACGCAGCAGAGAAAACAAGACTTTTGCCAGCAGTTCCTGCAGGGCTTTCAGGACAACTGATAGAAAGGGCAAGGAAGGTTTGGTGCAGTTCACTGGCTCAGTTCCTGCTGCTCCAGGGTTGCAAAAAAGAGCCAGAGGAAGGCAAATATTTTTCATTAAACAGGAAAGTGTGGTTAGAGGCCTGGTGGTAGAACCTGGGAGCAGCCACAGGTTACAGAACAGAGTTGTGTTGCATGTGGATGAATACAACCAAGTTTAGGCTTCATCCTGTTGGGTTTTTTAATAAATAGTAAAGAGACTGTGCACAGGATACACTTATCATTGTTTCACTGGAGTCTGTTCCAGTTTGCTAAGGTCACAAGCAGCTCTGAAAACTGAGCCTCCTTGATTCAGTTGCGTAATTAGGACTATAGCTGCTTAATTTTAAGGAAATAGGTTTCAGAATATTTAACCAGGATGTTTCATTACCCTTCTGTAAAACAGAAGTTAATTACTAAGTGAGCTCCTAGGAATATCACAGGCTGGCACTTGGTGCTAGTACCTTTTAGATCCTGGGACAAAACCCAAACTTACCAAGAAACACAGATCATTAGGAAGTATTTCTAAAATACAAAGCCACAGAACCATTGGGAAGAGCCTTCACCATGTGCTACACAAACTGCCTTTCTCTGAATTTCAGCAGGGAATTAAAGAATCAGATGTCAGTTGACACATGCATAGTTTTTTACTACAAATATGTAGAGTTTTCTCTGTCACAATTACCATACTTTATAAAGTAGAGCCATAATGACAACTTGGACAAATGATTGGATATGCTTAAAAGAGAACAGCTTTTGTTATGCTAAGAATAGCCTTACAGTTATGACATTGGACCAGTACTTTGGACTCTATTCATGGCTGTGACACATGCATCCTGTTTGACCTCTCCATGCCTCAGCCCTGAGGTCAGTGGAACGGTTTTGGAATTAAATTATATTGGGTTTTCAGTCTAAAATAGGAGAAAACAAACAAAAGAGTTGTCATTTCCACTCACTCCACTCTTCCTGGGGCTTCAAAGTTCTCTGGACAACATGCAAATTACTATCCAACTTAATTACACTGGTAGTTTAGGCCACATGTTTGGGCTACAGCCCACACAAACTCTCTCTCACATTTGGTCCTCATTACTTACAAACTTTACAGAGAGGTCCAGGGAAGAGCTTATTCATTGTCTATGTTAGTTAAAAGTTAAATATTTGAGTGGTAGTCCCAAAATCTATTTGTTCATTGTGATAAACAGTGCTCAGAGCCTCTGGGCAGCAAAATTGATTTCAGAGGTCACAACAGTGGGTCCCGACCTTGGGAAAACTATAGTTTATGGAGTTGGTTTTCTCAGCAGTTAACTTCATAGTGGAATATATTACACAAACCTTCCTTTATGAATAATTCTGAGTGTATTACATTCCATAAGTATGATCTACAGCTAAAGGAAAGCTTAACCAATTGACTCACTTCAACTTTTGTAATATGAAAAAGTCAAATGTGAGAGACCAAGACAAATTAGTTTCTCAAAAGGTCACCTAAAGTCTGCTTGTCATACTGTATCTCAGCAAGATTTTCTGGGTAGTGAATTCATCTGAGAGACCAAAAGAAAAAAAAAATCCAATAATGTGAGGTGCTACATTTTGAGTTTATCTAGCTTCAAAAAATAAACATGAAATTCACCTGTTAGTTTATCTGTGAAGTTCAAAACACAGAAGGCTGAGCAATTTTGCTAGAGGTACATATATTTCTGGCAAGTATTTTACAAAGACATAGATCCTAAAATTCACCAAGAATACTGATGAGATTACAAACTGTCATGGACTTGTATTTCTCCCTCAAAAGAACAAAGCTAAGCCGACCACTTACCTCCATGTAGAAACATTCCCATAGCAGGATACACCCATACTACAGAATTAAATCATAGCTACGCTATAATTTAAGCCTAAAGTTGGACGGGTAGACAAAACTAGTAGGAAGCAGCATTTTGAGCTATTACACACAAAAGCAGAACTGATGCTTATATGCAAGTTTTCTCTTTCTCAGACACATACACAAATGCCTATGTCTTGATTATTGTTTTAATGGTCATTAGACACATGATAACAAACTGACTTTGTTAGATTCCCTGAGTTCAACAACTAGAATGGGTCATAACAGATATTTTATCTGTCTGGAAATATTTGCAAGACATAAGATAGATATAATTGTTCTAGCAGACAAGACAAAAATGCAAACCCCTATCATTCTCCATTACATCTCTCAGTGAAGCAGTGTTAGAAATGCATACACCATGTACTAGCTACATATCTCAGATTTATGCCAAAACCAACTTTCTGTGAGCAAGGCCAAACATGACCCTGATAGTCATAACACACCATTTAATCTGTGGTATTGAAGTCATTTGACCAGCTAACAGCCTCAGAACATTTTTTCTCAAAGCAAGTGTTACAGCAGGATTAACAAACCTTTACAGAGCAGACTCAGTTAATACTGGTAAACCAGTGATGCCCGATCAGCACTTTTGTCACCCAAGAAGTTAAATAACAAATGGAAACCCCAACTTCATATCTAAAAAATGCTGCTGTAACATGAAAAGTATCTACAGTAGGTCTAGGCTGATTATAACAAATCATCCAGACAACTACTGCAACTGAGCAGTATACCAGTTCCACAATCAGCTAACTCATAAATGTCTGCAAACAGCAACTGTGTATCATCAAATGTGATTTATTTTCCAACCCCAAAGAAGACAAAGAAACCCAGATGTCCTTGGGATATACACTGGGGCAGGGGCAATCAGTCACTGTGCAGTCAGTGCTTACTCTGGCTCTTGTTTCCTTAATACAGCTAAAGGTTAAAATACCCTTTTGATATTCTTTTTGAACGTAGTGAGTTGCAGTAACCACTGAAAGTCTACCATGTGACTACAAACATACATCAGAGTCAAGAAAATGACAGATTGTACCTGTGAAACACTTAACTGGCCCCATGCAGTGAAAAAAAAAAAAAAAAAAAAGAGAATTAAAAATAAATAAAATGGTTTAAAAAAACCAGACAATATAGCATTCTTACAAGTAGGTAAAACCAGAAGTTTAGGTAAACAGTGACCCTTGAAATTTAAAATATGGTCTTATACTTTATGTGTCAGCACTGCTGTAGTATTTACATAACCAGCCATAACACCTCAGTATTCATAACTATTAGTGAAAGCAAGCTCCAGAGAGAAGTATCATCAGTTTAGCTTACAGACAAGAAGGCTTAGAATGACCTACAGGAAATCTCTGGTCAAACAAAGTGCTAAATCTGGAATCCCTGCCTAGTGGCTGAACTACAATCCTATTCTCCTTTCTTGGACATAATACCATCACCTCACTCGTGATGGAGCTGAGAAACCACAGCTTCACCTCTGGAAGACCTTTTACTTTCTGAAGAAAGGCTCTCCCCTGAACCACCTTGTAGGAGACATCACCTACCCAAGCAGCCCTTGCAGATTCTGGTCTGTTTTCTCTACACTGAAGGGACAAACAACCTGGATCTCCATCATTTGCTTGCCATATATACTACTCCATCTCTACAGGCCTTCCAGCACAATTAAGCACACCTCTCAGATGACAAAGGCCAGCAGGTACACTGTATATCATATTGTCTGTGTTTTCGGCATGTGAGGTATGCACACCAACGAAGTATCCCTCCAGGGAAGTTTGATATGTTTTCTATTTCTCCACAAACACCATCAGTATTTTCTTTGGCTACAAGCAACCACAGTAACTACGTTACTTAGAGTAATGGAGATACCTGATAGAACATTTTTTAAGTGCCTCAGCTTCCCAATGGCTAGATTGACAAGATAATGAATGCTTGCATAAACATAAAAGTTTTTCTTGCAAAAAAGGTAGTTGGATTTTTTACTTTGTAACTGTTCCATATGTTTTGCCTAGCATTCATATGATCATTACATGATAATGCAGCTCTGGCTGATTTTTGAACAGCTGTACACACGCTTTAAGCACAACTCCCTCCTAACAGGAAGTAGCCAAGCAAGAACAGAGGACAAGGAGTGAATGCAGAGATTTCTTTCACACTACGAACTGTTGTCTCAGCAGACTGATTAAGGCAAATTATACAAGACAACAATCATACTAAAGTTGCTGCAGCATAACAAGTCACTACAGCAAAAAATAAATAACCCTCTCCAAAAAGATATAAAATCTCTGTTAATAACCTCTTATAACCTGTTAACAACCTGTTACACTTAGTCCTTTTAACAAGAAGAATTAAGAGCTAAGTCCAGAAAAAAAAATCAGAAATACAACTTTTCCCTCAAATATACTTTCCTACATCTTATTCTATTTCACAGATTCTAACAGTATGCTTGGTTAGGTACTGCCCTCTATATCAGTCTCTGTTCTTCTAGGTTTCTTCCACTCACTAAATCTACATAAGCAGTTTCTTCTAACATGATTGCAATAGTGCTATGGGTATTTTACTCTTGCCATAATTTTGCATGGGTCTATAAGAACATCCAATTCCAAAATATGGTTAGTATATAACCAAAACATTCCAGCTGATAACACACTTAATTTTGTCATCACAGTCAATATACTAGAATCACTATGTATAGTAGATTAAGGGTATCCACTATTACTGTTACTCCAGCATGCTTATTCATACAAAGCTAACTCTTTTATTTACTTTAAGATCAAGTCTAAAATAAGCACTGCCTGTATTCCTGAAAAAGGGGAAAATTCAAATTGTTAATACAGTTTCAGGAGGGCTGGATATTTGTCTCCCTAACATGGCACTGCAAACACTCCCTAGCACTGATAAGAATAGATGGAGTCTTTGATTGAGGTGTTAATTTAGGAACTTGGAAATTCTGGTTTTACAGGTTTTACCTTTGCAAATCACTTCTCACCTGATGGCACCACATCTGGTACAACACCCTCAGTTAAGAGTTTAGGACCTCAACAATAAATTACTCAGTCTTCTTAAATAGCTGATGGTTCTTAACAGGTCTGAAACACCGCATTAAAATGATGTGGGGCTGAGCTTATTACAAGAGGATGACTAGAAAGAAGAAATACCAGAGCAGAAAGTGTTATTACATTGTACAGGTCTTGCTACTCTCTACTTTCTCTCACATAGCAAGCTTCAGAAGAAAATAAAACTCCTGCACCAGGCTCACACTTGCTGAAAAAACACATATTTATGTTGGGAAAGTACCCAAAGGCCTCAGCCTTTAAGATCAAAGCCTCACTGGATCTAGGCACTAGAAGCACATGAGAGATAATTCCTGCCTTGTTTATAATTAAACAGAATAAACACAGATGAAGTGTCTTGCCCAAAGCCAAACAACAGATTCAAAGTTGGAGGCAGAATTTAGACCATGTCATAAGAATGAAGAGGTGGATAGAGGGAAAAGGTTCTGGCTCTTCATACTTGTGCCTTGTGATTCTTTTAAATACATCCTTCAAGAAGTATAGAAAGGGACAAGAGAGCTTGGGCTGCATAAGAGAAGTAGGAGAAGGATGCAAATTCTTTGCTAGCTAATATCCCTGATGAGGACTAGGGACTTTTGGAGAGACAGGTTTTTCAGATAATCCTTGAGAACAAACCTGGCTTGTAGCAATTCAGTTTCCCTTTGAGCCCACTAATAACTATTATGCCTGTAGCAGCTCTGTTCAGCTCATCTAAAGAATTGTACTGCAGGAAAATGGTGGGCTGGGTATAACAGAGCTGCAACAATTCAGAAAAAAATGGTCTCTGGCAAACAGCAGCCGTGGGCTGATACAGGGCTTTTTGCTCCTGTCTCTAAGCCTGCAACCTCTGGAACATATTAAAGATACAAAGAGCACAGAATTATTTGAGCTCCCCTGAAATAACCATATGCTTAGTAACACATTTTTTCATTTTCTCTCAGGATTCTCAAGTACACTGTGTAAGTGTGGGGGAGTTGATCTGTGAATGACAGCATCTTCCTTTCTAAGACCAATTTTCTCTTGGACACTGCCCACCCCAGTCACAGAAACCCCTTCTTCTGGTAACAGACCATGAGAATCTGTTCCTCCCACTCAGCTCTTTTTCAAAGCCAGTAACAACAGAGCCCTGCACGCTCATGAAACTGCTGTCTTCAGACCAAGTGAACACAAATCAATCCATTAACAGAAATAATGAGTGAAAATTAGCCAAACCACTGACACATCCTATTTGACAAAATGAATAAATTAGCAAATAACAAGACCATTCAACAGACTATAATCCTCTGCAATACCAGCTGCTTAGGGCTTGGAACAGCAGAATTATTAAAATATTAATGTCTAAAACCAAATCACAAACTTCAAGCAGCTTTCAAGAAACATAAGGAGAAGAAAAATCTTTAAGGCAACCAGCTTTATTTAGAAACAGATATAAATTTTCTCCGTGAATCAGTCTGCCAGAGATAAAGACAAACCTAATAGCATTCCAGAAGCTGCTCATGAGGTTGTCAGCAGAGAATTTTTAAAATTAAAAGGAAGAATTTATCATGTATAGTACACACAAATCGCATTACTGTCATCAACAGTCTTCCTCTGCCCCTGGCCAGGAATCCTTATATAATTTCCCTGACTTGTGATCCTTTTCTACAAAGGCACTTATAGACTCCAAACCGTAATTCATTCTCCAGAGTCAAATAACTTCCACTACACCACACTCAAAGATAGAATCTAAGTACAATAAAAGTGAACTCTTGTATCACTCATAGCACATATAAAGTCCTTAGGATAAAAGTAAACTTGGTGGGACCTCCATCCTGCCTGCCTGGTGTAAGTGGCTGATGTTTTAAATTTGGGCAGAAGCTGCAGTGACAGTAAATAAAATAGTTGCGCTTTCTAGTTCAGCTAAGGCAAAACAATAATATGATGATAGTGAAAGTAAGACATCATAAGCAAGTTAATCCTGAATCAGTTTCCACAAAGCTGGCCTGACAAATGCAATTACTTTGAAGTACCCTCACTCACTCTTTTTGCTTGAGCTATGAATTAATAAACATTTAAAATAATTCAATAACACAATTTTATTCAGATAGAAAGCAAATGTGTTTGAATTCATAGAGAATCTATGCATCTTCCGTAAATATACAAAACCAGGTTTGGGACATAGTTTGGCTTTGCTAGGTTACATTTAGAAAGGCTACAGGTGACAACAACAGGGTTGTCACTAAGTCTGAATAGGAGGTGAAACCTAGCCCTGTCTCATTGTGCAGTACTACAAAAGGCTTCTTGACACCTCCTAGGAAACAAACTCCCATACACTTAGTGGTAGCTAAATTCACGTCCTACTTATTCCAGAATGATTAGGGGAAACAGACCATCTAGCTTCAATCATAGAAGCCTTTTTAATCCTGCATGACTACAACTCATGAGAACGATTTTGTTCATCTGCTACATAAATTGAAATTATTTCCAGCTTCAGTTCTGAAATCTGTCTACTAACACTGGGAATTGCTATAGCTATAGGAGACATGCTATCTCTAAGTAAACCAAAAAAATTAAAAACAATACACAAGAGGAGGTGGGGAGGGGGAAGAAGAGAGAGAAAGTGAGATTTAAGTTAAGGTCACTTACGATTCTCTGACAGGATAAAAGACTCCTTGAAATGTGTATAAACACATTCAAAAGTCTTTACAAATTAAATAAATGCATACTTTAATATCTTTTCTTGCTGCAGGGGTGGTTCAAAATACTAAGATTTTAAATAAAGGAATATCACATTCTTTCTTCCAAGAAGCTCTTTTAGTTAGTATATTCTACACCACCCCACAGGATTTGCATGCAAAGGCTTGAAGCTGTAGAAACACATTATTTAGATTTAAAATATTACAGATTGACCTACCTTGTTCAGTTCCTTGGAATAAAACACAATAAATCAGGGATTTGAGCTCCGTAGCAGAAGAATGATCTGCAGAGTTCAGAGTGACTTCAGTGTGAATCCAGCTGCTTCACTTGGCTACTGCCTTCCTTCTAATAAAGCTGCAGAATGATATAACGCCGTGTTTGTTTTCAACTGAGGAAGTTGTTTCCAACTTCCCTTGGTTTCCTAGACCCAGTTTTGAAATATTGCCTTTCTGTATAATCCCAGTATTTCACCAAAAATAAATGTTAGACATGTGAATGAATCATTTTGGTCAGTGTCCAAGCAAGCAACAGATGTGGTGGCTGATGAATGGAAAGAGACCTTACACTTCTAGGCTGCTTTTTGTTATGCAGAGAAGAGGTTAAACAGTATTTCTTTGTAAGCACTCTGGTTTATAGAAAATAATGTTGAATGAGCAGAAGGATGCTTTAAAAGTCACACTGAAAGCATTATTTCATAACTGTATGTTCATGTTGTATTTATGATTAATAAATTAATCTCCTTTTGTGTGTAAGAGTGAAGTAAACTCCTGAAAACATCACTAATTAGTGCCTCTGTCTGTCAGTCAGTGCAATACTGGGCAGAAATTTGAAGACTTGGCTTGATTGTCTGCTCTGCAAAGAGCCTGCTGAGTTTTTGTGGCCAAGCCTCATGATCTCCACATGGCTCAGTTTCTTAGTCAGTAAAATGGGAATATTATTCCACTAGTATCTATGTAGCATAGCTTCACCTGACTCTGACAGTACCACACTCATCATATAATTTTAAATCAGCCCAGCATCTGTCAGTCTACCCTTACCAAAAATCAAATCTTCTAGTGGAAGCAATAAGCCTACAGTGGTATTCCTTGTCATTAATGCAAAACATGTAACACTGATTTAATCTGGTAAATTCCAAATTCCTCAGATATCTACTCTGTTGATACCAATGAAAATTCAAAACAAACACACACGAAAAACAGAAGTGGGAAGTACTCTGCAAGAAAATTGAAATTTCAGCATCTGGTTAGCAAGGCTATCAGTTAAGCACCTCTCTTACGTTCTACACATCACAGATTCTCTTAACAGAAACCAAAAAATCCTTCCACCAAAACTTCCCTGCTCTGTCTTTCCTCCGTGACAACTCTTCCTGTTCTGCCAATACAACTTAAAATACTGATAGCTTATACATGATGGGGGGATGCTATGAAAGGAAGAAGGACATTACGGTATGGTGGGACACAGTCTCTGGACCACAAGGAAAGGACAGGGAGTCATGTTTCCTGTGAAAATGTAACATAAAATACTTAACCGAGGAGTTGTCCAAGGAAAGAGTATTGAAAAACACATGGATCTCACAATTTGGCACATTCCTGTTTTCTCTAGGTAACTGATTGGCGAACCTTCACTGATAAAAGCTGTCTCAATAGTAGTATTCTATTTTGTAAATATTGGGACAGGGTAAATATAGGCACTGTTTAACAGCAGATCTGCTGAGGGTTTTTGCTTTTAATGACATGAGTCTGTGAGTCCCTAGGCACTTTGCCAAATCCAGTTATTGTAAGACAGTTTAATTAAGGGCTTGCCCAGTATTATTTCAGCAGGTCAAAAGACAAAATGACTGGGTAGATATAACCCTCACATGATACACAGCAAAATTAAAAAATTCAGTGAGCAAAGCAGAGTCATGCTTGCCAAATGCTCTTCACCTTCTCAGTGAAGGGAACATTCTGAAGAGTGCAATGGATTCTAGCAGTCTTGGGGTAGCAAGGAATTGTCGTTAGGGGGTGATTTCCTTCACTCTAAACTAAAGCAGACTTGGGACTACTCTAACACACACTGAGCATGATAGTGCCTTCATGCTTCAGAACCAAGGGATGATTAAACTTCACACAGCTATTTCCCTTCCTATTGCTGTACCAAACATGAAATCACAAAACAGCAGATTACTGCATTTAAAACAATTTTTCTAGCAATCTGTCCTACCTATATTTGCTCCTTTTCAACTGGAAGGAACTTTTGCTCCAGTAATTACCCAACTTGCACAGTACAACCAGGATACGTAACATTCCTGGGACAAAAATCAGAACAGAATTTTACTGGCAAAATTGCATTTAATCTGAAAGGATTTTGTTCTGCTTGTTTTCTGTTTAGAAATATAGCATATTAGAATATTTAGAATATAGCATTTTAATCTTCTACTTTTGATTAACACAAGTGGGAAATGTCAAATCCTTGAGGAATGTAAGCTTGGGCCCTAAACCTGTCCTTCTATTAGCTTTTTCTATGTTCAGATAAAACAGAACTGGAACGGTGAGTCCCAAATTACATGTCTTTTTAATATGCACTTTCATGCAATCCATTAATCACTGACACAATTTTGAGTGTGATCATTTCAGATAATTTTATCAAAGTTATATGCTTTGAAGAAAATTAATAACAATAATAAAAAGTACCTTGTTTGCATTCATATCTTGTCCTTTCTCTACTTTGAAGTTTTATTTTATTTTGCCATGTCATTCATGCTTTTTCAACAGGTAAGTTAATGACATCTTGGAGTTTTTTCTCCACATTAAGTATGGCAGTATGCCAGAGTTATACTGAAGAGGCACACATATTCCTGAAAATACAGTGCATGCAGAACTTGCAGAGCAGAGAAATACTAGTATATACCTGATGGGGGAAAAAAAACAAAGAACATGTACACACAAATAATAGATAATGGGTCATCCAGCAGTGAACAAACAAGGTCCATTTGAAAGCAAATGTGTTTTAAAAGCACTTCTGATTATTTGTGGGATTTTTAGCCCTATAAAACAAAACAAAGGTAGACAATGGGGGGATGGGCGGGGGGGAGATAGAGGGGAAAACGTTCAGTAATATTTTATCAGTATTAAGCAAAGCTCGAATTACAAAACAATAACCAAAACCAAAGTATTTTCAATTTACTCAGATAACCACCAACAGTCAGATAAGTCTATAATTGCTTCCCACTGCTGGGACCACCAGATCTTACCACGCTGCCCTAATGAACACCCCAAACTAAATTCAGCGCACACTAATTAGGTTAAGTTGTGCTAACCATGAATTTGCAAATTAGGTTAAAAAAATAATTCATTTTTCTCAGGTTAATTCAACACAAGAAAGCAACTACTTAACTTTTAAGGATTCAGCTGTTCACAGTTCTGGTGGGTTTTTTTTTTTGTTGTTTTTGTTGGTTTTTTTAATAATTAAAAGAAGACTTCACTGTTCCTTTGTCTTCACTGCTTGAATTAACACCTCATCGATTAAAAACCACTCTGGAAAAGCAGACTTTAACTACCTGACAATCAGGAAAAGGGTCATTTCCTCCCTTCCTGTGAAATGAATGACTATTCAGGCCAACCCTTTTGGTAAAATTGTAATGTTTATTTATGTCTTAATTGCACACAGTTGGCAACTATGACAAAATTCTCTAGTAACACATTTAAACCCAACCACCTGAAGGCAGGTTTGCCTACATCCTCTGTCTATGCTGATATAAGATATCTGATGATTTTCCTGCATTGTATGTTGAAGAAATTCGGTAATTCTGCAGAGGGCAGAATCCTTCATCTATCTATGACTTTAGTCAGGTCAAATCAAACAAGTATATAAAAAAACCGCTATGTATATATGCATATGTATATACACACAGGTCTGAACAGCTACTTTACAAGCAGCAAGGTGCTACATTCTATGAAATGAATATTGGAGAATAATTTTCAAGGAAGAGAAAATAAGTATTTTTTTTACTATGAAGAATTATACTTGGAAAAAAAAACTAGGAATACCTGTTGGTTTGGTTTTTGTTTGTTTGCTTTCTTGTTTGTTTTCCTCCCCATAGATTTTGCTTTTATAATTGCAATTTTTTCCTCTCATTTTCCACGAGTAAGTTGCAATTATTCTGTGCATAACTTTCAGACCATAGGTATTGAAATCCTGTATTCATACCACAACAAATTAAAAATTATATTTGCCACCTAGATAACACTTGAAGTCCATAGAATTCTCAGAGGGTGCCTCAATAGTGAAGCTTCCAATATGTCATTGAGTGCTAAAGACTGTAGCCACTGAATAGCTAAACAGCCAACCTGATAACAGTGTTTTTCCACTTTAGCGAAAGTGCTGCCTCCTCCCACACAAAGGAATGCCAGCATTTTGAAAAATAATTTCAAAGAGAACTACAGAGATTACAGAAAGGAAAATAAGGATGCACGAACTATAGTTGTTTCACTGCACAGTTTTTTTTACTAATGCTAGAGGGATTTGCAGACTTGCATTTCTTTGCCTCACATAAATTGCCAGGAACTAAAGAGTTGCTTTGAGGAATCTCCGAAGACCTCAAAGAGAAGCCAGAAATTACTGTCATGCATCTAACTTACAACATATGGATTGAGTGTCAAATGTCTCAAAAACTGACTAAAGCCTAATCTGCCTTGGTCCACAGAAAGCCAAAGCACAGAGATGAACCTGAGTGATATCTCTTCAGGATTTTAGTCGCCTCCATCCACTCAGGATCCAAATAACCAAAATAGCTACCTACACCTATTCTTTCAAAGAACTGAGATGTTAATTCAAGTTTAAAGTATAAATTCCAGAGATTCCATCATCCATCTTTTATGGAATGAGTATTTTGATTAAAACCCCAAATCCACATTTTGAATGGGATTATATTATGGTGTTACATATAATGGACATGACTCAGTGACTCGAGGTATTTAAGTTTTGTATTCTTCACTCATCTACTAACAATTCACAGTTAAGTTGTTGAAGCCTGTCATGATGAATAACACAAAACAAGCAGATCTGCAGGGAGGAGATGACTACAAGTCAAATCCCTCAAATCACATGGCAGAAAGGTTGGAACTAGACGATCCTTGAGGTCCCTTCCAACCTCAATAATTCTATGATTATATGATTCTAATTCAGCTATTGCTTTCAGCTACTGTGCTCACTGTGACAGAGCCAGTCCTAAACACTAAAATATTCCATACAGGGAAGGCAAAAAAGGAGGTCTAAGTCACTGCAGAAGACAAGAGCAAAACTGAGGGTTGATACAAAACTGAGGACAACTCCCTTAAAACACATGCTAGAAAGCAGGGTGCCTATAAGTGTGACTCATGGGAGATTAAAACTGCTGCTTTTGCAGCATTATCACTCAAAAATCTTACTTAACGAAGAGAAACACCATGCATATATGAGATCATGGAGCCCGCTGTTTACTTTCTGTAATACTGACCAGCCACTGACTGGTTTTAAATTGGACAGTAGCTTCTTGAAATGAAGAATGGTTCCAGAATGTCAGTGCAAAGCTGGTGCTAATCAAACCAAATCCAACTTCTTCAGCTATGCATCCTCTGAGAAGCTGTCATCAGTGGTTTTAAGACATACTCATCTGTATTTTTCAAGTCACATTTTCTAGGTAGCTACATTTGACAGATTGTTTTTCTGTTTAATCTATGTAAACACATTTTGTGAAAGGTGTCAGGCAACCTGAACTCCACAGGGATTTAAGTTATTTATCCATAGAAATGAATGTGAGACAGGGAGAACCGATGGAAGTTTCTGCCTACTACTCTGAATCTGCCTTCACCTCTGATCACTTTCAGGGAAGAGAAGGTAGTTCTGCTTCCAAAACCTCTTAAGCCCTCTGCCTTTATAATGAGATAGAAGTTGATAAATGCCAATAAACCTGATGTTTGTGATATAAGCAAAGCAAATTATTACAGGCTCTGAAAAATACTTTGCTAGTTAAGGACTCAGTCAATAGAGTCAATATTAACTCTTCTTTTGCCTCCAATAAAAGCAAAACCTAGCCCTATCTCTAATAAATCAACAGTGACTTCGAAGGAAGCATAGGAAATCAGTCTAAGTGAGAAGGCAGCCAATACCCACAATATTTATTTGTCCACTCTAGTTCTACTCCTTAAGCTGTATCAAGCCATACAGGTTAATTGTAAATCTTTCTTACTTTGTAACGTAAAAAAAAATTAGCAAAACCATATATCCCAAATTCAGCATTTAGCATGAATTTGACTATGGAATTTACATGAGTGCAGATACTAGAATTGTAGCATTTTCTGTACAGGATCCCTTCTTTTCAAGAGCAGAGACTAAAAAGGAACTTGTGCAGAAGGGATCAAGCACTTCTTAAGATGAGAAACTAGGCAAAGGGGACTTAATGCAAATTTTATGCAGCTTGGGTGCAAATTAGAAACTGAACTTTGATACTTCAGTATTAGAAGCACAGAACATCCAACCACATGGAAAACTACTGGTTTTACTGATGTACCAGAAAAGAGAGAGACTAATCATTGACCCAAAGAACTACCACAGTTTCAGTAACAGTACGTGAAATGCTGAAGAAACAGAAATCAAAAGCTTTTTGCTCAAAAGTTCTTTTTATCGGTTTTGAATTTTTCCATTAAAATAGACTCTATATTTTCAAAGACTGATGGTTTTTGCTTATCAGCATTCCCAGCCTAAAATTCTGTCCTTGGAAAAAAACCCAGAACTTGTCTTGTTTAACTTTCTGCCCCCCCCCCCCCCCTTTTTTTTTTTTCCCTGAATACAATAAAGAATTTTTTCTTTGAATTATTCCTAGGGTAAAGCAAGGTAGAGAGTCTCCTTGCTCTCAGACAGAAGAAAATATCTTACGCAGTTTATTGTGGGAACATTAAAACAAAATTAACAGGATTTGGAACAGCTAGTGCAGAGGAAAGTAACACTTAACCACCATGGGAATGCATTTTGACTCCACCTTAAATTGACTGCAGAATATCCACTGACTCAAATAGCAGTATATATATTTGGAACTCCCTGACTCCTACAAATTACACTACAGACAAGGAAGTTGCAGAGGTATTTAGCACTCAGGATCACCTTCCATTCATTTGTGCCTATTTAAAAATAAAACAGTTCCATTGAAACTGATGGATATAAACATTCAATTCAGAATATTCTCAGGGATCAAGGCAGGTTCTCCATTTCTGCGAGCTTGAAAATTCTTAAAAAATAGAATTAATAACCCTCCAAGAAACTTTGAGAAATTTACCACTTTGTATATTACACATTATTATATACATTATTCCCTGCTTAAGTAATGAGAATTAATATTTACTTTAGAAAAAATGTCTTGAAATTCCTACAAGGAGATAATGTGAGGAAGGATAGAAGGGAGTAATAAGTCATCTACTATACTTATTTAAAGTACTTCAAGACTTTCACATCAGCATCTGATTCTAAACCATGCTAATCAAAACACTGCCACGCAGATGAGAAAAATTCTGTTCTGTTCCTTTGTGTACTTCTCTTAGTGTCACTTTCCTACAAAAACAGTCTTAGCTGTTTCACAGAGATGAACTGACTGAATGATCATTAACAGAAATTAGAAATTACCATTTAATGATCAAGATGCGTTCTCCAGAAGCAAGAATTCACTTTCAGGTTACAAATGGGAAAAAGATCTGGACACAAGTTTCCCCTTTGCTTTTAACTCAAGCAGATTTTCTTGCGCTCCACAAGAGGTCTGCTGGGACATCAACAGCTGATATTGGAAGGACAGAATTAAAAACTTTTAAGCTGAATAAATATATAACAAACTGGCGTGAAATCAAGGTAACACTAAAGGATGGAATGACCTCTAAGGTTAAAAACAATCAGAAACAAGACTTTGTAGTGAAGAGCAGTATCCCAAGACAATAAAATCCCATCAGCCTTTGTAGGTGATACCTTGTTATAGCCCCTTCACATAAATTAAAGACAGATTTGAACAAAGATGAAAACACTGAGGTGTCCCCTAACCTATCATGATTTTAATGCTAAAAATCGTAACTCTAGTGTGAAAACGTAAACGCAAAACCACCTTAGTATAACAAATGAAATAATAATAAATTATTAATTGATGGAGCAGACATACAAAGGTTTCTGTGATGTAAAATCATGTAACCAATCATATATAATCTGTTATTTTTACTCCATATAAACCGCTGCTGACTGAGCTAACAGTGTGCTGGGTTTACTATTTATTGCCTACCACACATCTGCAGAACTGAAATAAGGCAAATATCTTGACTTTGTGTCAATTGGCTTTGCACACCAGTTAAAGGACCCTTTGGCAGCGGCAAGGGGCACTACACAGTGTGATTAGTCTTGGTTAAGTAAAGAAATGCAGTGTTAGAGCCATGGCATACAAACCTTGCAAATGCTGATTTAATCTGCATTTTCTTTTAGAACAGGAAGTCCAAAAACATGTTAATTTAAGCTAATGGACACATTCAACACAATTGCAGCAATAGGAAGCATGGATTTGAAAGGAACATTAGTAGCCCATCATGCAGAAGCTTTCTGAAAACACTGAATTTGGATAAATTTTGTAGCCATACTGTTTAAAGCAAACATTTAGCATCATCTCATCAGCTGTTCTTTCTGGATGACCTGCCAATAAACAGCAACAGCAGCTGTAACAACAAAAATAAAACACTCAGAATTTTGCTCAGCACTATTATAATCAAAATCTCTGTATTCTCCAAAGTACATGTATACAGAAATACATCACTAAGAGTAATTTCATTGCAAAAAACAGAAGTGTAAAACCCTCAAACTTTGAAAACACAAGCCTGTGAAAGTGGTGGCCTGGTGTTCACATAGTCAAAAAAGACAGGGAGGATCTGCTTCTAATGAGTTATGCAAAAAAATTCAAAATATGAAGTACTTCATGTAATCTTTTAAAAATGAAAGGCCTGATCACACATAAGGGGGAGGGGGAAGTAGGAAATTCTTTTATAACCCTCACAATTTTAAAAGGTATTTTAAACTTCTGTGCTCACTATCCAATCGTGTTTCAATTACAACATAACTGCTAAGCTTTTTGGTTAAATGATTAAACAATTAAGACGATAATTTAAGTTGCAATCTTAAGAAGGTAGTTCTGGCAAGAGAATGAAAAACAGAAAGAAGGAAAAACAGAAAGAACAACTATTAGACTACCCTTTAAGTTTTTGAAGTTAAGCTAATATGCCATATATTGAGGATGTTTTTATCCTTAACTTGGACAAAGTAATTACAAAATTTACAAAACCTTTGAGTGCAACACAAAAAAGAAAGCTCAGATTGAGATAATGGAAAAGTGAGCAGAATGCCCTTAAGTTGGCCTTCTTTAAGACAGGACTCTTTCTTTTTGGAGAATCTTACATTTCTTAGTAATTAAAGGTTTTCATGTGGTGCCAGGCATTATGGAACCTCCACTCTGCTATAAAATTGAAAAGATCCTTCTTTTCAAGCTTACTCCGAGTGTGAAATGCTCTAAAATCTATGCACATACTCAAATTGTCTTGAAAGTTGCAGTGCTTGTTAAAATCCAGACTAGATCTAGCAATTTATATTGATGGACATTTAGCAAAACAGCTCTCTGTGGCTCAAACCTCAGCCCTCAATTACTGTCAGTCAGTCAACGCTTAGCTCAGATCCTTTGAAGAATTTTACCAAAACAACAATTTAAGGATAAGCAATTTTAAGATTGGAATGTACAAAATATACGTGCATCAAACTAAAAATCTAGACAAGAGTTTCCTGCCAGCTAATTTTACCAACTTTGATTTTTATTTGGTTTTTTTTGGTCACATTCTCTCTTTCACAGTCTTCACCTATCTGTGGAAGAAATCTGAGACTCTTTTAAGAAAAATAGCTGCTGTGCATCTTTGTCAGCTTTTCTTAATGTTTTTCATAGATATAACCTTGTCATATATTTGGCTAATGGAAGTGCAAAAACATATCAAATCAAAACACAAGTACAAAGCAAAGCAGTGAAAGGTACAAGAGACACTTTATGGGAATTAAATCTATGAGCACAGAGCAAAAAGAAAAAAGTTTGATGCAGGAGGGAGAATTTTTAAAAAGGAAAAGAAAGTTTGTCAGCTCTGCTCAGTGCTCATGCACATAGATGAGAAGTAATTTCCTTGTGGGGAAGAAGAGACTGAGAGAAAGCAGTATCAATACCTTACCTGAGATTGAATCAAGGTGTAACATCAAGCTCCTAAATACAAGAGGAGTTGAAAATCAATAAATACTTGGCAACATGCGCTTACATTCTGGTATCTTTTATGACGGTCCAAAAGATAAAATTACATTCCATCCCTGCAAAAATATTCAGGAACGTTCCAAGGACATATTATAAGGCATACTAAGATAGACTCTACAGCTTTCTCTTTGCTAAATAGGACTGAGTCACTCTGGAAAAGAAATGTCAGTACCTCAGTGAAGTAACCAAGCTTACTTTGTTTCAACAAGTTAGGAAGAGTTAGCTAAGCCACACTAACTTGCTAAGCCTGCTATAAATCGTCATAAAGGTAGAGTATTTTAGCCTTAGAGCATGTTTCAAAGTGTGCTTGCCACATATTTAAGCAGTGCAGCCCTGCTGATGTGCAGTAATCTGGGCATATGCCCGAGTTTTCACTCATGTAAAACTCCACAGAAATACTGCATCTGCAAAATTCTGTAATTGACTCTTACAAATCTCCACTTCTACCTGTAAGATTCCATCCAAAACTAGGTTTCACTTGCCCAACACTGAATTTAAAAGTCCTTTCCATGTTATCAAAGTAATTGAGTCCCTCACATATACTTGTATTGAAATCTTATGTCTACCAAGACACCTCAGCTAAGCCATCATCTGATTCAATTCTCTCCAACACGGTAAATGTAGCTAAAATGAGTATAGAATGATTAGGGGATCCTGTCAGCCACAAAAGGCAGAAATTTTATACTTTTTTATATTTTTATATATATATATATAATTTTAAAAATTTTAATGTTTTCCAGTTTTGCCAAGTGCTGTATTATACTAGGCAAAAAATTATCACCAGGTAACTTTTAGTTTTGTAGTAAGTACTTGATTTTTTTGCTATAAACCCATATTAATATATCTATGCATGTATTGAAAGAACTCAGCAACTGTGGTAGTCCCCTCCTAAAGACAAGGCTTTACCTGACGTTCTGCCAACTTGAGATTTGTTCAGTGTGGGTGGACATTTCTAAGCTATGGTTTCATAACCACACAACAGCTTTTTTCACAGCAGCCTGTTTAAATTTCACGTATTTTGGTGCACTCCCCCACCGCCCGCCCCACTTTCATTGCACAATCCAAGCTTCTATCTGCACCTGTCTTCATACGTAAGGGTGTTGATTTTGTGTCTGCCCAGATAGCTTAAAAATCCTGCTGCTTCAGCATAATGAGAAATATGCAATAGCTGGTTTCCCATGGGAGATTAGATAAGAGTTAATAACCTTACAATTGAAAACAAAAGAGGACCTGAACTAGGGTCGTGTTCTTAAACCCGTTTCTGAGAAAAAGAAAAGCAGATCTTAACTCAAACAAAAAGTCAAACTAAGACACTTGACTTTCTGATAAAATCTATACAAACAAGGTACACCATGAAAATAAAGTTATTTTTAATGACAGAAAAAGGGGGGAGGGAGAAAGAGGGGAGAAAGTATAAACTCTATAGCCTGATCTCGAGCATCTGAAATAACGTGTTTTGAAGGAGAAAGTAACTATCACAGCTGTTGAAACAAAACTCATCAAAGATCCCACATCTCAAACCAGAAAAAATCCGACTGCAGTCAACAAAACCACGGAACCCCCAAACTTGTCGGAGCAGCTTTTCAGCGCCTTGGCTGGGGAAGCCAAGGCTTTTCGGGCTCTGTTCAATCTGTGTTCGAGCTTCACGGATAAAACAAAACAAAACAAACACCACGGCGGCAGACCGTAGCAGACACCGGCCGCGCCGGCAGCACGGACGCTACGGCACAGGGCAGAAGGCTCTCTGGGGGTAGTGGTTCGAGCTCCCTTCTGCAGGCACAAGCGTGTCTGGGCTTCGGCAGAGACACGGCAACCCGAGCAGGTCCCGTCACCCAGACACTGAAGGGAAGAGCCGAAGGCGGGCAAGGAGGGGCGGCACAGCCACGCGGGCCTGGACAGGAAACAGAAGACTCCTCCCTTCGCCCAGCTCAGCCCTCGCCTCTGTTCCGCCCCCGCCGCGCAGACCCGACCCGGAGCAGGAAGCAGACAATGGCGTCCCTTGACCTCAGCGCGGCACGGAAGAGCTCACGGGGAAATAATGGAGGTGAGGCGCTCCCGAGGACGGAGCTGGGCGGCGGGAACGCGTTTAGCTGTGCCGGGAGAAGGGGACGGTTTGGAGCGGGAGCGGCCGTTGAGGCGGTGTCCGCGCCCTGCTCGGCGAGCCCCCTGCGCGGTCGTTAACGTGTGTGGATGCCGCAGCATCCCCTCGATCCCCTCCGCACCGGGGAGCCCCTACAGCACGGGCGGACTCCTCGGCTCTACGTGGGGAGTTCCCTCAAAACAGAATGGCCCTGTGCCCCTTCTCGGCTGGCGGTGGGCCCTGCGGGCCCGCCCCGGGCGGCGGCTGGGCGATGCGATGGGACGATGGGCGAACGTGGCCGTGGCGCGGGAGGGACAGGACCGGAGACCGAGCTGATGTGGTGTGGCGATAGGGTAAAAGCGGCTCCTGAAATAAGTTACTGACTCCCTGTGCTGTGCTAATGCTGTTAAAAGACATGTAGTTGAGGGACAGTTTTTCCTCATGTCTTCCTTCTGTCTATCCAACATAGACTTGCTCAGGAGGAGAGGCAGTAGAGATTTTCGTGAGGTATTTGTGGAGGAGTGGATCTGATTTGCTTTCCGCCTCCCCCATTTTATTTATATTTCACCTGTTGCCGTGCGAGAGTGACACTATCTGGAGAGTTTCTCTGAGATTTTTTTTTTTTTGGTCGCTTTTATATGATCTCAGAATGTTCCCTCCCTTCCCTCCCTTCCCTCCTTCCCTCCCTTTCCTTCTTCCCTTCCCAGAATGTACCTTTCTCTCCCAGTCCCCCTCTCTGTCATAATCCTGTCCTATTTAAAGTTCAGTTTAAGTGTGTGCAAATCCGTCTTGACCTAGGAGCGTAATTTAAACAGTTGTACTTCCAGATGAGTGAACTCGCAGTAGTACATCACAATTTAAATTATTCCTTGAAAATAAGGAAGTAACGAACCTTTGAAGTAGTTTCCTTCAGCATTTAGCAGTCGCCGCTGCCTACGTCTCTGATATCAAACTATTTAATTGTCTGTCGAGGTGATTTGGTCCAGTTTTGGGGCGGTGGACGGGCAGAGGGTTTGTGGTGACCTCTGCTGGCTGTCTGACCTCCCTGCTAGTGGGGTAGCCACTCTGGTGTATCCATTTTAACTGACATGTTTACAAAGTGGTACTGAAAAATTTACATGATGTAGGGTGTGGGAAATATGCATTATTTACTCTGTTTTAAAAGGCTCATTGTTGCCAGACAGGATGAGAAAAGATAAGTGTCCTGCATTGCAAACGTCCTTCTGTTGAACATTTGTTGTTTGCTAGTCTGGAGTCAGCTTTGGTGGATGAAGAAGATAGACAACTCTAAGGTTTGTACTGAGAAGCTGATTTTGTGCTTGTTTCGTAATGTGAAAGGACTGTGTGAAACACAAAAATTCTTTGTGCTTGGGAACCCCAAAACTTGTAACTACATGTTGCTGCAGTCATATTTTAATTAAATATTGTGGGATTCAGTATTGGTTTGCAGGTCCTTTGAGTAGTAAGGATTACTTTTCCAGTCTGGATAGTTACTTTGTGTGGTCTAGGTCTTGTATTTTTATTTAGCACGTATATTTACTATTTGTTGTAAAGTCAATGTCGGAAATGAAATTAATTTGTCAAGGTTATTAAGCAATAATCTAATAGCCTAAGCAGTATTCATATGGATAATATTTAACCTCATTAATTATTAGATCAGAAATTAGCCCCTTCTATCAAAGCTAACATGCATTAAGGTAGCCTAGTACAGCAGAAATTTATTTTTACAATACAGCAAGTTTTTGGTGGATTTTGGTTTTGCTTGTTTTTTAAGTTATTTTATATTTTACTTACAGATGTTTGACAGGATCAAACCATCTGATGAAGCTTCAGCTTCTGCTTCTTCAGCAAAAGGTGATAAGTTTAAAGTAGATGTTTCTATTGCAGTTGTGCTTTTTTCAAAATATGATAGTTAACAGCAGAAACTTTTCAGTTCACCTTGTAGTTTCGATTGCATACTTTGATTTCCTAAATTGCATTGTAGAACTTAGATGGAAGAAGTGATTTTTGAATCATCCACAGTGTTTCCTTGTAGGTGTAATTTTCTTGCCCTGTAATAAGCTGTTTAAGATGTTTTACATTTTATCTTGGTGACTGACAATGTAGCAGTTTAAATGTAGGTGCCAAGTCCTGATCCCAGAGACATCAGTAGAAAAATTCCCACTAACCTCAACCATGAAAGGTTTTGAGCTTATTTTATGACACTCTTCTTGGAATTGAGGGCAAAAGGATCTCTATATATGCTTTCTTGAACTTAGTAAACTCTATCTTCCTTTAAAATAGTAGTTTTAGCAGATGCAATCAATATTAGGGAAGTAACTAATTGCAGGTAGAACTGCATTTCTTCCCTTTGATATTCTGTTTTTTTTATATTTTTGATGTTTTTCCTGTAGGAATTGGCAGACATGGTGTTGAAGGCTCTCTAAGACAGGACAGCAGTAGAAGGTAAGTTAGGTCATGATCTGGTTTGTTGCTTACACAAAGTAAAACAGGAATTGTTTTATTCAACCTTACCTGTTACCTTATGTAATGGATGACAATAATGCAATGTAGACCAAGTGTGCTTTGTGTCTTGTACCCACATACTATTAATAGCTCTGGGGCAGCTGCATTGTAGTGCCCAAAACTAATGTGTGGGTGTCAAGTTTTCTTAGAAATTATTTTTAAATGTAAAAATACTAAAACCCAAAAGAATGTAAAGATGACTCTTGACTTCTTCCAAGGAGGCAGTTCTCTACAGCCAACTGAAATGAGTATTTGTGTTAACTGTGTCTTCAACCTATTGTCCTTTGATCTGCATTTAAGAAAACTTTCATGAAACTTGCTTGAGTATACCTTAAAATACATATTCCTACTTGTCTTTACAGTTCTGAAACAGAAACTTTTCTCTTGCATGTTTGTTGCAGCTCTTTAGTAAGGTTTAGTAAGGCATTTCCGTGTTTAGAACAGAAATTAAGCAACTCAATATTACCTGCTTCTTTCAGTTTACACACAAGAGGGCAAGAGAATCCTCAACCTGGAGTATCCACTGGGCAAAACAAACAAGGATACTGTAACTGTTGCCATGTACACTACAGCAACCTGGAACAGGTGAGACAGCTCCTGCAGAGTTCAGCAACAGATAGGAAGGAGTACCAAATGGCTTTATCAGCTTATGAAGGGTCAGTCTCTACACTGAATAACCACTACTAAATAAAAAACCCTAAATTTGTGAATCTCACAATGTACACACTGAGAAAAAGATGCCTTCCTTATATGTTACCTCTTAAAAAGATGCTGGTAGAGTGGCATGGCTATTGCAGTGTGCTTTTCTAAGTGACACATTGCAGATTTATTTCTGTAGCTTTAATCTTGAGATCTGTATATTTTGTGATGTATCAGGTTTAATATGTTAGTATGAAGACATTTGATAACTATTTTCTGTTCTTTAAATAATTAAAATTTCTGGTTTTAAATTGTAAAGTAGAAGCCAATTTAATCTTCTATCCTTTGAAAATTCTCCTTGAGTAAGTTACAGGAAATTTACTCATGAAGTTCAAGAATATTGTAATAGTCATTTATAGGTAACATTAGGAGTATTTATACTAGTTACAGGAGATTTGCAAGCATCTGTGATACTTCTGACAACGTTTGTACTGGTTACAAAGCATTTGTGAGGAGCTTTCAGAGCTGCTAAATCAGGTTCCAAATCAGAAAGATGTTTCAAAATGTTTTAGCAGTATTTGAGTCTCCCAAAGAGTCTCACTGGATCAAGGCCTAAAAGTAGAAAAGGCTGAAGATTTTATTTAAGTGTTATCACAGCAGCAATGTTTAACTGGGACATCATTGGAAAAGTTATCTGGGAAACAATTTTTAGGAACGGGCCAGTCTGTTAACAGTAGTAGTGAACTAGTTATCTGTTTTATGTTTCACCAGCATGTTTCCAGCTCCCAGCACAGACATTTTACCACTTACAGTAGGAATCGTACGGGTACCAGTAGCTTGATGGAACGTTTCCTGCAAGATGTTTTACAGCATCATCCCCACAGATACCATGACAACAGGTATAAGCTGGCTGCTTCTTTTCCTTTTATTTTATTTATTTTTTTTCTAACATGTTGGTAGAATGCATGTACAAAGAGTTTTCATTTCTGTTCCACTGCTAAGCAGTATGTTTTGCTCATTTGCAGTGGAATTCTCACATTGGAGACAATTAAGAGTATTTATATAAATATTGCACAAGTGTATTTCTTTTGTATCATCTCTGCACTTTTAAACTTTCTTCCACTACTTAAGGATTTGATATTGATAGCAATTAAGTGTGAAGATCTGACAAAGGGAGGAATATATGCATCAGCAGGTATAATGCAAGGTTATACATCCTGACATACTTTTGCATATTCTTAGGATTTGGGGGGTTTTAATGTATACTATTACAATTCTTATAAATTTGGGCTTTGTATATATTTAGCTGTGTGGTTTATGGTGATTTTTTGCAAGTTCTTAATTTTAGTTTGTTTGTGGGTAATATCAGGTGAATATTTGTTTTCATTATCCTTGCAGTTCACATATTCAGTTAATACTTATGTGAACTATGTTAAGTGGCCAATTCATTAATGCTCAGATTTTGGAAAGTGTTCTCTTTATTTGTCATGTGCATGTTTAAGAGTGATAAGAGGGTCAGCATGTTTTTCTTTGAAGGGAAGTCAATTTAATAACATTCCTTGTTTAGTATGTTCCTTGAGGCCGACAAAGTTCCCAGCCTGAACCCGACACAATGTGTCTTGATATGCAACTCTGCTATAGATCTTACAGACAAGTAGAAGTGTATCTTGTCTGAAGGCAGTCATATTGATATTATCAGGGATGTGACAGAAAAAGCTCACAGGCATATATATGAGAAATTAGCCAAGGATATGTACACATGACTACAAATAAATTAATGAATCCTTCTGTCTTAAATAAATGTAATCCTTTTATCTTAAGAACAACCACAATTTTTTCACTTGGAGAAAATACAACATTGACTGTAAGGAACACCCAAATGAAAAAGCCCTCTCGAGTTGTTGCTAATACAGGGTTATTCCTTTGAACAGAACTTACTAACTAGGTAAAACAAGCCACCTACATTGTTCTAATTTTTAGAAGAAGGAATGGAATAAGAAAATTAATATAAAAATGTAGGTGAAGTTGAAGGGAGAAAGGGGAGGTGTAATCTCAAATTGACACAATTTAGGGGAAGAAAAGTAAATATGGGAAAGAAAGTGTGGATAGATTTCTATTGTGATCTTGCTCTGAAAAGTCACAGGAAAAATAAGTCACCTTCTTATGGACATGTGAAGTATGAACTGGATTTTCTTCTTCCTTGTATAAAAACACTTGGAATGATACACTATTTCTCTCAGTTCTTAAATACCTGCTTTTATTATTTAGCTGAATTCATACATGGGATCTTAAGTCTGTAATTTATGAGGATTATAGAAACATTTGTGAGACTTCATTAGTTCTGCAAGAACCCAATATGCCTAGTAATGATGTGGAAAAGGAAAAATTCATCAGAGCTTTGCCTTATGCCGAATTTCAAAAGCTATTGGTGTTCTGCCTCTCCCCCAGTAAAATAAACCACAAACAAACAAATCATTGCTTCCTCCAAACTCTTGGTTTAGAAGTTTTTTTGAATTTTGTTTGTTTGGGTTTTGTTTGTTTGTTTTTTTAATGTACAGAAATAATATTGAACGTTTAAGAGCATAAATCTTCTCTCTGCTTTTGGGGGTAATTTGTACCAAGATTGTCAGAAGTTCCTAACTGTTTAGAAATGTTGTTCTTTTCCTGCAACCCATGGGGACATTTGCTTATAAGTAATTTTTGAGAATTGCATATAGGCTGTTAAGCAAGCTAAAAGGCTAGGAATTTGCTGTAGTTCACCTGTGCAAAAATCCAATTAGTCCTATATTCAGTCTTCCAGCAGTATCCAGGTGTCAGGTGCTTAATGCAAAGATGGAACAACTCTGAAATGGGAAAGTTAAAAGATTATTTCTACTGCCTTTGGCCTTCAATTTAGGTCTAATTCTGATCTATAAGATCTTGAAGCTCAAACAAAAGTGATTTATCTCAAAGCTTAGATGTATAAGAATATATGCAGCAGTAGAGCACAGCAGTTCAGCTAACAGGCATTGTTTGATCATTTGATGTATTTAATTACATTGCATTCATATGATAATGGAAATAATCCTCTTTTAAAAGTGTTTCATCTTGAGAGGTTTCTCCTTTTGCTTAATCAGTCCTATGACCCTTATCTCTACTCCGATGTATTCTATCCCCTTTTCTTGGATACACAGGAAAATGGGGTATTTTTGGAGTACACAAGGAATATTGCAGGTTGTGTCATAAAATTTTATGTTACTTTTAAAAAGCCCCCACATCTTGAGCAGGGAGTTGTACAGTGCTGTTCGTGAATTGATCTGGCTTCTTAGGGTTTATCAAAGTTTTGACTGAAGGCTCTATTGTGTTCCTTTAGTCTGAATTACTCAGAGGATCCTTTTAGCTTTTCTTTGTCATTTGAAAATTTTTATACTTTACTCTTCAAAATTTTTGAAAGGGGCAAGTAAGTCATAAAACTTAGCCTGAACTGCAGGGTATTTTGCTTCTCATCTTTTGTAATGGTGAGTGATTATAACTCTACTCTACTAGTTCTTGGTGTTTGATAGTGGTCAGTGTTTTGGGTTTTTTCCCCCAATGATTATTTAGCCTTTTAAAAGACTCCTGGGGACCATAATGGAAGTCTTCTGCATGTCAAAGTAGTAAATCTTTTCTTCTTTACCTACTTCTTTATTCAGTGCCTAACACATGGTCCAGAGATTACTGAGATTTAGCTTTATATTTTCAAAAGATTTTATGGTGACTAGACCTGAGGGTGCACTCAACTGCCTCATTCAGGTCATTGATAAAGATGTTAAACAGAAGTGGCCCCAGTGTTGAGCCCTGGGGAACACAACTTGTAACTTGCTGCCAACTGGATTTAACTCCATGCATCACCACTCTTTGGGCTTGGACATCCAGCCAGTTTTTAACCCAGTGAAGTATCCACCTGTCCAAACCATCAGCAGCCAGTTTCTCCAGAAGGATGCTCTGGGACATTTAGTACTCTGTGATGCAGTCTGGGATCTGTTAATAAATATTTCTGAGAGGCCACAGAGAATGTGATGTTTTACAATTATTGGTAGGGGGAGGGAGAAGGTTTGCTGCAGATGTTGACTATCAAGCATTGTTAATGCTATTGTATCCTGATTGTTTTTTCTTTATTCTCAACAAACATGGAAGCTGGGTGATTATAACCAAAGAGAACACTGTACAATGGAATTTATTCATAATACTTCTGTAAGCAGATGAATGCATCATAAGAGGTGCATGGCTGTCTGCCATGTGTTAAAGTAAGCATCCATTTGGGTCTCATAAGGTCTGGTTATAACTTTCATATGAAGCACAATATTATTCTTAGTTATTTGCTTTCTTTAAAATTATTTTCACTGTATCTTCCCAGCTGATCAACAGCATTGAAATCTTTTGGTTCCTGTGTTGCATAAAGGAAATAGTCTGTCTCTGTTCTGTTAATTCTGACAGACATAAACACTTACATCTGAGGTAGTCCTAAAGACAAAACTGCCAGTTACAGAACATATAAAAAATCTGCTGTTGTTACAGTGGTCCTGAACAACCATAATTCATCTTCTCACAGAACTGAGTCAGAAGCTGTGGTATGTCTGTGAGAAACAAAAGCAAGTAATTCCTTGGCAGTATGTGCAGGGTTCCTATCAGACAGTCACATTTTGTAGGGAAAAGGGCATTTATACTCCATAGTATTTTTATACTGTGCCATACTATGTTCACTTATCTAAATATGAAATAACCTCTTTATAAGTTCTCACCTTCAAACAAAGGATTTTTTTTCCCTTTGCTGTATTTATAAAATTATTTTAAAAAACCCCAGAACACACCAAAAACCAGACCAAAGCCAAAACAAAACCCCAAAACAACTACACTATTGTGTTTGAAAACTGTTAGGCATATTTATGGTACTTATGTGAGGTGGCTTTTTTTCCTTCTGCTTTAGACCAACCTATGATGACATGCCACTCCTTGTCACTCCAGAGGTTGCTACCATTGCTCACGTGTCCCCAGAAAAGATGGAGAAAAGGAGGAACAGAGACAGACAGATTTGCAGCAAAGACCAGGAGTCTGTTGGTGAAATATGCTCTTCTGCTCCATGCATGTCTCGTGAGGGCACAAAGAAAACTTCTGTAACACAACCATTTATTAAAAAGCAAGAAAAAAGGCAGGAACATGTTGCAAGAATATCGCAGCAGCCTGTAGGCATTTGTAGCAATGAGAAATGTGATACCCTGAAAGATGCTCAAATTGTAAATCCTAGCCATGAAGGCAAGTTTACAGCTCTGAGCCATGTATCTCACCACTTTCCTGTGAGTAATTTAATACAAAATCCTTCTGTTAATCCTAAAAAAGGAAAAAATTATAGCAATTTGACAACATCAAATCTGATTCCACATAGTGGATGTGATAAAACAGGAATGGAGATATGCAATAGTGATACGTTATTGAACCCAAGCTTGAATCCTGCTCTGACACTGGTTCCTTCAGTTTCTCATCAGAATTCTGTGTGCAGCCACAGAAATTCTTTATGTATTACCTCAGGTCAGTCTCTCTCAAAACGAGATGGTTTGCGAACTCAGGATGAAACTTCGGTGTCTGATTTCCATCTCAGGGATACTGTGGGTGTCAGCAGCTCCCTAGGTCTTGGGACATCCCCACAACTAGCAAGATGCAAAAATGTGATGATGAGCAGAGGTGGTGAAAGTTCAATAGATGAAACTATTGAAAATGTTATTTTGAAATACTGCCATGGAACTACACCTCAAGAACTTTATATCAAAGAGGAAAATAATTCCTATTTAACCTTTTCATCACTTCTGGACCATACTCATTTAGAGGATTCTGAAATGAGTTTTGACTGTGATGCACCTATTCAGGCGGAAACAGACTTAGCCAAGGCAGCTATAAAGGATATAGAATTCCTAAAAGAGGTCCAAGTAAGTTTGCAAGATAAGCACTATGGAACACAGCTCTCTTCTGTTTTAAAAAGTGAGTCAGTAGAGAAAACAGAAGTGGTAAAACAGGATGTTGTAGTTCATACTGAAGAACCGGTTCTTCCAGCTCTGCCTCATGTGCCTCCTTCCTTTGTGGGGAAGACTTGGTCTCAAATAATGCATGAAGATGACATAAAAATTGAAGAACTTGTGCGTGATTTCAGGGAAGGTCGTTTTCACTGCTACTTTGACAGCGAATCCACAGCCAACTGTACACGGAAGAGAAGGAAGGAAAAAAAGCAGAAGAATGAAAAAAAGAACAATATTGACAAGGGTGATAGAGCAGAAAGTGCACCAGTTAAAGCACTGCCAGAATTTAATGATGCTTTAAGTGGTGGCTCTGACTTTAATAACCCATCTTTAGCCTCAGATACAATATGCAATCCACAAATTCTTAAACCACCTAGGAAAAGGACATGGCGCCTGGCTTCAAGATGCCAAGTGGTTAAAGTCAGCCATGGCACTCAGACAAGTCTATTGAACTACCCTGTTTCAAAAAGAAAAGTGTCCAGAAAGGAATGTGATCCACCTGATCAGAAAGCAAGCATTGTATGGTTAGAAAATGAAAAAACTCCAAATATGAAAACTAGACTATGTGCCCTTAAACTTCCTGAGTCCTACAGCAAGATTATGAGTCCTGTGCAGCCCAAGACAGTAGTGTATGTACTTTCATGCCCAGAGATAAAGCAGTGTAAAGGTAAACCTGTAGATATTCCCCAAATGAGGAAAACCCGTAACTCCACAGAGAGTAAAGACTCTGTAAGGTATAAATACAAACAGTGTCCCTTTAAGTATTATGACCCGCTGACAAATCGCATTCTGAAAACGCCTCCCAAGAGTATGGTTGGAGAAAAGGCCAGAAAGCCCTCCCATGTTCGACAGCTTTTCAGAAGTCTCAGCTCTGATGTAAACAAGAGGAAACTTACTGATGCACAGAGAGAAAGCATGCCATCAATGTCACTCAGTTGTTCAGATCTTTATAGTTCACCTTCAGCATCTTTCCTGATCGATCCAGGTAAAGGGAATGATGCAGCCTCAAGTCAAAAGGCAGATGGATCTTCTGTTTCCACAGAAAGAACAGATTGTCTGGTTTCTGGTCACTCTGAGAGCTCTTTTAAACACCTGATCATTTCACCTTTGAACTCTCACCAGTCTGTGGCAGAAGGAGATGGTAAATTCACTCCATTTAACAGAGTTACCAAAAGTCCTCTGACCTCTGTCAGGAGTGAGAGATTAGAGAGGGAGAATCCAAAGGCAATATGGAAGAGAAAAGAAGGCACTAATAAAGAACTGTTTTTTCCCAGAAAGGCTACAGGACCTATGTCTGTCAGGTGTACTGTTGGGAGGAGAGGAAACAGAGTAACTGCAGGTAAACAGACTTCCAGAACAAAAAAACAGCAAAAAGATGGGATGAGAAAGCAACTTCATCCTTGTGCCCAGAAATCTGCTTTCTCCATCCATAGGTACCAGACAAGGAAAACTACAGTGGGAAAGCATCTTAAGAAAGAAAAGTCTGATGCTAAAAAATTGAAGGTGAGGAGAAAACCAAAAAGGACCTTTATGAACTCACCTGTGGTCACAGGGATTACTGAAAAGAGGGAGAAAGTTGCATCAGAATCCTTTCCCAGGGGACCAGAGCGAGCTTCATCCAAAGTCAGGAACTGGGAAGTAAGTGGAGATCGAGGTCACCCTAGCACTGTGAACCAGTGCTCTAGAAGAACCTCTGCTGTTCCGTTACTTTGAAACTGTCTTGTTCTGCCAGGTGAGAGCTAGCTACCAAAAGAAGATTAGGGCTTTTTTTTTTTTTTTTATACCCAGGACCTGGAAAAAAGCTGAGGAAAAGGAGGTCAAAGACAAAGCTGTCGAAGGTGTAGACTTGCAGAAAGTGCAAAGGCAGTCTAATGTGAAACAAAATCGACTGTAAACTCAGCTCTTCTTCTGGTTTATAGGGACATAATGTATTGCACTGTTCTATTGTGTAAAGCTGCAGAAGTTGTGCACTTGATTTAAAAAGCACTTAGAATCCTATTTACCACACTTTACCTGTATATCAAAAAAAGTAAACTTGAATAGCATCATACTGTTTTTATGGCATTAGCAGTGCATTAAAGTGCACTATAATAAGGTAAATTAGAAGCTGTATTAATTGTGCCTATTCTAAATTGCAGAAAAAGGACTCAGTTGCTATGCTAGAAATTCAATGAAGCTACATTAATCTGGGCTGAATTCTCTGTATGTAGTTTGTGTATATGCGCACCTCCTTCAACACTTTTGCCAATGGAGTGACATTAAAATTAATACAGTATGATACAATTCAGATCAATTCAGTGCTTTTTTGAAATGAAATGCAATTGTACATGGTTTTTATATTGACTTTTTTTGTGAAATCATGTCCAAAGCAGTTGCTTTGGACAAAAAGTCACTGTGGGCTCACATCAAGCAATAATGGACCATGCTGGTAAGGAAGTATGTCTCTGGGGGCGCTGTTCAAATGGTGATGGCTGAAGTGGAATCTCAAATTCCAAATTAAATGTAGGCCTAGAGGTTTGGGTGGTGGTGGGTGTTTGGTGTTTTTTTTGGGTTGTTGTTGTTTTTTTTGGTTTTTTTTTTGTTGTTGTTGTTGTTGTTTGTTTGTTTTGTTTTTTTACTAGTTTACTGACTAAGTTTGTAGATTAATTTCACATTCCGTACTGGGGAGAATGGAAAAGTTGTAACACAAACAACTAGTAGTATATCATTTTAGAATTTCAACCTTGAATTTGAAGGTTTGTGCTTTTTTTTAAAAAAAAAATTTAATTGGCTGTACCATTAGCTACATTTTTATGTACTGTAGTTGAAATTTTTGTTTTAAACTTCCAGTAAAATACTTAACCTAAAGCAACATGCATCTAAATGTATTAGAGTTCAAACAATCTGCTTAAAGTATTTAATTGAGTTAAAATTGTATTCCATATTGATTCATATTTGCCCACTGATGCTCTAACTACTGTAATTTTATGGCAAAAAATACTATTTTTTTGTTATTTTCAATTATTTTTTAATAGTTGTTATGATGACAGCTTATTTAATATATTTAAGAGACACCCCCCACTCTTGTAGATGTTTCTATGTTTTAAAATATGAGATTGGTTGTTCATTTGTATTAAATCTGTAATTAAACATCACAGTCAGGGCTTTGTGTTTTGAATGTGCAATTTTGTATATTATACAATATGCCCTACTTTAAAGGTGTTTGTAAATTCTATAGTTGTTCAGTACATCTTCCATAACACAAAACACAGGAAAGACCAGACTCTGCTCTTCCTGCCACTGAACACAATACCTGAGCCTTTTCCCCTGCGGAAAAAAAAAATTGAAATCATTCTTGGTTAATTTTGTGAAGTGTCAAAAATCACTGGTTTAGATTGAGATAAAGGTGAAATGATTTATTTTAATGTACAGTATCTAAAGGAAGTATAAAAGCTGTCATCATGAACTACTTGTTCAAAAAGTATTTGGGGGAGTTTTTGGAAATACCTGTGCATATTTCCCAGGATGAGTAAAAGATGCACACGTACTTAAGCCAGATGGAAACATAAGTTTCTTTATAAATCATATACTGTCTGACAGTTTTGGTTTTGTTTTCTTAAATTTGTTTTATTATTTAAATAAACATTGATTTCTATGGATTAATTTTCCTGTGAAGGTCAGTAGAATCTTACAACCCTATTTCAAGTCACTGGAAAATGAAGGGTTATCCTGTAAGTTCTAGAGCCCTCTTAACTAATTGTGCCTCTATAATATTTTGTCTAATGTAAAACTGATTTTTTTTTCTTTAAAGCAAAGTTTTAAAGGAGTGGTTTTTATAGAAAGGCTAATTTTTCGATAAAGCAAAAGATTTTTAACTAAGGATTGTTTTAAAACAAAGCTTTAAATTAACTATAAAAGTCCTAACATATTTTTATGATACAAGAATGTTTTCCTATCTGACTTCTATCTTACTTTTCATGATATTGTACACATAAAGAGTATGAATTGTTTTGTGTGTGAATAAGGTTAATTCACATTGTACTTTAAGGTCACTAGTGTGTATTTGTTTCTCTTCTTTATACTCATTCCTTGCAAGCTTGTGTTTTTCCAGCCTAGACCTTTTCCTTGAAACCTTGAGTAATAAAATTATTTTGAGGACTGTAGCATGGTTAATAGTTTTAGTTTGTACTGTCTTTTTATTTTTAAATATAAAAAAATCAAAACTAACAAACAAAAACATATGCAAAAAACTACCACAAAAACCCACCAAAAGGGAAAAAAAAAAAAACACAAAAAAAAACCCCAAAAACCACACACAACTACTCAACGGGTATTAAATGTAACAAATTCATAAAACAGTAAGACTTGAGGTACAAGTCTGGGAACATTTTTATGGTTGACAGTGTCAAAACAAGATTTTCTGTAAGCTTGGTTGTTACTCTGTGCCTCACTTCTGTTTAGAAATTTCTTCTGTGCGTATTCAATAACTACTATGAAAAAGATGGGAGATTGTGATATGAGAAGTAAAAGTAGAAACTGCTTGGGAAAGAGTAAAAGTTTGGTGCAAAGCATAAAAAAAATTGCTGAGACCCTCAAAATGTCCATGAAGGAAAGTCATTTAATCGGATCTTGAGGAATTAAGTCAAGCACGTTCACAGTAGGTAAGTAATACAGACCATTGCCATTAGTGAATAGCACTTTGTTTCAGCAGCAGTATGGCTGAAACTTTGACACAGTTGTGAAGTCTGCACCAATGGAAACCTTGAGAGCTGAAATACTTTTTCACTGAAAGTGATGGGAGGGCTGTTTTGTCTGGGGAGTGATGTTTGTTTTCTTGTTTTTCGTATTAGTGGACAAAGATGTTTGTCAGTATGTTGGCATGTTTTAATCCAGAGAAGCAAGGTAATGATTAAAGAGGATTAAAGTCACAGTCTTTTAATGTAATTGGCAGCAGATAGATGCAGGCTCTTTTATAACAGTTCAGAAAAATGTTAACAATTCTTCTATGCATATGTCCTGTTGACCTTCTGCAAGTTCTTACTTATATTTTTTTATACAGTTTATAATTGACAAAAAGTCCCCCACAAAGTGCTCATTCAACCTTTTAAAAGAATCTCATTCTAAGCAATCTGATTTTTATTACTTGCTTGTTTTGTGAATCTTGAGTGTGAAGCAGACTCATACTGTGCCAGGTGCTAACCAAACACAGAGTAGTAAGTCCCCAAAACTTTAGATGTCTAATGCTTGCACCTAGCAGTTCTTCAGTTCCTGTTCTGTTGGGACTTTTTGCTTTCCATTTATTTCTGACAGGTTTGCATCCTGTGTTCTTGTAATTTAGTACGAAAGTTCAACTCTCTTGGACTCAGACAAGATATTTAGTTGTATTTATAATGAGACTATAACTTAATTTGAAGTAGTATGAAAGTTTAATGCTAAATTTGTGCCCAAATGAGATGATGTGGTTTTGTGTTTTCCATGTTCTTGCAATGGGTAATGTATTTGCAATATTCTTGCTTGATGTTGTAGCTTTTTAATCTGTTTCTCTGTCTCTGTTTGCTGTGGACTTTTGCCACAATGTGAGTTTGTAAGAATACAGTCCTATTACAAACTTGTCCAGTGCAATTGCTGGATGTTCTTTAATTTCAGATTTATTGTTTTCATATGTTTCCTTAGTCATGCATTTGGATTTTAAATTTTAAATGTTTCTTTTTTTTAAATACTGTCAAGCTAAATTACAGGACAGAATATTCCATTTGGAATTAAATCAGTGACAGGTAGTAGAAGTGGTTGTTGTCCTGATCTGAAGCATAAAGAATAAGCTGGTATTTGTGTTCCTGTGCTTGAGAGTCTGCTTATTTTGAGCGGTATGACACAGAATGGGGATGATGATTCTTGATTTCTTTAGATGTCTTCCTTTCTCTTTCCCCTAAGGTAACTGTGCCTGGGAATGGAGTAATCTGCATTCACACTTATTGTGAAAATAGAACAATATTTCAACTGTTGATTTTTGGGGACAGGTAAGAAAAGTATAATGTCTCACTAATGCAATTAAAATCCCAGATATATATATTTTTTTTTCTTTAATGATTTATCTGTTGTGAATTACAGCATTCCCAATAATCTTTTTCAGGAAAAATTTGCAATAACATAGGTTTGAGCATGCTCAGAAGCAAGTTTTATTCTTTGTTGGTATTTTGCAGTTACAAATTTATTCATTCCTTCAGGAGAACAAATCTTCTTTTAATAAAGCACAAAATTGTGGTTTTGTAGTTTCTTTATTCTCAGAGTTAATTTGAAACTATTTGCTATAATTTCTTGTGGAAGGAATACCACAGAATGCTATGGAATCAGCTGCTCCTTTTGAAGAAGTCCAGTTGTAATTTAAATAGCTGTTTACAACTGTCTGGTATCTTAACCCAGTGAAGTCTGCTGACTACAGTGAAGCCAAGATTCATCTCATCCTGTGGCAGCTGAAGCAATGGCATCCTAGGATGGCAATGAAAAGGTTTCTCCTTGGTTTAAGGGAGAGTCTTCCTACCTGCAGACTTTCTGTCTTACCTCTAGGGACTGGGATTCCTGACAGTGGGTCTTTCCAGTAAAGACTGAAACAATCAAGGCATTCAGTAATTTTACCACCTCTGTGTCCTGTAACCAAGGCACCCACCTCGTTCAACAGCAGGGCTACATTTTCTCTAGCCTTCCTATTGATGAATAACCCCTTCTTCTTGTCTTTCACATCCTTTGGGAGATTTAATTTCAAAAGGGCCTTAGCTTTCCTCATCACCTCCCTTCATACTCTGGCAATGTTCCTATGTTCCCTTAAGTGGCCAGTCCCTTTTTCTACATGCCATGATCTTCTTTCTTCCATATGAGGTTTTCCAGAAGCTCCTTGCTCATCCATGCAGGTTCTTGCCTCTCTTGCTTGATTTCTTACTTATGGGGATATACTGCTCTTGAGTTTGGAGGCTCTCTTTAGCTTCCCTAACTCATGGAAATCCTCCAGGGAGGTCTCTGAAGAGGTCACAGTTGCTTCTTTTGAGGTCCAGAGTTACAATCCTACTTACTACCCTGTTACTTCCTCTAATGATCCTGAACTCCACTGTTTCATGGTCACTACAGCCAAGGCTGTGCGGAAACTTCATGTCCTCAACCAGTCCCTTCTTGTTTATCATTTCCTCAGTGTGCTGCTGGACCTTGTTCATCAGTACAAGGTCCAGTAGCGCACTTCTCCTTGTAGGGTCCTCCACCACTTGTGTCAAAATGTTGTCTTCAGTGTGCTGCAGAAGCATCCTGGACTGTTTATGCCTTGCTGTGTTGTTTTTCCAGCAAATACCAGGGTGGTTGAAGTCCCCCATGCTAGTCAGGGCATGTGCTTATGTGGCTACTTTAAGCTGTTAGTAGAAGGCCTCATTGATTGCCTGATCAGGTTGCCTATAGTAAACACTCACTACACTGTTACTCATTGCCTGTCCCTTTTCTCTGAGTCCTGCCAGCTCCCTTCCTAGAACCCTTTTCCCTCTGTGGGATAGGCTATTCTCATGTGCAAGGATCTTTCTCCCCTCTGGGACAGATATGCTCCATCTTTTGCTAGTGGACCTGGTACTGTAGAAAGTTCCCCAAGACTGAAAAACCCCAAATTGTGTTGGTCCTTTGCTGATTTTAACAGTGCCTATTTAAACCAGCATGGTATTTTGCTGGAGCAACACACAGATGTGTGAGTCTGAATCAATGCATCTGCCTGGATGCATTCCTGTATGACCTGCCCTAGGTGATCCTGCTTTGGCTGGGGGTTTTACTCAAAGATCAATGGAGGTCCCTTCTAACTCCTAACGTTCTGTGATTCTGTATTACGTAGTCAGCTGGATGAAGTTACTGCTATGTTGTCAATTAATTGAAGACATACCATTCAACTGTTTAAGCCTGGAGTTGCAAACATGATACTGTAACCCACTCTTAAGTCTGGTGATAACCTCTTTCATGGGAACTACAAGCAATTCATATGCTTATGGAGTGTCAAGTACTATGAAGGTCCAGTTCACATTGGAATATTTGAGAGTTATGATGAAATCGATAGCATAGTTTTAGTTGTCTGTGGCTTCACTGGAGTCATTAGTGGTTTGATTAACAAAATTGCTGGTTTTCTGTGGTCCTGGAAGTCATCATGATGTTCTTGAAGTGCAGAAGCTGTTTTTGATGCAAGGTGAATGCAGATCATGATGACAGCTTATGTGATTTAAGTGTCAGCGAGTCTAAACCTGGGCTTTATCTTTGTTAGTCTTCCTTCCATAAGGAAAACTGAAAAACAGTTCTCCCCAAATATTAGCACTTGTTAGGAGGGTTTTAAAGTCTCTTGCTTCCTTTAAAAACATACTTTAGTGTATTACAGCCAGTCAGCTTTATATTCAGTTTGTATTTGCTGCATTAATGTTGGCACTGGTGCAACGGAAAATGTTGATTATAGCATATTTAGTCATTATCAATATTGTACGAAAGAATTGCATCCTTGCTAGCTCATGCCGTACAGCTTAGACATTTTCTGGCCTGGAGATTGTGCTGTAAGAATTAACAGTGAAGGGGGTAGGTGCATACGTGTGCATTCCTTGTGGATGCAATGCATGTGCATGACTTGCTTTTTATTGCATTGGAGTTTTAAGATGAAGAGGGAGGTAGAAGTGAAAAGTAAGATGTGAAGATCTTGTATAGATTTGAATTAGACCAATAAACAAATACTCACTTTGGGCTCTTTCTTTGGTATTTATGTCTATTTTGTTCAAACCTTTGCAAACAGTTGTCAAAATCCATCTACTTCCTGTGTGGTTCAGCTCAAATTCCTTCATTCTTTTTTCTGGTACCTTACTTTTATTTTCTTAATACATAGATAATATTCCTTTTTACCACTGCTCAATCCTTTTAGCTACTGCCAAGAGGGAAAGAACTATTATAACAAGATTGTGCACATGCTTCTTTTGGAAGGCTAAAGAGAAAAGTTGTAAGGCAGTATGTGGCTCCCAGCAGATTTCTTCATACACAGAAAGGAGCTCTGTGAACATTCTGATCTAATGATGACTAATTAGTCAGTTGCCACACTGAGGATGGAAACAGTTGAGCTTTTTGTTTTAATGGCATTACACCCAGTCTGCATACAATTAAACATACTGACTTTTTGGTAACATATTTTATAGATTTCCAAATGTGTCTAATACTTTACTTTTCTAGAACAGGCTAGAAAATTGTCATCTCCTGAGTTACTGCCAACACACTGCAGTTCTGATTTGGTCTGGGGTCAGGATAATGTTGGAGTCAAAGTCAGCATATTTTCATCTACCACAATTAATGTTTGTACAGCACTTTTTGTGGATCTAAGGAGCTCTTAAGTGTTCGATATCATCAGGAATGATCTTCTATATTCTTATTTTAGATGTTAGTGTTCAATGCTTTTTGTGAAATGTATTGGGAAGAGTAATATATTTTCTTTTTAGAGCATAAAAGAGAATGCACACTGAAGTTGTGTTTAACATATTTTTATTTCCATCTTTACAGAGACTGTTCACTTTTCCTGTGCTTTTAGCAAATTTAGTCTTTTCCCTCCTTGCACTCCTCCATTTTAAAAGAAGAAATCGTCTCTAATGCAGAGTTCTCTGAGGAAGTGTCATTTGGCTGTATAAGGAACACAGTTTTATGTAATTATGTTGTTATTGCCTGCACCTTCACAGACATCTCTGCCTTTTCATGGATGCTATGAAGGGGACACAAATGTCCACATCTGTCTCTCTCTAGTCCTTGAGTCTTGTTTCATTGTCTACCCCATCCTTTTCAAACTCCTTAGTGCAGCCAGCAGGTCAACTCCTCTATTTTCCTTTATTTCACTTACAGTATGTTGGAAAACAAAAATTTTTAATTCTCAAAAAAACTAAAAACAAAACAAAAAAAGGGTCAAAAGTCCATTTTCAACCATGTTTTCCTGTAAGACCTACATTATGTGTGGGGAAACAACAAAAATGTGACAATTTGTTGAGTCTCATGCTGTTCCTGTCTCCTCTAAGCTCACAGAACTGCAGTAAGGGTGAGGTGGGCAGGCATTTCTGGGAATTGTCTAGTCTAATGGCCTGCTCATAGCAGGCTCAGCTGGAAGAGGCTGCCCATGGCCACATCCTATGGGATTTTGAGTATCTCCAAGCATGGACTCCACAGCCTCTCTGGGCTACCTATTCCAGCATCTACATTTAAATGGAGTCTGTATTTCAGTGTCTCTTGTCCTTTCACTGTGCACTGCTCAGAAGAGCCTGTTTGCTTGCCAGCTGCTGGACTACTGCTTGTGTTCTATGTCCCCTGGTGCGCTGGCAGGGTCTGTGGTGGCTGTGTGGAATAGCTGGCACTGAAACCCTTGCTCAGCTGTGCCAGGGGAGATTTTCTTCAAGCGGGCAGCTCAACCCGTAAAGCAGAAGGCAATTGCAACTAAGAGCAGCCATGCCAATGAGGACCTCTGCAGGCTTTGGTTTTCCTGTGGCTTAATTGTCTTCTGTGACAAAATGAGTCTTGTAAACCAGTATATTAAGGCTTAACCCTCCCTTCTGTTTATCCTGCAGGACTTAAGGTTTTGTTTTGTCCCAATGGAAGTTTTTTTTTCCTTTTTTGTTTTGTTTGTTTGTTTTTTAATATTTCAAGCAATCTAAAACTTGATAGTTGTTTGCTACAATTACACATCTATACTGTTCTTACGTATCTCCTTTTCATGGCTTTTTTTCCTGTCTCCTTTTTGCAACCTTTTCTGTTGCTTGAGACCCTTGCATTGGTTTACTTTGTGTCCAGTATTTTGTTCTAACTGGCTTAGTACTACTTTGATTTAATAAATACGTTTTAAAATTTATTATTTACAGTAACTTGCAGTGTCTTGTTTGGGCTGTGAGTTTCTCACTGTCGGTTTTGCTTGTTTCTTTTGTATGGTTTGTCTTGCCTGTGTTTGTGTTTGATTTCCCACTGCTGATAGGTTAAATCGCTTTTGATGAGAAGGTGGGGAAGAGGAGTCAAAACGAACCTCCTTTGCTTTCCTGTGCTGCCATTGCTTTCTCTAAAGCAGGCTAATAATTTTGGGCTAAAACGCAGGATGCATCATGTGAGGTTTTTATACTTTATATCCTTTTCTTAAGCATCAGTAATCTACATACCTAAAACATAGGTATGTAGATTAAAAACATTATAGGAAGATAAGTGAGTAATATTAGATAAATTAGTGTATTTGTGGCCTCCTCTAAATTTGCTATGAACAAAAACTTGATACATTTATATCAGAGAGCTGAAGTTACAAACATTCCCAGTATATGAGCTTATATTCCTTGTCCCTTTTTTGTACTTAGATTTATCTTCCAGATGGCATTTTGCATTCAGTTTCTTTTTGTTTGAATACTGTGGCTTGTCTCTATCATGAGTTTAAGTTCTTTTTCCTAGTCCATCTTGGACTTTGTAAGGGACCGACTTTCTTTTAAGTTTATGAGGGGAAGGAATTAGTATTTGCCAAAACATGACTTATGAAACAGAGCTCCATTATCCTCAGTTTGTATGAACCTTAATTCTTGACTTACATCTGAAGAAGGGAGGAAGACATGAGCTTGCAAGTTACTCAGACTTCTCTGGAAGTTTTATGTTGTGTCATCCTTTTTCTTCAGCACTGTTTTAAAGAGCTACATTGTGATTTTATCAGTGTCTTCAACAGTCAAAATGCTCAGGCTGTAATTGGATTATGTATGTCACTTAATGCACACAGAATTTTCTCTTGTTATTGCAAGACAGATATGTCTACTAAGCTGAAAATTAATGTTGGATGAAGTATTAAATAAAGGAGCTTCAAGTGGCCAATGTGATCCCCATCCACAAGAAGGGTCAGATGGAGGAACCCAGAAATTACAGGCCAGTCAGCCTGACTTCAGTGCCAGGGAAAATTATGGAGCAGATTATCTTGGCGGCAATAACTGCATACCTGAAAGACGGCCAAGGGCTCAGGTCCAGCCAATATGGATTGAGGAAGGGCAGGTCCTGCCTCTCCAATCTAATCTCCTTCTTTGATCAGGTGACCTGCCTGGTGGGTGTGGGGAGGCCTGTGGATGTGGTCTACCTGGACTTCAGCAAGGCCTTTGACACCGTCCCCCACAGCAAACTGCTGGCTAAGCTGTCAGCTCGTGGCTTGGACTGCAACACTGTGCTGGGTTAGGAACTGGCTGGAGGGCCGAGCCCAGAGAGTGGTGATGAATGGTGCCACCTCCAGCTGGAGGCCAGTCACCAGTGGTGTCCCCCAGGGATCAGTGCTGGGCCCCATCCTCTTTAATATCTTCATTGATGATCTGGATGAGGGGATTAAGTCAGTCAACAGCAAATTTGCAGATGACACCAAGCTGGGAGCAGATATTGATCAGGTAGAGGGCAGAAGGGCTCTGCCAACTGGGCAGATGGGCAGAGTCCAATATGATGGCATTCAACAAGTCCACGTGCCAGGTGCTGCACTTTGGCCGCAGCAACCCCATGCAGAGCTACCGGCTGGGGTCAGAGTGGCTGGAAAGCTCCCAAACAGAGAGGGACCTGGGGGTGCTGGTTGACAGCTGTCTAAACATGAGCCAGCAGTGTGCCCAGGTGGCCAAGAAGGTCAATGGCATCCTGGCCTGCATTAGGAATAGTGGTGCCAGCAGGAGCAGGGAAGTCATTATGCCCCTGTACTCTGCATTGGTTAGGCCACACCTTGAGTCCTGTGTCCAGTTCTGGGCCTCTCAGTTTAGGAAGGACATCAAGGCTGTGGCAGGGTGAGAAAGTTCCCCACACACACACAAAAGATACCACAGCTAAACTCAGTCGGAAAAGCAAATGAAACAAACTATATTTACAAGCAGAAATGGAATGCAATGAATATGTACACAAATATACAGTATTTATATACAGAAATATACAGCAATGAACGTAATACAAAAGACCTTTCCCCCCTTCAAGCAGGGGGTTCCCCCTCTACCCCCCTTCTCCCTCCCTACCTCCCCTTTTTTCCCAAAAAGGGTGAGAGAGAGAGAGAGAGAAAGGCAATTAAGGAGAAAATTCTGTTAGATCAAAGCGTATGCAAGAATTAGTTTTCTTATCTGGTTAGCTTTGTTAATTCAAGGTTGGCAGCTGTTGCTTCAGAGAGAAAGAAACAGGCCCACATGAACAGCGGGAAAGGTACAGACTGAACTCCCTGAACTAAAACTTAAAGTTGCATTCTACCAATCTACCAATGAAATTAGTTTAGAATATCTTTGTTTTCAATACATTCAGCCAGACTGTCCCAGCAACTGTCCCTTCCTTAAAGGCACAGCCTAAACCAGTCACAAAGGCACTTGAACGTGTCAGAGAAGGGCAACAAGGCTGGTGAGAGGCCTTGAGTACAAGCCCTATGAGGAGAGGCTGAGGGAGCTGGGGCTGTTTAGCCTGGAGAAGAGGAGGCTCAGGGGCGACCTCATTGCTCTCTACAACTACGTGAAAGGTGGTTGTAGCCAGAAAGGGGTTGGTCTCTTCTCTCTAGCAACCAGCACCAGAACAAGAGGACACAGTCTCGAGCTGCACCAGGGCAAGTTTAGGCTCGAGGTGAGGAGAAAGTTCTTCATTGAGAGAGTAATTTGTCACTGGAATGGGCTGCCCAGGAAGGTGGTGGAGTCACCATCCCTGGAGGTGTTCAGGAGGGGATTGGACGTGGCACTTGGTGCCATGGTCTAATCATGAGGTCTGTGGTGACAGGTTGGACTCAATGATCTTCGAGGTCTCTTCCAACCTTGGCGATACCGTGATACTGTGAAATCTTTAACATTTCGTGCTTATTCAGAGCCAGAATACTGCAAGTATAGCAGAATATTCATCTGTGTGGTTGGGCAGACACAAGCCTGGATCAGGCCCCAGAAAGGATGGGCTGTTCTTTGCTGTATCTATTCCATTAGTCATACTCGGACTCATTTGTGCCATTTATTTGACTTAAATATTTGAATTATTTTTCTATACAGTTATCAATAATGACAAAGCTGTCCAACTGCAGGAAACGGTAATTTTCACATGAGTCTACCTGCCTTGTACCAAAACACCAAAACCAATCAGTTGCATTACCTTGTTTTACCTGCAGCTTCCAATTATGAATCCTTTTAGCTCATTTTTATTAAATGGCTTATATGTTTGATAACATAAAATCAAAGACTACTTCCCATCCCTCTGCCTTGAGCCATCTGTTAATTCTTCCTGTGTTCTTAACTGGTATTTAGATAGTATGTGTCATGACACAGGCAACTGCACAGCTAGGCTGCCAGTGTATGTTCTCCCAGCTGCACAGCTGCCTCAGGCAAGCTAACTATAGCTTTGAGTTTGTGAGTGGTATGTCAAAGATATCTATTTATAAATCAAATTAGAAAATGCCTTGGAACTGTAATTTTTCTTTCAGGCTTCACTTGCAGCTATCCAGAAACTCAGTATTCCATATTCATAGATTTGGTTATAAATTTTATCTTGTCTGAAGAATAATACATTAAAAAAAACCCAAACCTAAAAAGAACCCTGTGAAATGATTAAAAATTTGTAATATAGATATCAGTTATAAAAAAAAAATTAAAATATTTGTATACCTTTTCCTGCAAGATGAAATATGAAGAACGTGGAGATGCACTAACCAAATAAAATACGTATTTATTTTTTTCTGTTTTTTCATAATTTCCAATTGTTATTTTTGAAAATATGTCTTCATTGTAGACTGGTATTATGCTTGTTTTAAAGGTTGGAAAAGTGAGATAAGATGCTTAAGAGAAAGTTTTGACCTTATTCAGTTTCAAATCAAGAATCTATTACACTGATAGACCTTGTAGAGGTTTGAATGGGCTGGATGCTGGTCCAGGTCTTTCCTAGGTATTTATGAGGATCAGGCCCGAGGCAACCTGAAATGAATATCAATAAACATGGCAGTCAGCATAAAAGGAGATCCTTGATAATGTGGGGATAAGCAGCCTTTCAGAATCCACAAAATGAAACAGAAATGCTCCAGTTCTTTCCTATTTTCAGATCAATGAACTGTATTGAAGGGGCCCAACTATTCTTATTACTTTCATGGGGCATGGCTGAATTAATGGAGTTTAGATCTTGATTATATGAGCCAAACTGCATTAATCTCCTGTGGAGTAATATTTTAGCCTGTAACTAGCCAGCTGTTGCTCAGTAGAGCCATTCTCTAAACATGAGAGCAAGCAACAGAAGGAATGAAAAGCTTGTAGTTACCCATAGATAAGTGATGTTAGGAGCCTATGCAAATTATTTTTGAAATGTTTATTAAATAATAGTCCTCTCTTGCAGATTAATCTCCTATAACTAAGCACTTTAAATATAGACAGTTCTCTGCCATTTTTAGAACTCTCAGATTACTTTGTTAAATTATTAACCAGTTTTTATCATCAGTAGGGGAGTTTTTATAGAAATGAGAACAGGATCTTACTCACTGGTTATTTTTAAAATGTGCCAACATGAAGGCTTGTACTTCTGACAAGGCTCATGAAGTGTAGCAGTTGTATGGATTTTTAAACAATTACCAAAACTAAAGAGAAAATTCTTTTTGGATATAGAGTTCCATCCAAGATTGATCCTTACAGTGTATCTTCAGTTCCGCCTCTAATCAGTGGATGCTGAGGCTGCTCAACAGCTCTTGGTAAGTTTATATCATATTTTCAGGCTGAGCTAGGAGGCTATAAATATTAAAGCATGGGGAAAGCTGGTGTTTAAGGCTTAATTCACTGCTAAGTATTTTCCACTGTGACATAAGACAAGGGTTGGCAATAGGCTATATGTCACCTTCTCTCTCTTCTCCTGTTTCTTTTATGATTTGCATTAGGGCCTGCAGGTGGAGCAACATTGAGGTCCGATTTTGCTTGAGGGCTTGAGAGGAGGAAGGTCCACCTGTAGGAGTGTAGCTGGTGGATTAAATATTTGGAAGTCCTTAGTCCCAAATTCTCCATGATTTGCCTGGAGGACACTAATGTACCTGCTACCCACCAATTCTAAATCATGGATATTTAGAACTGGTCAAGCATGGCAAAGTCTCTAACTGATGTCTGAGATTCTGCACAGCTCAGCTTCCAGATAGGAGGGACATAGGCTCTTCCAGAGCTGGAGTTCTGCCCTCCTTGAAAGGCAACTGAAAACAGAACATGTCAGTTTTTCTCCTGACTGCAATGAAATGTAATGTGAGACTATGTCAAAATCCACCAGAAAATTGAATTATCTTTCTGCGGAGTGCAACTTGTCTGTTGTAACTGGTGAAGTGTGGTGTAACAAATGAGAGTGGAGAGAACATGGGTGTCTCTTCCTTCTAGGCCCTACAGCATTACTTTCTCCAAAGAAACTTCAAAGTATCTGTTTCAAATCTTACATGCCTGTTAACCAGTTTTCCTGTTCAGATGGTCAATCATGTTAAGTATTTGATGAACAAGAACGAATGTCATTCAGGTGAACTGTGAAATCTCTGAGGACTTCTGTTACAGGGCCATTTTTTTTTCTACTAGTCAGTGTGTCCAAAGTTACAATTTAATAATCAGTAACATCACTCTCTGTGTCTTGTTGTGCTGTGGTGTGTTTTCACTTCTCCTATTTAAACTATGCAAAACAAGATTTTATTTCTAATGGAAAATTACTAAATTTTGGAAGTGTGTATGGATATATGCTTTGTGTACTTTATGTAGGAAAATGATCTTTTGACATTGGCAGGGCACATTCAACAGGTGGCTGGGGAGAGTCTAATCCTCTCCCTCCTGGCACAAGGTATGCTAATTACTATGTGCCTTGAGCAAAGAGCTTTCTAGATATTCAGCCACCTTTCATATTGGGGCAGAAATGTCTACTGGAGAAGGTAATGGAAAGACCCCTGTTTAAATTCCTTAAGGACATAATTACAGTAAAAATGAAAAAAAAAAAAAAAAGAAAAAGAAACCTCTTGTTAGTCAGGTTTGGCAGAATAAATTGGAAGAGATTACAGTTGCATCCATCAAAACAGAGTCAATTTTCAGGAGAAGCAGCATAGGATCTTTCTGTACTTCCTAAAACCACCATCTGAGATCTGTGAAAGACACTGTATGAGGCTGGCTGCTATTTGTCTATTTGCAGTTCCATTGAAGTGACAATGTAGCAGATGAGTAAGAAAGCAAGCAGAAAAAATACCACTTCCCTGACACAGGAAAATCACTCACCACGAAAGTAACAGCTCTTGTATTTCCAGAGCTTTTCCAAGAGGGGAGGCACCCCTAAAGTCCTCATTTGCACATGCCTCTATTCCAAAAGCAACATGGGAAAGAGAAAAAGATATGGCTCACACCCTGGTCTCTGTGGAGACCTGACTGCCCTTACCCAATTGCTGTGGCTGCCAAGCCCTTCTTTGACCCTGCCCCCCACTCAGCATGGTACTAAGTGTGAAAGGTGATCTGCCTGCCACAGTAAGTCTTCAGTGGGGGCTGCTGGTGCCTGATTGGGCTGTTAGGAAGGAGCTAGGAAACTTGGAGAGCTGCTGACCAGTGTGTCCAACATGGAAATGGCAGTGAGGACAGCGAATGAGCTCAGTGCCTCATCCACATACCTAGCTGTGAGTGTGTGGTGGGGAGTCTTCTGGGCTGTTGGGAGAGACCCAACACCTGGGAGCCTCCTTGTCTTTATATTTCAAGTAAAGGCTATCAGACCCAAACAGTGCAGGTGTTGGCCATGATGCTTAGCACTTTATTCCTGTGCACATCAGTTCATGAAATTGCTTGAAAGAGTCCAGCACAGAGCCACAAAAATGATTGAGGGTGTGGAACATCATCTTTATGGCAAGAGACTGAGGGAACTGGGGCTCTTTAGCTTGGAGAGGAGGAGACTAAGGGGTGACCTCATTAATGTTTATGAATATGTAAAGGGTGAGTGCCAAGAGGATGGAGCTGGGCTCTTCTTGGTGATGCTCAATGGCAGGACAAGGGGCAATGGGTGGAAGTTGAGGCATAAGAAGTTCCATGGAAACATGAGGAAAATTTTTTTCACTGGGAGGGTGATGGAGCCCTGGAACAGGCTGCTCAGGGGGTTGTGGAGTCTCCCTTTCTGGAGATATTCAAACCCCACCTGGATGCATTCATGTGTGATCTGGTATAGGTGATCCTGCTCTGGCAGGGGGGTTGGACTAGATCTTCTGAGGTCCCTTCCAGCTCCTAACATTCTGTGATTATGTGATCTCTTCCAAAATGACTCTCACTAAACAAATCCCTTCATCCCTGCCCAAAACCTGTCCCCTGAAGGTGGATACCACATGGCAATCCAGCCCCTGGCGAGACAACAGTCATGAGCTCCTCCAAGCTTCTCTGTAGCAGTAAGCCAGCTGGCATCTCCCTGTCCACAGGTTAAATGGTCAGTACTGACCTGCTCTGGCTGATATGGTGGTGCCAGGAAAAAGAAAACAAACTCAAATGGAAGATTATTAATTATCAGATATCTCTGTTTTTTAGAACTTCAAGTTCTTATCACCTACTATTTGCCATCTTAATGCTCTAACATGCTAGCTGCTAAAACTTCTATAATGACTCTTCTCACTTGGTCTCATTTATGCTCATGGTGATACTAGTGGAGAAGCTCTTAGGTTCTATTGCCCCTTGCCTGTGTTGCCCTGCAGGGAGCCTTGCAAGGTCCAGCACCAGAACTACAGTGGGAGCAGCTGAGAAGCAAATGGGGCAGTCCAAGCTGCAGTAGCATGCTGGGAAACATGCTATCTTCCTGAACATTCAGAGAGAATTCCCCTGCTGTGTGAGCACATTATTTCCTCAGTGACCTAGTTTTATGAATAAAAAAAGTCTTTCCTCTTCATAACTACAGCAACAGAGAATTTTATTAAGGTTTGCCAGTATAAAAAAGGTTACTGTGTCTTAATTTTACTAGGTTGCTTTAAAACTTCTAAGATCTTTATGGAAGTTAGGAAATAGCTTGTGATCAGCTGTCAGTCCTATGTACATGCTTCTTCTAGAAATAAGTCTGTAGGGATGACTCAGACTTGGCAGCCGAACAAAGATGTTCCCTTTGTAAAGCAGTTACATCTGAAAATGTAAGACTGTTTTTTCATTGCTCTCTTGAAGGGGGTGGAGACTGTTAGGATGATCATGAATATTTTAAATTTGAGCCCTGCAGTTCAGCTGCATGACAGCTTGTGTAGGACAAATAACATTTTATACCCTGGCTGGATAAGCACATTAGTGTTTCCAGTAGAGATTCTAGTTTTGGCTCTGCGACTCATTGCCTTTACACATATGTCTGCGACCAAAAAGGGTTTCAGAAGCCAGAATTTAAATGTCACCTTAAGCCTATTCATGTGCTTAACTAAGCCTAGACTGTGGCCTGTTTACCATATGCCAACATCTGTGAGGTGTGCTCTCACACTAGTAATTATTAAATGCAATTAGAAATCAGGGCAAGTTTTCAAGCATGATAGCTCCTAGGTGATAACCAGTGCTATTTGACACTGATCTGGGTGCTGCACTGCAATGTAGAGTAGGAAAGTCAAGTTTAAAACAGTTTAGGTCAAGAAAATAGGGTCATTCTGTAGCTATCAGAGAAATGGCTGACATTTTTGAGTGGCAAACCTTCTCAAAGAAGACAGGATTGTATGGGTTTCTTGTGGTTGTTAATTGGCAAAATAATGCAAAAGAGATGATAAAACTGATTACGTTGCTTTCATTCTAAACATCTTTTTTTTTTTAAGTTTATTGCAGTGATGCTCTTTGTCCATATGCACTCAGCTTTTGTTATTTCCCTCATAAAGCCTATTGGTTTAATATTGCAGAAGACTGTTGTGTTGCTTAAAGAGTCACTGAATCAATGGATGGTTGTGGCTGTTGATAAGCAGTTTTCTACAAGAAAAGTCTATTTATCTATAGGCAGAATGAGGGAAAAGAGACATGTTGTGCTCAGCAGGATCTCTTTGGTGAATAGCAGTTTCATTGATTATGTAACTCTGTTGGAGAGGAACATAAATTTGGGGTTGCAGCTAAGATAATATAAAAAAACTAAAAGTAAAACATTGTCTAGTGGGAAAGGCCTTAAATTGCTCTTTGCCTCCAGAGGTCCGATTATCCTTTGGATTGCTTTTTACTTTTAGGCATGTTCCCCTGCTGTTTAATAGTTATATCCACCAAGCTCTATCAGTTGAAGAGTATTGCTCCACATGTAGTATCAGCATATGAGGAGAGTAATAAGAATGATTCAAGTTTCTGTGACTAAAATCTTTGTTTTGCAGCCCCCATGATCCAGATGCGTTGTATGCATTTGTTATGGGGAAAGGGTTTGGTCTGAAACCTGTCTTAATGAGAGGTGAGATTTCTTTTTGATTCTGGCTCTTGCTCAGTCTTGCAAGGCTTGAATTACCAGAAAACTGGTCCTTTTCAGCTTCAGGTAGGAACAGCTAATTTTCTGGAGTTGCCTACAATAAGCAAATATTTTCTGCTGCAAGTTAATGCATTCATATGTTTTTCTTAATATTTACATGACACTTTAATTGTGATACTGTAGTTGGTGTAACTAAACCTTAACTGGAGGTGTGAACTACTTTTGGTGATCTCACTTCAAGCAGTAGCTGGCACATGTATGCATATACACCACTTTGACATGCCACTTTAGCTCGTCTCCAGCAAGAAATTTCTCGGACGTTGTTATGCATTGAAGCTTTTGGTTTTCAAAGGAACAGTCTTCAGAAAGTCCCCTTTATATATGGGGCTTCTGGTGCCTACATGTGAAAAAGAGGATGAGAAGCTGAAAGATACTTGAAGTTCCAGTACTTCTTAGGTATAAGCTATGGATGGAATTTAAGAGAGAAGAGCAAATTAATTCCCTGTAAGACCCAGTTTTGTAAGTAATAATAGAAAAAGTTATTCTTGAAATATGGGTTTGAATAATAAAGATATTCTTTGTGAGGGGTAGTATAGGATAGCTAATGCTTTATCAATCATGTATGCTACAAAGATATTTCATACAGGATAAAATAATGGTGCTTTAATTTTCAAGGAAGTCCTAGCAAAACTGCCACATTTCCATAGTAACAACAAATAATGTGTATTTGAACTTAATAGTTAACTAGTGGGGTAAGCAACTCCAGAAAATAATGGGGAACATAAGCATATAGAGAAATAATAAGATCTTTGAAGAGTGACTAAGTGCAAGTTCATGTGGGTGAGAGGAAGAATGGAAGGAATAGGGTAAAGGGCGTAATTTCACATCCCCTGTGCATGTGTTCTTGATTGCGTGTAGCTCTTGTGTGTGTGAGAGTAGTATCCACTTCCATGGTTGTGAGGGTTTCTTTGTGCTCTAGAGAATTGTGGCTGAGATTTTTGTCCAGAAATTAGCAAGAAGATAGAGGGGTGCATACTACTACAGAAAAGACCATTTGGGTCCTAGTTGTCTCTGTAAAAAGCTGGGAAAGCAAAAGAGGTAATCTCCTGAAGTATCTGCTGCATTATGGCACAAGCAAATCAAGTCTGGTAAAATAGTAGAATATTATTGGGCTGTGAATCTTTCTGTGCTTTAGGTTTTCTGTGGTTTTTTGATTGAAAATTTACTGGAGCTTCCTTGGGAGGTAAGAATCTGCTCAAGGAGGTAATACTGGAAATTATGCAAAGCATTCACTGGGATCTGTGCTTAATTTTGATGCAATGTTACAAAGTAACTATGTTGACATTGCCAAATGCCGGTTCTGGCAGATGAGAACCACAAAATCTGAGCTCTCGAAAATTTGGTCTTTGGTGGCATGGATGACACAATGCCAATCTGTGATCCACATTCAACAGTGAAAGTTATTTAGTAGGAAAAAAAAAGTGTATTTTAGTAACTCAAATTTCAGTAGAACATTTTCACAATACTTTGCATTGATTTTTCATTAAAATTCAGACTGTTTCTCGAGAGAAATGATAGTTAAATATTTTGGGCTTTCCAGAGGGGTCAGTGCTAAATCTAGTGTTGTACTGGCATGGTCATGTTCCTTTTGCTTCTCAAACTAATCCTGTCCTTGTTATTTGGGGCACCTGTGTGCTGAAGCTATCCTTAACTTTTTCATCTATAGTCTTAAGAAATTTTCAGTTTATCACTTGGGCTTAGATGGTGTAAGCATCATGAATCTGGTCATTTTTACCAGCAGGGGCAATGAACTATTAATGCCAGGGCTGACTAGGACAAATGTGTTTTCGTAAGGCATGAATAAATTTAGGCTGGGAAGTAGGAGGATTTCCTTAGTGATTCTAATAATGAGCTTCTAGAACAGCATTCCAGTGGTACTAGAAGGGCAAAACCTCCACTTACTTTTAAATGAAATGTAAGAAAGGAACTCTGCAATGGAATAGCCAGTGGTGGCTAAGGGCTGAACTTGATGACTCAAGAGATCCCTCACAGTCTTTTTGTACCCTGTGCATGTGCAAGCGGGTCAGGGAAAGAGTGATGACATCTTCCCTCCCATTTGCAAAGTTGCACTGAAATAGCTATAATCAGCCTTTTTTTAGAACCTACCACTTGGAAGTGTGTGATCAGCTGTAGCAAGTCATTGCGATGTGAAGTCCATGTATTTAGTTTGAAGGTGGTATAAACCAAAGTTCATATTGAAGTAAGATTTCCCCCACCACCCTATCTTACTTTCTTGATGCTATTTCCACATTTTAACTCATAAGAGTGAAACAAGCTAACAAGGGGCAGGCTGATGTCACAGCCACAGATAGTGCTTGCTTATTGGAAGGGCAGCTTCTCTTTTTTTTTTTTTTTTTTTTTTAAATTCTCTTGGCATATGCTTTACTTGCTAAGTATATTCATATCAGAACAGCTGACAAATGTGTTCCAAGTAGCCTCATTGACCAGCATGCTGCTGCTCTGTCTTTTATTAACAAATTTGACAATATGGTGAATATTTGAAACCTTTGCTATCATAATATTTCCACTGAAGGCAAAAATACCTCACTGCAGTATCTTGTATACAATGACTTCCATGCAGTTGCTTAAATGCTGCTGAGGAGCCCTACTAAACAACTTGGAAAATCCTTTGGCTAGGAAAACTTAGTTAATTATACCAGAGTACACAGTGAGTTAATTGCAAAATTAGCCTGGTGTGGTTTATTCAAAACAATATTTTCCTGCAATCATAAGTAGATTACTGATGCTAAGTTTTACCTGAATACAGACTGAACTGCAATTACTAAAACTTCTGACTCATTCGCTCTTATCAGTACAGCACTATGTTCCCTTTTCTTCCTTGCTGAATGTTGACAACATATATTCTTTTTATAATCTTACTTTCTTCACTTGACCTTACCATTAACATTTCACAGCGCTGAGGGGAGAGGGCTGGAAAGTATATACTAATATACATATTCTAACCTGGAGTGCTCAAACATATGATACTCACAGAGTTCATTTGTGTAGTATCAGTGGTGAGAGGAGTAGTTAATGATGATGTGCATGCATATCTTGGTAAATGAGTGACAGTTCTGATGGAAAAGTGGCATTTTTACTGTGCTCTATTTTGTAGCATTACTGTGTTTAAAATAGATGTTGTGCCAAATATTGTACATTGTCTCACTATTGTACACAGAGGGAAAAATCTGGTTTTAGGGCTCTGTTGAACTGCTAAGTAACAGAAGAAAGCACTTCTTGTGAAGAGCATGAGGTTGAAATACAGAAGGTGGGAAAGTGAAGAGCAGTAGAAATCCTGTTCTATTAGATCCTCAGTTTGGAAAGCAATGCTTGCTTCGGAAGTATCTAGAGCTAGTGCTCTGTTTCCTGAATCTGTCTTATGTGTTTATTGCATTACTGCAACACTTACACTTCAGGCCTCCTCCCCTATCAGCTTCCCCCTCCTTACCTAGTTGCTAAAAAGTATTTAAAGAACCTAAAATAAACAGAGTAAATGAAAAGTACTTACTTTTCTGACTAAATGCTGGGTTGCTGCTGTGCTGTTAGGTGGTGGGATGTGTAGCAAGAGATGGTCACATTCTAAGAACATTTTGTAACAGCCTTCATATAGAAATATTCTCTTTGGCACTAATTACTGAGGAGCTCTTTGAGAATAGCTGAACAAGGAGGATCAGTCAGTATTCAAACGTGTGATTTAAAAACAGTTGTACTAATGCAATGTATTGTTCATTGCAATTACAAGGTTTCTTCTAAGTATAAATTATCCATACTTAACACTGCATATGATATAAAGTAAGGAAATATGAGTGGCATGAAGTTTCAGCATAGCTTTGTCTTAGCTATTAACCCTATGCTGAGAAACAGAGAATGGCCACCACCTTCTTTTGCGTGCAAATTACATGTTGTGTGGATTAGATATGTGACAGTTAATGAGGTTCTATTGTTGTTCAATGACCTCAGTGTAATTACTGCTTTTTGGAACTGCAGTGTTCGTGGTACCCCTGCTAGAGCTGTTCTATTTCTTCTGTTATTTACAGCACTGCCTGGGTTATTTGCTGTAGCAAATCAAAGGGAAATTTCTCGATCAGTTCTGTCATTTTGTCCTGTGTCTGTACAGCACAGAGCACAGCAGGACCTTGGCCTATGGTTGAGCCTGCTAGTAATACAAATAAATTATAATCATACCTGACTGCTGCACTCACCTGAGAGCAGCATTCAGCAATGGCTGCTTCTACTCTGCTGTTCCCATTGCCTGTTTCTTACAGCCTTATACTCTTCATCACATAAGGCCAGTCCTGAGATACCCAATTGGTATTACCTGTTAATATCAAAGCAGCTACAAACGTCTTCCTATGCTTAACCTCCTGCTAAACTGAATATTTGATATTGCAGTTTCCTCTTCTGTAGTGATCATCACCATTATAATATACCCAGTGTTCTTACAGCATTCTTGCAAACATCAATGTTATTTATGCCTTGGTAAGGACCAAGTTCTTTAAAACCATATTTTACATAGACATTTTTCCAAATAACGTGTTATGCTGACACTTTCAGGTGATTTCAGAAAAGGCTTTTGATTAGGTTGTGTCTTTACCACCAGGTTAACAGAGCCTGGACTAACATTTCCTTATTGGCTGTCAATATAAACAACCGAGACTAATATTGGAAGTTTTGCATCTGAAGTGTTTTTCATTTGAATTGCAGCATTGCAAAATTTCATCCACGTCCTCACTGACCCCCATTCTGATGAAAGAGGAAGGGATTTAAAAGCTCTGGGCGATCATCTGGAGATATGATGTAGAGTTAAATCATCCAGACTGAAAGTATGTGTATATCTTTGACAGTGTGCTTGTGCTCCCTAGCCAGTCTTGAAGCAGCAGCTATCAGTAGTTTCCTGTGTGACACTGACTTAGATGTTTCAATTTATTTAATTTGATACAGATGCTATGATAATCCACATTTCTGGTATTTTGTTTTCAGATCTCTGCCGTGCAGTCTATCTGGGATTATTTCACAGTGTCTTTCAAATATGGAAGCAGGTTTAAAAAAACAACAGCTGCCATTCCTAGTGGGGTATCTCATCTTGGCCTGCTTATGCTCTGTGAAGTGCACATGACCATCTGAAGGTTTGTAGCAGGTTTATGAAACACATCTTGAGTTACATGTCTCCTTCAGGTGGTTATTCTGACGATTATTTCTGCTGTAGACTTGTGCATGAGTTAGAAGAACCTTAGAAAATCTTAGCCATCAGACAGCCTTTGCAGAAAGAGTCAATGATTATTCTCATTATTTTATCCCCTTTAAAATCCTTACAGCAAAAATAAGAACGAGTAGTTTCAGAAAGCAGGTGTTCCTACACTTGTTTTGTAGTTGTGGTGGGAGTTTCTATTGTGGTTTCTGGTGGGGTTTTGTGGTTTTTTTGGTGGGTTTTGTTGGGTTTTGTTTGTTTGTTTGGGGGGGGATATGTGTGTTTGGTTTGGCTTGTTTTTATATAATTTTATGGCATTTTACTGTTTTATTCATTGCTCCTAATTTTTTATTTAATATATATTTTAGTTGTAGATGGACTGATATACCTGGTCCTTTGATCTGTTTATATGTTTATGGGGAGAGAGAGGAGCTGCTGTTCCAATGTTCAAGTGATGCCTAGTGATGAGGAACAGGTGAGCTAGGTGAGCTGCTTGGAAGGTGTGTTTTAAAGTTTTTTAAAGTTGTAACTCTATTGCTATGAAATAATTTGCATGGTAATGATTCATAAACCTGCTTACACTTTCTAAATTAACTATGATAATGAATCCAGGCTGGAATTTCAAGAAAATTATGTGAAGCAGACAAAATTCCTATCTTTCTGGAAACTCATACAGTACCCACAGATGAGAAGGAATAAGCTGACAAATAGAAAACCATATCCAGACAAAAAGGAGAAACATCTTTATTTTCTCAGCAGTGAGACCTGCAACAAAACAAAACACATCTATTCTTCTATTCTTGTGTATTAGAAGCCTGCTGGGAGAAATGTGCACTAAGAACTCAATATCTAAAGTTGTCTCTGAACTCTGCTTCCTTTTTTTTTTTTCCTGATTCCTGAAGCCATGGAATGAATACAAAGCAGCAGATTAATCTTCATGTATCTCTTTGAAGTTATTTTTATCTTTGCAAATATTCTTCATATTGGTGGTTCACTCCAGGCATGCTGGACTAGAGTATGAAAGATGCCACTTGCTCTACAGAAAAGCACTGAAACTTCTCTTTGTGGTCCAGACTCTCTGCTGTTGAATGCAGCATGCCAGAGTGGGTTTACACCAGGTCATGCTAATCATGCACCTCCCTGCAGTGCTCCTCTTTGTTTATTGTATACACTTGCATTTTCTTTGTCAACACATGTATACTCTTTCGGTAATACTTGGTTCTCACAACCACTGCACTGCAGGTTGGCTGCAGTAAGTAAGGATAAGCCAGTCACAGAAACGGCAAAAGAGAAAAGCAGGGGGAGCGGCAGGGAACAAATCTGGTGGCTACAACTGTTAGGAGGGAGGAGAAGGGACCCTGAAGCTTCACACAACACTGGGGCACAGGGGAGATGGGTTTCATGGAAGGGCCCCTTGCAGCCCTCTGCAGCATATGAGGGCTGCAAGCTGAAATTACTCATTCGCCTTAGCTAGGCAAGCACAGAGCTTCCCTGAGAGCAAACTGACCCGTGGCTGATGCTTCTTGTCCCCAGATCTCTTCCATGCATGGTTCTGGGCTCACAGTTTTCAAAGTAATTCAATTCTGCATGGAGTTCTTAAACGCATTTGAGTATTTACAAACTCTGAGTGCAGTAGTGCACACGGCACGAGTAGGTCTCACCTCCGTGTTACCCTCATCAGAAGATGACGTCCTCACTCTCTGCCCATCCCAGGTGCAAGTCAAAACGTGTGAGCGCTTGTTAGGGCAGCTGGAGGCCTGACCTGTCCCTGTCGCCACCCCCGTGACAGAGGCCATGCCCCGGCGCAGCTGCTCTCCGCACGCCACGGCCCCCAACCCCTCGCCCAGGAGCTGGCGGCGGGCAGCCGCGTCGCGCGCTGCTCGGCACGTCGTGACCCCTAACGCCACCGCGCCACCGCCTCACCCTGTGGCAGGGCCACGGACAGCGCCCGCGCGGCCCCACCCCGGCCCCTGCGCCCGCCGTGGGACGAGGTCGGCGCGCGTGCGCTGCCGCGGGGCTGGAAATTGAGCGCGGAGGGGAGGGGGAAAGGTGCGCGCGCCGCTAGCCGCCCGCCCTCGCGCTGAGGTAACGGCCTCCCGTACCGGTGAGGAGAGCAGCCAGACGGGTGGGTGCCGTCGAGGGGAGCCGCCCGCCTCCGCCCTCCTTCCCCTGCCGCTGCACGCCCGCCTGGCCCCGCGGGCACAGCCCGTCGGAGGTGAGGGCGCCGCGCTGCCCCCCGGCCGGCCGCCCCCGCGCCGCTCCGGGGCGCTATGAGCCATGAAGTCGCGTGGCAGCATCTCCCTGCGGCAGCCGCCCTGCGGCCGCCGCCTCTCCGCCGCCTGCCACCTCACAGTCCTGCAGCTTCTCCGTCGCCTCGTCTCACTGCTTCTGCTCCTCCATGGCTCATCCTGCCTCCGGGCCCGCGCGGGCGCAACGGCCACCGGTGGGTATGAGGAGTTGTGTGTGTCTGAGGCATCTGCTGCTTCTCGGTCCCCGTCCTCCCCCGCCCCTTGGTCCCCTTACCTCTGCTCTCGGCGATAAATCTCCATGACATGTTTCCCTGAATGTCCGTTTCTTGCCTTTCGCCTATGCCAGCTTTGTGTACGTGTCTGTTTCGGCTTACAGAATTACAAAGCTCAGAAAATGTGTTTTTTTCTTCCTTTTTTTTTTTTTCTTCCTTCCTCCCGCTTGTTTACTTGCAAAACAGAGAGAAGTGTGGTGAATGCCTCTCTGATCCTCTGAAACTAGTGCTGCAGTGTTTTAGATGAGAGGATGGTGTGCGTAGAAATACGCTGGTGAGGTATGCGACATAAAGAGGCTGAGGTGTTTTTTTGCGTGTGTTGGGATGCGTGTGTGCAGGGATCTGACTGGGAAGCTAATTTGTTCGGAGTTGCATTTGCGTGTGTATTTTTTGTTTATTAGCCTTTGAGTGCAAATTGATGATGTGGAATGCTGTTGCATTGTTTATTGATTGATTGTCTCCTGAAATTTTAATGAGGAAAGATACAATATTTCATCCGAAAAGCTGTCACTGGAAAAGAAGGGCTCTTGTCAAAGTTAAAAGAGAGAAGTGGAAAACTTACTTTGAATTCAGTTTGTCTTAAGAACATAAGTTGGACTTAATTTTTTGTGTTTTCGTTTGTTTGTTGTTTTTTTTGTTGTTTTATATTTTTTGTGGCCTTTTTTGTTGTTGTTGGGGGTTTTTTGGTGTATGCCTTTCAGAGAGAATTTGGCTATCAAAGAGAGTGTAGGGGATGGCTACGTATCCATTAAGAGTTTGAATTCCTCCCCTCTCCCCCCTCACCCCCTTTATTCTATTTGGAGGTTGAGAGGCATTAAAATATTTATAATCCATGACCATATATTAAAATGCATATGTGTTTAAATATTTCTGAAACCATTTTGTGTGAAAAAGGAATCAAATATAGCTTAATGAGAAAGTTACCTGTTTACTTGTATGGCTAATATGGTACTAGAATACTGCAAGCTAAATATGTAGCTTTTTATGGCTATAAACACATTCTGCCATCTACTTTATGGCTGGCATGTCTTTTTTCCTCAGACCTGCACTGGAGTGAAACAGCAGGCGGTATAGAGGGAGTACTGGCAGATGAAGAGAATACATTTGAAGAGAATAAAAGCAGTAACGGTAGAAATAACAGCTACAGTGGTGCAATCCAGAAAGAAATCACACTGCCTTCAAGATTAATTTATTACATTAATAGAGACTCTGAAACTCCTTACCATATCCTGGATACCAGGGCAAAGCACCAGCAGAAACACAACAAGGTAAGGTAAAAAGAGGCTAAGTAGAATTTTCTAAATGGTAGTATGTTCCATGGAGCTCTTTGACTGTTTTGTTCTGTAGAGACTTAATAGTAGTCTTTGCCATCAATTTTGGCAATTAAAGGAGGACATGCAATTAAATAAGAATGTTTTTCCTTGTGTTAATTTAAAAACATTTTGGATTTCATGATGATTCAGAAGTTAAAGTGTAGGTAAAACAAATGGGAATGGTACAAAGTTGACTTGTCTGATCAGCGTAGATTCCAGTATCTTGACTTAGTGGTATTCTGTCATCAACAAACTGCTTATTTCAAAATAGCTTTAGACTGCAGAAATGCCTGCATAGGGAGTTTCTTTAGAATTTTGAACTTGCATCATGAGTTACTTGGCTTTGAAAGTATTCTGCACTAATAAATGTAGTATTGGTTTCCTGCCAGTGCATAAGCAGTTAAGCCTACTGTGTGGTTTTCATTTTTAATGACAAGATTTAATGTTTTGCTTCACTATCACTTTGTATAGATACAGTTAGGGTTGTTTTCTGAAAATTCATGGGATAGAACAAACTTTAATTTTTGTGAAAGAACTTAGTGAAGAAATAAAGTCTATTCTAAACTGGATTGTCTAAGAGACACCCTTTAAAATTATTCCATCCTGCTTTTATAAACTTCTATTAATTACTACCCAGAGGTTAAAAAGCTAAAGTGAAGATAAGGGTGGCTTCAATAGAAAGAGATTGTCATGATAGAGCGACAGCAAAGCAGATCGGGGTGTGTGGTATAACTAAAGGACTTAGCTATAAAGGAGTTCCTACCAAGTGAGTTGTGTTTCCTTAAAATTTTTTATAAAGTAAATTTATTATGCATTATATGTGCTTTTGTTGATAGTATGTGCCATTTCATACGTGAAATTAATAAGGAGGCACTTAAAATATGGGGGGGGGGGAAGGTAGTTGTACATCTTTGCTTTTTTTAATGGGAAAAAGATTGGTCCCTAGCTTTTTCAGTTAGATACCAGTGTGTGCCTTTGGATGCATCTAAATACACCAATATATTATGGATGGCACAGAAACTGGTTGTGGGAAACTGGAGCTGCTTAAGACAATACTGTATTCAGAACAAATACCTCTTTAGAGTGAGCCCACTCTTAACCATAGGGGACTTTCTGTCCCCCTCTTCAGAGAGGAACATGGGAGGAAAGGAATTTGAAGCATTTGCACACCTGCCTCTGGGAATCTACATGACATTTTCTTGGGAATCCACAGAGAAGAACGTTTGCCAGTCCCTTTTACTTACCCCGCATTGCCCACAAGAACACTGCTGCTATTTCCTACCCTTCCTGTGCCCTACCTGTTGGAATAAAGCTCTGCAGAAATCAGTACTAGCAGAACTGGTATTGATTTCCTTGCTTATGCTTGCTGCTGAGCATCATGTAAAGTGGATCTCCTTTCTATTAGTTGTGTCCCTTTTAAGCTTAGGGAATGCTAACACTGCAGTCTTTCCCACAAAAGTGTTCTTTAAGCTTGGGGCTTTCTGGAGAATGACATTATGTTGATTTCATTCTTCTGCCATCAAAATTCTATTGCTTTAATCCATTTAATTAAAGGAAAAGAGTTCTTTATGTTCCTTGTCTGGATTAACTTTTGCATGTCTTGTTTCCAAAGCACCGTAGAGGGCTTCCCCCAGACCCACTTGCATCTTGTGTCTTTCCTTTCATGGAAGTAATTTCTTTATCCTTCTATCCATTTTACCAATTACATAGTTACTAATATTTTTGTTATTTTGCTCTGTTTAAGATTCATTGTAATTATCTCTGTAGAGCAAACCCATAAAGAAAACAGAAGGCAGTTGGATTATGAAAGATACATGATGGTTTGGTGTGGGGTTTTTTCAGGGTGATGGGGGAGGCAGATTGTTTAGTATGTGCTTTTATCCTTTCCCAGAATTAAAATACATACCACATTGTAATAAATCCTACTTGTGAGATTTTTGCTGTCTCACACACTGATGATAATAAGAAATAACCAAAATAACTTTATAGTTAAGTGAAGAAATAAATCTGTATTTTAGATTGATTTTTAGCATGTGAAAGAAGTAGAGGCAAATATGCTGAACTTATATACGTGGGCAGTTACAAAGGAAAATGTCTTCTTTTTTTTTTTTTTTTCTTTTGCTGTTTTAGGAACCTTGCATCCTTCAGCCTGTATTTTCTTGTCTGCTTTAATCTACCATTTTTAGGTACGTGATGTAGATATACTCCCTAACTATGGATGTTACTTAGTGGACCTTTTTATAGAGCTTCATTATAGTGGCCAGAAGAATATAAGACATATGGGTAGTTTGTGAGATTAGGCCTGAATATCTCTGAATTGCTGAGTCACTATAAGGAGACAGAAAGAGTAGAGGAAATTGTTTGCATTGGGAAGAAAGAGGTAAAGCTAGAGAAATATAACTTTATAAAATTATTTAAAATCTTTTATTTTTTTTTGAAGTGTCTTCCTAAAAGTAGGGGCCTGCAACTTTCTTCACGGAATGTATTTAGAAATGAAGGGCTATAGGAGGAAAAAAGTGTACCAGAGAATCAAAAATTTAAATAATAAACTGTTTTCTTAACACTGATATTTTTTTTTATCCCCTTTTGAATTTGGTGAAATACTACTGTAATCGGAGGACACATGATCTAAACTACTGGTAGGTCTCTCTCATTCCTTATTCTTCTAAGAAGCCTTTTCTCCCTATTAGAAAAAGAAAGGAATGTTCACCATAGTTTTGACAGTAGTCTATCTCCAAGGTGGACAGAGTTCTAGTGTATTACCTATTTTCTTTTTGTGCTCTAAAAGCAGCATATTTGAAGTATTTGGTGCTTGAAGGTTGTGAAATCTGTGTACCTGTTTTCTTGTAGTCAAAGTAAGGCTGGATGGTTTTCAGTTCCTCCAAAGTTTTTAATCTGAAATTCTCAAAAATGAGCATCTGTTTATAAAAACACACTGAAGCAGCTCATAAAAATCTTTAAACTTGCTGAAGACATCAGACATCTGTGTTTCATGGCTCTGTCTTTCTAAACTTCTGCAGGGTAGGGTTTTGAATAAATCAGTCATCTCTTTATTGAACCTGATGACTGCTTTGATTCTTTTTCACAGACCATATGTGTAAGGTTGTTAGGGCCTAGTGGAAAGACTGCATAGGACACAACTTGTCACAGAAGGTTAAAAGCAGGTCTTTGTGGTGCCAGCAGAGGAGAAAATTTTGCTAGGTGTGATCTCAAGTATTGACAGAGAAACACAGCTTGGGGCAACCTTACCAAACTTTGAGTGGAAAATAGCTTGAACTAGGTTCCTATGAAGGAGGACTGTTATATGCTGGGCAGTTTCAAATTGTTTTTAGATCACTGAATTTTAAGTTCTCCGAAACTGTAAAGCAGCAATGTCTTCATGTGTAATTTTGGTGAGGAGGGAGGGGTTAAGGAAACTGTTTTGCAGATCCTGTGATTGGGAAAAAAAAAGTGTGATACGGCTGTGTTCATAGTCAAAACTACTGTCCTTGTCCGTCATGTCCCTGTCCCATCCACACCCTAAAAAAATTATTTTGGGCTCTTTGTCTTGGAGTGAAAACTCCATGTCCTTCTGTTCAGCTCTGCTGTTGTCATTTATCTAAAGAAAATATTCCTGTCTACATTTTCTGCTATGTTGCCCCACTTTGAAGGTTGAGATACAGTGCTGTTGCAGTCTGAAAGTTGGCAAGGACTAAAATGAAAGGAAAACTGTCTCAGAGCTATTGCAAAGGAAGAAAAAGCAGGGCTGCTTTGTAAAAGTTGAAAGGTTACAGTTAATAGTCTCTCAAGAGGTAGCATCACATGAATTCTTACTAAAATCCAGATGATCTTATGCATTAATTGTTGTCTTCCCTTCTCTTCCCTTGCCTATCTTAGGCCAGGTCTTTGTGTTTAATCTCTTTGTAATGAGAATTTCATGTGGCTAGTCTGTATAAGTTTAAGATTGCTGGAAATCTCTGTAGTATTTCGGCTGGCTTGGCTTTGCTTTGTTTTGCTTTGTTGCTTCTTCCTCTGAAATTTTCTGAGGTGAACCTTCCACATGGATGATTTTTTGTACTTTTTATTTTTTCTGTATGGAAGTTATATTAATGCAAAAGGCTTATTGGGACATTGTCTTCAGTACTTGCCAACTAGGAGGAGAGTTGAAGTAGTTCTTTTATCTTCACTGGTTTCTGGGAGTAGAAGGCCATTTTCCTTATGCTACCTTCTCAAGCAGATTTACACCTTGGTTTCCTAGCTGAAATGTGGGTCATGCTATTTCTAAAACTTCTTAAATTCTTTTAAAAAATATATTTCTGTGTCCTCTCATGAGTTTAAAATAACAACTTATGAAAAGTTTCATTCCTAAGTGTTAGGTAGTGCTACGTTTGCACTTGTTAGGTCCTGTTACAAAACAAAAACCCAAAGTTTAAAAGTTTTCTAGCATTTTTGGGAAAATGAGTACTGCAGGAAAGTGGTCCAAGATATGGAAGCGGTACTTTCAGAATTTTGTGAACAAAACCGCAAGAAAGGTACGATTTTTAGAGGCCAACGGCAGTACAGATGAGTATCTAAGTATCGTCATGTTGGTGAGGTTCTGTCTGCTGCAGTTAAGAGCAATGATAGGATTATTTTTAGAGGTAGGCCTGAGCCTTTATTCATGTATGCTGACAACTATTCTTTCAAAGAACAGTCTTGCCAAGCTCGAGGTTCAGGTGTGTCAAATAAACCTCTAATATTAGCTATTAAAGACCAGGAACAAATAATCTGCACAAACTTTTCTGAAATCTCGTGTATGTTTTAAGCATGAGTTTTTATACACTGTTGTGACATTTACACATGCTGTTTCAGTACGAAATGCTTTATTTGCAACGAATAGTGGCAGGTTATCTCAGCATATATGCCACATAATAAATGTTTTCCAAATACTGAAGGATGCCTTCTGTCTGAAATCTGAGTACAGGCAAACAAGCTAAGAGTAAGAAATTAATATGTAGTAAGTCACATTGATTTGTGGCAAAACTTGTAGTATTCTCAGAATGAAAGTCTAGATGAACAAGTGCTTTAATGGCATTACTTGGGTTTCTAATTCCAAAATGGGAATTGTTTAGCTTGCTCAGCTACTGAAGTGAGAGAAACAGCTTGTGGCCATTTTTTTAGTCAACAAAACTATGAGAAAATAGATTTCTAAGAGTCAATGAGCTTGTCATTTGGAGACCATATCTGTATGAATACAACAAAGACCTGTAGTTACAGTCAGTTGGTTAAATAATGCAGTTACCTGCATTTAAAAACTTGTAATAGGACTTAGTACTTTTGAAGAGATAATATATTACCTCATTTGGCATAGTTTTATTGTGAAGAAAGTAAACCAAATATAGTACTTTTTGTTGATAAAGGTTGCAAAATTCCTGAAAGTATGGGAAAAGTGAATTATGGAAAAATTACAACAATAAAAACAATGAAAGTGTTCAAATTGTGACATGGATCAATAGAACTGAAATTCTAGTTACAGCTTTCTATTTTTATCTTGAAACTTATATTATGCTAATGACCAATATGAAAGAAAGTGAAATTCTGTATGTATATGGATTTTTAGCTTGGAAACCCCCTGAGAGCTATTGCTTTACACAAGCAGCTACAGCACTTTTAGAATGTCCCTTAGTATGAAGCATCTCCTATTTCAGTGATTATGCTAGAAATCTGAGCTTCTAGAACAGTGAAAAAAGACTTGCATGTGTGCAAGTTGTACAAGACAATGATGTTAAATATTTTTCCTGCAAAAAGATATAGTAAGATATCTAGCCCATGTATTTTCTTCTAAGTACATTCTAATCTAAATTATGTTCTTATTTGACTTTATATTTCTGTCAGCCAGAACACAGGGTTTTAGATTATACTTCAGGCATTGTATTAGATGGTAGCTGATACGAGAGCAGTATGGAATAAGATCTATAACAGAATTCCACAGATACTTTTCTGAAATACTTCCTCCCATCATGGTGGGCACATGTTAAAGAAGAAATGTCAGCTTCAGGATTAAATACTTTAGTCTCATCACCTTCACCCAATTTCTGTTTTATGGGCAGCAAATCTTGAGCACCGTATCTAGACAGCTTTTAAATGTATCCAGGGATGGTGATTCAGTGTTCTTTCTGTAACTACTGGTTTGAGCTGATTTGGTGGAGAATGTGTCCTACTGCAGGACAGCAGATCAGTGTCAGCGGCTTTGAAGCAGTTGCTTATGTGTACAGGCTACATTAGGTGAGGCACAGTAATAGCACGTGGTGGTTTTATATACAGAAGAAATTGTTTTCAGAAATAGCAGTGATATATCATCTAATCTTACAATATGAACTTTTTCTTGAGGTGTTGTAGACTGAGAATGCAAGTTACTTTAAATAACTTTGATTGGCGGTAGGTTAAAGAATACATGGTCAATTGCGTAGAAACTTAAAGGACAGTAATATGTGTATCACTGCATGGGCTTCACTGGCTGAAAGAAAAGCTATAGCAGAGCAGACTAGACATCCACCTACCTGCCCCTGAGAGAAATCAGTAGCAGATGCTTATGGATGGATGTAAGAGCATAGCAGTCATGGGGTGCTGCTTCCTAGACTGGTCTCCCAGCCTCAAGCAACTGGTGGCTCAGGATCTGCTGGGAAGCATAACATGTCCTTTAGATTTAAAAGCCATAATAGGAGTTCCCAATCTTCAGGTTATCCAGGGTTTTTTTTGGTGTTTGGGTGTTTGTTTGGTTTTTAGTAATGCACATATATTTTTAGTATTTGTGATGTCTTGTGCTGAAATTTCAGAATTTTGGTATGTTTCAGTATACCACGTTGATTTTGAAGTGTGTTTTCTTATTTATTCAAAGATTTTTATCATCCTCTACAATTAAGCATTTTCTTATTTGGTTAGGTTAAATTAAATGTTTGTGAATGGAAAGAGATTATAAAGTTTGGCTTATTTAGTTGGCTTGAAATTGACAGTCAAAACAACAGTAGTGGCAAAAGCAAACAAAATTAAAGAAAGAAAATACTTGGATATTACTCTTTTGTACATGATTATTTAGCCTTGAAGCTGCTCTTGTAAGTAATGCATGATCTGTTAGGAAAAAGTGAAGAAATGCTGCACTTTTATCAAACAAAAGTGTATTTTTACTATTAAACTAACCCTGGAAAAAGTGTGTAATCACTTTTGATGTCACTTTGCTCCGCTTGGCTAAGTATAGTGCTTGGGTTCACTGGTAGTTAGTATTGTTTCTAAAATGACTTGTAAATATTGTTAATTAGATACTACACTGCATAAATCCTGATGGGGCAATGACTTGCCCATTTTACTCATATCAGGAATGTTATGTCCTAAATCTGTAAATGATAATCTTATCTTAAAGGGAAGTCTCAATCTACATAGTATACTCCAAATTACCATATTTATTTTTGGGCAAGAGGTATTTTGAAAAGCTTCCAAACAGATACATATAAAATGCAGTTAAAACTAGGTACTTCAAGAAATTCTGTAGTTCTTATTTCCTGTATTTCAGAACTATCTGATTGGAATATGCTCTTTTAAACTTTCCACATAGCTAATATTGAAGTATTTTTAGTGGCATATATCTGAAGGCACACAATTTTAGGTAAATGTGTGAAGGAGTAAGTTCTGTAACTCTTAAGTGGAATATTTGTGAGGTAAAAATTAATTGCAGCATTTTTTCCTGTAACATATTTTCATACTTAAAAAAAAAAAAAAATTTAAATAACACACTTGCATGTAGAAAATAAAGCTTTTGTCATTAGCAGGTGCCTGAAAAGCTCGTTGTGATACTGCCTTCTTGGTTTCACTGTGCAAAGAAGTGGAGCAGGGGCTGAAAAACCCTTTCCTACTAGGCATGCATTTTAGCTGACATTCTCTGCTATTTTTTATACATATGTATGCTAGCTCTCATCCTTGCAGATTCTCTCTATCAAGTCACCTGTTTGTCTTGATACTTAAACTGTTTTGCTCCTGTGATTTGGAACAGCTGTGAACTCGGTTCGCCAGGCCAATGTTATATCACTGAATTGGTGAACCAGTGAGACAACCGTTAATATTCATTACCAAAAAAATGTAACAGAGAGGAAGCTTGATACTGATTTGGGTTCAGTTACAACAGCATAACAAGGAATAAAGAATACAATTTATATATCTGACAAAAATGGAATATCTTGGAAATTACCTCTCTATATGGGGCAAGCTAATGTTTTTTCTTGGTGCATATTGAGTAGCATCAGTCTTCTCGTTACTGATTTGGCTGCAATGCTGTATAAAAGGCTTTAATTGTGAAGAGTTTACTTTGAAGAAGTCTTTCATAACATGTAATACAAACTTCAATATTATTTTCTTATGTGATGATGCATACTTCAAATACTTTATTTCAGGACCTTCAAAGTGGGTAAATGCAGTGGCATAATTGAAAGAGTAGTATACCCCATTATGTTACATAGCCATCTGGTTATGGCAAAATCTAGACTTTTTATTTCCTTGTTTTTAGAGGCATGAGTGCATATTTGAAAGCATACTTTGTGGGTACCATTTGCTCTCTTTGGCCTCTAAAGAAGCAAATCCTTTTGAATCAGCATTTGGTATATGGGCAGAGCTTTTCATGTACTTACGAGATTCATGAAAATAAGCATTTCCATAACTCTGTTTTTCACAGGTTTTTATCACATATTTGTTTCATATAAAGCTCAGTGATTCTTTTTACAATTTTAAATATTTTGTAAAACTGTTTAGTACTCCTGTGTGTTCATGTTTACAGGCTGTACATCTGGCCCAGGCAAGTTTCCAGATTGAGGCCTTTGGCTCCAAATTCATCCTTGACCTCACACTGAATAAGTAAGTGAATAATTTGAGGATTCTTTCCTGCTCTTATTGTCTTTGACATATAGTACAAGGTCAGGGCACATGAAATCCCATGATCTGCAGAAAAATATGCTGTTATCCAAGTTTATTAATAGAAAATAACACTTATCCTTTCTTAAGCAAGGTAACTGTCACCCTTTGAAAATTGTCATTCATCATAAAATAAATTATGATAAAAAGAGAGATTTCCATGCCAGTAGTGCTTGAAGTGTTTGGATTTTCCTGTGCGTTTTTGTTTTACTTGCTGATTTGTCATGCACATGTTATTTTAGTCACTCAAGTTGGTGTGCAGGAATATTGTAAATACTTAATGGCTTATCTTTAATGATCTGGAAAACATGCTGTTGTTACTATAGTCATGTCATTCCTAATGTGGTGGGAAGCCTAACCATTTGGATGTACTGAAAGATGCTGTTGGAGTCTGCTTACCAGTAAGGTAGACAGTTTTTCATAATCATCAGGTCTAAAAGGTCTGACTTTTAATACAGGTCAATGGCAGTTTAGTTGCTTGTATCACATCTATTTTTATCCCCAGCTGAAGGTATGGAATGATGTGTTTTTCTGAAAATTAGAATAGGTGGGGTTTTTGCTACTGAAAGTTTACACTGAAAAAGTTTTAAGAACAAGGTAGAATATAAAAGTATTACTAAATACAGGACAAATAAAATAATCTGCAGAATTGCTTTAAAGTGTGCTCGCTCTTTCTGCTGCCCTCGAGCCCTTCAGCACACTGAAAGAAGAAACATATTTACAGAAACAATGACGTACTAGTTTAATAAGTATTCCTCTCATTTTGAAGTCTATATGAAGTCTTATTTTAACTGTCATGTAATAAAGTTAGGGAAAAAAATGTAAGCTTATTAGATTTAATAGCTTTTCAAAGCATTCATAGAATTTGCTGAACTGTTACATTGACATTTTGCTGCTTGGCTACTTGTTATCAGGTGTTTTTTTGTAAAAGTGAGCTGGAAACATTTTCTTCATACATGCATAATTTGATTTTGAAGTTAGGTTGCTCTTGCGGGTCTATCTTTTAAAATGTCAACACAAAGTCTGAGGTGGCTAGCAAAAAATGAGTTTGTATGAAGGCAGCAAATGGAGAAGAAAGAAGACTTGAGGCTAACTGGGTGTTCTTTAGTCTCTGAAGCAACTGTGGTGTAGTGCAAGATAATAGCATTTTATGAGAGCTGAAGTTGGACGCATGCAGTATAATTCTAGTGGGATATTTGTGAAGGGAACCTATACCTTGTGGCCTTTAAGCTACGGGGAATTTGTCTTCCTGGTCACATAGAACATCGCAGAGAAAAAATGTTGTCATTATTGGCAGCACTTATAAATGCAGATCACGCTTGGGTGAACGATACAAACAGCCTGATAAGGTTTTTCTCCAATTCCATGATGAGAATTAGAAATTTGTTAGTGAAACGTGCACCAAGCCTCTCCTGATTCACAGGCATGTCCACATTCACAAACTCAAATGTTAATACAGTCTTAAGTTTATCAAACAGCAGGCCTGAAGTCTTTTACTTGATCACCGTCTTAGGTTGCAGGTCTTTCTAGGTATAGATCTCCTCATAATAGTTAACTGCCTCTGAAATTTTTGCACATCACTCCTATACAGGATAGAAAGTGAAATCACATAGAAAGTGTTAGGAGTAGGACACAATAAAAACATAGGACAGACTGCAGTGATCAGATGCAGGGCTAGGCCAAACAAACCTACTGACTTGCAGCTTCCACTGACTGCTTTTCATGCCACTTTGTCTCCATTTTTCCATGCTTGTTTCATTGTGATTCACATTTCTTTTGGCATTTCCCCCAGCATCTCATAAAAGTGTTTGCATGTTTCCATAGACCTTTGCAGACATCCTGTATAATTTTTTTTGTCTTTCCCAGGAGACCCCTGATGATATTGTCTACCACTCATTTGTTCTAAAGGTCTGGTTGAACCTTTTCAAGGCCGTACCTGAGTGGCTCCTACCGCAGCCCATCAGTCAGTAACCAAACAGGTTAGCTGATGGTCTAGCACGAGTCTCCTCAAACACTTGCATCTGGGGCCACATTAGAGCCTTCCCCCACTGGGACTGTGGTAGCTGAGACATGTTGAAGGAATGGGGAATTTGATACCTGAGCTGGATAGAAAGAGAAGGTGAAAAACAAAGACAAAAGCTTCTTCCTCTTCCTACTGAAAACTTCCCTAAATTTACGATTTTGAAGGAAGGGGCAAACAAATCATCAAAACCAGCTTGTATTTTTCAGCTTTTCTTTTCCCTGTAGAAGCGCATCTTTCCAGAAAAATCCACTTCCAGGAAAATGGATATTCTTTTCAATGAAGAGATCATCTGAAAAAAACAAATCTCTCATTTTGGCAAGAACTGAAAAAAAACAACAAAACCACCCAAAAACCAATCTCACCACATTCAACTGTGGTATGAGTTAAATATCTGAGACATTAAAATATAATGGCTATTTTGAGCAGTCTGTCTCTTAGAGGGAGTGCAGCATTACAGCCACTCTTATCCATCAGTTTAAAGCTTATAATTGCTGTGTAGTGTTTGTGGTGTATGTTTCTGGAGGGCTGATTTTAACTTGAGAATTGTCCCAGAGGAGATTTCATTGTTACCACAACTTAAAAACCAGTTGGGCAATAACTGGATTATTTGAGAATCTGATTGATTTGGTTTATTTCTTCAAAATACTTTAATGGAAATGGGAAAACATATCACAATTTTCCATAAAGTAACTTGAAATATTGATAGCATTTTCTTAAAAAAAAAAAAAAAAAAAAAAAAAAAAAAAAAAAAGTAAACATTTACAGTACTAAATGGATCATATAAGTTAAGCTGTGTAAAATAAATGTGATTATAGTACTTTAACTCTAGTTAGCTTTAAAAAATTTGTTGTAGATTCAAAAACACTGAAAATTTTTTAATAATTCTGTCTGTGAGTAAGTCAGTCTTGAATGTCCCAGCTATAGATAACGGAGCTTTACTGCCTCTTGTGCCACGCTCAGAACTAGAGGCAGCCTATTGCAAGTTATTTGCCTCAGGGGCTGTTGAACCATGCAAAAAGTCTTAGGGACAGATACTACAACCTCTCCACATCTTTCAAGACATGTTAATGTGTGAAAAAGCTTTCTTGTGTTATTCTGCAAATTATAAAACCTGTTCTTGTGAAGATGCTTCTTTCTCAATTACTGTGTTCAGCTGTAAATTAGACATGTTAATTTGAAGTAATATTTCAATTTTTCTTTCTTCTCCTAGTATTTTGTTTCTGAAATTGTTTAGTATGATTCTCGTCAGGTATTCTTTTCCATCCTGTCACTAAGTTTATGATGATAATTATTTCATAACATTATGTATGCATGCAGATTTGTATGTTGCTACTGTGCTCTGTCTAGTGATTTACTAATTTCATTCTTCCAGAAATAGAGCAGGAGGCAGCACAAATCCTGCACTCACCAAAGGCTTGCACTCAGCTCAATGTCTCAAATACTTCTCATCTTATTTGCAGCTCCTTATCATTCTAACTCTTACTTCTCTCATTCTTCCTAGAACTTCCTAGATCAGTTTTTAAAATTTTTTTTATCTCACTTTTAAAATCCCCTAATATTTACCAAATACTTATAAAATAAAAAGCATATATGTGTCTGTTTCTATATATATTTTAAGGGGAAAGCTTACAACTGTAGTCTTAGACATCAGTGTTGTAGTCCCTGACTTTCAGCCACTCAAATTTTAGATTCTCCTGTAGTAATTAACAACCCTCTGCCTCCTGTGCAATACATGAGTTGAGTTGTGGTCCATAAAATAGCTGTCAATAAAAGCTCTGACAGCAGAGCTTTTTTTCAGCTGGACTATAAAAAAAAAAATCAACATAGGCTAGTAAGTGTGAAATACCACTTTTAGAGGAAGAGGCATTTTAAAGAATTCATGGGGTGGGGAGCGTGTGTGTGTGGAACCCAGCTAAATGACAAACAAAACCTGAACTAAACACAAAAATCTCTCAGCCCCAAAAACTAAAGTGCAAGAGTTGAGAGGACATGCTGTTTGGTCCTTAAAATGTAGACAATAATGTTATGAATGTTAGTTTTCTTGTCAGACCATTTGCTTATGGAGTGAAAAGACCTTGATACATTGTACTCCTGTCTGGATCTCACACTTACTGATCAAGGTTTTGAATGCCTGTCAGCTGAGATGCGATCAAAGCCACTGAATTTGGTGAATTGTTAGTCAACACGCTCAGGGCATAGCAAATGCACATCTAGGACAGGATGCGATGTAACCACCACAGGTTGAAGATTTGAAAGGAGATGCTTTTCACACACACAATAATTAAATGGAAACATTGTCACAGGATACCACACATATTAAACCATTTAGAGGAATTAAAGGATTGGAAGAACTTAGAGAAGACTCCTGAGAACCATTGAAAACAACTATACTGACTCTGATTTATGAAATTCCAGTGTCACAGATCACTGGGTGCTGAGAAAACGGAATGTGTATTTGCTGTCAATCAACATACTAAGCAGTTGTCTGACTTGCATCCTGTCTTAGGTTTTTGTTCTTACTCCTTGCTCATGTTACCTCTGCAATGGGGGGGGGGGAGAAAGAACTGTAATCTAGTAGATTTTTCAGTCTGTTCCAGTGATAGCCCTGTCTCGTCAATAGCAAGATCTTTATGCTGAAATGAATTACTGAGTTCTTGGATTCTACTAGTCAGGCTGAAATCTTTGCACTTGGAGCCACTATAAAGCCTGTGTATGCTTGGCATGATAATTACGTTCATCAGACTAACTCCTAAGAGTCTGGATCACTGAGTTCAGCTTTAGGCAGAGCTAAATGAAGTTGTGCAATATAGTTCAACATGGAAGCATGGATTAAGGGAACCAAAATAAACTTCTGGTTTACTGCAGTACCAAAATACTTCTGCTTCTGCTGTAGTCATTAGTCTAAAGGTGGTCAAATCAGTTCTCTGTAAGTGCAATTAAACTTATTTCACTGGGTTTAAGTATTAGAAGTAAAAGAGAATAAAATAATTAAAAATCCTACATCCATGCCTGGTTTAATTTGAACTATTATCATTAGAAACAAAGTATCATCATGTGTGGAGCATTCAATGAATTCTTAAAGAGAGGAAGAAACACAAGGTTCTTTTTTATATACAAAATTTTGCTTTAAATGAAGGAAGCTTTGACAAATATAATTACCATTGAATGAAACTGTTCTGGCAAAGACAGATGATAGCCCTCAACCTTACATAAGATGTTAATAAGATTCTTATAATTCAAAATGGTTCTCCATGGTGGTGATGGAATAAAGGGATCAATTAAAATGTACTATTGAATGAACTTGAACAGTTATTTAAATTAAATCTTTATTTTGTCAGTTGATCTTCTAGGAAAGTTCCATCATAGCAAATTGTTTCAATATTTTCTGTGATACAGTACTTGTATCTTCTGTAACATTGTTGAGTCATTCATTTCTTCTTTACACAGCAGTTTTTAAAGTAGTATCATCTTCAGTGCTAAGGAAAATACTGGGGAAACAGCAGCATACTCTGGAGAACTCTTCAAGCTCCTGCTTTCAAAATGTTTGGTGAAGCAGCCATTGAAATGTAGTGTTCTCCATTCTCAGGTGAAGGGTTTCAGGGCATTACGAGAAAAAGAATCATGAAGAATTTGTTGTCTGACCTCCCTTGATCTGACTCGGGGCTTCTTGCACTGCTGGAGGCAGACTGATCCAGAAATGAGTCTGGAACATTTTGTGCCTCATTCTCTTCACCTTCAGAACATGCTTTCCTGCCAGTTCATATTGGAGAGCTTTCTCTCTTAAAAAAATACCTGAAAAGGTAATTTCAGTTTATTAAATTTGTTGTCAGGTCATCTATTTCTCTACCTGAAAGACAAGCCAAACAAAAGCAAACAACAAGAACAAGGCCCTGCAGGAAGTGATTTTTATAGTATCATTATTAGTAGTAGTAACAGAAGTGAGTATAAACTGACTTTGACTCTGTAGTTGTAAAGAAGTTAATGTATACACGTGCATCATCAGTTTCTTTTAATTGTTTTTAAGCAGAGATGCTTGATCTACAGTATTACACAGTTTTTTAAGGTCCCTTATGATAATAGAAGAAAAACTGAAACCTTGCTTTGCTTTAAACAGTATCAGCAACTGGTATATTTATTCCTTGGAGACACTTAACAGAACAGGTTTGAAGACAACGGCAAAGTAAAGACTCCTGTAAATGCATATTAGAAACTTAAATTCCTGTAGGAACAGTTGATTCAACAAAGAAAGCTTGGAGATAAAATTGAAAGTGGTAATAGAGAAAAGGCTATGGATGACCATTTCATTAGATGACAGTAGTATAAACAATATCTGTCAAATGGGCAAAACCATCTGATGGGTGTACTGTTCAATAATTCAACAACACTAGGTTGCTCAAACACTGGTACTGAGCTTGAACCATTTCAGAATGCTGTCTCAGGTTAGTCTAAAAATAATTTAAGAAATATGCAGATAATTCAGATGTTGTCTGATTTTTCTGAAGGCTGCATACTAAATTCATGGAAGCTACCTTGGGTTACATGTGCATGAGATAACTTTTAGTCATTTCATACCTTTACCTACCCAAATAATGTTATTTTTTTTTTCCATGGGGATAGTTAGATGTCAGCTGAGGTAAGCCACTTTTCGCACTGCAGCTCTCCTGCTAATGAAAACAGCAGCAGTGAAATATGTGCCAAGAAACTGGATGGGAGTTCCTCAGGAAAGTATCTGCTTACTTTAAAGCTGGCCAGTATCTTTGAAGGTAGCAACTACTGATAATGGTATGTTCCTTTGCTGCTTATTTTGTATCTTTCAGTGTTAATCAGATAGAAGAGCTGGTGGTGCATAAAAGCTTAAAAAAAACCCCATTTATATAAGACAAACAGAGCAGGGTAGGAGGAACTAGAGAAAAGGATACAGCAGACTGGGGTATTTTCATGGGTTCGTTCAGCGTGTTGCAGTTTGATGTGGTCATTGTAGGGCATCACAGTAATGTGTCGCTAGCCTAAATGCTAGTGATGTTTCCTAGTGTAGATGGATACCTAAACCACCAGGTACATACCAAGGCAGAGACAATTTAAGAAAAAACTGACCTTTTTTCAATGGAAAATTCAGTCCTTGCTGTCCTGTTGGAAATTTTAAGAGAAAAATGCCCTTGCAGTATATTGGTCATTATGTATGAGAAGCTTAAGACCATAATAATAATAATCAGAAACTAGTGTTAAATACTGTTACAGCATAGCCTGAAAGCAGGTGTGTGAAAGGCAGTAGTCTTATAACAGATTTTCTACTCCAGCTTCTAGGTAGTAGACATGCTATTACATTTGTCAAAAGGACTGTTCACAAATTAAAGGTGCATTTTGTTTATAGAATGGCTTTTGGGAAGTCTATAATGAATTGCAAGCCTCAATTTTCTTTGAGGAGAATTTGTTTAGATCCCACAGAACAGTAGCACTGGATGCAGTAGCCACTGTCTGCTGTATCCTTGCTTTATACTTGTAACATCTATATAGGGAGTATTCTATCATAAGCATTTCATGTTAGTGTCCTACATGACAGGCTATCTATCTTTACTACCTGAATCAGAAATCCCTTTGCAGTTGGAAGTAATGGGAGGCTAAAGAATGGAAAATGTTGTCAAATGAAGGAAAAAACTGGATTACAACAGAAGTTCAACAAAAATCCAGGAAAGGGACACTAAACGCTGTAAAGATTCTGCAAAAAATGGACTAAAGAAACTTTGAGCAGCTCTTATGTCACATGAAATGGAATAATTCTCAAAGACAAATGCAGTCATTAAACTACAGGTAACAGTGACTCAGTAGACACAGTGGGAGATCACCTACTGCAAGTCTTGCAAGATGCCAAAAGCACTAGACAGCACTGAAAGAAGTTCTGAGATCAGTCACATAAAGTTACTAGAAGAGGGGGAAAAAAGGGGAGATCATGACCTTGACTTGGAAATGGGTAGATAAATACTGATAGTGGAATTCATTTGAGAAAAACAGTCTTTGTGAGTTCAATCAGAAGTGTCTAAAAATCTGAGTCTGGTTAAAGCCCTTTCAAGTTGAGCATAGTTCCCATGTTGAACCATCCTCAGTGATTCTTCTAAACTTACATCTAATCACAATTTCCCACTTTTCTGTTTTCATCAGCTGCCTCTAGCCTTGGCTATACCGTTCGATTAAGTACTGAGGATAGCAGTCCTATTACTTCGTAATAATTATGAAGGATGCAAGGAAGAAAAAGACATGAACACTAATTGTTTTTGCTGTGTAACCCTCTTCAGACTGTTCAAGCCTTGCCACAGTGAAGAAGCAAATTGTTGTATTGTATCCAAATGCTTAACACTTTTTAAGCATTTGTGTTCTCTTACAGCTTACTGTGATACGAATAGACAGTTAAAATGATTTTATGCAACTGAATTGATTTTTAAATCTGTACCTAAAAAAAATAAATCCATTAAATATTGCTATTTAAATGAAGGTTAAGACAAATAATAAGACTTTAGTAATTATTCATAATTGTTAGTGTTGGGTTTGCAGGCACAGAATTCCCATGATGTGTTCCCTCAATTCTATGAAAAGGAACTTTTAAGGGAACCACTCCTAACTGACTTCTGCAGAACCTTCTCTGGTAAATGTAGAGCCTGATAAATCAGGAAAAAACGATTTTGAGCTGGTAGTCCCAGAGATGAAGTGTTACCAGGATTAATAATAGACTAATGTAAGTTTGAGATACACATTATTGTAAGTTGTTGTTAGTCATGAACTCCCATCAGAGCAGTTTTGTCAGACCAGGCTTTCATAATGATGATGGGTTTTATTCATAGCAACAATCTTTCTGGTTGATCTATGTACCACTATTAGACTCTCTAATGACCTTTTTTTTTTTTTTTTAATGTATTTTGAGCAATACAGCCTCTTTGCGCCTCTTTGAGGCTGTATCTCTAAGAAAAATTCTGTAGAAAAGTACTGAGAATTGTGGATCACAAGTAAAATGCTGGTCATGCATATATGGTGGGGTCAGTTAACATTTAACTGCTTTGCTCGCCTTGGGCCACTGTGCTGCAACCCTGATTATAATGAGGCGAGAGGTGAACAAAGCATTGAAACATCTCATGCTATGTTCAGGCTAGCTCAGCTTATTTAAAAACAAAACAAAACCAAAACTGAACAGTAAATGATACAATATGGGAATTTTTTTATGCTTCAGAAATTTTTCTTGATAGAGTTAAGAAGAAACCCAAAATTATCTGAGAAGAAAAAATAAAACTAGGAAAAGGAGTGGTATGGTTTAGTTTGGGTTTGGGTTTTTTTTTTTTTTTTTTTTTTTTTTTTTTTTTTTTTTTTTTTTTTTTTTTTTTTGAGTTTTATGATTGGTTGGGTTTGGTTTTTTTTTAAAGAACATTACTGGTTTTGAAAAAAAAATTAGTATTTCCAGTTGTGAAAGCGAGGTACAAGTTAAGTATATGCTCTTGCCTCCTGAACAGTCGTGTTTGTATTTCTTTAGTCTTACATGTTTAACTTATTTAACTTTTAGATAAAATATAAAACTTACTTGAAACTAATAATGAACAAAACATCCATTTTGTCACTACCAGTTACAAAGTTCTAAAGCCAAGAGATTTCTTTTTTTGCATAATTTAAAAGGCTGATAATCTAATTTTAAAACTGAAAAGATGGGGAGTAGATTGCAGAATTAAATTTGTCCTTTAACACACTCTGACTTCCAGTGCACTGGGGAGCCATTTACTGGACATGGGCTGTTTATATTTTCTTAAAACTCATTTACAAGGAAATAAAAAATAGTTTGACAATTGCTAGAAAAAAAAATTTCAAACCCATTCATAGCAGTAGAAAGACTATTTGGATTTTTCTCATCTTGATTTCTTCTTTCTTTCACAGTGACTTGTTATCTTCAAATTATGTGGAGATTCACTATGAAGACGGAAAACCGAAGTTTTCTAAGGTATTTTGCTTTTAAAATGTCAGTAAAGTCTTTTTGAGGTAATGTAGTGGGTTGAACACAAAGTGTTAAAATAAGAAAAAAGTTTTGCAGGGCTTAAAAATCCTAGAAGCCTTATTCCTTGTGTACAAACAAGGTTACTGTGTTCTCATCTTCTAAGGATATCTCAGTCAATAGAAGAGGAATTGTACAAAAAAAGGGAAAGCTGCATGTTGGGGTGAGGGGTAGGCAGTAGTGGTGGGCGGTAGTAGTGAAGATGACCCAGATACTGCTAGACCAATTACATCTCATAAAATGTAGGCGGTAGAGGGGTTGAATTCACCATCGGTGTAGTCTTTGTTGATTATTTACATGACCTTAGCAAGGGGAAGGGATAATAGTGATGTAAGACATTCGAACAAATGAAAAAAAACCAAACAAACCTTGAAGCGACTTTTGGCAAGATTTATAGAGAGTTAATTCCAGAGGCTAAGGTTTCACTTACTACAAAACCAATTTATTGCTTGGCATCCAATTGTGACACTTGTCACACTAGCTCCCACATGGAAGTCAGTGCTATAGGCCATTGATCCAAAGATAAAGACACTGAAGTTACGTAAGACAGTTCAGCCCTGACTAAGGGAAGCAGATCAGTCTTTTCATTTGTTCTAGTAACAAAATGAGGACTGGCAGGTTCCTGAGAATGTTATGAACTACATCTTCAGGGAAGGACTTTTGTCATACTTAGTATGAATGCTGAAATATTGTGAGCATATTGCATGTGAAATATATCTAGAGTGGAGGAAAGGAAGCATTCATGTTGCGTTTACAGCTTCAGCAAGTCAGGGCTATCTAGTTTATTGATTTGCCTTTGTTATAGACAATCTCAAACAAAAACATCACAGATTAGGGCAAAATAAAACAATTACATTGCAACGTAATTGTTGTAATATACAGTTGTTTTCTTGTTTTTGAAGAAGAAAAATAGTTCCATGTAACATATTGAGAGAAGTTTTTTCCATTAAGATTCAGTACTCTGCAGAATAGGCAGAAATGGTAAATGATGCAAGAAAACAATTCCCTCTGGCATTTTGACAAGCTCATGCAATTGTCAGCTGCAGCACTAGCACTGAGCACTGCAGTTGCTGAATCATGGATGTGACTGGAAAATTATATTAGAACCTTTGGCTCAGCAAATGGACTACCTTTGCATGCTGCAGTAACTCGAGCCAGAATTCCTAGGGGATACTTTCAGAATTGATTTATTTAGGAACAGTAATAGAGCTCCTGAGGTCACATTAATCTGTAAAAGGCTTTATTTATGGGTTCAGAAGTTATACACACCATTTGTGTAGATCAAATAAGGACTGTATCCTGGTCCTTTGCTGTATCTTATCCCTTTTAGACCTAAATATCTTGAAAAGATACTTGTGTGAGAAAGGGAATCATGATTTGGTTGTTCCAAAGCATGGCTTATGCATTTTCACTGATGCAAAGGTAAATATGTAATAATCACTTTCTTTGTAGTACTTGGATTTAATTACACACAACAGTGAGAGGAATTTCATTCACAATCTGAATAACTCATTAAATAAGATGCAAAATGGAAATAATGCTTTGCATACTTAAAAAGCATTTACATTTTTGGTACTCCCTTGAGTTATAATAATTGCAGAAGGAATGCATCCAGAAATTATTTTAACATTGGTAATTATTGTATGTGAGTAGATGCTGCTTTGGCAAAACAGATATTTCTTAATTTCTTATCTTAGTAATTAATTTATTGTAGCTTGATTTTAAAACCTTCTCCTAGAAGCTTTCTAGCCTCTGGGGTACAGAATTACGCTCCTGGTTTGTGGCTCAGTAAGATTTTGTGTTTTCTGAAAAATGAGACTGCTTTAGCTTGATTCTATATAGGGTGCTTTGACTCAAAGTAGTCAGTAACTTTGGAGTTAGAGCATACTTTTAGAAGCTGGCAAGATGCAAGTTGACTCTCCTCGAGGTGATCTAGGAAATTATTTAGCAGTTGGGAGGGATGAGTACTGTAGTTACTAGCCACAGAGGGGCATTGACATGTATTTCGATATTTTGAAAAGAAAGCCACTGCAAATCTGTTTTGTGAGGATTTGTGTTATTTTAGGTGTTCTGAGCATGCCTTAAGTTCTCTGTCCACTTTAAGGGGAGCTAGTTGCTTCAGAAGAGGGATCAGCTTAGCTCTTTCTATGATGAAAACCAGACAGATCCAGGGAACCTGCACTCATAATTCAGAGGAAAGCATGTAGCATTCACTGGAGTTTAGTTTGCATCGAGGCAAGGCTTTTCTGGATCACAACTTTTCTCTGCACTAGTTTGGTCCCCCGCTTTGTCCTGTTCACCCCCATACATACAGGCATTGCAACTTCCCCAACGTTCTTATGGAGAAGTGGAAGACTATACACAGACCTTCACTGCTTGCCCATTGGGTAGCACATTCTGTACTAGCTCTTTTCAGCCTAATTCTTGGATCACCTGGTGGTTCAAATTCTGCATTGCAGTATTCAGTAGGGTGTTCCTTAACTTTGTATTATTAGCACCTAGGGTTTTGAATTGCAGGTTGGATGTAGTTTGCCTTATTTTGTGGGGTTTTTAAAAAGCCTTTAATGTTTAAACACTTGCAGGTAATGCAGATGTTGCTAGTTTTTAAATAAAAAGTGGGAGCTTGTCTAAAACATAATTGCTGACTTCCTTAGAGAATGAGAAAAATTCACCTGTGTATTGAATAATTACTTCATTGCCCTTTTGATATATAAAGTGAAAAGACATCTGTATGTTTCAGTGTTGCTAAACAGGAGTCACATTGTGGCTCATTCATCATTAGTGGAATTGGTACCTGCAGTCCTAATTATGTAACATTTTTATTGATAAATTTTTAGTGAGACAAAATTGGTAGACTTCAGATCTAAGCCAAGTGCATTCCAGCTGATTGATAAACAAGGTATCCCTTGTAATTTTAACAGACCTGGAAAGCATTAAGAAATATTTCAATGTTAACATAACCTGCATTGCATAACATTTTCACAGAATCAGTTTGCACAAAGAAATGTACTTTAAAAAAGATGACGAATGCTGTGACTTCAGCAAAAGAATAACCCACATTATTTCTTGAAGACTTATAGAAATTAATCTTTACTGGGCACAGTTTTTCTTTCATAAGCCATTAGGGCTAGTTACTGGCATTTAGCAATCACTGCTTTCTCTGAAATTTTATCTAACGCATGGTGCTATGGATTATTTTTTTTTGCCTTTGCTTGAAGCAAAAGACATTAAATCAAGGTAATTTTGTGTGTATGACTGTTTATTTTAAATGTTAGGGTGGAGAGCATTGCTACTACCATGGAAGTATCAGAGGGATCAAGAATTCCAAAGTTGCTCTTTCAACTTGCAATGGACTTCAGTAAGTGCGTGTTATCATTTCTAAAACAAGACTATTAACTAATTACTACTTTTGAATCTTATCTCTTAATAAGTAAGAAATACTGAAACACTGCAGGTGCAAAAAATTTGGATGTTTTGAAATGCTTGTACCAGCTATGCCAATCCACTACTGTTTTTTTTTTTTTCTTTTTAATACCATTTGGATTAAAATATTTTAATTCTCTTGTGAAACCTTTGAATATGGCAAGTGTAAATAAATACTTCACCAGATGAAAAACGGTAAAGGATAAACAAGAATTGTAATTTAGCAGTTCATCTGCTTGGTATTGATCTGTGATTCTGTCAGCCATTAGAAAAATGTTTTTTAAGTTAAATTGTAGAAGTAAAAAGAGTAATAAATTAGTCCTTACAAGGACTAGTCACTGTTAAGTGCAACTCGGCTGTTGATTACATTCTGCACACTAATGTGTGTCTTAGGATGTCCTTTTTCCAAGGTCAAATCTGTATTCCTTTTGGTGCTTTGTCTTTACGTTGCCATTACATTCAGTGTTAGATCATTAAAATGAGTCTGATCTCTTAAAAAAATAATCTTAGCATTAGGCACATGCAGCAGTAATGGACATATATGGAATTAATTTTGGAATTGATCAATTTTTCCTCCCTAAGTTTGGTTTTGTCTAGTCAAGAATCATATCCTCAAGTCCTATTGATTGACATATAATATCACTTCTTATTCTCCACATTCTAGTGGCATGTTTGAAGATAGTACTTACTTGTACTTGATAGAGCCAACGGATCTGACCCACAGTGCAGTAAGTTTTTTATCTAATTTATTTGGTTTGAAAAATACGATGTTCAAGGAATAACAAATTGAAGTATTAGAATAAATCAATAAATGAGTGACTTCTTTCATGCATTTATATAAAAAAAATGAAAGTGTTTTAAAACACTTCATTGGAATTTATTTAAGGCAAGAAATATTTTTTCTCCACTTTAATCTTTCTTCTCCTGGTTACTGTCAATCTTTCAGATGTTTGGAGTAGACTAGTAAGAATGTTTCCATAGGAAATGGTTGTGGACTGTCAAAAAGTGTTTATCAATTTACTCTAGTACTTTAACTAAAGGATTTATAAATTTATAGAAGGGATCTCTGGAAGTCATTTATTCATCACTCTCTAGTTGGATCAGATAGTTCTTGTCCTGCCGTGTTTCCACAAACTGCTTAAAGACAGCTGTTCCTAAACGTGTAACTGTTAATAGAACTGACTCAAATTCATATATGACATTAAACTCAGGTAAATTTCTGCCTCCTGGGTGCTTCAAAGATTTGAGTGATTTTCATTTCATTGAGTGATTTTCATTTCATTGAAATGATTCTCCAGCACTGAGACACAGAATTCTTGAGGTTTGTATCCCACTTGGTCTGTAGGATATAGTCCAGATGTTGTATCCTGGCTCTCAAGCTTGTCTTGATCTAGTGCTTAGCAATATATGATAAATGATGTAATGCTCAGAACTGATCTTACAGTTTGAAGACAGATCTGCAAAATGTTTGACTCCTGACACTTTCAAAGAAATTGGATCAGCATTCGGAGGAATTAGTATTGTTCAGATGGTCAATTATTCGGTTGTAAATAAAACTATAGAGACACAGGAAAATATTACATTCAAAAAGGTTTCTCCATCTCCTCAGGAACATGTAATGTGTTAAGCTGTATAATGCATTTTGACATAGCACATATTCATTAAGGTTTTAAGGCTGAGAACTGACAGCACAGATACAGGAAATTCAGGGAAACTATATGTTTACACTGGTACCCATGCAGTAAGTAGAGGAGAATTTGACTAAACCATTTTCTTTCTTGGGTGAGCAAAGGACACTCTAATCTCTCTCTCTGTGTAAAACTTGGAAGCAGAGCACAAGTTCTAGTTACTAAAGTGAGATTCATCTACCCAAACTTCAGGATTCAAGTGGAATTCTAAATGATAGGATGACAGATGAGATGAGTATTTTTTTCAAAATTGGTGAAGATGAAAATAATGCAGCTACAGAGAGGTTTCAGAGACCTTTTTTATTGTACTGTGTGAAATAAGTATCTTGCATATAGCCTCCAGCATGTAGTTTATTAAGTTTGATTAATCTTAACTCTAGTTAAGATCTTTTTTTTTTCCTATTTCCCACCTCCCCCTTGGCAAAACCTATCAAAAATGTGCAGTGTTTTCCTTCAATGTGTTATGTATTTCTTACAGAAGTTACAGAACAGCAACACCTTATGCTTTGAAAAGAATTGCTTGTTGTGGCAGTCTCTGCAGCAGAGGTGTTACAGAAGAAAAGGTAGTTTTCTAGAGCAGATGCCAAAATGTAATAATTCAGGGCACACCAGACTTCTAAATAACATATGCATTAAAACCTACTCTTTTAAAAGTGTACTTTTAAGTTATTGGTTTCTTGCTTTCTGCTGCAATTAGAAAGATACAGTTTTGCCATTAATAGTAGTATTTTTTTTTAATCCGTGGGAAGAGGCTTTCAACTACATACATCCTCTAATTTGATTTCATGGAAGAAGTGGTCTGTGCTCTGTAACACTGTTTTTTAAAGGACTTACTGAAAATAATCTCAGATCCATGATACTTCAGTTTTGCAGGCTGGTAAATGTGCTGAAGCAGAGTGAATCCATGATTTGCAAATGGATTGCTTCAGATTAATAGTATGCCAAATTGGTACTGAAAGAAATGCCTCATTTTTCACTTGACGTCATTAATTAGAAGAAAATGTCAACTATTTTTCTTATCAGGAAAGTAAAAGTAGGCCACATATCATCCGAAGAACTTATGGAACGCAAGCCTCCAAGCATTTGCAAGACCTTGGTATGCTTATGAATTTTTCAATGTTGGAAATAATTGTATATACAAGTTGAAAAGTGTTAATGTTAGGCTAATAGTCTGTGTAAAATAGTGGATTATTTAGAAAACATAACTTCTTTTTGTTCCACAATTATTGAAATAGAATTTAGAGTTGATAACAAGCAGCTGAAAGATTCTACCCTTGAAGACTTGTTTTTAGATTCCTTCTTCAAGTCATTTCAAGTCAAGTCAAGGATGTTGACTTGCTGGAACGTGTCCAGAGAAGGGCAACAAATTTGGTGAGGGGTTTGGAATACAAGCCCTGTGAGGAGAGGCTGAGGGAGCTGGGGTTGCTTAGCCTGGAGAAGAGGAGACTGAGGGGTGACCTTCTTGCTCTCTACAACTACCTGAAGGGAGGTTGTGGACAGGTGGAGGTTGGTCTCTTCTCCCAGGCAGCCAGCATAATACATACATACAATACATAACCAGAACAAGAGGACACAGTCTCAAGCTGTGCCAGGGGAGGTTTAGACTGGATGTTAGGAAGAAGTTCTATACAGAGAGAGTGATTGCCCATTGGAATGGACTGTCCGGGGAGGTGGTGGAGTCACTGTCACTGGAGGTGTTCAGGAGGAGACTTGATGGGGTGCTTGGTGCCATGGTCTAGTTGTTTAGGTGGGTTGGATTGGTTGATGGGTTGGACGCGATGATCTTGAAGGTCTCTTCCAACCTGGTTTATTGTATTGTATTATTTAATCAGTGATATTGATGCTATTGACGACACAAGATGAAAGAAAATGTATATTCTAAGACCAGCTTGCATGCTTTAATTCTAACTTCAGATTTCTAAATGACTTGAGTTTTGGTGTGAGATACTTTGTGTATTTTAAAAAGCATGTAATCAGCAGTTCTTCTAGTTTTGGTGATCTGAATCTACTTTTGGTTTGGACAGTGCACATAAGTAGTTTAAAATAATGCCATGCAATTCTTAAATTGTAATTTGTGCAGAGACTGAATCTAGTTCTGAATGGCCCTTTCTGTCTGAACTACAGTGGCTGAGGAGAAAGAGAAGAAAGAGAGCAGTGAGTAGATTTGTAACTGTGTGTTAAGACCTTTTATAAAAACAATCTCAATACCACTGTTTTCCAGATTTTTTTAATGTTGAGAGAACATGGGCTTTAGAAGACTATAATATTGTTTAGAAAAACATTAATGTTATAACACAATACACTTATTGAATGATAATACAAGATTATTGTTCCAAAACAGAGTATTTGGAGAACACTGGATAAATTTCCTAATATTACAGCAATACCACACATCAATTAAAGGGAAGCTTAGTAGTGAAAATGTGTTTAGAATTTTGTGTTTTCAGTCTGCTTGAAGGTAAAGAATAATTTTGAATAAATTTTGCTTCTTCATAGATAGCTGACTTTATTTTCATTTGGCTTGTTAAATAGAAGGATTAAATTAAAAATCCAAATGAAGGCACCTAGAACTGGGTTATTGAGAGAACAGAAGTGAACAGTCCTCATGATCTGTGCATGCATGTATATCAGGGGAATAATTGAGTTAAAGATTTTTCTGTATTTTCTTCACTGAGTTGCATAATCCATGGCATATTTCTGAGGGCTTATCTATACTTAGTAAGTTTCTCATTAAATCAGTGGTGAATGGTACAAGAAATTTTAGTTGTTGAGATTTTTGTCTTTGTGAAAATAAGGGAGAAGGGAAGTACTGGTGGCTTCTGTGCTGAACCATAAGAATGGACTCTAAATCAGATTCTAAGTTAGCTTCTATCACTAAGTTATTGGAGCTGCAATTATTTACCCTAGTTGAACATCTGAACCAGTTTTCACACATATACACATCCTACGTAATATTTGTGGATAATCCTATTAAATCAGCTGCAGCTATTTTAAAAAATCACTACATCTTCATGATTTCTCAAAGAATTTCTTCAATCCATCAGGTATCTCGTGGTATCTTTGAAGAAATGAAATACCTGGAGCTCATGATAGTCAATGATCATAAAATGGTAAGTACATCAGTTGGTGGTAATCTTCCTTTTGATTATAATTTGTAAGTTGACAAATGCATGACTTAAAACAAGTCAGACCAAGTGACGTTGTTATTTAAATGTTACTGTTTTCACTAGTTACCCCAAGTAAGCCTATCAAAGTGTCCACGTATTACTCTTATAAAACATCGAGAGAGAGAGACATGAGGGCTAATAAGTTTTCAAATCTAACAACTATAGACCCTTTTGGGAAAGCATCACAAACCTGAGACTGATAGCTACATTTTAACTAGACCATATCTGTTATAATACTCAGTGTCAGTTTAAAAGTTTTCTAGTAACAAAGAATATGCTGCAACCGACAGTGAGTTACTCTAATACCCACTCGATCGTGTCTTATTCTGAGCCCTTGTCTCACTTGGCTTTCTCAGCTCTTCATTGCTGAAGGGACAAATAAGAATCAAGTCTTAGCATGACTTTGTTACGGTGTGAGCAAGGCCTTTTTAAAAATTAAATTCTGTTGATAAAACAGTTTTTACTTACTTTATGTGCAAATGAAATAAATTTCTGTTTTTCTGTAAGCACTCCTTGGTATGTCTTTACTGAATGCTTTCCTTATGCTTTACATTGCTGTGGGCTCTTTAGTCAACACTGAAGGACAATTTTAAAGAGCCAGAAATAGCAGATACCAGAACAGGATGCAGCATTTTGCACTTGTTCCAGTGCTGAATAGACAGATACTACAACCTTCCCTCCTCTGTGTACTGAAGCATAGAAATAGTCTGAGCAAAAATAATGTGTATTTAATCTATGCCAATTCAGCAATGTGGGGGAAATTTGAATGGATGGGAAGAACAGAACAGAAATTTTTCCAGCTGTTTTCACTTATGAAGCCACCTGGTAGGAAACTATTCTAAAAGTGCTCTTGTGTTAATTGTTTAGGCGTGGAGCACAGTAAGAAGTTATGGATGTCTTGTCTTGTTTGAGGCCTGTACTTGGTCTTCCTTTTGAAGAGATGATACTTCTGTGGCTGTTACCTCTGGCCTTGGGTATTACAGACATGCTTAAAAGACAACCATCATGTTCCCTACCCATAGGTGCCACTAGCTGTTGTCTCCTTTCAGGCTTTATTTTTTAGAATTTTAGACCACAAGCACTGAAGATTTTTTGCTTCAGCATTGTCAGTGACCCAGAGGCAGATAACAATTATTCTCAAGTAATAAAATGGATGTTCTTAAGGAAGCATTCACAGTTGAGTTAAAGCCTGCCGATCAAGCTCACTACAAGTACTTTTAAAATTTTTGCTTTCCAGTAGAGGGCAGATCTCTCCTGCAGCAAGAGTCGGTGGTGGAAAAAGTGTCTTAAACCACTTTGGCCGTTGTGTTGTTAAATAGTTAATACTATGTATTTTCACAGAATTTTCCTTTCCTTAACAGCAGAGACACAGTTAAATATATTTAATTACATTGTTGCACTTTTTACTGGCTTAGCCTAATTTTCAGTCTGGAAGCTTCTATTGATTTTGACATTTAAATACTTCCATGAAAACAAAGAATATTTTCCAAAGCATATTATTTTACTTTTCCACTTCTGGGAAAGTTTGGGGTTGGGTCAAAACCTTCTTTTTCCCCCATTTTTTTGTTCTAGTATTGTGGTTCCTATATGAGATATAGGCTGTGGTCTGAAAAGCTTTTGGAGTGTTTCCCTTACTCTTTCTTAATATATCAATTTTCCTTTCTTGCTGTAAAAAATAAAGAATTAGTAATAAATATTTAAATTCTCACTGTGTTCTACTTTTTTTTTCTTTGTAGTTCAAAAAGCACCGTTCTTCAAATGCATACACAAACAATTTTGCAAAGTCTGTGGTAAACCTGGTAGATGCTGTAAGTATCAATGTTTCCTTTGAAAAGCTGTCAATGACTTTGTTAGTTTATCACTGTATTAAAAAAAGTTAATATTAGCACATACCAGGGTAAAAACAATTAATGAGCAGCTGTAAAAATTACATTGTAAAACTCATTTCCAGTTCTGCAGAAGAATAACTTGGGGTGAATGTGAAAGAAACAATAAAATTATCATTGGCATTTTTCTTAAAGCTTGAACTGCCAGAGTTTGCCCTTGACAAGGGGAGATTGCAAACTCGAAGGCACCTTCAGTATCTGCCCCTACTTAAGAAGGAGATTTAATTGAGTTTAGATTTATAAAACAAATGTAATCACAAGTGATTGAAGCTGCAAGTACAGTTCACAAAGGATACATGTGTATACTGGATGAAAAAGAGTGTGAATAAAAGCTCTCCTGTATTTATAACTTAAACAAAATCCCACTGTAGTGCATGATTGCATTGTAAATATGTGGCAAGTTTAGAATAATTTCATACAGAATAATTTGTGTTTTGTATTGTAGGTACAATTTGGCAAAGGTTTTGGGATTTTTGCTCATGGAAGTGAGCAAATAACTTGCCCTTTGTGTATCTCATGTGTTGGGCAGCCAATGTGTTAATTATACAGCACTTCTAAGTTATAAGTAAGCATAATCAGTGGTCTTCATGCCCATGTAAGACTTTTGATTGTCTGGTCATCTGTTGCAGATAAGGAATGCATCCTTTGCATATTTGCAACTTCTGAATAATACTAGTTAGTAAAATTAGGCATTTTGTGACTGGAATCTAAAGAGACTAGAAATTTTATTTCAGAATCAAGTATCATGCACAAAACAAAAGTAGGTGTTTTAAAGCTGTTTTGTAATTATCAGGGCCAGATTGTCATTTGTCTAATTGCTAAAGTGACATCATTAACAGAAAACTTAATATTCTTACTTATTTTTCACACTATTTGAGTAAAATTAAGTGATCATACTATAAATTAAAATTGAGCACTATGTAAATTAAATTTTGGATATATTGGAGAACTGAGAAATTATTTCCTCTCGACTTAAGAGTTGGCTTTGACTATTATTTGTTATTGAGATCTTTCGTTCTTGTTTCTTTGAGATCACTTGGTGCACCTTTACATTTCTTTGCCAAAGAAAGAAAAGAGAGTAGCTCAGAAAAAAACAGAACAGAAAGTTGATTTTTTTTTTGTCATCTAAACAATAAAATTGAAGGTGCTAGCTAACTGTTTCCCCATGTTTTCCTCCTGCTTTATCCCTCTTGTCCTTCCGCTTTACTCTTACTGGCTAACTGCATGTTTGACCCAGTGTTCTACTCCTGTGCCTGTCCTGTCTCTGCCCTCAGATATACAAGGAACAGCTGAACACTAGGGTGGTTCTTGTTGCTGTGGAAACTTGGACAGACAAAGATCGTATTAATATTCACCCTGATCCTCTGCAGATGCTTCATGATTTCTCCAAATATCGGCAGCACTACATCAAACAGCATGCTGATGCTGTACACCTGTTATCGTATGTACCATTACACAGTGGTTTAGACTTTTACCTTTTTATACGTTTTTCTGACTACTGCTTTGGTCTGTCTGTCTCTTGCTTACTTTTTTGCTTGGTAACCACTAAATCAGTCAACATCTGCCTTCCTTAGGAAGCTTAATCTTTTCTTTTACCATGTTAATGTATTTGTAATAGATGTAGTTATATAGCATGGTCATGTTGATACATACCTATAATGAAATTAGAATATTTTGTAACCTGGAGATAGTGTCACTTTAAATGTCTTCTGGTGAGCCCTCAAGGATACATAGTTTTGCTAATCAGGTGTGTAATGTACTGCTTTTCCTATGAAGAGCAGGAGAGGGCAGAGCTGACAGTATTATGTGCTGCGACAAAAACATTCCAGTTAGTGTATTAATTAGCGCATGTAGCTGCAGTAATGATTTGTTAATGGAAAGTTTCCTCATTTAGAGCTGTAATTAATTGTTTTATGAGACAAAATGCATTTAGAGGGGAAATTCTACTTGCATCATTAGGCACAACAACAGTTGTTTTTTTTACTTTATACTGTAAACAAAAAGACGGTAGAGTGTGTTCCCTCATGCAGCATAAAGGTCTTAAAACTTCTAGCAGTGTGACATACTATGAGGAGGAAGTGACAAATGCCTTCCATGGGTTTCTCCTATTATTCATCTTCTGCAGAGGAAAATTAAAATAGGAGATGAAGAATTTCCTCCAGCCTCTGTCATATTTGTACTGCCTTAATACAGGCATTGCAACACAATGCTAATTGTGTTTTTCATGACATGTGCTAAGTGCTGCTGATGTGCACTCTTAATTACTTTTATGTATGTATCCTGTCACTTGCTAAAGAGCTTGCCAGTAGGGAAACAGGCATTTCTCAGTGGTGCACCAAAGTTGCACCAAATACAAATTGTAATACAGGAAATTCCATTTAAACATAGGGAAAAAACCCTTTTCACTGTAAAAGTGTTCAGCTGCTGGAACAGATTTGCTCAGGGAGTCTGTGGAGTGTCATTGATTGGAGGCAATCAAAAGCCCTGAGCAGCCTGCTGCAGCTGAGCCATCTTGGAGTAAGGGGATTGAATTAGACCATTTCTAGAAGTGTCTGCCAACCTCAGTGCTTTCCATCGTTCCATCCATTGTAAAGCAGCTGGCTTAAAGCATTTAGTATAGTTAAGTGCAGTTTGAAAGTTCATAAACCATAGTATGTGTGAAAGTGTTGATCATTCAATAAGTTCTTGGTGCCCAATCTCAATGTGTAATATTTTCTCTATCTGTTTGTAAGGAATGTGACGTTTCATTACAAAAGGAGTAGCTTGAGTTACTTTGGAGGGGTTTGCTCTGTGACCAGAGGAGTAGGAGTGAATGAGGTAATTTTTTTCTTCACAACTAAAGTGAAATAAAGTAGAAACTGTACATTGTAACCTCCGAGTTAATTTGTTCCAGTATTCAGGGCTTTAAAGATAACTTACGTATTAAAAAACTAGGACTCTCACAGACAACTTCCTTGTGTCATCATTAAACTTTGTCTGACTGTGCTTTTCTTTATAAAAGCATTCCTTCTGTCTGCATTATTCTCTTAATAAATACCTTCAATTGGCTTAAATCTCAGACAGGATTATTTGAAATGCAGCACTGAACATCCTTTTGGGTCTTCTTACTATTAGAGGCTTGATCATCAGAGGCATTGATGACATCTACTTGTTACTAATTATTTTAACATTAGCACTAGAACAATTTGTTCCTGTGTATTGATTTTTAAATTTGGGTTTTTTTTCTTCAGTTAAATTGAGGATGAAATTCTCCTGTTTGAACGTGGGTTAATCATACTATGCACAACTGTATTACATGTATCTTGGACTCTTTTCCTTAGGTTAACCAGTAGACAGAGATTCCCTCATGCTAAGAGGGAAGGATAGGATTAATTTTTTACAAGGAGCTGGGAGGGTCCACACATAATCATGATCCCTATCCCTGAGTGAGCTTGAATAAATGCAAAAGGTTTTCAGCTGCCATCCAGGCCAGAACATAATCGTCTGGCTCCTCTGATGCTGGGAAAATGAACCAAATATTTTGGAATTAGAGGGCAGTGGTGCCAAGCAGCTGGGATCCCTGTCTAGGGAAGAAGGCGTTGAAAAGGTGATTGGAAAACAAACACAAGTCCTCAGCCTCTGGAGGTGATTTCTATTGGGTATAAAAGATAGGTGCCCCTTCAAGGAAGATGTTACCATATCACCCAGTTAAATGGACCACCATGGAGAGGTATCCAGTACCTGAGGGAATTAGCTGTGCTGGAGGTCGTTTACAACAGTCAGAATGACAGGCAGTCACCTAGAGATCCAGATGACGCCCAATGCATACCACCCATGTGGCAGAAGTATCTATGAGGTGCACCACCTTCATATGCCAGCTTATTGGCAGTAGTGTCCTGGAAAGACAGGCAAAGGAAAACGGTGAATGAATTGGCTGTCCAACTCTTCAATATGAGGGAAGTCTCTCTTCCTCTCTGTGGATTTGTGCTTCAGCTGTGGAGGAACTTTCCCAAGAGTTCCATAATTCAAAGAGGACATGTCCTGCTCCCCACCTGTACAGCTGTTAGGAACAAGCACACCCCTGCCCAGGAGGAAGAATTTGGAAGGTACACACCGTGGAGTACTCTGTGGTTTTACTTATATGACCATGTAGAGAACATGAAGAAATGGGATGGAAAATCTTCTTAATTCCTAGCTGGATGAGTACATAAGTTGTGAGGGAAAACAATCACAGAAGAGGATTCTTCCAAGAAGCCTTGTGCTTGCAGGGGAGGAATCAGCCACTGGATAACTGGAAACATCTCATATTCCATGCCACCACCTAGAACACTATCCTGGGCCTTGAAAAGCAAGTCTTACGGCAAGACATCACCCTTGAGAGAATTGAATCAAACAACAGTACTCATTTCTGAAACAGCTTCATAGACACCTGGTCCAAAGAGCATGGCATTAAATGGGTGTACCAGATGCCCTGTCCAGGACCAGCTGCTGTGAAAACTGAATGCTGCAATGGTCTGCTAAAAACTATAGTGAGAGCAACAAGGGTGGGACCTTCAAACATTGGGACAAATTTAGCAAAAGCCTCCTGGTTAGTTAGCACCAGAGGATCTGCCAATCGAGCTGGTCCTGCACAGTCAAAACTCCCATATAGTACAGAATGAAATAAAGTCCCCACAGTGCACATGAATATATTAGGGAAGACAGTCTGGGTTAGTCCTGCTTCAGCCAAAGGCAAACTCATCCATGGGATTGCTTTTGCCCAAGGATCTGGGTGCATCTGTTGGGTGATGCAGGAGGATAGAGAATTCTGATACATACTGCAAGGTGACTTAATTTTGACATAGATGGTATATAGTAACAGGTGGAAAATGTCCTGGATTCAGCTAGTATGGTGTTACTTTTTCACAAGAAGCTGAGAGGGGCCACGGCCAAGATAGCCAGCCAAGGGTCTATTTGATACTGTACTACCCACTATTGTAAGGATGAGGTGGCCATGCAGGTGATTTCAGCAAGTGTCCTTGGTGGGACAGGATCAGGTAGACACAGGCAATCATGTACTCACTCATTTTATGTATTATTTCATAAATATTATTGTTATTACTGTTGTTTTCTCTCTCTTTGCAGTGTTTTATTAAACTCTATCTCAGCCTGGGAGGCTTTGCATTTTTCTCATGATTTTCTTTCTTATCCAGATGTACAATGTGGAGAGGGTAGTGCGTGTGTGGCTGCATGGGACTTGGCAGGGGCTAAACTATGACAATTATGTACTTCATTGTGCTTATTTTCCTTACATGCACACAGAATTGTGATTAGATGTACAGAATTACTGAGGTAGGAATTACATAGTAAACCAGAATGAGCCAGTGTAGTGTTCATTACAATAACTTACGTTTTATTTTCTTGTGTTTTGTTTTTGTTTGTTTGTTTGTTTTCTTCTCATTGTGCTCCTCTGGAAATGCAGTATGGCCTCCCTTTGGCCATGGCACAGGAACTAGCACAAAGTCTTGCTCAGAACCTTGGAATACAATGGGAGCCAGCTGCAAGGAAACCAAGTACGTACATAGACATGGAGTTACCTTTTTGTCATCCATAGCTAAAGATGTAAACTCTTCCTGTGTAATACTGAAAACAGTAGCTAACTTGCTAATTCTGATAGAACAAGAATTTCTGCTTTTGGAAATAAATGCACCAAAATCTTCATTTAACCAACATGAGACGCTAATATAGCACTCATTTGCAGTGACCTCAGTGATATTCTGTGTCAGGAGGTTAGATTGGATAACCAACATTCAAAGGTAAAAATGCCATTAGACTCACAAGTCCTTATCTTTCATACTGAAATGGTAATTTCTACAAAACTATCATTTTTTTTTTTTAAAATACAAACCACTCTGATTTATAATTGGAGAAACAGTAAGAAGCTATAATTCAGTCCAAGGTGACTGTTTGTTCATCTTGTTTCCATGTCACTTCCCAGCCGGAAGATTAGACTAACACATGCAGGGTGCTCTTTTTGGGCCTAAAGAAAATTGTTGGGTTTTTCCAGTCTTATTTTATAAGCAATTTGGCTACATTATCTCTTTATTTCTTCTTAAAAAATGGAATCACTTCTGAAATCTGCAAATTAGGAAACAATGGGGAAGAGTTTAGGGAATGTTGTTTTGAGCAACAACGAATGTTTACTTTTGAATTGTATAAACTTGCAAATTGCTAAAATATTTTCTAAATCATTGGGTTTTCTTTACAGGTAAAACAGAGTACATATAATTTGAAAATCAGAATATTTTAAAACTGTAAGGTAGAGGTTTTTATAATGATAGCTTAGTTTCCCTATTGGGGTACTCTTCACAGAGAAAGAACTGGTCGTATAAAAGACCTGGATAGAGCAGAAATAACTTGTGAATAAGTGTGGGGAAACAGGGTGTATTTCTAGTAGTAAGTAGAATACAGAACCTTTCTTCTTGAAAATACTACTTCTTTGGTAGATAATTTCTATGGGTATTCGTAACTTCTGTTTTAACAACTATAATACTTGGATATTTTAATTTTATTTGATATATTTGGTCACTGTTGACTTATCTGCTACAGCTGTTAAGTAAACTGTAAACCCATTTTCACTCTAATTTTCTAATGAATGTTTGACTGGCTGATTATATTAATCATTTAATGCAAAAGGGATAAAACATGGTGTAGCCAGTAGAGTTACAACTCTACTTCAGGGTGTTCTGTAAACATTTTAGGGAGGATGAAATGGGAACGTTTTTAATCATCCTGCCTGATACTTTGTGTTGAGTCTACAAATGTGTACATTGTAATTCAAAGGTACCATGTTTGTATTAAGTATATTAGTATCTCTTAAAGTGGGTTTGAATTCCTCTTTAGGGCTACAGTCTGTGCAGATGAAAAATCATTTAATCTTTATAAAATAGGTCAGGGACCATTTTTATATTGAGTACATTTAATTTATTTTAAACAGATTTATAACTGTTTTCCTCTTCTGTTGTATTTTGGTCTTGTCTGAGAAGAGTGTGATTGCACTGAATCCTGGGGTGGTTGCATCATGGAGGAAACAGGGTACGTCATAAGTATCAGTAATTGAGGGCTTTGGCATGAGTTCACAGTTTACATTATGATGTATATATGCATTGTGTTTTGTCCATATGTTTTAGTACTAATAAATGAAAAACTACAAACTATCCAAACATAGACATCAATGATTTAAATTTTCAGCAACTGACATTTTAGGATATTTGTTATTCATTAAATCTTATGCATTGAAATGCAGTGCAGTGTATTCACTGTTTTCCTATACTTAGATTAATTGAAAAGTAAAGTGTTCATGCATTAAATAAATCCAGTTATGTCTTTTACATGCAGCTGCAAAAGTGTAATGTTGCAGTTTTGATAAGTGATTATTTTTATTTTCCTCCTAAATTTTAATTAATTTTTGCTCCCCATTCCTAAGAATTCTGATTGTGAATGAACAGATCTCTCTGTTTCTGTAAATAAAAGTAGAAACCTGAAGCTTTCAGCAGATGTTCTCAATCCTTAGCTAAATGGTCAGTGAATTGTGAGGGGGAAGCACGTCTATGTGTGAAGAATCAAGGTTTAATTTCCTTCTAGCCTCACACACTGGCAAAGACTCTGTATACTGATTCTATACATTCTCTATACTGTAAGCAATTAATTAGGAAATTAATAGCTTCTGAAACATAGATTTTGGAGTCTTATCATTTCCTGTCAGAATTCTTGCTCATCACAGAAGCTTGATTGCAGAAATGATGGAGAAGACTAGTTATAAGTAAGAAAAAAAGAGCTTAGTTTCTTCATATGGTATTTGGAAATTGTTTTTTCAGTAGAATTATTTGGCACCTTTCCTGTAGATTTGTAATTTTCAGCCATTGTATGAATGCAACAGAAAATTATTCAGTAAGTTTGCTTCTGGAATTCAAAGTAAGGTATTGGTCAGAACAGATAATAGTGTCCTCCTTATGGTGGCCTCATCAAAGTATCAAATGGAAATACCAGTAACAGAGGTCATGGAACAAACCTCTGCTGTAAATAAGATAACAGAAAAAAAGCCATGGGCAGATGATAGTCACCAGAAGCTTGGAAAGGACTGACTGTAAGTCAATAATTATCTGCAGTGTAAAGCCTTTTCATGTAACTCTGTCAGTGCCAGATGACATTACTGTGTAGAATAATTCAATGAAGGAATGTCAGCTCAGTACCAGTGAGCTGCTAGGAAAGGAATGGAGAACATCCTCATGGCATAAGTACCTCATCTTTAATAGTGTGAATAGTTCTTATTCCCAGATCTCAAAACATGGATAATTAAAATAACCATTTCTGTGTGAGAAATGTCTAATATAAAGTATGTTTTCATCAGGCTGGGAAAAAGATGGAAGTGAGGAAATAGGAAAGAAGTTTGTAATATGATGAACAAAATAGCAAATTATTAGTGTTACTTCCATTTATAAGAACTCTGGAGACGTGAAATGAGACTGGCAAATAAGGTGACAGAAAACTGGAAGGAAACTGTTCTTTTATTGGTCTGCAATTAAGCTGTGAAACTTCTTGCTATAACACCATGTAGATGATAAAAGATTTTGGGCAAATTCTTGGGATAAAATAGAATGAAGGTATTAAACAAGAAAAAATAAGGCTTCCCAAGAAGCTGAAAGTTGAGCTGAAAACTTGTGGAAGCTGGAAAAATATTCTGCAAATAGTAATACAGTGCTCTGTTCCCCAGGCCTGTTATCAGGGCCAAAATCTGAAAGGAGTTTTGGATAAAGTAAATTTTCAGTCTGACTTTATACAGCTGTTCTTATGCTACAATTACATGTACTTGAAAAATTATCGTATTAATGGGATCAGATTAATTGAACAGTTTTAATACCCTGTCATGAAATGGGGGCTCTGAAATGTAATCCATCTTTTAAACTGAAACTGCAGGGAAAAAGCCCTCGGGAGAATACAATTACTCATGCAGTGAAGAGGTGCATAGCAGCTATTATGATAATGTGGTTTCACCCTATTAAGAAGATTAGACGACTACAGTTTCATATACTGTAGATCCATATCATAGAAATATAACAAAGCAAAATGTTTTCAACCTTTTTGTTCTGATTTTATTGTTTGAAAATATGACAGAGGTGACAGTGGTTGTAAGAAACTGGAATTTACAGTATTAAAATAATGTTTTGACCCCTCCACCCCCTTTCAGTAACTTGGTGTTTCAAGACATTTACTAGGCTAATTCTTTGCCATTTTAGGGTATACCATTCCAGGAAATTCTCCAAATGCAGCATTGCAGAATATAAAGAATTTTTACTCCGTGGGGGTGGTGCCTGTCTTTTCAACAGACCAACAAAGGTAATAAATATGTTGGTAGTCAGCACCTCTGCTAAACATTGTAATGCAAGTGTAATAATTTCATTAACACCTAGCTCTTCTCAGATTTATTCTGATGTCTCTGTGGGTGTTTTCTTGAGGTTCCCTGTAATCAGCTGGCTGTTTATTTCCATAACATTTGAAAATAATCCTAAGTGGAATGCAACCGACAAATACTGCAGTTGATTTTTCACAGCAAGATGCATCGCTATTCAGCATCAATGCACTACTTATGAAGCTGGAAGTAGTAGAAGATAAATCCAGAAATGAGGTTACAGAGCATGCTCCATATACACTCATTTCTTGGACTTTTTGCTTGAGATTGTTAAAAAGAATGCCAGTTACTACACTGGGAATTAGAAATCAATAGCTTATTTGGTATAGCTTGTGCTTGTTCTCTAAGTTTACTTAATTTCAAATGTTTCATCTGGCAAACCCTAATTTATAACCATTTCCTTATACCAGCCATTGCTTTTCCCCCCTAAAAATTATGAAGGTCATAATATTTTCTAAGGCAGTGTTACAGTGACAGCCCTCTAGAGCTGAGTAGTATAAAAATATTCCATGTGGCTCTTTTTGCAAAGTAAGGTCAATCTAAAGTATTAATATTCTATTTGATCATAGTGTCAAACTTGCTGTCGTTGTAGAATTTAATACCACGTGAGACTATTAGGCTGTTCTGTTTACTGTCCTGTATCCTTTGGTAGGCCACCACTTTGCACAATTAATTTAAAAAAGAAAAAGTGCTTATGAGTGTTTTTTAATCTTTTCCCAGGGTAGCAGTCTTTGCTTATAGAATAAGAGTGTAAGAATTCTTACAGAAAAGAGTAAGTGGGGAGAGAAACACAGCTTCATTTTTGGATGATAATTGTCCCGCAAGGAAATGTGAACAAATTCTTGAATTGACTCTATACAGAATAAAAATCTGGTTTCCTTCTGTGAAAATGCTCCCAGGAGAATGGTTGAATTATCTTGGTATCAATAGAATCATAGAATGGCTTAGGTCGGAAGGGTCTTAGAGATCATCTACTCCAACCTCTCCACTGTGGGCAGAGATGCTTCTCAACTAGACTTGGCTGCTCAAGGCTTCATCCAACCTGGCCTTGAACACCCCCAGGGAGGGTGGTATCCACAACCTTGGGCAACCCTTTCCATCTCACCAGCCTTGTACTGAAGAATTTCTTCCTAAGATCCAGTCTAAACCTATGTTCCCTTGGCTTTAAACCCTTGTCGTATTGCTGGACACACTTAGGAAGAGTCCCTGTCTAGCCTTCCTGTAGGATCACTTTAGCTATTTGAAGGCAGCAATAAGGTCACCCCCAAGAGTCTTCTCTAGACTGAACAACCCCAACAGAGGTGTTCCAGCCCTTGGATCATCTTTGTGGCCCTCTTCTGGACTTGCTCCAATAGCTCTGTGTCCTTCTTATGATGGGGACACCAGAACTGGATGCAGTATTCAAGGTGGGGTTCTCAGAAGACCAGAGTAAAGGGGCAGAATCACCTCTCGTGACCTGCTGGCCACACTCCTCTTGATGCAGCCTAGGATATGATTTGCCTTCTGGGCTGCATGAGTGCAATGCCGGCTCATGTTGAGCTTCTCATCAGTTAATACACCAAGTGTACTTTGAGGGAAAAAATAAATTATATAATGTTCTGAATCCTAGTATTTGGAGGCTGGGTAGTGCGGTACATTTGATGGTTCCTGATTAATGCCATAGGAAATGCGTGTGTGTGTGTGTTATGTTATTTTCTTGCATTTGACTCCTTTTCATTTTTTGTGTGTTATTTTCTTGCATTTGGCTCCTGTTGTGTTTTTATGAGTGACAGGTCAGATAACCAGGTCTGTTTGATGAAGAATTGAATTTCAGGTTCAGAATAAAAGATCTTGCTGTTTCTGCTGAAGCATGGTAGTAACAGTGACTTACAAAGGAATAAAAAAAAATCGGTTTCTGAATTCCACTGACAGTCATGACACGGGTTGGCTTTTCCTTGCTGGTATCACTAAAGCCTGTAGGTGATAACATATGTATCAAAAACTCTCTTTTTTTAAGACTTTGATTTGATGGTTTAATTTAGTTCTTTGAGATTTTTAGGGATTTTTGATATTAGCATAAATTAGGAGTTTCATACAAGGATATTACAGAATGGGTTTTTTTGGTGTTTTGGGTTTTTTTTGTATTCACAATAGCATTAAGATAAGAATTATCAAATTTAAAAAAATGGGGGGAGAATTTTTGATACATCACATAGAAGTTTAGCCTAGGAAAAGAAAAAGTCTAGGAAAGGGATGCATGTGTTACCACCTACAGGCTTTAGTGTGATATCAGCAAGGAAAAGTTAACCCATGTCATGACCTGGAAACATCAATTTTGCAACTCACTGCTGCAATCATCTCAGCAGAAGACAGCACAAGAATCAAGGGATGGGACAAACGGCAGTGCCCATGAAGCTGAAAATCAGCAGATTGACCACAATGACTGTCATGATAAAGTGAGATCCAAAGCATCAATCCAAGGATGATTGCACGAGAATGTCTCTACAAAACATCAGAATTAGGACTGAATATCATGATTGCTTAATTGTCATGTAATCAGAGAGCATGTTCACACGGATTTGTATGTTAACTTGCTGGAATGCCATAGTTAAGTAATAATTTCAAATGGTTAACGGGAAGGACAAAATGAATTACAGCACAAAAGACATTTTCATTCTATGTTACAAAAAACAAAAGGGGGAGTTCAGGTATTAGGTCACAAGAAAGAATAGTCAAAGTATGTTATGTTCTCAAATTTTCATTTTATATGTGGTTTTTAGTGTGGTTTAAAAAAATCTATGGAGGAGAAAAATTTTGGAGGCTTTAGTTGAGAGAAATTTGAAAGAAAAAAGGAACAACATTAGGCCAAAGGACTCAGTACCTCTCCTTAGCAAAAACAGAGCATCAAGAGATCAGTATGTTAGGAAGAGTAAAAATGGATTATTGTGTTATGTTTAATTTTACATTGGGCAGAAGTATGAATATTCAGGATGTCATGTCTGACAGAGAGGTAACACAGAAACTACAGTGCATGGTGTAATCAGACCGAATTCATACCAGTGAAGGGGCCTTCCCATCCTCACCACCCACCTGCAGGTATTTTCCTTATCTGTGGGGATAGAGCCTGGCCAGCCCTCCCTCACAGATCAAGGGAGGACCTTGCAGTCTTGGGCGTTTGACCATGCTGACACCAAACAATTCTATGATTTTTAACCATCTTAGGAAAATCCACAAGTGTAAAATTAATGCCTTTGAAACAGATTGTGATAACAACATTAATTTTTGGGGAACAGGAAAAATTGTAAGGACATCTCTTTTTCCTCCAGGAGTGGCAGCAGCTAAGGCCCTGGGCACTCTAAACAAAATGGGATGTTGGTTAGCAAAGCAGAATAATGCCTCCTCCCTTGCCTTGAAAGAACTCCCATTAGATGTGGATTCTGTTTGACATGTTTCATTTTGGATAGGCATCATGGTTCTTGCCCCCAAAGTAACATAGAAAAATTCCATCCAAGTTTATAAATAGTTTGTACTGTATTATGTGTTATGTTTCATAATATTGATGCTTGCTGCTCTGCACTGAAATTGGTGTACTGCCTCTGAGGCCATGCCGATGTATTCACTTGCATTTTTGTATAGCTGTTCTCATTTCAACTATTTTAGCTTCTCATTTCAACCATGTTCTAGTGATGAAAGTGTTTCTGTTGATAGTATCCCAGTTAGATTGGAGATTCCTGACATCCCTATAGCATTTTAAAGCAAAATTATTGTATTGAAAACAGACAAGGTTCTTGCTAAATTATTTCCATCACAAGACTGAAAAATAAATCACCGTTAACCAAAATTATGATTGGACTTGATGAGCTTCAAGGTTGGACTCAATGGGTCTTTTTCAACCAAAATAATTCTGTGATATGTGAAACCAGAATCTCTATCAAACTGTAGCATTTATCTGTATTGCATTGATCTTATCCTAGGATGAAATATTTAGCACTGTCTGTATGTGGTAGTAAGTTAGAATAACACAAATAATAAGGCTATAGAAATTCCTTTTGGCAATGCATCCTAATATTTATTATTTTGATGAACAAACATGTTACACTGGAATAAGCAGTAGCTAATTGCATGAGCAAGGATCGCTACCTGAATAGATCCCAGAGATCATATTGCTGACTAGTACTGTGAAGGAATTGCCAGAGAAATGGGAGTCCATACACTATGAACGAAGCTCAAATGCTGTCCCCTTGAATATCATTTTATTGTCTTTCTGTTTATCATAATTTTCTGAGATCAGTATTCTCCTAGCATTCAAGTGAGTTAGCTGAACATCTTTCATGTCTAAACAGCAACAAGCAACACCTGAAAAGAGTGCTGCCTTCACTGCTGCAGCAGCACAGCATGGATGTTGTCTGTATATTCTGTGAAGGTGTGTTTCTGTGGCACTAGGGAAATGGACTGTGCATGACAAAAAGTCACCTGATACTGGTTTTATTCTTACTTGAGGGGGGGCTTTTTTGCTTTCAGCTCTTTGAATCTACTGAGTGTGGAAACGGATATGTAGAAGCAGGAGAAGAATGTGATTGCGGCTTTCGAATGGCAAGTACAGTTATAAATTACTCCAAAATGTGTTAAGATAAATTACATGATTGGAAAGGGGGGGGAGGGGCAGGAAAGGTTATGGGCACTAACTTGATTTGCTTGTTGTTAGGAAACGGCTTCAAAGGATTCTGTTAAAATATTTTTCCAGGTGAAAATGAGTGCAAAGACAGAGAGTATCCTCAAAAAAATTCCCATTATAGCAATGATCAGATGTAGATGTTTCCCAGAAAATTTTGAATTGCACCATAGAAGTGCTTACACCTTCACTTTTTCCTGGATAGCATATCTGGAGTAATGGACTCCTTATCTGTGCTTTGGAAATATGTGTCTGTATAATATGTACACTCTTGTTTCCTTCTCTATTGTGGAAATACTCCAATAATGTTTCTGCAAACAAACAGCTGCCCAGTAGATTTGAGCCCTAGTATTTAAATAATAATTTTAATCTTAGTTAGTTTTCTTCATCTTTTTTTCCTGCATTGAGTGCAGTAACACTAAACAGCATGGATTTGGCACAGGCAATTCCATACCTACGAAGAGGCTTGAGGTGGTGTGAATCCCCTTGTTGCTATAGCCTGTATATAACTGCTTTCCCTTTACTTTAGTATTTGAGCATTGCAAAGGATTCTTACAGCTGATAATTTCAAGTCAGCAGTGCTGAACTGAATCTTTTGTCTGCTGGTACATAATAGTTTGTTGAAAAAATTAGGAAGGAAAACAAATTTAAAATGGAAAACTAAAATTTTTGCTTACTATTTTCTTCAGGAATGCTATGCAGACTGTTGTAAGAAGTGTTCTCTTTCTAATGGAGCTCATTGTAGTGATGGACCCTGCTGTAATACATCATGTCTTGTGAGTGTTGCTGCAGAATATCTATTGTTCTTTTCAGCTGTTATGGAAGTCATGTGCAAATTGTTAGAGTTTGAAGTGTGTTTTATGTAGAACAAAAAGGAACAGTTTATGAAGGCATAATCTTAGACTTATATTCTTAATTTTCTAGTTTTTCCCACGAGGCTATGACTGTCGATATGCAGTGAATGAATGTGATATTGCAGAGTTCTGCACTGGAGATTCTGGGCAGGTATGGATGCAGATGCTTTGTCTGCTGGCACTATTGATGTTTGTGCGCTCATTTTTATCTCAATTTAAGACAAAACCCTAGAATAACAAACTGCACACTTACATACCCAAAACAACTGAGGGTAGTTATTTTTTAATCCTAACAAGCTTTTTAAAACATAAGAATAAGCTGTCAAAAACTTAAAAAAAAAAAAAAAAATCTAAAAAAAAAAAATTTAAATCCAAGTGGACTCAAAATATAACTTCTGTAGAATAATTTGGGTTTGTCTTTTTAAAACTTGTAGGGTTTTGTGTATCTGTGTAGTATTTGTGTCAGACATCTGCCTCTAGGGATGGTGACTCCACCACCTCCATGGGTAACCTGTTTCAATGCCTGACCACTCTTTCTGTAAAGAAATTTTTCCTAATATTGAATATGAGCCTCCCCTGGCACAATTTGAGGCCATTTCCTCTCATCCTATTACCTGATACTAGAGAGAAGACACCAATCCCCACCTCACTACAACCTCCTTTCATGTAGTTGTAGACCACAAGGACTCCCCTCAGCCTCCTCTTCTCCAGACTGAACAATCCCAGTTCCCTCAGCCGCTCCTCATCAAATTTATTCTCTAGACCCTTCACCAGCTTTGTTTCCCTTCTCTTGACACGCTTCAGCAACTCAATGTCTTTCTTGTAGTGAGAGGCCCAAAACTGAATGCAATATTCAAGGTGCAGCCTTGCCAGTGCTGAGTAGAGGGATATGATTGCTTCCCTACTTCTGCTGGCCACACTATTCCTGGTACAGGTCAGGATGCTGTTGGCCTTCTTGGCCACCTGAGCACACTGCTGGTTCATGTTCAGATGACTGTCAACCAGCACCCCCAGGTGCATTTTTGTCAGGGAACTTTCCCGCCACTCTGCCCCCAGGCCTGGAGCATAGCATGGGGTTGTTGTGACCCAAGTACAGGACCTGGCACTTTGTTAAATCTCATACAGCTGACCTTGGCCCATCAATTCAGCTGTCCAGATGTCTTTGCAGAGCCTTCCAACCCTCAAGTAGATTAACACTCCCACCCAATTTAGTGTCATCTGCAAACTTAATGAGGGACCACTCAATTCTCTGTACCAGATCATTGATAAAGGAACACCACTAGTGTCTGGCTGCCAACTGGATTTAACTCCGTTACCACCACTCTTTGGGCTTGGCCATCTAGCCAGTTCTTAACCCAACAAATGGCCACCCACCCAACCCATAAGCAGACAGTTTCTTCAGGAGGATGCTGTGGCAAAATCCACAGCCTTTCCTTCATCCTCTAAGTGCGTCACTTTGTTGTAGAAGGAGATCAGGTTCACTAAGCAGGACTGGCCCCTCATGAACCCCTGCCAACTGGGCCTGATCATCTGGTTACTCTGCACATGGCACTCAGGATGACCTGCTCCATGACCCTTGATGACCTTCCCTGACACCAAGGTCAGACTGACAGGTCTGTAGTTCCCCAGGTCCTCCTTCTGGCTCTTGTAGATGGCCATCACATTTGCCAATCTCCAGTCAGCTGGGACCTCCCGACTTAGCCAGGACTGCTGCTAAAAATTGGAAAATGGCTTGGTGAGCACTTCCACCAGCTCCCTTAGTACTCTTGGGTGTATGCCTCTGGCTCTGTAGAATTATATACGTGTAAATGGCTTGGTGAGCACTTCCACCAGCTCCCTTAGTACTCTTGGGTGTATGCCATCTGGCTCTGTAGAATTATATACGTGTAGGTGGTGTAGCAGGTCACTAACCATCTCCTCTTGGACTATGGGACCTTCATTCTGCTTCATCCCTGTATTCCTGCTCAGGGGGCTGGCTATCTAGCAAAGAACTGGTCTTACTAATAAAGACTGAGGAAAAGAAGGTATTAAGTACCTCAGCCTTTTCCTCATCTTTGACCACTGTGCTCCCCTTTGAATCCCACAAAGAACAGAGGTTCTCCTTAGTCCTCCATTTGTTGCTAATGTGTCTGTAGAAGCAGTTACTGTTTTCTGGATCAGATGAAGCCAAATTAATTTCCAGTTGGACTTTAGCCCTTCTAATTTTCTCCCTGCATAATCTCATGATGATTTTGTAGTCCTCGCAAGTGGCCTGCCTTTCCTTCCAATGACCACAGACTATCCTTTTCTCCCTAAGCAGCAACCAAAGCTTTCTATTCAGCCAGGCCAGACTTCTTCCCAGCTGACTTGTCTTTTGGCACATGGGGACAGCCTGTTCCTGTGTCTTTAAGATTTCCCTTCTGAACAATGTCCAGCCCTCTTGGACTCCTTGGCCCCTCAGGACAGCCTTCCAAGGGACTCAGTCTACCAGTATGAAGTGTTATGCTTTTTTAAAAGTGCACATGTATTATAATTTTAAACGTTCTGCTTTCTTGTGCATTTCTCTTGACAACATTTGGCTAATGCTCAAATGTACGAATAAACAACAATCAGAAGATTCTTTTAACTTCCGTTCTTTTAGATAGTCAACATTCTGTACGTCTTTCATTTTCACAGGAACTTTGACACCTTAGGTGATATATCCTCCTTTTCAATACTGAGTATTTAACTTCAAGGTTATTTAAGAACTTCATACTGGATCGAGTTCTTAGCTTTGAAGAAGTAGGATTCAGGATAGTCATGTTTTCCTCTGGACATTGGCCATAATTTATAGATGCCAGTAAATTAACACTAACCTCTTTTTATCTTATCATCTGAAACATCCACAGTTTCAGGTAAGTAGTTATTGCTGAGATTTTACTGTAAATCTTTTATTCTGTATATGGAACATTCTTAATTGGGAGGGAGAAGAGTTTTCTTAAGCTTGAAGGGGAACCCTCAGAGTATTGGCTAATTTGGTACATTGGAGGAGCATAACCTTTCCAAATCCTTTTTGATGAAGAAAAGCTTTGAGGTTGGTCTGCTTCTAGATTTAGTAATCTGAGATTGATGGACTTAATGACTTTTCATGTGAAAGAATTTTTCCAGTACCAAGACAATGCAACAATTAATCATAGAATTGTAGAATGGTTTGGGTTGGAAGGGACATTAAAGACCATCTAGTTCCAACAACATCATGAACCCCCCACAACTCTAAACAGCAGACTGGTTGACTAAATTCAGTGATTTAATTTCTTAGCGGAACTGAAATGAATGCAGTGGCTGTGCTGCAAACTTGGCCTAGTATTAGCTTTCAGGTATTCTGTTACTGAAGACATTTGTTTTGCTTTTCATTTTGCCCTTCACCTCCTTAATTTCTACTTAGACTATGCAGATATTTAGAATAAATCCTTTTATTTCATGGCTCAAGATGTTAATTTTTTTCATTTGTATTTGTAGGCATAAAGATTCCTGAACTAATTATTTTAGCTATCTCATTTATATGTTATGTAATTGTCTTTTAAAACTGGGAGAATTCCCTGTGTGATCTTCGGATGCATTATTACAGTACACATGATAAAAAAATTTCTTAATTTTTTCAGTGTCCACCAAATCTTCATAAACAAGATGGGTATGCCTGTGATTCTAATCAGGTATGGAATGTTTTTAAATCCCTGCACATCAGCAAATAATAATCAACCAAACACAAGTTTTGGTTTTTTAATCCTGTCTTCCTTATTTCAACATTAATTTTGTCTATGGACATTAGTGTTGCTTGTGCTTTATGCACTCTATGAGTAGTAGAAATTTCTATTTTGAGTAAAATCTGCTTGGTATCTTTACATTTTACATGTAGATGTTATATTCCATATTAAGTTCTTTTCAGCTATGTAGATGAGAAGCATGAAGCAGCTGCTGAAATGTCAGTATGTATGGAACACCAGCTGACGCTGACAGTCAGGGCTAAAATGTGTACTCCATCTACCCAAATTCATTAAAACCATTATACACCAATGTATGTGTGAGGAATCCAAATGAGGTGTTGGTTTTGGGGAGGGGACAGAAATAGTGTTCAGTTCTCTTTACTAACATGTTGTGTTTTGTTTAGGGTCGTTGCTATAATGGTGAATGCAAGACAAGAGACAATCAGTGCAAATATATCTGGGGATCTAGTAGGTTGACTTTAATTACCTTAAATGTGTTTTGTACATGGTTCATTCCTGCCTTTGTTTTCTATTTTCAATAGTATTGTTTTTTAGTTCTTGCCACTGTAAGTTGAAGTTTTCTGCTCAGCAGATAGGACTGCAGTGAGAAACTATGGCTGGATTGCAAGTGAAATTTCCTACACACTTATTTTAAAATCATAGAATGGGTTGGGTTCAGAGGGGTCTTCAAAGGTCATCCAGTTGAACTCACCTCTTTAACTAGATCAGGTTGCTCAGAGCCTGGCCCAGCCTGACCTTGAATGTTTCCAGGAGGAGGCATCTACCATCTCTCTGAGCAATCTGTTCCATTCCACCCTCATTATAAATAACTTGGTTTGCCTTCTATACAGGTGTTTTTACTGAAAATACTCTGTCTTATTTAATTTCAGTGTTCTATTTCCTTTGTATAATTGTTGTGCTTATTTTTTTTTCTTTTTTAATTGATGGCTTAGAAAATATCAAATGGCCTTGTTACTAAATAATTATAGCTTTAAATTAGTTCAGGTTTCCACTCCTAAGTAGTGGAAACTATGCTTTGGCTGTAGAACCTTGTTTTCTCTGTGAAATCCTAAAAGCAAAATAAATACTGACTTGATGTCAGAACATAAGCTTATGGTACATGCTATGTATAAAATACAGATCCTGAATAACTGTAGTGCAAACAACTAGATTAAATCTATGTGCAACTGTTACAAAGTGAACATAATTAGACCACAGATAAATTTAAATGCAGAAGACAATACAGACACCGTGGAGATTGTGGGGTTTTGTTTGGTTGGTTGGTTTTTAAAGTTCAGAACAGATTTTGAACATTATTTCAGAAAAGCCATTTGTATGCAGATAGTGCAGTTCTGTCTGGTAGGTTCCGACTGTACTCACTGGAAAGTACCATTTCTGAACATACACATACGGTTAGATTTCTGGTTTGGATTAAAAAATCACAGTGAACTGTTACAATAAATTAAGCAGGTTTTCAAAGCTCTCATGTTGCCAGTGGAATATGCATTCCTTTTTTCCTTTCTTCATAAACAGAGTCTTCAGGATCTGACAAATTTTGTTATGAAAAACTTAATACAGAAGGCACTAAAAAGGGAAACTGTGGAAAAGATGGAGACCGATGGATTCAGTGTAGCAAACAGTAAGTTCATCTTGGTAGGGACTTTTTGTGTTTTAAATAGTTTAATACTGGTTTAATATTGTCTACTTTTCCACATTCAGCAGTTTGTTTGCATTATTTTGAGTCTTCCTCCCCTCACAAGGTTTGCATCTTGAAAAAGTTCCGTAGCTCATTCTGACAAATCCACAAGTAACTTTGCAATACATTTGCACAGAATTCCAGATTTTCAGCAGTATGTACTGTGACTTTCAGAATGAGATGTTTCATTTCCAGAGGCGATGGGGGACAAGGCAGCAAAAACTCACGAGTTCATAACATACAAATACCTCAGGCTTGATAGGTATACATTATGCTGCAAACACAGTGTTTTTCTTGCTCTGGGATTGATACCAGACTCTGCTATTTCATGTTTGTTCCAATCTTTATTTTTACCAGAGAGGACCATTAGACATTTGTATACTATAAAGAAAAGGACTGACTCTTTCGCATGTGATATTACTAGATGAATATTGATTTAATGATCCTTAGTGGATAGACTTAAATTCCTCCTAATTTACTTAGTGTTTTGTAATTTTTAAGTGTGCACATAAAAATTCCGGCCTCATAATGGTGCATTCTTTCTTTGGCTATTTGATGTTTGTCAAGTGCCTTTTGGGTTTTTTTTTAATGGCATGAATCACTTTTCAGGTACGATCATAATCCAAGACCTTGTTTAATTGATTTTTGTTATGTTGTTTGTAAAAAGCTTTTCTTGGTCAGTAAAGAGACACAGAAAAATGGTCTTGCTGAAGGACCATTTGAATTTTTTTCAATTTTAACAACTGCAGTTTCCAGTTGCTTCTATGACTTTGGCAATTAGAGCAAAGGAAGAAAGTTTTAAGCTGATATTGTTCTACTGAAGACTGCTCATCTAAACCAGACTAAAGCAAAGCAGATTCTTTGACAAAATTCAGGCACACGTGCTGCATGCTAACCCTTGTTATTACCATTCTATTGTCCTGCAAGGGAAGTGTTAAATACAGTTATAAATTCAACTTTCACATTAACGTGTGTCATCCAAAGCTGTTAGACTGAAATGTAATTTAGCCTCATATGATGAAGCTTTGTACAATTTGGTTTCTCTTAATTGTATTGTATTGTTTTTAGAGCACAGATAAATACTTTGTTGCAAACATTCACTGGTGCATTAGAGTGAACTGTTGCTTTTTTTCTGCCTCTTGTAATTTATATCAAATAATATTTTATTTCCAGGCTTGTACTCTGAGAGTCTATCGTGCGGCTTATGGTAATATATTACTTTATGTGATCAGCAGCATCATTACCAGTCTTTCTGTTTTGTAAATTTATTTCATATTAGTCCAGTAACTTTTTGACTTACGTTTTCATTTTACAGTGATGTTTTCTGTGGCTTTTTGCTCTGTACTAATCTTACTAGAGTTCCACGAGTTGGTCAAGTTCAAGGAGAAATTATCCCAAATTCTTTTTATCATCAAGGACGAATAGTGGACTGCAGGTAAAAGATAATGAAGTGTTCCAACATAATTTTGTTTTATCAAATCAAATGGAATGAAGACACATGCAAAATTATATGATTTTTGGATAATTAATATCTTACAGCAAAATCATTAATCTGAGTGGTATTTCTTTTGATTAAAAAAAAATTTAAAGGCTGATATTCCACTTCTAAAGACAGTGAAATATGGTTTTCCTCCTGCTTACTCCATCTGGTCACTGCAGTACCAGAACTTCAGAGTTTAATGCTCAGCATTATAATTTTTTGTAGGAAGGTTCATAACTGCCGAAGACTCATATATTAAACTTAATGGTTTTGTGTATCGTATTCTCAGAGAAATAGCTGTAGGGAAGTGAAGGCTGAGAGGAAGGAAACTGAAGAGTTGTAGCAGGATAAGGTATTAAGCTATGATTCAGTTTAAGGGCAGGTAAATGGGTTTTAGTCTACTGCATACTGCATATTTCTATTTTAAAGATAGTGGCAACGTTGCTGTCATGCTAAGAATACTCTCTTGTATAGCTAGGTGCCGAGTGAAAAATGATTCTCAACTCTTCTATTATTCCACTAGTACTCTATTTAAATGTCATTACATGTGATGTTATTTTAAAAAATGTTTTTCTAGCAATAGTTTTTCACAGTATTTTGGGTGGGGGGTGTGTGTGTGTGCATGTGGCAAAAGCATGGCCTAGGATTACAAAAACCCCAAAGATGCCCTTTTGGAGTATTTATGCCATTATCTAGACTTGCTTGTAGTCTGACAGTTGGAACACCTTGTCAGTGCTGTGGATAGACTGAATTTTGTTCAATCTGTCTGTATGCTTGAATTGAGAAATGTATGAGGCTTTATGGTATCTAAAGTAACATTTAATAGTTTCAAAAGTCATATTACTAATAGTATCTTAAAACTTCTTTCTCCTAGTGGTGCTCATGTTCTTTTAGATGATGATACAGATTTAGGTTATGTGGAGGATGGAGCTCCATGTGGACCTCAAATGATGTGTCTGGACAAAAAGTGCCTGCCAATTCAGTCCTTGAACATAAGCAGCTGTCCCATTGGTTCTAATGGAAAAGTCTGTTCAGGTCATGGGGTAAGTCTAGGAGTTAGCAGCCAAGTTTCTCCAGCTATCTCTGCTCTATCTGATCTTAATTTACCCTGTGGAGTTCTCTGCCTAAAAGTGTTCCTAAGACCTGTTGATTTGAAAACACAAATGTTAGATTTAGGGAAACTGCCATTCTGTGAAGTACAGGTAAAATTTAAGACAGCAAACTTGTTAAATCAGTTCTGCAGTTATATCCAAAGTGGTGTTTCCAGTACTAAGAAGAGCGAGCTTTGACCATCAGTTACTGTAATGTACTAGCCATAGTTCAAGCTAGTTGCCATCTCCAGTTAAACTTCCCTGCGTACTAGTACTTTTATAAAGTTGATCCTGTGTTCATGGTGCTATACCTTATGACTTCCATAATTGAAATTCCAAACCTTTGGAGCTCATCAGAGATTATACATTCTTCTTGAACAGATGCAAAGTGTCTCATTTGACATTCAGCCACTCTACCCGTAAGTCTGTTTGTCTGAGACATTAGGTATATTTTGATGAGCAGATTCATTGGTCCATGTCTTAACTGATGCTGATAAAGTATTGATAAAACCTTTCCACTGTGAGATTCAGTGGACAGATGATTGCCCTAAGGTGCTAGACATTATACAAGTTGCTTTTTTTCTTCATGTTATGTGTAATTGAAGATGAATTTGAGTACTTCAGAGTAAAGGACTAGGTTCAAAATCAAGAAGGAAAATTTTTAAATTAGAAAGTAAAGGATCTAGGAGATCTAGAAATTGTCTTGGTACTGTTAGAGCTTGGCATGATGGAGAAAGAACTATGGTACCTTTCCTGTTTTGCTTTGGATGATTCCAATTCAGAATTTTAAAAGGAAACTTCAGCTGATCAAACCTGCCATAAGATGTATTTATCTTCAGCTTCCTAAATGAGATTCTCCAGCAAATATTTTTAAGAAGCAGAGTGAAATAAGAGTTAAGTTTTAAAAAGCACATGTACTACTTGTAGTCATTAGTGCATAGGTTATTTTCTAGGGCTCTTTTGACATGTTCCAGAGTCCAAAAGACAGTATCAACTGATGCCTGATGATTGACTTCACTTGTAGTCCCATATTCAAAACTGCATTCTTACTGTATTTCTTCTGTCATACTTTTTCTGCAGTAGCTTCTTCTAATGACACATTCCATGTGTTCCATTCTTTTTCATATGGAATGTTTATAGTCATTAACTCTCACTATTGATATGATATTTTAGGTTTCATCAGTTTGGCTTTCCTGTCTCTGATAAATCTGCCAATTTCAGTGGGTTCTAAGTCCTATTTTAAAGGTCATTCAACCAATTGTAGACGTAGAACTATGTCCTCTCTTTCTAGAAGATGAGCAGGCAATCATCACTGCTGTTTAGAAAAAAAACTATGACAAAACCAATTAAAATCTTTCTATGTCATCTACATGGGAGCAAGATGTAAATGAGAGGTTGTAAAGCATGACCCCATCTGGAAAATTTTAAATGCAAATGCTTGTATTCCTTCCAGACATCCAAGCTGAAAGTCCTGCTTAGTGAAGATTTAATTAGTCTAGGTATGTTTCTTCAGATGAGAATTTCTGTTATTTTTTTACATCCCATGCAGGTGTGTAGTGCAAGTGATGATGGAACCACTGCTGCTTTTTAAGGCATCTGATTGTATTGAGTGAGTTAAAGCAAACTGTCAGGTTATTGATGTGTTATTCTAAATATTCAGTGCTATCATACAGTCATAGAATGCATCAGTTTGGAAGGGACCCGCAGAGGTCATCTTGTCCAACCCCTGTGCAGGGAGCAGGAATATCTTTAACAAGATCAGGTTGTTCAGGGCCCCATCAAGTTTGACCTTGAATGTCTCCAGTGGTCATTATAAATCTTACCCATTTATATATTATACTGTGAATCAAATACTAAATTTCATGTTAAATAGACTTAATAAAATGTAGTTAAAAACAACTGCTGCCTTCTATTGTCTTTTCCAGGTTTGTAGTAATGAAGCCACTTGCATTTGTAATTTCTCCTGGGCTGGGACAGACTGCAGTATTGATGATCCTATCAGGGATACTGGTACCAAGAAGGACGAGGGACCCAAGGGTTTGTGTGATTTCAGTTTTTATGTTCTCTCAAGTATTTACGATGTTTTTCTGTTGATACATGGTAGTAGAATTAGCATGTAGAAAAAGAATAGTGTTGTGCAGTCCTGCTTAGACCCAGGCAGTAAAATTCACGTGGATGAAGTAGGTCTTTCTGTTTTGAGAATTGATGAAACTTTTATTTTTCTAACTTAAATTCAGGAAATATTTCAATAGGTAATGGAATGTACTTTCTCTTTTCTCCTTCGTTCCTTATTGTCTATTTTTATGATCATTTTCTTTGTGACTGGAATCTTACTAAGTGTAGCTCTTATTATTTGTATGATAACTGAATGTTGAGGTTTGCCTAGAGATTTTCAGTTCCCTTAGTTCTCAGCTAATTCAGAGAGCTGTGGCATGAAAAAGGGAGGAGTGGAATGTCTCTGGTGAAAAAACCTTTAATCCTTTGAAATCATATTTCAATAGGAGGGAAAAATAAATCAAGATTTTAGGGACTTAACATTATTCTGACGACTGTTGCTTACTGTCATGTATTTAGTAGGTATTTCAACTGCATATGAAATACAAATAAAGAGGAGCTATTGAGGAAATAATCACATCAAAAAAGAGGAAGGGAAGCACTTGAGATTCTCTCTGACTTCTCTGCCAAAGAATGTCTTTGGATTGTACTAATTTTTTCTATGTCTTTTCCGTCATCAGGACATTGGATAACATCCAATTGTATTTACCCAGTGTTAAACATTTTACAGATAAAATTCCCAATAAACAATTGAGAAAGCCAAACACAATGACTCTATGTCCTAGTTCCAGGTTCTTCTGTCCCTGTTACAATACTAATGGAAAGAAGATATAGTTGCTTAAAAAAAAAGTCCTTAGAGCTCAGACCCTAATTGATTAATCTTTAAAATATCCAAGGTTTCAAGGGAGTTTAGGATTTTGGTATGTCCCTTGAGAATGGCCTTATTCTTTTGCCCCTTAGTAGAATGGTTCCAGTAGACCTTTACCAAGACATGTTGAAGATACTATCTTAAAGCAGGTTACTACTGTGAAGGAGGCTTTCTAGAACAATCCAGATTTGTATTAGGGAATCTCCTAACCCTACGTTAATGTAGGCCTGGTTTGTACCCTGTCTTACAAAGCTACTTGTCATTCTGTTTCCCACAAAAACCTGTCTAACTGGCATACTGCTTACAGAGTCATGAATAGGGGAGAACAGCACGATGGATGGAGTTAGTTTCTTCTCATTGTGTTTGGATGAGGAGAGCAGTATTTATAGTTGTATTGCTGAGCATACATTAATTTTATATGACTTCTTTTTAAAATCCTGCTCATAAAGAAATAATTCCCTCTGTAAAAAGATCTCTAAGTAAGGCAAAGCAGCAAGCTATGGTTATCTTGGTTAGATTTTTTTAATTAAAATAATCAATTAAAAGTTATTAAAAGTAATCAATTCAGAATGTAAATGTCTTTATGAAAATTAATACATCAGTGCTAAAATATTCTGGGCAAAAGTCTTAAATAAATAGTATCTGCCAGTGAACTTAACACAGGCATAAAGTGCCTGTGATGGAGTCCTCTGTTAAAAGGCAGAATATGTTTTTGCACAAGGTGGCTCAATGAACTCAGAAGATGAAACCACTTATATTGTTATAGGCATTTTTATATGTTAAAGCACCTCGAAATGACTTTAGGAGCATGAACACTTACAACTACTATAATCTCTTTTGGTATGCTAAAAGAGGAATCCTTTGTGAGAAGGTATCACAGTAGTAGTTTTGTGTATTCTTAAGATCCAACATACTGGAGAAGCTTCTGTTAATTTTTACTCCCCTTATTACTATTACTTATTATTTGCAATGTCTTATGCCAATTTACAAGTCTGACATAGAAACTAGAATACTTATTTTTTCTTAGCTCTAATTCAAGTTTTGTTTGACCTTTTCTGTATTTCAGAAACAACACTGAAAATTAATTTAACAGATATAAAATTTCCTACCCCACAAAGTCAAGCATTTTTTGTTCCTACAATTAAAGCATGTATAGCTACATGGTATCACTGTTTATTTATATACTGTTGTGGTAACTGATAATTAACTGCTATTCTGTCCTCACTTTTCAGACCTTTCCATCACCCATCAATTGCTTTTGACTCCATACTGTATTTCAGGATTTCAGGGTCCTTAGTTATGTTGGTATTGATACATAAGTCTTGAATTACTCTAAACTGAGCAACCTACTGTATCCTTTACTAGCAGACCTACCCAGCACTCTAGCAGTCTTGCTGTTAGGTTTTGGCTATTGCAGAAACTTTTGAATTACTTTAGCGTGTTGGCTAGTAGTTTTGAAATCAGTAGAACTCAAATGCACACAAGAGCCTTCTCTTGCAAATTCATTTGCAGAATTTGGCCTTCGTTTGACTAGTAGAATAGTGTCTTTTTAATATAAAGCATGTCTCAAGTGTGCGTGTGTGTTTTGTGTATATTTACAGAACAGGGGAAAAAAGAGAAACTATTTTAAGACTTTATTCATGAACAAGACTCTAAAGTTTTTGTTCCTTGGAAAGGTTCCCATTAGACAGGGGAACCTTTCAGCTGCTTGTTTGTGGTTTGTTATGACCCAGTGAATCTATGAAGCTTTTAATCTCAAACATAGGAAATACAGATTTTTTTTTTTTCCTTTAAAATGTTACCTTAAAAAAAATAAAAACAAGGCTTCGGTGTCTTAAGAGAGACATCTGAACATCCTAGCATTTCCAGGGTGTTACTTGAACCAAACTGGATTTCCGTGGTAGGTTTTTCCTTTTAGAAGGTGGTGTTTGTCCTTAGGTTATGTAGATGTCCTATGAATAGATGCAGTATTAAAGGAGAATGTAACTAAATAGCCAAGGAATGAATCAGGTATTTACGACTTCTTTTCCTCTGCAATGGAACTGTTTCCAAACTGTTTCCAACAGTAATTGTTTAGTTATGTTACGGATACAGTAAGTTCCTGATAATCAAAAGGAAGTTTTCTTACTGGTAATTTGCTTACATGTTGGCTGTTTTAAGTAAGTAGTTGGTTGAGGATGTTGCCTTTTTAAGTAAATAACAGAATCACAAGCTAAAAGCAATAGCCTTACCGTTACAGGAAAAATTCCGATTGAAATATTTGTAAGCATTCAAAGAAAACTAAACATAACTCATCTCAGAATTTTTAAAGCGACAGTATTTGGTAAATAAAAGTTTGTTAGGAAATTTGAATTGTTTATCCGATGATGAATTATAAAGTATTCCTTTGAGGAATTATTTCATGTTTTCATGTCAGCCATTTATGTGATAATTTCCTTAAAAAATCTTCCCTTTTCCCTCCACACAGTGAGCATGGCCACTAACAGGCTAATAGGTGCAGTGGCAGGGACCATTCTGGCCTTGGGGGTGATTTTTGGAGGCACAGGGTGGGGAATAGAGTAAGCATTTTTCTTAGTTTGAGTTTGATGTTTGGTGCCTAGTGTGTGAGGTAACCGTATGCACCCGAGCCCTCTGTGTATCTCCCGTTAGCTTTGTCATGTGGTGACTGTATTTGTCATGTGATTTGACTGTGTCTGTGTCGTGTGATTTGCTCATGCAGTGTTGAAACTTCTCCTGTCTGGGATAATGTGGGGCATAAAAACAACTACTTTGTGAATTTTTACATTGTCAAAGTAAAATTAAATGTCTAAATGTTTCCATTACACCAAATTCTAAAAACAGTGAGGAAGTTTGTGATTATTTTGTAAAATAGACTGAGTAGTGTTGATTATTCCATAATGTAGAAATAATTTGTTACAGTCTATGGGGCTTTCAGTGTAATAATAAGTCACAAGATCTAGCCAGGAAGATGAAAGCTGATGATAGAACAGGCAGCTGGCTTTACAGCAAACCTTCTGGGTGTCCCATCACTAGGATTCTTTTACCTCTAGGCAGTAGAATGGTGAAGTATAGAATTAGTATATAAAGAGTGTGAGCAATTCTTATTGTCTTTTCCCCGTTTTGGGAAACTAATCTGAAGTGTTAGCCAACTCTCTCCCTTTTAACAGTGGTTATGATTTATATAGAGGTGTGTATGTGTATAGATATACATATACACCCCTATGAAAATGCCCATATAAGAACTCATTCAGTCTCCACTGTGCAAACTATGGAATAAGTTGCTGTTATTCTGATTTTCTGAGATTTTCAACTTCTCTGTGTTTCGGATACTACGTATTCCCTCTGTTTGACAGTGCCATCTTTGTGAAGTTGGAATCATAGCAAGACAATTTGTGATTTCTAATCAATCTCTGTGAAAAGAGATTCATGTACAGTTCTAATTAAGGCTGCATTGGCAGTCTTTTGGTAGGCAGCATTTTATGTGCTGAGTTTGTAGCCCTGGATAGCCCCTGGATAGCTTTTGCTGAACTGGACTGTTACAGGAAATTCAGATTCCAGAGAGTATAGAGAGACCCTTGCACTCACAGAGGACAACTCACAGAAAAATGAATAGGAGGAAGAAGGTACTAGATCATCTGCTTGAGAAAGATTAGTGTTTTACTGATGGCTTTTACTGATGCTGCTGAAACCAGAAGATTGTGAAGAATGTAGAGGTTTGGGACCCATATAGAGAATTTACCTACAGGATGAGGACCATTTGCCTTTTGCTTACATTCTGCCTTGCACCCCTCTGTTTTTATCTTCCCTTACCTGTTGTCTCAGTCCACTCAGCTCTGACCCATGTCCCTGACCATTTGTGCTTGCTCCTGTTTCCTTCTGCTCTAAATTCAGCTTTTCTTCATCCTCCCTCTCATCACTCACTACCTGTCTCTTTTTCCTTCCTTCTTCCTCACCATTTCACTTGCAAATTGCAAACTTCCCTTTAAAGTGCTGAAATAATTTTGGTTTCTTAATGCTTTATGAATTTATTTTAGTGATCATGGGGGACAGAATGGAGGAGTAGTTTTTTCCCAGATTCTATCCTAAAACGTGTATATAGCTTTGGTAACTTAAACCACATGATTTGGCTGACACAGTGACAGGCAAGAATAGAAAACATCAAACCACCAGAATGTGGCGTTAGTTGCAGGACAATCTGCAGTAAGCCTGCCTCTTTGGCAATAGCCAAGTTCCAAAGCAATGTATATTAATTCATGGAGGTACTAAAGGTACTAAAAGATTACTGGAGATGATCCAAGAGCCCTGCCAACACAAACAGAGCCTTGCAGGAAAGGGTGGTGTGCCAGGTGGTTACGGTGCAGTTAGTTGCAAAAGTTTCCTGCTGATAAATCTGTGTCTGCAGGTTACAGAAGTAGTATGGCAGAAAGAATATTTATAGCAGAAATGTTTCACCTTGTGATAGTCTGGATAGAAGGTTATTCCAAAGGATAGTGGTTGTTAAAACCTTTCTCTTACTGATCGTTTGCATGTATTTATATCAAGCATCTGAGTCCAGTGATTAAGAGAAGCTTATTTATCTGAAACCTACTGATCTATACTTTTCGTCATAAATGTCACTAACTAAAATTACTTGATGCAAAGTGGGCTTTATAGTGGTTGTAAAACTCTGATTTACTACTAATAAAACGTCTTTGGTAATGCTTAATAAAACATAAAGCATACATCTTTAAGGTAAGGTATTACATGTAAAAGTTGTCCCATTGTAAGTACTTTTATAAGTAGTTGCACTGTATTTGTATGTGCACAGTTTGTGATGGTCTTAAAACAGGTTACTAATAATCCTTTAAATCTCTGTATTCAAACTGGAATTCATTAATTGGAGGACTCCATTCCAGTAAACAAGTGGTTGCTCCTTAGTAATCATAAATATTCCACCATCTTTGTTCTTTTATCAAAGTCAGAAATTAGATTATAATCAGTGAAATTTTACTTTTAATATAGCCTTTTTGGTTTCTTGATAAGGGAGAATAGCCGTTCCTTTGCATTCATCGGAACTGCCAGTCCCAGCATACTGTGACGCAGGTTTAAAATAATTCCAGAGAAATGGACATGCTTTATCCACAGCTGTTCATAATTTACTCTGGGGTCTCTCTAGCAGACAGCCTAATTCTCACAGGCATTTGATCTTCAGGACTTTTCTTCTTTAGTCATTGACACTTTATAAAATTGGGTCAGACTCGAGAAGTATTTTTATCAGCACTTGTACATTATTTAACATATTGTTAGTAATTTTTCTATTAAGGGAACCTAATTGTTTTGTACATTATTCTCTTCTGTTTAAATTTTGATTGAATTCTTCCACATATATAGCAAATAAAATCAAAACTGATTTGCTGGATTGAAAGAACAAACTGCTGTTTGTTGAATGAATGTGCACTATGAAATAGTCTCTTTTCCACCCCTCAAACATGGAACAACCAGGGAACACAGTAAGAGGGGTGTAAAAAAGCTGTTGTTTAGTATTTTCTCATCATCTAAGTTACGACTGTACTCTCCATTAACCACTTTTCTGGGAATTTAGCATTCTGTGGCTGAAAAGAAAACAACTTTAGGATTTTTCAAGGCTTCTAAAATTTAATAAATTACTTGCTATGTTTTCAGTCTTCTGTTATGTACAATCATATGATACAATCTAGAATAAGTCATAGATCTGAGTCAGATGGAGTAGCTCATTAGGCTGCTGTTTAAAGCAACCTTTAATTTGGAATATAATGCCTGTGGAGTGGCATTCATTTATCCTACACTGTGCTCACACCTGTTGATTTGAACCAGGTGTTCCTTTAAAGGTAAGTCCAAATAAGATCTGCTCTTTCAAATAGTGAAACATTACTACTTAATTATTGCTGTCAAATCTCTGCACTGCTCATACCTGTGAAGCTCACTGTATTTCTTTTCAGTCCAAGTCATTTATTCATATTCCTGAATTGCAGAAAGCCATTTTTAAAACTTCATTTTCTTTTAGCTAATCTGATCTCCAGAAGCACTCAATACGTAAACATGTAAAGGATACAACAAAGTTAGGCCAGTGCAGTAAAGTTTAAAACATAAGGTGTATACTGATTGTGGTGCCTGGGACTGAGCAGGAGGTTTTGTGATACTGACCTAACAGCTTAGAACTTTCAGTTGTTGCAGCTGCCCTTGCTCTTTCCTTTGCTGATCTGTGCTTGTTCTTTCTTCCTTGTGTTTGTTGTCTGATAGTTTTCAAACTCAGTTTTAAGTTTCAGAACATTTAAAACAGAAAAAAATTTAATTGCTATGTAGAAGTGTGGGTTTGGGGAGACTGGGATAGGAGGTTAGAACTGGTTTTGAAGGCTATTCCTGAATATCTGAATGTTTAAACAAGAAGTATTTGATATGCTGCAAAAGAACTGTTGGGTTGGTTCCATTTTGCCTTGAGCTCAGATGCAATTAGCTTTACATCAAAGACCACTCAATAGAAGACTTTTATACAGAGCAATTAAAATGTTACTCAAGCCTGTCAGTTCTCCTCTACCCTGTGTAGACAGAGCACTTAAGGGTCAGTTATGAATATCTGATTTAGGTGTTCTCTTGCCCTCTTCAGAAAATTGCACAAACTTATTTTGTGCCGCTTCTTTATGTTGCCCTTTTTTCCTGCTCCACCCTTCCTCACTTTGTTGTTAAGTAGCATCTTGAAGAGGGAGAGAAGATGCTTTGATGTTTTGAAAGTTTAATGGGAACACAGCTTTTATTTCAAGTTTTGTTCCTTATTATATAATATCTTCTGCTTCTGTCAGATGATTGTAAATTTAGTATTGACGTAGCTGTAGGGAGTCTGGATTTGATTAGCAAGTGGTGCTAGATGCGTGCAGCAGAAATGAAAACACCTACCTTCTGTCAGGAGCTCCAGGAAAAAAAGTTACCATTTTACTTTTTTTCTTACTCATTTGCTGTAGTCGTAAAACATACAGCACTCATAGTTTTTCCTCTAAGTTAATGAATTATTCACAAATATCTTAGTGTCCTCACCTGACTGTTCATTCAGTAGATAATGGAATAAGTCACAGTGGAATTTACTGTCTATTACTAGATTTTTACCTATGGTAGAGGTCAACATAGCACAACGCAGAGACCAACAGCTTTGTTCATTTTTAGTCTTAAAGGAAAAGCTAGTTGGGCTTGCTGAAATTGTCTAGAGACATCACTCTGTGTGCTGTCTATATTCCTTTCATTCTTTGACTACCCTTCAGTTGCTTCCCTTAATGTGAATAAAGTGGTTGGTTCTTATATCTGTCTTACCATGATCCTTTATCACAGGTCCTAGTGCCACCAATCTTATAATAGGCTCCATCGCTGGTGCCATCCTGGTAGCAGCTATTGTCCTTGGGGGGACAGGATGGGGCTTTAAGTAAGCAATGCCGCATGTCTTCTCTTCAGTGGCTATGGCATTTCTCTTTCTTGCTTACATCACTAAATTTTGAGTTCCTGCTACAAGATTTCTAAGATAACTCCCCTCCATGCCTGCTCAAACCATAACAAATTGCTTTGAAGAGAATGAATTACGCAGATACTGAACAAGAGGAAGAAAAGGATTTGAAAGAAAGCAGATGTCATCAGGGTGCAAAGCTGAACAGTAACAGAAGGAATTTGACTTTTATGAGTTAATGCTAACAGGGAGCAAAGGGTTTTTTTCACCTCCAGTTAGTAGCATTGTTCTCAGAAGCTGATGTACAGTGATTAAATACCTCAAAAGATATGTCTTGAGAATTATTTTGAATGCAGCAGTATTTTCAAATAGATACAACTTCCTTATAACTGAAGACTTCACTTGTAAATGGTAAGTGGTAACGTAGCCAGAGTAGTTTTCAGTAACAAATGTGTTGACACAGTTGACTCAGAGGTACCAGAGCTAACTTTTGTGTGTGGTTACTGATTTTTTTTTTACACAGTTCACTTTCCATGTCTGAGTTGAGAAGACAAAAAAAACAAACCTATAATTGATTAAGGCAGCTATGAAAGTAGAATATAGTTACCAGATCACATTTACCTTTAAAAGATCACTTTCAAAGGTCACCTGGAAAAGTTTGTTTGCTTCTAGGTTGTTACATTTTCATATTGCAAGGTAGCCTTAATTACACTTGCATATAGAGGCAAAATATTTCTAAAGCCATTTCAACCCTTTTGAAAACAAAAAGCAGACTTTGCCCTCTCTTCTGCTGTGGTGCCTGCCACTATCAGAATTTTCATAAAGCCCCAGCACCTGCCACATTCATATTTCTCTAAATGTTTGTTATGAAGGGGAGTAACACTCCCTGTGCTTCCCCTTGATGCTGGAGTCAGTGTTCCTCCTTAGTAAGAAAACATTAAATACAAAATGCAGCAGAACATCTTTATTTAAGCATGAATACATGATTTTCATATGCCTTTTTAATTCCTGCCTGTAGACTTAACTGAAGCTATTGTATTTTTGTTTTCTTATAGGTTCTTCTCAGTTAAATAAATCCATTTACTTGTACAATTAATACTCACCAGGTCAGTCTTCAGTTAATACAGGGAAGCTCTGAACAATGTAATTTTAATACAGAACTGTATCTTTTACATTGTGTCTCATATGGCTGAGGTTTATATTTTCCATATTTTAAACTGTAAAATATTTTAGTATTTATGCATTTTTGTTTGTTAAGTTGTTACACCAAATCTGTGTTCAAAGGCAGAAATTGAAATGAGGTGTGTATTTTAGAATATGCAGTGACAGACATGGATTTGCATTTGCTGTTCACACAAGAAGAAATTTGGATTCTTTGCATTTTGTGGACTGAAAGGTTTCTTCTGTCTAAAAGCCTACTCTGGGAACAATGCTTTTTTAAAAGAGACTCTCTGTAATATTGGAATATATGCTACAGCATTAACTAACACATGCACATTTACATTTTTTGTACTGTATCCTTATTAGATGCAGAATTATTGGAGAGAGATTACTTTTAACCTAAATGAAGCATATAAACATTACATTAAAATTCCAGTTAGTTGCTGAACTGAGGAGCTTTTTACTCCCTGCATGTCACTGCAATTTCTTTTGTAAACAAATAGAGCAAAATTTTCTCCAAGGCTTGCATTAACATTTCAGTTGTATTTTTTTTGATTTACTAAGAACAACAATGCACTCGTATAAAAACAATATTATTATCAACACTGGTATTGTGAGTTCCTGTGGGAATTAATCATGCTAGATTTTATTGGGAAAAATAAATGTCAGATTATACTTCTGGACCCATTTTCTGTGGTCAGAGACACATGTCTGTTATTACAAATGCATGCATTTTCTCGGCACACAGTACTCATCCCTAAATACTGTCTGTATTGTAGAAGGTAATTTGTTGAATACACAGTAGAAGTCACTAAAATACAAAAATTTCAGGGAGATTCTTCCTTTGAAGCTTTTTAAAGCTGTCTTATTTTGCAACAACCTTTGCTCCTTTGCATCAGTGCTGCAGCACCTGCTGTGAGCACAGTTGGGCAGCCAACTGGGGATGCTTAATCTCAAGGACTTGAATTAACAGAGTTCTTTAGAAGACTCCCTCCCTATCTGAAACAATACATTACTGAATTGATTATTTCTTCTCTGTGCTCCATTTATCTCAACCTACCCCCACAAGCGTTCAGCTTTGCATCCTGGTGTCATTCATTCGCTCACATGTCGAAGCTTGTTATCAACTATAGAGGATCTGTCTTGGAAAGGACTCTTGAAGCTCCTCTCAAAAGAGCAAGATACAAATGTTTATTCTGTAGCAGAACCTCAAATATTCTGGCCTGGCCTAGCTCACAGCTTGAAGTGCATGCTTCTTTGGGGGGATCAGAGGGGAAGTCAAAAGGCTTTTCAGCTTGTGTACAGAAGAGGGCTAGCACATGTTGACCCTCTGATACTTTGCCTCAGATACATCCAGAGGGACAGGTGAGGATAATGAAGAGGATTTTAATTTTCCCTTTTTAAGCCAGTGATATGTTTAGTCTCTGCAAATATGGGAGAAGGTAGCTAATGCTTTACAAACTGGGAGATGTGATTTCTGTTTCACAGGTTATCAGATGTTTGTATGAACATACAGTACTGTGGTGTCAAGTCCGTGTCAAACGTAAGCTGCAACTAAGCAAACTTTGTTCATGAACTGAGGTGTGGGGGGTGAGGGTTGGAGGGGAAGTATAAAAGAAGGCTTGGTGCAATTGGGAGAAAAGTTAAGAAGTGAAAAAAAACCAACTTCCAGTTTCAGAGTGCATCCTAGAACAACTTTTGTAATCAACTTAATCTGTGGATAGAACAGGAGAGAAAATTTTACTGACAATCTTAGAGGGATATACAGCCACGTTACATATTTCACAGGAGTTAGAGGTTGAAGGCTGTGGGTGGAAACCTTCTTTAGATGTAGCTTTTACTTCAGTTGAGCATTGCATAGTACTTTGAAAGATGCTTAGACTGCAGTAAAGGAGTTTTGCATATTTCTGCCTGAGCTCTGCTGGGTGATGTACAGAGAGGTGTGGCATCCCTGCAACAGGAAGGTCATATTGATGTAGCAGTTATATGTGATATTTCTGTATCCAGCATTTAATAGATGACTGATGCAGAAAGGACATTTTTAACATTACAGTAGTTTCTGTGCCTTGGCTGCAGTCACAGTCTCGGGCCCACACTTTTTTCCTAGCATATATTCACTTTTGCAAAGCTAGTGCAGTAATATAAGCAAATTAAACACTTCCATTACTTAATGTAACACTATTAAAGCAATTTTTGGTAATAAAGCAGCATTGTAAGAGGCAGTGATAGTAACATGGCTGTGGAAATGCACATTAAAAGCTGCTTCAGAATTCAGAAGTGGCTGACAGAAGAGGGTCGATTGTAGGCACAACTCTATTTCCAACAATTGTTTCTTAGCTGAAGTGCTGCCGGCTTTTCTATCACTTTAGTGGCAGATTAATGGATGGACCACAGACTTACCTAGATGTAACAGACACCAAGTTTTCAACTGGTCTCTGCAGATGCATTTAGACCCCCAAAAGTTTCTGCAAGGTAAGGCAATGGAATGCTTGCTAATGGCAGCTTTGTGAGGAAGCAGGTTTTGGTCCCTTAGCAGCATTTCCATAAAACACATACTGCAGACCTAAACACAATCATTATTACACAAACATCAGCATTAAAAAAAAAAATGTGAGAGATTTTCTTACTTTTTTCCAAACTACAGGAATAAATGGCAGGTCAGTGTCTCATTTTGAGATGCTCATTTCAGTGCTTCATTTTGCCAATTTGAACAGGTTTTGTAACAAAAGCAGCATTTGAACCTTACTTTTGGATGCTAGCTGTTTGAAGTGGTTAAAATACTGAGTTTGAGTAAGTGTTTTAATACTTCAGTAAAGCTTCATTTGTGTGATCACAAGACAAAGGCAGAGATTTACAAGTACTGGTTTACTACATTCCTAGTTAGCTGCAAAAAAAAAAAAAAAAAAACTGGAGAGGATTGCCAGAAGTATTTCTTATATACCTCCAGCCTCTTCTGAAACCAGATTTTCTTTTAGGAAATACTTCTGTAAAGGTGACCATGTTAGGGGGCAGGGACATGCTGTAGTGTGGTGTGGGGCTTGTTGTTAGAGACACTCCTCTGGTAAAGGTTGACCTTCATTATTTATAAAAGGCATTAAAACATTGAATGCAAAATACACAAGTTCATGTTCTAAGATCGTCTATACAAAACAACAAAGAACTAGGAAATTGCATCATTCTGCTGTGGGTCTTTCCATAGAGGAGGACTCTGCCTGCTGCCTGACAGGAACCTTTTTCTACTGTAATACACAGCTGTAAAGAGGTGCAAATATCCAGGTTTTTTTTTTCTTCATTTTGGCATTAAACTGATTCAGGACAAAATTATTAAAGCGGTTCAGGGAATCAGAAATTTGATTCCTACAGGGTAACACCTGACTGCACACTTCTGTGAAGTGCAACATTGGCAGCAGAGAGATGTGGCAAGCTTGTATTAGTGCTTTGCAGATGTGTACTGTGTTCCCTACTGACACTGCACCTGATGTGCCACATTTCAGAGACTAAGTCAAAGGTTCTATTAGTTCTTTACCTGTGTCTTTCTCATACAACACTGTAAGCAGAAAATCGTAAGTGAAGAAAGGCAATGATTTGGTTAGTATCTTATTCCTTGGAGTATGTGTTTCTGTTGGGTAAAACCAGGAAATGAGTAAATACATGGTTTGGACACATCACAGAATGCATAGCGAGGGCAGAGCATACTCTCCCTGTTGCCGTGGCATGGGTGCTGGCTGAGCAACCAAATGGTCCTTACCGGAATGCTACACAGGTAGAGAACAGGTTAGAAAAGATTTGATAGGATACAAATCAAAACAGTTTTGTTAGAAAAATTGTACTGGGAAGCTGACATGGCATCTGTCCTCTGCACCTTGTTTTGGGACTTACAAAGTCCATTTCTTTAATTACAATAAGCTCAGGTAACAGAATATAATTTTAGTGACTTGTCTTCTTAAATTGCAAAACTGGAATATGGTACTTGCCTTAGAGTAGAAGGACAAGTTTTTTTACATGCATTGATGATTTAAGGGGACTAAGTAGTTGCTTATTGGTAGTATTTGAATTCATGTATACTAGACAGTACTTGGTGAGGTTGGTTGGGGAAGAGGGGAAGAGAAGCGGACAATTCCTTTCCCCTGGCAGGACAAGCAGACTTAAAGCAGGTTTGAACTTGCATTTGACCAAATCATATTCTATTCATACTTCCTAACATGCAGCTCTACAAGTTGACCTGAAAAAAAATTATTTTGCTCATCTCAAATTTATCTGTTGTACAAAGGAGGATGGATTAAGATACTGAAGTAATACTAGCCTAATTCCAAAGAAGCATTAGCACAGTACTCCTCGAGGGGAAATTACAGAAAGGTGAATACAGTGGTCTTTCAGAAACCAGCAATTCTTAAGCATTCACCTTGCAAAAAATGGAGGCACTGGTACCCGAGATAAAAAACCCAAACAAACCCACAAAAAAAACAAACCCACCACCCACCAAAACCCCAACAACAAAAGCCAAACCCAAAAAACAACAACAAAAAAACCAAACACCAAGATAAAGGATGCCCATGAATTACCAGTCTCTGGAGGTCTTCTCAAAAAGAACTTGCTTTTGCATATGCATTCGTTTCTTAAAGCACCAGGCAAAGCTTGTGTATAGTATGCTTGTAAATACCTTAGCAGTGGTAGTAGTTAGCAGGGCTGCAGAAAACAAAACTCCTGGGGCTGGTATGTAGCTGTAGGGAATTTATGAATTCCTGTTCTGTAGTTTTGCATGTCTTTTTGGTGGCGGTAGCGGTGCATATGTCCAATGTTAAAACTAAATGCATGAGCCCCTTGCTTGATGCCCCACATAAAGCCAGATACTGGGGAGGTTGCACCCAACTTTTGTTGTCGCTTCCTGATGTCTTGCTGTTTGACATAGGATATCAGTATCGCAGGAGACTGGATATCACTGACCAGCTTGCTACCCACTGTTAACATTAAATTGCAGTCATTGTTTACAAACCTGTCCAGTCTCCTTCGAATACAATGCCTTTGCTATGGTCAATAATGTGGTAAGAGCTCACAGAGGCACTCACTTCTTCATCATGCTATAATACGTAATCTAAATTCTGGTATTCTGGCATAGCCAGGGATGGGTACTTGCTCCAGGTGCTCAAGTCTCTATGTCCTTATCTATTTCCAGTACTGGCACTTCTGACTCATGCCCTTTAGGCCTGTGCATGCTTTCTTGGCCTAGTAGGGACATGTTACTGTGGGCTGAAAGTTTCTACAAATTTAGAGCACCACTTGAAGTACTACAGAAATAATTGAATTCTTTATGCCAGCATGGTCATTTAAACTCCAGAAGGAAAGCAGTACTTGATGCTGTGCTACAGAAAGCGTGCAACCAAATTCCTTAAATTGTTACCCCTTGGAAAAGTTACTCACTTAAACTGTCTCAGTGTGAGCCTTTTACTTTACTATGACCTCAGCAATGGCTTTGTTCTTGTTATATCTAACTAATGTCTTGCATTTTTCTCTTTTCATTTCCTTTTGATGCAACCTGGAAGAAATGTCAAAAAAAGAAGGTTTGATCCAAGTCAGCAAGGCCCTATCTGAAGAAGGGCCATTCAAAAAGCTGCTTCTTGCACTACTGGATTTTGGATATAACATCGTTGCTGTAGCTGCACAGGAACTAAATCAGCAAGGAAGAACATGAGAAACAGTAACTATAAATACAGTGCTGGGATGTTAGGATTTGAGGTGGTAGAAGACTGTCCTTTTTGGAGATAAGTTCAAAATACTTCCTCTATTCACTTTCTCTTGTTAACAGTAACTGACAAATGTTACAAGCAAACTCTTTCAGTATCAGGTGGATTTTTTTTTCTTTCCTCAAACAAAGGAGGAGACACAGTCCAAGTGCAATAAGAGAACTGATCCAAAATAATGAAATAGCAGAGTTCTCCCCTGCCCCCCACCCTGCCAGCACTCTTACCTTCACTTGAGTTCGCATGACTTCCTTTTTCTTATCAAACTCCAGTGGCATGAGGAGCTAATTTTGAAAGGGTAACCTGCATGGCTCACATACAAACAACAAAACTAGCAAGCTGACTCCAAGCAGAATCTGCAACCCAATAAGTGCAAACCCCAGGGAAGTCGATGCCAGGCTCTGATAGCTTTGCCAGCCACACAGTACCATCTGTTGCTGGACTTCTGAGTTCCCTGCTCTGTGAGCTCGCTGTCCACTTTATTTTGGTCTCCTGGGCCAGGAGTCTGCTGGGTATGGAAGTATCAAGTGATGGATGCAATTCTTCCAAGAAGGAAAAAGTGTAAATATGGAAATAAGATTTTGACGGATCATTTTCACAGATTATATATATGTATGGGAGAAAAGGATTTCCCTATAAAAAGGTTCTATTCTTTATGTAAATCTATTTTTGATGTTGGGGTTTGTTTTGAGTTTTTTTTGCTCCCCTTTTTTCTGTAGCATGTTGTACAGCGGATGTTCTGGGCTTGCTCAAAGAAGGCAGATAAAAGCATGCAGATACAGGGAGTTCTGACACCAAATAGATGTGATCTAAAGTTTGTATGCTTGAAACCAAAAACAAATTAAAATGTATAAATGCATATCTATGTATTGACTGTAAGTCTGGATTACTTTTGTTGGCTGTTATATAGATTTGCCACAATACAGTGTAAGATAAGTGACACTCTCAAACTAATCACAGAAGTGCCAAGCTATCTTTTTTTATTTTTTTCTAAACTATAGCCACTTTTTTTTTCTCCTGTCTACATCCTGTGAAATAAAAACTTAAATAAGCCTTAAAATACTCACAATATGTTAAAATCTTGGAATGAGTTACTTTTCTCTTGCCTTCTGCCCACCTATCCAAATGAGCTTGCAAATGTGACTGACATTTCTAACTCACTCCCTGTATCTTCTGGATGCATATCACTTTTCCAAGTGTAATGCAGAATTAATACTTTGACTCCTGGCTACTGAGAGTACAAAACCTCATGTCATTTCAGGGGCTTGTGTGCTGTGATTGCTTTTAGATACACTTGGTGTACATACACAGGTTTTTGCAGTGCTGGGCAGCAGAACTATTGCCCCAAGCACTAGGCTTGCCTGGGTGTATTTGGCTTGAGAAGTGTATGAAAAGTTTTTACCTCCCTTAAAGTATACAGCTGTACAGTCTGGCCCATCCTTTTCATCTCGATTTAAAACTTGGATAATCCAGTTTGTCTTAGTGAAGTGACCTGAAAAATTCATTGCTGCATCTGATAATCAGAACTGAAAACTTTTGGCATTTTGGATTTAATTTAAAAGGTGACAATGGAAGTTAATTGCTTACTCCAGCTTTTTCAGTGGAAATCCATTATCTTAAAATCCATTATCTTAAAGCTAACTCAAGCTTTAAGAGCCAAAACATTAAGAAAATGCTGCAGATTTCCTGTGACTTGCAAAGTTCCATTTAGATTAAATTTCTTACTATGATAATGTTCAATCTGACAGTCTCACAGGAGAACTACACTATATTCTTTTGGTTGACAGTTATTATTTGATGTTTTTAAACAGCTTTAACATAATCACATTAACACTTACTATGGTATGAGTTAACGGTGCTGCATACAGGTAGTCAACACTGGTACATATTGTAACTCTTACTCAGAAAAAATTCCTGCCTGGCTTCAAGCAGAACAAAGTTAGTGACGATGCTTTCACAGCAAACCAAAAATACTTGCAACTGTATTATTGTCCTCTAAAAGTACTTTGCCTGGGAGCATAATCCCTGTATTTGTTAGGGTTCTGCTTCCAAAGCAAGTGTAACCCACAACTCAAACACTAGAAGTTACCAAAAAAATAAGTAAAATCAACTGGATATACTTAAACTACCTGTGTAATAAACCTTTGAGAGGCATTTCACAAACAGCATTGTTAGTGTGTGATGTGATGTTTTAAATCAGACCACAGTGGTCCCCAACTACTATGTACATATGTCCAATGCTGGAGTAACGTTTTTTATTTACACCAGCAGTTTCATAGGCATTATGATTTCTTGACTGAATTTTTGCTCCACTCATCAGCCACTCTGTGTGTGTGTGGAAGAACACAATTTGCTTTCTGCCCTGTGTGTATAGAACACAAGTGACAGCACAGCTTAGTGCAGGTGCAGGCTGAAGTGCTTTGTGTGGTGGTAGACAATTAAAAACCTGTCAGTTTTCTGTATCTTTGCTGTGCTTTGGGAAGTACATCTGTATTTACTGTTAATTTTTGCATCACAAAACATCAGCAGAAGACCTGGTCAGCACTGCCTCCACTTCACCCACTGTGTGTTTGCTCCATTATTTATCTATTCACCTGGACAAGAAACTATGGTAACGCTATAGCTCATTCCAGCTCACTGCATGATCTCACTGACTTGATCTGAAGTCTGCTAGGCAAATTAACAACTGTATAGGTGCATGTTAAAAGAAACAGATTACTTAAGGCTGGAGTTCAACCAATTTTTCTTTACTATGCAAAGATGGGTATTGCACAAACAATTTTAAGACAACTGTCTGAGGAAATGCCATGGAATACTTGAAGTTGCTTTTTAAACCTAAATCAGTCATGTTTTATATTCATTATTGCTTCCACTGTTACACTTCCTTTAAAAATGATTTGTAATTATTTTTTAAGTGCACAACTTGATGTTATATATCAATTTTTGTTTGAATACTCATTCATATCTTGTTGGCTGCTAATGAATGGAAATTCAGTAGTCCTTGTTCTGCATCTTAGCAAGATGAGTATTAAAAATGTCATGAACATGGAATGGAGTAGTTTGATTTCAAATCATTTTTTTCCTTATTTATTCTCTCCATTTTATTTATGTGTTCAAGAAATCATGACCTTTACTGACTGGAGTTTTGTTTTATTGAAGACTTCTAAAAGTGCATCCCATCTCAGAGTGAGGCTCTGTCTGGGAGAGGAGGTTGCACAGAGGATTTCTGACATGCATGGGAACAGCACCTCAGCACCCAGAGCTGAGCAGATGGACAGGAGGAGGAGGGTTGTTGGGCCTCCTTCAGTCCAGTGTACTGGCTTCAGAGTGGAATGAGACCTGTATGCATGCCTTTGTTGAGTGAAGAAACCTTTTGCAGTTCAACAATCTGAATGTCATGTAGTTATGTAATTACTTTAAAATATTCTGAAGGCCCTGTAGTAACCAAATAAGGTCACCATTTTCAATAGATTACTGAATGAAATGCTCTTTCCCTTTCTGGTTTTCACCCAACTAGCGAAGCCAGCCTGGGAGAACTAACTGCATGCATGGCACACTTACCAGGTCACTGATGACAGGTTTTTATTTTTCTTTCTCTGGCTCCAGACAGAGAAACAAAAACTATTTCGGTCTTAATACCTCCCAAAGTTAAAAATCAAAGCATATTTCTCATTTAGAGCTACGGAATGAGGGAACATTGTCATTAATGGATCCACTATCATCTACTCCTATTTCCTGTCATTTGAATACAGAAGGATTTATCTGTAAACTGAGCATGCAAGATTTTGGCTGTAATTACAGCAGGCTATCATTCCTGAAATAGGAGTTAAGCCTTTTGCAGTATGTGAATACAAACCCAATATATAGACAGAGGCTTTTGATTTGACCAGAAAAAAATCTGAATTTTCTTTTTTTTTTTAAACTTTAAAAATGACAGCACAAAATACTGAAGAGTGATTATGCTGGGGCTCTTAGTAGTAAGAACAAAAAGCAACACAACAGCAAGTCATGTTGTACAAACCCAAAAAACTCTTCTTTGTTCTAAATGCACTTACTACAGATTCCTACCCACAAGGGCTGAAAAATTAAAGTGAATCATCCATCAGAAATACAACAGAGACTGTTCAAGTGCACTCAAAAAGCTTGAAGAAAAAAAATTTAAAAGTAACTAGGAATTTGATTAGTATTGATGCTCAAACCAATAGCATTGAAAGCAAAAGGTCATAAAAACATTTTCTTATAGCTGCACATAGTGTAATCCAGTTCAGATTGTTCAGAACTCAGTGAGCACAGCAGCATGGCTTCACATTTTTGTAGGTTTGTCGAATAAGTTATTTAGTGGAAGTATGTAACTCAAGAGGACATGGGGCTCTAGGTAGGTACAAGGACTCCATGTCAGTCCAGCATAGACATCCACTTAACATGTATGATTTCTGAGCAACTACAAACTGAAGGTAGCATAATTTGTAGAAACACAAAATCAAGTGGCAGTCTATTTAAAATAAGTCATCTTATAATTTTCTTTTGTCATAAGTCACAGGACACCACTTACCTTCACCACTGAGACTGTCACATATGGGCTGTGCTCTGGTGTGGCACTTTCTGAGCCAGTACAGTAACTTCCCAACCTAAGATGATAAAGCACAAAGAAACTAACATTTTTTTTTCCTGCTTTTGCAGACAACCAAGGTGTGAGCATTGTGACACACTCATGACATTACAGACTTGTAATGTGCTGTGGTTTCACAACCTCAGCCTTGCCTCTTCTGCAGAAATGAAGTGTCCTACACGCATAAACATGCACTGCTTCTCTGCAGTCTAACGTGGACAGTGTCCAGACAAACAGAAACAGCAATTGTGACTGGTTTCCTGTTTCCAGCTAAGATCATGACCAGTTTGTTCCCAAGAATTAAAGGCATCTGCGTACCTCAAATCTAGTGCTATTTGCATAAGCTTTAAAAGAAAGTTTTTCTCAAACTGAAGAAGCACTGAGATAAGAACCGGCACCTCCAAGTTTCTCCATTTGACTCCTTTGAAAGTATTTTGTGCATGTTCATGGTTATAGAGGTTATGGAGTCTCCTTCTCTAGAGAATGTCAACGGCCCTCTGGCTGCATCGCTGTGTGACCTGCCCTAGGCATTCCTACTTTGGCAGGGGTGTTGGTGTTGATCTCCAGCCATCCCTTCCAATCTCTTACCATTCTGCGAATCCATATCCTTATACATGTTGCCCTCACACATTATATTCAAGATACAAATTTGACAGTTTGCCTTGGAACAGAGTAGACACTGACTTTTATTAATTCAGGACAATTTTCCACATACTGGGTCTTCAGACTTTGAAGGCTGAGGTTTAAAATATCTACTCTTTAGAGGAGACTCTTCAATACACATACTGCTTGGGATGCTGTGTATTCACAGACCAGTGAACCACTCCTAATCATCATGTGGAAGCTTTACCATTCACAGAAAGGAGGATTTAGTTTTCCAGAAAACTGAAGAAGATCTACCCCCAGTGTCCAATCCAGGCATCAGGGCACCTAGATGCCTTGTGGAGCTGCAGCACAGCCAAATAACGTACAGTACGTCTAACCACAGGAGTATTGTCTTCCCCGAGAGAAGTCAGTCCTTCTGCCCTTCCTAGCTAGCTACTGAGCTACAGACTAGCTCAAGTGGAAGTCCTGTCACCCAGGGGCGTTACAAAAGAGCACAGCAGTAACATGTCGCCACGGACAATGTCCCAAATGTAACAGGAGCCATGATGAATGGCACTGTTTGCGGTCAAATTGAAGGAAGGGCCTATGTCATGCTGGCACAATGCCCACCCTGCTTTCCACTGGTTGGTGTGCTGAGCTGCATGGCAGCAGCATTATGGACACTTAAAGCTCTGCAACTCTATAGCACTTAAGGTTGGCAAAGCCTGAATATCAGCCTTAGTGCAGTCACACAAAGTATGCTTCCGCTCATCTTTTCAGCTATGTAAACAGCTGCTTATCTTCCTAACAAGGACCCTTTCCCAAAACATTATTTAGAACAGCCTGCTTTGCTCCAAAACACACCAATAGCTATACAGTCAGAGAATGACTCTACAGAACTTGCTGTAGCAGTGTTCATGGTTGCGTTAAGCAGTCCCAATGGGTGGTTCCAAAGGGAAGGCTCAAGTTACTTTTAAAATACAAGGACCACAGTCTAAGCCTCCATACTCCATTCATATATTTATGTAGGCATCTGGCATATTCTGACCATCCATTTCCTCCCCAGGCCTATTCCCTTGTCAGTATGCTCCACTCTGATTAAGGGTGGCACGGCAGTGAAACCAGATGAACACAAAGTGCACAAGCAGACCTATTTGCTTTGGAGTCTGTCATTTCTGTGCTATTTCCTTTCAGGCACACCTGAACTCCGCATTGCCTTTGCAAGACCTGCTCCCTTATTACATTACTTTCACAGCCATTGTTAAGAATAACATAGGTGACAGTGGATGCTTGACTAGGATTTCTGTGCAAAAAGAAGGCAGTCACAGGAAACTGGAACTATTATAGTGCCGTCCAGCATACACTGAAAAGCTTCAAGAAATTAAAGATTTCTTTTGAGGAAGTTCTTCACCATGAGAGTGGTGAAGGCCTGGAATGGGTTATCCAGGGAGGTGGTTGAGGCCCCGTCCCTGGAAGTGTTTAAGACCAGGCTGGATGAGGCTCTGGCCAGCCTGATCTAGTGCAGGGTGTCCCTGCCCATGGCAGGGGGGTTGGAACTAGATGATCCTTGTGGTCCCTTCCAACCCTGACTGATACTATGATAATGATGAGACTCTGAACTCAAGACTGAAACTAGCCTTGTTCTCAAGAAGAAACAATTCCTTTACATAGTAGGATCCTGGCTGCATACTGTTGTGTCACTATAGCTGGGTAGGTAAAAGATTCAGGTCCCATTATGTTTCACTTCCTCTGATTTGTTTGGGTATTTTTCAGTTCAAAATAAGATCTTTAGGATGGGAACAGTCTTACTGAAAGGCAGCTTTTAGCACCTAGCCCAGGGAGCTCCAATTTTAGGCAGAGTTGACTGGCTGATACATTTATTACAACCTCACACACAGACATTCAAAAATAAGTTATAATTCTTCAAGAAGTACGCTGCTCCTTAGGCATATCTAGTTAAGAACAGAACAGGAGAGAAGTGATCTTTTAAAATCAGCCTATAGAAGCCCCAGAAATTCTGATGCAAAGATAAACTTTAAAAAATTTCCACTCTGTTATCAACTTTGTAGCATCTCCTTTGAGAATAGTTTTCAAAGCATATGTTTGTGGGGAAACGGTGTGGGTGGGGCAGGTTTCAAAGGCTAAGTGGTCTGAGCAATGAAAAATACATGAATTTAAAAAAATTACAATACATGCATTTAGAGATTGTCTGATATGAGTATACTAATAACATTTGTATTACTTCACTTGGAAAAATTATTTAAGAAAGCAGAACTACCTGCCAAATGTCATTCATGACCATGTACTGACACTTCTAATCAGATTTTGCATGGAAACAACCATTTTCCTCTGCCAACAGCAGCAGCATTAGCGTATGTATAAGGCATCACATCTCCAGTTGAGAGAGGTGCAAGGACTTTACGAATGCCAAGGAAGTCCAGGCCAGAACTAGTAGCAGAGCACATAGTAAAGCAGATTGTTTGCTAAACTATTTGAGAATCAGCAGGTAACCAAAGAAAGCTGAGGATCCCACAAGTCCATCCCTGTCACAGGAGACAGGATATCCTTGTCACTCCCCAGAACCTGCTGTGACACATTTCTTGGTCCTATATAATTTGCTACCACCCCTCCAATTTCTTCCTGCAGACTAGTTTCCCAAATAGGTTCCAATCTGAACATGCAGGCCTCCAGCATCAGGTCCTGGTTGCCAAGGGCACGTCCGTGCTGTGGAGTGAGCATGACAGCAGCACAGCCAGCATGCTCCACTGGCATGGCACAGGAGCTGTCCTGAGGCAAGCACACTCCAAACACACTTTTCTCTTGAGAGCCAGAGGAAAGATGCACCCTTACAGCAAGAAAAGGTGGGAGAGACCACTTTACAATTCTACTGCCTTCAAGAGAGAACACACTGAATGTGGTCTTCTTGCCCAGAAGATTTGGCTGTACCATAGACACTGATCCCTTAAGAGGCTTGCTTTCTTAGGTGTTGACGGCAGTTTTAGGAAAGCATGTTTCACCGAACTGCTCTTCTAACCCTGATATTGCCAGTGCGACTCTCACTTCTGCCTGGAGTGCAGGTGAGAAGGGTTTCTTTATTGCCTGTGAGTACTTGAGGAGGTAGAGGGGGGGGAAAATCAGGAAGAAACAGTTACTTTATTCTTGAGCACAGAAATATCAGTGCAGCACCCAAATGGCAGTTAACCCCTTAACTCAAAAATTAATAGTTGTCTGGTTATAAATATCCCAGATGCCATTAATATTAATCAAAATCTTTCTAAAAATGCACTGAATGGTTAAAGTGAGACAACCTGCCCACAGGAAATGAAGAGTTAGCATTTAATGTACTCTATTAATCACTTTAGGGTTTTTAATTCTTCTCTTGGAATGTTTAAGTCTGGTTAGAAATATGGGAGGTTCGTAGTCACATTCTTTACAGAGGCCACTTGCATTTAGTGTCACATATCATCAAATTAAAATTTCAAAAATACATATTAATTTTTCCAACCAACATTGCTTAATTGGCATTTGTAAAATACCTGCTCCAAATGTCTTTTTAAAGCTTGTGCTAAATACATTTGCCACAAGAACTGCTACTTTTTTCAGGAATTAATTTAAATCAGTATCAATGATGAAGCCACTTCAAGCTACTGACTAATGGCACCTGAATTTACTCTTGGGCAAACACTCCCTGGTGACAGAAGTGCTTGCATACAATGCCTAGTAGACAAGGAAAGATAAGAAAACTTTAACAGACAGGTCTCTTCTAATAAGGAACTCACACCCTCAAGTGGATGCAGAAACCTGTGGACATAAACGAATGCACACCTGAGCCACTTACACTAAGGCCAAAATATACCAATGATTCAACAGACCTAAAATAAAGAAGGCTCCTACCTACTGCTGGAAAAAGATGAGAAGATCCAGCAATAAGAATTAAACCTCTAAGTGCTAAGATCTATAGATCTGCCGCACAGCAGGGAAAAAAGAACAACAAGATGACTCACTTGATGGCAAGTGAGGAAACAAAACAAAACACACTGCTTGGTTTGCATGACACACAAATAATCATCTAATAATCAGATTTATTAAGAAGAGATTTAAAACTAAAAATCCTGTAAAATAAATTAGATGGTCTTTGGCCTGATTTTCTTACACGAAATACTAACTGCAGCACCAGCTCCCAGTGAAGGCCTGTGCATACATTTTTGAGTATACAAGAAGTTACCAGTTGGTAGCAACTAGCAAAATCCAGTAGTACTCCAGACAGATACCACAAACACCTGCCCATAACTCAAGCTGTGTTCTAAACTTAAGTGTCACAAACCCCCGTGCATTCAAATTAATCAAGAAATTAGACTTCTACATTCTAGGCAGGTTTAAAAGTAGGACTTAACAGGAACGAACACCTCGCCTTTTAAAGTTGTAGGCAAGGAGAACAGATAGATATAGTATGCAACTAGGAAGAAATAACAGAAACATGTCACAGTATCACAGTACATTAGAGGTTGGAAGGGACCTCCAGAGATCATCGGGTCCAACTGCCCCTGCCAAGGCAGGATCACCTAGGGTAGTCCACACAGAAATGCATCCAGACAGGTTTTGAATGACTCCAGTGGTGGAAAACAGCAGAAGTAGAGCACCACAAAGTTTGCCTAAACCATCAGGGGCTTGAACCTGCTTCTCAGGCACAAGCCAGAGACATCCCAGGGTATCTCAAGTCATGGCCCAGAAATACACTTGTCTCCTGCCTGTCCCATGTCTTGTCTGCTAGCTCCATGGAGGTGTTTCAGGTTATCACCAAAAGCGTATACCATTAAGGCTTCCGTGTTTAAGTAACTACATCACTCCACCAATCAAAACTCATTGTCACATCACATCTGCGGACTTTTCTGATTGCCATTTCAACAGGGAATAGATCCGGAGGATTGCTTAGAGCAGTGTGAGGTCATCAAACACTTTGTGACTGCACATTCAATCCACCAGAAAATTAAATACGTAAATTAGAAGATTTGCCATCAAAAGTGTAACAAACTATGTTTCAATCCCAGTCCTTTGATACGGACTACTTACCAAGAACTACATGAGCCATTCCGGGTGAGGGATATGGGTGTGATCAAATCTTTTGGCAAAGAACTTGTTCAACTTTGTCCCTCTTCCCACTTAAAACCCATCAATCTCCTGTTAGTGGGATACAGACTGCTCACTGTCCTATACAATTTGCTATCTAAAATTAATGTTTTTAAAAGAGAAATTCTAGTTTTCAAACAAGTTCTGCATTCAGAGGCTTTCATTGTTCTTTACTAGGCAGTAGTATAACTCTGAGTCCACTCGGAGTCCTCACTCAAAGCCCTCCTAAATATCATTTTAAAAATTAATAAAAAATATCCACAAACAGACTTTGGATCAAGCATAAGTATTTCATTTCCAAGAAGCTCTTAGGTATATTTGTCAGGGAGCCAATTTTAAGCACAGTTTAATTGCCCACTTAAAAGAGAATTTGAAAAGGCAGATTCCCCACTTTACCTCTGTGGATTTTCAAGAGAAATCAAGTTTCTGCTCTGTATTGTGAATTTCAAAACTAACAGACCTTTGGGTTTTCCCCTCTGAGAATCACAAGTTTTGCCTTTGCTGTCACTTTGCCAGGTTTTACACAAAGCTGGGACAATTTGGAATCCAATTCAGCAAAACACAGCTAAGAATATGTCTGTAAAGCAGTTTTGGATGAAATCATCTATGGGTCTCTTTTACCATGCAGATCACTTTACAGAGCTTAATACTTGGTCCAGGTGTGTGTGCTTATGGAAGTAAGAGGCAATTTGTACCTACCATCATCACACATTCCTGCCTGCTATAGCCCAATCATTTTAATGTTTGCTTTTTTTCCTTTCTTTTATTTACTTTATTTTTTTCTTCTTCCTGGTAGAAATGTAATTTTTGTAGTGTTAGATGATCTGAAATCTCTCTTATCTATAAGTTGAAGAATCCTTCTGCAAATGAGTCTGGATGTGACCTTCTGAACTAACTTCATTCATAAGATATGGAGACCCACTGAAGATGTGAACATTGGCTGTCAGGGGAATACATCATGTAGTGCCACGAAAGAAAGATTATTGATAGCCTAAAAAGGGCAGAGAAAGCTTTACTGAGAGAGAGAGAGTACATCAAACAGAGAGATGCCAAATCCTTCTATGTTTTTTCTGCTCTAGGAGCTTGAGGTGATGAATCCAATTATCAAAAATCTCTTTCCCAGAAATAGAATGAGTGCTCTAGTTCAGAGGGAACAGAGTGTAGTAGACTCAGGAAGTATTTGTGGAGCGAGTATTTTGTATGTAGTAGTATTTCCCTTGCACAGTGACTCAAATTTCCCTGACAACCCCTGGTTCAGCACCCTTGGATTTACCATAAGGATTCTGAGTGAAATGAAACCAGTGTCATTCTTAATTCAAAACTGGATAGAGAGCTCTCCAAAAGGGAACTCAATTCAATAAACTCGCTTCTTACCAATGAATCCAGAAAGGTTCCAGATTGGCAGAAATCTTTCAACTCACAAGAAACATTCGGCCTTTTCCTTTCCAGTTGCAGCCTTTTACTCTACCCTTAACAACACAGAGCAGATTCCTTAGAGCACTGCACCACAGACACAGCAATATCAGCAAAACACACTCCTATGGCATCTTAGGCTTCTCTGCTCTGGCCTCCTGCACTCCAGGCAAACCATAAACACAAACAGCCTCAGAGTCTTTTCTGTCCAGGAGCAGCCTTAAGCTTACAGCACAACATCCATACCTTACAGGCACACTTTCCTTCTCTCTCTCAGTTCAATACACAAACACAGAGGGTATGAGAAGCAGGCTGTTTTACTCATTTGCCAAGCGGCTTCCAGATAGCACACAGGCCCAGAATCTGTCCCTATAGAGCAGACTAAAAAACCCAACAAACAAAACCAATAAAACCCCCACACAAAAGAATTCACCAAACCACAACACAAACAAAAAAACCTCAAACAAACCCCAATAACAAAACAATCTACTGTCTGAAAACTTCAAGGTTCATTTTAACCCTGGAGTCAGGGAGAAGGAAGTCTACTGGAATATCCTGTATTTGATAGTGCAGAGAAGAAACAGTGGAGAACCTACATTTCCCCAGTATCACACTTTTAAAGAAAGAAATGGAACACTTGCAAATTTACCAAAGACCTAAAGTATCTACATTGGTTCTAGCAAGATGCTTTCTCACCCAGAAAAAGTTCCTTTCACTTTTGTTAAAAAGTAGCATTCACCTGGATTATTCATTGAGAAGAGGAAAGAAAGCAGCAGAAGGAAAGAACAACAGCATTTTTTGTCACAGACATGGATGAGAAAAGGAACATGCTCCTCCATTTACATGGATGGACAGAAAGATATGAATGATAAGGATACAGAAGATTAAGAGCAAACCCAGTGTTTCAAACCAACTTTCCAGATGGTATAAACTAGTATGTCTCCACTGACTTCCACAGAAGACAAACTGGAACTACTGAAGCACAGTTGCTTCATGGAGAAAGGATTATGGTAAAAAGTGCAGACAAAAGGGAGTTGCCAGTGAAGTCTTGAAAAAATGGGCTACTGCCCAGCTGGCATGGACTGATGCAGCTGCACTGGCTTCAGACAGCAGAGTGCTACACAATTTGACCTACAGCCTACATAGAGTTACAAAAAAAAGAATGGTCTCACCCCCTATTGCTTCAGATAGCTAGTGTTTAAAAAGTTATGCCCAACACTGGTTAGTAGCCTATTCCTGGAGCCCCAGCTCTTCAAGCGGTATGTTTTATGCGTGCGTGGGGTGGCTTACAGCAGGCATAGTGAACACAGAGTTGAGTTCAGACTTTCCTCTCTGAAGCAGGTAGCAGGAGATGGTCCCTTCACCAGTGGCTTAATTTCACATCCATAATGTGTAGAAAGGTTTGTAGCTGTTCCAAGGAGGTGCCAGTGTCACCCGAGAACCACACAGACAGAAAATGAAGTAACAGGCAACATTAATTTTTTTTCCCCCCGAGGGGAAATGCAACTGGAGCCATCGCTATTGGAGGGTGCGCAGCTCTCCAAGCTGGCTCTCCTTTGTGTGAATTGAGCTGTAGTGACCAGCTCAACTCCATCGCTGCAGCTAATGCCTTTACTGGCTTTCTTCTGGGACTTTGTGCTTCTCTGGGTCTCCAATGCAACTCTGAGAAGAGCTGGCCCTGCTGCGGTACGAGCGGAGCACTAGCCAGCAAATAGCTCTAGCAGTGCCACGTAAGTTCCCGCTCTGATGTGGAGCGACCCCCCAGCAGCAAGGCACAGCGTGGGGGCTAAGGCAGGTCGGAACAACTTAGGCTCCAAGGTGGAGACTTACTTTCTACCCCTGGTACCCCCGATGCCGCACTTCTAGGAGAGGAGGCAAGGAGAGGGCAGCAGCTCTGCCAACTGCCCGGGTCTGTAACTCTTCCACTGCCCCCGAGTACAACCTCCCCTCGGTCGGAGGCAACAGCGCTGCCAGGCTAGCGCCCGGGAGGAGTCCGCAATGAGGAGAGGACAGGCGAGCAGAGGAGTAGAGCGCGCCTGCAGCAGGTGCAGCTCCACAGAGGGTGGGAGGAAGCACCGGGTAACCGGGAGCAGCGGCCGGGACTCCGGGGGTGGGGGCTTCTCCCCGAGTCCTGACGTAAAAACTAAGCGGGGCTACCCGCTTTGGCTTCTTAAGGAGCGCGACGGCACCGGGCGCGGAGAGCCCTCCTTGCCCGACCCAGCCTGCACGCCGAGCGCCGAGGTAAGTAAAGGGCTACGGGCGGCGGCGGGGCCGGGGCGGAGCAGGGGCGGCGCTGCCGCGGCTCCGGCTCCGGCTGCGCGGGGCGAACGGCACAGGGCTGGCTCCCAAGGATCGCTCAGTGTCGAGGCGGGCGCCAGCCCTGCTCCGCGGGACCGACTTCCGCGGCTTCTAGCTCTCGGGTTGAGTGACTGCCTATTCGTAACTGATCGCTCCGACAGAGCAAAGAGCGGTAACGAATGAGCTAATTAACTTTTATTGTCATTATCGTAAGGCACTGCTCATGACTGGGAGCGGGAGGGAGTCAGAAGCTTTAAGTAGTGCACACAAACTCCAGGTCATGGACAGAAAGAACTAAAAAGTAGAGGGCGAGGGAGAATTGCACAGAAGCATTTGTTGCAGCACAGGTAAGAGATTACTGAGAACTGACATTTCCTGAGCATCCCCTCAGCTCTCAGCCACTCGGGGAAAAAAAAAAAACCCAAACTCCCCCAATCATAAAAAACCCCACCCAAACCCCAACCAACCAACTGAAAAAACAAACAAACACCACCAAACCACAACGACAAAGAACAACCACAAACTGAACCCTGACTAACAGCAAAATGCTGTCCGAGTTTGACCAGGCTATAAAGGACAAGTGGTGGTGGCTACTGCCCTTGATTAATGCCATTCACACACTCATGTTAATCATAGAATCAACAAGGTTGGAAAAGACCTCAAAGATCACCAAGTCCACCCTGTCACCCAAGATCTCATGCCTACTAGACCATGGCACCAACAAAACCTGTTCCTGGGTTTGAGTAAGAAGTTAAGATGCCTTGCCAGCTCCCTGTCCAGGGCAGTGCTTTTAGTCACACCTCTGACAAGGGTTCTGGATCTGCCTTTCTCTTATGTAGTTTTACAAAACAGAAAGTTTCCAAATGGAAAAAAAAAAAAAAAGGGGGGGGGGGGCAAACCAACCAGTTTGGTTGTTAACCAGTGCAAACCAGGTGCCCCCCATCCAGGTGGTGGAACCAGCTTCAAAAGCCAATTTTAGTATAATTCCTTTGTTTGAACTATTTCTTGTGGTTGGATTTTTTTTTCCTCCTCACAGTCATATTTTAGATGCTAGGTTGTCTTGAAAACTAGAATCTTGACAAAGTTAATTACATCTCTTGAAAAGGTCTGAATAAATGGATGCATGCACATATGCACAGCATATGTATATTACATAGCATATATGCACAGGTGTCTGCTGCCCAGTGGAAAGTCTCTGATGCATGAACAAGTAAGAATGAAGTAGTGACTCACAGGATGTCTTTAGTTTTGCTTCTGAGAAAGCAATCAAACCCTACCTTGTGTAGTGGGGTACGAAATGATTCACTGAAGGGTTAGGTTGGAAAGGACCTTAAAGATCATCTGTTTCCAACCCCCTACCATGGGCAGGGACACTTTCCACTAGACCAGGTTGCTCAAGGCCTCATCCAACCTGACATTGAACACCTCCAGGGAGGGGGCATTCATGACCTTCCTGGGCAACCTGTTCCCATGTCTCACCACCCTCACTGTAAAGAATTTCTAATATCCAGTCTACATCTCCCCTCCTCAAGCTTCAATTCGTTCCCTCTTGTCTTATCACTAAAAGTCCTTGTAAAAAGTCCCTTCCCAGCTTTCTTGTAGGCCCCCTTCAGGTACTGGAAGGTCACTATAAGGTCTCTCCAGAACCTTTTACAATACAATACACCAGGTTGAAAGAGACTTTCAAGATCATCGTGTCCAACCTATCAACCAATCCAACCCACCTAAAGAACTAAACCATGGCACCAAGCACCCCATCAAGTCTCCTCCTAAACACCTCCAATGAAGGTGACTCCACCATCTCCACGGGCAGCCGATTCCAATGGGCAATCACTCTCTCTGTATAGAATTTCTTCCTAACATCCAGCCTAAACCTGCCCTGGTGCAGCCTGAGACTGTGTCCTCTCGTTCTGGTACTGGCTGCCTGGGAGAAGAGACCAACCTCTGCCTGGCTACAACCTCCCTTCAGGTAGTTGTAGAGAGCAAGGTGGTCACCCCTCAGTCTCCTCTTCTCCAGGCTAAGCAACCCCAGCTCCCTCAGCCTCTCCTCATAGGGCTTGTGCTCCAAACCCCTCACCAACCTTGTTGCCCTTCTCTGGACATGTTCCAGCAAGTCAACATCCTTCCTAAACTGAGGGGCCCAGAACTGGACACAGGACTCAAGGTGTGGCCTAACCAGTGCAGTGTACAGGGGCAGAATGACCTCCCTGCTCCTGCTGGCCACACTGTTCCTGATGCAGGCCAGGATGCCATTGGCCTTCTTGGCTGCCTGGGCACACTGCAGGCTCATGTTCAGCCTACCATCAACCAGTACCCCCAGGTCCCTCTCTGCCTGGCCGCTCTCCAGCCACTCTGACCCCAGCCTGTAGCACTGCCTGGGGTTGTTGTGGCCAATGTGCAGAACCCGGCACTTGGATGTGTTCAATCTCATGCTGTTGGATTCTGCCCATCTGTCCAACCTGTTGAGGTCCCTCTGCAAAGCTTCTCTACCCTCCAGCAGATCAACTCCTGCCCCCAGCTTGGTGTCGTCTGCAAATTTACTGATGATGGACTCAATGCCCTCATCCAGATCATCAATAAAGATGTTCTTTTTTTCTCCAGGCTGAACAGCCCCAACTGTCACAGCCTGTCCCAATAGCTTCAGCTATGGTGCTCCAGCCCCCTGATCATGGCTCCATGGCTTCATGGCTCTCCTCCTCCTCCACTCCAGCAGTTGATGTCCCTCTTATGCTGGGGTCACCACAACTGGATGCAGTACTCCACATGGGGTCTCACAAGAGCAGAGCAGAGGGAGAGAATCACCTCCATCATCCTGTTGGTCACACTTATTTTGATACAGCCCAGGATACAATTGGCCTCTTGGGTTACAAGAGCACATTGCTGGCTCATGTTGAGTTTTTCATTGACTGACAACCCCAAGACCTTCTCCTTGAGGCCAGTCTTGAACCGCTCCTCACTCAGTCTGTATTTGTACTCGGGATTGCTTTGGCCCAGATGTAGGACCTTGCACTTGGCCTTGTTGAACTTCATGAGGTTGGCTTGGGCCCACCTCTCAAGCCTGTCCAAGTCCCTCTGGATGGTGTCTCTTCCTGCCAGTGTGTCAACCACACAGCTTGGTGTCATCCACAAAGTTGAACTGAATTCCACTGTCCATATCATCAACAAAGATGTCAAAAAACACTGGTCCCAGTATGGAGCCCCAAGGGAAACGATGTCACTGCTCTCCATTTGGACATTGAGCCATTGATCACAACTCTCAGTGCAGCCATCCAGCCACTTCCTTACCCAGCAAGTGAGCCATCCCTCAAGTCCATACTTCTCCAGTTTGGTGACCAGGATGTCATGAGGAACAGTATCAAATGCTTTACACAAGTCCAGGTAGAAGACATCAGTTCCTCTACTCTTAACCACTGATGCTGTAATTCGATTATAGAAAGCCACCAAGTTCACCAGCCATGATTTGCCCTTTGTAAAGCCACGCTGGTTACCACCAATCACCTCTTCTTCATTTTCTGTATGCCTTATCAAAGCCTTCAGGAGGCTCCATGATCTTGTCAGGCACAGAGGTGAGACTGACTGGCCTATAGTTTCAGGGTGCTCTTTTCTTCCCTTTTTGAAGATGAGGGTTATGTTTCCCTTTTCAAGTCAGCAGGGACTTCACCGGCTTGCTATGACTCCTTGAATATGATGGCAAATTCCTCCGCCAGTTCCCTCAGGGTGCACCTGTGGGTGCATCTTGTCAGACCCCATGGACTTGTGCACCTTCAGGTTCTTAAGATGGTTTCAAACCTGCTCTTCACTTATACTGGGCAGATCTTCCCTTTCCCACTCCCCACTTGTTTCTTCTGGAGCTTGGGTGGTACAGCTTGAGTTCTTGCCAATGAATACCGAGGCAAAGCAGTCTTGAGCACCTCAGCCTTCTTCATATCTGTTGTGACCAGGTCTCCATTTGCCTTTTGGAGAGGCCCCACATCTTCCCTATCCACCTTTTTATCCCTGATGTACCTGTAAAAATTCTTCTTATTCCCCTTTATCTCCCTAGCCAAGTTTAATTCTATCTGCACTTTTGCTTTCCTAACCTGATCCCTCTCTGCTTGGACAACTTCTTTGTAGTCCTCCCATGTGGCCCATTCTTCTTTTCTTTGCTTACAGACTCTTCTTGGTTTTCCCAAGTAAGTCCAGGAGCACCTTGTTAATCCACACCATCCTCCTGGCACTCTTGCCTGACTTCTTCCTTCTTGGAATGTACTGCTCCTGGACTCCAAGGAGATGGTCCTTGAATATTGACCAGCTTTTTGTGCCCCTCTTTCCTCCAGGGCTTTATCCCATGGCAGTCTGCCAAGCAGATCCCCAAAGAGGATGATGCTTCTGGAAATTTTGGTAGCAGCATAAGAACAACACCATTACCACCACCACTGTAAAAAGTGCCATCCCACTAGGCAGTGCAGCATGGGAAGGGTGTGCTTTCCTTCTTCTGTTCATTAAAAGAAATGTTCAAATCCAAGGCTGTCATGCCAGTTCTCCTCCTCATGGGATCCCAAAAAAAGATCAGATTAAAATGAGATCATATTAAAAGGTGACTGTAAGAAGTTGGAAAGTAAAGTCTAAATACCTCCAAAATGCTCCCAGAACCTGGCCATGTAGCCAAATAGAGACCAGGTAAGGATGGCGTGGCCAGGACTGAAATCTCTGCAGAGTCCTTTAGCTGCACAATGAGGTACGTTCCACAAAGCCACCTACCCTTCCCTGCCTTGTGCACCGGCAGTGGCTGGGTTAGCTTTCACACACAACCCATCTGCACAAACTTACTCTGACATTTTTCATTACATAGCAGAGAAACATTGTTTGTGCTCTTAATGATCACTTAATGAGGCTTTCTACAGAAAAAGCCAGGTGCTTATTAAGGTGAGCTCATTCAGAGGTAGCTTCTCTGGCCCAACACCCTCCAACAATCACATCATAAACATAAAAGAACGAGTACTCAAGAGATCTGCACACAAATTAAACAGAATTGTTTGTCCTTAAAACTGATCTCAGATGTTGCTCTTTTCCACAAATGGGAGGTTCTCCATACGTCATGAGTTACACTAAAACCACTCCCCAAACCTGTTAGAAACCTGTATCAGAAATGTAATAGATGAAATACTAGAAGCATGTTAGAAAATGCACAATAGAAGCACATACTAGAAACAAAATCTGATGGAGACAGGCGAGCCTTTCTGACCCCAAAAGTTTATAATTTTATCATTCTATAGCTGCTTACCAAGTTTCACAATTTAAATGTAACAGACAATTGCTACAGTGATCAGCAATAAACACCTGTACTTTAAATATTAAAAATCTCAGTAGAGGAAAGACCTGCTCAAGAAGGTCCAAAGGAGCACCACAAAAATGATCAGAGGGCTGGAACACATCTCCTGTGAGGACAGGCTCAGAGCTGGGGTTGTTCAGCCCCAGTAAGAAAAGGCTTCAAGGGAGACCTTACTGTAGGCTTCCAGTACTTAAAGGGTGATTACAAGAAAGACTGGGTCAGACTTTTTAGTAGAGCTTGTTGCAACAGGATGTGGGGTAAGGCTTTTAAACTAAAAGAGGGCACATTTAGATTAGATGCAAGGAAGAAGCTTGTTACCACAAGGGTGGTGAAACATTGACACCGTTTGTCCAAAGAGGTAGTAGATGCCCCATCCCTGGAAACATTCAAGATCAGCTGAGCAACCTGACCTGCTATGCTGTGGCTTTACCATACCCTCTTTTCAGAGCTGTTCTGCATTCTACTTGGTAAAACACTCCTGTTCAATGGATGAGTTTGCAACCTACCATTAATTCATTAGAACACACTTTCAACAGTTTTCTACCTGCTGTCTGCAGATTATGGGGGAAAGAAAGAAAAAAAAAAAAAAAAAAAAAAAGGCATACACAGGTCTCTGAGGAGAAGAAAAACTGTTACCAACATGTAAGGTATCTTCTGTATCATGCTTTGTTCATGCATCTAACAGTGAGTTTTTCAGCTTGTTGTGGTTTTGTTACATTTCAGTGACACAATGGACCTTGGAAAGAGAGGAAGAATCCACTGCAACATGAGACTCACCTGCACTCTGCTAATCATGGGAGCATTCTGTGTGATGCCTTTCCTCTGCCACAGCCAGATTGACCCACTAGCTCTTGGGCGAGCAGACCCCCACTGCTGGGAATCCTCCTCAGCTCTCTTACTGGAGATGAGGAAGCCTCGCATTTCCGACTCTGTCAGTGGCTTTTGGGACTTCATGATCTTCTTGAAATCATCAGAGAACTTGAAACATGGGGCTCTGTTCTGGGACCTGGCTCAGCTCTTCTGGGATATCTATGTGGACTGCATGCTCTCCAGAACCCATGGCCTAGGAAGAAGGCAGCTAGCAGAGGCAGAACAGAAGATTGCTACTCTACATTCCCAGTTCACGGGGAGAAACCAAGGTTACTACTCCTTTAATACATCTCACTGGCAGTAATTAGAACTAGCGGGAAAGAGAAGGGTTACAGGAATATTGTGTTATGTGGGGATAGTACAAAACAGGACAGTGCTGCACAACTTCCCCCACCTTCCCCAATCCAATATAAAGCTATGTTCATGGTCAAAGTGATCTCAATAAAAATCTGACCTCCAAATAACCTGAACTCTAATGACAGCTATTAAGTTTCAGTTTGGTGGGGAAAAAGGGGCAGTGAAAAACAAAGCAAGCAGCACAGCAACTGATCATACAAGGATATTCTTCCACAGCAGCATTTTTACCACTGCTCTGCCAAGGACAGGCTGGTTCTTAAATCCTCATTCTGAGAGGTGCATCACCCCAGGAGTGCATTGCACCGGTGCTGCTGGGGAGAACAGCAGCCTGTCAGCAGAAGAGTAGGTGGCTTACTTGCCATCTAGTAGTGAACCACTAGGTATTTCCTATTTCCATACTGGTAACTTTGCCCAGCATAAAATGGAAACAGACCTAGGACTCAGATGTGTGCAGGCTTTCAGACACAGCTTCATGAGGAAGAACCTACCTATGATACTAAATGCTGCAATTCCTAATCTCCAGGTTCCCAGCCCCAGAGCTGAATCCCTAGGCTTAAAGCAAGTGTCTCCATATGTGGTAAGGTGAGAACTGGCACCTCCAAGAAGGATCTGCTGAAGAAGTCTTGTCACTTATCCTCCCCATTCCTAGCAGGAAGATAAAGCATAGTTTTCCTAAATCTCACTCCCTTCAAGGACTTCAGTTCTGATCCTGCTACCAACAAACGCATCCTTCCCTTGAGAATGTCCACCTTCAGAAAGGGACAGGAGTTATAATTTGAGGGAGGGGTGGAAGTGCTGCTGCCATCAACAACAGTGTAGCACACTGGGCCCACAAGGAGAAGGCAGAATTGAATGGATTCAGACCTTCATCTCCACTTCTGAGATTGGTGTATTAGTTACTAAGATATTAGAGAGAAACATCCATGGCATTTACTCATTACAGCATCTCTTAAAAAAGGGATTCGAGTCCTTCCTGTCAAGTTCTTCCACCCCAGGGACACTATGCCACTGACAGCAACAGCCCTTTAAATGCTTTGTGTATTGAAAGGTAAAGATAGGATTTGAGACAGAAAGGATTGAGAGGTCCTTAACCCCATTACCTACAGAGTACCCTAGCCATTAAGATAGGACATAGGAGTTGTGTTTGAATCAATTGCCTCAGACTGAAGAACTACTCTTACACACAGGGCCAGTTTCTAAACTCTGAGCCAAACAACCACTATCTGCATTTTAAAAGCAAGGCATGTATCCTGTCCTGCTCTGCAAAGAATCTGAGCTATCACATAGCTCTGAGAAGATCTTCCCTTTGTTGAGATACACTGATAGCAGAGAGCACAGAGCACCCTTCTGGTTCTCAAGTGGCCTTAGACATCACAAAAGCAACAAGTTGCTCAGTCCTGACCAGAATGATGCACTTTTGGCTACAAATGGAATGCAGCATTAGACACTTGAGGCAATAGTACTACTAAAAACTGAGATGCCCACCAAGTTAAAGTCCCAGACTAATTTTTGTTTTCAGCATTGTCGCTTTAAAAATCACTGTTTAATTTCCCCCTTAGCCTTTTGTTTACATCTGGCTCTTCATGCTGATATCACACCAGTTTTCCTAAAGAGCTTTTGTTCCAGGCAAGATTAACAGTCTGATGTATTTTGAACAAGCAAATAACTTTTTTTAATTTATTTAGACTTACTTTGGTTTACTCCTATACAGAGAGATTTTAAGCACTAAGTATTCACACTTTAAGACAAACAATGATTCCTTTCCTTCTCCATTCTTTCACCTGTTTTGTGAACTGTAATCAGATAATCTGTTTCTCTGTACAATTGATTAACATCAGCCAGTGGCAGGCAGCTTATAGCAGTCACAACCTAAATTTTGCTTTTTGAAGGAGCTATCTAACCTGTCATCCAAGTCTCACAGTCTCTTAAAGCTAGCTGCTTTAATCTTTCTAACCCTACTGCTTTGTTTAGTCAGTGAAAGCAGAAATCCATTGTTAATAATTGCAGATAGAAATCACATCCCAGCAAATGATGAGTAATAGAATTACACCTTCTTATGTGTAAAGAGATGTACAAGCCTGCGTGCTTAGCCCAAAGAGCAGCACTATCAGCATCTGAGCAACCTTGTGTACTTCACATCTCATGGACAAGTATGAAAAATTTTCAGAGGCTTGTTCTAGAAGTCAAACAATAAAACAATTGTCTCCTTTTCAGCTTTGCCATTATTTTTGCAACTCTTGATAAGATCTTTATTGCTCTATATTGAAATTTTTCATCTTATCCTTCTGAAATAATCATAATTTCAATGTGATTGTGGGTTGTGGTGGGGTATAGTAATAATAGTAATTATTTTTATTATTATCATTATTGCAAATAGGATCATAAATCAAGAGCAGCCTGTGAACTCCAATCATAGTAGTTTCTTAAATATGTAATTGACTTGGAAAAGCAAGACAGAGTTCTGGACTTGGCAAAGAAATGTTGATGTTAAGGTGTTGTTATTCTAGTGTTAGATTTCAGAACTAAAGGATAAATCCCATGAGGTCATTGTGAAAACTGAGTATCAGGAACTGAGCTTTTCTAAGACCAGCCCTCCAAGCAAAAAAAAAAAAAAATCAGTGAAGTCCTTGGTAAAAGGAATCAACAGCAGTACTGAGCAGAACTACTTCATCACATCTAGGGAAACATTTCCTCAGTTTTCCCATTTTACCCTCCCAGGAAAACAAGTCTGTCTGAGCATGCACCAGGACAGGGGTAGAAGTATCCCAGGTCCAGACTTAGAGCCTCAAGCACTGTTTTCTGAGCTTGTCTAGTCCTGCCAGGTTCCTTATTATAGCTACTAACAGGTCTGAAGATACACTTCAAACTCCACACAATCCATGAAAAGCACCACAAGATCAAAACAGCTCTATAAGAGTTATCTAACAAACTCCATCCAGCTAACATCCTACTTAGCCCAGCAGCAGCCATAGATATCATGCAGAGAAGTCAGTCAGCTTTAAACTGAGATATGTAGGGAGAGCCCTTTACAGTTGCTTAGCTAAGGCATCTTCAGTAACTCATTGTTTTCCCCTAAAAACCCCAAGCACTCTGAAAAAGCAGGCTTCATAAAAAACCATTTCAAATATATCCAAATACTGGAGTTAGACACATTAAAGCTGTAACAATTGTCTCTTAATGACCCAGGGAGGCCTGCAGGGCAATGCCTACTGTACTCTGCATTTGAGGCTGGTAAATAAACAAGTACTGTGTTGGCCAGTTACTTTTTTCCAGAAAATAAATATGTCTGAAAGATATAAAGCCAGTCTACTAGCTTTTGCACCACAAAGAAAATGCCCTATCATTCCTTAAGGAAACAACAATGTGCTACTGAGTGTGAGAGATCTCATCAAGTTTGCAGGGAAGTTGATGACAAGCTGGTGACTCAGAAAGACTGTGATCAGACTTGAATGATTACAAGTCCAAGAGTTTTCAAGGGAAAAATGGAGAAAAAATCCATGCTTAAGGAAAAGGTCAAAGTAAATTGTCACTGAAGGAAAACTTGCAAATAGAGCTGTTGCCAAAACAAGAGGTTTGAGGGGACCAGCAGCATCTAAAAATGGAGGAAACATGGATGTGGGAAACTGAATAGAATAAAGAGTAGAATAAAATAAACCAGGTTGGAAAAGACCTTCAAGATCATCGAGTCCAACCTATCACCCAGCACCATCTAATCAACTGCTCTTTGCTGTTTGGAAATTGATCACTTATATGTATTTTCATGTCACTTTTCAGGGATATTTCCTCATATTCAGAGGTCACCAGCTCTGAAGAAGAAAGGCTCATTTGAAGATTTAAATATTCATGTGCATAAGAAGAAATCTGCATTACTTGGAAGAATCATTGGACAGCTAGGGAAGAAGAGGGAATTACACATTTAGTCAAATGATTTGTAGATATTTTTTAACTACTTCTCTTTAATTTTTCCATTTTAGTCCCCATGGATGTCAGTTTATATGATGGAAGAAGGCCTATAGCTAAGAGCAGTGTATCTCTGATTCACTTGGACTTATGGAGTTTTTTTACCTACCTATGAAATCAGCCTCCTTAATAAACTGCATGATTTATAAGCAGTTGCCTATTTTAATCTGCGTGTATGTCAGGCTTTTTGTAATGCACATGACCTGTTTGGACTATTGTCTTTTGGGTGCTAAATCAGGAATAACTGATACTTCAATAAGATACAGACAACCAGAGCAGAAAGTTGCCACAACCCTTCACTGTCTTCAAGACAGGACTGAAGTTGAGATGGTGATGTTTTGTTGTATGCATAGCAGTACAGTTGTACAAAGCAATGACTGCTAAAGGACATTTTGCTATTAAAGTAGTACACATTTTTTATATTTAAAGATACCTTCCAAAAATGTTTTCCATTTTCCAGCAAGAGTAAAATGGTTAACAGGTTTTATCAGCTCCCCTGTTTGCTTTTACATGGTATTTTTATAGCATTTTCCCTCAATTTTTAAGCATTAGAAACACTACTTAATATTTTACACATTCTCAGTTAAAGTGTTTAATCAGCATTCTCATACATAACTTGAATTTGCTTCTTTTTTAGTTTGCAAGTTCTTTGCAGACAAATCAATTTCCTCTGACTGTTATTGATAACTCTACTATGCAATTTTATATTAAACTCATGCACCAAAACATTGGGTAGATACCATTTGATGCTTTGATGAAACATTTCCATTGCCTGCCTGGCTGCATGCAACTACAAAGTTCAGCTTCGCAGGGCAGCTACATTTGGAGGCTCATTCAAAGTTTCTTTCCTTGAGCATGTGGCAATAGTTGGCTGCCTTTTTATTTTTTAATATTTTTTTTTCCAAAAGCCCAAAGTAAAACTCATTTGTTGGGTATGCATCAGCTTGTAAAAACAGCTTTAAGTAGCAAAAGGTGTAAATGAAATCTCAAAATGCTTACTGGGTGTGAACGAAAGACATTTTAAACATAGTCCCATTGGGTGAAATGGATCTTATAGAAGCAGACAAAAAAATCCCGTAAGAGAGCTCTCAGCTCTCAGTGCCATTCTCAGCTTCAATGGCACTGAATTTGTGCTCAAAGTCAAGCATACAACAAACCATTTAAATGTTCAAGAGGGGAGGAAACACTAAAGCACGATGCGCACAGGAACACAGAGTTTAGCGCACTCAGCAACACCCACCCCACCCCATGTGCCTCTGTTTGCAACAAGAGTGCTCCGCTACCATGCAGGAGGGAGGCAAGGGCATTGTTACAACAGACCTGCTCACTCCTGTTGTTTATTGCCTAAATTAATCTATCTAAAAGCCCCATTGTGCACAACTTTGTATTAACATGAAGAGACACAGACCTCACCTTACAGATACTAAGATCAGCAACTGACAAAGCAAGTGTTAAGGGCTGTATGCCTCAGTTGAGAAGGATTGGTATTGTAGTAGATCAGATGTTACCTGCTTCCACTTGCTCTCAACCTCCAGCAGATGTAAACCCAAGCAGATTAACTGAACAGGTACTGTTTATCTCAGGTGGTCTTCCACATGGCCCTTTGGGAGAGGCTAGTTCTTCCATGTTAGATACATCCCACTTGTAACAACACGATGCCCAAGGAAAGGGCTGCTGGCAGCTTTCTTCCTCCCTTTAGATAGAAACAGAAATGGTGAAATACCACTATGGGCTAAGGTGATGTTTAGCATAAACATATTTATAATATTTTTCTGCTTCAGCAAGCTTTTTAATTAACAGGCTGTAGCATCATCTGACCATTGAGGAAAAAGGCAGGGAAAAAGAAAAATAGATGAATCTACAACATACATCACAGTATGGAGAACATTTGGGAACTGCTCATGTAAAGGAGATTATCTGTTATTAATTATGCTGAAGTAAAAAAAGGGGATGCAATTAATTACGTGTGAAACTGTGAGCAACATTCCTAAATGAGATTCCACATGACCATAAGCAAAACCTTTTTATTGTGAGGGAGACAGAACACTGGAACAGAGAGGTTGTGGAGAGATTGTTGTCTCCTTCTCTGGAGACATTCAAAACTTGCCTGGACCTATTCTAGGTGATCTTGTTCTAGCCACAGGGTTGGACTAAATGATCTTTTGAGGTCCTTACCAAGCCCTAACATTCTGTGATTCTGTGATATTGTGGTGAGCTTGGTTTTGCAGATACTGTTCCTGGCTAATGTTTCTTTGAGTCTGTCTGACTGATGGATAGCTTCCTAAAATCAGCATTTAATCTCCTTGGGCCATTGTTTGTATCTCTTGGGACTGATATATTGCAAAAGTTGCTAAGCATCTACCTCACATGATATTCTGTTTATGTGATATGCCCATATCCACCACTTTCTAGCGACCTCAGCACTATTTGTTTTCTGGGGTCCTTCCCCTCAATTAGTTCTTTGTTTTTCACCCTCTTCACCCTTCCTTTGCTAGGGAGAAACTGCTTGTAAGCTTCCAGCTAACAAGCCACTCTTCCTGTATTTCTTCAGTGTTTTCAGTATGTGTAATTAAGGCCTCCTGTGACCAAAACTAGAAGAAAGCACCAGCAATGTTCATTACCATCACTACTACAGTTTAAAGTCTTTCAAGAAGGTGGCTGAGGTGCTACAAACAGAATCCAAGATTTCCAGCCATTTTAATGAGTCAGACAGACTCTTTATTTTGGTGATTATAATTCACTCTGAAAAATAGAAGTCCAGGAAAATCTATGTGGAAAATTATGCATTCTGCTGAGCAGCTTTCCTTAAGTACTATTTTTTTTGTTTGCTTTGTGATCATATCATCCTACACCCTGTTGGATTACACATCAAACAAAGCTTCAGAATATGTGATTTACCTAACTTTTCTCCCAAAGCATCCAACAACATTTTGCCTTCACACAAACTAAACTCATTTTCCTAGTAATCACAGAAAAAAGATACTGCAAAAACTAGGAGTATTTTCTCCCTTGGAAAGGTGGTATATCTCCAGTGATTCATCTACAATCCTTTGAAGTATGCACATGTTCTTGAACCATAACTGGGTTGGAGCCCATTCACTATTTTCACTCATTCACTAATTTCTATGTTTCCATTAGAAAAGTACATGGATGAATCTATAATCTTTTCTCTCTGAATTGAAACAATTTTGTAGATATTTAAAATAATTATGTGTTTTATCAGAAAAAAAAAAAAAAATTCTTGTTGCAAAAATCAGTGACATACAACACAATTCCAAGGAAGTATGGCATACCAACAGTGAAAGGTGAAGGGTCTAGAGGACAAGTCTTACAAGGACCGGCAGAGGGAACTGGGATTGTTTAGTCTGGAGAAGAGGAAGCTGAGGGTAGATCGTATTGCTCTCTACAAATATCTGAAAGGAGGCTGTGGTGAGGTGGATGCTGGTCTCTTATCCCAAATAACAAGTGATAGAACAAGAGGAAATGGCCTCAAGTTGCACTGTGCAAGTTTTAGATAGCACATTAGAAAAAAATATCTTTACTGAAAGAGTGGTCAAGCATTGGAACAGGCTGCCCAGGGAAGTGGTGGAGTCACCATCCCTCAAGGGGTTCAAAAAATATGTAGACTTAGCACTTTGGGATATGGATTAGTGGGCATGGTGGTGTTGGGCTGATGATTGGACTTGATCTTAGAGATCTTTCCCAACCTTAATGGTTCTGGAATTCTGTGAAAAACTAAAGAGAAAGAAATGGGTTGTCATTTGCACTGCTGAGTAATCATACTTAGTGAATTTGCCATTAGTTCATTAGTCCCATTAAGCTGTCAATAAACAGTTAACAATCCAAGTAAATACAACATCTGGTTACATTTTTTAATACTCTGGAAGATTTAGATATGTTTTATCAAATACTAAACAGCCACAGGAAAAAGTTACTTTCCTCACATTTTAGGTGCTACAGATGAAATTATATTCATATTAACCATTACATTCTTATTAACCATTCTATGGTAATACATGATGTAATCAATAACAGGAATGCTCTTCTATCAATGAACTCTGGAGGGCCCTTCCAATCCCTAGCATTCTATGATCCTATGATTTTAAGACAATCAAATTCCTTTAAATGTTCAAAGCATATTTTCCTTTAAATGTGAATTCAATAGTTTGGAAAAAAATGAATATTTAAATATCAAGCACTGAGAAGTCTGACAATTAAGACCTTATCCCTTCCTTTGTTCTAAGAAACAACAATGTGACAGAAAATACATCACTAAAACAGTTGACTCAAGCCAACTCTCATATAAACAGTAAATGTTCCTGAAGCACTAGCCACTACTGCTAGCAGTAAGAAGGGAGGACAGGTTTGGACTGCTTTGAAAGTCACTGTAACATTAATAAAGACATGCTGGTTTTTATCAGCTGGGTCAACTTGTACTGCACAGGAGGGAGAAACCATCAACAGAAACAGAACATTGTTCTCTTAACACTATTTCTGGTTCCTGGTGAAGTCAGTTAATGCAGAAATCTGTTGTGCTGGGTCATTACAATGCAACAACTGAGATACTTTAAATAGTCTGACATGGCATCAATTACCTTAAATAGTTCTGTGAAGACGTATGGTTAATGGTTTCCAACATTTACAAGCTGGTGAAGTTACTTAGTTGATGAGGTCCGAAAAGAATCTGCAAACATGTTCCGCTCTAGAGAAGAAGTCCTGCTGCAAAACAGACCATTGAGCTGAAAAGTAGAACAGATTTTAAGTCTTTCAGAGCATTTGCATGTTGCCAGAGCCCTGAAAACCTCTTTATAAATCTCCAATGTAAAATAACTCCATAGAAATAGTTGCTTTTCTGTCACTCTCCTCATTATATTCTCATTATCAAAAGTGAGGCATTGTGAGTGTTGAACAAAGCTCTGCTATGTAAGACCACTGACTACAAAGGGATTTTGTACTGCTGGATGTCTGTCTGGACTAGAGTCATAGTTGGAATAACAAAATGGTAGGGACGGGAAGGTGGCTCTGGAGATCATTCAGTCCAATGCCTCAGCTAAATAAAGTTCACCTAGAACAGCTTGCACAGGATCTTGTCCAGGCAGGTTTTTTATATCTCTAGAGAAGGAGGCTCCACAACCTCTCTGGGCAGCCTGTTCCAGTGCTCTGTCACCCTCAAAGTAAAAAACTTTTTCCTCATGTTCAGGTGGAACTTCCTGTGTTCCAGTTTGTGCTTGTTGCCTCCTGTCCTGTCACTGGGCACCACTGAAAAGAGTCTGGCCCCATCCTCTTGATGCTCACCTTTTAGCTATTCATAACCATTGATAAGATCCCTTCTCTGTCTTCCCTTTTCCAGGCTAAACAGACCCAGCTCTCTTACAAAAAAAGTAACAGAAGAGACCTCACCAGTGTAAGTTTGATCCTTAATTGATGCCAAGACTGATTTCCTCTCATGCATTTTGACTCTTCCTGTTTCACATTATTCCAGCATTAGGAGCTACATTCCACCTTACAGGAATATGTTCTACCTTACAGTACAGAGCTAGAGTACTTTTACAATGGCAGAGGCAAGATTCTGAGTTTCCTCTGAGGGTTAAATAATTATGAACAACATTATAGAGTAAATTGGATGAGGGTGAAAAGACAGTGTCAAGGTAACTTGGATATTTATACCTTGTTGGGCTTGGAGAGAGAATGCATCCTTCAGTTTTGTCACTAGCTGCTGCAGTTCCATTTTCTTGCTGACTTCCTTCTCATCAGGTAGTAGCTTAACTGCAGTAGGATTAGAAACTGTATTCCTCATGAAGCCATTGAGAGAGCTTTCTGCCAATTCAGGTAGATACTTTTAGTTCTCTTTTGTTTTTTTATACTGTCCCATAAAAGATCTGTCACTCTGCAGGAACACTGACCCCAGCAGGTCTTCTGAGAACATAAGGTCCACTGCAGTGGGAACCTCAGGTGAACCTCAGGTGCTATCTGCAGAGTTGGGAAGATTCAAAGATTTCCAGTCTGCACATGCTATGGAAGCAGACCTTATTTGGGCAGGATTTAACCCACCGTGCATTCTCTTTTTCAGCAAAACATGTGAGTTCTTGGCATCATATTCTGACACTGTGGAAATGGATGCTGTGATGACTGCAAAATTGTCTACCACAGACAAAACACAGAAACTACTTTGTGAAAATAACTGATAATCAGATTTGCTAGCACTGATAATTTTGGTTTGATAGCACCAATATAGGTAGGAAAATAACTTTTTTCTTTTAAATTTCTGGTGAACTAAGCCAATTCTTTTCACAAATAAAACATTTTCCTGCAATAAAATAAACTTCATGTTTGAGCTTGGAGAAATCTATGTGGCCTTTTTTTTCCCACAGTTCCAATCTGAAGACATTATATTCTTTAATCACAGAATCACAGAATGTTAGGGGCTGGAAGGGACCTTGGAAGATCATCCAGTCTAACCCCCTGCCAGAGCAAGATCACCTGTACCAGATCACACACGAACACATCCAGGTGGGTTTTGAATATCTCCAGAGAATGAAACTTCACAACCCCCCTGGGCAGCCTGTTCCAGTGTTCCATGTTCCTCAAAGTGAAAATTTTTTTCCTGATGTTTACATGAAATTTCCAATGCTTCAAGTTCCACCCATTGACCCTTGTCCTGTCATTGGGCATCACTGAGAAGAGCCTGACTCCATCCTCTTGGCACTCACCCTTTATAAACATTAATGAGGTCACCCCTTAGAGCAGAGAAGCATTAGGTGCACAAAATCAAGAGTGCTGGTCTGCAGGAAAAGGAGTAGTTAGTGTTCCATAACTGCTCATAGCTGTGAAATTTCTGGATGTATTTATCACCATAGCTTTACTTCTTGCTTTCTTTGCTGCAACTTTTTTTGCCAATTTTCATAGCTTGCTCTCATGCTTTGGAGCTTTGCCTCTATTTTGCAGCTTTTGTCTTCCTGGCAGTTGTGCAGAAATTGCATTTTGTCCTTCCATTTGTCGAACTGTTTTGTCATGTATCTGCCAGGGACATGAGAGGTTGGGAATTTTACTAAATCACACACACAAAAATATATGCAGTTATGGAAAAGAGCAAACACTGTAACACAAACTTTCTCTTCATCAGTTTGGGAAGTATTTGTCATCTTTGAGTTAGAGGCCAGTATTTCAGGAGTGTGTTCCATCCATGGAATTAGCAATAACAGGATTGTTCTAGATGTGGAAAGATGTTAGTTGAATAGAGCTGTGGCCAGGACTGAGCCTTGCACCTTGGCATTTTACTTTTCCCACAAAGGTGGCTGCAACAGAAGAGACATTTTATCAGTCTCTTTGTCTAGAAGCATCTACTTATGGCAGCTCCTTGACCTGCAAAAGATTCCCATCATTTCTCCCTGGGCAAAAAAGGAGTAAAGGCAGCCTCTACACCACTGATTAAGTTCCTTCTTGTTCCTGGTTTTCTATGTAGCATGTTCAATGATAGCATTTCCAACCAGTCTTCAGTGATTGTACTACTGCATTTACCTACCTGCTTTCATTGTGAATGGTTTTGATGGATTCATTAATTTTTAACACATCAGCTTCAAAAGGGGCTATTACCTATAACAAAAAAGAGAAAGTTATCCATTCATAACTTTATCAGCAATAACATATTTTTGCTTTAAGAGGACATGGCAAGTTTGGGATTTGGTCTGGTTTACAGATTTACTTTTTTTTTTTAAATTGAACTAATTTCAATCAAATGATGCATTAAAGTATTTCTAATGGCTATTAAAGTGGAAAATCTACTCTATGGAAAAAAGTCTTTGTCCTATGACAAATTCTAAGTGTGTAAGAATTTGTTTTGTTTTAAATTACAACAGAAACCTCATTCCCTGGAATTTCTGCAAAATGGAATATTCTGAACAGTCTCTCCTAAGTCCCACAAATGCTTTCGAGATGAAGGGAAAGGCTGGATGTGCAAGAAACAAGATAAACTACTGGTCTTTGGGTGGAAGTAGCAGCCTCTGAGCCATGCAGGGGAAAGTGGTGCAGAAATTAGGGAGAAAAATACTTTCCAGGTAAACTGCTTTAGAGGCATGGTATAAGCTAGGCTGGATTCATGGCTGCCAAGCCCATAGATTCTATTAAAAGCTATAATTGGACTTACAGACTGCATCTTTTTAAGCAGCACTGAAATCATCTGCATATAAAATGTTGGAAATCGGTACAAAACTGCTCAAAAATAATTCTCAGCCCAGAGAGAAAATGAGCGAGAGAGCACTGCATGTGACAGAATTCCACCACAGGGATGCAAGTCCTGTCTCACTGTCTTCTAAAATTACAAACACCAACCATCAAAATTACATGCAATGTCTGCTCACAATGGTCTCCTGCAGAGATCTGCTGGCTGGCACTCCATCTCAATATAGAGAGCAGAGCACTAAAAGATAGGTCTTTCAAAGGGCAACACAGGAATAGCAGCCAAAGGATTGACCTGATGTGCACTGGCTTGTTCTCAGTTACTGCACCCTTGGCTTCTGGGAAGAAAAAGAAGGCACAAAGTGGTTTGAACACAACCCAGTGTTCCCTATATTCCAGGTATGTGCTGAACTACCAAGCTCTCCAATAAATATAGAAACAAAAAAATGCTATGTATTTATTTTTATCTACACTGTCTACCCACTCCTCCAGCATTGTTTCTCTGCAGGGAACCTGGAAATAGATTAGTGGAGAGCTTTTATGCATGAACTACTTTAGTTGGAGTGGACATCACTCGATTTATCCTTAAGAAGGGCCCATTCTGTCCTCTTGCTATTGCCATGGTGACAAAAATGGCCTGAGCCCAAGAAGAATTTAGGTGCTCTTCCTTAACATTTGCTTGCGGTAAGAGGACATGATGCCATGTTTTACTGTCAGAATAGAGAGAGGATTCCAGTCTGAGCTAGTCTTTAATGTGATACTCTAAACAAAAAAACCCAAAACAGATCAATCAAACCAAACAAACACATACACACACACCCACACAAAAATGCAGCTTATGAAGGTCATGGAAGTCAAGGAGTTAGTCACTAATCTTGGGAGGGTATCAAATTCAAGCTGCACTCACTTTTCAGATTTAGCATTTTTTTTTCCATCAGTGAGAAATTAACAAAAAAGTGAGGCTGCCCATTACGTTTTTCACTGATAACTGGAAAGCAATCCAACAGTTAATTTGGTAGGTGTTCTCCACTACTTTAGCACTTGTACAGCTTCCTATTTTGCTTACCTGTCATGCTGTTATTCTCTCTTCTGCATTACAGTTCTGTTTTCAGATAAGAATTTGGGTGACTCCAGGATAGGTCTGTCTACTAGCAAAGACAAGTTTTCAGGGCCAGATAGTGGTGAAGCACTGAGTTCTGGAGGGAAACTATATATCAGTAGAGAAAAGATGAGTCTATGGGTTTGGTTCTCAGAAAGATCAAAATTAAATTAAAGCACAGTAAGGAGACAGCAGTGCTATGGCTAAGCAAGAAGCATTGCTTAGCTATGCCTGCTGGCATATTTTGGCTGAAAAAAATTAAATCCTTAAATCAGATTCTACTCCTTCAACAGAATGTCAACAAGATTTTCTTCTTTCCATCCATTTAATATCAGTGCAATTTGATGCTTCTCCTTTTTGCTTCCTTTAGCCAGAAGTGAAATGTCTTGGGAAGTTCACCTACAACAGGATAGCAAAGGGCCACATACCCTGCTGTTCAGTCTATTCTGTGCTAGGAAAGGCCCAGATACCTATCAGCCCCACAGTGACACCTGTAATGGCAACCCCAAATTCTTTCTTTCACTGCTACCTAAGCATTAGGTAAGTGAAACTCCACAGAATTGCAGAGGAAACTTGACTGATCACAGAAGAATTAAATTACGTTCAAAAAAAAAAAAAAGTTTCTGAATACAAGTGGGGAAATACTAGCAATAGAAACTGTTTTGCATTTCACCACATTCTGAAAACAAACACTGAATCAATATTCTCTGTGAGAATCACTGTAACTATCATCCCTCAGTCTTGGTTTTCACAAAAAGTTGGTTTCTAATAGCAATGCACTACCTAGCAGTGTAGCACAATCAAGTATCACGAACAGGTTTATCTCCTCCTTCATGAAAGGATGAAACTAATTCTTTTAAAGAGAAGTGACAATTTTTTCCATATTTCAGTCTCACTTGCGCCTCACATAGAGAACATATGCGAGATGAAAGACAGTTGCTACATCTTTATAAAACTAGGAAGGAATCTTAGCCTTCATATGTTTGCAGTACTTATCTGAACAAGCAAAATCTCATGGCAAGAAGGAGAAACAATATGGAAACCAATGCTCATTATTAACCACTGTGACCAGTGGTAATGAAGTTACATGCTAACTAAAAGCACACAAACCAGAACTGATCTGAAAGAAGTGGGATGTAACATCAACTACTCACTACTACCACAACAGTAATTGTTCAGGCTTGAGTAGAATGACTGTCAGTGAATGCACTGTGGATCACATGTGGAAAGAATTCACAGTTAATGCCCAGTGAAATTGTCACAAAGGAGGTGCTTAAAATCCCATGCAGCTGTAGCAGGTACTAAATATTTGCAATGCTTGACCCTAGACTGAGCATAAAAAATGACACAGAGAGAGATGACATAAGGAAGGATGGAAGAAAGACACAAGCATATTATACTCTATACGACGACTAGTCATTAGGTTGTCAGCATGGTAGTCATAGTTGAGCTACAGAAAAATGTGCAGCAGTGTCCCATGTATGCTTTCCCTTTTTATTGGAAAAATCATAAGATGGCATCTGTCATAACAAAAACACTGACTTGGAGGACATAATCAAACAATATCCCACAGCCTGACATATTATCCAGGGATTATAAACTCATCAGAAACAGAAACTCACAAAGTCTTCTTGGGAGCAGGAAAGTGCCTCTCCTCTGCTATCTCCAGAGCCATCCTTCTTTGAGCCTCTTTCTTCTGCAGCGCTTTTGAAACAGGTTGTTCCTGATGGTGCGGAGAAAGTGCTTTGCATTCTCCTTTGCTGACATCTATTGGAATGAGGGATAATTAAGAAGGCAGTGAATTTTCAGACAGATGCTGCCCAGAAGTAGATATGGATCAAGACAAAGGCACGACACAAAAAAGCAAAGGTCCAGCTGGAGACTTATGGCTGCTTGCTTGAGCCCTAGAAAGGGAGTTAAGGTACATGATGATGCAGGATGGCAGGGAAGAGTGTCTCCAATTCTGTTAGGTAAGAAAAACACTGCCTGGGCCACATTCAGGCTTGGAAATGCCCAACACAAGATTTTGGCAGTTGTAATGATTAAGCCTGACCTAGTGCCTAAGTTCCCTCTTGATCAATGGCAAGAAGTACTTTTATATTTGCATGAAGTGTTAATAGATACAGCTTTCTGTGCCTCTCATGCTCCTCTCATCCAATACTGTAAAAGCCGTTGGTCACAGCAGTGTCAAGCTCAGCTACAACAACTAAACTCAGTAGCTGTAGCATAAGCAGACAAAAAACAACTCTGGAAGTGACTGCTGCATAACATGGGGTGAGCCCTAATAGAGTGAACAGGAAAACACAAAGAAAACAAACAGCATGCCTCCTAGTAATTTCTTGGCATGACAGCAGCATTACCACAAGGTGTCAGCACGGTAAGGGAAAACATTGATGATATTTCCAATCTCCACTCAAAGGCCACTCCCTGATAAAGACAATGTGAAAACTTACCCAGCCAATGACAGCATCTACTAAGAGTGGATAGCATGGAAAATGTAGCTTATTACTGATTCTTTTATGTCCCACACAAAGGACATAACAATGGTATCTGTCATAGTGAGTAGCTTGTCTTTTTATTTTGGTATAAATTCTGGCCATGAAAGTAATATTTTACTGTTACTCTCTTCTCACTAATAGTAACCTTGCAGGTTTACTTTTTTTCCTTTTTTTTTTTTTTGCCAAGCTGCAAATCCTACATCAATAATGCAGTGATATTACAGTTCTATGCCAGAGTGTCCTACTGAACTTCAGTCCTGTAGTGTAATCAAACATAAAATGTATCAACCCTATTTTCTTTTTTCTCCTAGATAAGGATACTCCTACAAGATCTGTTGTGTAACAGCACAGCAGTGGCATTACCTGATTTAAGTCTGTTAGTAGGCTTCTCAGGGCACTACATGTAATCAAGGCTTCCTTGCCATCAGGGACAGCATAAAGCTAGAATAAAGCTGAAAACAACCACAGGAAAGAAACTGGAATCCTGGCAGAGCCTAAAGTCTCTTGTAGATACTTACTGTCCAACTGTCTACATGATCATTGCAGCCTACCATATAAACCCCTCAAAAAATTTCCACTTATTGTCCATCTAGCAGGCACTCAGTGACTGCTGCGACAATACTTTCTTCCTACAGGTAGGTAGGGGAAAGAGAAGGAAAGCAAGGAAATTATGGTAATTCATTATTCCTAGCAGTTAAGACTGGTAAGGGTGAAGGAAACAACAAGCTCATTTTCATGTCTGTAATACAAATATTTTAATATGTTTATACAATATATGCCCCTTTTAAATAGTGAATTCCACATTGCAATTCATAAGGAAATACACAATATGCAGTGGGAGAGTATGAGGCAAATATCACACACACACAGAGAATCACCAAGGTCGGAAGAGACCTCAAAGATCATCAAGACCAACCTGTCACCACAGACCTCGTGACTAAACCATGGCACCAAGTGCCACGTCCAATCCCTCTTGAACACCTCCAGGGATGGTGACTCCACCACCTCTCTGGGCAGCCCATTCCAACGGCTAACAACTCTGTGAAGAACCTTCTCACCTCGAGCCTAAACTTCCCCTGGTGCAACTTGAGACTTGTGGTCCATTCTCCATTCTGAGCATTTAACTCAGGCAGAAATCCTTGTGCTGCGCATTGCACTAGTCTACCTTTATCTGTTTAGCTTAGTTCCTCAAGCATTTTTGTCTAATGTTAAAAGGGCTCTAAATGGTTCCTGGATCAAATATGTAAAATTGTTTTCTAATCCAGTAAAGTTTAAGTCTAGGCATTTTCCATTCTTGTCTGCTAGGCACACAGAACGTGGCCTTTGTTTTTGAGCTCTACTTATCTTAAACTTTACTACAATTAGTTTGGAGACTTTTTATGCAAAGATGGCTAAAGACATTTGTGGTAACGTATTCTTCTGCATCAACCTTTCTCTAGAACTAAGACATCAACAACGTTTACTTTGCGCACGGCAGAACTGTATTCTCTTTTAAAGTTAAAAAAAAATTACAATAGAGACTTTTCAGCATTTCAGGCAGTGTAAAAAAATATAGATTTCCTACCTCTGTACTTTTCCTGTAGAGTGTCACCTGAAAGGGCAATTAGGGCAGCTGCAGCAGATCTAATTTTGATATAACCTGTTCCAGATCTAGAAAAATAAAATAAGTTCACTACAGTCACTGAGAATGTAAAAACTGAACCTCAACAGAAAAAAATATTGCTATGTCAGAAGACAACTTTAAAAACTTACACCCTTTTATATGTATATAACCGATGTCTCTTTTTTGTGTTTTTAATCTAAGATTCTTTGTCACTGAACATAATTGCCAAGTTAACTGTTCGAGTTATGCAATCATAAACAAAAAAGACGGCATTCTTCAAAGATAGAATAGAATAGAATAGACCAGGCTGGAAGAGACCTTTGAGATCTCACATTCTAAGTAAAATGTAATTTTACATTCACAATACATGCCCTAAAAAAATTCTGCTCTTTGTGGAGAATATGGAAGAGAAAGTAGGATTACAATCTGGGTTTTGTATTATACCATCAAACAGCTTCACTGTGGCCCCAGGCCTGCACTGAGCTTCTCTTGGGCTGATTCCATTTAATCTCACTCCAAGCCAATTTATTCAAAAGGATATATGGAAGAGCAGGGCTTTGGTTTTGACAGATTATAAAGAATGGAGCGTAATTTAGCTTAGTTGCCCAAGTTTGCAACACAGGGATCCAATGGAAACCATTTCTTTATGTGAAGACAAAGCAGACATGAATCGGAAACTATAAATCAGGAAATTCTGGAATTCTGTTTTTAAGATATCAGTTCTGCAAAGCAGTATTGAACTTCAGAATATCATTACATAAAATTGTCTTCAAGAATCTTGATACTCAAAATGCTAGTCTCTGTAAAGCTGTTGAGAGAAAAAGTTAGTATGGCCCAGCAGACATCTGGATTTCCAGGTAATTCTGGAAACATTTGACCACTATTTCTCTGATCAATCTTTTGCCTTATATCCTATAGATGAACTACTATCACTGTCTATACTAAGGAAAAAAAAATCTAAAAGGGAGAGCTGCATACAGAAATGGTGCAAGGGTGGTAGAGACAGTCTAGTAGTACTTTGTGATAAATTTACAGCTGTGATTCCTCTCACCTGCCATACATGGAGGCCAGCAGGCTCATCGTGAATTCAGCAGCTCTTGGATCTGCCTGACCTGTTTTTTTCTCACCCCTTGAAACATTTTTTCAGCATTCCAGAGATCTGCTGTACATTCAGAACAATCTGCTTTCCCCTCTGGCTCTCTTCACTTGATAGGAAGTGCTGAATCAGAGAAACATCAAGCAAATCCACTGTGGTAAAACGGAGAAATGAATGAGGATTCCTGCATTTCAGTGAATGAAAGCTCAAATTTTTTTTTACTAGAAGTGCCTAGCTAAGACAAGTCTGTAAAATGAAGTCTAAAACAATATGCAACATAAAAAGGAAACAATCTGAGAAAGGTCTTGTGGGGTTTATGAATCTAGCCAAACTTGCAATACAAAGTAAGAACATTTCAACTTAAATTCCCTGGATGTGATTTAGGGATAGATAGGAAGGGAAGAAAATAGCACGACTAACTGCATTCAAATTATAGAACTTTCACTCTATGTATAGACATAGCATAAAGCTACACACCATTCAGTATTTCAGAAAAAAAAAATCAACAAGAAAACTGTAAAAACAATTTATGCATTGATGTAGGCTATCTCCTTATGCACAAAGAGAAGGGTGGCACTATGGCCAAGAAAGGGGCGAACAAGCTGTTTTATAGACATGCCATGGAAAATCAATAACCATTGGGAGAAGAGTGTTATGGTTTCTTGAAGGCCACATTCAATACTGCAGATGAATGATCAATTGAAATTAACATCAGAATAGAAAGATTGTAGTAGGCTGAAAGTTTGTTGATTGCTGAAGAAGCAGAGAACTTAGAATTGACTGAGAGAGCTGGGGCTGTTCAGCCTGGAGACGGCTCCAGGGAGACCTTAGAGCAGCCTTCCAGTACCAGAAAAGGGCCTACAAAAAAGCCGGGAAGGCATTTTTTACAAGGGCTTTTAGTGATAGGACAGGAGAGAATGGATTGAAGCTTGAGGAGACCAGATTTAGACTGGGTATTAGGAAGAAATTCTTTACAGTAAGGCTGATGGGACACTGGAACAGGTTGCCCAGGGAGGTCATGGATGCCTTCTTCCTGGAGGTTTTTAAGGCTGGGTTGGATGAAGCTTCAAGCATCCTGGTCCAGTGGAAGGTGTTCCTGTCAGTGCCAGGTAGGGTGTGGATCTTTAAGGTACCTTCCAAATCAAACCATTCTATGAATCTATGATTATATCACATATGGTCTTTCCAGCACAGGTGGGAAAATACCAGTGCGACACACTGGTGAATCTCAGCCTGTAAACCCTTGTGCAATCCTGGCCACCAATGCTCATGGAGGAGCAGAGTAACTGGAGTAGGTGCCATGGGTGCCTAAAGGAGACATGAAGGACTAGGCAACAGAGCTAATAAAAAACAGTAGCTATGCGAATAAGTACTTCTGTGCTGTGACATGGCAAACAAACAAGTCATCTTTTCTGTGCTACACTGAAGGCCTCACCTGCAATGTTGCACACTGTCAGCAACAGATTGTTTCAGGTGGAGAATTCAAGATTTACATACATTTTAGCTCAATACGGAATTTATAGCCAGTAATTTCAAAGTGATCCAGATGACCAGGGCTTTGTTCCCTAACTTTTTCTTGCAAGTATTTCTCACTCACTTCAAAGACAGGGTGAATGAGTGCTAGCCAGGGAGTTTCTGGTCTATTATATTTTGTTTTCTTCTTATTAATACTTACAGTGTTAAAAATACCGCCTGTCACAATTATCTCAAATAAATCAATTCCTAAACACATAGGAATTTGACATGTAATAATCATAGATAATGCAATAATAACAGATACAACAATAACAACAATAATCTGCAGATAAACATTTATAATTTCCAGTGGTGTCTACATAGCAGCATTACAGAATGTAGTAATTTTATTCTCCCGTGCCTTTAGAATTTGGCTGATGTATATCTATCGACATTCAGAAGGGAGGAAAAAAAAAATCAATTTGTATATGAAGCTCTTATGTGTTCGTAATGCTTTCTGAGATTCTCAGGTGGAAAATGAGGGAAAAGTAGCATAATAACTAATGGTGACAGCAACATGAATTTTTTACAGATCCTTCTCCCCATCAAAGCACGAGATTCTCGTCAGCTACTAACATGAGCAACTTTGTACTGAGCGTAGTTTTAGGGCTGTTCTGTAGATGGAGCTCTGAACATCGTTGAAAGCCTCTGTGGGAAAAAAGCAAACGCCACATTACAATAAAGTGTCTGGGTTGTTTTTTTTTTGTTTGTTTGTTTGTTTGAAATCAAAATAACCCCACAATACTCTGAAGGCAAATTTTCAAAAATGAATAGGAGAAATGAAAGCATTATTTTCCCCCTTTACAACAGCTTTGTGGGGAAAATGGCCTTCTTATGATCAGTGACATGACAAGACAAAAATAGTATTTAACATAGAGAGCACACCTGCTTCTTTGGGTATCAAGTCTATTCACAACGAGAAAAAAGGATATGCACTGTGCATACTTTTATCCAAAATCACAATTAAAAAATATTTCTTCAGGCAAAAGAGCCTATCTTGATAAGAGAGACTTTTCTACAACGAACAGTTTGTCAGTCAGCACAGCAGGATACATTTCAAGCATTAAACAAATGTTCTGGTAAGATCAACATCTGGGACTCTTAGAGAAGATCATAAGTAATTCAACAGAGCAACTGGCTTTTGACATACCTCATTAGTAATCCCACTCAAGATTGACTCAACCCTGTACCCTTACATAATGTCAGTTCATTCCTTCCACATCACTAAAGGATGTTTTCCTGAGTGGGATGTAAGGGCTTCTGAATATGACCTATACCTCATACTTTGCACACATATCCAGAACTTCAAAACCAACAAACAAAAAAGGCTTGTTTGCAAAAACTTAGAAACTAGAAAGGATTTACCAGTTATCCTCCTGTCCTCACATACTCTTTCTCCCTGTACTTCATATAGGAAGTGTTACAGTTGATTAAGGACTAAGATAAGCAACAAATGTGCATAATTGAGTAGAGATAACCCACAAAACGCTACCTGTTTAGTCCAGAAAGTAGCCAATCTGTGTGGAATGGCTTCCCACAAATGTAGCAGACTAATGTTAACAGTAAGCAAATTACAGGCTCTACTGGTTCCCAGATGCTGCCTAAGATACAGAAATAAGCCAGTATCTGCTATACCATCTGCTTAGTCCTGCTCTTGTCATACTGTGTTTTGTGATATTATTTGGAGATGTAGTGTAGCATGTCACACAATGTGAAAAATTAGTTTTGACTTCTGTGTATCATCAGTTCTTTTTTCTTCAGTAAACTGATCCAAATCTCCTTTGAAAGTAACAGAAAAACTCCCAGAGTTTTCAGTAAGCTATGGATTAAATTCCAAATGCTTATTTTCAAATACAAATGCTAGAAACATACACGTGATCCAACTCAAAACACCCTCCATGTGCAAGATGACTTTCTAAGTGGAGGGAATCTGCTTTAGTAGCCATCTGCTACTCATTTCAAGTTCATTCTTACAGACAAAATGTGGCCTCAAAGCAGGGCATTCTGTGCCTTTCAAGAACAGCTCCAGATTTAACTTGAGAGAGCACACAAGTAAAACAGTGGACAAAGAAGAATATCCCAAACAAAATACAAAATATTTTAGGATTGTTATTTATGACAAGCTGTTTAGGAGCTGTAAACTCTTTTGTTTCTCGCAGGTCACTTGCAAGTTCTGCATTGTGTGCTACGTTATCTAGCAGATGAAGTACTCACTATGATTTTGCACTCATAAAGGGAATGCATGGCCATCCTTCATGCCTATTAGAGAACATGTGAAAAAAACATATCCTATATTATAAATTAGGGAACGTGGCCCCTTTATGCCTGACCAGTCCATAAACCTAGGTGATAATGGCAAGGAAGGTGTCAGGACAGATCCAAAAATAAAGACAGGACATCACAGCTGTTGTTATGTGCTACAGCACATATATTCTGAAAGTGGCATTACTTCATTACAACTCAGTAGTTTCTATTCAGACAGACACAGATGATGTCAAGACACATCTCTTGAGAAAAGTTGGGAAAAAATGAGAAAAATGCTTACCCTGCAAGTCTGGATCCATTTGAAACAGATGGCATTAGGCATTCTATAATGAAATAAGCCAAAGTGTAAAAGCACATTTTCTAGACAGAGATGGATCAAACCATTCAGATCAAACCTTTTAATCTGAGCAACTTACTGGATGTACTTCAGAAACAGAATTAGAAAAAAATTACACAAAACAACATAATAATTTTGGCATCAAGTGCAGAGAAACTCAATAAAATTCTGTGCTCTCTGCTTGGGATAAAGCAGAAGCAATTCTAGTAATTACAGAACAGTACCAGGGCAAAACCAGTTTCAAATATAGGAAATGGGATCTTTCACTATTGAGTTCAGTTTTCACATATAGGATCACATACATTTACATCAGATTATTTCCAAGATTAATTGATTGCAATTGATCACAAGTCTACTTTCTAAAATTTTCAAACAGAAATAAAGTTTTCATCTGAGCTGACACTTTTTCTTTCTGAGCTGAGAAGGAAGGCAAATAGAAAGCATAACCGTGAACTGACTTCCCTACACAATCCTGAAAGAAAAAGTAATTATATCCCTGATAATAAGAGAAATTAAATGCCTCTCCTCAGGATTAACACTATAAATAACATTATATTTTTAAACACAAAAATAAATTATTAATATGAATAAATATTAATTCAGTATACTAACTACCTTTTGGCTATCTGAATTTACCCAAATATTCACTTTAATAATGGCAAATTACAAAGCATAAACATTCAGGGATCTATGATACCATAAATATGCTTCTCACTATTTTAACTGGTGAAAGCTGCAACTTCATTTTTCAGTCTCTAAATAACCTATAAATACTTAAAAAGATGAAATAAATATTTGCTTTAATAACTGTTTCAATGAAGACTACAATGCCACAAATTTTATCGAAGTCTTTCTTTGAAAGAAATACCACTGTTACTTTTTCACCATTCTTCCATTTTCTTCCTTACTCAGGTTCAGAGTTTTGACCCAAACCTGGGTTCTGCAAGACTGCAGGTCTGTCCAACATGTACACAGGCATGAAACTTTGCTTTTACAATTACTCCACTCCTAAAATAGTGCAGTAGTATATGCCTCTGCATAACCTGATAGAAAAGCCAGTGTATGGAAATCAATGAAACCTGAGGATTCTAAGCAATTAATTAAACATACGTGCTTAATGAAAACTACATATAGCAACCTAAAAGACAGACTTACAGAGTTTGACTCATGTTTTCCTCCTTTTTTTCCCCTCCCCACCAAAGGTACATAAAATAAAGCAAGAGGATGAATGTAAAAAAAATACAGGTTAAACTCACCTAAATTAGAACTCATTACTATTTGCTCACTCAAATAAGGACAGATGCAGCATGAATTATCTATTAGTACTTGATACTTACTGTAAGATGACAAGCTCTCTATCCAGTACAGCGCAATGTCTAGTCTTTAAATTACCCATACAGCTAACCACAATATTCTCTTGTACTAGGGTACTCATGGTCTCAAAGTTAAGTATGTTGTTTATGTGATTTACCAAACTAGCTGTAATTGTGCAACATCATAATATCCTACCAAGGAACCCTTCCTCCAAAAACTTATGATGAAGGGCATTATCAATACGTGTAAAGTCTACATTTTTATATGCAAAACTCTATGGAGAATCCAGATTGTGACTTCAGTAGGAGTGCTTGGGTAAAATGAACAGGATCTGCTTCACAGTTAACACATCTACTTTGTAATGAACATAATATGAAAGTAGAAGCAGTATCTGTCTGCCTAACTCTTCATTGATAATACATTATTTTGGTCAGTGTGCGGTATTTCAGCTACATGTGCCCTTTACTAATAATTAAAACCACTTCCACAAACCAAACAAATTTAAAATTAATTACAATTGTAGAAGAAACAAATTTTTTACAATTATAAACCCTGATCCCATTAACACAAACATTTTTATGTAGAGAAGTAGCTTTATTCTTGAATCCTACTGGAATGCTCAAGAAAAGTAACTTGTCTTATTACATATATGTATTGTTTGCCCATGCAGGGTCTCAGAATATGTACTTTAGCAAATGAAATGCAATTTTAAACATTCTGTATAATTAAGTTAAAGTACAGAGAAAGACAAACTGGATCAAGTAAGGCAGAAATATCCAAGCAGATCAACTGACTTCATCACAGAGGCCTTCCTTCTTTTGAAATCAGACAGCACATCATCATTTTAAATACGCATAAAATAAACTACAATTACTTTCATTTCATGTGAAGGGTGAAAACATTCGTTGTTGCATTCAAAGGCTGAAATTATTGCCTCCTCTTAAATATCATAACCACACTTACCTTTATCTCAGCTACTGACTGAAGTCCTAGAAGTTGGACGACACCACCAGAGAAGCCCAGTAGCTTTATAGCACTTAGAAGTTGACTTCAAGACACAGTTCTAAAGGTTTTGCTTTTAAATGAATGCTGTGCATAACAAATATATAGTATCACAGTATTACCAAGGTTGGAAGAGACCTCGAAGATCATCGAGTCCAACCTGTAACCACAAACCTCACGACTATGGCCTAGACCATGGCACCAAGTGCCACATCCAGTCCCCTCCTGAACGCCTCCAGGGACAGCACAGTAAAATGCCGGGCAAAGGCCCATATCAAAGTATCAGGTAATTGTCTAAGCAGTCAAAACAGAGAACACTAATTCATTAGTAATAAATATCCTGAATTATTAAAGATAAAAATTCTTTGATCTTTGTTTCAAAGCAATTTTTCCATACGGTTGGAGTGAAATATTTCTAAATTGAGGGGCCTTTACTAAGCATCTCCCAGTTGCTGAGAAACAGTGTTGCTATAGAGACTGAAATTGAGGTGAAAGCTAGCACAATAAAGCAGACAGTACGGTCTCGTGTAACAAACGGTGCAACTACACAAAAAGGAAAAATAGTAAGTTCCAGGGTTAATGACCTAGAATAGCCTATTTAATTTAACACAGTCTCCGTCTTTTAAGACACCGAACACATACAAGTGGAAGTAGTTCTGCACCAATCCCATTCAGACAACAACATAATTAATTGCATCTTTAACTTATAATATCTTAGTCCCTATGAAAATCTTGAAATAAATAAGAAAAGTGGAAACAGAAATGATCTTGTCACTAAGGAGATGTATGCATTTACATTTTTCTAGTAACAATTTAATTTTGCTTGAGAATATATGTTCTCCTCCAGACACTTTCTCCTCCTCATTGTGGCTAAAGAGACCAGTAGGCAAGGTTTCCATCTCTGCAAAAAAAAAAAAAAAAAAAAAAAAGGCAAAAGCAGTAAACACTTTTGCCAATCTCCTAAAACACTTACACATGCAAGGAGATAAGCAAGTAATTTTTGTAATACTTGAACAGTATGGCACCCGATACTAGGGTCTCAGGAGTAGGCCACAACTAAGCAGTTAGCTGCCAGCAATGGAAAGACCCTCTGCTTGTGTCACAATAAATCAGCTCTACAGAAAAACAGGGCCATACAAGCAGTGAGCAGACAGGAAGAATACTCCTATCTAACTGGGAATCTCCTGTCTGGGTTAATCAAGGTCAGGAGTAGTGGAATAATTATACTCTGCATATATCAAGAAAATCCTGTTGTTTCTGTAGTCTTTTCCTGAGAAACAAGCATGGAAAACCAAAAGGCTTATGTGCTTACTAAAGGCATCAAGCTGGGCATCAAGCTCTAAAGTTTCCCCATACTTTAGCCTGCCCTCAATGCAGAAGAACAGATCACAGTACAGTAAATGATGATATAAAAGTACTGGAAAGTATTTGAAGGAAGGGGGAAAGAAATATAACCATGGAAAAGGCCTGTAGGACCTAAAAGCAGAAAGAAATGGCTAGAGAAAACAAAAATTAAACACATTTAAAAGTTTGTCTGTTCTTACTTTGATGAATAATTCTTCTTTCCATCATATAATCTCAAGAGGACTTAAAAAACAAAATAGGTAGCAGCACAGAAAGACTTGGGAGAATATGTGGTTTTATTCTGCATGGGAAAAGCAGATTGTTTATTCAGAGGGCTTTTGCCATGGCAGTATTACATGGCCTATAGCCTTCCCACATGCTCCTAAATGTTAGGAAGGGATACTGGAATTGTTCTGCAGACTTTTAGATAAAACTCTCACATCACTATGTATTTTTAAAAATTAATTAATTATAAACTTAGTGTGTCATTAACAAATTGAAATGGCTTAATAATTTATAATGTAGGGACCTCTAAGAGATCTTTCAAATACTGTAACTGAAAGAAGTGGCAGATGTGGCCACCACTTACAGACATTGCTTTCTTTATGGAAAGTAACAATATCTCTTTTTCAGCTTACTGTCTGTGTGTCTCAACCTCTTCTTCTGACAGCCTTATAGGCCAAACATACTGAACAAACTGCTTAGTACTGTAACAAAGAGAAAGCTGAGAAGTTTGAGTTCCATTTTACAGTATTTTTTCCTCTGTTAGAAATTCAACTCATTATTTCTAGACAGTATAGTAAAGAATAGCTTCATAAACATATAGTAGGCCATATGGTGAAAGTACTTTTCTAGTAATAATTTATTTGGTTAAATAGATTTTATATTTACTAAGAACCTAAGACAAAAGAAATGTATTATGTATGCTCAATTTTTATATTCATGAAGTGTGAATGACACAGTGGAAACATTAAAACAAGGTTGCTACCAAGCAGGCTTTCACTTCCTGTCACCATGCCCCAGGCACGGTCAGGATACATCAGACAAACACTTGTTATTGTAATTCCTTCCTGGAGGATTTTGCATCCATTTTAAATGAAAGTGGTATAAGAATCCATTTACTGAAATTTTCACTTAAAACTTGATCTCACCTTTTATGGTGAGAAAAACACCTTGAAGCAAGTATGTTTTACTAGTGCTGCATTTCTTCTGTTTCCTTTAAAGCAATTTGCTTTTCCTGAATGGGGGAAAAAAAAGAAAAAGAAAAAGGGCAGTTTTAGTATAACCCATTCTTTTCATCCACTGTAATTTCCAGCACAAACTTACAATATGTACAATATGTAAAATAGTCCTCACATGTTACTAGTATGACTGAAGATCACAAAATCCAGTTGAAGCTAGAATGGGGAGCTTGAAATTAGTCTTTTTAGTCCTTTAATATTTAATCAAATTATTATATTCTAAGTGAACATGAAGTTCATGATGAAATTACTGCTCACTGATTTTGTATTTTCTGAAAAATCTCTAATTCCAATAAAATCTGGTCTTGACTCATGCTGAATCACAGCCACAAAGACCCTAAAAAATATGTCTCCTGGCATAGTGGTCTGAATCACAAGCAAAATCAACATCAGCAGCACAGACCGTAGAAACAGTAAATTAATATTATTATTTCTGTTTGGCACACAGCCTGCAGAACTTGGAATGCAAATTCAACACTTACATAGGTAAATCTGTTTATCAGCTCCTTCTTGGGCAACAGAACAGTTGTCTGTTCATTTCAATACATAAATAATACCTTACACTTTTAAATACCTGGTATTTACCATGCCAAAGTGCATGCGAGCAGATTGTACATCTACAACTGTACACCTAACACTTGGAACAAAGCTATATTGCAAGGGACCCATAGGTTGCAGAATGGGCATACTACCAGATACAAAAAATCATCACCTGAATCAGCTCATGGGCTAAACAGCCCAGAACTTCTTGGGTTGTTTCATTAATTTCTAATTCTGTCATGACTTCCCAGTTACCATGCTGGAACCTCACTGGCATAGAAAAGACAATTCCTTCAGGAACACAAAACTGACCTGAAGTAGAAGAAAAAACCCAAGATTAAGTCCTACAGAGTTGCAAAAATCTGCAACTGTAAGATCCTAGTATAAATGCAGACTGCATTTGTCGGTGCAGAGTTCAAAGACAAGAGAGTTCCCCTTTCACTGTACCTTTGTATTTTAGATGTATGTGACTTTGAATTGGAAAGGACCTCTAAAGGTCTTAGGGTTTCTACCACCTCACTAAGCAATCTTGTTCCAGCATTTCACCACCCTCACAGTATAAAACTTCTTTCTTTTATCTAATCTAAATTTTCCCTTCTTTTAGCTTAAAACCACTGCTTCTTGTTCTATGACAACAGGCCCTGCTAAAAAGTCTGTCCTCATCTTTCTTATAAGTCTCCTTTAAGCACTGGAAGGCCACAGTAAGGTCTCCCCAGAGCCTTCTCTTTCCAGGCTGAACAACCCTAACACTCTCAGTCTTCACAGCAGAGATGTTCCAGCCCTTAGGTCATATTTTTGGCCTTCCTCTGGACTTGTCCCAGCAGGTCTGTGTCTTTCCTATGCTGTATTTGAAATGCTGTAACAATTTTACATCTTTAAAAGGGGGGAAATATTTACTTTATTTCATAGAAAGAATAAATGAAGAAAGAATTTATTGGTCCATGTAACTACACAAGAACACGTTTGCATAGCTTAGGCCCCAAGAACTATAAATAGTCCTTGACAGAACACATATACCAGGAAAGTATTTAAACTAAAAGACTAAGGCAATCTGCAACAAGATAACATTAACTAAGAGATGCTTATAAGAAGTGAGTATCAAATTACAAGTTCTGGAGAGTAAAATTTCATAGATTTGGAGTTTCTTATGCTGAAAAAATATCCCTCAGCCTCCTATTACATCTTGATTCGGTTTACACATTGATATTTAAAAATCTAGATTTAAAAATAATGCTCTACATCCTGGGGAAAGCTATTAAAGATTAACCCAGAAAACTAGATTTACCTGTAGTAAGTACTCCCACAGAAACAACCTCCCCAGGAGGAGAGCCATGATACCAGTATCTCAGTACAGTGGCTACTGCATGAGCAGGCAACATTCCTACACAACGGTTGACCTGGGAACTCAGTGAACTCTGTGCAGACTGAAGTTCTGAATGGACCCATTCACTACCAGCAAAAGAGAGGGGGTTGGTGGAGAAGAAAAAAATTAAGGTGACTAAAGGATGAGTAGTTTTTTAGAGGCAAAAAGATAATTAAACCTGTAGGAAGAAAACAGTCAAAACTTACTCAAACTTCACTGTTGAAGGCAAGGCACCTAAAGACAGAAAAAAATAGGATCTAACAAAAAATGGTTCAAAAGGTAGCACTAAAGCACTTACCTATGAAAGTTAAGTAATTTACTCAAGTTGTAATCTTTATTATTATTAATGATTATGTCACTATGTATTACCATCTTATGTAAAAGACAACCACAAACCGTAATTTCCCTATGCTTATCACAACACAAGTATAGGATAAAATGAATGTCTGCTACCCAGTAAATGCTAGGTTTAGACCAGAGGCGGAGCTCAATATAGTCAGATATGAGGGTATGTCACATCTGCTGCCCTATCACTGTACTCATCCTTTCTTCGCTACTTCTCTTCCTACAAGAAGCTATTTGGCTGCCTAGTATCCTTTTTATATATGTTAACAGATTGCCTGTTTTGGGTAACTGACTGCACCAGCATGTTCAGGCCATATGTTTAGTGGGAATTCAGGTACTTCAAGATGCAGATACATTTAGTATCATTTCAAAATTTCTTCATGCATACTAGACATCTAAGCTACTACCCAAACTTCCACTACATTTTATAGGCTGCTTGGAATATGATAGAAGAGAAACACACTTAGTATGGAGGAGAATATAGTTATAAACAATGCTGGCAGGAGAGTCAGAGCTATATATATAGCACTAGGCACTACTCATCTTCTTTTGCAGACAGAGTACTTCAACTTGAGTTTTCCTTTAAGTATAGAGCTAGTCAGTAAAGATAAATCTTGAAAACAAAATCTTCTCTTGATACTTATTAAACATGAACTAATAGCAGTTATTTGGTTTTATTAAAATAAAAAAAAAATTCTGTACTGTACCTATCATGAATCATGTTCAACAAAGGATGTGGAAAATCACCTGGGCCCCAAATAGCACAATCATATCCATAAAGTTTTGCATGTGACAAATCAATATAGTTGCGGCCAGTAATATTGCCCCAAACAATCACATCTTTAACACCTGTAACAGAAGAAAATACAGAGATGAATGAAGAGATAGACTCATACTTTCACAATGTAGGCTGGACTAGATGACCTTCGTAAGTTCCCTTCATGATGAATTATCTTTAAGTGTCCTGCCTTGACAGGAGAAATGGTTTGATCTGAAAGTTTCATCATAACATATGAGACCCCATCATAAGCTGAAAAAACCCTATCATTTGTATCATGTTATTGTACAGAAAAACAAAACCCAGCAAATACTTAGATGTCAAAACCCAAACCAAATCATATTGCATGCATGCAATCCTGTACATGCATATATAGAAAAGAACCATTAGAAAAGTCCAAAACTACCTGCTTTGGTGCAAAAGGAATTTCTCAACCTGCTGATAGGCTATTTAGCCTATTAACCTACTTTTATATTTTATTAGGCTCCAAAATACCTAGACTTGTCACTGAAGACCAGTTCCTACTCCTTCTCCTGCAATGTTGAAAGAATCCTGGTGCTGAGCAAACTATTGGACCACACCTTTGCCATGCAGTGCAGCACCATGAAAACATAACCAAGATGCAACAACTGACCTGAGAAAGAAAAGTAATTAACCCTGAAATAATAGTACAACAAAGTTCTACTGTACTCTCATTATCTGCACAGCAGTATGTTGCTATGTTAATTCACAGCTATTTTGTGTGTCTCCAATACTACAATTCACTGCAGACTGCAAATGCAATCTTGAAATCTTAGTCTTTGACCCACAACACAGCTCAGCCCTTCTTAGTATAGTTCCAGCAGAAACACACACCTAAGTGGCAGGGCTGAGTCTCCAAGCATTAGCAAAATACCTAAAATTCACAGAATCAAGCACACACCCAGAGAGTGGCTATCAGGGAATGGTAGCACCTGGTAGTCACATCCTGGCATTCTGTACAGCCATTCCATTCAGTGAATGCACTGCTCTAGCTGCATTTCTACACCCACATCAACTGTATTCTGCAAAGAAATATGTACTCTCAAAGGCATCCATCCACTGAATTACCCAAATGCTACCAGAACACATAAATATTCACCTGCAACATTCATATTCAGCTTCCTGGCTAGCATGGCTTTAGCCACACTTTCCCATGATGTTGCAACAGCAATGACATTCTCAGGTTTAATGGACGGGCCATATGTCATGATCAGCACTGCCTTAAGGTTCACAAAGTTTTTTCCTGATGAAATTACTCTGACCTCACTCTTGGCATTCTTCTCAATCAGGGGGCATATACTTGGCAGATCTCACTCACTTCTCTAATGTAGTTCTCAAGGGACTGGACTTCATGGTTTAAAAGGACATCATCAAGAACAATGACAATATCAGCTTGAACAAAGCCTCATGTATTTCAGTGTGCTCTGAAATACTGTGGAGGAGTGGGAATGCCATGTCTTCAGCTTCCATTACGATACCACAAAGAACTTCCTTAAACTTGTCAGTGTCAAACAAATGGATACTGATATCTGTGGTCATCCCAAACACTTCTCCATTTGCCAACAGAGGGATCAGCTGATAACAGACTGGAGATGATGCGCTGATAAAGAGAAGGATATAGAAAATTTATAGTTGATGATTAACCTTTGCTGGTTTGGACATATTAGATAAATAAACACAGAGATCTCTTGCAGTTGATTATGTTTGAATAGACCATTACCTTGAATTATTTTTTTGCTCTGTCATTTTAACAGGTTAAAACATTTGGGTCCACCTTTCATTTGAAGTTTTTTTCATCCTACATATGTCAGTTAACTGATACTTTTACTTAAAAGTTGGTGACTTTAAAGAACCACTATTTTTTAAGGTGTTCTATTAGGGCTACCAGAAACACAGAAATTTCTAAAGTTAGAACTGCACGGTACTTTTCACTTACTTCAATATTTCCAAAAATATTTAAGCAGGATAGTTGCATTACAAAATTTGTGGCTTGTTTCTGTAATCTCAGGTCTAAATGTTGCCTTTTTACCTCTTTACCTTGAACTGGTGCAAAACATAACAAAAGAAGAAATAATTTCTAAATGATATACTGAATGTTCATAGTGAGGGGTGTAGAACCCAATTCAAATAGGCAATTACAGGATTCACGTATAACTTCAGATGGTTACACATGTTATATATGACAGGAAAAGTGCATTATCCTGAAGCTGAATGAAACTTCATAGATACTGATTTTGCTCTTACCTGGTGATCCAGATCTGCAAAGGCTTGACAAGACTTTTAATCTCTTCCTCCTCTTTTTCAATTTCAATATATGTCTTCAGGTTCTCCTCACCAATGTCTAACATTTCTCATCCAGCATCACTGAGGTGATGCCATAATAGCGCTAAGAACAAAAAGGATGATCTGTAATCAGATTACAACCCAGACAGACAGATAACATTAGGACAGCTTTGTTTCACATTTAAAGGAGGAATAAAACCCAACATTATTAGAATAGAAAGTAAAATATGGGTTTACAGTATTAAAGGCAGCTCTTTACCTGAGCATGTTCCAGAAAATCATTAACTCCTCCCAGAAGCCGACCTTTCCTCCTCGGTCCAATAGTTCTCTCCAAATGATAGGAGACTGTCTATGTTCCCATCCATTCATTTCACAAATATCATGAAGCCACTGCTAATGTAAACATCCCCCCCCAAAGGTTTTAATACTTCTTCACATTTGATAACACTGATATTTCAGCTATAAACCTTACTATTTCTTCTCAAGACATAATTACAAAGTGCTTCACAATGTACATATCAGCATGTAAAAACTAGGAAAAAAACACAAAGCAAAGCATGGTGATACACTGTGGCACCTCAGCAAAGGAGCAAAAGGCCCTCGTACAGCTGTAATTTTGCTCTGCTATACTAGTGTCACTGAAGATAGGAGTGTTGTGAAGCAGTGAGTAATCTGAGACTTCCTATTTAGCAGCAGAAGGTAAGCAAGCTGCAGAGGCTAATTGCTGTTCACTTAATTGAGCTAAATATATGAGGTAATAGACATCATAGTACTATGTCATGAAGGAATATTACTTTTTTTTTCAGTTCTTTATAGGGACTACATTGTAGACATGTCACATCTACAGCAAGAGTTCTCAGAAAGGTCTACCCACATTGTAAACAAATATGTGAGATTTAATTTCATACTTCCATTGTAATTCAAAGCCCCTGAATGTCAGAAATGCTGTTGATGATTAACAACTCTGAGCACATATGCAATCACAGTGTGCAAAAGCTTTACAGGCTGAACAGCCACTTATACATAATTTTAAAAAAACAAAATTAACTTTTTAGGATGGCACACATTTTGTGCCCTTTGTCTGTGCTGAGAGTCTTGAGAATGCCAGCCTCTCAGATGCAAACTTTTCCTCTGGCTACCTCTCATGGCCAAAGCTGTTCCTGCAGCACCTCTACCCAGATATCAAAATGCTGGTATCAGGAGACACACTGAAGATAAGTATATTTGTTTCTTAGTAAAGCACTAAAGCATCTTCCAACGACGCGACTTACTATCCCTTACCTCCCATTTGTCAGGGTGCTGAAGGATCTTGTGAACCCTGAAGTCTGGCAAGCTAGCCTGGAGATAGTCAGCCAGGAGTTCAGCTTTAGCATAATAAGGGCAGTCTGCCTTACCTGTGAATGCAAGTGAAAACACCACAAATGGAAGATTTTGTGACATTAATTGATAAGGGCTTAATGGCAAAATCCTTTTTCGAATTGCTGTAGTTATAAAAAAAAAAAAAAAAAAAGTTTTATGAGCTCCCAGAAAGTTAACAGCAGTGTATGAGCCAGCAATAAAAAGAGAAATTCGGAGCGTGAACAGTTTCGTCAACGACCACTTAAAGGGCTGAGAAGGCCCCAGCGGGACAGGGACAGCAGCTGAGGCAGAAGTCTCACCGACTGGACGAGCTGACTCGGGAACGGCTGAGGCAGCGTGCCGTACCGACGCTGATTTCAACGAAAGACTAAAAGAATAGTCTACGGAGCGAGCAGAGAGAAGAGGCGGCCACAGGCGAAGGTCAGCTACCGCCGCTGACTGCCTCCCTCTCTGAAACGGCGTCCGCCGCCCTGCCTCGCCTCACCTGCCAACACGAACTTGGCCATGAGCGCGGCTCCCCTCAAATCGCCGACTCGACGTTGCGCAGCAACGTGTCGCGCGCAGCAGTAGTTTGTCCCTCGGCCCACGCCGTCCTTCTCGCGAGGCCTGCTGAGAGTGCGTGGAGTGGAGGGTTAGGGTGTCATGGCGCCGCCGCGTGCAAGGTAACAGTCACCGCGCGGTGCGGGTCGGGTGCGCGGCGCGCCCGTTCCTCCCCGGCCCCCGCTGAGGAGTGCAGCGGCCGGCCCGGCGAGATCCCCCGCCGCTGTGTCCGGGTGCTCCGACCCGGTGCGGAGCCGCCGAAAGACCTCTGTCCCCTTGGCACCAGGCCGCGGCCCTATACCACTGCTACCGTACCAGCTTTCCGAGCGCCCGCAGAAAGCGAGTCCGAAACTGAGAGGCTTTTTCCCAGCCTGGTGCTCCGGCCCTGGAAGTATCTAAACCACAATTTTTATTTGTTTTTACTGCTAAGTGGTTTTACGTAGTTTCCCCGGGACTGTTTCTGCTGGTAGAACTCCATCGATCCTTTACTTGAATTGGCATTTCGAATCTGTTAAGGGAATATTAACAAAAAATGAATACTAAAATGAGTTATTTGTTAAATACTGTTAGATGCATGCATAAGTGGAGTTCTGTGCTCACTTCCAAATCTTCAGCCACAAGAAGAAAGCACCTTTTATGGATTGGCATTTACAGGGATCTCCCGAAACATGTGAACTTCAGGAACTTATTTATAAATATCTTGTCTTCTCCACAAGGGTCATCTCTTCGATTTCTGTCTCAAAACCCAGATGTTTTTAGCACAGGGGCTAAAATACAGCCAGAGAAGAGTACAGATGCTCTGGTGAATGAGCAGGATCCCCAGAGCTCCCAGGAACTTGAAAAGTTTGATGATTGTGGGAGCATCAAAGGAAAACATGTAACAGAGCATAGTGAACTGTTCTTCGATAGACTTCAGAAATGTACCTGTCCATGCGATGTGCTGGACTTGGCTTCAGAGTCTGCTGTTTCCACTAAGCATTTCACAAACTGTTTAACAACACTATGGAGGCTTTTCAAACACTTGTCTGATGACCAGCAGCGTTATGAGAAGCAGCTGATTTTTGAGCACCCAGCTTTTCCTAGGGTTTGTCAGCAGCTGCTGCAGAACTCAAGGAGGATGACACGAGGTGACCTGGTGTTCAGTCTGCATGCTGTGGTGAGCCTAGGTGTTCCTCAGAACACCCTTCTAGTCCAGACTTTGGTGAGAGTGTGCCAAGTAAGTATAAAAATCCCTCTTCTCATAAGTTTGGGTTGAAACCTCAGGAGGCTGTACAACACCAGAGAGAATTGGTTTATGTCATGGGGAAGTTTAGGCTTGAGGTGAGGAGAAAGTTCTTCACTGAGAGAGTCGTTCGCCATTGGAATGGGCTGCCCAGGGAGGTGGTGGAGTCAGCATCCCTGGAGGTGTTCAAGAGGGGATTGGATGTGGCACTTGGTGCCATGGTTTAGTCATGAGGTTTGTGGTGACAGGTTGGACTTGATAATCTTTGAGGTCTCTTCCAACCTTGGTGATTCTGTGATTCTTGGTTTGGTCTGATGGAAACAAAGCTCCCATAGTTCATTTCTGTGTAATTTTACTCTGCCTAATTTCAGAGAGATTTAACAGAGGGAAGTAGCAAAAATCATTACCCTTTTCAAATCAATTAAATTTGACCTTCTATGTCAACGCTTTTATGTCAGATCTTGTGAATTAACTTCTGGGGTAAAGAGAAGACAGCAGGTACAGATTAAGACTGGTCAGTTTTTCTGTTCTGAAACTGATTTTAAGTAATCTGGCATTTTGAAAATTTAACAGGAAAAGCTCAATCAACTGGATAACCGATGCCTCTCAGTTTTGGCAACTACTTTGTCAGGGATGGATAAAGACAAGAATGTGAGCGCTCTTCAAGCTGGATTACAGTGAGGAAAAAATGTTTTGCATGTTCTTTGTATTTAAATTTTTGAATATATGTGTTAGAAATTATGGGGGGAATGCCTGTATGTAAAAGATGTACTACGATTATAGGATTTCAGTGATCATGTGAGATAAGAGATAGTAATTTTTGGTGTTGTCTTTGCAGTTTCAAGCAGAAAGGCTTCCAATGACATAGAGTGCTAGACTGCTATGCAGAGGATTCATGTTCTGACTTCAGCTCCACCTGTGTGTTTGTTTTTTTATCAAGTCACCTGATGTATCCATGCCTATATTTTTATCCATGTGTAGAAAGGAGGTAGTGTGACTAGCTTTCTTTGTGAAGTATTTTGATTTGTCACACTCTATCCTGAAGCTCAAGTACACAGTTCTTGTGAGTTGGTGGAAAGCAGGAGATCCATCTACAGCTCTTCTCTGTCTTGGTGTATGGAACTCTTGCTCCAGGAAGCCATATGTGCAGGGATGAGTGTCAGCTGTGCACACAGTATTTTTGTAGCTGTACAGGTATATTTAAGGGTGATTCAGATATAACAATTACAGTATTTCCCTCTGAGCCAGAAAGAGGGGTGCTGGGAATGCAGAACTCTTTCATCTTATGTTTATGATCCTTAATGCTGTCATATCCCCTTCTGTTCCTGTATCCCTCAGCATAGCTTGTAGTTTTTCTCTTGCTTGCACTGAGTTGTTAGTGTCCTCCCCTGTTTCCTGGCTGCTTCAGAACATGCCTGCACATAGATGATTCTGTGATAAAAATGCATAATTTATCCCTCCACCCCACGTCCTCCCCCCAGGAGGAGTGTTAATTCCTTGACGCACAACAGCACTCACATCTGCAGAGTCATGTGGGCAGTCTGGTCAGATGCCCCTGCTGCTAACTTATCAGGCACAACACTCATCTGTCAGGATAGCATTAAGAAAGCATATATAATTATTTCTATGCATAAGATATCAGTACTGCAGCTACATCGTGCAGGCATGAAAAAGGAGATGAGAGAGTCTTGAGCATGGAACTACAGCTTTAACTTGGGAATACATTAGTGAGGAAGAATGGGAGTACCTCTTTCTGTTGAAGTGAGAAAAGCTCTGTTAAAACAGTTTCTCTCTGGTTCAAGACCTTGTGTGTGTTTCTTCATCAGGTTACTAGTGGAGCAGCGCATCCCAAGTGTCAGAGACATCTTTATACTGCAAAACCTGATGAAATGCATGGGGAAAGATGCTCCAGTCTTTCTGAAAAAGAAATTAGAGGTAAATTTAGTTGGAGGCTTTTTATTTCAATAAAGTCTGCACTCTTGCCTTGTTTAGAAATTGCACTTTGCAGACACTCATAGGAAAATGTAATAGAAAGGTTAATTGCCTTTGCTGTACGGGTCATAGTCCAGCTATATCTGCAGGAAGAACTGAATTTAGGGGCTATGAATATCCCACCATGCAAAGGGGCAGAAAGCAATGGAGATGATACAAAAGGAATTCAGGTAGTAAAATGGCAGTGCCTTCACTTCTTGTTTGGGTTGGCTTCATGGTATTTCACAGAAGCACTTACAGGCTATTTCATTATTTCCCTTGCCCAGCTTGTGGCTGGAAGACAAGATGACAGAAAACTGGTCTGTGATGGTCCTGTGTCTACTAATGGTTTGGGTCTAGAGGACTAATGGGAGTGACACACCAAAAGAACTCAGCTGCCTTATGCGTTTCTGAAATGTCCCCAGTGGTTGCAAGCAGGCTGTAGGATTTCTAGCAGGGTGTACTGGGTTTCATCCCCTTGTTTAAAGATGAGTCTGGAAACCTTCCTTCACACAAAGCCTGCTAGTGTTTTCATCATATAACTGAAGGGCTCTGAGTTCAGAGTTTGTGATGGCATTCACAAGCAGTTAAGGGAAGATGCCACTGATGGGAAACTGGGCAAGAATAAAGCAGTAAAGGGAGCTCATGCAATGTATTAAATCTAAGTAAATCTTAAAACCTTGAACAAGTTACCATTTCTAACAGGATGGTTAGAAACTGGCTGGGGAGTTGTTAGAATATGGAACTGAGAGCAGCATAACATTTCCACTTGTTAACTGAATGGTGCTATTTTTAGTATTCTGTGATTGCCATTGTAGACACATTTTGCATTTGACCTTTGATCTGCATCTAGTAAAACTACTGTATTTTAATAGCCAATATACTTTGTAGCCTGATTTTTTACTGCCATTTATCAGCCTAATTCCTGCTTCAATTAAGTGTCTTGTGGCATCACAGCTGGCTTTCTGTGCCTCAGTCCACATTTGTAGCTGGGTTTGTATTGAAGATAAGCCATTCAGCATACTGTTGGATGACTTTGAAGGCATACAGATTTCCCATGTATCTAGACTGCTAATTGAAGTACTATTATAGAAGTCAATTGTGCCAGTTATATTTCTGCTACTTTTTAAAGACTTGATAGAAGCTACATATTCGTAGTCTTTGGAATGAGTTTTACTGAAACTTCTTTTTTTTTTTAATAACGTATATGTATAAGTTACTGGGAACTTCCCTAGTGACACAGCTCTAGCATACTTGATCTGCTATAATTGAGAGTAAACTGAGAGTAGTTACTTTATGCCTTTGCTGTTTTTTGCTCCTTTTTTCTTTTATGTAAGCCTGAACAGGAATATGAGAAAGTTCTAGTGACAAATAACTTTGTCGTAAAGCAGTTATACTATACTTGAGGAATGAAGGATTTAATAAACTCTAATTCACTTTAGATGGCAGTTTTGAAAGAGATAAACCATCTGACATTCTCGAATGCTCTGCGTGTGTTCTTGGCTCTTGTTGAAATGAATTATTGTTCTGTTCCAATCCTGAATGCCTGCAGTAAAAAGATCCAGGGTAAGAAAAAAATGTTTATTAAATTTCCCTTCCTTATACCAAATTCTTCCTAATTACCATCTCATCTCTCTTTTCTGATTTCCTTTAAAACTCCAGAAACATCTTTGTTTTACAGGATATTATAGCAAATGCCATTTTACAAGCAGCAAGACAGAAAGTTACTGATCAATAATGAAAACAAATATGTCTTGTATTCTCTGCTTTTCTTACATTTACTTGAATTACGTATTTTTGTTTGTGTTTTTCTTTATGCAGACTTCAGGAAAAGGAATTGAATTCTAGCAAGAAGATTTCAGAACAAGTTTTAAAACAAATCTGAATTGGAAGTAGATAACTTACAGGATGTATTGGTGGCTTAGTATGATTAGAATATATGGTCAGCATATATAGATTCACATTTAAAATACATATGAATTTGTGTCTAAAAACCATTAAGATGGCAAAATATTATTCTTAACAGAAATGAAACAGGAGTATTTGTACAGCTTTTGTTTGTCCTAGTGGTTCATAAATGTTAGGACACAGTCTTGAATTACACATAGTGGTTTCTCCCATAAGACTTACCACACTCAGTACACAGGATGGAGGGCATACGCACAGTGAGCAGCTACTCAGTACCACTTTCTGCTTTTGTTTTTAGTGCATATTCTCAGGACTTATACAACACATCATACAAATGATGCTCGGGGGACAAAGTTATTAATTTCTGGGCAGAAGTGACCGCTATCAGAGGCTAGAGATAGATTAGGAAGGGCAGGGAGAGGCACATGTTGCAGGCCATGCTGGAGAGGAATTCTTCAGAAGGTTTTCTGGGTCCTCTGCTGTTGCTGGGGCTCTCAAGAAAGTATTCCCCCTCCCATTTCTGGGGACCTGGCCAGAATTGTAATGGCTGCATACTTTACAGGTACTCTTTGAGTTAATTTTTTGTAGCAGCAGGGGGCTGACCCAGTGGTGATACTGATTTTCTAATTGTGCAGCAGAGGTTAACATCAACAGGTCCAGTAATGGGGTTCCATTAGCCTGTTTTCTTTATGAGTATTTAGCATTGCAAGTCACTTTATTTGGTGCACTACACTCATTGGCTTCAGTTGCAGTTGTCAGCACTCATTCATCAAGAAAAGACAGAACTGTTTTATACTGAACTTGGAAAATTGCTGAGCACAACTCAGAGTTGTTAAACTTGGTTGTTTTCCTGTTAGGCCCTTAAGTCCTCTGGCAGAGGGAAAACTAAAGTCTAGTTTTGATGGATACCAATCCTACTATTGTAACTATGCTCTTTTCTTTTGAAGTCACTGTCTTTTATGCTGCATCTGCCCCTCATAGCAGCAAACAATCTTCAAGATGTTCAGGAGAGGGCATTGTTACTACTACTTACTATTTTTCATTGCAGGAATAGGTCCATTTTGTGTGGCATATGAAGCAGCAGTCCTGTGCAGAGAAGTCTGTTGTCATCTGCATTCAATCTATGTGCTCATGCTCATATGCCAGGAAGTTACATTGTGGTTCCATGTGTTCTATTTTGGCTTACACTAATGCTTTGGTGATTGACAGCCTCTGGTACTTTTTAGGCATAGATTTGTACTTGTGGCTTCTTGCTGTTTTGTAAAACCAAATAGATAAAAAATGTGAATTTCATTAATTAGTAGCTTTAGATCCACATCTTTGTTACTCCCTCAGCTGACAGGAAGTGGACAGCTGGAAGGCTCAATCAGTACTGAAGGGGCTAATCAAAGATTTTACATGCAGAGTGCAGGGAGATGCTGAAAAACAAGGATCCTGGAACAGAAGATGTTACTGAAACACAGTCTTCCTGCTTATTTTGTTAATGTTGCCCCCTTTTGATGATTTATCCCTTTTAGCTTGATCTGTCTCACTTTAGTTTTGTCTGCCTCTCAGTTTCTTCATGTGTTTTAGCTCATTTGACTTTGCCTACCTAGTCTCACGCTGTTGTGTGGTTCCTTATCTGCCCTCCCTGAGCTGAACCATTTCCACAGTGTCTCCAACCTACAGTTTCTATTGCTTTCTATCATTTGTCCTTTTTTGCTCTTCTGTTGCAGAGAATGTCCATGATGCTTCATTTCGGCAGTTAATTCTCATTCTGGAAGGTTGTAACACTCTCCAGTACCGTAATGTAAAATTGTTTTCAGTGTTAGCAGACTATGTTAATTCTACTGCCTGCCTTTGGGACAAAAGACAGGTGAGTTTGAGACCAAATAATGTAGTGGTACAAGCAGAATATCTGGTGCTTTCCATCTTACATTACTTCATGGTTTTGGTTGGTTTTTGGAGAACAGACTTTTTTAGGATTACCAGTCTGTGGAATTTGATACAGTTAATTTTTAAAAATGCTGTTCTATTTATTGCAGAATGAAGAAATAAAAAGGGTGATACAGTTTGAAAACTTTGCTTTCATTACAAATGCCTTTTATGAAGACAACAGATGGCATCTACTTTGCTGGCTTTCTTGAGCTTATAAATCTATCCTTTCTTTTAGATTACCCTTTTTCTCTCTGCCTTCGAGACACTTGGCTTTCAGCCTTGTGAGCTGATGGAGAGTTTTGCTGAGAAGGTGATAGAAGACCCTGAATTCTTCAACTTGAAGAACTTTTTCATTATTCTCCGAGTGTATTCACGACTCAACTATGTTCCCAGAGGCCAAAAGCATCTGTAGGTTTTCATTTAGACTGCCAGATAATATATTATGTAGTCATTGTAGAGTAATGTATGGTAACCAGTATTTGATTTCACTTGTGAAAGAGTTCATAACTCTACTTTATTAATCTGTAAGATAAATTTGCTGTGTCCTTTCACATTTTTTTGCACATAGGAATTTTTCTTTGTCATTGAAAATTAAGACCTTGGTTCTAGACTGATTAGACTACTAAATGTGTTCATAGATAGCCAGCTGAATTCTCTAGAATCAAAAGCTAATGTTAGATTTCACAACATATGATTATAAATTATAGTCAATATTTCTGGCTTGTGTTTTTGTTTAAAATATATTTTTTATATAGCTTTACTTGTGTATTTAGATACTTTTCTTCTGCATTTTGAAAAGGTTTTTTGAGACACTTGATAGCTGCTTGAATAAGTACCTCCCTCAGATTACCAGCACAGAACTGCTGAAGGCAGTGTATTCGCTTTGCATCCTAGGATACCTTCCTCATCGTGCACTTGATGAGCTACTGCAAAAGGACAGCAAGGGTGAACTGATACCGTCAGGTCAGGCCTTGCTTTGTCATGTTCTTGTGTTAAAAGGGATAGTCTGCCTCTTTATAGAATTTGCTGTAATTGCCTTAAAAATTTAAAAGTTGAAGAATGCAAATGTGATTAATACTCAAGTTGAGGTTGTCAAGACAAAGCTAATGTAGTGCTTGTGATCTGAGTAATCTATTCTGCACAGTGGCATCAGGCTTACTGTCTTGGGCCTCATGTTGATAACAGCTTAATAGTAGGTATGGGAGATGGGTGAATGAGAGATCTGTGTAAATGATAGAAATGTGTAAGAATCATTTTCACGCACCTTTAAAAACAGGAGGTCTTAACTTTTGTAAACCAACTTTAGTACCTTGAATAATAAGCAAAAGGGGTTTTTTTTTTGACTGCTTTGAGTTCTAATGAGAACTGAAATGTTTTCTAGAATTTGGTTTCCATGTTACATGGAAACCATGTTCTCTACAGCCAGTAGAGTAGTTCAGTGGAGTAGAACTGCTTAGAGTTTGCACAGCTGAGTACTCCTGAAGTAAAAAATTGTGACCAAGTCTCATATCCCTTCTTTGTTTTCTAAATAGCCTTCTAGATGTCTGGAGTTTATAAATCATTTCAATGCATGCTTTCTCATTCCATGTTCTCCTTAACTATCCTGTAATACCCAATAGCATGGACAGAGCTGTCTACAGTAGAGGACAAAGACTGGAGAAATGGGCAGGTCCCAGCTACAAGGCTTGAATACTATAATTAGGAAATTGATGATGTCTATTTAACAATATATTGAAGATCCTCAATAATATTCAGTGAAAAAACAATTGAGTTTTGATTCCTATACTGAAATTGAGGAGACTTGGTGGGGTGCTTGCTGCCATAGTTTAGTTGATTAGGTGGGTTGGATTGGTTGATGGGTTGGACGCAATGATCTTAAAGGTCTCTTCCAACCTGGTCTGGTCTGGTCTGGTCTGGTCTAGTCTAGTCTAGTCTAGTCTAGTCTAGTCTAGTCTAGTCTAGTCTATATTAATTTGCTCTGCAAGAACAGGTTATTAATGATAATAAAATGAAAAATCCTTTAAGATATGTAGATTCACAGGTTTGGGTTGGAAGGGACCTTAAAGATCATTTAGTTCCAACCCCCTGGCATTGGCAGGGACACCTTTCACTAGATCAGGTTGTTAAGGCCTTATTACATGGGAAGTAATTTATTTTTTTTAATCCTTTTTCAGGTGATACTTACAAAGAACAAAAGGAAGTGATGCTTCACTGCGTGAAAACGTGTATGGAACTTGACAGCCCTTCCTTCACAAAGCCTGCATTTGTGCTGACTGAGAATTTCTCTTCAGTCGCTTTCAATCTGACAAAGGCTCAAAATGCACTGATAGAACTTCTGGGAGATGAAGACATGTTTCAGCAAAATGTTCAGCTGCCATATAAATATCATATTGGTATGAAGCCAAATTATTCTCATGCTCTTTTAAATACATAATACTCCAAATAGCAAAGAGGTAATAAATTTACATAAGGTGCAAGTGACTAAAATTGTAACACTTTGAAGACACAGTCTTCTAATAGTTAGTGTCCTCAATTGTGGAATCTACTTTCTAGGATGCTTCTGTTAAAGTATTTACATCAATTTACTAAAACTTTGATTGCTCTTTTTTTACAAAACTGCTTTGGACTTCATGTTAAGCATTGGTGAGCAGATGTTAATTGTACATAAATCCCATATAGCCAACTGTTTTAGAGAGCTAATGTTAACACCAAGTCACATTAGAAACAAAGCCAAATAGCAGTCTTCTTTTGCTTTCTAACTTGTTTCTTCTCTGAAGTTCTGGCTAAGGTTTGAGTTCTACTTTGTGTTATGAAGTGGGATATGCACTTCTTTGATGGGCGATCATTTGATAACATTTGTTTTCTTTTATATTTTATATACTTTATGTTTTTTTCCTGCTGCTTACCAATTTTACTGTATTTGTAATAATTGGTAATAATTTTTTTCCTAAATATTTCTAATGAAAAACAGTATTACAGGAATATCTGAATTGGTATAACAGACTGTGACTGAGACTAGTTCTTTAAATTATTTAACTCCCATAAGGTTTTATTTACAGTTTCAAAAACAAATGTGTGGGTTTCTTCTGGAGATGTACAAGCTATGGATGTTTATGTTGGTTGGAGGGAGGGGAAAAAACATCAGTAATATGTAAATTACTAGAGAACAGCAATTACAGAGCAGTGGTGGTGCCTGTTAACTTTTTTTCAAAGGAGCAGTTGATTTCAAAACATTTTGAGTGTTAATTATAACTTCTTGCATTGTTAAATGTTTTATTGTTCAACTTTCAGATTTTGAAATCAGAATGGATTCAGACAGAAAGAAAGTGCTCCCAGTAGCTGCATCAGATGTTCATGCTGACTCAAGTGTTCAAAGGTGTCTCTTTTGACAGCATATTTTTTCTAGCAGGCTAGTTTTATTTGTATGTACTCCATCCAGTTACTTTGGTTCACTGATTTGTAGAAAAAAAAAAAGTAGTACTTGTTATTTCTGCTCACTGAAACATACATAAATTGCCATGCCAGTTCAGAGTAACAACTTATCCAGCTCACTACCTTCTAGCAGAGGCTGGAACTTCACATTTCAGAAAAAGAGGGAGGAAACATCAGAGGCATCTGATACTCTTATAGTGGATACAGGTATTGAAGTATAACTGAAATCCCTTCCAAAAAGATTGATATATTATGGACTTAAAGTTCCAATCACTTGTTTGTCCAATTAAATGTTCAGTTATCCTCTTAAGTCTCTAAAACGTGCAATTCAGTGGTATGACAATTCGTCTGCTGAAATATAATTTGAGTAAAAAGGACCTTTATTTCCTCATTTTAAGTGATTAATTTAGACTTCTGTAGAAGAATGACTTCTCAATAACTGAAGTGGGACATCTATCACTTAAGTAATGCTTAAGTAGGATTGGGTAATACATAACATTTGTGTGCTGAGTCACTGCACAGCAATGTATTTTGTATAGTTTGCCTTTTAGGAAAGGGCAAGCTAGTGAATTGAGTAACAGAAAGTCACTGTCAGGCTTCCAAAGCATTCAGCTTTCCTTACCCTTTCAAGTAGGATTTTATGGCAGAAAGTGGCTGATTCCCAGTACTAACAGAGGATGGAAGTAAATGCAGAAGCTTTTGAAGTAGAATTTTGAATGATATATTCCCTTCTCATTGCGGGAGAAGTAGAGATAAAAGGACTTCATTCTGCTCTGGATGTTTGGGTGGAGGCTGGTACTTGTGTGAGGCTCATGGAAGATAAGGGGGTCTTAATTATTTACTTCTGGATAATTGGAAAATGCTAGCAAAATTTGTGCAGTCCTAACATTTTCGCCTACCAAAAATATATCACGGAATCGTCTTAGAAATGTTTATTCTGCATTCATACAATGGAATCTTCTCCGTGGAATTCTCCTTGTTTGTAGGTTGGCTTTTCTCTTTGTTCCTACGTCTGCCTTCTGTGTGGGTACAACACACCCCCAAGGGAAGCTGGCAATGAAGATGCGGCATCTGAATAAACTGGGCTATCATGTGATTCTGGTAAGAACACTCTCTGGTTTGGTTCAGTTAGCACCACGGTGGTGGTAGAGCAGGCCATGTAGGGAATGGTGAGCCTTCTGCAGAGTGATAATTGTACATCATCTCCCCTTAGGTAGTACTGGTGATGTCACTAGGGAGAAATGACAGAGGAGCAATAGTTCAGGAAAAAGAAAAGAAAAAAAAACCAACCAACAAACAACCCCAAGCTACTGAATTGCTTTGTACCTAAAAATCCTATGTGATGTTGGCATATTTTCCTGATTTTTATAGAATAAATGATCCAAGTAAACTTGGTTTTGAAATACAGCACTCCCTGTGGTCTTTCCAGCTCTCGGTGCTTGGTTACTGGGACAGGGTATTTTGGTAAAGACCACAGAACTTATGTACCCTTTCCTTTTCCTTTCTTCAGGTTCCGAACAAGAAGTTTCAGGAAATGACAAATGAAAATGCGGTTGAGTTTTTGAAAGGAAAAATTTATTCAGAAGATGTGTCCTGTTTTTCTGAAGATAATAATTAAACTAAACTAACAATTTCGAGTCTCCTGATCTGTTTTTTTTCCCCTGTGTAATTGATGTAAGATATTAACAGAAGAGATAACAGGGTTTATTCACAGCTGCCTACTCCAAAATGCTACAGATTGAGTAAAGTTTGTAGAGTGAACAATGTCCACTGGTAGTGGGAGTTTTCTCCTGTGAAGTGGAAGTGAGTTTTTAGTGGAAAGAACTACTTAATTAATCCAAAAGCTTCCCCTCCCCCCACATCCCAACTCAAATTTTTCTCTTGAGCTGTGTAAGGGGAAGGAAATTACTATTCCAAGTGCCATTAGAACCCAGACTACAAATGCCCTAGAAGGATTCCTAGCACCAAAAAACCTCAGAAGTTACATGAGAAGTTTCTGAAGAAATCAGCCTCAGTTTTCATAAGTTCAGGCCAGTAGAGGTTCTGTTAGCTGCATGCCATTTTTTTTTTTTAACCTTTTGTTTTCTTGCTTCTGTAATAGATTTCAAGACTTCCTGCTATGAGAACATGGGTATGAACAGGTTCTTGCTCTCTGATATTGAGTGTCTCCACAACTGTTTAAAAGAGGTGTTGCAATACTCAGATTTGTTCATTACATACTGTGATGCATCTGCAGTGGTCTGTTATGTAGTGGTGGAATTGATTATGTTGTCAGAGTGTAGAGTTATTAGCAGGTCTGGAAATTGATAAGGAGGAGAGAGAACTGGTATGGTACATCTTTTCCATTCTTGCTAACATTTACTGGTAAAATCCATTTGTGCTGGAGTTGCTGAAGTACTTGGTAAGAGCTCAAAATGTGTACATTTGCCACCAACAGCTGCCTTGTTTCTGCAGTATAATCAGATCTTCAGTCACAATTTTGCTGTACTATAGCCAGAGGCCAATCTGTGTGAAGGGAAAAGGCAATACTTCTTGCAGTGACTCTCTGCTACCTAACGGTGGAGGCCTTGCTTCACTTGATAAGCTAAAAGCACTACAGTTCTTTGTCTTTCTGAAGCAGCATGGACACCTCATTAAGCTACTGCAATAATGAGATTTTAAAAGGTATTATAGATGAAAAGAAACAATGTGCTTAAAAAGTCACTGCCCAGATTCTTGCAGAGCATGTAGATGCAAAAAGGGGCATGTTTATGAAGTGAATTGCAACCAAAGAAGCATGGTCAGCAGTCTGGCATGAAAACTGGCTTTTTGGTATCTCCATCTCTGAAATGTAGCATGTGCAGAGAAACAGATGTGATGCAATTGTAAAACTTAACAGCCAGAGCAGAGTTCATCTGCTGGACTTGCAAAGTTTGTTGTGCCCTCTTTCTGAATCTGCTACTTCAATTAAGCATTGTCCATACAAATTCGTCTGTGAAGAAGCCTGATGAGAGCCATTCTGATGCTCTGAGCTGGCTGACTCATGGCCCTGGCTTGTACTGGAAGACAGCTGAAATACTCCATGTTGGAGAGTCAGGTAGTGCTCAGAACTGTGTTTCACGATGGTTTGGTGCCATTCAAAGCTGAAGCCCTGCAAGTTTATGCAATGTCAGCTGTGACTTCCATCTGGGCTAGGAAACTGCTTCCTCTGCTTCAAGCTGTTCACCAGTTCTTTAGTAGCAGGTAGATAGCTCCTGTAGGTAGCTCCCGTCTCTTCAGGGACAAAACCCCAGGAAGGGAAGTACACTGTACCTTGGAGTGCCAGCAGCCTGGACCAGATTAACCATCAGTGTGCACAAAATGCCGTAGAATCTTGCATTAAATGAGCTGATGACCATTTATATTTTTTAGCACCTTGTGAGCTTGTGGAAACTTATAAAAGCCATATGGAAGTCTAATAGTCTGCATAGTGATCATCTTGCTTACTAAAATACATTGCTTTATGCTACATCAGTGATTTCAGTTACTATGTCACCGATGCTGATTTGTAGTTCCAAGCAGTATGAAGCTGCTGCCAGAGAGATGTCAGAACTGTGGGTTTCTCAAATCTTTACATCTGCTAAAAGTCACTCTTCTGCAGTGTCTGGAATAAACCCAGGTTTCTCAGGTGTCCATGTAGTAAGGGAGATCTAATCCCCAATTTTATGCATTACAAGCTGTGTTTAGAATACTATTCTCTGTTACTGAATTATGCCCATTAAAATGAATGGGAGACTCCCCATGAAGACCAGCAAGAGCCATGTTGCTTGTGTAAATACATATTTTAACACTGCATGGATTACTTGGTTCAAAAAATGCAAAATCCCATTTTGAAAGCAAAACAGATACTAAACATGTTTTTAACTGACCTGCCAGTGAAGCTAACACCTCTCTCCACCATTTTCACAGTCTGCCTCAAGACTCTGGAACATGTGTTTCTAACCTTTATTCACACTTGCAACACTTTCTAAGTGCAGTGGCTGGAATTTTTTTGTGAACAAAGAGTGAAGAAACAGGAAGCTGAATATGGCTTTATTTCATACACCCTTGGCTCTGTCTTGTAAGTGGACAGAACGCAGATATTCACTCACTAATGATATTTCAAGGGTGTATCCAATCTGTAGTAAGACCAAGGTTCCCATGAAATGGAAATAGGTAATTTATTAAGTAGATTAAATTGCTGAGGGAGGGGAAGATCTTCACTGAATTAGAAGGCTTGTCAAAAAAGATAAAGCAAGTGAAGTTCTTGATTATGTAGCTATGACTTAAAGACAGTGGATTTGGCTGCACAAAGCAACCATGTATTTGACCAGATTCATCATCAGGTAGCATATTTTATTCTGGGCCACAAATAAGTCTGAAAAGTACGTTTGTAACAATCTTTCCTTCACTCTGAGCTGTGAAATACTGGACTTAAGTAGCATCCTGCTAATCTCAGAGATACTGTCTTACATGATCCCTGTTTTTTACATTGTTAGACAGTTTTGATTTATAAATCTTATTATGAAACGATAAATGACATAGCTGGCTTATCTGGTAAATTTTTTTCTTAAGAATGATGTGTATACTGGTCATCCTTTGAATTCTCCAAGTTGTATGAAGGATATCCACATACAAAAGGGTAAGAAGCTCAGATCATTGCCATGTATCACGCAATCAATATGAAAACATTGTGAGAAGGATTTACAAATGTAAGTTATATAGAAAACTTCAGTGGATCCAGGATGCTATTAAGCATTGCAGGCTGTGTGAAGAAATCTAAAATGAGAGCAAGAAACTGGAAGGCAGAAGATGTGGGCTGCAAAGGTCAAGAAGGCTTTTGCAAGAACAGAAAATAAACTAGTACCATCTGAGCAAAAATGGAACAAAGTATGTGAAGAAATTCAGAATGTGAACAGTGACTTTTTGGAAAAACAAATTGCTTCTATAAGCAGCTGGATTTGCAGACCCTGATGACCTGTAGTTCTCTACTGCTTATATTTGCTTATGTCTAAAAGCATTTTTGAGCCCTAACTCCAGCATTCTCAGGGTATGAAATATTCTAGCCACTGGTTCACAAGAAACACCCAGGAATTCTATTTAAAAATTTCATGTTGCTCTCAAATTGGCCAAGACATTCAAAAGTGGCTGGGAAAGAGGGACTAGAAAATGGATTTTTGTTAAGAAATAACAATCTAAATAAACTGGAGCTTGGGATCAGAGTATGAATGTCTGTTTCTTGGGTATTGCAACTGTTTCTACATAGACAAGAGGTTGAGCAATGACCTAGAGATGAGGATCTGATTAATTACTAAGTGAAGGAAATACTAAGACTTTCCTCTAATGCTACTTTTTTTCCCCTACTGCCTACTGCAGTAGACACTATTTTTTTGCTGCCATTTTTAATATTAAACCGTTCTCTTTGGACATAAACCTTAGAGCACATAAGCTTGCATGAAAGAGGTTTCAGTTTCAGTACCTGTTTACTGATACTAGAATATCTGCATTTGAATATAATTGCAGGTGTTGTACAGAACTCAAAAAAGGTGGAGCATTCACTCCTAGGTGCCTAGGTGAAATGTGCTGAAATTAGTTATCTCAGAACAAAAGCAGAGCCATGGCTATCTGTTGTTCTCTACATGCATGCTTTTAAAGAAATTATGGGGTTTAAGCATAGGTTTTACTGGATATGTAATCCTGTGGTTTTGGTCTTTGCTTGTATCCATAGTGGGTTTTGTAGTTCTGCAGTTCTTCTAAGTGATGCAAATGGAACTCTGAACTATGTCTAAGATCTGGCCTTCTTACCTGTTGTAGCAGATTCTCCCCTTTTTTCATTATTTCTGGACAACCACAGTATAAGGTGAATGTATGAATGTGGTGGCAACTGTAAAGAGCCGCCCATGAACAAGAAGGAGAATCTGTCTTTGGTTCTGCAGCGAAAGTCCTTGTGTCCATAGATAACCAGTGAGCTTTTTGTTCGTCCTGTTCCCTCTCTCTGAAAAAGCTCCTATGCTATACTCCAGTAACATTGTTGCCATGGCACCCATCGAAACCCAGATATGCTCTTGCTTTAGTAGCAAGATGCAAATTTTTATAAATGGGGGAATTTCACTTTTCAGTGCTATAGGTAAGGGGTCTATTCATGCCTCCAGAGGCAATTGCTGAACACTCTTTGTGATTCCTAAGTATATGCCATAGTTTACTCTTCCCTGTTCAATCCACAAAGGGCATTTGCTAAATTTTCTGTATTTGCCTGTTTGATTTTCATGGCATAGATGCCACTGCACACTTGTTGATGCATTTGTCTCTGATGTTTTAGAATATGCTCCATGAATGACTTCTCCCAGGGACACATCTTCTAAATGAATCTTCAGACTGGGTCACTTATGTATAAATAAGGAAAATTCTAGAGATCTGGAAAGTTAAGCAGGAAAAAAAAATGTGTGTGTGTGTGTTTGGAGATTTGCTCTGTATCAGTCTATGCTTAAGGAATGGCACAAAATAATGAGTGCTTCACTGATGCCAGCAAGAAGACTTCATTCTCAGTAGGCAGAAAGATGAAGGTTGGTTTGATTTCTGCTGGTGTAGAATAAAAAGATAACTCTCCAAACTTTCCACTGCTGGTGGTAGGCTTGATATTCATTTGTTGAATCTAATAACTCAGTATTCCAAAGAGGGGGGGGAACAACGGTGAAGGGATCAAAACCACTCTCTGAACAGTGAGTACGTTCTGACACTAAGGCACTAGACAGAGACATGGGCAATTCCATTTCAGCTCCCTGCTTGCCACCACTTACCTGTCTGCTCATGGGCAAATGACTCAGAAGGTCTTCATGGCACACCCAGTGTCCTGGTGTTCATACCATCCTCACAGTGTCATGACTTGAATGCCCTGCTTGGTAGCAGAGGCACATTCCCAGCACAGCTGTTGACTGATACTTCACGTCTGCTCCTTGTACAAAGAGTGGTAACGGATCAGCCATGAGCACAAAGAAAGTCCTGGTTAATTGTAAAGAAGCAGCCTTCTTTCACTGAATAACCCCAGAACTTGTGACCTGTGCAAGCCATGGCAATAGCCTTTCTGCAAACTTATTCAGCCCTGTAACAAGAGCACTTCAGCATTTCACTACCCAATCTCAATGCAGATACTATTAGCAGCAACCATTTTTTACAAAATCAGACACCAATACAAGCTGTTACTATGGCCTGTCACACCCGTACATACACAGCACACTTCAAACCTGCCTTAAAAATTCTTTTAAGGCTTATTTGCAAAAATACACTAGAAATTCTACTGGGGAGAAATAGAATGACTGGGTAGAATGGATTTGTTTGGCTCAGATGAGATCCACTTTGAGTTCTTTTGTCAGGCACTATTAGTTTTACTGATAATGACTGAGATTCCTCAGGGACATCATAACCATTGTAAATGGATCCTCATGATGGTTGAGGTGTTTGTAGTACTACTCACCTTGCATGGACATACATACATAACTGTGTGCTGCAAGCAATACTGTTCTGCTCAATGGTGCTGGTATTGAACAGAAAGCTGACTCTGTGTATCATTGATAGAATGGAGGCCAAAGGTTAATAGGAGCATGCTTTATAGCTGCAGAAAACTAATTACTTCAGTTAAAGTGAATATTGCATATATTGTTTAGGTCTAAGAAATCTTATGCAAGCACATTCACATATAATCATAAAGTATTTTAGTGCTTGTAATAGATGTCATTAAAAATAATGTTGGTTATTCCAGAATACAGTGCAGTAAGCTTGTCTTTTAACTATTAAGCCGTAATGGAGACTTATATGCCATCCTCTGCAGTCTGCTAGTAGCACTAAAATAATACTAGTTTATTTACTTAAAAGGTAATTATTTTATTTAAAAATACAAGATGGGCTTTTAATGTTACATGACATCTTCTTTTAAAAGGTCTAATTAAAACAAAGATACTGCTTTGGCAGCAAAAAGTTTACAAGAAATTTCCTTTCTTCGCAAAATTGAGGTTCTTGCCTAATTCTTGCACACTCAGAACATCAATATAGGATCAAATACTTCTGAAAATCCCTCTCCCCCAGTGCACTACCTCTAATCATGTTATCAGAAGGTATTCTTATGAGGAACAGTTTTCAGGACTGGTGAAGGAGAGCATGAAAATCTAGCTGTTTTTTCTGACAGTGGATTCAGGTACATTAAAAACTGTCAGCAAATTGAATCTTTCCTTAGATCAAACTACAAGGGCAGCATTTTGCAGCCAGCATGTATGTGTGTCATTGGTTCAGCATTGCACCTGAAATACACTCCTACTATTTTTTTTTCCAGTCAAATTGCACAATCCCTATGCAGACAGTTTTCCCATAGGAACTGTAGGATTGTAGGATTTTGTGCACAATTCCTTGGAAAGGCCAGCACCCCTAACTGCTGTAGCTGAACTAACACTGTTTCTTGTGTTTTAATAACAAGTGGAAAATATCTGGAGTTCAACTTGTATGTTAAAACTGCACAAAAATCTGCACAAAATCCCTCAGCAGTGACATTTTTCATGTCTTAAGGATGAAGGAAGAATAACCACCCAGGCTACTCATACCTATTAATGAAAGACAGTTCATTAATAACATTCTCCTTTCCTGGTTAAACAAAATGGTGTCTGAGAAAACTTCTCTGCCAGCCCAATACCAATACAGTTCCATGAGGATCTGCTAACTGAAATGGTGCTTGAATCTCCTGATAACAAAGCTGTCTGAAAATAGCATCCTGAGACTTGTGGAGAAAAGGCAGGTGTTATTCCCCTCAGTGACACAGCACACTGATATTTCCAGTTTGGGCTCAAAATATGTGAGTATGCATGTGTATAAATGCTGTGAAATATATGAACATACGTGTAAATGTGTATGTCTTGGAATGACTACATCATGTACCAATTGTTAAACTTGTTCCACTAAGCTAAAGCTTAAGTGTCCTGTGTCACTGGATGATCTTGCTTGCATTTAAGGCTGGATTAAATTAAACTAATGTTAAGGTTTGCTAGTAACATAATTTGAATCTAGTGTATGTTGGATGGAATTCTTTCTGGTATAAGACTGTGTTAAAACCTCAATGTAAACTTAATGGTGTGTTTTCAGTGTAATCTCAGAGAAAGAGAGGAAAACTCAGCAAAAGGACTCTGCAAAAGAATTGAAAACAGCATAGTTTCCAGTATATTCTCACTTATACTAAGATTGTTGCTGGAGCTAATGAGGCTTCAGAACAGTTAGCACTGTCAAATCACAATGGAGTCCAGAGAATTTCAGAAAAACCTTTCTCAAAAAAAGATGTGAGAACCTAAGACTCATCATACTGAGAGGAACAATGATTCACATTGCAAGCCACACAATGTCTTCCTAAATATTCATATGCTACAGAATTAAGACCATATCCTTAATATTGTAGAATGAATTGGAATATTTTGACATTACTCAGAAAGACAGAACTATCTTTCAGTATTTGTAGAAAAAGACAATACCTATAGAATGAGCTATTTCCTATGATAAGTCAATAGGAAATAAAACTGTCAATTCATTGTGTGCTTCCTCCAAGAAAAGCTACAGTGATAACCAGAGAATATTTTTGTAAAACATCTGAAGTATCCACCTCCCATTCTTAGTGGAGGAGGAGACTGGGATTTAAGGCACATTAGTCAGCATGCTATTGTACTGACACTACGGAGTGAGGATTCTGTCTTGGACGTGTATTGTGATTTTTTTGCAGCAACAAGAGGAGATTTACTGGATGATAATTTTCTCAGAATCAAGGTGATGATTTAAAAAATGCAGCCAACATGTTGATCATGTTGAATTCCATCTAGTTCTAGTTTTCAGTTCAGATGGTGTCAGTGTAGGATTTTACTATGGAACTGAGAAAGCTTAACATGATGATCTGATGTTTGTGAAAACACACAAGTGTGTATTTTTTTTGGTCTGCTTAATAAGGTCTTTGTCCTTGAAAGTTACATTCAGCTCAGTAGGAAATCTGGTTGCAGAGAGCTACAAGGATCAAATTCACCACTGTAAGATAATTGTTTAAAACATGTGCTGTGCTTCAGTGTGAAATCTTTAAACAAAACAGTTCTATCTTGTGGCTGTTGCTAGACAGACTGTATGCAGATAAGTCACAAATAGCTGAGCATATGTGTGGTGCAAGGTTAAAACAATAACAAGCAGGTCGAATCATTCAAACACTGGAAATCACTTTGACGCCAGGCCAAAAGCTTAGCTTGAGATGATATCAGTATGGGATAAAAAGAGGATAAACTAACAGGCTTAGCAGCCAGCTTGTTGGAGTCAGCATATAGTATCTATACTTCCAGCAGGAGAGCAGATGGTCATATATTTAAAGAAGCACCAGACAGGGAGCCAGGAGATCTGAATTCTATTCCCGGCTTTGCAGCAGTGTTCCTATGTCACCTTGGGGAGCCACTTTTCCCCCTTTTTCCTTAATCTTTTAAGTAGTGGAAATAATATTTGCTTGTCTCACAGGGCAATAGAGAGGCTAAACTGATGCTGAAGAAATATTCTGAATCTCTGTGAATAATGTATGGAAGACCTGCAAAGTAAACTTCTTTGGGAGAAAGGACACCTCACGGTTTCATATGGCATGTTTGTGCCATATGTCAGTGACCTTTTCTTTCCCCATAGTGTCCTGTGCCTTTTTGCACACAGTATCCAAAGAGGGAGTAAATGGATTAAGCTGCCTTGCACATTTACTAGAAAGATAAGCAGCCATCAGTGAGAACCTGACCAAGAACAGACTTTACTACTGAGAGAGATGTTTTTTATGCCCAAGAGGGCAATAGGCTTGATGAAGTTAACTGTTTGTCCCAAGATATTTCTGCATTGGTGGCAGAAAAATGTCTCTAATGGCTTTTATTCTGAGTTTAGCAGTGCTGCTTGCAAGCTGAACATTATGTACATGCTTAGGTATTGCCTTCTTTGAGCAAATCTTCTGGTGAAGTCCCCAAACAAGTAATTTTTTTTTAAATTGGTGAGAAATATCCATGATTATTTGCACACGACTTTAATCTAAAGCCCATTAAAATCAGCCAGACTTCAAAGGAATTTGAATCAAAGACCTAGTAAGCAACTGTCATTTCTTCAGAGTCCTATGCCCATTAAGTAAAATGACCTTATTTATCTTCATAACTATTTGGCATCATAGCAATAATATTTTCACCACAGAATAAATAGCTTCTGCTTTCAGCTTGGAAGTCATGTGTATCCTGATCTGTTCCATTTGTGCATATCTTTTTTGTAAGGAAAACCAAAACAAAACAACTTCTGGCTTCTTCCTTTATTCCTCCATTTTTCTTGTTCCTAGATTCTGAGTCTCTGTCAAGGGACTGAACCCCACAATTCAATCTCATCAAAGGGCACAAACAACACTGAGGAAGGCTCCAAAACATTACTCCACCTCACAGCAGTGGTGGAGGCAAAGGAAGCAAATGCAAAGGTTATCTGAGCAGATGTCCTGACTCTCAGGTGTAGAATATGGTCTTCAACACAAGTTTGGTTTTGTAATTCCTCCCAAACTGAGCTGCTTCTAACCCTGTAAACTGAACTTCCTTCAGCTTTTCTGGAAGTCAGTGTGGGTTTGGTATCTGCATGGAGGGAAATACGGGTAATTTCCAGATTCAGACTGTTGAGCAGATTATAGTAAGTGGCAAGAAAATGGGAAGGGTCTGGGTGTCAATTATTAAGAAGAACACACTCTTCTTTTGCATGCAGCCTGGTTTTGTGAGAACAGACTTTTGAGTTAAGCCTTTACTCTCTTACACTGAGTTAGTTCTGCTGCCTGTTTCCTTGATAGCAGTCTTGGTAGCAATGAAAGAGGACTGTTTTGCTGAGAAATATTTACACAAATACCATCATTACAATTAGTGCCCATTGCATGCGTACACAAACAAACTGACTTACTGGACTCTGTTCACCCCAAATCCACGCAGTTTTCTGCATTAAATCACCATGGGATGGCTTTAATCCAAGAGAGAAGTTGAGTGAAACAATTTCTTTCTGTAGAACTGTGCTGTATGTCTAAGTGTAGTCTATTAAGGAAGAAATTAAACTGTTTACTCTTGATACATGAACTAAGCAAAAAAATTATACATTTCAGATAGTAACTAGCCCACTGTTTTGAATATGTAATAAAAACAGTCTTCATGACAGTGTGAATGGATAGTCCGTGGTCAGAGACTGGCCTGGTTCAATTGAAAGTGGTTTGCATGAGACTGATGTCCCCATCTTTTTCTTTGCAGGAATGTTGGTTCTTCCTTTCATGTCTTTCTTTTGGCTAGGCCAATGACAGAACTGCAGTTAAGAAGTCAAAGAAGTTCTCCACAAAGGCATAAACACAGGAAATAAGAAAGCAAGGACTGAGCTTGTTTTACCAAAGTTCTCCTGGTTTTCCCATCCCTATGATTTTCATAAGCTAATCTTTACTACTTGTCATGGACCTTGCAGAGTTAACACTTTCTCTGATGACTAACAACTTGGTTATATATTTTCAAGAATTCAAAGGTGATATGTAGAATAATCCTTGAACCGCTTAGAAGAAGCTGTGTTACTATTTGTAAATGTTTGTGTTTTGGGTGGGCAAGAGAGATTTGAGAATCAGAAAAAGGCAGGACTATTTAAATTGAAGTTAATGATTCAACAAGGGCAGGCTCCCTCCCAGGATAGGTCTGGTTATATATTGTAAATGCATAAATGAATTGTTCAATCCAGATCTGTCCTGCTCTTTAGTCCTGTACTGTTGTGGCTGGGTCCTTTACACAAAGATGCAGATTTTTCTTCGGATCATCTTTTCTCTGGGGATGCTAATTCCTGGAAAACTCAGCTTGAAATTGCCATATGACAGGTGAGTGTGAACAGGGTATCATGAAGAACTCTGCATGCAGTGAAATTCTCAGTAACTGTGTAAAAATAATAGTAACATAACCAGTGAAGACTATGGGTCATCCTGCTGGAAAGCAGCCCCATGGAGAAATACTTTGGAGTCCTAGTGGACAGCAAGTTATCCATGGGACAGCACTGTGCCCTTGTGACCAAGAGGGCAAATGGCATCCTGGGGTGCATTAAAAAATAAGTGAGTCTGGCAGGTCTAGGGAGGTTCTCCTCTCTGTCTGCTCTGCCCTAAGAAAACCACACCTGGAATACTGTGTCCAGTTTTGGGCTCCCCTGTTCAAGAGAGACAGGGATCTACTGGAGAGAGTCCAATGGAGAGCTATAAGGGTTACTGGGGGACTTGAACACCTCTCCTATGAAGAAAGACTGAGAGATGGGGCTGTTTAGTTTTGAGAAGAGAAGGCTGAGAGGGGATCTCACACATGCCTATAAATATTTTGGGGGTGGGTGTCAAAATGAAGGCAATGCTCCCTTTTCGGTGGTGCCCAGTAAGAGGACAAAGAACAAGAGGTACAAGACAGAACACAGGAAGTTGCACCTCAACATGAGGAGACTCTTTACAGTGAGGGTGAGAGAACACTGGAGGAGGCTGCCCAGAGATCTTGTGGAGTCTCCATCTCTGGAAACTTTCAAAATCCACCTGGATGCATTCCTTTGTGGCCTGCCCTAGGTGATCTGGCTTTGACAGGGGAGTTGGACTCAATGATGTCTAGAGGTCTCTTCCAACCCCTAACATGCTGTGATTTTGTGATTTTGTCATTCTGTAACATTTAGGAACAGAAAATCTGCAAAAAGTTACTAAGTAAGCTACAAGCTTTATAAGCTTTTGAAAGAAAATGTAAAGTGTGGAAATGAAGAAAGAGCGATCCAAATCTAAGCCAACAAAGATGTGGCTGCAGTTGTAGGAGACACAAAAGGCCCATCTAATGTACCTCAGGATGATTTGCTTCCATTAACTGAAATGCATTTGGCTTAGCTTAGCCTCTTTCATAATGAACTTTGAAATCAGATGCTGTAGGAACAAAGTAGCTTTTCTGAGTATAAAATGTGTGTGTGTGTATGACTGGGCAAAATTATCCAGTAATAAAAGACAGCTGAGGTTATGTGGAAAAGATAGTGTCCTGAAAGAAGCTCACAAACAGAACCCCTGTAGGAAATATGAAATATTAACATAAAACCCCAACCCAAACCAAACAAACAAAACCCAACCAACCAAAAAAAAAAAAAAAAAAACCACTAATGGAACTGGTCCAGACAATCTTCACTTCAAGGTGTTCAGAGAATTAGATTTATTAATTGCTGATTAATGTTTTTTAAAAGTATGAAACAGCTATTTTTGATGCCTTTCCCATTCTCCCTTCTGCTTCATAAGAAAACGAGTAATATAAAATTATGCTCTTTGCCTATCTAAACTATTTAGTTTAATTTACCCTCAACTTCACAAGAAATGATAGGTCATTCTCCCTTTACAGCAGCTTATATTTGCTGGAAGAGCAAAAATATAATGTGGATAGAGGCCAGCTAACTACATATAACTGTGTACACAGAATTTTCTAAAGTAAGAAAAAAGTAGCTGAGTGATGAATGCCTGTAGACAGATTATATACCCAGAATACAGTTTCATAAAGGAGATAAAACCAAGCCATACCTACCACAAGTAAGTTCCTTTATAGTATACCTATTCAATAACTCTCCTGGAAAAGCTCTTAGCAGAACATACAGAATCACTGCTTCTCTCTTTAGAATATGCTTTTCCCCTTGGATAATATTTAATCTTCAGATTTGTATCACTGACAGAGTCAGAACCTACCAGTTTCACTGAAGAGAATTCAACAGACCCTTGGTAATGCAGACTTCATTTTTGTCTCCAATTACTGTCCAAGTCTGAATCTATTGAATACTTGCATGGAGTCTAAAAACACACTTGATCAAATGGTCAGTGTGACACTGGGTTAGCAGTACCTGCACAAAGACAAAATGACTAAAAAGACCATTTTTGTTGTAATTTGCTCCGCAATATATGAGCACCCAAGGAAACAGCTTGTGCTGAGAAGAGTTTTTAATTTGGTAAGAAAACTTAACTGTAGCATTAAAAAACAAACTGTTGTTCTCACATGGTCACATGGCCTGACTTTGTACTTCTCCACTGAGAATCATAGTCCATAATCATAAACAAGTGTGTGCTTTCTAATCTTAGTTTACTATTAAAAATCATTTCTCTCCACACTGGCTATTGTAAAAGGTTTATCAGTAAATAAGAGCTGGCCATCTGGCAGCAATCTGACTGTCTGGCATTTCTTTCATTTGGTGTAATTAAGACATAATGTCAATGAGGATAGAAAGATATTACAGGATATTGTTCCCCTTCCTGACAGACAAAGAGCAAAGCAAGCCTAGGCATTTAGAGAGAATAAACTCTGAACTGCAGCTGAGATGTTTATTCTCCTAGCAAAGATGTTTATCCTGCATCTACAAGGTTTATTACGAAGCTATCATGACTGTAGTACCAAATCATTAGCAATGCAAATGTAATCATTTTGCCCCATAGATGAGGGTCCAATAGTCAAACTGCATCTCCTGAACCAACAGTAAACAGTCCACTTTAACTATCAAGTTCTATGTGTCTCTGTCAGCAAAGGTGATATTTTTAAAAGAGATGTAAAAAACCCAAATCGCCATATTTTTCCATGGATAATGTGACTGAATAGTGAATTCTATTTGCATGTATATTATGCTGATAATTGCACATTTGTGTATGGAAGCACAAATTATAGCAGTTGTAGTTCAGATGATGAGAGCATCGTATATTGATGACCATAATGACCATGGCTTTAATAAAAAGCCATGCAAAGCTTTAACAATGAGAATTTCTGTTGCAAAAGCAAAGCTCTAAAATGCAAAATGTTCTCTTTTTTTGGTCTTTGCTGTGTAAAGGGTCCAAGGCCCACTGAAGTCACTGAAGGAGACTGTCAAGTAGTAGCTGTTGGTTGTTAACAAACAGACATTTCTTGAGTCCCCCAGTCTATCATATCAGTGGTGGATAACTGTTATCTCACCTCTGAGTAATGTTATCTAGTCATCAGAATCCACCTCTCAATAAGAAACTCTTTCACTAGAAATGTCACACTTGCTATCAGTCCCTGGAAGTTGATGTGAATGAAAACTAAAAAGAAATTATTTTTTTAAAAAAAACCAACAAACCACCAACAAATTTTACAACAAATTGCAAACAGAGATATTCAAATTACAAACACACAGATTTGCTGTTTCCACATTTCCAAAGGCTTTAATTTGCTCTTTGTAAACTTTCAATATTTTTTTCAGATTATGGCTGTAGTGAATGAAAATTTCACAGGGCCTTATGAAAAAATATACTCAAATACTGTATCTGTGTGTCTTTTCTACAAATCAAAAATTATAGATCCTGGACAAGAAATTTTTGTTTCCTGTGAATTTGAGTAATAATACACAGTTTTGGAGACTGCATTATTCTGTGATTCACTATTTGTAGAATAAATCAGCTGTTCTCATGACAAGTAGCTCGTGAACATATCAACCTCTTAGCAGTATTCATTTATCATGGCTATCTAATGTTTTTGCATGATGAAATAGATCAACAAGGACTCAAGTTTATCTGGAATAATGGAATAATTCCTGAACAGGGTAAAAAAAGAATAACAAAAGTATATCTTATATAAACAAATGGTTTGTTATATATTACTAATTATCTGGGTTTGGTCTTGGTCCTGCAAACATCAGGGCTCATGGGAGCAGTTGGTTTCAGTGAAGCTGATACGATGGAAAAAAAATTGCCAGTGGCAAGGGAGCAGAGTCATACTAATGCTCTAGCCACAGAAAACTCACATCACCTAGTCCTATTTGTAGTTAAAACATTCCAGGAATTCATCACTCGTATTCATCAGACATTTTTTTGGAAAGGCACTTGATTACATGTCTTCCTTCTACATAAGAAAATATTTTCTTTTGGCTTATGAAATCACTGATACTTTAACAGACATTAAAACTGATCGAGTTTCTCTGCTCAATTTCTAGGGATCAGGTCTTGCATATTGTTCCAGAAACATTTCAACAAGTCCAGCATCTTCAGCATCTCTGTAGAATTTTATTGGTAAGAATAACCAAGTGTGCCCCCCAGAAAAAACATACTGGGGGCTTGGGCTGTAGAACAGATGGACATGTACATTTGGACTGGAATGAAGGTTAAAGTAAACTTGAAAAAGCTTTACCTAACTTGCCTTTTCCTTAGTGCAGGGCGGTATTGCCCTTCCACTCCCCAAAGGAATTTATGGGAAGAAGTTTGTTTCTTTGCACAACTCTCTAAAGGTGCCGCTCCTTATCAGTTATGCCTGAGCCAATGCAAGCATTAAGCCTATGCTGCATGCTCTATGAACAGATGACTGGAGAATAGTTAAGGGGGAATTTGAAGGGAAACTTCTTCCATTTATTGATATACATCTACTCTGTCTTAATTTTTTTTCTCATTCTGAAAACAGAGCTTGATTTGTACATTTCTTCTCTTCACAGCTGGATTTGTGGAAACCCTTGCTGCCTCAAGATATCTGTGCTGGAGAAGACCTGCACACAAGGGTCCCAGCCCCTCTGGTGAAGAAGGTGAAAGACAGCTTAGATCAGCATATGATCTCTTACAAGTAAGCCCTCTAATTTCGTGATGGGAAAGACTTGCTCTAATAATCTTCCTTGTTGTCACAAAAGGACCTGGCCTTTTAAAATGAACAGTCAGCAAGTTCTGATGATAGGACCCAACCTTTGTTCCAAGTGCCCCCAATTTACTTTGACCTGCCCAATGCACAGATGCTATATATCCCTTGCAGTTTTAAAAGCACATTCCTCTGTGTTTTGTTTGTCCACCTTCCAAGTAGCCTGGACTGTAAATTTGGAGCTGGGATGTGAGACAGCCCTATCTATCTTGTTTCTTGCTGTTACTGTCTCAGTGACAGAGGATGGCGCTCAGATCACAGTATCACAGTATCACAGTATCACCAAGGTTGGAAGAGACCTCAAAGATCATCCAGTCCAACCTGTCACCACAGACCCCATGACTAGACCATAGCACCAAGTCCAGTCCTCTCTTGAGGAGGGAGGACATTGCTGCCCAGAGAGAACTCTCCTGCCCACTGCAGGCTTGAACTCACGACCTTCCCAGTAAGAGTCTTACGTGCTACCAACTTAGCCACATGGTCCCCCCAAACCACATGGTCCCCCCAATGTATGACTGTTATTTTGTCTGAAGTCAGGAAGCCAAACCTGGTACAACTACTACTTAGAGAAGCATGCTTTCCTCTTGAAAAGCATGGATATTTGAACACAGGGTCCTCTGCCTTCCAGAGAACCCAAGAATTTAATCAGTGTTACTCTAGAGAAGCAGTTTGTAGCTCTCCTTTTCCCTTTTCCATCTTCTGCTGTTCCTCTGGTTTGCAGAAGAACCCTTTCAAAGTCAATATTAAGCCAGTTTCTTCAAAGTTGCAGGTTTCTACCCCTATCTCACACACACAAACCTCTGGTGACAATTTCCCAGAACCAGACAGACAGCAACATTTCAGCCTGGTCCCTTTATCCCAGGACCCCACAGCACACACAGCTGGGAGCCAGAGGCTGCAAATGGCCTAAGGTCACACCTGCACAGCCACACTTCCTCACTAGCTGCCACATTTCTACTTCCAACCAGAAGATCTAATCCAGATAAAAAATTTACTCATAAAGCCAAATGGGATTAAATAAGATCTATTCCTCACACAGTCCCATTTTCACTTGGAACTCACTTTTCCAGATAACCAGTAGCTAGCTCTATTTCATATAAACAATCTTGTGGCCTTTCAAGGCTGTCAACAAATGTCCTGTGGGCATACACTGACATTTACCAGCCAGAGATAAGTTAAAGGAGGACTAGTGCCACTTCAAAGATATTTAGAGTTAAAGCTGATCTTGACATCCTGCATCTTGCCTGACAAATTCTTTTTAGTAAGTGTGATGCCCTGACAACCAGAGTAGGAGAAAGGTGAGGTGGGAGCCAGTACAAATGATCCAACATCACGTTTAGGTATTGAGGACATAGGCAACATTCCAGAAGATATTTAACCACTTATTTATATCAAGACTCTTAAACTTCTAATGGTTTCAAATTATTATAGTGGAAATTCAAACATTAAAGTGAAGTTAGGAGCTTAATTTTAATTTTTTCCCCTTGGACTGGGGCCAAAGCAGTATCTACCTTGCGTGGGGTTCTAGAAAGAAAGAGGTGGGTAATTTAATAGCAAAGCTGAAATTTGGGCTTTATATTTCAAAGGGGTTGGAAGGAGTATGGCAATGTTAAAGTTCTTAGATTCAAATCAGGAACCACCTTGTGGAAGGCAGTTGATGTGCAAGGAAGGTAGAATGACAGTCAGATATATAATGATAGAGACAAAAATGACAAATCATAATCAGAACATCAATATTCTGACTGTGTCAGACTCTGGGATTTCAGTTCTCCAGAGGGCTGGCAAGGTATTTTCCGTGTGTGGTTTCCGTTCATGGGAATTTGCACTGTCTGAAATTTAGTTTGAAGTTCCTATGCAAAGAAACATCAAAGCTCAGAGTGAAAGTCAGATGTATCTATTCTTAAAAGTTTCTTGTGTGTAGTTTCCAGAATTGCCAATCAGTGCCACTGACAGCAGAATAGCCTGTTAGTACTTAGAGTGTTGGAAATCAATCCTGTTTAAGCTACCTTCGCAATTGTTTTACTGAAAGTCTTTAAGAGTACAGATTTGTAACAGTGTTGCAAGGGGTTGATTGCAGTGAGAAAGAACGGATCCAAAGCCTTCTGAAGCCAAGGAAAAGATGTTGACTCCTTTGGCCATGGAATAATACCTGTGATATACTTCTTTCTGAACTAATCTGTAGCAAGCTCTGCTTGCATTCAAAAATGAAGGAAAGATTTCTTCTGATTTTTGCAAATTGCAGTGAGTACTTCAGTGAAGTTTTGCAAGTTGAAAATGTCTCCATAGTACAATGAAACACTACTCTCGGGTTTTTTTTCCCCACTTTTCCCTCCTTTTCCCAAAAGATAACATTTTAGACTTTTTGCCCAGAAGCAGAAGTGGTGAAGGAACAATGTCGATTTTGTTTGTTTCTTTCTTTGTTGATTGGGTTTTTTTGAAAATTGATAATGTTTAAAAAAAAAATAATCTGGTAAATGAGTTAACTTATTGTTAGAATCTCAGTACTTTGAAGTTTTGTAGTAATTGTTAGGGATTGCTTTCTCTTCTATCTCCACTCTCCCCTTCCCTAGAGTCCTAATTCCTGATGTGCAGGAACTTGTGGATCAGAGCATGCCAGGGGAGAGGAGCAACCATAGACAGGTTCCAGAAGGATATGTCTACACTGAATATCATCCAATGGAAGAGGTAAAGAGGAATGCAAGTTGCTGCTCTTCTGCAAATGCCACAGTACAACACAGTACAACACTGTGCTTGCAGAAAGCTCAGCTGAAGTCGGTGGAGCTCTTTCTGGCATGTTTTCTTTGTAAAATCAATCCATACTCTTTGACTAGGATCTTGAGCTGGTTGAAGTGAACATTGATTTTGATTAAATCCTCAGTTCCTCCCTGACCAAAACCTAAGCTCTCTGTGAGAAGTAGCCATATTGTTTTGCAAATGATATTCTGGGGTTCAGTTGATTAGTTTGCTACCTTTCTGTCCTGTTATGCTTGGTTGTTATCTCTAGTATTTATTGACTTAAGTCCTAGCATCGTTGATACTGAACCAAATGTGAAGTGCAATGTAATACAGTTTTGAAGATTAGATGGTATGACTCCATATCTGGTGAAGTCAATATGCTGGGATGGGCTTGTTGAATGAGATCTGGGATAGAGCATCAGTGTTTTATTGCTGTGATGTTATCTTTTATCACTTGGTGAGATATAACCATGTCTTTGCTCAGAGGCAAGTGAAGGGCCTTCCATGAGGCTAAGTGATATCACAGACTGAAATAAGCTCTGAGGAAAATGCTGCTTGTCTAAGGATAAGAATACACTTTAATCTGGAAATGGAGATGAGAAAGAGAAGGAAATTCTCACTTTGGATAAACAATTCTGACTATTTCAGATTTATCAATGGATGGTTCAGATTCAGAAAAACAACAGTGAGCTGGTGACTCAGCACTACCTGGGGAAGACAATTGAGAATCGAGAAATGTACTACCTGCAGGTAAGGGAAAAACCTTCTTAAAATTAATGAAAGCCATCTTCACAAAAAAAGCACACAGGAGAAGAGAAGATTCAGATCCTTCCTAACATAGTGCTCATCACAATACACTGAAATAATAGATCATTTTTCTTTTCTGTAGTACAGTGAGATTTGGCAACTTTCATATACACTATCATCATCATAACCTTGCTATTGCTACTATGCAGTGAAAACAACAAATTTAATGGCAGTCTTGTATAGAAATACAAATAAAACTGAAACCGGCTTGGCAACAGCAGTGCGTGAGGATAAAAAGTTTTATTTTGTTGGTTTTATTACTTTTATAGCATATTACTTTTATAGCATATAGCCTTTCTGCTCTGAGTATTCCATGATATTTTTTATTGGATGTTCTAGTAAAAACCATAGTCTTAATAATTGAGTTAGTTATTGTCTAATCTGTTCCTATCACTGAGCAAAATTAGATTCCTTGCCTTTTTGTGCTTCCCATTCTGAAAAGAAAAAATCCCGAAGTAAGAACCAGTCCTGTGAGTGACTAATATAAATTAAAAAGGAAATATTGTATTGACACTCCTGCACAACAGACACTTTAAAACTTTTGCCCTGCAATACTAGAGAGATGAGGTTATTAGGAAGCAGAACTTGTCATAATGATGTCTGTAATTATAATCATTTCAGAAAGCTCAACGGCAAATCAAGGCACATCCTTTTCTTTCTGTATTATGCCAGGCTATTTTATTCTAATGATCATTTTTACTCTTTCTCAGATCAGTCAACCATCAGATAAAACCAAAAAGATTGTTTGGATGGACTGTGGGATTCATGCCAGAGAATGGATCTCTCCCGCCTTCTGCCAGTGGTTTGTGAAAGAAGTGAGTCCTCACTTTTCCACTTTAAAAATTCATATTGCTTTGGATACTTTCTTCTGCATTATGGTACCACGAATTATGCTTTTTCCTTTAAAATATGGTTTTCAAAACTAGTACATAGTACAGATACCTGTGGAGACTGAAGTCCAAATCCCAATTTGAGAAGAGATATGGGACAATATTTGTTAGTGTGTTGTTCCCTCCACTTAAACTGATTCCAAAATGACTGAACTTGATAGCAATCTCTCCATTTCCCACAGTGGCTTTTGGATTAAGCCTCTCTGCATCACAAAGCCACAGTCCTTCTGGAATAACACAACCCAAAAATGTTCCACCTGTAATGGAGTATCTGGAGTGTAGGTATGCCATCATAGGGCTTTCATACCTGCAAGACTGTGTCCACATGCAGTACACTGTAACTGGCTACACTGTCACTTTGTCAATGGCAAAAGGTAGATATCTCCACATATCTGGAGATAAGTAGATCCTATACACCATGGTGATATCCAGGAGTGAATGATTCCCTGATAATAGCTCTAAACTAGCTCTTTCCAGTGATTACCACTAGAGACTACTCAATCCTCTGGTTTTTTTCTCTGCAGATTCTTCAAAATTACAAATCTGACCCACAGATAAGCAGATTTCTGCAGAATTTGGACCTCTATGTCTTGCCAGTCCTCAATATTGATGGCTACATCTATTCCTGGGAAAAAGTAAGTAATCATAGTCCAAGAACTAGATTGAAAGTTAGATGTGGAGCATGTTTTGTTAATTTAGATAAAATCATAGTAATTATATTTCAACAAAGAACAATGACAGAATCATTACTCACACAAATCCTCTTACAGTGTAGAGGTTTGGGTTCTTCTGGTAAATCAGCAGTCATTTGAGATTACAGGGCTAAAAATTCCTAGCAAATGTCATGAGACCTGGGAAAAAAGAAGGACACAAGCATAGGATCAATCACTTTTGGGTTGCTACCCTACTAACAGCTCAAGCCTTGTTGATCAAGTTAAGCATGTCTGGATGACTCAGCCAGTCTTCCCCAGAGATCTGAACAAGCAGATGGGTCTAATCACCTTTGCAGCACAAGAGGAGAACTGGTCAAATATTGGGCTGTTTGACTTTGAAAGGCTCCTGGGTTGAGCCTCCGTCTCAGGACAGAATGTAGAATTTGCCCCAAAGGAGTACAGAAAAACATTTGCATGGAACTGGGAGTTAAATAGACGTAATATTTACGAAAGTAAACAAAGTACAAAAGGCACTAAGGGAAAAGGACACATACAGTCAGAATCGGGGATGGCCTAGGCCCCCAAGACTAGGCCTGAGGTAGGCCCTGTGACGCAGCAGAAAATAGATTCCGGCCAGCCAGGCCTCCCTCCACACAGCCAAAAACGACGGCACCAGCTGAGAGCTAAAATGCACGAAGTCAAGAGAGAGCTGACTGGAAGCTCTGCTCCTTATATAGCAATAACACAGGAAAGGGAATGGGATAACACGTTACAACATCCGGGGCCTCCCTCTGGGGACTTCCCACCCCTTGGAGGAGTTTTCTCTCTATGGTACACCGGCTAACCCTTAACTGACAGTAGAAACAGGGATGCCCTCACAATCTTCCTTTTCTCACATGGAAGATAATGCAAAATGTTGGTCTTCAGTGAGTCTCACCATGTTCCCAGGCTCCTGGGCTCAGTTGAAACACCTTTTCATGCAGGACCCCAGCATGGCCCCACAGGCTTAGCCTACTACCACGTGGATCCTGCTGTCTCCCAGCATGCTCCCTGGCACGTTTAGGGCACACTACGCACTGCGCTTGCATGCAGAGCTAATTCAGATCATACAGGCAGTGTGGTGAGGTCTGCAGAGAACTAACTATGGAGTGAGTATAGTGAGGAACTATGGAGCAGCAGCAAGATTAGCTGACAATAAAAGCATTCATCTTCTTGTATCTGAAACAAGCATAAGTTCAGCTATCATCTCTTGGACACAAAGGTATCCCTCACAATGCCAAGTATTTCTAAGGAGTGCACCACTGCATGAAAGCAGTTGAGTGCTGCAGAAAAAGCATACCTCTGTTTTTCAAAGCTCGGGAGACTCGAGGTGCATACAGGCTTGTGGAAGATGACAGCCTGGTTGAAGTCCATAAAAAGTTCTATCAAGAAGCTTTATCAGCCTTGCACATAGGTGCTTGAGTTATGTAAAATACAGAGGTCTAAAATAAAGAAGTCTTTACACCATATTATCACTAGGCCCTATGCAACACTGAGTTATTATGTAAATGAAGTTCCTTTTGATTAGGACCGTTTTTGGAGGAAAAACCGTTCTCCACATATGAATGGCACCTGCTACGGGACAGATCTGAACCGAAACTTCAATTCCTCCTGGGGCAGTAAGTTTCAAGTACTTCAGATCATCAACACAAATGTAAAACAGGAGTAATAACTAGTCTCTGAAATAAGATAAGTTCCTATAAGAAAGGAATACTCATCTTGTTGTAATTAAAACATATGTAAATATGAAAACCTGGTTTGTAAAAATATTAAGTCATTGACTTTCAACTGGCATTTACTTTTGTGAGCAGAAAATTGCTGCTAATATAACTGTACCCCTAATTTATTGCATCAGCAAGCATCAGCTCTGGGCTGGAATGCTAGGAGTTAGTCACTTAACAGCCAGTATTTGTGTTTGCCATGAATTTCAAGGAGCCCCCAAAGCTTCCCAGGAAGGTGGAAAACTGTGGTGGTGTAGATTGTTTTCATTGCTGGCAGCCTGTAAATATGTGTTAAATACTTCAGTCTTGTAGCAAATGTTAGTTGCTACCAACAGAGTAAAATGTTAAAGTCCCACTGAGCTGTCTAGTCTCCCTGCCCACATAAACACACTCCTTAACACTCTGAGGTAAATTTCCCTGTTCCATCTGAACTGGTGTTTATGTGTTTCTCCTTTGATTCACTTTTTGTATTCCTCTCCAGGTGTTGGTGTTTCTTACAACTGCAGCAGTGAAGTATTCTGTGGAACTGGACCAGAATCAGAGCCTGAGACAAGAGCTGTGGCTCAGTTTATTGAACAGAAGAAGAGTGACATTTTGTGCTATTTAACAATGCACTCTTATGGACAGTACATCCTCACCCCTTATGGCTCAACAACTGAACCTCCAAGTAACAGTGAAGAATTGGTAGGGCAAAACATTCATCTTCTATGCTTGTAGAGAACAAGTACAGGTAGAAGAATGTGGCACAACTCTATTTGCCCTCTTGCCTTTCCTCCAGAGGAGATAGGCTTATTGAAGGGATTCATTCCCAGAGTTGCTGACACTCTGCACAGTATCATCAAGTTCCATTCACTTCAGAATTATTCTTAATCCTTCATTTTAAATCAGGAAAATTGAACTACTACAGACAGGGTTTCTGTGATACAAAGTAAGTGGGGAAAAGTACCAAGTCCTTTCTGCATACGAGAATGTGCTTGCACTATAGGATACCAGCACATCATACACACATAGTTGTCACAATACCCAGAAAGGATATTCCAGAAGTGCTCACTAGGAGAATGGGAGCAAAATAGGCACCTACTGCTTTGTTACTTGTCCCTTCAGTTTCTGAGTTTTCTAATATGACTTCATTAACATGACTATCTATGAATATTCCAATAGCTGGAGCAGTAATGAAGAGCATGAAGAACTTGGATTCGGACTCCATATGAGTCATTGGAGAACTCATTTAGTCTGTCCATGGTTCAATTGCTAAAGATGGTGTGATACAGAATCTATGGCAATATAACAAGCGTAAGGGATCAATCACTGCTGCAGTCAGCATCAGCGTTAAAGAGCCTGTTCTCAAAAATGCAGCCCTCCAGCTTTACAACAAAGCAAGCACCTTCTCTACCTAATAGCAGAGACATTATAAAAATGTAAAGATAATTTGCATTTTAAAAAATCAAAGCAGGTTTGCCCAAACATGTGTAATAGGTTTCTCTAAAGTCCTGAACTAATAATATCAAGACTTAAAGGTGATCATACATAAATGTAAAACTGAAACTGAAAGAGAAGAAAGTTTAGGTCCACTCTAAATAATTACCAAATATTCTGGCACTGACGACAATGTTGTGCCTGTTTTGAACTTACAGATACTTGTTGCAAAGCAAGCAGCTTCTGCACTGATGGGAAAATACGGCACCAACTATCAAGTAGGACCAACCTCTTTAATTTTATGTAAGTTTCTTTATATTCCCCTTTGATTGCTCTGTTTTTCAAAGAAGAAAGTCATTCTTGCGTCACAGGCATCAGCAGGTATTGTTCTGATGCTTCTTCTTTGACTAATATTTAATGGACTGGTCTGTTGGAACACCTGAGCAGCAGCATTTAAATACAGTATAACACTGTATATTGTAAAGCTGACTGCAGGAAGGAAGGAGGCATTGAACAGAAGCTAGCTCCTACATGAATTCCTCACAGATACATCACAAGGGACAGAAGGACATTGGTGATAGATCATCCTGGCCCTGCTGAAGTCAGCAGCAAAACTCCTATTTGTCTTCAGTGGAGTCAGGCAAAAACTAAAATCCTCATCAGGACTGTAGTTACTCCATCAGACATTATCACATGGCAGCTTCTTGCAGTTCTCTGTGAAATACATTGGTTTCAGCCTCTTTCCTAATAGGCTGGAGAGCCACATAACCAACACACCAGTTGATAGTCTTTACATAGAGGACTAGAGAGCCCTAGAGACTGTCTGGTAAATCCAGTCTTTTCCTAATAAGCAGTAAGTTATGCTAGCCACTCAGAACAGTAAGTAGCTGGCTCCAGTACCCATATGGTTTTGCATATTCATAGCATGTCTCTGTGCCAGTTCCTGAGTCACACAAGTCACCTACTGCAGGAGCAATGTGGAATAAGTAAGAGGTACCTTGTCCATGCCTAGGACTGCATTTTGCCATGACTTGTATTTATACTGCGTAGGTAAGAAAAAACATCTATGAGGAAGATGAACACTGATATGGGGAGTAGGCAGAAAAATTCCAGACATGATCAAAATGATGCTTAAAAATAAATATTCAAAGAAATTCTAGGCAGTATCAGAGCAGGAAATGAAGCACCAGAACAGAGAAATGGCCAGTCTCTCTTGTACCCCACACTAATCACAGAAAAATGTTAAAAACATGGAAACGCTAGAACTCATCTCCTGCTTTTGTACAGTACCATCTCATGGAGAGTTGTTTCACTTAGGAAACTCTGTGGAAGGCTTTTAGTATAACTAAGAATTGCAGCACTTAGAAACTCTGCTCTCCGCATCAGAGTGATACACAGATACTGTTTAGTTCAGGGATTCTGGTATAATCTTGCATTGACTACAGCAAGAAGTATTTTCAAAGACCATGCTTAACGCCTACATCTCCCCTCTGTTTTTAAATTCACAGACAATAACTCAGGCTCCTCACGGGACTGGGCTCACGAGATCGGCATTCCCTTCTCTTACACATTTGAACTGCGAGACAATGGTACTCATGGATTTCTTCTACCTTCTAACCAGATCCAACCAACATGTGAGGAGACTATGCTGGCTGTGACAACTATCATAGGCTATGTCGATCAGAAGTACTTCCCAGGTGGGGCTGCTATGCTGACCTCTGGCATGAACCTTTGTCTGAGCCTTTGCCTGAGTGTTGTACTTATATGGACTGCTTCTTAAAAATGGCTTAGAGAACTCAGCAGAAGACTCCCATGCAAAGCACACTGTCCCTTTGAAAAGACAAAATTATATAAGCAGAGGAACCAAGGGTCAAAAACTTCAATAAAAAGGCTCATACCACAAAATACAGGCGTCCACTTGTTGTTTTGATAGCTCTGTTTTAGAGGAGGAAAGGATAAATACCTGTGTCACTTTCCCAAGTTCACTTGCTTGCTTCATAAGAAGCCACCATATGTACACATGAGGAAAGAATATTACTACTCCATTTCATGTTTTCAGGGGCTCACCTGAGCCTATAGGACCCTTCCGTCACCCACAGTCTTGCTCTGTCACAACTGTCCCCACGCTTGACCTTGCTGATTCTTCAGTCTTGCTGGCATTAGCAGGACATATACGAGACACAAATGTTCCAAATTCCCACTACAGATAAATGGATGCCTTCCTTGGTATCCACTTCCCTTCCCTTAAGAGTAGGATTTACCAGGAAATATGGGGCCTTGAATGCTGGTAATGAAAGCTCGTAATCAGGCAATCACCACCAGCAGCCTGGAAGAAGCTGAAGAGTGGAGCTGGTGCAAGCATGTGTGGACGGACAAGAAGAGTGGCCCTCTCACTTACATGCAGTTAGGCTAGGGAAGATAGAAACTGCCCAAATTCTTCAAAAATACAAAAAGGAAAGGGAAAAGGAAGATGAAGATGAGGTGCTACTCCTACAGTACAGAGCAGAGACCAATTTCTTTGCATCGTCAGCTTCACATCCTCAACTCAAAATGATATGACCAGTGGCAACAAATACTCTCCTAAGGTCAGACTCCTCAGGGATTTCATTATAGGTGGTACATTAAAAGAACTCTGTTTGCAGAGGGGTGCCTTTCCTACCAAGCACCTTAATCCTCCGGGGATGATTCTGCAGAGGGACTGGAACCTGGTTGGGTTGCATGGCTCTCCACCACTTGTGGGAGCCTGCAGCCTGCAGGGACTTGCCTGGGATCCTCATGCAAAGCTGGAAGCTATGTGAAGTGCCCGAGGAAAGGTTCTCATTCAGCCCAATGAGCAAGGATTCTCCACCTGAGGAGCCACTTGAAAGGAAACGCCAAGGAAAGAGGTCTGCTTTTACATACAGGAGTCCTACATCCCAGAAGGGAATCCACCAGGCTAGGCTATTACAGGTAATAGCACACTTTTGTTTGTTTGGTTTGGGGTTTTGTGATAGAAAATAAAGAGTCCAGGGGAAAAAATTCAATTAAATCTCAGATTTTCTTAGCAAATTCCAATTGAAAATGGAAAGTATTCTAACCAGAGATTTTCAACAAAATATTTCCCACTTTGAGGAAGAGAATGGAGTTTCCCCACCCCCCTGCCGACTGCTTAAAGATTAGTGATGGTGAATGCAGATTAAGAGCCAGAAAGCTCACACATAAAGCAGGACTTTGAGAAGATGGAAATATTACTGCCCTCAAGTTATAAAGTACAGATACAGGAAAAATCAGTGATTTGACTAAGATCTCATAGAGGGTCCATGGAAGAACCTGGAAAATTCTTTTGTCTAGTTCTTTTCTAGTGCTGTCAAGAGAAGGATGCATATCAGTTGACCATGATATTGTTTAAAAAAAGGGTAAACCTCACAGTCATTTTTCCAAAGTACATCTTATTGTCATTTTGGCAGTAGCATTAAACAACAAGTCCCAGCTCCTGTATTCACTCTCCACAGATTATTACCAACTGCTGTAGCTAAATCTGTCTAACTCCTACAGGTTCCCCAGCTCATAGTCCTTCCAGACCAACCATTTACAGTGTGATCTGTCTCTCACTGGGCTCTGTGGAAGAAGGTGTCACTAATTAACACTTCTCACAGGATCATCACTTCCCAAACACGTTTAGTTTAGGATGTCACTTGTAAGCCTTTGTATTTGTATATTGTGTCTTTGGATCCATAAGAAATGAGAGAAGTCCATCTGGCTTGTGACTCTGAGCTGTCATTAAGCAAGTAGGGTTTGACCACAAGTATTTGGTAGCCATTTGCTGGCAAATGGCAGCGAAGCCCCCCAGTGCCACCAGCAGCAGATGGCAGTGCCGTCTGGGAACTGGTGCCCACACGCTCACCTCGCCAAAGCCAACCTTAGCTTGGGCTGCCACAAGCGCTTTCCAAAACTAACCCATGACTACACTGCTACAAAATTCTGCCAGCCAGGGCTTCTTTAGTGGATTCAGAGACATTGCACTGCCTAGAACCAGGAAGGAAGAGAACTGGTTTTATTTATCTTGGATATGTTTTGATAAAATTGTTTATCACTACAAGATACAACTAAGTGTGTCCCAAAGGTAATTTATATGTGGACTGGCTCTGTCCTTCATTATCTCCTCCTGTATTAATCACCATCATGCAGGGGAAGATGCTCCTGCATATGGCACCTAGGCAGGGGGATGAAGGGAGATTTAGCCTCCAGCATTCACAGCAGTCAAGAATCATAGTAGCAGAGAGGAAGACTTTGCCAGAAAAGAAACAAGATATTTAGCCATAATCATCTCAAAGTCTGCTATCATCAGCACACTGATCATGCCTAGGCTTACATCTCTGCCAGCAATGACTCACCCACTTTGCATAGTGAAACCACAAATGAAGGTTTTGTGGAAGCAGCACCTTGTCCCATTACCATTGCAGAACAGTCACCTTGCAATGAGTTCCTACAGCCCCTTTTAGAAACTATCATTGCACAAGCAAGCCACAACCACTAAAAGGCCAAGGCTGCAGCAAACTGATCTCTACAAGCATTACATGGGTTCTATGCTCCCAAGCTGCTGACTTCTCTGTGTAGCTTTTATGCTTGTAAAAGAGAGATATGTATGGCTGACAAAAAACACTGCAGAGAGGGTGGATTTTATCACCTGGGTTTTGCATAATGTGGATGTTTCTACTGTACCTTCCTTTTTTCAATAATCCATTGCCTGTTTTCTCTCTCCTGCATTCCTTTGTTGCTTTCTCTGACCCTTGTCAGGTTCTGCTTTATGATGAACTATACAGAGAGCCGCAGCCTAATTTCACAGAATCACACCAGTGCAGGATCATACATTTGTTGCTGTTGAACTTCATATGGTTCTTGCTAGCCCACTCATTTAGCCTGTCCACATCTTCCTGGATGGTGGCTCTCCCTTCTTGAGTGTCAACCTCCCCACTTGTTTTGGCGTTGTCTGCAAACTTACATAGGATGCTCTTGATCCAAGCATTCATGTCACTTATGAAGATACTAAACAGTGTTTGGTCTAATATCAATCCCTGGGAGAGTCCGCTTCTGACTGGCTGCCAGGCTGAGATAGAACTCTTGGCTACCACCCTAGGTATGGCCTGTCAGCCAGTTTCCCACCCACCTCACAGACCACTGATCTAGGCCATAATGTGTCATAATCCTACTGTGATAACAGGAGGAATAGGCAAAACTTTAAGCTATCATGCAAAGCTAAAAGATTCTTTTATTCATTGTTGTTTCTCCACAATAATTTTACCAAGACCCATGCCTCTTCCCTTTCTTTCTTAAACACCCATACTATGTTTGCTTTATTATATAATTAGCATTGCAGAGGATTAATCACTTTTGGTCATTCAGGTTACTGAATAAAAAAGGGCATCCCAGTTCTGAGTAACAGTGTTCTATATTACTCTTGTTATCATTTTGTTTGCAATACAAAAATAAAGATTGAAGAAAGAGCCATCAGTGATCTCATTCTATTTCATGCAAGGAGCTCTTCTCTCTGTTAATTTCTCCTCCATGCTATGTTAATTTGATACAGTCCTCAGGCTTCTAACAAGTTAGCATCTCTGCCCTCATTAAGGAAAGTAGAGAAATCACAGGGGAACTATAATATTAAATGAATGTGTGTAGCCTCATTTCTTAGAGCATCATATGATGGAAGAGCAAAAACCTACAGTTTTGAAGGGAGTGTGGAAAACATCTCTGTCAATTGACCTTTCTAGGGAAGCACTTGCAATGCAAGCTGTTGCTGCCTGATAAACTGCTTATGCTCCAGAAACCCACTCAAACATTATTATTTTGTGCAGATAGATTCTATTCTAAGTGGAAAACTCTCAGTCTTGACCCAAGGTACATCCCATCACAGCTATTCTCTGTTGTGTGGGAATGCTTCAAATGAAGGTGCTGTAATTTAGGGAGAGGTGGTTAGGATTGCCTAGTACCAACTGCAATGGAAAATCCCTAGAGGAGGGAGAGCATTTGTGAAAATGATGGAAATTTATTGTGCTGACAAAGATGTAAGTAACACTGGCTTTAGTAGTGGGAAAGAGGAAAGGGGTAGGTCACAGATGAACTAATAATGTCATTTTCCCTAGCTTTAGCTTCTTCTGCATGAGTGTCTAAAAGAGACAGCCCTTCTTTTGAAAATACAAACTCTTCCTGTTCTCAAACATCCATACCTGGAGAGGGCTGATCAGGAAAAGGATTACCAGCGGGTGTTACTTAGCTCTGACCAGTGAGGCACAGGGCAGAAGAACTAAAACTAATGAGGAAGATACTGACCACAAGCATAACCAGCCAGCAAGGAACACAGGAGTAGGCAGCACACTCTGTGATAATTAGGTGTAAAAGTCTGTTTGCCAGAATCACATAATAGAAGTTTCCATTCTGAGACTGCAGTACCAGGATTTTTTGGGTCATTTACTGCTAGTGCAGGGCAGGTCAACCAACTGGTTGTGGTAAGAATGCCCCATCCACTTCTATTCACCTAACACACAACAAGTAAGTTTGTGTTTAATGTCTGTGTTCCTGGTTTCTAAGTATAAAACAGAAAACCATCAGTCTATGAGAAAAAGGCCACTTTAAATTATCTCTTCTCACTTCAATCACTGTTTCTGCATATTCTATAGATTTGCATGCTGCAACCTAGTTAGGCAAAAACTAAGGATTTTTTTTTTTTTTTTCATTTGGTCTGAAGGGGTCTTATGCTTTAGCTTCTACTTGAAACATGAATCTTCCTTAGGATAAACAATGTCCCTCATGGTCAAACACCTGGGATATTGTAACTGCTTGAACTCGCTGTTGCTTGCTTCATCAGTTTTCACCCGTGACATTAACCTGAACCAATTATGGTGTGATTTTTGAAAATACTTAGGGGGATCATTACCTAGAGGTAGAAATGTGGGAAAAACAGCTGTGTGTCAAACAGTTGACTGGCAAGTATTATAAAAGGGTTGTGCCCAGGAGGGACAAACCATCCCACATCAGGATAATGTAATTCGACTGAGGAAATGATTGTACAAGAGCGCACAGCCAAAATGCATCTCAGAGACAGGTATCAAACTACTTGTGTATGGAGAAGGCTATCCAGCTGTCTTTTGTCTGCTGCCTACAGAACCCCATTGATTTAATAAACTCGTTACTGCCTTAAATCCCAAAAACATTATCCAAGGATGTTCTTAGCATCTGAGCAATGGGGAATCAATCATAGTCTTGGGAAGGGGAGAGAAAAGGAATAAAGATTAATAACAATTATTCATGGAAAGCAATCTAAACTATTTTTTGATTTAATTTAAAATGACAAATTTAAAGGATTCTCAAATATTAAGGTCATTTTCATCATGCTGATCTCATGTTTTATTGTGTAGGATTAGAATATTACTCATTTTTTCTGTGACCCTGAGTTATAAAGGATATGCTGGGCAAACAGCCAAGCTAATACAAGCTCAATAATAATAATCTATACTTAAAGTTAACATGATGGCTATTACATGATGGCTCAGCCAATTGGAGGAAGGGTAGTTCTTCCAGTCTGGTAACTATGTGACTTAGCACTTTTTTTAGTGCATGAGAAATGTTATAATAAAGCATATATCTTACAAGTGGGAGAAATGTCATACAATTTAAGCAGCAAAGAAATGGTAAGAAGTAACATAATGATGGGGGTGGAGAAGTAGTGAATGCAAAAGCCATTTCAGCGCTTTTTTGTGTGTGTGTTTGTGGGGTGTTTTTTTTTAATGCAGTAAAACTCCCTGGCTCCATCTGCATGTGGGACTGTCATTGTGTGTGCCAGGAGACCAGATCAAAAAATTGATAGGAGCCCTATTCTGTTTAAAGGGCATGGAAACGTACAGAGGTGTACTTTTACCTTCAGTTCTCAATGTTTTCTAATATATATGACTCTGTTCAGTGTAGGAAATATATATTTCACATATATACACATATATATTTCTTTGGTTTAGCAGGTGTTACTTGTCTTAGTTACTTCTGTGAATCCCATGGACACTCAAGGATCCAGAGACAGCCTCTGGCTTCACCCATTAATTATCTACCTTGTGACGCACTGTGTCCCAGGGACTGAAAAAGACTTGTCCCTTCCTTTAGACTGGATGAATAAGACATCTATGAAGCACATTTTTCCCCACCCCCATCTGTAATGTATGGGGTTTGTCCAGGTTACAAGGAATCTGATGTTAAATCTACTGTATGCTTTTAAAAATATTAGCAGAAGACTGAGCTGTTTTCCTATCTTCCACAAAAAAAAAAATTAGGAATTATATCTCAGTTCTCTAGCCTAATACAGCTGTTGAGACAAAGCTTGTTCTAATCCTACACCTACTCCATAATTAAGATCACTCAAATTAGGCAGTCTAGTCAGTCTTACTGATCTAGCTGTTATTCTTCCATCCTCTCCCAGGTGAAGGTCCTCTCAGAAGGGCTATGTTGATGCAAAAGTGACAACGAAAGAATAATTTATGTTCTAAATAGGCTAAGTTGGAACTTTCTCATACTGTAAACTTGCACGGAGAGACATAATTTATTTCACCTCCCTGTACAATCAAACACAATGATACCTACTGAGAATTATTTGGAGTTTCTAAACAGAAAAATTAATACCTTTTAGGTGACTGTCATACCTCCAGTGAGGCCAACAGGGCTGTTGAAGGTTATACACTCAGTAGCAAGAGAATCTGCTCAACAAATCACATGTAAACTGAGGAAAAAGAACACCAGCTTGGTAAGAGTACCCAGCAAAATGTACTGCAGAACACAGAGTGGGCCCAGATCGTTGGAGTTTCAGTCAGAGACCTATTCATGAATCTGTAGCATTCAAACTGAGCTACAGAACTTTAAAATTAAACATGGCTCCACAGAAAGAGAAATTGTTTCTAGGCACAGGCCTACTCTGAAAACATAGTGTCCTAGAGCTAATCAATGCTTTTTGCCCATCACATTTCTCTTACACAATTTTCCTAGTAATGAAGTGCAATTTTTTCCTATTGCTTCTCTACAGAAAAGCCAGGAAAAGCATTTGATAATGTGTTTAACAAGTGCTCTAGTGAAATACACTCAGCGTAAAGGTCACTTTTCTTTGAGAGGCAGACATTTGATTTCAATATCAAGTGCAGGAGATTTCACTTAAAGGACTAAACCCAAATGTTGACATGGTGCTGTAGTGTTCTGAAAAGCTACAGTACTCCATGAAATTACTGATTCCACCTCTTCCTCGGCTTCAAAATGCACAGACACATTAGAAACATCCACCAGGAACATTAACACTATGTCAGGAGCAGACTGCAGTGAGCAGGTGAGGTGCTCTGACCTTGCAGAAAACTCAAGAGTGTCTCAGAGGGCTCTTCACTGAAGAACAGCATCATTTTCCAAACATGAGTGTGGAAACAGAAGCTGCTAAAAGAGAAATAATCCTCTTTGGTGAGCAGTCATTTTTTTCTAGAAGAGAACTTGAAGAGCCACAATGTACCTCCATAACGTAAATATATATATATTATTTAATATATTTTAGGAGAAAAAGTAGTTGACTATAAATGACTATGTTAAACCTGCTGTACAGACCATTCCAAATTTGTGTGAAATTTGTCCAGCACACCAGCAACGCCTCAGAAATTTCTAAGGTACTTGTCACCATGGTAGCTAAGTGGCAATGGGCTTAATCCTGCACTCATTGAGTCCATAGCCAAACTTCTCCTGGCCTTAGCAATGCTGGTCAGACCCTGTAAACCCAAATGTGCCTGAGACCAGAGCTTGATTTCTAAAATCTTTTTACCTAGTTTCCCACGGCAACTTGGGTTGGGAATTCTGCTGAGACCATTCACTTCAAAGATGTCTGGGGAGATTTCTTTCATTCAGCAACAAATCCCTGACCGATTAAAAGAACTATGTTGACAGCCTGACAGGAAGCCTTGCCATCCAATCCTTGGGCAGCAGGCACTTTTGGCAACACATGCCAATTTAGAAGACAGGGAACAGTATGGGAGAAGTATCAAGAGTCAGACAAGGTCACTGGAAAATTCCAAGCTGTTTTAAAAAAGAAGGGAATTGTTGCCCTGGTTAAATGCAGTTCCCAGTCTCTTACAGCCAACTAGACAAATTAACCATTATGCTAAAACATTTCTATTGTCCTCAGTGATGATGGTAAAATGTAATGATTAGATAATAAGTGTGAATAGACACAATAACTCCACAACAAAATCATCAGTTGTATAGGATAAAGACAATTCTAAAACCCCAGATAATTCTAAAACCCTTTATGTCCATAGATATAAAGACTTGGGTTCTAATTACCTTATGGTTTTATCCTCTTTATCTGAAGAAAGAAGGCCTGAGAGATCATACTGTCTCTCTCAGCCTCTCCTTAAGTCGTGAACCAGCTGGCTGCCTTCAGCCAAACTAACAACATGAAAGAGGTCACAAAAATAAGAAGTTCCTACAAATTCTGTCAAAAACAAGGTGGCTACATAGAGTATGGACTCCACATTAGTGACTTTAAGTGGGAAAGGGGAGTGTGATGTGGTCAGTAATTAAGTCTTGTTTGAAAAGAGCAGGGGAGGTTTTTCCAAGAAAAGAGCAGAAACAAACAGAGGGTGTTTTTTGGCACACTTGCGATGGAAATAGAGGAGAAGTGGGTTGTAGACTGTGTGTGGGCAGAGACACAATTTCAGATGAAACTAGACTTTATTAATTATGCTGCTTTGTCGAATTATTGTTTTCTGTGAAAATGACAATGATTATTAGACATAAATTACTCAATTGCATTACCAACATGAAAAAGCCTGAACCAAACCACAAGAGGATGACTAGAAAAGGAGCTTGACTGCTGAGAAGCCATATAATATGTAGTCATACACGATAAGAACCTCTATCATCACACAACTGGAACAAATCTTCTATGGGCTGGAACACTCTGCTATGAGGATAGGCTGAGGGATCTGGGGCGGTTCAGCCTGAAGAGAAGACTCTGGTGGGGGGACCTTATAACTACCTTCCAACACCTGAAAGGATCCTAGGGCAAGGCTGTTGAGGGTCATTTCATAAGGGTGTCTAGCAACAGGAGTAGAGAGAATGGTTTTAAGCTGAAGGAGAGTAGATTTAGACTGGATCTTAGGAAGAAGCTCTTCAGTGTGAGACTGGTGAGACTCTGGGATAAGTTGCCCAGAACAAACCTGCAGAAATTGCCGTGATTTTTCACCCATTTAAAGCTAGTCTGGCAAAAAATATGGTTGCAATGTGAATGTAGCTCCTGCTGAAAAGAAGACTATCTCCCTCTTCAGTTGTTAGAATACTGCTTTTTTTAATTAAAGCCAAGCAGAAGGTAAGTCAAGGAAGAAGTTTTGTTCTACAGGTAGGAAGACCCATTAAGCACATCTTTATCACGTAACAGGATGACAATCTCAAACAATTTTTTCTATTGAGTAAGTGTCACAAGGCTCAAGGGGCCACTAATTCCCTTTCCTACAATGACTCAGGCTGGGATTTCCCCTAGTTTTGTTGTTAGCCTAGTTATTTTTCCTCCTACCCATTTCGTTGCTTAGGAGACCACTAATAATGAAAAAAACCCAAAGCCCAGTTCTGCCACTGTGATCCCAAGTCACGGAATTCTGAATGCTCTTGCCTCCCAGGATCTGCCTGCAGGGAAGGAGCATACTTTGTTAGTATAAAGAGTTTCCAGGGAAGTAATTTTCCAAGCACAGGCACAGTTTAGTCTCCAAAAGACAGTTAGTATAGCTTTAATTTTTATGGTCTGGATACAGCAGCAGAAGTTTCTTCAGCACAAGGTCACTGGGCAATGACTTATGAGGCAGAGGATTGGTTATATGACAGTCATATAAAAGAGCAGCAATTTCCCTGTCATTACATGAGGACTGTGGAGTCCTATAATAATTATAATTACATCTCTGTGTAAACATAGGAATGAACTGAGGGACTCTTCTTCCTGGGGAGGCTCTGCCAAGCCTATGTGTACATATTCTAGTCCAGAAGACTAGAAGAGCTCCTGGCTCTTCTGTCCTGCTTTCTTCAGGAAATCTCAATCTGTTTCATAAATCTAGTCACCATAATTTCCTCTTTCTCCCTTACATTTTTATCCTTCATCCCCACCTTTCATTTTGTAGAAGGTGAAACTGCAGCCAAGAGAACAGGTCAACAATAAGAGGTGCTGAAAATTTCTGGACCGTGGTGCAGTCCCTCGGTGGGTGGATATCACTCTAAAGAGAAACCAGTGTAAAATGCTGTAAAACGCTTCACAGCAGATAGAAAACTGAGAGCTGCATCACAAGCCCTGTCTTTGTTACTTTATGGCTTTTCAAAAGGACTGAATACATTGTTTCTTGATGTGGTATTGAAGCTCTTTAGATTTCATCACTCTTGAAAATTCTGCTGCTTATTTTTAGGATCTCGGCCACAGGTTTAAGAATTTAATATCAAGCTTGTTGAATATGTGGGTTTCTGGCACTTTTATTTAAAAAGAGATGTGTTACAAATTGGCTTCCTAGGGTCTCAGGATTTTAGGAAAAGACTTAGTAAAAGATATGTAGCATTGGAAAGCAGAACACCTTCAAAAACTGCTGCTGTACAAGATGACTCATAAGGTGATAGCACTGATTTTGCTAGTAACACCAGAGGAAAATGACACCCTAGATTAGAAACGCTCCGATGTTGCAGATTTGTTCGTGGGGAAGACATGTGACACACTTTACCAGGCTTGTTTCGTCAGCTGAACTAAGTGACTAGAAAGTAGATAACACCAGCATAGTCAATGCAATGAGGGGGTAAGTTCTCATGTCTTGAATTTGCACCTATTTGTAGATGCTGACACATCTACTTTGCATTTTAGGAAAGTAGGACTGACACCAATATAGATGTCCTCCAATCTGTTGCTCCTATTTCTTGCTCCCTGTGGTTATTCTTTTCACAAAATCACAGAATTATTGAGGCTGGAAAAGATCTCTGAGATCAAGTCCAGCCTATGACCCAACACCACAATGTCAGCTAAACCATGCCACCAAGTACCACATCCAACCTTTTCTTAAAGACCTCCAGTGATGGTGACTCCACCACCTCCCTGGGCAGTCCATTCCAGTGCCTAATCAGCCTTTCCGTGATCCCATTTTCAGATTCAAATTCCCTCTCCAGGAAGCTTGTTTCTGTCTTCCTATCCATTTGCCTCAGCAAGCAGAACAGCCTATGCAGCTCTTTGCACTTACATAGCACCTGCGTACTGTCCAGTGGGATCTTTGGAAGAGTTTGTACTTTCATTGATCTATCTGAAGCACATATGAAATGACAGACCATTAATTAGCCCTTTCAAAATTGCTGCCCTCCCACTGGCTGAGGCAAGCACTTCAGATAGGTAGTATGTGAGCCAAAATATACAATCAAGAAAGAAAAAAGAAACAGAGGCATTTTCCCACAAGGAGAAAGCTGGTGAGGTTACATTTTAAACATGGTAATACGAGTTCCATCACAGAGTGACAATACAGGGTTGAAGACTCCTAGGAAGGGTGAGAATATGCATCATGGGGTCATTACCAGCCAACCCTTCTTTTATTGTTAAGGTGTGGGGATTTATGTATTAATTTCTATTTATGTACTTCTTAAGACCAATACCAAGAGGTCAGAGACATGTTGGACAGGGTATGATAGTGACATTTAAAACAAAGACAACACCTCTTACACCGTGCACACACCTTGTCATGTAGATAGTACGCAGCACAAGGAAATAGTGACACATAATGGGGAGACAAATTGGGGGCAAAACAAGAGCCAAGCCAGGGGCACTAGAGCAGGCTTGCTGCTCAGTCACAGTCAGAGGCAAACATCCTGATTGATGTCTGCTGCAAGATATCTGGGTCATGCTGGCTGAGGATGTAAAGAGGATATAATTTTCAGTGCCATCTCGCTTTGCTACAGCCAGCCGTAATGGCACAATTCAGCTTATGTGACTTCAGAAGCCCACAGGTAACTGCCTGGAGCCCCCAGTACAATCCCATTGCCCCCATCAAGGGGAGGGCACCTCCATCAAGTATGGTGCTTCTATCCCCCATCATTTCAACATGAGTGAGCACAACTGAGTCAGATTTGAAGGTTAGGTCTTCTGTCTCCAGCTTCTGGATTCTGAGCTCTCATCTGTTACCTCCCTCAGCTGGGAACTGCTCAGCTCTGCTGGAAACACTTCACATTTGTTTTTCCTACTGATTTCTTTTGCAAACCTGTCGTGCCTCATTTCTCTAGATAATAACCTCTTCAGTACCTTCATTATAGTCTGCACATACAGTGACTAGCATGACATGACACCAGATCCCTGCTTGGAGTGTCCATACTTTACTAAAATCCAAATGAAGCCAAGAGGTTATGGAGAGCATGAAAATTATCACATTCACCAGTGTCCCACTACTTTCTGCCATGAGGAAAGGGGCAACAGCATATGTGGGAGCCGCTACCAGGAACATCCTTGGTGAGGGAGGGGGAAATGGTATTTTTTGTTGCTGGTCATGGGCTAGCATTTCTCACCGCAACATTCCTTTTACTTTTCACTTTAGCTTCTCTTTTGACAGCTTCTTTTGACTTCTTGTTTGTTGATTTTTTATTTTTCCTTTTCTTTTAGTCAAACAGAAGCATTTGGAACTGTGGCCACTTCTGATTTGTTTGAGAAAGCTTGGGAAATACAGTGTCACCTCTATCTTGTCTGAAAGGGATTAAAAGACATCACAGACTTTACATAGGTCACTGCATCCTTGTGGATTATTATTGAAGAGGTAATGCCTATATTTTAAAAACTGAGGAAAACTTGTATTAAAAGTGCCCTGGGGTCTTTTGAACTGGTTTATGAAAACACCTGCCTAAAGAAGAAAGAGAAAAGGAAAAGAAACCTGAAAAACAAATTCAGCACCAAATACTGTCTAGTGTGCCCATCTATTTCAACTGCTGTGATACTAACAGAACACACAACAGCAGGGAGTGGGAAAATAAACATATTTCCACTCACATAAAGGGACTGCCTAAATGACTCACAAATGCAAAAATAGATAAATGGCTCTTCACAATAATATGATACTGTATCATATCCACAAAACCAACTTAGCTTCTTAACTGTACCTTCACAGTTTTATCTGAGGCCATGGACAGATCAAGTGATCAGTCTTTATTACCCGGAACTTTTTTTTTTTATCCCATCCTTACAGTGGCATTTTTCTTCTCACTAGACATTGCTGTCCATTTCCCTGAGCTTTCTTTGACTTAATAGCTGAATTTTAGACTTACAGTTTAAATGGGGAAAAGGCTCTCAAAATTCCGGAGGGAAGTGAGCAAGTAGGTGCATGTTGTGCATGGAAGGGGGAAATATAGACAAAAAAGGTGGGAGGGGAAAGGGCAATTGTTAGCATTGCGTGTGTGCACTTAGTAGATAAGTTACGTATTCTACTTTCATAATGGAGATGTTCAGGGTCAAACAGGTGCTGGCTTCAGATGCTGCAAGGAGCACAAGGTTGGGGTTTTTTGTGTCTTGTAGAACTGGCAAACAGGTATTCCCTTAGAGAGATGAAATAAAGCCATAGCAATTAACTCTCCCCTTCCTGCAACTGGAGTGCTAATAACATCCTTAGCAACTGCACGGTCACTATGGTACCAACACCATCTTCTGCTCAAATCCTTTCTGATTCATTCTCCTACTAACTCTGGTTGCGGTCAGCACAGAGGATACATACGTTCACTGACACTGTGCTGAATGGTTCCATCAATCTCCATTCCACAATGTGGGACCCCGTTGCAAATGAAAATCAGTTAGGAGGTTAGAAAGGAAGCGGTTTGCTTTTCAGAAATTGCACATGACAAACAGTACTTCACTGCAACCTTGCTGGTCTAATAGTCTTAAATTTGAGGCTAATGAATGCTAGATTTCAACTCCATTGAACCTTGTTCTACTGTGAATACCCTTTGTATAACATCTTCTTATGACTCAGCTGCCAAAACCAACAATTAAGCCATCAGAGAAGAAGGAACAGAAAAACCTATGGTCTTAAAAACAAGCCAATCAGATTCTTTTTTCCAGAACAAGTATCTGTCCTAGGAGAAGCAGTGACAAATTATATAGGCTGTAATGGAAAAATGTTACATGTTGAGACATTTGTGCATGTTAATAAAATCAGAAAATAGCATCCAGGAAACACATTAATGATCTGTCCCTGATGGAGCGCTTAGAGCAGTCCCTGAATATCTCCTGTAAGATCTTCTATCCCATGCACTGCAGACACAAACAACTCGAAGTACCTTTCATTCACTGAACACTTTGGGGTTCAGTCACTATCTTCCTCTAACTGCTTTGAGTGCTCCAATGACACAGAAGAGCTAGAACTCCAGTTCTCCCTGTGTGAAGAGCAACTGATGACCCTTGCATTGGTGGTGGTATAGAGTCAAATAGGAGAACTTACTCAAGACAGGAAGCCTAGCCCTAACATCAGTCAAGCCAAGAGATGGAAACAAGTGTTTGCAGGAAGAAGGTAAATGTCTCATAATCTATGAAGTCTCCATCAGGAGATCATGCAGTTAGTTTAAGAAAGATGTTGAGATGCTGGACTGTGTCCAGAGAAGGGCAGCAAAGCTGGTGAGGGGTCTGGAGCACAAGCCCCATGAGGAGAGGCTAAGGGAGCTAGGGTTGTTTAGCCTGGAGAAAAGGACGCTCAGGGAAGACCTTGTTGCTGTCTACAACTACCTGAAAGGAAGTTGTAGCCAGGTGGGGGTTGCTCTCTTCTCCCAGGCAACCACCAACAGAACAAGAGGACATAGTCTCAAGTTGCACCAGGGGAGGTTTAGCTGGATGTTAGGAAGAAATTCTTCACAGAAAGCATGATGGGCCATTGGAATGGGCTGCCCAGGGAGGTGGTGGACTCACCATCATTGGAGGTGTTTAAGAAGAGACTAGATGGGGCACTTAGTGCATGGTTTAGTTGATTACAAGGTATTGGGTGATAAGTTGCACTCGATGATCTTGAAGGTCTTTTCCAACCTGGTTAATTCTGTAATTCTGTAATGGGAATTGGAGGACCCATTCCCTGGGATTATATTTTCAATGTCTCCTCAGATATAGGATTACATCCTCTGATAAAGCCAGTAATGGTAATTTTTGGAAGCAGAGCAGGTGCATTCTCTGTGAACCTAGGGTGATATACACCTATTTTCACTGTGGGAGATAACATTTTAATGGAAGGTATGGATACTGGGAGGTAGTCAGCTTGAATAAGTCTTTCAAGTGATACCTACTGACAAGCAGATAAATGCATAGCTTCAGAAAGATTCTCAGAGTGAACATTCAATAACGACAGTATTTATTATATACTTCTAATTGGAGGACCTCAGTTCTCCATTTTCCTAATTGATTCCTGTAACAATGATGCCCTGAGTGCTGTATACCATTCAGTGACTGCTGGGCAAATATTGGACTGTCAATATTTGCTTTTTCCTAGAGCTATCATTGTTTGAGAGGGTATAAGTCATTTGGGATAATACTCTACTAGTGCTGTATTAAACAGACATAAAAAGCATCTGGTATGCTCGCTCTGTTTTATTCCTCTTTTCATTTTACTTTGCAGTGAAAACAACTGCTAGTCAGTTTGATAAAGCCAAAAGACAAAAGAAGGTATTTCAAAGGAAATATTTTTACACATCCTCTTGGTATCCCCTTCCTGGGGCTTTAGCTTCAGAAAGGGCAAGAATTCATAATCTTCACCCATTTTGCAGTCTCAAAATTGGTCTCTATAACCATGCATTCCCCCACATCCCCACCTCTTGACACTCTGGGTGTTGATGCTTCATCTTAAGCGGGAAGTCAACATCACAGATAGTTTTCTTCAGACATTTGTGCAGCACTTAGAGTAATGGGCAACTTGCCCCTAATAAGTTCCTCTTGGTGCTACTATGACAAATACCTACATTTTCATGCTAGAGTGGAAGGTTCTCTCTCTTGCATGGGTAAAATAAAGCCTAACTCTGTCTGAAAATGAGGACAAAAGTAGATCATTGTTTCTTGTTAAACAAGGAGGAACTACTTTCTGCTCTGACAATATATAATGAGTTCTAGTTCTTCCAGGGGCTCGTCTTTTCAAATACCACAGAGATCTTCTCTGTAGCCCAAGAACTTAAGCAACAATCAGTGTAGTGGAGCTGGAGATGTCCCCATAATTGCAAGTTTGGCCTGCTTACACAATGCCTTCACCACAAATTTCATGAAAAATGCTGCTCACTATTTACACAGAAGTTGCAGTACACAGAGTATGGTACTTTGTCCAGGTGAGTGAGCTGCAGACCTGTGGAGAAATACCGTTGGTCCTTTGGTCATTCAATATACAAGTAACTACATTTCATATAACACTCTGCCAAGGTAGACAGAAGATCACTAACTCCAATATTTTTTCCTTCATCCTGGTCTATAATGAGGATACAATTTGACAAATTGTGCATTTCATGAAGGATTTAAATTAGGTGATCATTCTAGTGCAAATCAATTGCGAGGGTGTTTAAATCCACTACACATCTTCTTACATGTGCAGAAATTCAGTTCCCTGGATAAGGACTCCAGGCATCTGGACTAAATTAAAAAACTATGGTAAAGATTTGACAAAACTCACCTGTTCTGCACTAGAACTTACAGTTACATGAAACATTACCAAGATCCTGCTGTGCAGGAATTTGTCTTGTTTAACTGACTGCTAACTGTTGGTCAGTGTAAGTTGTTTTTTTTTCTCTTTCTCCTTAGTCTGAATAGAGCACGAGCGTCTCAGCTCCCATTGCACAGGGCAAGTTGCTCATCTTTTCAGCAACCTGATCATTCTTGGGACATTCTCCAATGGATCCACTATTTCAATGGCCTTCCCAATACCACAAAGCTCCTTGCTTCCGCTTTTTTTCACTTCTGATGAAACTTCCTCTATGACAGAGCAGAGCTAATGGTCCAGATTTAATCAAAAGTATTTCCATTTCAAAATAATGAGGCCCACTCAGTTGGCATCCTGTTAATTAGTTCTCAAACATTCTTCCTTTATCCTCCTGTGCTGCAGCTCCAAAAAGACCTGCCTGGAGCAGACAGCCCCTCCAATAAGGGACGTAACCTGAGCAACTGTTATCTAGGAGTACTATCCTGCTCCAGGCTCAATTTACACCCCTCTTGATTTCAGGAACACTACTCCTGATTTACCTAGGGGTAAATGGCTGTACATATCACACTGTCTTACTTTCCCTAACAAGGTTTTGCCTGAATTTAAGCCTCTCTGCCACTGCATTTTTTAACAATGTTACTCTTGCACTCTGGAGCTCCAAATACATGAGGTCAGATTCACATTTACAGAAAAGCTATTTATACCACTTTATAATTCAGTGCCATTTTTCTCTTGATTCTCACATGAAGGCCCTTCTATGCAGCTATGCAAAGGTATCAAAACGTAAATAAGAATCCGTCCTCTATTTCTAACTTCCTAGTAATCAGATACCTGCAAGTGAGGATGAATGTAAAGAATGAGGATCTTTTCCAAATTTCTGTTCCCACACTAATAAAATCAGAAACACATATGCTGGGTTTCACAGTCTTCCCCAGAAGATTCCTTGGCAACAGGAAAACTCCATCAATTGTCCCCAGGACAGGCTTCAGCTGACCTGCTGGCAATTGGTTGCTCCAGAGCTTAGATTGATTTTGTCTTGAGATTATCAATTCTCAGGTCAGACAAAAGAGACAAGATCTTAAAGACAAGAAGGTGGTTTAGGAAATAAAATCAGGGTGTTTTACTCAGCACACAATTTCCTCCAATATCCCAATTTTGCAAGACACCTCACTGTGTTTAACTTCAAGCACATGATTAATCACCTAGCCACTTTTTGGGGCATGGGAAGTCTTTCCTGAACTGGAGGGTATGTTTCCTCTTCTGCAGCTTCTTTTTTTAGTGTTTCCATTTTCTTCTCGTGGTCTTTGTTTGTTTGTGTTTTTTTTTTTTTTGTGTTGCTGTTGTTTGGTGGTTTTTTTTTGTTTGTTTGTTTCTTTTCTTCTTTTTCCCCCCTCTCCCTTTCTCTTCTTTTTTTCTTCCTTTTTTATTTTTTATTTATTTTCCCCCTTGTCTTTTGTTTTGTTGTATATAATGCATCTATGTAAAGTTCTTTCCTAAATACAGTGGGTGTGCAAGAAGGCAGTTACTTAAATAATAAGGCTGGGGAGTAATTTACAAAATTATAAGCACATTTCCAACTTCTTAATCAGAAATTATATTTCTGAACCATTTCAGTTTCTCTGGAAGCCTGAGAACTAAGTACACATAAGACTGGACCTGGAGTTTTATTCATGTTGTCTTCTATAAAAAAACTACTTCATCATGTTTTTGAAAACCAGAAATTATCACCAAGAAGCTGTACAAATATCAAACCAACAAAAAAGTAAACAAAAAGTAAAATAAAAGAAAAAGAGATAAAACTTCCATGTAAAACTTAATCCTTCCTATGTCTCCAGGACATCTTTTGATTACCCATCTAATCTTAAGTGTTTGTGCCCATGGCAAAAAAATGGTCCCACACTGTTGCAAATGTGGGAAAATGTTGCTAAAGCTTTAAAAATACCTTAACAAATAAGAATATATGTAGGAATTTATAAAGAAGAACAGCAGAAGCAAAAAATCTTTGAACATAGTTCAGCATTAGAGTGCGAGATGGGATGGTAGAGCAGCATTAGATACTCTGGTCTTAAAAATCTACTCAATGTGGCTTGTGTTCACTTTGGGTTACTCAGAAAGAAATTTCTTGCTCAGATGAAGGCTTTAAGTATCCTTACTCACAGTTCTATGGTGTGTTCACTAGCTTCTCTGTTTGATTTTGTGATTTTTTTATTTTTTATTTTTTTTAATAAGAAGATTCCTCCTTTCCAAGTGTTGATATTGGCAAGCTACTCTTTGGTATGCTTCTTACCCAGAGAGGTCACGCAGAGTTACGCTGCCATCCCTTTAGTTACACCTAATATGTATAGTTGCTTCCTGTCAGCCATTAATAGATAAATATTTTACTATCTGCTTTTCTTCACCTACTAAAATCTTATCTGTATAGATCCAATGGTGTCTTGCAGCTGAAGTCCCCTTCCTCTCCCTCACTCTGTGACCTAATCTGTCCTTGCCCTAGAGATTGTAGTAACTACTACAACATCCCATTGATTCCTGACACTCCCTCATTCTTCATAAATACACATTATGTCAAGCACTCTGCTTTCACCTGGTACTGTTTTGAGCTTGCAGTATGCAAACATTGATAATATTTATATTGGGATATCTATCTATTTTTAAACATTTTCTCTTTTCAGCTCCCTACTTTGGAATATACCACTGTGACTTTAGTTTAGTTATCCTCAAGGTCATTTGTCATCCCTGTTCCCACCCTTTAGAACTGCATACAGTCAACATGCTGATGGGGGAACAAGAAGATATGAGGAAATGTGGGCACTCTTCTGCCTGAAGACTTGACAACTCACATCCTAGCCAGAGCAGACAATGCCTGATCCTGCATAGTGAGATGAGGCCAGAGCAGTGTGGCTGCAAAACCCTTCCCATAATTAGATCAGAGCTACATTTTCCCTTGGAAATGCTTGCCCTTTACCACCAAGACATTTCAAAGCTCACTTCTATTTTTTTAATCTCTTTTTTTTTCCTTTTTTTTTTTTTCCCTTTCTAAGCAGTAGGACAGCTGATTTTTCCCAGCAACATTTTCGCTGTCATATAAATGATAATGACAAACAATTTCTCCTTCGTTTTTTTTCATTCATCTCTTCCATTACTGACCTTTCTGTCGGCTCACTGGAAACTGTGAGAGAAAGTTTGATTCTGTTCTCTGTTTAGAATATGGAAAACACTTGTTAGGCTTTTCGTAAAAAACTTTAAAGAAAATTTTTTTTTCAATCCAACATTTTGCTTGTAATTTTGTATAATATTTATTTGAAAATACATGTCCCAGATTCCTTTTAAATTTTTTTTTTCTGTTCTGCTATTGAAAAGGCTATAGATAGAAGGGGGAAATAGGAACTCCCCATGTCAGTCAACTCTGCTCATTCAATGGCTATAAGTTTCATTAAAAACATACTGAGCACCCCAGCTCTTCTATATCATCCCAACTGCCTTGCTGTTACCCAGTCAGATAGCACTCTATCCCGAGACTTCTCTCAGCCTGAGATTCCACATGAAACACAAATCCAAGAGGATATCATGGTTTTTAGGTCATGCTGGAAGGATTTCACGGAGTTTTATGGGTGGAGGTACAGGGGGAAATAAAATAAGAAAAAAGAAGGTGTTGAGGTGGGCTGATAGCAAACTTTTTATTTCTTTTTTTTTTAAAAATTATTTTTAAAAACAAAACCATAAAATAAATACAATAAAATAAATAAAATAAAGGAGGGAAACAGAAAGAAGAAGCCTGTGTAAAGCTTGGAAAATATCTCCACTGTTGCTGCCATTTGGTAATCTGTGACATAAGTGTACATGGAACATCCGAGCAGTGTATTAGTCATAAACTATGGTTTTGCAGGAAATATGCCACACTGGGCTGTAATCACACAAAGGAGCAGTTCTTAGAGCAGACTGTTACTTTGCTACATTATTAATGGTGAGGTTCCCTGAGGAAAATGTTATGCAAATAAGGATATTTAGGCATTGAATCCTGCCTGTGAATATGGGCCAAAGTGAAAGGTTTACAGTGCCACAGGAGTATCTGGTTTGGCAGACAAAGCCTCTCAACACCATACTACTGCTACACTCAGAGAAGCTTTGTTCCTCTCTTCCTCTCACATTGCTTAAGTATAAGGGTAGGGGTAGGAGAATGTTCCTAAGGATTGTTTTATAGTATCACCAGGAAGATCAGAGGGAACTTAAGAACTTGGATACCCCTAAATACATGTATGTATACACATGTATAAATACATACACGTGTGTAGGGGACAAGAGAGAACATTGCATTCATGCTGACAGTGATTAGTTGTTCACTTTGACAGCTACCAGCACACAAAACATATGTTGGTCTGGTTCTTAACAGATGTGTATCAACCTCCACAGCTGGCCATGCATGGCATAGCTAAAGGCAGTTAGAATCAATAAGCCTTGAATTTAAGGGGTTCAGAGGCTGTTTCATCCTCCGCTTCAAATAGCTCTTCTGGATCAGTTGTGAGGCACATAGCTTGTGATGGAGGAGGAATAAAATTCCTTGATTTACCTAGTATTTTCACCATCCAAAATTTTCCCCAAAACAAAGGAAGCCCCAAACCATCACAAGCAGAAAGTGACTTTGGCCCAGGCACAGCGCCTAACAATCTTTTGTGGGAATGGGGTTTCTGAGCAAGGGGAGAACTACACTCACAAGTTAAATGTAATGGGGTGATGATGGTCTTGGGCTAAGAAGGGAAATTTTTATCTGGCAGCATAAAATCCTGAAAAAGGAGAGAAGCTCAGAGGGCTTAATATCAAAAGTGACAGAAGAAAGAAAGACAGAAAGAAAGAAAGACAGAAAGAAAGAAAGACAGAAAGACAGAAAGAAAGAAAGACAGAAAGACAGAAAGACAGAAAGAAAGAAAGAAGGAGAAAGAAAGAAAGAAAGAAAGAAAGAGAAAGAAAGAAAGAAAGAAAGAAAGAAGGAAAGAAAGAAAGAAGGAAAGAAAGAAAGAAGGAAAGAAAGAAAGAAAAAGAAAGAAAGAAGGAAAGAAAGAAAGAAGGAAAGAAAGAAAGAAAAAGAAAGAAAGAAAAAGAAAGAAAGAAAAAGAAAGAAAGAAAGAAAGAAAGAAAGAAGGAAAGAAAGAAAGAAAGAAAGAAAGAAAGAAAGAAAGAAAGAAAGAAAGAAAGAAAGAAAGAAAGAAAGAAAGAAAGAAAGAAAGAAAGAAAGAAAGAAAGAAAGAAAGAAAGAAAGAAAGAAAGAAAGAAAGAAAGAAAGAAGAAAATAAAAAGGAGAAAAATCTACACATTTAAGTTTTGTAAAAAGCATTTTTCTTTTTTTTTCAGCTCAAGTACCTTAGGAAAGAGGATACTGGAGAAAAGTAATGCATGTGACAACCTACTCCTAACCCTAGAAATTAATAAATTTTTCTTTTCTTTCCTTAGACAACTCCCACACCCTGACAGTGGGAGTTGCCCAATGTACATGATTGTGTGCTACCTGAACAATTTCAGAGGGAAGGAGCTCTTTCACAGTATCTCTTTTCCCTAGACTCCAGCCTGGGGAAGTGCCTAACAGCTATTCCTACTTACTTTAAGAGCATGTATATAATAGTAAGCATAGTATTTTCTGTAAGTTCAAGGAAAACAAACTGGTTTTATGTTTACCTGCAATTGATAATCTTCTATCCAATTCATGCCAGTTGAATACAGGCCAAAGAACCAGCAGTGCTGCCTTTAAGTTTCCTTCAGGAAGGTTGTTCCAGAGCTCTCAGGAAGTCTCTCTCACAGGTGGAGTGCAGAGGATTAATTTACACTAGAAATATCTTTATCTAAACAAACAGACATATAACTGTCACAAAGCTTAAGGCAGGTGAGATGCTAAAAGCTTACAGAGGTTTTCAAGGAACAGAGAAAGTGAAGGAACCTGGACCTTGTCTTTACAAGATAAAAAGCTATAAAATCAAAATTTTATTTGCAGAAAGAGTTCTATGTCATATATAACTCCACAACTATACCACACAAATACTTCAATACTTTGCCTTTACAACAAAGAGACCATTTTTTTTTAGCTTTGTTCTTGCATGGTAGAATGCCAAAAACTCTGTGACAACTGATTTCTTCATGCTCTGTAAGAGTAACACCAGTGCCACACTGACGCAGCCAAAGCACTGCGCAGTTTGACCATTTGGAACACAAGCCCAAAATTTTGACCTGTGCTGAGCCCTTTTCCAGTGCTCAAGAGCTAGTCATTAGCATACACCCAAACACTACAAATTTTGTCCATCATCAAACACACAGTACAACCCAAGTGAGAAGAGCAGCCATGGGCATCATTGTAACTTCTGTCTTGCAGCTTACCACATGCTTCCCAGAAATGCTTAACACCACCTTAGCTTCTTTCACATTCAACTCATCCCCTGGACTGAGTCACCTCTGGATATGGCTCTGTGATGGGTTGAGGCTGAGCCCCTCCCCACCACAGGCAAAAATGAGACTCAGACGGATTGCAAAAAAAGTGGTGGAAAACTTAAATGGAAAGTGGTGAATGTTTACAGAGAACCAGAAGCATAGTGACAAAAGAGATCCCAAAGCACACCCAGAAATATCCCATTCCCACTGAGGGTACACCCATAACCCCCAGGGCTCTTTCTTTCCCCCCCCCCACTCCACTGCTAGGCTAATCTCAGCTGGCCAGATCGGAGATTGCCCATCCCCCGGCCTTGGGCCTAGCTAGGCCCAAAGGCCGGGAGACATCTCCCCTCACTTACCAGGTGGCAGTGAGGGAAGAAAAGAGGAAGTGCCAGGACCCCCACTGAGATCTTATAGGGGATCAGCATATTATGGGATGAAATACCTGGCTTTCTGTGTCCACCCACTGGGCTGGACTCCTTCGGGACACAGGAAGCGTCCCTCATATGAACACAATGGGGGGCACCTAGCCCAAACTGCTACAGGCTCTCTTCATTAGTTACAGAGGGAGTATACATGAGTAGGTTAGAACTGTCATCTGACTTCTAGATGCAGATGTCAGGAGGGGAATCTTACCAACTCTCTGCCTGACATAAACAGTTCTAGCAGGCTTCCCAACAGGACAAGTGAGGAATGTCCCAGTGTGGTAGTTTTAGGCTGTGCCTAGAAAATTTTTCACAGGTCTTGAACAGAAAAGAGTAGAATGTAAATAAATCACCACTGGATGAAAAAGAAAAATAATGATAAGGTCTAAATAATCCCACTGAACAGATGCCCAACAGAAACGTTAGTTTTGTACACTAACTTTCTCTGTTTTCAGCTTCCTCACTCTGGCAGATACTAACTTGTGCTTCTGCTGGCTTTGCTGACGTTGGCTGCATTGCTTTGTTGTGGCTAAGTATTAACAAACAGCTTGCTCTCTCTGCTTTTCTCCTTTCTTCACTCCTTTACCGTGTACAGGAGGGAAGGGAGCAGGGAGGGGAAAGCTATTAGTAGCCCCCTGGTTTGTCCAGGGGAGGTCTTGTGTTGTTTATAAATTGTAAATATATAAAAATATTGTATAGTTTGTACATATTCATTGCATTCCACATTTTAGACTGCAGTTTTGCTTGTAAATACAGCTTCATTTGCCTTCCAACTGAGCTGGTCTAGCAATTTTATGTTAGGGGAATTTTCAACTGACCACACTCAGAAATGAAAGCCATCAAGTGGGCATCAGATGAGCCCTATCAGATATTCATACAGAACGCCCATTGTGGTTGCTTCAGTGTGTGAGCACAAGACAGCAAAAACCTGAAGAGATACTGGCCTGACTTGAAAAAGTAATTTAATTTTATGCCATGGTACTGCAAAGTAATTTTGCTCAGAGTGACTGTTTTAACTGCCTAAATACATTTTTAGTACTTGAGCATCCAAGCACTTGCAATTTTTCAATTACAGAGGGAGAATAAATGACTGAGGTGAGGGAAAGAGAACAAAAAGGCACTCCTGATACATAGACTGGAAGTGCTCAGGAGCCTCAAAGTCTGGTCCTATTTTGATCACTGGCTGACAAATGGTTTAAAGGTAGGCAGGGAAACATGATGTGTGTTCTCTGTGTCTTTTACAAACATAATACTGTCTGAAATCTTCAAACAGTGTAAACTGTCAAATAACAGAAGTCACTGACTCTAGCAGAAGCAGTATTACAAGCCAAATCTGTTCAGCTTTTAAGAATAAAAACCTCCTTCGTGAGCATCTTTTCAAAATCCCACATGATATGGCATGAATATAAGCAACATTTGAACCATAATAAAATACATTTTAACATATTCAAATAGGAAAACGTTATTCTGATAAACAAAAGCATACCGAAAAGTTGTATCTTTTATGTCAATGACGGTTTACAGAACCATAGCCTTAACTGATGCTTAAAAACCATTTCACTGTTCACAGAAGTTTTCACAGAGAAATAATATACAAGGCACGCTAAATACTGTTGGGCCAAACACATTCTACTGTTTATTACACGTATTACATTCTTAAATAAAAATGCGTCACATAACATTTTTGCATAGATATCTTACAATATACCAATTTAAAAAAGAATTATGAAACAGACCAGTAACAAAAATAAATTTTTTCTTCATTAATAATTTTGTAACATTAACATACCACCATCATATAATACAAATAATATTTTTAAATCTTAAGACTTTTTGTACAGCAAAAAAACTGACAAAGTAATATATTTATATATATATATAAAAAAAGCTTAAAAAAAATAAAATGTCAAAAAAAGGCAGAACTGAGGGCTACAAGATTGGGTACTTCTGTGATATATTAGAAATACCAGAGTAGGCCTGAGAGAACGCGACCGAGGGCATCTACAAAATGCACTTGTCAGACACATCTGGTAAAAGAAAAATTATAGTGCAAAATGAAAGTCCTTCAAGCAATGTTGTTTGTTTTTTGTTGTTTCTCTCTCTTTTTTCTTTTTTCTTTTTTTTTTATTTTATTAGCAGGGAGCATACATAGTCCCTAAAAAAAAAATCCCCCAAACAAAAATCTAATGTGTAATAGACACCAAGGTAGAAAGGTTTCAAAGAACTAGAAAGAAAACAGGCCACTTGGAAAAGTAAGAAAAAAAAATAATTCAGCCTGCATTATTGTCTTTTCAACTAGATGAACAGACGTGCTAAACTAAGGCCTTGTTTCTACGAGAAAAGCTGTCATGGTTTATATGCAGTGATTTTAAAACCAGGTACTTAAACTGGTGCAACAGCCTTCCAGTAGAGGTATCTTAATTGGATGAAGCACTTTACACACTTGAGCATAACTGCATAAGATGCCAATGCAAACTCAATCCAGCAGTCAAGTAACAGGTGCAGCTACAAAGTGATTTTTAACTAGGCAGATACTTTAACACAGGGCAACTTCCCTGGTAGAGACACGGCCTTGGTAACAAAACAGTGTTTAAACCAGTGTTTTGATCCACTTCCAGAATCTGACAGGCCTGGGATTTAAAACACAGAGCGACGGCTAAGATCTGTGTTGCAAAATACAAAGCAAAGATCAGCCCTTCAGCCATCAGGCCTTCAGCCATCAGGCCTTCCAGGGACTGCATGCCAGCTTTTCCTTTCTCCAAAAGACCAACAATAAAGGCTAAAATTGTCACTTTTCTGCCCATTCTAATTCAGTTCTAGTGTGCACATGCTAAGCCCTGGTCCCTCTCCCTTCCCACCTCCCCTCCCCAAATTGGCAGCCTATTCGTTCACAGTACACAGCAACACATATTTCCAGTCGTGGTCGAACACCTCTACAGAAGCTGACATGATTTCTAAAATGCAGTGGCAACAGCAAGTGCCCTCCCTAAATCAAAGCAATAGGCACGGTTGGCTACTACAAACTGTAAGTCAGTAGCTCTGTTTCTTCTACTGTGTAAGTACATAGGGTATACAGTTGTACATCTCCACCCAAGGCGAAGAACCATTTTTCTGGCAGTATATAGAAGTTAGGACCAAAGCACTTAAAAAAAAATCATTAAAAAAAAAAAAATCATCAAAGCTTTCATTTTGAAAATTGCAAAGAGTTTCAACTTCAATTATTACACCAAAAATGCCATTAACAAGCATTAGGGAAAATTATAAAACCCTGTTTGAAAAATAATGCCTGCATTTTAAAGTTTTCAGGTAGGGAAACCCATTCTTGAGGTCATAAAGGCAGTTTACCCCCCCATCTCCACGTTTTTGTGTATATAATTTATATATACAACTGTTATTATTATATATATAACTTATATAGCATAAGTATGTCTTGGACTTCTTCCTCTAACGGAGAAGGAAAATCTCAGCTTTATGAGGCAGATCTTGGTACCAGCTAGGCCAGATCCTACTATTTTCACAATGCTAAATCTTGCCACTGAAGCCAGCGTAGAGCTGTGGAGGAGAAAGACTGCAGTAGTCATCCCTAAACTGCTAATAAAAGGAGACACAAATGTGACAGAAGGAAGAAGAGTATCCAAGCTTGATATGGAAACATCATTCAAGAAGGCATAAATTTAGTGCCAATGAAAGATGGGCAAAGCTTGTCAATGGGTAGTTGTAGCATCCTGGGAGGAAATAAATTTAATTTTTCAAGCTAGAGTTATTGTTGAGCATTGCTTTTGTTCCTGGTACGTGGGGATCTTTGCAAGTGCAATTTTACATGATATCAGGAAAAAGTACTTTCAGAGTGTTGGGTTAGAGGCATCGCCCAGGATATGAAAGCTTGGAAACAGTCTTATTGGATGGAATGACAGGATGTGACAAGTTCTGGATGAAATCAAGAATAAAAGCCCTTGATCCACTGGATGCTGGCCTAAAAGCATTAAATTATTTACAAAAATTCCCCCCCCCTTTTTTTTTTTTTATTTAAAGATTTTGACACACATCAAGGGAATAGGCAGAGAAAAGTAAACACCTAAGCAAGTCGGATTTTCATTAGTTTGTCAAAAGCACCATTTATGACCTCTTCTGTACACAGATAAACAAACTATGTTAAACAGGAGGAGCAACCTTTGTGTTAGAGATAACTATAAAGCCCAAACTATCTAGGGTCAGGACTGGTTCTGTAGGTCTGAGCAAAGTCACAGGTAAGATACACTCCATCACTGCGACAATCATATTGATCAACTCCATTTTAGTCACACACCCTAGCAATTAGTTATCTTTTTACTCCTGAAGTGAAAATAGTTCCAAAAGCAAGGATCTGGGGGCTCCTCTTGCTTTCAGGTTCTTCTTTCCCCATCTGTGTTTGGTCAGTGTTGTGTTAGCCTAAAAAAAGAGGAAACCCAGTTCCAAAAAGTCTGAGGAAAATAAGAATTAAAGAAAACCAACTAACCAAACAACCCAAAATGCCAAACAAAACAAAACAAACAAACCAAAAAACCCAAATTAAAACAACTCCTAACATTTAATGTTCAGCTCTATAGAAATACATTTTGGCTTAGATTTCAGGTCCTGGAAATAATTTTTGAGACGTTACATGGGTCTTCCAGGCTAGCAAACTTGTTTTCTTAATACCTGGTTGGTCCCTGCAGTGGTGGCACATCTCATGGTACGATATTGCTTCAAACTGGTTTGCTAAAGGTTTTGGTGTTGTGTTTTAGTATTTCCTCCTCTCTAAATCTCCCTCACAAAGAAGCCTTATAAAGTTTAATAAGGATGAAACTATCAGAGTTTGACAAAAACCCTACAGGCTGTTCTGCCAGCACAAGACTGGGAAGGACTAGAACCCGTATACATTTAATCAGGGAGAGCTCTGAAATGAATCATAGAAACACAGAAAAATTAATGTTGGAAAGTACCTCAGGAGATCACCTAATTCAGCTCTCTGTTTAAAAAATAGTTCAGTTACATCAGATTGTTCAGGGCCTTGTCCACAACACTGAAGGAATCTAAGATTGCAGACCCTTCTTTCTCTTCTTCATTTGCCCTTTTACCCAAGCAATTCAATTTTCTGGCTATTGAAAAGAAAAAAATAAAACCAAAACCAAACCCAATAAACAAACAAACAAACCCCCAGCAAACAACTCTGGAATACTGTGGGATACTCTAGACTCTGGAAACCCCTTTTCTGTTAGACCAATCTTTACAAAATTCATGTTGTATTTTCAGTCATTCTTTATCTCCCAAAGGGAAAAGGAAGCAGAACAAAGGTGCACTGAAGTGCTGCTCCAGTCTAAAAAATGTCTAAAGTACAGTATCACGTGCCATTGTATTTGATATAGGACACGTGAAACAATATTTATTTTTAGTTTAAGGGAAAACAGCAATGATTATGTTGGAAAAACAGATTTTTTTCTTGCCAGGCCTTGGGCTGGCAACACAGAAAGTATATTTCTATAAGCATATTTTTATACACAGATTCAGCAAATTTTATTAGAAAACCTTCATACTGGTGCTTCCTAAATGACTTTTTTGTAAGTCAGACTTCAAACTAGAACCTTGTCATCGTTATTCTCAATTAAATCATCGCAAAAAATAGAATAAATAAATTATATTGACACTGTAACATATGCAGCACATCTTGATCTGGAATATTCTGTCTGGTTTTGGTCTCTCCATCACAAGAAAATTATTGACATACTGAAGTGAATCTACCAGAGAGCCATTGTGGAGATCAGGTTCTGGAACACATGATGGCTGAACCTCAGGAAGAGAAGGGTAAGGGTAGATCTTATTGCTGCCTACAAATCCCTAACAACATACAGAGAAAAAGCCAGACTTTTCTCAGTGGTGCACAGAGGAAGAAGCAACGAAAACAAGTTCCAGCACAGAAAATTACTACTTGACACACAGACTTTTAAATTGTTTTGTTTTGTTTTTACCATAAAGCTTGTCAAATATTGGACCAGCTTGCACAGAGAGGTTGAGACTTTCCATCCTTGGGGATATATAAAACAGCTGGATACAGCCCTGAGCAACCAGCTCTGGTTGGGGGTTCGCCAAGATGGCCTTTAGAGGCCCCTCCCTACCTGCACGATTCTATGATTGGCAGCTCTGCTCCAAAATATTGTTTAGCTATTCACAAACCCACAATTGTTTTAGTTGCTTCCTCTATGTACACTATTTTGTTAAACTCTGTTTCTTCTCATCCAAGGTGCCATGCCCTTGGAAACAACAATCTTTCTTAAAATGGCTTCTCTTTTGCAAATAGGCAAATCTAGCATGAAGGAAACAGGGTCACACTTCTCCTTTCTACAGCTGGATAACTTAGTCCTCAGCTATCACTAAATCATTTATTTATGGGTTTGCTTCCAAGAAGCCTTACCAAGAGGATTGGCTTTTCCTCATTATTCCATTTCTACTCCTAGGTTACAAATAGAGGACAACTATACAACTTTAGCAAGGAGACACAGACACAAAAAGGAGCTATCTAGAACAGATCAGACAAGTTTGAAGAACACAGCTTAAAATACCTGTGAAGAAATAAAACTTGTCATTGTAAAAAAAATGAATTCTGAATTGTGTCACTAATCATACCTCTCTAAAATGGAGACTTCTTCTACCAAATACCAGCTATGGGTTAAGATTTTAATAATGACTAAGACACTTGCATATAAGCACCCAAAACCTGAAGTCCAGAGACTGACCAAGCACACCATGTATACAGGTGAAAAAGTTCTCCCTTCGCACAGAAGAGATGGTCCCAAAGCTCAAAATTTGGCTTCAGAGTTCAAGACCTACTACAATGAGAGCCAGAGGAATCTGGTTAAGTCTCTTATCCTCCTTTTTCCTATGTTTTCTAGGCTATTTGGATCCATGATTTAAACAAAGGCCTGCCTCTACAACAAAATTATCAGAAACTTCAGCATGTTTTCTTCCATAGGGCCCTTGTTCTGCCATATTTAAATAAGATGACAACACCACTAGAAATGACAACTGGAAGTAAATAAAAAGTGTTGCCTTCCCCCCCCCCAAGTTTTAAATAGTCTAGTACTTAAATTGCCACTTCATAATTAAGGTTTGTAGACTACTAATATGATGTCTAAAGGCAGGTGTGTTCAGAGGTCAAAGGAGAATATTTATGCAGGTTCACAGCCAATGAATATCATGGTGGTGGGTTTGAGAGCACAGATTTTTAGGACACTACAGTAATGAAATTCTAGGATTCTCTCAACCTTTTCTTAATCTAATGCACTGACTGGATGCTCTACGGTTTCACACAGATGAGGTTTCAGTTCCCATTAGACATCTGGCAGGATGCTCTATATATTCCAACACAAATTGGATTCTAGGGCCCTCAGTCCCAGTAGAACAGCTGGGTGGAATGGCCATAAAAAGTATGCAAATACAGAAGTAGAGAAATACGAGATTGTCAGCAAGCAGTGCTCCACAATTTTAAAATGTATACATGTATATATAAGCATATATACATACACATATAGAGTATAGTTAGTTTTAAATCTTTGGAATAAATTCATGTTTTGTTCTCTCTGTCTTTCTTTCTTTTCTTTACTTCACTCTCTCTTGCTCTTATCATGAATGTTACATTACTGTCCCTAAAAGATGGTTAGATTTTGGTCCATATTTCATGCCATATGGGCCAGACATCATATTTCCCCCTGTCCCCTAAGTGTTCAGTTGACAGTCACAGTGTTTTGTGAAAACTGTGAGAAAAAACAGCATCTTTTGAGCAAATTTAATCTCTCACTGGAACCAAAGGTTGCAAAACGCTGAGAATTCAAGTGCCAAGGATCTTGGTGATGGCTCTTAAGCATCTATTGAGTTTCTTGTTTGTTCTTTTTTTCGCCTAAGAGTACAGTTTTACCTCCCAAAACATAAATTAAGGGAAATATTTAACAGTCAATGAGTCAAAACAGTCAAAGGGCAGTTGGCTAATACAGTATAAAAGAGCAGCAACCATTTATGGACCACATGCCACTTTGTTTCATTTCTAGACACGTCTTATAGGGATGTTCCCAGAATATACAAAATATACAACCTAATGACCACCTGCCTGCTTGCATAGGCCATTTTCATGGTCCTAAATGCAGTCTTTGGAGTCAGGGCCAGGGCCAGATAGTTTCAAATGCAAGTTACATTTTTTTGTGTTTGGTTGGTTTTCTTTTGTAATGAAGACTTTAATCCACTTTGAGCCATCAAAATCAAATTATCAATAGGGCTGAAGGGTGAGCATGAGACCTCCACTTCTCGAGGGTTCACAGAGTAGGCCGAAATGGACCTCTAGGCTAGTAATACACTAGACCAATCATTGGGAAAAGTCTCACGGCTGTACGTAAAATCCAGCCCTTCCTTCACTGGTCACATTGTTACATATTTTCACATAGGAGCAGGCTACAGCATCAACTTGATGAATAAAAGGAGGACTCTGATAAATTCTTTAAAAGGTTAATGCTGAATGAAGCCATTTTACTTGGAAGATGTTCTCAATTTCCCACTCAGAGACTGGAGGAGGATTTTTGGCTTGATTTGTGTGTGTGTGTGTGTGTGTGTGTAAGATACTCAACAAACATTAGCTTTAAATTAAAATGTCTGCAGGTGCTCTTTACACAAACAGAAGTCTAGTGTTTTAAATAGTTAATAGAAGAATAGCAAGAAAAAGCAACATAATTCATCTATAAGTCACTGTAGGTTGTGGCCAATATGCTCACATGATGTGGAAGGAATCCTGTAGTCATGCCTGTGTGGCCAGTCCCAGACCAATATCCAGGTGAAGACAAGGAGTTCTGAAGATCACTTGTTCGTGGAGAAAAGAGAAAAAATGTTTAAGCTTTCGAACCAGCTTTTAAAGTTTTTTGTTCAACAAATAAACAAGAAGTCCTAGCTATGGCAATAAGGTGAGGCCTACAGAGATATTAGGTGCTGTTTCTCATGGGATTATCCCTTGGCCACTTAGCCATCATGGCAGCAGCTTCCAGAGTCCTTAGTGCATATGTTGTGCAATAGCCAAAACAAAAATTAAAATAAAAACAACCAACAAAAATATAGTCCTCCATGAAGTCTACAAAAACTCAGGCCAAAAAGAGGGTATTTGTGTCACAAGTGTCACTCCACAGTCTACTGCCATTAAGGCCACTGGTATTGACTTAAAAGGATCTAAATAGCTCAGTTCTAGGAAGAAGAACCAAATCCAAGACAGGTTCAAAGCGTCTGTGAGAAGTCTGATGCACTGAACACTAGGAATTCTCAGACAAAGAACAAATGAACCAAGAGGTTAATTTTGGCTACCAAACTGGGATTTGGTTTTCTAGGTCATTGTTTTCCCCCCATCTATTTAAAAAGAAAGTTAGTGCTACAAATATGCAACTTCAAGACAACATATTCTCCTACTGAGTTGCACTTAGAAGCAAGTTAAATAAGCCCATCCTACTGCTGTCCGCCTGCAAGGAAGCCTCCTCTGTTTTCTTTGATTTCCATTGGCAAAACCAGGAAACAAATCCAAGAGGGATGAAGTACTGTAAGCAATTGTTCCTTCTCATTCACTTCATATCTATACCATTTCCTTGCCTGCATCTTCTCCCATCCAGCTGGGGCAAGGCATAAAGAACCGATGTACGTACTGAAGTAATTGGGTACATGACAGTGTGAGCGTGTGGCCTCTGTACAGAGAATTACACGTGATCAAGTCCTCTTCTCCTGCAAGGTAGTGTGTTGTAATTGAGTTCCACTTTCATCTCACAACACTTAGTTCAGATGACATCCATTCCAAGCTGACTGCTCTTTAGATGTGTCTCTTCATGTGGAGGGCGAGGTGATCAGACCTGGAAAAACATCTGCAAAATAAAACAAGTGGAAAATGAAATAAATACAGGATTCGGGAAAACAGAGTTCCTACTCCTTCCTTTTTATGTAGAGGAGGAAACATATATTCCAGTTTTGAAGCATTCCTCAGATTGCCTACGAATCACAATGAAACTCTGTGATTGACCTCTCTGACCACAGATGGGTAACTGTCCTGGCTCTTCAGCAGCTAAACAGGCTACCCTTCTTTTTCAGGGATATTGCTGTTTATAAATATCTGAGGGGTGGATGTCAAGATGAAGGTATCAGTCTCTTTCTAGTGGTGCCCAGTAACAGAACAAGGAACAACAGGCACAAGACAGAACATAGGAGGTTCCACCTCAGAACAAGAAAGCACTTCTTTATGGTGAGCGTGACGGAGCGCTGGAAAAGGCTGCCCAGAGACGTTGTGGAGTCTCCTTCTCCAGAGTCTTTCAAATCCCATGTGGATGTGCTTCTGTGCAGCCTGCCCTAAGTGATCTTGCTTTGCAAGGGTGTTGGACTTGATGATCTCTGGAGATCCCTTCCAAACCCTAACATTCTGTGACTCTGATTATGCGATTCCTCTGTTTCTCTTCCTCTCTCCCTTCTCTTTCACTGAGTTAGACATCAGGGAAGAATGCTACGCTACACATTTGTAGAACAAAATAAATTATTTAGTGTTAAGAGCGTGTGTGTATAAACAAAATAATGAAATAAAACAAGACATTTTTGCTCAAGCACTCAGCAACATCAGTTTAGAACAGACACCAGCTTTCTGAATTGCCCAGTATGTGCACTAAGCACTGAAGTTTTGAAATGCCAGTTTTGAAAGCTGAATTCTTCTTTCTAACTCCACCAGAAAGGAAAGCTGTTTTAGAGTTGGAAGGCTGACAATTCATCAGGCTACATACCCCTCTCTTTCTCTCTGCTGGGAATTTGCATGGTAATATGTGGATGTTGATGAACACTATCTCCCTGAAGGATGTTGAGAAAAGATAAGGCACTATGCTTATTCTGTAACACTGAAAACTGAGAGACAGAGAAAGCAAGGAAATGGTAAATCACATGAAAAGTGTGATAAACCAGGGGGAGGAACACCAGGGCTTCAGCTTTCAACTTCTGGTTTTCATCCACACAGCCATTTTTTCCTCCATCTCATAAGAAAACAGTGTTTTGACATTCTGAACATGTAGATGGATGCTGATGAGATGGACTTAGAGCAGCAACCCTAGAGAACTAGTTGAGTTTTAGGGCTGGTCTAAACACTCCATTAACTGAGAATAAGTTAGGGAATGAATTTGAAATTAAACATCTATTCTTGATTAACTCCCTCTCTAAAGGCTTATGACTGCCTTCTTCTGAAATTACTTAATCCACTTGGGAAGTGGGTTAAGATACTCAGAATAAAACACGCTCCAGGAGAAGAGCAACCCCACAAAGAGTTAATCAGAAATTACTATTCCACTACAGCTGCACTGTGGTAGATGTGCTGCAGGGCACTTGCAGCAGCAGCAACAGCAGCCCAAATTCAGGCACTTGACACCACCAAGATATTGCCAGAGTGATCAGGGGAATAAGTTCTCAGGAGGTCAATGCTTTCTTCCCTGTCATTCAATACATACTCTGGTTTATCAAGACTGCCAGTAAGCAAAAATTTTTTTTGACTTCGTACCCATTGGAAATGGGATTGAAAGCACCATTTCATACTCACCATCACTGATGGACAAGCAGGCAGTGCTTCTGGCTGACTACCCCAAGGTCCTAAAATGGAGTCTGACTGTCAGAGCAGCAGGACTCAAGACACTTTCAGAAATTCAGTTTCTACTAGATACTTCAAGTTGAACACTAAAACCTAGGAGGTTTCCAAGCTCCCTGCAAATCTTGGCTTGTCTTCATTGCACCCTAAGCCACAAAACAACGGCTTATTTATTTTAACTAATTGCAAAAAACATCTATTATAAATATTACACAAAACTCCACATATCTGTGGCTTTTGAGTAAATTGTTTTTGTAGGCTCCAAGGGCACCATGAAAAGTTCCTTCCAGAACTGACTTGTCTGGAATGTCTTTTCACTGGCCCACAGATTTGGAGTATAAAATAGCCACCAATACTGGTCTGAAGAATATCCAAATGGCTTAGTTCATACATGGGCACAGAATGTATATCCAAAAACATAGTACTTGAGTATTTCATATTTTTCAGAATGAAGAAGGTAAAAGAACAAATTGAACCACCCAGGGGGAAAAAAAAAAAGCCAAACCAAACAAAAACCCCACAAAAACAAACACACAAAGGCATTCAATCCAAAGGCAAACACCCAGCAGATAAATGCTGTAAGCAGAGAAAGGCTGAGAAAGAGAAGACCTATGAAGACTAAGAAATTTTAAACAGGGGATCTTGCAGTATTTCCCTGCATAGGCAATCTAGACACACAGATGAGCAATCAAGGTGTGTGTTTTTAAGACATAGGAACCTTATAAGAAGACAACTTTCACTAGAAAACTAGATACTCATCTTTTGTGGATGAGCAATGCTCTGGTCAAGTTGGTGCTTCTCTACTGATTTGAAGCTGCTTACAAAGGGGTTAATACCTTCAGAATGGCAAAAATTAAAAGGAAAGACTTCAAATTAGGATGGAGACTGCATTCCTTCAAGCTCCTACATGAAACACAGCAAGACAGACAGGAATTTGACAATGGACATTTGGCTTTCAACACAGCAGGCTCAGCACAGCTAGAATTTTCTAGCCCTGAGGTGCCAAAATACACCCTTGGACCAACATCTCTCTCGTCAGTCTAAACTGAGAAAGCAGCATGCTCTGGCTACAAGGTCTGCCAAAACAAAACAACAGCTTGAGTGGCTGCCAAAAAAGATATGCACCAGCTGGCACTTCAGTCTAGGACTAGTTGTAAGACCACCACCCATGCATGGCTTTTCTTCTCCAATTGTGTCTATTATAGATGCAACCCAGGAAGTAGTCTGCTGAATCACAGCAATGCAAGACCTGTTAAAAATATGGATCCAGTACAATGTTTCACATCACTAACCACAGTATTAGCATCTAGGACATTTTTCAGCCCTATAACACTTTTTATAGCTAGTAAAATGGTACCATATTTGCTAGTTTATAGCTAATAAAATGGCATAATACTAATTCTTCACACTCTCCTGCTGACTAATTTGGTTAGTTCTATCTCATGGTAAGGCTGGTGAATGCAGTCATTTATTTCAACAGTAAAACAGTCCCTACAAAATTCTGTAGCTAAATGACACTGTTAAAAAAGGCTACTGATCCACGGACAAACTTTTTTTCTCTTCTGGGACTGAAGATAGCAGTGAAAGAGGCTCTACAGGATAAGCCATCAAGAGAAACTTCTTCCTCCACAAAAATAAAGAAATAGTAGCTTGCTGCTCTCTGCTCCTGCCTGTGAGACAAGACCTTAATCCACATCTCCAGCTCCACACCACTTTCATTTCCTGAGCAGCTCCATATAGCATATGTGGGTCCATCAGAGTCTTCCTTATTGTCTCTCTCTGAGTGCAACTCCTCTTAGAAAGGAGAGTTTGTGCTAGAATAAGATACCCTAATTCTGAAAGTCATACAGTGATGTGTGATACATAAATTCCCTGCTTGAAAATATGATTTCTTCCTTTCTCTTTTCATTCTATCTCCTTAGCAACGCAGTACTGCTCAGCACTGAAGCCTCTGCAGGAGATAAGAGGGAAGGTAACTATGATGAGAAGAGAATATATTGCTCAGCCATCTTCCTTTAGCAGCTGTGGATTCTCCACTGTGGGATGTGTTCATTTCACAGAATCACAGAATCAGTCAGGTTGGAAGAGACCTCCAAGATCATCAAGCCCAACTGATCACCTAACCCTAATTAATCAACTAGACCATGGCACTAAGTGCCTCAACCAGTCTCTTCTTAAACACCTTCAGGGATGTCGACCCCACCACCAGCAGCCCATTCCAATGGCCAATCACTCTTTCTGTGAAGAACTTCTAAGATCAAGCCTAAACTTCCCCCTGCACAACTTGAGACTGTGTCCTCTTGTTCTGTTGGTGGTTGCCTGGGAGAAGAGACCAACCCCCACCTGGCTACAACCTCCCTTCAGGTAGCTGTAGACAGCAATAAGGTCTTCCCTGAGCCTCCTCTTCTCCAGGCTAAACAACCCCAGCTCCCTCGGCCTCTTCTCATAGGGCTTGTGCTCCAGACCCCTCACCAGCTTTGTTGCCCTTCTCTGGACACATTCCAGCATCTCAACATCTTTCTTGGATTGAGGGTCCCAGAACTGGACACAGTACTCAAAGTGTGTGCTCTTACCTTGCTGTCTTAAGAAAACCATGTGTGCACCTCTCCTGAGAAATATATACTCTAACACTGTGGCACTGAGATGTTATCTCCTAAACACTTATTTACGCAGAACAAGCAAATACCACTTCCCTGTAATCCTCCTCTCCTTGGAGTGCTGAGGCCTTGCATTACATGAGAAATATAACCCTAGCCCTCATTTCTGAAGAGCTCAGTTCCTTGGGAATGCTAATAACCAAGCAAATCCCTGGTGTCTGGAAGTCACTAGGGACTTGTACACTGCTTTCCACACCACTTCAGCTAATCCTCCTTTCTTCTCTGCTGCCACAAACCACACACCATTTGCAGTACATATGGTGCTACTCAAACCAGTGGTGTTTGCCAACTACAACTAACAATGTGATCTGTGAGTTGCATGTTGCTGGGTTAGGGCCGGGACAGCAGGAAAAAAGAATCACATCTTTTCTCTTTTGTTTTAAAATTGACCTGTACAGAGAGGACATTAATGCCCTTTTGATGCCAGTCTGAAGGTCAGAGACACACATGTATCTGAAAACAGCCTGGGAAGGGAATTGCAGCCAGACTGTGCACAACATTCCTCTTCTTTGCTATCTGAATCAATGCTTTCATGCTCTGATTGCAAAGGTAGGACCTTCACCTCTGAATAACAATAGGCATGATGTGAGCTACATCAGTATTGTTAAAATTGCTCCAAAAGGCCCCTTAAAGTTTAGCAAGCCAGGATATCTGAGGGAGAGAGCACAACTCCTGTCAGTAATGGTCAATAATGGGTAGCAGTTCAAACACAGAGAAACTGTTCTCCAGCTGGGAACCTTGGCTCTGGAAAGAATGTCTTCAACATTAAAGTTCTGCCTAAATAGCTAAGGACAGATTCAGGCATGTTTCAGTGCTTGCTTTAGGTGACATTTGCAATAGGTGGCAGTAGAGAGATCTGTGAATGAGAAAAGAAGGAAAAATAGTGTTATGGCAGAGTGGGACAAAAGAAGAGCAGGCACTGTCACTCTACAAGCTTGCAACAACTGACTGGGATAGTAAAAACAAATCTATTTCCTTCCACCACCTACAGATGGTATGTACATGGATTTTAACAATGCACAATCCCCTGCACTCTTTACCTATTAATAAATGTTTTCCCTTCATCTACAGATTCAGATGAAGAGCAGAAAATGCATTTAATGATTGCAAGAATATATCTCTTGACTGCAGCAACTGAGTTGGCTGCCAAGGAAAAGCCCTAGGTAGGAAGTGATAATACAGAGAGGGAGAAGAATGAATACTTAACTAAGGGCTGAAAGAGACTAAGAAGTTGAAAATATTGACTGTTTCTTTATATCTCTGCTAAAAATATTGTCTGCCCTGGCACAGAAACTCTGGGGTTTTGTGTGTGTGTGCTTGTGTCTGTGGGGCTAAGATGGTTAAGTTTATTCTTCAAAGGAAAGAATAAAAGAAACTAATGTCTTACATTTAAAACAGAAAATATAACTGTTATCCTTTATGTAGGTGCTTATACAAAAGCAGAACTCCAAAGGTCCTATCCTGTCCCTCATTCTGAGCAAACAAAAGATAATCCAGGGAGAAAACAAAAGATAATCCAAAAGGAAGCCCTCCGTGGGGGAAGGGAGATGTGAAGAGGGGAGACAAGGGCAGTAGAGCACTTAAGGAGATGAAGGTCTTGGAAAGGCAGGATGTGAAAATGATCGAATTTCCTTCCCATAAAAGGATGGGGTCCCTTGTTTATGAACCACATATCCTCTCTCCACGCATGTTCTCTGCTGGTCTGGTGTACCCAGAGGCTTCCTGGAGCCTTTATTGTATTACAAAACATTTCCTTATCTGAGCAGAGAACCTTAGTGCTGCATTAGAAAGATGGGTAATTTTCTTAAGCCTCTTTTAAATATATATATAAATAGGATTAGCTGGATAACATGTTCAGATGCAAGCACATTATTTGATTACTCAATAGTGGATCCAGGTTTCACCCAAGGCACTGCCAGTCTCCAGCTGGGGGGTACGAGGGGGAGAAGTGCTCATTGTTCAATCCTGTCAGTGCTGTCAAGAGTCATTACAAGGGTAATTGCTTTTGCTCCACCCTAATTTCTTATCAATTGAGATTGGCGATGAGAAGGAGGATGGCTTCTTTTTTTTTTTTTTTTTTCTTTCTCTGTTTCTAAATTCAAAGAATCCAGGTTTCAAAAATGTTCAGCAGCAAGCAAGGATGACCAGATTTTTCAGCTGAGCTCATCATTCAAGCAGCTAAAGCAGTGGGGACTGCAAAAGGGAATCAGCAGTCAAAGACAGCAACCATGAGTCTCACTGGGAGCTGCTGGATGCTCAGCCCACCAGGCAAAACTGGCCCTTCATTTCTGCATCCCCAGAGGAGGACTGTTGCATGACAGGCTCTTCAGGAACCCTGGCTCTGGACACCTGTCAGGCTTTTTAAATCTGGGCCCAAATGGAACAAAGGTGCAGAGTATTTTCCACATCAAGCAGATGTCAAAGGTAGGAAAAGGTTTGCTAGTTAGCAGGAATATGCAGAGATCACTGATTCTATGCAAAACAACCCCAGGAAGTTCAGTTATAAGATGTGCCTAAATCACTGTTGTGCATTTGAAAATCGTGCCCTTTGCTGTCTTTTATTGACTCTCCCCTGTTACATCTGGTGAAGCATGAAGCCCTGACCTCAGCAGTAAAGGAAGACAATGACCATACAGAAATAAAGGTTTTTTTTCCTAGAGGTTTCCTATAGATTTGAGGCACTTGTGGCACAATAGCCACACACACTTCCCATCCCTCCATCATATATCCATGTAGTTCTGAGGCCCTTTGCTTTTGTGAGGCCCATCTTGCCAAAATGCAGGCAGCTAGCAGTGGTGCTTGAAGCACATGGAGATTCTTTGCTGAGAGGTCCATCACTGAAGCAGTCTAGGGCCCTCTGGATGCCTTCTCTGCTTTAAGAATATTAACAGGAACTGTCCTATGGACTCAACCCTCACAACAGACACTGGAAGGTTTCAATCGGACCCACACCTGGTACCACATCATTCTCTGTGCAGTGGGATGGAAACAGCTTAGGCTGCTTAGGAAGTATTCCCCATCTGCTAGCCCACCTGGACATTGAGGCAAAGAGGACAGAGACAGAGGGGAGGGTCCCCCTTGGCTCAAGGATGAAGGCATGGGGACAGGAGGCCAGAAGGGGCCTGTCTGCTGGAAGCCAGGTCTCTTGTCCCTAGGAGCTGATGGCTTCAGGCCACTCATAAAGTCCACATGTTGCTTGAACACCATATTAGGAGGCTGCATTACCTGTCACAATGGTTGCATTTAAAGGGCTTTGCACCCGTGTGCTTTCTGTAATGCCTTGTGAGCTCGTCGCTCCGTGCAAAACGCCACTCGCACCCTTCCCACGAGCACTTGTAAGGCTTCTCACCTGCAGAGGGGAGGAGAGAACAGTCAGCGTGGCAGCAGGATTACTGAGCACTCAACTTGCAAGCCCTGTGTCCTCCCACCTTGCTTCTGTCCCGCTCAGGCAGGTTAGCCCACCAGACAATTAATTAATGGCCAGTGTAAGATGAAAACAATTTAGGGCTTATGATTCACTGCACTAAGGACAGAACCAGGCCAAATTTTACCACTGCTAAATTTCTTGCACAGCCTTATTTCCTATTTCTAAAAAAAACAATCAATTACTCTTCAAAGAACCTCTCAGAACATCCACAAATGTCTGTCCTGCTGTTTGGCTGGAGCCTGATTATCAGTCAGCTTTTCAGCTCACTCCAGCCCTGCCAGATGAATTACTGCAGTGCCGGTACTAACATCTGAACAGACTGCAGGTGTGCACCACTCCAGAGTGACCACCACCACTGCTTTTCTCTGGCTGCCATTTACCCCTCACATGGCCAGATTCATATCTGTTCTCCTCAAGCTTTCATGCTTGCTGCCCCTTAGGACTGTACTTTCTTTAGTTACTTCTGAAAACAAAAATTGTTCCTTGGTTCAAGAAATTATGCATCAGGACAGTGAGTGGCAGAAGAGAAATGTTTCCTTATTTAAGTCATCTGGTCCATCAGGCTTTTCACATCACAACTTTATCAGCTGTTGTTCTGCCCCAAAATACAAACCATATCACTGAAGGCAGTGAGATGGTACAGTGATAAGACAGGAGAGATTCTGGTCTGCTGTGTTCACCTATCTTCTGTTGCAAACCAGTCTCTGCAGATCAAATTCTGCCTTGGTATAACATCTGCAGAGTCATTAACATGAAGGTGTTGGAGAATTCCAAGGTTTCGTGTCTCTCCTTATTCGGTGCACATCTATTCACGTGCATACAAATTTGGTCATCTCCCCCAGAACAAATGTTCCAGTGCATCTCCTTCTACATAAACTCCATGTCACTATTCCTCATGCAATCTGCACTCTATGAATGCGCCAGAGGAGAAGGCAGTTGCAATAAAGTGCACACAAGAAATCAGTTTCACTACCAAGCTTCTAAGATGGGAATTGTAAACAGAGAAGGGATTATTACTTATTTATTTGTTCTTAAAATTGCTAAGAAGGTGATCTTAAAAAGCCCACCAATGACCAAACAAAGTAGTAGTCTGACCTCTCTGTGCCAGTCACAATCACTTGCACACAGCAAACAGATTTCTCAAACACACCTTTCTATATTTAGAATGTCTGTTGAGCAAATAAAGGAGTGAGATCTGATTATGGGAGACCTATGTATTTCAAGTTGACAAACTGGAGGGACTGAAAGAGCAGGAAAAGTGAAAAGGGCAAGGGACTTGCATTAACAGAGATGAGAAGAAAAAAAAAAAAGGCAAATCAACCAAACAAACACACAACCCCCCCACAAACAAAACAAAACAAAACAGGTGTTTTATGGTGATTGAATTTTTACAGACTTCTTATTGCACAGGCAGCTCTGCTGCACAGTGGTGATCTGCCACAGTGAGAACAGCACAGTGGGCTGAGATGTCAACTAGTGCTGTTTACTGACTTCTGAAAAGTTTCCTTGGCTCAGTAGCTCAATTAAAAGATTTGCTGAGGTGAAGCAATTTAGAGGGGGCAGCAGCTGGCAAGAATTTGCCAAAACAGCCGTTTGTCCCTCAGTCCCAGGATGCAGAAAGGCCAGTCTGGATGTCTCTGTTGCGTGCCTCAGTCCACCACAGGGAAATGCTCAATAAGGCAACAGATTGACCCAACAATAACCACCATCCGACTTAAGAGTGTGCCTGCCTGGTCACCTTCGGTTGGGGGGAAATAAATAAATAAAGGAAGAAACTTCTTTCTAGTAAACCAAGTGTTGGTGTCTTGTTTCTGGGATGGTTAATCAACTGTAATTCAAACACTTTCACCAGTGCTGGCCCCAGACACTAGAGCTGCGTTTGCAGTGCTCTTCCTCTGCCAGCCTTTGACATCCTACCTGGCACACTGCTCTCCCTTCCCAGAGACAAGGGATCTCCCCAGACCCGGTTATGTCTATGACAGCACACCAGTTTTGTCTGAACAGTTCATGCATTATGTCTAAAAGCTGTCAGTAAACAAGCCTCAGGGATCACTCAGATTCCTCGGTTCTCTGACGCTCTCTAGTGCCTACTTCAGAGCGGAGACAGCAAGGCAAACTGCCTTGCAGTGGTTTTGCTACACATGCTACAGAGCTAACTCAGAAGACAACTGTTCAGCCAAAGCTCACAGGTACAGCCATTCTGAAGGATACAGCTGCCTACAGAGCAGAAGGGTGAAGGAAGACCAGCCTGGGCTTTCTGTGAAATGATGATTGTTAGGACTGAAGTCAAGTTTGGTTTGTTAACATTTGCAAAAAGCTTTGAAAACGTACAGAGCTATTATATTATTGGAGACAGAAAAGCCAAGCATGATTACTGGCAAATCCATGGGATGCCACAAATCTCTTACTTGCTGCAGGGACTCCTCTCTCAAATGTTTCTCGTCTGCCCTTGCACAGCCCTGAGCTGTTTGTTTTCAGATGCTTTTCCTCTGTAACCCAAACCCTGTTCCACCAAATGTCAGACAGTACCTCTTTGTGCTCCAGACAGCATGCTGGCATACAGTGCTCTGCACAGCACAAGATAAATGCAAAGGAGCACAGTGACCTTTAAAGCCATGTCAGATGGCTCCTTGACCTAGAGACCTTAAAGAGGTTAGATTTCCTGCCCTCCTGCAGCTACTCAAAAACATGAGCGGGCAGGAGAGGGACCTCTGTATGGGAATATGAAGAACAAACTGCTTCTTTAATGGCTGCTTTCACTTTCCCTGAAGATGAAATGAAAGCATAATTTGCCAAGGTGCACATATGTAGGAAGCATGGGAATGGAGAAGAGGGGGAGGGTCCTCCTACATCACTACTGGCAATGGCAGGAAGAAGAAGTGGGAAGGATCCTTCCCATGTGCCAGGCTGCTCTTCTGTTGTTGCAGAGGATTAGTGAGAATAAAAGGATAGATAGTGAAATCCTCCTCTGCTGAAGGCAATGGCAAAACTCCCACTCACTGCTACACAGCCAGGATCTCTCCCTTTTTAACAAATTAATTACGAGCTTCAAAATCCAATTAAAAATAGGAACATCATGGAGCCGTGCCACAGTGACTTTTTTTCAGGCTCTAATTCCTCAAAATTAATAACCACACTTAAAACTCGTGCCTGAGAGCTGCTCCTAAGAAGGAGGCTCTACTCCTTAAGTCACCTTTGTTCAACAGAAGGACCTGTGCAGTGCTTAAACAAATCCACCAATGTACTCAACAGAGGAGCCAATGCACATCTGAACACATAAAATTGATAGCCAGATATGCAGCCTTGAAATATTCAGCTGTTTCAGTTCACAATGTGTTCCACACCTTGGGGCCGATTCAGCTTTCACACATCCACAGATTCACCTGGGAAGGGCAGGCAGCCAGCAATGCAGATCTGTGTTCAAAGCAGTGCATTATGCAGCTCTCAGAGATGGGCACTAGCAGTATAACAATGGACCATTAGCTCATGGAAAACCTTGTTGAACTGACCCATCAGAGTGGCTTTCAACTTTTTAAATTGATTTCCCTGAGAGGAGAAGCCAAACACCCAGTGATTTCAAGCTTCCTGACCATATTTCATTTTCCTTGGGTAGCACGTGCAGCACAGTAGATGTGAGCTGTGGAGAGATGCTGGGTACACAGCACCCAGCATCCACACCAAGTGCAACTGAAGAGCATCATTTCTGGCTAGCAGCCAGTGGTCCTGCAGCCTGAACCCCTCTGCACAAGAAGCACGCAAGCCATGCACTTCCAGAGCACCTCCTGGGACAAGCCATCCAAAGTGATATTTGCACTCTAGCCAGGCTGAACACAGTGAATGACAGCAACCAGAAAACTCACCTCAGAAGAGATGCTTGAACACCAGAAAACACTCACATAGACACACCCTTAGTTGCCTGCTGAGGATCCATTAGAAGCAGCTTGCCCATGCCTGCAAGCACACAGTGTGCTTTGCTCACACATCTCACACGGCATCCTCCTGAAGAAACTGACTGCTCATGATTTGGATGAGTAGACGCTTTTCAGTAAAAAAAGTGGTTGTATGGCAGGGCCCAAAGAGTGGTGGTGAATGGAGATAAATCCATGTGGCAGCCAGTCACAAGTGGTGTTTCTCGGGGCTCAGTACTGGGGCCAGTTCTCTTTAATACCTTTATCAGTGATCTCAACTAGAGGATTGAATTCACCCTAAGTAAGTTTGCAGATATCACTAAGCTGCAAAGGAATGCTGATCTGCTTGAGGGTAAAAAGTCTCTGCTGAGAGACCTGGACAGGCAGGATTAATGGGCCAAGGCCAATTGTATGAGATTCAACAAGGCCAAGTGCTGGATCCTGTACTTTGGTCACAACAACCCCATGCAATACTAGGGTTTGAGGAAAAGCAGCTGGAAAGCTGCCCAGCAGATAAAGGCCTAGAGGCATTGATTGACAGCCATCTTAACCTGAGCCAGCAGTGTGCCCAGGTGGCCAAGAAGGCCAACAGCATCCTGGCCTGTATCAGGAATAGTGAGACATGCAGGACCAGGGAAGTGATTGTCCTTCTGTGTCCAGCACTGGTGAGATCACACCTTGAGTACTGTGTTCAGTTTTGGAGCCCTCACTACAAGAAAGACATTGAGAACCTGGCATGGGTCCAGTGAATCTGGTGAAATGCATGGAGAAGAGGGTTTCTGAGAAGTGGCTCCAGGAGCTGGGGTGGCATAGTCGGGAGAAAAGGGAGACGACCTTGCACTCTACAACTACTGGAAAGGAGGCTATAATACAATAATAATAATAATACAATACACCAGGTTGGAAGAGACCTTCAAGATCATCGCGTCCAACCCATCAAACAATCCAACCCACCCAACAACTAGACCATACAGCCAAGCACCCCATCAAGTCTTCTCCTGAACACCTCCTGTGAAGGTGACTCCACCACCTCCACGGGTAGCCGATTCCAATGGGCAATCACTCTCTCCGTGTAGAACTTCTTCCTAACATCCAGCCTAAACCTGCCCTGGCGCAGCCTGAGACTGTGTCCTCTTGTTCTGGTGCTGGATGCCTGGGAGAAGAGGCCAACCTCTGCCTGGCTACAACCTCCCTTCAGGTAGTTGTAGAGAGCAATAAGGTCACCCCTCAGTCTCCTCTTCTCCAGGCTAAGCAACCCCAGCTCCCTCAGCCTTTCCTCATAGGGCTTGTGTTCCAAACCCCTCACCAGCTTTGTTGCCCTTCTCTGGACACGTTCCAGCAAGTCAACATCCTTCCTAAACTGAGGGGCCCAGAACTGGACACAGTACTCAAGGTGCGGCCTAACCAGTGCAGTGTACAGGGGCACAATGACCTCCCTGCTCCTGCTGGCCACACTGTTCCTGATGCAAGCCAGGATGCCATTAGCCTTCTTGGCTGCCTGGGCACACTGCAGGCTCATGTTCAGCCTACAATCAACCAGTACCCCCAGGTCCCTCTCTGCCTGGCCGCTCTCCAGCCACTCTGACCCCAGCCTGTAGCACTGCCTGGGGTTGTTGTGGCCAATGTGCATAATCCGGCACTTGGATGTGTTAAATCTCATGCCATTGGACTCTGCCCATCTGTCCAGCCTGTCGAGGTCCCTCTGCAAAGCCTCTCTGCCCTCCAGCAAATCAACTGCTGCCCCCAGCTTGGTGTCATCTGCAAATTTACTGATGATGGACTCAATGCCCTCATCCAGATCATCAATAAAGATGTTGAAGAGCATGGGGCCCAGTACTGATCCCTGGGGCACACCACTAGTGACAGGCCGCCAGCTGGATGTGGCACCATTCACCACCACTCTCTGGGCTCGGCCCTCCAGCCAGTTCCTAACCCAACGCAGTGTGCTCCTGTCCAAGCCACGGGCTGCCAGCTTGGCCAGGAGTTTGCTGTGGGGAACGGTGTCAAAGGCCTTGCTGAGGTCCAGGTAGACCACATCCACAGGCCTCCCCGCATCCACCAGGCGGGTCACCTGATCATAGAAGGAGATCAGGTTGGTGAGGCAGGACCTGCCCCTCCTAAATCCATGCTGGCTAGGCCTGAGCCCCTGGTCATCCTGTAAGTGCTGTGTGATCGCACTCGAGATGACCCGTTCCATAATCTTGCCTGGCACTGAGGTCAGGCTGACAGGCCTATAATTCCCCGGCTCATCCAACCGGCCCTTCTTGTGGATGGGCACCACGTTAGCCAGCTTCCAGTCTTCTGGGACCTTTCCAGTGAGCCAGGACTGCTGAAAAATGATGGAAAGTGGCTTGGACAGCTCATCTGTCAGCAATCTCAGCACCCTAGGTGCTATAGTTAGGTGGGTGTTGGTCTCCCTAGTAATAAGTGACAGGATCAGGGGAAATTGCTTCAAGGTGCACCAGGGGAGGTTTAGATTGGATATTAGAAGAAACTTCTTCACTGAAATGGTTATCAAAGACTGGAATAGTCTCTGCTGGGAAGTGGTTGAATCACCATTTCGGAAGGTGTTTAAAAGATGCAGAGATGTGGTGCAGAGGGACATGATTTAGCACCAGACTTGATAGTTAGATAATGGTTCGACTTGATCTTAAAGATCTTTTCCAAACAAAATGATTCTAGGAAGAGACAGCAGTAGGGATGCTGTCTGTTCTCAAAACATAGAGGACTCCCTGTCCTTGCCACCTACATACTACAGGCATCCTCTAGGTCTCCAGGATATTTGTTTTGCACAAGGAGTAAGGCAGCATTTGCTATGGACATCTCATAGTGTATGTTTCTGTGTAGAAATGTGAGGTTGTGGGCTGCAGAGGTACATAACTGAGATCAGCTGAGAGCACTGTCACAAACTACAGCATGCAATGGATGCTGGACATGTAGCAGACCCTAGGTCTCCCTATTTATTGCCAGTCCCAAGGGTTAAAAAGTCACGGGTCTGGTCTCCCACAGAAATAATAACATTTTTAAAGCAGAAAACAATAATATTTAGAGATAATTTGCTTTCTGCTTTGTTGATAACCTAAGACCATGATTTAAAACTTCTCTTTGTAGCCCTGCAAGCTAGAAACATTTATTTAAAGATACAGAGAAATGAGTTTACTCTCTGTTTCCTGGATTCCAAGAGTGGATACTTTAAGAAGAAAACCTTTCCAGGTTTTGGGATGTGCACAACAAGATCACAGAGTCGGCAATGCTGTGGGCTGAAATCCTGGTTCCATCAAAGTAAATGGAATAATGTCCATTAAGGCTTGAGTTTTACCCTGTATCTTTAGAGAATTAAATGTAACCAAAGACGTTATGATTTTCCATCTCTATCCATTTTTTTATCTCTTCCCTGCATTCCACCTTAAATACCACACCACAAACATATGTTGATTTTGGCACACTTAGTAAACAATCAAGGAATTTAGGCCCTCAGTCCTGAAATGAACTGCAGAGAATCACAATCAAAATCCTTGCTGGTATCTCCCCATAGTAAAATGTGGTACAGTCATGGGACTCCTTTTGTCCGTGTGACCAATATAATAGAAATAGCTTAAAGAAGCTTAAGGGGGGAGGGAATACCAAACACACACACACACACACACAAACCCCCAAAACCAAAACCAAACACACACACAAAAAAAACCCCAAACACCAAATTCCACCTGTATGCACACTTGAAGGCAATTGTTCTAAGAGCTCCTCAATATCATGTTATATAACTACACAAATAAGCATGCGAAAATGTCTTTAAGAAAACAGCAGAAACACGCCCTTATAACACACCCAAGGTTCTCATCCACTGTGAGTTATTTACCTATAATTTCAGGCTTAAAAAAAAAAAATTACAAAAGAAACACAAAACACTTGATTTTAAAACTATTCAAACTATTCAAAATTAAACTAGTTCTACAAGTCTGAATGTCTAAAAATATGCATTGGAAGACAGCTTCAGCTCTGCTTACTCCAGGATTGGTGTCCCTGGAAAACCAGACAAACTACAAACTGTGACTGAAAAAGGAATTAAACGCAAGATTTCTCACCTGGGTTTCTCCTATAAGGAAGTTCTGGGGACCTAAGCCATGCAAAGAAATATGTGAAGAATCAAGTAGTGTCATTGGCTTTTTAAGAGAATGGTTTAATAATGCTCCTCACCACCCTTCCTGAGAAATCCTTTGGCTGTTCCTAGGCTGGTGACTGTGACAGTGCTGTTGCAGTGAACAACGGTGCCACTGCAGGATGACCCAAGGCATCTTTCAGAAGCTGGTGCTCCTGGGGGTGGTGTTAGTGCAGACACAAGCTACCCAGAAATGCCAGAATTTGGTGTGGTTTTCAGTGAGAAGCAATCCCCCAAATTGCCTTGCACAGGACTGCCAGGCAGGCATTTGTATTTGCTTTGCAGTTTATACAGAAGTCTGCCACAGCACAATGGGATGTCTAATGTGGAACATCACATTAACAATATTTTATATTTATGTAGCACTCTTCATCTCCAAGGGTCCCTAAGAGCTTTACAACCTACATACATGGCATAGCAATGAAGCAGAGCTGTAATTCTTCTAATTAGCTGAACACGAGCACATGGCACAACAGAGAACGCTACTGGTCACTTCTCTCTCTCTCTCTGCAAAGGGCTACATGATATTTAATAGAGGCATGTTGCAGAAGGACATTCAGGTTAAGGGGAAAAAATAAACTATACAGGTCTCCTTAACACCCATGCCTATCCTTCTTCATTACATACCCACACTTTGTCAACTACAAGACACAGAGGAGGGTAACCCAAGCCTTGCTGCTTGCTAAATTGCCCCACTTTCACACCAGATTCAGCAAGTTACCATCACATGGCTCAGGCAGCTGCTTAGCTGGTGAGGCTACAGAAAAGCTAGTGAGCAGCTGCAGTTCAGCACACACCAGCATCACCTTCTTTTTAAGATTAGTATGATCATTTCTTTAGCAAAAAGGAAGAGCAGGCTATTTAATACACACATGCCCAGGAGATCAATGCTAACATCTAAGCATACGTGTGTGCAACCCACCAACCAGTAAAACTAATTACAAAAATCAATTTCAGATACTTTTCTGAGCCTTTCATTTCTCAATATACTCCTAATTGATTTCTGTTAGAGCAGAGAAAGCTTTATTATTATTATTATTACTGCAAAGGAATGCAAGAGGCGGCAATGGTCAGTGCTTAAGTGGCTTACCAATGCTTTCGACGCAGAAGGAGAAAAAAGAAAAAGAAAACGCATTTTATTCACAGGTTTGTCATCTGCTGGAAAGATGGAGAAGCCTTTGAGATGGTGACAAAGCACAAGAGAAAAGCTGGCAGGAGACAGTACAGGGCAGAAGAGGAATGTGACAGGATTGTGAAATACAGAATGTGAGAAGGTTGTACCTATTTTTAGATTGGCAGGGATGATCAAGTGTAAAAGCAGTACATTTCCATGAACAATGTACAGTTCCTTCCATCCTGAAAGGTCAGCAGTGCTCTTATAGAAAGAGAGCTCTGATCAAGTCTATATTAGAGATGGGAGGAAAGAGGTTAAGAACCAGACCCAATGTCTAATCATTCTTTCTACAAACTTCAAAACTCTGGATTAGTCCCTAAGGGTCTTTGCCAAAGCTTGTCTACCGAGCCAGCAGCAGTCTTCAGCATGTAGCCATTCAGGACATGAAAAGAAATGCATTTTTGCAGCATTATGGCTTAGACACACACAAGCACCTAATGTATCCACAAAGCCCACTTCCCTAGCTAAAAAGCAGGGAAAGCAAAGCATGTAGAAACATTCAAAGAAATGGAAATTTTCCATTTTCTTCTCTACTTAAAGGACAAATTTAACCAATGTCCATCACCATACATGCTGAGCACTAAAGGCAGAGAGGAACACTATGGTTTAAATTCCCAAGTGTATACAAGACTTCGTGGGTCTGTGCAAGACTCACATTGAGAGGAATAAAGCCTTTGAAACACTGGAAACTCCTGGCTGGTGGGGAGTGAGGCTGGGGGATGGATACTGGCGCCAGCCTGGACACACAACTTGTGCTTCTGCCCCATTAATTGCTAGCACATCCTCCCCCAGCCCTGGGCCCTGGGGACAGCAGCAGAGTGGCAGGCCCAGGTGGGAACCCAGCAACACCACCAGCAGCAAAAGTAGCCAATTAAGCCTCCAGAATAAGTGAATGAGGTGGGGAGGAAAATTAAGAAAATGAAAAAAGAAGAAAGAAAAAAGATGGAGTTGCTTGGCAACAGGCAGGCAGAAGCAGCTGTGCAGCAGGTCAGGCTGGTACCCAGGCGGCGGGCTGGCCCATTAGCACCCTGCATCTCACGCATTTTGTGCCGGGTCTCCTAGTAACAGCCTGTGCACGCCGGGCTGCGTGCACCTCCCCTCCTCTCCTCCTGTTTCTCCCCATCAGGCGAGGCATCGCGGTTTGCCCTAATTACGCATTCTCTGCTGCTTCAAGCTGCCATTACTTTGGTCCCCAGAGGAGTGGCAAGAACTTAAAAAAAAAAAAAAAAAAAAAAAATCCTCTAATAAGGGCTTTTAGTTCCAGATTCGGTGGAGCTCTGCAAGCTCAGAGATGCAAGGCAAAGTAGCAATAGCAAAAGGAACAGATGAAAAAGGAAAAGAAAAATTCAGCAGTGCATTGGGTCAGATTTTGCCAGGACCATGAAATACATTTTCCCCCTTTGTTTTTTTTTTGTAAGTTATCCCAGAGGGTAAACAATGAAGACATCCCTTTATGGGACAAAGCACATATTTACATAGCTACAGCAACGTATCAAAGAACTGCTCTTTGGACACCCATTTTTTAGGCCAAGAGTTTGAGAAATTGCAGGCAAAACATAAAGGTATATATTCCAGGCAAAAAATAAGACCCAGGTATGAAGAACTAGAACCGATGAAAAAAGACATGAAGAGTAACGGGCATTCTCTTTTCCAAATGCTAACATCTGAAATGATTTTGTTCCACATTTTTGCTAAAGAATGTGTGGGTTTGCTTATTCTACCTATCACGGTGATGATGTTTCACACCATTTACATGTCACCTCATGTTCTCCCTTTTGCCACTGAAAAATCAGAGAAATATCACTTAAAAAAACCTTAAGCACACTGGCAGAAACAACACGAGAATAAAACACAAGGGGAAAATAAAATACATTCCCCTTCTTGTTTCCCAGTTTTGTCAACAACAACAAAACAACAACACACATACAAAGAAAAAAAAACACACCAAAAAAAGCCCTGAAGACAATGACCCAGTATGCTTGCTTTCATTCATTCAGATAGTGTATTTAATTTATGGGTGGAAATGGAAGCAAAATTGTATGCCTGAGCTTAAAAAAAAGCATTGGCAAGTTCTCCCAGTGAAGTCTGTCACGGTGTCAGAGCAGGGCTACCTACACAGTGGCAGGCGCATGATGTTTCTGAGGGAGATTTCATCCTTCCTGCGGCTTTCTCCCTGTCCTGTCCAAGCTGTGCTTGGTGGTACAGGAGCTCCTTGCTGCCTTGTGCTGAGTATGGCTCAGTACAAAGGTCTTTGCAACACTGCTCAGCAAGCCTTGGTGAACCAAGTGGTCTGGTCTCAAGAGCACAAGGTAGTGAATAAAGATAATTAATTCTACCAACTAGGAAGTTTCCTCACCTGGATTTTTAGAAAAGGCACAATTGATTGTACCTTCCTTCTAGTTAAGGACAGGCAAGCACCCAGTTATAAATCAGCCAGGTAATTCGTGCTGCCAGATGGTGTAACTAAGGGAAGACACAAATGTACTATGAAATTCCATCGCTGAGTAACACTGCATCTTTGGAGAGAAACACTTTTTAAATGAGAGGTTTTCTGTATAAAACACATTTCCTGACACGCATTCAAAGCCAAAGGAAGCCCAGAAAAAGAATCACCTCTAGCATTCTGTGGGTTTTGCAAAGAATTCATCATAAAATTATTTCGCATGTAGCACACTCATATCAAAGTTCACAACAGATCAGAACTTAGTCTATTCAAGTTGATTTTTACCCAGATATTTTCAGAAATGTTCTACTGAAAGACTATTTTCCATTACACAAGCCAGGATTTTAGCTAAATGTGTCACACTTCTGCCCCTCCTCAATATACATGCCACATACGCCTGAAAAACAAGTATTTTCCCTCCAACTTGTAAAATAACGAACAGCAATCTACACTGGAAAAAGACCAAATACAGAAAAATTCACTATGGAGAAGGAAAAGCTTCACAAAGTTACAGGTTACCAACAAGATGTCCAAATAGAAGTTTATGCAAAATTAACCATAATACTATTCCATGCAGTTATATATTGAATAAAAGTACATGCAGATGCACATGCCTGTGATTTGAAAGCATTCATTTCCAAGAACTAATACAAGCTTCTAGTGCAGTAATGATCATTCATCTTCATTAAAAAAAAAAAAAATAGAATGACACTAAAAAATAGTCCAACTAACCTATGAAGTTGTCTCCATCAGTGGTAAGAGTCCAGACATAAAAGGAATAAGGAATCAATCCCTGCTAAGCCTCCGACTGTGCACTATCATACATACAATGAGGACACCTTTCTTTCAGAACTCAGATGGGGATGTGATTTATCTTGAAACACATGCTTGTCATCATTAGCTTATTTAACACACCTGCAAATGCTTTTTCAGTGTTCAGTTTTCGTAGCCCCAGTTTTCAGTGCCAGGTTTTGAAGACCAGACAGCTTCAGGAGCAAATCTGCCCAAGACAACCCTCAGGTGCCTACCCACAAATGGTGACTGCTGGGATTGCAAATTGCCTGCAATACTTCAAAGGCTTTTAATTCTTATTAAGCCTTCTTATCATGGAAAGATTTAGGTTCTGCAGTGATACAAAGGTTTTGGTCACTCTCAGAGACCTGTGGATAAAGTAGGTTCCACACAGTATTTTGTCTTCCCCTTTCCAAAATGGTTGCACTAATCTTTGAAACTGCCCTCGCCTGACATGCCTGTCTCTTCTTTCAATCTATTGCAGCACATAACCATTCACTGCTTGACATGCGGTAACCAAGTGGCTTTTGAGAGTAGTGTTAGACAGATGTTTTCTGAAGACATAAAGGCTTTCTCCATAACTGCAGCAAAACAGAAATAAACTATTTTATTCATTAAATCCATCCTGCGTTCTCTGCATCATAAGCCTGCCCTTCAGCTATCTTTCAGTACATTTTTTTCAAGCATTATTCCTAGTGCTAATGCAGACCTGATCTCCCTACCCACATCTGGTCTGTGCTATACAGTGGGCACCACCACCATGATGTCCAAGGTTTTATCTGGGACCTCACCACCCCTGGCAGAAGCACGGATGTCTGCCGCTGTATTTTGTAGAATTACAGAATTGTTTTGTTAGGAAAATATCTGTAAGGTGAGACCAACCATTATCTAATTACCAAGTTTTGTGCTAAATATCATGTCCCTCAGCACCACATTTCTGCGTCTTTTAAACACCTTCAGGGATGGTGATTCAATCACATCCCTGTGGAGCCTATTCCAGTCTTTGATAACCCTTTCAGTGAAGAAGTTTCTTCTAATATCCAATCTAAACCTCCCCTGGTGCACCTTGAAGCCATTTCCTCTGAACCTGTCACTTGTTACTAGGGAGAAGAGATCAACACCCACCTGACTACAGCCTCATTTCAGATAGTTGCAGAGAGCAAGGTCTCCCTTCAGCTTCCTTTTCTCCAGACTATGCTACCCCAGTTCTCTCCCATGCTTCTTTGAAACCTTGTTCTCCAGACTTTCCTCTACCTTTGCTGGACCCACTCTGGGACCCCAGTGTCTTTCTTGTGGTGAAGGCTCCAAACCTGAGCATAGTACTCAAGGTGTGGCCTCACCAGTGGTGAGTACAGAGGGACAACATATAGCAGACATTTATGTCAGCTTTCATGAAATCTTGCAGTTCATCTCCTGCTGACTGTTTACGCAGACATGACGAGACTCAAATGCCCACAACTGTGCTTAGGAAGAACCTAACCCAGTATCTACCTTTGAGATGAGAGGGAAAAGCTCCTGAGTCCACACAGGCCGCTTTCCTCCAGCAAGTCCACCTTAGCTTAAAACAGCATCTCTGAGCGTGCACCTCTCATTCAGGCCTCGTGCGACCACAAATACTTCAGAAGCACCAGTGCTTTGGACAAATGGACAAGAGAAACTTAACTTCTCTATGTTAACTTGCCATTCGTATCCAGTGTGTGCTGCAACGAGATAAAGCGAAACTGTCAGGAGACAGGTTGAGGATTTTTCTTCGGAGTCTTTTTCTGTGATGCCTATCATCTGCTCCCCTCACAAGAGCTCAGGTGTATATGGTTATAAAGAAAATACTAGATGACAAACTGGAAATGGCTTCTCTGTGCTTTACTGAGGCAGCCCATCATAACACTGGGAGGCACCTGCACTCTCCCTCCTGCAGCTGCTGAATAGACGGCAAACATCACTTCCTGTATCTCCCTTGTGCCAAAAATCATCTCACATGGTAAACAAACAAGCAATACCTATTTACATTTCCGAACCCAAACTGTCCTTTGCTATTGATTTGGCAACAGATGGAGCAGAAACTCAGGACTGGGAATTCAACTAAGTAACGGATGAACACAAGCAAGGGCTGCTTTTGGCAGGACATGACCTCCTGGTGCATGGAAGGTTCACAAAGTTAGTTTCCTCAGCCTAAGCTCTCACTCCCTCCACAGTGAAATACTCCCCTCCAAACTTGCCAAATGGTTAAAAAGCTTCAAAACCAGCAAGTTTTAAAGATCTGGTTGAGATTATTTTAAACAGCTTTGATAAACTCTTGTTATGTTCTTACCCAAAAGACTGAAAAAAAAAAAACAACCAAGCTCCACAACAAAACAGATCTTTTCAATTTGGCAATGCAACTGCACCCCAAAAATAAATTCAGCGCTGAATGAAGGTTTTCCTCATACTCCCCCCCCCTCCCCCTTCCCTTGGTTCCCTTGCTCTCATTTTGAGTGGCAAACTGGCCTGTTGCTTCAACTGCTGCCATGGGAGCTTCAGCATCCTCCGTGTCCCCTTGCTGGGTTGCAGCCCTGCACACATGGCTTTGTAGTGAGTCTCCAGCTATGTGCCTCTGTACAACAAAAAACCTTGGGCTTTAGCTTTCAATTCTCCTGTGCTATCTATACTATACTCCCAAAAGATTTTCCCTAAGTTATTATTCAAAATCTTTTATCCTGCAGAATTGGTGCTGTGCTTGGCTATTTTCTTATTAATTGGCTTCTTGTTCACAGGTGCTACCACACTAGCACAATACAGCAAAGTAGCTTCTCATTCATGTGGTATCACTAACACAGATCATCTTTATTTTATACTCATAGAATCATAGAATCATAGAATCAATAAGGTTGGAAAAGACCTCAAAGATCATCAGGTCCAACTCCTTTACTTTGTATTAATCTTCTTTATCTATCATCCAGCCTACTCTTCCCAATTTGGTCTTTTCCAGCCATTTCCAAATTCTGTACATTTCCCCTTTATCTCCAACATTTTAGGAAAGCTCTTCTCTGCTGTTTTAAATCCTATCTCAAAAGCCTTCCTGTTCATTAATGCAGTTTCTAATACTCTTGTGTCTCTCATCTTTTTCTTGCAAATGCAGTAATTTGTTTTCCTGCAGGGAGGATTTGTTTGTTTTAGTTACTCTCATCCAGCACTTTGGATCAAAGAACTGTATAATTTAAAATAAGATGTCCTGACAATGCAAAACAAGCCCCACTTATTTAAGTACTATCTTAAGATCACATGCAGACTTGTAACATCTATTTACATGTGTATTTCCCACTTGTTTAGACTTTAGAAACCTAAATATAGATGTGAGGTGCCCAACTGCTACTTCTCAGACTTCAGCTTAGGTTGTATCAGATCATGGGTTCAGATGGATAAAGAAAAATAACCAAACCCTTCTGATACTTATAAATTGCAACCCTCAGCAGAACACCCTAAGGGTCATTTTTTTATCACTGTCCCAATCTTCAGTATTTCCTGATAGGTTTATATGTGAAGCTTTATCTCTAGCCAGAAATCACCCATACCATCTCATACCATGTCCTGTATATTACTGCAAGGAAGGTTGATGTGAATGGTTTTGTCAGAAGATAGAAATCTCCTCTGGAAGCCTTTGATCTGGGAGACACAGCCATATCCCATAACTAATCTTTCCATAGGTCACAGGCTAGCTCACCTTTAGGCTTATTTGAATCCAGACATTTGCCAGCAATATACTGTTTTCTAATTTAGGAAGCACTGATGACTATGCATGGGTTTTAGCTCATGCAAATTCCTTCCCTCTCCACTCTCCATTACGCTGGCAATTCATCTCCATGCATGTGTGAAGGCTGGACAAAAATTTCTGTCTCTTTCAAAAGAGACAAAATGCCATTGTTTGCACTGATGTCTGCTCCATGAATAACTGTGAAAGAATGTGCTAGGGTTGGATTACCATGCCAGTCCTGGTGGCTCCTTCTTTAGATGATTTTACTTCACCCTCACACAAGCAGTGTGGCCTGTGGTCTTTCCAAACCTACAGTTCACCTTTTTCCCCCTGTTTACAGGGCCATATGGTATTTCTCCCCTGAGTGGCTTCTTTGCTGCCTTCTGACAGTAAGTCCCTCCACTGCTCTCAGCTCTTTTACACACCCTTCACTTTAGATGCCCCAGCTTACTTTGAATTCAGTCAAATATTTTCATTTCCCTTTCCATCCAGACAATGTTTTCCCCTTTCCCTTCCAGATTAAATTCTCTCCCACACAGATGATTGTTTTTCCCTCTCTGAAGGTCATCCAGAAGGTGGTTTCATAACCAGTTCAAACATTGGTGGGTCTTACGGCACTGTCCTGATTCTTGTACTGATGAGATGTGGGAGAATAATATGGGGGATGCACCAAGTGCAATCTGGGGTCCAACTGTCTCTGAGCTCCCCAGTAAACCAAAGCCCTAACAGAAAATTCTCTCCCATCTAGCAAGCCGCTATCAGTCTGTATTGCCTCCAGCCCAGCTGGGTTGATCATGCAGCAGCGAGGAACGCCAGCCAGCGTCTGTCTGGTCAGCCTTACATATCAACGAAAGGAATGCAACCTCCTTCCGCCGCCTTCCACCCCTCAGCTCCCCAGCCCTTAGTTTTCTTGTTTTCATGCACTGTAGTAAATCCCTATGATTCAGCAGTGGACTTTGCACATGCAAGGTGGGTGACCAGCCCGCATCTGCCTTTCTGCCTGTGAACCCCACACTGAGAGCTCTTTGTCTATCAGGGCACTCACACCCTTTCACATGGAGCTCATATTGGCAGAGTGCTCTTGCATGACACTAATAAACTACCAGCCAAAGGAAAGTATCTCACAACCATTTCAGACCCTCTAGCTCAGCCACTGACTAAGCCAAGTGGCTACTGGCCATTGGCACTGCTGGGTGCATTCACAACCCACAGCAAACTGAGCTCACGGCACACACACCAAAAAAAAGCACTGATGGGGAAAAGGGCTCCTTGTCCTTAGCCTTGAAGGCACACATGGGAAAAGAGGTAGCCCTGACATTTATAATTCAGTCTGCTCAAATTTCCATAGCTATTTTTCTCTGTCCCTTTCTTTTATTGGAGGCAGGAGCTTCCTGCAAGGAAACTCTACTGCAGAGATCAGTATGAACAGATTTAATATCTTGATTGTACCAGCTCTGATTTAAGGCATCCAATAGCCAGAGTTTCTTAATGAACAGAACACTTAAGCAGGATGAAGGGGTCTGAATGACTTTGTGCTATGGACTCAAATAAAATAGTCTGATAAGCCTATCACACACCTTCCTTTCACTTCGCTCAGATTGCTCCCAAGATGCCAATGTTCAAAGGTATTTAGACAATCTGCTTTTCACAGAGAAAAATGGGAACCAGATGCCTACCTGCTCTCAGGTTCTGCATCAAATTGACAAGGCTGTACCCAGTCCTCATTGCAGAACAAATTAATGGTTTCTATGCAGCTATGCATAGCTAGGACGGGATGGGGTACACAGTGGTTATATGGCTGCAAAGAGAGAAGATCTCATCCAGGTTTGCGTTCTCTCTTGTCTTTTGCTTTCCTAACAATCTATGCCATCTGCTTAGGACTTGGTGGATTGAAACAGGACCACTGCCATAAACTAGTAAATGGTTTAGGGCCTTGTTAGACCATTGATGGTTTAACTGGCAAGATCAGGAGGTAGCTGAACCCACTAGGTGAGGTGCTGGGAGTGGAAACAGGGAGCTGCAGTCTTGTCTGTTACAGGTCTTCCCCAGCTGCCAGCAAAGGTAGACTTGCCTTTATTACCATGCTGAGCACTGCTGCAGATGGGCACATGCACTGACATGCATGTCAATGGCACTTAGGTACAGTCTAAGGCTATTCAGCAGAAGTATCACGGGGACAGCGAAAAATGTTTCTCATCATGTGCTGACTGTAAAACCTAAGATTTCACATGCTGATGTTACCAAGGGAAAGGTTTTGACCTCAGGTACAACATTCAACTAGACCAAAGGCTGAGTTCAGAAGCACACAAAATCTTGCAAAATTTTGACTCCAAAAGGTAGAAGGGTTGTGGTTTATGCAAGTGCTCTCTCAGGACTTCTTGTCCCCATCCCTGCCTACTGGGTGACAAAACGTAAAAAAATCCACAAGTTCACACTTTGTAGGTGATTGTGTCTCATCCTTGACTAACTTCAGGAAGAACTGTATAAGATATATCACTTCCAGCTCAAGGAGGAAAGCAGGGGTCACATCTGAGCAGACAAAAAACTCTGTGTCAGTGGCTCTCATGCTTTGTATTTATGCTTTCACAGAAGCTCTGTCGCTGTCACCCCTCAACAGCTCTGGCAGGGTCCAGCCTCACAGCAGCACTGGAGCTACAAGGAGTCTCCTGACATCATTGCTGCAGATTTTAAAATGACTGCACCACTTTCACTGGCTTTCAAATCACTAGATCACAAGTGAGGTCACTCCTGGCAAGGTGGCTATCCCCAGTAAAAGCATTAGAAAGCCCATTTTAAAAGATCAAAACCAATGCCTTTAATGTCTTAATATGATTTATATTTCAGACCACGTAACTTTTATGGGGCTGCCTAGCATTTGATGGATGCAGCTCTCTTAACAACCCACACATTTGTTTGATTTACTGCAGTGATCCAACATGTTATTTTCTACCTTGCAGGAAGAACCTTGCTTCTAGGAATCCGCCTGCATGGTAAGACCGTGAATTAAATGTGCAGTTATCATAAGAGACCACACATTTTACAGTAAAATGGAGAAAACTGATTACAGCAATCCCTCTGGAAAGAAGAATAATCACATGATAAGACAGTGCTAATGGGAATTTATCATCTCTCATCACATGCGAAGCTTAGAACAAAGCAACACACGCAAACTGCACAGCTATTACTGCCAATGAATACAAGCACAAAAGCTACTGGGGACTATGAACAAATGACAGGAGAGTGGGGATCCTGAACAACCAAACCTGAGCCAATTCCTTGTTTCAAGAAGCCTACACAGTGTAGCTTATATGCAATATTAGTCAATGTTACCCCAAATAACAGCCTGATATCTTTCCATACCTCCCTCTCTACCTGTGCTATTCCATTCGAAGTCCATGCATTCTGTCATTTCTCACCACTGTATTTTATGACCAGAGAAGTCCAAGATTATGACTGTCTCAAGGATACATGCATCTCTGGACCTGCATGTCTGCATATACACACATGCTCTCTTACACACAGATTGCTCCTAAACCACACGTCTCAGATGCAAAATACATTTTTCTCTTTTCCCCATACAAAAGGCCACAAAACTCACCCACTCTATTTTATATTTGAAGCAACCAACACAACTAAAATTAACATTTTTAAAGCTGTCTGGGGGAAGCGAGTGCTGAAAACCCAAACTGGCATGCCCAGAGTTATAAAATGAATGATACATCAACATCTCTCAGGTATCCTAAAATTACTCTGCATCAAGCCACATAAGATATATGAAAACCCAATGAGGTAATAGTAGACAGTGAATTCCTCTGTTCTTTTGAATAATGGGGTACATTTGCTGGTCTACCATACTTTTCCACTGCCCTGTTTCATAAATAGAAGCTTGGAGTTTCAGAAGATTTTTTTCTTTTAAAATGAGAATAAAAGGAGACGGTTACAGTTAGGTAGTAGGAGATGAGAGAAGCATCCTACACAAGTACCTGTATGAGTCCTCTGGTGAGCCTTTAAGTGGGAACTCTTTGTATAAACCTTACGGCACCCATTAAACTGGCAGCGATGAACCCTCTTCTTGTTTTCTGGGGATGCTTCTGCTCCTGTACCTCCTTGTTCACTGTCACTTTGCCCTCCTTTTATCGTCCCCGCAGTGGCTGTTGCCACCCCCACTTTCACAGAGCTGAGCGACGTTTTCTTGGCCACCAATTTTAATGTCACTGTACCATCCACTGCTGAGAGAGTTTGTGAGGTTTTTACAAGGTGGCGGCTGAGCTCTGGAGAGGAAGGGGGTGTTAATGAGGTTACTGCATTGAGTTGGGCCTGGTTGACGGCTGTGTAGCCTTCTGTGGAAGAGCTGGTGGACTGCAGGCTGAGACACGTCTCAGACAACAGTTTGTCCCGTGAGAGGATAATGTCCATGTTCGTGCTTTTGTCACATGTACTCGTCTCCACAGGTAAAAGGATGGGGTCCAGCCGTCGGATATTGTCCTCTGCATCTGGGGCTGAGGAAGCATGAAGGAAGCAGTCCAAATCCTCACCAAAGGTCTCGGAGATCTTCCGTGGTTCAGTCTGAAGGTATCGCTCTAGCTCCAGGCATGTCTGCAGGAGAGGGGAGGGAGAGAAACCACTGTTAGAGATTGCAGCATAGCTCCTGCCTAAGGAAGAAAAACAATGTGATCCAAACCCATACAGAAACAGCACTCATGTGCACCAGTGCCTTCTTGCAAGATGGTCCCACTTTGGGATACATGAAGACTTGGCTCTCGTTTGAGGCTGCTCTGAGACAGGATGTGGGAATATCTATATACAGTAGCAATTATTATGACAGTCGTGAGGAAAGCATCCACCACCTTTTGATGAGAAACTGCCCATAAATCCACAGATACCAGGCTCTTCCCAGCTTTAAGTGTAATCTGTCCAACAGCCTCTTCCATATGAAATGATCCTAATGGCCCCATCACCTGGCCATGCACAAACAAAAAGTCACCTCTCCAAAGAACTGCTTCCTCTCCCTTCACAAACATTAACTTTCACTCCAAATTTAACTTTGGGTAGTTGTCTGAGGCCCAATCTGTTCCTAAATCTACTGAACTGTATCATTTTAAGATACAAGACAGAGAAAAACTTTCAGTCACACCATAGCTTGTTTAAAGGGCCTGAGAGAAGGAATGACGAGACAGAAACAAGGGACCTGCTCTCTGTTTTATAGGGGTTTTGGCACAACTGGTCAAACAGACCTTTCTGAGTACAGGACACCAGACTTGCACACAAAAATATATGCCCTATTAAAAAGTACGTGAAGTTGCAAAGCAGCTGACAAAAATGTGTTCCTGCATCTCTACAGCAGTAATCATCAGCATGACAATGGAGTGAGTCTCCTACTTAATATGAGGTGCCCTGAGCTAGCTTCAATAAAGCCTCCAAGCACCATCACACTTCCCAGTGCTCTCTATAACCAACATTATAAACTTTTATTGTTTATAAAAAATAATTTGCTGTAGTTTCAGAAGCTTTTCATGGAGTTTATTAGTGATATTTTTCATTTCTCACTGTCTGAAAGGCTAGTTGGTTTAATACCACCACTGCAATTTTATAGGACTTGGAGAAAGAGACATTCTAATACTTTAAAGAAACCTCTAAAAAAAATTACTCCTCAGAGAACATTTCTAAAGATATTAAGAAAGAGATTCTAGGCAAAAATTTTCAGTCTGTGAGCTGCCAACTCAACTGCATCTCAACCTGGAGAGTCCAGAATCTGATCAAGACAGAAAAGCTTTTTATGACCAGACAAGAGACAGAGACTCCTGCCTTCTGCGTACAGAAGTGCCATCAACAGATGTGTAAAGAGGCCCCACTCACAGCAATTTAGGCAGTGCCAGGTAATTCAAGATTATTATTTTCAAAGTACCCAGAAAGCAGCACTGCTAGTTGCAGATACAATGTGGTGGGATGACTTTCAGAGTTCACAACAGACATAGCTTTATGTCTATAGAACAGCAACACATACAAGTGAGACCTGATATACTTTAGTGTGTAGATTATTTACAGAGACATGGCGCAGTATACATGATGTGTCTGCAAACAGGCCTGGAGGTGGGACACTTACCAGTTAGTACTTGTTTTAAGCAACCTTTCCATTCTCTTTTTCCAGTGCATTTCTGCAACTGCAAGCATAGCTTTAACTGAGAATATGGCCTCTCCCCAGAAGAATCCTAACAGATTTTGTGAGCAACTTTCCAACATGCCCCACAATCTTCCTGGAATAAACCTCACTACCAGGAGAGGTGATGCTTTTGACTTTCCCACATCATGTAATTTGGGCTTTCTGGCCCACTTATCCTTCACCCAGTGGGGTAGAAACAGGTTTAGGGCCTAATAAATAAAAGACTTCCAAAGGAAAGAGCAAGCACAATCACAAATTAGTGATGGAAAGGGAGGGGGCGGGAAACAGAGAGACAGGGACTCAAGGCCATTAAATCTGATGACAGTGACATGAAATTTCAATTGCTGTGGGATCAGAAAGCTGCACGCCAGCTCTGGGCTGCCCATGGAGAGGAGGCGAGGTGCTGCTCCTTTAAGGCATAACTACCCCATGACAACAATAGTGGGCCTGACAGTTTTTTCCAGCTTCACCATTAATTTTCCATAAAGAGCAGTTTCTCGATGAGCCCTTTTCAGGCAAAGCCTGATGCTTCAGAAACCTGTAATTATTCCTGGCTCCCCCTCCCGCAGCCATTGCACCTGTGCCATTTCAAGACACCAGCTGGTCGTGTCTTGCCTTCTGCCTCTGAAATCCAAAACCAGTGGATCAAGCCCATCTCCCCATAGAGGGGAAAAAATCCAACAACTCAAAGAAACAATATAATACAGTCCCTCCCTCCCACCCCCCTCAGCCCCTCACCAAGTCAACAGGGGGACGAACCTAGCAACGCTGAGCCAGAAAAGCCCTCCACATAATCTGCATGGCAGACAAAGCCTGGAGAGGGGTTACGGCCACAGCTCTTCCTTAAGCCCCTGCCAGGGCCCTACCTGCTGCTGTATTTGCCAGAGCAGGCAACGGTGGGCATCAACAAAGTGTCTTTTCCCATATGCACTTCCCAGCTTCTGCCAAGTACCTTATGCGACCTTCCATTCTCCTGGCCCAAATCACCCAGGGAGCAGTGAGGAAAGGTTTTGATACCAGCCTGCTTTCTTCACTCCTGCCCTGCCAAAACAATTTTTAGGCCAACTCTCTTGTTTTGAGCTCTGACCTGGAGCAAACAGTCAGGCTGAAATGACTAAGGTTCCCACTCCAGCAAGATGGACCACAAGGAGGGGCAGGAGAGTTCTTTGCTCTTCTTTCCCACAAAGTTATTTACCAGCAAGCAAAAACTACCAGTTTATGTGGGAGCAGCAAGATATTGACCACTACCCACAGAGATTAAACCAAACTGCTGAATTCAGGTGGTGGTGATCTCCTACTTCACCTACCAGTCTGGTGAGAAAATCATCCAAGGATATCTAAGACAGGAGCAAGCAACTCTTGTCATGCTCCTGTCATAGTTTAGTTGGATGTCTTCTCCTTAACCACTCTTGAAAGACATGAGGAGTTTTGTGTAATGGATGTAATATGTCATGTGTGACATTGAGTCTGACTATCCTTTGGTTGGTACACTGTAGGCAACTTGGTGGGTATTAAAATTTCTTACCAGTGCCTGTAGGACTTGCAGCAATAAAGGCTTCAGAAATTGCAATGGGAAGATGAAGGTGGGTCCCTTCAGTAACACAAGAAGATCTGTAAGACTGCTGTTTGCTGTCAGGATGGTTTTGTAGGCTAGGGATAAAAAGTGACCCACTACTCCAACCCATATGCCCTGGTTAAGAGAGGTCATTCTCCTTGCTCCTCAATTTAGCCAGTTAAATGATGATTCATGGATGACAAGTAACAGGATATGACATTATGAGACCCCATGTACTTGCAGAAAAACAGCTAGGAACATATAGTAGTCTGGCATCCCAACAAGGCCTCAAGTCTGATTTTTCAGTTTTGGATATGATTGCAAAAAGGCGATTCACCAGTGCAGACAGATTTTCATGCCTATACATCAGTAACTAAAAACTTCTCATTGCTCCCCACATTATATTATCATCTCAGTCCTCTGGGGCATGCTTAGCAGTAGAATTCATGTAAACCTCATACCATCATACTTCTTGTCAGTCCTTGCAGGGAAATTCAGTCATCTGTCAATTTGGAACTGCATGACCTCTAATATACCTGTATTCTTATCTGTGGAGCTCTTCTACTGCAAGTAAGGATTATTCACCAAACAATGCATGTGCCTCTGATAGTGTGATACATGGCCTCCATTTTCAGCAGAACTTATCTTTCTCCTAATTCTGCAGCCAGTAAAAAGCAAAATAGGTTTGCTACTAATTGCAACAAGATAATGAATCTCAGCCTTTCCAATCCCTCCCATACCTGCAGGTACTCGGTTTGGCTCTGATAGCCAAAGTATCAGAGTGCTTTCAGCTGTCCAGGCTAAAGTGCGAGCCAGAATATTCAAAATCCTGATATCACAGAATCAGAGATTCACAGAATATATCTGGTTGGAAGAGACCTCCGAGATCATCCAGTCCAACCTTCAACCAAGCAATGATGGGTCAACACTAAACCACATCCCTAAACACTAGGTCCACACACCACAGGAACACCTACAGGGATGGTGAAGCCACCACTGCTCTGGGCAGACCATTCCAATGTGAAGGATACTTGACTTCACTCTCATCCAGAAAGCAACAAGCTCTGGCTTGGGCCACCACCAGGAGCAACATGCAAGCCTTGAGGCAGCGTAGGTACCTGGTGTCTCTGTCACCCCTTTAGGGAATGATGATGGAAAGACATGTCCATAGGCCACAGGCCTCTGCAGGGACACAAGGGTAGCATCCGGGTTCAGGTCCAGACAGCTCTGGAAAATCCAATGACCCAAAATTAACTCTCATATACTCCCAGTGTATATAAATCTAAAATTGCTCCAAAGAACTGCAAAGAGCTGGTCTCATCTGGCAGCCATGCTGTGCATCAGAATTTGACCCATACACAGAAGCTCTTGAAAAACCACAGGTCATTCCAGAAGCACTGCATGTGCTGTGAAGTGTGTAGAACACTCAAACTCCTGGGCATTTTGCACAGATAAAGACAGGTCAATGTTGCAATGACCAAGTTCTGCCAAGGGTAAAACAAAGCTCAAACACTTAAAATTATTTAAGGACAGAAACTCTGGGAAGAGACTTTATCACTGGGTTCCTCTATTTTATTGATGCTGAAGTATTTTATAACATCTTGGGTTTGAATTTTTCTAGCAGATCATGGGAAGTTCTTATCTGGAAGTGCTAGTCACTTCTAAGTGTCATTTTACTGCAGATATAATTGGACATCAAGCACCAATCTTGGAAGTTATCCAAAACCTAATTAAGAAGTTGGATACTCAGATCAGGCTGTGACAGAGAATGAAAATGTCGACTGTGGCTGACAAGCAGGCCTGATCTACCAGCTCTTGTTTACAATACCTGAAAGGTCTTTTCCAACCTTATTGATTCTATGATTCCATGAAAGGATTCTCTTTGCAGCATAATTTCTATGAGCAAAGCAGAATTATACATGGAGTGGTGAAGGTCAAATTTCAACCTCCAATATGGCTTACTTAAAAAAAAAAAAAAAGAAAAAAAAAGGAGCCTCACCTCTAACTTTAAATAACTGTAAAGTCTTAAGATTGCAAAGGAAGACAAAGCATCCTCAACCTGAAGGCAACCCAAACAAATAATTCTAAGGTTAGTGCCACCACAGTTCACTCAAGCTCAGAACAAACAGCAGCACCAGGTCCAGTGCCTACTGTCAGTTATTTTGTTCTTCAGACGACTAGCAAAAGCTTTGAGCTACAGTGGCACTCGCATTGCTGATGCCAGAACAGATACTGAACTTCATGTTGTGGAGCAGCCCTGAAGTTAAGAGGAGTAAGAGATCCAACACTCATCTGCCTTCCCTGAAATGCCATGCCACTTTTGTCCTTAACCCTAAAACAATGTTTGAAAGATGCATCTTCTTCCTACTGCCAAAAGCCTTCATTACTTCCTCAACAACAACAAAACCCAGTACTTTTGCCCATCTATTCCAAGACTGTCATCTGTTCCCACCCAGCTGCCAAAACCTCCAGCTTTTCCTCTTGGCAACTTCTACTGGGCAGTTGCTAGTTGTCAAAAAGCTGCAGCACATCAAAAGCTTAACATTTGGGACAGCATAAAATAAACAGAATTTTAGTCTTAAAATAAGTAGTTTTGCAAAATACACTTGGGAAAACGGGAAAACTACAATCTGAAATGAATGGCTAGTAAAAAAAAGTTTCAAGCAAATAATTTCTACTACACGGAGTTTAAATCAAAACTCCTAGTCAAGTGCTCAGCACATCTCACCTACACGTTACATAGTTCATTGGGGAAAAAAAGCTAAAACCACTTCTAAGGTACAACAATAACACATTTAATGACAGCTAGCTAATGGTAAATGTCTGCATGTATGCCCTTAATCCCTTGCATATATGAAGATAAACAAGTTAACTGTACACTCAAAACCCAGGCTTTTGCCAAGAGCAAAAGCAGGCAGACACATAGTCAGTAAAGATCATCTGATGTGCAAAGACTTGCTTTCCTGTGGTAATTTCAAAGTACAGCTGAACTGCCAGGCTGGTCTGCTCTAACACCAGCTGAGTGGGTTTCTGCAGCCACCAGAGCCTGCAATGGACAAATCTAGAAATTCTTGACTGTGCTACACACGACTCATGCCTCTGTTTGCAAATTTCTTGAATATAATAATGGCCTGTGGCCATTGTCTCCCTTGGTCTTGGCCCAAAGAATGAACCTTTAAAGGAAATGTATTTAGCCAAACCAACCCATTCACTGTTATTCATGCACAACAGCACTCTCAATGAACACTCTCCTACCAAGACCCAGATGGCTTTCTCCCTGAATATTCTCCAAAGCAGTTTTCTTCAGAGCATAAAAGATGCTGAAATCAGGAGAATCAACAACATTCAGTGAAGATATATTTTAATGTAAAATGTTCTACAGATTTACTTAAAGGACAGAATCATTGCCTTCATATAAATACAAGCCATTTCCCTGTTGCTCTAGGGAAAGATGTAACGAGGGTTATAAAAGACGCTGATAAGCCTCTAATGCTCAAAAGATCAAAATTAATTTTGCCATAAATTAGCAATTTTCACCAGCAGAAATAGGTAGTAAACCAAATGTCTCAAGCAAAAAGTCTGAACCCATAACTATAACCAACAAGTCAAAAATAAAATTTAAAAAAAAAATCAAGATTTGTTCCCAAATTTAATGATAATGAAATATATCTTATCTAACAAATATCCTTTTTAACTGACAATTTTTTCCCTACTGAAATCTGTGGTATTTGGGCTCTAAGCATAGAGATTTTCACAGCAGTGGTGGTGAGATAGTGAACAAAGGACTGCAGCTACGCGTGGCTGAATTTGATACGCATCTAGATAAAAAAAAAAAAAAAAGGTTGAAAGAAACCTGCAAACACCAAACCAGGGCTTTGGAGAGCTTTTGTGGGGGGTTTTGACTATTTATTAAAGATAGATAAAATATCTGCAACCAGTAACAACAACAAAAAAGTAGCATCAGTGTCAGCAAAGGATAAAGAACAGCCACACAAGAATTCAAAAGTGCAGGCAGCCCATTGTGCTAGCACCAAAACACGACAATAGCCCATGTGTGCTTATACACCAGCACATGCACCTCATGCTGCCAGCCACTCCAGACAGCAAGTAGCCATACAATGACCATTTGAAATTATATATATGTAATGCATTTAAAAATCTTTCTAAAGACATCATTTATTTATATAGCAACCCTGGATGGTTTTGAGTGAGCTGGCTAGTGGCCCTCACTGCAAACTTTTCTTCAAATTTCACCTAGTATTTATTTAACCTGTTGTCATCCAGTCTGGAAGCAGCTTTAATTTAGCATTATAAATAGCAAAAAGGCACAATTAGCTCCTTGGATTGTCAGTCCGAGCTCCCAGTGAAATCAAAGGACAGGGTTCAAAGCATGCGCTGGAGTGTGGTAAACTTCTCACAGGAAATGGATATGCAAGAGCAAATGCTAATGGCTATGGAATGTACAAAGCAGAGCAATTTTTTAGGTCTTGATCCTCAATTAAGATTCATCCTTACAAAGTATTGCAGTGGGGTTACACAGCAGAATTGGATTCCTTGTAATTACTCTGTATAGGATCATGAATGAAAAAATGTACTCTTTAGAGATGTTTCATTAACATCCAGAGACAGTTTAACATTTCCTACTCAGCAGCTGACACAAATGTATACACCAGCTGTGTTCATGCACTCTCAGGCAACAGCATATTTGTAAGCACAATTCTTCACAATTAGCTTATTCAATCAAACCTGGAGAAGAGATGTGATCAATACACTCAATACATGGTGTGTTTCATAAGAATCCTGGGTTGTGAGTCATCTCTTCTGTTCTGACCTAAAAACATATTAAACAATAGGATGCATAACACTGAATTCCTAACCCCAAAACCTACAATTTGTCATATGGACTTTGTGTGATTAACATTTTTGCACTGGGACTCCTCTATCTGCCTTGTACATGATGCCCATTCACTATTACATCCCATGGCTCAAAAAAACCCTTTTGTCTGCTCCCTTTTGTATTACTTTTGGCTGTGAGGAGGAAGAGGTGGGGACATGTCTAGGAAAAAGGAAGCAGAAGGAAGGAGAGGAATGTGTTGTAGAAGAAAGACAGAACAAAAATGAATGAAAGAGCATTTGTACAGTTTCTAAACAATAATAAATACAGGACCAAAGCCTGCCTCCAGCCATGAGGAGAGAAGTGGGTTGTTTGGGTGGAGTTTAAACTTGAACAGGAGCACAACAACTGCCCAAGCTTATTTACAGAAAGCCATTTGCCAATTTTTTTTCTTTTTTTTTTTTTTTTTAAACATTTCAGTAAGTTGTTATCTTACACAAGCTAGAAGATGCATGTGCTACTCTGATAAATATGCCAGTCTGAACAAGGAAAAGAGAAGACAAAAGACTTTGGTTTCACGGTTGCATCAAGGAGAAAACCTCAGACTCACAACAAGGCAATGGGAAGTGCAACTGGATTCTCAGCTGGGGTAAATCAGCATAGAGTGGCCCTTCTTTCATGGTTCCTGTTTACATCAGTTACCTTGCCAACACTCAAACCCCATGAAATTCTGCTCTTGCTTAGCACCATTTAACTCTGTGGCTCACATGAAGCAGAATTTGACACATTCTTTGATGGCTGGAGGTGGTTACTTTATATTACAAATCTTGTCTAGTTTATTAGGAATAACGTGACTCAAATGGGGAAATGGAAATAATTAACAAATAATACAACCTTCAAACATCCTGATGCTTGGATTTGGTTTTGGGTTTTTGGTGGGATTTGGGGCTTTTTAAGTATAAGGGCAGTCTATACAGAGGTATTCACAAACTAGATTCCACCATTTCTAGGCCAGAGTTTTCAACATCTACGCAGAGAAACAACAGCCTTCACGCTTAAACATCCCACTGCAGGTAAGTTTGCCTCTCATTCTGGCTGCCCAGAGAGGTTGTGGAGTTTCCTCTTCTGGAGGCCTTCAAAATCTGCCTGGACACGTTCCTGATCTAGGCAAACCTGCATGAGTGCAGGAGGTTGGACTAGATGATCTCCAGAGGTCTCTTCCAACCCCTACCATTCTATGAGTCTGACTCAAAAGCCTGGTGCCCTCTAAAGCATGCTTCTTTAGTGCCAAGAGTCTTTTTCTTTTCCTTTCCTCTCTATTTATTTTCTTTTCTATTTTTTCTCTCTTCTTGCATTTGGGTTGCTATACACCTTGATAAAAGCAGCATCGTCCTTATAAAAGCAATTTGCTAGAGCATATTAGAAAAGTGCCTACCCAGTATTGGCCCAGACACTCAGTGTCCAGAGGTATCTGAGGACACCTGTATCCCCAAATCCATTAGATAAAAGAAAAGGGAGATGTGGCAGGGCCTTTCACAGCTCTCATCAGCAACTCAAGGTAAGCCATCAGAACTGAGAGACAGATCCTCACTGTTCATGAAAGTATCAGGATGAGCCTCCTGCCAGTGCAGTTTCCAGCATGCTGTATAACTACTGGCTGAAGCATGGCACTGAGAAGCTGGGAGATCCCATTAAGAGCCCTGCCATTTAATGACTTGAGAAAGCAGTGCAGGTGCCATTACCAGCTGATCAAAGCCAGCACACCTCTGAGCCACTGTACACAACCAGAACCCTTGCACTTACTCACTTTCTTCACTCTCTTGACTGTGGACACCCACCCAGTTGTTATGGATTTCAATGTGCTGCAATATGAAAGTGCTATTTCAGGACAGAGTTATTAATAGAAAAGCAGCCAGAAAATAGCTCAGAAGGAATGCAATATTTTGGTATCCTTGGAAGATACAACAACTTCCCAGCATCCAAACACCCACCATGGTTAATCCAAGATTTTTCTGTGCAGAAGACTTCGTTTTGCTAGAGGAACTAACTACATGATACCCTGTCACGACATGTGTGCATGGAAACACTCTCCAAGGCAGAAAAGCCCAAAGGTGGCAACGTTTTTGCTCTAAGCAAACCAGTGAGAAACTGATGTGAGGTGCTGTGATGAAGTATCAGCAGATACAGAAGCCAGAAGAAACTCTCTTCTTCCTGAAGGAGGTGGAAGATGGGACAAGACCTCATTGAACCCTGCCCAGAAACCTGTCTGACTCCAGGACCCCAGAGAGCTAATCTTTTCAGCCTCTTCCTCTACAAGCACCCTCTCTTTCCCCTGTTTCTTTATACCACATCTCCTCAGCAAAACTCTTTACTTGGGCAGAAGCCTCACAGTCAAGGCAACTCATTGTTCCTTTTCATGCTTTCCCTTAAATCTTCTGTTTTTCCAGGCAAATGCATTGGAAAATACTATGCAAAACCACCAACCCTGCCTTAAGTTCATGTTGGCATCTTTCCCCCTAAAATTAATTGGGAGAGTTCCCAGATTAATTCCAGGTGCATCACTGAACACAATACTCAGCACAACCATGCTGAGAGGATACCAGATGAAGGCATCACTCTGCTGACAAGGCCCTCAGCATTCTTTCTGCCTGTACTGGTGCTGCTGAGAGGCTCGCTCTGAGACCTCCAGGTTTCCAGATACATCCCTAAGCATCCTCCTTGACAAAACTGGGGGAGGGGGAGGTGGGGGTGGAAATCAACACTCTATCTTTTCCTGAGATGAAAAGGCCCAAATGATGACACTGGAAATTGGAAGATGTCACATTCATGGCACTTACCCACTAAACTGTCCTAAATACGCTCCAGTTCACTACCAAATATGCATTGCTGGGAACTGCAGTCCCTCATCATTCTCCAGAAAGGAAACAAACAAAACCCACTTACCAACAAGGAAAAGAGGAAACATATTGTAGTCATTATAATCCCAACAGAGGACACAGTATCTGGCATATTTCCAACACAGATGTTTTTAAAAAAAAATGTAGTTAGTTTACCTTAGCTGTCCATTTTCCCCCATTTCCTTTTTCAACTCTATTTAAGCCTATGTAGCATCTCCCAAGATATGCCTGCCTTTGTGGGTTGGCTGTATACCACTTCTTCCCTCTATTGTCTTTCTGGATGGGATGGAAGTCTCCAGTGTCACAGCTTAGACCACAGCCAGACTCTCTTGGCTTAGCTTGTGGGAAGAAGAGCAGGAACTGAGGAAGGCCAGCCCCTCCTGCTGCAGGAAGGAGGTCCTCTTCCTCACAGTGCAACCAATCCTCCCTGGCATTTTGTTTATCATCAATACTGCTTGAATAAAGCTATTTTTAGTAGCCCCTAAAGGTGGAGTCTGTTGCCAGCTATCTTCATCCCAAACACTTCAGACCTCTGTCACCATGCTTTGGTACAACCCCTGCAATAGCTAAAGACAAACATTATCTTCTCCCAAGTACAAATTTTGGCTTTCAGAAGCTGCAATTTTATTTTGGTTATAAGCATACAAAGGTAACTGCTATGCTGGGAGAGGAGGAGCCACAAGAGAGACCACAAGCTGAGCCTCTGCTTCACAGGCAACATTCCCGGGAGCACTTTGCTGCTTCGCCACCAGCCAGCTCTTGCTGCCCAAGCAGTTGTGCTTCCCAAGTGGTTGCATGATGTCAGAGCTGAAGCAAGAGCAAAAACGCCTTGTGGTGGCAGAGGCTGCTGGAGGAATCTACTTCAGACCCAGTAGCCCAGGAACCGGGGCTCAGAACGGGAGAGAAATGCACTCAAACTGTTGTTCTTCAGCTATAGTCAAAACTATTGGCAGCTTATGCATTCAGGACACAATTCTCTGGGTATGACTCATGACTTGGTTGCCACCCTGATATCCTGCAGGATACATCACAGCACTTCTGAACACATTGGCTCTGCTGAGAGTGCCCCAGAGGTGCTCCCACCATGACCAGAGCAAGGTTCAGGAGTTTTGCCCCTCTTAGTATGTCTCTAACCCTCCTCTGCTCTGTAGAGGTCCCATCACTACCCAGCACCAAGCTCATGACACCTGTCAAAGAAGCATGATGTTAAATTGCCCCTGCAAGTCCCCAAGTGCCCCTAGGCATTTCAGTCCTCCTGCCAAGCCTGCTAATGTGTCCCTTCTCTACCACGAGTAATGTTGCATTCCTGGAAGCAAAAACTGCATTAAAAGTCTTCTTTACATGCGAGCTAAGAGCTTTCTTTGCCTCATACCATTTTTACTCATAAATATAATATCAAGGTGATCGTGTTCTTCTCAGACTACTCAGCGTGTTCTGTAAGTAAAACCTGCAATTGGCAATTTATCAGATAGGAAAATAAAAGCCACATTTGGTTTCTCTCCTACACTTAAAAATGACCACGTGCAGTCTCTGAAGCAAACCGTTCTTTTTAACAAGGTCATGAATATCAGCCAGGGGCGGGGAACAAAACCACCCTGCACGTGTTTTTCCTTCCATGCTGCTTTCTTACCAATGCTTTGTTCACTTTCTAAGCAAAGAGGAAGTCTCTCCTGTTCCCATCACTCTGTACACAGACAAGCACATACCAGCAGCCAATGACTGCTCCAGGCAGTCTGCAAGGACAAACAACTGGGTCTTCCCCACAACACATATTTAAACTTGAGACACATCCAGCTCTGAGTGGGAGTGAGGTGGTTGTCCCAAGGGCAGAAATTATAGAGGCAGAGGATGGTGGGACACCTTGAAATGTTTTAAAAGTGTTACTTCTGTAGGCTATGACAAAAAGCACACCACACTCTTCACCTAGTGAAAGGTCTAGAAAATGCACTTTAGGATAGACAGCATTAGGAGTCAAAAATTAATCCTCCCAGATGTCCCAATCAGCCCAATTTGACCAATACAGCAGCATTATTAACACTGTGTTACCTTACATGAGGATAGTCACATGCTCTTGTCTCTGCTGAGGATGGGAGAAAGTGTGCAACTCCTGCAGCAATTCGCAGGGGAAACGTCTCTCTCAAAACCACTAATATTGCACAAGTAATGTCTCAGCCACTTCCATTCAAGCTGCTTTTTGGAAGAGTTCTGCTTCTTAAGTATTGCCCAAGCTTAGATGGAATTCCAGAAACAGTGTATGCTTTATGGTTTTCTCAAAAAGATGGTTTTTTTAATTACTTTAGGATTCCTATCTTCAAGCTTTTGTCTGCAGTCATGAAGACACTTCCTTTTGGAGGCTGAGTGCAGACACATAAATGTAGGCGGTTAACAGCAGAAGGCAGGACTTCAGCACATTTTGTAAAAAGCCTGTGAGGATTAGGGGTTGAATTCAGTGCAGATTCAAGCAGAAGTAACGGTAGTAAAAGGGTATCTATCACCACCGCTTCTAAGCCTCAGCCCATGTCATGATCTTCTTTGTTTGGCAGTTATGGCAATCTTGGTGAGAAACTCAGGAATAGGCAAGAAAATAGAAGCAGTAAAAAAGCAGTCCTAGATAACCACCTGCCTAACCATGGCCAGCAAATCTGAGGATTTTGTAAAAGCTAGGTTGTCTGTGCTTCATGACAAGATTCGAGAGGGCTAGAGAGGTACCAACCTTATGCCAAGAGTAGGAGTAAACAATAGCAGAGAAGCTAATGCCTGAGTGGTAAATACTGACAGCATGGGAGGAAAGACTGACTGTAATAAACACAAGACCAGCAAATGGCCTTTAAAACCAGGAGAAAGACCTTCTTACCCACAAAGATATGTGTATCATCCATTGCTGGAAAGAAAAACTACCACAGAAATGCTGCATTGGCACCAGCCATCTCCCTCCATCACTCAGCTGGGACAACACAGTGTCCAAAATGCAGAAAACAACAGACTCGCTCTCCCTCCACAGGGAATTTCCTCTGCCACTTCTCCAGCAAAAAACCACCAAGACTATCAAAGCCAAAATCTGCACCGGGCAGATGAAATACTGAGTTTCAGCACATCAGGCCACCTCGATGCCATGCTGGCTGAGCTTTCCTCACCAGAGAAGTGTGGTGCTGCTCCACAGCTGCTGGCACAAAGTCCTCCCAGAAAGGGGTGCTGCAGAAGTGTCTAGACAAACTGAAATTAAAAAGAACAAATTATATGACACGGCCCACTGCAAACCAGGGCCAGATTCTCAGAGGGAAAAGGATAGCACTGATACTGTAATCGTAGGTAGTGGAGTCATCGTAATTTACACTAAGCAAGGATCTAGCCCAAAAAATATTACTGTCAAGTCTGCATCCAAAAATTCCTCCACTAGACCACATTTCACCAGTTAAACTGCCAGAGAAGACAATTGCAGAAAGAATTTAATTAAAATGGAAATAAGGGAGCTGGTATCCTTTTCAAGCTCTGCTCTTGACTTCCTCTCTCCAAAACTGAGCGCTAGGGTGTCCCAGTTTCCCAGCCTGTAAAATAGGTATGCTACAGCTTCCCTGCTCTCAAAGGGCAACAGCTGTGAAGCATCTTATCTGTTCAAAGTCCAATCATCAAATCAAACAGAGATCTGAATATTTGAAACTTCTGGGTCTTGGATGAAAAGGTATCTATTTTTCTCTGCTGAAACAGCTCCATCATTGCTTTTGGAAAATTTGAGCTTCAAAAAGACAACTTGCAAGTTTTGCTTCCAGGACTGTAGGTGTCAGGTCCTCTAACTGATTGGAGTACCATTGAGGATTTTTTCTGCTTCAGACTGCACAAATTTGCTAACACAGTCCCTGGTGTTGAAATAGAAGTAGGGACAGAGTTCCACTTTCCCACAATTTTTTCAGTCACATTTAACTTCTGAGCTTTAACTTTTACACTGATTGAAATATGGATGGACAGTGGATTTTCTACATAGCCCTCTGTTTTCAGCTCTTCCAGGAAGTCATGAGATTGAAGAATACACCCACGATGTAGACCAGTGTAATCACACCATCAAGTCATAAGGATAGTGCCACGTGGTGTCTCCTGGTCCTCCAGGTCCATCCATGTTTTCACTCCTTAGTTTATGTTAAAGCAGCTTTTTACATGCTGGTCTGCAGGACCATTAGCAACAGAGCACAGTTTGGGACCTGTTTCTTTACAGTCCTCATGCACCACATTAAAAAAACCCTCACAGATACCCACATTTTAAGAGCTTACGGAATGAAAGGGAGAAAGATTACAGTTCCTATGAGAAGTTTTGAGAGGCAGAACCAAGCAAAAACCAGCAGAGCACCAGGGCCTGCAGCTATCTGTGCTCCTCATTGCTATATGTCAAGGCTCCAGTTTTGTTATCAGTGTATGGGGCAAGCAATTTTCCTGCTGCACAGGAAGGAAAGGGCATCACCCATCCTCTGAAATACCAGGAAAATATTTATTAGCCATGAGGCCATACCAAGTTGATTCAAAGGAGCAGAGATGTTTAAAAGCAGGACAGTGGACAAATTTAACAGGAAGGTCTGGAGCCCAAACTGAAGAGCATCTTGCTGTCCAGAGTGGCTAATGTTCCTCTGTCTGAGACAAGCTCTTCTGCTTTACACTAGCAGCTTTGGCAAATCCTCCTTTAAGGTAGTGGGGAGTCACTCTGCTCAAGACTAACACAGCTGGTGGTGGCAGAGCAGGGGGGATGCTCTAGAGGGATGATGGTGTGACCCTGCCACTGAACCCATAGTGTTTTGAGCAGGCCTGCTCCCTGCCTTAATCAGAGCAGCTTCCCTTGCTGAGAAGGAAGGCAGAGATGTGCTGCGTGGACACCAAAATTCAAGAGGCCTTTAACCATGATCCAGGTATACAACAACCTCACATCCATCAACCACAAAACCAGTGGTATTCAAGTAAATAACTAATCAGTATACAGATATTGTTTCTTAAACAAAGGGCAGCAACGTACCACAACCCTGCTCTTCTCAATATCAATATTACCATGTGGTTTTCAATCTGATTTTAGGCTCTTATAAGCACAGTTTATTGTTGCTGCATGAAGACAATGACTGAAAATACCTTTTCATCACGTGCACCCTGCTCTTGAACCTCATTTGCCTTCAGAATTAGCCAGTGAAACCCCCTTGCTGAATACAAGGTCTTCCCTGACCCTTCTCTGACTCTAGAGGCTGACCTGCAGTGAGAATGTGCCCCCCCACTCTCAACATGTCATGGACTCAGTTTTTATTCTAGTCAGCACAGGAGAGAGTCTCTACCTCCACAAACCTGGTCTTTCCTCTGAAACACAGTTCCAACCTGACACACAGTATAGCTCTGCTGGATTCTTGAAATAAAACGTGTCTGGTTGGCCGTATGTGCACACACCAGGATCATTAGTGACTCACATTTACACTACAGCTTTTTGACATCATTAAAACAAAGCAAAAATATCCAAAGAGGACCTACTTACGGAAGCAGATTTTAAGGTCAATAAGGGCCATTCTGATAATTTAGATAATTTAGTCCCTTGGATGACACAACCCACTGAATTACAAAAATCTTTAGGCACTCATTTACACCCACTTTCAAGTTGGTTTCCGCTGCTGGATATGAAAGCCTGAGGGTAAATCAGAATGGGATCCTTCTTTCTTCCCATGTACTGAGACTGTTCAGAGACCTCTCTCATCTATCTTCATTTCAGATACGGGTATTACTGTCCTGGGGGAAGCAATGCCCACACCAGACATCATCCTACCTTCCAGTGTTGAGGAGAGCGCATTTAGTACTTAGAAACATTTTCTCATTCCCTCTTACTCCCACAATTTCTTCATTTGAAAAATCAAAGAAAACAAAACATGCTACATCCTTTGTGTTATAGAGGGCAGCTCAGGACCTCCCACTCTTTCACGGAAAGAAAATGTCCTTCTGGTATGGTTTTCATTATTTATTAGCTGAAGGTGGGGGAGAAGTGGTATTTATAGGATGCCTGAGGCCACACTCACTATAAAACAGAAATAGGCCAATATAGCTAGAGTACAACTTAGTGGCCTATTGTGCAAGATTTTTTTTTAAATGTACTTCCTCATTATGGCACTTGAGAATCTCTCCTCCCTCCAACACCAGTAGAAATACATTTATGAGAGCCATAGAATAGCAATATTGTTTTAATCAAATTATTAAAACGGGTGTGCTGTTTTCTGCCCACACCCCGGTATTTACTCCGCATCCTGACAAGCCCTAGGATTTGTATGGACCATTCTCTTACAAGGTGTCAAGTGACTTTCTGGACACTGGGCCAGTGTAAATCTGCACATCACCGCTGTGACTTTGTCAGATCTGCATCGGTTTGCATCAGCCCGGGATCTGACTCACCGGCTGATCTGAAGCTCCCGGCGTGATGTGGGCACTATTCTACCCATTTACAAAGAGAAAAAGCATTCAAAACTGAACGTCAAAGATTTTCTTGACCTTTTCCACTTAAACATAAAGAAATGGAGACAAAAATTCCCAGCTTATTACCACAGTACAACAACATCTGACCAGGGATGCAGCTTGCCCAGACAGAACACTGACTGAATTAGAGGGCCTTGTAGACAGTATAGCTCTCACTGCATGAAGATAACCCATGTGAGACAGTCCCAGTAAGGAGGAATCTTAAACCCAGGGTGTCCACTCAGTGTCCAACTCAACAGACCTGGAAAATGAGTATTCAGCATTTTCTGAAAGTCACATAAGCTGGAAGTATTTGGGACTAAGAAACCACCCATACCTTGCTTCTCTTGCTCTCCCTCACATGTGCTCTTCAAAGAAACCCAATGTGAATTTCTCATACTGGAAAAAGAAATCCTAATGCAGTATTTGTAGACCTACTGGTATTCTTCTCAGCACTGAGAAACTACGCTGCGAGGTTACCCATTTACCAAGCCCTTCGCATTAGAAAGTGACTATGCACTGACATCATTCTGTTCCTCAAACAACTGTGGCTTATTCACACTTTAAACAAACCACCAAAGCTCAGAAAGTCCAAGATGAGCTACACACACTCAGTAAAGAGGGTACCCTGAAACTCATTTCCCAGCCTCCAAGAAAAAATAATAAAGGAGTCATTCTTGAAAAACACAAAACTGTCATGAGCAAGGAGAAAATCAGGGCTGCCTGAGGAGAGAGCATGAGCATTGCAGCCAGCTCATAGTACAGCTGGTGCCATGCAAATTAAGTAGAGCAAGACTTGGTTACATCAAAACCATCCTTCTCAGCACCAAAATCAAGCTCCTGGTTTCCTTGACTGTGCAGGAAAGCCTACAAACATGACTTTACACTACCTCAAAAGATCAGAAACCAAATAGGAACAACAGGCACCTTGCTAAGAACCTGATCTAGTCACTAATAAGGGAGGATTCTTTTCACTTGCACTGATTTTCCACTGAACAGCAACTGCAGCCTCTCCACTGTCCACGTGTCAGAAACAAAGCCACTTCTGGCCTGATGCTTTCCATATGAAACACCAGCTCCCATCTTTCCTCTCCCTTCCTCCTTTCCATACTTTATTACTCACATGGCAGCAGATAAGTGGAATGTTTTCTTCGGAGCAGCATAAATTTTCCAGGCTGACAGGGGAGGCCAAAAGAAAGAAGGGGAAAACAACATCCCCCAAACCAGGACTATTTAATTTTTTTCACCAGCTGAAAGGAGGCAGCAATATCTGCAGGGCTAGCCCCTTCACACAACTGTGCAGTCACAGGAAAAGAACAAAACCTCTGAGCTACTCACCTCACTCTGCATCCTGGGATGCGGGGCACCTCAGACCCAGCCTTAAGCCAGAGGTGCCAAGAGTGCACTGACTTCTCACCAACAAACAGGCATAGCACCTCACTGGCACTAGATGAGCAGAGGAGGGAGGAGCAAGGGAGTTGGCAGGAGGAGAGCAAAATATGTGATTGCACTGCTCTTGTTCATCTTATACATCAACAAGCCTTGCCAAGGAAGGAAGAGCAGACATGCAGGTCAGTGACCAGAAGTATTCAGGCATTGCTTATGGCATCACAGAGAGATGTGACTGCAAGATGCAAGAGTCACAGGATGCAAAGATACCTTTTACTAGCCAAATTGCTAATTTCTGGGGAAAATGTATTGAGTTTTAGGGGTGCAAACCCTGAAACAGAAAGCGAAAATTGACAACAAAGCTGAAGGCATTAGCCAAAACAAGTTTCTCACACTGAAAACAGGGCCAGACCCTGAGGAAAACACCTAGAAAAAATAACTCGTTGAAATATATCTACTAAACAAACATTCTCAAAAAAAATTCTTGTCCAATCTGAAGTATTTTACTGGAATATATTTGTTTTGGAGCCATGTCATCCACTGAAATTTCACACATACCAAATGTGATCTGGAAGGACAGACCTGAATCAAGCAAAGCAGCAACTCAAATCTGAGTCTCTAACATCACACCTAAGTGCTGTGATGTGGTTAATGTCCATTTTGGGTGTAAAAAGAGAGCACACAGAACCACTTCACACCCCTTCTACTCTTCCACTCACTGAACATTTTCACCCTGGCCTTTGCTCACTGAAACCTTTGTTTTCCACCCAGCCCTGCTGGAGAATAAAGGCAGGCGATTAAAGGCAGTCCCGTACTTCACCCCCACCAGCACAAAGCAATTCAGCACAATGCTGATTCCCTTCCTAGGCTGGAGTGAAAACAAGCCAGCAGAAACTGCAAAATGTTTACAAACCCAAGAACTGTCTTTATGTTTGAAAGTGAACTTTGCCCACTCAAGAGTCAGGATTAAACCCAAATGCCTAACAGCATCGTAGCCTATGAGCAGTGAAAGCATTAAAAAATCTCATTTACTTGACATGCCACATGCATTTTTCCTCACCACACAATCCAAACAAACAGCCATTTTCACTTTGATTTCCAGTCACTTCAGTTGCACAGGAAGAATACTGTAGCATAAGAGCCGCAAAGGCAGCAGGTGGGCAAGACAATCTTGTCCAAAAAAAAAAACCACAAGCTCTGCTTCCAGGGCTTTTTTAATTATATAGATGGAGATACTTCCATTGACTGCCATTTCTGTCAGAACATGTTTTACAAAGGTTGGTCGTGGTCAAATGTCAACCCTATGCCAGCATCCCTTTAAAACTGACCTTGGGAGGCTGCAGGTCTAAGGGCAGCATTTCTAAGTCTGAACATTAATTGGAATGTCTCAGAAGAGCCTCTCACAAGCCAGTGTCCTTCTCCTTTGCATCCTTCCCCATCAATCACACTGTCTCCCAAGCTCGCCTGTGTCACTGTCTACTTCTCTGTCCCTTGCAGAGTTGTTGACTCCCATGTATGATTTACACCCCAGCTTTGCATTTGAATTCACAATACTGGGAATTAAACAAGAGGATTAGGACACATAAGACATGGTAGCACCACGCTTACAACCATTATGACACTTAAGTATGCCTGCTGGACCTCCAGCAAACATTAATATGCATCCTGTGCATAGATGACTCAGACTCTCTAGTCTATGTTGTAAAGTATACCACATGCATCTGAACGGTTCTCCGAACAATAACAGATGTAAGGAACACACAGTTGCACTGAGCAGAAATGCTCTGCATTGAAAAGGATGCTTTATATGTAAGAACAGGGAGACAATGAGTACCTGCTTTAATAGAATGAAAAACATCAGCGAAGCTTAATGTATCAGAGATGATAGAGTAAACCTTTTAAACAACAAAAAAACCCAAAACATCTCCTCCTGCCGACTTTACAACCAACTCCAATACCTTTCAAAAACAAAGAGAAAGGACCAAGTAGTGCTACACACAGGTAGTCTCAAAGCCAAAACAGACTTCTGGGAAAGGCAATTTAAGCTTACCTCTCAGATCTTTATTTTCATTTTTCAGAAAGGCAATGCCATACCCTGTTGAGAGCTCCCTGTGTAGTAGCTGTCCTGAGATTTCTGAACTGGTTGGTAGGCACGGCAAGATTTGGGCCAGCAGCTTCCAAGGGGCTGGGCAGTTGTTTCCCCATAGCGTAGCACAAACCTCTCCTGTCCTAGCCACTGTGCCCAAGCACAGTGAACCCATAAGATGAATCTTTGCAGTAGGTCTATGAGAACAGAAGTGCTGCCAACTAATCTTTTAACTGAAAAACTGAGAAGCAAAGGTGTAGTGTCCTGATTAAATCCAAGATGTCTAACCATCCTTGAACATTAAGACTGAAACAATTTCTTCTAAGGAGGGAAATGGTACATGAAGCCTGCTCTCACAGCCTAACAACCTGAACAGGCAGGCAGCCTTCCTCCTCCACTGCTGCCAGAGCAGGGACAGCAAATACAGCCTGGTGAACTCAGCAATATGCAAGCTTTTTCTGATGTACGCACCTATCTCTCTACTACCAGCTCTCAAAGTTCCACAAAAGTTGCTTGAATTAAGTGTTGAAAACCCCAGGGGCTTTATTTTTAAGAATACAAGACAATAAAACAAATATTCAGTGGCTCAGAAGAAAGGCATGTAAAAAGAACATCAAATTTAAAAATAAAATGTCTGTGATGTTAAAGACAATCTCAGTGTCTTGAGAACAAGGCGCATTATTTTTTAACTCAAGGTGGCAATGCTGGGAAGGAGACACAGGCAAAAGAGTACTAAATTCAGACGTGTAAGCACCTATCAAGACAAGCCAATGGAAGAAAACTGTGATGGTTTCAATTACAACAGCATCAAACTGGGGAATATACCTGTGTAACATCTGTACTCTAAACCTGTTCTCTACCCAGAGAAATCTGGGAGGAGGGAAGGCTTTTTCCCTGGCAGGTTTGTTATGTTTGTTTGTTACAGAATCAGCTGAAGTTCAAGCGAATCCGGCTTCATCTAGACCAGGAAGGAAGCATCCACAGCACAAAAAGAACTTGTAGGGAGAAGAAATGCAGCAATTCAGGTGATTCCTAAGAGAGGAGCCTGAAAGTCACCATGTAAATGGCACCCCTAGTTCCTGAATGTCTTCGTAGATGGGGCATTGTAGATGAATACATAAAAGAATGGGCAGGAGGCATTTGAGAGTCCAGGGAAAAAGGAAAGGAAGAGGGACTCGGCCCCATTCTTGAAAACACCTTTATTAACTCTCCAGAATTCAGGTTTACCATCAAAAAGGAAAATTGCCACCAATTACAAGATCTGTAAATAATGTTTTATGAGGTTTGAGTGTGGTGATCAAAAGCCTACAAAGTTTCTTCCTCTCTGCAAAATGTAACAAACTTGATAGATGAGATATACTATTACCCCATTGTTAATGTACCAAACACCAACACTGCTCAGGCAGTAAGCAAATTTCCCTTTGTTTTAAAAGGACAATTGCAATCAGGATTGTCCATATGCAGCTACAGAGGCAAATAGAAGCAGCTCCCTTCTCACTTCCCTAAAACACGTTTCCCAGTGCAGTACAGAGAAGCCACACACTGGACGTTTCTTTGCAGCCTCATTTGACAGGGCCTCAAAAAATATGCCAGTATTCAGAAGACACTGTTTGCCTCTTAAGTGTGAATTTACTGCATGGAACTGAAGAACTTCTGCTATTTCCACATGTAAGTATTATATTGTAAACTAGTGATATATCATGAGTTTTCTGTAGCCTACTTTATACATTGCCTATTCAATAAGACATACAAAAACGTGTGATCTTGGGGGATGTGAGGTTAAAGCCTCTCAAACAAATAAGAGGTAATATTTTCTAATTGAGTACTCATGTTATGGTAGTGCATTGCTCAAAGGTATTTACCCCATTTCCAAATCACTTGACTCACTTGACACACATAATCAGATATTTAAGGCCTGTAACGTGGATTGCAGGAATCTAGATTTTCATAATGCCTAGAAACAATCACTTACAACATCAGATTCTGTAACTAAGGAATCATGAAACAATAGAGGCAGCAGTTTCAAGTTTGTCTTTGCTCTCTTCCTGTAAGGAGCTAGAAGCATGCTTCCAGCATGTGGAAGAAGCTGAGAGCCTGCAGGTATAAACAGACCAGCACTTAAGAGTCTGAAATATATTGCATTACACCATTTCTGCAAGTTATTCTCAAGAGGCATGATGTACTACTATAAGCACTTAAGAAATGTGTTACACTGTGACTGGAACCAAGATGAAATAGCAATATTAGAAGAGATGGTTTAGTTTATGTAGTGGCCAACTATGCCATTAAACTAGAACAATGAACACGATAGGGAGGCAGCAATGTTCTCCAATGTGATTTATTCTTTTCCAGTAGGAGTGGAAATTTTTCCTATAGGCCTGAAAATGACGCTGTCTGCCAAACAGAAGTCAGCATTAAGATGTAAGAGTTCTGCTAGATTAGTCACCTCAGGATATTGTGCTCTTATACAGCACAGAGATCTCAAAGCACTTCACTAGAACAGATCAAAACTAAGTCTCCTATCCCCACAAAGACCACGCCTTAGCACATTGTTGTCAGTCACTTCAGAAAGGGGAAACTGAGACTTGAAGACTTGATTAAAAATACACAAAGAAGGGTCTACCACAGAGTCAAGAGCGAAACAAAGGCTTTCTTGATGCTATGCTTTACAGGAAACATGCATCTTCCTTGGAAGGATTGTTGTTTGCTGTAGCTGGGAGCCACCAGGTCAGCCAAGGCAAGAGGAAATGTTACTGGGCAATGGTTTTCAGGCAAATGACACAACACTATTTCCACTTCTGCCAGCCAATTAGACCTGCTCTGTCTGATGACACACATGGGAAAGGCTATCTATTTTATAATAAACCAGGGTTTGGCAGCTATCTACTGCAGATTTTCTGTACTTGTATCAGCTACGTACCTTCCTGCTCCTGTGCTCTGACATTACAGGAATTGCCAGGCTAGAGGCAGCCTTATGGCCACCAGAGAACATGAAGAGAGACCCAAAATGTCTCTCAATCAGACCCCTTCACTACACAAAGATGGCAAGTTCAGAGTCCTCCAAGGAGCCTATGAAAAGGACAATAGCATTGGTATGAAACACTACCCTAAGGAAGATACACACCTGATTACAAAACATGCCTTCTGCACATTGATCTTTTAATAACTCCCCCTAAATGATGTTGTGAAGGCCCAGCAGGAAGAACAGACTGAAAGCCCATGTTCAACCCTGCTCTCTCCCCTTGTGCAGTCTGGCACACAAAGTGGGACCACATGCAGCTGCACAGGCTACACTCCTCACAGTCATCTCCTTCAAAAACAGCCTCCTACCCACTTCCTTCCTATACACAGTAACGAAGCACTTTTGGCCTAGTGCTGTTGCTCCCAGCAGTCTGGTTCCAATCTTGGGGATGCCACATCAGACATCTAACCCAAAGGAGCAGTGTATGTGGCCACAGGTCCTCCTGCTGCAACACAGCAGCCACCAAGGTGCTGAAATCCTCCACCGCCCTGGTCCTGAACTGCAGAGTCAGCTTGCAGTGACACAGAGTAACTAGGACAGTTCAGAGTCAGAATAAAGTGCCAGGCAGAAACACACAGATGCAGAGATACCAGCCAGCTGATGCACAGCAAACATCTCATTTTCCAATGCACAGAGCCCACCTCTTCCTTTAATCTCTCTCAGTGCTGTGATGGCTTAATGCTGCTGGAAAACCTAAATAAAGACTAAACAAAATTCTCTCTCTCTCCTGATGAAGCCGTGCTATGAGTTACTGACTAGATCATGATCTCCTCACTCCAGGAAAAAAACCTCCTAGCCTCACAAGTGTTTTGCCTAAAGGTGTACACCAGAAGCTGATATGGTGAATCTAAGCTTTTGCTGCCTAAAAACGTACGTTTTAAAACCTGTAACAAATTACGGATTCAGGTTCGCTTCAGTTTTCCACTTTTACAATGTAAACTATGCCCAGAGTGGAGGGAGGGGTTTCTTGCTTATATTTTTTTTCCCAAAAAAATGGAGAAATCTACACAAGAGATGACAATCTCTTCCTACACAAAATCTGTTTGGTTTGTACATATTGCTGGGTTACGCTCATTCTATTCCAAAAGCACCAATACCAAACTTGTTCACATTTCTTTTGCGGTGAGATGAAATAAAGCGATCAGCTGACTGTGTGCAAGCATATAGCAACCTGATTGTGCTGTCAGTGCCCACTGTGAGTGATGGGTGTTTCACAACTGAAAATATGAGCAACTACCCCAGTTGCGTAGTCCTCAGCCAGCAGCTACAAAAGTGTGGTCCAGAGCAAAAAGGAATGCAGGGCTGCATCAACACTTTCACCCCAAAGTGTGAGCTGATTTTCAGTGGGACAAGTGCAGCTTTTATAGTATCACAGTAGGCACCATTTCTAGGAGCACAGACTAACCTCTACACATCAAGAGCTAGTAGCTGCTAATCACAAAACAACTGGAGCTCACAACATGATAAAGATGCCTGCTCTTGACCAACACAACCACTTATCCCTTTAAGAGGCCAAAGTAATCCCCTGGTGTGCTACTTTGGACCCTGTGTGGTACTCGGGCATTGCACAGCACCAGAGCTCTTCATGGAGTGAAAGCAAAACTTGTTCAAGTGTTTTCACTCAAAATTTAAGATGCTGTTTCCCAATCCTGATGCTTCCTGCAGCAATCAAGTCACTGCCCTGTCGGCTCCCTTCCCTGGGGTTTCAACAGTTTTAAGGCATACCTTTAAAAACACACACGCACACATCCCTTTGTCCCAGAGTTACTACAGTTTGCCTAAAATAAACAAATTCCCAAGACATGACTCTATTTGCAAGTGATTCAGAAGAATGAAATTGGGGTCTCTGTGTCAGTGGGTCTGCCAGGCCTGTGTGACAGCATGCTCTGTATAGTCAGTTTCAGTTACTCCCACCACTGATACATCAGTCTTGCTCCTTGTTGTTTGCAAGAAGAGTCCAAGCAGCAATAGGGGTGTAAAAACAAACTGCAAGTACAGGATATATTATGAAACATCAGGCACTGGTTGAAGGAGGTGAGGGGAAATAAGGGAAAGCATACAAAATTATTTTCAACTTCTCTTTTCAAACATATAGAGAGAATTAGTGGAGTTTAGCCGGGAGGGTCTGAGTTTAAATTCTGATGTAGTAACAGTGGGCTTGGATAGCTACATTGTACTATGCAAAACAAACTGCTGCTCTACCACACATAAAAGGCGGCAGCAGGAGACAGAGTATCACACACAGTACTGCCTAAAGCGTGCTGGCTATGTCAACAGATTATCTCACTCTGGACTATCTGGACTGTTACTAATATGCAACTGATCCAACAACGATGCCATTAAATTATTTTTTAAATGAAGTTATACTAACCTCTTCAGTTTAATTAGCACGTCAAAAATACAAAATGACAGCAGATGTGACCATCATGGATGTGCAAACTGAATACAACTAACAAAAAGCATCCCCTCCCCCTCAAAGAATAAACCAAAGTTAGGTTGGTCATTCTGCAGATTAAATCCCAAACGTGTTCACACTGTACATGTCAATAAACCTCTCCTCTGTGTGAGGTTTATGCACACAAAGCCAAAACAATTTTAATGGTGTAAAGCTTTAAAGATCCCGTCCTGGTCCAGATGGATGACAATGCTACAACCTGAGTGCTCCCCCGAAGCTCAACTGCCCACATTTCTCACCACACACACTTCTACGGAAAATGTAAATTATCATCTCAAGCTGTCACTTACTGGAGACCTAACACACACTAGTCTTACACTAGCCACAACTAAGGCGAACGCAGGCAAGATGAAATCCGTTATTCTTAAACCGGTAGTGTCACAGGTTCGTGCGCTGCATTAGCGCCACATGTCATCCCAGCCACACTCCACTGTTCCTATTCACCAGCAAAGATTCTTTTTTTTTTTTTTTAAGAGAAAATAGTTTCCTGAATTTCACTTGATGCATCACCACTGCCAGAAAATCACATCAAGAAAAAGGATTGTCTCACAATGTCCTGCTGTAACAAGGAATTTTGTCTTTCCTTTTCCCCCTCAGTATCCCAGCTGATAAGTATTTATAGGTCTATGCATTTGGGCTCATAGTTCATTTTATACAACTCTCTTCTTTATAACCTACTCTTCTCCTTGCTCTTATTTATTCATGCCAGCAGTCAGCATTTTAATGCATTCTTAATACTTGATTTCCCTCTTTATCCTAGTTCTGTCTGCACATTAGCCCAATGGTGGCTCAAAACACACTGGTTTATAGTAACCAGCCTACGACATCATTCTTTTAAGGTATGCAACAAGAAATGTGTGTGTCTCCCCACCCTCTTTAAAAAAGAAAAAAAGTCACCTCCCTAGTTACAGCATTTAGACTAAAATCTTTTGCTACTGCTTCCACACACCTGCTCACACCTCATCTCTGATTTAAGGTATGATTTTTATTGATGTATACCAGTTATTTGAAAATACGAACAATCTGTTCTGTTTCCACCAGCTGCCAGTTGTCAGCGCTGGATGGAAGTGATCAGCGTTCTTTAAAAGAATGGGGGGGAATTAAGATACAAAAAAAATTAAAACCCAGAGAGAGAAAAAAGAAAAAAATATAAAAAGAAACCAAAAATAAGAATAGTAGTCATCATAAAAACAAACCCCTAAAGAACGCCACCGGATCTCAGGTGCTGCCAGGCGTGCTCAGAAAGGACTGAAGGCAGACAGATTTGAATGGACTGCTCGATTTGCAATGGGGGAAAAAAATTATAGATTTAAAGGTCTACCCACGCAGAAAAAACAACCACCAAAAAAACCCAGCCCTGAATTAAAGAACAAAAATAAAATAAAGTCAGAAATGCAGCCCCAATTCATCGATTGTCTGCGCTTAAGAGATTTACAGGAGTAATTTAAATGATTCACCTGCTGCCAGTTTTCCTCCAAGGATGGCAAAGCTGAGAAGTAGCCGGTGTCGTGGACAAGCTGGAGTTCCTGGAATATACTATAACTAGCCAAGACATCCATGCTGCTGCTGAGCAAGACCCTTTCTTTCTGCTTTTGTGTGTGTTTGTTTGCTCGGGTAGGGGGTTGTTTTTGATCATAAAAAAAAAAAAAAAAAAAAAAAAAAAAAAAGGAGAAAAAGCAACCAATGATAAATCCAGCGTCCCTTTGGCTTTGTTTTGTTTCAGTCACACTTTAAAAAAAAAAAATAAGAGAGAGAGAGAAAAGAGAGAAAGAGACAGAGAGAATCAGCGCGGCAGGGACGGCAAGGGCCGGGGGCCGGGCCGAAGAAGACGAGAGGCGCCGGCGCGCACCGAGCACCCCGCGGCCGCCGCACCGGAGTACGTCCCCGCTGCCGCGCACCGCGCAGCCACGAGCCGCGGCCATGCGCGCTCACGTCCGCCCTCCCCGCCCCCTCCTCTCTTTATTTTCGGGAGACGTCGTCTCGCTGCATACACCGCCCCCCCGCGTTTTCCTCTCACCCTCCCTCAGCAAACCCGGCCCGCCGCCCCCCCAAGTCGTCGCCGCCTCACGGCTGCCTCTCCGCCGCTCCGCCCCCGACTCCGACCCCCCTTCCCAGCGCGCAGCCGCGCGGCCCACTCACGCAGCGCGTGACCATGTAAGGTAAACGGCGGGGAGGGGAGGGCGGGGCTACGACGCGCCTGAGTCACTGCCGCCCAATGGCGACACTGTTCAGGACGCAGGGGGCGGTGCTGGGCCGCCGGTGGAGGCTATGATTGGTCATCAATGCGGCTCCCTCCTCTTCCCCGCGGCCCGCTAGGCGGTACGCGGGGAGCTATTTTTAGGGCCCTATATAAGGGAACGACGGGGCGCGTGTCAGGGGTAGAGTGGGGTGTGGTGGGGGTGGCGTGGGTCTTGGTCGCTAATCTTGCTCGCTTCTCTTGCTCGCTTCGGACCGGTCGCCGTTATCGGCTGCGGTGGACAGCTTGAGAGGCTGGATGCATTAAGCTGAGGCTATGGCTGTGAATGTTCCGCTCCCTGCCGAGGCGTGGAGGGGATGGGTAAAGTGCCTCCCGAGCAGCCAGCCCTTCCTGCTCTGTGTAGAACTGTGTGCTGCTTTGCAGCCACTAGCGTGCGAGTCCCCGGTGGCTGGGGGTGGCCACACCAAGAGAAGCATTTTTTTTCCCAGTTGCATATGGGTGGGAAAAGATGAGCGGCTGGCGAGAGTGTCGGAAGGAGGCAGTAAGACTAAGCGGGAGCCGCTGGTGTGGTGCAAGGAGCACGTGCGCCGTGCAGCAGCCCAGCTTGTGAGGCACAGCAGCGCTGAGCGTTCATCCAGGCCGCCTCCAGAAAGGGTCGGATGCCTATTAAGACGTTTGTATTGGCATTTAACTAGGCTTATCTGTGAGCTGAGCCCTTTCTGAATGCTAGTTTGGGCTGGCTAATGAGCTGTTTGACCTTAAATGGTTTGTGTGGTACATAGCATCCTCCAAAATTGCTCTGGCATAGGGCATAGTTGCATTTCTGCTTTTGGAAGAACTGCAGAACTCTGTGTGTGTGTGTTCATTTACAGATTATGAGGGTGGAGTGAGGGTCTAGTAATGGAAGAAATGTACTCTTTGTTGCCCTCAAATTGGGACGGCTCTGTAGTCCCATCAGTTGCGTTGCCAGGGCTGTATCTAGCCACCAGGCTGCTGGATGAACATCTGCCCAGTGCCCTTTTATGGTGGAATTTTGGCTCTGTCAATTGGACTGAGTATCAGGGCAAGAAGATGATGCCAGGGGTTGTTAAACTGTCTAGTTTTAGAGAAGTTACATCATGCTTCTCTTGCCCTAAGTGACTAAAATGTTTCTGCTCACCATTGTTTTCCCTTCTGCAACCAGTTAAGTGTGGCTGGTCCAGGTCTCAGCTGGTATAAATTGGTGCAATGCTGCTAGCACATGTCTCATCCTAGGTGTCCCATTCAGATTGGTGTGAAAGTGTGAGGCAGCAAAACTCGTCAGTGTTAATTAGTTCATGATGTTTTCTTTCTTGGTGATTAAGACAAATTGCCTTTTCCAAGACTGGTTTCACATTAACAATTTTGAAAGCCGTGTTTGAAGAAAGGTTGTCAGAATAAACCTTCAAAGAAAGCCCAGATAACGGCTGCACAAACCCCAGATTCATATAGGTACTGGCACACAATGTTGCGGAAACTTTAGAATAAGCAAGCTAAGCACCACAACTCTAGTTTGGCGAGTCAAAATCCAGAGGGAAAGGGGGGAAATAAGCTGTTGGTGAGGGAACTGCAGTAACTGGGAGAGACTGGATGTAGGCAATTTTATCAAATAAATTATCCTTGCAAAAGCACCTTGAGTGCGTGCATTGCAGCAGCAGCAGGATGGCTCATACTACCTGATACTCAGGCTTTGTGACCTGCTTGTGAAAACAATGCCTGTTTTCCAGCCTTCATCAAAGGAGCTGTAGGTTGTCTCAAGCAGGACCATCTCCAGCACCCTTAGCCTAGCAGAAAAGCTAGGTGTGAGGCTGGATGTGAATAGTAAACTGCTCTTTGTCATACATAAATTTGTAAGTGTGTATGCTAGCAAGAAGATGAAAGGAGGAAAGGGTAGTGCAGCAAGTGCTGCTGTAAGGATCTTAGAAACCATTGTTACTTATTCCAAACTTGTCTCAATCTGGCAAAGCAGCACCTTGAGAAGGGAAAACTGAAAGACAGGAGAAGGTACTAATGTAGTCAGATGTGGAAATGAGCAATGCCTGGGTACCATAATGCAACTGACATCCTGAAAGAGTTATGCAAGAAGTATCTATTGCAGCACAAGGCTATATGCATATGCAGAGACAATGAAATATAGGACAAAAGCAGCAAAAGTTTATGGTATGAGCTACTTCAACATACGTTTGTCTTACAATTATGTAATTCCTGTGTCTAAAAAACCTATTTTGGTGCTATATTTCTGGCCTTGTTTAGCATAACTACCATTTTACTACATAAAAAGTTTAGTGCTCTGATGTGCCAGCTCCCTTCTAACACTGGTGTGCGAGGAGACCTGGCCTGTGCAAGTTGTGGGTTGCTCATACTTTGGTTTATTGCAAAGCTCAGTGTATACAGGCAGCCCAGGAATCCCTTCTACCATAACAGTCTCCTTTGCTTGATGCTGAGTAGCTCTTGTTTGAATAAATTAAAATCTTTCCACTTGTCTACCTTATCTTGAACTTTATGCTGAATGCATATCCTGTAGGAACAGATACTTTTCTACCCTTAGAGTGAAGGTTCTTAGTATGGAGCTCATCTGCTTTACACCAGCAAAGAGCCCAGCCTGTGTCCATGTTGCATGGTAACCCATGGTCCTATCCGGTGAGCAGATGCTGGACTGCTGCTCTGGCTGGCTTCAAAAGAAATTGTGTCTGAGGGCAGGATTTTGGCTGTGAGCCTTGAGGTGAAGAGCTGGGCTACAGATCTGGCTGCTTGCCTGGGTGGTTTCCAGGCAGACATTGCATTTTTATTGTGTTGGATATTCTGCTTTGGAGGTCAGTTGAAAAAGCAGAATGGGGTTGTCACTTGGCAGAAGTTGAAAAGTCTAGACAAAAAAATGAATGTGAGGTTACACTGGGTATAATGCTGTTGGTTCAGCACCTGAGGTAGCATCTACCTATGCTAAACCAGAGGTAATAGAAGGCAATTTCTGCCAAGCTCTTTTCTTTTGCAGGCTGTTCTGACCTTACTCTGGGCAGACAGCCACTTTCTCTGCTCTGGCCCAACCACACCACCCATCATGGAGAGCAACGCAATCAAATACAGAGGAGGAGCAATACCTTCCCACTGCCACACAGCTGGGCTCAAGGGCACAGGGGTCTACACAAGAATTTAAGCAAAGGGTGCAGGCTGGACCTACAGGAAATAAGGGTGGACATTTCAGCCATAGCAAATACTTGTCCTGTGATATGTGAAGAGAATAGCCTGGACAAGAAGGGGGGATTTTTTTTTTTTTTTTTAAGACCAAACATCTTCATTCCTGTGGCTTGCTGGAAGATGCAGGGAGGTGGTGTGCCTGGTTGTGCAATAGCACCAATATGCCTTGCACCTGTGAAAAGGGAAGGGATTGGCATCAAGGGGCAATGGCAATAGTTGGTCCCAGTAAAAGAAAGTATTTTCTTGTTCTTCTGGTTCCTCCAGAGAAAGAGGGGAGGTGACATCACTGTTCTTTGAGAAGTTTGCTTTTCCTTGTGATATTTCCAGCCCTGCTGCCCCCAGAGGTGATGGCAAGGAGTACACAAAAAGTACTTGATGGGGAAGGCTGATTTGCTGGGGGCTTTGATTTGTGTTTCATTGCTATGGTTTGGGTAATGCCAAGGTGCTGTAAACCTACCAGGTAGTATATTAATGTATCTTTTAAACCTTTCACTAGATACACTCCCTTTGGTATCAGTGAAACAGCTACACCAAGATCCCCTCTATGCAGCTCATGATGAAGTTTTAAAGCCTGTGGTGAAGTACTTTCTCCAGGTGTCTAGGCTATCAGTTTCTTCTGTTGTCACATCTACATGTGAGGCTGCTGTCTGCATCTCTTCCTTTCCCATCGCAAATGGAGAGGTAATGCATCTTTCCTGTGCTTAAAACCACTGACAGACATGTTCAAAGGTGTTGGTTCTTCAGTCAGCATCCCTCCTGCAGAGGAAGATGCTGTGCTGCAGGTCGATAGGGTTGAGGTTGCCACTGGTGGAAAGCTGAGCAAAGAGGAGGAAGATGTCTGCTGAAGCGTGCTTAGATTTGCAGCTGTACACTCTCCAGGAGTGGATGCAGAAAGCTCTTGCTGGGGACTGGAGAGTGGAGGACTTACGGTGTTCATTTACTGCCAGGTGGCATGGCTGGAAAGAGGCTGACATTGATGCAGTGGGAAAGCTCAAAAGCTACCCTGCTGTTCAGGGTTGCCACATCATGATACCCAAATGTGCCTGTGCATCTGTGTCCATGTGTGACACAGACGTGAATCAACATCTCAAGAAACACCAAGCAGCCAAGAGAGAATCTATTTTCCCAATATGAAGCATCTCTGTGCAAGCCCTGAACATCCACCGTTCCCCTTGCTGTTGAATACCTCCCACCCTTCTAACCTCATGCCTCCTCTTCAGACCCCAGTTTCCTGGAGAAAGGCTTTTACTGTTGGCCCCACATCCTTCTCCCATCCCTGCACAGCAGCATTTCAGTGATCTGGAGGGTAGTTCAGCATTTCACACTTCCTTTCAGCAGCTGCAGCCTAAAGACAGAATCCCAAGGCCACAGGGCATGGAGATGGTTTCCCTTCCTGTCCCCACCTTGGGGAGCAACATGGCAGCTAACATCCTGCTGTAGCTCACAGCCACCTCCTTTGACAGTGCTTGACTCTTCCTGGATGGGGCACACTGTGAAGCAGGATAGGGGCATCTCTATTCTGGGCCTGTGTGGGTGGAGGTGCCTCCTGGCATCCGGTGAGCCACAAGCCACAGCAGTATAAAGGGAGACCAGTGTGTCACAGCAGGTTCCTGTACTTCCCCTGGTTCCTGAAAACAGGCACCATTTGACTCCTTTCCCCTTTAAAATCAATGCCCTGTGGACATTGCAATGGGTTTAATTGCAGGGCAGCTAATGACTACCCTCCAGAATTAGGGATGAGTGTGTTCAACCCACAATCATAGCTTAGGGCATCCAAAAGTCTCAGTGGACTGTGCAAGTTGATCACTGGACAGACACACAACATATATAGTGGTAAAGCAGAGTGTACCATCTCAAAGTGGAAACATATTCATCTTGGTCCTCTGGAGTGAGACAAAAACCAAAGCCTCATGCTTCAAGAAAAGTTAGAAATCATTGCTCAAGGAGCCTGATCCATGTCTGGCCTGGAGGATTTTGATCCCTCATCCTGAAAAGGCATCAAGCAGACACAGAGCATGTAAGAGAATTGAGTTTCCACTTTGGGGAAGGAGTCTTATCTGCTGTGGTTTGTTCACATGCTCTGGAGTTTTTGTAATCAGTTTTGTCTTGTGGCTATGGCTGTCCACATGAGAGTCAGTCTCTGTCTCCCAGTTTTCAAAGCCAAGAATGCAAAGTAGTGCTGTCCGGGAGAGCACTGCAGTTGTGTTCAGAACAATATGGTGATGGGCCAAAGCTTCCAGGCATGTACAAACCCACTGTTGCCAGTGAGGAATATGATCTGCTTTGGGTCCCTCTAAAAGCTCTGAAGCCATCTGGATCTAACTGGTCTCTCTGCTGTATTTTGCATCCTTCACTTCTGTCCAAAGCGGTGGGTCTGTTCCTGAACCTTTTGGCAAGGACAATTATCATTGCTATTCTGTCAGTGTTCAGCATCTTGGCATAAACAGTCTCTGATCACATTAGTAGGCTCTCAGGTACTTCTACTGTACTAATAATAAATAATAATGAGCTGCAAGGAAGACCCATGCGTCTTGGGCTCTGGCTGGACTCCTGCAGCTTCCAGCTGAGGTGTCCACTTTGTAAACCTTCCTGGGCTGCTGCTGCTGGCAGTGCAGCAATGCTACTGGAGAGTGGCCTGGGAAAGGCATGCCAACAGTCTTGGAAGATGCTATCTGTCTGTCAGCAGACATGAGAAAGACGTGTTCCTAGTTGTGTCTCTGGGTTGGTGGCCTATTAATGACCAATATGAACCGCTCTTGGTTAATGTACAGGAAACCTTACAATAGAATAGGAGGATACTGGCATGGTTCAGCAGATAGTAACCATGGGCAGGCTTGTGTTATTATATGTTACCCTGGAAAAAGAGTTGGTTTGTCTTGGCTTTAGCAAGCAAGAAGCATGATGCAAGACTGCACACACAGCAAGTGGGGAACTGTCATGCATGACTCTTTTGCAGTGCTGCAGCAAACACTCTCAGCACTTGGTACCTGTGAGAAGGGAGGGTATCACTGGGTTTTTCTGTCCTAGACTTTTCACAGATGGAAAAAAATGCTGTGCATTGAAAACAAAGCCTATCTTCATAGAATCAATAAGGTTGGAAAAGACCTCAAAGATCATCAAGTCCAACTTGTCACCCAACACCTCATGACTACTAAACCACAGCACCACGTGCTATGTCCAATCCCCTCTTGAACACCTCCACGGATGGTGATTCCATCACCTCCCTGGGCAGCACATTCCAATGGCTAACAATTCTCTCTGTGAAGAACTTTCTCCTCACCTTGAGCCTAAACTTCCCCTGGCACAGCTTGAGACTGTGTCCTCTTGTTCTGGTGCTGGTTGCCTGGGAGAAGAGACCAACCCCCTCCTGGCTACAACCTCCTTCAGGTAGTTGTAGACAGCAATGAGGTCTCCCCTGAGCCTCCTCCAGGCTAAACAACCCCAGCTCCCTCAGCCTCTCCTCATAGTGCTTGTGCTCGACGCCTCTCACCAGCCTCATTACCCTTCTCTGGACATGTTCAAGAGTATCTTCCACTTAAAGCTGCAAGAATCTCTTACTGTGTTGTTTTCACATCCTCTTGGGGTTTCTGACTTAGTCCAGTTCCTCATGAGGAGCTACTGAAGGTATAGGTCTCTCAGTCAAGCACAGATGTGTGAATTAATAAGGATATGCTGGAATGCAGGGAAGCAAACAGAGGCTCCAAGCTTGCCTGCCAGAGCCAGTTATGCTGGGTGATGTGGGTATCCTAGCAGTGCTCACCTGCTGCTTTTCATGTTCCCCGACAAAGGTGCATGAAGAATAAGGGAGGTGGCTTGACACAAGCACACACATACCTCACAGCAGCAGCCAGACAAAGAAACTGGGGCCAAACTCAACGCTGGGCCAGAGTCTCAGCTCTGTTTTACCAGTCAGGCTCTACTGCCATGATACAGGGGTGTCACATGGGTATTGCAGCATTTCATCTTCTAAAGGACTTCTCTTTGAGGGCTGCTGTTGTATGAAAAGAGAAGAAAGAAGCTTTTCCCTTGGGCAACCTCTTCCCATCCCAACATCAGCTGCACCTCCAGGACTTCTCCATCTCTTAGCCCACTCTACTCGAACAAAGCACTTCAGTCATAGTTGATAAAAATTGCTCACAATCAAGCTCTCTTGGATGCTCATCCCTTATCTATTGGGCAAGTGAGGACTGCTGAAAGGAAAATGAATATTGCTCAAGAAGGAGAGTTGATGTTTGGACCTCTCTCCCACCACAGCCTTTGTTCCTTGGCTTTGATTTCCCTTAAGGGTCTACGTGGCTCTCTATAGCGTGAGCAGCAGTATCTCATCTCATCTCATACCTGCTTAGATGATGTTGTATGCTGCATCACTGGATCAGACGGATACCTGGCTGCTGGCTGAAAGGCACTAGCACTGAGTGTTACATTCATATGAGGGTGTTGGTTGCACAGCAAAGAGCTCACAAGTTAACTGTGAGAGACAGACAAAGCTTAGCCCCAGATCACAAAACGAGTCAGGATGCAGAATTAACTACATATCCTCTCAAATTGCAGATTAATGTGCAGGGACTGGCCTGGAATCCTCTGTGGTTGGAGAAGACTCCTGTCTGCCCACCTCAATTTGGGACTTGAGGGAGCTCAGCTGAGCTGTCATGCACTCTGGGGTAGTGCTCAGCAGGGTAGATGGCAGTTGGTCATCCCTGCCCTTCCTACTCGTAGTTCCTGCCACCAATTGTTACTATTAAAGCTGTTGATAATGTTAATAAGGGGTGGCAGGAATAATTTTATGAACTGGAGGTTACTTCTTCTTGTACCTCATCTTCCCTTTTCCTCTTCATGGAAGGCTAATACTTGCAGAAAGTGAATTGAGAGGTTTTTCTCTCTGAGGAAAGAAATTAAGAGGTGGTACAGGGTGACACATGGTAGGTGAGGTCTAAGTCTTGCACTGCAACCCCTGTCTTCAGATCTAGTTTGTTGGTGGCTGAGGGTAGAGATGCTGGGTGTCATCATTCCTGCCAGAGCTTTGCCAAACAGGAGGCAGGTGCCTGTCAGTCTGAGACAGAGGCAGAGCCTTGGAAGAATGAAGAAAGAGGGAGACACATGTCTCTCCAGAAGCTCTTGCAAGTTCTTGGAACTAGGTAAATGGGTTCAGCAGCTGCCTCAGTCTCTGATAACACTTTTTCTCCATGGCAACATGCAAAGACATCAGTGGGTTTTTTGGCAGGGTAGTCACAAGGACTTGCATGGCCTGGAGAGATGACATGCAATGCTGCTTTGCCCTTGCCATCACTACAGCTCTGCCATCCTCCAGATGAGAAGGAAAAGTCCTGGCCCCAAACTTCCCACCTGTTAGCTCCTCCACCTTGGGTAGACCCTGGTTCACCATGGGCCACCCAGGAAGACCAATTGTTGGGGGCTGACCCTCTGCATTTTTCAAGTGTGTAGTTGATGCAGAGAGTGCCCTGAGAAACTGTGGCTCATCCATTTCTGGCAGGGCCACTATAGCATGCATAATTTTTTTCAAATAATTTTTATAAAACCTGTTTGCTGAATTCTGCACAAATTCAGGTGTGTTTTTCTTAAGTTGCCATGATGAAGAGTAGTACTCCTACAAAAGACTTTCACCCAGCACTTGCTGTATTAAGTGTGACCATGACTTTAAGCTACAGAACTGCCAGTGCCCTGCCAAAAGTGAGAATGCTCATCCCTTCTCCTTAGATCAGTTGGCACAGGAGCTCCAGGTACCTTTGAAGTCAGTGGCAAATTTTCCATTGACTTAAGTTGGAACATGTGTTTCAGTGAAGAATATGAAATTAATAACATGAATGAAATGAGATGAATAATATGAAACTTGAAGAGTGAGGAGCAGTATGGTCAGAACATGGCCTGGGTTGACCTGCAGTCTTGTGTTGTACTGCTACATCTTCCTCCATTTTGCAGCCATACAGTAAGTGGTACAAGTTTGATCTGTGCTGAAGAGAGTTATGTACTATTATTAGTAAGATATATTATTAGCATGAATTGGATTAGGACTGGCAAATTATGGAGGTTTCTTTGTTTTCCATGGGTAATTTCCACTTTAATTTTCACTTGGACAGAGTGTGTGTCAGGGCTCACAGCCTATGTTTTGTTCCTGCTTTGGACAAGCTGGTAGAAAAGCCTAGAATACGAAGTGAAGTGGGCTTTGGAAAGAAAACCTTAACTACATGCTCATTGAAGCATCTGGCATTTTCTCATTCAGAGCAGAGTAAGGCAGTTAACAAAGGTACATTGAAGTTGCTGTGGTGAGTTGATCCTTAAGACCAAGACAGTGCATGCCCCTGGGCATAGCAATCACTTGGTTGCAGGAGGCTGCAAGATGTGCTAGGCCCCTGCATGGGGAGGCACTGTGGGAGGGTTTCAGTACAGCACGGTACTCAGCTTAGCTCACCCGGTCACCCTACTTGTCTGTGTAGGACCACCACAGACCCTGTTTGCTATGGCAACAGGAGACAATTCTCAGTTCTCTAGCCAGGTCTAAGTTGTATAAATGTTTGTTTTGATAAAGGCCACTGGTCACAGTGTTGAGGATTTATAAACCAGCGCAGAGGCAGTCACTAGTGCAGGGCTGCAGCTATGTGTCATGGTGCAGCGTACTGAATAGTTCAGCAATGTTTTGCAGAGCATGTTTGTGGACACATCTCCATGCACAACTACAAAACAAACACTCCCATGTTTGCAGCAGGCAACTGCAGCCACCCAGCCTCAGAAGGGCACCAGCCGTCCAAGGTCCAGCTGTGTGGGGAAGCTCTGCAAGGCAAGCCTCTGTCTGCTTGGCAAGCACTGACAAGGTCCTCCCCAGCCAGGCCACCACAGTGAGACCAGAAGCACCCATCTCTTTGGAATCCCCTGCCCAAGGGCTGTGTCCACCCTGCTAGACTGGCAGGACTCTGGAGAGGCATTGCTGTTTGCCTGGCCATTGATTGAAGGATGAATGCTTATTAAAACAATTGCCAAGAAAATGCCCTTGTGGAGTGTTATGAAATACCACTGTTAATTGGTGCATTGCTTACTGCTGCTTGGAGGTAGCAGCAAAGGGTGGACCTTGCCTTTTTGTGGAGCAGGGAGACAAATTTGCTTATATTTTACCTTACAAACAGGGGGACTGTTGAGTCCAGGATCCACTGAGCAGTGTGAGTGTATGGATCCAAATCCTTAATCAGAGGCACCTGCTCTCCCATGATCTTTAGCATGAGTGGCTGCAAAAGTCTCCAGCATAAGTGAATTTTCATCTGAAGAACATGAGGCTTTTTTTGAAATTGAGGCATTTCATGAGAATTTGTCAATCTGGACATAATTTTCCATAGGAAAGTCAAACTGAATCATTTGGTCTTTTCTGGTTTGTTTTGATAATGGTGAAATGTCTTGTTTTGACAGAGACAGAATGATCATTTCTGTGGTGCAAAAATGTTTTACTTCCACCTTCTCATTTTACTACATTTTCTGCTAGCTATAAATACCCTGTTCATAACAGTTATTAATTTATCATTATCTTGTTCTAGATTATATTTAATGCTGTATCTAATTTTTGATATATGCTGTTGTGTTTTGACATCTAAGCCAAGTGTCTTTATTTTAGTCAAATGAAACAAAATTAAATTAAGGTGCCAAGACAAGATCAATTCACTCTTTATCAAAAATAAATCTTTTCTCATTTTTTAACCCCCCCCCCTTTTCAGTTTTCCACTTCCTGATGGGGAATGCAACTATATTCTAGGTGTGAGGCTGTGAAAAGCAACTGTTTCCAATCATTATGGTCCCAGGCACTCAAGTTAAATCAGTGCTAGCAATTAAAAAGCAGGCATGCAGGTTAAAACAGTATGAGCAAAAATAACTTCCCCTTTCGTTAATGAGGTTTCATGTGGAAAAAGAGAAGATGAAAGGGTCTTGTGTGACTGTTGTGTAGCTCTTATCAGCCACAGTGGCTAGGAAATGTCTGGGTTTGCAGTCCCTGTCTCATCAGTTCCCAGGCTGGAGTTTATCAAGTTGTACCTAGAAGCAGTGGGGAATCTGGTGTGACTTCCTGAGCTAGAGGGCAGTACCTCTGCCTCACACACACATCTGCCTTTGGGTGCTGGGGTTTCTGTTATCAGTGCTGCTGGCTTGCTGTATGATGCTTTTGCATTGAGCTGCAATAATGGACTTACACATCACACTTGGAAAATTCTTTTTATTGACTTAATGTGAATATTATTGTCATCGTTTATTATGGGGAAGTATCTCATAGTAATTGAAATACAATATGGTGCCATTAATCACTCTGAATGTGAAATGTTAACTCTCAACTCTTCATAGTATATTAAATGCTCCTCTAACCATAAAACAATTTGACTTGCAGTCAGATAGTTTACAACTGGCCAATGTTTAGGATTTGTGGTGATTGACATTTATGTTGCAGTGTTCAGGTGCTCATGTTCCTGAACAGTGTCTTTGAGATTTCTGAGAAGGTGTTGGGACCTGCAGCTTTCTGGTACTTTGATGCAGAGGTGTAAAGGGACACAAATTGTAGACATCACTATCTTCTGTTTAACAGAATCTCCACTGCAAACGTGAGACATGCATGAGAGTCTGAAGCACCCAGTGGGCTGTGTACAGTAAGCTGTCCTCTTAAAACATTGCTGGCCTTCTTTCTTTGAGACATCTGGTGAAAGAAAACAGGAAAAAGACAGAAACTCAAACAGTGTGATTCTAAGCGGGGACTGTTGAAATAAAGCCCATTCTCTTTCATGGTATGCTTTTCTAAATTCTCTTTGGTGTTACTTAGAAAGAAAAGGGATTCCCACTTCTAAAAACAATTTTGAGTTGAAAATTGATCCACCTGTCAGCTGTGATGAATCCGCTCCAGATCTGCCCAGCTCCTGACACCTCCTTACTGCCTGCACCCAAAGAAGCAAGCAAAAGCCTTCAGAAGCAGCTTGATCCCAACTCCTGTCTACCAAGGATAGCAAAGTCCTCACACCCAGAGCACCTGAATTTCAGCAATAAGCACCAGGAGCTGGTGTCAGGCTGTGTCCATCTCTGCCACCTGTGGCACAAACCCCATCATGCCCAGTGCCACTGCAGCACTAGCAGGGACGCATTCTGTGTGCTGTGCAGCTGAGTGCACTGACCACACGTGCATGCATGACACCACCTGGTCTGGAGTGGGGCGATTTGGACAAAATGCAGTATTTTAGAGAGCTCCAACATTTGCTGCTGCAGTAGATGCGAGAAGCACTGCTGTTAAACTGCTTACTTCTACACCTCACTTTTTACTGCCTGGCTTTAGAAGCATTACTTCAATGGCATTCACAGGAGGGAAGAAGATGTGTAAGGTCATTTTGCAGGGCACATGTTTAAAGATTTTTCAAGAAAAGCAGAGCAAGGTCTTTCTTCTAAGGAGGGAAGGCCTTTTTTTTTTTTTTTTCAGCTGGAGTTTTTATTATCAATATGTATTTTTAATCAAAGGGAAGTGATAGAAGCCGTAACAAGTAATGGAGCCCACTGCTGTTCAGCCCCTGACATTTCTGAGACAATGCTGATGTTTCTTCAAAACAGATGCTTGCCACTACTGTGTCAAAGTACACATTTATGTGATAACCAATAGCAACGAGATTAAAATAGTAATGGATGAAGAAATCCCAGAAGAACAGGCCAGCAGTTTTGCAATGCAGCCTGTTTGCCTTTGGCATCATCTGGAAGTTAATGGTCCTGGGTGAGTCAGTATGAAACAGCAGGGGCTCCTCTCATAGGTACTCAGAGCTCACTCCTTTCTCCCATGTCTGGTGACACCAGCTGTTTATATTTTAGTTGTCTTTTAGTTGTCATTTATGTTTCTTTCTTAATTCTCTACAAACAAACCTGGGCAGTTAGATGGCAGGCAATGGCTGGAGAGCACTGGTCAACTGTGACATGGTGGGTACCAGAGAAGTGGAAAAGAAGTATACTACAGGTTGTAAAAGAAGACAGATAACCTTCTGAATAGCATATTGGAGCAAAATAAATTTAGTGCACAGGATCAATATAGACTGGGAAGCAAATGAATGTCAGGTGTTGACCTGCAGACTTCAGCCCTCAAAGCCACCAGCTCAGACCCCAGCTCTTCACTAGGGGAACACTTAGGTGCCATAGGGCTCACACTGAAATCCCTCTGTGTAAGAGCTTCTCATAGCTGCCACTTGGTGCCTCCTGGATTGAGAAGGAGGAGGAAGATTGGTCATGCTAGGTCAGAGCCCAGGCCTTGAAATCAGTCTCTATCAAGCACTTCTTGTCAAGTAAAAATAGTCCCCATGGCAGCAGGCTGACCTTCACTCTGGTAGGAAAGCTTATTCCTGGGGTGCACCTCGTAAAATGCTCCTTACTACAAAGAAATCAATACAGCAATATTATGATAACGTCACACATGAGCTTTTATTTCCGGATGAAAAATGAAAACAATACACCATAGCTATTGATTCTTTGAATTTACATATTTGGATATATATGTTTGATGTCTGCCTTCTGCATGCAGCTGTTTGCCAAATGTGACAGGATTTGTTTTTAAACCTGGGGGCGAGTTCTGCCCTGTGCATTTGAAATAAGATTTCTCTGAATTATTGAATATGTCATTAAATAAAGCAGAGGAACCAGGCAGGGAAAAACCCAGAGGTCTTAGTGAAAGGAAGTTGTAAATGCTGGTAATAGGTTCTTACAGCAGTAAAAAGGCAGGGGGAAAGTGCAACTTTAAAATCTAGAAGAGACAAAGAATCAAACTGAGTATCTCTGCTCCATTTTTCTCTGGTTTTGATGCTAATTACTAGCTTGCTTTCTTGTTTTTCTGTGAATTTAATTCCACCTCGTTGTGGAGGGTGAAGAATAAGAGAACCATTTAAATAAATGCCACAGTGAAAGGAGATGTCTGAGTGTTACTGATGTCTGTGGGACAAGGGAAATGGGCACTGGGCTGAGGGAGCCACAGGGGAGCCATCAGCACCTAGACACGAAGTGAGACAGTGCTGGGGAAACCCAAGGAACCAGTGAAGAGGGCACACATGTAACCAGTGGCATGGCTGGGGTCTGTCCATGAACACCTTGGCCCTGGCCCCTCCAGCTCCACTGCCCCACCAGCTCTTGGGGGAACTGATGAATAAAACATCATGTTTTATAGAACATGTGTCATTCCAGCCCCAAAATTATCAAGTCTCTTACTCTCCTCTCAGGAGATCTTGCATGAGCAACCATTTAAATGAATGTTTCATTATTTACAAGTTTCACTATTATTAAATTAATATTACATTCATCAGGGCTTTTGTTTTGTTTTATTTTCAAGGCAGAGCTGTAATTTGAGCAACATATTCATCAAGTCTGAAATGGTGGCTCCAATTATTTTAACATTCATTTGCCCATTCAGCTTCCTCTGCATCTGCTGGTTTCTTCCTTGCAACAGCACGTCAAACCCGGGAACGCATTCTGCTGCTCAGCAGCAAAAGCCGCCATGAGGGAGGTGATGGGACATGTTCTGTGCCAATACAGTTAAGGCCAGTGGGGCTGTCCGGGGAGGGGAGAGGGGCAATAAGATGCCAATTGCAAAGGCAGCACATGCCAGTGTGCAGATTTCCTTGTCCCTCTGGCAAAACCCTCTTGGCATCAGACCACATGAAGATGGGGCTAGAAACTTCTTTAATTCAGGCAGAGCAAGGAAAAAAGGCTCCATCGATTTGTTGGCATGGGAGCCTTAGTAGGGCAGTCATGTGTGTGTGCTGTAGCAGTACTCCTGGAGGTGAGCATGGGCTAATTGGTTCAAATCTGAAAGGATGCTTTTGAGTGCTGGGTAAGCAACAATAACAAAGCACCAGCCATTCAGCAAGTGCTGAAAATAAGCCAGAATAGCAAAAACAAAACAGCAAAACCCCCCATGTTTCATTATTTATTTTAATGCTGGAAGTGTAAGCTTTCCTGACATGATTGTAAAATCTTATTATTTATTCATGCTCCTTGCTCTGAGGCAGCATCCCATACTGTCCCCAGCTTTCCGCTACTCCCACCATCTTCAGCCCTGTGGGGTGGCTGCCTGTGCCACTGCCCACCCCATGGTGGGGGCCAGGGCTCCCCTCTGCCCAGCCAGGGACTCTCATGAGGCAGTGGTGGGAAAGAAGCAGGCTTTAAAAAAAAAAAAAAAAAAAAATCAATAATTGTGGTCTCTCTTTCATTTGTCTTCTTTCTCAGCCTGTGAGATTCACTTGAGCTTATCTCTGTGACCACAAGAGTTAATGACATGCTTCAGTTTTGGATTTTTTTCTTTCCCGAATAAGAAAGGAAGATCTCATCTCATTATTTACCTACGAAAGCTACAGCCTCTAGGGTAGGCACAACCCAAATGCCAGAGAGTTCCCCATAACTCCATGCAATAACATGGCTCTGATATATGAGCATCCTTGTAAGTCCACACTGACATCCATGGGACAAGCTCTGGGAGCCATCAGGGATTCAGATTTCATTCCTTCCTTGGTGCACCCTCGGGGTTTTCTCCACTGCCACAGCACCATGGGAGGTGTGGGGCCACATTTCTCAGGGACCAGCTGGAGCATCAGTAGGGTGCACAGCAAGGGAGGACAGCAGGTGGGGAGGCAGGACAGCAGTGTGTGGAAAGATAATGAAATGTGGTCCTGGAAAGACCCTTAGCTACAGATCCTCCAATGTACCTACACTATGTTCATTAATCTGTGATAATTAGACTTATTTGCAGAGGTTAACAGCAGTGGCACGTGGTAATTAACCACGCATTCCCTGCCGAACAACTCATAAAGCTTCTCAAGTGCCACAGGTCCAGCTGTGGGTAGGTTTGGTACTGGAGGGTCCTGGCAGTGGGAGGTCAGGGACTCTCAGGGGCAGGTGTCCCCAAAAAACCCTTGTATTTCCCAGACCTGCTGCAGGGACAGGCTGCAGAAGGACACAAGGAAAAGAAACTAGTTTGCTGCCGTTTGCCTCTCTCCCCTCCCACTCTGCCTCTCTGACTTGTCAAGGGCTGTAGTTTCCCCAGAGCACAGACAATATCACCTCAGCACCTGCAGGGCTAGGGTAGATTGGAAGGGGCCAATGTGCCCCCTACTTCTGCAGAGCATTGGATATAGCATTAGAGCCGCTGAGCATCAGCTCCACAGCAGGTCCTGCCAGCCAGCGTGAGCAGAATTGTGCTCAGCTTGACCAGCTTAGGGGTTAAGGAAGATGCAGCAGAAGGGTGGATTTTGGACAAGATTCCCCCTCCCATTTAATCCCTTCTTCCCCTCTCTACCCCCACACCCCTCCAGCGAAACTGAGCTAATTAGTCAAATAGATGAGGATAGGACAGGCGGGGAGAAGCCCCGTTGTGTGTCCTATATTAGTAACTCACGTGGGAGTAGCCAGATTGGAAGGAGATTGAAGGGGAAAATTGTAGGTGTACATCAGCAGATAAGTGGGCTGGGCCTTTCCCCTGGCCCCACGCATCTGATTCCTGTCACAAAAATGATGTCATCCTTCTCCATGGCTGGACAGCCACCCCACATCAGCCCCCTGCAGCATGATGGCCAGTGGGATGCTGCTCAGGGGTTTTCAGCCCTGTGAATAAATGATGAGCCCCTGGTGGGAGAGAAGCAGGGCGGGCACCTCGCAATGCATTAAAGCAATTAGCCAGGAGTGAGCAGGGAGCAGCACCAGTTTCAAACCCCAAAAAGTTGCAAGAGCAGCTGCTAAAGGGGAGCGGTAGGCTGGAGGGCAGGCAGGGATGGATTTCAATAGGCGCAGACTGCATCTGTGTTTCTTGGGCTGTCTGCCCCAACTGCTGTGGGGAGCAGGGGCTTTGTCCTGTTCCTGCCCACCCAGCCTCAGCCTCTGCCCACCACCACTTCAGGTGGAAGAAGTGCTTGCCAAAATGCAGCCTTTATCTCCAGGGGTTGAGCTGCTTTGGAGATCACAAGGATTGAATCTTCCCTTGTTTACAGGGGTTTGTCACAGCTAAATCCTCTTCCTAGAAAGCTGCTGTGTGCCAACACCAGCCCCTCTGCCTTGGCAGTTAGAAATCCTCTCTGCTGCCCTGATCTGCAAAATCTGCCCAGAGCCCAATGTACTAGGGTACCCAAATGTTCAGAGGAGTTGGAGCAGGCATCACAGAAACACACATGGTGGCTCTGCAACATGGCCATTTGAAAATGTCTTAAACAATGGACCACACCTTCTGCTGCAGGAGGCTCACTGGCCGGTGCTGACAGCTTCTGGTTCCACACCAATGGCAAGTGAGGTGACAAGTCCAGTCTTTGGCTCTGCTGAACTTAACTTTCCCTGACCTACTTTTATTTCACTGCAGTGGCAGAACAATGTCCCACATGTGGCCTGTGCTGGTGGCACTACTGTGTGCAGGATGGCTCTGCTCTTGCTGACTGGGAGGGCACCTTGTCAGCGAAAAACAAAACAAAACATGGGAACGGAAAACACTGAGGGGAGCAAAGAGCATCTCCTGCTGGCATGGTGTAGCCAGCAGCACCCATCTCCCCCTGAGAGATCATCAACCCTGCTGTGAAGGGCTGAAGGGCAAAGCACAGCTGTGAGTCAGGGTAAGGGGACTGAAGGATGGGACAGCCCAGTAGAGTAGAGTTATTCCCATCACTGCTTTCATTGTTGTTGCCTTGAGCTTCAGAATGAAAAACAGACAAAGGTTCCATTTCCAGGTGTTTTTTTCTACTAGATAAGTCTTTAGCTGGGTTCAGTGGAGCCATGGTTCCACTGAAGTCAGTCACTACTGGCATGGCTACCTCTCCTTGGTGGTGGTGATGAGCAGAAAAGGCAGTGCTAAGCAGGCTCCAGTCCTTGGGAAGAGAAGACAACAGCAAGGAGAAGTACCTCTGCTGCTGACCTCTGCCTTCACAAAGAAATCAAAATCACACATGACTCCAGGACCGGGTTTAGGGTTGTGTGGCCCTGCACCTTTCCCTCTCTTCACTCTTTCTCAACCACCTTTGTTAACTTCCTCTTGCACTTCCCCATAGCTGTCCCTCTCAGCTTTTCTTTCCCCATGGTATCTTCATAGTCACAGCCCAGCACCTTTGCTACACCAGTTCCCGTTGAATCTCTTGGTGTTCATGTTGCCTTGTGTGACTACAGTTGACATATTCCGTTTATTGTTTCCACTTTTTGGGCTATCAGATGAGTTCATCAACTTTTTTATTGCAAGTGACAGAACACAAGAACCTACCTGGGTCTAGTACATAGCTTTGCTGGTGCACAGGCTTTCTGGTTCACAGGATTTCCATTGCATCCAGCCAACTGGAAGAATGTCATGAGTGAGTCTGGGAGGCCCCTCAAATCCTGTCTCTGGGGCAGAACCACTAGGAGCCCAGGCATGTCCTTTCAGATCTTTTGGTGGGGTTTTGGTTCAGTGACAGTTCATTGAACAGGAGATGAAACATTTCAGGCTGGTATTTGCCAGTGAATTTCTGATTAGCTGCAAAAATGAATACTTGCATCTGAAGGAAAACCAGCCATAGGCACTTCTGTAGTGATGGGAACAAGCATTTGGTCAGGACAGTTCTTTCCCAGCTTGTTGGCAGTGCTTAGGGCTCCTGCAGTCCAGGATCTCCTCTTACCACCTGTCTCAGCAAAAAAGATGATGCAGATCACAACACACACAGCCCAAATGCAAGACCACAGCACCATGCTACTGTTGGCTTGACAGAAACAGGCATGTGCTGATGCCTTATCTGTATCCCTCCAGCTTGGGAGTCTCCATTCAGATGCTTGCCCAGTGTGGTATTACTCTGGTTGCAGGCTTTCAAGGGCTTTGTTTGGGTACCCCAGCTCTGCTGCTGCTGTAAAGCTTGGCCACTGTGTGGCAGCTGCTGCTGCTATATTTTAATTGTAATTTGGATGAACGCAACTTTGTGTGTGAGTAGCACGATGAGACAGCCTAACACCTTATTATCGCAGCAAGGAAGTTTGCAAAAGGACTCTGGAAGTGGTGCCAAGTGATAAAATCATAGTTTGAGGGTTAACTGCAGACTTTCCTCTGAGCTGCACTTCACCCCCTTCCAGGAGGCCATCTATGCATCCACCCAGGCATGCTCGGCACACACAGAGGGCAGTCATGTTTCTGGAAATGGTACAGGTGACCTCAGTTTTTGAGGTCTGAATTCATAACAGAACATTTGCATTTTTTCTTCCATCTCTTACTCTTTTTCTTTCATTTTTCAGAGGCAAGTGGACCGTAAGAGCAATAGTAACTACACCAAAACAGCAAAAGAAACATGTAGCAGCACAAGTACTGACAATACAAACTCATCTTCTGAGCCACAGTTCCATAGAGTGACTTTCTGTAAAAAGAAATCGTGCCAAACAAAAGCTGTTCCTTTCTGAGGCCTGCAGAGTGAAAACTAGTCCAGTGTTTCAATTTTATTCAACAAAAATGGTTTCCCCATTTTCCAATGAGCTATTGCGAAAGGATTTGCCATTAGTAACAGAAGCTTCACATCTGGTGGAGGTTTTACCATCAGACAAAGGGGAGTACATCAGTGAGGCATTAAATGTAGATAATAGATTATCAACAGGGAGAACAGGCCTTTAGGGAGTGGGGGTAGGGAGGGATGAGGGGACTGGGCATCTTGAGGTACAAAGGTGATGAAGTGAGACTTCTGGGAGGACTGCAAATAGCTCTAGGGGAACTCCTGCTCCGTCCTTGGGCAGCTGTGACTGGTCCCCTGATGCCTCCCAGATATGGCCGTCAGGGGGAATCAAGTATTAACTGGTTCCTGCTCCAAACCTGCATGAGGAAGAAGATGAGTGAACTGGGAGGGGGCCAGTGGAGTAGGAAGTCATGCAGCAGCCAAACACTAAATTATTTGTGAGCATGAGTAGCAAAGCTTTCAAAGGCGGTTTTGAAAGAGACACCAGCAAAATCCCCAGGGTAAGAAAGAGCCTTTGTTAAAATTAGTGTAAGACCCAAGAAGCAGCTTTGGTGCATTCAAAGAGCAGCCCTCAGACAGGTGAGTGGGAAGCATCTGGGAGACAATGAAATGCCTGGAAGCAGCAACAGGGAGACCTAGTGGAACTGAGCAAATCCAAGAAGGAGGAGGATTAGCAGTTAATTACACTGCTGTCCTGCCTGAGAACCTCCAGCCTGGAGCAGGACCCCAGGCACATGGCAAGCCCGGGGGCAAAAGCCGCAGCCTGGGCAGCGAATGCTGGGAAGCACACTGGTCCATGTGGAGCACCTGCCTGTCCCAAGGCACAGGGAGCATGCCCAAAGCCTGGCTCTGAGCACCTGTCTTGACTGGATCCTGAGTCTGGATGGGTGCCTTGTGCCCCTTCCCAGGCACCAGTTACCCCTCTGGCAGCCCAGGTGGTGGGCTGGTGGCCTGGCAGCCCCAAGAGCCTCTGAGGGGGGGGGAATGCCCAGAGAGCCCCCTACATAAACCAAAACCAGGAGAGCAGGAGCCAGAGCCAGGAGCAGCTCAGCCCCAGGGCATGAGGAGGGCAAGCTGGGAATGGGGATGGGGGATGAAGGAATTATTTTCTGTCCACAGACCTTCATCTTGTCTCTGGCACTGCAGTAAAGACCCAAACTAGGAGGGAGATGCCTAGATACCCAACAGGAAGGGGAGACCCCTGAAACAACCTGGCACTAACCTTGTCCTCTCAGGAATCCTTGCTGGAGGGGAAGACATGGAGAGGTGATATGTCATGCTTGAGGAGCTGGACAGAGGAAGTCCCATCTTCCCAAGCAACAGTTGGGGCTCTCAGGCCAGGGAGTGTGCCAAGTCTGCTGCCCATGCTAGGAGCCTTGGGGTCTAGGGGGCAAGGTAGTGGTCCCAGTGGTGTCATGCTGGATGGGGAAGACCAGCTAAAGCAAGTGGAATTGGTTGATCTCCATACCTGGATGACCCTGTCAGTGCCACTGTGGATCTGCACCCCACTCTCTCCTCACCACCATCAGCAGAAGCAGCACTATTTAAAAGCAGCTTTGGCTTCACCTCCTCTGAAAGATGGGCCATGGTCCAAATCCTACTGACGTCAAGAGGAGGCTGGCTCTGGCAGAGTCTGCTCAAGATGGTTTGGGTCTGGTGAGAGCTCATCAGTCACACCAGAGCTCCAGAAACCTCAAACTAAGGGTGGCTCAGCTCTTAATATCTGTATGGCCCTGTTGCCATAGTGTCCGTGAACTTCAGCCTTTAAACACAGACATCGTAACTGCAGCCTGGAGAGGGAGGGATGTGTGTTAGGTCACAGGCAGGAAAATGAAGACAGAAGCCAAAAATCACTTGCCTGTGGCTGAAGAGAAGGGGAGCTCATGAGACATGAGCCTCCCAGGGCATAGGGCAAGCCAGTGCCTCCCAGCCTTTCCCTCCCACTGTGCTTGCAAGAGTCAGCAAAAGGCCAATATCTGATTTTTTTCTGTTGCTAAAGGACGCCTTGGCGTCTTTGTTCCTTGCATGGATGTAGTGATGCCCATGGCTGGGCAGTGCCTTGGGATGGGTCAAAAAAAGCAGAAGCCATCACTGTACTTACTGGAGGACAAGAACTTAGAGAGGGAACAAAAGACTGTAAACCAGGCATGGCAGCAGTTTATCAGGTCTTTGAAGGAGAGCTAAGCTTTGAACACTGGGCACACAACAGATACCAAGAGAAGGCTCTCTGACCCAGGCAAAATGGATAGAATAGAATAGAATAAAATCTATTCTGGATTCATCTATTCATCTATCTGGATGGCTAAAGGACATGGAGAAGGGAGCCACGGTCTGTAACAGGAGCTACTGCAAGGATCAGGCTGTCTTATTTTGCAGAGATTGGGCTCTCAATGTTAATGCTCTTGGTACCTTTCCAGTGGCATAGGAAATAGAGGGATCTGCAGGAGCATCCAGCGGGCGTGACTCAGCACAGGCATAGCTGCAGCAATATCCCCAGCCCTACGCCACTGCCCTCTTCCTGCTTGCCAGGATACCTGGCATGGTCCCCATAGAAGCAAACACTTGAGGGTTGGCAGTAGCCTTGCCTTGACAGCAAGGACTGGAAAAGGTGGGGGCATCACAAAGAAAACCTTAATGCATCAAAGGGTGGTATCAGCCCGATGGGGAGTGAATTTCTATTCGTGATTAAACTCCTTCAGTGTTTTTTACTGTCAATGGTAGAGGCATACCCCAGAGGTCAGAAATTACCACAGCTCTTAACAGGGGCTCTGGAAAAACAAGAAAAGTGAGAGGAGAGGTGTGCATGTGTCCGTGTAGGGCTGGCAGGGATACATCTCCAAGGACAGGCACACAGATCGAGACAAAGGGTGTACAGTCTTCACACCAGCAGTCTCCAACAGGAGGACAGCCATGAATCCTGCTGCAAAATTGCGTGCAAGGGGTGGCTGTGCTGAGGAAGGGACGTGTTCACTGGAGGAGAGCACTCGCTTTCACCCAGGGCTCCTGGATGAGCAAAGATCCTGTGCAGCTGGGGCAGCCCTGGGGACACCTGGGGACTGGGACTGAGTTTTTCTTATTTGGGTTGCTGTCTCATAGGTATCTTTTCTGTATGATGAAAGTCCTAGAGGAGAAAAGCTATTAAAGATTTTTCCTGTTTGCTGTTTTAGCTGATGGAAGTGATAGTCGATATGTTTTGCTGAAGCAGATGGAGGAGGAGGCAGTGGAAAGCGTACCAGCAGGAGAAGACTGAACAAGGGGAAGGATGCTGAGACTTTAACAAGGGCTTTTCACACAAAATGTCAGTTGGTTGTTGAAATTACGTGGATATTAAGAACAAAACAAACAGAAAGACTGGACAGAAAAGAGCCTGCTCTGGTCACCTCTCAGTGGCTCAGCTCACATGGTTATCATTTTTGTAACTGCACTGTTTGTGAGTGAGTCCTTTTGCTTCCTCAGAATCTTGAGGTAAAGCAAGGATTCACATTTCAAATGCAAAAAAAAAGTAGCTTTATAAAAATACCTGCTTCCAAGCTTTATAAAAATACCTGCTTCCAGATCTTCAGCACAGGGAAGCGAACACTGGGCATGAGCCCAAATTTTACTTTCCTTTATGGGTCACCTTTAAGAACTGAACAAATGGAGGATCTCAACATTAAAATAGAACATGACTGGAAACTTCATCAGTGACTGGACTCCCTTGGCATGATTCTGACCCTCCCTGCAGGCTCCACTCTGTAGGACACAGAAAATCTGGAGCTTCATGAGGCACCACTGCCTGGGAATCTGCTGCAGCCTCCAGAAGAGGGGTGCAGGCATCTGGACGCGCTGCACTGCTGAGATATGCCCTGACCTTTACATTGCTGGGCCTTTGGGGGTTAGCAAAATCCTGGCCTGGCTGAAGGAAAATGCTTGTGCAGAAATAAGCCCTGCAAAGCCCCCCCTGCTGCAGGTCTTCTGCACTGGCTGGTGCTCCCCCCGCAGGCACAGCCATGGAGGGAAAGGCTGGGATGGGAAGAGGAGTGTGCAGCAAGAGAACAGCCTTCCCACCCCACCCTCCCCTTTTCCTGTCAGGGATGGGGGAAATCTGCCAATGACCTCTGTGGGTGCTGTGTACCTGCTGGGTACCTGTGCCTGCCAGCAGTCCAGCAAGCAGGGCAGCAGGCAGCTCCCTTCGTGTGCCAACCTGTCTCCAGTAACCAAAAACCTGCAGAAGCCACTCCTTGGCAGCATCTCTCCAACTGTTGGAGGATGAGTTCAGGCTGAGCAGTTGTTCAAAGGGGAAGCAAAACCCAAACCCCTTAGTGCAGCCGGGGACAGAGGGCTGCCTGGGCATCTTCTGTCTGGTTCTAGCAGATGTGGTCCTTCCCTTGTCCCACATCTCATGCCTTCATGTCAAAGACATGCACTATTTCAAGTCAGACCACTGCAAACCAGGATGGCAGGGATGTTGCTCACATCTGGAGTTGAAAAGAGAGGGCTTTTGCCTCTCAGCTGCAGGTGGGGGAAATGGTCCTTGGGCAATGACCCTTCCAGCACCTGTGGGAAGGGGCTCAGTGACCTGAGTTCATCTCTCAGCTTTTGCTACTTTATTCATCTTGTGCTGCAACAGCAATCAGAGACTTCATCTTAAATCCAGCAGAAAAGATTAAGTCCGACAGCCTGGAAGAAACTGCCCTGGTTCACAGGGCATCAGTCTTGGTGCTGTCCCTGCTGTCATGCACCCTCATATCCCTTACCAGGCTGTGTAGCAAGGGCTTTCCCTCAATGTCCCTGCTGACTTCTGCCCATATCCCCAACACCAGGCTCCTCTCCTCTTGACTCCTCTTCTTCTTACCACCCCTCTAACTCTCATCCCAGGACTGGACAAATAGCACACTTCCTGCCCTCAGTCACTACTGTAGCTTCTCCCAGCAACTGCGGCATGCTTACATCCAGAGAGATCATGAAATAACTCCTGGACATACCCAGATTCATAATTTAATTGAGTGGTTGTAAAAAGTTATTCCCCTTTTTAGCCGTTGTGCAATAGGCTCACCCCTCCTCTCCTCATTTATCTGTTACTATGAATATTTGATGGCTGACTGTAACAAGGTCTTTAAATGCCTAAATTTATTCACCAGTACAGGCACCTACTGATGCCAGGGAGCTGCATGGCAGACTGAGGTGTGGAAGGGGTGGCAAGGGATGCTGTGCAGGTCTTCAGGGGTCTAGGACTTCCACATGCCAACATGAGCTGTGGGTGAGATCCTGCAAAGACACAGGCAGTGGCTGGGCTTTGGTTAGGCTTGGTGAGAACATGTGATGGCACTGCTCACGGGGTCACCTCTGCTGCTGCCATGACACCTTGGGGTGTTCCTTTCCTCCTGCGGCGAGCAGGAGGGGCTTTCAGTCAGCAGAAAGGAAATGCATCCTGATGGTATTTGTACATAGAATATTAGTCTGTAGGAGAAAGGGAAGGATTGCCTTATTCTCACTTGGCTAGCTGCCAGCTCTGCAGATAGATGGCCACTGTGGTCAGGGCTATGGTCTTATGTCAGGGCTGGCTGGTTCTGAAATGCAACATGAGCCACGAAAACAAAAGACCCATGGTCCCTGCTCCTCACTGGCTCAGCAGTTTCAGCGTCCAGATTTACTGGGCTGTTCTCTCCCAGCAGGTCTAGTCTGCTCAGACATTGCCCACATAACACACCTCTCAGCAGTGCTACCACATTTTCTCCCCATTCCCACCACGCAGCCCACCCCCAGAGTGACAGGAGCCTGGTGCCAAACACAGCACCTCGTGCCGCATGCGCTGCACATAGAGGAGAGTTTCACTGAGATCTGAGAGCATCCAGCTGACTCCATCCAGATTCATTATCAGCACCTAGGAAAAAAAATGTCACATTGAATTGGTGGGAATTCAGCTTGGCTTTTTTCCCATTCCTGGCTCCCTGCCAGGGGAGTGTAGTTAAGGCAGCCCTCACTTTTGCACCAGTCAGTGAAGACTTAGTGGAGGGCACTGGAAGTCCAGCAGTGCTTTTCTGCCATCCATCATGCAGTTACTGGGGAAAAAACAGAGCTCATAGCCACAATAATAGGAAGAAAATGCCCTCTGGAGCAGCACATCTTGCACACCTTGTACCACCCTGTGTTGCTGGAATTTGTCAGGGGACAAAAGGTCCAGCAGGACCCCAGCCTGTCCCCATGCATGAAGACTTGCGGCTTGCATCGCTGCTGCCAACCCAGAGCATGGCATGGAGACTTACAGGGCATAAATAATTCAAGAGCTGTGAAGAGGATTTCTCCCCCTTTCCCTGCCTTATATAAAATGTTAATTTAATCAATTGGTAGTAAATCTGGCTGGTTGCTGACTCATGGCAGACGGTGCCCCTGCGGGCTGTAACAGCAGCTTCCCTCCCTCCTTTGGAGATGAACAATGCAGGAGCCCACTTCCTTGCTTTTCACCTTTTCCCTCTTTTCTTTCACTTGGTATCAAATGGAGACAACTGTAAAACACATGCAAAGCTGCAGGCAGAGGTGCCAAGCTGGCAGCAGGTAGCCCTGGCTGCTGGAGACTGCCTCATTCATGGCCCTGGTTCTACATAATTTGGGGGCTAATGAGGCTCCAAGCTGCACAGGGCTAAAAGGTGCAGTACTGGCATCACCAACAGCGCCAGTGTTTATCAGCAGCAAGGGGCTCTTGCAATATCCTAAAGTGTGTGATTCTGTCCAGGCAAATGGAGCAGCTTCCCATGCTGGTGACTCCATATTCCTGCTGGAGAGAGTAGAATCCTGCAGGGGTGGGGGTCTGCCCTGCTGTCCCCAGCCCTAATTATGTTCCACACACCCCTGGCTGGGCAGGCAGAAGCAAGGCTGAGGGCACCAAGGCTTTTGGGAGCATAGGACAGACAGCATTTCAGCAAGGTGATCGGTTTTAACCTAGGAATTACTTGCTGGTCATCGCTCGCTATGGTGGTGCAGGTGCCTGCTCACCCAAATAATGGATCTGGTTGAGGAGGTCATTTAGAAATGGGAAGAAGAAGGACAAATCTCATTGTAATGGGCTTGGCACCAACACACAGCTATACAAGGACGTTAGTCTCTTGGGCTGACAGAAAAAGAGGAAAGCAGCAAGAAAAAACTGTCTGGAAACAAATATAAAAGTTCCAATTACTGCTAAAACAAGCTCACTCTTTTTTCACTTTTATCAATCTCCAGCAATATTTTGAGCCATGCAACAGAAGGACAAGGAGGATGTGACTAGACCAAATTGGAAATCGTATGTTGAAACGTTTTCTTAAATGAAAATTGGTTTACAATTAAATTGATTTTTTTTTCTACTTGAACATGTCCATTTTTGCCTACCAAAAAAAAAAAAAATCAATGACAGCTTAAAAAAATTAAAACATTTCTTCAAACGTTTAATGTGGGAGGAAAAAAAAGCCCTTCCCTGATGAATGTACAGCTTTCATCAGATAAAACCTATTAGTGTTAGCTAGAAAGCCTTTACCTGGAGAGTTTAAAAAAAAAGACAAACCAAAAAACAAAAACCCTCCAGTGGCCTTTGTTTGCTGAGATCAAGAACACCAATCAGATCCTGGGCTGCATCAGGAGAAGTGTGACCAGCAGGTCAAGGGAGGTGCTTCTCCCCCTCTACTCAGCTCTGGTGAGACCCCACCTGGAGTACTGCGTCCAGTTCTGGAGCCCATATTACAGGAGGGATGTGGACGTGCTGGAGCGTGTCCAGAGAAGGGCCACGAGGATGATCAGAGGGCTGGAGCACCTCTCCTATGAGGACAGACTGAAGGAGTTGGGGCTGTTCAGTCTGGAGAAGAGAAGGCTCCGAGGTGACCTCATTGTGGCTTTCCAGTATCTGAAGGGGGCCTACAGGAAGGCTGGGGAGGGACTTCTCAGGATCTCAGGTAGTGATAGGACTAGGGGGAATGGAATGAAGCTGGAAATGGGGAGATTCAGGCTAGATGTGAGGAAGAAGTTCTTTACCATGAGAGTGGTGAAGCCCTGGAATGGGTTGTCCAGGGAGGTGGTTGAGGCCCAGTCCCTGCAGGTGTTTAAGACCAGGCTGGACGAGGCTCTGGCCAGCGTGATCTAGTGTAGGGTGTCCCTGCCCATGGCAGGGGGGTTGGAACTAGATGATCCTTGTGGTCCCTTCCAACCCTGACTGATTCTATGATTCTATGATTCTATGTTTAATACCTGTTACAGCCTCTGTCAGGAGACTACATCCTGCCTTGGCAGGGCATGGAATCTCTTGCCTGATACATCCTTCCCACAACAGAGCGTCAGGTGGCCATGGTGCTGCTGAGGCCAGGATGGCTGAAAACATGGGTGCTGGTGGAGCCTCTTCATGGGTGCTGCAAAGAGATGGCTGCTCTGGGGATCCTGCCGGGTTCTGCTCCCACCCAGCACCACTCTTGCACCCTGCTTCCCGTCAAGGAGGGTGAGGACCTAGTTTTGAAACATGCAGTCGAAAGAACCTGCAGACAGTAGCACTTTATATTGAGATTTTGTGCAAAAATAAGGTTCAAATCCCAAGCCCCCAGCAAAGGGTTTGGCTTCAGCTAGATTTAGACTCCTGATACAGATTTTGGGTAGAGGAAAAGATCTTTATTCTTATCTGTTGTTCTGTGCCAGGCACCTGCTCACTGTTTTTTGCAGACTTGTTCCTAAAATATCTTTGTGGCTTCAATCCAGGTTTGCTGTCTTGCATGGAACACACATCAGAAACCTTCTCTCCTGGCCTTAGTTTTCCCTCTGTGCATTGGTCCCCATATCCCCAGGGAAGGAATGGTGTCTTTTATATCTTGAGTGTCATCCAGCTCAGGACCAGAAGATAATTAGCAATGGAAAACAATACCATGATCATTCTTTGGATGTCACTTACAATGAAATGGGAAGTGAGTGGGGGCTGGGAAAAATGCTCTTTCACTACATTGATTTCACATTGTGCATCTCCCTAAGTAGTGTGCAGGTTTTGCTCACCAAGCTTTGATTCAGCTGATCAGCAGGATTTTCTGCTGCAGCGTGTCTTGGGGCTCTCGGAAATTAAAGGTATTATAAATTGAATTAATATATTACAACATATATTTGCCAGCACCTCCTGGCTAGCACAGGTCCCAGCACCCACCACAGAGCATGTTGGCACCACTCCCAGTGCTTCCAGCATCTCCCTCCTTCCCTGAAAGGTCCACATCCACACAGTGTTATGGTTACTCCATGCTGGGGTGAGACTGCTGTTGGAATCCTATTTATTGTCACTCTAAGCATTCCCTAGAGTGTTTCTCTTCCCAGCTATAAGGTCTTGAGTGACAGGTTGGACTTGATGATCTTTGATGTCTTTTCCAACCTTATTGATTCTATGATTCTATGAATGAATGTCCTTTCCTTGAACAGCTCCATCTTACTGCCACCAAACTGTGGGACAACCCAGGTAATGGGAAGGAATATTCTGACCTCTGGTTCTGTTCATTTTTTCAGTGTACCTTGAACTTCTGCAGCACCTCCATAGGGCACATCAGAACAACACTAACTAGTGCGCTAACTAGTTTGTGCAAAACCTGTGGATTTTCCCTGTCCTTGCCAGCTGGTAATCATTAACAACCAACGGTTTGTTTTAAGGATGCCCAAATCTGAGGACTTCAGAGCACATTTTAATGCATTTTAAATTGCCTGGTGCTTGCATCTGGTTTCCCTGTCTTCCAACATGGTGGCTTCCAGAGAAGGTCTCACCCATAGAAGCAGCATGTCTTTTCTACCCTTGTGTGTGGCCCTGGTGTTATAATGTAACTAATTCCTTTCCTGTGGATGCAAACTGCTCTTATGGCAAAAGCACACACATGACATGGTTTCTGTATGAATTTTAAAACCTGCTTGTAGAAACCTTGGATTTCTGCTAGACCACGATGCTCTGTAGGGGAGCTGCATGGCAATTAAAATACTACCGTTGTTCTTTTTCAATTAGAGGTCCTCTTAATTGCCAAGTCTTCAAGGTTTTTAAACTAGCCTCTGGTGAAAGACTGCAGCAACGTGCAGAGATAGATTGTATTCACATGTCATCTCACCCGCCAGCAGCCATCAGACCAGCTACTCCACTGCAACCACATCAGGCTATTATGGCTTGCTTCTTTATTTCTTTTGTCACTGTTGTTCATTATCAAAGAGCTCGGCTGTTGTTCAACAAAGCACTTAAGGCCTTGCTTCATTTGCAGTGAAATCAATTCCCTTTTGCGGAGCTGCAGCATGTCTACATTAAGGATTCACGTGGAAAGCACACCAGATCTCTGCTTCTGTGACTCCTCCCAGGTTAGGCAAAATGGAAGTGATGCTTTACCTCCCAAATCACTGCAGAGAACAGGGCTGCTTTAAAAAGGTGTGCATATTCCACCTGAATTCTCAAAAATGTGCCTATTTCATTGAAATTGTTCTTATTCAAAGTAAGGATGAGCACTTCCATATAGATTCTTGCATTTATTTGACTGGCTAAGGAATATTACAATGTTGTCATCTGAGAACTTGGGAGTGGGCTATTCCCACTCTAAAAGGAAAGAGGTGCCACTTTTTCACAACTTAGCATCCTCAGCACATCTGCTGATGCTTTTTTCCAAGGTCCCTTGTGAAGAGAGACTGGTGCCATGGGCTGCTCTGCCAGCACTGCCAAAGGAATGCTCCTGATAGACGGCAGCCTGGGAGAAACACTGCTTGTGCAAGGAGGGCAAAGAGGAGAGGAAGCATGGATAAACTATGATGAGGTGCAGCAGTGACACAGGCAATGCCTTGCTGCCAGTGCTTCTGCAGCTCCTGGCAGCAAGACTGCCCTGGCACATCCCTCAGCAGCAAGTGAGGAAGCTTCTCCCAGTCAGGTCTGATCCCACAGCTGTTGCAGAGCCCTTTCCTGACTAGAGCAGCTGTCTAAAACAGACCATCACCCAGTGAAGGTGACACAACAGGGACTTTGAAGCTCTTTTGCATTTCAGTCACTGCCTTGGTGACACCTGTCAGCATCACCCCTCTACCCAGGAACATTTTGTCATCCATTATGGGGATGGACGGCCAGTTATCTATTGGCTTCCTTCATCCCTTGCACAGCTCTCTCTTCTGGCAGTGGTTGTACCAGAGATGTCAAACACCTCTGTTAAAAATACGTAACCCCAGATTAAAATATGTAACCCCAGGTTTCTTCATCTCAGCTATGAAACAGGACAGAGTAAAGGGGGACAGAGTAAAGCAGCCTCCTCTGGTGCTTTTGGTGATGCCTCTATGCCACCATCTATCAGTACCTCATTCTGAAAAGGGCCTGCATCTCTGAGGAGAAAAAGATCTTCCTGATCTGTGTGACTGGAGAAAAATTATTTCCACATGCACAGAGGTTATGGCCTGCCTGGGAAGGGGATATGGAAAGGAATCAGTGTGGAGATCCTCGCATCTTACAGCACACAGAACTGTTGTGGGAGGAAGAGGAAGTCAGTTTGCAGAGATTAATTTCTGGAGGCTGATTTAAGTAAATCCCATAGAAGAGTTTTCTCACAGGAAATATATTTATTGGATCAAGAAAGCAATAAACTGAGCTAATGATCTTTACCAAGGCTTCTGTGCTATGGAGGAACAGGGCCAAAGGCAGCTGTGATGATAACACAGACAATCTCAGTGTTGATTTGCTTTGGGTGAAGTGCTGAAGTTTTACATACTTCTCAGATGCCCTGTCATTCATCCACTCTCCTTACTATAACAAAGGCTAATTGATGCAAACCACATTTTTTTCCACCAGCGTGTGCCGAAGCAGCCAGCACATTGTATGCACACAAAACAAAAACCAGGCTTTCACATGGCTTGAATTAGACGGATGACAGGAGCTACCAGGGGGAGTCAATTAAGCTGCAACCTTGGAGTCAAACTTGCAGATTTTATAACAGTGCCGAGTAAATAATGGGTACTTGCATGTCTCCTTTCACTAAGAGGCACAAGCATATGTCTTTGAATGAGTTCTCCTGGTAATTGCACAGGGAGCATACACATTTGGTCCTGTTGTCTACTATGAATAATGCATAGTGAGAAGGGGGAACCGAAAGCACCAAGCTGCTCGTTTTTAGATGGACTTTTTATCGTTGTTATTTAGATGTCACAGCCATTCTCCTAAAGAATTGTTCATCTCCTTTGTCCCTGTAAAAGGGTGCTTGTTTGGGAGGAGGGAAACAAAAAATAAACCATGGACTAAAGCTAATCTGCGATTATCCATGCAAATTGGCAGCTGAGATTCAGATGTGAAAATCTACCCCTGATAAAATGACTAAGAGGATTTCTGCTGAATTTCAGTTTTCTCCTGACTCAATAATCCATGCTGGGGGCAAATCCTCCCATCTGGTCTTGTTTAGGTTAAGTAACATTAATAGTCTTAAGCTGAGGACAGCAGGTATCGGGATCCATTTTAACCGCGTGTTGCTGCTGACTGCTTACAAAGTAGAAGCTTTGCTTCTCCCTTTGGTGTTTCCCACATACACCTTAAATCAAAATGAGTAGTCAGCACAGCCAGCTCCTCTGCTTTCAACCTGCTGGGGTGTTTTTTTAAAACTCTTACTCAAAAGGCAGAGTCAATTCACAACCCAGGAAGCCTAAAGGCTAAGCAAGTTGCCCGGGGAAAACACAAAGAGTGTGTTTGCAGGCTGAGGTTTGGGTATCTCACAGGAACCAGAACTCCAGCTGTGCCTGGACTGCACCTTCACAATATTAGCACGCAACAGGAGCGTCTTTCAGAGACGTTGCTGTGCCAGTTCTGCCCAGTGCCAGCAGCCATGGCAATGAGGATGCCGTTTGGGCTGCCATTTGCAAGGAAAATTTGGTTTTCAATCCAGCTTGTGCTGGCTTGCATTGTACATAATATGAGAGTTACATCCAACAGTGGTGGTTAAACTTGTGCAAATGCATTTGAAGGAGCTGAGGCAGACGTTGCACATGTCAATGCTCATGTATCCAGTGTGCAGTCATTTCGCTCTTGTAACCAACCACTTTAACTGTATCCTTACAGACTGTGAAATACAAATTGCTTGCTTCCATTCAGTTACGCTAAAGTAGATTGATACTTATTAATACAAACACCATTTGGGGAGTTTTGTTTGATTTGGTTGATTGGTTGGCTTTTAGTTTATTTTGGTTTGTTTCTGCAGCACACCTTCTTGAAGCCCTTTGAGGATCCTGAACAGTGTGTGTTGAGGTGCAGCTTCTGGCAGGGTTTCATCTGGGGCTTAGGAGAAATACACACCAACAGCTGTGTCTCCTGAAAGATTGCTCTTAATAGCTCAGCATGCAGGAGAGCTAGACCAAAACCACCCATTCCCTCCCTTGTGAAAGGACTAGGGAGGCCGTGCAGCTTTTGGTACAGGCAGAGAATGGTTCTATAAATATTCCTTATCCCAGGACCTAGCGACAGGCTGTGAGGGGAAGGGGAGATGCTCACACTAACCACCCAAGCACTCAAGCAGGGTGACCACAAGGCAGGGAGAGTTGTCCTGGTGTGGGACCAGGATCAAGGGCCAGGGCAGCCTCCCCACATCACCACCAGACCCCCTTGGATGCCGATCCCAGCCATGCAGCATCAGGGCTGTATAGGAGGGTAACAGCCATTTGTGGGTTTTTCTTTTATTTTTCAAGGGGGTTGAGTCTGCTTCCTTTTAAATTCATTAAAATCCCATAGATTTGGACACATTCCATGGCTGAGTGAAAAATGAGGGGGCTGGAAAGGATTATGTGAAAAAGTTGTCAACATATTCTTCTTCCCACACTCTGCTCTTCCTCTAGAGTGCCCCAAAAACTCAGAAAATGTCAATCACTAATAATTAGCCCAACAGACACAAGAAAGAAAATTCAGGACTGGAAGCCACCACATTCCCCCGCCCCCAAACACCACCACAGCAAGCTGCGAAGCCAGCAGGTACCACTGCCAGCCTCAAAGCCTTGCTGGGAGCGTGGGAGGATTTGGATGCATCCACAGCCTCAGCGCCAGCTCTGGGCCCAAAGCAGCCTGGCAGCAGCAGCTGTTTCTTCGGGTGCTCGTGGCCCACAGGGATGCAGAGGCTGCAGGGCAATGTAGACATGCCCCAGAGACCCAAGCTTCCACAAGGGGGAACCTCCACTGGTAGGCTTGTGGTCGGCATCCCCCTGACCTGCAGCGTGCCCCACTGTGTGCCCATGAGATGCAGGGAATGTGCTTCAGCAGCCAACATTAGCATGCAGGCAAAGTTACATTCAGGAAATATCTTGCTTGGACAACCTGGAAATGTCAGGACTGTGTCTCACCTGCTCCCACAAGCACAGCTGTTGATGCACCAGTCTTTCTTAATCCCACAAAACAGCTAGTTTTCAGGAAAAGCTTAGAAAGAGATGCCAAATACTGTGCCAAAGACGTTTGGGAGTGAAAGAGCATTTCTGCCCCCTTGCTGGCAAGTGCAGATCCCACCACTTGCTATTAATCACACGTTGGTGGTGCTTGGCTGCAGTACAGGGTTTTCTTCTCTAAAGAAAATTTTCCTGAACTAATGAATGCCACTGAGCTGGAGTGTTGTGGACGCCTGAATGCATCCAGGAATGCATCCCTGGGTGGAGGGGGTCCACACTGACAGAGGACGTGGGGGCATTATGGCTTCAAAGTCTGCTTGGCATGTTTAAACATTTAGATGCCTGGGAAAAGTCTGTTTTTTCCTGCAGAAAATTGCCATATTATTGTCTTCATTCTATTTATGAACACACAAAAAGAGCTTTGCTTATAGGTTCAGCTCTTACAATAGTCACCTTTTACCTGGCAGTAAGCAGGCAAAATGCCTTTAGTCTTCCTCCATTGTGGTGGGATTTCACTGGACTTTGGACTCTGGTGGTGACTCTTGCTCATATCTGATGGGTGCATTGCTCTGCTGCAAGGGCACCTGGGGGTCTCCAGTTTCTGCTGGATGTAAGTAGCTAAACCCACCCTGTTTTCCAAACAAAACCCAGCTTGCATACACGTGAGCACATCCTCACAGACAGCCGCGCTGCAAATGACAGAAGGGATTCTGGAAGTGCATCAGAGCCCCAGAGGGAGCTGCTCATGACTGGTGCTCCTGGAGGCTGTCATCTCCAGCTCTCTGCAACAGCAAGACATCATGGTCAGATCACTGTGACTGGGACAGGGATGTCACAGAATCAGGACAAGCAGCATAGATAGTAGAGAAACTGGTATGTTTCACTTCAAGGACTCAGAGAAGGTCTTCATGAGATTTTAATTATCCTGTGTTTGTTTTAATTATTGATGATTGGTCCCCCCCAGTGAAGCAAGATTTCCAAAAAGGGGGTTTCAGGACAAAGTAAAGTTTGTCTGCATCTCTCCAGTAGTCAGTTGCTCGAGGCACATTTGGTAGGGCTTGTCCCTATGCAATAAAATGCAGGCAGTATGGAAAGGAGCTTGGTTCATTAGCAAACACACTGCAAGCAGCAGTCCATGTGGAGGGTGCCTTTAGCCTTCACTGTATTTCCCATCTCCTAGGACTGTTGGTCATCAATATTCAGAGGGAAAGATTGCTGCCTCTGACACCCAGCCAGCAGTGACCTCCCTTTTGCAAAGCTTGGGCTATCTGAGTCGCAGAGCTGGCGCACAGACCTTCCCCATCTCTCTCTCCTGCTGCTTCCCACTGCTCTCCTGGGACATCCTCCCTCCTGCCGCTTTGCTACCAGCATCCCCCACAGGCTGGCACAGGGACATCAGCCCAGCTTGTCCACATATGTGTCCTGAGGGAGAGGCAAAAAGCCCACAGAGGTGCCATTGGTACCTGCCCCTCTAGGTGACCGAGGCTATTTCTGCCCCAGCACCATGGACACTGCCAGGGTCATGCCAGGGACTCTTGGAGGGGTCAGGCACCATGTGCAGCTACAGGATGCTGCCCATAGCAGAAAGGAGCAGTTGTGCATCTGTGTATGATATTAAATGCTCAGGACAGACAGACAGACAGATGGGCAGGTGTCACATGTCAAAACCTCCTTGTCCCACAGGCAGTAAAAGCAGTTAGGAGGCTTGTGCTCCAGCAAGGGCAGAATGGCAAACTTGACATATAACAAACAGTCCATTTTTGCCATCACATGGAAAGGTGGGAAAGAGGGGAGAGGGTGAAACAGTGATTTGTTTACTTCCACTCCCCCCAGACAACCCTGTCTTCCCCTCCTCTATAGCCAGTGCTGCCTAGTGGGGTCTACACTCAGAGAGTGCTGAACCACCACCCTGCCATACAGCTTAGCCCTGCAAACAGGAAGACCTACACTTTGGTTTAGCAGCATGAGGAGTCCCACTGGTGCTAATTATAACTCCTGGGATTTATCAGCAATCAGCTCAACATGGACTGCATGGTGCAAGCTGTTATTATCAGCTAGGCTGGTAATAATGATGGCTACCAATTTTTCCTAGCATTTCCCATTATAAAACCTCTCATTTGGTCACTCACAACATTGCCAAACTCTTAAACATTTAAACAGAAATTCTCCATCCTGAAACTCTGCCTCCAGGAGTTTGGTTGGTTGGGGTTTTTTTATGTCTGGAAAGATTTAATTCAGATGAAGAGAAAGAAATTGCTTTGCTTGTGGAAAGTGCACTCTTGAAGGTAGCTCTGGGGTTTCCCTATTTTTGCTTTGCCTACTGGATACTTCACAAATGTGATTTTAGTGTAGGTAGTCCATGTAACTCACTGCTGAGCAACCTCAAGAGTCAGAAGGACTTTGTTTTGTTCCCTGACAGGGCAGGAGGTGGTCACAATATCATGTCACCATGGCTTCTGGCTTGTTGCTTCTCTCTGGGGCAGCCAGCATTTGAGGTTTGCTGTCACTAACTACCATAAAGCTCTTTTGCTTTTCTCCAGCACAGTCTATACTGAGAGAAACCCAGCCCTTCAATTCAGTCTGTCTTGCCTGGCTCTGTAGACATTGCTAATACTGGAGAAAGTGCTGTAAGGATGCTGCCTCTGTAAGAGTAATGAGGCACACAGGTGCCACAGGAGTCATGCAGCAGAACCCAGTGGTGTTGAGGCAGAGTGGCTCCAGCCCAGGGGTACTCAGAGGTCTCCGGATGATAGGTCCAACAGCATCATGAGGATGAGGGGAGCTTGGCCAGGGAGAGTGGCATGAGCATCCCCAGGAGAAATGCCTCCCCTGAAAGAAATCTTGGAGGAAGAGGAGTGTTTGGGCTGAGCAGAGATAAAGGGCAGCGCATTTCTCAACAGCACATCACTACAAGCACCTCCAGGGAGTACAGGGGTGAAGAAGCAAAGAAAACTGGGAAAGCATGTAGAAGAGATGATGGGGGAGAGCTAGCAAGGAATGAAAGGACAAGGTGGAGACATAGGGCTGGCAGGATGATTAGCACCAGATGGCAGGTATCAATTATTTACCATTTATGTACAATAAAAAAAATACACTTTAACGATAGGAAGAGCACAAAACAAGCTCAATAGCAATTCAAAAGCATATGGAAATAAAATGTGGCAATTTAAGGGGTTGTAATAAATGTGCATCGTTGGTTGTAATGCCCCTTCAAGAATTACAAATGTTAAGCCTTAGTGAATTACACGTAAAAATAAATGTAACATAAAAAAGAAATTAGGTACACAAATAACTTTACATTCAGGCATTTATAAAAGAAAATCTATTTGCAGCAGCTAATTAGAAAAAGAGCTCTAATGAGCCTCACTTTCCTTTACCTTAGAGACAAGGCTGAAATGTTAAAAGTGGATATAGGTGCGGTGGGTGCCATTAAAAACTCAACTTCCCTAACTTTCCAGTGATTTCAGAAATGAGACATCTCTTTTCCACAGACAGGAGCTGAAATTGTGGTGCTGTTAAAGCTCCACTGTATCTGAAGAGGCCATCTGGACCTCTCTGTGGATGCCTGGATGCTGGCACCACCTTCCTTTATTATTACCACTATTATTCAGTCACTGTATCAATAAATTAATGTTAACTCGTAGGGAAAGAGGTGAGTACCTTAAGACTGAAATGTGCAGCTCCCAGTGAAATTCCTGCATTGCTGCAAGTTGTATTTTTTGGTTCAAGTTGGAAGAATGATCTTACTGCAGTGAGCAGCGCCAGTGCCACATGAGCACTTGGGTAAAGCAGTATGTCAGAAACAAATCAAGTAGGTCCAAACACATTACTCATTTCTAGCTGATTAGAAACTTTCCCTGAAAATGCCATTGAACTTATCATTTTCCACATAGCATTTGCTTTTCACTGAACAGTAATTTCCAACAGCAGTGCTGCAAAATGAAGGTAAATCAGCAGTGGGCTTTGATCTGCTCCCTCCATCCCAAATTACTGAAACAGTTTTGAAGTTCTCCATGAACAACATTTCACTGGGCAGAGGCCTAGAGAAGGTTTAGTCTTCACTTAAATTGCATTTTCCTCCTTCCTTTGCTAAGGAGCACTGGTAGAAACGGGAGCAATTGCCAAAAAAGGCAGACCTCTTGCCCTGCATTTTCTGGTGTGGAAAATCACATGAAGCAGATGTTCCACCGAGGCTCTGGGCAGCAATGCTGATGGGCAGGGTGACGGGCAGGTTAGCTGCTCCCAGCCAGGGAAAGTCTTGTCAGGCTAAGTGGCAGTGCTGCAGAACACTGGTGTGGACCATGATCTGGCCACATGGATGGAGCAGACTTACTCTGAAGTTCTTGCATTCTCTTTGCATGCCACCATCACTTCCATATTTTTAAATATTTAATCTTTGCAGCCTGGTTACCATGGGAACCTTCACACAGAAATCTGGACTTTGGCTTAATCAGAAGGATTCTTCCCACGGCTGGGCACTAGCTGGATTTTCCCCTGGTGTAGTGCCAGCACAGCACTGTCCCTTGCCAAAGGGGTTAGCTCTGCCCTGCTCATGCCCAATGGAATTTTAGTATCAGACTCTAGTGCACTGTCACTGCAGTCTTGGGAAATCCCCTCCATAATACTCAAATAATTCCTACTGGAAGTCATGGGCTGCCTCAAAGTACTTGTTGTGGGAAAATCTCTTTTCTATGAGTAGTCTAGGAAATGGCTGTGACACCTGGTCAGACACCACAGGCCAGCCCTGAAGATGCCCTCCCTGATGCTGCTGGGCTTTCAGCACTTTGTGAGAGAGCTGAGGTCACAAGGTGCCTTTTGTCTGTCAAGAGGTAAAGGGCTCTGAATTCTTGTCCTGGGTCAAAGGCGATCATTCCCTTGCTCTTTTCAACACCTCAGGGACTCAGGCTGAGCATGCAGAATAAAGCACACAGGTTATCAGCAGGGCTCAGACCCTCCAAGTGGTATATGGATACACCACTGTGTGAAAAGACAAGTACACTTACGGATTTTGTAGTCCTTACACAGACCACCTCTTTTTTCTTCCTTTATTTTCTGGTTTGTGGTGTTAAGCCCTCAGCATGCTGTGGAGCATGAGCAGCCCCATCTCATGCACGCTGGCAAAGAGACGCTTCCCTCTATTTGAGCCCACTCCAGCAGACTCTGGATCCCATAATTCACCCTCCAGCCAAACTACTGGAAACCACCGTCTGACCAAAGCACAAACTTGTCATCCTGTATAGCTGTCCCAGTTACTCCCCAAAAGGTTCATCAGCTGCAGGAGGTGCCCAAGAAACACAGCAGTGACCACATCCAGTCTGCCAGCAGCATTAGGAGTGGTCATGGAGCAGAAACCACATTAGACCAAGTGTTCTACTGCTTGTAGCGACTGGGGCACATGTTAGCCAGGCTGTTTTTAAAACCTCACCCAGAGCTTTTTGTTTGGCATGAAGGATTCTACATTTCTAAGCTTTAACTCGGAGGTTGCTCTTGGGCTGCTTGCTCAGCCACTTTCCCCTTGTGTCATCCAAAGAAGGCAAGGTGTGACTGGTACCCAATGTTCTGGACACCTGGCAGCTGCAAGGAGGAGGAAAGGGCTCCCTCTGCATGGCCAGCACTGCTCCTTTCCTCCCTTTTATTTTTAGACTCCTCCTCCCACTCTTGTTTAAACATATTACCTAGATCCATAACATTTGCCAGCTGGGGGTAGTAATCTGGTTCCCAAGGTGCCTGCGGCATTTATACAAAATTAGGCAATGGAAGGAAACCATTCTCAGCAATTATGTGAAGGATGATAGTGAGCCAAAAAGAAAAATGTATGCAAAAGGTGTGCACTCCTGCCAACAAATTAGGGCTAAATTACAGACTGCAGGAGCCTTCAAATAAGTTAAATGTTATATTACAAATTTAGTTTCAATTAACAAATTAAATAGTAAAATGAGCTCACTCCCTAGCAGCTGTCACATGATGGAAGGCATTTTGCAGTGATGACCTTTTCTCCTGTCAACAAATGACACAATTTAAAAAAAAAAAAAAAAAAAATTCAGCCAATTTCCTCAGTGCCCACATGCACAGCCCCTCTATGCTCTGAGCTCACCTCAAGGCTGGGTCTGACCGGCAGTGGGTGTAAGCCACACAAGCCTCTCCCAGGTTCTGCACAGCCCTGCATGAACTTTGTCAGGCGCTGGTTAGTTCAGACCTCTATGCCTCCCCACCAGGGCAAAGCCACAGCTGTACTCAGCTCCTCTCTGGCTGCTTGAAGACACCCCAGCTGTGGGGAGTGGGGCTGGGACAAGAAACATCCCCTGCAGTGCCCACAGGGTGGGTGCCATAGCCACTGGGAGCAGGTCCACCTCGCTGTGTCGCTGTGTCCCCTCCAACAATGTTTCAGCACACAACCCACTGCCGACTGCCCTTTTTTATTACTTTACATCACAGTTTTTCCTCGAATTTTATGGCATTTCATTAAAGCCACCAGAAGGTGATACTGCCCCCTTTCCAGAAGTGAAATAAATTCAAGTTTTATCGCTTCTGGAAGTGCTGGAACAGCTGTCAAGACATTTGATGGATTTTCTCAATTACAGGACTTGTGGAGCATTTTATACTTACATCCGCACCAAAGCCTAATATACTGTACTAGATCTTTGTTCCCTGCACCCATCCCTTATCTCTTTGCATCTCCCACCCTAATAATGGTCAGCTTGATATTTTTCTCTTAATTCCCCTCTTAGCTGTAATCTTTTTACCTCCCCAGTAATCATCTAGCATTTTCCTTCTTTATTTCCCAGCGACACTTTTTGTAAAAGTAGAGAGTGACCCCAGAACTGGCAAGTGCCACCATGGCAGCTTCATCAAAGAGCACCCCCTCCATCCTGGCAGCTCTCAGGTTGCAGCAGTTGGGGAGAGACATGGATGAGAGAGGAGGACTGACTCTCCTAGCTGCCCTGTGCCTTTTGGGCACAAGTTCCTTGTAAATAAATCCCCTCTCTACCACCTTCTTTAGCTTCCCAGTGCAGGCAGCACCCAATAAGCAGGAACCCATTGCAGCCTTGTCAGGGCTGGAATCCACAGGAGGCAGCCCGCATCCATCTCCACCTTCTCCTAAAGATGTCCCTGACAGACGAAGACTCATTTCCCTATGTTTCCAAGGGAGCCCTTCTCACCTGGGCTGCTCAGGAGATTTGTTTTCCAAGTGGTCTATATGAAATAATTTCTCAGACTCCTCCTCCACCCCATCATGTACTTGACAGGTTGTATCAGTTCACATACTGTCATGAACGCATCCTGCATTGATGGAGGCATTTCTCCACGTTGTGTCTATCGGCAAGGATACTCCACCAAGGCCCAGGTGTGGATGGAGGGATGTGTTTTGCAACACCAATAGCTCACCAACACCAACAGCTCACCAACACCCACTTAGCCCACCAGTAAAATGCATGAGGATGCCAAATGACACCTTTTCCTTCTTTCTGGCTGTAATCCAGCATGGAGTGGCTGCTGAGGGTCTGCATTTCCTCAAGGCGGTGAGGTTCAGATGGGAACCTCCATTTACAAGCAGACACATCCTCCCTGAGGATGGCTGAGGGTGGCAGAGTTGAGCACTGTTGAAAGGCTGCCACTGCCTTGTGCCAATTAAAATCAGCATTTAAAATCTGTATCTTCCTCTGAGGCACAGGGAGAGGAAACTCTGCAGAAGCAAGTGCTCCAGCACTGCATCTACTGCTGCAAAGAGTTTGAATGGTCGAAAGAAGCACATGTATTTTGAGAGTTGGATCATTTAACCCAAAACATTATCTCTTTGAGAAAAAAGGGGGCATCCAGGGGGCAGGAGGAGGTGTCTGCTCATTGTAGGAGGAGTAAAATAGAGTTGGGATGAAGGCATAGCCCATCATCCTTCAGGAGGTCCAACATGTGCACCTTCTTGTCAAAATTAGGCACCACCTGGGTGTCCCACCAATTCTCCCTACCCACCTTGAGAGAGCTGACAGAGAATTGTGAGGGAGTGGCTTCATGCAGAATGTCACAGATCTTCAGCAGATTCAAGGTGTGATCCAAGATTTATTCAAATTAGAACAATTAAAGCAATTAAAGACAAAGAAGTGCATTGGGGAAGAGGAGAAACTACCACTAAACAGAATTGCTATTACAGTCCATCAATCTGACACAAAAGTATTAAAAAACTGATTTACATTAAAAAAAAAAAAAAAGAAAAGAAAAGAAAAGAAAAAGGAAGAAGAAAAAAAAAGAAGGAAAAAAAAAAAGTCTAGCATTCCCTGAAATAGATAACAGATCCTGCTGAGACAATCGCTCCACACATAAAAGAGAAGCAAAGGTGATTATATATAACAAAACTAATCTTCTCTATTGCTTTAATCACCTCAAACCATTTCACCTGCTTATTTGAAAACTGTTAACTCGAGGTAAAAATTATTGTGAGAACATCCTCATTTCCAGCGCTGTGCAGGAATGGGTTTGCTTTCCTAAACATCCATCCCTGGGGTCTTTCACAACAGCCAGTGCTCTGCAAGATAAATGTTTGCTTAAGACTATTCTATAGTTAATACATATATTCATGACTTGAGTGCAATGCAGTGAAGTGAGAGGGTGCTGGGAAGCTGCAAGTGACCTCTCAGGGTCACAGCAGGAATCTGCCTGTCCTACTACTCCTGACAGCCAGCGGTAAATTTTGCACAACTTTTAGGGGAGCGTACCACAGGGACCTGGTAGATGGTCAAGGCACAAGGTGCACAAAGGCAGTCCTGCACCGTTTCTTTCCAAAATCTCAGCTCACAAGGTCAGGATGGAGCTTACCTGGGGCTGTTCACAGAGACAGAGGCGAGCATCAGTGAGATGAGCAGGAGTAGGGATGATCAGCTCTCTTTTCATAGAGTGCCTTCCACCCTGACAGCTCTGAGAGCTCCTTGCATGTCAAAACTGCCATTAATGGGATGCTGCAGCTGGTCAGCAGCTCATGCCCACACCCTATAGAAGGTCAGCAGCAGAGACGGAGAAATTGCATACTGTGAATATTAAGAGGCTTTCAGTTGGCAGAGTGGACTTACTGGCAGGGTGCTGTCAGCGAGGTGGGTCTGCTGGAGTGGTGCTTGCATGCACATGTGTAGATGTGTGTGATTTAAAACAGTGCCCAAGCAAGCACAGAGCCCACAGCTTGCCCCTCTGCCCACCAGACCCACACACAGCCACAGCACAGGCCACATGGTCCTTGCAGCCTGGGCTCCAGGGAAAGGGAAGGTGCAGTGAGGTGAGCTGGGAAGAGCCCCAGCTTTCAGTTTCACCAAGGTTGTCAGCAGCCACCACCTCTCCACTGCCAGGCAAGTGAGAGAGCCTTGCCAGGCTGCAGGGACCTTAACAACCTCCATCCACAAAGATGAATACATTGGCCCTCTGCAATATGTGTATTGTTACCTCAGTATTAAACATATTAGCTACTGAGATGTAACATTTCTTTTGCTAAATCAGACACAGTACATTACGCACCAAGGCTTTGTCTGCCCAAGTTGTGAGATTTTAGACAGTTGATTTTTATATATCACAGCTTTGATTTGAAGGTCACTGCAATCCACTGAAATAAACAAAATCCCACCAATGCAGGAGGTTTTGTGTCAGACCTACAGCAAGTAAATAACCACATGGAGAAGAGGCTTTCAAGCAACAGCAGCCTGGGCTGGCAGTGGATGCTGCTGCCAGCACTGGCAGCTCCATATTGCAGAGGTAAATTCTTGCAGATGTCCATAATTCACCCCAAACACCTTGCTCATTTGTCTCACAAATGTAGTTTCACCATGATCTCCAAATTCAGGGTTGGCACGAGTGATACCTGTTATCCTGGGGTGGCAGCAAGGAGAAGTGAAAAAATTCCCTCTTCCAGTTACTGGCACAGTAATCGTTTTAGGCAGGGAATACATGCACTGCCCTCTTGCAGACACTAATAACCTCCAAAACCCACAGCATTGAGAAGAGGGGAAGACATCAAGCCCAGGTGCATAGAGGGAGGGGAGGATAGTGAGCATCTTCCTCCTAGCCATAGATCTCCAAAATTGAATTAGATCATCTCAAATTGAGGCACAAAAAGCCAGTTATAGATCCATTTTGCAACGCCAGTTGACACGGCTTCCATTTGTGACTGGATGAGTGACATTACTTATCTTGAGTGCTCCTCTGACAATACAGGCACTTAATGTGTAAAATTACAGCAAAATGAATGAAACCTAAGAAATTATGTAGTCTTTGGAGGGTTACACACCTTTTTTCTTTTCTTATTTTGCTCTTTTACTGTTTTGTCTTTTTTTTTCTTTTCTGAGGCCTCCTTGCAATTCTGCCTTCTAAATGAGGATCTGGGCAATGTGTCAGCTAACAGTGCCTTCCCAGAGCGAACAGGCTTCTCATCTCTTGATGCATTTGAGCAACTTGAAACTAATACCATCATGCACTGAACGGTAAATAGACCTTCATGTTGATGAGGCAAATCCTGTGGCACTTAAAAGCAAGCTATGCTGAAGTGTCCCATGTATCTCCATCTTCAAAGTGCAACACACTTATGGAAATTGCAGATGTTGTGGTGCTATTTGTCTGGAAGAAGACATTACAGATGACATATGAACCTGATGTCTCAAATAGATGAGGTCTGTGAGAGGATTAAGGAAACATCTATAAATTAAGATGCTGAATAAAGTTCCTGCTGTCTTCCTTGGCCTGTGTCTCATTGGCTTGAGAGTCAAGCGCTCACAACTGCATAGCTGGCAGATCACCAAGCATCCCTCCCTTGCCTCCTGCTATAAAATGGACAGTTCTCCTGCCACAATCTTTCTTTGATAGAGCAGACAAAACCCCAGCTCCCAGGTCTCTTGGCAGTGACCCCACCCCAGTCATCTGTGGCCAGGCCTTCAGCAATAAGCCCCTGTGAGCAAAGTGCAAAATGCATATTTGTATTGATTTTTTTCTCTTTATCTAGCTGCGCACTGCAAACCTATGCGGAGCCTAGGCTTTTTTGAAAGCCATAGGAGGTAACATGGATCTGTCACTCTGGCTGAGAATGCAGGCCAGTATGCAGCTTGTGGACCTGGGGGTTCAGCCCGTGGTCCCCACTCCATATAGGAGATCCCTAGAAAATGTAATCACCTCAGCTCAAGATCCCCATAGAGATTTCTGGGTTTCTTCGGTGTTCTTTGTATATCAAATAGGGATAAATACAAGGCGGGGAGGGGAGAAGTTCTTTCTTTGCACTGACCCTAGGAGCAATGTAATTAAACCCATATCACAGCCCCATCTGCACTCCGCAGAAACCCCTCTTGCAGCTGCGCTTCCCAGGGAGACGAAACATGGTAAGGGAAACCAAATTCCTGCTGCCATCTTCAGTTCTGTCCTGATAATGCATGTTCAGAGGGGCTACCCAGGGGTAACTGTGCTGCGGTAACCCACACTCCCCCAAAGCCTCCTGCAGGTAGACTCTATCCTGGCTGCGCCTGGGAAGAGCATCCAGTGCTGTACCAGGAGCGGGAGCTGCCTGACAAGCCAGGGACCTCTGCTGGACAGACATCACTCCAAAATCAGCACCCAAAAAATAAGTGTCCAAGTCTCAAGATGGTTGTATGATGCTTACAGAGTACTCACAATGACAGAGCAAATGGGAAAGCATCAAATTTTTTGTTTGTTTGTTCAACAATTTTTTAATTGTCTTATTTGGTATAGATAGTTGTTTTTTTTTCTCAGAAAGGGTTACATAATTTCAAACCATGAGGGTCTGTATGAACCAAACAATTTGGACTGATTTGAATTACATCTTTTTCCCTGACTTGGTCAGCAAATGCACTGTTTATATGACTCCACACACTGTGTTAAGAGGAAATATACAGTAAGAAATTAATATTTTCTTTATGACCATAAATCTAGGTGGATAAGGTCAGAGGTAAGAGGGCAAATAAAGGGAATAAAGATTACCTGGTCTGACCCAAGCTTACAGCAGATGCCATTGTTGGTACCCAAGTTAGTTGAACCAGTGTCAGCCAGTGCTGCCCCCTCAGGACAGTACTGTCCACACAAAGAGTTAGGAAGGATCAAGAGGCAAAAGATTAAGAGGTAAAGGAGATCGATTCTGCTGTTGAGGCCTCATCTTTCCTGACGGCAGTGGAAGCAGGGCACTAGGCACCCAGCTGAGACCAAGCCCCTGACAGCAGACCCGGAGTGTTCAGGCTGCGCCAGCAGCACGAGTCACCTCACAGAAGCCAGCTGCAAGCCATTTTCTTTTTTGTCAGCACAGTCTGCTTCACAGGAACAAGGAAAATCTCCAAATCTGGAACATAAAAAAGGCATCAAGCAAAGACACAAAAGTATTTCCATTTGTTTCATTGCAGATAACGGGTAGCAGCTACCATTTCAAGATCAAGTCTTGCTGTGCTGAAGACCTCCAGCTGACACATCACCAGTCATTTACGAACTGCCATTAAATGTATACAGTCATTATAGCTCTTTTCTCTGCTAGTTGCAGCCTCAGGACTTTTTGCCTAGGCTGCACATAAATTCTTGTTTGGGAGATTTAAAAGGAGAGAAAAAACAACAATCTTAGTCTCCCAGAAGGTGTCTCACATGGAGCGAGATTGTGCTGGTGTCCCAGCTCCATCCTGCACAGCACTGGGTATGGCATGTTCATGCAGGCATTTCATGGGGGAGTGAGGAATTGTGGCCTGACACACAGCCCACAGCAGGAAGGTGTGCCTTCAATGGCCACTCAGACACCTCTGCCCCCTAATAGGGGTGACTGTAGGAGGAGTGAGAGAAACAGGGTCCCACATCTTCCTAGCCTCTGTGTGAAGAGTTGTTTTTCTCATGTATACTCATTCCTCTCTCCTGGCTACTGCTGTGCAGCAGGGTTTTTTCCCCCTTCTTAAGTATGTTAACCCAGAGGCAGTGCCACCATTGCTGATGAGCTAAGCTGTGGTGGCAGTAGGTCCATCTTGCAGTCAGCTGGCACTGGCTCTATTGGACACAGGGGAAGCTTCTAGCAGTTTTTCACAGAAGCCACCACTGTAGCCAGTATGGTACCAAAACCTTGCCATGCAAACCAACTCCTGGTCTCCCAGAGCAAGATTAGATCTGTTGAGAAAGGTGTTGACTCTGTTGGACCTGCTGCTATTGGACATGCTGGACCAGCAGATGAAAGAGTCTTGGGACAATTTGGCAGCCACCCCTGCCCCACACTGCACGGCAGCAGGGAGAAGAGCCTGGCTCAAAGCCCATCTCTTTTTTCCAGCCACATTCTTTGTTCAAATAAGAAGTATCACCTCTCCATACAAACCTTTCATTACTTAAGATACCTTCCCATAGAGACGACATGAGAGGAATGATGGGGAAAGAAACGATCAAAGAACATTATTACCAGAATTTATGGCAGCTGAGCTATCAGTCCAAACGTAGGCACAGCAGACACTGCTCCGACACACTGGCAGGCTCATGACTTCGTAGCAGCCTGTGCAAGGCGAGGTGTCCTTAGCAAGCAGAGATCCTGTGCAAAGAAATCAGTGCTGGAAAAAGGAAAACTTTCCCCATCCCAAAAAAAAGATGCCTGGACTGGAGTAGTTCATGTGAGCTAGCCTAACAGAGAAGACACCATCATATGCATTTTAGCTTGGTTAAGTAACCAGTATGCAGCCCAGCACCCTCTGCAGATGAAGCTAACCTTAGGTTATCTGGACTTCGCAGCTGTTTAACCCGAGGTTATTGCTCTTGGACTGGGGTCAGTGTACTCTAATAGAGCTTCAGAGATGTGCTTACAGTAGCAGCGTGTTTCTATTAAGTAAGAGTTAGTGCTGTAGCATGGAGCTTTCTCTTGTATTTTCACGTTTCCGTGGCTCTCATGCTTCCTTTTTGCTGAGGTGTTTGTGCCAGCCAATCCATGAAAATTTGGCACTAAAATGCTATGGTGTTGCATTGTTTTCTCACTGTATAGCTCAGGAACCCTCCTGTCCCTCACAAATCACAGTAATTTTAAGGACTGCCAAGCCTCAAAGCCAAAAGCAGCTTTGGGATATTTTATTCCTCCTTGCTGTTTGACATCGTGCAGTTGATGTTGTAGCTACAATGGAAGTGGCAGTGAAGGCAAGCCTAGAGAATGAGAGGAGTATGAAATTATGTGCTCAGGAGCATAAGAACTGCTGTAACAAAGGACAGGTCTCATGTCAACCATAAGAATGTGCAGTGGGAGACATCAGGAGACAGGTTAAAATGGCTATGGCTTTGCAAACTACAAAGTTCTTCCTGCATTTCCATTTTGCAGAAATCAAGATTCATGCAGATGTGTTTCACTGGAAACTCCAAATTTCAGTGAGAAGCCTGGATAGGCAGTGTCAAATTTATTTCTTCTATGCTAAAAGCATCCATGAATGAAATCTAATTGTTGCCATGGATCTTTATATTTGTTTTATTTGTTTCCTTATGATCTCAGAAGAGCTAAATGTATTTGACAGATGAAGACAAGTATGGTGGGCAAAGGGCTAGAGATCACCCATGCCCTGGAGCTAAATGAAAGTGATAAAATATTCTCCGCTAAGCAACCTCAGGTCCCCACATGCTGCCCTCTAGCAGCATCCTTGCCACTGTCCTCCTTAATCTCTACCTACAGATAGAAATGGGCAGGACAGTTCCTGTCTTGAAATAACTTGCTCTCCATCTAGGGAAGTCTTTCCAACATGATGCTATTCAAATTAAACCGCAAATCTTCTGGGGTTAATACCTTTGCTGTCTTCCCAAACCTGTTCTTGTTTTCTTCTGCTGTTTTGATGCCATTAGCCTTCCTCAAGTGCCAGCACACACATACACACAGAGAATACTGCTAATTTTATGGTGCTTGTAAAGGCACAGAACAGCCTAAACTCAGCCAAATGCTTGGCTTTGCCTTTTCCCTATTGTTTAATATCCTTTTGTACAGAGCTGTGCATGGAAACTCACTTATATCAAATCTTACCAGCTAAGGGTGGGAGGAAAGTGAGGCAATCAATAGTTATTTTGCCAAAGAGCTCTGAAGTCGATAGCTTCCTGCTTTCCTGCAAGCAGGGCTAGTATCAGAGCCTGTGCTGCATTGACATGGTGAGTGTGCCATGAAGCTTGCTATGCTGCAACCCAAAAGTCAGCCAGGAGACATAAACCCACAGAGAGGATGGTGCAGGACAGCCAGCTGCCTGCAGAGTGCTTTGCAGTCAGCTGCTGCCTTGGAGCTCCCTAGGAAACATGAGAATCTTGGGGCTGTTGTTTGTGGCTGTGGGTGGAAACATGAAATTTTTGTAGACCTCAGGGTTAGGGGAGACAGCAGAACAGGAGGGAAGCATGCACTTCCACAGCTGTAAGAGCAAGGGCTTTCCAGGAAAGAATGAATGCTTTGTATTTAAGCCACAGGTGAGGAGCTGCTCTTCAGACATTAATTTCTCACACAGATTTTCATGCAGTCCATTACCCAGCCCTCATCAGTGGCTCACTGGAATCAGCCAACAAGGTAAATGCACAATGCAGCATCTGGAGCCATCAGGCAATGCTGAAAATGCTGCTGAGTGTGTTCCCAGCAATGGCATGTGGGGATCACTTCAGTGGGACTGAGGGCCCTTGTCCCAAGGTGGGGGACACCAGGTCATACAGGGATTTCAGAGAGCACTGGAGGCCACTTCCCACCACAGTCAGCCCCAGCGGGAGAGACAGGGAAAAACAAACATTTGCCCCCAGTCACTGACCAAGATTTTTTAAACTAGTAGATCCCTTCTCTAAGCACAGTTTATACTTCAAGCACTGAGTAGGAAAAAAAAAATTGATTTGTTTTTCTCAGTCCAATTCCCTTCTGTCTAATAGGACTGTTGTAAATGCCAATTTTACTGTCATTTACACTGTGGCCATCTGAGCTATTTTATCAATAGTTAAATAAGAATACTTTAAAGTAATGTGAGCTTTTATTTGAATTCCAATTTATGTTCAGATAGTTTGACACAAATCTAGTAAGGAAGGCTCACTATTTTCATAGAACAAATTAAATTTTATGTTATATAGCCACACAAGTAAATATGTTACATAATTGGATAAATAAATACTTGGGATTAGATACACTATCTCATCCTTACATACACATAATAGCAATGCTAGTGGAAATATTGTACAAATCACTGTGCTCTAATAGTTAGCAGCCCATGAAAATCGACCTGGAAGACAATAAGCAAGAACAACCACAAAAAAAGGCTAAACCTAGTTATCTGAACCAAGGCTTCCTGCTTGCTGTTTAAATGCAATTCAAATCAGCTTAGAGTAATTTTCACTTAAGCCAGTGCATCTGGCCAGGGAGGTCAAAGACTAATTACTTGTGCAGAAGATGTCAGTGGTGGATGAAAGGAGATGATGGACCCTGCCAATGGCATGGATGGTGGGAATGAGGATGGGGACGGATGAGGATGGACAGTGGGGATGGACAATGGGGATGGAAAATCCAGATATGCCACCAATTATGGGGCACAGTTAAAGCCTGCAAGAGCTGAAATCAGTACCTGGACAACCAAATGGTTGAAACTGCCCATTTGCAGGGAGTTTGAGAGAGAGCACTGATGGCTGTTCATGTTGTCAGACATGACATTCCTCCTGACTGTGGCAAAGAAAATCAGTTCTATTTAGGCTGATAAGCACAGCCCAGCTGGGACCTAGTTTGTTGTTTGGATATTACAGACTGAGAGACAGACAGGAGTCCTGGCATGCTTTAAAGAAATTGCAGCTCCCTCGTGCAGCTAAATTAGTAATAGATAGCACATGGCTGAGATGGAAAATGAAGGCAGCTAATGGTAATCACTCCTCTCTTCCACTCACCCTCTGTCTTGCCCACATTTTGCTTCAGATGAACCTGCACTAGTTTTTAAGTGTTTCTACCGGTTTTTGTCTTCTACAGAACCTCCTTCTCCTTCCCACAACTCCTGCAACTCGATTTCATAGTAAAGAGACACACTAAAAAATGGAGCAGTTGAGCATACACAAGTATTTGTTAAAGCAAGACAACAGCAATCCTGAAACCCAGCACCACACACAAGCTCTCCTCTTCCTGCCACCACCAAAATTATTCACTAATTAATGTTTGCTAGCCCCTCACATGGACGAAAGGCAGCCAGGGAGGCACAAGGTTTACATTTTCAAAGTGTGAAAGTCCATCTACATCATATTCTCTGTATGATAGGAACTGACTCAAAACCAGCAGGCTGTGCAATGGGGTATTTACTGGCAGAGTGAAATAGAATATACCACCACCAGCAGGCACTTTTAAGATGAAATGCAGGCATTCAGAGACAAAGCTGAGTGTATTTCCAAGAATTATTCCCTAACAATTTTCACTGCTTTTCCTCATTTCACTTTGGTAGTGGTTACTGACTTTGATTTGGTATTTGATTTCAGCTTTGACTTCCACTGTGCCTAATCCAGCAGCTTTTTCCTCCATGTACAGCAGACGAAATCCCATTACCATTTGAACAGAAAAGCTCTCTTCCCAGCTCTCTGGGAAGCCTGAACTTCTTTTCCCTCGTGCACAGGTCCAAGGTGGCCTCATGACAGCAATTGCTTCATGGCATGCAGGTTCCCAGGTGTGCCCACAGCACCTGTCTACACCAGTACTCTATGTATATTACATTTGCCATGCCTGGTACTTCAATGAGTGCTGATAATATCAATCATTTTTCCAAGGTTTTGAGTAAAACCAGGTGCACAAGCCATGAAGTATGTGATAAAAGGGCTTAATAGACAAAAAAAAAAAAAAAAAAACAAAAAAAAAAAAACCACAACCAAACAACTCACATCATTGTTTGGAGCATAACCAGGTATTTATAGCATGTCTAAGTCCCACCCTAGTGAGCAATTCATTCTCTCTTCTGTGTGACAGTCTGTCACATGAAAACACAAGATGCTCTTCAATGCTTACATGCCCTTTAGAGGTTCAGCCCAAAGCAGTTTTGATGACATCTGGCACACGAGGGACTTGCCATAAGACAGAATAACACCAATAACCAAGCTTCTTTAGGGCCGTCATCTGTCAGTCCCAAGGCAAGGAAAGCAGCAGAGAGAAGGAGGGAGGCCAAAAGGCTGTACCTGAGCTTGCAATGCAGCACTGAAACTAACACACTTTTGCTAAGCCATGGTGGGGATGGAGATAGGAGTAAAGGAGGCAGCCTGGAGAAAAGAGGGTTTAGTGGGAACATAATTCATCATTGATCTTTGGATGAGGAGTTGCCCCCGCCCAGAGCCATTGTGACTGTATGAGCCGGGATATCCCTGCAATGAGAGGACACTTTGTGAAGAATTTGGCCTGAATTTGGGGGGGGAAAAGGTAAACCCAGAAATGGTTAAGCAAGGATTAAACAGAGGTCAACAAAGGTGAGAAGAAATTGAGCTAATGAGAAAGACAAAGAACAGTTAAGCTGTAGAGGCAAGAAAGCAATAACTTTCAAGAGGCATTTTTCATTAACTCACTAGAAAGCCTAGACTCTTTCCTTGTCTGTATGTAGTTGTTCAGATGGTGGGCTAGGCTGGACTTGCTGCAGTGTACTCAGGGAGCCAGAAGGCTTATTATTCTGGCTATGCTTAGAAAACACAACACATAGTCAAAGCATCTAAAAGCTGCTGGTGCACATCTATTCCTGCAGTCCTACCCTTGAAGCATCCCCTCTCCTTCTAGGGGTGATGATGTTTGATAAGTCGGAAATTATTTAGCAGAGAATATAACCAAAACTGTTTGTGGCTCAGAAATTAATTGCAACGCCAGCCAGAGAAGACTAATGATGCTGCAGCAGCCTGCAAGACGGTGAAGCTCCTCTGCTCCACACAAGGTGAGGCATGGAAAGGAACTCACTTGGGGTGGGGGATTTCCCCGCCCTGGCTGCTCTGTCAGTGGAAGGAATGTGATCCTGCTCCAGCAGACTAGTATGGCAGTGAGGCTCTTTATTTCAAATGGCAGGGGTTAAGCAAAGTGACCAATTTCCTTGGACTAATTGAGCATGCAATCTGCCTGCTTGTAAAGCCTGTATTTGGCCAGGAAGATTTATTACTTTTAGCAATGATGAATGTCCAAGAGCAGTGAGGGCAGACCTGAGCTGCAGTTCATTAACTTTATGTGGGATGATGTTGAAAAACCGTTTCTATTTTTGGTTACTTTGTTCTGAGTTAACTGTGAATTCAGACCGATTTCTGTAATAAAGTGCTCAGGGAGACCAGTGAATTTTGTTCTCTGTGGCAGATACTAAACCAGTATGGTTCTGTCCTTATCTTGATGAGTAAGCAGTGCTGGCTGGTCCTGAGAGGCTACAAAACACTAGAAGACTGCTCTGTACAGGAGTTCGAAGCTAAGCCTCCATCTACCTCAGAAGCAGAAACTGAAATGGAGGACTGACATGCCTTTGTCATTGGATTTCAGATGAACACCTCTTTATTATCTTCAACTTCTCGCTCATATTCTCCGAAGTCACCATCAGTTCAGTACATTGTCTGTGCTCCTGAATGGCCATATCCATCACAGGGGTATGGTGGTACCCCCTAATTTCCCCTACAGCTGCTTTAAAATCAGTTCTTTCATTTGTATAGGATGTACTACTCCTTACACTGAAAAGTGCTGGATGCTTTACTAAATTAAATGTAAGCTCTGTCTTCTTCCACCTTCATTATTTATGTATACTCTGCTTTTCTCCCTTTGCTTGGGATAATAGCCATTAGTGAATGTAGCTGCAAAGCCCCAGAGCACACACGGTCCTCTTTTCTCCCCAGCAATACTTGTGCTTTATGTCATACTTGTAAAGAACACACTCTCTGTATCCCTACACTGCAAGACCACACTGGTCCTCTAGAAATTGTCAGCAAATGTTTGATACTGAAAGGTTATTTTGTTTAAGTCATTCCAGAGGTAGCTGTGGCCTGCAAAGCATACATTTTTGTTGTTGTTGCTCTCTTTACAGCCATGTGTAGACTGCATATGTAGCTGTGTTTCCTTGCATTTTACTGGTGTCAGCAGTGTCAAGTGCTCCGTATTGCATTGCATGCATCGTGGCTCTGCCACACCTTACAGCCAAGTGCAAACCTTTCTTGATCTATATGGCACTTATTAGCCCCTACAAACCCTAGCCCATGGGCAATAAACCTGCAGTGCTGCATGTCAGGAGTCCACTGCCCAGGATAACCAGCATGGAGGCTGCAAAGCCAATAAATTTGCCTGTGTAGCTTAATTGTAAAAAAAGAAATTAATCTTGCTGGGTTTCACTCACCATCAAGCAAACTTTTCCTGATGAAGAAAACTGCTGAGCACTCCAGTTTAGTCCCCTAGTCAGCTTCCCCCTGTTGGACTTGGTGGGTAATAGGCACATCATTACTATCCTATTTTCTACAGATTCCCCAAGAGGCAATGGTGAAAGAATGGGTAGATGTCAGTAATAGAAGGGTGCTCTGCAGCTCAGACTTTCACTCCTATTCCCAAAGAATTTCCAGTTTCCAAAACCAAATAACAAAAAACCCACCACACATGCAAAAAAGCCCAACAAAAACAATCAACCAATCAGAACCCCACCAAATAAAATTGAAAACCTGTACAAAAAGGAGGAATGTGTAAAACAGCTGTCAGAATGTTTCACAACGGTTGTGTATGAGATGTTAGCCCAGCCCAGCCACTGAGCCAGCATGAGTCCGGGATGAATCCAGCTCCCATCCATGTATGGTGTAAGCATCAGCGACGAGGCAAGAAATGAAGATGCCAAAGACACACAGCATTGAGCATCATCTCAAATTACTTCAGGCATCTGGCCTCTCTGAGGCATCTGGTGTAATTTTAGATGAATTACTCTCTTGAGTTCTCTGTTTTATGGAGAGCCTACACTGGCTGGCAGAGAAGCAGCAACTGCTGCCAAGATACCCTTTGCAAACCCATCGGTGAGGAAAGACTTTCAGAGAAGTGCTGAGGAGCTGGACAGAGAGTTGTGAGTGAGAGCAGGGGCTGGCAAGAATCAGCAGGGTGACAGACTATCACCCTTAAATAGACAGCAGGATCAGAGACATGCAATGAGCTGCCTAGCTATGAAACAGCAGTCAGACTGGTCTGAGGAACCAGATGCAATTCAGTACCACCAGTAGCACTCTCATCATTCAGGTTGAGAGTGTTGCCCAGGTGTCTGCTGGGAGCTGTTCATTAAGATCTGGTTAGGGCACTTTAGTTGCCTTATGAGGATTAGTTTATTCCCTAAAAGGCACATTGCTGTGATTCTTTAGGCTTGATGCACAAGGGTGAGCAATCCAGTTCTGGGAAACATGCACGGGTGTGGAATGATATGATTTGGGGGAGCAAAGGCAGCTGATACGACAGAAACATTAACACAAAGAGGAAAGAGAAGGATGGGAAAACAGATAAAGAAATGCATGAGTCAAACAGGAGACACTCAGATGGCTGCATTTGTATTGCTCATTATGTACTTTCTTACAGAAAGTATTTTACTTCTCCTAAGAGGAGCACAATGGCTGAACCTTTACACTTTTGTCTCAGAATTACTCATTGAAACACAGGAATTTTATCAAAATTTAAAATCCATATTTTAGCCGAATTAAAAGTATCTTGAATTACCTGGTTTGATTTACATCTATGTATGGCATCCAAATGTACAGAAGATACTTTATTAAACACATTAAAATATTAAAACTCTGTGCAAAGGGGCTGTAGTTCAATTCTCAAAACATTATCAAAAACAATCCTCTACCTCAGTATCTAGTGAAATGAAATGAGAAGGATGTGATTGTGAGACAAGCCTTTTGCAACTCTACTGGTGAAGTGAAAAGCACTTCCATTTACCGCCAGTAGAAACACTGGTTTTAGATTTCTCACCTGCCTCAAAAGCTTTAAATAGCAGAAAAATTCTGCTCCCAAAGGGACATGCAAAAGACTTTTTAGTCGATCAAGCTTTCATATACTAGCAGACTCTAAAAAAACAGAATAATTTCCAGAAATTATGTCAGTTGTACACTGCAGCCAGGATCAGGTAGGAGCAAAAAGCACAGTGCTGGCCCACAGCAGCCTGGGGAAAAATGGGCACGGGGAGAGAGGCAGCTGAGGCTACACTATGCTCCAGCCTTGGAGCTCCTGTTTGCAGGCAGGGCAGAAGAAAATGCACAGCTGAAGCAGAAAAAGAGCTGTGGTCCAAGCCATAGTATGTGTTTCCAGTAAAGTAATATTTCATCACTTTAATTTGAGCTGCCCCCCCCCCCTTTTTTTAATGTCAAAAGTGGTTTTTTTTTCAGTTTGTGTCAGAATACCTGTAATCAACAAAATAAAATGCAAAGTAAACCTGTAATCACCCTCTGTACTGTCTCTTGTAATTTTTGAGTGACTTAGATAAAACTCTGCATATTTAAATCAGTTCACTGTGAGAAAACAAGGCAAGAGCAGAAATAATTTAAACCATGCACTGGCATCCTCTGATGTAGCATCTGCACCAGTTAGGACTTCCCAGTGAAGTGTCCTGGGGTGGCCCTGCTAGGATGGCTATAGAAACAAACCAGATTTGGAGTTTCAAATCTTGTTGTGTAGTGCCATCTTGAGGCTTTGTGAAATTAAAAGTAGTTTATTCAAGACCATTTATAGTTTTTATCTGATTGTATCATAGTAGTACCATAGTATCAGTCAGGGTTGGAAGGGACCACAAGGATCATCTAGTTCCAAACCCCCTGCCATGGGCAGGGACACCTCACACTAGATCAGCCTGGCCAGAGCCTCATCCAGCCTGGTCTTAACCACCTCCAGGGAGGGGACTTCAACCACCTCCCTGGACAACCCACTCCAGGGCTTCACCACTCTCATGGTGAAGAACCTCCTCCTCACGTTCAGCCTGAATCTCCCTACATCCAGCTTCATTACATTCCCCCTAGTCCTATCACTACCTGATACCCTGAGAAGTCCCTCCCCAGCCTTCCTGTAGGCCCCTTCAGATACTGGAAGGCCACAATGAGGTCACCTCGGAGCCTTCTCTTCTCCAGACTGAACAGCCCCAACTCTTTCAGTCTGTCCTCATAGGAGAGGTGCTCCAGCCCTCTGATCATCCTTGTGGCCCTTCTCTGGACACTTTCCAGCATGTCCATATCCCTCTTGTAGTAGGGGCTCCAGAACTGGATGCAGTACTCCAGGTGGGGTCTCACCAGAGCTGAGTAGAGGGGGAGAATCACCTCCCTTGACCTGCTGGCCACACTTCTCTTGATGCAGCCCAGGATCTGATTGGCTTTCTGGGCTGCAAGTGCACATTGAGAGTTCATTGATTGCTGTTTGAGCAGTTAATTCTTCAGGATTTATGATTGGGTTTATGACTGCTGACCAGAGCATCACTGGCCTGTTACCTGCACCTCTTTGAAATTTTTTTCCTAGAAAATGTTCACCTACCCAGCACATAAAACCTCTAGTGACAGATGTCACTGGACATGGCACTGCATATGGGATTAAGGGCCACAGCACATGGCTGCTCCTCTTTTGATGAGACACAAACCTATACCTACATCCTTATTACAAGAAAGATATTGAAGTGCTGGAATGTGTCCAGACATGGGCAACAAGGCTGGTGAGGAGTTTTGAACACAAGTCCTGTGAGGAGCAGCTGAGGGAGCTGTTGTTCAGAGATGAGATGTGGAGCTGAGGGGTCGTTCAGCCTGGAGAAGAGAAGGCTGAGGAGAGACCTCATTGCTCTCCACATCTACCTGAAATGAGGCTGTAGCAAGGTGGGGCCCAACCTCTTCTCCCAACTAGCAAGTAGTAGGAAAAGAGGAAACAGCCTCAAGTTGCACCAGAGGACGTTTAGACTGGATATTAGGGAACATTTCTTCACCAAATGGTTATCAGGTGCTGGAACATGCTGGCTAGGAAAGTGGTGGAGTCACCATCCCTGGAGGTACTTAAAAGACATTTGGATAAGGAGCTTAGGGACACTGTCTAACAGTTTTGCACATGAAGATGTTAGATTATGGTTGACTCAATGATCTTAAGATCTTTTCTGTACAGGCAATTTTATGATTCTGTCTTGTCCTCTGCCCTGTTGTGACAATGTCTGTCACTTCTGAGAGTTGCCTGAGAGTGGCTACAGCTGCTCTGAAAACAGTGGTTTTACAGGTGTGGTGCCTGTTCTGCACTTCTGCCAAAACGGGTTTGTCCCTCCAGCATCAATGAAAACTACCTGCTCAGGGTTAGAAGATTTAATGGGGTATTTGTGTCATGATGGAGCAGCAGGCACACCACACCTCTGGTTTTGGGCCAGCGTGGGCCAGAGAAGGCAGCAAGCAGGATGGGAGTGGCGTCCCAGTGTAAAGACCTGGCAGTTAAAAGGTTTAGAGGCGTGACCTGAAGGATCTGGAGTCTTCATTGTGTGTGGGAGTGATGGTGGGGGGACATCAGGCAACCAACGAGGTATTGAGGAGTGATGGCATGGCATTGACACCTCTTCTGCCATGCTGTGCCTATGAAGAGAAGGGGTGGTCGAGCCTTGGGGTGAAAATTTGGGCAGAGAGGAAAGGGGTATGTGCTCCTTCCCGGACAGTGAGACGCGCATGGAGGGATCCCCACTAGGGAGAAAGTCCTCCAGGGCCGGAGGCTCCGGGTTCCCCGGGGCACTAATGCGTGCGCGGGGACCGGGGACTCGGAAGGATCGGAGCCCTCATTGTGGGGGGCGTGGGTGTCTGTGGCACGCCGCTTAGCGCCCGACGGGCAGCCTCCAGTTCGATTTAGCCGCTTCCGTGCGCGTTCGCGGCTTTCCTGCGGCCTGGACGTCGCTCGCGCACCCGGTGGGGTGGGGGTGGGGAAGGGGGCGCGCACACACCCACACCCCCGTAGCCACGCTTAAAGCTTTCCGCGCGGGCCGCCCCAGGCGGAAACACTGTTCGCGCCTTCCCGCGGCCGTTCGGCTCTTTTCGCCTTCCCTCCGGGGTGCTTCGTTCGTTTCCGCAGCCGCTCGGCTCTTTCCGCGGGGGCCGGCAGCGCGCTCGGCCGTTCCCGCCGCCTGCTGGGCGTTCGGCGTTTTCCGTAAGCGCTCGGCGTTTTCCGTGCGGGCCGTGGCGCGCTCGGCGCTTGCTCCCTGGCTGGCGCTCCTCAGTCGGCCGCTGCCTGCCTGTCGCCGGGCTGGGAGCGCCTGTGTGTGTGAGTGACGCGGCGGAGGTGTAGTTTGACGCGGTGTGTTACGTGGGGGAGAGAATAAAACTGCGGCGAGATCCTAGGCGCGAACGAAAGCAGTGACGGAGCAGCCTGGTAACCGGTAAGAGGAGGAAGGCGCCCAGCAAACAGGGGCGGGGGGAGGGAAGGAAATGGAGCCCGGCGGGGACCAGGGGAGCCGCCGGGCGGCAGGACGCGGGGGCCCGGCCTTGCACCGCCCGCGGGAGGGGCGCCCGCTTTAAAGATGGAGCCGAGCCCTGCAACATCCCCGCCGCCGACGCGCCGCGAACAAAGGATAATGGCGGATGGGAGCCGGCCCCGGCGGCGGCGGCCGCCACGGCCGGGCGGCGGCGACTCTGGCGGCAGCCAGCGGCGGCGCTCACCGTGGTGGGGAAGGGGGATCGCGGCCCCCGGCCCCAGGAGGAGGCGGCGGAGGAGGAAGAGGACGAGGGGGAGCGGCGGCGGGGGGTGGCCTCGCACCCCTCGCGCCCCCTCCCCGCGCCGCCCCTCCGTGTGCGCTTCATGCTTCCGCGCCCCGCTTCCTCCCCCTGGCGCTGCTCTCCTCGGTCGGCGGCGGCCTCCTGGCCGGCCCGGCCCCACTGGGCTCCGGGGACGCGGGGCCGGCCGTGGCGGGCGGGCAGCCCTCCTGCGGAGCCGCCCCGGCCCCTTGCGCCCGCTGCTCCGCGCCCGCAGAGTTTCGCTTCCCCGGTGACCTGACTGCGCTGTGTAAATAAATAAACAAACTCTTGCCATGATGGGAACGAGTACGTGGGGTGCTCGTAGGTTCTGTAACATACCCCTGGGCTCTGTAACGAGAAGTTTTTAATAAAATCTGTGCACAGAAGCTCGGGCCAGCGCATGGTCTGGTGGTTTACTTTTATTTGCAGCGTGGGGCACTGCCGTCTCCAGGAGGTTGTAAAACGGGTAATGGTACTCGGTCACAGAACACCATCCTCCGGGGCAGTATCGGAGAGAAGAGCTTTAAGCCAGATGCGCAGATCACGTAGCAGAGATAGGGTTCCCTTTTGCTGCGTTATTTCTTTCCTGTTAGTATTTTTAACCCAAAGCGAACTTGAACCTGGCAGTGGCTTGTAAATCTCGGTTTGAGATTTGCCTTTTCCAGTTTTCCACAGACCCTTAGGTGCAGCACAGTGGGCAGTATTCGACCTCTATCCCAGCTTTAGTAACAAATGTCAACTCAGCTGCCTTTTTCACCTTATACCAGCCTTGCCTTGCTGCAGTTATGGGGCTTTTTTCCCCTTTTGTTGCCTAGCGCAGAAGACATTATTTTGACTTATTTCTGGTTTCAGACCTGGATTTCTGCATTTTTGTGTACAGTAATATGTAAAAATGATGTGGCAGTCTGTTAAAGTTATAACCAAAGATTGTTACAACAATCAAATGTATATGAGGATCAAAAAATTTTATAGGTCATAGAACTTTTCCCAAAACCATGCTTATTTTTTTTTTTTTTTAGATCTTGTTTTCTTTTCCATCTTAAATATTGAAATGCCTGCACATAATCTGTTTCTGGAATAACACCTGTTGTGAATTTTTTTTTCCTGGTCTTAGAAACAAGTTTCTTAAGGGGCTGGAGACTTATGTAGTGATACCAGATATCTGTTTAGTCCCATCTGTGACCACCAAACACTATTTCAGAATACAGCAATTTTGAGAATCTACCAACTTCATTTTTCCTGTATCGACAAATGTGGATTTTTATCCAGTAAAATGTAAAGTCACTGAAAAAGTTTTAATCAAGATTCATATTTCTGATGCACATGTATAAATAGGCCTGTTCTTATTTGTGAATTTCTGTTTTCTACCACTTTCACCACTGCTTTAGAAATTAAGGCCAAAGGTGCTTTACATCACTCTGAATAATACCAATGTAAGAAGAGGGTTTCTAAGATTGTCATGGCTTAATTGACATCTGAGAATTTCAGTAAGCAATGTAGCTGGTAATAGTGATTAAAGAGAGTGCAGTTGTGGTGTATTTACGTCATTTTTAATTTGATGGATTATGCACTTCATTTTAAATACAAAAAAATGCTGCCATAAATCCTTGATTGTTGTTTATTTGTAGTTTTAGAAACACATTTTATTTTATTCTATTTCACAACAAAGTGGAAGACTCAGATCCATATTTTCTAAGACAGATCTCTGCATATCCTCACAAATTGCAGAGAAAAAGTAGAGAGGTGGTTGTATATTTGTTAAGCATCACTTACAGATGACCTAAAGTAAAGTATTTGCATATAGAAAATAAAATTGTAGTAATTTTTAATGCTTTAATTTCACGCATAGCACATCAGTGTTTAAATTAGTACTCTCAGCTTTTTGTCTGGATCTGCAATAAATTGTCTCCATCTGATTTTTTTTCCCCCCATTTTTTTTTTTCTTCTTTCTTTCCCATACTTCTGGTGATAAGGGTGTTTGCTACCCTGGATGAAGAAAAACCCAAACAAACAAACAAAAAAGCCAAGACCACAAATCTGACAGAAAGGGGTCTGTTGATACAGAAAATTTAGAAACATCTCATTTAGAGTGTCAAGTCATCAATCTGTTTCCTGGAAGCCTGCACCAGCATCTATTGCTGGTGCTGATGTCAAATATAAAATATTCTATAGTAACTGATCTTATTCTAGAAAGTAGCTGTTCTCCTGCAGTAAGAAGCAAACAGCTTCTTTTTGTGTAAGTGCAGCTAGAGCTATATAGGTAGTTTTTGATAGCCGACAAGGCCCTGACTAGGAATTTCGGTTGACACCGTTCTGAAACAAATGGGATATTCACACTTCACTTCTATTTTTGGGTCTCTCGAAGCAAGTGGAGATCACTTAACTCATGCCACACCTTTCACAGCTTTTATATAGTGAGAAGGCCATGCTAGCTTTCTGCCACTTACCTAAACTTAGTTTCCTGGGACATGACAACAAACCTCAACTACAGAAACACCATAATGAATTAAGTTTGAGCTCTCTGGTTCCCAGCCTGCATACAGTTGAAACTTCATAACAAGCCAATGGTTTTTTTCTGAATTAAAAATAGTGTTGCCTCATCTGCAGACTGAGGTCATATTTCATGGTGCTTGTGAAAATCTGAGCAATATGGGGGTAGGGATCTTTGTGTATATCACCCAACATGAAGACACTGATACCTGTTTTGTTCTTCAAAACATTTAGATCATTTGGTTATACTGCAGTTAAAAAGGTGAGTGAGAACAAATTTGGCACCTTTGGTTTTTTTTTCCTTGTTTCTGAATCAACCATGTTAGTTGCTGGACTTAGAGTATCCTGTGCAAAGTGGAGAGAACAGAAGGCTAGATGGTGTAAAAGCCAGTTAAAGGGGAGAGGGTAAAGAATTTTGAGGAAATGTATTCCTGTTTGGATGCATACATACATAGAAGTTTGACGCACTAGTGATGCTTGTTGGGTACTTTAAATTGAATGAAGTGAATGAGTACAGCATTTCTTTTGCCACTTAAGATAATAAGTATACCTGGTTTTCTTCCAAGTATTGTTAGATTTGATGTTTGTCATAGATCAGGGCTGTTAGGTGAAGTGGAAAAATAGTCCCAAAGACAGGAGAGTCCCGCCACTTGATGTACTGGATTTCATTACTTTTCAGTTGGTCTCCAACAAAAGACAACACTAGCTACTTTAGACAAAGCTGCATGAAGCCTTATAATGAGCTACTTTGAAGCCAGCTTCATGCAGGAAATGGAAACAAAAATGTCTACCCTTGGTGTTTTCACACTTTTTGGAGGGGAGAGTTCAAGTCGTGTACAAAATCTCTGATTCTCTTAAGTGTTGTTCCAGCAATAGCTGGAAGGAGGTTATCAGCAAAATTTTTCCTGTGTTTAGAAGAACTGTAAAGCTGTTTGTATTTGTGTGTATTTTCCTCTTTTGGCAGAAACTTTTTCAGACTTTGCTAAACTTAAAAGGAGCAGGTTCTTTTCTTGAGCAGACTCAAGAAAAACAAACAAATAAACCAAAAAACCCTAGCCTGAGACATCCAGAAATTTCCAAAGCTTATCTACTGCCTGATAGACTAGAAGCACAGTTCTACGTACTTTTGACTGTAATAGTGGCTGAAGCATCTTCTATGTCTGATGATTTGTTCACATCTTCTCCATTGCATTAGCACAAATATTTGGGCTGCTGCATAGAGGACCTGACTGGGGAAATAATCCAGCAGGGTGAGGGATGGGGAGTCTACCTATTTATCATTCCCTCCCATGAGTTGCTCATACCAGCACAATCAGAGCAAGGGATGAGGCTGGAATGAGCAGGAAGATAAGGGCAGCTCAAACAACAGTGCTGCTAAATGAAAAAGCATAGCCTACTTTAAAATTTTAAAATTATTGCTGTGTTAATGTGTTAAGATGGATGGCATAGATCCTGTTGTGGTGGTTCTTGCTGCAGCACTGAATCATTTAGCTGAGTTTCTATCTGTGCTAAATATGAGCAAATAAACATGACCAGCAGCTGTTAACCAGACTTTGATATCATGTAGTTTGTTACATGATCCATGTCTGTTTGTAGTATCATACTGCTTGTTATGTTAGTTATTTACTTGGCTTAAATGCCATTCAAATGGGGTCCTTACCAGCATTATGTTCACTGCCTCAGTCCTGTTCTAGCATATTTTGTTCTAACTTCTATGCTTCTGTTGCCATTCTCTACATCTCTTTGCTGCAGTCTTAATCTTCTCTCCAGCAGCTCCTCAGCATCCTGTGATGTTTTGTCTCTGATACTGTGTGCATTTTCCTGATAGATGCTACCTGAAGTCTTCTCTTACTTTCTCCTGCTTCTGGCTTCTCTTGCACCTTTCCTAGAGTTTGAATGTAAGATCCCATCTAGTTTATCTTAATGCCCCATGGAATAATGGATGTGAAGCATTATTTTTTATCTAATGATTCTTCCTGTTGCTTTACATAGCTTGATCCAGCCTCAAATTCTGCTGGTGTGTGTCCATTCCTTTAAGTGACATGCAATATGAGCAGAGTTTGTAAATGTATGCCTTTGTAAATAGATTTCTCTTGGAAAAAATCCCTAGGGCATTGCTATAGAAGTAGGACCCCTGCTTCTCTTTGTGAAACAACCAAATTTTTCTCTGTTGTGCTGATAGGAAAGTTCTGAGATACGAAGGGAGGGAAGATGTAGGGCACTGTGAACTATTGCCACAGCATAATACCAACAGATGAAGTCTGTTGCTGTTGTTTCATCTGAGCTGATCCAACACTATGTGGCTTTCAAGAGACAGGCATCTTAGTCCTTCCTTCTGTCCTGATCCTGGTTGGTTGGTGTTTGCCCTTACACAGGCTGTAGAGTTAATTGTATGTAAAACATAATGACCTAGTTCAAATCACTAACTCGGGAGAAAACTGCTTTTTTGTTAGGTTAGTTTTCTTCTGTGCAAGTGAGCTGAGTCAATTGGTGATCGAGATGTTAGCATCAATACTGCTAACAGTATCCCTCCCTGGAGATGGATCCAGCTTTCTCCTTTCAGCAGCAGGGAGCTGGGTCAGCAGGGTCATCTTGGGGAACTACTGCACATCCATGATTTGGAGTGAAATAAGGGAGAGTCCGACTCTGTCCGTGGTGATCAGAGCCACATCCGTTTGTCTTTTTACCTAGGAGAACTGGAACACAAGAAGTATCTCAGTTGAAGAAAAGAAAAGAATAAAAAGGAAAGTTTCTGTCTTTTGAAAGCCTGGTGACACCTGTTTGGTTGAACTAGCTACTCTTTATCAGAAGCAGGTTTCAGTCTTCTCAAGTGGTTGGATCAGTGTAACTCTTAGGTCCCTTTCTTTATAAGGAGCTCAGTCAGATGGGGAGGATAAAATATAACATCTTACCAAGCCCAAACTGAAAGGGTCCAGGTTCAGCACTTCATCATAAGTCCTGTCACTTGGCCCAAGGCACTTAGTTTAATTTTGGTGTTACCTCAAACTGATAGAGGCCTTGACCTGTCTTCAACATTTAAAAATAATAATTATGGCTGAAACTACTAGCATGAAAGGTGTAGCATAAGGTTACTGTGGAGTGTGTAACCAGTACACATTATCGTGGGCTGGGTAGGGGAACTATGTCACCTGCTGCAAACAACTGCTTTGTCAGTGACGTGGCCATTTGAAAAAATGCATCTCTCTGCCCAATCCTCAGAAAGCTAGTGTTCCCTATGTAACAGATAATGGTCCTGTTTCCAGCTTCCCACTCTTGGGCAGAGTGATGAGTAAACCAGTCAGATTACTGAATATGGATATTTTCTTCTCTTCAGCATCAGTGTTGACTTCCAGCAGTCTGGACACCTATACCCATGATTTGATCTACCTTGCTTTCATTGACAGGCCTGGCTGCAGCAGGGTAGACTATTCCACCTTTTCCTGTGCTTATTCCTGTGCTAGTAGCACTGGTATGTGTCTCTGAGGAAGTGCCATGAACTGGATTGGAAAGCTGGTCCAAGATAAAAATAATTGAATTTTCTGCATTTCTGCAATTATTCTGGTCTGTCTAGTCCAAGTTGGTTGCCTAGCCCTGTTCACTACACCTCCTCACAGGCAGCTGTAAAGGTGTAAGTAAGAATCTGAAGGAAAGCAGAGTCTGAGCTGGTAGTGCTGCCAAGAGAAATGCTTATAAATAGTTGCCGAAAGCAAAATGGAGCGTGTGTGTGTGTGGCCACAACCCCATGCAGAGCTACAGGCTGGGGTCAGAGTGGCTGGAGAGCGGCCAAACAGAGAGGGACCTGGGGGTGCTGATTGACAGCTGCCTGAACATGAGCCAGCAGTGTGCCCAGGTGGCCAAGAAGGCCAACTGCATCCTGGCCTGCATTAGGAATGGTATGGCCAGCAGGAGCAGGGAGGTCATTGTGCCCCTGTACTCTGCTTGGGTTAGGCCGCACCTTGAGTACTGTGTCCAGTTCTGGGCCCCTCAGTTTAAGAAGGACATCGAGACACTTGAACGTCTCCAGAGAAGGGCAACAAGGCTGGTGAGAGGCCTTGAGCACAAGCCCTATGAGGAGAGGCTGAGGGAGCTGGGGTTGTTTAGCCTGGAGAAGAGGAGGCTCAGGGGCGACCTCATTGCTCTCTACAACTACCTGAAAGGTGGTTGTAGCCAGGAAGGGGTTTGCCTCTTCTCCCTAGCAACCAGCACCAGAACAAGGGGACACAGTCTCAAGATGCAACAGGGGAAGTTTAGGCTCGAGGTGAGGAGAAAGTTCTTCACCAAGAGAGTGATTCGCCATTGGAATGGGCTGCGCGGGGAGGTGGTGGAGTCACCGTCTCTGGAGGCGTTCAAGTGGGGACTGGACATGGCACTTGGTGCCATGATCTAGTCGTGGGCTCTGTGGTTACAGGTTGGACTCGATGATCTTCGAGGTCTCTTCCAACCTTAGCGATACTGCGATACTGTAACACAGTGATGCAAAATACAGGTTCATTCTTTCTCTGGCCCCTTCTGGTTCATCAGTGGCTCTCACTGCTTACTCAAGGTCATTGTTCTAACTGTCAGTATTACCAGCAAGTTGCATCTCTGTTCTGTGGAGACATCTGTGTTGCCCAAACTCAAGTTAAGTGTTGGAGAACTAAGATAAATTAGTCTCTGTTCTGGAGATGTAGAGTAGGTCAGCCTCACAGGCATATCATAGATCTTTGTCTTTTAAGAATCTCTTCTGCACTGTCCAGGTAAATTGAAAAAAAAAAAAAAAAAAGATAAAAAAATAACTAGAATCTGCTCAGCTGATAACATTAGTCAAAATTACTACAGAATTTGGGCACTGTTTAATTTCAGCATGTTTTTATGGAGAGGATGGGTCATAGATTAAATTTTGGTGTATTAAACAAGGTAAAATGTCTGCTGTTGCTTCAAGACCAGTGCTAATTGACAAAGCAACATGATTTCAATATAACTAGTAAAGCCAGAGCAATTTTAGTATTTAAAATATTTCTAAGTCTGAGCTGTGGCTTAAGCCCCAAATCTTTTGGTTTTAATGTTGCAATAAATTTTGTGAATAGGATACATTCAGGAGTTGGACAAGGGCACAGTTTATAAGGAAGTGCTGTTTTTCTTGTGCATATCTGGGCATACTCTCTACTGTAGCACTTCAACTGCAGAAAGAATTCAAAGGTTGTCACTTGTTTGAGTGTGTTGAAGCAAAAAGTACTCTGTACTGCCTTGTTAAGAAAGAAAGAAACCCATTAAATCATAGCAAAGTGTGTTGCTTCTACAGACAGATTATTTTTGTTTCAGACAATTGACTATATGGTAATTGTCAGCTTTGTATATATAAATCAAGTCTTTCTTGCTTCCAGATGATCAGTTCTAAAGATAATCTATTAATAAAACAGTGAAAGCATTGGTCTGAAACATGCATTTTGTTGTGTTTTCTTTCTAAACTCAGAAGTGTCGGGGTTTTTTAAACAAGACTTTCTGATATTTGCCAATTTGCTCTCATACTATGGGTTGAACTCTAGAAATACCACCTATGTTCCAATTATTAAACAGAACAGTGTTTGTTTGAATAGTTTGTGCCTGAAAGCTTACAGCATAAATACATGAAGTGGCATTTTTAATGAATTAATCCTTCAGCCACTGACATTCAGAAGTGGGTTAGAAACATTAGCAATGGAGATGTTCCTTCTCACCAGCAGACAAAATGTCAGTACAGGCATAATTTCTATCTAAAATTCTCTTGTCAAGTTCAGCTATGCTTGAGATGATGGCTAAAATTCCACATTAGCCCTGAATTTCTTAACTGATTGGATAGTTCTCTGAAACAGAAGAATGCTGTCAAAACAAGTGGTCTGTATCACTATGGGATTCCAATATCTGACCCTTTTCAATCTGCATTGTTTTGCTGAGGTGACCTATGTTATTCAAACCTCAGGCTTCCCCCCATTTTTACATGAACAAGAAAAAAATAAAGGATGATGAAATTCTGGTATCTAATTTAACATTTCAGACCAAACAGTAAATTTAAATACTGATAGTTGCCCTCCCTCATTATAGGATGGGAAAGGAGACATTTACTTCATTCATGGGAAAGTCCCCTGAATTTCTGTGACTTTACAGGAGATTATGTTTCAGAATATAAATTTACATTCAGATTACATTAGAATGTCGTCTCTAGTCTATGGACCTTCAGTCCAGTCTTACAGCGTTCTACCCTGATAAATGTGACGTGTCTGTTGATATTTTCACACTGCAAAATTAGCAGACTTTGAAAACAATCACTTTGTAATAGAAAGATTTCAGGTAATAATAAACATGTTTATATAGTTATCTGTCTTTATCACATTCTTGCATATGTTTCCATTAAATCATACCTGGTATTTAAATTTTTGCAGTTAAGGAAACATTTGTATGGAGGTAATTCCTTTCTCAGTTCCAGGTATATGATTACTATATATTGTATTCTCGGCTCTTGGGCTTGGAGCGTTCAGATTAACTAGGCTGATGTGAAGTCTCTGTAATGCTCTGGAGTTTTTCATTTTTTGATAAGTTGATCCCGATATGCTCTGAGCATTAAAAGAGAACTGGGAGATCTAATATATAATTTCAAAGTAGCTTTAGCATTCCCTTAAACACTGGTCACAGGCCCAGTGATTGGAGACTGTGCTAAGCTCTGTACCACAGATAAAGAGCAAAGCCTGTGCCGGAGGCACTGTTAATAAACAACCTCATTTGGACATGATAGTCCCCTCTCTTAAGAGAGTAGTTCTGTGAGCAGTCAAGTAATTGTTCCTGCGGTTGTTCAGTGTTTACAAAGTTTAAGTAGTTGACAAGTTTTAGGTAGTTTCTCCACTTTGGAGTTAACGATTTAATACAAATGTGTAGAGTCTCCCCTCACAGAGTTGCATGCTGCCACAGCTTTGGGATTGCATCAGTTCCACCAGCTGATGCCTCTGACCTGGGCTGTGTAAAGATGGCTTGGCATGTGGACAAAGATCTTTACAATGTACCAAAACATTGCCAAATATTCCATGCAGCATTTAGGTAGTAGTGGCAGAATTCTGCCAGAATAAATGACAGGGCAGTAAAAGGCCATAAGACACAGAAATGCATATGGGGGAGAACAAATACCATCCGTCTGAATGACTATGGCAGGTCAAGTGGAAATCTCAAGTCCTGACAGGTCTACCCAGTAGAAAAAAAGGACACATGCATCTTCTTAGATGGATCTTAACCTTGCTAACTCGGCATCATTTTCTGCTCTGAATATTCCTTTTGTCGTTGGTAGGAACACTGTCCTAACATCTCCTGTTTTCTCCCTATCATTGAGGAAGCAGAAGATTCCTGTCCACCTGCAGAATTAGATCTCCTTTCTTCCAGTCCAGACTGCTTTAACTTTTCTGCTGGAACACCTTCACATACCAATGTTTGCTATGAAAGGAGGTGGCCCAAAACATCCTGCTTGTTGATGAACACAGTAGGATAATTTATTTGGCATACCTAGATACCCGGGTGGTGCCAGAGCACTGTGACAGCCAGGTACAACCTATTCCCTTAAGCAGGGGTCATGTAGCTGCTTTAGCATGGCACTGAACCCAAACTAACAACCCATACTAAGAGGTAGGGTGTATCACCTTGTGCACAGGGCCTTGTTAGCAGAACAGAGATGTTAAGTTTATTGTACTTGTTGCTGTGCTCACATTACTTGGGTTCAGGCTACATTAATGCACCCCATGGCTTTTACATGGATGCTGGTTCCTATCCAGCAAGCTTTCATCACAGGCTGAGCAAGAGCTGTGTGAGGTACCTACTGTTTGTAGAGGTGAGCACTTCAGAGAACTGCAGCATCTGGTTGTGTCACAGGGACTCCTTTTGGAGATGCACACACAAAAAGATACATCACTGGTCTTGGTGTAGGTGTAATTGTATTTTCCTTTTTAAATTGAAAACTGCCACCAGACTAGTACATGGTCACAGTGTAGCAGTGAAGTTAGAAGTGCAAATATGGGCAGTGACTGGCTTCATGTCTCTGCAGTCAGTTATGCTGAGAAGTCAGCTTCAGGTCTCATGGGGTCATTCCTTAGTTTTCCACCCACTGCTATTTTAGTCAAAAGTAAAAGGAGCATTTGACTAGGGCCAGGAATTAAACCTCATCATGAGTGGCTATGCTAATTATTTATTTGCTAGAACTGTACCAATTGCAAAGATCCCATCCCATATGATACGAAAAATAATTTCATGTCCCTACTTGTGTTAAAGATATCTGCATACAAATTATACAGTTTGGACACATCATTGTGTTAATTTTTAACCAGCAGCTACACATTGTAGTGAACCACAGTATTTTGAGCAGACACATGGAGAAAAGAGGCGTGTGTTTTGACACTTCCACTTGGTTTCATTTTTGTAGAAGTTTTCTACAGTTAGGAGGAATTACTAGAAAATTAGGTGCTTAAAATAATGTCAGAGAAAAGATGGTAAGAGGTAGTACAGTGGTTGGTTTGTATGTAAAGGCACTACATAAATATACTAGCAACAAAACGTGTAAGGACTACAACATGCTGAATTCTCAGAAACAAGTTCTCATGAAGTCTTTATGAATAGACTGTATATGCTGTTCAGGACATTCTGTAAAAAAAAATACATTTTTTTTTTCTCTAAAATTTAGTTTGCAGGTGTGTTTCAAGATGGGGTTTTTGTGCGTCCTTTCCTACACTTGTTCACAAATGTTCATAAGAAGTCTTCACAATTCTGTTGCATGTTAAGGATCGCAGGCATAAAGCATGGGAGCTAGTCTTTTAATACTCTTAAGTACATTTGGTATGAGGACAGCATTTATAAACAGAATATATTTATGGATTATATTTTCAATAGTGATTTTTTTTTCAGTGGAGGTAGTTGTGGAGGCCAGTCTTCCACTCAGCCCTTGTGCTGCCCAGACCCAGAGTTGGCATGATCGTTGACTGAATCCGTGTGGTGAACCCATTCAGAAAAGCGATAAAAGATAGATTTAAGATGAAGCAGCAAACACAGGTTGTGTTCACAGTATGGTGCACCACCTTGTCACCCCGAGGAGAGGGTGAGGAGCAAATACGCAGGAGGCAGCATGGGCATTGCCAGCTTGAGATGACCGAGAATCTGTGATGTAAATTGCAATTCCTGTGTCAACCCCCTGTAGTTATTAGTGCCAGAAAGAGATAATTATGGGCCTTTCCTGTCCTGTTGAGCATTTATTACTGGTTATTTGAAGTCGCATGTGTTAGTTGTAAATAAATTTGTTTTTCTCTGAGCATTTTCAATCAAGCAGTCATTGAATGGAGTTCATAAAGCAGCTGTTGAGCTGTGGCTGAGAGGGCTGCCACACTGCAGTTTAACAGTGGAAATGTTACAAATTTTGTGCGAATGTTTTCGGTACTTAACACTGGGAATATGAAAACAAATAATTGCATGCAAGATTGGTGTTTGATGACCTTTTCAGTGCTTTCATGGTGGATCTGTGACTTTATAAAGCCCTGTATAGTAAATACAGAGTGAATCAAATTCCTGGAACTTTGGACGCTGGAGGTGTGTTTGCTTTCTGAGCAACCATATTGGCACGCTTGCTATGAACCAATCCAAATAATGTGCTAGAGAAACAGGCATTGCCTCTGGGTCCCTCCATTCAGCCCCCTCTCTGCCCCAGTCCTGAGCAGCTGGGTGGCTGGGTATTGAACTACATCAGGAACCTAATGGGACAATAGATGTGGCCTTTGCAGATGATGCCTGACTGGATGTGACACAAGTCAGTCTCAAAATAGGCACAGGTTTGGGGGTCTCTATTCTGCACTGTTCTTGGAGGCTGTCATGTTGTTCTTCAGAATCTTGGTGTGTACTTTGATAAAATAACACCAGAACTCATCGTTTAGCCATGGAGGGGGAGACTGTAGAGCACATCACTTGTTACTTCATGTACAAAAGGATGGAAAGTTGGATGGAAAACTACCTCTGCTGTAACAACCACAGGGAAGTATTTTAATTTTTTTATTTGGTCATGTTTGGGGAAGTACCTTCACTTTTTTTTTTTTTCCTCCACTCCATCCTGGGAGACAAAAAGCAGTCTTGTTTGAGAAACAGGGAAGCTCTATGGCTCCTGTGAACACGGAGAGATCAAGGAGCAGAGTTTAACATTCAAGAGAGATGCTGGAGTTCATCGGGATATTTGAGATAGGAGGTAGAAAAAGAAGTAAGAAAACAAGATATAGCAGGTACACCACAGGCTGTCAATGGGCAGGTACTAAAGAGTGGAGGAGATGATATGAAAGCTATAGGAAGACAGACTTATGTCTTCTTGGCTCTGTAAGCAGGTGAGAGGGAGTGTAACTCTACTCCTGTTCTGAATTCACAGCACTGATGGTCACAGAAATTAAAGGAGTTACCGTTATCTGTAGTGCACCTAGCTCAGCATCCTGTCTTTAAGGTACTGAAGATCAGACTGAGTATTACTGGTTGACTTCATCTGTTACTATTTTAAATACAGTATTTTAGTGTTTAAAACACTTCCCTCCTTTGTGGTGGCCCCACCAGGACACTTTCAGATCCCCACCTCCATTGGAGAAGTCCCAGTGTGGTGGCTGCCAGGGAAATGAGTACCAGGAAGCAGGATGGACCACTGCAAATGGAGCAGGAGGAGTAAATAGGATGGAGTGGTGAAGTGGTGCTAAGCATTCACAAGAACAGAAAGACACTGGGGTACTGCTCAGCAATGCTTGTCTGGACTAAGGGTATATGAGATCATAGAAAGTAGGTGTGGTGTGAAGATTGGCACTCATTTGTCTATGTAGGGAGGTTAAGGTTTCAAACAAAACGTCAATTCTTCTGTTACATTGTAAATTGTAAGACCTAACAGGAGTCTAGAGACTTAATTTCAGCCATCACAGTGTTACCCAGGCACACAACTTAATCAGTATTTATGTTCCAGGTGCCTGGTCTTGTGTGTCTTGGCAGTCTTAATCATACCTACTGTTAAAGCAAACGTGAAACAGTGTAGTAATCAGTATATCTGGAATATGGTGTCCTGACACTCAGAAATCTCCTTCCTTCTTTTTCTCACAAGTTACAGTAGAAGGTAGTAGTGAAGACGTTAGAATGCAAATACTGTGATGTGCAAGTGCTAGGCAAATTGAACCAAACTCAAGGGTACTTGGAATCTGCAAATAATATGAGACTAAAGCCTTGTCCAAAAACTTAAAAGTCATGTTGGAAACATGCTTAAACCATGCAAGTCAAGGTGTAAATCTTAGAGGCAGCTTCCTGCATTGCTTGGTGCTTACTGTATGTTATGAGGAGGTTCCTTTTACAGGTTTTGCAAGTAATGTTAAGAGTTCGATTTTCAAAATGTTGGTATTGGTGGAGGAGGAAGCACCTCAAACAGTTAATGGTTTTGCTGATTAGATATGCATAAAATGATGCTGCAAAAGATGAGGAAAGTGTGGAAATTAAGCTTGTAAACCTTGAAAGTACTTTGCTAATTAGAATGTGAGAGGATTGGAAATTCTTTCCAGGAAAAGATTGCATTCATCAGGAGACACTTGGCAGCACTACTTCAAGAGGCTCCTCTCACATTTCTTTAATTTTTGATCCCAGTTACGCCATGTTGGAGTCGGACTTTCTGTCAGCAAACAAAAGCCTTCTTAGTTTTGCAACATAGTTGTATTTGTGTCTGAGAAATTGTTTCTTACAATTCTTTACAGCTGCTTGGGTGGGAGATGTTGCTGATGCAAATGATCTGCTTCTGAAATGGTTTCCAATGAGGTACTCTTTTGGCTGGAGTCACCACGATATATTCATAAGGAATTGGGGAAAAAAAAGTTGTTCCTTTGCTTACCTTGGACAAACTGACTGATGCTCAACCAAAAAAAAAAGAAGTGATAAAACTAGATACTGCCTTCAAAATTGTAAAGACCAAAGGGAAGCCTATGGTAATCTGGTTTGTAGTTTGCACTTTGGAAAATGCAGAGTACTTTTTAAAAATTTGTGTGCATAATAGGGAGAACTAAGACTGTTGAAATATAACTTGTGTTAATGCTGGGATAGAAAACCACTTAAACTGTTGTAAATGAATGAAGTCTTTAAGAACTCTTTGATAATGTATGTTACAAATAGTAACACTGCGTGTGTTCTATGCTTTCTGGAAAATGAAATGCAACATTTGGAAAAGACTCGATACTGTAGGAAAGAGTGAGGTTATTATATTTGCATGGACACAGACTATTCTCAACATTCTTACAAAAATTGTAACATCTAGACTGTTTAAAATGCAGTGAGCTTAGAATTAATTTATTTCATGGCCAGTTTGCCCGTAGGGAAAAACATTGTTTATCTTTGAGCAGACTACTACCTGGTTTATGTGGGACAAAAATCCTGGCAACAGGAGAGGCATAACAAAATTCCAGGTGCTTAGAAGAATTTAATTTGCCTTTTTTCCAAAGATTTTTTTTTTCTTTCATTGTTTGTTTTTAAGGGAATTGGGGTTTAATTATTTTCCCTCTTTTAATTTCCTAAGACTTTTTAAGCTGATATTGGAACAAAATATTTGGTACTTAAATATTTCCGTGTTCATACACACACACAAATGCTCACATGAACCATCACTTTCCATACTAAATGTACAGATTTTGATATAGATGCACTGGCATGCTTTCTTTTGATGTGATGCAGCTACTACTTTGAAATGCTCTTTTATTTTTGTTGACAAGCAACTGTTTACTGTAAGACGTAGATTTCATGTTATACTTGGGCCACTTTAGGCAACACATCTCAAAGAGTATTCTCTTTCCTGTAACACTGAAGCATGGTTTGCACTGAAATGGAGGTTTCCCTGTCTTTGTGTTCAAAATGAAATGTCTTGAATGTGGTCATGGTACCACCACCTGTATTGACACTTCTAAGTTTTCTCCTCAGGGGGCTAGTAAAGTTGAGAAAGGAGAAAGGCGTTTCTCCTTTCCACCTTTCTTATCAGAATATCCTCTGCCTCCATGCCCGTTCCCAAAGACAAATGCTTTACTGGTGGTTTTGCTCCAGCTCTGAAGAAAGGTATGCTGCCTTACAGTAGCCAGAAGCCTGACTAGATTGGGCAGCATGGAGTGGTGCACAGGATTACTATTGTGGCTATGAAAGTAATATCCATTCTTAATGTTTGGTATTTGGAGTTCTGTATAATACAATAGTATTGCTGTATCACTGTTGGGAGCATTTCCTTGTATTTTGATGTTCTTTTTTTCATGTGTATATAGATTTAAAAAAAATCATATCAGTGTTTTAAAAAGAACTGAAAATTTATTTTCACAGATCGGTGCAGAATTTAACATTCATTTCACTCTGCCTACATGCATGGTTGTGGAAGTTATGCAACCTCTTTTTATAGAGTTTTGTGTTGTGGTGATCTAGGCTTCCTCAGATTTTGCTTAGACATACAAGTATAGTAGGAGTTATATATGATACAAAGCTTAGATCATGGCAAACTACTATGTACTTCTAAATATAAAAATATTTACTTGCAGTGAGGTTCAAGTAGAAATGGCCTCCATCATTATGTATACTGACTTTAAAACCTTTGAGTAGAAAAGACTGTGCTGTGCTGTAGGGCCATCCAGAGTCTGGCTGTGGAAGGAATTTGCATGGAGGTCTTGCATATTTAATTCAGACAAAAGATGACTGAAAACTAAGTGCCCAACGCAGAAGCAATTGCTATTGGTTATCTGTAAACCGCAGTTGCAGGGGAGAGGGAGTGCTGTAGCAGGGCATCTTGTCACCTTGGCACTGAGGGAGTGCCCTTCCTGACAGGCTGCTGGTTGTTATCCCAAACTGCAGAGGTACTGGATCATCATTATGCAATTGCTCAAGCAATTTTTTTGTAAGATGAGGAAATACATTTTTTCTGATCTCATTACCGGAGGAGACTGGACCTGTTTTGCAGAAACACTTCACACAGAAAAGTCAACCTGAGGCAGACACCTGGCATGAAAAAAATTTGCCTGAATGCTAATAGTTTGGCAACATTTTAATAAGCAAATGAAAACAGTATGTAGTAATGGGAATTCAGCTGCAGTGATTGCTACCAGATCCACCAAGAGTAATGGACTTGCATACCAACCCAGACTTACAACAAATATTGTGATTGTAGGTAACTAAATGACCATGGAATCTGGAGCAGAGAACCAGCAGAGTGGAGATGCAGCCGTTACAGAGGCAGAAACCCAACAGATGACAGTACAGGCACAGCCACAGATTGCAACGTTAGCCCAGGTATAAAATCATATGGTGTAATAGTTGTACATATTGGATAATTTCTTTAAGAGGAATAATGTCTGCTTGTGGGCCTGAGAGCAGGCTTCATTAACACTATTCTAAACTAGGTGCAATGTACAGTTCCTTTAATATTTGTCTTCACATTCCTAAAGCTGCAGATATTTTTAGCATCGCATCACACTAGGCTGTGTTAGTTCTGAAGAACTGTATGTGTGTAAACTGTGTAAAGTTACCATAATAATAAGTTTAAGTGTTTCTAGCATTCTTTACCACAACCATACCACTGAAAGGATTTTTTTTCAAAACATTTATTTTACTGTGTTTTATAATTACTAGGTTGGTTTACTGTTTTGTAACTGTTATGTTTTCTGTTAGAAACTTGTCTATAGCAATCAGTTTAATTCTGAAGAAAGCAAACTGAAAATACAGATAAATAATGCAGCAAACACAGCATTTCATCAGGTGGGATTAGTGTTACAGACATTATAATCAAGTGGAATAACCTGGCATTTGACAGCTCATGTTCCCCTGTTGTCTCCAGGATTACTAGCTGTTTAGAGAGACAGTAACAGATTGTTTATTATCCACAAAGTATTTTGGAGAGAGAAGATATGTGATCCCAGCTACATGTCTCATTTCGGAGCCTGGTTTCATTCTTAAATGCACTGATAGTTGGCAGAAGCAACTCCATTGTGTAAAGGAGGACACAATCTGTTTGTCTCTCTTCTCTAACCATTCAATTTTAAAACTCTTTGCAGTCTGCAAAGAACAGTTTTTTAGATCTCATGGTTTGGGGAATTGTGAATCTTTTAAGTAGTGAAAGTGTTAAATCACAATTTTATAAATTATTACTGTCTTTTAAAAGTCATCATACCTTTTGGTAAACTAGAGATAGAGACTTCCATTCAAGTGATAGTATAGGGATTGAAGCTGTTAAAATGCAAAGGATGATTTTGTTGAGTGAAGCTGAAGCGTGAATTTACAGGCCACCAGCCGCCCTGCACCAGCTTGCCTCTTTGGGCAGTTTTCTCACTGTCTAAGTTAGGCACAGTATGTAGGTGGTGCGAATAACACTTCAGTGTGAACTGACTGGAAGTAGTTTATTTCTCTTGCAACACCAGTAAACTGCTTCTCACTTGGTATGCATTAAGATTTGGTCCAGAGAAGCAAGAATGTTTTAAATTCATGTGCTGACATACTAGCCTTCAGGTAGCTGAACTTTAAAGTGCATAGTGGATTGAGTGGATTAACTTTACTCAGTTAAAATTGCCTTGAAAGATTTTTTTTTTCCAAGTAGAAAAAGCTATGCAGCTATGGCTAAAATCCATGCATATCACTAAGAAATGTTATGTTTTTCCCAATTCTTCTGTTGTCACTCACAGTATTGTTTGCACTTTAGCTTTCCCCCAGATTTTACATTCCTTGTGGAGGTGATATAACAATCTAAACATAACTTCTTGTCGTGTTCACATCAGTGTTATGTTATTACGATATTTTTAATATGTGAATTGTCCATATTTGGCACTTGAGAGTGCCCTCGGGGGCTTAGGAAAATCTAAGTAACTAATTACGTTGATTTAATTATTTCATTATCACTTGTAAGTTCACCCCTCCTGGAAGATTAGTTTAATAACTGCATTTTTAGTGAGTTCAGGGTAGTTTTCAGAGTCAAAAGGAAACTTGTTCCGGTTCCACAAGGTATGAGTCAGAGACATCTGCGGAAGTTGCACTCTGCTGTTGGCTTAAGCCAACCACAGAGTGGCCTCCTGTTGATCAGCTTTGCTGTCATTGCCAAGGACTTAGTCAGACATGCATTCTTTAAAAAGGTTGCTTAGTAAAGGAATATAATTTGCCAGAGGAAAGTGCACTCCTGTTAATCTCATCTCTGGTTTCTCTCAGATGCGAGTTAAGTACCACCATGTAATGCTGCAGCTGTTTCCTGAAAAAGGAAGGTAAAGGCAAGCACAAATTTGTGGATTAGGGTGAGACAGGTGTGGAGGAGAAAGGTCTAAATGTAATTCTCTTTAATTTTGTTGTTAAGCAAGATATCCTTGTAAGTGGTGGATGTTTATGGAATTTCAGAGATCGCCTCCTGCAGCTTTTTGCAAACCACGTGTTCATGGGGATGGCAGAGGATTTACTTCTGCATTTGGCACATAGCTCTTTGAGATTAGGTAGGACAGCAGTACAGCCCCTTCTTGTATTGTAGTTACGTGGATCAAATTTCTTGAAAATGCCATTGAACACTGAAGGATTGTTAAATTTTCCAAACTTGGATGTCTAGAAGACAACTGGCTAGTCAGACACCTGGCTGAGGTCTGCCAGAGCAGCTTATGCTTGCCTGCAGTCCTTCCCTGAGGGCTATGATGGCGCAAGTTGGGCACAAACTGAGTGCCATGTGTGCTGGTACAGCAGCCCTGGTGTCCTCCTGCCTTTCAAGACCCTCCCAGCCATGAATACATGCATCATGCCTGCCACCACACACTTGCTGAGTACTGGGTGTGCACTGTGGCATCTGTCTGGCCTTGGTGCATTGCCCTTCAGCTGCCCATAGTACTTCTTATGACCTGCCAGGGTAAAATTTCCCCTTGTGACATGAATAACTTTGGATATCAGTCCTTGGAGCCTGAACCCATGTGCAGGATACTCATAGCTGCACACGCAGCGCTGACATACTGTGATGAAGTTGTTAGTATATCCCTGTTGGCATAGTCAGTATGCCTACAGGTCAGTACTGGAGAAACAAAGTTGTATTTAGGAATGAGGGTTTAAAATGGGAGCAACTTTTGCTCTTAAGACTGGAGTTTGTGTTGACCCATTATACTGAATCACAATAATTGCCTACAAAACACTGGTCTCCACTGCAAACCATGGGTTTTCTGTCTGAACACATGGTCATTTTTCTTCATATAAATGGACTTTGCCAGATAATCAATATGGTTCAGTCTCCAGAAAGTCTGAAAGGTATGACTCCCTAAAAATGTTAACTTCTTACATCTGGCAAACGTTTTGCATTTTCTCGAGTGAGAACAAAAATAGCTCCACTCCCATATGTTTCTGCCTTTGACTCAGCAGTGTCTGTAGGAGTACACCTAAGTCCTACCAATATCTAACTGAAGCAAGAGAAAGGTAATAATGTGGTTTTGTTAGGTTACCTCAAAATAGAGGCAGTTATGTTTTTCTTGTCAGTGGTTTTACAAGCCATGTTTTGAGCCTGCAGAATTTCTGAATTAGATTAATTTATAAAGTAGGTCAGATATTGGGCTGAGGCAGTTCAAGGGGTTTATATTACATAGAAGCATTTGGGTCATCTAATTGGGGTTTAGAAGAGACAATTCTTTCAACAAATTGGTATCAAAATAAGATTTTGCAGTAACATAATTTGTGCTCATTGTCTCTTCTTTGCAGGTATCTATGCCAACAGCTCATGCAACGTCTTCTGCACCCACGGTGACCCTAGTTCAGCTGCCCAATGGGCAGACAGTTCAAGTGCATGGAGTAATTCAGGCTGCCCAGCCATCAGTTATTCAGTCTCCGCAGGTCCAGACAGTTCAGGTATTGACTGAAGAAATTCCTAATACTTAGGCCTTCTGGATATTCCTAGCAGTTCACTGATTTCTAATGTGTTTATGCTCCAAATTGTGGTTTTATTGTATAAACAGTAAGAGCCTGTGAAGGCAAAACCTGCACAGTGTTTTATGTCTGTGACTTTTTTTTCTGTTTTGGTTTAACCACTTTTCACTTTCAAACATTGCTGAGTTTCATTTCCCTGTAGAATTTAATTGGTAAGTTTAACAGCTTCATGTTTTTTTCTTACAGTATTACTATACTTCTTCTTTCTATTTTCATAATCTTTATTGAGTAAGCATTCATACCGGACTGGAGTGAACAAAAAGATTTTTTTTTTTTCTTAATAATGTGATCTTTAATCATTAATGAGGCTGATACTCTGGGATGGGAGTCTTTGCTACTTAGAAAATGTTTGCATTGATGTACAAAACAGATGTCTGTATTATTATTGGTCCTTAACATAAACTTTTCAGGCCTCTTATAACAGCATTTTTTAAATTTGCCTGTGGAGTGTTGTTTGCTTTGTAAAGCCTTCACATCTTCCTCAAGTAAGACAGATAATGCAATCTGATGAGGTAGCTTGAAGACACGGGAGACAAGTAGTCTGAAATCTTTAAAACCTGGGTTTTTTGGGTTTTTTGGAACCACTCAGTGTTTCTGCATGCAGAAAGAGAGATTAGTTGGTGTACAGCATTCCTTTACTGTTAGTACACTGAGCTCAAAAATGCTTAATTTTAAAAATAGACATTGTGGCTATTTGATACAGATATTTAGCTGGCTATTTAAGAAAACGATAAGGGCATGCATAATTTAAAACTAGGCCATTTTGATAGCAATATTTGTTTATACTTTGTCAGCTTTAGTGCTGAGTTTCTGGCACGATTCCCCTCCTCAGCCATTGGAGTCAAAAGTTTAGGATTTTAATCTATCTAGGTGAGCAGTTTCCAGATAACTACACAAGTTACTAGCCCAGAGGTGGAAGATAAGAGACTGACAGTGAAACCATGCTTGGAATTCACCTGGATTAGTGCAAAGCCAGTGTGTCTGGATGTTCAAAGCCCAGTAGTTCAGTCAGCCTTGGACCTTTTTGGTCCCTCTATCTGATAACTGAGATTTAGGCGCCAGCAAGCTTTTTGAGCCTCTAGGAATCTTTCCTACAGTGCATACAGGCTGTGAGCTGTGTTTCTCGCACAGGCATTTGTCTGTTCACTGTCATTAGCTTTCGTATATTTGTCTTGTGACTATAGTCTTTTGGAAAACAGCCTCCGTTTTTATGCGCTGAAAATGGTTTTTAGAATTTTGGCACACTTTGAATTTAAAGTTATTGAAATATGATTGACAGAAGCATTTTCTTTTCTTCATTAATCTTTGTCTTTTACTAGCACAGATGTTCAGAACTGCAGCACTGCATTGGTTTTTTACATCTTCATGTATTACATTTTCCTGACAATTCCACCCCCCCTGCCGCCCAAAGACTGTCTATAACATCTATCCAGTTATTTAAACTGATGTTCCTCAGCTTCAGTGGTTTGCTCTTGGTTCTACAGGTTTCCCCTATTTTGGCTTTGTTTTAGTTACTCTCTTTGTAAATTTTACTGAAAGCCCCCTTTGTTTCATTAAAATCGATGGAAACAATCATAGAAAGCCAAATGTGTGTAGAATTATTGTTTACATTTTTAAGATTGGGGCATTTAAATTATAAGGGGCATTCTCACAGGTAGATAAATAACTGTGGTCATTCTTCACCATATCTGTTACTGAAAAGGCTGCCATTTCTGTTCATTGCTGAAGTAGAAGCACTGTAGAGTACTTGCATTGTAGTGTTTTTCACAGGATGTCAACATATGCTTAAAATAAAGATATTGGAAGTGTCTTGTTAAGTCTGATTGCTGTTCTTGTTTACAGATCTCCACTATAGCAGAAAGCGAAGATTCACAGGAATCAGTAGACAGTGTCACAGACTCACAGAAACGAAGAGAAATTCTTTCCAGACGACCCTCCTACAGGTATGGAGGTCAGAACAAGCATTTTGCTTGATGGATGTGTTCTTCAGTTGGAGAGGCAATGTGATTGTATAGTTGCTTTTACATTTACCACTTAACTCCAATCTCTCTTTTGCAATGCGTTTGGTGGAAGAAGATCTAAAGAGGAAGATACTTCAGCTGTTACCTTGGGTTAAGACAGAAGTGAGCTGAGAATAAGCTAATTGTCACATTTTTTGAACTCCAAGGTATCATTGTGCTAGATGCCTTAAGATACAGTTTTAATGGATACTTAATACATGAAGTACACTGGAGCTTTGCAAGAAAGTCACTTTTTCATAATCTGTAGTCTGCAAAAAATCAGATCTGTTGTTTTTCATTGTTGTTGAAATGCTGGCAGCAAACTTACTTACTTTCTCCCATGAGACTTTCAGTGAACACGTGTTCTGTGGCTTAAAGAGAATTTTTGCCTGATCAGAATTGATTGTGTTTAAGAACTCAGGGTATGAGTTGCCTGTAGTGATAGGCATCTGGTATCTTTAGTTGCCATGCCAAATACTTACGTGGTAAGACCAACTGAGGTGCTGCTTCGTATGGTATTAGTAATATATTAACTTTATTAATTAACCCCTAGCACAGCTTTTTCTGGTGATACTAAATTTCAATTTTCATTCTTAAAAGGTCTAAACAGTGTTAAGGAATAGCTTTGGAGTTCAGCACATTTTAAGTGATTTGTGGATTCCTGCTGTTTCAGAAAATCCAGGTGTTCCTTTTTTCTGTATAAGCACACCCTTAGAAATATAATCCAGATCTGTGCACATGCAGATTATTTTCTACTTTCTCCAGCAGCCTTCAAGGCTGTTCTGCTGAATATCCCTAGCCATAATAGGTCTGGGAAAATCTTTTTATTTGTGGGGAGCAGTGTTGCTAAATTCAAACCTGCCAGACTTCCTTGCAGTCTACTTCTGCCACGAGATGCTTGTTCTTACTATGTATGGGAGAATGGCTGTATATTGTGAGACAACAGAGCTAAGTAAACAAGCAAAAACATTGAGAAGGGAGTACTTGTGCATGGTAAATTCTCATTTAGATGGACTCCTTTGCATGCGCTGATGCCACACCCCAGCCGCTGTCCTCAAAACAGAAACTGGTGGCTCAGCAAAACTTTGCAAAACTTGTATGTGCAGCTCATATTCTGTTGGCCTAGGGGTCACATTGGCATAGGGGTTATGTCAGAAAGGCTGAGCCAGACTACTGCTGCATTTAGTGACTTGCTAGTTGGCATTATTCAAGTTCTGTAACAGTTGTCCCCAGAGACAAGATAGGTTCATGGTGTTTAAAACTGCACTTCTTCCTCAGAAACTTCACTTTGATTCTACTACTCAAGTACATTATGTATTCCCCATGTGAGTTCATAACTCCTGTATTTGTAAAAATGCCACCTTACCTTCTGTCTTAGATCTATCTTTATGATGGCAAAGGTAGGTTTTAACTACCAGATCATATCTGACATGAACTTATAAAATGGTGAGCTGTAATTTCTTCTATTTTAATCTTCTTAGGTTTTGTTACTCATTCTTCCTGCTATGTCCTTGTTTCTTGATCTGTTTGTCCAGTAGTTTTTCTAGTCGTAACACCTAGATTGCAAACTCTCTGGATGGGAATTTTTTTTACTCCAAGTGGTGCTTGGCACAATGGAGTGCTTTTGCAATGCTGGGGTCCTTGCATGCACACAGAGTCAAAACAGCAACAGCAATGCTCTATTTGTTAAGTTGCTTAGCAGGATGACTGCACTCCCCAGATAGCTCCATACAGATGTTCTGGATTCCAAAGCCTTAGGAGCCTTATTTTTAAAAAAAACAAGAGTTGTCTTGCAGCTTGACATCTACAGCTGTATTTGCTTCATCACACTTTGAGTTCTAGTGACAGGAAAACATATGAGGAGAATGACAAAAATGTCCTTTATGTAAGTGGCATTTTGCAATGACAGAATATGCCAGCAGTGAAAGGGGCTTGACAGTCCTCCGAGGAACCCTGTTTGGTCTAAGTGATGCTAATTCCAGTAACTCCTATGGTCAGACTTAGAGTCACGTTCAGTGGGACCTGTGACAGTGATGTTTAACAGTCTGGGCTTTGGATAATTAGCCAATGGTACTAATTAAACACTGTCCTTTACTTTACCCATGCTAATCTCACAGTTTTCTTAGGCAAGGCAGCATTAAATATAACTGTATGACTTCACTCAAACACTTGGTATTGTCTCCTAGGCAGGTATTTCATTACAGACTGGTTGCTCTTCACAAGCATTTCTGCTAATTTCCTTTATGCTTAGCTCTGTAGTGGAGACCTTTGTGGTCTCTGAAATCAAGCAGTTCCCCTAGTGTAAGTGAGGAGACAAGTTTTTACATACTTCTTGTTCTTCAAGTCTTTGTAGCTAAAAGCAGGAAACAAGTAAGAATGGATGAGAGAGGAGCATGTTTTTAAGAAAAAGGGAAGGTTATGTTAGCTGTATGTTGAGAAGAACTTGTTGACATGCACCTGTATCTTGTGTTGATAAGCACAGCTATTCTGTGCTGGTGCCTTTGCCCATTTGTGCATGGCACTTTGAACAATCTTCCCAAAAAGAGTTTGAAGATAACGTGAGTTTTTCATTCTACACCCATATTTTCCTTGCTGGCTTAGTGCACTTCTCGGTTTCCTCCAGCATTATGTATCAAATAGACCTTTTGGGGTTTTTTTCTTTTCCATTTTTATTAAAATCTCTACAACACACTGTCTTTGCCAGAAAAATTTTGAATGACTTGTCCTCAGACGCCCCAGGAGTGCCAAGGATTGAAGAAGAAAAGTCCGAAGAGGAAACAGCAGCACCTGCCATCGCCACTGTTACGGTGCCAACTCCCATTTACCAAACCAGCAGTGGGCAGTACAGTATGTAGTCTGAATTTCTCAGTGGTGCTAGTAAGTGGGGATGAGAAGATGAAGAACTACTATTTCAATAACTGTTTGGACTGGGACAAAGCAGGACGTGAAAATAAGATTACTTTGCTAGATAATGTTGCCTTTTAAACACATTCCTGTTGTGTTTGAATTGTTCAGTTAACATTCTGGGACTGCTTGATAGTTAGTGAAGCTAAAGCATCTTGAGGCAAACTATGAACTACCCATAATCCTGTTATAAACTTCTTCACTTCAGGAACCAGATGAGGTAATTCAGAAGTTTCTTTTTTTCCTGGCAGATTATTAATGCTGGTTCACAAAATTAATTAAAATAACATTGTAGTCTGCACTTTCATTTTTAGAAAGTGCTGAAAAAAGAACTCAAGCAACCCCATTTAAAACGTGTAATAAATGGGTTTATGTTTTTATTCATTAGATTTTAGATACAGTGCTTTGACTTAAAGGATTGAGGATACAGCAGTAAAGCTAGTATTCACAGGGTGTCTCATGCAAACACGCACCATTAAACATACAAATGAGAGAAAGAACTAGTTGTTCACATTTTTCTCTTAAAATGTCTCTAAAATTTTCTATCTTTGCTTTGCCTAATAGCTCAGTTAATTTTATTGAAACCAACATGGTTAATGCTGCTTTCCTACCATAATGGCAAAAGTCCTGCTTCTGCAGGATTTTAAGATCTTGGTGTGTCTGTATGTATGAACATAGTGAAGTTCTGTGGAATCATGAATGAGGGGTGATATCTCAGTATACCTGCATGGCAGGATTGGGGGAAAGAAAGGGAATAGAAAAACCACCAAAGTAAGACTGAAGGGGTGGGGGGGAAGTGAAACTGTGGACCTGCTTGAATTACAGCACTGCTAGGAGAATGCTAAGGAAGTTGCAGAGAAGGGGGGATATGATCAGAATTAAAAAAAAAGATATGACCAAGCAAGACAAAGGTGAAACACAGGATAGATAGCAATAGCAGCAGAAGAGGCTGAAGGGTGTAAAGCATGGAAGAGGAGAGGAAATTTAGATGAGAAGAAAAAAGAAAGACTGAGAAAAAGACTTAAACCAATCAAGAAGAAAATCTTAACTAACAAATCAAAAAAGCATTTCCTGGAGGAGGATTGTAGCTCCTCTGTGTGATGCTGTTTCAGCGGAGAAACTGATTTGTGTTTTAGGGTGTGGGGTTTGCCTCCTCCCCCTAAAAAAAAATAAAATACAGGTCTCACAAAACCAAGTGAAAACTTACTGTCAAAGCATGATTTCTTTACTGTACCTGAAAGCCACGTCTCTGATTTAACTCAGATCAATATTCTTCCATATCTAGGTTTAATACTGCAAGTTAATGTGTTTGTTAGTGTCTTAAATGCTGTGTCATTTTTTTTCTCAGTTGCTATTACCCAAGGAGGAGCAATACAGTTGTCTAACAATGGCACAGATGGAGTACAAGGTCTCCAGACGTTGACTATGACCAATGCAGCTGCAACCCAACCTGGCACCACTATTTTACAATATGCACAGACCACAGATGGACAACAGATACTTGTACCCAGTAACCAAGTTGTTGTACAAGGTGAGAAACTTCACAGCCAGCCGTTCTGTATAACATCTTCTCTATCTGATGTAAGTTGCCAACCTAAATCTGTCAAACGTGTCAGGAAACTATATTAACAGCTTTGGCTCAGATGAATCTCCAAACTGATTAAAGGAATTCTGGCCAAAGCTATTAGTCACAATTTCTTGGAGCATTTCCCATCAGATTGATTACATTGTGGGAATTTTGGGTTTACTTCTTAGAACATTTTTTATTATTATTTTATTGGTTTTCCATGCTGTATTTCCTGTATTTCGTCCTTGATTTATTTATATATATATGTTCTGCAAAAACTGATGCCATTTTAGAGTTGAGTTCTCCCAGACAGTCATCTGCAGCAACAGTACACTTAAAGTGAGGCAAGTGATACTTTCTTCATATTGTGGGTCTTGTAACTAGTCACCAGATACTTAATCATCAAGTCTTACAGTCAAAGAATAATTTAGGAAAGTGTGTTAAGAGATCATTTGGTCTAGCCATTCTCTTAGAGCAAGTGGGACTACTTAGCTTAGAATAAGTTGGGGGTTTCATTGTATTAAAATACATGCTTGGATTTATTTAAAATTTGAGGGACAGTAAAAATTGTTTATTAAAAGTAACAGAAAAGTATAGCCTTGCTTTTATGATTGTAAAGCACGTGATTTGAAAGTTACCCTGTGAAGAGGTCTCTGGGTTTCAGTGAAAATACATAGCTGAGAAAAAAAAATTACTGTTGTTGCATTGATCATGTGTTTTTTGTGTTCTTTTAAGGACATGCAATTTCTTTAGCTGGTCTTTTTTTACCAGCTTGGACAAAATATAACACACTATAAACACAAGAAACCCAAGACCTTGTTAATTTTACAGAAGTAGTAAAACTGAATGCCTGTTTGCACTGTCACTCTTGTTGTAGAGTAAATGTTACATTTCTACACCTTTTTTTTCTGTGCCAAATACTCACACATGCAGTTTCTCCTTTTGCCAATAGGCATTTGAAGCACAGCTAGCAATAATGTACACCATCCTTCATCTTCTTAAAACTGCTAAAACTGCCCCAAAAACAGAGAAGCAAAAAGTAGTGTATTAAGGAAAACAAGAAGCACAACAATATAGCAAGACAAATCAAGTTGTCAAGCATAGTGAAGACTTCTTCAGCAGGAATGCCCAAAACCTTGCATATATTAATAAACTAAGACAGAGATAGCAGTGATCACTCCAGTGATGGTCATCCCTCCTGCACTGTAGCACATGGGTAGATGAGTAGGTGCTCTTTGCACCACATTAAACGGTGTGAACATCATGCTCCTCTGTGTCTTTCAGCTGCCTCAGGAGATGTGCAGACCTACCAGATTCGCACTGCCCCTACCAGCACCATTGCACCAGGTGTAGTCATGGCATCCTCTCCAGCACTTCCAACCCAGCCAGCAGAAGAGGCCGCACGGAAGAGAGAAGTGCGTCTAATGAAGAACAGGCACGTATATTTAGATCACTTTTTTCCTGTCAGCTCTACATAGAGCTAGGGTGCCAAGCACTAAGAATTCTAATCTTTCTTAGTCATTTTATGAAATACTTTCTGAAGAATTTGCCTTTATTTAAAGATGCAAAGCAGAGAAGCACATCTGCTAATGCCATGTATTATAACTATGGAACCTTAACGTGAAGATGTCAAACTCATTTTGTGATGTGTGTGAATTTGTTTGTTGCATAAGGAGAAAAGTCATTGATGAGAGACTTGTATGACTGTAGATATGTTCTTAGAAACACCAAGGTGAATTGTTTTTGAATTAACACATTCATGTTGTTTCCTTTCCTGGATTCTTAGCCTTCTGCATGCATTCTCCTTGCTGCTGGCTCACCTGCACTCTTTGTGAGTGCTTTCTTGATTGTCTAGCTTGTTCTCTTTAGCTGCTTGCCCTTTAGGTTTTAACCTCCAGGCACAGAAAGACTCAAGCAAAAAGCTAAATGAGCCGAGACTTTTTGAAGTCTTGTGGAGCCAGTAATGGCAGCAAAGCTGAAAGAGAGATAAAGAAGACTTGACCTTACAGTATTTACTGTGTAAGAAGGAACAGCCAAGCCTACTGAGGTGGGGCTTAGGGAGGCAGCAAAGGAAGGGAGCAGTAGAGAGAAATTGGGCATGATGCTCCTTAAGCCTAAGCAGGAAGTGGTGGGCCTGAGCTGACCCATCACAACTTGAATTCCATCGACAGGCCACAGATTTGAGCCCTTATGTTAAGTACACTATGACACTAGGAAACAGCAGTGCTTCCCTCCCTTCTGTGTAGGGGAAGCCCCATGAAATCACTGTTTTCCTCATGTGTCGGTCTGAAAAATGTGTTATGTTGTAAGGCGCATTGCTGTGCTGTGAGCTGTGATCACAGCAGAAAGTTACATGAGCAGATCCAACCCTCATCTGAGGGGCTTTAATGAACTAAATAATGCTGAACAGCAGAGCTCACTTTTAAAAAAGGTTTTGTACAAAATGCCACCCATCTCCCATTTTTTATGTATTTGTCAGTGAATGGTAGCTGTCATCCTTTCATGCTCTGCATTTGAGAAAAAATCTGATTTGCATTCTGAATCCCTTTATTCAGCAGTTTTATTCCAGTAAAAGAAAGCTTTTGTGTTTGGGAAAGCCAAGAAAAAATAACGGGGAATCAACCCCACTTGAATAAAATTGATGCCTTTTGCAACACTATCATATTGCTAGTGGTGCTTTTAAACTGCCAGCTTAATAGATATTTGCACATTCAGGCTCCACAGAAGAGTAGGGGAAAGGGATATAGAGAGGTTGTATGAGGTGTGTGTATATATATATGTATAGTGAGCTGGTACTTACTGGAGGATTATAGTGTAGATAGATCTTATTGTGCAGATTTTCTGTCTGAATTTTACGTTGTAAAAGCTTTTTCGTAATTCTGTGTAACCGTTGATGTTTATAATGAACAACTAATGCACACAGACTTGAGGTCGCTTAATATACAGCCCAAGCTGACACAGAAAAATCAAAGCAAAAAATATAAAATTGTCACCCAAGAAGACAAATTAGTGGTTTGTACTGGGAGGCACTTCCTGATCCAGTAGTGCATAATATTTTGGTGACGTAACTTGACAGCCCAAAATGACTTAAATTCTAAATATCGCACATGGCCCACTGGAATGCTGCAAGTATGTGAAATTGTATTTGTAGGAGTGACGAATGGACACCTGAGTTCTTTCAGGGCTTACAAACTAGGTTTTCTTCATCCTGTGTCATTTGTGGAGCTGAATTTCAAAAACTACTTTTAGACTCTTCTTCCCAGGTAGGTCCTGGAACAGACATTCTTTTATACCTGGAACTGCAACTACTATTTATCTAATAAGGGAAGAGCTGGATTCAATTTTTACCTGATTGTCCTGAATACTGACTTTATCACCAGTCTATGTAGTATTTGCAATTAAGGGACACTCACAAGTCTGTTTTTGAAGCTGCTTTGCACTTACAGGTTTAGAGCAAACCAGCATGTACATTTATTTACATGTATCTGGAGTATGCTGCTTTGCCAAGCTGAGTTGCAGGAGGAGAGACCCCTGCCTGGACTCCCAAGCACCTGCAGCATTTAACCTTGTGCTTACTTTGCACATTTTTTATCATTACACTTGCTGTGCAAGATAGGTTCGTCCTTAGTGTTACTGCCTTTGGGATGTTCAGCAGAACATTAACACTTTTAAAGGTATTTTTCTTTGATGTTCTCTATGCTACCAAGTCATCTACAGGCAGCTCAGTCTTTAAAAGCGAGCCTTAAGGGTTTGGCTGTCTCAAAATCTGCTTCAGTACATTAACATTGCCACATTCTTGGCACAGCAGACAAGAGCTAAAGATTTATATGGTTGATAGTGATTGTTTATTTTGTCATTTTTGGGAGTCATCTATATTATCATTGTCATAATGCAGACATTATTAATAAAACTTATTGCTTAAGTGCAAATACATGAATACTCTAAATACAGCGCTTTTTTTTGGCACCAATTGAACATCTTGGCCTGTAGTGTTTGGTTGGACTGCAGCAAAAGGAAGTTAAGACTATAAGGAGATTAATAGATGAACATTGGTCTTAGCCATGTTTTCATTATGCATCTTTGTTATGACAAAATCAATTAAATTATTGCAGCAGCAGCATTCAACTTAGCTTGAAGGTTCTTATGTAAATCTTGCAAGCAGAATGCTGTCATTGAGTAGGATCCTTTTCTCACAGCAGCAGAATTTTAATTGGTGCTGACTTACTGAGATCTGCATGTTGAAATGATCTGTGGATCTTCAGTGTACGTGAGGAGCAATTGTTACGAAGTTAGCATATTTTCCTAACTTGTATTTCTTAACAATACCTCCATATCCTAAAAATGGCAATGCTAAGTAAAGGTTTGACATAAACAATAAGTAGCAGGTGTCTGCCAGTGATCGTTCTAGGTTTGAACGGCCTTTTTTCCTTTGCAGAGAGGCAGCACGTGAATGCCGCCGGAAGAAAAAGGAGTATGTGAAATGTCTAGAAAATAGAGTGGCCGTGCTTGAAAACCAAAACAAGACACTGATTGAGGAGTTGAAAGCACTTAAGGACCTTTACTGCCACAAATCTGATTAATTTTGGATTCCCATTTTCACTTGTCCAGGTGGGATAGAGACTGGTTCTGGTTATACCCAGAAAGACAAAGTAAACTTTTTATTTTCTAAACATTTCTTTTTTTCTATGCGCAAAACTGCCTGAAGCAACTACAGGATATACTTCATCTGTGCTTTGCATCAAACTGTGAATGTTCAAGTGTTTGCCTCCACTTCTCCCCCTACAAGATTATTTTCATCATCAGTCTCAGCGTGAAGAAGGAAAACAGGCTTTTTTCTCGTCTCCCCATCCACTTCAAGGAGCAGCAATGGTCACTTGGGAAGTTACTTTGGGGAAGGTCCTTTCCTAATGATTTGAAGAATTTGTGCTGAGCTCTTCCCATTGCCTTAGAGACAGAGCCACCCCAGCCTCTAGGTCCGGAGAACTGTGGGCCACATATGTGGAGCATTCATGGTGCAATGAAGAAGCAATGGTTGCCAAATCGGTTTCACTTGTTCATTATGAACTATAGAAATACACAGCTAAGCAGCATGCCAAATGAAAGGCACTCAACAGTCACATTCTTGGTGTGGAGATAACATGCCTTTTGCAAACCAGCCCAGGAAGGGTTTTGATTTGTATTCTGTATTAAGCCCTCCTGGACTAGTAAAAACTTCTCCAAACCTCAGAAACACCTCACTGGTTGGTTGCTTCTCGAAGCTTATGTGTGCAAGCATGTTCAGCATTCTGAATGGGGAAAAAGGAAACACCAGCTTCATAGGATATTGGTTGGGAGATTGAGTGGGAAAGGAATTCAGAATAAAAAGGTAAAATAGCGATGTTTTTAAAACTGCCACATAATAAGCAAGGGTAACACATGAAAGCACTACCTGTTGGTATGCAGAACAGCTAAGCAATTGCAGCATGGCCAAACTCAACATATATGCTCCCTGATGACAATATAGTCTGTGTCCCAAGTCCTCATTTCCCAACCACTATCTTGTGTAATGGAAATAATTGTAGTCAAAGGAAACACCAGTCTGGTTTGCTAGATTCCTTTTCAAACTTTGAGGCTGCGTAAATTAACTACTGGGACAACCTCAAACACTGAAAAAGACTTCAAACACAAATATTCCAACTTCTACTTCACAAGGGAAGATAGTAATTATTTGAACCTGGCCAGGCTAGCTAAATTCTTAATTTATTCAATGGATTTTTTTCATGTAAAGGGTCAGATTTACTGAGTAATTTATTTCTCCACGTAGAATTACTCATGCTTCTATTGTTTGCAAGATGGAATGTTTTGTGTGCACTGAGGAAATGTGATCTTTCCCAGAGCTGCTTGTTAAAAATGTAGTTCATGTTTAAATCAACTCTGTACTAAGAAAGGACTTAAAAAGAATCAGGCTCAAAAAGAACCCAAAAACGAATGTCAAGAAGTTGTCAAAAAGAATGTGTCAAAAAGAATCGTGTGCAGTTTGTTTACTGGCCTTCTGAAGCCAGTCTCTTAATTTTGGGTCATTTGATGGAATCAAGTTTACTTTGGGCTTCTGGTCAAACTTTTATGTACAGTGATACAGGAATAAGACTCTGGTCTGTACTAATGCCTTGTCCGGCAAAAGTATGGAGAGTGGGTTTTTTTTCATGTTCACTCTTACCTGTTTTTGAGATAAATTTCAAAGACAAGCTTCTAAAAAGGTTTTACAATCCATATGGTGTTTTAAGAACATTTGGAAAACTCTGGGCAGTTGAGTCTCAAACAGCTAAACAGTATTAGAAGTTCTACTTTTCTCATTTGAGAGGGCATTCAGTTTCCAAGAGACAAGAGTTTAAAAGCAGTAGGATTAAATTCACAGCATTGTTGTTAAATCTCGAGTTATCAATAATTTCAAATTATGTTTCTATTTCAGGAAGAGAACATGAGTATCAGAATTATGAGATAATTAACTTTCACAGGTTTTGAGGGGATTTATAAGTGTCTATTTTTATCTGCCGCAGAGAATTGATGAATTTCATGGGTTTATTTAATGGAGGAAGAATTTATTAGTTTAGCAATGCAAATTTAAAGAAGACCCTAAATTCTTAGCAGTGTTTTTATTAAAAATGTCTGATTCTTAAAAGCAGAGAATACAAATACATGCAATGGTTACCAGCTTTTCAGATCTAGTGCTGAAGTACAAATGTTGCTAACGCAGGAGTCGCTCTTGTAAAACATCAAGCTCACAATGGCCTTATTTACACAATTACACACAATGGTTCCTCCACCTTTGAGAAACACAGAAAAAGCTGCACATGCCTACACTAAAGCTTTTTCTTTTGCAAAATCTTGAGGTTTTGCAGTGAACCTGAATGAGGCTGGCTGTGATCTGAGAGCTGTTCCTGGTGGGTAACAAGCGCTGTGCAGCGCTTGCCGATAGCCACTTGGCACAAAGCCTGGATGCCGAATGAATCAGGGAGCCTAAACTGGTACCCAGAGGGGGTTCTTCTAGTCCAGGGCTGGTGCAGATTTCTGTGGCAGTGAGAGGAGAACCGTGTTACTGGTGTGTCTGCGTGGTCTACAAGGAGTCCGTAGGGTTATTAGTCAAGACCTCATTAGCAGTTAATGTTTCACTAAGAAAAAGAAAGTTATTTTAAAGTAGGTAGGGATCTGCAAGAATCTTTATTTTTAATTTATGCTGGACTGAGGATTTAGGGACTGGAATTTATTTAATGAAAATTTTAAATCACAATAATAAAAAAATACATCAGACCAAGTAGAGGGCTGGCTAGGGTTACCCATACTTTGCTATTCATATTGACCCACAAAGGGAAGAAATATGACACAGGAATGCATTCATATGTTACTTACCAGGTAGTGAGGTTGGGGTCATCAGCTTTTCTAAACTAAGGCCATTTGGAAGTAGGAAGGAAATTATGCTGGCAAGGGGAAGGGAGGGAGAGTTAGTTTTATATCTCACAGTTGTGAGTTTTCAAGAATTGATAGCCTGTTTTACCTAAAGAAAGGGTTAGAAAGGGCTAGATCCATTATGTTCATAATAAACAAGAGTTGATTTGAAATATAATTTTTGTAATGTCATTATTTTGCAAAACAACAGCACCGATCAGGCAGTTAAGATATTGTCAGAGGTGCTCTTTTAATTTAGATATTCTTGGAAAATACATATGTATAATATATGTACATATATATATATATACACACAGTATATAATCTACAGCTCTGAGAGCTTTTAAGTCAGGAATGCTGAGTATTATAGTATATGGAGGTCAGAAAAAAGTTTTTACTTTTCTGTGTGTGTCTGGGTGTGTGCGGACGTGTGCGCGTGTGAAAGCTTCCTCCCGTCACAGTAGTTCTGGGCTGCATTATTCTAGCGCTTATTGCCGATTTGTTTTGTGCTGTTTCTCAGTTACTCATTTTCAAGAATTTGATTTCATTTTTCACGGCTTTTGTGAGGTTTATTTTGGGTTTTTTTTTTTTTATTGATGGAGGTTTGTGAAATGATGTAAAACAGTCGTTTTACAGCTACCACCCCCCAGAATAATTCACTTTCGTGCTTTTTCTCTTTGGCAGCTATGTTATCAAAGGCAAAGCAATGGAAAGGTTGTTAAGGTGTTGTTTTCTAAAGGAACCACTGGTAAGACTTCGGTTTTCCTCCTGGGGTAGTGGCGATGCAATTTTATTTAAGCAGCTATTTCACGGGAATCAGGTAGTTGCCAGCACCATTGCCTGTATCTGAAAGCACATTTTTAGCTTGTCAGGACTGTACAGATACCAAGAGGTTCTGGCTACTCTGTAGCTGACGTTTGCATTGTAGACCACTGTCCTCTTTGGTACTTGTACGTTGATCAGAAAATTTGTGGGGTGTTTGGAATCATTAAGAGGCTCAGGAAAAAATAAAATTAGTAAGGAAAAACAGCCCTAATAGTTTCTGGTCTAAACTTGTATTACTTTTTTTTTGTTTGTTTTTTTAATCTGGGCTTCCAGAAGATTGCAGCTGTAAGTAGTCACCTGTTAGTAAAAACTGGCCTCTGCTGATTTTTTTTCTAATTTATGACAGACAGACAGTGATTTTTGTGGGTTTAAGACAAGACTCCCCGTCAAAGCAAAGTATCAGTGGTTGCAAGTCTGGTGATAATTCATAAAGGATTTCATGGTTTCCTAACCCTCTGTTTTTATTGTCATCTTTTCACCCTGAAGCTGGTTAGTGATGTAACGTTTGCCAATGATCTAACTAAAAGGTCATGTATTTATTTTTGTTACACTATATTGTTTGTAAATGTTTAATTAAAATGTGCACTTTTTTTTTTAAAAAAATAAATAAACAAAACACAAGAACAACAAAACAAACAAACAAAACCTAAGAGCAGTTGCTTGAGAAGCTTCCTGGCACGATTGTAATCCTGCTGCCTGCACACAATTCACTTAATTCCCCACAGCAGTTGACTCCTTTGCAAATTTAACTTGCTGGTTAGCACCTGGCATCCAGCAGGCATGGCTTCAGAAAGGCAGGAGATCCGAACTGGCAGTACTGAAGACTAGAAAGAATTGTGTGGTGTCTCAGAGCAGTATGTACAGGACAGATGTGAAATTATTTTTAGAATAGAACTAGTTCAGTGATCTCAAGTGGGTAAGAGAGGTTAATTTGGAAGGAAAGCTTCAGCTACTTTATTCCTGTTTTCTTAATTTGCGATTTGGTTGCGGGTTTTACAAGCTGCATTCCAAGAGAATAAATCAAAAAGCTTTGCAGTTTATTGACACCAGGATCTAAGGGTGCATTGACAATGTGTCACTCTGCTTTAAAAGATTTTTTAAAAGCACAGCCACCTTTCTTTTGTAGGAACAATGATAATTTAGCTACAGCCCTGAAATCTGTCACTCTGAGCAGGTTTTAAAAGTACACAGTACATTGGTGGTTCTCTGTACTGTGCCTGGGAACTCGTTTCCCTGTGCTTTTGAATTTGCAAGCTGTGAAAGACACCGATTTTGCAGAAACCTGAATGTATCCTGAAGCTCAGTTGGTCTGGTAAGAGCTAGACTGGTGCTGAAATCCCATCTACTGTGTGTTTCTGACAGATTCAGGTCTGTGGATGGGTATGGCTTAAATCTGTACATCTCTGGGGAAAAGGGACCAGATGCAGCTGGTGGAAAGGGTTTGCATTTTTAAGTGTTTTTAAACTTATTTAAACTCTGGCCCACAAAGAGACTTGCTTGGGCTAGCTTGTGTAGCACAAATTGAAGGCAGTGACCTGTTTGTATTCTGGTACTGCAAGTGCAGTTTGTGACTTGCTGTGTAAATTCAGGTCTCACTTTCACCAGCGAGAGGCAGAAGTCAGCTGCCCTCGGGAGCTGTGTGCTGGCAGAAAAAGGGCCAAGGACAAGCTGATAACGATTCAGGGTTGGCACACTTCATAAGCTGACCACTTACTATACTCATGACTTGGGAGCAGTCAGTTCACTCAGCCTCAGATACACACTTCTCTAAATTAGGGGACAGCTGAGTGAGCATGGGCAAGGAAGGCCTTGTGCCAGTTAGTTATCTGCAGATGGCCACTCATAAGAACTAAGTATGTTCAGATGCTCTCCACAAGTTGTGTTTTATCCGGGTGCCACTCCATTTTTTGTTTGTGTGATGACATTTATTTATATTAAAACATTAATTTTAAAATTTTCTAGAACTTTGTATGAGATTAGAAACTGTGCTGCTTATATGGACTTCTAGGGATGGGATGGGGAATGGGGCAAGAAAAGGTGCTAGCTGGCAGCCAACCCCTCCACAGACTTGTCCACAGATTGGTAGTTCACTTCAAATATATGAGTTGTTTCTACTCTGGATTTATAATTTGAAATTGTTTTGGAACAACATTTTTCAGGGAAGCTTCCAGAGCAAGGGTTATTTTTCTCCCTTTGTAATGTAAGCTGGAAAGAGTAAGTTCACCTCATCTGTATTTCCAATTCTTTTACCCAAACCATGTTAGCACAGAACAGGGTATTTGAGCTTGACTCCCACATACTTGTGGAAGTTAAAAGGCTGAAAGAAAATCCATTATTGGGGGGAAAGAAATTATTTACATCTCCCCAAAACTCTAGAAACATCCCTGTTGGTTTTTTTGGGTTTTTGGGGGTTTTTTGTGTTTTTACTTTTTTTTTTTTTTTTTTTTTTTGTGCTTTATCTGTGTTTTAAAGAAATTGTACTGGGTTATAATGCATTTTATTAACACTATGTACATATTAGCCGCTTTGTGTTTCAGAATGGTAGTAATTGCTTTGTATATTAAAGTGATTCTTGTGAATTTGTGGATTATTGTCATAAAGAAGTGCTTTTTCTTACTGTAACCTTTGTGTTATAAACTGTCATAACTCCCTTTTTACACAAACATTTATGTGCAGACACATAAACATGCTTTAAAAAACTCTAAAAAGTCTCTTTTTTGAGCAGAATATTCTATTTACATTAATGTAGTGGCAAATGGTAGCTAGATAGAAATATAGGGAAATATAGGGAAATGGCATATTTTAAGGAGACTGTATTGTCCTCTCATGATCTGCCTGCTGCAAGTATTCATGAGACATTTTTCCCAAAATGGAATGAGTGAGAAGGTAAGACATGAAAAACAAAGCTTCTCTTCCGTTTCTGATATTTTTAAGCTTGCTTTCCAGTATCCATTCTGGTGGCAATTAGTTCTGTTATTTAATAATTTAGGAAAGACTTTTCCCTTTCACAGTTCCAATATACTGTCTTTTTAAGCATTCCTGTAAACCGTGTACTACTGATGTTAATAACAGAGCAGAAGGCAGCAAATGCTGCAAGGATTGCAGCCCAATTATGTAATCGGCAAGGCTGGATCCAAACACTGGGATGAAAGCCAGAAGAACAAATTCAACACTGAGATAAACACACCTCCAGTGACATCAAGGGGAAACTGTAAGGTCAGCTCATTATGCCTGGGATTTTGTGGTTTTCACAATGGAGTGTTTTCATAATGCCATTCATGTACTTGCTCAGAAAAATCTACATCTCAGTAATGAGGGGGAATCCCAAACTGTTTGGCTTCAATTTTGCACTGAAAAAAAAGTTGCGTAATGCAGATCCCTGTGCAGTCAGTAGGTCAGCCAGTAAACCTCATTCTTCTGACAACTGCTGCACCTCAAAGTTCATTGTCTGTAAGATACAGAGCTGGTTGTCACACTCCATGTCTTAATCAGACATGACTTTAGTTGCAATGACATTTTAGAGAAGTTTGTTCCCTTTCAGAATGGTATGTTTCAGGAATGGTTTCACAGACTTCCACCATGTCCGTGTCTTATCTGGTTACTTACGAATGACTTAGATCCTCTCTCTAGGGTATTTTATTTTACAAGAATCTGTGCCTTTCCCCAGTACCCAGGGGCTCACACCCAAACACCCTCCCTACAGGTAAGTTCACATCAGCTGTTAGAAAGTGCTTGGGCAGGGTGTTAGCCTAATTGCCAAGAGCCACTGAACCACTGCTATGCATCATCTCATACTTGAGCAGCAGGCTCACCTGGAACCAAACAGGACACCAGCATTTGCATGTGTCATCACAGAAGGCTGCTTTCTTTGTGGTCATGCGCTGGGTGATTACACCTCTGCTACTTCTATCTTGTACATCTGGCATGGTTTACTTCCAGCATCTCCCCGAAGGTAAGTGTGATGAGAACATAAAAGAGCTGCAAAGCCTAACATAAGGCTCTGCACTGTCTGGTGCAGGTGGATGTTAGCACTGCCCAGCAGGAATGGGCTGTACGTTTCAGCTCAGTTACATTGTCATGGTTGCTGCTTGCTTCTATACACTGTAGCTTAAAAAACCCAACCAGAACTAACTGGCTTGCGGTGGTGGCCTACCCACACACAATATTCCCAAGTCCAGTCTCCTGAATCTAAAGGATCACCCACTCCCCTGTAGCAGAGGAGGTGTCCCCTTGAAGAAGTATCACATGCCAAACTGCAGAAAGGACCACCAAGATCTCGGCTCTGCAGGTCAGGGGCAAGGCATGCTGCCAGTGTCATCTCACATTTTTCTTCACAAGTATTTTCTTACAGGTAGCAGCATTCGTTCAGCCAGCTGCTGTACAGCAGTAACAGCGAAAGAAGCCAGGCCTGGTCTTTTCTGGGATGTTTTGGCTCTTGTAGGAAGTCTACAGACAGCAGCAATGGGAAAATGGACTGCTAAAAGTTTAGAAAGAGATGCAATTAAAGTGATTTGTTCCAGAAGTACAAAATTTTTCCTATTCTCAAAGCAAGGCACCCTCCTTGGAAGTACGTAGGTTGCTGCACTGGGCTTTACTCTGTACTGCACTCTACTTTGTGCTATTTAAGCAGACTTTTAAAGCATGCTCCTACTATGGCAACAGCACAGACTGCTAAAGCACAGCAAAGCTGCAGCCTCTTGCAAGGGCCAAGCACAGTCAGGTAACAGCTTCCCCCATGGACCAAGTCACGTGCACTTACAAGCCCAAGCAGCAGCATGCAGCTTTCTGCCAGCTCCAGCCTAACATACTGTGACTGGAGATTAGTCCAGAGAGAAGGAAACAGCAGTGCAGAGGAAAAGGGAGTGGTAAGAACTTAGACACTCCAAAAACTAGAGCAAATGAGAGTGGGGAAGAGCTTGTAATTTTTTTCAACCATTGTTCATCCAGTTGATAGGGCAGAAAAATCCCTGTCTGGCACATTAAAGCTCATATGATGGTGTACTTTTAATTAAAGGTGCTGTCTTCTTTGCCTGCAAGGGATATCAACTGTACTTTCAGGCTGCAAATTCCCAGCCAGCTGCGTAAGTACTGTTTTGGTGACACCATGTGGCTTCCAAGGATACTGTTGTAAGCAACTGGTATAGAGTAGCAACACTCAGGCTGAGTCCAGAGCCAGATGAGGAACTCGGCTGAAAACACATAAAAGGCTCAGTAGGGATGAAGCACACCACCTTTGGGCCTCATTCATGGGAGCAGTAATGATAAATGTGTCATCTCCAGATTACAGTGTGAACATCACTTCTGGACCACAGATGCACTGCATCTTTTCCAGTTGGAAAGTTTGATGGAAGTTGAAGTGATAAAGAATTGCTAACATCCATGGCATGAAGCAGCTGCTAGTGCTTGCTATCACCAGTACCAAAGACATGCATACACTTAAAGCCTGAACCTGATGTGGGGCTTTGCAAGTTAAGTAAAACAAAAAAAAAAAAAACCACCAAACTACAGCAATTCCTGCACTTAGGAAACTGAAAACAGCCCACTGTTTTCACCAGTTTTATTCTTCCACCACCAGAAACAGAAGGCAGTTGGCTACTGGTGTGAGCTGGATTCTAGAATAGAGCATTTTTCACATAGGATCTTGTGGGACAAACATACTGAGGTGTATTTTACAAACTCAAGGTATGAAAACAGTTACTTAGAATAGCATCTAACCCACTGTGCACAGAAAGCACACTGAAATCTAGACAGTGCCCCAAGGTTCTAAATAATACAGGAGTAAAGACTGTAAAGACTTTACAGCAGCATATTCCTCTCCTAAAGAGCAGCTCTCAGAGACAGCCACAAAAAAAGGCAGAAAGTAAAACATTATTTACCAGTACTTTAAAAGTCAAGGACTGATTTGATATTTAAAGAACAGTTTGACAATGTTTTACATTCCCTACTGGCACATGTATGTCTGTATCTGCTCCAAGGAGCCTTGATCTGTGCAAGGGAAAGTTATCTTGTTGGAAACAACTGAAGAACCATGACTGCTTCAGTACTGCAGGTGTAGCCTCCATGTTTGCAAGCCATGTAAAAATACCACTGATTTCTAAGTTAGCTTACCCTGCAATATTGATTCCTAACCCTCCCTAGGGATCTGGTTGTTTCCCTATGCCTCTTAAATTCAGCAGTGAAAACAGAACAACTTTATTGCAGCTGCCTTTGTTGGTTTTGCCCTTTAAGTGGTCTCTTTTACTACAACTTTTGAGATGCAGAAGGCCTGAAGAGTTAAAGAGATTTAATAGAGTTAACTGTTAACTTACATTTTGTCTAATTTTATTCTTGAAGAGTTAATAAAAAAAACCCACTCTAATTTATGTCTCAGTTTTCCACAGAACTTAAGTGTAGTTTGATTTTAAACAGATCTTTTGATGACACTTGTGATGCCTGGAAATTTCTCTAATTTAAATCAGCTGCAATAACTAGTCTTGATAAAATGTCAGTGAAAGACCCTATACAACTCGACTGAGAAATGAAGCAGAGGTTCAATATGCAGAACAATACAGTCCTTGCTGTATCAGGCCAAGTGATCAGACAAGATCATCAGAACAAGAAGCCAGTGGAATAACACAACTGCAGTTACATGCTTAAGAACAAGTGTATTGCGTAGAAACAAGAAGATTGAACAGTGGTTTACTAACAACACATTGAGTCAGAATTCATCCTTCCAACTACCCCTCTGTGCTTTGTAGATATGAACATCCCTACTGGCATCATAGTGGACCTCATACACAGAGAAATGGCCACTCAGCATCTTCAAGAATTTGTGGTCCCGTTCATAGCGGATACGACAGGAAAGAAGAATCACAGTTCGCTCTGAGCACAGGTACTCCAGTGTCTGAAGCAGGTCTGCAAAAGTTTCTTCCAGATAAACGATGTCTGCACCCAGGATGAAGTCAAATGCTCCTGGAGAGAAGTTACGTAAGTCTTTTCCCCAAGTCAGTTCTTTCACCACAGCTCTTGGACGTAGTTCTGAAGGTAAGTTAGCCTGTACATTTGACTCCAGGAACTCCAGTGCTGCCGCCCTGTCTGTGATGGTAACATGAGCACCTAAGCAGTACAGGAGTACACATCCATAAATACAGCATTTGGAATACAGGCTCCTTAGTTCCTACTAAACACTAACAACTCCCCTGAGCTGTCCGATTAAACATAAACAAAAGAATAAAACAAGCAAAAAGCTCACTATCTACATACAGCCTACCCTTCATCAGTCACTTAAGAGTATGAAGATGAAGAATCTTCCATGTGAAGATTTAGCCTGGAGAAGAGAAGGATCAGGGGTGACCTCATTGCCCTTTACAACTACCTGAAGGGTGGTTGTGGACAGGAGGGGGTTGGTCTCTTCTCCCAGGCAACCAGCACCAGAACAAGGGGACACAGTCTCAAGCTGTGCCAGGGGAGGTTTAGACTCGAGGTGAGGAAGAAGTTCTTCACTGAGCGAGTCATTCGTCATTGGAATGGGCTGCCCAGGGAGGTGGTGGAGTCGCCGTCCCTGGAGGTGTTCAAGGGGAGATTGGACATGGCACTTGGTGCCATGGTCTAGTTGTGAGGTCTGTTGGGACAGGTTGGACTTGATGATCCTTGGGGTCTCTTCCAACCTTGGTTATACTGTGATACTGTGAAGATTAAATTGGGTCTGGAGCTTTTTCTTGGTGCATGAAAGTAGAAGAGTTACTTTCTGTGTTTTCATAGGTGACAACACCGATTATTACAATCAACCTGCTCCAATTCTCTCTTTGTTCAGTAGGAGAGAGGTAGCTTAGACAGTTTCTTTCACAGGTCAGGCAGAAGCTTTGCCTGTGTAATTTTACATTTTGTATTTTACCAAGCTCCTATGTTTCCATCACTTTCAATAGCACCTTCCATAACCACAAGAGCTTTGAATTACAAAGTTAACCTTGGACTATAAGCACAAAATTAACGTAGTACTCAGTCCCTGCTTCAGCCACAGCCAGATCATTTCTCCAACCCTGCTTTCCCTGTCTCCAAGATAGGCTAGCAAGGCTTATGCAAGCTAAGACAGCAGCTTCTCTCTGTAGCTTTGTCTGTGCTGCATAGGAGAACAAGTGGAAGATAGCAAGTACAGCACCTGCACCCTGGGAGAGAACAGCTGCAGAACTGAATGCTGCTGAGCTGAGTACCACGGTAATAGGCATCAGCCTTAACAGGGTCCCACCGTAAACTAAACTGCAGTGGCACCATCTCTTCAACAAATAATGCAGTAGGCTCTGAAGTCTAACAAGATGACTCAGGCAGAAGTATCACAGTTCATATGTAGCATTGGTGCTAACTTCTGTAACAGGTATGTAGATGTAAAATTGCTAGTTTTACTGGTTGAACAAAGAAAAAGCCCTTACCCAATAATGTGGCTACTATTCCCAGCAATCCAGTCCCAGCTCCCAGCTCAATCACAGACCGATCCCAGAGCTCAATGCCTCCTATCTCCAGATAAGCACATAGGACAACAGCCTAAGCCAAGGGATAAAGGTGATTAATTAAGCACAGGGCTCCTATCAGTCATACCAAACATAAATTCCTGATTTACACTGAGAGAGATGGTTATGAGAAGGATCAGGCTCATCAGGTCTGCAGCAAGACTCTGTTCAGCTCTTCTCTGCCTCCTGTGTGCACGTCTTTTTACAAGTTTTATGGAAGACTTTCAGAGAAGCAAAAGAAAAAAATAACCACAGAGGCTACAGAACCACTGCTTCATAAATCATCAAACAGGAGGCAGAAAGAGCTGTATTTGGAAAGGAAAAGCTTTGGGGTGTCAAACACTGGTGAACGAACACAGCATTACAAAAGTCTGTAATACTGTGGTATTTCAAAAGGTTGCACATCATGGGCATGTCATCAGGAAGAACACAGGGAAAACAAAGCAGTAACACTTCTAGCTGGTGGTGACTAATGTGTTGTCTTTTACAGAAACCTTGATAAGGAGTTCCCTCCATAGCAAGTTCTGTCAAAGCTGATGTTGGAAAAAAACAATGGCTCTGCACCAATTCATTTGAGAATTTTCCTAAAATGCCACAGCCAGCTGCCCTGAAGCCTTGGGCCTGCCACAAACCTTTCCATTTTGGACAGTTCTTGTCCCCAAGATAAAATCTATCAGTCCTACAAGCTATAAGCAGCAGGATCCGTGCTGTGCTCTGAAAGACAAACATCATGGGCCACTGTTAAGGAATGGGTCAGAGTTGAATAATTTGGAGTAATTCCTGTATTTGGCAATGGCTGTGCTGGGTTTAAGGTGGCCCTGTTTCCCTTACAGTCCTCCAGGAACTCCTGTGAGGGGGAAAAAAAAGTTAAAAGCAGAGTTTAGCTTTTTTGTTTTAATAAATAAAAAACTTATGGGAAAAAAAAAAAAAGCCTTTTGTTAACAACTCATTGCTAAATAATTTTCTACGGTGATTCTGAGAGCTAGGGCAAGGGCAACAGGAACCCATAAAGTACAGAAGCATTTGGTGTAAACACCTACCGCATCCCAGACCACCGCCGCCACCCCCAGCTGCCGCCAGTCCTGCCTGATGCGGATGGTGTGGCTGGCGAAGCGGTACGTGGCCGAAGGATTGTGCAGCTGCCGCGCTCCCCAGCCACCTCCCTCCTCGTAGGGGACTAAAGCCATTCCACTGGCGGCCGATCGCCTCCTGCACCGCGGCGAGGAAGAACACAGGGAAAACAAAGCAGTAACACTAATGGAGTGGTAACTAATGTGTTGTATTTCACAGAAACCTTGATAAGGAGTTCTCTCCATAGCAAGTTCTGTCAAAGTCTCGGCCGCCTCCCGCTCACCTCTCCCGCGGCCTCCGCGCCCAGCAGGCAGAAGCAGGCGCCGCCGCAGGGTCCACCCTAACCTGCCCGGGCCCGCTCCGCCCTGCGCCGCCGCCCTACGCCGCAGAGCCCGAGGCTGCCGCGGGATAAGGCCCGGCTCGCCCCGGCGCCCCGGCCCGGCCCCTCGCCGACTGGCGTGCTCGCTACTCACGCGTCGCAGGCCCAGAGCCAGCGCGCAGCGCCCGGCCCGGCCCGGCCCCCAGAGCCACGGCTTGGGGCGGGTGCGGCCTCCCGAGCCAGGGGCGCTCAGCAGACTTCCCCGGCGAGCCGGGGCGGCGATCAAATCACGGGTCAAGAGGCCTGAGGGTGCGGCTGGGAGCTCTCCAGCGCGTTTCTGCTCTGCGGTGGGGTTAGGCAAGGTTGAACGCAAGCCATGGCTGTCTGCAGGGCCGTGCCAGCCGTCACTGCCTTGGCAACCGGCAGCCGCTGGCTGGGTGCGAGCTAAGCTTGCGGCCGTCCCTGGCAGGCCCTCGAAGGATCCCGCAGGGAAAAATCATCGCGCTGCTTCCTGCAGGAGGCTGAGGCCTGGGAGGAGCTTCAAGTGTTTTCAGATCTACGTGCCACGGCAAAAGGGAGAAGGTGTGAAAGAACTTGGGGAGCATTTTTTGCGGTGTCCCCCCCCCCCAGCTTCTCTGTGTTTCTGGTCTGTGCCTTTCGTTTCAGGAGTTTGGAAGTCAGTGCAAAGGAAAAGCATTTGTCCATAGCCTCATCCTCCATCGCCAGCATGGTGAACACCATACAAGTGCTCTGCAGCAGCCTGGAAGCAGTCCCACAATAACTGAGTAACCACCGCAGAAACACAGCACTTCTTATTCATCTCGGTCAGAGCATTGACCGAAGCAGTAAAGCCAAAATTGCTCCCAGCTGGTGGTGTGGCAGTAACGCGCCTGTGGCATTGGTTGTGCATGGGCTTCTCTTCACCTTTGGCTCTGTTTAATATCTTGTTTGGTAAAACAAGATAATGCTCCTCTCTTTTGTGTGTCTCCAGTTACTTGATCCAAAGGCAGCTAAAGGCCACAGGGAGGGCCAGGGAAGCATCCTGATAGTGCTCTAGCTGCCTCTAGGCTCAAAGGTGCAGGACCTCCAATCATGCTTCTCAGCCTCTGAGAAGAGCCAGGGCTTGTAGGGGCCACAGGTAGAGGAGCAAGGCAGGGGAGCAGCAAGCCTTTCCTGTACCCATGTCTACTGTCTGTGTGGCTCAGCAGGTCCCAGTGTCACCACCCATAGGGCATGGCTCAAGGCTGGGAAGCATAACCAGCTCCTGGAAGTATCCCCACTGTTCCCACAGGGAGCATCAAATCTGACTAGCAGAGGAAAGTTAATGTGGTTACATCTAAAAGCTGTTGGTTTCAACAGAGTGGCTCAAGATTCATAAAAGCCTTTCTATTACAGGCTGCACAGGGGTAGCAGGAACTAAAGCTTGTTTTTAGGGCTCTGATACCATAGGAGAGTGAAAACCAGAATTTCACTTGCCCCAGACTGGTTCATACTTGTCTTATGGCATCTCAGACTTCCCTTCATAAACATGCCAGAGCAGGTGCGATGATTCAGTTTACTGTGGTTTTATGTGCTAATGTGTTGGTCCCTTGCCACTACTCCTGCTTTAGAGAGTCTGAAACTGCTTGTGCTATTATCTCGATTATTTTTTAAAATTATTTATATAGGCAGTGTGGGAGAGGCAATGAGAGTGATTACACTTGAAATGAGAACTCTGTTTGGATGAGTTTTTGTATCACATTGTACCTAAACTACACCATCAGACAAATGGAGGGAAATTCCTGAATGGCACAAAGCTTTTACCTGTACCTCCCACACCACATGCCAGCCTTGAGATCTCCAAGATGTAGAGTGTGGCAGGCCCTCAGTGCTCCAAACTGCCTTCTTCCCTACTCCCCCCAGATCAGTTTTCTTCTGCAGTATTTCATAAGACCAATGGTTTGTCTGAATAGAGTGAAAAAAGGCTGTATGTGAAAATGTATACATTCCTTCCCAGAAAAGATAGTGCCGCAAGTGCTTTTATCCTAACAATGCGTTTTGTATAGCAGATATCCCTGAATCTTTGGAGCACAGCACGTTCTCTACCGATCCTGCCCTGCTTCCCTTCATCCCTCCTAATGTTACTTTGATGCTGACTTCTAAGAGCAGATCAGAAATTACTTTCCAGATCATGATGGGATAATGAAGCTATTCAAAGGGAAGCAAGTCCCACTGGAAGCTCAGTAAGACCCCTGATTCAACATATTAATTCTAAGCCTACATTTACCTCCTTTTCCCCTTTTCACATCCATTTTTTAAGAAAATAGAGTACCTGGGTATTACAGGCAGAAAAAGAAACTTTGTTTCTTCCAACCCTTCCTGACTTACAGCTAAAACAGTTCCCATGAACTGAAATGCTTTTTCTCCAGTAGCACAGCAATAAAGTTTCAAGAACTGTTTCAGCTTTTAAACGCTGCAGAAAGCTATAAGGATGCCTAAGCTGCAAATGGCCATGGTGGGCTTAGGTAGATGTTTGGACTTGATGACCATAGAAGTCTTTTCCAGCTAAAACAATTATATGATTCTGTGGGTCTATGAAAGTAGGAAATAGCCGATTTTAAGGTAAACAAGAATGAGGTAAAATATAAACACTAATTCCAGTCCAGTCTTATTTCATTCACCTACTTGACAGAGCAGACATAATATAGTCCAGTTATAAGTGAATCCTGCTACCTGAGATGCAGCTAAGCTGCTTAGGGTACATAAGGAAAAGTGGTTAGGACAATGGTCCTTGTAAAACTTAGAAGATGAAAAAAATCTTGTAGATGAGAAAGAAATTAATAGACATTATTTTGAAGCTATACTAACATACCTCCTTTTCTAAAATCTTCTCTTTCCTGCTTAATATTTAAAATCCTTTCTTAGAAATCAGTGTGATAGTTCTGCAGACACTGCATGTAGCACATGGCTGTACATGGATTTTGGAGACATCCACAATGTGGGGAAATACTGCATCCCTCATAAAGTCTCTGGTTAACAAGGCAAAGGCAAGTATAAATAGAAACAATCTGAATTTTACTTGTTTGAACTCTATCTGGAAACCCATGTTGTTGATAAGCCTCTGAGAGCGACATCTTATTCCAAATGGTTCTACACTTGTCTAGAAATTTCTGGTCATACACTTTTAATCCTTTCCTCTAAATAAAGAGCAGCTACTTTGGGTTGTCATTCCACTGAAGTATGAAACCTGTCTTTGAAATAAAGTTTGGGCAAATACCTGTTTTGCTAAGAGCTTTCATCAACCAAAACCAAACATGAGCTAACACAAAACTTGGAGGAAATCCCAGAAAACAGAGCAGTTTTTCTCCCTAAGTATCATCATAAAGAGCCATTCAAATGAGTATCAGTGAAATGATGTAACAATTTTTACAGTTTCATCTTCACCAGTAGCTTCCAGATTTTCCACACCAGTGAGATAGATGGGGTGGTGGATCACTTGCTGTTAAATTTTTCCCTTGATAGGTTGAACACGATGATCTTGAAGGTCTCTTCCAATCTGGTTTATTCTATTCTATTCTAAATACAAATGGAATAAAACAGAAATTCATTTGGCTGATGACAGCCTGCAGTTGCAGAATCAAGACAGCCTTGGCTTGAACTGATATGGATCATCTCTGAAACCAGTGGGGTGAATTAAAAAGACATTTCTGCAGAAACAGATGGGTTATCACTAGATGTTACAACCTGCCATTTCAGCAAGATCCTTCAAAAAAAATGTTAAATATTGAAGTAAATACTGAAGTCTGATCTAACATGTAATTTCCTTCACTCTCAAAGTTACATTAAACAATGGAAGCAGTGGGCAAAAATATGAAAATGTATAATTTCCTAAGTGCTTGAGCTGAAATGCAGGAAGTTTCTAGAGCCTCTGAAGAGGGAATAGTTCCCATCGGTAACATCACATTCATGCCTTCTGCCTCGCATCTTGATAAACTGTCATGCATAATCACCACATTTATTAAAATGTCTTGTTACAGAAAGATCACTTAGCTCTTAGTGGAATTGTGTGCCTGATCTCTCACAGACCTTACAGGTCTGAAAGCCAACATTATTCTGAACTTTTAATTAAGGAACAAAAAGCAAAATGAGTAAGCTCTTCTTCACAACCACTGCAGCTCCAGATGCACTTCATTTGCTGGAAACCTCCTCCACTTTTCACTGCACTTTCAGATGTTTATGGACCTACTGCCTTACCTATCTATGTCTTCAGCATCTTGTGACAGGACTGGAGCACAACGGACAGGGGAGCAGGCATCGGAGGGCACCAGGAAGGGCTGCTCTGGCAGTGCTCCTCTGAGCTTGGGGCTGTGATTTCCCTCCTCTGCCAGCAGCTTCTGTATTCCTTGCAGCTGGGTGATAGTTGAAGGCCAAGGCAGCATTGTTTTGTTTCTGTGTTGAGGTACCAGGGGGAAATGCTGCAAACTGCAAGAGCATCTACCTCAGTACAAAAATTGGCTTTTAAAACCAAGCAGAATCCAAGTTTATTAAAAAGGTGGTGGTGGTGGGAGGGTAGTGTTATTTGTAATGGCATGGGCAGTGTTTCTCTTCTCCACTCCTTGAAAGATAATGGAGAAGAAGAAAGAGTCAAGTCTAAGCAGTTGCAGGTACCTTAATAGGAAGTGCTCCTCAGAGCCTCCTTCCAGGCTTCAGTGGCCCAGGGTCGGAATTAAACCTTTAGAAGTTTACCCTAAATAAACTTAATGCAGGGTTTACACATGCAATTTAAGTTTTCTAATTGAAGTCATGCATGTTTGTGTCATTAATGTTTGTGTTAAAATACTGGAAAGCAATTAGCAATTTCCTTCTCCTCATAGGAAATTTGTATCCATGAGCTGCAGTACCATCTATTTCTAACACTTACTACATGAGAATAGTAGTTTTTGCAGGCCTTTACCAAAAAGCACACCAAGTACAACTTTGCAGGCCTTCCATCTTGCCTTCAGCACATCTGAAAGTCTCCATTAATTCTCATTTAGCCTTTGTTAACTGTGAATCGAGTTTTCTTTTACCTTTAGATAAAATGGATCAGAAGAGAAGCTAAGGTAAAGAAACATTAGCTCACACATGTCTGTGCTGTTGGTATCCTAGGAGTGATCCAGATGCTTGCATGCTAGCCAAGAAGCCTCTGCAGTGCCTGTAATGACATCTTATATCTTATATATATTGCTGCAGAGGCAAAAGGACAGATTTAATCGATGACACCAGCACTGCAGTCTGTCCTTATGCTATGAGACACAGGCTCCCAGCCCTGCTCTGCATGTATTTACTGCTAGCCAAGAGTAATACAGAAGATTTTAAAGTGTGAAAATTCGGGGCTATTAAAAATCCCGTTTATGTGTTCAGAACCACCTCACCCGTTATTTTTTCTTTAAAAAAAAAAAAAAAAAAAAAAAGGAATTTTCTGTTTCCCTAACTACTGTTTTGCTTCAGGCTTTTTCCCTTAAATGGCCATAGTCTTATGTTACTTGTCAGTTTCAAAAGACAATCGGCATGCAATATTTTTGTCCCGTCAGCTGGTAGCGGATTTCAAAACAGGATGCCTATTTTTCCCCCCATTATTCACAACAGTGAGACACAGAAGTCTAAGCTTTTGTTTTCAGATGGTTCTACAAGTTCAACCTGGTGATTCATTCTTCCGGTAGCTACATTTCCAGGAAAAGACAAAGTCCTGGCTCTTCTCCAAGTTATCCATAGACTGCTTGAGAGTAAGATCAGAAAGCACTTCCCCTGCAGCTGGAACACTTTCTAAGAAGGGAGAAATTGAACAAAATGCATCCTAGAGCTGGTGTTACCACCCTGCAGATAGGCAAGGAGGCACATGGCCTTGGAAAGGCATGTGCAGTACTAAGTCAGGGTAAAGATAACAGCAGAATTTACAGGATTTAAGATTTTTGGCCCTATCAAATGCAACTGAGTATTTGCAAGCAGCCACTCTCCATTTCTGGGATGATGGTCACCGTGCAGCTGGGTGGCTAATAAGTTCAAGCATTTTAGGAGATTTTCAGCTTCTTGTTGCAATTGCTGTGGGTAAGAACATACCCATGGATTTGGGAATTTTTCAAGAGTCATTATTGAGATAGAAGCTGGTAACTATGGTTTCAGATGTCTCCTCTCAAGGATACTACTACTCACAGATGAAGGGAAGCATCAGGAAGCAAGGGAGTACGGGGTTGTTTGGTTATTAACACAAGCATAAAGCTTTTAGAGTGGAGGTTAAATTAAAAAATGTACAAATCTACCTGCAAGTAACCACTGCAAGAAATGTAAAAACTTGCCTGAGAAGTGGAGTTCCTTTGAACACAAGCAGACAGCAGCTCACATGTATGGAGCAAATGGGCCAAATAAAGAGACAGAATTACCTTCCTCTGTGAGTCCACAAGCCAAAACACAGATGGCAGCACCAATATTAGCCCTGCCAAGCCTGGCAGCCTTCATTTATTATGCATCCTGCAAATAATTATACATACAGTTAAGCTTCTAGCTTAGAAGTTGCATTCAGTAGTTGGTAGAACACGTTCCTCAGTAGCATGGATCTCCTGACCTCATTAGCCTCACATCAAGAATGAATCTAGTCCTTTGTTCAGAATCCTCTGTTCAGTACAAATCTTTTTCATCTCCACAGCTCAGGAATATTGGTTGCTTCTCCTTCAGCTGTCATCACAATCTGACTTAGATTTTGCTTCAGGATCTACCCAGCCTTTGTTTTAAAGGCTGTGTCGAGTTCTCCTGGCAGTTACAGCAAGTTCCCCAGAGGGTTTAAATTAGGATTAATTTCCCACATCTTTGAAAGCTGCTTTCCCTTTTGTGAGAAAGCAAACATGCTCTCTCCCCACCATGCATTATTAAAAGTTAAACATGAGCTATCACTTGGAGGAGAAATGAAGGCCTGTATAACAAACGTGCTCTCTTTACTGAATAGTGACATTGTCGAATTTATAAAGTGCCATCCACACTGGCATTAACACTTGCCGGAATCCATTTGGCAGCACATACCCTCGTGCTACTACTTTCTAGGTTACATTTAGGTCACATTTTCTTTGTGAACACAAATGGAAAATTTTATTTTTATAAGAGCAAGGTTCAGACTGGGGTGGGGAGAGGAAAGGCAAACCTACAATGCCACAAGTCGAAAGCTGCTCTGCTCCTCTCTGTTCCTGGAAGAAAGATGCACAGTGCTTTTGAGGAACAGTGAACAGATCTAGGGACCCTATTGAAGTTACTCAAGGTGCATCTTGCCCCTGGCAGCTGTAGGCCATGTATCCCTGCCCTGACAACATCTGTTCATGTTCTGAGTGCTGCACATTCCAAGTCTACCCACCACAGCTCAGCTGTGCTGCACTTAACAAGAAAACCTGCCATAACCTACTCTCCAAGAAACTTTTGCCTTCGCATTCAGGCACAGCTACCCAGGGACAAGAGGAGAAGGTTTCCCTAAACCAAGCCTGGCACAGTGCATAGTCATTGGCTGCAGTGCAGCGGTAGCTCTTGCTGTATCACCCTGCTCTGTGCTCAGAGCCTAGCCAGGACACCAGGGCAGGGTGTTTTTATGTGCCAACTTTCAGGACAACACTGATAGCTGGTCCTTCTTTTTCCTAGTGAGTAACTGAAACTTGTTAGGTGTGCAACTGAAACAAGACAGGGACATAAAAAACCCAGAATGCCTTCATTTGAGGGTCACACCTACCTAAAATCTAGGACTTTGATCTGTGACCTCCTTGCCCGAGTTATCCTCGTTAAATGCAGCAGTATTCAAATGAAACTAGATGTAATCTCAAAGAGGTCAGTTGAGATCGAATGCTCAGTGCTAATCCAAACTACAAGTACTGCATGCATTTAAAGATGAGTGATAAACTGTTTTCTTGTCTTATAAAAAAAAAGTTCTCACTGTTTAGTGTTTGCCCAGTGTGGTAGAAGACACAAATTCTTTGTGATTTATTCGACTTTTTTCTGTGAGCAGGCAGGTTCAAGCCTCATTCAGAACAGGACACAGATCATAATCAGGCTTCTTCCAAAGTGTCTGCTTTTGGCTTTAAGTGAGCAAGAAAATACTCCTGGGGATCCCACTTCCATCAACTTGCAAGTCTCTCTTCCATGGTGATTTTTCACCTTAAAGCTGGAGTACCCTTCCCAAGTGAGGTGCATAAACAGCATGCTGCCATTAGTGGGAGTGGTGCTTGCCAATGTTACCATCAGCACCTCCCCAGTGATTGCTCCCGTTACCTGGAACATTGCGATTGCTACTGGGCAGCAGGACTTAATAATCTTTATGGGCCAGCAGTGTAATCAGGAGAGCTCAGTAAAACTGACCCATCCTCCTGCACTGTCATCTACATTGACAATTGCCCTGTCCTGACTGCAGCCCTGATGAACCACAACAGCCTTGAAAACAGATTTGAATGCCGCAAGTACTGGGAAAAGCTTCAAGCAGAGTGGTAAACCAATTCAGTCAAATGGGTTATGTGTAAGCATGGTATTTAGTATCTGTAAATGTGGGGAGGTTGCTGCCCACTGGGTGACCTGCTCAGAGAAAAGGGGCAGTAACTGAGGGTCTCATGGAACAGACCCTCTCCTGTGCTCTTCCCATAGCAGTAGGAAAGTTCATCTCAATGGCTTGGTAGTAAGCTATTTTCAACTTACGCATTTGTTATTGCCAAGATCTGCCATCCAAAATGTGGAACTATGTGTGTGCTGCCTGTTGTACATCAAAGTAACTGATTTCCTTATAATGGAAACTGCATGATGATTCACTGGAGTACATCAAGCAAAATAGCTGAAAGAAGAGAAGGAAAATAGGAAGAGAACCTGGACTGATAATAAATTGTGGTAGATGACTTTCAGTATATTGCTATAGCAGTAAGTCAATAGAGTGCTAAGCTGCATAAATAAAAGATAATGTGTTTCATCTCGGCAGGGTGTTGCTCAGGCTATATCTATTAGCAGGATCACCTAGTCTGCAGAAAATACAGACAGCAACAGATTTTGTCATATTACCCTGATAATTCAGATTTTAAGAGTTTAAGAGTTACTTTGCCAAAATGGCGGAGAAAATTATTATTCCTCATTACTGAAGCTACAGGAAAACACGCATAGATATGGAAAAATACTCTTTACTGGCTTGATAAGATATATGGAAGCAGAAGCTTAAATTCCCCTGGAATGCTGGGGAGGTGGGATAGTTTGCTGGTTTTATAATTTCCAGGGATTAAAGTCAGCTTCCTCTTATTTAAGACCTACATGAATAAGGCTATGCAGGGAAACAGACTACTGATTGCTTTCCTCCCTCTGCCTGGTTGTATAAATCCTGATGCTCTACAACAGTCCTAATGCAGGGGAAAAGCAGCCATCCTCTTTTCCTTTGCAGCATTACACACTGAACACAAGTATGAGACCATTGGGAAACCTCAGCCTCTGGGAGGCAGAGGAACCAAAACCTTGATGCCCAAATAGCAGTGAGACACATCACATGCTCCAACCCACTCAGAGTTCCCAGCATTTTTCATCTATCGGGACAAGTATGTGGGGTTTTGGCTGTTGCCCCCAGTGGCTGGGTCCAGGTGCTCAGCTGAGCCATTCTTGTTCACTTCTTTACCCTTGAACATAGATTTTCCAGCGCCCCAAACCGAAGCTCTGGCAAAGGGCTCTCTGAGGCTGCTTTGAAGCCCGGACTTAACAGAGCTCCAGGTTGCTTTGGGGATCCCACAAGGCACTTGCTGCAGTTGTACCCCTCTCCGCTGAAGCCAGGCAGCCCTATCGCATGCACTGGCATGGCTGCAAGGAACAGGTTGGACGTAGTTTAAGAAGCAGCCACTTAGCATCATGGCTGCCTGGCTGAGATGTGCAGGCCTGCCTGTGGCTCCTACAACTGTGCTAGCAGGCCCACCTCCACGGCACTGAGCCGTAGGACAGGGCCCACAGTGCAGCGGGAGCACAACTTGATCAGATGCTCTTGTTGCTTTCGAAAATAGAGTCAGCCAGGTACAAACAAGTCAGAGTACTGCTTTTCTGGCATGAGACAGTAAATTATGTCAGGTTTAATATTAAATACCATAGATACAAGTCAGCTCTTACTCTTGAGAATTAATTACTCCACTAAACCACACCAACCCTCAAGCTTTCTTCTCTTCCCCAACCACCCTCACCAAAAATCAGTGGGTAAAATACCAGAGGGAAAAACCCACCAACTTTTGAATGCCTGGTTTGTGTGAAACCTGTTTTTTTCACCTCCCTGAGCCAACTGAATCTCCTGTCCCATCCAATAGTTAAGTCCCAGTCAGTCCTTCCTAGACCTGAGAGTAGGACCTGGCTGTCCTACAGCTTTCCAAGCAGAGTACAGTCTGTGGAGGAACACTGAAGTCTCTCCTAACGTGCTGGAAGTAAATCTTCTCTAAGGCTCCTGTGTAATCCACAGCAAGGTCAGATTTGTCTGGAGTAACAAGGCTTTGCAAACTGTCAGTAGTGTGTAGAGAGGCTTAGCTAACACAGCTTCAAACACTTGCCAGCAAGTGAAAAAGTCTAATTCATCAGTCTGAGGAAGTAATCCTCATATAAATTATTTAGTTCCTCCCTTTATCATGCCTGGGATTAAGTTGTACAGATTCTAGAAATGCAGCATCTGTGACTTCCCCTTTCAAAGAGAGTAGGCACGGTTTTATCTGAAAACTCTGCCTACGATCACCAGGGAGAGACAAAATTAGGATTTGTCCTGCAAAATTAGGGTAAAACCCTGAGTCTGTCTACCTTTGGAATAACTGCCAGCATAATAGCAGCAGTTTGTAATACTTTGTGTGTTCTTAAGTCTTCTGCAGAGCCATTCTTCTTATCAGGGTCTGGAGTTAAATTTTTGTAGCCTTAGTGAGGAGATCCATTGCAGAACGATATATTTGTGCTTATTAGGGCCTCTGACTTCTATAGGTGTCTTGCCCTCTAATCCATATTCCTCGCAGTGCATTTGAACATTCCAATCCTCTGAGAAGCTCTTGGGTAGCTGAGACCCATCAAGCGAAAACGCTGCTGCTGGAGACTTTCAAGTCGGGGAAACGAGTCTCTGGGAATCCCAGCAGCCACGTGTAATGTTTCCTTCGCAGGCTACATGCAGGCAATGCGCAAAGCAGCAGCTTTAAGCCAGAAGCGAGCGGCATGATGCAGCACGGCTTACACTCAGCTGCTTCAGGGACTTCACTATAAAGGCATCAGAACCAATCACAGAGCTCCCATACAGCTGCTGCAATCCCCAACCCAGCGCTGGAGCTGCCTGCTTAGCACTTACGGGGTGCGGAGGGCAGAATGCTCCGGACCCCCTAGAAACCCTTAAAACCTTTAATAGTGATACGAAAGAGCCAGCAAGACGCGCAAACCACTGCCTTTTCAACTTGGAAGCACAGTCCGCAGCCCTACCGAAGCCTCTAGCTGCGCAGCGGCACGCAAGCACCGTGGAGACAGCGCACGGCAGGCAGGCGGGGCGTCAGCAGCGTCCTCCGCTGTTCCTACCGCCTTACCATTTCGCTGCTGCTGCTGCTGCTGCTGCTGCTGCTGCTGCTGCTGCTGCTGCTGCTGCACGTGCGCGCCGGGCCAGTGCAGCCTCACGCCCCCGGGGCGGGCCCGGGGCGGGACCTAGGGGCGGTGGCCGGCTCTGCGTCTGCGTGTGCGTGTGCGCGTGTGGAAGGAAGGGGCCAGTCCAGTAAGGGGGCGGTGGCGGCCGCGTGATGAACCCCGCAGCCATTGGAGGAGCAGCGTCATGCGGCATCCCGAAGGGAGGTGATTGGGTGGGAGCAAGGCGGGGCCGGGCCTCCCTCCCGCTCCCCTCTTGGTCTTCCCCCCCCCTCATCGGCCTTCCTCTGCCCCTCCCCCGGCCAGGGGAAGGTGGCCGCTCGCGCGAGGTCCGTTGCTAGCCGCACACAGGAGGTGGTGGCTGGGTTGCGCGGCCGTTGGGGCGGGCGGGGGCCGCGCCTGGCCGGGCCTGGCCTGGCCTGGCCTAGCCGGGGTGGAGGCGAGGGTGATGCAGCACTGAGACCCGCCCTCCTTCGGTCCCTCCTTCGGTCCCTCCTCTCAGAGCGGCGCCTCGGCTCCCCCCCCTCCCCCGCCCCAACCCGGGAGCCGCGTTAGCCGGGGCCCGGCGGGGGAGCTGCGAGCTCCATGGGCAACACCGTCACCTGCTGCGTATCCCCGGACGCCAGCCCCAAGCTCAGCCGGGCCCGCGGCAGCGGCGGGGCAGCGGCGGGGCCCGACCGTTGGGCAGACACATATCAGGCGGCGGCGGCGGGCGGCGGCTCGGGATCGGCGGAGGCCGAGTCGGCGGATTCGATCCTGGCAGCAGCGGCCCCCATCTCCAGCACATCAGCGACCGGGAATTCCCGGATGGTGAGCGGCGGGGCCGGTGGTCAGCGGGGAGTGCTGGGCACCACATCCCTGCTCCGCCGGCAGCTCTCTCTTTGGTAGCCGTGCTCCGCCGCGGGTGGGTGCCCGGTGGGGGTGGACTGGCAGCCCAGGGCGCGGCGCTTTCTCCTTCGCTGCGTGCCCCCTTTGTCCCGCCGGCGGGGCGACAGTGCGGTCCGGCGAGCCACTCGGGGATTGCGGGTTGGGTTGCCACCGTCCAGCCCTGCGCCGCGCCCAAGCAAAGTTCCCCGCGGCTGTCACCGCGCCGACAGCTTCGGGGTTTCCTGCGGGCACCCCGCCTTGCTGCCGCCGGACGGGGGAACCTACTTGCGGGTCCGGCACCTCTTCACGAAGTACAAGACGTGGGGCTGCCGCAGCGGCTGCTTAAGAAGTAACCCGTCCAAGAGCAGAAGAGCAGCTCGGGGAGTGCCCTGTCTGGGTCTTTGGCTGCAGCGGAGCTGGGTGCTTCTAGCCCGCTGCAGAGAACAGTTGGGGAGCCCGAAAGAACCATGACAGAGTCCCTCGGTGCTCCCTTTTGAGATGGAAGTCTGGCTGCTTGTTTCTCCTTAACTATGCGGTCATTAGTTGTAGCATTCAGGGAGTTAGCAAAAGCTGCTGCTTTTCCAGTCTCTGTGGAACAGGAGGAAGGAAGAGGGTGTGTGTGGAATAAGAGAATTAAGAATTACAAAGATTGTGTGCGTATGACATCATTGTGGCTGGATGTGGGTAATTGGTAATCTAGCTATGCAGGGTGCTCTATTATAGCTGTGAACTCATTACACTGAGGTTCTTTGTCATGTAACTCTCAGTGTTCAGATTTGCTTTCATTGAGCTCACGGGAATGTACATGTTTGCTGTTCAGCTTCCTTCCAGTTATGCCCGGAACACTGGTGTCACACGGACTTGGTCTGTATTGCTTTGCCTTTGCAGACATGCCTAGGAAGAGTTTGCAGGTTTATGCTTCAGTGAGAGTTACCCAAACAACATGTAACAGGTTAGGAATGTTCCTGTCCGTGTGTTCGCGTGATACTCTAAGTGTATGGCACAGTGTAATAGCTTATAATATTCAAAACTTAGTTTAATGAACAAGCGTCTTGCTATTGCTTTTCATAACCACATGGAATATAGTCAGTTGAAAAAAGATGATCTGACATCTTTAAGGTATGGTGCATACAATAACAGTTATCACTGGCCTGCCATGTTGTGAGCTTAGGAAAATGCACTGTCAGAGAAACTGACTGCAGAAGATTGTGCCGAAACTTTTAGAATTGGAATTACTGAACTTGAATGCTTCTGCACAGGACCGTACGGTGCAGTTGTTACAGAAATGAGATAGAACACTCAGCTTTGAGGTAGCTGTGCAGTACAGCAGTAGAAGAAATTATATTTGCTATCTAGGAGAATTGTGGTTTTGTTTTGTTTGGGTTTTTTGTGAGAAGGTATTGCAGAAGTCTCAAGTTTCCCATACTCTAATGAAGTAGAAGGAGCTAAACTTCCTAAAGAGTCTAATAAGCCAAACAAAAATGCCTAAGCTAAGTAAATCTCAGGAGTAAGGGTGTTTTCAGTCTTTAGTATGTGATCGTGTCAGCAGTGCTAAGTAACTAGGTTTAATTGTGAATTAAAAAACCCAGACGTCAAAACTGGCTTTGAATTAGGGAAGTGTTTTTAAGTTTTTTAATTCACAGGTGTGAATAGAAGTGTAAGTCCAAGAACAGGATCATAGCTACCATAAATTTTACTTTTGTGGCTATGGAAACTTTAGTCTTAAGGCAGGAGATGATCCTAAAATTAGAATTGTGTAATTAGTATTCACTTTAGATGATTTTAAATATCAGTTTTACAGTGATACATGGTTCACTATTGCATGGCCTCAGAAAATCCACTACAAATGATAGATTCCATTTGTCTACAGTTTTCTGATTGATACAACTGCTTAGGGCTTCCTAAAGCATTGAAGTTTGATATGTTTATGAAAATGCAGTTCTGGATGGTCAATGTGAAACTTACTGTGTTCATTCTCAAACACTGAAGTGCTATCTGGGTAGGATTGAAGCAGTTCAAAACACAAAGCGTTATTTGTGAAGTCTGAAATGAAGTGTTGGGAAACACGTTATAATGAAATGTTAAGCGATACTGCTATCTGTTTAAGACCTTCCATGAAAATAATAAATCTGTAAACATAGCACTTGCATATACCAGATAGCTATGCTTATCCCTCTTATACTCTAGGGTATAAAAGCTGCTAGCATACCCAAACCATGCAGGCAGCCTACATGTTTCTGTACTGCTGGCTACTACAGAGCATTAGTTTGTTGCTACAGTGGTAAGTAGTCCAGCAGTTTCATTTGTAATAGTAAGTAATACTATAATTTGTTTAAATTCTATTATTTATTAACGTGTAGTATCATAGGTTAACTAAGATGCCATTTTCATCAGTATCAGAAGGTTGGGAACCTATCGCCTGGCCTTTTCTTGGATGCTTTGGCAGGGGGAAGAGAGAAAAAGCTGTAAGGAAAAAAGGCAAGATCGTGTTAGCTATTTTTGTTACATGCTGCTGAGTTCTAGGAGTTTCTAAGAACACAGCTAAATATATCAGAAAGCTAGCATCCAAATGTGATTCAGATGCTTCATTCCTTACATTTCTATCTTTTAGTTGTTTGTTGTTCTTAAGCCTGTCTTAATACTATTGCACATTTTGCTAAAATTGAATGTTTTGATTTTATCAGGAATGCAGAAGTTAACAACTGAGCTTTGGACTTCTTTTGTAGTGTGTTGTCATGATTTTTTGTAGTAAGCGGAATGTGGTCCTACCAGGTCTGTGCTCTTAAATAAGGACTTTAGTCTTGTAGTGTCTCCATCATGCTTCTTAAGGGGCACTGCTTTCCAGTCAGCACTGCTTAGATTGTCTGTGTCACATCAGAATTAAACAAGAAAAATCTTACTTTCTTAAAATGAGTAAGTTACGAAGTGGTATTTGTGTGACACAAAAAAGGAGTGGTAAGTGGGATGGAGATTAAACACACTGTGAACTGAAAGTGTAATGTTTCAGCAAAAATTAATGCAAATGGGAAGGGATTGTCAGATCCACTGCTAAGAGACAATTTAAAAGGTGAGTTTGTATTTTAAGGTTCTCGAGATCCTCAGCCATAATCTGTTCAGTGCACACTTTTTCAGAATGAGAAATGAGCCTGCATTTGTGGTGTGATATGGTAAGCCAAATTTTATTAAATAGATGGGAATGAACTTAACCGGGAAAACAACAATTTCTTCCAAATAGGTTCATACCTACTGTTAAATATCAAAAGCTAAAATTAACCTAGAGCTGTTAGAAGACTGTTCACTTGAGCACTAGTGTTCCTTCTTCAGCAAGCAGCAGTCCAAAGCGATTTAATTTGACAAAAAGACTTTCCTATCTAGTTTTAGAAATAACAGCTCTTTGATCTTAATGTGCCATTTGGGCTGTGCTGATTGCTGCTTTTTTAGTTGTTTGTGGTTTTGATGTGTTTGTTTGCTGGTTAGTATTTTTTTGGTTGGATGGATTGCTTCTTTGATTGTTTCTGTTTTCCGAATAAGTGTTTGCTAATCTTTATTTTGGACTATTTTTTTCCTGTGATTTTTTTTGGTTGTCTGGGAGAGAGCTTCTTATTGCTGACGCTATCTTGCCAGAGCTCTGTTTGAACAGACTAATTTTTCATAAATTCTTTGATCCTTGGGTAAAACTAGAATAAGGCCTTGCTTGACATGCTTTTCTTAATTGTACTTGAAAACATCTCCCTCCACCACTGCTGTTTATGGAGTTCAGCAGTTATGAGCAGAGATTTGCCTGATGATTTACATGAAATGTGGGGAAGATTGTTGACCTACTGAACTGGTGTGACAAAATGACCTGGTATCATTGTCTGGAAAACTTGCAGGGGGTGGTGGTGGAGAATACCAAAGGAAAAGACAGGCAGGGATGAGAGGTGCTGAGTGAGATGAAGTCATCACACAGAGATTACATGGGAAAAGACTGAAGGGAACTTTGAAGAGGAGAGTTAATGGAAAATGATGTGTGATTTACCTGAACAGGCTCAGATAGTCATGCCTAGAATAACTCTTCAAGCAACTCAGAGCCTATACGTGTTTTTTTCAACAGGCGCCTGACTCTCTAGAGTCTATGTCATGCTGAAAGGGGTGAGCTTGAAGTTGCCTGCATGCTACAGTTATTAAACAGTGTTCAAGATGAACAGATACTCCAATATATTTATTGTCTGTGAACTGATTTCACCAACAGCTTGTCTTCATATGTCTTTGCAGAAGGTTCATTTGTTTCTCCATCAGAGGATGTCAGCTTACTTTGAGCATGCATGTGGGTAGAGGGTTTTTTTAATATTTAATATTTTTTTATCCTGATTAAAATGTTAGTAAAGTAAATTAGACCAAAAAGAAAAGTTAGATGCAAGGAGTTGGCTTTTTTGTGCCAATATTTTTAGCACAGTAATAGCTTAGCCATCTCATTTTCAGATTTGTGCCTTGCTATTTGAAAATCTATAGCTGAATAGGCTGGCAAATACTGTTGTCCTGTTAGTCAAATATGAAACTAGGGTGAAAAACAACTGATTCTTTGGTTCATTTAAGGGTGTTCCATCTTTTTTTTTTTTTTTTTTCTTTCTTTTTTTCTTTCTTTTTCTTTCTTTCTTTTTCTTTCTTTCTTTTTCTTTCTTTCTTTTTCTTTCTTTCTTTTTCTTTCTTTCTTTTTCTTTCTTTTTTTTCTTTCTTTCTTTTTCTTTCTTTCTTTTTCTTTCTTTCTTTTTCTTTCTTTCTTTTTCTTTCTTTCTTTTTCTTTCTTTCTTTTTCTTTCTTTTTTTTTCTTTCTTTCTTTTTCTTTCTTTCTTTTTCTTTCTTTCTTTTTCTTTCTTTTTCTTTTTTTCTTTTCTTTCTTTCTTTTTCTTTCTTTTTTTTCTTTCTTTTTCTTTCTTTCTTTTTCTTTCTTTCTTTTTCTTTCTTTCTTTTTCTTTCTTTCTTTTTCTTTCTTTCTTTTTCTTTCTTTCTTTTTCTTTCTTTCTTTTTCTTTCTTTCTTTTTCTTTCTTTCTTTTTCTTTCTTTTTCTTTCTTTCTTTTTCTTTCTTTCTTTTTCTTTCTTTCTTTTTCTTTCTTTCTTTTTCTTTCTTTCTTTTTCTTTCTTTCTTTTTCTTTCTTTCTTTTTCTTTCTTTCTTTTTCTTTCTTTCTTTTTCTTTCTTTCTTTTTCTTTCTTTCTTTTTCTTTCTTTCTTTTTCTTTCTTTCTTTTTCTTTCTTTCTTTTTCTTTCTTTCTTTTTCTTTCTTTCTTTTTCTTTCTTTCTTTTTCTTTCTTTCTTTTTCTTTCTTTCTTTTTCTTTCTTTTTTTTCTTTCTTTCTTTTTCTTTCTTTCTTTTTCTTTCTTTCTTTTTCTTTCTTTCTTTTTCTTTCTTTCTTTCTTTTTTTTTTCTTTTTTTTTTTCCTCCTCCTCTCTCCTTTAGGTTCACTTTTTCTTTCCCCAGAACTTTAATATCTCTTTCCTATAACTGACTAGGAATGAATTACTAAGATAATTGTAGCAGTTACAAGTAGTACGGATCTTGACAATGTTAAAGAATTGACTCAATAAGCCTGAAATATCTTCTGTGTTGTTTCCTTGCAGTAGAAGTGTCTGAATTTCTAAGTTGTTCAGAAATAATGATGTAATTGAACTGTAATTGAAAACCTGAGGGTTTTGATAAAACTTACAGAACTAAGACATTTTTAATTTTCTTTTCTTCACTGTTTCTATGTAACTGTGCTCTAGGGTCCTTTCCACTTCTGGCTTTCATTAGGAGGTCTAATCTTTTCTCTCCTACCTGCCAAGGTAGATGTTGTAGCTGAAAGTGTCTGTTCTATCAAGTGTGATCTGTGTGGTGAGGTCATACCAAAAAGCTGACTAACAGAGGGACAAACACTTGCACAAGCCAACAAAACACAAAAGCCTGCTCCTCCCAAATTTGCATTATACGTTGAATTAAGGTTTCTAACAATATTTCTTCCACATACAGGAAGAAGTGACTTTGGGAGGCAGAAAGAAAATTCTACCAAACATTAAGAACCCAAACCTTGGATTTGCAGATCCTTGCAAACAAGCTCCACTTGAGATTTCTAAATGTTTGTTTTTTCTTAAATATAGCTAGAACTTGAATGTCCACTCACTAGAAAAAGAGTGGTTTTTTCACTCAGACTCTTTAGTGTTTTGACTTGAAGGGACAAACAAACAGTGATGAAAGTGGTGGAAATAGCTTGTTGCTATTTGTGTAGTAAAGCCACATTAATATAACTGAGGATTGTACTTGCAGGTGATGCTAAAGCCCCACTGTCAACCAGGTAGCATTCTGCAGTGTTGGGTGAGCTGTCTGTGTATAGCACAGCTTTACTTCTGTTTGGAGATCTGAAAGGGCCTCAAGTCATACAGTAATCAAACATAGTTGTTGGGTGTTTTCCAGTGTGAAAAGTAACACTGGCTTGCATCAAATGTGTCAGACTCGGATAATAAATTGTCGAATGCCAGCTTTTCAAAGGAAAAACCCACAACACAAGTATTCTGGAAAACTATTTGACATGTTTTATAATGCAGTGATTCTCATGCAACTAGAATTCTAAAATATGGTCAGTCTTTAATGTGGGCACTTAGAATGCCATTTTGGTTTGGCTTAGCTTATCAATTAAAAAAAAAAAATACAGCTGTGGAGTTCCACTTTATTTTTTCATGGTAGTTAATTGTTATGTGTGAAGGCTTGTATGGGAAATAAAAATGGACAGTGTGGAACCAATTCTTAGTATTTTTTTTAACGGTCCTGCCTTAAATGCAGTACAGAAAATCCATCTCTAGCAAAACATTAGTTACTTTTAAGATTTAGCTTACAAACTACTGTTTTTTTCTAGTTCCAAGATAAAATCCTAGGGGCTTCTAGTTTTGTACCCTTTTAACTGGTCCTCCCTTCCCTGTGGTATTCAGGGCACTCCTGACATCTGGCTGTTCCACCCAGCTAAAATGTGTAGTAGAAGTGATTATAGCCCCAGCAGATACCTAATGAAAAACATAGAAGCATACTTTATTCAGTCCCAGAAAAGCTAGTCATTTATGGTTAAACAGATCTCTTTGTACATTTCCCCAATGAGTGCACATGGGATCAAGTTGAGATTTGTTGTGGAAGCTGAGCATAGCAGCGTGGATCCTTCTATAAGAAATCTGAGAACACTAACACTATATTGTGGGTTTTGTTTTGTTTTTTAAAGCATAGAAATGAATAGTTAAATTAAACCTTGGATAGCCCAGAATATTTAATGGTTGGCCTACACTTTTGCTTTCTAAATTCTCCTGGTTTTTAGTAGCAAATTTGAAATGCCCACTGTGTCAGTTTCTTGTTGAGCCAGCCCAGTCCAGGAGAGTGGTGGAACACAGTTCTTTATGAATTAAGAGAGCTTGTATGTTGAAGTAATTTTTGCTGCTTTCTAAAGGATAATAGTGTGCTTAGCTATATGCTGGGTATTGGTAATGATGTTGCTGTTCTCATAGTAGTGCCATTAAAGAACAGTCAGATTTTAATTAGCTTTACAACATCCTTCTGTGCGTATTGTGTAAAGTCATGATCTTCAGAAGTAATCAGTGGTCAAACACTAGTACGGGCTGTCCAAAGAGGTTGTGAGGTCTGTGTGAAGATATTCAAACCTTGGCCTGGACGCAATCCTGGACAGATTGCTCTAACTGACCCTGCTTGAACAGGGTGTTGGACATAAGTGATCTCAAGAGGTCTCTTCCAGCCTCAAGGATTCTGTCTTTCTGTGAACAAAGGTCAACTGTGTGGGTTGGTTTTCATTGTTTCTTTTTTATATAAAGAGTTGATTTCCTCTGGGTGGTTAGGAGTGTTTGTAAGGGACCTGTGTATATGCAAGCATTGGTTGAGATTGCTTACACCAAGATTCTTCATCAAAATTGTTCCTTTCTGAGAACTGGTTCTGTTTGAAAGCACTTTGTTGCACAACAGATCTAGTCCTTTATGTATTTAAATTTGCTTGTTTTACTTAAGAAAACAGAGCAAGTTTCATGTCTTTTGAGTCCATCCCTTTCTAGAAGTGAGATGTATTCATCTTCTGTTGAAGATGAATAATTAGGAGATCAAGTGCTTTCATTCTGTTCGGGTCTGGTGAAGAAGCTGCCCATGGAACATTTGAAGGATAGACTAGCCTCTGTATAACTAAAAACATAACAGGAGAAGACAAATGGAAAACAGATTAGGTGTGCTGGATTCTGTGGTGCATTCAGTGTAGATGATGAGGAGTAGAAGCAGGTTGAATTGAGAAACCAGAATTGTAACCTGTGGGAAAGTTTTTTAGGAATAGAAATAGAATAGCATAAGTTAAAGGACAAATAATTTTGTATGAAGTTACTGTTAGGAATGTCAGGCGTTTTAAAATGTATTGGCACAAATACAGGTTGGGCAGGGACTGGCTGGAGAGCAGCCCTGAGGAGAAAGACTTGGGGGTGCTGGTGGACAAGAAGCTCAACATGAGCTCTCAATGTGCACTTGCAGCCCAGAAAGCCAATCAGATCCTGGGCTGCATCAGGAGAAATGTGACCAGCAGGTCAAGGGAGGTGCTTCTTCCCCTCTACTCAGCTCTGGTGAGACCCCACCTGGAGTACTGCGTCCAGTTCTGGAGCCCCTATTACAGGAGGGATGTGGATGTGCTGGAGCGTGTCCAGAGAAGGGCCACGAGGATGATCAGAGGGCTGGAGCACCTCTCCTATGAGGACAGACTGAAGGAGTTGGGGCTGTTCAGTCTGGAGAAGAGAAGGCTCCGAGGTGACCTCATTGTGGCCTTCCAGTATCTGAAGGGGGCCTACAGGAAGGCTGGGGAGGGACTTCTCAGGATCTCAAGTAGTGATAGGACTAGGGGGAATGGAATGAAGCTGGAGATGGGGAGATTCAGGCTGGATGTGAGGAAATAGTTCTTCACCATGAGAGTGGTGAAGCCATGGAATGGGTTATTCAGGGAGGTGGTTGAGGCCCCGTCCTTGGAGGTGTTTAGGACCAGGCTGGACGAGGCTCTGGCCAGCCTGATCTAGTGTGGGGTGTCCCTGCCCATGGCAGGGGGGTTGGAACTGGATGATCCTTGTGGTCCCTTCCAACCCTGACTGATTCTATGATTCTATGAATTTGTTTTAGTTTATTATATTGGGAGTGTTAATTATCTTGCATCTTTCACACTGTGAGGTAATGAAATGGAAGCTTAAGCATTAAAGCTTGGAGCAGGGGAAGAAAATCTATGGCAAAGATGATTTTACTTAATTCTTTAGGTATGTGCAGTATCAAAATGTTACTGCTGTCTAGTAGAGGAAAGGGCTAAAAATACTGAAGGAAATGCAGTATTTTATTGTTCTGAAGTAGTGAAATCATCAAAGGACTGCTTCTTAGTAACAGTGACATCTTTCACTGTCAGTTTTATTTATGAGATAATGTTTGTAGCACAATGCAGTGTGTAACATGGCCTTAGAAATCACCAATGAACGTGTGTAAATAAGTAGACAAGTAGCTAGCATTATAAATTTCTAAAACCCACACGTTCTTATATGGCATATGTGAGTAAAAGTAAATTTTTGAGTGGATTTTATGTTGAGGAAGAGATATAAGATCTTGAGCTAGGGACAGAGGTTTGTTTTTAAAAGTAGTATGATCTGCCCTGTATGCTCTTTAACAGCCCATGAAGTGCGCAGCAGCAGCAGAGAGTAGCTGGGATTGTCTGAAGGGCAAGAAGTCTGGAAGGGCTCTTTAAAATGAGCATGATGAGAGAGGGAATGAAGTTCAGGCTTCTCTATGCTCCTGCTAGAGACAGAATTGATTTGACAAGCTTCTTAGTACCATGTGAATGAATGGCATGGAGAGATCTTTGGAAATAGGGGGGAAGGATGTATTTAATACACAGTTCTCAGAGTTAGAGGGCCATTGAAGCATCACAGTATTACTGTGCTGCTTCCACAGATTTATTTGGTGGTGGGAATCCCCCTCACCCTGACTGAGGGTCCAATAGAAATGTGTTTTGGCTTCTATTGATAGCCTTTAGAACAAAAATATTTTGAAGTTGTTTTCTCGCTTTTTATGTCATCCTGTTGCTTCTGTCATTTCTCTCATTTGCATGTTTTAATTCCCATTATTTCTGATCATCGTGTGGCATGCCATGCATCTTTATTTTGCTTTTAATTTTGTGAAGCTTGAGCTTTCTGTCATATGTCTTCTGATGCAGCTCCTAATGAAGACTCATCCTTATTTTCAGGGCTAGATATCCTGGGTTTGGACTTGTCAGTGCTACCCGGATAAAGTAATTGTAATTATGCTTGGTTGTGAGTCAGATTGTTTGCAGGCAGATTAGCCTTCTCCTCTGGCTTTTGTTTTGCTGTGTTTCCCATTAACGTTTTGCTGCGTCTCGTGTCCTTATCTGCCTTTTGCCTTCATCAGCTGTATTGCTGTTGCTTTTTGGTATTCAACGAGCAGCACTGGCAGTTTACAAAGAGAAAACTGTGTGATTAAGTTTTCCATTGCTTGGAAAAAGCACTGTCCTGGGAGAACAGCATGGAAAGGATGGTTAAACTTCTCTGGCTGGTTGGAAGGGGAAAGCTACAGGGAGACAGTCTACTGAATGAATCTTTGCAGTCTCTTGCAGTACAACAATCAGATGTAGTGTTTCTGCTAATGCCACATTACTCTAGGATAAGAAGCCTAGCTACAGTTGATCTTGACCGCTTCTTGGATTTTGTGCTGGGGACTGTGCAGTGTGTCTTGGACTTCATTAGTACCATAACTCTGGTTGTATGATCTGTATTGTGGATCTGTATTGTGCTATGGATGCTGATAACCTGCTTTTTCCAGCAGGAGGGGTCTTATGTCTGGCAGAGCACTGTGGAACTGGAGCCAGTAAAGTCAATTTTTCTCTCACTGTTGTTCTTCTCAAATGCATGGGTCTGCTTGGGTTCAGGAAGGCAGGTTTGCCTTGTGTAGCCATGTCACAAGTATGTCCTGTGGTGCAGATCTTAGACCCTTCTTGTCTGGGATGAAAGGTGGTTGTATTTACATGTGTGTAATTGTAGTGCTTTTAGCACTAGATCTGGTTTCTGGCATCTAAGAAGCATGGATAGAGGGTCTGACAGAGCACAAGAGGAGGCAAAAACCTTATGTGAAGCAAGCTTTAAGTCATAGTTTCAAAGTAAATAAAAAACCTCAAGGAGGTCAAGATGTTGGTGGGTCTTTTCATGGGATGAAGAAGCATGGGCATTATGCTATACTGTCTCTTCCCTGGGGTTAAAAAAAAAAAAGCAGCTGTCCTGTTTAACATTTATCAATGACCTAGAGGAGGCAATGGAGTGTACCCAAACCGCAGATGTCACCCTATTGGGCAACAGTTGATAGGAAGGCTGCTAGATAGGTTGGAGCCTTGGGAAATTCAGCAAGGAGAAACACACAGTCCTGTGTTAGGAGTTACTCGGTAACTCCAAGGTATTAGTCTCCCTCAGCAGGAAAGGTGATCCGAGCTCTGTGGGCAGTCTTGGGATGCTTTCAAAACTCAGCTGAATAAACCCTTGAGCAGCCTAAGTCTTCTTAGCTCATAGCTGACCATGTTTCTGGCAAGAGTTTGAACTAGAGACCTCCTGAGGTCCTTTTGAACCTGACTTACCCGGTTACTCTAAAAATTGCAGCTGAACCGTAAAAAGTACATTCTGAAATGTTTGCTCTGCTTGCATCATAACTCGCTAAAAATAATCTGTATTTTTAAGCCATTTACTGCAGTCCTGTTCTGTCTCTTGATGATACTTAAGTTGTTAGGTAGACTAGCAAAATATTTCCATTTCTGAATCACTCTTCCCTCAAATCTAAACAATTCTTTAGTACTTTCCATTACTAGTGAATTCCCTAATCTGTTGTCAAACGTTGTTGGTTTGGGTTTTTTTTAATAGAATGCTAGTGTTAGAAACTAGAATTGATCTCTATACTGTCACTTAAAAGTGATAATGCTGGATCAGTGTTAGAAATTTTAAACAATTACACTGTTTTTGTTGAGACATTACAAATGGTAATTAAAATGTGCCAGTATGGCATACTGTTGTGTGCTAGATTATTTTTTTTTTCAGAGAATTGGTGTATTTGTCATACTTCAGGTATGAGCAATTCCATCCTAGAGCTTCTAAACCAAGATTTCTTACATTTTGAACCACAGGATTAAATTCAAGCATCTGTTCACTGTGTACCATGAATGAGTACAGTAAGGTGAAAATAGAAATGCTGGTTTTGTAAGTTAGCTTTTAAAAACTGATTGAGGTGGTCTGCTTTTGTAGCTGACTGGCCTTTTTTGAGAGGGGAGGAAATTCCTGACAGAACAATTTTTGTGCTCCTAAATAGATCTTGGTTACCTTACTTGTACAGCAGAGATTCAAAATCAGTGGTCTTCATCCTGGACCAGTTTCAGAGTAGTACTGTTAGACTAAGATCAGTGACGTTGTAAGACAAGTACTTGGAAAACATCCAGGTCTGGATACCAATGTTTTGTACCAGTGGGAATCTGGAATGAGAAGTCTTGGAAACACACATACTTGTGCAATTACAGTCACTTGCTGACGCATGAGGGGCTGTGGCTGTGCTATGGGTTAGATGCAGCGGCAAAAAGCATTCACATAGCTGAGACTTATAGCATCAAGACAGTTTGTGCATACTTTGGCTACTGTTTAACCAGAGTTCTGTTGGTTGAATGCATAAAAAGCTCTTAAGACTAGTTTTGTTTTATTAAAAGTCAATGGTGAATCTCAGATGACTTTGTTTTCTAAGGGTGTGGCAACTGCATTGGCGCACCACTTTGAACCACTGACATGCAAGTTTGCAGGCTTGCATACTTTTATGGTTAGCATGGCATGAGTAGTATACAGAAAGGTCAGACTGACAGATGTAAATGGATGTGAATTTCTTCTTTCCAGAATGTACAGGATGACAGTGCTAGATTAGTCTGTTCATCTGTTCACAAAAGTCAGTGTCTGTAGTATGACTTCCATAGAACAGCTGTTTGTTCTCACAATGCTAATGCAGGTCAAAATTTCGTTATGATGTTTACAGTTTCATAAACAGTCTTTTTAGTGATCACTCCATCATAATGTAAAGGAGTAATGTATCCTGATAGAATGTCATCACTGGTTCGTTGTGGCAAAGAATAAAGCAATAATTTTGTTTTTCAGTAATTATATATTAGCTGAACATGGTTTTGCTTGAAATTCCAAAAGAACAGAATAGTGTAAAATCCCTGTTTTGATATTTATCAGCACTATAGAAGTTACTAGGTTATAAAACCACAGAGATTATTTCCTACCTTTATTGAAGTTCAAGCTTTCTGCCCTCTACTGAGCACAGGCTCCACATCCAGCTATCCTAACAAGGAGTGCATACTGATTTCTGAAGTTGTGTGTTGTTTTCTGAGATTTCCCTTTGCAGATTTTGTTTTGATGTAAACTATAAATTACTTGAGAGCTTCATGGCAGTAGGAATAAGTCCCCAGGCTTGCCTTTTTTTTTTTTTTTTTTCCTCCAGTGGGGAAAATGTCAGATTTGTATTTATCTTGGCAGAAGTAAGATGATGCTTTAGAGACAGCTTGTTCTATGTGTTTCTGATAGTGTCTCCATAACTCTGCTTGAGCATTTTAAGGCCATGTGGGCATTGTTGCACTAATCATCTTCGTCTGTTAAAGGTCTCTCCTTTTTTGTAAATTCTGTTTCAGATTTAGCCTTGGAATCTAATCCATCTGATCATCCCAGAGCAAGCACAATTTTCCTGAGCAAGTCACAAACAGATGGTAAGCTGTGGTTTGTTGGGGATATTTGGTGGGGTTTTTTCTGATTTTAAAAAGAGGTGGGAGAAAAACTGGAAAAATAACAGCCCATTTTAATGATACAATTCGAGAACATTTAAATTGCTTTAATTCTTTCAAAGCATAGGGATTGGTAATTTATATGTTGACATAAACGTGCTTAGAATCACTTGATCTTCTAAACACTTAAGTATCAGAAGATTTCAAAAGCATAGATTGTAGTAGCCTGAAGGAGAAAAGCTTTCTTCACTTGTGTAATTCAAGCTTCAAGTAGTGGTAGTTTTTTTTGTGACCAGTTCCTAAATGCATGTACATATGGGAAGCTGGAAGTAGTATTTTTAACTCAAACTACTTTTTCAGACATGTAAAATAAATTTTGAAACTTTTAATACTCATGCACTGGAGAAGACTGGGTTAAAGGAATTACATTCCAAATTTTCATTCAATAAAAGTGTTTTAGAAGCCTTTCAGGTCATGCTGTTTCTCCCTTTTCAGTGCGAGAGAAGAGGAAGAGTAACCACATCAATCATGTAAGTAAAACAAATTCTTTATAGATAATATTAGCATGCTGAGACAAATTCAAGAAACAACTGCAGTACTTCTAGGCATACTACATGTGTTCCAAATCCTCCTTGGTGAGATAAAACTGAATTATCTTTGTCTGCCTTTAAAAGATAAACAGGCACATCATCACAGGGGAGGTTTAGGCTAGGTGTTAGGAAGAAGTTCTTCACAGAAAGAGTGATTGCCCATTGGAATGGGCTGCCCAGGGAGGTGGTGGAGTCACCATCACTGGAGGTGTTTAGGAAGAGACTGGATGGGGCGCTTGTTGCCATGGTTTAGTTGATTAGATGGTGTTGGATGATAGGTTGGACTCGATGATCTCAAAGGTCACTTCCAACCTGGTTAATTCTATTCTATTCTAAAAGATTAAGAATGGATTTTTTTTTCTTCTTGTATCAGTCTTGAGCATTTCAGAACAGCAAAGGAGAAAATATGTCTACTTTTTTTAGACAGAAATAAAACTGGATTAATTTCTCATCTGAGATTATAAATCTTAAATGACTTACTGTTTGAGCATTACTACAGGAGTTATTGTAAGAAATGTATCCAGCATGAGAAAAGAATGATGAACAAACATTATCATCAGCATGATAAACAAGTGATAAATCATCAGTTTTAATATCTGAAAGTATGCTTGGAGCTTCTTCCACACATATTAGTTGGCTTTGACACTTCAAAAAAATATATTAAAAAGATGAAATCTCATCAATAACTGGGTAGATTACTGTAATTTTGTATATTACAAGGCATGATGTATAAACCTATGTTACACAACAGGTATCATTAGGAACCTGTTGGTTATAGGGTAGCTTACATAACAGCAGTACTCATCTATAAAGACCTCTGCAGCAGCTAGTTGAGATGTAAATCCAGTATTTAATGTGGTAAACCAATGTTTCTCTGTTCACCTTTTCTTCGCCCCCCCCCCCCCCCCAGATTTCTCCTGGACAGCTTACAAAAAAATACAGCTCATGCTCAACGATATTTATAGATGACAGCACTGTCAGTCAGCCTAACCTTAGAAGCACAATAAAGTGGTAAGAATCATTTATCATCAAGGGGCTGAGTAGCACTGTGGGATTTGTTTGGGATTTTGTGGTGATCTTGCCTGTTATAAAGCCAGTTGCACGCTTGAGTGAGAGGACCACAGCACTGTTTATTCAGGCCTGTCATGGAAGGGTTGGAGAGGTCTGGTTAATTATGGCTGCTGAAGCAAGATTGTTTCTTCTGAGTTACAGAGTTAATGTACTGTTGTATTTCAAAGTAGTTTACTTGAGCATCTGAGGCAGTGCAGAAGTGTGTCACCATTTGGGGTTTAAAGGAAGGTGTGTGTTGGCATGGGGTGCTCAGGTCTTCACATGGAAAGCAAAATCGAGAAACTCCCAAGCTGGGAAAACTTGAAATGGAATTTTTTATGGAGTTGCAGGTAAAGCTTGCAGGACTGGGGTTTGCTATTTGCCAGTGGTGTTCTTCTGCCCTCTAGCTGTGGCTAGCAGTGTGTTGCCAGCTTCCAGTTTAATTCTAGCCTTTCTACTCTTTTTAGTGTTTCTTATTTTAGGTAGTTTGATAATTCCTTGGTCGTCTTGGTTCTCCAATGGATATGGTTGTTTGACCTATTGTTCTGGGTACTACAGAGACAGTTCTTTGTTCATAGATGACACCGTCTGAGAATTCCAAGTTTTACTGTGCGTGAAGGGAAAGGAAGGCAGAGTAGCTTCAGACCCAGAGGGCTTTACTGTTTTAACAGTTTTGCAGAATTAAAAAATGTCTAGGTCTATTCATTGCTTTAAAATTTGGTTTCAGACAAAACTATCTACCACATCACTCTTCCTTTTCTACAGAAGAAAGCCTACAAATTCCATTTGGGAACCAAGCCATTTTGAAGTGGTGTGCAGCTGACAACAGATCAGATCATGATGGATTCCTGTGATGGCAGTGTTCCTGCTGCCAGTAAATTATCTGAAATTTGGCCACAGTAGATGAATGAAATCTGTGGCCTTGCTTGGCTTAGCAGAGACTGAGTTCTTTTCATGTCCCCTTGTTGAGTTATGCTGGCATAATATCTCAATTATTCTCTTTTTTTTGACAGATCCTAAACTAGACAGTCAGAGATGCAGAATGAAAACAGCAGCAGCATCTCTAGAATGGTATATGTATCATTAGGGAGAACTATTATATTTCAGTTGTCAGTAGTCCACATTTTCAATAAATGTCACCTAATCAGGCAATAGAAGTGGTGTGTATTTAAAATGTGGGGTAACACTTATTCCACAGCACAAATACCTGTACCATGAATGTAAAAGTAGTTGGCTGGCAAGTTTTATTTCTCCAGTATCTTCTCAGACACAAAGTACTTGAGAACATGAGAGGAAGCCAGTGCTTACTGCATTCTGATATACAGAATATAATTTTAAGTCTTTTTTGTCTTTTTTTTTTTTTTTCAGTGTAACGTTAGCAATATTCTACCATATAAAGAACAGGTGAGTGAACTGGCTTTGCTGAAATACAACAGCTTTCATTTTGAGCTAAGGCTATGGCTCAGTCACTTCAGCTAGTAGAACTTAAAGGAGTTGAAAAATCTGGCACTTCATGCTGTACCTGCTTCTTCTTTGTATTCCCTCTTGAGCTGATATGGAAAGGTCAGTAATACATCACAGAATTTCAGAGGCTAGAAGGGATCTCGAAAGAATCTACTCCAACCCCCCTGCCAGAGCAGGATCACATACACCAGATTACACAGGAACGCATCCAGGCGAGTTTTGAATATCTCCAGAGAGGGAGACTCCACAACCTCCCTGGCCAGCCGGTTCCAGTGCTCTGTCACCCTTATAGTGAAAAACTTTTCCCTCATATTTACATGAAACTTACTATGCCTCAACTACCGCCCATTGCCACTTGTCCTGTCGTTGGGCACCACTGAGAAGAGCCTGGTTCCATCCTCATGGGACTCGCCCTTTACATATTTATAAACATTGATGAGGTCACCTCTCAGTCTCCTCTAAGCTACAGAGTCCCAGCTCCCTCAGTCTCTCCTCGTATGGAAGATGTTCCACTCCCTCAGTCATCCTCATGGCTCTGCACTGGACTCTTTCAAGTAGCACCATCCAAGAGACATGCTTCATCAAGAATGAAGCCTAAAAAGTGAAAACAGAGCGAGCTAGAAAAATGCACTTCACTTGAGACAAATTAGTCTTTGGGCTTTGTTTAGCTTTTCCTGAATACAGAGCTACAGATTAGTTTTGTTAGGCATGGGAGCAGTCTGTCCCAGGTACAAATAATCCTTGCCACTTTAGCTTGTTAGATAACACACTTCAAAAAGGTTGCTGCAATTTTGAAATAAATACTGAGACCCTTTCACATCTTAAGGGAGAACTGTACTAAGCATAATATGAGAACATGGATGGCTGCTCATTGTTAAGCTTCATAAATATTCAGTTGTAAGATCTCATCTATAAATATTTTGCAACATACTCTAGAAAAAGATGAACTATAAAATAAGTCCCTTATCTTCTTTAATGAATTGTACTTTCTAGTGGACCATGGTATTACCTATTAACTTCTTTTGATAAAACAGAGATTGTTTTACTTTCTAGAGATTCTGACAGATCGTTGGATATTTTTGATGAAAAATCTCATCCTCTCACAGTAAGTGTAACTTTTTTGTCCTTTGAATGTTTATCAATGTACATATTTTTGTATCTTTACATACAAAATGCAGTGCAAACTATTCTCTGAACTTTTGATATCAGCTCAATCATGAATGGAACCCAGTCCTTCTAAATGTTGCAAAACATGTTTGGATTTCTGTATAGAAAGCAAGCACATGCTGATTCTTGCATGTTTCATATCTGAATTTTGTCAGACTTCTTTCTTCCTCTCTCTTAACACTACTTTAGAAGTCTTTCCTATGTCTTTAGGAAGACATGGTTAGTAGATCTGTAACTAACCTCTTCAAATGACTGCAAACAGGAGAACATAATACACAAAACCTCACACAAAGCAGGAGACAGTGAGGTGGGTCTTTATAAAACCTGAAAGGCAGAATTTTAAAGCAAATATGCTTAATGCTGCTGGCAATAACAGCTAGGAGTATTCAGTGTGTTATTTTAATATGACTGGTTCTGGTACATGCTTTGAGACAATCTTAAGATGCAAAACCTGCTAGTACAAGCAAGTTCAAGACTGTAACGTGTGCTTTTTATGTCCAGTTTGGACATTCAGCTTAATGGCTGTCCTATAGAACCACTTCCTTTGTTTTTAATTTGAAGCTAATTTAGCAAAGCTCTATTGTCTATAAAAATTCAGTTTGCTCTGAGACTTACCTGAGTAAGTGCAGCTCAATCTCTCTCATAGATCTGACTTGTTAATAAACGGGTTTTAAAACACAACTAAATATTTTAAGTTTCTTAGCATTTTATCCCTAAACATGGAATTGTCCACCTAAATAAATGCAGTTTTTTTTCAATGAACTTCAGAAGAGCTATGTAGAAGACTTATTGTATGAACTGTGCCACTTCAAGAGAAAAGTCTGGTCTTAACTGTTTTGACAGTGAATCTGTTGTTTCACATTGAAAATTATTTATGTAAGATGAACTCTACTTCATCAGTCAATTTCATTATGTAACAATCTGACATCTTTTGCTCCTTTTGCAGAGCCAATCTCATATTTAACGAGTATGAATAGAGGAAAATCATGTCCTGTAGGGAATGTTACAGGCCTCTAACCTTACTGCAATATACAGACAGAAATTTGGTAATGACTGTACATCATACTTCTGAGGGGGAAGATACAAATGGCTTGTAGCGATGGCTGGTTGCCTACAGTTCCTTTTAAAAGGTTCATTAGCTCTAAGAAATCTCTGAACACCTTGTCCTCTAAAGATTCAGTCACAAGCAATCCAAATCCAGGCTCTATTGACCCTAGTAGCAAGAAATAACTTGAAAGTCCTTTCCTTGTCAGAAAAATGTACTTCCAGATGTGCTTTTGTACTGCTCATAGCACAGGAATTGTGCAAAGGGGATCCTGCTCACATTATTCCTAATGTTTCATGCTCACTCTGCAAAAGAACCTCCATTGATTAGTGGTGTAGTAGAAGGCCATGAGGAGAGTACAAAGTTAACTTAACCTCTTCATTTTATTTGACGCTGTTACCTGCTTATTTTAAGCTACAAAACTGTATGAAAATGCTTGCTTCGCTTACGCTTATGACTGCTTATTTAATGTCAAGGAGTTCAAGCTGTTCTCCCTGGTACCTTTACTATACTATAGGTCTAACTTGGACTGTAGATAGAAACCTGAGTCTTGCAGAACCAGTGTGTAAAGATGGAGCTCTTGAAGTTTCATCCTTCCAGCAAGAATGCTGAATATCAGAATGTCTAGGGAACCTGGGTCAGAATTCTCAAACACTCACTTTAGAATTGCATTTATAGGCTGTTTATTTCTAAGCTTGTATTTTCCCCTGTATTTAGAAACAGTTTAGCACTGTGTCAGAGTTAAATCTAACTGTTCATTAGCTCTGTCTTTCTGGAATCTTCCAAGAACAAGGCATATGAAGACAACGTAAGTTATCTTTCACTTCTGCCTATAACGGAATTATTGACACACGTTTTCCGACTCTTCCTCCAGCTGTAAGGAGAATCTCAAAGTCACTTAATTTTCCCTTTTAAAGAGCCAGTGCTTCTCTGGTGTGTATGTATCTGTGATTTTCTTGCAGAGAGAAACCTTTCTTCAAGAAAATTCTTTTAATCTGTAACATGTTCCGTGGACAATAGTTAGCACCTGTAATAATGATGGTAGTCGATGGTCGAGGCATTGCAGATTTAAAAAGTTTTCGATGACAAAAACAACAACTAAAGCTTTTGTGTTTTGTTTTGAATTCTCACAGTACTGCAAGGCTGCTTGCTTCTTTCAGTATATAATTTTTGTCCTGCCTCTGTGATAGGGAATGGTTTTATACGCTTCGGCCTAGCGAGAAGAAACAACTGTGTGTGGCTGTTCTGTCTTACTTTATGCTGACTTGAAAGATTTTCAGTAAATCAGAGAACTTTCTTTCAGCGGGAGGAAGTTCCAGATGACTACTACAAGCATGACCCTGATCACAAGCACATCTACCGGTTTGTTCGGACACTTTTCAGTGCTGCACAGTTGACAGCTGAATGTGCAATAGTGACACTGGTAAGAGATACCTGATTACTGATACTGAAGTTTTTGGACCAGTTTTTTTACTCCCATCAATGACTGAACTGAGATGAAATGACATTTAAGTAGTTGCAGTATCTCACGAAACCATATTAATTATGAAGACACTGTACAAGTGAGGTCATTACTCATACAAGTGAGTCACAGAAGTGGTTAACTAAAAAGGAACTTACTTACCTTTCTTTCTATGAATACGTAATGCTTAATTTGTCCAATCAAAAATAGCTTGTTTCATAATACATACCTTGCTGTGGAAGTTTCAGAAAGGCAGAACAGTGGAATATAATAAGGTCATATGCAAGGACATCTTTTATTTTGGTTGTGTGCAAGGGCAAGTGGGAGTTTTGAATTTGTTAATCAGAACGGTGCAAGTAACAGTGCTTAGGGGGTAGAGGGATCAATACTACAGGAACTCCATGAGATGAACTTTCCCATTATTACATCCTCCAGTTGTTGCCACCTGTCTTTCAATATTTTTTTTAATTAAACCAAAGAGGCTATGACTTTTTTCCCAGGTGACAGAGTTTCTTGTAACTCAAGAACAAGGTTAAGAAAATCTCATATTCTGTTATTTGATTTCAGAAAGCAAGATGGATAGAAAAAATTGACAGTGATACTGATTATATATACACACACATATATGCATGCATGTACATATGCAGAAAAAGGAGGGGAAATAAAGTATGGCTGCATTAGACAGTCTCTTAAACTGCACTTTGAATCCTAGATTTCAGTTTTCATTATCGCTTCTGTCTGAAAAAGTCTAAAAGGAGAACAAAAGACACCAAAAGACAATGTGGCAATTGAGCAAACTCAACTTGAAGGACTTCCTTCAATCAGGATACTAGTAATAAATGGGTCAGCTAGTTAGAGCTTTTGAAACTCTGAAAGTGTTTTGATGTTTTGGCCTTTTCCAATGACTTAGAAATAATTTTGACAGAACAAGATGACGTCTAACCCTGGCCAATCTAGTCAGCCAAGGTATTCACAACAAATAGTAGCAAGAGTAAGTTTTTTAAGTGACTTTTACCACTAGATGGCTCTGTTATTATAGCAACACCTTTAGTCCACTTGATGGCTACAAGAACGGGATGAAGGTGCCGGGTAACCCTAGTAATAAAGATCGATTCTACCTTTAGACTTGTACAACAGCTTCCCGCACCCACTAGTTTATCTAAAGTTTCATTAGGACTTTGGACTTTAATGTCCTGTTCCCTAAACTACCTGTATGCAAATTTGAAGGTGCAAATCACTTAGTTCATGGATCATTATAGGAGCGTGAAATACCAGAAAACTTTCAAGGGACTGATTCAACATCTTTGGGCTGATTTAATATTATGTGGGAGGAATGCATAAAAGACCAAGACGTATCTTGGCCTTGAATATCTTTCAGTAGCAAAGCAGTTGGTGATGTAGATGAAAGAGGAGATGAAGGCTGTTGCAGGTGGAGTGAAGACTGTTCTTTACAGGGTGAAGTAGAAATAGCACTATGATGCCTTTCATTCAGAAAGACAGTAATTAATCCATCTTTGTCTCACAATTAGAAATCACAGTGAAGATTTTAGTACTTCCAGTTAAGCTCTAACTGCTGAGCCTTAACCATGATGAAAGGCTAGTGTGATGCTGAGTGACTGTGGGAACTGGTGACAAAAAGAAACAGCAGAGCTTATTGCTCAGAAATTATTCTTCAGTATCTTTATTATATACCTTGGTGGTCCAGTTCTTGTGTTATAATAAAAATGGAACCTGTAACTCCTGTGACTTTGGATTCTAAAGTGTAAGTAGTAATTACTGATACTAATTTTTACACACTTAATGGTAATGGGATAAAACAGTTGTATTGGACTAGCATGCTTGCTGCTCAGAACTCAGCTCCAGGTCCTGTTTGGTTGGTTTTTTGTTCTTATAGGTTTATTTGGAAAGGCTTTTAACCTATGCAGAGATTGACATATGCCCTAGTAACTGGAAGAGGATAGTCCTGGGAGCTATTCTGCTGGCTTCTAAAGTCTGGGATGATCAGGCTGTGTGGAATGTGGATTATTGCCAAATACTGAAGGACATTACTGTTGAAGACATGTAAGTTGCAAGGTTTGGCTAATATGCCACGGTGGGCTTTTTGTCTTGGTGTGGGTATTTTTTGTTGTGCTTGGTTTGGTTGGTGGTTGGGGTTTTTTTTAAATGGCAGCATTGGTGATCATACTGAAAAAGTGTCTGTCTCTGGTGCTATGATGTATGTACATGATATATATCTGGTGTCGAGCCTCATTCCCTTTTTTTAACCTAGGCAACTTTGGATAGCCCTACTTTGAGACAAACCTGTAGTAGTATTTCTAATTACTTAGGTGAGTAACTTGAAAGTTAGTTTTCTTCACTTTCTTCCCCAGTGATAAACTATAGCCATTTACATTAAATTTTTGCAGTGGTGTAACACTGAAGTACCCAATTTAAAATGTTACCAGAAATCCTGGTTTTTTGGGGGTGGGAGGGAAGTAGGTGTAGTTAATCTGTTCCCTGCCTCTTCTCCTTTAGAATTTCAAAAATTGCAGGGTAATCTTATGGCTTATGTTTCTGCTCTGGTATCTAGCAAAGGCCTAAATATCTCCAGGTCTGAATTCCTAGCTGCTGCTGCTGGATGACAGGTGCCATTTGTGTTTGTATCTGTGGTAACATCTAGCTACTACTACCGCTTATCTTCTTCGGGTGAGTTCTTAGACTTACCTACAGTGTTGAGAACAAGGTTCTCAATCTTCTGCTTGTTTACAGCTGTTCCTTGTATATATTCTTGTCTCAGCTGTAGATATCTTCTTTTCTTTTTTTTCTTTTTTTTTTTTTCCCCAGAAACTTTGAATCTGCAGTTGTTTCTTGGTGTACTCAACCTTAAGCCCTAGAGTTTCTGCAGTTTGAGGATGTTCATCCTTGTGGCTCCAGGGCCATATTGTGGGCTGGAGATGTATTTATGTAGAGTGGATTTGGCCCACTAAGATTTTTTTGTTAAATTCCTCCTCACAAAGTTCTCTCTCTGAGAGCTTCAAGATGTCAACCAAGGTAGTAGAGGTTTGCACACAGTACTGGGAGGCTACATTATGTGAGAGGGTCTGTTCTTGCCCCAGGCTCTCTCCCCTGGATTCAAGCCCAAAGCTAATGTTTTAAATACAGTATATAATCACTTACCTGGGACTCTTTATGAGGAGAAATATCCAGTTTTGTTTATTTTAGATGGGGACAGCTTTTCTGAGAATTGGGGGTTATCTGCACCAAACTAGTTTTTGTTGTTCAAGTCATTTCACATTGCAAAAGCAAGAGAAAACATAGCACTGTTTTACACATGCCCTTTGCTGTGTGTTCTCAGTCTCCAAATGCAGGGCTGTGCCAGCCCTGCTTTCAGGAACGCGCAATTAGTGATTTTACACGACATCATCAACCTGGCTCAGAGTGCTCATCTATCTGAGGAACATGCTTGAAGTGCTGCTGCAAATAACTCTGAGGTTGACTGAAGTGGGGTCAGTGATGCTAGGAGTGCTCTTTTTGATGTCTCCTCTTCTAGCCCTATTTGAGACAAATCAAACTGATAGCACTGAAAATATATGTAACAAGTAGGATGTTTATTCTCTGTTGCTGATGCTGAATCTCCTGAAATGGTCAATACTTAGATTTTCAAAGCAGTGGTTGTAGTAAGGAAAATAGACTAAATTTAGGCTTGTTTATTCTTCCAATTTGAACATGAGATTTTTGTGGTCTCATCTGATTTCAAATTACTCAGACCTTTAAATTTAGGTATGGGCAGAAAATGTACAACCCCTGTCTGACAGTGGTGGAGGAGTCTCCATCCCAGGCTTCACCCTGCTGCAGTTTGGCAGCCTTCACCACTCGTGTGTTGGATAACATCACTGTAACGAGGACCTTGGAAAACTACTTAAAATAGTCAGCAAACCTGAGTTTTAAGCTTATAAGTCTGCTTTCAATTAATAGTTGATACTGTGGTTAATTATGAATTTTAGTAATTCCAGTATTTTTCAAACTATTTACTTGATGGCAAGTATTGGGTATTCTGAATACAAGCAATACTGAGAGGAAGCAATTGGCGGAGGATTTCTGGCATAGTTGCATTCTAATGTTGGAGATGGCTGCTGATGCTCCCCAAAAGTTCACTCAACCCTGCAGTAGTTGCCCAGCTAAAGATTGCTTGGTGAGACTCAACCAGGTATCACTCCTTGGGTGGGCCATTCCTGTGCACAGTAAAGGCTTATCTGGACTGGTGGCAAGTTTGGTTTGTGAACTTTTGGTGCATCTGCTTCTTGGCCCATATCTTGAATGATCTCACTAACCTGATGGATACTCTTGTTGAGCCACTTCTAGTCAAAAATGAGAATTATACCCCAAAAGATTTTATACCAGGGTCAGTTCACCCAGTTTGCAAATCTGTCTGTGCACGTGGATGGATGTGTACAAGCCAGGCACGTTTTCTGACGGCAATGCAGGTGCACCTTGTCCCCACCAAACGCTCTCTTTAGTGCTTGTTTGGCATCCCCACCTTGCTGCTCTGTAGCTCTCACAGAAACTGCTGGTGGGTTAAAGTTTATTAAGATACGAGTTTCAAGTTTTGCAACTGGCAGATGAGTTTGTTTGCCTTATCCTTTTCCTACTCAGCAAAGGTAAAGCATTCATCTTACTTTCTTTTTCACAAGCCCTTTATTTGACCAAAGCAAAAGTGGATGTTTTACTAAAAGGATTTTTTTCTTTTGGGTAGTAGAGTTTTTTGTTTTACTGGTTTCTACTGGGGGAGAAGGGAGGGGTGGATATAAGGAAGGGGAAGTTGTCCTTTGTCAAAACTTGCTTTGAGTGTGAAGCCATAATCGCTAATAAATCAGCTGTGCAGCTGCTGATCTCACTATGATTGCTTGTAAGGGGACACATGCTGTTCATTCTTTTGGCTACATCTATTTGTAAATAAGACACAGAAGACGCATGGGCATTGTGCTTTTCAGGTTTTCAACCACTGTTAACTGACTTGTTAATCCAATGAAGAATTGTATTTTTACACAATTAAAATGTATTAGCCTGGTGAGTACAAAAAGGACGTTTATTCAAAGGGTAAATCAAGCTCTGATCAGCTGATCATCAAAACATTATCTGATTTACATTTCTATAGGCTTATGACCATATGAACAGGAAATTAATTTTGGCACTAGGTTCAATGATACTCAAGTCCACTATGCTAGAAGCAAGCACAAAGCCACTATTCATATTGGGACCCACCATCCAGTACAGGACACAACCTGGATGAATCCTTAATTCATTCCTCCCCTCTGATAGGCAAAACATCCATTTGTAAAACCTTGCCAAGAGCAAGAATAGCCTTGGAACTGAATTGTGCAACTTACCTTCTAGTATATTCACAGTTGACCCATACGGCTGCTGGTATACTACCAGTAGGAGCAATCATTCAGTGTTGAACTGAATTGCTTGTTCTGGGTACCACTGGTTTCTTTTAGGATCATTTGTAAAACATTGGTTTACTTCTGTAGAATATCTCTGATTTAGCTGACCATGGTACAGTAGCAGAAGCAGCTTTTTTCATGTCATGGCACTCTCCTCACTTTCCTCCAAATATTTTGCCCAGTGTGTAAAAACTGGACAGTGCCCTTTGACATAGTACTTTGTTATCCTGCCTAATGCTATTGAGGAGAAAATTCCTTCTCCCACCTAATGCTGCTTATTTATTTATTTATTGGAGATGAATCCATGTTGCTTCAAGAGCCTTTTTTCTGTGAGATAATAGCAGCAGCTCTTCATAGATCCATTTGTTGCCGTGGTGATCTGCCTACTCCTTTTGTTAGTCTGCCTCTACTTCAATAAACCCCCTTCCTGTTATCAGCCTGGTGAAAATGTCTGCAAGTTCTTCAGAGCTAATAAACAGCATACATCATTCCTTTCATCTGATCACTATAGTGTGGGGCCGTACAAGAGTGAGAATGGTGCATGAATTGTACAGCTGCACTAATGGAACTCCGAAGAATGAACCTCCCCGGTCAGCCAAGCGAGTGCATGACAGGGCACTACCTTTCTCTCTGAGCCGGAGGTGCCAAGACTCAAAAGCTGCACCTTGTTTTGAGCACAAATGAATGACCTGTCTCTCAAAACTAATAATGCAAAGCTCTCGATGACTATTTCAAAGTTGTTGGGTTTAAAAACAATCTTGAAGTCTCTTCAGTGTTTTCAGCCAGCTAATATAATCTCTTTTTCCTTTGTCTTCTGTCCCTTATGCCTCCTAGGAATGAGATGGAAAGACACTTCTTGGAGCTATTGCAGTTTAATATCAATGTTCCTGCCAGTGTTTACGCCAAATACTACTTTGATCTTCGCTCCCTAGCAGATGACAATAACCTGAGCTTTCTGCTGGAGCCTCTCAGTAAAGAGAGAGCACAGAAACTGGAGGTAATGGTCTGAGACTGGCTGGGTAGGGAACACTATCTGTATATGTAGCAAGAGCATCTGTTGCTAATCGTAAGTGGCAGTTAGAACAACTGAAAAGTTTTTACACTGGTGTCTTAAAGGAAAATTTAACCCCTTTATAACTACAGTTAGCACTTCTAAAGGCACACATAAGCTAAGGTAACATTATGAGGAAGAGAAAGGACAGATTATGGAAGTCTAGCAGATTGCAAAATAAAATGGATATTATTTTGGGAACCATAGCTCAATTAGGCTACTTAAGATTGAAAGGATTAGTGTAATGGATTATCTGTCCTTCTCTGGTCATAGTCTGTATTCCAAGCACCTAGAGACAGTCGCACTCAGATTTCTAAATACTACCACCTGAAGGTTTCCCACTGCATCCCACTGCACAGCTGCTTTTGGATTTAGAGGGAGGACTCTTACTGCTCTCATGGTTTAATAAACCATTTGTCTGGGGACTGCTTCAGAAATAATGTTTGTATTCACAACTTTCAGAACCTCACCTTTCCAAAGACGCATTGCTTTAAGATAAACTTTTGGATTGGTCACTTCTTAGGAGTCCAGAATGTCCAGAGGAGTCCTTGCTCCTTCTGCTCAATGGGACAGGCTGCCCATCTGTGAGTCCCTGTGGTTGTCTTTGGTGTGAAGGCATATTTTTAAAAAGTGGAACTTTTGTGGAGTCAGGTTTACTAGTTGCTAGAGATGTGCAAGTGATTTCAAAAATACCTAAATTACATGGATTCTCGGGCAAAATTTTGTGTTGGATCAATGCAACCTTTCATCTCTCCAGATTTAATTGATGACTTTGCATGTTGTTCTGTTGACCTTTCAACAAAGGCATTACCACAGGCCCTGTGTACACGGATACCATAGGCCCTTTCAAAGAGGGATGTGCTACAGTATACTTGGCTTAGGTTGTTCTGTTGTCCACCCCCAATAATTCTGCCCAGTGCAGGCTTTTTTATTTTATTGCTGCCAAAAGTATCTGAACTTTGCAAACCAGTGTGATCCTCCTGCTCATTTCAAGTGATAGGTGCGGCGTGCCTATGAATTCCTTTAAAGTTAAGCAGTGCAACTCTTCTGCTTTGTCTTACCCTTTCTTCTTGCACTTTAAGCTAACACTGTCACTAATTGTAAATGTGATTGTAGGGCAGTTCATATTCCACAGGAAACTGTTTACTGAACTGCTCAGTGCCCAGGCATAAGTGGATGATTTACAGATTATGAGCTTGCTTTTTTTGTCTTTGCTAGCATGTGGGGGCTTGGTACTTAAAACCAGAGTAATGTTCAGTACAGTTTCTGATCTGGCATAATGCATTTAATAATGCATATATTCTGGGCATTCTGGGGTTTAATTCTAAAATGTGATAAATATTTAAACCATTTGCTATTTTTTTTTAATTGGACCTTTTGGGTAGAAGCACACAAGCAGTTGACAGAAGCCTGTGTGGAGCAGTGAATTAGTATTCCAGGACCTGAGAACTGATTTATACCATATGGGTGACTGTGGCTAGATGTGTCAACACAGGTTGCTTTATGATTGATGTGCTAGCATTAAAACAGGATGGAGAGTCTGTCTGGTCTTGCACTGGAAGCTCATGCCGCCAGTGTCTCAAAGAATGCCACTCTCGAGCCAATGCATGCCTCCTGAAGGTCGGCAGGAATAAATGTAAATAATTATTTTAAAATATACTTAGATGTTTATTCACATTTGGAGTGCTTTTCACCTTTTGAACTTCCAGAACACAGGGCTGTGCTGCATAGGTGCTGCCTTAAAGGGAAGGTGTAGGCTTGTAGCTGATTGCAGGACTAGAAGTTCATCTGGAGATAGGTGGTAAATTATTAATGGAAGTTAATGTTCAGGACTGAAATTCAGTTCAGTCTTTCATTACAGGTATCCTTGTTTGTTTGTATTGATAATGCCTGAAGGCTCCAATCAGAAATGGTCCTTGCACAGGGGAGGACACTGTTTTCTGGACAGCATTGTGTTATTTGGATTTAAATAATTAGGCTTGTTACTAGAATAGCTGCACCAGAATAAAAGCTGCTTGACTAGCTAGAGAACCAGAGCAGAGGCAAGTCAATAATTGGATGAAAAAGCAGTTAAATACTAAGTTGTTCACAGGTACTGATATTTAATAGCTGTATTAAAGTGCCATGGCTACTGCCATGCCATCAAGCAGTGGGCTGACCTCCCTTCTCAGACTTATTCAGGAGCCTGATCCCAGGAAGAGCATGTTGGGGCTGAGAGCACAGAGAAGGCCAAACAGATGTCCTAGTAGAACTTCATTTCTTAGGCTCACTTGCACTGAGTGGCCAAGGGCAGGGTGCCCAAGGGATTGCAGAGACCTTTTCAGTTTAAACCTTTTCTCTCACAGCAATGACTGTGTGCATCTTTGCATGTTTCAAATAACATTTTTGTGCTATTGCATGCACCAGAGCTAGCTGCTAGGTGCAATCTTGGACTTAACTTGCACAAACTCCTGTGTCTGAAATGGATCCAAGTTTTCCGTTAGACAGCAAGACTGATAAAAGAATGAGGGTACTTGGGTATGGAAGCTGCTCACCTTCTTTAACTTCCTGATGGATAGGGTTCTTGTTGGCATGGGGACAGACCCTTTTAATGTCTTCCCTCCAAAGTAGTTATTTCCTCTTATTCTAGGTTAAAAAGCAATAGTGTCACTGCTGCAGAGTGCCTGCTGTGATGGTGTTAGACTTGCAAAACCTCCCTTGAAAGGTTCAGACTTCCCTAATGTGTACTTTCCGTTTTGTATCTGCCCGCGGTGTGCAGGCTATCTCGCGGCTGTGTGAAGACAAATACAAAGACTTGTCAAAAGCTGCTATGAGACGATCTTTCAGCGCTGATAACTTAGTGGGTATCCGCCGTTCTAATGCCATACTCTCCTGAGGAGAGAGGAAGGTGCAGCACCAGAAACCAGCATCCAGATGAGTTGGAGGAATGCCACCACTCCATGCACACAGGCCAGCGGTGATGGTGTCTTCCAGCAAGAGGAGGAGAGGAGGGAAAACTTAGCCAATGGAGCCCAGAGCTTGAGGAGTATACTCGGTGCAAGAGACAAGACCTTTGTCTAATCAGCTTTCTCCTCCTTCTAATGTATCCAGAGGTGCAAAAACAGACTTTTCTCCTTCTCTCCCCCACAGATGTTTGCTTACTATGTAGGCCTATAGCTGTGAACTCTTGAAGTTTTGAATAATAAAAGTAGTTTTAAATTTTAGAATTTAAACACTAACCACATGACTATAGTTAAGACGTTCTTCCCTCCTCTCCCCTGTCATCCAGAGTCTTGCTGCAATTGTATTTCAGGTCGATGCAGTGTTAACAAAACCAAAACAAAACACGGGACTCTTAAAGTATAAAGCCACTCTGGAGCTGAAAACAGTAGCATAAACACATGTTGACAGCTTTTCCCTGGTTTGGCTACTAAAAGCTGCTATTATTGGTGATCTGTTCATAACCAAGAAACTGCCTAGCAGGAAGGAATTCCAACTCTGCACCCACAACTTCACTCTAGTAGAGATTGTCAGAAGACTTTGAATGTTTTGACTGCAGGCAGAGATATGGTTTTATGTATTGTTAAAATGTATAGGGTCCATGCTGCATTTCTTGTGAATTATGGTGCTTCTCTCATTTTCTAATACTTACATTGCTCTGGAAGAGATGCAATCTGTATATTTTTCTGAGGCATTGAATGGGAAAGTTAGTCTGGAAACATCATCACCGTCCCAAACAGTGTAGCAATCCAGTGGTGAATGGTGTGTGTGCAGCACCGCTTGTCTGAGTTCTACTGCAGATCTCTTGTGCTATATACAGTGGAGTTCCTAAAGCTGATATTGTGCATCCATTTGGCTCTCCTCAGGTTTTTGTTTCCTGGGAGGGATTTACATTCATGATGAGACAGTAATGAGTTTGAGAATCTTTGACTACCTGACATGGTAGGTTGAAAAATAATTGCATTCGTTTGAGAATTATCAAAAAACTTTCTATAAAGATCTTTTTTTTTTTCAGTTTTGTTGGTTTTCAAAGTGAATTTTATCTTGTGCAACTGCTCTAGAGGTTTGGGTTTTACTATTTCTGAGACTTTGGAATGGAGCTTACTTTCAGACTCTGGAACTAAACTCTAAACAGGATAAGTATTATTAGACTCTTCCTGTTACAAGTCTTTTGTAGTATCTTCCCTTCTTGGATCCAAATAGATTCTAGGCGGTTTGTCCTAGGAGCAGATCTCCCTCGGAAAGGCATGGGTTCTGTGCACTTCCTCTTCCAGCCAAGGCCCAGAAACTTACACTGAACAGCAAGTCCATGCGCCTTTGAGAGTGGGGCTGTCTGAGTGCAATCATCAGTTTGGCTGCACTCAGCTCTCAAAATGATGCATATAGCCTTTTGTGGTATGCAAACATGCCAGCCCCTGGCTCCCAAACCCATGGAACTTGGCATTTCAGGTATTGATCACAATTCAGTTTTGAAAATAACACTACATCTGCAGGTGGTTTTCCTTTCTCATGTTTCTATTAAAAGAAAAGCTAATAAACTCTATTTTAATTAAAGTTAAAGGTGAAATGTGTGTTGTGTATAGCTGTCCAATTTCATTCCCCCTCACAAGTATTTGGTGCTGTGCAGCTCCTCTCAAGCATGAAAAAAGAGATGGGGAAAAAAAAAAAAAAAACAACAAACAGTGGTAAGCCTTCAAGCCCCTCCATTCCTTGTACTAGCTTCTTGCCTTCATTTTATCATAGTGACTTGTGAATGTCTGGGAAGCCAGCAGCAGAGGTCATGTGGCAACTGTGAGCTGCCTGGTTGGCAGTGTGGGGCAGGGCCCTGGCAGCCTACTTCAGCTGAAGGCAGGGCAGTCTTGTGCAGCTGCCTGGCTGTTCCCACACGTTGTTTGGATTTAGAATTTGACTTGGGTTGCTCAAGTAACTATTCCCAGTTTCTTTGCACTTAAATGGCCTTTAAGTAGGGCCAGTCTCTCTGGAGGTGAGTTGATGTTTAAGTCTTCTCTTGAGAGGCACTAAGTTGGAAACTACAAGTGACCAGCTCCTGGATTGACTTGTGACCTAATTGCTAACGAGCCTTTCTTTCCTTAGCACTGCCAGATGCCTTTAACTTTGTGGGATCGGTCTGGATGCGACTTTGAGGGCTGGCACACAGCTTCTGCACATTCAGCAGCGAGGTGCTCAGCAGAAACTTGGGGCAGTCATTTACCTTTTTTACCAAATGAGAGTGAGGCTTTTCCTGCTGATCTGGATGGCAGCAAATGACAGCTCGAGCTGACAGCTGCTTCTGCAATATGTCCTGCAGGAGGCTGCTGCTCCCAACTTAATTTTGCCTTGAACCGTAACTGGGTTTAGTTTTACTGTAGCATAGCCCAGAGCACATTATGAATGGGATTTTGATCTGTTCAGCTGATGCTAAACGGGGCTCAACTACAACTCAGCATCTTGAGAGAGGAAAAATAGCAATTTTGCTTAACATTTAACATTCTGGTCCCCCTAAAATAGTTAGGTCCTGACCCATGCAGTTAGTACACAAAAGTAAACATACAGCTCCCTTTTGAAGGGCTGAGCAGTGCTTGTGTCAGAAGGAATTGGTTTTGGGTGGTTCTGCTGGAAGACAAACAGGTGGGGGAGAGATATGCTGTAATTTGCACTATTTGTTGGCAGCACTTTTCTCAAAAAGGCAGAAGGAAAATTACAGTTGGAGAATACTCATGTTGCAGAGATTGTTGCCTGCCTGCGCTCCCCAGGAAGAGCAACTAGCTACAGGGTCAGCGTACCTTGTTTCTCTTAACAGCTGAATAATATTTAATCTATGTTGAGGTGACCTCTACCTGCATCCAGTTCCAGGATAGCACTCCCCATTTAACAGTAAACACCATCTGCAGAGACAATAGCTATGTTGCAGCCCAGCAAGAGTAATATGCACATCATGTATCAGTGGTAAGCAGGGGCAGGAAGTCATGGATGTGTTTGTGAGCTTACATGATGGCCTTGAGCTTCAGCAGCCCTTTCCCTTTGTGTACAGGGAACTGTGTATTCTGTTTCTAAGGGAATTTTACAAGAACTGCTTCAGTGTGGGTCTGACAATTAAGAGGACAAGCACTTCAGGGATGGACTAAAGGTCAAGACCATTGCTTTTGGATAAGGGTACAGGCACCAAGCATGACATAAGCAAGCAGAAGAGCAATTGAGGCAAGAGCTTGCACAGGGTGTGAGCAAGGTGTGCATGGGGCAGAGTGAGCTGGTGTGTTCAACGCCAGGCAGCTGCCGCCCCTGGCCTGCACTGATTTTCCACAGGACACTTCCAGTAGTGTTATGCAGGACTGACTTTCTGTAATGTTATCTGGGAAAACATTTGCACCAAGGACGTTGCTTGACCATCTACAGTGAACTGCAAGGTGCTTCCAAAGTGATTTGTAGTGCACTTAACAATGCCCCCCTGCCACCACCCCCAACTGTTTAGCTCAAGAAAGCTGAATGTGGACTTTTTGTCACAGGGTTAGAACAGCCTCAGGCTGCTTTTGTAGAAAAGGTAGGCTGGCTGGCTGTTTTATTTTGCCATGTGGTTTTTTTTGATGAAACTAGTACTTTGGCTTTTACTCTCTGACATTACAAATTATTTGAAAAGCTGCATGGCCCGTGTGCTCTTAGACACTGACATTCCCTATGCCACCCACACTGAAATTGTGCTACTTGGGCACTGTTAAGGAAACAGTAAAATCCCAAAGCTGCCAGTTACTGCCTCAAGGATGGCTTAAGTTGACCAAATGGGATATGGAGAGCACACCTGACACAGCAGCACAAGCATTAGGCCGGGCTCTGTGTGTGTGTGCATACATGTGCTCACAGGAATGGTCCTGCAGGTGATTTGCAAAGAGCTGCCTGCATTAATGGCCCTTCCCCTGCTCGGAAACAGTAGGTGGTGGATGGCAGTTCTGCCAAACTCCTGTTTACTGAGGAGCTGAGGACACAGTGACTTCCTGGTTGGTGAGGATGACAAGGTTACTAGTGAAATGTTGGGAGTGGGAGTTACTTCCAGAGGCAGGTAGGGAGTATCCACAGCTCCTCCGTAAGAACCCCCTGCTGAAATGGTACGTGTCTTCTCCACACTCCAGAACAGCTGCCCTGTATCTGACAGCATGAATTGCCTGTACTTGAGCAGGGGGAGGCAGATCACCAGGCAGTGAGGAACTGGGTGAGTCAGTGTGGCTGCTGGGTTTATTACTGGGTGCTGGAATGCTGCTTCCAGGTAAGAGATCCTATCTAGTGGGACCTGATGTGTGCCTACACACCTAACTAGATAGCAAAATCTTACACCATTAGTCACCAGGGAGCCAGCCTTTAACCCCTTGTTCTTCCTAAAGTGCTCCTCCCAATGTGAGCACACAGCAGATCATAGAATCATAGAATCATAGAATCAGTCAGGGTTGGAAGGGACCACAAGGATCATCTAGTTCCAACCCCCTGCCATGGGCAGGGACACCCTACACTAGATCACGCTGGCCAGAGCCTCATCCAGCCTGGTCTTAAACACCTGCAGGGACTGGGCCTCAACCACCTCCCTGGACAACCCATTCCAGGGCTTCACCACTCTCATGGTAAAGAACTTCTTCCTCACATCCAGCCTGAATCTCCCCATTTCCAGCTTCATTCCATTGGCAACATGGACACTCAAATCAGAGCACAGCTCCTGTTTGGTTGAGAGCCGTCATCTGCTTGGCCTGACAAGTATCAAAGGGCACCACTTCAGAGTCTGATCTCAGTGCAGGGCAAAGGACTGATAGTGTGCAAAGTGCAGCACACTAATAAAAGTTGGTAGTTAACCCTCGTCTACCAGCGAGGTGTGACCTTGGCCTGTCAAGAAAATGTCACAGGCAGCAGCCAGATGCTGAGGCAGCCCCTGAGGACTAACCGCTGCGGAGTACAGGGCCAGGCTGCGACCCCCAGGCTGGGGCACAGCATGCAAGCACTGAGGGCACAGGTGAGTGACATGCCCCATGCTGAGGGCAGCACTGCATGGGGTTCATGCACACAGAGCACACTCCTCCTGTACCATGCAAGGATGGCTGTCTTACCTGCGCCCCCATGCTTCCCAGGGAGAGAAGCCCTGCACAACCCTCCACCACAGGCCTCCCTGTCCCCCCACAGTTAAATTTTCATAGCAATTAATAGTCTAACAGAAGCAAAGAAAACAACACACACTTTTGTCATCGTTGTCATTTGCTTTTTTTTTTGGTCCTCATAAATAACTGATCTCAATACTTCTCTTTGAATAAAATTTCTTCATCTTTTCACAAAATATAGTACAGTTATTTAAACAACATTGAACAGCATCAGTAATGTAAGAGACAAAACCCAACATGTAAATTGGCTACAGCAGACAGAGCACTTGTTGCTGAGAAGCCAGGCTCAGACGCAAGTTGATTGTATGAACCTACCCTTAGATCAAAGCTGTAATGCTCTTGTGTTTTGCAGTGGGCAAGCTTCTAGCTCATGGTGCATTTCTTTTTCTTTAAAAAAACAACCCCAACTTTACAGGCAGTTGCACGTTGGAGAAAAAAATGCAACAAAATACCAACTTTGACATGGTTTTGTTCATTCTGTTGCATGATGTGTTTATCTGTATCTACAAAAGGCACTGTAAAAGAGAAGAGTCCAGCAAGGCATGGATTGGAGCAGCTTGGAGTCATTTAATGCCCTGGATTACAACATGAGACTACCCACAGCGTCACTGCACCTTACCTGCCTCTCTGCTGAGAACACACCTGCCTCAAACCCGTATCAAAGGTCACTACAACTTCTGTATGTACAAAGCAGGCTATAATACAACTATTTACAGTTTGTAACACACCATGGTGCAATTCTGTCCACAATGAAGTGCTGCAGCATGCAGGAGGGAGCGAGCACTCTGTTGCAAGAGTGCTGATATGCGCAGCAAAGAAATCCCTGTGAGCCCTCAGTCTTTGCGCCACTAGCTCTGCTGGCCACAGTGCACCAGAGACACTCATGTGGTACCTTGGCAGTACCTTTATCAGTAGATATGCCACTTGAATGTCCCTTCACTTCCCAGGCTTTGGTTTTAAAATTAAGTGGAAACCTTCTTGACTGAAGTGGTCCAAAGTGTTGAGAACAACCTCAAATCCTTGCAGTCCAGTGGGAGCAAACCCAGCAGTTGCTCTCCAGTGCTCAAGCAGCAGCCAGGTCATGTTGCCACATTTGCAGGAGGGCAAAAAAGCCTTGAGTAATGGGTAGGTGGGAACATAAGTGATTGCCACGTAGGACAGGGAAGAAAAAAAAATTAAACCCTCAGGTGCTTTCACAAGCAAGACGAAGCCAGAGGCAGCTGCCTTTTGCCAGCTGTGTCACAGCTGGAGCCACTGGCCCTCACTGCATTTGCTGCGGATGACAACAGGGCCCTCTTGCCATCACTCTACTTATTGAAACACAGCCATCACCACCACTTAATGCCAGGCACCACTTCTGTCAGTGCTGTGCTGCTGTCTGACCTGGGGAAGTGGAAAAGGCTTTTGGAAGCTGGAGGAAAGGGAGTATAAGTGCTCTGCTGAGTTTTCCTAAATTAACTGCTCATTCTCAAACCTGGCACTGTCTCCAAGAAAGAAGCAGCAAGAAGTAGTGAAGCTGCTCACTGGAAAAAACCAGCTGCTTCCCAGGGACTGCAGACTGCTGCCTGGCTCACCCCCATCCCCATGCTCACATTACCCACTACAGAAGTGCAAACACCCTTTTAGGGTTGGTGCTGCCACACTCAGCTTCTGTGTCTTGTGTCGCTGGCAGGCAGGGTGCTGGGGCTGCCTATCTCACCCAGGATAACCTGCAAGGCACGAGGGAGACACAAAAACTCATCCTGCTACAGAGGTGAGAAGCACAGAGAGAACCCCTTCCCAAAGCACAGGGCAGCTCAGAAGGAGGCTGCTCTCAGTGCCAGAGCCAACAGTACCCTGGGATCCTTGCAAATCCTGTGCTGGGATGGCAGCCTTGTCATTCAAGCGTCCCCTCAGCTATCCGGAGCAAGTTGCTCTCCAGGCAGCAGAGCTGGCTACTCATTGCAGAGCAGTGGGTTGAACCTGGGAGTTGGTGCCACAGAGCTGAGCCCCAGCAGCACTAGACTCAGGGACAGCCAGCATGTACTTGCCCTGATGAGACAGGACCTCTGGGGTCACCATCTGGTCCTTGCCCATGCTGCAGACAGTTGGGACCCTGTCCCTGCTCTGCTTGAGGGCCAGGTGGCAGTTCCTCTCCACAGCCCTTTCCTCCTGAAGTACCACCACTGCCGAAGCCCACAACCCATGCAGGTCCCACTCAGGCAGCAGCAGTGTTTTAAGAGGGTACCTCTCCTATGCCACATGCAGCTCTGCCCTGGGACTCTAGCAGCCCTAGGAGCATCATTCTGCCTGGGAAGCCCTTGGTGCAGTGCAACAGAAATGCAGCCCCCACTGCCAGCTCTTTCCAGCCCCCTCACATTCTCCCCTGGTCCCTGCTGAGTGTCTGGGTGCAGGTGCCAGCACATCACCCAGCGTCAGGGGCCACCACCCACCCTACCTGCTGCAACTCACCCCTTCAACCCAGCACCCGTAAGCCCTACCCAGAGGCTCACTGTAGAACACAAATCAGCGCTTGAAGGCTATCTGCCACCTGACTGACCTGCAAGTAGAGGCAAATCAGGACCTCAACCAGGGCATGGGAACCCAAATGGGGCATACATGGTGACATCAGGCTCCAGGCCTCCCTTTCCCTCTAGCCCTGCATTGCTGGCAGCATGTCTCCCTGCCTTGCCTGGAGCTGTGGCTGCTCTGTGCCCCACAGGTGCACAACCTTGGTCCCAGGCAGCACCGTCATGGTGGAGCTGAGGATGCTGGGGATGACTCAGTGGCCAACCCCCCTTCTGTTGCCCAGGGTCTTTGCAACCCTTTCCTCCCTGTGGCTGGGGTCACTGAGGTTCCCTCTGGTCACACATGGGACAGTGGGACCTGCTTGTGGTAGGAGGCCATGCTGGGCAGCACCATCCTGCCCGCCAGTGCTGGACTGGCCTCACCGTACATAGAGGCACCTGCAGGTTTCCTGGCCCGGCAGCAGTGGGCTGTGAAGCGTCTCCAGGACTCAAGTGTCTTGCCAGACCAGATCCAGACGCCAGAAGTAATGCCCACCACAAGGCACATGAAGTACTTGAGCATGAAGACAGCATAGTCAGGCTTGGGGTGGTGGGGGTCCCCTGGGCAGGAACAGTTCTGCGCCTGCTCCCATGCCTCCCGGTTGTGCTGCTCGTAGATGTAGCAGGCGATAACGATGGTGGCAGGCACAGTGTAGAGCACAGTGAAGATGCCAATGCGGATCATGAGCTTCTCCAGCTTGTCAGTCTTGGTGCCGCCCTGCTTGATCACACTGCGGATGCGAAAAGCGAGATGAAGCCAGCCAGCAGGAAGAGGCTGCCAGTGAAGAGATAAACCACAAGTGGTGCCAGCACAAAGCCCCTTAGGTTCTCCAGGCTCTGGTTGCCCACATAGCAAACCCCAGCCACTGGGTCACCATCCACAGAACTGAGCGCCAGTACAGCAATGGATTTGGCACTGGGGATGAGCCAGGCAGCCAGGTGGAAGTACTGAGCATAGCTAGCAATGGCCTCGTTGCCCCACTTCATACCAGCAGCCAGAAACCAGGTGAGGGACAGGATGACCCACCAGATGGAGCTGGCCATGCCAAAGAAGTAGAGGAGAAGAAAAACTATGGTGCAGAGGGCAGGGCCTGTGGTCTCATAGTGGATGTGGTGGTGTTCTGAGTTGCAAGCCACGTTGGCATGGCCTGCCACCAACCGCACAATGTAGCCCACGGAGACAAACAGATAGCAAGCAGAGAGAAAGATGATGGGGCGCTCAGGGTACTTGAAGCGCTCCATGTCGATGAGGAAGGTGGCCACAGTGGTTGAGGTGGAGAGGAAACAGAGGATAGACCAGAGACCAATCCAGAAGGTAGCAAAGGTCTTCTCATCTTGAGTAAAGTAGGGCTGGTAGCAGGGGATGGCACAGTTGGGTACCTGCCCAGTCCTGATGCGGTTGTACAGCGGATGGGACTCCTTGAAGATGGGGATCAGGGGCGCTTTGCACTTGCAAGTCCGGCCACAGTCCAGCCCTGAGGGGCGCTGCCCATCGAGTGGCGTCAGGTTTTTGGCTGCGTCCTTGGCCGGGCGTGTGGGTTTCCCGAAGAAAGGCGGCAGGGTGGTGACTTCCGTGCGGTTGTATCCCATGCAGAGCACCTCGGTGTCCCCCAGCACCGGCAGCCTGTCGCAGCTCATCCTCTCGGGCCAGGCGAAGCCGTACTGCTGCATGATGGGCGAGCAGCCGGCCTTGGCCCGCTCGCAGACGGAGCGGCACGGGGGCAGCGGCTTGGTGTAGTCGGGCAGGCAGATGGGGGTGTACATGCTGCAGAGGAAGAAGCGCAGGTCCGGGGAGCACTGAATCTCCACCAGCGGCCAGAACTGGTGCACCTCCAGCCCGGCCTCGTCCTGTGTGTCGTGGTTGAACTGGTTGGGCATGTAGGTGAGGTTGTAGCCGATGCCCTTGCACATCGGCACGGTGATCTCCTGGCACACCAGCGCCTTAGAGGCGGCGCGCCCCGCCGCCGGTAGCCCCAGCAGCAGCGGCAGCACCAGCGCCAGCAGCACCGGCAGCCCCCGGCCGCCCATTGCCGCCGCGCGTCCTACCGCCGCCGCATGCCCCGAGGACCTGTGGCCGCCGCCGCCGCCGCGCTGGGAGCGAGGCCGCGCCGGGACCGCCGCTGCCGCCTTCACCGCCACTCGCGCTCTGGTGCGAGCGGGCGCCCCCGCGCCGAGCCGCGCCCAAGCTCCGCCCTTAGCCCCGCCCGGGAACGCCCCGGGGCCGCCCTCGCCCCGGTGCCCGGCCGCCGGCTCCGCCTCCGCCCCGGTGGCCCGCCGCCGAGCCCACCCCCGCCCGGGCAGCTAGTCCCGATGCGGCGAGACGAAACGCCGCCGGCACACCGCACTGCCGCGGTGGCCTCGACCCGGGGGAAAGCGGGGCAGTGAAAAAGTGACGGTGCTGCCTGACCGCTAGCCGCTCAGCACTCTCCCCTGGCTCCCTGTCTACGGCGGGGAGCCTGGACGGATCCGAGTTCCTCGCCCCCTGGGCCCCTCTCGAAACCCCGGACCAACCCCCTTCCCCAGCGCCAGCCCGAGCCGGCTTCCCCTTGTCGTCGTGGAAAGCAAAGCGGGATGGGGACAGCGGAGGAGAAGGCAGGAGGCGTCTGCGGTGCTGCTGCCGCTTCGCCTATTCGGGCCCTTCAGCTTCTCCCGGTGGGAAAGAGGCCGGGGCCTCATCCCGCCGTAAGTTGATGGGGCGGGGAAGGCGAGAAACCCGGGGGCTGGGGGAGGCGCGCAGGGTCCTGCTCCGCGTTTGCCTTGCTCCGGCAACCGCACAGCAGCCGGGTACAAGGGTCACGGCAGCACCTCCCGCTGCCGCCGCTCCCCTGCTGCCTGCCGGGCCAGCGCTCCAGCCTCCCGGGAAGCTGAGACGCGGCGGGGAAGAGAAACCGGGCCAGGCTGTGCCCACCCAGCCGGCAGAGTGCAGCCAGCGGCTCTAGCACATTCCCGGCCTGGGCTCCCGCCGGCTCGCCGCTCGGGAGCCGCAGGGTGATGGTTCAGAACGCTTTCTTCACTAGCCGGCGGCGAATGGACCAAGGTAGCTCTTTGAGAGACTTTGCTCGTGCCGAAGCCCCCTTCCCAGCGCTCAGAGAAACACGGGCTCCTGCGGGAGCTACCCAACATCAGGAACTGCAATCTGTACACTAGCGAACACCTAAATTATCGGCCCGGTTTTCAACGGTCTCCACTGCTCCTGAAGTTCAGGGCACACAGGAGAACAGACCTGCTTCAGAAGCCAAATTTGGGGATCACAGGCTGCACCCACTCTAGCAGTGCTCATATGCTAGCCAAGGAGGAAGGCTGGCCCCAAGCCCTTGAACCACAAGCTCCTCACTCCTCAGTGGATGCAGACGTATGGGCAATCTGGACCACAATACTCACACCCCAGCATTGGATCAGCTAGTCAAGACAGCACCCGCAGCACACCACCCACAGGGGCTGCTCACATTCAGGGATGGCTCACATTCAGGCCTGGTGCTGTGGAACACCAGCACCTAAAATCCCATGCACCCAATATATCTCCAGCTGCATCCAGAGCACAAAAAGCAGACTCAAAGCATGACTTAGCTCCTGCCCTCCTCCAAGAGGTAAAATCTGGCTTGCCTACCAATCTATGGCCACTATCCCTCATGCCACCAAATGCTGCTACCACAGCTACCACAGTCCTGAGGGATTTTAAGGCCAGAGATCTCATTACCACTTCCAAAAACCTCTGTGTCCACAAGTCCACCCAGCCTAGGTGTGCATATCATTTGGCACTCTTTTTAAAAAAGACAAAATATCTCCAGTCCCTACACCTCTGCTTTACACTTTAAGCTCTGCCCATCATAAAGCCATAGTGAAGAGAATTTCAAGTCACATGTTCCTTTGGAACATGGTGGCACAGCCCTGTAGCAGGAGTCATAACTTTTAATTCTCCCCAACAATGAGTTTCTATGAACTAGCAGCCCAGCAGAAAGCAATCATGGACAGTTTCATTATGGCTTTCAGATGATTATCCAAATTACAGCTGAGAGCAGAGGACAGCCTTTTTATTATCATCATTGCTGTACAATTAGAAAATGCTGATGAAGGTCCACAAGAGCAAAAATTCTCTCTTTTTTTTTTTTTTTCCTATTTTTCATTTTTATACACATTTCCTTGGGCAATATCTTCATTTGATTCAACACACAGTGGGGAACAGGTACATAGGTAGTAAGGAAGGAGATGAGGGGAAAATGGGGCAGCTCTCCAGTTCATCTATCAACTCTTGTAGCCTGGTTCAGGTTTCACCACTCCTCCAGATGTATCTAATTCTTAGAGCCTGGCTGTAAATAACGCTGTGTTTGCTACACTGGGGACACATAAAATCCAATTAAGAGCCAGGTAGACATCTGTTGGCTTGCTCTGTGCTTCTGTTTCCCTTTTGTCTTTTCTATGAATACATAGCAGAGCAACCAGAACAGCCCTGTTATTCATCTACAGCACAGTATGAGAGCACAGTGCTTTATGTGCATCCAGCAGTATCAGTGACAGAAGCTGTGCTTACACAAAACCTACCCTGACAAACCCTGGAGACGAAAGAGAAACTGTTTCCTGTTCCTAAGAACTTGCTGTTGCTTAAAAAATGTTACAAATTACTCAGAAATCGCTTTACCTTTAATCCGTATGCAGAGGTGTTCAAGAAGTTCCACCACGCTAGACAAGACTGCTTGAGAGTCCATCTGGTCCCTGCTCCTGGCTCCAGCCCAGAAGACATGGGCTTGGTCTGAGAACATGCCCTTACGGACATACCTTCTACCTGTTGAGGCATTTTCAGCTGGGGTACAGTGGTTCCTGGTAGAAGCAGGAAATTAAAACCGTGGTAAATATTCCTGTATTTGTTTTTTTCACTGCTATATTGTCAGGACTGTTTACCTGGACAAACCGTCTTTGTTAAGGATATTGTGACTCTTAAACGACTTTAGAAAAAGGACTAAGTGAGCTTCTTTTGTACAGACTAGCTATTGCCCTTGCCCTTGTTAGAGAACTCAGCAGATTTTTGCAAAGAGCTTTTCAGCCCAAGCTCTGGACAGAAACAAAGCCAGGGAGAACTAATCTTGGCTCTTGGCTTTGCCTGTACCAAAGCAGGGCTGGAACCGTCTGCCCCTCTTGTTGTAGGTCCAGCCTGCTGTCCCTAGCCCTCGACCCTCACTGCTTGGAGTAGCAAATCCTGGCTTTGTCTGCACTGATGACAAGTCTTCAGCTCCCAGGAAGGGAGCAGTGGGGGCCCAGCACAGGTGACTATGGGCTACTGGTGCTGGTAGGCAGCCTGCCAGTCACCCCAGCTGGAGGCTGCACCAGCTCAGGCACTGCTTGGATTAGCAGTGACCCCTGATAATGAACTGCATCAGCGAGGGGGTGCTTGGGACGCAGAGTGGTTTGCAGCAGCACAAGACTGGCATGGTTGTGCTTTACTGCCTGCCATAGGTGCAGGGATGGACATCCATCATGTCTGGCATCACAGTGCAGCCCCCAGCGAGCTCCAGCACAGTACTGCTACAAAAGGACATCAATGTTTCCCCTGTATGCAGGACATAGTTACATGCTGCATCAAGACAGGCATGTATCTGCTTCCACCCGTGGCAAGTGTTTGCATTCCCACCATTCTCCCAAGGCTGCCAAAACTGCAAACCCTGGCACTGAGACTAACCTCATGTAACTGGACCTGGAGAGGGGCTCCTAAATAAGACACCAAGGTCCCTGCTGCCCCACAGGTAGGAGGGACCCAGCAGGCAGGGAGACACATGCCTTCACAAGTGGGCAGAGCACAATGAGAATCACTGCTGGCATTTGCAGAGGGACCCTAAAACCCAAATCCTACAGAAGCACAACAGCAACAAGGGCAAACTTTTTCTCATGTGCGCAAATGATTTACAAGCTGTGGGCTGGGAACAGGAATTTAGTTTTAAATCAGTTAAGTGCTTTTCACCATGGATGCCTTGTTGAAACTCCCTCGACAGCCCTCACCTACATCAGTACTGTTTGGTTTTATACATACCCATACAATCACACACCTTAACGTATTGCAGGAAAACAAAACCATTCCAAACCACAGTGGCATCCAAAAAGCTACGTGGAACTAGACAACTTCTGAGTGAATTAATGCAAAAATTTATTTTTAAGAGTGACAGAGACTTTAGCAACACCTGACACAAGTGCTGCAGTCTGTAAAATGCTACCAGAAGTTCAGATAAGGCTAAAATAAATTGAGGAAGAGTGGCTGTACTCAAAACTCGTCTTACCAGACTCATCAATTATTACTTAACAATATTTGTACGTTTAAGTGCACAGAAAATGTACAGAATTAGTTTCCATTGGTCTCCCTTGGAGACTGGGACCCCTTTCTGTGAAGCACAGTTGGTAAAGCAAAGGGGTGTTCCTGTCCCAGGGTGCCACCACCACAAGCATACAGAAAGCAGAGGCAGGATCAGGGCCCTCACCCAAAGCCACAAGCAGGTCACTGAAGATAAGGAAGAGTCTCTGCCATGCCACAGCCTGGCCACCAGCACCACAGCCACAGATCTTCAGATCTCCTTGCTGCAATTCATGCACTGCTGAGATAAAGAGGAGGCATTTGACTTTCTTGGGCATACTGCAGCCTGCAACTTTTCAGATATGTAGTTTCTGAAACATACCACACTGTGCACTTTTTTCTTTTTTTTCTTTTTTTTTTTTTAAAACATGAACCCTTAAAAAAAATAAAAGTCCCTATAGTGAAGCTGACATGATAAATTATGGCCTTGGCAAAGCCCTCACTCTTCATTGGGCAAATACTTATTTATGGAGTTTCAAATTGTGGCTTATGTAACAACAGGGTGACTTTCAAAAAACTCCACTATGTATTGACCTGATAGAGCCTAATGGGTCCTTCAGAGCAATTAGGATTTATTGTGTTAGTGTCTATTGTGTACAGAGACCATTTAAAAAACATGTGTTATTTACCCAGAAGGCAGTAATGACTGTTTAAACACACAGCTGGGTTGTTTTTTTTTAAATGCTTGCTGCTCTATACATTGCAAAGAAGTTCCTTCAAGTATTTTTCAGAGTTAAATACTTTGCTCCACTGGGATGTCCAAGCAGAGTGATTGTACCACACATACATTTGTATGCTTATAGCTGTAAGTGACTTGAGCTCTCAGGAAAGCTGCCAAATGAGCAGACTTGAAGCATGAAATCTGAGATTTATTCTTGACCGAGGGGCCAGTTCTTGCCACTCTACTATTCTGAGCAGCTCAAGCCATTTCCCAGCTGAGAGCGCAGAGCATTTCCCACAAACCCTGTCTGATCTGACTGTCCAGCAAAGGTGACCCTAACAGCCTGAAGCTGTGAGTTCCATCACGGCACATCTGACCCTTCATGTGCATGTGAGGTGGGACTATCACCATGTTTCTGTAACCTACTTGGGGCCAGCATGCAAAAATGTAAGGGTTAGGCTTCCGAACACTGATGTAGATTTGAGAGGCCTAACCCCTGGCCATGTTTCTTGGCTGCAAAGCTTCACTGCCCAGCAAAGACTGCTGCTAGCATACACCAGCTTTGACCACAAGTGAAACAAAACCCCAACTCATAAATGGGAGTTATCAAATGCCTCTGTGAACTAATAATAATATAGTCCGATTACTGCTTGCTTTATCTTCAGACTAATGCTGTTATGACCAACACCATCTCTAAAAGGTATTTCCCATTTCTACCATCTCTTTTGCTACAAGATACCTCCTAGGTGAAACTGCTCAAAATAGTTCACCTTTGACACAATGCTTTTCCTGCCCTGCCTCAGGTCACAACCTTTGGGAACTTGTTTCTATTTACTTGTTTTACACCAAAATTAAACTAATACCTGTTATGGTACATTATTTCCAGGAACAAAAGTATTAAACAGTTTTCTAGTCCAGTGGAGAGACAGGTAAGAGGAATCTCTGGCTGAAAGCAGAGCAAAGTATTTAGCAAATACTTTGGAGTTAGGATGCAAGTTTCTAATGGCTGAAGTGCAAAATTCTCTTGAGAAAGCCTTCAAGCAGCCTGGACTGAAGCTGGTTGAAACTTGCAATTACTGTTTTGTGGAAAATTCCAACACTAAAACCAATGTAAAACACAGCAGTTTGTGCCAAACAGGACAAACTACCTGTACTTCTGAGAAATCCAGCAGCATCAGGAAAAGCTAGGAGGTTTCCTGTCCCAGTGTGGAAAATTCCTAGAAGCCCCTTGCCCGAGGATGCCTTGGGAGCACAGGATGGGGGAGGTCCTGAAGGAATACATGTGGAAATCCTGGAGTTCCAGGAGCTTGCTGCAAAACCAGGCAGAATTCAGTCAGGAATCAGCCCAGTGAGCACTTGCCTCATCAGTCCTGCCTGGATTTCATAGAAAGTTGGTCAGTCAGAACAGAAATGTTCCCAACAAACTTTTTTTATGCCAAACCAGCATTTTACAAAGAAACTGCTACAGGTGTGAACATCTAGGGTCATGGGTGGTCCCTCCTACTCTTAAAATTCTGTAAATTGGTGAAAAACATATGATAACAGCTGTCACTGTTATGAACAATTTCAGTCTGTGTTCAGAATAGTCAGAGCTCAGTCTGGCCTTTCCTGAAAATACAAAGCTTCATACAATCAGAATAGCTTTGAAACACAAACTGCTTCGACCGCTTGTCTCTACTAACCTCTCAAGATGCTGCAATCAAAGTTTTCTAGATGCAGCAAGTCTGAACTCTCTTGAGGCAACCTCAGGGGTTCTTTATTTCTAGAAATTATTACAGACCTGTCCTCTGTAAATTGGACTCTTTTATGACATGCCACATGGCCCAGTCAAGATTAGAGGCAATCAAAAATCACACCATGTTTGAAAGCTTTGTCCCATATGCATACTTACCTATAGCTCCTTAGGAGAAAGTTCATATAGAATACAGACCTGCTGTGTTTTCAGGTTTCCATGAACTAGTAAGTATCAGGGCTAGAGACCTCCGAAAACAATGTCCTCTCCCTGACCTTTTAGGCATTCTTGCTAGACCAGGCACTTCAAATTCTCCATATCTGCTTTTGACACCCTTGAAGCGCTTGACATGGGGCAGAAGAAATACTTGTAGCTGAGGCTTAGTGGGTCATGTTATTCATATCAAATGAACCAAATTATGTTGTAATGCAGATTTAAATCCCTGCATAATCAACATGTATTGGACACAAATAAAAAGAGACAGAAACAGATGAAAAGGCAATTAGCACTAGCTTGAACTACCTATGTTTTGATTACTTCCTTCTGCAAGTCATTCATGGGATAATGTAATAGGTCAAAGTGATTTTGGACAGGATATTGATAGCAACCTTCACATTGAGGCATTAGTTAGATGTCAAAAATTAACAATTTGCAAGTGATCCAGAGAGCTAAACCTTAAACAGAAACAGCTTTAGCAGACAGTAGTGTTACAGAATTGGAGCACATCAAGACATTGGGCAAAACAAGAAATCCAGTCTAAATCCTGAACCTCACTGCTATGTGCAGTGCCATCATGCAGACAACGATGTTACTTTGCTTGGGTATGCCCTGGTGATGCAAGACAGTGCTTCAAAATATTTTTCAATCCTTCTATAAGTGCTAGCAAGTGGTTGCCAAAAATCTTTGATGACCAGGTTGCATAGTTCTCTGACAAGCTCTTTTTTACGAAATTGATACAATCAAGCTGATTGTATCAAAAAAGGTGACAAAAAAGTTCGCACATCTACCGCAAAGGTGGGGTTCAGGCCAGCACCTTCCTTATCACATGAAAATGGTGAAGCAGCTTGATTCAGCTTTTTCTTCGGAGAAGTTTGTCCGGCTGCAGCAATATTCACTCTCTGTATGCATTTCCCTTACGCTGGTGAAGTGAACTTTTCCACTATTTGGGACAAGGGGGCAGTTGAGCCCTTCTCCATGGCTCCCACAGGCTGGCACTGCCAGCCCACCAGCTGTTATACCATCACAGGCAGACAGGATCCCACTGGGTGCATGCGGAGAAATTACTATGTGAGCTTCCACCACACGACTTCATTATTTGTCCCTCACTGTGCTAGGTGCTGAATGTACCTGCAGCACAAACAACTCTCAGCCTCAGCAGTAAAGGATAAGTAATTTTCCCTGCTTTTGCAGACAGGAAAGTTGCCTTATGCAAACGGAGCTGGGAAATCAACCCTTCAGTCCTGAGCTGGAAAAAGACCGTTATGGCTCCTGCTGCAGATGCTGCTCTCTGTTTCAGTAGAGCACATTAGGCTAACAACCTCTGGTGCTAAGCTGCAGGGATGCGAGGCTGTGCTGGCCATTCAGTCAGGGCCAGACTGATTGTTCTGGTGAGGCTGAGGGAGCTGGGGTTGCTTAGCCTGGAGAAGAGGAGGCTCAGGGGAGACCTAATTGCTGTCTACAACTACCTGAAGGGAGGCTGTAGCCAGGTGGGGGTTGGTCTCTTCTCCCAGGCAACCAGCACCAGAACAAGAGGACACAGTCTCAAGCTGCACCAGGGGAGGTTTAGGCTGGATGTTAGGAAGAAGTTCTTCACAGAAAGAGTGATTTGCCATTGGAATGGGCTGCCTGGGGAGGTGGTGGAGTCACCATCACTGGAAGTGTTTAAGAAGAGACTGGGTGGGGCACTTAGTGCCATAGTTTAGTTGATTAGATGGTGTTGGGTGATAGGTGGGACTTGCTAATCTCAAAGGTCTTTTCCAACTTGGTTAGTTCTATTCTATTCTAAAATATCTTTCTGGAAGAGGAGTATTCTGTAAGGGAACCAGGCTGATTCCTTACCTAGGATGGTCAGGCTGCATCCTGATAGGACTAAACATCCTGCTTTGGGAGAGGAAGGGACAGGAGTGAGGTGAGAAAACAGTGTAATCCTTTCAGCTGAGACTCTGCCAGGGATGTTGCTAATTAGCAGAGAGAGGATGTCTTCTGGCTGGTGAGAGACAGACACGTTCTGTGTTGTGAGACAGTGCCTTCAACCCACTCGTATCTGTGAGACATACGCTGTGAGCTCCCTGATGGTGTTTGCGTTGTGGGAGCCATCCCAGCAATGCCAGCCGAGTCCTTGATGCCCGCTGTGCTGCCCTCAGCCTCGTGTGAAACCCGTGATGGGATTTTGGATGGATCAAAAGCCTAGGTTGTGAATCTCATTTTCATTGTTTTGATACAATCAAGCCTACTTTGTGTAGACATACAGAGTGGCTGTGGCTTCCAAGTTGTGGAAAAAGATTGGTACTAGAGCAGCAACTCCGTTTCCTAAGCTTGCTCAGGTATCTTAGAGAGAGGAGTGTTGTACCTGTAGCTAACAAAGGAAATAAGGAAGTATTTTCAGTCTCAAACAGATGAGAGACAGTGGGTATGTGTGTGTGCATGTATCACTTTCACATGCTGAAGTTTGGAAATGTTTCCAGCAGGGACTACTAAATTTGGTCAATTAGTGTCTGGTCTAATTTATACTGAGCTGAATCCACAAGAGCCCACTTTAGGTTGTAGAGTTATGGGTGGTTTTGCTTGAGATCAGCATCTGTCCCAGCACTTCCAAGGATAGCCAAAACACTAATCCATTAGCTGAGAAGAGCCAACAAAACAACCATTAGGCCCTGCAGCTTTCCTCCATAGATTTTGTTTAGATTCCCTGGCAACATAAAAGGATTTATTCATAATTTTGTGTCACTGTGTACATTTGGGCTGAGGTGCCCTGAATTTCTCAGTACTTAAGTACATTTATGTGAGGTCAAATCTGCCTTATTAATCTTTCAACTTGGTGTGTTCCTGAGACACAGATAACCCTGCTGGGCACATAAGCTCCTAGTACAAGTAGTTCAGGATATGAGCTGAGGGTAGTAAGAGCGACAAGCCGAACTCTACAGAGTAGAGATTAAACAAACATTCAGCTGCACACTAAAGAAGCTACCCAAGACAAGCCAAAGCTGTGACGGGCTAAAATGGGCTTTAAGAAATTCTGTATGTACCAATGAAGGTCTCAGCGTGCCTGAGAGCTGGCACTGAAATAAGGGGAGAGGAGTGGAAGCATTTTTCAGACTTTCATGGAGAAGGGAGGGCGAAGTTTGGTCTTCAGCATGAGCAGATTCCTCACCACTGCTAAGCCGACAGAGCTGCTACCAGGCCTTGCCCTAAAAAGATCATAAACACCTGTATGGGTGATGTATTTTATGGGCAAAGAGAGAAATAACAAAAGCAGAAGAGAACAGCAGTAATCTTCTAGGCTCTGCTGGAGGAAGACAGAGAGGCCATAGACCAACAGCCCAGCTGCAAGGTGTGTCATGGCAGGCTGCAAAAAGGGACAGGGTTGCTTTAAAGCTCCTTGACAGGAGCACAGCGCTAATCCCAAAACCATACCCCTGTGCCCTGCTCTGTCTGCAAAGCACCTCCTGTAATTGGCTACAAGCTTTAAAGAATGAATCCAATTTACCTGCTACAAAGAAAAGCTAGATGAGGCCTCCCCCGACACGGTGGGGAAAGAAGGGCTGCCAATTCCCATCCCCAAGCTGCTCCCCTCCTGGCCGGATCTGGAGGGAAGGGGGAAGGGGCAGAGGTGGCAGTAAGTGCAGAAACAATTCACTGGAGAGCCACAGCGCTCTTTGCAGTTTGCCCACTAATTACTATTAAGCACTGGTTCCTTTTTGTGTTCCAAGGGGCGTCTTCAATGTGGCACTGCTTCTTGGGCCTTTCATGCGGCTGGGCTAACCCTTCAATAGCAACTTCAGCCCCCGCCTTGCTACCTCCCTCTCTCTTGCTCTCTCCCTTTTTCTTTCCCCCTTTGCTTTTCTGATAGTATTTTCTGTCCATGTTGTGTAAGGCCCTAAATGAATCTTGACTGCCCCTACAGCCGACTGGAGACGCACAAAAGCGGCCCATTCCAGTGGCCACAGCGACATTGTGTGCCCTAACAATGCACTAATTGGCGGTGACAAATGTGCGGCTGGGGAGGAAGAGGGGGCCGGGGACACACACACACACACAAGAAGAGGAGTGTGAGGAAATTAGAAACATGCTCTGCTTCGCATCTCCAGTGTCTCTGCCAGTCCCAAGAAGTTTGCTCAAAGGTGCCCCTCAAATTCCTGCCGAGAAGGGCAAAGCAAAACATTCTAAACAGGTGGCTCTGCAGAGCAAGAGATACGCAAACTCTGAGTCACCTCAATCTCTCAGGCTGAAGAGCTCATGTGATGAGAACACCACTGAGATATTCATGGGAAAAGATCGTACACAAAGCCAAGGGGATGCTGGTGCTGCAGCAGCCACATTCCAGTACCAGCTGAGCTGAGGACCAGAGGAATGAAAGGGTATCTGGTGGCCCCACCCAGGACTTCAGGGGAGAGACCAATCCAGTCTCACACTAAAATTCATCTGCTGTGAGCCCATGGACTCTGAAGAGCTGCTCCAGTTAGTCCTGGAGTTTGGAGACTAATGTATTTTATGAGTGAGGAACATACCTCAGCCTTACTTACTTGCTTTTAAGATAAAAACTCAGACAGGAAATGGCATGATCAGTGCTTCAGGGAAACAACTATGGAAGGCTCATCCAGTTGCCTAAGCTCAAAATTAATTCAGGCAGTTGAGGGATGTGGGGTCAGATGCTGAAGTGCTCAATAATCCCCAAGCAGTGCATGTCATCTTCCTCAGAGAACACAGAACACCAGCAGGTATGGAGCACCCTGGCTCCTGACAGGGAAAGAAAGGCAAGCTGGCAGCAACACTCAAGTTTATGAAGGGCTCTGAAACACCCCTTCTCAACAGAGAGGCCTCCGTTTCTTGAAGCTGGCTGGTTTTTGAGAAGCATTTTACAGAGGAGATAACTCCTATCTCTTGCAGAACAGCTGTGGAACTGCCATGGTGGGAAACACTTCCGCTAAGTGCTTTGACGAAAAAGAATTACCATCTCCTGCATCTGGAAAGAAGCCGAAAAAGACTGCAGTGGCATCTGAAGAGAGAACAACCATACAAGACCACCTCTAGGGAAAGAGACATATTTTTCTGCAGCAAGACTAACAAGTGCCATGTATTAACATGGCTTGGAGAATAAATCTTGCAATAATCTCATGAAGACCAGACTATGTGCAGGGAAGAAACTGGAGTGCAGACCCATGGACACTGGGCCTAGATTTAATCTTCTTGGTGTTCTGATTGATGTGGTCTGGCATTTCAGTTTGGTCCTCTACTTATAAACACTGAGTTCATCTGCAAAGTTTGATCCTCCAGCCAAGATGTTGACGGGAAGTCTATGTGACCCCAGTGTGAGAAGCAGAGCTGCAACAGCCTAGAGCTAAGTGTGCCAAGTCCAAGGCATGCCATGTAGAAAGCCTGGGGCACTTTGGTCTTGCTCTTTTCACCTCATGGACAGCCTGAGCATAATATTTTTCTTCATGTCATCTCTATGCTTTTATGGGCTCTTGTCAGCATGACAATGAAACACCAGAGGACAATTCATAGTATCATAGTATCAGTCAGGGTTGGAAGGGACCACAAGGATCATCTAGTTCCAACCCCTGCCATGGGCAAGGACACCCTGCACTAGATCAGGCTGGCCAGAGCCTCATCCAGCCTGGTCTTAAACACCTCCAGGGATGGGGCCTCAGTCACCTCCCTGGATAACCCATTCCAGGGCTTCACCACTCTCATGGTGAAGAACTTCCTCCTCACATCTAGCCTGAATCTCCCCACCTCCAGCTTCATTCCATTCCCCCTAGTCCTATCACTACATGATATCCTGAGAAGTCCCTCCCCAGCCTTCCTGTAGGCCCCCTTCAGATACTGGAAGGCCACAATGAGGTCACCTTGGAGCCTTCTCTTCTCCAGACTGAACAGCCCCAACTCCTTCAGTCTGTCCTCATAGGAGAGGTGCTCCAGCCCTCTGATCATCCTCGTGGCCCTTTTCTGGACACCTTCCATATCCCTCTTGTAGTAGGGGCTCCAGAACTGGAGGCAGTACTCCAGGTGGGGTCTCACCAGAGCTGAGTAGAGGGGGAGAATCACTTCCCTTGAACTGCTGGCCACACTTCTCTTGATGCAGCTCTTGATTCAGTTCAGACACATGCCTACTCCCAGAAGAAACCCTCATGTCTCTCCACTGCTTGTGTTAGACTCCTAAAATTTGCTAGTGGCAATACCCTCCCTGAGTCAAATCACTAGTTACCTGCTCTAAACAAAGGAAATGCTGCTTCTGCTTACCCACCCAGAGCAGGTGTCTACACAGCTCCTGCCCACAGGTATGGAAACATTCACATTAATTTCCATGGGTGCTGGAGAAGGGCCTTACAGAGTGAGACTTCTCTGCCCCCCTTTGCCCTAAGCTCTCCACAGAAGTACTTTATTGTTTTATGACAGCACAGTAACACTTGACATAAATCTCTAAGCACAGCTAACAATATCAATACTGTGTAAATACCTACAGTAGAGACCCATATTTCATTATGCTTTTCCCCTCTTCTACTTGTTATCACCCGGAGTTAACTCTGTGCTTGATGCACATACATTTCTCAAGGAGTCTGACAGTTTTGTACACTGCTGCAGGTCACGTCCCTAAACACTGAGAGCCCAGCTCTGGTTATTTCACTAAGACATGAGTGCTCTTCAGAAGTGCAGAGTCCAAGCCAGAACAGGACACTATGCAATATGTACACAACAAACAACATCCACCAGTATCACAAGCAATTGCACGCTGAAGTCTCATGACAGAATGGTGCTGGGGTCCCTGATTTTCCACTCTAACCTTGCTCCCATGGAAGTCTGTGTCCTCTACTCTCAGAGATCAGTGGGACTACCTTGCAGGGCAAGGCACAATTCACTGGAGAGACACCATCATGTTTCATAACTTGGTTGCTGCACTTCAGGTATGCATATTATTACATCTGTGAATGTTACAGAGATTCAGTAACTTGTATGTTTTCATTTTTAAACAACATTTATTCACCTGTAAATCAGAGATTTACAGAGTCGTTCTGGTTGGAAGAGACCTTTCAGAACATCAAGTTCAACCATTAACCTTGCACCATCAGCCTACTAATTCACCACTAAACCATGTGCCTCAGCAATACTTCTGTATGTCTTTTACCTACCATATTATACTTACATTAAAAACACCTGGGAACTTCAAAGTCAGTGAAAATTAAGCCCTTAACACAATCTCTTATCCAATTTCTCTTGCTTTCCAAATGAGCCTCACAACTTAATTTTTAGTATCTGAGGCTAATGCCTCAAATTCAATTACAGAAAAAATTATTTACTACAACTACTCACTGACTTGTTCGTATGTTTACAGCTTTAATGCCAAGTTATATATTTGTCCATGCTTAAAATGGTTGGAATTTACTCCCACTTGCCTTGGAGGCTTTGCCTGGTTTTACTTGCAACACCTGGTTATCTGAGATGCTTTTCACCACCTTCACATACTGGTAATGCTTAGGCCTCTAGATGGGACCAGTATGTTGGAGAGTGTTTAGTTGAACAAGAACTGTAAAAGGCAGTCAGTCCACACACACTCCACAATATTGTAGTTTACCTTCAGTGTGCCTTTCACTAAAAAGGTATAGTAGGCCTCAGACCTGGAAGATCCCTCTCTCCATCCCTAAGGAAGGAAGGAGGTAGCTAGCTCAATTTGGGTTAATCTGTTACTGTACTATAATTGGGATTGTATCATAGACATTATGGACAAGTTGAAAGAAAAAAACACAGCATTTCCTTGAGCCTGGAGTACAGTTCTGCACAAGGAACTTGTACAGTTTCATTTATTTTAGACAATGGCCCAGAATTTCATGAACTTGTGGACACTGTCACTTATTCCTAGAAGAGCTGCATTCCAGTCCTGCCACCTTTTAGAATACCAGTCAGCTTCCCATATTAAACCAAGCCATTAATTTTGCTCCAAGAGCTGCAAGAGTAACTTTTAAAAATGAACTGTCCTGTCCTTCCTGAGCTGGAGCTTGGTTTCATATGCTTGTATGAAATCATATTACGAACCAAGTCCCACTCATGGGACTTGGCCATAGGAGATAAACAACTCTCCTAAATCAACCCATTATAAAGCATTTAACAAGCAACAGGAACATGAAAGTACGAAATCCAAAAGACCAGCAGTCAGACCTAAGGTGTTATAAGATCTGCCTATGATCTGATACTCCCAAACACATAAGCTTATATGGTTAGAAAACACTGACTTGTCCCACAAGCATAAGGTGTATCAACTATGAAGAGAACAAGTGGGAGGATACTCTGTACCAGTTTGCCTTCCTTGCTAAAGCATCAGAAAGAGATGCCACTTTGCTACTCTTCCACAAGGGACATGGAGGGGGCACTGCCACTCACAGTCTGACTGGTGTTTTCTGTGGCCTGCTGTATTAAAGGCTATCTGATAAATGAACACCAACAGCTAACCAAACAACCCTAAAAGCAGGTCTTACAGGAGTGTGTGCAAGAGTTAAGGGCTGACAATGTAAGGTTTTATTGGCAGTTACACTTCACTAGAGGGCACAGCTTTCATGTAATGAATGTACAACAGGGAGAAAAATCCCACCACTCACTCCCAACTGAAACCAAAAGAAATGTTGCTTGAGACTCCAGCCTCAAGTTGCCCATGACAGCTATTGGAGTATGTCCATGACAACTATTGGAGTATGTCCTTTCAGCAGCTCATGTCAGTGACAGCTCATACACTGTAACAGAGCACAACATAGAGGCTGAGAAGGAGCAAGAAGAGAAGAAGCTGTGTAAATACAGCCACAGAAACACAGAAAAAGCATTAATAGATGAGGGGCGAGCAACTGATGTCATTTACCTGGACTTGAGCAAAGCCTTCGACACTGTCCCGCACCACCTCCTGGTCTCCAAGCTGGCGACACATGGGTTTGATGGATGGACCACTAGATGGATAAAGAATTGGCTTGATGGCCGCACCCAAAGAGTGGCTGTCAACGGGTCCATGTCCCAATGGAGGCCAGTGACAAGCGGAGTCCCTCAGGGATCAGTCCTGGGACCTGTCTTGTTCAACATCTTTGTGGGTGACATGGACAGTGGCATCGAGTGCACCCTCAGCAAGTTTGCTGATGACACCAAGCTGTGTGGTGCAGTGGACACGCTGGAGAGAAGGGATGCCATCCAGAGGGACCTGGACAGGCTGGAGAGGTGGGCACAAGCCAACCTCATGAGCTTCAACAAGACCAAGTGCAGGGTCCTGCATCTGGGTCGAGGCAATCCCAGGCACAAATACAGGCTGGGCAGGGACTGGCTGGAGAGCAGCCCTGAGGAGAGAGACTTGGGGGTGCTGGTGGACGAGAAGCTCAACGTGAGCTCTCAATGTGCACTTGCAGCCCGGAAAGCCAATCAGATCCTGGGCTGCATCAGGAGAAGTGTGACCAGCAGGTCAAGGGAGGTGCTTCTCCCCCTCTACTCAGCTCTGGTGAGACCCCACCTGGAGTACTGCCTCCAGTTCTGGAGCCCCTATTACAGGAGGGATGTGGACGTGCTGGAGCGTGTCCAGAGAAGGGCCATGAGGATGATCAGAGGGCTGGAGCACCTCTCCTATGAGGACAGACTGAAGGAGTTGGGGCTGTTCAGTCTGGAGAAGAGAAGGCTCCGAGGTGACCTCATTGTGGCCTTCCAGTATCTGAAGGGGGCCTACAGGAAGGCTGGGGAGGGACTTCTCAGGGTATCAGAGAGTGATAGGACTAGGGGGAACGGAATGAAGCTGGAAATGGGAAGATTCAGGCTAGATGTGAGGAAGAAGTTCTTCACCATGAGAGTGGTGAAGTCCTGGAATGGGTTATCCAGGGAGGTGGTTGAGGCCCAGTGCCTGGAGGTGTTTAAGACCAGGCTGGATGAGGCTCTGGCCAGCGTGATCTAGTGTAGGGTGTCCCTGCCCATGGCAGGGGGGTTGGAACTAGATGATCCTTGTGGTCCCTTCCAACCCTGACTGATTCTATGATTCTATGATTCTTTCCAGTGCTCCCTAGACTCCAGTCTCTGCTCTGTGTTGATGCTTTTTTCCCTAGCATCTCTTACAAGGTGAAGTGAGGAGGGGAGGTGGCAGTGAAAGGGGAATGAGATGTAATAATGGAATTTGCTCACCTTGTAAAGCAAATAAGGAGGAAGAGAAGGTCTTGCACATGGTTTTCTCGTGCAGCTTGTGTGGTCCTGGTCAAACATTAACTCCTTGCTTGTAGGTGGTTTCATCACAAGGATGAAGTCCAAAAGTTCCTGCAGGGGACAGGATTGACATTCCTTGTGGACTGCTGGTCATTCTAAGAAGGGGCAGGAGGACAGTGAGGGAGGGGATATATAATTTTCTTTGAGCATGGGTCTAGGTGTGGATTTCTCTGGGGGCCCTCAGGCATGGGGTTTAGGCCAAGGAGCTCCACCACGGCTCAGTGCTGCAATACTTACAGTCACCAAATTCACAGCTACAGGCTGCTGCAGAAGCTCCTCAGCTGGTGCAGTGGAAGAAGGAAATAAAGGAATCACGCCTGCTCCTACATTCATTGGTGTGAGCCCTTGGGATCAGTACTTCAGTGATCCCTTCGGTCCAGCTGGAAGATGCCTCCCTGTCTTAGCATTCAAGGCCCTGATCTTGGTCCCTTCTGGCAGAGGTCCACATGACAGACACACAACACAGAGCTGCCTCTGGAGCTCTGTATCCAAAGGTGCCTGGCAACACTATATCCCAACAAGCTCCCCTGGGAGCTGTTGGGAGTCAGTTCCATTAAAAATCCAGGCTTTCAAAAAAATGCTTTAGAGATTAATCTGGGAACCCAAACCCACAAACCCTGATGCAGGTATTGACAGTATGTCCAGAGACCTCCTGGCTCAGACCAAGAACAGTAAATATCATCATTAGCTTATATTTGGAAGGACTCACCAGCAGGTTAGCATTTCTAAGGAACCTAACACTCTTTCAAAGCTTGTCCTACCCACAGTGCAGTACCCACCACAAGGCAAACTAAAAAGGACGAGTAAAGTTTTTCAGTGTTTATTGAGAGTTGCCTTTGTACATGAGGGACTGGCGCTCTGATGCTGTCACAAGTGAACCCAAATAAACTCTCTCAAGTGTCAACAAGCAATTCAACTCAGTGAATTTAAATTATAACATTACTACAGATCAGTAATAAATTATGACTACTGCCTAGTAGTTGCAGATAATTTAAAAAAATCTTTGTCAAAAGTAAAAAACCAAAACAACAATGCAAACACAAGGACAATGAAAACACACATAATAATGTTGCAAATAAGTTAACAGAGTAGCATAAACATGTAATGGTATTCCAAAAATCTCAGGGTGCTCTGCCAGCAATGCTAAAGTCCATCACAAGCACTGCAGGCGAGCTAGTGCTCCAGCAGGAAGGAAAGTCCAGGCGGCCAGGGATGGCATCAGCCACCGCACTCTGCTGCTCGCACCTGGCTTCCCTCAGCTTCTAACTGCCTCAACTGGACTAATGTTGATTTGGAAGCTGCCTTTATCATTTAAAACCCTTCAAACACACATTTTGCTTGTGAAGTCTTACTTCTGCTTAGCTCAAGTACAAAGAAAATTGGTAGCAACTAACCTGATGTCACAGGTATCAATGCCATTAAAAAATCAGTCTGAATGCACACTAGTTTAAGCAAAATTGACTTTGTTGTGCATAAGCAAAACTGAAACAAACCCATTTTTCCCCCACCAAATCAATGCTGTGTATTCAAGGATTTATACTGGTTTAATGAGTGGATTATACATGAATAAATACTTGACAGTTGTGCACGAAGATGAAGCCTAACAAGCTTTGGTCCCAGAGAGCTGAGAGCTTTCCAGGCCTGGATTTCTCTGAAGCTGTCACAAGCAGCATCGTTGTGATTTGGATAAATGGCCATCCTAGGCAATTTGGATGAAATTGGCATTTTAAGATATGACCAAAGCCAGTGTGTGCACATTAGAGTTTTCAAGTAAAGAACTTTGCACATTATCATCCACGTGGTCTTCTTACCACATTGCTAAAATGCAGGGACAGCACTGCCATTTGTCAACCGGGATTCCTGCTACTGGTGTCAAAATATGGACTTAAAAGATGACAGTCATCATAGACATGTGCCCAGGGCTGAGACATGCTGGAAGAGTTAGCCACATAATTGAGCAAATAATGCTAAAATCTAAGCAAGTTAAGCCTCTCTTTAAGGTAATGCTGCTCAAACCTCACTGGGTTAGCCTTCAGGGAACCAGGATACATTAAAATAAAGCTTTGGGGAAACGCCTTCAATCCCAGAGTACTGGACCCAGCTGGGCAGGCAGGTAAGGAGCACTGTGCTGAAGCCGTTGACCACATGCTGTTGGCTGGCCAGTGGCTCCAAGAGGAGCAAAGCTACATGTGACCTGATTCTGTTTTAATGCTCAGTGCTTACTGTTATTGTACATGCATAGCTCCTAAAGGTCTTGCATAAGCACAACTGCATTTCTGGCTGAAAAGAAGACCAGCTAGTCTCGAAAATACAGGTAATAAAAGCCAACGCCATCTCAATGCTATCCTTTCTCGTATTTCCCCTCACAAAGCATAGATAGCAAAAAACAAAACTACTGTCATTACTCCTAGCAAGATGGAAACTGCCATGAGAAAGGGTTTCGAGCTCTAATATCAAACATGCTGCATCAGAGCAGGATGCTCTGGACAATATTCTCCACTTCTGAAAATTTAAGGCACCAAATTGAAGAAAAGTGAGGGGTTTCCATGCAGCTTGGTGTCTTCAGAGCTGGTATATGCAGCCTGTAGACCTTACTTCATAACAACAAATGAACTGACTTACTGAGCTGCCCCTGTCAAAGAGCATGTGCAGCCATGGGAAGGTTTCAGTTTACGCCTACAAGTTAATCAAACAGCAAATTGAATCAGGAAATCCAAAACAGATAGACACTAATATACAGCATTGTAAGGCACTCCTACTAGGGAGAGAAACGTGGAAGGCAAATTACCAAGGAGAGAATGATCAGACTCAACTGGTTCAAAAGCAACACAATGAACTATGCTGCTCAACATCTAGCTGAAAGCACAGCACTGTGAGCAAAGAGAGGGACAGAGACAATGAGAGAGAGGGGGGACTGGCTTGCAGCTGAGCAACAGAAAAAAGAGGAAAGATTATGATGATTCCTTGATTACATTACTTTTATATAGATCAACAGTTGGTTGCAATCCAGGCTGTGACCTTGGGAAGCCCAGGAAACTTGGTGGCTTCCGCTACAGTGACAAACCAAAATACAACTGCAGCTTTCCCACTGCATTGTAAGCAGACATCCTCTGACTTTTTTTTTTTTTTTTTTTTTAAAGCCTTTCAGGAGGTTATCATAAATCCATTATAATACACACAGTATCCTGATGTTAAGAGTAGCCTTGACAAGCTCTAGAGGTACCCTCATGATTCAATCCCAACACGGCCATCAGAACCTGTGGAGTACTGTGAAAAACTCAAGCTCCATTCCAAAAAGTACCTTCTCTCACTTATCTAGGAAACACTCACAATTCCTATCATGCCATTAATGAGCTCATATTGGTATGCACCAGCCAGTGTACTGCCACATCATAACCTCATCATTTTTCATCACGTAAAACAGACCAAAAAAAGCAGTAGATCCAAATGTTTCTTTTTATTGATATTTGTTATCTACTGTCATTGATATTTAAAACAGTTGTGCTTTGCATCCCCTAAGCAGGCCCTGCTTCTCATTTAAGAACAGCTAGAGAGTCAGGATAAAGATGAAAAGAGACTCGAGAAAGGATCTCAACAGTGTCCTAGAGTACAATTATCTCAGAATAACTAAACTGAGATGAGAAGTTTCTAAATAGTTGTAGAGGGTCAAACTATAGTCCACTGCAGTGAAACACCCTATTTCTCCACTGATTATAAGTTCTGTAAAAGCAAAAGTAGCAACTATATGCACAGGTAATTCCTCCTCCATCAGCTATGAATGCACCTTCTGTCTGAAGGAGACAAACAGCACATTTTGTTCTTGTTTCATAATTAAACGCTATTTTCCAAATTTATTTCAAGCATGGGTAGGATGACACTAGAAGTATTAATACACAATTTCACCTCTGTGTGCCAGGAGAGAGAGTTGTGCAAACTGGAGAGATCCCATGTACTTTTCCACCTGATGCCCACTCAGAAATCTGCAGAACAGAGCCATGTGCAAGCCATGGTCTGCAGAATGGGAAAGAGGAGCAGTGGGGACTAGCATGCAGAACTGTTACTACAGCAGAGACAACCACACAAGGGCACAGCAAAGCCTGAGAGCCAAACCACCTACAAAGCCCTGGGCTGAGCCTCTGTTACCAGTAGGTGACTCTTGCAGGAGAACTGTCCTTCCAGAATTAGGTCTTTTGTGAGTTATCAACATGAGCAGTAATTTGTTTATTCTTTGCCATGCAGTCCTGAAAAATGACCAGGGTTTGTTCCCACCTCACCTGCACCTTCTGAGGTGCATTATGCTTATGAAATGCAGTGATGGAAGATTTTACCTTACCTGTTCACATAGAATTACTTTTTTTGGATAGGACCTCTCTTGTGGAGAGGAAAGCATCTTCCACATTATCTGTGTTCCTATAACTACTGTGAGAGGTTATATTACTTTTCCAACAGAAATGAACACATATCCATTTTAGAAACTGACTTGTTTACAACACCACCAGATTTTAAAGAAATTAATCTGATCTGTATAGTAAGACATGCTCTTACATAAAGCTTTGAGCTCTGTGAGCATATCATGACAACACACTTCTGCTCTTTGCCTTTAGTAATAGCAGTGCCTATAGGCCCGTGACTAATTCCAGCAGTTTGGCTGGCATCATACTCTTTTTTTCTGTAAATCTCCATTAGCAAAGAAACCATTCTGTTATACCTGTACAAACCCAGGGTAACTCCAATGCTATCCATATTGTCATTCCAGAATTCAGCTAGAGAATCTAACCACCCAATCAACCGGTACTTTGGAGATCAGGATGTCTGTCAAAGTAACTAATTGCTTGCAATGCCTGAACCTTGATTCTCTAACTCCATAGGGTTTTTGACAGTGCACACAAGCAGCCTTCCCTAAACCAAGCTGGACATGGACCAGTGCTGTGAGGTATCTTAAATACTAGAGCACAAAGATATGAAACACACCACCTTTTTTTCATTAATGACCCACCTTTATGTCTAGAGCTAATTAAAAGAGTACTTGACACATTCTGACAGTTTCAGAGCTACTGGCTTTGCCACAAGACTAGTTGTAGTGACACATGCTGAAAAACATGGGAGCGTACTGTTTATTCAGCCAGTACCACTGCAGTTCCTGTTTGCATGACTAATTCCACAATGCTTCCCCAGTGTTTGCATTTGTGAACATGCAGGGAATTCTTCACGTGGGAATGGACTTGCAAGGAATATTACATGTTTAAGGATGATAGCTGAAAGCAACTCATTTCACAAGAGAAATGGTGAGCTGAGACAGAGAAATCATTGTGTAGGGAAAGCATTAATTTTGGTGACAAAGGTGCATGATTCACTGGGTTTATTAAACATGGGAGTCCCTATACTACTTTACCAAGAACATGGAAAAACCCTCACTTCTTTCCAAAGAATCCCACTGAGAGAAGGACTTCTGGAAAAGAAAGGCACTGGTTGTCTAATGTATACAGATATAAACATGCTTTTATATATATATATATACACACACATATATATAAGCTGCACGCAAATTTCAAAAAGCTCAGATTCAGCTACTTTCTTTGACTGGAGGCTGGAAAAAGTAACACCTTATACTCCAGTACAAGGTAACTTGTTGTAGCATTCTACCTTTTAACATAAGCACGATGCACCCTGTTTTGTTATTTAAAATACTTCAGCAATTAGTGAAGTGTTTCCACCATCAAGACTGCTTTCTGCCTTGAAAAAACAGCCGGCAGAATATAGAGGAAGCAAAGATAAGTAGTCTGCCTTTCCACAAGCCTGTGTGAGAGGAGGAATACACATGCATGTGACTGGCTTTTTTCTCCTGAAACCATACTTGCTTTCCGTATCTAGAGATGTGTGTATGTGGGTATATGTGAATTCATCCATACATAAGTAATACGCATATTACTGCAGGGTCTGGAGAAAGAGAATGTGCACTGGAGGGAGGACAATCTCCTAAGTGCTCACTGGAGGTTAAGCTGCAACAAATCAAACATAATGCCAGTGATGACATCTCCCCAGTTAAATCCACCACGTACTTCACTTTTGCAATATATGTAATTCATTGTGGTTAATACTTTCCTGTGTTCCAAGGAACTTCACTCTACCACAGAAGTTACGACAGAAGTATAAAATCCCTCAGAGCTCAGAGAAAGCCCAGGACGCAAGTTGTACATGAACACAGCAAACTAGCATTTCATCGTTTTGGAGGTATTTTCTAACTAACATGGGCAAGACCACCTTCCTGACTATCACTATCTCACTAAGAGATTCACTTTAGATAAACATTTAAAGTAAAATTTAGGAAGTAAACCCAAAACCAATGTGGACACTTAAAATGTAGTAAAACATGAGACTAGCAGGAGGTCAGAAGCAACTTTGTACTACTGGAGAGGGGGAGAAGACCTCACAAAGACTGAGAAACATCAGTATAAAACTCAATCCACCTCTGTGACAGAGCTTAAGCAATATACCCAGCCTGAACATAACCAGTCCCATTTATCTGCATATGGAGTAGCTCACTGGGGTGGTTACAAATATACAAACATAGTTGAAGGAAATATTCTGTGTTCTAAGTTTGCAAGCACCCCAAGTAAGGTTTGATGGGAAATACTTCTACTTACTCAAGAAAGTGTGATGTATAAATGCACTGATCCTTTAAAAACAGCTCATTTGAAACATGAGGAAACGGAGCCATCTGTCCACATAAGGATTTAAAATCATCCCTGTCCTACTGGGTTCTGTGAAACACCTTGGCAGAACCTCTGACAAGGCTAATAATAAATAAATAATACACATAAATAAGTAGATGATTCATCAATTCTAAATTAACAACATAAAAAATAATGCAGTTGTGGCAGCAAATAGTTTCTGCCTTGAGGAAAAGTCTTCTCCAGAGGTGGAAAAGAAAAAGTTAGGTGATAATTAGGTAAACCTAAAGCTTTTCAAGTAAACCACATTTTGTATGAGAGTTAGCAGCCAGACTTGAAAGCAAAATGCAGTTTAGCCATTGGTATTTCAAAGCCAACAAGGCTTTATGGCCACTTTGGCAGCTGCTATTCACAGATGAAGAACATCAGATATTAATTTGCAAAAGATTTCTGCCTGGCTAAGCTGGCAAGTTGCTTGAGCTGGCAGCTGGGAAAGGGATTCTCTTCAGGTTGGCCTCTGCCTTAAGACTCTCATGTGTTCTGATACGACAACTCAAACATGTTGCAAGACTCTTCAAAGTTCTCATCCATATTCAGTCGCCTCCAGAAGGACTTCTGCTTCTTCTGCAATTCTTTACGCACACACCTGGGGCATGGCACAGCCTTTACTTTGCACTCGGAGTGGAAGACAGCACCACAGCTTTCACACCTGCAAACAAAAATTAGCGTCAAAATGGAATGACAAAGTAAGACCAGAGCATGCAATGGACTTCACATGGACTGTGGGCAGTGTAAAACTCAGGACCATAAAATAAGTTGACTTACATCCATATGCAGTTCATAAAAATCTTTCCCAGCACTTCTTTACAGACATGTTTAGAATTATTAATATTTATCTTCTTAACTACCATTCAGGTCTATCACAGAACAGACATAAATTTTGTTTTATGAAAGCCAAGTTTGCTGCTTTGTTTTGTAAATGAAGATTAACAATATTAATTTTCATGAATATATATTTCAGCATTCACAACAGCCAAGACAAAACATTTTCACAGTATCACAGTATCACCAAGGTTGGAAGAGACCTCAAAGATCATTGAGTCCAACCTATGAAACATTTTCCTCATTGAAGTTCCAGTGGTCTCCAGAGGAATAGAATAGAATAGAATAGAATAGAATAGAATAGAATAGAATAGAATAGAATAGAATAGAATAGAATAGAATAGACCAGACTAGGTTGGAAGAGACCTTCAAGATCATTGCGTCCAACCTATCGTCCAACACCACCTAATCAACTAAACCATGCAACCAAGCACCCTATCAAGTCTCCTCCTAAACACCTCCAGTGATGGCAACTCCACCACCTCCCTGGGCAGCCCATTCCAATGGATAATCACTCTCTCTGTGTAGAATTTCTTCCTAACATCCAGTCTGAACCTCCCTGGCGCAGCTTGAGACTGTGTCCTCTTGTTCTGGTGCTGGTTGCCTGGGAGAAGAGACCAGCCCCCGCCTGTCTACAACCTCCCTTCAGGTCACCTGCTCTGGAAAGAGTAAAGTATAAAGCACTTCAGCAGCAGCAGAAGTCATTCCACAACATAAAAAATGAAACAGAAGTAAGTGATATTTTCTGCTCTGTGTCCTGATGAAGATTGGACTAGAATGACAAGATGGCATTCAAAACTGTGCCATTCTGTTCTCCAGTGTGATATCATGACTTCAAACAAACTAACTGCTTAAACAAGATGACAGGCTCATGTCGCGGGCTACAGCTAAACGGTTGAACATTCTCAGCTTTTCAATGCAAATCACCCTCTGTAGCAATGAGTTAAATCACTAGTGCTTTGTAACCAAGTGAAAAAAAATCAAAAGGATGACAGTGTCAGAGACACAAAGTCTTAGGTTCCAAATGGGTAACCAAATGCAGAAAGCAGCAAAACATCAAACTTTGGAGCAATTTTGAAATACAAATGAGGGCCACTGGTCACTCTGGTGATTCTGTGAGAAGTCTTGAAATGTCTTGCACTGTTCCTTTTTTGCAGCTATTGTAAGAAATTCAAGTGTCCATTGTCCTATTTCTAGTGTTGTGGGGGTTTTGTTTGCATTTTTTGTGGATTGTTTTGTTGTTTGCCATTGTTTTTCCTTTCTCTCAGAAGTAAGGCTCTTAAGACTTGAAGAAAAATGGAAAACATGATAAACAAACCCTGAACACTGAGAAGGCTTAAGGCAAACTGCAGTATTTGGAGAGCAGCCTGGCAGTACTAAGTCTGTAAGTCAGTACAATTAGCTACGCTAACTGTACCTGCATCTCACCCGTAACGCTTCCTGAACTGGCTACACTTTTTTATGCATGAATCCAAACATGCTCTAATTTTAGAAACCACTGAGCTTTGAGAAGGCTATGCAGAGGTTTGGAGAGGCACATTTCTAGCTAGCATAAACTGGTTAAAATAAAATAATGACGTTTACAGAGACAAAATACAGTGCAATAGATCAAATAACTTCTATATTCTCCTGCAGTAAAACTTGACTGTCTTATTTCTAAGTTCAGATAGTGAGTTTGAACCTGGTTCTGAACCAAGAAATTGGCTCACAATTCATCATTTCTGCACTCAGAGAGTTTGTGTGTTATGGCCCTGATCCTCTGAAGCACACAAATAGGACTCATATCCCAGTGATTTCCTTGTGTTTACTGATCTGCCAACAATTAAGCACGCGCTGGATGCTTTGCTGGACTGGGCTGCAAGCTTTGCTGGATTGGGATCTCCACAGACAGACACTAATGGATGAGGGAGAGAGAGAAGACAGCAGTGTCTTGAAAACTTTACATCACTCTGAAATGGCACTAATGGTGATTTTATCAAGCTAATTCTGTCTTGTTAGTCAGCAATTTACAGTGCACTGGAAGTTGCTAGAGGGTAATGATTGACGAAGAGTGTGATTTTACACTCTCACACTGCCACTCCCTTCACCTGATCAATATTCTCCACAGTATGCATAGAGGTGGCAAAACTTACCAGAAATTGCTGCTGAAATTGATAGAGCTGTATGAGAAAGGAGTCAGTGTACCTGCTCTCCAGGCCATCAGCAAAGAAAACAAAGATTGATGGTGTTTATTATGAATTCATTCTGCAGAAATAAGCTTAATGCAAGAAAGCAAACCTCTCTCACATGACTCTGAACCGTAAGAGAGAGAAGAAATGTCTGAACTGTTATTTGTTACGACTGTTGCAATAACTGAAGTTCTGACCAGGACCCCACACTATCAGGCAGTGTCACACCAGAGGCAGTGCAAACAATCAGCCCCAGACTTCACAGTCCACTCCACTGACAGCTATCATGACCATTGTTGGTCCATTCCGGTGCCCTTACCCCTGAATGCCACTCTCTGAATTCCTATTTTCTGCTTTCCCAGATAAAGGCTAATGTACTGCAAGCTCCAGCCATGGGGAATGGATGACAACAAAACAGCAGCCTGGAAGAAATGTGCCTCTGAGTTTGAGAACAAAACTGCCTCTTGCTCCCCACAGGGACAGGTAGAGAGGGTATCTGGGTCAACCTTCTCTGCATGCTTGTATCCCCTCACTGCTAAAGAAAGTTACCAGGGCCAGGGGGCAACACTGATCTTGATCTACTTTTGTGCAAGTGGTAAGTCATGCAGCTATACTATCCCAAGGAATCTACAGCTCTGCTTTTCATAATGTCAGGTACAGTCAGTCTTAACTGACCCTGGAAATGTCAACTGGTTGACCTTAACTAATCTCACTGTGAAAAATTTTCCAGTGATACCAAATAGCCCATGAAAATTATATTACTTCTTAGAATACTACAGAGAGGTGCTTATCTAATCCTGACATCTAATTTTATCCCCATATGTGAGTTTCACAGTTTTTCTTTACTGTTGTTTTGAAGCCTTGATATTCCAAAAAGCTTTTATTTCTCAGGAGAAACAAACAAAACAAAACCCAAACATTTTTGTAGTCCATAAAAGGCTCACTCAGTAGTTCTCTGCACTTTGTTATCTTTCCCCTAACCCACGTTGTTGTCATAGGTAATTTCACAGTTCTGGTACCATTTCTGAATCCTGACTTCTTTGGCTACAGGCCAAAAAGTCCCTGCATCTTTTGTGAGACTTCTATATATCACTAGTAATAAGCTGATGAGCCATAGCTACTCAGGCCCTTCATGTTTCCTTCTTTAATAAATGATACAAATGATACTGCACATCACCAGTATCTTGTTACTTTTCAAACTCTATTTGAAGAACTGGTGAACACTGCATGTTGTTTTCATACAGACTTTCAGTCTTCTAAGGAGGCATCTAAAATAGTTTCCTCTCTATTTCAGTGTTTTCTTCTTTTCTTCCCTCTTTCCTGACCTACTCAATTTCTGTTGAGACTGTAAGGGGTTGTTTTATGTCTTAAGGATGTTTTACTTGTTTGAACATCAGAGTAACAGAAATGCAGATAATTAGTCGATCCTCTAAATAATTTGTATCACATCGAAAACTGCAAAAGAGAAAGGGCAAAGCTCTTCACAGCCAGACAAGCATTATAATGCTCTTATTATCATTACTACTTACGAAAGAGAAGTCTTTCTGCTTTAAAAGCATAAAATCATTCCTTGTATGCTGAGGAAATGCCAATATTGGTATTTCCCATTAAGTCTGGGCGTTCAAAACGTATACATATCAATGTGTGGTAAATTGTGAATTCTGGCAAATGCTTTTTATGCTTCCCACACAACCAACTGATTATAGTCATATTTCACCTCTGTACTGCACCACCATTTAGGTGCCCATGGGTAAGATCAGGTGCTCAAAGAGGCAGATGAAACATAAAGAGGCTTCTCAAAGGCCTTCTACTTTAGGCAGACAAAATAAACAAGGGATGATCACCTGGTGGCCCAGGATGTCATCTGAAAGACAGTTTTATTTGCCTCCTAGGAATCTTACAGGTCGACAAAACAACCAGCATGACTACCTTGGGATGAAGCTGGGGTTTATTAGGTTTAGCAAGGTTTATTAGGTGCCATGCACATGAGCTGTCTCTGTCTAGCTTACAAACACCAAGTGGGGAATCAAACCAGCTCATGGTTATGCTGTTCATCCCGAAATGAACGGATGGATGCCAGATATATAGCTATTCCCAGCCCACAAATGGGAAACAAGGTAAACTGGATTGCTCAAGGTCAGCCAGGAGCAATCAGAAGAGCTGATAAGGGCAAATAGCTCACCTGTCTCACTACAGTGCTACATTCACCACCATCCTTTCTGTCGTTATTTTATGTATTACCTTTAATTTTTTAATTTAAAACCCAGCCTTCCTCTGTGCCAGACCTTGCACTCATTTACTCAAGGGAGCAATCCCTTGGAAGGGATTTCAGTAAGGATTTCATTGACTGGAACTCAATTTGTTTCTTTCCCTTCATGTAGACTGAAAACAAGGTAGAATATTATGTTTTCTTTAGATGATGCTATACATCCACCAAGCATCCAAAATACTAAGCCACCTGTAACTAAAATAAACCTTGTCCAGACATTCCAGCATGATCACTATCCCACACTAAGCATATGTGTCTGTCTGGAAGCATATCTGAATTGCTCAGCTGTGAATATCACAGACATGCGCCTCAAAACTCCCAGAGAGTTTATTAGAACACAAAGAAAAGGAAAACGAACTAGCCTGTGTTCACTTACAACACAAAAAAAAGCCCCAAAGACAATCAATGCCTGACACACACATGAAGCAATATTATTACAGTTGCCTAGGAACCAACACAAGGAGCCTGCCTAAGGAAGGAGGGCCATGTAGTAAATGAATGGAAGAAAGTTGGTACTAATGTGACATTGATTTGTCCCAGTAAGAGCTTGTTAAGATAATGTCTTGTATAACACATTTAAGATCTTTACTAAACACATGTTTGTATTTAAAAATACCATACTTGCTTTTGAAGAAAATTGCCTCTGGAGAAGGGGGGAAAAAAAAAAAAAAAAAAAGAAAGAAAAAAAGAGGTCAGCCCCCCCTGAATAAAGTTCACTACCCAGCCTCTCAAATTATTACATGACTGAACTCAAACGATTAATTCAGGGAGCCTGTGGTGATGCAAAGCACATTCATGCTCTCCTTTCCATATACCTGCACATCAGATGGGGATTACCCTTGATATGGCAGCAGAGCTTGAAGAAGCTCATTTATAAGGCTGGGTCAAGGGCTGGCCATGGAGGGTACAAAAATAGTGGAGACAACTCTATTTGTCAACTACTGGCCCTGCTAGTGTGCTGGGGGAACTGATGCAGAAAGAGTGAGCTGGTTATGGGTGGCAGTTAGCAAAAGGTGTACAGGGAGTACTAGCCTGCACCAATGGGACTCACCAAGTGAAGTGCCTGGAGTTTGTACCTCTGTAACAGCCACAGGGACCAACCTAAGCACAGCCTGATGCAGCACCTGTGACCAAAACTACCACTGCTGCTCTAGTAATGCCACTGCAGGATGGCTGAATGTCATGTTAACTGGAGTCTGTGCATGAAAATTGCCAGACCGGGGTCTGCACACTTCTACCTGGCTTGAATTAGACTGAGAGGCTGGAGAAGTGCCCCAGGCAGGTGGGAAGGATGGATGAAAAAAGTCCTGCCCTGGCTTGGCCATCTGGGGCTTGTCACTGGCTGCCTCCCGACTGCACTGTCTCTTGCTCCTCATGCTGTCATGCCAGCACCCACTACCAAGACTGACATCCAACAGATGTTCAAAGCAGTCAGGCATTAAAGCCTACAAATACGAGGAAAATGGGCAGCTCACTAGAGGGGAGAGAAAAATCACCAATGGGCTGACCCTCTGTGTCAACTTCTCCATTGCTACACCCAGAGAAACCAAAGAACAGGCTTTTTTTTTTTTTGGGTGCTCGCAGAACAACTTGTTTTGGGATGGAAATCCTGTGATTAATCCAGGATTTAAGCTTTTAACAAAAGAGAAAGGCAAAGGCATCTGGACTTTGTGCCATAATGCTGAACACATGCCTACCTGAACCCAAGATGGAAAAAAAGGAAGCTATTGTTAAAAATAAAATAAAATAAAATAAAATAAAATAAAATAAAATAAAGTAAAATAAAATAAAATATATATAAAAACAATGAGATTCTTAAGGCAATCTTGGAAGTTCTGAGCAGTTAGTGTTGGCAGTGTTGGCTTTTATGGGCTAAAACGCAATTGAAAAGCAGTTGTCTGGTCTACACGGAACCATATTTGGTAGATGGAGAAGCCTTTAAAGGGAAATTTGAATGAGGAAGGAAGAGGAAGAATTTAAATTTCTTGACTGTAAGGTTGAAAATATCTAGAGTAAGAAAGAAGGCACAGCAGGGAAGCTGCAAAACAGAAACTGGAAGTGCAACGGCTGCCATGTTCAGACAGCAGGGAAGAGCACAAAGCAGCACTGCAGAGATCACAGTATCATAGTATAAGTCAGGGTGGGAAGGGACCACAAGGATCATCTAGTTCCAACCCCCTGCCACGGGCAGGGACACCCCACACTAGATCAGGCTGGACAGAGCCTCATCCAGCCTCGTCTTAAACACGTCCAGGGACGGGGCCCCAACCACCTCCCTGGACTCCTACTTGAAATAAATAACTGCCTTTACACTGAATGCTCTAGTTAATACCACTCTGATATGAGGCAGGTAAAACTAACCTCTAAAGCTAATTTAGTTCCAAAATGCTTCATGAAAAAGTGTATTTTATCTCTTCATATATTTTAGATAACATTACTGTACTACCTTGGAGAGACAAAAACAGAATCTGAGCCAGGAGACTGACCACTTTTGACAGATTGAGGTGAAATTAAATTATCAAGAAAACTTAGCATCTAGTTAGGTGCCTATATTTCTTTAAAGAAGTGCTGAGCAGATCACTTCAGTGTGCTTTGAACCAACTATTGACATCTGATAAGCTAAGCTCTTTCTAAAATGAGGTGCTAAGTACTAGCACAGCCCAGGTGAACTGGGTTTGGGTAAGGCTGTCTAGCACAAACCAAACTGATCAAAGCAAGAGGGACAATGATGCACTTAGAGTGATGCCTAAACTCTACATTACATTTCAGTCTCTCCACATAATACCCATCTTTAACAGGCTCAAACCTGATTTTGTCCAGTGATGCAGCATCCATAACACAGTAAGCTGCAATGCTGAAGACTCTGGTAGGCACATAAAACTAAGCTCAGCGTCAAAGCCTCTAGTCAGACTTCTTGGCTTGTATATTTGCGTAAAGCACATTCATGAGTCTTATCAAGATGGTGGCGAAAGATTATGGAAGCACTGAAGCTGGTTGATTCAGTCAAGCCTGTTCTGTGGCACATCTATTTTAAACTTGGGACTTCTGGTTTGTATCTTAAAAGCTCTACATGTCTTAACTGATCTGCAGAACAAAACAACTTCACGAAGTGAAAACAGTTGAGCTTTGATAAATGAGCATGAACACAAAAGAGCAACTCTCCATGGTTCACATACATCTACAGTCACAACATAAAAGGCAAGGAATTGACTAAATAGCTTTTAACCAAGCAAGCAACTGTACAGCAAAACACCACAATCTGCCTGTGAAAGTAGTCACTACGATGCTGACACACAGATGAGACCAAAACTTTATTAACTGGGCAGCTTATAATAATCTTAACCGTAATTATAATTATTTAATTACTGAACTGGGCAGAAAGCCTTTTAAGTTATTCATTCCATTCTTGTTCCAGTGGTATTTTTCTCAGTATTCCTCAAGATTTAAAAGCTGTTAAAAATTGTTCTAGGTTATAAAGCAAATAAAGCCACACATTATAGACAACAGTACCACTACACAGGTATTTTCTTTTCACAAAAACTTTTCATTATGATAATGAAGAACAACCAACATCAAAATAACTTGAGGGGCAGTGCTTGGCTGCTAACAAATGGGCAAGGATAGCTCTGAGAAGCAAATTTATAACCAGGGATATTTCAATTCATTTCACAACACCTGCAAAAACATAAAATGATCCTATTCTGTCACTAATTTTATTTTTATTCGGTGAATTTAAGCCCCAGAGCAAAGCTGGTCCAAGAAATTAAACAGGAGGTAGATACTCATGGCAGGCTGCCAGAGCTCCAGCAGAAGAAGAGCTGTAAGAGTTTACATTAGCTGGTAATTTGGTCTACGAAATCTGCAATTAACTCAGAAGACTTTAAATACAGTTCTCATGATTTAAAGGCCTTCAAAAAGATGCCAAAATTGTGAAGTGTAGGAAGAACTCTGATGAACTGTTATACAAATATAGGTAAGACAGAAAACAGGGACTGACTGGAAGGAGCATCCAAAAGGATGGGACAACTTTTAAGAAATCGTTTAACCACTGAATCACAGCTTTCATTAAGGACTATACAGAACGGCCACCTCCCAAGAAAAGCCTCAGAAAGGAAATATCAGTAGAAAGCTTATGACTTTGTGAGGGCCACCCTTATATTCAAGGCAGCAAACTGTTGCACTGTATTGTTGAGCAGGATGTAAAGAGCCTGCCAAACACAGCCCACAGACCCGCTAATTAAGTGAACTGATTGTGTTTGTTTTGGAACTGTTTGCCAACAAAGGAATGTGTCATGCTGATTAGTGAGAGAAGGGTATGCAATATGTGTATTCAAACCCTGAGGAGTACATAACCCAGGTATTCATCCTATTTGTTCAAGTACCGACAGAAACTACTCTCGGGCAAATAACCTGACCAAAGAGAAACTCCAGCCCTCAAGAGACGCGCTCCTTTTCTCTCAAGCTGTAGCTATCTAAAGAAGATCTATCCTTCATGAATTCCTGTGGAAGACTGCTCCAAAAAATGCTGAGGATATTTTGGAGAGAAATAACCTTTCCACCTCAAAGCTGACCTAGAGACCATGAAGTGGGAAGGTAGCAGCCAATTGACAACCACCGTGGTCCCTCTGCCAGCTGTCAACTCTTCTCTCCAAAGAGCAAGAAAGGTCAGGGAGGTAGCCAGAAAAACAAATGCCAACACAGCACAGACACACACAAACAGCCCTACCCACCCCCAGACTTCATTTTCAAGCATTCATCAGAGAAGTGAAGTTTGCAATAGCTGTCATGCATCCACTGTTGAATATTTCTAACCTAACAGCCTCGTTTCCTGCTAGAATTAGTAGCATGCTCAAAAGGGAATGAGCAACATTCAATAGGAAAAAACCACATGGTCCTCAGAGCTCAGCTGCTTTTCCCTCCATAACTCAGCAGCCATAGCCACAGTACTTGGCAGTCTAGTATGGAGTATGAAATGTGAATACTGTGCTGGAGACAGAAATTCCAGAAAACCAGGATGAAGAAAGGGAAATGCAACCAATTCTCACTGCACACTGTGGACGCAGAAGAGTACAATTAAATCACAAACATGAGCTGTTTACTCAGAGCACTGTACGACACATAACTAAGAAGGAAAGCTGAACACATCATCAGAAAGTGCAGGTATAATTGCAAGTCTTCACATGAACCTTTTGTATTTTGCCATTCCATCTGCCACAGGTAACGCTGTGCATCTACCTCTTTCTAACCATTGTCATCGTAGTGCTCAGATCGCTCACGTTAGAAATCTCATCTGTAAGAAATGGAAACAAACACAACCCCCTCTGCCTGGCTTTATCCCTCACTGCTCCCTCTGCAGCTGATGGAGCTGCACAGTAAAACACAGAAGCTCCTCTGTTGGCATGACTTGACTCCATCCTGAAGAAAGAGCAAAAATATGGAACTGAAATAGTCTGGTTAGTTTCACAAAGGTGTGTGTGCACAAACCAGTAGTAATAAGATGAGAAAACTAACTAGGAAGGGAAACGGAAAATGCTGGGAATAAAAGCAAAGTTTAGCGATAAGGAGTAAACATGACTGCTGACAAAATAAATTGGAGAACCTTTCATGCTGATTGTGTTTTATTTAAAATCATTAACAAAGACCACTATCTTCGGCAAGACGTCAACCATGACTTAACATCTGTGCAACAGAAACAAAAGTAATTTCTGGCTTCTAATTCACATGAAAATAGTTGCTAGAACAGCTTCTTTTGGCTTTTACTGAACTGCTGATAAATACTGTTTGATTCCAGAAGGTTATAAACTCTCTTAACTGCAAGGCAGGTCTGATCTCACCTGAAGGGTGGGAGAACAATCACAGAATCACAGAGAATCACAGAATGTTAGGGGTTGGAAGGGACCCTGAAAGATCATCCAGTCCAACCCCCTGCCAGAGCAGGATCACCTAGAGCAAATCATACAGGATGCATATCCATGTGGGGCTTGAATATCTCCAGAGAGCGAGACTACACAACCCCTCTGGGCAGCCTGTTCCAGTGTTCCAGCACCCTCATAGTGAAAATATTTTTTCTCATGTTTCCATGGAACTTCCCATGCCTCAATGTTCACCCCTTGTTCTGTCAGTGGGAAACACCCAGAACATCCTAACTCCATCCTCATTTATAAACATTAATGAGGTCATCCCTCAGTCTCCTCTTCTCCAAGCTAAAGAGCCCCAGTTCCCTCAGTCTCTCCTCATAAGGAAGATGTTCCACTCCATCATTTGTGTGGCTCTGCGCTGGACTCTTTCAAGCAGTTCCCTGAGGTCCTTCTTGAACTGAAGGGCCCAGAACTGGACACAATATTCCAGATATGGCCTCACCAGGGCAGAGTAGAGGGGAATGAGAACCACTCTTGACCTACTGACCACACCCCTTCTAATACACCCCAGAACAGCATTTGCTTTCTTGGCCACAAGAGCACATTGCTGGCTCAAGATATGAAGAATGTTATCTATACTTACCCACAACAATGGTTTTGTGGTCAAAAATCCCCCAGACAAATCAAATGCACAGACATGCCAAGTAAACCTGTCCTCCCAAATGTTCTCACATGCTCTCATCAATCTTTTGGGAATATCTTCAATTGCATGTCTCAATAGACACATTTCATGCCATTTTAGTCCTTCTCTTTTTTAACTCAGCCTATCTCACTGTGCACCCTAGATACATTCTACTGGAACCAGCAGTGCCCTGGACACCCAACCTCATGAACTAGGAGTCAGGGAAGGGAATCACAATGAGATCATCACAATAAATGAGGAAGTGGTCAGTGATCTGCTACACCACTTAGACACGCACAAGTCTACAGGGCCGGATGGGCTACAACTAAAGGTGCTGAAGGTGCTGGCAGACGTGCTTGCCAAGCCAGGGAGGTGGTTGAGTCACCAACCCTGGATGTGTTTAAAGGTCGTTTGGAGGTGTTGCTTGGGGATATGGTTTAGGGGTGAACATTGTAGAGTAGGGTTATTGGTTGGACCTTATGATCCTGAGGGTCTTTTCCAACCTGAACATTTCTGTGATTCTGTGATTCTTTTTTTGTAGACTGTTTATAGAGCTGAGCTGCACACACACACATTCAGATAATGCCCACTGCTTTGTGAATGCATTTTTTAAAAATTGAGCCTGGAAAAAGAATGTGCAAACAGTCTTTGAAACTCAGGTCAGGCTGAAAATCCCCAAAGAGTAGTCTTTGGTTACTCATAATTTAACATCTTTGTGCATGCAGGGGAATCAGATTCTTAAGAAAGCCCTTTTAACAGGCTCACCTTGATTGTTTCCAACAGTGGCTGTTCAGTTTTTGTTTCCTTCAATGGAACGCATTGGAGGACAAATTTAAGTGACTGTATTTGAAAAAACCAGAAAAGTCCTATGGATGAATGCTGTGCTGTCAGATATAGCGAGTTAAAAATAAACTACAAATAGAAATCCCACCCTCCTTTACTCATAATCCAAAACATTTTTTAAAAAAGAGTAGTAATACTGCTGCATTTCCAGGTCTGATCAGGCTCACTGTGTGATGCTACTGGGGATTTTTCCCTTTTAGGTCATTCCAACACTTACAGGGATTTGGGAAATACTCTTGCCATCTATTTCCAAGTCTACTCGTGGTGGCCTTCCTGGACCAGTGATCTCATGAAGCTGTCCAGAGAGGTCAATTAGTGGAATCCAGTCCCTAGTTATTTAAGTAAGAGTCTATGAAGCTGAGAATCCACAAGGATATGATATGCAAGTCAAATGTATTACTGATGTTACAGTACCTGCTTGTAGAAATATCCTCAAAGGGGTAAAGGATTTCTCCATTGTTGCAAATCTCACAGATGAAACCCTTTTGACTACAAAGGCTGCAGCTGTACACATGAGAGGTGGCAAACTTGATCACCTTCCCTAAGAAAGGAGCCAGCTTTCCTTCAATAACCTGAAATGAAGAAAACACTGAATGAACACACACACAAAAAATTACCAGATCTCCCTGAAGGACTGAGGCAGTATTTATTACAACAGAAACGTGGCTAGGTGCTGCTGGTTAAAACAACAGAAAAGTTACTACCCAACAATTACAGTTCCTAGAACTCACAGCTGGTAATAGTTGCCAATGAATTGGCAATGATCTAAATGTAAAAACAAAGTTACTGTCCCTGTAAGTCTCCATATCACAACAGCATACAGGATTCATAGTTATTAGAAGTACAGCAATGCATTCATATACTAAGGCACAGAAAAGTAGATAGGAAAAGAGTTTAAGGCTTCTATATTATAATCTAACTGATGACTATGGATATTGCCTTAAATTTACAATTTTAATTTCTTATTTTTGTACACAAATCAGATTTTTGTCTTTGTTGCTCTTCCTCCAAACAACAAGCTTTTTTTGCACATTTCATTCTGGCTTTCATTCTTTAGTAAGGTTGTGTTTCCCACTGAAAACCATTAAAATACATAACACCCCTCACTGCCAAAATGAAAAAAACCTCTCAGATAAAGTCTTGAATAGCAATTTTTTTTTCCCCTTTGGTGTCTAGCTCTCAAAATCAAGAAGTCCCTCACTGCCAGACGATCCTGCTAGACCATTAGAAGTGATTAGCGCTCCCTGTGTTGGTGTGAAAAAACAGCCATGAAGTATAGATTGAACTGCTAGCCACAACACTCATCTAAATTTGTGACTCGGTGACAATGCCTCAATAAGGGGTGCTATTCAGGCAAAATACTTTCCATTCAGATCAAACTTCCAGAGACTTTAAGGAATTCTGCTGGTGCAGGGAATAATGAAGATGGAATAAGGCCCTAAGTGCATATTCTTCTCTCAGGGCTTCCTGTGGTCTGAATGGCAGCCTGCCAGATTAGTGATAGAAATGTGTCACAGGATTTGATAGTGACCTCCTATAAAAAGTACAAAGAATGCAATAATTGCTGATTGAAGACTTGAAGCGGGCTGTGCCCTGAAGTACCGGAGTGGGGAGATTCACTTCAGGCACTCTTTCCCTAAATATGGTAACACACACCTTGCAATTTGGGTTTAGCATAAATGAGTCTAGAAAAAGCAAAGGTCAAGGCAGAAAAGATGAGCAGAGATTTTGGAAGCACTCCTTCCTTGTGTAAAGTAGAAACAAAATAAATTTGTGTTCCAGGGCAGCTTCCTGCTCACTAGCAGAGATGGCCACTATTAAAGAGCAAATGTGGGAAAGGAGGCACGTAGGTAGCACTGATGTTGATGCCACTGAATGGTACAGGCTGAAATGACCTCCCGTCTGTACTTGCAGCTCTAGCCTGCTAACAACATCTGCAACAACAGGAAGTGGCAATGTTATTGCTAGCACTGCAGATAGGACATCTGCTCATGTTAGAGGAAAAATGACGTTCCTATTGCATCCTGGTATAGGAAGATCCCCTTCAACCAGAATATAAACAACACAGAGAAGCTGCTGCATGAAATATGAAAATGAAGCCACAGTTCAAGGTAGTGATATTACTAACTTTCTAACAGATTGGCAGAAATTAGTTTAGCTGCCCCAGGCTGAGTTTTGTTTTACATTGTAAAGGAAGAACTTTTTGTTTGCAGATTCCAGAGTTACAGAAGGTCTGAAAGCCAAGCAAGCTGGAAGTAGGGGAAAGACAAAGCTGATAGTATTTACTAAACAGGAGAAAAGAAACAGTGAAGCCACTCAGGTAGTGACATGGCTACAATCACGCTCCAAAAAGCCATTTATCACTAACAGATAAAACAGGCATACAAATATTATCAATAAACCACAGTACATACATAATTTCCAAAGTATCTTCATAATACAGCAACCACCTCTGACAGGCCACAAATGCTCAGATTAAAATGTCAGGCTGAAGACAGAGCAGCAGACAAATTCTAAATCTCTACTGTGACTGTCAGTGAGAACTTGAAAGTTAAATCCCTGAATTAAAATCACATTTTGTGTAATGTAATAAATAAGATCAACATAATCTATTACCTTCCTAAGGACCAGGAGTGAATTTAAATCTGCACAATGAACAAAGGTTTCCTATACTGAAAGAGCTTGCAACCTAAGCAAGACAGATTGAGAGCAGGCAGCTGCCCCGAGGAGCTGGTGTTACTTGTCTCTGTTTATTTGTGTGTCTTGTTGTAGCACTTTAGTGGGTTGGCTTGTAACTCTGGCCATGCAGACATACAAAGAAGATGGTATCTTCAAAGAGCCGATCATGCCAATTTTGCAATGTGAATTACAGGCCATTTTATTGTATTATAGGAGGAAGACAAAATGCAACATCAAACTGATGTTATCACCGTTTTTAGCATCTGTAAATTTTGTGTTATTTTGTTTCATCAGAGACCTCAAGGCTGTGCACAGGATGTGACTTTTTCTTGAAGCCTTTTTTCATTCGTGTTTGCAGCTAATAAGAGTAAAATCCTCATCTTAATTTACCCTGGGAAGCAAAAAGGAAGATTCTACTTGCTGTCCTCAAGAGAAGTTTCATGGTAACACTTCCCCAGTGAGTGTTTTATAGCTTGGGAAAAGGAGTGTAGGACATGCAAACAAATGTGTCAAAATTTCTGTGGTGACTAAGCACTCCCTCGTGACAGCTGGAGCTCCAAGGTTAGTCAGTTTAGATATCCCAGAATCACAATGGCAGAGTCCCACAATGTTCTCCCAGTTGATGCCGGAATCTGTTCTTGAGTTTCAAGGAAACACAAGTGATCAAAGAATAGAAGTGTGTTAAGCAAATGTAACACATTATCCTGCTATAGGGAAAAAGAGGCTTCAAGAGGCCATCTTGTCAGAGCCAGTAACATTTTATGTCATTCTTTACAGCTGTATCTGTTATTAAAGTGTTTCAGTGACAGACCTCATGCAGTCTAACCCAGCCCACATCTGTTCTCATTGTTGGAGTCACTCCTGAACTTTGAAGCGAACCTTTCCTAATGAATTTAAGTTTACAAAATAGAGAAACTGTGAAATCACACACTATGGGCTGCAGAACACTCCCTCACATTTCATAAGAAATGTGGAAATTTAGCAGAAAACTAAGTTAAGAGTATGTCAATGGAACAGAAACCAAGAATTTCATCGTTGACTTATCCCTGTAACAGAATACAGCCTCAACATGCACCTGAAAAGGCTTAGAAATACATTCCTTCCTCTCAATCAAAAAACCAGCATCAAGCCTAAAACAAATTTAAGTTTTGCTGAGTTCAGATTCTCTTCTATCTACAGCACACATGAAGAGGAAGGTCTGATCTCTAATCCAGATGCTTTGTAGTACAAGCAGTTGTTTTATTCTTCAAAATGAAGGGTGAAAGGTGGCTGATGATGGCATTCTGGTCATCATGGAGGGGGCAACGCAGCTTTCTCTTCCTCATTTGGTGAAGGAACCCATCCCAAAAGGACTCTGGCCATGAGGCCATGCTATTACAGTTAGCTTGCCACTGCTGCACATGGAATACACTGAGGTAAGCTGCTTGGTGGCAACAGGAGGAAAATATTTGTGTTCAGAGGCCCAAAGTAAGTTGTGTTTCTGGACAGACCCAGAGTTCAGATCAGAATCACTCTCTGCCTCTGTGGATCTGGAAAAACACTTCTCTAAGCACAGGACAGATCCATGATGTTGCAGCCTGCAGCACCTAACTGTGTCTTGTGTTAGGAATGGTATAAAAATACACACCCACACGTACACACATAGGAGACAAGCCCTGCCCTCTAAGCACTCACAGTTTAAACCAACAAAGCTAAGACTGCTTTTTACAGTAACTGCCACATACCTCCCACCAGCTGTGCGTTGGGGAAGCCTTTCACACAGGCTCTCTGCTCATGCTGCCAAGAGCATCCCTCTGGCCAGAGCATGGCTGCAGGTGCTGGGGCTGCTGAGGAGGGAAAAAACTAAGAGCCAACACGAGTAGCAACCCACCCTGCTGCCCAAGTCTCCAATGCCTGGCTCTGGAAAATTAAGGTGGTACTGGCAAGCAGGAGAAGGCAGAGACTTGTCTACAGTGGTAAGAGAAACTAAATGGGTACAAAGTATCTGAACACACGTCAATGGGGCGCTGGGACACTTACTTTAGATGATTTCAAGAAGAGGCTTTTCATACCAGTCAAAGTTATGAATACAGGGAAGTCAAACTTTCTTCTCTGTGCATCTTTGTGCTACTGTTCAGCGGGGTAGCAGTATTAAATCCAAAGAAACAGTTATGCTCTCTATGCGTATGGGGACTACCAAACACTAGCAGACAAGCCAGTGTTGGCAATGGCTGCAAGAGCCTTGGGCGGCAGGAAGGCACAATGCACACGCACTAGGTTGTTTTTCCTGATTCAGCAGGAAGACAGAGAAGATGAAAGGCAGAAGGGGCTATGGTACAAGTTGAAATCCCTTTGGATACATCACATTAATATGATCATGAGGGCAACGTGCGATCAGTCAAAGTTTAACTACTTGTTGGAGGGTTGCTGGCCCCTAGAAGTTTCCTGATCCTTCTATCCAAAGACTAGAATTTACTCATAGTTCCCTCACTCGAGCAAAGTGCTGCTTTCAGAAACAAGCAGGCAACCAGCTGTCCCCTGAGAATAACTGGAACTGCCATAGATCACAGCATCCTTCAGAGAGAAATCCCCCTCAGCGGCCCACTATGCAGAGAACAGGGCTGTTGCTCACAAACAACTTTCAGGAGCACAACACATTGCCCAGTAGCATCTCACCGGTGTCCCAGCGCCCTGCTTTCACAACACATTCTGAGACCACAGTGCTGCCCTCCACCAAAGCAGAAGTAGTACCCTCACCTCCAACACACTGAGCTACAATCAGGACAGAGTTGTATCTGTGCTCTCCAGGCTGAGCATAATGCTGGTACAAGTCCACGTCTGAACACACTTACTCTTCAGCCCTAGCCTTGCTCGTAAACCTTCTCCTCCCACTGCAATGCAGTACAGAGAGTACTGTGAGAGCTGGGGCTGCCCAGCCTGGAGAAAAGGCAGTTCTGGGGAAACATGGTATCAGCCTTCCAGTAACTTAAGGAGGCCTACAAGAAAGACAGGAAGGGGCTTTTTACAAGGGCTTGTAGTGATAGGACAAGAGGGAATGGATTGAAGCTTGAGGGTAGATTTAGACTGGATATTAGGAAGAAATTCTTCATAGTGAGGGTGGTGAACTGTGAAATGGAACAGGTTGCCCAGGAAGGTTGTGGATGCCACCTCCCTGGAGGTGTTCAAGACCATGTTGGATAAGGCCTTCAGCAACCTGGCCTAGTGGAAGGTGGCCCTGGCCATGGCAGGGGGGTTGGAACTAGATGATCTTTAAGGTCCCTTCTAACCTAAACCATTCTATGAAGCATTCTGTTCTATGAAAAACTCCAGACCATTACACACAGCAGAGAGGAATCAAGTCACTTTGTTTTCCCTTTTCAGTCATCAAAGACTTCTTGTATGAGCACATACTTACCAGCATGAAACAAACCCACCAAAAAAAAAACCCAATACAAAATCAGTTTGTTCGTTCCAGTCATTCCAATTAGAAAAGACATAACAGAAACCTCTGAGTGTCACTAAAAAGCAATCAAAGATTGCTTAGACAATGGAAGCATGGAACTCGCTACCGAACTCAGACTATGTCATTCCTAAGGAGGTAATATTTTAAGAATTTTAGGGGGAACTAGAGAGGGAATGTCTGGAAACAGAAAGAAGAGTGAGTCTGCTATAATCCACTACTGCTTTAATTAATGCCTCCATAGTTTTCCTCCCACCTGTTAGACCAGGTCCACAGAAATACACAAGCTTTGTATTATGGCCACGTAAATCAGCAGAGAAATCTATCAGATGTGATGAACTTTCTGGACGGGTGAGAAAAAACAGTACAGTTTTCAGGTATTTCTCAGGGCAGTGAGTGTTTGCTCTGAGGGCAGGGCTCCTGTCAGCAATGCTAGCTAAGAACTAAAAAGTAGGGATTAAGACTCCTGCAGGGATAGAGGCCTATGTTGTGAATTCGAGTGAGGGTCATCCAATCTCCTATGCTGTCTGTGCATTTTTACCAACTTCAAGAAGCACAGTAGATGTTTACCTAGCATGGAGATCATAAATAACCTTCATCACCTACATAAGGACTGTCAAGACAGGTGGTAATGGCAGCATAGCTTTGCTGAGCTTTCAGTCACACTTTTCAGCTTGATGTGAGGAACTGCCAAGGTTAAGAAGTCCAAACTCTAAAAAGTGTCACAGTATATTAAATCACACCAAGGGTTTCTGTATTAAAATAACTGTTAGATTAAATTTGCTAGTATGTGTAATTTTGAACACATGATAATGAAAGTAAAATCAAAAGCAGTTAAAAAAAAATTACCATTTTTTTATATTAAGGTCCAAGATAATAATCAACAGATGAAGGATTTCTTAACAGAAGCGATCCAGAATCTAAGAGAGGGAAGAGAATTACACCCACATCTACATGTATTCTGCCAGTTCTGATACAAGGAACCACCAACAATCACACGCATCATGTAACAGCATGTCTAGGAACACCGTCACTTCACTATGACTAAGTGATCAGAGAATAAACACTGAGAAGGGAGCTAGTAATGTCTCCAACTTTCCTGAACCCTCAGACCTGGACCTGGAATTTCACAGAATCACAGAATGCTAGGGCTTGGAAGGGACCTCCAGTGATCATCGAGTCCAACCCCCTGCTAAAGTAGGATCACCTAGGGCAGGCCACACTGGAACACATCCAGACAGGTTTGAAAGTCTCCAGAGAAGGAGATTCCATAGCATGTCTAGGCAGCCTGTTCCAGTGCTCCATCACCCTCACTATAAAAAGAAGCATCTCCTCATGTTGAGGTGGAACCTCCTGCATTCTAGCTTGTACCTGCTGTTCCTTGTCCTGTCACTGGGCACCACCACAAAGAGACTGGCACCTTCACCTTGACACCCACCACTCAGATATTTATAGATGTTGGTAAGAACCCCTCTCAGCCTTCTCAAGACTAAACAGCCCCAGTTCTCTTAGTTTTGCTTCATAGGACAGCCCAAAACTAAACACAGTATTTGAGGTGTGGCCTCACTAGTACCAAATACGGGGGATAATCACTGCCCTAGTCCTGCTGGCCACGTTATTTCAATGACGCCACTCATCTTCAAGATACCTAGGCAGAAAAGAAGCTCCAGTAGCCCAAAATGAAATATGAGGCTGCCCAGCACCTCTAAACTCTACAGGAGAGTCTACTGGGTTCAAAGAGAAATTTGTTCTGTCATGCACGGACCTGAACTCTGAGCCAAGAGGAAGCAAAGAAGGAAACCTGGACTATTATTCTCACAGAGGAGTATCTGTTGCTACTGCTCTGCTCCAGAGCCCCACCACCAGGGTTATGGCAGTTTCAGGCTGATGCCTAGGAAATTTTCCACAAATCATGAGTAGAAAGTGGTAGAATGTAAAAAAATAACCAGTGGATGTAAGGGGGAAAATAGTGATAAGGCCTAAATAATCCCATTGGTCTGATAACTAACATAAAGTCAGTTGTATAAACTAATTTTTTGCCTTTCTCAGCTCTTTGCTCTAGCAGATACTAGCTGGTAGCTTCTGCTGGCTAGCTGAGCTTGGCTGCATGTGTTTGTTGTGGCTAAGTACTAACAAACTACTCCCTGCTTTTTTCTTTCTCTTTTCCTGGAGAAGGGGAAGCTATTAGTTTTGTCCGGGGGGGTGTTCTTGTGTTGTTCATAAATTGTAAATATATGTAAATATTGTATATTTTGTATATATTCATTGCATTTCATATTTCTAGTTGGTAGTTTTGCTTGTAAATATAGCTTCATTTGCTTCCAACTGAGCTGGTCTGTCAATTTTATTTTGGGGGTAACTTCAACCCACATCAGGGGTTTAGTATTCCAGGTAAAGTGGTGAAAAATGTTGTAAAGCTCAGGTTCTGTATCATTGCAACCATGAGTAAAGCTCGATTTGCCAAATGGCTTTGTGACCCCACCCTTTTAAATTAGCTTGTTAATCATTATCATCATAGAGGTGATAATTTTGTTTTATAAGCCAACACTGAAGCAGTAACTTAAACTACTTATGTAGGGGCTGGTACATTTCTCTCCAGATAACATGTATTAGAAGGCACTGTCTTTAAAGACACAGGTTTGCTTCATAACCCTCTTCTGGAGCACCAAGCAATCAGTTCCACTTATTCCTTCAGTCTGATTTACAGTCAGACAGAAGTGACGCCTGGAGGGGATGGGTTAAGTGAAATGAAATCCCTAAAACACCTTGAACTACAGGTTCAGGACTGTCCTGGCCTCTCCCCCTGACAGAATGAAATTTATATCTATTTATCAAGGCCAGACACACACTTGGCTCTAAGAGACAGACGCAGAATTTGCCAGGAGGCCCTGACGCAATGCAGAAGAGACATGAAAAGGAAAAGAGGCACTCAGAAAATAGAAGGGGTGGTAGATACAAAGCTTATCCACCATCCCTAATTATATACACTGAATGGATAGAAAGTACTACTGTTCTTGAGTGTCATGAACATGCCTGGCAGAAGGAAGCTACCTGAAGGAGCAGTCAATAATTGTGTACAGTTTTCCATCATCCTCCAAAGACAAGGTTTCTGCCTCTTCATGGGTGCTTTCTTTCTGCCTCTCCAGAAACAGCTAGTCTGAATCAAGCCTTTTTCTAATAATCTCAGAGGTAAGCTCCAGCTTCATCTAGACTTGAATACCACAGAGAATGAAAAGGAAAATAAAATCTCCTGAACAGATAAGCTTGGATTCACCACTCATTAGCCCTTTGACTGGTGGAGGCTTTATGGAGAAGGACTAAACACTCAGTAACTTTTTCTCACCTTCAAGACAGATGAGAAATATGCTTTTGAAAGAACTACCAATGATATAATAAAATAGGTCTAGAATAAACACCTCTAGAAATCTTCACCAGCTGACAATGACTGATTTGCTTTAAAACTTCTTACCACAGTGAACCCACAACCTTCCAGTGCTCAACATCTGGGAAGTTGTTCCAATGCCTACCTCAGATCTTTTTTGTAGCAGTCACTCTACTTCCTATCCTTACATTGTTTGATTTGTTTCAGAAACCATTTCTGTCACAGATTATCTCTGTCACAAACTGGGAAAACCAAAAGCAGATTGGGGTGTGGGAAAACTACAATGGTTGCCTTTACCTATTTGCTAACTGAAAAGCAAGGAGGTACTTTCCTCATTCGTTAACTGTGGAGACCGATCACTAAAGCACCTAGAGTAAATGGAACCTCCACCCCATGACCGATTTCAGCAGGGTCAGGATTTCTGCAATGAAAACATGGAGGTGGAGACAAGAATGCTACAATATGCTTAGCTAAGGATAATGCAAGCCGCAAAGAAAGGGAAAACATATTCCCTTGGCTAGGAAGTTCCTAGTCATTTATATCTAGGGAACAGACAATGCTTGTGGACTGCTAATTTCCTTGAGGATTTTTTCCCTTCCGTTCACCAAATTAACACCGTGAATTCTTGTTACAATTTCAATGCACAATTAATCTTTAGTTCAGAGGAAAAGGAAATGGAAGGAGGAAGGATGATCATGAGGTAAAAGTCCCAGGGAGGCAGATATCAGATGTCAGCTCTGCCCCATCTTTTGTGCAGTATACTGGTCTGGTCAGTTTTCCTTGTACTTTTTGACTCTCCGTCATCTCCTTTGGATTGCCTGACTTGTTTGTTCCAATTGCAATTGACTTAAGGGAAGAATTATTAATATTTGTGTGCACACACTAGAAGAAAACAATCACTATACGTTGCTACAAATAAAATTTTAAAAGAACTCAGCAGCAAATTCAGGAGAGTCCCACTTTTTTTTGCTACAGCCATGATTACGGCCACAATCCCAGCTCCCAACTGTAAGAGTGATACCACCCCATCCTCTCACTCCTCTTCTCTGTACAGCCTTTGCAGGAGATCCCTGGCCATCCCAAAGGCCAGTTCAGCTTGTGGTATGGGGTGCAGCAGGGTGGACAGGAGCTGGTGAGGCCAGGGACTCCATTCATCTTCTGCTGACACCAGTACAAGGTGCTGGCTCTGATACATGACACCATTTTGCCATCGTTAGCCTTGACAGATAAACAACATCACACAGCCACATACTGCATGGTGCTAACTCATCACCCACACAGAGCAAAGAATATCTAGAAAGGAAACCCGGCAATAAACACGCTGCAAAGAACAACAACCACCATCACCACCCAACCAAAACAAACAAACAAAAACCCAACAGCAAAAAAAAAAAAACCCAAACCCAAAACACAAAACCAACCACTGAATAAATCAAACTAAAGGAGAAATGAGTAAGAATCTAAATAAACAGAAATCATGAGCTATCTTTCACTTCTTTGCACCAGGCAGCCTGCACTGATGTCAGAGTCATTTGCTGCTTGTGGTCCTTCTAAAGCAAAAGCAGACCACTCAGCATGTTGCACTTTAATTCGGTATTACAGTGATATCTCACAAATTTGCCACTAACTGTAACAGGCATTGAGAAGGGGAAGAAAACCAGAATGAAGTCAAGAGCAAAACATGCTAATCTGTGATGAGAACATACAAGAAGGGGGCAAGGTTAAGGTACAGTTTTAGATTGGTTGGGGTAGAAGAACAAACTGATGACAGCCCAAGTGAATATATAGCACAAGGCAGAGGATGACAAGGCCCCTCCAAGACCTTCCCTACTCCTCTCACAAAAAGGAAGAAAAGCTTGAAATTTCAGCAGCTGACATGAGTGAGAGAGATGAAACTGTTTCAGTGAATAATATGCCTAGAAATTACTTGCGAGTTCTCCCCAACCAGCACTGCAAAAACACTCCAGCCCCACAACTTCTGCCTTCACACTCACTGTTTCAATTGTCTTTCCTTCTTCCTCCTTCCCCCAAGATTTCCAGGCATCTGCATGTCAATTTTGTCATACACCAATTTCTCCTAATCTTGTTGTTTTAAAGAACACGTATTCAAACAAAGGTTAAAGGCTGTTTTAATCAAACAAGTCTGAAAGAATACTAGGAATTTGGCTGGTAGATAACAGAAAGCACTTTCCATAGGTGACCTGAAATACACATAGGCGTGCAAATGTGCATTCAGGCAGAGTATATATGTGCCTTTTCCTGCCCCTCACCTTCCCCTCCCCCCCCCCGCTTTTTAATATCTTTTGTCTAAGATTAAGCAGGCAATTGCATGCAGAGATATTAACTGACTTTATATCCCCACTGAGTAAGATGTTATACTGATCAGGGTATTTTTAGAAGTCCTCTGAAGGATTTTAGCAACATACTAAGAGAACAGCTAGTTACTATGAAAGACTCTGCAAGTACAAAATGTGTTTCAAAAACTTCTTTTTTTCCTTCTTTCATTCAAGCAGATAGCCCTGACTGAAACAGTGTTTTGTTTCCTAGGGAAAGCTGCTTTCTTGGCATGTTATTCCTTGAGATGTGCCTAGCTCTTTCTCCTGAACAGACATTTTAAGTGAGGTACAGAAATGAGATTAGAGCCCAGTTTTTCATGCTGCTAACCCTCATCTCCAGTACTAGCCCTTCCATTCTGCACAAAAAAAAAAAAAAAGAACAGAAGAAAACTAGTTAGCACAAAGCATTAGAAAAGGAATAGTTTATATTGCTACTGCCTCTTCCAGGGGCTGAAAAAAAGAGCGTATCTAGAGATCTCAATTCAGAAGCTCCAGTGAGCCACTGGCACCATGTCTGGATTGTTGCAAGAAGAGTTTTATTCTGAAATGCCACACTTACCCCAAATGGCCTAGATGACATATATATTCGCATGGAAAAGCTCACATGTATTTAATAAGTCCTGTGGAAAACTGGTTTCAAGCAGCACAAAACCCATCTCTGCTATTAAAAAATATCTATTCACAATCTTGCTATATCTCCATACTTTGCCTCTGCGGTGGTTTTAGGCTATGCCTTTAAAGTTTAGTTACAGATTTTGAGCAGAAACCATAACAATTCTTCCCTTTTTCTCTTCTCTTCTGATCTTGGCTGGTTTTGCTTTGCTCAGGAGAGATAACGTGCTTTTGGCTGGCCTTTGCTAAGCCTAACTTCTCTGCTTCTTTCTCTTCTGGGGTCCTTGTGCTGTTTGCTAATTGTAAATATCTGTATAATACTGTAAACACTGTATATTTTGTACATATTCATTGCATTCCATTGTAGAGTGTAGATTTTGCTTCTAAATACAGCTTCATTTGCTTCTAACTGAATTGGTCTGGCAAAGTTAATGTTGGGGGGAAACTTCAACCCACCACAGCCTCAAAGATTTCAACACACCTAACTGAGATGTACCTGGCTGCCACTTGCCAAAGGGCTCCTGGCTATCTCTTCCCTTACAAGCCTGGCCAGCCCTGTCATGCTCTCCTCCTGACCACAAGCCACTCTTGATGACAGCACCTCCCTTCCTCAGCGGAGCTGTGGTAAAAAGGAAACACCAGTAACATCACTGCAATTACCACCAATTGTAATCAGAGCTGTCAGCACTTTGGGGAATTATACACACACCTGGGCTATCAGCTAACCTGAAGTTTCCTGTTCTGTTGAAAGGCAGCTCAGTACCAGCAAACTCCAGGGAGTGACAGAAATGAGTGATAAAGGAGCCACAGCTACAGGAAAGCATACAAGCTGTTTAATTGATGGTTTGCTATCAGACCTTCAAATATTTATGGAAACAGGCACCATGGGTTTTTCCCCATCCTAGGACTACTTTCATATTCTTCTGCTAACACAATTACCACAGTCATACAGACAGATTGTAAAGGAAGGACAGAAAGACAGCTATTAGCATTATGTCATTGTGGTTCAAGATGAACATTTATATAGTTCAACTACAGCATTATCTACATGCCTCAAAATCTTCATGTATTTAAAAGTTGCACAAATACTTAAACTAGGTCAGCTAGACTACCTCTCCAAAGGGCTGGCTTCCCTCTTTTGAACTTTATTGTGCTTAGGATGTCAATTTTAAATATACATGCAGTAAAGTGGGACCCATTTTACCATAATCCCATTAGAAACTACTTGTGCTGTGTGTCGGAGAAAACCTGCAGCAGAGCTTACAACAGAGCCCAGATCTCACATGCCTTAGGATGAAAACTGGACCACTGTACAAATTATCAATGTGTACATCTCTCATCCTCCCACACAACCATCTGTTTCTGTCTACCTCCTGTCAAATATTTAAGAGGAGGGGCTCTATTTGTGTCTATGTTTAACCTGTATCTGGTGCTAAACTACAGTAGTTGCTCTACCTTCCAAAGACCCCTCCCCAGTAGAGAAGGAGGATCAGAGGAAAGAGAGAAGATCCATGAGTTGAAATGAAAACAGACTTAATGAACATTAACATTGTACTGGTATCAATGCCAGTACAATGTACATGAAGTTATACTCAGCCCAGCAAAGGTACAGCAGTCACACTGAACAGGAAGGCTGTCCTCAAGACCAGGAAAAGGAAGAAGCACAGGGTCAAGAGGAGCCCAAGCATGAGAAAAAAAACAAGCAGGAGGGTTCCGTCTTCTCAGAAAACTTTCCCCTTTACACTGAGGGCAATGTTTATGGTCTGGGATACACCTGTGAGCCAGCTCCAGTCAGCTGTCCTGGTTGACACCAAACTGGTAATGACCTGCAGCCCACGTCTGGCCTATGATTCTGTCCCAGCACAACCTGACATGTCAGTTAAAACCCATTAGTGTTTTAAATCAACTCTGAGCAATGTCTTCAGCCTGTGGTTAGATTAATCCTGGTAGCAACACACTGCAGGACTTGCATCTCTGTTACACATGCTATGTCAATCCTTTCTTGGGAGGCTGTGGATGTAAATCAATGTTTTCACTATGGGGTTCAGCTTTGAACTATGACAACAATGGCAGGGATGTGCCTGGCATTTTGCTGCTCTTGTTAAGCACAGTGAACTCCCACAGAGAACTGCAACAGACAAATCTTCAGCCATCTCAGCACAGCCATGTCTGCTAAAAGCCTAATTCTCCTCCTCATTTGGCACCTCCTGCCCCTCAAGCAAAAAAAGGGCTTGCCTAAGCTTAAAAGGATCTGCTGGTACAGCTACATGGGTAAACCTCTTTGGTAATTAGAAGTTTAAGCTGATACATCTCATATTGAATCACTGAATGAAACAAATGGCAGTAAAATATTTTCTCATTGATATAACTGGGTTTACACTAATGCTTTTTCAGGTGTGACTATATCTGTTACAAGTTAGGGTAGGGGATGTTTGTCATGCACTTATTCCTTAACGCTTCTAAAACTAGGGCAAGGCCAAGCATGTTAGCCAAAACTCAGTTTTGTCAATCAATATCGCCATGTGCACACTACTGCCTTTACCAGTGCAGGTATGTGGGTTAGAAACCACTTTTATGCACATATAAAACCAAACTGCTGGGCAAGGATACCACCACTGATGGGCTTGGAAGCCATCAGGCTGTATGTAATTAATCCAAGCTGAGCATTTCTCAGTAAATGTATGAGGACTGAGACAGGAAAAGAAGCTTTACTTTTGAAAAAATCAGCAAATAAAAAGAAAAAAATAGTCCACCATTCCTTGCAATCTTTGTTATTGTTGGGACACATGAAACAACTTTTCTAAATCAATTTAATGTTTTGCTGGAAAGAGCATCTCCAGTCTCTTTCTCCATCTCAGTACAGGAAAATATAGGGAGGACCCCATGTTGACATTGGAAAAGCAGGTGTGATGAAAGTACAGCATAGGTCAGAGTCTGGAAAAGTGAATGAGACCTAATCATTTCTTTGTTCTTCTCAGGCTTCCTGATCTAACAATATACTAGGCTGAAATTACCTAGAACTTACCTTTCACTGGAGTTCATTTTTATTCATCACATTTTTGCTAGAGGACTTTATATGCACAAAATCGTTAAGAGAACCATTAACATTTCCATAATGGGAATACTTCCATTGTGCCAGCTATTCACCTGGTCCAAAACTCTATCAGATCCTGTAATGTGTGCTATATACATCAGAGGAAAATGAAATTTATCCATCTGTCGATATGGAAGGTATCTTCCTAAACCCCTCAGTAAATAATATGCCAATTATGAAGCCTTATAATAATTTTATTTTACATAGTGTAACTGTGGACATTCTCCTACAGTTACTTAATCCTCTCCAAAATGATAAAATTCTGGCCTCAGTAATGCTGCATCAAGTTCCTCACGCTTGCTGTGAGCTCTGCAAAGAAGCATTTCCATTAAGGATTTTTATGTGCAACCTATATTCACTGTATGGTCTGTGCTACATTATTGTGAGAACAGGGATCTCCTGTTCATCCTTTCTCTACACTGTTCTTCACGATGCTTGTGGGTTCACCTACAGGTGGACAGTCAGGAAAGTTGACCAGAAGTAAATGGATGTTTTAATTAAATTTTAACAGATTATCTTATATATAATGTTAAAATGGATAAATTACACTACATTGAGTCCCTGTATGGACATACACATTCAAAATTAAAATGGCCTTAATATGATTTAGCTCACTTTGCTTCCAAAGTAAATGGAGATAAACCAAATGAAAGGCACTTCTATTTTGAATAACAGTATTTACACAGTGATTCGATGTAATTCAACTTATCATTTTAAGTTCCCTTATCCCAGGTGCTGCGCGAGCCTACCAGGGGTAAGGCTATGCTTGACCTCCTCTTCACCAACAGGGAAGGGCTGGTGGGTGATGTGGTGGTCGGAGGGTGTTTAGGCACCAGTGACCATGAGATAATTGAGTTTTCAGTATTCAGCCAAGCCAAGAGGGGGAGCAAGAAGACCTCCACTCTGGACTTCCGGAGGGCGGACTTCAGGCTACTCAAGGAACTAACTCAGAAGGTTCCTTGGGAAACAGCCCTTAAAAACGAAGGGGTTCAGGAGAGCTGGACCTACTTCAAGAAAGAACTCTTGAAGGCGCAGGAACAGGCTGTGCCGGTGTGCCGGAAGATGAGCCGCCGGGGCAGACGGCCAGCCTGGTTGGGTAATGAACTTCTAAAGGAACTAAGGGAAAAAAAGAGGGTGTATTATCTTTGGAAAAAGGGGAGGCAACCCATGGAATGTTTAGGGATGTTGCTAGGTCTTGTAGGAAGAAAATTAGGGAGGCAAAAGCACATTTGGAGCTCAGACTGGCCTCTGCTGTGAAGGACAACAAAAAGTCCTTCTATAAATATATTAATAGCAAGAGGAAGGGCAAGGAGAAGCTCCACTCCTTGGTGGGCATGGAGGGGAATATTGTAACAAAGGATGAGGAAAAGGCAGAGGTGCTTAACACCTTCTTTACCTCAATTTTTACTAGCAGGACAGAACGGCTTCCAGACAGCTGGCCTGCAGAGCTGGCAGAAGGAGCCAGGGAGCAGCATAGTTTTCCCCTGTTCCAGGATGGGATAGTTAGAGATCTTCTCAGCCGCTTGGACCCCCACAAGTCCATGGGACCGGATGGGATCCATCCTAGGGTGCTGAGGGAGCTGGCGGATGAGCTGTCCAGGCCGCTCTCCATCATTTTTCAGCAGTCCTGGCTCACTGGAGAGGTCCCAGAAGACTGGAAGCTGGCCAACGTGGTGCCCATCCATAAGAAGGGCCAGTTGGAAGAGCCGGGGAATTATAGGCCTGTCAGCCTGACCTCAGTGCCAGGCAAGATTATGGAACGGGTCATCTCGAGTGCGATCACACAGCACTTACAGGATGGCCAGGGGCTCAGGCCTAGCCAGCATGGATTTAGGAGGGGCAGGTCCTGCCTCACCAACCTGATCTCCTTCTATGATCAGGTGACCCGCCTGGTGGATGCGGGGAGGCCTGTGGATGTGGTCTACCTGGACCTCAGCAAGGCCTTTGACACCGTCCCCACAGCAAACTCCTGGCCAAGCTGGCAGCCCATGGCTTGGACAGGATCACACTGCGTTGGGTTAGGAACTGGCTGGAGGGCCGAGCCCAGAGAGTGGTGGTGAATGGTGCCACATCCAGCTGGCGGCCTGTCACTAGTGGTGTGCCCCAGGGATCAGTGCTGGGCCCCATGCTTTTCAACATCTTTATTGATGATCTGGATGAGGGCATTGAGTCCATCATCAGTAAATTTGCAGATGACACCAAGCTGGGGGCAGGAGTTGATCTGCTGGAGGGCAGAGAGGCTTTGCAGAGAGACCTCGACAGGCTGGACAGATGGGCAGAGTCCAATGGCATGAGATTTAACACATCCAAGTGCCGGGTTCTGCACATTGGCCACAACAACCCCAGGCAGCGCTACAGGCTGGGGTCAGAGTGGCTGGAGAGCGGCCAGGCAGAGAGGGACCAGGGGGTGCTGGTTGATGGGAAGCTGAACATGAGCCAGCAGTGTGCCCAGGCAGCCAAGAGGGCCAACCGCATCCTGGCCTGCATTAGGAATAGTATGGCCAGCAGGAGCAGGGAGGTCATTGTGCCCCTGTACTCTGCTTTGGTTAGGCCGCACCTTGAGTACTGTGTCCAGTTCTGGGCCACTCAGTTTAAGAAGGACATTGAGACACTTGAACGTGTCCAGAGAAGGGCAACAAGGCTGGTGAGAGGCCTTGAGCACAAGCCCTATGAGGAGAGGCTGAGGGAGCTGGGGCTGTTTAGCCTGGAGAAGAGGAGGCTCAGGGGCGACCTCATTGCTCTCTACAACTACCTGAAGGGTGGTTGTAGCCAGGAAGGGGTTTGCCTCTTCTCCCTAGCAACCAGCACCAGAACAAGGGGACACAGTCTCAAGCTGCACCAGGGGAAGTTTAGGCTCGAGGTGAGGAGAAAGTTCTTCACCGAGAGAGTGATTCGTCATTGGAATGGGCTGCCCGGGGAGGTGGTTGAGTCTCCGTCCCTGGAGGCGTTCAGGAGGGGACTGGATGTGGCACTTGGTGCCATGGTCTAGTTGTGAGGTTGTGGTTACAGGTTGGACTCGATGATCTTCGAGGTCTCTTCCAACCTTGGTAATTCTATTCTATTCTATTCTATTCTATTCTATTCTATTCTATTCTATTCTATTCTATTCTATTCTGTCACTTCATTTCCCCCCCCAAGTGTTCCCACATAAACAAATCTTCAAAACACCATCTTTCTAAATCTCCCATCTTGCTCACAATTTCCATCCTTGATATCCAGTCATTTCTGCTGTTACATGGATCCTTTTAGCTTTACCACATCTTTTGGGGGTAGTATAAGCAGGACTAAAAAAATAACAATTAGAAATGTTTCTGCAATAAAGACAATCACTGTAATAATCTTTGCACATTTGCATATATTGCTATTTGACATAAAAACAGGTGAGACATTAGTTACCTCTATGTGTGAGGTCTCTTCCAACCTTGGCGATACTGTGATACTGTGTGTGGATTAAGCACCTGAATTTTAACCTCATGACAATAGCTGCTTCAAGACTTCTATTTTAAAAGCTCCCATTAATGAAGAATCTAGTGTATGCTGAAAGAAATATTTTCCTACAAAAATGTAAATCTCTTCTGAGTCAGCTGATGTCCAAATCAATGTTTAACAGTGTAAAAACTGTCAGTCTCACCAAAAGCAGCCCAATAGTCACATAAAATGAATGGACAGTTTTTAATTGCAACTTGCATGAACTGTGTCCACATATCCAAAAACCAGTGATATACCCCTTAGTAACATCAGCAGAGAACGGAATTCACATCTCCATCAGGTTTCAGGTGAAGCTTCCCTGGACTGCACCTGCACCATCAAGGACTATATTGCACATATGAGAAAGTAAACCATTTTTCCAGTGTACTAGGTCCGGTAAAGCCAGCAACTTCAGAAGTGACTACTTGCTTCCTATCAACCGGAGATCTCCCTCTTTAAAGCTTTGAGTGATAGGAATAGACTTGGATAAACTAACAGAGATGCGGTGGTGTTATGGGTGGTGCAGGACTGATTGCTCTTTGGGTAGATGATGCCTGGGAGAGTTGGAAAGGAAAGCAAGTGTAGCAAATCATAGAATAGAATCATAGAATCAATAAGGTTGGATAAGACCTCAAAGATCATCAAGTCCAACCTGTCACCCAAAACCTCATGACTACTAGACCATGGCTCCAAGAGCCACATCTAACCCCCTCTTGAACACCTCCAGCGAACAGAACAGGCAAGCTGTCACACTTTGTGTCTCCGCTTGTTAAATCTGAATGTACCTAATTAGTTATCTCATCTGCCAACACCTCCAATGACAGTAAGAGGATTCTAAGAATATGTACCCGATGGGAATGTCCATAGATAGACTTGTTGCAAACTTTATTGTAGTCCCTAGTGCTCTGGTCTGCAGTGAAACCTTGCTGAGGTACATACGTATGTGTGTTTGTGATTATAAATACACACGTGCAGATAAAGACCATCATTTCCTGCCTCTTTGGTTAAAGGTCAGGTCTACTCATATCTGCAGTACAAGCACATGTTAATGAGCAAAATACTAGCAAAACCACTACATGCCCAGGATTTGCTGTTTCCAGAGATCAGGACATTTTGTTTCATTTTTTTCCACTCTGCTTGAAACCTGACATTTTAGGTTTTCCCCAGCAGAGCACTGTTCAAGTGGATCCAAGTGACAACCATCCCCAGACCATCAGATAGCTCAAGAAGATACTCTACCACATCCACAAGGTATGGATGTGAGCATGGAGTTCTGTTAAGCTTGGAAAGAGAATTAAACTGGGTTTCATTTCAGAATAGTATTATTTGCTGCTTCATCTACTGGCAAACAGGCATTTTGACTTTTTTGCACCTAAGAACAGACCCTCATACAGTATCTTTGAAATTCACCTGCTTGGTATTAAACAACCCATATTTTCTAGACTCATTAAAAAAAACTTGGCTTGCAAACAAGTCAGAATTGAGCTGGGACTAACCATTGCTTATATCTGCAGATTACCCCCTCTGCTTTTCTAATTCACTCACCATGCCTTATCTTTCCATTAATCTTTAATAAAATCTTTAGTTAATTCCCCAAACACATGCAATCTACATGACAGCAGGATACAGTGCAAAAGCAGCCCATGGATATGAGGAAATAGGCAGCAGAGTAATCAAATGGAGGGGGAAATTTTAGGATTAAAACACACCCAAACTCAGTAGAAAACGCTGAGCAATTGGGAGAAAGTAGTGACAAGGGGAAAGCAGGGAGGTGGCAGGGGCTGAGAGGGTATTTGTGTTTCTCTTGCTGTTAGATTCATTTTCTCAATGGGGCTCTCCTCACTTTTCCACTGTTTCCACTTTGACAAAACCAGGCAGTCTGATTGTCCAGGGAGGTGGTTGAGGCCCAGTCCCTGGAGGTGTTTAAGACCAGGCTGGACGAGGCTCTGGCCAGCGTGATCTAGTGTAGGGTGTCCCTGCCCATGGCAGGGGGTTGGAACTAGATGATCCTTGTGGTCCCTTCCAACCCTGACTGATTCTATGATTCTATGATTCTATGATTTCAAACTTGGAGCTTCTGAAACGTAGAAAACCCTCTCCAGGCAGACAAGAATGACTCAGATAGATTAAAAAGAAAATGCAATTTAACCCACCCCAGCAGAAACAGTAATCAAATTATACCGCCTTTAAGTATGATAAGTTTGGGGCTAGGGCCCTCAGGGGAAGAGAAGGTGTCCTGCAAACACAACAAAACATGCTAAAGGGAACTGCTATGTCAATGGATGAATTATGACTTTTACCCTCCCTCCCACAGAGTGCTTGATAAGCTGCTGATTGCTTCTAAAACTTCTACTACCAATGTTAGGAACTGATTAAGCAGCTTACAAAGCACTGGGGGCTAATAGACAGGCCCACCAGGGACACTGCAGCTCTGGAGTTAAGTAGCTTGCTTTTTCTTGGCTTGATTATTAAAGATGAGATAGCAGGACGTGCTGAAAAGATGTGGAAACAGTTTTACACCTCAGATGACTGGCCTTTTTATTTTATATATGGACCATTTCTGCCCTGTGACTTTATCAGCCAACAAAAGCCATGTTTCCTGCAGTTCCCAGTTCCGTAGTCTCCACCTCTGAGGGGCATCTGAACTACCTCAACTTAAATGTGTCAGCTGAATGCCCAGAAGCATAGAATATCAGGTCAGAAGGGAGCTCAAGGATCATCTGGTTCAACTGACTACGCTACCTATAATTCCGCAGAAAAGTCACCACTAGATGAAGGAAATATCAGTGGAAGAAGCTTACAAAAATGTGTTCTACATATTACTGGCAACAGTATTAGAGTCTGAACACAGATGCACCCAGGTCAGCTCACACAGCAGTAAAGTTTTTGGGGTTTGGTTGGTTGGTTTGGGTTTGTTTTTTTTCTGGTTGGGTTTTTAATTTTATTTTTCCCCCTCTTGTGGTAATGCCTAGCAGACTTTTTAAATAAGCATGTTACACTAGGGACTGTATGAACTCATAAATTCCTAAATAACTATTCTTTCAAGCAAAGAAATAAATACTACTTGTCACCTGTAAACTGAGCCTTAAATAAGCCTGCACGGACCAGACAAAAAATTTTCACAGCAAAGTTCTCTTTTTTGCAGTCTCTTTCCAGCCCCATTTCAACACTGAACATCTAAGCCATCTCTCTCATTCCTAATCCCTGTTTATCAATTTTTTTTCTTATATTAAACTATAAACCACAGAGATAGCTGAAAATTAATTTATGCTCTGATTAGCTAGAAAGGGGAATGTACAATTAACACTGAATATGAGAACAGGCTTGATGTGTAACAGGTAGAATTAGCTGAAAAAACTTACCTGCTGAAGGTCTGCAAGAGAATAAAGATGGATTTGTTGGAGAAGATACTCTCTGGGAAAGATCCTGGAAAAGAGAATAATGAATGTTTGTCACACTTTTTTTGACTGGGAAACAAAGATTTCCTTTCCCCACCAAAAGACTGCAGAACAACGATGCTAGAGAGAGAGCTTGTCAGAAACTAGAATTATGTTACTCTGTAAGCACCAGCTACTTCTACAGCATTCCTTATGGGGATAACAGTTCCACAACAAGAGTGAATGCTGTGGCAGTGTCATTCTCCAAGCGTCAGGTAAGCATGTACCAAGACATTTACAGCTGCTGAAAGCTCATCCTGAGCAGAGATGGTGTTTCTTTAAACAACCAACCCAGTAATTGAAACAAGTCACCCAAACTACACATTAAAAACATTTCTTATGGTTTTTAGTACAAGATTCCTGGTCTGATAGAAAGCTGTAGCAGTGAATTTCAGATGTGATTTACGGGTTTGTAACTGAAATAACTTTAAGCAAGTTTAAGTCAAGCAGATACTGCTCTTCTAACATGAAGCTGCTTGGTATCAATTCCCTTCTGCATACGGAAATACATGTATTGGCGTAGATTTTATAATGACTTGAGAAAGGCATATTTTCCTTACATAAACTAAGGGTTCAGGCAAGACCACTGATTTTCTGCTACAGCTGTTCAGTAAAGCTATAATATGAAACCTTAACAGAGATGTCCTAATTAGAGTGACTCACAGTCAAATGGAAAACTGGGTTAAAGCAGCATTTCAGAGAAAAATGGACCTTGTAAAGGTAAGTGGATATTAGCAAGAGAAGTTTATGAAAACCCATGTATCTGCCATAATGATGTCAGGAAAAGAAAAAAGTGCATCTAATTAAACTATCTTAGTGTGCACAGAGAAACATCCAGCTGACATGCTTTATTTTCCATCCACACAGAACAAGTATAACCCCATGCTAAGGTGTTGTGGGGAGCGGAGTATCATGTCATTCTTGTGAAAAAAGCAACCAAACATCTCAAGAGGCACAATTATTTTACACTACATGTTGCTCAGAGAAGTTGTGAACTCAGTTCCTACATTACAATCATGCAGTTTTAAGGCAACACAGAAAGAAAATCCTTGTTTTTATTAAATGCACAAACAGAGCTCTGGCAAAGACTGGTTTGTAATGGTAGAACTGAATGGCAGTGAATACAAAGATCATTGCATACGTCAGAAAAGCCTAAGGTACCGAAAGGCCATTACGGCCTTACATGATCATATGAGACTAATGAGAAAGAACACAGGAACTCAAAGAAGGGATTGTTAGAAGCTGTGACAACAGCTAAAGCACAGATCAGCAGGGATAACACTACCAACTGCATCTTTGACAGAACACTGAACCTAAGAAATTATTGAAGCACATAATGGAAGTCCCTTCTACTCCATTAGCTGTCTTAAATAACTATCTTAAACTGATGCTTTCAAAGTTGTCTTGGAGGGACTAAGACTTTCCACTGCTGTTGAAGTGAGTGGTACAATGTCTCACTTTTTACCATTGGAAAAAAAAATCTAAAAATATCTGGGATGGGAAGGGAAGAATCCTACATGGAAGGCACCGACAGCTGGGCACTGCCAATTTTAGGGCACTCTTCTGGAGCAAGTCTGTGCCCTTTCTCCTAACTCAGCAAGCATGTCTGCCCTACCCACCTAATTCTCAGCTGCAGTCTCACTGGTATACTGCATTTCCCCCTTTCAGTTCTGCAGGCTATGCTATTGCTTCTATTAGAGGTGAATGTTTCAGTGGCCCTGCTGCATCACATCTTCGTAATACATTTGGCACAATGTCAAAGACCACTAGAAAACAGTCAAAATCCAGACAACAGACAACATATCACATTAGGATTCATTGCACATAGAAGATTTATTAAAACTGATTGCTAAGGAGTTGGCTCTGAACAACATTTTGAATCCATTAGTATTTTTCAGCTCTAACAGAATTTATTTTATTAAAAGTTCCCCATCACTCTCCCCTGATCACACAGGGAGGCATTAAATAGCACGGTGGCTTTGCCAGGAACTGTGCTACTTGCTGATGTCCTTAAAGCACTGATAAATAAAATAATTAGTTAATGAAAGATTTCCTTTTTCAGGAAATAGCCTGGCTAGCCCATAATGCAGAAACTGTCACCAGTTAGTATTGATAACTAACATCATGTTCTTCTGCCTTCAAGAAGTGCATTTTATTTCCTGCAAGTTCTAATAATAAGTGTGCAGATGAAAAGCTAACTCATGATTGAAGGGCTTCCTTAGGAGATGTTGTGGGGGATGCAATGTCTTAGCCAGCACAAGTTCTGATGATAGTTATCCTCTCCCTGTACCTGTTCCCCTCCCTGAGATACACTGGATTGCAGCATCAACTCTGCAGAGCCAGCATCCAACACCCCTTCTCCTCCCAAACCTACTTCCAGGAAAAGATGTATTGCCCTCTCAGTCTTATGCAAGACACACACACATACACAAGCACACCCAAGCACTCAAGTGAGAGGAGTGCTTATTTCCATTGCTATGGAAACTGAGGCAATAAAAACCCCTCAGTAAGTAAGGCTGGTCCAGCTTTAGATTTGCAATCTTTCTACTCACTCAAAAATACATTTTGGTTATGATGGACCACAGAAAAATAGCTGAGCAACCACAGCTTGCATGTGCAACAGCATTTACAAAATATTCTTACAAAGCAACCAGACCAGTTTCTGTATAGTTCCCAACACACACAGAGGTGCAAAACACTCCCTCAACACCTGCCCACATCACCAAAGGTAGACAGCACACAGCTCCATGAGTGCGAAGCCCCTGAAATCACCTAAAAGTAGGCAACTCAGTCCCTGAAACTTCAAAATATAAATTATGCACATTTACCACACCTGTGGTGACCTCAGCAGCTGTTTCAAAAACACATCTTGCTGTGCTGCACATCTGATTAACATTGAGTAGGTGGAGAGTGTCTAGAGAAAGGCAAACAAAGCTGGTGAAGGGTCTGGAGAACAAGCCTTATGAAGAGTAACTGGGGGAACTGGGATTGCTCAGTCTGGAGAAGAGGAGGATCAGGGGAGTTCTTGCTCTCTACAACTACTTGAAAGGAGGTTGTATTGAGGTGGGGGTCAGTCTCTTCTTCCCCAGAATGGGAGAAATGGCCCCAAATTGAGCCAGGTGAAGTTTAGATTGCATTTTAAGAAAAATTTCTTTACTGAATGGGTGGTCAGGCATTGGAATAGGTCACCCATGGAGGTGGTGGAATCACCATCCCTGGAGATGTGAAAAAAATAATGTAGATGTGGCCTTTCAAGATATGCTTTAATGGCCTGACCTTAGCTTGTGAAGTCACTTCCCCAAAATGCATCTGTTTATTGCCAGTTTTGTCAGTCTCTAGCAGGTGTAAAACAAGAGCTTAAGAGGCACAAGAATATCAAACTCAAACACATTTTCATAGAAAACTCACCATCACAAAAAGAAGCAGATCAGTTGGGGTAGGGAATTCATACAGACTAAGTGGTCCAGTGAGCAAGAAAATGAATGATATCTGGTTTCCAACATCCAGCTTCTGACAACAGCTTGCTTGTCTGCATAGGTTCTCCAAGCCTCATGAGATGATAGCTTATGTAAAGTCTTTCACAACAGTGAGCACACAGGAATAATTCAAAGCCTCTTGCTTCTCGGCTTAGACACTTTCTATCATGTAACCAGTGGGAACATAATATCTTTGCTATCTCTGTTTCCCTGTCAACTGCAACTGAAATAGGCTAAAGGAAGCCAAAGTCAGTAAGTAGCATGCTGCAGGCAAGATGGGGCTTACACAAACACCATGCCATTGCATAGTCTCCATACAAAGTACAACATGGCATTCAAATCAACCTAAAATCACATTAATGTCTAGAAATCCAGCACAAGCCACAGAGTAGGCTAAGATAACTACACTTAGAAACATTTCACTAGAAGACACATATTTACTTTCTGCACAAGATGGATCTTTGAGCATGCTTGGGTTAATATAAGACCTTGATCCAAAAAGAACATTGTTTTTTCCTTGATAAAAAGATCCTTTACAAACACCAAATGGGAAATCTCTGGTAAGTTACTTGTAAATCTTTTTATCATTGGGCTATAACAAACTAGTTTCAGTTTGCCGTTTTGTTTGTTTGTTTTTAAAGATGGTCAATTAAAAGCTTTCAATAAACTGTCCTTTTAGTCAAAATCTTAACACAGAAAAAAACTAGAGAGAGCTAGACAAAGGTCAAATGCAAGATGTTAAGTCTCATCACAATAAAAACTCAAACCGCTGCTACTTCAGAATGTGACCTGTGACCTTTGAGCGGCAAACAGTATTGAGTGCATGTCTCACTAAAAGCACCTCCTAAGAGTTCGAAGTTTGGAAACTCCCCAACAAGTTTCACCATTGATGCAGAACAGGGAAGCTGTGACTCACAGGATTGCTGTGCTGTAAACCCTGGCTACCAGTCAGGATTAAGCTTGCAAAGAACAAACCAAGTTCAATACTAACCATCCCTCCAGCTTGGCCAGTTCCTGTGAACAATTAAATCCAAAGTCCTGTTGGTTAAAGGTCTCTAAATTGCATTGCTGTTATGTGCTAGATATAAAAGCAATCGATGCAATCAGGAAAGAAATCCACCACCAGAGACTAAAAAACTAAAGAAGAGAATTGAACATTGTCAGTTGGTGATAGTTGTTCTTTTTTGTTTGATATTATCTAAAGTGTAACCTTCAGCCAAGATAGGAGCAGAAATTTCATCCATTCCCTTTCGGATGATCACATCAGGTAAGTATTTGCACAAACAAAGGTTATCTTTTCATGTCCTTCTGCAAACAGAACCACTGATAAGACTTTGCTTTTTGCATTTGGACAAAGTCTGTAGTCATGGTGCTTCGTTAGCACTAAGTAATTGCTCTGCATGTAAAGCCTGTTTATCATCAGTTTAGGTAATTTTTCTCCAATGGGTTAAATACCCTGACAGCTCTCCTAAAGCTGCAACCAATTAATCCGCCCATGCCTGACACTATAACCAAAGTACAAACGTAATAAGCAGAGGGAACTCTTCTTTTTACTGCACAATCAAAAGAAATCAAGTTAGCTGGCAGATGGGCACAACCAAGCTTCTTTTGTACCAAAAAGCCTGTTGAAACCTAGGACAGGAGGAGAAAGGGGAGGGAAAGCTGGCACTATGGTTTCATGTGCCAGTCAGGAGTGTCTTGTTTGACTAGCTTGAGAATTGTATGACTGAACTCTGACTCGTGGGAGATGCAGACACACCAGTCTAGCACGCAGCCACATTCAGACGTCCTCTCCACCCCTTTTCAGGAAGCTGCTACACCCACAGCTGGCACTGCACCACAGGTACCAAGTCCATTTCCTCAGCCAGCATAGTTCATACCCTGGCACTGCAACTTACATCATTACGAATTTACTTTCAAGCTACTGCACCACGCTGCAAATGAAAGCAGCTGACAGGCAAACATATCCACATTATCAATGCTTCTGTATTTGTTGCCCCCAGACAAGAGTGCCTCTGGAAGTCCCTACAGCATGCACCATCAACACTGTGACTGTGTGCATAGCTCATGGGCAGGAACTGTGTGCACTCTGATCTCACTGATGGGAGTTAAAATTTTGAGTTCCTATTTGATTTTAAAAGTACAGAGGGATAACAGTGAACCACCACTTATTCCAAAATATAGGTGGTACAGTAAACTCTTCCTTGGTTTTTTCTTGCAAATCAAGTATCTTAGATCCCCTAATAAACCTGAAACAAATTATATGGGACATGGTTTAGTGGTCATGGTAGTGCTGGGTTGACAGTTGGACTTGATCATCACAGAGGTCTTTTCCAATCTTAATTATTCTAGGATATTCTCACCTTTACTCACTTTAGGGGCTCAATACTATATCCTCCTAGTTTGAATGACTTTCTCTCTCACTTTTTTTCCAATCACTAATGCAACACATTTTCTTCTTCTCTTAGTCTTGCTGTTAAATCAGAGCTCTGAATGCTATGAAACCACACCTTTCTGTTCTCTTCCTGCTCAAACCTCCTTTTTGTAGTCTAGTGCTCTCACAAGTTGTGTCTTTGCTCTCCTGCTCTTGCATTTTCACTGTCCAAATGGCCTACCCATTGCAAAGAAAATGGAGAAAAAGTCTCTTTTGACAGCCTGGACATGACTTAATGACCTTCTGCTGTCCTTGGTCAGAAAGATGACCTAGCCCCAGCTCCACATACGTGCGGTATTTGGTGCTATAGTGATTGCATAAGATCCATCAGGATTCCTGTGATGTGTTTAGACAGGTTCCCCAACTGCCACACAAATATTTTGAAAGTAACCTACTCCTGTGTCAGAAGTGATATGTCTAAGGCCTCACTGTAGGAAGTGACAGGACTCTATTGTTCAGCATAACTGAATTTCGGCTTATTTCGCATCATGCTGACGGACTGGCAGGATCAGCCAGGACCACACATCAGTGGCACTGGAGGCATACCTTTAAGCTTCTGCTGCAGCAGCAAGCTCTAATTTGGTCTTCGTGTAAGACACCAAGTAATGTATCCAGCACTGGAGTTGTGCTAGGGTAAAACTGATGTATTGTTCTGGAGCTAATAAGATATCCGTGCAAGCAAAGCAACCAAAACAAGCAAGAACTCGTTACGAGTAAGGACACTTGAGGCAAATTATGTCTGTTGCAATACTGAGGTGACAAACACAGCAAACTAGGCATAACAAAATCCCTTGTAAAAGAGGGAGCTCAGCAAGAGGCTCACTGTCTCTTCTGGCTAATCTCAGAGGAACGCTGCTGATATGCAGCAGTGGAGGGCCTTATATCTCCTCCCAGTCAAAGCTCAGTTCCTTTTTTTAACTCTTGCAAATATGAAAAGAGCTTAGAATACATTGGAGTAATAGGTGAGAACAAATCATTATAACTGATGAAGGCCACTTTTACTGTGAGCCTTCTAGCTACTTTTAGGATTTCTCCTGCACCTTTTCCTTTCTTCCTTTTTGTCTTCCTTCCTAATTAATCACTTGTTTCTTCAAAGTTCATAATGTGGTTTAGCCTGGAGTTCTCTGCTGGATGCCAAGTTTCAAAGCTCCCAGAGCATCTATCTGTGCACACCAAGCATTATAAATAACATCCCTACATTTAAGCCAACTGAATCCTGAGCTAACCTGGTTTATAGCCATCTGGAATTCTTCAGAAAAAGTAACTTGTAAGCACTGTAAACAGTTCTGTCTTCCCAGAGGACACCAAGAGTTTCCAACTTCATTGCCATCTTCGTTTTCCGATCTGGGTTCAAGAGTGAGGTACAGATTTAAAGAAGATGATAATGCAAATAGTATTAATAAAAGAAACCTCAGAGTGATCTGCTTTTCCCTAATAAGGCAGGCTCTATCAGTGTCCCAAAGGCAGCAAGGTGCCAATACAATTAATCAGTCTGTTTTTAGTTCTCCCTAGACAGCAATAGTAACAGTTTGTTTCAGTCTGTTTATATGGGTCTGACAGGTCTTCAAGATGCCGTGTTCATTTCCTTGTGATTAATAGCCATTCAAATACTAAGGTGAAGACCAAGCAGAAAAAGAGTATTTTTAGAGCAGGACAGATAACTGGATTCTCTCCCTGAGCCTTTCATTTCTATCTGGGAAACAGTACTAAATTTAGGAATGCTGTCTCACCGTATTGTTTAAACTCCTCCTTTCCTTGCCCATGTGATGAGCCAAACAGAAATTTAAATTGTGTATTCCTTTACTGTTCCACTGTGCTCTATAAACCTATCATGTCCATAGTGACTGCTGGGACACACTAACACCATATGCAGAAAGCAAAGCCAGTTTTGAGCAGCAAATAACTCCTTCTGGGAAAAGAACATTTCTTCCTTTCCATCTCTTAGGGAAGATCTGAGGGACCAAAATTGATCACCAAAACCCATCCTAAAAGAGATTTCACAGACCAAGAGGGAGCTGAACTCTAAGGTGTGTTCTGTACTTTCCATCAGTGCCCTTTACAGTACTTGTTTAACAATTCCTACCAAACTGCTTCCCTAGTACACTTCTTGGCCTGGAATCCTCTCTGCCAGAGAGCTTTAATTTAAGACATTGTGAAGGAATCCTTAGATAAGAAAAGGGCACATTGAGATTACTTTCCAGTTTCCCCTTCTGCCATTCTGGATGTTTCATTTTGATATGCAGAGGTTTATCTCTCCTCTTCCCACATCACACTGCTGTGCTTATTTTTGTCCATTCTCTCTTCTCTGCATTTCTTCAGCATTTCCCATCTCTCCTTTTTGGAAGTAGGTGTTTGGGCTTCCCTTTTGTCCTGGTTTCTCCTTAAGTCTTAATTTCCTGAGATCTCTCCCCCTCTCTGAATCTCCTCCTCCTGACTTTCCCTCATCCCTCTATCTCTAGTCCATTGATTTCTTTGCCTAGGCCTCCTTTAGTCTCTCTTCTTTCACGGCCTTACCCAAGTCCATTCAGAGTCTATTCCTCTTTCCTTCAGCATTAATCAGAAAGGATAATTTCTTGTCTACCACTTTTTTCCTGAACAGATCTCACACTCCTTTCACTTTAGCTGCAATGAAAGATGGCAGCATAAGGAAATTATAGCTGAATAGCAAAACAGTTCTGCAAGCTAATAACACTGACTAGAATAAAAGAAAAATCATTCTAATTTTTTAAATGCTGTAAACCATCCTATCTGTGTCAGTTTTAGTCTGATGCCTAGGAAACTTTCCACGGATCTTGAGTAAAAAGTGGTAGAATGTAAATAAATTACCATTGGATGTAAAGGGAAAATAATTATAAGGTCTAAATAATCCCATTGGTCTTATAGCTGACATAAAGTTAGTTGTATAAACTGTTTTTCTCTCTTTCTCAGCTCTTTTCTCTAGCAGATACTAGCTGGTGGCTTTTGCTTGGCTGTTGCTGACCTTGGCTGCATTCTTCTTGTGGCTAAGTAACTAACAAGCTACTCTCTGCTGTGCTCTCTTCCCTCTTCTCTTTTCCCTAGTACAGGGAAAACGTGGGGTGGAGATGGGGAAGCTACTGGTAACCCATTGGTTTTGCCCAGAAGGGTCATTGTGTCATTTATAAACTGCAAATATAAGGAAATATGGTATATTTTGCACATATTCATTGCATTTCATGTTGCCAGATTTTAGTTTGCTTGTAAATACAGCTTCATTTGCTTCCATCCCAAAGTGAACTGGTCGGTTCCATTTTGTTTTGGTGGGTAGTTCTCCAAATTAGCTGGGGGTAATTTCAACCCACCACACTACCAAACAATAGTGACTGAGCAGTAAGATACAAGCGCGTATTAACAGCCAGTGGGTCTGAGACAAGAACTCAGTAGTGCCCTCCAGAAATCTGTTCACAGGATCACAGGATGTTAGGGGTTGGAAGGGATGTCTAGAGATCACTGAGTCCAACCCCACTGCCAGAGCAGGACCATATAACCATATAATCTAGTGCAGGTCACACAGGAACACATCCAGAAAGGTCTTGAAAGTCTCCTTCTCTTAATTGTTCTAAGTAGTTCATCAAAACATTGACACATGTATGTATGTACGAATAGCAGACCACTTCAGTTCTTACCTGAGATAGACACAAGTGAAGCCTTCTCTCCCTCACGAAGAATTCCTATCACTAAAACACTATGCTCAAAATACTATCACTAATGTCATCTGTTTTCTTGTCCTTTGGCAGCTCCTAATTCCAAGGCAGTTGCTCTCCTGTTTGGCTCTTTACAAATGCTCACAGACACATTTACCATTACATCAGCTACATGCATTTAGAGCCACTCAGCTCACAGTATGGCATGTGCACAGACATCTCCCCATCGCTTTTGGAGATCCATGACAAAAGTCACTTGTCTTTTTTAAGGTAAATAGTGTGGCTTGGTGGTTTTAATAGGATTATTCATTTTTCCTTGTTAGAAAAATGCAGCAGCAGCTGAATGGACTAAGATACAGCACTTGCAAAATTAAATTCACTGATTATAAAAACACTGTTTCCATCATAGAAAACTCAATTTGAAACATCTGTTGTGCTGTGATCAGGTGTTTTCCAACAAACAAAACTGTTGGCACAGCCATATCATGGCTGAGCAAGAGCACAAAATTCTCTGGTGTCACATAAATCTTGAGTCATGTACCTGGGGACTACAGCTAGCTTCTGCCTTTGAGTGAGATCCCATAGCAGAAGAGGGAAAAAGCACTGGACAGGTGGTTGACTCCAGCCTCTCTCCTGCTTTACCTTACTGTGAGGTGTTTCAAAGGGACCTGGGGATACTGGTTGATAGTAGGCTGAACATGAGCCTGCAGTGTGCCCAGGTAGCCCAAGAAGGCCAATGGCATCCTGGCCTGTATCAGGAACAGTGTGGCCAGCAGGAGCAGGGAGGTCATTCTGCCCCTGTACACTGCACTGGTTAGGCCACACCTAGAGTACTGTGTCCAGTTCTGGGCCCCTCAGTTTAGGAAGGATGTTGACTTGCTGGAACGTGTCCAGAGAAGGGCAACAAAGCTGGTGAGAGGTTTGGAGCACAAGCCCTACGAGGAGAGGCTGAGGGAGCTGGGGTTGCTTAGCCTGGAGAAGAGGAGGCTCAGGGAGACCTTATTGCTGTCTACATCTACCTGAAGGGTGGTTGTAGCCAAGTGGGGGTTTGGTCTCTTCTCCCAGGCGGCCAGCACCAGAACAAGAGGACACTGTCTCAAGCTGTGCCAAGGGAGGTTTAGGCTGGATGTTAGGAAGAAGTTCTTCATAGAAAGAGTGATTTGCCATTGGAATGGGATGCCCAGGGAGGTGGTGGAATCACCATCACTGGAGGTGTTTAGGAAGAGACTGGATGGGGTGCTTGGTGCCGTGGTTTAGTTGATTAGATAGTGTTGGATGATAGGTTGGACTTGATCTCAAAGGTCTTTTCCAACCTGGTTCATTCCCATTCCATTCCATTCCATTCCATTCCATTCTATTCCATTCCATTCCATTCTATTCCATTCTATTCCATTCTATTCCATTCTATTCCATTCCATTCCATTCCATTCTATTCTATTCTATTCTATTCTATTCTATTCTATTCTATTCTATTCTATTCTATAACCATGGCTACCACACTGCAATGCATGTAATGTGGTGTGTATCTTTTATTCTTCATTCAGTGAAAACACTCATGCACAGCCAGGATGTCAGAGGAGTAAAAGATGCACAGCACAATGTGTGACCCCTGGGCTACAGTTGTCAAGAACAACTTCAGATATTCAGACCCTATAAAAACATTTTCTTGCAGTAGATAACCCTGCTGCCCAGGGAAGTACAGTATCTTTCTAAATGAGTAACACCTTCAGAACTAGATTGTGAGGAAAACAATAAAAGGACAAAAGCAATATGACAAGGAAGCTACATCCTCAAGTTGTATGTTTGTAGCTCTTACCTTCTGCGCAGGTCTTCAGCCACTGCTGCTCTGCAGCTGAACAAATAAGCTCTGAGAGACTTTAGCTGCTGTCTCAGGCGGACAACAGTTGCCAGAGGTTCAACATGCTTGTACAACATGGGATTTTCCTGCTGGATATCAATCAATGGCTCCTCATAAACATATTCCAGGAACTCTTTGGCTTGCTTTGATACCTGAAAAATAAAGCAACCAGTCTAGATAGATTTTTGTTCCCAGTCTTTTAAAGCAGATGTTTCCCTCTGTGATCTGTCACCTTTTCTCTACATCTGAAAACTTACTTTGCTATCAATCACAGAAGACAGACCCAAGAGAGATTCAATCATCTCTGATTATAGCTAAGTCAAACTTCATCAAGACCACCTAAGCTAAGTGTATGAGATAACAGCTTATTTATATCAAGTACAGCAATATTTGCAGCCACACATGCTATCACCACAGGGTAACATATCTTACTAGATGTTTTTCAGGTCTAAAAACTGATTACCAAGTTTCTTCCCTGTTAATATTTTTCTGTTTGTTCACTGTTTTCCTTTTGGCAACAAGGAAGTGATTAGGCAAGTGCCAGAGCACAACACTACAAAAGGAAACATACATGTGATGCAAATCCAGTCATACTGTGCCATCCCAGAGTACAGAATTCCACTGTAAACTACTATTCCCATTTGTTTCATGCTCAGCCAGTATGGTTAAAGTTATGTAAAAATAAAATAATCAGAAGCATATCTATCAAGTTGGGTTTGGTGTTTTGGTTTTTTTTAATACTGATAAAGTTGAATTTTACTGGTGTCATTCACACCCGGTGTTTCATCTGAAAGAAATTTTGCTTATGCCTTTTTCATGATAGTGTTCTGTTCTGCTTCCACCTGCAAAGAGCTCCTGTAATCCTGATAAATTAATGGAACTTCTGTCCTCACTAGAAAAGATACTCTGGTTTCTGAGGTAAGAAGGCCAAAATCCCTCTCATTCCTTATTTCTGCATTTTATCACAGCTGGAAAAGAGAAGATGGGATTATCTGAAATGAGCTGCAAATCACTTCAAACTGTGCTGTAGAAAGACTATTTATTCCACAATTCAATTAGTCCTCCTGGACCTTTAAATCACTGTTTACACTGGGTCCAGGGAGGCATGACTTAGGCTAACAAAAGGAGAAAGGGCATACCATAGCCTCTTGAGATTTAAGGTGTTATTTCCAATCTGGTGCTGTATGGTAGGAAGCAGGTGAAAGCAATATTCAACCTTATAAATGGCACCACTTCCAAAATCAGCACAAGTTACTAGCTGCAGGAGTCACTGGCTACTTACAGGGAAAGCTAGCCCCAAATGTAACCTTTTCACAATGCAAGTAAAACCAATAATGCTAAAGCCATCTTTCCTGCTAATACCTACACAGGCAATACATTATATAATTTCAAATATATCAGACCATAACTCCATAGGTTTCCCAGGCCCTGAGGCTGTACTGAATATCTCACCTATTTGTACTAAACATCCCACTGATCAAATACTTTTTTCTAAAATGAATATATAAGGAATTATGCTGTCTGAATGGAAGTAATGTGCTATGTAAGGAGCAGCACAAATTACCTGGATTTTGCAGAACAAAACTCTACAGATCTCAAAGATGTCAAGTTTTCCAGCACTAGCAATGTTGATGTTTTATTAGACATGCTGACTGCAATGCACAAAAGAGACTGCAGTTAAATAACCTGCTTTTACAATCATTAAGCTATTTGGCTGCAATATCTCAGCAATCCCCTGAAAACTACTGTATTGATAATAAATATTCTTCCTCTTCCACAAATGGGCAAATTAAACCACATATTCAGTGATTCCCTAGGAGGCACAGGAATGCTTGGCACAGTAACTAGCACCTTCCACCAGGAGGACATGGTGCCCAATGATGTCTTTGTGGTCTTACTTCCATGCTTTAAACCCCTGCTGAAGTGATGGGCTCCTCATCCACCCACCCAGCTGTCTGGGGAACCAAAGGGCAGCTACTTTCTAAGTACTATACCTCCACCCTGGGCACACTTGCACCCTCTATGGGGCAAGCCCTCTGAGGCCACCACATTAAGACTACAGAAACAAAAAACATGTCAGAATTGAGGTCACCTGAGTGACCGCAATACTGTGCGGCTCTGGTGGTGCATGGTCTGAACACAGCCTTTGAAGAGAAAGAAGCAAAGGAAACCTCTCTCTCTCTCTCCTTACTAATAGAATGTACCTGTGGAGTGGTGATCGCAGGAAAAAGTAGCTTTGTCCAGCATCACTGGCTGACAAGTAGGTGTCTGCTTACTCTGCATGCCTGACAGAGGCACACAGGTCACATAAAACAGTGACTCACGCTGCCAACCACAGCAAAGAAGCTGAAATGCTGTCTTATAATAGGAAGGGTCAGGCAGTCATAAAAAGTCAGCTTGCTACCAGACAACATTCTAGTACTTACAGCCCTCTGATTTTACTGGGCACACCAGACAATCCTATTAAATGAGCCAGAAAGTGTGAGAAGATGCAAAGTGCAAGACGATTCTTGCTTTAAATGTCATAAAAGGATAAATGTCAACATTTCCACACCTTTCTTTTTAGAGGCTGCAAACTTACAGTTTAGAATTCAATTTACCTGAAGTCAGCCCCCCCTTTAAGCCTTCTGGCACATGGAGTCCATTTCCTGCTGTGTTTGTCTGACATTTTGCTCAGGCTGGAAGCCATCTGAACCAAACCGTAATACTGATTTTTGCATACAAACAGGGAAATCAGTTGGCCAAAGTAAAAGGAAGAAAGGATGTTCACTAGATGGCCTCTTTGCTGTTCCCTTCACATAAACGTGAAAAACACAAATATAAAAAGGTAGGGACAGGGGAAAAAAGTCAACCTGGGACCAAACTATTGGTTTGGTTATGACAGAAGAAAGGTGCCTAACTGCTGAGTCCTCTCCAAGGGCTTTAATTGCAGTCAAGGTGACTTTGCTTTTCCTACTCTTGTGCTTTCAGGTGTAAGTGTACTGTTGGTTTTCAAGATCCTACATATGGGAGGACACAACTCTACAGAAAGAAACCAGAAACACTGATTCTGTTTTTTTCATGACCTTTCTTGCCAAAAGCATACAAGAACTTCTCCATTTGAAAAACTTACTTAATTGACTCAACAGTTTACTGGTCTTGCTCAGATGTCTAGAAATATGTGAAACATAAAAGAGAAGCATGCCCAATTACACTGTATTATCAGAAAATTTCATGTCCTTGAGGATCTATTGTTGCTTGCTTTGCCAGAGATACATAGGACAGACCCTAGAAATCACAGAATCAATAAGGTTGGAAAAGACCTCAAAGATCATCAAGTCCAACCTGTCACCCAAGACCTCATGACTACTAAACCATGGCACCAAGTGCCACATCCAAACCCCTTTTGAACACCTCCAGGGATAGTGACTCCACCACCTTCCTGGGCAGCCCATTCCAATGGCTAACAGCTCTCTCTGTGAAGAACTTTCTCCCTGCAGAGGTGGGGAAAAGATGGCAGTGGGAAGGATTGCAAGTTTTCAACCTCTTCATTCACTTTGATTCCATTTGGTGGACTGTCAGGCACACTTCAAATGGTGTGAAAACACAGAAGCTTTTGAAGACTGGAGTCCTGTTTCAGTTATGACCATCTAATGCAGTATGTGCTGCTTCCTGCAGTACCTTGTCTGTAACACTCCTTCCCTCCCTGCCTTAGTGCCGGATCTAGTAATTTGGGGTGCTGTAGTGTTTTCCTAGCTAAAGGATGGTGCTCCTCTCTTGAATCCACCTCTTTGAGCACTTCAGCACAAAGCATCCACACAGAATTTGCTTGTTCTCCCATGTCATGTCATAGCTTTTCTGCCTAAGAAAGTGCAAATTGATTATTTGTCACTATTATACTGAGATTACAGTAGATTAAGTTTCAACTAATGCTTGTTTGAAAATCCCGTTTCCTTTTGTGCCTCAGATGCCTCTACCAAGACCACAGGAAACAGGACATAGAGCCCAGTTTTAACCCTGCAAGTTTAGAAAACAAATCAGTTTATTTTCTTGGCAGTATTAATGACATCTTGATATGAAGTCTTTGCCTTACCATCCACTTGCCCAACATCAGAGCCACTAAAGCTACCACAGGCCAGCAAGTTTAGTCCTTGATAAAAGCATCCAAAGAAACAAATCTTATATATTTCTTCCTAGTTTTTAGGAAAGGGAGGGGTTTTGTCTCCACAAGCAGGAGCTTGGTAGCTATGAAGAATCTTGCATTTCATGATGCAAGACTATCATTTTCTTGATGGTAGGCTCTGGCTATTTTTTAATAATCCCCCATCTGACAGATTTTCATCTTCAAGAAAGATATTTTTCCTCTAATAGGGCATTTACTGGTTATTTTTTGCCTTTTCAAATAGCCCATAATAATAATATTTGCAGACATAAAACTTCAAACAGCCTCTCCTAACAGTGTCTGCTAGGTCTGAAGCTCTAGCATGGTCTGGATTTCTTATGAGTTTATTATTGTTTCAACAAACGCTCCCTGAGATGGCAAAACAACACTGCTGCCACGTTTGGTGGCGCAATGCTTTGAGGCAGGTAACCAGTTACCCCTGGCTCTAGCAACCAGCCACCATGGCAGCAGCCAATAGCAGTTACAGAAGTTTTAGAAAAGCAGCTTGTGTGGCAGGTGAACAACTGCAGAATTTTCTCTTTATGTTACTTTTGTCTCTCTGGTGCAAACAACTGCAATGTCCTCTCCTGGTGTCCTCAAAATGGTCATGCAAAGAGATAGGACATACTGGGCCTTGCAAACACCATATTTCAGGATGCCAGTTTTCTGTGGGTGTGTCCACAACTTAGCATCCATCACTAAGCAGTGCCAATCCATACAATACAATACAATACAATACACCAGGTTGGAAGAGACCTTCAAGATCATCGCGTCCAACCCATCAAACAATCCAACCCACCCAACCTAGGGCTCACGGAAAGGGTACTCCTCAACCCAACAACTGCAAAGATTTAGTCTATATGAGAGGTTTCAGTGGTCCACCCCTCAGTTTCTCTTGAGCATTTAGATAAACAATGATGGAAAAGATGCCATCAAAAAAGAATATGCTTCTGTGGAGGAATGCCTTAGGTCTGGATAAGGAAACTGTGATGAGAACATCAGTCTTGTTGAGACAGCATGGCTCATTCTGGCAAGAGGGACAAAGATGAAGGCAGTAGTAGTCAATGGCTGTAACTTTCAACCTGTTGCAATGCATGTGATTCTAACAAAAGAGCAATTCACTTCACTGGCCACCAAGATGACCTGCAGGGAGATTACCTTGTATTTGGAAGTATCCCAGTTATGAACCAGTCGTGCAGGGATGAGGAAGCTGTCATCCACGTGGCAGGTGCTGCAATAATACCATCCACTGTAGCTACACACTTTGGCTTTCCCATTGGACAAGCCTATAGAGCGCTGACAGCCTGCAAAAGAGAGAGGGGAAAAAGTCTAGGTTTGCACACCCTGCCAGAGGTACACACTCAGGATGCAGTAAGGAAAGTAATAATTATTTCCCCATTTGAGACCCTTTAAAAATTTTATTTATTTTACCAATGAGCCATTTCTTGTTCCCTAGAAATAGAGGAATAAATATTAGCATTCTCGGACTAGTGTTGAACAAGCACGCACTAATCTGGCCACCTATGACAAAGAGTTCAGAAAGCAAAGGATACTTATTACTTCTCAGGAAACAAAGGCAGAAGACCAACTATGAGACACTGGACATTAAAAAGTCATTTGGCCACAGAATTAGCACATCCAAGGCAAACCACTGACACACCATGAATAACTGTGAGCAGCAGCCACATTGAGAACAAGTAGACCTTGACTAGCAGAAGTGATTCAGCTCAGTTTTCTGCAGCTTTTTTTTCTCATGATTGGGTTACTCTCTGTCTTACAAGGTCTGAGGTTTGTATGACACTTTTTAAACAGCTGGATCCCTCGCCTCTTCCTATGCTGTCTTTTGTGGAGTCCTCAGAGTAAAACCAGCATATGCAAAAGTTGCTGCTTTATTGGGAAAGAACAAATACAGAGAACTCTCCTTCACCTGACCATCTGTTTCCACAAAATACATAGAAACTCTCTGTATTTGACACCTCTGTCTTTCAGCTGTGGCTAAATCAAGCCAACAAGCTCAAATAATGCTAGAGTGGAGAGATGAAGACAGCACAGTCACATTAAACAACCTGCTCGGGAAGTAGGACTAAAAATGTTTGAGTAAGATACAATGAGATGTCTTTGGCTGTTATTGACACCCTTCCAACACAGCACACATGATGATATTTCTGCTTTTCCTTCAAATGCTGGTATCCCCACATGACATGTATGTCTACAGACACAACAAGCACCAGAGGCCCATTCTGGCTTGTGCTGTATGCTCAGATGGTCTCTGCTGGAGCTGGTTAGTAATGATGATCAGCAGAATCCTTGTATATTCACTTTTACATCAAAAGTATTAGTTAAATAAAATATTTCAGGCAGAAGTCAACTGATTGACTGCTTTTGTGAGTGTAACTGTGCTCAGTATAATCACATAATTTCTACTACTGAAGGCATCTTTATTTCCTCCAGTACAAATTACCCCGATTTGAGGAGAGGTTGCGGCTCAACTACTCTAGACATAATCCTAACTCCTTCTACCCATTAGATGATGCTATCATGTTCCTTCTGCTTTAATCAAAATAATTAGAATAACCTGACCAATAAAATTCATTCACTTCTTCCTCTTCCATGCTCCAGAGCCATATGGCCATAAATTCTCTGGAATACACACTATCAAATGCATCAGTGTGGGACAAAACATGTCACTACTTCCATCTTCTCCTTCCCTTTATTTTTTTTTTTTTTAGTGAGAATATTCAGTTTCTTGAAAAAGGCAAATATATAAACAGCTCAGTTGATGAAGGAGCTACTTCTGCTATTGCCTCCTCCTTTACCACTCATAACATCAGAGCATAAGCATAAACATATCTCTCGAGTAGTATAACAATATACATATTACAAAAAACGTGATCTCAGCTAACAACCAAATACAAAACTCATAATAGTTTACAGTCATAATGTTTAATCATAGAAATAATTTTTGCATGCTAAAAATAGCAGAACTTTTTGCAAAGCAGTGTTTTTAGGGCAGAAAGAATGCTTTTATAAGGATAAAGCAAATTCAAGTAATCCATTGGTGTGTTCCCCCCAAAAAAGTCAACTTATTAATGTGGCTTGGGATCAGAATTTAGAATCCAGCAACCTCATATTTCCCTCAGTACAAAGCACACATTTTCCTGCCTTGTCTTGCCTTGCTTTTCCTTTCACTTCCCCTGCTTTCATTTAAAAAAGCCGTTTCCTGACCAATCAGTTGAAAGAGTTTCCATGTAGTCCTGCTTCATTATGCTGTTATGGGTGAAGTCAGCAGGCATACCTGGTAGTAAACTCAGTACCAGTGCTCTGTAGTACATACGTAAGTATCCTTTCAACTTTAAAAATGCATTCACACATGAAGGTGAAGCTTTTCAACAGCTAACAGGAGATGAAATACCAGTCGTTCACCTGACCAGTAGCTCTGGAAGACACATGCAGGAGGTACTCACACTGTTGCTATGGAGCCCATGTTTTAAAAGCACAACAGAGGTAAATCTTGCCCCTCTATAAAGGAAACAGAAGTATGCCCACTCTTCTCCTCATATATCAAGATGAAGTGGTCTCTGAAATTCAGAGAGCATCCCCCTCTTTTCCCAAGCTAAATGGGAATGGCTCTCAGAAAGGATGTTTGTGTTAGCTGTACCTCAGTACAGCACGTTCTTCTGTGCCAGTCTTGCTTAACTTCCTATCACTGAAAATCACTGAAGCCTTTTTACCTCAACTGGTTCCAGCTTGAGTAGTCACTACATACAGTTATCACCTCTCACACTGGATGAAACAGAGACTGTTTAATGACATGCAGTGTTTTCTAGCTCAATGTGTTTTGACCTGCTGATAAAGTACCAGTGGTAAAGCTGTGTCTAAATGAGACTGAAGTCTCCCAACTCAAGGCCACTGAAACCTTTATAAACATTTCCCATTAGCCACACTTACTGGCCTGGAGGATGAGGATGGTGATGGAACAGGACACACTGATTTCACCTAATGGCCACTGTGCACTTCCTGCCACCCTAAAGGCTCCTAGTTTGTCTTAGTGCCCCAACCCCTATGCACTAGGCTGAAGTCAAGAATAAGGTAAACTCCAATTTGAATTGTCATCATTCTAAACTACATTTGCAGTTGAGAAGTCAGCACATTAAGGCTTAATGTCTTGCAACTTTGTAGAGACAGAAACTCATTCAAGTTCACCAAGATAGTTTCCTCAGGAGAGGAATAACAAAGCACAGAAGTGCTCGGAGGGCTTTCCTCCTCCTCCTCCCTATGTCCAACCCATAAGAACTGAAGGTCTCTGGGATGAGGAGGGTTTCATCCAACAACCTAGGATGCCCTCCCCTTCAGGAAGAGCAGTTTTATAAAGTTCCTAACCAAGTAGCTTGCATTGCTTTTTCTCTTATTCTTCTACAAGCCCACATCTGTTTCCTTTCCTCAGAAATGTATTTTTAGACAGAGTATTCTCATTCCTCTTCATATCCTCAGGTAAATTATATTCTGCAAAGCTATATGAGAGTTGTAAGGTTGGGGTATTTTAGATGAGAATATGGCACTGGCACCTACCTTACATTCTCCCTTACCTTACAAGCTTTGCTGTTTGAAAATCACCATCTTTTCCATTCCTATCTGTTGTGATTCATAATGATGGCTATTTCTACAATCCTTTCAAATCAAGTTATCAAAGCACTGATTTTCTTTGATGTTATGCAGTTCAAAGTGATGTAGTGTGACAAACATATTTCTGTGGCATAGACCACTTATGCTACTTTGTTTTTTAAGATGGAAAAAAATAGATCAAGAGAGACAAAGAAGAGGAGGAAAGAATAGCTTGTGGCTTAATGCCCTTGGGAATTCTGCACCTGGACATTCAGGTACATAAAGTTGCCATCATGTTTACCAGAAGCAAAGCTAGTAGCCGCTCTCGCCTATTCACAATGTTCACACATAATAGTATCCATGTAACATCTGTACAAAGGTCTGGTAAACTCTGAGCCTAGAGCAAGGGGAATAATGTGATATTTACTATTATCCCAAATCATCCCTACCTAAAGGATGTTATGGAGCAAGCTACAGAAGGAAGAAGCATAGCTGCAGGTATACTGTTAGCAAAGTGAGGGAAGGAGTAATCCCAAACCTTTCATCACAGAAAATATAACAAAACAGCCTTAGAATCAAGCAAAGAAAATAGGGGTTATTAAAAGTAGTAGCAAGAAAGTGCTGCTGGGCACAGATGAACCTCTCTCAACAACACGTCCGTGAGCAGAGCAAGAGTAACAACATCAAGATGCTCATCTCCAAGTGCTAAGACTTTGGGAAGAGAGAAGTACAGGAAGATGAGGTTAAAAAGTTGTAACAAGTCTCCCTCCTTGACTTAAGGTGGTAGTAAGGATAGTATGGAGGAGGAATCCAAGACACCTGAATACAGTTCCTCTTCTGCAAAGTATGGAAAACATAATTTCTGTCACTTTCAGGGTGTTGCATATTCTTACAGTGAAGGCAGACACACACAACTATTCTTTTTATGCAGATACCTTTTTCTTTAATCATTCAGCAAGAAAGTATTGGAGTGGCTTCACAGTGAAACAGAGAAAGTAGAAGACCAAACTAGAATTAAGTACACAACTGTTTTCCACATTCAATAAAGTTCCTTGCTCAAAATCACGAAAAAGCAACTCCTTTGTGATTGTGTACCATAATTAAATCTGTGACGGATTAACTGAGAAGCTAATTCATTTAAAAGCAACATACATTATGAAGAAAATGACCCATGGACTTCAAAAGGCTTTTAGCTTGATAAAGCCATAAAGCAGACTAAGCAGAAGGAGCAAAGCAACAAATTTTCAGTGTTAGATCAGACATGCAATTTGCTCTAGCTGCTCAGCACACAAAAAGAAGATGAGAATTACTTCAGTTCTTGGACTCAGATTTCTCTGCATCTATTCCAATTAATTTCACCATGGGAAAACTCAAACTCACACGGAGGACATGCTAACAACGAGCTCAGTTTGCTCTCATGCTTGCCCAGGTTTGAATCTGCATTATGCACAATCCTTTTCCCAGTATTGCTTGTTTTCCAAAGCAATTCTCTTTCTAAAGAAATAATAACAAACTCATAAATCTCCAAGCAAAGTCCGACACTTTACTCACCTTGCCTACTTTTTTTGTGACCTTCTTACAGCCTTTAAAAACACTCAAAAAACAATAACAACAAAACAAAACCTTAACAGAGTAATGGCAGAAATTATTTCCTGTTGAAGCCACGTGGATTTGATCCTATCCAGTTATCTAAGCACCATATAACTCTCCTATTATTTCTGTCAGCATTGTACAGATCACACTTTAATTTTAGTCTAGATCAGGTCCTCCAGAAACAAAGAAGGGTTCACCAGTCCCTAACTCCCAGGCTCGTTTTTGGCTTCCCAGACTCCAAAGGATGGGTCATCTGTTCTGAATCAATGAAAACTTTGACTATTAGCTGTAGATTAAAACTAAGACCCAAATTAACAGCCTTCTCATTTTCATTAGTGCAAATTCATAGCCCCATCTTTCCTGTCTCAAACAATCCAGATAAGCTAACTTAGCTACCCAGTCAGGCTTGCTGGCTAAAGGCTCAAGCCTGGGCTGGGTAGATAGGCTACTCTAGAGAGTGACCCAGCCCATCCTATTAGTGATGTCTCTCAGAGGCACACAGTCACAGAGCATCTCTCCAAGGCAGTTGAGAAGAATCATCCCCTAAGACACCCAGGCTTTATTCCAATCAGTGAAGACTGGATCAGTGTAGACATCCAAAATTTGGACTGCTAGCAGCAGGTAAAGTAAACAACAGCCTTTACATCAGTCAAGCTGAATACACAGAGCTGTGACACTCTTCAAGAAGATGAATAATCAAGATAAAACCCAGTCACTGGTGGAAACAAACCAGCATATGCAACATTTGGTGTGTTTGTATTACACTTATCCATTGCAGAAGGCAGCATATAAGCGTGCTGCAGGCTCCACAGATAAATTCTGCCTCCCCAATAAAAGTAGTAGTAATTAAGCCTGCAAATGTAATGCTGAAAAAAACACAAATATCAAAATGTAAGCTTGCACTTTGCATATATCCATCAAGAACATTTTATCAGTAAATCAGGACCAAAAAATACTAGTTGTGTGTCAAATGGTTGCAACAAAAGCAAAGTATACTTTTGTAAACTAGCTTTTTTTTTGCTTGTATTTCCCCACCTTCACCAGAATATAGGCTCTTTAACCCTTAGTGTCAATGGTGAGAAGGGCCAAAGTGCCATCCTTCCCAGAGAACTTGCTTTAAGGGAATTATGAGCAGCTATGAAGGCACACTTCATGCACTGTGAATTCTTTAATGCATTCACCTAGTCTGCATTCTCCTACTGCATCCTTTAAACTCCTTTCTCCCCGTTCCCAGGACAACAGAAAGAAGACCATACATCACAACCTAATTTTCTATTTTTTTCCCCCATGCCCTTATAGGATTATTCTCTAAAGTATCTGGTACTTTGCTGTGACTCTGAAGCACTGCCTGACAGAAGGGAATGTGAACTCCTGTGGAATTACCTATTGGCAGGACTCAGTAATTAATCAGCTCTTTAGTAAGGGATGGAAACTAAACACACACTCTGGGCCAGACAGGAGTAAGTAAGGCCTTCGACATCACTCCCCACAGCAAACTCCTGGCCAAGCTGTCAGCTCGTGGCTTGGACAGCAGCACTCTGTGCTGGGTCAGGAACTGGCTGGAGGGCCATGCCCAGAGAGTGGTGGTGAATGGTGCCACATCCAGCTGGCAGCCAGTCACTAGTGGTGTCCCCCAGGAATCAGTGCTGGGCCCCATCCTGTTCAATACCTTTATTGATGATCTGGATGAGGGGATTGAGTCAGTCATCAGTAAATTTGCAGATGACACCAAGTTGGGAGCAGATGTTGATCTGTTTGAAGGTAGAAGGGCTCTGCAGAGGGACCTTGATAGGCTGGACAGATGGGCAGAGTCAGACATGATGTCATTCAACAAGTCCAAGTGCCGGGTGCTGCACTTTGATCATAACAACCTCATGCAGTGCTGCAGGCTGGGGCTGGAGTGGCTGGAATGCTGCCAAACAGAAAGGGACCTGGGGGTACTGATTGACAGCCAGATGAACATGAGCCAGCAGTATGCCCAGGTGGCAAAGGCGGCAAATGGCATCCTGGCCTGCATCAGAAATAGCGTGGCCAGCAGGAGCAGAGAAGTCATTCTGCCCCTGTACTCAGCACTGGTTAGGCCATACCTTGAGTAGTGCGTCCAGTTCTGGGCCCCTCAGTTTAAGAAGGACACTGAGACTCTTGAATGTGTCCAGAGAAGGGCAATGAGGCTGGTGAGAGGCCTCAAGCACAAGGCCTACAAGGAGAGGCTGAGGGAGCTGGGGTTGCTTAGCCTGGAGAAGAGGAGGCTCAGGGGAGACCTTATTGCTCTCTACAACTATCTGAAGAGAGGTTGTAGCCAGGTGGGGGGGTTGGTCTCTTCTCCCAGGCGGCCAGCACCAGAACAAGACGACACTGTCTCAAGCTGTGCCAGGGGAGGTTTAGGCTCGAGATGAGGAGAAAGTTCTTCACACACAGAGATGTTAGCTGTTGGAATGGGCTGCCCTGGGAGGTGGTGGAGTCACCATCCCTGGAGGTGTTCAAGAGGGGACTGGACATGGCACTTGGTGCCATGGTTTAGTAGTCATGAGGTCTTGGTCTTGATAATCTTGGACTTGATAATCTTTGAGGTCCTTTCCAACCTCATTGATTCTAATTTGATAATATGATAATTTGAGCATGATTAATAATGGTATTCCCATTCCTACAGTTGATTGCAATTGTGCTTGGTTTTACAAACCAAGAAGGCAGAGCAAGAGCCCGTGCTGTTCTGTGATGGTGAGGCCTTTATTAGCAAAAGCTGACTTGAGTGACTTAAAAGATGCTAGCCCAACAAATAAAACTGTCTCTTGTAATGCAATTCATGAGGAATCACTGAGTTCTCTACAGAACTGGCACGTGTGTGTACTGAGAGTTTTCAGGTCTTTAAACTCTTCCTTTCATCCAGATACAGCTTTTTCCATCCCCAAAAGGTGAGAAGTGGACATTTAGACTCCCTGTTTTTTGTACTCTCTTCTTTATGCCAAAAGATTCATCAAAACTAGCTTCACACAATAAATGGACCCCAAAAAGTCCCCAAGCAACCAAGAGTTCTTTGGAGGCAGTAGAACTAATACCTAGCACCCACAAGCCAGGAAAAAAAGCAGCATAGCCAAGGATAAACAAGAGCCCATGCTGAGAGCAGAGACATGCTCACATACAACAGACTTGTGCTCATAACAGTAAAAGAAATAAGCAAAAATATTTTATTTGTGATGGGGAAAAAAAGGAAGAAAAAAAGAAAAAAATAAAAGAGAGAGAACATACTGAAAAGCTGCAGTCATTCACAGAGACAGATTAGAGCTTGTGGGGTAACCTATCCCAACACAGGTAGCACGGGAGGCTAAACCTGCCAGGAGGCCTATGCAGATTCATGAGCCAAGCTATTTGTATCAGCTGTTCCATCTGCAGAGCTGAGGCAAAGAAGTCAGTAAAACACCAGCTGAGGATTGTAAAGTGCACATCAGGGTGCAGGACAGGCACTAAAATGGCCAAATACTCATCTAAACGACCCTTCTGGGCATCAGCAGGCCAACTCCAAACCAAATCCTGTGAAGGGGAAAAATCTCAACTCTGCAAAGGTGCCAGTCCAATCCCAGGAAGATGAAGGGCCGAACCTCTACCACCTTAGCCAAAGCTAATAGTTTTTGCTGCCATTTTCCCTAACCAAGCCATCTTAAAACTGGATTGAAGAGCTCACTCACTTTATCACTGCAGATTAAATGGCTTCTGTGATCATAACTGATAACAGACTTAATCAACTCAAGCAAGCATAAAAGACACCATGCAGTATCTTCTGATCTTTCCCCAAACAAGAGCTGTCACATGGCAAAGCACTGCAGACCAGCAATCTCCTGTTTTGGAACATGTAGGTCTGCTGCAAATTAGGTACTCCTTGTTACACAAATTAAAGTTATCCTTGTCTGTAAACCTTCCCCCTGCTTCTCCCAACAAGTCAGTGGCCTTGCTTAAACATGGTGTATTTTCCAAATACTAGTATGCTTTTTCAGCTCAGCTGGTTTTGGCTAGCAAAGAATAAGAGTTTAGCAATACCACTGCTGACAGTGGAAGTTTGACTTTTGAATCAATAGAAACAGGGCCTGCAACTCACAGACAGCACTGTAAGAGTGTGGTCTAAAGTAAAGATACGTAGACAAAACCTTTAGAGAGCAAAACACATTCTCTGGGGATTTTGCAGAGTCTTAAATACAGGGAAGAAGGCAAAAAGCTGCTGGAACAAAGAGATCAATTGAAAGGAAACCAAGCACAAAATACACACAGCACTTAGCACAATCCTAAAAGCCCTGGACAGGTGAGAACAATTGTTATTGGGTACCAAAAATGTGACAAGAGTGCAGACAGCCTTCCAAAGAACCTTCTGGTATTTTATTATTGTAGTATGTTTGACAAGATTTGTCCCCGAGTATTTTTATTTCAGTGGCATGCTGCAAATAATTGCTGAGTCTGATGACAGTTCACAAAGTATTTGCTAAATTCAGTGAAGCAGTACCCATGTTTTTCAACTATCTGGATTTGAGAAGTTTCAACTATATGGTTTTTGGAGAAGCTGAATGAAGTCAACATTGCACCTGGCTAATTTCCCCTTTTTTTTTTTTTTTTTTTTTTTAATAATATTTTCTGGTTTGCAAACTGCTAAGAAAATACTGATTTCTTTGTTGCAGGGGAGGGGGTGAGAGGAGAAGGGAAGAAAGGAACTTTATTTTTACCACAGGAGGGGCCGTTAGAGCAAAGGCTGCATAGGCTGGGCATGTTGCACTACTGGACTGTTCTCCCATCCACATACATGATCACAGTATTAGAGGCAGAATAGCCAATAGCTTTCCTCCTGCTGTTCAATTTGACAGGGCTGCAAGCTCTGGAAACAGCCCATTTACTAATCTTGGCTTCTCCATACCTAGTGTTCAGGTGAGCCAGCCATGTCAGTGGAGTCCTAGTAACAGTATTTATTCTTCTGGCAAGTGAAGAGATATGAACAAGGCAGAGAGGAAAACACAGAAGGCACCCCAGAAGAAGAGCAAGGAAAGCCACACAGACAAATAAGAGGTTGTAGAGCACATTTTGCAGAGGGCAGAAATTCCAACATCCATCACAACTTGGTGCTCAAGCAACAGGAGTTGGCAGAAAAAAACAATTTATGTGGAAAAAAAAATTGTGTTAATAAAGGACAGGGAGAGAAAAATAGAGGGTGGTAAAGAAGAGAGACATCAAAAGAATGGGAGCTATGCAAAAAGCAGGATGCAAGGGCAGAAGCCATTTGTATTCCCCACCTACTGAAATCTGAACACACGTGCCAAGGGAACAGCAATAGTGACGGGCAACTGAGGACCTCTGTTTCTTACAGACTTCCAGGAGCATTTATCCAGGAGAAACACCTGCCTTTCCCCAGCAGCCTACAGAAGGCCCAACCAGGTCACCCACCAGAGTGCTTATAACCAGCTTTCACTGCCTGCAAGATGCTGCACTTGCCAAGCATGTTTTGATGGAAGCCATCTCAAATTTGTAACATTTGTAACAGTTTGGGGATTTCTCTTGAACGCAGGTGAAATAAAGGCATAAAAAATAATAACACACACTGCCACCAGGTCATGCTAACATAATTTGTATCTCTCACTTTCCCACATGTTAAAGAGCAAATCATAAAACTTTTTATTTACCACCCTGGAGTAGCAAATAACTCTCATTTAATATCCATCTGAAGACAAGGGGTAGGTCCTTCCAAAGTCTCACCAGAGCAGACTGATACTCTCATATGCCACTCTTCCTCAGAGCCCCCTATACTTCCCAGGGGAACATTGCTACACACCAGCAACAGGGCAAGAGCAAGCTACACAATAGAACGTGCAAAGGACCGAGGCTGCCAATCCAGTGCCAGCAGTTTCCAGTTAACCCCACGTTCCAATATGTGCTGCTGTTCCAAGCCAAAAATGTACATAATGGTAGCAAATGTAAAAGTATTTCTAAAACCAATACTGCTCCACTGATAATCAGTGGCCAGTTCATTCACTTTTTGAAATGATCAGAAATAATGTCCTGTCCTCCAAACTAAGCTAAAGACAAACACAAGGACAAGGTTTTTTCAAGCTGCCCTTCTGACTCCAGCATATCAACAGTTTGTCTGCCTGCCCCATGACTACATCTGACCTGGCCTGTATCACAAGCTGAAAAGTGCTGGTCGGATTCAAAGATAAACTTGTCAGTAGCAGGCACAGACACTCACATTCTCCCCTACCTGCTTGTGAGTGTCAGCTGTTTATCTGGGAGCAGTCCCTTGAAAAGCTTACACTGAGGAAGGGAAGGAAATAGGGATGCAGAGGGTATTTCAAACAGAAAAAAATAAATAATCAAAATCTGTAGGGAGGGGAACCCCACAAAGACTGCAAAGAGAAAAAGTGAAAAAACAACCCTGTCCCCATCAGGTCCTCCCAACAACCTTCTTTATCAGAGGTTCATTGTCAATCAATTAGCAGAGGCAGCAGGGGTCTGTAGGAAGGGGGGTAGCTCGAGAGACAATGGTCTGTCCTGTTGTATTACTACTTAATCACTTTTCCTAAATAAATAAAGCAGCCCTGAGGTGCTTGTCATGTCAAGGGAATTTATAACAAAAAGACCCTTCATTTTTCATTGGTCATTACTTTTCCTTCCCTCCCACCCCTGTAGGAGTAGAGAGGGTTATTACTGTAGCCTTAAGTTCCATCTTTGTGTTGCTTGCCTTTGATTCCCACTCGGACCTTGCCACTTTCTGGCACTAATTTGTCAGGCCGAACAAAGGAGGGATTTGTACCTCCTGTAAGGTCTCAATTAGGAAAGGCTTCTGCTGTATTATGTGCCATTGGGACAGGACACAAAGACGGTAATTACAGGAATTTGCACTAAATGGCTGAAGAATTCACAGCAGAACTTTTCTCCCCCCTTCATCCTTTTCCAAGCTCACCCCTCCCACCAGCCCTGGGGAAAACTGCTCTCAATGCCCGCAAGCTGTAATTACCAGCAGCAGGCCCCTCAGCTTACACAGCAGCCCACGCCGGGGAGCAGCAAACTGCCTGCAGGGAGCAAGGGACAAGGAGAGTCCCAGCGTGTTGGTGTGCCTCCAAAGTCTCCTCAGCACAAACTTTGCTGAGCCAGACAACTTTCCTCAGCTTCTCCCTGTTATAATTACAATTATTAATTCCTTTGCGCCGTGGTAACCGCTACAAGTCTCAGTCAACTCTCAAAGACATGCTCCGAGGGACTCAGGCAGACAACCAAGGGTATGCTCCCACAGTTAAGTGCTGTGTATCCCATCCCCCAGTACAGGCAATCCCAGTGGCTGGTTTCTCACAGAACTCTCCACAACTCACTTTTCTCTGTAAAAGTGTGTCTGATCAGTTTTGAAGGCCACAGCAGAACTGGGAATGCTTCCCAAGTATCAGGAGAAAATTCCATGCAACTCTAACACAATCAGAGCACCATATTTCCCTAGGGAAAATATAACTAAGTGTAAATGAACAGTCCAGTGTTTGGGAGAGGAAATCCACCCTTTCCCATAGAAAAGTTTGCTACACACTGCATTGTGCACGTCCAAACCCTGTTTCATATTGGAGACATCACATAGTTGCCATCCCAGGGCCCACTCCTATTTTTGAGGAGGTCACTAGAAATGCTCACTTGAAATTCTGCTGGACCTCAGTCAGAGGATGAAGCAAAATTATAAATTTTTCCTCTACTGAGCGTTGAATTAAAAGAAGTGAGAAAGAGGAAGAAAGTTTTTATGTCACCTGGGGCATTAATATAAAAATGAGGCTGTTAATTCTACTCTATTCTTGAGTTTCACAAGGCTGCCTGTTGGGTAACATACTGGGCTGGATCCGCCTTGGCGATACTTATTTCACCCATTCCCAGAGCCTCCCCACAGTTTTCACAACTATCCTTAAAAGGTAAGACATGACTATTGTCCAAGAGTGTCCAAGCAATCAAGAATTATCCTAGGCCCCAGGCATCATCAGTTTCATCAGTCATTTGGCACATAATCACTCCCAAGAAAACCTGACATGAAGTCAAGAAAGTTTGTGGCCAAGAACAGAACGGAATGCCGGCAGAAGCCCAAATACTGTGACCAAATCATTAACTGCCAGCCTTCACAATGATCTGGCTACCAGGTGGGTGCCATGCACTGTGAAGAAGCGAGTAGGAACACCACCTGTGGGTGACTGCCAGAGGAGACACACCCAACTGCACACACAATCAGGTCTAAGAGTAATCCAGTACTTCTGGGGCTCAAGTTTTCTCTGGAGGGGAGTGAGGAAGAGGCAAGACCCTCACAGAAAATCCTTCAGAAAAGCTGTTTCTGATATACCTGAAAATATCTAAGGGAGTGTAACTGAAGCCAGACAGAAAGTATAGTTTAGGCACAAGGTGCCCAAATTTGCTCCACAAAGGATAATGAACTGCATTCACATGGGACCCTTTCATCCAGTTTGGGAATGAAATGAAAACAGAATCATGATCTTGCCTAGGACTAGAGTCAGTTCAAATGAACTGAAAATTACAGTTACATGCAGAGCCTTAAGGTGATGTTTTCAGCCCTGCCTCAAGGGAAGAACCCAGCATATAAGATCATGCTTAAACCTCAGTGCTAGAACATGTCATCAAATGATGGTGTTTCAGAGAAGAATATATGCTTTGAGGAGTCTTCCCAGAATGCCCAGAAAACTGAGTTCTAAAACTGTCTCAGAGGAGACACAGTAATAAAAGAAAATAGAAGTGCATGAAGTTGGAAAGTTGCACCATGTCCAGAATCAAAGGGATGAGAATTCTCGACACTTCTGATTCTTAAACACCTTTCCAATGTCCTGAATCAAGAAAATAGGTCAGCTACCCTGTAAGGCAACCCTGGCCCACATAGTGTGCTCTGTGCAGGACCCAGTGTTTCAGCACTGCTCACCAAATGCGTGTGAATCCCTGAATATCCCATAGGCTTTCTCCATGGTTTACAGAGAGCAAAGAACGGCTAGCACAACGGATGTTTATGGCCATAGTGAGAGGTAGGGAATGGCGGCGTTTGCTAAAACATATGCATGCTCTTCCAAGTGATTTTCTTTACCTGCTGAAGAGAAGTGGGCACAGATGCTGCAGCCTGGTTGCTTACCTGCACATTTGAAGCTCTGAACTGTGAGCCCTCTCTCTAGAGACAGCGTGGTCAGGATGCTCAGGAAGCTGGTGGTCACAGATTGGCGCTTGCTCTTTCTAAGATCGTTTCCACAGGGCCGGTCTCCAGGCTTGTTCCTAAGCGTAACCTGTGGGTTCAGAGTTGAAATTCTAGTAGCACTGGCTGCTGCTCTCAGTGCCTCCATCCACTCCTTGGCCCTCTGACAAGTCTCGGCACGCAGGCGGAGGACATCTTGAGGAAAAATAACCTGAAAGCAAGAGTCATAGCCATCCTGAGTATCTGTCTGGACTGACAGGCACACATCGACATTGTAGCTCAGTAGAGGATCTTCATCAAGCCTACCCGGCTGGAATGCCATAAGATAAGACCTGTTTAAGACAAAAGTAAATGCCTTCCAGTTATTCTGGACAGTTAACCTATAAAGAGTCCCTGATTTGAGAATATTTTGGTAGTCTTTAGTGTTTTCAGTCAAATTCATTGATAAGAAGAGCTCCATAGGCTTCTCTAACAATCCATTGGTTTGAGAAAGGTCACTGTTGTTTTCAGGCTTTGGCACGTTCTCCAGTTTCTCCTGCTGCCTTGTAAGAGCAGGCACAGAGGCACGCACCACTTCCCAGAGTTTCTGGCCCCAGTCCAAAGCCTCCCAAGAGGACTCTGCCTTCATCTGTAGCTGTGAGTTGTCGGACATGACAGCATCCACCACCTTCGTTTCAATGCAACCAGTAACAGTGACCCTTTGAAAATGCACGAGTGGGTACACAGTGGGAAGAGCCTGGTTGCCGCTGCTGTCCAAGTAATACAGGTACAGTTTGTACGGGGAGAGCTCAGCATAACAGGTTTGCCAGAAGTTGTCATTGTCTCTTCTAATTTCTAAGTATCCCTTCTTCAGAATATTTGGGAACATTGGCTTGTGTTCTGGAGGAAACAAAATGAAAACATTGCCATTAATTATTTTAGAATAATTGTTTCAAATCTCTGTCATTCTGATTTATGCATCTCCCTTGCCCATACATGATAACACCTGGAGGATAGAATCACAGGAACAGGCTTCACTCAAGCATGGATTGTACATCTGAGCCAATGAGAATGCAGCACTGTTTTCCCCCAGAGGTACCAAAACTCCTTACAAAAAGAGGACAAAGAAACAGAGAGACAGAAAAACAAAGCAATTTTCCCAAGATTATCCAGGAGAACAGTCACAGAGCAATAAAACACTGCAAGTCTCCCAGAATCTAGTCTAGAAGAGAACAATATTAGCAAGTAATCTATTACCAACTAAAATAGGTTTCAACACTGAGAAACACATACAACACCCTGGCATTACACCTGGCACCCAGACTTACCATGACACAAAGAATAGATATCTGTGCCCAATGGCAGCAGACCCTTACCACATTTTGGCATGACCCAGAACATTTTGCACAGCTCCATTGACTAGAGAGGAGTTTTGATGATTTGTGAAAATTAGCCTCAAGACCAGTAGACATGACCAAAAAAGAAAAGCCAGAGGAAACTATGTGTATCTAAGCTCCTCAGCATTTCAGGTGCTTCAGAGCAGATCCTTTTAGAAACCCAGGCCCAAGGCAAAGTTGAAGGGAATTTTGTTTCTCCCCAGAAAACCAGCCATATGTGAGTCACTCAGGGCACCAAAGGGATGTGAATTTAAAGGAAACATAATCAAAAATATTTCTGGGGTTTAAAAAAGGTGTCTGTACAAGATTTGTTCCAATCTGATTTGTACCACTTCAGCCACCATTAAAACATGCAAGCATTGTACTTTCACCCTGGGCTGGACATACACCTCTAAGCAATTTTTGTTGGTCCCTGTAAAAATTCAGTGGCATTCACTGTTACTAACACTTGGCACCTCAAAACAACACAGCCTTAAGGAGCACATTCTTGCTCCCACTAGACTTCTACTTCACCTCTCCAGTAAGGGTATCTGTAATGGCTCTCGACTTGCTGAGCAGTGACAGAATTAACAGACACAAGTGAACAGGTTTCTGCCTCCAGTTGTCCATTTCCCTTGCACACCGCTATTCCTGACACAGGAGCAAGGTAGCCACCTGAGAGCAGGTCCTCATCCACTGCCCAGCACAATTAGGTCAAACCAAACTCAACTGACTTTGACACACAGCATTACAAACTGCAGCAATACAGGAGCTGTTTCACTCATGGTTTCTGCCCTCGAGCTTTGAAAGAGTAATAGGGTTAGACAGCTGGAGGCACAAAATACTTTCAGCATCTCAGCTTAACCAGCTACTACTCATGTTAACAGACCATGCTCTGATAAGTTTTAAACATGATCACCTCTGAATATATCTAGGATGTCTTCAGTTCAGAGCTGTGAGAACAGAACCACCTGGGCTTGATGCAGCTTGGAAACAGAGACAAAGATGAACCTGGAAGAAGTTATTGCATCCCCATCTGTACTGAGGATAACATGGTTAAGATTGCTGGCAAAGCTGCTCTTGCTACTGGCTAATGGGTGAGAAGGGCAACGAGGCTGGTGAGAGGCCTTGAGCCCTCACCAGGAGAGTGAGCCCTACGAGGAGAGGCTGAGGGAGCTGGGATTGTTTAGCCTGGAGAAGAGGAGGCTCAGGGAAGATCTCATTGCTGTCTACCTGAAGGGAGGTTGTAGCCAGGAGGGGGTTGGTCTCTTCTCTCAAGCAACCAGCACCAGAACAAGAGGACACAGTCTCAGGCTGCACCAGGGGAAGTTTAGGCTCGAGGTGAGGAGAAAGTTCTTCACTGAGAGAGTCGTTCGTCATTGGAATGGGCTGCCCAGGGAGGTGGTGGAGTCACTGTCCCTGAAGGGGTTCAAGAGGGGATTGGACATGGTGCTTGATGCCACAGTCTAGTCATGAGGTTTGTGGTGACAGGTTGGACTTGATGATCTCTGAGGTCTCTTCCAACCTTGGTGATACTGTGATACTGTGAGAGTGTCTAGCCTCCCAGGGGCAAAAGGAGACTCGTGGACTATGTGTATTTGAGGGATTTAGTTAATGTTCAAGAGTCTTCTGATACCAGTTGGTGAGAAAGGAGAACTGGGGCTGTAACTTACAATCGAAAGAGATACTCCTGCCCTTGGCTGAAAACATTGTTGTAATTGGTTGTGTTTCACATAAGACCAGGAGGAGGATTCAGGACAGCAACAGTGTAAAAGCTTTGGCTAGCTCTTCAGTGAAGACCAACTTTAAGGATTTATAAGGATTAAGTAAACAACCTTCAGCTGAACTTCATGAACATACATAAGAATTGGTTTATATCCTTAAGTTTGCCTTGCCAGCTTAGCCTCAGCTTTCCACTGTCACCCTCATGCTCAGAATGGAGCCTGAATTTAACACTACATTCAGAGTACTCTACACCTTACCTACAAAGATTTCCTGCTTATAAGACTAAAATCATAACAACAATTCAAAAATTGCTGCTTTGGCATTAAGTCTGAAAAGGTGGAAAATAAATCAATATAACTATATCCTGGGCACAAGTAAGCTACTCAAGAGTATTTCAGCTAAATATGAAAACTGAAAGCCCAATCTAAACCTTAAAAAGGTGGGAAAAAAGCACACTTTAATAGCCCAAATGGATAGAAACACACACGCAAAAAGAGAACCAACTTTATTCACCATACATCTCCAGCCCTGACATTCATTAGTATTTCTGCGCTAACTCAAAAGCCATTAATTTCTTTGAAACCCACACTAATCTCTTTGTAGTGCAGATAATGGGCAGCCATTCTAGAGTCATCTTCCCTTTCTATTAAGCCAGTCAGGGATGCACCATTTCTGCAGCTCCAACTGCAATCTCTCTCGCTTCCATCAAGTACAGATGACAGTTCAAGCTTCTCCATAATAAGACAACTCGTAACCTTCCCCCACCCACCCCTCCTTCATCTGCACACAGGTTTGCTGTCTTTTGTTAAGTTAGAGAAAGGCTATCTTTCCTGCCTTTCATAAAGGCACTTCCCTCTCCCTCCTTCATCACACTCCTTCCCTTCAAGCTCCTGTGAATCAGCTCCACTGGCTCTTGCTCTAACTGGGACAGAAGCAGCAGCCAACTTGATTAAAATTCAAATGCCTCATATTGTTTAGGTCAGGGTAATAGATGCTGGCAGAGACAGGTTGAATCCATATGCTACCCATACACACACACCTTGCAGCCCTCTGCCCCTTCATCTCCTTGATGCACAGTGTGCCAGATAATACCTTTCCACTCAGAGAGCAAATGCTACCATCTCTCCATCCACCTTCCAAACAAACTGCAGCTCTTTTCCTCCCTATAGAACAGGAGAGTAAATTGCAGAAGAGTGAAAAAAGGGACATAATCACAGTAAATGGCCTACGCCTGAGTCATTTGGAGTTATAATTTCAAGGGAACAGGGAGAAGAAGGCAGAAGGAAACAAAGAGAGACTCAGCAGCTGGGAACAGGGCAGTATCTTCCTCAGTGTCTCTCCTTTGGCAACTGCCCACTTGTCTCAGCTAGGAACTCTGCAGCAAGCATACATCTAACTCTCTCCACTTTTGGGAGCAGTTGGTGCATCCAGCACCACAGCAGAGGGGACCCAAATGTTGTCTCTGCATGTCCATAAGATATATGGCACTAAACAACTGACTGTATTTGCATCCCTGTTGGTATGGCAGAAGAACTTGCCTTGTTTTCCAACACAAGCATTTCTGATGACAGTAATACCAAGTAACTTGGAGAAGAAAAGAAGCAGAGATGCCTACTTCCTGAGGGGTTTGCCATTTGAGGTAGCACTCCTCTCAGAATTCTTTAGTAAGAGATAAAGTTACAGAGTTTTTGTTAGTAGTCCTCCTCTCTGATTTCCATAGGATTTACAAGCAACCTTTGAGACCTAAAATAGGCTAGTCACCTGCTTGGTAGAGTTTGCTAGATTAAGGATAAACTGTGCCTCAGCCAGTGTGACTCAGATCCACAATGTCCATTTCTCTCCTACTTAAAACTACCATCTTCCCATCAATTTTCCCATATGGCTCTGTAGGTATATTTCTGAAGCAAGTACTTCTGATTCCACTTGGTCCTGAAATAATGGCACTGGTATTTACCCATAAATTTCCAGCAGATGGTTATCTTGGAATCAAATCTGGCTTCTTCTCCCAATGCTACCTCTTTTCAAGTCACCACTACAGCAACAGAACTTGTAACTAGGTAGCAGCTTGCATTAATTTATATTAAAACCCAGCATCTCTCCCCACCAGAAGGACATGCACTCTTTTTCATCTTTCTTCAGGCTTAAGGAAAGAAGAACCTGCTTTGAAAATGTTGAACCTACAAAGCCTTATGTTTGGATTTGTGTATTGCTAACAAGATGGGCTTACCTGTTCATCAAAAACAAGCTCCTCACTGAACAAACTAAACAGATGTCTAAACAGATGTATAAAGAAATTGAACATGTTATTCTTTATGTCTTTCCCTTCAAGTGAGGTATTGTATGAGAAACATCCAAGAACCTGCTGAAGTCCCTAGGATCCCAGCTGCCCAGCCACTCCATCCAATCTTTTTGGGTCCTCTGCAGCAAGTCTAATACTCGCATAGCATTTGCTGAGCACCAGCACCCTGTGCATACTGACACCGTGCAAAAGAAGCAAGAATACCAAATAAAGATTGATTTGATTTTTTTCTTTTAATAAATTGGCTTAATTTGGCTTTAAAAAGAAGGAAGACAGAGTATAAACTGACTGTCAATGCTATGAAAACAGGGTCAGTTCACATTAGGAGAGTTAGTTGACACCACTAAGGGGAACGATAGCGACTAACCTGAAAATTCAGTTGTGAAAGTCATCACAACATCATTGGAAGCAATCAGTACTGCCCCAGAAGATGAAAATTGTTCTTTAGCTTTACAGAGTGCTGTAACTCCAGAACAAAAATCTCCATAAGGAACAACCTTCCCAAGAACAGCTTCACAACCAAACTCATCAGTGTTGCTTACTATAATCCTCCTGCACTGTGAATTTATTCACTGTATGTGGGCCACTCCCACCACCTCCCACCACACTCGCTTCTCTTATCACTGCACCCTCCCCCACAGCCTCCCAGGCAAGGGAGTGCAGTAGGTCAGGTCTCCCTCCACACTACTGACCATCTTAGCCCATCCACTGCTGCTGCTCGTCCTCATGGCTCTTCCAGCTCTAGTGCCCAAACCCAAATAGCAAACAGTAGTGAACCTGCAAGGAACAAGTGCTGCACTCCCCCAGTTAGCTGAAGGGGTTAGTGGGGAACTATAATCCAGCAGATAATTTGAAGTCAGGTTCTCCAAATTATATTCCCATTTGATCTTGGGCAAAGCACCTTACCTCTCTTTGTCCCTACTCACTCTTACTGTGGTGGTGTATCTAACATGTAATCTCCTGGGAGAAGGGACTATCTCTTGCTAGGTTTGCAGACAGTCACTGGTGCTTAGAGACTTCAGGCATCCAACACACTTTCTATTTTAAATAACACTTTTGGTTCCTCAGATGTCTACAGTACAACTACTTGTTTCTTGACTACCTTTTAATGATGAAAATAAATTGGCCACTACAGGGGAAGTTCTCCAACTGGCTTAATACCTTTGGGATTATTTCCAAGTAGTTTGAGGTTTTCTGCTCTCCAGAAGGTGCAGAACTGTTGTTTCCACACATCTGCCTCTCAGATGGTAGTAACATTATCTTCTGCACACAGGCCTATAATGTTCACCCATCCCAGTGGCAATTAATGGCCTATTGGTCTGCACTGGCTGTGCAGCATCTACGTACCACAGACAAAAGAGTTGGCTTTACCTGGCCAACACGGGAAGGCTGCATGTCACACTTCCAACATTTCACACCTCTTTGGATCTATGGCCACCTCTACAGTAGCCCCAGTACGTGCCACACCTCCCCTTTCCAGCTAGCTATCTTTTCAACTCCTCCCTGAGCAGGACCAGAGCAGCAATTGATGATGCTCCACCATAAACCTGCTCAGCACTACCTAAATGCTGCATGAGCCAGTACCACAGGCATGGAGCTAGTACCAGCCACCACTACTGCTGCCAAAGGTGAGGGTATCTGGCAAACAAAGAAAATGACATAAAGTCTGTGTGGTTGCTAGAATAAGAGAATGCAGCACTGTAAAATGACTCCTCAGAACTCAAGAATCATCCCCAGTACTCAGATTGTGAATCAGTGGTATGTTCCTCACGAATACTTGTTTAGATGGTCTTACCTCTACAAAAACACACTAGGAAAGTATGTAATATGTACAAGAGTTATATGAAGAGGGGCCCAAGCCTTGTTTGACATATGCCCTGCATAACTGAGTGCAAGATAAAAAACTGAGTGCAAGATCAAAAGTGTCCCAAATGATGGCTAGGCTCCCAGACAGATCAAAACAAGTGAAGAGAATGAAGGAGCGGGGAGGGAGGGAAGGCATTTTTAAAACCAATTAATTGAAACAAGGAGGTGAAATCCTGGCACAGTAACATTTGGACCTGTTGGGAAGTATAAGGCAGTTGCCTTTCTCTGACACGTCTGTTTTGCCATGCCACAGTGCTGCCAATACCCCATAGGTTCAGCTTCCTGATAGAGTGTAGTGCAAAATCAATGAGGCTAACAATCTCCATAGCTGCTTGCTGGGAAGGGGCACAAGGTGCCAGCCTTTTGCAATAAGGAGAGTTTGTCAGTGTGCAGGTGACAGCTCTAGAGCTCCCCAAGCTCATGGGCATGGTAGGCAAAGAAAACAGCTACTAAGAAAAAGTTCTCACATTCTGGGGAGTGGCTGTGTTTGAATGAAAACATGCATATGACTATCAAAGATAACTGCTTACATGCTGTGTTTTAATCATCTAAGCAAGCTTTTGCTGGATACCACAGAAGCAGCATTCTCCCTTTGTTTGCCAGGCCACATGCTCAGAAACACAAAAGCTTGCCTTGGATTTGCTTACAACTTCCGTCTCGGTTAGTTCCACATACCGCTGCTCCCCAGCACAGTGCTCATTTCTAGCACACAGGCTATTTTGCCAGCACGCCTAAGGAGACTCTGCCCCAAAAGGCACAGCTTCTTTACAGATCCTTTTCTTTCACAGCACAGGGAAGGATCCTGTTTCATCTTATTTGTATTATAAACAAGCAAGCAGCAGGAAGAGATAAGCTCATAGTAATAAATACACTATGAAGATAAGGACAAAAAACTGTGAAGAGCTGATCTCTGTAGCAAGCGAACAACCTAGGAGGACTGGGAGACCTCTGCAGGCTCCGCCAGGAAGTCCCACACTAAGGACTGACAGGAGTGGCTGAATTTGCTCTCAGGGTCCCACATGTGTTAGTCTAATCTGTATTAAAGCCCTGTAAAGGGATGTCTCCACAGGCTGTGGCAATGTTAACCCCTTCAACCACTCCAGCAGCTTTTAGCCGGCCTTAAAATATATTTTTTTGGTTCTTTGTGGAAAATAATGACCCATCCCAGATACACATATCTGCAACAACTACTGTCTTGATTTTGCTTTTCTCTTTTCAGCTGTGACTGTGGATAAGCAAGGTGGTACAAAGGTTGTGTCTAAGAAAAGTGGAACAGTTGAACTGGGAGCCACAGTTGAAGGAGGACAACACTGATGACAACCCACTTACAAAAGTGCAGATGCTTGGAGGGGGGAGGAGAAGGAGGAGAGGAGAGGCCAAACCAAGACATGAACTGACCTCTAATATGTACATATTAATGGTGCTTCTGTAGGCAGATACAGGTGTTGTGAGTTAAGTTAAACCCATGAGATGCCAACGATATGGCTGATGAAAACTGAGAGCTCTATCTCTAGGCTTCTAGGTGTGCTCCTGTTCTGCATCCCTTCCATGGAAGGGACACAACAAGGACCTCACTTTGTAGGAAGCAATATATCTGCCTAAGCCAAAGTAACAGCAGGTATACTTGCCTTTGTCAACTCAGGGCATCCTTCTTTGGGATACAACATCTGTATCACAGCATAACACAGTAACATAATACCTACATATTTTATATATATATATTTATATATGCATGTATCCACAAATATTAAGGCATCTGCTTTTCAGGCTCCAAAATATCTGACCTACCTGGAAAACCCAACCCAAAAGGTGTGTTTTAACCCTGTTCAGGCTACCTATTCATAACTGGAACCATCCTACCACATGCACGCACTCACTCTTTCATACCCTTTTGATTTCTAAATCCCTTCATTAAGTTAAGAAAAGATTACAAATAACTGCATTGCTTTTCTGTAAGTGCCCAGTCCACTTCTGGCACCTGAAAAATAAATCACAGAGATGGAGACACTGGGTCATCAGTTACAAAGCCCTGAGCACAATCTCTTCCAGTGCAGTGCTTGAGACAGGGAAAGCATCACTTGCTGAAACATCACTTCAGATGGCTCACTGCAGACACCTGCCTCAATCAGGTAACAAGACTTCCTGTACCCCATACAAAGCTGGCAGAGATACCTTAATATTGACAAGCATAAACTGCATGCTTGGGTTTTTGTTAATTGTTTATGGACTGAATAGTCAACATTTCCTAAAGAAACAGCAGAGATTTCAGGTCTCATAGGGAAGCTTTGTATGCCCTCTTTTTAATGGCTGCTTTTTAACTTCTGTGAAAACCTCCTGTTTGGAGTCACCATTCTCCTCACAGCTTTAGTGTTCAAAGTTTTAGTTTGGAAAAATCAGGTAAGGAAATTATCAAAAATACATATATTATTTTTAACCTGTGTCAAACTGAACAAAACAGAAGAAAAAAAGTAAAACAAGCTTAGTTTTTCAAAGTATGAAAGGAACAGAAGTCAAGACTGCTTTAAAAACAGATCCTTAAGCAGGCAAACAGAGCTGTATCAAAGACAACAAAGCCATGATGATTTCTATCCTCTTAAGAGCCACTTCATAGTTGATTTTTGGGGGTGGGGGGGTGGTGTTTGTTGTGTTGTGGGTTTTTTTCCAAAAGATGCCACTTCTCTTTCAAGATAAATATTAAAACCAGAAATAATAAAGCACCAGCACAAACCTGTGTTTCCTTGGATGTCCTTTCCCTTGGTTAATGCCAGGTAAGAGAGCAGAGCACAGTTATTGTCCTGACCAGGTGCAGGTGGCTGCTGCAGGTAGGTGCCCGTGAAGACCACTCCCCAGTTCACATGGCTGATATCAGAGCGTGATCTGTGGTGTCCTGGCTTGAATGTGGAGGCTTCCTCATTCTGCACCAGGATGTCGTTCACTGAGCGAGGCCTGTCTCTTCTCCGCTGGCAGATATTGAAGATGTTAAAAGCTGCTGTCTCCCCTTCCCCTGCCCAACCAAGGTTGTCAGCAGCTGTTCCCCTCTGCATCACACGCTGGTCTTTGGCAGGGAATGCCGTCTGAGCTTTGGTTTCCAATAGGCCATTTTTGCAATGATCCCAGAGGAGGCTGCTTTTGGCTAAGGAGGCGACGTTCCTCAAATTCCTGCTCTCTGTTATCTGATCAAATACCTCATGCCCAACCAGTTCAGGGACCTCCTGTACACCATACACCTCAGAGGGCTGCACAATCTTTTCAAGCTTAGTATCAAAACTATTGAAAAACTCTTCAGTCACCTCCAAGGCAGGGCTAATGTCGTCAACTTCGAGAGCCTCCATATCCTGTGCTGCTGGGGAGCCTGAAGTGTCACAATGCGTTAAGATACCACATCAATATCCAGAGAAAGAGCAGCTTTGCACGTCTCCTTGGCACACGATTAACTTGAGGTGGTGGAGCAAATACATTCACCAACTGCGATCCTAAGTGGTAGAAAGCAACCAAATCAGCTTGTCCTCAGATGGGAAACTTAACATCCACTCATCAAGTGGGCTACAGTCCCTCTATGACATAAGCTCATAGTGATGGAGAGTACCTGTACAGCAAAGCAAAACATCAAGTCAGTAAGGGTCTTTTCCTAGATAAGTACGTTTAATTAAATCACTCCTCTCTCAGTCACATTCCCCTTGAGTTTATTTTCTCCTTAATCTGACACAAACTTTAGTGTGCATGAAGAACCCATTTCAGGTTTCTGTTGTTTGCGATCTGCGAACTCTGTGTATTACCCCTTCTTGCACTGCAAACTGCAGAGAGCAGGATGAAGGAAAACCAGAGTGATGCTATTTATTATTCAAGCTTTAGAAAGCTTCACAGAGAGGTGGTACCGACCAGCATCACAAGTGCCTAAGAAATCACCTAGGGAATGCTTAGCACAGATTTCCATGGGGCTGTAAGAAAAAGTTGAGAAACGAAGGGCTAGAAAAATAGGCCAACTAACCTGAAATAGTTTTTATTTTTATCCCAAATTGCTTGCACTCCAAATTTTTGCACACCAACATGAGTTTTACAGCAGTTACTTTGCCTACTTCTCTGCATACACAGTACCATGGTATTTACCTAATAAATCAATGGTATTAGGCTGTTGCAGAGTGCTGCACATTGAGTTTCTCTCTAGAATATCACTGGGAACCTAAGTGAAACCATGTGACAACCTAAGTCTCAGAATGATCATGCATCTTAGCAGCAAAACCAAGTATACCATATCCTGCACCATCACAAATCTGCAGATCTTTACATCCAAGCTGTTGACTCACTGGGCAAAAAATCAGAATAGCGAAGGGTTTTATGGCTAGAACTATTTAAGAACTTTACTGACCCACCCGTGCTCACACCTGTGAGAAGGAAGAGGGGGTTCTACACTTTGTAGTGCAATAAGGGGGTGACTCATTGCTGACTTTTGTCACACTGAGTCTGCTGCCTTCTGACCTCTCCCACTTGAAGCTCCATTCCTAATGCCCCATGCTTGAGGGGAGTGCATGGCAAGTATGTCTAAATGGGGGAAATTGGTCAAATGTGTGCAAGCTATTGGGAACTGGAGATGGGATTTATGCTAGGGGAGAATAGCTCTCACAGCTGGTAGGAGAAACCACAGTACCTAGAGTCTGTACACGCAGCCCAAAGTCAGAAACTACATCAAGTCCTAGAAGCAGCAGAGCTACATTAGTTCACAACTCTGCCTAGAGTTCTTAACAGAACTAATTAGCCTGGGTAGAGCTGATAATTAGCAGCTCATTAGCTTGCGAATGATGCTGAAGTGCTACCAGGATCCATGAAGATTTACACTTATTAGGAAAAAACATCTATTAACCAGCATCAAACACAGATAATACTTCAAGTTTCTCTTTTTTCAATCCAGAAGAGTCTACTTGCCTAGCTTCTATTAGCAAAGTCATTTAAATATGCACCCTTTCCTATTGCAAGCCAGAGGGAGAAAAGAGGCCAGTAGCCCCCTAAGAAAATGGCACAGAATCCTATAGCACAAACCAACTTCTGCCATGACCTACTGGCTTCCTCCCATCCCTGCTTTGTTTGTGGCCAACCGTAACCGAGTTGTGTTCAAAGGCAGCACCTCACCTTCCTCCTAACAGATCAACAGTTCAGACCACAATCTCTGCCAACACACTCCAAGAAAATAACTTTCAAAACCAACACAGAATAAGATGCTGAAGGCAGAGCCAGAAATTGAACCAGAGAGCTGAACAAAACAAGTCTGGAAAGGAGTGGTTTCGAACAAGAATAGTATGAGAACAGACTCTTTGTAAAGCTGTACAACTGTGGCAGTTGACAGAGATGGGAAATAAAGTCACCCTGGGCACATCTGCATCCTTGGCTTCATGCAGCATGGAGTTCACACTTGAAGCTCAATCCTGCTAGCAACTGCAGAACTGTGTGGTGCACCCTGGCACTTTAGAGCTTGGAAGCTCCAGGAACAGTCTAAGGAACGTGATGTAGTGCAACCTGTCCACTTACACTATATCCTCCTAAGTCATGTCTTTAACACAAGAAAGATAATTTGAAGTTCCAAAACTGCAACAGGCATTCACTTGACCAAAACCAGCGTAATCACACACCAACAGTGAAAGCTACAGGCTGACCCACTCAAACATGCTACTTCACAAGGGCTGGCAGAGCATGAAGCCTTGCTCCCACTCATGGAACTGGAGTCAGAAGGGCTTGGGATATCCCACTGAAGCATTCAATAGTAGCAGATGCAATGTTTCTCCGTTCTTGACCTTAGATCATTAGGAAAGGTGGAAAGCAAGGGGAAAAAATGACACTTACATTTAATATGCTCACTTTTAAATGCTGGAGGCTTCATGCAGCTGCATGTTTCTCTGGAACCTGTGGGACTGGAAATAGCCAGTGTCATGCAGCCAAGTGTGGTGATGACAAACCACAAACTGACCTCATATCCAGTAAGATGCTGACTCACAAGGTCATGAGAGGATGACAGGCTCCTGCATCACACAGTTCACAAATTGCAGCACTTGTATCCTCCAAACTAGTCTGTTTGACCTGTTCAATAATGGTTTGAAGGGTGACCTAATGGTGGCAGGCTCATCTCCTCCTACACCACCAAGAACCTTCTCAAATCAGAGACTTACGTCAGTAATTGCCACTAGCACTGGGATTCTGCAATCACATATCCTCCATCTGTAAGAGTATATATAAGAGAAGCACCTTTCAGTTTGGTTGCCTAATGAAACAGGGTTTGCCACCACCCAGTCTATCTGCCAGTTATTCTCCTTCTCTTTCTTTTGAGCCATACAGGTAACTTCAACTAGATGTGACAAAGCAGCAGCATTCTTAAAGATGCTGTCCTTGAAATGTTGTTCAACACTGGAAAAGAAACAGGCCAAATTTTGCTCTCCTATTAAGGGAGAAGGCGGCAAAATTCAACCCCTAATCCTTTCTAGGAGGCCAGTGCCACCACATTGGGCTCTCTAAATTAGCCACACAAGTGGTTAGTGTGAGATGGATTTGAAAGCACTGGGAAGCAGAGGGGGAAAGCAAAGAGGAATAGGAGGCACTACACAACTTGGTAAGTAGATTTTTTGGTTTTGTTGCTCCCGGGACCTCCTCTTCAGTACACAGGTAATAGAGATGTATAAAACAATGAGTGACACACAACAGATAAATAGGGACTACCCATTTTCTCTTGTGTTTGGAGAGACAATTAGGAAGGAACAATCAACAATGTTCACAAGCAATGTGTTCAGAAGGAAATGCATAAATGAGAAGAATTCTCAGCCAGCAAAAGATAGCAAAAGTTGGGGCAATAATGTTAAAAGTGCCCAAGTCCTATTGATTCCTAATGACTCTTAGGCTCAAATTCCTGGCAAAGCAAAGATTTGGGTGTTTCTAAGAATTTTATCTCAAGACCACAGGAGACTTTTAAAAGCTACCAACATGCAAACAGAGAGTAGGGATACCTCAGCCATTGGAAAGCTTATCCTATTCCCTTCTCAGTACCCTGGAACCTGCTGTGGGATTCAGTTTTGCTTATCATGTGCTGCATTTCAACAGTGGGTTGCCAACAGGGAAAACAGAAAGAGATGTTCTTTCAATTGGGTAACAATTTGGTAGCAGAGCAAATTCCAGTGGCTGCAGGAACCTTTATTTCTGTATGTTACAGGCCTGGACCTCTACAATCCAGTTTATAGGCTGTGACAAGCCCCATGTGAACAAGAGATTACCTGAAGAGAAGATGGATGTACAGTCTCTTTGAATACAATCCACTAGGGCTGGAGCAGCTATTATCTAATGAGCTTTTCTGCCTGTCAGTTTGAGCAACCTCCGTCTGTGACCTAGATGTCTTCCAGTAGTACTTTGAACAATCACAGTCTACAAGCTTTGCAGCTACAAGGATTTCTGACTAGTTCTGTGGGTCACATCAGCCAAGCATTGCCCACTCTAAATGGGATGAACTTAGGTCAAGGACTGTCCCTGAAAACCAGGCTCTGCACGCAGAATCCCTGAAAACCCATGAAACTGAAGACTTAGGTGCTACCTCTTAATGAAGAGGTTGACCTGTATTTGTCAGGTGGACACACACAAATGGGTAGAAGAGAGAATGAGGATCCACAGATGTCTGATTGTCAGACAATCTTTCTCACTGCCTATGCACTTCTATATACAGCTGCAATAGAATGCTTGCAGAAAAAAAAGAAAAACTGGCAGTGGTGGCACACTAAGAGGCACTGCAGAGAGACCTCTTGCCAGCATCCCCCTGCTGCTGTGGGCAGCCTGAGCTAGTTGGAAGTGTTCCTGCTCACTGCAGGTAGGTTGGACAAAATTACCTTTGAGAGTCCCCACCAATCCAATGCAAACTGTGAATCTGTGAATTTCATAAGGGATGATGGCAGGGAGTGAACATCAGCTAGGACACTTTCACTGGGCAATCTATCGTGTTTACTTGTATTGCATTTTGTTCCCTTGCCACAAGGCAAGCTTTCTCCCTAAGTGATTCCAAAACCCCAGGTGGTAACTGCTGTGTACACCGAGTGAGAAACACAGCACACAGGCTAGTTAATCATTTAAATATCTGGGTGAAATTTACATTGCCTCACAAAGAAGATAAAGCTGAAAGAAACTTTTCATATGGAACAAGGGATCATAGTTTCAGAGAGGTCACCATACGATAGTCAATGTTTGTTTCAACATGGTCCAAACAGTTGTCTTTAGATCACATTTTCAGAACTCCTCTTCAAAAGCCTCTTTCCCCAACACACAACTGAGAAATTAATTGCTTAAAATTTTCAGACAATCCTGATTTTAAAGTGTCTTAGAGAAACACATTTTGACTGATATTCCTGCACAAAACCACTGATAATACTCAAGAAAAGCTCACAAAAACTGAAGAAAGAGGCCTTCTGGTCAGGAGCACATGGCTGTAAGGTCAGGCACTATGAAGGATAACTGTGAATATAAGCATAATCATCTCCATGCTGCAAACCCACCTGTTTGCTATAGTCTCATTGTCCTTAAGGATTAAAACAACTGTCAACATTTCTCAGTGAAGAAGAGCTCCCATATCCTGTCTGCTAGACCCAGGAAGAGACAAAGATCAGAAACAGTTGCAATTATCTTGATGTCTAATTACAGTCAAGCTAAACAAAAGCAGTGATCTCTTCCAAACTTCAGAAAACAAAACCAACCAAAAAACCACACCAATCAAACAAAAAAACCCCAACACAACCCTCAAAAAGACAACCGAGAAAAGATTAAATGAAGAAAGTGTTAAAGCAAGAGGGGAGAGGAATGTCATATTCTGTGAGGGAAAACAAACCCTTAGCAAGGATCCAAGAGTCTTACTCCGTGAAGCATAGATTTTCCCCAGTTTCTGCTATGACCCAGTGCCTTTAACAAGGAAGCTCCCCAGGCATCCTGTCTGTGCAGGGTACTAACACATCACAGCTACAGAATAGCTCATCCGGTGATGAGCACACAGTAATGAATAATAAACAGCGCTGATAGTATACACTAACTTTAACTGCATTTTGGAAACAGTAATTAAAATGCAAGAAACCCTAAGCTGAAAAGTGCAAAACAGCCTGCCACTCCAGAACAAAGCAGGTCCAGAGAGCGCGGAGGAACCAGCAGTGAGCTGTACAGCTCACCCAAGATTTTTATCACTGACTCCTTTGCCTTGCAGCCAAACAACCATCCAGGTGGGAGAGCATCACCAAGTAATGAGTGTCTTTATCACTTCCTGTGGATTAGTAACCATATCTCAGTTGCTGGACTGGGACTCCAGAAAGAAAGAAGGATCCTGGGCAAGGAAAGGAACAGAAAGCCAAGCAGACTGACCACAGAGGAGATAGCTAATGGTGACACACAACCCAGGCTGCAAGAGAGCCAAACCTACCAGCATGTGGGCACCTTCATAGGTTACATCAGGACTAAAATACAGGCTACCCCTTTGTGCATGCTGTTGGCTGGCTGATCTCACAGGGAAGAATGGCAGGCATAGGAGAACAGAAGCATTCCTGAGTCCTAGCACCACTCGTGTAAATCATCTGGATTCAAACACCTCAAACTCACAATTCAGGTACAAATTTCACATGGATTACAAAGCAGTGCAGTGATTTAGCCTGAGGTGCTGATGTGTGGTCTTAAACATACCTGTAATTTCAAATAACAGCTCCAGGGAGGGTGAATGATTTCTATGCTTGGGTTCATTTGCTTTGTGTGCACAGTTTTGTCTAACATTGTTTAACTTGCATTTTACATGCTGCCTTTGGCTACAAGAACTACTACCTGTTCTGACAGACATCACAAACCAGCCTATTACCTCCTGAGTTCAGCACAGAGTACAGAGACTGTCAGGGAACAGGGTATCAGAGGTGCAGTATGAACTTCCTCCAGTACCAGAGGAACATGATTCAACTGGACATTTAAGAAACAGCAAATTACATGACTCAGTCTAATATTTCTAATTTTATCTGCCAGGATGTAGCCATCTTACTTCTTGCTAGGATGTGGGGGAATCCATATGCCAGGTGAGATGCAACTTCTCTCTTTTTTTAATTAATATTTTTGGTTAATGCAAAGTTAAAGTTTACAAGTATCCCCTCACTCTGCATTTTCTTAGAACTACGCTGAAAAGAGAGAGCCCTTAAAAGACTGATTCTTTGGGGTTTTTTTTTAAGAGATCAGAAATTAAGGTACTCATAGTTTGTCCTTGTGAGTGCTGAACTGAAATTAAAGGTACATTCTCGGGGATGCTGCTTTTGCATAACTCATTTACAGACACTGCTGGAAATCAAGCTGCTGAGGCTTTAACTGTTGTGTGCACCCTGAGGTGATTGTATTTAAGCATCAGAGGACATACAGAAAGGGGTTGCCAGATGAAGACATTCTTCTCCTTATAACTAGGACTCAAAACTCAGAATATACTTTGGGACCTTTCTAGATGAAGCACTAGCTGGTGTAAGTTGCAATATAATAACTGAATCCTTTACTATCCATGCCAAGGGTAAGAAACAGCATCTCCCACATTTCTTCCCTGAGATCATAACACAGCTGAAGAAAATATACCGAACATGCAAATCTGCCTGTCACTCAGCTGAGTAGCCCTGATCTGCCACTGTGGCCTCGCTCTAGCTGTGGTACCCAAAGAGTTCAGCTAGGACAGACAAGCTATTCTACGGTGAGACCTGCATTTCCCATAACTATTAGTGGTTGAATGCTGATATTGATGGAAATGCAGTGTTTAATAACAAACTCATTTCAAACCTCAAGCTAAGTCCTCCTCTCTTCTTTCAAACAGTCAGGACCATGATGTTAATTATCAGGGGAGGAGGGGGTGGAGAAGGAAAGGAAGTGCTGCTCCAAACAATGCTGAAGTTCAGCAAACTACCACAGCAACCCAAACCCTCAGGGCCTGGCAGCCCTCCCCTAACAGCTAACTGCACAGGCTAGCCATAACCATAGGTACTGCTACAGGGACATGCATCTACTCTGCACAAACACTTGCTGCTTTCTAAACTGAAAGATAACTTTACTGGGCTTCTACTAAGATCTCCCATAATAAAAACCTCAAAACATCTGATGAAATTGAAATGTTAACACATAACCTGACTTCAGTTTGATACCATTCTGCAGGAATGTATGTAGCTACTGCAGACTGATATGCTTTGTACCACTATGTAGTGCCCTGTTTCACATTTCAGATTTCTGGGTTTTTTTAATCCCAGATTTAATTCACTAATGTTGCACAAACTAGCCTTTAAAGTTGCAAAATGGAATCTACTGCTGATTAAAGTTTATGGGCACTGGTCTTACCAAGATTCAGATGCTTTCATATTCTGACATACTGCAACTTTTTGTAGTCACTTAGCCGGATAATGCAGTGCCTAAAATTAGACTGGTCTGTAAATCTTTGCCGAATCAGGGCCATAAGTGCATGTTTGCTGAATAGAAAACAGATTAGGGCCAAGTCATCATTCCTTACACAAACCTAATCTCCACTTCCTTCCCTTATTTCACCGTGCAATGTCAGTGACTCCGGCATTCCTGCTGATGCTCTAGATAGTATAACAGATACTCACCTGTCAGGCCTATTTGATTCCCAAAGGTCTAACTGCACTGACTCCACTGGTGTGCGAGTCTACTGCAATGTAAGCAAACCACAGCATTACGTTACGCCCCAGGCTATTACAGTAGGGTGATGCCTGCACACGGTGCCACACATACTGAAGTTTGATCCTACCGATGGGGAGCTGCCCAAATTCCTGCGGATCGTGGGGTTAAACTAAAGAACAGGGCCTTTCCATGCACACGGGAACGTGTCTTTCCAGATGGGCACATGACTGCAGACGTGTCTGTGCTATAAATGCAAACACGGCCGCGCCCGGGTCCTCACACTCCGCCCGCATATGTACTCGGCGGGCAGGCACCACGGCAAGGCTGCGGGAATCCCGTCCCGGCTGCCCGCCCCAGAGGGCTCGGAGAATCTCACAAACCCCTCAAGCCCCGCATCGACCACGGACCAAAGCGGGTATTTACCTGGCGCCCGGGAGCCGCGCTCCACCTGTGCTCCGAGGAGGGGCTTCCCGTGCTGGCCGCGGCCCGGCCCAGCACAGCCCAAGCCCGGAGCCGCCGGCGCGCACGGCGCGGCGCGGCGCTGCCCCTCCTCGCAGCCGCGCTGCTGCCGGGCGGCGGGGCCGCGTCCTGCCGCAAAGCCGTCCCGGTCGCCGCGGGAAACGGCTCCGCGGCACCAAGGTTCCTGCCACTGCCGCCCGCCCCGCCAGCAGCCCCGGCGCTGGGGCAGCGGTGGCGGGCCCGCCGGCAGCTGCCAGGACCCCTCCGGCCTTGTGCCGACGCTGGTAATGGCGGGGGAGCTTGGCCTGTCCCAGCACCCGCCAGCTTCTTGTTTCCCCTTAAAACATAATAGAAAATAATTCCAAGTTTTCTTACTATGGTACATAAATATGAGGGGTAAAATTGCACCTTTCCATATTTAAATCAGCTCAGATTCGCAAGGAGCTGATACTTGACTTCAGGAGAGGTGAAAAACACAAAATCCTAGCAGTATTTTTAACATTCCCATGTGCATGCACACTTACCGAGGTGAGAGAGCTGCAGGGAGCAGCAAGATGCATGAATTCATAGAGCCTCAGAGCAGCAAAAACATCTCTGGCATAGCCTGTTCATAGAATCAATAAGGTTGGAAAAGACCTCAAAGATCATCAAGTCCAACTTGTCACCCAACACCTCATGACTACTAAACCACAGCACCACGTGCTATGTCCAATCCCCTCTTGAACACCTCCACGGATGGTGATTCCACCACCTCCCTGGGCAGCACATTCCAATAGCTAACAATTCTCTCTGTGAAGAACTTTCTCCTCACCTTGAGCCTAAACTTCCCCTGGCACAGCTTGAGACTGTGTCCTCTTGTTCTGGTGCTGGTTGCCTGGGAGAAGAGACCAACCCCCTCCTGGCTACAACCTCCCTTCAGGTAGTTGTAGACAGCAATGAGGTCTCCCCTGAGCCTCCTCCAGGCTAAACAACCCCAGCTCCCTCAGCCTCTCCTCATAGTGCTTGTGCTCGACGCCTCTCACCAGCCTCATTACCCTTCTCTGGACATGTTCAAGAGTCTCAATGTCCTTCTTAAATGGAGGGGCTCAGAACTAGACACACTTACCCAAAGGGAAAAAAAAAAAAAAAAAAGTTATGAGACAATTACAGATTGCTTATTTAATAGATATATAGCATGGCACCCCATCCAACAATGCATGTCCTGTAAACATAACCTTATAGCAAGAAATACCCATGTGCAGATTAGGGCTGTACTTGAATTTTGATGTCTGGAGCACACAGACTAATTCTGTGTAGCACCACATACCCGTTTAACATCCCGAGGCTGTGCTGTTGCACTGACCCTGGCCCAGGGAAGTCAGCGGTGCTGAAAGAGACAGGGCTAGTGCTGAAATGTAACTGCATCGCAACGTGATGCTGAAACTGAGTTCATACATTCACAAACCACAGCAAAAGGTAGGTGATAGGTTAGCTTCCATCAATGGTTTTTTCTTCTCATCTTCACACAACAACCATTACTGCAAAATGTGACTGGCACAATTAACAAAGTTGTGTTTGTTTGGGTTATCTCATTTCAGTGAGAGGAAGGATGAACAAGAGCTTTTGGCACAAAACCGTAACAGTTTATCTGACTGAAACTTAATTAATCTGGGCCTTTACAAACAATATATGACTAGAGCACCACATACTTCAAGTCCTGTTCAAATAGTACTGAAACATTTATCTCTTGAACTTCTCAGAAGGAAAGAGGCTCTCTAGGACTCTGGGGTCTGGTGATGCTTCAGAATTTTCCCTTTCTGCCAACTATGAACTACGAGTTCCCCTTCCAGGCTGAACATTTTCATGTGGGAGGCAAAGGACATGCTGTTCTGTCACCTGTGGGGACATGAGCATCAGGGCTGGAGAGCAGGTAGGCAGTGTGCACTGCACTCAAAGGGAAATGTAAAAATACATCCCTTCTGATTTCCCTGCTGTGTTGAAGAGAAATTGCTGGTGTTTAACATTACACTCATACTTAGTCTTCTGGGAAGTGGCCCATATAACATTTTTCCACATGTAGTGGAAAAGTGATTTCAGGCTGCAGGCAGGCAAATATGTAATTTCTTTTTAAGGGAGGACAGCAGAGAAGCTTTATTCAAAAACAATTACCCTTCTGCTCAAAAACAGACTCCCAGAGATACTTGGCAGACAGAAATCTGGACAGACAGTAAACATGTGCCACGAACCTAAACCAATCCCAGCTGTCTCAACAGCCAAGCCACAGGCATTTGCACTGCAGCCAGGCACTGTTCCTGGACCCTTCTATTTCCTATAGCTGAAACATGTCCCACAGGGTTCCTTGGGACTATGTTTGCCAAACACATCCTCGCATTGCAATGGTACACATGCGATCACCAGTGTGCAAGCTGGGAAAGGCCCTTCTGTGCGGGCTCCATGGCCCACCAGATGCTTCCCTGGGACCAGCCAGCACCAAGGGCCCCCCACAATCCTCACAGCATTGCCCAGTGCACTGGGCAATCTATAAGATTGTTCTATAAGAAATGGTGTTCCCCCAAGAAAGAGAAAGAACATGTGGTGAAAGAAACTAATGCTGGTCTCTAATTCTGTCCTTTTCAGTCCCTTAAAGAGCACTTCCCTTAGCTTTATATATTCCTAACTCTGTTCTTATCTGCTGAAAACCTTTTGCAAATGTACTAGGACGGGTAACACTTTCTATTTCCTAGGCAAAATGCATTTACCAGGCACCTTTCATACACTGGAACTGTTTGGGTTCAAGTTTTAAGTTTCACATTCTGAGAATCACTTTATAAACCATCTTCACTATTTTATTGATGGAGAAAGAATGCTGTCAATAAAATGCCCTTTCTAAATCACATCTTAATATCTGTGATCTATCACTCATCCTCTTACCACACCTGAAAACAAATTAATCTGAGAAGAGGTGATTCTACATTTTCTTCCTGTAGTCTGGTAGGAATTTATCTTCCTGCAGTCTGTGTGCCAGTGGAAAAGAATAGTTGACCAATGTTATCCTTCAAAGCTGCACGATACTATACTGAACTCTGAAGAAACACGAACCTTGGCAATTTGTTGTTGTTGTTGTTATTACTTTACATATTTAAGAATGCAGTTTCCAGATTTTGTGGTTTACGTTGTTTAAGCATATCACCATCCTCCAATATGAAAAACATGAAATCACAAGCTGTTTCAAGCAGGATATACTGGTTAAAGAGATGACAGTGGCTATCCAACAGAACCTTCTACACAACTTCACTTCCATTTTTGTCCCACTTGCTCATCAACCATGAATAGAATAGAATAGAATAGAATAGAATAGAATAGAATAGAATAGAATAGAATAGAATAGAATAGACCAGACCAGCTTGGAAGAGACCTTCAAGATCATCATGTCCAACCTATCAACCAATCCAACCCACCTAAACAACTAAACCATGGCACCAAGCACCCCATCAAGTCTCCTCCTGAACACTTCCAATGATTGTGACTCCACCACCTCCCTGGGCAGCCCATTCCAATGGGCAATCACTCTCTCTGTATAGAATTTCTTCCTAACCTCCAGCCTAAACCTCCCCTGGTGCAGCTTGAGACTGTGTCCTCTTGTTCTGGTGCTGGTTGCTTGAGAGAAGAGACCAACCCCCTCCTGGCTACAACCTCCCTTCAGGTACTTGTAGACAGCAATAAGGTCACCCCTCAGTCTCCTCTTCTCCAGGCTAAGCAACCCCAGATCTCTCAGCCTCTCCTCATAGGGCTTGTGTTCCAAACCCCTCACCAACTTCATTGCCCTTCTCTGGACACGTTCCAGCAAGTCAACATCCTTCCTAAACTGAGGGGCCCAGAACTGGACACAGGACTCAAGGTGTGGCCTAACCAGTGCAGTGTACAGGGGCAGAATGACCTCCCTGCTCCTGCTGGCCACACTGTTCCTGATGCAGGCCAGGATGCCATTGGCCCTCTTGGCTGCCTGGGCACACTGCAGGCTCATGTTCAGCCTACCATCGACCAGTACCCCCAGGTCCCTCTCTGCCTGGCTGCTCTCCAGCCACTCTGACCCCAGCCTGTAGCACTGCATGGAGTTGCTGTGGCAAATAACATATGGCCCAGAACTGGATGGAGTGCATACAGTCATCTGGTGGTTGACTGTACAAGGGAATAAACTGTGTCCTATATGTCTACACAATGAAGACATAAAGGAAGTCTTCTTCCATCTACTTGGAGTGTCTCAAGTAATGGCTTTTTCTTAGCTTTTAAATTATGGTTCTGGGAGTCTAGTGAGTTAACAATGAAAGAGAGAGAAAATGGTTCTGTTAACACAAGAAGCTTGAATGAACTGCTTTCCTTGTGGGAGAGTTTGCAGGATAGAGTGCTGTTCTTTAGATCTGAACATTGTCTATCAGTACTGAGGAATCATCTTCTGAAGACCAGATCTTCATACCAAGTATTTCTGAGCTTGGCTCCTGTTCATAAGAACCCAAACATCTCTCTCAAACAGGGAAACTCTCAAAACCCTTTGGCCACATCATTTGCTGCCATAATGTGGAAGAAGCAGTGCCCATTTATTGTGGCCATTGACAGACTTGCCAGTTCACACCAGCTAAGTGTTAGACTCACTGTCTTTCCCCACTGCCTCTGAAGAAGGGTCCTTTTTTCACACATTTTAATTACTGACTCCCTACATAGAAGCTATTACCTCACAGAAAGGCCGTTAACTGGCACGTTCAGCACAAGATGAAGCCTTTCCGATAATTGTTTCTTGAGTTCATGTTTATGAAAATAAATATCATCAGATGATTAAATTAAACACCACAGCTATATACTATTTTCACTTATCATGCAGAAAGGGAGATCAAAGAGACGGGCTCAGGTAGAGCTGTTCCAACTTCTCCAAGTTTGGTTGACAGCTACCTAATTGAACACACTAATTAGCTTCCTGCCTGGGGTGTGTAGCACAAAATTAACCCTCCCAAAATTGGGTGGTATAGCCATTTTCATGCTCTGCAATCAACTGTATGTGGAGGGATGACTGTCACCTCATTTCCTCCGTATGGTAAAGCAAAGTCAAACAGTCTGAGTCTGGTTTTCAGGGCCTCTTGGCCTCCATCATCTTTATGTCTGATGTGGGTGCAAGGGGAGAGCTGTGCCTGGGGAGCATGAGGGAAGGTTGAAGAGACTCCTCGTTAATCTTGCAGAGCTTCTGCCTCAACTCATCCCGTCCCACAAGCAACCATGCCCGTTTCAGAGCTCCTGCAGTGAGGGGCAGCGCAGCTACCACAAGCACCCTGGCTCAGACCTTGCTTCAACAGGGAGATCGTTTCTGAGATGGGGTTTCACCCAGCTCTTCCCTGTTTTGCTTTCTTGGGCCGTTGAGGGCAAGAGAGGCAAGTGAAGCAGTGGGCAGCGAGTGAAGCAGTGGGCAGCGTCGCCGCTCGGTTCCCACTGGGTGCCCGCCGTCCTCCCTGTGTGAGCACACCCCCACACACAAGCAGAAAGCTCTGCTATTCTTCTGCTAATGGGATTGGCACCGCTTAAAGCAGTCTGCGAGGGCATTGTCTGCAACCACAGCAAGAGAAACATTATTCAAAGGCCATTCAGGCCCCAAAAGAAGCGGCAGAGCAGAGTAATTATCGGAGACTCTCCATTAACGAGGGCATCTTTGCTCTTTGTCTGTGTTGGTTTAATAAGGGCCGCTAATGGGGCCGGGGGAGGGGCACGCTAATGCTTCTAAACAAACCTCCTTCCCTTCCCCACCCCCACCCTGTGAGGAGAGCTGCTTTTATGGGCGCTGACAGCCGAGCTAGGAGTTACCATATTGCAGAGTGACCCTCGGGAAAACTTGGTGTGAACCCAGCCGCTTTCAGTCCCATCCCCACCGAGCCGCCGGGAGCATCGTTTGGGTAGCTGTTCTTTTTTTTTTAATTTTTTCCATATTTCCCGGTGTTTGCCAGGCCCTGTTATACACCCCTCGCTCGACCTCTCTCATGTCATCTTGTGACCCTTCGTGGCTGGACATGACGGCACTGAGTGGCAGTAATGAGGGACGACAGTGCAGATTAAGTTCTCGCAGCAAAACCTGGGGCTGCTGTCCATTATCCAGCAGCTGTGACTGGGAGATGCTGCTGGCAAGGCAGGTCTGGAGCAGCTTTCCCTCCCCACACCACTGGAGAAGGCAGGCTGGAAATCTAGCATAGGTCAGTACCGCCTACCTTCTGGCTGTGAACACTTTTCTGTTGATGGAGAGATGGTCTGTGGCAAAAACCAGCATGAACCTCCATTCCAAGATCTTTCAGAGCTGCTTTCAGGACCACACAGCTAAAATTCTTCTGAGTGTTTCTAGATGTCCCACATCGTCAAGTACCAGTTTTAGTGGTCCAGCTTCTGAGGCAGTTTGCAATACTATAAGGTCAGATGCATGCTGGTCACTTGGTGAAATGCGAACAAGAGGTCTCAGGAGATCTCTGTAGAAGACAGTGTTCTAACAGGGGACTGAAGTGATACACACATATATGAATAATGAACAATACAGCCTTATTCAACTACAGTGTACAAGGCGTGGATATGAGGTTGAGAACTATAACAGGGAACTATTCCCCCAAATTTCAACAGGTCTTTTACTAAAGCAAAGCCCTAGACATTGTGCTATTCTACCTCACCTTCAAATGACACATCCCTATTGGATGATTACACCATGCAGCTGGTCCATGGGCTGCAAAGACAAAGCAGAGCCTGCTTACCTTTGTAACAGTATGCGTGCATGTCAGCAGACTCAGGAACTACACTGGTGAGCCACCCAATGTCAGCGCTGCCTCCTTTGTTATAAGAAATTATTGTATTCAGCTGAGGTATGGAATGATGAACTTCTGTGTACAGGCATCCACCCAACACTGTTTAAGCAAATGTCATCATACTTAGAGCATAAGACTGGTTTGAAGAAACAGACTCCATACATCCTTGTTTATTCAGGGCTTGGCAGTAGTTTTGAAACTTTCATTATTTTGCTCTTTTCCTTTCAACATTTCACCAGTAATTTAATCTCTTGTAACAAAAGAAATTTTGCATAGGTGCTCCTCTCACTCATCTCTGTAGCATCAAAACATCTCAGAACAACCTTGCAAATCAAAAAGAGAGCAATAACCCTTTATACATAGAGAGCTAAGTCACAGGGAAATTAAATAGTACCTGAGGTAACTCTTGTCACGGCAGAGCTAGGAAGTAGATGCAGTTTTTTGTCTCTGGAGTCTTACTGTAATGTTCTAAGATCAGTGGTATTCCTTCTCCCTCTTTTGAAAGGTTTGGAAGATCACACTTCTGAAAGATGAAATAAGTCCTATTTTCAGCATTTTGTTCTTTACATTAATCACAGTTTCTTTCTTTTTTATTTTTTTCCCCAGAAGAATAATCATTAAACATATAGAGGAACTGCCTTTGCTTATGGATTTTGCAATCTAAATGAGGGAGTTAGTATACCGATACATAAAGCAGTGGCTTACTAGGAAAACATAAGTTGGTGTAGGTTTTTTGGGTATGGGTTTTGCTTTATAAGTGTCTTTAAACATAATATTCCTTTGCTACTAGGAGATAACACAGTCAGCTTGTTGCAAACAAAGATGATATTTGAACAAAACCAAAATAGCAATCTTTGTTGAGATCTTGTTGATATCCAAAACAAGGAAAAAATAATGGAGAGGTGAAAAAAATAAAAAGAAAAGGCAGTTAGTATGTGGCTTAGAAGATAAAGGTATAACAGAAAAAGCAATTACAACATGAGAAAGGAGGGATGGCTGAGGCAGACAGAGAGATTTGTCATGAGAAAGTGGATTTTTGAGACCCTTACATGAAATGAGCAGGCTGAAATAAAGTGGTCTTGTGGTAGAAGGGAGGATGGCTCACAGCAGTATCTGAGATAGAATGGGTGATGAGAGGCTGGTGGGTCTGTTTCTTGGAACTTCAGCCAGAATGGTACAGTTGAAGGTGAGGTACCTAGTATGAAAGACATGGGAACACAGTGAGTAAGGTCTTGGAACAAAGGAGTCAATCTGAGAGGCATCATCTCGTTGGCAAGTCTTTGTCCAATTTATTCTTCAGGTATAGTTCCTTTAGGGAATGACTACATTGCTACACTGGACTTTATCAAGCCAGTTCTAATTAGATTTGGTCTTTAACATCTATAGTTTAGTACAGGGATATTTTCTCCTCAGTTTCACAAACACACATACATACGAGTTAATTCTGATAGCATTTCAGGCTAACAGACAATGAGTCTAAGTGGATTTCTTCCAGGTTGCTCAACTTCATTCTATTGATGTCACACTATAATTAAACTATCTAACTAAGATCTGATTTGAATCCCACTAAAACAATGAACACATCTGCATTGGCTGTGCAGTTTTGGTTTATGCCCTGAATTGTATTTGAGCTCATTAATACAGATTTGAGCCATTTTTCAGTTGCACCTGTGCCTTGAAACCCAGGGTTAAATGAACAAGAGTAAGGAGGAATAAAAGATGCCTTTCCAGAAAATAATTTTTGTGTTAGCAAACTCCTGCAAGCAATATGAGTCAGGAAGCAGCTATTAATCTCTGTAAGCACATCCCAGCTTAGTTCAATGTAACTTCCCTGCTTTGTCCTTGTATCCTTTCAGCTCTTTTTTTCTCTACACAACAGGTCTTACTTTGGCAGCTTAACAGAAACCTTTCCCTATGATGCCCTCAGCTGGCACTTGCTGCACACTTGCTCTCTGTTCTTTATTCCTGTAGGCCATTCTCCTGGCCAACAAGAGTGGTATGGGGGAGAAGTACTTACTCTAGCAGCCAGGTAGATCAAGGCCTCATAAGAACCCCCTGCAGACAGCAGCAATTGTATGACATTTTTGCCTGTCCACGCAGACCCACGTGGAAAGGTTTCAAGGCAGGAAGGCCAGATTAGGGTGGTGACTTTCTGCCTTGACACCTTGGGCATGATATGTGTGGGTTCCTTGGGCTTCCTGTGTGAGTTTAGGCAATCTGCTCCTGTCTCTGTATTTCCTTCTCCTTGTTCAGAAAGGAATGCTGCTGTGAGGATACATTTGAGAGCACTCAAACTCTATGCTGATAGGGGCTGAGACATTAAGTAGCTCATTAATTTGTCTCCTGACCAGTCTGATGTGGGTAATGTACCAAACTAACCCAAGGACTGAGATCATCAGGACAGTGTGTTCAGCCTCCTCATGTTATGGGAGTACAGGCAGTCTTGAAAGACAGAGCTTAGTGTTCAGTATAGTCCTTTCCTGACATGTTCTTGCTCTGCTTTCCCTGCTTATGAATTCTCCCGGTCCATCTTTGCTCAAGACCCATCTTTCTCCTTGTCCTTGTCCCACCAAATTCCTTGGCCTTTTGTGGCTTGTATTTGGTGTAGCTGATTGTTTCTCTAGCTCCCAGTTACACGTGTTGTCCTGGTTCTCAGGACACTGCTAATTCTCCCTGTGAAGCCTTTAATACAGCAGATGAGGAATATCTGTAATACAAGAGGTAGCTCAGTGCAGAGATCCCCTAGCCAGCACCAATCTTGCCAGCTTTGGGACTGGAAGTATTGCTGATACATCAGTGCTGTGCTGCCCTTAAATCACCCACCTATGGCCATCCTGCACCCACAGCCTAAGCCAGTCCCCCTGCCTAATAGCACAACTACATGGAGCCTCTAAGCCAGTTCAGGGATCTCTCACAAGATACTACTTGCATGCAGTATAGGTACAGCCTATGTGAGCATCTTGCTGGGTAGGAAGTACTGCAGGAAGAAAATATTGAAGCTGGAGTGAGACCACTGAAGAAATGTTACACAGCAATAACTTCCTGCCCCAACTTGCCTGGAAAGGCTTTGAGAGACCTGAAACATGCCATCTGGAAGTCTGAGATGCCAGAGCTTTCATAGCTGTAATCTACTGACTCTACTTTTAAAAAATGTCTTTAACACTACCTATTGCTGCTTGTTACTGCTAGAAACTTGCCCTTGTTTTCTCCTCAGAAGTTACAGCCAGACCTTCAGTGTCTGCCTCTGCACTCCTTTGCAGTGACTCTTAATGCTAATAGCAAGTAGCAGAGGGAGGAAAGAAGCAAGATTTTGTTGCTGCTGCACTCCTGAAATCTCTGGCTGATGTTGTGGCTATTCAGTGCAGCTGCAGTTAGATGGAATTCACAGCAGCCTCAAGGCTCTACTGTATGAGAAGTAAGAGCACAAATGTGACCCACAGGAATACTTTCCCCATAATTTGCAACTCCCATACAAATCTGTTCTGAGTCCTAAAATCCTCTTTTCTCCACATATCCATCATTGTACTCACACTCAGAGTACAACCAAGAACATGATCAACCATTTTGTAAATCCTGGACAGTATCTGCTATAACAGTCCCATTCTTCTTAATTTCAACTTCTATTGTTAGGTACAAATGATAAGGGAGGAAAATAAAGGAGGAAAGAAAATAAACTGTCAGAACTAACAATTGATCTAACTAAATAAAAATGGTGACATTGGTATTCCTGGAGATGAACTGCTGTTTGGGTAAAAAAGGAATAGGACTGCCTTGGTCAGAGGATTCTCTACAGTGTCCTGTATAAGAGCACAAGTAACAGCATCTTTTGGTACTTACTGCATCATTTAAGAGTAAGCAATCTAGTTTTATGCAATGGTGTTACAAGATACTGAGAAGAAAAGCTTCAGACCCCTGCATCTGGGTTTATCCTAGCATCTTCAGTTCCACAAACTAGACTGATCTGTTAGTCATACTAATCATCAGCACTTAACATTGGTAAAATTCTATAACCTAAACCCAGGTATCTATGAAGTCAGCATGCTGCAATGCCTTTCCATCTTCAGCTCTTCAGAAGAGTTCCCCAGTATGGCTTCCTGTGCAGCTTCTATTCCAGCAGGATGGCATGTTTCTGGCTGTAATATTCTACCAGAATTCTGCTACTGTGACTTGCATTTGAGTGATTATTCTGTGCTCCATCTAACACCTGTCTGTTTAGTCTTTTCTACCTCATATATTACACTTTCCCCACCATGGCTGTTACAGTGAAGAGCAGGCTGAAGGTCTCCAGTTATGCTGTGGATGGCCTGACAGCACCCAAAAGGCCCTCAGGAGAACACTGCTCCCTTTTTGCTGATGCGGAAGTATAGAGAAAAATCATGACACTGACCACTTCTCAACGCCAAACTCAAAAGGGTCAAATAAGCCTCACACTTCCACCCAGTGCCATTGCACCTGTTTACCTTGCATTAAACTGTTCACATTTACAATACACTCCATCAGAAGAGTTCAGATGCATGTGCATGAGATGGCTATCACAAGTCTGCCTTTACACAAGCCACCAGTGCTCCTTGATGGAGTGTCTGTGGGTCGCTGCCAGCCTCGGCAGATCTCCCTCTGCACTAAGAGAAGTCCTGCTTGCCAGAATTCAGCAGAGCAGCTAATTTTGCTTTGCCTCAGGCACTGAAGGAACATGATTGTCCACTTACTGTTGCCCTGACATTTTCAGTAACCTCACTAAGCATCACAGTGACAGCAGAACTGCTTCTAAAGGAATAAGAATTTGTTGCAACACAATAGGATACAGGTAGTACTCACTAGGATTAGAAGTCCTTATGTCAAGAAATTTGAGTGATTAAATGGCTGTAATATAAATTAAATTTGCTCTGATTATGCAAAGTTATCATAACTAAGGTGTTTAAGATTCCCCATTACAAACGTGGCTGCATTTCAGTCTCCAAAGACCCCAGCTTCTCCTGGCTAATTGCTTTCAAGTGCTCTGTCACAGTGACAGATCCCTGGTACAGAAAAACAGGGAGTTGGCAAAAGTCAGGCAACATTTCAGGGTGTTACCTTGTGCTTCCAGGTCTCCTCCTGAGTGCTTTGGAAAATTCCCCTTAGAATCCTTCTTTGTGCATAAGCACATACATATAAATATACACACATGGCATGTTTGCATACATCTGTTTACATGTACTCTCATCACTCAGGCCCTGCATGCAGCAGTACTGTCACACTGCTTACGTGCTTTTTTCACTTCCTTCCCATAGTGGGGCTTTTCCAGGGTAAAAATACTGCCAGCTTCCTTTCCCAATCTTCTGTTTTGGCTAATGTTCTCTGTGAACACCTGGTGAGATGCCTTAGATCCTCCAGACTGACACAGCCTTCGACAAGTCCAAGGCATATTTGCCTTTCATTGCCTCAAACCCACTAAACAGTTCTTTGTTGAATGGCATCTCATGGGAATGAGCATGAGGCACTTGCTGTCAGCTTCTCTTTTCCCTAAGACAGTGGGCACTAACAGCTCTGCCCTGTAGCCTTCTTCATGACTACTGCTGGGTGAGCAGCAGATGGGGAGAGGACACAACACAAAGAGGCTTAAGAAGCATGTCTCTTACCTTTGTTCACACAGCAGCCTCTGCCAACTGAAGTCTTGCTAGGGTGGGTGAGAAGGTATTGTGACAGGCCTGTGCTTGTGCCTCAAGGAACTGGCTGAGTACAGAAATGCAGCACATCAAGACATCCCAAGAACACTTATGTGGTGCTTTCCTGCCTATGTACAAGGTGGATGCCTCACATGAATGCTGAGGTGGCTATGACAGGTAGAGCCTGAAAGCTGCACTGCCATGAATGCTGTGTTACGGTCCCCTCCATATATTAATGGGGATATGAGAAAGCTTAATTCCACAGACATTGTGAAGATGAATCCAGCCATGACAGAGAGGTGCTCAGATACAGAAGAAATTGCAGCTACAGCATTTCATTACCTGAGTATATCTGAAAGCCACATGTAATTTCCTAAGTGATAAATTCAGCCCCTCTAGTTTTGTCAGTGATGGGAAAAGGTACATCACAGTCATCAATGCCACTTCCCATCTATTTCCAAGAATTGTCCAAGATAACCTGCTTCCCTCTGACTTCCCGAGCCATGAGCTCCCTCTAGTATCAAAAAGGATTAATGCAATTCGTACCTTTACCATCCTAAAGCAACTGAAATGAAATGTATAAAGAAATATCAGTAAGATGAAGGAATTCTGCTCCTTTTCTTGGTTCTTCACACACACACAAAAATCTTTGAAGTTACTTGTGTGCACATAGCTAAGCACCAGCACTTTAAGAATTATGAGGTAAATATGGCCACAGAACAGGAAAAGGCAGGATCTTATTTTACATCCTAATCCAGGAAACAGAGGAACAAAAAGTTCATTCCGGTTATCAGCTTTTTCAGAACAGTGTATGCTGGAAAGATGATGATTCTAGCCATAAAGATTTCCGTGGAGGGAAACCACTGCGCTCATTGCAAAAAAGAACATTGTTACTATGAAGAAGACAAAAAGAGAAGATTTAACTTAGATAATAGGTGATGTGCATGTGAAATAATCCTTTAGAGTATCTCAGACCACAATATTCAGGTTGGGTTTTTAGAGACTCCAGTCATTACTTCCATTTTATAGCATTTGAGAGCAAAACAGAGGATTCCTTTAGTCGTTAAAGAGCTCCTGCTCCCCAAGGGTACCTAAATGGCATCCCTTGAGTGAATTATGGGAGCAGGAAAGGGGTCCCCCTGCTAGGGTTTATATCTTACCTCTAGAGAGTGTTAGCAAATCTCCTTTCCCAAACAGTGGGAAAGAAGACATGTAGAAGACATTTTTGGTGGCAGCTGGGAATGGTTTGAGAGATGGTGGATGACAAGCACACACATATGCTAAAGCCTGTATGTCTGCTGCGCTGAATATGATATTGGTGCTGTGCCAGGGGCCTGGACAGCTCTGTGGCTTAGCTCTGTGGCTCAGCAATTCTCTCAAAGAACAGAGGGGGCAAGGAGTGTCAAATAGAATGAGGCAAAACTTCTGACAAAAGAGTGTAATGGTCAAAAGGATCTGCAGCTAAACATTGCTGCTGGCCAAAACTGCAAGCCAGAAAAATATAAAGCAACACCAACCTTTACACTAGCGCTCAGTACTTAGAGAGTCTTTTCTCCCCTGATACAAGGGTGATTAAGGGACTGGAGCACGTGCCCTATGAAGAGACTCTGAGAGACCTGGGGCTTTTTAGTCTGCAGAAGACTGAGAGGGGATTTAATAAATGTTTAAAAACATCTGAGGGCTGGGTGTCAAGAGGGAGGGGACAGGCTCTTCTCCATTGCACCTTGTGATAGGACAAGGGTTAATGGGTATAAACTACAGCACAGGAGGTTCCACCTCAACATGAGGAAGAATTTCTTCAGTGAGGGTCATGGCACACTGGAACAGGCTCCCCAGAGAGGCTGTGGATTCTCCTTCTCTGGAGACTTTCAAGACCCATCTGGATGTGTTCTTGTGCAACCTGCACTAGATTCTGTGGTCCTGCTCTGGCAGGGAATTGGACTCGATGATTTCTGGAGGTCCCTTCCAACCCCTAACATTCTGTGATCCTGCTCAGGAGAAAGTCTTAACTTGGTAGCCCAGGTAAGCACTGCAGATTTTAGTTGGTTGTGACCCTTCCCAATAAGTCCTCTGCACTAGTGTCTGCTCTCCTGTCTTGACAAACATTGCATGTCCACCAAAGAGGGTTCCTTCATGCTGCCAATATTCCAGAAAGATCAAGTACCTATTAACCTCACTATAGTTTCAGTCTGGAAGAGGCTGTTAGTGCAAGAAGAGTTGGTCTCTGCTAAGCCCAAACTAGTCCAATCTTGCTGGGAGAGCTACGGACTTCATTCTGTGCTGCAAATTGCAGAATAAGTAGCACTGAAAGTACTTGAACCGCTGCTTCTCCCTTCGTATAGTCTGAGAGGCTTTATCTTCATGCCCTCATGCTGTGGTCAGTCTCAATGATGCACATAGAGAGCAAGTCTGTTGTGCATGTTCTTAGGAAAAGAACAGAATGGTGCTGAACAGAGAGAGTGGAAAAGAATCAAGCACTGGAGGAATAGACACAAAGAGTAAAGTGTAGGGAAACCAACTGATGTGGAGAACCAGGTAAATCCAGGCGGAGAGAAGCACAGTGCAGATGGTCCAGAAAAAGTGGTGCCTAATAATGTTGGTATTGCTTAGTGCTCATCTGCATTTAGAGCTTTGTCACTGCCTCTCCTTCATTCATTGCTACTTTTTCTGATGTCTTACATGCACAACCTCATCTCTTGTTTATGACTTCATGGGCCACCCCATTGCAATCCCTCTGCAGAGCAAAACAGTTCCTGAGTACTAGTTGATACAAGCTGAAAACATCTTTCTGATGTTGACCAAAGCAAGCAGCAGAGTCACTAATAATTCACAAACCATTTAGACCCTTTCCTAAGGTCTGACTTTATATTCACTGAAGTAAAATTGACTGCCATTGACCACTGTTAATACAACCAGTAAGGTTTTATTGACTTTAAAAAAAAATCTAAATAGTTAGTTAGAACAAAACCTCTAATTCTTCTATAATACATGCCAGACTGAAAAGAGCCTTATATTCTATTCTGTCAAATTTCTAAGTATGTGACTAATTTATAATGCAGATTTCGATGACTTTGTGCTCAGCACAGAAGCAGCAATACAAGGTAACTGGCATACTAAACAGTTAAAAGTTCTTCCAAGACATAAGCAAATTAGCTAATGCTTCAGGAAATACATATTTTAAAATGACTGTAAACCAGCTGCATACACTATAAACCGTTTCTAATGTTCTTGTCTCATTGAGCTGTCACATGAAAACAAATTCTGGTTTTCATGTGATAACTGAAAATGGCTTTGTGCCAACAGTTTTTATAGCAAATTCTTATCAACAAATTATTCTCATTGAAAATGTATATATATAACTCTATGTGTGTGTGTTGTGAGGCTACACACACACAAATCAGGGATTTTGCAGCCTCCAGTAATAGAGCTACTTCCTATATTTGCTGTCTCGTAATGTGTACAGGGTAACCTGCTGCAAAGATAATTGGCAACACTTAGAAGAACTGCTACTAATGTTGTCTGATCAGACAGACACTAGTCTGATACCCACCTCCGTTCATAACCTGTTGGCCTAAGCAGCCATCATCTCCTCTCCCTCTCCAAAACCAAGAAGAGTCTGGACAGTCTCTGATAGAATATAATCCTTCCAAACAGTACCTTCTCATTCCACATGCTACAGAAATAGCTTGATGACTTAAGAGGAGTTCTATCAGCTGCTGTCACTGGGGCTTCTGCATCTGCTTTCTCTTGCAATGCTGCTCACTACTTCCGCTAGAAGTCTTTGGATCTAACATGGGGACAATCAGAAGGAAAATGGAGCTCACATCCATCTTCTGTGCCCTTCCTTGTTCTCTCATCTGCTAGATATAGGCATGATGGTCAACGCTCCATTTCTCCGTAGCTAACAAACAGTAGCACCTTCAACCTGTCTCTTTTCCTTGACCCTGTAGATGACAAAAGGTTTTCAGCAAGGAATAGGCCTTCCAAGGAAAGAGTGGAGTCTTAAAGATACTATTGTTATTACTAAGTCAGGTCAGATCAGTTTGCTACTTTTGCTGCTTTAAGCACCTAGATTACAAATGCCCAACATTTGTGAATAATTAGGTTCCCAATTCCTTGCAGAATCTCATGTCAGTTATTCCAGACACTTAAAGTTCATCACTTCATTTTTTTTTCAAGGTTCTAGGTAAGAGACTTTAGCATCTCTCCAAGTACATTTAAATAGACATCTCTCAGGTAAGTTTTTTTCCTTCTGAGACAGCAGCATGTTAGAAGTGTGTTAATTGCTCAAACACAAAATTGAATCAAATAAAATGGAAACCCCTAAAATTCACATCAAGACACCTTGTACTGTACAGCACATTCCTTGCAATTTATACTCTGCAATGACTTCTGCATTAATGGGAAGATAAAGATGTGCAATAATCAGAAGCTAGTTACTTAGTTCATCTTGCTAGTGTACTCTGTACAACATGGACTGAACAGAGTCATTTAATGCTGGAGGGTCCTCCATAGGTCAAGTGGCCCAATCTCAGCTAAGGTCATGGACAGATTCTCATCTAAGCAGAGAAAAATTCCAGACCTGTACTCCTCACACATAAGACTTCTCCACAAGTAGCTTACATGAATACACAGTTCAGGAAAATCTCCAGTACTAGTCTCTCTCAAGCTATCTTCCTTTCCATAAGATCACTTTTACAGCATCATTATGCTTCTGGAATATCACAAAAAATTTTAGTCAGCTTACCTTGGCCAGGTTCAGAACACAGCGCTATGGTTCTGATTACCATGTTTCAATAGTATCAACCTCCCAAACACCCAGAAACATAAATTTTACACAGATTATAGCATTTATTACAGCTACAATCAACCAACATACTCCAAATATCATAGCAATTGTATCACAAAACTTACCCCCTGAAATGAAACAGGCACAAGAACTTTTATTTAGTTTTATTCCTAGTTGTATTCAGTTGATACAAACATGAAAGTGTCTCAGAATCTCAAAAAAGATTCTCAATATCTATCTGAAAGGGGTATTCCACAGAAGAAATCAAAGGTGAACGTGGTTAAGAACATATACACATTTCCTTATTATAATGAAAAGTAAATTACCACTAGAAAAAAGCCACTATGTATGCCACAGTTCGCAACAGCAGTCCTGGAGGGATTCCTCCTCACCCACTCACCATCTAAAGCTAGTGTGGGCTTCTCAGCAGCCTTCAATAATTCCATCTCTGGAAAACTAGCTTTTACCTAGACAGCCAACTATACCAGCCCTTCTGTAAATCATCTAAATAATGGCAGACAAGTATTTTGTGACTAAACTAGCAAACAAGGCAACAATACTTCACATCTGAGAGACTGCATGACCACTGGAATGTATAGACAACTCTCCCCTGAAGAAATTAAGTTATGGCAACTGGAAATCTGAAAAAACCCCAAACCACTAAATGGCAGCATTAATTTGTGGTATCATTAACACTACCTGATCCTGGACCCTAGAAGCCCTCCCCAAATAAATTTAACATTATGCTAGAGGAAAACAAACAAAAAAACCCAACCAAGAGACAAATAAAAAAAAAAAAAATCCAACCAAACAAGTTTTTCACTCCTCAAATATTTCAAGATAGTTACCCATAAAAAAATATGAAATATGTCATCTCTTGCCTGTTTCTGGGCTTCAAAAACCCATTTGTTGTGGGCTTCTCTTTGTATCATCCCAGTGGTACATCAGCAGTCAGATGCTGAGTAATACAAAGTATTTTAAGCATCTTATAACAAAGGAGGAAGCATTGCAGCCTGCCAGCATACTATGTATGTGTAGGATGCCAGCCATATATGGAAATATTGCTAAATATTAATCTCCAGAACATTACACCCAAAAAGTGATGGTTTTGTGCATGCCACTCACAATTAAATATGGTTCTAGTTCTCCTACCTGGGCCATTTCTGTTGCAGTCAGGAACCTATAGCTGATTTGAAAACAGTCTCTTTATTGCTAGTAACTGCTCTCAAAGAAATGGGAATTCAACAATGCCAGAAGCAAAACACCAACTGGCTTCTCTTGCTGCTTCTGCATTTCACTGCACTTCTCTGCAAACAGGCTGAGGTAACTGTGCTTTGTGTAATTTCCAGTAAAACTCTCTACACCAACTCTTTATCTCAACACAGAGGTGGGGAGAGATGCTACTGATGCCAGCTGACAGTTGCTTAACAATTACAAGCTACTTCAAAAATGACCCTTTAGAATCTCACGGCACTAGATTTAATGCTGTTACACCAAAAACGGACATAGCAGCTACCGATCTCTCCAGTATAGACTGCTGCTTTCATATCGCTAATGTTATACAGGATCTCTGCACTCGAGAAGATATGACAAGTGGTGACAGACACCTGTGAACTCTGAGAATAAATGAATGAGAGTTGGTTTTAAAGGGTGTTTAGTTGGTTTGGATTTGGTATTGGTTGGATCCAAAGTTTAATACAATGCATGTCGATGTTTACTGTGATGATAATTCTTCTAATTATAGCAATGTCTTGTGTAAAATTAACTATACTGAAAACTGTTAGCATAGAGATGATTCAACTTACTAACTATAACCTTTTAAAGGAGAAGAATGAGCCAGTCAATGTCCCTGCTGCCGAGACCTTAATTTGAAACCAAATTTAAGTGCTTGGATGTGACTGTGGGCAGGGAGTGGAATTTTAGAGGCACGAAGTTGTAGAAAAGCATAAAAGAATATTGCTGATAAACACATGGTGACTAGAGCAGATAGAGAGGCTAGGTGAAGATCTGGTGGTCTGTGTTCCCATGGTGCCAGGAAAGGATGGAGGGTGAAGGTTAAGGCTTCACAGTCCCATTACCACCCTCAAAAATGCTGATGAGACACCAAGATTAGGAACTGTTATGTGCAACTGGTATAATGGTTTGACCACAGACCCAGCCACACACACTGCATAACACCAGAGGTATAATTATTACCCCCATTCTGTACCTCAGTTGGAGGGGAACAAGAATTCAATGCCAAACGGCAGTGACAGATCACCACGTTTGTCCTCCTCATTCCCAAGAAGAGACACCTCTTGATAAGATTTGTGACCTCGGCTATGCTGAGTGCTGCCCCTGGAGACCAAGTTTGTGACTGCAGTCATGTTTTAGAGCTATAGAGCTAGTCTGTAGTTCAGTGCATTTACCACTTGCAATCTTCAAGAGTCTGTATGCATTGCATGTAAACAAACTGTACCATTCACATGCCCAACTGCTGCATCAAATGCAGCTGGACCTACAGCGGAGAGGCTGCTTCCTGTGGCCGGTGTCAGGCCTACCACCATAGCAGCAGCTGGCACACCTAGGCACCAGGCACCCCTTTGGACTTATAAAGCCCTCTTTCCACAGATCATCTGTTCTCAGTACAAGTAAGACAGTCAAGAACATTCCCACTTCATCTCCTTTCCCATACTCCGATGTGGTAACAGCTTTGTCAACAACCAAGAACGGATTTGTTAAAGCACTTTGCATCCAGAAGATAACTAACACACTGAAAATAAAGGCAAGTACGTGTGATTACCATGCCAGCTTTTATTGAGTGTGAGCTCAGATCACAAACAGCACCAAACCCAACAATAAAAAAAAAAGTTAAAAAGAACATTTACCATTTAAAGTGAACCACTTCAGTCAGAAGAAACTGCAATCTTGAGCTGCACTTTAAAGAGCTTTCTAGCTCCTGCAAGCAGCTTTTTACAAACTTCAGTTCTCTGCTCTGGTCTCTTGCTGGTTGCTTGGAGTACTCTCAGAGGTACACGATCCTGAGAAAACATCCAACACACAGTGAACTAAGAACTAAAAGTAGAAGCCAAGGAAGGAACACCTGCACACTTCAGAAAACCGAAGAGTGGCATCTGTAAGAAACATAAATAATAAATTTCAAATCCTCTCTCCCATTTAATTTTAGCTTTAAGAGAAATACCTGTGAGAAAAAAAGTTACATTTACATCTAAAGGAACAGCAAACTGACACAGCACAACTGAATTCTTAGCATGGTCCTTTGGGAATTAAACACTGCACACTTAGATCTAGGACAGAAGATACTTCTTAGGCCAAACGTGTGGTTAATTCATAAAAACACTGTTAAATTGTAAGTCGGGGGGAAGGGAGAAATGGACATTTGTTTTCCTCCCACTGCTGACCAGTGTTTCTCTCAAGATGCTTAAGAAAAGGTACTGTGTGAGAAGGATCCTACATGAACAGTAAGAATGACTGCTTTTCCCACTATATTCATTGGTTGCTTACTCCTTCTACCAGCTCCCATTTCTACATTACAGCATGGTTGAAGGCAAGTGTTCTAGGTGTTCCCAACTCACTTGAACTATGTACATTGTCCATCAAGTTTTAATACAAGGCAACCTCCTTCTTCCCTTAAACTGGAAAGCAGAATTCTATGAACCACCTTTGAGGCCATAAAGATGAGCAACTGTGCATCAGGCAGAAACACAAATGCAGCACTTGAGAGCTGAAGAAATGGAAGGTTTTTCTTCTGCTCAACAAGTACCATGGAACACAAGCACAGCCTCAAAATTTGTCCCTAGCTGCCATTAGGGTTAGGGTTAGCTCAGCTGGAGCTCAGATTAAGACCAAATTCACAGCTGAAGATTCTGTCAGTTCTTGACCATTTATAATACCATAGGTTTCATTAAACCAATGCAAATTTCAAGCACAGAGAAAATTGGTCACATCTAGACCTGAAGTGACATGTTTATAAACAAACTATAGTCTGCAGATATTGTTGACATGCTGTTAAGTGATCAGATCAGATTATGCAAATGTAAATGAACTGCCCCCATGTGATGGGAGAGGGGTAAGTAAGTATTCTGATGTCATCTCTGTCTCGTACCGCTCCCATTCCCTTATTTGAGTTTGGTTCTATAATTGCTTTTTTTGGTTGAAGACCCTGAACAGTGATTTGCAGCACAGATGGAAGATCACCCACAGAGAAAGAAAAGTAGCAAAGCTGAACATGGTATTTTTGAAGGACAGTTTGGAATCCTTCCTGTTCTGGATAAAAAGAAAAAATGTAAAGTTGGAAAAGGTTTTGGTTGTTTTAGGTTATCACAAGGTTAGAAGTATACACTAGTATTTCCTCATAAGAATTTTCTGCAGAAATACAACATTATACACTTCAAGCTTACTCTGTAAAAAGTAAGTATCTGAAAGGACTTCAGACAAAATCTCTCCACTGCTTTTTTTATAAAACAAAATAAGTTTTCATTTAAGAATATGTACAAGAATATGTACAGTTTCAATTTGACATGCAAAGATGGCACCGAGTAGATAAGTATTCATTAGCATTTGCTACATACTCATAAAAATACTGAGATCTGTCCAAACACTACGCATCTGGTCAAGCAGATCAGAGCTATACAGTAACTCTGATACTTCTGAAAAGGAAGATTTACTTTTATTTTTTATTGCAAAGCTGCCTTCCTCCCACCAAAGAGTGTAGGCTTTATAGAAGCCCTATCATTAACCTTTCATCTCCTCTATTCTGTTCCTGCAGGTTCTTCATAAGATCTTACACTTTCTTGATGGCCTCCATGTCCCTTGCAGGCTTGTACAACTTCTTGATGGGGCACGTAGAAAGAACAGCTTGACATAGATAAGAACACAAAGACAAATCATCATTGTTTCTCAAGGGGTGCATTCAGGACTAGTGCAATGTTAGGCTGGAATGAGGACACTAGGACTGAACTTCTCCCTCTCCCACTGATCTGCTAACACACACACAACTGTGTTTCTGGCTCTCCTACTGCCATTTCATTGCCATATCCAATTGCATTTTAAACAGTATCAAGAGACAGACTACTCTATAAAGAGCAGAAGCAAGTCTCTGATCTTCCCTGGGGCCACTAAACTATCAACTTACATTTTAACAGTATTTTAGTGGTAGTTTATGATGTATTGACACTGTCCTGCTGTAGAAATCCAAGTACCTTAGAAAAATGTCCCAATGGCAGATCCAATAGTATGTAAGTTTTTGCTCCCTAGTTGCTTCATACTGAAGACCCAGAAATCAACTCTTATGAAAGCACTATGCTACAAACAGACTTTCAGCCTCCTATAAGCCTTATCAATCTCTATTAGAAAAAAAGATCAGGACAAGCGAGAAAATTTGCTTAGAACAGCATACTCTTGTTTAAACAGGCAGACCCATCATTAACAGAAGACCAGTATATACCAAACAACCAAGCTGCATTGCAGAGAGTGAAAAATGGTTGCAGTAAAAACAGTTAATTGTAATAAAAACTGTATTAAAGAACTACATGCAAACAACTATATTCATGTCTCCCTTTTCTTTTTTTTTTTTTTTTGCATAAAATCCCATGTGTATATGTCACTACAAACTACTAAGTTAATGTTTTCCACAATGAGTTTTTCCCTAGGCCTTTTGCAAGTATTCCTCTATTCAGCAAAGGCTAACAGAGTATTGATAAGCATCCTATGCTGCTATTTTTCTTCATAGGGAAGACCCCTTAGGACAAGGACACTCAGTATTTGTCCAGATAAAGTTTATCATGCTTTCAAAACCCTTTCTCTAGTGTAACAGGATGGGGTCCTAGATGACCAACACCCACTAATACTTCCTGTGATACAGTAGTGCTGTTTATCATCACTCCTTTGAAGACTCCAGAAAACACACCAAATCCCTTCGAAACATAAACATGTAATTTGTCACATGCATTAGAAATTGAATGAGCGAGTAAGGTGTAAGAGTTTACATTGGATAACCAATCCGCACACATACACACTCCTGTCATGTGACATGATTTTTGCCTTCCTTTTCCTCTCCTGAGATCATACCTCAGTTGCTGCTGGTTGGATAGACCTGCTGGGTAACTTCTGACCTAAAAAAATCAACACAGCCTGTTTTACACAATGCTTACTTTATTCATTAATGAGGTACACTGTTGCTAGAGATAATCATTACCAAAGGAATAGGCTCTGAAGTTTATTCCTATGAAAGCTTTGTTCAGAAGGGAATGGCAGATGATGGAGAATTATCTCTGAACAGCAACTTTTCACAGTAATATCCTCAGCTGTATTATACTCTATCCCCAGTGGAACAGAACCTTCCCACTTAATCCCACCTGAGAACACACCTGTTTGTATTGACATAAAGGAGCAAATTTGAAGTCTGCCAACAGACAAGTCAACACCCAGCTACTATCCATAGCCAGAATCAGGAATTCAAGTGATACTGGAGGAAACAGGCCAGTTTCTCCAAATAAAGCCCAAACTGCTAGCAGAAACTATCCTTTTCTTTTAGTTTTCTCTTTTCTTTTTTTCCAGTTGCTGTGAATATAAGACGTGTCCTATAAAATGTGGCTGTCTGATACTCATCCAGGTAAGGATGATAAACCCCAAAACAAGCAAGGACAAAATGTATGCAATTAGAAGGATTTATGCAATACAGACTTAGGATCCTGGGGAGACAGGAAGAAAAGCTGACAGGAGCAAATTTCACCACTGTTCACTTGTGCTGCTTCAACAGTGCAGGAGTGAAACATTCAGAATCAGAGGACCTGAAGGCATGGGACTTAGGTGGAAGCTCTATTAAGTGTGAAGGAAGATAGACTTGGGTGGATACTAAGCATGCTTGAGATACATAAGGCTGCAGTCAGAAGGATGAGAAGAGCAGCAAGTTAACTGACTGCTAATTTGGGCAGGAAATGTGTATTTTCCTTGCTAGCATGTAAAGGAAAAGGGCCTGCACTCCTGTATTGAAGCTCCAAGAAAAGTCTCTTTATATTAGAAGACCAGAACAGGCATCTCAAGACTACAGAAAGCCTTAGTTAATTACCAAAACTCAAGCAACTTTGTTGGCTTTGAGAGAACAGGCTTCCCTTTTCTTCCACACCTTCAAATTCCTACCATGAACTCACCTTATCTACTAGTGGCAGAGATTTGGGAGCTGCACTGAATCTGTGGGTGACCTCACAACTCCCTTCCAGAGCACCCCAGACCCCTCCATACCACTCCACAGGACCCTTGCTTTTCACACACCTTCAGGACCCTCTTCCACCTGGTCTCCCTGGAGCTGTCCTACTTGTCCTCCTTCACCTCCAGAAATCACCACCCTGAGGTAGCACTTGCATTTCTCCTCATGAGACCACATAACCACAACACAAACCATTATTTTAAAAGTAGTTTACATTTCAATAGGAATATTATAGATTAAGTTACTATATAAATACGTATTTACACATACATATACAGATATTCGTCTCTCTAAATCTTGTACAAACTGCAACAATCTTTATAGCACAAAAAGGATTAAGTAACACTACTGGTTTCCACCCAAGAGGCTGCCAGCCTCGAATGAGAGTTATGGATGTGTGCATTTTTATGTCTTCTCTATATTTTAGTAAAAACTTATTTTGCATGCACACACATAAGCACAGCCCTTTGAATAAAGCCAATGAATCACTGCTATAAGTAACCAAAGAGGATAAATTGAGAGAATAATGTGTTCATTTACAGAACTTTGAAGCCTGCCATGATTTTTTTTCTAAACTAAATGCTTGAACATAGCCACAAGAAAAATAAACAGCAGGAAAATATCTATAATTCCAACACAAAGTAATTGACAGTTACTTTGCACCAAGTATGATGCTTTCTCTGAAAAATTAGCTTTGAATATGCTATTCAAACAAATGTAATGTCACTGAAAATGGTATTGTTTACTTGTGATTTTTTCCTCATATATATAAAATAGACTTTTCAGTAAAATTTAGGTGAACACTAACGAACAAAGATGTTAAGCAGAATATGGATACAGCTGATGAGCTTGTGTTCCTCCTCTAGCAATATGCAGAAAACGAATGTAAACACACTTTAAAGAGGAAAGGTTGCACTCAATTAAAAAACAACACAGTAATAAACTGGAATATGTATATGGAAGGCAAAGAACTGAAATTCTATTAAAATGAAGACAACTGAGAACAAAAACATATTGGCTAAAGCATTTCATATAAAATTTTGCCATGGACAGAACTACAACTCTCATTCCCCAGATTTTAAAACCAACTAATTCTTTACTGCTTCTTTAAATTTCTCCCAACTTTTTCTTGTATTGTTTTCAGGATACCGTGATAATCGGTGTAGATTATAAATGTCATTTCACAGCCTGAAATTCAAGATAGACTAAAACTATTTCCTCTAGCTGTAAGACTAAATCAAAACTAGAAGTACCACCAGAAATATTGTTCAGGACAGAAGATGAGACTGCAGCTCATAGTGGGAAGAACAGTCACTGTTAAAAAAACTGATCAATTAATGAGGGAATAACTACTGGAATAGTAACTTCTCTTTCCTTAAGCTTTTACTCCAACTGCAACTGGAGGCTCTCTATGCACTTACATGATAAAAAGATGACTCTTGCATATAAAAACTGTGATCCTGTTGGGAAGTTCTAATCTATGCTAACCTATAAAGATTAGTTCTAAATAAACAGCTTTAATAACATTAATCTCACAGAAGTTAAGCTATTTTAAGATAAGACTAAGACACTTGTTTAAATTTTAGCTTTAAATACTCAAAAGAAAATGAAAAAATGTTTTTAAATGGCCACAATGGATAATATTTGTGAGTGTCTTGAATGTTAAGTTGAAAAACCTTACAACTTGAAAATGTTAAACTTTATGTTCCATGAGATAAAATGGCCTCAGGTTGTGCCAGGAGAGGTTCAGGCTGGATATTAGGAAAAATTTCTTTACAGAAGCACAGGCATTGGAACAGGTGACTCATGGAGGTGCTAGAGTCACCATCCCTCAAGGTGTTAAAAAAAACATGGATATGGTTTAATTGCCATGCTGGTGTTAGTTTGATGGTTGGACTCAAGAGATCTTTTCCAAGTGAAATAATTCTATGATTCTATAATAGCATTCCTAACACTTTCTCCTCTACACAAACCAGCCAATCTTTTTCTTATTTGGGGGGATATTTTCTTGTGGATGTGTTTGTTGAGTGTTTTGGTTTGTTTTTATTTTTTTACCTTTAAGTCTGAAAAAGAGAAAAATCCTTAGACTGCATTGTACAGCATGCAGAAAAAAAATAATCAAATTTTATAATCAAGTTCTCAAACACCTAGCAGGAAGTTATACCTGCACTGCTGATATTGCTGCACACAAAATACTCTGAGTATTTAACATCTGAATCAATGTTATTATTTAAACTGATATCTGCTGGCATCAGTTTCATTTAATTTTTGCTTTAAATGGATTCCAAGTTATTTGCAGGAGTATTTTTTTTCTGAAAGAAACAGGTCTGTCACAGATTATGCAACTCAGTGCTTGTCATTCATTATGGTTTTGGCTAACTATTACTAAAATAGATTTATTATATTTAGGCTTTTTAAGAGTCCAGGTATTAACTTTAAGTAATACAGTTTTACAGTTTTAGAAGCTGCCACTGTTGAAAAAGATAACGTTGTTTTCTGAATGTTATAATGACTTGCACATGTTGCTTGGGTTTATATTACTTGCTTTTTCTTGGGAATCTCTTTGCCAGTAATATATTCATAAGCCCCACAGCAGCAAGTTAAATCATATTTATCTGAGCTGATAGTGTAAGTGCATAAAGTGAAAGGCAGATAAGCTGAAGTGACAGGAGCCATCATCTTCTGTAAGACAAGACTCCTAAACTTACTTGTTACGACCAATACAGTACCACTGCAAAGGCTGCATGAAGCAAGGAACCTGCTTATAAAGCCAGAACATAAGATGTTAAAGTTGAAAACATCCACTGCTACAATTCACTGTTACTTTTCATTATCCTACAACTTTATGTTCACCTGGCAACCTCACCTTTCTCCTCTCCTTGATCTTCACACTATTAACATTATGATCAGGTGAAAGTTGCATTTTCTTAAGCATCCGTGTCCTTCACTTTGAAATTTAGCATCTTGGACCTTCATTTTGTCACAAATCTGCATTGATACACTTCGCTGGATTCTGTGGTGCTGAAGATGGCAGATTCTGTGGTCTCTGCAGTGCCAGAACAGTTGAGGGTCTCAAGGGAAAAAATAAACCCAGCATTGTGATCCATATTCTAAAGCTAAGGAATTAAATTGTGGAAGACCTTCAGAAATGTTGACCAAAACAGGCGATTTGGATAGCATCCAAATTACTCAAAACTTGAACTAGAAGAGAGAGGTGGTATTCCACAAGGCAAATGAATGACCTGGAATTGTCAAAAAGCCATAACAGTCATAAATCAAAACAGCTGTCTGTCAGAACTAGTGAGAAATATATCTAGTCTGAATGTCACAAAAGGATTTAAAGAATGGCATTACTTTGAGAGCACCAGCCTTTCCTTCCAAGACACTGAGTTCTCCGGTTTGAAATAATCCTTCCAGGCTTCACAGATTTAAACAGGTGAGGAACTACAGCACATCTCTCATTTTATCTGGCTCCGCACACAATGATTTTTTGCTTGGCTCTTGTTTAACTTGGCTCACACAGATAACACCCTCTGTATTTTCTCCATCTTAAAAACAAAACAAAAATCATTGAAGTTCAAACCCCACTGACAATGCTTCAGCCCTAATAACAGTATGCATTTAAAAGAAAAATATTTCAGGAACTCAAAGCAAGGCATTTGTGAACTTAACTATTGTGTAGTGGGATAGCCCGTCATGTCATCTACTGTGCTGCAGATGAGGTGCTACAAGACACTGCAAGTTAACATGAATTTACTACACTAAGGGCACCCTCAAAACCTTTTATTAAAGGAATAGTATGTTTATTAAAATATAGTATGTTCAGAGATAACAAAATTATTCTCACATGAAGTGTCTTTTGTTTTTCCTATGGAAAATTAGAACTATAATATTTATTTATTTATTTTCCAGAGGAAAGGAGGAGTGGAAGTGCTACTGCTGAAAAAAAAATAAAGCATGTTGATTTAGAGAATGACTCACACTTAAAGCATGATTGGCCACTTCTCAAAGACTGAACATACATTTTCACCAGGAAATAGTTTATTCTTCAGTTAGCACTTGGATGAAAACAAATCCAGAACACACAGGACTATTTTAACCAAGTGCATACATGTGACAGTCTTGAAGTACACACTGGCTGAATTGCTAAGCTCAAGTATATGGTGTTTCCTTCAAGTAAAAAGGAATAATGTTCCAGAGCTTAAGACAAAGAACTTGTCTCTGGGGGAAAAAAAAAAAAAAAAAAGTATGTATTCATTTTATAGGCAGCTCCTCCATACAACTTCAGAATGGCACCAATATTCTTACAATATTGATAATCTCACTATTTTCCAAATTCAGGATGGTGATGATAGACTGAGACCTCAGCAGAAAAAAAAGAGGGAATCCCAAAGGAACATTGAGTTTAGTCCTTGCTATTATATAGTTTTCTATTTTACATTTCTTTTTGTGCAAAATTGTATTTCTTTAAAAATTCACTTACAACTTCCATCACTCAAAATTTTTGAGATGCATCATCATCTAGATTGAACAAAGAGGTGAAACAACAAAATGGATGAGGTGCATTTGATAACCTCCCTGAAGTTCTTTTACTCTGAAAACAGTTTCTCAGGAGAATAGTAAAATTCAGCTATAAAAAAGAAAGCAACCAGTTACACAAACATATAAGTACAGCAGGCAGAAAATGTCTTAAATATAAAGCTTTTACAATACTTCCAAATACCCCAATATTACTTTAACACAGATAAATTTCAGTATATTTCTTCATGTGCCCTGTTATTTCTCCATATAATCTTATATTTCCATCTTCAGGATATTACAAAATTTAGTACAAATGAAGTCTGGCTGACCTGCAGAAGTCATCAGGACATATGGAGAAAATTATTGCTATGGCATTACAAAGGTGCAGGCTATGATCTAGCACATCTTTACACAGATGTTCCTGCAAAACTATTTAACAGTCATCTTTTTAGAAATCACGGATGATGTGCTCTTGTGCAACTTGATCTAGGCCAACCTGCTTTAAGCAGGGAGTTTGGACTAGATCTCCAGTGGTCCCTTCCAACTCCCACCTTGCTGTGATAATTTTACCTAAGGAATAGGAATTTTTTGGTAAAAATATCATGTTCATCAGATAACTTGGTAGTAGGTCAAAGGAAGTGATAAGCAGTTTAAGAAGTCATCTTTATATGTCAAAAACTAAGTTTTCAGGTTGGTGTAAAAACTAATTAGAATCAGCTAACAGAAGTTTATGCGGAGTTCCCCATTACCAACACATTTCTCTCCTTTCTTCAGGGGACACAGAACAAAATCCGCTCTATTTCATATATTTACATATTATTTGGAACACTGCAACTTACTGAGTTCTGGATGGCTGTTCACAATCTGTACTGGAATAGTCTGTACATCTCCCAAGAAAATCTGATGGACTCCTTCTTCTAAGCTTCTGGAGTCATCTACCCCTCCAACTGGTACCAGCTGGCCCATGGTGACCAGACTCTGAGCAGAGCCAGGTGGAGTCCCAGAAGCAGAGGCAGTAGCACTATGCTGTATTAGGCCAGCACTTGCTTGTAAACTGTGTCCCCGACTAAGTACTAGGGAATGGTTGGTTATTGCACTCCTTAGGGAATCCAGACTTGCAGGGCTGGGAGGGGAACTGCTATTTACAATAAGGGCTGTTGATCCATTTGTGGAGGTAAAAGTTGACTGAAGCTGTAATCCCTGTGAAAGATAAGGCAAAAGAACTAACATACCAGTGTTTACAGCAGGAGGAATTTCCATTTAATGGTATGTTTTTTTGCAATGCTGGAACTGGATAGCTTCTGACTTCCTATACATCATCTCTTTCAAACAGAAAACAATTAGCACAACGCTATCTACCAGCAACTAGAAGACTAATGATGACCCTAAAGTTCTAATTTCGGATTAATATTCAGTTTCATATCATTCCCCAATACTGCTCATTCCACCAGAATGAGCACACTGCTTTGAGAAAAAGAGTGTGAGGTGGAGCCAGGATGCCTTCAGAAATAGAGGGGAATACGAGTACAACAGTGCCTTACTGCAGACGGTACGTCTAGGGACGAGACCATGTAGCTCATTGGGGTTCAGGAAGTAAGAAGATAGCTTTTCAAAGAAGCAGTTAGGGAAGAAGGCTAAAAGTGACATTTTTGATTGGAGATAAACTCTAGAAGAAGCTCTTTCAGCACAACGTTCTTATTCCCACTCTTCAGCCTTTCAACCTCGAAGTTTACAGATCTGAGCTGGGAGCAGTTTTAGGGAGGATTTAAAAGCAATCAGTAAGACTGACGTATCTCTCCTCAGTCCTGCAGAATTTCCATCAAAAAATGACTGGACCATGTGGAAAACGAATAGGTGCTTGGTTTGAGATAGAAGCCCACTACCTTCATCATTTTGGTTTAGCCTTCACAACAGACTCTAACTTCCAAGGGTTCAAGAGATGGCAGGGGGATCCTGTGTATGTTAAATGTGACATGTGAGATGGCACACTAAGCATTGACAGCTATTTCGAAGGCCGTGTTATCTAGCCATTGAGGGAGGTCACTAGCTGAGAGAGAACTTGCTGTTCTCAGCTTGCCTTCAGCTTTCCCAGTACAGAATATTAGCTCTGTAAAGAAGATGACTGTACCTGAAGTTGTGCAAATATCTTGGGCTGAAGTGAAGACAGTGAAGACAACAGCTGAGCTGTTTCTGGTAGCAAGGACTCCCCACTCTGGTTGGATTCTGCTTTGGTGATGGCTGACTTCCCTGCTGAGCTTCCTACAGTGCCACAGAAAGGAAGCAGACAATTATGACGAATTTATTCTTCCTGGTTTAAAGCCTTCCCTACAAACTGAACAACCCCTTCCATCTCAGCATAGACATACATGTTGTTCTCTCTTCAGAAGAAGTTTGATGCTAAAGAAAAGAGGTTGGGTATGAGAAACTGACAATACTATAGGAAGGGTGTATCTGTTCACAGTCAAAAACAGGAGCACCAGTAAGCCCATGTTGGAGAGCAAAGTAATTGCAACCTATCCTGTGCTTAGAATTTCTTGTTATAACTTAGAAGTTGAAACACTTCTATGAAGGCAGGAATAAAATAATTTGACAATGCATATACTTCAGCAAGGGCTCAACAACAGACAGGCATCAAAAGAAACTGTTATCTTCCCAAATAAAAATCTACATGGGAAATCTTCTAAGTCACACCAGTTCCTTCCAAGCATCTTTGGGAAATTAGGATGACTTCTATGCAATATCACACTAGAACTTCACTTATCTGGAGGCCTTTCAGCCTATAGGTTACATCAGATCCTCAAAGCTCTTATAAAATGCATGAATGACAGACAATTTCCTGAAAACTTGTAAAAATTGAGGTTTACTTGTAGCAATTTCTGCAAGGATATTTCCAATGGGATCATCCCATTTCCTGTTTGAGCCACCCAGAACATTTTGGGTAAGATTCATCCAGACAATAGCAGACATTGCTTAACATCTTACTTCAGATTCAGTCCTTTAACTGTAAAAGAAGAGCTTGCCCTGTGCATTGAGGTTAGCCTGATGAATGGAAAAAAATTAAGAACGCTCAATGGCAAAAAGCTTTCTAGCAGGAAATCATACAAAAGTTTTCAGCAACCTAAGTGAGTGGAGATAAATCTTTCAACACCTATACTAATTTGCCAAGTGCAACTTTTGAAAATGGAGAGAATGGATTTTTTTCAAAGTCACCCTTATTTTTTTTCTTGGACTTGTAACACAATCATAAATGTGTGTGCCATGTGTAGAAACACATATCCCTAAATTTAAGTGAAGGCAAGTTATGCCAGAATAAAAAAATCTGCTTATATTCACCCCAAATTGGTGCACATGTGGAGAAAACTAAACAAATCAAATTCTTTAGCTTCCTTTAAAAATCAGTATGTCACTGGATGAATGCTTACATGCTACATTTGATAGGCTACTCTGCCTTAGAAAATTATCTGTGATAGACAAAGAAAGCAAAAATTGCTCTTGCTGAAACTTTTCCAGCATTCAGACAGCTCACACCAAAAGTCATCTCTGCTGAGCTCTGTCACAGACGTTGAAGGCACAGTTATCTTCAAAGGATAGAATAATTTAATTTTAAATTTATCATCAGCCAGCATGATCCAGCAGGGCATCTCACCCTACGTATAACTCTGTGTGGCTTTCACATAGATCTAGTTACAAACACTTTTATTTTAGTATATGGTTTGAAGTTGTAACAGGAACTAATTTTCAAAGGAAAAATAGTGTGATGACTGACTGTTTAAAAGTTAGGCTGATATTGCTTACCAAAGGTGGTCTCAGAAAGAGGAATGGACAAAGTTATGCTAATGCTGTTTACCTTAAGATAGGAAGAAGTGTACTAAAATAACTAGTTCCAGAGGAACTTTATCAATGATGAGAGGTTGGAGATTCCCAAAACACCAGACTTGCATCCTTGAGAATTAACATTGGTAAAGTTAGCAAAGTTCCACAAATTGGTGTTAGGATGTTGAATTTACTTCACTGTAATATCATTATAATGTGAAAAACCACACCCTCTAGCTAGAGAAGCCCCCTACCCAAGTAGACTCCCCCTTACACTTTGCGCATGCACCGTCCATTTAAAAGTAGCTGTATCTTTAAGATGAAGCAAGAAAGAAACTGACCACAGTGGCTAGTTAGGAGACTAATACATTTTACTCTAGAAATATCCACCAGCATGCCAGCTGTGTGGAATTATCCCTTAGCACTGTTTTTGTGCATAACTGGAATAAAACAAGTATCTTGACTCTGTGTGTTGACTGACTTTTGCACATTGGTTAAAGAACCCAGATTTGGGACAACGGAAGCTGTATCTTCAAAAGAAAGAGACCTTCAACCATGAATGTATAAACCCCAAGTTTCTATAGAGGATATAAGTTTAATACTGCTAGGTGGCTCAGCAGTCACTGACAAGAGATGCTACTTTGGCTTCACACATTAGTGAGGAAGTTAAACCACAAAGAACTGAAGAAACATCGCTCACAGACTTGCTGCTACTGTGATGACACCTGTGCTTCTATTTCTATTCTAAGCATAATGAAAAAATGGAAAACAGTGCCCTCAATTCTGACAAAAGAAACAGTGTTTGTTATTCAGAGCCTGATCCTTGCAGTGGAAGTCATCAAGCCGATGACTTGATGAGAAAAGGAATCACAATATACATTTGAATAATTTTTAGCAAGATGTTTAAGCATGTGTGAAGCAGAAACCATCAAGGAACTCTAGTACCCAGGTGGCTTCAGGGTATTGTGTGTTCTGACAGATATAACTGCTCAGCAGGAATTTAATTCTCTGTACAGATGTTATTACCACCATCATCCGAGGTAAACTGCTCTTTCCACATAACTATCCTGTTAAAATCTTCAGTTGCTTGAAGGTGCTGTGTAAAAGCCAAACTTATGATTTTTGTACCTTTGCCAACCCCATCAAGACTACACGTATTTTTCCACGCATGCAGTCAAATAGTTAAAAAATAACATGCCCAAATAGACACACCAAAATAATCCCCGAGTTTGGCTGAGTGACAGAACATGACAGCAACCTCTCTGAAAGGAAGCTGAAGTTCCGTGCCATAGCTAATAAAACAAACACATTTGGAGACAGTAAAGTTCTCAATGTAGTCCTACCATCTGAAGGTGGTGAGGCAAATGTAACAGTCACTGTTTCTGTGACAACATTCTCACTGCCTGTGGTCCACTGCAGCTGAAAAGAAAAAGATCTCAGTTCTCAGAAAGGGTGCAAATTTGTCTGCTACAGGAACATGGGCTCAATAGAAGATGTGTAGGAAAACAGCGTCTAAAGCAGTGCCTTCTTATTTTCTTTCAACTACGCATTTTGGTACCTCTTGGGTTAAAATCCAAAGTACTGTGGAAAGATTTTTTTAAAATGCATTATACCAGGTAGGCTTAAGTCTGCTCATGACAGTTCTAGGACTTTAAAATAGAAAGCAGTCAAACTGTTTGGCTATCTCACAAGCATCTTTCACTCATCTGGGCTCAAAGCAGTGTGGGGAGAGGGAAAAGGCTGATGACACAGTATGACTTAACAGTACAGTTTGTCAAAGCCAATTTTAAATCAGCAATTCCTTAGCAGTCAGCCTCATAACTGGGAATATCAGGACCTGTGGGACTAGGGACTGTTATTACTCAATTGGTGGAAGAAAACTAAGGAACAACACATAAGAGTTACTGAGCATTCTGAAGTATTTATTTCATGCTCACATCAGTTGCTATGAAGTGTATTAATATTTACAAATGCAAAATGTTATGCAAATCCTAATTTAGGTTCTTAGACATAAGTTATCCTCATTTTAAGATACGAAAAAGTAGCAGTAAGTTCAAAACAATAAAAAAGCCATGAAAATAGATTGTCTGACACTTTGGAATTTTTCTACATCACATGGCTTCCAGTTCATGCAATCATCACAAAGTGCTGATATTGTATAAATTGTCAATTGACTGATAGTAATCTAAGCTGATTAGCTAAATACAAATAAGGTCAGATGGTTTTATTCACGTTTAATACAATCTTTCTCAGCTAAAGATTTCCCTGAAAATATTTCTGCTGGAAATACAAAAATCATAGCGAATTTTGGGTGAAATACAGCTTTGTGGTATAAACTAAAAATAAAATTTCCAGTATTTCACTCCAAAAATCAGAAATAAATAAAGGCAAACATACCGTTGCTGGAATACTTTCCGAGCTGTACGCCATCTCAGCATTCCTCAGGGACTTCTGTACTTCATGAATGTGGTTCTTGATGTCATTCACAGTGGGGAAGAAGGACAGGTTATGTCTTTCTGGCACTTCATCAGGCTTGAATAATTCTCTTTCCACATACTTTCTGTCACATGTTAAAGAATATCAAAATACGTGCATTTCAAATATATTGTGCTATTTCCCTGTGTTACAGGCTCAAGTACATTCTCCCTCCCCTTGTTGCAATGACAAGAGCAAGCTAGAGTTCTTTGTGCATCTGCTACAGAGTTTGGAACTACAAATCCCCACTTATTCAACTAACTTTAAGGGGGACAGAAGCCCTTAGTGGCTTTCTACAAAGAAATGGAAAGAGAAGACAAAAATTGGGAAATTAATTCTTATGACATATAGGAAATATATTCAGTAATGCATCAGCACAGTTATTCAAATGCAAAAGTAGATACAGCACCACAGACTGAGCATGCGAGACATTCTGTACCTTAGTTGCTTCCTTACTGCATAGACCTGCTCTATTCCTTGAGACACCAATTCCCGGATCTTTTCTGCCACTTGAGGATGGAGTCGGGAATGCAGAGCACAGTTCTCACCTCTAACAACTTCCTCCTCCTCCTCCTCAGGAGGAGACATAGAAAAATGGGAGGGTGACGAAGGGAGGCAGGAAGTTTTCATTTCATGATATTGGTGGGCTTTCTGAGTGGGTAACTGTACATACCACCTGGAGAGAAGGAAAGAGTTTCTACACACAATTCTCAAGCAGAGTTAAAAAAAATTAGTCTCTTGGGGAACATTCTGACAATCACAAACTACCTAGTCAGAGACACTTGAATTTTTACAGAGTCTGAGCTGGAAGACTGCCTTTCAGAGCTCATGATCCTCTCATGCTTTTCAATGTAAACCAGATCAAAGCCCCAAATAACACAACTATTTCTATCACCTGCACAAAAATACCTGCTTAAATTCCACAACTTGGTACTTAATACAGTTACCAAATTAACACTCCAGAGCCATCAAAGTCTTACCAATATTGTGGGATTTTTTGCTTTTGATATTAAGCTAGAGCCTTAATGAAGTGACTAAGTACAATGTAAATCAAAGCAAGGAAATTATTGCTCCTTTTTGCTTCATTTGTCAAGATAAAGGGGGGAAAAAAGTGGAAGTTTCACCTGAGGACACCTCCAGCATCTATCAAGTTCTTCTTCAGCATGTTGAATGCTTTCTCTTGCTCCATTCTTATGATTTTCTTGTCAATTTTAGGGTCAGTAGGAACCCTGTATTCCAGAAACTTTTGAACCTTTTTAATATAAATCCTTCCAAGGATGGGGGTGAAAAATAAACAAACAAAACAAACAAACAAACAAAACAAACAATCTCCTTCAGTACACTTAGCCCTCAGGAGGGGAAGGCAAATCCCCCACCTACTTCATATATCAGATATGGTTATAGAAAAAGTTCAAGCAGAGTGTTGCAGGGGGAGAGGAGCCTCCAAGAGAACAGCAGAACTGACAAGGACACATCAACAGAGATGGATGCACTTCTGCTAGTCTTGAAGCCACTTGGCCAGAGTAATTTTGCACCTCAGCAAACCCCTCACTCAGTACAGTGAAAGCACAACTTTGTTTCTGAACAGGCTTGAAGCCAGAACTTAGTATTTACATACCCAGCTGCAGCTATCCAGGTGAACACACTCTTAGACCAATAAAAACTGAACAAGCACCCAAAGAATGATCAAGGACAAGGGAAAACGCTCAACACTATTGTTGGATAATAAGAAAATCCCCAGTGAACAGGAAGAACTTTACTTCCTTCAGCAAATAGGACATCTGCTACATTAGGATGTCTGATTGATGTGAGTGCAATGAAAAGCCTGAAGGCAAAAAAACAAGGTGGCAAAGTTTCAGGACCAGAAGTGGTCACTAAAGGATACCACAATAACTAACTAATGCCTAGGCAGAGAATGATTCCCACTTGTATTTCACATCGTGATGCACTGCTGCTTTGCAACCTGTCAAATCTCAGCCTCATTCAGTTTAACAGGACCGCATTTCCTCCTTCCCTCTAAATGATTATCAACCTCAAGTTACAAAGGATACAAAGCTATGAGCTATGATGCATATCAGCTACCAGTCTCAAACAGTGCTCTACTAAGGCTCACAGACCAGGACTCTGAGTAGCTCTTTCTGGTTTATAGACAATTCTTACCTTGCTGGACAAGTGGCTTTGTAGATATGGCCAGAGGAGGTATCTTGTTCAGCAGCTTTTTTGGAGTGGAACCCTTTCCTCCTTGGCCCATATTGGCACTCCATTACAATGGCTCTGCTTCCTGGGAACAGAAAGTAATGCACTTTACTTATCCAAACAACCATGTAAGTTATTACAGTAAAACAGTATTTACAGAAAAGACTAGAGTCCTGAAACTGTCTGTGACTCTTCAGAAGGCAGAACACCTAAGTGTAGTTAGCATTCAAATACACAGGTGTGTAAGCCAGAGCAGTTTCACGGCGTTTCCCACAGTTACTGCACTTCACAACACCCCTGCAACTTATGTGAAGGCAAAATACTGTATTCTGTGCTGCTACTGTATTCTGCCTCCAGTCTTCAATGAATACTTCGGCCCATATTATGCTGCAAATTCTTGCTTGCAAGTCTATCTTATCTGCTAACTAACCCTGTTCCGTGTGGCACACCCGCAGGCTTACATAAATACAGCTTATCTCTAAAGTCGTAGCACGTGTCTTCTGTCAGACCTCTAACACAAGTGGTAACAGGTATAGCACTAAAATGGTGAAGAAAGGAGCTTCTTCCAAATTTCTTCTGTGTCCATGTTTAGTTACTTTTTATTTATAATTCATATACTCCAGTATGCAGGCAAGAAGCTGCCTATAGCACCAGTGATAACACCAAAAGCATTTAAGTATCACAGTAGTAACAATCTATTTCATAAGATACCAAATGATTTACTGCTTTAGAATTAAAAAATATATTTAAAACACACAACACAAATTAAAGAAACCAGGACATTTAAAAGAATTATGTATAACAAACAGATATCTTCTCTCTTTTTAAAAAACAAGTTTAAAGACAAAGCTCTAGGACTAAAAATACTTCAAGAAATTTAAACTAGTCCTTGCTAAGATGAAACTCAAAGAGGTTTTATGAGGCCCTCGTTTTACAAAAGTACAAACTATCCATAATTCTTATAACCAAGATTTAAATGATTCCTGTGTGGTTTATGCTACAGGGAGCTGCCCAGTTTCTCTGCATTTCCCCACAGCTGAAGCACAGCAGGGAAGCTGTTACCGAGTGATTCCACTTAGGCCAAAGGGCTATACCCCTAGAGAACACTTTTGTCCTGCACAGCCTAGAATTCAGTTACCTGGGATTTAAACTGTATTTTAGTAAATGACATTTACAGATTCTGCTCTACAGGTGTAAAGGATTTTTAACAATGCTTTTCATAGAGGAGTTATAAGCTGAATAAAAATGTATTGGAAAGGCAAGACATTATAAATATACATAATGCCTGTTTGGGGGTCTGAGCAAAGCAAAAAGTATTACAGCTTAACCTGAATCTGCAATACTTTAAAGAAAATCTATGCATGTTTTTGCTCCATACATCTTTCCATGAGACAACTCATTTACCAGGCAGACCTTACAGGAAGCTAAAAGACACCTCAGACATTTTGGGGAAAAAATAAAAGTGTAAGTTTTTTTTGCTTTATTCTTAGCTTTCTTATACTTCACAATTTACAGCTGAAGCTTTAAAACTGATGCTAATGTTTCACTTTTTCAGTTACCTTCAGAATAAAAAAAATAATTAAAACCCACCCAAGCACATGACCTACTTCTCATTCATGATCGCTATGTAACAAATAAAACCTGTTCATTATATATCCAAATGAACGCAGTATTTCATGCATCATGAGCTAAATACATATTTACCAACATCCCAAGTCTGCACGTTAACTTAAAAAACACAAAAAAATCTTTCTGCTGAGGCTTTTTTTTTCTTTTCATATTTAGTTTCTTTAAAGGCTGCTATTTAAATAATTCATCGACTTAGAACAAACTCTTCCGAAGATTGCCAAGTTAGTCAAGAATACTGGAACAAGTTCCTACCCTCTGAGAGCTTTCATGTCCTAACAGCACAGATCAGACCTCCACTTAAAGATCTCATCACAAGCATCTCCATCAAATGATACTTAACTAACTTATTTCCAAAGAACAAAAGGAAATTAACACAATGACACATAAGTCTGTGGTTTCAGGGAAACAAGCTCCTTTAGCCTGTGTCAGAAAGGTGGCCCAAGCTGCTCTTTTTATGTTTGTGCCTTGACTTTATCAATACTAAAGAACACCATAAAGATTCTTCTTTATGACCAGCTGACAACTAATCTGAAATTTTGAAAGTGGTTATTAAAATAAAAGTTAGTTACCTGCATTGACAAAGGGGATACCATCATATGGGACATACTGAGACTTCCACATCAACCGTGTGGCAGGTTTGGCTGGGCTTGGAGACTGGCGTGTCCCCCACACACTTTGTGTTTGCTGCTTGTGTAGTGTTAGAACGCTCTCTAATTCTGTCTCGCTCACACAATAGCCACGGTACGAGTCCCCAATTTTCTGCATGGAAAGGAGGTGAAATAATAGGATTATTCACCCATCTGTCTGCTGAACATTACCCCAAAAAACAGAATTAGCCAGGGACTCTAGCATGCAAGGACACAGGCACAGATTTTTGGTATTTTGTGGTTGTTTCCCCGCCCCGTTAGTATCCTCACAAATAGATTTACCATCAGATCTAACACCCGAGTAGTCCCCACTGAGGTCAGGAGTTTGCCTGCACTCAAAGATCCTAAGTATACCAAGAACCTCTGAAAAGATTACAGTTACTGCCAACTTTGATTTCCATAGGACAATTTCACTCCCTGTTGTTTCCCCTGACACACACTTCACTTGCAGTCAGGTCCTACATCTTCAGCAAACTCGTTCACTTAACTCCCACAGAGTGTCTCTGAAGCATGAAAAGTTGCCTGTGCATCTACTTCAACACACTCATGCTACACTCAGATCGAGTAGAATACACCTGATTCTACCATCACAAAACTGTCACACTAACATTGTCTCACATAATCCTCCTCCCAATCTTCACAGCACTCTTGATACTCAACATTACACAGATACATAATATAACAGATTTGCCATGTGCAAACTGATGATGGCTTCAATGAACTCTGCTAACCTCTGGGCAACTCCAGAAAAACTGCATCTAATCTGACTTGTGGGGGAAGCCAACAAAAGGCTGCCAACAAACCCAAAAAACCAACACCCAAACAACAAAAAATCCACTCACCCCCAAAACACAACAAAAACACACCAAAGCAAAGCAACAACAAAAAAGTCCCCCCAAAATCCAACAAAACCTCTGCCAAAACCAAACCATAAACAACTGGCTGGCTTTGCAACATCCCCTTTGACAGCTCTTCAGCTGCTCAGTCATCACATCTGATTAAGTGCTGGTCTACCAGGGTCAGGCAGCAAGCAGTGAAAGCACTAGAACAAAGAAGAGCTTTCTATCCAAATTTGGATACCATTTTTGCTTCTCCTCATAGGCAGCCCAGGATTAGGTTGAGCAAGCAGCTGGAAGTAACACCCAGAGTAGTTTGCCAGCTCAGTTTTACAACACATCTGAGAGGGAAACTCGTGGTGAACCAGTACTGCAATCTGATGCATCTGTTTAGCCACCTTAATGACAGAGCAGCCAAATGTTTAAATTGTACTGATACCAAAAGCAGCAACAGTGTCTCTCCAACATTCTTCTCACACAAATGCTTTAGTGACAACTGCAGAAAACCTGCATCATAGTCACCAAAGAAAAACAGAATGTCTGTGGTCAGCATGACCTAAAGTCACAAAGAATAAATGAACACCTTGTGAATGGACTGGGCCAGCACAGTGTTACTGCTAGCACAAGCCTAAAAGCAGAGGGTTATGCATGTACCAGCTGCATATGTCCTTCTGAGATACCAGCTGCTTACACTTCAGCAGCTGCAAGCACACGGTTCCTGCAGTTAAGGAAGTCTACACAGGCTGCACTCATACAGCAGTGCTGAGGAATAGAAGTTGGCAATTTTTTAGCCAGAGACTGCAAGTAACATTTTTGTTCAAAACTTGATCTAAAACATCCATGAGAAGCAAAGCAGCACAAGAAATGCCAGAGGTAACTTTTTTACAGAAACACAGGATGCCTCCTTTCACAACAGGGATTACAGTACCACTCCACCCAGAGAACATCGCATGACCAACATTTTTCTTTACATACCTTATCACTACGAATAGGTCATTGACCTCATTTCTAGGGATATAAGACGACTGTTGTGGCAGAAAAGTAGCAATAAAAGTTAATGCACCGTCTCCTATTCTGCTCTGTATTTGCCTGCAGTACTAACTGCCAAAGGAGTCATTGCCATTTGGAGTTCGGTCTTGGTCAGCCCCCTGGGATATATGGCTGGCATCATGTACCCAGGCTATGCCACAGCTTCATCTGCTGGCATCTTCTGTGAAATTCACACACACTGCTTAAAGTCTGTTCCTGTTCTAGGAAGGACTGAAAGAGTGGAATTGAGAGTGGCCATATTTATCTGCACCTCTACAGGATCTCCAAACTCCAGTTGGACCCTTCAATATTGTTACTAGTAACAAAACATTCTGCAAGACAGTTACACCAGAAAGAAATGACACCTTAAAATCCCATTGTCTGTAGTCTGTGCCCAGGAAACATCACATGCATCCTAGCAGTCTCCAATGGATCTATGCCATGTAATTGACAAACACAGCAAAGCAACTCTGCTGATAGCACAAAAGGAGGAAGAGAATTTATTTGTACTACTCCTCCTTGAGTGGGCTGATTCTGCAGGAAGAATAGCAATAAAATATTTCTTTTTTTTTAAAGAATAGGGAAGATTACTGCATGCAGGCAATAGTTCTGCTGAACACTAGAAACAGACATTTATATCTTCAGAACACATCCAGACGGTATTTTTATTTTCCTTCTCTTAAAAAATAAATACTCTTTTATAAATGCTGCTGCTGTGAATTTTTAACACAGCAGGTAAAATTCCTTGTAACAGACTCAGATAGTGCAAGTAGACCGTAATACAAGTCCTCCTATAAAAATGAAACCAGTACAAACTTATTTAGATAAGGTACACTGATGTTAAGACAGGAATGTATGTGCCACATTATGCCAAAAATCACAGAAATACAGGTTATATTATACTGAACTTTAAGAACTAACTGACCATTTAATTAAATCATTCTCTTAATGTTTAAGTGGTTATAGTAGTGTACAGGGCCACTTGTGTAGAATGGAAGGCACATGACAATGAGGAGTAGGTTAATATATTTAGTAATTTTAAAAATGTTTCTAAGTGGATATAGAAACAAATTAAATTTCTAAGTCCCTGCAACTGGAATCTCCAATTAGCAGTGACAAGACCAGTAGGAAAAAAACCAACTCAAATAGCAGGGATATCTGAAGAGGTGAACATGTTAGGGACTACAAGTTCTCCTTTATGAAAGTATTAAGATAAAGTAAAATAAACATCTATTAGGAAGAGTGTGGTAGCAGGAGGAAGGGGTAGATGATCTCTCAAGAATCTTCCCATCTCCCCTTAAGTGATTTATGATACATTCTAGCTGTTGATATCATGTCAGTCATCAGGAGAGTTCTGCAGTCATCCAACGACACGCAGACAAAGAGCTCTGTTTAGGTCAAAAGCCATCACAGAGAAGAGCACTTTTCAACAAAAGAGAAGCCAGTACTGGTAATCATGCCAGCACAAAATAAAACAAAAAAGTATTCTAAGAGAATACCTAAAACAGAAATCCCTAGTAAAACACTGACGTCAAGGTGCTCTGGTAAGTGCCACGCCTGACCCTGATGAGTCACATGGATTTTGATTTCTAAGTGACAACAGAAACTAACATGAACAGTTGCAGACTTTGACCATATAAAAGCAACTTTATTGTTTAATTAATGGATGACTAAGAATAACAAAAATCAGCTTGCTTAGCAGAAGACAGCAGAGCTTGAACTGAAGTTCAAGAGTGAACTCAACATGGCACACAATGGCCTTTCTCAGTGGTAAAAACACTGAGATTTCAGAAACATTTTTACTTCAGGAGCTGCTGATGGTTAGTTATTCTAACAGCTAGTACCAATACTATTTCATAATACCAGGAAGCTTGAACACACCTTCTACAACTACAAATGTTACTCCTTTCATGGAATAGAATCAATATTTTGGATATAGCTGATAAAACATTAAATCAGAATTCTTTGCAGCCCACCTCACAGTTCCTGAGACGGCGTGCCCAAGCAGGCGTATTTGGTGGCAATGGCTGAAGAGGGACGGGAAAGTGATCTTCTATTACCCTGGAAGAAGGAAAAAAAGTTTTGTTTTGGTTTGGTTGGTTGTTTTTTTTTTGTTTTGTTTTGTTTTGTTTTTTAAGTAAAAATCTATATAGACAGCCAGGAAAGCAACAATTTAGTCCAAACTACAGTAAATACATGGAATGAGTGCATTATGCACAACCCTAGAGCAAATGATAGGACAAGAGATATTGAATCAACTTGCCCTAAATAAAAGGGGCTTGTTTTCTTCATATTCTATTTCATTGATAAAATAATTCAAAGAAAACATATTTAAAAAAACCCACTACTTTCTACATCTAAGAAGACCTCTGAATATTCAAATATTCTCATCATTGCTTGACAGCAACAGACAAAACATAGACCAATTGATCGTCTTGATAATTTTCTTACGCAGCCAGATGGTGGAATGGTAAAGACTACAACCAAAATCAAACACTTTTTAAATGCTGCACAGTTTATTTTAAATTACTGAGAACCAGCACCAATAACTCTTAAATATCTAGTTTCTCCATTCCCTAAATCCTGCAGAAGGAAAAATGATTAGTCAATGTTTATTATTCCAGAACTGAAGTGCATCACCTCCTAGCCATACAAATACATCTCCTTTACAGGACTATTTTTCTAATATGTGAAAAGTGTGTTCACAAAATTGATCCACAAAGTTTTTCTTTATTTTACATATATTCAAGAAACATTTAATTTGTGCTGTAGACTATTCTAATCTCTTACATCTCAATTTCAAAGGAGCATAAACCAATGCAAAGCTAGTCCTGCAATCCACAGAACTAATGCCACCTTTGGTGGTTTTCTTTTGTTACTGTTTTGTTTCTTTGTTTTTCTGCTGCTGTTTTGGTTGGTTGGTTTGTTTTTATGGCGGGTTGAAAATTGCCCCCCAACATTAAATTTGCCAGACCAGCTCAGTTGGAAGCAAATGAAAGCTGGATTTACAAGCAAAACTACAATCTACAATGGAATGCAACAAATATGTACAAAATATACAGTATCTACAATATTTACTATTAATAAACAGAACAAAGACCACCCTGGTCAAAGACCAGGGGAAGATAATAGCTTCTCTCTCACTGCCCCCCCCCCTTACCCTCCAATACATAAAAAGGACAGGAGAAAGGAGCAAAGAGATGTTAGACTTAGGCAAAACAAGTCAGCCAAGGTCAAGCAGGAGCGAGTTAGTATCTCTCCCAGAGCGAAAAAAACAAGAAAAGAAAAATTGTTTACATTACTAGCCTAAGTCCATTATCGTTCCAAAGGGATTGTTTAGAACTATCATTATTTTCCTTTTTACACCCAATAGTAATTTATTTACATTTTACTACTTTCTCTTCAGGAACTGAAAATTTCTGAAGGCATAGCCTAAAACTACTACACTTTTTTTAAGCAAAAGAGAATCCCAGAGTATTCAGTAATTAAAATAGTCACTTAGTGTGGAGACAGAATCATGTGGGTATAAAGAGAAGAAACCTAACTATTTTAACTTTAGAAACTTTGCTAACCAATCTGCTTGTCTACATGTTCCACTGAAACACACCACTAGCAGCTACTTTCTCGTATTTTATCAAAGGAAGTTGAAGACAGAGAACAAAGATTAGGCTCTCCCTCTTATTGCAACCTATTGAAATCTCTATCTAAAAAATTAATCTCTATAACCAACTCTTCTTGTAGAAGGATGGTTTATATAGGTTTTAATAAATTCATACAAGAAATTCTCCCCCTCAACCTTCAGCTTTCCCTGCAGTTCCTTCGCTGGCTCACTTTCAACTCTTGGTTGGCAGCATGAGTTTCCCTTTGGAGTAATTTCAGTAATTTGCACTGTGCTACTTTAAATACTCACCTATATTTCTGGTCAGAATAGATCAAACTATCTTTGTAATACAAGTACCTTAATTGCTTTTTCCACTGCTCTGACACATACAAGGGCTGCCTGCAAGCACATAATTCACTAACACTAAAGGTTCATAACTCCATTCTATGGCAATTTTGTGATAAACATTGCAAAGCAAAGTGCAAGAAAAAAGGCAATATTAGCAGTGGATCAAAGTGATTGTTCATCCTTTTAACTCCTGACCTACCTGGTGGTTGTTTTTTTCGATATGGTGAGAGATGCCTGTGGATGCAGAATGTAACTGCTTGCACTGTCTGCTATAGCAGCCACCGCCACAGTCTGCAAGTTCCCATCACCACACTTCTCTTCCGAAACATCTTTGCAAAAATAAAACATCCTCCTGGTTAATAATTGAACTCAGAATGGGGAAATGACAAGCTATGACTAAGCTCTGTGTGTTGGAAAAGCAAGTATTTTGACATATGAAATAAGATTGCTAGACCATAAAGTAGTTTAATGGCTGTGAATTAAGACTCAAACTCTAGGCACACACATGAAGATACACTTGGCTAAGGCTGTTTGTACTCAAGGACTTTGGTAATCGTGCGACTGCTAATGAATCCTTCCACAACAAATTACTTTGCTTTACATCTCCACAGATCCTTATGGGACTGCACAACTATTTATTTCAGCTGAACAAACACACTAGTTGTTGCTTTTAAAATAAGAAAAAAAGGAGATTACAATATGGAACTTAGAAAAGAACATCTAAACCTTGCATTTGATTTTGTTAGAAAAAGATCTTGGCCTTTCTTTGTAACAGAGAGCAAACCACAAGTCAAAAAATAATGTTTATTGAAGCCTCTGTGTGGATACTTAAATAAAAAAGTAATGGAAATCTGAAAGCAGGCATTTCATATTTGGGTCTCAAAATAAAAATAACCAGGAGCTCCCTTTAGATGTGAGATTTTTGCCCTTCAATTACAAAAGCTTCTTTCCTCCATCCTGAGAAAGCAATAAGCTATTGACTCAGTACATAAATCACTCCATCAGAAAGCTTGTGACAGAGTATTTCTAAGTGTGCACCTTAGAGTAACACCAGTCTTGCTCAAAGCTTGGAGCACTGGGACCTTATACAGAGACATATCCTTAAGACACGAGAGTCTACTCTGGAGTCTGCGCAATTTCATGCATTGCCATCATGTACAAGTAAGTGAAACTCTAGGGCTGGCAGTCCATTCTTCTCCTTTAATCTTCATAGTAACCCAATGACAAGTTTTCCTATCTTTTAATTAACTACAAAGCCTTTCACACAGTAAATACCTAGGAAAAAAAGCCAAAGGAACAAAACAAAACCCCTATAGCTCTGTTGTGCTACATGCATTCAAATACTGTGAAACTCACCTATTTGCAAAAAGGGAGCCCCATGAGGGATGAAAAACAAGAATACAAAAATACTACTTGGTATTGAAACATTTACTGCTTAAAAAAAGTAGCAGCAATTCTTTCGTAACTAAAGACCAACTTAGAGTCAGGTATGACCACCCTGTAACCCCGCAAGTGCAGCTGGAGAGAGAGGGAAAGAAGAGCATTAGGGTAGGAGCAAGTTTCTCAATACAAGATAATGAAACCACATTCCAACTATCAGTGAAAAGGGATGGATCATGACTTGAAACCCAACTCTTTTTTCTATCCGCATATTATCAGGATTCATCTTACCTTTGAGCTCTCATTCTACAGGAGTACTTATTCAACTAGCACTTAGATTTTGGTAATTTTCAACAGAAAATGCTAAAAGAGTTTAAAAGCCTTGAAGAGTTGAACAAAATGTGACAACCCAGTTCCCAGATTTATTCTGTGAATGCAAATATACAGCATTTTGCCACCCATCAAGACTTGCAGATAAATAATCCATGCTTTCAGATTTCCACGTGTCCCTTTTCTAGAGAAAAGATTAAAATTTCCACTTCTATTTGTACATTTCACCATATACTTAGAATGTCACAATTAACACACTGAGGGTGAGTCGCCTCTCATTTACTTCACTAGGAAATTAATTTCTACCTAGGTACTTCACTCCTGGCTTCACTGTCACCACAATCTCTGGAACAGACCACAAGAATATTAACTCTTCTGTCTGTGTTACATGAATTAACAACTTCACTGAAAATGAAGGAAACAGTGAAAATTTGAAGCTGATACTACAGCTGTCTGACTCTGCAGAAATACCCCTATTAATGGTAAGGCAAGCAGAAGCTTTGTGCTTGATATCTCAAAATCTACCTGTCACATACCTAAAGTGATCATAATATTTCTTATTTCATAAGGCTTTTGTCGAACAGAAAATGTGGTGTGTGGAGTGCCAGATTCATAAACAGGAAGCAGATCCAGTATGTATTTTTGTCTTACAACTGACAGAGGAAAAGCAATATGTATGAACAGGGTGCTTAAAGAGAGATCATGCAGGATTTGCTTAGTCACAGGAACACACATCCTCAAGTCCCACAGGTTAAACTCACGCTGTGAGCTGGTCACATCCAGAAGCTGACCTTGAGGAATAATCATTTGGGTCACTCCTGGCTGGGCAGAAGGAATGACATGCAGCACCTGCCCATTTTCTGACTGGCTGGCAACAATCATCTGTAAGGGAATCACACAGAAGCACAAATGGCACTAGTTTGTGTGGTGAGTATCATGCAGCACAACTAGGTTTCCTTATTACCAGAATGGCAAATATTTTGGTTAGAAATAAGGAGACTGCCTATTTACTATCAATTTCTTAAAATTACTTCTTTTCTTTTAAACAGTCCCTTAACTGATAAAAGAAGTGAAAACCTTACAGGATTCTACAATAGTGACACATTAATTTGAAATTTACAAGATTATTATCACAGCTATCAAAAACCTGGAATCCATTCACAGTTGAATTCACTGTGACTAGTAGAATTAATCAGAGCATAGAAAAATTTTGACTTTTACTCCCAAGAAACTGACCTCCATGGGCAGTGTTTTATGCAAAAACAGACAAGAAAAACCTCCATGACTTGAAAAAAATAATACATGATATCTGTAATTCTGACAACTTAACTCCTTATAGTAATTTTCCCTACAATTACTACAGACTTCTTCCAAATAATGTTGTAAAACCTACAGAACAATATAAACTATTATCTTGTTTATGATTTATTACACTTCAAATGGGTGGAATATTTTCAGTGCCAGTGCAACACATGCCAACTAAACCCTCTACGTGGGACAGCTTCTTTTTTATAAAATAAGTGTTAAGACTTGAAAAGCAATGTTTTAAGTAAATTAATTGGGGAGGAGGAGTGCTGTAATGGATTAGCTTCTTGCAAATGTTCTAATCCCTGAAAAAAAGCCACAGAGAGACTTCTCTACAGAATACAGATTAAGTAGTGGTGGTAGAAGTATGAGATATCATCACACAATGATATCCATCCACACTTGACAATGACAAAAGACATAAGTTGTTGTTTAATAAAATTAGTAATGGCTGAAGACAGGATTTACCTACCTGAGGAAGGGTAACTGGAGTATTAACTGAATCACTGAAAAGTTCCACCTTGTTGCTAAAGTCTGGATCAGCTGTTGTTACAAGCAACAAGCCCCATGTAAAATAGCTATTCACAGAGTTCCCTCCCTCATCTGTGAGTACCCAACCGGCCCTGTTTCAGACACACTCACCACTGGTGCACTGGGCCCTCCTAGAGGCTGCAGCTCATACAGAGGCTGCCCCGTCTGGTATACCAGGTGGAACTCCTCTGCAGACTGAGGATGTGGCTGGGGCAGCTGTGTGGGTGCAGCTGATGATGGAGAACTGCCTGAGAGGTGTCCTGCAGTGGGCAAAGCTGCAGGAGAGTCACTCTGTCCAAGCAATGGATCCCTGGAATCTATGCAGGTTAGATGCTTTCAGAGAGGAAAAGCAGCAAAATGTACTTTAATCTTGTGTGGTATTTCTATTGAAAAAAAAAAAAAGAAGAAAAAAAAAGAAAGGAAAAGAAAGAAAGAAAAAGAACATTTAAACCCAGTGTGCTGCATTGCATATCTGGGGGAGCTGCTGTCCTTCTGCTAGCTAAGACTAGCTGTTCTATTTTTGTTTTCCGGTTCCATGCTGAAAATGTATTCATATTTCTGCTTCCTAAAGCAACTTCTAAGGGGAAACAAAATACCCTGTGTCCAAAATCTGGTTCCCCAAAACTACTCATCAATTTAAAACATCTCAAATCTATCTAGAAATTGAGAGAACTTAGAGCAAAAAAAAAACAACTCGGTAAAACTCTATCAACTTGATTTTGACTTCAAAATAAATCTTACTCTTCTAGTCTGTCTTTAGACATATGCATATAGCTATGAAGACAAAAATCTCTATATGCTTTCTTAATTCTATAGCACAGAAGAAACACAAAAGCAATTAAAGCCCAAGAATTACACAGGACAAGACTAAGAATCAGATTTTGCAAGTCTCAAAATATAGGTACTCGGAGCTTATTCTCATCAAGCTTGCAGAATCAAGTTCCTACAGCACATCTTGCTTAAGAAAAAAAGAAGTAAATGTTTAAGCACAAATATCTATCTTGTTGAAACTCTGACAACACAAATATTAAGCTTGTAAAAATAACTGAAAACAGGCAACCCTTGTGTAAAAATATCATGCCAGGCTGTCATTTGGCCCATGCAAGGAGTGCAATCTGTTCCATGTCTTGCAGCCATCAGACAAACAACTCTGACATTTCTGCTGCAAAAATCTGTAAACTACAAAGAGTAGAGAAAAACATTTCTACATTTTAGAGTCAGACCTGGACTGTCTTCTGTACTAAAACTGTCTACTGTAAACTACATCAGACAAGCAGTGTCAAATAAATGGCACCAGTTGTGTTAAAGCCCATAAGTATGAATGACATTTTATGTTAGCTGATGTGTAGCCAACACCTACACAGATGACCTGCATCCCTGGATTTTTATTTGCCACATTTGGTCACTAAGCAATCTGACCTAGTTTTCAACACCTCCTACTCCAAGGCAGGTCACCAAATGTTCTCTTATTAAAAGGATTTTGTTAACATAATAAAACACATTTCTTCAGCTCTACAACTCAATCTGTTAATATAACTGCTAGAGGTTGTCATTACATGCAACTTCTGGATATTCATCAGTTCAAAACTGAATGCCACAAGGATCCAAGGAAAGGAAGTATTGTACTTTCTTAAAGGAAATGCTGTAATACCATAAAGGCATGACAAAAACACTTTGGTGAAATATCATACTGTAAATTCAGACATAATGTAAAGAAAGCAAGCATCCACAAAGACAGAACATTTGTACCTCACCTGAAAAATATGTTTGTTGTTTCTGACTCTCCTGTACTATTAGAGATGCCTATGAACAAATCATTAGATCCTTCCATAACAATGTCATGGTCAGGTCCACTTTTTTCCATTACAAGATGACCTGGAGAAATTAAAAGTTTATTTAATCCTTTGATATTTTAGTCTCCAGTAAGACATTGCTGCACTTTTGTGAGCTGCTCCAGAAGCACAGTTTAGCCTCTTGCATAAGACAAATTGCTTGTCATTGCACGCACACAAAACACACACATACACACTCTTGTGATTTTCATCTAAATATGTCCACAAGCACTCAAGTAACACCCATATGCATCTAGAGAATATTTGGTATTTAAAGATAGGCCAGCACTGCTTTACAAAAATTAATATGCTTCCACAATCAACAGAAAAGATGTGTTACCCAAGTCTGCCATGCAGTCATTTTAAACTACATTTACTTTAGTGGGTTAGAAAACATATAAATGAAATAAAATTACTATTGTTAGTCTACAGCAGTAAGCTTTGGGCAGGAAGAACACCAGATTTCTGAAACAAAATTTGGCATCAATCATGTGATGAAAGACAAAAAGATAGAGCTGCCAGCACATCAGAGATTTACCCCCTATCCCAAAGACAAGTACTTCAAGGAGCTCATCTGTCAATTACAAACCTTGTCAATTACAAACCTTGAGGCAAACCAGTAACAATGGACAGTGAATTGCCACCCCCACAGGACAAGGCTCTCACTCAGTATGCTCTTTAAAGCAGTGATCAATGCCAAATATTCATAAACAAGACAAAATGACCAATTAAGTTGGCCTACACATGTAAAAATACCTACACAAATACACCAAACTGAATGGAAGAAAACATACTTCCTGCAGTTTCGGGTGAGGGAGAGGAAAGGGTGTTAAGAATTTTCCCCTTCAGTATTTATTTTAAAGACAGACAGCATTATATTATTACATGACTCCTACCAGCTTTATCTTCTTCAGCACTAGTTAGTAAATTCCTTGAGATGGACTTTTTAGTGGAGGTATTTCAATCATTTACAGCTTTCGTAAGGAGAATGTAAAAGGTTAGGGGGTCACTTTGAAAAGAACTGTGCAGCCCTGAAGCACAAATTTCTTTTGCTTTGCAAAGGCCTAAAGGACCACAGGGAAAGTAAATCCGCAACTCCTTGGCATCTGGAGCTGAATAAAGCACCCTGCTGATACAAATATTGTGAAGTTAAGCTGCTCATATGCTCAATATATTAAATACTTTAAAGCAGATTTAGTTTTCCATTAAATCTTCAAGTGATGACACTCCAAGTTCCAAATGAAGTTATCTCATATTGGCCAAATATTTTGTACCTTTGGATCTGTGAAAAATTGTGAGAAGTTTCAGTTTAAACATCTGAAGCACGTTAGCAGGAGGGGAAAAAGATGGAAAACTAGGTTTCCTTATCATTCAATCATTTCCCCTCAGTTAAAAGATACAAAGAAGATCTGTCAGTTTTGCCAAAGCAGCACATTTAATTCTTTGATGAAGTTTGTTCCAGAGACACCAATGGCATGTACCCTAAGTGTGCTGTAACTCAACTGCAGAACACAAAGACAGTTGTTATTGGGACAGAGCAACTGCCCAAGTAGCCCAACATCCTGTATTTAACAATGCTTAATGATTGTTAATGAAGCTCAGGGCAAAAAATGACAGCATTAGGGTAAATATGCAGTGATATTTGTCCAGTTTCCTCTAATATGAATGGGAGCCTACAAGAAAACTGGAGAGGGACTTTACACTAGGCTTTATAGTGATAGAACAAGGAGGAATAGATTTAAACTGGAATTTACACTGGATATTAGGAAGACATTCTTTACAGTGAGGGTGGTGAGATACTGGAACAGGTTGCCCAGGGAGGTTGTAGATGTCTCCTCCCTGGAGGTGCTCAAGGCCAGGCTAAACAGAACTTTTAGCAGCTTGGTCTAGTGTAAGGTGTCCACAGGGGAGTTGGAAATAGATGATCTTTAAGATTGTTTCCTACTCAAACCATTCTATGGTTCTATGTATGGATTCTTTGTCACAAACAAGTAACTAACATACATCCATCTCTTCTTTTCATTAACACTTAGGTAAAGTGCCATAAAAATTTCCAGGGTAACACTATTGTATCCCACACTTAACAGCTTGAAGGAGAAACATGGGAGTTTAACCTTACTGTACAAGATCAACAGCTGTATCCTCAGTGCACAAACCAAACAGCAGCTCTTTACATCCTTAGCTCCACCCAAACTACCCTACAAGATGCTCTCTGTGAAGTCCACCACTCCAAGGATGCTTCCTAGCTAAGGGTTACTTCATTTTAATGCCACAAGACTGCCTCCTCCACCGTGCTTCCATTCACTTTGTTCAAAGTAAAGGGAAATGTATGGCCATTGCTATCCTTGGCTCAACTTTACAAAGACAACATACAACCACAGGAACAGCTAGCACAGGCAAAGACATTAACCATCACGAGCTTTTCATGCAGGATCTTACAGACATATCTTTGAGAGATCAAACACTGTGCACTGCAATCTAGCCTACACATTACCATCAGCAGTTCATTTAAAAAAACAAACATAGTGATAGTTCAAGGTCATTTAACAAACGCAAAAGGCAGTCAAATCTCTATTTATTTAGTGATCAAGAACTCCCATAATAATACAGCTGGCAAAGCCAGGGGCACCTCTTGCACACAGCAGGTTCTCACTATTATCTACAGGTACAGCTTGTGCAAAATCAGGAACAGGATTTCAATGCCCATTTTGAGGTGAACCTTTCTCATAACATTTGCAAGCTCCTCGCTGATGCAGAAACCCACACACTGTTTCCTAATATATAAACTTTTAGAGACACCAACAGAAAAGTCAAACTAGCATTACTTCAGAATCTCATAATTGATCAGTCACATCTCCACTCTGTCTTAAGACAGGGTATTAGACTTCCGTATTGTCTCCAATTATTTTTCCTATGGTAGTATCTACAGCTACCAACTACAAGAAGTGGTCCCTAAAAACACCAGTTCTAGATTGGCATAATTTTAAGGCTTCATATGAATGCTTGCTTCTGCCTTCCCTCAGTTAGGAGGCCTCCCGGTGAAAGCAACACACAGCCAGATTTCAAAAGGAACACTGCCTTTCAAAATCCAAGTTATTGTAAAACTGAGTCAATAGGGCACAATTTTAACCTCAAGAAGAGACCTAAACTGTAAAAAAACTGCTAAGTTCATTGTGATAATAAACACATTCTATCTAGGAGTACTCTCTCAGGGCAGGAAGGAAGGAATTCTCTCACATATTTCAAGTTTTCAATTAAGAGAAATAGGGAAAAAAGATTTGTTCCTGTTTTAGGATTTCTGACAGCAATATTTTGCATATTGGTTTTAAGTTATACTTTGTGACAGGAAATACATACAACTGAATGCCTTAACATTTTTTTTCCCCCCTTTGATTTTCCATGAAATGTTTCAGGGGTTTTATCAAAAAGGATAATCACACAGCTGACTACAATTAAACACATTTTCTGAAAAAGCCACCTCTGCTGACATTTCTCTACTGTCATTATCAAGGGCACAAATTACAGTGAAAGGTAGCAGGAAATTAAAAAGGACATAGTAATACCTTCCAGTAAATGAACCACAATTAGCTTTATATTAACTTGTACCAAGTTTAAGATTTTGCTTATCACTGTCATGGATGAGGAGGGAAATACTGTTAAGAATGCACAGATCTGGAGACTCCTACTTAAAATGTCTCTCAAGTCACTTTTGTGCTGCTAGCAGAAATATCTGTGAAATGCACCTGTGTAAATTACATTGACAAACAACGTCAGCTCTTTTAAGTACACTTAAGAAACAGACAAGACTTCGAAGTCTCGCAAAACATCCCGACTCGACACCTGCCCGCTCCAACAAATTGCCCCAGTCTGAGACCCCACACAGGGTAAAAGCTCAGCTGTTCCCTGAAGGACGACACGTAACTGACAAAAAGGCGGGAAAAGATAACCTAGACAGGACATAGCAGATACCAAATCAGCCTTCTCTCCAAAACAGCAGATCCATTCGCAGCTTTAGAGTCCACTGCGTGTTGGGTTAATGACGTTTAGTAGGAAGTTTATTGTTGATGTATCACTTTGCATGCAAAAAAACACCCAAATTTACAGGGAGAAGACACCATCAGCAGCGAACCAGTCTCACACGGCCGTTCGCGGGCTCCAGCAACGCCCCAGCTCTACACGGGGAACTATTCACCGTCACGGGCGCAAAGCCGGTACTGCTGGTTACGCCGCATCGTCCAATCGGGGGTGCCGCAAGGCGGCCCCCGGACGAGAGAGGAAAGCACAAAATCTCCGCACAAGCGGCGCAGGTGCCTACGAACACCCTAAGCAAAGCGCCCTCCACGCCTCAGCCCCAAGGGGAATAGGGTGCACCTCATCCCCTGCCCCTCACCCTGCTCTCCTGGTCACACCCCCACGCAGCGCAGCCATGGAGTGGTGCAGTGAGACAGGCGAGGGCGGGCCTTGCCTGCCGCCCTGAGGGAAGAGCGCGGCCCGGCCCACTGCGGCCCGTCCTTCCCCAGCCCTGCAAGGTGCGGCAGAGAGTCCAAGCATCTACGAGTCTACTCAACCTCCGTTTGGCTCCCGCAGGCACCGCCATGCACACCACCCCTCCGCGCACGCGCAGCGCCGCCGCAGCCGCCTTCCAGCCGGCAGGAGAAAGGGAAGGGGAGCGCGAAGGGCGCCGGGAAAGCGATGGGGCGCGGAGCCTCTCGGGAGCCGTAGCTCGTGGGCCGGGTCGGGTCGCGCGCGGCATGCTGGGTGCCGTGGTCCCCACCACAACTTGCCGCCGGCCGCGTGGTGCAGTAGATTTGGCAGTAGCTGACGGCGTGGGCTGGGCCGGACCGCGAGAAGCGGCTGCGGCAAGGCTGGAGTGCAGCTACTGAACGTGCGGGGAGGAGGTGTCCCGCGGGTGGGCACGGCTAATCACGACACGTGGTTAGGGACGAAGCCGGTAGCAGCATGGCCCAGTTAACGGCACGATTCCGCACCGAGAACCGCAGGTGAGGGGGCGCCTGCCCGGGCTGGGAGAGTGGGTTTGCGGTGTGGGTAATGCAAAGACGGTAACGGCACTGTGTGCCCGCAGGTACGCTGTGGAGGATGTGCCCTTCTCGGTGCCCGCGGCCTCCGAGACCACCGACCTCAGCCATCTCATCAACAAGCTGCTGGCGGCCGGCGGGCGGCCGAACGGTAGGTGCTGGGCGGGCGGCCGAGTCTGCCGGACGCCAGCCTTGCACGCTTGCCTTTCCTTCCTGGGTGGCTGGCGAGTCCCCCCTCACGTCGCGTTCCTGAGCACATCTCGGGTGAGGGCACAGGCCGCAGCTCCCTCGCAAGTTGCCCCACTGCCGCACGAACCGGCGGAGTCAGGCTTATGTTTCTGCCGAGCGTGCCCAGTTGTAGCGCATGGTGCCACAAACTGGCCGGCTTGCGGCAGGGCCGGCCAAAGAAATGCCAAAGTTGGAAGCAGCACCCTAGTACCCGCAGGTCCCGCAATGGGATCGGGCTTTGGCCTGACGCGGTCCTGCCCTTCTGTTTTGGTCCGGCTGTCCTGAGAAAGACACTCTTTGAACTTGATCCAAAACTCGGCAGGTGTTGGTGCTGGTGGGCAGTCCTCGGAGAAGTGTGCCAAGGGCTGGATTTGGCATGTGCCTAGCAGATCAGGCTGTCCCAGCAGATGAGGATGGAGGTGTTCCCCAAAACCTGGCAAAAGAACAAATGAAACAAAAGGTTTGGAGCACAACCATTCTGTTAATGCTAGCTGAAATAAGCCTGACTTGAAAGATTTTTGAGAGGAAGTCACCTGTGCAATAGTGTCAAAAAATCCCATTTTCTATAAGAAACCAGACTACTTGTATCCTAACCTGCTGAGATTTCTGCGAGTTGCTTTTAAACCTTTACATGCAAATGGAAGCAGCCTTGAATAGAAAACTAGTGCACAACACAATACTCTTGTCAAAATGTGGGGCCTTTGCTAACTATATTGTTGCAGAGGGAAAAAGATGAACCAAAAATTCTGAGGATTTTCCTATTGCTGTCTCAAACACAGGGCTCTGGCTAGTGATGATAAAGATGTGGGTGAGCAGGGGAAGCTCCATGCAAAACAGTGATGAAGCACCACTGGAGTTTAGTGACATAGCTACAAAGAAAAGGATTTGGAAAATACTGTGTTAACAGTAAGACACAAACAACCCTCTCAACCCCAACAGCAAATTCTCCTGTCTTGTAGTTCACGTAATCCTGTGGAATTCATAGGCTGCCCACTTAAAACTGAGAGTCAGATGTGACTTTCGTTGAGGTAGTTTCTGGGTTTTTTTCTTCTTTTCCTGTCTCTGGTCTCCTGAACCAGCCACAGAATGCTGCTGTTCTGAATGGTAACAAATGAATAGTGACACCCAAATATGTGGTTTTCCTAATTTGTTTCAGTGGATCACAAACATGTGGAATTTGACTTCCTTATCAATGGCCAGTTTTTGCGTATGCCGCTGGTCACACACATGGAAATGGAAAACATCTCCACGGTAAGTCATGCTCAGTTTCTCCCTACCTTGGGCAGTAGAACAGATGTAGTCAGTTTACTTCAATCTGATTTAGGTATTACATTGTCATCCTGACTGAGAAGATTTCTTTGCTCAGTTTTCTTTCCTTTGCTGTTTTCTTTCTTTTCTGGCTTTACAGGAGAATTCCCTGTATGTCAATCCATTCTGAACTGCAAAGTGATTAGAGTATGGGACCTAACAGTGCAAAGAACATTGTTATTCAGTCTGTTTTCTATATCCAATTCAGAAGGGAAATTCTTGTTTCATTCAGCTAATCATTAATGTATTTTTGTCTCCTTTAGGAGATAATGGGGGAGATAAAATATTAAACAAGTTTTGTATGGGTGCAGACAGAAGAAGAAGAACCTGAGAAGAGTAAAATTACTTGTGTGTGCTTCCACCTTGCTATTAATAGTAATTCAGTAAAAGTATGAAAAGCAATGTAATTCAGATACTTCTTTTCTAAAGACTTTAATTCCACAAATGTGGCAAAGGACTTGAATATGAAGATCTTTGCCCAATAAATGCATATATTTGCACCACATGAGTTAAATATTAGTTAATTAGTATGGGTTTGTTTTTTTGTTGTTAAACAATGTGTATTTTCTTCTGTGAGCTCAGGAAGAAGTAGTGGAAATAGAGTATGTGGAGAAATATATGGCCCCTCAGCCAGAGGAATGCATCTTCCATGATGACTGGATCAGTTCTGTTCAAGCCACTGAAGAATGGTACTGCACTAAGTGAATTCTAAGTTTTGCCTGTCTTCCCTTTGTGTACAGAAAGCTCTGGTGTCAGGGTGGTATTCTGTCTCTTTCCTAATGTGTTGGGAGGGTTTTTTCCCCCCCCTTTGCTCTGTTTTTGTTTTGTTATTAACCTGTCGAGTTAGTCATCTACTTGCTTTTGTAAGCAGTATAGCTTTGACACTTTTCTTCTATGCTAACAGTGAATTAACAGAAGTAGAAAACAGTGCCACTGAACATGAGATACTCAATACAGATGAATAATACAAGTGGTGTTTACTATCTTTTCTCTTAAAGGACAGTAAGATTTCTTTATCTCTCTTGTTAGCTTAAACACTTGACTTCAAGTGTGACATTCATTCATAGTATTGTACCTTTATGTGGAGCTTTTCTTTAAAAAAAAAACATCCAACCATCATTGTCCTTTTCTACTGTATATTCATAGTAATTTTCCATCAACTAGGCAATATTCCTATATCAAGTAATGGTTTGAAAATGCTTTGAGACCCTCTAGTAACATACCATGAGCAAAAAATTTACCTTTTCTTTTAAATGATGTAAGCAATCTTATGTCTCATGTACCAGAATATGCACCACTCTCACTGCTTTTCTTTTTGGCTTTTAAATTTTTTTTGCTTTTCCAAACACAGAAAGTAGCTACATTTTGAACTTGCTTCAGCTACCCAGTTACTATGGTAATATTCTTCCAAGTTTCTGGTTGAGGCTTTTTTCTTAAAACACTGTTGGTTTATAAAATAATATTTCAAATTCTGTACCCTGTAGGATATTAACTGGCTGCTATGATCAGACTGCTCAAATCTGGTCTTTGGAAGGCAAGTCCATCATGACCATGGCTGGGCATACAGAAGTAGTGAAAGATGCGGTATGGGTGAAGCAAGGTCAGTATATGCATTCGGGGAATAGCAATAGTTTGATTTATTGGGGGAACAATGTCAGCATTCTTCAACCATGAAGTTTCAGTTACATAAATGCTACAGTTATTACTTTTCCTGTTAGTGGTGGTAGAAATTAAGTCATGGTGTGATTAAAACAGTCCTTTAACAGTAATGAATATAGTCCAGCAAGCACATTGTCTATCCCTTTTGCAGTCTTCATGAGCAAATAGTGGTAGGTATGTATATTTATGTTCATTGTACTTACAGGGTGACATGACATAAACTGAGGTATGTATGACTTTCTATCCACCTGCTACTTCTTCCTCAACTAGAATAATTGTATGTTAGGCATGAAGACTTTGGAAAGCTGAGTTGGGTGTGAGCAGGACTTTTTTCTTTTCCAGATAGTTTATCTTGCCTGATACTTAGTGCTTCTATGGACCAAACTGTCCTGCTATGGGAATGGAATGTGGAGAAGAACAAAGTGAAAGCCCTTCACTGCTGCAGGGGACATGCTGGAAGCGTAGATTCCATAGCTGTTGATTGCACAAGAACTAAAGTGAGTGATTTCTGGAAAGAAACCTTTGTTGGCAGCCCACATCTCAAAAATAATCTTTTTGTCCCTTCATAGGTACTAGTTATACCACATTGTTAGGGCAGACACATCGCTAATTTTCCAGTTTTGTTATAAATGGTAGTTATTGAGCATTAGGAGTGCTGTATCACTGCTAGGTCTTCTTTTCAGAGGGATGCACTTAACCTCTAATAACTCAAAAAGCTGAAGGTGACTTTAGGTGGCACAAGCCAGTATACTTCTTCTGACTTCACTAAGTGAAATGGAATGTTTATTCTTAAGTAAATGTTACTTTTAACACATGAATTTTGCATAATGAACTATTTTCAAATTTGACCTAAATTTGTACAGTAGTTTGGGGGGTGGGAGGGTGGGTAGGTAATATTTCCAAGGTGATACTTGGAAAAAGCAGGTGGTAGAAGAGGTCCTTTCACTTTATCAAGGAATTGGATAAAGAGCACTCTCACTGAAGCTGGAGTCATCACTCCCACCTTGACTCAGTATCAGACAGGTTAGAATAACACTTTTTGGTGCTGAAGATAAAGGTAAAAGTGATATTTTGCAGATAATTTTCCTGCAAAGGAAGGAAAAAGAATAATTTGATCTTTTTCAAAATTGGTGAATTTTGGTTTTTTGGGGTTATTTTTTTTGTTTGGTTTTGGTTTGGTTTTTTGCAGCCAAGTACTGTTCATGTGTTATAACCCATTGGTTAATTTTTCAAGCAGAAAGTGTATTTTGTGTAGTTTACAAGGTCTATCTGGATCAACTTTTAACAAAATATTTCTGTTCGTGCAGTTCTGCAGTGGATCCTGGGATAAGATGTTAAAGATCTGGTCTGCAGGTAAGATAAGCGTCAGCTGGGATTCATGTCTTTAAAAACCCTGTATGCACAACAACCTTAAAGATGGATATCTAAATACCTTTTTTAATCAAGAAAAAATGAGTCTAATACTAGGAGCAAGCTAGAACCTTCTCTTTTGTAAGCTTTGTGAGGCTCTGTATCAGTATGTTTAGATACTGTTTTGGTTGGTAACACAATGGCAGATGCGATTATCAAGTGCACACTGGTGTTTATTCAGAACACAGTACTACTCTTTCATAAACGTGCAGGTTTGCAGCAGGAGTGGGAAAGTGATTATGCCCCTGTGCTCAGCTCTGGTGAGGCTGCACCTTAAATGATGTTTTCAGTTTTGGGCCCCCCACTACAAGACACTGAGGTTCTGGAGCGTGTCCAGAGAAGGGCAATAAAGCTGGTGAAGGGTCTAAAGCACAAATCTTAAGGGGAGCAGCTGAGGGATCTGGCATTGTCTAGTCTAGAGAAGAGGAGGCTCAGAGACCTCGTTGCTCTCTACAGCTACCTGAAAGGAGGTTCTAATGAAGTCGGGGTCAGTCTCTGTAGTATCAGGTGATAGAACAAGAGGAAATGGCCTGAAATTGTACCAGTTTAGATTGGAAGAAAATAGAAATTTCTTTATGGAAAGGGTGTTCTGCCATTGGAATAGGTTGCTCAGGCAGGTGGAGTCACTGTCCCTGGAACTGTTCAAATGTGTGGACATGGTGCTTTGGGGTGTGGTTTAATGCCCATGGTGGTGTTAGGTCACTGGTTGGACTTGATGATCTTAGAGGTCTTTTCCAACCAAAAAATTCTATGATTCTACTATTGACAACAAATAGAGGATGGTAAGATGATCAGTCTTTTCTAAAAGTGGAGACTAATTTGATGTGAATGCTTTATTTCACTGGGCCAAGTCATATTCTTTAGATTTGGGATTACATGTTTAGGTATCTAAAAGAAAGACTGCATATTACATACCCAAATTACTGTTGGAGTTTTCCATGAGCCAGGATAGTCTTAAAAATTCATTGGGACCTCATTTTCAAACTGCATGACTTGGAAAGTATCACTTAATTTGTATTAGTTTTCCTCCTGCTCAAAATGGAGATAATACTGATGTGATTGAAGGTGAATCACAGACAGGTTAGCTACTGTAAATATGGGATTTTGTTTAATTGCCTATATGGAAATGCAATTGAAAAACCTATAGATGAAGTCTTACTGCTTTCTGTCACAGTACCTACAGATGAAGAGGATGAATTGGAAGAGGCAGCTAATAGACCACGGAAGAAGCAGAAAACTGAACAATTTGGACTAACAAGGGTAAGATGAACTCCAGATTTGTCCAGGACTTTATTTTAGAAGTGTGGCCACACAAAATTCTGTTTAGTTCAAAGTGACTCTCTGAGAATTTGTGATATGTCTCAGGCTGACCAGACATGTATTTGTTGAAAGAACAGATTATTCTTTTTATGATACTCAATCTAATCTCCTCTCGCCTGTAAATTCTAGACACCCCTGGCAACTCTCTCTGGCCATACAGAAGCTGTCTCCTCTGTGCTGTGGTCAGATGCTGAAGAAATTTGCAGTGCATCATGGGACCACACCATTAAACTCTGGGATGCTGAGACTGGAGATCTCAAATCGACTTTGGTGAGATCGTTATACATTGTAGGGCCAGCTGAAGGCCAGCTCAAAAAACTTATGCAAAATAGTATTTCCTGTCTTACAGTTACCTGTTTCCTTTTCTGACAGACTGGAAATAAAGTATTTAATTCTGTCAGCTACTCACCACTGTGTCGTCGCCTGGCATCCGGAAGCACCGATAGACACATTAGACTATGGGATCCCCGCAGCAAAGGTGAGGTAAAACATGCATCATCTTGCCTTCAAAACTGCTTCCTGTTGGGAGACATCTCAAAGTTTTCTGGTGCCCTGCTTGAAGCAATCCATTTGAGGGCTTTATTGAAAACAAAGGTTACATTTATTTTCTATAATCTGGTGCAAGACTTTTAATTTCTCACCTAATAACTGAGAAAACCATCTCCTTGTAGATTCCCCCCATTACTAATGAATCTTCATCTGTGTGGTTGCAAGCCTGAACTTTATCTTTCTTTGTAAGGTTCACACCTAAGTTGATTGGGCCATCATTAAAGTCTGACATGATTGTGGATAACTTGTTACCGAGCCTACCAGATCTATTTCATAGGCATGTTTACTTGTTTAGCTTCTAGAGTTAACAGTATCATCTTATATGTTATAACAAAAGCCCTTTTCTTGTTTGCTTTTTTCAAAAATCTTTGAAAAACAAGTTTGGTGACAAGAAAACATTTTGAGCTTTGTTTCAAGTTAGAAATTACTTGTGAGAGAAACACCCTCAAACACAAATACATTGCTGACTGCTTTTCTCACTGGGTTTTATATGCATCTTAAAAGTGCTGGTTTCAGTTGGCAGCTACTGATGTCTGTCTTTGTTTTTTTTTAAATGTTCAGATGGCTCCTTGGTTCTCCTGTCTCTGACATCTCACACAGGCTGGGTGACATGTGTGAAGTGGTCACCTACCCATGAGCATCAGCTGATCTCTGGTTCTCTGGACAACATTGTAAAGCTCTGGGACACAAGAAGGTATAATAAATGTGTCCTTTGCTGTTCAAAGGCGTGTAAACTTACAGGGTCAGTTAACCTGATGAAACAGAAAAAGCAGTGTAAGACAGTAATTGGAAACTTCTGTGGTATCGGTGAAAATTCCTTAGGTTTTAGGAGTCAAGCATGTAACAAAACATTTGTGATCTGCCAGAAGACCTTCGTGGCTTAACATCTGAGGGGTGGGTGATGTTCCAGCATAGGACTTGACTGGCATGAATGACAGCATCAATTTACATGCAGAGGACAGCATCTGTAACATTGCCACTGAGATTAGGAACAGCAGAAGGTCTGCTAACCACTCCTCTGTTCCAAGGAACAAAATACATTCTATGGAATGAGCCTAACAGGGTGAAGTTTCACTTAATACTCTTCAAATCATTCTTTACAAATTCCCAAGCAATGAAATGGTTTATGTTCAGAAGACATAAATGGCTTTTCTGGAAACCACACAGTTAACAACACCCCCTTGGAAGGAGGAAACTAAAAAATAAACTGTTCTCAACAACCAGATTAAGTTTCAGACTCAAGATAGTTTGCAAGCGTGTGAAGTATTGCTGCATTTGTCTTTGGGCACATAAAAGAGGTTCACACTTACATTATCAGATCTGGAGAAGGCAGAGAAAATAGCACAGATGATAGATACGTGTACTCTGAACATGCTTGTAACTACTAGACCACATCTGTCAATAGCATTGTGATAACATTTCTTCCAAGGACCAATTTTGTTTTCTGTGATTACTGCATAACTTCAAACCTGTGACTGTAAATACCTGTGTTTTACCAGTTGCAAAGCTCCTCTGTATGATTTGGCTGCCCATGAAGACAAGGTTTTGTGTGTGGACTGGACCGAAGCAGGGGTAAGAATCCAGAGCAAGCTAAAGTTAGGAAAGGGTTAAAAGCAGTATGAACTATTTTTTCCTTTATACTTAGAACAGCAAGTTTGCATTGTGCTGTGGTTGATACTGGGTTGATAACTGGGTCCTACTGTCATACACGCTGCAGCACTTCCGCATGCTATGGTGCAAAGGTGTAGGATAGGAATTGAAATTCTGTAGCATTATGTGGGTGCTACACTGGTATTTCCACACGAGGAGAGACCAGAGCAGCACACCTCACTGAGAAATGACATGTTCCAAGGTACCACTTGCTGCCATGGAGATTAAAGCAGCAGCACAAAATGACAGCTGAGGCATGGCTGTACATGTAGAAGCAGATAACTATATAAGCCTCTGTGGCACATTGTTCTGCATGTGGTGGTACATCCATTATAAAATAGAAAAAGAAACCCAAAACAACAGTAACAAAGTTTCCAAGATTTTCAGTGTGGCTCCTGTTCTCAGGAAAAGCTTTAGAAATTTTTCTGTAAAAACTTTCCTACTAACTTTAGGAGGATGGTAAAAGACAAGGTTGCTTCTGGACTTTGATTCTGGGTTTTGATCATGTATTAATAGTTTGTTAATTATTACTCTTTACATCTCCAAAAAGAAAAGGAGCATTCTCAAATTTTTGTGTATGTATTTTGCTTGGTTCTGCTATTAATCAGAGTTTTCTTTTCCTCTCAGTTGCTATTGAGTGGAGGTGCAGACAACAAACTGTATTGCTACAGATACCCAACTACAACTTCTGATGTTGGAGCATGAAGGGCAACAGGCTGAAGACTTTTTTTTTTTTTTAAAAAGATTTTTGCAGCAGTTACTCTGTTACCATCCCTTCACAACCAGCAGGCAAAGAAAGGAGGTTTCTGTTGCTTGAAGAGCCTCATTTTTTGTATGGTAACTTTTACCTATATCTACCACATTAAAAAACAGCAACAAGTTACAAATGAGATTAGTATGAAACAAAGCAAAGGGCATTTTCTTCCTTTTTAATCAGCTTTGAATTAACATCTTTAAATGACTATTTGTATAGCCCTTTTAGCTATGAGGTTTCCTGATACTTACAGAAAAATTACTCACTGGACTAAATTGTTTTTGTTTACCTCCTTTCTCTTGGGGAAAAAAAAAAAAAAGGCAAGCTTTTATCTACAGTTCATTGGCTTAGTGCCTCACTTCAGCTAAAAGTCAGACTTCAGCTCTCCTTTTTATGAGGATGGAAAAGAAAAGACAAGGGGTAATAGGTACAAATTACTCCTGGGGAGATTCTAGTGGAAATCCATAGGAAAATTTTTCACAGTGAGAACAGGTAAACATTGTAATCGCCTCCCAAGAGAAGTAGTGGATTCCCCTACATTGGTCACTTTTAAGGCTCAGCATGACAGGATGCTGGGCTGTCTCATTTAAACTACACTATCACCTGGAAAAGGTGGACCAGATGATCCATGGAGTGCCTTCCAACCTGGCATTCTGAGATTCAGCATGACTGTTGGCAGCTCATACAATTAGGTCCTTAGTTGATGAACCCAAGCTTCTGTCTAGGATGGAGGAGACTTAGTATGTTTGCAGTGCAAATGCTATGATGTGAAAGGAACTTGCTAAGATTTGCTAGCAGATGAACTAAGCTATTTTTTTGTTACTCATAAGTTAGGGCTGTAAACTACTTGATAAGAACATGTGCACGTGCCACAGTACATGCAGTGGTGCAGTACAACTAATGCGGTATCTTATTCCTAGAAAGCAGCAGAAACAAGTGGAGGTTTACATAGAGAAGACAAAAGAAAAACTTCTTCATAGAAAGAATGAATACAAAAACTTGGAATAACTTTTAGGTTGATAGAGGATAAGTATTACTCAGAGATGCTCATCAAGCATTCTCTACTGGTGGTCTTGCTTTTAACTTATTACTGCAGTTTCTTAGAGGCCATGTAGGTGAGATTAAACCAGCACATAGTTTAACAAAGAGGAAACCAAACTTGGGTATCCTCAATAAGGTCTTGGCTTTCAGTGAATGCAAGACCTGTACAGCTTGATCAAGTCAAATGCTTAAATTTCAAGCTTAGTATTTTTATTCTGAAGAGTGAAAACTGATATCTAGGTTTACAATAGAGAAATTCTGATTAAGCCAAACTGCAAAACTATGGAGAACAGCAAGGATCTCTACTCGCAGAGCCAAGGAATCAGTGTACTGCAACTTACAGACTGACCTTTTCCTGATAGGAAATAATCTGTCTTGCCATTATTTTATGATCCATGTGAATGTCCTTAGGACATGCTTCACCCTTTCTAAAGCCTTGATACAGTGGGTTTTTTTTTTCTTATTTAAACATTATTCCTTTAAAACATTGCCTTTGATTTACTCCACAAACTGTAACTTGTAGATATGGTATAAATAACCATTTTGTTCTGTAACCTTATCAAAAATACAAAGCATTTTTGGAGCAGAACTTGAGTATGCACTGAAGCATGCAGCACTCCTCCCCCTATTACAGATCCGTATTTCACATGCATATTTGTGGCTGTGTCACTGTCATGGGTTGAGTTGAGTCTGCTGATGATACTCCATACCATGCTGCCATCATGCCAGCTTCAAAGCTGAAGTGCTGGCTGGGGCAAAGTATCATGGGGCTTCAAGGTAACACGAGAGGCTTCCTGTTACGGTCTTGGAGTAATGGTCTTTTCTGCTGAGTGGGCTGCAGGTTGGGGGAGGTCACTGGCTTCTGCTGCTGCTTTTGCCTTTTGCTGCAAAAAGGCTGAGGTAATTGTGCATTGTGTCATTTGCAGTAAAACTTTATCTCAACTCTTTATCTCAGAGTTTTTTTTGTGCATGGGGAGATGGTAGGGGGCTTGAGAGTGGGATACGTTTACCCAGGACAGTTGCTCTATTGCAGCAATCATTTGCCTAATATTCATTAATTATTTTGTTAGTATGAAAACAGGAGACTAACACTTCCTTTAGGTAATCCTTAATCTAGTATGCTTGGAGTTTTTCATCAGGTAAAGTGGTATTTTGCATTCAGCCAGCTGTGAAGCACCTCCAGTCAATTAAGTACCTGATAAATATATGTGGGTTCTCTTATATGCATACATCTAAAGACTCATAAATGCAAAACAGGTAACATTAATATGGTTTTCTTTCCTTCCTAAAAGATTGACAAAATACTCTTTAAAAAGGTTGGACTTGGACTGTCAGTTTAAGGTAGATGAATGTTTAGATGTAAGAAATCCCAGCTGACATTGTTTTGGTTTCAAACACTGTATCTGTTAGATCCACTACACTTGTCACCTGTAGCAAATATGCAGAGTGTAACTGGAAAGGTAGGCCACAGTTCAGAACCAGGAAAATGTCTACAGTCTATCAATTACCCTATAACCTACCAAGGTATTTTTTTAGATTTGGCTCACTGACAGTTCTTTGCATAATTTGTAATCTTAAAACATTTTAATACTATTTTTCTCCAAACATTCAGTTCCTTCCTTTAAAATAATGATATGAGATTAGCAAGGCCAGCATGAGCTGATTTTTAAATTGCAAAAGATCTGACTCAAGAAAAAAGTCTTCCAGAATCAAGGTGCTGATAGTGATTCTACTCATAAACCCACTTTATTTTCCTGTGTGTCAAAAAAAAAATAAATACGGTCTCTTCATACTCATAGTGCCCTGGCTGCATAATACAGAAGAGGAAAGAACTGTTATATATGAACCTCTGGCTTTCTGTAAACATCAAAATTATACTAACAAACAAGGGGGATAGCCACACAGGTCAGTTACAAGTTTTTGATGTAGAGCAAAGAGCTCTTCCATGGAGCAAATTCTTTTCACATGAGGGAGGGCAAAGGAGAGAGAGCAGAATCAGGCACTTTATAATACAAAATCTTTACCTAGTTAATCTTTACCTAGGTAACCAGTAACTTAAATTTTAACTTTCCTGTTCCTGGTAAACATTTCAAAGACACCTAAGATAGTTTTTCTAAAGGTAGATTTCTAAAGGTGCTAGGTACAGTCTAGCACCCCAGAGATGTAGTAAAGAATGACTGCTATACAGCTTGGACCACTTCACCAGAAATGCGAGGTAGTTCCCACTATACACAGAGGCTCACGTCTCTAAGCCTAAGAGCTGCAAAGCCAGTTCATGAGAGGACACACTATTAAAAGTGCGACTCTAGCTCTCAGTCTTGGATTGTCTTCTAAAGGGAACACCTGCACATCAGGTGACCATCCCAACACCAGCAGTGGAGCAGGAGGGTAGAGCAGGCAAGCACATGAGAAATTAGCTGTTTTCACCAAAACCACACCTGGGAGGAAGGCAAAGAAAACAGTTCTGTTTTTATCCTGATACCAGGGGCAGCTGTTGGAAAGCTGCTCATCAATATGGAATGTCAGAAGTAGTCCCTTTGGAGCTGGATTTGAGGGAGGAGACAACAGACAAGGGCTGTGTAACCATGGAGTAAAACTTACTGCATGTTCACAGACTCAAAAGAACTATGCTCTGTCACATACAGCTCAATCTTGCAAGCAAGCCCTAAACAGTTTCTGTAGGCTCACCTAATCTATTTTCACTAAGTAATTGTTCAAGATACATATTAGATTAGCACTCTAAAAATACATTTACCAATCTTACTAGAGAGGAAACTACACTGTCTGCAAGCCAACAAAAATAATGATTTCTCATTCCAGTAAAAAGTCTGGGAAAAGTATTTGCATTTATCAAATAATAAATAAACAGCCAAAACCAATGGGAATGGGAACTATTTCCATGCTGAAAGAGGATATTACAAACAATGGAGACTCAAATCTTTCATTATAATTTTTAAAGAACTTCCCAAAACGTAATTCCAGTTTTGGGTTTTTTTTTTTTTTTTTTTTTTTTTTTTTTTTTTTGCAAGAATGATGAAACTTTTAAACAGCATGACTGTAAATACTGTGTCATCTAACTTTTATATAATTCTTTAAATAATGATGGGACTGACCCACCCCATGCATACACATTTGCTTGGGAATTTCTGCTGGCTTTAATTTTAAGCTCAGGCCTATTTTTATTGCTGGAGTTCAGAAGACAGAAATTCAATGAAGAAACAATGTGCAGATAAGCAAACCTGATGAATTCTCAGCTTTTAGGCCCAGAAAAAGCTACAAAAATTCACCATAAAAAAATGCCTTTAACACCTGTGCTCAAAGTTACATTTTGACATTTCTTACTACTGTTCTTTAAAACAAAGGCTAGATAAGGAAGCTCTTCCATGAAACAAGACTTAATAAATACTCTAGAGTTAATGTAAGCAGCAACAGGAAATATCATAAGTCATTGTTTCTCACCTCTAACTCAGATGGTTCAAAAAAACCCCCAACATGTTACCATCATTAACATTTTCCACATATCAGGGTTAAGTACCTGCAAAATACCACAGGTACAACTACTTTCTGTAAGAAAGACTGGATCTTATCCCACTATAAAAAACAACAATACTTCACAGCAAAATTTTTTGGTCTAAAACTACTTTAGTGTTGTTATTAGAGACAAATCTGCACTACCAAACAATCACAGCACAGCAATACCTGCATAAATGCAGACCATAAATGCATTCTGAGCAGGTGGTAAAAATATTTAGAAGTAAATTCATTTGCTGCAGATGAGAAAGCTACTCAGTCGTCACATAATCTGAGACAGAGGCATTGCAAGGGCCAGAGGCATAGACCTCTCTGCACTTTTATTCTTCTACTAATCAATACAAACAGGAAAAATGATGTGTGAACCACCCTCTTCTTTGAACAGATTTTTGAATAGTGTTTGAAAAGGTGCAATCCTGTTGAGTTCATAATTTTGGAATCTGAATGCACATTCTTCAAGCATTCATCATTTTAAAAGACCTGTCCAGGTTGCCTTTTCTAGACTGCTATTGTAAAAGAAAGTAAGAATTAGAAAGATGCTTGGATTGAATGGATTAAATGGAATTCTTGTTGACTTCCTAGTAAATACACTAAAAAACTTGTTTTTAAAATTCCAAGGAGATTGTTGTGTATGCTACAAATATAGATCTAGTGTTCCTTAAATCCATACCAACACTTCATAAAGAACCATCTCTAATTCTTACAACACTAGTAGGTCTAGTAAAACATGTTATTAAACATTAAATACATAGTGCCCACTGCTACACAACATCAGAAAAAAGATAGTACCTAGTGCTGTTGATACCATCTACTTGATCATTATTTCCTTAAGCTGCTCAAAGGGCAGACAAAATCCAAACAACTAGGGTAAGTGCTAATTTAGAGCACCGAGTCCCCACAGCATAGCCTGTGTCTCCTACAGGATCTAATGGCTCATGTTTTACAGCAACTTAAACCTGTAGCTGACCTCTACCTCATTACTTCTCAAAAAAAAACCCTTGAAGTAATATCTGACCTGTAGTCCAATTGTGCTTTTAGGCTTCCACTATACCTGAGTAATTACCACAAATAAATTTTTCTGTTTCTGAGGTCCATCACATTTTGTACATCCAAGTGAAAGCACTAGACACTGCAATGTTAAGACAGTAGTACTACACCTTAGGTACAGAGTATTTGCGTTATACTTTGCATACGCATAAGATCCACTAGTGCCAGTAGAGAAGATAAAAATGTAACAAATACTTGTGTCACGCAGTATTTGATACTGGCTGCACTCAGTCACACGTCAGGGATCCCATGCTGAGGGAAGAAGAAAGTGCTTAAGCAGATTGTGTTTTGTACTGGATTATGAAATATTTTTTTAAGAAACACCAAGAGTTTCTACTTCAGTAAGTCTCTAATTCTAGATGATCTGTAACATACTTTAAGTTGCATTTGATTAGTGAAGCAACTAAAATCTTCCACTGTATTGCATGTCCCAATCAATTCAAGTTAGGCCAGCATTTCTTGTTTATTGAGAGACAAGAAAATACTTCAGTTATTTTTTTTGCCTACAGAAATATCCTGAGGTCAATTTAAATTTTTTTACTATTGAAAAAAGGGTTTCAGTAGATTTAACAAAAACATTAGTGCACCATATGTCAACCTGTAGCAACATGGTTCAGTCTCTTTGCAGATCTGGATCTCCTTCTGAAACCAGATGCCAACAGATACTCATCAGATGAACTGGTTAACATGATCCATTGGGCAAATATTTACAGTATTTTTTTACAGTAGTCTTCAAAACACATTAATTTCATTTTACTGGCACAAAAAATGCCTAAAATCATGCATTTTAGTTCATTAAAACACTTAAATTGGAGAATAATAGCATTAAAGGGTCCTACATTAAGCATGAAAAGAAAAAAACAGACTGACACCTTGGGTTTGGGACATTTAGGAGCTGTTTGAAAGTCTCTCCAACTAGTACAGTTCAGTGCAGGAAAGACTTGTTCTCTGATGCATCACAGAGGAAAAGAAAGGAGTGGGGGGACAGGACAACTAGATCTAGCTAATTACTTTTTCTCCCATGGTCTTCTAAAAATAAAATCTCTAGGGTTACCAGGCAAATACTAGTTCCAAGAAAATACTCCAGGGCATATAATACACTCTTTTCAATTGTTTTACCTTCAAGGAAATCACATGCTTGGGAAATCACATCTCTTAGGCAGCAAAACTGTATTTGGGACATAAAAGTATCACTTCCTAACCCTGAGGAGGCTATGACTTTTCATTTTTAACTGCCCTTTGAAAATTTTAGAGCTGTTCTGCTGGTTACCTGCAAATTCTGGCTGTGAAGCACACACTATTGAGAACTTGATGCTGCTCTCATGTACTGGCTCAACCCTTCCCACCAATGGAAAAGGACAAGCCAGCCCTGCCTTGATGGGTGAACATTGGAAATCCTTGAATTCCTCACAATTCAGGGAAATCTTGTATGTCTTCATTCTAGAATGAAGTATAACTGAATGATTTTCCGGAACACCAGCTGCCACAAGCCTTATAGACACATTAGTCATAATACAAAAGCTAGCAAGAAACCCCTAAGTGCATAATCTATCTAGCTCACTATTTCTAATGTAAAGAAGCCTTGGTTCCAAATTCTGTTTGTGAAAAGAATGTTGTTTTGAGTGAACAGAAACATGCACAAAACAGGACTATTTCAACAAACAGCTGAAGCCTTCCCAGGAAAGCTTCAGCAGTTGCATTCTACTGAATAGCAGTATGAACCTACCAGCAGGAATCCAGGTCTTTTTTTTTCTTCCTCTGTTCTGTTCCCCTACTTTCACTCCCAGGAGAACACAGGCTGAATAATTTTGTTCCCAAAATCCAGGACTCGTGGCATTCTCCCCTAATTTTAGTGGGGAATTTTAGGTTTGGTCAGTTCCCAAGCACTTTACTTCAGATGAAAACAGGGACAGGCATGTTCACTAGATTACTCTAAGGATGCAATGGAGAAGTAACGGTATGGATTAATCAGAGATTTCCACCCTGATGAATTTCCTCTAAAAGGGTTAAACTTGTGTGTTTGGTTTGAAGTGGATTCCTACTACCATCAGGGTAAATCCTCAGGCTAATCAGAGCATACACAACTCCTCACTATTAAAAATAAATCTAAGATTAGCCCATATCTCTCAGTGATAGCAACTTTTTATTTTAACAAACAACCCACCAAAAAAACCCCAAACAAATAACCCAACCACCAAACAAAAAACATCCAAACAAAAGAACAAAAAAAAAAAATCCCAAAAACATTCTGCAATTGCAGCTTGTAAAGTTATCACTGTTGTCACTGGAAACAGTTTACAAGTCAGAACTCAAGATTCAAAGTAACATTGTGCAAAATAGTACTGTCATAACTACACATAGCAAAGAGACTAGTGTAAATTAAGAATTCCATTGAAATTAGTTGAGCTGCTCCAATTTTACACCAATGTACATCACGTCAGAAGATGCCCTTTTTGCAGAACATCACTGGAGTTCCTCTTGCTTACAGAAATCACCTTACATGCAACTAGTAATCTATCAGCACAATATATGCAAGAATACCTCCACAAGTTATCACAGTGTAACAGAGGAAAACATATCAACCGGTTTCATACAAAGGCAAATCTAATGGCAGTTCTGGATACCCCCTTGACTGCTACTCTCAAAAACTGCACATTTCAATAAATGAATTCATTTAGAATAAAGCCAAGCAATACTCTCATTTACATTTGCAATTAGGATGGGTGATGTGTCCAGAACGGATTTTTTTAGCTTACTAGATTTTCCAAATAGAGTTGTTTCTAAAGGGATTTGTGCAAGAATCGTTAACTGGCAGTGTTACCAGGCCAAGTACTCTTTCTGCAATTGAGATAAACCTCTGTAGTAAAATACAAATCCCAGTGAAGAAGTATTAAACAAAGACCATACCGTAATAGTTCATGGATGACATGCAATGAAATCAAGCAAGCGCTACCAGAACTCTATTTACATTTGCAGCATTCAGAAAGAGACTGTTGCAGTTCAGTTGGGGTAGAGGAGTGGAATTTCACAAAACATTTGTAAATAGTTAGCATTCTCTCCCACCTTGACACACAAAGTAGCAGTTTCAAAACAGAGCATTTAGGTCATTCTTTTGTATAAACAAAACTCTCCAAGAGCAGAACTGATTTTCTGAGTTGCTGGACACTCACATACTTGCATCAAGAAAATGTACAGGTGCATCGTGTAATAAGTGATCACTGGGTTTTCCTGCGTACCCATGTTTAGAAAAAATTCCAAAAGAACTTTATGAACACTATGAAATCAGTATTTCCACAGTACTTTTCACCTCCTGGGTTAGGAAAGGCATACCTTCTATTACCTTTTCTACTAGCAAACATCTTTTAATACATCTCAACCTGGTATGGGTCTAGGCCATGACAACAGCTTTAAGCTCTGACATCTGATGAATGACATGTTTAAACTATGGAATTATATGGAGTAATAGTCCTGACCTCCTCGAGTGTCCAGTTACTTTTAAGTCATGGGTCTTTTTTGTAGGTTGTATTAATTTCATTAAAACAAGTAAGAATAACACACAAGCTTTGCCTTGGAGGTATGCCTAAGTGCACTCAGTTCTGGATGAGAACAGGTTTGCAAGTCCATCCATTAGAAAAAAAAAATTCTTAAAAACACCAGATGTGCCTCATACCATAACAACAAAAGCAACAGGTCTACACAGATTACAAGTGCGCACAGCACAGTGAGTCAAATGAAAATCCAGATACTCAAGCAGTCACCCTGCAGCACTCATCTTTGTAACTGCCATTCTCTGGTGACTTTCTATGCAGTCTCTCCCCTTTCAGTTTCACAGCGAGGCTGTCAGGATCTCAGCAAGGAAACATTCAAAGAAATAAGGACATCACCAGCAGTGAGTTACTGTGAAGACCTATTTTCAGAAATGACAAGATGAGAACAGATAATATCTCAAAGAATTAATGCTGTACCACTGAATTACATTAAATTCAGCAAGCAACAGGAAGCTAGGCTGACCTGAGGCAGAAGGAACATTAATAGGTATGACTATTTTTTCCTTCTCAAAAGGCTCAGCTTCAGCATTTTCCAACAACCTCAGCTTCTGAATTTCAGTCAATTGTATTTTAGAACAACCCAAAAAATAGCCCTGAGACTATACATATTTTTAAGAGCTGCGATTGCCTTGCATGTGTCAAACAGCAATCATTCACCCTCCACAGTATGCAATATTTAGCTTTTGCTCCCTTTTTTTCCCCTCACTTGAGATATATGTATGAAACCAAGAACTTCATTCCAAGGCGTATGTACTCAAGCATTATCTATTACTTTTCCAAGCACTTAAATGTGTTGCTACGAGATTATGGCACCACACAAGAAAAGAAGAGCTGAAGCAGGTCAAACATTAACAATGAAGTCTGCTGCCCTTGTGCCTTCATTTTTTTATAAAAAGAATTTCCCATAGTCAGAGCTGCCACCATGAAACTTTATTACAATACTGACCTCCTTCCTTGTGACTTACATAGAACTGACAACTGGAGGAACACCACTTTAGTACATCTTAAAATCAGCTGTCAGTCTGTAAGTGTTGCTAGAAGTGTAAAATATCAAGAAACCAAGAGTATCAAGTGTGTCAAGTTGTGCATAAAAATAGACCCTTCAATTTTCCTAAGCTACAAAGTAGACAATCAAGGAACTGACTAGGTCTATGCATAGTTAGGATTTAAAGTATGCCAAAAGAACTTGAACTCTTTCAGTAAAACTGTGCTTGAGTCAACAACCCCAAAAAATTAATATCCCACTCTATACATACAAGAATTTTAAAAAGCTCCATGCACTCTCACAGCTATTTTGAAACTGATTTAAATACATTATCTACCAGCTCTAGTATGGCACAAAACAGTACATAAAAAGCTTAAGGCTAATTTTTGTATGCACACATGTAAAAGCTGGTCTCAGAACAAAAGCTGTCTGCACACATGTAAAAGCTGGTCTCAGAACAAAAGCTGTCTTTCTTTAATTCTGAGCCTTTCGTGTGGATTTGTAATAAAGTAGAGGAGCTGCCACGGCAAAAGTAGTAGAGTTGTTGTGAATATAAAAACACAATGTTGTCCTGAATGCAAGTGGTTTTTTATAAAAAGCAAAAGCCTCACACATTCACATGTAGTTTTTATCAGAGCAGTTCATTAATTTGCACAGTACATTGTCAAGTAACATACAATGTAAACTACCAAAGAGATGCTCAAGTACTACAACAATGGGTGCAAAAGAAAGTCCTAGTGTAAGAAAGCTCACTGCTATTTGGGAGAGTTACTCTGTGATGAACACAAACATCAGAACACAGTTTTGACGAAGTCACTTAAGTCTCAAGGCTGCAATAAAGGCTGTATGTTAAGTCTAGCCCTTTGGATCTTAACCATTTTGTTAAGATCTCCTGATAAAGCACCAGGCAGTTTGGCATCGATGGAGAAACACTTTACATGCTACTGTTTCAGAAATAGTCTTAGAAGTACTTCCTTCACCTGAATGAGCTGATTTTCCATGAGTCCAGTCATACCAGATTTAAACAAACCTATCTAAAGCAGTACATTTTAGGCTTCAAATTGCATTGTAACTGTTTCAGAAGAAACTAATTAATATCCCCAAAATCTAGAAAGAATTATCAACTGGCCAAATTACAAATTTGATGCACAAAGGTACTTATTTTCAAACTTTGCCCCTCAACAGCTTCTTCAGTGTAAATCAGCTCTTCTTTCAAAACAAGGTTTTTTAATTCCATATGCATAATCCCATTCATTTTGATGATAAGATAGATAGTAAACCAAACCCTGATTCTTTTGCTAATTTAACAGGTCTATAACTTTTGTACTTCCTGATACATTTCTAATTTGCTGAATTTTTGCATGTTTTTAAAGGGGCTCATTATATTGTGAGCATGACTTATGCATGCTAGTGTGATTTACACTTACTTGCTGATTAAAGGATGTTTCTTTCTATCAGTTATTTATGTAGGATTTCAAGAAACAGTAAAAGTGCATCAAAACAACAACTAGTTATCTGCACAGCTATGTAGGCTTTTTTTTTCCCCCTTCCAAGTGAAATGTTTGCAGTGAATTTTTGACCAAAATCGTCATAGTTGCAGTATTGCTTTAAATAGACGCAGTTATGGAGGGACCTGAGTATGCAACCGATCCATGGAAGCTGCCAGTGAGAACTGCTCACATGTAAGACTGATACCAGCCCCAGAGACTTTCCACAATGAAACTTACTTTGAAATTACTGAATAAAACTCTGTAAAAGAGCTACAAGGTCAACTTGTTTCTTAAATTGATAGAACACTGGTATTCAGGTCGCTGCAGGTTTTTTTGCATATCTGTATTGTATTTACTCAAACCCAAGTAACATGCTCCAGGAAGACATAAGAAACATCACTGAAGTTCATGAACAGTGTGTTTGCAATTGCCTTTTCCTCTCATTTTAATCTTCTACTATCATTTCAAAGGAATTATAAACCACCGCAGATCAGGACAAACTAGGTATCAAAAAATCCTGTTTTATATGCCAGCCTAAGTTGCTCATCAAAAAGGGAGAATGCATTTGCTGCTGTAAACTTGTAATGGATACCATGCCTGAGAAATCATCACCTTCAACAGACACACAAAACACCACTAAGACAAAAGGGAGGAAATCATGCTCAGGTATTTCAGTATTATGTGGCCGGAGTCTATAATACAATGATGAATCACATCATAGCAAATTTGTGCCAAGAGTAATTAACCATCCAGGGTAACTCTGTAAGTAGCCAAACAAACCTCTAAGAGGCAAGTGGCATATTTTCTGGAAGAAAGAATAACAAGGATAAAACCTTTTCCCCACCCTTGCACAAAAATCCTATAGATAAACAGAACAATGCTGGGGCAAGTGTTTGAAAACTGGTGGGAATTCTGAGAAGGGAAGTTTTAAGAACGCGACCTACCCGATGCACAAATGATACAAAATTATACACTACACACTAACACTGCTTTCTGGATAGTCTTCTGTTCATAAAGTTTCAAATGCGTTAACTTGCCTTTTTCTTTTGTTTTGGGTGTGGGGTTTTTTTTTTCCTCAGGGCTGAGGCTGTTCAGCAAGGTCACAAACTGAGACTACTGAAATACTTCAGCAATCCTTTGGTCCAGGCAGCTGTAAAACAGCCAAGTTAAAAAGAATCTTTCCTACCCAAAAAAAAAAGGAAGGGGGAAAGAGGGAAGAGATCATCACCATGGAAGTGTCCTCTAAACACCATCTGGTGTGCAACAGAAGAGGCAAATTTTTGTTACAAAATACACATTTTCATACAAAAGACATCTTGAAAAACTATCCCTCCCTCTCACATTACAATGCTAAGTAGGATCTGTTGGTTGGTCTTAAGAATTTTGTTTTAACAGGAAAAGTAGTCAAAGCATCACAACAACTGGTACTTTAAGTGGAAACGGATTACGACAGTCTTTGTTTTCACCAGAGTTTAAAAAAGGAGAAAAACAGAATCAGTCTTCATAAGCAGAAAGTGCAACAGAACATCATTTGCTGCATCCTCCTGAACTTCAAAATGTGCTACCGAACTGTCAATTACACAAACAGTTCAGTTGTGACAGTGCCATAAATTCCTAAAACAATGCAAATATTGTGATAAGAAAAGTCCAGTCACCTGGTTCCAATTTTTTCCCCAGTAGTTGCCAAGAAAAACACCAAGGCCATAGAAGTCTATCCCTCAGCTTCCTCAATACGTCCTGGCTGCTGCAGTAAAGAGGTCTGCGGTATTACTGTACTTGTTCCACGAGAGATTCTGTCTTGATCTGTGCTTGTAGACAAGGAGGCCATAGAAATAGGCTGTAACAAACCGGGTGTCATGCTGGAGGAGACAGTCAGGTTGTGTGTAGTGCCCTTAAGTGTGAGATCTTGTGTGGGAAGAAGTGGCTTGAGGATGCTGACAAGACAGAAAGCAGAGCCACTTTTAGGAATAAAATTCACTTTGTTCTTGTCAGGGCAGTAGAAAGCTGGAATTTCATGCAATGGTTTTGGCCTAGAAAAAAGTACAATAGTTTTAAAATTACATTGAACAATTAAAGTCTATCAATGGCAGGTATGTATTGCTGAACACATCATTAGAAACAAGTTGAGATTGAAACCTGAAGTATTTCAGCTACTCGGTAAGGTCTTAATGATACTCAGCCACATGGCAAACGGCAAAATAGTTAGTTTTTCACCCACACTACAAGATAAAACAGCATGTTCTAAGGTAGGCTCTCTCCAAACCCAAGGAAGATATCAACTTCATGCCACAAATCACAAACCCTCTCTATGAACTGGGATATCCAATATGGGAGTATTCTTGATCGCATTCTTCAGAAACGTTCACAACCCAACAAGTTTTGTCCCCTGTGCAGACTCGTTATACAGCAAACCTTGTGAATGAAAAATGGCACAGCAATGTTCTTAATATGACACATCTTAGAGCTGTTTATGATCGTAGAGGGGATTCTGTTTCCTAGACTTTTGCCTCCTTTCACACATCCACCTGAGCGTGGCCCCGATCTCTGTAAAAGATGAGCCCATCTTACTTAAAAACTCAACACTGAAAGTAAAATGTAGTATTCCTGAAGTGGCATTCATAATTAAATATCTATAACCTGAGAAGGAAACGTGGAACACAAATTTAGATCCTGACTTGCAGTTTTGCCATCTCAGTGTGCAATTCAAGAAACTCAGAAACGGCACTCTATTAAAGGCAGAGCTGTAAGGGAAATTGTGGATAGCACGCCAATGCCTTCTAGGTGTTATCTCAAACTTTGCAGTGTAGATCTACAAACCTAATCTAACTCTACTTTCAGACTAAACTATGGGAATCTGTTCTCTTCCTTGCTGGAAAGTAACGATCAAACTTATATTAGTTTTCTCCCTTGTTTCCAGTGCTGTTCTTTAGCCCATAACATCCCCCTCTATTCCATGTGTCTGTAGGACAGTCATATGCACCTCTACCTTCACTCTACTAGGCCAAGCACACCAATCTTTCAGTATACTTTTCTAGGAGGTAACTCTACTCTGAGAAGTAATTCTATTAGTGATATAGGGTATGCTTCCATGTTAGCTGATTCTCCAATTGTCCAGAAAATTCAGCCTTATCTATTATTTTTCCCCCAAAAGACAATCCTGTAAACGTCAAATAGAAATAACATTAAACAAAGGTTGAGCCTTAAATAAATATACTCTGGTGTTAAACATATACAGAATGCAAATACCCAGCATGAGCATTTTGTGTGTGAGATTGCAGCATCTAAGAACTTTTATAGCTAGGTAAAAACTTCTGAATAGGGCTGCTTCACTCTACAGCAGAACAGTCCTACAGCTGTACAGCAAGGGCATCCAAGAAGAAATGCAAATGTAAGTCAAATCACAACAGAATATGTTCTTGGAGCAAGTAAAGACTATCTAATCTGTTGGCAACATAGCTTACATTCTAAAATAGACAGGCAACTGAAATTACTGTAACTCTTTCCACCTTACTATAGAGAGGCCTTAGAGACTTCTCAAAATTCATCTGCAGAGAGCAGAGATGGGAAATATATAAAAGTTGCTATCTATTTATTACTACTTAGATAGCATTATTGAGATAATACAGGTATATGACAATTATAACCAAAATATACTACTTGTGTGATGAAATTTTTAAATATAGGTGAAGATGCTTGCATCCAAATGACATTAGGGTGTAAAAACCTCCACTGAGGAGAGACCTTGTCACTCTCTACAACTACCTGAAGGGAAATTGTAGTGAAGAGGGGGACCAGCCTCTTCTTGGTGTCGAGCAACAAGACCAGAGGAAATGGTTTCAGTCTGCACCAGGGGAGGTTTAGGATGGATGTTAATAAATATTTCTTCACTGAAAGTGTTATCAAACGTTGCAATGGTATGCCCAGGGCAGTGATGGAGTCACCATCCCTGGACATGTTTAAGCAATGTGAGGACCTGGCACTTAGGTAAGTGGTTTAGTGTTAACACGTCAGTGCTGGGTCAAGGGCTGGACTGGATGACCTTTGAGGTCTCTTCCGACCAGATGTATTCTGAGATTCTGTGATAAAAGCTGGCCTTTTCAGAAAAAATAAAAGCATCAAATAGTCAGTGTCAAATTTACTCTTCTGTTACTAAAAGTTTCACAACTACAAAGAAGCAGCTTAAAAACAACATGGTCTTCAGAGTCCAGACTACTGCATGTGCCTGTCAAGCTGTGCCATGTATTATTAGCTGATGCACCTGCATTACATCTTCTCATTACATTTCTCTGTACCTAATTAAGTTCTTCCCCTACTGTCTGCCAGGTAAGAGAGAGTCCCCTCAACTTATGCTTGTTTTAAACAAAGTCTTTCAAGATTTTGGATTTTAAAACAAAATCTCAGCAATAAAATATGTACATATGTGTTAAGTATATAGTCACACAAAACAACAAAGATGAGGCACTAAGTATAGTTTTAGCAGCTGGACTAACAACTTTAATCACACACACAAATACTTTAAAAATATCAATAAACCCATGGGCAACTCCAAACGTTGAATGTTATTTCTTATGTAGTAAAGATCAACTTACAAGCTTTCCTCAAAGACTTTCACCTTCTCACAACCCTCTGGAGGTTCACGCTTGAACACGTAGCTGTTGTTGGGTTTTGGTGAGGTAGCATATTTTGGCAAAGGAGAATTATTCCCATTCTCTGCAGGAACAGAGTGTCTCATTACTTTAGTGTGTCACACTATAAAAAAAACAATACCTATCCTTAAGTGCCCCTCAAATTGAAACTCATTTAATTGTCAATGTTACGTAATTAAGAAACATTTTAATTCACATCCAAGTCTTCATTTGTAAATAAGCTTTCTTATCCCAACCCCTTTGCTCCTTTCTATTTCTCATTACACCATTTTCAGGATCATCTGCAACCTCTGCTCATTCCTGGCCACTTTCAGCTTGTAAATGCAAACCTCCATCTGTGGTCCTGCAGCATCACCATCTAGTCAAGAGAAATGAGCAGAAGCCATATACCTTAGAACACAGAATGGGTTGGACTATATTGAACTATAAAATTCTACAAGTGTATCTCTGAGGATTTCTGGGGGAAAAAGTAATTAAAAAAAACAAACACAAACAGTTAAACTTTTACAGGTGCATGTATGAAATGCTGCATGGCTGCCCCCTTTGTCCAAAAATCACAAAAATACTCAATACAAGCAACAGGACTAGCCCACTTTCCTGTTAACTCTTGCTTTTTCAACTTGCCTAAAGTACTTGATGAATCTATTATATCTAAACAAAAAACTTATTTGGGAGCCACATTCCACAGTCTATCCAGCTTCAATTACAGTGCACCAGGTATGTGTGCAAAAGCAGCACTGGGAGCAATTTAGGAAAAAAAAAAAAAAAAGATCACTTAAAGAAAAATAAAAGTTCAACCATTTCTCCAGATATGGGGGAAACAAACTCCCTCTTCTACTATCTGCTCATGCACATGGCAACAAGTTAAAAGTTCTGCATTGCTGAACTTTTAGTTACGCAGTACCTTTATCTCTGGAATCAGCAAGAAGATCGTCTCTAGAACACGGACTTTCTTCACTGCTTTCATTAGAGACGGTAAGAAATGAGGCTGGAGATACTGACTGGGAGCGGCTGCTGCTGTTACTACCCCTGTCTGCTCCACCAGGTGTTTGGGTATCAATGCTGCGAGTACTACTGCTACGCTGAGCCAACGGAGGTGGTGCACGGTGCCCATCTGGAATATCCTGAGGCTATTAAAAACAAAAGGTATCAGATAGTTGCTCTTCTCTGGTTAGCAGTTTCTTTATATCCAGTAATGCTGGGGGAGCTTGGTCATTTCACAAAACTGTTTTAAGCAGAAAATTTTGTATGTTACACAAAATTCAAACAAACAATAAGACAGGTTTTGAAACAAAGAACAACAGTTTTCAAGATTTAACAAGACCAGAGAATTGCTAAGGTTGGAATGGGACCTCCTGAGATCATCTAGCCCAACAACCCTGCAGTCAACGAGGGCAGTATGTACATGATAATCAAACCTTGACTGAGGCACAATCTCCACGAACAAGTGTTTCCATGACCTCACTAGGCAACTTGCTCCAGTTTTAAGCACATATACAGATATTAAAATAAATTTTTAAAAGACAGAGAAGGAGAAAGAAAAGTGTTTCTTTTTTCATTCAGAATGAATTTTACGTTTTTTTATAAGTCACTACCTTTAGCCCTGTCATTGGACACTACCAGGAGTCCAACTATCTCCTCTTCATTCCTGCACATCAGGTATTTATGCATATTGATAAAATCCCCCTCAGCTTTCTCCTCTCAGGGCTTAACAACTCCATCTCTCTCAGACTTTCCTCATATAAAAGATATTCCAGGCCCCTTAATCATCCTCATGGTCTATAATTTGTGATACTTCATTCCTAAAAATATCTAGAAGTAAAATCAAGGGTAAAAATGGACACATTACACTTTTTCTGGGATGTGGACACGTTTCTCCTGTTTTAGTGAGATTTCTGATTTTATTGGAAAACTAATTACAAAGTAATTAGAGGAAAGTAATCAGAGGAAAAGGTTCAGATGCAAGCTTTAACTCATTGTTTTCCAAAATTAACTCCAAATTTAATTTTAAAAACTGTACAAAATAAGCTTATGACTTAAAAATCTCAAAGCAAAACCAAAATAATTAAAAGAAAGCAATCATGTGGCAGATACATACAACAAGCTGTTCCTCTTTGTCTCCTGTCTCCTTAATTATTATCTCAATCTCCTGATTCAGTCCTTCTACGCTGTTTCGGAATCGTGATCCTGTTGATTTGGTAATGGGTATCACAGGAACAAGGGCACTCTTTGGGATTGGAGCCTGAAGAACCAGAAAATGAGAAAGCAATGTAGACTTACAAAACATAGTTACTATTTCTACTTAGAAGCGAATCTTTAAACAGAACACATCTACACCTCAATATCAAGAATTTACATGAAACTATAGTGATTGTGTTAAAACGAATGCCTTCCATGAAGACACAGACATCCTGAACTTTATTTCAAATTAGTTCTAGGAGGAAAAGCTCAATGCTGCTTTACAAGTGAAGAAATTAACAGCAAACGTTTATATCTAAAATAATTTTGAAGCCTTCAAAATGTACTCACATTCCTTCTGAAGCAATCTGTACCACAACTTCGCCTCCTTCACTGTTGGATTTACTGCTTGCAATTTAATTTAAATTATATTTTAGTAAAAGTCTGCAGTCACCTACAGTAGCATGACACATGCTGAAGGAAAACTATTCCACAAATGCAAAACTGCACTATGATAGAAATGACAACCAACATAGTGACTATATTAATTAAGCCAGAATAAAGGTTGACAACACAATTCAGGAAGACTCCCACAGAAAGACTAAAATCCCAAATGCTTCAGAAAGAACACTTTAAAAATATCCAGTGTTTCAAGCATGCATGCAAACTCCATTCTCAGAAAACAGGTTACTGAATTTTTCTAAAGCCCCTTTTGGTCCATCACAACTTCTTAAAATTTCCCCTTCTCTCCACTAGCACCCTTCCTGCTCTTAAATGAAACAAAACAATAAAAAAAAAAATCATGCTGGAATGATTAGAAGATTCTGGCCCTTAACTTCAACACATCCTGCTGGTGATCAAGCAGCGCACTACTACAGATAACAGAAGCCTTCCTGCAAACATTTAGTTCAATTCAAAGAACAGCATGTCACTTGAAGTCCCAGCAGAATCTGTGTAAAACTCCTAAACTCTATCACCTAGTGTGCTGTGTCCAAAAACATCTTTCCTGCTGATAGAATTATGGTAGCATTCTAACCTGGTTGGTCAAAGCAGTTTGTGATTTGCTTTTTTGGGTGTTTCTTTATGTGGGTTTTTTGTTTGATTGATTTTGTTGCTTGGGGAGGGGTGTTCTTGTTTGGGGGTTTGGAGGGGTTTTTTGTTGGTTTTGTTTTGTTTCTTGAGGTTTTTTGGTTAGTTAATTCCCCCCAAGACTGTGCATAGACAGATCAAAGCATTGTGACTTCACAGACACATTCTCAAAAACCATGTCAAGTTTTTCTGGCAGAAAAGCTACCCTAGAAAAATTAAGGTATCAAGTCTAAGTACAGATCATAATGCATACTTATTCGCACAATCACAAATATCTCGGCGAAACTTAGGAACTATATTGGTTTTGCTTTACTGAAATATTAGGATAGGTACCAAAAAAGGAGACATTCACATGGACTACAAAAGTTTCTGTTCAAGAAATGCTTGTGACTCTCTATGAGAATGTTTAGTTTTTGTTGACATAACGGCCAAACTTGGAAAGACTTTCAAACGTATTGCCTCAAGTTAAAAAAGAGAAAATGGAAACCGCTGGAATAGAGCCAAAAAATTATGAGAAAGCTACCCTCTTAATTCCAGTTTTTCCATTGCATTAACCCTGAGAATAAAGGAAGATACCATTGGTTTGACTACTGTTTACTGAATTACTACTTGCAATTAATTAAAAATTCAACATACTCAGAAGCACCCAACGTCACCTGAAGAGACTGTGGCTTCTCTGCAAACCCCACTTCCTGTAAAGCAAGGCAGAATGGAACGTTTCTGGAATCATGAAAAAGCACTACCAAAAAAATATATAACTGCAGTGGAAAAGAATGTCAGCAGCAAGGATGTGACCAAGTTCCTCACCAAGCATTTCCTGATTCTTAACTCCTATCCTGAAGCAGACAAACAGGAATAGTTAATACACTTATTCCACACTGTGTATTTTTTCCCTTCAAACAAAAATCAAAGAAAGAAAAACTGAACACTGGCTGGAGACTTGGTTGGTAAAAACCATTATAAAAATGTTGGTACAACTTAAGAACTGTGGCAAAGCTTAAGTGTTTAGTAGTATGGAAGAAAAGAGGAAGCAAACTCCCTCAAACTGATTCTATTCTACCTAAAGAGCAAGACACCTCCAAAACACCTCCCTCTACTCAGCTCTGGTGAGACCCTACCTGGAGTACTGCCTCCAGTTCTGGAGCCCCTATTACAAGAGGGATATGGACGTGCTGGAAGGTGTCCAAAGAAGGGCCACGAAGATGATCAGAGGGCTGGAGCACCTCTCCTATGAGGACAGACTGAAGGAGTTGGGGTTGTTCAGTCTGGAGAAGAGAAGGCTCCGAGGTGACCTCATTGTGGCCTTCCAGTATCTGAAGGGGGCCTACAAGAAGGCTGGGGAGGGACTTCTCAGGCTATCAGGTAGTGATAGGACTAGGGGGAATGGAATGAAGCTGGAGGTGGGGAGATTCAGGCTGGATGTGAGGAAGTAGTTCTTCACTGTGAGAGTGGTGAAGCCCTGGAATGGGTTATCCAGGGAGGTGGTTGAGGCCCCCTCCCTGGAGGTGTTTAAGACCAGGCTGGATGAGGCTCTGGCCAGCCTGATCTAGTGTGGGGTGTCCCCTGCCTATGGCAGGGGGTTTGGAACTAGATGATCCTTAGGGTTGGAAGGGACCACGACTGATACTATGAAACAGATCACCGGGTCTCTCTGTGAAGGGACTACTGAGGCAATCTCCTGATGCATTTGCTCAGTCCTGTCAAGAATCCTACTCTTTGAACTCAGAAATCTTCATATGACCTTCTAGAGTCAACAAACGCAAGTTTCCTTCAAGATGGGATTGTAAAAAACCCCAAACTTCTGAATACTCTAATCACCAACTGCGTTTCTACACAGTCCTTCCAACAAATCCTGAAGGAACTGAGCTGCTTGCCAAAAATTCTAGTTTAGCAGCTCCCTAGAAAAGAATGAGAAAGCCTAGGAACTTTGCACTTGATGCCTGCAGTTACAGATTTTCACTCTAAATGTCATTAATCTAATCCTTTGTCTTCTCTTTTTGAAGACTTGTGCAACTTCCCCCTTCAAAAGTAGCTCAACACAGCTGGCACAACATTTACCAAGAACAACAATGGTTTGTCTTGTAATAGAACACTGGAAAAGATACTTTGTCTCTGTTTATATTTTCTAGTCTGTTTCACAAGCCAAAACCTAATTATCTGTTGTGCAACTCTAAAATTTGGCAGATTGCAGAAGACCTCCATACAAGAAGTAAAATTTGCCAAGAAGTAGTATATACATAACTTGCGAGGGGAAAATATTTTTCCGAGTAGGAGCATCACTGTTCATTTTAAAAAATTAGAAATCATTAACATTGGGTATGTTGAAGTGGCAACAGATTAGCATTCAGAAACCTACAGTTTTGTAGAATACCAAGCTAAATTTGTTATACTGGGTGTAAATCTACAGCAGTACCAAAGGATCTACACCAGGAGTTCCTCAGTGTACCTTTTTCCTCCCCACCCTGAAATGCCTCAACTGCCCATAGGTACAAAATAAATTTTCAAACAAGTTGTACAAATTTGGATAAAATATCTTCAACTATTTTGACATGCCTTTTTGTTACCAGTTTTCACACACTTACTCCAAAACCCCTAGAAAAGAACTGTGCCATTTATTTGGTTCATTTTTACTTCATTATTTTGGACTGTTCTGACTTGAGCTACAGCAGTCATTAAGATTAGCAGCATGCTACTCAGCATTTGTACTTCAGTAAAGCAGAACAAATTGCAGGAATTTGCACAAATTCGAACTGTTCTTCTGCTATACAGAAGAGGAAGAAGAAAGTTTGTCTCAAGATTTAAATTGCTTGAAGAATTCCTAAAGAGTGCATGTGTAGTTCTCCTTTCTATTTTTTATTGCATCCTTTATCAGAATGTCTAAGTACCTGTAGAGTAGAACTCATGCTGCTGTCACAACAGCTTCCCCCCCTTGCCTAAACTATTCCCAGAAGGATGGAACAACAGAAAGGAAACTTTTCAGAAACAGTTTTCAGAACAATGCTAATTGCATTTCAGGAGTAACTTGGAATATGACTACATTTACAGAGAAGCTTCACAGCTGAAATACTTTCTCATTTCATAGAACTGACAATTCAACAGTTCTTTTCATTTACATTGACTTGCAAAACAATTGTGAGCCATTTGTTCTTTTTGTAACTTTAAAAAAAAAGTATGCATGTCATAAAAATATATTCATAAGATTATCAGTAGAGAAAAAAGGTTTTCTTCTGAAAAAATAACTGAATTTCCCTATTGCTTTTCCTAAAGCAAAAACAGACTTCAAAAAACAATCTGTCTAAAAGCCTGTAATTTTTCCCACCTGAATATCAACTGAACTAAAATATTACCTATGTACCTGACCTATTTAAATACTCTTGAGTTAAGACTAAAACTTCACTTAGAATATGCAGTTACCGCAAAATCAAAATTTTTGGAGTGATTAATATTATTTGGAGTCTTCACAGCGTGATAAATAACAGTGAAGGAAAAAAAATCCTACAAAGGCTGAATGAAGCCATTGGAGTATAAACACTTTTAACAGAGTATGTAAAAAACCCTTTAAATAGCTTTCTGTCAGGTAAGCCCTTTCAATCAGTTCTGCATAGGATTAGACAAGTGCTATTGTTGAGCCACAAAATGTAATCACCAAAATCTATAATTTATTTGAGGGTATCACTTTACCACCAGTTTGGTCTATGCCATATTCTACATGCAAATTCATAACTGTTACAGCAATGTGTAACAAAAAAAAAAAAAAAGATAATTTATGGGTTTATATTAAACTTATTGGTCATCTTTTTGTAGAGTCTACAGAATTCACTTTAAGAGTCTTGCTTTAAGGAAGGATCTAACTATCTGAAGTTCCCAGAAAGAGGGAGTTCAAAGCTAATCCAGACAAGAAACAAAATTGAAACTGACCTGTTTCATAGAATTTACCTACAGCTACAACGTATTTAGCTATATGCTATTTCTCAGTTCCCTTTAAGGCACATCACAACCCGGAAAGGAGTTAAAAATAGCATTAGCTACCTACTACATCCCAAAACAACACATCCTTACCTGACTGTGGTTAATAGCTACATGGTTACCATGAAATGGAGGATGTCTTTCTTTATCGCGATGATGCCTACTGCTGTGTTTGCTTCTCTGCAACTGCTGACGCAATTTTGCAATCTAAAAAGGGAAAATTCACATTAGATTTCATAAGATATATTCAATGTACACACACAATTTCATCAATTTATTCTGTCACTGGGTTAAAATTCCCACAATGTTCATAATTATTGCCAGAACTAAATCAGATGCAAGGTCTTGCAAACCTAACATGTTAGCTATCTCATCAGCTAAAGCCCAGAAGATATCTCTGAAGGTTTAATGAAAGCATCTGAAATAAAGCTTGAAAGTAGTTTGGTCACTGCTGTATTTCCTCCTCTGATGATGGCCACTTGCACTTGACACTTTCTTTGCCACATATTTAGATTAAAAATTTTAATAGTCCTTCATTATTATATGAAAATTGTAATAGTCTTTAGTCTTTCATTACTATATGAAATTATTATCAACAGCAATTTCTTATTTTTAACAAACCCACCATCTGTATAATAAACCAAAGCAGTACAGTATTCATGACTTCCTGAAAACCCAGGGTAACAGTGCATACCAGTAAAAAATTTAATCCAAAACATTTCTGACCTCCTTGAGTTGTTCATTGCTGCCCCATGATGATGAACGTTTGTGCGAGCTTTTCTTCTTTTCTAAATATTCTTCAGCCCAGGCACTTTCTGTCTGCATCAAGAGGATTGCAGATTTTAAAAACAACTACTTCCTACTTTCTGGCAGAATATTTTGAGATCAATTAAAAGAGAGAACAGTGTTAGGATTCACTAGATTCAGAACTGCGAGTGAAAAGTAGTCACTTCTTAGAAGTCCTTCTGATTAGTAACATCAAAGCTTGGAGAAAAGCTATATAACTTTAGAAAAGAAACCAAATAAACCCCACAAACACACATGCCAAAAAAAAAAAAAAAAAACAAACAACAAAAACCAAGCAACCAAATCTACTTTCAGATCTAATCTAATACAGGAATGTACTAGTTACTCTTACAGATCATTTTGCATAATGCAATATTAACAGCCAGACACACCACAAGCTGTTATAGAGCTCTGGAGAATCAGAAGAACTGCTGAATTTGGGGGAGATGTTATTTTATTCCTGACACGTTATCAAGGGTAACTTGGTTGTAACACCTGTGAAAGCCTGCACCAGTACAGCTTAAATTCTGTTCTTGTTCATAAAAATGAGGAAAAGGCAAGGCATATAAACACCAAGTATTGCAAAGCAGGGAATTAATTTATAATGCCTCCAGTTGTTGTCTCTGTCTAAGCAGAAAGCAACACAGGAAATACTAAGTAAGTTTCACTATACCAGCATTTGCATCAACATTTAATAAAGAAACTTGCAAATACACTGTGGTGAAAAAGTTCTCAGAAATTCAAAGCATCATTAAGATAAACTGCAATTAAGGTAACGAAATGTACTGGCAAGCTTCATGTACAGCTTGTATTCCCACCTAATCATGTCCAGAATGCTTGCTGTTTTAGCAAGTCTCCTCCTACTTACTCCCTGTGTTTTGCTTGTATTACTTATTTTCAAGAAACACAAGCCCAATAGGCAGTAGACAAAAGATTTCTATTTCTCTAGATTCATAAAGTATGACTACTTGCTTATTAGCTGTTACCACTCCCATGCTTTTTCCCTGTTCTAGAATTACAAAGAGAAATGAGTTTAAGGCTAAATTTATCACAGATAGTAGAACACTTAAGAAAAGTCTAATAGACAAAAACTTTGCAGTTTAACTTGTATTTTGTAATTCCTAAAGAAAAATTAAGTTTGCTCTGTATTTGTGACATTTCAAACAACCACAGACAAATCCAAACTGGTTTGATTCAAAGGAAAACACCTACCAGGTCACAGCTGTTTTGACAGCACTTAAAACCAGTATTTGCATGCATGAATTCTAGTCAGACCCTAGGACACTCAATAATACACTTAAATATTCTGCATGTACATAATTCAGTCTGGCTTTAGAGGCAGGTTTCATCAAAACTGCCAAAGCAGGAGTCTGATACACAGTCTCCACATGGCCTGGGATCTCTCTCAGTTCTCATCTACAACCTATGGGCATCTCTATGATGACCTGCAAACTGAACCGCTATCTCTTGCCAGTCTGCTTCCTAAATGACTACTCCTCACACCAGAAATCTGCAGAATTAAGTTATCCTACTTACTCAACTTGAAAATCTCTTACAGCTGAATAGATTCAATTTATGTTGTCTAAACTTTTGAAATCTGAATTTCACTTTAGACTTCGTGAAATCTGGAATTACACACTGGAGCCAGAATACCTTGCAAGTGAAACTTCATCCAAATACCATGTATTCAGAAATGCTAAAAAATATAAATGGAGAGCCTACACTAACTATTGCTAATCACATTTTCAACTTGTCCCTAGCTCAAATGGTTGCTCTCAAGCACACCAGAAAGATTAAAAGCAACCATGTCTCATCAGTGTCATATCAACACAAGTTTGGATGTAAAGATGTATGTCTATATCCCAAAGTTTTCCACTCATTTGACAAATTTTAAATTAGCAAGTGCAAATACGTCATTCTATTTCCCTCAGCACTATACTAACATCAATCACCACTAAATATATTCATTCTGCAGAAATATTCGATATCCTTTACAGTCTTTTTATTAATCTTTGTGAATATGTTTCCCCTTATATCTGAAAGCCTCACTACCATAGCTGCTTGATGTGTCAGAACTGAAAGAAAAAGATAAAAGAAAAACATAAGCCAAACAGGAAAATACACATTTTATAAAAGCCCACCCAAGACCCAGTTAAAACCAAAACTAAGATGACAGATCAACTGACTATATCAAATACTTTGGCAGTAGCATAGTGTGGTAGTTTGGCCCTGGCCTAGGAGCCAAATGCCCACAAAGCCACTCTATCACTCCCCTTCCTAAATGGACAGGGGAAAAATAACAAAAGCTAGTAATAAGACAGAATTAATTAATAACAGTAATAAACAGAACCAACAGACCACGTGGAAGCAAAAGCAGAGAGAGAAAGGGATGTTAGTCTCTACTTTCCATCAGCAAGGACAATGGACAGTCTCAGGAAGCAGGGCTCTCTAAGCTTGGTGGTTCCTTAGGAGAACAGATGCCCACAGACAAATTACCCCACTTTTCACTTCATTTCAGATCTGAGCTGAAGTTTTATGGCTCAGGCTGGGTCAGCTGGCTCAGCCATGCCCCCTCCCAAGATCTTGCCCATCCCTCAGCATACTCTTGGGGCGAGGAAATATTGGAAATACGCAGCCTGGATACTTATTCAACAGTAGCCAAAACACGGGTGCATTATCAACTACTGCTGCAAAACACAGCACTAAAAGGATGCTTTGAGGATAATTAATTCCAGCTCAGCCAAACCAAATACACATAGAAGTATAGCTATTTTGAAAAAAGTATTATAAGAACTCAAATATCAAAACAAATGGCTAAGGCACCCAAGACTGGTTTAATTCTGCCCATCAATTATGCCTTCTAATAGCCTAGTATGAATAGCAATTTCTCGTATCTCACAGGCCTTGTATATCAATATTCTCCTACTCCTAATATGTTTATTTTTTTAACCCCAACTTCTAAACATTTTTCTGATTCATTTCCCTGCACAGAAAGCTTGTTTATCACAGCTCTCCTTTCTTCACCAGCTTCTATTTCCATCCTATCCACACAAGCATATTCCCCTAAAACAAACACCCCACAACTTACACTTCAACTGACCAAGTCTTTGACTGTGGTACTTTTCTACAGGTGGTGTAGATCTTGAGAAGGCCATACAATACAAACAGCATACATATAGTAACAATCAATGCTGCAGATGTATCTGCTCGGTATCCTACACATTTTGAGTAGAAAGCACACTGAAACATGGCCACGTTTTTGTTATTGTTACCAAACCAAAGGCAGGCTCAAACCCAGTTATGTTCTATATGCTGTCAGTTTCTCTTCCAACCACATTTTGCTTATGTTACTGGAATTGACAGAGACATATTGCTGAAAGAATGCTCTAGGAAAAAGTGATTTAAAATCTGATATGGCTCTTGTGCTCTATAAGTTAGAGAAACCACTGCAAGACTGCATTTGCATAAGGTAAGTTGAAACACTAAAATATTTTTACAGAAATATCCATCTTAAACAACTTCTGTATAAAGTTGGATACCATTTAACAACAGCTCCCTGCAAGGGGAATAACAACAGAACTATCATAAGCATACAACTCTTGTAACACCAGTTTAATTCAACTGTTTGTTGAGTCTGTCTTTACATGTGGCATAGGATTGAACTACTAAAGGCTTATGAAACTTTGTCAAGTTGCTGAAGGTGAGTATTGAAGACTTTCACAATCAGAGGACAAAGAAAATAGCATGACAAAGGCCATAATGACTTTTACACAGGCACTACACAAAGGTTTTTTGTTTTTATTCAGTTTTAAGACAGATATATATATATATATATAAAGAGTCCTAAGTTCTCTTGTATAAATTTAAACTAAGTAATACTTAACACCACTGTGATCTAGTGTACCACACACTGTAAGAATAAAACAGATGTGCAATACACTAATGGTTTTCTGAGACAAAGAGGAGCTCTTAACAGATAGTACAGTTGACACATTTCTTAGAGAAGAACACAAATAATTCACATGTGTAATAGCAAAGTTAGGATTCCTGCAATTTGAAAGTGAATAGAAACTTAGAAGTAAGAAAGTAGAAGCAAATGTTTTTGAGGGAAAAATTTTGTCTATTTAAATCCTGTCTTCACATTTAAATACTTCAATTACAAAAATCTACCCTACCTGTGTGGCTTTGTCTCTCATACATGGAACAGCTTGTCCATGATTATCACGAGGCCACTGTCCAGCAAGGTATGGAGCAGCAAGTGTATCCAGTGAGGAAGTCCGGCGAATAATACTGGAAGGGCTTGATGAAGGTGGTCTTGATTTGTCAGCTAGAATAAAAATACTCAATTAAGATCTCTGTCTTGCTTTCTTCCTAATGGTTTGAATTGCTTATAATAAATCATATTAAACCAAAACTATTATGTTCTTAAGTATACAAGAAGATATTTTAAATACAGGAATTAAATTTGCTTTTCCAGGTTCTGTATAGTTTTAATAAGCAATGAAATATGCTTTTACAGTATCCTTAAAACATGCTTATGTCACAAATGTTGCATTGGCACTCACACACCACCACTTATTCCCTCAAAGTTGTAACAGTCATTGGATTCTTAAATGATGAAGGCTTTTAAGATATAAAAATAGCTAAGTTCCCTCATACACAAAAGCTAACAAAGAAAATACATACTCAACTTTCCCAATTTAATGTTTAGTTTGTCCCACTATCCCTTTACCCTTAATCTACTTTAATTCAAAGAACACCATACATCAACGTGTTTTATTAACCATTCAGTATATGATGTATGGCAGATTCATGAAGAATTAGATCCAAAAGTCAACTCTGATAAGCTAATGCTTTACATTTTACAAGATAATCAAGACATCTCCTCCTTCCCTGCTACTTGGTAACTACACTGATGTCTGCCTGACACTATACCTTCTGCAACACCTCATTTTCAGTATTTACATCAATAGTACTTTTCAGAAGTTTATAGTATGTGGAATGCAACAAGGAAAGCTAAGGCCCTCTTACAATTAAATGTGCCAAAGGATGTGAAAGAACAATAAGAGCTTATTCAAATACATCAGTTAGAAAAGGAAGGCTAGGGAAAATGTGAGCCTACTGGTGAATGAAGTGGGTACCGTGGTGAAGAGAGGGAACAAAAGAAAATGGAGCTTGCTTCAGTCTTTGCTGCTAAGATCAGCACCAGGAACCCCAGTCCCTGGAGGTAAGGTAGAAAGTCTGGAGGTAGGAAGACACTCCCTTAGTCAAGGAGGACTGGATTTGAGATCATCCAGGCAAGCTGGATACCCACAAATCCATGAGCCCAAGTGGGATGCACCCATGAATGCTGAGGCAGATGGCCAGGGTTATTGCTAAACTACTCTTCAGCTTTGAAAGGTCATGGAGGGGAGGTATCCAAGGACAGGAGAAAAGCCAATGCCACTCCAAGCCTGAAAAAGAGCAAGGAGGAAGACACAGGAAACTACAGGCCAGTCAGCCTCACCTCCATCCCTGGAAAGGTGTTGGAACAGCTCATTCTTGGAGGTAATCTCTAAGCACATGGAAAAAAAAAAGAAGGTTATCATGCTTGACCAATATGATAGCCTTCTATGATGGTGTGACCAGCTGGTAGATAAGGGGAGGGCTGTGGAAGTTGTCAACCTTGACTTCACCAAGGCTTTTGACACTCTCCCATGACATCCTCATAGGTAAACTTAGGAAGTGTGAGTTTGACAAGTGAACAGTGAAGTGGATTAAGAAATGGTTGAACAACAGAGTTCAGAAGGTTGTGATGAGCAGTGCAGAATCTGATTGGAAGACTAAATAGCGGTGTTACCCAGGGGTCAGTACCAAGTCCAGTCTTCTTCAATGTCTTCATTGATGACCTGAATGAAGGAATGGAATGTACTCTGAGCAAGTTTGCTGATGATACAGAACTGGGAGGAGTAGCTGATACATCAGAAGATTGTGCTGCCATTCAGCAAGACGTGGACAGGCTGGAGAGTGGGCATAAACTGTAACACAGGAAGTTCTACCGAGATGTAAGGAAAAACTCTTTTACCTTTGCAGGTGACAGAGCACTGAACTCTGAGAGGATGTACAGTCTCCTTTGAAGATTTCCAAAACACACCTGGATGAATTCCTGTGCAACCTGATCTAGGTGAACATACTTTAAGCAGGGGGAGGCTAGTCTAAATGATCCCCAGAGGTCCCTTTCAACTCCTTACCATTCTATGGTTCTGTATAATAATTCAGATACTAACAGGAATCCTTACTGAAAAAGGCTAAATATAACAAGCACATGAAGTAACATGAGAAATAATATAGTTAAGAACAAGAAGTTGCATCTATCCCATCTGTCAACATCTTAAAGTGGCAGAACACTATACTGCCATCTAATAACTACTGTAAAGAAAGGTTCCTCAAAATAGTAACCAAAATCTGTTAAAGAGACTCACAAATAGTAAAGACTCAGGGTTTAGAAACACACATGCTCATACATTAGTTGTTACTAGCTAGTCTAGGTATAAAATACAAGATCACAATGATCTAAGCTTTCCATCAATTCATCTACTCCATAAAGAACTATATCTGAAAGGATTGTGTATTAATCTTACCTATAATGAATACACAGGCATAAAACAAATGGCTAGAACACAGCAAAACCGATACAGAGATCAGATGGAAGATTTACAAGAGCACTGGAAAAACTCAAGCTGTATGTCCTTCCTGCCTTAGGATTAATTCTACATTATAAGTATAAATAACACAGCAATTAGTATTTTACATAAACTCATTTATAGTCAAAAGAAGTCATGTCTGATTAGTGCCTGACTGCTAGTCAAAACAAGAACATTGACATCAGAAATCCAGAATTCAATTTCTAAGCAGCTTCAATCTACTGAAGATACATAAATATTAATAAAACTTTTAAAGTACAGATTTCAGTAGTGTGGACATGTTAGTGTTTTAGAACACCAGTTTTTCAAATGTAAGTCTAATGACACTATACTAAATATGCTTATGCAAATTTTGCAATAGAAATGTACACAGTCAAGCACGGTATTTCAATTCAACCACAAGGTAGTAATTATTAACACGATAATCAGCTACATTCACATAATGCAGACCAAAAATCTCACCTGTTTTATTACTTCTGCTAGTGCCAAAAAAGGTAAAATCTTATGACTGAGCTCACAGCAGATATGCTATCAGGGAGTGGCAGCAAAACCCAATTTTGTATTTCCCATATACTTAAGACACAAACTAATCCAAGAAATTCTGACTACCGCCATTACCACATAGCGCACCAAAGGGTCTGTTTGTATCAGAAGATTTCAAAACTATTTCTTTTGTCTATACCATTGGGAAATGTGGCATGCTAATGCAAAGTGTCATTCCTTAAAAATTACACTTGCTTCCAAGCTGAAATCAAGCATGTTACTTGTCTTGGGAATAGCTACCATACTCTCCCTATTTATTTTGCTTCTGAATTATTTTTCTCCTGTTCAAGAAGCTTCTCTACCAAGGGGAAAGAGAAAAGATATGGAGGGGGAAAAAAAAATAAAAAAATAAAAAAATCAGGAAGTGCATGTAGTCAGTCACATCATCTCCAAAGCCACTGGAGTAGTCAGCTTCAAAATTGAAGCTGCAGAAACTATTATCCTCTCCCCTCCCCCACAAAACAAGTGTATAGTATTTTGCTGGATAAACAGAAAACTGAAGAGCCTGTTTACTATTTAAGTCAAAGGGAAGCTGCTCATTGCAAGGCACAATGCACAAACACTCTCCTCTAGTTAAAAAATTCCTTCAAGGAATTCCGTTTTCAGATTCTGCTGTTGACTTTCTGTTTACTTTCACTCAGATGGGGCAAAGATGTTTGAATATGTTTTTATTACTTTTCCACCTCTGCAATATGTCTTCCTGCAAAATGTCAATGTCTACTACACTACTCTTGCCATTTCACAACATTTCAATGGGAATGTATACAAGGTTTTCATTGCACTTTCCTCTGCAGTACTTGAAGCAAGTGCTCAGCTGCTGTTTTTCCTTGATGTGACCTACATAACAAGAGATCTGCCTCCATAGAGAGAACAGTTACAACAGCTGTGTCTGATGAAAAACAATGGAGCTGTTTCATCAAATAGATGCTTCTTAAACATTAGATCTGTTTTAACTGGCCTGATTATCTCTTTAAACCAATATTTGTGATAAATGTCAACCCTCCTGTCCATCACCACTGCTCTAAGTATATTTAGAAACAAAGTCCTTTTGCAATCTGGCTTCAAACAAAGCAAAATAATCAAACAAAACAAACAGAATGTACACAATACAAATCAACAAAGTCTGTAATGTGGGAAAATAACAAGCACGTTACCCCGTCTTCACAAGTCACTGCAGTACAACTGACCCACAGCAGCTGCTACATGTAAACCAGTATCACACACATTCATTGCAATAGTGAAGTTAGGCACCTCTGAATGCAACTTAGCAGCCTAACAATATGATTGAAGAGCAAAGCAAATAAATAAATGCTTACCAAGAAGTAACTGAAAGACAGGAAAGAGACCACTAACCAGGGGGATAAGGGACAGGTCTTAACATAAAATTCTTACAACTATAATTACAACTAAAAAAGGAAATTAGCGTCAGAATATCTTTGAAATACCTCAGGGACACACACACACACACACAAAAAAAAGAGCAAAGGTCTTATACATAAGAAGATCTTATGAGACAAAACACTGGAAATCCATCTTTGAATTTTTCAGGAAAAAATTAGAACTAGTGTTAAAAGTGCAATACAAGGATTACTGTTAAGTGTAGCAATGAAGATAGATCTTGCAGTCCTGTTGATATGTTTCTACATACTTGAAATGAAAATTTTGAGGGAAAAAAAAAAATCCAACAAAAACAACTCCAGAGAAACATTTTCAAACAGACACAAGAGTATAAAAGCAAACTAGCAAGCAGCAGGAAGAGCCACTGGAAAAGCAGAGGACAGCAATGACCTCACAAAATTCCCTGACTGTTCTCCAACAAGAGCTTTTTTATACAGGTAGGATATTCAAAAAAGTGCAAACGAGTATGACCCAACTAGCTTCTCTGGCACCCTTACCTACAGCTGACCTTTTTGTTGTGTTTCAATCAGGCTTTTCCTCAGAAAGGGCATTCAGGGGATCTCTCCCATGGCTGGCTGTCTTCTCCCCAAACTCAAACAATACATCTGAGGGAATTCACCTACTTTTTCATGTTTTGTTGCAAGTATTCAACAAAGTCAGACACTATTAAGAACAAACATGCAGTATAGTGCATGTATTCTGTTTGGAAGACAATCCTGGCTATCATTGTTACATAAATGTACAAGAACTACTCACACTTTAGCTTCTAGTAATTCAAAACACTCCCTCTGTAGAATTACCGAATTAATGTTGTTATACAAAACCAATCCTCAGAAAGCTCAAGACATTCAAATAACTTAGTTACAGTGAATGAAAACATTTTAAATCCAAAAAACCTCCCCCAAATAGATGGCCACAAGAAACCTAAGTATGATGCTGCAAAATTCACTTTGTGTACCATTTGTTAAACAGCTTAGGTAAGCAAAGCAAGCATTTAACAGCAGAGAGTCTTCTGTACTCTCTTATGATACATTAAAGTGATTCACAACTACTGCAGAACCTTGGTAGTTAATTTGGACAACTGTGCAGCTATTATTGTCACCACCAAATAATCAAAATAAATTCTATAGTGAAAATTAATGGGGTGATGGAATTCCATTCCTTCTCCCTAGTGCAAAGAAGGGTTCACATCTGTAAGACTTTCCAAAATATTGTTTTAACAATTTTCATCATTTCCTTTCACACGGGTAGGCTTTAATATTACTCTTGGATGGAGTATTTTAAACAATTAAAGCACATCATAGCTTCAGATTAACTGATTATTCTCCTTAACCTTCAGAGTCTAATCATACAATACCATCAATGGGAACACACTAGAAAGCTCATCATCCAGTAGATAAATGTCTCTCAACCTCAAGTCACTTGAAAGGGTCAGTAAACAACTGCTATAGCTCTGGTCTTGACTGTCTTGTCCACACAGCCTAGTACATTATAACTGAGTTAACTGTTCCAAGATTATGTGTTTTATAGAAGAGCACAAATACCAAGATCACACTTGATCTTTACTCAGTAGATAAACCAAGATAAAAATAACAACAAAGGTAAAGAGTACACTTCTCTGCATCATTCTGCAACAACCTACTAGTAAGCTCCATGTTCTCAGCTACCACCAAGCTTTCTCACCTAGATGAATTACAGACTTGCATTAATTCAGTCTCTATCAAGCACTGGACTACACAATACAAATGCTAAGCAATATTAAACAGGTTTATTTTGCATTTGGGGCCAATACAACTACTGCTTTGAAAATTAAACACATATAAGGAATTAGACACTATTTTCACACATCTTGTAAAAAGCAAGTGGAGCAATTTTAACACAGTAAAGTGTTTCTTTCTACATGACAATTCTTAAACCCAATAAAGAAGTGAGCATGGTTTCAAAAGGCTTCTATGCAATGACCTGAAGACAGCGCAATTTTTCCACCCTAAGTGGTCTGATATGGGCATCTTGAGCAAGAGTTTCTATAAAGTTCACAGGAAGAAAATTGGGGTTTGTGATGTGTGTTAAATCTTTCAGATTACTGATTAACAAGAATCTCAAATGAAGAACAGTCGTCAAATCAAAACCTCTGAATATAACCTTAAACTCCACATTACTTTCATGAGGAAAGCAGAAAATCCAATTCAGGACCTAAATGCCTTTGTGGCACTGCCCTCTTACACTGCAAACAAGCAGACATATGGTAACCTTGAAGTAAAGTCTGAATAAAGAAGAAGAAGAAATAATTAAGTCACATTGGCATTAGCGTTAAGTACCATACCAATTAGTTACAACTTTCTAATTTGGCAGCACCATTCCCAAGAGCAAGAATAGAAAAGAATTAAAAAAACACCAACATGGTAGTCTGGTTATAATAATTATTTTAGAACCTTAGGGGAAGCAGAATTGTAAAACGGCACTGTGTTCTGCATGTTAGTCCACATATTAGTCAACTTCATTGTGTAGAGTACCACATGCAATTCCATGGTATTTCAGAAGTCACAGGTTTTGTTTCCAGATTTGAGGTCCTTACTCAAAATGTATGGCTGATCCTTTGTGTTAAACTTCTATCCTCGTAAAAAATCGTATTTTACATTTGTTACCTTCAAACAGAGGCCACATATTGTTCAAGTTTCAGGTATCCCTCCAAGTATGTTTTAACTATTAAAAAACGTTAAAAGGCAGTTTGTGGCAAAATGTACACTGATCCCACACTTTTCTATCTTGGCTGTTGCGCTTGTCATCACTTTCAAGTTCACAAAACCTGATGCAGAGCTCACGATGAAAGTAATTACTAAGATACATATTGAATACGTTCTGCCCTACATCTATATACAATGTCTATAATGCTAGCTATTTTTTTAATCCCACAGACACAGATCAAAACTACATACCATTTGGCACGAGATGCAAAGAGATGTGAAGGCTTCACAACAGCTCCCAAACACCAAATTCATTATAAACTTGTACTGAAGTATTTCAAGTACATCTCCTACACCACTGACTGACTCTCATCTGCAAACCTTCGGCACTATTTGCAGAAGTGCTACAAGGAGTGGCTACAATTCCTCACATAGCATGCTTGGCTTTCTCTGTTCCTCTTCTACAAGCCAGAAGCAACAGAGCAGTAACAGAAGCCGTAAGCTCTTCACCACACAGAAACCTTCAAATGCTGCCACCAGCCACAGAAGGCTCGCAGACCACACGGGGCCTCTATCTCTACCTCTCTCCTCGGGAGTACGGCGCGCCCGGAGGCACATCACCGGCGAAGGCCAGCTCTGATCCCAGCCCTACCAACCCGCAAAGCGCTGCCCGAAACTCGGCCACACCAAGCCACCTAGCCCAGCCGCCCGGGAACTGTCCTTTGCTGCTAGGCACAGCCCCCCCCCCCCCCCCCCGGCGACCCAGGTAACGCTCTGGCCGCGAGCCTTCCCGTCCTCTGGTAGCGGCCGCGCGCGCGCACCTCCCGTCAGCAACGGGCGGGCGGGCAGCAGGTGCGCTGCGGGGACAGGGTGACAGCACAGGAGCGCTCACCTTTGCAGACAGGGGAGCTGGGGCTCTTCCTCTCCGGGGAGCTCCTGCCTTGCTCCGGCGACTGCCGCCGGTGCCGGACTCTACCAGTCGCTGTAGCGCTGCCCTCCGGCAACGGAGACACCGGAGAAGAGCAAGGTGAGAGCCCGCAGCCCAGCGACGGCGGGGGAGGAGGGGGTGGTAAGTGGTGGGGCCGCGGAGGGCTTCCCCGCGGCCCGCCAGCACGCGTGGGGCTGTCCCGCGAAGAGGCGGCGGAGGCCGCTGAAGCGGCGGCGCTGCTTCCCCCTCCCCCGGCGTCTGCGTGGCCATGGCGGAGCCGCCGCGCCCGCTGTTGCCTCCGCCGGTGGGCGCCGCGCGCGTGGGGCTAATACTACGCGAGGCGGGCGCCGCGCGTGGGAGACTCCCGCCCGGAGCGCTCGTGCCGCCGCCGCCGCTCCTCGTGGGACTGCCATGCTGCTGCTGCTTGAGCTGGAAGGGCACCGTGGCCCGCATGGGCTGGAGGCGGCTGCCCGCTCCCATTCCGCCACCTGCCGCCGCCGCGCCTCCTCCCCCAAGGAGGTGGCCGGAATCGGGGAGCCGTTGAGCCTCACGCGCTGGTGGGACATTGCCCGTTGGGAGCCGGGGCTCTCTGAAGGCCTCGCTGAAGGCCGTCGGTAACGGGGAAGCAAGGGAAAAGCGGGAGGCACGGGCAGATCCTCGCGAAAGTCCAACGCCTCAGGCGGCGGCAGCAGCCACGTCCCCTCCTCGCTGCCGTATCCTGCCAGAGCGACGCGCGCTACCTCCGCAGCCTCCGTGCGCCTCATCAACAATAGTGCCCCTGCCGCCCGCGCCGCCCCCGCGCCCTCCCATTGGGCGCGCTGCCGCTCGGTTTGCGCATCTACGGCGCGCCCATTGGCTGCGGAGCACGCTCCTGAATGGCCAGGCCTAAGCGGGGAGCGTGAGGTGGCCGCGCTTAAAGTAACAAGCGGCCAGCAGCGGCGCTGTCCGCGGTTGGCGAGAGAGGCAAGGTACGACAGTACCAGCGGCCGCCCTTGGCCCGAAGCCACCCCTCATCTCTGTAGGACAAAGCGGGACCGCAGTCCTATCCCCGAGTAGCGAGTCAGGCACCAGACGTGTTTTGGGGGTCCGTGAGACCACGCCTCGCTTTTCCGCGTCCCGCTGCAGTGCCCGGACTAGGCGAGGTGGCTGTGGTCACGTGAAAGCCGGGTACCCGGCAGGGGTGGCGGCTGCAGTGCGCCTTGGTCTAGCAGCCTGGCCCAAGGATACGATTGCACGTTAAAAGTGGAGCTGCTCAATTATTTTTAATCGTTCGAGAGGACGAGGTTAGCAGCGGCTCAGCCAATTGCTTTGCCCCCAGCTTAGTGTTACCGATGATTGCACCAGATAGATCGCTAGTATCCAGGCAGACTTGACCCCCTTTTCCGGTAATTGCTGTTTACTCTCCACTAGATTAGTTGCATCTTCAATCTTTCAAAAATACTCGTTAGTTGCCTGCATCCTCTTAACCTGATTTATGCGTCACAGAAGTGAACACACGCATGAAATAGGCCTTACTTAGTTCCTGTGTTTGTATTGCTTAGATGCAAGGTAAGCACAATTAAGCGCTTTCAAGACTTGACAGAATCAATAAATCCTTTCTTGTCTTTATTGCAAATGCCTGTTCAGGGCTACTCTATCCCAAATTCTTTTCAACAGTCCTCTGTAAGTTGCATGTTGCAATTGAATACTATTGCTATGATACAAATAGTGTGACAAGAAACTGCGTACCATTTTGTTTTTTCTTCAGCTTGGCTGTACTCAGGTTTGGTTGTTTTCTCCTTTCTCTTTTGCTATTACCAAATGAAGCCTACAAGTTAAAAAGCCCAAACTTCCTCTTTGAAGAGCTCCATCCTTGTGGTTGATGAATTACCAAACCTGAAAAACAAGACTCTGCACAGGCCCTTTTTAACAGTGGCTGGGCATCGGTCTACCTACAGCCTTGGAGATCAAAGCTCTTGTTATAGTCAGGAGCTTCTTATGAGAAATTGGAGTGGAAAAGGAGAACAGGATGGATGTGTTTCTGGTGATGAGGTTGTTATGAAGCTAGCTCTTGCATTCTGGATTAGTTAAGTTTCTTTTGAAGGACAATTATGCTTGCCCACGGGCACTGTAAATGCTAGTTATATGATCTGCAAGATAGCTGGATGGGTCAGCCAAAAGTGCTACAAGAGGCTGTGCCCAGTCTTGAGAATTGTTCTGAGCATCCATGTCAAGGGAAGGCACCAGAAGCCTAGCTGATCACCATCCTATTGTACCCCTTTCTTAAAGTGTGCAGTTTAATGAAGTCACTTCTCAGTCCCTTTCTTGTAGCCATCACAAGCACTGCTGGTAAAATGTGGCAAAGCATGAAAATACCAGATAACCCACTTAATTAGTGAAACATCTAGGAGATGGTCCTCTCCTCCCCAGGAATGGCTAAGAGGCAGAGAACAGTATGGGCTGTGTACTGCCAGCACAGGAGGTGAATGGAACTTGTAATTCCCTTGGTGACTCCATGTATATGTTGAAAAAGGGACCCTGAGCTTCGTAGTGCTCCAGAGGTAAATGCTCAGGATTTAGAAAACCAGTACACTGGCATGTCTGGAGCAATAAATGGAACCTGTGTGATGCTTTTTGACAGCCCAGAACTAAAGCAGGTTAACCTATGCAGCATTTATTTTGCTTCTCTGCTGCAATTTTCAGTCATGAGCAGAAGATGCAATCTGCAATCTTCTTTGCAGTTCTTCCTGCTGTGACAGCACCCACTGCCAGTTGCTCATCAGGCTTTCATCACTTGGATAATTTATCCTCCCCAGAAATACTGGGATTGTTTGGAACCAGTGTGCCATAAAGATATTTTGATAATATTTTAAATATTCTGAACACATTCTCATTCCTGTTACTGTTTTGAAGGGGACAACAAGTAAAGGTATTGATTCCTATTTGTTTGCATGATGCATGTTATGGAGCCAAGTCACAGCTTTGAATGCAGAAGATATCTGTGACAATTATAGTACTTCCTACGTTATTGTCACACTGCAAAAATGGCACTGCTCCACATTTTGTTATGAGAACATAAAGTAAAGCATTTCTGTATACTGCTCATCAGCAGTTGTATTGCTTTACATGCATTAGACATGAAAGCTCAACACATGAAGTCATACTCAGACCTAGTCAAACACCGTGCACTTCATATATTTATTTGTTTAAGCTGTAACAAATATGTTACAACAAAATCTTGCTCCTACACCTTATGGAAATTAAAACAACTAAAGCAGGATTATTAATTACTTGAAAATAGTTTTCAAAAGCATTTCTAATTACACAAACAAACAAAACAAAACAAAAAAAAACCACCACAAACAAAAAACCCACCTTCATCCCTGAATAACTTGGATCTAGATCCCCTTTAGATTCTGCTTGTATCTGACACGTCTCCTGGCTCTGGGTTTGTTTCACTGTCACACTCCGTACTGCTATCAGATTTTACCAGATGCTGCGCAGGCCAACTTTGAACAACACACATATGGTTTCATGTGGAACCTTTAGGGTGGGTTTTCTTTACATCCATGATGCCCTTACTCTGGCCATAACACCTAACATTATGGTGCTAAGAGTGATCCAAAAAATAAGAATGAAACTCGTCACAGAGGCTGTGAGTCTTCTATAAGTACAACTTGAGCCTGCCTTTTAGTGACCTCAGACATTTTAGTGACTCCAAACTCACTGGAGTGAGGTCTGATCCCACACAAATAGGATCCATCTCTTCATCCTCAGCTCCTCTCTACCAGGTGATTTTAGCAATCCATTTGTCCATGTGAGCTGAGCTGATACTCATATACTCACATATCACATTGAAGGGCCAGCCCTGGGAGGTGATGAGCACTTACAGTCTCACACTGGCATGGAGTCACTCAGCACCTCAACAGAAGCCTGCCAAAATGTGCTGCTTTGTATCATTGTTGGGAGATTAAGAAGTGCGGGTGTCCCCCTACACATGAGGTCTTGATCCTTTCTTAAAATAGGGTGGGTAGTAAAAGTTGCAGATAGAACGAAATCCAAATGTTGGTAGCATATCGAGAATGCCCTCAAAGCAGACTGCTAAAACATGCAGAGCTGCATGAATGAATTTGCAAACCAGTGAAAAAAAGGATGCAAATAAGTCAGGAAAGAGGTCAAAATAGTAACCCCAAATGAAAAGTAGAGAAACTAAGGTCAGAGAGGGTAAACTAAGTTCATAGGCCTGAATCCCAGTGTGCATCCATCAAAATAACCAATACTTTGAGAGTTTTGTTATGCCAAGGATTGAAGGTTTATGAGTAGAACCAGTCACTACTCACAGTTACATATATATGACAAAAGGTATTTAAAATAATTTTTAAAAAAATAATAAAAATTAATTTAAAATAATAATTAAAAATAAAGGTATTAAAATGATAGTAATAACAGCCAATCTTACGGAAAATTACTATACTCCAAGTAGCTTCACATGTTCTTGTCTTATTCCAAAATTATATTCACACAAAGCAGCACATATAAAGGAGCAATCTCCTGCCTGAAATTTATTTCTTTTTACCTACAGTTCTTGCAAGTAATATTGAAGGTTGAAAGACTGAAATTCTATGAGTCTAATCTAAACATTAGATTATGCCCCAGGATGTTTCATTGCATTTCTGATCTCTCCCCTGTAAAGTGAATTTGTTTTGCTTGTTTGTGTGGGTGTTCAACATCAGCAGGCAAAAAAGACATTAAAAAAAAATTAGGACAAATATAATAGAATTTGCTTCACACAAAACCTGTAAGATCCTAGTCAATATTCCAGAATATCTGGGGATTTGAGGAGGCAAGCAGATTGAAACAAGGCATTAAGATTAAAGCAATAAAAAACAACAGATGGGACCTTGGACATAAATCAAAATACATGAGATAAGCAAAAGACAACTTACAGCAAAATGCATTCCTGCCACGTTTTATGAAGTACAATATTTAAGAAAAGTTGTCATATAAACACTATCCTGAGGCTTCAGTGCCTCACTGGTGTTAACGTGGTTTTGACAAAAAATAACCTGTTTCTTAATGCAGTATTTTACCATGGACAGGCTTGAGAGGGTGTTTCACGCTGCTTTTATGGCACACACAATTACCTGGGCCATGTACGAGGTTAATTTCTTCAGAAGCCAGTGCTAAGTCCACCTACACACAGCATGTTTTTCCACCAATACAGATCAGTTTTCTGAATGCATGTTTAATGACAGCAGCAACACTAAGCAATAACCTTACAGTGTCCAGCTGCTGAAGGACAGGGGCAACTCGAGTCAAGCTTATTTCTTGTAAACTGACAGTGGCTGCAACTGGTTTTAGGTTCTCTTGAGGGAATAGAATGAGCAGCAGTAAAGGTACATTGTCCACCATATTTCTGAATCTTTGGGTTTGCTACCATTGAGAGAAGTGGCCTAGTTAACTTAAACAAGAGAGCTTAATGTCCCCAGGTATCCTGCAAGAAAGATGCTGAATGACAATTTGCATATAATCCTTTCAACAATAAAACTTCACATCCTTTTAGGAAGCAAGTAATTTTTTCTTTAAATTTATCTTCCAAAAGCACATATTTACAGAGCTTGCAAATATAGTACAGAGGTTTGCCTATACTTGTTTTGTGTTTAAGAGATGTAATGTTTCTATATTTCTGTTCTCAGGACAGAAGAATGTGTACAAACTACAGAAGGAAACTCTTGATTTACAAACATTAAACACTGATTGCTCCCACAAGCCACTGTTACGATTTTGGTCCTGTGAGTATAATGAAAACATATACTGTAAAATAAATATTTTAATTGTTGACATTAATTAATTTGATGAATTACAGTATTTTAGTAATGTAGATTTTACGGCCATATTATAGGATGATAAACATACTTTATATGTGATGAACAGGCATATAACTATAGACACGCTTCACTTAAGAGGGCAGAGAAGAATGTTGCTCCTTCTGATTCAGGCCTAAAACCTTGTTTTACTTCTGTTTGTTTTTATAACATTTAGAAAAGCTAAAGAGATTGTGAGAAGTACATTGGCATGGCTTATTCATTCACTGAAAGGCAGTGACAAAATTATTTTGCTTCTCTTTCCACATATATATACTAGACCTGGAGTTTAACTTCAGCAGAGCGTGTGATGAGGTGGGAGCATGGGATTCTCTGATTTAGGAAAACATCTGCTTGGAGATGTTCTGGAGCATTCTGGATCCTCCTTGCCATGGGACAAGGGGAGCTTTGAACTAGTTTAGCTACATCTCAACTACACAGCATCTTGTCTTCATTGCATCATCCTCATGCATTGCACCTCACACTCAGCCTGACTTTGCCTCCAGCAGAGCCAAAGAACAATCACTGAGAGGATGTGATCTTTGAAAAGACGAAGAGAGAAAAGCCCCAAACCCCACTGCTTTTAGCAACGAAGACATCATGCAGTGCTCAGCCAGAGTATCAGGCTCACTGTGCTCAGCAGGAGCATCTCCAGCAGTTAAGGCTTGCGTAGCTCAGCTGATGCTTCATAGTAGGAAGCTGCAGGCTTTCTCTTATCCTTGGAGTTGAAACCAGTAAATAACAGAATCACAGAATGTTAGAGGTTGAAAGGGACCCCCAGAGATCATCAAATCAAACCCTTCTGCCAAAGCAGGATCACCTAGGGCAGGCTGCATAGGAATGTGTCCAGGTGGGTTTTTGAAAGTCTCTAGAGAAGGAGACTCCACAACCTCTCTGGGCAGCCTGTTCCAGTGCTCTGTCACTCTCACTGTAAAGAAGTGTTGAGGTGGAATCTCCTGTGTTCTATCTTGTACCCCTTGTTCCTTGTCCTATCACTGGGCACTACCAAAAAGACACTATTGATCACCTTCATCTTGACACCCATCCTCAGATATAGACATTGATAAGATCCCTCATTGATAAGATCTTTGGACTAGGTCTACTTGGGGTCCTTTCCAAGAAGCCTCAACATTCTGCCCAAAGCAGCAGGGTTGTGCAGTGGTAATGGGAGGAAGGTGATGTGGATGTGCTTGCAATCTATTTGGCTTCTCACAGAAACCCTTTTGATGCAGGGTAAACAGCAACATGACAGCCACTCTGAACTGCATGCTGGGCTATGCCCTTCTCTCCCAAGAAGAGTGGCAACCACCTAAGCACATTTGCCTCATGCTGCATGCTGAGGAAAAACTCAATGTGCAAGTGCTGCTGTTCAGCTCTGCCATATACCAGCATAGAGCCAGATGGCATCCCACCAGGGGTGGATCATGAACCAGCCTGCCCTTTCTCCTGCTTCCCACCATACCTCTCTTAGCAGAATTCAGTTCCTCTGCCAGCCTCCTGCACCCTAACTGGAAACAGTTCCAGAAACAAGGCTTCCCAACCCTGCAGCTTCCTTGTTTGCAATGGAAGAGACCTTCTAAGTACCTCCTGTGGCTGGCTACTATGCTAGGGTTTACACAGTACAAGCGTTTTTGATACTGCTGCTTGCTACTGTTTGGCTACAGATTCCTCATGTCTCCTCATAGTCTCAGGTCATGGCTTACATAAGCAGATGGGAACTTTTGCTTGCCTGTGTCTTAAAACCATATTTCTACCCCTCATGATCCCAGGGTAAAGCTGGTTTTCCAGAAGCAAACAATAAATAAAGTTAGCCTGCTTAATAGTGATTTTTAGTTGCTGGTTTTGAGGGTTGATTCAGAATTTTTAATGGTCCTGCAAGAAAATTCTTGGCATGGCAACAGAAATGCAGGTTTCCAATAAATACTTTCCACTTCACCAGAAATCCTGCAAGGCCTCCCTCCTGCAGGAGATTCTCTGGGCACCCATATGTGCCTTAGCTCCAGCAGCAACACCTACCTTATGGGATAAACTAAGACCTACAACTTGCTGTAATGGTTTGAGTCTGATTCTTTAACTCATCCAGAGACCTGCAGGTGCTAGAATTTCCTATTTACAACACATCTGCAGGGATCAATTATTACCTTTCCAATAAGAGAAAAGGGTGAAAGGGAGAAGGAGATTGAGAAAAGAGGTATAATTTCAATATTATGGCAGAGTTGAGAAATGCCAGTCACTGCAAAAAAAATACAGACTGTCAGCAACAAAACTGGGAACAGAGCACAAAGTAACCTCACCTTATGAAAACTGTCTTTCTGCTCATTCTTGCACCCTGTGGCATGAACTTCTCATTAACAAAGGTTACACTAAATGACAGGGGAAAGCAAAAAAGCCTGTACCATGCCTAGTTGCTGCTTGCAGGCCTGTTGCAAGCAGTGACACTAGTAAAATGAGCTGTGCAATTTCTGTACCCTCATTATCACAGTGCCCTACATTATCCTTCCCTATTAGCAGCTGGCTGGAAGAACAGAGAAATAGGGCCAAAGACAAATACTGAGTCCTACTGTGTTGCTGATGTCTACCCTCCCTTCATGCTCTTTCCCCTTCCTCAAATCCACCTCATGCAACTGAGACGCTGCCCACTGTTTTTTGCCCATCATCTGCTTAAATGATGCCTCTTCTGTACTGGGTGTATGTCCTAATTCTCAAAAGGTGCTTGGACTGTGATAGAGTCTTGGGAAGCTCCTGTCCTTTCCATTAGGAATTGAAATGTACCTGGACCTTTCCAACCTTCCTTAACGTTTTCCATTTCCCCATCTAGAAATGCCATTTGTTCAGACACTGCATAGTAAATATGGACTTGCTTTCCTTAGTCATCTTCCACAGATCAGCTGTTCTCAAGAAGCATTATTTGTTGTCTTTGTAAAAGAGGCATGAGTGATCCCCAAAGCATGGCTTCAGCTCATATCACCATTTGTGGATTTCTCACAGACCTTCCCTGTTTTACTAAGAGCTGAAAGAAGGTGGTCCCCTGCCACAAAAGCAGAAAACCCAGGTGCGCCATTTGAATTCTTGGGACGAAAACATTCAAACTCCTCATTGGGTGGAGAATGACAACCTTTCAGGATCACATGAAAAGTTGAATTTATAGCGATAAAAACATTTTGGTAGAGTTTAGATTTCCTGCCTGTGAAAAATTAACCTTCTTATCCAATAGAATGTGCTTTGGGTCATGGTAGTGAGCAGATGTCTATAATCTCCTGCACGTGGAGAATTTCCATAACACCAGAATTAACAAAAAGGAAATGGGGGAAAAAACCTTGAATGGAAACAAATGGAAGACTGACATGGCTGTGTTCCACCAAATGCATTCTGCAGCTGCATCACTGCTCTGGAAGAAAGGGGAATATAATTATTGTTATTTTACTTTCATTTCCCATTAGCAAAGCAAAAGCTGAATAAAAGTTGCTGTCAGTTCTACAAACTCACCTGGGGTGATTTCTAGTTCCTCATCCAGATCACTGATAAAGATATTAAAGAGAACTGGTCCCAGTACTGAGCCCTGTGGAACACCAAGGGAACAATGTCAGAGCTTAGCTAGTGTTTGTATGAAAGGGAAAGGAAGATGGAGCTTGTTTCATGTTTAAAGGGAAGATCTAATATTTTGGTTCTAGTCAGAAAGGGTCCCATTCCTGGGACACTTTTGTATTCATTTCCCTCTGTTCTCTATATGGACAAGCATCCATGAGCTAAAACCTGCCTGCCTCAGTAGTGGTCAGGCCATGGAGCACAAACTCCATCAATGAGATGAGAAAGATTCAGACTAAATGAAGTGTCACCTGTGTATGGGGTGTATCTACCATTTGTATGGTGGTGATTCCAGTTAATGACTCAGCTTCAAGTTCCCCACAAGCATGACCAAATGAAGGGAAAATGAAGGAAAGGAGACTGCAATGGAGGAAAAAAACCTGTCTCTTCCCAGCACCTTACCTTCAGGAGGCATAGCAGGCAAACTCCTGGGTCATGCAAGACAGTAGGACCCACTTAATCCATCTCCTCTAGTTCTGATAGACAGGACACCAGCTCTGGGCTGGAAAAGCTGCTGCTTGCAAGAATCCTGTGACATTGTCTCCTTGTGTGAAGGGGAAAGAGTGCAATAGTTTGTGTGGGAAGGATAGAGGGTTGCTGTTTTAATTCTCGTCCCACCTGCAAAGGTTGTTGCTGCATTCTTCCCTCATGCTTGGTTGCCATCCATAGAATCATATAATCAGTCAGGGAGAAGGGACCACAAGGATCATCTAGTTCCAAACCCCCTGCCATGGGCAGGGACACCCCACACTAGATCAGGCTGGCCAGAGCCTCATCCAGCCTGGTCTTAAACACCTCTAGGGAGGGGGCCTCAACCATCTCCCTGGGCAACCCATTCCAGGGCTTCACCACTCTCATGGTGAAGAACTTCCTTCTCATGTCCAGCCTGACTCTCCCCACCTCCAGCTTCATTCCATTACCCCTAGTCCTATCACTACCTAATATCCTGAGAAGTCCCTCCCCAGCCTTCTTGTAGGCTCCCTTCAGATACTGGAAGGCCACAATGAGGTCACCTCAGAGCCTTCTCTTCTCCAGACTGAACAGCCCCAACTCCTTCAGTCTGTCCTCATAGGAGAGGTGCTCCAGCCCTCTGATCATCCTCATTGCCCTTTTCTGGACACCTTCCAGCACGTCCATATCCCTCTTGTAATAGGGGCTCCAGAACTGGACGCAGTACTCCAGGTGGGGTCTCACCAGAGCTGAGTAGAGGGGGAGAAGCACCTCCCTTGACCTGCTGGCCACACTTCTCTTGATGCAGCCCAGGATCTGATTTGCCTTCCTGGGCTGCAAGTGCACATTGAGAGCTCATGTTGAGCTTCTCGTCCACCAGCACCCCTAAGTCTCTCTCCTCAGGGCTGCTCTCCAGCCAGTCACTGCCCAGCCTGTATTTGTGCCTGGGATTGCCTCGACCCAGATGCAGGACCCTGCACTTTGTCTTGTTGAAGCTCATGAGGTTGGCTTGTGCTCACCTCTCCAGCCTGTCAAGGTCCCTCTGGATGGCATCCCTTCCCTCCAGTGTGTCTGCTGTACCACACAGCTTGGTGTCATCAGCAAACTTGCTGAGGGTGCACTTGATGCCACTGTCCATGTCACCCACAAAGATGTTGAACAAGACAGGTCCCAGGACTGATCCCTGAGGAACTCTGCTTGTCACTGGCCTCCACTGGGACATGGACGCATTGACAGCCACTCTGTGTGCAGCCATCAAGCCAATTCTTTATCCATCTAGTGGTCCATGCTGCAACCAGAAGTGAAGCAGACAAGTACTTAGTTTAATGCCTCTTTCTTCCTGCTTCAGGTTGGGTTTTTGGCTGGTTGGTTTGGGGCTTTTTGGTGTTGGTTTTTTTTTTAGTTTTGTTTTTTTTTTCTTTTTCTTTTCTCCCTCCTTTTGTTTTCCTGTATTTAAACACTTAGCAGACAGACAAGGTGTTTTAAGAGACTATGTAAGGCCTATTGCTTTGGAACACATACAAAGCTGTATTTAGTTGCCAGTACAAGCATCTTAAAATGGCCGACTGGTGAGAATTGGCAAAAAAGCAAGTAGAGGCACCGTACCAATGTAATGCTGGCAAGCCCTTATTATTTCAGTTATTGGACAACAGTGCACTGTGCAATGTCACATGCCTAAGGCGCCTGAAAGTCCTGTTTAGCTGTCAATAATGAAGCAGTGCCTTATCCTTCAGCCAACGAAACACAGCTGCAACAGGGGTTCTCCTCTTGTTCCTGGGAGTGTCTTATTACTCATGGCCAATAGTACCATGAAAAACCCACAGAAGGCCATGTTGGTTTTGTCATTAATATGATCTTTAATAAATGGAATAATGCACCATTTTACAGCAAGCCTTTTCTTTTAGACCTAAGGAATAGCCTTTTAAATGTTCTTATCCAATGTCTCTGTATCAATACAATCTCTTTATTTAGGTTTATATATAACAAAGCAATTCTTACAAGTATTCATAGAAAACTCTGTAGTGGCTTTAATAATGTCAGCTTTCATAGTGGCATCCACAGATGATTAAAACCCAAAAATTAGCTTTTTATTTCATACTCACACTATTCCATGAAACACAACTTATACAGCACAGCAAGGGTACTGGGCAGCTTATACAAAAGAAGTAACTGAAAGCAATTATTTATAAATTCATACATGATATTTCCTCAGTCATGAGAGAAAACAAAAAATACCCGTTAGCAAAAGGGTTCTGACGAGCCTCCATATTCTAGGGTTTCTCCCCCTCTTCCCCAGAAAAGCTCACTCAGAAAGTAATGCTCTCTTTACAGTCATTTGTAAGGAAAATGGCAGTTTCACATCTCCTCTTTTCAGCTTCTACAGAAGACCAAACTCTAGAAACCAGTCTTTGTCATGTTCATTTTCCTCTTGTACTGCATTTGGGGGAAAAATAATCAACAGCGATTGTAAAATATGATTCCAGCTTATATAAATGTGAATAGAGCACACTTTCCTCTAGAGACAAGAAGCAGACAAGAAACATTACATACAAACCTTTTTAAATACATTTCAACAGCGTGAAAGAGAGAGAAGGGTCACAAATCAGGAAATTCAAAAGTGACAAATGAAAGTCAGCTGTAACTTGTACTTGCCCATTTCTCTGTTCTTGTGACTTTTTACAAGCTACAGAAACATTAGCTATTTTCTTTCCTTTTGAAGAAGAACGATTGAAGTGTTATACTTCATGATACAGTTCTGAAGCACACAAAAAAAAAACCCCAAACTGAATCAAGTGCTCTAGAAATAAACCTCACAGAAAACAAGTGAATAGACTACAAAAAACGATTCTTGGGAGACCTTGAAACTAGGAAGTTACAGAGGCTAATTATTTCTGCTTTAAAATTGTTACCTGGCAAGATGCTATGCCCTGACAGATGTATGCTCCTGTAAGGTATCTGCAAAACCCAGAAGCAATTTTGAAGAAATACATCCTTACTGAGACAGTTAACGCATCTGTTGAAACATGATGTATTGAAGTTAACCAACTGAATCACTTGCAAATTTACACAATCACTGATCAAAAGGTTTTAAAAATATCTGACAATTACATGACAAATTAACATAACTCTGGACTAGTTCCTGCTTACTATGGACACATATATTAAACTACAGTGAAACAAAGACAAATGGCCTTAAGAAGTAATTCATGTTAGAAATGCACTACAGCAGATATTAAGTACGACCGGCATGAAATCCAGATCAACATTAAAGGACTTTGGTGTAAATGAGAATTTAGCTTGAAACCTTCCACTACCACTCCCACTGGTGCAGTTCCACTTCTTGACACTGGTGCTGCACTGGTACTGACCCTGACAGCCTGAACTGAGGCATCAGCTAATATCCCTCAAAATGTCAGCAGCCAGGGTTCACCCATGTGGTCCCACATTCCACCTTAGCGTTCTCAGGGATTAGCCTCTCAAACTTTTAAAACCACTGCCAGCAGAATCCAAACCTCCTATGCTCCTATCAATGGCAAACTCCTCTTTGATTTCAACAGCAACCAGCTCAAGCACTACCCAATCAGATGTTGATTTCCTCAGACACACTAGTGCCAAACATAAGGCCCCTTTTGATTTGGAGTGCCTAAATCTGTTATCTGCAGAAGTGGAAGTTCTGCTATCAGTTTTAGTTGGTATAGAAGAAATCTCAAATCTGAGTAGTTACTATTTCACATTAAACAGAACCTATTAGGAGGGTGGAATGTAAAAAAGGGACACATTTCTACAGTTAGTGTTTTATATGACAATACAGAAGCCTAAAATAGAATTGGGTTTAATGGTCTAAAATACTCTGTTTAAATGGCAACCGCACACATAACTATAGGTACTACATAAAAGAGCTTTTCTGAAATTATCATGTGTTAAGAATTTTGGATTTTTTTTTCATCTTTAAGGTACCTTGAATTGCTCAGCTTCAGATAAAGTTTGTCATGTGCATTCCCAGCTTTCTCCTATAAATCCACTCCATCTTTAAATAACTAGTGACAAGTTTGTCTTGTGACATCTTGCACTACTGGACTGTATGTCATAGTCTGATCTCAACTTTACAGTGATGTGCTAAAGACAACTTGAAAATGGCATATGCAAAAGGACATTATACATGCTACCAGTGCTCCATCTGATGCTGGAATTTATGCACAACATACATATGCATCTAAACGCATACAGAGTTTACATTTAAAAAAATACTACTGGCTTCACTGCAATTGGCATTGCTTTTCCCCTGGAGACAGGCTTCAAGCTGAACAAAAAATAATAAGCACATTAAAAGCAGGAGGTTAATATATTTACTCGTTAAAATGGATAGTGGGAGACCAGATAGAAAAACGCAAGTAATCCCAATTTATGCAAAATACTACGTTGTCCAGGCTATAACCCAGCTTGCACAGGCTAATCAATCCTCTTTCAATTTTCTTTGATAAGCTGCATCAGGTCACATATATACTATTGTACTCAGCAATTATTATTTTTATGACTTAAAACCAGCCTGTTTCAGCAAGGGAACGTGCCAGACCTTTTATATAAGTGAAAATTACAGCATAACTGGTTTCTCCAGTATGGACTAGATTTTCCCTCATTAGGCTGGAAGCTTCCATAATAACGTTTCTATGGTAGAATGACTATGATCATTTGGATATTAAAATCTGAACACAAACTTAGCAGTATTATATTAGTGGGTATTTTAATTAAAAAGAGACATATAATGAGAGCAAAATGCACTGAACAGACACAATGGCATATGCAAGGTATACATACATATTTTCAAAATAACAATTCATTCTTACTAAATTTGGCCCAATATTCTATTCTATACCACTACAGAACTTCCTTGTTCTCCTTTCTGAGGCAGGCTGGATTAAAGATTTCTTTCAGAGAAAGTTGACAGTAGTTGGAAAATACTTACTTTCTAAACATATTGATAAGGTGGGAGTTTTTTTGTTGTTTGTTTGCTGGAACCTGTGCTATTTTTTGTTCCCCAGTGCACTGAAAAAAAAGAAACTGTATTGCCTTGGAAAATTAGATAATTTTCTATATAGAAACAAGACACAAAAGAATGGCAGTAAAAAAGCAAACACAAACAGAAACATTCTTTGTTTCTGAGAATATTCTAAGGATATCAGTTGGTTTTCTTTTAAATTAGGAATTCCTTTACCTTTAGCTGTGCAATTTAAGTGCATCTTGGATTTTTTTAACATTAATTGTTTAGCACATGAAGCTGTAGACCATTATAAGCAAACTGAGGAAAAGTGTTGCAGTTAATCTGATTGGTACATACCCATTTTAGTGGAAAATAAATCTGGCTACGAGTCATGTCCGTTCAAATGGTTAGAATTTGCATTTTAAAACCCATGTTATGTTGGTGGCTATTTTTTATAACAGGAAACAGAAAAAGAGACAAAGCATTTACCTAAGCAACTCTTCTGGCTTCTACCAGCACATCATTTTCTAAAACCAGTAAGATTTTGGATTTTGGCTTATTTACACAAACACCACAAATGTTTGCTCTAACATTTTACTTGAATTATACATTATAAATTACCAGAGCAAATATTCTACTGTTGCCTATTTGACTGTGGCACAATTCATAGGTATTTACACTATCATTCTATTTTCTTTTTGCTATATTTATCTTGTTGGCAATATACATGAGAAACTGATAAAAAATTATCAGCTGTCAACATTATCCCTTTTTCTTACAAAACCAAAACACAAAGTCAAAACAAAACAAAACAAAACAACCAAAACCCCAACCAAGCACACACACAAATTTGTCTCCTCTGATTATAGTACAGTTATCACCTATCCTCTGTGTCTGATCTGTAGAATTCTCTCTCTTACATGTATTTTGTCTAGTGAAAGAGGATTCCCCATGGTACGAGGTACAATTCAATATCATTAATTTTCCACAAAAGTATTCTGTGGAAATTGGATTACAGGCTGTGAGCGGAAAATAAGGCATTACTAAATGAAGCATTAAAGACAGACTGCCAATCTGATCTCATCAAGCTGTGCAGAATTTGTCTTTTGACACCTACTTAAGAGTTTGTTTTCACTGACCTTTAAGAGTTTTTTCCTCTATTTTATAGGGTGTTTTGTGAGAAAGTACACATTTCTATCATGTTACAAATTATCCATGATAGATTACAAAGCCAATACTTTCTATTAATTCTTATTAATCCCAGAGGCTTTCCAGCAAGTGACAGACTTGATACAGGAAAAAAAAAAAATACTATTATGGCTACTTTAAGAATGTTTAAAAAAACTGCAGAAAATAACATTTTCATCTGGTATTAGAATTATTTTGACTGCATTGCTCATAAAAAAAAGTTGGATTTCTTACAAAGGGCTGGCCAGAAAAGAAAGGCTAGAAGACCGGTGCAGACTTAGCAGAAAGAAGCATTAGTCAGCGCAAATAACTTTTCTCTCTGCAGAGTGTTGCAAGTTAGATAAGAGCGTCCTAAATATGCTTTTCAACCCACACTATGAAATGCTGAGAGATGACACACACAAGGCAAAGCAAAACAAAAAGTCACTGGGCAAGGAGTGAAGAATCTTCAATGTACATCATCACAACACAACATACTGTACTTCCAATGAGGACTCAAAGAACACCAAAAAAAAGACGACAACCACGGCTAGCATTTTGAACAGAATGCCAGAAATTTTGATTCAGGTCTTGAAACCCATCTGAGCAACTGGCAGGTTTTCAACATCTGGGATGCGAGACTGAGGCAGATGGGAAGCTGAAGAGTGTATTAAAAGTAAAACCAGAGAAAGGCTGTATTTTTGAACAGGGAAGATGTAACTATGTATTTATCTGGGCAGATGACAGAATTACACCTCGAAGATGAAAGGTACTACTTGAACTAGTGCTTAAAGAGCACAGGGTACCCAAGATGTGTCTAGTGCCTTGCTATTTCTACAACTACACTTAACCAAATTCTGGTTTTATAGAGTTATCTCTTGGAGGTATCTAGGAAAATATAATAAACATTAAGAAGCATGACAAGAGAAAAATCATAGCAATCAAGCATAAACAAGGTAGAGTTTGGGAAATGCCAAGAATCAGATGTAGCAAGGCATATATTATGCTAGTTGTATCATAAGATATAGAAGAACGGGGCTGACAAAGTTTATGTTGGGGGGGGAAATAATATAGCAAGGAAACAAATGAACTTGAAAGCACAGAGCATCCAAAAGCGAAGCCAAAATAAGACAGGCTGGGGGAAGCAATTGTTTGCTGCCAGCATCCTGCCACCGGAGATTGGCGGGCTGACTGAATAGATTTTCTTTCTTTGAACATCACCAGTTTTTAGGCAAAGCGATAAAACTTTATTCAGTACCAAAACCTGGCACGTGTTATGCCTTCTATCTAGTTTTTACTGATGTGTTTTCAATCAGAAAGAGTATTTCTCAGGTGGAAGATACCTCTTAGGTGGAAGGAGGTCCTGACCAATGAGGAAATTCATTTGCTTTCAGTAGACAGTTTAAACAATCATTCTAAAAAAGGGTAAGGTTTACTTGAGATAGTGGAAAAAAAAATTATCTCTATTGAGAGACTGTTCACAGACATCTACAATTAATGTGCAAACAAAAGAAAGAAGGGTCTAAGCAGAGGGACAAAAACTCCAACCCTCTCCTACAAACACTCACAATGATGAATTTTAAAAGCACACAATACATTTTAATAAGATGAAGGAGGGTCTCTTAAAAACTCTGAAAGGCAAATAAGCTTTACCTCAATAATATCAGTTAACTCGGGTGCACCTACCTGCATAAGTAATCAGACTGCTTCTAAGGAGGTAAATCAGGAAAGATTTATGACTCATCACAAAACTGCTTTATGCCAAATAAGATTCATGATTTTTCCACTGTGTAAACAAAATACATTCACAGCCTATCTTCACCAGAGCTTTTAAGTATGACAGTTATTAAGATTTCTGAATAAAATGTAGTTTTTAATGTACTTCATTAGTGATCTAAATAAGGTTTTACATAAATACAGAGGATGAAACTGCACATGAAACGACAAAATGGCTGACATTGTTTATGTTTTTTCAATGTTACGTTATTGAGAACTTCACAGGTTGGCATCTACTGCTATAAAAGAAACATTTCGATTTGGAAGGATCAAAGGAAAGGTAGTGAGCTCAGGTTGTCTTTTTTGTTCCTTTTTAAAAGCCCTTTCAAGTTGGGGAAAATTCATGCATTGTCACCTCAGAGCACAATGTGAAGAGGCAGCTGCTTCAAGCTGGCTACAGTGTGCAAAGTTCACTGTCTTGACCGTCTGGCTGCTCAACTGTTGGGGGAAAATTAACAAATACAAAAAGGGGAATATGTGGCAGTTTTAGAAAAACACTTTTCAATAAAGCACACCGTGAACTATAGACTATTGCACATTTCAACATGACACAAGAAAAAGGTGGAGTTTAAAAAAGAAAACACTTTGTAACATAGAAATATACAGACTAGCTTGTGCACAGAAATGAAAACATGGTTACAAGACACCACTGCAGTCAAACCTGTCTTATAGTCTGCTCGTGATCTTAGTGACCTTAAGAAACTGGTCCAAACTGATTATCAGCAATACTTTTTTCATTACTTTTTTTTCTAAAAAAATATTTTGAGACCACCTTTTCGATATACATATATATACTCCGTGGTCAAAACAGACAGACTTAACCTTAGCGATCCGAAATAAAAGTGCAAAAACGTTCAAAAAAATAAAACAAAATAAAAAAATATGGAAGCATAAGCTAAAAATTTTCTGCATAGCTGAAATCTATTTAAAGCGAGTCCTCGGTAGGGGTTGCTGACAGGAGGAGAAAGCAGTTTTTTAAAACGTCTTCTGCACATTTGTTTCAAATAATGCAAAACTCGGGTCGTTTGTAGGCTTTTGAAGTACTTCACAGGCAGTTCACTCCTGCGTCCTTAGATACCATGGTGGTGGCAGTGCCTCCTTCCGCAAGATAAACAGCAGTGCTGGATTTGGAGTGAACTGCTCGGTCGCTGCCATTGTTGTTGACCTCGCAGTGCAGCGGCTCTGTGGAGATGACCCACGTTGAAGGACGCCACCGCTTAAGTGAGTATGGAGTTTTCACACGTTTCTTGATCTTTTCTCCTGAGCCCGACTTGCCATCCTGTGAGGAGTCACCTACTGAAGACAAACAAACAAAGCAAAACAAAAAAACAGAGTAGAAAATAGTATTATGAGGAAGGCAAGATTAGACTGGAGCGTCCCAGGTTGTCACTCATACAAAACAGAACAAAAGAGCAAAATCTTTTAACACAAAAGCAACTGAGGCAGAGGCATGACAGGTGTATCGACTACAGTAGCTGCTGCTAAACAAGTGGCTCAGATTCTGTTCTCTACCAGAAATTACTCCAGTGAAGTAATCTGTGTTACCTTGAACGCACTTTGGCATCAAACAGCAGAATCAGCATTTGACATTTGAGGACCTTTTGCAATCGCAGTACCTTATATTACCTATAAAGGGAGGTACAAACAACTGTTGCTATTACAGGGCAGCAAAGGCTAAACTTCCAATAACATAATTAAAACATAGGTCCCCATATCCTGCTTTACCTGGCAAAGCATTTCACCGGAAGACAAAACGGTCCATTCTCTGTTAAGATCCTAAGTCAGGATTTGGGATGCTAGTTTGTAAAACTGGCAAACCCAACTTTAATCACAAAATTTCAGCAGTAGAGATCCAATTTATAAAAAAACCTTCGAACTCTTTAACCTTCAGGTAAAGAACGTTACTGCAATAATCTTTTTTTCTTACGATTCTGACCCAAGTCAACACATTAAGACAAAAATTTAAAAGGAAGGCTTATACATTCCACTACTGAATAGTCAACTGTATTTCTTGAAAGATCTGTTCTGGTTTGTTTCTAAACCTTTTCTTTCCAAAGATGCCTGGCATCTCAGATTATCTCATTAATACTACAGCACCTGTCTAAACAGAGCTTTGCAAGCACCTTTCAAAGGCAGCACTGTATTCTGAAAATACATTCTCTTAAAAACACACAGTAGGAGGCCTTCCCAGCAGCTCCAACAGACCCAAAGTCAACTCGCAGGATGTACTTAACTATAACTACACGCTTGCATTCTTACTGTAAGAAGTGAGCCCTGTTGTAACACCTTAAGAGCTTAAGAGCTGTACACCTCTTAAAGCAGTTATTCTGAAGGAGTCTGTTAAAAAACAATTCCTTCTCTACCCACTTAATCTAATGAATCTACTGATTAGGTTTTAGTATGTACATGGTAAACTGGCAGATTGCTATAAGTATGAGAGCTCAGACATCAAAGCAGAGAATGCTTGACCCTCCATCTAGGCTGGGCTAATACAGTAAAATGAGCTGCTCTAAAAGTAATGAAGCATATAGTTGGCTATTACGATTATTTTAATTATTGCATCTTAGAGACAGCTACTCTTAAGAGAATGGGGAAAAGTAAGGAAAACAAGGTGTAATGTGTCCCTGAAGGAAGAATCAGGAAGCTTTTTCAAGCTGCCAAGATAGGTTCCTTCTAAAGAACAATGAAATAATGAAAGCTAGAAATGATTTCCTTCCTGGAGTATAAGTTACAAAGGGATGAATTTACCCCATGAATGTGGAAGGAAAATGTGCTGGAGTTGATGGATATAGGACTTTATTGAGACAATGAACAGGACTTAATATAGAAGACCAAAATTGTGCTGAGAGGAATTAAATTTACATGGGATTTAGTGAGTATGCTTTGAGGAGGCACAGGAGAGACAGAAGAGTTTTCTATTCATGAGGACAGACACAGTTAAGTAACAAAGTGTCAGGGAGACTTTTCCAAAGTCCTGTAAGCACTTACACTGCATACTACTGCTATCCAAACTATTTGTGGCTGACAAATCCAGCGAATTAGGCCTCTGTGCTCTTCTAGTCTGGGTCTGCCCAGGGTTTCTCACTACATTCTGGATACTGGCTGTGGCTGTGTCTTGCACTGGACATGGATTACTGTTGTTGTTATTGGCATTTGTTCGGCCATTATCCAGTGGTCGCTCTCTCCTGTCTACTAGTCGGTCTAGGACACCTTCATCATGGCCAACCTGCTGCTCCCGCCTCAGTAAGGGTTCATGCTCATCAGGGCTTGAATTAATATTCAGCCGACTATCCTCTCCACTGAACTGGTTCTGAAGCATTTCCTGGGCCCTCTGTGATACCGAACTGGTTGTCTGGCCAGATGGCACTGTGCCATTGGCGTACTGGGTTGTGCCAGAATGAGAGTTTATGCTGTGGCTTCTCCCAGCCACTCCATTCATGGTAACTGTCACAACATGAGGTTCTGCAGCATTGATAGTGTTCATCTTGGCAACACCTGTTTCCACTTGCTTCAAATTTGATTTGTGCTTGCCACCAAATTTTAACCGTGGCTCCTTGGTTGAATTTTTGGTGTTTAGGGGGAGGCTAGTAGGCCTCTTTGGAAGGTTCTGTTGCTTGGGCAGAGGATAGACCTGAGCAGATGGGACATCCGGAATCAAACATGCTTGACCGTTGCTAGCTTGTGTGAAGTCCTGTTGTCCTGTCACCTCTACTGCAAGTTTTATGAGTGGATAAAGCAAGCTGGAACTAGTGCTGCTGAGTGGATCTGGCCCACTAAACTGCTTAAGTGAATGTTCCATCAGATTTTCATCAGAGCTTTCTTTCAGGTTCTTATCCACTTCTTTTGGATCCAATTTATTAGTCTCTAAGTCCTCCTCTGTTAACTGCAGACAAACAGGGGTGGGCCCACCTGGCTGCATGACATTTGTAGTATGTAAGTTTGTTTCATCCAAATAAGGCATTTCAGATATGGTAGTCATGCCAGTGCTAGGAGTGAGGCCAGTTGTATTGGTGGTGGTAGTATTGGTGGACAAACTGGTTACACTTGTCTCAGGACTGGGGATGCGAGCTTGAGCTTGTTGTCGCTCGTAGTTAATGGAGTTTCTATTCTTTTCCCCTGAAGTCAATGGTGTAGTGGACATTGAATGTTCAGAAGAAATGTTCTTCACTATGCTGTCAGTGTGGTGGATTGAATCTTCAATGTAGGAAGAGGAAGAGTAATCTGGATATGGCCTTATCTTTGAAACACGTCTATGATGTGACAGATTCCTTTAAGAAAAAATAAGTGATATTAAGGTCATGTATGTAAAACCACCTCATATTACACAGCATCTCACTTAACAGAGCTGAATATCTTTCTGTTTCTTTTCATGCATAAACTAAGGACAAACACAGTACAAACTGAGATCTTTCAGTAACTTCTTTGAAAAATCCTGGATGGCAGAAAATTTGGTTTGTTAGGACACCAATTTTGTCCCAGATGGTATTTATACAAATAGGTAATGGTAATTTTCTTCTACTTTTCCAGTATGCTGTCTGTCCAGTTCACTGCAAAGGTACTGCTCTAGCTGCAGAGAAAGTGGTGCTGAAGAAGGGCAACAAGAACTCAGCATACAAGATGGAGAAAGCAATGCTGGGAAAGTCACAAGGTCCTAACCCAGGAAAAATCTATTATTTTAACCATTTAGGTATTCTACGATTTGAACATGTTTTTTTCCATTACAATAACCACAGCCAAATCCAGACCTCTAGTATATACTATTAAGCACCAATATCAGTTCTGCAAATTCTCATTCTCTCTGGATCATCTATAAGCGGAGAATGTGCAGCATTTCTCTCCCTGGGGTCAGAATAAAGATGACTTAAATGATGGCCCTGTGGTTCTTAAACTGAAACCTACAGGTTTGAGATTCAGCAATTTCCTGAACTCATATTGCCTGCAAATTCACAGTTTTTAGCAAAACACTTCAAACAGAAGTTTTATGTATTATTCCTTAAAGAAAATCCATAATCACTTTGTATCTTTGCAATCCTGTTTGGACAGTTTGCCTAAGTTCAATTTAAAAGGCTCCTCTGTGAGAGGCAGAGTTGTTCACATAAAAGGTGCCTGAATTCTGGGGACACAAAGGAGATCTGAAGAACACAAGCAATCAAGAACATGTCATATAATACCCTTTAGCAGACCAGCTCACATAACACACATTCACTTCATGCAGGAACATTATATTAACAGCATGCTCTAGTTTCATTCCTAGAGTGAACTGAGCATTGTATTGGGCAGTTGCTGCTGACTAAACCCAAATGTTTCTTCTTCTTACCGCTCATTTTGCATGGCAGTTGACATAGGGTTGACCGTTGGACTAACTGATTTATTTCTCTCCCAAATCATCATGAGTTCTGCCATCCTCTCCTCAGCACACTGCGCTGTTAGTCGAGCTTCAGCATCTTGATCCCAGCAGTCTTCAATTGTTTCTTTAAGTGACCTCACAGCCTGCCAGGAGACAAATAAACCAACCCACTGTATCATAAACAATCTTCCCTTTGTATTGTGCTTCTGACTGACTGTTTTCTGTCAGCATTCTTTATGTATGAAAATAGTCACAAGCTGGTGAGAAAGAGGAACGGAAGAAACACAATTTAATTCAAAGCTAGTTTACCCTAAAACCAGCAATATGCAGGACTAGTTTTATCATACCAACTAGGAAGACCATCTGTTTAGAAAAGCTCCATTCACCAGTGTCCACACAACCTTTACCCAGTCCCCTCAGCTCATTCTCTCCACCTCAGGAAAACTGTGTACTAAGGACTGATGACCTGGGAATGCTGTCATTGTTATCTAATGATCCCTGCCTTGTTTCTCTGCACTGTAGGCAACTAACTTAGCCTCACTCATTCCATTATGCTTTCCTTCCTCTCTTCACTACTGAAACATCCAAATGCCTCATAAATACAATGAATTTGTCAGTGCTTGGAGAGTTCTTTTATGGACGGAGAAACAGAAATAGACACGCTTTCCTGGGATCACTCTGTGGGGTGAATGGTGCAGTTAGAATTAGAACTCACGACCTCCAAAACATGCTACCACATGGTCAAAAACCTGGAGAGGAGACAACTGAAATTATGAGCACCAAAGGCTTCTGCTTCCACCATATCCAGAATATAAAAAACAGGCAGACATATATTGACCCCTGCTATGAACCTATAGCCCATGGATAGAATGTGGCTTGCCAGAACATCTATCTACAGCCCAGCTTTGCCTCTCCAGCACCAATGACTGCGTAGTCCCAGCTGGGTCCTGCTGACTGCCTCTGTGCCGGAACTGCCTTGTTCACTTCTGGTAGAGAAAGCCAGAACCTGCTCTACATGCTAGCCAAGAGCCCCTCACCCGCAGAGGGTGCTCCTGGCATCACTTGCATTTGGCAAGTCACTGCTGCTTAGTGATGCAACTATGACTGCACAGGTGGGGATGAGCTCTCACACAAGCAAACCTTCTATCTCCCCACAGCAAAGGGGCAAAGCAACTACACCGATCTTATCTGAGGGACATGGGTCTGAAAAGCACTCTTAAAAAAAATACAATACAATACAATACACCCAGGGACAATGACAGGATATTGTACTGGATCTGTTTTCTCTCCTAGTATAAAGTTTTCCTTTGACTTTTAGGACTTGATTTAGTCACAATTCAATGGACACCCTAATTTCCTGTCTTGGCCCTTTGTAATACAGACTCCCCTATAGGTTTTACCAGCAGTAAATTTTACCAGTGTCTCTAATCTAGCAGATCCCTTCCTTTTGATGTTTTAAGAATCATGAAAGGCACGCAGTGATGACTTTATAGGCAATTAACAAAACTTAAGTTCTAGACCTTCACATTTACCACAGCAAAGTGTTTTCTATAAATTTCAAGTTCAGAGAGATTTATACTGAAATGCATTATCTAGAAGTTCTAGCATTCATTTAAAAACGTATAAGGAACAGAAAATCTGCATTATTCTATTAGTATCTTTCACTCCTGACCTTTGAAGTCACCCTTGGGCCTTGCTTTTGCAAATGAGACAAGTGCTCCTGACTATCTCACCTCAAGTTTATAACCCTTTCATGTAGATAATCTCCTCAGATTGTTGGTTTACACTGTGAAAAACAATTAGATTTTGATAATTTGTGTCTTAACATGTGTTCAAGAAGCAGTCTGAGACTGCATAGGTAGTAATAAATTTAGGATTCTCTATCTTTTGAGTGCCTTATGTCACTTGAAAAATAAAATGTTGCTTTAAACACTGCTTTTAATTTGTATTTCTCAAATGAAAAACCCATTTCTCTAATAGATTAATTTGCATCAAAGTATTATAACTCAACATGTCAGCATAGCTTTAAATAATGGACCAAAGTCCATTGCATGCATTAGATACAATAAGTTAGGACCTGGGTCCCAAGTGATATTTCCTGGAGCTTAATTTTCTACAGTATCTCCCCAAAAGTACTCATTCAAATGTTATCCAAGACTGCCGTAGGGTGGAGTAGATTGTTTGATACCCATCAAAGAACCACAGATTGTTTATCTGTTTCTGATCCATCCTTCAAGATGGACTTATTATTATTCTGAATTTTTGCAAAAAAAATTATTGACAACACAAAGCAGGGGACAATTACTAGCTCAGTGTCTAATACTACTGGAGTTGTTTAGCTTGTTATAACATAATTAACATGTAAGATGATGTTCTGCAAAACAAAACAACCCTTCTTGAACTGTTTTAGATATAATTGTTTTCAAAAACAGCTGTCAAGCTTGGTTCTTCCAGTACTGCGTTTGCCAACATAGCTGTAGTTACAACAGTTGCTGTTTGATTTCCTATATAGTTTTGGCACAGGTTTTTTTTTTCCCCCTCTTCTCTCCCCCAGTGCCCCTTTCCAAGATTGTCTGGCCAAAACTACGTAATAAAAGAATGTCTCTATGAAGCTCTTAATTCAGTTACAACATGTTTTACAACAGTGATAATACTGGAGGCTACGCTCCTCTTTGAAAATGGTGCTTGTAAATGCATATGAAACCAGCACAGAGGAGCCCTTAGGGTCCCCACTATCTATCTGCACAGTAGGTACATATTTATCAACCAGAAAAGTTTCTGAAGATCAAAGGACATCATTTGAGTAAAGGAATAACTACAAATATCTTTTAAAGTATGAGTAAAATACATTATTTCCATACTTGCAATCAAGCTATTTTAGCTTAACAAGTTACCATGTGTCAGGGGAACCCAGCAACTGCTTACATTTCACTTTGCTTGTAATAAAAGACTAACAATCCCCTCTAAGCTATGGGGATTTGCATTACCTCACCTTTCCCACAGGTAAGAACAAGCACACAGACTCTTTCCAGAGTTCAGCTGTCCTGCTGTAACTTGTTGGCCTGCAGCAGCAAGCAAGGCTCTAAGCCATAGCTATACTAATTCAGAACAACAAACAGCATTACTGTGTTTACAGTCTTGAGAGTAAAAACTGCAGACCAAGTGTAGCCATATAACATTTCGAATGTCATTATGATGAACTGATTGCTGGAAGCTGTAGCCTCTGAATTCTGAGGACTACACAGCATTAGAAAAAGTTTATTGCAGTATTTATAGTTTTTCATTTTGGAAGAGTGTAATACATTTTTGCCAATGTTCAGTGCATTATTAGTCCCTGAGATGCCAAAAGACAGAAGATGCCTTTATGTTTCTTACTCAGCATAATGTATGCTGAAGACTTAGAGCACATAATGCAGACACTATTTAACAATTAATATAACAAGTTATCTTCTGTGTATCACACTTCAGTACCTGATAATAATCATAGTGTGTTTCCCTAAAAGACATCTAGTTTTCATGTCAATGGCTTTTTACAAATTGAATACAGTATTCAAGAAATCTAGGCAGGAGCAGCTCTCAATCTTTAAATATTAACAAAAATTTAAACCCTTTTAAGAAGTAAGCACACTCTAAAGCTGGTTGAATGATTGTTTCTTTGAAAATACTCTTTCTCACCAAGCTGTTCTCCTTCCATGCCTCTGGGAATTTTGGTCTTTGCTTCTCTCTAGACACCAAGACTTGCATATCTTCAAAAGTGGGATGGTTTCCGACTTCAGTCTGGAAAGCCATTTGATACTCTGGCACAGATTCCCCTGTTAGTGAAAGAAATAAAACAATAATAATCACAGATTAAAAGGCAGAGCAAGGGCTTTCAGATGATGAAAGATAGTATTAAAGTTGTTGTCTGTTGAGATGCTCTCCACTTTACCCGTAAAGTGTAAACTTCACAAAACCCAGCTGAATTAACTGCAAATGAATGAAGTGTTGTTCAGTAGCCTCTCAAAGGATAGCATCGTCAAGCACTGCTGGCTGAGTGGCATTTCAGAACGTCTTAGAACCTGAGGATGACATCTAGTTTCTATGAAACAATGCTGACATATATCAATATACTGCATTTGGGAGGAAGCCCTGCAAGATTACAAGTCTTCACACAAAGTACAGCTGTTTGACATCAGAGAGAATGCTGGATGGCAGATTAACTCTACATGCTTTACCTTGGCAAGAAGATGGTGGTTGTGACACAATCTCACAAGTTACATTTTAAAAGTCCACTTCCTCTTGTTTCATATTACAGGTATGGAGAAATTCCCTGAATTTTCAATATCACCAGGTTACATAAAAGGACCACTATACTAAAGCCTACATTAAATCACAGCACTTTCCCATCTGTTATTTCATGGGGAAAGTCTGAAAGACACTTCAAGTACTTTTATCAGTTCCAAGAACTGAAAGCACTCCCTGTGCCATCATCCCAGTTCTCAGTGTTTGTTAGCTCTGGACAATAAGAAGAATGCTCAAATTGCACTTATCATGAGGCCTGAAAACTGCTTAAATAGGTAATGTAAAGCCTTTCAGCACAAACAATGCTTTGCAAATACACTCTGTTGAAAACAATCATCTTGAACACTAGATGGCACCGACTTAATGGCAAAATCAATTCAGAAAATTACTTCCCTTTTCACTTTAAAAAGCTATGGCTAAGGAGTACCTTTGGTTGTTGGTACTGCTTTCTACGATTACGTTTTTTTCCAGTTCTTTTAGTTACCTGGGAAGAGGTCTGTGCATCTCATAAATATCTCCCAGTAGATAAGGCCTAGTGCATACATATCTACTTGTTTCAAAGCAGATTCACAGTCCCTCAAGTTCACTGCTCCTTCAAGCACCTCTGGGGCCATATAGCGGATTGTACCAACCTGGAAAACCAGAAAATAAAAGCTTCAAATCAGGAAGTGTTTTCCAAATCCTATTTATTATGAAGATTTGGGGGTTATGTAATACCCTACTTTGACATTTTCTACACTTAAGAATAATGCAGTTCACTTGAAACAATGTCCTCAACTTCTAGAGTCTTACCAGGACCCTTCCCCTACTCTGCCACATTTTTGCATGTACCTAAACAAAGTAATTTTGCCTTTATTCAATGTACTCACATGTGATATAATGTAACAGAAATTTTTATTTTTCCTGAAATGACTCTCTTAAACACCAAGGTATGCATCATAATGGAAGAGGATACTGCTGAAGAAGAAACTTGTTCTCTTTATTCCTGGACTGTAAGCAGGGCTCTTCCCTTACATATTCCACATTCTAAGGCTATTAACAGCCTTGGAAGATACCCACTAATTTCCACTATAAATATGTTAAGAGTAAAGAAATCACTCATCAGTGCTTGTAGGACAGTATTTAGTCAGGGGACTATTCTATATCCCTGGATTTTAAGCAGTGGTTTCCCTGTTTCCCTTTTCAGTAAGGGGAGATTAGGCATTATCAATGTAGCATTTGCTTTCTAAGGGAGGGTGATTAGCACTGCAAAACACATTCTTTGAATGAAATGTAAAGATTTTCTGTAAAAGCACTTCAGCATTAGGGACTTTCACTCCAAAACAGTCTCACTGTATTTCAGTAGCTTATATTCAGGTGTCAGTGTATTGATGCCTATACAAAAAGAAAGCAACAACAAAACCACTCTGAATCACAGCATCATAAAAGAGAGAGCCTGAGAAATCAGTTTCTTTTTTATGCCCAGAATCCATTCTAACCCACTCGTAGCAGATGTTTTCCCCATCCATTCCCTAAATTCATTAAATGATGCAAATTCTACATTGATAGTCCATTCTATACCTTGGCTGCCTTCTACAAACTAGAAAGGCTTCCTCATAACTAACTTAAGCTTTCCTCCTACAATGTAATCCAGTTACCTCTTGTCCTACCCATGCTGAATGCAAACAGTTTATTCCTTTCTCTTTGTAGCAGCTGTTTACATATTTGAAGATCTGTCTTGGTCTTTACTTCCCTAAACAACGCTCATTCTTTAATCTTTTCCCATAAGGTACCCTTTCAAGTATTGCCTGTTATTTTGTCGCTGTTTCTCAGCTGGTCCATGTCTTTCTACTTGCTTTCCCAGATGTATCCATTTAAAGTTCAGAAAACTACAGATGACAGAAAAATGGGTGTATGATGTAGAATTCAGTATGTTGCCATTTCAGAGAAACTGACACCAAAATCACCAAAGAATGTTTGGTCTTTGGTTAATACTTGCAGTATTAACCTCTACCACAGCATTGCAAATAGTGTGGCAAGCAATCCTGCCTCACATCTTTTTGTATCTCACACAGAAAACCTCAGTCTCCAGGACTGCCACTCTGTCGTCTTTCAAAGTACTAGGTTTAGTTTTGAATGTTTTGAGAATAAAACCAGATTCTTCCTATTAGAGTTTCAGCCACTTCTCACCTATGCTGCAGCAATTCCCTCTTACAGGAACTGAACCATCGTAACATTAACCTTCTAACAACAGAAACAGCTGTTTCTCAGGGTTACTTCCACGCTTATTTGTTTACCTTGGTAGACTGGTTTACCTTCATTTGTACTTACCTCACTGATAGCTGCATTATCTTCCTCACCTGGACGTACCAGTCTGTTTCCAGTTAACTTCATGGAGAGCCCAAAATCACTTATCACACATGTTCCATCATTCTTTACCAGTACATTGCGGCTGTTTAGGTCACGATGGGATATTGCAGGTTTGTAATGGTCTGTTTGGACATATGGAAGTGCTTGTTACTATTTTAACAGTTCTACTGTTTGGCAAAATCAAAGAACCTCATTATGTTTGCTCAGCTATTATAGACAGAAAATCATCATATTTTTTCAGAAAGCTAACATTTTTGCTTCTAATGAGCTACACTATGCTACCTACAGAAAACTGACTGGCATTCAGAGTTTCACTGACTCTATACAATATCTTTGTCTAACGCTATAAACAGTTTTAATGTTTGCCAATAAGCTTCCAAGGGATATTTCAGTATGATTTTGGCAAGGGAAACACAGGTCTGCTGCTGCAACCCTGACGGCCATTCCAAATGTACTCTCTCATTTCCACACTCCTGTGTCAAATACAGCACCAACTGTTTATGTTATGATTGGAATTAGTACTTATTACAAAGACATGTAGACAATATTATTCCAGAATGTGTGGACATATTCATCTTGCAGAGGAATTCATCTTTTCTAAAGAATAATCTCAGTTGTTCCTACTTTATATGCAATTAATTCTGTTAGTAAAGCTGTCAGCACTATTGAACCGGTTGTACGGTGGAATTTATTCTACTCCCCAAGTTCCTTCCTAACATTGATAGCACCAACCTACAGCTGTCTCTTCTTGATGATGAAAGGTTTACACATTTTCTCGTTGCTAAAGGACACACCTCTCTGCACATTTTGAAATGATGATGTTAAGATGATAGCTGCAGTTTCCTTGACACACTGATTTAGGTATTTTTAGCCTTGCACTTCTAACAGCATTTTCTTTGCTAGAGATGATGCTCAAAATTGGAGAGATACATATAGTTTGGAATTTTAATTAAAAAATTAGCACTTTTACGAAGAATTTATAATACCATCCCTTTATTTACTGCCAAAAAGCTAGTGCTTTGGTGGCAGGCCATATTCTGCAGCTTGATACATCACAGATCTCAGAATATCTGCTTTATAACCATGCTACATCAGCGGTTGAAACACTGGCTGAAGCCTGCAAGCAGAGATCTAAAGATATAAATCACTATATCGTTACATCTGGTGCTCTAATAAAACACTGCAAGTCCAGCAGTGCAGTTTGTAGACAGCAAAGACTAGACCTACACCCTTAGACAAAAATCAAGAGATATGATAAAACTGCAATGGAGTTAGAAGATAAAACAATTTATCTTTGTGTATACAGTTCACAGACAAACTAAAAATTGCTTTGGTGATATGTGTCTGAACTGTAAAAACAAATGGAACACCCCATCTGTTTGCTCTCTGCTAGACAGACATCCAGTGCTCCAGGTCTTCAGTAATCTGTTGCCATGATACAGCAGCACCGCACAATTCTGCCTCCTCCTCCTGCCTTTTTCTGGGGCTGGCTTTTACTCCGTGTTTTCATACAAGCATTACAGATGGAGCCCACAGCACTGGATTGTTCAGAAGGCAAGAATGTATTAGATGTCCCAAGCAATCTCCATTTGCATTCATAATTTCCTACTCCCTGTACTGTCACAGAGGAAAAGAAAGGCAGGAATCTACTATCTGATAGAAATAAAAGAGTATCTTGGCATCCCTCTCTGACCTTACCTCCCCGAGGTAGCTCTGTGTGGAGATATGCCAAGCCTCTAGTTATAGAGTGGGCCAAACGACAGGAGCTCACCCAGTCACTCGTGTGGAGATTCAAGTATTTGCACAAAGAGCCCTAAAAAAATATATGTAACATTATTGGATTAAAATCATTGCCCAGGTGAATAACTCAAGATGTTTAGGACAATCAGTTTTATCCTTTGCTTCTGAAAGGTGTAATCCTGCAACTGCTTCTGTGTTTCCTCAGATGTTCTAAAACACAAGACTGGACCAGTTTAATTGATTTCTAAGGCTGCCATTCATCTTACCTGAAGAAGTGGAACAGAAAATTCATCACAAAGCAATAGTGATTAGGAATGATAACATCTATTATATGACAAAAACAAACCATGCACTTGATTTGTTTTGCTGAAAAAGTCTTGTTGAACAACAGAAAAATAAAAGTAACTGCAGGCGTAACAGCCTGGGTTACTGAATAAGGATCTTTAAGCCATTAGCACTTGCAGAAGAAAACTCAACATTTCTAACTAGCATCTCCCCTGCTATAATCTTTTCATTTATCCAAACAAAAACACCCCAAAGGCAGTTCAGAATAGGAGTGAACCCACACACACACTGAAGAAACAGCAAAAAGAGAATGCCATGTCCCCTTTTCTATGCTTTTAATGAAGTTTAATATGTGACAAGCAGGAATTGTTTTAGCCAAGATTCAGATATATATATTAGTAAATAAGAATAAAAATTAATTAAGCTGAGAGACATGTTAAATCTGAGATATCTGCTCCAATTATAATTTTTAATAAAACTGATGTTTTTGTCTAAACAATCCTATGATTATATTTGTGTTTTACAACAAATTTTCTATTTCTAGTCTAAAAAGACATGAATGCCTGACTGCTGGGGGGAACAATTCTGTGGCTATTAGCCACTTCCTACTATGTCATCCCTTGCAACTTACTGCTTACTCATCTGTCACACCTCAGAGTACCACCAGAACAGCATAATGATTGATAAATACACATATCTGTCCTTTTACTACTTGCTCACCTGCTTTCTATGATCTGAAGGCATGTTTGAATGATAACATAACCTGAGTCAAACTTATCAGTCTTGCTTTCAGTGAGGCAACATCAACAACAGTTTTCAGTGTGAAAATGTTCTGGTCTGTGTGTTCCTATTTCCAAGGCAGAAAGTATTTTAAGGGACAATCGTGTTTTGGATGGCGAGTATTTTACCTGCACATCATTTATGCCTTCCTCATTATTGAAATAAGACTTATGGCTCCAGTTTGAACAGTGCAATTCCCTTTTAGCAGGGCTGCCACAACAGGTTTCCTTCTCTTAGCTCCACATACAGCAGAACACCTGCTCACTAAATTAAGGATCACACTTTGTGTTAATTACACCTGCTGTGCACTTTTCCCAACGACTTCCAAACCACCAGTGGATTGATTTTAGACTAATCTTGCTGTTCTTAATAGCATATTGAGAAAGAATCAGATGATGTCATAAAGCTCATCTGTGCATTTAACAAGATTGTTAACAGATCCTGTTTATTTTAGCAACAAGACAATTTTCAATCAAATTACATGTCAGCTGAAAAGCCTTTCATTCAAGAAACCAGTAAAATCAGATCACTTGTTAAGACAGTTATGCTATGCCCTCCCAGGAGTAGAATACTCAAATTTACTTAACTCAATTATTTGAAAATTAAGCCTGCTCCTTCAGAGCAGGCCAGAGCTAATGTGCTTTGCCACTGACCATCTGGTATGGGCACAACTGAGCTTTTTCTATGGTCATTTCTAGTCTCTTCAATCTCTTCTTAGATGCCCATCTCTTATAATCTGACATGATCAAGCACATTCTAACTTAAAAGTTTTAGTAAAGATATTCTCTATAAAATATTTGTGAAGTGCTTTCTTATTTTAAATTTGCATATCTATTGAGATTTGTGCGCATTTAACTTTCACAGAAGCGCATGAATAGGGCCTAAGACAGGCTGTCATTGCTTTAGTTCTCTATCTTTAGTTCTGTATCTTTTTGCTTCTTGAGTAAGAAGCTTTTGTCCTACTATTCCCATAACAAATCAGGCTTCAGCCATCACCTTTACATACCGGAAGAAATACAGCGTGAGATCACTTACTTGAGACCAAAAAGACCAATTTCAAAATTATTTAACTGAACAATTAAAAATTGTTTGCCATAGATAAACAAAACAACCTCAAACCCAAGATAAACTGTGAAATTTGTTTTTCATTGTCATATATATATATAAAAAAACCCAAACATATATATTTGATGATTTTTCATGAAAGCAATTGATATTATGCTGTGTATTTTTAAACCACTTTTGTTTCTATGCCTGTGTACACACACTGAGGGTTAGAAACGCAAATCGATGAATTTCAGGGATGTAAGCATCCAGTTACCTAAGGAGACATGAAGATATGTTTCCAGGAAGTAAAGCTGCCTTCTTAAAACTTGTCCTCCATCATCAGTATATGGTACAGCAAAATAAATATGATATGCCACAGAATTTTTAAAGAAGATAACAATATAAAAACCCAACATAATTTATAGTACCGCAAACTTGCTTGAAAGTAATACAAGATCTGTTTCATTGTAAAAACCTGCATTTACAGCTACTGAGTGAGGTCATAGTGTCTTAATACTAAAAATAATGAATTTTAAACTTCTTAAAGCTTAGCCTGGAGGAGACTCAGGAGTGACCTTATTGCTCTCTACAACTGCCTTAAGGCAGGTTGTAGGCAGGCGGAGGTTGGTCCGTTCTCCCAGGCAACCAGCACTAGAACAAGAGGACACAGTCTCAGGCTGCACCAGGGGAGGTTTAGGCTGGATGTTAGGAAGAAGTTCTACAGAGAGAGTGACTGGCCATTGGAATGGGTTGCCCGGAGAGGTGATGGAGTCACCTTCATTGGAGGTGTTCAGGAGGAGACTTGATAGGGTGCTTGGTTGCATGGTTTAGTTGATTAAGTGGGTTGGGTGATAGGTTGGACGTGATGATCTTGAAAATCTCTTCCAACCTGGTCTATTCTATTCTATTCTATTCTATTCTATTCTATTCTATTCTATTCTATTAAGTAAACACAGCTCTTCAAGCTCTGTACTTGAATATTGACTAAAAAACCTGCACCATAACCAAAAGCAAATATACAGCTAAGAATCTGTAAGATTACATTTGGTAGCACTAACTGGGAAATCTTAAAGGGTATTACAGTAAGACATATTAAAATTGTAATTTATATGGATAATTTTTACATTACTGTGCAAGAAGCAGCCATGAAGATCACTGACAAATACTGAAGTACACCCTTTTTATGTGGCTAGTCTTAGAAATCCACAGCAGTCTGATTAATTTCCTGGAAGCACTTACATTGGGGTAATATTCCATCACCAATAAATATTCCATGCGGCCATCTGCAGTGAATCTCTCATCCCCCACAATGAAGTGAGCAATGTTGTCATGCTCCATCAGTGGAATCCTGTAGATGTTCTTCTCATTGACAAAGTTCTGACGGTTAGCGAAAGAAAATACTTTCACAGCAACTGGGCGTTCATCTAGGGAGCCTTTATACACTGCTCCATATCTTCCCCGACCAATCAACTGGAAAAAAAGTGCAAATAATAAGGTTCCCAAAATAATAAATGAGAATAAAGTCTAAGTTTTCACTCTATAAAGGTTGTACACCAACTCTTATACTGATGTGTGCTACCAAAAATAGTGAATATAGTGAACATTTTATATTGAAAACTGCAATTTGAATGTTGTCCTAAAAGCTGTTTTGGAGCTGGAAACCTCACCACAGGCCAATTTAGAGCCTACTAAATTGATCTGTAGTCTGAAAACCCAGCAAATAAATTATAAATAATCTATTCAAGACTTTTATATATAGAATCAATAAAATCCAAAGCCTTTTGATGCTAATTATTTTATTAAACAGTAGCCCACTAAACTTCTATAGCTTTTATGTCATCAATTAACTCCAGAGACCACAGACGTTAAGTTAAACATTTTAGGTTTAGGATAGCTTTATAAGCTGTATCCTTCAGGTGAGCAGTAACAAGATATGCATTTGTAGTGCAAAATAAATAGGTAAACAGCTTTTAACAGAAAGGAATAATTAATTCCTTACTATCTCTGAATCTGTATTCTAGGCCCCATTATGCTAGACTGTCTTCACAGAACAGCTTTCCCTATCTCCATGGAAACTAAAGAATGATGAGATCTCCGTTCAAAACCAAAACACTGGACCACCTTCAGGAAGTGTCCTGGTTTCTAAAGCTCAGAAAATTTTAACTAAAGCACCTGTTTAACTCCAGTACAGAGGACCTAGACATGAAACCAAGGATTTCATGGACCAGTATCTTCTTACTTCCTAAATATTTATAAATGGAGGAGGGGTGGAAAGCAGAAGGGATTACAGAAGTAACACTCCTCAAGAAGATAAAATTGTCTAGCAGAAAAGTTTTCAACAATAGACAGATTTCTGTTTCTCAGTCTTTCCATAGATTGTAAAGTGTCAGTGAGTCACTTCAAGGTACAAACCTGGAAGGTATTCTACCCACAGAGATGTGGAAAGGCAAGCACAGGTTAAGATAAGCTGATCTGCAACAGCCTGTGACTGAGTGAAGAGTCAGCTCCCTAGGAGTTGAGGAAGATGACACCATAGTAGATCTTACCACCGAAAAAGTGGCTGGTTTTTCAAGTCTGCAGATCAGTATGACTAATTTCATCCGGGGCCTTGCACACACTTCTGCAGTATGTATCCTCATACTCTTATAAACTCTGTCTGAAGTACTTTTTTATTGGCAGAAGGAACCCAGACTTTTGCAGACTAGTTTGCTGTCACCAACAGCCCAGACTACGTACCATGTCTGCAGCCTGCATCTCTAATGGGCAAAACCAAGAAAAGTACCACGCTCTGAATCTGAGTCATTCTACTGATCTATTTCCAGATAAAAGGGTTTAAAAATTCCCTAAGTTCCATCAAGTACACCAACTGAAAACATAACTTTTTTTGCCATTTTCTGATGATATATCTAATACCAAGCTGAGCAGAAAGTTCTGGTTGGCCTCAAGTTGCCATGGAGATCAGAGTACCCCACTGTGAAGAATGACTATACCTAAATGCACTACTACTAAAATATACTGCCCTATCTGCAGTGAATTCTGTATTTCAATAATACACATTCCAATTTCTCCCATTACTTCCCAATGTTCAGTATTTTATTCTTAAGGCAGAACATACACCAACCATATTAACAAAACTAGACAAAAATGTACAGCAGTAACCTTTTTTCCTTTTAATTTCTTCTTTAAACTGTGATTTAGAAAGCCATACAGAGGCTGTCTTATATTTCTTTCTGTAATTGTACTTGGGAGGTGACAGAACCTTATTACACTGAATAAAAATGAAGATTAAGAATCCAAGTTGAACATTTACCTCCAACAACTTCAGATTATCCAGATCCAGTGAGGGCTCTGATGCTGCTGCCTCCATCATGTTCATACTGTGCAAACCTTGTTTACGGTCTCCTGAGGGAGGGAATGGGGAGGGAATCAAGCAGATTCCTTTTTTGCCACACTACAAATGAAAACGATAGAACTTACCTGGGACTAGGCAGAAATACATACTGTAGGCAAGGACATAACAAGTAAAAAGGAATCCTGTAAAATCTTCTTGGAGTCAAAAAAAAATAAAAATCAGCAGTGAAGGTGCTCATGGGGTACAAACAAGGTTATCCACTACACCACTGTTTTGATAACTGAATGTCATTGTCAATAACTGTAAAGAATGTGCACAACCTCACTTAAGCTGTGTTGGGCAGAGGATTTTATTTTTTTTTTTAAAGAAAAATGGCTCTGGACTGTTGTGAAAGGATATAACTATAAAGTGTCAGAGAGGAGAAAGGGGAGCATTATATACAAACGTATGAAAGGCACCAGCGAGAACATAAGCCATAAGTATACATAAGTATAACTTTGATAAGAGTCAAAGGAACAAGTTTAAAAAACCCCAAAGGATATCAAACCCTACCTGCAAGCATCCTGTATCCAAAGTACAGAGCGGCAATCAGAACAGCCAGTACAGACACTGATGCCAGGGCAATAACTATCGTCTCATCTCGATGAAAAGAATGAGAAGAATCTGAAAAAAGACAAGGTAAAGACTCTCTAATTGCAATTTTGAAAGAATCAGCACTATAAAACCATAATTGTTATTACAATGAGGAAAAGAAATTGTGCTCTGGATTCTAAGGCATTGCACTAAACTCTTTTTCCTCTTAAAATCTAGGAATTGCAAAAGACCTGAGCAGCTCAAACAGAGCTGAGTGCACATTCAGCAGCAGCTTCTCCCAGTTCTCCATTGCACCACAGAGAGTGGCACCAACAGCAAAAAGTGAATCTTCTTTCTACCTGGCAAAGTTCAGCCCAGCCATAATGGGTCAGACTGATGCAGTCCTACTCCGCTATCTGTGCCTTAGTCCTGCTTCCTGGCACGAATCCGGTTTGTAATCTTTGAAGGTTTATTTTTAATTTTTTTTCCCCAAAATGAAAATCTAAAAAAAAAGTTTGCTAATAATGCTGTCAATCTGATCGGTACTGAATGCTTTGTGTTCAGGTACCTACAAGATACATTAGATACAAGTCTGTTCATGCGAGTATTTCTAAATACTTTTGGGGTTTGATTTGTTTTGTGTAAGCACTCAGATAATTTGTAGCTAATTCTCACTCCTCAATTCACAAAAAGTCAGAGACATCTCTACAGACTGCAGCAATCAGAAAACCTGAGACAACAATAAAAAACTAAACAAAAATCCAGGAACTAGTCGTACTGAGCCATTTTTGTCAAAATGTATCTTGCCTTTTCTACCCCCTCTGGATAAGGGGAAATCGAAATTCATGGAAAAATCTGTTAGTGTCTCGAATGGTTAGCTTAATGCTTCTGCATGTTAGAAGCCAGTCTTACTTCTTGCAGGCATATAAAAATTCAGCCACTTCAATATCAAAATGTATTAATGCAGATACTTCTCTGATGTCAGAATCACTGGAATGTGGCAGTACAAGACCTCATTTACCTTGGCTTCAAAACTAAGTTTAGGAACTATGTTTAAACTTGCCTTATATATTGCTGAAAGTACCCCTTAGAAGACTGTAATAAGGCCTAACTATGCAAAACCCACAGAACATAAAATACACACAAAGCTTAAACACTGGGTAAAATTTTAGGTGAGTCTGAACTGTAATTTATCCCAGTCTACACTAGATGAATAAACTGACAAATTCACTTGAACTGAATTTAAAAGAAATTAAACATGATGCACTTGTTCCAGTTCCCAGTGTGGACAGGCAGAGAAGAATCCAATAAGTAGTCAGAGCAATTTTAAAAGACAACATCTTCCATTTTAACATAACCATAATGGTTAGAGGACATAGCAAACGGTTAGCAAAACAAAAATATCCATTTTAGCAGCGACAGAAGTATGTGGAAAATCACCCAACAAAAAATAACATACAACTCATATCTGATAAGGCCTTCAAATAAGAGCTTTTGATAATCACAATAACTCCAAATTTGATTTTTTCCATCAAAATAAATGCCGCCACTTCTGGTTTTGGTAAAATAAGTTACACAAAGAAAATAAACTATTACCACATACTGTGAAATAAGAGTTGCAACCTCCATTGCGATGGGATTAAAAAATACACGGTACAGTTCTCATCGGCATTACTCAAAACAAATGCATGCATATATTTCATAGAACACATCAAAAAGAAAGCTTAAGGCATACAAAGCTAATGAAACAGTACATAACTGTAAGAAGCTGAATTACTCCTAGGAGGGAAACCAACATTTTGAGTTTCATATTTTTGTGCATGGAATTTACATTTAATTGGCTTATCTTTTACAATATGTATTCAGTGTGTGGGGTTTGCATCAGCTGAAGACAGTGCTCCACATGCACTGAGAAAATGCAGCTTTTGAGGGGTTGAACTTTTTGCTGTAATCTCAGTTATATTTTCTTTGACCATGCAACTAGGCTGCAGCCATTTACAACCTTTCCATTGCTAAATATACAGTAATTGTTTCCACCACTGCTTGCCAAATGCTGTGTAATGTCTAAGTTTGATTGCTCTACTTTAGTTCTTCTTACAATCAAAGGGTTAACAACATATCTCCGTCATGAGGGCCCTCCTCTACACTGGAAAAAGATTTCCCTGTTCTCTCCCCTCATAGCATGGCCCTGGGCAAGGGCATCCTGTGGACCATGGATTGTTTAGCAGCTCTGGCTGTACTGGCACACTTGCTCTTTCTCCTCTTAGAAGCTCTGAATGGTGGCATTATGCAGGCTGGAGAGCTACTAGAAAAGCTCTAAATAACCACGTTTTGTGCCAAACAGAAGTAGAAAACCATGCAGAGAAAAAGGATCATTGCTCTCTAGTTCCTTAATGGACCATCCCCTCCAAGGGCTTTTTTCTCTCTAGTGGGCAGCCATGCAGCTTGCCAGGTAACCTCAACTTCCCTGGAATGTTTGCTTGGGTTTTGTTGTTGGTGATTTTGTTTGTTTGTGTGGTGTGTTGTTTGTTTTAATTGTTATTATTTATTTGTTTTGTTTATAAGTAGAGCTGTTTCTTAACAAATCTTAGGTTGGCTTATCTTGAATAGATTTTTAATTCTTACAAGCATTTTAAGAAAAAGTTGTCAACATTCCAACAGCCAAATCCAAATGAGTCCTACAGTGCAAGATACTATTCTCAGGTTGCTGAGCAACATTTGTAAATTTAATAAATATTAATTTCTTAATAAGGGTAACTGAACATCTCAATGGAGTGGTAATGTGCAGCTCAACACAGTATGAATAAGCAAAAGGCTGTATTACCAAGGCCAGTCATTTCCCAGCCAGGATAATTTAAATGTCTTTTACTTGTAAATCTACATAAAAAGAAAGGCACAAACCTACAAAAAAACACAAACTTCCACAAAGAGTATTATTTCTACCTGCCCTCTAACTGCTTTGTATGATTAGTAACATGTGATGTTGTCAGATTATCAATCTTTCTTAAAAGTACATGTCACTTACAAACCCAGTTTTGAAACCTTCCAAAGCTTAACAAGACTCTCAGTAACTAACTCATTTTAACAAGACTCTCAGTAACTAACTCATTTTAACAAGACTCTCAGTAACTAACTCATTTTAACAAGACTCTCAGTAACTAACTCAATCCATCTCTTTCTTTGGACATACTCATCTTTAGACTTTTACACCAGCTGTTGACTTGCCTTTAAATGCCTAGATGAGGAACACTAGCAGAACACCAGAAAGGATCTCTCAAAGCATCTGCAGGGATTCATATTTCTTCTTTTATCTACTTCTAAGTAAAATAATAGCTATTTCATATATATGTATGCACATGAGCCATGTTTCGCTTGGTTATTATTTGGAGATGCACTTGACCTAATTCACCAAAAGGCATATCAGTACGGGTCAATAAAAAATAATTATTGACTTTTAAGCAAGGCACTTTTAAAAGAAGAATGTAAAATGTACACATACACAAATTTCTTTCCAAGTTTTCTTCCATGAACATAGTGATGCCTGAAACAACCGTGACTCCTGAAGATTAGGAAATTCAGTATAAAGTTTATTTCCTATCAGTAGCTGCAGATGCATCATAGAGCACAAACAACATTTTCTGAAGTAAGACTTTATTAGGCTAAACCTGTTAACAACCCTATCACCAAATCAGTGGGCTCTGCTTTTAAAGCTCATTTACAATTACAAGACACCTGCCCAACAGCTTCAGTATTTTTTGGTCATGTCATAGCGCAAGCTAACTTTAAACATACCTAACTACCACTTAACAATCTCATTTGCATTTTTGGGACAGTTATGAATATTTTTGTATCACTTTAGTGACAAATACAAACTGAACAAAACCCAAACTGTCCCATACTTGCTTCAAATTTCAGAACAGGAACATTGGTATCTCAGGACTATACCCGAACAAAGGTATAGCATTAAGAAAGAAAAAAAAAAAGAGAGAAAAAAAGGCAATAGCATATGCTGAGCACAATTAGTGGCAGACTACAAAAATCCAATGGTCAAGAAGCTGACTGGCGAGCCAAATTCTGCCTACAGTAGTATATGGAATATACCTTCAAATCTTCCTTGGGTTTACACTACTGTAACTGAAAACAGAGATTAGTGTAGTTTCTTGTTTCACTACTATTTTTATGTGAGGATTTTATTTCCAACATCCACTTAAGCTCCTCCCTCTGAAGCAAAGTCTGCTGAAACAAAGAAAACTAACAGAAACTATTATAAGGCCCAAAACACCTTAAGAGTCAACTTCTCACACCATATGGATGGGAAAGGGAGAGCACCACTCACAAGGCTACCAATGCTTTAAGCAACAGTATGAGTATGCCATGTAGAAGTAACCCAGCACAAACACACTTCTATCCTGAAACATTTCTGCCAGTAATTCTGGTACTAGTCAAGCTTTTTTGGAAGTCCACCAATCCCATCATAAAGAAATACCACAGAAAGTAGCATACGAGTTGCCAGAGGTTTTTAATAAGAAAAAGAAACAAAGCATGATGCATTAAAACACCTACTTCTGTCTGGGAAGCAGCTAGTAACCAACAAGCCACTGCTCCCAGAAGCATCCTGACCTCATAAAAATCTTGGGTTTGAGTTCCAAAGACCCAAGTACAACAGTTCCTGTGTAGGGAGAGAACTTTGTCAAAGGTACACAAAAATAACTGAGTGTGTATTTCAGAGCAAACTGTGAAAGGGAACGCTTTTAGTACTCTGTTAAAAGTGAGTCATCTGTCTGAACTCACCCCTGCACTTTGGATACTCCCTGCGGGCCCTTCTCCTACATTAGGGATTCATCTCTTCTCTTAGGCATCGATGCCATCAATAGCTTCCAAATATTTATACAGTATCTTTAGTAAATTCATTGTTTTTTTTTTAATTAAGCTTCCATATTCCCACCCATGGAGGTTGTCTACTGCTGCCTTCCTAACTTTCCTCAGGAATGACACCAAGTCAAGAATGTTGACAGTGCTTAATGGCATTAAGGGGAATAATATTTTTCCTTCAAATTAACTTTTCCACCATAAACACAAACTTGTAATAATAATTAATGCAGAAGTATTCTAACCTGTGTCTATGATTGGGGAAAAACACACAGACAGCTATCCCCTTATCCCACATAATTTTTTTCCACCAGATCTTTACATTGCTATTGAAGCTTTTCATTCCATTCTTAGAAATCTGTCTACTCTTCATGTAAACAACTCACAGCTGTGTATCTGTTACCCAGTAGGGAATAATTCTAGAAAATATATGTGTGTATTTAAGTTTAGATAAACATTGCACACAAACATTCTAGAGAAATGTCCTATCAATCCTACATTAAAAATATTTTTTCAAATCATTACCTATATTCTCATTGAATTTTGGTATCAGTATATCAGAAACCACATGGTCTTGCAGCTGAAAGGTACCAAAATATTAATATTTAAATTGCCATATCACTAAGTAGCAATGTTAGTCTACAATAAGTCAAGATGACACCATGCTTTAACCTTCACAGCACAACTGTAACATCTGATTCTTCAAAACAACTACAGCTGTATGGACTCTGATCAAAGTAAAATCACACAGAAACTCAAAGATCTGCCCATACAGATCACTTTAAAGTAAGCAGTCCTCATGCCATTCTACAGCTATTTCTTTGATGTGATAAATTCAGTATGTTCACTGCCAATCTGTTGCAGAAGTTGCTTTTCCATTAAGGAATTTTAATGATATGGAGGATGAGAACAGGAGCACAAAGGAAACCTCACAGCTCAGTCACCAACTCACTCCAGGATGAAGGCTGAACCATGGGGGGCACTATGGCCTTCAGTGGCAGATGACTGCAAACGTGCTCTGCAGATTCCAAGAGAGACTTTAAATATAATTAATTGTACTTGCTTTTAAAGTCAGATTTCCTTCTGCAGTGCCCCTGAACAACTTTCATGACAGCAATAAGATCTCAGTCCTTTGAAAAAAACTTACAATTAGCAATCTTTTCCAAGGGCCCACAGATCTCAATCACAATCTGTTTATCTGTTCCATCTACACATAGCTTGTATCAAATACGCTCTAGGAATCTTCCATAAGTGTAAAATAAGCCCTCATCCCTTACTGCATGCTAGCAGCACTTTCCAACCAAACCAAAACACTTCATCAGGTCTTTTTCCTTCTCTTTTCCAGACAGTAATTAAAATCTCTTTCCAACTGATCAGTACCTCATTCCTGATCCAGTGTCCTGCAGCAATGAGTTCACTCCTCATCAAGCTAGAGCAAATGACAAGAAAGCATCCAATACAAACACTAAAACTGTTTTAAGTAAATCTTCAATTAATTAATTCCAGGGAAGAACATGGCTCTGAGCAACCTGATCTAGTGTGAGGTGTCCCTGCCTATGGCTGGGATGTTGGAAATAGATGATCCTTGAGGTCCCTTCCAACCCTAACAATTCTATGATTCTATGATAACACGTGAAAGAAACAGTAAGAATCAGAGAATAAAGAAATATATTAGTAGCCTTTTAGATACCATGGTGATAGGTCAGATTTCATATACTGCAAACAAGAATCCAAATCACACAGCCTTCTGCACCAGTTTAATGCATTTAAACCCACTTTTTCAGTTAAACTGCAACTACAAGGTTGGAATACCTTATATTCTACAGACCTTTCCAGTGAACTTGAGCAGGAGCTATTGTCAGTTTTCTGTTAAACCTACGCAGAGCTGAGAATGATGAAAGGAGGAAAACAGCATTTCCTAAATAACTTTTGCCATTCATATAAGCTTTTGAAGGTGCATGTTTTAAAACAATTGTTATCCTAACCCTGATTTACGTGCATGTACATTTGAAGTAAGGCTTCATCCTTAGTAATGAAATTAAAATTCATGTTCAACTTTTGTAATAAGACAGTATAAAATGTAAATGCCTGATACCTTTCAGTATGACCACCTTCAATACTTAAACCAAAGTTAAGGAACACTGTTTCACATCGAATTTTTGGAGGCACTTAAACGCACAATAAAGTGATCAAGAGAATTTCTAGGGAAGACTGAGCACTTGTTACTCACGCACAATAGGAATTGTATTTTTTGTGGGATATGGTGCAACATTCTTTAACAAAATAATCCTGCCAACCAGTAACCCTAAAGCAATTTTCTTTCATAACTGAAAATGGATGTTTTCCCTGGACTTAAGCAGAAATCCCTAGTTTCTAGTCTACTGGCTTAGATGAAGCAGAAAATTTGCACTTAGTTCCAGTCATTCCATTACTTGAAAGAAAGATTTAAACAGTCACCAATATGTTTCCACTTTGCACTTAGCATTATCATATTTGACCAATTTTTAACTTTTTCCATAAAATCTTATATACTTATTAAGTGTCCTTTAAGGCATAACTTCTAACCTTTTTCTCCACATCAGAAAAGCTAAAAATGTTATTTCATTTTTCACATAATCACATTGATGTATGGAACTTGGGCTGCAAGAAAGCACCACACTCTCATGAGACTTGCAATAACATTATGACCGGGCAATGATGCTTCACAGATCCCATCTGCCTCCTTAGAAAATGCTTCAAAATATTCTACAGCTTGGGCTGTAAAATTTATTTTCCATAACATGCTCCAGAGGAATCCTGCTACAGCTAGAAGTGAGGCAGTTTCAGCAGGAAAACCTCTCTTTAAAAAACCTGCTGTCAGAAAACACCATTTGGGTTTCAGCTTTCTGCATTTGCTCTTGAAGAGGAGGGCTTCCTCATTGCCTCTGTGTCCAGGTGGAATCCCTTCTGGTGCCTCTATCCTCTGCTCAGGCACTGGCTTCCACCAAGCACCTAATCAAGAGCCAGACTGTGGGTATTAGATTTGCCTTTTTTGTCTGTGATGAACAGAAGGCAGCCCTAATACATGAAACTCAAAAAATTAATCGTGTGGCAATTTATTTGGTGGAGAAGTGGGTTATGCAATTCCTAACAACTCTTTCCTTGGTGACTTGATACAGAGAGGTAAACTGTCAGCCTGACACTTTTGTATACAAGTAATTCCTGAGCTGAAGCTGAGGAAAAAAAAAAAAAAACCACCACCAAAACAAAAACCCAACAGCTTCTCCTTCTGCCTTTTCTTCTGTGAGTATGGGCATTTTCAGTGTAAATTGTAACTTTACTGAACAGACCCTTGTAATCATGATGTATGTAAAATGAATAGCAATTCAAAAACAACCTGAAAATTAAATTCTCTTTCTAAAGTTCCCCATATACTTGGTTACTACAGAGATTGTAGGCAAACTACTTATAGGTAAATTGCATTTGAGTATACCTCAAATTTACTTTCAAAAGCTCAATGCAAAGCAAATGTGGGCACTTAATACGTATCGGGAACATCTTCTACATTTAAACAAAAGTCAGAAAAACTTCTTTTTACAAAAAGGCTGAGGAAAAAAAAAAGGTACATTATCCTCTTCTTTTGATATTGCACCAAGGCTTTCTCCTTACCACACCAAATGGTAACACCAGCTCTAACATAACAACACACTCTCCCCCACCCTCTGTAAAAACACTGGGTCAAAAAATGCATGTACTGCAATGGAAAAAATACTTCAGAAAGTCTCTTTAAAGCTATTTTAAGTTATTTTAAAACTAACAGGCTCAATAGCTATTTCATGTTTGTAATCATCTCAGGCACTAAAAGTAGAGCCCAAAAGACATCAAAACACTAAGATACCTATTTGTATGTGGGTGATCAATCAAGGACACCCCTCCAAACCTCTAAAAGGCAGCTCTGATCCACATGCCTGCATTTTCCTGTCTTCCAGACCGCCAAACCCCAGTAATGTCATGCTCCCCTCGCTCCTACAAAGGCCTGTTCCACCCTGGCTAGCAATTTCTTCAGTGGGAAAGCGACGCCAAGCCCATGCGGCGAGGGGTGCCCGGGCCTGCCCTAGCAGGCGCTCGCTGGGTGCACCCCAGAGGAGTGGCGGGAGCCTGCGCCTGGCCACGCAGGCAGCAGCCGTGCGGAGAGCGCTGACGCTGCTCCTGCCTGCAGCGTTCTGTGCCGGGGGGCACACGGGGATCTAAAGTCCAGTCAAAAAAGCTGCACACCTCCGACTGAGGTTCAGAAATATTTTTTTGTCTGTCAAACACTGTAACAGGCAATGAAAACCGAACGAATTTAATGGACCTGATTGTATGGGGGGCTTACTTCAAAACAATTTCCCTCACCATGCAACAAAATCTGAATTACAGCACAATTTTAGGGAACTGACATCTTCAAGTAAAAACCCATAATAAATATTGATAGGGTGCAAATGAAATCTGGCAAAACCTTTTTTTCACACTTCTGGTTTATATCCTATTACTTCAGATTTCATGTCTTAAATCAGCTTAATACTTTAAACCTCAAGCATAGCAAATACTTTATTACTAAATCTTAGGTGTTCCTACTTTAATTCAAGAACATTTTCCCATACTTTCAGTACAACTCAGTATATTCTATGTTCTTGTACATAAAAGGTTTTGAAATATTAAAATTTAAGGCATGTGCTACAGAGATGTAAGTTAAACCTGTTTGACATTTTAGAAACATTCATGGTTTTTAAAGACTGCGTTTGTCTGGCCAATGCCAATTCAAATAACACCCATGGTATTCCAAAAGGAACGCATCTGCTCCAGCTCTTCCTATCATCATTTAGATGGACAAAGTCTAACATGAAAGCACATGTCCTATTTTCCCATTAATCCTCCCTCATACTCTCCTGCTTTTCCCAGTTGTCTTCTCTACATGGCCATGTAATTTCTAAATTTTAACAGGTTCTCCTTTTAGGATTTCAAAATTATTTTAAGTCCTTTACAACTTTAAGATAAGAATAATCATTATCTTTCGCCATCTTCTAACATCATACTGGTTGGTTGTTCCAGGTATTTCCCAGATGAAATCACTTTGTATGAACTGAGTGATGAAACAGAAAGCTTGGGCCAGCCAAAAATCCCTCTCCTATGTTGCTCCAGGTTCCCTGAGAAACACAGTGAACAATATCTTCACTTCTTTTCCTTGAGACCTTATGAACTCTCATTCAGCCAGCACCAGCATCTGTCTCTTTCTCACATCCCCTTTTCTTGTTCAGCTCCCATCCAGCACAGTTTCATCAGTGAAGACACTGCCCTCCCTCTGCCGCAATCCACTGTGTCCGTGCCAGCAAGAGCAGTTGAACCTCTCCTGGTTCCTGCTGAAAGCTGTCCCTTCTCAGATAAGACACCTTAGCAAGGGCTATGTTCCTCTTCCTACCCTTGCTTAAAAGGAGATTCAGCAGGCTTCTGGGCAGGAAGAACCTCCTTCTCAATTTACTTCACAGATATCAAGTACATCTATTTAGGGACACCCTTAAGCAGAAGGAAATTGAGGACAGAGAAGGCTGAAGAAATCTGACAAACCCAATAGAGCAGTCAGGAGCAGACAAGAGGCACAGTGAGCAGTCAGTGAGGTGAGCAAGATCAATTGTCTCCACTGACATAGAGATTCTCTTTGTGAGGCATCAGTTGGAATCACCACCTCCTCACATGTAACTTCATCTTGTATGAGGACACACAAGTTCATATGTTACACATGTGCAAATGCTTTTTTTTTTTTCCCCTAAAGGAAAGAACAATTTTCAAGAACTTGAAATACAAAGCAAAGAGAAACTCAGGTTCTGTTTCTGGTTCTGATATCAACAGCCTGACCTTAGGTAAGTGACGGTGTTTCTTTGTGCTTTATGTTAGCCAGTTATATAATGGCAAAACCAGAACCTTCCCTAACTTCAAAGGTTATTCTGATTATTTCAAAATAGCATGAAGATGAAAAAGGCAATAATGATAAACAGTAATCCTTAGTTTGCACTTATGCAAAATCCTTCTACAGATCTAAGTACTTGATTTCAGATAAAATACAGATGTTGTTTGATGTTCATTTCTCACAGCACAAGCTCAAGCTTCCCAGGCCTCCTACTCCCAGGTGCCTGTTCCAGCCCAGCAGTGCCCTGACAGCTGTACTGCACAACTGTGGTTATGCTGAACAGGAAACTGGGTATGAAAGCCAATGGGAGAGACCATGGGAGGGGAGGCAGGATGATATCTAAGGCATCACTCTGCCAAAACAAATATACATCAGTCAAGTATGGAGGCTGGAATCAAAGCTATCAATTTGTGTTACACCGTGGGTATATGAGAAATACAGCTGACTTCGCCTGTAGAACATGTTCTGTCTGCCCTACAGTAACAAACTTGTTTCTAATCAGGATTAAACATTTCAACACAAATCTGAATAGGTTACAGTGAGACATTCATAATCTTATGAAATTGATTTGCTAATGATGTTAGAATATGTACAACTGCTAGGTTAATTTCACAGACCGAATAAAACTTTTACATATTGAATGATACCACTTCTGTAACTGCTCTACTTTAAACATATTGTTAAAGTAATATAAAAAAAAAAAATCTTAAATCAGTCCCTGAAGTGATCACAGCATTGGGTATTAGCTTCAGCTAGTTTAATGATGCTGTACAATTAAACTGCAAGACTGATACAGGTACCTTCACAAAGCACTTTACAAGAAGCATATAAAAATCAGAATGGTAAAAAGCAGCCTTTAAAAAATAAATACAAACAAGGCTTCTGTCAATCTGATTTACTGAAATCCTGAGTGTACCATGAAATCCTGTTAAATGAATGGCAAAAATCCCAAGTCTCATTAAACAAACAGAAGAGTTTTTCATGAAACAACACAATAAAATTAAGCTGGAGACTGACTCCTTTCTGACAGGTGTTCCTGATTTAATAGGTCACATAACAGAACTAGTCGTCGCCAGGGTTTTCAAATGACTCTTCTGGTTCCCAACCGGTTCCCACCATTGAAGCATTTACAGGTTTCACTGAAGACACTGAAGCATGCCCGCTTTTAATGCATACTTGTTTGGTCATCCAAAAATTAAAGACATCCTCCATCAATTGTATTCTGAAATTTTTTGCCCATGAGGTTCATGCTACTCTTTCAAGAAATCAGATTTAGGAATATGCAGTTCTATAAGCTCCATTAAAATGAAAATACATAACCAGGACACAAATAAGGCTTTATGACTGCCAAATGAAAGGGAAGACTTCAATCAACTTTACATTTTCAGCATGCACTATGGGTTGGTGTTTGGGTTTATGCTTGTTTTCATTGCTTATCCCTTCTAACAATTTGCTGGTAATCATATCAGTTATGCCTTCGAGCAGGTACTGTCCTAGCATTGTTGTCAGACAAGAGTTCTGCTTCTCAATATTTCCTTTCAAAACAATTTCAATTATGCTTTAAAAACACTTTCTATTTTACTTTCTAAGCTTCGCTTTGCTGTCAGATTTAAAATCCAGGAAAGATCTGTCAGGAGCCCAGTTCACTGCAATAAAATAGCAACTTGCCAAGTAGCTGGGCACATTTCTACCAAACTATTAAAATACAGCCACATTATAGCTGTACACCAACATTCAAACTCCAAAGGGCATTTGCAAGTACATATTTGCTCTGGAGAAGAAAAAAAAAAAAACCTGCAGCTAACAGCACCTACCTGGTTACTATTTCATTTTACAGTAGTCTAGAATGAATGGAAAAGTCTATCTTCCAATCTCATTTCCAGGGCTCCAGCATAACATGGGCCAGTGTTGTGCCAATAGCACTTCTGGGAATAAAACACTGATATAACCCATTACAACTCTTACAAACACTTTAATGCAGTGAACAAATCCACTACATGCTTCTGGCACCACTGTAGCACTGACGGTGCTAGGCTGTTCACCAGGTCCTGCCTTAAGCAGAAACTGTCAATGGCAAAATGTGAGCATTTCAATTCTTATACACGTTCCTAGAAAAATCTCCAAATTTACCAGTCTATGCTCACCTACCAACTTACTTGTAAGATATGATGAAAATGTGCATATATAAAATGAAGATGTCCTTGATGAACACTGAGGTGGCATATGAACTCGGCTAATTAAATATTTAGCACTGCACTCCTCCCTACTAGAGGAAACTTTTGCTCCGCAACAAACGTAAGATGTTGACCACACAGTCAGGTTCTTACTAAATGCTGTGCTCACCTCCACTCCCTGCTCTGTGTTGTCTACTATAGATTACAATGCTACACACTAGCTCAGTGTAGCATCAAGTTCAGTTGAGAGAAAGTATTCAGACTTACGTCTTTGGTACCTTACTCACTCAGTCTATGCAGGAATATTCAGTGTAATTTACAACTCATAATTTATGAGTTTTCCCCATTTGTAAAGTTTCATTAGTATTGTCTTCATATCAAATATCTAACACCCCAAGACTATTATGAAAACTTTCTCACAGTAAATCTTGATGTTCTCTGTTGGAATTAATGGTATTTTTTGTAAAACTCACCCATTTAACTGATCTGTATAAAACCAGGAAACAGAACGTTAGCATATCTGAGCTATATAGTCAAATTAGTTTAAAACTTTTCCCTTGGTGCACTCTCTCCCACTGCCATTGGACACGAACCATTCTCTTAGTGCTGGACATAAGAAGTCTCCTATGTAACCCGCCAAAGGGTGTGCCTGTACAAGCAGTTTGCATTAGCTGTGAAGCCTGTGGACAGTGTCCTCCCAGAGCTCCTGGCACAGAGCTCAGGAGATGTGTAATGCTTTTGGTTTACAGTCTATATTTGTTTCACCCACAAGCATTTCTAATTTGCTCCAAAGATGCTATGAATGGCTCCACAGCTGGGAGTGGCTAACATAGGTGTGTACAGTGCTCTGTTCACCCCAATCTATGTGTGGTGGTGGACACTTCCCAGCTTTGTCTGCTCAGCTAACAAGTACTTGATTGATCTGCTGACAGTGCTGACAAAGGCAGAGAAGTTTCAGTACTCTTCAGGATCATTAAAAAACTTTTTCAAAACCCAGTTTAAATATTTTCCATACGGTGATTTATCAGTGACTTCCAGTGGGTTTCCATGCTTTATTTTGCAACAAGCTTTCACCATGTTCTCTCTGCTGTCACATAACATTGCAGAGCAGCAGTGTCTGAACCTGCATTCAGATGAAGAATATTGCCAATTAATTCACTGTGGTTCAGCTTCATTTATTTTGCCTTACTCACTGCAGTTATATCCTCAGAGAACAGAAATGGAGAAAAATGACACAGCAGTCAGAATATAACCGATTTGTGTGTGCTGCACTTCAGATGTCTACCTTTCAGGTTTTGTTTCTTTTGTCATTTTGGGGGATCTAGGGAACTATAGACCTGTCAGTCTGACTGGGAAAGGTCGTGCAACAGATCATCTTGAGTGACATTAAGCAGCACATGCAGGACAACCAGGTTGACCAGGTCTAGGCAGCATGGGTTCGTGAAGGGCAGGTCCTGCTTGATAAACCCGATTTCCTTCTATGACAAGTTGACCCCCTTAGTGGAAGAGGGAAAGGCTGTGGATGTTGTTTACTTGGACTTTACTAAAGCATTTTACACAGTCTCCCACAGCATCCTCCTGGAGAAACTGGCTGCTTATGGCTTGGATGGGTGGACACTTAGCTGGGTAAAAAAACTGGCTGAATAGCTGGGTCCGAAGAGTGGTTGTGGACTAAGGAACTCTATTCCCCCTATGTCTCCTTATATTTTCAGGAATTTCCTTCCCCTTATCTGCCCTGTTAACAACTGTTAAGCTTTTTTTGTTACAGAACCAACACAAATGTAAATAGACTTTTGTTATCAACTTGAATCTGTTTGCTTGAAGGCCTTTCAGTAGTACAAATACATTAACAGGAATCTTCATCAAGATTTGAGTGAATAAACTGTAATCATCTTCTGTTTGGACAGCAACAATAGCAGTTACTTGGTCTTGAAACTGACAGCCCTGAAAAAGCCTGCAACTATCAGTAGTAACATGGCCAGGAACACACAAATGCAAAGCTTTCCTGTTTGTGCTGCTTCTCCTGTGTTTTTCAAGCACACAGTTTCTGTTAGCCAGAAAGCCAAAAGATCTCTGTGACTTCAAAACTGCCCTGATAGCTCAGCTCTTCAGAAATATAGCCAGGATGATATATCAGGAGCTAGATGCCCAGTTAAAAAACTTCACATTCATGCAGTTTGTCATAGATTCACAATCCAAACACCTGAGGCATTTAGCTGAATTTGCCACTGACTTTATTAATAAAAAAAGGCATTAGCCTTTCTTTGTATTTTAATTTTAAACCCTGATCCTCAGTACTCATCTGCATGCAGAGACTTTGTCTGATATGGTAGAGGAAGAGAGAAACTGCAGCTTATATCAAGTACAGCTCCTAACCATTTTTGTACTTCCAATAGAAAATGCTCCAACAGTACAGCTGTGAAAGCAGCAAACATAAACCAAATCACAAACAACAAGCATGTAGTGCATATATATAAACACAAGCACAGACAGTCCTGAGCTCAGGTTTTGACTGCAGTGCCTGTAAGCCAGATGCAACCCAGCAGCTGGACTGGCATGGTCCTGCCCTGCACTGTTTGCTCCCTGACTTAGGGGTAGTGTCGCTCTCTACTCACAGCATGCTCTACACCAGCCTCTGCAGGAGCTGACTGACATCTAACTGACACAATGTCATCTGTTTCAAATGCTTTGTCTACAAGCAACTCAAGTTGTTCTTAGATGCAACTCATTACATTGTTAAAAAGCAAATGCTTTTTTTTGCCAAAGCACATAAGACTGTGCCAGATGGAAATATCACTTATCTCCAGATAGGGTCCTTTTTGAAGATGCTCTGTATGCTGTATCACAAAGCAGTGAGAAATCAGGGTTAAGTAATGTTTCAGATTTTCAGGATCACAGCATTTTCCAGGCACAGAAAAAAAAAAAAAAAAAACAAAAACAAAACAAACCAAAAAAGGCTCAAAAAGGGCCAATGACTAATGACCAGCTCTGAAGAGTCAACAGCTTTTAATCACCTGCCTGGACTTTCAGTCTCCTCTGAGGAGGCCAAGTTCCATCATGCTGAACTATGGATGCAATTTAGGTAAGACTGCAAAGCAGCTGGGCTAACAGGCCTATTTTATGTGTATGTCAAATGCCAAGAACCTAAAACTTTCCTTCTAAATTGAATCAGTTCCAAAATCAAGGGGGTAAAATGTGTTAGACAAAATCATGATATAGGACCAAATTTCTGTCAGGAAGCCTAGTGCATAGGACAGAAACAAGTGATGTGTATTAAAAATGTCTAATTATGGAGCAAAAAAAAACCCCCTCAACATGAAAGGTTTTCCATGATCTAAACACTATTCAGAACAGGTGAGCTTAATAATATTGAACAGCCAGTAACAGATCCAATATTTATAAAAGATCTTTTGGTTTGCATTTCCCAGTTCCAAGTCTGCCTCTTACTATGTCAGTAGCCTGCAGACAAAGACTTTCTCACCATTACTATACTGGGGACAGACAAAAACAGTGATGGGATGGGGGTGGGAATTTGTTAGAAGCAGCTGGCCAGCACCTAGCAGTGCTTTATAACTGACCTTTGCAGAGTTCTCATTCCTTTTAATCTTAACTCCAGTCATTTCAGCACTGATAAAGAAAAGGAGAGCAGAGCCACACTAACAATCAAATACGAGGAACACTACTAGGGTAATGTGGCAGGAGAAAGGGGATTATGTCGGGCAGCATTCTCAGCGAGCCTAGCGTCTCCAGCATGCCCAGGGAGATACAGCTGTAGCACTTTGAAGTTAATGCCCTTTGTCAGGAGCTGCAGCGGTGGAGAAACCTGCACACGACCAGCTCTACCACTCCTGCTCACGGCAAGGAGCCTTTAGCACAACAAGGCAGGAAAAGAGGAATATCAACAAAGCTGATGTGAAAATAAATATTGTTTGAAAAAGCACAGGGACATAGACTAGTTGAACATTCACAAAATATAAACAATGTTTTAATTTTCCTTGGTAATGACTACAATGTATGCTATCTTAGCTACTTCAGTTAGTATACTCTATGTTAGTATACTGCTATGGCAGTGTAGTCTTAACTCGTGCCAAAGTGCTACAATTCACAGCACCTGATCCTTAAATTTTGGGGGTGAGTGGAATTAGAGTCCCATTACTACTACCACATCAGAAAGCCTGTCAGTCTAGAATGTGCCCAAAAAGCATATTGATATGTCAGTCTGCTTCCAGAGAGCTCCTACCTATTTCTCAAATTACCTGTTTAGAATAATGCTGATATTGCATACCTTGTATACATGTATTACACTGCATATTGTAGCATCTGAATAAAGAAATAAAAAGCATAGTACCCTTGCCTGTTCTCCATTTTGCCTTGAGAAGAGAAAAACCAATTCCTTATCTACTACCTTTTCATTTACAGTCCCATTTTCCACTAATGCATTCTGAAAAAGTCCCATTGTTATGAGCTGTATCTGCTTTTACCTTGTGTCTATATGGCATCCACAATAAAGGCCCAGTGTGTATTATCACCACAGATATCTACTTATGACATTGAATTTATTATACAACAATATGAAAGTCAGAAAATATTAAGCACTTTTGGTAAATAGAAATAATATATTTACTGTATTTGTATTACCCAAAGATGTTTGCAGATCTTTAAACTCTTAGAAGTGCATAACACATACTAACTATAAACAACTAATTTCCAGCAGAGATGCAAATTAGTGCCTCAAGAACCAGAGATGATAAAATAATTGAGTGACCTATTTACAGATAGTTGGCTTTAAGTGTACATTTTTACTATTACTGAACACAGCAAATATAGATTATATTTCAGAAAGCTGATGTTTCCTTTCTTCATTCTAGACCTTAAACTTGAATCACATATATGCTGTGTACTACTAAAAATACACAGGACACTTAAAAAATTACAAAAATGCAGATCAGGCAATTCTATCAAAAGAATAAGAGAAAAGTTACGTTCACATATACTTGAATTGAGATCTCTAAGTATTTCTATCCCTCTCAAATTAAATGTGGTTATAGCTCTACTACTTCATAAACACAATACTGCAACGTCAAGATAAGGATAAAATATCACATGGCATCCCAAAAGCTATCAGATTTCGATAGATATCTTTTTTTTAAAGAACTTTGCAAAGATCCTTGTTCTCAAGCCTCCAGGTCAGTATAGAGTCCTAATTCCTGTTGGTACAGCTCTGCCAAAAGCAGTTTTACAAAGCAATAGGAAATGTACTCTATAAAAAGTAAATTAACAAACAACAATAAAACCAAAACAACAACAAAAACCCCACTAAACCAATTTGGTCTTTTGTTGTGGGTCTGTGTGCTTGTTTTTTCTTGGTAGAAGTAGTATTTGAAATATTCCTTCTTTTTCAAATAACCATATCTGTTCTTCTTTTATTTAACACAGTTTTTAGGATTCTGTGGGTTTGGTGCATAACAGAAGTATTAAAACATTTTCAAAGCATTTCAATCTCAGTGCAAGTAAAACACACTCAATTTCATGTTCCTGATTACATGGTTGTGTAAGAGAAAAAATTCATGTGTACAGTTTTATGTCTAAGCAGGCTTTGCCTCAGTTAACATTTCATATTCAGACTCCAATTGCACATCAAAGCTTTACTTTTACATTCAGTAAAGATGCAAGTTTAATCTCAGGAGACTATGATGTCTTAGAAAATTAAAATATTAAATGCTGCTACCAACAATCTTGAAGAGATTTTGGTCTTGATATATCCATTTCTAATGAGGATCACTGAACTGAAGTTACTCAACAAGCAGTACCAGTTATCCTGGGTGACTGGCAAAACCTTTCACTGATTCTAGAGTAACTAAGGCTTTTATGTGAATTTCTATATAAGCTTCTGTATCAATTGCTTTAATACTTGATTTCACTTCTACTTTTTTCTCCCCTACATTAATCTCCAACACTATCACCTCGCTAGCAGCAACACTAGAAATAGTCTTAATTAGCACACTTCCAAAAAGTTATCACCAAGTATTTGTAGCAACGTGCACCCTGTGTCACAACCCCCTCCACAGTTAATTAATTTCCTGTAACCAAATAAACAGCAAAGATAAATAAAACAAGAATTCCTTTCAAACATGCATTGAATTTCAGACAGAGAGGCAACTCCAAGTTCAGGAAAATACACACTCATCAATAGCTGGCCAAAAATCCAAAATATTTCATCACTGTTTCAATGTCTTAAAACAATTATTTCCAAGAAAACCCCCACTTCTTCTTTTTCCCTGCTCTAAGCTACTCCACATATGATCTCTTTCACACAGATACATATTTATAAATCTCCAGGCACATTCATCTGTATCACCTTCAGTAGTTCATCATCTTCATTTTTACATTATCCCAAAACGAATTCCTGGGAGACAGAGCCCTTTATTACTGCCTTAGTATTTCCTCCCTGGCCTTATAAATCAATGACAGTACATTGACAATATAGCATACAATGCTATACCTCTTCACTGAAGGGAAGATGTGCCTGATTGATTCCCTATCATTTCAAGGGTACAAGTTTTAATCCTCATGTAATCTGTCCTGCTGCCATCTTTGAAGGCAGAAGATCTGCCACCTTGCAGATTTTCTTTGCTATACATACAAATCATCTTAAAAAAACACATAGTGCAAGAAATAGTTATTTACAGAGTGTTTTCTGATATTAGGCAGATCAGAAATGAAAGATCACCTCCAACACTGGCCAAAAACCTAGCTAATAAGGTACTGCAAGCAGAACCTAGCTAAAGTAAATGCATTCAATTATTAATTAATATTGGATGCTGCTCTCCAGAAAAAAAGCAGTTCAGGATAACAACTGAGAGTGAGCACTTGTTCCAAAATTAGCCTGACATGATCTAATTTAACTTCAGTGCGAGTTGGGCCATGCGCCCAAAGCAACATGAGTCTAACTGCTACCTCTCAAAAGCAATAGCTAACTGCCCATTACTACCTTAATTAACCTGACCCAACCACATACACTAATAATCACCTTTTTTTCCCCCATATGGTAGTTTTCTTCAAAGTTTCCACAGAATTCTGTGAGTCACACAGACTTTTACATACATAATTTATATATGTAGCAAGAAAGCCAACAAAGAAAGGTCAGGATGACACACCGAAAGGATAAACCTGTCAGTGCATTAGAAGAAAGAAATACCAACCTCATTTACTGTGTGAGACGGCTTTTTTACATCCATATTTCAGTGCTCTTATTTAATGTGTTTCTAAATCTTCTAAAATGTTGCAGCCATCATTAGTTGTTATGAGGAGAAAACCCTACAGCATTTCAACAATATGCGCTAGTAATGCTCAACTGTTGCTGCCAGGGAATTTTTCCATATATCATGCAAATACATCACCTGTCATGCAGAAATATATTCTTAAAACTCACTTGTTGTGAGATTAATTTATTTGCAGTGCCAGGAATGCAGCCTTGAGGGGGGAAAAATTAAAAATAGCTTTGTTGCTTTCATCTTGATGTTATTTTAACATAAATGTTTCATTACAGCAATATATCTATCTATCTGGCCATTATGAATGATTGTATAACTAATTAATTGGACTTCAAAACAGTCTCAGAATTTAGGAAGCATTTTGTAGACATAAGATGCAGATATTTAACAAGTCTCAAAATAAGTATTCGACAAAGCCAACAGTATAAATACACGTTTCAAAACATTTACCCAGGAAGCTGCAGCTAGCACTCTCCAGGTTAGGTTAAGAAAGAGATATATATAGATAACATTTTTGGGGGCTCTGTGTGTGTGTGTTGTGTTTGTTTGTTTGTTTGGAGGGGGTGGTGGTGTGTGTTTTGTTTTGTTTTGTTTTAAACAGAAGATGAAAGAATAATGAATCTATCAATGAGTAATTTGGCAAAGCATAAGAAAGTGTATTTTCCCACCAAAGTGTAAACTTAGGTTGAAGATGAGAGATTGTTTTTGAACTTCTGCACTGCAGAAGATTTGCAGAAGGGCAAATCTTCAGATCTGAAATAAACACCATTTTCCAGCCTCTACATCTCAGTATCTCCAGGTACACCTCACACTACAGCATTTACAAAATTCTGCCTAGGGGGACTAGCAGTCAGTAACTACGCAAATCTGCCTGGATTATCTTTAAGATAGAAGAGAAGAACATTATCACAGATGTATGACTGTTTTAAATTATCGTGTTCACATTAACAAGCAGTAAGGATTAAAACACCTGTTTGTCCTTAGACTTACTTCTCATTTTTATAACAGCTTTGTTACAAGATAGGATGGGGTTTTTTTCACATTTATGCTCTGGCCAAATACAAACCAACCAAACAAAAAAGGTACTCCATTGTACACAGGGTATGGTTGCAAGATAAATGTGTTTTGACATCCCAAAAGACAGGGAGGTGGTGGAGTCACCGTCATTGGAGGTGTTCAGGAGGAGATTTGATGGGGTGCTTGGTGACATGATCTAGTTGTTCGATGGGTTGGACGCGATGATCTTGAAGGTCTCTTCCAACCTGGTTTATTATTGTATTATTGTAACTATGACAGAAAACCTGAGTCTAATATTAAAGAGAATAATAACTATATTTTATGACAACAATATTTTGTTGTATCTAAGATTTATTAAGATGTTAATTTCTTTTCCTTTTAGTCTTTTTGCATCATTTACAGCCTATATCTTGCAATACCCTATTGTTAACTACTCCACAAAACAACTGCAACCAAAAGATTGTATTGCCTAATATTTTTTTTGTTCCTCCATTTTTTTTCAGAACAGATTTAGCTCAAGAGCCTAACACTAGCCTGCAGTTTCCACAGATCCTTCATATAGCTGCAAGGAAACATTTTTTTTTAAAAAACACCCACAATTTTCCTCAATATTGTTTTAAACTGACTAGGTTCACCAGTAGTGTTTTCAATTTGTTCCTTTTTAAAACAGTAGCTGAACTGCAGCTTGCTATTCCAGGAACAATTTACTCTGGGCGATGTTCCTGGAAATCAGCAGAAAAACATTTACAAAATAGTTAATTGTTGGCTGAATCGATCAGACTTCACATAATTAACCATACACTAGTCACACCTGCTTGAAATTTACAGGATCATAAATACAATTACAGGAGACCATTTACCTTGCTTTCTGTCATTCAGGAGCTATTCAATGTACATCACTTTTAATGCCTTATCAAAAATGTAGATGAAACAGTGCTCTGACAGTTCTTCTGCAGAAGATTCCTCATATGAGTGTGATGCATTCAATTCAGTAATCTAAAAGGTATGGTAATACAGACTGCCACAGCCTGTGCAGCTACACTTAATGTCCTTAAAACATTCTGATAATGTTAATAGGAATGTTGGAAGAGTGCCCAAGTAAGGTATCTAGTAGTATCTCAAAGCTTCTCAACATTGACATAAAAATTTAACATTGTCAAAGCAAGAATTCAGTCCTCGATGTTGAGGTGGCAAAACTGAATCTTACAGCACCAAGATGAGTTCTAGGAGCCAAGAGGCAGGGGAAATGACTGTGGAGGCTGCAGTGCCTGGTCACTAATTTTGCAGGGATCTGTGTGTTGTTGCCTCCCTCTTTTTGTACCTGTCTAGCTTTCTAGAACACCCTCTCTCTACCTCCAGAGTGCTGCAGGTATATGGGGTTTGCACAACCAGAAGACCCATCTCTGTCAGATGCAGCAGTATGAGAGTTTTACACAATAAACCACCAGAGTGGCAAATGAAGCCATCCTCACTGCTGGAATGGTTAATCTCCATCTCTTAACCTAGTCAAAGCTAGACAATTGTACTAGGCTGCGACCTACTTTGCTAATGCCTAAAGTAAAATTTGCATTATTATTAAAATGAAAGGTGACAAAATAGCATGAAGCAGCTTGAGACAGTAGAAATGCACACTGTAGCATTCAATTACAGCAGGGAGAATTAAGGACTGTGTTGCAAATTTGATTTTTTCTTTTCCCTCCCACTTTGCAAGTTAAGCTAGATCTTTCAGTATTTAAAGTTCCACTTAAAAACTATTTGAAGATCTTATAACCCAATAACTGAACTAATTCAGCTTGTAATTTCTACCCTTGGAGAAGTACAAGTGATTTTGTGCGAATCTTGCCTTCCTATTTTGAAGGGATAAGGAATTATCTTTACAAGTTTTTTTCCCTCCTGTCTAAATCCCCTGCACAGAACGAACTTCAGTCACATTTGGGGAGCCCAAGCAGATGACCAGTACCAGAATCAAGCAGCATCAGTTCTGCATTGCACAGTGCTGAGCTCATCACTGATTCCAAATGGTGACTGTTTACTGTTTTTAAAAATAGTATTATCAGCCCAAAGGCACTAGGTCTTACCAACTTTCTTTACTCATTTATACCATATACTCTTGCCCAGTAAAAGCCTGTGACCTTTTTTGGCATGCCAAGCGCTCATTTTGACCAAAATAACTTAAAAAGACTCCACCCTACAGCTGCTTTTGAAAGCATCAGTAACTTCATTTAAAAGTTTATTCAAATAACATCATTGTTAAACACATCCTCAGTTCACAGAACACTTATTGATAGCTCTTGACATATAAAAACAGCAGTACCTCCACTTACATACCTGCCTCTAGTCAGTTTCTTTTCCACAATTCTTTACAGGTTCTTAAATTCTTGGAACACAGCATAACAATGTGTCTGCTAGTTATGATCTTGCTTCTGCAACATGAGGTTGAGTGGTCTGATTCCATATGCTATGCTGATTTTTATTATAAGTAACAGATAATCTAATCTGGAAGAAAACCACATTGCTCCAACTACTCTTTGAACATTTTACCAAGCTAATGTCTTACCAGAGATAGGAAAAGAAAGAAGTCAGATTTCAGAGCAATGTGAGACGTTGGTGAGAATGTCAACAGCCTGATGTAAGACTGCTTCAACCACTGAAAGCTATCTGTGAACCATGACTAAAAAGATAGGCCAGCCTTTTCAAAGGTACCATAATGCTAATGAACTCACTGGCCTGTTCTTAACAGAAGAGAGAATCTTTCTGAACATCCCCTATAGGCTTCTGAAGTTGGGCATCCAAATACCAAAGTGCCCAAGATTGGAAGTCATCCAGGAAAAGTCAATCTGCATTCAGCAGTTGCCTATAGGAACAATTCTCTTGTAAGCATCTAACTCATTCTTTGCAGAGCACTGTGGAATATCTAAATATGATTAACTTTGTGTGTGAAAGCTCTTTTCTGTTTGCCATTTCAGTTGTGCATAAACAGAAGTGTGACAGGTTCCACATTTTAAAGGAAAGAAGGATCTTTGCTCTGACACTTCATGGTTTAAAAAAAAATTTGAAGACTTACTGTAAGGTGTTGTATCAGTAGGATCAGGAGGTGGAAAATTTTCTGTGAAGTTGACATTACACAAGTCTGTACTACAGCAGCAGAAGCGATATGTTCCATTCTGAATCAAGGAAGGGGTAGTTGTAACTATGCACTCTTCCAAGTGACAGTCTTGTGGGTCTCCTATGCGAGACCAGCAACCTGCAGAAAGAGATGAATGAAAGAAATCTTTTCAAAGGAAGCACAGCATTAGTTCTGTTGCATGGACAATTAAACACACTTATAGAAATCCATACGTTTCCTCATTAAAACATTACAGAATGGGATGAAAATAATTATCCTAATTGTCTTGTCTGACTTCACTGATCTTCTGTACCAAAACGTGAAGAATTTCTTTCAGACTTTACCACAGCCAAGGAGAAGATACACAGGCAGTGATGAAGGCCAGCACCAGAGACGTCCAGCTGTAAACCTCAATATGACACAACCTGAATTCTTGAGCCTTCTAAGCAGAAGTATGCCACTTCCCACTTCTCTGATACCAGACACAAGATTACCACCCTCTGGCCCACAGCCTGGATGAAATTGTGACCCAGTCCCTGCCTTAAAGACAGACTACAAGCCTGCATCTACAGCTTGGTGCTTCTTGTGCAATTTCTAAAATTTCTGTCCTTCCCCATTATCAACATCACTGGACTCTTCTACAGGATAACAGTTTATTTCCTGATTAATGCAGGCCCTTTCTCCCTGCAACAACTGCTCCTTCCCAAGTATGGTCAATGGCAGTTAAACTTTGTTTATGCACAAATGCCTGAAGGAAAAGAGGCAGCAGAGGGGCAGAGGAGAGCAGCCAGACAGCTTTTTTTCAGCAGACTACCAGACCAACAACATGAAACAACACTGAACACAACTGCAGAGGACATCTGTAAATACAAGTTCTCATTTAGACTTACACTATATCAACTTGTATCCAAGTAACCAACAGTAGAATCCATGAAAAAGAAAAAAAAAAAGAAAAAAAAAAAATCTTCTCCAGCAACCACAAGTCCCTTCGCTCTTCTCTACCGTCACCCTTCCTACAGAATAGCAGCAGACTGATAGTGATACCTGACAGTTCCATGCTACAGCTGCAATTTCCTTTGTAAGAGGGACCTCAACAAGCTCGAGAAATGAGGCTGTGTGAACCTCATAAGGTCCCACAAAGCCAAATACAAATACAAAGTCCTGCATCTGGATTGGGACGATCCTCAACATAATTCAGGCTGAGATAGAGAACAGCTCTGCAGAGACAGACTTAGGGGTACTAGTGGACAAAAAGCTTCACATGAGCCAACGATGTGCACTTGCAGCCCAGAAGGCCAATTGCATTCTGGCCTGCACCAAAAGAAGCATGGCCAACAGGTCAAGGGAGATGATTCTGCCCTTCTACTCTGCTGTGGTGAGACCTTGCCTGAAGTACTGCATCCAACTTTGGAACCCTCAGCACAAGAAGGACATGGACCTGTTGCAATGGGTTCAGAAGAGAGCCACAAAAATGATCCAAGCACTGGAACACTTCTCCTGTGAAGACACGCTGAGAGAGTTGGGGCTGCCCAGCTTGGAGAAGGTTGTGGGAGGATCTTGCTGCATGCTTCAAGTACTTAAAAGGGGTGTGTAAGAAAGATGGGGCCAATCTTTCTAGCAGGGCCTGCTATGACAGGACAAAGGTTAATGGTTTAAAACTAGAAGAGGGACAACTTAGACCGGATACAAGGAAGAACTTTCTTTACAATGAGGGTAGTGAAGCACAGGGACAGTTTGTGCAGAGAGACTGCACAAGACCCATCCTTGAAAACATTCCAGGTCAGGTTGGATGGGGCTCTGAGCAACCTGATCTAGCTGAAGATGTCCCTGATCACTGTGGGGAGGGTGGAATAGATGACTTTTAAAGGTCCCTTCCAACTTAAAGCATTTTGTTGTTCTATGATTAATATGTATATACTGAGATACATTCAAGCAAGCAATCTTCCTCTGGACATCCTAAATAACAAATAATTGTGTGTTTTATCCTTCAACTGTGCATTACCATCTCTGGGGTTTTTATAAAAGTCACTTATTTCAGACAAACTTTCTTTACACATTTAAGATCGCCCAATGGGAAGTCAAAACCGATGCATTTGTACAATGCACAAGTGAATGGCCCAGCTTTGCAGCTGTGCATTTCCCTGTCTGCTGGCTAGCTCACAAAGAAGCAAAGAGAGCAACAAAGCTGCTGCACTTCACAGTGGAGCATTACATACCTTGTTTTACAAGATGTACCTCTCCTTCTCGTGTTTTTTCCCAAAGTCCATAGCAGGTACTACCTTTCATACACAAAACTGTGCCATTCTCCTGGGAGATTCGGCTCTCACTGATTCCATGGTCCTGCTGATATGGGTCCTTAAATGCACACAGCCGCTCCTCACTCTGTGTAGCTTTAAAAAGAAGGGAAAATATTTTTTGTCAGTGGTTTTATACATAAAATATTAAGTTTAATAAAAGGATGATTAAGGTCTTCTGGAAATGTACATTCAAAACCATCCTGAATTTTACATATCTGTTCTTGAAACTGTACTCCAACAGTCAAAAATACAAATGAGGTCTACTCCAAAGTTAGCTTTGTAAAGGACAAAAACACCTCAGCAGATGTTTCAAAATGAATGTGCATGTTGGAAGTTCACAGGTGCAGAACAAAAATTGCATTGCATAGTCTGCATCATTTGTCCTCAAGCAACCACATGTTATTTAATTGCTTCCATATCCTAAATCAAGGTGATTGTTTTCAGACTGCCATCCAATTCAGTGCCTACCTAACCCAGAGGGTTTTTTTTCCACTCCTTCTTCTGACCTGTTTCTTTTTCCTGCGTATTACCCAGCCACTGCACTGACACTTTGTTGCTCAGCAATCTGTGAGTTTGGGTTCTTTCACACAGCTTCATTAATGACCACCCACTGAAATACTAATGGTAGGGTAAAACCTGTATGACTGACCAGGAGTTCCAGGAAACACTGCTTGTAAACAGGAGCAGTACTGCATGTAAAGTCTCCCTGTGGAATGCCCAGAAGGACTATCACAAAATATACAAAGAGCATAAAAATAAATACACATAATCCCCAGAAAGATATTTTTAATTAAAACAAAACCACCCACAAAAAGCATACTTATTTCTACATGAATGTTTGATCAAACTTCAAAAATTCAGTATCTTATCATTTTACCAATACGCTTACTGCTTTTTTGTTTATATCACCTCAATGAAAGGAGTCAATCATGCTGATATGCCTGTGACTTCTTTATGAAGAGTAAACACATTTAAAAACTAATTTCTTCAGAAGTGCATCAAATCTAAGATAAATAAATCCTGCATTTGTAGTGAGTATGTTATTTAGAATACTGTCATTCTTCCCTGGAACAATTTTACAAAACACATGGAAAGCTAGGTGCGCAATTACAAGGCACTTCAGTATTATTTAGTAGCATAGCTCAGCAAACATCCAATCCCAGTGAAGATGCAAGGTGGAATAGAATGGTCTTTTGGGAAAACAGATTTTGAACTTAAAATAAAATTGCAGCATATAGAATTATAAATTATTTAAAGGTACTGTAGATGCATAAAACATCTCCTCACTGGGAATTTACTTGATCATCCTGCACCCCTGGACCCAAAGAAGCTATGTTTCGGCAGGGCAGACTTAGTGCAAAATGCCGTTGCATTGTGTCATCAGCAGAGATGAACTGGTAGTAAAAAAATCCAGAGACTCACATAAGTGTTTCGCTTCTAAGGCCAATTCATTAAGGAATCAAAATTCATAATTCTCTTATGCTGAGACAAGCATAACTGGCTGCACCACCCAGAAAAGGAGTCTGCCAGTGACTGCCCCTTTATCCTGTGCTTGCAGTAATTAAAATAGTACAACTTAGCATATTTTTTAGTCGTTTGGTAGGGCATGTATGATCAGTTGAGCTCAGTGGCAGTAAAACTCTCAGCTGAGGAGACAGGAACTTCTTAAGCCACTGTAACTCAATCACTTGCAGCTTCATGTACTTTAATAACCTGGCTGGCAGTCCATGCTCCTCACCCACCTCACTGTACTCTGGCCAGTGGTACTTTACATGTGGATGCAGAGTTTTGAAGTGATAAATACATTTATTATAAAGCAGCAGCTTGATATTCAGAAATTAAATTGTCTACATTTCCTATATTTTTTTTCCTTCATGAATGAGTAGAGCCAGTCGAGTTACTAAGGACAAAAACGTCACACATTAACATCTAACATATGCTGCCTCAAGCAGTACTTGCCAGTCGCACGTAGTAGTTTTATTCTCAGGAACAGCTGAGTATGCCAGGCGTGAAGCATCTGTCCTGCATTCTCTGCTCCATGACATGGGACTGGCCAAAAAATAATATATGAAAAGACAGTATTCCACTGCCATAGATGAACTGGAGCTGACTAACTTTTCGAAAATCAAAGGGAGAAAAAATTGTCATGGAAGTAAAATTTTCAAGAGAGAATGTGACAGACTTATATGGCCCTGTGAAATATGACATACCTGCTCCTAAGGGCATTAAGGTTTTAAAATCAGTTGTCTGTGACTTTGTCAGTGGAATAAAGGTCATCTGAGATACTGGTTATTTACAGGATCCTCAAATTGCTGCAAGATAAGCTCTTTTATAATTTCCTTTATTGTGAAAAATAAATTTAAAAACCCCAGAATTTCAAAAAGCAGCCACACAGATTTGGTTTCCTCATCAAAAACCTGTAGTTAAAAAAAGTAATTCCAGGGAAATCCACTTCCATAATAGCTCAATAGGTTAAAAAATAAACTACTTTTTTTAACCTCTGAGCTAACAGAAGAGAATAAACTTCCTTTTGATTTCTACCCATATAGTTACATGCATTATATCTGTGCTCTCTTTACCCTTCTAAAAATCTCTTCTGATCAAGGTGCAGAGAACATACAGAACTACTTGAAAAAAGAAAATCTGTTAACCATTGTGCCGGATGCTCAACCATATACTATAGAAAATAAGTTGCTACCAAAGGCTTTTCTGATTTAAAAATACAAATTTAAAAAAAATAAAAATTACCCTATAAAAATGCCTGCAGAAAGGAGGAAGGGGCCAAGCATGAGAAAACACAACACCCACTGTTAGCAACCTGAATGTCTATTAGTTTCCTAGCAAACTAATAAAAATACAAGTTAACTTGCCACAATTTCATGTCAGATGATCTCAGTGGGAAACTTTTCCAACAAAAAATAAAGGTTACTTGCCCCACAACTAGACTTTTCATGCTGATCACTGCACATTCCTGCTTCGATTAAAACCTAGAGTAGTGCAGCTCTCATGGGAGCAGTACCCACTGCAATACTTTGCTGACCCCTGTGCTCCTTCCCTGATGGCATGGAACATCTGGAGAACAGAGGACATATGACAAAAGCAACTTTATTTTCCTCTGTGGCCTCTGTAGGTTCATTGTTGAAGCTGTAATGCTGAAGAATCCTGGGTAGGGCATTCAGATGTCCAGAAAATCGTTTCAAAGAACAACAGAATAGATGAGCCACTTCATTGTCTTCACATGACTTTGGCACACTCCTGCTCTGGGAAATTCGGGAGTAAGGTTTCCTTCTTCCAGACAGTGGAAACTACTCAGCTTTAGAAACTTCTAATAGTGGAATACTTCCAGCTGAAGCCTTGAAAGCAACCACCAAACCTAGATGACTATGCTTTAAACCTTCCTCAAAAGAAATGGAGATACTATTACAAAACCACACAGAAGTGGTAAGGTGGTGGTTCTAAATTTTAAGTATTTCAGCTGAAAGCTTACCCTTCAAGTTCAAATACCATTGTCCATTTGGATTTATATGCTTTCCTCATGGATGACCTTTTAAGCCTGTTTTCAGTCACCATGGTAGCCAACTATGAGAACTATGTTTGGTGAATTCAGAGTTCAAACACACCTATTTGTCACTTGGGAGCTCTGCACCTGCAATGCAAAAGGGCAGCCACTAACCCTCTCTATAATAGCTTAGCTAGAAACAATTCCAAAGCTGCTTCTTCCAAAACTCCATTGTTAGACATATTCAAACCCCATACGGACATACTTCTGAGCAACTGTCTCTAGGTGACCCTGCCTGACCAGCAAGTTGAACAAAACGACCTCCAGTGGTTGAGGTACTCTCAGCTGAGGTCATTCATCCTCAGCTACTCTGTGATGGTTGAGGAGACAAGTCTCCGAATGTGCACAAACCAGACAGAAAAATTATATTCCTCATCTGGGCTGTTATTTTTTATCTTCTTCAAGGCAGGCAAAATGGTGCAGTAAGACTAGAACTACTGGATTCTCTTGTTTGACTTCATTTGAAATAGACCCAAACCAAAGGAAATACCTTAATGTTAAGATCTTTACTGAACAGCAGGAGCAATTAAAATAAACAACTCTTATCCTGTGAAGACTGAGGCTCTCTAACTGATCCATTTGATATATCCAGATTTTTCTGCTATCTAAGTCAGAAAAATGAAGGGCAAAGCCCCTGCAGGCAGATGTGCTCACCAGACATTAAGGACACTTGTAGATTTCACAGACTCAAGACGCACCAGCAGTGTATCATTAAACTCGCAAAATGCAGCAGCCATTCACAGATCAAGCTGTACAGTATATTTGCTCAGACATTAAGTATCCTAGCATACAAAGAAAACAAAGGCCTAGCACCACAATAAGTGGCAGGCAGGTTTCACAGGACACCTGCTGCAAGGCTGAAGTCATCATTCAGAGCCCTTCTCTTACTAAAAGAAAACGTGTTGTTTCCACTCTTTTACATGCCCTTTTAGGCTATCCACATGACCACTGCACGAGTTAAGCAACACAAGATAACTGCAGCAAAATAATTAATTTGGATTGCAGTTTGTCTATAAATGTGTAAATCTATAATAACTCTTTAGGTCTAAAGTACAAACAGAAAAAAATAACACCCAGTGACATACTCCCTCAAAGATAATAAATCTAATGAATCAAATGAGCAACTGCTGGTTGGGGTTGTTTTGTTTTTTAGGGAGGTGAACAGCTCTGTAGTAATGACTACAAAAAGGAGAAAGTCATATTGAAGGTTACCTCCAAAACTGGAAAATTTCTATTTATTATATCTTTCACAATATGAAAAAAAAATCTATAGGAATTTTTATATATATTTATTTATTTATTTATTTATATAAGGAATTTTGGTACCTTTATAATAAGGTGAATTTCATAGTAAACTGTATTTGTTCATCACATAATACTCAATTATCCATTCAGGTCCCTTCTAATTCACCTTTAATGTAAGGCTATGAAAGAGATTTTGAAACAAATAAATAACAATTGAAGGCTTACATGTCACATACCACTAAATAGTTTGCTGCTACAGAAAACTAGCAGCAACAGATAGGCTGACATTGAAAAGGACAAAAAGTAGAACCTAAAGAAATCATGATTTATAATGAAACACTTATTTTCCATTCTCCTTGAACTTGTGTAACAGACAAACTATGTCAAAATAATTTATTAACAATTAAAAAAGTGAACTCAAACTTCCATTCTCTCATCCAGCAGAGATTTTCAACAAATACAGGGAAGGTACCATTCCTACAAGTTCTACCAAGGAATAACAGACCAGCAGGAGCAGGGGCATGCTCTTCACCTCCCTACCATAAACCAGGGAAAAAAAAAATCAAAAGAAAAAAAAAAAATCAAAATGAGTTGCTCTGCAGCCACTTGACTTCTATATTTATCTATCCAACCCCCACTCCCCCCAAACAAATAACAAAAAACCCCACACATAGGAAAAAAAAAAATTCATCCACACAAACAACACAAAAAAAAACCCAAACAAAAACAAACAAACCCAAAACAAAACCCTCTTTACTGTCCATTTTCGAAAATATGCTTAAAACATGTACAGCATTACAACTGAGTACAGAAGCTTCCAGATGTAATCTAAGAAACATTAAATGTTCTAAGCTTTCCTGCTTGGCTGCCATCACTGGTGGACCTGATCACCACACGCACATTAACAGACTTAACTTGAAGCAGACTGTGAAACCTCATTGTCATATTCTGAAAGGAGAACAGAGAAACAGAGTACATGAAAATACCTTCTGAAATCACAAAGGAATTGGGAATTGCTCAGACTTTCCCAAGTCCATCCTGTGGCTCACTCTTACTGCTGAAGTGCTCTAGAAGATATGGAGTTCATCCCCATACCACTACACAGTCTCAAGAAAAAGCAACAAGGTTTCAGGAATTTCCGTTTCCACATATTATCACTATCTCAGTAATATTATTTCCAATATTATTACTATCTCAGCATTTATCAGTATCAACAAAAAAGCTGGAAAAAATGTTATAGCAAAAATGTTACATAATGTTTTCAGTATTTTCTCTCTGCAGCCTCATTGCTATTTCCAGCTGCTTAGGAGCAGAGATGTAATTCACACAAATAAGTGAATACTGGATGTTTGTAGTGGTTCACTACAAAAACACCCCTGGAAATGTTTGAGTATATGCCTCCATTCCCCATTGAAGATATTTGTGGACACTAAGATCAAAATGAAACTAAAAATGCATCTACCATCCGTGCCAGAAATCTTGTGTGCTATGAATATATGGTTTATCTGTACTAGTAGGAGTTTAAACAAATGAATCTGCTGTCACTGCTACTAACATACCAATTCTTTCACAATCACTTTGTGTTCTAGGAAAACAATTACAACAGGAATACCAAAAGTTACAGGAATCCTATTGCAAATCCTTAGAACATGAGTCATGTTTTCATTAATAGCATAGGAAGTCAGTTTCATTAGTACTTAATTGATGCTTCCTGATCTTAAGTCTACTCAATGCAGTACATGGAGGTTGTATCAAGTGCAAAGAGAGGAAGAAAGGAAGCAAAACCAATCCAAACATTACTAAAATGCTAGAAACAATTATTCCACTCCATGTTATAATGGTCTGGACTAGAAATAAATAAATAAATGTGAAACAGTAAATGTTTATTTATCACCAGGGAACACATTTTGTGACACAACAGCAACGAATACAAGAATCTGAGAGAACAGTCAGAAGACAAAGCTTGCACATAACCTACAACAGGCTTGCCAGCATCACAGACCACATACATGAGCAACATGATGGTAATTATGGCCTTCAGACTGTATAGCCTTCAGGACCACAATAGGTGAAGACTTAAAAACCAAACCAACCAAACAAACAAAAAAAAAAGGTCAAAAACTGAAAGTGGTTTCTGAGCATTTGTTTGCCTGTAATGGGATTTATTTAAATACAAGCCACCATATATTCAACTGGAATCTCATTAGGCTGCAACAGATTATTTTTTTTAAAGATGAAGGGTTTTTTCTGTAACTTGTCCTTTGAATTTGTGAGATTTTCATCACAGCAGCCACAGCCACAAAACCGGTTTTCTTTTGGCTCTGTCAGCTTTCCGTGGAGTTCTTTTATTTACATAATATGGAGAAACATCATCACCCTTGAGGCATGGTTATGAGATAGCACGTATCCTCATAACGCAACATATTAAAAGAAAGGAGATTAAAACACATCAGAAGAGTCTTGTGAGTATCTCTTTTCAACTTACTGATAGCTGAATTCTGGTATAATGTACACTGAAATGCAATCTTGAAGAAATCACCACATAGTAAGCACTCTGCTGTTACTTTTTCCATCTTTCTCTGCTCCAAGGTTTTAATTGCAAATATTTCTATATCTGTACACACCATATAAAGCACATCACAAGCAGATATCTTTTGAAAGTCTCTCCTCTACAGACAGACCATCCTTAATACTAACTCAGAATGAGGAAGAAAGCTAAACTGCTGGTAATTATCCATGTATTTACACTCCCAGTACTCTGCTTTATAATGTGTTTGACCAACTGCACAGCAGACATCTGCACTGACTGGTCAGGGAGAAAAAATAATTGTGTTTTTAAGGAATGGGTATAAGAGCATGAAGGTCTAAACCAACCAGAAATGACCCAGGGATTTTTTAAGCAAGAGGTCAGGAGCAGCACAGCACAACACACAGGGAGCACTTGGTTGGGCAGATCAGGTAAGCCTATTGCTTAACGTCAAATTTCTATGCTAGAAGTCCTCCAGGTGGGCTCCACAGATGCAACCACTAGTTAAATATTTTAAAGACATGAATAGGAAAAATGGAAATTTGCAGGAAAGGATTCTGTAGGAACTTCCAGGAAGGAAGCAGGAAAGTAAAGAAAAATGCTTCAGAAACTTACATCTGTGGTCATCTTTCCTCCAAGCAAAAAGAACGGAAATAAACATCAAAATCACTAAAGCTCCTCCTATATTTCATAGGACATATGTACCTCATGATATACTGCAGAATATATTTTGACAATAAACCCCTTACAGTTTATACTCAGTGTTAAAATTTGGAATAATCTGTTCACAGTACTGCATGTCCTTAGCCTTCATTGATGAAAATTGTTTTTGTTCTGTCTGATTTTTCTGTGTGACACTGCAGTTTCAAATGCTGGCAATTACACAGAGCCAGGCTTTAACTGAGAAACAGTGTCAAAACTAAAAAAAAAAAAACAGCTAGTTTTTTCAGTTCCCCCCCTCTTCCAGGAGGAATGGATTTAAGCTGGAAGAGGATAGATTTAGACTGGGTATTAGGAAGAAATTCTTTACAGTGAGGGTGGTGAGGTGCTGGAACAGGTTACCCAAAGAGGTCATGGATGCCCCCTCCCTGGAGGTATTCAAAGCCCATTTGGACAGGGCCTTAAGCATCCTGATCTAGTAGAAGGTGTCCCTGACCATGGTGGGGGGGTTAGGGAATGGGGATGGAACTGCATGGTCTTTAAAGTCCCTTCCAATGCAAACCATGCTATGATTACATGCTGATAGCCATTTAAAAGTACTTAAGTGGCTGCACATGAGATGGCTACATCATTTATGTTCATTACAGGACCCTTTTCCACTAAAATAACTTGAGACTAGAAAACTCAAGTGTCTTCTTTAGTCTTTCATTCTTCTCAGCGTAACTTTTAAACAAGCAAATCTGAAATCTTTTCTGCCCCTTTTCTAACTGCTGTGAAGCACTACCAGCAGCAAGAGAGACATCAACATTTCACTGATGTGTATTCAACAGTACTTGGTGTTTGGTTGGTGTTTCAGCTTCATTCTGAAGTGGTCTGTTAGCACTACAAGAACTAGACCACGTGGCAGCTGTGTTGTATCTCACAGGCTGCACACGAGGTTCACACTTGGCTTCCCACCCAGGCATAGCAGTCTTGTACCACTGTGGTACACAGTGCATGGCCTCAGCTGGGAGGTGCCAACCCTCTTAACGCAGTCTGTCACAGACCTAGCAATACATTCCCACCTTGCAGCCTGCTAGCATTGAAAGCCTCTGCCCCAATACATCCACCATACCAGGAATTTAATGAATTGGAATACTTGATGTAAATAAGAGACATACAGAATGGCCAAAAAGTAAACAGTCAAGTCAGATTCCACAGTCAAGGCCTTGTTCTCCTTTCCCCCAAATTTAATCTTGAAGGAAGTGTTACCTTAGAAGAACCCAGCTTATGCAAGAGGAGCAATGCAGGAGAGCAACTGTATGACAGATTTATTGCTGACAACTGACAAATTATATGGTCCCCAAACACTGCCAGATTTTATGCAAAGATACTGCCCATAAACTGTGTCATTGATTTATTTTGTCTGATGACAACCAGACTATCTTCACTGCACAAAACTCATCCAAACCAGGTACTACCACAGAATCAAAATTTTACCCATCTAGTAAGAGCACAAGATAGACTGGCAAGAAAGCTAGCAACAACTGTGTTCTGGCATAAAATATGCCAGGAAGAAATTCAAGAATTTCAAGCAAATTTGAACCAACAGAATTAATACTAGTTCACGGTGTACATCATAGCCTGATGCATTCCTCAGCTGATGGAAGAAGAGATTCAAGATGAGTCTGTAATGTGGATATATCTCATTGACTCAGCCAGGGGCAGAGAAAGACAAACTACAGAATTAACACCAAGTGTACTGAAGTCTCAGCTAGAGCCCTAAAAAGTTGACCTTTGACTACCTTTACCAGATTTCCTCCAGACTGTATACACCTATGTAAAAAAAACAACTGATCTCCCTCAGTAATGCAGCATTTTCCTTAATGCTTCTTTATAGATGTGTTCAGCTGGCACACAGTTAGGACATTTGTTTTCATTGTGTAAGTCTGTCCAGTTCAGCAGGTTTCTTCCTTCCATCTTTTTCCTCTTTGCTAAGTTACCATTGATTTTTACTAAGAATTAAAACTAAATATATGCAACAAACAGGTAGTGTAGGAAGTTTATCAATCTGTTCATTAAAAAAATTATAAATGTATCAACTGTTACCAGTGAAAAACCTGCTCTGGTATGTCTATGCTTACACAGGACAGTATTTTATCACACAACTTTTCACTTAAAAAACAGCTAAAGGCTTTGCAGCAAAAGATTACAGGAGGTTTGGGCATGTCTTCCTTCTAATGTTGCCAAAATAGTAAAATGCCATGGTGTCTTAGCATTCACTTTGTTAGCTTTAAAATACTCATCTTTGTCATCATACTTCAGCTTATAGCCAGCTTATAGGCATTTCCAAAAACTTCAAATTGCAAATTAAAGCAAAATCCAGCCAGCCTGTTCTGTTTGGAAATACAAGGGTCCAAGCACATTCAAAAAGCTTTCTGAAAAAGCTATCAAGCTCAAATACTGGAAAGCAAAAGTAAATTAGCATAAAACTTAACATGATTAAACCATGACATACCATAGAAGTGTCAAATCATGGAGTATGGTTAACACTCACTCAAAGGAGAATCTCATCTAAACACATTAGCAGAGCATAAAGCATAAAAACATTATCTCTTGACTACAAAAGTTTTTTCCAATAATCTTAGGGCTTCTGCAATTTATTAAAGTTGAAGACGACAATTTCCTTGGGGATTCCCATGGCAGAAAGGATCTCTGCGGCTTCGAATTACATTGTCTGTTTTGCACTGCTTTCTTGTCTCCAGACAAAATGATTGCTTATTTTGCCCCATGAATACACAGGAATTCCAATCTACATGTAGTTGAATCAGCTCAGAAAGAGTCTACTCTCAGACTCATGACAGTGGGCAAAAGAAAAGTGATACAAAATAATTTTATTGAAACTGTAAAACAGTTTTAATATACACCTTCCACTTTCCAACTGAAGCTAAAGGTCATTTAAGCCCAAATTTCTGGGAAAACCTAAGAAGTAGTTGGCTTTCACTGATTCGATGGGATCCCAGGCTACATTTAATCTTTTGAAAGCATGAATGTGGATTAAAACAAACCTAACATTTTTCCACTTTTTAAAAAAATTATTATGCACCTCTCAGATGACTAAGCCTCTATTCAGAGAAAAATAAGTGTGTTCATGTTACTGTTTAGCAATTAAGTCAGAACACAAATCATCGCAGTCTTAGTCACACATAATCTTTTCCAGCGGCCGGTGTCTATTCACAGAACTGAAAAAGGACCAAATTCTTTATCTTTGCCCTAGACTGGAGTTCAGGGATTATTTTTTTCTTAGAGTGTCTGGCTTTTGTTTATCTGGGCTGTCAAAGTGAAGTATCTGCATGGAATAACACAGGAAACTGTGCAGCAAAAGCCACAGTAAAGCAAACTAATGATGTGGTAGTTCTCCCTCAAGCTCAGATATAACAAAGTTCCCAGAGCAAACTGATTATTTCAGAGTCTACTTGAGATTCCCTGAAAAAAACATTAAAAATATGTTCTTGGGTATTTCCCTAATACATGTATACTTAGCACTTTCCTAGCAAGCAGGGATGCTGTTTCTACTGCATATATTACTAAAACAGTCTACTGAAAACTTTTCAGTAGCTTACATTTGGAGAAAGACAGTACCCATACAGCCTGTCTTACAGCATATTACAAAAATCTTCCTATAAACATTTTCAGGAAGCTATACTGCTAGAAAGACACTGAAACATGTGATAATTGATTCTGTGGTCTGAAGCTGAAAAAAAAAAAAAAAAAAAAAAAAAAAGAATTCTAAGATTGTAATTGTACTTTTTCCCTCTGTAATGTCCATTATATTATCTTTTGACTGACTACAGAAGCATAATCTATTTGGCTCTGAAATATTAAACTCTAGAAGAAAATAAGCTACAGGAGAAGCAAAAGGCAGAACCTGACTTCATTCATGCAAATTCATGCAGAAGACAGTATTATCAATAACTGGTAAGAGATTGTGAGCTGCTGCATGAACCCGACACCCAGTTCAAACACTCTTACTATGTGTCCCTTAACTGAGAGAAGCTATAGAAGTGATTGTGACCTAAAGGTATTCATGGGCATTTGTTAAAATGGACAAAATGGGAAAATACTGGCTTCTGCTTCTGTTAATCTTTAAGTCTATCTGCCCCTTGAGCAGAGGTTCTTGTTCATATATTATTTGGTGTTTCAGTGCTTAAATTGTTACAAATTTCTGGGCACAGCACTAAATTATTTTAAATAATTTAATACATTTTCTTCAGGCATTCTTTCCCACTTAAATCTGTGTTGTACCAATAACAGCTTCATCACCTAAAAATTTATATTAAACTAACTCTTATAAACTTCCCATAGTCAGAAAAATCAGTATCTAGTCAAGAAAAGTGCTTCATTAACTTTTGGTTTCTAACCTTCTGCAGTTAAAAAGGGTATGCTTGGCACATTACTGAACACACTTTGGTTTCAAATACTGGTTTTCATGTTCTGAAGTAGCGTGTCACACCAAAGAAACAAACTTCCAGGGGCAACAAGAAGAAATAAACAAACTAAGAAATAATTTTAAACAGTAAAAGATTATTTTTAGTTATCTTTGTGGATGCTAATGACAAGAAAGATGTAAAAGAACACTCCCCAAAACACACACTCAAAGAAAAGACTGTAACAAACTTGCTTAACATTTTGCATTACACACCTGAGGATGAAGATGATCTTAACTCCTCGCCCTATAAATATACACCAGGTAGCAGAGGTTAAAACATCTCACAAGGTACAACAGGTAGTGTGAGCAGAAAATACCAGATTTTTCAGGTCACTAGAGAGCCTAACCCATCAACCAGCTGTTTCAGGGGTGAGCACAGAGCCAGTCTGCACAGGGGCTTCCCCACACACAGTTTAGCTCTCTACAACAGAGATACAATAAGCACTTCAGACCATGACTTTTTAAGAGTTCACTCTTCTTTTTTTTTTTTTTTTTTTTTTTTTTTCCAATATGCTTTAAGGGCAGGAAATAAGCAAAAATAGCATCTTGGCATTTGGGTCTAATAAGGAAGGAAAAAAGACAAGTCTCACCTAACAAAGGCAAAAAAAAAAAAAAAAAAAACAAAAAAAAAAACCAGGCCTCACAATGGCAGAATTTAACAGTAAAGTTGTTGGTTTGTTTTTTCCCCCTGTACATTTTCACTTTGCCTCTCAAAAGCACCAAGTGGTACATACATTTATTACAGGAACACTGAACAAATATTAGTTGGTTTAGGTGTCCCTAGAGAAAAAACAGACTATGATCAAGCACTTTGTTAGTCACCCCTCCAGGGTTATCATTTATGATCTGATTAAAGTAAGTTTCTCTTTTAATTTGAACTAGAAACATTATAAGCAATATTACTTGCAGGAAACTTTTTAAAAGCAGCTTTAAAGACATTCAGGTCAGGCTTCTGAAGGTGCTTATTTTCCAGCAAACAGGCTCCAATTTATGAAAATCAAAGTTTAACATGGAATAATACTCATATTTGTACATGTATTGCTAAACTTATATTTCTTCATGCAAAAGCCAGTTTCAAACAGAATATCAGATATTTTAAATAAGCCATACAAACTTATAAAAGTAGATTTTTATAATGGAATATTTCTCTAAAGAAATCCTGACCCAAGCCTGAATTGCTTGACATGGTTATAAGCCAGGTAAGATTAAAACACAAATGCCTTCGATGTTAAATGAATTTAACTCTAGGCTTTTTGCTAAACAGTTTTAGAAATTCCATGTCGTCTTTTTTCCTTTTTCTTTTTTTTTTTAACCCACTTTTTAACATAGCTATCACAAAATGGGAAAATACAGGAACACAGTGAAAACACACAACTCATACCTGATACATGTATTTTAGAGTCTTAAAGCAAGACATAATTTATTCTCAGTATTCACTAACACACATTTACAGGATCAGACAGGTTTTCAGAATCTGAGACAAACCAATACTGCAATCAAGGGATTAGCAAACCAGCTGCCTATGTGCCATTACAGCTGATTATCATAGACTGTAGACAGATTGCTTCCATGGAAAGCACTTTCAGGAATTCTCCATTTTAGCCAGAGAGAGAGGTTTAACAGAATAATGCGATATTACATCGTTGTTTTATTTATCATACTTGAAAAAAAAAAAAAAAAAAAGAACTTATGGAATATAAATTGCATGTGAGTCAAGAAAAATCTTAAGCTATAAACTGCAATTACAGTAAAACCTGATGAAATTAATAAGATAATTACAGAACACTGCCATTCAGAGCTAAGGATGCTGTGCAATGTTGCTCTGACTTTTCAACCTCCTTCCCAGATCTTGCTAAAAACTAAGCCAGTGTCAAAACTCATGCCTTATCACATGACTGGGGTAAAACCACAGAAAAACTGAACAATTTGGAAGTTAGAGTTTTATCTTCAAGATATTTTAAAATAGTTTTTCAGAAGGTCAGGTGCAGAAAAATTTGCAAATACAAACTTCCAATGCTCCTCAATAGAAGAACTGTCTTTGTTAAAGAATGATCAAATAGTTTGTTATGCCCAGACACTTCCCTCCTTAAGGCTATGAGAATTATTGTTCTGACTGGAGACTAAGCTACTACCAAACAGCAGAAGCCACCATTTAACAAAACACTGAAGTGTTTACAGCATTGTTTATTAAAAAAAAAACAAACCACCAACCAAAAAAAAAAAAAAAAAAAAAACCAAGCCAAACCAACACAGAACATTTTTGGCTTTCTGCTACCATCTTATTAACACTTCAGCATCATGCTCTTTCAGTATCTTTATGACTCGCACTACTGGTAATAGGAAAATGTTTGCATCACTCCAACTTGACACAACTATAAAGGAAACCTAAGGTTTATTAACAATAAAGAAAATGCAAGATGTGGAAGGAAATCACCAGTGATTCACTCATCCAGTAAAACCACTCCTTTCAGATTACACTGAAGGAAACACAAGATTAGTAACTAATTGAGTTCATCCCTCTGGTAGCTGGTGAAAGAAGTAATTTTAGCAGACAGAGTAGAGCTGTATCTTATTATCAGAAGTATGGATGTGGCATTTTTTGCTGCATAACTGATTAACACTAGTTTGGTCTATGTCATTTAGAATTATATATTGAATCCAAGGATTCCTGTATAGGCAGAAAAACAGGATCAGCTTGATCACTGTTTCTAGATGCTAATATGGTCTCTGTGTATCTCAGCAGAGGAAGCCAAAGTCAGAATTTCACAGTCAGTCAAGAGAAGGCCAAATTCCTAGGGGTAGCTACAGAAGTTTAAATATGCACCAGTTATTCAAACCATGGCTTTCCAGAAAGCTTTCAGATTAGACAGATTATTCATCTCCTACATACTTCTCTAGTTGTTCTTCTTTTCCTCACCTTCTGAGGATTTAAAGGTCTTTGTACATCCCCTGTAGAAGATGAAATAACAGCCATTCAGTTTTCAAATGCTTTGTCTGAATGAGGCAGAGTACTTAAAGAAAAGAAGCTTACCATACTTTTATCCTCAGCTTCTTTGTTTACAACATAGTCACTCTCCAAATCTTGCTTGCTGTCTCTATCCCATAATACTGAAAGCTAAACCCCTCAAGTTTGGAAGGTTTATTTTCAGCCTTTATATAAAAGCTCTTGAAATCCTCCTTTCTGTTCATCCACCCAAGTAAAGACTACTAAGAGGGTCTACATACAAGTTGACTCACAGTATCTCTGGCTTCTTTATTTATAAATGCTCTATTTTCCTTTAGATTTTGTTGCCTTTTTTTTTTTTTTTTTTAAGCATAGATACACAGCACTAAGGACAATGAGGATGAGAAAATAGGAAATACTTTGACTGATGTGGGGTTTTATGTTATGCATTCAGGGTACAGAAAGCACTAACAGAAATTCAAGCAAAGAAGCTCCCAACAACAGAATCAGTTGGATTTCACAGTCAAGAAAACAAACAAGCAAACAAAAACACACACACACAGCGCCAGCTCATACTTAGCTTCATTAATCCTTCCCCTCTCTTCTCCGACTTTAATTAGTATGACGTAAGTGCTCTCCAAGAACACTGGACCATAAGGATGTATGATATGGGGATTAATGCAAAATTGGAAGTAAAATAATGAAAACAGTGGCAGATACATAAGTCTCTTCTCTGAAAACAGGAGAATGGAACATGAAACAAGAGAACAAAAATCCAGGCAATGTTGTCTTTGTAGAGTAATAGCCTGCATGTCCCATCAGTGGCAAAAAACCAGAGACTGCCACTTATGGAGGGAAAGGAACATTCCATGGATTAAAAAAAAGAGGAATTTAATTCAGTCAAGACTAAGTCACTCTCTATGCAATGAATGAGTGTACAAACCACAGAAACTTTCCATCAAAAAGCCACCCTTCATTTCAGCTAAAGATCTTTGGATTCAATACAAATATGTAAAATATGTTAAAAATGTAAATAAAGTCCTAAACAGAATGAATTATTTTTTTTCTATATGAAACCCGAGTTTGAGGGTATTTTCAACATCACAGAAGAACATTACAAAGACATGACAGTTCACAGGCTTTGCAAAATTGCCAACTTACATTGTCTGTATTTTTCAGTTACAAGTATGATGAAATTCAGCACTCTTCCAAATATACTGAGCAGAGTTTATCCATAAAATACCATAATTCTAACTGCAGTATCTGGACTCTAAAAGCTACTGAAACAATGAGTGCAGAATCTGTTCCGCACCTGAAGTTGTAGGTAGATTTTCCCCAGTGCAGAGTTCATTCTGTAATGCACCCTCTACAATGTCCCTTCTGCACACCTCAAGCAGCTGTCTTGCCATTTCTCCCCTTAATGCTCAACTTCATTATACTTCCCATCCTACATTTCAAAGTCCTGCAGCATGCAGTCTCTCACTGATTTCTTTCAAATTGCGTATAATTTCTGTTGCAGTTTGGGCTGGGTGCCCTCTGCTACATGAGGTGCTTCCTGTGTCCAGAGGTCCAGCCCAGTGGGTGGACACAGGAAACTAGGTATTTCTACCATAATTCTCTGCACCACTATAAGATCCAGTGCGAGGTCTAGCACCTCCTCTTTCTTCCTCACCGTCACATGGTAACTGGGGGAGATGTTGTCTCCTGGCCATGGGCCTGGCTAGGCCCAAGGCCACGGGGGATGGGCAGTCTCAGATCTGGCCAGCTGAGACTAGCCTAGCAGTGAGGAGTGGGGGAAGAAGGAGCCCTGGGGGTCTAGGATGTACCCCCAGGTGGGGATGGGATGCTTCTGGGTCTCTTTTGGGATTTCTTTTGTCACTGTGCTTCTGGCTCTCTGTAAACATTCACTGCTTTTCATTTAAACTTTCCATCACTTTTGCAGTCCGTTTGAGTTGTTATTTTTGCCCATGGTGGGGAGGGGGCTGCCTCAACCCACTACAATTTCCTTGTCCACTCCCCCATGATACACTTGATAGCAGATGCCAGCTTCTCCAATAAGCACCAACAAATACATCTTTTCTAGGTCACTCTCTATACATACAGCATAGTTCCAATAAGAAACTGCTAAGCTACAAAGCCATTCTCTTCATCCAATGTGTGTTGAAATAAGTTTCTACCACAATGTAAGCCCACAACAAATGAATTATTTCTTTTTTTTTAGCCATTAAAGAAGTATCAACAACCCTCCCATACTAACACATGCATTAAGTTAACACATTACGTGCTTCCCATTGCCTCTATTTTTGGCATTCTTCAGCCTGTGACCTGCCCTCCACACTTTGTCATTTTTTGTCTTGAGTCATTACACCGTGTCTTTATGCTGACTATAAATAGAGACAGGAACCTTGTCTTTTATCCAAGTATCTATCAAAAGCATTTAAAAAGAAAGATCAAAACTGTCCTAGTTACTGTCATGTTGCCTACTACTACCAAGTGCTTACCAAACTCCCTATTCAGTGGAAGTAATTAATTTTCTCATTTTATGGGTGTCGTGGTTTGGGAGAGCAATCCTCCCACCACGGGCAGAAATAGCGACTCAGACAAACGGATTGCAAAAGATGGTGGAAAGTTTAAATGGAAAAAAAAACAAGTAAAACAACAATGAAAGTTTTACAGAGAACCACAAGCACCGTGACAAAGAGAGAGAGAGATCCCATCACCACCTGGGGGTACACCCAAAACCCGCCCAGGGCTCTTTCCTCCCCTCAACCCAGCCTTGGGCCCGGGCAGGCCCAAGGGAGGCAGCTCACGCCATTTTACCTAGGCAGCAGCAGGGGACGAAAGAGGAAGTGAAGACCCCACGTGGATGTTTTATAGGGGAGCAGGGCATTATGGGAAATGGAATACCGGGTTTCCTGTGACCACCCCCTGGGCTGGGCCCACCCCTTGGGACCTCCCAGGTGTGATCTGTGCAGTGGCATCCGGGCCAGCACCCAGCCTAAACCACCACCATGGGATAACATTTGTGTAGCATCATAACTGAGGGAGGGATGGCAAGGACATTCTAGAGACCTCTCAGGGCTACAGTAACATGACTAGCACGAACACCCATTGAGCAAGACTCTGTTGGTGAGCCATGATGAGCCCTGCTAACCAAATCTCACTGAAAAATAAAGACCTCATGGATACTAATTTATTCAGATTTCAAATAAAGCATGCTCAGTAGAGGTAGGATACAAGAGAACCACTCCAAGAGAAAATAAAAATCCTTATTAGGCATGAGAGATTTCACACCTGAAAGAAAACTTAGAAGTGTCTCCTACTTAATGCCAACACAGCAGCAGGACCTCTGGAAAGCACGTCACTCCAGTTTCTGCCAGAGCTTGCCCCACCATCAGATCTAACCCCGTATCTCACTTCTACAACTTTTTAGTATAAACACGTTTACTTCAGTACAATTTAAGTTATTAGATTCCAGTTGAGTGCCAAATAGCAGTGTTCCAGTCGGACATGATGTCAGGGCAGAAGCTGAGAAACACTAAGGAGGTCTTTCTGCTCCTCTTCAACACAGCCAAGCAGCTTTCCAACCAAGACCAGTTGCAAAGCAACAGGGGAGGAGATGGAAGTGCAACATGCAATGTCCTGCTGTGTTTTCATCTAAAATCAGACATAAGCTCTTCACAGCAGTGTCCATTTACAAAGCATTACAAACAATTAAATCCCATGGGCCCCATGCACACACACCCCCATCACCTTCTGTTGAAGCCTATACCAGCACTAATCCTGTGCCGGTACAAGCAGTATCTTAAAAGAATCAAGAATTCTGTCTATTAAAAGATAAAACTTGCTTTTGGCAGTAGGATGAACAGAACAGATACTCTTCTCATTTTATACAGTTTTCTTGATGTGCATAAATTGATTTAAAAGATTCTACAGAAGCTACCATTTAAAGCTAAATGAGTCTGAGGCTGTCAATTTTTATTTTCATAAGCTTTACTTTTTATATGTGTTCAAAGAAAATATGTACTGAAAATCATCATTGCAAGCATCACTATAGCAACTGCAGCTCTTAAAACTTCCTTGATGCAGCACACAGATTCCAGATGGAACAAAATGCCATGTCTATCTTGCTTTTTATAAGGTGCCTCTCTCTCCTGCAAAGCTTCCAAAGACTAGCAGGGACATCTGCCACAGAATTTGCTCTTGCAAAGACCACACAGACTCAGATACATTCACCTATTTTTGAAGATCTGAAAACAAATAAAACAATCAATACCATGACATTTGCACTCCTGACATCTGTCTGTGTGACGTGTCACTAGAACACAAAAATAACTACGTGAAGCATTTATTTAAGTCCTTTTACAAGCCAGGGGCACTTTCACCACGTATTTCAGCAGAGCCAGAATTACACCCTTCACAGGGGATTCCTATGATAGCCCAGCTCTTTGACTCACTACACTGTACTCAAAATATTTAGTAACATTTCACTGTTTATCTGCTGCCTATCTAACTACCTGGAGGCAGTTAGCAGAAACTGCTGTGTATCTTTGAATCAACATCTTAGAAAAGAATAATCATTATTTGGGGTTTAATCCAGGATTTTTCTATCTCTAAGCAAAGACAGAAGACTAAAATAAAGGCATCATTTGCCTTGGTTTGTTCAGGGATGAATGACAAGACACTGTGAATTTTCTTTGTTGCTTCCACCATTCTACACATGATTCAGCACTGTGGAAGCATGAACTACTAAAAGATCATTTCAGGTACCACTACAAACTGTAACTGCCATAACAATATTCAAGTTAAAATTAACACTCCCCTCAAAATGCATCAGTTCTCCAGTGAACTCCTATTGCCAAAACCACGTGGACGAAAACACAATGAAAATTCCTGACACATTCTCCAGCTCAGCCCTTACTTTGAAAAGTAATTGAAGACAACATGAATCTGATTCTTGTCTAATCCCTTTTTGACTTCGCAGAAGCCATCACTCAGTTCCAAGGTGAACATCTGATATTTATTGCGCCTTCCTGGTCTGAATGAAGTAGCAGGAGCATGGTGCAAGGAAAGGCAAGCACTTTACCATTGTTTGCAGCAGGCACAGATGCCAGCATTGACAGGATTTCTGAAAGCCTTGATTTTCATACAGCAGTATGGTAACATCAGTGTGCCCTGGAGATTCATCCCTTTGTCCTCCAGTTCATATAAATGAAAACAAATACCAGTCAAAGAATGCTGTCTCTAATTCTTACTACAAGGGGTTTTTGCTACAGCTGAGATGGTTTGGTTCATATGAGTGGACGAAAAATAATTTCCTAGATGAATTCAAATGGTTGGGCTCAGGTTTCAGCTGCCATTATTGTTTGACAAACGTGCACGAAGTAACTTAAGATGTTTAAAAATAAGAAGTTAAAGTGAGGGAATGTCTGCAGTTTCTGATGGATGTCCTACAATATGAAGTTCAGGTCTGCAAAGAAGTTAATTAATACCAAACCTGCAAGCAATTAAGAGAGACAAGCATCAACAGCAATAACAACCGGAAACATTTCTTAAACTGTTATCTGAATTCTTAAATCAAATATCTAAACAAAAATTATTTTCTAAATTATACACACGGAGCTTTAGTTACTAAATGCAAATCCAGGCTTGCAAATTTGATTACACATTTCTGGCATGCCATCAAGGCACAGAAAAATGCCACATATACTTGTCTGCCTAACTTTAAATAGAGATGATTCAGCTTATAATTATTCAGAATCTTTAAAACTTTTTTTTTTTTTTCTTCCTTTTTTTTTTTTTTTTTTTTTTGTCGGGGGGTAGGGGTGGTGAGCTAAACAAGTTCAAGGAAATCACTTTTCACTTGTGGGTATTTTGTGAAAAAAGCAAAACTGTAATAAAACCATGTCCTTCTGTCTGTCTCACCAGGTATAAACATAGTATGCAGGACAAATGGCTGTAGAGGTTGTGGGTCACAAGAAGTGGCTTTAAGGACCTGGAGCATGTTTTAGATGAAATCAAGGAAAGCTACAACCTTCTAAAAATATTAAACAAATATTTTTAAATAACTGTGAAAGATTTTTTTTTTAAGGCTGGAAAAAAATAAGTAATAAAATTAACAACAAAAGTTGCTGTGAGTACTTTTTTTATTTTAGTTTGTATTTTACTCACCCTAGTATTACTAAACAAATAACCTGCAGTGGTTAGTGATGATTTTCCTACATAATATAAATAAATGTTGTGTAGCATGAACATGCTAAATTTTCAAAGCTGAAAGACTGGAAGTAAAAACCTGAGCTTTTCAGCTTGGTCAGGAATATTTCCAATTTTTAGTTTTTGACTATGTTGCTAGTTGCAGAACTACCATTTCTTGTAAAAGAAACCTACAGAGAGTAGCAGCCACCAGTACATGCTCCCCTTCCTGAGACCAGCGCCCTTTAAAAATTAAAGCAATATTCTACAAGAAATTGTAATTAACTTCCTCCAGTTCTGTATCAGTTATACGTTCATGTGCCAGCTGACTACTCAGTATTCACCCTCTCTATCCTTCTTCCTCCACATTTTCCTAAGTTACTACCAACAGACAGTACTATTGCTCTGACTCAACATCAGCTTTTGCAGTCCTTACAGAAATTCTCAACTCCTTTGATAATGCAAAAGAAGAAGCACACTTCCGTTCAGACAACACAATTTATCTGCATTGTAAAACAAATGTTGTTTTAAAAGCTAACTGTAACCACTCAGCAGTACTGCTCTTTGCACTGCTCTACTCTCTGAAAATGATTAACAACATAGTGTAGGGCAGACTGCTTCCCTCCTCCACAGTCAACCCAGCTAATTAAGGATGTGTATAGTTTTCAGCCAGTATAGACTATTCAGATCCCCATTCTGGTCTGCTTCTTTATGTCTCTATTAACTGCTCTGCAGCTGTACAAACAGCAGTGTTTCTCTAGCATACAGTCTCCTTCAGAACAATTTATCTCATTAAAAAGTATTTCCACAAGCTTAAATAAGCCTAAGCATGTGAAAAACAGTAACAAATATCTTCAAGACATACTTCCTGCCTACACAATAAGGTACCTACAGGTCTCTAATGGTAAACTGCATGACAGTTCATCTACTGCATCTCCACAAAGGGGTTTTGCTGAAATTGCAAGTCTTGGGGACTCTGAGGGGCTATGTGTTAGCTTTTTGAATATTCTGACTAATTATCAGGTTCTGTTCTCAAAATAGAAAGCAGCACTGTATAAGTTTTGCCATATACCCAGTACAATCATCAACAAAAGTCACCATTTATATTTTCAGGTAGAAGAGGTTTTCCCAGCTGTGCTAGGAATGCTGTTAATTTTCCTAAATAAACTATTAAACTGATGAGGAGTCTGTAATTTCTAAATAAAAGTCTGGAAAAGAGTTGTTTTTGCAAACCAAGTCCACTAACAGGAGAAAATAGTACCCCTCACAGATGACAGCCGTGGCTAAGCAGCAGGTTGTAACTCATTTTCATGCTTCACTTTGTTGTCCCATCACAATCCCCCCAACACACTCCCCCGGCCCTACAACCTATTTGGACACTTTTGGGTAAAAACATACGAGACAGAAGAGACAGATCTGAACAGATCCATGTAACACACTCATCCAGTTCATTGCTTGAACCAATTGACATTACAATGGCTCAGCTACAATGAATTACCCTGGGTTGTCTTCACACAGATAGCTCAGAGTACAGTTTTGCATCTTAGTTGTACAGAACATTCAGCAGGGTAGCACTGAAATGAAAAGCTTTTTATATGGCTGCTTCTCAGAGCTACTGTGGGTTTTTTTAGAAAGCCTTAAACCTTATCCAGATCAAACTCATAGGTTAGAAATAGAAGGGAAACAGTGGCATTGGAGTTGAAAATCCTGTTGTCTAACAGAAGTTAATTTCAGAAAGCGTTCTTTTTTGATGTATTAGAACACAGTTCCCTCAGATACTGAATGCTTCAGAAAAAATACAAACTACCTTAAATTTATGCTCTGATACAGAGAATATACTTTTACCAAGGTGGGGGGAAATCAGCTTTCTGCCTTGTAGAAATCATTATTACAGTTATTTATAGTTTAAGAAAAGGAATAAATTGAAGTATTTATTTTTAGGAAATAATTTACAGCTTGCAAAGAATGGGAAATGTGAAAACTAGACCATATTTTTCTAAGGTGGTGATGTTTACATCTTTAGCATATGTTATTTCTCATTTGATTTAGAACATAGCACAGGAGAAGTCAATTTTAGAAAGAGTACAGGAAGACCTTTGAACGTTCTGTAACAGTTACTGTCTCACGCAAAGGAAAAAGGTGAGGGACAGGATGGAGCACATTCAACTTTTACAACAGCCAGCAGAAGTTACAGCCTAAATAAGTTTACTTTTAAGAACTTTGCTAACCCCTTTAGCACAATAAAATATAGCAGTTGATGGGCAAAGCAGTCTTTCTTTCTCCCTCCCCTTCTGAACTGCTTCTCCTCGTTGGGAGAGAAAATGCTCAGGCTCTCCTGCCCTGAATGCCTGGCTTTGGTCCAAGCTGCACTTAATGAGGTCCTGGCAACTCCCCGGCACTGCAGACGCCTCTCCAGCACCACAAACGGCCTTCATCAAATAGACAAGAACAGCAGGCAAAGCTGAGCCTGACAGCAGGGCTTTTACTTCCAAAATAAAGAGATAAACAACGTTCTAGAATATCGTATACCCCAGACTTTATCTGAGCTAATCCAGTGTCACTTCAGCTCTTCTCCAAGAAAAGCAAGCGCTAATTCATTACAACAATTAACAAAGTTTACACATAGTGCTATTCAAGTCAGCTAAAATATGATGCAAAAGAAACCCTTAACACTTCTATAACTGTTAGAAATCCAGCTACCTGCTTAATATTTGGAAATAAAAATAATTTTTAAACTGGTATTTTGATTCCTTTTCTAAGCATCACTGACAGGACAAATCACTACAAAAGGAACCAATTCTGTGACACAGCAGTTTGTTCCTTTAAACAAGTATCCAAGTTCTCAACTAAAGAAACACCACAGTAATACATTGGTGACACTACTCAATATAATTTACTCAAGAATGTAATGTCCACTCATACTCCTATGCATTTTAAATTACAGTAATTTTCATGCTTCATATCCATATTTTTCCTTTTATGACTAGAAGCTTGTTTTTATTTTAAATAACATTAAATTGCAGTACAACGTAACTACATAATAGCAGATTCTCTGCTTTCCAGCTGCCCTACATTTAGGTTTAAGTAAAACAAACAAACAATCAACACCCAAACCAACTCTAGAATAATTAAATGTGCACAGAAAGTGCTCTCTCTTATCTTGTTACGGAGTGAGATTTTCCTGTTTGGGTTAGAGGGTTATTTATTTGGAAATAAAATACCACTTTACAATACTCTGCAAACTTTATTACCATTTCAATTCAATTGCATGTGACCTACTATCATATTACAGGGTACAAAAAATCCCTAACAAGGACAAAAACTTTCTTTTTCAGATCAATGATCACTCAGGTACAGGAGACATCCCACATAAAACCATAATTCAGATCCCACTGGCAGTCACATTCCATCTGAGAAGTGTAATTTCAGTAAATTGTCAGCAATGAACCAATGAAGAATCTCATCTCCTCTGACTCAATGCTAACACTGTTTACTCTCTTTACTGCTCACACTGTAAGCATACAGGATTTAGCAAAGGCATCCGTTCTTTACATCTTACATTGAAAGACATTACGTCTGCAATATCTAATGAAGATACCAAGTAAATCCTAAGTTTGGACTGCCTCTTATTCTCTCCACCCAGGTAAGCTTTGTCCAAATGGCATAAACTTTTTGCAAAAGGTAGGGCAGAAGGTTACTGCTCGATGGTATATAACTGAACACGGAACCAGATTCATGTGTTTCATATTGTTACTACAAAAATACAGGGAGAAACTGCACCTAGTATAAAGACATGGATGAGCTTTAACAAGTCAAGTTGAGTCATTAATAAATGATGGAGAAAACACCTGAAGTCTCCCCATTGCTGAGAGAGAGAAAAGGGGGTGCAGATCCCTCCAGCTGACACTTGGAACAATGGCTGCTTCCTATAAAAGGCATTTCACAGCATGCTGTTCAATGAAGCACTGTGTGTAGATGATTTTGTAAAACCAAAATGTTTAATACAGTAGTAATAGCACAAGCAGGGTGTGGGAACAATAAACACATGAGTATTAGAGGGAGGGCACAAAGGGTTCTAGAGAAAGACAGTAGAAGGCAGCAGATAAAGAGGTCCATCTGCTTTCATTGTTTACATTACCATTACTGTTGACAATCCATTCCTGCATTAAATCACAAATTTTATTTCCATTTCTGCACAACACTACTATCAGCTGAAATGTAAAACCTGATTTAGAACTAAATAATTATTTCTGTATTAGATATCACTGATTTTTAATTGATCTGTCCACTGTATGCCATCCACTGTATGGTACTGAAGGGTTTGCACTAACATCACCATCTCACTTTGTGACTTTCAGACTGTGAAACATATACAAATTAACACCTGTTAAATGCAGAAATGAAGATTTATATAAAGGGATATTTGAGAAGAGACACTGATTCTGCATAATAAACAGCACAAAGGAGACAGAAATATTTGCTCTTAATATCCAGCAACCTGTAATTTAGCAAGCTGCTATCGTGAAAAACCTGTTATCCCATTTATCATTTTCTCACCAAAACTGGACGAAGATTTTAGTCTGGATTTCATTTAAGTCTGACTTTGTAACGGTGCAGCTGAACATAGTTCCATAATCACACCACAGAATATTTGCTATACAGGCTATATTTTGAGAGAGGAGGAGGTGAAAGACCTTTTCCTTTAGATACACTGAAGTAGCCTTTGAATCAGACTGAGGGACCGGGAGTGAAAAGGCATCAATAATGCCCACATCAGGGTAATGAAGCAGAAAAGCAGCAGGATCAGCAGCAGCGGAGAGAAGAAGCTGTGAGAGAACTGGACCTCCCCCGCTGCAGGCAAGATGGAACTCGGTGCCTACGTGACAACACGACATATAACCATGCTGTATGGGTGAGCCTTCAGGTTAAGGCCATTTACTTTCCACATCTCACTTCTTCACGGGGCAACTGTGTGCTTTTGAAAGTTGGTCCTCTTAGTTATTTGTACCACCATGCTTTTGTACCATGAATCCATTGTGTAGTGTTTAACATGAAGAAGACAGGAAAAACGCACAACATTGACCTCTTGGCATTCTTAACATACGGGCAAAATGATCAGAAGACCCTTATTTTCAGTATGAGACAAAAGTTTTTTTCCAGTGACCCAAAGCACATCATTACAAGGATTATCCTGCTGCTCGAAAGACATTTCAGCTAGCTGACTGCTCAGAGTATGAAAAGGTTTCAGGCTGTTACATTAGTTTCCCTCCAGCTATTCACTTGGTGCTAGTAAAAGAGTAGCTCTGTTTTGAAACACTACACTCAGGTTGAATATGTTTTTTTTGGATGATTTCCAATGCTGGCCAGTTTCAGACCTTACACAAACATACTATTTTCCAGTACAATTTTCTGGCTTCTATGCATCATCATTTTAGGATTACCCAAGTCAGCGATTGCAGCATTTTGGGAAAAATCCTAAACAAATTCTCCTTCTACAGATATGTACTGAATATTTCTCCTTTTCATCATCCTATTCTATCCTACACATGTATCAACTGCCTTGAAAAATATCTGTAGCAAATCACAGCTTTCATAGAAAAGTAACGATGGGATTTACCCAGCTATAGTGCAAATATGGATATCAAGCAATTGGAAATTGTTAAATCCAGTTCAATACCCCTTAATGTCATTAATCAATATTCTTTTCAGGAATGTAATGGCATGAAATAGCTTTCATTAAACCCAACAATAACAAAATATTTTGCTAGCAATAACCCCTTCAGTCTTGACAAGACCAGCATCTTTCTCTAGAGTTATATTAAACATTGTAGACCCAGTACATGCAAGCTCCTGTTCAAAATATCTATAATCCACTAGCAAAAACATTTGTTTACCACATCACGTTAAAAATAAATAAATAAAGCCGACTATACAAAAGTCCATTATAAACCAGTACTTTATATGAAAGCAATTAAGCACCAAAAAAAATACAACTTCATGTAAATCCAAGCCATTTATTATGAATACAAGATAAATGTCTTAGTTTGGCTTAACATTCAAGACCAATATTCAGCAGAACATCAGCATATCCTTAATTTGTGCTGAGTATTAAGGATTTCTTAATTTTTCCATTGTATGCGTCCGAAGGAATTATGATTTTGAACCTGGTATTTAGCAAGTTTGCAATAGATCATAAACACAGACAGTAGTCCCTATAACCTTCATTTTTTCCCCATCTCATCAAGCTTGTATCAGCTCCTTATTTTTACAAATTCAAATGGCTTTCTTAAAATCTCAAGTTTTTAAGATTCTAACATAAAGACTGCACATTCTTCAGGATGTAAGGGTTACAGCTTATCCAAACATGATGTGAAACCTCAGAGTAACAGCTACCACTTCACCAAATAATGAAAAAAGCAGCAAGATTAAATGGCAGGGGAGGGGAGAAGGAAAAAAAAAAAAAAAAAAAGAAAAAAAAAAAAAAAGGCTCACTGAGCTCTTCAGTAGGAAATCTCTGAATTATAAATAGATTAAGCCTAAGTTTATATAAAATGGTACTGATTGTTTGGTCAACTCTGCAAGTTTACAGTTACAACCTTTCCTACTCTCTCTTACTATCTCTCCCACCTTATTCTTTAAGTCTTTCAAAAGCAATCTATGTCTGCAGTATACTTCGTATCAAATAACTATGCAGATCATTTACATATCTTTACTATTTACATTTTCTTAAGTAACCAAAGGCTCACAAAACCAAAAAGTTTAAAAAGCCTCTACCCTCCTGCTGCCAGGGATTAGCATATTTAAGCATTCTAGAGAGGCCCACGTGAAACAAAAGAGCAGGGAAGCACCACAAAGCAATGCTTCTCAAGTAGAAATGGGTCCTTCAAAATAATTTAACAAAAAACACCCCAACGGGAAAAAGGGGAGAAAAAAAAAAAAAAAAAAAAAACCACAAACAACTGCACAAAACCACTCCAACATTTATGCACTCACAATAAAATAAAAAAAATCACAACTGAAGGTCAAGATGATAATGAAAGTCGATGAGTGTCACACACAACCAGCTCAAACCTATTCAGTTCATTTTTCTTTGCAGAAAGTCTGCCCAAAGGTCACTAAAAAGCACAATATAGTCAAGCACTAAACAAGCCTCCTTCTATAAATCAGGGAAACTTCCATCAGGAATAGGGGATGAAAAAGAAATTTCTCTCTCTTTAGATAAGAAGTTCCAAAACCATCAGCCCTTAAGCCAAGCTTTTTAATTGAGGCAATGCAGTTTTAAATTGTTTAATATGGTTTTTTACACATCAGTTGTGAACTACTGACTCTCTCATGCTCCATGGACCACTTGTGGTTAGACAAAGATTTTTGTCTAATCAGCCTGCTCAAGAATGCTAGACAACCCTGTTATTCAGTAACCCAAGAATAATTATCTCTCTCTCTCCTGGGGCCATTACACTGCCTCTTAAACCACTGTTGCAGTTTGGGCTGGGTGCCCCCCTGCTTCCTGTGTCCAGAGGTCCAGCCCAGTGGGTGGACACAGGAAATTGGGTATTTCTACCATAATTCTCTGCACCACTATAAGATCTAATGCGAGGTCTAAGCACCTCCTCTTTCTTCCTCGCCGTCGCCCGGTAATGGGGGAGTTGTTGTCTCCCGGCCATGGGCCTGGCTAGGCCCAAGGCCACGGGGGGATGGGCAGTCTCAGATCTGGCCAGCTGAGACTAGCCTGGCAGTGGGGAGGGGGGGAGAAGGAGCCCTGGGGGTCTTGGATGTACCCCCAGGTGGGGATGGGATTATCTTGGGACTGTTTGGGATTTCTTTTGTCACTCTGCTTTTGGCTTTCTGTAAAGATTCACCGCTTTTTCCTTAAACTTTCCATCACTTTCGCAATCCGTTTTGTCTAGGTGTTTTTATTCTGCCCGTGATGGGAAAGGTTTGGAGGGGGCTGCCTAAACCCATCACAACCACACTGAAGCAGGATTAACACCATTTTGCCTTTTCCCCTCCCCTACTTACGGCTGTTTCTCTTGAGTCAGAGCTCACATTCATGAAACTTCACAGTAAAACCCAGTTCAGAAAGACTACCTGGGTCTAAAAATCAAACTTGAGGAGCAGAAGGGAGGTTAGCTTTGAAACGACAGCTCTCCAAAGGGTGTCTCTACATCCTGGCTCTGGCTACGGAGTGAAAGCAAGGTCAACTGGCTAGCAGGATGGTCCCTGGCAGCTTAATGTCTAGATCAACCACCACAGAACTGCACCCTAGACTTCACTGTTACCATCAAAGGGAAAGCAACACATAACAATGTTACAAATACAAAGAAATCAATACTCGGAAGACAATGGTCAGATCACTGAGAGAGAAATTTTGCTCACCAAATGCTGACTGGAGGAGTGTTAGAGTGAATTGTCATTGCCAGCTGATTGTTTTAGTATCCCACTGTGACACCATCTACACTTGCGCAAATTAAGCCCAAGAACTCTTTCAATGGGCAGCTGTTCTTAAAATCATTGACTTCACACAGCGGGTTTATGGGAGTTCTACAGATGTTTAAAAGCTGCAATGTTGTCCTGTATTGAGCAATTACAGTATAGAACTGTACAAAGAAGTGTAAACTAATAAACCTTTGCAGAGTAAATTCCACAGCATCTCTTTCTCAGACATCAGTAGAGCTGAAAGCTAACACCATCTATTTCACAGCAATCTATTACTAAGTACACCTACCAACAGATGAAGAAATTCCATGTTTCCTCTTAAAGAAATGAGAAATATGAAAAATATGCCATATTACTGATATCACTTCAGGACACGAAAATGTTCACTTGTCTCAATTCTTTTGAAGTGCTTTAACTCATATTTGATAGCTCAGTGAATGGACTTGTGGGTAGTCAATCTCCATATATTTTGATATAATATGCAAAGAGGTTCGCTGAAGATCCCTTTAAATAAACTACAGAGAAAAACATAAATTATTTCAGCAACTATGAACGACAGAAGCTGTTCCAGGGAAATTAGACACCCGTACATCGTCTGCATTAAAATTTAACTGTATTATTTACCAGCAATGTAATTTCTTCCTGAATACTGTTTTATACTCATCTCTGACAAGCATCTAGAAACCCCAAGAAGCCAGACAAAATGCAGAGAAATATAGCATAGTTATGTGTTTAACAACAAAAAATTATTTGTGGGGGCGAGGGGGAAAGCAACAAATCCCCACGTCAAAATACCCAAAAGTAAAGCCAGATTGTTGGGCAACCATCACTGAAGTTGAAGAGAAAAAACAGCAATGGGTCTGCTAGTCACAGGTGCCTGGTTTCCTCCTAATCTTATAAATTGCCAGTTTTAGCCTTGTTGGACTTCCTATTCCCATTCAGCTTCCTGCATATAATTACTGTCTACAGACATTTCTGAACCCCTTTTAGCAGTACATTTGTTACTTCCTTCTTTGCGCTGACCCTGAATACCTTCACTCCTAATGACCTGGACAAATACCAGTAGATTTTGGAATTTCAAGTGTTGCTAATAACCCAGACTTACACACAAGTAACTATGAAATTCAAGACTATTTGTACTGTAGTCCAATGCAAACATCTCAGGTCTTCCTCTAAGTTAAGGTGGAAGCACAATGAAGCAGGGAGTTTCAAACAGAGCTGATATATGAAGACAAATTACAAAGCAAGTCAGCTGTACGGTGTCACAACAAAGTGATTTTAAATTAGTTTTATAAGAATTAACTTAGGCAATAGCAAAAGATAAAAAGGTGTTTGATTACTCAGAACATCTTTTCCATCTACTTAACATTAATGGTAATAAAGATGAAAAAACAAGCAGATAAATATTCCATCTTGGAAGGCAGATGAATATATCTGTAGCTGAAGTAAATTCGGATTCAAAGATTAACTGTTACAAGAAAAAATGCACAGCAACAGATGAACATCTTTCTGCAGGTCTTAAAAACTTGTATCTTAGTAACTTAACCAGTTTATCATCCAGAGCTTGCACTACTAAGCATTTCTTTACTTATACCTTATATGTAATTTTGTAGAAAAATACAGTATTTATGTGATGTGCAAAATTCTACAGCACTTCACATCTGAAGCATTCAGTTGGAACATTAGCATGATCTTATGTTGTTACAATCATTCATCTTACACCCCGAAGAATCATGCTTTACAAACAGACACAAATTAAATTCATCAGTCTGACTGCAGGTTTTAAGGAGTCAGTTTAGATAGCCAGCTATGAAATTTTGGTCCAAGAACATTAAAACAACCCATTCTGTGGCAGAGAGAAGTGTCAAGTAAGATATAGATGCGTGTTATTAAGGAACCTAGGCACTCACAGAATCTAAGTACATACACAGATACTGTTTCAACATCTAACAGCCCTGAAGTTCCTGAATAAATACAGTGAGCAGGTAGAGCTAAATTTCCACCTCAGAGTAATTGCTGGTAATACTGAAAACTTCAAAGCACAGTACAAAAGTGCTGCATAGACCCACTATTTAAGAAGTGCAGGAGCTGACCCACAGCACGAGCCCCCCCCCAACTGCTCTAACTTGCTGGTCTGGCAGAAAACTAGGTGAGTAGGCCCCTAAAACTTAAATTGCTGCCAGGTTAGTAAAGATGCTTAATGAGGTGTTCCAGATGAATACACAGGTGAGGAAAGAATACATAACTAGGAGCAGGAGAGAAGCTGGAAGAGATCTCCTAATGGATTTCTCCTATAGAAGGATGACTAAATCATCAGCTCTAGGAACTGCAATCTCCTGCCTGTCTCCTTAAGACCCTTGCCAGAATGTGGTTGATAGTAGGCTGAACATGAGCCTGCAGTGTGCCCAGGCAGCCAAGAAGGCCAGCGGCATCCTGGCCTGGGTCAGGAAGAGTGTGGCCAGCAGGAGCAGGGAGGACATTCTGTCCCTGTACTCAGCACTGGTTAGGCCACACCTGGAGTACTGTGTCCAGTTCTGGGCTCCTCAGTTTAGGAAGGATGTTGACTTGCTGGAACGTGTCCAGAGAAGGGCAACAAAGCTGTTGAGGGGTTTGGAGCACAAGCCCTATGAGGAGAGGCTGAGGGAGCTGGGGTTGCTTAGCCTGGAGAAGAGGAGGCTCAGGGGAGACCTTATTGCTGTCTACATCTACCTGAAGGGAGGTTGTAGCCAGGTGGGAGGTGGTGTCTTCTCCCAGGCAAATTATGACAGAACACATTGGCCACAGCACATTGGCCACAGCAACCCCATGCAGTGCTACAGGCTGGGGTCAGAGTGGCTGGAGAGCAGCCAGGCAGAGAGGGACCTGGGGGTGCTGGTTGATGGGAGGCTGAACATGAGCCTGCAGTGTGCCCAGGCAGCCAAGAGGGCCAATGGCATCCTGGCCTGCATCAGGAACAGTGTGGCCAGCAGGAGCAGGGAGGTCATTCTGCCCCTGTACACTGCACTGGTTAGGCCACACCTTGAGTCCTGTGTCCAGTTCTGGGCCCCTCAGTTTAGGAAGGATGTTGACTTGCTGGAACGTGTCCAGAGAAAGGCAACAAGGTTGGTGAGGGGTTTGGAACACAAGCCCTATGAGGAAAGGCTGAGGGAGCTGGGGTTGCTTAGCCTGGAGAAGAGACTGAAGGGTGACCTTATTGCTCTCTACAACTACCTGAAGGGAGGTTGTAGCCAGGTGGGAGGTTGGTCTCTTCTTCCAGGCAGCCAGCACCAGAACAAGAGGACACAGTCTCAAGCTGCGCCAGGGCAGGTTTAGACTGGACATTAGGAGGAAGTTCTATACAGAGAGAGTGATTCCCCATTGGAATGGGCTGCCCGGGGAGGTGGTGGAGTCACCGTCATTGGAGGTGTTCAGGAGGAGACTTGATGGGGTGCTTGGTGACATGATGTAGTTGTTTGATGGGTTGGACGTGATGATCTTGAAGGTCTCTTCCAACCTGGTTTATTGTATTATTGTATTGTATTATTGTAACAAGAGGACACAGTCTCAAGCTGCACCAGGGGAGGTTTAAGCTGGATGTTAGGAAGAAGTTCTTCATAGAAAGAGTGATTGGCCATTGGAATGGGCAGCTCAGGGAAGTGGTGGAGTCACCATCACTGGAGGTGCTTAGGAAGAGACTGGATGGGGTGCTTGGTGCCATGGCTTAGTTGATTAGATAGTGTTGGATGATAGGTTGGACTCGATGATCTCAAAGGTCTTTTCCAACCTGGTTAATTCTATTCTATTCTATTCTATACAGCTGGAGACATGTACAAAAAGATCCCTAATCTGCCTCTCCCTACCTCCAAAAGTACCTGTCAACCAAACCTCGTCTGTCATTACTTGCATACATTTCCTAAAAACCAAGCCTGTGGAAAATCATTCTGTATTCATTGCTAGTATCTTTAAACCCACATTAAATACCATCTCCATAGAGAAATTACTTGTACTTGGTTAAAAAAAATAAAAGAAAGAAAAAAGGTTTAGGGGGAGGGACAGACAGAGAAGGCAGAGAGAATGTACTTCTGGATAAAACTGATCTACCTAAAAGAAGTGAAGCCAGACTTTTATGTTAAATCTTTTGGAATAGAGTAACAGACCATCTCATGGGCTGCTCGGTTTCCAAGTTAACAACGTACCTGTTCTAAACTGCTCACTAAAACAATTAAAAAAGGTACTAATGGTCTCAGTGGATCACAATTTGCAAATCACTGTGCTAGCAATGGTACTGGCAAACACCATTCCACATTAAATTAATGTCAAGAGAAAATTAACCTTTGTCCCTAGTTAACTGCCTGGCTTACATACCAGTTCTGAAATTTTCACTCTGCCCTACCTGTTACAAGAACATCAGAAACTGAGATTACATTTCTCAGGCACTGAAATGCAGAGACTCTGCTCCATCAGACGACTATCTGTAAATGAAATTATTTAAAGTACTTTCTGGCTATGATGCAATATTGTTGTGTATTATCAATGAACACTGTTCAGCTGCAGCTGTTAAAAATGACAGACAGGAAAATCACTCATGAAATGGTAATTTACACAGAACTGCTGAAAAATTGACTAACTAGTCTTACCTGAAACATAAGCCATGACAAGTCAGAAAAAGTTATTTCTCTTAGCAGTATACATTAGCTCTGAAACCAACTGCTTCCTGTGCATTAATGGCTTGCTTTTAATGAAATCTTAACATTTAGAAAGGTCCAGAAGAGTATTCCTGCATGCATCAGCAGCCATTTGTGGGAGGGGGAAAAAAATAAAAATAAATCTCAGTTCACAAAACCTTTGGAAAATGTATTATACCCCAAACCACTTAAAACCTTGTAAAAAACAAGCAAGTAAGTTACAGTAACAAATACTATTAAATATTTTATATTACTTCAACTGCACACCTAAAAACTTCCACAGACTGTTTACAAAGATGTACTGACTTAACCTAAAACCAGTAAGGATAATACTGGATAGTAAATTCAAGTTTGTGGTTACTGAAATCTAAGTTCTTCTGACACTTCCCTTAAAAATACAGTTGTTGCTTTCTGCTGTTTTTTTCCCATATAACCATCCAAGACAGATAGTTACCTCTGCCCCAGGCTCTGCTCAGACCAGGCACCTTGTCTGCTAACAAGTCCGTTCTCAGGTTTTTGTCTGGGGTGTGCAGGGTGGGAGTATGTTTTGAAAGTAGAGAGGGAGAACTGTAATTTTGTTGCTGTTGTTTTAAATGCAGTATTTCAGCCACACCAAAATCCATTAGGATATCCACTTTCTAAATGAATTTGACTTGAACAGAAGTGGCCTTGCCTCCCTGGTCTTGCTAATAATGCTTGAAAAGAGGATCTGTGAGTCTACTCTGAGTTCTTGATAAGTAAAAGCATAGTTGCACTTACTAGAAGATGCTGTATCAATCACATATTTCAGTCACTTTATAGACAGAACCAGGAAGCTCTACAAGCCTCATAATCTGATACGGCAGCTCTGGAAGGCAAACACAGCCAGTACCTCCAAAAAGCCAATCTGGCCTTCTGGCTGGCTGCCACAAAATCTTTACTTCATTTAAATTCTGCTCCAGTTCTACTCCCTGTTGTTTCGTTGCTTTAGGGAGCTTTCACTTCACAATGAGGGCACCTCTGCCAGTCTAGCTCTGCCCCTGTAAATAATTTACTGGTTACACGATTTCATCATAAGTAGTGACTGGAACTGTAGCATCAAGGAATTTAAAACATGCATGTCAAAACGTCCACTTACCAGAATCCCCCACAACAGACAGAGTCCTATCAGTGGCCCTAAGGCAATGTCTGGCAGACTTGGAGCAGGTCTCTGCTTGCTGCAGGAACCACCAAATATGTTTCATCAAGATGGAGGTGAAACTTCAAGAAGGGTAACTTATTTCACAGCCACTGTAAGCTTCAAATGGAGTATGCTGATAAAGCAAGGAGAGAGGGCACTCTACAACAATTCCCACTCTGTGTCTTTGAGCCAAACTTTCAAATTCCTTTTGAGACTCATCATATCTCATATCCAAAGAAAACTGTCTCAAGCCAATAAAGAAATATCAACCCCCTTGCTGGGTCCCTTGGAAAGCTAAACTGCTTTCTGCAGACTCTTAAAAATACAGAGGAGGGAAGGAAGTTCCTCATCCACACTGCACCCCTTCACCTCCATAAGTTATTAAAAACTGTACCACCGTCTTCACAAAAGGAAGGATGACAAAATTCTACTTTAGAACTACACTTCACATGTAAAACCAGTTGTCAGACACACAACTAATATCACTAGGACAGTCCCAGAGAAACAACACAAAAATACTCTCTCCACAGGGATGTGAGGTTTTGTTATTTGAAAGTATGACTGTAAAATTCGGAGCACACGCAGCTCTGAAGAATTTAAGCTCTGCATGAAGACATGTAACTTGTGAATGAGTCCATTAAAAATACTCATCTGAATACAAGCACTTCTGATTACAGAGCAGAAAGCACAACAGAGCAGTGACTAGAACACGGTCCTCTACAGCCAGCAGCTTCTTTGAGAAGCATCAGGAGTGTGGAGAAGGTGCAGAAGAGCAGTGATGTGAACTCTCCATCATTAGATAATGGAGTGTTGCTTATCCTCTCTCCAAAACACTTTTGCAAGGACTCTCCCTGCAAACTTCATGAAATTATTTTACGGATTACCGTGTTTAACTTTGTATTAATAATGCTACAAAACAAATCTGAGCAGAAGCAAAGATTTCATCGAAATTGCAAGAGAGTGGAAGACACAATGGCAATTCAGGGCAAATAGTTATAAATACTTGCATTAGCACACTAGGTCTCATTTGTCATTGTTTTTTTATCATGATTTGGCTTTGTTAAACTGACCACCATCACAAGTAGTGCTCTAGTTTATCCTTACATTATTTCATCTCAGTATGTTCATATACATAACTTGAAATTCAAGTTTTAGAACATCTTCTAAACTAATTGCATTGTTAACCATCTTTTCAAAGCTATCCAATTAAGGACAGCACTGAGGGACAGTTGGGTTGACATTATTTATATTTACTTTTAATTTAAATTGAGAGAGGAGAGAATAATTACATTTACTATAATCAAGCCTGGAACTCTGCCTGTAATTAAGGACCTGACACATCTTAGAAGAACTTTCAGTTGCTTAAGACATCTGCCAAACTATCAGTGTGGTCAGAGATTTCATACAGCAAGTGTTTTTCTTCTATTTTACTTAGAAGTGAAATCTAGATTCTGCTAAAATGGTGCTGTCATGCCTGAGAGTAAGACTAGAAAAAAATAGCTTGGAAATCTATACTAAAATACTTTTTGGAAGTGTTCTGTTGACAGATTCTAAAACTGGATGAAGCTGAATTTAAGATGTGGCAGACAGGCTGCCTCATACCAAGGGTGTGGCTTTTGGTTGGTTTGCGGCTAGCTCTTTTTTTTTTTTTTTCCTTTTGGGGAAGTGGAAGGGGAATACAGGGAGGATTGCTCATTTTCTTGACAAAGTACCAAAATCATAGGCCTCCGAAAAACTTCAGAAGATATTTTTTGGAAACTCAAGTTTTCACAGACCAGCAGCACTTAATATGCTCTACAGTTTCTCCATGACGCTGGATTGTTGCACATGCTGCTTCCATAGGCAGGGGAAAATGTGCTCCGCTGCTTTATGAATGAGCTGAGATGAGCTGAGATGAACTTACCTTCAGCTTCTCCTCCATCAGCGAAGCACCTACTCTGCTAAAACTGTAATTACAGCCACGACTCTCTCCTAAGCTCCTTCCTCTTGCCAGGGAAACACACAAAATAGGAAAAAGTCAAAATAATACAAATGTTACTATGTGATAAACAGAGAGAAGACAGAACACTGGCCGGTGGAGAAAGCAGCAGTGATGCCACTGCTCAGAGAAGCAGACAAAAGCAAAGAAGGACAAAAGCAAAAGAAGGAAAAGGAAAAGAACAAAAGCCAGGGAGAAGATACAACTGAAACAGAGAAAAGAAGAGATTGGAAGTGCTTGCAGTCTCAAATAAACACTAACTCTGCTTTGTAGAAGCAGGTTGGTGGAGGGTCCTCCTCTGCACCACCACTTTTTTTTTGTTCACCCTCTAAGTACCTGGCATTTATTGTATGCTTTTGGTCCTAGTGTTTTACTTAAGAAAAAAATATTCTTGTAGTAAGAAACAGTAGGAAATAGACTACTAGGTTCTAAGCATACAGCAAGAGATCTTTTTATTATTATTATTATTTTTACACAATGTATTTCCTATATATAATTTTGAGTTTGAGGTTGTGAGGACTTCGTGTTTATTTGTTTGTTTATTTACTAATTGCTTCCATATCCTTATTGTAGGCAGCTCTCATCAGGGTATCTGGATGTGAGACTGATTTTTCAGTCTTATTTCTCTTGTTCCTTAGGACTCTTTGCAGTGTCTTTCCTGGTAATCACTGGAATTCAATCTCAAAATTCTAAGAATGTCTCTAAATGCTCCTCTAATTTCCCCAAATATAATGATAATATATGAAACATGGTCTAAGAATAATCAGCACTACAGTAGAAAGTGCAACACTTCAAGGAAGAAAGTCTATGCAAACATATACAGACTCTAAAGTTTGTAGCAGCACACATTTATGGAACCAATCTCCCAACAAGACAAGCAACAATTTCCAAAATGAAGCTAAAGTAACTTCTTATCCCATAAGATTAAATTACTTGGGCAGAACTGATTTTTTTTAAAAATATCCAGTGGCTACAGGATAAGCCTACAAGTGCAGAAGTCAAGCAGTATTCTACCAAAGATGACTTGAGGCAAGCCACTCTGCCTTAATTCCTCATCAGAAAAAATTAGTAGATAACACAGCTCAGCTTCCCCAGGATACATTCCCCGTGTGTTATGTGGGACTCAGGGTAACACTGACTAAGAATTCTGTTGCTTTTTAGCATTCATGAGGACAGCAGAATCAGGGAATATGTGTACTAAAGAAAACAAGTTTAGAGATGGTTCAGTGAAGAAAGTGCCCATCCCTGGAAAGATTCAGTCGTTCATGGGAGAAAGAACTACATGGAGGTCTATGTAGAGTTCTACTATTAAACTGAACAGAGAGTCTCCAACACTTCAAATTTATGGTTTTAAGAGACAGTTCAGTGTTCAGTAATATTTAGAGAATTGCATAAACAAACAAAAATTGTAAGATTAATTAATTAGTTCTCTGCAGATTCTTCTGTGTTTGGTACCAAACAGAGGCACAAGGGAAACAGAGCTGAGAGAAGGAATCTATGCATACCATGCCAAAGACACAAACTGTGTGTCTGTGTCAGGCTAACATCTAAAGCCAACTACTTAGTTTACTGTGACACCTACAAAGACTTAAAGCAGAAAACTCCTCTGTTTGACCTTATCCAGCAACTGACTTGGTTTTTGCAGGTTTTTCTCTGTATGCTTAAAGACGTCTTTATTAAATAGCTCCTGTGAGGAGGATTCATTCTTCACACCAACCTAGTACTCAGAACTTCAGCCATTCAAAGGAAGAAAATCAGGTAGGAGAAAAATTTTATGTTATCAGCATTCTTGCACCTCATTAGCACTTCTTCACTGCTTCCCAGCAGTAAATTACTGAACTAACCTCTTCTGTTACAGACCTTTTCAGGTGTAAACCAATACTATAGCATACATTCCACTGTTTTCATCCACTATTAATCTGTATGCCACAACAGATTTAGGTACTTTTATTTCTACTCTCTTTTTCAGTGATACAGTTTGAAATCTGCACCTCATCAGTATGTTTCTCCCACAGTAAGGACACTGTAGTTCAGCATTCATGGTCCATTCATAATGATTTTAACATGGCAGTAAGTGTAAGGTTTGGCAACTAGCATATTTTAATTCAGGAATTTAATAACACTACATCCCCCTGTTTGGAACTTGGATGCTAAAAAATTACAGCTGTCCAAAGATGGCTTAAAATGTTGTCTCCTAATTCCCAATTCACCAAATTTAAAACCATAATCAACCTTCTCTCTCTCTCACACAGTGAGCCTTAAGAAAACATAAAAAGTTCACTGTTAGCAAAAATAATGGCTGTTACAAATAGGAATGTAATGAAAATAAGTCATTACAAGAAAAAAAAGAGGCATGATAACCTTAAAGTTCCATCATAGTATGCATAGCTTGTTTACCAAAGTGGGCTGGCAAATTGGCAGTACCTGAGTAAATGCATAGAATCCACTTTTATTGATTCTCAGGTAGCAGTCCACTGGATTTTCTCACACTAAATTCTCTATGTGAGATGTGAAAAATTAATAGTTTCAAAAAGGATTCACAGAAAACACTCTCAGGGTTTCAAGTACTCCTTTAAATGTCCTTTGTGTAGGAGTTCCTTACAATCTACACAGAAGGCAGGGCTGAGTAATTTTACATATACTAGTATAAGTCACCAAAACATTCCAGAAACGTAATTTGTTAATGCTAAGGCTCAAATTACTTCTTCTCTCTCCTACAGGGGTAGAACAGGTATTTGGAGAACATGTGAAAGAACAAAGAAAAAGTGAAAAAACATCAACACAAAGACAGAAAAAAGTAAGTAAGGGTAATGAAATTTCTGCAGTCTGCTCGTGTCCCTACACTTCGATTTTTTTCTTGCAATAAAAAAAAAAATTAGGAAGAAAAAACATTGGAAATTATCTACTTTCCTGCCGTTTCCAACAAATGCAGCAAAAGTATGTCAGAATACAGACATTTGGATTTGCTAATTTAGAGATGGATACATTTTAAGATTAGAAATCCACTTTCGTCTAAAATAAGAAAGATCCACCATGTGCCCGTGAGATAAGCACCTTTTTGCTGAATCACTAAAATATATTCATGTAGTTGGGCAATTGTACACACTAACAAAAAAAAACCCTATTTAGTCAGTTGTTGATCTGTCTTAGCTATTCATTAAACTTGCAGCTCAAAGAAGATGAGACAATACAAGGTATTTGGAATCTGTGGCCTGCTTCACGTTCTAAGTTGAAGAAACTGAGAGGTTGTGAATAATTATTTTAAAAATAAATTATTTTTGCTTGAATTAGAGGAGAATTCAAAAAGCTGTAGGGTAAAAAAACAAGGTAAACCACTCCAAAATATACTTGAAATGCAAATGCTGCTTCTTTTGAAGTATTTGCACAGTTGCAACAGAGCAGCTAACAGTGGTAAGACATTAATAAACACATTTCTAAACCTTCTGAAAACAAGATTTCATTTTAAAAAATGGTACCTCTAATAGCTGAATGTTTTGCAATAAAATCACCACTGCTTGGAACTTCCCCCACAAGTGTGGTTTTAGTAAGTACAATGCTTTTCCAAGCAGCTTTCAGCTATTAGATGTCTCAGAAAAACATCAGTCGGTGATTGTAATGAAAGAAACACAAAATGGTCAGTGGACAACAATGGACTGGGAGCCAGCAAACCTGTTCCTCTTTGCTGGTGGCATGCTAAGCAACAGCTCCTTCGGTCCATCGTCTGGGTAGTCTGTGAGTACCCCAAGGCTTTTCCTCATTACAGTTAGGCCTTCTTTTTACTGCCTTTTTTCTTTTAAACATCTGTACTGCAACAATCAGTGGCACAGCACAAGTTCTCAAAACACAACTGGTGCCTCAGAACAGAAAATCCAGGGAATTAGACTTGTCTCCAGCTCCCAAGAAACAACATTTATGGCAACTTAGACAATTGCTTAGAAGGGAAAAGCAGCTATTTTTAACTATTTTGCTTAGTGGCTGCACTGGAGGGAGGCTCCCGTTTCCTTTCTTCATCTTACGTAGCAGCCATAACTACTATTTCCTTTTCCCTCAGCTGCTTTTACAAAAAAATCTGGCCTCGCAGCTTGCAACAATGTGCTGTCTTTGGTACTGTCACAGGTTCAAAGCAAAAGCCAAATACTGCTTCCAACCCAACCTCTACCCTGAAGGGCAGCAGGCAACTTTACCTTTGAACGAATCTATTTCTGCTTCACACAGAAATAGCAAGCCTGAATTAGGTAAGGCCCTGAACATGAACCAGCAGGCCAGCCAGAAGATCCACGTTTAAGCTGCTGCTGCTCCCAAATGCGAAGCGTACAACGCTCTCACACACTCTGATTGCGCTGCTTAAGCACTGCTACTTGGTGCAACAATTTGCACTCGAGACCATTTAACTCAAGCACAGGAACCTGTAAAGACAGACAGTATTTTATGATTTATCAGCTGCTGATGACCAAAAGCAAGTATTTGGTGGATCATTGAAGAGTAATTTCTCTCTGTGCCTAGTTAACTCTGAATCTTAATTCTGTTTATTTTAAAGATATGAGAGGTTTATTATCATATGCTACAAGTCTCCTGCACTCCTTAACAGAACTGGAAAAATGCTACCCTATGCCAGGTATGGGACAGGAGAGAGGAACTCTTATCTTTTCCTCAAATACAGACATTTGAGTTGAGGACAGTCTTTGTATTCACATTTGTATATATTTGGTGAATAAAACCCGGAAGGATAGGAAGGGCAGTGCAAGCAAAGGCTACAGTAGTTCTAAGTTAACTTCCACAGCCTAATCTCATCAGTCCTGCACAATGCAATTCTAAACACAAAGATGAGAATTCAAAATAATTCTAGAAGAAGGAGGAAAAGTATCTGCTGTCACACTGATGACTACATACAGACCTTCAAAAACAAAGTTGTCATGCTCTCTTGAACTGTCACACCCTCCCTCTTCCACCATACAGTAGTTCATGACACTGAGAATAATTTTGGTTTTATTCTACACATATTGAAGAAATACATTGCAGAAGTCCTTAAACCCTATAATAAAATGCACTACAGGAGAAAGAGTTTGGAATTCTATGGCATGGAACTTGTATTCCACAAGGACTGAAATTACCCTTCACAAAATCTTTATCTATGTGTCCCCCTTCCCTCACCCCCACCCCCCCCAAAATCCTAACCAAAGTTTCAAGTGATTCTTCCAAAAGAATTATTTAAATATACGTATGAAATCACCACCTTAATTGCTCCCTCAAGCTCAGGCCTGTTTAAAAGTTTAGTAGATGAGGCACCTCTCATGGGCTATACTGAGCTAAATTTACATACGCAATGACTGTCCTATACTGACTCTAATATCACCTCACTGAATTTTCCCCAGAATGAATTACACATTCATAGAGGATGTGCCATCTGTCACTCAAGATCCTCAGAGTCTGTGTTCTGCAAAACAATAAAAGCAGAAAAATAAAAGAACTTTCAGAAAGCATACCAGATGAGTCAGGAAAGCTAAGCATTCCTTTAGGGAAGAATAAACTTCAGTCTTTTGCACTTCCTTTATGCATCCCAGCTGATCCAAGCACTTATCAAAGATCCCTTTTTAGTAACATGATACAACTCATGTCTTTCTCTTAATGCAAAGAAATCCATAAAACAGCAATGTTTGGGCTGAAACTGAAATGTCTTTTTGCAATAACTGAATTAAGGGAAGTAAGCAAAAATTAAGTGAGAATATCCAGTTTGGGGGACAGACCATCCAAGGAGAAGAGAGAAGCAGGTAAGTCTGCAACTTCAAAAGTCTATCCTCTGCAAGAACTTGAAATGACTCCTTTTTCTGCCAAATAAGGCAGAGATCTTGCAGAGAAAAAGACTGTCACAATTACGCACAAAGCAACTGAATTAAGGTGAGACAAATAAGTTATAATAATGACATTTTGGGGGGTTATATGACTGATTTAATATTTGTTTCAATGCTCTGGTTTTAGGTAATTCTGGTTCTGCTACTGAATAAAATAGAGAATTATGCTCATCGTCTACATAGCACATTTGCAGCTTCCCGTAAGTGCTCCACTTGGACCTTAAACTGTGGGAAGGTTATCATCAAACGGAATAACTGACAATGGTGAGGGAATGATAACCACAAAGACAGAAAGGAAAGAATATGAAACTACAGTGGGAATTTCCGTAATTTATCCTGCAGCAACTTTTCGTGTACATACTCACAACTTCTTTCCAAGAGTTAGCTTACACTTATTGCAGGTCAGGATCGCACACACAGTCAAAGCAAAGCAGTTGGCAAATTAAATAGTTTCCATCTGAAGTGGTCCTGTTCCCTTACATTTCTTTGTTCATGAGTTCTTAACATTTGTCCTGAAGCTGCCAAGGTGGATCTCACTGCTTGTGCCTCAAATCAACAAGAAAATATGAAAATACTTTTCCACACTTTCCTGAGTAGCTCTGCTGGTTTTTCCTTCAGCAACCCACCCTAACAAACCCTTGCAGTGTTTACACAGAAATCAAGATAACAAATCCAGAATTAAACGGCGCTGAGCTTGTGCTACATCACACTTTACTTCTGAATACTGATATGCTTTACATCCCCTAAAAAACAAACAAACAACAAAAAAAACCCCAACCAACATAAAAACCCCCACCCTCTCCTTGGAAATCTCAGTTGAAAAAGTCGAAGCTCACCCTACTACTCTTCAACTAAAAGAGGGAGATGAGTCTTCAATAGTGTTTCACAACAATTTTTGCTATAAAAAGAGTACCTCAAACTCCCTCCCACCTCAACTAGATAACAAGCTTTTCCTTCGATCACACATAATTTGCACTTACTTTAACCATTTCTATCAAAAAGCACCACCCCCTATAAAATGAGAACAAATCACTATTCTGCAATCCAGGTAGCATACTTTTTAGCCAAAATCTTTAACTCTAGGAAGAATATTGCTGGTGACCACACCAAGCTCTTGGCTTGCCTTTCTGTGTGCCCACCACAGCACATTCTTTAGCTGCAAGGTCACTTTTAAGGTGATTAGCCTTCCCTGTTTGGTACTAGATGAATGATGCTTTCATGCCTGTCCAGACTGAGACTTGATGGAATGCAGTTACCTCTGCACCTCATATCCCCACACCTTGCAGAAGTGATGCAAGTCCCACTGTTATCAATTAAGCACTGAAACTAACTGCTTTATGTAATTGCCACAAAGGAATGCACTACCAGATTCTATCGCAAACGTCATCCTCATGTGTTATTATATATTTCAGCTAAAAGTAGTAAGTGTTTACACGTGGCATTCCTAGATTATTTTAACCTATGTAGTTGCAATAATATGTTGAAAGTGCATGTCAGTAACATAAAAGTAAATTCATTACATGATTATGTTAAACGTTCTCAAAAGAATAATAAAAACAAGGGCAGAGAAGGGTGGGCAAATCCAGGAAATAATCAAGACACAAATACCTTGTCCTGTAATAACACTCGTAAACATCCAGCCAGGATGTCCAGTTTTATCTGCAGAGGCAAGGATATTGCAACAGGCCTACTTCTCAGTGTTTCCTGATAGTCTCACTAAAATGCCTCATCTCCAAAACCTGTGACAATTTCAAAGAACTAACCGTAAATCTGTATAAATAAATAAAGGACTCAGAACACTGGCACACAAGAAAGGCAGTGGGATTACACCAGCTTCTTACATATTAAACATCTGAAAAGTGAATATAACTATACTGAATTTCATTGTCCCAAAGTGATTCTGGTTTTATATGTAGGGTGTGAACACAAAAATGTGAAGGGGGAAAAAAAAAAAAAAAAAAGAAAAACCAACCAAACCTTTAAGAGGCTCAAAGCTGGCATCACTTTAGCACAGAAAAGTGATTTATTTAAATTTCCATTTAAATACAGAACATTCACATAAATTTTCATTTTCCATTCAGTAATCAGGTATAGAAGACAAGCTGACTGATACAGTAAGAAATTGATTATTTAGAGCTATCTTGATTAACTTCAATTGGAAGCTTGGCTAAGGGCTGGTGACACCTTTTGTTTCATTTTTGTTTTGCGTCATACACACAAACATATTGCAGGAAGATCAGAAGTGATGTAACAGCACCATCAAATCCTGGTGTCTGAAAATCATGAATTTAACTACCTTTAAGATTTAAAGTTGGCAAAAGAGACATCATATGCATAACAAACGCATACAACCTGCCAACAAAGAGCGCTATCTCTCCGTTAGTAGTAAGGAAGCATTAAAATATAAGTACTACTTTTAAAACTCCACAGCCATTCAATTTCTTAAATTAAGCATTACCTAAGAGACTACACTGATTTTCACAAATGTTCAACAAAAATTTTATTGAAGATTAACCCTAGCCAAACACAAGCAGGTGAAGTCATAACAAGGATTGAGGTTCTATGTAAAATTTTATTTCATTATGTTCTTTGTATAAAAAATATGCTCCACATTCTGCATTATTTGCCACACAAATGTTCTGCAAAAGTTAGAATTTTAGTTTTCATCTGTTTCTTTACACTCAGCAGTTCAAACAAAAATTGGTTGCTGCTGTTTTGACAGGTACTAGCAATGTACAGTGCAGTTGAGAATTCTGAAGGACATACTCTGGATTTACTGGTAATTTCAGACACTTTCTCATTCAGCTAGTGCAAGCTTCTTTCTGTAACAGGACATACAAATGGAGTAAGACACACATTGCCCCAATACTACACACAGTTCACCATTCTTCCCAATTAGTCTCCCAGTTTTTAACAAGAACATTAACTGTGGAGCTTTTTGACTTTCCCACCTGTCGTCTTCCCTCATTATTGGATCACCAGCTCCATTCAGTTTTGTTGACACAATGTTAAAAAACAAAATACAAACACCAAACATTCTTTATTTCTCTGCATGCCTTATTACATTCCAAACTCAGCTCTTTTGTACCAAACCATCTACCACCCTTCCAAAACAAGCTGAGAAAATCAAGTTGCTGTGAACAATAACATTTTGACAGTATCTGCATCACTTTGCAGACCTTCACTTGCTTCAAGATGAAGGACTTTATTTTGATGATTTTTTCAAAATATGACATGTGAATTGTTGCTTTCACATTTAAATCTTCCACTCCTCAGCAGGACCCAGTTAACATCCCTTCTAGTGCATTCCCTCTTAAATGCTCCTAGCTTTCTCCAGTGAAGTGACTTCTGCTCAGAATATGCCTACCAGTCTCATGACACTACTTAGTATTCAAGTGTCTTAGGACTTCACTGCTTTGGTTGGTGTACTTTTCTCCCTGCACAAGGAAAAGGAAGAAGAAAACACTCTTGCATTCCTAAAGTGAGACTATTAAGTTGTTTAGGTTATTGTAATTGTATCACTAGCCTTCCTTATTTTACACACCTTCTCCCCAGTTCTTTAAATTCATTTATTACATTGTATCACATTTGGACTGCATATTCCTGTGCCCAAAGGCCACATCTTCAGTTCTAAGTAGTGCTATGCGGTCTGCAGGCAGATTAGTAAAAAAATAATTAGGGCTTTATTTGTTTTGCACAAAACCAACCTATTCCTCTACTTAAAGTATGGAAAGTAAAGGTACTTCATTAAAGGTACTACTTCTCTGACAGGGAATGATGAAAGTCCTCCTATTTGCCATTTAAGATATTTCTATGTTTGTCCAGGAAAAACATTTACTAGATTTTAAATTCTTAGCTAAAATAGCGTGAAACAGCTGTGGCCAAATTGTGTTCTGCTGCAACAGCATTAACTGCTAAAGACTAAATTTAACGAGGCCAGATTCATCTCAGTATGATAAATCATTTAACAGGTCTTAGTAGAACCTGGATGCAATTCAGAAGTGCACGGTTTACCAGTCACACAAAATAAGCTGTTTCTAAGGACTTTTTTTGGATATTAGGAAAACCAAGCAAACATCAAATTTGCTGATTATAAAATACCAGCTCACAGCAGCTAAGCAGATTGGTAAGCTTAAATTTTGGTAACATACCAAGTACATAAGGATATATGCACAGACAGACACACATATATATGCAAGTCATATATATATATATACACAAGTCATCTTCATTGTATCTATGCACTACACACTAGGATTAGGGATTTGCATATGTTCTTAAAATAAAAACAAAACACAAAACAAACAAACAAACAAAAAAACACATTTACAGAGACATCCAAATACTGCGGCAGTGGGCATGAGAAATTATTTACCCTACTGTTTCCACATCTCTTTTTCACTCATTTAGATTCACAGACTCATTCATCCCAGTCTGCAAAGCAGAGAAAGAACAGCACAAAACGCTGGAACAAGTTCTTCCACTTCTCAGCTGAGTCCTACTCAAATACCAGCAGCAAAGCCCTGTGAGACAGGAGTGTGCGCTCTGACCCAGCGCTGGTCTCCTGTTGCAGCTGGCAGAGCCCAGGCCTATGTGGCTATTTCAATCATGGCAGCCGCTACAGCTATAGCTCCCTGGCCTGGGCCATTATAGAAATAAATGAAAAGAACTTTAAACATGCAAACATAAGAAACCAACACCATGGTGGCATCCACACAAACTTCATTACAGGTTTCCTTTTATCCTTCTCTGATTGCAACTGAAATTATTTTAATACAAAATGATTGTTCTTGGGCTAAGTGCCTGCTTTGCATACATATAGGGGTGCCACAGACTAAAAAGAAAGATGCTACAATTCTCCTGCTACAAGTTTAATTTTTCTCAGCTTACTGTATTTGCTCTACATATCATCTGTAGCTCAGAAAGCTAAATATAATGAAAATACATATTTAAGAGTTTTTAATCATAACCTCCCCCTAATCCTCAGCTAAGAAGGTCCCTTCTCTTGTGGTTAGGTTTTGAACAAATAAAAGGACTGGCAAAGTTCACAGCATACAGTACATATCTACAGGGTACTGTGTGTCTACACCAAATTTATTGCAACTTAGAAGGTATAGGGACACAAAGCCCCCACAACCAGGGAGGTGGTGGAGTTACCATCACTGGAAATGTTTAAGAGGAGACTGAATGAGGCACTTGGTGCCATGGTTTAGTTGATAAGATGGTGTTGAGTGATAGGTTGGACTTGATGATCTTGAAGGTCTTTTCCAACCTGGTTAATTCTACTCTATTCTAAGAGCTTTACTGACTTCTCTCTGAAGGATAGCGACAGAAAAAAAGGATTAATTTTCAGGTTGGTTCAGTAACAAACTAACTACAACAGAATCACTCAATCACTAAAAAAAGCACACATTTTTAGCATTGGACAACTAAACATATCCCTGTGAGATCATTTAATGCAACCATTACTATAGAAAATAGCTTGAACAGTAACATGACCCATTATTTTTCCTGATAGGTTTGCCAAGTCTAACATGTTTGAGAATACCAAAGGACTGTGGATAATCTTGAATTCTCAGAAAATCCAATTAAGGTTCTCTAATATGGATGGTCTAGGAGTTTTGTTCTAAGTGTCTGTACCCATGCTGCTTTAGCTGCAGAAGTAAAACGTTTAAACAGAAACTATACCAAACTAAGCCTGATAAGGTAAGAGCCTATTTAGTCAGTCCTTCTTGTCATTGAATTATGCTGAAACTTCTTACACCAGGTGAAACTGACCTTTGACTTATGCAGAAGGAAATGTAATTCACACCAAGAATAATGAACTTGAGAGATGACACTGCCAACACCCAATACTTTGATATTGAGTGCTGCATTCTCTAATGTATAAATTAGGGAGCCCAATTAACATACATGACCTATGATTATACCTTCAGTCATATCCCTAAAAAAAAAAAAAAAAAGGCAGCACCTCTTACCCATGTTTTCTTACATTTATCATGTTTACTCAAAACAGAAAAAGTGTGTGTTGTAGAACAAGGAAAATAAATGTAGTATCAGCTTTATCAATATCAGCTAAATGTAATAGTTTAGCTGTGCAGCATTGCTAGCATTAGCTCAACTACTTGCCTCTAACAAGTCAGTACAGCAGCTTGGAAGCTCACTATACCAGTAGCTGTCATTGTCTGCCACAACTCAGAAGCTGATGATATGTGCCTTTCCATTACAGCTGCTTAATACAAATAATGAGACTACTTTTCATGCATTTCATTAGATGCGCATGAAATCTAAGATGTGACAAAAAGGGACCAGAGGAAAAGTGTAGGTTTCATCACCATTCATAAAAGATCATAAGGAAGTTTTAACGTGTAGGGTATCTGAAGTGTATACACAGGATAGCAAATCAAAACCAGCTTTGAAAGTATGAAAACCAAGGCATACCATAAACTGCGAGCTACTCAAACACACTGGGAAGCTGTAAATGGATAACAGCCATTCAGTAAAGTGATTTGGGCATTGTTTTGGAAGTTCAGTTAAAGAAATTTAAAAATTGCTTACTACATGTTTTCAGACACACAAGTTGTTCCACAAGCAGCACAGTAATTGTCCATAAACATGCCCTTTTTCCCACATTCCATACTCCGCTCCCATTCTTTCCCCAAAAGGAATCCCCAGTTCTCCCCCAGATCTCCTACAGCATGCCAAGTGAACAGAAGACAAAATATATTGTGCTTTGTCCAAAACATCGTATGCACCAACACACTTGCCAGCATCCCTGCACTGACTGGGCAGTCAGTTTTAAGCAAAGACAATTACTTAGGCTGAGTTTTGCTCCACTTTCCCCTTGGGATATCTCTACCTTGGAATTTTCTCCTCTATTCAGTTCCTAATTTTCACGAAAACAATAACAAATTAATCTCTTGACACTTTTAACATTTTTATACATGTGGTTGATGTGGGCCAACAGTTTCAGAAGTTAATGGTGGAGATGGAAGTGTTCACAAAAGGCAGTAGCAATCCATAGGGCCTATTTTTTCCTCCATCTCTCACAGAAAGAAGAAGCAGAAGAGAAAATAGAAAGTACTGAGAGATGCAGAAGGTAGACACCTTTGAAGTTCAAAGGAAAAACCATGATTTGATGCAAATTCAAGAAGGCAACTGAGAAAACTAACACATCTCATAGACTTGGAATAAAACACCATCACCACCCAAAAACGTTGTGATTTCCAAACTTAGGAGACTGCGGGACAGGGAGGAAGAAGGTAAAGGTATTGTCTGAATGCACAGGTCTCAGATTTTCACATGAAAAGACAGAAGTATTCAAAACTGCTACTTACAGCTATGCTTTCTTTGTCTCCCCTTGTGTAAGTGCATTCCACCACATGAGTGTGAGCACTTACTCTCCAAACAAGTGTGACAAATGTAAGACACCATCTCTGTCTGGCTGTCTAATACACCTTGGCTCTCATCTCACTGCAAATCAGATTGAATCATTCATCCTTTCAAATCTCTCCAGTGCTGCTAGCCTTTCTTCCTCTTGGTCACACACTCAAACTGACCTCTCCTATCAGATTTCACTCTTGATGCTCAGCCCAGCTTTGCAATTAACAGACCCCTCAATCTGGCAGAGCATCATCAGAAATTGAAGCATTAGGAAGCACATAAAACTTTTTAAAAACAGTCTTTAAAATAATGTTTTTGCAATTTTGAAAACATTGATAGTCATCTCAAACTTCCCACTGCAAACTACTGTAGCCAAGTTTGAGACTCTCCATGCTGTATGTTCAGGTGGATTGCCACATATTATTTAAGGCATACCTCAAACAATCTTGAATTAGAATAGAAAATTTAAAAATAATAAAACAAAACATATCACTGTTGCATTATGGAAAACATGGTAATTAAATCACTATAACAGGACAGACTACCTAGACAGGCTGTGAACTCCCTCTTCACTGGAGATTGCAAAGATGTTAGACAAACATTGTTAATTCTACTTATACAATCCAACCACGAAGGAAACAGAAGAGAAGTCACTTCCAGCACCACAGTTCTGTGAACTTATGCTTGGGGGGGACCACAACACACAAAAAAAACCAACAGAAAAAAGCAAGCAAACAAAAACAATAACAAACAAAAAACACAAAAAGCCACAGATTAGCTTCATTACTGAAATGTTGGTGTTTTGGAAAACAGTTCTTCCATTTCACTTATTTTTAAATTCAAATTCAAGCAGTGAAAAGGTTCCACTAAATCACAAACTTAATAAAATTAATAGTTAAAACTGCCTGTAAGCCACACACAGATTCCTGTCCTACCCAATATAAAGCATCACCAAGCTTGTTTTATTCAGGACATAAATATTTTGTTCCAAATGAAACTTGACACACTGTTTATACACCACCCTGGCTGGGAAAGTTAGATGCTGCTCAGAAAACGACAGCACATGTTCATGGCACAGCTAGTCTGAGTCCTAACAAAATTTAACTCAAGTGACAGTAAGCCGTGCACTCTCTTGTTAGGAATAAAACATTTCAGAAGAACCTGATATATCAACTTTCTCATCCATCTGCTGAGAATGGAAGAGGAAGAAAACAATGCCACTGACTACAGACTAGTGAGAAATAGTTCATGGAACAGAATAAAAAAGGCAGGAGGGACAAGAACTTAAAAGTTAAATTAATTTTTAGAGAATTTCATAATATGTGCTAGAGAGATGTCAAAACAACCACTTTACACAAGTTTGTCCTAGAAATAATTATAAGAAAACATTCATACTGAAGCAAAGTATCTGTGTAATGTCTCAGGGCCCAACATTTGGGCTCCTCAGCCACCAGATGAGCGTGGCTTCCATTTCCTAACAAGCTATGCTTACAACACACAGTACGGTACAGAAGTACTGAAGTACGCTTGGAAACTGGAAGCTTGGCTGAAATGTCACAGAGCTTCATACAGGCTGATTTACCTAATGGGAAAAAAAAGACTCTTCTCAGGAGGGTGAATGGCTCTGTGCAGAATCCTGTGCTTTCACAGCTACGTTATTTCTTTACATAACTAGACAGTTAACGAAGCCCTGGCCTGGTGTACAGGCTGCACTTGTATGTGTGGTTATCCATCAAGCATACCAGTCATGCCCCTCAAGCCCACTGTCTCTTTCCATCTCCTAGGTTAGTATTTCAGAGACAGCTCCCAAGTGAGACAGAAAAATAAATTTTATTTTTAGATTACATAAAAGATTGGTATAGCTCTAGTAAGGAAGCAGAAATTGGGGTGCAGATAGGTTTTATAAAGCCTGTTTAATATACAAGACACTCAGTTACTAATTTAAAACACCGAATCTAGTTGGATAGCCAAAGGAGGCCTTTCCTCACGTCACACAATTCATATTTCAAACAAACTGTGTTGAGACACTGAAAAGTAACTTTAACTGGCAATACAGAATTGGATAAAGACACTTTGGTTCACCCATTTTAGTTAATAATTCACATGATCATTAAAAATATATTCTTCAATCTCTATCCTATTCCATTCACACTGAAAATTTTGCAGCTCTACTGAACCACATAGATACTGACTAATGGAAAGATTCCTTAAGAAAACAGGTTATTGTTCACTTTAATTCTCACTTTATGCTTTCTGCAAATAATTTACACATTAGACAATGGAGTACTGTCTACCCTAAGTATGTATAAAGAAGAAAAGGCAATTCAATATTGCATATCACAGAAAGCAGCAAGTGAAACAAGTAAAGAGTCTACCTTTAAAATCAGGTCCATATGAACACCCAAACAAAATTCTTTAGCAATATTAGGGAACACCTCAAAGGCTCACCAAACAGGCAGAACTCTCACAATTAATACATCCAAATCCTCTAAAATATAAGGGCACATAAATATGTCAAATAGCTCTAAACAAAAGATTTACAAAGAGCTATTTCAAGTTATTTGAAAAATAAAGATGAAAGCAGCACAAACCATTCTTTTCCAACACCTCATATTTTTAGCTAAGACTAGCATTGGTCAGATGTCCTTGGTATAGTGTATCTCTTTACAAGGACTGATACATGGTTTAAATGTAGAGTTACCAGATACTTGTTAAAATCTGGATTTTAAGGAGGAAGGAATATTTTCCCCTTAATCAGCAAATAATTCTGAATCTAGAGATAGTCCTTTTCTACATATTCAATTACAAAAAAAAGGAAAAAACACATTCTTCATTCATATGCCAGATTAGGAGGGAAACTCTCACCTTCAGCCCCGCTGTAGGATTTTTTTTTTTTTTTTGTGATCTTCTTTATGCATTTTTACATCTTTCCTGCCCATTCAGTATCCAGGTCTTTGTGGAGCACTAAGAAGGTCCAAATACTCTCCTCTCCTCCAGGCCAAAACTTACAAACCTGATGTGAAAATATCTCCCTCTGATGTCATGATTTTGGATTTTTAAATACAGAGTTCTACACACGGTTGAGATAGAGTATCCATTCACTAATCAAAAGTAAGAATTAATAGGGGTTTTCAAAGCTGTAAAGGCAGCCTTTTCACTCTGATGAGAGCATACAGTTCATGCTTTGGGGGAGGGGAAAAGAAGAAAGAGTGTTGGCTCTTTCATGAACATAAAAGGGCAGAATTACACATCAGTGTAGCTTCCCCATGTATAGACTTTTTTTTTACTGAAAAGCAGCGTAAAGCTAAAATCAACAATTACATTAACTCAAGCTCAAATGTCTAAATCAGTTTTACAGAAGATTATGACCAAGGTTTTTTTAAATGTGGATTGTTAAAATTTCACAATTAAGAAATAAATAATGATGGGAAAATAGGTTCCAATTCACAACATGGACAAAAAAAAATAGGCATCACTAATATCCTTTTAACGAGACACATTCAGAACTGAAATACTGGGAATGCTGTTGCCAGGTCTGGGTTGGGGTGAATTGGCAAAACCGTGCAAACGGGCTGGTACAGCACCTGCCTAGCCCTTGGCCTGGTTTAAATCTGTACTTAGTCCCCTTCAGCAACCCTTCTTCATCGGTGCAGAGAAAATACCAATCCACTGAAGTTTTCACAAAGGAGACAAAAAAACCCTACACTATAAAAAAATTATATCTGAAAGAAAAGTTGAGGCGCTGGGTGTTCTTGATTCATATGTTCTTTAATACAAAGATTTGTGACCTTCAGAAGTCCCTTCTTCAGAAAACAACGAAAAAAAAAAAAAACCAGCCAAACACAAACCCACTCCTCAGAAACTACCACAAAGAGACGCTGCAGGCATCAGTGTAAAATAATGGCAGTTTAAGGTCAGAATGATGTAGGCAACATCAATCTTGTAATTTAAATATCTTCCTGAAAGAGACCTCTTAAAAAAGCAGAAGCGAGAAAAATCAGGGACGGTTCAGTCACAGTGATGAAGAAGCTGCCTAAACGTGCATAATTTACAGGAATTTCCTAATAATGTCAGCAAGTATCTTCAACTTTAACAAATAACACAATTTTAAGACCTTACTGAAATGTAATATGAAAACTACCACCAGCTTGTTGGGTCATCTTAGCAAGACACAGCATTTTTCTTCCAAAGATTAATTTATCAATTATACACACCAGATTACAAAAATAACACTAAAAAATAGCAAGCACAATTGGATCCTGATTAATAAAAAAGACACCAGAGTCTTCTAAAACTGATGAAAAATGAATACTGCAAGAATTAGTGCCTAACAACGCTGGGTAACACTCAGAAGGCTCCAACATGCTAATCTGTCACCATGACAGAAAACCAAAGGATGCCAGAACAATACACATCTCTCTCCCAATATCACGGCCAAACATCCTACGTATCTGACACAGAGCTTCCAAGCAGAATTAAAAAAAGGTTTATGGTGTTCTAACATATGAGTAAGAATGCTCTTAACAAATATGCTTCCAACTTCTTGTTAGGGAAAAAAAAAAAAAAAAAGTACCCTATTCCTGAACAGTGTTGTTACTGTGCTATAATCACAACTGACAATAGAAAAAGCTATTTTTTCTGCTTCAGATCTCGTCTCCAAGAAAATAAATATACATTCCAGTCAGACTGTTACAAAACTGCAGCGCATGTTTAAGGCCCCTAAAAGCACTGATGCTGATAAAATTAAAAATGGCTGTGCCCAAAGATCCCACAGCCAAACAGACACAGCTCTGCTGACGATTAAAATATATATTAAAAATTCCTGCATTACCTTACGAAGGGCGAGGTATGCAAAACAAAGATTATATATTTTTCCAAAATTGAAATAAATTATTAGACAAGACAAGTAGATCTAGGCAAAGTATAAATCGTGACTGCAGGTCGAGCTCATTTACACAATAAAGCAGATTTTATTCTCCGAGAGGCTTAACGTATCGGGATTTCAAAACTTTTATCAGGCTTCACCACTGAAGCAGACGCACACCACTTTTTAAGAAGACACAGATGTGCCCAAATACCAGTGGACCCCACCCCCTTTCCCTGTGCCAAAATGGCTAGTAGTTCGTTACACCCACTGGCTACTTACCAGCCGCAGTGCTGAGCAGCAGGGTGGCACTGGAGAGCAAAAGCACCAGCACAAGGTGCTGCAGTGAGGCAGTCATACCTGGGGAAGCCAAGGATCGAGGCAGGAGGAGGGGGAGGAAAAAAAAAAAAAAAAAAAAAGAAAAAAAAAAAGAGGACCGACGAGAGGAATTTCCTCCTTCTTTCGCACAGCCTTCCTCAGCTTTCTCGGTTTACAATCCCGTCTGGAAGGGCAAATGGTAGATGAGAGGAACCGTCGTCGCTCTTACTCCATTACACCCGCCTGCCTTCATGTCTCGGGAGCCGGCCGCGCTCCGCGGACACCAGGGAAGCGCCTGCTTCTGCCTCCCAGCCCCGAGGCATCTCCCCCCTCCGGGGAACGGCGGCACGCTCCCGACTGAGCTGGGAACCAAGCTTATTTCCCACGCAGCTTCACGATATCGAAGAAACAGGCCGGTTGAGAAGGAAACATATCCAGACGCGAGCCCGCGTCTACAGCAGTCAGAGCAGCCCCGCCGGCTGACCGCGGCACGGATAACGAGCTCTATGGGCTTAATAACGAGCCGCGTTTCATCTCGTTAAAGGTCTCTGTCTTCTCGCCGCTCCGTCTCGCTGCCTCATGCGCCCAGGAAGGTGGCAGCGATCCCTTCAGTTCCACCGCGGCGAGGCACGACCCCGTCTGCTCTCAAGGCGAGGGCTGCGGCTGCATGCTGGCCCATCTGTCTCCCCCGCCGGGCGGGCTCTACCGCGCACCCCCGGCCTCCCGCCTTCCACCACAGAAGCGACACCACCCCAGGCCACCCCGACAAAGGTGGAGCTCAGAGTGCGGGGCGGCGGGACGCGAGGCCCCTCCTCGGCAGCTTCAGCTACGAGGCCAGCCGGCTCCCCTCTGCGGGCGAGAGCACGGCAGAGGCCCTTCCCCACACTGGGGGAAAGGGGCTCTCCCTCCTCCGCCTTCCTCCCTAACTTTCCACAGCGCCAACAGCCCCCGCTTGGCCTGGCCTCCTTCCTCAAGTCTCCGGTCGCCACCGGGGAACGGCTCAGCTTCTCCGCGCTGCTAGCGCCTGCTCCGCAGCTCTACACCGCTCCGCCTCCTTCCCTTGCACACCACCGGCTGCGGGCGAGGGCCGCCGGTCCGCCGCGGCTCGCGCCCCCTCCCGCCCAGCCCCACAGCACCAGCGCCTCTCCCGGCTCCAGACACAAGGGAATCTCCAACTGCCAGTCTGGGCGCCCGGCCCGGCCCGCCGCGCTACGCCCCCTCCGCCGGCCCGGCCACGCCCCGCGGCCTCCGTCGGTGGCGTAGCCTGGCGCCACCCCGCCCCTGCCGCCGCGCCCCTGACCATGGAGGCGGGCCTCCGGGCAGGTAGAGAGAAGCCCACTTTGGCAGGGGGCGGTGCGGTGCCCGGGTGCGGGGGCTGCCAGGGCAGCCCGCCCCGCCATGTTGTGCGAGGGTGCGCCCGTGTGTGGGGCGGCGCTGGGCTGGCTGGGCCTCTGGTTGTGCCGGCAAAGCAGAAGGCACCGTGACGGGAGCTGGAAGCGATGGGTGGCTTTGTGAGATAGGCCCGGGTGAAGGCTCCGACAGACCTTCCCGGAAAGGCCGCGCGGGGCAAGCGGCCGCTCCCTGGCAGACTGCAGGAAAAGCGTCTGAGAGCCTGTCGTCAGGGAAACGTGAGCCCAAGAATCACAACAACAACAAAACCCAAAAACATGTTTAACAAAAAGTCTTTTGCAGTCTCTGAGATTGCATCAGCTGTGGACTCCATGGCATTCTTTTCAATAACTCCAGAGCTTCTGCCTTGTTGTCTACTTCAAGCCTCTGCCGGGCTGCACTACAGGCTTTGCTATTACTACCTACTCCTTTCTCCCTAGGGAACTCGGGCAAGTCCACCCTCTGCATGCGGCTTCAGCTACCTAACTTTCCCAAGGAACACCATAATGTGCCTCTTAAAAGAGATTTTGTGATTTCGAAACAAAGGTAAAGACAACTTCCAGAACTGTTTGTATGCTTTAACCTTTTGCTCTGTTGAAAAGAACCAAAAAATACTTGAAATCAGTAGTGACAGGGGAACCGTGACTGGAATGCAGTGTCTGATGTTTTGGCCTAGCAAGCCTCTGAGTGTACTGTAGAAAAAGGTTGTTGAAAACATTCTGCATATGGAAGGCACATTCGTATCCAGGTTTGTCCAAAGGGTTGGTTATGGAAAATGCTTCCCTGTGCCTACATCTGTTCAAACATGGGGTACAAGGAATACAAGTTCCAAAATCCACACCTCAAAATACTAGATGCTACCATATATATTATGCAATTTCAAATCAGAGTTATGATTTTAACAATAATAAAAGGTTTCTCTGTACATCTATTCTTCTTCACAAGCTGTAACAGGTGAGATAGCTGTAATCTGGGTTTTGTATTATCAAGGGAACCATTGTAAATTCTAATGGGATTGTTATCATTGTGGTGCCCTGGCCAGAAACATAATTTCCCTTTGACAAAGCCCCCAACAACATCCTTCACTCTAATGTGGAAAGATGAGGATTTGATGAGTGGAATATTTGGCAGAAAAGGAATTGGTTGGATGGTCACATCCAGGGGGTAGTGGTTAATGGCTGCACCAAAAGAAGTATGGCCAGCAGGTCAAGAGAGGTGATTCTGCCACTCTGCTCTGGTGAGACCTCACCTGGAGTACTGTATCCAGCTCTGGGGCTTTCAACACAAGAAGGACATGAACTCGGTGGAGAGGATGCAGGGGAGGGCCACAAAAATGATCAGAAGGCTGGAGCACCTGTGAAAACAAGTTGAGAGTGTTGGGGTTGTCCAATGTAGAGAAAAGGCAGCTTCCAAGAGACACTTATAGTGGTCTTCCAGTACCTGAAGGGGGCCTACAAGAAAGCTTAAGGGGAACTGTTTACAAGGCATGTAGCAATAGGACAAAGGACAATGGTTTTAAACTAGAGAAGGGTGGACTTAAGCTGGACAGTATGAAGAAGTTCTTTAGTATCACACTGGAACAGGTTGCCCAGGGAGGTGGAGGGCCCATGCCTGGAGACATTCAAGGTCTGGGTTGACAAGACTGAGCAACCTGATCTAGTTGGGGATGTCCCTGCTGACTGCAGGATGGAGTTGGACTATATGATCTCTAGAGGTCCCTTACAAAGCAATGCATTCTGTGATTCCTGAGGTCAAGCTGAGTATTTGTAACTGATAATTATAAAAGTGTTTTAAAAGTTTGTTGCAGTATCTTCCAGTTCATGCAGACGTAACAGAGAGACTGGTGACACAGAGACTAGTGGGACACAATAAAATACAGAATCCTCGATTGTAGTTTGTATTGCCACTTTCTAGAACTGCAACCACATGTTAACCACTCTCCTTCCTGTTGTTTGTAGAATGTGAGCTATCAAGAAATAACCTTTAGAAGAAAAAAAAAAGCAAAACTAAAGAACACACACATACCCCCAACTATAAACAGAATAGTTTTATCTCCAAGAGAGAAAAAAAACAATTCAACAACTGTATTTTTTGTGGGACCAAACTCCTATGTTATTTTCTCGTTCAACAAATACACCAAACTATGCACCATACCTTCTGCCCAGATGTACCTACTGATGAAAGAAGTGAGATCTGCTTTGTTCACAGAAGTTTACTGAGTGACTTGCACTGCACTTGCACTGTTCAGGTGGTAAAAGGAAACTCCTGTCATGACTGAGGATGTGTATCAAAATGTGCTCAGCCTGATGTAAATGACAGAGGTCTCCCTTGTTTTAATGTTTCTAGTTTCAGCTCATTAATTAATACTCAAGACTTCTTTAAAAAAAATTGTACCAAACAGATATTGTGCCTTAAAGTACTTAATTTTCTTTTTTTATCTCCACAAAATGGATTGGACTTTTCTTCTGTGTTTTCTTAGAAAGAATAAGACACTATTTTTAATACCATTATATCCTCTCAGTTTCACAAAAACCCAGACCCTGATCAAGAACACACTCTTGTGAATGCCATGAGGCTGTTGATCTGCTTTGCCTGAGCTTGTGTCAAGACCTTGGACTAATCTCCCAAACTTGCAATCCCACCAGTTTGTAAGACTTTTCCCTCCTTCCCTGATTCATTTTGAATTTTGCAAATCTTCTCCTCAAGGGTCAGTTTCTTCCTAGTCCAGCATGATTGTGAAGGCTGTAAAGGACCCCTGGCCTCATAGTGATGCCAGGCTGCAGAGCTGGAGTTGGTGGATTTCAGTTTCTCTGGAGCTGGCAGGGCCAAGGAGGGTCCAACTCCTGTTTCTCCACACAGATGTAGGAGTGTTCAGGCACTTTAAAAAGATTTCACAGGGTAGGCTTACTGTTATCCAAGAGTTTTTCATCATTGACGTAACTGTTATCATTGTTAGGACTCAAGGGACTATTCTTTTTGACAGGGCCTTTCATGAAGTCAACAAATCAGTTTAAAACAAGCCATAAATTATATTTGGCTGCCCCTCAGCTTGGCCAGAGTGTTCTTTCAATGCTGTTGTGTTGAGGAAAGAGGATAATAAGATGGCCCAGTGCTTAGCTTTTAGGGGATATTTTGTTCCTAATTTAAAAAATAAAACATCCCTCTAGCACTGACTTTGATGCACAAGCATATGTTAGAAAAGTCTGTGGACATTGTGATTGCTGTTCTACAAATATCTACACCCATTCTGGATCTTAAGTAATAGTGTAATAAATAACGGACTGGGTACAGGTCTCCACTGTGAATGCCTGCCACTCCTTGCTAAATAAGGGAAGTGTCAGCAAGATCATCTGCCTGATCTCATCTCCTATAACAGTAGGTGGAGAGAGAAGTGGTTTCTGATAGCCATGATCCAAGCTACATATAGCTCACTAGATTATTATTAACATCCTGAATTGCAGCCAGCACAAACTGAAGACAATGGTGTCTACAGTCTGCTGAATTAGCATCTGAAGCTTCAGCCAGTGCAGCCAAACAAGTAACCACACACTGACGTCATTACCCTCATAAGTATTCAGTTACTTCTTTCATGTGGATGTTCCCATCAGTGTTCAGTCAGGGTGTTGCACAGAGGCATTAATACACCCCCTAAGTCCCCTTGGAGTTACAGGTCAGGATAACAAGAGGGGCTGTGGGAAGTTCATAGTTACAGGATAGTGGGTGCATGATATGAGAAGGCAAAAAACTTAATCTTCTTGGGACTTCAGAAGCAATCTGGATCCAGAAGTACTTTTCTTCATCATGGACATGTTTCATTAGGAAGAGGGAAAGGCATCCTGCCGTACAGAGCTTTCCCACAACCTAATAGCATTGCTCTCACCTTGTCTGAATTGTTGTTGGTTTCTGCTCCTTTAAAGGCTTAGCTTCACCTTCAAAAACAGAGACACCAGGGACAGGGACACAAACTGTGACTGAAGCCCTGGAAAAGTCCTCTGGGGAAAAAAGTCCTTTGACTTCTTTGTTCTTTCTGACAGGCAGGAAAAGCACTATCCATGATTATCGGTCTGCCCTGCCAAGATGCAAGACTGGCAATGCCTCCTGTGGCATCACATACCAGAGCAGGCTCTCATGCTCACAATTCTACCAACAGCCCTAAGGAAATAGTAAATCAAATTCCCTGCCTCAGAGGGAATTTGTTTCCCTTTCAGTCTAGTTAAATAATCTGTGCCAGACATTACTTTTGGCCTATAGACTCGTAAAAGCCTAGTTGAGGGCTGTTCAGGCTTCAGTTTTCTTTGTCTCTGAGGCTCAGAAAAGAGCACCAACAGTCAAGCCTTTGAAAAAAAAAAAATAACATTGTCAAGTAGAAACTAATAAGTGTTTTCAAACCTAGGCTTTTAGAACTCTACCATGTTGCTGTGTAACCTACTGCAAGGCCAACCATACTCTGCAACAAAGTCTTGACAGTTTTGGCATCATCGTGCTATACTGGAAGTGAAGTTTTGTGGCAGCTTTGTTTATCTTTTGATGGGAGACTTCAATGCAAAAATTAATTGCATTACTTTGTGGATGTCCCTAGAAATATATATTTTGAGATTAAGTTTATTTCATGCTGGTCTCACACTCCCTGGTTTTGGTATAGCAAGTGGTTTCCTACGGGAAGTCCATAATTGCATGTTAAAGATGCAAGGGTCCTGCCTGCAAACATAAGCAGGTAAGCATGGGCAGGCAAGACTTCGGTACTCAGGAAGCAGAAGGAAGAGTAAGACACACACTGTGGGGTAAGCATGCAAAAGGAATAATTTGTATCTAAATGGATTAGCAGTGGAAAAGTTCATAGGTGTTTTTTACATTTCATAGCACACACTATTTCCCTGTGATAAACTACCAACAATGTAGCAGTCACTGTCTTGCTTTAGAGATAACACTGCTGAGTCTGTGGAAACCTTATCTCCATTTTGGGGGTGGAAGTGACAGAAACTTTCAAGCTAGCTCTGAGAAGTGCCTCCCACTTGAATTAAATCTGAAATATGTTAAAGGCCTTTTACAGCTTGCCTGAAACCCTTGCCTTGTTCATCACACCATGAAATGGGAAGTTTGCAGCACAGTGTTTATCAGTTCAAAACATCACTTATTCATCAAATCCAACAGCAGACTTATTCAGAAGCAGAAATATAATGAGTTGTGTCAGTATCATCTTCTGGTCCATAGCAGAGGGGTATGTCATTGCCACAGACCGGCAGGCTTTCATTCCTGAGAGTGATCTGAGCGTTCTCACACTCATGACAGGTGTCTGGGAACAGAGATCATGAAATCTCCCATGGGCTTTCCTCTTACTGTTACCCTCCCTTTTCCTTCTGGTTTTGAATATTGTTGTTTGTGGTTTTATAATCACTCACTATACAAGGTAGCTGGCAGTGCAAGCCAGGTTTTCAAAAACTATCACTATCAACTACCTTTTCATTATCTAATTTCTCACAGATGATCAGATGTAAAATTATTTCTCCAATCACTCAGTATTTTTAGCAGAAAGCTAATAAAAATGCCCTTTGAGAACAAAGTGAAAGCCTCTGATAAAGCCTTGGTGGACCTGCACTGAGCTTGGCGTGGCAGAGGCATGGAAGAAGTGGCCTCTGTGTGTGTTCATTTTTGGCCATCCTTGAACTTCATACCAACCTGACAAGCATCAGATGTTCATCTAAAGGAAAGAAGCAGTATCTACTAAATGCAGTAATTACTTATTTTAAATTATTAATTTCAATGGCAAACCAGCCATGCATGTAACAACTCCCCAAACAGCCAGAGTGATGGCACCATTTGCCACTGCACGACACTAGGCCTTGGAGGTGTGAAGCCTTGTTGTTACTCCATTTGCTGGAGTAGTCCTTGAATGGCACTGACATCTCCATTGCTACCTGCCAGGCCTGGATGGCTGGTGGGGATGAGGGCACAGCCTGGGTTGTATTTGTTCCCTACCTTTTTTCATCCTTTCTTTGGAAGATCCTTTGCAGCTGTAATTCTCCTCTGAGGCTGCTGTTTTGGGCAGTTATTTGGCATAACAGGGCACATGTCCCCTTCTCTTCACATTTTTCAGCAGCTGCAGTGCAGCCCTCAGTCATTGCTGTTACCTGGCTCTTTGGCCTCTTCCCATTTCCTCTTCAAGGAGCCATCAGCAGCATTGAGGGAACAGCTTTTACTCAAGCTTCTTACAGCTGTTCCCCTTTGCAATGAGAAAGGATGCATCCAATATGAACCCAACAGCAGAACTTCTTCAGGTTTTGTCTTCTCTTGTAAAGGCAAAAACCAGTCAAAACAGAGAGTTTGAAATGAGGCATCTTTTACTCCAGGCTTGCTGCCACTGTAAGCATGATGGTAGAGGGCTGATCACTCTCTGAACCACTGCTTGCAAAGGTGCTGCTCTGAATGTATCTGCTCAGCATTCCTCTGCTGCATGCAGCCAGCTCAAGGAACATTGCCTGGAGAAAGTAAAATTGTTACCTTTTACTGTATCAAACAGATCTTTATCCCTATGCTTCTGCCTGTAACATGACCCATCTGTTGCCTGATGGGTTTTGAAATTTATTTTTGTTGTTGAAGAATGTTCCCTCACTAGACAGCCTGCTTACCTCTCTCTGACAGATCGATTTGGAAACAAACTCAACTAACTGCTCCCCCCAAAACATCCATCAGGAATCTTCTTGTTGAAGTGATACAGGCTAGACCACCAACTCCAGCCACTGGCACCAGGCCTGAATTGCTCGGGCATGCATTGAGAGCACAATCGCTCCCTTCACTCCACAGTATCAATGACCATTTGAAATTGCAGAGGCCTAAAAAGCTTTGGGTCACAAATGAGAAACAGGAATACCAAGGCCATCTCCAGAGCCCAAAACAGACTGTGCAACGCTTAGGTGACACGGACAGCCCTCAGACTCCAGGAAGCCTCTACCTCTGCTTGCAATGTCTGATTAAATGGCACAGGCATAAGTATGGAGGGACAAGTGGGCAGAGACTTCTAAAGGAAAAGCTGCCCCTCATTTCAAAAGCACAGTTTTTCTACAGATGAAAGGTCATCAAAAGCAGGAAAGACAATCTCAAAGAAAGAAATGCACAAGGTACTTAACATTTCATAAGCTTGAAGGAATTTTTCTTCACCCCCTCCCATTTGCATCTTGCTTTTTCCCCTCCATTCCTTTCCCTTGCCCCTCACTGAGTTCCTTAAAACCAGTGTCTGAGCAGAGGTTCCCCTCTCTAGCATTTTCTTTGTTTCACTTTTGTCCTCATTTCCTTTTAACCATCACCTCAACTTCAGAGAGCTGGCATTTAGCAAAAGGAAAAGCTACACCCACCCCTTTACCTCTGCCCCTATAATTTGACTGAAGCTCTTACATCCCCAGTGGCAGCAGAATGGTGCAAGGAGCGTGTACTGAGGGCAGACAGAAGCACAGACCACAAACTAAATGTTGAACAGAAAGAGGAGCAAAGTTGTGTGCAGGAGAGAGGGGAGATAAGGAGGGAAAGAAGGAGAAAAAAATGTTGCAGGAGAGGGTTAAACAAGTTGGAATTTGCATTTACTGATATACCAAAAAGGGAGATGCTAAGCTCAAACCTTTAATATCTCTGACCAAACCTCCCTGTGTGTTATCATTTTATTGGGAAGCAGCTATTTCCCACAGTCCTCCCATCAGCAATATAGGAATCCCATGGCTGTGGAGAACAGGTCAAAACCCCACAATTTTGCCTTAACAAGAAGGTGCTGGTCTGCCTGCCCAGAAGTCCTCCCACAGGAGATCTCCCATCTGTGCCTATAAAGCAAAGCATGTTGAGTCAGGGTAGCAATCGTGGACACCTTTATTTTTTCAGACACCTGGGATATGAGGTTATCACTGCAGCTGTGTGCTTGGAAAGGTTAAAGATTAGCACATGCAACAGAGGGTGTTGGATGGAGAAAGAAGCTGGTCATTGCCGAAGCCAGCACACAGATGTGACCTTCTGGCAACCCTGTCAGTCACTCCCCCAACTCCCTCTGGCCAACACACAATCCTCACTCCAGTGTCCCATGAACCCCCTTTCTCCCTCAATGCAGACCCCATCCTCTCCTTCTTTCCCCGATTCCCCAGCCTACCATCCCTCAAAGCCTTCATCCTTCCCAGGCATATCCACAGCTCCCTTGCTATGGTTTTGGGCCCACCGCTACCTCCTAAAGAAACACCCTGGGCTGATGCTTGAACTGTGGAAAACTAGTCCTCAGCTCTTTCTCATCTTTCCACCCAGGGTCACAATCATGCATGTGGACCCTGGGCAAGGCATGGGCGTACACTGCTCTCAGCCACCCTAGCAAAAGACATGAGTGCCTGCAACCCCTCACAGCCTTTAGGCTTCCCCTTGAATGGTGCCACAGTGGGCCAGAGCTCCCTGTCTGCCCAGCAAAGGTCTGCCAATCACAAAACCCTGCTTCAAATGCCTCCAGGTTTGGATAACCAAGTTCGGATAACCTAGTTCAGGCACTTAAAACTGTTGCAGAGGCAGAGCTGGGCTTCAATTCTCTCCAACCCACAGCTGCCTTGCTTCTTTGGCTTGGCACCAACAGATACAGACACAAAAACGGGACAGGGAGGTGGCAGTAACATCTGTGGGGGACATAAGGCTCCTGTGGCCAGCCACCACAACATTGCCATGCTCAGATGCAACTAGATAAGGCCCAAGAGTTTCTCAGTGCCTGGCTACACTAGCGGGTCCCTGGGGCAGGCTGGCAGATAATTCTTGGCTCAGAAGGAAACAGGTTAAGTCCCATGTTTCTCTCAGCTTCGCCAAAAGCTGTAAAGCAGATTGCTTCTGTCCTCTGCTAGTGTTTAGACCTTCCTTTCATGTTCTGTTGATGAAATCTCTCATCCCAATTCAGAGATAGCTATGTTTGCTAAACACGTTCTTCTTTGCTACCAGAAGAACTTCTGACCTTGTCCCATCTTCTTGGTGTTTGGCAAATACTTATCAGCACTTGCAGTGACCTCCAGCCAGCTGGGCAGAAAGCTTTGGAGCCAAGCATGTGCACAAATAATTCTAGGGACAGCTGTTGCTACTGTTTTATCTTCTCCTATGGTTTCTGCAGATACAAATAGTTAATATGTGTTTCAGTTCACAGCCCCTTTCTCCTTAGCACACCAAAAAAGCATCTTCCTTGAACTTGGGGCTGCTAACCCCATCTCACAACAGATTCTTTCAATCTGCTTGTGTTGGCAAATGTATCTTACCCTCAGATGAAACAAGAGTCTGAAAAAATTCAAAACAGGCAAAGACAGATAACAGACCTGCCATCTTTAGCTGAGAAGGTCACTGTTTAATCACCCTTCCCAAATCAAATGGAACAGAGGCTGCTTTGTGCATATCGAAACGTAGCACCCTCCCTCTTTCACTCCTCTGGCCTCCTGCAGCTCAGATGAGAGGTATTTTTTCACCCTGATGCATAGAGGTCCAAGCCTGATCAGAGTTCATTCAGCTCAAAGAGCAGCAATGACTCGCTTCCAAAAAATGAGACTATTATGACTGAAGACTATTATGAAAGTCTGCATGAAACTGAGACCAGCTGTATGCTCAGCTTGCTCCAATTGTTGCTTAGAGCAAAGCCCTGGTTTGTTTTGGTTTTGAAGCAAACCAAAACAGGACTGTCAAGAATTAGACCTTATCTTTAATGAGAAAGATTTTCTGATGTTTTTCTGCATTACTATTACAAATGTGTAGCTGGGCTGGGAGCACACACCCTCAGGTAGTGCTCCAGTAGCCACTAACCTCCTGCGAGGCCACAGCAGCTCTCAGAGGCTAGCTGTAAACATGGAAGGAGCCCTTATACAACAGGATGGAAGCAAATAGGGATGATGTCTCATTTAAGTTCAGCTCCAAGAATCATCTTCTCATTGTTGGGACTTATTTTGTTTTAGGATGCTCTGTACCATCCCCTGGAAATCAGAGCATTTGCCTGGCTATGATCATTCTTTGCCTTTATAGCAAACCTTTCATCAGAGGATCTGAAAGCAACTTGCCAGTGAGGAAGGGCACAACCTCACACTGTGCCTGTGAGATAAGCATACGATGGAATAGCTTAGCTGCTTAAAAGCACACAGCAGCTCTGTAGGATGAAGGAAAAATAAGAAAAAAATACATATAAGCTTGAAACTGTACAGGGTTTTAAGGAGAGGCAGCCTGGAAAGCTGCCAGGATGCTGAAATTGCCACCCCCTACACAATGACGAATACCATGGAAACCAGCAGGGCACCAGCAGGCAGGAAAGGAGAGCAGCTGAAAAATGCCTTTCTGTGAAATGTAGCCAGGCTGGGATGCTGCTTCGCTCCTGAGCGAGGGAGGACTATATGCCCAACCACCAGTGCTGCTGCCAGTGGTATCAGGGCTCTGGGAGGGAGTAATTCCCAGTAATTTCCCAGCCTGGAGTAATGTTGCTTTGCTGGTGGCAGTCAGTGGATGACAGCAGAAAGCTGGACGGTGAAAGACTGCTACATCGTAACAGCTGCGGTATGGTGGGTAATGGAAACCCTGAGAACCAGGTAAACCTTGGATGTGATGAGGTGTAGGAAGATGAAAGCAGACTGACAGCTGAACGAGGACAGGGAAGGAACATGCATGTGCAAACTCCTGTGTGATCTGTCTAGTGAGGCATAATAAAAAGGCTTGAAGTACTCAACAGTGATAGTACTTTTCCCCCTTATCACCATAAAGCTCAAAAAAGGGTTCCTTTAAGCTGAGCAAAAAGAAAGGAAAGAGGCCTGGAAAACAAAACAAAAAATAACAATTGAAATGGAATATAACATAAATAACAAAATAAATGAATGCAAACAAGCTGTGGTGGAGGAATGAACATACTGTTAATTTGTCAAGTACAATGTGCAGACAGCAAACTATAGACTAAGATCAGAGAAATATCCATCCTGCTAGCTGAGAAAGGACACCTGCTTGCTACCAAACAGCACACATCCCTTAAGTCATAGTCTTGGTAAGCCACATCAGAACAAATCTGAGCATAAAATAGCTGTAATAATTCAGTATGGTGCTAATAACAGCAGCATCTTGCAAACAAGTTGGATGTGGGACAGTTGTCACCAGGCTTGTTAAAAAAATAGCCCAATGGAGATGGGAGGCAGGTAGGGAGACACACAAAGTTCTCCCTCTAGGTCTCAGCAGCTGAAGGATGAAGATGCAATGTGCTACAGATCCCATCTGGAACAGAGGCAGGGGGAAGGGGAGTATTTTACAGAAAAGCAAAGGGCACTGAAAAAACAGAGAAGCAGCAGATCACCATTTCTGCCCCTCTAAAATGCACAAAGCTAATGGGCCTTCCACTAAACACAGGGGAGGGCTAGAAAGGGACAGGAGTGCAGCCAGAACAAGCCCTGATAAGGCTCTCTCCAGGAACAGGCACGGGCTGCACAGCTGGCACAGGACCGAGGTCACAGCCTGGTCCGAGAAACAGAATTGGAGGAGTGCAAGAACAACAGGATAACATCAGGCATTTCTTATGCAGCTGAAGATCCGCTGCTGGTCATCAGGAGACAAGTGCAGATGTGAGAGTTTAAAGCAGTGCCAGAAAACACAAGCTACAGCCAGGGTCAAGAAACATGGGATCCGACTCCTAGTTGTCAGCAGTTGTGGTGTATGCATTGCTGAAAAAGAGATGCAGTGCCAGGAAAATCCAACTCTCGGCATGAAAAAAATAACGTCAGAATGATAATGAGAGAAGCCAAAGCAACTGTGACTGTGAATTAGTGATTACATAAAAGCTTTTATCTATGCTAGCCCAAATTCGGAAGCAATTTTTTCAGCCAGAACACTCCTCTGAGACCCTGCGATCTGGCCACTAATTGCTACATTGGCAAAAAAGAAAGGAAAACAAACCAAAGTTTTTCTTTTTAAGCTATCTGGCACACAGTGGACAATAGCCTGGACTTTGCATCAAAGACTTCTCCAGCAGGTAGATGAAGTTCTCCACTTTAGGCCACTGTCCATCCATACAGCATAACCATGAGGCACAGAATGCTTTTCAGGATTGGCTCCTTTATGTGGCTGCTACTCAGGCAAGTGGGAACATCTGGCTGTTCAGCATGAAGGGAAGCACATGTTATTCAAAGCTCCCTGAAGCAAGTGAGATACAATCCACATTGCAACTTCCTTCCACTGAGACATACCCAAGCTACCCCTGAAAAAACTGAATGTACAGTAGCTTAGGTACCATGAGGAAATGTAATAATCATCACTGCTCATTCCAGTGCTCCAGGAGTAGCATTGCTACCTGAAACTCCTTTATTTTGCCTTTTTTCTGCTTTTTTGGGGGAGCAGAGTTGAAACATTATTTTAGTATGCTTGGGCTGAACAGCATAAAAATTGTCATTTGAAAGTAACTGCTCTGAATTAAATACAACCAGTGTCTCATAGGCAGGCACACATAAAAAAAACAATGAAAGGATCCTCTCTCCAGCACTAGGAGCTTCATCTCATTCCCTAGATCTTACTCCAGGCTTCACACCTGGAAGCCTCTCTGCAGTTTCAGAGTATCCACAAATCCCAGGTCCCCAGCAAACCACGAAGACATGCAGCCACACCAAGATGCCACTCACTTGCTGGCACGTCTGCCTGTTCTGATTTGAGGTCTATCATGCATGAGTGCTTGCTCGTGCTTTGGACTCAGCTTGCCATAAGTAACACACTGCCAACCTGCATTTTCTAAAGAGGTATCAAAAATACCATGAGAAAATGATGAATACTTTGAACAGAAGACATACCCTTCCTATGAAAGATACTTACTGCAACAGCCCTTCCAAAAGCAAAGGAACGTATTCAAATACCTGTCATAAAATCTGAAGCCAGAACACTGCCCAGCCAAAAATGCTGGAAATAACTCAAGTCATGCAAACACTTTGGAGTTTCTGAACGAAGAAATATCTGGAAATAGCTTCAGATAAAAGAACCTTTCATGCCAACTGGCAAAAGGCAGACAGATGGATCAGATAGATGGATAGACAGGGCTTAAAGCCACTTTTGTCTTAACAGTGGGCTGGGCTTGTGTATGCAATGTCTGAAGGCAGCATATCACATCATCTGACCCTTAAATGTTAGCTTTATGAAATCATATCAGATGAAACCAGCATTCAGAAGTATCTCTCAGCCTGGAAGGACTTCTGCCCTCCTCCCCATCTGCCCAGCAGCACCTTCAACAGTCCCTAGGCCGTCTGGCTGCTCGCACACCTGCCCCCCTCCTCCGGTCAGCAGTCCAGTCCGTGTGAAAGCTCAGGATAGTTTGTTATAACACAGGGAGTTTCGCAAATATTTAGGCAAAGCGCTTTTTTCCCCTCCACAGCACAACAGCAACAGGGTGACTGTAGACAGTAAGAAATAACAGCTGCTGTTGAAGGCTGTAAGGAAATCCCCCTAACACCATCTATGACATGCTTTAACAGAAACTTAAGGACAGCAGGATGTGACACAAACAAACCAGACCAGGGTAAGTGCTCTGTGTTTTTGTTACCCTTCACAGCATGAAAAAGGTGATGTTTTGTTTCAGTTGCAATTTTGGTGGTCAAATCAAGAGGCCAAATCAAGCCACCACAGGACAAGAATTACACCTTGGTCGAGGCGAATGGGTCTTGTTTGCGTGTACCCTTGCAGTCTGCTCACAGCCAGACACCCACCCTTCACCACTTGGCTGTGTTTCATATAACTATGGTGAGGGGCTGAGTTGTTCCCAGCGCTGACAGCTCATTTCACATGTTGTATGTCATGACTTGCAAGAGCCATGGTCCCCACAGGCTGCCTCCGGCAGCTTGTCTCCTGGGACTTCAGTGGGTTGCTGGCAGCATGACATCTCAGTGCTGCTGGATCACCAGCCAAAGCAGACCCATGGTTGCTGCAGCATCCAAACTAATGCAAAGAAATTATGGGAATCTGGAAAGATTAAAATATGTACATGGTACATTGAACAGGACCAGGAGGAGTTTATCTTTTTATCTTCTTCTATTATGACTATGTTTCCCCAGAGAGTTCATGTCAAAGTAGAATTGCATAATGATTATTAAATATTTATGAAGAATTTCACAGTTGAAAGTGGTCTGCAATGAAAATCACCTCTGCAGCACTTCTTTTCTTGTTTCTTTATGACACATTAATTCATCCTAAAGGACTTTCATAGTCACCTTTACACATCTTCCTGCTTTTCATATTAGACATTAGACTCTTTCCCATCTTGTCTGAGAAGACTCAGAGTTACCAAAGACAGGGCAGGATTACGCCATCAAAATTGCAACATCCAAGCCTTGATGTGACTAATCCCCACATAAATGGGAAAGACCAAGATGTTCAAGTCTGTGCAGTGGTTAGGTGCAAAGACAGATGGTCTCCTCCAGCCTCTAGATGAATGGGAAGCACATCCCCTCCATCCTTCTCTGGAGACTTTCAAAACCCGCCTGGATGTGTTCCTGTGCAACTTGATCTAGACACACCTGCAATAGCAGGAAGGTTGGACTAGATGATCTTGAGAGGTCTATTCCAACCCTACCATTATGTAATTCCGTGATACAGAAACAGCCTGGGACAGGCAAGGGTCTCTGGCACCCTCTTTGTCAGGTCCCTCTATAAGGACAGTGGCAGAAATGATCCTGCAGACACACTGAGGCTCATCTTGTGGTACCCTTCTCACACGAGGTCAGTGTGGCCTAAGGGTGTTACTCCCAGGGGAAATACCAGGTTCTTTATTTGCTTTCATAAGCATGTTCATAGAAAAAAGGGGGAAAAAAATCTCCTTTGCATAAGGCATAGTATCACTTTGAACCTGTGGCTCCACAAGACAAGCAAAATTGTTTTCTCTCTGTAAATCGCACAGCCAGACTTTTTATCTATCTTTGAGAAACAGTCACCAAGTACACTTCTCTTTCCTGTAGGCATCATCTGGCAATGATTCACATAGCTCAGCTGAAGGGCATTTCTAAAGCATATCTATGTGATGCAATGACAGAGTGGTGTCAAATCCAACACCTGAGTGCTAGCTTTCAGAGTGAGGATGCTCATTTGTGTGTTGTGGAACTATTCTAGCCAAAACCATGTATAAAGTCATCTCAAACACTTCCCGAGCACAGAGCACAGGTGGCTAATGCAGGTTTCCACAGGACATAGTATGGGTCCCTGCCTGCTCTGCAGAAAGCTCTGGGACCACTGGTGGGTGGCTGGAAAGGGGAAAGGACATATGCAGGTCCATGCTTGCTCCCTCCTTTTCTCCCCCTTCTCCTAAGCCACCCTTTCAGCATGCCAGAACTTCAGCCTTAAATGCTATTCACAGTGGGGAAACCACTCTGGTCTTGGTGGCTCATTTGGTGGCATTTAAAAGCAGGCTGACAGGAGCTGATCCACTCTCTGCAAAGAACCAGAGGCACCACTCTTCACCCAGCTTCATTCCATTCTGTTCTGAGGGACACTACGAGTAGGCAAAAGAGCTTGTTGCAGCAATTTCTAAAGGTCAGGGTTTCATGAGGTGTCAGCAGCTGCCAGGCAAAGGAAACCCAGATGTTTATGTTGCATATTGGGCAAAATTGAGAAATCTCAGAATCATAACAAGCACAGATTGTGTTGTTCTACATTCAGATTTCTTTAACGTTAAAAATGCATTCAGTGCTATTGTTTTGTAGTTTTGGCCTCAGCAAAGGGTAGTTGTTCAACTGTCAGTATCAGAATTGCAAGCTCCAATAATTTAGTGCAAACTTCATGCTAGGTAATATCTCTAACAGCCTGTAGATTCATTTGATTAAACCAGCATTTATCAGCAGAAATTTCTAAGCTTTATGCTAAAATAAAGGAATAATTAACCCTAGAAATGTGTATGCCAGGAGCCAACCAAATCCCAAGAAGCTGCTACCTGTAGCTGATCGTACAGTGTGGGACATAACGCTCATTTTTTCCTTCCTTAACACCTGGAGTTACTTTTAGATTGCAAGTCCAGGTTGCACTGAACTGTGCTATTGTTACACGTGTTGGTGCTGTGGTGCCTGCACATGTGACTCGCTGCAATACCACCAGGTGGAGGATCCACTGCTACCATCATCTACTGAAGCCCTGTGCAAACCTCTTGCCTGGAAAAGCTGCACATCTCGCTCACTGCCAGTGTTGGAAACTGGATGGAGACTCCAGGAAATGCAAGTTAGAAAGGACTGGAGTCAGCAACAAAGCAAAATAAATCCAAACCTAGTACATGAGAAGATATTTATTGTAAAGGAGTATTTATGGTCCTGCTTTGTGCTTTAGGCACAGTGTTTGACGGAACTGGTCTTTCTAGCCCCTTTCATCGGTGAAACAATGTGTATCAGTTGGACTTCAGAAACAAAAACCTGATTAAAACAGATGACTGATTACTGAACAAGGCTCTACCTCTCACTAAAGAGCAAGTCATCTTAAGCATTTGCTTGTCAACAGTCATGGTCAGGCCATATATGAATGCCTTTAAAAGCAGAAAAGTCACCAGTGATTGTAATGAGAGTTGGATCCACCTGAAATGCTGCACCCAGTAACTCAGCTTCCTACAGACTTTTCACGAGCCACAATGCTTCTACAAACTCTTTGAGTTTTAAGACTTCCACTTGCAGCCCCACTGAATTCACTATCTTGCTCCAGCAACACGAACAAAGCAAATGTGATGAGGCTTCCAGACTGCCCTGATCAAGGCAGTTACATTCACCTGCCTTCCCTGCTAAGACATTGCTTTGCCCCTGCCAGAGGGCAAACCCACTGGCAGGCAAGGGTGCCTGTGGAGCAGCTGCACTGCCCAAGAGGAGCCTTGCTCCAGCCAAGTGTTTGAGCGGACGAGATACTGTAGTGAAAGGAACAGGACTGGTTGTGCTGCAAGATAAGATTGTCTGCCAGGGCTTTGTTGGAGGCAGCTTTACAGATGCAGGAAGGAAAACAAGCCGTAAAGATAGTAAAATGAGAAGGAAAATAATGCCCCAAGGGAAGCAGCACTGGTACAGGAGACCAAGAGCTCCTCATCAGTGAAGGGCACAGAAACAAATGTGAACAGCACAAGCCAAACAGCATCACATCCTGCTTTAGGAAACCCTCTCTTCCCACTCACTTGCACCATTCTCCACCAACCCAGCCAGCGCTGGGATGGGGTGCCAGAGACCTTGGCACAAGGTGGGAGACCAAACCCATGCTCAAGCTGCTCTAGCCCACATTGTCTGCAGACTGTTCTGAACAAGCAGCTGGGACACTGGCTGTGAGGCTGCCTGCACTGGGGACTGCTTTAACTTGTGGTGACAAAATCTACCTAGAAAGGATCTTGTTGGGGCTGGTGCTTCCCAGGCAGGTACAAGCTGCTGACCTGGTGGGTATTTCATAGTGGTAGCAGCAAGAAAAGCACCCACTGGCAGTCTGGAGGAAGGTGCTCCTGCAAAAGAGACAGCAGGTGAAGGATGGCATGGCCAGCCTGACAGCCATGTAGGCCCTGCTGCTCAGAAACTGAATGGAGCATGGACACACCTGCACTCACACCCCAATAGCTTGCTTTAGTTTCTTGGTTGTTTTTCCAAATTTAGCCTCCTATTACATCTGGTCAGGCCTTGCATTCTATCTCTGCCACAAATGCAGAGAGAACAAGGACCTTCACAGAGGGTCCATAGAAGTCCACTGCTTCCTTCTTCACTGAGGTTTAGCTGCTGGAACACTTTTCTTCAAACAAGGCAAGAATTCAGGGGGAAACCTGGATTTAGTTTAGCTTAAGCTAGTCCCACACAGCCAAGCATTCTGCATTTCCCTATCCTGAGGGTATTCTATACAGGGTAGTTCCCTGGTTTGCATACTTCCACCTGCTTCTGGTCCTTTCCCCACTGCCCCAAGCCACCATGAAAAGTGGATTGAGTTCCCAGTTGGACACAGAGGACAGTGGGAGGTGGGGACCCCAGGAGCAGTTGGATTTTCCATGTGGAGGTGGGAAAGGGCAATGCATGAAGTGTCATTCTAGTTCTCTGCAGTCTGGAGGCTAAAACCAGCATCTGCAGCCCCATGGGAGCCCCACTGAGAACACAGGAGGAGCTCTAGGGTTGGGATTGGCACAGTCCTGTTTGTATTTAACCATCTGTTAATAATCTCAAATGAGCCAGACAATACCTGAGACACACTTTCCTGATGCACTTTCTTTGCTGGATGTATCTCCCAAGTAAAATCAGTGCCTTGTCCTCAGATGGGTAGGCCATCGTCCCTGGCATACAACCAACCTTGTGTGGGAGCAGCAGGGCCTAGCCAGAGGGTCTCCTGGGCCAGAGCTATGCACCACTGCACAGCTCCAGAGACACAAGAAAGACAGGGTACTTACAGAAAAAGCCGCAGCTGCTCCTTTGCTCTCTAAAGCTTGAGGTCTTTCCTTTTTCCAAGACAAGAAGATAATCTTGTGCTAAATACCTCTGTTTGTTTAATCCACCATAGAGAAACAAAATCCAGAGAGGTTCAAAGCTCCAGTGTTTATCAGGCTTATTCCTAGGCTTAATAAACCACCAAAATCTAAGCATGTTAGTTGAGGCAATTTGGCAAAGAAAGTAGGAATCCATAGTTACTCTAAGATGAGTCATCTGAAGAAATCAGACCAGTAGCCAACAAAAAACTCCTCCTGAGTAACTTGGTGAGAATGAATATAGCTAGAAGTGCACATATCAGCAGTAAGACAGTATCAGCCCTGGTGAAAGCAGAAAGCAGCATTACCTCAGCTCTGCTGAGGATGTCTCAGATCCCCATGGTCACCTCTGACTAAGGACCCTATGCTCATCTCGCCAGAAGCCCATCCCTGGATACCAGAGCAGTCCGACAGCCATATTCTCTCCATGACTCATAAGATTGGAACTAGCCAGACTTCTACAGACAACAAAAAAGATAAAAATCTTATTGCTTGGGGGAGTGCCAGGCTATTATTTCACCCAATTAGAGTCTTGAGCTGCTGAAAGTTAAAAGGATTTCCTCTGGAAAGAGAACATTCCCCAGCCAGAAAGTCTCCAGAAAGGTACAGGAGCAATAACTCCTGGCACGGGCATTAGGAAACAAGCGTCTAGACAAAGCCTTTCTTTTCTTTCTTTCCTTTAATTTTTTTTTTTTTTAAGTTTGGTTTGTTGTTGAAGACATTTTTAAAAGATGCTAGAGTACAGACCCTGGAACTTGGATTTCTAATTTTACACTTTTTCTCTCTGTGTTGGATTCACATGTCCAGGATATGTTTGGGATGGTTTATACATCTTCAGTTTTTTTAAACTACTAACACATCCTAAAGGTACTCTACCCCCTGGTATTAAAATGGATGGATGGACATGTGCATTTGCAGGGATGTGCTGCCATGCAGCAACAGGAAGAGAACTGGCTGCACCAATCCCCACAGCTGAAACTGCCTCCTGGTCTGGTCTAGGCCCCATGCCATTCCTGCCTCAGAATTCTCTGCTGGATTTGAGGAACACAAGAGGCTCCTGTATGGGGGTTGCACAATAAAGTGCCTGACACTCTCGTGCAAAGCTTCAGAGCAGCCTCCTTGTGCTGAACCTGGCACAGCTGGGTCCAGGCACAGGAGCCCTGTTGATGTTCCTTACCCTGCTTGGCACCACCTTTTCTACACCTGCCTGCTGTTGACTGAGCAAATACACAGAGAGCAGTCCTAAAGGGCAAATACGGTTTTTACTCTGTCCTGCTGTTCCCAGGTGGGTGTGGGTGGGCTGGCCACAGGGAGGAAGTATGTTCCCTTGCCACGGCTCTGCCCATTATTGCTTCAGTGTGTTGCAATAAACTGATTGAGTAATCAGCAATTACATTGCATTTATGTTCAGTGTTATGGTGTTATGCTTACAACTGTGTAAATAACAGCCCCTCTCCCATGCATGGTAGCTTCCATCTTGCATGGCCTTGATGTTCCTGAAGAACAGAAGAGCAGTCAAGTGTGAGCTCAGAGTGTTGTTGCTGTCCCCAAACTGCTCAGGGCCACACCAGTTTGAAAAAGATAATTTTTAAATGTGCTTTTACATCACTACAAAAACTATTTATTTATTTATTTTTTAGCCACCATGCAAAAGGAAGCATTTTGTGGTTTTGTGCAGCTGGTTTTAATTCCTTCTTTGAGAAGAATTTAGCATGGCTGCCCCGAGACTGGCTGTGGCTTTATCAAGAACGATTTCATTGTGGACTTAAACAACCTCACTTGCAGTCATTGTACTGTCAAACAGGTTTCCTTCCTCTTCTTCACAACACTTCTACATCACATCCTATTTAGAGCTCTTACAGTACTTCACAAATAATGTGATAGTGAGAGTCCTCCCTGGAATTTGAGAGGCATAATCTCTGTTTTAAGAGGTGGAAAACAAAGATCAGATATTAAAAGTGGCAAACCCAAGGGGCTGTGATCCAAGTAACAGGAGTTTTTCTGTCTTATTTTTCTTGGATCTGAAGCCCTTCTCAGCTTCCCCACTGTTGGCCCAGCTCTCCCACCTCTCCATCCCTTTTACTCCAGGGTAGCTTCCAAATTCTGCACCAGCACATCACTATTGGTTCTTCATTTTATTTTTCTTCAGGTCTGCAGAGACAGAACTGCTGTTTCCATTAGCCAGTAACTAGGATGAGAAATTGAGTATCTGAGAAATCTTTGTCATAGATAATACTACTGAAAACAGTCAGTGAACATAGAGATGCTCACTGCTGTGAGAGGAATAGTCTTTTGCTTATGAAATAAAGTAGAGTGCAAAAGATGTGAAAAGCTCACAGCAGAAGCTCCTGGATTTCTAACTTGCCAAGCATAAGCAAGAGCATTTGGCAGTACTCTGCTAGCCCAAGGAGGCAGCTCCTAGCTCAGGCCATTATCAGCTTCGTGGGGGCAAGATTAACTAGTGCCAAGGGCTGCATATCACACCCTTTGGCTTGAGGGGTACAGGGTCTGAGCCTGGCAATTAAGTAAGATTTCTACTCAAAATGTTAAGCTACTCCAAAAGACAGCATGCTGCTGTGTTTCTTGGGGAAAGCAGGAAGCTACTACTGAGCTGCCTATCACTTACAAGAAAATTATTATTTCCAAAGAAAGTGAAGCCCTGCTGCAGGGGCACACAGGCACCAGGATGCGGTACAGACAGCAGGAAGCTGACTTGGAAGTATTTTCCACATGCAGAAACAGCTCAAGAGGAATGGGTGAGCTGGAGGTTTTACCCAAAAAGCAGCAACGGTTCCAGCCCTCCCTAGCAAACAGGCTTTGTAACCCCTAACAGTTACCTCCCATGTGTCTCCACCTCAGCCTCAGCAGAGTTCCTTGTCTCTGGAGCAGAAGGGCTACTGGCCAGAATGGTGGAAGGTACCTGCCCATCCCATTCCCTTTGGTGGGGAAAGAGAGCCTCCACTTGGCTTCTGATGCCCAATAAGAGCTGCTGCACCTAAGCACAGATACAGTAAAGATAAGCACAGAGTCCATGACTGAGTGGGAAGAATAATTTGTGGATGGCTGGAGTAAGCAGGATGCCCACGGGCAGTGAGAGGCACATGGAAGGAAGCACAGACATTGCCAGAAGGCACTGGGCTGGGGAACTGCTGTGGGCCAGGGCAGGGCTGTGTCCACCTCCTGCCACAGTTCCATGCAAACAGATCCTCATGCACAGGGAATCCTACCAGGCAATCCCCAAGCAGCAAAGAAAAAAAGCCCAAACATCCATTTTTCAAAAGTCTTATCCTAAAGAAAACACTAATTTTTCAAGAGAACAGCTTTTACAATGTAAAGTAGCTACTAAAAGAGCTAGAAGACATCTCTCGGGTGAGAAAGTGCCCCAGCAGAAGCAGTAGTGAGCAGTTCCTGTGCTTGCAGAAGCCCTCCTGGAAAACGGGGAAGGCAGAATGATGCACAACAGGTAGGAGACCCCCAGACCTGGGCCCAGAACCCAGTCAGGCAGACACATCACAAAACTGATCCCAACAGAGAGAACACAAAGGATTGTCAGCCTGGACAGAAGAATCACACCTTTTCTAGATGAGCATCTGGCAGCTCCCAGAAGGCTGGACTGCTGGTTGAGTCTCCTGCACATGGAAGCTCTGTTTAATGCCTCCCCCAGGAGGGATAGCACTCACCTGGTAGAGTCTGTAACCGCAGTCAAGGAGAATGTTGGCTACTGATTAAGAATTTAACTTGGGATGTGAAGGAAGACTGCACCTCCAGCTCTCTACTTCAGACTAGATTTTCAAAAGCAAAGTGAGCACAGCCCACATTGCAACCCAGGAAGGCAGGACCTGGGAACAGGGTGCCAAGCACCCAAGGAACCTATGTGAGATGTTTTCAGACTGTCAAGCCATCTTTCTGAAAACCCTTCATTTACTATGTTCTAGGTTTAGCACTAGCTCATCAGACATTTTTCACTGTTAGCTGTAAGAGTATCCCATATTGGTAAAATGCTCTAAGGATATTGAAAAACTGTAGATTTTCCTCTTGCACAGATCTCAGTTTTGCTTGAAGTGCCATGGTCAGCCTGGGTAGCTCTTCTTTCTTCATTCAAGCAAAAGATAGACTCATTAACTAGCATTCTGAGCATTTTGCTTTTTGTCATCTCTTTATCAATAGACAAAAGATTCAGTTTTGGATGGATCAATTCCCTCACAAAGATTAGTGACCAACTGTACAGCTCTACATGAATACTTTGTTGCATTCATCAATTATTTCTTACAAGAGGCTGTACAAGCCTCAGGATTAAAACTTCTATTGTAAAAACATCCAAAGGCTCAAGGCCCAACTAAAGGACTGTCCTAGTTCTTGGGTAAAAGCCACCTCTCTGTGCAGAGGTTGTATTTCCCAACTATGCCTGTAGATTTCATTACTATTTTAAGGGGCATAAATGCCCACACCTTTATGGAAAACCGTGCATGAACAAACCAGTCTATGAACTGAGAAGCAGCTTGAAATGTGGTGACTCTAACTTACAATGATTCACTCAAGTTGAACACACTTAGCTGTTGCAGAAGCAGCCCTTTAGGATATGGTGCTTACTCTTTTCAAGATGAGGAGTTTAACAGTTCAAACCACAACTCAGAGTATTTATGTCCGTATCTGCTTACAAAAGGTGGTGGCAGAGAATGCCTGGTATATCCAGGACTGAAAACCTTAAAAACTGCTTTTCTCCACCATTTCTGGGTCACACACATTGGGTTCTCAGTGTTTTCTTTTTCTTTTTGTTCTTCAAAGGAGTTTCATTCAGCAAAAGCAAAAAACCTACAACATTTCAGAAATGTTAAAAGAGAGTAAAATAGAAGCTCTAGTTACTTTTGACACCGAAATCAACAGTCCCAACAAAGACATGCTGCTTCATGACTAAGCTTCTAGAGGCTACTCTGAGATGGAAGATAGCCTGCACTGGACATCAGCTTGCACTCATAAACCACCAAAACGTGCTATATAAGAAGAGATGTGAATCTCATTCCCTTGTTATCAAAGGAATAAGCACAAGGGAGGGTAAAGTGGCTGAGCAAAAATAACTTGTCTCCATTTTGATCCCATTGATGAGACTTACTAAGCAACTGCTGTTCAGATAAATTTTCTGATTAGGGTAAATTATATAGGACACTTTCTGAGCAGCACATACATAATTCATCTGATACTTTTGAGGAAGTGACTGCATTAACAGTTCAGAGGAAACTGAACTCTCATGTTTGTAAGTATTTCTGTTTGAAAGTGCCCTTACAATAAAAAAAACGAAGGCACAGCCAAGTCTTCCATCTCGAGTAATTTTTAATACTTTTGCTGCCTGCTCAAACATTTTAGCTTAAATTCATCTTACTTGTCAAAAAAGTAGATGAACCAGAAAGCTCTCAGTATACCCAGGCAATCCAGAATTCTGCATAGTAGAACATCAGTGACTGCAGAGACAGTGCAAAAGAAGGATCTATACATAACACCTAGGGTAAGAGATGGTTCAATACAATAGCAGAGTCCCAGCAGCTGTTTTGGGATACTCCTTGACCAACCTCTCTCAGCAGTTAAACTCACTGCAACATCCCTGAGGGGGGTTAAAAAAAAATAAAAAAAAAAAAAAAAAAAAAGATCAGTTCATGTTCTTTATACTGGTAAAAGTGCACTAATACATGTCACCATTTTTTTAAGCATCCACTTACACTAACAAGAAAGTAAGCCACGGCAGCTAAAGATCAAGAGCTCACCAATACACTGGATTCCACAGAAAAGTGGCAGCAACACTGGCTACAACATTGTCCAGCTAAAGACACTGCTGTTTTGTTTACATAACAGTCTAGAACTACACCTAGAAAAAAATACTCTCTCATATTGATTGATGAACTGAGTGATAAACAGTCAAATAAAACTTGTTTCCTTTTCTACTGTAAAGCTTCAAGGGCTTTAGTGTCTTGATCACATGATGCTACTCCAGTGTATCCAGAGAGAATGGCTGATTTCTGGTACTAATAAAAACCTGTTGTCTTTTCAGCTTCATTAATCAAAGAGCTGAAAAAGCAATCTTCCCCTGAGTATTTTTTTTTTTTAAAGAACATTGGTACAATTGCCACAGAAGGCATCTGGAAATAAACTGATATGAGTTCAAAACACGGGTCTGAATCTTGTCAGTCAGTGCAGCAAAACCAAAAATGTTTGAAAGATTATTTTAAAAATAAAAATCTTTCTTAGGAAAACTACAGTGCAGACCCAGTGAGACACCTTGGATGTTCAATGCACCTTTGGTATTATGCAGAAATGTTCATATAAATTTTATGGACTTTATGAACTTAAGACTATTAAGACCACTGAATTCTTCAGAGAATAAAATGTAACAAAATATTTATACACTAATTAGAAATATTTCTTTCAGTTAATTTAAAACGATACCTCTTAGAAATAGTCCTGCTGATGGTTAAAGAATGAACAAACAAATTAGAAGGCAGAGGCATAAAATCTCCATTAAAGTGTTTTTATTCCTTATCAGTGGAAACTGCATATGAGAAGAGGATTTAATGGGATTTAATTTCTTTTCAACAAAAGAAACTGAAAATAATCCAATAACTCTCCTTAGTAGCAGAGACACTGGGTATCCTGTTCCAGAGCAGAAGGTAACTACCAAATCCACCTCCTTGCCCTCTTGCAACACAGGGAAGTTAGTTTTCAGCAAGAGGCTAAAGAAATTCTGTCAAGAAATGCTACTCTGAAGCAGCTATCCAAGGGCAAATGTTTCCCCCTGCTATTCATCAGTCTTCATCTTTTATTTTCTTCTTTTTCTTCTTCTTTTTCTCTGTATTCTGCAAACAAACAAATGTTGCTATGAACAAAGCATCATGGAGAAGCAAAGAACACATCTAGTTAGACCATAGACCTCACACTTACAGCAGCTGCCATACTCAAAGCACAACCCAAGAGATGTCCTCTTCCTCTACTGCTAAATGCACTTAATGTTTACAGCATTTACAGAAGTTGTGCTGTCTGCCACGCTGCTGGCTACTCACTACTACGAGCTACTCACTACTACGAGCTACTCACTACTACGAGCTACTCACTACTACGAGCTACTCACTACTACGAGCTACTCACTACTACGAGCTACTCACTACTACGAGCTACTCACTACTACAGCTATGTAGCTGCCCAAACAACAGACAGAAAATGAAACCCCACGTGAAGAACAGGATTTAGAACCTAAGTTTGGTTTGGTCTCATTCACTCTACTGTTGCTAGAAGACATCAATTGATGCTTTGGCAATTCATCAGGTAAAGTCTCTGCTCCCTCCAAGTCCCGAACACTAGATAGATGCCTGTGGACGAGCGCCAAGGCACACTCTCCCCACCAGAAAAGATGAAGAGAAAACTAGTGCTGGGGATAGGTAGAGGAAAGGAGGATAAACATTCCTGGTACCTGGAGGCATTACACTCATGCATTTCCCAGATCCTATTTTCTAATGCAAGTCACCTTGGACAATATGGTGAAGGATATAATGAAATGAAGTTACTGGAGTAGAACTCTTAACACACCATGAGTAAGAATAATTTGCCCTCCATACACTCCATGTTTTGAAGTGCCGTGCAATTCTGCCTCACCTCAACTGTAGGGCTGGTGGGAGGTTCTTCACTCAGTACCTCCTCTTCTTCAGCTTGCTTTTCCTTATCCTTTTTCTTCTTCTTCTTTTTGACAGGTTCATCATCTTCCACAGTTGTCTCTTCTGTATAACAGAAGGAAGAAAAATTAAAGGCAGGCTGTCAGCTATTAAGAGCATAACAGATAAAAGGAAAAGCCTTCTATGACGTGTGAGAAGATGCAGTAATAGTACAAATGCAAAACACTGGACACCACACTGCGTCTTCTTCACATCTCTCTACACCTATTTTCCCTATACTTTGCCCTTATCTGCACGATTACTCCCTGCTATAATCAAAACATACAACTATCCAAGACACAAGTGACAATGCTCAGACAGTGCTATTCACCTGTCCTGGCACAAACACCACTCCTATATGTTGATCCCAAAGTTGAAAGCAAGCTTGAATGTTTTCACTTCTATGCCAAACTATTTTCCAGTACTCTTTCTGCAAGCAGACTGTTCACAGCATAAAAGCAGTGGAAGGAATTAAAAGCCACACTATAAATGTGTTCAGCCAGCAACAGCTTATTCACACCTGATTTCCTTATCCTGGTGTTAGAAATTTGCCAAGAAGCAGACTGGTTTTCTTTACTGTTTGAACTGCCAAACACAAAGATCTCTTAATGCTGAGCTAATATAAAGCATTTAATGTAAAAGCAGAAACTCTTTCCTGTCCTGGAAGCCAAGAACTGAATTATTTATGTAAGCTGAGAGCAATGTTAGCCCAAGGGAAAACTTCGTAATGCTACCCCTTACATTTGTTTTTCAGAACTATTTGTCAACAGCTAGCCTTTCTAATACCACTCATTTTCTAGAATACATACCACAGGTTCTTAGGAAACTCTATGTAAAGAAACAAGTAGAAATCATTATCCAGCTGAGAGACAGTCTGTTACTGCAGCAGACCAAAAAGTTACATTTATTTGTACATCTGATTGGTGCTGGACACCAAGTTTCTCAGTACACAGTAATACTCAGGAGTAAGTCATGATACAGCAACCACTGTCCCTCAGTAGCTACAGAATCAAGATGCTAAAACTGGTTGTGTTTGTGGTGTGTACAGTTGCTACTCTAGGTGTGACTCAGGAAGTGATTTTCCCACTGTACTCCCCTCAAAAAAATGAATCCATGTCATTTTGAAGCACTCACTACTTACAGAAAGAACAAAAAGAAAGCCAATGCAATCACAAAAACTCCAAACACTACTTCCTAACATCTTGACCATACTTTGTCATGTGTTTAGCTCCTGAAGGCAGCAGAAGGATTATGAGTCAAACCCACACTTCACTCTTTGCCTCTAACATAAGATTCAGACAAGAAAAAAAAAATTACTTCAGGGTAAAAAATTTCTACACATGTCAACAAGAAAATACAGCCAGCTAATACATGCAGTTTTCTGACATTAAAAAATGCCAGAAGCAAAGCATCAAAGGATTGCAGACCAGCAAAGGATTGCAGACAAAGGAACTGGTAAAAATAATTGTACGTGGATTCTGTTGTACACATCACTTGCAGTGAAAGTGTGCAAGCATAAAACATTCAAAACACATTAAAAGTAAGCATCCACACCTCCCTATGCATAACACAGGGGAATCAAAAATAGCTGAAAAATAAGGAAATACTACCTTAAAACCATAGAGCACAGAAGGAGCATGCACATCTTATTTTGCTATGTTCTCTCAGCCATTGGTAAGCCATTAATTTTCATGCAAAATTTTTGGTGGTAACCCTGGAAAAATAACTTCTTGTTCTTGTCCCACATGTCATCAAGTCTGACACACACGGCAAAGCAACAGAACCTGTCACAATTTACAACTGCAGATGATGCACTGCACACTCACAGGCACTGTCACTTTTCACAGCTAGCAGCAGACACCCTTCCTGAAGGTTTCAGTTGCTGCTTTTTAGCAAAGCTCATTACAAGACTTCATGTATTTGTACCTAGGTAGCATGAGGATAAAGACTCCAAGAGAGCTGGTCTTTTACCCTCCGGGTACAACACCTCTAAGCCACTCAAGCCCAGTGGGGTTTCTTTGTGATACACAGCAGATGACAAGAAAGCCAACAGCTCTTCCTATCAGGCACTGAAGCACAGAAAGCAGCACTGGAAGAACAGTTTGATTGACAGTCCTGGAGATACCACCAGCAGTTCCACTCACCCATTTTCCACCATTTTTTTCTAAGCTTTTATACACTAGCCTGACACACCTACCTTCCTCCACATGATGCTCTGCATGTACAGAATCAATGACTCTGATTTGTACATGCCTCACCTCCGAACTACCCACCAGTTCCTATCCAAAGTACTGCCATACCTGCACCCCAAAAAGGCACAGAGAAAACATCAAACATTTCCATCTTGCAGTAAAATTTACATTTCAGGCTAGCACAATTCAAAATTTTGTCCTCATTTACAGCAAATATTAAAGCAACAGTTTGACACCTCTTACTTTCTTTTTGTAATGGAAATGGCATTAAAAGTAGTCTGGCTAAGGAATTCCTTTTTTCCTCTTGACCGCTTTTTTGCCATCCTCATTTATCATGCAGCTGCACAAACAGCATGAAGAAGGATGGAGCAGAAACTTCTTTCACAACACTAACTCTGGATGTGTAATCTCTGACCAAGGACAAGCTTAATAGAGCACTGCACCAAAAACAGAAATCAAGAAAAGCAGAAACTAGGCTCATGCAAATTCAAGTGGACATGCAACATAAATCTTAATGCTGAGACCTCCTCTGCCTTACTCTGTGCATTACAGAACCTATTGAACTACTCAAACTTCTTGGACCACCACCAGTGCTTCTCCAGCACACCGTGCAGCTATAACAATTATATTGGAAAAGAGCAAGGTCACGGTCTAGCTTCTGTCATGGAAATCCATGCACTTTGCTAGGTGGTCAAATCAAAGAATTCACAAGCATAGGGACAGCACTATTTTAAAGGGTGTAAGAGGAGAAGCTGAAGGGATTAGTTCTGCATACAGGTGGTATCTTTAAGCTCTCTGAAAACACTGCTTTCATACTCTGAAGCAACTAGCACACTTAATTCTAATGTCCAAGTATTCAAATAAAGTGACCTAGTGTCGTGGTCTGGGAGGCCAATTCTCCCACCACGGGCAAAAATAACGACTCAGACAAACGGACTGCAAAAAAATGGTGGAAAGTTTAAATGGAAAAAACAAATAAAGCAACAATGACAGTTTTACAGAGAACCACAAGCACCGTGACAAAAGAGAGAGATCCCAAAAAACATACCCAAGAACGTCCCATCCCCAACTGGGGGTACACCCAACACCCCCCAGGGCTCTTTCTTCCCCCCAACCCAGCCTTGGGCCTGGGCAGGCCCAAGGGAGGCAGCTCACGCCATTTTACCTAGGCACCAGCGGGGACGAAAGAGGAAGTGAAGACCCCACTCTGATGTATTATAGGGGCATAGGGCATTATGTGAAATGGAATACCTGGTTTCCTGTGACCACCCCCTGGGCTGGGCCCACCCCTTGGGACATCCCAGGTGTGGTCTGTGCAGTGGCATCCAGGCCAGCATCCAGCCTAAACCACCACACCTAGCCAGTATGAAAACCTGGGGAGAAGCAGGAATCACACATCTGAAGGATATCCTATCTTTTCAGGAAGCAATGCAACATCTTTTTTGTTTCCAACCCCCCCAAAGAACAGACAAAAAACCACACAACCGAACAGCACATATTTCATCAGTTCACAAGTATTCTGAACACAGCTTAAATAGTTCTTGGTAGCTCAAAGATACCTGTTAAGCTCCACACAATCCCTAAACTGTGAAGGATCAATGCTCAATAAAACAAGTAAGAAAACACAATCAGGTTTGTGTAGAAAAGCATGAATCCTTGAATAAAACCTCTATGAATAGAAATATCCTCATACTCTTTCAGAGATCAGGCTGGACATTAATGCAATTTTCCACCTGTGAGAAGTTCATGCCTGTGAGATGTCAACAATCACATTTATAATGCAAGAGAGACCCAAGGGAACAATTCTGAGACTACAGTAAGTGAAGTTTGTACAAAAAGATTATCAAAAGCAGTAGCTGTGAGAACACCCACATTCTCCAAAACCCAAATAGGCAAAGTTCAAACCTCCAAAGCATTCATCTGTCCTTGCCTTCTCGTGATAACAGAACAAGCTGGGGCACAGAGAATTCTCCCTCAAGTGTAACTGTAGATCTAAGTTTACATTCCTACAAGTTGCTCCATCCATAACTTACAACTAACATCTGTAAAGATCAAACCTCAACATGAGCCAAGCATGAAGGGGTTACAGAACCAGCATAACTAAACTCCCATACTCCGGAACACAGAAACACAGTAAGGGGCAGAAAAGGAAGCCCTCACCTGCTGGACTCATAGGTAGTTGACAAAACTTGGAAGTTTTGTCCTATCACTCCTATATCTGGCTGAGGGTCTCAGGAGTGACTTAAAGTCATCTTCCTCTTCCTTTCCCCCTCAAGTGACACACTATGTTCTCCACTGTAACAAGAAGTATTACACCAGATATTTTAGAGGTTCTGACTTGCATACTGGAGAGGAATAGAGAGAAAATGTTTCTCCAAATGAACCATAATATAAAACCAGATTATTTTGAAGTTGCAGCCCAAATTCTTCCTTCACACAGTAATTTAGCAGAGAAGCAAAGAACAACTGTGGTCACAGCTCAATTTTAGCTTCAATACATGAACAAATATTATGCTCTTATGTAAATTCAAGGGCAGTCATTCCACCACAAATTCTGACATTCAGTGTTCATATGCTCAAATATGCCAGGAAACATTTTATACAGAAAGCAGTGTTCTTTAAAGACAACTCGACAACTGTGGGTTTACAGAGAGGTTTTTTCCTTCAAAGTACTGGGGCCCACAAAATGTGAACCTGCCAAACAAGAAAATTCTGTAAGAATACAAGTATAGTTTTTGTTTTCAAGGTTCATGTATGCTTACAACCAATATTTCAAGTAAATTGATTGCAGTCTGCTGCCAGTCTGTAAAGGATTATTACTTTTTATTAAATACACTGTCGTATCTGAGAACCACCATATACTGCAGCTGGCTGTGCTAAGCACAATGCACACAGCAACGTGCTAACAGTACAGATGCAGCAACTAACCTTTTATTTCTGCTTTGAACTTCTTTGCTTTCACAGCAACCTCTGTGTTTTGTTCATCCACCTCCTGAATTTTGCGTTTCTTTGAAAGAGTAGGAAGAGTAGAGTCACCAGATGGGTCAAATATTTTTATTTCACTGAAATGAAGAAAACAAGCCAATTTAAGTAACAAGAAAGTAAAGCTAGCCCCTCAGGTAAGATCCTGCAGTTGAACACAAACTTTTCAACACAACCTCCTGAAAATATCTGCAAATGAATCTCGCTCAGCTCACGTGTGATCTACATGTGATGAGGTAATGAGGGTACTGATGGCTCATCAGTAATCACGACTACAGGAGATATGCCATAGTATAAGTATACTTATAGTATACTTATATAGAAGTATAACTGTCTGGCCTGACAGAAGATAACAGTTAGAAACCAGAACCAAGCTCTTACCTGTTGACAGCTCTACAGACCACTTAAATTATCCACTAGATTGGTCTGTGTGCTCCTGAAAGCTTTTCTAGCAGTTTTATTGTCACAAGCGCATACCTCCCCATTAATTTGGTAATTTCATATAAGCACACCCTAAGGGGGTATACAAGATTAGAAGTAGCTTGTTCTTCTGCTTTTTCTGCACTGCTTATTCGCCTCACAAGGCAGGGTAATGCTATGGCTCTTCTCTGCCTCACTCGTATCTTTGACTTTACCGAACATTTAAATACCTAATCTGCATCTGAAACTGCCTCTTCTCAAATATTTGCATGCTCCTTTGTTCAGTCCCAAATTCCTCTACAGGCTGCAGAGAAACAGCCACCCTGAAACCCAGTGCTCTTCAGTTGGACTTTTTCAGGGGCAATTGAACTCTCTAATAGCAATGAAGCAATTTTTTTCTTACTCATTCAGAAAAGAATTCCTACTGAAGGAGAATGGAGCTTTAAAACAGTCACTCTAAACTATTCCACTCCAGCCATGTACTGTGCATCTGAAGTAGGAATTTGAAGTAGCTACCTTGGCACAGGTTAAAGACAGCACCATCACTTCACTCTCTAAGCAACAGACATTTTTCCTCTGAGTATTACTGTTGCATATTGCTTTACAGAAATTGATTATGCAGCCTTTTGCAAACAATGGACTCTGAAAAAACTCAGAAAACAGCTCACTGGCTTCCTTGTCATTATCAAATACTGTCAACACTGCTGCTAATTAAAAGTAAATAAATACATTAGCAAATAAATATGCAGAGACAGGTAATGCATTCTCATCTCTTTTCGGTTGAAGCACATCTCTAAAAACTACATTGCAATTAACTTCTGAAACATTACTTTGATATACCTATTTCACATAGGATCCATAGTTTAATACAAGACTAAGATCCTTGCCAATATCCTTAAAACATTCATTTAGCCCTTCAAACCATCTCCATAAAGCAGCAGTGCTGCTGGTTTTGTAAGAGGAGAACAATCTGACAGGGACTGAGTTGGTTTCCCTCAAACAGCCAGGAACCATCATCAGTCTCCCCCAGCGCCTAGACATGTTTGCAAAGCATGTCTAGCAGTAGAAACATGTCCTGGCAGGAATTCATGATTCCTCATTTCAAGAGGTCAAACCCCAGCATGTATGTTTTCTTCTCAATACCCTCCTCCTTAAGCTACTGCCTCCTGACACACCTTATGCTTCATTTACTGACTCTGTCTGTTCAAAAGCTGCCCCAAAAATCACAACCATCACTACACTTGGAAATGCCTAGTATATGAAAATGAAAGTAACAGATAGGGTTGAGAAAGATGTTTGGGGACTGCGGATGGGTGCAACAGTGCTACTTTATTCTCACAGAACTAGCAGCAAGCCTTGGTTTTCCTAAAAACTTGACACTTCTACATCAAAGGTTCAGCCAAACAAACAGCCAAACTAAGCTAGAAGCCTGCAACTAAATTAAGTGAAAAACCTAGGTGTCACAGCTTAGACTAATGACAACAACCCGCTCAAATCCTTAGATGTTCAGCTGTCTCAGTTGCAATTTACAGTGTGTCTCTTTGGGCAACAGAAACTACTCTTAATAGCCTTTAAAGGACAGACTCTATCTATCTATTATTTGAGATACATATCATGACACCTAAACAAGGAGACAAAGCTTTGCTAAAAACAAAAAACCACACAAAAACACACCACCACACCCACCACTTGTTTTGAAGAATAAGATGACTAAGCAGGCCTCTAGGACAGCTTCCTTATCAATTTAATTCTACCACTGATTTTTTTTTTTCAAATTTATTTTATTCAGAATTCCATTTTTAAAAGCTGCTACCTACTAACTCCCCAAACGATTCAGCTTTTTGGGATGTTGCTGATAGCATCTAAATACATTTGTTATCTGCTGATGTTGACAATTTACTAATAGGAAAATCAGGACTGTTTCTCCACAACTGTAAAATGTGGGAAAATGGAAATTCTCACTACTGATGAGAACTATCATCCCTGTTTCAGAGCATTAAAAAATGTTTTCTGGATCTTCAATCAGTTCAGCTGACAATGAAATAATAATATTAAAAAAAAAAAAAAAAAAAAAACCACCACCCAAAACACAACAACAACAAAAAAAAACAACAATAAAAAAACCCCACAGACATGGAGCTCTATTTATAATCAGCCAAGCTGAAAGGAAAAACTACTCACCTCTTGTTCTGATACTTGTCTGTCCTGGCCAAGGCTTTACCAGTGCCACTTATTCTTCGTATCTGTATGAAAAATTTTCAAGTGAAAAAAACTATAATGAAACCAATTCACAACAAGTATTACAGCTCTGGAAAGGAATTTGAAATGGAAAGGCAGACACGTATTACTGATCTTGTGTACCTCTGAGTCTTACACCTGCAAGCAGAATAGTGAGTAGGAGGTAGCTAGGGTGAGAAATGAATGTTCTTTCCTAATCCTGCTTTTAAAGAGCCAAATTCAATTAAAGGGTATATAGTACTGGATCAAATATACCATTTCTACCTTGGAAGGTTGAACCTAGTCATCATTTACAAGAACACATGGAGCAGGCATGCCACCTAAAAAGAGGAAAGTGAACCCTACATTCTCCTAGCATGCCATGCCGATGACAAGAGATGGATCAGCAGGCATAGAGAGGTAGAATATGCATTAGGTGATGAGAGAACAATGCAGCAATTTACAGACCATCTTTCTTTAGTTACAGAGAAGGCTCCTTAAGACCAAGCATCACCAGGCCTGTATTTGGATTTTGGGGAACCATGGTGGAAAACAGGGTGAAAGGAGAGAGGGAGAAACCCCAAACGCATTTTCTTCTGAGGTGAAGAAGCTATAAAGCAACAAGCGTGTCTTTGCAATTAATACAAAGAGGTGGTAGAACGTAAAGATATGATTTCTTTCATCTTGTTCAGAATCAAGATTTTTCAGCATAATGTAAATGAAGACAGGTATGTAAACAAGAAAAACTGACATACAGACAGAAGGATGGAGCCAGCTTCCAAACCCCAGTGCTCCAGGCATGGTTGGGAGACACTACACAATAAAAGTGACACTAGATCACACAACTGAGTGAAGGGAGAAGACTCGGAAAGCAGTGCATCAGAAACTGTATCATAGAGGAAAAAAACAAAACAAACCCAAAAAAGTCAGCTTCATTCAGCCCTCTGCCAGACTTACCCCTCTCTCTTCCAAAAGCCTCATCCTCGTCTCTACTTTTAGTCTGTTCTCAGCACCCATTTCAGCACTGGTATCCTCTCCAAGGGCATCATAACGAATAGTCAAGGCAGTCTTCGCTGCCAGCATTCGAGAAATCTGGAAACATCAGAAAGAATACTAAATGCTAAGACTTAACACAAGGCAATGATTCATTCTGATCTGGAAACCACAAACAAAAGAGCAAAGTAACCAGAAGTGTTTAGTTCAATACACAATTAGTACATAGTTCTATCAACACTGAAATACTCTTAATATAACAACTTATTTTCTTGATAGAGGGAAACATCTGAGACAGCAAATTAGTTATACATATTACACTCAACCTTCAGATTAGGCTAGAGCTGTAACTTCCAGCTGCATAAGCTTTCTTCAGAATTCAAATACATATTCATCTACCAGCATTACAAAAGCCTAAGCTCTTTAAAAGCATGCCACGGAAGTTACTAGCTCTAGCACAAGAAGAGTCCAGTCTCCATGCAAGACTGAAGCCTGTAACAGCTTAGTTTAGGATCACAAAGAAAGCGGTAACATACACCTTGAGAAAGCCAACATTGCATCATAACTCAGCAGGAATGCATCTCTTGTTACTCAGATGTATTGAATGGAAATTCCTTTTGCTTTTTCAAACAGGAAACAATGACATCCAAAGATCTGTGGGAGAGTGGCAAGTTCCACATAACCATGAAACACTACAGTATAGGAGGCCATGGAAAGAGCCTCACTGTGAAGCTCAAACCATCTCACGCTCTGGAAAGAAGCCAAGATAGTAAACAATTCTGCAACTCACCTTTCCTTTGTTTTTGGTATTGGTTTGTCCCACTAGGGAAGCATGATAGATAAGGCCAAATTTAGGTGTGTCCCTTTTAGTCTTCAGTGCTCTGAAGAGTGCCTTCTCAGCACCCAGTAACTGAACTGTTGAAGCTGGATGTTTTGCCAGATTCAAGAGGGAGCCTGGAAGGAGGTGACACAGCAATATTAGTTTGTCAGAGAAGCAGCTAGAGAATGAGGATGGATTCCTACACTATTCTGGAGTAGGAAGCTCAGAACCACATATTTCTATGAGAGCTCCTTCAGAACCATTTCCTGAAGGACAGGTGTGCTAGTGAGAAAAGTTCAATTCTGCCGCCGCCCCCCCACCCCCCCACCCCCAGTGTTATGTAGCTGTCCTTCCCTTAAAGGCATAGCCTAAAACTGTCACAACAGGTAAGCCATTTTGGTCTTTCATGCTACAACTAACTGCCTTGGTTTGGTTTTGGCAACAGGAAAGGAGACTGACTGACTAAAACACATTCCACTGGAGTAATGCCTACTCTTGACAAAAGTAAAGAACAGTAAGATGATGTCATCACAGAACTGCAGCATAGGTAACTGGAATAAGGCTGCTACCTTGAGCCAGTCAGACTATAAAAGCCTAATGCCAGTTTGTCAGCATTTTATCTCAGCAGTTACTGGACTATCAGCAGGAGGCTCAGCAAGTGTCTCAGAAGAGGTAGTGACTTAAGTTGCCCTCATATTCCAGAAAGAATTCAGGCCAACTAAGAACTCTGTCATCATAGACTACTACCAAGCTCATGCTGGTATTCTGAGGTTACTCAAGAGCTACCTTCCCCTTCTTTACCATGAGATGTTCACTAGGCCCTTGCATAGTGCTTTTAGCTGACCAGCTTCTCAAAGAAAATCTCTGATGAGGTCATCAAAACTTCATTTACACTTCACAGTGCAACCCACCGGCATGAGCAATCAGCCTCGCTCCAACCAATTCGCCCACCATGACAGTAAGATTAGGAGCAATGGCCATCATTCTGTTCTTCAGGTAGTCATACAACTGTGTTCGATACTCGGAGATTTCAATCACCTGGCACAGAGTTTGGTTACAGGGATCAGTATTGGCTGACTAACAAATATTAAAAGAGTTAAATATACTGAAATAAGCAAGTATCAAGTATTCCAACAAAGAAGAGTAACAAAATTAAAACAGTAAAAATCCAGTGTTGTAGAAAGCTTGACCAGCAGGTCAAGGGAGGTGCTTCTTCCCCTCTACTCAGCTCTGGTGAGACCCCACCTGGAGTACTGCCTCCAGTTCTGGAGCCCCTATTACAGGAGGGATGTGGACGTGCTGGAGCGTCTCCAGAGAAGGGCCACGAGGATGATCAGAGGGCTGGAGCACCGCTCCTGTGAGGACAGACTGAAAGAGTAGGGGCTGTTCAGCCTGGAGAAGAGAAGGCTCCGAGGTGACCTCATTGTGGCCTTCCAGTATCTGAAGGGGGCCTACAGGAAGGCTGGGGAGGGACTTCTCAGGATCTCAGGTAGTGCTAGGACTAGGGGGAATGGAATGAAGCTGGAGGTGGGGAGATTCAGGCTGGATGTGAGGAAGAAGTTCTTCACCATGAGAATGGTGAAGCCATGGAATGGGTTATCCACGGAGGTGGTTGAGGCCCCCTCCCTGGAGGTGTTTAATACCAGGCTATATGAGGCTCTGGCCAGCCTGATCTAGTGTGGGGTGTCCCTGCCCATGGCAGGGGTTGGAACTAGATGATCCCTTCCAACCCTGACTGATTCTATGATTCTATGACTCTATATAGGGCATATGTCCAGAGCAGAGCTCCACCTACCAAGTATATTAGATCTGTATTGCTTATTCCCTTACGCAACTTATTTTCTCAGCAAAGATCCTGATAAAGGAGTTGACAGCATGCCAAAGACAGTGAACCAGAACAAAAATACTTAGTAAGGACATTTTCTTTAGGACAAACACCTGGAACATTCAGTTTTCACATAAATCTTTGCCACCATTCTCTTTAAATAGGATAAATGCTCTTTGCTTGTTCCATATAAATACACACAATTAGAATGCACATTAAAAATCAACCTGGCCTAGACCAAGAACAGAAACTTCTAACCCTGCCACTCCCTGGTAAAGTCACTACTAAAGTCAGAGAGTTCACATGCAATCCTGATTAAAGCAGGACAGGGCTCCTAATTCTTTTGGGGCTACAGTGCTCCACTTTTAACCTAGGGTTTATTACCTAGATTCAACACCACCAGATTAAAAAGAGGCTACACAGTACCATTATCTCAAGGACTTCAGAGCACAATGATGACAAAATTACCCCCCTAAAAGTAAGGCTGCAACGTTTGGAAGACTGTGCAGACTTCAACAGTCTGAGATGGCTCAGATGAGGTAGTGACTGTGCAACCCTCATGTCTGTACATCAGGAAAGCAACCATGTCAGAATCATCACTGCCATTACAAGTGTGCTAGCAACACCCCAGGAAAATCCTTCCTTGGCACATGACGTTCGGAAAAGGCTATAATGGAGTTACCACTGCTATTCATCCATGTGTATATACCTGATCACAGAGATGAATTATGTTGTTAATATCTTCTTCTGATACTTCTGTCCCCATGGAAATCTCAGCAGCAGCTTTCACATCCGCTTCAATCTCCTCTGGTAGGATGTCAGAAACATCAGAGGAGGCAAAATTGCTCCTGTCTCCTGTGGGGGAGAGATGAAAGCATGTTTGTTCTGGGGGCAAGATGAACCGGTCAAAAAGCACAAAAACACAAAAAAATAAAAGTCCAAAATAAAAAACCTGAGTCAAGTCTGACATTATCCTATTCCAAACTCCCAAAACATAAAACAATGCTCTGACTTTACATTTACACTAGAGCAGAGAATGGTTGGAAATACTGCATGTGAAACTAGAAAAAGAGTCCTTACTCTGTAACACTGTACAATACTTCACCTTTACACTAGCTCCTTGCTACACAATTTTCAGTCAGAAGGTTACAAGGAAGAATTGTAAATGACCCAGAAGTGGTCATTTACTACTAAGCAAATGCATGTAATTCCCTCTATAATTGGTTAAAAATTAAGAAGCTTCTTAAGGAAGTTTCTTAAGGACTGCAAATTGCACACACCCCCACCCCCATTTTTTTTAATCAATAAAATCATAAATACAAAGCACATGCCTGAGAGGTGAGGCAAATGTCTGAAACATTATATAGCAGTCCCTCTTTCTACTCTTATTAAAAAGTGCTGCAGCTGTTGACCCCAAGAACACTCAGTAAGCTAACAGGCAGCAATTCTTTTTAAACCACATTTTGGTAGTTAATTTCCAAAGTAGTTTGCTGACCACCTGTGATCTAAGAAGGTGATGCTGACAGTCCATGAAGAACTGACTGGTGACACAGTTTGAGTTTCCTATAAGCTTTGAAATGGTAAATGGTTACGGCACAGGGGGCTGGACTAGCTGACCTTTAGGGGTTCCTTCCAACCCAAACCATTCTATGATTCCACAAAATTTCATCAACATACAAACACAAGCATACACTACTTTTCTACTGGCCTTATTTAAACCACTGCTGAAAGCAGGACTGTTCACAGGACTGTAACCAGGGGGGTGAGCAAGCTGTAGGTCTACAAACCAGTGCCGTTAATGCATCGCATATTAACATACTAGATTCTCCTGGCGCACACCTCCTTATTACTCACCAACTTTCCGCACACATTTACAATATGTTAGGTTGTCTGTGATGATTTTGCCCAGCTCAGGGAAGTGCCAACCATACCATTCCCTACAGCGCATGACGTAGTTATTCAGTTCTTTGTCCAAGTCATCAAGAAGTGCTACAAGAAAGAAAAATGGATGTGTTTTTTTTCTAAAAATGGAAAACTCTAATTAATAAATTTAAATAGTGTACAGGGATATCATAGTATCGGTCAGAGTTGGAAGGGACCACAAGGATCATCTAGTTCCAACCCCTGCCATGGGCAGGGACACCCCACACTAGATCAGGCTGGCCAGAGCCTCATCCAGCCTGGGCTTAAACACCTCCAGGGAGGGTCCAGGTAACCACCTCCGTGGATAACCCATTCCAGCGCCTCACCACTCTCATGGTGAAGAACTTCCTCCTCACGTCCAGCCTGAATCTCCCCACCTCCAGCTTCATTCCATTCCCCCTAGTCCTATCACTACCTGATAGCCCGAGAAGTCCCTCCCCAGCCTCCTTGTAGGCCCCCTTCAGATACTGGAAGGCCACAATGAGATCACCTTGGAGCCTTCTCTTCTCCAGACTGAACAGCCCCTACTCTTTCAGTCTGTCCTCACAGGAGCGGTGCTCCAGCCCTCTGATCATCCTCGTGGCCCTCCTCTGGACATGCTCCAGCACATCCATATCCCTCTTGTAATAGGGGCTCCAAAACTGGAGGCAGTACTCCAGGTGGGGTCTCACCAGAGCTGAGTAGAGAGGGACAATCACCTCCCTTGACCTGCTGGCCACACTTCTCTTGATGCAGCCCAGGATCTGACTGGCTTTCCGGGCTGCAAGTGCACATTGAGAGCTCCTGTTGAGCTTCTCGTCCACCAGCACCTCCAAGTCTCTCTCCTCTGGGCTGCTTTCCAGCCAGTCACTGCCCAGCCTGTATTTGCGCCTGGGATTGCCTCCACCCAGATATAAACTGAAGTATCTTATCCCATGACGACGGGAACAAAACATATGCTGCCATACATTAGAAGTCTTTACTTTTCAGAGAACTGCATCATCCCAGGCACAGTTTTTATACAAGTATCTGAATTCTCAAGTGTGGCCTGAAAGTTTCATTGTGAGCAGCAAGCAGTTATTCTTCGTCTGAAGTCAGCTGAAGTGTTATACATAAGATTAATATAAAAGTTACCACCTATAAACTTTTAAGGAAAAAGGTTTTTATCGTGAGAAATATTGCATTCAATTACTTGATTTACAAATTTGTATTAAGTCCTTTAGTTACTTTTACAACATAAATACACCCAATAAAAATCCAACAAGCTCACAACTTGCCAGATATATTCTAATGTAAATCTGGTTATTGGTCATAACACCCACAGCATATACTGCTACAGAGCCCTAAGGCTAAAATATTTCCCAGTAACACAATACCAACATTCCCATCTGTTGTCTCAGTGGTAGTGACGAAGGAACTGAATTATATCATTAATTTCATCTCAACTATGTTTCATCATTGACAACGGTCTGGGAATAAATATTCCAAACAGAATTTCTCACTGCTGCTTCACAGCAAGCATGACAGTTAGGATGCAGATTTCTTCAAGACAAAAATAAGCAATGGGTTTTGCTAGCTGCATTTACAATTTGTCTGTATTCCATTAAAAAAGCAAGGAGATAGAATGCACCATTATGTACTGCAGTGGGTTTTGCACACCTAATGTAAGAGTCTATTCCATGTTGCCCTCTACACAAGATGCCACCAAAATGAAGGGTCAGAAAATCACATTCTGTGGAGCCCATTCTCCCAACTACTCAAAGTAGCATGTTAGGAAATCACGCCCTCAGGAGACAGAACTGACTGCCTATATTTCAGCTGATCTCTATACAAGGAAAAAGTGGACATTGCTTTACTGTATTACCCTAAAAATGCTTCTGCTTGTGGAAAATAGTATTAAAAACCACACCTTATGCCCAGCTGAACACCAATGCCCAATTTACTGAAACATGCTAGGAGGAAGTTGACAGCAATACATTTCCGTAACCCATGTAAGCCAGTCAGCTACCCTAAGACAAATTCATTAATAATTTAATCTCTAAATATACTTACAAATTGCCTGGATAATCATGGTATCTACTTTGTCTGGGCTGAATTTCAACTTGTATCGAGAAAGGCTGAGGAGACAAAAATGCAGTAACATCAACATCCTGACATTCTGATGCAGGAAATGCCACAATATAGCTGTCCATAACTCATTCATACCAGCTCAGTATTATGCCACTGACCAGTCAGCTGTGGCCAGGAGCCTCACTGACAAGTTTTGCAAGAGCTCCAACACACAGACATGCACATAATCTGTGACCATAGCGAAAAGGGAAAGTTAAGGCTAACTGTACCATGTGTGGCAGACTGAACAGGAGTTCAATTAGCTGATTTCTTTCTGTACAGTTCCCAAAAAAAGTATTTCTTAACAGCACTTCCAGTTCTGCATTATCTGGACTTAACACACAAACTGTACCTACCCAGCAGCAAGCATCAGCAACACTAATGTAAAATAACAAAAGAAACTTCCTGGAACAGATTCTCACTGAAAAAGCCCATTACTATCTAACTTTAATGTATGTTTAAAATTTCTGACTATAGTACAAGATAATGGATATCCATAAGGACTTACATCTTCAAAGTCCTTTTTCAATATTAATGCCCATTTTCTGAGCAAGCACACATCTGTTTTTAAAGACCTAGCTACAGCAAAGCAATTTTCTAACTTGAAAATGGCTTACAGAAAGGACAAGCTCACATCAGAATATGGATTAGCAGTTACTCCTGAATGAATGCTTGACCCAATGCTGATCCAACAACTTTGTATTTAGCTACCGCTCCACTCAATCTAAGAGACAGTGATTGTAAGGTGGAAAGACAGCTCTGCCTTTAACATTCACACTGATGTATTATATAGATAGTTGTTCTGGCATAAATCAGTAAATCATGGTCCTTATCTTGTCTTAGCATCAATGGACTTCTGAATGACCCATCTGACTGTTCACAGGGATATTTCAAACTAAATCCTAAACTACATATCATGTGAAAGAAAGCTATCAACTTCAGATGAAGATGAAGCCTTTCTCTAAAGGGTGAGTGCAAACTGGAAAGCCTTTCACTTACAGAGTGTGAGACCATGTCACATAGCTGGACTTCAAGCAACACAGCACAGCAAAGGACACAAGAGAGAGGAAAACATGGGATGAAACAAAGCTGTTCTAGGAACTCACCTGTGTGCCAGACCCAGACACATCGCTGCCATCTCTCGAGAAGGGAGGCCTGTAATAAGCCCTTCAATCTGTGAGCGAATTCCTCTCATCAGCTCTGTAACCATTGGGCTGTGTATACAACTCAAATTTAGCTTGTCCTGCAGGATAAAAATCAATGGTCTAAAGTCAGGCAAAACAATGACATTCCTCTAAAGCAGCCTGGATTTTTCACTGCAATTCTGTAATTATGCAAGAGTTTCAATCGTCTTTGATGCTCAAACTAGTGACACACCCAGCTCTCCACACAGTAACAATCTGTTTGAAGAGGAGATTTATAATTAATGCTCTAGCTGGTATTTAGACACTGGAACCCAAGATTTAAGATTCTGCAGCTTACTAGAAACAGTTTGGCTACAAAGAGAAAAATTAGAGGTAGAAGGTTATGGGCTTTGGCTCTTTTTCACAGAGCGAAACTGAAAATTTGCCGTTCAGAGTCCTTGGCATTATTCACTTTAACACTAAATTCTCCTCCTTTTGCAGCATGCACCAGCAGCTAACACAGCATGAGGAGGTGGTCAGAATAAAGTCACTGGAACAGGGAGCAATCAAATATGAGACCATAACTTGGTATTTGCTACCTAGGAGATATTGGAGAAAGCAGTCCACCACTATCATACTTCTTTCCCTTCTCTGTAGGCAAAGACCAAAGGACGTGCACAACGGCTTCTAGACTGCAGAAGGCAGAACTCCCAACAAGACATTTCATCAGCCCCCTGTTGCTGCATGTCTTACAGCCTGGCTGTTTTTTTGTTGTTTTCTTTGTTTGGCTCCTCACTCTCTTTTTCTGGATGGGATCCTTAGGGAAATTAAGTTTTTGATCTGTTGAATCTCTAACCAATATTTAAGAAGGAAATCAAGCAATCCTGAACATCTCACTGCACTTTTACCGTATCATTCACTTCTGTACTTAAGTTGCTATCTTCCCAACATACATGCAGCATCCATTTATCATAAGGATTAGATGTCTTCCACACTGCAAACACAGAATTGGCAGTGTAATCCATTGCTGGTAATTGAAAAATCTCTGGAATTTGACTGTAAGATTTCATTAGCAGAAGACAAAATGAAGAATGGTAAAATTGGTTATCACCTTTATGATGCCTCCAAGTTTGGCATCTGCTACAGCCAGCTGTTCATGGGCATCTTTTGCCACTATCTTCTTGAGAATTTTCTTCAAGTTCTTGCTGAGCTTGCCTTCCACGAGAGCTGTGGATGCTGTATAAAACAAACAAAAAAACCCCAAAACACAAAGGTGCTGTTTTTTTTCCCCTCCTAAAAATATCTGTAAAAGTAGCACTCCTAACTCGGTAATTTTTTAACTGCCCACAATAGCTCTAGTCTGAGCTGCAATACTGGTTTGTCATACAGTGGAAAAAAAAAAAATCAAAATAGAAGGAAATTATATACTTGCTCCTTTGGAAGTATAAATCAAAAACCCTTTTCCAGTTGCCTCTCCTTTCTCCATATGCTTTCAGTTCTATTTCTGTCAATTTTGTTTAAGGATCTTTATAAACAGTATGCCATATGCTTTAGATACATGCTTAACATTTCGGAAGGCAAGGTTATACGGGAATATTTTGTGTAACATTTAATTAATCATCCATTTTCCAGGTCCTTTAGTCAGCAACCATATCTTAAAATTGATTACTTATTTGTATCCTCTGACAAGAATAATGTACTATGTAAAGCCCAACAAAGAATGACGCCAGACACACTGACTGGGCAGTCAGACATGGCTCTTTTTAATATAGCATATAGACTTATGAATTTTAAAAAGATATTCTTCATTCTCAACTATGGATAGATCTGTAAAAGCCTTATAATCCCACACAATATTTTTAAGCAAGCACTTATACAACTCTCTTTGTGGGTCAGCTCTGTGCTCCACTGAACTTCTGTGATTGAAGCATCATCTTCACAGTTAACAGAGAAGCTGTAAGTAATTTTGGTTTTACAGAACCTTAATTAAATGTTAGGGTAAAACCTAAGTGCTGCGCCAAGTTTCCTTTTAACCTTTCTACAATGAAGATTTCCATATTTCAAGCTACTTAACAGCTCCTAAATTCACTTAAAATACCCATGAAAACAGACTTCTCTTCAAGATAAATGTGATGTAGGTAGCCTGAATAATCTCTCCCATTTTGCAGGTAAGTAAATCTGAAGCAAAGCAGTAGAAGTTTTGGGATTGGTTTAGATTTTTCAGTCACTGAGGTTGGTTTTGGTATTTTGCGGGGGGAAGCAGAGGGTGTTTGGTTTTGGTCTGGGGTTTTTTGGTGTAGGTTTTGTTGTTTTGTTCTGTGAGGTTTGTTTGGTTTTGGTGTTTTGTATGGGGTTTTTTTGAAAGGCTTAACTATGCACGATCTGAATTCAAACATCTGCAAATAGAGAGGAATGTACAGCAGCTTCAGTCTCAGCTGTTTCCCTTGCGTCTCATGTATGATAGCAATGTCTCCATTCTTGTTTCCATAGATTCCTTTCTAAGCTATCCCTACCACATCAGAATACAAAGATCCACTCTTCAGTCATAAACATGACCTGGAACATTCACCAAATGCACATTCAGCGGTAACAGTCATGCCATTCCTGAATGATAAGCTAGAACTTTTATCATTTCTGTTTAAACCACTCCACAGCATCAAGCATTTAAGTGTTGAATTAATAAAAACTACTGCACATAGGCTTTCAATTTTCGTTAAACTCCTGAATTTATTTTACATATAATACAGTTGTTTTGTTTTTTTAGGCTGAAAGCCCACAGGTATAATATGCATCTACAAACCAAGAACCATTGTAGTAATACATATACTCCACTATCTGTCTGTTGTCTCAGTGGTAGTGACGAAATGTTGACTCAAATCATATATATTCAGTTTCAACAAGAATCCATCACTGACAACAGGCAACACATATCACAAACTTCTACATGGTGCTCATTAGTCAGCTGCTTGGGAAAGAAGTATGGCAGGAAAAGACTAGACTTCGTTACAACACTACTGCACTACAGACTGGATAGATGATCTCATAAAACAGTAATTCCAGCTGACTATGAATTTGGAATTCAAAGACTAAGCAAAGAAACAGAGCAGGGACAGAGGTAACAAGTAAACTAGTTCATGGCAGGGCTTCTTTTTTTTTTTTTTTTTTTTTTTTTTTTTGTAAGAATGGCATTAACTCACTTACCAGCAAGTGCTTCTGTTGTGTCCTGAAATTTTTCAAAGTGTTTTAGCTTCACTCTACAGAAAAAAAAATACAAGTGTGTTAACAGATGTACATAAACCAGATGCTAGAACCAATTTACCTTTGTTCTGCCTCTACTATTATAGTTCCCCTCTTCTCCCTAAAATTGAAAGAGAGCAGAGGTCACTACCCAGATCCTCAAAAGAATGAAGTGCATTAAACCTGCCAATTAAGTTTGAGTGTGATATTTTTCAGCTGGATCCTGTGAACCCTTTTTTAAAATAGAAAAAAAAGACATAAAAGCAATATTTTTATTTAGTAATTCTAGGACCAACATGACTGGAAAACCTAAGTGAGTTCACATTCAAAGATGGGCATCATCCACTTAAATTTCAACACCGCACTCTGATTAATAAGCTGTCACTGGTGACTGATAATAGCATCTTCCCATTCAGGTTCAAAAGGGAACCTTCTGCCTCTCATATTTAACATGCAATGCAATCAAATGCATCTTCAAAGACGTTAAATTTGAACTGATTCACTGTCCATGAATCCTAAAGTCCCTCCTTGCAATTAGATGTTAGAATGCAAGTTCTGAGCTGAGCCTAAATCAAACAACAAAATTATTCCACACCCTAACTGCTGTCCAGAGCCCAAAATCATCACATGGGTAGTGTTTGACTACACTGTATCAGGTCTTAGTCTGAGCTTCTCTCTCCCTCTCACACAGCCTCTGGTGTTGATATCTAGTGTTAGTGTTAAGAAGCTATCTCAATCCAGTAAATTCCTTGTCAAGGACAGGCATTTGGCTAATCTAGTCCTGATTAACCACTGCTCTTTGCGAGTCAAGTATCTGCAAAGGAAGCAAGGTCACAGATAAAGCTGAACATTTGAGTTAAGCACTCGCAGAGCCCAACAGAAGCTCCAGGATTATACTGATGCCTTTTTAGAAAGGCAGAAGAGACAGGAATTACTTTGCTTGAAGTAGAGATCCACTAAGAGCCACATCCTGTCTAGCGAATGGCCAAGATGATGTTTCCAAGTCAAGATTATTAACACTACAAACAGGCAGATGTAAGACATTGTAGTTCTTCCTCTAAATACTGTTACAGAGCAGGATAAATCCAAATCACAAAGCCTAACTTGTTCAGAAGCATCCATTATAACCAAAGCTGGTTAGAAATCTTCCAATAAAAACACCCTAGACAGACTTGGAAAGAATGCACTGCTGTCTCCAGCTCTATGGCAATCTGCTAGAAAGGACAGCTTGCTTAGTGGAGACTGCAATCTTTGTGCAGATAAACAGCCGAGCCAACAATCACGGTGCAGGCAACAACACTCTCATTTCACAATGATCCACACACTACTAGTTTCAGATGGATTAAACTTGTTTTCTTGGTTAAGCATTTCCTGTGAACACAAAAACCTGTCATTTCAGCCAGCTCCAGCATTACAAGTTACATGTTACTGTCAAAGCATCCAAATCTCCTTAAAACGTTCAATTTTTTGCTTCAGTGACATGCATGCAGTAATGACTTTGGCAGCTTAAATATGCTGCAGGAAAAGAAGTTTTTTCTTTCACTTTGATACTCCATTTTATGTTTCTCTGAGTATCTAACTTTTCATTACTATTGTTGACAGCTTCTAAGTTTTACAATACTGAAAAATAAAAACCAGTACTTCTTTCTGACCCTCAGATATGCCTAACTACAGGCAGTCAGGTCCTTCCAAAACCAGACTGCTATCTCTACATGAGGCTACTTACATTTTGTTTGCTTTTTCAGGAGTTTCAAATTCTTTCCATAAACTGTCAACTTCTTGGAGCTTTTTCTCATTCAGAACCTGTAGGAGGAAACAAAAGAAAATAACAAAAACTGCACACAACTGTATTTAAAGTACTTCTGAACAACCCTCAACCCTGCAATCAGCAGGGAAGACCTGAAGCAGATTTACACTGTATCCAGTCACTGGAAGTTAATATTCATTGAGTCTACAAACTTAATTTTGGTGATCTCCAGTTTCATTGTTCTCTCAGCAGCTTTATCCTACCACTAGGCCAACAATATTAGTTGGTTTACTTTCATCTAAATTACAGAAGTTGCCCACTAACAGCTGGGCCCTTCTGAGCCTACACATTAAAGGAAGTTTATCAAAACTGGGCTTGCTCCATCTCTTCTACAGGAGTCATTCACAACCTCAGTGACCCAAAACCAAACCTGCCACTACTTTAAGAAAGTACAAGCATGTCTGGGATGCCTAACCAGAAGACATGATCCCACAAGTTTTTTTCCTTAATCTGAGCTAGCCATAGGAATAAAGAGAACAATGATATATAAAACAAGAAGAAAAAGAAACCAAATTTTTTTCCACAGCTCAGTTATCAGCTGAGCCAAGGATTAGATCTATGAAGCAGCAATGGCTTAATCTCATCTCTGTACAGGGGATCCCTCTCCAGTTTTAAACAGCACAAAATTAACAATTACACCCCGAAAGCCTACCCACATTTCACAAAACACAGTGTACTGCAAATTCCTAGAAAAGTACTCAGGGGAGCAGTACGGTCAAGATCCTTACAACAATGTTCTTTACACTCCACTCAAAAATCTTGTGGGTTTGTCCCTACAACACAAACATAGCACAACTGTTGACGAGGTGCAAGCGCAGGAACCATTCTTGAGTTTGAGAACACACTCCCTTGCAAATTTTTAAACCCTGGTCAAAAGAGGTTGCCTTTTTTAAGCTTAATTAGTAGCTGAGCAAGTGAACATAGCAACTCATTTCCCACAGGATTCTGAGGCACAGAAAAACCTTGGGGTAACCGCCTTTACTCAGCCTGCTGATTCTTTCCTCCAATTTATCTTTTACACCCCAAGGCCTACAGTATTTTTACCTTCTATAAACAGACATGGGTGCATCCAAAAGACACAGAAGCTGCTAAATCAAGGTTGTTAGCATATAGAAATTACATGTCTATTGATATTTTGTGTGCTGCGAGTTACTAAGTTTCCTCAGAAAAAGTCTTCCAAGATCTAGAGCACAGCTATATTCCATTTGCCCTTACTATTTGTCTGTCTTTTCCTCTGATGGGCATAATACCTATAAAGGAACACCTGAGAACTACACAGCTTGCAGAGGACAGCAATTCTTAATCATCAAGGCGTAAAGGCAGAACAGTTATGGTAGCAATGGGCACTGCTGAAAAAGGAAGTGGGTGACCATGACTGTCTCCCAAAATTCAGAAGCATGAATTCTGTCCAACCCTCAAGAAACTAAAAATAAAAACCAACAAACTCACACCAAAGAACCTCCCTCCAATCCCCTCCCTACTGCAAGCACCCCAGCAGTAACAATCTTTAGAAATGGCTTTGAAAAGAAGAAAAGGTAAACTCTGTGGAGAACGCTGGTAGAAAACTAACATACAGGTATAACAATGGCACAAGCTTGCAGTTGAACAGCTAAGGTGTCTAGGACAGGAAAGCTAATTGACCGAGAGCCTCGCCCTGCAGATAGGTATGCACGGGGGCTCGTCATACATGCTCTTGGCAGCTGCAAATAGAATCAGGATGTAAACCAAACCTGCTTTAAAATACGTGTTTTAATAAAATTCTACTTCTCATCGATTTCAGCAAACAGCTTTCACCTTTCCCAATCCAGCCAGGGCACTTTGCAGCACGCTGTCCTTTCCCCGGGGGTACTCAGCAGCCTCTGAACGCTGCTCCCTGGTGCCTGGCGCCCTCTGGCCGCCCCGCACACACATCACAGTCAGACCCCACACCCTTGCTGGAGCCCTTCCGCAAGGGCTTCATCGCTTTATGCTCCTCCCACCTTTACTGTAAGTCTACCTTGTTTCATGAATTAAAATACGGCCCTCCTAGCTCCTGTGAAAGGTCAAAAGGCCTCGGTTCCTTGCACAAGAGGTTTAAGCCTATTCAAAAGACAACTTTTAGCTTTTTACTAACTCGGCGTGGTACAGAACAGTAATGTGAACATCCAATGAGCAAAACCTTCAGGTAGACTGCTGTTAGTTCCGCAGGTCTAAGTGCTGGGGTCAGGAGTGAGGGCACAGAGCAGAAGTCATCTGCTTGCAAACATATTTCTCTCCGAGGCTTACATCTTGAAAGTTTCCCTGCCTGAAGTGCACAGCTGCACCCCAATAAGGAGGAAAGGTTTCAGGGAAGATGAAATAAATACAGCGCTTTTTAAGACACCAAGGGTGTAGTTTTGCAGCAGACTGGAACAAAAGAAACCAGCACTTTGCTCCCTTTACACCTGCACCAGTGTTTAAACGAGCTAAACTAAGGGGTAAAAACACAAACAAACAAAAAACAACACATACCATACCAAGCTAAGGGGAAGGAAAAAAAAAACACTAGTGTTAGAAAAAAATACCTGTATGAGCCCATGAAACTGTACAGGCATCAACATTCAATCGAGAGAACAGGCCAGAAGCTTGTTCAAACCATCATGAAAAGGTAGCCTTCGAGACACCTCACTAGAAGGCTGGCAGAGCCTTGTGAATCGGTCTGTTCCCGTCAGCCCACATTTTCAGCAAGGGAAGTCAGACCACACACTACACGTGCAGGCATCCTCACCCTGCCCATGTGCTTGCCCGGCAGACCAGCACCACTTTCAGAAAAGCACTCAGACCAAGGCACTCCGTACAACTGCCTGTCTCCCACACGCCCCTTCCCGCATCTGCAAGATTTTCCCGGCACAAGAGTCATAAAGACGCAGATAGGAAAAGAAAAAGGTCAACATGCCCGCACCCGGCTGCCTCCAGTGACGCTAAGAGAAGTACGGCCACAGGCGCACAACCTTCTACGAAATTCACTCCTACGGGTAGGAGGAAAGGAGTGCCATGACTAATGTCGCACAGGACCACAGAGGAACCCCATCATTCGCACTCCCACCCAGTATCTGCTAACTTCCACTGTAGGCCCTTCATCCCGCCTCTGGCTCAAGGCCTCACAACGTGGCCTCCCTGTTCCCAGCCCCCTACCCCCCGACTCCTGTCCGGCCCGAGGCACCGCACTGGGCCGTCGCCCGGCTCAGCACCCTGAGGAGCCGCCCAGCATGGATGCACTCGTCCTCCGTCCACCTTCTCCCCCCCGAAAGTCCAGCGCAAACCCGGAGTGCTCCCCCACCCCGCGCCTCACTTCCGCTTCACCGCGGAACAGCAGCCACCCCCGCACTACGGCCCACTTAAGCAGAGATGGGCCCCAACCAAACAAAAGGTTCCCCAATTCCCTTACCTTGAAGATAGCGTAGCCAGCGGCGGTCTCGAACAGCACCAGCATAGCGGCGGGCCCACGGGAGGCACAGCCACGTGCCCCAGTGGACAAGACCCCCAGTCAGGCAAGCACGCGCCGGAAAAGGAAGCAGCAGCAGCAGCGGAAGTGAACGCAGCAAAGGGGGAAGCGACGTGGGAGAGCCCCTTCGCGCGCTCTCGCCAGCCACGTGGCGGGACCGCGCGACCGCGCGCGGCGGACGAGTTGCTGCCTGTGCTGCGGCAGCTAATTTCCTTTAACGGCGGCTTCTGCTCCTCCGCTGCAGTTCCTCGAGCTTTGTCCTGTTGCAAGTGGCGGGTTCGAGCCTCTTGGCATAAAAAGTCTCCCTGTAAGCGTTCAGATGGTAGCCCACTTGTGTTATGTGCTATGCTGGTCGATGAGTACAGTGCCCACGGCAACCGTTCGTTTGCTTCTGTCTCCTCGAGAGCAGCGGACCGTTACTCGGCGTCTCTCGCACCCAGCGTGTGCCTTGACTGTTGGTGGGGACAGCTGTTGTGACTAGAAAGGGGTGCGTGCTCGAGGACTTGGGTACCGATGTTGGTAGCCTTTGTTTCCCGAGTGAATCTTAAAAGCAGGTTTGAGTTAGTGGCCCTTTGGTGACCCCAAGCTGTGTTGGGGTGGAGCATTCAGCCCGACTACCATGCTGGGGTTAAGCCAGTGCTGCTGGCCCTCTTGACACACCAGGGTGGTTTCCCCTTGCTTGTTCTGGTCTCACTTCTTGGACTTGTTCCCAGGGTCTTGCCTGCAAATGTTTCCATGGATACCATTCTTTTTTGTAAGGAATTTGTTGCGACTAAGTTCAGTTGCGTGCATTTAAAAGGTCTAGTTTTCCGACAGAGAAGTGCTAATTTACGTGCATTTAAAACATTTTAAAGGCTGCTTATTTCCCCATGTTGCTGCAGCATCTCCAAGATACAGGCTGCTTCTGTCCGAGGGAAGGCAGAGGACGGAAGCGTTGAAAGACGTCCCTTTTGTGCCACCTACTGGTTTCTGTCGTGGCAAAAAGCGTCTTTGTGCTGCTGCTCTGACCTACTTCATCTGGACCCGGGCCCTACTGGAATATCTGAAAAGCTGCATGCTAGCTAGCGGAGTACAGGCAAAAAGTACCAGTCCATGGCCTGATAAATTTCCACTATTTTAGAAGCAGAGTGTTTTGTGCCCGTAGGAAGAAAGGCTCTGAGTATCACTTGGGGTTGATTAATATCGGGAATTCATTGCTGCATTTTCTGCCACCATCCATATGTGTCAGCATACCTGTTCTGCTTCTCACATTAGGAATATGTTGGAAAGCCAGTAGAGAAATTTGGGGATTCACATAATTTTTAAGAAAATACTTTGGTGCCTTTTTTTTTTTTTTTTTTTTTTTTTTTTTTAAAAGTTCCACAAATGGTGATATTGCCAGAGAAATCATGTTCATCTAGGAATAGAATTTCCATGTTCCTCTTAGTTCTAAAGTACCGGTTCTGGTGCTGCAGGCTCAGGGGATGTAGTACTATTGTGAAGAGCAAATATAACAGTACATGTTATTTATTTTCTCACTTAGGACACTGTATTCACAGAATGGTAGATGCTGGAAGAGACCTCTGGAGATCAACTAGTCCAACCCCTTGCTAAAGCAGGTTTGCCTAGATCAGGTTACATAGGAACATGCCCAGGTGGGCGTTTTAAGTCTCCAGACAAGATTCATGAGTTCTCTGGTCATTTTGTGCCCATGCTTTGCCACCCTCAAAGAAGTCTTTCCATAAGTTCAAGTGACACCTCGTGTTTCACTTGTACGCATTGTCCCATGTCCTAGCACTGGGCACCACTGAAAAGAGCCCAGCCTCATCCTCATGACCTCTACTCTTTAGATACTCTTAAGCATTTATAAGGTCCCCTCTCCTCTTTTCCAGGCTAGAAAACCCCAGGTCTCTCAGCCTCTTCTCGTAAGAGAGATGGTCCAGTCTCCATTTTTGCTGTCCTCTGCTGGATTCTCTCTAGTAGTTCCCTGTTTCTCTTGAACTGGGGAGCCCAGAACTGGACACAATAATCCAGATGTGGCCTCACCAGAGCAAAGTACAGGGAAAGCAGAAATTCCCTTGACCTGCTGGACACACTCTTCTTAATGTTCCAAATTCATCAGGTTGCCTTCAATCAATTATGTTAGCACTACAAAATTGCAGATTGTTTTTAAGTCAGAGTCCAGTTCTATACGAAATTAATTTTTGAGGTATTGAGGAGGCTTTGCATGGACTGTGAGACAATAGTTTTAAGAAAACTTAATAGTTTTAAGTAATAGCTCATGACTCCTAAACCATGTACACAGATTTAGAGAAGTTAGCAGAAATTTGAAGGAACTGAGGTGAACTTTATTGATATCAGGTGACTGAGATTGGTTGCAAATAGGAAGTTACAAAACACTTGCGAGTTAAATGAAGTTATTAGGGTAAGTAGCCTTAATGGTGGTTGCAGAACAAGGATGACTGGGCTTTGTGGGAAGAGGCTTATGTAGATGTATTTAGTCTTTAAATTAGTTTTCTGTTGCATTTTAAGTATGCTCTGTGTTGTGTTTGGACTGTCAGAGAAAAGTTTTTCTGATGTATTTCCATACTTGTCATGGGCTGAACAGAGACCAGCTTTGCAGGTGCAGTGTGAATGCAGCATGTATCTTGAAAAGGTAACAATGTCCATAACCAGCTGAGTAAGAAGGTGGTAAAGAGTACCTACCTGCTGCTACTTAGCGTGTATGCAAATGTGCATGTTTTAACACTGCCTTTATTGCTGTATATGGGGATAAGTAACTACATTCTGACTCATGTGAGTGGTAGCTTTTATTACAGCACTGCATAGAAAAAATGGTAAAATGAAACACTGCACTCAGATTTCATGCCAGAGTGTGAGACTTTAGCCTTCTTGCTATAAACCTACTCTACCTGCTCTTAAAGCTGTTTTCATTTGTGAATAGCAATGATGCTTAGGACAAAGTATTTGTCATTTTCTGTTCTGTTAGTCTTGTGCTTATTTTGGTGTTTTTTGTAGTGCTATTAAGCTCATACTGAGCTCTTACTGTAAGCCTGGCATAGTATGAACATATTTGGCTTTCCTGCTTACTAGGCCTTGCCTAAGAAAGGTCATCTTAATCCTGCAGGTCTCTATAGCATCTGTTTTGGTTCTTTCTACATATTTCTCCCTTGTTAATTCTGAATTGTTTAGAAGATTATGATTTGTGATTAAGACTAATACCCATGAGTCTAGATACTGCATTGTTTCACTGCTTAGTGAAAGTGCATCCCTTGGTATAGCTATGTTTGTAATGCCCAGGGCAAGGGCATCCTGAGAACCATGAGTTATTTAGCAGCGCTGGATGCACTGGCACACTTGGTCTTTCTCCTCTTAGAAGCTTGTGAATAGTGGCATTATGCAGACTGGAGAGTTACTAGAAAATCTCCAAATAACAATGTTTTCTGATGATCAGTAGTAGAAAAATATACAGAGGAAAAAGGAACAAGGTATGCAGAGCACTGGAGACTGTGTTGACAAATGTGCTGTCAGGAGAGATTTCCTACCCTTCCACAAAGGTGATGAGAAAAGTCAAAAATCCAGATAATTATCTGTTTCAATGCTGCAGACTTCTGTTGAGGCATGTATTTTATGTCATGCTATTTTATAATTCTCACATGTGGTTCTCTCTCCTTACTTGTGCACTTGTTCTAGCAGTGATGCCATACAAGAGTCTTTTAGTTAAAACTTTCAAGAAGTCCTGACAGGTGTAATGAAAGTGATTTTTGTTGCAAAATCTGCTTTTGTTGGAAGGGTTCTCTAGGGCGGGACAGAATGGCAGTCCAGACTCATACTCAGACATTAGGCAGCTTACAACTAGCGGAGTTTATTAAACCACATGGTTTTTGGTCTTTTATTTTGCCTTCAGGAAGGCCATTAGGTGCCTTTCTGCATCTGGGCCTTTGGAGGCCGCCTGCGCTCGCAGACGCAGGGCTAGGCCGTGGACCTGAGGAAAGCTGCGATCACTGCTGCCACGGCACTCGCTTTTCCCGCGTCTGCCCAGGGCCGGGCCGCTGCGGGCGAGGTCAGGGAAGCGACCGCCGGGGTTTACGCTGCTGGAGGGCCCGGGGGTCTGACAGAACTGGCTACAGCGGGGTCCCTCAGCAGGCTGGGAGGAGCTGGCGGGCAGGAAGTGAGCTCAGGCGCACAGGAAATCACGCCCGCGCCGCGGCCTGTGTTTGCGCTGCGGGCAGAGAAAGGAGCGGAGCGCCTGCAGCGGCCCAGCCGAGCCTGCCGCACGCAACGGGGCCGAGCCATGTCTGACCAGGTACGAGCGCCGCTGGCCCCGACCGGCCGCCGATTCCGGGGCGAGCTGCCACCGGGCGCGGGGAGATGGCACGGCGGGCGGCGTCGGCAGGCCCGGCAGCCGCGGGGGCGCGGGAGGAGCTGTCTGCGGGCCCCGACCTGCTGCCGCGGGGCAGCCCCAGTCCGATCCCGTGCTCTGTGCGCCGAGCCGCGACCGCCCGTGAGGCACTCTAGAGATCTTGCTCTAAGGGGGTGCGTGTGTATGCGCGGCAATCTCTGACCTCGGCAAACAGCTCCCCCTCCCCCTTCGTACTCTAATCCCCCTTTCCCTTCGCTAAAGGTATTTTGTGCGGGGCGCTGGGGAGTGCTCCAGGCAGGGGATATTCGGAGACCCCTGGCCAAAGCAAGGGTGGCTTCATGGGGCTCTGGGCCAGGATAGATGCCCGGGCAGCCCCGGCCCTGGAAACCTGGGAGTACAGTGAGCGGTAAGCCGTGTTGCACAGCTATTGGCTCCTTTAATTTTCCATGTCCCAGGCGTGTGGTGGGATGCTCTTGCCCCGGAGCAGGCTCTGTGCGGGTTACGCTAGTCCTGCCAGGTCCTGTGTTTGTCCTAGGAATGCAAAAGGAGGGGGAAAGCCCGCAGACTCGTAGCTGAGCGTTGCTTACCTGTATTAAACGCCTGTTCTTCACAAAGACTCTTTCCTGCCTTCAATCTTTGTACATCATTGCGTTCTTGTCAATTCTGACTTCTCAGCTAGGGACTTAAGTTACTTATACCGCAAGTTCCTGACTTGCTTGCCGTGGCATGTATACAGTCATTTGCTTACAACTCTTGCTTCTGGCTGTGTGACCTGCTGGTGGAAAGTTAAAACAGCATTCCGATTTTGTGTTTCACTTTTCTTCATATTGCCTTCATATGGCAGTGTTTTCTAACTTTGTCAGGACGATTCGACTTCGAAAATATCAATGTCAAGTATCTGCAAATGTTTCTTGCAGTGCCGTGGAGTCAAGAATAGTACTAGTGCCAGCCAGGAAGTTAAAAGACAAGGCTAAGATTAGTAGAGTCTGTATCTGCTTTGAGGAATAGCCTTGATGCATTATAACTCCTAAATAGAAAACGTTGCTGTATGGATTGGTGATGATCTCTGCCGACTTTCCAGCACAATACAACTTTATGGGTGAAAATAGTGCTGCTGCCTATCTCTGCGTATGAGAGTGCAGCTAGGAGTACAGTTATTGCTGACACCCATTAGGACATGTTTCCCCTGTAGCAAAATAAATTAAAGTGGATGCGTTTTAAAAAAAGGCAAATTCTAAACTAGATTTTGTAGACTGATCTTTATGTGACCTTCTCTGTAGCTTGCTGCAATTGGGAGCTAAGATATGTTTTAATACATAGCGGCTCTCCTTAGGTAAAAATAGCCATGAATGTCTCTTAGTATAAATAAAGAAGCATATTTATTTAGTTACTTTATTACCAATAGCAAATTAATTTTTATGATAAGTAAAAATACTTCCAAAAAGGGCAACATTCAAACAAACATGGCTGCTTGGTGGCATCTTAGTAGAAACAAAAAAGAATTGATTTTTCCTTCCCCTCAACAGTATGAGGCTGGTTTTGCTTTCGTTGAATCTACACGCTGGCACTTTTGTTCCTTCATGTACTGCTAATGAAGAATGCTGTAGTTTGTATGCATTCTTCCTCTCTGGTAACAAATGTGAGAGTTTATTTGCTCCATTAAGATGTGTTGTAGTCCTGTTACTCTAGTAATTGGGGGTGAGTGGGTGATTTTATTTTACTTTTGATGATTATATTTAGTATGTTGAGTGTAAGGGTGGGGGTTTAGTTCTTTTTTTTTTTTTTTTTTTTTTTTTTTTTTTTTTTCAGTTTTGGACTCTGAAGTTTGAGCACTTCAGAAAACTGAAGAAGGAAACTTGCAGTATACTGCCAGTGTTTATTTTGTCATTTCATTAGTTGCAATGACAATACCACTGTATTTCATCCAAGAAACTTTGGGTGTTTTCTAGTGTCATGAAATTAGTGTTGATAAATAAAAGTGAAATAGTATTAGGAGCCTTATGTTGTGCTTAGAAAAATGATGGAGAAACTATGGAAAGAAGGCCCTAAAGCTTTAAGCATCTAACGAAGAGTTGGAGTGTTGTGGTATTCCTGATTTGTTTGTATGGTAGGCTTTTGGGTTTCTTTATAATGCTTCATGAGATATGCTAGACCACCACTGCTTTTCACATTACAAGTAGGTCTGGAGGCTTGCTGGCAGATCCAGGATTTTATTAAAGAAGGCTTCTAGTTTAGTAACTTCACAATATCCTTGCTTTCTTTGTTGTCAACTGGTTTTGTGTTGGCATTACCATTTGTCATTGAATAGCACTATAGTTCACTGAAAAAATGCAGGGAGCTGTTTCAGACTTGTTTGATCTTGTGCTCTGATTTAAAATAATTTGCTCTTTTTAAAGCTTCAATTATTGGCATTGTCAACATGGATTTGATGTTATTTCTCTTTTACTGAAATTACATCTCTTTATAGGGCTTTAAACAAGTATATTTCTGTTTCAGGACTGCTAATTCCATTTACTTTTTCTGCTGTTTGCTGCTTCCTCTATTCATTTTTAGTGCAAGAGCCCTGTTTCCCCACGGGTAGGAATCAAGCATCTTATGAATCATTACTTTCCACTTATATTGGCCAGAGGCACTGTCATAGTAGCAATGGTGATTTGTCATACCTTATACAGGATGATTCGTTTTGCAAAGCTAAGTAGGTAGATCTGTTACAACGCACAGAACTCTGTAAGCTACTACAAATGGCTCTGCTTCTGCCTTACTATGCTGCAGTGCAATTTGGTTCTTATGCAAAGTAGACCAAGACAGTGACTGACCTGAAATGTTGTGTAGAGGGACAGGATGTTCTTATAAATGCTTCCAGTGGTAGCAAAACAGGAGATAGTTTTGAAGTTACAGAGTCACTTTGATTCCTAGAGGTTGGTATGGACAATAAAAATTATGTTTCTGCAAGTTATTAGAACAAGTTGCAGATTCTTGTTTTTCCTTTTAGTCAGGAGTGGAAAAGAGTGTATTTTTATTCCAGAAAATAGTTGCATGAGGTTAGATTTCAGATATATTGAAAGGGAAAAATGTGGTGAGCAGCGCAGTTGCTATGCCTATATTATCAGCTAGGACTTCTTTAACACTTAAAAAGTGACTTGCTTGGAGACCTAAGGGTAAATTTTACTTTTAAAAATAGTCAAACCAAGTAGACTCTGGTTCATAGAGGGTTTTTCTGTCCGCACAGGAACTGAATGTGTCTGTCTTGAGGTATTGAGTCAAACTGATACAAAGACACTGGAACAAGTTGCCCAGGAAGGTAGTTCAGGAGATAGTCAAGGTGCTCAACAGGGCTCTGGGCAACCTGATCTACATGAGGATGCCCCTGCTTACTGCAGAGGAGGTTGGACTAGATGACCTTTGGAGCTTGCTTCCAACCCAGACCATTCTATGATTCTCTTTCTTTCATCCAAACTGGGATTGGTACAGGTATAGTAGATGTTTGCAGGCTTTTCCCCTGCCTTTCTCTGAACTTAAAACATTCCATAAAGTTGTGCATATTTAACCTCTTTAAGGAGGGGAGGAAAAAAAAAGGGCTTGAAAAGGCTTGTTTGCCATTTTAATCTGGAGATAGAAACCAATCTGGATGGACTTAATACAAAAAGCTAGTATGTTTTTGGTGCTTGATCCTAAAGTTCCAGTCCAACCGTACAAGGGACATTTCTATATACTTAGTAAAAAGTCCCTTTAGAGCTGGGGAAATGTTTGTAGTAGGCACTTGCACATATTTTTTTATTTTACCTACTGTATAAAAGCAATAAACTATGAAAGGAAAACTTAAATGTGATCAGCAGGGTATCCTTGTTTCTTACTACTTGAGAAGATTTCTTCATTAAGCACTATCTGGACGAAGTAGTTCCCTGTGTAAAATCCCTTTGTACTGCACTGGTACGTAACTAAAGGCTTGGCCCAGAATATGTAGTGACAGACAAGGGATGGGGTTATTAATACCTGATCTCTCTTGTCCTATCTATCAGCAGCTAACATGAAAACTTAGATGTCCTTAATATGTGTCTTATGGAGCATAATACATGAATCGTTTTGTAAGTTCTATTGCTCAAGTTGTTGAACCAAACTTGGTTTTATGATTAATTCTTATTCTGGAAAGATACACAGTGCTATAGTTCTCAGAACTGCGACTTGTAAGAACTTTTAAAAGCTAGGGCCTTAAAACAAACATTCTAGAACGAAGCAGTTGCTTGATGTTTCCCTGTAGAAAAGAAGGTGACTGACCATCTTTTTGAAAGTAGTGACTATTGGGGGTGCAGTGGACTGAGGAAAAATGCTTGTGTGGTTCAGTCTACACTGATAGTGTCACAAGTGCTTTCTGCTTACTCTCTTTGATGTTCTTTCTTCTGTCAAGTGTCTGAGCAGGAACTATAGTTCCTGCATTTCTTTTTTTGCAGTCTGTTGGATAGGAATTAGTGGCATGAAAATGATACTACTTATTTTTGCTTTCATTGTCTACATCCAAATGATCCTTCTCTCATCTTTTGCGTTCTTCATGGTGTTTCTTTTCTGTGATTAAACTTTTTATAGGTAGAAAGACAACCTTTCATAATACTCTGCTACTGTTTTCACACACAGGAAGAAATAAGATGCTTTGAATAGTCTGCTTTAATGCAGTAGAAGGATACCAGGTGTCATACTGCCCAATGAAAATAATGAAATGTTGAACGGATCAGATTTTTTTAAATGTGTTTCTTTTAGGAAGCAAAACCTTCAGCTGAGGACTTAGGAGACAAGAAAGAAGGAGAATACATTAAACTTAAAGTCATTGGGCAGGTGAGTTTTTAAACAACTATTAATGATATTTGGTAGAGAGTTGGGTTTTTTTATTTTATTTTTTTTTTATTGTAGAACTGAACAAATGAAAGCTGATACTTTCATATTTTTTTTAATATCAATCCTTCCCTGCTGTAAACTACTTGCTAATTGCTGGTAGTGTGTACTGATATGTTCTCTGGTGTGGTTCTTTTTAAAAGCTTGAGTGTTTTATCCTTGTGACTCAACATTGGGTCCACGTAATCCCCATCTTGCAAGCAGGGCACCAGATGCATTGAGAGATTAATTTATTCAAGGATATGGATGAAATTACGGCAAAATTGATAAATCCAGGTCTTCAGAGTTCATGCAGTACACTAAGTATCGGATAACTTTCATGGACAGGGGTATGAAGGGGATTCGGTTCTCTGGCGTGTTGTTAGATGTGAATGTTGGATTATAAATCTGAATTTAAGTTATGCTGGAATGTGAATGTCAAAATTCTTCTCAAACAGAAGTCCTTCTGTGCAAAGAACTTCTAGCTCATATGACTTAACTCAGTGTTGTTTGTTGGAGTATAGATAGCTTGATTGCTGTGCTATTGACTGGAGACTGATGACTTGAAGTAGGACTAATGCAAACTAGCTGACCTCTTGCTGGTTTAACTGGTAGTCATGAGACCACAGTCAAAAACTAAATGTGACCCACATGCTTTTTGCACAGAACATCTGTTTTATCTGCAGCCGTTTTGACAGTTGTAGTTACTTCGATCTTACAGCTGGTAGGAAGAACTAGAATAAAGAGAACTAAGATTTCTCCTGAGGTTAGTGTTGTGTTGCCAAGTCTGTTTGTATCCTAACTTCTAGATAATTAACTGAACAAGAATTCATGTATCTATTGAAGTGCAAGTTTTAACTTGTCTCTTTTGGAATCTTGGAGCAGAAGCGCCCTGTGTATGTATGTTTGTATTTCTTAAGTACATCAGCTGGGTAAAGATGGAAGCGCAGACTGAATCGTATATGGTTTTAGTATTTAAATCCAAACCATCCTGAGCCTGAGGCTATACCATGCCATCTGTTTTAAAACAGAGTTTCCTGTGGAAGTGCATGATGAATTTAGTGACTGATAAATCATCCTGGAAGTTCATGTTGTGATGCTCCAAGGTACACATGGTGATGGTTCAGCTATTTTCCGTGTTAGTTTGACATAAGTTTTTCTTAATTGAAGTCTTAAAATTAGCATCAAGTAAGCTGTTACAAAGAGAGTAACTTTTTTCCTTTCTATTCTTAGGACAGCAGTGAAATTCACTTCAAGGTGAAAATGACAACACACCTCAAGAAACTCAAAGAATCATACTGTCAAAGACAGGTTTGTGAAATAGCGGCTCTCTGTCTTTGAAAGAAAATGTAAAAGCCAAACACTTCAGCTTTATTTTTCTCACGTTTCAAATAAAGATATTTGTTGAGACAGTCAAACTTCGGACTAACTTGGGCCTCTCAGTACAAGAAGGACATTTTGCATGTCCATGGAAGGTCAATGAAGTCAGTGATGGGTCTGGAGAAAAAGTCTTAGGAGGCATGGCTGAGGAAAGTAGGATTGTTTGGTCTGGAGAATAGGAGGCTGAGGGGAGACCTTATTGCACTCTGCAACTATTGAAAGGACGTTGTAGTGAGGTGGGTGCTAGTCTCTTCTCCCAAGTGACTAGCAATAGGATGAGAGGAAATGGCCTCAAGTTGCACCAAGGGAGCTCTAGATTGGATATTAGGAAATATTTATTTACTGAAAGAATGGTCAAGTATTGGAACAGGCTGCTTAGGGATGTGGTCAAGTCACCATTCCTGGAGGTATTCAGAAAACATGTAGGCATGGCACTTGGGGGCATGGTCTAGTGGTCATGGTACTTTTGAGTTGGTAGTTGGACTTGATCATCTTAAATGTCTTTTCCAACCCAAATGGTTTTATGATTCTAGTTACCAGTGGGACAGGAGATATCTGACAGTACAAAAATAATGAATACCTTCATTCCTTTTGAAAAGTAAAGGTATTTCTAGTTTAAAAAGTGGTGAATTTTGTAATAAGTTAAAATTACTGTTTGAAAATACATGGTGGCTACTCAGAAGGCATAGATGTTCACATTTTTAATGCTAAGGGATGCATCATTATTGTAAAATCTCCCTCCTGTCTCCAAGTGCAATTCCCCTGAAGCTGTAGTGGATAAGAGCAGCTTTGGGCACTGTTACAGTCATTAATGTGGTAATAGATTTACACTGCCTGTTATGCTCTATCCTAAATCTGCAACATCCATTGTGGATGTAGGTAAATATTAACCGCTGTTATAGAACACAAAATATATCTTCATTTCTAGACTCTGTGGCAGCTGTTGTGAATTCAGTGCTGCTATTTCTAGAAGTCCTGGCCTAGTTTACCCCCAGCTTTGGGGACGGATGCCTTGTGTGGTATTTTCTTGAGTAATTGTGTTAGAGTTCACTTCAGGAGATACTAAGAAATAATGCTTTTTCTTAATACCTTGAGACAAGTTGAACTTGTCAATTGAGTATTATTTTGTACAGTGTTGGGTTGGTTGGTTTGTTTTGTCTTGTTTGTGGATTTTTTTGTTTGTTGTTATCCTTCTGGAGCAGGAGGAAAGAAAAGATCAAACACCAGATATGTTTGCCAAAGGGGAGTCATTTAAATTACAATTAATGTGAAAAACTTGCAATTTAAAATAATATCTTGGAAATAATTCATGCAGCAGTCCTGCTGACTGGTTAAAATGCATGAGTTTGAAGGGGGGGGGGAGTTTGGTGGTGTGTTGTTTTGTGTGTGGTTTTTTTTAAAGAAATAAATAATTGTTTTAATGATCACGGCTTTATCTCCTGGGCTGAATTCAGGAGAGTCTGTAACTTCCTCCATCATCAGTCAGTGGAGTTCTTGATGTCAAGTAGGCTTTTCTCCAAAAAAGGGACTATGAATGTTTCTTCCAAGTTGGCCAGAGCGATTGTTGGAACAGTGTGAAGAGCTGTTCTTTCCTGTGAATTTCTCTGCATAGTTATTTGTACCATGGTGCTCCATGCATTACTTTGTAGTCTACATGATTGCAACAGAACAGCTGGGCTCCCTGTGTAACAGGAACTAACACTTTCTTTTTTGACTTTCGTATGTTTTCAGTAAGATTTGTTTGTTTGTTTTTTCTTGAACAGCTTTTTTGTTTTCTTTTGCCTTTAGGGTGTTCCAATGAATTCACTCAGGTTCCTCTTCGAGGGTCAGAGAATTACTGATAATCATACCCCCAAGGAGGTGAGTTTCTTTCTAGAAAGAGTGGTACATATTTCACTGGAGAAAGTAAACACCAGATAGGTTAGTTTTTCTGTTCTGCTAGACTGTTAACCAGAATGAAGGTGTTTCTTAAATATAGCAAACATTTCAGTCAAAACGGACATTTTAGTCAAATGTAGTCCATATAACTGGAGTCTTTAATAAGGCTGACATACAGTTCAGAAAGAAACTGATTTGACCTCCATGTGTAATACTGGCTTAGAAGAGATGGTGCAGTCACTGCTTGCCAGAGAAAAAAGAAACTAGGGAAACTTGCCACACGCTGAGTTAGAACTTCAGTGTGACTTTGGAATAAATATGTATTTATTTCACATTTATTAGGGTGTAAATAAACTGAAAACAGATTACTTTTCCTGTCCAGTGACTTCCACCAATTGTTATGGCAAAGCAGAAAGAAACACTGTTATACTGTAATGACCTTCTGAAAAATCAAACATGTGTTGTGAAATTGAGTAGCTTACCCTCTCTGAGAGAACCTTTGTAAACAGGCTTTGAATTGCAAGCAGTAGGTCTTACCTGTATTGTGAGCCAGTTGTGTGCTGCACATAATTCACGTGGCTGTACAGCTGGTGCATTCACTGGTGTGTTGGTTACATTCCCCTGCATCTGTTGCTGAAGAAGGAATTTAGAGAAGGGTATAACTAGCAACTTCCAGGCTGGTGTGTGCTGTTCCACAAGTGGATTTAGACTTCACTGAAACTTTTGTTTTAACTGAGGTCATAGTATCATAGAATAGTGACTATTTTTTTTAATCCCTTTGAATTAGAATGGAACAGAGGAATAAATCATTTTATGACTTATCTAGGACCTGCTCTGAATTCAGTACACTAGATTTATAACAATTATATGCTGTTTTTCTCTGTTCTCACAGCTGGGGATGGAGGAGGAAGATGTGATTGAAGTTTATCAGGAACAGACGGGGGTCACTCAACAGTTTAGATCCTTCTGTTTGTTTTCTCCCCCTTAATCCTTTTTTATTTTTAAATAATAGTTCTTTTGTAATGTGGTGTTCAACACTGAATTGAAACTGGCACCCCATCTCTGGGAGTTTTATTTTCAAACGTCTGGTATTTTGAATTCTTGTGCTCATTATACATTGTTTCTGTTTTAATTGTGCTGAACTTTTGTGATCCAGCTGCAGCCTTGCTTCCCTCTTCCCTTCTGCCCTTCCCTCTAGAAATATATGTACACACATGCATTTGTATGTTCACTAGGTTCGTGCATTTCAGGCACGAAGGCTATAAGATCTGCCAGGTGGGCGAGTGTTCTTAATGACTTCCATATCTGCCCTGAAGTTTTGATGTGTGACTGTTTCACTCCTGGACTATAACTTTCAGTGCGAGATGAAGTTTTCAGAGAACTAAACTGTGGAGAAATGTGTATCCATAACTCAGAGCTATTTTGCTTAAATTGTGCTGATGACCCTACAAAGAACATTACCAAGTTGGAAATGGAAAAGCTAGAACTGTTGTCATCTGTATCTTGCTCCAGAGATGGCTTTGCTGAAGACATGAAATTGAAAACCCCAATGATTCTGAAGTCTTGCCAGAAGAGCATTTTAACTTCATATAGCAATTAGAACACACAGGTATTCGTGCAAGAATGTGCACAGCAGATAACTGGTTTACTTTGACACTCTTGTTTGTATCTTTTGGCCTGGGACGTGGGTTTTGAATGGACATTGTCTGTACCAGCTTCATTTAAAATAAACAAGAAAAACAATTTTATAAACAACTTGCATTTTCTTTTCAAATACTTGGAAATGAGCAGAACCATTAAGAGTTACAGTTAGGCCATGCTTTTCCAGTGAATATGCATTGAAGCCAGAAAATAAGTGTGTTTGTGTAAATATACCTCATTTTAAATACATAATTTTTAAAAACACAAACCAAAACCAACAAAACCCCCAAAAGAACCGGAAAACCTAATACCCACTGAATCTACAGGTTTTTTGTATTTGACCTTGTCAAATTCTTGATCTGTTTGGTTTGCAGGCGACTGTTTGAGACTACTAGCTGTTTCTTTTCTTGTTCAAGAATATTCACATACAGTTACTTACATCTTCATGCATAGAAGGTAAACTGAAAAGTGCAACTTGGAAGGAAATACAAAGATGGTTTTATATGAAATGCAGACATTTGATCGTGGTACCATGGATGACATGCAAGTGTCACGATAATTTTTCATGCATCATTATGAGCGTCCACGTCATGTTCTAGCTAGTTGCAGGTTCTGAATAGTTGGTTTAAGAACATGTTGCTGGATGTGAAAGCCCATATGGGAGGTTATGAGCAAGGTTATGTGGAAAGAAAGTTTTTGCACTCTCCCTGCTTCAGTCTTTCAGCAGATATAAATGGGCCTTGTTCCTGATTTGGTATGATAAATCAAGCTCACTATTAATGCCGTCTCATTTAAAGACACATTTTAGTGCTGGCATACTTTCACAAATTGCAGATTTTGAATTACTAGTTTTTTATGACACTTGCCGTGAAGTTAAAAGTACATTTTCTTTAATGCTTGTGGTTAGTGACCTGTTTCTTAAAACTTTTGTACACATAATTGCACTAAGCAGTTTTTATTAATATTAAAACTTATGTTTACAAAATGTCAGAATATGGGATTTTCTTGAAGCATTCTATGTAATTCATGGGGGGAAGAGGGACTACTGCTGTGATGTAGAACAACATGGCTTCTTTGCACTTCTCTGCAATTGCTTTTATAAAATACTGAATATATCTGATTCAGAATACCAGAAATAAAACAGCCTTGTGATTATTGTCAGATCATCTTCCAATTGAAATTTGTGTAATGCTCTTGTTAGCAGACAAATTCTCACTATCCCTCTTCTGGAAATTAGGAACTGAAGCACAGGGGATGGGATTTTACTTGGGTCACTGTGGAAGCTGAAAGTGGAGCTGAGAAGAGAGTCTGGATCCCCTGGGTTCGATGCTAGTACTCTAGTTGCTGCGCCAGCTTTCTTTGCTTTTTTTCTCCTGTTCACTCCTAAGTCTTTTATATGCTCATTTATATCAGGTTTCTAGCTGAAGCACTGAATTCAGTTCTCTTGAGACTATGGAGGAGGGTTTCCTGCATAATGCAGTTTTAGTAGAATGAAGCTCAAAGCAGAGTTTTCTTCTTATTGTGTAACCTTGTCCTAAAAACTATCTCAATAGAGTGGGGATAGTACCAGTGACAAACTGATCTGACCTCTTTCTCAGACTTGTAAAGCCTCAGTACCTCAGTGGAGCTGCTGGTCTAAAGCAATGTCTGTGCTGATATAAATGAATGGAACTGTAATAAAATGAAAACTGTACTCTGTCTCAAAGATTAATATTGAGACCTGCTTGTAGAATGAGAAGACACGCATGCTACGTAGATGCACAAATACCAGTTTAAAGGAAGTTCATTCTTGGGAGTTGTACATTGAAATAAAACCTGAATTTTGAAGTCAAGGAGTAGGCAGACTTAAATTTTTTTGTTTCTCTGGAAGAACTAAACTTCTCAATTTTTTTTTTTTTTCTGAAAAGGTGGTCTGGAGTAGAATTTCTGAACCACTCATAGCTTTGAAGCACATGACTGGAAGTCAGCTTGGCCTTCACATATTGGAAAAAAACAGAAAAATAGTTCTTCCTTTTGTGATTTGTTTTTCATCACATGCTTACCTGCATATTGAAAGAACTGAGTTCATCTGTTGATGGCTGATTTTATATGTTTAAAAAAAAGCTGTCATGAAAGAATGAAACCATCTTCACTGAGTTAGTTTAATGCAGTAGAAGCTTAATCCTTGCTTTATTTCCAGTTGTGAAATTATTTAATGTTCACTATGGTGGTGTATAAAGGCTGTATTGGTAAGTCCACAGATTTTTAACACTAGTGTGTTTAAAGGATTTGCATGTAAAGTATAAATGTATATACATGATCATTACTTTCACATTTTTTTTTTTTACATTAAATGTGTAAATGTTAGCAAGATTTAGCCTTAAGATGACAATTAATGCTAAGACTTGGTCTGTCACAAATTCTGACTAACCATCTATTGTTTTAGCACTACAATTGTGAATTAGTTATCAGCTCTTCCTACTCTAAAAGGAAATTGTTTTTAAGAATACAATACTAAAATATCTTTGCACATCTTCTCTATGCGCTTTTGAATTGCTCTTCAGGTTTCTTTGGGGTTTTTTTGTTGTTGCTTTTGGTTTGTGTGGGGGGTTTTTTTGTGGGTTTTTTTGTGTGGTTTTTTGTGTTTTGGTGGTGGTTTTTTGTTGTTGTTTGTTTCCTTGTTTTATTTTAAGTGAAGGTCAGCTTCTGAAACACGGTACAGACAACTTTAGCGTCTTCCTCTTTTTTTCATCTCCTTAGCCTCCTATCCCAGCTTCTTTCATACTCCAGGCATTCTGCCATCTCTACCACTTGATGGCCTTTCTCCTCTACCCACATTGCTTTTTTTCTGTCTGTGTTTTTCTGCCTTTTAGAGACAGATCACTAACAACTATTAGTTGCTCACATACTCCTATTTAGGAAATGGGGTTTTTAATCAATTACAAATAGAAAATATTTTTGTAGTACTGACATTACAAATATTTCATATTGTCTCAAACACAAGTTTGTCTTGAACTGGAATTTAAAAAAATATATCTTTTTGGAATTTAGGTTTTGAGACAGTTGAAAGTGTCCAGAGAAGGGCAACAAGGCTGGTGAGAGGCCTTGAGCACAAGCCCTACGAGGAGAGCCTGAGGGAGCTGGGATTGTTTAGCCTGGAAAAGAGGAGGCTCAGGGGAGACCTTATTGCTGTCTACAACAACCTGAAGGGTGGTTGTAGCCAGGAGGGAGTTGGTCTCTTCTCTCAAGCAACCAGCACCAGAACAAGGGGACAGTCTCATGCTGTGGGGAGGTTTAGGCTCGAGGTGAGGAGAAAGTTCTTCATTGAGAGAGTTGTAAGCCATTGGAATGGGCTGCCCAGGGAGGGGGTGGAGTCGCTGTCCCTGGAGGTGTTCAAGAGAGGATTGGATGTGGCACTTGGTCCCATGGTTTAGTCACGAGGTCTGTGGTGACAGGTTGGACTTGATGATCTTTGAGGTCTCTTCCAACCTTGGTGATTCTGTGATTCTGAGTGTCTTTTTGAACTCCGTAGCTCCTGGGACTCAGGCTTTCCTGGTAGGATATATATGAAAACACCAAGAAATTAACAGATGCAGCATGAATGTTACTATTGCTACTATATTCCACAGTTGCATTATATCTTGAATTTCTGTTCTTCAGGCTGCAGAGACTGTGGGAAAAAGGCTTATTGTTACCATATATATTTAACAGAGGAGGAACAGCTGAGGTACTGCACATGTGGGACTTAGTGTCACCGGAGTTCCATGGCAGATGCACCAGCTTAAGTCTCTTTACCAGAAATCATCCATTCAGATGAATGATCTGCAGATACATAAACATGAGCCTTTTTATTGACCACCTATTCCTGTACCTGTCTTTTCTGGAATTGCAGAAGATTTCTATGATCATCTTCCTGCTGCTTTCTTTAATGGTGACTTCCTTACCACCTCCTTGTGCCTCCACTCTTCTGGCTTCTGTTTCTGTAAACTAAAATGTAAATTATTAATTGCTGTAGCAATCTTGGGTTTGCTGAACGTTCTTGCTAGAAGAATACTGGGCGCTAGCCCAAAGAGCTAAGCAGATTGCCAAAGCAGAGAGAAATTAGAGTATGGTACTGTTTAGTATACTGGTTAGTATATATATAGACACTTGGTATATGTCTAGTTGCTTCTGCAGTTTAGTACTACCACAAAACACCAAACCAAAATAAAACACAAAACACAAAAAAAACCCCAAACCAACAAAACACCACCAACAAAAAACCCACAACCAAACAACAACAAAACCCAAAACACCACAACTGTCTACTTTTGTTCATAGTATCTGTGGAGGGGCAAAAAGCTACATTATAATTTTACATGTGTGCTTTTGAGGACAAGAAGGCTATAGTCTGTGGGTACATGGTTTATATAAATATGTGGAGATAAGGGATGAAGGAGAGCAGAGGGACAGCTAGGAAAGTTCAGAGAACAAGAGCTTAGAGGAAAAACTGGAATGCTATGTGAAACAAGAACACAAACCAAGAAAAAGAACCTGGGCTATGCAACAAGCAAGAAGGTGATGGAAAGCTTTTGCTAAGATATGGTTGTACATGGAATGGTGATTAAAAATTAGCTATTTTGCAGAATTTATACTTCAAGGAGCATGACAGAAAATTAAAGGTGCTCATGAAGTCAAGAAATATTCTTATTTTGGGAGCAGGAAGTTAAGGACAATCCAGCCTGCTTTACTGAGATCTCCAGGTTCTCAATCCATCAGTTTGATTTGAATAGCTTCTTGCTTTTCATGAAATAAAGTTCAGCAAGACATGCCCCTAATATCAAAAAATGGTTTATAAGATTTGTCCTTTATTTTCAGCCATCTGATTAAAAGGTGTTACCTTCTAATAACCTGGTTCTTAAAAATGCCCATGACCATGGTAAGCTGCAGCTCTTCAAAATCACCCAAGGAGGTAGCTCTGTTCCCCAGTAAATACCATTCTTAACAAGCATAGGTGGTGTCAGAATGTGTTGTTTTCTTTAGGCAGAGCATTTCAAAAGGTGAGTACAAATATGATAATTATACCAGAACTTGTTTCTGATACTGATGGGTTTCCCAGAGCTTTGCTTTATGTATCTGTTGGCTTTGTGTTTGCTTTTGGTGTTGGGGGCTTTTTTTGTGTTTGGTGGTAGTTATTTACTTGTGTGGTTTTTGTTTGGTTTGGTTGCTTTTTTTTCTTAAAGCTATGTCCGCAGAGGTAAAGAACAAAAATGCTTTTACTGCAGGGTTTTTGTTTTGTTTTGTTTTGTTTTGTTTGTTTGTTTTTAGTAAAATTATTCTGTCATTAAGGAATAACCTACATTTTGTAGCAATGTCTATAACCATGAAACTGTAACCATTATGAGCCTTTTGTCAGGGAAAATGCCCAGTAGTAGGTTTGATGTCGTATGGAAATTGTGAAGAAATTGGAAATTGTATAAAATCAGTTGGAAAGCAACATTTGCTTAAATGACTGATTCAGTGTCTACTGATTTTTTCCTTAATGAGTTGGAAAATCATGATTTTTAGAACAGATTCAGAATTCAGATAAATGAATGAAAGTTTGGTTGTTGTGTTTGGTTTTTTTATGAAGTTAAATTATTAGGCATACAATACTAAGGAAAAATCTAATGTGCTGCTAAAAGATGGAACATTATGAAAGCATGTTTTGGATTAAAAGATCTGCAGTTTTTAGAATCTCAATTGGAATTTGCCTGGGGGTACTGGATCAATTTGCTGGCTCCTTTAGAGTCTTACATGTTACTAGTTTTCTGTTACATTAGAAGGTGCTTTGTTGTATTTATGTGTCTTCAGGCTGGAACATTGATAGGTTTGGATGCATATGCCTGACTGACAGAAATCAGAGTCTACAGTAGTTCTGTTACATCATTCCATTCAAATGTTCCCTTCTCAGAGGAGAACATTATCCTCAACTAACCACATATCTGTGCTCCTTTTCCAGATCTGCCTTCACTTTTCCCATTTGTTCTCTTTGTTCTCATTGCTCTTTATTTTTCAGTTTCTATGCTTGTTCATTTCTCTTCTTCACTGCTTGCAGCTGCTACCTTTCTGCCTTTTCTGCCTTTTGTTGCCCTTTGCAGCTTTCTTACCATTTTCCTGGAATATATTTAATAATACACTTAAAGTTGACATTCTGTGAATAGTGATTTATCTGCTGTTGAGATTCAAAATTCTTGAAAGACACCAGCTTTATGTACTTATTAAAGTAGTTTTAATTTATGTGGTAAGTGTTCTACTGCTTTTCTTATTCCAGTATGTACTAACCTTTGTGATATCTAATGACTCTTAGATTAATTTCCTAGTATTTAGTATCCCAGTATGTTTCTACTTAAGCTATCTTCTCTGAGTCACTACCAAGTTCCTAATTTTTCCTGTATTTTATCTAAATGTTTTGAAATTGTAATAAATGAGTGAGAAGGCACAGATCTTTCATCTAGTCCTAGAAAACAGGATACTGAAGAAACAGGTAAAGTCGGGGGGGGGGTGTGGAGGGGGAAAAAACACAAAACCCCAAACAAACAAACAAAAAAACCCCCACCTGGTAGTAGACTTAGCAGCTAGAGGATTGCTATGGTGAAATACAAAGGTTACAAACATTCCATATTTCTGCAGTTATAAACTAGAACTGAGGAAATCTTTTCCAGGAGTTGCAGGGATTTAAGATGCAGCTCTAAAGCATATCGCATAGCTTCTTTACCTTGATTTGTGCTGTCCCTTTTAAAATAAGGCATTGGGAAGTGCTTCTGTGCTCCTTGGCAAAGTAACCTGACAGCCTTCAAGAGAGATGGCCTTATTCCATACCTGCTTCTATGAATGATGCTTAGGCATATACAAATCAAGGAAAAGCCTTTTGCTAATAAGGATAAATAAGTGTGGGGTGGGATGTGCTCAGCAACACCTGTGCTTGAGGTGAAAAATGAGCTGGGGCTGCTGGGGAGGTGCTGGGCCTTGTGTGGAGAGGTGCAGCCTTTTGAGGCTGTGGGACCAGCAGAGTGAGAGCTGGGGATGGGAGCCTGTGCCTAGGGGAGAGCCCTTCTTGTTGCCTCCCTGAAAGAAAGCCTCTGCTAGAGTGGTGATAGGGTGCAGTGAGAGGGATTTGGAGCTGGGAAAGTGGCTGTGAGGAGAGGAACTTCGCAACTCCCTCAGTGCTGGGGCACAGACTCCCTGAGGAGGCAGCCATGTTGTGGCGACAGAGGCAGGCAGCAGAACTTGTCCTGCAGCAGCAGGTAAGGACACACTGGGTAACTTCACTCTCTTCATACCCCTGTTGTGTGTGGGTTGCTTCAGCGTGCCTACTGGCACCTCCATAGCCTCACTGCTCCTGCCTGCTGCCATGTAAGTGCTGCTGGCTGTGAGGAGAGGAACATCACATCTCCCTCAGTGCTGGGGCACAGACTCCCTGAGGAGGCAGCCATTTTGTGGCGACAGAGGCGGGCAGCAGAGCTTGTCCTTCAGCAGCAGGTAAGGACACATGGGGTAACTTCACTCTCTTCATACCCCTATTGTGTATGGGTTGCTTCAGCATGTGTGTCTACTGGCACCTCCATAGCCTCACTGCTCCTGCCTGCTGCCATGTAAGTGCTGCTGGCTGGGATGACCATTGAAGGCAAGAGGCCCAAGCTGGGGGAATGTTGCAGCTTTCTGCATGGGGATGGTTGTAAGGAAGAGCTTTGTCCTCCCTGGAAGAAGAGCAGATGGGCTGGCCACTGCCACCTGCTTTGCCAGCTGCCTTCTCCCTGTTGGCCTCCAGTTGCCTTGCTCTGCCTTGCATCTTCTGTACACAGGTCTTTTTCTTCCCTGCACTTCCCTTCACTGTCAAATATGTTGTTGATCTGGGTGATGTGGATACTGTTCTGATTGTTCATCCAGAGTACAAACATTTCAGCCTAGAGGTAAATCTATTCTTTCTGTTGCTGTGTTTATTTATGTCATTTTTGTGGCTGGGGCGAGTGTCAGAACAAATCATAAATAAGATGAAATCGTAGTGCTTTCATCTAAAGCTCATGCTACATGAGAGAATTTATTCTATGATATAACTTTGTGACTCTTAAAACTTTTTTTTTTGTTCTTCCTCTTTCTTCCTCTATACTGTTTACTGCTCCACTTGAGATGATCAAATACACCAGAACTCTTACTTCAAATCTTTATGGTCAAAAAGGTGCAATAAATGCATCATCACGACTGTAGTGAGCTTCAGACAGAAAAGCTAGAGGAAAATGTTAAGACTAATGCAGGCAGCTATTAACCTGGCAGCTATTAACAGGCAGCTATTAATAAATTATCTTGTCCTGATCAATGGTACTGCTCTCCTAAAGGCTGAGGCTCTCAGCTCTGTCTAGATTAAATACTCACACTTACCATTTTCTGTGGGGAAAATGGTAGAAGGTCATGCTATCCATCAGAGGGAAGCTGCTGTATATGAGCCAGGTGAGTTGTGAGCTTTGTACTACCTCTGGCCTGCTACCTTCACATAAGTTTTCTCTCTCTGAAATTCCGCTCCCTACAAAGTGAGGCCCAACAAAATCCAACTTTCTGTTTCAAGATACGACCCTAATACAAACAGGCATTCCTGAATAACTGCAAAAGTGTTTATTGTAAGTGCATGTTCTAGCAGACATATTTGGGGATTTTCCACTATACAGGAGTGACCTAGAGAGAAAAATAATCTCGCTACAGTGTCTACTTTTACATATGATTTGTAATCCCTGACTTTTTATGCAAAATACAAAGGAAAAAACCCTACACTTACTTTAAGCGTAGTTTAAGTATTTCTGACTGTTCTTCTGCTGCATTTTGGATGCTGGATTCACCTTTGTCAAATTGAGCCTGATGCTTTAATGGCTTTAGTCTCCATAGTTCCCACAACCTAGGGAAAAAGTGTAGAAGTGTATGTGCTTGTGATATATGGTGATAAGTGATATCAATCTCCTGGCAAGCAACAAATGTTGAAATCATTGTACCAATTTGTTAGTTACTTCATAAAAGTTGCTGAAAAGAGAATATTTGTATGTCTTCAGGTTTGTGCACTAGGACTTCACAACAGCTGCTGTAGTCTGCTATTGTATGAGCACTCTAAATTAAATGTATTCCTTTGCTACCAAAATTTTGCATGAAAACCTGAGACATGAATACAACTTCAAGTTACTCTGTGTTATTCTGTGAAGAACTTCTTTCTAAGATCAAGCCTAAACTTCCCCCTACACAGCTTGAGACTGTGTCTTCTTGTTCTGTCACTGGTTGCCTAGGAGAAGAGACCAACCCCCACTTGGCTACAACCACCCTTAAGGTAGTTGTAGATGGCAATAGTCTCCCCTGAGCCTCCTCCAGGCTAAAAAGCCTCAGCCCCCTCAGCTGCTCCCCTTAGGGCTTGTGTTCCAGACCCCTCACCAGCTTTGTTGCCCTTTGCTGGACATGTTCTGGCATCTCAACATCTTTCTCAAATTGAGGGACCCAGAACTGGACACAGTACTCAAGGTGTGGCCTAACTAGTGCTGAGTGCAGGAGCAGAATGACTTCCCTGCTCTTGCTGGTCACACTATTCCTGATACAGGCCAGGATGTCATTGGCTGCCTTGGCCACCTAGGCAGACTGCTGGCTCATGTTCAGCCTGCTGTCAACCAGTACTCTCAGGTCCCTTTCTGCCTGATTGTCCAAAGGTCTTGAAGTATTTTAGAAACTCATAGTCTGATTTTTATTTTAGGAATGTCTGTGACTGTATAAACGGGAGGCAATGATTGTCCTTTTTTGCTATGAGTATGGCCCTTAGAGGTGTTTGCTGTGGTACCATTGCTGAGAAATTCCACTCCGATGCCTCACAGTGTTAGATAATGTGATAGACAATACTGTAATTAAGATACTGTAAAATAGAAGCAAAGGGATTGGAAACTTAGTCTCAGTCTTGTTTTCAGAACTGAAAAATTTAAATACCTGTTGTTTCTGTGTAAACATTTTCTTAGTAAATTTTGTTGCATACTCAAAGCAGGTTTCCATTTATGTAATACCAGACTAGGGTTTTCTGTCCGTTTGCTCAGCTGGATCTGTAAAAGTGGAGATCAGCCCTTGGTCAGGTTAGGCCCAGCTCAGAGTTGCACACAATATTTTTTTCTTGTTGAACATCTGTGCTGCAGCTGTGGTTCTGTGCCACTGGTCTCAGTAAGTAAGTAGCCAAATAATAGCATGGGAAAATAGCTTTAATTAAAATTTTACACTGAGGGGTGGTGTTGGCGGTGGAGAGTGATTGTGCTTAATTCCCTCACTCCAAGAGAAATTTGAAACTTGGTGTTGTATTCTTTTCTGGCTTGACTTGCAGATTTCTGATAGTCCTACCAAATGTATACTTTCTTAATGTGCAGAATGGTAAAAAAAACGTGTTTAATATGTCTTAGTAAAGATTAAATAAGAACTAGTGGTTACATACTCAAAAGAAAAACTTCCCAAAAAATATTAAAAAACAACCAACCAAAACCCAACAACAACCAACCAACCAAAAAAAAAAAACCCCACCACAAAATAACTCTTGAAACCTCAAAGAATTTCTAGGATCCAAAGGGACAATAGTGGAAGGGGAAGGGCCTTCAAATTATAAGAAGGTAAAAGGTCTCCTGAAACCTTGCATAAGGCTGCAGTCATAAAGAGATTGTTTTTAAATTAAAAGAAGTTTGCTGGTGACCTCTGAGCTGGACTGAAGTAGCTCAGCCAATGCTGTAGTGATGTCAATTGTCAGACCTCAACTGTTGGGTAAATTCATAACTAAAAAAGGCAATGGGATCTCTCTCTTCCTGGCAAAGCCCCAGGAGACAGCACTAGCTGAAAGTGCAAGTGATTAAACTGTAGAAGTAAGCAATTCTTTAGCAGAAGACTGTCTTTCCAATGTATATTTGAGGACACTACTTGGAAAATGCCTACTAAAAGAATGAACCTGGAGAGGAAGGAGCAGGATTTTCCCTGAAAAAAAGCAAACCATTCTGCTGTAGATACTCAGTGCTTTTCTCTGCAGAACTGTCTGTAATATAACATGTTAAGACACCAGTAGAGAGAGCCATTGTTTCAAGGATGTGTGAAAAGCCATATATATGGTAAAATTTGCTGTCAAGGCAAAACACTGAAGCGTGTTACTGTAAGTGTTCACACAGGGCTTTTTAAGCAGATAAAAGAGATCTTGCAGAGAAAAATCTTCCCCTCCAAAAGCCTCCACTCTCACCAAATATCTGGACAAAGTTACCTAATGATTCAATCCATGCTTCTGCTTTTTTATGTTTTCTGCAATGTCTAGCCTTTAATGACTTACCTGTGTAGAACTTCTCTCAAAAGAGCTTATAAAATGGAGGCAATTTCTTGTGCCATGAAATACTGGTCAGGAAAGGGCTGAGGGAGTTGTGAATTCCAGCTAAATATGTAGCTATGAGTCTCAGAGCTTATGTCAAATGCAGTAGGGATCAAGTTGAATGTAGCGCACACACACCATTCTTCCTGAAGTTGTCGGTTGCTGTTGAGATTTAAAAGTCATCAGCATCATTCAAAATGGTGCATCCTTAGTGTGGGGAAGTTGCTATCATCCTGTTACGAGCTTCCTTCTGAGAGAGTGCATCAGCTTTAATTTGCATAACTGATACTCAAGCCTAAGGAGGAACATAGCATTCCCAGCTGTTTGTAAAACCCACAACCATTGGCAAAACTGAAACAGGTTTATTTGCTTTTGTTGGGGAACAATGTAGTTGCCTGGCAGCTTCTTGGCCCGTGAGCTGCCGTAGGACTTCAGAGCTTGAACAAATCTCAGTGGAAGACTTGACTGAAGCTGCAACTTGCTGCATACTGAAAACTTCCTGAATTCTTGATGTTACGTGTCCTTAATTGGTGGAGGAACCCTTACCTTGCCAAGCCTTTCTAGTGTAGGGGTAATGAAATCTGAAACCAGGCAAGTTTTGCATGGCTCTGAATTTCATCACAAATCATATCTCGCACTTCTCATTTCTTGCCTGGGGGAGAAAAAACACCAGAATCTTTTTGTCTCCAAAAAATCAGGCAATGCCTGCATAGTTTCCTTGTGCTGGCTGATTATATTGACTTGATGATAATTGAGGAAGGTGTCAAATATCAGCTTGGATGCGATAGTAGCATGTAGAGCCCTGTACAAGCCAAGGCCAGCCCTGATGAGACTTCAAGAAGCAAGCAGTGATGGCAACATGAAAAACAGAGTTTTGCTGACATCTTGAGATTGTCACTGAAAGTTGAAGTGCAGATGGAACAGCAATGAAATGACCTTTTGCCAAATAATGCTGCTCCTTTAGGAAATACTGACTTTGAGAGATCCACTTCAGGTATCCAGAGTCAGCAGAATATGCTAAGAAAAGCCAAACCTATATGATGCAGGCTATGTAATAAATTATCAGTATTTGGAGTAGCCTTTAAATATTAATCTTTTTTCCCATTGACAACACAAAAAGGGAAACTCCCTAAGACTGTATTCTTTCTTGCATTTGTTTGAATCATCAGGAGCTCTTAAGCCTTGTATGAATTCTCACTACTACTTATGCAGGCTTATTTCATATTGTAGTAAGCAGAAATGGTTTAATATCACAGAGATGACAAGTTGCAGAAAGAATCAGACAACGCATCCATGGTTATTGCTCTCTTGAGCTCTTACTGCTTTCAGTGGCTGTTACCTCTGCTGCCTTTCTGCCCTCTTCTCCCTCACCAGAAAAATGCAGTCAAAAAAAGAGTGGTTTGGTTTTGTTTGTTTGTTTGACATAAAGCACTTAATGGCATGTATTGTCAGTTTCACCATCCCCCTCTACTGCTTCTGTAGTTTTATATCCACTGTGGCTTCACATAGTGCAGCTTAGATTGCAGTAATGCTAGGAATGATTCCAGCACCAGCCCTAAATTTACTTTATGATAGTGAGTGTTACGTACTATAGACTTACCTAAAGTCTTTCTTTTTTACCGCTCTGGTGGCTGCACTATAATATCAAGAGTGCTAGTGCTGAAAAAGTTACCACTGTCCAGCTGGCAAAAGTGTAGTTGGGAGGGGAAAATTCTGTAGTTGTCTTGCACTGTTTCTGCAACAGTGAATGGTAATGGGAAGGCACTGATGGAATTACAGTCATGGGAGACTTCTCTCAAGTTATCTCAGCTCACTGAGTTTCTGAAGTATCACACAAAACCAGTATGGCATATAATGAAAACCATTTGTTTATATTACTGGAATCCAGCGATATTTTTGGTGCTTTGGGATGCATCTTATCTTTCTTGCCTCTTTTTCAGTCTTTTAAATGCATTTCACCCTTGCGTGACCTTAATGATTGCCTTCAGCAACTTCAGCTCCTTACAATAGTGTATGCACTGCAGGAACTTTGCCTTGAAAGATCTAGGGACTTTTTGGAAGGTTGTTGTAAGGAGAAGAAAAGGAAAAGAAACTAACATAAAAATGAGTTCTGTGGAAACAGCTCTAGAGGGAGTTTTCAGAGCTGAGATGTACAGTCGTTATGGGCTTACTAACAAGAAATTCTGTATGTGTGGAGTTCAGAAAAGAGAAATCAACTATGAGATGAAACCCATGCTGTGTGAAAAGGTGTGCTTTAGGAACTTCCCTGATGTGAGCAATGGATTGCCAGGAGAGTTAAGAGATTTAGCTAACAAATGCTGGAGAGTAACTGGTGAGAATGAAACTCCCTCACTAATGCACTGCAGTGTTTTCTTTAGTGTTAAAAACAGCAGGAGAGAACTGGTATTGCTCAGTTATAGCCTGATACACATGTGGAGGTTTTGTACATGTGAAGTACAAAAGGGAACGTGTGGCACCACTTCATCAGTTTCCTTTGTTGTATTACTCTCTTGTGTTCCTTTCGTCTTCCCTTGGACTTTTATGCCTAAGGCTAGGCCTAAGTTACCAAAAGCTGCTTCAGTGCCAGCATAGCTTTCTGTGTGTGATTTGGGTTGATGGTATGTAGAGACTGACCCTGCAGTGACCAAGCATCAGCAACGGGCCAGCAAGGATATTATGGTTTACCCCATATTTTCACTTTCATTAATTGTGTGACAAGGCTGATAAAAACCTCAGTTTGACTTGAAGGTCACTGCTGCCTAAATGTAAGCATCTGAGTTGCATTTCCTTGTGATGGTGTAATGCTGAGCTTCTACTAAGTCAGTTGCTTGGAACAGCAAGCTCAGCAGTAAAAGCTTCTTAAGAGAAAGTCTTCGAATCTGGCAACAAAAGCTCTAAAAATCAGGTAACTGCAGAAAAATATTTGGCAAGAACAAAGGCAAGTGAACTCAGTTGAGATACTAGTATGAACTCAGTTGAGATACTAGTAAGAAGCTCCAAAATTGTGGGGCATAGAAGAGTAGCTAAAGAGTAAATAAAGTTTTTCTTGTAATGTCCTTCTCAGCAAGAAGTGCCTTTCCAGATTCAATGTTAATGCTGCTTGACAGACTCTTGATACTTAAGACTCGCTTAAAGGTGGTTTGTGCCTTCCTCCTATTTGATCAATGAGGGAGACTTAAACCCAACAAAAAAGTTATCATGAAACTAGTTCTGGAAAACATGCAAAGTGTGATCATACAGTGACTAGTTTTACAGACTATTTTGTAAGAGTACAAGGGGAAAAATGAATTTGTCTTTTGTTCAAAAAAGTCAAGGTATATCTAGATAAAAAAAAAATCTGAATTTCAGCTTTTGAGTTGCATCTGTAACAAAAAGTGTGTTTACTCACAAATTGCTGAACTGAAAAAGACACAAAAATAATAAGGGTAGACTTTCTCTGACTCAAGTCTTGAAGAACTACATTGAGCATTAAAATAAATTTGCACTATCAGTCTCCTTAGACGTGAGCATTGCAAGGCTTAATGAGAAAGTACTGAAGCAGAATGACAATTTCTTATTAACTGAACAAGACTTGTCTAGCTATTTCCACGCTGCTTTTGCTTGCTCATTAATGACCTTCTGCACTATAAAAGAACAAACCAAACGCTCAAAGCCCCTGGGAAGACCTTTTTATATGGTCTATCAGATGTTAAATGACCTGCTAGCAGCAAAGAAACAACCCTGTGAAATGCTGATCAGCATTTTTGTCTTGTTCTTGTGCCTAGACAAAAAAAAGCATAATTGATTAAATCGTCTGATGCAAGATAACAAATGCAGGTGACACAGTAAGCCTGAGTCACTGATGTCTGCACTTCATTCCAATCAAATCTAAATTGACTTCAAAGTAATAGAGTCACAACTGTAAGTAGCTGAGAAAAGATAAAGCTGTCAAACTTTCCATGAACACCGCTATGAGTGAGTGAACTGCCTAGAAAGAAAATGCTTGCTTGTTATTGACCCATCAATCTAAAACAGAAGAAAGTGTAGCAGGAAGGAAGAAAGTTAAAATAGCATGGATGTAAGTGACTATTTTCTTCATGGGCTGGGTGGGTACCTCAAGGAGTGAAATAGGTTCTTGTGTCAGAATCTGAGCAGCTTCTGGTAGCTAGAGCTAACAAGCAAATGCTGGCCAGGTCTGCTTTGCTAACCTGGGGCTCACCTCTGCAATCACTTCCTTACAGCTCTGCAGAATTACAATGAATTCTTAGTAGTTTCAGGTTATGAGTAGCCAGATTATCCAAAACAGTACTGATTGCTGTGACTGGGGAACTGATAAATTTGGTTGTGAATTCTTGGCAGTGAGTTAACTTAATCTCTAGTGGTGATTCACTGAGTTCAGTGAACTCTGCTCAAGCCTTGTCTATCAGTATAGGAGATTACTGTGGTGGTTGAGGGGAACAAATCAAAATAACTTGAGAATCAGAGCTATATGTACTCAGTGCAGTGGAGTCTTCAAGCATACATCATTTTCTGCTCTGACGGTCCATGATGCTTATAAAGTTTGGGAAAATAGAACTGAAAACTGTGATGATTTCCAAACCTCTTAGTAGACCTCAATTTTGTCCCAAACAAATCTGAATTTGTAACAGTTTTAAAAATGATACTAAGTCTGAATTTTTATTTTTGGTGGGTTGGTTTGTTTGTTTTATCTAAGTCGGGAACTGGTAGGCACAAGAGGAGTTACTTCACTAGACATCCGTGCAAGTCTGTTGAATCAAGCAATATCTAGGTACCTGTATAAAGTCAAAATAAATGCCTACACAATCCTCTGTGGACTGAGATTAGTGATTTAGCTTGATATGAAATCCCTATACTCTAGCCTGGAAATCTTGCAGCTGGAAAAGAAATGGTATTTAATGATAGACCAAGACTTGGTTTCAACAGAAGCATTGTCAGAGCCAGGGACATCAGAGCTTGATTCCAGAGCATCAATTAAAAAAAAAAAAAAAGTGTTTTTATTTATTGGGTGCTCAGACTTGAAGACTCCCAGGTGCCTATTAGTCGAAGGGCTTGCCTGTACAGCAAACTTAGTATGCAATATGTTGGAATATGAATTTACAGTGCACTAGCTCCTCTGTGCTCCCCCTGTGTTTGGATATTTTTAGCACACAGTAATGGTGCCTTTCTCTATGTCAGTTCATTTTGCTTTGAAAGTAAAGCAAATCACTTTCTGCTTAATGCTCTCATGGTGAATGAATGCCAAAGAGTCAATGCCCTCTAAACTTCTACCCAGGCTTCCTCCTCTCAATTAGTGCTAAGGGTGATATTTAGTAGGATGCCACCTTTGTCCACGAAGATGGCAACTATGATCTGTTTACTTTTCTAGAAAGGATGAAAATGGTATCTTTTCAAAAGTCCCTGTATTTTGGGTTTCAATATGACTTTGGTTATGCAGGGGTTTAGAACAGGGAGCTTAAGTTTAACTTGGCTTTGAGAGTTCTTTTCACTAATATTTTACAGCTGACACTAAAATACTGTGTACTTGAGCCTGGCCAAAAGGTTTATATGGCTTTTCAGTGAATTAAATTAGACTGAGGTTTACTAACCATCCCTCTTCACTTGGCTAGTTTTAAGCTCAAATCAACTCAAATAAATGCTTTTGTTACCATATATGTATGGAAGACCTGATGTAGCATCAGGGTGAGAATAAAGGAGAGGGCATGCAGGTATCGCTCTGTAGCTTTGTTTGGGGATTGTGTGGCAGTGCTTATGTTTGCTGTATTTTGAAGCTGTGAACCAAAGGCATAAGGTACCTGGACAACTTTCAGTTTGCTCAGAATACTTGTCATGAAAATTTGGACAAAGAAACTGTTAGAGAAGCTTTGAAAGGTGGGTTCTTTGGGTTTTCTCTTAGAGAAAGAAAAGTGCAGCTATGACTCTTTAGCTACTATCTATTTGGGGTGGGAGGGTGAGGGGGCCAACACGGAACAAAAGTCTTGCTAATGTGGTCGAATTCATACTCGATCTATTCTCCTTACTCAGAAAATTCCTTCACCCTCATCGCTCTGAAAAATTTACCAGCTTGCATATAAACTACAGGAACTGACTGTGGATCTTGCACATTTCACAGAATTGATGTTACTTTGCTATTCTGCTTCAGGTATCCATGGTATGTCATAGGAATGCAGCAGAGAGCCAAAGTCTGACTTAGTCTGTTTATCCTGCAATAATCTGAGGCTTCCAGAGAGGGAATCCTGATTTTGTGGCTCTTGAATTTGTTGAAATTTCAACAAATGGTGCTACAGGAATTCAACTAAATTTCCCATAACTTAACTAGCTCATTATTGAGAAGGATCTACTTTGTCTGGTTCTGCTCTCCTGCATGGTAAAACAAACAAAAAGAAATGCAAACACATTAATGCTAAAGTGAATTTCTCTATTTTCCCCCTAATCTGTTATTAAGCAAGTGAAAATTCTTCTATCTTGTTAGAGAACTAAAGTGGGCTGAAGGAAGTTTTGCAGCTCTGACTGCCATATGTGTGTTCAGAGAAGATTTAGCAAGCTTATGGGAAGGCTGGGATGCTCATGGGGGCCTTCTTTTGGAGTCCACAAACACTGTCCATTGCAGAGCCCCATTCTGTGGCAATTCCTCCTTAATACCAATGCCAATTCCTCCCAATCCCAATGACACTGAAGGAGATGAAAGGTGACTGGATATCAACCACAGTTATCTTCATGGGATGACTGTGGTGAACCAGACAGCACTAGTTATTGCTGGGGACTGGTTCTATGATGTCTGCAAATACGGGTTTTCAGATAGAGCAGATCAGGAAAAAAACATGTTTTTTATTTCAGTCGTGCTGGGAGAAGGCTCTCATCCAAGCCAAATTTTGTGTTGATCAGCTGGTGTACACAGCTTGTCTCTGCCTGTGGTGTTTGTAAAGCCATGGCTTGCATCGCCGTGCTCACAAAATATTTGAGCTCCTGATCTCCTGTGTTGTAACTCTGGTGAGGATACGCCTAAAGGAAGTGTCTGCCCTTCACACAAGGACAGGGTAGCTACAACAAAAATTGGATCATCAGTGTTAGTGAGGTAACCCTTTCTTCTGTCCAGAGGAATTGACTTCCTACTGAACCTTTGGCTGTGTGAAGGGGAAAGTATTTGACCTTAAATGACTTGCCCACAGACCAAGAGGAAGATTGTCAGGCTAGGTCTTACAAGCAGTCTGGCTCAAGTCACTAGACCATATGTCTGACTCTCTCCATTCATGCTGAATGAATTCTCAGACTGTGCTACAGTTCCTCCCTTGAATAATAATCTTTAATGAAAGGAAAATTTAAAAAACAAGGCAGTGGTAGATAGCACGGAGAAAACATTGGAAAGTGAAGAAAGAAATGTCTGGGAGTAAGAGCAATGCCAGTATTCCCGTGTGAGTGATTCAAGAGCTTTCTGACTGATGCAGAAGCAGAAATTCTACTTGCTGCATTCTACAGAAATTCAGGCAATGTGGGGAAAATGTCAAAATTGAACAGTAATGGTCCCCATGTACGTTCTGAAAACGATACCCCCAGCTCCCTCTAGCTAGGTGTGAGGTGGTCTCCAAGATGCAAGGTGCCCCTTTACAGATTTATGCCTGTAGTTAATTAATGTGAAATCCTTCCAATCTGAACTGACTGGTAAAGAGAAATTAATAAATCACTGAGACGCCGATCTCAAAGAAAATAGGCAAAACTCCCAATTATATCACCAGGTTTATCTGTGCCAGGTTTGCGTGAATGTGCCTTTAGTATCTACATCAGCTCCACATCTGCTGTTCTTTTCACCTAAGCACAAATACCAGCAATTCTAGTAGCTCTTAAATCACTTTTTCCTTCAGACTGTGTGTTTTGTTGTAACTACCTCTACCTCCCCTGATCTATAGTGAGGTCAGACGCCTGTGAGATACTATGTTCCGTCTAGTATGTGCAACTAACCGCTTCTGATTTTAGAGAACATGGTTTTAATTAGCTCTCTTCCTCTTCTCCGGTTACTGAACAGAGCTAGCCTCAGGTGGAATTTTTTAATTGTGCTGTTGCTGTCTGTTGCACAAGATGGAGTTCTGTTTCATAAAGTATATTTGATACAAAACCCAAGATTTTTGTAGCAGAATGCAGGGCTGGTTAAAACTTTTAAAAGTTGTACGAGCAGTTGTTTTTCACGTGTGTAGTAATAATGTGCACAGAATGTCAGTGAGATAGTGTGCTTCCTCTCTGTGTTTGTCTAATTTCACTCTTTTAAAAAATTATTTTAAACCAAGTTATTTGCTGACATGCTTGCATGTGGTTGTGCAGTGGTGGTGCTGGAGTTGCTTATTTCTGCTATGTCTTTAGAAAATGGTTTCCCAAGATATTCAGGGGGAGCCGCAGAACTTTCCCTCTCCCTTCTCTCACTGGCATCAGTTCTCATGTTCAACTGACCTTTGGCTAAGTTACCAAGTTTGCTGTTTTGTCAGAAGATTGATTTAATTTTTTAAAATGTTTTTTTGTTTGGTTTTGTTCTTTGTGGGATTTTGTATGTTTATTTAGTTTCTGCTGGGCTAGTTTGCAGCATGGTGAGCAAGCTGACGGACTCAGAGAGAAGTTGGGCAAATGACAGGTCTGGCATAAACAGAGCAGGGGGAGCGTGTAGTAGGTTGGAGAAAGATAGCAATGTGGGATGCTGGTTTTGGTGTGGCCAGGTTTTACACTGATTCACTGAGCTGCACTTGAGGATTGTGAAGGGGCAAGCTGTCTCTCTCCTTGTTTGTTTGTTGTTTTTTTGTTTTTATAGCTGGGGACAAATTACATAGAAAAGAATTCTTTTTATCTTAGAAGTAAAGCCAAGAACATAGTTGAACGCAGTACTGGGCTATGAGGCAGCAGTGACTGGAAGATCTGACTGCTGACTTCCTTTACAGTGACAAGCTTATCAGCCTTTTGGCCAGTGTGGGAGAGAGCAACCCTCAGCAACTGCAGGGACAATTTCTTAGGCACATCATGTTGGTGCGTTTTTTTGAGTTTTATATTTCTTTGATGGGTTTTGTTTGGGTTTTTTATGTTTTGGTTTTGTTTGTTGTTTTGGTGGCTTGGGGTTGGTTTGTTTGTTTATTTATTTTTTTTAACTGTGCTCTAAGCTATTTAAATACACTCTGGGAAAAACTATCTCTAGTTTGACTATACCAGCCTCTTATCTATACAACCCCCAGAACTTCCTATCTCCAAAGCAGTGGTTTCCAAGATTTGGGTGGGTTCTTGTGAAGATAAATCACATCAGAGGCATGACCTTTATCCTTTGTGTTGTTTAAATAACTTAAATATCTATTGACTTTGTGCCTTGTGATTTCAGCTGCTGAAAAGTGAACACTAAAGAAAGGAAGAGTTGACCTACAGTATCACATTGGTGATATCTCCATTTATAGAGCTCAGTAAATACAGATGGCATTTTTCCAACAAATTCTACCCCCAGCCTACTATATTCTGGCTGGGTAGTTTTGAGAAGGAATCTGTGCATCCATATGGAACCTAGCAAAGGAAAACTGTCTATTTAAAATGGTAGCATTTTTCAGGGAAGACAAAGATACAGGTGGAACAACTGGGAGCCTCCTTTACCTGCAAATCAGCATTCCCTAGTGGTACCCAAAAACATTCTTTAAATCATTTGCCTGTGTGTTTTGCATCTTTGTGAAGGTTTTCTATTGGAACAGAGGATGGAGTTGTAACTGATCAAGTCAGGAAGGTGTAACCCAGAGCACTGTACTCAGTAGATTAAATGTAATTAACTGCTCTTAAAGGACAGTAGCTTCAACATGTTACAGAAAAAGTACAGCAAAGTACTTTGGGACTCCACATCTTCTATATTTACAAAATGGGTCCACTCTCATGGAACTCTGTTCTGGAATAATCTAATCAAAACAAAGCCCTGTATTTATATTTGAAAGAGAGATGGAAACCAGTATTTAATGTAAGCCATCATGATGCAATGCCTACTTGAGTGGAGACACTGTAAATCTGTAACCAAAGAACTGATTAACTCACCAACACTGATGTGCTAACTCCAGTCTATTTACTAGGCTGTTCAAAGATCAGCACTAAATTTGGGGCTCTGGCTCAATGCAGGGGATTTAGAAGCTGTATTAATTCCTTGAATTTTGTTTTCCTACAGGAATATTATTTATATATTTAGATCATATAAACTGGGTTTTGTGTTGCCCTTTGCATTCTGAAAGTGCAAATATTCTTGTTTCAGTAGTAGATAAAATGCTGCAGCTTCATAATAATATGTGAATGTGCAACAACATGGTGCAGGAAGAGGACATTATCTTCTTTCCCATTCCTCTGAATTGATATCAAACTGTGTCTCTGAAGATTTCTTTCTGTCATTTCAGACACTGTTTGTGCAGTAAGATCTATGGAGAGCAGATCTTTGCTGTGTTCTCGGACTATGAGATCCATTGTTTAAGGTCTTTACATTCCTCTCAGCATAAGGTAGACTGTTAATACTGAACAAACATATGGAAGGTAAAGTGTAATCTGACCTCTCTAACATGACTTGAGCTAGCAAAACTTTAGTTTGGAAATGAAGTACTGAGCTATTGCTTGTTCCCAACTTTGATATATTTGTCTGTCATCATTCTATATCTTTACTTGAGCATTTAAGTAACGCTGATAAAGAACAGCTCTCTGTGAAGGCATCAATTTCTGCCTGGTTGCAGACATCACTGTCTGGTCAGGACATGGGCAGTGAGCAGAGTTTTTGCCCAGCTTCTCAAATGTAACCTCTTATGAGACCTGTTTTGTGCGAACTGCTCTGCTATTTTGAAATATCTTATCCATCTCACTAGTTACTGGAAAAATCAGTCAGCTGTGGTGTGTGTTGTTGGTTTTACTGGTTTGGGTATTTTTACAAACACAATCTTCCCCTGAGTTGGCAAGTTTGTCATGAAGGTAAATGACAACATACTAGATAACACACTTGCATATGTGGTACATGTGAAAAATAAACACGTTGTCTGTATGTCTGAAGTTCTGAGGCTCTCATTTCTTCTGGACAGCTGCTTACAAAGATTGTAGTTTTCTGTAAAAATTACTAGAAAGATTTCAGAGCCATGGTCTATAGTGAATGACATCTAATATCTGAAATATTTTAAGAAATAGTTCTCATAACTGCAAATAGGAAAAGTTAACTCCTGAATGTGGCTTGATAGTCAGTCTGTTTGCTGGCTTTGGATGGTGATGCAATGTGACTGTGAACCCGTTAGCTGCAGTTTTGCCAGGCAGAGGCAGCTGCATGTGACTAGTGAGATGATCCCATCTATAATTTGCTTTTATAGCTCAGGATTTGTTTTTGTTAATATTTAACATAGAATAGAATCATAGAATGCATTGGATTGGAAGGGACTTTTAGAGGTCACCTAGTCCAACTTTTCTGCTGAAAGCACAGACATCCTCAACTAAATCATGTTGCACAGAGCCCCACCAAATCTGACTTCGAATACCTCCAGGGATGGGACCTCCACCACTGCCCTGAACAACGTGTTCTAGTGTTCCACCACCTTCATAGTTGAGAATTTCTTCCTAATGTCCAATAGATAAAGTGCTCTGAATTAAATGGCACAGAAATACATATTATTAGAATAGAATAAGCCAGATTGGAAGAGACCTTCGAGATCATCGTGTCCAACTATGCAACCAAGCACCCTATCAAGTGTCCTCCTGAACACCTGCAGTGACGGTGACTCCACCACCTCCCTTGGCAGCCCATTCCAATGGGCAACCACTCTCCCTGTGTAAAACTTCCTCCTAACCTCCAGCCTATACCTCCCCTGGTGCAGCCTGAGACTCTGTCCTCTTGTTCTGGTGCTGGTTGCCTGGGAGAAGAGACCAACCTCTGCCTATCTACAACCTTCCTTAAGGTAGTTGTTGAGAGCAATAAGGTCACCCCTGAGTCTCCTCCTCTCCAGGCTAAGCAACCCCAGCTCCCTCAGTCTCTCCTCATAGGGCTTGTGTTCCAAGCCCCTCACCAACTTTGTTGCCCTTCTCTGGACACGCTCCATCAAGTCAACATCCTTCCTAAACTGAGGGGCCCAGAACTGGACCCTGGCCCCTGGCATCTGTTTCTCCCTGAGAGCTTGTGCTGCAAAATACCCTGCGAGTCCATGAAGCAGTAAAGAACTAGAAGTAGGGTGTTTGTGTTTCTGTGGTTCCACACTACCATTTGGCTTCATTCATATCAGCAGGGAAGGTCTTGACAAATTCTGGCAGTCTCTGGAAGCAGCAAGTTTTGGATGGTGTTGAAAGGTCTAGTGAGTGACCGTGGTAATACAATTGCAAATGAAAGAAAGTATTCAGCTGGCATGCTAAGCTTCTGTCATGCTGACAAGTACATGAAAAAAGTTTCAGACTTTCTGCCATATCTTACCCTGTGCATAGCATACCCCTTTGATGCATATCCATTTTACTGCTTCTTGATCCTGCTTTACCTTATGAAACTTTTCCAAGATGTTTTTTTCTTACCACAATTGTTTCTATAAATTCCCTTTCCAAAGTTGTCATCTTAGGTTAATAATGTAAACTCTCCCAACTTGAAAAGTATAATGTTACTATTTTGTATTTTTATAAGCACTGTGTACATTTGTGATACTAAAATAATCAGCATGAATAAGCCATGAGCTCATTTGGGTTATAGATTCTAAGTGTCATGACCAAATTGCCTTGGAATGGGTAGCAGTTTGCAGACTGCAGGGAAGTACTTGTCTTGCCTGCTGCTGCTCACACATAACAACTCTCACTATCATAATGGTTTTGAAAGAAGCTTAACTGTAAATCACCACACAGTTTGGATGTACAGTTTGCTCAGGCTGACTGGCAGCTTTTGCATAAAACAGGCCCAGAACTGGAACAGCAAAACTGTTGCAGATCAGAAGTGAGCTGGGTTGGCACAGAGGTGTGGGGAGCTCATTTAATGCAAGTTGTAGCTGGTAGTATCAGTCCTTTGCTTTCATGAGCATAGAGCTTCACTTTGCTGCCAGCGTGGCAACTTCCCACTGGGATAACATAATGCAGCTGCAAGATCGTTTTGGCTCTGTGCTAACTCATTCCCATACCTTTTTTTTTTTTTTAAATAATATATCTCCTGCCTTTCTCCATCCAATCATAAAACCCTTTCTAACATTTGTTCTACATTTAAGAGCTAGTAAGGGCATGGCAGTTGATAATGGAGCCAACACCCTTCCATTAAAATGTGCTTTTCAGCAGTGAAATATGCTGCCTTTTTTTGGAATAGAGTTGATTCTCGGTAGTTAAATTTTGGTTTTATTTGTTCTCTTTCTCAGCTATCCCTCATCTCACAAGTCTGGCTAGGGTACAGCTTATCTGTTGCTGTGACTATTCATGAACAGGACTTTTGGAATGGAATAATAATCTACTTTGTCTTGACTCTTTTAAGGGATATGAAAAGGCCTGAGAGACACTCTTGGGATACAAGGTTTCTTCAGGATCTTGGTCCTGCCTTCTCCATATAATTGGGACTAAATTTTGAGTAGACACATAGTTATAGGTGCTCAGTTTGGTGTGGTTGTCACAATTGCTTTGTAACAGAAGTATCGATGTTGTAATTCCTATATCAGTTATGGTAGAATGAGATTTGTTGCTGTAACCTTAACTGAATTTCTATTTGCTGGTTAGCTTTTAGACTATCAGCAATGCAAAGAATTTGAAGATATTACAGAAAGCTACTTCCTTCTTTCATAGCTTGAAACCTAGAAGAACTAATTCAGCTTTTAAAGTCAGGACAAAGCCTTCTTTCAAGGCAATGAGGAATCCATCAGAATAAGGGCAAGGCAAAGGTAGCTAACTACACTCTGGCTGCAGACTTCTTTCCTGGAATGTCCAACAAAAAGCTCCCCCAGCCCATCCTTCCTCGTGCAATTATTTTTTTCTGGAATTTGGCCTTTGAATTAAAACAGTTTTGATTTCTTGTGCAGAAGCCACCAATATGGAGGAGTATAAACTGCAGCACTGACAAATGTTAGTGTCTGCAGAGGCTGAAATACAGGCCAGAGTGGCTGAAAACTGCCCTCTCCTCCTGCTTAATAGTTCCTTACTTTAGGATGGTGCATGGACCAGTGTGCAGAGGGAAATGAGAGGAAATGTTTTTGTTAGAGTCAGTACAGATTTCAGCTGCCCTTAGTAAGATCCATTCCCCTCTACTGGTAAGTTGTTCTGTTTCTTTTCTAATGTTCTTTCTCTGTCCGTGCCATGACTAACAATTCTTGTTAAGGAAGATCTATTTCTGCTACTTTTGTTGGTGCCCTTGAGTTATAGGTTGGTTGGGGAGCCTGATCAAGACCTGCGATTAAGACCTGCAAATGATGTGGGAGAAATTTCTTTGTCTTGGTTTTCTCTAAGTCATCTCCGGGGCTCGCCTGCAGGCCCTGGTCTTTGCCTTGTGCCTTCCGGCTCTAGATAGTGGGAGGGTCGGAAGGAGGCAGGGGTCAGACGTGGAGGCCCCGGGGTAAGAGTTAACAAAGCCTTTAGGAAACAGAAATTACATTTGTAAATAATGGTTCTGGTTTGCAAAAAACGCTGGGTGGCCTGCCATCAGGAGCAAACTCAGTGCCTTGGTGTCCTTAGGACTGACTGAATATTGGAAAATTAAGCTTTTGGTATGTATTTTTGGAAGAAGGTTTGCCCCTGTTCTCTTCACAGCATGGAGTAGGAAAGCAGCAAGAGTTATCAAATAATGTGTATTGGAAATAGCCGGTCAGCGTCTGGAGGGTGCCAGGCCGCAGCCATCAGCATGTAAAGGCAGACATCTGCAGGATGCTTTGGGTTCCTGAGATATTTTTATGAATGAAAGGTGCTTATGACAGGAATGTTTGCTGAAATAGGCATTGCTAATGGAAAGTCTCCTTTATCTTCTCCAGTAAATCTGCCCCTGACAATAAATGTTTAGTAACATTCCTATTTGGTTGTACTTGTTAAAAGTGGTTGAACTAATGATCCATGATCCAATAGATCCATTTGCAGTGAATATCACTAAGGGTTTAGTCCTGTGTTGCTGATTTAGCAAGATGTCTGCTTGATTTACTGTGTTTCACTATTGCAGTTGTTGCTCACTGCTCAAACTGGATGCTCAAACTAGATGATTTACCTGGTACTACTGAATGTAGCCCACCTTTCAACTGCAAAAAGGAAATTATTTCTTTGCATGTATAAAAATTAACAGAAGTCTCACATGCTCTTGGAAATTAGTAAATATGTGTGTGAGAAACAGAAATTTGAATAAATTGGTCTTTATTATGATTTGATCAGATAACTAATGCATGTGGTAGTAGCTGTGGAAAAAACTGTTAATGCAAGTACCTAGTACCTGTGAATACGAGTCTGAAATTTGCTTTGGTCAGTAATACTTGTGGACTCAAATAGCTTTTTCCTGCAAATGTTAAAGAGAGGTGGAAATGTAGTCAAAGCAAATTTGTATCACACTTCAAACAAATACCTGTGGAATTCTTTCTATTTGGCAAATGAAGCGCTCCTAATCACTTCAATGGGAATCTGTCTGGTTTAAGGAATGCAGTATTCTGACCTACAACCTCTGCTAGCACTTACGTAATGAGACCCACTGAACCATGTGGGACTACTTATGCACAAGAGTAATTTTATGGACAAATTTGTGCAATATGCTGGTCCAGGATGGTGGTTATGACTGCAGTCACCTATTTTTGATCACAAAGTAACAGACTTATGCATTAGGATGGAGTGGTAGTGACTCCAAGTCATGTTTTCCTGCTGCTATATTGGAGGTGAGCTCCTCTTCCTTACAATGCAATGCTTATAGAGGACAGTTGGTTTCATAAATCCTGAAAAATCTTCCAGTAGCTATTTAGTGACCTTTTTTCCCCTTGGATTGAAATGGTCTGCATTCCAACAGCTTCCTATAATAAGAAATAAATGCATAAATAAATAAGCACACGCACACACACCTTGCCCTTCTGCTGTTGCTCAATTGTTTGCTTTGCTAGAAAGTTCTGCAGTTCAGAGTAATGATAATTGAAGTGGGTGGAACTGTGTAATGAGAGAAAGAACTGCTTTTATGAGACATTTCTCTTAAAAAAAAAAAAAAAAAAAAAAAAAAAAGGCAAAAAAGCTGTTGCAAGTAGCTGAAGTAGCCTAAATAGAGATTACTGATTCTCAGTCCTCATCTTTTTTCCTTTTCTTTTCATGTTTCATAGTAAATTAGGTTAGTTTCCAAATAGTACCTCTTTGGTAAGATCATGCACACATCCCATTGTAAGCATTCCAAATTAAATCTGTACCTTAGCATCTATTTTCCTGCCTGGTGTCCTTCACTTCTCTCTGTTTAATCTGGCTAAATGTTATCCAGAAGTTTTTATTAGGAAAAAACCTGTTTCCCCAGATGAGACTTGGTGGTTGTTTTATCCTGTGTGTTCAGGACTGCCTACCATAGCAATCCCACTGAAAATTTCATTTTCTTTTGAATGTGACTGGGTAGAGCTTAATCTGCACATCTGTACAAACTGCAAAGTGTTCTATGTGAAGGCAATGACCAGAGCATTCTAGACAAAACAGGTCCAAGTTTCTGCCAAGGCAATTTGTAGAGAAGCAATTTCATTTATTAAACTGACTGACACAGCTGAAGGAGGGAGAATAGATAAGCTCTGAGTCTGCAAGGCTTTCTCCAGCACTGCTAATTACCTACCCATTTAATGCAATTGGTGCTAATGTTTTCCTGTAAATGTTTTATATATTACTTCATACTGAATTGTACAAAAAGATAGAGCTTGTACCTTATTATTAATTTCTTCAGTCAGAGGTTTCATGTGAATATCTGTGAAGATTGTCACTGTTTTCAAAAGTAACTTAAAGTCCCCTGTAAAGAAATGGAAAGTATCTTCATTGGAGCCTATGTACTTTTCTTGGTGTCTCTGCTTTATAGAGTGAGTTTTAATAGGATTAGTGTTTAAAGCAAAACCAGAACAGAAAAAGTAATCAAGCTAGACTGACAGTCCTAGAAAGAGAAATCATCTGTTTTCTGCCTTCTCTAAAGGGGACAGTATAAGGTGTCAGTTCCCAGGTACACAAACCTACTAATAATGCAATCTTAGACTGCTGTAAAGAAGCAGTGTCAAAGGCAGTTGTGTGATGATAGGCTCAAGTATGAGACTGGCCAGGGTCTGGCTAGCTTCACACCGGTGAAATAAAATCACATCTCAGAACCCTGTGGAGAGTCTGTCCCCTTGTTCCTGTGAGTGGAGGTCATACGGGGGTAGGATGCATCTTCTGTGTTTCTCCTTAGTGAGACTGAATTGGGAAATTTGATTATCAGCAGAGGGAAAGCAGCTGCCTCTAGCTGACCCCAGTTAGTGGCTCCTGAACATACTTAGACAGGTAGACTCCATATTAAAAAAACTGGCTGCACTGAGAACAGGGTCACAGTCACAAACTCTTGTGGAAATGACTCAACCCCAATTTTAATGTGACAGTCCATGGACAAGAGCTACCCCTTGCATCTTTCATCTGAGACCTCACTTCTAAAATTCTTGCATTATCTCAATTGCTGTGTCTTGTGTGATAATCAGGTGGTGCTGACAAACTCAGGAATAACTTGTCAACTGTATGTGTGGTTTTACCCACTTATTAAGGAATAGTTCACCATAGCTGCTCAGACTTTCAAGAAGGAGGCAGTGTATCTTCATAGTTCTAAATAGGTTGATATAGGTTGTTACTTTATAGCACAGAATTAAAATACCATCAATTATTTCTGTGTCTTTTCAAGTATGCATACCTTTTCCCACAATCTACTAACATAAATAAGAAATGCACAATCATTGTATAAGAAGTGTGTTCTACTTATGAGCATATTTTTATGCATATAAAGAACTGTTCTAGTCACCTTGAAATTTCTCTCCAGAGAATGGCTGCTAAAATTTTCATGTGCTTTTGCTCTAAAAACTAGAGGGCCCTGTAGATAATTGTCCTATAATAATAAATATAGAGACTTTGCCTTATCTGTGGTACAATAAGGAAATTCTTGATATTTTTATAGGCTAGTATCATTTACATTTTTGCAGTAAAAGGGCAAACTTAATATCTGTGACCTGATGACTACTCCTTGTTTTTAAAAAAACCTTAATAAATCCCTTGTGAATCTCTTGGTTAGAATGAAAGAACAACAACAACAAAAAAAGGTGCTCCACTGTTCTTTAGTCAAGTCTATTTCTGAATACTTAAAAACTGTAATTAAAATTGAAAGGGCTTTTTCATATTCCAGCATGGAAGGAAATCTGTGTTCAGATTGTGACTAACCTGCAAGCCTTTTTTTTTTTTTTTTTTTTTTAACTGTTGACTCTATCTTAGTCTGATATTCCAGAAGAAACAATCTTGATCAGGTGTTCAGTACAGCATGGAAAGCTAGTCTTTCCATTAATGAAAGTCTCCTTAAAAATTAAGTATTTTGAAGGGTCTTTGATGCCATGCCTTGACCTATCTAATTTTTAAAATTTTTTTTTTTTTCCCCTCAGATGAAATATTGACATGAATGTTGTACTCAACACCACTGGTTTTGGTGTAGGTTGACAATAAAAATCAGATTCCTTTCTACCTTCATATACATAAAATGTCTGTTAAAAAAACCCAAACTAGCAAACCAAAACCCCTAAACCAAAACATAAGCACATCATTGCAAACGTGAAATTATTTTCTCCAAGATGAGTGTCATCCTAAATTTAGCACATGTAGTATCTGGAAACAAAGTATTATCTGTCCACTCTCCTTAGCTTCTATGGTATGGCATTAAAGAGCCTCAGTTTCTGGAAAATACTCTAATTTTTAAGGAGATTTTCACTAATGGAAATGTTCTTGCTTTTGCAGGTGTTCTGGAATCCTGCAGGAACTGCATGGCTTCTTGCTGCAGAATAGTGTATGAGAAGCCCCCAGTGAAGACTAGCTTTCTGTGCCGTACTGAACACCTGACCAAGATTGTTTCTTCTGGAAGGTTGTTTTGCCTAGCCCCTTTGACACTATTCATGTGCATATAAGGTTTGTAAATGAGTAAGTTACAGTTTAATGTAATTATTGAAGATGTTTCTTAGTAACTGATCAGAGAAAATATTTTGCTATTCATTCTTGCCTTTCAGAGCATCAAAAGTCAAACCCAATTCCCACTGCAGTCCAGAGTATGTTTCCTGCTTGAGATTACGTCACTTTAGCTTAATAATGTACACTGTGCAATAGTTTATTGCTGTGGTTTTAAACTATTTCAGTGGTTGTAGGAAATCCTGACTTCTGCAACCAGATATCTGACAAAGATCCGTCTCTCTTGTGGTGGTCAACATCCTGCATCATTAATGCTGTCTGCAAAATAACATTCATCCTTAATTTTAACAAAAGTCAGATACCTTCAGCTTTAATAATGATTCAAAATGCTGTAAATCCTAGCAGATGTATTCGTTTGGCAAATAGCTGCCCTTGAAGCTTTCTTTTTAGAAGAAATAGCTAATGCAGTTTGCATTCACATGTTTTTAAAATTTCAGGCATGTGATGTTTCTTAGTGAAGGGGACACCTTTAACATAGCTAGAATTGTTTTCCCTGTTCGCTTAAGAGATTTGTTTGAAACCTTGCATAGTCTCTTCCTAAAAGAAATGTTTTTCATAGATGCTCTGTTAAATAAATATTGCTGGGAGGCTTACACTGGGTTTTTCTTACTGTTTTTAGGCAATCTTGATAAAGTTTGGGTTTTTTTAGTAAAACAGTTTTAACTTGAAATATTATATTTCACAACAAAAGGTATATATTTTGATCTGAACTAGAGTTCTTTCCCCCAAATACAATTACAGCATGGGTTCTCATACTGTGCAGCTCCCAGGAAGGCTGTGTTTGAGCAAGGCAACCAGTGTGTTTCCCAGTCATGTGCTTGACTTCATCTGTGCAACAGAAATATCAAATACTGGAAATGTACAGTTGCTCTTTGCTTCCAAAACCCACTGGATGAGGCTTTAGGACAGTAATTCTTCATGAGATTGTCCCTGTTTGCAGATTAAGGTTATATTGTCTTCAGCAGACCCCAAGGAAGGCAATAGTCATTCACTTCAACCCTACTTTTTCCCTGTTTGTGGGGTCAAGCCTGTAGCTGTAGCACAAGACTGACTGAGAGGCAGAGAGCTCAAGCTGGTGCTGCAGGAGCAGAAGTGTTTCCCTTGTGTATGGAATAAGAAAAGCTAAGCAAAGCTGGTCCTTCACATTCATCTACACCCAGGAAACACGAAGGAATGTGCAGAAATCACGTGTGAGCTATGGAAATGAGTAAATGGTCTGGTAAGGAATAATTGTTAAAATAGGCTTTCTGACTGCTAGCTTTGCATAGTGCCCAAGAAAATAACAAAGGGAAGCTTGTTACACCATGCCATTTCCCCTACCCCCAGTGAGTTTTTCCCTGTATTATTTGGGAAATGGGAAGGGAATATGAACTCTGAGAAGCTGTATATTTGTGACTGGAGGCTTAATTTGACCTTGAAACCTCTGCTGCTGTTAGTGCTAAAAAAAAAAAAAAAAAAAAAAAAAAAAAAAAAAAAAAGGTTACAGATGAAGTACCAGATCAAGTTTGAAAAACTCAGAGAAAACAATTTTTGCTGGCATCTGGCTTTGCTATGATCTGCCCTGACTTGGGCTGTTCAACCCTTTTACCAATAAAAAGAGGCAGCATAGGGAATGTGTCAGCAGTAACAGGGTAGTGCCAAATGTCAGGTGAGAAGTGGGGAGAATATTTTCAACCTTTTTTTTCTATTCTGTTTTATAGGTTGACTAGGGATTGATTGATACCCTGTAGGGCAAAGCTGCCTCACCTCTGCCTGCTTGCCTGCAGCTTCCAAGGGGAGAGCTGTAGTGCAGCAGCAGTTTGAACATGCCCTGGCTTTTGCAAAGGGCATTAGGGGACTGAGGGGATAGAAGGGCTGGGGAGTTTCTGGCTCATGCTCTCTCTTTGTCTTGCAGAGGGTCCAGAACCTCACTATTCAGTGCAGGCTGGACTGAAGCTTACAAATGGCTGTCATAGCCAGGGTGGGCCTTGTTCAGGTGATCTGGTCCACATGCCTAATGGTGCAGTCACATGCTTCTGCAGTGATCTTCATCTTAAAGCTTCCCAAAACTAAACTGCATTGACTGCAGTACTGCACCAGTAATAGCGAGCTGTGCTGCAAGTCATTGAATCCAAACATGCTTCCCACTTGCTCCTAGCAGCAAAAAATGTTCTTGGAGACACAAATTCTATTAGCTGTTGTTTGAATTTTTCACTCTTAGACCTTTTTTTTCTACATGATAGTTCTTACCAGAAACAAGACCTGTTTCTTTCCCGTGAAATAGCCTGCAACTTAGTTTTTTGGATAACTTAGTTTTTGCATAACTTGTCTGTCAGAAGATGATTCACATTGAATAGCTGAGGTGCATAGCAGAAATACCTGAGCAAATTACAAACCAACTGCCTCTTCCTTTTTGAAACTATCTGCAAGGCAAAGGAACACATGGTTTACAGTTGGTGAATTCCAAAGCAGCTTTGACACTCATTAGCATACAATATCCCTAGTCCCTCTGTGGCTGTGCTGTGATCTTTCCTGTTGTTTGGGACAACCAAGCTTGCTGTACAGACATTAGAGGAAGTGTCTGAATGAGCAGAAGGGATTCTGTCTCTGAAAAAAATATTGATTGAGTCCCATTCCTCAGTTTTCCAAGACTGTCTGAAATTTGAGAGCTACCTATGTAAAATAAAAAGTAATTTTAAGATTGTTTGTGTTTAGGTTAATCTGGATTGAAGCCAAATTGAAGAGGATATAGAATAGAATACAATAGTGAGTGCAGACAAACTACTTCATCAGCAGGAACTATGATGAGGCTGCCTAGTGGAGTGATGTTTTAATACCCTTGAAGACATGAACTCAGTGTTAGCTATCTATATTATCAAAACTGAAGCATTTTTATAGAGGGGATTCTCACAATCTTAGTGGCATTTAAATTAATAGTTTCTATTGTTATCTGGTAATTCAGAGAATGATAAGGTTGAAAGGCTAGGTGATCTGTAGCATAACTGTTTGATAGGTGTCTTTAAATGTGCAGTGGTTGTTTCCTTTAGTGGTGAGTTTTAGCCTTTTTCAGCAAAGACTACCAAAACTCAACTTTGCATCATAATTTGGGTGCTCAGTTCCAAAATTATTTCACCCATGATGCACAGGAATGCAATTTTGGACTATATTATACAAATGAAAAATGGTCTATAAATAGGATCCTTTATTTGGATTTTCCATACCCTTCTGTCACTTGTCTAAACTTCCTGAGTAGAGGTATATTTCTTTACTCTCTCTGGTATGTGAGTAGATACTAACTGACCACTGCTTTTGGGGATGGGCTTGGTCTGGAATCTAAAGCTGCTAATTGACAAGAGCATGTATTTTATAGGCATGCGACAAAACACCCGCCTGCTGCACTGAATGTGGTGGCTTTACTGCCTATAATTTTCTTATGGTAAATCTTCTGGAGTTTTCTTCTGTTACTGATCCTTTTTTTTTTTTTTTTTTTTTTTTTTTTTTTTTTTTTTTTTTTTTTTCTTGGTGAGTTATTAACTCTCTTGCCAAGATTTTCCAAGGCACAATGAGCATTAGATGCGCAACTGACTCCTGTGCCGGAGTTTTACAGAGCATGCAATGAATGTGGCAGCTTTTATCAGCCCTGCTTTCATCCATTATGCAGATGAAAGCCCTGCTGGTTTCCAGGCTTCCTGCTTCTCGAGCAATACTCCTACTTCCACACCAAAAATGCCAGGTATTTTACCTGCCATGTAATGGCCTGTAGCAATGAGTCTGCTGTGTGTAAGATGCAGTATGATCTGTCCATCAGGCAGGTCTGGTGCATTTGTATTCTGACAGGGAGGGGGTCCAGCACTGAGCTGAAGCTGGGAGCTGGAATACTCTACCTTGTGCACTGGAAATGGGGGGAAAATGCAAACACATGGCTGGATTCTCCTACTACTTCTGTGCTGATGGGAATATTGGAATATATCTAGAGCACATACAAAGGAGTTCTAATGGTCTTGATTTTCCTGCTTCATTAGCATCTGGCACATGTGAACTTAAATAATTGAATCCCCAACCCATTTGCTTCTGCACACAAGTGAAAAATAAAAAGGTTTAATAAAATTTGTAGGATTCCTACTAAAGATATCACACTAGTCTCCGTGGCTTAAACAAAAGCAGCCATTGTAGACTCCTTTCACAAAACAAACATTACAGCAGTGGCTTACCTTTTTGCTCTCTCAGGAGGGTATCATGTACAATCCCTACAGGCACAGCCTTTGAAATTCTGTCTGGAAGGACATCACTATTGCTGGGAGTTTCAGCACCAGCCCTGCTCTCCTGGCATGCTGTATCTTTCAACTGTAGGTGGCAGAAGACCTAGTGCTGGGATATTGTTTCGGTTTCATAGCTTATCTTCTTCAGCTGAAAAGGCATAGCTAAATGCTGCACGAAATATGTGTGCTTCTAAAAAGGCAAACAAACCCCAATTATCCAAAGAAAACCTTTATAAACTGATAAATATGTATCTTAACTAACATAATCTTTATCCATAGGAGTCTAATGAATCTTCGTTTTTGCAGGCATTTGCAAGTATTGTTTCTTTTACACTTACCAATCTAAAAAGATGAGCAATTGTAGTAACTTAAAGGAAATTAAATCAGTATTTGTTAAGTAAAAGTACAAACCATGGGATTTTGCTACAAAATATAAGTACTGGATTTGCTACTGGATTTATAGAGGCATGTAGGAAGCAATTTTTGCAAGGTCCTTTTGAGAAATGATAGTAGACACCATGTTTTGATTTGCTCTCAGGAACAACTGTTCTGTCATATATTCCGCTGGGTAACTGTGCACTGTTGAGTACTGAATTTTTAATGTTGATCTCTAGCTTACAGAAAACAATTTCTGCCTTAATATCCTTAATGCTTGTGAAGCATTAGGTGTAAACCACATTTCCTGTTCTTACATGGATATTCTGTGTCAGGGTTTTGTTTCCAGAAACAAATTATTCACTACAGAACAAGTTTTAATTAGGAACTATTAATTAATAGGCTTCTTAACTTGAAAACCTTTTTCTAGAAAACCAGTGTGCATTTCAGTCACATAAATAGCTGGGCACATATTTGAGATAGCCTTACATGAGTTAACTTGAATGCTATAAATAGCTTCACTTGTCCTTTATCTCTTCTAAAAGCTATAAACTGAGTGTAATTGTGATGCTGAGGGATGCTGTGCCATTCAGTAGGGCATGTAGAGAGCACTAGGAGAGTGCTTGCTCTTCTGGCTAAATCAGGCTGGTCAGTTTGCACATTGTGTCTACTGAAACTTCCCTTGAAGTACAATATATCATTAAAAGCACATGCAGTGTCTTCCACATCTCATCAGAAATTACTATAGTTTAAAAAAAAATTGAAAGCATTATTATTCTATATATAGAACATGTGTATCATGTCTTGAGCCTTCTGCAGTGTTGGTATGAACTAATGCAGCAGCAGAGACAGTAATAAAACTTTGCTGTACAAAATGTAGATGCAAAGCACAGTTCAAGTATATTTCAATTGGAAGTTGCTGTGGACCATCTAATATGCTTGCAATCAGGTACTGTTTGCTGTAGGATGAGATTTAGTAGTGACTAGTTAGGAACTTCTGAGTTTTAAAACTGAAATTAAGTTAATATGACTTAGGCAGTCTTTTTTGATGTAGGCTGACTGGCCTTTCTTGTAATGGCCCTTCATGCTAACATTCATCCTTCTTGCTTCTGCCTTCCTCTCCTCCACAGCAAACTCTTGAATGCCTTTTGGGGACCAAGAGAAGCTACTTTGATGTATGTCTGGATAGCCTCCAATAGCCATCTGGTGCTGCTTAGCTGTACCTTCTGTCCCAAAAATGAGATCATGAAGGGAAGGATCCAAGAAGTTCTCATAGCTGATGGTCTCAGGCTTGGATATGTAACAAAGAGCCCCTGGTGTAAGGGAGGTAAGTGACATGGAGCTACTGGTCAGTGTTCGTGTGACTCATTCCCTTAATCAGGTTCTTGGAAAAAAAGAGAAAGGTTTCTAAATGGCTGTGTTTCTGGTTTGGGGTTGGTTTGTTTGTTTTTCTGAGAAGCCTAGACTTGGCAAAGTCAAAATGCGCAACAGCTCTGGGCATCATCTTCAGGTTTTTGTTGATACTGGGAACCTGATAAATACAGCTTAATTTTTCATCTTTGTGCGATACTGAACTGAGAGTTGCCAACTTGGTTAGCCCATCAGGCTGGAGTCAAATTAGGACCACATGCTAATGTTTGTTTTAGCATTTCTAATCCTAGAAATTGGGAAGAGAATTACATAAATTGCCTATGTGACATAGATGCGACCGGTTCCTACTCCATTATGTGGTGCCCTTCTCCATTATTTTTTCTCTTCTCCCTCAACTATCTTAATTAAGTAGTAATAGACATTTTACTCAAATCAGGGGTGTCTATTGAAGGGACTGAAGTTTCTTTTGTGACGTAAATGAATGCAACTCATATAAGCTATCAGGAATTAATGTATGTGGAATCCATCCCTAAAGTGATCATAGTGCCTCTAATTTTTGTTCCTAGATGTATATTTGACACTCTTGCAGTTACTACGGGATGATGAATGCCTATTCAGTGAGAATTCTCAAGGGACATTTAAATTCATTGATTATGATAAACTGTGTTGTACTATGGTATTTTTATCACATTTTCTGGACTTTCTGGACTTTAGCGTGTCAAAATATTTAGGAAGGTAGCTGTGATTGTTGATGTTGGTTTTGACCTGGTGCATTTTCTTGGCGTGGATGCCATTAGTTGAATGGAAATTATTCTTTTCAGGTAATAAGTCTGCCTGAACACACAGACAGGTGAGGATGACAGAGAAGGAAAAGCACAAAGACAACAATACTATGGCCTATGTTATAGATGCAGGCACATCAACTGTCTCCTAATGGTCCCTTCTGGTTCTAAAACCCTATGAAAGCAGATGTATAAGTACCTGTGAGGAAATTAGGAGGCCAGGAGATGAACAAAAGGGAAAGCTAGGGCTGTGGTATGATCTTTTTTTTTTCTGTTTGCAAACTCCTGATTGGTTTTGTTTTGTGGTTTGGGGTTTTTTGGTTGGTTGGTTGGTTGTGGTTTTTTTGGTGGGGGGACGGCAGGACTGGAGCAGGGGGTATCTGGTATGATGACTATGAGTCAAGAGTCACATTAATGGCAGGTATACTGGGGAAAGTCATTGCCTTTTCAAGTAAATGACAAGAATAGTTTCCAAATTTTGCTTTTAAAGGGAAAAGCATTTAAACATGAAACAGTGATTGCTGAGAAAGAGCTTCATAACAAGTTTTCCCTAAGTATTTCTATTTACTTGTGCACAAAACAAGAGAAAATCCCCCTGCCATTTCAAGTAATATGTTTCAAAAGCTGTCATACTATCAAGGTAAAATGCAGTTTAATTCCTAAGAGATAGGTTGTTTTTTTTAAAAAACAAAACAAACAGAAAACACAGCAACATAAAACAAAAAGACCCAAACACAAAAACCCCACCACCATTGCCAAAACCAACAAGAAACCCCAACCCAAGCAAACAATAACCCCCAAACCAACAACAACCCACACATACACTTAATACTGCCTGTTACTAAGCTGAAGTGATGGGCCTCCTTACCTGGAAAAGCAGGAGTTGAGATTCAGATATGACCCAGAGGATTAGCAGGCACAGGTTTCCAATTTTCTGGGCTGGTGATACTAAACTCTATAGTTGTGGCAGGAGGAGATGGCCAGATGGCTATTAACTTGTTTCAGTTTTTGGGGGAGCAAAGGTATTTCACCACCCTTCTTTTCTGGTTTGTAGTTTTGGGGTTTTTTGTGTGTGGTTGGTTTGTCTATTTTGTGTTCTGTTTTGGTTTTTGGTATTTGTCAATTGTGATTACAATGAAAGATGCGGCTATGGCTTCTTTAGTATGTTGTGGAAACAAGGACAAGTGTGATGTACCTGTTGGCAGACCTGCTTATCTCACGTGTTTTCTTTCACTGTCTTGTTTAAGCTGAAAAATCTGTCTTCACAACATTTTCAGTCTTTGCTGCCTTGACAGCCCAGATTCCAAATCTGATCTTTCTTCTGGCAGTGTGTGATGCAATCTAAGCATGGGAGGGCCATGTGTGATCTGCAGAGTTCTGTGATGGGCCCTCAGTCTATTTATAAAGAGATATGGTCCTCAGAGACTACAGGTCCCAGCAAGCAGTGCTCCATTTCGATCTGATAAGAATATGATCAAATCTAGATGCACACTGCATGTCAGGGCGTGCTAGCTACATGAGCCGCACCTCAGCATTCAAGATAAAGGTAGCTGCAGACTGCTCCAACCAACGCAAAGTAGGTGCAGCTCTGGCAACAGGCTGGATTTTGTTGTTGTTGTTGTTGTTTGTTTGTTTTCTTTTCCTTTTTACCCTCAGTTTAAGGAATTGTGGGTTTGTTTCCTATCTAGTATTGCAAAGGCATTCTGTTATAAAGCACGTTAACTCATAATTTTGAATAACTCTGATTTTGGTTTCTCAGTTCTCCCAAATGTTGTTTTTACCTCCTCTAAAACGGTTACCCTCATATGCTCTACAGGAATGGGCAAATGTTTTGGAAGTGGCTGATTGCTCCAAGAAAGGGTGTTGTTGCAAGGCTTCTAGCCCAGTGTTTACTTGCCAAAGAGACCTATCTCATTCAGACAAGCCTTGGCTAAGCAGTCTGAAATTCAGGGTGGTTTATCTGATATGATTTTTTTTTTTTTTTTTAGTTTGTCCAATATGGTGAGAGACTCTGACATGAACAGCTAAGGAAGGAACTTTGACACACCTTTGAATATGAGTAGTTTGAGACGCCTGCTCTGAAGTGCCTTCAGATTGAGTGCAAAAGCTGACTCTGCTTGGATGCAGTTCAAGATGGGAGCAATCCCTTTCTCCCAGACTTAGGCTATGATACTTTACAAGATGGTCTGCATGTAGCTTACCTCTCTGTAGCAAAACCTTTCTGAGTCCTGGTCTGCGTCTGAACAAGTGAAGGCATTATCAGGAATTCCTTTGGAGTTTCACTACATTTCAGAAGTTTCTTAGGGAGTGTTTAAATCCTGGATGACTCTTCTGAGATTTTAGTGTTTCTGGTATCTGCTGTAGAATACTGAGATGTCAAGCTCCCTGAATGATCTCTCATCTTTATTTCTTGCTTTGTAGTCTTGTTAAAAGAAAGTTCAGTAGAGCAAAGAGCTTTTTTTCATATTCTTCTAAAATCCAGGTAAATATCACTTACCACAAGAATAGCTGGGGTTTGTCAAGAGACTCCTTTGGCCCTGGATTCAGACTTAGTCTGTGATCAATAATGGACTTTTGTAGGTAAACAGTAGAAATGACATTGTGTGAGAAGAGCTTCACATTGGAGTAGTTTCCTGCTTAGTAGCTCAGGCTTCCAAAGTTACGAGTTGCTGCTAGATCATGGTTCACTTCAGTTCCTGCTGTGCATCCTATATATTCACTTTTGCACATTTAACATAAAAAAATTCCAAACAACCAAACTTTGCAACTTGAATGTAGTTCTTTATGCAGCTGTATAGCATGGGTACTACATGAATAGCTGCATGAAGGCAAATCAGATACTGTTATTCCTTCCTGCTTCATGTTTTGTGTGTTTTGAAATTTGGAGATAATTCCCAAGGCTGCAGTTTAGTCAGGTATTAGCTCTATTTATAATTCTTATTGAACCCTGAGATCTTGCTTTTATCTCAACCTGATAAATAATGGAACCTTTGGCTATTAGAGTGAGGATAAATACAAAAGTAAAGAAGAGCAGTTAATGAATAAGTACCTGGACAACAGAGATGACAGCAAACAAAGATATCTGTGAAATCTTCAGCACTCTAACAGTAAGCACATGTGGCCTGATCCAAAATCTGAAGAATTTCCACTGGTTCCAGAGGGGTGCCCTGTTAGTCTACATAATACGAATTCTTATCTATGTTTTTTCGGTTTTGTTCCCACCCCCGCTTCCTTTTAAAGCAGAGCTATGCTATTTGATTTGACTCCCTTCTGCAGCACTGTTTTCTGTAGAAACAGCTTCATGGAGAGGAGTGACACCATGATGTATTAGAAGCAACCTATTGTGTAAAGACAAGATTAAAAGGTTGATCCAGTGCTTTTAAGGGAATATTCAGCTATCAAAACATAAGTTTCTCAAGAGAAATGCTATAGTAAAGATAGTAAAAAAGTTTATAATACAGACTTGGAGAAGTCTTACCAATCCTCTGATCTTATTATAGGGTATACTACTTTTGCTTCTAGTGCAAGGCATAGCATTTGGTTGATTTTTAACTAGAACAAGTTTTAATGAGTTTATACCTGCAAGTAAACTTATCAAACTGCTGTACTGACAAATCTATCATGGGATATCTATCCAAGTCCCATTTTATTCTGATTTTTTTGGCAGACATGAGCCTTTTCCCCTAAGGCACTTCAAGTGTGCTGTCTTTTCTCCTCCTGGATATTCTCTTGATCTCTCTGACTCCACCTGAAATATGTCTGCATCTTAGAACCTGGTTATGCTACTGTTGTCCCCTGGAACAATTACAGCATGATTAAAATATGCAGTGTGGCTGGGACCTTGATCATGTTCTAACAAGACTATAACCTTAGACATATAGCCCAGTTAGAGCATTGTAACAATGTCACGGAACAACAGTGCTTGTCTTTGTAGCATGGGGTGGGGCTTTAAGTGCTTTTCCTTGGCATATTTCTAGTCACACTGCGTGCTATTGTTGCATTTCAAATGTCATTATCCCAGGTGCTTAGATCAGCCCCAGGGATGAACTTAGAAATAACCCTACACAGCCTTTCCAACATTTTGCTGTTGTCTGTAGCTCTAAAGAAGTAGTACTATGCACTTTTTGCTTCCTCTTATTTTCAAAATACTAAATACTTTTAGAGTTACAAACTCTATTTCAAAAAAGCACATATACTAATTTATTACCTTTTTATATTTTAATTCTGGGACCCAGCGCTCAGAGGCAAATCTCTAACTAGTGACTTCCAAGAAAGACCTTTTCCTTAAGGACAGTCAGTCCACTAACTAAGCACTTACAAATTCTTACTTTATTTGCTTTTGGCTCCTTCCTAGGAAGCATTGAATATTATCTACTGTCAGAGATGTTCCTGGACCAAACAGATCACTCGTTTGTCACAGTTCCACTGTTTTTTTGTGTCATACTTAAGTTGTGACCCCTGAGACCATTTTATAAACTCTTCCAACTACAGAAGCATTAAAAACAAACCCACAACCAAAACACAAAACAATGCATACAAATCCAAAAGGTTGACCTTTCTGTGTTCCTCCATTACCAGATCGTGTTCTGAGCCTGTGGCACATGGCACAAGAGGAGAAGTGCTATTTTCATTAAGTCCTTTTACTTCAGCATCCTGGCTTTTTGTGTATCCTTGTCTAGCTGTGAAGGAATGGGAGATAGCATATAGAAAATGGCTTCCAGAATGAGCTGTATCACCTTTTGAGGTGTAGTAGTTTCCTGTAGTTTCCTGGGTCAAAATAAGTAACTTTGTTCTACAAGGAAGAAGATTGTGAGGTCCAAAGCATAAGTGCAGCATCTGTAGGAGATAACACCAAGTCTAGTTTTTCTAGGTTGAAATGTGGGCTTCCATCCCTGTCCCAATACTGGGAGCTGTGCTGCTTAGTAAAATAGTAGGTTGTAGGTTTGTCTACAAGAATGTTTATCAATCTTGATGCATCCAGTGACAAGTGAATGATGCTCGTTTATGAATTCATGAAGAAATTTCTAGGGTTGTGCTCAAAGGCAGCAATTGAGAGTTAATTCTTGTGCATGTAAAGCTCCTTGTTTGCTCTCCTAGCATGCATGGGCACCAGTTAAGATATAATCTAATTGAGAAATCGTGCTGTATTCCAGGAAGTGGCTTTTTGCTTCATCAATTTTGTTTTTCTTTAAGGTGTTGACCAGTACTTTAGATTTAAAACTATGTATCCTAAAGAAGGCATAGAAACATAATTTGAATGCAAACTGTATTAAGTGCTCACATCCTGTATCCTAGTAGGAATTTCACCAAACAGGGGAGGTATTCATTGAACTAGGAGCAAAGCAACATCAGGTTGAGAAGGAAATTACTATGGAAGTGAGTTTTAAAAGCCTGAGGCAGAATGTAGGAAAAGGCAAATTGTACTGAGAATTTCCCCCACTCTTTAACTTATATGACCTTTCCAATACTTCAGCAGCGGCATGTAAGAAATCCTTGGATTGGAATAGTCTCTGAATTTCAGCAGTTTTGTGCTATTGCTGTCGGCTGGCTTCTCTGTGAAGAGATACTGAACCCAGCATCAGCTCAGGTTGGGGTATTTTCTTGTATAGAAATGGCCCTGCTTGGGGCAGACCAGAGGTCCTTTCAGCCCAGCATTTTATCTCTGAGGTCAGTAATAGATTATTGGGAAAGAATGAGAAAAATATGTTAACTGTTTTCCTACTATATCCTCCCAGTACTTGGCAAGGAATAGGAGAGCAGATCTATAGGCTTAATATTCCTTGATTTATTTGTTTGCTTTCCTTGTGCAGGTTGAAAAGCCTTATAAAAACTAGTTTAGACACTGAACTGGGGAAGATGATATAAAGCAAGGTTCTAGTTGGAGGCTGTCTCAAACAAAATACTGTATCAGAATAGCCTAGAAGTCCATCATTTTGTTATATACCGAAGCTGTATGGCTGGCTGCCATGTAGGTTTGAGACAAAATTTATATGTCAGTCTGGGGAACACAGATTTGTTCAAATAGCAGAGTCTTGTGTCTTCATTTGATAAGTCTGGAGAGCAATGAAGTAAGAGCTTATGAATTGGAAACGTCACAGATTTGTGTCCATTTCCTGTATTACATGCAGTAAAATTATTAACTTACTAGGCTCAGTTGTGCAATGCTATCACTTTGTGTATCAACATTAAGAGTAATCTGAGGTCTGATTAAAGTCCTGTCTGTTGGTATCTGTTTATAGATTTGAATGGAAGCTAGTTTGGACTCCAATCCTGTGAATTCTGCTGTCTGAAAAGAATGTTTACTTTGTTTTCCTTCTACTCAGTTAAGTAGGAATGTGTGCATGAATGTTCATTTTCCTCTTCGCAAGCCCCGTCATAATTCAACAGATTTTTCTTTTTCAACACCCCTAGTAACATCAAAATAATTATTTTAAGAGAGATAATTTAAATTATTATTTTGTAATTTAACTTTAAATGCATCTGACCTGCACATTGGAGCCTGTCTGTTATACCAGGATCACAGGTTTGGAGAGAGTCTGAGGAGGTACCCCTTGGAGAACAGCCTGGGCAAATCTATTGGTCAATCTGGTTATCAGGCTGGTTCAGAAAATGGACATATGGATGTCCAGATGTTCCCTTGTTCCTTTCTTTAGTGTGAGGGTGGTGGACCACTGGAATGGGTTGCCCAGGGAGGTGGTTGAGCCCTCTTCCCTGGAGATACTCAGGGTGAGGCTCGATGAGGCCCTGGGCAACCTGATCTAGTTGGGGGTGTCCCTGCTGACTGTGGGAAGGTCAAACTAGATGGCCTTTGAAGGTCCCAGACCGTTCTATGATCCTGATGCAGCAATAATACATGTGGGAGGACTTGTGTCAGTGTCTGTCCCATCTCCCTGCTGCTGAGTTTACAGGGTCTAATCAATAACTTAGAAGGTGCTTATGAAGATGCCTACAGGGTAAGCAGCTAAGACACTAAGAATTCAAGAGAACTCTTGAATGATCAAGGTCAGTTACCGTTTTAGTCTATTCTGGTTTTCACCACCTCCTCTGTTTTTGGCCCTCATCCTAAACTCTGCTTCTGTGAAGTGTGTTGCCCATGATCTGAACAAGTCACAGTGCTATGCAGTGTAAGAACTGAAAATGAGTTTATGAGCTCTTGGTGCCTTATCTCAAGTACACTGCAATGTATCCTGTTTGTTCCCTGATTAGGATGAGGGTCTCTCACCTCGCTCCTGTGGCTCATGAAGGATTAACCTGGTAAAACCTGTACTCCTCATGCTCTGGAAAGATCTTGGTTCCCTAGATTTCAGGTGGGTAAAGAACTGCAAGGACACAACTGGAAAATCAATTGCTTTCCTAGAAGAGAAATAAAGGAACTGTAGGGCTCTAAACAGTAGTTACCTCCAAAACCTGCAAATTCTGAAGAACTATAATGTTGTCTGTCAGTTAGTCATCTTCCAGTTTTGTGTAGATTCGTAGAATGTATTTTATTGGCCATTCTCAAAGCAGGACACTCTGTACTTGCCCAAATGTTTCACTGTATAGGAAGCATGCTGAAGCTTGTCCATTTTCCTTTGCCCTACAGCAAATTGACGCATTTATTCTTTTCCTACATCTTTGCATATATTTCTCCTCAGTATTCAATAATTTCTTCTAGCAAGAACCATTGTAAACACCAGCTTGATACCATGCAGTAGGAAACTTGCACTGACATCACTAGTGTTCATTGCTCTTGAGCCTGTCCAGCCCTGAAAGTTTTCTTAAAATGTGCAAGATTTGACTTTAAGGTACTGGCTGCTCTCAGCTCAAGCTGGAGTCATGCAGCATGTCAAGCCTTTTGGCAAGAAATGTGCCTGCATGTGAGAATATTGGGAAGTCTAAACTTACGTTAAAAAATGATAAAGATCCAAAGACCGATTGAAATGCCTTCTGCAAGCTCCTGTCTTGCACAGCTCCACAACCAGCTACAGCAACTGAGGAACTGCAGAAAGGCCTACTTGAATGAGGCTGTAAAGAGGCTGTGGGAGAAATGGTTAAATGAGAACACCATAGCTTATAGTGTCCAAATAAATGCAAGAGCTGGTGAAGGTACTTGAGAGGCAGTGGGCATGTGCTAGCCAGCAGGACCAGCCCTTCTAGCCCCTTTGTTGTTTGGGTTTTGTTTGGTTTGTTTTGCTGAAAATCCAATTCTACGTCCTTTTCAAATGACAGGTGAGAAAGCTACTGTTTCAGTTCTCAGGCTATATCAGGGAGTCTTGCAGCAGATTTGAAAATACAGAACTAAGTTAACTGACACATTTTAAAATAAAAAGTGGTAGAAAAGAGGAACCTTTCCACAATTTTGGGGTCTATAGACATAATACCTGAATAGCTTGGCCTTTTGTTGTTGTTTTGGGGTGTTGTTTTTTTTATCCAAATATTATTCAAATATAAGAATTTTATTCTATGGTATTCATACTGTATTCTACAGTACAAATTTCCCCATGCTCTGGTGCTCAGAAAGGCTTTCAATTCTCCTTTACCTGCCTAGAATCAGCAAATGTCATATCCAACTCTAGTAATCTGCTTTTTGCATGAGGACAAGATGGGTCCTAACCAATGGAGATTATCAGTGCTCTACAAAGATGCACAGAGATTGCCACTAGATCCTGAGGGACAAGAGCAGCTATCTTCCTTCGAGACCACAAGCCTGCAGCCTTTAAACTATTCCCCTTGCTACCGAATGAGAACCCTAAGCAGATCTTCCTTCTTGCTCAAAACCCAGAGAATTAAGTTCAGATTTTCTGCTCTCTGTAACTTTTAATGTTTGTGTATAGCAGGCTTTTAAAATCCTGATCAGAATGTGATATTTCAGGAAAATGAGTCTTTTTTCATGACTAGAAAGCTTGCAGCTTCTTCCCCATAACAGCCTGTTGTTATTGTCTGGGGACAGCAGGACGGGTTAATCGTGGCCCCATTTCCTGAGGTCTCCTGCCGTTGTGATTTGTGAATGCCTGAGAATACCCCTGCTGAATTCTAATTGTTTGTAGCAGTCAGCACATGATTTCAAGTGTTTGGTCACAGCAGTGTTCGTTTTCTGCTCGTTTAATCTTTGATGGATGTTGCGCCTGGCTTCACTGATGTGGTTCTTGACACAGTAGGAAGTGATTTCCTATAAGATGTTTTGTCTCGACTATAGAGGTGTGGAGTCCCTATATGATGGCCAATATTTATTAATTACATCCCAGTGTTTCTGAAGAGAAAGCTCTGCTGTAGACCATTGGAACTTAATCTATTCCAAAATGTCAGATGCAGTTAAGCAAGAGCTATCTGGATTGTACTGAGGTTTTCCTCATTAGTTCAGTCTGATTAGAAGACTGATTAAAGGGTTTCTCTTTGTAAAGGTTCACTCTTTATATCTGCAGATATCATTACCATGTAAGATGTGATAGAGCTAGCTTAAGGTTCATGCAAATGCTGGAATGGCAAAGCAGGAGATGTGTGCAGTCATTCATACCCATAGAGTGCACATGCATATTTCTAAAAATGCCCTTCATTAGCAACATGAAAAATGTGTATTTCTGAATATGAATATGGTTGACTTTTCTTGCACTTTTAAAACCATTTGGCTGGTGTTATTAGCATGCACTTGCATTAAAAGGTCAAATTTTCACGTTATATGTAAAGCTGCAGAATTATGATTTTAACAGTAATTTGGGGGTTGCTGGGATGCAAGATATTTTGAGTGGAATACTTAGTCATTATGACTAGCCAAATTCCTTCCTGTGATTTAAGCATTACTCTTGCTGTTCACTTTAAGCTATATGGTTGCGACAGTGCCAAAATATTCTAGGCTCCTCTAAATGTTTTAACTGCAAAGAGCATTAAGGTTTGGCACATACTTTCACATTTTGGTGAAGATTGCAGTTTCATGTATAAGTCATTGAAGAAAGTCTTGTTGATTCATTGTGTTTGTGTAATGCTTAGCACAATAGGGATAAGGTCTTTGGATATTTCTGGAGCCTAGATGGCATTTTCAAGAAATAAGACCATCCATGATGCAATTGTCAAAGATTCCAAGTAATTCTGCAAGATGTAGCTCCTGAAAAATTGGAGCTTTCAACTTTTATTCTAGAATATTTCGTAGTTAACGGCCTTGTGTGTGAATGATTTTACAAACGCCTTGTGAGCTAATGAGAAATAAGCCAGAAAATAAAGACAGCTTTAAGAAGTAGCATGGAAGTCAGTGTTCCCATCTGGTCAGATGAACAACTAAATATCACTGCCAGCTGATGGCTTGGATATGTATCTTTGTATGCAAAAGAGAGAATATAATATTAAGTGATCATTTTGGTCCAGTTACCACTGAACACATGGTTTGTTTAATTATTGACACACTTTAGTAGGGAGGCTGTGCTCTGGATGGCATTAAGCATTAGTATACTGCTTCTGAAGTTAGCTTGTAAACCTTGAAGGGGTCTTGAGCCCTCATATGCCAAAGTCAATCTCAATCTTGTTCGACAACTTAAAAAAAAAAAAAATCCCATTCAAATACCATGCAGGATGTACCTTGTCTTTCATCTGATAGGCTTGATTTTGATTTTTTTTATAAGTGGTATTTGCATGAGAAATTGAGGCTGCCTTTTGGGGTCATGGATTTTACAAATTCTGAAAAACCTTTTAGGCTGATCTTTTTTGAGGTGGTATTTCCAGGGCTGATGATGATGGTAGCAGGGCTTCTTCTAGTGAGCTGTCGCAATACCTCTATGTCATAGGATTAAGACAAAACCAAATCTGTTGTCTGCTGATTAATTTCTATGTAGATTTGCCAGATTTATCGCAGAACTTACTGTTTGCTGTCAGATCTCCTGCACAAGTGATGCAGTTTTTTGTCAAAGGCTCTCTGTTTCAGTGCTGGGGACCATTTAGCTCAAGTCAAGTTTCCTGAATCCCAGCCTAGTACTTTAATGCCCTGCTCTGTATGAATTTCTGAACATCAGGTCTGGCAGCCTCTGTCTAGAGGTAGGTGTGTGTCAAATAGATACTGCAGAGCTTCTGCTACTGGCAGACTGTACTTTTTCCTCCATGCCTTCTCAGACTCTCAGTGTGTGCTTCTAAAATATATTTTGCAAGTATCAGTCCATGCCTCATTTAAATCTTAAAACCAATCTACTGCAACACTGACCCTACCAAATCACTGTGAAGAAGATTCTTGGCTTTATGCTGCTGATTTCCTAAGGGAATTCAGTGTCTAGAAATCCCAGAGTAAAGTGCTATAAAGTCAGAATAGGAGCTCCCTAATCTCCTCCCCAGAGAATATGAGATTTAGTCAGAGACTTCAAGACATTGCTGAAATCCTCAGCTGCCCTAGCTCACTTCAAATTGACACAGAGCAGCAAAGTAAGTTGTGCTCACCATGATTTGGTTACTTAATTCCAGAATCAAGCAACTACTAAGGTGTCATCAAGTCATATTTGTGCATGACCCTTCATGTCACATGAGAAATTCTGTGCAACTTGTCATCAGGCCTACTTGCAGTACTTATATAGTCTCTATTAACCCATGTCAGTACCCTCACTCTGGTCTGTATGTAGTCCATAATGTAGCATGCAGATGAAGAGAATTTGTATTTTTATCTCCTGTAGCCACTGTCAATTCTTTACATCTCTAACATTTATGATGGAGGGGAAGTCATTGGAAAGCAAAATGAACAAGTATGAGAAAATGGTTGGGAGAAAAACTGACCTGTGGCTGGTTTTTAAACTGTTTTTTATCTCTGACTTGTCTTCCAATGTAAAAACAAGCAATATTTAAGTATTTGTCAGACTATGAAAATATATAATGCTGGATGAGGGTGCTTGCTATCTGATACTCACTAATATCCTGTGCCATTGGGAAAGTGGCACACCATGGGCTTGCTTAATTTGAGCATTCACTGTCATAGACATCTATGAACATACCATTGGGTGTATATGTAGCACAGATCAAGATGTAGGATGTTGGGAAAGAAATAATTCTTGCCACGACTTCATGATGAATTTGTTACATCACTGATGCTGGAGCCAAGAATGAGTTAAGCATAGTTTTCCCAGACGAATGTCAGTAGCAGCTCTACAATATCTCATACCATCAGAGATTGCTGGATAAGCCTGATTCTCTTAAAAAGCCTACTTGTGCTTTTTACCTTTTTTTCTTTTAAGTAGAGTTGCTGCACTGCAGAAAAAAAGAGATCATGTCATTGGCCTGGGTGTAGCTTATTAGTTTTTATGGCAATGAGTTATGCAGAACACAAAATGGCATTATGTAGTTGTTTTGAATATAATACTGTCTTGAGAAACATGGGAGCCAGTGTGATCAGTATCATGTGGGATGGTTGACACTTTCCTTTCCAGTCCAAGAGAAGAAAACATCCTTGGCCTGTTAGCATATAAACTTATCCCACTTGAATAGAAGTAGAGAAGATTTGTTTCTTGACAGAGTTTATAGACACGAAATCTACACATGAACTGACTCCACTAACGATGAGGCAAAATTCCATCAGACTTTGAGTACCAAATCTGGCTCTATGTGGGCTTCAAAGAAAGCAGTTCTCTATACAGCAATGTGTTTGAGAAATAGAAATAGCTTGCCCTTTGTGGAGGCACAGGGACCATTTAAAACTTCAGAACAGGTACAAATTTAATCATGATGATTGAATTGCAGCTGGCAACTTTCAAAGGAAAGATTATAGGAAGATTATGGGGAAGGTGAGGCTGAAGAATATGTTTGACTATTGGGTTAATTTTATTAGCAACTTGTTGACATCAATCTTTGTGAGGTTTCATGGAGTCTCTGTGTAGTTCATATCTAGAGGAAGGGAGCCAGGAGCCTCATGTAATTTGATGGTTCTTACCTTCTTTCCTTCATATACCGATGGCTCTTGTCAAATCTTGGATGGTGTATGACTCCAGCACCATGTTTTCTTCTATGTCTGTGTGTCTCTGCAAGACCATTATTCTAGTTCCCTTTTTCCACAAAGGCTCAGTTAGATTCTCAGAGTACAGATCCAGCATTCTTGTACTGTAGGTTCTTGGAAAAGACAGACCCAAGCAGTCCTTTGTGATATGCTTTGCATTTGAAGCCTGGCTAAAATGGAAGTAACTTTCATGAGACTTCCAGTTAAAATAATTCTGAACCCAAGAAGAAAAAGTAGGGTAGGCTTCGGAGAGGAAAAGGCAAAACAAAAATTTTCATCAATTTGCAGTTTGTCAATTTGTAGCTTACTGATTACACATGCTTTCACCATTGTGGCTTTGTTGTCTGTGCCTAAGAATTATTGTACAGCACAGCTAGGACCTGAGTGGTGTTGTTCTTCAATAGACCAGCGACAGCAGGAAGTACTGAACAGTCTAAGCTCAGGCTGTGAATTAATCATCAAGATTTTGCCCACTTTTGACAACACAATACATTACTTCAGCAAGGACTTCTTCTCGACTCCAAGAGATTTTTATGGATTAGGTCCAGACAAGACCTGCTTTAGGCAAAGAGATAAGCATTTGCTTAGGGCAGCAGATTTGCATTGGGCAGTGACTGTGAGCGTGCAGCATACATTGCTTAAAACCAGAGCCATGTAAAGCCATGCTGCTGCTCCTGCCACCACCACGGTGGAGTATCACTCGAGAGTGCCAGTTGTGGCTTTTATTCCTTCTTTTATCCTATTGAGAGCAGAAGCAGCAAGCCTACATTTGCAGAGCTTTCTCTTCCCAGTTCTGCCTTTTTTGGATGCATCTCCCCTTCCTGCAGCCACAGCAGCCCTTCAGCCCTGGGTGCAGTCTGTTTGTCCTTAGTGCTGAGGAGCAGGTAGAATAGCTCTGGGCTGAGGCTTTTTTGTTAACAGATTTACAAAGGAGACCATTTAGAAGTGCTTTAGGGATACTTTACAGTCTTTATATGGTGTCCAGTGTGTCTAATGGGCTATGGAATAGAATCAAATGTGCTTTTCTCAGATACAGTCAGAAGTATCTTAAGTGTCCTGACTATATGAAGTATGGCAGGGACAGCACTGAACACGTAAACCACAAGTGTTCTGCATACACAAGCATTGCTGTACATAGGATATTGCTGTGCTGAGAAACGTGACAAAGGTACCTGTTTATAGTGCTGCACGCTAGAGCTATATTCACGCCTGTATTAAAGGCAGTCTGTATCGCACCAGTTTCTCAAGGTCATGGGTCACATACTGGAGTACTTGTGTTGACATGCTTCATCTTACTCCTGACCACTACTGCTGTGAATTTTTTTTCTTAATTGGGGAATTTGGGGAATTGGGGATTTGAAATATAATAGTATAGGAATCAAAAGTCTAAGGAATAAAAAGCAATTGTAGCTTGTTATCTCTTTCAGTTTACAATGTTTTTGACTTTGCCTTTTCTTTTTGTATAATTGATCTTTTTAGAAAGGAGGCATACTGTGAACAAAAACATGGCCCTGGCCTCAGGTGGGACAATAGCTGCTACACTACAGAGAGAGTAACCATGTTACTGTAGCATTCTAACTGGTCCACAGGACTTTTGTGCTGTGTCCTCTGTAAACAGACAAATTCTACCTCATGAAATTTTTCTGTTCCTCACACAAACTCCTAAACCAGCAGCAGCAGAGAGGAGATTAATTACACAAGGAAGAAGGAGTTGCTGTAAATTAATCTTACTATGGGGGCTCTGCTGAAAAAATGCAGTTTCCCTCAAACTCTAGCATGCCTTGCTGTAGGAAAGGCAACAAAAGACATGCATCTGAAACAGATGATGCTATCTTAGCTGGAAGAGTCCATTTTGGCCTGAAATGACTCCCCATGAGCCCTGAATGAGGTGAATCAGAAGGGCTCTGATAGATCTCTTGTCCTAGGCCACTGGGAGAAAACTGTAATATACAATGTTTCTCTAGGGAAACTCTCTGGTTTCTTGAGTGCAACTCATAAAACAAGAGTTTTTAGATTATTGTTGTAGTTGGGGTGTTCACATACGTTCTTTGATGTAAAGTTAGGGTGTTATATTCGGGCTTGCAATGAATAAAACATACATTTTAGAATAACTGGTCTAATAGCAGTTCTTAAGAGAGTGAACAGTGTTGGTTCCTGTGGGAGGCACCACCTCAAGGCAGGATAAAAAATACAAAAAGCTGATACTTTATTCCTAGTCCCTTTGACTCTGCAGTGCTGAAGCTGGAAGATAAGTTAGGGGTAAATTTTTATCTCCATCTTGCCATTTTTAATTATTTTAGTTTTTCTGTGTAACTGAATCAAAATATAATTCTTCCAGAAATTATTTGAAAATTCACTGAGTCAAATTAGGGCTGCTGTGTAGAGTGTTTCTGGTGTGAACTCACAGGAAAAAGCTGTCTTTGGCTGTGACTCTCATGTATTCACTTTTCATTGCAGCACTGCAGTGCATCAAATAAATGAGTCTATTCTTTCAGTGATTGTGAAATTCTGATGGAATGTGCTATTCAAGCTGTTATTTTAAATTAGTATAACAGATTTAGACTAAAACCAACCCACTTACATACAAAACTAGCAGCTTTACCTATTATCACCGAAAAAATTATTTTCCTTTTGGAAATCTCTTACTTTTTGAGTGTTTCAGCTTCCCAAACCAAAGTTTCTCCAGTTGAGGTTCTTCAGTTTTATCTACAGTAGACATGTATATCTCTTATTATATTGTGTCATTGGTTGCTATGGCATTTTGATATTTATTGCAGAGAACATACTGTAAAATAATTTGTCATTAAAATAATTCTTTCAACATTATTTAATACTATTAAATCAAAAATGCTTAATCCCACCAGAGAGCTACTCTGGTGATTTTTTTTTTTTCTAGCAGCAACTTGCCTATGTTTCATGATGTACTTTTTGTCCTGGTCTTTTTTCACCACCTGCCCAATGCCACATCTTAGTAGGGAGAGATTAGGCGGTGAGCCCCAGGAACATCAGCGACCTCATGTCTTGCCCCTAGAAGAGCTAACTTATTGTCAGAGTGCTCAGCTAAATTCTTTGTTCAGAAATGCACTAATTCTTAAGTCTATGCCTTGCTAACATGCAACTCCAAGCAGCAGAAAAAGCCAGACTAGTGTCCTGACTTCATACAGTTGATTACCTTCTCCTCCCCCCATCCTGAGTGTCCCGCACACTTATTCCCTCTTCTGGTTGCTTTGCAACACCTTGGGATCTGTGAACCACCATCGTGACCACTACTCTCCTGTGAGCAGGGGTTATTTCACTGTTGCTATGGTGTCAAACAGAAATTAGCATCCTTTCGTCAGCTAGGGAAAGCTCAAGAAAGCATAGAAATACTTCAAGGGACAGGGTTCAGATTAAAAAGATGGACTGCTCTGCAGTAAATACCCCAAGGTGACAGAATAACATTATTCTTCCCAAGCTGTTTTATTGTGTTTTCTTTATGACACCCTCCAAATTTCATTATTAACTCAAAAATTCGTATTGGTGGAAGAGATCAGTTTTGGGGATTGTTTTGCAGAACACTCATCCTCTATGGGTTTGTGTAGGTCTTTAGGCTGAATGACTTTCTCTGTGGTTCCTCGCTTGCATTCTTACAGAAGCCTAGTGTAGGAACATTTCACCTTTCCTGTGTAACTGCAGGGAAAGGTAAGAGACTCAGTCTCTCAGTTGTGTTCCAGACTTCTGTGATGGAGTTCCTGTTCTTTAGCCCCTAAATCAGAATGGGGATGTCAGAATCTATTTAGCTATTTGCTTGCTCCGGTGTTCAAGTGTGCAATTCTTTGCCCTTTTTGTACTTCATTCAAAAGTGCAGGTTTGTCTTTCTTATATTTTCTAACTAAGCTACTCAACATACTTGGAGAATTTTCAGTAGGAACAAGGTGGGGGGGCTGTGTTTCAGTCCAAAGAAGCAGGCTGTGAACACACTGTGAGCACTTCTGTCTGGCCATGAAACCAAGACAGTCTGTCAACTGTGCTTCAGGATCCTCTTGTGAAAATGCCCCCTGCTGCCATGTACAAAGACTTACAGAATATTACAACACTTCAACTTTTATTTTATGCAATGTCTTTCACTCTACATGTGCTAAAAGTGCTTTACAAAGAGCAACAGAAAATGTACAAAGCATCTATGTCTTCAGAGGGGTTGCTTTTTTCAGTTAGCAAAAATTACATTTTCCATAAGAGAACAGCAATAGAAAAGAGCCTGTACTGGCAATACCATTCTAAATTCTGTCCAGCTTAGAATAATTTTCTTCCAAGCATAATTTTCTTCTTCGTGACTTTATAATGGATTGAACCAAAAATAAACAAAATCAAGAATAGATGAGAATGTCAATCTAAATTTACTTCCAAAGCCTGTTATTGATTCTCTGCTTGCATTTCTGTAGCAATTCCTTTTCAACACAGTGCTACTTAGTTTTTAAGCAGTGCTAATTACACTACAGTAATGTTGTGGGAAGGGGCTGTGTTGTCAATTGGTTTTTATGATTGTTGGTTTTATTGGTGAGCACTGTTAGTTTATATCTTAGAAGAATATTTATTTTACAGCTGAAAATCCATCACTTGAGTACTATGTCAGAGCTCTTTTGAAATAAATTCAGAATACTGTATTAATGAAATAAACTCTTCAAATTTGTAGGTATGGAACAGCTGTGGAAAATGTGCATTTTTAGTGAGTATCAGAGTACATTTCATTGAGATAGTGATTGTAATGAGGTTTGCTTTGGAAAAAATAGGGAGTTAAAGTAGAACCAGATGCTGATCTGGATATAGGTGGGCTTGAAGGCAAAGGAGGAAAAAAAAAAAAAAACTGAGTAAGGAAAATAGAGGTAAGGTCTGACAAAGGAAATAGAAAATCTATTGCCAGTGCCAAGGAAAGGAAGAGGATGTGAGTAGCCTCAAGGAGGCTGGGCATGGAGGAAGGGAAAAGGAAGGACTGAAGAATAAGTGGGTACAAAGATGAAGAGGATGTGGGCTGCAGGGGATGAACTTGTTGCAGACGTTGGGCAGAGGGCTCTGGACTGGATATGGAGCCTGAAAATTAAGCACAGATACTCAATGTTTGTGGATGGAGTCCAGTTGTTCAGGGTGGCATTCATCTCCTTCATTCAAAGAAGTGCCCATTTCTTTTCCTACTGTCTTCTGTCTCACTAGCTGTGTATCTTTCACTTGCTGTGACAAAGGATGTATCAGATTCCTACAGGACTGTTTTTTTCTGTACCTGGGGCAGGTATAATCTTTTCACTGAGGCTTGGATCCTTGGTGTGAAGAGAACATACAATTAGGTCAACTGAGGTCTTGATATGTATGGGGAAGAGGCAAATGCATTTGGAAATGTGGCAACTGCATCTTGTGCTTTGTATTTCTTGAAGACTCTGGTTTGTAAATTGAATTCCTCTAACATAGCAGCAGAAGAGTGTGTGTGTACATGTAAGGAGTGTTTTGGGGTGATTTATTTTTGAGAAGCTGAGCAACACACTATGAGAAGGAGACAGCAATAACCAGTTAAATATCACTCTCCAGCATAGTAACTTCAATACAGTTGTGCCTCTTCGTAGTGCAGAGACTGGATTATCAGCTTCTGTAGCAATACCATTTTGCACTGCAGTTGTTTGGTTTTCCAAACTGAGCAGAATCACATCTGCATGGGATCTTTGACAGGAGCTCTCTCAGGTCACTGACATGTGATTGAACCATGTGCGTTCAGTGACATTTCTATCTGTTGTCCCACAAAACCAGCACTCCAGAATGGCTTCCTTTACCACTGTGCAGTATCTAGCTGTGCACATGTGTTTTAGGCTCAAAATACAAAGTGCAGACACTGACTGCTTTTTGTCATTAAAGATTTTGTATGGAACTGGTTAAAAAACTGGGCTGCTAGCCATCATAAGTTGCCAAAGTTGTGTTTAGAAAACTCTGTCTCCAGAAGTCTTTTCCAGTTCATTTATTCACTGCTAACCTAAGCTGAGCTGCAGTGTTGTTTTTCCCTGTTTTATGAGGGTTATGCAAGACCTTCTATAAAGAGATGTTTGCGTCCTGATGGAGACAGGGGCTCTGCAGTGGGAACAACTAGAGTGAGCCTGGCATGCCTATCTGCAGATCAAACCCTGCAGAAGTTAAGTTATAAGCAGGCAGGCAGCCTCTCTTCACAGCAGCACGGTAACTAATGTGGGGTTATAGGGCAAAGCCCACAGCAGGCCTGCGGACCCTCAAGTAAATCACTACAGAATCCAGGAAGAGAGAAATGCTCTGTACCAGTGTGTGGTTTATTTTTCAGCATTGTAGTTTGCCATATATATGTGTGTGTTCTCCCAGTCCTCAGCTATGCAGTACAGATGTGGAATAACTGGGACCCCAAGAGGCTCTGAGGGGATAAACAGTATGCATCACATTGCAGTGGGTTTCTGTGTTGGTTTGGATGGCCACTGGACACATGAGACCCCAGTTCTCCATCATCACCAAGCTGGGCAGAAATTGGCGCAGGAGTTGCATGAAGATTTAAAGTCAACTTTGCACTATAACCACTCTTGCCAATCCCCTAGAATAAATTTCAGGGGCCCAAGGTTTATTGTCCCTTATGTTCAGATTGTTAGGACTCACACTGGGACTTTATGGCCACTTAAGCATTATAATGGTATTGCTATGTCCTTTTCCCCTAGGCCTTCTGCACTGTAGGAGAGGCATAAAAAGGCAGTAGTACTCCAGACCCCAGCTCAGAACTCAGTATACAGCTTGCATTACCAATACAGGATATAAAGAGGCTGAAATGGAGACTGACAGGGGGAGTTCAGTATAATACTTCCATCAGCATGTTACTTACTCAACAGTTACCCACTCTGGGGGATCAAAGTATGCATCCAGTACTGGCTACATGGGATTGAAGGGGCTTTCACTCAGGCTGTAGAGTAGGAATGGATTTTTGTACTTAGGATCCTGTGCTAAATTTCAACTGGAAGCCCAAAGATTAAAATGTCTGGGACTAGTCATTGTCCTGCAAGAACTACCCAGGGCTTCCACATGTTACTGCTTCAAAACAGAGCAGGCAGGCTCTTGTGTTCAAAAAAAGTTTTGGTTACAGCCCCTTGTTAGTTTAATTTTAGTTCTTATGAATTGACATATGGCAGGCATGATTTTTAATTAGAGCTTTAGCTGCATTTTACTGGTAGGGCTGCAGAGCACTGTGGAATTTACATTACGAAAAAAATACTCTGTCGGTAGAGCACAAGGCTGTTTAGTAATCAGAGTGGAAAGTTAACTTTGAAACAAATTGGCAACTGATCAGATAACATTCAAATCGGTAACATTTGTGTTGGAAACCAGCTCCAATCTGGGAAAAATGGAATCTAAGCTATTCTGTTCCTCTTGCAGAGGAACTGACTGGTGAACACACTGTGCGCACCAAACTTTATGCATTAACACCCCTCCAAAACCTAAACTGAACACTTCTACAGGGTTATCTGAGATTCATCTGATCTTCTTCACATTAGTGTAGAACTAAGTGTTACTTTGAAGAGGAGTTGCCTTACATTACAAAACAAACAAACCTCCTTTGACAGTCAAAAACTAAAGGTCAAATGTTCTGACTGTTTGCCTTTAGCATCAACAGGATGTAATAGAGAGATATCAGGAGATGATTTGATCCTCTGTGTTTGTAACGGATTCCCATTTTCCTGGTTCATTGTGTGAACTCTTTCTAGTACTGAAAGAGTTAATGGTGTGTTCAGGCCTCAAGCAGCAAATGCATTTAAAGCTCAGTCCAGCACTCACATGGTTTGTATTCTTGCGCTGCTGGAGTGGTGTGTTCATGGCATCTGGTTCCCTGGCAACAGCTTTCATTGGCTCAATCAAAGCCTTTTCTTCCTAAGAAAGCTCCCACTGTGACACCCTACCACCACCACTAATCACCATCTTAACCAAGTGTTTAAGATGCAGCTGGTATGAAAAATAGCGCTTGTTCATGTGAGAAGATTAAGAGGCTACCTTGCATAGTACACCTGCACTGGGGAGTGCTCTTACTCACTAGTGTTGGGCATACTGGAGGGTATCTGCCTTCCTACTGGAAGAGATGAGGCATCAGTACACTAAGAGTCTGCTTAGAAATAATCTTTTGTTTAGGCAGAAATCCATAAACCTTTGTGTGTTGTGAATAGTCATTTCCTCTTTGCAGCTGAGATGGCATTTGGGCCTCTGTGCTATTGACAAGGGGCAGAAGTAGGATGTAGGGGGTGTACAATAAAATCCATATTGTTGAAGCTGTCTCCCCTGACAAGGAGGACGCAGGAAGAAATCTCCCAATATGTGAACAGGAGAACAATAAGTGCAGAGAATTCATGTTAAACCTCCTCAAGGGTTACATATGCTGGGCTTTCCTGGAGATTCAGAGTTTGCGTAAAAGTTGAGAAAGCCTCTAGTAGTTGTGCTTGCCTGTGTCTGGCAGAATTTGGGGTACAGAGTGCTCAGCAAGCTTGGGCATCAGTATGCCCTGCACCATGCTTCCTATGTTAGTAATGTAGTAATGTATCCTTTTGAATTACTGAAGCTCTCATTGACTCTGCAGCTGACAGAAATTCATCCGTTATTTTTTTAGTCTTGGAGATTACCTTGGAGGATGCTCTGTAATCATCAGAGACCATTGCACACCACAGGAACAATGCATCTAGAGCAGAGAAAGCAGAGATATCGGTGAGGGTAAGCGCAGGGAGACACTGTGTGTGTTGTGATCTGCGTGCTGCAGCGGTTACTTGTTTACCAGGCAGATAACACAAGCCAGACAACCCCCTCCTTTGCTTGCCTGTAACGTTGGGCAGGAAAGCGAATGTGGATTTAAAAATGTGGACTGGAGAGCACCGTAACGTTTTTAGCAGCATGGCTTTAGTCATTAAATACTCTGCTAGGGAATATTAGACTAATTTTGTGCCTGCTTTAATTAGGTTTTAAAGTAAACTGCAGTCTCCTGATAGAGCTGATCTCTTATTTTAAAACAGTAAGTGAATGTATTTCTTTGAAGCTAGGGAGAGAGGAGCAGAAAATATTGTTTTGTGAGGCACTATGTTGTATTTGGCATAGAGAGACTGAGGCAATATTGTGCATGAAAAAGACAACAAGGGAGCACAGTCTTGTGGTTAAGCTACTATATTGAGACTTGGAATTTGGGTGTAGCTTCCACCTCTGTGTGGCCTTAGGAGGGTCTGGACATAGGCAAAATAGGCAATTACCAAGAGCAGCCAAACCAGAAGCGAAGCTGTGGTGACTCCTTTGGCTGTGGCAGACCCTAAGAAAGTTGCCTTGGTAGATGCTATGCTGCTGCTAGGGTGTAGCAGATCTGGCAGAGTAGCAGCTAGCTGGCACCACTCCCTCATGTTTTAAAGGGCAGCCAGAGCAGTAAATGCAATGCAGCAAGGCTCGGTCCCCAGCTCTTATTTTAATCTCTGCTCTAGCCTTTCCCTGTGGCTGAAGTGCCCTGATGTAACATAATGGTGTAAGAGCAGAGCTACAGTGATTTGAATCTAAGGAGAGCACTCCTAAGCCCACAGTCTGTCTCCCAACACTGGCTAATGAAAAATGCCGGGGAAGAACAATAAGAGTGGACTAATCTAAGGTGAGTCTTCTCCAGTATTGCCCACACAGAGGAGAAGCCCAGAGCATGTTCTGTCTTGACTTCCGAGTGTCCAATTCACTCTGTCAGCCCACCTGCAGCATCTTTCCTCAGGGTGCAGCCTTTGCTCCCCAGATACCCCAGCAATACAGGCATGGGGCTGGAATGTGGTAGTGTCATACATCTATGGAACCAGCCAGGTCCCACAATAGCAGCACAACTTTTGAAGTGGGAATAACTATCCCTTCACTCAAAATGCTTTGACAAAGACCAATCCTTAATATATGAGAGAAGCTCAGTAGTTGCATGGCTAAAAGCCACCCTGAAAAGCCTATGCACATTTTTTGATATAAAATATATTTTAAAAGAAGATATCAAAAAGGTGAAATTACAAATGACAGCAAAGAACAATATTCTGAATATAGTAGACCTGTTTTCTTCTGTCACTTGTAATTGTTAAATATGTTTAAAATTTTCAACACGCATTCAGTGAAAAGGGAACACATGACAGGTACTGAAACTGTGAAAACAACCCGTTTTGAATGTTAGATGTCTGATTTTGTAAACTTGCTTTAGAGGTTGAGTGTAGGGGTTGTTGTTTCTTCCCCTCTGGAATGTTTCAGGAAAGTGTATGTGCGTGCATGTGTGTAAGGAGCTATACTTGTTCTGCTGTGCTGACAATCTTGACCTTTTGACTGATTTATGAGCCTCAAAGCAGTCAGTGAAAATGTGACTTCAGGTGGGTAATTGGTAGATATCACTGCTTCAGTGAAACCCAGATTTGCTTTGGTTCAGATATGACTTGGAAAACTTTCTTTATTTGCACACTGGTTTACCATGAGCTCAGTAATATAAGAGTTTTGGGAATTACCTGCAGGGACAGGGAAGTTCCACTACAGGGTTTTTCACAAGCTTTCACTGGCTATGCAGACGGGTAGCTGAAAATATTTAAACTTGGCAAAGCATAGAAAGAATGACACCAGCATGCCATCTCAGTCCTTTCTTTTATGTAACTGAGAAGATACCTCTGTGAAGAAATCTGAAGTCTTCCTTTCACATAACAAGACATGCATTCAAGATAAAAGGTTCTTGATTTGTGGCTTGAAAGTGTTCAGAGATACAGAACACACTCTCACTATATAGAAGATGACTGAAAGGTGGAGATTATTTCATTCTATAATACATTGTGTAAAATTACTTATACAGTTTTAATATTATCTAATTTTTCTACCTTTCAAAATATTTAAGTGCTACCAAGAAGTCAAGGTAATCTTTATTCTGCCCTTTCTAATCATAATCTATACAGATATGTCTCTCTATGTTTGCAATGTTTAGTGAATAAACAGCATGACTTTTTTGTTTCAAAAAAAACAATCAGAAGGTAAGAGCGAGGCACAAATGTAACTGCAAACCATTGAGAAAGGATGTAAATGCTGGTCCTCTGCACATGTCTGAATTACACCCTAAGTAAACCTATAGTAGGGTCATGTAATCACTGGGCTGGAGTCACGGTAGTAGATTTATGTCAATGAATGGGTGTTATGTCTCTGTAACTGCTGCCTAACCTCTAGCAGACATTGTGTGGTGTGAGTAAAGGCCAGAGGCCTCTTGTAAAAATAATGATTTAGGTGGTTGATTGGGACTCCAGAGACTTGATCTCTTTTCCTGCTTCTTTTCTACCTTTCTTGAAAGTAACTCCATCTAAATATCTAGGTATACTATTTCCCCACCTCACATGGACATTCTGGGAATAAACATATCAACTAGTACAAAGCATTTGGGACTCTGAGGCTGAAGAGAAAACGAAACCCAGCATAGAATAGAAAAAGTATCCGTGTTCACACAGTGTGGCAACAATTTGTAGTAGATGAAGTCCCACTCTTAAAAATCAAGATTAAAAAGAATATTGAAGAGCTGCTTTGTATGCAGAGCACTGTCATTCCTGTGCCTGGAGTGAAGCAGGGGTTCTTGCCAAAAGATGAATGTGAGGGCAGTACCTGGTCAGATTTAAACAGTATGCAATACTGTACAACCTGGGGGCAGAAGGAAGGTTACGTGAGGCAACCTTTGCTATGCTGTTTTGTGATATTTGAGAGCTTTGCTTTTCAGCCTTTGATTGTTCTGTTTTAAAAAACATAGTTTTTAGCATAGAATTGATGATATAGATCTCATAGTGCACCTGGAGCTTTACAGGAAAGTACACAGATAAGGTCTCTGCCCCTTAGATCTTACATAGAAATTGGGGCCTTTTCCTTCTTTCACAGACCTCACTAGATTAAGTAATGTAAAGAATTCTGGGTTTACAGCAGTGACCCATGGTTAATATTGGCTTAGGCATAAATCTGCAGTATACTTCCATGGAATTTCAAACTGCAGATTTTGTTTGTGGGTTTTTTTTTGTTGGGTGGGTGTGGTTTTTTTGCTTCTTTGCACATCTCAGTCCTGCACTGCCTTTTACCCAGAAGGAATTACATGACCTTTTTACTGACTGGCACCCAACAAATTAGCAGTCAGCAGAAAGAGGAGTTACCAGCCCTACTTTTAAAACTGCTAACATGTGTCTCTGTAGGCTCAGTGACTTTTCTACACTGCACTGTGGTAGTGAAGCAAAATCAATTTCCTCCCTTATCCTTGGGCAAAGATCGGTGAATTAAATTTAGTTACAGGAAAAAATACCTTTTTTTTTTTTTTTTTTTTTTAATTTCATTATCTAAAACCTCTTCCCTTTTAGACACTCTTTGGGTGCCTGAATTCTTTTTAAAACATTTCCTTTCTGGAATATTCAGCCTGATGGAAAGAAAATGTGTTTCAGTCCCACCAGTATTATTTATGAGCACATCATCAGCTTCACAGAGGAATACTTAATAAACCCACTAGCAGTAGAGAAGAGCTGAGCCCTGCCTCCATGCTCAGCAGTGTACAGACAAGCCAGGAGAAGCAATAGGTCTGAAGCAGGCTCAGTTGCAGATGAGAGGCTGCAGTGGGGAATGGACTCGGTGGCCTCTGGAACTGGAAATCGTGCTGGAACTTTTCCACCCAGCATTTTAAGAAACAGCAGGAATCAGTGCTTTGACACTAGGAGTCAATTAAAGAAACCCAAATTACTGCCATTTGAATAAACAATTATTTCTTTTTCACCCTCGCAGGAGCTTGTTACGATGAACTAAAAGCCAGAACTAATTAAATGATCTGATAGCACAAATCATATCAGAAGTGTTTCATCTAGTTTAATTAATTCCTGTCAGAAATCACTGCTATTCTTAGTGTATACTGGATGATTTTTTTAATTTTTTTTTTTTTTTAATTTTAACAGCTTCCATTTATATCTGTTTCAACTACTACTGGGATTCTCACTGCAGATAAAGTGGGAGTGTTTACAGAAGAGCTTACTGCCAGGGAGATTTTTAACCCTAGAGGCAGACAGTATGGCAAATATCTTGTAGGTCAAGAAAAGGGACAGTTACACCTCCTTCTAAGAGGATTTTTTTAATTACAGGATGAGACAAATAACATGTATTCTCATAATTTAACCTTCTTGGTTAAGTCTTGTTTTGCTGGTGACATATGCCCTGATGAAAATGCCGTGGTTATCACTGGGAGCTCTAGACCTCAACACTGTGCAGGCTTCACTAGCATTTTTTTCTTCTGCATGTGAAATGCAACCAGGTTTAGTGCTAGCCAGCTCTGCCATAGGACATTTCTTTGTCTTAGGCTGATTTCCTGAGCCAAAGGGCTGATTTTTGCAACCAGAGCTTAGGATGGAGGCTTGGGAGTGCTCAGGTTTAAGTGTAGGGTCTGCATTTATCACTCAGACAAAACTCCAAAGCAAGGGCTTGTAAGTGATCACAGAACAGGACCTCACGTGCTGCAGATGTGCTGTAGATGTGCTGTAACTGTAGCATTAAGATTTGCCCTTCAGCTGTAGTGACAGGACAGTACTGTGCAAACTGGCTACAGAAATTCTTACCAACAAGAGGACAGAGCCTTGCTCTAGGGACTGCTTTGGATGTAAAGACCAAACAAAAAAAAAAAAAAAAAAAGAGAGAGAGAGAATTGCATTATTTTCTATCTGACTTTCAGGAGGACATTTGACAGGCTTTATAGTTTAAAATAGCACTATTAAAGCAGTATAAAAATGTACATATTCAAGACATGTCAGTGAGATGGGACATTGTCACAGAATAATGGGTGCTAGCTACTCAGCATTCAAAGTAGGACAAAAAAAAGAGGGAGATGCTAATGTGATTCACAGTTTCCTAGGGAGCAGACAATGAGAAATAAATAGAGAAGAGGGACAACAACTTCTGAGTATTTGAGCAGCCTTCTCTAAGACCAACGTATTCCAGATCAGTGTTTGTGCCCTAACATGAACGGCAGTATCTCTGCCATACTACCCCATGCCAAAAAAAAAAAGCCTTAACTGACATAGCAGAAAAGGTGCCTCTTAGCATCTTATACCTTTCCATCTTGGCAAATGTTACAACAAGCCATCAGCCTTTTGAAAAGCAGGGCCTGAATAATTATGTCCTTACACCCTTGCTGGAGACCTTGCAAGTCAGCTGTGGGAGCTGACCCACTCCAGCTGGCAGACCTTGAGCACTTGGCTGCTTTGTGGCTGTGGCACAAGAAAACTACAGGGTGTTGACATGAGGAAGGCCTTGTCCCTCTGGAAGGTGGCTTCTCTTTTCCCTGCCTCCTCTGTTCATGTGGGTGGTTCAGCAGTGTGTCTCCTTTCTGTGTTGACTTTGTAATAACAGTGCCTAGAGCTCTTCCTCCCATGGGGAATTACCAGAAGTGCACAAGGGTGCTGGCAATATGCTCTGTGGGTTCAGTGCTGGAGGGTGGAGTGAGTAGTCCTGTGGCAATCTGTAAAGACAGTTGTAAAGTGAGTAGGTGTTAGTCGTGAGGAAGAAAGCAGCCCCCTCTTGGGTGAGGTTGATGTCTGCAGTCCTCCTTCCCCCAGCCCTTGCACCGTCAGTACAGACCAGTTTTCCCTTGCGAAAAAAAAAAGGCTTTTGACTCTGTCCTGTGGTCATGTTTGCACTCTGCCTTTGAGATAGCACAGGCTCTGTATGTTATGGCCATATTGGGACATCGCTCAAACAGCACAGTTAAGGTTGTGTTTGCTCATACCTTAACTCTTTATTTACTGGGTTTTTAAAGAATAGCTTAGGACCAGCATTCTAGAAAGGCATTCCATGCTCCTAGCAACCTTCATGAATTTCTTTGTCAGCAAACTTCTTACTTTTGAAAATTTACAGGAGGAATACTGTTTGGTGAGCATTTATGTTGATCACAGCAGTTTACAGTCAGCAATTAGTTTGCCCTGGAGATGCCACTGCAGCTATATATACATAGCACTGTGTTCCTTTGGAGCTTAGGCACTTCACCACACTGTAACATGGGTAGTACTTTGCTGCACAAGTCTTATTAAAAAGGCAGTATGAGGAATCAAGGAGTAACACCTGCCTGAACAGGGGTAGACTGTCACAAGTTCACTTTGAATGGCCTCTGGGATGGCCAGCTACAAGCTATTCCAGTCCACAAGCCAGATCATTGCATTACCCAGGAGGGTGAGTCAGCACCAGCATTGGGCTGAGCAGGCACAGAAGCATGATTTCACACTGGAGTAATTTTTTTCTGGCCAGCCTGAAGCCCAAGGAAAGTAAACATATATGTAGCTGTAGCTGTGCCCATAAGCCTCTTGTATCTCAGTCTCAATTATTTTAATTGCTTCCCTCTATCTCTGTTCTCCACAAACACTTTTCCCTATATGCCATTTTTAATATCATTAAGCAAAATGTTCCATTTATTGCCTTATGTTCCTTACAACCAGGTCTGCATGGTATCAATGAAGTTGGTCAGGCCTCAGTGACATGAGGCAAGCTGTGTACAAAACTGTATCCTGTGCTTCTCTTAAACTCTCTGTGATTTCAAAGCCAAGTTACCTGTCTGTCTTAGCCTTGGTCCATCCCTTAGTGTGCCCATTTATTCCAGCTGAACCTTATAAGTTTGCTTAATGCTTTTCATTCATTTTTGGTGCATTTAAAATTCAAACTTTGAGATGCTTCTTTTAAGAAGCAGTTATATGAAACATTCAGGTATTTCCCCCTTTGTTTTCTTCAACTGAAGCAGTTCAGAGCGAACTGGAAAATTGCTTTGCTTAATTCAAATTTGTATTTTGGAGGTGTGTGTGGAAGTAGTGAGCTTCCTCCTTGCTCTGCTGTTCAATTATTTAAATTTTTTACTACAGATCATGTAATGAAAAATACAGCCAGTGATTTTGTTTTGGTATTGTTTTGGGGTTTTTCCATTGCAGATAAATATTTTTGTTTTATTAAGAAGACAGTTTCCACAGTGCCTGTTTTACATTTTTAGGGAATAGTCAGCCAGCTAACAATCTAACTGGCCAGCACCAATCCCACTCAGCTGGAGGTATTTTGCAGCATGTGCTATCACACAGACCCCACATGGCAACACTTTGTACAACAACCAAAAAAAGACAGGCAGAAGAGGGTATGTGACAGTAAATCCCATCATCTGAAGAGCCCACAGAGACTCTTCAGAGAACAGAACATTCCTTACACATGTTACACAAAAGCCCAAAAGGTGGTGAGTGACACTTTCCACTTTCATTTCATTGGGAAGATTTGGTGTCATCACACATCTCTGCTTTGCCACTAGTGTTTGACTATTCCCCCATAGAAAGTAAAGCACCAGCTCACTCTTTACCATTCTCTGCCTCTTAATGATCAATTATTTTTAATTGAAACCTCTTGCATTGTGCCAGATCTTGAGAGGGCCCTGTCAAGATCAGGGCCCAAGCAAGATTGGAACAGTACCAATACATATGTGAGGACAATAGACACATTTGTCCCAAATAGCATGACACTATTTGGAGAAAGGACGAAAAAGAAATAGAGGTAAGGATGATTGGAAGAATTTGCAGGCTGTGGGCAAGTCTGGGAAAAGTATGACAGTCTCCTGACCCCTAGTCTGGTGCCGTGTCTGCTGGCACACACTGCATCTCATTTGCTAATAAAAATGTCATTGTCTGTGCAGAATTACATTTAAGGACAAATAAAATAGGCTGGTATTGGCACAAAGAACTTTACCAGCTAAATAAGATGCAGCCAGGGATGACAGTGAGAGTTTGTGGAGCTGTAAAAATAATGGTGGTCATGGCGCAGCCCGTCACAGGCTTTTTTTATGTGCCTATGTCATTATTACACCTTTAATGTCTGTTTTCAAGTAATGTATGAATTCTGAGAGCAGTGGTGAAATGCTGACCAAAGGACACTTTTAAAACAAAGTCAGTTTTAATGAAAATCAATACAAAATGAAATGGTTATTTAAGTGAAATTGTTGAGTCTCTTGAGATTGTTTTCTGATAAATGTTTACTTTCAGCTCTCATATTGAGAGGTTTTGATTAAGATTTGATTCAGAATTCAGTGCTGTAAAATCTTAAGTATACTTCAGGAAAATGAGAGACATGGAATTAAAGTGCTAGCTCCGTTCATGTCAGCTCTATCAGTCAAATGGCAAAAAACTTTAGGAATCTGAAAGACCGAAAATGAGATCCCTGCCTGCAGTGATATAAAGTTATGTGCCTTCATAAGACAGCAAAACTGTCTACTGATTAATTCATCTTTGCAGATATGGGATTTCTTACAAGAAAGATGATTTCTAGATCACAGTAACTGTAAAGTACTTTTAAATCTTGTGAAATTCAGATTCAGGACTTTGGTTTAGCCTACAATAAAAAGTGGAAAGCTGCCATGGGATTTGGCCTGGGCTCTGGAAACCCAGCCCACCTCTTGACCCTGCCTTAGAAGGGGAACAGGCACTGTTTAGTCCCTTTGGACACGGGTGCAGTTTGGTCCCATGGTTGCTATGAGCTGCTTTAGAGAGGCCAGATCTTTGCCTTCATTGACTCTGTGCCTGATTTTTTTAGCCATCATGGAAGTTGTTTGTGTAAATCCAGTAGCTGATTTACTATCTTCACAGAGCAGAATGTGTAAAGAAAAATAGTGTGAGCAAATCCTTTCTCTAGAAGGGCTTTCTATCAGCTCGCATAATCCCACTCAGTTCCAGCCTGGTATGTGTAGTTGTGTGAGGGTGTCAAATGACATCCCTTTTTACTAGCTGTTGGCCCTAATGGAATGCTGCTTTGCACATCTGGTAAAGTAAGGAAATGATGCCTGAAATTTTTACATTTTGCCATTAATTAAAAAAAAAAAAAAAAATTGATTGAGAGGCAAGAGCATTATAAATAAGAAATTATCTTTTCACCATGGATTAAATAAAAAAGATTCCATCTTTACATTTAGGTTTTTATCTTTTCTGAAGACTGACTTTTGCTTTAGATAATCAAAGCTGGCTTTGAACTAGCACACACCCAAAAAATCTTTTTTTTTCCTTCTTTAAAAATAGCCCTATAGATTATATATACATATCACAGCCTTTCATTCCTTTTATAAACTGTTTTATTTTCTGTGAGAATGTGAAAGTTCTGAGCAATGCAGAGCTCAAGCAAGTATCACCACAAACATGGGGAATGGGGTCCAGGTACATTATTGCAATTAACATCAGTATTTAATCAGCAGACAGCTGCAATGGGCAAGGGCCTTTTCATTTTCTGTCTTTAATGAGTTTTTGGTGAGACATTTACCTGTAGTTGCAACTTGTAAGGTGTTACACTAACATGCACTTATGCTGCACATGTGAACACACACACTACATAGAAAATATATAGAAGGAAGCCGTGTTAGGCAACTGATGTGATTCGTGCTTTAGTTATATATTTTTGGAAGTAGCTCCCTTTGACAGCCTTCCATAAAAGCTCTCAAGCTATGTTTATGGTTTTCGTCTTTGGTTTGGCGCCTTTTTTTTTTCCCTTTTCTGTTTTTTTTGGGGGGAGGCGCAGGGCAAGAGAGGGATTTATAACTGAGCCAGTTGTTACTAGCAGAATTTCCTGACTAATATGGATACGTGGTCCCCCTAATTTACAACTGTTATTTAAAAATATGCTCTAGGCCCTGCTTGCTCCTGCTTTTTATCCATATCCTCATTTCTCCCAGTCCCATAGTTCCCGAGCATGGTTCAGCTGGCTGTACAGAGAGGTGCAGGCGATGTAGAGGAGTATGCCCTTATGACCCTGTTTGAGCCTGTCTGTTCTCACTGTGCCACATTCAGTAGAATCCCATTTGGCTGTAGCTGTATAAATACCATGCCTGAGCTCAGGATTTACTTGGATCAGGAGAAGGTGCTGTGCCTTATTTCCGCTGATCTGGTTTTGAGACAACAAATGCCCACAAGGCAACTTTGGACCTCAGGTTCAAACAGCATCAAAACTCTCCCCAATTTTTTTTGTGGTGCAAACCAGTTGCCTGAGCAGTAAACTCTGATGTACATATTTTAAGTTTATAGCCTGGGCACCAATTTTTGTCAAAATGTGTCAGTTCTAAGTGGGGCTTGCCATGTTCTGTATTTATTCTCTCAATCCTATATTATCCTGTGCAGTGCTGTAGCTGCCAAAACCACATGGTCTTGTTGGCATGAAACAATTACCCTGGTTTATATAGAACAGGCTTGGCAATGGTCTATCTCAATGAACAGTCACAGTGCTGAAAGATTCAGAGTTGTCTTTTCCTCTCCAAGCAAAAAAAAAAAATTTCTTTCAGCTGGATTTGTGGTTGTAAGCAAGAACAGAAATAGAAAGCAAGTACAGAGAGCAGCATGCATATCAAGTACCTGTAAGGTCTGGATGGAAGTGAAATGGGATTAAGAAAAAACCCAACTATTTAAGATACAAGCTAGTAATTTGGTTTCTTAAACCATGTGAAATTATACATGTTTACTGTTGCCAGTTGGTGAACACACAGATGTGTGGTTTTTCACTTGCATGCAAAGCTATTAGTTGTGGGTGAAGTACTTAGACAAAAACATTAATGCTGGTGTGGGTATTCAACTGAATATGAACCCAAACACACAATGACTTATTACAAAAGCACTTTTTCTGAAGAGACAAACATTCAGTTGCTGCTGCTAATACTGTAGAACTGTTAAAGCCTCCTGGTTAACTTGCCTGAAATAGTACCTCATTGTAGCAAGCAGCACAAATATCTCTGAAACTTGAGTAGCATTTATGTGTTTTCCCTGAAGATGTAATATATTGTGTAAATTTAGAGGAATATTGATCAAAGATAACTATTACTTGCCAAGGTCTTGCAAACCAAAACCACTACATAGACAAGAGCCAAAGGTGAAGGGTAGGAAACTTCTTAAACTTACAAAAGTTAGCTGAAAGTGAGCTTAACCATTAATCAAAATAAAATTATTCTGAAGCAATTAGCAGAGGTTAGTAAAGGCTTATTTTTCCTCCTTTTTTCCTAAACAGCTTCACAATGTGATTTTATACATTGTACTCCATTAAGAAAGTAACTGTTACTTTGTTATCAGAATGGCGAGAGATTTTTATTCCAGAAGGCCAGACACTATCACTACTTGAAATTCTCCAAATTGTTTCCACTGAGAGCAAATTCAGTCTTGATGTGAGTCACATCTGCTTGAAAGTGAATAGCAGTTACTTCTACTTCACACCAGTATCAAATTTCACCTACAATCTCAAATGTTTAAAATCAATTTAAATCCCAGGATTTGCACAGTTTTGCATAAATTACTTTAAATTCAGAAGTACCTAATAGGAAATCCTGAAATAATAGTATTGGACTTCAGTGATTTCTGGTGCAGAGACATTTTCTTTCAGATACAAATGTCTCCTGAACTACACACACACACAAATCTATTGAAGTTTTTCCACATGTGGACAAAAAAAACACCAGTTTCTCATCCACCTACTAGGGATGAATGGGTGGTGAGTGAAGAAGAGCAAGGGGGGCCCAGGCCACCTGCATGAATTGCAAGCTTAGCTGTCTATGATGTATTAAGGACTAATTGCATGTTTGGCAACACAGCTGTGGCTGCACAGCCCAGGTGCTGTCACACCACTGCTCCCCATTGGTTCCTAGTCCTTCGGAGCATGAGCTGTTTCAGCCATTCCATCGCTTTGGCTGGCACTGATGGATTAATGAGAGGAAATGTTTATAGAAAGGTTCGGGTTTCCTAAGGGAGTGAAATTAAACCCTCCTCAGCAATGACCGGCGAGCCCATGTCATAGAGCAATTTGAAGCACCCTGACTTGCAGGAAAGCCAAGGCCTTTTCAAAAAGAAAATTTCACAAATGAGCAATTCTGGGAAACAGCTAGAGGTGTTTTCAAATAAAAGACATGGCTTTTCTTGAGAGGCAGCATGAATGGGGCTAGCTCTGAAAAGAACTTTAAATCAGTAGTTTGTGCACTGTAAAAGAATGGTTGAGAGCACAATGCCCAAATAGAACAGTACTGTGACAGAAAGTGCAACTATTACACACTGTGTTGAGCAAATGAAACAATATTGCAGTACAACCACAGATACCATCATGGCATTCAGCTAAGGCATCTTAGATCTTTGCTCTGTTACTTAAATTTTAGTATAGTCTATAGTTTAAGGCAAAGAAAGGGCGATGAACCCAATAGCAAGGCTGAAATCATTGTAAGAGAAAAGCTGGAACCTATCATTTCACAGGTGTGTAAAATTCTGTTTGCTGGGGCACTTTCTGTGCAATGCAGCTTGAGATCTAAACATTCATTTCAGTTTAAAAAATGAAATAAAGTAGACCATTCCATGGAAACTATCAGCTTTCAAATGACTGAGATGAGAATAAACACAGGCTTCAGGCTAGCTATTAAGATTAAAGTAAAATTCACCTGAACAAAACTTGAGGTAGCAAAGGTGCTGTGGGAGGAAAAAAGCCAGTCCAAAACACTGCCATTCAAAAGCTATTGAAAAGGACCTAGTCCTTAGTGTTTCTCTGAAACACTCAACCCATCAAAGCAAGGATTTAATTTACAGCACTTGTAGCACCCTCCACTTCTCAATCTCATAAATCCCTTTGGAATGGTAAGACAGCATTGTCCTTATTTTTTAGATAAGGAAACTGGTTTATCAGCTTCCCCTCAGTGAGAGACAGAGCCTGGAGGAACTTGGCTGGAATGAAAGTACCTCAAGTGAGGGCAAACATTTGAAATGGCCTCAGTATGTGATCGATTGTGAGGGGCTGGTACTCAAAAAGGCCCGTTTCAAATCATAGATGAGTTTCTGGTCAGTGTATTTACCCAAAAGTCTCTTCCATCTCCTACAAAGCAGAGAGAGAAGACACCTTTCACAAAGGTGCTCCCCGCTCAGTTCTGTAACCTGCCCCTGGTTGAAAGATGGAAAGAACTTCATTGGAGCTCTTGTATTAAAAATTATTTATTTAGTGATCTGTACATGGGATGAAGCAGGGCCTCATACAGACCTTCAAAAATCATGTAAAAACATAAATACATATTTTCTTACAAAAATGAGATTTACAAAATATACATACTGCACTTGTCTTACACATTATTTTTTTTTCTTCCACGTGCACATTATAAAAGACAAAACCCCAAACTCTGCACGTTTGAAATAAGATCTATTAAAGTTGGCTGTTGGGCCCATTCCTCATCGCCAGACTACTGGTACACCCTCCTCAGCAGCAGTCTGCCTCCTTACCCTGAACATTTTTTTTTTTTTTAAATTTTACATTTCATTCCAGACACTTTCCCCCTCCCCCCCCCCCAAAAAAAAAGAGCAGCTATAGGGTGGGAGACTTGCTAAAAATCCACAATTTCATACTTTGTCCTTAGGCAAGAATACACACACACATATACTTATAAAAACAACCCTTCAGTGAATATAAAGGTAAAGTAGTATGCAAAAAATAAAATATGAACAAGTCGACATAAAAAATTCAGAATAGAAAAATCTGTCACATTTCAAAAAGACGATGATGCATTCGATGATTAATTTCTGAATGTCTTTCCTTCCAAGATGTGATCCCTGGAAATGTAACCATCTGTTTTAGCTGAAACGAGAAGGCCCCTCACTTGCATTAACTGCTTGCTTTTAAACCCCAGTCCCCTCCTGCACCACAAGCCATTGCTATGCAGTTCAGGAAACCTGAGGAGCCTGCAAAGGGTCCATCGTGTGCCAAAAGGATTCCTCCTCTCCTCAGAAGCCAGCTGTGTATTGACCCTACCTGCAGTGAGCTCACTGCAGAGCAGGAGAGAAAGCAGGTTTATGGGAACGAAAGAAAAAACAAAGTTGTATCTTTACATCTCTTAATGGCTCTCGTTATGAAAGGTGCTCTCAGTTACGTTCTTCTTGCCCTCTAAGTCTTGCATTTCCTTCAGCTTAGAAAAGCAACACGTATTGAACGGTAGGAAAACATCCTGCCTCCTCCTTTTTTCATAAAATGGATGTTTATTTCTGCAGGCTTCTCCCATCCAAGAGTGAGCCTCAATTGTTTTATAAGTCTGCCCATAAAAACCATCTCATGTTTATGCCTTTCTACATAGAAAACATTTCTGCTTTCCCTTTTGTCTTCTAGAACAAAGGGGGAAAAGCCTTCTGCTGAAAAGCAACAAGTCATTTATTTTCAGAGCAGGGAATAGCAACCCTCTCCTTTCCCACAGAAGCAAGAACAACAGGCCGAGGGCCGACTTGAAAACAATTACAACAGGTATCACCGAGGTAAAAAAGAACTTGCGAACGGAGAGAACAGAGGCATCTCCCCAGCACACGATCCGGGCTGTAGCTGGGTTTGCAATACTCACGTGATTGCTCCGCCGAGATGGAAGGAGCAGGCAATGAGCTCAGGCCCGGAGCTGCCCTGTCTGTGCTGTAGTTTGACCCCAGCAATTTAGAGACGGTATGACTACTGCTCAGCAGCGGCAGCTCAACCGATCTGGTCGTCCTCCCCCTCACCCATGTCCAAAACAAGGCAAGATGATTTTAGTGGAGTTAGTTTGTTGGGGTTTGTTTGTTTGTTTTCCTGCATAGGGAGAGGAGGTAAGAGAAGTAAGGGACTTCTTGAGAGTGAAAGATTCCCCCATCCCAGCAGCAGCCTTTTTTTTTTGTGCTCTTCCACTTAGCTGGGCATAAACACTACTCGGCATAATCATCTTAACCTTTATGCAAAGGTTAATTTTTTCAAACCCTCCAGGAGGATGAAGAAGTTTGGAAACCCTTCCCTTCCTCCCTCTTCAGGGAGCCACTGCGGTCTCTTCTTCCGAGTATCCCTCATAGGTATTTGTGTTATGTGTCTGCGTGCGTGTGTGTGTGTGTGTGTGTATGTCAGAGGGGACGGGGGTCTCATACTGCCGTCTCTCCTTTGCTGCCGGTGCTGAGTCTGTGGTAAAAGCGTCGCCAGGATTGAAGGGTTTTGCCAGACCAGATCCAGAAGCCAGTCGTAATGCCAACAATCATTGTCATGAGGTACTTGATCATGAAGACAGTGAAGTCTGGGCTCATAGGGGCAAAGTGACTGGGACAGGGCACAGCATAGGTTTTGCAGGTCTGGAGGAGCCATGTCTTCTCCCAGGTGCCACGGAAGGCCTGCTCATAGAAGTAACATGCCAGGACAATGGTGGCAGGTACTGTGTAGAGGACACTGAAGACGCCAATACGCACCATCAGCTTCTCCAGTTTTTCTGTCTTGGTGCCATCATGCTTCATGATGGTGCGGATGCGAAACAATGACACAAAGCCAGCAAGCAAGAAGGAAGTGCCAATGAAGAGGTACACAAACAAGGGAGCCAGCACAAAGCCCCGCAGCGAGTCCACGCTGTAGATACCTACATAACACACCCCACTGAGTACATCCCCATCCACCTGCCCCATGGCTAAGATGGTGATGGTTTTGACAGCAGGCACAGCCCAGGCAGCCAGGTGGAAATACTGGGAGTTGGCCTCAATAGCCTCATGGCCCCACTTCATGCCAGCAGCCAGGAACCAGGTGAGGGACAAGATGACCCACCAGATGGAGCTAGCCATGCCAAAAAAGTAGAGAATCATGAAAAGGATGGTGCATCCTTCTTTCTTGGTGCCTTGGGCCACAGTGCGGTAGCCGTCCTCAGAGAAGCGCTCCAGACAAACCACCCGCTCCTCCAGCAAGAAACCTGCTGCGTAAGCCACTGCCACCATGAAGTAGCAGCCAGAAAGGAAGATGATGGGCCGCTCCGGATAGCTGAAACGGCGCATGTCCACCAGGTAAGTGAGCACAGTGAAGAGGGTGGAGGCGCAGCAGAGCACAGACCACACACCCACCCACAGACGGGCAAATCGTACCTCCGCCTCCTTGAAGTACATGAGCCCGTTGGGCCGGCTTGGTTCACAAGGAGCACCGCAGTCCCGCTCCCCCCAGGAACCGGTAGCCCAAGTAAGGTGGCACTTTGAGTTGCCGAGGACAGGAGAAGGAGAAGCCGGATGGAGGCTGCGGGGGTGAGGAAGTCCGGGAGGTAGCCAGCCGTGGGATGGACAGTAGCCCCCCGGCCTGCCGCACCGCCAGGCCCTGGCGGGGCATCCGATGTGTTCTGCCCTACGCAGATCTCGCCCGCGCCGTGGACGGGGAAGTTCTCACAGCGGAGCCGCTCTGGCCACTGAAAGCCGAACTTGTTCATGAGGGCCTCGCAGCCCTGGCGGGCTCGCTCGCAGAGGGAACGGCAGGGTGGGATGGCCTGCTCCAGGACGGTGCACACTGGCGCGTACATTGAGCAGAGGAAGAACTTGAGCTCGGTCGAGCACTGCACCTTGACCAGTGGGTAGAACTGATGTACCTCCAGCCCCGCGTCCTCCTGGTTGGTGTGGCCCAGCAGGTTGGGCAGGATGGTCTGGTTGTAGGCAATATCCGTGCAGAGCGGGATAGAAATGGGCTGGCAGAAGCCGTGGTCCGGCACGGAGATGCCCTTCTCGCCGTGCTGAGCGGCTACGCCTGCGTGTGTCCCCAGCAAGGCGGCCAGCAGCGCGGTCAGACCCAGCGAGGGGCAGCCTTTCCATCTTCCTCCAGCCCGCATCGCCGGGGCGGTCGGGGAGCCGAGGGGAATCCTTCAAAGCCAGGCGGCGCAGTGTCCCAGGGGCATCAGCTCCCGGAGGGTGGCAGCAGGGCCCCTTCCGAGGGGCAGGGGCGCGGTGGCGGGAGGAACGTGGCTCCGGCGCTGGACCTCTACACGACTGTCTTCCTTGGTTCCGGAGGATCGGTGGTCGCACAGCGGTAGTGCTTCACTCGGCGAAAGTTTCCGGAGTTCCTTCGCCAGAGAAGACGACGGCGAGAGAAGAGACGAGCGCAAAGCCCAGCGACGGCTCTGGCCAGCTCCGCGCAGAGTCGCGCAGCGGAGCCGATGCTCCCCGCCCGGCTGCGCGGTCCCGGAGCCGGGGATTTTAGGTTACGGCTAAACGGATTATTACCGCTCCCGGCTGAGCTGTATATTTTACTCCAGGGCTTAAATAACTTTTAAAATCCAATTACTGCACGATCCTCCCCGCGGCTCGGCTGGGCTCCGCTCCCGACGGGCGCCGCTGCGCACTGTGTGTCCGGGGCAGCTGCGCGCCTCCGGCCTGGCTCCGCCCGCACCGCCGCTCCCGGCCCACGGCTGCCGCCGCACAAAAAAAAAAAAAAAAAAAACAAAACAAAAAAGACACATATAGGCGCGAGCGCGGCTCCGCCCCCGCCGCCGGCCTCATTCACAAACCACACCGGGGGCGGAGCCGCGCTGCTCCCTCTAGCCAACCGGCGCGGGGGGGCGGGGCGGGGGCGGAGCTAGCTCCGGGGGTGCGCACGAAGTTGCAAACAACTTTTGTCCCGTCCCCGCCGGGCCTCCCGCTCTGCTCCTCCCGCCTCGCAGGGCGGAGCCGAGGAGGACTGGGGAGCCCAGCCAGCGCACTCAGGGTGGCCCGAGCGCACTAAAATTAACTGGCTGCTTGGTGAACAGGCTTAGAAAATGCACACAGCTGCCGGTGCCCAGAGTTATTAAAAAAAGGATAAAAAAAAACCCCAGCGCCCGAGTACATTCGCAGAATGAGCAATTGAGTGGTCGAGATATTCGTGTCTGTGCACTTTCGCCTCCCCCAGCCGTGGGGGGGTTTGATTTGTTATCTCAGTATGACCGTTGCTTTTTGCTGGCAGAATGAACGCTTTACTCAAGCAGATCTAAGCTGTAGGTGGAGGAAGGCAGGGGTTTTGTTTGTTTGTTTGTTTGTTTTGGGGTGGGGTTTTTTTGAAACGTCCAGTAAAGAGGAGAAATTTTAAATCCCATCTGCACTGCTGCAGCTCCTAAAGAGAGGTAAAGGCTGTAAGAAAAGCAGCAGTTCCTCTGGAAGTTCCCAGAAAGGGAGAAAATGGCATAGGTCGGGAGAAGGTTGTTAACTGGCCTGCCAAATGATTCTCAGCAAATCTAGACCTAGACCAACATATATTAACTAAGGACAGAAGAGTCTTTTTTTTTTGCAGCGTGTTTTGAGGTTGTTTGAACCAGCCACTCTCTGGAGAACATGCTGGCAGTGTGTGTCCTCGGCAGAACAGAAAGAATCTGCTTTTCCTTCACACTAGCTTCAGAGCCTCTAGTCAAAGAAAGACTTGGGCTAGGTATTTTTCAACCTACCTCATCTCTGCTTTTGAGGACAGAGCTTCCCTGAATTATACTATTAAAATTCTTACTTTAAGTTCTCTGGTGTTACTTTACTTTAGTCCTTGGTATTGTGCTCCTATTAGGGACTAAGCAAATACACCAATCTGTACCATCCTCTAAGACAGCTCTAGAGAGCAGTTTGGCTCAGTGAATTGTTGGGCAAATGCTTCCCATATCCTCTCCTGCTCATGAACAATGTGTCCGCATGCCAGTAAGACCTTGGAGCTGCAGCTTTTGTTAAGAGTAGTTGACAGTTATAAACATACTTACTAAAATAAACTTTAAAAAGTAGACGTGTTTTTAAAAGTTACTTTAAAAGTAGACATGTTTTTAAAAATAACACTCTGGTGTCTGGTATGTTTACAGGCAGGACTAGCTACTGATGGCTGCAATAGTGGCCTCTGGAAAAGAAATGTCTTTTCTTCATTATTATTTGTAATGTGATTGAGAGTGCCTTAGAGGGACATGAGATTTTCAGTTTGTTAAGGTTTGTTTTCTGAATTCCTTATTTTTATAAACCTAATGGCTAAGCAGGTTTTTGTAATAGTTTTCACCTAAATAACCTCCCATGGTACAAACTTACATGAACTTGTCTACTCTATTGTTTGTCCTCTGGCTGTTGGTAACCTTCAAAGAGATTATTCTAGCTGTTTTTTTCTCTGGTCTTTCTTTCTTTCTTTCTTTCTTTCTTTCTTTCTTTCTTTCTTTCTTTCTTTCTTTCTTTCTTTCTTTCTTTCTTTCTTTCTTTCTTTCTTTCTTTCTTTCTTTCTTCTTTCTTTCTCTCTTTCTTTCTCTCTTTCTTTCTCCCTTTCTTTCTTTCTCCCTTTCTTTCTCCCTTTCTTTCTCCCTTTCTTTCTCCCTTTCTCTTTCTTTCTTTCTTTCTTTCTTTCTTTCTTTCTTTCTTTCTTTCTTTCTTTCTTTCTTTCTTTCTTTCTTTCTTTCTTTTCTTTCTTTCTCTTTCTTTCTTTTTCTTTCTTTCTTTCTCTTTCTTTCTTTCTTTCTTTCTTTCTTTCTTTCTTTCTTTCTTTCTTTCTTTCTTTCTTTTCTTTTTCTTTCTTTCTCTTTCTTTTCTTTCTTTCTTTCTTTTTTTCTTTCTTTCTTTCTTTCTTTCTTTCTTTCTTTCTTTCTTTCTTTCTTTCTTTCTTTCTTTCTTTCTTTCTTTCTTTCTCTTTCTTTCTTTCTTTCTTTCTTTCTTTCTTTCTTTCTTTCTTTCTCTTTCTTTCTTTCTTTCTTTCTTTCTTTCTTTCTTTCTTTCTTTCTTTCTTTCTTTCTTTCTTTCTTTCTTTCTTTCTTTCTTTCTTTCTTTCTTTCTTTCTTTCTTTCTTTCTTTCTTTCTTTCTTTCTTTCTTTCTTTCTTTCTTTCTTTTCCTTCCTTCCTTCCTTCCTTCCTTCCTTCCTTCCTTCCTTCCTTCCTTCCTTCCTTCCTTCCTTCCTTCCTTCCTTCCTTCCTTCCTTCCTTCCTTCCTTCCTTCCTTCCCTTCCTTCCTTCTTTCCTTCCTTCCTTCTTTCCTTCCTTCCTTCTTTCCTTCCTTCCTTCTTTCCTTCCTTCTTTCCTTCTTTCCCTCTCTCTTTCTCTCTCTCTCTCTCTCTCTGTTCCCCCCCTCCCTTCCCCCTCCCTTCCCCCTCCCTTCCCCCTCCCTTCCCCCTCCCTTCTTTCCTCCCTCCCTTCCTCCCTCCGTTCCTCCTGTCCGTCCGTCCCATTTTCTGTAACACTCCATGAGCTGTTGAGTCACCTTTCTGTAATAATCACCTTAAAGCCTCTATTTTTCACTTTGGCATTCATGACTGACTTCATCTGCACAGCATTTTGTTATGTGCACTATGAAAAACATTGCGTGAAAGGAGAGGTTTCACTGTCAGGCAACAACAATACAAAGAAAGTAAGGCAACGGCAAACTTTCGTCCTCACATGTTGCTCATTCTGTACGTAAAGAAATAAGTTCAGAGCTAATGAAATTGTATCACAAGAAACTCTCTACAATAGGGAGAGAGTGACAGAAACTATTCAGAGTAAGGAATGTCAAACAAAGCTGCAAGACTAACTGGGTATTTATTTACAAGACAGGGCAGATGTCATCAGTGGTTCCTCCTAGTTTTCCACTGGTTAATTTGTTAGAGTCATTTATCTGAACCATGGTGCAAGTGGAAAGATGACTGGGAGCTCTGGTATATGCTATAAAAGCAGAGTGACTCCGTAACACTTATGATGAACATAACATAGTATCAGAGTGAAGCAAAAGGAAAAAAATAAGTGGAAGGCTAGGCAGAAGGGAAGAAAGCAGGAATGCTGTGTCCTTGATTATTTCTTAGGGAGATAAGGAGACAGTAAACTGATCATGTGGAGTGATGCTGCTAGGCCATTCCAGATGGCAGGAATGTGCAACAGAATTTACTAATATGCAGGAAGAAAGTCTCTTGTGTCTATTACTAAACTGCAAGGGTTTTTTTCCTAGTGAGACTCACTGGTAGATGAGGAGGCTGTCATTGAGAGAGGCAATGACAGTCTCAAAATGGCAGATTACAGCCTGAGAAAATCCTGGGGTCCTAAGTCAGTCCTGACAGTTTTCAGGGGACAGTGGAAAAAAGAAGAAAACTCCAGGATTCTGGAATGCAGGTTACTGCAAAGCATTTAGAACCTCTGTAAGCACCAACAATCACATTCCAAAAAGCACAGCAAACACATGCTCATCTCCTGGCTTTACCTCAGTCTAAATTAATGAGTGGTAGCCTGAAAAATTACTTAAATTTTCTCACAACAGGAGGGATTCTCATCAGCACATAAGCATCAGCAGCCACCATTAGCTAGGTTATCAGCTATCCACAACAAATATGCTGTGCAAGACCTTCCAGCATCAGAGAAGTTTTCTGTTGTAACCACATACTTCGAAAGGTTTTCTCTAAAAATCTCCTAACAACTAGTGTTCTGAGTATGCCACGTGGTCTATCAGCAATAAAACTTCACAAGCAAAGTTCTGGCAAGTCTAAGATACCAGAATAAATTTACAGTCTCAGGTATTGGTACAACTCTGAAGCTGGCTGACTAGACTACTGTTTAGGGAGAAATTGCTAGGAACAATCATCTGTCTTTTTACACATTTAAAAAGAAATCCAGTTCAACTTCCAAGCTAATTCAGTGAGAAGTAGCATTGCTACGCAATGTCCTTTACTGCTGTTTTAAACCTTCCTGAAATGGTACTAATGTATTTTTCCTTGTTTCCTATCCCATCTGATAGAAAACTCTTTCCATGAAGGGAGGGAAATCAAAACAAAACACCCCTTCCCCACCCTGCCACTTGTTTTGAGTGCCTGCGGGTGAACATTTTCAGATTACCTGTTGTAAGGCTTCCAGTCCTCTGCCCTCTGAAGAATAAAGGTCATCACTTCCCTCTTCTTCCACCCAGGTCCTCACCGGCTGTCCTGATAACCAGCACTGCTAAAGCCCCAGTGCACAAATTGTGAGATTTGTTCCAGTTACATATAGTAAACAACTTGCATGACATTTTTTAACCTCAACATTTTGAAGCATACTTATGTACAGTCTTACAAGATCAGGCAGGCTATTGAGCTGTGAACATCAAAATTTGCACTCCCTAAAGCTTCCTGGGGAAATGCCAGGAGCCTAGGGGGAAACAATGAATTTGCCTATTTTACATAATGATTTGCATAATTAGAAATAAAATTAATTCAGAGTCTTATATCTGCTTGCATTTCTATCGGTCTGATAGATTACTCTAAATTGCATCTTGTCTGAGCTCACCAGAAATTCTAGTCTTTCTGTAAGGAGGTAGGAGAGCCTGGTATTTCACAGGCAGGGAGTGGGGAAGACAAACCCCTGCCCCCCACTATGGAGCCTTAATTTGATATTAGATTGAAGACATAAGACACCGATTGAAAAGAGCATAGGGGAGAGCACAGGTGACAAAAGGAAGGGTGGGGATGTGGTTTCCGATGGTGAGAGAGGTAAAAGCTGTTTGCATCGTGGATTTGTAAGATAATTATTAGCTTATGAAGTATTATCCCGAAGGATACAGGGAAGCAGCACTACCTTCTACATTTGTGATCAGATTGGGGAAAACATTAGGAAACAAAGGTGGGCTGTCAGGCTGATTGCTTTCATCTGAGATCCATGAATAAGAAAACAAAACCAGAAGTTATCTGCTCATCCCCACTCAACAGTTTAGTGAGGACATCAGTTACATTTTAACCCTTGCACTTTGAACTCCTTGCTTCTTTAAAGTGATTTTAATTTTCTTTCGCAAAATTGTAGGGCTGCAAAGGCCCTTTGGTATAAAATGTAGGCAATGCCTCCCTATTTCGATTTCTTAAGCTGCATCCTTTCGTAACAAGGCAAATTCTCTGCTGTCAGCAGTATTATCATCCAGGCACTGTCATCATTCTGTCTGGGTGCAGTAATAATGCTCTATGAAGACTGGAAGCTTCCAGAGACTGGGAAAATATAACATTCATGTCTGCTGTTCTCTTTCCATTGGTGGGGAAGATCCTGCTCTGAGGGTCTGGATGTAGCATAGGCACAGACAAACTTACTTTCTGACCTTAAAATATTAAAAGATGCTTCTGTCCTGGCATGGTGCTTGAACGCTTTCCAAGACTATGCAGCTGATAGTGGCCAATTCCTATACGCTGGGATATAGGACATACCAGCCTGGGCAGCAGCAGCAGCAAAACAGCTGTCTGCAGAAATGCTTAGAGAAAGCTATTTCTCCTTCCTTCAGCCAGCCAATTCTATATAGCTGTCCCATTTGCCAATACAGTGATTTCAGTCTCTTGTTCTGAAGTATTTCTGCATGCAGCTCTAGCAACATAAGGCTGGCTGAGGTATGTAACAATTCAGTGAAAAACAGTCAAGTTTCTCATGTTTGTGCATAAATTCCCCATCTCATTGCAGACCATGCCACAGTATTTGTGAACACTGAATTACATGTTGCTTCCAGCACTGGGGTTGGTATGGGCAGAGTGAATGGTTGCTCTGATCCTGCTGATACCCTTTGATTTTGAGGAACGCAGTGGCCAAATGTATTGTGCTATGTCTTTTGTCATTTAAGCCCAACTTTGTTTAAATGTTGTCTTTCTATAGACTCACCTATTTGAGATTTTATCTTAAATCCTCTTTAATGCATAGGCTGAAGGCTTGTACTTGTCCTGTTTGAGTTAATGGATAAGGTTTCACTTGCTTCAATGGAAACAGAGAAGGATACCCGTCACAGCCTCAAACTCTTGTTTATGTAGGACGAAGAACTGGATTTAGCCCAAAGTAAGAGATGGGAAAGGCCCATTATATTGTTTAGCCCTTGCTATTACATATGCTAGTGGATAATTAATCTAATTTTAAATGTCTTGAATAACAGGACTATTGCCATCTCTCTTGGGACATGATTCTGCCATCCAATAATCATATTGGCGGAAAGCCACTGCCTGATGTTCAAACAAATGGTTTATCTTTGCTTGATTAAGACTCACTGAAGATGAATGCAGCCTCCAGAAATATGTTGTTTCCGAAGCTTAGAAAACAAGAGAAGAGCTGCTATTCAATACCGAATTTGCCAGATGTCTAAAGAGGCTAAGGAATTCCTAAGTCCCTGTTTACAAAATCCCCTGTGTTTGGGGTGAAATTTTCTTAGCTGACTCCACTTCCAAAATTGTATTGGAAAGAGAAACAAACATTTTCGTTACTTTTATTTTCCCTCTTTCCAATGGGCTTGAATGAATTAGGTCTTGTCATCCACAATTACAATTAAACAGAATTGTTTCTTCCTTTGTTCTCAATGGTACCCTGGAGACCCAGTTGCCACCCTTCTTCAAGGCCACACAAAGGTTTGCTGGTTTGCTGTGCAGGGCTACCACACCCCTTCAAACCCTGGAGTTGAAGATGCTGCTGTATGGAGAACTTCCCTTTCCACAAAAGTCCCTAGGCAATGGTGACTCAAAGTGTATTTCAATGCATCAGTGCTATAGCCAATACCTGGAGACAGCTCTCCTGAGAAACTGTGGCCATGAGGTTTGTGAATCAGCATCACATACACTCTCCTTTACCTTTTTTAAACCACTCATTTCGAAAACATGATTTCTACCTCAGTGTCTGCCTGGATTGGCTGGTCTCTCTTGGAGCAGGGACCAATGGTAGTCTGAATGGTGCTGGAGATACTAAGCTGATTTCTTTCCATGGAGGGAAGGGAAGCAGAAAGCAGTACTACTACTACATTACTACATTACTAAATAAGCTCCCTCCTCGTGGAGTCTCTGAAGGGAGCGAGAGCCCATTTTCTTAATTACATGTTCATTAGTATGTTTAGTGCTCTCCTCCCTCTCTTCCCCAAACCCTGCCACCTGGGAGTTCCTACTGTGTTACTGGAAAGCCACAGAGGTTTATTTAAATACCACATAGTCAGACTAGAATGAAAAGCTATGAAGCATCCCCTCTTTAATACTTTTTGAAATTATTTATAGGCTATGCTTCTTGCCTGCGTAGAAGGTGCCTTCTGAGATTCCTGCAAGTCAATGCAGAAATAGCTGTTTGAATTGAGCAATAATTAGAAGCATATGGAGCAAGGAAAGCATTAGAGAAATCCCATTCTGTTAAAGAAACACTGCTGTCTGAAATAGATTTCCGCTGCATGCAACTTTTTCTCATATGGGCTAAAAAGAAGTAACATCATATGTCTGGTTTGCACCTACCAAAGCTGGGAAATTCAAAGTAATGTCTGTAATTTTGTGCTGAATTCAATCAAATACTGCATGACATTGCAAGCCCTCAATTTGCCTGTGCCATAGTTACAATTTCTTTTCTAGGCATCAGAACAATGGAAGTTCAGCTTCTTTTTGTGAGTGTTTATTTTTTTTTTTTTTCCCCCTCGGTCTTGGTTGTGGTGTTTAGTTTTTGCTTTGTTTTGTTTTGGTTTTCCTCTAAAGGTTTTAAAAGGCTGAGGAAATGCTTGAGACTTAAGACATGGTTATAATCTTTTGTAATCCACAGGCTCAGTCTGGGGAAGGTACTCAGAGCTCTCAAATCCTAATTTGATGCCAAATTCTTATGTGATTGATGTGGTAGATTGTTTCACTCCTGACTTCTAAAAATAATAGGTCCTGCTCTCCTTGTTCCCACAAATCATCCCTTTGAGCTTAGAGATAACTGGAAACTCTGAGCACCTCAAGCAGAAAGCTCAAATTTTAACTCTTGTGTTTCATATTTGCTTTGCTCACACAAGTGCAACTGGATGTGTTTTGCTGCAGGGCTTTTGTTGAACCATGTTGTTGAGGTGAGATGATTTTCCTTCAGTGGCTGTAAGTTATTGACCTGGTAGCTAGCCATAAAGACATACTCTGGCTGCTACATATGTAGAGTAAAGCCATGGGTTTAATGATGAATTTACTCACATTTAGGTTGTATTTTTTCCAATAGGCAGGGATTTATACTACAGTGTAATGGAGTATCCAACAACCATTTTAAAAAACAATAATGTTTTTAAATTACAAAGATAACATAATTATTGTAGGACCTTTAAAGTATTCAAAGCTTGTGCTGTTCAAGATTTTTTACAAACAGGTCTGAAGGTTTAATCTGAAGGAGAAGTTCCTCTTAGAAAAATAAAATAAAAATCCAATTTTAAAGGAAATGATCACATTGGCAGATTACTGGTTTTGTGTGTTGATTTTTTTTTCTGGTGTGAGCGAGCTGGCATGTGCTGGGCTCAGCAAAGCCACAGTGTGCACCCTGAAGTGCTGTTTCTGACAGTGCTTAGGGATTTGTGCAAGTCAGGCAGGGGCTGGTCTTGCCAGTGTGGCAAGGAGCAGGCTTCACAGTAAGATATGTGGTGTAGGAAATGATGCTGGGAATGCAATAGATGGCATTCCTCTGTTTGACCCTGCCTCCCAGCCCCACGCTGTTGTAGGTGCAGAATTTTGCCTGAGGTGTGAAAACTGAAATTTCAGCTACTGATAGCTATTAAAGGGCAGTTGCAGAAGAAGAGTTAGTAATGATGGTGTCTGCCAAATTACTACAATTTTTTTAAAAAATAAACCACTTGGTGAGGCAATATTAAAACAATGACTTTGTGGGCAAAGCAAAGAAGTTAGCACCTTAGAAGCTGCCCCACATAGTATGTCGGCAATGGTGGAGGAGTGCTAATCCTGGAAACTGTGTATGGACATCAATAGCATTTTTTCAAGGCAAGTGGCATTTTCAAGGTGCTGTAAATTGTTTTTAAGTTGAATTTGCATTAGAGCCCCATCTCTAGGTGAAGCCAGCATTGTGCCAGTGGCTGATGGTTAGGGAGAAAAGAGGCCTCTGGATTGTATTGTTGTTATTACCATTGTCATTACCAAAGTGCAGTGTTTTCCTAGACATAGCAATAAGGACATTTTCTGCGGAGGAAGGTCTTACTCATGTAAATTCTCATTATAGAAAGACAAGGGTTTTGACTCATGAAACAGTCTGTGGAAAGTGGGACAGATGACGTTGTGACTGTCCCCAGCTGGACCCCCTGCCCTGCACCGGGAATCACTCCTGAGCAAGCATATCGTCACTCAGCTCAAAGTGATTTTTAGGGCTGTTGTTTTGTGGTCCACTCTGTTCGAGTTCAGATTTGGCACTGCCTTTATTCCCTCCTGGGCTGTAAACTGATGCAATTCCCAAGGTCCCATTACTCCTGGCCCAGAGATCCCTGCAGGAGGGTTAGCCACTTGTGCGGGAGTGGCAGGGCAAGGCCAGGGGTGGAGCTGCTGCAGCCATCTTATTTTCATCAGTCTGTGACTCAACGTTCTCCCAGATCACAAGGGTCATCTCTTTGTGAGTAAAGTCTATAGGCATTGGTCCCTACATATTCTGCAGGTATGATGTGTTTAGGCTCTCTGAAGCAACCTGAGCAGCTGAGTAATAGTTACTCACTAGCTTCCAAATTTGCTCAAGTTTTCCAGAGAAAGGCTCTGTTTTCCAAGTATTTCTGAGGCAACTGTGCTTAAAACATCAGATTAGGTTTTCTTCAAAAGCATATCTTAAAGCATTTTGGGTTTGATTGTTTTTGTTCTTTAAATCATGATTGACTCTCCCTTTAAGATGTTCTGAGATTCTGGGTGCTCACCACCAGAGCTGTGGGTAGGAAGGAGAACCAGGTTGCTTCTGAACTTCTTCAGAGGTGCTGATCCACCTCAGGGAAGCAGCTTGCAAGCTGCAATTGATGGCAAGCATCTGAGAGCTAGCAGAAATGGTATTTTGCTAGATTAATTCCTATGGATCTGAGGGCTTGTTTCCTAACAGGACCAGCTAAAAAAAAAAAAAATAAATCCAGAACTGGATGAGGGTTTTATAAACCATTGCTGCTGGGTTTTTTCCATCTTGAAAAATATTGATTTGACAGTGTGTTTTGGTTTTGTTTTTTTCTTACATTTTTATCAGAATTACCTTGAAAATAATTGCTGAAAATATTCCCAAGAAAATTCAATTTACTGGTAGCACTTGGAGTAATCTCTTTTCAAAAAATGATGGAAAAAGAAATGACAGTTACGATAGGAGCTCATGTGCAAGCACCATGGGGGGAAACCCAAAATATGCATCACCCTAGTATTTTTCTTTATAAAGATTTGAAAAAAGGCTGTACCTGACAGTGTCTTCCTATTCAAAAGCATACCATTACTCAAAAAAATCAGGTCCATTTTTAATGCAAAAGTGCCAAGTGTTTATCTCTATAAACAGAAGAAAAACAAAAGCAGGGTAAATCCAAATTGTATAGCTGCCAAACCCAAGCACCCCTTTGACTGGAAGAGGAATTAGTGGTTTGCATAATCAAGCCTGGGGAGCTCATTTTGTCATGCTCAAAGGGACACAGTGGTGCAACAGTAGGGGTGGAGGGATCAGCAAGCACCAACAATGAATTCCCCTCATTTTTTCAATTTAAGGCCTGAGTAGAGGAAATGCAAAGCTCTTATTTTCTGCTCTCTCCATTTTATTTTTTTCAATTAAAGGAAGGTGAAAAGAGCAAAGCAGTAAAGGAGCCAGGCTGACACCTGTATCTGTGGCAGCTCAGGAAAGGCAAAAAGTGGGAAAAAAATCCTCTGGCAGCAATCTGAAACTGTTCCCCTTCCTGACTTGGAGGCTTTGACTGATGGTGCAGGTTTGTGCTGCCATATGGTCGAACATCTTGAAGGGCCAGCAAAGAGGTGCTCGTGCCAGCACTGGGAAAAGAAAAGAAGCCATTACCAGAAAACAAATCTCCGAGAGTGAGGAGCCATTAATAACGAATTTTGCTTCATGCTTCAGTGTCCTCTCTCAGCATGCCACTGTGGGAAGGGGAGGCCCAGCCTGGCTGCCAGGGACGTCTGTGCCAAGCTGTGGTTAAAAGGAAGGGAAGGGGTTCTTAGAACCTCAGTGCTTACTGCACGGTGTGATCTCCTTACAGGGCAGAATTTTCTCCTTTATACATGCTTTCAAACCCTCTTTTTATTCACCAAAACCCCAAATTTGGTTTGTTATAAACTCCCACGTTGGTTCTCCCTGCAAATGAGCCATGGCAGCACTAGAGGGACAGGGTTTGTTCAGTTTAGGCTGCAGCTGACACCTGAGAAGAGGAGAGGTCCCCAACTCTGGCCTCTGGCAGTGCTGCTGCCCATTAATGTAAAGCAGCTCTAGGGCCAGCAAGTTATGACTTGTAATGACCACTGTGGGTGCCCACTTTCCCTTTCATTGCTTGGTACATTACATTTGTTTCCAGCAGAGGAGATTTTATGTATGTGTGGCTACTCTGGGTGTGTTGGACCAAGCTGCCTACATGGAGCATGTGGATGGACTCCAGGGACAGAGCTGCACTTCCCCTTAATAAGCTTCTCGCACCACATTAAAGATAAAAGGAGAAGGGAAATATTTATATTCTGACAAAGCAGCTCTTTCCTTTAGGCTCTTGTTTTATTTATTAGCTTGCTCTGTCCCTCTTTTGCAGTTTTTTACTCTTTGTTTCATTGCCTGTGCTCACTTTTTCCTCTTTTATTCACTAATTTCATCCCTGGGAGACATTGACAACAAAACTTAAAAATCACTGCCCAAGACATCATATTCAAATTGTGCAATTCCCAGTTGATCACTAGAGCTCTCCCTCAATCTGTGTTTTTAAAATAAAGTAATGATTTACAGTGCTTAAACAATTGAATATATTACATCTGTTTTACGCAAATTGCTTTAGCTGAAACTGTAGAAATAGGGTGATTTGAGGTTTTGGAGGTGGCTGTTGTTTGGTTTTTATACATTGCAACACAGATGCTAAATATCCTCTCTTGTTTGTGTAGGCAGTGGAAACCATCATTCTTGTCTGGAGAAGCCCTTACCGAGGCATGACACAGCTACACTGAGACCTTTCTAACCTCATTCATCAAACACTTCCTTTCCTCTGAGGCCTTCTCCCAGGGGACCATTCATTTCCTTCAACCAATATGCCACATGAAAGGAATCTTGGGTAGATTCCTGTGTCTGAGTCTAGCTCCAAATTTGTATAAAGGTTCAAGAAGACAGAGGAATGATAGGAATACAGGCAATATGTGGTATTCTTGTCCAGTCTGCTCTTCGCTTCTTCTCATACATTGCAGAAAATCGTGTAATGACTTGCAATGTCAGGGGACACCAGTGTCTATGTTTTAATTTTTTTAGAACTTTGTTTTTGTCTTGCCATAATCAAGTAGCTCTCTGCTAAGAGTGAAGCATCAAACTTAAGAGAGTTGGTGCCCAGAAGCTTCACCTCACTGACATTGTGTGTCTGCCTGTTATAGAATTGCAAAGTATCTGCAAAGCATGACCTTTAAGTGGTGTAAATTGCAAATGCTGAATGAATGAGTGAATAAATTGCAGCTGGCTGGGAAAGCCTGCTTGTTTTAAACATTCACAAACCCCTGCACATCCCCATCCCCCCAAAAGGCAGGTGGGGAAGTGCCATAGCTCTGTTTCCAGACTGATCAGGAAGGCAAAGGAATTTGTTAATTGATTTTGCTCCCTCCCATATCAATTAATGAAGCCCATCTAGGGAGATGTGTGCTCTTCTCTCTTAATTAATCCTTTTCCTTTATCTTCACAAATAACAGCAATAAAGCAATTAGCAAAGGATTTACAGGGTGTGGAGCAGTGAGAGATTCCTCTGGCCCCTTTGCAGCTCATGCTGTTCGGTTCTACTGCAATTCAGGCTTTCTCTAAAGGGATTTGTGTCTCACACCCTCTGTGGTGTGGCTGCTGAGAGCCTGGCTTCTTCAAAATCTGAAACCCCCAGCTTGCTTTCCCCTAAGGGAAAAATTAACGACTTCGGTGCCAGTACTCAGCAAAGGCCTTGGCAGGGGCAACAGCATCAGCCTTCAAAAGTGACAGGCACTGCCTGCCTGTGGCACCACCATCTTCATAGTCCTTTGCTCCCAGGGAGTGTGCAGTCAGGTATGATGTGCTGAGCTTCTGAAGTGCCTCAATCCTTTCCTTCTCCTGGCCCTATCCTCCCATTCCAGTCCATACACAGGCTCTGCCTTCCAACATATCCTCAGTGAGTGGTTCAGCTCTCTCAGGCAGTAGAAAAGGAACATACCAAAGCTGTAAACCCTGCAGGAGAGGAACACAGGAGGAGGGAACTGCTCTCTCCATGCTGACGGTGAGGCACTGGATGGGTTTTGCCATTCTCTCCACGTGTTGCAGCTCACCTGAAAAGTGTCTCCAAAGTCCTTGACAGAGCTGCCCTGAAGGTAGATATCTTTTGTGGAAAGGACCTGCGACCGTTTTGGGCTGTGCCTTTAAGAAAGGGACAGTTGCTGGAACACTCTGGCTGAATGTTTTGGAATAATAACAAAAACATGATATTCTAAACTAATTTCATTGGTAGAATGCAACTTTAAGTTTTAGTTCAGTTTGAGTCTCAATTTCAGTCTGTTCTGCCTGTTTCTGTCGGCCTGTCTGTTTCTGTCTCTCTCTGAGCTATAGCTGCTGGATGGAGTCGACCTTGAATTAACAAAGCTAACCAGATAAGAAAACTAGTTCTTGCATATGCTTTGAGCTAACAGAATTTTCTCCTTAATTACCTTCTTCTCTCTCTCTAACCCTTTTTTGGTAAAAAAGGGAGGTAGGGAGGGAGAGGGGGTACAGGAGGAGGGGAAAAGGTCTTCTGTATTACATTCATTGTTGTATATTTCTGTCTATATTGTAAATACTGTATGTTGTGTACATATTCACTGCATTTCATTCCTGCTTTGTAAATATAGCACATTCATTTTGCTTCTCCAACTGAGTTAGCTGTGGTTTCTTTGTGTGTGGGGGAAAACTTTCTCTCACCACCACAGGACCCCAAGTGCACAGTGAGGGATGTGCTGGCAGAGAAAGCAGCATCTCCTTACGGGATATTCAAATCCTGACAAGGCATCTGTCTCTGTGTTCAGCTGCTCAAGTTAGCCTTTGTCAAAGTGGTTCCCTTCTCTTTGGTTGTGTAGGTGAGTCCTGGCATTTTGTCCATGGTAGCATCATGAATATGCAGACCATGTAGATTTCAGCCTCAGACAGGGACATGGGTATTATCAATAATTTATGGCTTGAAATGTTCATTTGCCAGGTGGTTAAGCTAAGTCAGGGCTCAAGGTTTTAAAGCAATTTTTAGGCAGGCTTGAGAAACCAGATTTTCATCAATGTGTAAGTGTCATGTGACAATTACCCTCACACCTCTGTGCATTATTTAACATGGAGGGTGTGAAAGCTGGCCCCATAAGAGGCACTTCAGTATCCTTGATTAGTTTTCATTATGTAATGGTTACAAATAGTAATTTCTTGTTGTTTGTCTTTAAATGTTATTCTCAAAGAGTAAGTTTGTTGATAATATCCCATTTAAGGAAGCTTTTCAGAGTATTCTCTTTTCCTGCCACTTAAGGAGATTATCAGCATGTAAGAGTAAGCAGCAAGTCCTCAAGTGCTGTAGCAAGGACCATCCATGTGTTCAACCTCCTCCTTTCTGCTCCACAGCTCCCCCTCATTAGCAGCATTGTTGGGTTTCTGGAAGGCTCATCTCTATTCTTCTAGAAGCACAAAGAGCTGGAGATTAAAATCTCTTCTGCACTCCTAACTATGAAAAGTGGGAGCCCTTCTGGTTCCCTGAATGACATGGTGGCCTAGGAAGGGCAAGCAGATCCCAATAGCCTTGTGTAAAGTGGTCAGTGGTCCTTTCTGCACTGGAGTACTGAGAGAATAAGCACTTCTCTGTGAGTACCCCCACCTCTTGTTGGCCTTCAGGAGAAAAAAAAAATTTCCTGTCTTTATGGGAGCTGAGAATTATCAGCAGTGGTAACTCTGCAACTGTAGTGTCAGCCAGAGTGCCCTGGCATGGACTAGACTAGAAGCTGGGAAATTAACCAACTGATTGCAAGAACCTAAAGCCATTGTTTGTGCGTGAAGGAATGTGTTCAGGCAGGAACGTGTCCATCTTCAGACAGGGTATCCTACCCCTGTAAAAGGTCTGGTGAGGTGACACATTTGGCAGCCTCTTAGCCTCCTGTCACCATCTCAGACAACCTGGTTATGTCTGGGCTGTTGTGTGTACCACAAGCTTTGTGAGCTGCCCAAAATCCATGAAGGGAGGATCCGTCAAGCTGTAGAAAGTATATTCTGCTCTCGGTTGCTTCATCAGACCAAACTCCTACTTCCTAGCTCACATTCCACAAAAATAACCTTTTAATGTACTGTAGTAATTTTCACTATACAGCCACTAACCATGTCCGGTTTGGGTCAGTTCTTCTGTCACCGTGGGGAAGTGTCGTGGGTGTTTTCTTTGTCTATGATGTTGCTTGATTGCTTGTTCACCACTGCCACTCCTATCTCTATTTTCAAATGTAAACTTGGTGAGTCACTATTGAGTGACAGTGAAGAGATGTGGATGTTCTGTGCGACAGCATGTATATAGTAGATGCATATTTGTCCTTAAGGCAAGATGTAATGTTTCATCCCAAGGGAAAGAAGAATGACCTTTAGTCTGTCTGGATATTTTACAATCTGTCCTTCCTTTTCTGCTTCCTGTGAGGTTAAAGACCTGCTGGTGATGATTAAAAGTACTGCAGTTTCTTCTCTTTCTAAATAGTTGGAGTTATTTCAGAAGCAAGAAAGAGGCTAGAAAGGTTTAGTTGCATCATTCTTTTTGCCCTGATGTCCACCAAAAATCAGATTCTTCTGATTATACTTTCTAAGAAAAGTAAAACTTAGTAGTTTTCTCTTTCTGTTTATATCTAACAGCTGAACACCCCCTACCCCTCCCAAACAGATTCCCATAAGGACATTGTTTTTGCAGACTTCATACCAGCAGCTTGCTTGCATGGTGCCAGCATAAGATCTCCAGACTGGAGCTCCTAGCACTTTTGCACTTATATTAGCATCATAGCTGTTAGGAGGCACATTCAGAAATTTATTCCTAACTACATCAGAAATGGTGATCAGGGGTCATATCAGACCTATTTCCTTGGGTTTATTTTCTAGACCAGAGCTGCTATACTTCTTTCTGCAGAAAAAAATACTTTCCTTGGCAAAGATACTGTCAAAAACCCCCTATAACAAGGTGGTGCCAGAAGATCATCTGTGCATTGCACAGATGGTCTGCATGTGCAGGAGAAATCCAGTGCTTTGGGAAACATTGAATTTACGCTGCTCTGGATTCATAGCTGATTCCAACATGCACAACAAGCCACTCCTACACTTCTGGGAAGCATTGGATTCACAGATCCTCTGCAGCTGATCTGTGCAGATGCTGTGGAAGTATCTGGGGTTTCTGGACACTTGAGTACTGGGGTTGCTACTGCATAGCGCTTCCATCTGGGCCATTGGGCTCCTAGAAATCCTACACAAAGGGAAATAAAGTCCTCAGATTCTCCCTTCCTTCCAGACAAAATCTGTGGGCAGAGGAGGGCATGTCCAATTAAACCCAGACATGTTACCCTTGCTCTAATCTGTCTGCTGGATGTCTGCAAGATGTAGAGAGATCAGGCAGAAGATGAATGGTATGGCAGTCTAAAACCACAGTTTGTGGTGAGTAATGTCAGTGTATTGATGCACCCTTTCATTCTCAGCATTTCTTAAAAGTAATTAGTGTAAAGTTCTCTGCAGGATCAACATTTGAAGTACTTCTTTCACTCACATTTTCTTCTTTCCCAGTTTATAATCTCCTCATAAGTCACTGTGCTTAGTGGCGAATCTGCACATAGCAGCTTCATTTATTTGCATTCACTCTAGCTTCATGATATCTGGGACTATCTGAATTCTCTTACTGATCTATGCCAACTAGCCAAGAGATTGGATCAGGCCAACCATCTTGCTCTCAATTTCCCCCAGATGAGAAGGGTGTGGAGGAAACAAACAAACAAACAAAAAAAGGTTGTCCTGGGGCTCCAGGATAGGGCTTGCAGCTACTCAGTCAGAATGACTGGAGGAGATCTGAGTGTGTTACAGAGCAGCTACTGAAATTGCAGATTGAACAAAAGAAACAAAATTAAGTAAAAATAAAAATATTAAAAATCAACATATCCAGTTCACTTTCTCTCTGTAGGCAGCCTGCAGCCCTGCACAGCAACTTGGCTGCCAGGAGGCAGGGCATTATTACAGGCTACCCAAAGCCCTTGTTGCTAACTAGGAGAGGGGAATACCTTTCTGTGTCTGGAATGCTTTGTTTCATGTTGGTGTCGTTTCAGATAAATAGTAACATACAAAACCCATCCAAATTAAAAAAGAAAAATACCAAGAAATATGCCAAAGAATTTCCTGTTCTAAATGGTTATCAAAGTCGCTACTCTAACACATTAGAAATCCAGATTGCATCTGGGGCTTGACTAAACACAGTAACTTGAATGGGTCTACCTCATAGGAAGGGGAGGGCCTGGCTTTGTGGTGGCTGACCAGAGCTAGGATGAGGAGAGCTGGGATGCTTTGGCTTCCCACAACCAGAGTGCTGTAAAAGCAGCCTCTGACCTGGACCCTTCCTATGTGGGGGCGGTGTACAACATGGCAGAGAGGCATGCAACGTTTTCTTCTGTCAAAGACAGGCAAAAAAGCTTATTTCTATTAGATTAGTTGATAACCAGGCTGAAAAAGGATTCTGCCTTCCCTGTGTTGCTTTCTTTCCCTGCACAGCCTCTGTTTGGGTGTAAACTTTCTGGTGGCCTCATCTGTACCTGCCTCATTCACTCACCCTTTGTCTTTCTTCCTGGGCAGATGGCTCTTCTCGGATCATGAACCTGCTGCTTAGTAACTGCATTAAGGCAATAGTAATAGAGCCTTTTGTTTCTTAGCTTTTCCTCTCTGTGAACAGGGTGGAGGTAACTGTGGGCAGGAAGAGATGGAGGAGCAGTTCACTAGAGATTGCCTTCCAAAGTGCTTAGCCATATCCCCACCCTCTTACAGAAGCATGTGGAATTATAGCAAGGCAAGATATGAATTCCTTTCTCATCTTCATGTGGAAATGATATTATTAATTTACCTGCCTTAACTATATTTTGTTGGGAGGGCAGCCCCTGGTGTAAAAGTTGCATTACAGCCTCCAGAAGTCCATTTTCATATAGTCTTGCTGGTCACTGGGTGAGCCCACTGTGTGCAAAGCTTGTTCTGTGCTTGTTGAAATAAGCTGCACATAGAGCTTTTCTGCACCAAAGAGAGGGAGGCTCTTCAGTGCAAGATGTATAGATTCATGTAAATTAAGTGGCTGTATGTAACCTAATAGGATCATGTCCCTAGCTCCCTGAAACTGGGGAAAAAAAAAAAAAAAGAGGATTTATTTTTAAAAAATCTTTCAAGTAATGTGCTTTTAAATGGACTCTTACCTGGCTGCCATTTTATTGCCCTCTATCACTGAAATCAAACTGCTGAAATCAAGCTGCTGAAATGTGTAATATAAACCTGTACACACCTCTGCTTAGTGTATGTGATGACCCAGCCTTCTCAGAGCAACCTGCTAGGGAAGAGTCTGTATAATAATGCAGTAAATATGGGTCATCTTCAGCAGAATTTAGCTGTTAGCAAGTGGAACAATCCTATATTAAAAAAAAAAAATTCCCAGTGTGGGCATCAGTTCTGTTCATGCAATGTGAAGGTATACGCTTGAACTGTATAAACACCCAGAATAGCAAGTGTATGATGAAAAGCTACGTATTAGCTGAAGAAATCTTTGCGGTATTTTGTATTAAATGCCACTGATACCTGAAGCTATCTTGATTTTCCAGGATGGCTTCGTCATCCCATATGTGTAACAGCAGTTGAAAAAATGCTCTCTGCCTTCTAGAATGGTTCTGTCTCTGGTGCAGAAGGTTTTACTTTTTATCTGTAAAGCCTGATACTGAACAGCAACTTTTTAAGTCTAAGGTGTGAGAGGGAGAAAAAACAACCGCTTTGAGCATGTGCTGGTATGAAGTAAAAGAACTAATCAGGTGTCTGAATTACTTCTGATGCCACAATACCAGCACTCATCAAAGAGCTCTCCATGGGTGATTTTGAAATCTACTTTTGAAAACACTTTGAATTTCACCTTTTCCTTCTTAATCTGTGGCAAGATGATAATGTTCAACTATCAATCAAAGAGAAGATACACAAGGGAGCTGTAATTTTAATAACATTATTCTGGATTAGCTAAACATGAAAAGCCACTAAGAATGCATTAGCTCTTATAATATGACCATAACTTTGTGGGTTTAAGTGAAAACTTTCGTATCATATCTGTTCACTGTTCAGTCTCTAGCTTGGACTAATTTGCTACACTTTGCCCCATGACTTGGCATAAACACTGATTTATTTAGTATAATTTTTCTGTAATAATCTGCTATGAGGTGGAATTACAGCCCTGAAGATCTTCATTAGGGAATAGTAAGCACTTGGCATCATTTGAGGCAGTTAAGATGTGTCTAAAGTCATTTACTATAACACAGGTGGATCAGTATATTGAAGCTACTTGGTAGCTACTTGGTAGACCCATACATCTAACCTATTGGTGGTTTGGGAATTTTTCTGGGACTAGATTATCTGGTTACTTGGCATAAATATTCCCACCAAAGATGTATTTTTTCGCTCTCTTAAGGACCATGTATTAACTCAGCCTTTCAGGTCTCCATTCTGGATGCATTTGGTTGGATCTAAACCAGTTCTGACTTAGCATCCTTCAGTAGAAATTTTGCTGATGGACATCAAAACTATTCCACAAATCAAATCAATGCCTACTAGGTAGAGGGTGCTAAAGGGATTTGCATTCTTTTCAAGCTGTTACTGCTGCTCTGGATCACCATACCAACATAGATACATCTGCTGGAATACAAATAGAATAAAGGACTGCTACCCCAAAACTGGTTTACTTTGTTGGTCAAGGTGGTTTTTTTGACTTACCATTGCAGGGGTTTTATTTCTGAACACAATTCTTTAGTTACAGGATTTTCCAGTCAGTGTTGATAATCAGAATTCATACACTCTCATGGCCAGATTCACCAAAAAAATCTAGAGACCAAATGTATAAGGGGTCAACATTTCTAGCTAGATTCAGATATGAAACCATTCAGATTTTACTTAGAGCCATGAACCCAAGACAAACAGCCCTGTTGTATTCATTGCACTGAGTAGCTCACACCTCATACTCATATAGCTTGATAAGGACCTTGTCTGGCCACAAATCTCATGTAAATATATATATTTTTTTGGGCATGTATTTATGTTCAGTCTGCTTTGGTGGTGGTTAGTAAGAGATTTTTTCCACAGCAGACTTTGAATCAGATTCATTCATGTGCCTCCTGGATTTACCAGCTTGCTTAGGACAGCTGTAGTTGTGTTACCCTAATCTCTCTCCCTTGGCTAGAGGCTGGACATCATCTTTCAGGATGATGCTTAAGCTGTATGGTGTATGATTACATATAAAATCCTAAACAGTGGTTTCTTATGTCTTTGTCTTGTCTTTTGAGTCTCTGCAATTCTTTGTTGGTGACAATTATTGCAGAACACTGTGGCTTTTTTCACCTGGCAAGCATCTTCCTTGGCAGCACCCTCTTTCCCAGGAGGGTACTTGCAGGCAGCCTGAGCGCATGACAGATTACAGCATTCCTGGGAATTTGTTTCAAGTTTACAATGTTTCTGTTCTGAACAAGCACAAGAATTGAATGTTTCTCCTGAGTCTTCTCACATGTGTGTTCATCAAAATCATCATCTTTTCTCATTAGTGTAAGTTGTCCTTTGTGCCCAAGAAGCAAGTAGTGGAAAATAAAATCTACAGCTCTTGTTCATACAGCTCTAGCAGAAGACAGCCTCCTCAGCCATGCATTCAGTGATTTAGTTCCATTTATCTTTTTTTTTTTTTTAGCAGTGAACAATTCCTGCTTCTTCAAACTCAGCTTGTATATTGGATTTTATCAGATGTTCTCCTAATTGTGTCACTTTCAGAAGTATTGGTATAAGGCATAATTCCTTCCCAGAATTTTTTGTATCAGGCTGAAGTTGTCAGGGAAAGATCTTTAGTTCCACAGGGAAAGGGAGGAAATACTGTTTCTGTTTGTGTTTAACAATAAGTCAGATACTTGATAAGCCTAAATAAGGTTTGTGATAAGTGCCAACACACAGACACTAGTAAGCAGTTTCTTTTGTTCGTGCAAGCAGCTGGCTTACTGTTACACCTGAAGAAGTAATTAGAAAGATAAGTTGAATCACTAATTTTCAACATTCAGGCCTTCCCTCTGAAGGTATTGCCATGACAAAAGGAAATAAAGGAACTCACAGTCAAGAACAGGGGCACTATCCACCATTTTTCACTCTTACTGGCAGCTCCAGGTAACCTTTAACCTCTTCCCACCAGCCTCCTCAAAGAAGCTACAAGATGCAGGAGAGTAAAGGAAAAAGATCCGGTCTTCTCACACAAAATGCCTCATGCATTTATACTTAGAACAAATATCTTTTTATTCTGATTCCCTTGTGCTCTGTTACTTTCAGGTACTCAACAACTGAAAAGGAAAGCAAAAAAACCTAAAAATGCCACACATGCCAAAAGTAGGCTGCTTTATAAGATCATTAATGGAAACCTTTGAAATCTTTTTACAGATTGCTAGCAGTTGGGATTATTTTGTTTGATTAGTTTATTGCTGTGACTAGCAAAGTGCTTGGCTCTGAATCCACTTTATGTAAATCAATTAGTTTAGTTTTGTAGCTCTGAACACTGAACTTTGCAACACTGCCTATGAGTGCAAAAGGAGCTTGGATGGTGAGCTACAGCTTAGCAATGTTCACATAAACACAGCTGTGACAGGCTATGTGCTCAGCTTTAGAGGGTGTTGTTGAAATCTCCTCCTGTTAAAAAGTAGGATTCTTCTGCCAGTCTTCTAAGTTCTGTGATCAAAGAAACCCTGGCTTGTGCATGCTCTGAGACCCTGTACTGCTCACACTGAAGCTGGTCCTTTCAGTCAGAAAATGACTGGACCTTGGAAAAGGAAGCTCTACCAGTAACTTGGAACCAACTAATATAAATTTTCTCCTTATCTGGAACTGTTCTTCGGAGAAATTTTATCAGTAGCTGTGTGTTAAATGGCAGGAAATTGCTTGCTCTGGGGTCCTCTGACAGAGGCATCTCGCCTTCCCTCTTCTTGCCCTGAACTCTGCATTTTCATGCCGCTCTGCATTCAACATTTGACTGCGCTGAAGGGAAAGATGAATTCCACGAACAGTAAAAACACAACTTTCCACTCCATTGCAAGGAGCCAGATGACGGGTACTATTTTCAAAGACTTCTTTGTCCATAAGATGGCATTTGAATTAGGAACTTGTTTAGCCAGATTCTCTTGTTACAATTTACTGATTCATTGGGTGGAGAATGGGAGGGCAGGAGGACAGAGCCAGACACCTCCAATAAATGATTTTTTAAAAGATCTCATTCAAACATAAATGCATTTTAAAATAAACCCAGAATTATACAGCAGGAAGCACTATTAGTTTTTAACTTATTTGTCCTTTTAAGTGATCTGTCAAGGGGAAATATGATGCTTTATCACTACCTTTCAGAGAAAAACTGTAAAATTGTAACCATTGAAATCTGTGTTTTTCTTAAGCACCAGAGGTGATGGAGAAAGGATTTTCTTGGGGAAAAAAATCTCTGAATCTCTCCTGCTCTCTTAATGAGACTGTAACAAAAATCAAGTATCGTTAGGGTTAAGTATCATTAAGTAACATGGAAATTAATTTCTGTTTCATGCATAGAGGAAGCAAAGAGAAGGATCAAATTCACATCTCCCACCCATCCCGGCAATAGTAATTCTTTTGACAGTTATCTCTGGATCACATCAGAATGGATAAATCTAGAATTAGATAAAAGGAGATGATTATGCCTTATCCTCATGTCTTCACGTTTTCCAGTCCTGACCCAAGCCCATTTGGCAGCAGGTTCCACCTGTACTGGGAAATCACCCCAGACCTGACAGCATCCATGCTGCCCTTCCACTTTTTCCACATTCCTTCAGCCATGCCTGAGGCATTCAAACCATGCCCTTTTGAAACCCTGGGGTCCTTCTCTAAGCTGCTGAGCACTGGCCATTTTCATAGCTTGTACTTCAATTTATAAAGTTTCTTGGAAATCTCCCAGGATGTCTAATCTTACTGCTGGAGGAAGGGGAAAGGTCTGGACTGGTCTTGTGTGACTTCAGTCATTTAACTTGTCTGTCATTACTTCATGGGTATAGGTTGCCAAGAATGTAATTCTCAAATTTCTTGCATAAAAGGGCAATGGTTTCAGTTTTCTTTTGTTTCTTTGGTTGGCAAAAGAAAAATTACCGTCTATGGTAAATTCATTCTTATTCTCTTCAGGTCTCTTCCCTCTGCACACACACACACACATACTCACACACATGTATGCGTGCATACTGTTCTTAGAAACATCAGGCACACACAAACTCAACTTTTCCCAGAATTTAAGCAGCAAGAAATGTTAAACCCAGAAGACTATGTTAGTGATATAAATAATATATACTTTTTATGAAGTCCATTTTCACATCACAGGTTTCTTTAGATAAATTTTTCAACTTTCAAGTTCTCTTCATTTTTTTCTTCTCCTCCCCCCCCCCCCCCGCCATTTCCCCTCTCAAGGCAGCACTCAGAATCAGTATTTCAGTATGGGGAAGGGAGACTGCTGAATGAACTTTAGCCAATTTAATAAGACTAGAACAAATCAATAAGCCACCCAGGCATCTAATGCTCTCAGTATTCCCACTGACGGTTACACAACATCAAACAGTATGGAAAACATTTTCAAGGTAAGTCTTCTGTATTCTGAAACTGATCCCTAAAGGCAGAGAGATGGAGATTTTCTTGGCCTACCTGTTTAAAATGGGTCATGCTCTGCATTCACAATCAGCTCAGAGTCAGGCACAGTTCTTCAAAGCTCCAGCAAAATATCTGCTGCTCGAGGTGGGAGCACACTGCTGCCAAGGTCAGGGAGATGGTATGAGGGACACAAGTACCACAGTACTCTTTTCCCCAGCCATGTTCAGAAAGTTCCTTTCTTAGCTTTGGCTGGTGTGGTAATAAACCCTGCTCTTACCTTTATGCAATGCTTCATGTCATCCTTAAACTAGATCCTCATGTAATTTCTCCAGTTTCAGTGAGAAACTCTGGGCCTTGTTATTTGTTTTATCTCCACTACTATAGATTTTCCACTTGAGCAGTGGAAATGAAGCTTCTCATGGCAGTAGATGTCCTTTGCAAATGTGATATATTTCAGTTGCCAGGGAACAGATGATATACAAGCAAAACTGCTTCTGCTGGTAAAGCTATGTCATGGTTTTATCTTTGTGAAAGTGTAAATCCAGGATGTTTCTGCAGGCAAAAGTTTCCAGCTGGATATTGAAAGAATAGAGTGACATTACACTGGTGAAGTACCTCTGGGGCAGGGACAGCTGCCATGGGTGAACCCAATCATTTTCTCTTATTTCCTTCCTTCTTCCTTCCATCTCTCTCTCCCCCAGGTAAATTGGCTGCACTGATCCTTTCAATTGCACTTAGTCTAAGGACATCTGTCAAAACAGTGAGGCTGATGCGGGATCACAGATCATTCCACCTTGGGTCGACCCCAGGCTCTGCAGCAGCTGATGGCGGAACTAACCTGGCTTTAAGCGTAGCTCTTGTTGCTTTCTGTTGGAGATGGGCCCCTACATGGGCCATGTGCTTTGCCATTTTTGATCCACTAATGCTTTTTTGTTCTGTGGAGATAAGAAGAAAAGGTTACTGTCAGGGTGATGCTCTCTTGGCATCCAGATGTGGTCTCAGTCTTGCACTTCCATAGTCTGTTCATGATCAGCTGGGATCTATATTTTCAAGTATATGAGCTCACAGGACCCATTTTGTCTGCGAGGTCCCAGGAGCTCCCATTATGCTGCTCTGCTGCTCAGTCAGCCAATGCAGTTCTATCAGCTGAAGTATGGTTGTGCCATCAGAGTTTGTTTCACTTAGTGCAGAAGAAGATATCAAGCAGTAATTCTTCAGCTACTTTAATTCTATCTTGCTATTACAGGATCATAAGTATAGACACAGATTTGTTGTCAGTGAGGTCTGTCAGCTTCTCCCTGAATCCATGTCTGACGTCAGAAATGGAGGTGTACTGCAGCTCTTACAATTTCCTATCTCTAAGCAGTTGTTAAATAATAGCTGACTTTTCCAAATAAGATGTCACATTTTCCCAGGGATTACACATAAATTAAGGAGTGGTTGCTTATCTTCACAGGAGAAGCTTTGGACCCTTCACTATCATTGTCAGTCATCATTCCTAGATCCAGGATCCCTGAACTCAGATGCTGATGTTCAAGATGAAAAGACTGAGGAACTCAGGAGTGGGACCATGCTCTGTGCTTTTGCACATAGAGGCAAGACATTTTGAGCTGAATGCCCACAGCTCCGAAGCACCCCAAATCAATACCTCCATTTGAAAAACTTTACCTCATTTGTGTGGTTGTTGTTTGTTTGTGGTTTTCTGTTTGGTTGGTTTTGTTTGGGGTTTTAAATGTATCTACGTCTTTAGATGGGTATGAGAATCATTAATTTCAGCTGTGTTATTCCAGAACTTAGTATAAGTGCAAAGGAACCTGTCTTGCTCTTCCTTGTGTACCAGTGAACAGAAGTAACATTTCCCACTAGATAGACAAGCACTATCACTGACTTTGGAAAGCCACCAAACAGGGAAATACATTCAATTGCATTAGTAGTGGAGGGGATTTATAGCATTTTATAGGCCCAGAATTTAAGCAGGTGGTGGGGATGGGGGTAGAGAGCACAGGAACACAGTTCTCTTGTTGAAATGAAAGAATGAGTTTAATATATACAGGCAGAAAGAGGAGGCCGGTCCTTTCCCTGTTAAATATTTACCATCTGAGCTCTGCTTAGGCTCCTGATTTTCTGTATCTCTAAAGGTGGTGGTACTTGTGACAGTAGGATATGTTCCTTAATGTATTCCTCCCTCTCTACCCACCTTGCATGGGAAACGGCTGCAGTAACAAAAAGCAGACTGTTCTCTTCTCATGAATATTAATCAGTAAACTCCCCCTGCTATTTTAAATCGAAGGCTAGTGCTAAAGCCCTTTTTTCCCCCACTGAAGCATCCCCCGAGGAAAACCCTGAAAGTCCTGGGAAAGCCATGCACAGAGGCTGCTGTGACTAGAGGCCTTCTAGGCAGTGACATATAAAACTCTGAGGTCAAGGGGCACAGCAAGAGGAGGAATCAGCTTTGTTTCTGCTATGTGTTGCTGAAAGCTAAACCTTTATGGAACTTCTCTAGCTGCATTTTTGGCTATTTAGCTTTGAAAGCAAAAGATTTATTTATTTTTCCCTATTCATCGCAGTTTTTGTCCTAAGTTGACAGCAGTGACATAAGGACGGTCCCTGTTCTGAGTTAGAGCTGTGTATGCTCCTTCAGCCACCACTGCTTTAGTACAAATATTATATGATCTTTAAGCAAAGGGAATAAAACAAAAACCCAAACACACACACCCCAAAAAACCAAACCAAACAACAAAAAAAAACACAACACCAAACAAAAAATTAAAAAAGGATTGCACAGAGACTATGTAAATACCTGTTACACCATTCCTTCTCCTAAATAAGAAAATCAAAACTCTCCCTGGCAAGTAAATACATTCACAGAGCATATATAATACTAGGTGATGTCCAGAAACCTAGCCATTGTCTTCATGATCCACTCAGCTTCAGGTCCCAAGGACACAAGGTTATACAGCTGGAGGTTGGCTTACTTCCTAGGTAAGCCTGATGAGTGCTTTGAACTCAAAACAAATGATGACTGAGTTCAGAAATACTCTTGGATTTTGCGATATCAGCAACCATATGTATTTTTCCAGTGCCTGTAATGATAAGCTGATGCAGAATTCTGTTGTTTTTCTCTTTGGGGCAATGTTAGCACTTGTGGTGTGCTAGAAGATTTCCAATGCCAAGGATGCAACTCACTTCCTGAAGAGTGTGCAGTCAAGAATAATGTTTCAAAACATTTGTCCTTTATCAAAGGATATGAATAAATTTCAAAGGACATATCTTACAACTGGGAAAGCTCAGGCGAGGAGGGATGACATGGCTTCCCCAAGGTTATCTTATGAGTTGGTGTCAGACCAGGAGTAAGATACTACAGTTCCTGCCTGCACATCATGCTGTGAAGGTCAGTGCACGGTGAGTGCTGTATGGTCCAGATCTGATATATGGGTTGAAGACCTTGGCTGGGAGATGCTGCATATGGTTAATGAATGGGGAACCTGAGGCAGGGAATGCAACACATTCAAGCTGATCAGCCCAAACAGGCCTGTGTTTGGTGGCTGCTGGTGAGCAATAGCTTGGACAATAAGCACATCTCAATCTTTGCAAACAATGTTGAAGGATGGTGCTAGGGCAGAGAGTGGGAATATGGTGAGGTTTGCTGCTGCTGCTTTGCTTACTCTGTACATAAGAGTACATATCTGATCCAAATCAGCCATGCCACCCAGCTATACTTTCCCCTCTGATTTACTCTGAAATGATATCTGATTCATGTAAAGACAGAGTGGCGTAAATCAAGAGTACTTGATCCAGCATAAGGCTTGCTAACACAAAGATGATCCTTCACAGTTCTTTGAACAATTTAGAACTTGAAGAGTAAACTTACATGAGATCAGCATCTTAGGTTAGGTGTCTGCAGTTGTTGTAGTCCAGAGTCCTAAAACTACATGTGCTTCCATATTCTGGGAGTGATTATGAGGTGTGTATGCAACTGCACACAGAGGAAGAGATCTTCTGGCAGAACCTGTCCTTTGTACTTGCAAGATCTGGATGGAGTGAATGGTTGATGCTAGCACAAAGAGATGTGTCTGTTCTGCAGCAAGGTCTCAAGCAAAATTCTTGGTAGGTCACAGAGGATTTAAGGGGTTTTAACAAGCTGCAGTTGTCCTGCTCAGGACTTCCCTAGGTGATGGCAACAGTAGAGTTCTTGTGGAACAAAAGAATAAGAAGCAGCTATAACTAATAGCTGCAAGTAAGCTGTATCACTAATTAGAGGTAGTTAATAGTTTTCTGGCTCCATGAAGTGCTTGCAACTGATGTTTACTCTTGCTTTTCATGCTGTAGAGGAACTGAGCTTCAGCTGTCCCAACCCATTTAGTAGTGACCAAGATGGCAATAGTGTCAGTCAGTTTTAATGGAATGTTTTAGATGTGTGGTGTGTGGGAATGCAAGTATTTGCTAAAATCAGGTTACCCCTTTCAAAATGAAGCATTTGGCTATTGACAGGTTTTGCAGACTGCTGCACGATGACCAAAAAACCCCAGCAATTGACAAACAATCAAAAAAGAGATCAGAATTGCTCTATGTTTGAAAAATTTTCTTCTAACTGTATTTGAAAATAATGCAACAGCTGTCTGTTTGGGAAACTACCATCACAAGTGTTTTATAAAGAAATAAAATAAATCAGTTAAACATTAAAGTGCAAACTGAAGAAGTAGACTTGACCCTGGCAGAAGTTGTGAGAGATCAGAAGCACATTCTGAGAACTGGTTATTTCCTTTCAGCTCAACAGTTCTCAGAAATTGTTCTACCTTCAGGCCAAGAGGCCTTATTTATTGTGCTAACCAATGCAGATATTAATTCACCACTGTATTACTGCTGGTAGACTGACAATAAGCAACAGGCAGGTATGGCAACCTGGAGATCATGCAAAGTTGAGTCTTGATCTCAGACTTTCGGTTTTTCCGAAGGTGTTACCTAGTCTGGCTAAGCCAGCTCTGCTCGTCCATCACACTTTGCCTTTCCAGTCCTTCAGGAGAGGATAGGAGAGACATTAAGACATCAGCAGTCATTACTATAGGTGCAATAGTTTTCTCCCTAGTGTCATTTAGCAATGACTGTAGGTGCCAGAGCCAAGGCTGGCTGTGTTTTGGAGAAAGGAACTGCCTCTGGGCTGCTACACCCATAGACTGTACTGCCACTTAACTTTTTATGGGTGAGTAGTTTCCTGTGGTGTATGTAGGGAGCAGAATCCTTATTTCTCCTTTCCCACTGATAGCCTCCTGTCTATCCTGTTGGCTTCTGCACTCTATAAACTTACCAGGCATCTCTTTCACTGTGGCAATCTCTCTCTATATATATGCAGGGATTAGAAAACTTTCCAGTTAGTGACTTCTGGCAGAACAATGCATGCCATTGATAGTGCAATCTGTAGACAGTTTGCATTTCACTTTCCCGTATGACCCTTTTAAACTTTGTTATTTTACAAATATTCAGTCTTGAAATTTTACACACTTGAATTACCTGGAAGAAAGTTCTTCACTGGTAAAGTTGTACAAACAAACTAGCCAAACTTAGAAAGGATATCATTTTCCTTGAAAGAGCATCCTCACAGATAATTGATAGCATAGCCATCTTTCAGACCAGATGGTTTCCTTTTGGATGCTTACACAGAATAAAGTGTGAGGAGCAAAGTGGCCCTTATACTCTCAGAACAGAGTCTGCCATTACTTCTTGGACTGAAATCTACATTCCAGAAGGGTGTAAGCTAATAAAAAGAACCTACACATTTCACTTTATGATAATTTACTTCATTGCAAGGGAAAAGTAATTTCATTGGCTAATTCTTTCTTTAATAGTTATTATTGTGATATTAAATATATATATATGCACACATATGTATTAGGCAATTAATATAATGCTGCATAAGACACAAATACATATTGCAATGTATACTTACATTTATCCTGTGCTTTTCTTCATAGAGATTTGCTAAGGCTAAGATCTAAAATGTATTCCATGGAAATGAAGCCACTTCTGTTGTGGAATCAATATGGTGTTTACAGTACTTCACGATCATTGGTCATGATTATGATTTTGGCAAGAGAGCTGCTCGGAACCAGCACTGGGACCAGCATGCTCGAGCTGAGAGGTGCTCTATTTTGGTTTCTTTTGGGGGCTTTTCAGGGCAGGAGGACCTCAGCAGGCAGTGAGGGTGACATCAGCCATGGGAAATTTAAATGAGGCAGAGCTAAGCTGCACCACCGCCATTTGGCAAGAGAGCTGCCTTCTGGATGGGTTGTAGTGAGTGGCATGTGCTGGGTCAGCCGATAGAGTGCAGTAGCCTCTGTGGTAGCTTGGGCAAAATAGAGTAGTCAGGTGGAATATATGTATTTAACAACAAACAATAAAATCCCCCAAACTTAATTTCACCTACCTGAAGAGATCCAGCCATGGTAACAACTTGGCCAAAGGCTACTAGAAAAATGGTAGGTACCCCGACAGAGCTGGTGCACAAGCACACAGGTTTCCAGGCTGCTAGCTGCAGAGAGTGCTGGAGCCTGGCACTTGGAATGGAGGGTGAAAGAGACAACACCTGTGTAAGGTGTGACCAAGTGAATTATCTTCTCAGTCTGGTGGCCGAGCTAAAGGATGAAGTATCAAGACTCAGGACCATAAGGGAATGCAAAAGGGAGTTAGATATGTGGGAGAAGGCTTTACAGACCTCCCCTGCTGAGGGAGGCGTCCCCAGAAAAAAGGGGGAATGGATACAGGTCCCTGTTAGGAGAAGCATGGGGAATCCATCCCAGCCTTCTTCGCCTCCCCCATTGCCCTTGCACAGTAAGTATGAGGCCTTGCAGGTTGAGGGCAATGTGGATGAGATGACAGAAGAGGAACTATCTAAGGGGATGCCTAAAGCAAATCAGTCCCCACCAACCATCAGGACTAGTGCCATAAGGAAAAAGAGGAGAGTAATTGTTGTTGGTGACTCTCTCTTGAATGGAACAGAGGGTCCTGTATGTTGTCCTGACCCATCTCGTAGGGAAGTCTGCTGCTTACCTGGGGCCCGGGTATGGGACATCACCTGGAGACTACCAAAGCTAATCCAGCCCTCTGACTATTACCCATTACTGGAAATCCAAACTGGAAGCAATGAGATTGATAAGGGCACCAGGACAATCAAAAAGGAATTCAAGGCCCTCAGACAATTGATTGATGGGGCAGGAGCTCAAGTGGTGTCCTGCTCAGTTCCCTCAGTGGCAGGGGTGTACACTGAAAGGAACAGGAGAACCCATGCCATCAACAAATGGCTCAAGGGATGGTGCTAGCAGTGGAATTTTGGGTTCTTTGATCAAGGGGCAACTTTTACTGCACCTGGCCTGCTGGACCTAGATGGGGTAAATCTATCCAGAAAGGGCAAGAGGGCTCTAGCACTAGAGTTGGCAGCACTCATTGGGAGGGCTTTAAACTGGGTTTGAAGTGGGTGGGTGGTGAAACCAGTCTCTCTGGAGAGGAGAGAGAAGGACATAAACTAGAGTTAGTTGAGAAATCAGCAGCCCAGCTGAAGCGCATGTACATCAATGCACGCTGTATGGGTAACAAACAAAAGGAACTGGAAGTCTTGGTTCATCATGAAAACTGTGATGTAGTTGTCATTACAGAAGCATGGTGGGACAATTCACACAATTGGAGTACTGCTCTTTAGGTGAGACAGGCGAGGGAGAAGAGGAGGAGGGGTGGCCCCGTATATTAGGGAATCTCTTGATGCCATAGAACTTGAGCTAGAGGATGAAAGAAATGGGCTGTCCAGGGAGGTGGTGGAGTCACCATCCCTGGAGGTATTCAAAAAGGGGTCAGATGTGGCATTTGAAATCATGGTTTAGTAGTCACGAGGTCTTAGGTGACAGGTTGGACTTGATGATCTTTGAGGTCTTTTCCAACCTTGTTGATTCTGTGATTGTATGATATACTTAAGGACCATACTAGACTCACCTTATTTAAATTCTTCATGATGGTTTTGTATTTTTAAACTATTTAAAAACCTTTAGTACTCTTTTTTTGCCTCTAAGAAATTGCATCATCAGTTGGACATGTGACTCATGGAATACTCATCAGTATGTCCAGCCTGAGTAACATTATCTGATTCCTGGAAGCCTTATCCTTCCCATCTTCACTTTCTGTTCTACCTTGTCTTACATTGTATTCAGCCTGGAAGCAGGCAAGGGCAGGAACCTTGCTGGATCATGTTTATGAAGTGCTTATGCAAGAAGGCTCTGATCTTAATTTTTCAGACTTTGGGAAACAGCACTTGTCAAAGTGGTTGTAACCCAGAGCCGGCTTTTGGAACATGAGAAGAGTTCGTCCTTTGATGAAGAGTGCTGTGAGTAGGATAGTGGTGGCTCTTGGATGGCATTGTGTTTGTGGAGGGGCTGGACACTTCCCAGGGAGTCTGGCTATGCTGGTGGTTCCCTCTCCTGATTCCCAACCAGATCCTTCTCCTAAGTACCAAAGCATAACATGTGACTTTGGAAAGGTTCAGCTGCCCCTTCAGGTGCCTTTTTGAGCCATGGCCTAGTCAGGCTTCAGGAAGGGCAGAGAGGAGAAAGTCAGAAGATGAAAGGGTCTTTAAAGTCTTCTGCTGCGATGGAAGGCATAATTACTTTGTCACTCAATTAGACTGGACTTTCAAAGCACAGAATGAAGTGTTGGACGTGGCAATGCAGCCCTTGTCAGTGCAGCATGTGGGAGGCAGCCCGGCAGAAGGGAGGGAAGTGAAGAGGGTTTGCTCCACAGCTGGCACAGCAGCTGGGCCCTGCCAGCTCACATACAAGTTACTTCATGCCTATTGGTGACCAGCTTCTTCTCTGGCTGTGGCGCTTGGCCACTCTGCTAAGTATACTCTTCTTGGTTCTCCTTCCCTGGCACACAGTTCAGCAGCAGACATGTGCTCTGAGAAAGCAAAGAGCCCTGGACCACCATAAACCTTTTTATGCAAAAGATTTCAAGGCCTGCTTGTATCAAAAGACTAACAAATTAAATAGCAAAACCGCTTTGAAAAGCAAACTAGCCTTAAATTATATGATTAAATACCTATTAACAGCTCCACGGCTTGAATGCCTTGGCTTGAAGGCTGATCCATTTTGTGCACCACGCTGTCCAAATCAGGAAGTACCAGCGAACACCCATCTTGAACTGTGAAACTCAGAGCTTTGTGGGAGGAAATAGCGCCCTCATGAAATTCAAATGCCTCTGTAACTTTGCAGAATGGATGTAGCTAGGTATGAGGGTCTTCTTCAGAGGACTTTCTAACCCAAACTGCCCTCTCTTTCTGTCTGAAACATCAAATAGCATTTGTATACATAATTAAGTTGACTGTAATTTGTGCTCTTCAGTGATGTATGAACATTGCAAATGTGAATGGTGGTTGAGCCTTTCAAATCACAGGAATTAAGACCCCCATAGTAGAGCTGATGTCTAAATCCCTGAGACTGTGTGGAAAGTTAACAAAAGCTGTGAGAATGTCTTGGGGATGGAATTCAGTGTTGTCCTAACTGGAAGCAGGTTTCACAGGCAAGGCTTCTGTTTGCATCATTTTGCTGAATCCTGGTGTCATTTAACAGTCTCAGGATGATTCTATAAACCACATCCAGGTCCAAAAGCTGTTCTGTGAAGCCAGGAATGGTTGGATTTTGCTGAGGTGATTTAGCTTGGTTTCTTTTACCTCCTTTATCCTTCTTTCTCCTCAGCCCCACAGCACCTCTTGCCCGAGGCTTCTTGCTAGCATCAAACACTGTATTAGAGCCACTTACTGCAGTGCACCATCTTAAAGATTTCTCCACCAGGAGTGGAGATCTGACTGCATTTCCAACTCTCTTTACCACAGACAGGCTGCAGCAAAGAATAACACATTTTGGCTGACTGCATGTGTCATACTAGTCCCTTTAAGCCTCTTAGCCCCAAGCAGTTGTGTTGCACACACATTAGTTTGAAGCCAGATTCTAGTATCAGGCATTTCTCTCATCAGGGAAATTAAGCACAGTGCAGGTCATGGAAGCTCTGAAGCCTGTACTACTTAGCAAGGGCCAGGACATGTATCTCAAAGACAGTATAGCCTAAGCATCCTAGAAGAAATGCTCAAAACAAACGAGTTTTGGTTGGACGACTTGCTGATTCCACCCTTCTCATCTTCAGTACCCTTGATACTACTGTAAGTGCTGTTGAATGGCTGAGTAAATTGCACCGACTGTAGCTTCTTGAAAGCTGAGCACCAGGGGAATTGCTGGAAGTCCCGAGCCTCAGCAACTCATTTGTGAGTAATTAATGTGGAAAGCAAGGGTTTTTCCATTTAGTCTCTTAGGTTTTCCTAAGACCAATTGCCATCAGAATGCTGTAAACAGCCCAATATCCATGAGAAAGTGAAAACCTATGTTGTTAGAAGGGGAAAAGAGCATCAGCTGCTTTCAGGAAAGGAGAACTGGTGCCAGTTTATGGTTTGCTCTTTAAAAGCCTGACAAATGTCTTATTGAAACTGATGGAGCAGCTGGCATTGATTATATTGAGTTCAGTTCCAACATGAAAATCTGAGAGCACTTTGCAGCATCTAATGGTGGCTTTTCTACCTAACCGCCTTGGAAACCTGATATGCTTTCCCTCCAGTCTCCTTCTGGTCCAGGTTGGCTTGTGCTTCTTTGTTCACTAAAGCTCTTGTTGACTAAATCTTCTGGGACAAATACATAACTGGTGCTTAAATCCCCAGACAAAGCAAGCACAGATGCCTTTTCTGCTTTGAAATATCCGAGGTCTTTCTCTGCATAGCAAGAATCCATGCCCTGAATGGACTCAGGGAGGACAGAAAGGGACTTGCTGCCTGTGAGTCCTTGGTTAAATTATCCTCTGACTCGCTGGCTTTGTGCCTTCTCTTTAGCTCCTTGTGAATAAAAATGGCCTGCTGGCATGTAGCCTGAGGGCCAGCTATGGCTAGCTGTGAAACGATGAGCTGGGAAAGAGGAGAAGGAATAAAACTAGGGAGTAGCCAGGGCAAGAGGGGAAGCCATTCTCAGTGATGAGTGCTTGAGTAACGAGACTACTTCTCTTTTCTTGTCTCCAGCAGATCCCTACAGCAGCCATCACCCATCTAATTGATTCTGACATTCTTGAATGTTCTTCAGAGGGATGTTTGGAAACCAGCCTTGCCTTGCTGATTTTTTCTCAACTCCCAGATCACCTGAAGACTGAAACACAGGTTTTATATCTGAAGGCAAAGGGGTTTAGATGCTGTGTGACTAGGGCATTGGTGGGACCCTGATCCTTCATACACATTGCTGAAGTATTTTCCAGTTTGGGGAGCTTTTAATTGTTTAATTTGCATGAACATGCAGGAACATGTAGGAATACTTTTCTGCTCTTTCTGCCCAGCCGTTTTCTCTAGACTCAGGTTTCCATGATGCTAACTACATTTTTTATGGGCTAAAATTTGTTGCAGTGTCAAAGGTAAATGTTAGAAATAGTGGCCTCAAAGAGTGCATACTTTGCTTCATCGCAGCGAGCCTGCTTCCACCTTCTGGAATTTGCTTCTTAAGTCCAGTCACTACTGCTAATCCTTTTTATTTCCTTGCATATTTTTACTGTGAAGGCAAAAGTCTATGGACTTACAGAAGCTCAGATTGCATTGTAAAATAGCTACTCACTTTTCCAGGTGTCTTATAGGCCCATATTTAGACGTTTCTCTCCATTTTTACTCTGGAGCTATTAAGCACATGGAGCTGATGATTATATATTGAGATTTGAAATAAGAGTAGAAGAAATAATCCACTAAGGTGATGTAGTTTATGTCAAGGTACCATGAAGAAGCACCCAATTCTCATTCAATGTTAAACACAAAGTCCAGCATAGGTTCAGGCTGATTAAAAAAAAAAAAAAAAAAAAAAAAAGTAAAACCAGAGGAAATAGGAACTAGATACTAGGTAGTATGCATTGTGATGGGAAACAAAGTGTGCTGTGCCTGTACTGGACTGCCAGAGCCATGGTCAGTGGGAAGCAATGGGCTAAGCCTGTAGTTGGTATTGATTTATCTGATTGATGGAAAATCAGTGCAGCACTTGTAGCGTGGGTGGCAGCTGGTAAAGTAGTTGTATTGTCTCAGCAAGATCAAAGGGGTCTTGGTCCCTTGTTAGCTCACGGGAGGTTTGTTCTCCTCTGCTTGTGGCACAGCGCGTTGTGAAGAGCATTCTGGCTCCTGTGTCTTCAGGGAAAGAGCTGTGTGGAGATGGTGGGAAAGAGTCATTGGGAAGTCCTTTGTCCTTCTTGTCTGTTGCTGTTATGTTTTTCAGTCTGAGGGGAGGTCCCAGGCATTTAGTTTACAGGAATTATTTCAGGGAGGTTTTTCTGCACCAATTGCCATGCTATTTACTGCCAGAGATGCAGGGTTTATTACTTCATGTATTTGAAAACTGGTGGAGGGTGACAGGGTTTATGATTTAATCTCCAGCAAGTGACTTTTTCGTTGGGGGTAAGTGAAATGTTGCTATCATCTGCTCAAAGGTGGAGTGATAGGTTTGTACTAAAACCCAACTAACTGCATCTCAGAAAAATGCTGATACAATCACACATGAGAACTGGATGAGGTGAGCCACTTCCTCCCAGTTTCTGTGGTGCACAGTGGAAGCTGATGATATGTGATGAACAGTAACAAGATGCCCTACTGTGACACCCTACCAATGCCAATTGTTTATGCCAAGTCTGCTGAGCAACCAACATGCTGAAGAGGCAGAGCCATGTTTAGCACAAGGAGATCCAGGGACTTGGATATGTTGCAGTGTTAATTCCTGATGTCGTTGTTGCAGACAAGAATTTATCCACAGTTTCAGAGAGGCAGAAAAGCTCACTCCTAAAAAGAGGAGAGGTAGAAAGCAACTGTTGCTGCAAAGCTGATGCCATTAGTCTCCATATGTCCCAGGTGTGATAGGTTAGCTGTACTTCAGTGTTGCAAATTCCTCCCTGTTATCCTCAATAGCTTTAGTGATGAGAACTGCTTGCAGAGAGCACCTTCAAGACTCATTACCTGAAATTCCTGGTTTGCCTTGCCTTCCTCAGCCTCTCTCTCTCTTGTGTGCCCTGAAGGCCTCCGTGTCCTCTGCTGTGCTTCAGCCTTGCCCAGTAGTGGTGTGGTCCCTGTACTCCAGCAGGTCTCTGCTAGACCCCAGCTCATGGAGGGTCTGTTCAGGGACTAGCACAGCTTCACACTTAGGTATTGCTTGCTTCTTGCATGGGTTGGTAGTACCTGTGTAGGGGCACAGCACAGGGATCGCACATGACTGCAGATGATTTACAAGAATATGATCAGGGTGCTTTGCTGCTGTTGTTTGGGACCTCACTCCAAAGTTTCTTTTTTCCATTTGGCAGTTTAAGAGTATAGGTTTCTTGTACTGTGCTAAAAGCCCTTCTGGCATTGGTGAAAAAGGTGAACTTAATGTTCCCAGGCTAAAGCCAGGTTACTCAGATCTGAGCTATGTATATTCCTCAGAGAGGAGATTGAGAGGTTTTCCTAAAAGGGAGCAGCTCTCATGGCTGCATTTAAGGTGTTCATGTAGATGTGCCATAAACTTGAAGAGGTGTACTTGGGGATGAAAGCACTATGTGCCCTGCAGCCTGTGGCCCTTATCTGTCTTTATGGCTGCGCATCATCCTTGTCATACTCATCACACACCTGCCAGAAGGGGTTCACCTGCCTTTTCTGGGTCTACACACAGGTGTCTGTATCCTGGCCTTGAGCTGGCTTGTCTTTGGGTCCCTCTGGAGTAAAATGGGGTAATACCTCCTTTAGAACTTCTCCTTGATGAGGTTTTTAACACTTTTCCAGCTCTTTGGACACTGTTTTCCTATTTCCTTCTATTTCCCCCCATATTAGGGTTGCCTCCATTTGCTTCCTTCTGCCAGTGCTCCATATACTCGTCTCACTCCACAAGGAAAGGTTCAATATGAAGTCCATGCTCTCTCCTTCCAAAAGTTTGTCTTTGGTCAGTAGAGAGTGACAGACCTAGCTGAAACTGATGAGCCAGAAAGCTGGGTGGCAGTGCGCTGTTGTCCCTTTTATGGTTGCAAAAACATCTGTACAGCTCTGTATTCCTCCAGCTGATCAGGGGCCCCTTCACTGCAAGCCTCAGAAGAACAGATTGACAAATACCTGAGCTGGAAACAGAGTGCCCCTGCACGGGGGGTGATTACAGTGTTAGAAGAAAGGGAAAGTCAGAGTCATTAAATTGGAAAGAATCAACTCATCACATGCCCTGGACTTTTTAAGCAAACACAGGAGGAGAATAGAGTAACTGTGCCTTCCCTTCCCCCTACAAATAACTGGAGTCCTTATTTCAGCGAGTGCCACACAGCACACAGCTATGTGACTTGTTTTCATTTTACAAGGCTTCTTGGAGTTTACTGTGACAAAATTGTAAAACTCTTGACTTTTTATTATGACCTTCAGAAAATGGAGCACCTCCTCATTTTCCTGTTGGTGGCCTCAGACTTTTCTGCCCAAGAACTTTCTTTCCTAGGACATTTTGTAGCCTGTGCACTCTGTGAACTTTAACAGTGCAGATACAATGAATATGTTTTACTATATCAGCTTTGTGTGTCCTGAACACTGCTAGAAAGTCAGGGAGGGCTTGTTCTAATGCAACCCTTCTGCAAACCAATCCTGTTCTCAGCATGTCTTGCCTTGATCCTTCTCAAGGAAGACTGAAGTACTCCTTCTCTGCTTCTATTTCATCCTCATCTAACCAACAGTTCTCTGTCCTTCAGCTCTGATGTGGCTTTACCTTTCCCTAAATTGCGGGTGGCTTTGTTTTAGTGTCTATGCAGAGGCCACCCACACCAAAGCACTCATACTCTGGGGAATAGGGTTTTTTTCCACTGCATTTCAGTTTCCATGTTGTTCCTCACACGTAGTCTAAGACTATCTGTGGTAGAGTCTGTCTGCTCTGCATTTCCCATCCAGCTGACAAGCTCCCTTCTGGAGTGCCTGGGAGGGTGATGCTGACCCTGCTCGTGGCATAGGGTCTGCTAGTCTGTCTGTGTGAAACTACACTTGATTATAAGCACTCACCTGATAACAAAACTTCAGAACTGCCTGTCACTGGAGTCAGGCCAGTCATTCTATTTTTTAGTTTTTAGTTTCTAGTTTGTACAGTAAAAACTATCACCATTAGGGTTTAAGCTTGAAGCTTTGCATTTGTTTTATTGTTTTAAGGGGGTACTATATAATTTGTAGCAAGTTTCAGTGAAAACAGGTGTTGGGATCAATCATCTGAGACTGGGAATCCAGCTCTGGAGTCCTTACCCAAAGAAGGCTCATTGGCTGCGTAGCTGGCATTTTATGGTGACCTACCTGCCTCTTCAGACCTAGAAACAGTTTCAAAAAATAAGTGGATTTTTTTTTTCCCAGTTTGGTATTGTGGCAAGGTAACAGTAGTGCAGGGAATCTGTATTACCCTGAAGGAAAAAGTCACTTTGATCTTCTAGTACAAACTTCCTTGTTGAAAAAAAACAAAACTTGGCTAAAGTCAAGCTAGTCAGAGATGGTGCTACTCCAAAAGAAGTGTTGACACTGGACTTGCTTTTAATAAAGGGGATCCTTTTCTGTGACAGTTAAAAAGAAAAACCTCAGGGAAACCCAAAGATCTGAGGGTAATTTTGAGTGCTGTTGTCTGCTCAGGTGCAGCAGAAAAACAAGCAGTTGCTTCTGCTTGGCATTTTAGAGAAAGACTCTCTGGAAAAGGAACAAGACTCTTCTGCCCCAGCAGAAGTTACTGTGCTATGGTTATGTGACTCAGAAGCCCATGGGGAAACTGCGCAGCATCAGCACTGTCAGTGTTATTTGCTCTCCACAGCAGGTTCCTCCACCTCAGGCACAGATCCTGGGTGTCCCTCCATGTGGGCAGACTCAGTGCAAGGGAAAGGGTGGCAGTGGGGAAATGTGTATGTTAGGAGTGGTTGTAAGTTTGCCTTTTATCTTCTGAAATGAAATTCACACTCTTAACTTCAGTATGAGTAGCTTTCCCAGCACCAAAAACATTCACAAGCTTTTCCCCCTCTCTCCTCCCATGTCTCCCTTGTTCACTATTTTCCCCTCGGAGTCTGTATTCCTCCATTAACCAAAGGAATAAAAGCTCTCTGCTGCTCAATGCTTAATATTCAAGCTGGAAACTGAGTGATTTTAACTTAGAAGCAGGGAAGAATGACTTACACTGCAGATTTGGTAAAACTTGTCCTGTTATTTGTGTGAAAACTGGCTGAGATTTCACAGTGCTTATTTTTGCTCCTAATATCAAATCCTGAAGGGCTCAGCTCCTCAAGTTATTGCCAAGTCATCAAACACTCATGGGACGTTTGACTTCGAACTGATCCAGTGGGTAAAAGGGAAAGAGACAAGAGTGATGGAAGTAACATCCTGAGTGTGAGAGCTGAGGTAATTTTCATTTGCTTCTCATGCTTATCTTGCCAGTAGAGGCTGTCTCTGGCACTGTCTTATTTTATTGAGATTTTTGGTGGCCAAGTGGCATTGAAACTGGGAACACAGGGCAGAAAATTAGCATGAAAATCTCAACATCACACCTTGATTCATCCATGTGAATACTGTTACTCTTATATAGAATTTTCTCTGCAGTAGATACACATCCCAAGCAATACCAGTGGGCAGAAAGATGATACTGCAGTCTACCATGGGATCTGGGTTGGATCCCTAGGTCAGCCACAACTTAGTTACCTTCAAACATGGAATTACATTCTTCTGTGTCATGGGGCATTTGACATAAGACTCTGTCATAACTTTTTTTTTTTCCTTATGTGATGATTTTTGGTTAGAAACTTCAAGGAGGAGAAGCATTTAAGCTGTAGCACATTGCTCTATGTGCAGGGAGTCCCTAGGATTGAGTACAAGTCCATGCTAGGATGATGTGATAGAATGGTCATGTAAGGATACCTGTGTTTGTTCTGCAGGGCAAAAGGAACATGGCAGTCATGACACAGGTCACAGGTATCCCACTCTGGTGTCACCTGTTCTGGAGCAAATGAAGTCAGGGTGGTGGGAGGTTGTGTCTTTTAAAATAATGCAGAAAACTTGGGAGGCGTGTTCAGTGAAGACCTACATTAGTGTCTCCCACTGGAGCCCTGTGGCTTTTAATTAATTAGGTCTAATTATTCAGCATATATCCATTTGAATGGTAGATAATACTGGAAGGAATTCTCTTGCAGTGGGATTTATGGCTCCTTCCCTTAAGTCATTTTCACTTGGGAGATTATAAATGTTACAAAATCTGCCCAGGTCAGTGTGATCCAAGCAGCAATAGCTCATTGTTGTTAATAATGCATTTATACAGGGAGCAAATTAGAAATTAGGAGGAGAGGAGACTGTTAGCCTTTTAATTTGCAGGAAAACAATAATTTGTAATTATTTTGCCTTTAATTCAAAGAACAACCACAATTGTTGTTTGAGGCTTTTAATCTGCTTACTGAAGTGCTAGCCTTTCAGTCCAGAGTGAGCCAAGGGGACAGGCATTGTCCTGAGTCTAGAGAGAGCAAGTTCTGTTTTACAAGGAAGCTCATGTGAAGAAGCAACTGGACTTAGGTCCAGGTTGTGATCAGACCCATGTGCTTCAGCTTGTTTCAAATGTGCTACTTTCCACTTTCTATTTAATGTACTTCCTGCTTGGCTCCCACATCCAAGACGAACTGGGAACCAGTTGACTGGGTTTGTGCTGCTGGAGGATTATTTCTGATGGGAAAGTTCCCAAAGTCTTTTCTCACCTTGCCTCCACCTCCTGCCTCCTCTGTCAACTGCCAAAACATCACACTTGCTAGTGGCAGCAAAGGAATTGAGGTAGTGTCAATAATGACAGCTGATAGTGGTGTCTGGAAGCTCCAGGCAGGCTCAAGACCCTGTCATGTGAACGGCTGTAAGAACCAGCCCTGCTCATGGGAGTAAGGCACTCTGGGAGGGAGGTAAAATTGCTGTCCCACCTTGCTCCAAATCTCTTCCATCCTGTTCTTTTTGCAGGGATAAATGCATTAAAAGCCTCAACACCCTCACAGGAACTGGGCCACTAAGGCTGCACTTTTTGGCTCTTAAAAACACAGGAGGTGCTAAAGAATCATTTTAAAACGGTAACTGCCTTTCTGAAATGCAGTGGTATTATATACCCTTCTAGTCTTGTAATGGAAACCTCAGTGACTGATCAGTTCAAATGAACTTTGGTGTATAATCTGTTAATGTAGTTATGTCCCATGACAGCTGACAGATTGGGGAGGATGGAAATACCCCCGCTTCCATTTGATTGTCTAGGCAAGTTCAATAGAATTCAGTTATTTTCTGCTATCCCTCATCCTCTGTAGCGGGCAAAGTGGAACAAATGTCCTTGAGTGCTGGTGATAACTTGCAAAGAATAGAGGTGATGAGCAGAAAATAGTGTGATGAAAAGAGACTGGAGGGGATGAGTATGCCCATATGTCCTATTTTGCTTCAGGGGCCTTCTGTTTAAAACAAACTCTAGAGTTTGGATGTAGTATTGTTCTACCTATGCAACTGTTGTTTTTCTTTACTCTGCGCTTAGTCTTCAACAGCAGAGATCTTTCATGTTTCAGAGTCTCTCTGTAATTGGAAAGAACAGCTTAAATCCTGACTTCAAACAAGAAGCCACCAATCTGCTGTGTAAACAGAGAGCCTGAGTGAGCTCCCAGGAGGGTTTTTTTATAATGTGCTCTCCTAAACCCCTGGGGGCAGGAGCCAGATCATGGAAGGGATGAATTCCCTCACTGCTACCAAGCAATCACACGCACTGGGGACATTAGGGAAGGCTGGGAGGAGGCTGCCAGTGCAGCTTAGTTTCAGCGTGTGGCTGTACCTTTTTTTGATGTCAGATCTCTTCTCTCCTGCAGTCTCCAAAGGCTGCATGACTTTTGTCTTCATCAGGAGGAAGCATAAATGATTTTCTGCCTAGACAGTTGAATTGCATAATGCATGGTGCTGGCCTCTCTCAGCTGCAGGGGAGGAGGAAAAGGTTTAGAAAATACTTGACCCAGCATCAACTCTGCAAGGATGAAGTTCCCTCGTCATAATTTTTTGAGTAAATTTAAGCTGGCAAGTGACATCTCACATGTTTTGGATATATAGTGCTTCATACTGAACTAGCACTGGTCTTCCCTCCAGCTGGGCTTGCCTTCTGGATCCTGAAACAGCTTCATTGCAGAGGCCTTCCCCCAGTGCTGCAAACAGTAGTAACCCTGTGTGCTGTCTTTGTATGGAAATTGAGAACAGATTAAAGAGATAGGCTGAGGTGTGAAAGTCTACCAGGCCTGCCTTATCCATGCTAATTGTTGTTAAGGGGATTTTAATGTTGCTATAAACAGGAATCTCTGGAATTCCCTGGTAAGCACATACAGATGACTTGCTCTGGAAATTGCCAATATAGCAAGCATAGCTGAGGTGCTGCTTAGTTTACAGGAGCTCATGGAGACTTTGGCAGGCCAAGAATGAATGAGATTGATTCCTTATGGCCTCTCAGCAAAGACCAAGAAAACTCCTGACAGCTTAAGAACTGATCAAGGAGTGTAGGACTGCATAAAAGCACCTTTATCCCACTTGTGCGGCCTTATTCTCACATAAATTGTTTATGATGAGCCAGACTTAGCATTGCAAACCTATCTGTATGGACTTCTCCACTTGCTTTTAAACATAGCCACTCCAAAAAATACAAAGAATAGACTCAGAAGTAAATTTTGTCCACCCAGATATTTCATTGCAAAGCCAACTGACGTTCTCCCCAAGAACCATGCAAGCAGTGACCAGTACATTTGACATTCATTTTCATGGGGAAGAGACTGCAGACATCTTGCCAGGGTTCTCAGCCTTGCCCTGCCATCCCCACAGGTCACTATTTCTTCTGACTCCTTTGTCTGTTCTGTAGACCCAGAACCCATGTGCTTTATTAAATACACACAGACCATTTTGCACCATGCACCCAAATTTTTGGAGCTCATGGAAACAGAATGGAATGGGGTTTTTTTAGTATAGAAGGAGAAACACAACTTTGGCTACTGATACAGGCTGGGAAGGACTCTCTTTTTGCTTTCTCAGGGACATTATGGTAAGAAGCTGGCTAGATAACAGCTCACTCTCTTTTCTTTCTTGTTCTTTCATACTGCAGCCAGGTCTCTAAATGGTTATTGTATTGTGTGGATAGGTGGCTCTACCAAACTTTACCTTGCAGCTGTAAATGCCAGTTCTCCAAAGAAAAGCCAAAGACCCTCACAACATAGAATCATAGAATCATAGAATCATAGAATCATAGAATCATAGAATCAGTCAGGGTTGGAAGGGACCACAAGGATCATCTAGTTCCAACCCCCTGCCATGGGCAGGGACACCCTACACTAGATCACGCTGGCCAGAGCCTCGTCCAGCCTGGTCTTAAACACCTCCAGAGACGGGGCCTCAACCACCTCCCTGGATAACCCATTCCAGGGCTTCACCACTCTCATGGGGAAGAACTTCTTCCTCACATCCAGCCTGAATCTCCCCATTTCCAGCTTCAATCCATTCCCCCTAGTCCTATCACTACCTGAGATCCTGAGAAGTCCCTCCCCAGCCTTCCTGTAGGCCCCCTTCAGATACTGGAAGGCCACAATGAGGTCAACTCGGAGCCTTCTCTTCTCCAGACTGAACAGCCCCAACTCCTTCAGTCTGTCCTCATAGGAGAGGTGCTCCAGCCCTCTGATCATCCTCGTGGCCCTTCTCTGGACACACTCCAGCACGTCCACATCCCTCCTGTAATAGGGGCTCCAGAACTGGACGCAGTACTCCAGGTGGGGTCTCACCAGAGCTGAGTAGAGGGGGAGAAGCACCTCCCTTGACCTGCTGGTCACACTTCTCCTGATGCAGCCCAGGATCTGATTGGCTTTCCGGGCTGCAAGCGCACATTGAGAGCTCATGTTGAGCTTCTCGTCCACCAGCACCCCCAAGTCTCTCTCCTCAGGGCTGCTCTCCAGTCAGTCACTGCCCAGCCTGTATTTGTGCCTGGGATTGCCTCGACCCAGATGCAGGACCCTGCACTTGGTCTTGTTGAAGCTCATGAGGTTGGCTTGTGCCCACCTCTCCAGCCTGTCCAGGTCCCTCTGGATGGCATCCCTTCCCTCCAGCGTGTCCACTGCACCACACAGCTTGGTGTCATCAGCAAACTTGCTGAGGGTGCACTCGATGCCACTGTCCATGTCACCCACAAAGATGTTGAACAAGACAGGTCCCAGGACTGATCCCTGAGGGACTCCGCTTGTCACTGGCCTCCATTGGGACATGGACCCGTTGACATCCCATCCTTTGTGGGATGAGTAGCAACAAAGAGGCAGCCACCAGCACAAAGAGAGGTCTCCCACTTCCCCAAATCCTCCCATTCCTGATAAAGACACACAGGCCAAAATCAGCCTTGTTATTTCAGTCTAAATCCTGACTATTCTTGTGCAAAATTTTGGGCAGATGGCAAAAAGGCATGTACATTGTAGGAGTTAGTTCTGGAAGGGCTTTGTAGGAGTTAACCCTGATGTATGGGACTGGATGAAATCTGAAACCTCCAAAGCCTGTGATGAAGGCTGCTGAGCAACTCTCACAGATCTTGCTGTGGCACTTCAGGGCTCTGACTGCACACTGGCTCGGCCACCACTGAAACCAGATGTAGAAATATGGAAAATCAGGCACAGCTTTGTTTGAACAACATATTTCCAGTCATTTTGAAAAGGAATTCTCATACCTGGACTGCTGGCTGGCAGTATACCATGAGTAGACCACAGCTGGGAATATAATGTAATACCCTAAGAGGGAAAGACTCTAAAGGTACACGGTACTCAGTCATCTTGTGAGCTGTGCAGGTGGAAATGCACCAGAAAAGAAGGAGTTATGATTGACCTCTTGGAGAAACTGCAAAGATTAGCAATACAAGCAAGAAGTGATGTGAGATTCAACCTGGATTGAACAAGGCAGATGAGCCTAGAGAAGACCTATGCCAAACAAAAGGCCAGCTCCTTAACTGGTGCAAACAAATCCATTTAGGTCAGCTGGCCCATAGTGATTTAGTGGAATAAGGACTTGCAAAGCTAGTATGCTGAAAGAGATAGGAATGTGATAGGAGACAGCAAACTGATTATCACATGTGACTACAGTGTGTTACGGGAGGAAAGGAAAGGAGCTAATGAGATTCTTATCTGTGTATGGAAAGGCATCAAATCACAGCTGCGGGAGGCACTGGTTCCTCTCAGTGACTCTAATGAGATCCCAAGCAAAGTATGCTGCTTTTGGTTATGGGCTGTCTCACAGCAGAAAGGTACAGATAAATCTGGGAGAATTCAGGGAGAGACATCAAGATGTTCTGTAGGAATAGAGAGGCTGATGGGGAGGGGGAAGGCAACATAGATAACAAGGAGCCTGAGAAAATGAGATTATCTGCGTGCTCGGTGTGAGTTCCACAAGGGAGGGGTATAATGAGATAAAATTATAAAACAGGATTGACACTAATATTAGGTCATTCCTCCCCAGGGTACCACACAGGCAAGTCTCCTCTGGGGAGAGAGGGAGGAAAGTGCTTTTTCATGGCATACCTAGCTGAATGAAGCACCTTGGCTGTGATCCCTTCCATGGTAATGGGTCCTAGTAATTGCAGCAGTAAGGTTTTGGGTTTCCCTGTTCTGTTTTTTACCTTTCTGTTATGACAGATATTGATAGGCTTGCCCAGAGCACTTCTCTTCTCCTTGCTCTACTTGGATCCTTAGTGTACAAGTTCAGGCTATGCTGGGAAGGGTCTTGCTTCATCTGTCTCTCTCCCTCTCTTGAGAAGCAGTGGTGCTAGGAAAAAGGGGAGCATTTGAGGAGATGTGGGTAGGTGACTGTCATTAGCAGTCTGTTGGGAGAAAGTTGCCAGCAGTAGGGAAATAATGGTGTGTTGTGCATGTGATCCTTTGCCCTTTTGGCTTATGATGGAGCCTCAATCAATTCTGCCCCTCTGGGTAGAGGATGGGAGTACACACTGGGCCCTCTGTTAATAGCTGGGAAGCAATTCAAGCAGTCAGCACCACCTCCAACAAAGGCAGCCCCTCAGTCGGTGGAATAAGGCATGAGTTTCTCAACTGTAATGAGCTTGTTTTTCCATGAGATTGCTATAACAAGCTGTAATGAACAAAGAGCTGCAGGATACAGAGTGAGTGGGTGATAGAACGGCAGATGAAATTTCATGTTGATAAACGTGGAATTAATGTGGGGAAAAACAATGATAAGTGGAAGTGTATGTATGTTAGCTATTACCACCCAGAAGGGAGATCTAGAGTCATCCTAGGGAGAAAAAACTGTGCAGCATCAGTCAGCTTAGAGATGGGGGAGGGAATGGTTGGGAAAGGAACTGGCAGCAAAACAGAAAACATCATTATACTGCTGTATAAATCCATGGTGCATATGTGTCTTGAATGCTGCATGCAGTCTTGGTCCCCCAGAGAGGATGTAGTGGAATGAGAAAAAGTGTGGCAGTGCTAGCAGGAGTCTTGCAGTGTGACAGGGGGCTCTAATTGGGAGTGAAAGGTAGGAACAGCCACGAGGTGAAATTTTGAAGAGCCATGGCTCAGGAGTGACAAGCATAGAGGCAGCAGGTATGAAATTAATTCCTTATAAAGGGAGCCTAACTAGGCTCTTCAGCTTGGAAAGGTAACAACTGAGGGGGTTACACCAGAGATCCCTCAAATCATGATGCACATGGAGACATGAGTAAGTAAGAAAGATTATCCACCATTTATCACAGCATGGGATCTAGGAGGCAGGAAACAAAGTTACTGGGGGAAAGTCTTAAAGGAAAGTGAGAATAATTGCTTTTTCATCAATTCATGGCCAAACATGGAACTCATTGCCACAGGACACAAGTCACAAACACAATTATGAAGGAGTTCAAAAGGTTTGCAAAACTCTTGAAAGCAAAGTCTAAAAAGGAGTGCTAAACTCAAGGATGCAGGTACAACATCTAGCTCAGGAAGTTTCTATGCTCCAGACTGATGGAAACTGGGAGAATCTCCACTCTGTTCCTTTCCTGTGCTATACTTTAAGCCACCAAACTGCCTACTGCCAGACAGAATACAGAAGAAGATGGATGTGGAAATGGCTATTGATCTGCTTCACCAATTGGACCCACACAAGTCTATCGAGTCTGATGGGATCCACACAACAGTACTGAGGGAGATGACAGAGAAGCTCACAAATCCACTTTCCATCATGTATCACCAGTCCTGGCTAAATGACTGGAGACTAGCAAATGTGAGACCCATTGACATGAAGGGCCAGAAGGAGGATCCATGAAACTACAGACCTGTCAGTCTGAACTCAGTGCCAGGGAAGGTTATGGAGCAAATCATCTTGAGTGCTATTATACAGCACATGCAAGACAACCAGGCAATCAGGCCCAGTCAGCATGGATTTATGAAAAACAGGTCCTGCCTGACGAACCTGAACTCCTTCTATGACAAGGTAACCCACTGAGTGGATGAGGGAAAGCCTGTGGATGTAGTCTTCCGGGACTCTAGTAAAGGTTTTGACACCATATCCAACATTGTCATCCTGGAGAAACTAGCTGCTCCTGGCATGGATGGGAGTACACTTTGTTGTGTTAAAAACTGGCTGGTTTACCAGGACCAAAGAGTGGTAGTGAACAGTGTTGTTGGTAGCCAGTTACAAGTGGTGTTCCCCAGGACTCAGATTGGGGTCAGTTCTCTTTAATATCTTTATCAATTTTCTGGACGAGGGGATTGAATTCACCCTCAGCAAATTTGCAGATAACACCAGACTGGGTGAGAGTGTTGATCTGCTTGAGGGTAGAAAGGCTCTGCAGAGAGATCTAGACAGGCTGGATAAATGGTTCAAGGCCAATTGTATGAGATTCAACAAAACCAACTGCCAGATCCTACACTTGGGTCACAACAACCCTATGCAACACTACAGACTTGGGAGAGAATGATTGGAAAGCTGCCCAATTAGAAAAGGACCTGGGGATTGACATCCATCCTGCAGTGTGATCATTTGGCCAAAGTGGCCAACAGCATCCTGACCTATATTAGAAATAGTGTGGCCAGCAGGACTAAAGAGGTGATTGTCTCCCTGTAGTCAGCACTGGTGAGGTCATACCTTGAGTACTACATGTGACAGAACAAGAGGACACAGTCTCAAGCTGTGCCAGGGGAGGTTTAAGATGGATGTTAGGAAGAAGTTCTTCATGGAAAGAGTGATTTGCCATTGGAATGGGCTGCCCAGGGAGGTGGCAGAGTCACCATCACTGGAAGTGTTTAGGAGGAGACTGAATGGGGTGCTTGGTGCCATGGTTTAGTTGATTAGATAGTGTTGGATGATAGGTTGGACTCGATGATCTCAAAGGTGTTTTCCAACCTGGTCTATTCTATTCTATTCTATTCTATTCTATTCTATTCTATTCTATTCTATTCTATTCTATTCTATTCTATTCTATTCTATTCTATTCTATTCTATTCTCTGTTCAGTTTGGGGCCACTCACTACAAGAAAGACTTTGAGTTGCTGCAGTGGGTCCAGAAAAAGGCAAAAAAGATGGTAAAAGATCCAGAGAACAAGCCCTATGAAGAGCAGCTGAGGGAACTGGAGGTGTTTAGTATGGAGAAAGGAGGCTTATTGCTCTCCAGAATTACCTGAAAGGAGGCTGTAGCAAGGTAGGTGCTGGTCTGTACTCCCAAGTAGCAAGTGGCAGGACATGAATAAATGGCTTCAAATTGTGATGGTGGAGGTTTAGGTTGGACATTAGGAAAAATTTATTCACTGAAAGGGTTGTCAGTCCCTGGAACAGGCTACCCAGGGAAGTAGCTGAATCATCAACCCTGGAGGTATTTAAAAGATGTGTAGATGCAGATGCAGTGCTTAGGGGCATGGTTTAGCAGTGGACTTGGTAGTGTTGGACTGGACTCAATGATGTTAAATGTTTTTTCCAACCTAACCAAGTCTATGATTCTATGACTTTAAAGCAGGTATGGCATAGGTTATGTTACAAGTGCAGCTGTGGCTAGATCAGTGCAGACTCCATCTCCTCCAGGAAGCACAGCTACACTTAGCAATCGATGTATTTGCTCATGTGACCAGTGCTCTTTCATCACAGTCCTACTTCAGGGAAGAGTTCACTGTTTAGGCGCATGTAAGATTAATTCCTAACAAAGAGTTGACCAACTGTTTCCTTTAGGGGGCAGCCACAAGAAGATAGATGTTTGTTCTACACCCGTGACTGCTTTAGGTCATCCCCAGAGATGGATTTAAAGAAAAACCTCTTGAGCCCTCTTGAACTCATTCATGAGTTTAAGGAAACTCACTCCTGGATTTTCCATCTGGCTCAAAAGCTCTGCAAGGGGCTGAGATTCAAACACCTCTGAACTGAGGGGAGGTCTGGAGCCAGATCCACAGCTGTAGCTTGAGGCTATCCTGAGCTTTTCATGTCAGCTTTCTTTGAGAGCACTGGCTCTGCACAGTGCAGATGAGCCACAGGCCATGCAACAAATAGAGCAAGAGGAATTCCTCTCACACCCTGCTCACACAGAAAATTTACCTTCAGGTAAACTATGTTAAGAAGGCTTCATTGTATCAGACAGCTGTTTACTCTGCTGAAGAGTGTGAGGAGGCTTTATTTTCAGCTTTTCTATGACTTTCATCTCTCTCCTCTTTCAGGAAGAGTAGGTGTAATAAGATTTAAAGCTCTGCCATGTAATTGTCATGAAGTTTATATCCCATGATTCCTGTTTGTGAGCAGAAATAAATTAAGCACCTGGATAAGCCCTCTTTTTCTCCCCTCTCCTGAGCACCCAGTATGATGAGAAAACTGCTGAAAAACAACCACAATTAACGATGGGGTCACATTTAGTTCAGCACCATAGGCTGGTTAATTGGCTGATTCCATTACAGTTCTCCTTATCTACGTGCCAACATAGCTTCTAACAAGCTGCTTGATGGGTAATTAATCCTGTCCAGCCCGAAGCTGGGTCTGCTCTAAGGGAATGCCATTATGAAGTGTTTCCCCAGCTAGCAGGGCTGCTTCACTCAGAGTTCCTTGCAGAGCCCAACTGTGGGTCCAGCTGGCAGAGATGTGGAGATACTGCTTTCCTGGAGGAAAGCTGGCCTTAGGTTTTGTAAAAAGAATTCAGACTCTGTATGCATTTCCCTCCTTCCTTTTGATGCTGCTTGGCAGATCAGTAGTGAGGCAGGCTGGTCTGTCACTGTTGTGTCTCCTGCCACAGGCTACCTAGGTGGGCATTTGGAGGTGAGGTGTACCCTTGTTTGTCCTGGTAGGTGGACAAGACAGAAATGCAGATTTTTTATACTCTGATCTAAAAAAAATCTTTCAAGTTTCTCAGATAAGATGTAACTGGTCTGCAAATTTGCCTGTGCCTATCAATTCAGGCAAATGAAACAAAAACACAAGAAGCATGTGGTAAAGGAGGGATACTGGTGATGAGAAGATAATGCTTTAAAAAGTGGTGCCCCTGGAAAAGCTGGGGAAGGCTTTGTGGCTTGAAAGTGGGTGACTGTGCTGATGAGGGGAGATCAGCATGATAAAGATGGAAGAGCTGAAAGGACACAAAGGGAACTAGGGAGCAGGAAGGGAAGGCACTGAGTGGGGCATGGGGTCAGCAGTTGAACTCTTGAAGAGAAAGGACAGATGCAGAAAAGGAAGATGTGACACTTGTAATGAAGCTGAGGAAGGCAACTTGACTAGTGAGGTCTGGGTGAACTAGAAAGTGGGGAGACATGAGATTACATGGCTGTAGTGAAAGGAAGAGGTTGACATGCCTGTTGTCCATTCTGCTCATAGTCAGCAGCTGAGATACCACATTCCTTAACAGCACAAGCAGCCCTCATCAAAAGAACAACAGAGTTATAAAGGTAAGAGAATACCTTCAGGTGTGTGACCAAGAGAAGTAGTGCCTTCTGCTCAACATCCTTTCTTCCTGTGGGGTTAGTGGAATGCAGGACAGATGGCTCTTTCTCTGTGATCACTGGTGTCAGAAAGGAAAGCTGTTAGGAATTCCATACCCCACCCTCTGCCAGCATCAGTTATCATTTAGTTTCTGGTTCTTGACTAAGAAGCAGGAATGTGGGAATGTGATGCACTGTCTACCCTTGAAATGTGTGCCCATTTGACAAGTCTCCTTTTGACCTGGAAAGCTGCTCCCCAGTTTTTCTGTCCTGCTGTGGTTTAGCTAACCAGCCTTCAGCATACCTGCTCTTTTTGGGGACAGAGAGCTCTGAATGCCAGCAGCTCTGATTTGGCCTAACCATGCAACATGGGGCTCCCTCCAAACTCTGCAGCAAGGAGGAGTTGTTATAGAAAAACTGTTGCTCCTACTTACAGTAGAAGGTTGCTCCTACTTTCATTTTAGCTGGTTAACAGTGCCTGCACTCTAATTTTCACCATCATCAGTGCATGAGGAGGATTCTTGCATTTATGGATGTATAGCTAGGTCACTTTGCAGCTTCAATTATGGCTGTTTCATACAGCTTTGGAGTTCAGAATTCATGGGGCCCAAAACAGTTTTGAAGAAAATTGTCTGAGGAAGGTAAGAGGCACTCCTATATGTCAAAGAACAGACTGGGGCTCTAGATGTATTTGGTGCCATGTTTTCAAACAGCTGCCTGCTAGGTGCCATATACATCTGTCTTCTGGGTTTTCTTCCTCCAGAGGTATGCACTAAGTACCATCTAATTTACTTAGAGAGAATGAAACAACCACTGTTCAAGGGAAAATCTAATGGGTAGGACATATGAATGCATTTATATTGAGAATATTAGAATTGTTGAAGCTTTAAACACAGCTATTAGAACTTTGGGAAGTTAGAGCCTGAGTGGGAATAGGATTGATGCAGGAAAATCCTGAGAGTATCAGGACAGAATTTAGTAGTTTTTGATGGTGATGATTTGTAAAAGCACAAGCTGCCTTTACAAAGGTACGAGTGAGAATTTACTCTGAATTTCTTTTTCACCTGCATTGCCCACAATCATTCTGGGGCTGGGGCTGTTTAGCCTGGAGAAGAGGAGGCTCAGGGGCGACCTCATTGCTCTCTACAACTACCTGAAAGGTGGTTGTAGCCAGGAAGGGGTTGGCCTCTTCTCCCTAGCAACCAGCACCAGAACAAGGGGACACAGTCTCAAGCTGCAACAGGGGAAGTTTAGGCTCGAGGTGAGGAGAAAGTTCTTCACCGAGAGAGTGATTCGTCATTGGAATGGGCTGCCCGGGGAGGTGGTTGAGTCGCCGTCCCTGGAGGCGTTCAGGAGGGGACTGGATGTGGCACTTGGTGCCATGGTCTAGTCGTGAGGTTTGTGGTTACAGGTTGGACTCGATGATCTTCAAGGTGTCTTCCAACCTTGGTAATACTGTAATACTGAATATCATATGCAGTCTGTCAAAATCTTTAGCCATGATGATCTGCCAGAGGAGAATATGTGTATATCCTATAGAACTTCTTTTTCAGTTTCTTCAAGAGTCCAGTGTTAGTCAATGCAATTCTCCATGAAAGACGAGAATTTTAAAGGGCCGAGCCCATATATTTCCGATACCATCCATGGAAACTAGCATTTCTAACAGACCAGTGCTCAAATCTATTATTTGTATCTGTAAATGCATTGTGGGTTCCATTTGGTTGTTAGGGTGGGATTCTTTTTTCTGTTTTCAGTGAGCTTAGCTAACCTGCAGTTTCTGTTGATCTGTTTATGCTGTTGAAGGTCTGAATTCTTTGGTGTTGCATGTACATCATAAATAATGTGCACACATTTCAACCAGATACTGCACTGCCTTGTGAGAGTCAGAAAAGTCCCTGAGTACCTCAGACAGGATCATTTGTGTTCTGTGGAGTGCAGTGTTGTAAGCAGGAAGATGCATCAGACCTCTTTTACTTGTCTTTTTCCACAGGATCACTCTGTGCCTCCCTTCTCTGCAACAGTCTAAGTATGCTGTTTATGAATGTGATTTTTTGCTACCAAAACAGTAATGCTATCATTAGTCCTACTTAGATGAGCTGACACTAATAAGCCTCATATTGGTAAAAGCATATTTTCCTCCTAATTTTGTCAAGATTAGGGTACTTTTTAGTAGTTTTCATGCAAGGAAGGAAAAAGGGATGGAAGAGGGGGAGATGTGTTGCTTTTGCTACACTGATCTAGTTAAAGTAGCACCATTTTTGTGTGGACAAGAGCTTAGGAAATGTGCAGTTCTTAGTCTGGGGGACAGGACTTTAAAGCAGTCATTGAAGTCTAGTGTCAGTTTTCAAGGCTGAAGAATATTATTTTATTTAGGCTTCCAGACCAGCCTTGCTCCAGGAATGCACTTAGGTTGTTTTTAAAGCAAACATGAAATCAATAGCCTGGTGTTCTGTTCTGCTCTGCTATTTCTTGCCAGAGCCTAAGGACCACACATGGGTTTTCCCTCCTCTTCATCACACTGCCAGGCATGCTCTCGGATAACGGTGGGCAGTTTTTGTGGATGAACACAGAGAGGTTCCAAATGGCCAAACACTCATCGGACATCTGGGCAATTTTTGATCCAAAGTATTTTCCGTCAGGCTCTGCTCCAGATATTGCTGTGAAAGGACCAACTCACACCACCCTGTCACAGATTTTATCCAGCCTCTGACTTCAGTGGGAGTTTTATCTGAGTAAAGATCAAGTAGGAGCCTCTCAGCTTACCTCACCATTTATAATGTTCCCTGTGGAACTGAGGGCTGCAGTTTTCATTTTGTCCCTGGTGAATATAAGTTGAGGGAGGCATAGAGCACTGTGCCTTCCTGCATATCACTTGGGTGGTGGGCCTCAGCTCACGCTTACCTGGGCCCTTGCTAGGTGCAAGAAAATAACTAACTTGCCTCCATCCTGTGCCAGCAACAGAAGCTTCACCTAGAGTAGAAGATTATGAAAGCTCAGCCATGAAGGATCAACTTGCCTCTGGGTACTCACTCCTGACTCCAAGCAGCTGCCATCTTCATGAGGTAAATTACAACCTCTGGCCAGCTATCAACCTCTCTTGAATCAGTGACCCAGAGGTGAATGCTCCTTTGGCCAGGCTAGTTCCTCTCTTCCCGTAAGGCTTGAGCTGAACTATGTGGTAGCAAGGCAGGTTTCCAGTTAAAAATGAAAACACATTAGCAACGAGGAGAGAAACAGTCTGGAATTGGAAGTGACCATTTGGTGTTTGATGTGATTCAGAGGAGCTTGTTCTTCATTTAGGACATTAATAGTTGTAACAGAAGCTGTAATATTTCAACAACAGTGGCGATTAGGAGCAAAGAGGCAGCTAATCTCCATCTAAAAAGAGCTAACTAGCCCGTCCTTTAGCCCCCACCGCACTGTCACATTTAAATACCATGAATATTCACTACTTGGCACCCAGCTGGCAGCTGAGTTGTTTTGACACAAAAACCTTCAAACTCAAAGAGTTTTTAATCAGTCTGCAAGAGAGAGAAGAAGAAAGTGAAAGAAAGAAATAGGAACAGAGAAAATGAATCAATGAGTTCAACAGAGAGCAGGATACCCGAATGCAGGGTACCCGAATGCAGTTAACCCTTTCTTTCTCTGCTGCCTCTTTGCAGCCCTCTTCCAGGCTGCGGGGGATGGACAAGCGTCACCTTAGCCCTGTAGGTCACCTCATTCATCCTGGGTGATCCATCCCACTCTGGAGCCCCATACCTCCATCCTGCCGGAGTGCCCATTCCCTCTGGCTGCCCTGTTTCCTCCAACTGCCCCGTTCACCCTGCCTGCCCGATCCTACTGCAGTCCCCCTGCCCCGGGCACCCCCATCCCACCCACCTTCCAATACTTAGAATGCATCCCCTCCTGCTGCCTTTGTTTGTTTCCTGGTGCAGGGTGGTTTTGCTCTCACTCACGGCTATGTTTGTGACTGGTTACCTGTACCTGTTAGTGACTGGTTTACTTCTATTACAGGCAGTGCAATTTCACTTACAATATGTGATGTGCTTTAGACCAGCCAGTTTTTGCCTGCAGAGTTTTCATCTCAGAAAAACATCTGGCAATGTTCACAGCTGCCATCTCCAAAATCCTTATTGGAGTCTCAGAGCTGCCTGCAGCCCACACAAACCCCTTTGCTTCAGTTTTTGCAGCAGGATTAACCATGCAGCTGCAAACACAGAAAATTTTGCTTTGTTCTGGAAGAAAGAACCCCACAATACTCTGAAGGCTAAGGTTTCACCAACACTGTGGCTCTGGGCACTGACAGATCACCTAGAAGTCCCCATTTAACCTGGATCAGTCCTATACCCACAACCGCATTTCTGTCAAACTAGCCCTAGCACACAACACAGAGTTTATGCAACTTCATGCTGTTATGCCAGCTTTGGGCTGCTTGTGGTGGACAGTTCATACTTGATTTGGCAGGAAAGCAGTGTGGCATAGGTACACTGCACCCAGTCTACTGCACTGCCTTTCCGGGTCAACTGACACATCAAAATTTTCTAAATGCATTTAACTTGGTGGAGTGAGTCTGTGCTGGATCCATGCTTCATGTCATATGGCTGTGACATTTTTATCTAATACTGGGAACCACAAGTCAGATTTATTTTATAATCAAACCACAGTGTAAGTCTTAAAAATTTGTGGCTCAGACTGCAGACCTCAATCACATGTAGGGTATTGATACACCTCAGCTGGATGAGTACTGGGGGCACAGCAGGGACTTTTCTAACCTACTATGTCTTCTGGTGTGGGGTTAAATTACACATAAGGTTGTCCCATAAGCCTTCAGGGTCTTTAAAACTGGCATGCACCTCAAAAGACAATGTCATGGTTCTCGTAAGGAAAACCCATGGAGACGTGAAATATAGAAGCATAGGAGTTACTTAGGCAGATTATTATGGCCACTGCAAAGGACACTGGTATCCAGGAGGGCTCTAAATGAGGTGGTAATGTGCTGACTTTCAGAGGCAGGCCAGTATTGAGGGGAGGAGGCAATGCAGATGGAAACAAGAAGGCAGTTGGTGGAAATGCAGGCCAGCGAGGAAAACAAACAGATAGCACTGGAGAGGATAGCAGCATCCTATTGGCAGTGATAACAGAAGATCTGGTGGGTGAATAAAAAAGATTAGGGCTGGGGAGGAGCTTGAAGGCCCTGCTACATGGTGTGATGGAAAGTGTGCCACAGCAAGATTGAGAGACCAAGGTGGTGGCAATGCTGTATGAGTCAGGTCTGCATTATTCTGAACTGTCTGGACTGGAGGTGGAGCATTATGGATGTCAGGAAAAGACCACAAGGAGAAATTAATGTAATCAAGATGGGAGATGAAAGTCTGGGAGCAGGTTTTTCCTGCGTGGGTTCCCCAAATGTGAAGCTAGTCTGAAATTTATTAGGAGTTACTGAAGCCATTGTGACTTTTACTGAATACAGTCTGATAGTCCTTTGGGAGGAAGAAGTAGATAGATTTGGGTTCCAGATTTTATTAATGCTCTTAAAATCCTCTGATGCTCTCCAGACACAGAGATCTCACCCAGCGCTTTAAAATTTACAAGTGTGAACACAATAGCCAAATGTACTTTGTAATCTATTCCCAGGCAGCAGCCAAAGTGGATTTTACATAGATTGGTACTTACTCTATTCAAGTTTATAATTATTTTGAATGGAATATCTCCATGAAGCATACCTGGAACAGCATCAAACCGTATGGGCTGTGGGAGGCACACCAACAGCTGTACTCTGGGATGTATTTTGGAAAGGCTCACAACTGGATGGGAGGACCCATTTTCCAATATACTTAGAATAGAATAGAATAGAATAGAATAGAATAGAATAGAATAGAATAGAATAGAATAGAATAGAATAGAATAGAATAGAATAGAATAGAATTACCAAGGTTGGAAGAGACCTTGAAGATCATCAAGTCCAACCTGTAACCATAACCTCACAACTAGACCATGGCACCAAGTGCCACATCCAGTCCCCTCCTGAACGCCTCCAGGGACGGAGACTCAACCACCTCCCTGGGCAGCCCATTCCAATGACGAATCACTCTCTCGGTGAAGAACTTTCTCCTCACCTCGAGCCTAAACTTCCCCTGTTGCAGCTTGAGACTGTGTCCCCTAATGAGAAAATATCATGCATTTTTCTTCAATCTCTTCTTGCCACTACTTGCAATGAATTTTCACAGTTCCTATGAACTACAACTGGCTATGCTTCCTTAGCTTGCAAAAAAAATGTCGGAATCTAATCATCCAACACAAAAACAAGGTGTTCCAGCCAACACATGTCTCAAAGACCTTGAGGACATGGATTTAGAATGCTTTAGAGGAGGTGTATCAAAAGTATTTTACTTTACATTCATCTACAGTCTTCTATTGCCTGACTTGATCATATTTACATAAAGTCAAGATGTTCTGAACAACAGCTAGCAGAGGTGAGAGGTGTGGAACCAGCAACACTTACTCATCTGTGTCTGTGCTCTCCTAAGCTTGACATAAGGGGAGCACAGTGTTACTGCAGTGGGGTTTTGGAGGTAGTGGTCACAGATTAGACACAAAACAGAAGTTGTGACCATCTGTGGTCATGAAAATTCCATTACACCTTTTAGTACGGAAGTAGTTGGTGCCAAAACTAGCCCACTTGAAATACAAGGCAGACTAGCCTCACAAAGCCTAGCAAGAGGCCATCCTATGAGGTTTGCTGGGTGTGCTTTCAGCCTGCAGTGGAGCATAGGACAGAGCCCCACACTGCCTGCCCAGAAGTTAAAAATACTAGAACCAGGAGCAGAGCAGCTGCATACCTGTGACCAGAAAACTTGCTGAGATGAGAAGGATAAGTACGGAGTGTGTAGCATGCTAATAACACAGTTTCTGCAACCAGATGTACTCTCACTCAGTGATGCTGGATGGTAGCACACACATACACACACAAGTCTGCAAGAGATAGAATCATAGAATAATTTGGGTTGGAATGGGCCTTTAAAGGTCATCTAGTCCAACCTCCCAAAAATGAAGGAAAACAAAGAAAACAGAAAGTTAAATTGTTTACATTTTAAAAAAAATCTGGGGGAATCCTGGGGATCATCACAGTAAGCTGCACTGCAAGACGTAGCCTAACACTCCAAGGCTATTCTGTGAAATATGAAGGGTCTCAAGATCTTGTTGTAAGGTTGATCTTTGCAGGAAAATCTAAACTGGGGGTGAAAGTAATGCCCCTACAGAAAATGAAGTCTGAATCACCACAGGCAGAAGGGAGGAAAGGGGTGGTGATGGTAAGGACCTCTATTGACTGACTATTTACAGACACTAGCACTTGCTCTCATCCCTGAGTCACTCTGCTGAAAAAATCCAGATGAAAAATAAACTTTTTTTTAAAACTAAGGTTGTTTTTTATCTGGATCAGTCCTCTGGTTTCATTCACCGTGAACTACAAAGACAGCGTGTTAGCACAACTGATGGTATGGAGTATGGGCAAGGAAGCAGTGGGAAGTGGAAGGGGAGTAGTATTGCTAAAACAGATGTAAGCAGCCCTGCTGTCAAAAATGCAACCACAGCCTGCTACAAGATCTTCCTTAGTATTGGGGCTAGCTTGCACTTTGGCCTGAAGGGGAGAGAGAGACAGATGCTTCTCTCAAAAAGGTGCAGGAATTCTCAGGTAATCAAGGCAAATAATCCCAAAATGGTGCTACTGAGACTCTGCACATAATGCATAAGGATGTTGGAACCCTGTGAAATGTACTGGTGCAGCATCCTGGCACTGAAAAGGAACAGCAGCACTTTTTCTTGGTTCTTTCCTGTCAGCCTAACTCTCTTTCAGATTTTTTTTCTTCTCTGTTCTTCTTCGGGAGAGGTAAAAAACCCTCGCAATTCTCTTGGCAACTTCCTTGGCTCATCCCTTCCACCAGGAAGCTTGGTAAATGCTCCTTGTATTGTCCTGTGAGGAAGTCGTTGTGTCTGCACCCCAAGGGAAGAGCTGCTTTGTCTGGTGTTGTTGGTGGAATCCCTACAGCACCATCCCACACCAGCCACTGCCCACGGAGTGAGCACAGCTGCCCTGGGTGCTCACGCCCTTTCAGACAGTGGCTGCTGTGTTCCATCAGCGCTACTGCTTCTCAGGAAGTGTGAGAGCCTCTGTGCTATGCTTAGGATTCTACAAGGAATGGATTAACACTATAAAATGTTTTTCTTATGGAACCCCTGGCAACGCAGGAGACTTTCCCATTGCCAGGGTATTCTTTTTATTCAACATTTTGTTCCCAGAGAGCAACCCATTTAATCAGATATTCTGTAGTAAGGGGCTTCAGTTGCATTTCTTGTTATTTGAGCTTATTCAATGTGCTGTAAATAGCAAAGCAGTGTCTTACAATAGATTGGTCTGAGGGATCTGAAGTGTGTACTGCTGTGATTCTGCCTGTTGCAGGAGCTCTTTGAAAGCCAGATGTCACATTCAAAGCATAATCTGTGTTTACAAACACATGGCCACATATATTTAACAGTTTCAGCAGCCACCAAACAAAAAATCAAATCCTACCATTTTTCCCTCTCTACTCACCTACCTTGCACTCACACAGAGCAAAACCAAAAAGTTTTCAGACCTTGGATGGGATAATCTCTTTTATTCAGATGAGATAAAAAAACCCAAAACATTAATGTTTGCAGAGGGCTGAATTTAACTTCCCAGCTGGGGCCTCTGGTGTAAATTCCTGCAGACAGAAAAACACCAACTGCTAGCAAGATAATCCAATTTCCTTTCTCTTGCACTCCTAGGAGGACTGCCTACCACCACTACAACATGCTGGGTTTCAGTCTGGCAGAACTTCTGACCACTATACCCCCGGCAAGATCCATATCAAAGCTCCAGCCCCCCACGGTTCATTAGAAGGCATTTATTTCTCCATATTCCAGGGGAGGGGTGGGTGGAGGAGGCAGATAACTTTATTCACAATGCAAAACCACTGCCCTTACTTTCAACCCTTCTTTCAAACTGGGAGACAAAAAAACCCACGAGCTCTTCTAAAATAATAAATACATTAATTCTGCTGGATGCTGTCTTGCTGGTACCTCCAGAAAAGTGCCCTGGCACCATTTGATGGGAACTGCCAATGGAATCTGTTAACTTCACTCTTGCTCTTAAAAGTTCAGTTCCACAGGCTGAACCCATATCAGAGCACTTGGCTCATTTGAGAAAGATTATTAGCAGGTAATTTTGCACAATCGGACTATGATGCTTCAAGGAATGAGGGAAAGTCAACTTGATTCTCTCTGTAAATGTGTAGCTTAGTCTGTGGTTTGCTAATGGGGAGCAGTGAGTTATTGAGCTCATGACAATGCAGCATCCTGCTCCCCTAGTCCAGAGGGAGGTAGCTATTAATAAATCAGAACCCAGTGCTAAGATACAAGGATAAAAGGATCTACATTAATATGAAAATATTAATATCTGGAAGAGCAGATTGTCGTCGAAATGGGTTAGAATGAGATAGCACCATTGTTTAGAAGAAATGTCTTGCTTCAAATCTTATTGAAGCTCCAATCATATTGACAATGGAAGATATCTTCAGACCTTTGAAAGTGTTTTGGATGCTTGGTAAATGTGGTGTTCATGCTGAGGAGTTGAAATACCTGCCCAAGGCTTGCCCTTCATCCAGTGTCAGGTGGAGGATCCTACTGAAGGAGGCACAAACCATGGGTAGGACTGAAGGGGTTCCTGCTGAAGGGTGCATAGATTGCAGATGCACTGCACTCCTTGCTGAAATGGGCATTTCCCAGAGACACCCATGCGGTCAACATCCCTGCTCCTAGGTCTTTTGCAGATGGTCTTCTTAAGGTCATGGAGAACAGGAGAGGTACCTGAGGACTGGAGGAAAGCCAGTGCCATTCCAGTCATTCAAAAAGGGCAAGAAGCTATGGACTCTTCTGCTCTGGAGAGTTTCAAAACCTACCTGTATGCATTCCTATGTAACCTATGTAACGAGCATGTAATGTAACCTATGTAATCCTATGTAACGAGCAGCAAGAGGCCTGGTTAGGAAAGCCAAAGCAGAGTTTGAACTGAATCTAGCCAGGGGGTTAAAGGGAACACTAAGAATTTCTATAGGTATATTAATGGCAAGAAGAAGACTAGGGAAGGTGTGGGCCCCCTCAGAAAGGAAAGTGGTGAATTAGTCACTAGTGATGTGGAAAAGGCTGAGGTACTCAATCACTTCTTTACCTCAGTCTTCACTGCAAGGGCCTCCAGCCACACTCCTGATGTCATGGCAGATGATGCCAGGGACGGGGAGGAAGAACTGCCCATCATAAGTGAAGCTCAGGTTCGTGATCACCTGAAGAACCTGAAAGTGTTCAAGTCCATGGGACCCGACGGGATACACCCACGGGTGCTGAGAGAACTGGCAGATGAGGTTGCCAAGCCCCTCTCTATTATATTCCAGAAGTCATGGCAGACTGGGGAAGTCCCCACAGACTGGAAAAGGGGAAACATTACTCCCATTTTCAAAAAGGGCAAGAAGGAGGAACCGGGGAACTACAGGCCAGTCAGTCTCACCTCTGTGCCCGGAAAGATCATGGAGCAGATCCTCCTGGAGGCACTAATGACTCAGAAGAATAGTGAAGAGGTGATTGGGAATAGTCAGCATGGCTTTGCCAAGGGCAAATCCTGCCTGACAAACCTGGTGGCCTTCTATGATCAGGTGACAGCATTAATAGATGAGGGGCGAGCAACTGATGTCGTTTACCTGGACTTGAGCAAAGCCTTCGACACTGTCCCGCACCACCTCCTGGTCTCCAAGCTGGCGACACATGGGTTTGATGGATGGACCACTAGATGGATAAAGAATTAGCTTGATGGCCGCACCCAAAGAGTGGCTGTCAACGGGTCCATGTCCCAGTGGAGGCCAGTGACAAGCGGAGTCCCTCAGGGATCAGTCCTGGGACCTGTCTTGTTCAACATCTTTGTGGGTGACATGGACAGTGGCATCGAGTGCACCCTCAGCAAGTTTGCTGATGACACCAAGCTGTGTGGTGCAGTGGACACGCTGGAGGGAAGGGATGCCATCCAGAGGGACCTGGACAGGCTGGAGAGGTGGGCACAAGCCAACCTCATGAGCTTCAACAAGACCAAGTGCAGGGTCCTGCATCTGGGTCGAGGCAATCCCAGGCACAAATACAGGCTGGGCAGTGACTGGCTGGAGAGCAGCCCTGAGGAGAGAGACTTGGGGGTGCTGGTGGACGAGAAGCTCAACATGAGCTCTCAATGTGCGCTTGCAGCCCGGAAAGCCAATCAGATCCTGGGCTTCATCAGGAGAAGTGTGACCAGCAGGTCAAGGGAGGTGCTTCTCCCCCTCTACTCAGCTCTGGTGAGACCCCACCTGGAGTACTGCGTCCAGTTCTGGAGCCCCTATTACAGGAGGGATGTGGACGTGCTGGAACGTGTCCAGAGAAGGGCCACGAGGATGATCAGAGGGCTGGAGCACCTCTCCTATGAGGACAGACTGAAGGAGTTGGGGCTGTTCAGTCTGGAGAAGAGAAGGCTCCGAGGTGACCTCATTGTGGCTTTCCAGTATCTGAAGGGGGCCTACAGGAAGGCTGGGGAGGGACTGCTCAGGATCTCAGGTAGTGATAGGACTAGGGGGAATGGAATGAAGCTGGAAATGGGGAGATTCAGGCTAGATGTGAGGAAGAAGTTCTTTACCATGAGAGTGGTGAAGCCCTGGAATGGGTTGTCCAGGGAGGTGGTTGAGGCCCAGTCCCTGGAGGTGTTTAAGACCAGGCTGGACGAGGCTCTGGCCAGCGTGATCTAGTGTAGGGTGTCCCTGCCCATGGCAGGGGTTGGAACTAGATGATCCTTGTGGTCCCTTCCAACCCTGACTGATTCTATGATTCTATGAACCTGATCTAGGTGAACCTGTTTTAGCAGGGAGGTTGGACTAGATGATCTCTGGAGGTCCCTTTGAACCCCTACCATTCTGTGATTCTGTGATTCTTTCCTCTGAATTAAATCTTTCAGGCCTATGTCCAGCTGAATGGCTTCTGAAAGGGTTTTGTATAAAACTGGCATTTAATCATAGAGAAACTTTCAGCACCTACCCAGCAAGGCCTGATGTGGTTTGTCTTGCACCTTTTCACCAACTGCAGGATGCAGGTTCATGCAGCCTAGCCTACAGCTCACCAGTACTGGCACAGTGACTACTTGCCTGCCTAGGAAGAGACCAGCACAACAACATTGTGTTTAGCTCACAAGAGTTGTTCCCAGACTTCAATGAGGGGATAGCTGGCCTTGGCAGTACTGTCATTTGGTGACAAGAGTGCTCTTCAGTGGCATAAAATCTTTTAAATCCGTTTTAATTTAAATCCAGTCAAAGTATCAAATGCCATCAGATTTCACTAGTAGAGAAGGTTCTGCAAAGAAAATGCAATAACCATTCTTGATGAGAATGTTGAAGCCAAAGTCTGACTGTGTTGCTCAGAGCTATTAGTTTCCTTTGGCACCTGTGGCACTGCCAGCTTTAGTCACCAAACGAAACTTACCAGCACAACCTTCAGGGAAGCACCCGGCCAGATCAGCAGTCTAGCCCATACTTGCTTGTCACAGACCCAGAAAGACCTGTATATCATAAACAGAGATGTTACAAACAACCTATGGGCCAACTGTCTGGAGGAGGCTGGTGAATAATCTTCTCAAGATATGAAGGACCTTTCTTAATACATGATTCTGAATTTCATAAATATTTGGACTATTTTTTTGCATTAATGATAAAGTGGATAAAACTTGCCCCATTTTCCTAGCTAATGCCCTTCTGAAGTTTCACTGGGACCAAAGTGGATCTGGCATTTAAACTAAAGAAATCCCTGTTTAGTGTGTGGGAGTCTCTGGAGAGGCCACAGATCTGCATTGCAGCTGTGAATTACAGCATATCCTCTGTTGCTTATCAGCAATCTATGCTTCCCCTGGGAAAATTTTGCCCAAAGGATTCAGCCCTTGCCAAAATTTTAACTGGATTTTGTTTGTTTATTTTAAATTTCTTTTTAAACATCTGAAACCAACAAACTTAAAAAATCCTCTAAACCTATTGAGTTAATCCTTTAAAATAAAATAAAATAAAAATTAATTCCTCTAGGCAGCCAACTTTTATTTGTAAGGCATAACCTAAAATGGGTTTAAATTGTTGAAATTCTATATCCTGAAAAAAAACCAGTTTAATTGAAAAGAATCAATGTTTTTCTTCTGTCTTGTGGTATTGCACCCATTCAGGGCATCTGTTTCACTTGAATTTTAAAACGGTTCATATCAAACATACATGTGTGTGTAAAATGCTGCTCTTACCACCTTTGTGCCCACTCTGCAATGACAGGGAATGCAGGTACCCAAGGAGTGAGTCACCCAGAGCCAGTTCTACCTCATCTCCTCCCTGTTCAGATCTCCAGGAGAGCTTCCCCCATGTCTGTGCCCTCCTCCTTCTTCATGTCTGTAGTCACTTATCATGCAAAAAAATTATGTCAAGGATCGAGACAGATATTTAATATCTAGAAAAACATCTATTTTTTCCCAAGGCTGAAAGGCAGAATTTTGATACGCTACAAAAATCCTGGAGGTGGCTACAAATGCAGCTACATCTCCCTCAGCTTCAGGGGTGCTCCAAGCAAGTGAGTGGGCTGGATTCTATAAACTGTGTACTAATCCATACTCCCATTTATAAAGAGGGATAGTAAAAACCACACAACTACAGTCTCTTCAGGGAATTTGTTAACATCAGAAGCTCAGGTAACATCTCTGCTTGCTTTGTAGACATGTCTGTTGGAAATACCAGTTCAGTAAACCATTTTCTCAGCGTCAGTATCTCAGCAGCACAGCCAGTGCAGATGAGAATGATGTTACAGTCCTAACCAGTCCTAATGAAGGGTCATTCTCTCCAGTACATAGGTGTGGGTCCACAGTTTTTTTCTCCTAGCTGCACAATACAAAGACATCTGCAGCACATGAAATACTTGGGTGTCAGCAGTCAGAATCACAGAATCACAGAACCACCAAGGTTGGAAGACACCTCAAAGATCATCAAGTCCAACCTGTCACCACAGACCTCATGACTAAACCATGGCACCAAGTGCCACTTCTAATCCCCTCTTGAACACCTCCAAGGATGGTGACTCCACCACCTCCCTGGGCACCCCATTCCAATGGCTTACAACTCTCTCAGTGAAGAACTTTCTCCTCACCTCGAGCCTAAACTTCCCCTGGCGCAGCTTGAGACTGTGTCCTCTTGTTCTGGTGCTGGTTGCTTGGGAGAAGAGACCAACCTCCTCCTGGCTACAACCACCTTATGAAGCCCCTAAAGCGAAACCTCAGAAATGTACACTCCTCAAGGACCCCAAGTCCTCTGAGTAAGACTCATATTGAACACTAGAGATGTTAGATGGAGATATTTCAGCAACAATTATGTTTGTCCTGGACAAACCATGAGGGTTTGCGTTATTTATACTGAGTGTAGTGGAACACTGGAACAGGTTGCCCAGGGAGGTAGTTCAGGCATCCCTGGAGGTATTCAAGGTGCGGCTCAGCATTGCTCTGGGCAATTTGATCTATCTGAGGATGCCCCTGCTTACTGCAGAGTGGGTTGGACTAGATATCCTTTGGAGGTCACTTCCAACACAGATCATTCTATGATTTTATGATATCTTCAGCAGCGTATTTTGAATGAAATCTCTTTGCTTTGAAGACAGTTAATGGTCAAACATCTGTAGGTATTGGTCTCATGTCATCATGTGGGATTCTGCTGAATGGTAGTAAGAGAGCCGTCTGATGTAAAATATGGCCAAGATGAGAATCCTAAGTTTCTGCCCTTTGCTGGTGGCTACCCAGGGAATATTTAATCTTATGAATAGTTGTATGAATGTCTTGCTGCAATGTTACAGCGGCAACACTGTACTGTACATCTTGAAGGCAATGATAAATTCAGATCGTGGTTGCATCTAAAAGTCTCGGGATGTTGTATTGTGCTGTTGAGGGCCAGCTTGATGTAGTGGAAAGCAAAATTCAGGGCTGGATCCAGACCCAGAGTCCCGATTCTCCTGCTGCTAGGAGCACTAGTTTTGCCCTACTTGTTTGACTAGGAATGTATAGGATTGGTCTGATTTTCTTCCATAACATTTATACTTTGCTTCATTATAAACTTCACCATGTAAACTGCACTGTCCTTTTCCCTGCCTTATCTCCCTATCTTCTTCAAGGGCAACTGGAATGCAGGAGAGGTGCTTTTGCTAGGAGCTGTTCTGAGCTGAGAAGACGGACAAAAATAACCCTTTCTCCTGCTTGCTGTTTGAAACAGCTTCCGCCCGCAGGGAGGGGATGTGTTGAGAATGTGTGAGAGAAAACACTGAAAAGAGAGAAAATGCACAAAAAGGAAGGGAAAAAAGGTACAGCAAGGAAGCTAGAGACAAACTTCAAGTTGTGGATTATTTCTCACCCAGGCTCTAATTAGGAAGCCTCTTACAGGACTGTGAAGCTGTCAGGCTGCCAAATGTCAGCATGTTTATCAGAGATCAGGCCGTCTGCAGCAGCTACAGTTTGGTGCCATGATCCCCCTGAGTCCTTCCAGTGTGAGTGTGACTCACACTCAGCACTGGCACCTCTGGGGGCTTCAAAGCACAGCAGAGGGCTTTTCCTTCCCCCTTAAAAATAAAAAAATAACCCTTTTCCTGGGATTGGGCCTGTTCATTCTCTTTCTGCACTGAGGGGGTTAACCATAGGGTGCAGAGCACATTAATAGTATGTGACTCAGATTCCCAGGGAAATCCCCAGCTTATCTGATGGAGCCTGTTAGTCTGCTAATTGACTAAGTTCCTATTAAAAGTGCAATGTTTTTTTAATGACTAGTAACAAAGGGCCAGATTCTGATCTGATCTTTTCAGTTGGGATCATTTTTGCTGATGGTTTGGCCTTGCTGCTAATTGCAGCTATGCAGAGCAGGAAGGACGCAGCCACCTTTCCAGCTCCACCAACCTCAGCAGAGCTCAGCCTCACTCAACAGTATGGAGCTGAAACCAAAGCAACAGCTTTAGGGCTTTGCTGGTGCAAGTGAGATACCAACTAGGCATCGAAACCTCCACTTTAATGAGCCAAAACTTCATGAAGAGTAATAGGCAGGACACTTTTCATCGTAATCTTTAGGAAGATGGTTGAGGCTGCAATCCACACAGCAGAGGAAAGCATTTGTTGGGAGACTACCAAGGACTCTGTGAAACAGTTGCTGCAAGTATCTAATACGCAATCCAAACCCTGCTCTGAGTAATTAACTTTCCCAGTGTTGAAATCAAGTTGATTTGTTGATTCTGCATATAAGATGTTGTCTATGTCTGCATAGGAAAAGTGCTGTGTATGCCTCTGCATATGCACATTCAAACCTTAATTTTAATTAAAATTATGTGCATTATATCTGTATCTCTTGTTCTCTATGGGAATTGACTTTGAGAATGTATTTGCCTAATAGGAAAAGGGGGAAAAAAAAGTGATTAGCATTTAAAGTGAACTTAGTTGGATTCCAGGATACTTCCAAAGGAGATTGTAACTGATCTGATTTCAGTCAGGCCCCAGCCACTTTGGAATGGGGTTGAGCGAGGCATGACCCTGTGACCATATTTGCCTTCCTTGTCTCACCTGAAACTCCCAGTGGTTCCCCAAGACTATGTGACATCAGAGACATGAAACATTTTCTCATATTAGGAGACATTTTTTGTTTTTTTTTCTTGCTAGGCAAGAATGAGATCTGGCCACCTTCACCTCATGTGTCGCCACACCCACTCCATTCTTTCGTGTCTCCCTTTTTTTTTTTTCTTCTAGGAAAGTTTCTATTAAAATATAGCAGCCTCTTTTAGAAGGTTCCGCTGACACCACTGACACCAAGACACTGCTTCAAGAGTTTCATAAGAAATCCATAACTGATGGGGTTTTCCCCCACAATTACAACAGCTAAGTGTCAAAAATCTCAAGCTCCTGTTAACAGAAGTGGGTCTAAAACCCATTTCTCTATTTCCTATTCCTCACTCCTGAGTTGTCAAATACTGTCACATGGCTCCATCACACCACAACGATCAGTCCCAACAAACAGAAAACTATTTCCAACTGGCAAACATGCTGTTTACTTTCCAGAAAAATTGCACTTTCCCATCTGACAGCTGATCAAGGGATCTCCTGCTGCTGTCAGCATGAAGAAGTGTTTAAACACAGGGATGGAAGTTTAAACATTTTCTCATTATCACAGAATAAAAAAAAATAATTAAAAAATAATAAAAAATAAAGGCATTGAGACTCTCCGACCACCTGCTGTGCCAGTAATGAAGCGGTGTCACATGACCAGCCCACGAGGACTTTTATCTCTGCCCCAGTATCATTACTGAAGTGACACCTGTCACATGACCTGCATCAGGGCTTTCATCTGGGCTCCCCAAATGCAGTTCTGGTTTGTGAGGGGGATTATCTGAGTGCTTCCCCCTCCCCCTTTAAAGAACATTGCCCACTCGTGCCATTACAGACAGGAGTTTGCTCAGTTTTTTTCTTGGGGATATGTAATTTGGCCAACAAACTTGCTCTGGGCTGAAGTAAAACATAATCTTGGCCTGAGGAAGATGTTATTTCATACCTGAAGTTGTTTATAAAGCAAATATTTATGTCTGCTGTTAAACTCTCCTTACATAAAAGGATGTTAAAAGATTTCTACAAAATTTCAGATTTGTTTTTAATTTTTTATTAGGTGGTGAGAAGAAGCAGTTTGACAACCCTTGAATACAATAATCTCCATTTACATGCACTTCATAAATTCTCACCTGTTTTACCAAAGCATCCTACCCCTGCCAAGAGAAAATCTTCTCTGGAAAAAAAGGAAGGTCAGTTCTGCAACTCCTAGCCAATATCTGTGATTTTCAGTGAGGTCTTCAACAGCACACCTAGATAGGCCCACATACATGAAGGCAGTATTGAAAGCTTACTCACCAGAACCTATTCAGTTATTACCTCAAAACAGAACATCAGACATCCAGATGTGAGAGCAGATGGCCACCCATACAAACTAGATGTGGACAGATGGGAGAGAAGAGATTCTGAACTTCGTGGCTTTTTCCTTTTCCTCCTTTCCCACTCCACACTCAGCCATGCATGAAGTCTGGTACTTCTCTGACCCCTTCATAATCTGATTCAGCTCACTAGAGCACTGAAAAACTAGCTCAGCAAAAGAGTTAATAGTTTTCCACCTGTTCACTGAGTTAAATCAGATCATCAAGGGCTTAGAAAATTGCCAGAGGGCAAAAGAGAGAGAGAGTGAAGCTTAAAGCAGGGAGGAAAATGGGGAAAGCAGGACTGCCCTTTTTTGGGTGGTGTTAACTTGGTACATGAATTCTTGTTGCTTCTTGTTAGCTGCTTTTCCTGACCCATTACAATGCTGTATCCATTTTCCCCAAGTGCTGTTGCCTTTGAGACAGTGCAGGCCAGTGGCTGGGAAATCTCCTGAGATCAGTGCTAGTTTGAGAGAGGAGTGGTTCTGGAGCAAGTTCTCTCTGATTTGGCATATTGAAGGCATTGGGCCTCCAATATTGAGTTAATGGACAGAAGAGTGCTGGGTTGCAGCACATCCTTTTGCCACCATCTTCCTAGCTTTCTGCTCCTCCAGATACAGTGATAGAAGGAATCATTCTACTCTTTGGCAATTTAACACATTAATGGCCCCAATTTTGGCCATTATGGGGTAGCAGCTATGTAAAAGACCAAAGCCATTCTCTTTGTTGCTCTAGGGCAGAAGAAATTTACAGCTGATATTCTTGATAGACACCACAAGGTAAATTATTCCATTCCCATCATTAGATCCCTCACTGCCCTTTCATTTAACACATCCTTTCATCTAACAGATCTTGAGCACTTAGTGGCTCCCAATTAGGAGCAGACATCCAGCCCTAGCCATCCCATAGCAGGCACTAGAGATCCTGCTTCTTCACTGCTCTTAGTCCAGACATCTCCAGAGTGCAGAAGGAACACAGAATACCTCTATCCCAACTTGGACACCATTTACAGCTGCTCTGAATGTTCAGCATAACTCAGAAGCAGAGAGCTATCTTCTACCTATGCAGCCAGCCAGCCACTTTAGAAAAGCTTCTTACTTACACCAGTTCTTAGAAGCTTTTGCACTGCAACAGCCAGTGCCAGTGTGCTCAAGAGCTATTGTTGCTGGGCTTTTTTTCCAAAAAGGTTCCAAATGCCTTTTTCTCCACAAATAAACCTGCACATGTGAAGCCAACACAGAAATACATGCTTAAGCAGAGTTCTATAGGTTACTCCAGTCTGATCTGCTTACACTGCTGTGAAGCCACTGCAATGTTATTCGTGAATCATTGCAGAGCAAATGAAAAGTGGAAGGTTCTAATATTGAGACAAATTTCTGTTCAGTTTTGCAAAAGTAGGTCAGGCATTCACATTCACTTTGAGAATGGCTGGTGTTTTGGAGACCTGGGTCTACTAAATCTGGAAGTGGCAGAATTTTGGGGACATAGTTTGCTTTTTCATCAAGCTAGAGATCTTTAAGGATTGTCACATAAGTCCTCTTAACTAAGCAAGCGCCTGTGCACTCTTATATAGCAAATCTATACGTTCCTGCGAACATGTCTATAACAAGGGCAAAGAGGAACATAAACTGTTGTGCTGCTTGCTATCCAGATCTGCAGTGTTTGGTTAGCAAATAATGGACTGGGGTGGGGCTGGAGATGCAGCTCCCTTACACTAAAATTACATCTTCCAAATCTATGTCTGTCACACATTTATCTGCTCTCTCCCCAGAGCTCCGTGACTGATTTTGTTCCAACATGTCAATACTCTGCATAATTCTTGGTCAGAGAAGTTCTCCCACTCATGCTAGTGACACTACTCAGATGAAAAAGAAGTATTCAAGAAGGTTTTCATGCCTGCACCTTAATGATTTATTTTTGTTTATTTTTGTTTTCCTTTTCTTACCATGTTGTCTGTGAGGTTACACCATGATTTCATGTTTCTGATGTCCCAGAGCTGAGAAAAAGTATCCCCTATAACTGAAGCCCAGTAGGCTAGTGCATGAACAGAGTAAGTTGTTTGCCTGACTCTTCCAACAATAATACAATGAGAAATTTCAAAGTGTAGTTGGGAAAGAGTTCCCTCACTTCCCCATGTATCCTGATAAGCACTCACCTTAGATTAGCTTTCCTTCTCATACTCTGTCAAGCAGCCCTGAGATCAAGGAGACTAAAACACCCTGGTTACTCATTAATGACCCAGGACTTTCTGCAACAGCTGGATCACAAATTTGCTGCATCTTACTTCTTTGCCATCTCCCCTTTGCTCATGAACACCTGCACACATTCGGGATCCAGTATAAGAAGACCCCTGAATCCAGCTCTAAGCAACCAGTCTGTAATGCATGTGTCTCATGCTCTGCTGGTGTGGAACCAGTATGCTGGTAATCTTGTTAGTAATGGCAGAAGCTCCCTCTAGGAAATTATAACAAATAGTCTTAAACAATTCCTTTTGTTGACAACTTTATCCATGAAACCATCTTCCCTGGAGACTTCACTCAACTTTTGACTAATCCCCTCCATCCCTCAGGAGCTCTTTTGTTGAAGGAGATTGTAGGCAAACCCCAGGAATGACAGGTCTCTGTAAGCTTTGGATCAGCCTCTACATTCTTTCAATTGTCAGTCCCCATCTGTCCTGTTTGTACATCAATCTTCTGGTCCAGGGATCTCTCTATTAAGTGACACATGGTTGCGTTTACTCTACAAGTCCAGTGTCCAGACTGCGCTGTTACATCTTCGTGGCCAAGTCAATTTTTCTGACATTGCTTTCTGAAAAAACAAAAGGCAGGACATCTGCACAATTTTAGTCTCTTCTACTGAAAGGTAATTTTTTAAAATACCACCCCTCTTGATCAAACTTTGCCCTTATTTATATACTCTCTTATTTATATATTTGCTTCATTTTGTCAATATCAGGAGTTACTTCAAAGGTTCTTAGTATAATGGAGGGTAGAATTTGCCCCTCTTGCAAAGGAATTCTGTCTCATGACCTAAGTCCTGAGTCCAAAGGAAAAATAAATCCAACTTAAAACTATTCTGCAGGGCTTCAGTTACTTTGCTTGTTAATAGTTTGTTTAAAACAAGCTCTCATCTTTCTGTTCATTCAGCTCCACTTAGCTAGTGCTGTAGCACATACATATAAGAGCCAGCTCATTATTTATCTGCATTTTGAGAGGCAGAATGAGAATGCAAACAGGTTCCAATGAGCCTTATGTTCCTCCTTAGAAGGTAGAGAGGAATAGTGGAATAGGGATGGAGTACTGGTACAGTGTATATCACCCTGGGATATATGTCTGGCACTATCTTTTCCCTTCCTGAAACCAGAAGAACATGAAGGAGATTGTGGTGATGTTCTGTCCCTTGCTGTGTTGCTCAGGGCCCATGAATACATGATTGAGCTTGGTATGCATAGTTTTTTGGGTTTGTCTATTTTTGTAACATAACTGGGGTTGGCCAATGAAGGAAGGCTGACGAGTTTCATTATGTTCCCAGGAAATTCCATTCTCCCATGTGCCAGCATGAGGCTGTTGTGCATTAGATGCTTATCTACCTCTGATTAGATTTGAAAAAGCATACAGGACCTCCTGTTTTCCATTGGTAGCCTATAAAAATGACAGAGAAAAACCCCAAACCTGTTTCACTTATAATCTTGCTTGCATATCTGAATCCAGATGCATTTAAAAAAAAAGATAAATATAGTGAACACTGTCACTTATAGAATGTTTTCCTGTAATGAAGTGCAGCAGAAAAGTTAAGTTGACATTTAAGCTTGCTTAGTATGTTTTGTAAGCAGCTTAAAAAGGGGACACAATCACTTTGAGGCCAGTTTAATAGAAATAAAATGTTTAAGAGTACCTCCTGCTATTTTTATGCTTTCACTATTTTGGATTATATATTTGTGAAATACTCCCAGTTAAAAGTAGCCCAATCCAAGTTCATTAAACACTGAAGCATCAGTGTCCTTCTCAAGTAAGTCATCCCAGAAGCCTTAGTGGAACTGACAACCAGCTTTTTTGGCAGGATTAGTTCCTCTCTCATCACAAAGAGAGAATAGCTGCTCTGTCTGCACTTAGCTAGGAAGGTGAGCAGAGAATGTATGCAGGTTATTTCCAAAACCCAATGTGATCACAGGGCTGGCAGTGTCAAGTCCTTCTCAAACATATTCAGGGCTGTCATCTCTGCTTGCTGTTGTCTGCATGATGAGGGTAGATGGGGTAGAAAGAGACTGTGAGACCAGAGATTGAGTTCTTGGACCTGTAGCAGGTACATGGCATGTACATGCATTTGAAAGCACAGATGGACCGCTGAGGTTTGCCTTGCTCTCACAGCTAGGTTACCTCTTAGCTTGGCAAAGAATAAGACAGTCAAACCAATCTGTCCTCAAGATCAGTTTCCAGATCTGCCCTGTAAGCACAAACCCAGCCAGTGACACTGAACTGGACACATGCTGTTAAAAAAAAAAAAAAAAAAGGCACAAAGTCAACAGAGGGACAGGATTTAATGAAAGAATATTTTCCGGTAATTTCTTTCAATAACAGTGATTTTAAGTGATCTTTTAGTCTTCTGTAACATAGAAGGAGATTAAAAATGTTGATGCTGAAGCATCATTTTTGAGGAGTGTCACATTAAAATAGTGAATAATTAAATCCAAGATGAGGAGATTTTTCCCTAGTCTGAGACTTGGGAATATGATTAAATGAATCCAAAACTTCCATTATATCACTGAGCGTTGTGCTTGTGTGGCCATTGGTTTGCTGATCTCTTCTATCTGAATGTAAAATTTCCCACTTTGATCCCAGTCAAGATGTGATCATCCATCCCTGGGTATTAGTTCTGTTTTCTCATCTTCAATATGCAAAGGTGTCAATGTGCTAAGGATGATGGCAGTAGCTTTGACAGTGGCAACTACACGTTTAACCAAGTCGGTCATCTCTGTTTTCCACCAAAACTTGCTTGAACCTCAAGAGAGACGGCCTGTTCAGTGAGAAGCAAACAGGTCACAGATTTCAGAATGCAGTTTCACTCATGGAACTGTGAGCGTTGTTGATTGTCCTATGGAAAAATTAGGTTAAAGAAAAAGCTGCAAAAATTGTTCTTTTTTTCCACTGTGCTACTTTCCTAATGCTCTCCTGTGACAACAGTGACAATATAAACTACTTTAGGATCCTATTTCCTACAGTTCTGTTCCTTCTGATTTTTTTAAAAAATGTGATTTCTTTAATCTAGGCACCTTTCTCTAAAAATTTCATCTATGGTTTCTTTCTTTCTTTTCCTTGAAGCAACCAGCAAAATACTATTTGGTAGAACAGTGGTAGGAATGCAACCCACTAATCAAAAGGATTCAAATGGATCTACACACTGCCAAGCTCTCTCCTTCCCACCCAGTGGAGGGGAAAAAAAGAAAAAGAAAAAAGAGATAGAGCGAAGGCACAGAGCTCCTCTCCTTCAGCAGTCTCACAAAAGCAAAACCTTCCACTCCAGTGACTCCTCATTAACTTAGCAAATCTGACAGTCTAATTACTGTAGCTGCTTCACGCTTAGAATAAATAAATACTAAAGTGGGTGTTTAAAGAAATTGAGCAGTGAAATTCAGTCATTTAGACAGTCAATAGAGAGAGAGAGAGCTTATTTTAAACTTTTACATTCTTATGTATTTATATCATTTTAGGAAAGATAATGAGATAGTTGTCTTTCAGGATAATTGAGTTCCTAGGTTCATGATTGCTTGCTGTTATGATCTCAAACTTAGCTTTAACTTTTATGCCTTAGAAATGTGATCACTACAGCCCCATTTGCTCTTTCTACTGATAACTGGGTGAAGGCAGAAATGCACCTGAAGATAGGAAATGACTACATGGGTGTTCCAGTCTAGATGTCTTTCATAGCAAACAAGACAACTAATTCTTCTCAGATTTGAATTTAGGAATTAAAGGGGAAATGGAAATTAAAGAAACTTCAGATATAACTTGCAAGTAGCCAAAATACAGAAAAACATCTGCTAACTTCTGTTGCTTTAGTGTCTGCCTCTATGAAGGGTATTAACAGCACTCCCTTCCAAGAGCACTTCATCTCCCTGAACAATAAGACCTTTATAGAGATTCTCTGGCCTGAGATCAATAGCAGTCACAGCATTTGATCCATGTCTGTAGGACTTTGTTTCCACAAGTCATGTGGGCCAAACTTCGTGCCAGTTGTGCTTTTGCAAGAGCATGAGCTGGAGAGTAAGCGAGGGAAATCTTCCCTCTTGTCTTCTCCTTCACCCTATGCTCTCAAACAGGGCACTGCACCTGCCAGCATGATGCCTGCTCCAGGCCAGTGCTTGGGGAAGAACCTTAACAAGGCAAGATCTCCAGAGGCATATGCCCTTGGCACACATCTGCTGTGATGTTGCAATGGCTCTTTCCTGGGGTGGTGGCTTAATAGCAGAATACAAAACCTCAGTGTCCTGTCAGTATTTATGCAAGCAGAACTTCCACCACTGAACAGATCACACCAGGTGAAGTGAGGGGTATTTTCCCGAGTTAGGTGAAGATTTGATTTATCACCTCATAGAAAAGTCTGCAGCTGATTTGCTGCTCAGCACCAACTTTGGTTTATTACCATATTAAGATACAGAATAAACTAGGTCCACATACCTCATGAGCACTTCACTTTCTGGGTGTCAGTATCTGTTTTGCAGTGAAAAATACCCATTTGCTGTATACTGAGGTGGCAAAGCAGAGAGGTAAAAAGATACAAGTGACTGTATAAACCTACTAGCTATGTAGGAGAGCCTAGGCAAACCAGTCAACCCAAACACAATATCCGTGAAAGCCAGCGCTTTATGTGTGCCTGTGATAACCTCTACCAGCTCTGGCTAATCCCAGCAGCAATGGAATTTTTGCTAGGCAATGGCTTGGAGCCTTAACCTCCTCAATGCCTGTGCTTGCTTTGCACTAGTTTAGATGCAACAGGCATTAAAATGACAGTCAACATCAAGCATCCTTCCTCCTCGTCTCTGAAAAGCTGAATAGCAGGCTGCTTTAGGAAAAATGCTACAGTGTCATCACCACCTGGCACACTGTTCTTGGATTGCCTGGGGGGCCATCAGAGACCAGCCATACCCAAATGGAGCAAGTCCCTCCAAGTCAACGTCAGGGTCACATTCATGGAACATGCAATCCTCCTCACAGAGCACAAACTGGACATGATGACTGCTATGCCAGTGGTATGCCCAGAGTTGAATGTCTCCTGAACAGAGATCTATACTGAGCCTGGACATCCATCCACTGGGGATAGGATCTAAGGTCTATGTGGCCCATGTGCCTGGCTTGTTTGGCCAGAGCTCTCCTTGCAGTGTATTTTCTTGGGAGCACTCTGGTGCTAACTCTAAATCCCACTGCTTCCCATCCCTGCTGGCAAGCCCACTGTGAAGGATTCAACGGCAAAAGAGAGGGGAAATAAACAAAATCTAAAACTAAGAATAATAAGCTGCAATTGTTATTGTGTCTGACCTGTCTGACAGCAGAGTGCAATACTTTCTCAGAAGACCCTTTGCACTTCAGAACTGACATTGAATTGAGAGCACATCTCATTCTTTCTTGATTCAGGGATCTCATCTTTCTTCCAGGAGTGATTAATTGGACAGAAAACATTCTACTTTAGCAGGTGGCAAAGGGTTACACTGTAGTTTTATCAGAGCTGTGGTAGTTGCAGGGCTACACTGCACAAAGATAATTGTCTCAGGATCAGCTTAGGCCAGAAAAAGGACAGCAAATGCTCCAGTTCTGTGAAAGGTCATTACTGCCACCCCTTAAGCTACTAGACAGAGTGGAAGGAAGCTGGAGAATCTCCTGCTCCTCTCCTCTGTTTCTATATCCAGAAGTGCTGTTGGCATGCGTAGAATTAAGGCAACCAAGACAATGAACGGTGTTTGAACCTGGACCTTAGCATCCCCTTCTAGCCCTTAAGGCACAGGAGCAAGCAGCTGTAGAAGCAGCCTATCTGTGGACCATCCCACTCAGGAGGCAGAGAGCCTTCCTCTATTACAGTGTGGCCTACTATTTTTTTTCCCTAGCACTTTGTGTCCAGATGACCGTAAGCAATAACAACCTGTTCCCCTCTGCAGGAACCAACTACCAGGAAGCAAAGAGCCCGGTGCTCCAGCTATCCTTTCCCACAGCAGCAGACAAACTCTAGCCATTAGCATTCCCCTTAATAATCAGAAAAATGCTATTTGGAGGGGTACTTATCTTTGAAACACTGATTTCTGCAGTTGTTTTTCCCTAGAAACTGACCTCTGAGAAACATCCTCTAGCTTTCAACTTGTCACAGCAAGCTATAAAATGAACAGTTATGAATACAATTATTTCAAAAAATATGTAATAGTTTCTTACAGGAATCCTGCAAATTTTTCAAATGTTGTTTCCCTCTTTTACATGCTTTGGGATCAAACCCCTTCTCCTTTCGCCTTTTGCTCATTCTTTGCCCTTCAGCTTTCTTGAGGATGGGGACCATCCAGCATCCTCTAGAATTAAGTGGGAGCAGAATATAGTGAAAATCTGCACTGTGTTATCATACCAACCAGAATTTTAGAGTGATACAGTTAAATTCCAAAATAGTGTGACAGCAGTTTGGCAAAAGAGAACAAATGTCTGACACAGTTATAGCAACAGGGGTGGCTACACAGGGAATTATTCAGAATTGCCTCATTTTCTCAAGGTTCCAGAGTCACTCATGAATATGGTCTTACATGGTCAAACTGGTTTCAGCCCTCTGCACTTTTACTCCCACACATTGGTTGCTATGATAACGCCATGTAGTTTCCTGTCTACAAGATACTTCTCACATCAATATGGGGGATAACAAACATGGCATGGTGTGCAAACTCAGGCGAAATGAATCTATCCCCTTTATGGGAGGGTGTCAGAGACACTGACACATTCTGCCAATCTGTTTTCCCATTCCTTCTATTCCTCCTCACTCTCTTTTCTTTCACACTGTCTGTCTCTGTACCTGTTTTTTTCCACACTCTCTCTCTCTCTCTGGCACTGACACTTTCATCTTCTCCCTTGGGGACTGGAGATGTCACTGCGGGAAGTGCTTGTCCGCCTCTCTGGCAGCAGCAGAGCCCTGTGGCTTTGACAAACCTCATTTAATTGGGAAGAAGCCAGGAGGGTTTGAAAGAACTGAAACATCCACGAAACTCCTTTTATCAGGCATAATTTAAACTCTGCATGGAAAAAACCCTATATGTATAAAGAAAAGTCAACTTCCCTCCTGCTGTGCGAGCTCCCCTCCTACCCCCCGGCACAGGCAGGCTCCTGCGAGATTCCATCTTTTCATTTTTCTAAAAGTGTCAAAGTAGATTTGTGCTCTGTGGCTGGGTGAACAGAAAAGGAATGCAGATGTCTCTCACTCATGCACATACACACAGAGAGCAACTTCTGAAGGGCAGCGGTTTGGGAGAGACACTAGCTGACTGCTCCTTCACTTATGATGTGTCGCAGGAGCCAGAAATTTGGTTCTCAAATACCTTGACAACACAGTCCAAGAAGGCTGCTTCTTCAATTGCCCCTATCTCAAAAAAACACCAAATTAACTAGTGTAGTGAGTGCCCAAGAGGTAACAGGGAATGAGAGGGCTCTCTGGCTTGTTGCCTGGTAGGAGGGAGTTTTTCCTAGTGAGGAACAGAACCTGTAGCTTGAGAGGTCCTGTATATATTGGCAGCTCAGGGCAAGAGAGGCAGATCTGTGTGCATGCAGCTGTGTGCTTAAGAGAGCAAGGGAAGAAGAAAATAAAGCAGGAAAAACTGAAGGAGAACTGGTACAAGGAAGAGCTATTGTCTCTGAACATCAAGAAGGAGCAGGAGGAGCAGGCCAAGGGAACTGGGGTTAGCACATCATACTGAGCAGCTGGGAATTCAGGGCATCAGGGGAGGCTAGCATGTGAACACACAGTATGAGCCAGTCCAAGGGAAAAGTGCAGGCCCCTGCAGTTACAGAATTGGGGATAAACAAACTGTCAAAGAATATACACCTCTGCTTTGTAAACGTACCTTGGTGGCAGCACATCCAGGTCCCCTTCTAATATTAACATTGTGGTCAAGTGGAAGAAAACAGAAAAACAAGCTGACAAATTTGCAGTGGGATGTAAATATTGCAGGGGCTAGGGAGTAGGGGGCAGCTGGAAAAGACAGAGACATCTAGGTGAATAGCAGAGACTTTCACAGTACAGAAGAAACTCATAATAAATAGTATGTAAAATAGCTTTCTTGATTAGAGGAGCCTGAGAGTTAACTTCCCAGTAAGAACCTGTTACAGCTGAGGAGGTAGAGGGCTGAAGAAGCCATGAAGTGCATCTTGCACTGAGATCTGGCCTTGAAGGACAGCCACGAGCATCTTAGAGGCCAAATCCTCCACTCCTGGCACCCTGCTCAGCCTAGGAACACAGGAGAAAAAATGGCACAGGATATGAGTACAAGCCAGAAAGCTGGAACCAGAACTTGACTCATCCATTCTCAGATCTTGAGGCAGAGATTGTGGGGGAACACAAGGGGGCTGGATAAACCCAGCCCACCTACATAGATTTCCAGGACATTTGCATTTTCCATGTGATTTTGATTATATTGGAGTATATGTATCCAGGATTTCAGCTCAAACTCATGTTTTCAGAGGAATTTTGAAAATAAATTGTTACTTTGTAAAAGGAAAATTGTAAATAAAAGGTGACTATATTTTACATATTGTAATTGGAGGTCAATGTTACCAGGTTACAGTGACAATGTAAGTGCACAAAATAACCTCACCAGTTCACTGAGCAGACCAGACGTCAAAACTAAAAAGCTAAAGAAAGTATCATTTGTTCTTTTCCTACCCCAGTACCTAGCAGTGCAGCTGGTTGTAAAATGCATTGGGGATTCACAGAGATTAGTCTGTTTCTCAGGATGAGTGCTTCAGCTAGATGTAATACACACATGCTCCATGACCAGCAGGTAACAGTGTCAAGTGGCTGCTTTCTAGGGGAATACACAGCTGGGGACAAGGAAGTGGAAGGCGGAAAACAAACCAACAAAGAAACAAATAAAACTAGTGATTTAGTTTTACAGCTATTACTTTGTTGTTCTGATCACGTTTCAGCATCAGGAGGCCCACTGGAACGTGGCCTGTTGTGCCTCCTCCCTCAGGCCCTGCCGGTACTTCCTCTACAAGTGGCTGGCACAGGAATCGCCCTGTCCCTGCACTCCCCTTCTCTACACAGGACATTTAATGTGCTGTCATTTTGTCTTTTGAGGAGACAAAACTTTTTAAAAGGCACAGAGAAAGAGATCCTGAGAAAGTTATAAAAGGTATCTGGCCTCACTGTGGTAGGTAACTGCTGAATTGTTGCTTCCCACAAAATGTCATCTGAGTACCTGCTGCCTTGGGGAGCAGAGATGGGACGGGAAGCCAAAGCATCCAGCCTGAGATTGCTTGCTAGAGCAGGCCCACAGGCTGCCCCTGTCATAGCAGGGTCTTACTAGAGACTCTGCCCCTTTGGTCCCTGCTGCTTTAAGCTGCCACAATGGGCAGCAACATGGTTCAGCACTTCCACCATGGCCCTGGCTTCCTGGTGGTGGCCAGGCTCTGCACAGAGCTCCCCATTGATTTCTTAATTGGCCATGGAGAGTCATGGCTGAGCAGTCTGTATGAAGCAGCTCTTTCCTTCCCAAGAGCCGAAACAGCCATTTGGCCATACCAGCATAAGGACTCTGTAACAGAGTTGGAGCTGGCTCACGTACAGCCTAGAGCTGTACTGCAGAGGTGCTGGGCCAGCCCATTGGTATGAGGCTGTAATGGGAACTGTCAATGGATTGTGGCCCAAAAGCAGAAGTTAAAGCATACAGCAGAGTTGCTAAGAATATAGTTATTCCTTTGTTCATGCTGAGGGAGGATTTGTTCTGTTGCAGGAACTGTGTTATCAAGGTTTGGGACATGCTGAGCTTTGTGTGTTTCTGAAGACGTGCATGACAGTAGCTAGAATTTCAGTCCTGTGCTTTGCCGAAAACTTCAGTATGTTTGTTCAGCCATTCAGAACAGCATCTGGGAAACTGAGGTCTGAAGGGCAGCATGCTTCCCCTCCAAGCAGGACTGGATCCCAGACAATGAAATGAAGAGATAATAAACAGCAGTGATGAAACATGTAGTCACATCCTCAAAGAATATTTGATTCTTGACCTGTGCATAAACACAATCCTGAGGACAAATCCTGTCTAGTATTTTTCTACATATTTAAGAAGTCTGTTGTGTCTCAAAATCAGAATGGAGAGAGATTCAATTTTAATGACTCTCTGAGCTAGGCTAGGGCACTTTGCTTGATTACATTTTTCTTTCACTGAAGCATACATATGTCATGTATGCATGTGTGATCTATAGATGCTTGCACACTAGAGACTGATTGGGTGGTCTTCATTTGCCTGGTCAAGCTGAGCTATACAACCATGATCCTAGTTTCATAGCTTTTGGCCACTGAAGCACATTATTTTTTTCCCCTTCAAACTAATTACAGGATTATTTAATTGTCTCATGAAAATGCTGTCCTAGCACATCTCCCTTAGCACTGTTGAGTAAAGTTCCTACAGTCTATTTCCAGGAATGAAAATTGGGATAGTGCAAAGCTAGTCTTCAGTCTGAGCAAGAGAGCCTGGGAAAGTACGACCTTCTGAATCAAACTGTGCCCAACAAAAAGCTGCTCATATTGTCGTTGATTCATTGCTTATCTGAGAATAATCCCTACTCCTCTGAGAATAATAAACCCACTATGTGCCTACCTCTACTGCAATCTTTCAAAATCAGTTGCTTAAGTGATGTTAGATCTGCTTGTTACTATAGAGCCACTCATTCCTCCTGAACTTGCCAAAAGAGCTCATTTCAAGTTAAATGCTTGCATAAAGAAAGAAATACACCCAGAGGCAATTTTGACATTGCTGTTATAGGTAGCTTACCTGTCACAGATGACTCAGTTTCTGAGGTCTCCCGGAAGCAACCAGTTCTGGAAAGTGTAATACGCAATCACAGGATTAAATGAAAATCAAGGAAAAACCATTCTCTGAGCCCTTAAAAAACCCAAGTGCTCAGAATTTCAAAGGGCCATATAGAATCTCTCATCTTAGTATATATAAATATACATTATTCCTACAGGACTTGAGTACCAGCATTGATATTAATAAGGCTGTTCCAGTTCTGTAACCCTTTCCTTTCATACATCTGTGAATACAGGCCTTGGGCTTCCTTCTGTTACAGTGTGAGTCTTAGCTTTGACTTCAGTCAGACCAGTACTAGTCCCTAAAGTCTTCACACAAAGGAAGCAGAAAGAGGTGTGCAGACCTGAATCTCTGGCAAATAGTCTTTGCTTACCAAGGGGCTGCTGAGCTTCCTGCTTTTCCTTTTAGGCACATGGGGCTTTTCTGCATGTGTCTGGCAAAAAATCTGGGGATGGAGCAAAGACACTTGGGTCCCATTCTTTTCTTGCCCACCTCTCTTGCTGTCAATCCTCCACTAAGTTTTCTGTTTATCAAGTTAACTGTTTTCATGCAGGCTTTGTGCTTCCTGATTTAAACATCTCTACCAGACTGGAACTCTGCAGAGTTTGCCATTTTGGGAAGGTTGTGGTGTTGTTGGCATTTTTCAAAGACACGTTTCTAAACATTGTAGAAAATGTAGAGTAATATATTCCTCAAATGTTTTCTTACAAAGCATGAATTTTCGTTTCAATATGAAGGAATGGCTTAACCTGGATTTCCCCTTAGAGCTGACCAACAGAGGCATTTTCTTGCATCATAAAGGTTGTAATTTCCATCCAGCTACATTCTACTGAGCATTGTTTCTGACAGCAAAGATGAATGATGCTATAGCTATGGAGAGGAGAGCAGGAAGGGTGGTGTAGCCCAAAGGGTGGTGTAGCCCAAAGGGTGATGTAGCCTGAAGGGCGGTGTAGCCCTCTTCCAGCCCAGCCTGGACAAGCATTCCTCACTGCAGCAACACCACCAGGAGGCAAGTGCCACTAGTCTGTTACCAGTAGACTTGGGTCTTGGCTAGGATTTATGCTGCATTGTCCAAGAGCATCTGCCCTCCCTTTCCTCCCAGAAGCACAAGCCACATCAGTCAGGGACAGAAGCTGTGGGCTAGAGGTAAAGCAGAAGACCCCTCTGCCTTTGCCCATGTAGGACACTTCCAGAGTACCAGGCCCAGGGCTTTGGTCACTCAGCGTCTGACTTGACGGCAGGACAACTTGAAAAAGTGCAAATGAAGTGAACCTTCAGGATTTAACCATAAGCAGCAATCTTTCACCATTAAGATGGGCAAACATATTTATGACAGAGTGAGTCACAACCTTCATCCAAATACTAAAGTAATTGCTAAAGCAGTAAATGGTAATATAAGGTGGGACAGGATTCCTGACTGCTTAGAATCATAGATTAGGCCCCAAAGCATTGGAATTATCATCAGTATACGCAAGTTATATATTGGTATCATGAGTAGCCACTTCCCAAGTCACCAAGATTTAACTCTGGCAGAACATTCTTCTTGGATCACTAATAGCATTTTCTCTGGATCCTCATTCCTTCGTTTTGCCCCCCCAGACTGTAATAAAAGTGTAGAAATTGTCCATATTGAGTAGAGGTGTAAAGTTTCCAGGCAGAATAGAAGAAAAGCAATTTTTAAAACAGTTGTGGAAAGACATAAGAATTTTGTATGAGGTAGAAACTTCTATCTCTTCACAGAGCTGGCCAAAAACTTTCAGATGTGGTACCCTTCTGCAAGAAATCCTTTGTGAGATGGAAACATTCCATGACAATATATCAACTGAATTTAATATGTAACAAAAATGTCAACATTACTTAAACACTGTACTTTATTGAAATATTTTGACATTAATAATTTTTAATGAATTTAACATAAAAGTTAAAAATTCAAGTTAAGTTGATAACAACAGGGCAAAATGTTTCAATAGTACCTGAGTGAAATATCACTCTGTTTTTGTGGAGTGTATTTTCAGGATTCACATTCCAAAGAGGAAATAGGATTTTCTTTACATTACAGCTAAGAATATCAGCTTGATTACTGGGAACTGGGAGGAATACCTGAATTGTAGTCTTTGCAGTTTCAAGCAAGCTTCTTGACTTAAATTTATCATTTATATGACATGGAGATTAATAATTATCTACAAGAGGTAATGCAAGAGCCAGTGAGCCAGCTACTGCTGTCCCTGTCCAAACATATTTATTCAGTAGAGAATTCTGCTTGAGTGAGGACTGCCAAAGTTGCCACTTTGAGTATACAGAGCTTTGATTATAAATGGAAGGTATGGGTAAGAAAACAGTCTGTCTCTGCTCAAGGATTTAATGCAGTTAACTAATCCACTTTAAATCAGTTCAGATTAATCTCCTGACTGACCCTATATAGACAAATCCTTAGAGAATGCTGAGGCCCCATTGTGTGAAGCAGGGTAAGAACGGAGCAGTAAATATTTTTCCTATTGTAAGATTAAGACCAATCTAAAATAGCAAAACAACATCAACAGCTACTCTCTAACAGTAAGAGATAAAGAGTATTTGTATACAATTCCCAAAAGTGGGTGAATTACTGATTTAATCATCTTACAATGATTATATAGACATAAAATGATAGGATTGTGTAGGTCTGATTGGCTTGTTTAACAATATGAGTGGATCTGAAAGGTAGTGCCTGGGTTTGTCATTTTCTGCCCTTATGCAAGGCAGTGCCTGCTAATGAGGAAATACCTTCCTATACAGAAACCCATGTGGAAATGGCTAATGAACTGATAATGAGGCAAGCGAGACAGAGGACAAAAGTTAAACTTTCCTAATTGATGAAGAGAGAGAAAGAGGATGCCAAGTGCTGTTGGATGAAGACTCTGGGGTTGTAGGCTCACAGAGAAAATTTTTCTCATTAGTGAAATCTCAGTGGCTGCAGGACCAGAAGCAAAGCTCTGTCTGTGTGGCAGGCTGGAAACTGCAGTCCATACCCAGTGCCAGGCAGATAGGAAGTTTACCTACAGCCTGGCCAGCATGCATTGCACATTAGTTACAGTGCTGCTCTTCTCTTTGGGATCAAAGCCACACACCGTTTAATATGACAATAAGATTTTCATTGGTTTAGAATTCAGTTTTTAACCATCCCCTTTATTAAATGAAGTGTCAGCACAAAAAGTGCGATAAAATTTTAAAAAGGGGATCCGGGGAAAAGCTTTCTGAGTGCAGACATAGGCATTCTCAAAAATGTCATTTGCAGTTAGTATTTCAGAACCTGCTGCTTGTTGCCTCCATCTGCTGGTGACATTTTGGACATGCAACAGATACTAAAAATTTGTATCCAGAAGCAGAAGTTGACTCTGGAAAGCTTCTAAATCTTATTCACCGTAGCAAAGCCTGCAGATATGTGAAAAACTAGTCTTAATTTACAAGCCATTCCTGCAACAGCCCAGTATATAACATGTGCCTGCTAAGTGAGGTGAGACTACCTGGCATAGGAAACTTTATTAGTCAGCCTGTGCAATAAATCAAGGAGTAAATCTCATTCAAATGGAATTCATCACATTATAAACAAATAAGCACTGTTCCTCACTCTTTGGAATCCAAATGTCAGAAAAAGCAAACAAAAACCAACTTGCTGTACCAGGCGCTCTAGTATCCCAATTTGGCGAAAGCACTCACTTAATGTCATGGGCTGTGATTCCTAATCCTTTCCTGCCCTTGGCCCCTGCTGTCTAGATTCAAACTTGTAACCATTAATGGGGCTGGATCAAAACACTGGCCTTCTGGTGTCACCAGTGGTGTTTAGAGGGGATTTAAACTCCCTGCTTTTCAGCACAGTGAAATGAACACAGCAGTAGATTAATGCAAGGATTTGAGCTCACACAGCATGAGAGCTTTCAAAAATAGTTTTAACAGAGCTACAACTGCCTCTTTCAGGGGAAGCAAAATGAGGGGAACAGAACAAATGAACAAACACAGGGCAAAGCCTTGTCACTATGAGCAGGGCTCCTCAGCCCAGGGAGCCAGGGAGAGGGCCCGTGAATGTGCTGAGAAGTGGAGCAGGAGCTCTCACAACCCTTCATGTCCTGCAGGAACTGGCTTTCAAGGCAGTGCTAGGGTAAAACTGTGCTTTTGGGCCCCATGACTGCATGTAATTACCTAACCCAAGGATCTCTCCTGCAGGGAGAGGATGAAATCACAAGCTGTAGGGCTTCCCATGGAAAAGTTGCCAATCCACCCTTCCTGCTCATCTGGGGTCAGCACAGGCTGAGATTCTGGCAAACTGTAGGCAATGCTCACAAAGCCCATTTCTGAACTTCCTCGTTCAAGAAGGTCATGGGGGCATAGGGTGGTCAAACACTCCTTTACACATTTCATCTCTCACCAGTTGCCCACAGAGGGGGCAGGAGAGCTGCTCTTCCTCCTGCTGCCCTGTGCGTGCATGGCTTGCCGACTCCACAGACCATGTTGGATCTCTTCAGGCTCTGCAGCAGGATGTGCGGGAGCCCACAGGTGTGACAGGAAAACATCTAAAGTTTCCCAGATTTCATTTCAAAGATTGCTACTAACCCACCTGGTCCAGGAACCCTTCCAGTAACAACCTCAGTCTGGGAATGAGCCTACACTGCTGAATCCAGTGGGAGTTTCGCCATCAGCTTCAATGAGAATATGATCACACCTCAGTTCTTTGTTTTTCCCCGTGTTTGTTCCTTGCCTCAGGCAGGAACCTGTTTGTTTGTTTGCTGCCTGCGCTCACTCCGAACATCAATAGGACTAGCTAAGCATTCAAGCCATTCAGATTTGGGGAAGCACTCCAAAGTTTGTTTGCTTATCTGAACTATCCCAGGCACTCAAATTCACGTAAGTGGGCTGGAAATAACCTCAGGAGAGGAGGTTTTCTCAGGCAGACTCCACAGCTTCCACTTGGGCTGGTCATGTCCTAGGGAGGAAACAGCACTTGTGCTTCCGAGAAGAGAAGGGAAGTGCACAGGAACATGTGAATTGAAAAGAGCTTTAAAGAGACTAATTGCCTTCTTACCAGCAGCCCCATCAAAACCTGATTGAATTAATTAATGACGAGGGCAAACATTCCAATCTTATATGACTGATCTGTCCAGATTGGTTTATGTAATCTAGGTGTGATGTATGTAATCAGGTGCTTTGGTTCCTGCACATGGGTGGGGCAGCTCAGAGCCCCTTAGGCAGACTCAGAGGAGGGGAAAGGGATGTTGCCTTTCTCGCTGGCACAATTGTTGCCCCAAACACTGGCTCAGCAGTCCTTTCCCATGTGTCTGCTATCATGGTGGGATGCTCCCACACGAAAGTGTCCTCTAACTCCTGCACTTCTGTCTACTCCGGCCACAAAAGGCACCAGTATCACAGGATCACAGCACAGGCCAATTCTGTCCCACTGGAGTCCATTAGGGAAACTTTCAAGCCTGAAAGCAACATAGACTTGAAAACTGTTTATGATTACTAGACTTGTCTTTACAGGAGCTATTCCCATGCTGCCTAGGTACCTGTCCTTTCCCTCCCAGTCCTGCCACTGGCACCCTCCACAGCAGCAGAGGACAGCACTACTACTCAGATGAAAAAAGAGCTTAGTGTGAGTCACTGCTCAGGGCAGTTCTGGGCACTCACACATTCTCTGTGGTCTGTGATAGTTTCTTTGCCTTAATGCTTGCACTTTTAGCTTGTCCCTTCACGTAGCATCAGGATACCTAGTCGTTGTTGCCGAGGGGTTTTGAGCTTGTATGTGCAGATGACTGGCATAAAAAAATTTCTTTGTGATCAGTCTGTCCCACACAGAAGCATTTCTTTCCTCCCAGACTACCCTTCCCAACTCATAGACTATCCAGACAAGCCTTGAACAACTTAGAGAAGAAAGTGCTTCCTCCAGCTGTCTGCTCTGTGCTTGCTTCATATCCAAATTAAACTTGCTGTGGACAGGAACACATTCCCATTTCACGCTGGTTTGATTAATGTGTCTCAGCTAAATGTGTGAAGGAATTGAGTCCTTTTGACTGTGAGACTGGGTTATTGTTCAGCCAATCGCAGCTACCATGTGAAAATGGGGGCTGTTTAGTGTTAATGCACCAGAATCAAAGGAGGGACATCTTGGACTGGGTCACAGAACAACACCCACTTCTTTGAAAAGATGTTACTATGCTCTACTAAACCTGTAAACCTCTTGCTCAAAGCACATCTTCTCCCTCCTTCTCTCCCCCTGCTCTTTTTCCCCCTTCCAGATAGGCAGGCTCCCCTCACCACTCTCGCAGGATATAAGTGAAAGAGAATGACTAGACTGTAGATGGGTGTGTTTCACATTCTAGGGTTTTTAATATTTCACTTTTATATTTCTCTTGCAGTATGATCCTGCTGAGAGGCTGAGAATCAGTGTTCATCATTTCCCTCACTGACACTTGAATACATTTTCCCAAGAGAAAACATTAAACAAAAAGAGAAAGAGAGAGAGTGAGTGACTGAGCTAGCTTTTCAAAGCACTTCTCAACCTGCCCACATCAAAATAAGAGACAATTGGCCCTTTGAAGTCCAGGACAGAGATTTCTCTACCAGACCATGTGGAAATAAAAGAAGCCAGCTTTATAAATCACACAGATTTCTCACCTTGCCCACATCAAAATCGGGTACAGTGACCTTTAAACTGAGGTTTAAAGGCCCCCAAACACATCTCCATGAAAATACAAAGAGTTCAGATAAACTGTCTCTCCAGGTACCTGTCATTTTTTCCAGTCTAAACCAGAAGGTATCAGTGCACTGAGGAGTGGAGACTAACCACATTGTCAATATTTGCAGCAATTAAATGTTCCATCAACTTAACATACACCCAGCAACCACTGAGGCAACTTTGCCACGCATGTCATTTGCATACTAGGCCAATCTTGGTGGTGTTGTAGGACCTACAACAACACTGTCGGTGAGTAGCTCAGGGGATTTAGTAACACTGACCTAAAAATTGAGTGGCTAGTGGCTCAGAGTAAAAATTGCCATTCTTGTGAGTTAAATCCTGCTTGGCTTATAGCTGGAGAATCTGAGAAGTGCTGGCCAGGTATCCTTAGCTGGTACCTCCCAGTAGCTGTGCAAAAGGAGAGTGAGAAAAGCAGTAGGTGTCTTTCAGTGTTCAGCCGTTTGAGAATGTTGGAAGGTAGCTTGCACCAAAGGTACTTTGACAGCTCTGGATGAGGATGCATTCTTGAGTAGAGTGTGTTCCATTTAGGTAGAGCAGGTCTGCCCAAAGCAAGTAAACTGTGCACAGGAAAGAGTGAACCTGAATCCAGAATTTGCTCTCTTTTGCTACCCTCTTAGCTTTCCAGGAAGCCAAAGCAAAACCTCGAAAATATCATACATTGAAAATCCAGATGTGAGTTCTGAAGTGCCTTTGACTGGGCCCTCTTTTGGTTTCTTGTGAGCCATGAGGCATCATTACTCCTAAAGGCATCAGCAGCAGCTGAGGAAGTTCAATACACAGTAAAATCACTCTCCGGGATCAGCTTAGCACTCTACCCCTCTTTGGTGAAGAATTTTAGAAAATAGTTATTTATTCATGGTTGTACTTAGCTACATAAGGTTTTCAGCAAGCACATTTTGCAGAGCTGAGATGTGAAAGCATTCAGAACACCAATCACTCAATACCGCATGAATGTGGATTTATATTTCTCTTTTCTGAGTAATTTATTTACAAAAGATGCTGTTCCAACCCATAAATTTGGATGTATTTTTGAATTTCCAAGGCAGGTGTGGTTTATATTATCTTCATTTTTGTATTTTTTTCCCTCTGGACCTTTAATGAGATTCCTTGCAAAATCAAACAATAAGTTACACTTATGTAATTGAAATTAATTATACTCTGGGAATTGTTAAATATAGCTCTTAACTCTCTGGTCCATGCCATCAGACAAAGCAAAACTTATTACTCTGCCCTGCTTCCTCAAGCAGGCGCTCTGAACTATAGTGAAAGGTCTCAGTGCAGCTCAGCTTAGTCCATTTTGCAGGAGGCATAGTTTCATCCAGAAATGCCTGTGTATCACCAAGCTTTTTACGTTGTCATAAATCATTGCTGTTTGTCTCTGCCCTCTGACTGCTTGCTTCTCCTGTGATGAACCAGCTGAAGTAATCAACCTGATTTTGCTTAGTTTCATCGGGAAGCTATATTTTCTGTTTTATGTAGAGAAGTCTTGTCACATTTGGCACTTGTCACATTTTCACTTGTCAGCTGCAGAAGCACACTGGTGGCATGCCCCTGCCAAATCCAGCCCGTTCTTAAGCTTGTCAGGTTTCTTTACTCTCCCTGCCAAGAGAGAACTGTAGATGCTGCAGTTCACATTCATTCAGGCCATACTTCCATAACTTGTAGAGCTGGCCTCAGTAGGTGCTTGATTTTTGTCCCCTTCCCACTTGGTCCTGCTTGTGCATCATCCCTTCATGAGCAGTATTTGCCATTAGTGACATTGTTTGTGCATCCAGATGATGGACTGGGTAAATAAACTGTTCTCATTTAGATTAACCCAGGAAGAAAATCAAGTTATAGCTCCCCAACTCATGTAGGCCCAAATGTGACAGGTGAGACAGAAGAAAGAATGAGCAGCCAGAGACAGAGGATGGAGACTGCTTATGGTGGCATTTGTCTCTAGAAGAAATGTTGGTGAAATGTCAGTCAGTCCATCCTGATGACTCAGCAAGACAAACACATTTCACAGAATGGGGATTTTCCAGCCATGTATCTATATGATGTTTGAACCAAGAGTCCTACATGGAGATAAGCATGCTGGGTGATACAGACTCATGCACACAAATGCAGACAGTCTCTAAGCCAGTGCAGGGTGCCTCTATTATTAGTACATGAAAGGAACTGACTATTAGAAAAGAGTAGGAATCCCTGTTCTGAACCTCACACTCAGCAAAATATCTCAAGTTAGGCATTGAAAGCCTCTAAGGAGCTTTGAAATCGTGGCCTAACACAGAGCCTCATTCGCCTCATTCCAGGCTGCATAATAGCATAAAACCTCCTGTGAAAGCCACTAATTATTTCATGGCTCTTAAGCTTCCTCATGATTTTCAAATAAGGCCTTTTTTTGCTTTCTATAGCACAAATCCTATTAATCATGGTATTAGTTATAATACCAGCAAAATGACAATAGGGCTATAACCCTCCAACTGCAAAACCACTGCAGATGTAGCCAGAGATTTCAGAGACGTAAGTGGAAGGATACCGTTCATTCTCACTCTGGGAACCTGGGCCCTGCCCTGGCTTTGAACCCTGTTAATTGGCCCAGTATGGATTTTTCCCCCCTCAATAATGTTTTTTGACTCTTTGTAGAAGATAAATTCAGCATTTATTTAAATGAACTGAACTCAAATCTAAACACTGGACGCACTTACCTGACTTTTTAGCACATTTAAGCTACAAGCAGAGAGGAAAGCCTTACCTGGCAGTAGTGTTTCTGGATGAAGTGATAAAGGAGTTAAATCTGACTTACACACACTTGAAGCTATAAAGTCCTTTCCCACCACATTCCAAATCTCAGATTTCTGTACTTTCTTCTTTGAAAACCTACACTTGGGAAACATTCTATGCAGAAGAGTAAATCCCTGGGAAGACATGTGAAAGGGCAGAGATCTACAGCAAAACTCAACAGGAATCTACAGGTTGGCCTTCCTGAAGAGTCAGTAACTGGGTCAGCAACAAGCAGTCAGGAACATACAGAATTCACCAGTGCTGCCAACTGCCTCAATTTTACCAAGCTACACTAAGGACTTGTCTCTGTGTTTCAGTTTCCCCAGTAGAAAAAAAAAAAAAAAACCAGCTTAAGAGGCTCCTGAATATGTCTGCTCTCACTCACTGCTGCCTTTATAAAGTAATTTCACACTTTCCATTGTGCCAAAGCAGTCTCTAGGGCTGCATCATGAACTGGATGATATGAAATGTTCCAAGTTAAAATGAAGAAGGATCTCTGAAAAACTTCAGGGTCTTGCCATTTTCAAGGTACTTTAAGAGCAGTATTAGAGTTATGTTTAGAGAGTAGTTATGTATTAGTTATATTAGAGAGTATGTGCTGTCTCCTACAGTAAGTAAAGGATTTAAAAAGAAGGAACAGAATTTGCAGTACCTGCACAACTTTTATGCCTTCTTCAATTTTATGTCACTTTAATTGGCTTTAAATTTTTTATGAGATGACAAACATCAAAGGAAAGTAATTTGATTTAATCCTGTGTCTGTAAGAAAGTTGCCAAATATAAAATGGGTTACAAAGTCGGCTATGAACTTGGCAGATTGGACCAAAAAATGTCTGCTACTCATGGGACCTATGCTTAGGACTTGAAAATTAAGTAGGGGCTGGAGCAATAGGTTCTTTATCTCTCCCATTTCAGGGTATATTTTACTCTCCACATAGATCTTCACCAGCTGTTCAAGAGTACTGGAAGTTCTTGCAAATATTGTCTGGCCATGGATAATTTCAACAAATAAACATCCTGCAATCCTGTAAGAAACCCAAGGTATTAACTCATTCACATACATGACATATGTAACGGGATTGTAGGGATGGTTAGGGGAGATAGGAAGAGAGATAATTGTTGGGATGGAAATTTAGAAATCCTGATTTGTAAATGCAGAAATCCTGATATAAGCTATAAATGCTATAAGCTGTAAAGTCTGAAAAGTACCAGTCTGATGTATAGGTATTGTATACCCACCTCATGTCATGTAACAAGTGTGCGTGTGAGAAAAAAGGCAGGACATAGGGTGTCTGTGTATATGTAATAAATACAGGCTTCAGTGAAGACTGACAGTCCTCTACAGAATGGTGGTAGGCAGGATATAGCATTATAAAAAACCCCAAAACTATCCATTGTGGGAAGTCAGGAAAGTTTCCATTGGGAAAGGCCATTTTATACATCCCTGGTCTGGCAGCAATGTTCTGTGCCCTTGAAACTGGTCATTGTTGCAAGTAGTGTGCGGTATCATTAATCTCATACAAGTCCTACAGATTGAAACACTTGAATAAATGCTGACAAGTCATATAGGGAGCAGACCACAGATAAATCACATTCACATCCCTCCAGGGTTTCTGCAAAAAGAGCAGTCATAGTTCCATACTAGTCTGTTCCCATCTCTTTTTTCTTATCACCACCATCCACTACCACATACCCCCAACCTCTACCTGCAAGACAAGATGCTCTTGTCACCTTTTTCCAAGGTGATACTCTTGAAAAAGAAACCCACTAAGCACCACTTTTTTTGATTTCTTTTTTTTCCCAGTATGAAACAAATTTTAATCTGTTACAAACCCATCTAAAAAGACTTGACATGGCAGAAGCCCATGGAATAGTATGTTGTTTTCCATGAGAAAAAGGAGAAAAATTGGAGTGATAATAGTAGGAAAGATAAACATGGAGTTACTACACACTATATTGGCTTGAAGCATACACTGATGTAGAAAGAAGACAGCGGCACTAACTGTTAGAGCAATTTGCTTTTCACCAGAAAACTGAAAGCAGGACTTCACAGCATAAAGAACTCAGCGACAGTAGCAAGTTAAAGTATTCTTACTTTTATGCTGTCCTCCTCTGCACTTGTGCCAAGGCAAACCAGCCAGCTTAAAACCCAACCAACCAACCAACCAAACAAACAAAATGAAACAAAACAAAACAAAAAAACCCACACCAAATCCTGCAAAATATGCTTCATTTCAGTTCTGCTGGCAATAATGATGAGATAGTTGTGGTCAGGGCAGGCTTACCTCTGTGCATGTATTTCTATCTCTTATTGTATGGTGTAAAACTCCGCTCACCTTTAATCTTTTTTCTCCAAAGTTTTTCTAGGTTTCCTGTCTTTTCAATAAGTCCTATCCTAAAATTTAAGGTTTCAGTCTCAATCTTTTTTGGTTATAGCAGAATTGAGTCCTTTAACCTCAAATGTTGAAAATCTAGCTTTGTCTAACAGGCTCTAAAAGTATTACTCTGACTTGCTAGTAATCTCTTCTGGTCATTTGTACTGCTGTGTTACACCTTGCACCTTGTTTTTGCAATAACATAGATGTCTTTCCCATCTGGCTGTGGTCATTTGAAAGCTTGGCATGCTACTAATCTATGGTATTCATTTTGGTCACCTTTGTACATCAGGTGATGCCAAACCTGTTTGCAGATCCACACCTAATGCTGATTTCACAAACACGTCTGCTGCATTTTTCCTTAGCTTTCTGTACTGTACCCTTGGGTCTTGTGCATTTATATTCTTACTTATCTAATATGCTCTTACTTGGTCTCAGTGTCATGAAACTTAATCCACAGCTTTTGAAACTTAGACTTTTTGGTGTTTCATACACTATCACACTACTAGTTATTATCTTAGAGCCCATGGATTGATCCTGATGAGACCAGTGTCAGACTAACCCTCTATTTTTCACAAACGTCCCCAGATGGCTCACCTTATTTTGCAACAACAGGGGCTACTTCAATTCCCTGATCCCATTGCACAAGATTAACTTTATAAAGTCAAAGCAGTTTAGGTTCTCTTGCTTTCTTGGGAGAAGAGAAATCAGCTTCATATATTTTTGGAGCAAATGATCCTGACATTAACCCCCAGTTTGGATTCTGATATCCTACCCAGAAATGGCCATCAGACTGGCAAGAGCAGAAGCTTTATGTGGACTCACTACAGCCTCCAAATGAGACCAATGTGACTAGACCTTCTGCAAACATCTAATGAACCATGCTGGCTGTGCTGTTTCCTAAACTGAATTTAAGATACTGTTCTGCTGCAAAAGATTAAGGCAACAGGATTCATGGCAGAGGAAAAAAATAGGTGTGCTATGGTTTCTGTTAATGCTGAGAATGATTGAAGTACAGACAGCAATAAATGAAAAAAAGAACCAGAAAGCTGATTGTTTGGTGGTGGTGGTGTGTGTGTTAATTTGGGGGTTCGTTTGGAGTTGGTTGGTTTGGTTTGTGGTTTTTGTTTGTAATTTGTTTATTCTGTAGATTCAGCTAGCATTTGCTAAGAATTACTCATAAGCAAAGACTTCAAAAATTCAAGTCTAGTGAAATGATCTTCTCGCTAATGGGCAAGCTGTCAGTTTATTGTGGGCTGTTACCAATGCACCTTCTTGAAGAGGTCTCTCTTGTATTCCTGGTATATTCCCATTGTCTCTTGAAACCTTATAACCTCAGTGTCTCTAATAAAGACAAAACTATCAGAACAACCACAAATGCTGAAAAGGGGGGATTTTCGTATCCTGCAGTGAGACTCAGCTGACCAGTTGCCTTTAATGCCTATATTGATTTATCAGTGACAATTATGACTGTTTCTATCTCTGTTTGTTTCCAGATGAAATATACTTTTCTTCACCAAACCCCATCATGAGTACATAGAATAACTGATGTATGGGCACCCCTTCTTTTCCCAGGTAGTGGTGTCAATCTGTTAAAACTGGACTTTGGAAAGCCTTTCAGCAGATGCCTCAATTTTCCCCTTAAGATACAGGATTTACAATTACAGTTACTGACAGCATTATTGTTATTATTATTATCCTTCTGTTAATTAGGATGATGCAAAGACATTCACTTTTAAATACATCTAATGCTTTAGACCTAACATTGCTTTAGTTTTCCCCTTTTTTTCCTCTCTGATACTAATTTCAGAGGTTCTCTTACCCCTTCAAGTCTACAAGTTTCTCCAAGAGTCTCAGTCCTTGGGAAGAGCTGAAGCAGATGAAGGGCTCTTCTGGGAAGAGGCCCAGACATGATGTTTCAGCATGTGACATATATGCACAGGAATCAAGGCACTGACTGCTAAAGTATTAAGAGAGGTATAGCTGGTTATAGGGATATTTAATGAGCATAAACAGAGCTGATTCAGACAGCATAGCTGCATCTGCCTGCAGTCCCTGGGGCAGGTTTGAACGTTGCACTTCCTCCTCAGCCTGCAGTGCTGCAACACACAGTAGAGAGATGACTTCATCAGGATGAAGTGGTGGTATCCCAGAGTTCCCTCTTCACAGTGTTTCTGACATTGGAAGATTGCAACTCTATATTTAACCAGAAATACATCCTTCTCTTGCTCCTCCCTGAGCATGGTCTGCACAGAGGGACCCTTAGTCTATATCTCCCAGTTTGGCATAGCAAGACGATGCCAGCCAGGCTGGGGAGAAGGCTGTAGTGGGCCTGACAGAGCCCTATTAAATGATTATGGAAAATCCTGTCCTGCATGAATCTACCTGGGAAGATTGCTGTGATCTATTTTTTTTTTTAATTTCTTCTTTTTCTTTTTTAATGAAGATTAAACAAGGAAAGCCTGCCTGAAAAGAAGACATGACTTAAAGGGCTCGTGATTTTAGCAGCTACCAGTGCAACACATGCATAAAGCACTTGGTGTTTAAAAAAACAAAGAAAAAAGAATGAGTCTCCTCCTTTTTTTCTTCATCTGTTAAAGGCCTCGTTCACTTCCCATGTGCCTTCCACTGACAGTATTGCTGCTCAAGCACACTATGCATGAATTGTGATAGTGTTTTATTTTGTTATAATTGGTTTCTTTAAACCAAGGCTTTAACACATACTGTCTTATGTCATTATTAAAGGCATTCTGACCTGCCTTCATGTAAATTGCAGCATCTAAAAGACATGGGGCTTTCTTTGCTTTCTTCCCAATGGACAAGTAACATCTGTGTGAATTCACATTACTTCCTAGCAGATGAAAATTGAATTTAAATGCAGTCTATACCAAGATAATAAATGACTCTTGTTAGAGGAAGTTACTGAATAGAACTCACTGAAGCACTTTCTATTCTCTCAGTGTGACATCTTTCTTTAGGGAAAACACTTTGAATGTTGTTATTATAAGGAGGTGTTATAACAAAGGTGCCTACAGTGTGAGTATAGTTCAGTGAGACTGAGAGTCCTGTGCTGTTACAGCTGGTCAGAGTGCTGGATGGGATCTTTCTATGTTATTCCTATGTTGTTATGCCTTACACTAGAGCATCACCCCTACGGAGACAGGCTACTAGAGATGGGGCTGTTCAGCCTGGAGAAGAGAAGATTTTGGGGAGACCTGATAGCAACCTTCCAGTACCTGAAGGGGGCCCACAAGATAGCTGGGAAGGGGATTTTTAGAAGGGCTTGTTTTGCTAGGACGAGAGGGAATGGATTTCAGCTTGAGGAGGGTAGATTTAGACTAGATACTGGGTGGTGACACACTGGAAGAAGTTGCCCAGGAAGGTTGTGGATGCCTTCTCCCAGGAGGTGTTCAAGGCCAGGCTAGATAAGGCCTTGAGCAATCTGGTCTAGTAGAAAGTGTTCGTGCCCATGGCAGAGGGGTTGGAACTAGATGATCTTTAAGATCCCTTCCAATCCTATGATTTTCTGAAGATGTGTTGATTCTCAATTCTTTAGAACCAGTTTTATGTGGCAGTACTTGCTCTAGCTTAAATGAGGTTAACTCCCTGCACTTACCAGTAAAAAGGCAAGAAAGGCTGGACTGACTACAAAAATATTTTTGTGACCTTCAACAAGAGATTTTGCTTTTATGCCAGAGTTGGCTATGCATACAGTTCTATATGCATCCTAAATCTTCCATCTGAGCAGCAGCTATATTAGCAGTATCCAAACTGTGACTTACCAAAGTCAGCTAATTTGAGCTCACCAAGGCAACTGATGAGCAAGGTCTGAGGTTTCAGATCTGGGTGAACAATGTGTTGTTGTTGGATATAAGCCAGGCCACACAGAAGCTGAAATATTAAAAGATAGAAAAAGTCAGCATAAAAATGAAGTGGTTTTGTGTGGTTTGCAGTGATATATTAACTATGAACTTCAGCAGAATTCCTGCAACAAAGCAGAGACAATGCAAGTAAGAAACTAGTAAAAACTGGTAGAGCTGGCTGAGGAAGAGAAAACTGCGATGCAGCTTCCTGAGGTTTTGGGGATAGAATATTTGGCCATGAGGGCAGTTACAGTGCAGTCCTTAAGTGCACGTTTTTGAAATGTCACTTTTCTTTAGAAATGAACTACTGATTGCAGGAGCAAGCACAACTAGCCAAAACACGTGTCCCGCTTTCAGAACAGCAGATACTCTGATTTCAGTGTTCATGACAAAGACGCACAGCCAATCAAAATGAAGGTTTGAGGGGCTGGACATTTTGCCTGTTCGAGCCAGCTGACACCAGCAGAGGGAGATCTGCAGCTGCTGTACAAATCACCTCTTCCAAGCAGAAACTCAAGTGGCTTATTTTACAATATGAACTGTTATCTTCAAGCTAGGAGTAACCACAAGGCCCTGATTTGAATAGATATAGCAAATAAGGTATGATGAGTGAAGCCTGCAAGAAAGCAGAAAAGCAAGGAAGAAAGCATGCAAGCTTGAAATTCCTAACTCCCACCACTATGGCAGTGTAAGTAAGCCCTGGGGTAAAACAAGTTGGGTTGAAACAAGGTATGAAATTGGACAGTGGATAGAAACATAACACATCAAAAGTAATTAGACTTTACCAGAGAAAATATATTTTTGACTGAAGCTTCAACATCTTTATTGATGATCTGGATGAGGGCATTGAGTCCATCATCAGTAAATTTGCGGACGACACCAAGCTGGGGGCAGGAGTTGATCTGCTGGAGGGTAGAGAAGCTTTGCAGAGGCACCTCGACAGGTTGGACAGATGGGCAGAATCCAACAGCATGAGATTCAACACATCCAAGTGCCGGGTTCTGCACACTGGCCACAACAACCCCAGGCAGTGCTACAGGCTGGAGAGCGGCCAGGCAGAGAGGGACCTGGGGGTGCTGGTTGATTGTAGGCTGAACATGAGCCTGCAGTGTGCCCAGGCAGCCAAGAAGGCCAATGGCATCCTGGCCTGCATCAGGAACAGTGTGGCCAACAGGAGCAGGGAGGTCATTCTGCCCCTGTATACTGCACTGGTTAGGCCACACCTTGAGTCCTGTGTCCAGTTCTGGGCCCCTCAGTTTAGGAAGGCTGTTGTCTTGCTGGAACATGTCCAGAGAAGGGCAACAAAGTTAGTGAGGGGTTTGGAACACAAGCTCTATGAGGAAAGGCTGAGGGAGCTGGGGCCAGGATGCCATTGGCCTTCTTGGCTGCCTGGGCACACTGCAGGCTCATGTTCAGCCTACAATCAACCAGCACCCCCAGGTCCCTCTCTGCCTGGCCGCTCTCCAGCCCCTCTGATGCCAGCCTGTAGCACTGCCTGGGGTTGTTGTGGCCAATGTGCAGAACCCGGCACTTGGATGTGTTAAATCTCATGCCATTGGACTCTGCCCATCTGTCCATCTGTTCCTGAAGGGAGGTTGTAGCCAGGCAGAGGTTGGCCTCTTCTCCCAGGCAGCCAGCACCAGAACAAGAGGACACAGTCTCAGGCTGCGCCAGGGCAGGTTTAGGCTGGATGTTAGGAAGAAGTTCTATACAGAGAGAGTGATTGCCCATTGGAATCGGCTACCCGTGGAGGTGGTGGAGTCACCTTCATTGGAGGTGTTCAGGAGGAGACTTGATGGGGTGCTTGGCTGCATGGTTTAGTTGTTTAGGTGGGTTGGATTGGTTGATGGGTTGGACGTGATGATCTTGAAGGTCTCTTCCAACCTGGTGTATTGTATTGTAAAAACAGTGTCACCCATAGGTCATTTTTGTACCAGAGAAGCGTCCCTGTAATATTCTACATACTTGCATCACATTCAATAGGAATTGATCAAAGAAAAAAAAAATTGAGAGAAAAAAATAAGCAAGTTAGATGACCCTCCTAAAGGAGTAGAAAATCATTTTACAGTTCAGTTCCTTCTGACAGTGAGGATTTCAGACAGCAAAGCAGAGCAGCTGGCCAGTCTTTACTCAGAGAAATGCCAGTGAGTACGTGTTACAGCCACGTACTCAATGGGCTTTATGAGCCCGCCTGGTAGCAAACCCCTTGAGATCAGTGCCAAAACAACAACACTACATCTCGGACACATATGAGCTTTCAGGATGTTTAAAATCTGGGCCTGAAAGAAACTTGATTGAATTGGTGTTGCTTAACAACTATCTGGAAAAAGATGTGAACAAGATGGCAACATTCAAAGATGACAGAAGTATTTAGATTTGCCATGATAAGAAGTGACAGTGGAGAACTTCAGAGAGAGCTGACAAAGTCAGATGAATAAGTAGTTTGATAAGATACAAAGTTATTGTTGGCAGCTGTAAGATAAATTAATTGAAGGTGCTCAGAAAATTGATCCAGGCATTCACTGAGCACATCTCCACTGAAACTTCAAGTCAGTGTGCAGCAACAATCCTGAAAGTTAATTAAATGTGAAGATGTGTACAAAGGAGACTAGGAGACTATTATAACATCAGTCATGGAACGTCTTCATCTGTGCTCAGGTCTAGTCAATCAGTCTCAAAAGAGTGTAGTACAAACAAAAGGGATTTAAAGTACTGTAAATATGAAGATAGTTTCAGATGAGGGGAGAGTGAGATTTGAAAGTTTTTAATGAGAGAAATGAATAAAGTATTCTAATGGTAAGAGGAGACAAATTTGTGTAGAGACAGATTTCCTTGCCACAAGATGTCATTATTCACAAAAGCTGAATGTCCTCTTGTGGGTTCAGAAAATGGCAGGATTAATTGAAATAAAAGGCTTTGGAGAGTAAGAGAGGGAGGTTATCAAAGGCAGCTTTTCTCCAAAGTGTTTATCATAGATGGAACAAGTAAATATTAGTAGGGAATGTACAGTGATCATACATAGTGGAAAATAACACTTCCTCATGCTTTAAGAGATACTAGTTTTTTAAGGAACTCAGCATAACATTACACAAAAAAATTCCTCCAGGATGCTGGCGCAGGTACTGTGCTAGGTCTGTGTCTGAATGGAAGAGAAGAACTTGAGGTAAAGCTACTAGTGTAAAATGCTTCTACCAATGACTCTTCTGTAAATGGAAAAAAATATGCATCTCCTACAAAGGTCTCACTTTCCTCTTGATGAACATCTGATCTGATGGAGAACAAAAGGATGTGCTTAGGTGCTGGGTCAAATCAGGGGCATGGCTGACCCATTATCTCACCCTAGAAGTTTATGACCCAAAGCCAATAGCTAACAAAGTTCATAAATGAATCAGAATTAACCATAACGCTGCAGTAAGAAAACATAGCTTCTGTGTTTCCTTTATAATGTGGTTCATAACTGCCAGCAAAAGCAAGAGAAGTGGAAAGACTCAAGCAGAAAACTTTGTTGTTGTCATCCTGCCTCCCCATGAGAGCAGCCAGCAGCTTGGCCATGGTGAGCCACGGCAGTCAGTACCAAATCTGACCCCAGCTGAGATGTGAGCTCATATTTCCTATCCTTGCTATTACTCAAGAACAGCACTATTATTGTGTTGTGTTGGCAGAAATGGAGGTAAATAGCATCTGCCACTCCAGTGGGGACAAGATGTGGAATAATTTTTGCATACAGCTGTTGCATGTACAGGGAAAAAAAAAAAAAAAAGGTAAAGCTGTGTGGCTGGAAAGAAAGAGATCAAGAAGGAAAATCAATCATTGCACTAAAGGATTACAATTTGTTTCTTTGTAGATGTCTCATAATGCAGTACATTCATTATGCAACCACTTCCCAACACTTCATAGTACTGGCTCCCCAGGAAGCCAGAAAAATACCAACTCTAGGAAGCTAGATCAAGATCACAGTTCTCAGCTGTCAGCTTTTCAGCTAGGAGAAAAAAAAAATTCTTCAAGAGAAATACTGAGAGACAGGGTCTCCCAGAGCAAGAATGCAGCATCCCTCAGCCGGTCACTGAACTTCTCATCCTTCTCCCATCTCTCCACCTTCTGGCATGTGCTTTCAGCAAGGCCCTTGGGAGACTTCTGGGGAAAGCTGAGTTTTAATCAGCTTTCAGCTTCACAATATCAGGGTGTAACAATATGCCCAAAGAAATAATTTTTAGGTGCTAAGTTGAATTCTGGATTTAGCTCTCTGCTTTTAGACTGGTGAAAACATATTGGTTACTTTCTCCAATTTAAAAGTCAAAGAATTACTGAATGAACAGTATCTTAACTATATTTATACAACTATGGCATGCCTTGTCTTTCAATCTAACTATCTAAAAACATCATTGCAACTGTGTAGCCCTGGTCCTTGTGTTCTGATGTACCTTCACCAAGCCCCAGCACTCTAGGGTGTGGCGATGGAGGGGGCAGCATATGGAAAAGTCTTGGCCTCCATATAAACAAAAAGGTGTCTGATGATTAGACAAAAGCTGCAGCCTTCTGAGTCTTTCACCCTTGCATTAGGTTTCTCATGATAGAGCAAGCTCCAGCGTACATTCTCATGAAGGCAGCTTCTCAGCAGAAAGTCTCAAAGGTAGTCATTATGCACAGCTCCATCATTTGCTACCATAGACTTGAGACAGTAGTTGCTGTAGCTCTGTAGTGAGGAGGGACGTGGGGAAGTGGTGGAGCTGGGATCACTCTGCCTGTAGATCACTGGCACTACTGCAGAATCCAAGCCAGCCATTAGACCAAAATTGTGCACAGACAGAAGCTCCAAAGATCAACAAAAACAGGGGTCCCTGACTCAGAATAGCCTCATAACTGCACCAGACTCACCTTTCCCTGCTGATTAAAGCCAAACTAGTTTAGTGTCAAATCACTCAGTGCTACAAATTTCATTCAGATAAGTCGTGGGCATTACAATCTTGTTTCTGCTGAATTAGCTGAAGCACACAATACAGACCTTGGGCCAGCCGTGGGAAGCCAAATTAATTTTGGTCCTGGGTAAAAGCTGCTTTTTGTTTTGCAAACAGCATGCAAAAGACATTTGAAGAATTTCATGCTGGCAAAGCAAATTTATACTGGATTAGCACTTTGCCTTTTGTGACCACAACAATTTCGTCTGGTTCTAAAAACTCTACAGCCAGATAAACTGTACTACACAGATGTGGCCTAGGCATATGTCAATACTGAGCCTGCTGAGCAGTAAGGGGTGTCTGGTTCAGCATAACTACTGAAACAGCACAGACTGTGAATTAGTTCTTGCACAGAGCTAAACTGCCTCTAGTACTGATGCCAGCCTATTTATCTACCACCAGTGTATTTCCAGTGCACAGCAGTATGAACCTTAAGCACACTCCACATTGCACCCAATTGCCTATGAATCCAGTAAAGATACCCTGGCTAGATTCCATCTGCTAGGGAAAGTGGCTGCTAACCTGGCTCTGTGGTACCTCAAAAAAGCCCTATGGCAGAGCTGTTGCTCCAGAGCAGCAGTCAGTACAGACGGTTCACAGGAATATGGAGAATTCAGCATTCGTGTCTGAATCAGGCCCCTGGGAACTGCTCCTCATTTGATTGCTTCTGCAACCCCCTGCTGGGGTGTCAGGTGCTAGAGCCAGAACTGAGCTTTAAGCACATTTTGTCTCTATGGGGCTTCCTGGGGTGAAGTGGCTCTTTGTCAGGGGAGTGCCATTCCACCAGGGTAGCAGAGAATGCACCACGTTAATAAATCTTGTGCTTTGTTTGTGCTACTGACTTACATTGTAAATTTGCACTGTCAGATGCTGCAAAGCCCAGCAGTACACAAAAGATCTATTTAAAGTAGACCTTTCTTAGGATCAGTCTTGTTTTCTCCCTTAATGAATGAAGTTAAGGCTCTCAGCCTGTCCAGTAGAGCATATTAAAGGGGTGCTGATATCATTCTATGTATATAAAGCTTTTAAGGCTTATTTTATTGGTGGGCTACAAGTGTAAATGCAGAGCAAGCACCACAGCAAATGAGTATATGGGAAACTGTAACACAAGCCATTCTGCAAATAGGCATATTTAGGTATCTCTCTGCTTTCACCCAGAATTGGACTAAGGACTTTGTAAACTTTCTTATCTTAATTACACTGTTAGAAACCTGGGTCCACTGACATCTCCCATTTTTCTGAGTTGACAGGTATGAGAGTCCTATGCTAGAGCTGCTCTGTAAAAGCTGGCACATCTGGTCCTTGACACTCTATGCCCACAGTTGACAAGATTAACTCTGAACTGCAATAAGAAGTAAAAATACCCAAACAAACAAAAACCAAAGTATGTGTGACCTCTTATGTTGATAGCTCTCACTAATACCAGAAAATAGACTGGCACAAAGGTTGCCTATTTCCATGTAAGGAAGAATCCCTCTTGGGATTGTACAGCAGACAAAAATAGAAGCCTTAATCAACCAGGCAGTTTGTAAACTCGGTCTGTAGGGACATGTAAATACATTCAGCCAAAATCAAGCACTTCAGCTAAAGCACTTCTTTCTCAAAGAAACTGAGAAAGCTGCAGACATTTTGGTGCTCTACAAAGTTGACCAATAGAAACATTTCTCTCCAGGCTGCAGTGACAGATGTTATTAAACACCAGTTTTACTGAAAGCACTTCCAAAAGTGTTTCTCTTCAGACTAGGTCCAGCTACTGGCTTCGGTCATATGGGAAAGTAGCAGTGATTATGGTAACAGCAAGTAGAGAGCCTGGTGCAAAGGGCCCTTCCAGTTTATAGCTGCCCAATGCAACTGCTGTGCAGTGCTACTGTATAGAAATGGGAATGAGAAGGCAACTCCAGAGCAGGTGGCAGACAGGAGGTGTAAGATAGCCCCTACACTGATATACATACTCTGGCTGCAGCTGACACCTTGCTTTTTCACAAGCTCAGATACATCTGTCACAGGGTTCCCTCTCAGTCCATCACATGTCCATCACTCAGCCCAGCACAAAAACCTCCTTCATGAAAGAATAAGGAAACTGAGAGTCTGGGAGAAGGACAACCAACACATAGAGTAGGCAAGAAAGGACATAGGAAGACATCACATGGAGTTTTTTCAGGTTAAAAGAAATGCTCTTCACAAATGACATCCCTTGTTCTTCACCAATGCTTGAAGAAGTCTTACCTTCCTGAATGGTTGTTAAAAAGGCACCTCCTCCTTGGACTCCAGCCTGATGGTTTTCAATTACATCAACTGGCCATTGGTCCTGTCATGTCAGAGATGAAAGTCATATGAAGCACCTCAGAGTTTGACATGACAACAAATAATAACATTTCCCTGAGGTGTTCCACACTCAAGCAAAAGTCCTAGGGCTTACTCCCGCACCTAGGCCAAGCTCAGAAAGGTATTGCAAACTATCTCCATTGTGTCTTCATTACCAGTGAAATGGGAGCCAGCCCCCCTGGCTAGGGTAGCACTGTTCTGATGAGCAAGAATTGATAGGGTATGGCTTTGGGCAATATTCCCACTCTGATAATTTACAGTTTTCCTGCAGCATGGCCTTGCTTCCAATTTTTTCATCATGTAAGGATCCTTCATTTCAAGGAAAATCCTCACTCCCTCCCTGGTGCAGCCAGCCAATCTTCTGACATGCTGCTGGGGAGCCAAGTGTCTTTGTGGAGCTTCCATGGCTCTAGTGGAAGATTTTCCTGAAAAACTGGGATAGGGATTTGCAAATACCCTGGTTAGAGGCAAAGATGGCCTTCTGATTTGCCTTTATTTTCCTGCAAGTAGTCTGAATTGCCCAGCTTCAAGCTCATTGTTACAGACATAACAAGTGTTTTCAGGGGCCACTGGGAAGGCAATAATGGCATAAGTGATCCTTGCTCACCTTCTCATCCCCTTGTACACAGTTGCAAAAGATTCTTCACACAACTTCTTTAGAATATATTTTTTTTATATATAGACTGTGGCAGCTCCAAACAGGATGTCCTGTCTCTGCTTCATGAAGAAACTTGTGTTTTAAATTGCTGACTAGAACAAGAAACTACTAGCATGCCAGTGGGTAATAAAACACTGATTCATGGCTGGAATAATCATAGGATGAAGTACCTCCTGCCTGGCTCTATGAATGCTGCATGTTCATCCATTTAAAACTCTCCGTAACATCCTGCTCCTGGAAAGGACCAGCCTAACTCCAAGGCCTCTGCGTCCTTACATTCAACAGCTGGCACAGGCAGAGAAGGCAAACCCTGTCACTGCCAAACCATTGCTTTATTGATATGATTATTTCCTTTCTCCTTGACTGCACTGGCTTGGAGCACTTCACATAATTTTCATATCCCTCCCCACTAGTCATGGATCTCCAGTACAGTTTCTCAGCTCTGACTATAAGAAGAGCAAGTGTGTGTACATTCCTGTCTTGGTAAATGGTAGCACTCTGAGAACACATGAGATGGAACTGCCTTAGCTACAGAGGACACTTCTACCAGTAGCATTCTAAATGCCTGTTATTCTCTCTTACCCTTAATTTATTAGTCTCTAGATCACAATCTGTTAGAGCAGGGACCAATAACCAAATGCAGGAATGAAATTTCAGGAAGTTTAAATTTATGTCTTCTTCTTGTCCTACTTAATCTCCTCCTCCCTTCCCACCCCCACCCCATGCTGAGCCTTTCTCACCACTGTATAATTTACACAGATTGTTAATTTGGCCCATACAACATAACCATGCCATAAAATATAAAAATAGTGGTAATGAATGGCAGGGAACCTGCAAGCTTCTCCTGAGCATCAACACTGTATGAGTGCCTGTATTATCATTTAATTCAAATATAAAAGAGTTGTAATCTATGGCATGTTAGCTCCTCCAGAATTGTAGGTTGTTGGCTCCCTTGCTGTTATACACTCCCTCAGTGGCATAGAGCTCACTGGAGTGCAATATTGTCCTTGTTCATCACATCAAAGGCATTTAGTGTCATTCAAGGCACAGAGCTCTTTTTCAGTAGCTTCACAAGCCTGAAGCTTCACATTTTTTTGTCATCCAGTTAGAAGAAAATGGGAATGTTTCACACTCCTACAAGAACTCAGGCTTAACCCATCTCAATGCAGGAGTATCACAGTGTGATATTAAATACCTCTACTGTAGACACTGCTTCCATGCTCTGAAGGTCTTGGATATTTTGGGAGCCCCTTCTCTCTGAACAGCAGCTGCAGCATTCTGATTTGACAGCATTTACACACGATACATGTTGTCTCATTCAAATTAAAAATATATCTCTTGTTTTTTCCTTTGCTCCTTCTCATCCCCCCACCTATAATAAGAGTTTATATGACTTGCATGAGGTCTCTGCCTCAAAGAGTCTTGAGATTTCTGCAGTTTTTCTTCCAAAGTCCATCACACAACAATTCAAACTCACCTATGGAGTAGCTGCATTTGGCATATGCCCTCCACAAACAGCCAACATTTTTTCATACCTAAAGATGGAGAACTAAACAATAAATCCAAACTTTCTGCTTGTATAAATTCCTTTTAGCTAAACAACTCTCAGTGTAATATGCTAGGTAATGAAGTGATAGGCTGTGTACAGGAATAGATCTTGACTTCTCTGTGTGTCTATAGCAGTTACAATTCTATATGCCATTAGGCTTTCAATAGACTTGTCTGAGCAGTGTAGCTTTCTTCAGGAGCTGTACATTGACTGTCCTTGCTCTGGTATTTATATTTCTAGTTAATGATGTTGTAGCAACGTCAGCATCGGGAGCTGTCTGCCCCTGTTGGACCACTTGACTTAAGGGGTGTGATGAGTTGCAGCTGATAGAAAATATTCTTGTTCACATGTCAAAATGTACTGAGCAGGCAACACACAGGGAATTTATGATAGGTGTGGACAAAAGTCTCCTTCTTTTAATCCCTCATGTGTAGGACTTGCTGTGCAGTTTCCTCAGACTAGCATTCAACCCACACTGAGAAAATGTTGACAAGGGGTGAGGGATCAGGCATCATACTGTAGAATTTTTATGCCGAACCCTCAGGTCCTTCAGTTTTCATTTGAATGCATGATGATGTGAAATTTTCCTGTTGCTTCACCATTTTGGTGTCCAAGAATAACAGTTTTCCCTTGAGAAAAAAAGGAATATTTTTTAAAGCAAAAATGTCCTGGGAAGGCATGAACAATTTCTTATGTCATTGCAGTCAATCTTCCCAGCATTGGCATGGCAAGAAGGAGCTAACATACCTGAAAGGCTTTTCTTTGACATGATTTTCTTTTGCACTCCCTAGTTAGCCATAAATATCTATCATCATGGACTTCAGACTTCTGGGTTTTTCCCCACATGTTCTTTGAGCCATCAGAATAAAGCAGTAATGTGGATGTGCTGTCCAGGCATGAGAAAGGTTGTCTAGATGAAACTTACTCAGTAATAAACTGGTTATGCAAGCATCACTTGCACATCTGTACAAAGTTCCTTATTCTGGAAAATATTTTTTATTGTCAGGACCATATTTATACAAGCAGGCTTAAAAAATACGTTTAAGCATAAATAATACTTGCACAAAATAAACAATACTTGCACAAAATCTTACAATATAAAATATATTAATACATATGAAGATTATTAATTATGATGCTAGGTACATTTTGTGTCAGTGGAATGACTCTATTACAAAGAAGAAGTTGTCCAACTTTTGTCAGCCAGAGCTGTTAAATGAAGGAATCATGGTAATAGCCGGAGGTTCAGGTTACTAATTAAAAGTAAGGGAGTGTTCAGAGTATTCATACTAGTTAGCAGAAGAAACACGAATAGAAATGTTTAATAGTCATCCTTAGAAAAAGTAGGAGTTCATAAATATATACCTGTCTTTGGAACCATGGTTTTCAAAGGAAAGCTGCAGGCAATGTAAGAAACTATACTAAGTGATGAAATAATATAAAAAGTACATTAAAAAAATGTAGTCAAATAGAAACACACATGTATAGTATGTGTATAGACAAGTGTGTATATGTATATAGGTGTATCTGTATTTTAAGCATATTCTGTAAAACTTATGCATGCATAAAAACGTATGTGTGCACCACCTGTACATACACGTGGACATTTATGCATACACCTGTGTGTACATACACACTGCTGAGGAGGCTTGTCTTGTGGGAAGGCTGTAGGTTAGTGCATCAGAACACTGTGTCACAGGCTTGGTCCCATTTAAACCAGCGTGCACCAGCAAACGAGGGGCAGATACTACTACGAGTTTTCGTTTCCTGTGCAGGTGGCACCCTTATCCTTTATTTGTGCCCCCATTTGCAATGCATGCTCAGCTGTCCCTCCTGCATTCTTGGTGCCTACAGGTCACGCTGGATTGCGCAACCAAGTTCGCCGCACTCCTCTTTACTGCTCTAAACGGGCTACGAACAGCAGTGTTTTACGTTACCGACAGGGACCAGAGAAACCGAGAGGAGGCTAGGCACTCGGGGGTCAAGCCGGGCGAGTTCAGTCTCGGGGCCGCCGGCGCCGGAACCCGCCCCTGGGTGGCCTCCTCTCTTCCCGCCCCTCCCCGCTCCACCCCGCGCACTCACGCGGGCCGACGCCGGGCCCCGCCCCCTGCGCTGTCGAGGCCCTGCCCCACGCGCCGCGTGAATCAGCTGATTCGCGCCGCGGGAGCCAGTGGCAAGGCCGGCGGCCGGAGCGAGGGCGGTGCCGGGTGAGACGGCCGCGGCGCGAGGGCGGGGGTGGCGGTGAGACGCGGAAGGGCCGCGCGCTCCTTGCCGCGGGAAGAGCGGAGACTGGGTCAGGCCGCGCGGAGGCGGCTGGGAGGGCGCTCCCCGCTGCGCGAGGGCACTGACGCGAACCTTCGTCCCGTCAGAGGCCTCCGACCGCCGGCTCCTCGCTGCGCGGCCCTGCTTGGGGCATCACCCCCAGGCCTCTCCCCTGGGAGCTGCTCCGTCAGGGCAGGCGCTGCACGCACAGCTGGCAACAGGTGGGGAAAGTTTGGGGGGCGCTGAGGAGCAGCGAGGGGAAAGGCTAACCTCTCCCGAAGGGAAGCGGGGAGCGCATTGGTGCGGCGGGAACCTGGCTGGCCGAAGCGTCATGGGCCGGCCCGCCGCGATCCCTGCGCCCCTCACGATCCCTGCGGCCTCCACACCTTAGATTTAGGAGTGGACGTGGTGTGCTGCACTGGTCTTAGGGGAACAGGCCCTTCGCGGCTGAGGACTGTGCTTGAGAAACTAGGGAGAGGCTAGAGAACAGCGGTGACTGACTGTACAACTCTTTCTGCAGTCTGGTAGAGCAGAGATGCTGAGATTTATTTTTGTAGGTTTCTAAAGGGCTTCTGCCTTTTGATGGGAAGAGACTACCTGAACTTTAAATAGTATGACCTTTATCTTCCTCCACGTTCGTTTCAGAGACTTCGCTCTGCATGACCTGGTTGCCGTTTCAACTTCCAGAGCTTTTTGAGCGGTAGTCTGGTGTAGGTGCGGTGTTGTGTACAGATGACGTAGAATGCTGGCCCTCGCACTGAGTTCTCAGCACAAAAATATTTTGGGGAGGCACTGGAGAGCACCTAGAGTTGTTGTAGATAATTGGTAATTCATCAGTGCTGTCATAGTGTAGCAACTTGTGAAAACTAACTGCACTTAACCATCTTTGGGTTTTTGTAGAGGTAACTTCGGAAGGGAAGCACCTCGATGTGTACTAATTCAAGAACACATAATTTCAAAATAAGAGGAGGAATGGACATTCGGGATTTTTTTGAGTCTCTTATAATTTTGGTAAATTTTAAGTAGTTTTCCAGCAGTGTTCTTTTAGCTGATCCTAGGCCCTTTATTTATTGTGTTTTTCCAGATTGCTTTATATCTGATTTGCTGCCATCCCTCATTCACTGGAACTGAACTGGCATTAAAAGCTTTGAGCCCCCATCTGCAGGGATTGCGACGGTTTTTTATTCGCAAATTATTTTGCTTTGCTCTGAGCAAATCAAACACAGTATGGTTGTACTTAGTGCTGACCCAAACACAAGAGTTTCTTGAACTGGTAATGCATTATATGTGAGTCATAGCTATCAGTCATAAATGATACATATGTAGACAGGACTAATGCTGACAGTCCTCTGGAGTTAGAAAGCTTGGTGTTAACCTCCTTCAGAACCTGAGTAGATAATTTTGGGTACCATCTTGCGGTGTTGGTAATGTAAGTTATCACTAAATATGATGCAACAAATTTATTGAAAACATATTTGTACATGGCTGAGAATGTGTTCAAACAAGTCTGAAAGCCATAGAAGTCTTTGTAGTATGTTAACTGTAGCAGGTAAATAAGCACATGAGGCTGATGGGAGTTCTAGTATTTATGAAAGTCAGGGGCATGATAAAGAATGGTCAATGTTCAGTGAAGGACACAGTCCCATAGTAATGAAAGTAATCTTTATTTCGTGCTATAACAGTCACTTTGGTGTGGTAATGTTTGATTTTTGGAGAATTTGAATTAGCATTCCACTCTCTCAAGTGGAGAGTATGACATCAGTGTCATGCTAGTGACCATCTGTCTGTAACACATCCATTTCATAATTTGGCACTATTTCACACTTTTTTACTCTTTCAGTGTTGAAGGGAAAATGTGTAGGAAGTAAATGTATGGGCAGAGCAGTTCAGGTGCTGGTATCATACTGATCTATACCCCGAGAATGGTGTATTATGCCTGGCTGCTCACTTCTATGAACATTAAATCTAACAACAATTGAGTTAATGTTGGTAGAAAAGAAATAACATATATATAATGCTACAACATAATATTGCATATATGTGAAAATCAGTGATGAAAATTACATACTCCTATTGGAAGGAAGAAACATTTTGATCACTTAATTTGTAGCTGTGACCAAATTACTTTTATTTTGTATTAACTGTGAAATGGGAGTAAAGTTGTGTTGTATTGAAGAATGAATCTTAAGAAGAGCATCTGAAGAAGCTGAGGCTGTGTAGTTTGGGAAAGAGGAGGCTGAGGGGAGACCTCACTGCTCTCTACCACTACCTGCAAGGACCTCGTAGAGAGGCTGGTGCTGGGCTCTTCTCACCAGTAATTAGTGATAGAACAAGAGAGAATGGCCTCGTAGAATCAATAAAATTGGAAAAGACCTCAGAGATCATCAATCCAACCTGTCACCCAGCACCTCACTGGGCAGTGACAGGCTGGAAAGCAGCCCTGAGGAAAGAGACTTGGGGCTGCTGGTGGACAAGAAGCTAAACATGAGCTCTCAGTGTGCACTTGCAGCCCGGAAAGCCAAGCAGATCCTGGGCTGCATCAAGAGAAGTGTGGCCAGCAGGTCAAGGGAGGTGCTTCTCCCCCTCTACTCAGCTCTGGTGAGACCCCACCTGGAGTACTGCATCCAGTTTTGGAGCCCCTATTACAAGAGGGATATGGATGTGCTGGAAGGTGTCCAGAAAAGGCTGGGGAGGGACTTCTCAGGCTATCAGGTAGCGATAGGACTAGGGGGAATGGAATGAAGCTGGAGGTGGGGAGATTCAGGCTGGATGTGAGAAGGAAGTTCTTCACCATGAGAGTGGTGAAGCCTTGGAATGGGTTATCCAGGGAGGTGGTTGAGGGCCCCTCCCTGGAGGTGTTTAAGACCAGGCTGGATGAGGCTCTGGCCAGCCTGATCTAGTGTGGGGTGTCCCTGCCCGTGGCAGGGGGATTGGAACTAGATGATCCTTGTGGTCCCTTCCAACCCTGACTGATATTATGATACTATGATAACTAAACCATGGCTTCAAGTGCCACATCCAATCCCTTTTTGAACACCTTCAGGGATGGTGACTCCACCACCTCCCTGGGCATTCCAATGGCCATTTACTCTTTCTGTGAAGAACTTTCTCCTCACCTTGAGCCTAAACTTCCCTTGGTGCAGCTTGAGACTGTGTCGTCTTGTTCTGATACTGATTGCCTGGGAGTAGAGACCAACCTCCCACCTGTCTACAACCTCCTTTCAGGTAGTTGTAGACAGCAATAAGGACTCCCCTGAGCCTCCTCCAGGCTAAACAACCCCAGTTTCCTTAGCCTCTCCTCACAGGCCTTGTGCTCGAGACCTCTCACCAGCCTCATTTCCCTTTTCTGGATGCGTCTCAATATCCTTTTTAAATTGAGGGGCCCAAAACTGGAGACAGTAGTCAAGGTGTGGCCTGACCAGTGCTGAGTACAGAGGCAGAATGACCTCCCTGCTCCTGCTGGCCACACCATTTCTTATGCAGGCCAGGATTCCATTGGCCTTCTTGGCCACCAGGGTACGCTGCTGGCTCATGTTCAGCCATCTGTCAACCAGTACCCCCAGGTCCCTTTCTGCCTGGTTGCTCTCCAACTACTCTGTCCCCAGCCTGAAGCTCTGCATGGGGTTGTTATGACCAAAGTGCAGCACCCAGCACTTGGACTTGTTAAATGATGTCATGTTGGACTCTGCCCATCTGTCCAGCCTGTCAAGGTCCCTCTGGAGAGCCCTTGTACAATCTAACAGATCAACACCTGCTCCCAACTTGGTGTTGTCTGCAAACTTACTAGTGGTGGACTCAGCCCCTTCATCCAGATCATCAATAAAGATTTGAACAGGATTAGGCCCAGCACTGATCCCTGGGGGACACCACTCGTGACTGGCTGCCTCAAGCAATGACTGGGTAGGTTTAGACTGGACATTAGGAAAAAAAATTCACAGAAAGAGTGGTCAGGCATTGGAATGGGCAGCCTAGGGAGGTGGTTCAGTCACCAACTCTGGATGTGTTTAAAGGTCGTTCAGATGTGGTGCTTGGGGATATGGTTTAGGAGGGGAACTCTGTAGAGTAGGGTTATCAGTTGGACTTGGTGATCCTGAGGGTCATTTCCAACCTGAATGTTTCTGTGATTCTGTCTTAGGAGTGAGTGAAAACTTGCAGTAAACTTAAATTATTTGTAGATGTCTTAAAAGATGAGTCATCTGTGGAAAGAAAATAATTTGACCATAATTTTTTCTTGATATGCATAAATGCTTAATGCAACCTTAAAGGTGAGTTTCTATAAATAAACTGTATCACTTCTAATATACTGCTGTCTTCATTTTTAGTTCACCAGTGGTGCTGGTTACTTACTTAAAAATTGAATAAATAATTTTCTAATCAGGTCTTGAAGGGAGATCTTGTGAAAAAGCTAATCAGGTGTCTGGCTTTAACTTACTGGTACAATCATAAGTTTCCATGAGAATTACACTAAGTTTTTTGTGCAGCTGAAGCTCATGAAAATGGAAGAAATTCTCTGAGCCCTTAACCTCCCCCCCCAACACAAACCAAACCAAAAACACCCACCCACCCATCAAGATAAAACCCAAAACTGCAACCACAACCAACACAACCCCCCTCAAAAAAACCCAACCCCATTAATTATAAAGCCAAGAATTTCAATCTTCAGTTGCCCAATCTTAAATAAGTATCTATATGATGTAAATGGTACAATTGCTAAGACTTTGTGTCAAAGTTGCGATCTCTCTCTGATTCACTGATCTATTGGATATTTACATGTGAAGCTGGAGTTCCTCACAGAGAAGTGTTAGTGTTTTCCCAAAAATGAATTGTGGAGTTAGGTGGTTTTCAGTAGGCTAAAAAATTGCTCCCAGTGTACTTGCTTTGAGCAAGGACACATCATAAAGTTAGAAGTTCCAAAAATGTGCTTCCATTTTCCTTTATTTCTTCAATACCTCTGTTCCTGAAGCATGGCATGACTGTTTCCTTATATTTGTGAGACTTCCTCTATTAATATTTAAAAGTTAACTTTAACACTTTTACAGTTGAGAGTGGTTGGTGAAGAGAGAAAAAAGTGTCTTGAAAGCAGTATATTTCTGGTGAAAAGTGTGACTTTTTGTTCCTGGAAAGAATGCTCTGATTATTTTTGGAGCAAGATGCATATGACTTATCACAGTACTATTCTAGAATGCTAATTTAATTTTGTATTTTGTGGTTCTTTATTTTTTTGTGATATGCTCTTTGCAAACCCTGAAGCCCAGATCACTATTTTAGTGTTTTGTATATGGAAAACTGGAAATATTTGATATGTGTTGTGGTTCATGTGTATAAGGATCAGCTTGGTAGTTCATTCTTCAGAACAGTGTAGTGAAAGCACAGTTAGTTATTTCAATTATTTATCAGCTTGATGACTGCTGTTTTCCAGTGAGTATGCAAGTTACAGGTTTGAATATAAAGGCAAATTACAATTATATCAATATTAAAAAGCCAAACATTAGAAGCTAAGATTAATTGTAGGTTTGTTTCATTACAAGAAAAGTAACACAAAAGGTATCTTCATTAAGATGGAAATGTGAGGGTGAAATGGGAAAATTTGAAATCTGAAAATATGAATACATAGAGTAGCCACTTTTCTCTCTTTGGCTTCTGTGGTCTTACCATATCTTCATAGATACTCTACTAACATGAAGAAAAGTTCTGAGCTCTTAGTTGGTTTTATGCATTTCTCCAATGGCTTTACTGGAACTCTGCTTTCCTGTAGTAGTATGTGCTTTGATTCAGCAGTAGGATTATGCATTCAACTCTTAACTGTTTTCTGCTCATACAAGTCTGTTTATACGTTGGGTTTGAGCATAGAATTCTATCTTATATTTGACTGATGATGTTTTGATGTTCCATGAATGGTATACTGAGAATTGCGTAGAGAGATTGATGTTAATATCTGTCTTTGAACTAGGTTTTGTTCAGTCTGTCCTTACAGATGAGATGAGTAGGTAGGACGAGTCTGTCTGTTTAGCTTTTGTCTGCCAGCTCAGAGTGAACTAAATACTTCAACCATCTTATTGTTGTGGAAGTGCTTATTTACCATGAAATCTAGAGCTTTTCTCCCTTTTTGTTTAAGGTGTAATGCTATTTGTAGATAAATAGCTGATTTTTATGTTTTACAGTTTGTGAAAATATTATCCCTTTTGAAAGAGGAATGATTTGGTGGTGATGGAGTGCTGCCACTGACAGATGGATGCCCAGGAAAGAAGGTGAGAATGGGCAGCTAGGTGAATCCACAGAGAGGCTTCCTAAAATAGCCTGCTCGTGATCATCCTGTAAGATTAGGTGATGTCAGCATACTTTTTATGTAATTTAGGCTAAAGGGAAGAAAAGGAACAACTTTAGTTTCAATTATATTTGGAATATTCAACTTGTTACAACAGCAGTTTTAAGTCTATTATTGTAACTTGTGGAGCAATAGCCTTAGGCTAGAAAGTTGAAAGTAACATTTTCTGGTGAACAGTAAATCCTTGTGTGTTACCTGCACCTGTGAATTTTGATTCTGGATCAGTAGCTCTGCAAGAGACTACTCTCTTGCTCCTTGTTTCCTTTACTAAGATACCTGACAGGTCAGATGTTCATGAGAGGGAAAAATTAATGTCTTGTAATGAATTCTGGTGTGTGAATGTCCAAATCTGTCTTAGGCTGTTCTCTGAAGGCTTAAGTGGATAGAAGCCCAAATATCAGGCTTTGGACTGAATTTAACGCACAATATTTTGATGAAAACTCTCTCTATTACTGTGTTGTTGTCTTTGGTGTTCTTTGCCTACCCAAATAAAATGTGTATTTTGATTTTATATAGATGTCCTAACTGTGATGTTGGACTTTTTTTCTGGCCTATAACTTGATTGGTTTATTTCTAATTTACTTCTAATCTAGACACAAGTCCTATGTATTTCAAATGCAAGATGAACTCTGTGCTTTAATATGTTGTGTGTTTGGATTTAATTGCTTATCTGCATTCTAAGAAGAGTTCCTGATTCTTGCCCTATTCTTGATTTTTTTTTTTTTTTTTTATTATTATTTTTCCCTTCCCTTAATATTAGAAAAGAATAATAGGGATCAGGAATGGGCACAGGAACTAAGAGACATAATTCCGTTTCTTGATTTTTCTGATCTTGAATGTTTCAAGGACAGATTGTGCAAAGGTGTTGTTCATCCTGTGCACCACAGTGGGAAAATGTTTAATTTAAAAAAATCACTAGCCTGCATGAATAAGGCCTTACAGCTTTTGAATGTGCTACTTGCATAAGTTGTCCACAAGGCAGCATGTCAGACTGGGTTTGCTTTTGTTTTGGAATGCACTTGTTACTTTTAAAAAAACATTATTATTGTTTTAAATTCTTTTAAATTTTCTTTTTTGGTGCCCTTTCCTCGAGACAAACATTGACATTCTGTCAAAGTGTTCTCTGCTGCCTTATGTTCTTAATTTCACAAGTTTGTGTAAAACTGCAAGAACTGGTTTGTATGAGGAGTAAATGTCTGTTGGCAAATAAGAATCTAAAGCTACTTTTTATTGCAGGATAGGTAACAACATTCTCTGTAAACTTTTAAATAAATTTAAAGACAACTCTAATTGAAATGCTGCCAGTGTATACCGATGTTTAAAATTACTTTTTGAGTTTAAATCAAATTATTATGCAAATTGTGAAGACTCTGCTTCTTGTTAAAGTTCTGAAGAATTTTCTGATGAATGGGAGAAGCTGCTGATTGAGCATTCAAACCAGACTATGTGGAAGTATTAAATGAACAAGTTCCAGTCACTCCTTCAACCCCAGATTCTTCTGTTGTGTTTCAGGATATATTTTTTTTTGTTCTTGGTTCAATTGATTTAAATGACTGGCTCATTTCAATCTGAGTTAAGAATTTAAAAAGAAAAAAAAACAAAACCCAAACCCCTCATTTTCTCTCTCAAGGTGGAAATGAATGTATATGAAGGATGAGCTCCTACAGGTGTAATGTTTTTAAAGACATTGTGAATTGGAGTAATCTGTTCACAGTTACATCTGCACGAAGTGCATCCTTGACTTAATTACTTTTAAAGCAAATGTTGTTTGAGATGTTTGTATGTAATTCCAGCATACTTGATGTTCTGTGTTACTGATAGAAACATGATTATAAGGCTGATTTTCCTGTATTTTGTTTTCTGGAAGCTGAGCAACACAGAACATTAATAACACTTAATAAACCAGAAATGTTCCTTTTGCTTTTGAAATCTCACTGTTGAGGTAGGAAGAGAATTGTTCACGTGTGGGTAGAACTGATGCAATGATACCAGCACACAGTGACAAAGTTGTGTGTTGCTGTGAGCAACAAACAAGGCTATGTGTGTTGTGAATTAATGTATCTTTAAGTTTACTAGTGACAAGAGCATCTCCTTTTCAGACAGCAAAGCATAAGCAAAAGGGAAAGCTAACAATTCAAATAGAAGATACTTGTTTTTCATTTAAATAACATTAAGGTGATTAAATTATAAATTAAATATGTTGACTTCCTGAACCTAAAACTAGTGCCTGGACTACTAAGCCTTTCTTACATATGCAAAAAGCTAGCTATGCATTACTGAAGTACTTAAAGCTAGCTAATTCAGCATTTCTTGCAATCTTCTTGTAGCTCAGAAGAGGCAGAAGGAGCCAAAGAGAGGGGCCTGGTCTACATTTGGAAGGCTGGTTCTTGTTCTGTAACTCCAGAAAGGCTTCCAGGCCTCAGTGGAAAGACTGTATTACAGGCAGCCCTTGGAATACATCATGGGTTACTTCTAACAGAAGGTAATAAACATCATTACAATTAAGATTTGAGGTAATAAGTTTAAGCTAGTGACAAGTTTTCTTCTTTCATTTTTTTTCATTCTATATGCCTCCTTCACAAGTTCTAAACAGTTAGAATTTGAACTTTGCCAGTATTTATTTATTAATTATAATTTAGTTAAAACTGTGTTGGAATTGTATGTGTATAATTTTTTTATGATTTTTTTAAAACTGCTTTAACAATGGCTCTGGATTTCCTATTTAAAGATGGCAATGTAATCGGAACCCTGCTAACTCAAAATGACATTTCTAGTGATGTCTTTCACTCAAAAAAGAGTGAGGTGGCTCTACTGATGTGTAAGAGCTTTGTTTTCTGTTTGCTTCTGGAAGAACACGTAGCTAGCATTAGATTGCTTTGTGAGCAGTTTGGTAGCGTGTATAAAAAGGATTTCTAAAAGCCAGTCCCTTTAAATGTTTGCATAGCTTGGTCCTTATTTGTACTGATCAGTGGGCATACAGTTGTAAAGACTGAACTGGAAGTTCTCTGAAGATTTCAGGAAATATTCCAGGTTATTTGTGAGCCTGCCCTAAGCACCTTTACTGTAGTTGTTACAGAGCTCCAGTATTCTAGAACATGTTTCTTTCATAATTAAAAGGGGTTTTTGTTTGTGTGCTCTTGACCTATGAATGCTGTTATTGACAGATTTGTTTTCACAGAGTGGAAAATGGCAAATCATATGTAGATTTAAAAATTAGAGATTTCTACTTTTATTTAAAATTATCTTGAACTGCCATTGCTGCAATCCTTTGAGGTGAAGGGAATGAAATTTTGAAGAGTAGCAAGATACATTTACACACATCCCATACCACCTCCCTGATTTCCACCTGATAGGGCAATCGTATTTTACTGTGGGGTGGCAAACAGTACAGTTTGATACTAGATCTCACAAAGATGAGCTCTGTCCTTTGGCGTGTTCTTCAGGCATGGATATATGTTCTTAATATATTGTATGTTCCTCAAATAGAAAGGACCAATAAGTACACTTAACTAGAGTATAGTAGAACTTTTAGCAGAAAAGCAGTACTTAGTGCACCAGTGCAAGCATGTGCAAGATAAAGTGAGGTATAGAACTTAACAGCAGCACTAGCAGAGAACAACCAGCAGTTTTCATGTGTCAGTAGGTGCACTTTTTCTGACCCTGAAGCAAGCTAGGAATTGGTATGCTTATCTGAATCTCTTAAAATTTATGTTGGGTTGGTTGGTTTTGGTTTTTTTTTTTTTTTTTTTTTACTTCATTAAACTCATGTTAAGGTTTTGGGTTTTGGTTAGTGGGGGTTTTTGTGTGCTTGCTTGTTTGGTTTTGGTTTTTTATTTATTTTGTGTTTGTTATTCTCTCACAGGTGGAGAGGTCTACAGTTTTGGAAAACTGCCCTGGAGATCAGGACCAGAAGAGTTGTGTGCTAGTAGTCCTATCTTAGAAAACACTTTGCTTGGACATCATGTTATTACAGTGGCAGCTGGCAGCTTCCATAATGGAGCTGTGACAGAAAGTGGTGTGGTTTATATGTGGGGGAACAATTCTGCTGGCCAATGTGCAGTTGCTGATCAGCCATGTGTGCCAGAGCCACAACCCATCAGTATTTCTGATTCTGAAACCAGTCCTCTGTTATCAGTAAGGATTTTGCAGCTAGCATGTGGAGAGGAACACACACTGGCACTATCTCTAAGCAGAGAGATATGGGCTTGGGGGAGTGGCTGCCAGCTTGGTCTCATAACAACAACTTTCCCAGTGACAAAGCCACAGAAGGTAGAGCACCTGGCAGGACGTGTTGTGCTCCAGATTGCTTGTGGAGCCTACCACAGCCTGGCTCTGGTACAATGTCTCCCAGTACAGGAAATGAAGCCTATCCCAGAGAGATGCAATCATTGCAGTCAACTCCTCATTACCATGACAGACAAAGAAGATCATGTAATCATTTCAGATAGTCACTGTTGCCCACTGGGTGTAGCACTGTCTGGTAAACAAACAGAAAACAATGTCTTCTATCCCTCACTGGAGACCTTAGAAGGGAAAAGTGTAGCAGGTAGCCAAAGTGAAGACTCTCAGAAACCACTTGTGGAAGATCATACACTTGTAGCTTTAGAATCTGATGGAGCAAGTGCTCTTTCCAGCAATGATGGACAAGAAGACAGTGGAATTTCTAGTCCTGGAAATATTCTGTTCCCAGACAAAAAAGAAGGGAAGGAGTATGTGGTTGGTCTACCAGACCACTTGTTAAATGAGAACCTGGAGAAAAACATCAGCACAGAACCTGAGCAGGTTGGTACCTGGTAATTAGCTCTTAATTTTCTACAGTTCCTTTTGGTGTCTGTGACAATGTTATTCTTCTTACAAATGAAATACTGTGTTAATGTAGCTGTGATATTCCTGTATTTCCAAAATGTTTCTTCTCTGTGATGGTTCTCGACTTTTAAGTGGAAAGGCTTTTTTTTGTCCCTCATCCTTGTACAAAGGTGAGCCTTCTGTGTGAGCACAGTGCTGTAGTCTGTCCTTTCCATGGTTCACAGTACCAGAACCATGTAAGCCAGTTTCCCAGTCTCCAGCTATTTTATGATTGTATAGTTTTTCCATTTGTGTAGGGCAGTAAGCTAGTACATGTCTAATTTACCTTTAAGGTAAAACTTTCTTTTCTGTATATGGGAGGAATCCCTCACAAATTTAATTTCTCAATCAGTTAAAAATCCTATGTTGCAGCTAAAGATCGTAAAGGTTATTGTCTTTTACCTTAAAGCATTGACCAAGAAGCTTTTAATGTTAATCTTATAGGGATGACACAAATACCTAAGTATTACTGTGTGGAGTTCAACACCATAGTTTGATGCTATAGCAGAATAGTAAATTAATAATTTCTTAATAAACATCAGAAAATGCTTGATATGAAGGTTCAGGAGCTGTTCCTAGCTGCTGGCCAAATTACTATTTTACACTTCAAAAAAGAAGAAATCTTACTTGGTGTGTTGGAACGAAGATACAGCTGAAACCTGAATCCAAACTCTTGAAGTGCAGCCTGTCAGTCCCTATTTTTATTGTCCTATTGACTAGTTTATGATAAAGTTAGTATCTGGAAATGTCTTTTGTCATTCCGAGTGCTGAGCACACATCTTAATAATTGTAAAGAATTTTTATAGTTGCAGTTAAGAGTTTTTCTTACAGTGGTTTCGGGAGTGAAATGTTGCAGTGCCTAATAAATAGTTTATTTTTGATTACTGCCTCTGGGAGTGGGGGGTGGAAATGTAGTATTAAAACCAAACCAAACTGTCCAGTCACTCAATGATTCAAACTATTTGGCAAATACCTTCTTGTGCATTATTGTTTGTTTGGTGGGTAAATTGATCGCTGTTACAGGTAACCATGTGCTGGTATTAATAACTGTCTTTAGTCATTTTGTCCCTAGTGTGACTTGATTACTAACTAAGCTTTATATGGACAGCACAGTAGTGTAGGGGGACACGTAGCCCATGCTGCTTTTAAGAGCAATCCTGCAAAATAAGACATGAGTCACTGTTTTCCTTTAAACACATCAAAGAGAGAATTTACCTATCTCAACATGAGCCAGCAGTGTGCCTAGGCTGCCAGGAGAGCCAATGGCATCCTGGCCTGTATCGAGAATAGTGTGGCCAGCAGGACGAGCGAGGTTATTCTTCCCCTGTACTCGGCACTTGTCAGGCCACACCTTGAGTACTGTGTCCAGTTCTGGGCCCCTCAATTCAAGAGAGATGTTGAGGTACTGGAACATGTCCAGAGAAGGGTGATGAAACTGGTGAGGAGCCTGGAACACAAGCCCTATGAGGAGAGGCTGAGGGAGCTGGGGTTGTTTAGCCTGGAGAAGAGGAGGCTCAGGGGAGACTTCTTTGCTGTCTACAACTGCCTGAAAGGAGGTTGTAGCCACGTGGGGATTGGTCTGTTCTCCCAGGCAACCAGCAACAGAATGAGGAGACATAGTCTCAAGTTGTGCTAGGGGAGGTTCAGGTCGAATATTAGGAAGAAGGTCTTCACAGAGAGAGTGATTTGCCATTGGAATGGGCTGCCCAGGGTGGTGTTGGAGTTGCCATCCCTGGAGATCTTCAAGAAAAGACTGGATCAGACACTCAGTGCCATGGTCTTGTTGATTGGATAGGACTGGGTGATAGGTTGGACTGGATGATCTTGGAGGTCTCTTCCAACCTGATTGATTCTATGAAATACAGCATGCTCACTGATGCACTTTAGTTGGTGATAATTAAATATTAATATTAATTGTTAATGAGCCTGAAATGAAATATTTTTTATATTTGCTCACAAAGATTTTTTTTTTTTAAATTTAAAAGAAAAAGAGACCCACAGTCTCTTATGGATGAGCTACAATACCAGTGCAGCAGACAAAGCAGAGTACATATAGAAAAGGTGCTTGATCCTACCTTAAATGATTCTGTGGAACAGATGTACACCTAAGTATAAAAAAAACTTCCTCTTAATGTCCTGTTCAGTATAGCACATTTTTTGAAGAGTGAATGCGTACATCATCATCGTGCTGTTACATGCTGTCTTGTATTATGGTCTTCAATTTTTCTTTGGTTTTAGCCTTCTCAAGAAGAACAAATCAGTGCTTGCATCCCTGGCCCTCCAGGTACCAGCACATCTGCCTTGAACAGCTTGGTGGCCTCTTGTGCATCAGCAGTTGGTGTGAGAGTAGCTGCTACATACGAAGCTGGAGCATTGTCTCTGAAGAAAGTAATGAACTTCTATGGCACACCCTCAAGTGAAACAGGATCTCAATCTGGTAGTGGTTCCCCAGGGCCTGAAGCTCTGAGAGACAGTCGAGAAGAGCAGGTCAGACTGGAATCCATGCAGGGGAAGAAGAGTTCCAGTTTAGTAGATATTAGAGAGGAGGAATCTGAAGGAGGGAGCCGAAGACTTTCCCTGCCTGGTTTGCTGTCACAAGGTAAAAGAACATGTTGGGAAAACCAACTGGAAAAGTTACAATTTCTAACTAAAAATAAAACTTTGTTGAGTACAAATCTAATAATCTACCAAAGGTGTTATGAATTATAAACCGTCTCTTAGGATTTGAAAATAGTGGAGGGAGTGAGGGCTAGCAGATATTGCATGCTAAGAAAACCAAGAGCATGGTGGATTTAGGAATGTTTCTTTTTTGGTTAAGTAACATAAGTCATAGAATAACAATCATTAAGGTTAGAAAAACACCTCTAAGATCATCAAGTCCAACTGTCAACCCAACATCTCCGTGCCCACTAAACCGTGTCCTAAAGTGCCATGTTTACACATTTCTAGAACATCTCCAGGCATGGTGAGTACACCTCCCTGTGCAGCCTGTTCCAATGCCTGTCCACTCTGGCAGTAAAGACATTTTTCCTAATCTCCAATCTAAACCTCCTCTGGCATTGTTTCAGGCCATTTCCTCTTATCCTGTTGCTAGTTTCTTGTGAGAAGAGACTTGACACCATCTCACTACAACCTCCATTCAGGTCTCCCCTCAGCCTTCTCTTCCCCAGACTAAACAATCCCAGGTCCCTCAGCTGCTCCTCATAAGACTTGTCCTCTAGACCCTTCACCTTCTTTGGCCGTGCTCCAGTAACTTGGTGTCAGTGTGACGTGGGTGCATAGTGGTAGTCTGAGCACATTACTACAAAGTGATGGCAAACTGTCATTTACGTAGGCTGTGTAGCAGATAAAAACCTGGGGCCTGTAATCAAGACTGCACTGAGCTAGGAATCTAGAGTTGTTACAGTTCCCACTGTCAAACTTCAAAGCTAATGACTTTTCTTCCCGCAGATTTTAGTGTTGTTGATTGCTCTGGATGAATACATTGTTTAGTACTGTATTAATCTTGGATTTGAGGGGAGATTTTAGGAAGTATTGTAAGCTTTATTTCTTTGCAGGATATATTTTTCTTTCAAAACATACTTTTTTAATGTGTAGTTTTTTCAGGTTCATTTGCTTCAGCATAATCATGTGGGTCTGGTATGCCTCTTATCTTTTAATAGCTGGTAAAAATCAGTTGATCTGTTATCTTTTGGCACATGTTACTTCTGTGGATCAGTATTCTTGTCAGCCTTTTTTCTTAATCTTAAGACCTCATTGATCAGTATTGGGCAGCTGTCTCAGATAGTACTGTTACTGTGTAACACACAATCCAAGTGATGTATTTACCTAAAATAATGAGCAACTTTTATATATCAGGGCCTGTTTTCAGTTTCTCCTAGGCTCTTAAGGAAGGTAGGACGAGCAAAAATGAGGACTGTAGCACTGACTCCAACCTACAGTGGTGAGGCCGATGCTCTTTTACCCTCTCTAAGAACAGAAGTGTGGAGCTGGGGAAAGGGGAAAGAAGGACAGCTAGGGCATGGTGATGTTCTGCCGAGGTGAGATTTCTCTGGTAATTTTTTTTTTTTTTTTCCCCATGAGGTTACCAGGAAATTTTGAGCATTCAGCTTTCTCAAATTCAGGCAACTGCCTTGTATTGTGTACTGGTTCTACTTGTTGTGACCTCAATTTGTTCAAGTAACATGCTTTGTGATGCTGTGTTGTTACTGAAGATAAATTGGTTACAACTTTCCCCCTTAAAATCAATAGGGTTTTTTGTGGTGTGTCGACTTTGCCCACCGTTGGGTGAAGTTCAGCATCAGCGTTGGCCCTTCATGACATTTTTGACTAAGTTGGTTTATTGCCAAAGGACTCCATGTATGCTTGTTTTTCTCTGTTTTGGGGAAAAAGATAAAAAACAACTTGGAGTTTATATTTGTGTTAAGAATACTTCTGATTATTATTTTTTCCTCCCTTCTGGGTTCTGGGGTTTGACAGGCTTCAGCCACTATGCGTGAAAAGTTTAGATGGCAAAGAAGTGATTCATCTCTCTGCTGGAGGCCATCATTCCTTAGCACTCACTGCCAAATCCCAGGTACAAATGATTGTTGTCATTCATTGCTAATCTATGAGGTAATTATCATGTTTGGTGTTTTCTGGGCTTTTATGTCTTCTGTTTCTAAATTTTTGTTCCTGTTTGTGAGAGCAACTTGGAAGCAGTGTGGAATTTTAATTCTATTTCCACCTAAGTTGTGCATGTACTATTGACATGGGTTTAAAGATTTCCATGACTGGATTTGGTGCATTCCATTTCTGAACGTGAGAAGACAGTTTGAGAACACAAGAAGATGGTGGAAACTAGGAAATAGCTTCTTTGTATGTGAATCATAACCTTGGCTTGTCTGTGTTTTTACGCTCAATGTGTGGGACTGCTACAGTTCAGTATGTAGTCAGGCATACAAACTTCTGTTCTCATGATTAGCCATGTTTCTTACAGGTTTATTCATGGGGCAGTAATATCTCTGGTCAGCTTGGTCACTTGAGCTCTCCAACAACAGTCCCTCGCCTCGCAAAGGTACTTTCTGTTACCTGCATTTTTCTTTCATTTCAGGTTTTCATATGAGTGCAGAGTAATTTCTATGGCTTATACTGTGAATGTGATCCTTAGATGAGCTTATGAAAATGTACCCAAGAAATCCTTTATACAGACATCCAGTGGATTTTTGACTACATTGAAGTTCTAAAACTCGGAAATGTGACTGGCTGTATCTTCTTAGGAAATTTCAGTTCTACTTTATATATTATTTCTCAAACAGCAATGTTGCAGTGCTGAAACTTGTAAATACTTTAGAAAACTGTTTTTATTCAAAAATTGCTTCTAGCCTTTTCAGCTTTTCTAGATCATGATCATAGTTGTTTATGTACTTCCAGAGCTGGTTTGGTAGCAGGTTTTCTGGTAACTTTGAGCTTTCATCACATTGAATGAATAGTCAAATGACCTTTTTTAGGTTAGACCAGACCCTTTCCTAGGTTTCCTAGTGCTTGTCTTGGTGGAAAACTATATGCAGAGTTTTCTTGCTTAAGTCTTATGCAAATTAATGTCTCCCAAATTTATATTTTCCCCAGTAAATGTAGAGGGCAGAATAGTGTTCCAAGCTCACCTCATGCCCCTTTAAAAATATGTAATATATAATTCAATAATTATAATTTAAAAGCAAAAAATCAGCCATTGGAAGGAGAGACAATTTTCAGTATGCGTGCAAGGAATGTATTTGTTATGAGATGCTAACATTGAAAAATTACCAGTTGCTGCAATACTACTTTGTGTGAATATGTGCTCCTTCTGGTTTTGAGTAATGATTTCTAATGCCTCTTTCTTGTGAATTTCAGGTGTGTGGTAATGGTGTTTGGAGTACAGCAGCAGGACTAGATTATTCCCTCTTTTTAGCAGATGAAGATGACTTCCAACCTGGATTATATTACAGTGGCCAGGAGACAACAACAGAAAATACTTTGTATGAAAATAGCTGTACTAGAAGTCCAATTTTGTTAGTATCCTGTAGTAAGGTAAGTGATACTTCCTTTAAGTGAATGCAAATCATGCTTCTTGGAAAAAGACCGTGTTGGTTGTTCAACTGCTTGTAAGGGTGTCAAGGCAAGCAGCAGGTTCCTAGTGGTCAAATCAGGAGCACAGCTTATGGAGGACAGAGAGGAGGTCTAATTTGTATTGTTCTCTTCCCTGCCTTTTTTTTTTTTTTTTCTGATTGAGGGATAAGGAAGTGTTTCAAATCTATGTAATGCTTTTCATTCCGTATCTACATGCTGCAGAAGCGCCCCTTACACTGTGCTGTTTTTGTCAGTCTTCATGCTCTCTTCCAAGCTGTTTGTATGATTTCAGGCTGACCAGAGTTTAAGGTAACAAAAAGGAAATGGTGAGGGTAGAAAGTAGCTCTTTGTCTCAGCTTTTCTGGTCTCATTGTCACTTTAAGAAGGACATTGAGGCACTTAAATGTGTCCAGAGAAGAGCAACGAGGCTGGTGAGAGGCCTCGAGCACAAGCCCTGTGAGGAGAGGCTGAGGGAGCTGGGATTGTTTAGCTTGGAGAAGAGGAGGCTCAGGGGAGACCTTATTGCTGTCTACAACTACCTGAAGGGAGGTTGTAGCCAGGAGGGGGTTGGTCTCTTCTCCCAGGCAACCAGCACCAGAACAAGAGGACACAGTCTCAAGCTGTGCCAGGGGAAGTTTAGGCTTGAGGTGAGGAGAAAGTTCTTCACTGAGAGAGTCGTTAGCTGTTGGAATGGGCTGCCCAGGGTGGTGATGTAGTCACCATGCCTGGAGGTGTTCAAGAGGGGATTGGACGTGGCACTTGGTGCCATGGTTTAGTAGTCCTGAGGTCTTGGGGTGATGGGTTGGACTTAATGATCTTTGAGGTCTTTTCCAACCTTACTGATTCTATGATTTCCTAGATTAAGCAGAATATGAGCTGGAGAGGGGTTTTAAGGAGGGACAGGGATTGTGACAGTCTGTGCATCCATGTGCGCATACACACTTACATTCCTTCTGTAAGATTTTTTTTGCTAGCCACTCCCTTTTCTTGCAGGCTGACTTGTAGGCTCTTGCATAGCAGAATTGGCCTGTGGGTAGCTTGTTGAACAAAACTCAGTGTTTCTAAGGTGTCCTCTATTTAACAACAAAGGAAATAGAAGTAGAGCTCAAACACTGTGTTACTTGTATGGTATTGCATGTGAGCCTGAGTTAGTGAGAAGACAGAATGCATCCATGGCACTTTTGCTGACCCTAGGGAAGAATTTTGCTTCCAGCTGCTGTGGGACTGAAATGCCTATTATTACCTATGCTAATACCACTTGTGGTGTTAGTGTAGTTATTGGTATTAATCAAGTTTATTGATAGTATAATACTATTCTTACCAATAAATTGACATCTTTTCATCACAGTCATAATAATAAACCCTTGTTATTCTTGCTTTCTAATCAATGGAGGAATTGCTGATGATATTTATACACTTAATATCAACATTGTTGATAGAAGCGCGAAGCATGAACTGTCTCTTAGAAACATGCAATGATTATGTAAGTCAGCTTAAAAGGTGGTCTATAATATTGTCTTTTATGCACTGTCGGTACCAGGAAAATGAACAGCATTGACTATAAATGTTTGTTACAACTTTTATCATTCTTGCATTAAGCCATTATTGAATGGATTGTCCCTGTAGATAATAAACGATCTTTAGGAGCAGTAAGTGTTAATAATACATCCTATAGCCTTCATTGCCCTATTTCTAAATTGAAAAATGTTAAAGCTCCTCTTTTTCCTTCTCTCTCTTTCATCTTTCAGATGGGGTACATAAGTAATGTGATAGCTGGTGGTGACAACTGTTTGGTCTTAGTAGACAAAAATGTAATGGGATATATTGCCAGTTTGCATGAGTTGGCTTCTACTGAGAGAAGGTTTTATTTCAAACTGAGTGAGATTAAATCTCAGGTTCTTAGACCTCTTCTGGGTTTAGGTAAGAATTTTTTAGATTTTTTAAATACCATTTATCCAGTGTTCTATAAAAAAAGTTTCTCTATGCAAAATTTAAATTTTATATATATTATAGATAAAGCTAAGGTCATACTTTTCTGCCCTGTTACGATGAACTGGTGTAGTACAGCTGTATTTTGAGATCTGTATTAGCTATTAGTGTTTGCAGTGTCTTGACTCTTTTACCTGAAATAACAATTATTTGAACTGTATTTAGTCTAAAATTGTTGAATTTCTGGATAATGAGGTGAAATTGCCAATAAAACATCTAAACAGCACCTTGTGGTAATTCTTTTTATTAACAGATGCTGCTCTTCTGTAAGGTAAGCAAAGTTGCTTTTTTTCTGTTACAGATAATTTGGGCAGTGCAAGTACAATCCAGTTATTGCAGGAAATGGCAAGCAGGTTCAGCAAGCTATGCTATCTCATTGGTCAACATGGAGCTTCTTTAAGTAGCTTTCTTCATGGAGTAAAAGAAGCAAGGAGCTTGGCCATCCTGAAGCATTCCAGTCTCTTTTTGGATAGTTACACCGAGCAAGTATCCAGTTCCCTGTGATCTTGAGTCTCTGCAGGCTTCATCTACTGACCAGAAGCAGCCCTGAGTTAGGGAAAGGAGATCATAAGAAAAGCTACATAAGGGACTTGTGAAAACTGTCGTCTTGAAATTTCAAATATACAGAGAGTTTTACACAAAATTTGTTTCATAGTGAGTTTTGTATTTCAAAGCCTTCACCAGTGAAGCATGCTGGACAGCTTCAGCTTTCCTAATGTAAAACTCTACACAAGTTCTTCTTTCGTTGCTGCATATATGCCTGTAAAAAAAGTGATATGTTTGTACATAATAGTAAGGGTCCTGTAATGTAATAGTGTTACCATGGCTAGGCTGCTCAGTGAAGCTACCTTTGGGGGTTCATTGTGGTTACAAAATGCCTTTTTAGTAGTCATTAACTAAACTTTGGCTCCCAGAAGACTGATTCTGTCCTGATACCTGCTAAATAGCTAGCATCTCACCTTTTAACACAGAAGACTAATCTCATCTAAATGTAGCAGAAGTCATATTTGACACCTACAGGCCTTTGTGAAAAATGCTAGCTAGAGGGAAGAGTCTAAAAACGTCATACCTGAATGTAGTGTTGGTCACTGGACAACTGAAAATCTTTAAGGGAACAAAATTTCAAAATCATCGGCTTGTTATGCAGTAGCATTTTGAATGTGCAGCTAATTGCACTTGTTTCTAATGCAGGCACAACAGTTAGTGGGTCACTGATAAACTTAAGTCATATCACCCTAAAAGAAGCTTTCTTCTCTGTGTATCACATGGGTTGTTCATAATCGTAAATATCTTTTCTTCCTTTCTTAACATTTCAGTTTTTCTTTTAACCTGGATTTCCAGTTGAAATCTGGAGTTCCAAATTAGAAATGTTTCTTAATATCTTCTGTCCTGTCAAAGGCTGAAATACCTGATTCCCTTTCTCATTGTTCCTGCCTGTTTTCTGCTCTACCCCTTTGCTTTTTGATGCTTTACACATTTCTCTTTGGATGGCATCAGATTGTATCCAGGGACCTTAGTATAGTGCATAGTGCCTTCAGCATCTTCCAAAGATCCATTAAGTAACAGAAGTATATATATTGCACTAAGATGAGACCTTTTCCCTCAGAGAAAAATGGATTTTTTTTTTTTTCCTCAATGATTTTCTTTTTTTTTTTTTATGGGGAGAGGTGAAAAGTAGAAAGCCAAACAGCAGGAAAAGAGAAATTCCTATCTTGAATATAATTAGAAGCTAGTTGTATTAAGCTATTGAAAGAGATGATCTGTTCTGGACATGCCCAAATTTTAGGGGCTAGAAAAAAATACTAAAAACCCCAAAGGTGTAATTAGCAAAGTAAACCCTCTACATTGTGATAATGACAGTGGAAATGTGGAATAAGGATGTATGTTCTCTCCTCTGTGTGCAGAATGGATACTAAGTGTGTCAGTAATATTGAACTATTCACGTTTCTAGTGTTTTCTCAAGTACATAAACTTTTCAGACGATATTAAAGATCTTGTTAGTAATTACAACAGCTGCTGTTTCGATGGATGTTCTTATTCTGTAACTGAGGCTCTTTTTCTTCCGTATTTCAGGTATTGTACTTCAGTAACAAACTTCCTTGTAATGGGAGGATTTATGCTCCTTGCAAAGCCAGCAATGTAAGTAAGCCTTTACCATTTTCTGGAGGTTTTGATCAGCTCACAAAGAACTGTACTTGAAAGAATTGTGTGTGTAGTAATGAGCATGGAGAGACTTAGTCTCGGCTTGCTTGAGTACACTTACTCCTTTTCCATAAGATGAAGAAAACATTACTTCTCACCTGTGATAAAAATGTAGGTTAAAATGCTGTCAAATGGGTTTAGTTTCTTTATCTTGATGGTGGAGAAGGGAGGAAAAAAGCATATATTATTGTAAATTACTTGAAAGAGGTGTAACTAGATTTCAGATAATGATTTTTTTGGAAAGCCTAGTCTTAGGTTAAGTTTTCATTGTCTGTTCATTGTTAGCGTTTTATTCTTTCAAACATTGCTTTGAAGAGAATAGAGAACAGCAAACTTTCCTTTAAGAGTTAGAGTAGATAATGTGAATTCACTTTGGTCTGAATTCTTTAACTTCATGGAAGTGTTTTTAAATGATGCAAAACTAACATTTCTGCACATATATCGTTGCTTCAAGGCTGCTTGACTTCATTTCATGCATAAATGCTCTGGAATGTAGGAGGAATACTACTGTAAGAACTCAGACAGTATATCTGGAGTTAATAGATGATAAAGTGAAGGGTTTTTTTCCTCAGTTCAGTAGTATTGTAATACTGAAATAAAGTTAATGGCACTGCATCTTACAATCCAGTGCTCTGAAGCTGTTGCAGTAAGGGTATTTTTTAACTCATCTGAAGAATTGCCATCTTGCCTTCTATCACAAATTCTGTAATCTGGGAGTGGGTCTGTTACAGCTGTTTATGGAACTCTTTGAATGCAGCATAAATGATGCTATTGGAAGCTCTTGGAAGCACCAGGATACCTAATGCAAAGAATATTCTGCTCCTTAGAAACTGTGCCAAGATCTAAATACAAAGTCCCACTGCAGAGAGACACTGAGAATCTTTCTGCATTGGTCAGGATTTTTTCAGTTGACTTACAGGAAATCTTAGTTCAAGTATTTCTAATTAGTACTGGAAAGCTCTGGATGCTAACATCACTTGTACTGAATTCATCACATCAGTTGTCACAGTCAGCTGTCACAGCTTCTACTGCAACCCAGGTCTCATTAAGTGAATAACACTTCTCAGGATTATGAAACTTCAGAGAGGAGATGTCTTAGAAGTTTTGGCCTGTTACTTGCAAAGGGAAGTCAAGAAAATCTCTACCAATAATGATGAATTCCCCCCCTCTCCAAGGAATACTGTCTTGAGTCAGTGGTTAACAATGTCAGCCTGTCTGGATACTGTGCAGCAAGGGAGCACATAAGAAATATAGCCCAAACTTAAAAGAAAAAGAAAAGGTGCTGGCTTCAATAGAAGTCTCCATTGTTGTCAGGTTTTTGTGCATGTTCCCTGAAACATTGTGAGCTATACTTAGTGTTACAAGTCTGTTGTTATTTGACAGTTCTACAGAGAGACCTGTGTGTGAGGATCTCAAACTCTCTAAAGACGTAAGCCATCCATATGGTTAAGAAATAAGATCTCTCTAAGGAAGACTTTATTCCTAAAGCTTGTGAACACGAGAGTGCTTAACTATAATTAGCAGACCCAGACAAGGTACATTACTTTGGTGTATAAAACGGCACCTTACTAATCATGCAGAATTCCTAGAGACCCTCTTGTGCAATTCTCTGATCTGTTTTGCTGTTCCTGGGGCCTTCTTTCTCAGACTCACCTGATTCTTGTAGCTTGTGGCTTAAGTGCTTCCCAGCTGGATGTGTGTCGTGGTTTGGGAGAGCAATCCTCCCACCACGGGCAAAAATAACGCCTCAGACAAACGGATTGCAAAAGATGGTGGAAAGTTTAAATGGAAAAAAAAACCAAACACCAAACAAACAAAAAAAACCCCAACAATGAATGTTTTACAGAGAACCACAAGCACCATAACAAAAGAGAGAAATCCCAGAACATACCCAAGAACGTCCCATCCCCACCTGGGGGTATAACCCAAACCCCCAGGGCTCTTTCCTCCTCCCACAACCCAGCCTTGGGCCCGGGCAGGCCCAAGGGAGGCAGCTCACGCCATTTCACCTAGGCAGCAGCAGGGGATGAAAGACGAAGTGAAGACCCCACGTGGATGTTTTATAGGGGAGCAGGGCATTATGGGTATGGAATACCTGGTTTCCTGTGACCACCCCCCTGGGCTGGGCCCACCCCTTGGGACCTCCCAGATGTGGTTTGTGCAGTGGCATCCGGGCCAGCACTCAGCCTAAACCACCACAATGTGACTTAATGCAGATGTGTCATATGTGCCTTGCTGTTCGCACACATATGGTGAAGGAGAGGGAAAAGTAGGTTTGTTTTCCGTTTAATGAGGAACTCCTGGGTTTATGTGCTAATGCATTCTCTTCAGAATCATTTCCCTCTTCTTCTCTGAACTAGATTAGTTCTCCCTCTTGGAAGTCAGACTGAGGATTGAACAGATTTCCTGCCTTTCCTTGAGGTAGGATGTAATTTTTATAGTTAGGGGAAAGACTGGCCAGTTGCCTTCAAGTGGCAGGGGTGGGATTGTTTGGATATATTTAGGGAAGTTCACTGGAGTGAAATTAAGATTCTTTTAGGCCTTCTTGTATGTGAATCAACAGTATTAGAAGCTGGCTACTCCAACCAGTAATGGAGAAGTCATTCCACCTGTTAGCTCTTTCACTGATCAAGTATTAAAGGGGATAAAAGGCAATTACTTACTTTCCAAGTAGGGCAGCTTAGTCGGCTTTCTTCAGGCAGTTTAATGACAGCATATGAGAGCATAAGTAAATGAAGTCCTGTGTTGCAGTTAGTAGAGAGCTACATGTCTGTGTGACTGTACTTCCTTATTGGGAAAAAATTAATAAGAAGCATGCATTTGCTTTTATATTTTGTATTGTTTTATAATAATCCAAAGTGTGTCATTCTGAGCTCACACAAAATGTCGCTGATGTCTTGCTGTCTTTTTTATCCTTTCCTCCCTCTGTTCCCTAATGCTCCCATCATTTAGAGGCTTTTTGAGTAAAAACCAGGAGCTGTTACAGAAACTGTCTGAGAAGAATGAGGAAAACCTCCAGCTAGTTGAAGTTCTGAATGCTCTGTTTTTCATGCCATTTGGACGACTCCATAGTTATGCTAGGACTTTGCTAAAGCTTGCCACATGTTTTGAAGTGGTAAGCTTCCTTTGTTATCTGTATCTGAATAAGTGCACACACATGAAACTTTAGGCTCAGAAATAAATGTTAAGATAATTAGAAATAGCTTAGTCCTCAGAGAAGATACTTCCGACTCATGCTTGCTGCAGGGACGATGATGCAAGTTCATTTGCACAGTCTCACACCACAACTGCACAGATCACATGACAGGTAGAAACTTGGTACCCTTACAGAACTGATTTGTGTGCCCAGGCACTTGATTGAAAATACAATATTTTGATGTTTGCCTCTTGCTTTCCAGTTCCATCTGTCATTATTCCTGTAGCTACCCTTGACTGTAATACACTACTGAAAGTACTGTATGCATATTAGGTAGCCTTTTGCTACCCATTTAGACATAATTGCATTCTTTTGAAATAAACAATGGCTAAACAGGAACAGTAACTGTTGTCTTGGTATAAACGTGCATTTCAAGTACTACTCCTGCAATTACTGGCACTGCTGCTACAGCTTATTAGAATAGAATTACCAAGGTTGGAAGAGACCTTGAAGATCATCAAGTCCAACCTGTAATCATGACATTAAGCTGCAAGAAGGTAGATCATGTAATTGGATATTAATTACTCTCCTCTTAACAATCATAGAAGTTTTGTGATTTTTTTTTAAAACTCCCAGCACACTAACAGAACACACAACCAAGAAAATAAGGTAGTCTCTGATGTTACTTTAATAACCAGACCACCTGTTAAGCATTTGGTGCTGATTTAACAAAATTAATAGTTGCATTGCAGCTTGGTTACTGTTGTTGGTACAGGTGTTCAGATACACTCTCAGGTCTGTCTTACCTTGTGCCTTATAGGCATCTCCAGAATATCAGAAACTACAGGATTCTAGCTCTTGTTATGAGAGCCTTGCTGTCCATCTCAGCAGAAAAAGGAAAGAAGCAGAATACACACTTGGCTTCTGGAAGACCTTTCCTGGGAAAATGACGGTATAATGACATTTGTCAGTCCATTAGCAGCTTGAATCTCTTGCTGTTAGTGTTATGTCCTGTGTCTGTTACTGACGCTATTGTCACAGTTGTGCTTCTCATTTTTCTAATTTGTGTTGCTGTAGTTCTCTTTAACGTTAGAAAGGTTCAGTCTTTGCTGTGAAATACAAAGAGCACTGACCTTAAGTCACAGTGAGAAGGAAGCTGCTGTAATACTTACTTCTATTGTTTAACCCTTCCTGTAGGATTCCCTGAGAAAGCCTGAGAGGCGTCTGATCTGTGAAAGCAGCAATCGTGGGCTCTCCCTACAGCATGCTGGAAGATTCTCTGTGAACTGGTTCATTCTCTTTAATGATGCTCTGGTGCATGCTCAGGTAAGCCACCATGTATCCAGAAACAGAACCTTAACTCTGCATCAAACAACACAACATATTTTTCATATAGTGAAAATAAGTTTGTTGTGCTGTAGTGTTGCTTGAACGCTTAAAAGAGGCATTTTTTTCATGTTTACAAGTAAGTTTGAGAGTTTGTACTTTTGGTGGTGTTTGATTGCTCTGGCCTTGTGGCTGGCATGGTTTCTTTTGGCTGTTTTTTGGGAAGGAGCATACAAGAAACTTGCAGTGCTCAATTTTCCCTAGTCTTCAAAGAAGGAAAAAAAAAACACAACAAACAAAACAAAACAAACCCAACAAAACCCACTGAATAGTTTGAGGTCAAAAAGCATGGGGCAAGGGTAATGGTTCAGTACCTGATGAAGTTTCCTTTCTCCTTTTCTTTGCCTACAGTTCTCAACACACCATATTTTTTCCTTGTCCACACTGTGGGTAGAAGCTCTTTCAGAAGAAGCTGGTAATGTGTGAGTATTCTTGCTTGTGATGTCAGGTATCTTGAGAGGGTGGATGAGCATTTTGTAACAGATTATTGTAGACAGGGAGCAGAATAGGATGGATGCAATAATGCCTACTCCTCTTTCTTGTTTCAGAAAAATTATTATTTCTGTCTTAAAAAAATAGTTGTGTAAAAATGTTTGGGGTGACCTTATTGCTCTCTACAACTACCTGAAGGGAGGTTGTAGCCAGGCAGAGGTTGGCCTCTTCTCCCAGGCAGCCACCACCAGAACAAGAGGACACAGTCTCAGGCTGCGCCAGGGCAGGTTTAGGCTGGATGTTAGGAAGAAGTTCTACACGGAGAGAGTGATTGCCCATTGGAGTCGGCTACCCGTGGAGGTGGTGGAGTCACCTTCACTGGAGGTGTTCAGGAGGAGACTTGATGGGGTGCTTGGCTGCATGGTTTAGTTGTTGGGTGGGTTGGACTGTTTGATGGGTTGCACGCGATGATCTTGAAGGTCTCTTCCAACCTGGTGTATTGTATTGTATTGTAATTGTCAGAATAAGGGAGGCAAGAGGGAAGTGAGTAGTCTTTCCTGCTGCTTACTTTCACTGCTGACTTCAATATTAGTGAATAGCAAGTGCGGTAGGGGAGGGAAGATACAGCATTTATGCTCTGAGCAATTTTGCCTTTTTCAGGATGAAATTTCACTAGATTAAAATATTTCCCCTCCCCCAATGTAGGAATGGGTTGAAGATTACAACACCAGAAGAACAGCTTGTTCTTGTTTCTTCATCGCCACAGGAAAAGGTAAGCATGCCTTCAGTGATATAGATGAGTTGTTTTCCCCTTCTGTGAAACCAAAAAGGGAGAATTATTGCCTAAATATTCACCTACATCATTCTGTGACTTAGTGTGCAGGGTGACTGTATATCGTGCTTGACTGTAGCACTGCTTCAATTTACAACACTGCACTGAGGAGTGCAGGGATGACTATTGCACTTGTAAAGCTGTGATTCCATGAGGAAACATGTTAGCTAAATTCTGTGATGAAACACTTTCTGTTGCAGAACAAGTGGCTGAGGGCAATAAGCCAAGCAGTGGATCAGGCACTGAGAGGGACTTCTGACTTAATTCTGTATGGAGCTGGTGGGAATGTGCCGAGACAGGAACCTCCTATTTCTCGCAGTGCCAAATACACATTCTATAAGGACCCTCGATTTAAGGATGCTGTTTATGATGGGAGATGGCTTTCAGGAAAACCCCATGGCAGGTAACAGCATTTAATAAACATAGCTGTTGGAAACAGATTGGCTGCTGTACCAATAAGTAGGATCATTCACAGAAGTTATTTGGGAAGTATGAAGTGAACTGATTTTCTTACACATGTGTATGGCTTTCTGCTTTTTCCCAGAGGGATCCTTAAGTGGGCAGATGGAAGAATGTACTCTGGGTCTTTTCGGACTGGGCTGGAGGATGGGTAAGATCTCACTATTTGTGTAGCCAGAGGGCAGGAAATACCTTGGAGACAATAACAAAGAGAAAATTAAAGATTTTGCATTGAATTTTACTGACTCGGGGTTATGTTAACAAGGTATATGTTGATCTCTAGATAGTCTGTCATTTATCCAGAGGTATGTGTGTTGTCTTCACAGACTCTGCAACTGAATGATAAAAAAACTTGATCTTTCATAAAATCCAAAACTAATTGGGGTGATCAGCTGTAGGATGGAGGAGTGTTCTGATTTTAGAATGGGTCTGTGATAAATATATGTATCTGCTCCTGTTACTAATGAAGTGTCTCAGATTTGTAGCTGCTCGTGCTCCATTGCTATGTGTTGACAGGTTTGGTGAATACAGAGTGCCAAACAAAGTGCTGAATAAGGATGACCACTATGTGGGGTACTGGAAGGAAGGCAAAATGTGTGGACATGGAGTCTACAGGTAATGTGTAACACTTGCTGATGCTCTGACCCTGCTTACCAAGCCTCTGTATATAGCTTTCTTGTTAAATTACAAGATTAAATTCTTGGTATTATAGTTAGCTTGGCTTATTTTCTGCTTTGCTCTTGTTGACTTGCATGCAATGTATATTTGTATGATGTTCTGTATTAGTATCTATTCTAGTGTTGCTATCACCTTTCAGTAATAGAGGATATTTTTTTTTCTGAGAGATACATAAAACCTCTCATGACCTTGTTGGGGAGAGAGTGGCTGCAAAACAAAACATCAAAAGACCAATTAAAGGCTCACTTTTATCCCAAATACACTTTTACTGTAGTTCTTGCTTGGTGTGGCCGTAGTGTAATACCTAACAGGAAAAATAGTTGATCTGTTTTGGGGGGTAAAAATTAAAACAAAAAACCCACAAACAACAACAACACAAAACAAACAAACAAACAAAAAAAACAACCAGAGAAAAGCAAACATACAACAAAGAAACAACATACCAAAGCCAAACAAAAACCAATCAAACAGAAAACACTCCCAAAGAATTCCAAACCCAGCAACAAAAAAGCCAAAGCACAACAGAGAGGTAGATTATAGGAATTTTACTTTTTTCCCTTTATAGCTATGCTACTGGTGAGGTGTATGAAGGGTGTTTTCAGGATAATATGCGTCACGGTCATGGTCTGCTACGCAGTGGAAAGCTGACCTCTTCCTCTCCCAGTATGTTTATTGGACAGTGGACAATGGATAAGAAGAGTGGTTATGGAGTTTTTGATGATATTACAAGGTAATGCTTCAGTTCTACAAATCTTTAAAACACTGGCATATTGTACAATTGTGAAAATAGGAGGGAAGGGTTATTGCCAACTGGTCATTTGGGAAAATGAGACTTTGCCCTGTTACGTTTCTGTCCTGGTAACTTGTGTGCTGCATTGGTCTCTCAAGAAACCTTCACCAGGCAGACATGCTTGCAGTTGGCATGATGAATCAGACGAGCATCCTGTTTGAATGTGGATCCAATCAGCTGGAAGATACCCCTGAATTTATATTGATGGCTGGACTTGTTCTCTTTATTATGACCATAATTTTTCCATGGTAGTAGAAGGAAAATGCTCTGTGTAAGCAGCATTCTATTAAATTGGTCATTAGTTTCCCTCTAAAAGCAAGCCAAAAAAGGTCCTTGACAAGTTAATATTAGTTTATTACTTGTAGAGTGAAAACTTCTTGTTATTACAGAACAAGGGGAAAATAGATGATTTCAAAGTATTTCAGACTTGCATGTAGTTTCAAACGCTCTAGCATGACAAGTATTTAAAATAATAATCTGCAAGGGCCTGGTGTTCACTTGTGAGCAGTCTTGTCTGATTTTTCTTTTTTTTTCTCCTGACATGACCTTTGTTAGGCTATTATCAAGGGTCTTTCTGCAACATGATCTGTTTCTTTAAAATTTTCAAAGTGTTATGCATGACTTTACAGGTCTCCCTTCTATTCCTCAAGTAGAACAGATTGGTTTCTTTCATTTATTAACCTCTCAATTGGAGTCATCCAAGTTTAGATAAAAAAAAAAAAAGCCTTGGTGAAAAATCAGCTTAAAATAAGCTTCTTGCATCTTTTCTAAATAACTGTTAAATACATAAGTAGATACTTGAAAAAGGCAAAGATCCCCTTTTATATGCAATTTAGATCTTGAATAAACCAGATCCAGACCAGATAACAAGATCCTTGTTTCTATTGCATTGTAGCTACTACTCAGGTTTCGTTGGATTGGAATTGGCTTTAGCAGGGCTTCAGCATCTGGAAGCTTGCTTGGATGGGGCCAGTTTGTAATGTGAATTGTGAAAGGAAGTTCATTATAGTTATTTCTATCAAAAAGAGTCTTTATCTCCATGAATCTAGTGAATCTTGACAGACCTGAAGCAAGTGCTGTATGACTCTTTCCTAATGGTTTCTATGATGGTCAAATACTGCAGTAAAGCCAACAAAAGGATTTAAATATAATACTTGCATTCTTCCTACTTAATTTTTCTTCAGAGGAGAAAAGTATATGGGAATGTGGCAAGATGATCTTTGCCAAGGCAATGGTGTTGTGGTTACTCAGTTTGGACTGTATTATGAAGGAGCCTTCAGCACCAACAAAATGATGGTGAGCTGAACATTGTTCTCTGTGCTATAGTGACTTTTCCTCTGTGTGGTGTCTTTCTGGGGTAGATGAGTGTATGTAGTGCTGTGTAAACCTGTGCTTCTCACCTTCTGTTTTCCTGGCTTTTAAAAACTGTCTTCTTTACTCTGCTCAGTTTTACCTGGGGCTCCTTCAGAAACTGATTTGAAAAAATTACTTGCTAGGGATTTTTAACAGCTTTTCAGTGTACTTTTAGATCTGCATTCTGGCCCTCTATTGTATTTACCGCTTTCTGCTCTTTATGATTCTTTTTATAGGGGACTGGAATTCTGCTTTCAGAGGATGACACAGTCTATGAGGGGGAATTTTCAGATAACTGGACTCTGAATGGAAAGGTTGGTATTATGGTTGTCATTTGTAAGTTGTTACTGTCTTAAAGTCGTCGTCTTTGTAGTTTGGTTCCTGGTGAATTTCAGTTAAATGTTTTTTATTATCTTCTCTCAAGGGAACACTGACCTTGCCCAATGGAGATTATATTGAAGGTCTCTTCAGTGGAGAATGGGGATCTGGTATAAAAATCACAGGGACCTACTTCAAACCTAGCTTGTATGAGAATGAGAAGGACAAACCTAAAGCACTGTGAGTGTTGAATAAGAAGTAATTTCTCATATGGTTCAGTAATACTTAAGAACATAACTAATGTCCTTTTCCAAAAGACGTATAACCTTATACATGTAAACCTATTTATAACAGATGCATTAGGTCAATTTGCTTAATTATCTCTGGGGAAAAACATGTTTTATTTAAGTCATAACTAGGATACTTTTAAGTAGAAGCAATTTAAATTTAAAGAGCAGTTGGTGAAATGTCAGTATTTGGTAGCCCCATACACAGGTTTATAGTACTAATAGTTGTACGGGTTTTGGTATCTTTGAAGCATACTCAAATTTCGGATTAAAATAGAAAACACAACTCTAATGTTTTTACATAGATTACTTCTCAGTGTGCTTCCTGAAGCATTCACTGGTAATTTTTGGCAGTGGTGACACCTGCAACAGGATGCAAACTTAAGCAGACCTCTGCTGAACTGAGCACTTGCAACCTTGGCAGCTGTCTACTTTTTATCCCAGTAGGGAGTCTATGAAGAAATGTCAGTACATGTTTGTGAAGACTGCATGCGAAATAAGAGTTTCATCTACCCGCTTCAGGCTCACTTGAAGTTGAAAATCTCCTGGTATAATTTGTGAAAAACCTTAGATCCAACTTTTTCTTTGTGAAACTAGAAGCAGTCTTGCTAGTTATCATCTCAAACATGGTGGAAAGGAATATTAAAGAAAAGTTTGACCATTTCTGACACTTGATTTAAATCAAGCTGAAACTGTTAAGTCTGACAACATTTATTTGCTTTACAAAAGCTTTTCAAAGCTCTACATTTCATTGTCTGTGAAAACTGTTCCTCTATAGGAAGAACAACACTTCTTGGTTTTCTTTTGGCCATAGAGAATCCCTGAGCACTGGCTGTCAATGAACAGATGGCTGAGCTGTTTACTCTCTACTTGCCCATCCCTAACATGTCATTCAGCATCATCTATAGATACTGGTTTAGGGGCAGATATCGTGTCCATCCTTGGTATTTATTTGCGTACCTATGCTATTCCAGGACAATCAGATATTTGTGATATAATTGTACTATGTCTTTGTTACATGAATGTGTCCTGAGCCTTCTGAATGAATATGAATGGTGAAGATAAGCCCAGTCAAGTGCAGTGTGTCCTGACGTCTTTAAAATAAAACCAATCATTCTGTGTATAAACAAACATTTCCTGGAAGAGTACAAGAAAGATTAAGATTGACTTGTTGAATTAATAAGGTTCATAGTTGTTCCCACGTGTAGGTATGAAAACATTTTAATCTTGTAATGTTGTAATATGTTATATAGATTGTTAGTTAACAAGGAGAAAAATAAGTGTAGCTTCTTGGAAATTCTTCTAAAAAAGAAGGTGAGAAATAACACATTAAATAGCAGGTTTTAGCTTTAGTCTTATTGATAAACTGGGTTCACAGTAGAGACTCTTAAGTATATCAGCTGAAATCAACATGAGCTGTAGGTGGTCTTCCTAGCTGAATGTTCTGTTTCCCCACTGTCCATTTTAACAGACTAACTGGTCATTTTGTTAGGCGGAAGCTTGGGATCCTGGCAGTACCTCCTGATGAGAAATGGAAGGCAGTATTTGAAGAATGCTGGAACCAGCTTGGTTGTGAGAGCCCGGGCCAAGGGGACAGGTGGAAGGCTTGGGACAACATTGCAGTGGCTTTGACTACCAACCGGCGGCATCACAAAGACAGGTTGGTTCCAAGAGAGTGTTGTCAGCAAGACAAGGGAAGCGTTGAGAAAACCTGGAATTGCACACTAGTCGGAAGTAGAAAACTAAAAGTTCAGTTACAACAATGAATCCTAAACAAAATCAGAGCTCTTAGTAGTTTGCACTATAACCCTTCTGAGGATATACTGATGTTTCGTTTAGTTGCTGGCTTCAAAGTGTTTTTCCTGTTGTATGACTCAAATAATCCGTACAATGTCTCTGTCATTTTTATAACTGCAGCCCAGAAGTATTGAACCGCTCGCATACTCAGACACTGGAAAGTTTGGAATTCATTCCACAACATATTGGTGCCTTCACACTGGAAAAATATGAAAATATAAAGAAATATTTGATAAAGGTCAAGCTTGTTTTGTAGTGTCTTTCCTTAATTCCTTCCTTATTTGCACTCTTGTGACTTATGTTATATTCATTCATGCTTGCTTATAACTTCCTAATTTATTGAATTAAAATCTACACCTAGGACTAAAATCACTACATATGTAATGGAATACTACCATAAAGTCAGTTTCTACTCAGTTGCTGTTTTAATTCTTGTATGTTGGATCCCAGCAAAATATCTTGAAATACTCATGAATTATTGCAAGTTAATATTACTGCACAGATGACTATTCCAAGTAGCAGCATAGTTTTTTGTATATTCTTGACTCCTCTTTGAGCTGTATTCAGCTAATACAGAATTTTTCTACACATGGCAACTTGTTAAATACTAAAACAATTTATTTGTACTGTTTAATTTTTTTCAAAGCCTATTGTTGGATCTCTGACACATCTGTCCTGACCTGACTGGCCAATTAATGTCTTTCATCTCAGGCTTGTGATACTCCTCTTCATCCATTGGGCAAGCTGGTAGAAACACTAGTAGCTGTCTACAGAATGACCTATGTTGGAGTAGGAGCTAATCGACGCCTACTGCAGGAGGCTGTAAGAGAGATAAAGTCCTACCTCAAACGCATCTTCCAGTTGGTTAGGTAATGAGACTCCAATTTTCAAGTCAAACTACTGTGTAATTAATGAAAGCTGTCTCGTGGACTCAAACTGTTCAGTGTTTATATGCAGTCCAAGTGTGCCAGTATCTTTACTGTTTTGAGTTGCTTATATTTCCTTAACCTTTTTAAGGAGTCTTGAATATTCTGTCCAAATAGAAGTCTACACCACAGTGTATTGCATACTACAGTGTACTTCAAAATGTGGCTGTAAGATACTTGCCTTGAATGTGGATATCCATGCTCTGAAAAGCCTGTTCAAAGGGTGCAGAAGATGGGGATGAGGACTTGCAGCATATTCTACTGAAGTTCTTACCAGTGGATTAGCAATGTTCCCATGATGTGTTTGCTTAATTCTTGAGAGCAATTACAGCTTTGATTCAGTCTTGCCAATTTGAAAGAACTACTCCAAATTCTTAACTGTTAATAGCCTTGTTGGGAGGAAAGATATCTTTGGCATTGGAGAGGTTGGCACCACCATGTATTATTTCTGTTGACTCTTCTCTCCAATCTGGCTTTTTAGAAACTTATTGAAATGAAATTCTGTTCTGTGTATTGCCATTTAGGTTCTTGTTTCCTGATCTTCCGGATGAGGGCAGCACAATTCCATTTCAGCCAACGGAGACAAAAGGAAGGCGATCATTTTGCAGTGGGAAATCTGACTCCAGATCAGAATCTCCCGAGCCAGGGTACATAAAATAGACAAAGAAATAAAAAGAAATGAAGGCTTAATTTTATTTCAGCTTGCAGCTTTTTGTTGAGTGGGGAAAGAAAGATAAGCACATTTAACTTAGGGATCTAAGTAGATCTTTTGGGTTTGTTTCCTTTTTAGGTGTGGGAGTTCTTTTGGGGGGGTGGTTTTTTTTTATTTGGTTGTTCTTTGGTTTGGGGATTTTTGGGTTTTGTTGGTGGGCTTGGTTTTTTTTGTTTGTTTGGGGGTTTTTGTTTTGGTTTTTTAATCCATTTCATTTTGTTGTGGGTAAAAAGTTCAGGCTTCAGTGTAGGCTTGAGAAAACTATTTGGGATATAAGCACTGGGTGTGATGCAGGTCCATTGCACATACACTGTGTCACAAATAGCCAGTCACATGGAGCTCACCCTTGAAGTCATCCGTGTCCTGTCCACAGCAGTCCCAGGTGTGATCAAAACAAGCAAGAGGGACCAGCAGAGGTAGCCTACTGAGAAAGGATCCAGTGACCTGTGTAGATGGTATTAGTAGGCACCTCAATTTCAGGTTTCCCTACTAGGATTGCAGCTTGATTGTAAGTACCTACTGAGTTTATGGAGCCCAAAATGTGAGTGGATCTAGGTCAGGTAACTTGGTGATTTTTTTAGCCTATTTTCTAGACAGTGCTTTTGAAGGTAAAAATCAGTTTTAAGCAGAGTGGCTCAGAATGGGGGCCAAATGATCAGCATGAGGATACAGGTAAAACTTTAGTGTAGTATAGCATTCAGCTTTTACATTAACAAGGAATAGAGGCAATGTTCTGTTTAAAACAAGTGTACCACAAACCCTTGCACTGTTACCACTCCCCCCACCCCAAATCTATCTGTGAGTGGACTATAAAGGAAAATTACTCTTTTTTTTTTTTTTTTTAACACAGATAATATTTGATGAATTATTATTCAGTAATAAGCTTACACTAAACAAAATATTTGCTCCAATGATTCTTTTTCTTTGTTATAAATAATTAGGTTTTTAAAAAGTCGTCGTCTTCAAACCACCTTCCTCTGTGTTTGGGTTTTGTTTTTTGTTACAGCTATGTGGTAACCAGTTTTGGTTTGCTGCTCCCTGTGTTACTGCCACGACTCTATCCTCCCCTGTTTATGCTGTATGCATTAGACAATGAGCGTGAGGAAGATACCTACTGGGAATGTGTTTTACGTCTAAACAAACAAACTGATCTGGCTCTTCTGGGTTTTCTTGGAGTGCAAGTGTGAGTATGCTTCAGCAACAAAACAGAACTTACATTGTGGCATATCATTTATAAAGCGAATGAAAAACCTCCTATTGACTTAAATGACTTTGTTGATTAAAATGTATCAAAACATATCCTCAAGCTAGTTAGTGTGCTTGAAAGTCTGAATTAAAACTTCCCTCTTCCAAAGGGAGAGGGAGTTGAGGGAGTGATGGTGGAGATTGGCATTACTACAGAACCAGAGTGAGACATTTCAAATTAGGCAATTTTACATCTCTGTGCTAGATGTGGTAGATCCCAGAGAAAGAGTTGTATCTCACAGATGATGATGACTCATTTCAGAAGGTGAAAAATGCCTTAAGAATATGCTTTCTCAATAGACTGTGGTGGATTTTTTTGCAGGAAATTTTGGCCAGAAACTGTATCCATCCTTGGAGAGAGTAGAAAGGTATGTATGTTGGGCCTTGAAATACAGTATGCTTTTCTCAGAGCTTTTTTCAAGAAGCTGAGATCATGAAGTGGTCAAAGAAGTTTTGACCAATCTTTTTGCTTAAAAGATGATATTTTATCTTGTTTCCTTAAAATTTGTCTTCTATTTAAGAACTACATGAGTGATTTCTTCCAGTCACCATCAGTCCCACTTTGTTACTTACTGTCTTACTCTGTGATGAATTTTACTTCAAGAAAATATTTGCTTTGTCTCTGTTTGTAAAAGTGTGAGACCAAAAGTCTAGCAAGGAAATTTTCAAGCTGCTTGGGAGTTACTGGTTAGAAGAATTGTGGTGTTGTTAATCATTATCTTATTAAAAGTAGCTGAAGGCTCAGATGGTACTAGTGTAGTACTGAACCTTTGTGGTCCAGTAGAAGCGGTTTAAAATTCACCTATTTGAACAATTTTAATGTTTACAGTGTACTTCAACTCATTTCTGTTTGTCAGTGTACTGTTATTTGAAATGTTCCATTTCTTAATCATTCAGAGACTCCTGCCTTCAGGTCACCTCTTCCATGTGTATAACTGTGGTTTGTGTACATTCTGTAATAATCAGAAACACAGTTTTCGTCCTAGTAGTTGCTGCACACAGATGAGCTGATCTTTGATAAGAAATTGAGTGCTGCTGCAGAATCCCACCCCTGAGCATGTGGGTTCACAGCAAAACAAGTCCCTTTTTTCCCCAAGTTATGGAGATTCACCTGATAAAACATGATGCAAACCTTCACTCAGACTGGAAATGTTTTTAGGTACAAGGCAAAATATTTATCAGCTGAATCCTTCACACTTCTGATTATTATTGGTTTTGGCTATAGAGCCCAGGCCTTCCACTGTGAAGTATAATGTGGCATGGATCTTCTCTGAATTATGTAGTATGTGATGCTCTCTGCAGCCATTTACCATATTTGCTGGGTCACTTCTTCAGTTAAACAGGATGGATTTTAGCCAAGACATCACATGTATCTGCTTCTTTCCTCTGTCCTGTTTCCTAATTTCTGTGAATTTCTTTTTCCATCCATCTGTTCTCTACTTGCTTCATTCAGGAAAACTTAGACTCTCTATGTATTCGTTTCCATTTGCTCAAACCTGAGTCTTTGATTGTTAACTGCTATGACATTTTAGGTTTCAGCCATTCCAAGTCTTAAAGTTCCCTCTTGATTGTTAACCGTTCAGATTTAATAATTCTTAGTCTTACTTTACCTGAAAGATACCAAAAAATCTGATTCTCATAACATACCCAAGAATTCAGTACAAGCTTTTCTGAATTTTAAATGGAACTCTTAAAAATTACACATAGGCAGATTTCCTGGATGATTTTCTTTGCTCTGGAAAACTGAAGGGAAAGAGAAAATATTTTATGTCTATGTCACATGATGCTCTGCTTTTCTGCTGAATGGGGGGGGGTGTGTTTTTAAACCTGGGTGATTAAATCTTCTTATGGTTACACAGGTATCATCAAATACAAAAGATGCCTGCTTTGCCTCTGCAATTGAGTGTTTACAGCAAATCAGGTAATTCTCTGAAATTTGTCTTCTAGTGTTTTACTTTTCCTGCTACAATCAAGTCTGCTTGATTTCAATCCTTCACCCATCACCTTTTCTATGTTCACCATCAGAAGACAGGCCACCAAGACATTTCAGAGTTCTGCTAAAAATATTGGCAAATTCTGCTAATAAGGATTTTTAAAAGGATTTTCCCCCCTTTCCCACCATGTTAAAATATCTTAAAACCATGGAGACAGTCTCACTTGCATTACTGTGCCTCGATCCCCTCATTATAGCCTGGGCTACTATGCAGGCTTGATAGCCATGGCTGGTTTGGTGTGAATGATCTGGCTTGGCTTCCTAGACAAAGCCATGCTAGCTAGCAAATTGTCTTCCTAATTTATTTCAATCTATATCTTCTTGCTGTTACTCTATTCTGCTTCTACTCTCCAAATAGTACCACGTTTACCCCAGCTGACAAGTTGAAGGTGATCCAGCAAACTTTTGAAGAGATCTCTCAGAATGTACTTAAGAGTCTTCAGGAAGATTTTCTGTGGTCCATGGATGACTTACTTCCTATTTTTCTCTATGTGGTGCTACGAGCCAGGTAGGTACTACGAGCAGCATCAGTCAAGCTGAGCCTAGGGAGTGTGAGTACTTTTACCTGTATTAAACATTTCTGCTTCTCATTACAGGACTAATTGCAAGCTTCTTGTAACTTATCAAATTTTCCACTGTGGATGTTTGCATTGGCCTTAAAAATTTTTGAGCAGTTAACAGTGAAATTGCTGACCTCAGTTTAGGAAGGATGTTGTCTTGCTGGAGTGTGTCCAGAGGAGGGCAACAAAGCTGGTGAGGGGTTTGGAACACAAGCCCTATGAGGAAAGGCTGAGGGAGCTGGGGTTGCTTAGCCTGGAGAAGAGGAGACTGAGGGGTGACCTTCTTGCTCTCTACAACTACCTGAAGGGAGGTTGTAGCCAGGCAGAGGTTGGACTCTTCTCCCAGGCAGCCAGCACCAGAACAAGAGGACACAGTCTCAGGCTGCGCCAGGGCAGGTTTAGGCTGGATGTTAGGAAGAAGTTCTACACGGAGAGAGTGATTGCCCATTGGAATGGGCTACCCGTGGAGGTGGTGGAGTCACCTTCACTGGAGGTGTTCAGGAGAAGACTTGATGGGGTGCTTGGCTGCATGGTTTAGTTGTTGGGTGGGTTGGATTGGTTGATGGGTTGGACGCAATGATCTTGAAGGTCTCTTCCAACCTGGTGTAGTGTATTGTATTGTATTGTAAAAGCGTATTTTTTCCGCAGCATTGTGTACAAAAACCAAGGAAATTCTACCATCTTTTGTTCACCTGTTCTCTTTCCTTCTCCCCCATGTGACAGGATAAGGAATTTGGGATCCGAAGTGCACTTAATCGAAGACCTGATGGATCCATATCTGCAGCATGGGGAGCAAGGCATCATGTTCACTACCTTGAAGGTATGAAAATTATTCAGGGTTATTTAAAATTTTCTCTGGAGATTTATCAGCTTAGGCCATTGTATGAACATCAGGTTGCAACTTCTTTGACTTACCTTTTTTTAGCTAGGTTTAACAAGGAAAGTTAAATTAGAGCTTATGATAACTCAGCAATTGCAGGCACTGCTAACAAAATGATGCAATGTGCAAATGTACTTTATTCAAATGTAACATTGGTCCTTGGTGACTGATCTGAATGCTCACCTGGAGTTTGTCATTGCCTTGCAATGTAACAAACCTGAAGTGCTGCTTTGGAGGTTAGCTGTTCCAGTAATGTTTAATCTAACATTACATCATAGAATCAATAAGGTTGGAAAAGACCTCAAAGATCATCAAGTCCAACCTGTCACCCAAGGCCTCTTGACTACTAAACCATGGCACCAAGTGCCACATCCAATCCCTTCTTGAACACCTCCAGGGACAGTGACTCCACCACCTCCCTGGGCAGCCCATTCCAATGGCTAACAACTCTCTCTGTGAAGAACTTTCTTCTCACCTTAACATACTTCAGGAAACTAATTTGGAAAAAATCCCCCTTTTAAAATTACTGTGCCACTCTCCACATCCTATTTATTATTCTTCTCTTTTTAAGTATGGGAAAAGGGAAGCGAATCTGTTTTTATGAATATCCTGTTGTACTCTAGGAAATGGAAATAGGTTGCTTGGGTACCTCCACACTGTTCAAAGCGTGTCTTGTGACAGCTGTGTGGAGCTTCTTTGTGGGGTTGTCTTCTAGGAAGGCCGTTAAATCTGAAATTTAATAATAAACTGAGCTGCTAGGTGAACATGACTCTATTTTCTGTCTTTGTAAAAGGGAAACAGTTGCGGAGGTTTTTCTTAGACCTATTAATTTTGTAGAGCTTCAAAAAGGGATAGTTTGAGTTGCTCAAAATTTATCAACAAAATAAGCAGAATCTTATTTTCCGTGAGTGAAAGCGTTGTCTGAGATGTTTGTATTAAGTTTGTGCTCATAGAATCATAGAATTGTCAGGGTTGGAAGGGACCTCAAGGATCGTCTGCTTCCAACTCCCCTGCTATGGGCAGGGACACTTTCTGCTAGATCAGGCTGCCCAGAGCCACATCCAGCCTGGCCTTAAAAACTTCCAGGGATAGGGCTTCCACCACCTCCCTGGGCAACCTGTTCCAGTGTCTCACTACCCTCATGGTGAAAAACTTCCTCATAACATCTAATCTAAATCTCCCCTCCTCTAGCTTGGAACCATTCCCCCTAGTCCTGTCACTACCCAACATCCTAAAAAGTCCCTCACCAGTTTTCTTGTAGGCTTCCTTCAGATACTGGAAGGCCACAATAAGGTCTGCTTGGACACTTGTCTCCAGACTGAATGACCCCTACTCTCTCAGCCTGTCCTCATAAGAGAGGTGCTCCAGCCCTCTGATCATCCTTGTGACCCTTCTCCGGACACGTTCCAGTACATCCATATCTTTCTTGTAATAGGGACTCCAGAACTGGACACAGTACTCCAGGTGGGGTCTCATGAGAGCAGTGTAGAGGGGAAGAATCACCTCCCTTGACCTGTGGGCCACACTTCTCTTGATGCAGTCCAGGATATAATTTGCTTTCTGGGCTGCAAGTGCACACTGGCAGCTCATATTGAGCTTCTCATCCACCAGCACCCCCAAGTCCTTTTCTTCAGGGCTGCTCTCAAGCCAGTCACTGCCCAGCCTGTGTCAGTGCCTGGGATTGCCCCAACCCAGATGCAGGACCTCCCACTTGGTCTTTTTGGACTTCATGAGGTTGTCATGGGCTCACCTCTCCAGCCTGTCAAGATCCCACTGGATGGATCCCTTCCCTCTAGCATGTCAGACACACCTCACAGCTTGGTGTCATCAGCAAACCTGCTGAGGGTGCACTCAATGCCACTGTCCATGTTAACCAACAAAAATGTTAAACAAGACTGGTTTCAGTACTGATCTCTGAGGGACTTCACTTGTCACTGGCCTTCACTGGACATGGACCCACTGACAGCCATTCTTTGGGTGCAGCTGTCAAGCCAGTTCTTTATCTATTGTGTGGTCCATCCATCAAACTCGTATTTTACCAGTTTGCAGATCAGGATGTCGTGCAAGAGTGCTGGATCCGATGCATATTTGAATCAGTGCTGAGTGAAAAACTGTCAGCAACAGGTCAGGGTATTTATCTAGGTGTTAGAAACCTTTACTTTTCAGTTTGAGTGCTTTTAAGATGCTTAATCTTTGCACCTCTGTCCTGTAAGACAATACATTCTTTTTTGGGTCCTTTTGTTACAGGACAAAGAAAGACTTGTGAGCAAAAGCAGGTACTTCACCTTGGCAAAGCTGGAGCCTGTGAAAAGTATTCAGAGTCCCAAATCATGCTATCTTGTTTCATTAGGATTTGGACATAACTTGGAATTCAAAAAAATGTTTCATTGGTCTTTACTGAGTTTCCATGCTGGAAGATTCATGTGTTGTGTGTCACTGTATCATCACTGCTTGTAGAAAGCCTAGTTCTTTTTCTTGGATAGAATTAACCTTTTTGTGTGTGATGCTTTATCCACTTCTGAGAACAGGTATCAATGCTAAACTGAACTTTTTTTTTTTCAATCCAGGCATGTTACTACCAGATTCAACATGAAAAGCTTACATAGACCATTTACAACTGGGTTCTGTGGGATATTCAACTTAGTGGAAATTCATTGATGCCCACTTCCTTCTCTGAAATGACGCTTAGAAAATACTCCATTACAGTTCTGTGGTTACAGATGAAAATGCTCCGTTGTTTCATCTGAATTTTCAGTTCTATGATTGGGAAACTGCAGCCAGAGGCTATCTGTTAAGTGGTAATGAAGTGAGAGACTTGGTTTGTCAAGTACTTACCAAGAAAAAATACTAGCAGAAAGATTTTTTTACTCCTAAAAGAACAATGCTGCAAAAAGGCATGGCATCTACATTGAGTACATGTGAGAGTCTGGACCGCATGGCTTCTAAAGCAGTGGGTTTGTTTTTATTATTCTTGGTTTGTCAACAGAGACTTTTGAAGAGATTTAATTGCACCACTGAACCATTCAGTCTTCCTGAATTAAGCTATTACATTTGTTTATTTAAAAAATAGAAATATGTTAGTATTTATAATGGATAACCTATTTGTGTGTTTGGCTGTAAAGGTTTTGAAGCATCTGTGTTGAACAGTATTGCTGAGTGCAAATTATTCATGCGCTGTTGTGGAAATAATCCCACTGTTACGAATTTCCCCAGTTCCTGGAATTATAAATATGCAGGTATTCACCATTCTTTCTGAAATGAATGAAAGGCACTGACCACTTCAAATTTTGGCACTGAATTAATGACTTGAAATCCATAGTGTTCAGTTTCATTACCCTGAGGTCAGAGGACAAACACATACTGGAAGCCCGTGGGAGAATGGTAAAGTATTCTTGAATAAGCTGACAATGGATTAAGTTTGAGACTTTTGGCTGTTAACTTATGTGTAAGAGTGAATAAAAGCTGATTTTTTTGCAATTTTGAACATGTAGAGAACAAGCAATTTCTCTGGGGTATTTTTGTGTGTATGTGTTCTGTGGTTTGTGGTTAACTTTATTTATACCAATGACACTAGTGGATAACTTGGGTCTTGTGGGTGCTGTTCCTTACCATGGCCAGCTTAAAAAAGGGGAGTGAAGTATAGATTATAGAATGTTATAATGGCTTAAATTATGTCAAAACTACCATAGATGATGCTAATAATATTTTTTAAGTAGTAGTCATGGCTAGTGTATTGGCACCAAAATGGAAAGAAAATATATGTCAAAATACTGTTTTGAACAGTGACTGTAATGTAGCAGTTTTCATAATAAAGTAAAAATGATTGGTCTTCTGTAATTGATTATTTTCAGTTTTATGACAATCAGAGAAGGGGAAAGAGTAGTTCTGGCAAGATGACATTTAAAACTATTGTTATATTTGCGACAAAATACAGAGATAATACACTTCAAGTTTGCAAACAATTTTGTTAGCTTAGTCTTGGTTTTTATATTATACTGAATAATTTGAGGAGAGATAATAATATCATTAAAAGGGAAGCTATAAAAAGATGTTAATTGAAAAGGGAGAAAAAAACCCAAACAGCTAAGGGTGGAGAGTATAATGAAGGAACTTCAGCACAGACTTTTTTGCTAGAGTCTGTCTTCCCATGCAATCATCTCTTAGAATTTAATGTTTCTTCACTGTGAATTACGCAAAGTTGAGAACTAACAGTGCAAAGAATACATCTGCCTTTATGTATGCACACAAAACCTCTTACAAAAAGTAGTGGTATTGCACGTGAATTTAGCTTGCAGATTAATGTTAGGAGAAAGTCTGGGCTGGATTACTTTTTTTTTCTGATATATAACTCGGTTATTATCTGAAAGAAAATCCTAGGATTAAATGTGTTTCTGACACAGATTCTGTTTTGCATCCCGTGTGGGCTGTGATGTCTTAGGAAATTGGTATAGACCAGATTTGATTTGTATAGGAGTTAACTTGCAGGATGTCTCCAGCTGTTGTGGTTTGTGGGTTTGGTTTTTTTTTTTTTTCTTTCCTTTCCCCCTCCCCCCACCTTCTTGAATTGGAAGCTGAATATTTCTTATGCTATAGCAGAAATCCTGTAACCAGTAACTGAAGATTGGTGATCGCAGATTCACATTGTCATTGCAGGCACAGCAACTGAAGACAGACCTGAAGAAATGAGTGAGTTGCTGAGAACAAAACTGTTAAAGTGAGAGAAAAACTGTTCAAGTGAGAGAGAACTTAAAGTAGGCTTTTTATGCAAGAAAAGGGTTAAGGGGATTTGTTCTCTTCTCCTTGGTAATGAGTAGTTCTAAGGTTAGGTTTCTGCGGATTAGAAAGCAGAGGATGTCCATAGATTAGCTAGGGCAGTGAGGTTACTTGCTCTGGAGCATCCAGCAAGTACTCTTCCTCTCTGGAAATTCTGCATGAGCTGAACGTAGTGTATTCAGTGGTGTTTGCAGGTAAGGAAATATGTGCTCTACTAAAACCATTGTACTGCACAGATGCATTTCCCCTGTGCAACTGTAAAATTAGTTTCTACTCATAGCTACAGCAAAGCTAATTAAACTATATCATACCCGTTTAATTTCCACTACCTAAATATTAGAGGTTTATATGAATAGGGAGCAGGAGCTCAGAAGCTAATTTTTCCCTCAGTCCTAAGCTTCCCAATATATTCTGACTTGAATGGCAAGTGCTATACATCAGTGATTTATTCTGCCAAAAGTAGGTTTGCTTCCTAACTGTATTTGTTTCTAGAAGCAGTTTATGGAGCTACCTGTTTTGTTGAGATCTAAGTAAAGGAATGTGACTGATACGGGATTGTAAAACAAATCCTTTCTTTGAACTACCTAGCCAGATATTTCTAAGCTGATTTAATATCAATGTGTTGATGTTGTCAGGTGTTTGTTGCATGGTTCGGTGGGATTCTTTTTCTTAGTAAGCCCAGTTTGTTTTCAGTAAAGTACTAGAAGTGAATCACATGATTACATGCAATGCACCCAAGTATTCTTCTCTGAATGTGTTGCTCGGTGGTGGCATTTACCCCCATGTAAACAAGGTACTCACACCACCGCTGTAGCTGTAAGCTTTTGCCTCAGAGGAAGGCAGCATAAATCATCACTGAATGTATCTGATTATGAAGAGTAATAGCATAAATTGCTCCATCAGCAACCTTTTAGTATGTAGGTGTGATTATCTAAATGTCACAGAATGCCTTATCTGAACATACTCAGGGTTTTTTAAGGAATATGGTTTCAAAGGACAGGTCTCCACCTTTGTTAAAATGCATCAATTCCACTAGTATTTTGGGTGGTTTGGGGGATTTTTGGATTTGGTTTTGTCTTTTGAGTTGAAACACTTTCAATCTTAAAGCATGCAAAAAGCAAGATGACTTTTCACACTGACTAGAAAAAAGAACCTGACAGACTTCAGTGATGACACTAACCTAATTAAGGAAATTGAATGCAGAAAAAAGTCCTCAATAAGGCATGTCACTTGAGATGGGCTGAACGTCTCTTACTACCATTTTGTTGCCTGCTCAGTTTGTAGTGGCTTGCCACAAAAGCTTTCTTGGTGTATTCCTAATTTGTAGTCTTCAATCTGACAAATCATTAATTTGGACAAATTTCAAGATAAATGAGTGGTTTCCCTTGTTAAAAGTGTTCAATAACCTGGTCAAGCATGTTGACCAAAGTGACTTATAAGAGCAATGGAGTTCTGAATGTCAGGTTTTAGAGGCATTCAAAATTGTTCATTTCAAGCCAACTGTATTAAAAATAGAGCTTTGGTTCCCTTAAGACTCTGGCTTTGTATCAAGACCCTCTGGTCTGTCTGACAACTAGGGTCAAAGAATTGCATATTCTGCTACTGAAGGATGAAAGCCATGTAGCCCAAATTTAGAGCTGATGTTCATAGGCATGAGGGTGACTAACTCAATTTGACTCTAAATTCTGGCATGCTCAGGTGAAGAGAATTTTTTTTTCTATTAATGAGCTGGGGTAATTATGTGCAATACACGTGAATGGCAAGAACCTTACGCTGGCTGGGAGATTAGTCAGATAAGCCTTTTAGTAAGAATTTCCATCTAATTTATTTAGGTCCTGTCATGAGGAGACTGAGCTCTGGCCTTCTAGTCTGTGTAGACTGAAATCTTGGGAAATGAAAGCACAGTGGTAGTTACAAGTTTGTTTGAACTCCAACCTTTTCCCTTAACCAAGCAGTTTAGTAGATCTTTTTCTAAAGAAGTTCACAGAAGCAATATACTCTTTCATTCTTCTGGTAATGACTTACTCATCATCTATTGCTGCTGGCAGTGTTGAAGCCAGGCTTCACAGTTGGAAGCTGCTTTGCTTTTGTTGTGTGAATGTTCGAAACAGCTACTACTTTGTGAATGAGGTGAGCTGTCTTGTGAAGAATAGGACAGATTGTGATGCTTGAATGCTAATTGCATCAGTGTGAGCATAAACCCTGTAGTTTTAAAATGCAACAGTGGATGGAAGGATTGCTAACTCTGTGTTTATTATTAAACCTAACAGCTCTCTGAGGATTTCACCCAAAAGTGCGTGCAATCAACATTCAGTAGCTTTCCTAGACAAACTGTGTCCAAAACTTCTGAACACACTTAATTCCAGATTTGTCTTCTATGGAAGCAGTGGTGATGCTAGAAGCTACAAGGCTCCATGGGAGAAAAAAAAAATTAATTAGTCTCTCAAGTATTTTCAGGGGGTAGGCATATTGTTAGTATTGTAGCAGATTGAGAAATATTACTACAAATGTTCCTAGTTTCTGTTTGCAGGAAGATCCTCAGTGGCTTACATTAAAATGAAAAAACTGTTCAGTAGAAAGACTGTAGAATATTCTTCCTTTGACAGCAACAGGGTACCATGCTTGCTTTGGTTTAGTTCTTCCCCATTCCGAATCACTCTGCTGTGTAAGAATAGCTAAGAAGAAATAAATATGATCCAGCTTGCAAAGACTAAAAGAAACCTTGATGAAGGTATTCCTAAGACCATAGTGAAGATGGTTGTGGGTTGTGTTTTGAACTCTCCTCATTTAAAATTCTTTGCTTTGTGATAGATTTGTAAGAAATGCTGATTGTCAGTATGGTGACTGCCAGTGTGGTAGACATTACTTAACCAAAGCAGGTCTTAAGGTTGTGGTGAAATTTCAATATGGTTATCATAAGAGAAAAAAATAGTCATCTATAAAAGATGTGAGGATTTTTCCTTGCCTGTTATAAGGAAATATTCCTTATACGTGTTTGCAGGGTCCCCCTGTACTTAAAAGGGCATACAGTCTGCTTCTTCGAAGCTAAATAGGACAAAACCATAGGAAAAGCCAGATCTAGACTTGGAATAACTGGAGTTTTATTCTGGAGAGGATTGGGCTTTGGATGGGACATTACCATAACTACATTCGGTTGAGAGTCGACTGGGTGGCAGAATATAGATAAAAGTTGTGTATACCTTCAGTGAACAGACTGCTTTAACATCACGTGTCTGGTAACGGGTGTATAGTAACCAGTAAAGCTGATCAAAGCTGAAAACCAGAATTAGATGTGAGTTGGCCAAACATTCAGCTAGGTTACAGAAGTTGTCCTAGCTAGCCCAGCTATATCTAGTAGGGTTTTTACTAATTTAGTCTTTTTGAGAGAAAAAAGATGGGCTGTTTGGGGGCTTTTTTGGGGGAATATATGTGATGAGATTTTGAAATCTGGATTTTTCAGTATGTGAAATATAAAATTAGGGATCAGGAGCTGGCTCCCTGGTCTGAATGTTTGGACATGATCTATTCTTTTGTCTTGGAACTTGCTTCACTACAAAATTGTCATCTGGATTCTGACTTGGGAATGTACAGTTTGGTATCTGTGTAGACAATAAAGCAAAGTACACATACTACTCTACATGGGAACCATCAGATGTCAGCAGGGTCTGTCTTTAGTTCTTGAAAAATCTGAGGGGGAAAAAAAAGGCTAGAGAAGCTTTGGAATTAGTAGTAACAATAGGAAATGGGGCTCCTGAAATGTAGCTAGGAAACTCCCTTTTAGGACCTAACTTGCAGATTGAGTACCCTCTGTTTGCAAATGCTTCTGCAACTGGATCCGGAACTAGGGATTTTGTTTCCAAAAAGAGGGAGGGACAGAGATCAGGCAAGCTGAGGGTTACCTGTTTTCACATTGCTGTTAAGTGAAAACTAGGAGCACCACTGTCCTTGATACACTTTGCATAGAGCTTCCTCTTTCCATGTCTGTATTATCCCACGGTAAAGATTTCAGTCCTACTGCTAATGTCTTCAGTAACTAAGAAACAGGTATTCGTGACTAGATTTCTATGGCCTGCTTTGTTAAATCCATCATTAGGCAGATCAGCTGAGGTTCTTAACAAAGGGTAAGTCAAACTCTTAAAGGAAAATAACACAGATTATTGAATATAGTGAAATAATTTCAGCTCAAAATTTAGTTGCAGTAAGGGAAGATCAAACTATTTTTGTTGGTCTTCAAAAGAAGAAATTAATAATTTTAAAAGCAATCTTTGGATTAGAATTTTGGTAAGATGTATCAGTGAATATCCTGCAGAGGTAACTTGAAATTAATTACCAATACTCAGTAATAAAGTGTTTGAATCATAATTTCATAGTTTCTGACATTTTTTTATCTTAATTTCCACTGCCTTTTGAAAGTACTTTTATGATTTCACAGGAGAGAGGAAGCAACTTCTAAAAAGAAGTATTAAGTGCAGTAAAAGTGACAGTAATGCCTTCTGCTTTCATCAGCAGATCAAGATAATAGTTGTCTTGTTTGTGCCTTTGTTTTCTGCAACAGGACAATCTAGAGAAAATGACTGTCTTTTTGCTTTGCTAACTTAGGAGATAAACTATTGTGTATGTAACAGAATTTGGTGTTGCTCTGTAGATCACCGTTGCCTGAGGTGGTCAGATAGTTGATGTTACAGGGTTTTTTTAATTTGCACTCTGAATCATCTCTAGCATGACCAGTTAAATATTTAACTCTTAAGAGTAATCTTACAATACTGGTTATCATGACAATAGCTTCAAACTTGGGTTAAATGTGATTTGAAGTTATATCAGATACGATGTAATGAAGATTTTTAATTACTTCAGAGATTCCTCATGCTTTGGACAGTGCACCATGTGTGTTCCCTGGGGAATTTCCATACTTGATTGCAAAGAAGAGTTCTGAGAATTCTCTGAAGCAACCTTGTACTGCATTGTTTCCTGTTGATTGGAGAGCTTCCCCCATTTTACTCTGAGAACATTATAGGTTAGGGATAGACTGTCACAGAATTCTGAGGGAGGGGAGGAATTTGGAGATGTTTAGGTTTATTTTTTGTATGTGAAAAGTTCAGTGTGAGATGAATATAGATTAATTAGTCTAAGCTTTGGCTTCCTGGTTTACTTAAAAATTCCTATTTAATTGTGAAAAAAAGACTATATGCTGGTTTTTTATAATGAAAGCTAGTATAGGAGAGGAGTTAGTTTAGAAAATAATTTACAATCATGGAGTCATAGAATCATTTGTGCTGGGAAAACCCAACCATTAGCCTGACACTACTAAATCTGCCACTAAACCTTGTCCCTAAGAACCATGTCTACATGTCTTTCAAATACCTACTCAACTACTTCCCTGTTCCAGGGCCTGACAACCCTTTCAGTGAAGAACTTGTTCCTAATGTCCAACCAAAGTCAGCACAGGATGCAGAGGTGACAGCAGCTACTGCCACAGCTTAGCACTAGATGAAGGAACAGAGAGGTCCCACAGCCCAAGCCATTAGAAAAAGCTCAACTAAACCCACATAGTGCCAGCAGCTCTCATGAGAGCATCTCCTGTGGATGGGCATTACCAGGAGCAACTGCAGCTTGACTCCTTCTTGGAGCACAGCAACTCTGATGGGCAGGCTGAGCATGGCATGGCAGTAGCTGCTTGCGTGGTGGTCACTGTTGATGCAGCAAGTGGCTTGTAGGCTTATATAAAAGGGAAGCACTGGAGGTCTGCCAAAAGGGTGGGCACTCACCTCTGATCCAAGACCAGTGCTTCCACATAGAGCACCCCTGGGATGTCTGATGCTTCCACCCAGACAGACCTAATGAAGAAAGAGACTTCAGGACAGGAGCTTGTAATGGGAGCACAGACCCTTTCCCTGGAGATAAGGGATGCACCTGCACAAGGTATACAGACTGATGTTCTCTTAAGTCACGTAACTGTGCTGCAGGAAATGGGTATAAAGGTTGCATAACAACTCTGTCATTAGAAGGAGATCAAGTTTGCCAGGCAGGACCTACCTTTCATGAACCCATGGTGACTGGGCTTGATCATCTGGTTGCCCTGCACATGCTGCCTAACGGCACCCAAGATGACCTGCTCTGTGACCTTCCCTGGCACCAAGGTCAGACTGACAGGTCTGTAATTCCCCAGATCCTCCCTTCAGCCATTGTAGATGGGTATCACATTTGTCAATCTCCAGTCAGCTGGGACCTTCCCACTTAGCAAGGACTGCAGGTCAATAATGGAAAGTGGCTTGGTGAGCACTTCTGCCAACTCCTTCAGTACCCTGGGATGCCTGCCATCTGTTCCCTTGAGTGATGTGAGAGAACAAGTGGAATGTGCTGAGCTTTGCAACAGAGAGTGAGTTGAGAGTTTGTGGGCAAGAATTAAGGAGCAGGCTAATATAGGAGACAGGTTGTGGCTGTCTATTACAGGCCACCAGATCAGTATGAAGAAGATGATGACAGCTGAAAGTAGCCTCATAATCACAGGCCCTGATGCTCGTGGGGTATTTCAATTACCCTGACATTTGTTGGAAAGGCTACACAGCCAGGCATACACAGTCCAGGAGGTTCTTAACAGTGCAGTGATAATTTCTTGACACAGGTGGTAGAGGAGCCAACAAGTAGAGGAGTACAGCTGGACCTTGTACTGACACACAAGGAGGGACTGCTTGAGGATGTGAAGGTTAGGGGCGGCCTTGGCCGTAGTGACCGTGAGATGGTGGAGTTCAGGATCATGTGCAGTAAGCCCAGAACAACAAGCAGGATCACAACTCTGAACTTCAGAAGTGCTAACTTTAACTTCAAGGAACTTCTTGGGCTTATTACTTGCTCCTGGATTTTTTTTTTATGTTTTAATTCACTGTGAGGAAAATTAGGAAAATCTTCGTGGAACAAATCCTTCAAAGACCTTAAATTCTAACAGTACTAGAAAGAGGGATTCCTGCAAAATCATGTCTCTGCTCTGTGAAAATTCAGTAGAAATTCTAGAGTTTTTCAATTTTAATACGGTGTCAGTAAGAGGAATTAAATATACTATGTTGTTCAATATGATTGTTTTCCTAGCTGTGTTGATGCAAATCAAGCTTTAAAACTCTTTGGGGGAAAAAATCATAACCTCTCTATGATAGTGCACTTAAAAAGCTGGGGAACAGAGTATGTACCAAATAGCATGTTATTTTAGATGACTTAACGAAGCAAGCTAATTATAGTTCCATGAAAGAAATAAAATGTTGCAGTTGAGGTTTGCCTGTCTACATTTTGGATGCTAGTTGGTAACTGAATTTATAGGTGAGGCTCATGTATTTAATTTATGCTTGCAATCCGTTGTGCACTTCAGATAGGATTATTTGCCCCCTTCTTTTAAATTCTGCTCTATTATTAATCTAAAATACCTGACAGTATTCTGATATGGTGTATTTTTTCCCTAGTTCAGCATCTGTCTGTGAAACCTACTTGGTGTGAATGCAGTACTCGGAGAAGTGGGTGGAATCTCCTTGAGTAAACAAAAAGATGGAAGTGCCAACACTCTGCAGTCAAGATAATGGTACTCATAATTTATGCATCTTTTTTTCAAAGAGAAAGAAAAGAGACAAAAAAGTTTTATTTCTTGCTTTCTTCAGTTCTTCTTCCACTGAGTCATGAGAGAGATAAACACATCTATAAGTACTACTACTTAGTAATTGGAATCATTCCTGATGTTTAATGGGGGTATGAAGTTTATTTAGAGAGCAACAGAAGAGGATACCTGGCATTTGTTTCTGGCTTGTAAAAGGGTCTTGGCAGCTGTATAAAGAATGTCTGATAACTGTAAGAGGATATTTTTTGCTTAAGAAAATTATTCTCTGTAGTTTGAAGGTTTGTGCTTCTACATGGGACATCTTGTTCTATTTGAGCTCAGTTTGATGTAGGAATAGTATTCTAGGAGATAATTAGTACCAGTCATCTCAAAAAGAGGCAACCAGTAATGAAGGAAAGATCTTAAGAAGTACTTACACCAAAGTTAATGTCCTGTTAGGTTCTAGGAGGTAGAAGAGAATCTTTTCAAGAAAATGGTGGGGCTCACAATCAGGGTTCACTTCTATAATTCTTAGATGTCTGCTTTCCACAAACAGAACATTCTTTTGATAATGATAATCTCCAGTTTTCCCCAATTTGGAAACTTAATAATTCTGCCTGGTATTTGAGGCAAAACTCTTGTCTGCAGAAACTTGGCAGGCAAGTACCCATCTAAATTCATGAATATGGAGAATATGTCAATGAAAGTGAAGCAGAAGATTGATCACACAGAAGTGTTGGTCTAGAGCTGATAGGGGAAACAACTATCAATGAATTAAAAAATTATGCTTAGGAGAGGAATAAATAAAGAATGGCTTCCATGTTTATGTTAGCTGTGTTAACTGGATGATAGCAGCTCATGATATTGCCTACGGCAGAGAGGACTTGGCTGTTCTGGGTCTGATGGATGAGATTTAGTTTTAAGAGGTTATTATTTTGACTTTGGCCAATGCATCTTCACAAACTTCTAGTGTTTTGGGTTTATTTCAACATTTTTCTTAGAATGTTGCTCATTGAAACATGACAAGTTTAATTTTGCAAACAAATCAATGCAAAGGAAAAGTCTCCAGTTACAATTGTTCTGTGTGATTACTTTGACACTAAAAAGCAAAGAGACAGTTCCACCTACCAAATTACACAGGAGTTGAGAACTTGGGCTCCTTTGACATGTAGTGAGAGTTAGGCATCCAACTCTTATTGTCACCTTAAGAACACTTATGAGCGTAATAAATCCAACTTCTGCTATTTGGTATGGTATTGTATTAGCACTGTTACTGTGTTTCTCGGGAACAGTGTCACACATATTAGACATGATTTGTTATTATTTCTGAGGTAACATTAAATTCCATGCTCTGACAAAAATCCACCATGTGTCTAGGCCTGACTTTGTCTAACATTTTATCTATTAGTCAACTCTTACTTTCTGCCTCCTTGAGATTTTAGAAAGACACTGGATTTTTCTTTTTTCCACTGTATTAGGATACTGTTCTAACAGATCAGGGGCTCCTTCCAAATAGTCAGAATGGTTCTGCCCTTTTCCTTGGATGTGTTGTGGGTGTCTCTGACAATGGTATGTATTTGTTAGGAATTCATTTTCACTAGCCATGTTCTCAAATGTCTGCACTTCTCAAGAGTGGAGAAAAGCTCATGGTCCCTGGCCCCAAGCAGTGGGTCATTCAAAAGGAAAACCTATAAAATGAACAAGCAAAATTTTGTTTACCTCTTTTCAGTAGGAGGTAGGAACTTGGACCTACACTGGTATGTGAGTGAGTCCCTGTGTGTTTTTCTCGCATGTCAATTGACCTGTGCTGTTGTTGACCTATTGATTGCAGGAAACAAGCAAAGCAGACAGGAATTAAGTGCATTTCTTGAAAGTATAAATTGAGGAAAGGTGCTTTTTGAAGGCCTGGGTCACTGTTTGGCTTTGGTTGGTCTTCTATTCATGCTGAAGTGTCTTGCGCTTTTCTGTTTCTTGGGCTCAGGTGTATCTCATGTTCTGACTCTAGTGCTACAAGAACTCAGTTTGCTTTGTAAAAGAGATGTCAATGGTGTTGGCATGTTATATGACCTGCTCAGATCTCGCTGGCTGCAAGCACTTCTAAAGGTACAGTGACATTCAGCTGTGAAAGCAAAGGTTTCCTAGAGGACAATTTTTAGGGCATGATAGCTACTTTATTTTACTCTATTGAGACAATAAATGCTTATTTACACTAGGAGCTGGTAGTCATAACATCAGCAGTCAAGGTGAACAAAACCACTTTTGCTTTAAAGGGAAAAAGAGAGTATTTTCTTTCATAATCTCCTAGACATTAATGCTCTTATACTTTACACGTCCATATTAAAGGCCAGGGGGTGTGGAAGCATAGGTTGAGTACACCCCTGCTCAGCTGCCTTTTCTATGCTTAAATCTCTGTATGGCTATGCATCCCACTTTTTTGCATGGATCCTTGAAAAATTCTGGTTTTCTGATTTTTGCTTACGTTGATCTGAAGACTATTTGTTGTTATACAATAGAGCTTTGGCTGATGTTCTTTGCTTGTGCAGAATTCTCTCTCTGAGACAAATTCTGTTTTTCCTGTAAGGAGGATTTCCAAAATTCTTCCATTTTAAAGAATTAAAACTTGCAGTGGATAAGAATGTCCATAAGGTAACTTTAAATACAGCATTTTATTTTGTTTTGAATCAGATTTACATTATTAATCATTCCTGCAACTAAAGGAAGCAAGCTGCAAGTCAGAAAACTGATGCTATCAGGCTATTAATAGGCCTGTGTAATCAGCCTTTCTTACTAGAAAATTCAACCCAGCATAACTGGCTAGTTGGATGCTGTTATGGAAAGACAATGAATTATAGACGTGTTGAGGACTGAGATTGCAAGCTCTTTTGGCTCTAGTTGGGGTGAAAAATTCCTAGAACTGCAATTTTGTTTGTTCTGTGTTCTGTATGGATCTATATTACCATGTGAACTGACCATATCATCATTGCACTGTCTTTTCTGTCATGGCATGCCGTAGATTTATGAATGCCTCCAACACTATCTTGGAAAAAGACCAGTTCCTGTCACACCACAGGCACACTTATTGAACCGTGAGGTAAGGCTGTGTATAAGTGTGTTGCTTTACTTGCTCATAACAGATTCTCTTCTCCCACAACTTCTAACTCTTACAATATTTAGAGAGGGGAGGGTGAGGAATGCATACAGCTGTGGTCAGTAGAATGCATGAGCCCTGGCCAGTGCAATGAACACTGAAATAACTTGTTTTAACCCCTGGTCATATGTTATTCTGGCCATGCACCAGTGCGGTTCAGCATTATGACTACATTCAAGCAGTCTGACATGAGGATTTTGAGAAGGTGTGTTTTTAATCTTTCTGGTCACAATAGCTGATTAATTCTTAGATTTCTGAATTAGTGGGAGTTAATGACTAGGTGGAGAAACAGACACTAGAGATGAAATTGGTTGAGGCATAGGAGAAAAAAAAAAAAAAAAAAAAAGCACACAACACTGTGCCTGAACTAAATTAAGCCAATCTGAGTGATACTATCCAATTCTAGAGCAAACCATATACATATGCTCTGAGTCATACAATGTGGGGGCTTAAAACTCACCATACCATAGTCCTCTAAATTCAGTTTAGAGCTTTCTGAATTAATTCTCCTCCAGAACCAGTCTCTGCGCTTTCTCGCTTACATTTATTAGGTGATAGAGTTACTGCGTGAAGCCCCTCAGTTTGGAGAGATCAAAGAGCTAAGACGACTACTGCGTGCTCCACATTTAAAGGCAAGTCCTGTGTATGGAAAGAAAGTTTGCTCACAAAGCTGCCTGCAATGGAAACAGATGGCCAGCTGTACACAAGAACTGGTGAAGGAGTTGGAGGAGACATAGCTTCCTACTCAGGAACTAACCTAGCTATGGAATCAAATGTGGCCTGTGTATCTGAAGTGCCTGCACTCAGCTGCATTTTTGAAGGACTATGCTTGAGAGAGATGTTTTTTACAGAAGTACATTCAGAAGTACAGTTGCTGCAGATGCAAATACAAGGGAATATTGAATTTATAAAATCTACATTCTTTACCCTGGAGCTCCAAACAGAAATTCTTCATATTCTGTAAGTTTTCTAGAAGAAGCAGGGAGAGGAAGTGTTCTTAAAACTTTATTTCACAATTCAAATTTCCATACAGAAAGAAGAAAATGCCAGTGTCTGAAAGGGCATCTATATTCACAAAGGAACTTACTCATTGATGATCTGTTTTGTGACCTCTTTAAAGCTGTTCTAGTGTATGATCTTTGCTTATGGTTGGTTTGCTTGCTTTTGTTTGTAACAGGCCTTGCTATCTGCTCATGATACTGTGGCCCAGAAAGATTTTGAACCAACCCTTCCACCACTGCCAGACACCATACCTGAAAATGAGGAAGCTATGAGGATTGTCTGCTTGGTGAAAAACAACCAGCCTCTGGTGAGGGAGCTTTCTAATGCCTGTCAAAGTCTTTGAACTTACACAAGAATTGATAAATGCATCTCATGCATACTGGTTTCTTGCCAGGAATGTCATAGAGCTTGTGTGCTTTTTTGTCCAGTTTTTACAGAATCAGAGGAGTTGGTGAGGTTGGGAAGGGCTTTAGGAAACCATCTAGGCCTGTTCAGTATGGGTACAACTAGAGCACGTTGTTCAGTGCCCTGTCCGCTTGCCATTTGAATATTTGCCAGATGTTTTTTATCTTGTACAATGGAAATGCAAATTGGATTGAGAGCTATTCTATTGAGCAAACTAGTAAGGAAAGGAGGAGAGATTGAAAGAGTCTTTAAAAGTAATTTTTGCCTATAAGCAGAAAATACTGTAACTAATCTGGTCTAGGAAAAGATAGCTGTAATAGATTTCTTGCAGTTAGTGAGGTTTCTTTAACATGATGGAAGCTGTAGACATTGAAGGACTTAGTACTAACCATGATGCATTATTTCTAGATCTATGCAGGGTTAAGGTGAGTGTATGTTTGTCATTGAAAAGATCAGACTTGTGATGTGAAAGGAAACTTACTGAAGATCTTCAATGATCAGTGTGTTTTTATTTTATTTGCCAGGGTGCCACCATTAAACGCCATGAGGTAACAGGTGACATAACAGTTGCCCGTGTGATCCATGGTGGGCTAGCAGACAGAAGTGGTATGTATAACTTGAAACAAAGTCATACCAGAAAGTGAACTTGGTGTTTGAAGTGAGAAAATAGCTTAGCCTCTACAATTTGTCAACCATTAGTGAGAAAGAAGATATGTACATTGGACAGCACTGTGAATAGCAATATCTTGCAATGACATTCATGTGAATGTGCTATGCTTGAGACTGAGCTGAAGAACAAATTCACTTTTCACTATGTATTATTGGCACCAAGATAAATCGGTTATGAGATTGTAGCTTGGGATATTCCTGATCAGTATAGTATGAATACTAGTAGCTTGTTCCTTAATGAAGAAATGGAAAACATTGGTAATCTACGATTTTCTAAAATAATGGGCTTTAAGGAACATGTAGCAGTATTTTTTTGGCACTAGTCTACTAACCACTTTGGTAGCATTAGTTGCTAAGCAATCTTGCAAGGAGTTTTCTTGGAAATGTTCTACTTAGTAATTGTAGAATAGAATGTGCTCCATGTTCCTTTGGAAATGTAACTAAAATGTAAAGCATCAGAAGTAAAATTGAACTGCAATCATTATAAAACAGTTCCTTTTAGTATTCTCTGGCCGATGTATAGAGAAGAATACCCAAACTAGACAATAGCTGATTGAGCTCCTACTTTGATGTTTTAATTGAGATGAAAGAAAATTTTAAAAATACTGTGAAGACTTTATAAAGGACAGAGTGGAGTCCCAAGACCTCCCACTGTACCTGGAATGTTTAAAGGTCTCATTCCAAGTCTCATAGTCTATTAATATAATGAGTTTAGATAGACTAGGTTAAAAAATTACTTCGGTAAAGGAACTGTATTAAAAACTCTCTGATAGTTTTAAGGCAATTAATTGATAGACTGTAAACATGTTGTATGGGGGAGGTAAAAGGAAATAAAACTAAAGCATGCAAGCTTCTTGCGACTCACAGAAGTCTGCAGGCCTATCCAGGGCAATATAGCATAAATTCAAACTGCCTTCAGGCATACCTGGTGTATGGGATTTTTAACACTGACTTCCAAGCCTGTGATATATCTACCTCATCTACCCAAGATAATCCATGATGTGATGAAACTTCTGCTTTCATCCTCATTTTCACTGTAGGGTTGCTGTATGCTGGAGACAAACTGGTGGAAGTAAATGGAGTTCCTATTGAGGGACTTGAGCCTGAGCAAGTTATTAACATTCTGGTATTGAATCTTTTTTTGAATATACCTTCCTTCCCCTTTATTGATTGATAAAATCTTTCTGGAAGCTCCATTCAGTTAGTATTCCACAAGAAAATAGTGGAATGGTGCTGTTCTAATCAGAGTCTGTGTTGCAGAGTGCGTGAGCTTGTAAACTATATACCTTGCCTTGCAAAAAAAAGGGCAGTGGTCTTACTGTTACCGGAATTCTGATAAGAAATCCCTATTACTTACTCGTCGTTTTGCCCACAATCCTTCAGGATTCATCACTGCAAACTGCTACTGACCGTCAGTGAAGTATTGCTACATTTAACCAGTATCATGTGCTTCTCTGTGTTATTTCCCTGTCTGTACTATTTCTAGGTATAAGAAATACAAATACTATTGGAATACCGAATTCTTAAATGTTTATATTTTTTTCCTCCCTCCTTTACATCTCTTAGCTAACCAGACCCTTCTGATAATTTATACAAAATTTCAGTTAAAAAGTTTATATTAATGTTATCATATATTTGTTATGAAACCTAGGTTTTGTTGAATTAAAAATATTTAGCAAAACTCAATTCTTGAGTTTCCTTTTGAAAATGATACAGTATTTTCACACTGACCACCTACATTCTGTTTGTAATATAGACATTACAATGACCTCAAAGCCATGCTGTGTTAGGCTTGTGCTGCCAGTGTTTGGTTGTTTGTGTTGAATACAGTTGCATTTTAATCTTTTTCTAATCCTTTAGGCACTGTCTCAGGGGACAATTATGTTCAAATTAATTCCAGTTTCAGATCGGCCTGTCAGCAACCAAACAACAGTAAGGGAGATTCTTTTTTCTGCATTGTTACTGCAGTTACCCCGGAAATGTCTCATGGTGTGATGCAGAGAAGTGGTGTTGCTTAGTTTATTGCAGTTCTTGGGGTTTTACTTGACTTGATGGTTGCTTACCAGCTGACATCAATATACTGCTGCTGAAGCAGTAAAGACAGTAAGATGAAATACAGTTGTGCTAAAGGTAATGAAGACATTTTCAGAGTGATCTGCAGGTTGAAGTAAATTTTTTTTTCATACTACATGTAAACCCTCTTTTTTTTTTTTTTTTTCCCTTTCCTGCCTTAATGAACAGATAGGGTTGAGGGGTTGATCTCTTTTTTAAAATATGACTTCATCCATGAATTGACCTAAGTAGCAGCAATATCTGGTCCTGTGATTATAAAATTGTGCTTAACATGGCTTCCACTGAACTCTGTTTTCTTTGCCAGCTCTATGTGCGAGCAATGGCAGATTACTGGCCATTGCAAGATCCTGCCATACCATGTGCTGATGCAGGTTTGCCTTTTAAGAAGGGTGAAATACTTCAGATTGTGGACCAGAATGATGCTTTCTGGTGGCAAGCCAGGAAAGTTTCAGATCTCAGTGCCTGTGCTGGACTTATACCCTCAAACCATCTTCTTAAAAGGTAAAGGAACTGTAATTTTTTCAATTTCATTTTTAAAAGTAGCCTGTTATTCAGATTTCACTACTTAGAGTTTTCAGACATTGCATAGCAGTATGATTCAGAGTGACATCTGACAGACATCATTCCTCTTTCTGTTCTCCAACTTCCTGCTTTCCTTCCTTTGTACCTCAGTGAGAAGTGCCTTATATCATCTAAAATTGACATGTAAGAAGTTTACAGCAGTTGCCTAGTGTCTATGCTAGTTGCTAAGACATCTAGTAAAGTGTAACACCTGAGTGTAAATTGAGGGCCCTGACTGCTTAAGGACCATCAGCGATGATTTTTTGGTGGTGGTGTTTTTTATTGTTGGTTGGGTTTGGTTTTGGTGTTGTGGGTTGTTTTGTTTTGTTTGTTTGTTTGTTGTTTTTTCCTGTTGGGTGGTGGTGGTGTTTTGTTGGTGTTTTGGTTGGGGGTTTTGTGTGTGTGTGTGGTTTTGGGGTTTGTTTGTTTGGTGGGGGGAGGGGATGTTGGTTTGGTTTGGTTTTACAAAATGGGGGAAAGGGAGGCAGATGGGGAAGAGTGGGATACTAAATGTATATTATAATGTCAGAGCTGTACCAAGAAACAGTTTGATTTTTTGTCTTGTGAGGCATGATTGACATCTTTGTCTTTGGTCAAAACTGAATAGATCAGACTAAAAAAAGGAATGGAACACCCCTCTACCCCCCAAAAATGAGCATGCTTGAGGAAGAACAAGGATCCCTTGCCTGTACTTCCAACTGCTGTAGCATACTTCAGTTTGATCCTCCAAACACATGTCCTGTCTGTTACACTCAGGAAAACATAAGGCCATACAGCTGTAGATGATATGCTTCAGTTTTACAATATGTCAACCTAACTAGGATCCATATGATAAAAGTTGAAACCAAACTCAGTTGTGATTAAGGCTGCAAGCAAGAGGCTTAGTGTACTAACAGAGGGAGTAGTACTACTACCCACAGCAGAAGTATACTTTTCTTCTTCCAGGTGTCTGTACCACAATGTGTCTTATCTTCCTGCCTTTAGGTATAAACCCAAAATAATCTACATCTGGGCAGCTTATTTGGAAGTTGCCTTTAAATAGTTCTGATAGCATGCAAGCTTTCTTTCAGGACTTTGCAGTGGGCTAAAACATTAGTAATGTTTCCATTCTTGGTGTCTTCTGGTCAGCTCAGTACTGCTGATCTTACGTGTAAAGCAGTGAATCTGACTGGAGCATAATGTGCTTGTGGACTGTTCTGTTTCTTATAACTGTAATAACATTTATTTCTATGTAGGAAGCAGCGAGAATTCTGGTGGTCTCAACCATTCCAGCCTCATCTCTGTTTCAAATCATCAATGCGTGAGTGAAAAATTCCTTGAATGGTAGGATGGGAAAGAAAGATATTGTCTCTCTTTCTACAGGTACTAAAATAGATGCTCATGCAATCCAGCATAATTCAAAGACACAGTCTCTAGAGCCATATTGTAACCTCCGAAGTGTGTTAACTGTGACCAGAAAAAAACAAATTCTTGATTGTAGTTGTACCTGGAGTACTGCTGGTGGAGGCTGTCCCCAGTGTACTTGGAATCTGACTGTGAAAGAAAGTGTGAATTTGTCTCCTGAAGTCTGTAAGATCTAGTAGCGCACTCTGAGAACAAATTCTGTCTACAATAATTAGATATGAGTAAGTCATGAGGCGGGAATTGCACTAACTTAGCTTTCCAGGGACACTGATCACAGTTCTGCACTGGAAAATACCATGCCATACATTTAGAATGTTTTTTTGTCATCAAAACTGTTGAGAAAAGGATAGATTTTTGATTTTTTTTTTTTTCTTCCTTCCCTTGAGATGTAAGATGAGCTATATTGCCCTAAGTTTGTGGTGACAATCCAGAAATTCTGTCAAGTGTAATTTTCTGTAAACGTGCAACTATTTCCACACAAAGTTTTCTTCCATTTTTCTTTCTCACATTTTTTCTATGTTTCTTTATAGTAGTATAAAATTAACTTTCATCTTCTGGTAATTCCTAGATTGAATGTGTTTCATTGCCTAGGTTTCTTCTTGCACTAATTAATTGCTTTGATCATTAGAGCTCTCTTTCACCATAATTTTATTGCATTTTAACTGCTTCAATGGGTATGCTGTGGCAGTAAGCACTGTGGAAGAAGGTAGGAGATCATACCTAGACAATGCTGCCTTCCTGTAGTGAGAATCAGTATAGCACATGCTTTTACAGGCTTTTTTAAAAGTTAGAAATGAGGCAATTTAGTAAATACATGTAAAAACCCCCGAGTTCTTGACATTTTGTGTGCTTAGCATAACTTAAATCAAGTGGTTTTTCACTTAAAACAGTAGAAGCTTATATTGTTTTAAAGTGGAAACTAAAGTTATGCATTATCTGCTAGGGAGTACCAGTTTGGATAAGTTGCTTTGAGGAAGGAAAGACTATATTTCCTATTATTTTTCTCCCTCTTTCTGTTTCATCTTCAGCAGCTGACTCAAAATTTCTTTAAAGTATGCATATGGGAAGAATATGGTTGACAGATGCCCTGACAATTGCCTGTTAACTGGAAAATAGCTTCTACTGGACCTCATATCTGGAGGGACACGCAAGAACTGGGCACACAGTGCAGTATTGTGAGCCCGTAAGATTTCCCAAGCCCACAGGATAGCATTTCAGGGAATTGATGTGGTCCAGGGCTGCAGAGAGATCTGAATCACTCTTTTCCTTATGTTCTTTGCAAAATATATAATAATAAAATCAAGCAAACAGAACACTTTCCATGAGTGAATCTTATTGGGAATATATGCATTTTTAAAAGCTACAGGAAAGAAGGAAGTGAGTGGAAAATTATTTTATGTCCTAGTAATACTTTAAATAAGATACATATGCAGTAACAGCCATGTTAAACCATTCATTATTTCAAAAGGAGAATTCAAGTTAGACGTATTTGCCTCTGTCTTTAAGAAGACCCTTTTGCTCACTAAAGACAGGGAAAATCAGTAAGTTGGAGTTAACAGTTAAAATCCTTAAATATGTCCAAAGCTGATTTGATCTTCAGATATTTTTTCTGATGTCTGAGTTCAGTCTTATAAGATAAGGAAGGGTTTTTTTAACTCCCCATGTTTTTCTGATTCAGATAATGGGTTTTTTTCCCCCTTTGTGTTGATCTGTAGAGGATGACATGCACATTGATGAGAAGTGTGTGGAAACAGGTAACTGAATTCACAAATTAACATCCATTTGTTTCAAGGCAGTAGCTACTTGAAGCCTTGTTTTGTTTCCCAGATAGAACTACTCACTCTGCTAGTGAACTTAATGGTAGAAAATCGTGTTTTTCATACTCTGGAAACCTCATCCTTTATTAGTGTAATAAAATGAGCTGTTTGCGGTTCTGGTGTAGTGTTTATAGTGAAGTGTTGTACTGAAAAGAGGGACCGTGCCAAAAATATCTACATGAATGAGATTCACCTTTGATTCTGGCTTTGGACTGTGGCTGTGGTCTTACCACAGTTTTTGTGTATTGTATATTTAGTGCCATAGATGATTGTAGTTTTGGAGAACCCACACAATTCATTGTCAAGACTTCAGAAGAATACATTTTCAGTCTCTGAGCAAGAATAGGGGGTTTATACATAAATACACAAGTTCTTCACCATAAGAGTGGTGAAGGCCTGGAATGGGTTGTCCAGGGAGGTGGTTGAGGGCCTGTCCCTGGAGGTGTTTAAGACCAGGCTGGATGAGGCTCTGGCCAACCTGATCTAGTGTAGGGTGTCCCTGCCCATGGCAGGGGCGTTGGAACTAGATGGTCCTTGTGGTCCCTTCCAACTGATACTATGATACTATTAAACATGAAGACTTAGCTTGACTTGCTTCCTAAAGCAGCACAGCTAATTCTTCCTTCTCCTGAGGTAATTCAGAAAGCTTTTAAGGAATGATGTGATCCTGCAGGACTGGGTGGAGAAAGACTAGACAAGTTAACTTAAATATAGTGAGCTGTATTATGCCACCTTAGTGTAGAGGGAATTGGAGAAAGTATGTATGAGACAGACTGATAGAAGCTGGAAAATTGATTTCTAATTCTGAAATTCTATGGAAGGAAAATAAATTAATTTCAATTTATTTAATATCTTTGCTATCTGGATTACTAAACAAGATGAAGAAACATTTGAGTCTGGTAAGTTCTTCTGACCTAACTCCAGATGCTTTGCTATAGTTCTGCTGCAAGAAATGTGTCCAAAGATAAGCATCTTAAAAGCAGATTGCTACTTTAGCTTCAGAAGCCATTCTGGCTTGAAAAACCATTACATAAGATCCTATTGTCTTAAGGCTTTCTCTTGCTCTCTGATTTTTACTTTAGTAGTAAAGTTTTTGTCCTGCTATGCCACAAGTGTGTTTCTTCTTGTGCATCAGTACCAGATCTGTTTATCAAAGCCTAATCACTTATACCCATGCATGCTGTGACAGGTATGGTCTGCACTGATGTCAGCAGATAATTGGATTACCATAGGGTAATGAAAGCCTGAATTCCCCCATGCCTGTGGAGTTGATGTGGTAAAGCACAGATCTGTTCTGGATTCCTAATAGTGTGCATGGCTGGCATTCAAGAAATAAAAATGCTTTTATAAAATTAATTATTTATGTATTAAGATACACAATCAGTGCTTTTTTTTAACCAAATACTTTTTGGGGTTGTTGGTTTGGTGTTGGTGGTTTTTTTGTTTTTGTTTTTTTTTTTTTTTTTTAATGGAACAGCTACCTATTTGCAGCATATTCAGAGTTCTGTCAAACTTAAGTCTTCTAAACAAATAATTTTTCCACTAAAACAAATCTACTACTGCTAAGCTTCTTGTTTATTTAGTAATCTTGTGGAGAAAATGTCATTCTGCATTAGACTTGCTTTTCTTGACAAGGTTCCTAATTGCCAGTTAGATCTTCTCCTTTTATCACAGGTGGTTCATTCTCTTCTACCTCTCAAGCAATATCCAAAGCTTTCTGACAGAACCATCAGGTCTGCAGGGAAGCCCTTTGTTTTGGGGCTAGGATGTTTCTGATAACTGCACTTATGGATTACTCCTGCAAATCCTATTTCAGTGCTGACTCAGCTCTCTGCTGTCTCCAGACAGAGGAATAAAGGTGCTATCCTACATTTTAAATTAACCAGTAGTTGAGTACAGCACTTACACAGATGCTGTAGATGAGTCTTATGCTCAAACAGGAATATTTTAGATATGAAGCCCGCAGTACTTGTTTCCTAACTGTCCTAAATACAATGAACAATGCTAGTTTGATTATTTTTTTTTTTTTTTTAAATTGTTTTCTTTTAATCTTAGTATAGACTGTCTGGTCAAAACTAATTGGTTTGTATCTCTCTACCTGAATGTGCAGAGGAACTTAAAGAAGGTAACACTAACTTTTTTTCTCCTTGTCTCCTGTAAGCAGTAATCCATTAAAATTTATCTGTTGTTTATTGCATTACCAGAAGCTCCCACTCGTCTTACAGTATTCAGTAGCTGAATTGCTTGTTCCTTGTAGTATTACACACTGCACTCAATACCACAGAACAGAGGATAGACAAAGCAGAAATGCTCCAAAAGATGTAAATAATGGCTCAAGAGACCTGATGATGGAAATGATACAGGCATATGTCAGCTGCATGGTACTCTGAACTTTACTCTAAACAAGCAATTTTGTGACAAGTATTTTTTTATACAATCGTAAAGAAGGGAGTTGTTAGTACATCTAGAAATGTAAGAATAAAACTGTATTTTAAAGGCACAAGTAATGAAGGGTGCATAGATGGGAAAGATGTTTATGAGATACCTGTGAGTCAAAGAATCTAGAGATAAAAGATTATATAGTCCATGCTTTGCAAGTGAAAATAATGTTCACACCTTGAAAAAAGTACTGGCTTCAAAGATATGCCTATGTCTTCTCTATCTTACTCTAACAAGGCCTAGCTAAAGGAATGGCACAGAGTGGATAACTACATGCATGATTAGGAGAAAATTAGGAGTCTTTTTAAAAGAGAAATCTAAATGCTGCTGGAACTGGAGTTTTTTCCTTGGTTATTTGCTTTCAAATCATCTTTATAAAATAGTTTCTAAACTGTTAAGAGCATTCATCTATTGGGAAATAGATATTTTCAACCCTTATAGGAGAGATTTCACTTACAGAAAATACAGATAAAGGTTTAGAAGGCATACCTGAATGGTTAAGCCTCCAGAAAGAACAGCATAAGAATGGGGACAAAAGAATTGGAGGGAACAGATTAGTATGGGATGTTGGAACACATATCTCTGATCCAAAGATGATTAAAAAGAAGCAATGAAATCAGGTCTTCATTCTGTCTGAAAGATATGAGTCAGAGCATGTTGCATTTTTCCAGCATGCTATTATTAGGTAGAAACTGAGTTATAAGCTTTTCCGTTCTGATTGCTGCTGACATCTTAATTACTGTAATATTGTAACAAAAGAATTCTTTAAGGTAGGTTTCACCTGAAAAGTTTAAATTACATGATTGAACTATAAGCATTTCAGAACATTGTTTAGCATCTAGTTACCTTAGGAATGAAACAAACAAAATTTTGGCTTTCAAATCTAATTTAGAAAATACCAAGACTCTCTAAATTTATTTTTTCTCTTTCAGAAATAGTGGTCCTTTTAATGGGTCATCTGAAATATTTGAGTATTTCATCTCATGGAGTAATGTGCTTTTTTATTACATTAGTTATGCTATTTCCATATGTTTACTGAAACACTGTTTTTCATTTAGGATCAGCAATAATTGTTAGCTGTCTAGCTCTTCAGCTTTCACTGTTATTTCATGAGTATTTGTTCCTTGTATTCTAGAAGAGGAAGAATTTGGTGAATTTGGTCAACGGGTCTTTATTGGTATGAAATAACTAAAGTAAGATGTTTGCAACTTGCATGCTTGTCTGAGGTTAAATAAAATGCTTTGCTCTTAAAGCCTTATTGAATTGAATTCTGCATCTCTGTTTTCCATACTTCAAGAAGTCACTTTCCTCCTTCTAATGCTTGTTTTCTCCATTTAAATCTCTCTTCCTGTTTCTACTGAGGCCTGGCCACCAGTAGTTTAATTTGATTAGCTGTTAAGATTTCCCTTACTACACATTAATGTTGCTAGAGCATAATGTTGTCTGTCATCCATTGTGAATAATTATGAGGTCTTCCATTAGCAAAGTAGACATAAGTATCAATGGAGCAACAAACTGATACCTGTTACTAAACCACAGGGACCTTTAAAATATTTGGATTCATTCTGGAAGCTAGAGCAAATGTTCCAGATTTGCTTCAGGAGAGTGAACTTATTTAAAAACAGTTCACCTGTTCTCTAGTGATGCTTTATGTGGAGAAAAACTTTTCCTTTGGCTTGTTTTGGGGATCATTTCGGAGGGGGTGTGGGTGTGTGTGTCTTTTTAATTCCAGACTGTCAGATGACTTTCAGTGAGATTTGACCTCCTCTTTAGCTGTCTTTTAATGCTCAGAGTTTCTGCCAAGAAATTCAACAGCTTTCACCCTGTAAAAAGCTCAAAATCTCAGTATGTTGTGTGACATGGACATGCTAGATTGAAAAACTAGCTGCTCGGGGTGTATTTTCCAATACTGATGTCTTTGGCCCTTACAGCTGGTTTCCGTAGAAGTATGCGCCTGTGTCGCAGGAAATCCAGGACCAACCAGCAGTCATGTTACTCTCAGTGCCCCAGCAGCTGTTACAGCACTCTCGCAGCTCCTTATGAAGAGGTAGTTAGGTACCAGCGGCACCCAACAGACCGGAACAGACTCATTATACTAGTGGGTAAGAGGTTAATTACTTTCTCATGCAAATTTCACTATCTGTAACAAAGGAAAGGAAGCAGTTATAGTCTGATCCACTGAGGTTTCTTGGTGCTGACTGCAGTGGTTGCAGGTAGCTCTCAAAGCATTGTCTGAAATGTGACCTCATTGTTGGTTTTGAAGTGTAATCTATATATCATCTTCTTTAAGATAGTGAATATTTTTTAATGAAGTCCTTAGAAGAAGCCATACAGTTATGAATGCTAGTTGATAATGGATTTTGTTAGGGAAATGGTCCCAGTTTATATTCAGTTTGGGCCAGCACAGAAAATTAGGAGAACACTTTTGTAACTTACTATAAAACATCTTTATGTGACGATATTTCTACAGCAAGAGTTAGATGCATGCACATGGCAATGTGTTTAAACTCCAGACTAGAAAGTTAAAGAAATGCCTTTAATAATGCATGCTATAGGAAATACTGCATTAGGTGGGCTGCAGGCTTTCAAGTAGTCTTTAATGATAGTGACTGAAAGAAATTGTTCTGCTGTGGTCCCTGATCTGGATAAAGCAAATTGGATAAAGGCAAATCCTTTCTAAGTCTGAAAGTATTTGATGATTTTTATTTTTAAGTGGTTTTGCTGGGTTGCCTCCTGGGTATGACTATAGTACTGGGAGGTGCTTTGCAGTCTGAATTAATCAAGATGCTTCAGTCACTTCTGGTACATTTTTGGGAAACTTAATTCCATTTCATTGGTGTGTATGCAGTGTGGTAGAAAACGGGGGCATGCATACAAAACCTGCCAGTCAGTACTATCAGTAGCTTTTCCAACTTTTCAGGTCCTTCAGGTGTTGGTGTGAACGAACTAAGGCGAAGGCTTATTGCAAGTAACCCACGAGAGTTTCAGAGTGCCATACCTCGTATGTAATGTTCTCCTTTCCCCCTCTACCTCCTTTAAATGCGTTTCCTTTTGCCTTAGTGTATTCATACATTCTTTCCTGTATGCCTTCCCCCTCCCCCACTCTACTGTAAGCCAGAGTAACTTGGTTTTATAATTATTAGTTTAAAATACGATCCTTCTCCTTATTTGGCATATCAGCAAAAGGTATTTTCAAGTTAACCTCCTGAAACCCCTAAAGCTTTATGTAGCTGTAGATCAGCATGATTTTGTTTAATCATGATGTCTGCTTTTTTCTGGATTTAAAAATAAGACTATTTCTTGGGGATATTGTAAGTTCATAGTGGTTTAAGTGATCAGATAGGAGAATGAAAGCAACAGAAGTTGGTGGTAAATAGGTTTTGCAGCTTTCCTTCTTAGCCTTCAGTGAGACTCGTAGATCAATTTATGTTGTTTTTACCTGTGCTGATTTGGTTCTTTTGATTTGGATAAACAAATAGGAAATGTATGAATCTGAAGCTGGTGGAAAATTCAGGAATTATTTTGTGCTAAAGATCCTACATATCGGGAAGGCACGAGTATGGAAAGGCTTGTGGGATATTTCCGAATGAACTTCAATTAATTTTGCCTTAGAGAAGTAAAATGTTGTGCAACTAGTTCCAAAGCAGTTCCTGCCTGATTTGAGTCACAGATAATTGGATTAAATGATTCTCCTTCCAATCCAAGAAATACAAATCTGCTTTAATAATTTTCAAGGACTTGCCACTGGGCAACCAGTAGTCCAAGCTTTTGCTCTGGAATAACAAATTGCAACAACTAATTTGTTATAAAGTTGACATATTTTCATCTACAACATTACATGAATTTATATGCAGTTGATGTTTTTAAATTTTTGTGAGTTTGTTCTTGTGTGTATTACCTTTCAGACACCACTCGTGTTCAGAAGAGTTATGAAATGAATGGTCGTGAGTATCACTACATATCAAAGGAAACTTTTGAAAACATGGTGTATAGCCACAGGTAAGTAGGAGAGACACTTTACACTTTTATTTAAAATGTAACATGATCCAAGACAAGATGGTTTTGTACTTAGGTCCCAGGTCTGGGCTTCTTCACTTGTACTTTTTATGTATGCTTGATGTACCTGAGCCCCTTGCTTCAAAACCTATTTTTGCAGTTACAAATAAACTCCTCTACAATCTATCTCAGAATCCTAAAAGAAAGTGGGATCTCCAGTCTTGAGTTCATTTGATGTGCATGCAAGTTATGAGTAAGCTGGACTGCTTTCTTAAACTCTGCAGTGAATCAGACCTGTTCCGGGTCTACAACTCCATTGCAGAATCACATCAGCAGCTGAACTGTAAGGGCTAAACTTTCCAAAGTTTCTGCTCTTTTCTATGCATCAGTAATCTCTCTAAGAAGGACCAACTCAGCACCAGAAATTACAGTTTGAGCTGTACTAAATGCTTTCAGATCTTCTGGTTTATGAAGTTTTTTGTACTATATAAATGGCCAACATTTTATCATTAGAATCACAAACTCTAAACACATAATTTGTAACTTTTTTTTTTTTTTTTTTTGAGAAACATGCATGCTTTGGAGGTGTCAAATTGGTGTGGTTCTGATTTTTGTGCCCAGTGGAGCAGGCAAGAGTAAAGGTTCATCAGTGTTCACTAAGCATTATGATTGTTCAGTCTTGATCACTGGAGTACCTCAGAAAACTTCACCGTAAAATGGAATCTGAGACTCAAGTGCTCTTTCCTTTTCCTCCTTCTTCATTGCTGCTGCAGAATGCTGGAGTATGGGGAGTACAAAGGGTACCTATATGGTACCAGTATTGATGCAGTGCGAACTGTCCTCGATGAAGGGAAGATCTGTGTAATAGATTTAGAACCACAGGTGAGCTGTAAAGGGGCAGGAAATCTAGAGCTTGTATATCCTGGAAGAAAATTGATTCTTTGCATGTTCTTGAGCTATTGCAAAATGTTAGTTATTTTGTCTTGGTTTTAACTTTGGCTCATGGTGCTTATTAAAAATAGACTCTTCTCTATATCGGTATTGGGGGGGATGCTACAAAGACAAGTAAGTACAGATCAGTATAGTTCATTTGTTTTCTAGTCAGCAGCTGCATTATCAGGTGGAGGTGCAGAAGTTAAGTTTTCATATTTGCTTAAAACAAGGGTCATTATTCAAGTGGAGACTCGTATATGGGATTTCTTTCTCCTCTAAGCACTGTTAGTTGAGACCAATCTCTAAATGTTCTTCAGTAAAAGTAGCAACCATTAAAGTAATAAAAGCAGGGAATTATATGTTGCATTTATTTTTCTTCAGAAGTAACTTAACAGCTGGGAGTAAGTTGCTGGCACACACAGCCAAACAGTGTTCTGGAAGAACCTGTAGCGAGTGTTGTGCAGACCACCACTAATCCTAGGGAACACAATTTGAAAATGTTTACTTATGTGAGAAAGGACAGCTTGCACATATGCCCTTGAAGATACTGGTAAGATGTGGTTCAAATATTAGGGTGATTACCACGTTTCTATGCTGAACATTGCAAAAAATGTTTTGGATGCAATCCTTACATTCTTATGTGTTGTTTGGGTTTTTTTCTTAATTACTTGTAGCACCTTTAATATTTTTAGAACTATTTACCATGTTGATCTTTTCGCTTAGATGCTCTTCACTTCTTTTTTCCCATCTGTCTTTGAGTTGAATTTGCCAATGAATTTAAGACTAATAAAGGCCTTGAACCTGTAAATAATCTAAGAGACTTAAAGCTGTGTTCAGCCACATCTTCTCTAAATTTCTGGCATATATATTACTTAGGAGCTGTTTAGGCTACTGGATTTCAGTATCTTTTCTGAGAGACACCATAACTCTGTAACTTGTAGAGATAAAAAGCTGGTGTGTCAGACTCAGGTTAGCAGTGGTTTGTGCTGTGTGAAATAGAAGTTAGATGATCTGTGCAGTTCTGCTTAAAATCCAAACTAAGGGGCAGATGAGGCCACATTTCGGTCTTCATTTCAGATCTAAAAACATCCTTGTTTTTTTTTTTTCTGCTACACTTCTAAACAAAAGGAAGAAGAGTGGGGTGGGAAATGTAATCTTGCTAGTTTGAAAAGATGTGCCACTATCAATTTTTTAGAGTGTGAATTTAAAGGACAAGTTTTTGGGAAGGATATGAAGTAACAGCAGTAACTGCTGTGAGGTGAAATAGATTTACTGCTTCTTACTTGTATTTTAAATCTGGCAGCTTGGCCAACTGTCCCTGTTGTGCTTTTTCTTATTTTTTTTATTTTTTCCTATTTCCTTCCCCTGCTCTGCAGTACTTCAAAAATGCTACACAACTTAAACATTACACAGCATGAAGATTTCTGAAAGCAGGATATGTTCTTCCTGTATGGAGCAATAAAGGTGTACTTTTTCCAAAAGCAGCTTTCCAGCAGTTAACAAAAACAAAATATTTTTTTTCAAATTTATCTTGAATGTTAATTGTAGAGGTCTGCTAATGACAATGTCCAGTCGCTCACTGGAGCTGAAAGCAACTCCTAATAAGGTTACCAAGCAGAATTAAGTAATTGGTATGCTACAGCTGCTTAACAGTGTCTGGTCCAGGGATTATTAGTGAGGTCATTTTAAAGTAGGTGCTTCTGAAAGAGATTCCTGCTAGGTCTGGAGGTAACAGCATGCTGTAAACATTTGGCTTTTTATGAGAGTAAGACTGGGTTGAAGTACTTAACTTCTTTTACGCTTAATTTGCAGGGCATACAAGTAGCCCGGACTCCTGAATTAAAGCCCTACGTTATATTCATCAAGCCATCTAGCATAAGCTGCATGAGACAGACTCGTAAAAATGCCAGGATCATTACAGATTATTATGTGAACATGAAATTCAAGGTGAGATCTTGGAATAGATGAGGCTGAAGAGACATATGCAATTCTGTGTTTAGAACATAATGCATTCTACTTTGTTACTATGTTAACTCTTTAAAAAAACCTTATTGTGTCTTCAGGATCAAATCTAAGTTACTGTCTTTTTTTGTTTGGTTTGTTGGGATTTTCCCCCCTCTATATTCGCTTTGAAGCTGAAGCGTTGTAATTTGTACCTAGGGGATTCTGAGACATTTTGCTTCAAAATGTCTACATGAGAGGCTATTCTGTATATTTTGAACCAACTGCCTTGTGACAAGATGTGAGTCAACACTTACATTTACAGTTTTCACTGAAATACCTGGAATACACTTCATTCAGCAATTTAATACATTTTTTCATGTATTCATAAGAATGTATTGTTATTTCATATATGCATAATGATGGTATCAATATAAATTCTGTACTAAGTTCTATAGATAAAGCACAAATCCTCCTCCTAGGAATTGCATATATTGTATTTACAGTGTGTCTAGTGCGTTGTCACAATTTTTTCCATGCAAAACATAATCAAGTTTAGCATCTCAAAATTTTTGAGACCTCAGTCCATAACTGCATAAAGAAATGAATCATGATTGCTATACAGAAAGAAACATAAATGGCGGGTAAGTAAACTAAAATGTGGAATGAGAACAGTAGTGGATTTGCCTTCCAGTCCCTAACATCTTCTGCCAGTGTTCATGAGTAGAGTAACATTTTTGGGGCAAATGGAGCATACTGAGAGACAGGGTACTTCCTTGGGAAGGATATGGCAGTCAGCTCTGTTTGAGTGACTTGGAACTGACTATAGCATGCATAGTTTACTGTAGCAAACTGTAAAAGTAGTACACAGGCACTGTCTCTTCATCCCTCGTTTACAAGGCCCAAGGTGTTCTGCATATGACATGCAAATATGTTTCTCAAAACCACACTGAAGCTTTATAGTCTTATTTGTGTCTTTCAGGAAGAAGACTTACAGGAGATGGAAGAAACGGCTAAGAAAATGGAAGCTCAGTTTGGTCAGTTCTTTGATCAAGTGATTGTGAATGACAATTTACAAGAAGCATCTGCACAGCTGCTGTCTGCAGTCCATCGTGCACAGGACGAGCCCCAGTGGGTGCCTGCAGTATGGATATGTTCAGATACTCAGCCATAATTCTGAGCAGCTGGCAGCTTCAGCAAGATTAGAGTTTATGTTTTCAAGAATAATCCTAGTATCAGGATTGCAAGAATTTATCTTTGTATGTGAGGGATTTGGAAGAGGATTAGGAACAAAGCTGATACAGCAGATACAATCATACTATGTTCTGTGTACCTCTTCAGCTTTTTATGTTGCAGTTGCATCCACTTTTGTACCAAAAAAAAAAAAAAAAGAAAAGGGGGGGGATTATGTGTGTCCAATTACAAGAATAAAGAAAAACCTATTTTGTTGCATGTATCTGTGTAATTTACTCATACACAGTATGGGTATGCTTCTTATGCTCATTCTGATGCTATGATAGATGGACATTCTGGAAGCCTTACTGACAAATTATATTCAGTTAATATTTAGTCCAGAGCTCTTTTCACATGTATTATGAAGCTATCTGGTTTGCTGCTTATACTTTTTATCTTTTAAGACAGAAGCAAAATGCTGGTGTCACAATAAAAGTTACTCGGAAAACCATAGTTACCTTCAAAATCCCAGTAGTATTTTCTTTTTTCCATTAACTCGAGTGAAAACTGAGAGGAAATGGACTTACCAAAGAGGGAAACAGCAGCCCATTTTCCTGTTGGTTTGCTCTGTAGTAGCATGCTCTTCTCATCAGTTTTTCCACTCTTTTTTCACCTTGCACTGCATCTGTGTCGACTCTGAAAAATTGCAGAGGATTACACTGTTGGCCTATCTTGCCTTGCAGAAAAATCAACAAAAGCAGTTTAAATAGTTTAGAAAGAGATTATTCAAAGTCAAATATTGCAGCTACCATACTGCCTGCTTGTTCCAGTCAGAGCTAGTATTCTTTATTCACAGGAAAAAATGGAGAAAGGAAGAGTCTTACCGTGTCACTGGTGTGGGGTAAGTACCATTGACACTTATACCAGCTGGCTGCTGCTGGCTCATGACCAGCTTCCCACTTCTGCCTAGTCCAGCATTTGTCTATTTTTGCCTATTTCTAATATGTTTGCTTAAAGACAGATCTGCTTTCACTATTAGAAAAGATGTTCCCAGTATAGTTGCATTGCTTTGTGACTATTTGTGCTGTAGCAGAACTTTATCACATTTATTTTCTACATTCCGGTAACTGGGGTTTTTGCAAGTCGTGTTCGTGAGTACAGACTGAAGTCTTAGAAACCTTGTTTTCGTACTAACGTGCAATTAAGTTTGCTTGCCCACGGCCCGAGGGACAAATGATTTCTTCCACAGCGAACCCAAATGAGAAGCTGACCCTCCCGTCCGCTGGGGGGGCCGCAGCCTCAGCCTGCCTCAATCTCGCAGCTCCGGTGCAGAGCGGAAGCGAGCTCCAGCTCCTCCTCGCGGTGCCGGGGAGACCGGCGGCGGGCGCGGCATGGCGTCCCGGCGGGCGGAATCTGGCGGGGTGAGGGCGCACCGGGACCGGGGTGTACGCGGGGCGGTTCTGCAGGTCCGTTTCGGGCGGCGAGCGGGCGACAAAGTGCTGGTGCCCGAGGCAGTGCCGGCCTCGTGGGCCTGCATCCTGGCACGCTAGGTTGTAAGCACCAGCTGAAGCTTTGTGCGTCTTGAGCAAGGCTGTCAGCAACAGCAATTGCTGCTGGGGAAACGGAGCTGAAGCACGACGCGGAACCAGGGCGTTTTGAGACCGTGGTTCCTGCATCCCGGCTCCCGGGGTGGCCGCCCTGCCGCTGTCCGCAGGAGGTGGGGTGTAGACAGCCGTAGGGCAGCACGGTTTCGCTCATTTGTTGCTGGGGGGGGCAAGCATCTTCATATTTTCGTCTATATATAGCTATCTCGGGAAAGAAAAATAGCAAAGCTTTAAATCTGTAAAGTGTAAACAGTTGAGTTGTATGTAACTGCCCTCACGATACCACCTCTCAGATCGCCTGGTGTCAGAATAGCTCACTGCATGCGGGCAGTGCGGTTTTGTACCACTGTCCACCCGGTTTCAGCAGCACTGTCGCTACATTAGCACTCAGCAGCTCTTTTGTCAGGAGCAAAATATCTCTGGAAACATGTGCTCGAACTCCTTCTATGGCGCTTGGAGTTAATTCCTTCAGACTCGGCGAAACTGTACAATAATAAAGTTGGTATTTGTTGGTGACAGATGGGACAGATCGCGTATTCACCACCACCTGCTTGCATGTGATTTACTTTGTTGTAAGGAGTAAACAGTACAGAAAAATTACTTCACTTTTCAGGTGTTTTGTAGAAGACACAGAGTACTACAAAACAGGGATACTACTGCGCAAGCAGTCGATGCTGTATACGAAGTTGGGGGTTTAAAATTTTAACAAAACTACTAACTGTCTACATTTAATAATGACTGCCACAAGATTGTAGGAAGCAATAAAAGTAATGAGCTCTGGTCTTGATCAGTACTTTTGCTCCTTTACGGAGCATGTGTATAGTGTGACCAGTCCTGACCAGCTTGCTGGATGCCACTCGGGGTGGGCGGGACGTTGTGCCCTACCTGTTTGAATAGCGCTTCCTGTCAGTCTTCAGCATGGCCAGAATCCAAGTGAGAGTTCCTGAAAACCATTCTTTCTACAAAGTGTTTCATTTGTTTTGGGTAAAGGAACCTAAGTAAAATTTGCTGACTGCAGTCTGTATCAGCGTTTGGAGTTTCGGGATTTTCAGTGCAGGGAAACAAACTGCTGCTCTTTCAAATGGGAGTAGTAGTGAGCCCTAACCCCGGGGGCAGGAAGGTTCACATCCAGCTAATCCTGGCTGTTAGAAGCTTATTTTTAGTTCAGAATTAGCTGAGATTCAGCGTGAGGAGTGTGAAGGAGTATAGAGTGTTTCACAGTGCCTCTTTCAGGGAACTGCTTCAAATGATATGGGAAAAAAACAAGTGGTAAGTTTGTGGATCATTGACTCTTGCCAGTCTTATGGCCATTCTTATTTCTATTATGAACTGAATTTTTGGGCTGCGAAGAATTGTTATTTGTGTATAGTCTTTCAATATAATTATATAATACAAAATCTGAACGTAAACTGCCTTCCTTTTTCTAGATGAGAGAAATTAGAAGGGCTCAATTTCAGATTGTTAACAGAAGATCTTTAGATTTTAATTGTGTTTGACCTGCTGGTAAATATTTTCAAAATTATATGAAAATGAATCATCACATTTAAGAGTATTTTGCATAAAGAAGCTTATTTCCTTTTATTGCTTTTACTAGTTGTCTGAATTTACATATTGATTAATAGAAAATATTCAGCTCACAGTGTATTCTGTGCAAGAATACTGAATGAATAATTTTTATTTTTAAACAGAATGGCTAATCAGCTTTTCAATGAAAGCAGTACCTTACATGAAAAGTGAAAATTACTCAAGTTGAAACACAGGTTATGCTTTACACAGCTGTTAGGTACATGTCCCTAATGAGTCCTGTCAGAACTATGGTAAAATCATATTATTCCTGTATCTTTTACATATTACGTTCATATAACCTCTCCATCAGGAGTCCCTAACTATTTAAGAGGCATACAAAAAAAACAGACTTAGTGTATTCTGACCCTATGTGGAAACACTTGTTTTCTGAAAAGTGGTTTCACAATGACAGAAGTTGACTTTTTGTCTCTTTCTTTTAGTGCCCACCTCGTGCCCTCCCTCCAGTGCCAAGGTAAAAATCAGTTCTTTATATGGAATCGATCATTGTTCTGTACTGCAGTGTTGTTATAAGTAATGAAATTAATAAGTTGAATAAATATCTAAGTCGTTTAGGGCTTCAAATATATAATTGACTTTCTTGCTAGCTTGCTGTCCTAGAATGCCTTACAAAGAATACAAAGCATTTTAAAGTATTACAGAGGCCAAGAAATTTTACTGTTACTTCAGTTTTAATACTCTGAGAGAGAAACTCTTTAAAAAGTCTTAAATAGCTATTTTAGTTTTATTAACTTTAACTTTTACTTCTTTCTAATCTCTTCTTCCTTCCTTTGTTTTGTTTCACATTCTTTAGTTTGATTCACAAATCTTTCAGAACAAGAATTTCTGAAATTAGACCAGATACTCTTGAATACAGATGTAGACATCTACTACTTTGACATAGCATGGGGGTTTTTGTGTGGAAGGAAAGATAGGTTTTATGGCATGGTACTTCAGAATTCCTTCAAAGTATACCCAAAAGCAAATGTGTTGTTCCCAACTTAAAACATGTAAAGATAGTGTCCCTTTAGTAACCTATGTGCTCAAATGTTTCGTAACTTTTGTTGGCTTGTTACATATAAGGCAGTAAGACAAGTTTTAATAGCCAGGTGATTAAAGCTTTTAATCTGATCCACAGATAGGCAATTAAGAAACTCTGCATAGTCATGACCAGTATTGAGCCTTGGGGATTGCTTCCCTTCCTGCTGTTTACAACTGTTCATAAAGAGAACTAGGAGTGGGGATAAGGAAATGAATCACAAAAGCAGCAGTGTGAATGTCACTGTTTGAATTCTAATTGATTGAAAATAAACTTTTTTAATCATCTTTGTTCCTTTTACACTGCTCTTCAACACCTGTTCTCCTTAAATGTGAAGTGGAAACCAAGGTGAGTTATTCTGGCATTTCTGGGAATCATAAATACCAATAGCTCCTTTTGGCATCACTTCACCTCTCTTTAAAGTTAAACCTTGTAACTTTCCTAAATGTAGGCTGATTATTTGAATTGTATGGATGCCTGTGCTGCCATTGCTATAGCTGTCTGTTGTTTTTCTTTGTTCTCTTTACTCTTTGCTATTTCTGAATCAAGGTAATTGAAATGTTGTCATTCTGCTCTAAACAAGAATTTTATTCTTCAGAACACTATTCAGAATATTTCATTTTTTTGCTTAAGTGCATGTGCCTATTTAGCCTCTCTTGCACGTAACGACAGATTTCTTATCCTGTTTTCTTGCCATCTTCTGTACTCCTGCTTATGTGAAATGGTGAATTGTCAAGTTAATTATAAAAGGTGAAGGATGCCTTCACTTCTAAAAGGGAATCCCTTTCTTAACTAGCAATAGAAAACAGCTGTTGGGGAAAAAAAGTGGAAGTTTCTTCATATCATGCACCTATACTTCTTTTTTATGTTCTACAGATGAAATTCCACTCAGTCGTCCCAAAAAAGGAAACCCAAAGGAAAGACTCCATTAGGTAATGTCCAGCCAAGACTGAAAACTGTTTATAATCCTGAGTGAAAGCTGTGCTGTAGCTGAGCTCCTGACAGATACATGTATTCTATTCTTCAGTAATGTTCTCAAATGATTTTTTTTATAATTTATTATGTATTGAATGGCTGCAGTCTTTTTCCCCAAAGTGGTGGTGTCATTTTATAACAAGCCTGTAATGCTACCTGGAGCTGGAGTCAGAGTGGCTGGAGAGCTGCCAAACAGAAAGGGACCTGGGGGTGCTGATTGACAGCTGGCTGAACATGAGGCAGCAGTGTACCCAGGTGACCAAGAAGGCCAATGGCATCCTGGCATGCATCAAGAATAGTGTGGTCAGCAGGAGCAGGGAAGTCATTGTGCCCCTGTACTCAGCACTGGTTAGGCCACACCTTGAGTACTGTGTCCAGTTCTGGGCCCTTCAGTTTAAGAAGGACATTGAAACACTTGAATGCATCTGGAGAAGGGCAACGAGGCTGGTAAGAAGCCTCGAGCACAAGCCCTACAAGGAGAGGCTGAGGGAGCTGGGATTGTTTAGCCTGGAGAAGAGGAGGCTCAGGGGAGACCTTACTGCTGTCTACAACAGCAGTAGCAAGGGAGGTTGTAGCCAAGAGGGGGTTGGTCTCTTCTCCCAGGCAACCAGCACCAGAACAAGGGGACACAGTCTCAAGCTGCACCAGGGGAAGTTTAGGCTCGAGGTGAGGAGAAAGTTCTTCACTGAGAGAGTCGTAAGCCATTGGAATGGGCTGCTCAGGGAGGTGGTGGAGTCACCATGCCTGGAGGTGTTCAAGAGGGGATTGGATGTGGCACGCGGTGCCATGGTTTAGTCATGAGGTCTGTGGTGACAGGTTGGACTTGATGATCTTTGAGGTCTCTTCCAACCTTGGTGATTCAGTGATTCTGTGAAATGACTCATTCCATCCTCTTGTGTTTTCTCCCTAGGTTCATTCCCCATATTGCTAATACTGCATGACTCGATACTGAACTGAAAGAGTTCCTTTATTCCTGCTATTTTTAACTTTCTAAAATTTGTTGACACTTCACTGAATAGTCATTTCCAGTTATAGGCTGCTTGTTATATGTGTTAATTTTTGAATGAAAAAAGATAAAACTTATTTAACAAATCTATTTTTTTTGTATAGAAAGACAAAATACAGAGGTATCGTTCTTTCTGTGGTAGATTTCTTTCAATCAGTCCTCTGTGGTTTGCCCAAATGGAGTTGTGCTACTTCTTGGATATTTAAATTTCCTTCTGGGCATGGAACTGCCAGGGGGAAAGGAGAGTTGTCAGCTATCACCTTTGCATATTCTTACTTAAAATGTTTGTTTCCTAACTCTTACACTTCCTAGCCAATACATTTTCATCTCAGCTGTAAGATGGGCAAATACAGATATTCTGCACAGTGCAGCAAAAGGCATCTTTTTCTTTCTTGTTTCTCAGCAGCTCTGAATTAAGGTTGCTGGATCTTTTAATCTGTTTTTTAGATGGCATTGTCCAAGCAGCAGTTCGTAGGCAGTCCGAAAGCAGTGAGCCTCTAACTCCTGAACCTCATGATGTCCCTCAGAGGAAACGCAAGAAAAAGAAAGTACCTACTGGTATGTGAAATTATTGTAGATTGGAAAGAGCACCAAATAAAACTTGGTAACACCAAAATACAATTGGCCAATTTGTATTTTGTCTTAAGACTTCACACGCTTCTGTACTTAAAACAGCTGAAAGTAATCTCTGAGTAAGACTACTGGTACTTCAGTTTCAGTTACTGATGGCAGATTCCATAAGGTAGAAACATTCATGTAGATAATGGCAATACAGCAATAGATCCTTAGTCTCGCTCAAAGCTGAGAAGATCATCAGGTTTTGCCACTGTGTTTATATAATAACCATTTATATAAGTGAATGTATTTCCATTTTTATGAAAGCTGTACAAATTTAATGTGGTTTATTTTAAATCTTCAGATTCTGAGACCTCTTTTACCCAGCAAAATGTTGCATCCTTATTTCAGAATGGGAATGGCATGGATGTCCCCGAAGCTGAAGAAACAGTGATCCGCAAACAGAAAAAAAGGACAAAGTGAGACAAAAATCAAAATTTGGAATAACTGATAATGAATGTGACTGAGTAGTATTTTACATTGTCACACTACAAAAATGTAAAACCTTGAAGCCCACACAACCATTCAGCCTGTACAATAAATACTATGCATGCAGTTCTTACCAGGGTTAAGATCTAACCTTACTCCCTTGTTTGTTTTATGCATAGCTGGATGCATTTCAGTTTTGACCCTATTTCAAGTCACATGTAACTGCTTTCTTTCATTCTTACTATCTTTTTATTGGGAGTTCTGTTTCTCATAAAACTTTCTCATCCTTTTTATTTGGCTTTCTCCCAGAACTATGCCTTTAAAGCATTTTAGTTGTGTTTCTACCAAAAGCATCCACTTTCTTGCCTCATATTTAGTTTGTGTTGTTGGGCTTCTTTTTCTTTTTTTTGTTTTATCTCTTGATACATATTTCTTCCTACATTATTGAAACAGGAAAGTATTTAAATAGGGAGGGAAAAAATCAAAATCAAGGACTAACCTAATGGATTTAGTTAACTAACTCCATGAGAACTTTAGTACTTACAAAGGGGGTTAATATTATACACATCGGTAGCCTGGTTATTACAAGTCAAGTTAGACATGTAAAATGTTCATGTGTCTTAGAATCATAGAATCATTAAGACTGGAAAAAACCTCTCAGATCACCATGTCTAACCTCCTACCCAACATCTCCATGACCACTAGACCATGTCCCAAAGTGACACATGGTCAACTCCCAGCATTCCAAATTCCCCTCCTGAACCTGCACAGATGAGAAGAAAGCTACAAGCAGAGTGTTCAGGCTTTCCATTTTATTTCCTTTTCTTTCTCTAGCTCATTGTATGTTTTGTGCTGACAGGAAATCTCGGCCAGATGAAACACACTGTTCCAATGAGCTGGAAGTGGAGGAGGAAGACATTCTTGAAGATGAGCAGAGAAAGAGCCTAGATCAGCACCCTGTGTTTGTTGCTCCCACTGGAATTAGCCAGCCTGTCAGCAAAGTGTTTGTTGAAAAAAATCGTGAGTACATCTCGTGATCTATCTCACAATTAAAGGAAACATTATTGTATTTTAAATTCAAATATTGCAGTATTGAGAAGGACTTTTAAAAAAAGTTTTCTAGAACAAATATTAATTGGGAAAAAAAATATTGACAGTGAATGTTAGTGTTGCTGTGCTGGCATGTTTGGTTGAATTTTTTTAATTCCATGGCATGAGTGAAATAGGCTGTTTCTTAGTACCCAGCTGATCTTATTTGACCTGATATCATTACAGGTATCACACTACCCTGAGAAGAGGCTATCATTCACTATATTATAGAAAGTCTTTCAAGTGGAAGTTTTTTGGGTTGTCTGGGTTTTTTTGAGTTTTTGGTAATTATGCAAAGTGCTTTGCACATTCTTAAATCCATAGCCTGACCCACCAGGATGTACCACACTGAGAAGAGGCATCCTGGCATGAAAGTAAGCTGGCAAAGGGTAGGAAGTGGGAAGAAGAATGGAACTTCTGGTGTTCACAGCTTTTTAACTTTACTAAGTATTAATGCAGGAATGCTGATGGAAGGTAACAGTAGTCTCTTAACATCCTCATCATTTCAGGGCGTTTTCAGGCAGCTGACCGTGCAGAATTGATTAAAACCACTGAAAATATCAATGTACTTATGGATGTGAAGGCTTCATGGACAACCAGAGATGTTGCACTCTCAGTGCACCGAAGTTTCAGGTGAAAGATAAATGTTTTGATGTAAATAAGCAGATAACAGGTTTTTGTGGTGTGGGGTTTTTTTCCCTTCTCCCTGAAAGTTAGCACCTTTAGTAATAAATAGTAGTTTGGGATGTAGCAGGTATACATTTTCTCAGATAATCTAACTTTTAGTATTTGTTGTCAAGAATATCTTTTTCTAGTCTAGACACCACATGTGAAATGCAGCTTACAAAGAGGGTAACTAAGGAAGTCGTATTACAAAGATTCAGACAAAATCTGAATCAAGAAATTCATCTGGTAACAAAAATATTAGAGACCTACAGAAAAAAAAATGTTAAAAAGCAAGATTTGCCCATCAGCTGTATGACCAGAATAAAAATACCTGAGTTGAGATAATTCTGAAAGAAAATGGTTGGTGAAAAAGGAGGAGTGAAATTGGACTGGGGCATACTGTTGTACTCAACAGAAAAAAGATACTATTTTCTTCATATGGGATCATGATGTGGTAAGAATGGGAAGATGTCAGACATTGTCTTCTCTGTGTATTTTATCTGGAGGTCTGCACTTTCTTCCTTGCTAAGAAAAAGCTGAGAAGGTAATAAAAAAAATTGCAAGAGGACATGTTTAAAGAGCTTTATGTTAAGTGTAAGGGGCAGTGGTCTTGGGAAGCTACAAGCAGTGCCTGAAATTATTTGATTTCTGTAGCAGTAATGAAGTAGTGATAGGATCAGTTTAAATGCTCAGCCTGTCAAGGGAGGAATCAGAAATCCTGTTGCTTAAAATTTTTAAAACTAGATCAGAAGAAACAGTATGGGAAATGGTAGAGCAGCAAGGTTGAACAGATAGATTCATATGCCTTTTCTGTCTGTAGTTTGTCACAAATTCAAGATGTGAAACTTTGTCTGATTTTTTTTTTTTTTTTCCTTCCAGGGTGATAGGACTCTTTACCCATGGCTTCCTTGCTGGATATGCCGTATGGAACATTATTATTATCTACATTCTGGCAGGAAATCAGTTTTCCACTGTTTCCAACCTGCTTGAGCAGTATAAGACACTGGCATACCCAGCTCAAAGTTTGTTCTATTTGTTGCTGTCTATCAGTACAGTATCAGCTTTTGACAGGTAAAATATGTTTGCACTTCAAAGGTGTATGTAAATAGTGTGCAGCTTGTTCCATTCTTGTTACTATGGCACATTTTCATCTGCTCTTGATGATTTAATGTGATACACTTCATGATTTTATACATGGCTGGCTCTACAGATAAAATGTGTATTTGGGCATTCAGACCTTTATTACTCATTTCTGTCCAGTGTCTTTGTTTTTACTTCAATGTGCTGGTGCTGTTGGTGTGATCATGAGGTGAACCAGATGGAAGAGCTGATTTTTTTAAATTTTTTGGTTGGTTGGTTGGTTACATTTTTTCTTGTGAGGGGAAGGAGTGGAAAACTACTAATGTTTCTGTCAGGTTACTTTTTGTGTGAATTCCCCAGGCAGTTTTGCAGCACAGATGTGTAAACAGTTTTCCTGTCTTAGCTTAGGTGTCTGCATTACGTATTAAGAGTGGAATGAACAGAAAGAGGACCAAAAAAAGAACAGAGTAGATGCTATAGACATTTCTCTCATTTACAGATAGTGCTGTGGAAAAAATTGTGACTTCTTTTTCATAGAGTGGTGGCAAGGAGGAGGCCTGAGTTACTCTTCATTGCCCCTGTACTGATGTAAGCCATGTGAGCAGTTTAAAATAGCATCACTCAGTTGGTGGTATGGACACTGAAATGTATGGTAAGGATTAGAAAGGGGAAAGATCTCTTCATATTCTTCTTGCCAGAAAGGATCGCAGTGTGAAAGCTGCAAATCTCATGGAACATCCTCTTTAGTTTTGGACTTTCTTGGATTTGACATAATGAGGACCATTGCCATGTGTGTAGGATATAGTTGTGTGTTAAGGCACTGTAACAGAAGCAGAAGAACGTATCTTGCAAAAAGTAAAAGAACAATAGAATATTGTTAGAGGAACAGTACAATTGTTTTACTGGGCTGTGTTTTGTTACCAGGATTGATTTGGCAAAAGCATCAATTGCACTGAGGGGCTTTCTGACCCTAGACCCAGCAGCTGTAGCCTCTTTCTGTAAGTATTTTTAAGTAGATAAGAAGTTGTCTAGACGAGACAGTAAATGAAAAAAATTTCCATAGATTTTTTTGTGTGAAATCTTCCTCCCTGGTTATTTTCTGATTCAGAGTAAGTGATTTGCTCAGCAGCTGAAAACAGCATTCAAAAGCTATGAACAGTTTGCTACATATTTTTTTAAGCATTTGCAATAATAGCATTAGTGGGCCTGTTAGTTTCCCACTTCTCAATACAGAACACTGACAAAGCGAAAAACATGATCACAAGATGCCACCTTTGATGTAGATGACATTTGCAAAAGGGCAGAAGCCAGATTTTGATGAGTCGGAGTTGAATGTTGAAGAAGAGAGAACAAATTAAAGGACTATATAATTTGAGTCAGTGGATTGAAAGGAAAGAAAATGTAGTGATTGTGTCATGATGAAACAGTATTTTGGGAGTTTATATCTGACGCTACTAATTCCATTTCTTCCAGTGTACTTTGCCGCTCTTATCTTATCCTTAAGTCAGCAGATGACATGTGACAGAATTAACCTCTACACACCACCTTCAGAAAATGGCAGCATCTGGTAGGAAACTTAAGAAATCACTTCTGTGAATTATAACATAGCTCACTTAGGAACCTTAGTCAAACTAGTGGATTAAAAAGGTTATACAATATACATAAGGTATTAATGAATAATTTTAATACTAAACCTGCCTCTGTCTGAGCTTGTCCTGAATCATTGATAATTTCACAGAAAAAAGGCAACTCAGAGATTGGTTCAGTCATGTTGGTCAAAAAACCATTATACCTCAAACAAGAGCCTGATGGAATGATGCTGAAAATGTAACCTGTCAGAAACCTCAAGAGTGTCTTTTGCCAGAGAAATGGGACCCTGCTGAGGTCACCTTTTTGTGTTTAAGGGCAGGATACTCTGTAGCAGGTCAACACTGGTTTTGAAGGAAACAGTCTTATCTGTCCAAGAAATGAATGTCATGGTGTTATGAAAAAGAAGTATGTCTGCCACAGGATGCTACGGCTTAACAGACACAGCTGGCATTAAATACAAAGCATTGCTTCATGCTAGAAAATTCCATACAAAACTTACTTTCTGAAGTGTGCATACTTGATAGACTTAAACTCTTGTAGCATGAGTTTTTAAAATAGACCAGAAGTAGTAGAACAAAAGCATTTACATGAAAACTTGCTGGTTTGGCTTATTAAAGCCCTATATTATCCACTTCACAGCATCTGTACCTAAGTCCTTGCATTGGCTTCCAGACAGACTTCACTGAGTTGCTGTTCACTTGCCTTGCTGCTGCATGAGGAAGTACTTTCAAGATAAGACTGACAGCATTGTGCAGTGTCTTTCACTACCATAAAATTTAACCATGCATTTTGATTTTTGTTTTCTGTCTCTTGCTTAAGAAAAGAATCTACTGTTGAAATCTACAAATGGACATTCTGTATGAGATAATAGGGTTTCCTAGTTGAGTCACTGTCTTTGGTAGTCTGCTCTTTACTGGGCCTTCGCAACATCACGATTGTACAAGTAGTTCTGTTTGTTTTCACATCTATCTTAGCAAGCTTGTTGTTAAGATACTCTGCTGAAATTATTATTGTTACCTCTATGCGCTAGCAAACCCCTGACTGATAAGTTGATGTGCTTTTCCCAGGATGGCAGGTACAGAGGAAGAAATTGTTAAGCCGTGGATTGTGGTGAATCTGGTAGTGTCTATTCTAGTTGGGACAAGTTGGATCTTCTTGTCTTACCGACCAGACCTAGACCACAGTGAAGGTAAGAAACATCAATAGGCAAAATGTTGTTTGTCCAGACTGCATGCTCTGCATTTGGTGGTACAGATTAGTGCTCAGGAAAAACAAAAATCTCCTAAAAAGTTACCAAAGCAGGTACTTCTTAGGATGTTAGTGTATTTGGTTTTATGAAGAAAAAAACCCAGTAATTTGAAAAAGAAAGAAAAGCCTTGTTTGTCCTGGCCGAAGTAACATGAATTTTGAAACATAAAAGTGTATCTCTTCTTCCTTGAAAAAACAAATTTGCATTATTTTTAATATTTCTATTTATTCTGCTTATGTATTAGAAATTGTCCTTTTGTAAATGCTGAATACATTTCAAGTTCAGCTACCTCATCAGTTGCTTAGCATGACTAGCTGAGTTTCTCTTCAAGGAGCTCTTCACTGCTCACCTCAGGCTATCTCCCATGCCTGAACAGCAAGTGGTCAACAATGGTGTGAGCAATATAATTCACAATTCTTTATATTCCAGGTTCCAAGTTAGTGTTGCTAACTTAAGCAGTGATACATCGAGCAGATACATCCATAAATTGGTGACACTCTAAACAGAAATCTTTCTTCTTGAGTCTGACACTCTCAAAACTTCAATAATTCCTCAATCTTCATTAGAGTTCCGTTTTAGTGTCCAGGTCAAATGCAGCATGATACTGCATATGATCAGCTGCCAACACTGTCACTAATTTTTGGGAGCCTGCAATAGTTTTCTAAAGACAGGGCATGGCCCATTGTATTGCTGAACTGTTGTTATGATTTGGAAGAAAAGCAGGAGGCTTGGGGGAATGCTAGAGCACTTATTGTGAATATTGAAATTGTATTCAGGTGAAATTTTTACAAGAAAATACCATTCTTGTATTTCTCCTTTAGAACTGATGTTTCATGCTGAAATTGAGGAATATCCCCAAGGAGATATCATACCCAGAGTCCAGCCATAGTGTGGAACAAGCGTCTGCAAATACAGCTGTGATTGATGTCTCAACATATATTTCAGTCCTGTATTATAACTTTCATAAAGAAAATAACAAACTTATTTTTATATTGTATATATTTGATTTTGATCTTTTTGTGTGTGCAACAATTCTGAATGTGATTGAAAAGTTTTACACTTTTTATTTTACAGAGTAAGATTATCTCTAGTATATAAAGTTGAGGTGATTTTATAAATATTGCTACCTATATAAGCCAAAGAAACTAGGTGGACACAGAATATCAGGTATTTGGTGCTTTTTTGAATACTGTACAATCTTAACCTGCTTTTGTTACTAATGCTGATACCTGGTTAAATATTCTGGATAGATTTAAACAAACCTTAGGAGGAAAGTAATGTAAGGAAGATGATAACAAAACAGTTAGGAAACATAAAACCTACCAAGTTAGTAAGCATAAAATAATTTGGGGTTAGCTGCCATAAAATTTATTTGCTAGAATAAACAATTGAATTATAAGGGATTTTGTATTAAAAGGGGACAATTTGTTTTTCTTCATTTAGTTCTCTTGACATATATCTTGATGATAAAAAGTTCTTGTAAGCTGACGTAGATATAAGAAACAGAAGTTTTAACATTGCAAGAGTTTGGTTAGGTAACAAATATCTAAATACAGGGTGTTTTTTGGGTTGCTAATGGGAATATATGTGCATCTTGTAATTTCTTGACATTCAAGATACATAACTGTTACAAAGCCATTCACAGGAATTGCATTCCAAGTTCTCCTTATCTCCTGAGGCAAGAGCAGTAGTGTTGTTCATTGCTCTTTCTAAAGAAACCTTTATTTCAAAGATGTTAGAGATATTCTGACTTGTACATATTTTGATGGAGATTGATTTCCCCCAAAAGGATGATTGTTGTTTTGTGTTAGGATGGAATGAGAAACTTCCTAAAATTACACGAAAATGCTTATTAAAGCAAAACAAAAACTCTGCACAACCCACCTTCTATTCAGTGATATTGCAGTAATATCGCAGATGATGGGTTTTGGCAACATTTGTTTTCTATTACAGTGGTAGACTGAAAGCACTGTAGATGTGAAGAAATACAGATGTACTACAAGATGAAAGTCTGCTTAGTAGACTTAGTGACAGGACCTAGTTTGAAAACCATTTCTCAAGAAGGCATCACCTGAAGCCGCAAACCTATTACTGTATTTTTCTAGTAGTGAAGTTGCAGTTACCCAGATAAAAGTCTTGAAGGGGAATGTTTAAGAGCTAGTAACTTTCTGTGCCATTACCTCAGTTGCTTTAAAGCAAAGATGGGAACATGAATAACTGCTGTGGCCCTGTTGAGGACTTAAGTTCTGTTATGCTCATCCAGCAAATTTAACTAATCCAAAAGTTCAACGTGAATGACATTTTTAAAATGCTCTGGTAATCTTGCAGGGAGGGAGGCATCCATCCACAGCTGTTGGCTGTTCTGTGGCATTCACTTTGTTGCAGGAAGAAGCTGTTAACCCTCTTTGTAGATTGTTATGGCTATTGTGCATATATTTTCACAAAACTTCAGAGCTGAATTATGCCTGATGCTCTGTTATTGTACATTAAAATGGAGAGATTCAGGGTGCCACTCCCTTTCAGTGTTGCACTGCAGGATCTTGTCATAATTTGACTATCAGAGATGGGAGAACACTACTCAGTGTTCCCATGTAAGCTGCCACCACATTTTTTCCAGATGTAATGTGTCCGATTTACAGAGTTGTTGAGTTCCTGGGATTGATAATGGCTTTTCTTATACTGTCATCAGTATAATTTTGCTCATGAAGTATGAAGATCAGGCAAAACTGTGCTAAGGCATCACATTAGTATGGAGAAAACTTGAGTAATGTCATGGCTTGATTTCTGACATTATTTACTAGAAATTTGCATTCCAAATGTCCCTTGGGCAAAGTGCTGCTAGCCAAGAGCCAGATTCTTTCTCATTGTTAAGTACAGTAGTCTGTTTAGATGGGTGAGCAGAGATTAATTAATGAACCTAATGACATCAATTTTTCAAACCAGTTTTGCCTTTCCAGTGCATCTTTTTGGGAGGGTCCAAGTATATGCATATTTAAATTACTGTGCTTTGATGTTGCCATAAATAACATGTAATAAACAACCTGATGGCTAATTATCTAGTTTACAAAGTACTTTTCCATTCATCTTCACAATGGAATGACTTTAACTGAACTTTTTGCAAGTTTTAGAAAGTTTTAGAGTTTACAAAGCAGATGTTTCATTACAGATTATGGCAATATGTGTCAAAGCCTTAATCGAAATGCCTTTGTGCATTTCTATACCATTGTCTTTTATGCAGTATTCTTGTTAATGAAAACAAATGTCAGTGCCAATTTATTGGTTTTACATACATGAAACAAACAACTGCTCTAAACTAGTTAGAAATTACTATACTACTTTCCCCTGTTTCCAAAGGATACAATACAATACAATACACCAGGTTGGAAGAGACCTTCAAGATCATCGCGTCCAACCCATCAAACAATCCAACCCACCCAACAACTAGACCATACAGCCAAGCACCCCATCAAGTCTTCTCCTGAACACCTCCAGTGAAGGTGACTCCACCACCTCCACGGGCAGCCGATTCCAATGGGCAATCACTCTCTCCGTGTAGAACTTCTTCCTAACATCCAGCCTAAACCTGCCCTGGCGCAGCCTGAGACTGTGTCCTCTTGTTCTGGTGGTGGCTGCCTGGGAGAAGAGGCCAACCTCTGCCTGGCTACAACCTCCCTTCAGGTAGTTGTAGAGAGCAATAAGGTCACCCCTCAGTCTCCTCTTCTCCAGGCTAAGCAACCCCAGCTCCCTCAGCCTTTCCTCATAGGGCTTGTGTTCCAAACCCCTCACCAGCTTTGTTGCCCTTCTCTGGACACGTTCCAGCAAGTCAACATCCTTCCTAAACTGAGGGGCCCAGAACTGGACACAGTACTCAAGGTGTGGCCTAACCAGTGCAGTGTACAGGGGGAGAATGACCTCCCTGCTCCTGCTGGCCACACTGTTCCCGATGCAAGCCAGGATGCTAATATTATGTATAATATGTATAATATACAAGCTCTGAACAGGGGCTTATGGAAAGCCACCTTTTATTTGTCAGTGTTGTAAATAATTACCTTGCTTTCTCTTCATCAGATTCCTGCTGCTGTACTGGTCTTTTGTGCAATCAGAAATGGTACTGTAAACAAGTTTTCAGAGTGCCTTACAAGCTAAATTGTTCTTATTTTGCCTCTTAAAACACAGTCATTTAAAATTTGGATAAATTCTAGTTGGTTTCTGTTTGTTTTGTTGTAACTTGTCTCAGATTTCAAAATGTCAAGCCAGGTGGAATTAATTTGAAAGTGTCTTTAAAAGGTTGTTTAGGTATTGCTCAGGCAAACTTCACGTGGGTTATGGTTAGGCCAGAATTATTTGCTTGAATACTTGCAGCAGAATTAATTTAAATTATTTAAGTCTTTGGGAGAATAGATACCAGATACATATTTACTGTTAAGCCTTACCTTTTTCATCTTTTCTCCTCATGGCAGTGTGGAAGGTACTGTTGTATTCCTCAATGTTGCTGTGCTTCATCTTGATCTGTAAGTCTCCAGAGACTTAAAGAAACTCTCATTGCTTTCCCCCGCTTCCCTCTCTGGGTGTCATTAATGCTCTGTGTCGCTCGCTGTCTTCACGGAGGGCGGGGAGGAGAGCTCCCCATCTGGGCAAGGCCCGTTACCCTGCCTCATGAAAGTCGCCGGCTGATAATTCTCAGGGAGGTGTTGGGGATGTTTGGGTTTTTGTTTGGTTGTTGTTGTTTGTTTTTTTTTCCCCTGACACCCAGCCGGTCGTGTCGCCCTCTCCTCAGTCCATTTATTTAGTGATCGAGGGTGACCATTCCGCACCCCAACCCTGAAGCTCAGCTTGGAGCCGTTGCCCGCCGCCTCCTCACGCCTCCTGTGAGGAGGCACCCCGCGCGCGGAGCGCGTGACGGCCGTTGGGGTCCTCCAGCTCAGCCTGGAGCCGTTGCCCGTCGCGCCGGTAGGAGGCGCCCCGCGCGCGGAGCGCGGGAAGGCTGTTGGGGTTCGCCATGTCAGGCTCGCTGGAGGGTGTGGGGTCTCTCGCTTCTCCTCCGACCTCTGCTGCTCCCCGCTCTGCGATCCTGTGCCCCAGAAAGCCGGCGTGGCAGTCCCTCCACCTGCAGCAGGAGGAAGTTGAGCAGAAGAATGCATAGGAATCCTGTAAAATCTGTTCGTAATGTATTTCCTATCCTTAGTGCTAGTATGTTACACCTTCTTAATAGAATAAACCTGATTAGTAAGTTAGGAGATATATCAAGATGAATGAAAATAGAGTGCAGTAGGTTCTAGCTAAAGTATTTTAGAGCCAATACATTTGGGCATGCATACACTGCCATGTAATGTGAAATCTGAATATTCTTTCCTACTGATAAGAAAAAATTACATGATGTAGGAGAACTTCAGGAGCACAAGTCACCCACTGTATTCTGACCCTATACTGGTTTCCCATATTCGTAGGTCAACTAAAACCTCTAGTTTGCAAATTCTTACATTGCATCAACAGATTCCTCTGTTAGTAAAGTTAGAGGACTCTTGATACTACCACCTTGAAAGCTGAGAATCAAAACATTCAGGCACAGCAAATGGAAATCAATCCTAAGAAAAGGGTGAATTCTGTGAAATACACCAAGAATTATTACAAGGAATTGTGACATCACAAAATAACATGTGAATCCAGAATATCCTTCCAGAGAAAAGTGAGAGGGCAAGGAAAACCTTACTTTGAATCTCACTTGGGATAATAATGTTCCCAGGCTGTGATGAGAAAACAACAACAACAAAAAAAGTAGAATAAATGAAGTAATTGAAGTAGTAGTTATGATGATGAGAAGCTGGACATGAGCCAACAGTGTGCACTTGCAGCCCAGAGGGCCAATCGCATCCTAGGCTACATCAAAATAAGTGTGTCCAGTGGTTCAAGAAAGGTAATTCTGGCACTTTGCTCTGGTAAGGCCTCACATGGAGTACTGCATCCAGCTCTGGAGCTCTCAACAAATGAAGGAAATGGACCTGATGGAGCAGGTCCAGGGGTGGACCATGACAAATGGTCAGGGGCTGGACCACCTCTGCCACAAGGACAGGCTGAGGGAGCTGGGGATCTTCAGCCTGGACAAAAGACGGTTCAAAGAGACCTAGTATTGGCCTCCCAGAAGCTGAAAGCAGGCCTGCAAGGCTGGAGAGAGACTGTTTACAAAGGCCTGTAATAACAGGATGCAGGGCAATGGTTTGAAATTAGAGAAGAGTAGATTTAAATTGGACGTTAGCAACAAATTCTTTTCCCATGGGCAGGTTGCCCAGGGAGGTAGAGGCTCCATCCATGGAGTTACTCAAGGTCAGGCTCAACAAGGCTCTGAACAGCCTGCTCTAGTGAAGGATGTACCTGATCACTGCATGGGGGTTGGACTAGATGATCTCTGGAGGTCCCTTCCAACACAAAATTTTTGATTATTCTATGTTTCTATGATAGTGTGCTTACAATAGCTGTATTGCATCTTTCACTTCAGTGTGTTAACCAAGATTGTATATGTTCTCAGTGGAACCAGTGTTCTATGGCTTTTCAGGCTTTGGTAATTTACAAAATAAGGTGTTGCATGCTGTAATCTTAATCTGCATTGTAACTAACTGATGCGATAGACGAGTCAATTAGGCAAAGGTACCAGACCATTGCAAGAAAAAATAATTATCTTGGTCGAAAATGTGTTTTGTTAACAGAATAACAAGAATGTCTTGCATTTTAGAAAAAGAAAAAAAAAAAAGTGTGGGAAAAGACTAAATCTGTAGTGGTTAAAAAATGGAAATATTTTCAAGTGGATTTTTTCTCTTGAGGTTAATCAACTACAGTATTACTGCTCCAGTGAAAAAAAGCAGCCATGATGAAGGTCCAGAGTTCTTTTCTAGGAAGATTTCACCTCAGCATGAGAAACTTCTTTAGAGTGAAGGTGATGGAGCACTAGAACAGGCTGCCTAGTGAGGTTGTGGAGTCTCCTTCTCTGGAGACTTTCAGAACCCACCTGGATGCGTTCCTGTGCAGACTACCCTAGGTAATCCTGCTTTGGCAGGATATTGGTGGTCTCTGGAGGTCCTTTCCAATCACTAATACTGTGACACTGTGAATAGTTTATGTAATATTCCTTCGCTTATTAATTTATGAAGAGTGTGCCAATGTTTTGCCATAACCTGGACTTCTGAAGCCCTGTTAAAACTGTTTGGTAGGCCAGATTTCAGCCTGTATTAGTGGTCTCCTCTATTACAGGTGGATTTCATGATAGGCCAAATCTAGATTCCATGAATCCAGATTTGTAGGTAAATCCCATAGTAATGCATGTTTTTTAATCATGCCTAAAATTAAAACCACCAGTCAATTGCCTAAAATTAAAACCACCAGTCAATTGCAGATAATTTCATATAGACTTCTCTTGCATTTTTCAGGAATTTTATAGGACTTTTGGATAAGTAACATACTTTTATGTAACAAATTTATGGAGTAGAATCAGTTATTTTCAGGTGGGAGTGATGAAGTTTTCCACAAGAACCCGTTTAAACCCAATATTCTTTCCCTCATTGTATCTCAAGTTTCTGGATAGGTTTAATTGTGTTGAATACCAAATGCTGTTCTGATAGCTGGTTAGTAGTAGACCACCTGAAATTTTCAGTGCTTTCTTCTTTAAAGTCTTAAGTCTTTTCTGGTTTGTTGTATCAAATAGCTTATAGTGTGGTGCTTAGTCAAAGGCTTTTGAAGTCTGTCTCACTGGATGTTGTGCATAGTATCCCTGAATTTTAGCAGTTTTTCCTCATTCATACAGGACATAGATAATAATCATCAGGACAAGTCCTTACAGCTGGCTTAGTAGTTTTAGAGACATTAATTAGACAACCTAATATACTTCAGCAAAGCTACTTACTAGCATTAAAGGCAGGATCTGTAAGTCACCTGGTTAGGTATCTCGTATCAGAGACAGTCAGAACATAGTTTTCAAATGCTTTCCCATGATTTTACCGATCCATTAGGCTAAAAAATGCTTTCTAGCAGTTGAAGAAAAGGAGGAAGTAGGGAAAAGAGAGAGATAACTAACATGTTTAATGTTTACTTTTGTTCCTTAATAGCATCAAATGGAAGAAATTGTTCTCCCTTCAGTGGGTATTTATTACATTGAGACTTTTTAATGTTAGTAGTTCATATAGCAGATCAAATTGATTCTGAGTAAATCACATATTTTTCTTGTGTTTGTTCATTCATTCATAATGTGCTTTTGGTACCAGAGCATGACAGTAAGGAGCTCAACAGCCTTGCGCATATATTTAGGATAATGTTTAGTAGTAGTAGTATTCTCTTGTTACAGCTATTTCATTATGTAGTGTTACATGCTAGCACAAAGGGTGACAGAAAAAAACAACCCCTTTTGTCAACAGTAAGCAAGCTAAACATTTCAGTGGCCATGAGATTTTGTAAACTTATAATATAAACTCCTTTGGAAAATACCTCACATTGAGCCTAAATGGTATGTGAAAATTTCAAGTCCAGGTTCAGTGCTGGTGTTCTAGTCCATATACTGATAACACACAGCAGTGGTATGGGTGAAAGTGAAGAACCAAGTGCTCTAAAAAAAGAAATTACTGTACTTAGAGCTATGTCACCTTGGAATAGAAAGCCTCTGCAGCTTCAGTCTTGCCAATGCGTATCATGAGCCTCAAATAAATAGTACTTGTATGTAAAAACTTCAGATTTTTATTAGAACATGGTTGTTTCTAAGAACTTTTCAGTGACCAGTAGCTGAAACCTCTTTAACAGTAATGGTTATTGATTTTTTTGTTTGTTTTTAAACTCATATTTCTTATTTTTCATTATTCCTTCATAGAAAGTATCACCTTTAATAAGCAAAACTGTAGCAAACCTTTCAGCAAAGATACTCCAGGGACTAGTTTCAAGTATTTCTTGTTAAGAATTATTAGAAGTCACACTGCCTCTTAATCACTTTTATTTGAAAAAAAGACTTAGAAGCATTTTAACATACAAAACTTTATTTAATTTTTTAAAAAGTTATGTCAGTACAGAAGATGGACTGGTGTTTAGAAATAATTTTAAATTTTCCACAGGAAAAGACAGCAGTAAAGTAACTTCACTGTAACACATGGTTGTTTAAATCAGTTTATACTATTATTAATATGCAAGTTAATTTTCATGAAGTATGCAGGGCACTGTTGTTTCAAGAGAAGCTTGCAAATACTGGCAGTTCAGCTGCCTGAAATTTTCTGCAGTTGTTTTCTTTTTAAAATAAAATACTAATGTTTAGTTAGTGAGTCTCAAAGTATGTGCAACTTCAGCTCTATTCTCACTTTTTGGGCTTCTTTTCACATGTACTGTTAGCCAAAAGTTGCCTGTAGATGCTATATAAAGCATTTAATTTGAAAACAGTATTTTCCATTAGAGTATGAAAGTTAGTAGTATTTTTCTAACCAGAGAAATTTTCTAATTTAGACAACTATTTGCTTACCTAATGACTGACAAATACAAAACTTTCGTGCAGTTACAAGAAGCTGTTAGTATGACTCAACCACGGTGAAAAGAGAAGTACAGGAATTAAAGAAATCAGTGGAGACAGATAGGGTACACATATTGAAATGTTTTTAATCTTGAAATTTCAAGTATTAGGTTTTGAAATATAGAGCTCTCTTCACAGTATAATGAGTAATACCAGCTTTTTTGTTAATACATAAAATTCTAAATGCCCACATAAGTCTGCCTCAGGCTTGTGTTTTGATCATTTATGCTTTGTAGTAAAGCTGCTGGCAAAACTAACGTTCTCAAGGCTGGTTGCAGGCTGGCTCAGCTATGGAAGACCTGATGTGAAATACCGTTTAGGTTGAAAATTTAACATGTTTCCATGTGATGCCTATTTACATACTTTTACTACAGTCAGAACTTACATCAGTAAAGTACTAGTGACTTTGGGACATAACTTTTTCTAAAACAGGATTAAAAATATGCATCTTATTTTAAAAGCTGCTTTTGTTCAGCTTGAGTTGCCTGGTACATTATGAGAGATGAGAACTTACTAAATTGAGGAGAGAAGAAAGCCAGTTTTTCATGGGACTTAGAAAATAAGTATTCACTAGGATGATCCTAGAGGATTTATTACGCTTGCTTTATGGCTGAAACTATCCATTTAACTATGGCTTGCAGAAGAGGATTGTTTGCCAGCAGCAGTACCAGTGAAGCTTGACGCACGTTGCCTGTTCTTCTAAGAAAATAGTATTAGGCTCTGGTAGGTTCTGGTGGTGAATAGGAATACAGTGGAAATATGTACAGTAACTTCAGATTATTTGATTCTTTGAAATTAACCCATACCTGTTATAACTTGAGACTTTGCATAGCTCTTCAGGTTAATTGCTTAAAATGCCACAACAATAAAATGGAGATGGCAAAAGCACAAATTTGTACTAAGAATGCAGACAAATGTAAGAGCACAAATCACATTTTCAAGTAGTGTGACTTTGGGAAACACAGTATTAAAACTGCATGAAAAATTATGCATAGCTAACTTTTGGCAAGTATGACAGTGTGTTAAGTGAGAAAAATACCTTTTGGGATGTGTGAAAAGAGAAAAATGTTTATTTGCACAAGAAGCTAATTCATGCAGTTTCAGATTCAAACTTGGAAGATTTCTTCTTACTAAAATAATCTGTATGATAATGAAAAACCAAATAAGATGATTTAAGTAAGGTCACAGACAAATTCTAAGATTGAATTCAGAAACTCACATGGACTGCATATATAAGCTCAAAATACAGTATAGACTGAGATTACAGCAGAAACTCTCTTGTTAAATATTTTGAAAGAGGGAGAGAAGCATTCAGCCATTCTCTATATAGTTTCCCTGTGGTCAGAAAGTGAGGCACGCTGCGCTTTGTGATGCCAACAGATAAAGTAGTTAATGAAATATGGCCACTTCAAGGGCATTTTCAAGTATACTTTGTCTAATTGTATTTCAACCATACAAACTAAAGCAGCAAATACAAGTCACATTTTCCTTCTTTGAAGCACAGGAGAGGTATGATTTTTTTTTTTTCTATTTATTTAGAATTCCCAATCTGTATCATTGTGATTTGCGGTAATCTGTCCAAGTTCGGTCCCAGCTATGGTTGAGGGTAGTGGCAAAAACTCGGATCTGTTATTTTGAATAGGTGGTAAGAGAGACAGTAGAGAATTCTGTGTTTGTTCTTTTATCTAGAAAGAAAAAAAGTTAAAACAGGGCTGCACAAAAGGCCCCATAACTTTACATTTGACTTCATTAAAAGCATGTGAAATCAGAGCCATGTTCTTGCATGTTAACAATATTGAAAATAACCTGATAAAGGCTTTAGAATAGTCCATCAAGACTAATTACATTAGCTATACAGTTATTCTGCTTGAGAGTGGTATTTTTAACCATTATTATTATGCTGACTTAAGTTAAACTAACTTTATCAAAGGGGAAATGGGTTACTGTTATGATTCCTATACTCTATCAATACCATACCGATCCTGCTGTTACTGGATGTTTAACTTAATTATTTTGTAATCCAACTCTAAAATTTTGTGGCTTATTTATAGTTGTGTCATTTAACAAAATATAATAAACTCACCTCTTTGAAGAAAGTATGCGAAAGCAAACTGCTCGCTGATGGCCTGTATCACAAAATGAACAATATAATTATGCTTTAGATAGCAAAATACTGCTCTTGGAAAATGGGCCAGACTGACAAACCAATTCAAACTCTGTGGTATTTCATCCACAGATGTGAAGCGTGAGAAAAGCAGCACAGACTTCCCAGTTTTATGACTCAGACTTATTTAGTAGCATCTTCACTACAAATTATTTTTAAAGTGCTTTTTTCCACTTTTCTGCTTAACAAGGGATTTAATTCCTTATTCAAAATTCTTCATATTTTTGTGGGTTTGGTTTGTTTTTTTCCCTTTCACAAAGTGCACATTTAAAAATTAATTTTACTTGTTACAAAGTATATTCATATTACCAAAAAAATCAGGCATCAGACAACTTTAGAAGTATGGTTCCTTTAACAGACAAGATAATTGTTACATTATAAACTCAAAGATAAGTGTAGTGTTTTGCATAGTACATCTGGTCTGCGATACTGTCTTTAACAGTGTTCAAGTAATTACTGTAACCTAAATTGTGGACTATACTTGGTCTTAGATTGAAGCAACAGAAAATTAGTTTTGACCAGGTTACCTTTTCTCAGGGTCCTGCTGCAAGCACAGTTCTACCAAGTTGTGGAAAGCAGGTGAAAATGTTTTGGAAAATGGAATTGGTAGCCTTTCACTGGTCATTGTTCGTGTCATGCTCTCACCAATTCCAGAATCAACACCTGATTGGGAATTCTTCATCCGGGATTCCCCATGGGAAAAAGTATTTATATCCCAAGGACAGTATGTGGGACCTTTCAGCTTTTGCAGCAGCATCTAGTAGAAAGGAATAGCAGTATAAGAGCTCAACAGCTATCCAGACCTGTTCAGGCTAATCTGTGAAACTCCAGGAATGAAAGGAAAATTTGGTCTAGATTTCAGCAGTAATAGCATTGGTTTATCCACGTAAAACAAAAAAGCGCAGTGTGTTGAAGAGTTTAGCATCATACCTGAGTGCGAGGCATATCTTGAAATGGAACGTGTCCATTGGCTAATTCACATGCTGTAATTCCCACACTATAGATGTCAGACTTCATGTTATACCCAGACAAATCCTGTGAGAAAAAGAAAACTCTACTGTATCAGTGATGCCATTGAGCAGTGCTGACAAAAATACATGCAGTTGCTTCAAGGCGAGATTCTAATACCCTGTAATCTAGATGAGATTGAAGCAATTAAATTGTGAAACCTCAGGCTTTGTGCAGAAATCTGGTGTTTGTACTGAAGAGAAGTTTTAGAATCTGCAGTAGCTTCCAGGAAGGTCAGGTAAAAGGTTTAGTACAGCACCACTTTACTAACAGCTGTAAAACCAGTTTTACAAATTCAGTACATCTATGTCTTCTTAGAAGTTGCAGTTCAATAGCATCCATTGCTTCTACAAATACATTTAAGTTAGAAGTTGAATACTTATCTTTGAATAGGAAAAATGAAGTGTAATTTACACTAACCTGTCTCAGTAGTTCAGGACTCAGCCAAGGAAGCACAGAGGTACTAAACTGGGGGAAATCATATACCACCTTTGATTTTTGTCCATTGTTAACTAAACTGCAGAGGTTGTTTAAGCCAGAGAGAGAAACCAGCCCATCCCCTGAAATCAGAATGTGGCTAGCTTTAATATTCCTGTAACACAAAGTGGTAAATTTTAGTTACAAAAATTACCCAAAGAACAACTAGACTAGAAAGGCTTTTGTATTTCATTAACATAGCAAGATGTTAGTGTGCAGTTCTATTTAGCAGGTTTTTATGTTCTTCACTTACTATGGGTTGACTTTTTAATACAGGCCCAAAAGAGAGGAGGGATGACCAGCAAGAAAAAAAATTCCAGAAACTGGAGAAGGGCCTTCCTTCCCTCCAAAGCAGGTAAAGTAAGGAAACCCTTTGTACACCTGATTCTCTTCTGCTTCAATGAGACAAAGCCAGATGTGTAATCCCTGTAACAACTGACTTTAAATAATATATCAATGCTGGTTTTGTTAAGCTTCTATAGACTTGGTTCTGCTGTATTCCTGAAGAACAATGCATCTGCGCTGTCTAACATATATAGAAACAGGGAAGAGATAACACTTAAGCTGAAAATTAGTTTTCAAGTAAAACTAAATTCTTCAACTGGATGCTGTAATCTGATTCTTACCGATTGACATTCTCCTACCTGTGAACATAGCCATTCTGGTGCATGTAATTTAATCCTCTGATTGCACCAAACAGAATGTTCCCTATCAAAGCTTCACTCATTCCTTCAGGAAAGTGTGTCTTCAGCAGGTGTCTAGCTGAACCTGAAAGTGGAAAAAAAAATTGCTAAGCCTAACAGGTCTTGTTAAATTACTTGTCTATGCTTGCTTCATTGTATACCTTCCTCAAGAGCAGTGCTCTCGTCTTTATATTGACCATGGTACATCAAGAACAGTTACATGGATGGAACTGATAACATCCATTAGACAAAAAATCATAGTCAAGTTATGCCTCTGTTAACTGAAAATGTATGCCAAACCTGTATTCAACTTATCTAAGTTTTCTGTTGGTGAACTTATAAACTGTATAACGTCAAGTTCATCCCCCAGTTACCATTCCTTGCTTGGTGGGTGTTAGGACAAAGCACAATTTAATGCAGTTTGAATACAATTCTTCACTGGGGAAGAAGCTTATGTACAGAAAACTTCTCTTGACAAACAACTTAAGAAGGTTTGTTTTTTCTACAAGGCAGGAGATGCCTAAAATAAAACCTCTAATGGACCATGTGGCCCAAATTGTATCAGCACTTTTTCCATATTCCAAAATTGCAGTTACCAGTTCTTACCGTAAGCCATGAATGGAGAGATGACCCAAAGCCAACTACCAGCTGTAAACACTGTCCAAAGTGTCATTATGTTGGGATGCTGGAAAAAGTGGGATAAAACCACCTCATTCTACGGAATGAAATTAAAGTGGATGTGTTAACCACAAGACAACAGTTTTAATAAAAGTCAGTAATCAGTAGAAAGAACTGTTCTCTCTGTATTTATACAAAGTTCCAGGTTACAGGTCTACATTTGTTGAAAGCAAATCTAAATTGCTCAAAGTCCATTGTTTTGGTGTTAAATACAGAGTACAGAACAAGTTTCCACGAAAAAATTACAGAAGTATCTCTAAAACACTTGTCAGCTATTTTCTTCAGAAAGCAACTCTCAAATTTACACATGCCTTTTATTTGCATTCCACTCCTTTGGAGGAAAATCATGAATTAAATGATTCACTACAAAGACAAAAGCTACCTCTATTTAGTAACTTCATATGTATTCATCACCATCTTGTGCATAACTGCTGTTTCTTTACCTGCAAAGCTTTCAGATGCTCTTCAGAGCAATCTTCTAGGTCTGTGATCCTTACAGCAACTTGCATGCCTGTAGGTGTATGCCGTGCAAGGTAGACTGAAGTCAAGTTGTTGAACTTCCTTCCTGAAACCATTAACATTAACAATTTTTTTTCTTTTACAGAGATAATTTTACAGATTTAAAATTGCAGTTGATACCAGTATGTGTCTTTAAGAATGTCAAGAACTTAAATAGTTGTAGCAAAATACAGTAAATTATCTAAAGAATAGCTCTGCTGATTTCAGAACAACTAAAAAGGCTTAAACATGTGTCCTTATCAATTATACATATAAACAAACAACACTTTTAACAAGCATATTAACACACACACAGAGGCATACAAAGTAGGATTCAGTGCAGCCATCCTTAGAACAACCAATTCAGGTGGCTAAGTGACAAGACATGATGTTACTTAATGTTGTATTTATTGCACCGCACCACATTTGTCTTATCTATTCAAGTGATTAGTGAAACATGAACAATGTTCTGCACATTTCTCAACTAGCACAAGAATAATTCTAGTCAGCTGAAAATACGTTTTCCAAACTCAATATTTACTGCAGTTAGCAATAACCTATTGAGAGCATGCATCTGCAGGAACAAGAAATATTTTAAGGTAGACTTAGGTTACCTATTTCCAGCTGGAGTTCATAGTGAGAGACATCAGAGGTGCACAATACAATTTCATTCTTTCCTGTAGGTGGGGGAATCCAGGCTAGATCAGAATCAGCCTAATGGTGAGAAAAAACAGTTCTCAAAATGACTAATTTAAAAATATTTATGTTTTAAGAATCTACAGGTTTAAAATTAATACAGCAATATAATTAATTAGAATGCTAAGATCAAGTACTCACGTCAAGTACTCAAGCTGGTGCTTTTACCATTGCACTGCAAATTACTGATTTTGTGTGTGTGTGTGTTTAAAAAATGGTATGCAATTAAAAGTAACAGTTACCTATAGTCTAATTTCCAAACTGGAAGCCTCTAAGTGCTGTGGTTATTTTTGCTGTTAACATTTTAAGAAATACCCTCTGATGAAATAGTTTTGAATATGTATCAGCTTTGTGTTTTACACTGCCAGACAATGTTTCTATTCTATTCTTACCAGATGTTCATGGATGCTACTCTGAGATAGTTCTTCTGGCCCAATTGGTTCAACTGGTGTACGTAGAATGCAGGAACAGTCCTTGACAACAGAAACCAGTGAATGTTAGTGACACTGCAGCAATTTATTACATGTGGCAGTGGGAAAACATCAAAAGTAGCCCCTATAAGCAGGAGTTCAGAAAGTTTTCTGATACAAGTCAGTGAAGCAAGAGGTTAAAAAACCAGAATAGAACATATACGCAGCAAGAGAAGGGATACTAAACAGCCTCTTTCACTGAAAGTTGATACAGCAAAGTCTAAACATGTCAGTACTGTGGAAATCAAGAAACAGGTTTCATCAGAAGGTATGACTGAGTAACAAGGTACAACTGCCGAAGATTTTTAAATACAAACTTACCAAACAAGACATGGATCCACTTTCGATCAAAGAAAAAGTCATATACACCCATTTATCCTAGAGAAATTAAAGTAGATATGTAAGATTATACATAAACGTGTGATAAATAGAAGTCTCTTTGCTCACAAATGTGAGACATTCCTCTGAACTCACACACACAAAAAGAAACCCCCAAACTACAGCTCTGAGAAAGTCTGCTTCTGTTCAGCCTTTAAACAGCATGTGAATTTCTAAGTCTATTCTGAGCATATGCAATGTACATTCCAACTCAAGTTTTCTCTTTTGATTCATGGGTTTAGAGATCTTATTACCGCTTTTGAACAAGCAATTTAATTCCAAGTTAACTAAGTGCAGAATGTAAAAAGAAACACATTCATAAACCTCTGGCAGTTTGTAGGAAAAAAAGTAATTGTCTGTTTTAAAGGAGCACAGCTGTGTGCAGCTTAACTAGCTCACAAAAAAGCTAGCCAGAAGTGCACTGTACATTTCACAACTGAGAGGGGAAATACTATTGTGAAAGATTAGAGTAAAAAAAAACAACTAACCAACCCACCCCCACAAAACCAAACCAACAAAAAACCACAACAAACCCACCAGCAAACAAAATAACCCAAAGGAGCAGAACTAACTCAGATAATTTTCATTTTACTTCGGCTACAGAATCAGCAAACTCCCTCACAGGTGAGCCAATCTGAAAGCCAGTGAGGAAAGAGACATCACTGTTTATGGAAGCATCTGTCTAAGTCTTTGGAAGCATATCAAAGCTTCTAAAGCATAGAGTGGTACTGGTTAATTTACTTCAGCTACAAGCAAGTCTTCTTAGGCTGACTTAAGTCAGATACATAAGGGAGTTAAGGATGTTAACATTACATATTAGCATCTAATTATTGCTTGAACGTTAAAAAGGGTGAATCACTGTATCAGGAGCTGATAATTTTATTTATCAAGGAGCTTGACTGTATGCCATGTTTAAATTATACATGCTGTTTTATCAAGCTCCCACCCCCTATCCACTACTATATATCTGAAGTCACTCCCAATCCTTAATATTTCTACTCTGAAAATCTGCTCAAAGAAATACTGCTTTATTAAAGATTAAAAACTTAGACAAAAGAAGAATTTTAGAAGGTATTGGGTACCTTCAGAGGATCAGGACTTGACTTACCCAACTTCACCAAGGAAGTCTGTGGCAGAGTAAGAAAAAAGAAAACCCAGCAGGTGCTTCAAGATTCTGGCCAGCACTGTAACAGGTACAGCATCCTTCTCCTACCTGGAAAGGAGACACTTCGTTCTGTTATACAAGATAATTTATTCCGTTGCATGAAATATGAAACCACAAAAGCTAAGCTGAAGAATAATTCCTAAGTAACTATGCTACACTGAAGTCAGACCATCGTAGAATTTTTTCAAAAATTCAGCCAACAGAAACATCCATGATCCACACTTGTTCAAATAACATTACAAACGTAAGATTTTTTCTTTTGTAGTTTAACATCTCCCCACTTTTGCATCATGTCCCTACATACTTTTTTTCTGTTTCCACATTTTTTCCTTCTGTACCGCAGTTGGTTCTTTTGTACTTTAGTGACAGTGTTGCACAGCTGAACTCACACGTTCATTCCAGCTTAACTATAGCTTCGGATGCAGCGAGCAATGGAGGGAAGATAAATAGAAAAACGTGCCTGTGACCTGGGAGAAGCCCAGGTACCGCGAAAGCACGATGCAATGCTTTTACTGGCGCTGGGCTGCAGGTCCTGCTTCAGTGCTTGAAGTGGTTCTCAAACACGTATCTCGACTCGAGTTAAATGATGCGTCCGTGACACAGGTAACGGAATAGCAGAAAACGATGCCCCACAGACTGTTCCTCACTTCTCTGCTAAACTTGTACCTTGCCTTCCCCGGTGCCCCCGCCTCCTTGCGCGCCAGACGGCGGTTACCAGAGTCCCCGCCTCCCTCTGGCCCCCGCGACCGCAAGGGCAAAGCTGCGCCCCTGCCAGAGCGACGGCTTCGGCACCGATCCCTACTGCCGACTCCCGAGCTCAGCGTGCGTCGTTCTCCACTCCCCGGCCTGCCTGGCTTCGCCCGCAGTGAAGCTAAGGGCACAGCTGGCCCAGAACCCCGACCACCCAGGCACGGCCAGGAAACCTTGCAGGGAGGCAGCGCGCCTTCCCACCTCTCGTTCCTTGAGATCAGGGTCAGGGCCGGCACGGCCGCCGAGCCGAGCCGCCAGCCCCGCCCCAACCCCTACGGAGCTGTTGGGGGTGGTGGAGGCGGCCCAGCGCATTGTGGGGCATGTCATTAGAGCGGGTGGCCCCTTGGCGCCGCGCAGCGAGCTGGGGGCTGTAGTTCTTGGGCGGGAGCTGGGCGGATATGATTGGGGTCCTTCCTCAGTCTCGGCTGTATTAGATGCAGGGCTGCTGCCCATCCGCTTCGGGCGGCGGTGGCAAGGAGGAGGGCCGGAGGAAGCGCGGGGCGGGTAAGAGGAGCTGTGTGCTGAATCGGGGTGGTTCTGTCTCCTCGGGTTATTTAGCGAGCGCCCCATCTCTGCTCCTCACTTTAACCGTTTAGGGGCCGCGTCTTTTCTTTCTTGGGGCTGGTCCCTAGTGAGGCGCGGCGCCACCCAGACTCTCCTGGGGCGCCCGCTATGCCTGGCGCAGGCTGCTGAGGCGCACCGGGCCGCGGCGGGCGTGTGGCGGCCTCCGTGTGGTTGGCTAGCGCGGAAGCGCGGGCTTAGCATGAGGCGCTGCGCTGGGCCGGCTGTGGGGGCTGCCCTGTCCCGTGCGGCGTACCCTGAGCGGAAGGGAGACAAACATTTGGCCTGCCTTTCTTGTGCTCCAGCAGACAGTGCTGTCTTCGCGATGATAATGTTGATAGATACTGTGCTAAGCTTTATCCGTTCGGTGTATGTGCTTAGATTGCAGTAAAGCGCTAGGCTCTGGCTGCGAATGGTGTCTGTCTGCAGGCTTGGTGGTTGGTGTGACCTTCAGCGTGCTCGAGAGTTCCTTCCTGCGTTATAAGTACCCATAATCGTATGGGCTGTCCTGGGAGGCTTTTGTCACTGCTCTTAGAAAGCCAAGCTTGATGACATTTCAGTTGTGGCCCTGCTTGTGTATGGATTTGAGACCAAGGAGGTTTGGACTTCTGTCAACTTTTAAATCACATTACAATTCTGATCAGATGATTAAATTGTAGGAAGAGTGTCAGCAAATTACTTCCATTCTTTCAGCTGTCCTAGTGAGAAAGTGTTATGTGGAGTTGTATTAATGTATTTTTATTTATTTAATGCAATCTTCAATTGTAGGCTGTTGCATGGGTGCATATTTTTGGCTGTGTTTCAAATTATTGGCTGATTGTGTGAGTCTGATGCAAACAGTACATGCAACTTTTCACACAAGATTACAAAGCAAGACAGTCAATTTTAGGGTTGCTTTAGGATAATTTATCTTTCAAAAGATGTGTTTCTGAGTAAAACTAGGTAGGTTACAATTATAACACTGAAGCTAATATTCTAGTAGTTGAAATTTTCAATTTGCTAGTAGTGGTGTCATCAGAGAGGTATCAATTTATCAAATTTTATATAAATATCTGAAAGGGTAACAAAGAGTAGAATGTGGAAAATGACAGATGTGTATCGGTGGTTTGCGTCTAACAGAGGGCATGTTGGGATGAATATTGTGCAGTAGGCGTGCTGTCTTTTAGGAAGGATAAATACGATTCACTGACTGGGTTTCCAAGAAGATGCAAAGATAGCATTTTCGCTGAGATGCTTATCAAAGAGATGACATATTCTTTTGTCTAGTTAGGTTGCTAGTGATATTTGGGCGGCTGAGTCATATAGATCAGTTTGGTTTATTCTAAAATATACAAAATTATAACTGTTAAAATGGGGTATATATTAAACCATTTCCTTAAGTGGATTCAGTTATGCATCAGCTTGAAAGCCTGAGATTTCAGTTAAGCTCTCTTCAAGTATGCTTCATAGAGAACAAGCTTCAATTCTAAAAGAAGCCTCTAACAGCCTTAATAATGAAGTAGCAGCACAGTACTTTCCTCAAGCATATATCACATTTTTCTACTCTCTAACTAACAAATACACAATTCATGACAGTTCTTTTACTCTCTGAAAACAAATTATATTCTCTGTGATCATAACATTGTTTAGATGTAGATATTTCTTGCATGTAGACATGTAGACTTTTCTGTAAATGCACAGACTTTTTCAGAAGAAAAAAAAAATTGGGAAATAATAAAATTTGATATGAGTATTGAGGTAGCATTTATAGTTTCAGATGAAATTAGACCTCATTCAAGCACATGCTATTTTCACACTGTGTGCTACGGATGATATAGACAACCGCCAAGCATGCAGAACTTAAAATCTTAATTATCAAACTGTGATAGTCAATAGTGTATGAGTATACATATGTTGTGTCTTAAGTACATCTGTATATATGTATGTTTATACATGTACAGATATATGCATATGTGTACATATATATGCATTTACTGAAGGAGTAGTTTTGCTACTTAAGGAAAGTATGGGTTATTATAAATGACAAGGAGAAAAAATTAGTCTAACTTGGTGTAGCTCTGGATAATTAGGATGAGGAAACCATTGTGGTTAGCTCTATGACTCCCTTGGTATTCATCATCCTCTAAGAGATGTCTTCCATCTTCCTCTCTGAAGCCTTTCCCCCATCCCAAATTTAACACAATCCAGGAAATGTGTGGGGTTTCGATTTTATTTCCTTACCGTGCCTTTCTTATACTGTAATATTTATGGTTGAAGGTCTGAGGCAGGTTTGCTTATGATTATTACACTTGCTATAAGGATTGTGTTGGCATACTCTGAGATTTATTTTTTTCTTCACATGAGAGAAACACGAGCACTAGGTAGGTTTCTGTGGGGATAGTAATGGCTGAAAATAGCATGTGTTAGGTACACAGCAAGTGTGTTCGTGTTTGCATAGATTTAGTTTTCTGTATATAGTCCTTTGCTGTTCATCTCATGCTATGCACTGTTGAATGGTTTGGCCTCTGTCTCTGAGCTACAGTAGTCCCAGGAATGTTTTGGCAGCAATTCAGCATAGTCATGTTTGCTATAAGAATAGAACTGTTTCCTTAACTTTGAAATGGAAAATATGTGTATTGTTATGAGCTGGCTTGACAACATTCTGATTTTAGTGATGAAAAAAGTACTGTGTTAACAACTTGATGTAATTTTTGTAATTGTTATTAAATTGTGTATTTACATAACAATACATTTGGTCACCCCAGAATAATTCAGTTTGCTTTCTTTTGGAAAATGAGCCTTAACTTATCTTTTAATCAAATTAGAATATTGTTTGTTGAAATTCTGTTTGTTGTGGTCTGCTGTCTTGCATCCTGTAATTGTACAGAGAAGCAGATGTAGTTTAGTCTTTCCAAGTGCTTGTGAGGAGTCAACTGCTCTCACCAAGAAGGAAAACAAGAAGAATAACAGGATATTTACATTTGAGTTGAATGTCAAAATAGATGCCAGTATTTTGGATAAGTTTTAAACTTTTAATGCACAAAGGAATTATATACATTAGTTTGTGATTTCCAGTTGTAAAAGCAACTAATTTCACCTTTCTGATAATTAGAATTTGAGTTCTCCAGTAGTAGAATGTTTTCAGAATAAGATGGCACAACTGTCTTTTTGCATCCATCTTGAACTGTTAGAAGTAGTAGTTCCAAAGATAAGAACAATTAATATGTTATAGCTGTTACAAATCTTCTAAGACTTTGCAAGTTAAACTTAGCTGAGATCTAGTGACTCATTGATGGAAAAATGTAATAAAATCTCCTGTTGTGTAGTCAGAAGAACTCTCTTTTTTATATCTCTGCTACTAAGAGAAAACCATACTTCAGCATTTTAGTGGTTTAATGGAATGTGTTTCCTCTTCTTTTAGTTCTTGTGTTTTTAAGCAATACACTGTGACATCTTATCACTTAAAAGAAATACCCATCAAGTGTCTTCTAATGCTTTTAACATATTTTCCTAGCTTTTCCTTTTTTCCTCCTTTTTTTTTTTTGTTGGTTATACTTAAATTTTAATACCTTTTTTAACATTGATAAGCAGTAAGACTGTTGCTTGGGTCCTGAGAGATAGCCCTCCACACTTAAAATATTTCTTGGTATGAATGGGCTCCAGTGTTGCCTTTCTTCCTGAGTTTCATTTTCCATGCAGATGATCTAGCAAACCTCAGAGCAATTTGGATTCTGGAGGCAGATGCAAAAGGCCTAGGAGTAGTTCTCACTTCTACAAGAGGTCTTTTCTGAAGTGTGCTATATGCGCTCCTGGTTTTAGCTTACTGTTTCAAGCCATGTGGTAGCTGAAATATGAAACTCACATAGTGGAATAAAATTTAATTTATGGAGTACAGAAATGCACAGATTGAGGTAGATAGGTGTGCATGTGTATAAAATGTCTGATATTTCCATTTCTCTTGAGCCTACCTTAAAGCAAGCCTTCTGAGAGCACCACTCCTACATGTAGGCCATTCTCCAGTACTTTTAATTCTCCTTGGTTTTTCCATATTCAATTAACCTATTTGTAAGAGACTCAAATATCAATGGCAAATTATCATGAGGGACAAAACCGATAAGGAGTGCATCTGTGTGGCATTAATACAGTAAATTGAAAATGGAAATAATATTATAAATAAAGATTAAAAATAATAGCTGATAAAGTTTTAACTTTAGATGTGGACATTCTGCATGGCTTTACAACTTTAATTTCTGGACCATCTTTTTATAACATGGTCATGTATTTTAAGGCCATGTTGTAAACTTCATGGGTTTTATCCAAGTGTATTGAATTATAGTTAGACCTATCTGACAAACTGTCTGAAATTGTTTTACAGCTGCAGAACAAGAGAGTTATGGGGTGACTTGTAGGGCATTAGCTGGTTAAATTTTTCCAGAGAAGTTCCCCATGGCACATGAAGCACCGGAAATGTGAGCATTAACTTTTATGCTGTTTGCTTACATAGCAGGCTTGTCAAAGGTTTTACAAATGAGGTTGCCCTTTTGATTGGATATCTTGATGTTGGCCTGACGCTCTAGAAAACTTTGATCCAAATTTTTTTTGGTAGTTGGTTGGTTTGGTTGGGTTTTTTTCATTTTATTGGCTGAACTGAGCCTGACCCTCAATGAATAGTGTTCAGCTTGGCACTGCTTAGAAGAGAGAGGAAGTAGTATTAATTTTTACATTATTAATGCTGGAAGGAAAAAGATACAATCAGAGCTGTGAAGAAACTGTCCTATGCTGCTGAATTTTGTCTCGCTCTATAGTGACTCTTATTACAAGATAAAATCATCTTGTTTAGGTGGATCTTCAGCAGTCTTAAGTGTCCTTTGCTGCTGTATTGAGTTGTTTGAGAGGGGATGGAGGGTATGTATGTGTGTGTAGTTAGTGCTTTTCAGCAATCTATTGAAATAAACAGCTTCTTAGAGAAAAAAAAAAAAAGGCAGACTAGTGTTAGATGCAGCTGTGCATTCAGATAGAAATGTTTCTGGAATCCCTTTTATTGTTTGTAATGTGTGCCCAATGTAGATGATTATTTACCAGCTTTAATTAAGTACATCTATAAAGAATTAAGTGACAAAGCAAGAAGATACTGCTCACAAGTATAAGCTGACATTAATGGACAATGTTCTCTTTCTGATCTCCTGCCAAGGTCTGCAAGCAGATGAACTGGCAGGCTCTAGGCGTTCATTAAAAAGCCGCTGCACTGTCCATTTTGATCTCATCGAATGAGAAGTTGCTACAGACTGTGAGACATATCTGTGGTTGTTGTGTGGTGATGGGAGGTCTTAAGTAAAGTCCAGAGCAAATTTGATTTCAACAGACTTGGTTTTACTGAGTGGAAGGAGCAGGGAAAATGAGACTTTCGTTCTCTTTCACTTCATATTTCTCTGTCATATTCTATTTCATATAAAAGATAATTGAACAGTTTAGGCAAGCAAACAACAGAAGTTTTCCTTTATTAAACTGTTTTGATATGCTAATTAGTTAATGGTAGTTTCATTTATGGTTTAAATGTGTCTCTGGTGAAGAGGAAGCAGATCTTGTCATGACCCACAAAATAAAGCTCTGATGTATCCAATTTTTAATTAACTGACTTCTAAAAGGGGAAAGATTAAAGCAGTCTTACAAAACATTTTAACAACCAAAATGCTGAAAAAGATGGTTTTGAAATCCTTTGAAAGCCTTTATAATCCAATGCTTTAAATGTAGTAGCTGCTGTCTTTTAGAGTAAAAGGGAAATGCCTCAATTCAGTGAATGAAACTGTCATACACTAAATATTGTATGGAAGAGATGAAATGGTAGAGATGACTAATTGACAGAGTCAGTGCTGAAGGTCAGATGTTATGTCTGCAGGGAAAAGGCATGTCTTGAATGCTATGTTTTACATGCAGTGTGTAAATTGGGTATTAAAATGTTTTAATGATAGTACAGGGGAGAAATTCAGACTGAAAGAGACAAGTCACGTTAACTTACCTGTCTCATTTGAAAGAGTGACATCTGTTAAACTTTGACATTCTTTTTCTTTTTCTTTCCAGATGATGCCAGAGCTGAGAAGCTGGTGAAGTTTACATGAAATGCCTATAGATGCTTATGCTGATCAGTAGTAGCCCAGATGAAATAAGCATGTCCTAAGATGGAAATTGATACAAAGCATGAACTACTCTACAGAAACCAGTCAATCCCAAATTTGTTAGTGTGTTGGTGGTTTGATGGGTCTCACTTTCTCTGTCTCCAAACCAAAGCCATCTTTCTACCAAAGCAATAAAGGGACGGTGCACAATCTGACTACAGAATGCTCTTTCCAAAGAAGTGAGCTGCAAAGGAAGGACTCATGAATTTTGATCACGGGGGCCTGGAGAGCATCTCTGGTAAGTTGAAGAATAAAATTCTGAATTTTTGAAACGATGTTACAGAACACCAATCTGAAGACAATCTTAAGTTTCACATACTTTATATTGTTTGTCTGATATTGTGGTTGAACAAAAATAGCTTGTACAAGCTTAACTGGCTCTTAAAATCAGCTTGCGCTGTAAAAGGTTGGCTGGAAAATTCTCAATGTCAGTAATCTACATTGGAATTCTTGCCATTGAACGATAATGAAGATAAACTTCATCTTGAGTGGAAATGATGCAAAGGTAATCATTGTATACCCTTGATGTGTAGTATTTTAGCAATGTAGAATTAATGTTTCTTTTTCTGTTTTTTTTCCCCACCCCACCCCCTTCCCCAATAATTATAAAGAGATTAAGGTGGGTGGGGCAAAATAGGAAGAGGATAAACTTCCTTTCCAGGATTTTGAGTATTGTGTTTCTCAGAGCATGTTTCTATGTGGATGATAATGGAATTTTATATTTGTTCACTGCTGTTAAGGCAATATTCTGTTAATTATTGTAATGACTTTGAGATTATTTACATCTATGTTTATTACTAAACAAAAAGATAAACAGAAGAGCAAGAGAAAAGGGAAGTACTAGAGCCAGTGAAACCTTTCAAAATCAGTAGCTGGTAAAATGTAGGTTTGTGTTTCGGCTTAATGAAGAGGAAAAGATAGAAATTGAAACTAAAGACACACATATTCAAGAAGTTGGAGGGGGTCATGGCTAAACCAGCTTTTCAGGAAGCTGTGGAGTTGTTTGGGATGAGGAACTTAAAATACTACAATGTAAATTGAGTATTGATTTGGTAAGTAATCTGGCAATTTGTCCAATATAAAATAATTATTTTTAAATCTATTGAAAGTTTATAAAGTAGTTTATAGTATATAGAATGTATACTACTGTAGCAATATATGTCATATTTAATAGTAGTGTGCTATTGCTGGCTTTCATTCATTTTTCAGATGTCTGCTCCAATGAGGACCTTCCTGAGGTAGAGTTGGTGAGCATGCTAGAAGAACAGTTGCCAGATTACAAGTTACGAGTGGACTCTCTGTATCTGTATGAAAATGAAGACTGGATTCAGTCTCCTGCCCGCCATGGCCATCTTCCTAAAATCCCTTCTCCTGCTCATGATGAGGAGCCCTTCCATTACATGAGTGAGTATAACTGGGCCTAGGGTATGGTTGGGATTTTTGCTTTTGTTTTTAATTATTGAAGAAAAAATTGTAAATATAAAATTAATATTGTTAACATTATAAAGTGCTAAAATCTGATAAACTTCGTACAGGTGGAAGAAAAAGCTGAGTTCAAGCGAAGTGCTTGTAGTTCAGCACCAGAATTCTAAGGGCTGACCCAGAACATTCCATGGCTGCCTGATCATTAGATTTCACATAGAAAAAACAATTGCAACACAAGATATTGAAAAAGATAAAGGAACCTAGAGTTGTGCTGGATTAGATACAAGACGTATGAAGCAGCTCTGCTTTCAGGATTGTTAATGATGCTGTGGTTCTTTTTGCCGGTGTTTGCCCTGAGCTAGCAATGTACACAGTCTCAGTCAGAAGGCTGACCCTATCCTGGACTGCACCAAAAAGATGTGGCCAGCAGGTTGAGGGAGGGGATTCTCCCCCTCTGTTCTGCTCCTGTGAGACCCCACCTGCAGTGCTGTGTCCAGCTCTGGAGTCCTCAACACAAGAAAGACATAGACCTACTGGATTTGGTACAGAGGAGGGTCTCTAAAATGTTAGGGGGCTGGAACGTTTCTCCTATGAGGACAGACGGAGAGGGTTGTTTGTGCTCAGCCTGGAGAGGAAAAACTCCAGGGGCATCTTGTTGCAGCCTTTCAGTACTTAAAGGGGCCTGTAAGAAAGATGGGTTACAGTTTTTTTGGAGGGGCATTTTGTGACAGGAAAAGTAGTGATGGTTTTAAACAAAAGGATTAGACTAAATATAAGGAATTTTTTTATGGTTAGAGTGGTGAAATACTGTTACAGGTTGCCAAGAGAGGTGGTAAATACCCCATATGTGGAAACACTCAAGGTCAGGTTGAACAGGGCCCTGAGCAAGCTTGATCTAGTTGAAGAAGATGCCCTTGATCACTGCTGGGGGTCCACTAGATGACATTTGAAGGTGCTTTCTGACTCTAAACATTCTATGGTTCAATGTTTTGTGTCAGTAGTGCTTTTTAAATTCAGTTAATGGTTTCTTCTGGAAATAGAAATTAAGTGAATGCCATATAGGTGGGTCCTAAATCAGCATTGATCACTGCCTTCCGATTCTGAAGCTACTAAGTAACTTACCCTTAACGTGATAAGGAAGAAAACAGACAGCTTCTCATCACATGAAGAAACCTATAATGTGTTAAAAATTAAATACATAGAGGGCTGCTAATAGAACTGAAGACTTTACTTGCCTTTAGTTTCAAGTTGGTTTATGTGTAAAGAAGAGAATACACTATAATCACTTCAGAGAAATGGGGAAGTCCTTTTTCCTCTGTGTATTAGAAGTATCAGAAAATATTGCTTGGGAGAATGAACTTGTAGTCATTGCAGATTCCTATATAAATACCTCTTCCTTGTACATGCCACCACTGAAAGGTTTGTTTTGTTTTGTTTGTGCTTTAAGCCTCCACCCAGGGCATATACAAATGAGTAAGTAAAATTAAAATGCTACCTGTTAATGCAGTGCTCAGCAGTTTAATCTTATTATCAGTTAAAAGCTGGAACTCTCTTTAACTGTGGAAAGTAGTTGGAAGGTCACTTAATGTTTATGGCTTGGTCTGTTTCTAAAAAAAGAATTGCAAGCATAAATTATTTTAGTAGTGGAGTGAACACTTGTAGTTCACTGGAAGCAGTTGTGTAGTCAGTGGGGTGTGGGTTTTCCTCTAAGTTTGAATTACAAAGAGGTGAGATCAGAGTCTGTCCACGATGGAAGGAACTTTACATAAATGTAGCTCTGCTGAATCTCTTTGGTCAACACCTGTAGTTCCAGTGTAATGAAGCACAGAGCTCTCAGATCAGGGACCTTTAGTCAGTGTGAGCCTGGATCTCCAAACCACAGTGAGAGGGAAGGGCTTTATCAACAATGTTTTAGTGAAGCCAGCCACGCACTGTCTATCAAGGTACGGCAGAAAGTGGTCCCTTTCTCTTTTACCCAGTCAGAAGTTCTTTTTAACAGTAGCAAGTGTCCTGTGAAAATAATTAACCACACTCCTCTCACAAGCATTTTTTTTTTCCAAAAGCTGCCATAGCTGCTTTCTTGAAAATGAGCTGTAACAGTGACTGACGTTAAAAGATAACTGTTAAGCATAATATAAAAAGCTCATTCTATAATTTAAGAGCTTTGTCATAACTGCTGGGTAATAAACTCAAATACAGTTTGTTTCCTAGAAACAGAGATGCTCAACTACTGGTTTGAATAGATTAGTAGTTAATACTTAAGAGAAAGCAAACAAACAGACCAGGGCAACATTTATTGCACTTGAGCTCCTCCTCTTTTTATGGATGCTGTTGCCTAGTAGGTTTATTGAATGATCAGTTGATTCCCAGTGATGGTTTTCAGTGAGGTGGAAGAATATTTTCTGCTTCAGCTGTGGTAGCCTAAGAAGCCCTGGATTGCACTGTCCAGAATTATTTTGTATGTGTGACTAAAGGGACATGGCACAACATTGCAAGAATATTAACCAAAATGAAGAATTGCTTGTGGCTTTTGCTTGGCAAGGTGAGCGAGGAGAGATTGCACATGTGCATATTTGCTCGAGGGAGTTATAACAACCTATCAGTTTGATCCTCTGCTGTGAGAAAATAAGAAAAGACTTAGAACTAAGTTTCAAAGCTGTTAGTTCTGTGATTTCATTTATCAAAGTAAATATATTTGCTTTTGATTTTAAGAACTTACCTATCTGAATAACCTTGTATGTAATTGGCGTAAAGCTTTATTAAGGTGACTTAGCACTGAATGGAGACTTTTACCTTGAAATAACCTGATGGGAATACTTAGCACAGGAGAACTGGCTATGAGAATCTGCCTATAATGGCTGAAACTTGCTTGTGCATGTAGTGTGAACTTTCATATACTAGTAAGCCGGGTGAGTTTGGAGACCCCTCTTGGTAACCAACATCAAGTAAGTGCCGTTAAAAACTGATCTCCCAAATGCATGCTATGCTATTCTACTGATAAACAGATACTTCAAATTTTGTGAAGACCTTCTAATTTTGCTTAGAAATAGAATTTGTAAGTGGCACTGCTGTAAGTTCAAAACTCCTAAGTACTTGATGGCATATGTTGGGTTTTCATGCTTACTGATCTACTTGCTGAAAAATGTTTGGTTTGTTAGATTGAGTTATTTTTCTGTTAAGCTCCAGGAGAAACTGTTCATAAACATTTTTCTTTTATATTGTTCTTTCTGTTCTCCTGTCTTTCAAGACTGCAAGATAAGTTTCATTATATACAAATATGCAACTTGGTTTTGTTCATAGCATAGCCTTAGTGTTATGTTTTAAAAGGTTTGTTACAGACATTATGTAACATACATAAACTTTTGTGTGCACTTCAGCTTGGCACTTGGCTATCTCATAAGTACATGTGCAGTCCTCAACAAGAACAAATAGGAAAAACTGAGGACCAGTACCAGTATATATTCAGAGTGTGAATCAGATTTATACAAGGTAGAAGAGTTAAGCAAATCTTCAGAAACAGATTTAGACCAGATCCATAGTAACCTCATTTTTCAGTGCAGTGATGATATAGTTTCAAAACAGGGTAACTTAGACCCTCAATTGAAGCAGATACTTCTGTATTTGTTCAATTTATATTGCTACCTTCTTTACTTTTGTGGTCTTAATTTCGTAAAGCAAAAATAGTACCTTTCTGTGGAACTTGGACAAGTGCAAGCATCTGCCACCTCCAGGGATGATCTGACTTTGCTCCTGAAGGGGAATCATATTTAAATGTTTTTTTAAAAGTTATAAGAAGGTTTTAATAATGTAAAAAGTGTGTTTACACATTTTTGTGGTGGTGGTGGATGTATACAAAAAGTTACCCATTTCCTTACATTCTAATTCTTTCTCATCTTTCCTTTTCCCCACCTCTATCTTTCATTTTCTGTCATTAGCTCTTCTTGAACTTCCTTCCTCCTCCTTGGCTGGATCTCACAAATTTGAACAAGGTAATTAAGGTGTGTTCTTCACTTGCATGTACTATTCCTGAGGACAAGAACTAGAGCAGAGGAGCACTTTGTATTTCAGCACTGTGTTTTCCTCAGAGTTGTCAAATTCTTCATGCTTTCTTTGTTCTTGACTCAGTCCTGGTTTTCAAATCCTTCTTTTTCTGAGTAGTTTTACAAACTCTTCAAATGTAGAAGTCACTTGATCAGTAAAATAGGATTTACTACTACATCTAAATTGCAGACATGTGTGATCCTATTTCTTTTTAATTGTTGCTAGGATGATCAAGCACTTAAATATGTTTTCATAACTAGTCTCTGGAGTCTCCATGCTTTCTCTGTATAGCCGTCAGAAACACACAGGGGAATTTCTTCCAAGTATAAGGTCTGCAGATGTGTTCAGCTGTATTTGGGTATGCTCAGATAGACTCTTTCATCTCTCTGCAGAGGATGGATGGTTTAATAGCTTAGTCATATTCAAAAAGTTGATCTTAAGAGATTTTTTTTCCCCCCTTTGTCTAAATTTGAAGGATGTATGAGCACCTCAAGCTTTAGCTAATATTGCTGGAAGTTGTAAATGTTCAACACCTCATTGTATCAGTCTCCCAAATGTGTATTATTTCATATTTTTGAAGTTAACATGCATTTTCATAGCCTCTCCTAGTTTCATCAACTTGTCTCAGTACAGAGAGGGTAAGAGACTCAGTTCTTTTGAATATTCCCATCTTATGAAATTAGAGGCACAAATGAGGCCAAAATATCGACAGCAAGGCTATTTATTAACAGAATAAAGTGGACAGATCAGAAGGAGAGGGAGAGAGAAAACAGAGAGAGGGAAAGAGAAGAGGAAAGGAATTATATTACCACCTCCCGAGACAGTTTGGGTTTGTGGAAGAAAGGTACTGCCTTGTTGGCTGTGCTGTCCTCTGCTGGAGGAGGGGAGGGAGGGGTCCCAAAGTCCAAGTCCTTCTCTGAGCAGCCTCTTCAGTTCCATGAGTTGCAGCAGGCAGAACTTAGGACACGGAGAGTGAGTTCCTCCTGGTATGCTCTTCCAGGCTACGTGATGATGTGTCTGTCCTTTTCTCTCCTGGTGTTTTCTGAGTTTTTCTTCAGAGCAGCATTGCCCAGGTCTTTTCCTCCTTCTTAGCCAGTACTGCTCTAGTCTTTTTTACATTTTTTTAGGTATGTGTCCAGGTGGTGAAACCATTGCCCTTTTCATTATCTTCCCTTTCTGGGTTAGCTGATGGGTAGAGATGGCCTTGTCTATGCGCATTCCAGAGAAGTTGTTATCTAGTGGTATCTGCCCAATACACATCAGCTACTGTCTGGTCAAGGAGCAAAGGTGATTTTATCTTTGTTGATTCATATCAAGAGAGACAAGATTTAGTCTCTTGCACCACCCCACCAATCAAAAATAAAAGCAAGAGAGAAAGAAAGGAAAGAAGTTTTAAACAATTTTTACAGTAGACATAAGTTTTGATTGGCTAATGGCACAAATCTGTTACACGCTGTCATTAGACACAAACTGCATATTGGACACTACATGTTGAATCAATTGTGTAAAATTACACAAGGCGAAAGAGTTACAATACTAAACCACATAACAAATAGAACAAAATTCGTTTCATCCCTGTTCCGCCTGGAAGCCAGGAGGACAAATCCATAACCCCAGCCTGTCAGTCCTTGAAAAGATGTCTGCTGTGATGATGCTGCAAGGAAAATTTTTTTCCCAAGGGTTGCACCCTGCAAAACTTGAGAGGCCTGTAACAAGACAAGTCCTTCTGACAATACATCAAGGAATCTTCAGCATTAGAATTTAAATAAGAAACACAATCTCAAAACATACAAAACGGGTATTTCCAGGTTCCCCTCCCCCGCCCCCCCAACAGGAAGAGGTTCTCTGGGCCACCCTCTCAGGTGATGTCCCTGAAAGAGTTGATTTAATTACTTTGAATGGGCCTGTAAGTATCCTTCATTGTTTCAGCTTCTCTCAAAGCCAAGCTAAACACATATGAACCCTTTTTCCCAAACCATGTACAATTTTTTAGTGATCTGCTGGATCATGCTTCACACACACACCCCAAACTGTCCCACTCACCATTGAGGAGTGAAGCCCTTAGTTCCCCTGGGAGGCCCGCCCCTCCCCTCATCAAGTGGTTCCACCAAGAGGGGAGCAGTGGGCTCAGCCCACTCTTTAGGCTCAGGCCAGCATTTCGGATCATTTCTAATTGCCTCGTGGATGCCCCATCAATCACTTCTTTTGGAATACCTTTCTTCTGACCCACCCCCGCCAATATTCTGGGTATTCCAGTGTTCCCTGCCCCTAGCCAGGTGCCTACTAGGAATATGATGCAACTAGCCTAATAACCATTGCTTCGAGTCAGGCTGGCTCCCTCCGGGTGTTAAATTTTCCCTTAGAGCTGCTTGCATCCTTGAAGACAGTAGGGTATCACTATTTCTTTTTGGAGCTGGATACCTGTTTTTTTAAGCAAATCAGGGAGACCCCTGACCAAAGGAGTCCACCAGGAGAGAAAGGGGGGTTCAAAATGATGTTTTAGTTCTCTTTCATGTATCATTTGCAGGCATGCAGCCTTTTGCACATTCTCCATTATTTGATTAATCCCTCCTTGCAGGAATACGGGTTCCCCTCTCTCCTTTGGGTCAAAACCTCTTGCCCAATAAGCAGCTTGCTGAGTAAGGCTCCAGGGTCCATTTCTGGTTTTCATAGTTAGAAAACCATTATCACCCCAATAGCCCGTGGCTTCAGCTTCTGTTAACATAATCTGATCACCTCCAGTTTTTTAAATTCACCATATATACTCCACCTCAGATTCCCCAGCAGAGTGTGCAAATCCTTTGCGGATTTTGGCTAGCTCAGTGGAGGAGAAAGGTGTCTCTTTAGTTACGATAGTGGGGGGTAGTTTCCTCATCCTCATATAAAATTTCAGTTTCAATGAGAGGTCTAATATGTGTGGCAGCTCCCTTAGCTGCTGCCAATTCTGCCTGAGAATATATGAGGGCAGAATCTGGGTAATTCACAACCTGTTTTGATTGCAAATATAAATGTTGCCTCCTCTCCTTTTCTAAATGAATTTTAAGATTGGCCACTACATCATTCAAAGTGGCAACATGGCTTTGTAGTTACTCCACAAAGCCCTGCAAAGAGGAGCTTGATTGATTCTCGTGCCATTTCTGTTTCTCTTCCACTGAAGCTGCTAACCAGGCACCTAAACCTGCAGAAATGAAAGCTGTGCCTTTACTGGCTTTTGCTCTTGCATCTTTCTGCAGGGCCAGAATCTGATCAGCCGCGCTCTGGAAATTACTCCAGTTTTCATGGGTCCAGTCAAGTACCTGCACAGATGGGTGGGCACCATGAGTTTCTAAAAAGGAAGACAATCTCTCACTTGGGGCCATTTCCTTTGTTTCAAAAAGCATTTTTCAATAGGGCACTAAATTTCAGGGGGAAGTCAAATCAAAAAACCCTGTTTGTACCCCAAAAATCTTCCCTGGAAAAACACACACTTTTAAAAGGCTTACTCCAAAATACTCTTCTCCAGGAAAAATATACAATAGATTTCTCATGAGAGGTCACACACCAAAAACCCCAACGTGGGCTTTCTCAGGAGAGTCACACAATTTCCCTGAGAGAACCCACACTTGCGAAAGCTTCTCAACTTTTGTTTCAATACTGGGCTTCTTGGGGAAGCCACACTACTTCCCCGAGAGAACACACACTTTACAAAATGTCACCAAAAAGCTGGGTTTCTCAAAACATGGTACGGAGAATTCTCAGGGAGGTCACACTATAAAACCAACATTTGTACCCCAGTTAATCTTTGCTGGGAAAGCACACACATTCAGAGTTTTTGAGAACTCCCACACACTCTCTCTGCAAACTTTCACTTTGTCCTTCTCTGGCCACTTTCCTCTTGGGAGAGCGGAAACGCGAATCTGGACTCCCTGCTCACTACGTACTCGGAGGACATCTCAGACACACACATTTCGGGGTTCTCAGAAATGTAATAGTCTTGCTGTGATACTTATACTACACGGGAATCCTGCCGACTACACCAATATTAATGTCTTGGTTCAGAGAGGGTAAGAGACTCGGTTCTTTTGAATATTCCTGTGTTACGAAGTTAGAGGCACAAATGAGGCCAAAATATCAACAGCGAGGCTATTAACAGAATAAAGTGGATGGATCAGAAGGAGAGAGAGAGAAAGAAAATAGAAAAGGGAGAGAGAAGAGGAAAGGAATTATATTATCATTCCCCCACCCCCAAGACAGTTTGGGTCTGTGGAGGAAGGGTGCTGCCTTGCTGGCTGTGCTGTCCTCCCCTGGAGGAGGGGAGGGAGCAGCCTCGTCAGCTCCATGAGTTGCAGTAGGTGGAACTTGGTACACCTCCTGATCTGCTTCTTCCAGGCTACATGGTGATGTGTCTGTCCTTTTCTCTCCTGGTATTTTCTTCGTTTTTCTTCAGAGCAGCATTGCCCGGGTCTTTTCCTTCTTCTGAGCCAGTATTGCTCTGGTCAGTTTTTTAGGTATGTGTCTAGGTGGTGAAACCATTGTCCTTTTCACCATCCTCCCTTTCTGGGTTAGTCTTTTACACAACTAAGTACTGTATTTGTATGTAAAAACCATCTCCGAGTGTCAGTTCTTTCCATTCCCAGTACTTGTCTTGTACTTAACCTACTTCACTGTGTTTTTCTCTTCACAGTTCTTGGCACAGATAATACGGAGCGGAAAACCTACAGTGATGCTGACATGATTAAACATGTGATAGCTGAGGTATGTTCATCTCTATTGCTCTGTTAATATATTTATGGACGTGTATTTGAGGAAGGATTTTATTTGGCTACCTGAGATTTTGATTCAGTTTCCTTTAGGAGCTACATGTCAAACACACAGGTAATGAGAAACTGCTCAGGTAGTTGCACTATTGTGGAAACAAGATTTAGCAAAACTGTGGGCACCTGTGAAGTAAGTGAGGTGTAAGAAAAGAACAGCTTTCCTTCTGCTGTCCTCTTGCTCCCTTGCTTCTACCCTCTCATAACTATTCAAGTTAAATGGTCTGTTCTGGAGAATCACTAGAGAGACCACAGGCCTAAGTACATGTGGTTTCTTGTATGATCAGCAGAGCTCATAGAACTTCTGCAGTACTCTGCAAAAAAACCCAAAACTGTTTCCAGGTTTGGTGCTTTTGCCTCCACCTTTTACTGCAGGTGACTATGGAATAGGATGCACTGTATCAAGGAACAGTTAGGGATGTGTTCTGCAGCAACCATTGAGTATCCATTGTTCTAACAATGTTGATCCATTTATGAGTGAAGTGGATCTCAGAGTTGTGATGCATTAAAAAATAGCTAGGAAAATCTAAAAGTGCTCTAAATTTAAAACTTACCTGATCATAAGTAGACATTTCTTCTCATTTTGTGAACAGAAAGATCGGGATTTGGAGCTGGCAGCTCGAATTGGACAAGCTCTTCTTAAGAGAAACCATCTGTTGACAGAACAGAATGAAGCGCTAGAAGAACAACTAGGACAAACTCTAGATCGAGTGAGTGACTTTTCTTCCTTTATTTTTTTTATGATGACAGTAAAAGGGTTAATGTAAATATACATTGTAAAAGCAAGTGATTTTTGCTGTTAAATTACAGAATTAAATGCCGTTCTTCCAGTTGTCATTGCTCAGTCAGCTTTCTCAGTCCAAGAATTGGCTGTGAAGATTGTATTTTAATTACTGAAAAATCTTGAGAATGTTAAGTATTACTATCATATATGTACAGGTTTGGCCATCATTCTGATATTCCATCATTAAACTTAGACTCTAATAATCTAAGTCAAAATAAATAGCTGGTATCTGGCATGACCTGCTGTGGAATGACTTCAGTGGTGAAGAAATAGCCAGAAAATGAGTTAACTTAATGGAGTGCTTACACTAATGAATAAAAAATATTTAGTTTTTTTTTTTTTTAAATAAAATGTAATGAAAACTGAATTCTGCTCAAGGTTTTAACTCCTTCTCTTCCTTTAATACACATTCTTTATATAATATTTTCTTGGTTTTCTTTCTAAAATAATAATTAAATTGTTGACCAGCAATAAAGTATCCCAAGTGCTTTAACACTGGGGTCAACAGATGTAGTTAAGTTACAGTGAAATGAATTCAACTGCTTGTATAAAACTGGTAATAAAAGCATACTCATAGTGATCTATAGGGCAGCATAAACTGTGTATTAATACAAAAACTTGTATGTACAAAATAGACTTTATCTACATGAGATCTGTCTTGTTTTAATTTGTCCTGCAGTTCATTTAATGTATTGACTGGGGGAGTACCAGAGGGGCCTTGACAAGCTGGAGAGGTGGGCCCATGACAGCCTCATGAGGTTCAACAAGACCAAGTGCAAGGTCCTGCATCTGGGTCGGGGCAATCCCAGGCACGAATATAGATTGGGCAGTGATTGGCTTGAGAGCAGCCCTGAAGAAAAGGACCTGGGGGTGCTGGTAGATAAGAAGCTCAACATGAGCCACCAGTGTGCACTTGCAGCCCAGAAAACCAATCATATCCTGGGCTGCACCAAGAGGTGCATAGCCAGCAGGTTGAGGGAAGTGATTCTCCCCCTCTACTCTGCTCTGGTGAGACCCCACCTGGAGTACTGTGTCCAGTTGTGGAGCCCCTATTAACAGGAAGGATCTGGACATGCTGGAATGTGTCCAGAGAAAGGCCATGAGGATGATCAGAGGGCTGGAGCACCTCTCCTATGAGGACAGACTGAGGGAGTTGGGGCTATTCGGTCTGGAGAAGAGAAGGCTCCAAGGAGACCTAATTGTGGCCTTCCAGTATCTTGAGAGGGCCTACAGAGAGCTGGTGAGGGACTTTTTAGGGTGTCAGGTAGTGATAGGAATAGGGGGAATGGAGCAAAACTAGAAGTGAGTAGATTCAGATTGGATGTTAGGAAGAAATTCTTCACCATGAGGATGGTGAGACACTGTCACAGGTTGCCCAAGGAGATGATGGAAGCCCCATCCCTGGAGCTTTATAAGGCCAGGCTGGATGTGGCTCTGGGCAACCTGATCCAGTGTGAGGGGTCCCTTCCTACCCTAACAATTCTATGATTCTACTAGTCTATACCTTTGAATGGACACCTGTCTTTTTCTCCAGGAAGTTGGAGCTCAGAAAAATGCTCATAACCAAAATGCTAGCCAGCATATTGAAATGTAAACCTCTGTCAAGGCAGATGGAAAGTTATGTTGAAGTAAACTATTTAAACAGTAGTTTCTGTTGGCCATTCTTGTGTTACCTTGAATCCTCAGTCTCCCTTACAGTGTTAAAATTACAACCTCATGAACTTCCTAAAAAACAGAGGTTGAATCTTCTGTGCAAATATCAATAAATGGATCATGACCTGTGAGCTGTTTTTTAAGTCTTGTTTTATACTGGAACAGGGATATTCCAAGAGGCTCCATAAATAATACATAAAGTGAAATATTTTATAGATTAAATACATTCACAAGCCGGTGATCTTCTTTTGACATAGGTTAACCAGCTGCAGCATGAACTGTCAAAGAAGGATGACCTCCTTCGTGTAGTTTCGATTGCTTCTGAGGAAAGTGAAACAGATTCCAGCTGTTCCACTCCGCTTCGTTTCAATGAGTCTTTTAATGTATCACATGATTTGTTGCAACTGGATGTCTTGCAAGATAAGCTCAGAGAGCTGGAAGAGGAGAACCTTGCTCTCCGATCGAAGGTATGTCAGGCTTAAAGCGTATACCATATATGCTGGATATTAAATAAATCAGGATATTTTTAAAAATCCACTATCTGGGTTTCTCTTGAAGCTTATGATTATTTTGTATGACCTCCCCACATCTCTTGGTTTCTTTCACTGCTCATTGTATCTGGAGTCCTCTGGTAGCCCTTCCTCAATGCCTCTAGGGAACATGAAGGAAGATGGGAACATCTATAAGCATCTACAAAAGTACCTGGACCCATCAGGCTCTCAAGCTTTTGCAGTCTGTTTTGATATAAATCTGACAGCCCTTAGAAATTGTATTTTGGGAATTCTGTTATGTTGCCATTACATTTTTGGCAATCAGTATTCAATACTGAGGGTTATTAAGCTTCAGCTCAATTTCTTTTAAAGATACAGTTAGTTTTGTCTATGTGATTAGGCCCTGTACTTTCATTGGTCTCTCTTGTGTGTAGAGCGTGAATAACAGGCACTGTGCCATTACAAGGATAGAGAATGAATGGACAAAATAATGGCTGTAAAAATCATGGAATCAACAGTGAAGCTTACAAGAATTAGAATCTCTAAATATGGTGTCTCTTCTGAGGAGGTGGAGAGTGTAAAATAGGAGATTAGTTAAAAGTAGGTTCTTTTGTTTTTAAGAACAGGGCAATGTTGATTGTAAGATTTGGCTAACATTGTTCAGTTTTCAAGATTTCCTTTGCCTTAAGAAGATTTGAAGCAAATTCAGTTGCTTATTTCTGATTGCTGTGTTGTTTTACTTTCCTTACCAAATTACATACTTTTGCAACAAGTTTCTACTAAAGGCGAGAGATCAGGTGTTTTTCATGTCTCTCTGTGTCTTCCAGTCAAAAGACCTACAAAATTCAGGGAAACAGGTGATGGTGGAAAAAATGGTTAGGAAGTATGACTAGCTGCATGGAAGTTGTAGAGATTGAGGGAAGATGTTTCAATTGCAAGAATTTCAGAAATAAAAATTTATAACATTAATACATGTGTAGATAAACTGAAATTGAAATACCAGTAATTTCTTGAAGGCTTGCCACCTGAAGACAGAAACCATTACATATGAAGAGAAGGAACAGCAGCTGGTCAATGACTGCGTCAAGGAGCTCCGTGAGTATCCAGGCTGATTCTTGCAATGGTAAAATGGTATTTGAAATACTTAGTGCCTTGAATCAAAAGAATGAGCTTCAGTAATTTATGGCGATTATTCAAGTCTTGCTCTTTACCCAAGTGCAAAATTATTTCAAAATTATTTCTGTTTCATCAAGTTCCACTATGGCATTCAACTTAGGTATGTTATGTGTACTGTGTTTAGAAAGAAAATCAACGTGAAATCTATTGTTCGTAAAGCAAACTGACACCTACAGAGAGTGGAGAATCAACAAAATAATCTTGCACAGAGTATTCAGCACACTTGATGCTGAAGTGTATCAGTGCATTCTGAATCAATGTGTATCTACGAACACATTCAGTTATTTTTGAAATGCATATTATGAACCAAAGCATTGAAATTGGCAAGAGTTTTAATCTGTTTGGTACAGATGTCTGTATTTGCTTTGGGAGCTTCTATTTGCAAAGAATTTCAGATGCATGCTATGTGTTCTGAAACAATCTAAATCCTTTTTGTGTCTGTGGTGATTGTATAACCTGGTGGTACAATTTTGTTATCTGTAGTCTTTTGATGTATGCTACTGCCTGTGTGTATAAGTTTATGTACCTGATTGTGAGCTTAAATGTTTACAGGCCCAATGGCAGGACCTTGTTCTGCCGTAAATCTGTGAGATAAAACAGTCACTTCGTTTGTAGTCTGACCTTTACACAAGATTGATCAGACTCTATTATAATTTTGCTGTGCTTTCAGGGCAAGTATACAAGCAAGGCTAACTGCATAAAAAACAGCTTTTTGAGTTGCTTTGTCATCTCACTTGATGAAGTGCTTGCTCAAAGAAAGAAACTGGAAATTGTATGCAGTGGTTGTTTGGGGAATAGATACTGACTAATCAGGAGCTATAAAGATGTTATGTTATGCTTGACGAGGTCTGACAAAAGGCTTGTGCTTACAGAGAAAGGAGGTTAATAAAAAGATCAATTCAGAGCCTGACTTGTTCAGCATGTTCCAAGTCTGGCCTTTCTCCTGAGTCAGTGTGTCATTTGAAATTGTTTATAGCAGCTTACAATGCTTCACATGACACTGATATGTATTTCAAGTTCTGCATACTTGGCTCTTCATGTATTACACCTGCATTTGAAGTTAACTCTTTCTCCTCCTTCTCCCCACCATTATTCTTTTGCTTATGGATGCTCTAAGGTACCTACTCTTATGTACTATGAATTGACTTCTTAAGAGCATTCATCATTTTGCAGATTGTTGTTGATTTTCACTGGTCTTTTCTGGCTTACTCGTTTGGTTTGAGGTTTTCTTGGTCATGTGTTGGAAAAAACTGTCTGCTGAGTTCCTTTTGTGTTTTCTAGGGCAAACAAATGCTCACATTTCCAGAATAACAGAGGAGCTGTCAGAGAAGAGTGAGGAGGTGGTTCGCTACCAGGAAGAGATCTCATCCCTCTTGTCTCAGATTGTTGATCTTCAACATAAACTCAAAGAAGTAAGGGAAGGCTTGTGAGGAGCGTGTCTCTCTGTGTGTGTGTGTGTCTGTGTCTGTGTCCGCCAGCTTTATATGGCAGGTAAAAGCTGACTTGCAAGCCGGAGAGTTACACTGCAGGACAGTGGTTGTTTCAGGAAAAAAGCGTGGCAGAGGATCAACTTTCTTAGGGAAATTGACTGAGAGAATGACAAGCACTCTTTTTTTATTTCAGCATGTGATTGAAAAGGAGGAGCTGAAGCTTCACTTACAGGCTTCCAAAGATGCTCAGAGGCAACTGACAGCAGAGGTACTTATGGATTATATATATACACATATACATTTTTTGTATAAATGTTTGGAATAGAATACCAGAGAAGGAAAAAACAAAGAGAGAATGGGAACTATTGCTTTTATTGATATTTGTCTAAACAAATATTTTTGTTTAGAAGTGTATGGAAGGCAAGGAAGGTGTTCCGAGTAGAGCGGTCTTGCTACTCTTAATAGGATAAAAAGAATGGGGTTTTTTGCTTCTTTTGCATCAGCATTTACTGCATTTGCAGAGTTTTTCTATGTATTTTCCTTTGGATTTTATCATGCTTCTTCCTTTTTCAAGTATTAGTTTGGACTTTATGCCTCACCGCTAAAATCAGTGCTGGTGCTGTGCTTACCATTGTGCATTCTAGATACTGGTATGTGCCATGCAGTTGGAAAAATACTAGTGTTGCATCAGTTGATGCAGGTTTCTGTAAAAGTCAGATCAGTTTTGTTCTGTCTTTTCTTTGAAGCTTATTGGTATTGTGGATGGCCTCTTTTCTCTTTCAGCTACATGACTTGCAGGATCGGAATGCAGAGTGTCTGGGGATGTTGCACGAATCACAGGAAGAAGTGAAGTTGCTGAGGAGCAAAGCTAGTGCTGTTGCTTGTCTCTGCCACCCCCAGTCATGTGGAGCTTTTCCTGTGGTAATAAATACTGCTAGCATGGCATGCACCTGCTGGTACATAAGGCATAAAACTATGAGTAAAACAGCCATTAAATAACTGCATTCACTTGACACCTTGTGATGGTAAAATGATTTTTTTTTTTCTTTGTGTATGAATTTTGTGTTAAATAAGGGAATTGTCATGTTCTACAGCTAGTGCCCAGTGGTGCTAGTGTATTTGTTCAGTGTTGATGTGAATTTTATAACTTGACTGTTTCTTTAAGAAACAAAGCATCTTTTCAGAAGTTCAAATAGTTGTTTTTTTTTCCTTTTATGTAGTTTCTGATGTAACTTTATGTCCTTGTTCTGGAAGATTAAATTTTAATCATCCTCAGAAATAATCATCTTAGAATTACCATAGGTGACTGAAATAGAAAAGGGTTAAAGGCATTTATTTTCTCTTTCGTACTTAATATCCAGTATGTTCTGATTACTTTCAAAAATTTCTGGCCTGTACTGAGAACTTGAAGGTTTTGGATGCTTCTGCGTATTACAGAATCCCTCATGTGCATATTTGGCTTTTATAAGAAATGCTTCTACAATTGTAGCTTAAGTTAAAACACTAACATAAAGAGCGTCAAGAAAAAACTGATGTTGCTAATGAAAACTGAACCCATACTGGTTATACATAGGAGTATAGTGCCCTTCCCTCAGAAACCAAAGGGTTTGTCAGAAACATACTGATACTGGAGAAACAAGTGGAGGTGTTAAAAGTATTTTTTGTTTTAGGTTTGTTTTCTGCTAAAATCAGTAGGAGGAATACTTGACTCTAATTTGTCAACTTTCCTGGTTTCCGTTTTTCACTAGGATTCCCTTGCCGCAGAAATTGAAGGGACAATGCGGAGGGAGTTGAGTCAGGGTGATGAATCTGTTCTCTCCAAGCAAAAGTATGTTTTCAGATCTTCCTGTGCTATTTTGATATGTTTAAGTGAGGCAAAACTGGTTTCTGTAAATGTGAATGAATGTTCCCTCAGTAAGAAGTCTTCTGCATAATTTAATAAAAGAAGCTTTGGTAGTATTTGGTAATCTTTTCAACTCTGAAACTCACTGTTCTTATTTGATCATATGAAGAAGTGTGGAGTTACTAAAAGGGTGTTATTTCCTCCTTTAATTTGTGAGATTTTTGATGCAAATTCTCTGATGTACAGCACTAGTTTTATCCTTTCTAATGCATATAGAAAAATTCTCAGGTGAATGAAGTTATAACTGAAAGACTGGGTTTCCAAAGCCCTGAAAACCTGTTTTTGGATCTCTTACTTCTGAGCAAGGAGTAGTAAATGAAATATATGTTTCTGAAAGCATATATAAATTAAATAAAATACATGCTGCTGAATGTTCTTATGTGGTTATCAATAGAGGATCAGGTCTTTAAGGTCAAAGTAAGGTAGTAATTGTAATATTTAATAGTAGTCCTGAAAACTGGAGTGTCTTAGGAAAATCCTGGTTTTCTGTTCTTAAATCTTTCTAGTCAGGTTTCTACAGACCTGAAAGTCTGTTGTTCAAAGCTTTACCTTTTTCAAAATTTATAAAGAAATCTGAAAACCGCATTTGTTGGGTTATCTTTTCTCCAGGAGTCAACAGAAACGAGTGTTTGACACTGTCAAGGTTGCTAATGTCACTCGTGGCCGCTGCTTTTCCTTTCCTGCCCCATTGCCAATCCCTGGGTCTAATCGGTCAAGTGTTGTTATGACAGCAAAGCCCTTCCAGTCTGGTGTGTGCCATGTGGAGAGCCGTGCATGGACGACCCAGAGGAGCAGCTCTGAGAAGAACTTGAAGTAGGAAATAGCCTATTATCTTCTTTCTAAACTAATGGATTCAAAATTAAATGCAGACTGGACCTCTGCTGTGTAAGAGAGAAATAGTTTATTCTGTGGTCTTAATAGCAGTTGTTATTTGATGTTTTTCACAGGGACACTCATAGTCCTGGTCAGCTGGGAACCCTTGGAGGCGACGATTTAGTCGCAGCTCTGCACAGGCTTTCCCTCCGTCGTCAGAACTACCTCAGTGAGAAGCAGTTCTTTGAGGAGGAATGGGAGCGAAAAATGCATTTACTGGCTGAGCAGAAAGAAGGGGCTAGCAGCTGCAGTACACCAACAGAAAGCTGTTTCTCCCTGGGTACAAACTCAGAATTCACTGATCTTTCTGCCAGCTCTAGCAATCTACGTGTCCTCCTACCGGAAAAATTGCAAATTGTTAAACCCATTGAAGGTAAGAGGATGATCTTCCTTCTCTTGTCATCATTTTACATTAATTTGCCAACTAAATAATTGTTGGTTTCTGTGTGGCTAGATGCATAGTAAGAGGAAGCAATACTATTTGGTGTAAGCTACGAGCCAACTAGCTCATCAGCATCACTTTCTACTTGGCTTTCTTACACAGTGCTAAGTTTTGATGAATTCTTGTGACTTGCTACAATAGTAGGTATTGGCTCTCTGAGACTCTTCTCTTGTGTCACACCAGGATCTCAGACCCTTTTTCACTGGCAGCAGCTTGCTCAACCAAACCTAGGCACTATTCTTGACCCAAGACCAGGTGTTGTTACAAAGGGTTTTACCCCTCTATCTGATGATGCTGTGCACCACATCTCTGACTTGGAAGAGGATGATGAGGAAGAAGGTGAAGGAGGTATTACATTTCAAGTGCAACTGTCCTTCCCAGAGGAAAAGAAATGTACAGTGGCACAGCCAGTGGCAGGGATTTTCCTACCAGCTGTCACTTCAGCAGCAGTACCACTCACTGGTAAGAAGCATGGCTGATTTTTTTATTGTTTTGTTGGGGGGGGTTGTGCCCTTTTTTTTAAACTCCCATGTCTTTTTTCAATATAAAGTATTTGATATTGTGACAATGCTGTCTTTGCTGTCTTTGTTCTTCACTAACAAAAAACGGACAAACAAAAAAATCAGCAGTGACAACAACATTATCTTAAACTTTGCTTTGATTAGTCCTTGTTTGTCCTTATTTTTACCCTTAATGGATATAAATTCTCCACATTGCAGCCTCAAATCCAGGGAAGTGCCTGTCTTCCACAAATTCCACATTTACTTTCACTACCTGTAGAATCCTTCACCCATCTGATGTCACTCAAGTAACTTCCAGGTATGATGACTGTTGACATCCTAAATGTTGCTGCATAGGATTAAACCATTGCTGTCTGGCTTCTGATATAGTTGCCCGTTTTAAAATACACCAAGGCACTAAACAGCACAGAGGGTTTTGCTTGTACAGACAGTTGTAATTACAAAGGGGAAACCTGAAATTCTCTAGAGTTAGAGTTTAAAACGAATTAGGGTGACTTAAAGGAAGTAAATTTATACTATTAAATAGCAAACACCTTGTATCATATAACTATTCTATGATTTTTTTTTTTCTATCATGATTTTTTTTAACTAAGTTACTACAATGCAGTGTGTCATCTACAGAAGGTAAATTCATTGGTACTTAACACTGAAACCTCTCAGTCAGCCTAAAATGTTCTAAACAATTAGTGCTGCAACTGTCCCAGCTAATAGCAATAGTTTACATTTTCTTGAGCCTTCTGTATACTAAAAAGCAAGTGCAGAGCAGGTATAAAAATGTCTGACATGTGCATCTTCTTTCATTTTACTTACTTTCAGCTCCATGGGTGCCCCATCTTCATTTGGAAATAGTGGTAGCAGTATTGGAAACACAGCGGTGAGCACTTCAACTCTGTCTTACAGACTCAGTACTGGAGAATTTCTCACCAACAGAAGAGATTCAACTACTACCTTCAGCAGCACGAGCAGTCTGGCCAAACTGCTGCAAGAACGAGGCATCTCTGCCAAGGTTTACGATAGCCCCATGTTAGAAAAACTGCCTTTGCTGCAGCACCCTCGAACTCTCCCCATTCCTTCTACTCCACCGAATTCTCCTTTGCGTTCACCTTGTCCTTCCCCTCCACCATTTGAGCCTCGAGTGCATCACTCAGAAAATTTCCTGGCTTCTCGTCCAGCAGAAACATTCTTGCAAGAAATGTATGGCCTAAAGCCCTCCCGTAACACTCCAGATGTAGGCCAGATGAAGATGAACCTAGTGGACAGACTGAAGAGGCTGGGTATTGCCAGGGTGATCAAGCCCCCGAGACACAGGACCACAGCAAGAATCAGGGGCCAGAAATTAGCTTGCAGAGGAAGGACTCAGCTGTGTTTCTAAATGCAGGTAGCAACTTGATGGCAGGCCTGAGAAGAAACCACAGTCTTCCAGTCATGATTGGAGCGTTAGGAGCTCCAGTTTGCATACAGTCATCAAAAATAGATACCCTAAAGGAGGACTGACTGCTCTGAAAAACAATTGGCTTCTAGCATAAAACATAACATAAGGGATAAACATCCAGTACAGGCATCATTAGATGTGTCACAGGAGAGTTGGAGAAGGCAGGAGCATGTTAAAGATGTGGGAGAGAGAGGTGTTGGGATGAAGGAAGAAAAGACCTTTGCTTGGGTTTGATGAAGAAGGCTGTTGTGGCAGACAAGAAGAAACCAAAGCTTAGTTTTGACAGCCCCTTTAGCATCTGTCTGAACTTAAGCAAAATAAAAGGCCATTGAAGGCGTTCTCAGCATTTCAACCTTTTAACCTGTACGTGTAGAACAGTCTTGCAGGGGCCGTTCGATTTATTCCCACTATACAACCATAGTAGTTTACTAATTGTTAGTAGTCAGGCTGTATCATTTTAATATAGTACTGAAAGAACAGTCAGTCCAGCTAGCATTATTGGTCCAGGATCTGTAGGTAACAAATATGAAAACTTGGATTTATTTTTTATTCTTGTATTTTCCATTTAGGAGACTGTACTCTTTTGAACTCCCTGCTTTCAGAAGCAGGGAAGAGAACCTTTAGAAAACAATACTTCTGTTTACAAACACAGCAGCTGGTGGTCAGCATTTATATTTTGAAAGAGTGCAATTGTGGTAGTGACGTATTAACAGAAATTAATTTCTATCAAGAGTTCCTGAAGCACACAAAGGAAGGTGCAATGAATAAGAACTAAGAAGCGGAAAAGCAGCATGTGTATTGGGGTGAAAAATTCCAGCTAAGAAATCTCCCAGGGGGTGCTGTGTGTCTTTCTAAATGAGGGCATTTTTGCATGTGCACATACCACACAAAAAATCTCAGGCACACAAGTAATGCAAAAGGAAATAAAATAGAGGTGCTTGATTCAGGGTTTCTGTTTGACCTAAGTGGAGAGTTTTTATTTCAAGACAAGTGTCAAAAAAAAACAGTAACCTGACTTTAGGTAGATATTCTCTGTATTTGAAAGCTCTGCAGTAAAATTCATGCCTTTCATTACTAATGTCTGATTTTAGGCAGGAATTTGTTTAGAAGATTTCATTAAGAGCAAAATTTACCAGACTCTATTTAGAAACAGGAAGATGAAAGCTAGTGTTCTTGTAGCATTCTGATGAACACAAACCAATTTTGTTTGCGTTGGAATCCTGTGTTTTGATGCTGGAGAGTGGTTCTGAACCTGATTCTGAACAAAGCTGAGGCACACTTTCTGTCTCAGAAGTCCATTTTAAAAATCTGATTTCTGAGTGGTAATAAGCAAAATATTTCTGCTCATGCTGCTTTTTGATTTCTTCCTGTCCAAGGCTCTAGTCTTTACTAAATAATCTACAATAGATTTATAGTGTAACTTAAGAGGGGAAAAAAAGGCTGCCCAAATTTCCTTGGAGGAATGCGTCCTCACTAGTGACCTGAATGGAAACAGGTTCTTTATGTAATTTATCAGTGTACCTATCAACATTAAAAAATAATTTCAAAGTTTAGTTTCCATACAATTAGGTAAAACAGAGTTTACTTTACTTGTTACTGTGCGTGTGGGACATAGCTGGTACCTGCCTGCGTGGTGTGAAGCAGCAATGTAACTATTCATGCTGGTTTGCATTTGCCCTTTAGGCATGAGCACCAGAATCATACCCTTGATGCTGCAGGGATGAGCGAAGTAGGGCAGGAAAAGAAAGCTACTTAACCAGGTTTATAAGAAATTTGTAATGTGGCCTTTCTGCTTTCACAGTTCTGTAAATGTTGTGATGACTCTTTGCTGTAACAGTCTTTTGTAAAAGGAAAGGGAGTAACCACTTCAGACTTGCACAGGGATTCATAGCAGAAGCTTGTCTGTCAGCAGCGCACAGAAATATTCAGGAACTCCTGGAGCTGCCTTTTGCTGTTGAAGCAAAACCTTACACTTATAAAAGGTGAATTTTATTTAAAATACTATATACGGGTTAATTTTGGTTGCCCTTTTTTAAATTAAAAATATTTAATTTCTTCATGTAACTATTTGTAGCTGTGCATGAGGTCTAGCCTAGCTATGTAGGGTAAGAGTGAAAGGAGCAGGGGGTGGTAATTTTGCTCTCCAGTGAACTGAGACAGGTATGTCTGCTGCATACTTTTAACATCTAGGGAAACAACAGGAATGAGTTAACAAAGGATTAGATAGTTTGGTATCAACAGACAACTCTATCATGTGTCAAAATGTGTCTATTTCCTGTGTGTTTGTTATATGTATAAGTTACAGATAAACATTATTATACTGTTTTTCTAACTAGCTTCACGAGAGAGCTCCAGCCATTGGATCATTCTTTTATAAACAGAAGCAGCAAATCAACTAAATCAGAATTCCTTTGGCAGACCATGATTCAGTTAAGTCATCTAAAATAACATTCATTAAATGATGTTTCTCTCTGGGAGACTTCCATATTTTATAGCTCAAACAATATAAACTGGTTCAGTTCAAACAATACTATGGTTAATGTGGAGAGGTTCTGTTTGCTTGTTTGTGTCATCAGATACCTTACACAAGGCAAGAAGGAAATGGAAGCATCTGCATGCCAATGTGTGTGTGTGTTGTCTGCTTCTTTGATGTGGACTGCAGTGTTGTTGAACCTCTATTATGCATTTATATTTAGGGATGGTCACACACATTTTGTATATATGTGCCCAGCTTGCAGCAGCAGAGAAATTGGTACTTTATCTTCTGGGTTTTAGCACAAAAGATTTAACTTTTTGAGTATCATACTTGTTTTGAAGAACACACTAAAAGTTGCCATTTTTCTAGGAACTGATTCAGCTTCTGTTGCATCCTGTAAGAGATGAGACAGACTTGTGTGACTGTGATAGCTGAGACATTGCACAATGTCTTTTGATCCTCCACAAGTGTGATTAGGTTGAGTGGGAGGTAGAACTAGAAGGAAAGAGAGAATTACATTTCAGAAAAGTTATCTAATCTTTGAGACAAAACCAGAAAGGACTTACCAGAAAGGACTTGGGAAGGTTTCAAGAGATAGAAATGTAGTATTTACTTGTATTAAGATTGGTTTAAACCAAGCACAATTTTATACCTTTCTAGTTTCACTCTTTTTGATACTCAGTAATAACCTACATGCTCAAAGTACCTGTGGTCAAAGTTAGAAGTCTACTGGAGTCAAACAGCAGCAGAAAGGGAAGGTGAGTGCTGGGCTGGAGCCTCATTTGGCTGTTACTGGAGGGGCATTAGACAAAAAGTTTGCAAGGTCTGGGAACTTCATGGTGTTTTTTCATCTGCTTTTTGCACTTACTGTTGTTTAATAGTTGAGTGTAAATTTTATAATAAATATGCATAACAAACCAGTTTTCAGTATCTTGGTTATCTTGTGGGGTTTGTTCCAGATGTCATCTTTTATACGACAGTGTTCTATAACAAACCTAAAATTAGGCCTTTTTTGGCTAAAATGTATTTATTGTTGTACTGTACACAAGCTTAATGAGTTGCTATCTGCACAAATGATGTCTGTAAAAGCTAAGAAATTGATGTAAAGGCTTAATTAGGCAGTCGTGGGCTGTTTGCTGTTGTCTTTACACTCCAGCTGTTAGAGGTGGCTTTGCATTGTAAACATATGTGCTAATAGTGCTGCTGTTTTCCCATCTCAGTAGCTGATATTACATTAACTCTCTGTAGTTATGATAATATGGAGAGAGAGAGAGAGAGAGAGAGAAACCAAGCTACTTGCTGGAATCCTCCCTTTGTGTCAGTCTCAATCTCTTGGCACAGAGGTGCCATATTCCTGCCTGTGGCTGTGCATGCCACCTTCAGCGCAAGCCCCTGCATTCACATTTCAGGCTGAAAGGTCCTGATCATTTTGCCCAGAACACTCAATTTCCTTCAGCAGTAGAGAATGGGAACAACATAGATTTGCAGTTAACAGACTCTTACCTGAATTAGTCAGTTACTGACACTGGTTCCTCTAGAACTCTCTGCATGACATCTCAAAGAACCACTGTTGTCCTGTGGGTAAGTATCCTGTATTTATGTAGCTTATTTTTCTGATGTGAGAAGACGAGCTTTCAGTCACGTCAGTCTGAGGTTGAATTTTCACCTCAACTTTTCAAGAATTGGACATAGAATTGTTTCATTTGGAAAAGACCTCTAAGGTCATCAAGTCCAACACATTAAGGAAACATTTTCTTCCCACTGTTCTCTGTTAATTGTCACACTTGTAAATGATCCTGCTGCAAGCTCAAACACCAGTACTTGGGTTGCAAGACGTGTTGACCAATCCTTAACTAGCAAGTAGGTAACTTACACTGTTTTCTAGTATTAAATGTATTTATGCATCAATACTTAACATGTTTGCATTTGTGTTTGTATGTCCTCCGAACAAAGGCCAATGTTACTAACTTCATTATTTAACTACTGGCAGAAGTGTATTCCACAGGGGAGCTATATGGTGCCAGAACAACTATATTGGGATTAAAGCTACACGCTTTGTTTGCATCAAAGCTGTTCATGATGCATATGGAAAGAAAACATGAGTATGCAAGTCCCTGCCTGTTGAACTCAAGAGATTTCAGCTGACAAGCCTGAGGAACACAGCTAGCTGCCATTTTGTAAGCATGTACATACTATCTAACACTTTGGTGACACTTTTTTCTCCCACTTGCTCTCTAACACTTCAGGTGTAGTAAGGTGTAAGCCCTTAGAAGTTGCAGGAAGAGAGCTAGAACTAACTACAAAAGCACAGATGTGCTTGAAGAAGGTGCCAGTAAAAACTTCCTGGAGAAAACAGGTTTATTAAGCCATGTAAATCAGTGGGACTTTGGCAATTCTGAAAATAAATTCTGAAGTAATTCTTCAGATTAAACTTGGAAGCACCTTGAGCTTCTTTCTTGTCTTCTGCTAAAGAAAGACTTCTGCCAATCTCCCAGGAACAAGGGCCTTTAAAGAGCATTTTATACAATTGAGAAGTGAATACAAATAAGGCATTTTCTGTGGGCTGGAATCTTCACTTGAAAGTATCTAGGTGTTGCAGTTGAACTCTCAGTGCCTAGGTTTGGATATCCTAAGAGAAGTTGTGCTCTTAGAAGAAAATTTCAAATTAACTGGAAAGGCGGAGAACTTGTGTGCTGATTTTGGCTGGGACAGTTAATTTTCTTTATAGTAGTTGGTGTGGTGCTGTTTTGGGTTTCTGATGAAAACAGCGTAGATAACATGGATTAGTGAGCAGTGCTTCCAGTGGCTGGGGCAGCCTTTTTTGCTTATCGGACTGCCCAGTGAGTAGGCTGGGGATGCACAAAGAATTGGGAGGGGACACAGCTGGGACAGCTGACCCAAACTGAACAAAGGAATACCCTGTAATATCACGCTCGTCAATAAAACTGGAGGAAGAAAGAAGGGGAGATGTTTGGAGTGATGGTGTTTGTCTTTACAAATAACCATTATGTGTGATGGAGCTTTCTTTCCTGGAGATAGCTGAACACTCTTCCTGCCCATGAAGAATGGTGAATGAATTCCTTGGTTTGCTTTGCTTGTGTATGTACAATCATAGAATTACCTAGGTTGGAAGGGACCTCTAATGGTCTTCTAGTCCAGTGGTCCTGCATTGAGCAGTGACATCCTCAACCAGACCCCCAGAGCCTGGTCAAACTTCACCAAACTTTACTTCCAGGGATGGGGCCTCAAAGCACCTCTCTGGGCAACCTCTGCCAGTGCTGAAGCACTCTCATTGTAAAGATCTTCTTCTAAATCTACTCTTCTCTAATTTAAAACCACTTTCCCTTGTGCTATCACTGCAGGCCTTTGTAACAATCCCTCTCCAGCCTTCTTGTGGGCCCCCTTCAAGTACTGGAAGGTACAGTCTCCCCAGAGCCTCCTCTTCTCCAGGCTAAACACCCCCAGCTCTCTCAGCCTCTCCTTTCCAGTGCTCCAGGCCCATGATCATTTTTGTGGCCCTCCTCTGGACCTGCTCTATCAGGTCTATGGCTTTCCTCTGTTGAGTGGTGCAGAGGAATGAGGTCTCACCAGACCAGTGTAAAGTGACAGAATCATCTCTCTGGATCTGCTGGACATGCATCTTTTGATGCAGCCCAGGAGGTGATTTGCCTTCTGGGCTGCAAGTGCACACTATCTGTTCATATACAGCTTCTTGTCCACCAGCCCCCTCAGGTTCGTTTCCTCAGGGCTGCTTTCTCTCATCTCCTTGCCCCAGCCTGTTACCAAGGCTGGTACCAAAGAGAGAAGTACTCCCCACAGGAGGCTAGGGAGGGACTTATGCTACAGTGAAGATCTGTTTAGGTAATGGTATCAGTGAAGATGATTATTTAAGGCTGAAAGCTCTAAGAAGAGTGTAACAGAACGAACATCTCATTTCAAGCAAAGCAACAACGCTTTACCTTCTATTCAGAGCTTGTAAAGCTCCCTGTTCTGTGTGCTTATTAATCACGTGAGGCAATACCAAAATTGATTCTAAGGATGTGAGTACTTACCCAGCAACTTCTCCTTTTGCTGTGCTTAGAACTGAGACTTGAAGATCAGCCAGGTAAGTGAACACAGGACAATTGGATATCTTCAAACATAAAGCAGTACCAGAGCAACTGATTTTCACTATTAAAACTACTCTATGTAGAGGACACTCTGAAGCAGCCACATCCTGCTGAAGATGCTGGGGGACAAGTGCTCAACGTTTCCTTAAGTTGTACCAAAACACTAAAAAGTATTTTAAGTAGTGAAGAAAAGTAACAAAACACACAGATGAGAACTGATGCTATCCTATAAAATGTGCGATGCTCCTCCCTTTATTTTGTTAAAGTCACGGGTAAATACACAAGGCTTCGTAACAGCTGTCTTCAAAATCTGCAGTGGGAAGATATCACTGCAAAAGCAGTGTGGTACAGCTGATAGAGGGCACTGAACATATTTTAAGAAACCACACCTCTGAGAGCAGCTCAGAGATGCTCTCAAATATAAAGTATCATGTGTTTTAACATAAATTTCTTAAGGCTTTTGCTCCTTGGTTGCGTTTTCAGTTAAAACATTTGCCCTGAAAAATCTTAGCTTTCTTAGCTATAGGTTCTTAAAAGTTTTTAATTCTGTTATGTTCTGAAGTTCTTAGCTGACAGTAGGTGACTCACTCCAGCTGCTGCAGCTCCCTCTGCTATGTAGTTCCTTTCCATTTAGTTGACAGGAAAGATGAGCTTTTTCCTCAGTGTGAAACTGGGCTGTGGCATCTGCTTCTGTACATTTTGACCACAACTCTTTTTGCTCACCTCTTGATTGACTGCTGTCAGGATGGTGAGAATATCTTCTCCTCTGCAAGAAGATAAGTATGTTTTGTATTAGGGAAGCACTTAATAGCAGAAAAATTGCCACATTCTCACATATCTTGTTCTCTACCAGCACTAACAGCTCCTGTTTTAAACAGGCTTCACAACAGTTAGGTAAACTCTTTTGAACAATCTCCATGGTGCTGCTCTGTGCTACATTACTATGCACTCCCAACACACATCATCTGCCTCTGCATCCAAACCACACTTGTCATTTGGATGGAAAAAACATAGGTGCTGCTTATGGAAACATAGTTACCGAGGACAGCTGGACTCCAGGTGCTGGCACAATGCCTGTATGTACCAGGTCCCCTCACTTCGGCTTCTGTAGGAAACATAATCTTGCAGGGTAGCCATGCCCAAGAGGAAGTCTGCCTCTGAAGGGATGCAGTCAAATTGCAGCCTTGCATCTGTTTCTGCAGAAGAATCTTGCTCTAACGAATCTGTTTCAATGGGCACACCTTTCTGCAAGGATTCACCTTGGCAGGCCTGAATAAAAAAGACTTTTGGTTTTCCAGCAAGTGAGGGGCAATTGTGTCCAGTGAAAGAAGTAGTCAGTTCCTGGATAGGTACTTCCTGCCCATCAACACCATATACGCTGCCTTTTTTCCCATGAGACAGGATACAGCAAACAAAACAGTCTTTGTCCTTGTGGTCCTCACAGCGGTAGCTGTCCACAGTCTTACGCATTCCCTCTGCAGTGAGGTCTCTGTGTTCTGCTACTGCAAAGTGAAGCTTGCTAAAGACTCTTCTTAGAGCCGCTGGAAAGTAAATAGAAAAGGGAATTGGAGCTGTTTCATTATCTGAAGGTTGGACTCTACAATTGCAGACTGCATTGCTAGAGACAAATGATTTTTTTTTTAAGTCCTCCTACACTACTATCCAGCAGTCACATTCCTGCTCTGAAAATAATTTAGTAGTCTAAACAGTAATCATATGTGTACCGAGTTCCCTTAACTCATTAGGGAAGTCATTCTGCCCCTGTACTCAGCACTGGTTAGGTCACACCCTGAGTACTCTGTCCATTTCTGGGCCTCTCAGTTTAAGAAAGATACTGAGACACTTGTGTCCAGAGAAGGGCAACAAGGCTGGTGAGAGGTCTCGAGCACAAGACCTATGAGGAGAGACTGAGGGAGCTGGGGTTGTTTAGCCTGGAGAAGAGGACACTCAGGGGAGACCTTGCTCTCTACAACTACCTGAAAGGAGGTTGTAGCCAGGTGGGGGTTGGTTTCTTCTCCCAGGCAACCAGCACCAGAACAAGAAGACACAGTCTCAAGCTGTGCCAGGGGAGGTTTAGGCTTGAGGTGAGGAGAAAATTCATCACAGAAGGAGTAATTGGTCATTAGAATGTGCTGCCCAGGGAGGTGGTGGAGTCACTGTCCCTGGAGGTGTTCAAAAAGGACTGGACATGGCACTTGAAGCCATGGTTTAGTTAGTCATGAGGTGTTGGGTGACAGGTTGGACTTGATGGTCTCTGGAGTCTTTCCCAACCTTGCTGATTCTATGATTAAAAGGCTTCCTTGAAATCTTGCTGTCTAGTACTGCCTGTCTGGAAAGCCTGCAGAGCTCTTTAAGCAAGCTGTATCTCTTCTCCCCCACCCACTTCACAGCTACTCCATCTCAGAAGGTGCTGAACAGTGCAGCTGCTATACCCAAAAGAACAAGACACTAGCCCTTGGGGAAGTACCTGTGTCACAAAGACAAACTGCACTCTGACACCAGTTAAATTCAACTCAATGAGGTAAGGTCCATTGATGGATTTCATCTCTTGGCACAGATAATGCAGATTGCACAACTACACTCATCTCACAGGCTCTAGGACCTGCACTGAACTATGCTGCTGCAGGACAGCCTGCTAAAAGCAAGGCCCCAGGATAGCAGCACAATTGAGTCCCCCACCCAACCCTTTTTTTTTTTTTTTTTTAAAGTTGGATGTTAAGCAACTCACACCCAATTTTGGCTCAGCAGCAAACCCATTTCTGATTCTGCATATTTGAATGGTAGGATGCATAAGGCCTAGCCTGTAAAGTTCAGGCCAAGTTTGCTGCATGACATTGCAGTAAACTCAGTAAACCAGTGAAATGCTCGTGAATTGTTCTGAGTCAGCCAGTAAAAGCTTGGCAAGTTTTTGTGTTGCCAGCACAAGACACAGAGCCAACTCAGCCACTACAACACAAACATCCTAGGAAGGGCAGATTGAAATGCAAACTTATAGTAGAGAGTACTGTACCCGCATCCACGTCTGTCCCATCCCGATTCCTCAGGTGTCTGAGTTCTGGCACTGCCTCCCTGGCTTTTGCAAAATCGTGATTATTGAGGATCAGGCACACTCCCCGGGGCCAGCTGGTCATTTTGTAAGCTTCAAGCTGTTGAAAACAAAGAATATTGCTGCTTTGCTGTCCTTCTCAGCCTGTGCTAGTGGCACAGGAGGGTAAAGTGCCAATTGGCTTTCTAGGCAGCTCTCTCTATACAGCTTTGCTGACAAATTGCCACCCCACCACCTTTGGGACTCTGTACCCAGTATGATAGCACACCCACACACACCCTCCAGCCCATATAATCATCACAGGGTGCTGCATTCACCCCCTTGTCCATGCCTATCAACCTGCTGTACCACACTCAGCCTGTCTTGCTACCCCTGCAAATTTGTCCAAAGTTTTAACGTTGCAGGAGCTGGTGCCTGTGCCTTAGCTTCAGGATAAAGGATGTTACAAAGTGGTGCATCTTCATTTTTCAAATCAGTGCTATTAAACTGGGCTTACAGTTAACTGTTTACCTCACGGAGGGATGGCCTTTTCTAAGACAAAATTAGATGTTTCTAAGAAACAGACAGACTTACCTGAGAATATTCTTTATAGCTGGCAGGAGAATTTCTTTTACCAAATAGGTTTAATTCATACTCTTCAATTCTCTTCAACAGGCTGATGTTAATTTCTGCACAGAGACTCTTCAACATATTCAGGTTGTCTTCTCCCAAAATCCCCTTCTTCTCCATGCCAATGAAAATGTCCAGCATCATCTGGGTAATCAGAAAGGTAGGTTGCTCTTAGGGAAGCTCCATGCTGCCACTGAGAGGGAAGCTGCAATGTGCACTTAAATACAGATGCACCTCACTTGCACCCCCAGAGTCAGTCCAGCTGGCCCTCGGCTGAGTCAATGCAACCTAGTTCAACAAAACCTGCTAGCATGGTGAGTGCAAACATCATCTCAAAATGGAATCACTTCCCATCCACAGCTCAGAGATGCTGAGATCTGCTAAAATTAAATTCAGGACATCTAATGATGATCATAATGAATATATGATATTACTTTCAGTAACTTCTTTGACTTCCAGGGGTGATCTTGTGCACTTAAATGCAACATGAGAATCACTGTAGTGACCATCTTGAACAATGGCAAAAATGGGAACATGTAAGCATGGAATTATGCTGTAGAGATTTCTCTGAAGCAATCAGGAAGGCTGAATAAGAGGCAGACTGGTAGAGCCAGGTTCTGCCCTCCTTGAAACACAAATGGGAGTGCACCTGTCAGAAAGCACACAGGATCAAGTGGCTCCTGTATCCTGCTCCTGTCAGTCCAAAGGCAGAAATCAAAATTAAAAGAGGGAATGGAGACGAGTTCATGGTCAGGGAAGCAGGTAAACTCCCGCCTTACTCACCTTGCCCCTCCAGCCATCTCTGAACAACACATATGAGGCTGTGGTTCAGAAAGACCAGGCAAATGAGGATGTGGATGGTGGGTAATCTATACTGGAGGTGTCTCTGCAGTCAGAAAAGCCTACCCCCTGTACCATGACCACATCCACAAGGAAGGAGGGTTAAAGTTTTAGGTAACTCCTTCTGAGGGCAAGAGAGGGTCTAATATGCGGGGTAGACCCTTCTCATAGGGAAGTTTGCTGTCTCCCTAGAGCCTGAGCTAAGGACATCACTAGAAAACTTCCTAGCTTAGTACAGGCCTCAGACTATTACCCATTACTGATCTTCCATGTCTGTGACATGGTGGAATGACACACCAGGGTTAGAGGGACTGGGTACGAGAAGGGCCTTGAACCTGTTGTTCCATGGCATGCTGGGGACACTACAGCATAGTAAAAGTCTTACAGAGATGAGTCAGGGGCTCCTGAAGTAGCAGGAGCCAATAATGAAACATCTGTGAAATTCTTTAAGGGAGTAAAGGGGCGTTTGGCTAAGAAGGTGACACAGCCAACAGCCCAGATGAAATGCTTCTGCATGAACACATGCAGCATGGGCAACAAACAGGAGGAGCTGGAAACTATTCTGCTGCTGGAAAGCTACAATACAGTGCCCATTACTGAAACTTGATGAATCCTATGACTGGAGTGTGGCTGTCAATAGCTACACACTGTTCAGAAGAGTCAGGAGAGGTTGTCCTCTATGTTAAAAAATGGACAGTGTGAAGAGATGTCCCTAAAGAACAACCAAGTCAAAAGTTTAGGGGTAGGTATTAGAGAACAAGGCAACAAAGGAAACCTTGTGGTTGGTCTCTACTACAGGACACCTGATCAAGGGGAGCCTATGGATGAAGCCTTATCCCAGCTACAGGAGCCATCACGCTTGGAGGCTCTTGTCCTGGGATTTCAACCACCCCAGGATTTGCTGGAAAAATAACATAGCAAGCTGTAGGCAATCCAGGAGACTCCTGGGGTGTCTCAGTGATAACTTAAGACAGGAAACAGCCCTACTTGAGGGGATGTAATACTGGATCTGAGGGTCACCAATGCAGGGAAGCTCATCAGGGATGTCAAGAGTGAAGGCAGTCTGGGCTGCAGTGATTACACACTGCTGAAGTTCAAAGTCCTAAGAGATATGAGTCAGAAACGGAGTACAGTCAGGTCCTGAATTTTAGGAAAGAAAACTTCCAGCTCTTCAATGAGACTCCTGGGGAAATAGTTCTCAGGGACAAGGAAGCAGGAAAAGAGCTGGTAGACCTTTAAGGATGCTTTCCATAGAGTGCAAGAACTCTCAATCTCCAGGTGTAAGAAATAAGGCAAGGAAGAGAAGAGACCAGCATGGCTAAGCCAAGGCCTGCAGGTCAAACTAAAATGTAAGAAGGAACTGCACAGGCAGTTCAAGTAGGGACAGGTATCTTGGGAGGAGTATAGGGATGCTGCCTGGCTGTGTAAGGATGAGGTCAGGAAGACCAGGGCATGGATGGAACTGAACTATGCAAGGGATACAAAAAATAACAAGGTCTTCTACAAGTATGTCAACCAGAAAAGGAAAGTTGAAGAAAATGTACCCCTACTGCTGGGCAAGAAATGACAAACTAGAAACAACGGACAAGGAGAAGGGTGAGATTCTTAACAACCTTTTTTCCTTGGTCTTCACTGGCAACCTCTCTCCTTACACCTCCCAGGTTGAAGGACCACAAGACAAGGGACAAGGTGTGATAAACACCATAAGTGAAGACAAGGTTTGTGACTGCTGAGGAATCTGACTATGGGACCAAATGAGATGCATTAGAGTCCTGAGGGAATTGGCTGATGTAGTTACCAAGCCACTCTCCATATCTGAAATGCCATGGCAGTCAAGTATGTTCCTGATGACTGGAAGAAAGGAAACATTACACCCATTTTTAGACAGGCTAAAACAGAGGACCCTGGAGATTAGTGACTTGTCAGCCTCACCTCTGTGTCTGGGAAAATCAAGGAACAGATACTTCTAGAAACTCTGAGAAGGTGCAGAGCTGGCCCCATGCTCTCTGGACTATGACACTGATGCAAAAGTTGTGCATAAACACCAGCACATACAAGTCCCATGTGCACCAGAGTCTACAATCCCTTTCTAGGTGCACCCTTTTCCTTATGGTGTTCCACCAGAAGACAGTAATACAATACAATACACCAGGCTGAAAGAGACCTTCAAGATCATCGCGTCCAACCCATCAACCAATCCAACCCACCTAAACAACTAAACCATGCAACCAATCATTTTAAGAAAAAAAAAAAAAAAACAACAATAAACACCACCAAAACAGAAACCAAAAACCCTGAAGTAATTCTTACAGTTATTGTCTCAGGGTTTTGCCTGCATTTTGGTAATTCGTTCTCCAAAAGCAACTTGAAATAATTCAGCTCATCCTTGGTGACATCTTCTGACAGCTGAAAGAGCAGGTATCTGGAAAGAGGATGACACTGTTTCAGGACAGCCTGAAGTCAAAGTATTAAACCGCAATTAAAAAGAAATCAGTTTTCTTAAAATCAAAACAGCACTGAGACTTTCTAGAGTTGAGAACAAAGACACCGCACCACGCAGCACCCTGGCAGGGAGGCCTTCGGGGGCTGTTCAGCATTTCAGAAAGGTGTGGCTTTAATTTTCTCCCTTTTACTGCCCAGAAATGTAAGCTTTCTTACGGCTGTACTTGGCTTTCACTTGCAACAGGTTTGTACGCTTCCAAACCTTCGTCAGGTGTTCAGATCACCGTTAAAAGCTTATACCGACCACAGGAGATGTGCAGCCGATATAAGAGCGAGCTCCTAGCCGCCGGCGCTGCGCGCTCCCCACCCCAAGCCGCCCAATGATCTGTGCCGCTGGTAACTCGCCTGTACGCCGACACCCGGGCCCTGCCTGGGATCTTCAGCTCTCTCTCCATCTCCTCACGGCTGGAGCCCAGGTGGGCAACCAGGAGGTCGATCCGACTGATCCGGTAGAGCAGCTCCTTCAGGAAGAATAGGTTTCCCGCCTCGATCATGCCTTTCTCCCGCAGCGCTTCAAAGAAGTCCCGTGCATTCTGGATGGCTTCCAGCTTCCTCAGAGGGACATACTCTAGGCTGAGGAACTTCAGAGACGCCAGCTCGGACTCAACCAGCTCCTCGCTAACCGCCAGCAGCCGTGGCCGGAGCAGCTCCATGGCCCCACAGCAGCGCCCCCACGAGTGAGGACAGAGGGCGCTTCGCCGCCGTGCTTCCGCCCGCCGCAGGGCCGCGGCGCAGAAGGCGGCGCTTGGACCGCCGGGAGCTGTAGTTCTTGGGATTTATACCAACCAAACCCCATAGCTTAAGACTGCCCATCCGCCCGGAACGACTGCCCTCAGGCGCATTTGAGGCCCCCTCCTCGCGCAGTTGCGAAGCATTGACTATTCTTGAATCCATTGTTGAAAAAAATGAACCTACTCGTGCCTGTGCTTTTGATGCAATCACATCTCTCTACTCCAAGGGCACTCACACTTCATTGCCACTTTAATGCAAACATAAAAGATCTCGTGACACCACTGGCCTTCACTCTTGCGAGGCTTTTCCAAAAAAGGCAAATTAAAGAAAGGGTAGCTTACAAGGTTTCTGAAATCCATCCTTATCTTGTTACAAACTCAGAAGGACTGCAGATACAAGAATGCCACACACCACCTAGACATTGCTGAGGATGCAAGGTAACAACAGCCTCACTGGCATCAACTGCCATTACCATTGGTCCTGAACTGAAACTTAGTCCTTCCTACCATCTCTGCAGCTGCTAATGGAGAACAATATGCTACCACACAGGTGGCTGCCAATGAATACATCAATGAGAGCAAAGTAACTTTTGCTTAAGTGTTTGTCATGCTGACTGACCCTCAGTCAGCTCCTCCAAAAGAGGAACTCGCCACAAACAAAGGTGGTGTGAAAAACAAGAGTATTTATTACAGCAAAACCTAGAGTCCACAAGAGTTAATGTCAGTTGCCAGAAGAAGGCATCTTGGAGTAGTGGATCTAATGGAGTTAACCTTCCTACCAGTGGTTGACAACAATTTAAACCTGACTGTCCCTTAAGAGCTCTAAGAACAAAACACAATTACAACTCTTACTATTAAAAAAATATAAACAGCAGTATTGTTTAGCCAAGTAAATTGATACTATGATGCAAAGAAACACATCTGGAGAAAAAGAACCAAACTTTTATTATCATGATCATCTTTTTCTTCATTCTTGACAGGGACATTGTTTTCCAAGAAAAATTATATGTCTTTCACAGACAGCAAACAATTCACCTCTGAGTAAATCAATTATAATCTTATACATGCTCCCTGGGAAGGGATCTAACATTCTGAATGCATCCATTCTTTTCTTCATATATCAGGGACTTCTAACTCAGAAATGAGACTTCCATTACCATTTCCAATAACTCTTAAAAATCATACAAGTATTTCCTTCTTACTTACAATTATTTCCTCACCTGAAATTCAGACTGTGCAGATTCCACAGCTTCTGCAGGACAGAGTATCAGGTCTCTACTCCTCCATGGCCTTACCAGACAGCTACAGATTAAACATGGAAATTTGAAAATTTATGTCCCACAGCCCCTTGAAGGACCGGTTTGTTAATACACAGATTCAAACAATTTCTCTTGAAAATTCTCTTTCCTGTGTAAGCCCATTCTAACTCCTAACTGAGTGTATTTTCCTGTTTTTCAGTTGATGGACATTGTGGAATTGGAAAGATCAATTGCTTCCGTAGAGTTGATGTTATCTTTGGCATCTGCTTCTTTTGCTTTATTACTCTTCTTCCCACTTCCTTGTTCACTTCAGTCAGGATGGTTATGAGATCCTTGGAGCTTGAATAGAAATGAAATAAAATTACATTGACATACATGGCACTTGCATTGAGGCCAAGAATCTGAGCTATATTTGCTCTGGTGAAGTGGTATATCAAGGAAGGCCAGTATCTTCCTCTCCCTCTGCTTGTCACAGGCACAGTCTGTTGTGCAAACACAGAATTCAGTGTGTTTAGGGGAATAAAAACAACCTCCACATATGTTTACCAGCAAATGTATTCCTCTTCTTTGGTTACAGGCATTAGAGCACATGAAAATGAAGCACTCTCCACGTCCTCTTATGGATAACATAAGAAAGTGATGTCTCAAGGGGAGTTCTATTTTCTAAATCGAGTTTAGAATGGGGATGGGAAGGAGGCAACAATGAAAATTGTGAGTAAAGAACGCTGTGTTTTCTTTTTTTTCTCTGTGCAATCTCTCATCAAATTTTCCTCTCATCAGGTGTTACTTGGGAAAAAAAAAAAATCCTGAGTCAAAAAATATGAAAACCCATGCACACACATACATATGCTCATGTAGATGTAATGCTCCAGCATTAGATCCCTGGTTCTGTCACAAGCAAACTAGGGGAATTCACTTGTACTTTAGTTCATCTGTATGAAAATAATGCCCAGTACTAGAATAACTATTGTTCTGCACTGTCCTGCAGATGAAAAAGCATTATACAGCACAAATGCAAACCAATGATGTCTCAGCCCAACATCCCTAAGTATAGTACGTGGATTAAAAATAGTACTTACAGTGGGCAAAGGAGCTCCATCTTGTCACAGAGGCACTGAATGTAAATGCTGCCAGTTTCGGTACAGCGGTAGCACTCGTAGTCTTCCACTGTAGCCATGCCAACAAGAATATCAGCCTGATCAGGAATTGAAATCTGAGGGGTAGCATCAGTCTCAATATGGCCAGAAAAGTCTTCTTTTACTATGACAGCTGGATGGCCTACAAAACCTTGGCAAGCCTGGATGAAAAACAGCTTGGGTTTGCCAGCAAGAGAAGGACAATTAGATCCACTGAAGCAGGAAAGTAAATCTTTAATATTAACCACCTCATTATCAACACCTTTTATTTTGTCTTTTTCACCATGGGAAAAAATGAAGCAAACAAAACAGTCCATGTTACTATGATCTTTTTTGCTGTATTCTTCAACTTTTGCATGCATTTGCTTTGCTTCTAAATCCATGTACTCAACTGTCTCAAACTGAAGCCACTTAAAGACTCTCTTTACGGCCTCTGGAAAAAAAATAGTCAGAAGGCACCTGTTATAATTAGTGACAAAGATGCTGCTGAAACCTTAGTGTCTATGTGGTAGATCAGATAGTAGTATAAGTGTTCAGATCCCACCAATAAACTCACCTGTCTGACTTTTTGCCAGCTAAATTGACTTAGAAAATCTCAAATGACTAATTTCTGGTGGTTTGTTTGTTTGATTGTTTGTTTGTTTGTTTTTTTCTTTTTTAATACAACTGGGTCAAGCATCAGGCTATGTAAAACCAAACTGTAAAAACAGACTGATTAATTGGTACAAATTAGTGAGGCTTACTGTGTTAAACCAAGCTTTATCTGTGCATTGCATAGTAATCTCAGATGCTTAAGAACACCACTAGGAAATAAGAGGTATCTCTTTAGGATGACAAATTCTGCCACTCTTAAATTAAGTAGTTCCCTCACTGTGTGAGAATGATCAATGCAAGAAGAAAGAAGGCAGGCTAGCCAGCTAACAAATGCTATGCTAACTTCTCAGTAAATGTTGACTTTGTTATGCAGAAGTACTTGGGAGTAAGCAGCCTGTAGACAGGCTGGATTCAGTTAAAATACCTCTTACGTCTGCTTTCAGAAGACATGTTCTACATTTTTAAGATAAAAAGTTTATCTTTAAAGTTACTCTTGCAGAAAGACAGGATTTAAGAAAAATTATAAACCGGTAGCATGTACTTGAGCATTAAAAAGAATTTAAAGACTTAAAAATATTACTCCATGACACTTAAGAATGAAAACCAATCAAAAAGTGAAAAAGCAGAAGAGTAATTCCTCCCTCACTATTTGGGACATATGACCAATTAAGACTATTCCTTTCACTTAGAAGAGAAAGTGGTTCTTTCTTTAAGCCATCAGCTAAACTGTTGGAAGTAGTGTATTTCAAATTTCTACAGTGACTGCCATTACAGAGGAGCTCAGTGGACATAATTCTTCCTCACACAAAAGAGAATTCTTTCAGAAAATTATCAGAGAGCAAAACAAATCAGTATTTGGATTAAAAAATTATATTTACCTCCATCTTTCACTGTTCCTTCTCTAGATTCATCTGGATTTTTAAAATTGTAGTTGTTAAGAATCACACAGTAACCATGTGGGTTATTTTTCATCTTATATGATTCCACAAGCTGTAGAAATGAAGAAAACAGGTGAGAAAGCAGTGCCAAGCATCCATAAGAGAAATCTGCTATACACGTATTGTTGGTCCTCCACCTCCAAGCACAAAAAAACCCCATGAGGGCCAAGACATAAGAAAGGAAAAGCCTAACATAGCTACAGGGAATAGTAATCTGCTTTGCCTCTCTGAGTTACTCCTCCTCTCTCTGTTACTCCTCCTCTCTCTCTCTGTGGTTAGGATATGATTTTGTCATGGGAGAAAGCAAGTAGCCAGTAACACAAATTTGCATGTACAGATGATAATGTTCCTGCACCCTACTATTCCCTCTGACAAGTCCTTTTGGGTTTCAAGTGAAGTAGCAGATTCTGGTTTTCCCTTCACATTAGTCCAGGAGTATCCTGGCTAGAACTTTGATGTCCCAGTCTTCTTTATTGTTAAAATTGGTTTTCTTCATGCAACAACTACTCCTTCATTCCTTGCCTAAAGAGTCGCTGACAGCCAGGCTTGGTTTTGTGTTGAAAGTAAGAATTGTTTAAAGGCTTACATATAAAGACAGAACCCCTCCCTTTCAGCTCTTCCGCCTGCTAGCTCTTAAGAATTTATCCCTCCAAGGAGCCGAACAAATACTTTAAAGGTAGTCTTGAGGAATTTCTCACCAGGTGTGGTGGCTCCCCCTCTGCTCCTTGTCCTGCTGGATATACTGACACAGACACTGGGTAGTGGAGTTTTTTCTTAGAAAAATTTTCTAAGACAAAGATGATAAACAGAAAATTTTAGTACTAAAAAGATAACTCTTCCACTATGCATATTTAAACACTCAGACAACTTGTGCAAGGAGTAGGTGGAAGGTGGCTTTCACATCACTGAGATACCATTATTTTGTAGAGCTAGGCCAAGCCAGATTCCCAGTTTCACAGACAGTTGGTTACTGAAGCTGTGTATACCTGTGCTCCAATTCTTTTCTGCTCTTTTATCAGCAGAAAAATCCAGGTAATGAAAGTCACTCCAGGGAAGCCATTCAATAGCATCTCCGCTATGGGATGGGTGTGTTTAAATAGAATTGTCAAGGCAATAAGATCTATAAGACATGCTCTTCTTATTACCAAGAGTGACAAAACAACACTACTACTAAAAAGCCATTCCCCTTGCTTGCTTACATTAGCCACCTTTGGCAATTTTCTTATGCTCTTTTAGAAACATCAGCACAGATCAGCAGCACAAAGACGCATTGGAGAAACTAGTCAGTATCTCTACAGAGAACACAGGCTGTAGAGATGTGTCTAAGGAAACACATGTCCAAAAGGAGGTTCTGGGGAAAAATTTGTTAGGTCTTAGTTGTTGCTGGTTGACATATCATGTTTCCCCAAGAGTAAGGCCCAGCTGTGGTGTCAGAAGTCACCACCTCAGCTTCGACAGCCCAGAAATACTGCAGTCCAGAAAGCTAATGGCTATGCTTTAGCCAAGTACCTGGCCTCCAGGGATATTTTCTTTAAGTAAGAGCAAACAGCCTGGCTAACAGAAAGCATTACTGACAATCTCCCAGTTCAAATTTCCACAAGGCAATTGTCACTTCAGTCTCTGATTGACTGAAAAGCTGTGCTCGTTCAAAACCAGTACTGCACTATTTCCTGAAGAGAAAAATTGCATTTAAGGCAAAAGGGACCATTTACAAAGTACAAATGTACTTCAAAGAGATATATCCTATAGTATGGTGGGATAATGAAGCAGCAGGAAACTTCAGAAACCACAGATACCAAGAGCTGTTCTGCCTATCCTAGGATACTGTAAGGTCTCTTATCTCTGGACTCCTAAGTTGCCAAGGTTGGAGCCACAATAAAACCCCAGCTCTACTCTTAAACAGCAAATTAAATAATTTACCTTTTTGTTCTTCATAGGTATCAATCTTTTTCTTTATGTCAGCTCTAAATCCCTTCAATATATCTTTCAGCGTTGTCAGGTCATCTTCTTTAATTATCCCATTTCTTTCCATTTCCAGTAACACCTTCAACATTGACTGGTGAAACAAAAATATGTAACTCAAACTCATACAGTGACCTGCAATAACTGCAGTATCAGGCATTTCTGGACAAAACAGAAGACAAGATTCTCACTCCCAGAGACTGACCAGCTAAAGACCAGTTTCTTTGTCCTCCAAACCTCAGTAAAGGAAGGATCAGAATGCAACACAAATGAAGAAACACATTACTAAGCTTAAGACATGATCACTGGAAAATGCTTATGGCTAGGTTATCCTGCTTTGTCTCAGCAGTGCAAAGCACTGACGTGGATAACAAGATCAAAGAGCGTGATGGATTTTACAAGAAGAAAATAGGAACAGGAGAGCAAAAAAGGACAAAGAAAAGACAGTGAGGAAAAAAAAAAAGAGATCCATTCTTCCAAACAGCAGCTATCAGCTAATACCACAATTCTTTCAACAGTCTAGTGAGAGTAGACTGTTCTCTCTTTCCTCACTTCTTACAAGAACTAGCAGACTCTGAACTAGCCTTGCAAGAAACTTATGGAGATCACTTTGCGTACATTATCCTGGAGCTTGCCCTTTGGTATTTGTTCTTGGAGCAGGTACTTCACGTCCTGGACATCTTTTTGAGTCAAGTCCTCTGCAATTCCATATAGCAGTTGCCTGGCAACAAAGAATAGAGAAAAACTGATTAAGAAAGTTAAGAGAAGTAAACACTACAATTACACAGACAGAAAACAAGACAGCACACAACAGAACTGGTGTACATTTTGCATGCAAAGGTTTACAACTTTTGTGCTTACCTGTAGGCTGACACCTGTGCCCTGCCTGGGATCTTTAGCTCTCTCTCCATCTCCTCACGGCTGGAGCCCAGGTGGGCAGCCAGGAGGTCAATCCGACTGATCCGGTAGAGCAGCTCCTTCAGGAAGGACAGGTTTCCTGCCTCGATCATGCCTTTCTCCCGCAGCGCTTCGAAAAAGTCCTGTGCATTCTGGATGGCTTCCAGCTTCCTCATAGGGACATACTCTAGGCTGAGGAACTTCAGAGATGCCAGTTCACTTGTGCCCAAAGCCTCAGAAATGTCAAAAAGGAGTTTCTGCAAGTCTGTACTCATTTCACATCAGGATTTGGATCTAAACATAAACACAAGTTGATTTAATTTGTAAGCAACAGTAATGCATGTTTCCTGTAGAACAAGACATGGAGCACTTGAGCAGACCTTACTTCTCTGTAGGTAAAAAAAGTTGTGCTCAGTAAAGCCTATCAGGAAAGTAGCTGGTGGGCGTGTATTTCTCAGGTATGGTCCTGCTCTGGCAGGGGAGGTAGACTCGATCTCCAGAGGTCCCTTTCAACCCCTACCATCCTGTGACCCTGTAAACACGATTATAAAAGGTACAACATCATGTAGACTAGCCCAAAGTAAATACAAAACTACTTTAGTAGTGAAGGGCTGTCTTCCTATCATAGCTTTAATGCTCAGTACCTTCCTTGCAGTAGGAAACACGTGATCAGCAGTCAGTACAACACCAGAGTTTCTGAAGCTTGTGCTGTCAGCATTGTGAAGAAAGACAGTTAGGAGAGCTGAAATTTGTTTAAAAATTTGGAATTAAAACAATGAATCATTGATTTCAAGCTATCTACCTTTATAAACTCAAAATTACAACATACCCTTTGATAGAATGAGGCATCCAAATTCCTTCCAAAAGTCACACATTAGTAACAGTTAAGAAAATGTGTGTGACTTATCTCATTGGCAGGAGTTGTCCTTTTATCCAAAGACTGTGAGCAGCACAGAGGTACAAGATCTGATCCTCAGGTACAAAATGGTTCTGCCTGTATCTCAGTGTCTTTCTCCCTGGATTTCTCCCTGGATTTTAACTGAATCAAGACTTCAGTTGCAGTTTGAAAGAGGAAGTATGACGTCTGCACTGTGTGGCAAATGCTTGTGGACAAGACCAATCCCATATCTGCTCTTGCCAGATAAGGGCATGTCCCATCATGCAGCAGTTTCAAGGACAACCCCTTCTGGCACTGTTCTTCCTCATTGTCTTTACTGTTTCACTTCTTATTTTTAACTCTCACCCTTCCCCAAAACATTCCTGTTCTTTTGTTAGCTTACTATCTCTCCAATCTCCCTCAGCTTCCCTGCACACTGATTTTGTCCCTCTGTCTTCCTCTAGGCTCATCTCAATCTATTAAAATTGGTAAGATGTGCAGACCTGTCAATCTCTGTTATGGCAAAAAGTAGCACTTCTTTCCATTTTAATTGATTTTTATCTGTTTTTTGTGGGTGATGAGTTCACTTTTTATCATCAGTATAATATAGGCCAGTAAATAACAGGGGGTTTTATGAGTTTGAGAGGCATGAATAATGTTTTTCATCAGTCTTTGATGGGGGGACTTCAAACAAACATGGAGTCTGGGACATTATAGCTCTTTGTGACTACTAGCTCAATCTGACCAGTTGCCTGGTAATGCCATCTTCACTGTAACTTTGGATTACTTGTCAAAAATTAATCTCTCCCAGAGATGCTAGTCTTGAGAAATTGAAAATGCTGAGGCAACTGACTCCTCAGCAACTATTGTGACTGTGGCCCTACTGACAAAGCAGGATACACAGCTCCTGCACAAAAGCTTTCGGGAGGGGTAGGATACCAGAGATTTGTGGATGTTTCAAACTCCACTTGAAGATCTTCCCAAGATCCAAAGTTCCCCAATGATTCCAACTTAAATCTGTCTAAACAACGGTTGCACATGTTACAGTCCTTCTTTAGTTTTGTAGGTGGAGTGCATGTGTGTATGCTTCTGTATGCCACCAGAAAGTCTCAAGAGAAATCAACAATTTTGTTTGTTTTAGGCTGGTTTCTCTCTGGCACATCTCTGTATTACTGGAGGAACACTGAAGGCATACAGCGTGGACAGCAAGAAAAGATGAGTATAAAACACACCCACAAGACTTTCAAACTGCTACCTCACAATATGTCACTGGACATCATGAAGAAGCGACCTTACTGAATCTTCCTGAGTGGCAGCTGTGGTTATAGTACTAGGCCTACCCAGCTTTTGGGCTTGTGCTGACAGTCTACCACTGCATGCACCCAAGTATTACAGTGTGCAGCTATCTAAATACAACCCTCAGCACACAGGGAATCACAGACTATATCTGGTTGGAAGAGACCTCAAAGAGCATCCAGTCCAATCCTTGACCCAGTACTGGAGGGTCAACACTAAATCACGTCCCCAAGTGCCAGGTCCACACATCATTTGAACATCCCCAGGGACAGCAACTCTACCACTGCCCTGAGCAGGCCATTCCAATGTTTGATAATAATCCCAGTGAAGAAATATTTCCTAACATCCAGCCTGAACCTGTCTTGGTGCAGCTTGTAGCCATTTCCTCTAGTCCTGTCTCTTGCCATCAAGGAAAAGAGGCTGCCCCTCCTCCAGCTTCCCTTCAGGTAGTTGCAGAGAGCAGTAAGGTCTCCCCTCAGCCTCCTCTATACTGAACAACCCCAGCTCCCTCAGCTGTTCCTTGTAGCTCATGTGCTCCAGGCCCTTCATGAGCCTCACTGCCCTTCTCTGGACATGCTCCAGCTCCTCAGTATCCTTCCCATAGTGAGGGACACAGAACTGAACACAATACTCAAGGTGTGGCTTCACCAGTGCTGAATACGGGGAGATGATCACCTCCCTGTTCCTGCTGGCCAGTGTTTCTAATACAAACCAGGATGCCACATGGGCAAAATACTTGCACTGAATAGTTGGTATAAATCATGGCAGTACAAAGTGTGTTTGAAAAAAACTTATGATGAGCAAAGAAGACTTTACTAGCCTTTTATACTTCACAAGTGCAGATCCCTCTCTCTAGGGTATTCAAGGTGGATGTCACCTCAGACTCTTCTGACTGCCTTTACCTACCTATGATTTAACTGGAGATTACCCAGGCAGAAGTCTTTATGAAGAAATAAACATAACATGATTTAAGAATTAAAATAAGATCCGACTACTTAAGGTCAAAATTGTTGCCAGTGTTTAGTCTGTATTGATAAAAACGAAACTGTTACCTAAACATACAAAACCAGTGCACCAAGTCCAAAAGTCAACTGGAAACTGCATGGTGCTATTACAGCATGTTATATATTCTAACAGACAAAACATTTCCTGTCCACGGCACAGAACTGACTTCAAGTGTGGCAACTGTACTAACTCAGAGGACTCAAAATGTGATGGGTAACACAACTATCAATTCATCGTGATAAAACCTGACCATAATGGCTGCTCTCAATGCGTATGATGAAAAACTTCCCTTGTCAAAAGCTGGGAAAGAATCATAGAATAGCTTAGGTTGCTAAGGGACCTTAGAAACCATCTACTCCAACCTCCCCACCATGAGCAAAGGCGTTTCTCAACTAGGCTGCTCAAGGCTTCATCCAACCTGGCCTTGAACACTCCCAACAATACTTGACAATACCCTCTGAAATTACGGCCAGCAGTGTTTCGCTGAAATACACAAAGTTTCCCTTCAACTTAAACCCAAAGGTACTTAAAACCACACTGATTCATGCAGCACAACAAAGTGCAGGGGCCAGTCAGAAACAAGGATAAGCCTTACACCAGCACATCATTTTTCTCTCATCAAGCTCTTTAAAAGTAGTACGAATTTAATGCAGTAACAAACAGGAAGCACCCAGACATACACAGCAAAAGCTCGTAACAAAACAACATGATGTTATTTCAGTTAACTCATAAAATGCTGTTGTAAGAAAGAGGTCTCCTTGTTTTGAGCTTCTATGTCTGCATTTTAGATTTTAAAACAAGAAATGACAGTGAGAAAATGTAATGCTTAACAAAGTTAATCAGATAAACCTATACATACACACTGCTGAATGCCACATCTCATAGGATGCAAATCCTCTACCCTAATTTTTCTTCCCAGAAGTGATGTTGAAATTCCAGTTCACACGTGAATAGATGGCAGATTAATTGTTTTCACTGTCTCCTCCAGTTTCACAGTTTATTTGGCAGAAAATTCACGAGGCCTTGCCCTGAAGATAACAGTTCTTCAGGATTCTGGGTAACTGCCTTAAAACAGGTAGCGTGGTGAATTGCATTTAAATGAGATGCTGATAAAAGGATGTATATTTAAAAGCCTCCATGTTGCTGTGAAGGAGGAGGGTCTTTAGGTATTGGGAATATAAATTTTCTTCTTAAGGTGTATGCTGGTTGGGGCATCTGCTTCTTTGTTCCCAAGCGATCAACACGTCTGCCCACATCTTCATTAACTTCTGTAAGAATTGACAAAATATCTTCACCCCTATGGCCAGGAGAGCAAAAATAAAAGCATGACTTGTTAAGTGAGCAGACGGTACTCCATTTAACACCTCCTAGATCATCTAGAAAATACAGTATAAACATTTAAAACACATCCTTTTCTCCAAATGTATCCTCTTTTCTTCTCATCTGAGTCATATTAAAAATGACTTTTCTTACTGCTTGATTCAATTGGTAAATAATAATGGAATAAAATATTTGTACCTAAATCTACTTCATAAACAAACAGTTCTGCCTCAGAGATCGGAGGGTTTAATTTTTATTTTACTTTTATGCAATCAACTTTACAATCTCCAGATTCTCTCTGTAGTACTAGCAGTGTTCATACAAATTTATCATCGGCAAGCAAGCGAATCATCGGTTTTACTAGTTTTGTCCACCTCAGAATGTGGGTTAGTGTTCCTATAGGAACTTGCCTTTAGAAGAAAAAAAGAACAAAGATAATTTCCTCCAATTTTTTCATGGAAGAGCTAGACAAAGTACTTACCTTGGTACTAACAACTGTAGCTTACTGCACAGGGCCTGAATATACCAAGTACCCTGTTGAACATGCCGGAAGGAGACATATCCATCAATAGTGGCCATGCCTAGGAGGAAATCAGCCTCTTCAGGAATGCTTTCAGAAGGAGACACGCTGTGCTGCATGAAAGACAAGCCAGGAACTCGTGCATCAGGTTCAACATAGACTGGACACTGTACGGCTTTACCTTGGCAAGCTTGGATAAAGAAGAGCTTAGGTTTTTCAGCCAGTTGTGGACACTGTTTGGCAGTGAAGTAGGACATGATCGTGCGGATTGACACAAGTTCCTCATCTTTCCCATAAACTGCTCCTGATTCTCCATGAGACAGAATACAACATATAAAACAGTCTCTGTCTTTATGATCTGGGAAGTGCTGCCAAGTTTGCATGAGATTCATAATCTGCTGAGCTGTCTGGTCTTTGTAAGTCCTCACATCCAGACCAAGCCATGTGAATACTCGCTTCAGTTCCTCTGTAAACAAATGAAAGGTAAAAGGATAAACTGAGGCAGTAGAAAACCACTGCGTGAAGTCACCGTGCAAACTAATCTGAACTGGGAAAACCTCTTGACACTTCTGCGGATTCATCTTTATACTAGTATCACCTAAAGGTTAATTGGAATAAAAATAAGTGGCATCAGCTCAAATAATAAGAGTTGCCGGAGTTTTTTTAGTCAAGAGCATTGGCCAAAAGCTTGTGAAGGGCCTGGAGCACATGTTCTGTGAAGAGCAGATGAGGGAGCTGGGGTTGCTCAGTTTGGAGAAAAGGAGGCTGAGAGGAGGCCTTATCGCTCTCTACAACTACTTGAAAAGAGGTTGGAGGGAGGAGGGGGCCAGCCTCTTGGTGGCAAACAACAGGACCAGAGATGGATACAAGCTGCACCAGGAGAGGTTTAGGATGGATATATTAAGAAGTATTTCTGCATTGAAAGGGTTATCAAACATTGGCATGGTCTGCCCAGGGCAGTGATGGAGTCACCATCCCTGGACATGTTTAAGCAAGGTGTGGACCTGGCGTTTAGGGACATGGTTTAGTGTTGACCCTTCAGTGCTGGGTCAATGGTTAGCCTGGATGATCCTGAAGGTCCCTTCCAACCAAATGTATTTTGTGATTCTTTGAATATGAAATGGCCCAGCACCCTGTCCAGCTGTATCTCAAAGCGTTCAATACTGGGGATTCCACCACTTCCCTGGGAAGGTAATTCCAAAGGTTGTTTTTTCTCATGTTGAAAATTTTTCCTCATGTCCAATCAGATAATGGTGCACTTCAGTGAGTTCACAAGTAACACCTGAAAACAGGAGGGATCCCTCGCCAAGTTTCAGATTAGATCTTTCAAAACCTTCCTCATATCGTTATTTTCCTGTTGCAGTTCTGACTATTAGTTTCATACAGAAGAGATAAACAGAATGAACGTAGATAAAGGCCACATAAAAAAGATCCTTAAAATGATTCAAGAATGATCCAACTACATCAGAAGCTCAAGTCCTCCTTTAAGCCATCCTTCCCTCAGATACACAAATGACAGTTTAATATATATCAAACATTTTACTCTTTAACAATATTACCTAAAATATAGACAATAAAATATAGAGCAATACTAGACAATCAGCTCACATGGGGAAAGAGACTAATACACCAAAAATCTCACTTCAGCAACTTACCAGCATCTTTGCAAGAACCCTTCCTCTCCTGAAGAGATCCATCAAAGTGGACATTATTAATAACAAGACAAAATCCTCTGTGTGGCCCATCCATTTTGTAGGTTGTCATCTTCTGTAGAAAGGAGAGGAAAAAACTTACAGCCTCAATGAATTTATTCAACTTTTATTTCCTTAACATGTCTCAAATTTGTCATTCAAAACTTAGTACCATAGTATCAGTCAGGGTTGGAAGGGACCACAAGGATCATCTAGTTCCAACCCCCTGGCATTGGCAGGGACACCCCACACTAGATCAGGCTGGCCAGAGCCTGTTAGAGGCACCTAAGACTGGGTTACTTCAGAAAAGCTGGAACTCATTGGTGCTTCCTTATGTGAATAACATGGGTGAAGTCTCAAGCACACTCTGTCACCATTCTATCAAATTGTAGAGGAAAGCTTTAGCAAGCTAGGTTGGTCATCTGTATGCAAAGGGGAGGAATCAGCACTCAAACTGTGCAATTTGAATTTGTGATAGGAATAGAAGTCTACAGCTATTTCCAATGTCACAACAATATTTTAACTTCAGATGGCAGAGGGTTCACAGTGAAACTATGGGATGTTAGGTATCTGAGGTATTTTTTCAAGAGTAGTGATGAATACTTGGAGCCAGTGGTTCATACTGATCTGCTAGAAAGGGATGCAAGCAGAACAGAGATTCTGGAAGTTCACAAACCTGCCACATGATCGGTTTCACCAAGACTTAAGTTACCTCTCTCTAAGAAACAATGTTCTAAATATGTGACAGTCACCAAAACTTCAAGTACCATCTCAAGTCCAACGTCTGGCTGAAATTAAAAACTCTTACCACTCCAGTTCCTTTCTGCTCACTAGAAAGAAAACAAACACCTGCTTTCATGCATATTAGTACAATAAAATGAAGGCAGTATTCCAAGCTCCTTCAAAAGCAGAAAGAACTGCTTTTCTTACAGCACTGTGAACATCAGGTGATGAAAAGATATATTATAGTACAGAACTGCAAGAAATTAAATAGCAATAAATACATGCAACAACTTACTTCCTCAATAGCCATGACCATTCAGAAAAAGCTGAAGAATTCAATAGCTACACTGCTGTACAAGGTTAAATGGTGCACATATGGCTTCTAAGAAGAGATCTCACTAAAGGGGCCTTTTCTCATATACCAAGACCTCTCGTTTATTGAGGAAGATAGTTAAATGCCTGCAATAGCTTACTAGAAACTTGCTTTCTTTTATCCTTTCCATAACATCCTTGCATACTACCCCCTTATCACTTTTAATTTCAAGATGACCTGAATATTTTTCTAAGCCATATCCACAGAGAACTATGGACTTACAACTGTCTCTATGTCTAGCACAATCTATTGCCTTCTCCAAAATGCACAACTTAAGAAAACACCAAACATTTTGCCTGTACTAGGAGAATAAGCAGATACACTCATGTAGATTACATTAAAGGTATTATGCCTGTTCTGCCTTGACCACATCTTTCAATATTGCTAAGTTTCTGGCCTCCACAGTAAAAATATTCTCTGAAATGTTTCAGTTGATCAGACAACTGAAAAAACTTCATGAGACACATCTCACATGTCCTTGCATGGCAACTGTCATTGCTGGGATGAGCACCTCACAAACCCAGGTATTATAAAGAAGGATTTAAGAGATTGTCTCAAACCTTGGATTCATTTTCTACATTGCTGAATCCTCCAGGCAGCTCCAGTTTCATTCCAGAGAAGCCTTGTGTAAGATCAGCTGCTTTGTTATCTAGGAAAAAAAAAAAATCAAAATCAAAAATCTTCCAAAAAAATCAAAATCAAAACAACAAACCAGCATATATTTTTTAAGAAGACAAATTAGAGAAATTCACTATTTGTGGATGTAGCAAAAAGGAGGTTAGCTACAACACTGCACTTCTCGTATTTGAAATACAGTTTGAATCAAAGGAATAATTCCTCCATACGAGATAGCATGGCCATATCCAAAGGATCTATTCTGAATGTGTCTCCAGCTACTTCTATTATGTATATATTTTGTGACAAAGGCAAGGTTTCTATTAGTATCGTGGAACAAAGATATCCATCATACAAGGACAGATTCTACCCAAGACATTCAAATCATTTTTCATTTGGAAATCAGCTTAGAAATAAGTCAGAATGACTTTCAGAGCAGGGCTGCAACTGACAGAACTTGGAAGTGCAAAAGAGCTGACCGATGTTGCAATGCTGTACTTTGCAACTGGTCAATCTGACATGGAGTCACAAAGACGGATGCAACACTACCCACTGTTATTTGTGCAGAATCTTTTCACAGTTCTGATACAAAATATAACTTTATTTATTACTGCTTTATCTACTTCTCCTTCTGAATATCCTAAAATGATTATTGCCTCATTTTCTACAAATCATACACTCTTCAAAACATCCATCTCCACCATGCAACACTCCTACAGCATGAGAAGTTAGAGGTAAAATCCTGCACCCAAAAAATCAACATCTCAGTTCTGTAGTCATACTGTCTCTTTTCTTGGCCTCCCAGGGATATTCAAACAGAAAACTTGTATTTTGTTTTCAGGAAAGAAATAATAATTTTACTTCTAGTCAGACCAGCCCTTATGCCACTTCTCAGAAAGCACATTAGTTAGTTTTTTGTAAATGACCGACGAAGTACACAGGATTTGCCATTTTTCCCTTGCCTTTTTTGATATAAGAAAATAAATTCTTCATTTTTTAAGTGCAGAAGTAGCAAGACCCTTCCAAGAAAGCAGCAAGGTAAATGTGTTACATTAAACCAAACGCTGGCAATTTCCCAGAAAAAGTAAAGGAATGCAACATTAAACATAAAGGTAGTAAAAATCAAGCATATTTTCAGAAATTCTTACCATTGGTACAAGAACTGGCAGATTTGATTGAGGTCTCCTATTTATTGATTGGAAAGAATATCATGTTAAAAAAATATTATTACTACACATATAATGCCTTTGTAGTAATGTTAGCAAAATAGGCTTAATACAAAGCTCTTTGAATAGTGAGTAGCAAAAATATTGAACTCCTAAGGTCAGCAAAGTATTTAATCATGAAATTATGAGAGACTTGATTGCTTACAGCAAATCTTGCAGAGTTGGAGACAACTAGTTTCTCTTAAGGATAATGGGAAACAGCAAATAATTTTCTTTCACTTACAAATGAGATTATCCTCTCACTATAGGGGTAGGCAATCACTATAAATAAAATAAAGGTTCCAACATAGTCCCATATAAATCCTTTTGGAGAGTTGATTGAGTATAAATCATTACAACTAGTGATTCTAGTCCCGCGTAAGAGACATCTAGCAATATGTGCTAATGGTTTATAATATAGCACAGATAAAGTTTCATAATGGAAAAGTCTCATAACTTTAAAGAAAAAGCAAGCATAATAATCAGCATTATGTAAACAGTCTCTTAGTCTTTTTTTTTTTTTTTTCTTCCTTAAATTCTTTCAAATCTATGTTTTCATAATAAAATCACATTCAATTTTTGGCTTTGCCAAGTGCTGTGCATGAAGTCTTCCCAATCCCTCTATACAAATAGAATAAATACAGCTGAAAGCAGTAGGAATACAAACCCTTATGATACTAAGTAGCTCATTTTCCTCAGCTCTTGTCTACTAAAACTTCACTTCTGGAAAGCATCCTTAGAAACATCACTGGATTTCCTCATTCAGAACTAAGTTAAAACTCTCTTTATTCCTCTCTTCTTTTCCCCAGTAAAAGAGATCAGTTATAGCCCTGGTGAATTCCCCAGTCTGATTCATCATGCAGCTGCAGGATGGGATTAATGGATCAAGTACTGGTCCATTGAGAAACTGGGACCACTTCTTTTAGCAGCAGCAGTTTGTACTGATCAATGTATGGTCTTAGCCTTTAGAGGCAGTTTAGTACTGATAAGATAAAACTTAAAAAGTCAGCACCAACTAACTGATCCATTCTCTAGAGGCACCTATCAAGCTTTTTTCTCTCACTCATCCCTCTTCCTAATGTGATTTTTTTTTTTTTCCCCCAACAGCACACAACTAATAGTAGTATTTTTGGCTTCCATTATTTGATGCTATATGCAGCTGTACAAATATGCTGAACAAATATGCTTGTTTCCTTCCTAAACCAAATAGGAAGATTTAGCAAAGAATCTCACAACCAGTACAGTTTCAAAATAAAGGCAAGAAAAAAACCACAATCCCCAAAGCCATTAAAACCCAAGTAAGCAATATGTATTGCAGTGTACCAGTGGGGAAGCAAACACTCTGATGTCTCCACTGTGAGACAGTGAAGATTCCTTGACAGGACAAGTGCTCTCCTGCTGAGGCAGAGACGCTAAGGAAAATAAAAAAGACAAAATGAGAGAAGCAAAGTGTCATCATCTCAGTACTATTCATGGAGAAATTAAGAAGTGCTACATAACTATAAATGGATTTCCAGCTTCCCAGTCTGTTCTGTATGTGCTGAACTGCTCTGTGTGGCCTCAAATATCCCAGCATGTCCCTACAGGAATTCAGCTAGGAAATAATGCAAAGTAGAGACAAATTATGTGTCAAGGTGAGTGATCCCACTCTAGCTGCGCTTCCAGCAATGCACACATAGGAGTTTGAAGTTCGGTTTTCCAGACCCTTCTAGTGCTTCCTGCATTTTAGCAAACCCACTCCCTGCTTCAGAATTTCTCACCTTTTGTCCTGTAGCAGTTTACTGTTTTCACCAGATTGGGTGAAACTTCCATACAGATGTCCTCCAGCATCTGTACATTGTTGTCAGACACAAGACCTTGTTTTTCCAATAAAATCAGTACATCCAGAGTGGACTGGTAGCCAAAAGGAAAGAGTACAATAGTTATTGTTCCTTTGAACCCAAAACCTGCCTCAGCCCTGTCTCAAACGATCACATTATCTGCTTTGATTCCTACCAACAAGGTCCAAACAGTCAATTTCCTATCACTGTGAGAGATGGAAATGTTTCTCCACAGAAAGCTACTGGTTGCATTATTTGTTGTGGTCTTATTTACATATTAATGACTCATGGCTTTGAGAAGGTTTACTTGCCATAAAACAGAACCATTGACCCAGGGACATTAATCTCCCTTGCACATGGCTCAAGCAGGTTGAAGATTCATCACCCTTTTATGATCTAATGCAAGATTATGGACTGACAGTGACTGACCTTGGCATAAAGCACAAAATTCCACACTTCCTTCCTTCCATCACACTCCTTGATAACCCTATAAATACTGACTACCCTAGTTGCAGATTATGCCCTATTGTGTAAAAAATTTTTCATGCTTTTCCTCCTACTTCCCTCTCTTCTTCCCTCCCACATTTGGCTGTCTCCACACATACAAGAGTTATCCTTCGCTTTGGAAGATGGCTTTGCAGCAGGAATATGATTTCCTTCAACATCTCATTGGTAATGTTCTCTGACAATTCATACAGCATCTGCCTGTAACAGAGAATCAGTGAGATACAAGCAGAACAGGACACAGTGTGGAAACTAAAAGCAATCTAAGAATTTTGAAACAGAAACAGTATGGCACAGGTGGCAGAAACGTGGAAAACAGAATCACACTGCAAGCTTACCTGTATGGAGACACTCTCCCTTTCTCATGCAGACATTCTTCTACTTTCTCCTTGGTATAACCAAGTTTCTTGAGCAACGAGTGACATTTAATTCTGTATAAGAGTTCAGCCAGTAGGAAAGTATCTCCCTCATTCAGATATTCTTCAGCCATAAGAAGCTGAAAGATGTCCACAGCTGACTTGACGCTTTCTAGCTTTCTGGAGGGGAGCAAATCAGTACAGAAAAATTTTAAAGCTGCTACATCTTCAGCCACGAGATTTTGGTCAATGAGCAGAAGCTGCTGACGGAACTTCAAGCTGACATCCTCCTCCATATTGCTGGAATCAACAGTCTCTCTGCCTGAAAATGAAAAGTGAGTACTAGTAACATTTGAATCTTCAGCAATGTTTGTGTCAGATTTCCCTCAGCAGATGTTTAGAAACCCTGAATTCTCTGCAGATTATATAGTTTCAATTTAAATAAATTTGAGACTTACTTCCTTTTCCCAGCATAACACTAAAACGAAGGCCAGATTGGGCAAAATCTCTGAACAACCCTGTGTACATTTATTTAGCCCTGCTCTGAGCAGAAAACTAGGTTAATGACCACAAGAGGTCCTTAAGTTCTTCTGTTTCTTTTAAACATTCTCCATGTTCAGATCTTTGCTTCACTCCATTGTTTGTAGATGGGGAGTCCCTACAGTAACTTATTACAAATCTCCATAGAGAATATAATGCTTCATACACATTCCTTGATCTGCAGTCTGAGAGCTCATTCTTGTGTGGCTGTAGCAGAACAGTGTTCACTGTTACAAGCCAGACACCCAGGCTGAAGCTGTGAAACACCCATCCACTCCCAGTCCTATCTTGCTATTAGACTGTGTTTCACATTTGGCACAGGAAAGCTCTATAAACACCCCTTGTATGTCAACTAATATGTAATAGCACTCAGTGCTTGGTCTAAGCATGTTCTTCCACCGCATCAACTTCTTCCATGTAACCTAGGCACCTCTTTTCTGCTTATAAGTTTATCTAGGTAAAAAAGTGCTTAAGCATCTTCTGCTCAAATGGGCAGGCAAGTCTTTAATCTTCTGTTTAGAGCAGCTGGAAACAGCAAGGCTTTCTACATAATTAAAAATTAGGGATGCAAAATAAAACAAAAACCTCTGAATAATAATAATAAAAGGGTCAGATTCCTCTTTTCCTGTATTAAAACTTACTATCCCATAGCTCAGTAACTATTCTTCACATTCCTTCTGTCCCCATATGAAATCCCATCTGTGTGACATCCTGTTCAATTAAATAGCTATCAAAAAGGTTTAGATCTAAGTCATTTATCTACACATAGAAACTATATCACTTCACACTAATTATAATTTAGCTATAAACTACTTTTGATATCCTGCCTAGATGCTTTAATCAACTAAATTTAGCAGAATAAACCAGACCAAACTGTTTTCAAGATAACTAATTCAGGTTCAGACTGAATTATGATCATTCCAAATTTAGGGCCAATGATTTAAACTAAATTAGTTTTTAAAAAAATCATTGCTTCAAGGGAACAGGGGCAAGGGGCAAGCTGTGTAATAGGTGTACATAGTCATTTCAGCAGCAAGTCAAACCGAAGCACGATCCACCACAAATTCTTTCATCTACCTTTAAAACAGTTTCCAAGCGTGCGTTGCTGCCATTCTTTGAAAGCTTTTTCAAGTCTAAAGATTTCCTGCTTGAGTTTGCAATACCCTCAAGACCCCTCAACACCTGCTACATTTGCTAGCTGTCTGTAATCTCTCCTCCCACCTCTGTGTGGGGGCCAGCTGGGCTGGCCCTTTCTCGCAGCACTACTTCTGAAGTTTTATTGACCGAGGCACTGCCAGACGGAAAGATTTAACAATAACGCAAAAACAAGGAGCACAAGGGAATGCTGAGGTTCAGTCCATAGTCCCAGAAGCAAGGTAAGTAGTCGGCTCCAGCCCCGCGGGCAGCCCGGAAGCAACTGCACAACACCGGAAGAAAGGAATCATACAATGCCTGAAGTTGGTAAGAACCTGCAGAGATCGAGTCCAATCCCCTTGCAAAGTAGAACCACTTAGGGAGGTCACGCAGGAAGGCGTCCAGGCGCGCTTTGAATTCCTGCAGAGAAGGGGACTACACAACCTCTGTGGGCAGCTCCATCACCCTCACAACAAAAAAAGTTTTTTCCTATGTTGAGGTGAAATTTCCTGTGATTGAGTTAGGCTCCAGAATCGGAAGCTGAAGCCTTTCTTCGTCTCCTCTCCACTTCCGTCCCCGCTTCTTACCTCCCACATGAATTCGGACCCCGTCCGGTTTCCCGGCTGCTACTCTATAGGCGGAGCACAGCGTTTCCCGGCTAATTTCTCGGCCCGCCGTTGCGTGCGTAAGTGCTGAGTCACGACCCTGCTCCTCCCAGCGGAGGAGCGGGGAGCTTTGCACTCAGCCAAAGCCGGGAATGGCCGCGCTGCCAGCCCGAACCCATGTAAGAAGGAGAAGACATCCTCTGTACCAGGAAGTGGGACCAAATCGATCTGAGGCGAGGCGCTGAGGGCACGTACGCGGAGCGCGACACCGCTACCAGCGGGGGCGCGACTTCTCACGAAGCAGCGCCCGAGCACAGGCGAGTGGCCGTGGGTCTCCCTTCCCCTCCGGCTGAACACAAGCCGGGGCACTCCCGCACTCAGCCTCAGGGCTTTCGAGCCTCCTGACCGCCTCCCCGGGCAAGAGCTTTACTAGGTAGTCAGAAAAAGGAAACCGACAGAGCATCCAGGACGAACTAGAAGTGATCAGTAACATTTTTCGGGTTTGCTGCTAGCCCTTTTAAAGAAGGCTACATCGCAAAGAAATCCCGAACGGCTTTGGCATTTATTTTTTTTCGCTGACATGAATGTTGGCAGTAGTGCTCCGTTTCAATGCACATCCGTCTCCTCCACACACCTACTGCAGTAAGGGCAGGAGGAGGAGGATGGCGAGCAGAGCCTGCCTTGAGCAGAGGCATTCAACATTTCCGCAAAGACACCCGAGACACTGAAAGGCATTATCTATATTCTGCTAATTCCATTTTCCCTCTTCTGTATATACAGCACATACAGACGTACAAGACATTTCTATTTCAGGAATCAGAAAGCTGCTATTATAGTTCCTTTCTCCCTTTTCTCCTGTTTTCTTCTTCCAATATTGATGCAATTCTCCTCAAACTGTCTTTTTCACTAGTTGGGTCTCTTGGTTCTCCCTACTGTTCCCCTTTTTGATCCTGCTTGGAATTTTCATATGTCTTCCCCACATCTTTCTGCCTCCTCTTGGTTCCATTCTCCCCGGTTTTGGTTGTCTAGGGCAGCAGGAGTGCTCATCACATGCAAAAGCTAGTAAGGGAAATGGGAAAAATGAAGTTAATTTGTGAAAGACATATTTATTAATATCACATCATTTATCATCACCACATATGATAACTAGGAATGACATTTTGTTTCTATAACCATAGAAAACATACTTGTTTCACCATTTGTTTCATTTACCAGCCACGCCAAGAAATAACTTCTAAGATTCAAAATACACCCTTCTCTTACTCCATAAAACATAAGCAAGGTAGAGTTTCAAAATTATACTGGAGCTTTATTTTATTGTCAGATAATTTATTATTTTCAGAGTTAGACATTAATACTATTTTTATTACCTATCACGCAGTGCAGCAAATTCTCTGCTTCAGTATATGGAATACACATGAATGTGATTTTAAGACCTAAGTATTTCTGAAGCCAAAAGAAACACGTCACTAGTTGAAGAAAAGAATCAGTTCAATTTGCCCTTTCTTAGAAAATAGTAAACTGAAAGGATGTCCTATCCCACTATGCTGTTTCCACACCTGTAACATCATGAAATTGATTTCCTAATTTCACTGTAGTGCTCATGAAGAATGAGCTTTTACAAAAATGCCTGAATTATTTTCTATTTTTCCTCTCATACCTCTGCTTACATAGAATTACAGTAGCAAAACCAGCACATGTACTCAGAATTTAATATACAAATTTGGGCTGCATTTCCCAGTTCAAAGCTATTAAAAAGTTTCCATATATTTTTATATGAAGGAAGACACTTCTAGAGCCTGTGAAGTGGAAAGAGAAAAGTATGGAATGCACAAATTTGCAATACCAGTGAATTATTTTTTTAAATTGTGGGAAAACAACTCCTGGTCACAACTGTGTATAGAAATTTCTGGAGTTAGCATGCAAATGGAATGGGTTGTCCAGGGAGGTGGTTGAGGCCCCATCCCTGGAGGTGTTTAAGACCAGGCTGGATGAGGCTCTGGCCAGCCTGATCTAGTGTGGGGTGTCCCTGCCCATGGCAGGGGGTTGGAACTAGATGATCCTTGTGGTCCCTTCCAACCCTGACTGATACTATGATACTATGAAATAAGCCTGTATAAAAAATAGAAAATAATGAAGATTGAGTAATAATAAAATGTACTTTATATATTATAAAATGCAATTATCAATATAAGTTAATATCAACAACATATCAATGTATGTTAATATCAACATTTTATATGGATAAAGACTATAACCTAAAACTCATTCAGCAGGTATCTTCTCTTTGTATATTCTTAACAATCCTCATCAATCAGCAGTTTAAGAAATTCTTAAGCCATGAAGAGACTGGGTCTGTATCACATAACAAGGAAGGACTCCTGAGCACTTTTAGAGTTCAGTATGTACTTTTTTGCCAAATAAAGGTGATTTTTACTTTCAGTTGTAGAAGCTATTTGAAAACTGTTTTCTGAATAAAACTTAAGTCTGGTTTAAAAAAGACAGTTCATAAACCCAATGTCAAGCCAACACCCAAGTACAACATAGTATCAAGGAATGAAAAAAGTCACCACTGCAAAGTAAAGTTTACTAGCCAAGCCCTCCTAATTATTATCAATACACTACTGATAGTATACACTGTATAGTATCATTAGGATAGCTGGCGAAGTTTTGTATGTAAGCATATCTGCTTTTTGCTCAAATACAATGTAGCTATACTAGAAAAAAAAAATCTTTTGCACTGTATTTGTTCAAGGAACTAGCATACCCTATATAAGCAAGAACTCCTTTCATTTTTGATTGCATGGAATGTGTGCCAGGAGGATATATGGTGTAGCTATATAAGAAACCAAGCAATCACATCAAGGCCTTGATTGTTTTCCAGGGCAGAAGACTTAGATTAATTAGTATTAAAAGTTTGCAAGCACCCTATGTTATGAGGGAAGTGAATGCTGTAAATTCAGTGACAAAAAAATTTCAATGGCATTATTTAATTTAATTTAATCCGGTCTTAAGAGCCAGTGGCTGCTATATAACATCTAGATTTAAATACAATAAAGTGTACTTCTACAACTATGCCTAGTGCAAAAAGTGTGAATGCTTCCATAAACCATCTATCAAAATCCCAGCTGTCTTTTTAAATTCTATGGTAGATCACTATAAAGGCCTGCTACGTGTAGACTCATTTTTGTATCAGTGAAAGCCAGCACAAAACGTGGCAGACTCTCATTAACATACAACCCTTGTGTGCTGTGGACAGTACTGATGACACAGGGTTCTGGGTGAATCACAACCTCTAATGCAGCAGGCAGATGGAATCCAAATTATTTAGAAGACTCTCCTCCTTCTGTTTTGCTGGTCTGTGGAGGCATACAAATGACAACTTACTAATTCTGACACATTTTCCATTATTATTATTAGTTGCTGGGGAAAGTACCCAGTGAATTTCAGTGATTTGCACTGACTTATATTTAAGTATCAACAGAAGAACCTAGATCAATGTACTGATAAAAACAATGAATGAAACAAAAACACACACCCCTGAAAAACCCAATAGCTATACAGAGCTCCTTCCACCCTCTTTACCTGTTGTATTTGATTGTAAGATCTGTGGCAGTGCTCTATGATAGCTGCCTTCTGTACTGAAATACAATATCTAGTGCCTTAACATACCAAAATACTTCTAAATCCCTGGGATTGGAAGCAATAGGTGTTTTAGATGTATGTGCAATAGCAATGCATAAAGTATGTGTGAAACTGGATCATATTTTGTGTTTCTTATTAGCTAATTCAGACATGTCCTTTCCAGCAGCAGTTAGACGGGAGAAAGAAAAAGTTTCTTCCTCAGTGTGTGTTGGAGCAGAAGTGAGTATTGTTGGCTTGGGTCAGTGGTCTTATTCCATTCATAGACTCTTCTGTTCAGTTCCGTATGGATATCTAATATAGAGAGTTTCCTGTAGCAACAAAAGTAAAAGCTTTCTATTAGAGAATGAACAAGACAACATTTAAGAATCCAGGAGAGAAGACAAATTTAGACTCATCAAGGAATCAAATTTTAGTCTCTGTTACAGAGGTTACATCTCTAAACCCCAAGGCTGAAAATGCATTTTGGAAACAACCTGTTACAGCCCAAATCACCGCGCTGATACTGGTTATGCTGACACGGTAATCTGTGACTTCCTTACAAGGCTTTAGGGTTTGTAGAAAGGTACTAAATGCTAACCCCACAATTACCTTAAAAACAGTAGCTAACTCCCCGTTAGATCGATTGTACAAAGAAAACCTTTGCTGGTAAATTAATATCCAAATGTATCTGACTTTTGCTCATCTTTTTTGGTAATCTCTTTAGATAAAATTTTTTGATAGTTTAAAGTCAAGGTTACAAATTGGTGATCTAGTGGCTCCCTGAATGAGGGATTAATTAGAAGGCTGCACCCCTTCCCTCTCAAATGCCTTTTCCCTGAACTTTTTATATTTGCAAGTGGAGCTCTTCTTAATGATAAAAGGCAATTCTCAGTTTGACAGAAGCCTCATGTGTGCCTTATTATCTTGAAGACTTCCAATCCTCTCTAAAGCACATTAGCCAGGAAAGGTAAGAACCCTTCTCACTTTGCAAGCCCCACTGCCATTATACACTTAAATTTTACTCTCCAGAATCAGAAGCTTCATTTTTACTTTAAACTACCTTCCCACGCTATTGTTTCAGGATCAGATATACTTGTCTTTTAAGCTACAGCACAGCAAGACAAGAGTTTTCAGGACCAGACATAATGAAACTTAAGGTTTCTCTAAGACAGCAGGTTGTCATAGGAAAAAGGTTATTTTTTGTTGTTGTTTTGTTTTTTGTTTGGTTGGGTTTTGGTACATTACCTTTTATGAGGATTGCGGAGTAGATCAGACAGACAACGCAGATAATATGAGGATGAACTTGGAGATTTTTGTAGTGTACACACATCCACCTTGCACTGACTCCAAAAGATGTCTGCTACTTGGGGGATAGTGACTTTTGAAGGGATTTTTGCATTAGCAATGATTTTCTCATAATTTCCATCTACTTCCAAAAGACTGGTATATTCTTGCTCATTTTCTGGCACAATGTAGCTCTGAATAAAAAAAAGCTTTGGTTTTCCTAGGAGTTCAGGACATGAGTCTGCTGTAAAGTATTTCTTTATTTGCTCCAGAGGGAATCCAGAAAAGGTATGATCTGTACAGAAGATGCTCTGAGGACTTCCACGGCTGACCAGTACGCAAACGAAGCTGTCACAATTTCTGTGCTTCTGCAACCTTGCAACTTCAAGCAATGTTTGATTCATGATGTTCATGTTTAAGTATCTGTGACAATGAACGTCAAAGCCTAAGGCCCTGAAGGTCTCTTCCAACATATCTGAAAAAAACAGGATGTAATTAAGTAACAGCACATCAAGGCTCAGTCTCAACTACCTATTTGGAATAAGACATTTATTTCATATCAGTAATTAAAAAAGTGGGAGAACTTGATCACAGTACATTACATGCTCATAGTGCTATAGGCATGTTGTCTTTAACATGAGTTACGTACTTCATGACAGCAAAGACAGTATTACTTGTTATCTGTTCCAAATTCCACAGACACCTGCATGCTTTCATCTAGAGTCAGTATCCCAAACTCCTAGCACATAAAATACCAGGCAAGAGAAAACATTAGAAAATGCTTCACACGGAACATTCTTGCAATAACAAGGAGTGATCTGGATGGCATGGGAAGCCCGTTGCTCTTTTTGTTGAAATTACTCTGAATGTTTACTACAGAGAACTGTATAAGGAAACACAGAGGCTCCTTTTTATCAGTCCAAAGAAGCCTGCTCCAGTCATTTATGCTTCCTATTATATAAAATGGACTTTTAAGTGAGGACTCTTTCATATGTCTTAGAAATTAAAGAAAGAAAAACAGGATTTAATGCTATTGTATTTATGTTAACCCATACTGGAAGAAAATGCGCTGCACTCTAAGTACTTTAGGTGTTTATGAATATGGGAGTGAAACCAGATATGTTGTCTTTAAAACCACAGGTATTTCCTAAGTGTTCAGAGAACCACAAGCTACTATTATGACTCATATCTGTAGCATTGTATCTTTAGTATAAACTACATATACATTGAACACGCACAGTTTCTGATATGGCAGGAAACACCAAGTGCCATGGTTCTGTAAAATGCCTTACAGATGAAACTAGACTGTTCCTTGACTTCGAAAGTTTAGCAATGCCTAATTAGCAGAGGCTATTTCAGAAGTAACTGGCAGGCAACTGGGAGCTCTACTACCACACTGTTCTCAAATAGTGAAAACAGGGAACAACTTGTAACTTTCCTCAACAAAACACCAAGTAGATATAAACTCTACGCTGGAGTGAGGTGATAAAGAGGAACTACAGATTTTCATTCCAGTTCTGTTTGATTAAATTTTGTAAAATAATTTTTAAAATTGAGAGACATTTTATTATTTAGAAATAGAAAGGAAAATCCCCTCTACTTTAGGCAATAAAGCATGCTCTCAAAATTCAAATGGAAGATTCAGCATTTTTACTGTTCAGCAGCTACATACATACATTAGAGGGCGGTAGTAGACAAGCAAATCTGGAGTTACAGCAACCAGAATGCTTCTGTAATTATCTAGGTACCAGGTACACACACAAAGATACAAAACCTGGCATCACCTTACACCATGTGCACAGGCCAAATGTCACAGCTGGGAGAACAAAAAAAACCCTAAAAACCAAACCAACCAACAAATTTAGAGCTGATACCTTAGTTTAACAATGGATCAAAAATTATACATGGTTAAGCTTTGGATGCAGCTATGTTACTTTAAGGCAAGACAAAACACAGCATTACATGCTGAAACCTAAGAACGGAAAACATCTATTTCTCCATCAGTAATCATCTCCCAATAAATCTCCATTGACTTCTGAGCATTTTCACACTACATACAAAATTACCCTTTTCTCCCCTTGTTTACAAAGTGAGGATAAAAACTGACTTTCAAGTGGAAAAGTCAAAAGTAGCTATTTACAAAACAGCAAAGTGCATTTCAGTTTCAATTTTATCTGCATCTGATGAATTCACATTGTTTACACCAGGCATTTTCAATTGTTCAGATCATGGGATAGCTAGACTAATGCACACCACAGAATTCTAACACTCTCCCCTCTTCTCATTCTTCAGTCTTCAGAAGTAGCATGGCACAAATATACAGTAGTGAATGCCTTTCTAACAAACTACATTAAGCAATGTTGTTTGTCCTGTCTCTCCTGAACCTCACTAGCACAATAATGTATTTCAGTGAAAGTCTTCCTATCATATTAAAATCCTGATGACATTAAACATCTAAAACATACATATAGTTTAACTGTTTCTGTATCCAGTGCAGATACTCATGGAAACCAAGGCACACCAAGACTCGCTTCAGGTGGTTTTGGCACAACAGCAGCAGTCATGATTTGAAGGTGTATCTGACATGCCAGATGCTAAAGATGTAACCTACTTTTGTCCCTTCCAGTCAGCAAACTTTTCCCACCATGTTTACACTTTCTGTTCTTCTGCAAGTAATGAAATGACCATATGAGCTCATGAAGAGCACATGCATTGATTTTTTCATTTTGTCAACATATCATTTACCTAAAACACTATTGGCAAGCATCCATAAAATTTTTCTTTATCTGTTCTCTGCATCCACTGTTCTTCAACAACTGCATCAGTAATGCTAAGCTGGCTCATCTGCCAGGCCATCAGTTAAGAGACAGGCCCCCAAAACCTTTCCTTTCCCTACATCTCCTAGCTGACTACAGAACTGGCTGCAAATACTTAATTGTAATTTTTTTAGCCTCATGTATGACAGTTGTTAGAAAGTGGGGTTTTTGTTTGGTTGGTTTTTTGCTTACGTAATGATCTAATTTTTTGATTCCACAAAAGCAATCAGGAAACTCCCACATTTTAAACCATGACACTGACTACATTGAATTCTACATGTGAATTATTAACTTTTTTAAACTAGACCAAAAGGGAAGGTGGCAGTTTCATTAAACTGCAGTTTCAGACACTTACCTGTGTCATTGCCAATACAGTCTATGATCAGGCATATTCCTAAAGGCTGACTTTGCATTCTGTACTGATCTTCATTCACCTGAGGAACAAATATGTTAATGTCACTCTGTCAGCTTAATGACTTGATTCTTTTCTCACATTTAACCACCTCAAATCTATTCAGTTTTTTTTTCCATAGCGTATCTCTACTGAGATGTAGTATCCAAATTTGAAACTGCATCTTAACTCTGTACAGATAGATCTCCAAATGTTAATCAAAAAAAACCCCACCAAAACCCAAAGCAGGATGGGATATACAGCCTTTTTAAAGGCCTGGAGTACAACAGCAATAGTACTTCCATTAAGTGTAACAACTCTTGAGATGTTGAGAGCTATAAGCTTCATACTGCCCATGAAATAAATGTAGACAACCTTTGTGTTCTTCAAGTGTGCAAGCAAGCACTGCTCATCAAAACATTTATTGTTTTATTTAGTGGAACAATCTCCTTGTTCCTGATAATCTGTAATGACTTCTATTGCAATTTCTCTCCCCTTAAGAAAGATTACAGTTACCTAGTTCCTGACCTATAGGAGAGCTAGTGAAAATAGCAGTAGTCCATTCTTATCATTAATACTTAAAGCCCATCTGCCCATCTGTATTCTACCTGCAGAGCAAGCATTGGAAAGAGAATAAAGAACAAAATTTACTGCCTGCTAAGAAGCCTGCAATTTCTAATGCAGATGGCAAGAGGCCAGACTTCCAACAGATTTTGACTTAGCCTCCACTAAGAAATGCACAAGTCCTGTGACATGTACATGCATTTTCCACACTGCGGCTTCAGAGTAGCAGCAAATATTTTATATTAAGAATATGTTCTGCAAAAGCAATTCCTAGAACCTGTTTACAGATGAGGAAGATAGGGATATACCCATTTTTCTGTTTGCATACAATTAAAGGAAATCTCAAAATAAACACAAAGAAAACTAAGGTAAATATCTGCAGAGGTTTGTATTATATTTACATGCAAAACTATGCACAAGCACATACCTTATGTGACACCGGTCCCGATTCCTGAATAGACATGCGGACGGGTTCTGCTACAGTTAAAACATACATAAGTAATCTAAGTATGTATGTACCAATGACATTTATTTGGTAACAAATCAGTTAAAGAGGCACTTTAACTGCCCCACTCCTGGAAGTGCTCAAAACCAGGCTGGATGCAGCTTTGAGCAACCCATTCTAGTGTCCCTGCCCATAGCAGGGGGGTTGGAACTACATGATCTTTAAGGTCTCCCTTCCATTCTATGATCCAATGAACCTATTTAGTTCAGCCAAGTTCTCACTCATCTGAACCTCTTAGTTTCTATAAATGCTACTGAAGTTAAAAAAACAAACCCAACACAATTTTCACTTCTGTTACTTGGATTGCATTCTATATTGCTTGTGACTAAAAATAACAATCTCTCCTACACTGAGAGCATTCAGCCAAGTATTCCTTTGAAAATCACCATATTTGAGAGGGTTTCCAGAAAGAACACATAGCACACATGGTAAGAACCTGGAACTCATTGGAAAACTTCCTGGCTGGCCTGATGGAGATGTCACCATTTAATTGATGCAAAAACTTGCTACTCAAGACTTAATGAGCACAGCTGCACTACATAGGCCTCCAGAGCTGGTTAGTCATTTTTTCCTCATAATTTTATTAATAAACTATTTATTCTGTTAAAAATCTGTAATAGTGAAAGCCCACAGAAGTTTCAATAAAGCTCTGGCAACACATGTAAAGCAAATAAAAAAGCAAACAATAAGGCAAGCCTCAGTTTTCAGAGGTACCAAATACTCCTTGATCCTGGTGTTATCACCTGGATTAGCCATAAACACAACTAGTCTTTTTGATACAATGGAATTCATAATTTGGCTCCTTTAGATTATAAAAATTCAGATAAAATGCTCTTACCCAGAATAAGACTTTGTCCAGTTTGTGATTCTTCTTGGTTCACATTCTGGATTTAAAAATGAAGAAAAATGTTTATTTCCCCACTCTCCTTCAAGAATCAATAGTCATGTACCTCAAAACATAGCACAAAAGTATTTTTCTTCCTCAATAAAAAGGATGACATATTTCAGACTCACAGTTATCAGCTAATGGCAATAGCAAAATAAAAAGTGAAAAAACCTTACCAAGACCACAGACAAATAAAAACCTGAAATCCTCAGGAAAAAAAAAATACAGCTTGCCACAAACAGTAAAGAAAAGCTTAATCCCTAAAATAGTAAACCAAGAACACCTCTGAAGAGATGAATTTTGTTTCCTGCAGAGTAAGAGAGAGGAACTTTCACTGAGACAATTGTAACAACACTACCATAATATGGAAAGCCAATGCAAACTTTCCCGTTAGCAGTCTGGAAAACAAAGGCGTTATGACTTTGTTAATGACGACAAACTGTTTCGTCGGTGTCTTGTATGTAAGCTTTATACATACATATTTACTTACCATGACAAAAATAATTTCATCAAATACATTTAGCAGGAAATGCTAAACTAGCTGAAGACTTTAAGTAAGGTCATGCTATTACAGTACCAGACCTAGCCCAAATATAAAGAATACTGCATGCAGTATAAGTTGATGGCTGCCCACATACTGATGTATTTTCATTAAAATGAGATTAAAACAAAACACTATAATCTGAAAAGCTGTCCTTAAAAAGCTTTAGCCTTTGGCTTTCAGAGTTAAAAAAATACTTTCAGAAGTACAAAGAAGAATATGTCTTGCAAAGGATGGTTAAAGCAGAACTGTTCACTCCTCAGAATGGTAGAAAAAGCTTTCAAGATACACATTTTGTATGTCCAACTAATAGGGGAAAATTCACAGAAGCTCTTTAAAAGGGACCTTTCGCAGTCAGAAGATTAAAATCAGATCCTAAACCCTGCAAGTAACAGGAGTAAGAGGAATAAACCAAGTAATATTTAAGTTACTAGCAATCTCTCATTCCTTAGGCTCTGCAAAGATGAATCCCCCTTTCAATGCCTGGCAATATGTAGAAATAAAGGATCTAATTTACTGTATACTTACCCCAGAATTATAAGGAGGATCAATCAGATTGAGATTAGGGAGAGATGCCTGAAGTGCATTTATATATAGTGGCTGAGAATGAATGGAGGACATTGAAGCTGAAAGTGTAAGAAAAACACAGAAATACACCATGATGTATCAACTGCTTAAAAATCCTAAATCTATGAACCATGCAAATACTCTGACTTCTAACTCATAATTTTATCTTCACTAAGAGCACATCTGATCATTGCTAACAAGAGTAACCAGTACAAAGCCAGCATTTTACCTTCGTGTTTGTATTTCTGAATCTTCCTAATCAGGTCTATCCGGCGAATATTTCGAAAACAATTTTCTATCAAATCCAGTTGATTAGGAGCCACCAAATTTAGTTTCTCCAGGTCAATCACAAGAGCTAGAAAACTCTAGAATAACAATAGATGACAGAACAGTTTTATCAGTCATTTGTTCTCTAATAGTAAATAAAACGTAACCCAGAAAATAACACAGGGAGGTCGTAAAGGTTGTATATTCAAGAACTAAGGACAATAACTTCTGAATTACTAAAAAAATTATCTGGAAGATAAAAGAATTCTTGGTATTATCATAGAAGTAATGGAAACTAGAACGTTATATTCTTAAAAACAAATCAACAAAAACAGCCACTTAGAATGTCACCTCACAAGTCTCAAAGCAAGAGGTATGAAAATCTTTGGGGAATTTGCTGGGCTTCTCTCTTTCTCTGGCTAAAGATAGAAAAGAAACTCAATGGAAGAAGGCAGAAATCCTCAGACCTCGTTGCATAGTAACCGTGTTTTCTGAACCTTCTCTACTGGATCGCTTTTTCTCAAAGAAATTAAAACAAATATTCAGAATGCAAACGTAGAGAGAAAGGTATAATTAAAACTGTTCTTCTGCAAGTGAAGCAGGACACAACCATAGAAAGTGACTTCATAATCAAGATACATTTAATGTAATTATTAGTTTGAGATCCTTCATACATGAACTCTCCAATCGGTAATCCTGAAGAGAATTTTCTTTCTTAATGTCTTCTGCTCCTGAGGTTCATGCTAACACCATTCATTACAGCAAGTCTCTACTGTTCCCTATTACTATTTCTTATGTTTCTTTCCCTGAATTGAAAAAGATTAAATAGAAGCCACTCTTCCTCCTCCACTTCCTGACTTCTATCTACTCCTGCCTCACAACCCCCTGCAGCACTGTCTTCCCTCTTTTGCTACTTCCTTTTTCACTTTAATCTCTCACTGCTCCAGGATCAGCAGACAACCATACCTTGTCTTTTGCCATTTTCATACGAGGAGTGTAATCTCTGAGTAGAAAAATAAGAGAACCCACTTCTTCTTTTTCCAGATCCTCATTAATCTCTATCATTAGTACCCTGAAATCAAGTTGAGACATTTCTAAAGGATTAGCTTCTAGCAAGATCCCGTCCTTGCCCAACCACCCGGCTTCTCCCATGTTAGTTTTAATGTGCTATTCCCAGTTAAACAACAGGGGGAAAGTCTACCTTGCTCCAAGATCCAGTTACAAGATACCTACTCTTGACAATCAGGACCTGCATCACTCAGACTGACTGTGTAATAGCCATGGCTAGGAAAACAGAAGTCTCCTTACTACTTCATTAAAGATAAAGTGAGAGAACGAGACAACAGAACACATCTTTTACCCAGCAGTTACAGGGAGTTTACTGCCATGACAAGTTAACACTGGAAAACCTTCTTTATGAGCACATGTATTTCTTTCTAAAGTCTCTCAAATAAACAGGAGCTTTTTAACGTAAGCCTCTTAAAACTACAGGGCAAGAGGTACTAGGAGACATGTCCATCAATAAAAGCTGTACTACAAAGCTACGTGCCCAAAGCAAACTAGAAAATATTTCTAATTGTGTTCCTCTAAAGCATCACTTCTATCTACTATCTAGAACTGTACAAACATCACCACTTTTACTGATTAACACACACACACAAGCTCCTTAGACACAGATGTTTCTAATACTATGACTTGTAAGCAGCTAAGGCTTGTTTTAGGGACTAAACTCAAAATATTCTTTTCACTATAGCTCTAGATACAATGCCCTGATTTTTCTTTTATCTTCATCACCTATTAAAAAACCCCCAAATCATTAAAAACACTCCTCCCCCTGCCCACCCCCCCCCCAAATAAAACCTCCCACACATTTTGAACAGTGCAAGAGTAGCCTTGAAATCTGAAATATATATATTACCTGTAATCAGGGACAAGCTTGAGACTCCTGGCGAGGTTAGCTTCCACTGTTGCTTTCTCAGTCTTCAAGATCCTCCTCAGCAAGTCAAACCTCTTAATTCTATACAACAGCTCTGATAAGCCAAAAAAGGACAATTTCTCCCTCTCATTCAAAGCCACTAAGAGCTCTCTAAGCCCTGCAGTAGCCAAGTCAGGAGCAAGGTCTCGGCACAGGAAAACCATCATCTCTTCCTCTTCTTTATCCAGTTCTTGCTCGATCTGGTAAATAAGGGCAGCTGGCACCTGGCATCTGGTCATCACTTTATTGCTGTTTCTTGAAAAATGCCAGCCTATTGTTTTTTAAACAGTAAGCCAAGATGACATTAAGATCGTGTCCACAACAGCACCTCTCTGGTTTCATTCTTATCTATACACATTTTAAAACAAGCAGTTCTGTTGGAGAGAATTAAAAAGTACTAAATCAGTTATCTGCTGCACAAAGTCACAGTTAACTCTCCCATCTGATGTATTTCACTTACAACTAGAACACCAACATAATATGCACATGTCCTGTTCTCAGTTCTCCCAGCAATTCTTTATAGAACAAGAATTACTGAGTAGGTCACACCGATCAGAAAAAAATGGAAATGCTTTTAAAAGTAAAATGACCATAACGCAAGTCTGTAAATTCCATAGGAAGTGAAACAAAAGTCATCATCTTGCTAGTAAGTGTTTCAAGATTTTCTGTGAACACCTACCACTGCAATTTAAGTCTAAAGTTCTGATCTCTTCCCAGCAACCCTCCCCTCCTTTCTCCCCTAAAACTCACATGTTTTAGTTATGAGTTTTGGGAGCTAAGAGGTAGTGCAACCACGTATCATAGACAAAAGAATTAACCCACTGCATGGGCCTTCAATTAATTAATCATCACAATATAAAATGTTTTATTTAAAAATATTAATTATCTATGAATTCAGGAATGTGCAGAATGTGTGGATTTTCTTACATAGTAGCATGAACGAATTACCGGGGGTTAAGGATTGCCATCTGCCATGATCAAAACCACCAAAGCACCACACAACCTTAAGTATGCAAACTGGTTAAGTTTGAAGGTATTTTTGGATGACAAAGGCTACATACTGCCTTTTTGTTCATGTGATGTACATGTTTCATCATACTGAAAATTGAAATAAAAATCCAAGCCTAAAAAAGACTCCACCCTTGTTTTTAACATAGTAAGTAGAGAGCTATTCTTAATTTCTGCTGCCACCAACTATGGAAATTCTATCTAACCTTCTATGATCCATGGAGAAAGGTGTGATGAGCAACCTGAAGAGAAACTGTGGCACTCACAAGGGCAAGCCAAATATATTTCATGTGTGTACATCTCAGCCACATGGAATTCACCATGAAACCTGAAGGACATGATTTATTTATTTTTGGACCCCACTAAGGGGCAGAAAATGACACAATAAAACTTCACACACAAAGATGTGCAAGGCTCCAGTTACTCCCTGCAGGCATTAACAAGTAGAAACATAGAATGTGTGTACAAGGCTCAAGCAATTTTATTGTTTTCTCTTTAGTATTATGCATTGAACACTTGTTCTCATGGTTAAGACACAAATGCTGCACAATAGAAAAAATACCAATGTGATAATCAAGGCAAAGTGAAATGTCGTATATTAACGAAGGTAAGTCAACACAGGAGGCCTCAAGAGGGAAGGTATTTCAAGAGAAGGGAAATATTTCACACTGAACAAGTTGTACAGTAACTGTCGTTTCTGACAGCATTTGTTTCTTGAACATTTCACAAACATCTAGGTAGCAGCAAAATCAGGATATTACATCAGTGGGTGAAGTTCTGGATTGAGAATGGTCTTTGTTTCACAAAATGAGCTCATACAGAAGTCCCTACGCTAGAGGGGAGAACAGGCGGTTACTCTGCTATAGGAGGCAGTATTTTGTGCTTCCTCCGCACTGCTTTGTTTGAAGGAGGTGCTGAAACCACACAAAGGTAAATGCGTTTTGAGACTGCATAAACCGGCATTTTTCAAAACGTTGAACTGTTTGGAGCATGCTGCCCAACTCTCATGTTTCCCTGTAAAAGATCTGGCACAAGATACTATGGAAAAAAAAACCCAGAGAAAACCAAATGTAACTTCCACATTTTTCATTGCTTATCAAGCTTAAAAGGTTTGTTCTACGTGAAAACTAGAAGCGAGCACAGTAATTTCTATTTAAAGATACGCTGGTTTAACACTTCAGTCTTCTAACAAAACAAAACTACACGGAAAAAAAAGCAAACAAACAAAAAAGAACACCCATCTGTTTTTACCGCAGGGAGTTTACGCAAGCTAACACGGAACTTCAGACCACACTTGGAAAATGAAACGAGCGTAAACTCCGCTGACGAAGTTAAACGAGTTTCGGACTGAGGGGCAGCGCTGGGTTTCGTTTCTCCTCACGAGTAACGCCCCGCTGGAGCCGGACGGCCCGGCCCTCCAAACCCGGCTCGGCCTGTCCCTCGGTGAGGACCAGGCCTAGACAGGGAGAATGACTCAATCCCGATGCATGATGTTGGGCGCCTGCACTGAAAGGGCAGTGGGAAGAAAGTGAGGGGAAAATGAAAAAGTGTAACGCACCCGGACGCACCGGAGGGCTCCCAGCTACAGCAGCGACTCCAAGTCCGACATCAGGAACAGGGAGGAGGAGGCGGTGCCAGCCCCGCCGCACTGGGCGTGGCTTCGACTGTCACATCCCTGAACAAGAGCACTTTTGAGATGCACGTCCTACGGTGGCGTGTAAAGATCTGTCCTGCCTTTGCGCGTAGATAGCAACGGCGTTCAAGGCAGCGATCTCCTTTCGCTGAGGGACGAGGAAAATGCTTTTAGCCGTTTTAACATCATTATACATCTGTCGAGCCACGTTTGCCTTAACCCTCACGATTTTATCTTGAGCCGACCCGTTGGGTATTTTGTGGAGAGGCGTGAGCGGGATTACGCTTTTTGTTTTGCTTTATCGTCTACGTCAAAAGATGAAGCTCGGTGCGGTGCACAGAAACCGGCTCAAATCCCATAAAATGGCGGCAGGTTGTGATGGAGGGGACGTGTCGTTATGCCCGCAACCTTCCGCCGGCGCCTGTGGTTGTCGGTTACGCACAAAATGGCTTCCGGTGAACAGGGGTGCTGGCAGCGCCGTGAAGAGACGGAGTTGGCAGTAGGATGGTCTTAAGTTCAGTACGTGTATAGATGCTTATGGACTATGCTTTTTGTACTGCTGCTGGTACGAAGATAGTCAAGACTGCTTTATCGGCCCCGTTATCGATTCGGTAGTTACACCGGTGAGGAAGTGCAGAGGAAAGCACAGGCACGTGTTTTGGCGAGAGTTTGTACGGAAGTAAGCCCCTGGTTTGTGCCTTGCTCTACGAGTTTGCTCGTAGTGAGGATAATATTGTACATGTGTGCGAAAATTTATGCTTTCCATTGTTGTATAATTTAGATAATTTTTAAGTAATGCCATGTCCCTGTAAACTGGGTATTGTGAATCCCTTAGTATATAAACCTGCAGCTTCCTTGAAGGGACTTAACAGAGGTGCAAGTATTGTAGCTGGAGCTGCTCTCTTAAAGGCCTAAAGTCTAAAATTCTAGACTCTTATCTGCTGAAACAGACAAAAGCCACCTCCATATGTAGTGGAATTAGTCATATAGAACTCACAGCTCAATTAACTTAAAAGCATTTACAAACTAGTGAGTCAGGTTTTTGTGCTGCTGAAAGTTCAGCAGTGGAAGCACGGTACTCTGGAATGGCATGCTGTTGTGCAGACTCATGCAGTCTTTGGACTGCAGGGAAAATGGAGGCAGAAAATAACTGCCCACAATAGAATCTGGTCAGGGACCTAGTGACTGCTTTGTGGTCTGAAAAAAAAATTAACTGCATTCATACTGAAATTGTATGGTCAGTCTCCTCGCTTTAATAAGGGTTATTCAAGAGTATCAAAGTATCCCTACTACTAAGATTAACATCGTATCAGTGATGATTCAGACAGAAACTAGCTAGCTGTTGTGAATCAGTATGCACACTTTCTCCTTTGACTATTAGATTAGATGGTGTTGGATGATGGGTTGGACACGATGATCTCAAAGTTCTCTTCCAACCTGGTTTGGTCTCTTCCTATTCTATTCTACTTTTGCAGGCTCATAGAAGAGTTTGAAGGTGATGGTTTGGCTGCAGGCTTGTTAAAATAAATATTCTTTCAAAGGACAAAAAAAGTTTGAACGATATACCAATTTAACATAGCCATTACTTAAGTGACCACTGTGCTCTTTTTCTTATTCTAGTTTTCCCCTAATTTGCCTAATTTTTATAAGCTTATTAAACAGTTTTCATATTCTTACACATTTCTGAGTTGTGTGTGCTGTTTTTTTTTTTTCCTAATTCTTTCAATTTAGAGGATTTAGGATATAAAACTCTCTCTTGGGCATTTGTTTTCATAACAGGTTTGGTATGTTTCATTTTTTAGATTCTCTTGGTTGTATAAAACAAAAAAGTCTTGAAGAATTTATGCCTCCTAAAACACAATAAACTTGTCTTTTATGCTATGTATTTCAAACTCAGACTTGGTGTGATCTGGGCATTCCAGCTATGTATAAATGACGTCACTTGTTTAACCTGTTATGTCTTACTGTTGCTTTTATGATACTTAAAAAGGCTAAGTCACAATGATGAGATTATTTTGGGAGGTGGTTGAGGCCCTGTCCCTGGAAGTGTTTAAGACCAGGCTGGACGAGGCTCTGGCCAGCCTGATCTAGTGTGGGGTGTCCCTGCCCATGGCAGGGGGTTGGAACTAGATGATCCTTGTGGTCCCTTCCAACCCTGACTGATTCTATGATTTTCAAGAGTTTTTCTTCTCCATTGGAACAATGGTAAAAGGATTGTCTCTTATATTTTCATATTTGTATTTGGCATACAACTGATGATAGGGATTGTATAGAGCATCCATAACATCAATTCTCTGGCTTGCATGTAAAACAGTTTACTTAAGTCTACACATTTTGATACCCATGATGAAATCAGTAAACAAGTGGAAGACAGACATGGGTCCCAAGTACATTTCTTGTAACACCCCTTGAAGCAAACACTTCTAACTTCAATTAGTTGCCCACAGAAAATACACTTGCTTTGATGTAAAAAGTCTATAAATGCTGATCTAGCAAATATCTAATTGTGAGGTAGTTTAAATATCAGACTGTGTTGAACTCTCAAAACTACCAACTACAAGTGCCTCACAGTTATTCCGTTACACTGAAATAGGAATTTCAGAAACATTAAATGTAGTCTGACCATATAGTAGTTTTATTGTGCTCATGTAGCTGCTTTAACTCTGTAACATGTAAATTTGGAAGGTTGTGCTAGTGATGTAAATAGTAGAGGTAGCTTTAGCAAAACCAAGAGATTAATCACCAATATCTTTCCAGGTGAGCAGAAATAGCCCCTTGACTACCAATGCAGATGGGGTTTCCACCTGCATTCAAAAAAAATAGAGCATCATCTATCCTGTTTTTCAGAACTTAAGAAAGAGCGTCTTGATAGCGATAATAAAATTTCGTATATTCCTTTTCTGCAGGTGCCACTGCTAGTTGTGGCCCTGTTCTTTGCACTACAAAATACCTTTGCTGGCAGAACCGTTGTTTTAATGTAAGGACAGCTATTGCTAGGGTTCCAGTGAAGACAGTTTGGATACTTTAAACGCACAAAAAGTAGTCCATGCCCAGGCAAGATTGGTATTGCAAGAGATGTGAAACAAAAATCTTTTTAGTACTGTATATGTAACAATGAGACATTTTTATATTCCACACTATTGGCAAAACATGTTCTTCATAAATTAAGGCAGTCTTTAGGGCAGAGGCTGACATCTGGCTAGTAAACCTTTGAACGATACTTCCTGAATTAATAAATTCACAACTTTTATGTAAACTGGTCTAGTCTTAACAGTGAATGTGCCCAGTGTATTTGCTTATGTAGAATGTTGGTAAGGCTGTCTCTTACGATCTCCCCTACACAAGGCAGTACTTATGTATTAATTTGTTAAATCTTCAAACTGGATCATCTATAGAAATTAATGTAAGACTGCTTGCCTGCATATATAAGTTTTCTAGAAACCATGGCTTAAATTACAATGCATAAGATTTTGATTGTCTTAACTTTTTCCATATATGATACAAGTCTTGATAAACAAAACTCTCTGAAAAAAATTATCAAGGAATGCATTTATTTATATAGCAGCCAAATGACAGTAACTTAAAACTGTGTTCATGTATGGATCTCTCTTCTAATGTTACTAAAATTCTCAATTTTTAATAGAACTGGCTGGTGCATGAGTGAAGTGGCAGGCTTACATTGTAAAGGACTTAACTCCACAAGATCTTGCAGTAACTTTACCTCAGACTCTGAAGAACTGAATGTAGAACATACAAAAAAACCTAACGTGAAGTATACATATAGAAGAACATGAAAACAGACTTTCCCAACAGGAAATTAAATGGGACAGCAAAAAGTTGTTTTTTTTTTTTTTTTTTTTTTAAGGCTTATGCTTCTCCAACTGGTGGGAGGGGCAGTGAGTTAGCACACAAAATTAAAATTGCAAAGAGCTGCTGAAGTGAGAAGCACGTATCTTACATGTAGCAGTCACCAATACTGCATGCAATGCCAAAATTGTTGGGTTTGTGAACAACCAGCTAAAATTCAGAAGTTTTGTCTTGGATCCAGGTAGAAAACAAGCAGGGAATACTAGCCTTTGAAAATGTGTATTCTGAGCAGGATTGCCTAAGAGACAATGCGGAAATATTTTGTGCAACAGACCTTACACAGCAGGTTCATTTGTTTTTCAGGGAGTGACGCAATTGGATAGAGAAGCTTGAGAAAGAATTAGGCAAGAAAAATTTCGTAAAACAAATATTTGCCCTATGAACAGTGCCTTAAGCAACGTCGTACAAAGATGACAAGACTACTGAACAGTATAGATGCACTCCCACCAGAGCAGATGTCAACTGGCTCTAAAAATAAAACTCTCATAGTCTCCTTTCAAAAAGGTTGTGTGTAATTATATATGTAAAATATATTTTATTTATGTTTTGGTAGAATCTTGAAGGTTTTTGTAAACCTGCAATTTGTGACACGATTGTTTAAAAGTTTAGCTTCTTGACTGTGTATTGTCTAGTAACATTTTAAGTTTCTTCTTGTCTAATTTTGTTCTTCTGCTTACATATCCTGTCATTTGGATTGAAAAGTGACATAGCGTACCCCCTTGAGCTTATGTTTGTAATTGCATTAAAAAAAATTACGATACTCAGCCAATTCTAATTCCTAGTGCTACAGAGGACATATACTATCAACAGGCCCTTTTCTCCTCTAATTCTTACTCCAGGCAATTTTTTAAGCACTCCACCAGCTGTTACATAATTTAAAGAAAATAAAAATAATCAGAAAATTTAAAACAGATTACTAAATGTACTACTACAAGCTTAGACCTTAATATGCCAGGACAAGTTTTAAAAAAGCAATTGTTCTCTTTTTTTCACATTACACCCTAGTATCTTGGAATTCAAAGCAGGATAAGGTGCAGTTACTACCAAGTATAACATTCTACTTTGCTTAGAAAGTGTGGCAGCAATGTAAGTTTTTAATTTCTGGGTAGGACAAAGCAGATTATTTTGGTGCACAGCATCTACCAAATTAATTAGCTCTTCAATAGGATTAAATATAAGCTTTGATACTTTAATGTACTTTGAGGCAGTTTTGGGTACTTTTGAAAGGTTGAAGGCAATAGCTCTTTCTATTTAGAGAGACAATAATGAATAGTAACAAATTACACTTTCAAGAAATAACAAGTCATAAATTACCACTGACCAGCAAATGATTGTTAAACCTGTAATCAATACGTACTTGCTCAATTTCATTTAATAGAAATTGGCAGGGGTTGAATGAGCTGATAGCTTCCCCTGCTCTAAAGAGCATGGTACAGCAAACCCAAGAGCATATGCATATCTTGTTTGTTTTCCCCAGACTGAAGTTACATAAATCACTCTGGCTACATTTTTCTTTACTCCTTCCACAGAAGTACAGTAAAAATCAAAGAAACATACTTTTGCCTGTGGCAGACTTTAATATCCATATTATAAGTACAGAGTAAGCATTGGTTTTACATGCATTTCAGCTTAGTAATGAGTAAATAATAACCTGTCATATTTGATCTTCAGTGATGGCCTCCATTCTTCTTTGGAGGGAACAGTGTATATTCAATGCCAAGAGCTATGACAAAAGCTGCAAATCCCCACTTGAGTCCCCTAGTTAAGACATCCGTTAAAGTGGCAGGTTTTGCAAAGCCACCCATGTATCTCCAGGCTTCATTACTGGAAGAAAAATGAAAACAACACAATAAAACAAGGTCAGTGGAGAAAGAATAATCTGCAATGACAAGGTCCAGCTGATGCTACAGCACAATATATCAAGATTATTTTTAAGGCTCCTGCACTTACCGAGCCCATGGATCCCTCAGACCCCGCTTAGCTAGCATTTCCTGGACCTTCTCTAGTGGAGTACCCTCTACTTTCCATTGCCTGTAGTCAGGGAGCTCCATTTTGCCATGGCCATGCCCATGGCCATGTTCACTTCCATGCCCCATGCCTACAAGACAAGATAAAGAGTTTTTTATTTCTCATAGAGTAGTAGCTTATTTTCACACACTTGCAAAGAATACCCTGTACAGGAAAAACAGGTTACAAGAAGTATTCAAAGCACATAACACCTTACATGAAGCATCTTTTATATTGTACACAGCACACTGTAGAACAAAGAGCTAAAAGACATTATGCTGCATTTCAGAAGTTGGAAATTCATCACAATAAGGCATACTGTGCAGACTTAAGTGTCACTGTTTTAAATCACTAACACCATTATATTCTTGAAGCAGCTATGTAAACTTTCAGTGCTAGAAAGCAGTGTGAGAAAAATAATTATTTCCAACATCTACAAATAAATACACTTCAGCAACAGCAGAGCCTGACAACTTGCAGGCTTTGAAGAGTACATCAAAAAGCTCAGAATTTGCTTTGGAAATTACTAATTTAGCTATGCAGCTCTATGGTCACCAAGCTTCTAAGAAAAGCATAAGAAAAACAAAGACTTGGCTCCTCAGCTCCTTTTAAGTTGCCTTCAATACAACCAAACATAACTGTGGTGATACATGGGTACAGGATGAATTAACAAGGGTGACATCTTACTAGTAATTTAATGAGGCTTCAAAATATATTGTTTATTTTGATACACTGTTGATAGAACTATGAAAACATTAAGGTTTACATTAAAAACATTGATCAGAGATGGGAAGTGATCTCATGAAGGACTGGAAGAAAATAATGGTGGGGTTTATGTCTACTTCCACAAAGAACCTGAGATCCTTTGAGACAAGATTTCCTATTTTAACACATACCTGATTGTAAAGAACAGGTTAACGTCCTTAATTTTTAGGAGAACTGACTGGAACACGATAGCGCCAAGAACACAGCTTCAAAGCTGGCAACTCTTGAAGACGTCATGATGTGGAGGCAAGCGAAAAGGATTATCTTGCAGAAGAGAACCTCTAAAATTCCAATGCCATCGTTACCCGAAAATCTCCCTCCAAATTAGACCCGAGTCTACTCCCTGCCATAAAACCCCTAGACCTCTCTTCAACCCATGTTTACCTTTCTACAAGACAGGTTATGCTCCCACACGCCACAGCCAGAGGGCTGCACTGCAGTATCAGCCGTCCACTCTCCGCCAGCAAAACTGGGAAAAATAGGGCCGAAAGGGTGCCCACCCTGGGAGCAGGGGACGACGAGGAGGCCCGCGCTGCGTCAGCGCCATAGCCCGCTAAGAGGGGCACAGCAGGTGTCACCCTAACGGCGTCCGAAAGCCCACGGCAGCTGTACAAGGCCACTGCGGGTCTAGGGCACAGCCCGGACAGCAGGCACTGCCAACGCCGCTACCACCTCTCTTCCCAAAGCCCACACACAGACACTCCTGAGGCGGGCAGCAGCACATGCAGGACGCACAGGACTCCCAAGCCCATCCATCCATCCGCCCGCCCTCACCTCCCATGGTCGGGCCCTCAGTACCTGTCCGCTCCGTGACCCTCTTTCAGGACGCAACCGCCACCCGGTAGCGGAAGTCGGCGCAAAGACCGGCCACTACAGGAAGCGCAGCCAGCCAGTACAGTTCCGGGAAGCTTTTGTTCCGGTACTTCCCACTGCCTTGGCGAAGGTGCGAAAGTAACAAGGCTGCTGCCCATCCCACGGCTGCTTGCAGCACTCCTGTCGCCGTTTAAAGAGGCAAGTCCTGCACAAAGAACGGCGCTACTGACTCCGCTGGAGGAACTAGTCTAGGGGAGTGAGGAGGGACACAGAGGAGAAAGTGTCCAATAAATGAAGAGCTTATTGGGGGAGGGAGCGGCCCAATGGGTAGGTGCGTTGTTGAGGTGCGGAGTTGGCAGTAGTTGGAGGTGGCAGCGGAGGAGAAGAGAGTGAGGGGGTGGCGGCAGTAGTAGTCAGTACCGGAGCCGTTGAGTTGTGGTAGCGGGCGGGGCCTGAACCAGCATCAGGACTGGGGTAGCAGGAAGGATCCTACTACTCCTTTCCCTTCTCTCTCTTCACTGGTTGCTCATTGCCTGCCGGTCGTTGCTGGGTGCGCGAGCAGGGACGGAAGCCGGCAAGGTCTGCGCGTGCGGGGGCGCGAGCCCTTGTCCCCCGTCCTCCCAGTTCTCGTGCCATTGCCGCCGCTGCTTGCTGGGGTGCAGAGAGCTGCGCTCGGCCTCGCCCTCACCTTCGCCTGTCCTTTCCCTTTCCCTCTCCTCGCAGACGACGACTCCCCAGGCACCGCAGAGGGGCGGACGGGGGAAACATTCCCGCACCCAGCGGTTATGTAAGCCCCGGGCCCGCGCGCCCCCAGCCCTGAAGACCGAAAGTATCAGAGCGGCGGCAGGGCCCGGGACAGTGGCCTCTCGTTGCCTGCCTTTGGGGTTCACCTCGTCAGGGGAAGAAGTTGGGGAATTCGGAGGTGGTTGCAAGCCCGACTTGGCACCAGAAGCAGACTTTTGATTTTCAGTGGATGTGTCTTAAAAAAGCATCGCTGTTTGTTTTCGTAGGCGACGTGGGGAGACGTCCTGAAATCATGGGACTGCATTAAAAGGTAAGTGAAAGTTAGGAATTCTCTTTGACACCTCCTTCTCGAGTGAGGTGGTTGCTTGGTTCCGTCGAGTACCTGTCTCTGGGGAGCTCGGCGTTTTGCAGGTGCTGGCTATGTAATGTGAAGTGTTGATTGTGTTCCTATATGGATAATTAAATAATTTTTCATGTTCCTCAAGACTTGAGTCCTCTTCATCCAAAAAGAAACTGATAAAAGTTAACTATACAGTCAGTGACTTACAAAGATTTAAATTATTCCGTAATTGTAGATGATATGCTAAGGCTGTTTTCTTATAGCAGAATACATGTTATCTATTGATTACACAATGTTATATTGATTTTGATGCTCTTATAAGAGTGAGAATAAACAGTGGTTTATAGCATGATGCTGGCAGAATTTTAGGACAGAATGTAGAGCCTTTTTCTTAATAATCCTGATGTAAAGCTGCTTCTGGGTTTCAGGGTTTTTTTTTATAGGGATATTGGGAACACATGAAAAGAGCTTCAGGAGGAATACCATTATTGTGTTATTAATGTTAAAACTGTTCTAAATAGAATGCCATCTGTTTAATCCAGACTGCCTCTGGTTTCAGCATTGAACGTTTTTCACTGTGAGGTAAATCTGAAAGACTTAGAGGTGACACATTTGTTTTGGGTGTATATCTGTATCTGTCTATGGGGTGGAATTGCAGGAGGGGTCTTTATTCGTGAGATGCCTAAATCTTAAATCTTATGACATTCTGTCATATCTGTGAAGAATTTTGTGTCTCTTACTGTGACTGAAAGTTAAAGGATATGTGTTCTGAGTCTGGTGTTGCTGTGGAATATTAATATTTTCCTCATAAAAAAATTCCAGTGACACACAGACGTGTGAGATACTGGACAATGTGGGTATTTGCTTTTAAAGAAAATAAAAGAGAAGTTCTGGTTTTATTTGGGTCCTTTTTTATTGATCTTGCTTTGTTTTTTTCATGGTGCTTGGAAGCTAGACTTGACAATTTATGCATGAAGCCATACTTTACTGGTATATCTGTCAACATGAATGTTCAGTTCTGATCACAGAATGTTGACTTTGTGTGACCTATTGCAGTCAAACAGAATTGTAGCAGAGGAGTGCAGTCGGCAAGATTTGTCTTCAAATATGCTACTGCTTTCAAGGTTTGACAAGGTTTTGGGTAGCTGTTTCCCTCTGCCCAAGAACATAAATGCTCTTGATAAAAAAAAATGCTGAATATTTTTTAGGAAGGGACGGTTGTTGTGACTTTGGTACTACTTGTTGTGGTAATACTGAAAAGATAGTGTATTAGGGTATAGTTAGGTTAGCATATATCCAGCTGTACTAGTTATGTTTATAGTACTATTAATTAATAATATTATGTTGCTAGGTTAGAGGAAGGTGGCAGGTTTTCTTGAATAGCCTTTTCAAAAGGCCACGTTTCTAGAAATATGTGTTGATATGCATTCTGGATTAACAGATTGTGAGATACATTATGGGTACTTCTTTGCTCTGCCTATACATATAATATTCTCTCTAGTACTGAACAGTGTTTAGTGGTATGCTCTTAAATTGATTTTTTCTGAACTAGAGAGCTGTGTGCCTAAGAGTGACTTGAAATATTTCCAGCTTTGAGAAGATAAAAAAGGGTTCTGGGATGGTTTTAGGTTTGTGGGGTGTTTTTTTGCTCAATATCTTAATACATATTTCAGCTACTTAAATACTGTGTCATCTTTTCCTGATATTGCACATTACTTTAGGCCCTTCTTTAGTCCACCTTGGTTTCATTGAATGTTTTTTTTTAAAAAGCTATGAGGGGTTGGGAAGAAAATTATAATATTTGCTAAACATTTTCTGGATAGTATCACAACTTCAAACCACTGTTTCACCTGTTGTGTGGAAGTGATGTGCTAGAGCAAGAGTCGTGGCTTCCTTCTGTTTGGCTTGGTTTGGGGCTTTTTGGCAGCCCAGAGATCATTCTTCACAGGAACAGCCATGCTGGGTTAATCTACTGTTCTTCCTTGAAGCCTAAAGCTCTGGAATCCTGTTGTGTCACAGGACCACGGTTTCAAGTCCTGTTTGTCTTGCACAGCTAAGCAGTATTTGACAGCATGTGCTTTTCTTCCTTACACTTTTAGGCAAGCATATAAGGTTACTCCTTAGATCAGCTTTCCCAGGCTGTCAGTAGGGATGATGGTTTGTATGGATTTTTATTCCACAGATAGATTTAATTTTTATCGACTTTTGACCCTGTGTATGGCTTTTTCCTCTGCCATGTTTTCTGTCAGTAAGCACCGTGCTTCATGTATTGTGTGAATAAGTAATTCCTCTGTTCTGTTTTGAACCTGTTACCTGAGAACTTCATGTGATACTTTGTTTTCTTTATGAGGAAGGGCAGAGCTGTTTGGCTCTTTCTCAAGCAGTTTGATATGAGTTTAGCCTTTAAAGATCAGGGTGATGAGACACTTGGCAGGAAAATAATTTTAGATTTTATTATTTTAATTTTGTTACTGTTCCTTTGTATTAAGGTGTAAATTAGTATAAGAAAGTGAAACTGGAGGCTTTTCCAGCTGAATCCTGGTAAAGGACATCTGTGTCACAGGAATAACCCTAAGAAGTCCTTTTACTCTTTTCAGGGGAAATTGATTTGAGAAGAGACAGTCATTAACTATACACTTTGAATTGTTACTTCTGTCAGTTATTTTCATTTCCAAATAGAATAGCTGTGAGAAGTAATTTTTTATTTACTTGATGCTGTTTCCTCAGTGTTTCACTTGCAGTTATTTGCTTGGAGTAGATAAAATTTTGTGCAGAGCTGTGTTCAAGGAAGTACTAACTTCTGAGTTGTGTAAATTGTTAAGACATTCCATGTAGGCTGTGAAGATAACTGTAAGATAGAGATGATGACTTTGAGAAAGATTTTAAGAGTTGAGTGTTATCCAAATGATCTGTTATTTTCTCTGTCATATTTGCAGAAGCAGAAATGGTTTAAAATTGCAGGATGTTTGAGGTTGAAGGGGACCTCTGGTGATCCTGTAGTTCAACCTTTTTGCTTAAAGTAGGGAGAGATAGGGCAGGACATTGTCCAGTTTGATTCTGAGTATCTCCAAAGACAGAGTCCCCAACCTCTCTGGGTAGCTTTTTCTAGTATTTAAACACACTACAGATTTTTTTTTTTTCCCTTACACTTAAGTAAAATATTTTGTATTTCAATGTGTGTCCAGATTGGTGCAAAGTTTTTTTCAGAGTAAGAAAGTATTCAGAGTTTGTGCCTGTATAACTAACTGCAGATAAAACAGCAAGCTGGTTAATTTTTCTTTCTGCATCTTTTCTTGGATAATTCATGCTTCTAATAACAGGACAGATAATTAATTTTTTTTTTTTTTCAACTTTACTCACAGGACAGACATGTGGAGTGACTCAATTGATCTCCTTTTTGGATAAAATTCTGACTTCGGTTTCTAAACTTGAAATACAAGGTCAAGAGATAGAGGGCACTCCTGATGAAATAAAATACAGAAATACCTTACTATAAAGCAACATTCCTTATTGCCAGTAATACCACAGAGCAAAAAACACAAAAACCTTGATCAAGGACCGTGTAAAATAATACACAGTTTGAAAACTCTTCCAACATGCTATCAAATGTCTATAATATTACAAATTTTGTAAGGAAAATTGCTGTGTAGCCATTAGTAATTCTTCTGTTGGTATTACATTTTTCTGTCAAATATAATGAATTTGGACACTGGCTTTTTTATATTCCACTTTCGTTGGAGATATAAATGGTGTGCTACAGATGTTGTGTGACATTTATGTTAATTGAAATGTTAAGAATAATATGTGATCATTGGACTTACTTGTCTAACAAACTACCGTGACTAGTTTTTAACTAATCTGCATCTTCAATTTAATGCCTCTGTAGAGTAATTTGGATCTCATGTACCCTCTTGGAAGATTAGACTGAATTCCACAGCAGCTTTGATCTGTCACCATAAGATACCCTTTTCTGCTGAAATCATGTGCTTCTCATACTACAGATTCTATTTGAAAGTGTTAATGAGACTAACAATCACTGATGGCTGTCTGCTTAAATAGAGGTTTTATTGGTAATCACAATTCAGATGATTTGTAAAAGATTATTGTTGGTGGCAATTCACTTTTTCAGTCTTCCCTTGATTGTTTTCTGCTCTTCAGACGGGTCTTCAAGGCAGTCCATCTTGTCCCTGTGGCCCACTGCCTGGGTCAGATCTGCCACCTTGACCTCATGGTGTGATTCTGTTGAGCAATACGTATTTTATGGTTCAAATTTATTAACTTCCTTTTGCATGAAAATAGCCAGAGACATTTGGAAGGAGATTCCAGTACGGTAGTGAAGTGAAATGTCAGGTGAATAACTATTGCGAAGTGGCAATCTCTTTATTTGTATACGTGGTTTTCTCTCTGTACTGAATATGGTTTCTTGGAAAAATGCCACATTCCCTGGCTGTGTAATACTGTTGAGCTGATGGAGTTGATTGGAGCACTTTGTACCTGTTAAAACATTCTGCCAGGAATTCTTTCTTTCTGCAATGCTCTGCTTTTTCCTCCCCTCCCCCCATCCCCTTCTGTTTTTTCTACAGGTCAGAGTAGTTAGTAACATTTTATACTGTTTAAGTTCTCCAGATGTTTGATGAACATTGAATTTTGCAGTCCAGAAATGCTACATCAGTGTTGTTCTGTGTAATCTCCATAATTTAGCTAATCTAGCATTGTCTTTATTTTAATTACTGTGATCCTTCAGAAAACTGAACTGGTTAGGTAGCTTTTGTTGGTGTCTGCATTATGTATGGTTCATGAGTTCTTCAAATAGGTATACATTACTGTTCCTCTGAATTATATTTTAGTGAGATGCATGATGTGGACACTTGTGCAGGCTGCGTGACTGTAGGTTGCTGATTCACACAGGGCAGTGTTGATACTTCAGGGATGGTTGGGTTTTTTTTTCTATTTCTGTTTCAGATGATTAGCAGTTTATGAATTTTAAAATGTAATTGTATTTAAGGTATTCCTCCCCTCTTTTGCACACCCTAGACCTGTGTTTGGGCTGGGAGAATTATTCTAGACCTATCTGGAAAGACAGAAAGTTTATAAAAATGATTGTGCTTTTTATGGCCATTCATTTGAGAAGATTCTGGGTTGAAAGGTAATGAGATGGATTGTGTAAAATTTGCTTGCCTTTCTTCCTTCCCCCCCTTCCCCCTGCCCCCTCTGGCTTAATTTCTGTAGTTTTTATTCAAATAAGTTGATTATTTCTGAGACTTCTGGTGTCTGTCTCTTTCCATCTCATCTGATTTTCTGCCTTGCACTTTCTGTCTCCTTTATGGTTAAGAGTATCTTAAGCTTTAGGTGAGGCTAGAGAGCAGCCCCTCTGCATGCCTGCCTCTGTACTGATTCAGAAAAGGACCAAAAGGTAGAAAACTTGATTAAAACAAAATTCCGAAGAAGCTTCTAGTAACTTTTCAAGCAACTTTCCTAAATACCCTAGGCACAGGATTTTGGTGGCACGTGGGCATAAGTATAGCAAATTTTGTTTCAGAAATACCTTAAAGCTAGCTTGTCTTTTTAGTGTAAATATGATTATTTTTTTTTTTTTGAATGTGAAAACAAATTAGTTAGAAATTTTTAAATTTTTTTTTAAAACAAGAACTTTGTGAAGATCCTGTATCCTATAACCCACATCTGTCTCATGTGTAGGCTACACTGATGATTCTACTGTCTGCTTTAGTCAGTGTGGTAGCAACATCATGATTGACCCGCAGGAGGGTCAATATAATTTTATATGAGGCAGGTTTCAGAAAGTAGGAGGCTTTTATGTAAACTTAGTTATGGAGAGGGTAGATTAAGCAATTTATCAAGCATCCTAGTGTGTGCCATCAGAGTGAGGCAAGGAGGAAAAGTCTTGATAGCTCTCTGTTACTCCAAATTAGGGGTATACTTTTTTGAAAAATGTTTGATGCTTCTGCATCTGACTGTTGTCCTTCTTACTTAATGGTTGGAAACACACATGCAATTAAAAATAACAGTTTAAGAAAGCACCCTAAAGTGATTGTTATACTTGTCTTAGTACCCGTATGTAACTTGATGAAAGATGTCAGATCTCTTGATCAGTGTGATTATATGACATCTAAGTTTTAACAGATTAAAACTTTCATGCTTCTGACACAGCTGAAGTCAATGCCAAGATTTTCTTCTGCAAAATTAAGGTTAAGGCGAACTTCCAGGCTTCTGTTGTAACCATGCTGCATTGCTAAAATACTTACAACTGAACTTCAGTAGACAAAACTAGTATGTGTTTGTAGTTATAACTAAGAGGTGATGTTAATAGGATTTCAAACTCTTGGTATTTTAGTTACCAGCAGTAAGATAGACAAATGACTGGTTAAACTCTATTTACCATAGTTAAATTACATAAGTAGTGATTTGGGACATTAAGTAATAATAATGTGCCCTTTTACATGGAAATGTAAGGCATGCTGACAAAGGATTTATCCTAGCCAAAGCTCATATTTCTCTGTGTGTCAGTAGAGAACTTTCCATTGCTTTTTTGTATAGAGACATGAGCTAAATACAGACACACAAGAGAATAAGAGGTGTTTAGACATGCGATGGTAAAATCACTAGTTCCTTATGTGCATGGGTTTTTATTGCTTGTAAGTTGCTTTTTTCTTGTTCTTAGCCTACAACAGACATCAGACAAAATTGCTGAGCTCCCCAAACTGCTTGTAGATTTAGTTGTATGTCTGTTCTATTTGATGATTATGTAACTGACAGACCATGATACTTGATGGTCTCTTTTCAATTTTGCCTCTGCAGTAGTTTCAGAGAGTAGCATCCTTAAATTTCTGAAGTTACTAAACTATATTTAGGGTAATTTCTTGACAATATTGCAGAATGAAGTACTGGTTTTGTCAGACTTGACATGAGCCATTCTGATAGCTTAATTCACATTAATAAGCTGTAGCAGATTGCAGTGCAAATCTCTCCATGTCAAAGTAGCAAAGAGTTTAATGAAAATCTCTTTAACTATTTACCTATGGAAATGCAAAGAGAGATGAGAATCCTGGGTTGGAGGCTGTTGGATGAAAGTAGAGAAGAAATACCTAAAATACTGACTGAATTTAGGCTGAGAATTCATAAACTGTATTTCTATGCCATTTATTTTCAGACAGTTTGTGATGGCAACCCTTCCTTTAAGTTGTAATTGTCACATGCATTTCATGATTCTTCAGTGAACAGGATGGCTGGTAGCAGACTGGTACCTTTGCTGTTGGCTTACCTTTGTGCACCTGCCAAGGCTTCTTCTGTTTGATGTGAATCTTAAACTTTGCCTTTACCCAGGTTGCTGTAAACACCAGGTGAGTTTCAGAAGCCTCTGTATCTGTAGTATAGAATTATACAATTGTTTGAGTTGAAAGACCCCTTAAGGATCATCTATGGACACCTTCCACTTGACTAGGTTCCTCAGGGCCTCTTGCAGTCTGGCCTTAAACATCTCCAGGAGGGGGACATCCACAACCTCCCTGGGCAACCTGTTCCAGTGTCTCACTACCCTAATTACAAAGAATTTCTTTCTAATATCCAGTTAAAATCTATCCTTCTCAAGCTTGAATCCATACCCTTTCATCCTATCGCAAGAAGCCCTAGTAAAATGTCTCTCCCCAGCTTTCTTGTAGGCCCCCTTCAGGTGCTGGAAGGTCGATAAAAGGTCTCCCCAAAGCCTTCTTTTCACCAGGCTGAATGGTCCCAACTATTGTAGCCTGTTCCCAGAGGAGAGATGCTCCAGCCTTCTGATACCTTTGTGGCCTTCCTCTGGACCTGCTGCAGTTTAAGAGAACTTCTAGCTTTCTTTTTGTTTGTTTGGGAGAAAAGGGGAATAAAAGACTTACACCCCCCCACCCCCCCTTTTTGCCATAATCAGTGGGACAATTTGAGACATCAAAGAAAAATATTGTAAAATTTCCCCTGCATATTTGCCCAGTCTGTCAAGTAGATTGCTGGAATATGAACAGTTTAGGCAGTTCATTGTCCATGAGTCTCCAAAGGATCAATTGCAGAAGTAACTGAGATATCTTCTTGCTTGTGCAGGTGTTGACAGGACTTGGAATATGAAGTTCTTTAAGATGTATCGTAGACCTAGTGAGAATAACTGCTACCCTCACAGAACATGTACCTTTTCTGTATAAGTGGTGAAAACCTGTATGCAATCATTTTTTGTACAGATATTAAACTCTGTTGGATTGTTACAGTCAGTTCAGCCATAGGAAAACATTTCTGTGGCATCTGGGTATTTAAATCATTCCAATGGCAGCTGCATTATACATGCCTATCTTGTATTCCAGAAATTGATACACTAAACTCTTTGACAGAATGCATGCTTTACTTTTTTCCCCTGTATAGATTAAATCCTTTCAGTTAGCTACAGGTCTGCTAGGGGTTTTAGAAGTTAATTTTTGCAGTTTACATGGTAAAATTAAACTACTGCACTAATTTCACTTTTTAATTAAAGTGTTAGCATTTTTTTGTCTAGTTTTTTATGTGCCAAGTTAGCCAAAACCTGAACTCTGAAATTTTTAGGAAGATTACTGGAGATGCTCTAATAAATTCCATCATAATATTTATACATAAACTGTTCATAATTTTACCCCCTTTTTTAAAAGCTACTTCAGTATTTAAATTGAGTAAAAGTCATGATGTTAAGGTAGAAAAACAAATGTGCAAGAGTGGGGTTTCACATTTGTTGTGCACGAGCTCTGCAATGGCTTCCAAACCGAGTTAGGGGTCAGTAGCTAATACTAATTGGCATTGATGCTGCTGAAATTGTGTAATCAAATATTGTGCTGATCATCATGGGGTATTGAGTGTCCCTGCTTCACTTTATTTGGCAACATATAATTAACCAAATGTTCAAAGGTTGGTTTGTATGTGTGTTTTGTTTTTTAATCTCTGCTCTTAGACTTGCAGGTGTAGGTCTGTGCTAAAGACAGAACACTGAACTCAATATAAGGAAAGTAGAAGGAAGTTCAAGAAAACATAAGAGAAGAATGCCTCTAGATGTTCATTTCATCTGATAAATTGAAGTTTGATATATGCTGAAGAAAGCTTTAAAGTAACCTTTTTGTCAGGGCCAGCTGCTTGGAAAGAGCTTCTTAAGCACTTCAGGCATAACTATATTAGCAGGAGGGTTGGACTAGGTGATACCTGAAGGTCCCTTCAGACCCCTACCATTCTATGATTCAATGCTGCTTGTCATTTTTAACTCAAAGGTTTTTCTAGGAACTTTACCACATTTAACTGGTGGAAATGCACATGGGTCTGATGGTGACCTGCTCTTCTCTAATAATGACATTCCCATTATTGGAACCTAGCAGATGCTGTATTTAATAGCTTTTTTTGACAACAAGTTTCTGATCTTGTGAGAGACGAGGGAACAGATCTTAAATGGACGTTGTTGTGGTGATTAAGAAACCTTAATCATTATTTAAAGAATTCTCAGCTGTACAAAGTTTTGAGGTAATTCAAATTCATATTTAATTGAGTAGCTTTTGACAGACAAAATATTTTTCCTGGGTGTACTGGCATCATGCAAAATTCCATCAGCAGTTATATTATGGCTATTTCTATGAACTTGAGGGGCATTCTTCTTTAGTAATGTGTTGATTTTTAATAGATTGTGTCATTGTCTCTGTAAACACAGACTTCATAGCATTTCTGAAATGCATAGTATTGCTATAAGTAAATTCTAAATGTTTATTCATCTGCATTGCATTAATGTTTTTATTAGCATTTACTTTTTTATTGTGGGAGAATGTTTGAAATTGCAATCTTACTTCTTGGTTTTAAGTATTAAAATTTAACAGAACTGATTAGGAAATAAAATAGTTAAATTATTACAGAAATCTTTTCAGTGTGAATTGGATAGCTGACAGCTAAGCAAAAGGCATGAAACTCCCACTTGTCTTCGATGAGAAATAATTATTGCATAGTCATCTTGCAAATCTGCATATAACTGCAAGTACTAAGGTGTTAGGTCTGGATTTGTTTTTTGTTCAGAAATGTTAAGTGTTGAAGTATTCACATGTGGACTCTCTGTGTTGGTTTTGTTTTATTGCTCTTGTGGAGGTTTGAGGTTTCTTTGTTTTGGCTGTATAACTGATCAGCCTTACTTTTTGGGAAGTTAATCAGTTCTCTATGCAGTTTCACTGTTAGCATTCCAGTAACCTTGGTATTTCTCAGCCACCTAACTTGCCCTTGAAAGATTTCATGTGTTTTGTGAAGCATGCTATATGAAGGCTGTTAGATTAATATATTACACCAAAAATGTATAATGTAAGAATTTCAGGTGCCTGGTACCTGAACCAGTAAATGCTGCTGATTCCTATCAACACAATTCTATGGGAACAGTTACAACATGAACAGGCTGTTCAGTTAAACTCAGACGTTGGTTAAAACACTTTGGACAGTGAAGAGAATTAACTGAATTTGCTGTATTGTAAATGTAACTAATGAAATAGGTATAAGATAAGTCACTGCCTATCTAAGTGACAGTTATTACTTGTAAAAGCTTAAGGAAACTGTTTATGTTTAGCATAGTTCATATGGATGTATTTCTGTTTAAATCAGACCTAATATTTAGAATTTTCTGCTGATGAGTAATGTTGCAGAAAGCAATAGTATAACTCTGACATGTTTGCCTATAAGGCTGTCTCCGGTCTTTTTCCAAAGGAAAATATACTTGAGAGACTTGAAGTAAGGAAAAACACTGTTCTACCAACTGCTTTTTAATATTTTTTTTAATCAGGAAACCTATTTAGCATTACAAACAAAACCTCTGTGTATGGGTAAGGTTATGTAAAAATAGCTGAAGTTTAGAACGTTGAGTCCTTGGTGAGAATTTCTGCTAGTGTTTTCTTTGAGTGCAAGAAAATATGGTTTAAACCTAGAATGCTGTAAAATTGACCATGTATGAATAAATGCCATTCTTCTCTCCATACCAAACAAACTGGCAGAAGGGTATGCATGAAGATAGATGCACGGATTTCTCAGAGTTGCCTGTTAAGTTGTAATCCTTTGAGATTCGTGCTTTCTGAATGTATGTTACGGCAGTATTTCGCAAAAGGCTTTTCATTTTGCTCTGGCTTTGAGTAGAAAATATACATGAAATTAATAGGACACATTTACTGTCTCTCTCTTGTTTCTGTAGCCTTGGGGAGGGGGAATAGATGGCCAGCTGGTAGATGGCCAGCCTGGTTGGGCAATGAATTTCTGAGCAAATTAAGGGAAAAAAAGAAGGTGTATCATCTTTGGAAGGAAGGTGAGGTAACCCATGAAATGTTTAATGATGTTGCTAGGTCATGCAGGAAAAAAAATTAGAGAGGCAAAAGCCCATTTAGAGCTTAGACTGGCCACTGCTGTGAAGGACAATGAAAAGTCCTATAAATATATTAATGGCAAGAGGAGGAGCAAGGACAACCTCCACTCCTTAGTGGACATGGAAGGGAATATTGTAACTAAAGATGAGGAAAAAGCAGAGGTACTTAACACCTTCTTTGCCTCGATTTTTAATAGCAGGATAGGTTGTCTTCTGGACATCTGGCCTCCTGAGCTGGCAGATGGAGTCAGGGAGCAGTGTAGTTCCCCTGTAATCCAGGAGGAAGTAGTTAGAGACCTGCTTAGCCATTTGGATCCCCCAAGTCCATGGGACCAGATGGGATCCATGCTAGGGTGCTGAGAGAGCTGGCAGGTAAGCTGGCCAAGCCACTCTCCGTCATTTTTCAACAGTCCTGGCTCACTGGAGAGGTCTCAGATGACTGGAAGCTGGCCAGCGTGGTGCCCATCCACAAGAAGGGCCGGTTGGATGAGCCAGGGAATGACAGGCCTGTCAGCCTGACCTGAGTGCCAGGCAAGATTATGGAACAGGTCCTCTTGAGTACAATCACACAGCACTTCCAGGATGGCCAAGGGATGAGGCCCAGCCAGCATGGATTTAGGAAGGGCAGGTCCTGCCTGACCAACCTGATCTCCTCCTATGATCAGGTGACCTGCCTGGTGGATGTGGGGAAGGCTGTGGATGTGGTCTACCTGGACTTCAGCAAGGCCTTCGACAGCATCCTCCAGAGCAAGCTCCTGACCAAGCTGTCAGCCTGTGGCTTGGACTGCAGCACTCTGTGCTGGGTTAGGAACTGGCTGGAGGGCTGAGCCCAGAGAGTGGTGGTGAATGGTGCCACATCCAGCTGGCAGCCAGACACTGGTGGTGTGCCCCAGGGATCAGTGCTGGGCCCCATGCTCTTCAACATCTTAATTGATGATCAGGATGAGGGCATTGACTGCATCATCAGTAAATTTGCAGATGACACCAAGCTGGAGGCTGGTGTTGATCTGTTAGAGGGTAGGAGAGCTCTGCAGAGGGACCTTGCTAGGCTGGACAGATGGGCAGAGTCCAAGGGCATGAGATTTAACACATGTAAGTGCCGGGTCCTACACATTGGCCACAACAACTCCATGCAGTGCTACAAGCTGGGGTCGGAGTGGCTGGAGAGCGGCCAGTGAGAAAGGGACGTGGGGGTGCTGGTTGATAGTAGGCTGAACACGAGCCAGCAGTGTGCCCAGGTAGCCAAGAAGGCCAATGGCATCCTGGCCTGTATGAGGAATAGTGTGTCCAGCAGGAGCAGGGAAGTCCTTGTGCCCCTGTACGCAGCACTGGTTAGGCCACACCTTGAGTCCTGTGTCTAGTTCTGGGTCCCTCAGTTTAGGAAAGTTGTTGAGTTGCTGGAAGGTGTCCAGAGAAGGGCAACAAAGGTGGTGAGGGGTTTGGAGCACAAGCCCTCTGAGGAGAGGCTGAGGGAGCTGGGGTTGCTTAGCCTGGAGAAGCGGAGGCTCAGGGAGACCTTATTGCTGTCTACAACTACCTGAAGGGAGGTTGTAGCCAGGTGGGGGTGTTGGTCTCTTCTCCCAGGCAACCAGCACCAGAACAAGAGGACACCATCTCAAGCTGTGCTAGGGGAGACATAGGCTGAATGTTAGGAAGCATTTCTTCACAACAAGAGTGATTGGCCATTGGAATGGGCTGCCCAGGGAGGTGGTGGAGTCACCATCACTGGAGTTGTTTAAGAAGAGACTGGATGGGACATTTGGTGCCATGGTTTAGTTGCTTAGATGGTGTTGGGTGATAGGTTGGACTTGATCTTGACAGTCTTTTCCAACCTGGGTAATTCAGTAATAGGGCTGTGCATTTCAACTGAAGTCAAGGCTGTAACTATAGAAGGCTGGGGTTTTGGGGCACTTAATTCTATAGCTTAGATAACCAGAAAATATTGTGGAAGGTCTTGCCTAACAGGGTGCATAAAAGATCTGGTTAAGTAGTTTTTTGCTGAGTTTATATTGTATGACTAAAGAGATTATATGCAGTGTTTTGCGCCCCCCCCCCCCAATTTCGGATTAAAAAACCCCAGAAAACACAAAAAGCAATCAATGATGTGTTCCCCCAGGAAACACCCCCATATTCTTCCATATTCTTTAGGAACTTAATGCTCCCCATTGTTTTAGAAATATATTAAAATTTAATTACTTCACATTAAAATATTAACTAGTCCTAATGACTGATCAGTCTCTGTTCTATTCTAATATTGGTTTGACATTAGAGGAATAACAACTGTGTGTACAACATGGGTTGTGTTTAAATATTCAACCCTGAAGATTATTTCTTAAATTCATACTGAGACAAAAGAGGAAACTAGTGTAGTTGTTGCACTAGTTCACATTTACAAATGTTTTAATTCTCATAGAGTTATTTTACAGAGAAGTAGCATATGCTTCCATGTGGTATGCCATAGAATGTAAACTATACTAAACTGATCCAGAATTCCATGAGAGCTTCTAATAAGATGATTAAAAAGACCTTAATTCTTTAGATGTACTGTTTCTTTGCCTGTTTTCTGTGAAGGAAACAGGCCCTTGATCTGGAAGAATCCTAGTGAAGTTAGCAGGATTGGTCATGAGCATCAATTTTTGTAACACAGTCACCTTAATCAATGGATAGCTGATGTTAAGGTATGTCTGAATAGATTGTGTTGTACGGAAGTAAGATGGTCAGAACGTATGTTACTACTTACATGGAAAAATTCTGACTGGAATGATTTGTCTATTCTCAAAATAGTTGTGGTTTTCTTCTCAGGCTGATTCTGAAAGTTCAAGCAGATGTTATGTTTCTGGATTCTTGATGCTACTTTGCATCACTTTACCTGTGAATAGCAAGCAGCCTCTGAATGTGGCTTCATGTGTTGTGTGCAGGGCTCAACTGTCTTGTATGTTCTATTAAAACAAGCAGCAGAAATCAGTGCTGTTTTGAAGTCGTGTTGTCTTGATGAGTAGTGGTGAGATCATGATAGATGTTTCATGTAACTATATTTGTTGTTCAGTTTTGCCTTTTAAAGACTAGTAACTTCTGTTGGAAAAGCAAGACCAGAATTTGAGTCAGAATTAAATTTATCCTTGAAAACCATACATCTTAAATGTGACTGATACATATGATTCACACATATCAAATTTAAGGCATCATACAGCAGAGGAATATATCATAGTGCTCACGAACCTTTATCTGGCATTTTCAAAGTTTATGTTGAAACTTTGTATTCTTACTGTATCATTAAAAAAACCCCAGCAATATGGCATAATTTTAGCTATAACTTAAATTCAGATACATTTGAAGATTCGGGTCATTTAAGAGTTTGTGGATGTGTTGGTCTAGAATTGATAGAGGACTTTTTATTTTTAATGGTTATTTTAAAAATGTAACAGCCATTCCTTCCTATTGGTTCTACAGCAGAAAAATTGGAAGCTGTGTAGAATCTACAGTTCATATATTGAGAACTATTTCTGCATGCATTTCTTTGTGGGCAAGACAGTGATCTTTCCCAGCATAATGTCTGCAGTCCTATTCCGAAAATTGTATTGAGGGCTTTTTTTAGTGGTGTATTTTGTTGTTTGTTTTGGCCTTAGTTTGCATTCGATTTTTTTGTTGGGTTGGTTGGGGTTTTTTTTTCAGTCAGGTGTGGGGGTTCTTTTAGGGGTTAGTTTTGAACTTGGTTTTGTTCTGACAGAAAATAATTTTCAAGGTTTCTCCTAGCTTGTGCCTGTTCATTTTAATACTTACCATGGAGTGTCCCTTACATGTGGGTTTGTAAGTGATGGTTTGTGGATAGATTGTTAAAAAACTTTTACTGCGCATTTTCCATCTTTAGTTAAGTCTTTCTGGATTTAATTTTATTTGTGAACCAAAATTGTGAATGGAGGAGGTGTTTGGGAGAGGTAGGGTTACACAGAAAGAAATTTGCATGGAAATGATTTTGTAAGTAAAGAAATTAACGAGTTGCAGACAAACTAGCATAGGAGGAGTTATTGTATATGAACTGATGCAAAGGAAAAACGGGCTTAGATTGTTTAGTATTGGATGCGTTATCACACAGGGTCCTGATGAGAATGTATTAGGTTTAATGTAGGATGACTACATGAAGTTGTTTCTAAGGAAACTGGTGCTGGGAGAGTAAGGTGACATTTCTGTGGCTAACCTAATGTGTACATGTCTATGCTTTTAACTGTATTGAGTCTTTATAACAGAATAATTACCATGTCTTTTGTTGTATTTAAGGCTGCAGGATAATTTCTTTGTTATATTAATGTTTCTGAAATCCTGTGAGGAACACAGAGGACTATTTTCTTCTTATACAGAAGATAAAATGTCTCTTTCCACATTCTCGATCATCTTGACCCTTCTCTTTTCAGCTTCATTCATTACATGAACTCCTGTGAGAGTTTCAGCTACAAGTGTGCAGTTGTGTTTTATTCAGGTTCTTAGAGCCTCTGAGGCAAATGGGACTTATTTTTCTCTAGTCACCTGTCTTCATAGTTGTCTACAATTTTTTGAACAATACAATGAAAGAAAAAAAAAAAAAGCTTTAAAGTAATATTTTAAAATTTTATTTGAAATGTGTATTTTCAGTGTTACATTTTCATTCACACTGCCTTAACTGTTTGCCTTCAGCAACTTTGTATCTGCAAATCACAGGTTTCTTGTAGTAATGCGGAAAGATAGGTTTGGCAGCTGAGGTTTCTGGTGCTTGAAAAGGCACAAAAGATAATCGAGGGCTCAAAATGACTTGGAGGAAGCTTTTGGGAACAACAGATGGGCTGTGTGTTTGCCCCTTTGTTTTGGCAACAGCCAAAACTAATAGGAATTGGTAAGTGGAGCTCAATTCTGTGCAAGTATGGTACTATGAAAATTTACAGGAGTATTGTCAATCATCTTTGACCTCACTGTGGTAAGTTACACTTCAATGTAATTTCCTTTGTTGCTGGTAGCCAAAAAGAATTTATTTTTTTTTATCCTGTTTATTACTAGTGAGTCAGAGTGGATGGGGAAGAAATATCTTATCCAAGTTGTTTTGTATGATTAATACTTGTCTAGTAAGTCTGGCAACCTAAATCCTATATATGCAGTATGTCAGCATTGAAAAATAAATGTTGGGATACATGTCTGTCTGCTTTAGCTTGCAATTAAATTACCTAAGAACTGAACTTGGAAGAGGACTCTCATCCTATCAAAGAGAATACCTAAGATGAAGATTTTAGACCATCCAGAAAATATTTGGTTTCTTTCTGTCTTTGCCAGTTTTGTGCTTTGCAGAAGTTTCTGTTTCTCTGTGCTATGGAGCTGCATGGTCAAGAGATTTCTGGCAGAATGGGATCAGATTAGCCTAAGAGTCAAATCCTTTTCCAGTGTGGAAATCAGACCATACTGTGGCTGTTTAATATAATCCAGCATGTAACTTGAGAGTAGCTGGATGAAGCTGTATATGCTATATGATCAGAAATGAAGGGAGGAGATATTCCTAGCAGAAGTTCCTTCTCTAATGCATATGAATTAAGTGTTAGCTTACACCATTAAGTTTTATCCTTTACTAATCTTGTTTTACAATAGAAGTATGTAAAACTGGTGTTATAATGCTTATCTAAAATCTCATCTTACTGCCCTCATGATATTTTTATTGTAATGACTCCTACCCTTACAGTATGAGAAACAGTATGCTGTTAGCAGTCTAACATTATATCTCGTTACATTTTAATGTGTTGGGTTTTTTTCACTAGTTTTACACAAAATCCATTTTGCCTTTACCATGTAATCCCACGTGCTTCAAAGATACCCTGATCTTTTTTTAAACTATTTAAAATTATTCCCATATCCAGGTTAGAAGTTATTTTTCATTGTCATTAACTGCCTCTTAACTACTCTTCTGCCTTACAGATTCTTAATTTAAATACTGGTATTTGTGTGGTCAGACATTTGATTTGTTTTCTGGCTGCTACTATGTTCCTGAGCAGATGTTTTCATTAAGCTGTTGAATATATTACCCAGGGTTTGTTGTGGGTTTTTTTGTTGTTTGGGTTTTTTTTTTTTCCCCTCCCTTTTTCTCATTTGGTCTTGTAAACCTCTGCAGTTCACTGGAGTGTTAAGAGATGCAGAATCTGCATGAGGTGTTTTTGTTTGTCTTGTTGCTGTGTTCAAATTCTTCATTTGTTTTTCAGTACAACCTTAACTCCCCCTTGCAAAGTTTCTCCAACAAAATATTCAACTTAATACAAAGTTGATGTAATCTGTCAAGTTGATACAGTGCTGAAGGAGAGAAGTTACTTGCCTCCAGATTTCAACAGAATCTTCTATGCTAAAGTAGTCACTGGGGGAATAGGGAAATTTTTGGCAGAGTTACTGCTGATGTTTTCATCTGATTTGAGGACTGTTTTGCGTGTAAACCAGTTTGAACATCCACACCCCATTTGTGATGCTATGTAACTATTTTTTTAATGTTTTTTAAAAGTTATCTCAAATATAGTTCTAGAAAACCTGCCATTCAGGTTTGTAAGCAAAGTGATAAATGAGAATTTTTGAACAGCCTGTGCTTACTTCATTTGTTGAGAAAACTACAGGGGGAAAAAAAAACCAACAAAAAAAAGCCTCTCGTGCTTCTTTACTGATATGTAGCTGTGATTCTTGCTTGGGGGATAAAGTAACTTGACCTCCTGTCCAGGAAAAAATGATGGTTAACTTAACGTATCTCTAGAATGGCTTGCCTAGTGACAATCCAGGACCTGTATCTTTGGTTTTTGATACTAGGGAAAGCAGGTTAGCTACAACTGAACCTCTGCTTTGTAAGCATAATAACTTAGAGCTAAGGGGTGCCTCGTGATGTTTCTAGAGAGCAGCGTATGTCAGAAGTTGAAGGTTGTTTTTAGCTCATTGTAAAAAGTGGGAAACTTCTTGAAGTGCTGAGTCAACTCTCATACACCTGATATTTTATCTGGAAGATGTGTGTCTGGAAGGTGTGGTTCATCGTTCCTGGAGGCGTTAAAAAAAAACTGTAGACATTGTACTTCTGGACATACTGTAGTGGGCATAGTGGTGGTGTGTTGATGGTTGAACTTGATGATCTTAGAGGTCTTTTCCAACCTTAATGATTCTATACATTACTCTTTGCTTTGCTTTACTGTATTTCTTCTTGTTTTGTGATCATCAGAGTTTCTTGTCACCTTTCAGAAAAACAGGCAGTACTTGAAGCCTTGACAAATGCATCCCAGGTTGAAAAACTGCTACAATCCTCTTCCTCTTCCTCCTTTAGAAAATTGACTTTCTAGAAGAGGTAAATTTGAATGTTGTGAAACTAAATAACAACTTCTAGTAGTGTATCTTGTGGTGTTGTAAATTTAATTTCTGTCCGTGTCTCATTCCGGTGACTGTTGTCTATTTCCCTATCTTCTGAAAAGGATGTCTCTGGAAACCTTTGTTTGCAAAATCCTATGTATATATGTTGTGTTGAGTTGTCAGTGCTTCTGCTCAAGTCAGTTACCCAAGTGTTACTTGAATTTAAATAAATGCAAAAGTTGTTTCTGAGTCTGATGTAGTTGGAGGCTAGCAGTGTTCCTCAGGGTTCAATACTGCATATAGTCTTGTTCAACATCATCAGTGAAGATGATGAAGAGATGGAGCATACTCTCGGAAAGTTTGCTGATGACAGAAAAGTGCAAGGGGTAGCTGCTATTCAGCAGGACCTGGACAGGATATGGAGATTTGGATGGAGGGGAACTTTATGAGTTTCAGCAAGGGCAAGTGTACAGTCCTGCATCTGGGGAGGAATAACCCTATGCACCAGTACAGGTTAGGAGTTGACTTGCTGGAAAGCAATTCCGAAGGGACTGAGGAGTTCTGGTGGACAAGTTAACTACAAGGGAGCAGTTTGCTCCTCTGTTATGCTGGGGTTCATTAAGAAGAGTGTGACCAGCAGGTCAGGGGACCTCTCCTCTCCCTCTGCTCTGTCCTAGGGATTCTTTCACCCACATGGCCTGGGTTTAATTCCTGGTCAGGGAACATCAATCAAAACAGTCAGGAATTTCTTTTTCATGCTAGCAGACTGTTGGAACTCAGCTGCCTGCTGAGTCAAAAAAATGACATGAAGTCCCATCTGGAATATTGTGTCAGGTTCTAGGCTCCCTAGTTCAACAGGGGCAGGGAATTACTAGAGAGAGTCCCATGGAGGAGGGCTACAAAGATGATGATGATACTGGAACACCTCCCTTCATGAAAAGCAGCTGAGTGACCTGGGGCTCTTCAGCCTACAGGAGACTGAGGGGATATCAGTGCTTAGAAATATCTAAAAAGTAGGGGTCAGGAGGATGGGACCAGGCTCTTTTCAGTGGTGCCCAGTGATAGGATAAAGAGTGATGGGCATCAAACTAGAACACATGAGGTTTCACTAAAAATTCTTCCCTCTGTGGGTGGCAGAGCACTGGAGCAGGCTGCCCAGAGAGGTTCCTCTGCAGCTTGGTCTAGGTGATCCTGCTTTAGCAGGAGGGTTGGAATTAGATCTCCAGAGGGCCCTTTCAGACACTACCATTCTGTGATTCTGTGATGTTTTTTTTAAGATATTTAAAGATGCCTTAAGTTATCTGAGGCAGTTCCTCACCTGCCAGAGTTTGTATTCTCTGAATGACACTGCCAAGAGCTACACAACATGCTACATTATCCTATTCGTACAAAGTTGCTTGCAGTGAACTTAAGCTTCCGAACATAATTAGAGTATCTTAATTCACTTAATTTTTTTTTAACAAGTAATTGTGTTCTTAATAAATAAAAAACCCAAACAAAGTCTCTTCAAAAAAAACCCAAAAAACCCATCAAACTAAGTCCCTGAAGCTGATGGGTGCAGTTTTTAGGGAAGATGTGGTGAAGATTTATGATGATGTGTGACAGCTTTGTTGCATATAACTGTTATATAGCAATGAAAAAAGAATGACCAAAGTATTTCTTAAAATACAGTGATATTTCACAGTTCTTTCTTGTTTCTGTACAGGCAACTGTTAACCTGCAGGTCCTGTCAAAATAAACTTTTGGGGAAACCTTTACTAGGAATCCCTGCCTTGATATGTCTAGTGTGGCTTCAGATAGTTCTTACATTTTCCTGTCTCTTCAATTTATCCTTTTTCAGGTTGTTTTCTTAGGTTTTAGTTTCTAGTATTGGGCTATAGCTTCATTCAATTCATCAAAGTTTTCTAGGACCAAAATGAATTCCAGGTATTGAGATGATGCAGAAAGACACAAATTACCCTTATTGCTTAGACATTATTTAAACATTAAGCGAAGGCATCTAATGATGCCTTGTGTGTTAAACTTTTCTTGCTGTTGTCTTGAGAGTTAAATTCATGAGACTTAAAAAGATGTTAGATTAAAATATATATATAAAAAATGGAAAATAATAACAACAGTTGTCCTTTCAAGTTTTCCTTTTTATTTCTGAGAATTTCAACATACTTTTGGAAGAGCTAAATCTTGCTCTTTGAACAGGGTTTAAGGAGTGAAGTTCTGCTGTTATGATTTCTGATTGGTTTTATGAAACTGCTTTACTTCAGACTGTGTCTAGAGTAGTCGTCATATCTCACGATTAGTTCCATGATGCTCTTTACTTTGCTCCACTTTTCTTCGTATTGTGTTTTGAAAGAGAGCAAGACTGGAATGTTGCATTTGTCTTAAATGATGTACATTTTGGCCTGAAGCACTTAGTCTTCCTTCTTCCTCCTTCCCTTTAATATGCAGTACTTTTGACCAAAAGTCTGAAGAGAACAGTTACATCATTGTTAGAAAATGGGGCTAGTTGTCCAAAATGCAACTTTTCATGTTGTTTAGTATTGTATAATCCTATTAGAAATACATTAACAACTGTTCATTGGGGTAGGATTTTACAAAACTGAGGTTTGGTGCCAAAACTCTTACTAATTTTTTTCCCTGTTTGTCATCTAAAGGTAAGAGAGAAGCAAAAATAAGAAAATGCTGGGATCAGAACGAGGTGTTGTGGAAGAATGGCTGTCAGAATTCAAGGTAAGGTGGGAAGATGAGTGATAGCTATACCATTTGCTTTATGCCACTGTATATCGAATAATTAACTTTTTATCTATCTAGTCCTTGATCTTTCAACTTCTTACAATGCATAAAGCCTGCAAATGTCTCTGTAAATGAGTCTGCTGGTACATAATATGCAATGCATAGTTCTAGTAGTAGTTTATTACTGTGGAGTAGAACACTATTATAGCATTGTGGCTCTATAAAGCATGTATTTATGTGCAGATCAAGCTGATAGAATTTAACTGTCAGCTGGATAACAGCCTAAATTTCTTTTTATTAAAAAATATTTTTTAATTTTTATTTAAAATAAATAAATAAATTACTAGACACATTTGAAACTTTAAAAAATATTTTACATTTTTTTGTTTTCCTGTGATCTGGCATAAAATTGTTTTGTCCTGAAGACTTGGAAGCATTTTTAAGCTATTTTGCGTGTTGATAATTATGTTGAATGAAATAAAGGTTAACGCTTAAACAAATGCTATCTTTCATTACTGATATGAAATTAATCTATTATTTAAATTAAGAGTTAATAATTCCTCACATAATTGACAATACACAACGTCATTACATGCTGTTGTTGGGAATTTGTTGATGAACCAAAGATGCAAAATCTACAGATGTGGTTGCTTTGTGGCACTTAAGGCCGTCTATGCTCATTCTAGATTGCCTGCACCTCTTAAATAAATTAAGTTGATTTGATAAAGACTTTGAATCACAGAATGCCAGATTGGAAGGGAGCCCAAGGATCATCTGATCCAGGTGTTAAATATATGAAGATTCTCTTGATATTCAATGAAGCTGGAGCAAATGATTTTATGAAAGAAAAATCTGAAACTGCTTTTGGATTTTAACCCTGGAAGTTGGCATCTCCCCCTATACTGAACAAACTTGGTTGCCACTTTGATAATTTACTGAATGTCAGGATTTTTTCTTGATGTTGAGATAAGATGGATTCCTTTTGTGATGACTGCTAATACTTGGAAGCGTTGGTAATTTTTTTCTTTGCTCTTTTAGGCTTTACCTGAAACACAGATTTCCAGCTATGCAGCTACATTGCACCGAAAAAAGCCACTGGTACCAGCTCTTTATAAAGTCATTCAAGATCCAAATAATGAGGTGGGAGACTCTTAAGGCTGCCAAAAGAAATATTTTTAGTATTTTCCACCTCTACTACTGAAACTAGAGTAACTGAGATCTGGGGATAGAGAGGAAGATTCTTTGATTCTTCTTTCTAATGTAGTCTAACATAGGTATCATCCCACTTCTCACTCCCTTGCTTTTGGCAGTTACTTTAATTCCTTTCTGATAATATGCAGCTTCATCTACTCCCAGATGGCAGATGGAGTCAGGGGGCAGTGTAGTTCCCCTGTAATCCAGGAGGAAGTAGTTAGAGACCTGCTTAGCCACTTGGATCCCCCCAAGTCCATAGGACCGAATGGGATCCATCCTAGGGTGCTGAGAGAGCTGGCAGATGAGCTGGCCAAGCCGCTCTCCATCATTTTTTCAACAGTCCTGGCTCACTGGAGAGGTCTCAGATGACTGGAAGCTGGCCAGCGTGGTGCCCATCCACAAGAAGGGCCGGTTGGATGAGCCAGGGAATGACAGGCCTGTCAGCCTGACCTGAGTGCCAGGCAAGATTATGGAACAGGTCCTCTTGAGTACAATCACACAGCACTTCTAGGATGGCCAAGGGATGAGGCCCAGCCAGCATGGATTTAGGAAGGGCAGGTCCTGCCTGACCAACCTGATCTCCTCCTATGATCAGGTGACCTGCCTGGTGGATGTGGGGAGGCCTGTGGATGTGGTCTACCTGGACTTCAGCAAGGCCTTCGACAGCATCCCCCAGAGCAAGCTCCTGACCAAGCTGTCAGCCTGTGGCTTGGACTGCAGCACTCTGTGCTGGGTTAGGAACTGGCTGGAGGGCTGAGCCCAGAGAGTGGTGGTGAATGGTGCCACATCCAGCTGGCAGCCAGACACTGGTGGTGTGCCCCAGGGATCAGTGCTGGGCCCCATGCTCTTCAACATCTTAATTGATGATCAGGATGAGGGCATTGACTTCATCATCAGTAAATTTGCAGATGACACCAAGCTGGAGGCTGGTGTTGATCTGTTAGAGGGTAGGAGAGCTCTGCAGAGGGACCTTGCTAGGCTGGACAGATGGGCAGAGTCCAAGGGCATGAGATTTAACACATGTAAGTGCCGAGTCCTACACATTGGCCACAACAACTCCATGCAGTGCTACAGGCTGGGGTCGGAGTGGCTGGAGAGCGGCCAGTGAGAAAGGGACGTGGGGGTGCTGGTTGATAGTAGGCTGAACACGAGCCAGCAGTGTGCCCAGGTAGCCAAGAAGGCCAATGGCATCCTGGCCTGTATGAGGAATAGTGTGTCCAGCAGGAGCAGGGAAGTCCTTGTGCCCCTGTACTCAGCACTGGTTAGGCCACACCTTGAGTCCTGTGTCCAGTTCTGGGTCCCTCAGTTTAGGAAAGATATTGAGTTGCTGGAAGGTGTCCAGAGAAGGGCAACAAAGGTGGTGAGGGGTTTGGAGCACAAGCCCTCTGAGGAGAGGCTGAGGGAGCTGGGGTTGCTTAGCCTGGAGAAGCGGAGGCTCAGGGGAGACCTTATTGCTGTCTACAACTACCTGAAGGGAGGTTGTAGCCAGGTGGGGGTGTTGGTCTCTTCTCCCAGGCAACCAGCACCAGAACAAGAGGACACCATCTCAAGCTGTGCTAGGGGAGGCTTAGGCTGGATGTTAGGAAGCATTTCTTCACAACAAGAGTGATTGGCCATTGGAATGGGCTGCCCAGGGAGGTGGTGAGGTCACCATCACTGGAGTTGTTTAAGAAGAGACTGGATGGGACATTTGGTGCCATGGTTTAGTTGCTTAGTTGGTGTTGGGTGATAGGTTGGACTCGATCTCGATGGTCTTTTCCAACCTGATTTAGTCTATTCTAACTCTTTAGGGTAAACATGTTTTTTTTCCCTAGAATCACATTATTCTATCTTGGCAAGACCAGGATTCTCAATTTAACATGGAACCAGCGTGTTTAAGGACCAAAACAACTAACCAAAGTGTTTCTCTGTTTTTGTCAGCTATCTACCAAATTGAGAGCTATCAAATGAAGGCAAGCATATGGTCAAGTTAAATATAATTCTTATGGTTTGCCTTTTAGGAAATGTCATACTCTTCTTTTTTTTTTTTTTTTTTTTTTTTTTTTTTTTTTTTTTTAAACATGGCGAAGATAGTAACTGGAACAGAAAGTTACATAGAGTTGAGAGTGATCTTGGTCATCAACCCCATTGAATAATGTATTGGTTTGCATAATATTTGAATTAAAAAGTGCTTTTGAAGTACTTTTTTTTAAAAAATATTTTTATGATTTTTGGACTTGCTTTATGGTGGTCAACATAAATATTCTATGGATTTTAATTTAATGCAGTACTGAATTAAAACGTTGAGTATTCATGTGGGATTGTTCAGGATTAGCTTGGAAAGCTCAGAGTTGAAACAGTGAGAGTGCCTTTGCTATGCCAAAGTACAGACCTAGTACTTTTAAAATAATAGCTAATTTAATACAATACAATACAATAAACCAGGTTGGAAGAGACCTTCAAGATCATCTTCACCCAATATTTATAGTTAAGCCTAAAAGGAGCGCATTATTTTGTACCTTGATTGAATTCTTAAAGAAGGCAATCTTTGTCATACATTTTATCATTATATTTAACTTTGAAGTATGGCTGTTAAGATTTGAAAACGTTATAGAAGTAAGTGAAATTTTTTATCAGGTTTCTCAAAACATGAGTAACCTGCATCTCTGTAAGGTGTAAAAGCCTGAAAATTATGTAATTGTCATGTACTGTATATTTAGGACAGTAAAACTTTTGTTTATAATTGTTCATTATGCCAATTCCTATTTATGCTAATAGGAAAGCTCTTGTAATACAAGGTTTTAGTTTGTGAGGAAAGAGATATGATTACAGGAGGCTTTGTACTTCAGATGTTTTATCCGATTACTGTGCTACACAGTTGTTTTGACTTTGGACTGAAAGATCTTTGGACTCAAAAAAGTGTGCATCAGTTGTATACACCTACTACTAGTGACAGCAGCTCCATTTCCTCTGTTTATCCAGTGTCTTCTCAGTGTTTATACTCAGAGAATTAATTGAAAGAGTCTGCTTCTGTGAAAAGCAGGTTAACTAGGATTCAAGGAAAACATCTGTCTTAGTGTCAAGTTTTGTGTGGGAGATAATACCTGTATTGTGGTGGGAATAACTTGGGTATTCATGTCTTTAAAAATATTTGTGTTGTAGTGCCTTTGTGATGGCAGTTTGCATTCTTTGAGAAGAAGAGCTCCTTAAGGCTTTGAACACACCAAAAGCTATGAAGTAGTTACTGCAAATAACTCGCAGATTTTCACCTAAGTAATTTTCAGGTGTTAGACCTTTACCACAGCTATTATGACAGCTACTAGAAATGAGGAGTATTCATGTGCTTGCAGCACCAGTAACTGGATATTACTTGTATCTTTTTAGGGAAACAGTTCTGCTTAAAAGACTAATTTTATAAAATTTTAATTTGAAGGAAAGAAACCTCAGTAACTGCTCTGGTTGAATCTTATCTGACCTTAGCTAAAGTGAATTACTCTTTTCCATGGGATGTGGATTAGAACAGCTAAATTCAAATGGGAAACAGCTATGGGCTACTGTCATCTCTCATCTAATAGAAGTACTATTTATAGCAATGCTGCTGTATGTATCTGGTTTCTGATCCTTGTTTAGATTTTTCTTTTCACCTGTTATCTCCCTGCAGATATGCTTGTATTTATTGTTTGCAGATGTTTCTTCTTTTTCTTCTTTAGCTTTGTGCTAATGTTTTCTTCTTAAAAACCTACAAATTTATTCTCTGATCTCTAAATTATTTATTAGCCACTATTTTCTTTTTATTTGAACATCTGAAATGTTCTAGGCCTCTCATAAACCAGTACAGTTCTAAGGATTTGAACAATTACTGTAATAGATGGTTTTAATAATTAGTGTCACTTTTAGGTAGGAGTTTCTACTAAGCAAAAATTAAGAATCTACTTATGCGTCTTTCGAACATAAAGTCATATGTATATATATAATACTGGCATAAATATACTAGAAAAAAATACATGCTCAACTTGATAATTCACAGAAACATTCAGGTTGGAAAATACTCTCAGGATCACCAAGTCCAACCTATAATCCTACCCTGCAAAGTTCACCCCTAAACTATATCCCCAAGCACCACATCCAAATGACCTTTAAACATATCCAGGGTTGGTGATTCAACCACCTCCCTAGGCAGCCCATTCCAATGCCTGACCACTCTTTCTGTGACATTTTTTTTCCTAATGTCCAGTCTAAACCTACCCAGTTGTAGCTTGAGGCCATTCCCTCTTGTTCTATCATTTAATTGCCTGAGAGAAGAGACCAGCACCAGCCTCTCTACAAGGTCGTTTCAGGTAGCTGTAGAAAGCAATTGAGAAAGCCCTAGAATTGTTTTTGTAAAATAACTGCAATGGTAGCTTTATGGGGTTCTAATTTCATTTAGATCCCAAATTAATATAAATAAGAAATGAGTTGGTTTTTTTATATATGGTTTATAAAGATCTGTGTGATCCAAAAGACTGGACATGTTTCATGCTGTATCAATGTTGTCCATGTCAACCTTCTATCCCTCTCGCATGGGGTATCTCAGTGCTTCTGTTGTAAAACCAGGCTTTTAGGTTACAGTTACAATGATGTCAGCCAGAAGCCTTGTAACACAAGGTACTCATACCAGAGCCTTGTATCAGAAGAATTTTGTCTGGTAGCGAAGTTCTATTTTACATGTGTGTCATGTTTTGGCTTATGTAATTGATGGTTTACAAATTGCATGCTTCATTGACCAGAATACTGGTTTTTAAATGAAACTGATGTGTTTCATTTCAAAAACAGAGAAAGTCAGGGAGCTGTTGGTTGACAGCCAGCTGAACATGAGCCAGCAGTGTGCTCAGGTGGCCAAGAAGGCCAACAGCGTCCTGACCTGTATTAGAAATCGTGAGACCAGCAGCACCAGGGAAGTGATTGTCCCCCTGTACTCTGCACTGTTGAGGCCACACCTTGAGTACTGTGTTCAGTGTTGGCGTCCTGGAACATGTCCAGAGAAGGCAACAAGGTTTGTGAAGGGTCTTGAGAAGAGGTTCTGTGAGGAGCAGCTGATGGAATTGGGATTGTTTAGTATGGAAAAGAGGAGGCTGAAGAGGAACTTTATTGCTGTCTACAACTATCTGAAAGGAGGTTGTAGTAAGGTGGGGGTGGTTGTCCCTAGTAACAAGTGATAGAACAAGAGGAAATGGCCTCAAGTCTTAACAGGGGAGGTTTAAATTTGGTATTAAAAGAAACTTCTTCACTGAAAGGCATATAAAATACTGGAGTAGGCTCCTCAGGGAGGTGGTTGAATCCCCATTCCTGGAGGTGTTTAAAAGATGGAGAGATGTGTTGGTGAGGGACATGATTTAGCACAAGACTTGTTAGATTTAGGTAATGGTTGGACTTGATATTAAAGGTCTTTTCTGACTAAACCAATTCTATGATTCTGTTTTGTGAGTCTCTAACTCCTCTTCCTATGTGATTATACACACTTTAGGTTACATGGATGCCTTCATCTTTTTGGATGTTGAATCCCATGATTTTTTTCTTTAGGTCAGATTTTCCCATTTCTAATAATGTAATACCGGATAGTGGACACAGACCTTAGCAGAACTCCTCTTGGAATATTTTTTTGGGGTAGCTTTTGACTTTGGTATTATAAACTTCATTACTCATGGGAAAGGGGGAGTCAATTTTATGTAGTTGGTTGGCTCATTTGTTTTCTGTTCATTAACAGCTCTGTGGATGCACTTAACGATTCATTTGGCATCTATGGCTTTAAAATGGCAAGATATTTATCTTGTTTATTGCACACTGACTTGGCAAGGACCTTTTTAGATTCTTATAGTGAAACACGAAGAGCATGTTAAGATTGAAAAAACAGTTTACTTTGTAACGAACGAATGCAGACTTGTGAGGTTTGAAACTAAAAAGAAATCAATTCACATTTCTGTCAATAGAGTTGTCATTAGTAGCTAATCTTTAACCTTTGCACTTTTAGAAACCTTACAACTGCACCATTATGGTGCACAAAGTTCAAGTCACGTATCTGTCACATGCCTTAAATTAGTACCTACATACAAAATAAATGTCGTTCTGTGAGCCCTAGAGAAGAATGTGGTGGTGGCTGTAGTAAGGCCACGTTTCACAGTACCACATTCCAGTGCCACTCAGGACTGTCCTTACAGATCGTCTTAAAAGGAATGCAGATACACTTTTGGTTCATTCACTCAATCCCCATGAAGGAATGTATTTTTACTGGCTGCAGTGGCTATATGATATAGCTCCTATATTTGCTATGTCATTTTCCCTTATTAGAGAAGCCTAACAGTAATTCATTAGTCTTTTTGTCTTTCCACAGCTCCTGGAGCCTGTTTGCCACCAGCTCTTTGAACTTTATCGTAGTTCTGAAGTTCGGCTCAAGAGATTCACGCTGCAGTTCTTGCCAGAGTTGATCTGGGTATACCTGCGTCTCACTGCCAGCAGGGACAGGCAGAGTAACGGTTGCATTGAAGCATTGCTACTTGGCATTTACAACTTGGTAAGTGAGATGAGTGGGAATGGCTGAGGAAAGCTCTGAGAGTTTGCATCACTGACCAGTAGAAATAAATTATTGGAACAACATATCTCAAATGATAATACACTTACATGAAAGCATATATAATCTGGAGAAAAGCATCATGTAACAAAGGTTTAGTAAGAACATGTTTGCAAACATTTTTAATAGTACTCTTTCTGGGTAAACTAAAAGGGATCATTTCATGGGCTTTCTGGAACTGTTTTATGCTCATGTTAGTAAGGAAATTAAATAGACTTTGTTAATGTTAAAAAATGCAACTTTCTATGGACATTATTGTCAGGCCAATATGCTTGGACAGTTCTCATCTGTCACTTTGCCTTGCATCCTACTTACTCTGAAGATATTTTCTTAAGGGTGATTTACAGCTGAAACCACTCTTCATGCTAGCACTTCAATACATGCATGTACACATTTGAGGCAGATAGTTGGTGAGTGAAACTGTGGTTTTTAAGGATAAGTACAAATAACTGTAGATGATTGTCTGGTGATTGGATGTAAAAGTAGTTTTTTATATCCTTAACCTTAGCCTGGAAGTGTTTTCTCTTGTAACATTATGATGCTGATATGCTGATAAACTTAGTAACACTATCAAGATAGGCATTTTCTAATAGGAATTTCTGTGTTACAGGACTTTAAAACATATTATCCTGTAACATTACCCTTTCCTCTGCTATCATAGTAAACCCCTCCTGTAGATTATGCATTATATTTCTAGATATGATGCGAGAGAAAACAGTCAAACTCCAGTTTTTAATAAAATTCTTGCTGTGTGTCTATTGATTAGCTCTAACAACTGGGAGATCCAGTTAATTTGTAGTTATTCAGATAGAAAAAACATTGGAAACTGCTTGTGGATTTTTGGTACTGTTTGTTGGGCTGAAGTAGCATATATATTCTTTCTGATAAAGGTGCTTTTTCATTCCCTCTGTCTTCATTCTCTCCAGATTCAGGAAGAAAGAGGCTTCAAAATGTGCAGTGGCTGCCACTTTTTTTTTTTCTTTCTCCTTTCTGTTGATATTTTTGGCATTTATACCAAGACCAAAGTTTTCTCCATACTTAATTACATATACAATAGAAAATGAAATGCAAGGAAAAATATGCATTCTGTCAACTGTCATCCCATTGTAATGTGCTACCTTGCACCAAGTTTATCTGAAAACTGGAATGACTAGAGCTAATTGTTAGGAAATTTGCTGTACAAAGTGAAAAGGCAAGATTTTAGACTCCTTTTTGATACAGACTTATGTAATTGTTCTTTGTATATTTGCTTTTTAAAACTGCTGGGTTTGCTTATGTAGTAGCCTAGCAACTATGAAATCTGGCCAATCTAAAAGCCTTTTGAGAAAACATTCCATCTATGTATTGCTGATAGAACACCTGAAGAAACTTTGCAAATCTCCTTGATTTCACCTTTTCTCTGTGGTTCATTTATTATGAAGTGCTGCCCATTGTCAGCAAGTGACTCATCATGTAGCTGTCTTGTGGGCTTAAAGTTTAGCCTTATTCCACTTATTCCAGTTCTATTATAAATAAATGTTATAATGGTGGGCTAGAAAAGCTTTTTGTTCTTCTTTCACTGTTGATTGTCACAGTGATCACAGAACTGATGCTGTGTTTAAGTGTTGCAGACTCATTCTGCAAAACAGACTGTAGGAGAGGTCTTTCCTGCTTTTAAAATACATATGTAAATTTGCTGATACTCTGCAAACACGCAGAATGCTTTGATTGTTAAGGGCCTTATCAGATCAGGACTTCTTATTTGTCAAATGCATTTCTAGGAGTTGAGAATTATTTCAAGTTCCATCTCCTTAGTTCTGTTTTGGTTTTGTTTTTTAATGCAGGAAATTGCTGATAAAGATGGAAACAACAAAGTTCTGTCTTTCACCATCCCTTCATTATCTAAACCCTCAATATATCATGAGGTAAGAGCTGCTGTGGTAAATTAGAATTGAATCTATTAGATGAATCAAAACTGAATCGATTTGATGGAACAGGGCATTTTAGATGGATCTTGTTGCAGTATATTTTCAGTGTCAGTAGCTTCTGGTCAGTGCAGTGACATTCAGTAGCATTAGAAGAAATGTAAATGTTGAAGAATCTTTACTGATGGTGCCCATTTTGAACAGTGGTTAGTTGTGTTGTAGTTGCAACTATGGGTTTTATGCCTCTTGCGTGTTCATACACAAGTTAGTGTTCCTTTTTCTAACTCTTCCTTAGTATAGCTGGAACCTGGAATTGTTTGTTTTTTTTTCTCTCCTGTTGCTATACAAAAAAAAGAAATCTGTGATTGCATAGATAGTATGAATGAATATGTAAGACTCAAAGGTGAAAATTATTCTCCCCTGCTCTACTGCTTCTAATTGAGGAAGCTGTTTATAATAATGAAATTAGGTAATGTTTTCAAATTTACTGTATTTTGGAATAATCTTCATTTTTACAGATCAGACGTGTGTCTTTTGGCTTGAATGGTTAGGAGTTTTAATGCTTTTGAGGACCTTTCACTTATGACTTGATTTCCACTCCTTATTTTCTTGCTCATCCAACCATTTATTTCTAGCCCTCTACTATTGGATCCATGGCATTAACAGAAGGAGCTCTATGTCAGCATGATCTCATCAGGGTAGTTTACAGTGATCTTCATCCTCAGAGGGAAACCTTCACAGCACAGAACCGGTATGTAGATGTATTGTAATGTTAGAGGTGCATTACTAGGTAGACAAGTCTTTAAATATTAAGACTAAATATTAATGTTCAGCCCTTTTTTAGCATTAAGTGCTTGGAAATAAATCTAGAGAACAGTCTCAGTAATCTTGAGGTATGGGTCTGTCTTTGTTTTGTTCCAACTTTGTCAGTTCTACTAGTTAATGTAGAAGAGAGTAACTTCTCTGTCATTTCTCTGTTCATCAGGAATATCTTTGGGTTTATGTCTGTCAACTCACATTTTGCATAGCAAAATTTAGCTTTGGCTCTGGCCATTACTGATCTTTCTACGGGAAGAGGGGAATGCAGCTGAGTGGAAAGGCAGAACTAGGAATGAGGCCTGCATTCTAGTGACTGCCAGCTTTACCTGTGTCTAAACCCAGCTCAGGGAAAAGTGATAAAATACTTTTGAATGCATTGCAGGCTTGTGCTGTACTCTCTGTCTAAATATTATGTTCCTTCACGGTTCCTGCATATGCTAATGGATTTTAGTAATTATAATTGTTTAGTAATGAAACTTTAATAGCCTGTTTCAAGTTACTGAATTATAATGAAAGAAGATTGCAGGATTTCTGTGTTCATTTCTGACACTTCATATTGCTGGATGCTTTTTGTGTTAAATTGAAAAATTTAAACCATGCAAGATTTTGTTCTTGTCTCTTTTCAGGTTTGAGGTGCTCAGCTTTCTTATGCTGTGCTACAATTCTGCTATCGTCTATATGCCTGCCTCTTCTTACCAATCACTTTGTGGGATGGGCTCCAGGTGAGACACTTCCCTTTGAAATAGTCTTGCATGTTACATCTAGACTTGAAAGTACTCATCTAGCTAAAAATGAATGAATTTGCTTGTTATGTTTAGTAACCTAAACTATTTAGCTCTTGGTCAGTCTTGCAAGTTAATTGTAGATTTGAAGCCATGCATGCATACGTACTGTAAAAACACGTGGATTATCTTACTATTGCATATGTTTTCATTCAAGTTATAAAACTTCATGTTATTTGGAAAGAAAAGAAAGGCACTTGGGGGGGGAGGAAATGAGTTTAACCTAGTCAGACATTTTTCAGTGTAGTCAGGTTTAAAATCCTGTGAGGAATATCACCAGTTTCCTCTACTTCCAGATATTAATGTGTTGCTCATGAGGACTTTATTATATAGCGCTTGCACAATGTTGTGGGGTTTAGTGATTTATTTGGGTTTTTCTTTGGTGTGGGTTTTTTGGTTCGTTTTTTTTGGTGTTGTCTGCCCTCACCCTGTTGTTTTTCCTTCCTTAGGTTTGTGTGTGGTGTTGATTTTTTTTTTTTTTTTTTTTTTTTTTTTTTTTTTTTTTTTTTCTTTCATAGTAGCATCCCACTTTCTGGAGAATTCAGTACTGTGATTTCTCAAACTCCTTTACATGCCCTTTACATAACCTTCTACTTGAATAGCCTTAGAAGCATCTGATTGGCAAAGATCCCTGCTTTTTGTTCTGAAGAATCTCAAGAATATCTGATATTCCCATATGCCTGGTTTTACCAGCATTTTTGTCTAAAATTAGATAAATTCTCTCTCCTACTCCTAAACAGAGGAACCTCTTAAAATATTTTTTGCTTAGCTTGTTTGCTTCAGCACAATACTGCTATAAATACATGTAATTCAGTTATGTAGCAAAGAAGGATCAGACTAGCTTCTAACAATGTATATTCTGTAGTAACACACACATAGCAGTTAAGATTAAATCCTCTTTTCTGCCCCTGCTTTATGATGTGAATGGTTTAATTCTTGGTATTCTTGCATCATTTCACTTGAGATGTGGCTATAGTAAATTTGACAAATATGTTTGATATTTCATGCATCTGAAAATTAGATCTGTTCTTTGCGTACAGAAGAGAGTCAGCATTTTACAGGCTTGGGGATTTTTTGTTGTGTTTGAAACAGTGCAGCAGTTACCATGTATTAGTGGGCATGATGTTGCTTCCACGATGAAGATTCAGATATTAATGTTATGAATAAATTATTCTGTTATTTATGAAGACTCAATGCCATGTAGTATAGGGGAAGGCAGGTCCTTTTCCAATGATCAGAAGTGTTTTGGCTGTTTTTACAGTATCTCTGTTATACAGCTTTACATAAAAGGATTAGATGGGAGATGACTTAATTCTCATATACAACCAAAATATTTTCTTAAAGTTGGTTGTAGTTGCTGAATTTTGGAGAGAATCTCCTACTTGGTAGCTGGCAGTAGGGAACATCTCACCACCTTCATTCTTCAGAAGCTGGTTATGATTTGAAGACAACAGGTGGAGTTAATGGCTTTATGGGAATAACACTGGGTTATGAACAAGCCACATCTCAAGGCACTATTGTAAAACTGCTTAAATGTTGGAGAGAGCAATATAAGATTGTTTGACTTTGTTACTTACATTCTGAAGAATTTTGAAAACTAACTAAAATCTCTGTGACAAAGACATTTGCAGTCTTGTGGAGTTACCTTTTTACAATGGTGTGTCTTTTCAGACTCTGCGTGAGTGGATTTCCACGGCAGCATGAGAAACGCTGGAAAGAACACTGTGGTAGAGTGGTGTTAGATCCTGACTTCATGGTGCAGCTGCTCACAGGTGTTTATTACGCCATGTAAGTGGAGATTTTGTTTAAAGAGAAATGTTTGGTTTTACATGAATTAAAATATAAATATTTGGTTTATTGATGAAAAAAAAACCAGTTAAGTTTGAAACACAAGTTTATAACTTGATTAATATATTTCCTGTTACTTGCTCACGTAGCCAAGTGATTATTTTAAGATATCTTTGTCAGCATTGAATTAGGTGATAAAAAGTAGGCAGTAGGTACTGAAGAGGGTTAGACTTCTGGCTCCATCATTTTCCGAATTTCCCTACAACCAGATACCTTTTGTTGACAAGCTTAATGAGCTTGGATGCTAGGATAACCAGATGAAATGCAGACCTCTTCAATATCAGTAGCTGCTGAGGCAGCAAGGATGCATTTCTGATGTAAATTCAGCTTTGCTAAGCAGTGTTAACTTTCACATCTTGAGTCCCTTTTTTTTTTTTTTTTTTTTCCTTTAGGTTTGTCCTCATTGTGGCTTCAACTTTGCCATGCTCGGTGGTGACAGGGAGGAGCATTTTTGTTATACAAACAAGATTAAATGAAGAAAACTTTGTTTATTCTTTTAAAAGAAGCAGAGGGGCTGGGTTATGCATATAGTTGAGTTTATAAGATATGAAAGATAAGTATCTTCCTTTACTTTTTAGATATAATGGTCAGTGGGATCTTGGCCAGGAGGTATTGGAGGACATAATTTACAGAGCACAGCTTGAACTCTACTCACAGCCTCTGCTGGTAAGAAACAATCCTTTGCAGTTTATGGGCTTGGTTAAGAGGAGAGTGGATGTGTTTCTGAAGTGGACTGATGATGAAAGCATTTGTGTCCATTTACTGTGCTCCCAAATGCAAGTGGTAGTTAACAGCTGGTATTTTCAACATAGCTATTTGTACCATGTTTTTAGTGCTTGAGTATTAAACTAGGACACTGGGATCTCCTAGGACTCACTGATGCTGAAAATGAGAATTTTGTAGTGGATTACATTTGGATCAAAATGTTTGTTTTGGCATAGGTTTAACTGAATGATTACATGTCATAAGACATTTGTTGCAAAAAATGGTGTTTTCTTTGTTTCAAGACGTTCAGTGGGGCTGAGAATATGCTGTGTGGTTTGCTACCACAGTACAAAAAAACAACAATAGCATAGAGTTGAAAGTGAAAAGGAGCTTCACCCCTAGAGTCAGTGCTAGATATTTATTGGTCAAAGTGACACAGATCTTAATCTTTACATTCTTTGGAGGAGGACCCATAGAATAGAGTGTTTCTGATTGTTTGGGATTGAACTTTTTTTTTACTGTATTTGTTCTAATCATAAAAAGAGATTAAATGCAGAAGGTGGTTCAACTGGGCTGGGTGCAGGTGGATGGGGAGGATGAGGAGGTTGACAGGAGAAATGGAAGGATTTGGGGCTTTGTCAGATGTAGGCATGAGGATCAAATTAATAGAGAAAATTATGAAAAAGTAAAATAGATTTGTCTCAATTTCTGCATCAGAGTTGTGGCTAGAAGCTTTTAATGATACTCTGAACTAACAGCAGTAAAATTTCACTGCTTTTTACATAACAGAGAAAGGAGTGGATTGGGAAAAATCTTTTTATGTGGCAACTGGAGATCCCTCTCTTCTGCAAAAAATTATGTAAAATTATTCTCTTGATGAATTAATATTGACTAAAATTTATCTACAGGCTTTCTGACACTGCTGCATTTTAAATCCCTGCTGTCTGTTGATTTATTACAATAGTTGGTTCCTTTTGTAAATGACTCATCACTCCATCAGATTGAAAATATGAAATTAAATATTAAACCTGCCAAATTTGGCCACCCAAGCTACTACATTTAAAAAGTGTATAAGAGGATCTGGAACTTGATATTATGACAATTTTCACTCCTTAGTGTTAATTTTTAATCAGTGTATCCTTGGAGATTATTTCTGACTGTAAGAATTGTGGTTTTTTTCCAGAGTTACTGTTGCCTCTCCATTCCATTATTTTGTGTCAATGACATGATGACATCACCAATATTTCCCCCTTCCCCAGCTGTCAGGTTTTTCATGCATATGCATGCATGCACATCTGTGAGGTTTTGTTCTTAATGCTCTGATTGTTGCCATGTTTCTTACCTTGTTTTACTGCAATTTTTAAGAGGCAGCTTTCAGAAATGGCCAGTTTCATGGAAAAATGATCTGCATATCTTTAGCCTCATGATACATATTCAGCCTTTTATAAAAAACTCACATAACTTGAAGTCCTTTAACCACATTGTCTTCTTCAGGAGATGTGTATCATTTAGCAGCATTATAGAATTTTGTATTTTAGACTTATAACTGCTGGCACCAAGTATAATACTGTCTGTACAACATCCCAGATAAATTTGAAGTCAAGTCTCTAGCTAGGATTTCTGAACAGCAGCAAATTCATTTAAGTCCAGTTAATATTTAGGCAACCCCCCACATAAGGATTATTTTTACATATCTGTCCATATAATTTTGAGAATACCATTAGTCCTTACAATTAAAAACATTATAATTTTGTTTGGGTATGTCTTTTGCAGAAAAAGTTTAGACAGTAGTCATGGGTTGGGGCCAGGCCAGCCACTAGGCATATGACAGATACTTTTTATTAATCCTTCTCCCTCCCCAAGAGGGAAGAGAAAGGGAATAGAAGAGAGAGACTTGTGGACTGGAAAACAAGACTAAAACCAGCTTCAATGAAAATAGTATCACTAAAATTAAATATATATCAGGATACACAAAACTGATACTGATCCAAACTCCCCAGTGGCAATTACCTATCATAATGGATCCTGTGGACAGGCTCTGAGGAAGTCCCAAACTGGATTCAGCAGCAGATGGGAACCAGATTCAGGAACTAGATTCTGGAGCTGAATTCTGGATTTCAATTCAGGAACACAGGTATCAGGATCAAAGGTAGAACAGAGTCCTCCGAATGCTGGCCACTGAAGAAGAGATCTTGACCCTTGTGATCCCTCAGACGTATATGAATGTGATGTATGTGGAATGGAATACCTGTTGGTCAGTTTAGGATCATCACCCGTTCTGTCCACTTCTCCCCACAGGTGCACCCTTTTATTTGCCACACCCCCAAAGCAGTACACTCCCAAGCTGGCCTGAACCTGGTCAGTAGCTCAGTTCCAGACAGTCTTTTGCTCTGAACAGAAGATTTCTGCATTTGTTTTAGACAGAAGTCCCTGTCTTCAGTGCAGAGATGCCCAGGTTTTCTTAGCCTGATACGTAAAAGGCATGGATCAGCAAGTCCGTATTGTGACAGCATCTTTATCCAGTGTTGGATGCTCTCTCATTAGAGCTCCTTTCTGGTAGACAAGAGTGGATATCTGGCCCGAAACCAGCCCTTCTTTGTCATTGATAGTTGCAGAGTTGCCAAGTCTGGATTGTGCTGTTTGTTTTCCTGCCTTTCAGAGCCAGATTAGACATAGTGAGCAAGTATTTTTGCAACTTGAAGGATTGCACTTTGATTTTTTTCCTGTCAAAGAAGGACTATGACTCATTCAAGCTCAGTGTTTAGATTGTTTCAAAGTTCTACTGATGCATTAATTTTTATCTCCATATGGTTCTCTTCAGACTCCAGAAGTACAAATTGTGCTGTTAGAAAGGGCCAGCTGTTAAAAGGTTCACCAAGCAGAAGTGCTCTGTCATTTTTTGGTCCTGTTGCAGAAGGTTTTTGCTGTTAAGATCTTTATATTTTAATCCTGCATAATGAGAAGGGTATCTCTTCAAAAGAAGGTGCAATTCTAGAGAGTAGATGGAAAAGCAAGCCATTGTACGCTGTTGAACCTGATCTGCTTTGGCTCAGTACAGCAGAAATGAATTTACAATGTCTTTAGTATGATCAAAGATAGAGTGAATAGTTTGTACCGTTTTGAGAGGATAGCATGGAAACAGGCCTCTGTGAATAGGAGAGCAGTTCACAACCAAGTGTTGAAGCTGAGAGAATTGGCTAGCAAAGGGCAAATCAGCATTGAACAGGTGGAAGGCAGAATGGTAAGAAGCGTTTCTGTGATGGTGCCAATAATCTTTTGTGCTGGTTAGAAGTCATACAGGAGAAGATGTTTAATGGGAAGTGAAACAGTGTTTTTCCTGGCTAAATCCGCTTTTGTGATTGTTTTCCCTTGCAGTTCATGTACTTGTGTAGCTAGGTTTGAAGTGAGTTTTCCATCCTATTGCCTCATGTCCTGTCTGTGGTCACAGGGGTACACCATGGTGTGTACCTCACATACTCTCTCTTGGGCAGGGGGAGCATCTGCTTGCAGTAGAGATATGAGACTCTACAGGTGGGGACTATCGGTGGCGCTGTCTACCCCATGCACAAGGCCATATGCTGTTTGCATTAGCTTGGCCTGTGACTTCAGTTTTGTGGCATTTTTCTCATGAAAGGTATTTTCGCTGTCACTTTGTAGTCTCTTTTGGTTGGAAACCTTTGTGTGTAGATTATTACCTGTGTCAGTAAAAATAGCAAACGTGGAACAAAATAAATTGCCTCAAAAAATTGAGAAAACCCATCTATTTTTTTGGGAATACGATTGCAATGAGCTTTTCAACAGTTATGAACTGTGAATCTTGAGGATGGAGCCATCCTTCCGGATGGGATCTGGCATAATTAAGAATTCCTAGTTGTTTCCCTTTCTGTATGCAGTTAAGACACCTAAATATTGCCATTAGTCCAATCCAGGATGGTAAAAGAGCATTTTCTTGTTCTCGTAGGTTGCAAATGCCATGAAGAACTCGCTGCCCTTTGATGCTCCTGATGCATCACAAGAAGGCCAGAAGGTACTGAAAGTAGAAGTTACTCCAACAGTGCCAAGGATTTCTCGGACTGCTATTACAACAGCTTCTATTCGTCGTCATCGGTGGAGGAGAGAAGGTGAGCTTTCTTTGCCAAGAGTAAATACTGTAGTGTACTGTACTCATCATCATCACTGTAATCTGGCTTCTAAGTTTGAGTGTTTGCTGAACAGTTGGTTTGGGGTTTGTTTGTTTTCAAAAAGTGATACTCCGTAGCAATGTATAGTATTTTGCATCTTCAGAGCACTGCGTTAACATGAACATTTGGGGTGTTTGTTTTTTGATTTGGTGATAACTCATGAGGTAGGTGAGAAAATGAAAAAGATGTAAAATGTTCAATAAGTCTTCCTTTTTTTCCTTCATGTAACACAGCATAAAATCGTAGGGGTAGAGTTTGGCTTAGAATTTGAGTTCTAATCCACGCTAAAACTCCCATTGTAAATAGCTCAGAGAATGAATGGTATTAACCAGACTTGATAGGTTCCAGCTGCCTAAAGCTACTTCAAGGCGAGGGAAAAGCTGAACATCACACTCCTACCATCATATGGCCCAATTTAGAAAGGGGCCATGTAATAAAATAGCTTTCAATAGCTTACAATTAGTACCTATTTTTCCTTAGTAAGTACTTCTTGAAGTGTGATCTAGTGTGTGAATAAAAAAAAAACCCACAACATGTAGTAGTATTTACCTTGATATGACGACATCTTCAGTGTAGGTGTGACAAAAGGCTTGTGTGGAAATCACTATGTCATACATATAAAGCTTCAGTTAAAAAAACCTGTAAAAATGGCTGAAGGTAGAAAGCAGAATAACCTAAAAAATAAACTTGAGGGTAAAAGAGTCTGAAAACAAAGACAACATGTTTTCCTGTGGTGTTCTTTGAGGTGTCTTTTTCTGTATCATATGCAAAAAGACTTCATGACCTCTGGCCTTCAACTGAATCAGGCTGTAGATAGAGGACAACAAGTAGTTGTCTTCTGTTTTCAGGACTCTGAGTCATGTTTGTCTTTATTGTAGCTGACATTATATTTGTTAGTCTTTGGTTTACAGCATAGTTCACCTGTCCCTTTCTGTGGATGTTCTCACCAACTTCTAACTAAGCCTGGGTTCTGTTTTGTGTCTGTTCAATGTCCACATAAGTATTCTATTTTCCCTGCCTGGGTTGGAATGCCAAGAAAGGAATAGAAAAGCACTAAAATGTTATATGTTGAATCCCAGATGGCTTTGACTTCTCAAACGAGGCTGACTCAAGCATACCTGGCTCACCGATCCAACACGGCTCCACAGACCTAGGGATCAAACATGAGCAAGAGGGGGAGGTGCTGATGCGCAGGACCCCTGAGCATGGCTTCCTGGAGCCCGCCTTGGCAGCAGCCACAACAGAGGGTAGGACAGAGATGAGGAGGCAGAAGTCAGTGAGGCAGTTGCTGGAGGAGGATCCTGGCTCCCTGTCCCCAAGCAGAACTTCTTTCCATTCTAGTGTGTGTTTCCGCTATCCCAGAGTGTATTAGCTTCTCTTTGCAATACACGCATCCCCTATATTCCTAACATCAGGTCAGGTACTACCTTTTGTTATCATGTGGGCTGGCCTGGGGCTTGCATCTGTGTGGTGAAAGACTGCTTGGCATGGCAAAAAAAGAGGAAAAAAAAAAAAAAAAACAAAAAAAAACAAACCCCCAGACCAGGGGTAACAGTGAAGAGCTTTGGGATTGCTTGGAAACTTTCTATTACTGAGCATGTTTAACATTCAGAAGGAAAAAAATGCACCAGATGAACATGATTTTAGTCCTGAAAAGTAGACGGTGTAAAGCATAAATAGATTTCACTATAGTGAAGTTACAGTAGTATCTTCTAAGTTTGCAGTTTTTAAATTTCCAAGAATGAAATTTCCTGTTCCCATTAAAAGTAAAGCCTGTCTAAGACAGATGCACAACTGTTGGTTGTTTTTATTAGACAGTCATCCTTTAATTGAAAATTCATACATGTGCAGCTTGTTTACATGAATGGGCTGGCAGCTTTAAAGACACATGTCAAAAAATGACTTTTCAAGAAGAATTAAGGTTGTGATGTTTCTAAAAAGTTTAGAAACAATTGATACTTTCCTAGTCATGCTGTCCACACAAATGCTGTAGGATTCCATATGTCTATGCTCTGCAGCCAACAATAGGAAATAGAATAGCTGGTAGAAATCTATTTTAAGTTCATCTATTAATTATCTCGTATTTAATCCATAAAATACATGGCTCTGAATACTCAATATGAATCTTGATTTCTTCTCAGAGATTAGAATTAATTTCTTCTAAATTTAGCTAACTAAAGTTTTCAAGTCTTCTTTTCTATCTGAATGTTCCTTTGGTGTTTCCAGCCTCTATAAGCACATCAATTCACCATAAATGAGATTTATTTGCACATTCAGATGAGAGCTACATAGCTTTCAGATTTGTTTTTCTGGAAACAACCTGGAGAATTTGGAGATTTAAGGTACTGTTATCACAGAATCCTAATCCTTAATCAGAGTTTCTATTAAACGATAATTTAAGACATCATGCTTCTGTAGAAAATAGGTGCACAAAAATATTTAGAATGGGTTTATAATCTGCTCCTTGGTGCATTTGAGCATGCTCAGTAAATGAGTCCTGTCTTCTCCTAAATTCACTTTCTTCAGTTTCTTACTCCATTTTACTAAACTTTGCATGTGCATGACCTGAAGGATATGGAGAAGTCCTTATCTGCAGAGAACCTTCTGGGAGAGACAGGTAGTGGGAAAGAAGTTCATAAAGATGTGGCATTCTAGTCTTAATTTGTTTTAAGACATCTATATAATTTGGGAAGTTCTTGGATAAGGCGTCATTCCACACGCTTCACTTCAGTAGATGTGGGTTGAATACCCGTCACTTCTGTAATATTAGCAGTGTATAATCACATTCTTGGGCAAACTGAATTCTGCCAGTTAATAGCACCTGGGAGAAGGAGAAAGAATGGAGTCTGGCTTGTTTAGCAGTATAGAATTGTGTGTATATATAGTGGTCTATTATTTTACTGATGCTGATTCCACAGAAAGTTTCAGCTAGCAATTCCCTCTCATAAATATAATTTTGATATTAATATAATGAAAGACTGATCATTTATAGTGACTTTTCAGCCTACAGGTATGGGAAAGATAAACAGAATAAAGGTAACTTAAAAAAGCTATAGAAACCCCCTTCTTCAGACCCAGAAAGTAGAAAAAGGCAGATTTCAAGATTGACTCAATAATGCCTCACAAGGTATTCTGCTTCTCAGTGGTGGCATCTGTGGTTACGTGCCCTGTTTTGGGTCAGTGGAGAATGCTGTATCTACATCTACAGAATTAATTATGTACAGGCATAAATAAGAAGCCTTTGGGGACAAACCTATTCTGGTAAGAACAACAAAAGTCCTGAATGCACACTGTAGCTGATATGATTTCTGCCAGGTTGCATACTCTCTCCCTTCTGGCCTTACAGAAGAGTGCTTGGGAGGATCAGATTTTTAGTTTTTGTTTTATTTTTACATTGTCTTATTGGTCTGTTGGTGGGGAAAACAGTAATTGAAAACTTTACGACTTCATCTTATTTTTTCCTCAAAACAGAGTATGTAAGGACTCAAACTTTATTGTTTCTGAGGAGAGTTTTTATAGAAACAATGACATGTATTGGTAAAAGAATGCATTTGCTGAATTACTGCAATCCCACTGAGGATTTCTGTAGGTATATGGATCTAACTAGACGGAAATTCTCTTGCATGTTGTCTTCTCTATCTTCTTCACTTTTGAGCACTGCTGAGCTGCTTGGGCCTCACTGTAGTCGCAGCAACCCCTCTCAATCTTGTTTTCAAATTCTGTGGATAAAATGCCACTTTCTCAGTGTGACTCTTTTGCGTCACAGTCCCTGAATAGGAATGTCTGGTTTAGCATCCTGCTTACTTGGCCATGTTTTAACATAAAGTTTGAAGACAGATAATGTCTTGTAATAATAAAAAGCTTAGCAGTATTGTCTGGAGATACCGTCTTTCAAGTTACACGGTTTGTTTGAATAAGAAGGGCTTGAGAGGGGACTTCAGCTGCTGCTATTTCTGCCTGTAACCAAACACACCTTCATCTAGCTTTGCATGATTATATAAAGAAACATTAACGTTGGATTATTGAAAAAAGTGCTCTTGCTTTCAGGATATTCCAGTTTATTAGCATCTGATTATGTGAAGGAAGGTTGTGGGAGAGGGGAATGAAAAATTTGGCAGATTGTGAATAAAATATATCAATGTCTAATGTGCTAAAATACACTTGTGTCACATTGAGAAGATAAAGGCCTCATTTGACTGAATGAGGTGGACAGGAATGGGGGAAAGTATGCATATTTTGTATATGACTACAGGAAGCTAAAGCAAGTAATGCACCCTTCATTTTAGTAATCATCCTTGAAACGTAAGAAGCTTCTTTTTTTTAAGGCTAAGGGCTTTAGCAAGGAATTAAGACTGCAGTAGCATGAACCATATTAGCTTTCTGCTTCTGGGAAGCTAATGAGCCAAATAGAACCGTATAAAACTACAAAATAATCTCACATTGCATTGTTCTGAGAGAGGCCAGAGAATGGTCTGATGTGGAGATGGCTAAACATCCTTTGTAAGCTGATACACAGTAATGGTAATTCCAATGCAGTTTCCTAAAAAGGAAAAAAAAAAAAAAAAAAAAAGTAAATTTAAAACAGAATAATAAAACCTCCCTGTAAAATTTACTTTTTGCTTTACACTTTAGAAATATGAGGTTGGATCAGGCTATTTTCCTGTTACACAGAAGTATCAACAACACTGAAAGCTTTATGCCTGTTCTTCCATAATGTGGAATGTTCCGTAGTGCTCAGGTAACCATCAGCATGAAAGGATCAGCTTCCACTCAAATGTTAGAATCTCTTAGGTCCTTCCTAGTGTTTTTTCCTCATTCCATGGAAGAGTTTTAAACTTACTTGCTTGGTGGCAAGGTGGGTTGAATAAACTGCCAATGGAGCAGTACAATGGCTTTAGTTGGGACTGATCCATAGGCTTTGCAGATTTCTTGTACATAATCAAGCTTTTGTAAAGAGCACTATTCTCACAGACTAAATATCTCTTATTTTGCTAGTGAGCCAAATTTATGGCTTTTTCCCATTGAAATGCAGTGTATGGAAGAACTTCATCTCCATTTTCAGTTTTGAAATCTGAATGCTGTTTTGTACAGAAACTAATTCTTCTTGTGAGTAATTGGCGTTTAGAAAAACAACAGAGTAAGATTTTTTAAAAATGTAATCTTTGTGTGTACCACTAATCATATTATTGACAAGAAAACAAGGATTTAAGAAAGAAGTTTATAAAGATCTTTTTTTCTCTTTGAGATTACAGTCAAAGGCACAGTGCCTCTTCTATAGCACCAAGTGTTTCAGAGATTAAATTTCTATCAATATAAGTTTTTTTTGTTTGGTTTGGTTTTCCCCTCTGAAAATTCTAGATGCTGAGATAAAAACAAATACAGTGAAAGCACCAAAATAGGATTGCTGGAAATGCAGGGAGAATAGAGCTCTGGAGGAGAAAGAGCTAGGAATTAGGTTAATCTCCAAAAGATTGTGTAGTCACGTTGTTTGAAGTGCCAGTTCTGCACAAAAGAAGCCTTTACCTCTTGGAGCATTGTGATTACTGGCCTAGGAAGTAGCCTAATTCTGAAGCTTCCTGAGCACTCACCAAAAATTACTCTGACTCGAAGAAATCCTGAACACGCTTAGATCTTGCATCAGAATAGGATAAAATAGGCCAAAAGGATTTTCTTTTTTATTTTATTCTTTCACTCACATGGAAGAGGAGAACTACTTTGAGCAGCCAGAACTAAAATTAATTAACCAAATGGGGCCTAATTATTCTTGTTTATAGACAAAGTTCAGGAGACATTGACTGATAAAAAGGATATAGAGGGAAGGTAAATTAAGCTCAAGGAGTACTTATTATCAGATTCTGCTTATTCTGCTAAATATGGCTGTAAGATTATTGACAATCACATTTTTAAGCAAATGGAAACTAGGTGAATTAGCAAATGAGGTTTGTTTTGACATTTTGTGTGCATCTTTTGACTTCATGTAACTTGGATACTTACTGTGTTCTGATTTGGTTTGGGTTTTTTTTTCCTCTATTTTTTTTTTTTTTTTTTGGTTTCTTTTTTTCTCAATAGATACTGAAGGTGTAAATGGAAGAGAGGAATCTGTGAACCTTAATGATGCTGATGAAGGATTTTCATCAGGAGCTTCCCTCAGCAGCCAGCCAGTTGGGACCAAGCCTCTATCATCTGTATCCCAGAAAGGCAGCTTAAGGAAAACAGCAAATGGGCATTCTGCTAAGGATAAAGAAACATCTTCTGCAGCAAAATCTAACGAGAGCCCTCGAGATTCAGTAGCTCGGAAGCAGTACGTGCACCAATCTGCTGACCTTGGTGCAGACATAATTGAGATGACACCTACTAAGAAACACCTCAGCCTGCCTGCTGGGCAGGTGGTGCCAAAAGCCAACAGTTTGAACCTAATCAGGACTGCCAGTGCTTCCTCCAGTAAATCATTTGACTATGTGAATGGCAGTCAAGCAGGTTCAAGTGTTGGAGCTGGTACAGAGGGTGTTACCAATCTAGCAGCTGGCAACACCAATCGGTTTTCAACTATCAGCCTACAGGAGGACCGACTAGGCCAAGCTGGGGAAGGTAAAGATCTCCTTCCCCCAGTAGCTCCCCTAACAAAGCAGTCTCGATCTCCAAGTTTTAATATGCAACTAATATCCCAGGTCTAACTTTTACTTCCTTCCTTAGGACTCCCTCTTTCCTCTTAATCCCCAGGCAAGTTCATCTTTTGTCAAAGTATGAACCATCATCCCACAGTGTAAAAATACTGACTGTTGTGATCCTGTTTGATTTGGTTTAGCTATTATAGTGTATTACTGAAACAGCAATAATTCCTCCCTCACCTTCATCCTCCCTCCCACCTTGTAAACATGGTTGTGAAGCAGTATATGATGTACTGTATGCCTTTTTCCATGCCTTCCTTTCTCCTTGGGTGATGTGCAATCCATTGTAGGCTGATCAGTCCCATTTCGACACTGTGAGACTGGAGACAACGGTGGAAATGGTGAATGTGATCCCTATGAGATGATGCTTTGGCTTTGTTAAGAAATAGAAACGGGTTTGTTATCTCAGTCTACAGTACTGCAAAGACTACTGGATCATGACTTTTCTTTCTCAGAACCAGGAGTGCCTCAGAGATTCTAGTGTGACTTTGGACCTCTCTGAGTCTGTGCAATCAATTCTGGGGAGGGGACTGTCATTGCTGCTCCTGGCTGGTTACTGCACTTTTCCATTAGAATAGTTTTTCTTGCTTCCCACAGTCTCTCATCCCAAAAGCTTTTGATGTTCAGCAACTGAGACATGACTATTAACAAGTTGTTTTCCCTTAGAAAATTCTAAGTAGATAATGTAGGTTACAATGCACTTCTGGTGGTGTTGTAGCCATATGTAACATTACATGTCTTCCCCTCCAGGACACAGGGTCATTCTGTGTATAGACTAACATTTAGATAACAGCATGCTGTTAAAGTGATCTGGTTTGTACATGGGAGGGAAACACTGATTTTCCAGGAATTCATGAGTAGCTCTGCTTCATTTTTGTTGTTGTTGTGAGGTGCTGATCACTGAATTGAAGATGTATTCGGGTAAAGAGTATTTCTCAGGCTGCTTTTCATGGTACCATGGCTGTTGGACACCCCTGCCCGTCTCAGCTGCTTTCTCAGTGTCCCTGAAGTCATTTGAAGAATCCTGCAGTCCAGGCAGACCATACTTTTAAGGGGCTGTGTCAGGAACAGAGACAAGGGCTTGCTAGAAACACTGAAGCTTCAATGTGAAACTTTTCTAGAAACACCATTTGTTCAAAGGTATACTGATAGTGGTTTTTCCTGGAAGGATCGCACTTCATTGCCTTGGTATATGTAATCTGTTGAGGTTTTTTAAGCTATGGTATTGGGTTGGCCTACTCTAGAAAATTCAGAACTTAAAACATTGAGCCAAGCTTTGAATGTATATGACTGGTGTATGGGCACTGGCTGGTACTTACGCTAGAAAATAGCGCTTAGGAGCACATTTCTTGTTACACAGGAGAATGTTATTCTCTCTCCATCTCTTGTCTCTCTCTTCTTGGATTGCTAGAGAGAGAAGGGAAAAGTTAATCCTAAATGTTTAAGTCATGTATGGTATCCTGGAAGTTTACAAATTGTAAAACCACAAGAGTTACGATCTTCATATGGGCACTTTGGTTTCACTGTCACTGTGAAGGATAAACATAAGCAGTTAGAAATAGCAGGCTGTTGTTGAGTAATAGTCTTTATGAAATTCAAGATGATGACATGACATTGCATTGCTGGTAGTTGCTTTCCTTTTTTTTTTTTCTTCTGAATCTCTCTTTCAAATAGAATTTTTTTTTTTTTAATTTACATTAAAATTAATTGAAATATTGTATGGGTTTTTCTGTGGTTTGACAAGTCACTTTAGTAGTCTAGTCTTCATATTTTACTTTTATAAAGTGAACTAAACAGCATCTGGACTAATGTAGAAATTCACCTAAAGAGTAAATAGGATCATCATCATAAAGAAAACCATGCAGTTTCTAAACTGAGGTTAATCTTTAAGGACTACCAGTCACACACAGGTGTAACTAAGGCGAAGTTGAGATTAGGCTATGAGGCATTTTCTGTAAAAATGGCCAAAGCTGTGTATTGTTAAACTCATATTTATCTTGTAAAGTTATGCTGCTGCAGACAGTTGTAAGTCTTGGCTGAAAGTATAAAGTTTATATTTTGTAGAGACCATCACAAAGGAAATTCTGTTAAAGACTCATCACTCTAAATTGAAAAGGACCAAAAATTGCTTAAATCTTTGGGAAAGAAAAGTTCATGACTGTCATCTAATTTTATAAGAGTTACTTTATTTTAGTATTTTTAAAATAAAAATTCTGTGGGATCTCACACTATTAAGCTATTAGAGGAAAGTGAGACAGCTTAGTGACTTCGGATAGGGAAGTCAACTGTACATACATAATTTAGAACTTGTTAAAACTTTAGTCAAACTACCTTTTAAGATACTTTTTACAGATCTCATTTTGATGATGTGCCTTTTTGTTATTGTTTCATCTATTGTGTTTTGGTTCTTGTGTGTGTGTGTATGTATAAATACGTGTATACACATACACGCCTATCCTATATAAAGCTTTTTAAAGAGTTCAAATTTTTTTTCTGTTGAAAAACATCTTTTTTGCTGATGTGGTACGTTTATAACTTCTCTAAATTACCCATTTAGTACAATGTTTCAGTTGTGGGAACTTGTTCTGTTGTTTTTCAGACAAGTACTCTTTGGCATCTATCTTATGAAATAAGTCATCACTAATGTTTACAGATCAGCTGTAATCAGAGGCTTTGCCAGTGCTGTACATCTTGTTTATCATTAATGCTTCTAGATGTATCTCAAACTACACCAGGGTGTGTTAAGGTTGTCTCAAAACTTTGTACACTGAAGTTCAGTATACTTCAAAGTACTGTGGCAGAAATAAAATTGGAAGAGTCTGGGATATGGGTTGAGGGAATAATCTGCTAGCTTCCTGATAATATATGCTAAGTTCTACACAAAGTACTAAATATGCCTAAATTTTCTGACACCGGTGGAAAATATTTAAATCTCTTTATCCTGAAATCACTCTACTGTGTCTTCTTTTAGAACATTTGATACTTGATTTGAGGCACTAGATTTAGATTTCTGGAGCACTTCAGTGCAACTGCAGCATTATCAAAGAAAGTCAAAAAGCAGAACACCATTTTCCCATGTGTATGTGCACATGCGTGCGTATACATGGGATTCTTTGGTGAGGAAGAGGTACTATATTTTGATGTGTATATACATTTAAGTAGGGATAAATGAATTATTTCTTGATACACTTTTTTACCACATCACAGTATGCTGCTATTTTGCAACTCATTTTGTTGGAATTTATAATTTTAAGAAAAGGTAAAATGTTAGGATTTGTAACTCCAGCCTGACTATCCTTTTCAGGGGTTTATAGAAAGCAGCTTTTTGGTTGAATGATCAGTTGTTTTTTTCATCCTGCAGGCAGCAAAAGTGATGAAGTAAAAGTAAATGTTGCAAAATGACAGTTTTCATTGCTGTATTATCCTTTTAGTTTTCATTTGGAGTCTCTGTATGTCACTGTTCATTTTAAATGCAGATTTCTTTGAACACCCTTTCTGATGCGAATTGGCGAAAGTTTTTGACAGCGTACTTCATTCTGTAACACCGAACATCATGTTGCAGCCAGTAAGCATTAGATCTAGTATTTGTAGTTTGCAAGTGTGTTGGTCTTAAATGCATTTCCAACATACTTCTGCTAGCTTTAACATAATGAAAAATATCTGTTTTTACATCAAAATAGTGAGAAAAGTTGCTTTCTGACAAAGTATTTATTTGCACTACTTACGAATACTGGAGTTTACTGGGACGGGTTTTTTTCTCACCGTGTGAGGTTTACTTGTGTGTGGGTAGGTACATACGTTTGTCACATGTTGACAATCAATTGCCTCAACTGTGTGTATACTGTATGTAAATATGAACATATTTTTCAAGATTAAGGGGGAAACCTGTATCTTAATGGTGGCAAAGCTACTCTGTAGTATGATGACCCCAACTCTATACCCTTTTTAGTCCCCAGATACTAAGTGGTTAGTGTTCTTGGAAAATTTTGCTCCAGGGAAATTTTCCTCAATATTTAATGTATAACATGATCAGAGATTTATATTTTGAAAAATTAATTTTTGAATACACAAATCTATGCTGTGGCTGTATTTTAACCTAGGAGTTTGAACTTGTTCTATTTTATCATGAAACAATGGCTATCTCTTAAGTGTCCAGTTGTTTACTTTTGGTCACAAACCAGAATTTTTTGTTTATCTTGGCTTACAAATTAAAATTAATTTGAAGACTAAGTGAGAACCAAGAATAAATTTGTGAGTAAAATCATAAAATGCAAGCAGTGCAGACTACATATTTTATTTATAATCCTGGAGGAGGTGTAGAAAATATAATGGAACATGTTTGAATGAAAGGTATGTACTGCACACAAAGCAAAAAAATGGTTCTGATGTTAGTAAATGTTATAATCTCATCCTTAAATTCTACAATTCTCTCACTGCCAAAGATACTGCTACCTTGGTATGTTTAATATAGCATTAAAGCCATTAGTTAGGTCTTACTTGTAACAGCTGTTTGCATCGTAAGAATAGTTTGCATCAGAAGAATAAACATGCCCCTTTTTTTATTTAAGTTTCTTGTCTAGGATGATTGCAAGACTAAAGTTGCAAAATACCACTCCTTTCCAACCATGGTAATCAAAGAAGCCTGTGTACAAATTCCCTCTACTTGCATTGCATAGTTGGTTTATATCAAATTGTTCAATATTTTATATTTTCTTTGGTATCTAAAATACTGCTTGTTTCTAGCATATGGGCCTTAATCTCTCCTGAACATTTTTTCAGTTTGTTTTCCCACTGACACTTAAGATAAAACTTTGCTGTGGAGAGCTTTTCTGTAGGTGATTCAGGGTAACAAATCATGACATACATGGGTACTGTAACAGTGAATACATGTATCACTCTGTCAAAATTTGCAGGTCATGACCAGCTGAAGAGTCAGTGGATTTTGCAAGACTGATTGGTACATAGGAGGATTTCTACATAGTCTTTATTAAATGTTATTTAAAATAAAACGAATCTTGGAACAAGATTTTAAAACAACAGCAAACCACTTCAGACAAACTTGCCCTAGTAAGTTTGGCCAGGTGTAAAGACCCGTGATATTAAAAGTGCAGCAGGAAGCTGTAGAAGTCAAAGGGTACCTTAACAGCTTCCAGAAATGGATTTAGTAAAAATTTGTCCTATGTTATTTGCCTGTAATAGAGAGGTAATGAAAGAATTACATTTGTTTTGCTTCCATTCTTTTATTTTTCTCCAGGGTACCCTCCTCCTGGGGTATTTTGTTTGGTTTTGTTTTTTTTTTTTTTCCCCTTTGTTTTTCCTTTCTGTGTTCATCATTTTACCAAAGGTAGTATCTGAGTGACCAAATTAATTAAAAATGGGTCCATAAATTATCCCTCCTTTCATAAAGGATTAGTAAGGTATTCAGGGAAGGGCTGTTGATGGGAACAGATGTATAATAAAACTTTGTGTCTGTACGGTAAAATCTTCCCCTACGTTTTAGCTTGTGCATGATGAGCAAAGTGAAGAGATCGAGTTGTATTAATTACTCGGTTGTGAGCTCCCAGTGGAGAACTCTTTTAAAACAAATGTTGACTCTTGAAAAGATGATTAATAACTCATTAGAATGTGGCATAGAATTCACACAGGCTTTTTGGCTTAGAGGGTAGAATGGTTAGGGGAGATTTCTGTTCAGGATTATCCCCTAGTAAAATGATTTTACGGTGCTTTGTCGTGGAAACGTCCATACAAATCAGCAGTGGATCCCATGTGTTTGAGTCCTCATCCTCCCCAGCGGAGAATCATAAAGCTAATTATAAAATGGGGGGGAAGAAAGGCATGAATGAAGCAACATTTTACCTTTTGTTCTAAAATAAGGAGGCCTTGGGAGTGACAGAACAGTGTCAATATTCAGTATTTCTTTCTGTTTAGACAGTTATTGTTGTGCTGGACTTTCATGTTATTAGTTTATGAAAAATGCAAGTAGTAGAAACTTTGTGGCTTCAAGTATACAGTAGATGTGAGTTAACAATCACTCAGGATAAACCAACTTGTCAAAGTATTAATAGATTTCTAGTACTGGAGTGTGTCTGTGTTTCTGTGTGGCAGTGTTCAATGATTACTTTGAAACAAGACTTCTTATTGTTTTCTTGCAGATAAGTACTTATGGGATGGGTATTACTAGCTGTTTATTTATGGAAGAATACTACATGATTAAATAAAAATGTTAAATGACTTAATTTTTCCATATCAAAGATTCCAGGAAAAAGCTAATAAATATTTTTAATCAGATACTCTGAATGCATTTTAGATTTACTGTGCTGACTTTTATTTCCTATTAAAAAAACCCAAGAACTAAATTGAGGTACCCTATGCTGCATATTTGTAAATTTCTAATTCCTGTACTTTACAATGAATCTTTTGATCTGTTTTTGTCCTTGCAAGAATACAGGATATGCCATCAATTTTACTAGCAAAAAGAAACATTCTGCAAGGGTTAAAAGATTATTTTCTTACTTTTTTCTGTCATACCAGGCTTGTTTCTCTGAACTAAGGTTTCTGAGGATTTTTACTACTTCAGCATTACGTAATCTTATCTCTGTCATTTAAGAAGCATAAGCAGCAAGTAGCCTACTTCTTGTGGACAACTAGACTAGGTGGAAAGGACATGGAATTAGTGATGTGAGCAGGTATTCAGAAGGGTAGCTCTGCTTGCTGGTATGAACCCCAGATGTTCAAGATTTGGTACTGGTGAAGGACTAAACCAAATAGGTTTTAAATAACTGTGACCTCTGATGTATGATGTCCTTTAACCTAAGGCCAGAGAAAATCTTCATTCTTGGACCTGAAGATGGCATGTATTGAAGATCATGTTATTGGTGCATGTAAGCCATTATTTAACTGTCTTACTGAGCTGGTTAATGCTGTTGACTGTTGTTGAAATGTGAAATGTAGTTAGTATTGACTTTGTAAATACCTGCCAGAGATTAAATATAATTATTTTAAATCATTGTAAATAGAGATGTATAAAACTCGACAAAATCTGCAATGCAGAAAAAAATATATAAAGATGTTAAATAAATATTGTGCTGTTTCTGAGCAAGAATGAATATTTTGTGAATTGCCTTCATTATGGGTTTTTTGGGGTTTGGTTTTGTTGGGTTAAAATTCTAATTTACGCTACTGCGGGTGTGTAAGGCAGGCTTTCGTAGCTCAGACACGACCAAGGGAGCGTCTGGGGCGGGAAACAGCCGCCGAGGCTCCATGTGAGGTTACTTGGCCTCCGAACGCCTTTGCAGAACCGCAGGCAGAGCTGTGCCGGGGCGGTCTTTCAGGAGAGGGCTCTGCCCCGGGAGGAGGGCAGGAGCGGGCGGGTCCAGCGCGGGACTCAAGGCGGCTTCGTGTCGCCATGGCAATGCCGGGCGCCTGCCCGCCTGGCAGCGGAAGTCCCGCCCTCTCGCCCCTCCCGCCGGCGGGAGGTGGGTCGTGAATGAGCGCCGCACATTGGCCGAGGCACCGGTCACTCAAAACGTGAGGGCGACGATCAGCGTTCGCCCTCAGGGCGGGCGCTGGAGTCGCCCAATTGTGACATGTGAACTTGCTTCCGCCTTCTGCTGCCGGCGCAGGAGGCGGCCTGGAGCTCCCGGCTAAGCGGCAGCGGAGCGGGAAGAGGGCAAAAGCCCGAGGCCCGGTCCCAGGCACTACGGAGGGCGGCACCGTGACCGGAGGACAAATTCCGGCGGTGCCTGCCGCCTGCCTCCGTCCACGCTTTGCTGCAGCGCCATCTGGTGGCTGGGCCTACGTGGCTGATCCGGGAGTGTTTTCGCCATGAGCCAGTCGGCGGGGAGAGGCAGCGGCGTCTTGGAGGTGAAGTTCGTGCCGGACGAGGATGTCTTGAAGCACATTATTGACGATGCAGGTACAGCCGGGCTGGAGCAGCGTCTCGCTGCTCCCAGGGCCCTGGGAGAGGAGCCCGAGCCGCCGCGGCGGCCTTCGGGGAGGGAGCCCTTCTCCAACAGCTGGGGCAGAAACGCTTTGACCGAGCGGCAGGGAGGACGAGCCTTCAGTGTTACTCCCTTCCTCCTGCCTTTTCCGCATGTATTTCTGTCCCCTCCCCGACACTAAGAAAGGCACTCAGCTGGAAGCGGCGTGGATACCGGCTCTCGGTCCTAACTTTCCTGACAGCCAGGGAGGCGGTGCACAAGTGGCCTGGCTAACGTCCCGACGCCCGATGTGGTTACACGCATACAGAATAAAGTCAGAACGAGGTTTGAGGTGGCTGCTACAGGAGTCCTTTGCTGTAATTTTGAGTACTTTTTAAGATTTGGAATCTCTGTGGAGATGCTTAAAAACTGCCTGTAGAAGGCACCGAGCACCCTGATCTGACTTTGTTGTTGGTCCCGCTTTGAGGCGAGGGTCAGACAGATGGTCTCCTGAGGTGTCTCAGCCTAAATTCTACCTTGAGTGTATTGACGTCCTATAGGGCAGATATTTTCCTTGTTCCCCTTTGCTAGGGAAGATAGGGGTGTCAAATACCATCTGCTGTGCATGCAGTTTGATACTTTTGTGAGTGACTGTCAGTTCACCCAAGGTGTGTGCTGCAGTGGGTATCTTCTCAAGGACTGCAGGGGCTAGCTTTTGTGATAAAGGAGGGCCCAGAGGCTGTAGGCTCATGTGGCCACCAGGGCACAGGCCTGTTTTACTGGGATGTCTCATCAGTGTTGTTTTGTGATTTGGACAACAGGAATGGTCTCTGCAGTTAGCTGTGTGCTACTACAATGGAAATAATGTAATAGCAGGAGGTTAAAACTTCTATTGCAATCCCAGGTATTAAAGTACGGAAGGACAGGACTCAAATGACACTCAGTGCAAAGAGATTTGTGAAGAAACTTGAGGATATTTCAAATGATGAAGCTCAAGAGATCCTGGAAGAGAAGAACTATGTTGCTGCTCTTGGAATAGGTGCTCAAGGTATTTGCAGGGAAAAACCTAACACAGTTGTGACTTCAGGAGATTCTTGCAGTCTCAGGGTTGTTTAATGTTGATGAAACTGCTTTTGAGGGCTGGCCAGCTCTAGCTGGTAACAGGAGAGGATAATGATTCTGAGGTTTTATTGTATTTGTTTCATAACACCTGCAATACAAAGAGTCCTTTGAGCCAAAGAGTAAAATGTTTCATTCTGTTTTCTTTGGGTTGGGAATATGCCAGCTCTTCTTAATGAGCTACAAGTAACACTTGTTTTCACAGATCCAATGGGAAATGGCTCAACTGTAAGCGGTGGTGAAGTTTATACATTCCAGACTCCCAGACGCTCTAGCAAAATGTCAGAGTTGGGTATGTTTTCATCTTTGTTCATTCATTCTTGCTTTGGCTATGGTCTTTTTGTGAGCACTGAACATGATTTCTCACTTGCTTTTAATAAAAATATATATCTGGAATATTTCAATAATGTTAATCTGGTTCTGAAACAGTTTTCCTCAGAAGCAAAAGCATGGGGCTAGGACAAAGCAAAGGCATGGGGGGGGGGGGGAAGAAAAATGCAGATAATTAAAAAATGCATAACAAAAAGTAGAAGTTTCTTAATACTGGGAGAAAGTCTGTGTGTAAGCACCAAAGGATGGCAAGAGTTTCATTTGTGTAACTTGGAAGGATATGACAATAGTTCATGTAGCAAAGGGTTGGGGGAAGTGAAAAAGGGGCAGTATTAGCTTTGTGTGTTTGGGGGTTTCCACTCAGAGTGTGCTTGTTAGGCTAAGTGTGGACTTAGGAGAAGCAAGCAGAAATTGGCAGTTCTGGAGAAGGTTAGCTATTACAATTCAAATAAGATGCTTGAGGCTTGCTGCTGCTATGTTTCTCCTCACCGATTTCTGTACCTCTTCTCCCCTGAGCTGCTGTGGTGCCTTGGAAGTTTGTGTTTCTTACACTCCTTTCTACAGCAGTGTGGGTTTTACTGGTACTCCCATCTGGAACCAGTTTTGAAACTGAGGCGAGTCATACAATGGAAGGCTAATTTTCTTGAGGGATTGTTAGCAGGTGGGGGGGGGGGCTTCCATTTTCAGATCAGTGAATCAGCTTCAGCTTGAGCTCTTAAGTAGTAGAAAGAGGTAAGCAGAATACAAAAACCTACCTGGGAACCAATGTATTTGCTTTACCTGATGCACTGTCCAGTTGAGAACATGTGGTCTCCTAGGGAGCAAACTATGCTTTGTCTATGCCTCCACTGTACTTGGAAAATGAATTATCTGAGGATAATTCAGCCTTTGAAAATTTTTGTTAAGGATTGCATTCACTATTAGGGTTAGGGGAAAAGAAAAAGTATCTGGTGCACTTCCTGAAATAGGAAATTATTATTTAGAGAGTGTTTCGAGGGTATGGCTCCATGGGTGACTAGCTAGAGCTGGGAGTTTTGTACCTCACATATGAAACTTCTTCCCTTCCTCATTTTTCCTACAGCCTCTGAATTAGCCCAGACACCAGGACAGTATGTTGAACCCAATTACTCTAAGTGCCCTGAGAAGACAGTCAAAACACCTCAAAGCAGCAGTAAGTCCTGTGACACTTTGGGGAACTGAAGCTAAGTGAGTGGGGGCTATGTTTCTATTTAAGTGGTAGAGCAGATGCTTAAGTGCTGGCTTCTGTCATGCTTGAATATTCTGGTCAGCTGAACATTTTAGACTGAAGTGTTTCATATGCAGGGCCTCTGGTTCACCAGTGGCAGATCTTTTATTCTGCCCTGTTGGTGTAGAGAAAATGAGAACTTCCCTCTCATCTGTTGCTGTGATACTTGATGATTCCTTTGTGTTCAACAAAATGTTTTCACTTCAGAGAGTTATGAGCAGGGCTGATGAGCCCAGGTAGGCTTGATGGGTAGGATTGTGTGGGTGCTCATGTGTAAATTCACACTTTATTATATGACATTGAAGCACTCCTTGCTATAAGGAGAAATACAGATGGGGGAAGTTAGTGCAAGTCATCACTGACAAGGGCACGTTACTTTGTGCTCAGAAATAGAGTCTTATGTGCATAAGGAGAAGACATTAGCTCATTTTCCAGCCTCTTTCCTCTTCCTGATGGCCCCACAAACCTGTGACCAGAATTAAAAGCTGCCTTTTGTGGTGATAACATTGACTGTCTTTGTTCTCTCCTTGCATACCTGTAAAGAACTAGAGGCTTTCCTCAAAGGATTAATCACCCATGGAGATGATATTCTGATGCAGTATTCCTTTGAATGCCTATTTTTCTAATAGACCATCTTATGCCACTGTTGAAATAATGCAGTATTCTGAACAATGCTGTTTCTTGTCTTTCAGAACGTTCAAGTTCAAATAAAGTTCAGCAGAGGGTGAGTGATGACTGCCTTGCTTGAGTTTTGTCATTGTTGGTTTTGTTTGTGGGGATGCTGTTCACTTTTAAGCCTTGAACTGACCAATTACTACAGTTCTAGAAAGGAAGGACCTTGAAAAACCTCATCCACACCTCTCTCCTGAAATAACCAGGCAGGAGTAACTCAAGTGAGAACCAGTGCTACCATTAATCAGTACCATGGGATTTGGAGCTAATTAGTTTGACAGCTTAATTAGAAAGGATGGAGACTATTTCCTTGCATCCCACAAATGAAAATGTTAGACAATCCCTTAATATGCAGTTAAACTCATAGCTTTCTCATCAAAGAAATCTTATCTACTTGGATAAGATTAACAAAAGTGTTTCCTAAGTATTGCAGACATGATCTGGTGTCAGAGTTGGGGTTGTGCTTTCTGTGTATGTAAAGAAGATGTGCCACTGCAACCTGATGAGCTCAGGCAGCTTGGCTATTTGGCCATGCTTCTTCTGGTCTTAGTATTCTGAGTGGTCTTCTGTCGTTCTGGTAGTTGTTTTCATAGTGGACTTCCAAATGACTTTGACTAGAGAGTGTGATGTAGAAGATGGGGAATCAAAACATTCCTGGCTTTTCTTTGCTTTGGTTTTATTCTTCTTGAGTGGCTGAGACTGGCGTCTTGACTGGAGATTTCAGTTTTCTACCCTCCACCTCCAGACATTAGTTGAAAGAATTAAACACCTTTTGGAACCTGTTCCTACCCACTTCTAGCTCTGAACAGCAAAGTAAGAATTCTCCATACCCTTGTCTCTGCTGTACCAGTTTCTCATGGGCTGAAATAGCTTGGAAATGTAACCTGATTCTACTCTTTGCTTGGCAGAGGGATGTTTCTTCTTCTAATGCATGTTTCTTCTTTGCTGTTACAGAGTAAAAAGAAAGAATTTATCTCTACCACACCTTACAGACTCAGAAAGAGACTGACAGGTAAAGAACAACCTTTGCAGTCAGTTCCCACAGACACTGAGGAGGGGATCTTATTAATGCTTAGAAATACCTAAAGGTCAGGGGTCAAGAGAATGGGTCCAGACTCTTTTTAGTGCTGCCCAGTGATGGAACAAGGGGTAGTGGGCACAAAATAGAACACAGGAAGTTTCACTTAAGCATAAGATAAAACTTCTTTATTTTGAGAGGGACAGAGCACTGGAACAGGCTGCCCACAGAGGTTGGGGAGTCTTCTTATCTGGAGACTTTCAAAACCTGCTTGGACATATTCCTGTGCAACCTGATGTAGGAGAACCCACTTTAGCAGTGGGGTTGGACTAAATGATCACCAGAAGTCCCTTCCGACCCCTACTATCCTGGGATCTTGTGTTCCGAGGACAGCATTTATCTTGGTGGACTTCTGTCTGCAGTAGCGCTCTGACTGAAGCAATCTGATTGATTCCGCAGTATAGAAATATCCTCAAGGAAGTCTATGTAGACCTTTTCTCTACAATACTTAATTAAGGGGTGGAAGGGTTAGAAGCATGAAGTTGTGGAACTTTGGTAACATGATCAGAAGAGACAAAACTCTCAGTAACTGTGTTGACATGTAAGTCTGGCAGTGTTACCTGAGCCAAGTCAGGAATTTTTTGGTGATGGCTGAGACATTCATGGTAAAGTGTTTCCAATAACTGGTTTGCCATATGTCCTCAGAATGAATGCAGAGGAGAGTTTAGTGTGCAGCATTTAATACTCTATTTCTTCTTTTGTGTTGAGAGACCAAGACTGAGACAGAATCCATTTGTGCTCTATTAATCAGCACTGCTGACAGGTCTTTTACAAAATGTTCTTTGCAGATTGTGACCCAGAAGATACTCACCTGGCATGACTGGCATTTGGGAAAACTGATGTAGAGATGATAAGAGAAAGGGGGAATTCCATTGTCCATTTTTAGTCACTTTTTATGGTATGATTGTGTTTCTTAGTTGGTATGAAGGAGCAAGCTTTAGTAAATAATTTGTGAGCCTAGGACTGGTAAAGACATGCAAAAGGCTATGTGTGCTTGCAGTCCTCTTAAACACTGATTTTACTTTTCTGTGAAATGTATTTAGCTACCATATGTTTGGAAAACATCTAGAGAGTGTATGTGAGAGAACAAGATGGTGCAAAACATATTCTGTGTAAGAAGGTGTTGCTTGCTTTTAACCTTAAAATTATGCTCTAGTTGCAGATCCCTATTTAGAAAGTGAGAGTGAATACTCTGCTTCCTGCTCAGAGGAGGAGGATGAGGAAGACCATAAAGAATCCAGCACTCTTTTATCAAGTCAAAAGACCCCAGCAAAAACTAAAGCTGCATCTGTCCCTCCTCCCAGAAACATTCTAGCCAAAAAAATTAAGGAGGACAAAATGGTGAGTGAGAAGAAAATATACTTCTGAGCCTGCAAGTGTGAAGGGACGTGTAGTGGCAATAAGTTGTCAGTGACCACACCTAACTGTGGGGAAGAACTGGTAGTTTAATTTCAAATCAAACAAGCTGGGTTGGCTTTTGCTGTTCTTCTGAGCAATCCCTGTTAGACAGGCATCATGGGAGTGTATGGACTAGTCCAGTCTGTATCCCCAGAAGCTCCAGAGGGAGAAGTTCTAACATGTTCATGAAGTGGGACATGTACAGGATGAAGAAACTGACTCCTATAGCACCAAAAGAAGCATGCATTGCTTTCTAGCTTGGATTTCACCTTTGTTGTCCAATTTCCTTCCAGCACAAGGGATGGGGATCCACATTCCCTTAGATTACTCTGTTCTGCTATCTCAGAATCTCTTTTCTGTCTCTGTCTTCTGCCTTGTTTGGCAAAATGCTACTGTAGAAACCATTTTTACAAATATCTTCTAGTTTTCTATTCAGCTTCACTCCATGTCTCATATTGGCCATCCTTAGACGTGTGGTTCATGGGAGAGGGGTAAATTGACAGCAGAAGTGTGGTTGATCTTTCTGTCTGTTTTTAGAGCAACCTGGTGGAGGAATACTTTGAAGCTCACAGTAGCTCTAAAGTTCTTACTTCGGATCGAACGCTGCAGAAGTTGCGGAAAAAAAGATTGGATCAGGTACACTTCATAGTGAGCCACACAGCTCCCAGAGAGTTTTCATTTCTTTGAACATTTCCCTCATCAAAATTCCCTAACGTTGCTATTTTTACTTTATTTCTGCTGATTACATTCTCAGTGGTAAGACTCATTTTGGTAGCATTTTAAGCATTATGTTCCCTGCTGCTGCTTGGAACAGGGACAGTACCCAGTCTGAGCCTGGGACAGTAGGTGAAATACAGGGAGCAGGCTCTATCCCGTGAGCAGATAGTTAAAAGCTGCAGTTACCAGATGTCACGGTCCGTGCAGAGGACTCGTGATGGTTTGTTACTGTGATCTCAAAAGTGCAAAAACTCAGGTGACCACGGCAGGGGATTCACTTCAGTCACCAGCAAAACTTTATTGTTTGACCATAAGATGGCACACAATAGGTAGGGAAAAGTGAGAGGAGAAAGGGGAAAGGTAAAATAAAGTGAAAAGAGAGAGAGGTTTATAGCTACCACCAATGTGAGGGTCCAAAGACATATCTCTGGTCGTGGGTCCAGTCCTGCTGGTCCTTCTGATCCTTTCTTGATCCTGGTGGGGAAAGCTCTCCAACTCTCCTTGCTAGGACATCTTTTATAATCAATTTCACACCTGGTAGTGTCCAAACTCTGCCTCTCTCCCTCATGCCACCCACAAGTAAGGCTTCCACTCATGCCCTAGGAGGAGTAACCAAAGTGTGGTCTGGGCCTAAGGAGGCATGTCCAAGGCAAGGTCTGCCTTGGAGGTTTGTAGCTTTAGGCCACGAGTTGTGTTTTTGTGTTACAATGACATTATAATGAGCAAAGTTCACTAAAGGTTCGTGGTTCCCTTTTGGCAGCAGTTATGGTTCTTTGTTCCAAAGGAATAATCAGGGACAGTGGGGCCATCCACCATACTTGACAGGTACAGATGGCTGGTGCTAGGTACCCTCTTCCCATAGGACCTGCTCCTGCATGTCCATGGAGACCGCATTCCATTGTACGGGCTCAGTAAATCATTGTGCAGCAGGCCGCTGCAAACACATGATAAGATGTTAGCCTGAATGTTAATCCAAGTCTTTTTGGTATACCAGGTCTTGACTCCTGATGACAATGATGAGACAGATAATGCTCCTTACACCAGTTTGCTTTTGAGGGAGGAGAGAAGGAAGAAGGAGAGCTGTAGACACCTGCTTCAAAAACTGTTGCCAAAATAGCATTTTTTGTCAATAAAATGCTATGGGGAATTTCAAGCTGTCTTGACTAGTTGTGTGTAGAGGAAATGGAGAACCCTTTTCATCTGACCATTATTGCGTTGAGCCACATGCAGGACTGGGACTAAATTTTGTCACTTAGTTTGTGAAATGTGCTTTGTCCCCTTTCAGTTCCTAAGATACAGGAATGGTCTAATTGTGGTGACTGAACTGCTTTATTTTTTTTTCCGTGTGGCAGGGCTTTTTTTCCATGTGACAGTTCAAAGCAAGCAGTCTCACCCTAAAGAGATAGGTACAAAAGGACAGGTGCCAGGGAAATATGTAAAATATGTGGAGCTCTCCTGTCTATTGTCCTGACTACTTTTTACACCCATCTGTGTTTTAAAAAATGGCATCTATGCAGATTGCCTGATACCTGCTGTTCTCTGGAATTGCTACCCAGAGAAACATCTGGATTTTAAACAAGTTCTTTCATAACAGTTCTGGAAGGAAATGAAGGTTCTCAGTAGTAAATCTACTGCTGGCTACAAAGAAATTGAAGGCTTGGCAGTTCTGTCTCGCAATGTTTTATGTTTGTCTGATAACACTGCAGCTGTCTTTGTGCTCTTTCCAGAGTAAACTGTCTTAATGCAAGGGAGTGGAAAGCAAAGCTGTTAAAATTGAAAAGGGAGTAGTTTTTGATGCAGGTTGTGATGCTACTGTGCTGTCATCCCAGCATATCTTTAAAGCTAAATTAATCCTTTGATTCTTGATGCTTCTGAAATACCTTTTTCTACATTTAGCTGTCAGATGCAAATGATTTCCTTTCTGCTGTGTTTCTTTTTTAAGGTGATTTGTGAGTATTCCCTTGTAGTGACAAACATGTCAGTTGGAGCCCTTGTTCCTGTGGGGATGGTTGTGGTGTTGGTGTCTTCCTGGTGCAGTGTGTGGTGCTGTGTAAGCTCTGAGTGTGTCCATTAGTTCAGTTGTGTTTTTCCTGTATGCAGCAGGAGGAGATAAAAGACAGTATGATACTGGTTCTGGTTCTAGTTTAGCTGCCATTTCCCATTATATGGTTGCTTAATCTCTGCCTTGTTTCTCCAGTAGCAAAACTGTGCTTAGAGGAGTCGTTATGTTTGGAAAAAAACAAACTATAGCTGAGTGCCCTGTCAGTGAAAACTATTCTGGTCCCTAACAAGAGAGCCTACTTAGAAGGGTATTTGTAAGGATTCCAGATACATGTCTTGTTTATCCTCAGCTTTGAATGACTGTCATCTTCTCTTCCTCACACAGCAAACACTGCATGATCTTTTGAGAAAAGCTCCCCTTGCCTATGAAGATGAAATCAAAATGCTAAACCAGCAACATGAAAATCTGTTTTCCAAGTGGATGCTGCAATTACAGTAAGTATCCAATGACAGACACTGAATAAGCCTAACAATCGGGCACTGCCAGTAAACTTGCCCTCATATCAACCATATTCTGTGGATAAGTTAAAGAGTGACTTTTCTTCTCTGATTAGTAATTTAAAATTAGGTGACAATAATTTAGTACAGTGTTTCCTGTACAGCAATTTGTATCTGACTGAATTCTTGAACTGAAAGCCTGAACTGAAGTGAGGTTGCATTCCGCCTGGCTAGTTTGTCTGTGCCTCTGTAAACCAAGCTAGAGGGCATTCACAAACAGGGAACATAAGTAATGAGAAAATGAGGAATGTGACTGATGAGGAAAGTGTGCTTTGTGAACAGCAACATACTTAGTAGTGAGTAGTCCACCACTGCCGTCTTTAGGATGTGGCTCTCATCAGTGATGTAGCAGATAACTTTGCCTGTAGTACCTAATAATCAATACAATACAATACACCAGGTTGGAAGAGACCTTCAAGATCATTGCGTCCAACCCATCAAACAATCCAACCCACCCAACAACTAGACCATACAGCCAAGCACCCCATCAAGTCTCCTCCTGAACACCTCCAGTGAAGGTGACTCCACCACCTCCACGGGTAGCCGATTCCAATGGCCAATCACTCTCTCCATGTAGAACTTCTTCCTAACATCCAGCCTAAACCTGCCCTGGCGCAGCCTGAGACTGTGTCCTCTTGTTCTGGTGCTGGCTGCCTGGGAGAAGAGTCCAACCTCTGCCTGGCTACAACCTCCCTTCAGGTAGTTGTAGAGAGCAATAAGGTCACCCCTCAGTCTCCTCTTCTCCAGGCTAAGCAACCCCAGCTCCCTCAGCCTCTCCTCAGAGGGCTTGTGCTCCAAACCCCTCACCAGCTTTGTTGCCCTTCTCTGGACACGTTCCAGCAAGTCAACATCCTTCCTAAACTGAGGGGCCCAGAACTGGACACAGTACTCAAGGTGTGGCCTAACCAGTGCAGTGTACAGGGGAGAATGACCTCCCTGCTCCTGCTGGCCACACTGTTCCTGATGCAAGCCAGGATGCCATTGGCCTTCTTGGCTGCCTGGGCACACTGCAGGCTCATGTTCAGCCTACCATCAACCAGTACCCCCAGGTCCCTCTCTGCCTGGCCACTCTCCAGCCACTCTGACCCCAGCCTGTAGCACTGCCTGGGGTTGTTGTGGCCAATGTGCAGAACCCGGCACTTGGATGTGTTAAATCTCATGCCATTGGACTCTGCCCATCTGTCCAGCCTGTTGAGGTCCCTCTGCAAAGCCTCTCTGCCCTCCAGCAGATCAACTCCTGCCCCCAGCTTGGTGTCGTCCGCAAATTTACTGATGATGGACTCAATGCCCTCATCCAGATCATCAATAAAGATGTTGAAGAGCATGGGGCCCAGCACTGATCCCTGGGGCACACCACTAGTGACAGGCCGCCAGCTGGATGTGGCGCCATTCACCATCACTCTCTGGGCTCGGCCCTCCAGCCAGTTCCTAACCCAACGCAGTGTGATCCTGTCCAAGCCATGGGCTGCCAGCTTGGCCAGGAGTTTGCTGTGGGGGACGGTGTCAAAGGCCTTGCTGAGGTCCAGGTAGACCACATCCACAGGCCTCCCCACATCCACCAGGCGGGTCACCTGATCATAGAAGGAGATCACGTTGGTCAGGCAGGACCTGCCCCTCCTAAATCCATGCTGGCTAGGCCTGAGCCCCTGGCCATCCTGTAAGTGCTGTGTGATCGCACACAAGATGACCTGCTCCATAATCTTGCCTGGCACTGAGGTCAGGCTGACAGGCCTATAATTCCCTGGCTCATCCAACCGGCTCTTCTTGTGGATGGGCACCACGTTGGCCAGCTTCCAGTCTTCTGGGACCTCTCCAGTGAGCCAGGACTGCTGAAAAATGATGGAAAGTGGCTTGGACAGCTCATCTGTCAGCAATCTCAGCACCCTAGGATGGATCCCATCCGGTCCCATGGCCTTGTGGGGGTCCAAGCGGCTCAGTAGATCTCTAATTTCCTCTTGGAGCAGTGGGAAACTATGCAGCTCTCTGGCTCTTTCTGCCAGCTCTGCAGGCCAGCTGTCTGGAAGACGTTCTGCCCTGCTAGTGAAGACTGAGGCAAAGAAGGTGTTAAGTACCTCTGCCTTTTCCTCATCCTTTGTTACAATGTTCCCCTCCGTGTCAACCAAGGAGTGGAGGTTGTCCTTGCCCTTCTTGCTATTGATGTGTTTATAGAATCTAGGCATGAAGGAACCTTAATGCTGTTGGAAAATTTTATCTGGGCTTGCATTTGATTTCATAGGAAGGAGAAAAGAGTAAACATCCAGGAAAGCAAATGGGGAACTGAGAGCTGTGACATTTTGAAACACCTTAGGGAAGGCAGGTCACCAGCTCTGAGGTTAAGTACTGAGGCAGAAGCAGGTATTTGTCAGGAGAAAGCCTCATGGAAACATTGCAGGGGAGTAGAGTATACAGAAATTTGTGGTCCATGGGAAGTGACAGGGCATATGAAAAGGATGTTAGCTTTGAAATATGGATAGCTCCAAGAAGGAGGTGTTCTGTTTGACTAAGTGGCAGGGAATCAGCAACAAATCTGTAGATGAAAGTGAAGTCAATAACAATTGCTGAAGACCTTACCTTTGCTCATTGTTATTTGAATGATCTGATACTCTCCCTTATGGTCAAGATTATGATTTTCCTTCTTCTCAAAAATTAATAAAGCTATGTGACTCCCTACCATGTTCTCTATGCTTTCTTGCCTCTTTCTGTGAACAGTTAGGATAAGAAAGAGGTATGAGAGTAGTGTAAATTTGCTTTGCAATTGTGCCCGTGGGTCAGAGTAGAAAACCACTAAGGCTTTTTTTTTAACCTCTTGTAAATGTTGTGACCCATGGTAAACGTTTAATATAATCACTGGTGACAGGGTGAATGTGAATGCTGGTTACTCTTTATTATATTATGTTGCAGATCTAGTCTCATTCTTGGACAATACCACTTTCTTCTATAGATCTTTTGCTAAATTTGTGGGCCTCCAGGCTGCTAAAATGCCTCTTCTACTAGGTATGCCACATTTTAGATTTCTTACAGCTAACATCATTTGTCAGCAGTGAGCTGAAGGTAAGCCTGGAGTTGATGAAGTACAAAATTTTTAGAGGTAAGATTGCAGTGGATCATTTTGCTTTCTGAATGTATGGACCTAAAAAGGGACTTGTGCTTTTTTGATTCAGTGTATTTGCTCACTTTTCTGCAGCTTGGGTTTCAATATTGTGCTTTATGGACTGGGCTCGAAGCGTGATCTGTTAGAGAAGTTTCGTACCTCTGTGCTCAAGGATTCTGTACACCTTGTTGTTAATGGATACTTCCCCAGCATCACTATAAGATCTGTAAGTGTGGGAAAAGCTTGTGGGCTTATCTAATCATCCTGTGTTACAGATACCTCTAAAGTAAAATGTTAAGGACATCTGTTGCATCCTGTAGCAACAGATTCATGAATGAAAAGCAGCTCCTATATCTCATTTAGGAGTTTAAAGAAAATAGCACATGCGTTTTCCAAGGAGTTGCAGTAATTCCTATCATTAATAGATGCCCATCAGTCTGTAGCCTTATTTCATATCACTGTTTTGAAAGGGAGTAGAAATTTTTGGGTTATTTTGACCGTTTGAGGTGTTCGATGGTAAAAAAATCAGATTGCGTCCCTTGTGACAGTCAAAGGCTTCATTTCATACTTTTCACAGTGCCAGAGCCCTTCGGAAGGACCTGCTATTTTCTTTTTCAGATTCTCAACTCCATTACAGAGGAGGTACTGGACCATGTAGGAACCTTCCGCAGCCCACCTGACCAACTTGAATTCATCATTAAAAGGTTTAAAGAAGGTAAAATGACTAACTATACATAAAAATGTTAGAGTTCACTTCCTGTTAGGAGAGCCTGGTCAGCTTCTTTCTCAGTTTCCATATCTGCAGTTGCAGTTTCTTAGTTATTGTAGCTAGTATACTTGTAGTTTATGTCACATATAGGAAAACATACACATACCAGGGATGTATGTGCAAATGATCCCAACCTGTTACCTTGGTCTGTATTCCTGAGTTTTCTACAAAGGCAAGAAGAGGCTGGAACATGTCTCCTACGAAGAACCCCTAAGAAAATCTGGGTTCAGCCTGAAGAAGAGGCAAGTCTGAGAAGACATTATTGTGGCCCTTCAGTACTTAAAGGGGGCCTATAAGAAAGATGGGGTGGTCTTCTTAGCAGGGCCTGTTGCAGCAGGACATGGGGTAACCATTTTAAACTAAAAGAGGGGAGACTGAGACTAGATAGAAGGAAGGTTTTTGATAATGAGGGTGGTGAAATACTGGCACAGGTTGCCCAGAGTGATAGATGCCCCATCCTTGGAAAAATACAAGATCAGGTTGGATGGGGCTCTGAGCAGCCTGGTGTAGTTAAGGATGCCTCTGCTCATTGCAAGGAGATTGGACTAGATGGCCTTTAAACGTCCCTTCTAACCCAAACCATTCTATGATTCTATAAGGAGGAAGACGTGAGTGCTCTGAGACAGAGACTTTCCAACCCGTTAGTGCACTGAACTGCTCATCTGTCTTGCGCTTAGCACAGTGCCTTTTGTGCTTTATTTACAGTGTTTCTGTAGCCACGTGTTTCCTGGTGCAAGTCAGGAAAGGTGGTTCTCAGTGGCTTTTTGAGGACCTGATATAAACTTCACTGAAATCTACAGAACAAAGAACTCACAAACCATTTGGAATGGCAGTTGCTGACAGATATCAAAGCCTTTGAGCTTCTCTGGAAAATCAAAGCCTGATGGTCTTTACATAAATTTCAGTATAGACTGGATTAAATGTATATGGTTTAGGGGAGTGGTCATTTAAATTTAATGTATGCAACTACTGATATTAAGATGAAATAAAGGACAGGAGTCTCAAACAGGCAGGTTAGAATTGGATTCAAAAGCAAAACCAAACAGATGTTGTCACATGGAATGCTTTCTAAATTCTTTCTGAGTTCAGATTTACTGCTTGTGTATGCATACAGAAGTTGCCTTGGAATCTTAATTGTGCATGGCACTGGTGTTGTTAAGTGCTTACACTCTATTTCCCATCATTAACTTGTGAGTGTTTCTGGTGGGATTAAGTGAAAAAGATCAATTAACAGTGGTATGCACTTGAATCAACATAAATCAGTCCTTTGTAGTGCACTGTAACTAATCTGACTGGGAGTCTGAGGAAGCTCTGGTTTCCATTGGCAGACAAATATGTATTCATTTGCACAAAAACTTGTTACTGCTCTAGGATCGTTTCAGGACTCATGACATAGCTGTTAAGAGGGAAAAGTACAGAAGCAACAAGCTAGCTGGAAATTTTAACAGCCTCCTCCCTGGGGGTGTTCAAGGCCAGGTTGGATGGGGCCTTGAGCAGTTGAGTCTAGTGGAGAGGCATCCCTGCCCATGGCAGGGAGGTTGAAGTAGATGATCTCTAACGTCCCTTCCAGCCTAAGCCATTCTGTGATTATCAAAGCTAAGTGTTTAACTTCCTTTGAGGGCTCAGTGAAAATTACTTCCAATGAAGTTAGTATGCTTTGGATCCGACCCTAAATAGAAAATGCATTTTCATTGTGTGAGGGGAAGCTTAAGGATCTTAGTCATGTAACTCAAAAGCTGCTGAACAAACTGTGCTTAGACTTCCTTCCAAAAATACATTTGAATGAGCTTGAATCTCAGGACTAAAAGTCATAGCTAAAAGGGAAATTCCTGGTAAAGCCAGAAGCAAGTGGAAAGTGGATTTTAAGAGAAAAGCTTAAACTGCATAAAGAACTGTAGCTGTGATGAGAACTGATAGAGTAAATTGACAAAAAACCTTTTAGGTGCTCAGAAATACCAAGTCTGGGATAGAGATCAAAATAAGCTTTACAAGAAAATTATTTCATATTGGAATGATGAATATGGAGCCTGATGGAACAGACTTGTCCTAGGCTGCACTGGCAATGGGTAAACCACTTCATGTGCAGTTTCTTTGACTGGTTCTCTGCTTCTTTTTTTTTTTTTTTTTTCCTGATCTTGCAGATTCATCTTTAGAACTCTATATCCTCATTCATAACCTGGATGGCCAGATGTTGAGAGGAGAAAAAAGTCAACAGATCCTTGCACAGTTATCCTCTCTGCCTAGCATTTACTTCATTGCCTCTATTGATCACATCAATGCTCCTCTCAGTGAGTCCCCTTGGGCCTGGTATAGCAAAGAGAGAAGAATCTGCATCCTACTTTGGGGCTGCAGGGCATGTTTCATAAGCTTATGTATTACTGTTGACAGAATAGATCTGGTGATACATGTATGGTGGTAGCAGCTAGGAGCCCCAATTTTGACTGCGGCTGTGTTGCACCAAACTGTATAAATATACTGAGAACTGCCAGCCACTGATCAAATATACAAATAGCAAGACTCCAAACTTCTGGCATCCTTTGATTTAGGGACTTAACAAAATGGAGATTGGGTGTTATGTCTATCACTGCATCTAAACAATGTTATCAGTCAGAAATTCTTTGCATACTGCTGACTCTGGAGGGATTTACACTGCATCTGTGAAGCTGTTATGAAAAAGTGATGTGTGCAAATGTTTTGTTGCAGATAATTTATGATGGAACACTATCTGGGTGCATGCACTGTGAATTTCATAAGCATACAGTTTCCTCAGACCCTGCAGTACAACTAAGTACACTTCAATACTGCTTACTGAACACCTTAGAAAAGCTAAATCTCCCAGTTCTGTCTGCTCTTTCTTTTCTCTTTGTCTAGTGTGGGATCAGGCAAAACTAAGCCTCTACAACTGGCTTTGGTATGAAATAACCACATTTAGTCCTTATGTGGAAGAAACGTCTTATGAGAACTCATTTTTAGTGCAACAATCTGGGTCTTTGGCTTTGAGCTCTCTAACGCATGTCCTGCGCAGTCTCACTCTCAATGCCAGGTAAGACACTGTTATACTTCGTAGTGGCACTTGCTGAGGATCCAGTCCTTACTGGTCTACACCTAGCAGGAGGCAATCCCTCTTTTCTGACAAGTGTTCAAGGTGAAGATGGTAGGACCTGGGTTCCAATTGATGGGTTACTTTAAATGAACAGTGTTTGGGTAGCAAGCCTTGTTCAGTGACAGAGTTTACAACTGACATGCAAAGTTTTGGTTATGAGGGGAAAATCGGTTAATATATCCTAATGATGAGGGTTTGGGGCTTTTGGGGCTTGGGATTTGTTTGTGTTTTAGTTTGTGGTGGGTTTGTTTGGTTTTGGTTTTTCTTGTGATTTTCCTCTCTCCTCCTTTCCCCATTAGGGGTATATTCAGACTGCTTGCTCAGTACCAGCTGGAGAACAAGAACAACCCATCTTATCCAGGTACATACCCACATTTATTTGTCATCTGTTTGGGGTGTTGCCATTGCCAGCTCAATCATAGAAGCACTAGGTTTTGGTATGCAGGTTACATCACCAGCAACAGAAGCACTGTTAACTGTTGGCTCAGTGAGACTCAGTGTTGGTATGTCTGAGTGACAGGGACTCAGAAGATTGTCTGGTTTTGAAGGACCTCTTCTTACTTTGATGTTTAGGCATGACTGAGAAGAACATGAATTTGCATAACTAGCACTTAAAAGGCCAGAGAAAGACAAGAGATTCTGTTCCCTTGTTGCTCCTAAGTGACTTCTGATGTGTCCCTGCTTTCTAGGATGTATGTGGAGTATTTTGTCACTGTTTCTAACAGGTGCTGGTGGGGATATGTCTAAACACGATAATGGTAAAGAAAGTTGGAAGTAAGGTAGAGCAGCCCAAAATTAAGGGAGATTAAACACATTGGGAAGTGCATTTAAAGTGCTATTAAAATAGCTTTAGACAAACAGGGTGACAGGAACATTAATTTAAGTGATTTCCATTAATTAACTGAAATGTTAGCTTGGCTGTATACTTGAAAGAAGTGATGATACTACTATAGTCACTGCAGTCTGAGTCAAAGCAAGATTTTTAGGTGGAGGTAATCTGTGGTGTTAGACCTGGAAGAATCTGTGAATTTCTTATTCTTGTTTTTTTCTATCTTCAGGGCTGTCTTTCCAAGACTTCTACCAGCAGTGTCGAGAGGCTTTCCTTGTGAACAGTGACCTGACACTCAGGGCACAGCTGACAGAATTCAGGGACCACAAGCTCATCCGGACCAAGCGGGTGAGTTGGGGGAAGAAGATAATTCTGGGTATTGATGCAGCTCTCTCCATGCCTCCCATTCATCAGGACTCTTCACAAGAACAGGGGTCTGTAAAAATGCAGTGTGCTTTGGTTATTTAATAACCTATAGGTCTCTTCCTGAAGACCTTGAAAAGTAGTGAACTCTGGAGCCTTCCAATCTGCTTCCAGTAGTTAGCTGTATTTGCATGGGGGAAGAATATGGGCTAGACCTAACAATGAGGCACTATAGCAGTACTAGATAGGGATATGTGGTCTGGTTGACATGCTGGAGGGTAGGGATGCCATCCAGAGGGACTTGGACAGCCTGGAGAGGAGGGCTCATGAAGCTCACCAAGGCCAAGTGCAAGGTCCTACACCTGGGTTTGGTGCAATCCCAAGCACACATATAGGATGGGTGAGGAATGACTTCAGGACAGTCTTAAGGAGAAGGACTTGGGGGTGTTGGTTGATACAAAACACAACATGAGCTGGCAGTGTGTGCTTGCAGCCCAGCAGGCAAACCATGTCCTGGGCTGCATCAAAAGAAGTGTGACCAGCAGGATGAGAGAGGTGATTCTCCCTCTACTCTGCTCACCTGGAGTACTGCGTCCATTTCTGGTGCCTCCAACACAAGGACATCAGGCTGCTGGATTGGGTCCAGAGGAGGGCTATGAAGATGATCAGAAAGCTGGAGCACTTCTCCTCTGGGGACAGGCTGAGAGAGTTGGGCTTGTTCAGCCTAGAGAAGAGAAAACTCCAGGGAGACCAGTACCTGAAGGGAGCCTACCAGAAAGCTGGGGAGGGATTTACAAGGTTGTGATAGGACAGGAGGGAATGGACTTAAGATGGAGGAGGGTAGATTTAGACTGGGTATTAGAAATTCTTTACTGTAAGGGTGGTGAGACACTGGAGCAGGTTGCCCAGGGAGGTTATGGATGCACCCTCCCTGGAGGTGTTCAAGGCCAGGTTGGAAGAGGATTTGAACAACCTAGTCTAGTGGAAGGTGTCCCTGCCCATGGGGATTGGAACTAGATGATCTTTAAGGTCCCTTCCAACACAAACCATTTTGTGATTCTATGAAATAGAGCGTTGAGGAGCTGCGTAGTGTCAGACTAGCATGGCCTAGCAGAAGATTTCTTATCTATGGGCTTTGCTCAGTGTTTGTCCTTTACCAGTGTTGCTCTAGTGAAACGAATTCCTGTTTTTTATCAACATCATCCCTATGACCACTGGCCAGCGTTCACCCAGACTGCACGTATCAGTGCTGTCTGGTGGCTTGCACTGCACTGTGCCTTGGTGCTAACAGACTGTGTGTACCTGTCTGTTCACAGGGAGCTGATGGTGTGGAATACTTATTAATTCCTGTAGATGACGGTACCTTGACTGACTTCTTAGAGAAAGAGGATGAAGCTGTGTAACGTCTCTCTGTACTCAAAGCATCTATAGCACCCTGCCCCACAATTGCTCTCAAGGGCTGATGGAGAGGGGCCTGTACTTGGATATCTCTCCCCAAGGCTGCTGGACCACTTATTGAAATACAGTAATTGTAGTGAACAATGCTGCTTGTTCAACTACTTTAGATAGTTTGGAATGATGACTTCTGTGAGTAAGGCATCTCTTGCTCTGTGGATTTGTCTGTTTTGTCTCCTTAGCTCAGAGGAAGCCGCCTTCATATCTGTGCAGCCAGCCTTACAGCCAGAAAAATGAGCTTGGTAAGACTGTTTTCTGCTCTCTGCCACACCAGGCAGAGGGTTTGGCTGGAGCAGTTGAGAAATGCAAATCATTAGATGGTCACAGCTTTAGTTTGTACCTAGGGGTGCAACTTTTATCTCAACTGAGTGTTTTGCAGTACTCTTTTACCAGTAGGACAAGACTAGCTTCCAGTGTATGAAGAAGTCAAGATTTGTAATGCTAAGAGACCTGCTGTAACTGCGTAAGGAGAATACTGGTGGGTCTGGGATGCTGTGGGTAATTTCTGGCAACAGAACTGAAGGACTTGTCCCAAACCTGAATCCCTTTATAAAAAGATTTAGATAAACAGAACTGTGGTGGATTCAAGCTGTTGCCTGTTGTGAGGGTGAGAGAATCCATCCTTTTTCCATCTGCTTTTGAAGTTGCAATCCAGGAATATGAAGAGGCTGTAAAGTTTTTTGTTTATTTTTTAAAAGCTTGATTGTATATATGTATTTTTTACATCAGGAGTGTCCACCGATCCTGGAGGCCTTAAATGCCATTTATAAGCTCTCCTTTTTTAAAAAGTCCTTAGAGGTTGGGAGACTGATGAAGTTTGACAGCTTTTCTTCACTTTTGTTCTCAGGTATGTGGGAGTTCCAACAAGTGCAGTCTGCCAACCAGACTGCAGGGACTCTTTATGTCTAATGTTTGGTACCTGTGTTACAGCTCGATGTTCAAATCAATCAAATAAAGTACTTTAATAATTTTCATTAGCTTGTCTTCCATCATAAAATCTTTTTATGTTATAGGAATATGGAGATCTTTCTGGCACTTGTGTGAAAGCCTCATTTTCATTATTATGTCAAATATCTCTGCAGATACTCATGCAGTGTGCAGAATTTAAACTACTTAGTAAAAGCAGTTTGCCTGCCTTTTAATACCAGTGTATAACTTGAAGAGAACCATAACATCTCATGGAATATTGTTATCTGGTCTGTGAGAGGAGCAACAGACAGGTTTCTAGCCTGAATTTGTTTGTATTGAAAACACAGGGTACCTTGCTACCCCAGTGACAAATTAATTCTTCAAATATGGAACCTAATTAGTTTTGCTGGACAGTCTGATGAGGAAAACTGGCACATGCCAGCAGTTCTCTTCAACTTCCTCCAGAACATTTTCCAACTAATAGTCTCTTTTCATGACCCTTGCAGCAATCTACATTTTATAGTCTGCATTCCAAAACTTTGCAAAATGCATGTACCTATCACTGCTTAGGCTACTGTCATTAACTATTATCAGGAGATTTATTAGCTAAAGTATCAGTGACCTATACTGACATGGTTCACCATAACTGCAACAGGGTAGAATTGCTGTGTAAGCTTAAAACTGGAGATGTCAGGTTTTTATATTTTACTTAAACCAATCCTTGAGCATCACGGTTATCAAATATCTAATAAGAGCAAATTCATTCAAGTGCAGCCCAGTAATTTAGGAAATCAGCCTTCTGTAGCCCAAAACAAGCATTTATTTATCTGACAAGACAAAATACATCACAATTTCAGGGGAATATAGAATACTGTCCTTTTGTTGTGAATCAGTTCAGAGCATCTTCATTAAGCTTGCAGTTGTCATCATTGAAACTCTTGACTGAATTCTCTCCTGTTTTTTTTTTTTTTCCCTTATGCCACCTGGAGGGGATCTCTGTCTTTCTCAGACACAATTATGTTGACTTTGTTCAATAGGTGGATAGCTAGCATGTCACGCAGCTCTGACAAGAAGCCTCGCTCTGTGTTACTGTGCTCACACAGGATAACACTTATCCCATTGGCAACTGCATCCAGAATGTCATGGTGGGACATCTCTCCTGCCATTTTAAGAGAAATGCCATGTAGGTCACTAACAGTACAGTTTAGGTAACCAGCTCTTTGCCTACTATGCAGAATCTTAGCTAGAATCTGGGAAGTTGTAAGGGGATACAGACCCTGAGAGGGAGTGTGACACCATCTGCTCAGTGCAAGAATATAAAACACCCCTAGTGTCCTTTGAAGGGGATACATCCCCCAATGACAGCTGTGACAAGCCCTCTTTGAATAGTGGTAGATTCTGCAACTTTGGGCAGGGAATAAGGGTGCACAGATTGTTTTGGAAGTGGACTGTCTGGATGTTACAAGGGTTGCTGTGATGAAGGAGAGCAAATGGGAAGCCTGGCAAAGAAATTGTTTGAGGGTCAGTTCTGCAGGGCTGTATGTAAGGGGGAGGTGGGACATGCCTTGCCATAGAACTTGCTCAAGTACTACAGAATGCAAGGCAGCCCGCACACTTTCTAGCAAGCTGTAGGGAAGTAGGTGTCCCACTGCTGGAAAAAAGGATAATGGACTAAGTGTCCCTTTGGTCACATACACCATAGGGTTCCTCTGGAAGATTCAGTAGACTACATTTATATTCCATTTTCCATTAGGAAATTCTGTAGGGAACGGAGAAAATACCTTGTATCGTGTCAAAGGAGAAACACTGAAGTTTGCAATTGACTGCCATCAGCACTGGTTGTGTGTTGAAATAATGCATATACAAGCAACATTTTAATTCATATGACCTTCACTCTGCTGTACAGCCTGTTCCACATTATCTCTAATGTTAGTTATTATAATGACAGAATAACGTTTCTCAGTTGTAACAGGTAATGCTTTCCGGCCAAATGTTTCAACAGCCAATCAACAATTTCCTTCTGATTTTTTTTTTTTCCTAGCTACTTTTATATATGTATATAGCAACATAATCTTTTACCTGTGAGATAGAGATCTGCTTCTGTTCCTTTGAGGATACTGCTCCCAGAACCAGCACACAGAGCAGCTTTCTTTACTGGTGATTCTGCAGGATACAAGGTGCCACAGTTAAACTCTTTTTCCCTTTGTCCAGCGCTCATGTCTGTATTGCTATTAATTTTCACAGTAACTACTGCCCTGATTTTAGGGTCAGTGTCCTGGACTTGCAACATCTCTGGTAACACAGAAAATTCTGTGTACCAAATAGATGCAGAGATTTTTTTTTTTTTTTTAATTCACAAGGTAGGAAAGTTTGCAGAAAACAACAACATGGAGGGTGGCTGCTGCCTAGTTCTGTCCCAGTGAGGTGTTATTTAGTCAGGTTTCTGAACCCTTTAATAGGCTGTTTCTCTTTCCAGGACACTCATGTTCCACTATCATTAGTTTCTCAACTAATGATGCTGCTAATGCAGCATTTTACTTGGGAGACACACTGGTTCCTAATTTTTAGCTCTCAGAAGGCAAGCTGAGAGCTGCTCTGTGCCATTAAAAATCTGGCTGTTTGCTGTGATTGCTGATTCCAAGCTATTGCATACGAGATAGTGAGAGGAAATGTAATTCTCCATATATGTTACATTCCCTAGGAAGAGGGGACACATGACACAGAGTTTTCAAATCCAGTTAAGGTCTTACAGTATGCTGCCATGTAATTATTGTTGATTTAGTGGAGTCACACCACTGCAACTCCACAGCATAATGACAGACTTCAAAATAGTTTGAGATTTTATGTAGTGCAACTGGTACAAATTACAATAGCTGTACCCCTTAGAGATTAGGATATCTAACCAGGATAACAGGATGTCTGCTCTACGTTTTGCTAGTGACCCACTGTCTGAGCTAGGATAGTTCACCTTCTTTGCCACTATTTTTCTTTCATCGAAACATGGATGGTTACGTGTTCATAAGGATACCATAAAGCATCTTACTATTTTAAGGTGCTGTGAAATTTAACATTGTCTCCAAAGGTAGTGTTACAATGAAATGGTATGCATTTGTGCCTGATATCCTGAGGGGGAAGAGAATCTTAGTCGTTACACAAACTACAAAAAATAATGTCTTGTATTCAACTTGTGCTGTTCCTTCTTCACAGTGATAACCAGCATAATATACAACTTTGAATTAAAAACACAGATCAGATTCTTTTTATGTGATTGTCTCACGTAAATTCTAAAAGGCTGTTTCTTAACAGTGCTTCACATTACTCGGGAGAAAACCTATGTAATGCAGAAGTATTTCCCACACTCATGCATACATACACATGCTCCCACTCATCCTTGAATATTAGTTCTAATGGACAGTCTTCCTTGCAGGCCTGCTTACCTAGTGTCTTGCCCACTCCCATGGCTAAGCGGACATGGGGTAATTTTAGGTGGTTCTTAACACGCTCAATTATGTCTGACAAAGAGACTGGCTCGCTCAGTGTGCACAGACGTCCCATTCCATTATGGGGAAGAAGAGGCTGAAAGAAAGTGAAATGACTGTGAGAAAGCTGATTGCAGAAGTTTGTATCACTTTCCATACTGTACAAAGACCGAGTCAGGAATGCTTCTGAACTTCACAAAAACCACCTATGTATGCTCTTGAATGTGACATATAGCTACAGAGGCTCTTGGAACTGATTTAAGAATTAGTACGGGGCATGCAGCTATTTTCATTGTCTTAGAAAATGTGAGTGGCTTCAAATCCCCACAGACTAGTATTTCAGAGCACTGATGGGGTAGCATAGGAAATCTGTGATGCTACTGACTATTGGATTTCAGTGTCTGGGGCACTCAGCTCACACAAGTAAGACATTCAGTGGAACTAATACATGATTTTGTTACCTTTTGTAGTAAGAGAATCTCAGTCTTGTGATAAAGGTTGTCCTGGGACAATAACGCCACCACCTCCAACAGTGCTTTCTGAGAACAGTTCAAACTGACTCGTGTTTGCTCCTCACCTTCAACCCTGAGGATAGATATGCTTGGTCCTTGCTATGGAACTAGATAAAATTTCATAATCATATTAATATAAAACAAAGCTACTCTATTCCATTGGCTATTCTACCACAATGAAAGGAAAAAAAAGAAGGTACTGTAATAAACCTAGCCTAGTCTAGTCAAATCTTTTGAAAGAAACAGATATGAGAATTTAACTCAACTGTCCTCATCAAACTTCCTGTTAATACTATCCTTTATCACCTCATATTAATATAAGCAATACTACACTGAGGTGTTGTTCCCCCTTTAGTGTAACATCAGTTATAAGAAAGAGGATGATTATTCCCTCAGTTTCTAGATATGTTGCTGAAAAAAACAGCAGCAATGCACAGAGCAACAAAGCGATTACAACAGTAAAATACAATTCTGGCAACCCTGCTTCAAACAGCAGAAAGAATACAACAGTAGAGAGTGAGGTAGATACCTGACAGGAACAGTAACAAGACAGGAGATCTCTTGGATGGTTTTGATTTTGGACAGCACTGTGTCCAAATGCTCAGTGTTGTTTGCACAGAATTCTACCCGGTGAGTGCCCTCAGCTGGATGGCTTGGGGCAGCTGATGGATGCAGTGGGATGGAAGTACAGGCACCTAAGAAAACAGTACAAGATTACTGCTGAGTAAGTATCCCAATACCAATTTAGCACATACCCTAAAGAAAAGCAACAAGAAGATGTGAATTCTGCACCTTGATCCATTTTCTCTGACAGGAACTGAGGACTTCTTGACCTGTTGTTGCCATTATGCACAGTCTATTTTAAGTGCAAAGAAGCTAATGGATAGATACTATTCATCATTCTTAATGCTATCTGGTTTATGCTAAGAACTGTACAAACCCAAAACTGTTCCTGGTTTGTAAATCAGGCTGGAAAAGACAGCAGTTTTCAATTATGTGCCACAACACAGGACAAAAATCTAAAAGAATTTCAGATACCTTCAGTCCTTTGCAAACAGTGAGATCTTGCATTCTATAAAATAATGGTGGTGATTCAAAGTCAGTGGTTTAAACTTTGGAACCAAGACAGAAAATAAATATGCTGCACCAACAGATCAAATAGTTCTGTCATGCATCTGGAAAAGTCCTCTACTGTTCATATCTGGTACTCCTTGCCAAGACAAATTCCCTAAAATATGTTTAGGGTACTTAGAAGTACTAGAAGGATAAAATAAAAAATTTCCTCAAAAGAAAATGAGAGAGGGTCCCCACTTAAACCAGCACATATTGATACACAATTGTAACCTTTTGCTTGTTTGTTTCTAACAGAATCTCACCAAGTCCCTTTGTGAGCCAGTTATTGACTCCATGAGGTATGGCATCGTATGCAGTATGTGGAGAATAAATCCCCATTCTGTTCTCCAAGGCTCGGACCACCAGCCGTTCTTTCCAGGTCTTCCACGTTACCCTTTTGAGTGGTGTGAATATAGGAGGATGGTAAGAAAGAATAAGGTCTGCCTTCTTCTGCACGGCCTCTTCCATCACCTCCTCAGTGAGATCGTTAGTGAGGAAAAGGGTGTTCACAGTGTGGGGAGGACTTGGTTCCACCAGCAACCCCACATTGTCCCAGCTTTCAGCCAGAGACAGGGATGCAAAGTCATTCAGGGCAGAAACGACCTCCCTGAGATTCATGAAGGAGCGTGAGGGCACGCAGCCCAGAGCACGTATGCAGAGAGACCGGCGAACCAGCTGTGTGCCGGGCAGCAGCATGCAGCTACCTGCAGAGGCAAGAAAAGGCAGCAGTAAGCCTAGGCTGAAAAAAGAGAACAGCTGAGCGTGCTCAGGCTGCGAACACCGGCCCACTGGCAGCAGGGAGCGCGGGGGCGCAGGCAGCGAGTGTACACTGCCTGCCTCTGGAGCTCTCCTGGTTAGACACCATAAATAACCCTGCACAGTGGTGCGAGAAACGTACGGAACTTAAAACTTCATCAATCTTCACAAACCGGAAACCGCTCGGTGTTCATTCTCCAATGAGGGAGGTGATGGAGAAAGCGGGACCGAGACAGGCAGCCCTGGGCCCCGCCAGCGCCTCCGCCTAGGCCGCTCGCGGGGCCTCGTACTCACCTCACGCCAGAGCCGAGCGTAAGCGCGAGATTGGGCCTGCCGCTTCCGCCGTGCTAGCACCGCCGCGCCAGCACCCTCCGCGCCGTTCCGTGCCTTACCGGAGGAGGGCTGCGGCGACGGCTGTCCAGCCCCTTCCTGCCCGCGTGTGGGGAGCCGGGTTGCGGCTTCCTGGCGCCTGGCCCCAGGTTTGGGTCCAGGCTCGTCAGGTTCCTGCGAGGCCTGCGTGAGGCCAGGCCAGGGTGAAGGCACCAGGAGGGCGCAAGACGACCGAGCTGGCGGCTGCGGGACAGTGGAGGAGCCGGGCCGCGCCCCGCAGCCGTGTGTGGGGTTTTGCGTGGAAGTACCTCAAATCGCCCGAAAAGGAGCGGTAGCGCCAAGCTGTCGCTGCTCAGGTAGGAGCTGCATGGGTTGCCGTGAACGCGGTCGGCCCCCAGTGGGGCCGTCCGCGGTGCCGGTTGCTCGTTCTGGCGCCCCGCCACCGGAGGAGCCCCTGGTAAAGGGGGCCGCGCCGGGCCGGGTTGGAGCTGGCTGCTGGCGGGCTCCCTGGCCTTTGACAGAGGCCTTGCCAAGCCTAGGTGCCAACAAGGGAGAATAGTTTATAGAAAAGTTAGTGTGTAAAGCTATTGCTTCTACACAACGGCGATTTTATTATCCTTAGTCTAAGTGTTTTATCTGAAAATATTACTTAGAGCTTGATCCTTTGCTTGGATGCAGGCAGGTGTCTGTTGCACCCGCAGGTGTCTGTTGCACCCACAGGTGTCAGAAGGTGGCTCCAAAGCACACTTCTATTTAGGTACTCGCACGTGGCTTTGTTAGTAGCTATCATTTATGAAATTAGTCTTGGGAAAAGATGTGATTTCTAGTATAAATTTTTGTCTTAGGAAAGGGTTTCTTTAAGCTATTTTGTTCTCCTTTCTGATTCTTTATGTGCTGCATACTTGTGTAGAGCAAAAGTAATGCGTTTATCCGGAGCTACTTGAATGACACTGTAAAAACACGAATATTTTAGTGCCAAAAAGAATTACGGGTTGGTGGGGAAAAGCCAACAAATTTCATATGTTTTCTTTGCAGGAAATTGCTGCGTACAAATCTAAAGCCTTTTGATAAGCAGACATGGTGAGAACAATAGTATTTTTAATATATTTTCATTCTTTCTGAGGTGATCATCCCTTGGAAAGGGAATATGCTTTAAGATGTTGCACTGCTTCTCAAAGGATTACACATTGTATTCGGATGTAATGAAAAAAATAGGTTTTCATTTCAGCCTTCTAACTAGATACCGTGAAAAAGAACATAGGTCAGTTTAATATATTTAAGCTTTCAGTTCTAAGATCCTAAATTTTGATTCTGTTTAGACTAATACTTGGTAATCTTGTTTGGTTTCTTTAACCATAGGAGCATTATTCAAGTTGCAAGCCCATAGCTCTACTTGAGTGTATGTAACCTTCTACACTTGGCAAGCTTTTGAAGGTTTAGCAAATCAGAAAACAAACATAAGTGTGTGTCTGAAACTGTACATACACCTTTTATAGGTATAGGATATTGCATGCAACTGTCTTCTTTCTGGAACAGTATGCTGGTATCAAGACTGTGAGGGGTTTCATTATTTTTCTTATCCCCAGTATAGCTTCTCAATAGTTGTTTAGCGCTTTCCATGGGAGCACTGTGATATATTTGGCCTATAGAGATATATTTGCTTGGGTGGCTGAGTAGCTGCTGTTTTAAATGTCATGCCAGTTGTTTATAAATTCTTAAGAAAAGTGTAATTTTGTAGATCTGCTTGTTTGTGAAGGCAGGTTATATACAGTGCCATTCAGAACTACACTTATCACTCAAAAGGCAAGTAACACACAGCAATTGTTCCTCTTGTAAACCAGTGAGGTATGTGCACCACGCTGTCATCTGAGCTAGATATAACCTTGATTCTTCAACTCTGCAATTAAGTAACTGAACAGTTCTAGTTCATAAACAAATAATATATCTCTGAAGTGTAACAATATGAAACAGCTTCTGCATTACCCTGAAAAAATCAATTTGTCCTGAAACTAAACAAAACCAAGAGGTTTCTGGTGACTCCACTAGAAGAGGGGAAGGTTTGTGACAGTAGCCTTGCCTATGGCTGAATATTGAAACAGTGGTTATTTCCACTGGGGAGAAATTGTTTTATATTCTTGGTGGGACTGGGAAATAAAACTGAGTCTGTTAGTAATTTTTATTTTCTGCCTCCTGCTTAGGCTGTTACACTGCATACTGATGTAGGAGATATTAAAATTGAACTGTTCTGTGAGCGTACACCAAAGACATGTGAAGTAAGTCAAGTACAGGAGCAGGACTGCCTATCTTGAGGCAATGCAGTACAAATAATGAAGACTATAGTGGAGATGATGTGGCCTTTGCAGTTCATCTTTTCACATAATGGAATGCTAACTTGTTAAGCTGGTACAGTACTTTGCTACTCATGGAACTTGTGCTCTCTGTCAAACTGTCTAAAAGCTTTGCTGCTTGTTTCTCACCAGATAAGGTTTAGCTAAGGGCCACTTCCCTCCAAGTGTAATTGTCTCCAGCATCTCCCGAAGTGCCCTTTGTCCTTAAGGGGAAATATGGTACATGGCCTGGGATTCCCAAAGTTCCCTGTGTTTGTTCACATTTGCACAGATTTGATTCTAACTTAAAAGACTGAGAATCACTCCCAGTTTATCAGTTTATCACTCCCCAGGTTCTCCTTTCTGCAATAAACAAGCCTAAATTGAAATTATTTACTTTTTAATTAACAGACCTGAGGTATAAAGTTACTGATTGCAACATTACATTTACAAATTAAAAATGTTGAATGGAAAGGATACTTTTGAGCATATTTCAGGGTTTTTTTTGTTCCTCAAGTAAAAGAACCTTGTGCCTTAAGCTTTATTTAAGATCCTTGTATCTGTGACAGAGTCAAAGGAATATGTTAACTGCAAGTACTCTGTGGGACTCACACAGCCACAGTGCAAAACAGAGGCAGAAGGGTTAGTCATGGTTTTGCCAATTATGTCATTTTCATAAGAGGATACAATTTCTCAACTGTTTGTTAATGTAATTTGTTTCATTTCTTTAGAATTTCCTGGCTCTTTGTGCTAGTAACTACTACAATGGATGCATATTTCACCGGAATATAAAAGGCTTCATGGTTCAGACAGGGGATCCATTAGGTAAATTCTTTTGCCCAGGCCTCTCTCTAGAAAAATGCATATTAAAATATTAATAAAAATAAATTATAACTATTCAAACCAAAATGTAAATAACTTAAAAATAACTTAGAGGAATTATTGTATTGCTGATAGAGGATTTTATGATGAGATTAGTTTTCAGTAGTGAGCTTACAGAAGAGTAGATGTTATTGTAGTTCTAAATAATCATGCAGTATTAAAGCATTCTACAAACTTCATTTTTCTAGTTGTTTCCACTAAATGTCCTGCTGACTTACCAGCTCTTCCACAGGTAGCATTTGCTACTGTGGTTTCTGTTTTCTGCCTGAAAGGTTCTATGCTGCCTCTAAAGCATTTGGCTAAAATGACTCGGGTAGTGTGAACTGCTTGGGAGAAAATCTGATTCAACTGTGTGACTGTTTGTACTCATACTGAATTTAATAGGATGGTATATCAGTGTTTTGTTCTGCAACTTAATAAATGTTCCTTTTATGGCTCTGCTCAGTATCAAGACATGAGAATCCAATCCCTGCCTCTACTCACTTGCAGGCTATCTAGGGTCTTTGCTGTAAAATGTTTTAACTACATCATTTCTGGATTTTTCAGTCTGAAAATCCAGTAATCTCTTGTGCTTCATTGTCAGGCACTGGAAAGGGAGGTAACAGCATCTGGGGCAAGAAGTTTGAAGATGAATTCAGTGAATACTTAAAGGTATTTCTGTGGTCTTAATACATAGTTATGTTTTCATATGAATTTTCTTTACAGATTGGAGAACAATCAGCATTGTGTTGTACTGTATTAAATACCCTTTTTGTAATTGTGAAGCAGAGCATAATCCTGCAATAAAGGGATAGAAATAATTACTATTAAAGCACCAACACACATTTCTGTACTTGGTAAGTTAGGTTTGAGAGTTTTCATCAGTGAGAACAGAAGTAGAAAGAATTTGTAATAAAGTGATTTTCAAGCACTGAAGGCAAAGAGGTAAATTTTCATGTGAAGATCAGTTTTGAGGAGCTAATTATGAACTGTGGTGGAATATAATAGCGATCAAAATTTCTTCTTAATAATGGTATTGAGGCAGAGTGCTAAGTCATCGAGCACGTTATACAGGTTAAAGTTCTGTTTTCACAGATGTGTGTTCATGTTGAGGTTTTTCCCCTCAGCACAGCGTCCGCGGGGTAGTTTCAATGGCAAACAATGGTCCAAATACCAATGGATCACAGTTCTTCATCACTTACGGCAAGCAACCACACCTGGACATGAAGTACACCGTGTTTGGCAAGTAAGTGATCCAACTGCATACCTCCTTATTGTACTGTGTGAAAGATCGGAATATTTCAGGTCACATGCAGAGCAAATTTAGAAGCTTCTGGTTCAGTGGCAATTACTTGTACTTTTTATGAGAATCTGTCATGGATGCTTACTATTTCTTTCTAAAATAAATTATATGCCATGTATAATTTTTGTCTGTCTTCTATCATTTACTTGCAAAGTCCTTGCACTGTAATACTTAACTGTAACATGCTTTGACATACCCCAGTTGTTGTATTTAAATCATTGCTAGAAGCAGATTCCTAGCACTTCCTCTTTTCTTCCAGAGTTATTGATGGCTTGGAGACTCTGGATGAGCTGGAGAAGCTGCCTGTGAATGAGAAAACCTACAGACCTCTTAATGATGTTCGCATTAAAGATATTACAATTCATGCCAATCCTTTTGCTCTGTAGCCACAGAGTGGATTACAAGGCTTAAAGTGTCATTGAAAAGGATTACTTGAGCTGGATCATACCTTTGCTCAGGATTTTGCTGCAAACCTTTGCTGCAGGATTTTCAGGAGCTGTGACATTGGGAGTTGTCACAGAGGAGCCTTGTGCTTTAGAGGTCAGTTTTTCCACAGTGTCTGCCAGGACTTTTGAATATTTTTTTATGCTTGTAAAATAAGAAAATACTTTAAAAAATATATTTTGTTTTTGCAAATCTTTTTCTGCCTTATGTCTCCTAGGGATACTGTCTTGAAACAATGTCCTTTGCCACAATTTCTTCCTACCAGTTTTCTGAAACTTTCTCATATAAATGCTAACCATCCTTACTTGACTAGTTTTTAGAAGACTGAGTAAGATTTGCAGTTATTTCCCCTAGATGAAAGCAATGTCACATATAGATGAAACCCTTCTGTCCTAAGAGGAGTGCTTGCTCTTGTACTGCTGCGTTGGAGTGGGAACCTCTGCAGCCTTCCCAAAAGTTGCATTGGAAACAATTGCTTCTGCCTTTGGCACAATGCTTTTGGTATGTCTTTACATAGCTGTTGACTGAAACTGGGTAGCCATGGATTTACTGTAAGTTGGTTTTCATCACTTGATGGCACAAATAATGGGTAAACAAAGAGGAATGACAAAAAGACTGAGGTCGTATTTCTAATCAAGAATCCTGATACATCCAAGATAAAAAAGACACTGCAGCCAAGATGATGTTGATGGAATAAGAGAGAGCTATTGTTTGGTCTTATTTGAGACCAAGTATTGGACTCAAATATGAAAGTCTTCAGGTAAGTATAGAGATATCTGAATATTGACTGGTGAAGAGGAAGTATAAAATGCATGTATACATGTGCATATATATGTGTGTGTGTATGCATATATACAAGTTAATCATACATTCAAGTCACTTAGTATAGTAAGCATGAGATAAAGTGACTTAAACAGGGGAAAAATGATTGGTACACAAAAGAGTAGTGCTCCACTTTTGGCATATTGTGTGGTGGATTAAAATTTCCCATGCATGTTAACTAAGCATGACCAACTCAGTTGGCAGCAAACGGAAGCTGTATTTACAAAGCAAAAACTACACTTTACAATGGAATGCAATGAATATGTACAAAATACACAGTATTTACAATATTACGCAGGTATTTACAATCAGAAAATAGCACGTAAATCCCCCTGCTCAAAACAACCAGGGAAGCTGCTCCACTGCCCCCCGCTCCCCAAAACCTCCCACACCCCCCTGTACCGAGAGAGAGAAGCTGGGAGAGAAGCAGTAGTAGTCTTATCTCAAGGTCAGCCAGAAGCATTACCTTCCCAGCAGAACAGCCAGACCAGAGAAGAAAAGAATGTGAATGGAAGTAAAATGTGTAAGATGTTTATAGAACACTTGCTTCTACACCATTCTGTCCAATGAAGTTCATTTAGAATAATCTTTTGTTTTCCTTTTTCCACCCAATAGTGAATTATTTATATTTTTCTACTTTGCTGCTCAAAATCTGCAGCTTAATTTTAAAGGCATAGCCTAAAACTGCCACATATAGGGAAAAGCAGAATGTTCTACCTTTCCTTGTTGTCAGTTTTTAAAAATGCATCTTTGTAGCAGTTTGTTTTCATATAACAGGAAAAAAATAGACTTGTCTCCACAGAACTTTACTTTCTCACTCTAGAGGAGAGGTGAGAGATCCCCTTTGGACTTGGTCCTAACACTTAGCAAAATGTATTTTTACAGATAACGCCTTGTAATCCTTGGGAGGTCAAGGTACATTTGACTTAGTCTGATTCAGTCTAGCATTTCCTATTTTGAGACTTTGCCTCCTAAAGAGGACTTATGTGCAAAAGAAAGGCAAAGGTACACCAGGTGGAGGTTACTGAGGTGTTAATGAGCAGAGTTACACAGTACCCTCTCTCTGGGACAAAGTTTCTGTTTTAGGGAACTTGGTGTGTTTACAGATCGTTTCCAGACTGCTTTATTCTAAGATGGCTCCTTTCCCACATAAATCATATTGCACGTGAGATGTTTGCTTATTGTGGGTTTTGGAGAGCTAAATTTCAGGTGTAATGCTTGATTAGCTCTGCTGATGTTACTGAAAATTGTAACCAAGAAAACTCTCCAAACCAAATGACAGTTTAGAAAGCCAATGTTAGTTTACTACAAAATTGCACAAGTTTGAGTGCTAAGGCATATTGCCCCACAGCTGGCACACCAGTTGAATGTGTTTGCTACACCTCACATCAACACCTACTAATTATCCATTGGCTAGTCTCTTGCTTCCTTTGCATTAAGGGTGCAGCTTCTCTTAAATTCACTGAGTATGCTCATAGGCTGAGGGGTGTATTTTGGCCAGGGGTCTTCCAGCTAGGAGGTGTCATTTTATAATGAGGCTAGTTTAGGCTAGGACACTATTTTCAAGTCAAAAGCTGACTTATTTTATGTAGTAGCACTTTTTACATACTTGTCCAGAATGTTGCAACTGTCAAGGACATTCCCACTAGAAGTCTCTTTCTTCGTTGTTCAGTATGTTGTCTAGAAGTTTACCCCTGAACATGCATGCTTTGGTGAGGCTGAGGTGACCATTTAAAAATCACTGATCGATGTAAAAGCTTCTTCGGAGAGAAGTGGTGTCTGAGGGCCTGCAGCAAGGCATAGGGCAGCAAGAGGGGGTGCCCATGACTTAAACTGCCCTTTGTGCAGTGGTAGTGCGCAGCAGAGGAAACAACGGTTTGATTTTTTTTTAGTGTTGTGCTGATTTTGGTTGGTTATTTTCTCCATTCTTTGGGTATGGTAGTCTGATCATACTTGAAGAGCTGTTTTTCATTTGGTTTACAGTGGGTATTTTATGTTCTGTTTAGACTCACTAACTTCTAATCGTGGTTTTTTTTAAAAGATACTGCAAGACATGAAAATGGTATTCAATGATTCAGAAATACTGTAAACCATTGGCATTAAAAAAAATATCTTCAGTTTGTTAGTAATACATGGTCCTTTAAACTTCTGATTTATAGCTGACTGGGTATGTGCTTTGAGAGCCTCTAATAATTTTTCTAGGGAAGTACAGAGATAAAGGGGGGGGGTGTCGGGAATTAGCAATTTTGGAGAATCAAAAAAAAAAAACCACCGATCATCTGGCAGTTATTCGTAAACACGGGTTAGGATGTTTGTGTTTTTTTCCTCCCCGAATATCACGTTCCTTGTCTTGGCAGGAAAATGTTTGAAGTTTTTCCATAGCTGCGTTTTACTAGTGAAACTACTTTTTAACTGAATTGCCTGATGAGGCATAGGGGGTGCCGTAGAATGTTGTGACAGGGTGAAATCCACCTCCATCAGTACAGCTAGCGGAACTGGGCTTTCGTAACATGCAGAGACGTGAGGGGGCGCTGTGGGACGGCGGTCTCTCGCGCCGCGCCCCTCCCCCACTGAGGCCTGCCGCCGGCAGTACCTGGAGGAAGGTGGCCGGAATCTTTTAAATCTCTCGGAAGGGCAGACCGACTTAAACGGCCGACTCGGCGGCGCCACTGACCCATTCCTGCACGGAACAAACACTGGCCCGCCTCGCAGACTGAGTGGAGCGGAGTGTCGCGGAGCGGCGCCAACCCGGCCCCGCCTCCTGACGCCACGGCCGCCGCGCCGCCGCACTCCAGAAAGTTCTTGGCAGCGCCATTTTGTAGCGGAGTACGAGTGGACGATCGGCTGTTGCTGTGTTAAGCCCAGGCGTAGCGGGAGAAAGCGGCAATCCGCGGCGAGAACCCCATTGTGCCACGGAGGTGGGTGCGATGGGAACGCGCTGTGTGCCCGGCGGCGGGGCAGAGCTGCCGCAGAGTTTTAGGCTCTTAGCCAGGCCGCTACCGCGGGAAGGCGGGGCGGAGGGAAGGGCGCCGCTATGGTGCGGCAGCAGAAGGTCGTCTTGGGCCGCCGGGAGGGCGGACAATAGCTCGGCTGGTTCCATACGCGCCGGAGCGGGCAGGTCGGATGGCGGGAGCGGCCGCGTGCCCCGCCTCTTTGCGGCCGCCATCTTCTCTGCTAGCGCGTGGTTCCGCAAGGAGAGAAAATGGCTTCGGCCGCCTTAGCGGGGGCGGCCAGACCCGCTTCCCGTGCCCCACCTCGGGGTGGAGAACGGAGCAGGGGTTTGCTCTCAGCGGAACGGGAGCTTGCTGGGACGCGGCCCCGCTGGCACTAAGAGCAGGGGCGGGCCCGACTCAGGGGCGCTGGCTGGGCGTGGCGAGCCGCTCCGTCCGCGCCCCGTCTAGAAGGGAAGAGTTCGCGTCATGTGCGGAGCCGTGAGGCCCAGGCCGCAGCTTCTGAGCCGGAACCTGCTTAGGGTTGGAAAGTGAAATAAAACGTGGGTAGTGAGATACTTGCCTTCTGCTCTTGGAGCTGAATAACTAGGAGGTGGCCCGAGTTTTATTGGCGCTTTGACTTAGCATTAGGAATTTTCTGGGAGTCTGTAGAGACAAGCATAGTTAACAGTGTCTGACCAGTGTCTTGAAGTGTCCAGGGGACGCTGAGCAGTGTTTGTGTGGCATGTTTGAGTACGCGGATGCCTGTCTCCTGGCATATGCACTGCTGGGTACCTGGGCAGCCTTGCTGAAAGAACATCTGTGGTATGTGGTCAGTATTTGAGCCACATTACATACATTTGAGTACTTACTTTAATTCTTTTTTCTTTTCTTTTTTTTTTTTTTTTAGAAGTAGGTTAGTGGTTATGTTCCTCTCGCTAAAAACAACAACAAAAACACGGTTAATTTGAAAAAAAGTTGCATTCAAAAAATACCATGAAAGAAAGTGCAGGTTAAAAATGAAAACTGGATAGTTAAGGAAAAACGCAATCGTTTTAATTAATTTGGTAATTAATGGCTTTGGAAATTCTTTGTCAGTGGGACATAACTCAAAGAGTGAAATACCTTTGTTACAGATGCGGTATCCCAGGCGAACTAACTATCTTGACTGGGATAAAAGAGAAAGTCTGGATCACAGAAGGTACGACAGTGCTGATAAAAGAAAGAGATCATCAAGTGGTACACGGGAGAACAAGCACTGCAAAAACGATCTTTATAAGCTTCCTGACAGGTAAATAACTTGTGGACTTCTGATATCAAAAAGCATATGTTTCAGGGTTTCTCATCAGGTCATCTGATACTGTGTCATTTTTGAGTTGAAGATATTTCAAGAGAGATGTCTTAACAGCTTCAAACAAAAAGCTGCCTTGATAGGTCTGCTAGAATTATTTTAATTAAGTTTATTTGGTCCTTTGTTTGTAGTAGCCGTTCAGAAACCAAATCTGTTAATGAAAGAACCCATCATGAGCGACGCTATGTTGAAGAATACCGAAATGAGTACAATCAAGGATGTGATACTGGGCATCACAGTAGCAAATCATCGGGTCATAGTGGGACGAGTAGTTACAAAAGGAAATACAAGACATACCACACTACCTGTCATCATCGTCATTCACAGGTGGTGTGACCAGTTTAATTGAGGATTTTTTTTATTTTAAGAAGATAAAATTCTCACCTGGGCAGTAGTGATTGAAGTATGGGGATCTGGGGACTTCTGTCAATAGTAGTTTATTCCTTTAGCTTATGTTGGTAGATTTATTTATTTTTTTGCTAGGATTTTATTTCTTTGAATGAAAATGTGCCGTTTGTAAGTATGCTTGTGATACCACAGAGCATAGTCTTGCTATTTGCTCGTTGGATATATTTGAGCAGATTAATGGCTAATAACCATCAGTTGGAGTACTTGAAATACAGGCATCTCTTCTCATGCCTTCAAAATTATTATTATTGTGACAAGTATTTATTTCAGCCCTATTTGAAAATCCAAGCACAAGCTTTTTTAAGCTTTCATTTGACCAATATAGCAAGGAGATACTATAAGATTTTTACTTTTTAAAGAAAGTATTTAGTAAGATGTTTTAAGTATCACTGGAAATGTTTAGATATGTATGATGGCTGCCTGCTAGCAGGGCAGTTTTTCTGAACTTTGTTATATATTTAACTCATGAGCTGAAGATAGGATTTGTAATTTTATGATCTTCAGCCTAAAGTAAATATATTTGCTGTTTATGAAACAAACGAAAAAATATTGCCAAACATTCAGACCAGTGATGTAGTCTTGGTTACTTAAGATGGGTTTTTTAGTTTGGCCACAAGGCTGTTTTTTAAATACATATAAGGTAATTATGAAATCCTTTTGCTTTAAAAAGAATAACACAGATGCTGAAATTCTAAAGTAAAATTCAGTGAACCATTCTTTGGAAAGAAAAACAATTGTATTGTAATTTTTTGTTGCCTTGCCACTTTGAGTATCTCATCTGAAAATCTGTTCCTTGCCATGTTTTTCTCCTGTAACATAAACTATGTGCCCTGTGAATTTCTGGGGACTGAATTTGAAATTGCTCCTGCCAACTGTTTGTGGCCTGGCGTGTATCTGAATGCCTGAATATCTCCATGCTGAATGAATTTCGTATTCTGCCCTGAATTCACTCGGGTTTATTGATGGGCTGGACGATCTTGGTGCCGTTCCAGAAGAGTCATCGAAGGAAAAGATCCAGGAGTGTAGAGGATGATGAGGAGGGTCACCTGGTCTGTCAGAGTGGAGACGTACTAAGTGCAAGATGTATAGAATATTTTTCCAAATCTATCAACTTTTCAGATAGAATAAGTTCTTTTAGCATAAGATGTGAGGGGGCTCTGGAAGTCTTTTCTTTCTGTCTTGACTGTTTTTGTTTGGGGGTGGGGATTGTTGTTACTTTTTCTGTAGAACTTAAACATGTTTTATTTTATTTTTTTCTTTTTTTTTCTCCTCCAAGTACAGTAAATGAAGTTAATGAACCTGATAGAACGAGATCCCTGTGAATGTGCCTTGATGAGAGTTGTCCAGCAATATCTCTCATGCTGTAGATACTTTCAGTTTAAAGAAGCACATTCTAGAATAGCTTGTCATAGTACTTAGTCTTTGTTTTATTTCTGTTTGCATCTTTTTTTTAATAGCTGAATGATTTATAACTTCTGTGACAGAGATCTTTTCTTTGCAGATGAGATTGTTGCTAATCTGGGTGAAGGTGCTTTTGGAAAAGTAGTGGAATGCATTGATCGCAAAGCGTAAGTCTTAAATACACATAATTTTTCTTACTGATGGCATCACAGTGTGGTTTGTGCTTTCCTATTGTATCAGGTTTTATCTTCACTCCCTCAAATGCTGCTCTGTATTTCTACAAGGCTGCCACAGTTTGCAGACATAAATTCATGTTAGCACATCATGTTGAAAAGAGCACTCAAACAAGAGGGTTATACAGGACTGGTGGGTGAGGCAATGGGTGTGTCTTCTGCAGGTGCACTGCAAGTCAAAGGCTGATGAGAGCCTGGTGGGCCTAGACAATGAAGTGTCAGTATGTTGTTGTCTTCCACTCCTCCACCCCCACCCTGCAGTCCTTGGGGCATGTAGCATCCCAGACCTGTATAATGACCAAGGTCTCTTACTGCGCTTACCTTAAAGTACCATCTGTGATGATGCAGTGCCACTTGGGTTCTAGCAGCAAGTGTATTGTGTACATCAAGAACTTATCTTCTTGATGGCACTTTTGTTGTGTGTGAAACAGTATGGAACTAGACTGCCATACTGATCACTGTAGAAGGCATGTGCCACCTCAGTTAGTGACTTAATGACTGAAGTCGGCTTGTCAGCTTTGACTGGCAGTCACATGAGGCTGTGCAGTGTGGAAGTTTCTGCAGTATTAGCCCAGCATACATAAATGCAAAGAGGAGGTAAACAGGGTTTTTCACCTTTAAGAATTATACCAATATATAAGGTGTTGAGGATGTTTTCCACATTTAAAGATCAAAAATACTAGTTTTGTTTGCATATAGATGAATCTTGGTTATATTGTATGTACTTAAAAAAAAAAACCAGCAAATGATCTCTTTTCTGACAAGGCTGCCATTGTTACAAGCAGCAATTGCTGAATATCCTTGGTTAAAACTGCCTGCTGTTCTAATCACTACAAACCTGTCTGCAGGGAGGACAGGCACGTGGCAGTGAAAATAGTGAAAAATGTTGATCGTTACTCTGAGGCAGCTCATGCAGAAATACAAGTCCTGGAGCATTTAAATGCATCGGATCCCAGCAGCACATAGTAAGTGTGCAAAGGCTGTTCTTCGGAGCTTTGAGTGCTGTGGCATTGCTTTCTGTAATGTATGATGAATGTATTGGCATGGCACAACTTACTGTTGCAAGTCATGCATTTTACTCCTTTTGCAGTCGCTGTGTCAAGATGTTAGAATGGTTTGAGTACCATGGACATGTCTGCATTGTTTTTGAGCTACTGGGACTCAGCACCTATGACTTTATTAAGGAGAATGGCTTTCTGCCATTTAGGCTGAACCACATTAGACACATGGCTTATCAGATCTGCAAGTCCGTGAACTGTAAGTTACGTTTCTGGTTTGCTGTATTTGTTAGAAAGTTCTTCACAATTTGCTAACTGTGTTTGCTGTCTTGCAGTTTTGCATTTGAATAAGTTGACACATACAGATCTGAAACCAGAAAATATTTTATTTGTGAAGTCTGACTATGTAGAAGAGTATAACCCCAAACTGGTAAGCTGATGTCTTCTTCCCCCACCCCTGGCCATTATCTGGGTCGAGTTGGTGACTTGTGTCCCACTGCCTCTCATTTCAGAAATGCGATGAACGCACACTGAAAAACGCAGACATCAAAATTGTAGACTTTGGGAGTGCAACATATGACAACGAGTATCATAGCACTTTGGTGTCTACAAGACATTACAGAGCTCCTGAAGTTATTCTAGGTCAGTGGAAGTCCTAGGCTGATCTTTTGTGTAGGATTTCTTGTATGCTAGTGTGTGCTCCAGAAATGTTGTGTATCTTGCTGTAGTGGTTAAACTGTTGAGAGTCTGGTATAAACATGGACTTTTTGAATCTTCCCACAGCATTGGGATGGTCACAGCCATGTGATGTTTGGAGCATAGGCTGCATTCTTATAGAATACTACCTTGGATTCACTATATTTCCGGTAGGTAATTATGGATTTCACAGTATTGCAGAAAGTGTAGTGCTTCTTGCAAGGAGGTGGGGACTAAGGGGAATGGTGTGAGAAATTAAGCTGCATTTCTCTGTAAGGCCAAGGTAGAGAGAAAATGTAGGCACAAAGGAACTTTCTCAGAACATTCCTAACAGTTCTCACTAAACATTTTGGCAGCAGCTTGATACAGGGAAGCACTCTGTTCATGTTTGCAATTCACAAGCCACTCTAGTCACAGGTGTAGTATCATAACCATCAGCAATCAACTACCTGAATTAGGGCATCTGGATGGTATTGCTGAGATTTGAGTTTTATGAACAAAGGAAAATTAAAACGAGGCAGGGTCAAGGGAGAAAGACTCCAGTAGATTGTAACATTTCAGGAAACAGATGAGTACAGGTTCTCTTTCTCCCTTCATCTGAAATTGACTCTTGTTGCAGTTAATTATGTTAATTATGGTTTGCATGGTTCTTGATGACTTCCTGTAACAATGAAAGAAAATGTCTTACCTTGCTTTCCCTCCAGACCCATGACAGCAAAGAACACTTAGCAATGATGGAGCGAATACTGGGGCCTTTGCCAAATCACATGATAAAGAAAACCAGGTAATTGCATTTTTCCATACCTGGACTGCTACACTTTACATGATACACTTTCAGGTTTGGTCTAATAGCCAATTTTTAAGACAGCCTTTTGCTCTGTTGAACAAGCTGGCCAGCCAGCTCTGTTGTGAACAAACATGCTGATAGTTGTAGTGAAGGGACAAGGCAGACTCTCTGACTAATAAACTGTGGTCTGTTGAAGGAAACACAAATACTTCTATCATGACCAGCTGGATTGGGATGAACACAGTTCTGCTGGTAGATATGTCTCAAGGCGCTGCAAGCCACTGAAGGTACGATGACAGGGAAAATGCTCTTGGGCAGAGGAGCTTTAAGTGAAATTTAAATTTTGTTTTTAATCTTAAACTGTTGTTTTCATGAAGGAATTCATGACCTGCCATGATTCTGACCATGAGGACCTCTTTGACCTCATTGAAAAGATGTTGGAGTATGACCCAGCCAAGCGCATTACTCTTGAAGAAGCACTGAAACATCCTTTTTTCTTCCCCTTGAAAGAGGTAAAAAGGGCATCATCATCACCTGTAGCTGAGCAGGCTGGTACAGACATCAGTCCACCAAAGAAACATAAAAGATGCTAAGTATTTATTGTGTACAGTTTTGTAAATGCCTTCTTTTGTATCACAACTTTTTGCATATTGATCTAGCTGCTGGCATTAAACTTAAGAAAAAGATACCGATGAACCTGCTTGCTTCCTCAGTAGAAATGTGGGGATGGGTGCACTTAATGCTTCCTTTTTGAGTAAGAGGACAGAGAGCCCTTCGCATGAAGTGGAAGGATGGCCTTTATTTGGTTTTCTTTAAAAAAAGTTACAAAGTAAGGAAGATCACTGGAGTATTGAACAGACTGCAGTGTGATCACCATTTCTAATTTTAGAGGTGCACTCTGGTTACCAGTGTATGTCAGTGTTCCTCATTAGCTTACAACAGCATACACTTCACTCTTTTACCAAATTTTTCTTGAATTATGAGCTGTCCTGAGAATTTCCATTAAGAACCAGTTTCAGGGAGCAGATACGCTGTGTGGTTTTAACGTGTTAACTGCCAGCACAAAATAATCTCTCAGCTTCATGAGGAGGGTTAGTTTGGTCTGCTTTACCTTGCAGTAGTCATGTATTTACAGAGCTGCACAAGCAAGCTGCCCCCTGCTAGCAGCATTGGGAAGCTGTTGGGTGGCTGTGTGTTTGTACTTCCATGAGAGAACAAGTGCAAGAATTCGCAGAACTGATGTCAAGCTGTAAGGCAGCCTGACAGGCCCTTCAGAACACAGGCCATCAGCTGTGATAGCCATCAGGCTCAGGGATGCCACTCTGCCCCTGCCTCCTGTTTGCAGCCACCAGAACAGCTTCTCTCCCAGAGAACACAGCCACCAAGAGTGGGGCAGCTACCTCACCAGCAGTTGAAATGGAGGATGGCTTTATGCTGGAAGCATAGTAAAGCTATGGCAAAGTCCAGGGGGAGATGAACAACCAGCTATGAATGGCATTACTGGGAACAAGGGGTAAGTACAGGTGTCATGCTGAGTTAACACACAAGCCGTGGCTTCAAGGGCTTTTTACAGTTTGATTTGCAAACAGAACTGCCATTCAACCTCATTCACTCTATGGTGTCTACTCAAGTATAGATAAAAACCCCAAAGGGTGAAATGGATTTCATTGTGAAGGCCTTAAATTAACATTATTACAGTAGAAAATACAGGAGGTAGAATATAACTGAAAGGACAAATGCACATTAGAGTCAAATTATAACAGCTCCTGTAAGCTACTTGAAACAGTTTTAAAAACTAAACCTGGTATTTCATTGCCTATAGGAAACAGTTAAAATAAATTGCCAGGAGAGCCCTTGTATCACGCTTGATACAGGGAGGTAGGGTGTAAGAATGAGGACACATGAGACCAGACACTTATCTACAGCTGTTTGCTTTACTGAGGACAGAGTTTCACAGGTCAGTCACCCTCTTCAGCTTCAGACTCTGACTCTGGAACAGAGAGACTGCGTTAACGGGCTGCCAGCAAGCCCCTTCCCTCCCCCCATCTCAAGTTCAGCTGCTGCCCCACAGCCCGTATAACAGCTGCTACTGCTGCCACAGCACTTCAACTTTTCTAGTCACTACATGCTCCTCTAGTCACAGAGGAGCAATTAACACACACACACCCAACCCCCAAAACAAAGCAGCATTGCACTAAGGCTCCCCAAAGGAACTAGCTCAAATTGTGAGCTAAGCTGCTGCTTACCTTCTTCAGCATTCTTGAGCCATTCAACAAACTTTTTCATTTGCTCCAGAAAAACACTCTTTCCTTTTGCAAGGTGTGCATCTTTGTACCACTTCAGGATGGGTTCCTCACTCAGAACTTCAGCTGTAAGGTGTGCAAGAGCAGTATTAACACAAGTTTCCTAGCATCACAGCATGTACTCCTTCCTTGGGTATGGCAGGTCACGCCTCCTATTGTAAAACTCAGAACTGGCTGCTGGGGACTTCTGGAGCACCACACCTAGGAGCTGCACTTTCACTCTCACTATTTCAAAGCTACCCAAGATGACACACTAAAAAACCAGAGAATTTGCATCTGTTCCTAGGTGTTGACTAACACCCCAAGCACACCACAGGAAGCATTTAATGTTTAGCTAAAATTCTACAAGTACAGTATCATCTACAGTTTAACATCAGATGTCCTTTATTCCTGTGGTATTTCTCACATGCACAGCATGGGTTTCAGTAACACCTTTTAACCCATTTCACAGTGTAGAGCACCCCAGAACACCTTTGTGAGCTCAATCCTCAGTCAGGGGGCCAAGAAGAATACATTAACACACATCCTTCCCTAACCTGAAAGGGCCAAAGAGCCGTAATAGATTTTAGCTTTGATCTATCAAACCCTTAAAAATCCTTGTGCAGAGGAGTACTTCCCCACCTACCTAAGACAGCTGCATCCACCTTTGCAAACTAGAAATTCTTCAGCTCAAAGTGCAGTGTTGTAGCACTGATCTTCCCTAAAGGCCTTATCAGGACTGAAACATTCTGCAGATGCAGGCTTTGGAAAAACCAAAAAAACCCTGAACTGAAGAGGAAACAAGTCCCCAAAATACCCAAAGTGCCATGCCAAATAAGTTACCTTTATAGAAGAGCACCACTATTTTCTGGAAGGCCTTCATGAAGTGAATGTTGTCATAACAATACTCCTGAATCTTCAGCAGAAGAGTCAGCTCCGACTGACCTTGGGTAGTAAAGGCAGCGAGTAGAGGGCTGTATTGCTGTAACAAGAAGTTGGCACACAGAGCACATTTACTGCCTGACAAGACTGGTTTCAGAGTTTCCACCAACCACTGCTTACACATTTGCAACTCCCACTTCAACCCAGAGTGCTTCTGCAGAGATCACACTGCTTTTGCCTCGATCTAGACTATAATACCACACTGAAAAGGGGAACAGCCCGCTGTCTAATGCTGTCTCTGCAGCAGAGGGGTTGTAGGTTTTCACTCATTTAAAAAGGAAACTGCAGACAGAGGGAAGCCCAAGCCAACAGGTGCAAAAGTCCACTATTAAGTTATAAATACCTTCAAATGCTTAATGGCTTGCTCTGCTACCAGCTCCTCCTTTTTGTTCCATTCCACTGTGCTCATTACACTTGACCAGATTATGGCTACCACAGTCTGTTCTGAGATGTTGTTTTTCTTCATCTCCTCCTTCACATACAAGATTATCTGCCAGTTGGAACAGAAGAGTCAGCACAGGCCACATGTCACACAGTAACCCAGAAGCCTTCAGAACCACTAACACCCACCTTGATCATACAGCAAGATTCAGGACATTAAGGAAAGACTACAGAACTAATACCAGAACACTCTGGTCCTAATTTTAATTCTTAGTGAGAAGTAGGTGTTCAATATTTAATTAATAATGTATCTTCTTCAGATTAGTATTGCAGACTATTTCAGATAATGAGTGAAATTCCTACAGAAAAGGTATTTCAAGGAAGGTGAAGGGAGAAAAACAAAAAGGCCTCTCTACCTGGTCTACAGACAAATACTCACATCCTTGAAGGGATCTCCCGTGACATCTGCTCCTGAAGTTCTTTCTGCAGCTCTTTGCGAGCTCCTATGCTTTGCTGGTTCCGAACATACTCAGAAAGTTCTTTCAGTCCTGCTTCAGTGAAGTACTTGGAGAAGTGTTCAACACTTTGTTTATTGGCTGGGAAGAGCTCCTAAAAACAACATTTAGAACGACTTTTTCACAACAGAAATGCATGTTGAGTACTTTGCTGGTAAATGCTAGTCACTAAACTGGCCCAAGCAGTATATCAGTCATTTCAGTGGTACTCACCATCAGCCTGTTATCCATGTTTACTTTACGAAGACTGACAGCCACTGCATTAATATCTTTCTCATTTATCCATGACTTGAACAGCTTGACTGCAAAAGCTGCAGAGACACCTGTGCAATGGGATTAACATTAATGGCATTCAAAACAAAGGGAATTGTAAGGCCTGAGGGTACAGAGCACCAGGTTTGTGAGACCCCTCCCCTGCTCAAAGTAGCTATGCTCAGAGGCAGTCCTAGCAGAGTCTGGAGTACCTCTGTGCCTGCAGGTACTGCAGCCTCCAGCATGTTGGACTTTTCCTACCACTCAGCATCATGAAGGCTTCCCTATGCCAAATTCAACTCTCCTTGCTACAGTCTAGGAAGTAGTCTAAAGACATGATACACCTTCTGCACCTCCAAAGGTTCCTCTCCAAAATACATTACTGCCTTTCTGGGCAACAGTAATGACAGCAGCCCCCAGTGTCATCCAGGGTAGTTCTGCACACAAATTTGCCAAGAACACTACTTTTCTAAAGTCTTAGCATAATTTCCAAGTTGCAAGGCAAGGCATTTACCTTTGCTGATCCTGTGTTAAATCTAGCACCAGATGGAGCTGGTAAGTGGCAAGGGTGTACAATCATTACAATTTCTATCTACTTGTCGTGGTTTTGGTCCCCACAATATGCTCCTAGAAGAGGAACTGGTCAGCACTTACCTTCTTTAACCAAGTTCTCATTGTAAAGACTGTTGAGAATGGATGCATTAAGTGTCCCATTGGCTAGCAGAATACCCGTCAACATGGCCAGTTTGTTCCTCTCAGACTCTGAGAACCCTTTCAAGAACAGCAGCAGCTGCAATAAATACAAAGATCTGCATAAAGCTACCATCTCTCACTGAAGTTTAGCCACTGCCTCCATGCTAGATACTTTTGTTTCAATTAAGCTATTCAATGAGAAATACTAGTTCACCTACAGTCTTTTCTCCACTGATAGCTAGCTGTTCTTCTAGCAAGAACTCACAGTGTGATTTTCATAATACATAGTATGACACAGCTCTTCTGCTCAGTGATTTACTAGCAAATTTTGAAGGTTTGTCTGCTGATAAGGACCTACTCCATACCTTTTTGACTTCATCTTCAAAGCCTTTCTCCAGGTACTTGTAACGCCTGATGAGCTTGTTAAAAACCTAAAAAAAATACAGTGTATTATTTTTTTTGCTCCGGACTACAATTAGAATTGAAAACAATAAAAATCAATTAAGTTCAACCAAACTCTTTAGATCACTTTTCGTTTCAAACAGTGTTCCTTTATCTTTTCCAGTAAGCTTCTTCTAGGCATGCTTTTTTTTTTTTTTTACTTAAACTTTCAGCTACGCAAACATTTCTTGACTTCTACACAGTTCAAGTTGAATTGCACTCATTTCAGAACTAACCTGAGCAAATGCCTGCATGGTTTCTAGGTCTTCCTGTGCTGCAAATACACAGACGTTTGTGCGCGTCATGTCATCTGCCAGAGTACCACCTGGGGCTAAAGAAGGGTTTCAGCATTAGTGGCATTACTCCTCAGTGAGTGTACTGAGTAGTCTTCACACTAATAATTTCAATACATTTCCATCTGCTCCACCACCATAGTGGAAACTTAAAAATCAGCAATCAGCAGCATAGATACGAACAAATACTCTAACCCCTTACTGCTAAGTGGGTTGACAACACACATTGTTTACATAAGCATAAGTCAACAAGGCCACCTGCCTTACAGGAAGTCACTGAACTTGCTTAAACCTGTCAAGTGTCTCTTCAGTGTCTGCTCAACAGTGCTACTTTGTGTCTTTTAAATAGCAGAGTAAGCCACAACAGGAATGAAACAAACAGAGATGCACATTCAAAATTCAGTGCCCCAGAGATGAGCTGGAAACTTATTTTGAAAGGTACTTCAGCTTTCTAGCTGCTAATGGGAAGATGCTTCTTCACCATTCTTCATTTTAATACAGGCATTTGACTGGTAGCCAGGTTGCTTCACTAAGGGTAAACTGCAATCACCAACTCCAGTGCCAGAATACCTCAGCACCAATTTCTATGCCATCAGAGATACACGGGGAGTCTTTTTATTATTCATTAGTCAGAAGCATGACTTAGAGATGGTGATAAGCATTAATAATAATTATTATTATAAGGTAGTAAGGCAACAGGATGCTAGTTTTCATTTTGGCCTTGTCTGACTAGAGATCAAAGCTAGTCTACTTAAGCTACTTGTTACGGAAAGGGAATGAAAGACTCCCGTTATGAGCATTAACACAGCAATGCAGTTTTCTCTTCCCTCTCAGGCTCCCTCCTAGAAGGAGCACCACCTAACAGTATGCACTGGTTAAAGACTCTTCAATGCGAGCCCACAGATTATAACAAGTTGCACATTAATAACTTCAAGTACCTGTGCTCCATGAGACAGGCAAGTTTCACTTGTTCTGCTAACAGCCCTTGCTGTTAGGAACACCACAGTAACTTCAGTCTACACACTTTTCTAATACAGGATCAGAGGATTTCAGGGCTTAGAAGGGACCAAAAGAGATCAAGTCCAACTCCCCTGCCAGAGTAGGACCATACAATCTAGCTCAGGTCACAGAGGAATGCATCCAGATGTGCCTTGAAAGTCTCCAGAGAAGACTCCACAGCCTCTCTAGGGAGCCCATTCCAGTGGTCTGTGACCCTTACAGTAAAGAAGTTCTCCCTTGTGTTGAGGTAGAACCTCCTGTGTTGCAGCTTACATCCATTGCTCCTGGTCCTATCACAGGGAGCAAGTGAGAAGAGCCTGTCCCCTCCCTCCTGACACCCAGCCCTCAGATATTTATAAACATTTATTAAATCCCCTCTATGTCTTCTCCAGACTAAAAAGCCCCAGGTCCCTTAGCTTCTCATAAGGCATGTGTTTCAGTCCCCTAATCATCCTCATTGTCCTCTGCTGGACCCTCCCCAGCAGATCCCTGTCCCTCTTAAGCTGGGGAGCCCAAAACTTAACTCAGCACTCAAGATGAGGTCTCACCAGGGCAGAGTAGAGGGGAGGAGAACCTCCCTTGATCTGCCGGACACACTCTTAATACACCCCAGGATCCCATTGGCCTTCTTGGCCACCGGGGCACATTGCTGTCCCATGGATAACTTGATATCCACCAGGACTCCCAGGCTTTAAGATCAGTAGCTACATGAAGTTAAACATGTGGAAAGCCTTGCCTTTCAGCATTTGTTTGCCTAAGTCACCTGACATTACTATAATATCAGTGTGAAGACCTCCTCAACATGCAAGAGATCCCTCCTCCCAAATCAGCCACCCCTACTGCAGAACTGCCATCCACAGTCTGACTGTGGCACAAAATCAGGTAATTCCTCTCCTCCCACTATTCATTTAGGTCATTTGAATTCTATTTCTGTTACGTTACAGAAAAATCTTCTGCAACCAACAAATTTCTCATTTAAGTTCTCCCCAACTACTGCGTAACAAATGCTAAAATCTGAGACAAATGTTTTCCAGCCTAGGCAGGATAGGGTCCCTGCTATCTCTCACTCAATGGTATTTAGTCAAGTAGGGAATGTAAAGTCTAAACCTTGAAGTACCTTTTTTTAACTACTTTCCAACCTCATTTAGCTTTATCTACTTCTTACTGGTTGATGAGCACCTCTTCCACTCTTTGCTCTGCATGCACAGCGTCCATATGAGCTTACAAGGCTTTTCATCAGTATATTGCACTGCCTCAGTTTCTTACATTTACTGCTGACTCCATCACCCTCTCACTTTTCACTCCCCAACATTCCTTAGAGCCTACGACCTCACTATTGTCAACAACAAATAATGCAATAGCATTTCCAAGACTAAGCACATCAGATTCTTCTGTAAACAGTATTACTCTGCAAAGTAACAGGGCAGGGTGCACAAAGCACAGGATTATGTCAGAATATTTCAGAGCAACACCATTGGCCTTCTGGCCACAGACCTGAAGCAAGAATTTATTCATCTCACAACAGCAAATGTGAACTTGACTAGGGTCAAGATTCACTGGTGCTGAAAAATAATAACAATCCCATGTGTTTTCTTTTAAGCTAAGTCTATACAGTCTACACTTTGAAGAATGCAAACTCATGCAAAACTGCAGCATGGGATACAGAGTACTTCTACAGTAAGCTGATTGCTCAGTTGGTCATTAAGATTGTCAGACAGTTTACCACAGATAACTTCTATCCTGTTCTACATACTCAATGGGCTCTTTAGCAGAATGTTTACACTGCAAGAAAAAAACAGTGAGCTTTAGTAAACTCAAGTGAATAGAGGCTGACAGCAGCCCCACCAAAGAGACTTACCCAGCATTCCACCAGCCACCAGGATGTCAAAGAGAGTTTCTGCATAGCGGCGATAGTCAAGTTTTGCACCAGAAGCATCAAGAAACTTTGCGACTGCCTCCAAGTCAGTGCCAGTTTCAGTTAAACCTTGAATAATACAGTCCTGGAACTGAGTAGGGTCAAACCTCTCTTTTCATCTGTAAAGACAAAGTGTTGAAATAAAGTTGCCACCTATCTGTCTGGATTTTAAAGTTGTCATTTAAATCTTACTGAAAAACAAGCCACAAAACCAAACCTGCATTGACAACCCTTACAACTGGTATGAATTAGCACCAATAGTGACACTGTAAGTGTAGCCTAAAATTATTTTCAATGACCAATGTAACTCTTAACTTTTACTGTTTTCACTCCCCTATTCAGTCAAAGCTAGGGGAAAGCCTATTGAAAGCTAAAACATTCCTTAGTTACCTCTAATTGAATTCTTACTGTACTTTCACTAAGAACAGTTGTTTCCAAAGATCATTAGTTGGTCCTAATAAAGCTTATCTGACTTCTCAGCTTGATTCCTATACCCCTGTTCACATATCAAATCACTCTTTCCCCCCAAAAGCAGAGGCTTAGATCTATTCTGGAAAGCAATTCTTAATATGCATCCCTACAATTCTGTACATTTGGCACCATTACTTATGCTCTATTTCAGCCTTTTGTCCTTACTGTTTTGGATTAAATATAACGACTGAAAAGCTGCATATCGTTATCATGTTAGAGCCAACTGACAGTAGTTGCTTTTTTGGCTACAAAGACCATCCTTTCCTCTTAAGAAGGAGATAAATGAGTCTGAAGCAATTGCTTTTCCTCAAGAGCCTGGGGAAAATGTAAAAATTTGAGCTAACTTCTTAGCATTAAATGTTAAACAATGGACTGTAATTGCATATATATTTAGCACCCTTTCTTGTTGCTAAAGCAGAACACACACTTCTTCACTTGAGATGTATCAGCTGATCACAGCCTTATGGTCACTATAGGGTAGGGCATAGCTCACAGGCAACAAATCCACCCAAGTAACTAGCAGAAAGCCTTAAGTGAGTAGAAAGTTGAGGAACTTTTCTATGTCAACTTCTTATGTTACGCAAAATATGATGAAAAGCTTCCAAAGACACAGAAGTCAGCTGCAAATCTTACTGTGGATGCTGTTTACAACACCTTAACCAGTTTTGTTAGCATGTGTTAGCAACCTTTCTGTACAGGGCATATGAGTGTCCTTGCATTTAATGCAAGTATCAACACGTTGTTAACAGCTGGGTGGCAGTCTAGAAATACCAGATCATCTGCTGGACAGACTAATTCTCTCAAGGTGCTTTACTTTAACAATAAAACTGGTTCTGTAAGTCAACATGGACTTCTGTACAGCTTAATTGCTAGTTCATTGTCTACAGCATCCTTAATGCTACTGGTTTGAGATGGAACACTGCTAGTATATTGGTAAAACAGTATTAAACAAATTCCAAGAGCTGTTGCTACTTTCTCTTCAGATTAAAAAACAAATTACCAAAATATGAAATTTCTGATCAAACCTCTTATCAACTCTTCCTAGGGGAGCTAACTGTGGACATACAGACACAGGCACTTGCAGATCCCATGCGTTGGGTACTTTTCATTGTTTGGGCAGGGAATGTGGGATTTCTTTACTTAACCCGGGTATTCTTGTAGCATTAAAGACAATGTCTATTTTTATCTAGGGACTAACAACAAAACTCCTACTAGGTAAGATGCACCTTAAATATATGCATTAATCTGCCACAAGCTTGTATTGTAGTTCCCCTGTAGATCAGGGGTACTTCATACTTTTGTTTTCAGGCTAAATACCCTCAATACAACAGTTCTAGAATGACCATCTATCCAGGTTATCACCATAAATTCAGCTACAATTCTACTGACAAACGGGTTTTATCAGTACAGAGAACATCCCAGCACCCCGCGTTAGCCTCAAGACCATGCTCTCATTTAAAAGATTTATGGCAAGAGCACTAAAGAGTTATGGCAAGAGCATAAAAGCGTTAGTTCGTTTATTGAATCACCCGACGTTTTACTGGGGGCTGCACACACAGCACCGATAGCAGGCACCGGAGGTATGCGCACTGTGAACAGCTTACCTCTTTTCCTCGTTTTAAAACGCTGCCCTGATAGCGTCGGCTTCTGCGGCTTTTGATTATTCATAAAAGACACCCTGCAAGGAAGGAGGCACACACCTCAGGGCGCTGACGACGGAGCCTGCCCGCACGGCCGACCCGGGGTCTCGTTGGCCGTCCTGCGTGCCCCGCCCGCTCCCCGCCCGGCCTCCCGCTCTCGGCGGCTGTTCCCAGCCCGCCCTGCGCTGCAACGCCGTTGCTCCTCCTCCCCTTCTCCCTTCCGCAACCTCCATTTCCCCCGGGGCCTAAGGCCACTAGCGGGGAGGCGCCGGCCCCAGCCGCGGCTACCCGGCAGGCACCGAGGCTCCTCAGCCAGAAGCAGGGCGTTGGCGGGGCCTACGCGGAACTGGAGCCTACGCGGCACCCCATACCCCCATCGCACGGCGCGGAAGCGGCGGCTTTGTTGCCACCACGCTTCGCTGCCGATACAGGGGAAGGCGGAGAGCGAACCCCTGCTCCCGAGTGCGGCAAGGCTGTTACGGCCTAGCAGCCCCACGGGGCCACACTACCCTCCGCATCCCCGCGGCGGGGCACGACGCCCGCCCTCCAGGCCTGACTCCTTACCGACTTTAAGGCAGAGAGAAAATGCCCAAGCGGCCGAAGCGCAGACGTGCGCGAACAGTAGCGAAGAACGGCAGCGGCGAAAGCTCCCAAACGGAACCAGCACGAGAGGAAGAGGGAGGGCCGTGCCTCGCCCCGCCCGGGACGGACCATCCCGCTCCGGCAGAGAGATGGAGGGAAGGGGGCCGGGCTTACCCGGGGTTCGGTGCGGGCCCACCGCCACCTAACGGCATTCTCTCTCCCTCCTTCCCTCCCTCCCTCCGCACAGTGGTCGCGCCCGCCTCCCCACACGCTGCTGATTTTACCGTCACACGCAACAGCCGCCCGCCCGCCCCCTCCCCCCGCGCGGCGGTGCGCGTGGGTCGATCCATCGAGAGAGTGAGGCGGCCCCTGGCGGCCCCAGCGCGTGCCTCCCGGGCTGCGGAGAGCCCAGTCCGGCCCGGCCCGGCTCGGCTCCTCCTCTTGTCCCTGACAGTGGTGTCCAGCCCGGGCGCAGCAGGGACCACTGCCCGGAACTGTCCACGGAAAAGAGAGCCGGGCAAGAAGTTCTGGGGGTAGGCCCGAGTTCTGCTTTGCGTCGGGTTTTGGCAGGGAGGCACGTGGGCTGCTTACAGCAGAGAAAGGCCCAAGCCTGGTGCAAGGTAAGAATTTTCCCAGGCTTAGAAATTCTCCACCAGCTTAAGGTGGTCCTGCGCTCTGTGTGCTCACCAGAGGCCCAGCTGCAAAAGTTAATTTGTCCACTGACTGGACCTGGTGGAAGGAGCCAGCACTGAGTGTTGATGCTACTCATGTTCCCTTGGAAGCCATTTCACAGCCTGAATAAACCCACGGGCTCCCACCTTGGCTTTTGCCACTAACCTTCACAATGTGCTTCATTCATGCGTGTCTGAGCTTCAGCTCCAAAACTGAACACCTCCAATGGCTGCTCCTTCAGGGAAGGTGCCAGTGCTGAATGGCGTTGCTAGCCCTCACCTTTACTTGCAAGCCATTTCAGAGTTCCAATAAATGTGGGGCTTCCCAGCTATGCTTGAGCCAGTGAAGCACTAACATTGCAACATGCTGGATTTGCTCTGATACGAGGTTTAGCACTGAAACCAAAAACTTCCAGGGAAGGTGGCAGCACTGACTGCTGTTGCTGGCTCTCTTTACCCTGGTAGCTATTTCACAGCCCCAGCAAACGTAGACTCCTAAATTAGCGATTCAGCCACTTCAAAACATGCTGTGTTTGTGCTCAAGAGGCCCAGCTGCAGAACTGGAAACACCTGGCAAATACTTGCCCATGGAAGGTGTCAGTGCTGAATGCGGTTATTGGCTTTCACCTTCCTTTGGCAACCATTTCACAGCCCAAACAAACCTGTGGCTTGTATCTCTGCTTTAGCCACTAACCTTCACAGTATTCATGCTTGCCAGAGCCCCAGCTCAAACGTTTAAAACATCCAGTGACTGCTCCCCTAGGGAAGGTGTCAGCACTGAATACTGTTTCTGGCCCTCACCTTCCCATGGCCAGCCAAGCCACAGCCTGCAGACACCCCTGGTCACATAGCCCCATTACACTGAGGGGCTGCTACCATCAGCCTCACTGGTTGGCCTCGCAGATGGAGCCCCTTGGGAACAGAGAAGGAGAGGCTATGGCTGGCAGCCCTCTCAGGGACAGTCGAGGCTGTGGGGCAACAGGGGTATCCCAGCACTTGCCAAAAGCTGAAGGGAGGGCCCAGGGCATGCAGAAAGGAGAGGACAGAAATGCATTATTATGGAGATAACAAGTGAGAGCTCTGGGATGTGGTAAACAAAAAACATCATGGACTGATGACACAGAGGACTCCCTGGGGCACCCAGAAATTAAGACAGGTAACCACAGTGCACACCAAATAACATCAGGATGGGAGAAGGCTACAGAGAAAGCTTGTTGGCACACTGCAAGACACACCAGCTCAGGGTGCACAGAAAGGCACATGGAGGGCTTGAGGTGCATCCAAGCACAAACAGAATGCCTCAGTGCCTATCCCAGCAGCTGTGATGACTTCAGTGGAGCTTGGACTGGCAAGGCAGGCTGGCACCTGCAAGCACCCCTGGCTCTGTGCAAACCCCAGCTTCCATCACCACTCATGCTGGCCTCGCCCTCAATTCTGGATGTGCCCAAGTCATCTTAGGGTGCGCCAAGGAGGTTTTCCCAGGGTAACATAGTTAAGTGCATGGGCCCTTGCAGCTCACAGTGGCTAGCAGTGCTCAACTGCTCTGGGCTCTCCCTGGAGGGAGAGAATAAATGAATAAATCCTAACTGTTCTCACATTGCCTCTGCTGTGCAGGCTCCAAACGTGGCTTTTGGTAAACATGGTGCTCATACACTGGGGAGAGGTGACTCAATCCAGGAAGCTCTCCTTTGCTTGGGACACACACTAGGGCAGACCGTAAGGGGACCAGCAGACAGTTAAGTTCCATTTGCAACACCATTAGCAATTTATTAACCTGTCAGTCAGCATGACTTCCAACTCAGACAACAAAATGTGAATGCCCAACTGCACTATAGCCTGAACAGAGCCACCTGCTTCTTTGGGGAAAGACTAGCGCCCAGGGAGTGGCTGTGCCCTGGTGCTCACCACCTCAGTGTTTTCTGTTTCAGTTTCCCTGTTTTCAAAATGGGAATGACACGGCTGATTTCACCTCCGAGGCTGTGGAAAGTCATGTGCCACCAGTTGGGGCACAGGATAGGAAGAAAACTGAGTGAAGCACTCTTTCCCATCTGTCTGGAGGAAGACATGTTGCCTTCCCCTGCCAGCACAGGCTCCAGACCAGAGTATTTCACAGGCAGTCACTGGCATCCACAGCACAGAGGCCAGCTCAGCAGAGATTGTGCATTGCACCCAATCACCCTAGGCACAGAGGAGGCCCCCAAACCCACATTCTGCAGACAGCCAACCTGGACAGCAGGAGGGGAAGATAAAGGCAGCCTTGCTCTACCCAGGATGAGAGAGTCTGTCTGGATGTGTAATACAACACAGCTTGACAGCTTTCTCAGATCATCAAACTGGTCTGAAAAGGCACTTTGCTCTCCATCCTGTGAGGTAGGATACACCTGGGAAAATCATTAAAAGTGGATTTTTAGAAGAGGTTCAATAGAAGATGGAGACTCTGCCAGGGAGAATTGCTGCCGTGGTGCTGCAAAGGCAGCAGGCCACACATTAAGATCAGTGTTGAGATATCCTATGCAGCAAACATCCCTGTGTCCCTGTGCAGCAGCTGGTATCTAGGACAGTCTAGGTTCAAGCAGACAAGGTCTTCCCCACACCAGCCAAGGATGCAGATTGCAGTTGCCCAGCGAGAGGGCTGCTGGGATGCAGCCGGCAGAAACGCCCTAGCGTCCAGATGGGGAAGACGTTGCGGTACGCGGTGTAGCTGATAGCGCACGACTTGTTGAATACTCCAGAAATATTCTCCTGAGAGACAGACAGAGCAAAGTACTATGGGTGACAAGGGACCACAGTGTGTCCAGGATGTGGTGCTGAGCTCATTGCTTTCCTGAAGTTCCCCACCAAAAGCCACATATCTTCCCTTCCAAAGTACACACTGCAATGGTTGCACAATGCCCAGGACATCTGCAACACCAGGGAACCCCTTGGAAAGACCTGAGGGAAGATGTACCTGAGGCCAGTCCCCGTTGGGTAGCTGCTTATCAATCAACACTTTGATGCCTCTTTCCAGCACATCAGTGTCAGGATATCTGTAAAGTGCAAGGGAGATAACGTGAGCATTCTTATCCAAGCTATCTGCAAATCCCCATCCATGTGCTTAGGGAACTCAACCACCTCCAGGCTGCTCTGAGCTTGTCCCAGGCATGCTGAGTGCTTTGGGAAGGCCCCTCACAACCCTAGGACACTAGACATTATGAAGAGAGAAACATTTTTCCAGGCTGGAGGCCTGCAGTTGTGATCCAGACCTTTGCTTTGCACTGCATCCCCCTTGTCCAGCGTTATGAACCTTGCTGGCCTGTGGAACACTGCACATCAGTCCGTCATTGCAGGAGGTGGCCAATGAGGTCACAATCAAATATGGTTGGGTGTATGGCTTAAACCAGGCAGGCCTAGGGCTTGTGCCAGCCCTGCCTCACAGCTCAGCCTGTATTTCCTATCTCACTGAGCACTCAGGGATAGGTGGTGCCTGAAGGGGTGAAGGATGCTCTTACCTGACAGCCATGAGCCCCAGCAGGGCCCAGCACGTGTTGTGGATCTGCGATGTGGCACTCTGCACATACATGCGCTGCTCACATGACTCAAAATCCTCTCCCCACCCGCCATCTGCCATCTGCTTGGAGACGAGGAACTGGCAGGCCTGGGCCACTTCTTGGCATGCAGCCCTGCAGAGACAGTGCAGAGAATGAGGGCAGGGGACGAGAGTGCTTGCGTGCCCATGTCTCCCAGCTGCAAACACAAGCTGTGCTCTGGCCCATGGCCAGAACGACCCTGAGTTTGAAGCTCAGGCAGCGAGTGCCCTGGCCATACTGCAGGCACAAGATTTGAAAGGAGCAGGACCTGGGGTAAGAGAGCCCATGTGCAGCCAGGACATCCACCCAGCCCCACCACAGAGTTTTGCCCCAATCTAAAGAACAGGTAGGGGCAGGAGAACCAAACAGCCCCTTCTCACCTATTGTGGTATGTGTGCTGCATACTGGCAAATGCCTCCAGACCGAACCAGGTGCCATAGGTGAAACAAACACCCCAGCTCCTAGGAAGAAGGGGAGAGCAGTACTGTGAGGGGTGCAAGGCTCCAGGTAGAGGCAGGCTTCAACATGTCTGTGTTCACTGCATGATACAGCTGGGCACAGAGCTGCAGCCTGCCTTTCCTTATGGCACAACCATGCCTGGTCACACGGCACCCGTGACCAGCTCACTCAGGCATCAGCAGATGATCTGAGAGGAGCTGGAGCCATCACCCTGGCCTGAGGGGTTGTCTGGGTCTTGTGCAATGCACAAAGTGCCTACTGTGCCTGGGCTGGAGGGAGAGGAAAGGAGACCAAAACACAGGAACTAGAGGAGGATCAGCCCCTACTTGTCTTTCCCATGGAGCCTGCCAGCCAGGAATGTTTGCTATCATGGTTCCACTCACACTGGGGCAGGCATAGGAAAACTGGACACCAGGAACACTGCTTACCCTTCCCATGACCCATCAGCTCGCTGCTTCTTGCGACAGAAATCCAGGCCCTTCTGCAGAGTCTCCCTGGTCAGGAAAAAGATACCTGATTAAGAAGCAGCTCAAATTCAGGGGCATCCATTAGTTTCTCTGAGGTTTTGATAGGTTCAAGTATTAGAGGGCTAATGAGGCAAGAACATGCAGACCAGAGACTGTTTTTCATGATCTGAATCAAATCACACACCAACTGGGTGCTTGTGCGAGTGTGCAAGCAGAGGATCCAGCCTACAGTTGGCTGCAAGATCAAGGAAACAGCTTGGTCAAGAGGCAGGCAGATCTCCAACAATTTCCCTCAGCCTGATCGCAATCTATGCTCTGCTCCTTGAGAGAGGCTGGGCTCCAGCCTCTTGCAGAGGGCTCTAGTTTGCAGAAGTCACCAATATCCCAGCTGTGCACACATCAAGGGCCAATGCAGTAGTCCAGTCAAGACCCCTGAGAAGGTTCAGCAGGGCCTGTACCAACAGAGGCCATAGCAGGCAGCATGGAATTCTGTAGCCTGTCTTCTCTCCTATCTGCTTCTCATCTCAGTGCCTCACCTGATCTCTGGGGCTCTGTGCTCAGGGAACATATCATGGAAGTGTCTCAGTGCCTGCATGACAGCTGATGTGCACTCAACGTAGGTGTAGTCAATCATGATGTCACCTGCCAGAAGGTGAAGAGTATCAGTGTGATAGGCCCTCTGCTATGGAGCCTCTGAACCACATGCTGCCAACCTCTCCCTTGGACCCAGGGTGCACTTAATCCACAGAGGGACCTGGGGCAAAGCCAGGCACCCATTGGGCACAGTGAGGCCAGTCCTCTGTGTCTCTTCACAGTGGACAGGATAACCAGCCCCACAGCTCCCCTTACCAAACACCTCCGAAGGGTTCAACAGCTCCAGTAAGTGACCTCCTCGCTTTGTTTCGTAGGTGGCAAACCCTCCATCTGAGTTCCTCATGCTCAGCAACTGCCCAGGCAAGCAGGGAGAGGGCTTAGGACTGGGCAATACCACACCAATCTGGCCCCAAGCCAGGTGTGAGGACAAAGTCAGAGCTACAAGTCCATGGAGTTGGCAGACAAGCCAGCTCCCAAACTATATTGACAAGTAGGCCTAATGTGGACTATCACATCACCTCATGCCACAGATGTAGCTTTGTATCACAGTAAGTATTGTATTGCCATAGCATGTCAAGGGCCTTGTACTAGCTTTCTAATACCAGATCAAACAACTCATCAGGCCCTGACTTCTTTTGCTCTAGCTCAGTTTAGCTGCCTACATTTCCCTTGGCCCTGATGTTTGCAGCACTTACCACATTCACAGCATCAAAGAGACGCTGAGAGGGAACAGGCTTGGCTATGAAGGGACACTTCTCCTGCAGTAGCATAACTGACTTCAGCCCCTCCGCTGTGCAGTCTGCCACAATCCAGCCACAGTCTCGGGTGCTGAAGGGAAAGCCACCCTGGAAAGAGGTCAGGAGGGCTCAGCACCTTCCCCTGACCCATTCTGTTCTTGTAAGGGTAGGAGGTGCTGCTCCTTATTCCTGTCCCCTGTGCCCAAATCCCTGCCCTATTCACACATTCTTCACAGACCAGTTCATCATCATACCTTGTTCATCTGGCGATAGTATTTCTGGTAGTCAGGTGGGTTCTCTGGGATCTGCAAAACAGAAGAAACAAGTGAGGGCAGGCTGGAGGTGCCTGGCTGCAGAACCATGTAGGACAGGGCAGAACCATTTGGGACAGGGCACCACCTGTCTTCTACTGAGGGAGGCAGACAGAGAAAGAGGTCAGCTTTGGAGCAGGGAGTGCTGAAATCATATTTTGGCCTGATTTCAGAAAGTGTCTGCTCTTTGGGCACTTTCTTGCCAGGGAGCCACTTTCACTGCTCCCATTGGCAGCACCACAAGCAAGACCTGTGACTGCATCTGCACCAAGCTGCTGCTAAGCAGCCTGGGTTTCCCAGAACAATGCCTTAAATGTGTGTGCACCAAACAGGACAAAGGGCAAAGAAGGCTAAGCTCTCAACTTTCCAGCCTCTCTTAGAGCCAAACCCAAACATCCCTGGGCTTGGCCAAGGCCTTCTCCAACCTGCAAAGATTGCTTCCAGCAATAGGGAACAGAAAATAGGAGGCTGTCCCTAAGACTTTGCTAGTCCAGCCCTTCAGAATTGCTCTTCAGAAGGCAATAGACATATGCAACAGGGTTCTGAGAGTCAGTCAGGTCTGCAGAGCCAGCATGTGAGAGACATTGTCCATTGGCTCTGCTCACCTGGGTGAACCGGAGGAACTCATAGGCATTTTGGAGGCAGGATGTGAATTCAGGCATCTTCTGGGCTTCTGCCTAGAAACAGAGGTGCACAGTCAGCAAGGAGTTGCGGCCACACATGTGCCCTTCAGGAAGGAGAGAATGTATTGAGACCTCCTTGACCTGCTGATCTAGGTGCTATTAATGCCTAGCCCTTCAATTAACCCTTCCCGTAGGTTTGCATTCATACTTTGTTTCCCATTTCCATTACAAATCTCTACAGTGGAAACTGAACCAACAACTGTTGCTGGCATCTCTAAGACAGATATTTGCATGACCAGGTGAGGGGCTTACCAGAGCAAGTACACCACCCTCCAAAAAGAATGCTCTGCTGTCTCTGCCCCAGTGCAGGAATGCAGATTTGCACACTGTCTCTGCCAAACTGCAATATTCTGGAGCCAAGCAGAGCAAAGAGGAAGGCCCAAGGTTTTATCTCAAGACAGTAGCAACTGGGAAGCCTAACCTGACTCATTCATCTGGAGCTGCAGCCTCCTCCTTCAAAAGCCACTAGCAAAGATGGGCTGTACTCGCTGTGCTGGGCACCCTGCCTACCATGACTGAGGTGGGCTCTGAGAAGATGTGCATTCCCCTGGCTCAGTCATATGATGCCATGCCAGAAGTAGGACAGCAGAGTTCTGAGGGAATGCACATTAGAAGTTACTGGTATTTGGGAATGTACCAAGCGTGACGATTTTCCTAAGGCACCATGTAGCACTGAGGGATGCATTACCTCCAGGAAAGCTTGGATGGCAAAAGCAGTATCCCAGAGCTGAGATCCATTTGTGCCCTAAAAGAGAGTATGAGATAATGAGGTGCAGGTACTGCCAGCAGCCTGACCTCACTGTAGGGTCTATATGACAGAATATCTCTCCTGCATTACCTCCACTAGTTCCTTCCACCCTGCATCTCAGTTTTACATCACCCAGCATCGCAGTTAATGTGCTGGCATAGAGGGGGACAGATGCAGCAGCTCAGAGACAAGGAATAGGAAATGACACAGCTGATTCAGCTGTGCACAGCTGAGACAGGAGAGGTGGCCAGCAATAAGGAGCACAGGGACACAACAGCTAGGAGAGAAGCACAGCTTGATCCATATGCAATGTTGGGGCCTGTCCTTCCACTTCTCCCAGGACCCATGGGGATGAAAAGGATGAAGGGAATGAAGGCCTAGACCTGCCCCCTCAGCATACAGCCACAGAGAAACAAATGAGCAGGACAGACACTACTCACTCCTGGCACAGCCAGGGAAAGTGGCAGTGAGACAGACATGGCCATCAAGCACCAAAGGTGAGATGCTGAGAGCTCAGGCCCAGGGTGAATAAGCTATCCCAATATTCCATGGGCTGCCCCAGCACACCAGGGTCCCTCTCAGTCACAGCTGAACTCCTACAGCACTCCACCTGCATCTTCATGCCGTCGAGGCCCAGCCTGTGGGAGGAGAGAGCACAGTGCTGCAGCACAAGCACAACAAGAGTGCCGGGAAGTGGGTTGAGAGCCATGGTATGCTCACTCCACATGGATCAGAGCCCTGTGCTGTGCCAGGTGAACCATGCTCAACCCTTACCAGAGATAGTCAGGGATCCTGGAAACATGCTCCTGAAAAGCTGGGGAGTTCTTCCCATCCACAAACCAGCGAACCAGCATGTTGATTGTTTTGGAAATCTGTTGAAAGCAAAACTGTCACCGCTCCAGATACAGCTTTTTCCATCCCCAGAGACATGTACCCCTCCAACCCAGCACAAAACCATATAGAGGTGGTCCTGGGCTTGATCCCAACAGCTCCATCTGTAGTGCCTTCTTTTTTTCTGTGGCATCACTCAGCATAGTTAGTGGACCAGGTACCATCAGACTACTCCAGAGCTTTGCCTCAGATCATTTTCCTGAACCACAAGGAGAGGTACCCTGCGCTAGGGCAACAGTTGTCCCCATGTCCTCTGCATTTTCTGTGTCCTGTTAGCATTTTTAAAGGATAAACAGTAAGTGTCCTACCGGCCCGATGCTGATACACTTGGTGAATCTGTCATCAGCTTTGATGTGGTCATACAGCTCTGTGACGGCTTGCTGCCGCAGGTGAGTGCTGTGGTGGGCTTCATACATATTCATGATGGCTACAGGAGAAGAAAGGGTCATGCAATGAAAAAAAAACAGATTCATTTGCTGTGGCAGTCTGTACCACTGTTCATGTGATGACCAAGTTGGGGAAGGCACAGGAACTGCTCTTCCCCAGAATAGCCTGAGGAGTAGGGTACAAGGCTTTGATTCTGTCAAGGTGGGAGAAGCCCAAGGATCACATCATACAATACAATACAATACAATACAATACAATACAATACAATACAATACAATACAATACAACACAAGTCTCCATCTCAGCTCCAGGGTATGCACCAGTAACTGGCAGTAGAGTCTAAAGAGCCCCCACAGTACAAGGCATCTTCAGTTCCACCACCACCAGCTGACAAGGAAAGGCCCACCCCCACCAACCAAAACTGCACTCACCATAGGCAAGCCTTAGCAGCCAGCTGTGTTGTGTGTACACATCACAGGCAGCCACGTTGCTCCTCTGGGCTGGCCAGTCTATGCTGGTGTAGTCTTGTACATACAGCTCCTAGCAAATACAACAAAAGGGCATCAACCTCGCAAGCTGGAAGCAAGCACCCAGAGAAAGCTTACTGATGGAAGTCGATTCTGTTGCCTGGACAGAGAGACTGTGTGGGTATGAGAGCTGTCACTTTGCAAGCCAAAGGCTGAACCACAGGAACACGGCTGGCACAACAAATGGCCAGGGAGCTCAGCCAGGGTCAGCTCCTCACCTGCCGCAAGCTCTGTATGAGCTCATCCTCTTCTGCTGACAAACGCTTGGCGTAACAGTAGCTCATGGGGAGGTAAACCTGGCGGCAGTGGCACCAGAGCCGGGATGGGTGGGCTGGGAACCATGTAGGAAGCAGCCTGTTTGCAACACAGAAGATGCTACTATGAGGATCAAGAAGAGCCAAGGGCAGCATGAAGAGATATGTGCTGACAAGGATATAAGGCAGACATGCCTTTCCTTATCCCCTGTACCAGGCCTGCTGCTGTTGGAACAGCTGAAGCAGAAAAAAAAGCAATATTCACACAGCCTGACTCTGCTCAGAATCTCCCCAACAGAGCTGCTTCCTCACACCAGGGCCATCAAACACTACTCCTGACCCAGGTGACACAGGGCAGGGAGGACCCCAAGCTCAGAGAGAAGTTGGTTCAATAGCCTCTCACTTCCCCACATGACTTTCAAGACAGAAGCCCAGACTAACAGTCAAGTGCATTTGATGACAAAGCACCAGCAGCCCTTGGCAGTGTGCAGCCCCTGATTTCTCCGAGGGAAAATGTCATGTGCTTTCTCACAGCAGCCTTCTAAGTAATAAGAGAGGGTATGAGTGAGGGCTAGAGGTGGCAGCTTCACATATAGCTGTCCTGTCCAGATAGGGCCCAGTTCTGACTGGCCACAAAGGGAAGATACTGATGACAGGCAGGGAGCACACGGATGTAACAGGGACCCTGTGGGTAAAGCTAACATGTCTGAGCTCTGGCATCTCCCTCCAGCACAGTGTTCAATGCTATCCACCCACTAGCTGGCCTTGCTGCTGTTCTCTGAGCTGACAAGCAGCCCAAGTACCCCAGTTCTAGGCTGTAGCTGTATCCCAGTAAACACCAGTGCCTGGAACAGGTGTGGCTTGAGGCTAGTGGCAGGACTGACAACATCTGCCTCCACATCAAGGACAGCACATACCACATCTCTGGGAGAAGCGTATTCATTCCCTCCCAGCTGTAAACATTCAAGACAGACAGCCAAAACTTCCCCCAGGAAGGAATTCCCACAGCACCTCCTGCAGAGAACAATATCAGCTTTCAGGGTTATTGCAATCATGCCAGCTCCCTGCTTTCTTCCCCACCACATGGCTGTCTTCTCCCTGTGTTTGGAAGCATGTCACACGGGCTAGGACACAATTCCTGAAGAAAGGGAAGCAAGCAATGGTACAAAACCACAACATACTTCTCTACCATTAACTGAAAATGCAGGTGCCATCAAGGGCAAGTAAGAGCAACTGTTTCTCCACTATCTGGCAGCCCCCCATGTTCCACACAGCTCTCAGGTCTAACCAGACCTCTCTCAACAGTGTACCAGCCCCACAGCTCTGTGCTGGGTGCAACGGAGCTGACCTTTGCTGTGCAGGTTGACACGGGCCCGCACAATGTCAGGGTCATCTGGTCCAACACCCAGGATCCTCAGGGCTACGTAGTTGAGTGCTGTGCCAAATACTGTTGATTTGTCTTCTACATGCCTGTCATACACATGCACAGAGACAGCATAGCCATTAACTATTTATTAGCATTAGCCAGATACAACTCAATGCAGAGAGCTGTCTTTACTGGGGTCAAGTGGAATGCCAGGGGTAACTAGAAAAGGGGAGACCAAACCAACCCCGGGAGAAACATTGCTCTGCACTACCCAGTCACACATGATACTCTGGGACATAACACCACAGAGAAGATGCAGTTGACTTAACGCTCCAGCCATCTCTGTGACAAAAGGTGTACCTAGAGTGCTATGCAAGTAAGTCCAGCCACTTAGAGGTAGAACAGTTGCCAAATCCCACTCTCCAACCCTAGGCAGATTTGACAGCAGCTCCAAGTACTGGACATTGAAGATGCCATCACAAAAAAAAGGCATCTTTGCTACTCACAAGCCCCATCCTCCATCTGGGAGCTGCACAGAGCGAAGATAGCGCACCATCTCTTTCCGAACCCCCTCTGGCAGCTGGATCTTGGCAGTGTGGCATGTGATGAGGAGACCTAGAAGATCAGGCATGCTGGCTCTTAGATGATACCAAACATGACACAGTCACCCATCTCGGGAAAGGTACCCCACAAAGTCTACCTGGCAGAAGGAAGAGAGGTCCCCCGTAGTCGCCGGCCCAGTGCCCATCCTCGGCCTGCAGGGCAGCGTAGAAACGCATGCCCTTGTGGGCAGCCTCCCGGGCCGTGCCGGCTGCCGGCAAGGGCTGCAGCGTCTTTGCCTGGGGAGAGACAACGTGTCAGCCAGGGGTGCCCCTCAGCCCGGAGCTTGCCACCCGGTCGCTGCCCCGGCCCCCACCCCGCACCGTGTCCAGGCCGAGGCTGTGCTCCTCCAGCACCGTCTGCGCACGCTTCTCGCCGCTGTCTTCGCCACTGACATCGCTATCGCCGTCGCCCAGGTAGCGCCAGCGCTGCCGACCACCCTCGCAGCGCAGCCGCCAGTCAGGCAGCGCTGTGGCCGCTGCCGTGCGGTGTGGGCCACCGCGCCGCCGCACCACCCTGCCAGAGACGGGTACCGTTAGTCACAGCCCCCTGCTCCATCCCCCTGGATTCCCTCCGCCGCACCGGCACCGGCACCCACCCGCCATCTGCCGCCATCGCCGTCCACGTTCCTGTCACCGCCGAGCCGATACCCAGACCCCTACCGAGGCCGGGGCCGGGACCGGGGCCGCACTGCACTGGGCCGACATCGCCTCACAGGCGACAGCCAATGGGGCCGCGGAGCCAGGCCGGCAGCCCCGCCCCAACCCCGCCCCCGCGGGCAGGTGTCTGGTGGCGGGGGCAGCGCTCGAGGGGTACACCCGCAGCGGCTCGGCTGCGGCTTCTCTGCCGCTGCCTTCACCTTCTCTGCCCTGATGTCTGTCGGGGGGGCAGTGCCAGGCTCTAGGCCGTACCTGCATGTCAATGTCATGGCTGCATGCGGGGTGTTGCTTCGAAGTCTTCCGCCAGACCCAGCTGCCGCCATGGATGCAAATGCACTTTTATTTGAACCCAAGAACTGTAAGCATCCCTTTCCTTGCAGGCTGGTGCATAGACCCAATGGCAGTGATGCTTAGTGTGGCCCAGCAGGCAGCCTTGCAGGGTAGGGAGATCTGTAGGGAAGCAGGTGACAAGCAGCAAGAGCAGCAGCTCATGGTAGTGCCAGACAAGTGGTGGTCAATAAAAAGGGATACACACCCAATGAAGTGGGTGTTGATGGCATTTCACAGCCTAGCAGTGGCTGTTCCTTCTGAAGACCTGCCTTCACACAAGTGGCCATGGGACACCAGCCTGGGCTCAGTCCCATAAGCATTGATTGCGCTTGGACACAGTGGCCACAACCCAGCTGCACAACCCAGCTCCAGTGCCTGGCCCCAGGATGTGCCATGATCTTGCTGTCTCTGGCTGTGTGACCCCACCACACATCCCCTTCTCTGCAGCATCTCCTGTCATGGGAGATCTGTCATTACCCTGCCACCATCTGGGACCCTGTTCCTCTGTCCTGTGTGCCTGCTCAGGCACAGATAGCACTCACTTCCCCAGGAGTGCTGTCCTCCCTACAGACCCTGACTGCTGCCCTGTCCTTTTGGATGACAGTGAGAGTGAACGTTCCTACCTCTCTGCACCATCAAAACCTGGATACCTGGTTTCCCTTGTTAACTGAAAGAATAAAGCAACTGCATCAAATCCTAGATGCTCAGCCCATGTCTCTGTGGGACACCATGTCTTGGTGCAGCACCAGCCATAGGGAAGGTGCTCACACTCCCACAGCCCCCATGCTTCCCAACTGCCCTCTGTCCTGCCAGTTGTTGCTGCCCTGAGAAGCCACTTTTGCTCACTGAACCTGCAGAAAAGCTCTCAGCAGGGTCAATGTTCACAGCACCCCCTGAAAGCACTACTGCCAGCAGCACCTGATTTGAGTGTCAGGCACCCTGGGCCTTACTCAAATGAGAAGGGCTGCTGTGGGCAGAGCTGAGATCCATAAATTTTGTTGTGCATTATGGGTGCATGCATGGCACTAAATTGGGTCCCTTGTCTCTCTCCAACAACTTCAACAGGCAAACAGGCACCAACACACTTCTTAGATGTGTCCTAACCTTCTGTTTCCAGCCATCATTCAAAGCTTTCCATGTGGAGTTTAGCTCATCTCTAGCTGCTGTGTTTGTGGGTTCAGGAACAGACACAGTGACCATGGCACAGAGCCAGGGACCTCTCTGGGAAATGCTGCTCTGCATGCTGGGACTGTGAGCACAGTCCTTTGGAAGCAGAAGCTTCTTCCAGCTCTCACCCAAATTCCTCTGCTTTTGTTACCTTTTTCTCCCAGTTAAATGACTGGCAGCCTTTATCTTAAAACCAAAATACGTTTGTTCCACAGACCATCCACAAATCAAATGTGGACTTTCACAGACCCTGGGGAAGGAACATGCTTGACCTTGTTGGATGGAGTAAAGCAATTGCATAAAAATCACTGGACCTCTGGGTTGTGTCTCCATGTATTAAAATAGCTCCAGGTTCCAATAGCACTGAGAGGTACTCCTCCATCCTGGCAGTTTAGTGACATGGAAAATATTCCTGCTCCCTCTGTACTTTAAGCTGAAAAATACATTCCAAAAGAAAGTGGCAGGATTTCTGTGAGTGATCCACAGACTGAATTTATTCCCTCTACCAGATAAATCTAAAATATTTGCCTGGAATTGCTTACTGTATAGCAACAGTCAGGGCATTAAAGCATGTTTTCAGGTTTTCCATTCTGAAATGCTCTTGACACTGTATTTTACTGTACAAAGTCTAAGCTGCCAAACAGAGAGGGACCTGGGGGTGCTGGTTGACAGCTGCCTAAACATGAGCCAGCAGTGTGCCCAGGTGGCCAAGAAGGCCAACGGCATCCTGGCCTGCATTAGGAATAGTGTGGCCAGCAGGTGCAGGGAAGTCATTGTGCCCCTGTACACTGCATTGGTTAGGCCATACCTTGAGTACTGTGTCCAGTTCTGGGCCCCTCAGTTTAGGAAGGACATCGAGACACTTGAACATGTCCAGAGAAGGGCAACAAGGCTGGTGAGAGGCCTTGAGCACAAGCCCTATGAGGAAAGGCTAAGGGAGCTGGGGTTGTTTAGCCTGGAGGAGGCTCAGGGGTGACCTCATTGCTCTCTACAACTACCTGAAGGGTGGTTGTAGCCAGGAAGGGGTTGGCCTCTTCTCTCTAGCAACCAGCACCAGAACAAGGAGACAGAGTCTCAAGCTGTGCCGGGAAGTTTAGGCTCAAGGTGAGGAGAAAGTTCTTCACCGAGAGAGTCATTGGCCACTGGAATGGGCTGCCCGGGGAGGTGGTGGAGTCACTGTCCCTGGAGGTGTTCAAGAGGGGATTGAATGTGGCACTTGGTGCCATGGTCTAGTCATGGGGTCTGTGGTGACAGGTTGGACTCGATGATCTTCGAGGTCTCTTCCAACCTTTGTGATACTGTTTTCTTAGGTACACCTACAAACAAAACCCCTTCAAACAGAAACTTAGCCTTTAGGGAGCTACAACTTAATCAATTTCCACTTAAAAAGAAGCATCCCTCTTTCAATCTGTGTAAAAGCAGGTACTTTGGGCAGGAGCTACTTAAACCTGTTAGAGAATGCTGCTGACATAAAACAAAACCAGTGGGGTATGTAAACAGAGTGGATTTACCCTGTCGAGATGGAGCATTCTGCATGCCAGATCAATCACAGGAAGCCTCAGCAGACTTTTATGTATCTGCTGCATCTTAGAGAAGCGTTTTCACTGAATCTTGTGTCAGGGAAAGAACTCTGTTTGGAAGCATGTTCTGGAGTAATGCTGGTGCTGCATGTAATTTTATTTTGATAAAAATTAAACCAGACTACCTCCTGTAGGCCATGTTGTGGAGGCCCAGATGAGTTCTTGTTTTAGTGAGTTTTACAACCTTTGTGCCTGCTGCTGCTTTGGGCAAGTCTGATGAAGTTGCTCGAGGGTGTTATCTTGGTGCTGCTGTCTCTGCTCCTGTTTCTTTTCAGCCAGTGCTTTTGCCCTAGAGGTCATTAGCCTGTGGTTACCACCAGGCTTCTCTTCATCCTGCTGGTGCTTTTTACAATGTTTTTCAAAGGTAGAGATTTTGGCACGTCTGGTTGCAAACCAAACACTGGTATGGCTGCTCCCCACTGTGTGCTCTCGTACAAAACTGGAGGACCTGGAAAAGGATCAGCTGCAGAATGTGCAGTAGCAAGGCTAGTGTGCCTTGTGGATCTTCAGGTGCTGCTTGAGGCATGATGCCTGCTTGAAGGCCTTCCCACAGGTAGCACTTGAAATTCCTCTCACCCGGTTCAAGAAGCTGGTGTGACACAAGGTGGGCAGAGGAGCAGTTCTTCCCACACTTGTCACACTTGTAGGGCCATTTGCCAGTGTGCAGGCAGACATACAGGGCCAGCCCAGCCTTCTGTGTGAAAGCCTTCTCACACTGCAGGCCCCTGAAAGGCCTCTAACCCATGTGCATGCAACAATGCGTCTTGAGGTGTGAGGCATGCCCGAAGTTTGCCACAGTCCTCGTGCTGCAAAGGCCTCTCACCAGTGTGGATTGCCTTGTGGTGCACCAGGTGGGAGGACTGCAGGAAGAGCTTCCCACAGAGCACTGGTATTTGCGCTCGCCTGTATGGGAGCAGAGGTGGAGCGCAAGGTGTGATGAGGAGATGAAAGCCTTGCCACAGAGAGGGCAGGTACGGGGCCGCTCTCCGGTGTGGGCGCGCTTGTGAAGGACCAGCCCAAAGAGGGCGAAGGCCTTGGCGAAGGCCTTGGCGCAGACGAGGCAGCGGTAGGGCTTCTCGCCGGTACAGACCCGACGGTGCTTGGCCAGGGCGCCGGTCTGCGCGAAGGCCTTTCCTCACTGCTCACACACATGGGGTCGCTGCACCTCGGTGGCGAACGCCAAGCGTCGCGCATCCCCAGCCCGGCACTCTGGGGGCCCCGCCAGCACCATAGCAGCCGCCGCCGCGTTCCCCACAAGCGGCTGCACGGACCCTGCAGCGCACGCGCCACCGGCGCGCGATGGTGACGTGAGGGGCGCCGGGATGAGCCTGTAGCCACCATTGCGGGTCCAGCGCTTACAGAGCCTGGCAGCCGCCGCTGCGCCTTCCTCCGGGGAGAGATCGAGCGGCTCCGGGAAGGGTCACTGATGAGAGGCACCTCGGTGTGCTGGCGGTAGGGCAGACGCCACTCTCTCCCGTCTGCTCGCTGTGCTGATCCACCAGAGCTCTTAAGAGCCACCTTTGGCTTTGCTCTGTGAAATGAGCAAGATAATGCGGAGGGAAGAGGTATTAAGGAGCCCCTGGTCCGTCCGCCCGCCCCTCTCCCCCCTTCCTTCAAGCTGTATTGCTTCACCTCCAAGTTTAGTAACTTGTGTAGCAACTGCCGTTGGAGGTAGAGAGGATTCACACAGCGGTCAGGAGAGGGAGGTAAGCCAAACCACAGAGAGCACTTCAGTTTGGTTACTGAAAACCAGAGAAAACGCAGAAACATCCAAGCTTTGAGGATGTGTAATTGCTTTAATTATAAAGCAATTGCAGCAACATGTTGCAGAAAAAGCTCTTTAGGCATTAAACTGTCCAAAACAAGTGAAAATTGTGTACTCTAGATTAAGTTTTTGATCTAACAGCCCAAGTTTCAACATTGAGCATTTTTGAGAGCTGATTTGAAATGTTTAATGTGCTTTTTCTTTTAGATTTACTTTACAAGGCAACTTGACTCACTTTCATCAACGTCTCAATACAAAAATCTTACAATGCTTTATTTGCTAAAAAACTACAACATTAAAATTTGGGTTAGATAGGTCTTTCCTTCTGCCAGCTGTTTAGTTATGAGGAGTGTCCCATAGTCCATTGCTAGAGGTTGCTGTACTTAATAAGTTAGCCAAGTTCTGTACATAATTACAGTCAGAGTATGCAGCTGTATAATACACCAAAGTCAAACACCATGAAGGCAAAGAACTACTATATATGAAACCTTTTTTTTTTTTTTTTTTTTTTGAGATTTTATAGTTTATTTTACCAACAGTCAATTCAATATCCTCATATCAGGAGACTGACATCCATCTTTCTTAGGCACTGATCCAGGCGGAATTGCCTTGCAGAAAAACCTGGCTCTTTTGCCAACCTCATACATTTATTTATAAAAAAACCAACAAACAAACCACAAACCTGTAGGTCAAAGTAATAATTCTATAAAAAATATTTATTTGCTAGTCTCGTGCTTACCTTCAAATACATGAAGTATTTGAGTAACTTCACGTTCTCTTTCTGGATGAGGTTCACTGCAGTATTAGATCAGGCAGAAGCTTCAAAACCTTAATTAGTCAAGTGTGACTCAACCAATTGGATATTTCGGCTTGAACAAAGAAGTCTGTCTAAATACAACTCTAGGAATGAAAGTTTGTACCACAGCAGATCAAGCTAACTAACACTGAGTATCTTTTCCATGGTGGGAAAAAAAAATAATTAAACTATCAAGAGTTTTAGCACAGGATATTGTAAGACCATGCTTTGTAAACATTTCTACAAATCATTCAGAGACTGTTGGCTTTGGAATGAATTTTCAAATACTTGGCATTATGTAGGGCAGTAATTAACAGCTAATGCTATGAAAACAAGCAACTTTAACAGGAAGTTACAACAGCAAGAGCAGTGAAAGCTCCTGCATTAAGTAATTAAAACTGGATATTAATTCATATTTTATTATAAAGTTTATAGCATTACAGAGTCCAGCATGGCACAGTAAGTAACCCTGTTACAGTATTTGTTTTTGCTTGGTACAAAAAGCTGAACAGCAGCGTAACTGTTATATCTAATCTGGGATTGAAATGAATTTGTTTCTTCTGTGTAGGGATGAGTCTGTGATTTAAACTAAAAAGGCTGCATTTTTAAATCTTAGGTATGTGCAAAATTCCTTTCAGTACAGTAGAGAATATGGTAGAGATGTGTGCAGTCTTTAAAGTTATGTCTCAATCCAGATATTGCCAATATATTGCGAACAATCACATGGAGGTTTGTGAACTCTGAACATTTACTCATGACTTTCAGTATTATTTCTAAGAGTCCCCCTCACAGCTGGTGTTCTCTCCCACCTGGCTTTATGTCCTTTTATGCAGTGCATCAAGTACTGACATTCATAATTTTTGTAAAAAAAACAACAAAAAAACACTGGTCCATGACAGTTGTAACAAGCTTCCTTCAGGAATTCCAGTAAACTCTTCATCCTAAGACAGCTGTAACTGTTACAATGGATTTACGAAAGCAAATGCAGTCTAAGAGATGAAGGTCTATGAAGATTAGTATCTCCATTTTCAACAGCTTTACAAACACAAAATGGATTCCCATCTTATTACTTGAATTTTGGTGCTTTAGCCTTGATGTGATTTTCTGCTCACATGTTGTAGGCAACATAAATAGGATCCAACTGGTCAGCTAAGAATCCGTCTCTCAAGTGCATTCGTTGTTTCTCTCCACGGGAATTGATGGGAATAACACCAGGGTCCACAATGACTACAACACCTACTATGAGATAATGCTCTTCCAGAACCACATTTGTTACTAGCGCAACCAGGTCCAATGCTTCTTGTTCTGAGCCTTCCAACTCCACAACCACCACCAGCAAGTTGGTCCATGTAAACACAGCACTGTTGGGATGATACAAATACTAATGGTGAGAAAAAACCCAACACAGCCAAAGGAAGTCAGTTATCAAAGAGAGATTCACTGGAAATACTTTTTGTAAGGACTTGACCAATTCAATAAATGAAAACAAGTGATGCAATAGTTATGTGAAAAGATTAATAAATCAAGAGTTATTAAAGCTATAACTGCTTGGAATGTTCTCTGCCACTTGTTTTTCAATTGTCCATGTACAATTAGGCTTTTTACTCTTCTGTGTACATGATCATATATTAAAAAGCCCTTTGCACTTAGCTACTAAAATGGGAACCAATAAGATCTCACATCCAGCATATGCATACTTGCTATTAACATACTTGTGTACATCTTCAGAGATTATTAAAGGAAAGACAAATCTTCCCAAAGCTTACAAGTAAACGCTGCCACTTTGAAGCTAAAGAGGACCAATAGCCAAATGGCATACATCATCCAGCAGGACCAAATGAGAATACTCAATGTTAGAAGATATTATTCAAGAAATCTTTGAGATGTGTTTACCACATCCAACTGTGTACATTCTGACACTGCCAGTGAAGTCAACAACACAACTGAAGTGCTCTGCTGCCCAGTTCACATCTTGCCCACCCTTTCTTTTAGACTAAGATGACCAAACTCATAAAGTTACGGGCTTCTCTTTTCTGAGCAGTGGCAGCAGGGGAAAGGGGTGCATTCTGTTACTCTCAGTGCAATAGTTTCTAAGAAAAGTTTTGGTGGGTTCACTCTATAGCAAGCTCTCAGTCTAGCATGTTGTTCCACAGCACCTGACTTCTGTTTTTGAAGAAATAAAAGGACAAAGAAAACTCTTCCTGAGGCTCTTACCATTCTGCAATGCTCTTATGTGCTCTTATTACAGAGGTCTCTATATCAATGGGATGGTACCTCATTCCTCTGAGCTCCAGTGTTTCATCCAAAGAGCCTACCACATACAGGGCATCATGCCTCTCTGCAATACAACACAGACATTTAAAACATCATCAGATGTACAAAATAAACATTTGTATGTGCTTCTTCCTGATGTTCTAAGATGTTCTTGGTGAATAATGGAAGTTGAGCATGGTATCTAAATCTGTCAAAAGGGCACTATGAATTTCTCTATTTGGATGCTTGCCCAGCATTGTTATAATCAGTAGGCATGTACAGAGCAACAATTCCTGTTGCATTCATCACTTCTCTCTGATGGAAGTCAGGGTAAACTTGCAGGACAGCTTACTCTTCCCTAGCTCAGCTATCCCAAGAAGTTTCAAGCACATGCTTCTGTAAATACATTTGTTTTCTCTCACCTCCACTAGCATCAGTAAGTTCTGTTCTGCGCAGAAAGCCAAGATACCCAGTCCGAGCCCATATGGTCTGAGTGTCTCCAAAACTCAGGCGAGCAGTAAAGTGATCAGCATGCAGTGCTTCTTCTCCATACACTGTGTAGTAACCAGTAGCATTGTGTGGACTACTTACCCATATCTAGGGGATTAAAAAAAAATCACAAAACAAAACAATAAAATCACTCCCATGTTTACATGAATCAATGGAGCCACTCCCTTACTAACATAGTTATTTTTCCAAACCCAGGCAGCATAATTTATTGATTTTTAAAAATTCCATTCCATTGACAATCTTTTTGTCCTCAGTTATTACAATTTATTAACTTCTGCCTCATAGAAAATGACTAGGATATAGGAGGGAGTTTTAAATACATGTTGTTGGGGGTGGTAAAGAAGAAAAAGGAACAGGGCTCTTTGCTTATTGGAAAGGAATCTGCAATCTTCTGTTAGTTGTATATCTTAGTATACACAAATCCAGATGTACATAAACCAAAAATTAAAACAAACAGCAAGTCACCTCATTACTACTTGTCCACTGATGGAAGTACGTAAGATATTCACTGTGTCTTCTAGCTGATAATCAGACACAAACTAGTCAACAGATAGCGTTTAGTACTGGCACGTAGCAGTTTGGCAGAGGAGGGAGGAAAGCATGCACACATACGTACAAACATGTGAACAGGCATTTATCTAACATGATTTATCTCTGTATTAAATCACTGCTAATAAAGTACAATAGCATCCACAGCTTTACCTCTCCTAAATGTGAGTCTCCCAGAGGTCCCTTGGTTTCTGTGTGTGCTATGATGACCTTTACCCCTGGAAGAATCTTGAATAAGAAACAAATGTTTAAAACCTAAATCAAGAGAACTTGAATTCATCAAAACAGAAATTTGTAGTGCAGAGCCCCAAAAGTCAATGCTTCCCATTCAACTCTTCTCTGCACCACAGACATCAACCATCTCTTCCTACCAAGTTACTTAATAGGTTAAGCAGCTGTTTCGCAATTTCAAAGCTGAAGTTTAACACCTGAAAAATATGTTCTGAATGAAACCTTCTGATTTTTTCAGTTGTAGCAATGTATCCTGTTGCTTGACTTTATGCATCTGGCTTCATTTTAACTAGCTCTTAACTTAATGCTCTCTCTAGTGCCTCTCCTACATATACTGTGATTAGCGAAGCTTGTTGCACAGATTTGTACTGAGACCCAGCTGAAGCAGCTCACCACCCTGGGAAGAGTCGTGAGAAGGAAGGATTGCTCTCAGTCTCTCACCTTTCCAGATTCCATAAGCGGCAGACTGTGTGGAGAACCTCTCTCTACCAGACGCACCCTGAGAAAATAAGAAAATATATTTGTACTAGGATTTATGAACTTAAACAGATGTGTTCCTGTGTATCCAGTGTTACGCTATTCTTAGCTGCACTACCCTACCCAAACAGTTACGAATGCCAGCCAATTACAGTCAATTATTCACAATGCAGTAAGACATTTAGGAGTTTCTAGGTGTCTACAGACTCCCATATCAGCATTTCCATAGACCACGTTTCAGAATCAAAAGCAGCTCTCTGGGCAGATAAGCGAGTTTTTCCAACAAAGCTCTAAGGTTGCAGTTCACCAGAATTTTGCATTCACCTTCTTTGTTGGACCCTCATGGACCTCTGCTTGACAGTTGTCAGAACTTCATTAGGAATTACAGAAAGTGAATAGCAAGCAGCTTAAATGGAATTAAGTGATGCTATGCCACACATTAGTAGTGTAACTTATAAAGGTACCACATTTGCAGAAGGAGCAAGAACTGAGTGCAGGAGGAGAGGCATACAAGAGAAAAGGCTCCTATACATTATGTCATTACATTACCCTTATACCCATAGGCTAGAACTAACACAAGTGGCAGCTTTGAGGCTACGGCCAAACTTATTTTGAACGTGAATATATGCCATGCAAATCATACTGATACATTAAAAACAGAGAAAATGACTGTAGTTTATATTGATCTCTTCAGATGCCAGACCAGGATCACACAAATGATGGGGAATAGTTTGTCTTCTAACAGCTAGGATTTATTTGCAAAAATTAGAGACAAGTAGTCACAAAGGTTGAAAGTCAGCATAAGACCCTAACTTAACATTATTGGGGGGGGAAATGCACCAAATCTTGATATTGTCTTTCTTCAGGTAAGTACAGCAAAAAAAGATATGCATGCACCCCATATACCCTACTAAACTTATTTGAACTTGGTGCTGCCAGCGCTTGTAGCTAAGTTAATTGTAAAATAAGTTAACATGAAAACTGTGAGTACAGAATTAAGTTTGCTAGAATGATGTACATTTGGCAACTTTCCAAATGACATATGTGCAGAAATGTGCTTGTGTGTTTTGATATGCTGTAGTACAGGCCTGGTATCAACTTATTTGGTCTGGGAAGGTTGAGGCAATTGAGCTGGTTTGGTCTGAAAGATTAAAAAAAAATAATAATAATTTGCTAGGGAATTCTAACTGCACTTCTACCACTGCCTAAAGGATTATTATAGAGAAGATGGAGCCAGTTGAAGAGCGCTCAAGCCAGTCCCACTTTGAGCAGGGCTTGCATGAGGGATATCTTAATTGTTTCTGTGATTCTGTGACTAACCAGGCAGCTGGCAAACTCACCTTTTGCTAATGTTATGGTTAGGTTAAAAGCAGCTAATGAGTCAAGTTTATACAGGACTGATAGATAGACAGCAAGTTAAGATGACGATCTAGAAATGAACAGCAGAACAAGTGAATGAGCAGGAGATGCTGGACCATTTCCAGCACACAGCCATCTTTCTCTGCAATGAGGTTCCTCATATATGGTGATAAAGGAGTAGTTGCTGCCAAGAACATTTTAACAAACTGAAGCAATGCAATGAGGCTGAACTTTCTCCTCTACAGTCATGAAATAGTTAATGCTTTATCATAACTGGTACCTGTCATGTCGAAGTGCTCTCATATCTACATAGACTGTTGTTGGATCTGGTCCTGCTGTTCCCTAAGAAGGAAGAAACATTCAAAATAAGGCAGAAAATCCTTATTTTCTTATCATAGCCACATACATTCACAAATTCCCTTTTTCATTGACACTCAAATTACTGCCCTAATCTACCAGAAATATAGGAAAATAGCACCCCCTTTCTAGAATGACTACCGTAAAGCTTTGATGTTTTATAGAATCAGTAATGAATGCACAAGTCAAGTACATATTTATACAGGAAAGACTTAAGTTTTTAAAATTTGTAAATTTTATTTTGTATTTTTATTTTATATATATTTATTTTATTTAAGTTTTATTTTGGTTAGCACTTCCTTTAAAAACTACACAGGAAGTGCAAAGCATGGAAGTATAAACTTTTGCAGGCCTAATTCCTTTTCCAAAGCTCAGCTGTTCTACTTTTTAACAGCTTTGTCAACTTTGAAGGAAAAAACAACCCAACAAAATTTTATTGAAACATTACTCTAACCAACTCATACCTTCTCAAGGCTCCTGCCAGTAACAGCCTAGGCAGAAGTAAAGCTCTGTTGCAGTCAGGGGATAAACCTTCTTACCAACTGTGGTGAGAGGTTTTCTATTCCCGAACATGGGAACAGGGGAGTTGTTTTTTTAATCCATCAGAATTTAATCTCAATTTGAGATTAGAAACAACTGTGCAAAGCATAGGCAAGCTAAAACAATTAGGCCAAGTTCTAGTGACTATTTCCCCCACAGTTTCTTATTTCAGAAATACTTAAAAATGAGGCCACTTTGACATCAGCCCAAGATTGCAGTGCTGGAGAACAGTAACAATTCCTTTATAATGACATTCCTTAGTACTTTTGTAGCACTGCTGAGGCTCAGTGACACTGAGCACCACACCAGATTAACAGTATGATCTGTATCTTTAGGAATATACCACTCAGCAATTTTAATAATTTCTATAACTCTCTCTCTGGCTTGTTCGAGAAAGAGGTTTTGTACTTCATCTACAACTGTTCTTACTTGAGTGGAATTGAATTTCTTTAGAACAAAAGTCTTGCTTGATCCACTTCAAATGAAAACTCTCTTAACTGCCATACATTTGTTACAGTAATAACTGCTGAGCTGTATTGACTTGAGGTCATTACAAGCACACATGCATCACTATACCTGTTCAGCCAGCTTGCCCAGCCTGTTTGGCTGACAGTGGGACCACAAACAGAAGTAACAGAGGCCATCAAAGTATGTGAAACAGAGAGAAAGTGGAAAAAAAGAAAATACAAACAAAGAGGCACTGGAAACATAGGATACACACAATAAGACAGAAAACAGAACTGATACTGTTTTAGAGTGAAAAGAAAATTTCTATATCAGATTACTTAAGAGTTTGGCACTTTTCAATGGTTCACTGGGAAACATGCAAGTTCCAGTCAATAAACACGAAGAGGCTTAAGGCAGATCATAAACAATGCCTGCTGTCTTATTAAAAATCCCTCCATCTGTAAGTATCTAAAGGCTGCTTGCAGCTTCAGAAATACTTTCTCACTAAACCAGTCCACTAAGGCTGGAAGACAACAAGTATTTATTTCCATGGTAATTTGTATCAAATACCCATTCAGTCTGGCTATTCATCTATCAGAATCTAAATTAAATGATTTTAAAGTCAACTACAGATATTACTTTGGAAGAAGAGGGAAAAGGCATTAAAAAAAAAAACAACCACCACAATCCACAATAAAAAGGGCTCAAGAATGGAGAACAGAGATGAAAAAGGTATAAAATGAAGGGGAATCTTAACTGCCCAGCAGCCCTACACCTTCAGTTTTATTGGAGTACTTCTCACATTGTCATGTAATATTCTGCAGAAAAGCTTTTTTCCCTTCTTTGTGCAGTCTAAACAGAAGATATCCCAAAATGGTTTTTAAAATTCTCGTTTAGACAAGCAAATTCAGAAAGCTGTACTTTCACACCTATCATCTGAAATGTTTTATTCAATGAAATTAAAAATCTTAATTTACTGTTATCTTGATTTCATCTATCTCCTCCAGCAATTCAGATGTCTGTCTTGTAGTGAAGGGCCCCAAACTGAACACTCTGTGTGAGGTGCAGTATCATCAGTGCTGAGTACAGGGGAACAATCACTTCCCTGGTCCTGCTGGCCACACTCTTTCTGATATGGGCCAGGATGCCACTGGCTTTCTTGGCCATTTGGGCACACTGCTGGCTCATGTTCATCTGGCTGTCAATTAGCAACCCGTTAAAACAAGTTAGATTTAATCTGATTAAACCACACATACACTATTACTGTCCAGTGAACAGTACTCTATCAAAGTCAGATCTAGACCGCAGCATGCCATTATCCACAGTGTGTGAAATAGGGCTGTGTACTTTATGGGCAAGTCTCCTCCTCAAAAGCTTTAAATTTTATAACTTTAATTGAAAAAAGTTCACCTTTCACATGATGCAACACAAATGTGTTTGCATGTTGAGAATATTCAGTTGAGATCTTCAAAGGTAAAAAAACCCTGCCAACCTTGTCAATTTTCCTGGGTATTACTTGAGGAACTCTGTCTTCCATTTATTTCCACACATACATAAACTACCTTCAAACAGACAAAATCTGTATTCACACAAAAGCTGAAATAGCACTGCTTGAAATACTAAATATGTTTATGAACAGGAAGCTGTGTATTTAATACTGCTTCTGAATAATAGGAAGGAAACCAAGTTTCTTAATACTGACCTCCTCTGTAGTGGAAAGGCAAATTTATTGGTCAGTTAGTACAAAAAAGGGAAAATATCCATATCCACATATTCAAGGCTTATTTAACTTGGTGATGATGCAAAGAAGCAATGAAGCCTTAGTTGCAAACTCTTTCTCCCATTGCCCCAGCTCTTACTCCCCATTTAAAGTTTAAACAAACTACAGCCTTGAACAACCTTGTTTAGTAGATGCCCCTGCCCATGGCAGAGACATGGAAACTAGATAATCTTTAAGGCCCCTTCCAACCCAAATCATTCTATGACTCATTAGGAAAAGCGTTACTTACAGCTGAACAAGAATTCCAGTAAGTATAAGGAGTAAGTAGTTGAATCTTACCTGTAAGCAAATTGCTACGTTGACCCTGCATCCAAAGGTAGTGCTCACTGCACGAGCAGAGAGGCCCAGGTCTTTGAACAACTTAGAGAAAGATTGTGTTAACGTAATCCTTGGTCTCTCCTCTGCAACCACCATGCACGTTCGTACACAGGACAGGTTCACTCCTTTCATCTGAGAGGTTGTGTGAAGAAAACAGTATTTTAAATTTGAAGTCAACAATTCTAGAAAGAAACCATTTTAATCTGTGGAACTAATAGATTTGAAGAATGCTGGAATAACTGACATGAACTCACTTTGACTCCATGCGCCCAGAAAAAAACTGAAAATTGTGCCAAGAAGTTTTGTGTCAGGGGTTTGATGCACAAGATGAAAACTACTCACCCCTGACAACTGCAACACAGCCACTTATCATTTTGAGCTGAAAACCCCCACATAACTGTCATTGTGTCACAGGGCTAGGCTGACAAGAGACCTGCTCTCTCCCAGTGCTTCACAGTTCAGATGCAAGCAGAGTGTTCAAGACATATTAGCTCTCATCAGCATGAATGTGAACCTATAGCAACTGGCTGTGGGTCAGGATACCCTTCAGTCAGGGTCTTCTTTCAGGAGAACAGAAGGACAGAGTTTTTTGTCTCTGCTGAGAATAAGTACAATGTACTGCTTTCTTGTGCACAACAAGCTGCCAGGCATTCTCCCAGTGGAAGCCCTGAACAGCTTAGTTAATACAGCGTGGGAACTTTCCTGCCATTGAGACAGAGGCACCTCTTCAAGGAAATTTTCAGTTAAGAGATTTCCCTCAAAAATAAATGACTGTGTAATTGCTGCTTTTAGGAAAATTACATCCATTGTAGAACTCAATAAATTTAATGTCAAGTAATCTGAAAGCAAGTAAGACTTGCTGGGGTTTGGGGGCTTTTGTTTCCTTGTTTGATTGTTTCTTTGGTTTTTTGCTCAGTTTTATTTTGAGGGTTAGGTCTTTTGGTTTCGGGGTTTAGTAAGGCTTTGGGTTTTCTTTCTTTTCTGGGTGAGGGTTTTGTTTGTTTGTTTGTTTGTTTGTTTTTCTCAGAGAAGAAAAAGTTGATAGGCTTGCTACATATTTTGTCTCAAATCTTAGAAATACCCAGCAGCACAGAGGTGGCACAAATAAGTAAAGTTGAAAATATAAGACATGTTTTTCTCCCTCCACCAAAACCAAGAGGGCTGAAGCCTCCAGCAATCTCAACTTTTCCCCAAACCCCAGTTATCAGCTTTCACAGAAGCACTTACAAACCCATCTTCTGCAAGAAAAATATCTGTATTTATATGCCAGTATCTTAAAAAACCAAGTCCACTCACACGGAGTATATCAGTCTGTGTTCCAAGCCCCTTGGTGCACATCTCCATCACAGAGTAAGAGCAGAATGTGACACGCACTTTATACTGACTTACAGCAGACAACCACAGAGACACATTGCTCTCCAGTTCCAGAGGAGGGACTAGAATAGACTGATGACCTGAATATACACTAGGGAAAGAAACAAAAAAGGAAACCTGAAAACTTGAAGCCAGCATAAAATAAGCCAAATATTACATAAAGTCAACCTGAAGCAAAACAGGAAAACAGAGAAAATGGTATCTATTTGAACTTTGGCTTATCATCTCCTCCAAAGGGAGCAAGTATGTCTCAGTTAACTCATAGTTCTTAGCTAAGTCACAAACTTTAAGGTGAGTGTATTTATCCTGCAGTAAATTGTATTGAACTATGATCAAATATTCAGTGCCTTGAATAGACAGAACTTCTGACATAAAATGTTAACATTTGAGGTATCATTCCAATTACAGATTACAATTTGTAATTAAGCTTATTTCTGAGAGTCATTGTAAGGAAAATGCACCTTTTTGCTTTGAATGAAATGAATCTAACACCTATATTGCATTATTCAAGTTTCTAGTGTAATTTTCTAGCTTTTGCCATAGGTGTCTTAGCTTTTAAACTGTATTTAGTGAAATATTTAACATGGATACTAGCTGACACAAGTGGACAGAAAGCCAAATTCAGAATCAGACCTCCTTTTATTTAAAATACTATATACTCATTTCTCAAGATAGTAAGAACCATGACCACACAGTCTTAAACTCAACAAATGTTTTTAACATCAATTACTATCAATATAATCAGTGACACCACTCCCCTCATGCCTCCCACTGCATAAAACAAGGCTTGGGTAACTCACTGCATCTTGAAAAGAAACAAATCCAAACCAGCATCTCTAACTGTTTTCAAAAGGTAGCCTGACACACTTGTCATTCCTCCTAACTACAGCTGACGTGTTTTTTACAGTGGGCATTGTTTTGTTTTCTTTTTAAACATTCTAAACCAGAAAACATAATTATGGTTTAATAAAACAGCCTTTTGCACTAAAAAACCAAAGGTACAACTCAGGTGGAACACAGCAGACCTTATATTATCACTTGTATGGACAGCATGACACATGTAGTTCCCTTCCCTAGAAATATTTGTTTAAATCCATTTATCACTGAGGTTTCTTTTCCCTCCATCTTGCCTCACTACTGATGATATAAAACATGAGATGTTACCAAAGTTAAACTTCCTTTTCAGTTGAGGAAAGAAGAGGGAAAGAACAGGTTAACTGCAGTGAACTTACAAAATAACATCTAAACTACTAATAAATGTTTGGATTATAGCGTGTTTTAAAGATCAGAGTGTTTTAAAAGGCATAAAAGAGGAAAATTTTGCATCTTTGCAAGATACGACACGTTATAGTAGTCATCTAATTGGATCAAATCAGGTACATTTAACAGCTTCCTTTAGCATTATTCTCAGCACACACCAAGCTTGCAGTCAACAGCCTAAGAGTCTGGTAAGGAGATAGTTTAATCTCAAGACTTTTAAAGGATTTATTTAATCTATGTGAAATAGACAGTGAAGTCCTTTTCTTGGATTAAGTATCTAAATAATTCCACTTGCAAAACTCAAGTTACTCAAGTAACTAACTAACTTAAATGAATTTTGTTACCACAAACGTAGTTTATGAAATACCTATACAAAGGTTAATTTGCATTTCTCCAACAGTTTTATCTATGACTGTTCCCTTGGAATCTAGAGAGAGCTTGGAACATGTCAGAAAGCCTATGACAAACAACATACCTGCACAAGCACCATAGTGCAAACCCCAAGCCACAATAAGGGTCAAGGCAGATGGCAATCTGACGTGAAGGGTACAGCTCACACTGCAGTTTTATAGAGCGACACAAGGCACTTGTAGCTGCATGTGACATCTGTGAGAGGAAAACAGGCACTCTCAGTGACTTTGTCAAACAAAAAAAGGGTATCACATGTAAAAATTGGTAGAAATGCTTATTGTAGAAGGTGTGTAGCACAGTGGGGTTCTTTTCAGCACCTTTAAAGAGAAAAGAGCTATGAGCCCAAGATTTCATAGCTGCTTTTCAAGCTAGTAGCAAATGTCATACTATGACATTGAATGATGCCAAATGACATCTGATATCTCTGTGATAAACTGCAAACTAAAATGTAATGAACTGAAAAATTCATCATGACAAACCTGTTTCTTTTAGCCCCCTTGGAAACTCCCCAGACAGAGCCAGTAAGACTGAATGCTTCCCAAAAAGTGCATTGAGAAATTTTGATGTCATACAGACTTAAAAGTTTTCTGAACACTAAGATAGCCCAATTATATTTTTGCATTTCTTCCCTGGCAGGAGGAATGAATGTGGAATATGCTTATATATTTAAGAAAACAAAGTGTAATAATCTCTCTCATTACCTTTACTCCTGCTAATATACCAGTGGTAGACACACTGAAGTCCAAGTACGCCAACATATCTGGAGATGTAGGTCTGAAAATACTAGCCAGCTTCTTTTTAGGCATATCATCTATTTAAAATACATAAGAAGAGAAGAGTACCATATTATTATTTTGGAAAATGATCACAGGGAAGGGAAAAAAAAAAAAAAAAAAAAAAAAAAAAAAAAAAAAAAAAAAAGTCTTTAAAGCAGATACTTGCTCCAGATGCTTTCTATAGTTTCTGGATAGCTCTTTTAATGCAATATAAAATATGTCAGTTCAATTAGGCAGTTATGGTATAACAAAATAAATAAATCAGTCTTCCAACTAGTTACATTTTGACTAGTGCACAAACATTCTATACCTGTATCCAAAATAGTGGGCCATGTTTTAATATCTACAGCTGCTGCAGCTTCCTTGGATTTCAGCAGTTTCATTATCACTTGTGTGGTCAGTATACATGCAGACTTACTGACCTGTAAAATACACAATCAAAAACATTTATAAAGCTAGCTAATGAATGCTGAAGTGGTTTCACATCCATCCTGATGAGAGAACAAGTAAGCTGAACAGATTAATAAAACCAAAGCAAAATAAATCACAGCAATAGAAGGAGTATCATAAATGAGTTTCTGGAAAAAGTGTTTACTGATTCGTCAACATCAGACTGTTTTTTTTTTTCTTATCTCATTTTACACTGATTGGGGCAAAGCAATTTATCAGGTTGCATCAGCCAACTCACCAGAAGCATTAGAAGAATGTCATACATACCTCTACAATCATTTTGACAGTGGGCAGTGTGGTAGCAAGATTCTGAGGATGAGGTGGGCGAACGGTGATAGGTACACAACCAGCATATAAGCAGCCATAGAATGTTGCTATCAAATCTACTCCTGTAAAGGATATTTGTGAAATAAAAAAAATTATCAAAAGGCCAAATCCTTTCACCAAAACCAAAATACACACAGATTTATTTTATTTGGATGTAAGGGTTTGTCACAAGGTCTCTTCAGAATTGGCCATGCCCAGTTCTAAAAGGCTAACATATTTTGCATTTCAGAGTTAGCAAAAAAATATTCAAACCATACAAATGTTAAAGTTGTAAGGATATATTTTCATGGACAGGGAGTATAAAATAAACAACAAACCAGGGTATTGTAGGTTATGAAGATGACAACTCAGATTCTTTTGGAAAGCATACTTCTGTTTTTCAGAATTATCACTCTGAAATACACAGTCATCCTACTTTTACAAGGTAATACCTTTTTCCTGAGGTACACTTCTGAATACACTGTAGCAATGAAAGCCTGGGGTCCAGATATCACCTTTAGAGACAGTCATTCAGGAAAGAAAGGGTGTTCATATACTGACATCTCTAATCTAAATCTGCTTTTCAATAGAAACTTACACAGTTTCATTCTATTCTGAGGTTAAAAATTGAGAATCTTTTGTGTGGTTTAAGCCAAACTGTCTGTAACTGCCCAGACATCTGCAATGGTTTGATGAAATGTTCACTAAATGTAGTCTGCCACTTAAAAGCAGTGAATTAACAGTAAGACAACAAAAAAACATCTCTTTGAAATACTAAGTTACTGCCATATAACACCATATCAAATGGATGCTTGAATCTGAGGAAGAGTTGCTTCTTGTGATATTTGCCTTTAACTTTTGCTGTCTGTATTGCCTTACCTGGAGGATACACCAGGGCCACATGGTCACCAACATTCAGTCGTCCTTTCTCCATCAGTGCAACTGCCACTCTCTCTGCTCTCTTGTGCAACTGTATGCACGATGCAGTGCTAGCTACAGTGCCCTGCACAGGAAAGAAGCAACACAAGAAAATTTTATTTGGTTTCAAACTGTTCTCCATAAAGTATATGCTGCAGAGGCAACATTTCATTGTCCTTACTTTAACAACACAGCAAACGCTTTTAAAGCCTCTGTCTGGGTGTTTCAGAAACCATACTACTGGTACCATGAGCCTCTAGAATGCTAGAAACATCAGCTTCCAACTATATTTGGTACCACAAAGAGACTATCTTACAAATATTAGAATTTTTCAGTCCAAGGGAGAAAACACAATTGTATTAGCAGCAAGCAAAGCACTGCATCAGCTTTACATTACCACACACAACAAAACCTCTAGATCATACAATCATCATAGAATGGCTTAAGCTGCAATCAGCAGTCTTGAAAGTGCAAAGGGAACTCTGCTGATGTCTTTGGTATACTCTTTTGAAGTGTCAGAGAGGCAGCCTAAGCTGTGGCTGGTGTACACTGTCACTTCAGCTTTAGTGCACCTATTGAAAGTGTATTTCTCACAACTATGCATCTGCAAAGTCTTTGCTTAGAAACAGTGTCCTCTTTGGATTGCTTAGGCAGTTGCAAAGCCATGGGGACTGCAAAAGGCTAAGTACAGTTCTTTCTGTGAAGACAGAAAACATTCTTTTGCTATCCAACCTAGCAATCCATGCCTTAGCCTATGAAGTTGGGCACGTTGGACTCGATCTTTGAGGTCTCTTCCAACCTTAGCAATACTGTGATACTGTGAAGTTGGGATGTATGTTTTTATTGGTGTGGCTCCTGTAAGAATCTTCAAGAAACTCCCCCAGCTCCAAGTCAGACCTACCTCTGGCCAAGGCTGAGCCAATCAGAGTCTCTGTGATAATTCAAAAGGAGAAAAATCTGTTGGGCTAACTTCTGATTTAAGATCTTTTTTGTTGTTGTTTGGAGATTAGTAAGATGTGAAAATAAAGCCATGTGGACTCCAAGGTCAGTGAGGAAGGAGGGGTGGAGGTGAACCAGAATCCTGCCTACAGATGGTGAAAGACCCACACCATAGTAGATGGCTGCACTCAAAAGAAGGCTGTGACTCTCAGGGAAGCCTGTGCCAAAGAAGTCTGTTGCTGCAGCCTGCAGAAGGGACTCATGCTAGTTAGAGAAGTTTGTGAAGGACTGTGCCCAGTGGGAGGGACACTACAGTGCAGCATGGGAGGACTAGGAGAAGTTTTCCTCCTGAGAGGAAGTTAACAGCAGAAAGAACACGCCCACAACCCCCATTCCCTATCCCCTTGTGCTGCTGCAGGGTGAAGAGGTTGAAAACCAGGAACAGAGCTGAGACTGGGAGGAAGCGGGGGGTGGGGGAAAGGTGTTTTTAAGATCCAGTTGTATTTCTCACTATCCTGCTCTGATTCAGCTGGTAAATTTGTGGTGGTTTTATTGTTCAAATAAAACTGAATTTGTTTCCCCATGCTGAGTCTTATTATTTGCCCACAACTATAATTTGGGAGTGAACCTTCCCTGTCCTTTTTTCTTAACCCTCAAAGCCTTTTGTTTTATTTTCTACATCCAGCCACAGAGGGGTAGGATTGAGTGAGTGGCTGTATGGTGCTTTGTTGCCAGTTGGGTGGGCTTAAAGCATGATGACCAGAAAAGGGCTTCTTCAGACGAAAAAATCCCTCAAAAGCCTCTTTATTCTGAGAGAATAATAAAGCAATTCTGGGGCTTTTAACAATAACTATATTGAAGCAGTTTCTTCTGCTAAAGTAGAGTCTCATGAAGAAAGTTAGAGCTTTGAACCATGTCACAAACCATTTTGCCTGTCTGAGAGAGAGTCCCTAGGGAAAGTTACAGATTTGCCTTATCTTGCACAGTAGCGGTTCAGTGCAGCACAAGGTAGGCCAAATCTGTCACTGGACTGTTACTGTCACTGGAATGGTAGCTACTGTGTACAGGCACAAATAAAACACAACTAGCTTTGCCTCCTGGAAAGAAAGAAGGGGAATAGGGAAGTGTCAGAAAAAGAGTAGAAGATCTAAAATATGTACATTTTCCAAAATATGCACAGCAGTAATGCTTCTCAAGCCCAGGGAGCCTGAAATACTGAGAAACATCCAAAAGTTCAAATTTTTTTCATACCCCTTTACAAAGTGCTTGATGCACAGGGTAATAAATGCTCCAAAACTACTGCCAGTCACATATGCAGAGAGGCTATGAGCAAAAATGAGAACAGAAATGTGATTGCTGCCATGTCACATGTCGTAAGGGCTCAGACAGCCCTTGAATAAGACAAGTATACGGAGGCTGTAAGTACACAGAGCCTGCACTTCAGAAGTGAAGCGCTTGCTCATGTTTGAGCAACCTTAAGTGCAATCCTTTTGGAGGAAGCCTAGCTGAGGACAAGGCATCCATGTCTCCTGAAGGGTGTGCAGTGCTCCTAGAAAATACATCTCCAAAACTGTCCCAAGTGTTCTCTACTTAGGCTCTAGATCTTCCAATTAAAAAAAAATAATCCTCCATCTCTGACTTCCACTTACCCTTGTGCTCAGGGACAAAGAATCGTGGCTTTCGTCAACATGACAGAAGTTGTGTTCCAGCAGGAAATGTAATTACTGCAATGCTTTAAGATAGGCAGAATGCATACTGAAATTCCAGATATGGAATAAGAGATGGGGAGTAAAATTCCAGCTGTTGAAAAATTATGATGCTTGCTAGCTAGCAATTTCTGTCTGCTTCATCAAGATAACCTGTACCATTTTAGGAAAAGACTGCTAGCTAGAATTTTCTTAGAACACAAACAATATTTAACAGGCCTCAATCTCCAAGTATGACCTAAAGTGCATCTCACCTTGGAATTCAACAAAAGGAAGAGGGGATGATCTGGAGTTGTCTGAGCTCGCCACTGAAGAACATCTGCTAAATACAGGAACTGAAACAAACAAACCAACAAAAAAAGACACTTAGACTTGCCCCAAATAAACTATACTTAGTTTCAGCAGAATACCATAGCTGGTCTTCTCTTGTTTTGAATAAGACTATTCCATTATTTCATAATACTAGGACATCAGTGTTACCTTTCTTGCCTGATCATTATCCTCCAGCTGGGTAACATCTCTCCCTGAGGCTTGTGCAATTCTCTTTCCAGCAACAAGGTTTCCTACTATCATTGAAGCAGGACCAACCTCTGCATTATGAAACAGTGGAAAATAAGGAAAAATAATGCAAGGAACATGTTATAAACTGCAATTCAGACAGCAGATTACTATAAATGCCACATGTAACATAGTTCTGAAAAGATGAAAAGCTAAGACCAAGGGCCATATTGTGCAGGAAAAAGAAAGGAGAGTATGGTATACCGCAACCCAGCCTATTATCAGTATGGAGGGTTAAAAAAACAGTCTTTATTGATTCAGCAAACTGAGGCCTGTATTTCAGTTTTATTACATGAGTTAACAACATATCTGAGGACCAGCTTTTGCAAGATGGCCAATATAGAAACAATTTATAATGTAGCTACAGAAGCATGAAACTGGTACGTGCTTTATGTCCTTGAATTTACCAGGGACTTTGGGCAAACCATAATGCCCTTGCTGAACTCTGGGCTGCTCTAACACCACCAATAACTCTGTCAATTTAGGCTGCTTAAAGCCACCCTACATGCACAGCCCCCATGACTCTGAATCATACCCCACGCATACCCTCAGAGACAGACACACAGAACTAAGGAACATCCTCTGGTTTACTGACCTGGTTGTTTCTGCCGAGGCTTAGGCAGGTTAGTAACACAAGTATGTGGACACATCAAGACATTACATGGGTGCAGAGTACCCTCTAGAAAGCGCTGCTTGGTTTCTGAAATATGAATTCCTCCGAGTGGAGCCTTTGGCAAAGTGTTGGCTGGTACCAAGGCAAGACAGTAAACGCCCACTTGGTGAATGCTATCAATTGCCTTGATTAGAAAGAAAAAGCCAAACAAATGTTGCATGTTATCAACTGGGATGTAGCTAGGGCAAGAATTTGATTATGTCATTTAGTAACATCAAAATTTTTACTTGCACCACAATTTGCAAATAAAGGGTCCAATTCTGCACTCACTAAACTCATAGAAGTTGTGCCATGACTTCAATGGGAGCAGGAGCAGACCCAGGACTTTGCTTGTGCACAGGGGATGCCACCTGCACATCAGGGATTAGAAAAATCTCTTAAAAGTGGGCAAAAAGCGCAGAGGTTTTTAAAAAGTCAAAATTATAGCCATCAAATTTAGCATGTATGGCACAATCACAAAAGCATAGTAGAACATAAAAATCAGAAAAGTAGGGAGGGAAGCATCTTCCTGCTGAAAACTTAAGTGTCCATTTTAGCTATGACACTTCTAAAGACAGAAATAAAAATACTTTTCTTCCCATGAAAAAAAGCCTTCCTATCACCAGATATTCCCTCCCAAATGATTACAAAGCTGAAGTTAGAAATCATTATTACGCAACTGCCTTACTCTTCAGAGGAACCTTCCCTGAAGTTGTTCTCTCTGGCCTTCCCTTCAGTTGTCTGTTCACTATTCTTCCATAATTGCTCTCTCACTTTTTACTTCCTTAGAACTGATTAATTCCAAAATCTTCAAGTACAAATCTATCAGAACTCCCCTCCCTCCAGGGTCCCCATGGAAACAAAATATCCAAGGGAGAAAGTTTTAATGCTTACTGTTGGAGATCTAGAATTAGGATGTTAGTGACATAAGATGACTTCAGAGTCTGTTTTGATACTTGGCACTAAGTACATCTTTAAACATTTCCAGACTTAACTCTCCAAGCCAGTATAAAAATCAAGTAGATATATAGAATTAGAACAAACAAGCAAATCTATCATACCTAGGACTTAAAAAAATGTAGCAGCATGAAGTTAAAAAAACATTCTGAAAGAAAGTCCAACTTTTACAAAATTCTATTAACTATCAGCCCTGAAATACTTTCCGAAGTCAGTGTACTACAACTCTGTTGTTACACCAAAAGGTTTTCCTTGTGGGGAAAAAAAAAAAGATGCTCTGATATTCTCATTTCAAACATCAGCCTCATTCACCTGGAAAGAGAGAAAGGACAGACTGACTACCTGTAGAACCCTGCTCATCCACTGAAAACTATCCTCCTCTGACGCATCAGGGCGCTGCTCTGCCACAAGCACTATTCGATCATCATGCAAAACGGTCACAGAAAACACTGCTATCCTAAAACGCAAAGGACAGAAGAATGATAGGATGCAACATATGATGAACGTAGCATGGTTCATTATAATGTGGAAATGACTGCAACCTTTAATGGTACTGTTTCAACACACACAAGCATTTTTCATGCCAGATCATCACAAAATCACAGACAAATTTAAACCAAATGTAGGCTTGTTATTGCAATTCATTTCTGTTGGGGGACAAGTGAATTTGCAGTCAGCAATGTTGCATGTGTCCAACACAGACAGCTTCCATACGTGCAGGGGCTGGGCAAACCTTGCCTGTACGCCTCTATCATGCATGCTAAACTTGTGGACATAAGATGTCCTGTCTGAAGAAAACTATGCCAAATTACTGATCAGCATGGCTGTCAATACTTCTACTGAAAAATACATCTTCCCATTTGTGTATTGAGTTAGAGGCTCACAACTTCTGGGGTAAGATATTAATAATGCCTAGGCCAGGTGTGTGCCATTATTTGTGTGATCTGTGGATCTGTGGATCACACAAATTATGTCAAAAGGAGGAAGATTGACTTTCACAGCTTCACAGTATTGCTTGGGTTTGAAGAGCCCTTTAAAAGTCATCTAATCCAATCCCTCAGCAGTGAGCATGAACATCTTCAACTACATTAGGTTCCTCAGAGCCTCAGTCTGATCTTGAATGTTTCCAGGGATGAGGCATCTACCACCTCTCTGGGCAACCTGTGAAAGTGTTCCACCACTCTCCTTGTAAAAAACTTCCTTGTATGTAGATTCTCATCTCTTATCTCTAGATGCATCTTCCTTGTATCTAAAATATAATCTCTTTTAGTTTAAAACTGTTACTTCTTGTCCTGTCGCAACAGGCCCCCAGGCAGCCAGCACCAGAACAAGAGGACACAGTCTCAAGCTGCACCAGGGGAGGTTTAGACTGGATGTTAGGAAGAAGTTCTATACAGAGAGAGTGATTGCCCATTGGAATGGGCTGCCCAGGGAGGTGGTGGAGTCACCATCATTGGAGGTGTTCAGCAGGAGACTTGATGGGGTGCTTGGTGCTATGATCTAGTTGTTTGGGTGGGTTGGATTGGTTGATAGGTTGGACATGATGATCTTGAAGGTCTCTTCCAACCTGGTTTATTGTATTGTATTGTAAAAAGACTGTCCCCATCTTTCTCATAGGCCCCATTTAGATATTGAAAGGCTGCAATAACATTGCCCTGGAGCCTTCTTCAGGCTGAACTACCCCAACTCTTATAAGCCTGTCCTCAAAGCAAAGGTGCTCCAGCACTCTGGTAATTTTTGCGCTCCTCCCCTGGACCCTCTCAAAGAGGTCAAGTCTTCCCTGTGCTGAGGACTCCAGAGCTGGACACAGCACTACAGGTGGGGTCTTACCAGAGTGAAGTAGAGCAGCAGAATATGCTCCTTCAACCTGCTGGCCACGCTGCTTTTGATGCAGCCCAGGAGGCAGCTGGCTTTCTGGGTTGTGAGCACACACTGACAGCTCACATCCAGCTTTTTATCTACCAGTAGCCCTAAGTCCTTCTCCACAGGGCCACTCTCAACCCCTTCATCCCTCAAGCCTGTACTGACACTGGAGGTTGTCCCAGCCCATGTACAGGGCCTTGCACTCAGCCTTATTAAAACCTTTGAGTTTCATGCAGACCCACTTCTTGACCTTGTCCTGGTCCCTCTGCATGGCATCCTGCTCCTCAGGCACATCAACTGCACCACAGAGCTTGGTGTCATGTGAGGATTTGCTGAGGGTGTACCTGGTCCTGCTATGCCACTGATGAAGATATTGAACAGTATAAACGGACCACTGAGGGTCATGATTCATCACTAATCTTCATCCAGATATTGAGTCATTGACCACTGAAGAGCAATAATGACTATTATTTAACACATGCCATCTTTGAAGGCCCTTTGACACTCCTACTTTGCTCTTTGGAATATGCTGCATAGTTCTTCCCTACACCACTCTGCATGAAAGGCTCAGGTGGACAACAGGGAGTTGTGCTTTACATTTGTCATGAAAGCTTCATTTGCCTATCTTAAGCAAAGCTTTGAAAGAATGTGTAAACAGACATTTAAAGATCTATGTTTGTACTATATGAAAGTAATTTTGAACCTATTATGCATGAAGCAAGGTGTCAATATTTGTCTTTCAAGTTAGCAGGGACAGCCAAGTTTTTATCTGGCATATTGCAACCTACTGACACCATTCCTGCAAAAAACACACATGTAAAAATTCACATGCAGAGCTTCTGGACACACTATTCTACTTGTTTGCTGGTTTTAAAAGAAGCAACAAAGTTCAATCAGCAGTGAAGAAGTTATTTAAATACCACCCTTCCCCCGATACACAAACTTCATGGGTTCAACTGCTAATGCAGTGGCTACCACATCATCTGCATTGTGCCTGCGACCACTAACTGTCATTAGCCCATCCAGTTTTCCTACCACAAACACCAAATAGTCCTGAAAAGAAGACAGGATTAGAAGTACAGGCGAAAAACCTGCAGACTCCCAGCAACGCGTGCCGGACTAAAGCCAACAATATTCTCAAGATCTGTACGAGGTTACTACCCTGACACGGAATTCTGCTGAATGTGGGGGCATCACTTAAGAGCTGGGAGTCAGGACAAAGCAGGGCCCCAGATGGCTTATTGACACTTACAGGACCCACAAAGCCAAGCAATCCTGTTCTTGTAAAAGGCTGGTCCGAAACAGGCACTCCAGCTGCTGTCACTGGAATGGCCTGAAAGAACACACAAGTATTCAGACATTCAGTACTGGTAAGAATAGTGAAAATGCTTTCTCTCTGTTTCATTTCAGCTCCACGCTCAGTTGAAAAATTATCTGATGACAACTCACAACTCAAGTATGAACAACAGTTTTTTGAATAAAGAACACACCAGTTCTTAACTCTGTGGTAGCCTTCTTAACTTTTTCTCAGCCACTTAGCCTTCACAACTGGAGTTTGCATTGCTTTTTAAACCAGGTTTTATAGTATGCATTCACATAGCAATCAATCAGCAAGTTTTTCTTTTAATACCCACAGTGAGTGTACCCAAGCATATCACTTCAACTGAAACAAAAGCAGAACTTTAAGTTTGCTGCAGTTTATCTGTAAAAAAAAAAAAAAAAAAAAAAAAAAAAATGTAACATTGAAAGTATACATTAGAAAAAGATACAAACCTCGAACACATTCTTGGTGATTCCGACGAGGCCAAAATACGCCATCCCAGTAGCTCCTGAATTCACACATATTTCTCCAACCTCATCAGCTTTACACAGATAAGGTGTCCCATCCACCTTCACAACACACACATTTGCTAAAGGGAGAAGAACACAGAATCACAGCACTGATACGTTTCAGCAGCTGACAGAAGCAGCTTTGCCACTAAGAGGCAGATAAATATGGTAAGCTATTACAAATATATTTATTTAATCTAATTATTAGCTACAGCAAACACACAGCACGTGAGAGAGCTCTTTTTGACAGGCTGAGTAATGTGTTCTCTAAGATTCAAAATGCAAGTTTGCAAATGCAACTTTTTTCCCCTCTTACAGTGATTTACAGCCTACACACCAGCTGCAACTGAACCCAAAACCACAGCAATTGCTTTTCATCATGGAGGCTGATGGCTTGATCAAATACAAGCAGATTTAAGAAAAAAGATGAAAATGAAGAAGATTCCAGTTACAGACATACAATTTCTTTTATTTATTGCACACACTGATATTCATAGCATCATCTCTTAAGTTACGTGAGAAACACATTACAGGTTCAGAGAAAACCAGGCTACTTCATTCCCTCACTGATAGGTCAATGATTTTTCTTGATTGTTTCCCGTATTTTGAAGCAGGCCAGTCTGCCTGCCAACTGTAATGTAGAGACCACATACAACTCATCTCAGAGCTGTGCCTTACTGAACTTATTCCCGTGACTACATATTCTCTCTTTCCTATCTTGTTAAAAGGTCTGTACTTCATAAAGGTTCTACCACTATTATGCTAACCAATTTTCTTCTGAAATCTCAGAATTCTTCTTATGCTTAAATTTTCTTATTTTTAATTGAGAATATACACACTTGTAAACCAAATATTACAACTGAGCTTAACTCTGGCTTTGGGTCATATTTCACTTTGTAAGTCACTTCTTTTTTCAGAGGTTTCTCTGGCTAAGTAGAGCCTTTTCTTAAAGCAGCCTGGGTTTGTCCTCTCTTAGTCTGAATGGGAAAGTGAAAAAGAATATGGAGTGAGATGGCATGATGGAGCAAGGAAGTTCAGCTTAGCACTTAAGTCTCAAAATTAACAAAGAAATCAAGATGGCTACCTGGGCCAATACAAAATAAACCAAACCTTTGAAAAATTACAGCCTATGCTATACATCAATGTTCTGCCCTTTGCCCTTATGTCTGCTTGCAACCCAGACTACTAAGGGTACTCTGTGGTCATGCATACTATATAAAGAAAACAGCTATGAGACTCCAGAAGTATCAGAAATTTATTAAGTTCACTTATTTCTATAAGGATCCTTTCAATGTTTTGGCCATGGAACACATGTCATAAGGGAAACACAGATAAGGCTTACAGTAGCCATTAAAAAGGACTATAATCCTGTTTTCTAGTTTAGTAAATTTTAAGTGATATACAGATAGCACTTTCTTTTACCACTGTTCAAATGGCATGAAAAGAAATCAGAAATGGTAAGTGGCACATTTCCTTTATTACTATTACATGTTAAAAACAGGTCTGTTGCAGGCATGCACCAAGAACTCTGCTGGTAAAAAAGGTTCATAGGTTTTCAAACTTCAGATAACTGCTCAGTTCAACAACTTAGGTCTGAACAAGAGAGAACAATTCACCCTACCAAGAGATCAACCTCTAAATATCTTGGTTTCATAAAAAGTATCCAAACAACTAATTCTTGGAACTTCAGTGATAACTTTTGGTGACCAAGATGCTACTCAAAATCTGCTAAAGGTCTAAGTCTGAAGTAGAGAAGTTTCACTTGCTGAAAACTGTAACTACGAACTAGAAGTTTGGAATTGAATTATACAGTGTGAATTACCAGCTAGTAGGGCAAAACCCACATTTTGCAATTTAGGAGAGGAAAATGGATAAAAGGGTCATTTAAAACCGAATGGTAAATTGAAACAGAATATTGCCATAGGAAATAACTTGACTTAATCTCAGAACCAAGAGAAGCATTACTAACTGTAGAAAGCACACCAGTTTGTAGGCATACACAAATGCTACAGCATAACTCTTCACAAACACTGAAAACCCAACAGATTAGCCTACAGCGCCCAAATGATTCTCCATCCAGGAAGGTTAAGAACAATCATATCACCCTGACCAAGTGAAAACCCCACTTACCAGTAACCCATGTCTGATACAGGTAGTCTGCACGTACATTCTAACAGCAGACATAGTTCTGCCCTGCCATGTGATACTGCAAGATTTTCCTTTTGCAGTATCTGTAGAGCCTGTACTCTGGCTTCTCCTTCTGTTCCTGCTTCATGTGTGACATACAAGAAAGTGCATCTACCACCATTTCAGTCTCTCTCAACAGCATTGCATCTGAAAAAGAATTAGAGAGAAGGGAAAAGCAGATGGGGTGGGAATGTACATGTGGACTGCACATTATGAAGACTACTGATTACTGGTAAGAAAGCTTGCTTTCTTCATATGAGTCCACATGTACATTCTTATAGATGGTGCCTCTCAGCAGTTAGCCCTGCCATGACATTTCTGGCAGAGGATGAGAATTTGTGCAAACAGATGACTGCTGTAATGCCCTACCAAAGACTGGATTCAGCTTTGGATGTTTCAAGACAAGCACAACATGAATGCAAGACGACTGTCAGACCTAGAATCATGAAGCCTTAGGAAAAATACTAGAAGGTGAGGATAAAATGCCTCTACCACCATTGTGGAAGGCATTTATAGGGTTTATAGAGAAACCTCATCTTTGGGGATGTCCAATACAAGGACCTGAATCTTTTCCTGCTCTTCCGGGAGTAGTAATAGGCATAAAGCAAGTCAACTTCCCAGATAAGGATGAACAAGAATCTAGACTCTACAGATGGTCACATAAGCAGCCAAACCTGGGATTTAAATTGCAAGAAACTGTACCATCAGAAGTGTACACTTTGCTACAGATCTCCAAGAGATGTTCTGCAGTGGCAGGCTGTTATGCCATCATGTGTTAGACTGAAGCCAGATGGAACACACAGAGCCAATTTTCACAACAACTTCTAAGGACCAAGTGGGAATGAGGTACTGCTATCTCACATTTACAGTCTAAGGTAAAAGACTGAAACCTTCACAAGGTTGTTCTGTAACAACTCCTTTCACAAACAGGGCAACAAGATAACGGAACCTGATTGCTCGGCAGTGAAGATGCATCATGATAACTACCAGAACTTGGGCAAACGCTTGCTGAGACATGGACAGAGGAAATAGTAACATCCAAGATATCCAAAGGCTTGAGACAAAGCATCCTGCAATTTAAGAAATTTTAGTCATTATCCCAGAACTTCTGGAAAAGGTTCTGAATACAGAACTTGAAACTGTATATGCCTAAGTTTGTCTTGCAGAAGCCCAAGATCTGGCACCAACTCTAAGTTTTCTGTTTGAGAATAAGAAACCATCTACTGCAACAATCTTTCTATGAACCAGACTCTGTATGATTAGGAACTACAGGGATATAGATCTTCTGGATTGGAAAGGGTTACTCTCCTGTCAAAGAATGAAGCAAGAAGAATTTCTTAAAAAGAATGGAAGCATTTAGTTAGGAACTAGCGGAGAGGTAAACTTTACTGATTACCCTGAGCATCCATGTCCAGGGCCAAGTATAAGCTAAACTTCCAAGATGACAGATCCCATGGCAATTGCATCCCACTTGATGTGAAAGCTGAAGGCACAAAGCAAGCAGAAGAGAGGTTTGGTATTCTCCCTACCATCTTTACCATTGCAATTTGAAAATATGTACTGGAGATTTTTATAAGCCAAATACTGCTTCTTAGCAACATGACTCTCAGACAGAAACCATGCAAAATAATGCATAGTGGTTAACGGGTAAGACAAAACATCATCCCTCTAGGAGCTGCAGAAAAGATTCCAGGGCAATGCATACTAGGTTCTCTATTAAGAATTCCCTTGCTCTCTCTGATGGAAAGATATTCTTGCGGATACTTGCACTTCCCTAGTGTGAAGTACTTGCACTTCCTCTTTTGATTGGCACTCATGGTAAAAAATGAAAATGAGTAGCCAAGGCAACTGAAGGAAATACGGCACCAAAAGCAGCCTATGGATTGAACAGCAATGATATAAGACATGACCTGGTGTTGACAGATCTTTTTAGTACGATTCCCATAGTAGGTGTGTCAGAATATGAATGGTGAAAGTGGACACTTTATCCATGAACTTTAGCCCTCTGCTTCCCGAATAAAGTGTGCCAGTGATCTTCAAGTGTAATGAGATCAAAACCATCTGGCTAGACTGAACAAGTCTCACCACAACTACCAGCTCTTGGCTAGGAGACTACTTTCACAGCACATTTGACCAAATTACATTCAGGAATGCGAGTCTGAAAGACTAGGGCATGTAGTACTTCTAAGACCTTAAACATATTCAATGTAGCTCAGAAGACAGAACAAAGCCTTCAGAGGGATGGCACCTGACTCAAATTAGGCCTTCAATAAAATCACGGCAATCTAAGGAAAGGAAAAAATACAAAACCAGGTAATGAGCAAGTGCAAGAAAGGAAATGGTGGTATGCTTTATTGTGTATGCCAAGCACCAAGTAAGAATGGACAGAGCACATCCTCTATGAATACTACATAGTAAAAAGCAAAAATCTTTTAAGGTAAGGCACAAGTATATTCACTGTTAGAATGTACATGCAGACTCATTTTAAAGTAAGTTACTAATTTCATTAAGTCATTAATTTATTTTCATCTGGCACACCTCTATAAATTACTGCTAGCTTTTAAACTTTCTTCCTACTCCAGAAGTTTTCAACTATTTACTTATTTTTAAAAGAGAGTCACAACAAACAAAGCCATCAGGTTATCCTCTAGCAAGGACTCTATCACATAGGTTCTGACGTAAGAAATGTACAGAGAAATTTCTGCTAAAAATACACCTTTAGACCTGGGATTTTTATTATTTGGTCTAATTGAAGCTTATCTGCACCAGATAGCCTAATGTTGTTCAGAGTTTTAAAATAGTTAATTTGTTAGGTTGCCCAACTTCTGCTTAACCTACAAGTAATTTTGCTACTTACTACTACATTTGAAGACAGCAATAACCAGCAATTCCAAGTCATACCACTTCGAGGCACTAAATGGAAACATAATTATCTGTTGTCCCCTCACAGAATCAGGTAAGGCCCTTAATGTTTCTTACTAATGTAGAAAGTCACAGTAGTGTTGTCAATTGTCTGTCAATGGCATTCTAAACCAGTGAGATCCATTAGATTTGCCAGACAGTGCCTCAAAGCACTGGACAGAGGAAAAATAACTATTTTCAGTGGTTATATTTACATTGGCATCCCTTACAACCTTACTTCCTAGAGCATTAAGTTGAAATAATTTTGCTGTAAATTATTTGACCCATCTGTTTTGACTCAGATCCATGATGCAATAGTATGCTCAAGGATCAAAAGCAGAAGAGATGTGGTGATATAATGGGGTTACTACCTTAGCAAAGAGAATACAAGGATTTTTCACAGACCCACCCAAACACCACCTGCCTGATGTTGCCTACCACACTGAACTCTTAACAGGATCTATAGAATACACACAGTTCTGTGAATACATCCAAGAATGTATTAAAACCCTCCTGCTGGCCACAAATGCCTTGTTCCCAGAAGAACATTTTGAATATCCTGCCTATCTTCCTAGAAGGTCAGAAGAGAGGTGTTCAGTTTTCTGCAGTTAAATTAAGCAGGTTGAACATAAATCCCTACAGGAAGGAGGGGGTCTTTACCCTGTATTTTGGGAGACTTCTGCTCAGTCTTTTATTGGTAGTGGGAGGAGGCTCCGAATGTGAATTTGAATTCAGTAAGAATAACTGAACCACCAACCTTATTGGTTTCTATGTGCTTCTGGGAGGAATGAGGAAAATGAAACAAGATCAGTGCCACTTGCTACATGATGGCTGCAATTTCTATCAGCAGACTGGAAAGGTGTTTGCCTCCTCTTACTCATAATGAGGACCTCACTGTACAGTGAAGAAGCAGTGCAAGACTATCTGAGCAAATGTTCTACAGAGAGGAGGGCCTCAGAACCACAGCTCAGCAAGGTACAAGATTCGTAATGGGACCAAGAATAGTTAAGTCACAGGTGCCAATGGCACAACCAGAACAAATCAGGTTCTTTGGTCCCTACATAGTAAACCTGAAGGTGTAAGGAGAACTTTTTTTTTTTTTTTTTTTTTTTTTAAAAAGGTAAAATAAAACTCTATCTCATCCTGCCCAAACACACGCAGACCAGGACAAGACAGGGCCTGAAGCTAATGGTGCTCTCTGACAGACAGTGCCAGGGAATATTACACTACCAACCACAAATTTTTGATCTTCATTTCTGGAGTAGAGGGCACTAAGAGGTCTTCCAGGACACAGATCCTAGTCATTGTCCACAATCTTAGGTGTGGTTTGGCATCCTAACTTTATTAATCTTCTCCAGAGTGCTTCTCTCTCCAAATAATGCATGACTCAGCAGTGTAGCTTCAGAACAGAAAACAGGGAAGAGACAGTCTCTTCACTTCCATCTGTTCAGTGGGCTGGGGAACAATACCCATATCTACCAACTTCACAAAGCAGTGGTGCTAACAGATGTCACTAATAATGTGAGGTTAATCCAGGACTGACCAGTTTGATGGGATATCCAGGGTCTGGGATTCTCAGAATGGTTGAGACTGAAAGGGACTACTGGAGGTCATCTGGTTGAATCCCTCAGCCCAAGGACAGCCAACTACACCCAGTTGCTCAGGACCATGTCAGACAGCTTTTCAGTATCTCCAAAGAAGACGACTCCAGAACGTCTCTGAGCAATCCATTCCAGTTCTCAGTCACCCTCACAGTGGAAAATGTTTACACTTCAGATTGCAGGGAAGCTTTTGTGCCCATTGGTTCCTTGTTCTGTCACAGGACACCACTGGAAAGAGTTTGACTGTCTTTTCTTTAACCTCCCTTTGGATATTTGTACACACTGATGAAATCCACCCCCTCCTCCAGGCCTTCTCTATTCCAGGCTGAACAGTCCCAGCTCTCTCAGCTTCTCATATGGCAAGATGCTCCAATTCCTTATCTCAGTTGCCCCTTCACTAGACTCACTACAGTAGCTCCATCTCTTGTCTTGTTCTGAGGAATTCAGAAATGGGCCAGGTATTGTAGCTGTGGCCTCATCGTCTCCATTAACCTGCTGACACAACTGGTGTCAGTACACCATCGGCCTTCTTAGCTGTAAGTGCACATCCTTGCTCATGTTGAGCTTGGCAGCCACCATAAACCCCAGGGCTCTTTCTGCAGAGCTGCTCTCCAGACAGTTAGCTCTCTCCGTGTCCTGGTGCATGGAGTTAATCCTCCACAAGGGTCAGGACTTTGCATTTCTCCTTGCTGAACTTCACAAAGTTCCTGTCTGACCATTCCATCAGCCTGTCAAGGTTCCTCTGCATCAGTGTTTGTACCAGCTTCGTGTCAGCTGGACCATTCTCTCAGACTGTCTATATGGCAGCATCAGCCACAAACATGCTGAGGATACTGCCCCATTTTCTGGATCATTAATGAAGATGTTCAACAGAACCAAAGCCAGTAATGAGCCGTGGGCTCCATACTAGTTAGTGGCCTCTAACTAGACTTTATGCCACCAGTCACCACCCTCTGGGCCTGGTTGTTCAGCCAGTTTTCAGTCTATCTCCGTGTCTGCTCTTCCAGCCCATACTTCATTAGCTTCTCTGTGAGGATCCAGGAGGATAGTGTCCAAAACCTGATGAAAGCCAAGGCAGGCAATAACCATTGCTCTCCTGTCATTTTCCAAGCCAGTCACTTCAATTGTAGAAAGTGATAAGGTGGGTTTGGTGAATTAGTGAGGATTGGTGAATCCATGCTGGCTACTCCTGACGACTTTCTTGTCCTATATGCACATGAGTTATTCCATCACCTTTGCAGGGTTTGAGATGATGCAGATTGGCCTGTAGTTTCCTTGGTTGCCCTTCTTGGGAGACAGGATTGACATTTGCTTTCCTCAGGTCCTCAGGCACTTGTCCCAGTTACCACAGTTATTGAAACATTACATAATGACATCGAACAGCTGCTTCAGCACTTATGGGTGAGACCCATCAGGGCCCATGGACTTGCATATGTATAGCTCACTTAAGTATTCCTTCATTTATCTTTTCTATCAAGATTATGTCTTCCTTGCTGAGGATTTTAGATTTATCTACTTTTGAGAAAGTGAGACTGAGGGGTAACCACATTGGTCTCCACATCTTCCTGAGGAGAAGTGGAGAGGGAACTCATCTCCCTTGCATCCAGTGATATTACACTTGGGAAAGGTTCGATGCTGTGCTAGGAGAGGTTTAGACTGGACACTAGGAAGCATTTCTTTACCAACAGGGGGTCAAACACTGTAACAGACTTCCTAGAGAGATGGCTGATGTCCCAAAGCTGTCCAGAGGCATCCTGACAATACCCTTAACATACTTAAACATTTGGTCAGCTCGAAGTTGGTCAGGCAATTGAACTGGATGACCATTCTATTTTAACATGTGGACTATTGCTCCTGAATGGAAGACAGTATTTCTTACTGTGCTTTATATTTTGTTTTGTTCTGCTATATTTGTTATTACATAGCTCTATCCATCACTAATGCTAACAAATGAGTAATGAAAGAGCTCTGTAGAGAAGCCAAAAGCACCTCCGTGTATCAAAACCTAAGGTCATTCAAATGTATTACATACTAATCTCTACTGAAAACAGTGAATAATCTAGTTGAGATTGTCAAAATGTAAGATGTAGTATCTTAAGGGTATTTATCAGTTGATATTTCTTTTTCACCAGCACAAGTATGATAGTAAAGATAACTTATGTGGAGTATGGTTAAACCTGCAAGAAACATTTTCCTACCTCCAGGCATAATTTGACCAACATCCTGTACAGTTAACACAGATAACTTCTCTTCTGTATCCACTCTTATCACACCAAAACTCAGACAATTCATAGATAACACTGCTTTTCCTGGAGGAGGCCCACCCAGTTCTGGAGGCCTGAAAAACAGATAATCAAATCAGGTATGAATCAACAGACCAATGGCATTATGGTCATCAAAAACACTGTGCAAGTCTCTCAGGCTTGTTCATACTGATTTCTCATTTAAACAAACAAGCACCCAAGACTGGTGATCTATTTTAACCAGATGAGAAAAGAGCTAGAAAAAAACATCACATAGCTTCCACTCTAAAATGTTACAAAGAGGATTACTTTTTAATATAGGCAAAGAAATGTCAAGAATAAGCAGAAAAATCAGGAAATGTTCAGAACACTTGACACTTCTTACTCTGAGCAGAACTGATTGAGGACCAGCAATATCATTTTGTGGTTACTTTCAGGACAGAACAGAGCAAAAGATTCCAGGGCTGTTGTACAAAAATAATTCTTTAATTGCATTTTGTTGTTTTTAAACTGGGAAATGTCAGTTCTCCCACCACAGAAAATACTTGATAAAATCCCAAGCTTTGTTTAATTTTCTCTTGAAACTGATTTTCTGAAAAAAGCACATTTTGATCAAAACTACTTCAACAAACAACTTCCAGCATATTCCATTCGTACACCTATTAATAATCAAACGATCTCCTTGTTATCTCCAGAAATCCAATAGTATTTTTCAGACCAGTTACAAATATTTTTTTCTTTCTTTAGCCCACTATTTAAAAGACATTACATATAAACTATTATTGTGTATTCAGCCATCAGCTTCCTCACAAATAAGCAAGTGTCTTGATTTTTAGGGCACATTGTAAGGATCCCCCAGCACTTGCATTCCCAGGCAGCAAAATAAAATAACCCAAACCCTTATGGTTGATGACTTCTAGAAAATACTAAGCTTTTTGAAAAAAACAAACAAATTGCACAATGAAGGAGATACTTGCAAGCTTTGTCTGTTGAGGTCTTTGGGCCTCTTTATGTGTCTTTTCTGGCTACTATTTTAACACCAGATACATTTCAATAGACAAGAAATATTTCAGTTCACCTCCCAGGAAAGAGAATTACCTGCGGATAGCAACGGTTAGTGCTTCTGAAGAACTGGCACAGGGACAGATCACTTCTGGTCTCAAACCTCTGGATTGAAATACATTCAGGAATGCATCACAGGAAGATATTGACCCTAAAAAGAACAATTGCACAAGTGGAAACATTTTGCCAAGAGCAGGAAAGCAAAACTATTTCACGCTTTCATCTTCTGCCATCATGATTTGCTAACCTGTCATCATACAACTCAAGGAATCTGAATGACTGGTTTTCTGGTGTATACAAACACCAGCCAGGGTACAACCTAGGGTTGCAAAAAAACCCACAACCCTTCCAGCTGCTTTCTCAAACTACTATAAACGACCACTACATGACTGTCATGGTTTTGAGTTAAGGCTGTGACTACTGCCATTTTTTATGTCCTTGCACATGACTGAGAGAAGCCCTAGGAGTATGTCCAGAACTAACAAACACTGCAACTCAATGCATACAATCCATGAGTAGTTACCTTGAAAATGGTATTTTGATTTACTTGAAATTTGAAAAGCTTCTTCCAAATGACACTGCCAACTACCTTTCTTTAAATAAACAAGAGATCCTTCAGAACACCTTCTATGAAAATGTAGCTCTAGTGTCATTGGCAAAGAAATATTTGTTACCATCTCTGCCTTGCGGAAGGTGAACTGGGGCCACTGCTGCTGAGCTCCTACAGTGCAGGTCCAGAGTTCTGTGATTCATAGTGCACTTTAGTTTACCTCAGACTGACACTCTGAAAATGCATCCAAACTTACACGGATTAGCTCCATCTGCCACTATTAACATTCGCAAAGAGCTCAGACTGACATCTCTCTGATCCCGCTGAGCCAAAAGTGACCAGTGCATATCACGTGATTTTACTACTGCTACACGGGCTGAAAGTAATGAAAAAATAACAATTATGGTGCATCTGCAGAAGAAACTATAGGCAAATTACAGAACTATAAAAATACTTTTACTTAAATGTATATAACATTTCCAGATGGATTTGATTATAAAATTTAAATGTTTAATATTAGTCTAAATATTAAGATGAAAAACACACTTTTTTTTTAAGGGTCCATCAGAAGAAGACATCAATGTCACTCATCAATGAATCTATCAGTAAATGTAATACTGAAATGGAGCACTCAATTTCCAAAGCTGTGTCAAAAAGTCAGGCTGATTAAAGACTACTGCCCTCAGCCTGAGCAGAAATTTCATACAAGTTCATTTATTTATTTATAATTGTGAAAATACTTTAAGATTACCTTTGTATGAGCACACTTTTTGTATCCAGGAAAGTGGATTAACCTTCATTAATGCATAGGGAATACTAATGACATGCATCCTGTTCATAACACTCTGTGAGGAAAAGAAACTTTTAAGTGGCTCAAAAATACACAGCATGTACCAACTCTTAAAAGAAAAAGAAAAATATCACAGCTACAGCATAACTTTTATATTTAACTGTTAGTGAAAACTATGTTTATAATCGGGATAAATATAAACTATGCCAGTGCAATCTGTTACTGGAAAAGTAACACTTTGTTCTGAAAAATATAAATACTGAAATATAAATAGTTTGAAAGTTTATGATCTCATTCTGATACAAACACTCTGTCCCTGAGAGAGCTGACTTGCTGCAGGTTTTTTGATTCCAATACTCACTGTTAATACTCCATGCCAAAGGCCAGCATCTCTTTTGAAATCCAAGACATTTGTTAGTGTTTCAGCTGAAAGTGAAAGAAAAAATATCAGACTTTAGAAGCATATTTATGGGAAATATTTAAGAACTCAAAATATTTGTTAAAGCAACTATGAAACTTCCAACACCACTAAGAATTCAGCTGTGTTGTCATGCCTTTTTGTTTATAACAAACAGGCTGCTTAAGCTGAAACTATCTTATTTTACTTGCAGCAATTATCTTTTAATTATGATTGTAGACTAGGTATGTAAGACCCTGTTTTCATTATAATACCATTTCCATGTGTTTGTTACATTTGCCAATTAACTATGAAGACCAAAACTTTAGTTTCCATGCAAGATTTTTCATATGAATTGAAAAAGTTCAGCTATAGTTGAAAGACATTTAGTGAGAACTACTACCATGGCTGTACTAAATTTTCCTAAAAATTTTCTCTGAGAATTTTGAACACCTTATGTGACTTGAAATAAATTAAATCCAAGATTTAAAATCAAAGATTCAAACGGATTTTTAGAGGGATATCTTGTATGGATCAGGTGAAACGTAACAATGATTTAGGATGGCTCCATGCACAAGATACTGTTCTTCAGGGTAATTATTATTCTTTTCCACTTTTCAGAATGTGCACAGCTATTTCCCAATAAATTCTTCAGTAATTCAGCCACATATCCATCCATTGTCTGGATGACTGAGAGCTCCAATCACTGAGACAGGTGTGTAGCACCCATCAGGGGCCTGTATAAGGCAATGCAAATCTTCCATACCCACATTCTTTTCAGCCTTCAGGAACAGGGAACTGTACGGAACTAATTTACTGCAGAAAGCAATCAGCAGTTTCACAGTATACAGTATCAGACTCTGTATGAACCTCACAGAGCTGATGAAGTACGGGGTGAATGAGTAGACAGGGAGATGGAGTGAAAACTGTTTGAAAAACCAGGCCCAGAAGGTTGTGACTGGGGGCACAAAGTCTAGTTAGAACATAGTAACTAGCTATGGAGCCCAGGGCTCAATACTGGCTCCATTTCTACTGAACATCTTCATTAATGATCCAGCTGACACGTAGCTGGTAAAAACACTGATACACTAGCAGGTGGTGCTGCCATGCAGAGGAACCTTGACAAGCTGAAGGAATGGTCAGACAGGAATTTTGTAAAGTTCAACAAGGAGAAATGCAAAGTCCTGACCCCTGTGGAGGATTAACTCCATACGCCAGGACACGGAGAGAGCTAACTGTCTGGAGAGCAGCTCTGCAGAGAGAGCCCTGGGGTTTATGGTGGCTGCCAAGCTCAACATGAGCAAGGATGTGCCCTCATAGCTAAGAAGGCCAATGGTGTACTGACACCAGTTGTGTCAGCAGGTTAATGGAGATGATGAGGCCACAGCTACAATATCTGGCCCATTTCTGAATTCCTCAGAACAAGACAAGAGATGGAGCTACTGTAGTGAGTCTAGTGAAGGGGCCATGAGAGGACTGCAGCATCTGGAGAAACTCTATCCAAGTGTAGTTGAACACTGGCACAAATTGCCCAGAGAAGTTATGGAGTCTCCATCCTCAGAGGTACAGAAAATATGTTTTGACAGAGTCCTGGGTAACTGGTTTTATTTGTTCCCCTGCTTGAACTGAGAGGTGACCTATAGATGTCCCTTCCAACCTCAGCCATGTGATTCTGCATGACCCAAGATAAATTGGCACACAGAAACCCGCTATGGGATAATGGCTAATCAAACCATGAGATTCTTCCAGCAAATGGATTTAAAACAGAAAACATTTTGGTTAATGGTAGCCCAGATGAACTCTATGCATATGGTCAAAATCAGGTGCAGTTCTTGACTACTCATTAAGAGAATGACCAAAAACATGCAGATCTCTCACTTTACTCAAATCCTTATGGGACATTCTTCTGTAGGACATGATTAATTATGAGAAAGATCCCTGACTTTTCTATAAATAGGAACTACTGTGGTCAAAATGGTGAAGTTGCAGGATCTATAAACTAAACAGAAGGCAAAGTTTTGTACTAGGTGTGGCCTTTACAGAACACAAACCTTGTGACAGTATCTGCAGCACACAGCAAGAGAAATCTGAATAATGAACATACATGAGGATAAAAGAATTCAACAGCCTTTGTGAAGATCTGAAATGTTAATGGCTAGCAACCATACTCCACATTTGTCTGAAAATTAAGATGTATAAATCCCTTAAATCCATAACTGGTTGCCATCATCCTGTCAGGATTCAGGAACCTGTACAGTCCTGTACAGGTTCATCGTCCCCTATCCCAAAGTGACCAGTGAGTTCAAAAGGGATTAGGGAGGGCAAAACAGATTTGTAGCCAAGCTGTTTTCAAGAAGATGAAATATTATTATAGCTCTTACCACTGACTATCAGATTTATGAATAATGAAAAATCCAAACCCTTGAATAAAACATAAGGAAATTGGTTTTCCAACACATTGATTATGATTTCACAAGGTGGCTTCTTGATTTCCTTTACATACATGTTGATTATGAATAAGGAAGTTTGACTTAATCTTTGCAGCTGAAGGAACTAGTCCTTATCTAAAATTTTTTTTAGGACAATAAACATGATTTTGCAACATAAACTGTCTATATATTCAAATCTGTGAGTACCACTTTAAAGCTGTACCTAGCTAACTTACCTTCTGAATAACCACATGCCTGAGTCAATGCATGACAATGTGCCAGCATGGAAGCGTGAGAGACAGTAATGCCCACTGTGCTGCCCTCTTTACTTGTTTTGTACTAAAAAGAGAAAATTTACACAAAAGTGTTAGATTAAGAAAAAAAATCAAAACAATTAACAGAAGTAAACTGAAAAGATGTTTTATTACAAAAATTAAACTTAAAAAAAAATTACATCAATAAACTAGTATAGAAGATACATTTATGTTCAGGGAACACAATAATATGGTATGAAATCTGACTTTTTCTTTATTCCAATGAAACAAATTGTAACAGGGCTCCAAAAATGCCAGTTATCCTCAATCTTCAATCTGATTCAACACAACCAAATGAGACTTTGCCTAGAAACCTACAGGGAAACATTCTAGTGTAGTCTAGTCTAGTCTAGTCTATTCTGCTGCATCAAGAGATGAAAGGAAGAAAGCATGTTGTGACAAACTACGACAGAGTAACTGTAAGTGAAGTGTATTATACTGATTCACCTCAATGTAAGCAATCTCAGCATTGGCATCCCGTAATTGTGGTTGCCAGTCCTTCGCTGGTTTTGCCAGATGCTTCCCATCAATCACAAACCACATGAGACGAGGCCAGCCTTAAAAGAAAAAAAGAGGAGTTACTGTCTTTACAATTTTAAAAGAATATTTTTTTTCCTCCACTGTATGTGAGGATAAAAACAGGAAGCAAGCAAAAGCTACATCATCACCCACCCTGACAGGAAGATGCAGCAATAGCGTCACAACAACAAAGACAGTTTTTTATATGTAAACTAGAACCATGTAAGGAAGCTCAAAGATAGTTGTTTAATATCAACCATGGGCATGCCCACTCTTAATTCTATAAACAATTTTGAGCAGCTTAAAACCATACCTTTGAACGTAACCACCTCGCCAGTCTGTGCTTTAGGAAGGCCTTTTTGGCAGGCATCAGTGGTTAAAGCTAGTGTTACTCCACAGCTGCCCAGAAGAAATCCAATCTGCTGGCTGCCAGCATCCTACAGTGAAATCACATTATAGCAAACTTACAAATAATGAAGCCTTTGTATGGTCTACTGTAACTTTTCCATGTTTAGAAGATATTATGTCCATTTGTATCACAGGGAAAAACAAAATTCTACCCCATGAGACCTTTTATGGAAGACAAAAGACTGAAGTCTACATTCAAAAGGCTTAGTGCCAAGTAAATTAGATTTGACAGAAGATCTGGCATGCGATGGCAGCAAAATAGTACCAAAAAGCAATAGTTGTGCGTCCTTCTCCAACCCTACAGGGATGTTTCTAAGTTCTGGTAAAGCAGAGAGCTGGTCTGATGCAGTTTGAGTCCTAAGGCACTGGCTGAAAAGCAGAGCCTGTAGCCTTTCAGCTCTGATTTCACACCTTCCCTAATAATCTCATTGTGTGGAGGTTTACCTTGGTATTTCCAGTAAATATGGTGTCTCTAACTGTCTGTGCTCTCATTATTTGGCATGAGAGTTAAAAGAAGCTCTGTGTGTTACATTTTAAGAAATACTTCCCTGATCTTTTCAAAAATAATGAAAATAATTTCTGCAGTTATGTATCCTAAAATAGTTAAATTCTTAGCGTCATACTACTTCCACTCCGCTCTAACTTTCCAAACATATAGTCTGTACTGAGCAGTTCAACAAATGCATCACACTGTTTTCTCTAAGGGGTCCCATATAAGAACTACAGGATACAGACACATTCCTATCTTTATTTATGTAACTATAAAAATGTTGAACGTATTTGCCTACCTTTCTTGTTAGTGGAACTTCTATTGGGACAGGAATGAGTTTTGCCAGGAGACATCCATAAAATGCCACCATAAACATAACTGGATCACTGTTAGGAAATACAAGAGCTACCTACAAAAATACATCAAAATAACAAGAAGCAGTTCTTGACATCAGGTGCAGAAGAGAGGCTGCTTTTTTAGCTGATGGGGAAAAAAAGTCTTCACAACAATGTTCAGGTTCCTACTTAAATGATGAACAGAAACACTGAATGTTGCAACAATATACTATTATAAGTCACAGGATTCGTAGAATCATTAAGGTTGGAAAAGATCACTAAAATCATCAAGTCCAACCTTTTACCCAACACATCCATGTGACCGGTTTAGGCTGTGCCTTTAAGAGAAAGACACTTTCTGAACACTCTGGCCGAATGTTTTGGTATATGAATGAAAACAAGAGATATGCTAATCCAATTTCATTGGTGGAACCCGGCTGTAGGTTCTGGCTTGGTCTTTCAATCGGGGGCAGTCAGTCTTCTTCTTCCCCTGTACTGTAAGCTGGCCTGCTTTTCTCTCTGAAGCAACAGCTTGCTACGCAGGAACGATTCTTGCTAACCAGATAAGAGAAAACTAACTTTTTGCATTCGCTTTGAGCTTTAACAAAGTTTTCCCCTTTTAATTACCTTCCTTTCTCTTTTCTCTAACCCTTTTGGGAAAAAGGGGAGGTAGGGAGGGAGAAGGGAGGGGCAGGCCGAACCCCCCTGGCGGCAGGGGGGTTGGGGAAAGGTTTCCTGTATTACATACATTGCTGTATGTTTCTGTATATATATTGTAAATATTGTATGTTTTTGTACATATTCATTGCATTCCATATCTGCTTGTAAAATATAGCTTTCATCTGCTTCTCCGGCTGAGTTAGCTGTGGAATTCTTTTGTGTGTGTGGGGGAACCTTCCTACTCCACCACAATCCATCACCACTAGACCATGTCCCAAAATGCCACATCTACTGATTTTTTTTAACACTTCCAGGCATGGTGACTTTCTTTAGCTAAAGCTGTCCCCCACTGTCTATTTTATCCATAAAGACCATTTCAAACAGATGCCTACCCGGTCTCCAGGCTTCAGCAGTGGTTCATTCTTAGTGGTTAACTTGTTTAGTAGGGTATATGCTAACTTCAAGCTTCGACTCCACAGTTTGCCTAATGAAAAAGATAACACAGAAATAAAAATCACATACTACAAAGTTAACACAGGCAAATATCTAGGTCTCCTATATATACACTTAGCCAAGTTGGTCATATTACAAAAAAAGGTCAACAGGCACATGAGCAAGTAATGGGAAAAGCAAACATTGCTGTTGTGAACACAATACCATCTCACAAAACTACTGAATTCTTCCAGTGTTTCAGTGCATGTGTACACACACACAGAGTTTGGATCATACAACCTAACTGGATTTCCAAAAGGCATTTAATAAGACTCTTGCCTACAGGCTCTTAAAGAAAGGAAACTGTACTAAACTGGATAAAAAATGAACTGAAGTTTAAGAAACAATTGATGTGAACAAAAGACACAATATCTGGCTCTTGGATGAGGGGACTGAGTCCACCATTAGTAAGTTTGCAGATGACACCAAGCTGGGAGCAGGTGTTCATCAGTTAGAGGGTAGGAGGGCTCTGCAGAGAGACCTGGACAGATGGGCAGAGTCCAACATGATGGCATTTAACAAGACCAAGTGCCAGGTGCTGTACTTTGGTCACAACAACCCCATATAGCACTACAAGCTGGGGTGAGAGTGGCTGGAGAGCAGCCAGGCAGAAAGGGACCTGGGGGTACTGGTTGACAGCTGGCTAAACATGAGCCAGCAGTGTGCCCAGGTGGCCAACAAGGTCAATGGTATCCTGGCCTGCATCAGAAATAGTGTGGCCAGCAGGAGTAGGGAAGTCATTGTGCCCCTGTATTCTGCACTGGTTAGGCTACACCTTGAGTCCTGTGCCCATTTCTGGGCCCCACAATTTAAGAAGGACATTGAGACACTTGAACATGTCCAGAGAAGGGCAACAAGTCTGGTGAGAGGCCTCGAGTGCAAGCCCTATGAGGAGAGGCTGAGGGAGCTGGGGTTGTTTAGCCTGGAGAAGAGGAGGCTCAAGGGAGACCTTATTGCCATCTTCAACTACGTGAAGGGAGGTTGTAGTCAGGTGGGGGTTGGACTCTTCTTCCAGGCAACCAGCAGCAGAACAAGAGGACACAGTCTCAAGCTGCACCAGGGGAAGTTCAGGCTCGAGGTGAGGAGAAAGTTCTTCACAGAAAGAGTAACTGACCATTGGAATGGGCTGCCCAGGGAGGTGGTGGAGTCACCGTCCCTGGAGATGTTCAAAAAAGGACTGGACATGGCACTTGAAGGCATGGTTTAGTTAGTCATGAGGTGCTAGGTGATAGGTTGGACTTGATGGTCTCTGAGGTATTTTCCAGCCTTATTGATTCTATGATTCTTGTGAAATGCCAGTTTAGTGCTCAGCAGTGACCTACACAGCTCCCACTAATTCAGAATAAAAGAATTATTCCAAGCTATTGACTACAGAGACAACAATCCACACATTTATTTGACAAAATACAAAATACATTTTTAATTTGCAGCCCTCCAAGAAAGGAAAAGCTTTGCTAAAAACCATCTTGTTTGTAAAAAAAATGAGCAACAGCAAAACCCTTCCACTGTAAATGTAAATCAAAGCAAGAATCCCCTAAAGAAGCATGCCATGGCAAACAGCATGCATCTGGAACTCTAGCACACAGGGTCATTATCCATACTCACATCTACACTCATTCCCTTCAGACCACGTAGAAAACAGCTGTTCTGTATTTAATCAGTCTCAAACTTCTTCAATTCATTATTTTTTTCCTGTGTAGTTTCCAGTTATATATATATATTAAAGAAACAAAACCCACAACTTACACAGGACTCAAGTACAACTATTGACCAGTTCATTATAAAACTGGCCATTCAGTGCAGTTGGTAGAGTCCAAGTAAAACTTAAAGACTTTTGCCTCTTTTTATTTTGTCTTTTTTCTTTCTAACTAAATATGATATTATAAATGATTTTTAAAGCTCCACTGCAAAATAATGAAACTAATGGAGGTGCTCAGTTACATTTCCTGTAAACACAGTTCATCTGTAAAAACGCAAAAAGAAGCTTTAACATACTAGGCAACGAAATGTTGCAGTTACTTGTCCTGAGGGACACAATTATCTCCCAGAAAAATGCAGTTACTATAACACTTCTAGTTTATTACACGGGCAAGTTTCACTTCCCACAGTAACATCCTAAAGGAGCTCCTGATGTACAATCTTCTCTGTAAGCATATGCAAGAACATGCTAAAATTTAATATCTGCCCATGGAATCTGAAGAGGGCATGATTAGTCATCAGTTTCTTCCTTCTATTTTACACCACGCTGGTTTGGGTGTTAAGAAAAAAAAAACCCACAAAACTGTTTGAAATTTACAGTCACTTGTAAAGAATCAATACCATGTATATTTTTTCCTTCATTAAGGTGTTTTTCATATCTAATGAATTCATAATTTGCATTTGAGTAGCAAAGCATCCAGCAGGAGCACACAGAGTCCCTCCTAAGCAAAGCAAAATTTTCATTCCACAGAGAACATCTAATTGTTCCTTACCATTATCACTAATACCTACCATAGGTAAGTGTATAAACAGCTTTCCCAGTTGTATCCAATGCTGTCAGACAAGGGGCTTTTGGCTGGGTAGTTCCCCAGCATTGCAGAGCAGCCAGCAGAGAAGGTGGCCAGTTGGATACCACACCTAAGGGTTCACCTTTAAGTACATTCGTTTGATTTCCTTCAGGCTTCGGTTGATTTGGGTCAGGCTGTTGCACTAAAATTAGAGCACAGCAAAATGGCAAATGTCAATCCCTAGAAAATGTGCAGGTTGCACTTAATAGACTCTTCTATGAATGTTCTCACCTTTCTCTTACTCACAGCTACTATTACTTCTTCTCTGCTTTACAATGATGCTAAGCTAGTCATCTGTTGGCTTCATAAAAAGTAATTAACTTTAGAATTCTGAGTCTACATTATTCAAAGGACCCGGTCACAGGAACAGAATTTGAATCTCTATTTCACTCTTCTTCTGCTTTGGAAAAAATGTTATTTTCTGCTATTTGTTCTCCACATCTGTTTAAACAAAAGCCTACACCATGTCAAGAAGCATTATTAGAAAGAATGGCTTCAATGACAACTGGACATTTACTTTTGCTGCACCAAATTCTCAACAGGTGATGAAGAATGCCACTGCTTCCATAACAATTTCTTAAAAAAACCAACCAAAAAGCCAGATGAAATGCTCCTGGTATGGATCATCTACAGCTAACACTGTACTGCTCACAGAGTATTTGTCATTATCTCTTCCGACTGTGGCACACAGCAGGGTTTGTATGCCGTTTGCTCCGAGTAGCCTGATGTTAAAATCCTGCTTCAAACTGCTCAAGAATAGGAAGTATCTTGATCAGCATAATAAAGCCATGGGTGGATTTAGCTAACACTCAATCTAAACAATAACTAAAACACAGCGATGCTTTCCAGTCTCCACCATAACATACATGCATCTCAGCATAAGTTTGCCTGAAAAATCTGCAGCAAAAGACTAGACCTGGAATCATTTAATATCTTAAAGCACCAAACAAAGAGTACTGGGAATCTAGCAGCAGATGCTCAAAAATGCCAAATAAAGAACAAAATTTAAATCTTTAAGATTAAGAGAACAGAAAATAATTCCTTAGAATTAGCTGATGCAGCTGGTTTTAAAGGCTACTATGTACTGTTAAGCAACTTTTACACTTGTTAGAGATGCTTTTCTTTCCATCTGGACACATACAGAGAAGAAAATAGTGTTTTTCAGCCAAGCAGTATCTGCAGGAGCACTATCCATCCTTTCATGTAACCCACAGATAAGATACCTTGAACAGTCCACTCCATGCATTCATAATAAAAGTTTCTGGATTTCAAGAAGAGGATATTAACATGCAAATAGTATTATCATAATAAATTCCAGTTATCAGCAAGTAACTTTTTTCATCTAACTATATTTGGGCACTGACCAGTTACAAAGCAGCTTTTCAAAGCAAGATGCTTGAAGACAAGCAGTTGAATGTGGGCAGCCAGAGAACACATGGAATCTCTGTGTTTGGAAACGCACAGAACTGGGCTGAACACAGCCCTGAGCAGCCTGAAGTAGTCAGGTCTGCTTTGAACAGTATTTTGATAAAAGGCTTTCAGAGGTTCATTGAACCATCACTTAAACTTGGGCTATGCGCTGACTCACTCCACAGACTACTCTCCATAAATCTGACTATCACAGGGCAAAGTTCAGAGACTCTGAGACAAGAAGTTACAGTGGAACCATCACCAAACATGACAATTTCTGAATGCACCAATGTATTCCTCAACAAAGATGTCAACAGAATTTCTCCACGGATCTGAAATTACTGTCTTTAGTATTCACTAGCTCATCAGAGCAGTCCAAACTGGACCAAATCAGAAGGGTTTCCAAAGTGAGGGATAAGGGGAGAATAGGTATACTGAGCAGGAGGGCTGTGCTGAAAGTTGTTGCACTTCTGATAACATACAACTTTCGTCTTGCCAATACAAACTCACTGTGACTTATTTTCTGTTGGGAAGAGAAAAAGAAAGCAACACTTGCTAAGAAGTATTAGCTCATTCATGAACCACTTACACAAAGAGTGAAAAACGTATTTGAAAGAAAATTAACCTTCTAGCAGTTCTTCAAAATCATCAACAAAAAACTCTTTCAAAGGTGGGCGCTTTGGTCTTTTCAAGGTATTTAGAAGCTGCTGGATTTTAGAGGACACTCTGCTATTCACTGGGACACCTGCCAAAAAGAAAAGATTTATTACTTACCGTATATTTTAAACACACACACACTAAAACACTAAGATCAGCAAGGCAAAGGTGGAGTCATTTAAGAAGAGCAGCTTATTTGAAAAAAAAAAAAAAAAAAAACCACGAACCCCAAAACAACCAGATTTAAATCAGTAAGCGTTTCAACCCTGGATTTCTTTGTATTAACATAATGCTGTTCCCTAGCTACCTGGCTGATGCATATACCTTCTCATATTTTAATTTAGCTTTTGAAGCTAAATTTTCCTTCATGAGATTACAACACAACCCTAAAAAACTCATAGGATCACAGAATGGTAGGGGGTGGAAGGGACCTCCAGAGATCATCTAGCCCAATTCCCCTGCTAATACAGGTTTGCCTAGATGAGGTTGCACAGGAATGTGTCCAGGTGGGTTTTGAAAGTCTCCAGAGGAGACTCCACAGCCTCTCCAGGCAGTTTGTTCCAGTGCTCTGTCCCCCTCAAAATAAAGAATCTTTTTTCCTTTGGTTCAAGTGTTCCTCTGTGTTCTAGTTTGTACCCACTGCCTATCACTGGGCACCACTGAAGAGAGGCCAGCCCCATCCTCGTGACCTCCATGAATGTTCTTTTTTTCAAGCATCTGGAAATTTGCTGCATTCTGACATTCATTGAGTTCTAAAATGTGAGAATGCTTGGAAAAAGTAAGTGAATCTTTCAGCATAGGGTTAGCAAAACAATCACAACAAAACCAGGTCAAATGTTGATTTTCATTTGCATATGTGATATATTCACTTTAAATGCAAATGTGTACATTTGTTTACATTTGCTGAAATTTAAAGATCTGAGAAAATATAAAATGAAAATGTGAGACTGAGACATACACTGCCTTTTACTACAGAAAATACAAAAATGGGGACACGGTTCCCAGCAGCAGAACACCGGAAATCCAGTACCGACAGATACATGATACTACTGCAAAGCTCTGGAGGGAGCTGGCACACAGCACATGATGGGTGTCAAGCTCTGTCATGCATTCACTTATGCACAAAGAAGCATACAGATTGAAAGTTAGAAGGTTTGTAATACAATCACCATCTGCAGTTTCCAAAATGCTGCTGCAGTAGCCTCTGGGAACTCCTCGTACTGATGCTACTTGTGGACGCTCATGATGTAAGTGCTCCACCAGGCCAGTGGTTACATCTGGAGGTGCAGAGTGGTTATCTGCAGAAATGGAAGGTAGACATGGGAGCTCATCATTCATCTAAGAATCAATATATCTAAAGTTGTTTCTTGCAGCATTCTTTCTGTTTTCTCATGTGTTTTTAACAAAACTCTGATTTCTTTAATCAAATTTTAGCCAAAATCTCCTAGATAGAGGGAGAATCCATAAAGGAACCATTGTGTCTCTTCCAGGGTGAAGAGAACCTATTCCAGCTTTCAAAGGGATCCAAACGAATTCTGACAGATCAATAGAGCAGTATGTCAGTCCATCACATCAAGGTGAAAGAAAGGAGATTAATACAAGTAAACAGCACAAGTTTTAAAAGAAAGCCTGCCTCATTTCCCTGAGAAGAAATGCAGGCATCCACAGCCTCACCACAAAACTGGAATAACTAGTTTAAGTCCTATAGGAAAAGAAAGGGAGAAAAGCATACAATTTAAAAGAAAGGAACTTTGCCCCAGGAGAACACGAAGCACTTGTCGACATTCTACAGTCTGTAAGAGTTAAGGCTTGCTGAGAAACACAGATTAAAATTTAAGGTGGCACAGATTAAAAATGTAGGTTGGAACACATCTCGAGAATGGACAGGGCAAGACTCCTTCAGAGGCAAGAAATCATTGACTTGAACTGTCACCTACATTTTGTAACACCAGTCATGGCTTTCCTTTGGCAGCTTTTCTTATCACCTATTTTTCAGGGTCACAATGAGACTGTAGGCAAAAACTTGATGTTTGTGTTATGGTACAGACATGGTATAATCTTCACTGGGGCACCTATCAGTGAGAACAGCTGGAATGTCTGTAACGTAACACCTGTGGTGTAGATGTCAACATTATACACATACATTGCTCACAACAGATAAATTTACTACCAGGGTTTCTGAGGCATGAGGTGGTCATTCGTGGTGGGACACAACATGCTGTTTCATTTTAATGGTGCATGCTACAAGAAATAAATACTTTTTTTTTAAAAGTGTATCTTTACATAGGGAAAACAAGGAATCCTCACATACTCACAGAGGCTTGAAAGCCACCTTGTAAAAAGCCTTGAGGCAAGTCTGCTTTGCTTGGAACTGCACATTTCTTTGCTGCAGAATGATGCTTATCATCATTCCAAAACTGTGGCCTAGATTATGGAACAGTTCTGGATGGAATCACAGCTTAGGGAATGACAGTATCTAGCAGAAGTGTTCAAATAAGGAAAAAACAAGAATTTGAGACCTGAAATACTCAGAATCCTAATAAGTACAAATGGGAGTGCAACAGAAGAGCTTAAGAACATCGTGCTGCAGTGCTTGGGGGTCACAGAGCTTTGCAGTGACACCTCCTGAAGGACCTCAGCATGCCACAAATCCTGCAGCAGAAACTCACAGCATAGGGAGATCGCAAAATATGTAGATGACCTCACCCTTTTGAAGGAAGTGATTAGCACTAAGATAACAAGTGCTCATAGTTCTGTTTCACAGATTTACAGAACTGACATACAAGCCACCAGTGCAGCTTTAAGCACTTTCAGAGGGATCACCAGGAGAAAAAATAAAATCCATCCCCACTCTTTCCAATGGTCATCATTGCAATGGCATATTTTTTTATAGCAGACTTTTCTCGATGGTTACTAAGCAAGCACCACAAATTCCTTTCATGTGGGTAAGGAACAAGAAGGACAAAGCATGACTTAATATCTCTGACAATTGCCTCAGTTAGAACCAGTGACAAGAAAAGGTGGCAACTATGTGTAAAACTATACACCTTGTGAAGTGGTTATGGGATTAGAAAGTCCATGTATTCAGAATAAATTGAAACATTCTCACTTTGTCCTATATATTTTTTGAGTTGCTTTTTGGTTGGGTTTTTTTCTTCAAAGTCCTAAAACATTGACTTCACACAGCATACAAATTAATCACAGAAAAAGACAGAGTCAAATATACCTAATTCCCATACTGCAGTATGTGACCCCAAATCCACACCTCTCATCTTACAAACCCTGAAGTGATTATCAATGTCTAAAGCTTCCATTCCTTGAACACACCAGCAAGAACTACAATTGGGAAGAATCTAACAACTGTGGCTTCATCAGTGGAAGGCCCCAAACTGGCATTCCTATAGATGAAACTGCCATCATTAAACATTAAGGTGGCTCAAAATCTACACTCAAGGTGATATGCCCATAGGTACAAACATAACAATGGAGAGAGAGAACAAGATACACTAACACACACAGTAAGACTGGGTGCACATCAGCCAGAAGCCATGCATAAAAAAAAACTCTGTTGAAATGCTTAATGCATTTGCTTACCATGCAAATTGCTGTTGGGAAAAGCAATCTTCCACCCACATGCATGAGGAAGATACTTGAAATACAAAAGCTCTGCCATTAGATGCTCAGAAAATAACAGAAGGAATTGGCTATTTGGGAACATTCACAGAAATCACACGATAAAAGTGAATGCTCAGAAAATAACCAAAAAACCTACTGACAATCTTTCCCAAGTGAAAACAAGAAAAAAAAAAAAAAAAAAAAAAAAAGGCAAAGCTATATATGGAGGTGCTAATCTACATCATTCATGCACAATAAAAGCATTTCAGAGCCTAGTTTAATGCAAAATAATGTCCATCACCATAGAAGGGAAACAGGAGGGGACTTTACAAACAACTTCTCTGCTGTCCACAGCTATTTCATCTTATAAGCAGCAGAGAAAGGACTCTCCTCCCAGCTCTGCCTTGGGAAGGCAAAATTCTTTCAATGCATGATGAAGGAATAAGTTAAATTTTCAGAACTGATGCTCAGAAAAAAACACATTTGCTTAATTATTTTTTTAGGCATTTTATTAATATATGTCCATGGAATCCATGAAATCAGTCTGTGTCATCAAGAGATACTGTGGCAAAGCAGAAAAAAAGGAAAGAATCAGCAAGTAGTCAAAAAAAACCCCAACCCATAACAAAACCAAGAAGTGACTTGCAACTTCAGGAAAAAAAATGGATTTTGACTGAAGTACCTTCCCATTATTAATTAGAAGATGGAGACAAATGCAAAAGAGAGCAGTGGCCCAAGAAAGAACACATGGGATACAATACAGAAAATGAAGAGCTAGGTATTAGAGAGAAAGTAGTCTAAGGAGTAATCTCAGGGTGAAGACAAACACTTGAAAAAAGTCCCTACCTGGCAAGAAGTTGAGTTAGACCTAGAGATGGCTATGTATGATTGTTTTGTCTCTAGGAAACCACACTACCAAAATGGGACATTTTAAAGAAGTTTATTAAATGGTCTTGGAACAATAAAACAAAGAGTGTACCAAGCCAGCCAGAACACAAAACAAGATCCTACAAGCCAATACTTCATTATAAATAAATTTGGAAATATGAAGGTGAGAATTCAGCTTTTTCTGAAAGCCTGTAAGATGAGCATGTTTTGTAGAAACAGGAAAAATGTCCCTAGCAATAAAGCCACAAGCTAACTGAAGAGGCAGATGTTTCTAACTGTGTTTTCAGATGAAACACTGCTAAAGTGCAGAAAAATGAACATGTCAAATGCTGCCTGTAAGTTTGGAAGACATAAACCAAACCCTAACATTTTAGCATGCAGGAACTCAACAGCACTAAGCAGGCTTTGGGAAAAACGTTTTGCCTTATAAAACCTCAGGTATCAGAATTCCTCTTCCTTCTTAGCTTCTCCAATAAAGAGGTCACCATACACAACAAAGGAGGGAGAAAAAGCAACTAGGAAAGACTCCTCCCAGACTCTCTTGACACCTAAAGAACCTTCCAGAACACAAAACAAGCAACTACCTCTTTCCACCTCAGCTTGACTTACAAAAAACTGCCAGCTCTGTGAAAACTGGGATGTCAATCACTGAAAGTGAGACAAGTCACTGTTTCTGACTGCACCTAATCCACAAAGAAGGTCCAGAGAACACTCTTTCAGGGACCCTAGACTCACATTTGCACTTGAAAGCTAGCTTTGTCAGTACCTCTGACTTCACAACTTTCAAAGAAATTCTGGATATTTTTCTGGTCTTTTGGATGTTTACCAGTTGAGTCACCTTTGAAATCCATAAGCAGATATTGTCTAGGATAAATATATGCAGATCAGAAAGCATGCACCAAAAATATGATCCCTTTGAAATTCTGCTTTTGAATCCAGTCAAATGGAACCTTAGTTTCTTGATAAATCAAGCATTTTACCAAGAATAATGCATGTTCAGATCTCATGAACAACTGGGTTGGTTTAATACATGTATCATACATACCTGGTCTGTGGAATGTACATTTTAAAACTATTTACAGATATCTTCTGGTGAAGATTTTTGTGTTTAGCCCTGCTTTGGGATTTTTAATTTGAATTTATTCCAACCACACAGGCAGTTTTTTACTAACCTAGCTGGGTGTGTGCCATGAGATCTGCAAGAACAGTGGCAGCAGCGGTGGCAGTAGCAGTATTGGAAGCAGCAGCAGGTTTCCCTCCTGGATGAGATGAGGTGGAGGATGCAGAGGATGAGGTGGAGGAGCCCTGAATAACCCGGTTAAGCCAGGGCTCTACGTTGGAGTGGCTCTGGAACGGAGTGGAGGAGATCCGTCCTTGCCGACGTAACGAGCCCTCATCTTCTGATGCTGACGATGTGTCTGTGATTAAAATAATGATGACAGGCATGTAATGTGGGAATGACCCAACAGACAGGAACATGAAGTTTTCCATGTTCTTCACGTAGCATTCTCCTGTGCTACACGAGATGCGTGTATTAAGCACCACATGCACAAATTCTGCTCATGGCTATTTTTTTAGGTTAAAGCAACAACTCCTACACATCACAGCTAGAACACTGAAAGCAAAATTTCATTTACCTCCTGCATTTTGAATGATGTAAGACTCAAAAAAGGCTTCTACCTAAGGTACCTAGTACATCCCCTAGCTATTCTCAGTGAGCATACCATACCTGTTCCACTGAAAGGATAGGTCTTGTGCTTAACAGCTAAATTTGATCTCATACCCTCTGAATATATTTTTTTTAATTGGGCATTATATTTTTTGGGGGGCTTCTTCACTGTTCAATTTTTATACATTTTTTGAGAATTACTAAAAAGCACAGTGCTATAAAGTTCAATGAAAGTAATTAAAAAAATTTCAAAGCATTATGTGGATAACATACAATTGACATTAACAGCTGCTACACAGAAATGCTTAGTAAAGTATCTTTTCATTCTTAATGTATATTTGTTCCTGTCAGATGACTGACAAAGGGCTATTTTAATTACCATTATTATTCCTTACAACTTTCTAGAAGATTCCTTTTGGCACTCAATTTTTTCCACATTAATTAACAAAAAGGTCTTTTCTAAATATCGAGAACATAAAACCCTGTGTTTTTTTGCATGAAAAATAGAAACTTTTGTTACAGAAAAAAACTTGCCCTTCTAAAGAGACTGCTGCATTTAAGAACTTGATCCTTATACACTGATAAAGTTCACATCGAGTCAGCTTATGAAGAGCAGTGTAAAGCCACACATAAAGGCCAAACCAACGAACAACTCATCAGGAACTGAAAAACAGCATCTGCAAAAGACATGGTGTGCACTACTATATTCCAGAGACCCTGCCAAACATGAACAACCTGGGCTGTAGTGGGATGAATTACATCATAAATTCTTCAATCTTCATTTTGCCTATTTGCCTTTTTTTTTTTTTTTTTTTTTTTTTTTAATAAATCTCTGAACATGTAACTGTTCAGCTATATGCAAAATCTGAAGCCACTTTTTAAAAAAAGAAAGAAAGAAAAAGCATCTTTTCCTCATCTTTGGGAACAAATTTCTGTTACCAGGTATTAAATTTTCTTTTCAAGAATATGTACATTCCTAACAGCTTCAGAATAATTGACCTTAAACAGCCTAAAACCATAAAAATCAGACATAATTTCTTAAGAAGCCAGTTTAACTTGATGACATTTTCAAAGTTTAAACTGCAGATCTCTTATTATTTGACTATCCCTACTCAAACATGACAATTTTGAATCAAAATGCACAAACAATTAATCTTTGAGAAGATACAGCTGTGGTGCATCACCATTCCTGGCTCTGTGCTTGTATGATTATTTCTGGTCTACTGCCACGGTTGTAGTTTTTGGCTGCTGACTCCATCTTCTCCGGGAGAGGAGCCAAACCTGCCCCTCAGTGTTTGCACCCTTCCCTTTCTTTTATGCAGAAAGCGAAAAAATCAGCAATTGCAGGAATATGGAATAAGACAGGATTACAAACAGTCAGGTTTCCAGAAGCAGCTCCCCACATTTGCAACATACTATCACTTTCATTGTAAGAAACAGAACTACAGGGGAAAAAACAGGTTTCTCAAAGAATACCTATGTATAGTATCTCCTTGTTCAGACCCAAGTTTAATGAAGAGTCTCTAAAATTTGTAAGCTTTCAGATGTCTTACATAAGGGAAAAACAAAACCAAACCAAACAAACCAAAACACTTCAAATGAAAAATACTAACTGTGTATAAAAATGGAGGATCTGCAGTAAAAACATTCTAGTATCAAAGCACAATTACAACAGGAAAGTATCAAGGTAACATCAGTAACTATCGCTGGGGCAGCTGCAAGAGTTAATTAGCAGTTCTCTGTGTGCTGTGCATGGAATGCTCTGTGCTTGGCTTGCAGCTCTTCCTGGCTGGGAGTTGATCCAAGATGGCCACAGAAACCACCACGCTTTGGACCAAACTTGCATCAAGACTAGTCCTCCTCACATGAAAACCGTATGGGAAGGACGAGAGACGCGATAGGACAAAACAAATGGCCAATACATTTTTTGGAAGGGCGACTGATGAAAACAGTTCCATTACTGCCAGTCAGGAGTTAGCTTTGCACTTAATATTGTGATTAAAATCCAATGTTTCCTTCCTGGTGACCAATGGTAACTGAAACAAAAATTCAGTTGCTTAGAAAGGCTGGGTTTAATTGCATTAACTTCTGCCTGTAAGCAGTGGTTTAATGGCTCAAGACAACAAAAGTACTTCAGCACTACTATATAGTTATTTGCAATTTCAGACCTTTCTTGCTAATTTAACTTTGCAAATAAAGGCAGACTGATAAAAAGACAACTATTTTTGTGAACTGATACAGGTGAGGCAAGCCCTCAGGATATTTTTCAACAGCCTGACCTCCTATGATACAGAAATCATCCAGTGGCCCATTCTCTTACAAAGAAAAAGATAGAACAACTCATCTCTTAGAAACAGGACAACAGATTGCAGAGACACTTTACTCTTCTTTCAGAATGTATTACATTAGGGTGCTTCTGTATCCCACTAGAGCCCAGCAGGATTTATCCTTTGGCAGTGGAGAGCAGAGAAGGCACCGCTGCTATGCAGCATCTTCTGTGTTAGAAGACAACAACTCTCCTGCAGCACAAACAGGTAATCGTAGAATTATTTCAGTTGGAAAAGACCTCTAAGATCATCAAGTTCAACCACTGACCTAACACCACCACAGCCATTAAACCATATCCTGAAGTGCCATGTCTACACGTTGTTGTTTTTTAACGCCTCCAGAGACAGTGACTCCACCACCTCCCTGGGCAGCCTGTTCCAATACCTGACCACCCTTTCAGTAAAGATGCTTCTCCCTAATATCCAGTCTGGTGCAAATAAGGCCATTTCCTCTTGTTCCATCACTTGACACTAGGCAGAAGAAACCACCTCCCACCTCACTACAACCTGCTTTCAGGCAGTGTTAGACAGCAATAAGGTCTCACCTCAGCCTCTCTTCTCTGCACTATACAATCTCAGTTGCCTCAGCAGCTCTTCTTAAGATTGGTTCTCCAGACCCTTAACAAGCTTCACTGCCCTTCTCTGGACATGCTCCGACCACTCAATGTCTTTCTCATAGTGAGGGGCCCAAAACTGAACACAGTATTCAAGGTGTAGCCTCACCATTGCTGAGTACAGGAGCACGATCACTTCCTTGCTCCTGCTGGCCACACTATTCCTCACAGAGTAACACACACACAAACATGGGCAGATTCCACGGCCTCATCCTGCTCTGGCTGAGCATGCACACAATGAACTACATGGATCCCTTCAGCGACTAGGCTCAGACATTCCATCTGCCAAGTAGCTGTGCCTGGATCCCAGACTCCCCAGCTGCTGGCACTTGGATGTATGAACCCAAGACTGCAGTCCCACTCCACAGAATACAAAGACCCTCACCTCTGGAGAGGTGTTAGAAATGGAGTGTAACAGGAGGAAAGGACAAGCAAGTGTGTTGTTTTTACATTACTAGTCTTTTTTATCCTCTTTTATTTACCCCACATTTTCTCCCCTCCCTAAACCACTCCCTTTCCCCCTCTGTGGTTCCTCATCTAAATATCCTGCAACAAGACTCAGGCAGTCCCCAAGTATTTTTGTCCTGCATCCCATAATGTGTCCTATACCCCTCCACGGCATCCCCTTCAGTCCAGAAGGTGCACTAGTATTGACTGGCCTTGAGGGGTTTCATGCCTGTACAAGACGACTAAGGCACTCCAGGGACAGCCTGGGAGGGGCCTGGACAGGATGACTTTTCTCACTTTTCTCCCCACTCCTTGACGTGAGTTCCTGCCTGCCATTCTTCCACATGCCTCTCTGGGCTTGTGCAGCTGGATCTGTGACAGGCTGATTGCTCCAGGGACAAGCCTGCGAGTAGGAAGGGATGGGTATCATTTGGGCTCCCTCACTTGTGCTCCTGTGAAGATATGCAGACACCTTTGTATCAAGTAATTTAACATTTTACTTTACTTTTTTTTTTTTTTTTTTTTTAAAGAGTCTCTCAATTCCACCTGAGACTTGGATCCTTCAGAGCAGCATGGCAGAGCCCTGACCTCAGGCAGCATGGGCACAGCAGTAGCTGCAGGGACACCGCTTCAAGTCTGTCCCAAAGGTATTCAGAAGAGAATAGTTTTGTACTCTCAGAAATACTGCCAGAAGATTCCTCCTACTTTTAAATGTAAAGGGATACAGGTAAGCCTAGCTGTCCTCCACTCTCAGAGCTTCTGGAAGATAGCTATTTTTTGCACACCAAATCTTAGGCAGAACAGTGGCATGTTCTTTTCTTGTTGTGATATACCTCATGTCAAGCACATACTAGGGGAATGAGACAAAAGGACAGAGTGATGCTACAAGAAATGCACTATCAACACAAGAAAATGCATTGACAATGTAAGAAAAAACACCTATCAGTTTTTTGGAAGAATGGAAAGGAATATTGCTTTGAAGATCTATAAACTGAAACCTCAGGGCCTCTTTCGCAAAGCCTCATACTCAGATGGTCACTGTATGTTAATTTTCTTCAGGATTTCACTTGATGCAATTCACAGGTGTCACCTACAGAACCAACAAGTATGTACGAAAGCTCAAAAGCACGATAACCACGCTGCTGTAACAGATGCCCTCACAAGCTTCTGAGTTTACAAGTACTAGAAGAATAAGCTAATTGAAAGGCATGATACCTGCACATATCTTATAGTCAAAAATATAAGGGTGTAGAAGGATGATCTGTAAAACTACAACAGAAGCTGCTTATTAACTAATGAAATAGCCAGAGAACCTACAAAACCAATATCCAAAAGTGTGTGACTAGCAATGAAAAGTGAAATTTCCTTTAAATGGCAAGACCAGAAAAAAGAAATATAGCCCAGGAAGCAAGACGGCAACACAGCAGACCTGTGCTTTTACAGAACAGGGATAAGAAACACACTTGATGGAGCAGGTCACTACAAGTCATTGTATCTCTAACTCCTGGGCCACACTAGGAAAGATAAGGGCACATCATTAAAAACCTAAGAGCTTGGGGAAATTCCTCTTCTTTGTATACAAGACACTTGGCTTGCTAGCATGATATGTTACCTGGAGAAAGATTTTCTTAATCTCTAGAGAATTTATTGTGAGACAACAGGAAGATTACTTCCCTCCCCCCCGCCAACATTCTGACCTAAATAATCTAAACAGTTATAGCACACAATTTTTTGAACATGTTAAGTTGCTCACAGTTGAAACCACCTGATGAGAGAGTTCTGGCATTTTCTTCAACTCTTGAAAAAAAATAATCTTTTGCAACATGAAAAAAGCTATTTACAGCTCTATCACAATTGCCAAAATTATCTCCTTGCAAGCCAGACATAAACGTAAGAGAATATACTTCATACATAAAGGGCAACTGCTCATTCTCTTACTGCATTCAAGCATACCTTTAGCAGCTACAGCATCTCGATAAGACACTGAAAATCCTGAGGAAAGACATTAAAGAACAAATCCAACCAACACCTGATTATCAGGAAGTACAGCCACGAATATAGACATTTATTGCAACATACTTACATCTTAGCAGAACAAAGCATTTGCTCTTTATATTTTGCCACCATGTTCACCTGGCAAGATGTTAATAGATACCTGGAGGCGTGTATGTTTCTACTGAAGACTGCACAAGAACAGACCGTCTCTTTGAAGGCATGGGCATTTTTCTCTCTTTGTACTTGGCGAGTGCTGCTTGTACTGCTTCAGTGTGGACATCTACACAGAAAAAAAAAACAAACAAAAAATGTTAAGAGATTAAGTTTAATTGTTATTTCTTTCTGAAAACACGGAAAGCATCAATGCCATCTTTTACAGCTCAAATTCAAAGGCTGAATCACACGATGGCCCTTATGGCTTTCGTCCTGTTTAGCCCAACCGCTTGCTCAGCTTGCAGAAAGGAGCAGGTTCTCTGCTTCAGAGGAAACAGCACTTCTTGGAGAGTGGAAAGGTCCAAACCTAAACTACAGTAACAGGGCTTTCAGTTCAGAAGCTGTGATAACTCTTGTTTCTCCTTCAACAGTGTTTAGCAGGATTGAACAAATATGCCTGCCTCACACTCAAATTCAGCTCTAGAGCAGGGTCAAGTTGACATATTTTCCTTATGAAATCTACTTGAAAAGGCTATGTGAATATCATTTAGGAAGAACACCCTTGAAAATCAACACTGAAGTTAAAGAATATATTCACTTTGAACTATGACTTATTTTCATTTGGGGGGGGAAATTTCAATGCAGATGCTGAAAAATGGCAACAGCATTGCACTCTTGATCCTCCAAATCCACAATGGGAAAAGAAGTGAAAAAAGTCTACTTGAAGCTCTGACTAAAGAACGTAAAGCAATAAAAACCAGAGAGGTTAAATGTATATGAAGAATTAGAGAAGAGACACAAAGTGTTTCCACATTGCTGAAAGCAAAAATTAGCCTACTATACTCATAGGGTGCATTTTAGAGCTTGTTCTTTTCAAGCTGAAACTGAGATTAAAGAGGAATGTAGTGTTCAGTCAAGACCACACTGCAGCTAACGTATTCAAGTAACTCTAAATTGCCTTCAGCAGATTTATCTATTTCACATATTTCAATGGTGCCAAAAGCCAAAATTTATGTAGAAAGAAAATTCATGAGAAGTGAGCAGATGTCAAGGAGAAGTGAGGCAGATCAAAAATACACTTTAACTTATGACCTAAGATTCAAGTTCACTTACACATAGCTACAAAAGGATGCAAGTATTATCACTATGCTTTTGTTTTGCCATATTTCGTTACTGTGAACGCTGCTAAAGAAGAGTTACAGAATTAAACTATCTGCTTACAAAAAAACCAACAACAAATAAAAGACACAACCAAAACCCCCAAAACCCCACCAAAAGATGTATTCTTTCATTAAATATTGATCTAAGGCTGCAAATAGGTCTGTAGGTATGAAACTCAGACATGTAACATACACTTACACAACTTATGTTTTGAAAAAGGTAATTTCTCTGCTTCATACCTACAGGGATTAACCTTGGTGATGACTACAAGTAAAGCTCCATACATTTATAGTACTAGTCCTAAACCTGCTTTGGTCATGCTCAAAGCAGGATTATTTCTAGTTTATTTTAAAATATACTGATCAACTCCAGTTAACTTTAACAAAGCAAGAGATGGCTTAGAGTAAAGCTAATCCATATGTATTTTAACAAAAATCAGAAGAGACTTTTGAGCATCCCGCAGAAAGACAAACTATGAAATAGCAAAGCAATCTGCATTCCTGTGAACCAGTAGGATGCCATGGAACAAAACACAGAATCATAGAATCATTTGGGTTGAAAGGGACCAGATCATCTAATTCCACCCCCTTTGCCATGCGCAGGGACACCTCCTACTAGACCAGGTTGCTCAAGGCCACATCCAGCCTGGTTTTAAACACTTCAGGGTTGCAGCCTCCACAGCTTCCCCCGGCAGCCTCTTCCAGTGTCTCACCACCCTCAAGGGGAAGAATTTCCTCTTAACATCTAATTTAAATCCAGATTCTTTCAGCTTGAAGCCATTACCCCTTGTCCTGTCACTACATGCTTCCCTTCCTCACAACTAGGCTACTGCTTTTTTCTGCCAAATCTTGGTTTCTCCTGATCTTTAGTTCTGTTTTTTTCCACTGTAAATATCCACCAATGAAGTTTATTCTCATAGACAACCAAAAGCAAACCTCTTAATTTCATAAAACTCCAGAAATTAATTCTGTTACGCTGTGTTACTTAGACACACCAAGGACATTACTGCTATCTATAGACTTGAGAATATTAGTTAGAGGTTATTTTTGAATAACCTTTAAAAAGTTTGCCCCTTAAAATTTAGGGAAAGTATGTCAAATCTGCAGGGCATGTTTTCACAGCAGAGCCTGAAGTCAAAACCAAGCTGCATGTTTTTAAAAGAGATTGTAACTATTAGATGCATTCACGCCAACCACACATATATTCACGTAAAATTTAGAGTATATTTTTATGTTACATTAGCATCTTGTAGGAAGAAAGGAAACAAACTCTTTCTTCAGAAAAGGTCTGCTAAATGAGAAAAGTAACACACAGTATTTATAATATGTACATAAATTCATTAAATAACACTGCAGATGATAAAATGAAAGCATTCTTAGCTAGCAGGGACTGGAATGGACTAGCTTGAGGCACAGATGTGTTGAGACATTTCAATAAGGTAGAGTGGGATTGGTCATAACATCACACAGACTTGTGGTAGCAAGCATAAGAAATATATTTTATTCCATTTCCAGAGGACAAAAATCAGTACAATCTCTTCCTCCAGCCCTCCTAACTCCTATCCCCAAACCTGTAAAATACTGTATTAAACAATTAAAAGGCAAGCAAAAGACAGTCAGGATAGGTTTTTAAGTCTGTTTCATGTTTGTTATTTTTTTCTGTAGCTTTGATTTAACTTAGTTCCTTCCTATGTTCATTAAGATCTATTTCCAGCTTGAAACTTTTCTTCTAATATCTTGTCCTTGGATAGTAGGATCATCCCTTCTCTGCCAAATAAATTAAGTAATCTGTTTCACTTCCCTGGAATACTTTGTTCCTGTTCCACATTTCACTCAAGAGCTTTATGTACTTGATGAAACAAGACTTCACTAAAAGAAGTAAAAGGAAATAATTTTAAAGAAGCAGAACATTTATTAGAAATGTTTATTATAAATGAGAGTTTAAACAGATATTAGAATTGCAAAAAGCTCTCTACCATCACCTTCTTTAAATTTTACTCTGAAACTGATTTACAATTTAAGAACTGTGGACTTCAGTTTTCTTCATTAAAAATCAGATCAAATGTGATCTGTATTACATCATATTTTTGAGAACAGGGACATAAATGCTCAGAAGTGAACACTGAAGGAGATGAGCAGCAAGCCCAGCACATTACTAACATGAAGATTATGGATACCAAGGTCGGGTTAAAAAAACAAAACAAAACAAAACATATGCCAACAGCAGAAAAAGCCTTGAAAAAACAGCTCTGAGTTTCTGCACTTCACTGGACTGCAAATAACCAACCACCACTTATTACTGATTCAAAACATTTCTTCCTTCCTTTGTTGTAGTCAACTATATCATCTCCTCTTCCTTCTTGTATATCTACTCTCGTTTTCTGTATGTCCTTAAAAATGAATGAGGAGGAAAACTAAGAAACAGTTCGTGCACTATGAATCACCTCAAATCTTGTACCCTAAACCCCCAGCTATTAGAAGAATATTTTTCTTCCCTGTTTGTAGCCTCACCTTGTTTATCAGCCTCTGATTCTTGTTCCTGCCTTAGACACAGGAAGAAGAATTTCTACAATTGTTTGAAGAAAAAACGGCATTCATAGGTTAACCAGTTTCCTCTCTACTCACAGAACTTCTATAGCAACCAACACAGTTTGCATCTACAAATGGCTGCTGCACACTTACATCCCATATGATTGCATCACTGTGACAAAGGTTGCTGGTAAAAAAGAAAAAAAATTAAAAAGGAAAAGTAATTCAGAAAAAGCTAGTGTGACCCCAGGAAGGCTGACAGAGCACAATCAGTGTGAGGTCAAGCTTTATCACATGAAATGAAAGAAGAGAGCTACTGTACATCGCACAGTGCTGCACAGGTATCACCCTGCATGCTGAGCAGACTTGCCCCTCCGCTGGAGCAGCTTCCCAAATGCATCTCTGCATCTTGATCCAGGCAAGATGGGAGAGCAGGCTGCGTATTACAGCTATATATTCAACTTGCTGAAGAATAGCAAACAGAAAAAACTGCAAGAGAAGGTACAGCTGCCAGGAAAGCTTTGTCAGACACCCTAAAGGGCTTACCAGTTAATTAATTTGCATTCTCACCCCAAACCAGGCAGCAATGGGACTAAACACAGGAAAAAGCAACATGCCTCCACTGGAAACCACACACTCTTCCTGAAAGAAAAGCCAGTAGCAACAGCAATACACCCATGACCAACTGTCCTCTGAACTGAGGGTATGAGGGTCTTAGCACTTATCATGGACCAGTGTTGGCAAAGCCTCTACATGGCTCACTTAAACACACTGTCATTATCATTTAACAGAATAAAAACCTAGTTAAAGCACTGCAATGTTAAACACTGTTCCAGGAACTCTTAGGAAATTTAGTAGCCTGCAGTACTTACTGATGGTATTCACTGTTGGAAATACGTTGATAATATTTACTGCTCTAAGATAAAAATCTGTGGATGATAGAGGATACAGCTAATTTAAATGGGCAACAACTATGAGGAAACTATATTAAAAAAGTGTTTAAACCTAGTAAATGGTGTAAGTAATTACATAAAAAGGCAAAATTGTTTCATTTGATTATTTTAATTTATGTTGATGGTTCTAAAATAACTCATTGCTAAAGAGATTCTGTTCTACAAAAAGTTGCATTTTACCCTCATCAGCTACTTTTGAAAAGGACACAGCAGAACTGATGAGATGCAAAGAAAGAAAAATAAAACGAGGACAACACGCTGGAAGAAAATAGAAACAGAAAATATAACACTCTCCCACCCTGCTCCCTACAATGAGTAAGGCATACAACTGATAGGAGAAACAATAGTACCTAGAACTAGAGCCTAAAGTTACTTATCCTTCATGAGAAGTAATGTATCAACATACAGGGATATTTAAAGATCATTTCAAGCAGGTGGTGGTGAACATCTTTTCTTCAGGTAGAAAATGCTTCTAGTATAGCTGCAATTTCTCAGATAAACAGGGACTGCTTTGTAAAGTGAAACTGTGATTTATTTATTTTTAATGTGAAATTATTGGGAGGAACCAGTAACTGGCATTTTCTGAGACATCTTGTCAACATTTCTGTTCATATGTTACCTATACATAAATCACGCAGCGCGAGTAACCATGACAGAGCATTGACACCAATACGAAGCATTCTCAGACTTGAATGAACTAGGTGATTCAACATTTATTAGAATCAGAGCAGTAATACTCTCAAAGAGTAAAAAGCATTTTTCTTTCAGCCTACCCCTACACTGAGATAAACAGGAGAACTACTAACTGAATAAATAATGATTTTTTTTTCTCCTAAAAATTTGAGAGGAAAAAGATGAAAATATATTGGCTTCTGAAAGCTGTATCTACATTACCTTGCCTAGACATAAGTTTAACCCAAATCAAACACAGTGAAAACAACTGCTGTTTGGTTCTGATACCACCGGAGCACACTAAGCCTTGTCATGTATCACTAATGGGAAAAAGAAACCAAATTCCACATGTTGCAACTAAGAATTTTTCCCCCAAAAGTTTCCATTTCCAAGTGAGCAACAGCTTCTAAGCAAGAACATTTAATGAAACATGAGTTAGAGCAGTGAGGGGAAACCACAGAAGGACATGAAGTACCACCTAAGGTTCTGGCACTGGCCATAACTAAGTGCAAGAAATATACTAGATCCCCTACACATCAGGCTTCTCACTATTGTGACAAAGAATTTCACAGGGAAACAGTCTACATCAACCACCTGAAAAGTAACAATGGAAACAGGATGTGATGAGGATATTAAGATATTTTCACAGAAGTTTCCAAAACAGGTTTGTCACAGTGATGTCCATTTAAAATTAAGTAGAATATCCATTGTGACACTTCCCTTTTTTGTGCACTTGTTTTAAACCAGGAAATATTTGAAAGTGAGATACAATAAATATGATAATCCTGTAACCTTCCTTTAACAACATAGCACAAATAGACAAGCAAACAAATGAAACAAAACCAAACCCAAAACACACAACCCACACATTGCAGTCTTCTAAATGTTTAAATACCTGATCTAGAGATGGGAGAACCAATCAGTAAACAAGAGAAAATTGTTAATTGTGGTGTAAAATCCACAATAAGAAAAACATCAAAAGGCTTGTCTACAATTCCTTTCCCTCCTAGCATACACTCCATTCCAGTTTCAAACAAAATCACTTGCGCATAGAAATACAAAGAGTGGTTTCAAAAATATTCATTAGCACTTCCCTTCTTCCAAAGCAGTTCTAACTGTTTCTTTAGGTGTAGGAACTATATTGCTGGCACACTTTTCTTCTGAAGACCCTTGATGTTTTAGCTACATTTCTTGTCCTTACCAGATCGGAAGCGCTCATCCCTCGAGTTGGTAGAACGGGATTTCTGCTGTTTAGACACAGCAGTGGTAGCTTGCGAAGAGCCTGGGACTCTGTTATCTGCTTGCAGGGATGGATCCACACCTGAAAGACAGTTTTATTTCAGTACAAAATCAGGTTTGCAAATACAGTACCTGATTCCCATGTCTAGGTCGTTATACCATCTTTGTCATAAACTACAAATGGAATAAAACCGCTAAAAGCTATTGTAGACTCCAAGACACCAGAGTAAGTTGTGCATTCCCTAGAAAAGGAACTACAGAACACAGTGCTATAGAGTATAGAAAACTTATCCCATTCCAACTGGATGCTAGGCTCAAGTACCCAAACAGAAGAGAAAAAAGGAAATAAAATAGTATCATTGCTATATGGAATCACAAATCAGCCCAGGTTGGAAAATGCCTTGAAAGATCATCTGGTCCAACCTTTTGGTTGGAGCAGATAGGGTGTGTATCCTTCGGAAGAGGCAGAAATATTTCTCAGAGAATGGAAAAATTCCAAAATTACTACAGTCTTAAAGCCAGTTTTCTAAGCTAGCTGACTATGCCTTTCTGTTCAGCATGGCTAACAGAATAGTAACTAAAAGGAGATGCTGTCAGCGCCTATAAATATCTCAAGGGCTAGCATCAAGAGGATGGGGCCAAACTCCTTTCAGTGGTGCCCAGTGACAGGACAAGGGACAGCATGCATGAACTGCAACACAGGAGGTTCCATCCCAACAGGAGGGAAAATTCTTTACTTTGAGGCTGAGAGAGCACTTGAACAAGCTGCCCAGAAAGGTTATGGAGTCTCTTTCCATGGAGATTGAAAACCCACCATGGGTTTTAAACCCACGGATTAGATGATCTCCAGAGGTCCCTTCCAATTCCTACCATTCTGTAGGAATGTAGGATTCTGTAATATGCATGCATCATTCATCAAGTAATGAAAAATACTGAAGCAAAATTAACAGCCATGGCAGACACCATGCCCTATCTTCATCTCACAAATTAGATGACAGTCTTCTGTTTTAAAGATCACTTTTTAATATCTTCTCCCCTTTCATCTTATCAGAATATGATTTTCCTTTACAATGCTGTCCTGTTTTCCCTTTCTGAAAGCCTCCCCATTCTTTCTACCTTCCTTGTCCCACACCTCAAGCTTTTCCTTGCACCTGTTGCTGAAATTTTATCAGAACCGAAGTTCCCAGAGTATTGCAAAGGAGATGAAGATGGATTTGCACTACAAGAACATGAAACACCCTGATGGGATCATCTCTCACACTCAACTTGCATCTCAACTTCTCCAGAGGGAACTTCAGAAGAAGTACACTAACACAGGAAGGATGCAATATCACCTACACACACTCAGAGCGTAAGTCCCTCAGCCAATACCCAGCATGAATCCTCCATGCAGCACAACACATCAAATGAAAAGGAAGGGGGATCCTATGGTTGCTTTTCTTGCTCAGACAGAATCCAAGGAGTTGGCCAGGATATAGCTGCTAACACTGGATTTAAACAAAAGGCAAAACTATTAATGAGCTAGAAAAGTTGACTAGCATTCCTATCTGGAGATTTGTTGATCCTTTGTCAAACTTCTTAGTTGTTAAACTAATTCTATATCACAGTATTGCTAAGGTTGGAAGAGACCTCGAAGATCATCGAGTCCAACCTGTCACCACAGAGCCCACGACTAGACCATGGCACCAAGTGCCATGTCCAATCCCCTCTTGAACACCTCCAGGGACGGCGACTCCACCACCTCCCGGGCAGCCCATTCCAATGGCGAATCACTCTCTCGGTGAAGAACTTTCTCCTCCTATTTGTCATTACTTCTGCAAGTATTATGAGGAGTTTTGCATTATAGTTATTTGAGGCATCCATCCACCTTACATAACTCTGCTTACATTGAGAAATAAACTCTTTCCTTTTGACTGTGCCTTGAAGCCAAAGTAAATTCATTTTTTGGGGAATAACAACATGAAAAAAAGAAGTAACACCTTTTAATATTAACAGGGTTTAATGACGCAAAAGAAGGAAATCGATCAGTGACAGAGGAAGGTGCAAACCAAATCATAGCAAAATTTATGCAAAAACCCAGTCCCTTTTATTAGAACCAGCAACAGCTGGGACAAACTAGACAAGAAGAGAAAAAAGCTCCTTAATTTCAGATATAATTCCTTTATCATACAATTCCTGCACATCTGTAGGTACCACTTTCACCAGACATACCAGCAACAGAACGTTTCTCTGCTTACTAAACCCTAGTGGCAGATTCTCTTTGTACTTCATGGCTCACAAGCAGTATTATCACTAATGATAGGTACAGTGCTTTAAAATCTCAAACTGCTTTTATGAAGCTCTCACTGATAAAGCTGATGCAGTGGAAAAATATCAGCTCTTGGAAACATACAAACAAGCAAAGGACACCGACTGAATAGCATTGCTGTTTTAGGCCTCAAACTGCTCCTTGAAGATCTGTGAAAGAACAAGCTGAAATTACTTGTCTTCATGAAAAAAAAATCCTGAAGAACCATGTGTTTTAATAGAAACAAGCAGTCTTTAAGACTATTAAAGCTAGTGAATACATAAGATAAGGCAGTGTTAGTAAGAGAAGTGAAAGATGTTTCCATATGCATTAATTTGTCTCACATTAAATCACCAGGAAAACTTGGCTTCATTGATACCACTGGATCTAATGGTACTCAGAGGCGAGGTTTTGCTGCATTAAAGCATAGCTACAGGCTCAGGTTACTTGCTATTTTTGAAGTGCAACCTTTAGCATTGCTTTTAACAGAAAATAACCCACGGTTGGCTGCCATACAGGGGATTAGTATTGTTGTGGGATTTGCTTGGTTGGTTTTTAATCCTCAGTGTTAGAAATAGAATTCTGTTAAAGGCAGTCAATTCAGGGATTTTTGTTCTCACTTGTTACACTATTACTTTCTGAAAAAATAGGAAAGATGTTGACTTGCAGGAAGGTGTCCAGAGAAGGGCAACAAAGTTGGTGAGGGGTTTGGAACACAAGCCCTATGATGAGAGGCTGAGGGAGCTGGGGTTGCTTAGCCTGGAGAAGAGGAGGCTCAGGAGAGACCTTATTGCTCTCTACAACTACCTTAAGGGACGTTGCAGACAGGCCGGGACTGGTCTCTTCTCCCAGGCAACCAGCACCAGAACAAGAGGACACAGTCTCAAGCTGCACCAGGGGAGATTCAGACTAGATGTTAGGAAGAAATTCTTCACAGAGAGAGTGATTGCCCATTGGAATGTGCTGCCTGGGGAGGTGGTGGAGTCACCATCATTGGAGGTGTTCAGGAGGAGACTTGATGGGGTGCTTGGTTGCATGGTTTAGTTGATTAGGTTGTGTTGGATGATGGGTTGGACACGATGACCTTGAAAGTCTCTTCCAACCTGGTCTGGTCTGGTCTGGTCTGGTCTATTCTATTCTATTCTATTCTATTCTATTCTATTCTATTCTATTCTATTCTATTCTATTCTATTCTAATACACTGGAGACATGCAAGTCTCTGAATTCAATGCACCACAGGAAAAATCCAGGAAAACACAGCAAGCTGATGTTAGCTCTAAAGAAAAGAGATGCAAAATTTCATATGTAATAGCTGCTTTTTTCCCCGCAGTAACATAAGATGCTTGACCTAAACACCTTGGGGTTTGTAGGTCACACTTTATGCCAGATTTCACTCAGGTAAGCTTTCTCTAAACTAGAATCTGGGTGAGTAATCATGATTGACAAACGCACCATGGCCTGTAAATAACAACTCTCAGAAGAAAATGAAAAATTATTTTTTTCATGTTGAGAAAGCAGAATAATATCTGGGTTACTATTTGCATTTCTCTACAATTTTTTTTTTATTTCTTATATTGTCACTGATTGATAAGCAGCAGTGGCAGTTGCAGTATGGTTAATGTACCAATATATTTTTTCCCCATGATAAATGCACAAAAGCAAAAATTTTAAACATAATTTGCCTGAGTGGTAGACATTTGGAACTTTTATGTGAAATCTGATGGCTCAAAAGACAATCAGAGGCAGCAGGTGTAAAAGAGCAGATTTGAATTTGGCACTGATTGTTTCTTCTTGTACCAAAATTGTTCCTAACATATACCAAAACAGATTTGAGATAAGGAACAGACCATCATGTGCTGTGGCTAATTACAGTCATTTAGCTGATGCAGAACAAGTCTGTATTACTGGGTGACTCAGTGCAGATCCACTACTGAACTGCTGAAGCATGGCCTGAAGTCATCTCAGGATTAGATGGAAATCAAGCAACATTTTTTCACATTTCCTTTTATCTCATTTCTTCTTTGACCTGGAAGGGTTCTTGAATCTTCAAGATTACCAAGTCCTAGCAGGTCCTTCTGACAAGCAACTTCTAAGTACCCAAGTACATTTTTAGCACCTTTAGGTGCTTCTAAAAATCACTAATGTTGTCCAAGACAAAAATCTCTGAAATGTTGTCCTTTGCCTAGCAGAACTCTCTCAGGTTAGTTCTAGCTACCACACTCACCAGTGGCAAAGACAAGGAAAGGACAGCTCACACAGATCTTTTCATCTTCAGAAATACAGGGCATTTGAGCCCTGATGACCCTAAGGTGTCTTGGCTAGGAAGATGTCTACAAATCATAGAAAGACTGTCCCCATTCAAGTTGGAAAACATACAGAAGGCTCATCCTCTCCTCTCAGTTGAAGTAGTTTTTTTCCACAGGTGCTTTCGAACCCACACCAGCAGTTTTTCCTTCTTTGCAAGTACCACATCAACATGCAATCCTATCTCAAGTTCTCTAATTTTGTACTTTGAAGTTGCAGCAATCAAAACCTTTCATTTCAAACAGCTTACCCATTACTCCTTTTTCTACTTTCACTAGGAATTCTACTGAGTATTTTCAATGCCCACCCTACATTTTGTTAGAAACCTTACCAATCAGAATTACACTATGAGCTGAAGTTTTGTAACAAATCAAGTAGAGCTATGTGTTGATGCACTGAGGAAGACATCAGGTTTTGTGGAATTCAAGTACTGAAGAACATCAGATAAGACTAACTGGTCAGCAGACTTTACGTCATAGACCAACAGAGAAAGGACAATGCATATACTTGGAAAAGAAACGATGACCAAATCAGCTTTAGAAAGACACAAGCTATTGGTCACAAATATAAAATACTATCATCAATTAGTCTGCAAAAACTTGATAGATAATACAAAATGTAATGAATCCTATCAGGAATGGTACTGAGCAAAGGGTGTTATAAAAAATCCTGTGATCAAATTGCTAATGATGGAAAAAAAAAAAAAAAAAAAAAAAAAAAAAAAATACTGGAGGCTCAAAGCCATGGGGACTTCCACACATTAATCTGGGCCATGCTGAGGCTGTATCAATTAACAGAATTCCAAGCTAGAATTAGGTTAATGGAACACATATGTCAGGAAACTGAAGTAAGTAGCTAGCTTAGGGCTTTAAGCAAACTTTGTCTTTTTGCCAGACTATCATTCTGTGTGTTCAGAGGCAGAGAGCCTGCTCACTCACTCTGTAGTGTTATTAAAGCTAGATTCCTGTCATCTTAATGCAAAGCCAGGCAGAAGTGGTAGACAAATTGGGTAATCCAGTATTTCTTAGGAAATGTGTTATCCATTAAGCACAAAGCAGAATCAGCTAATTTTCAACCACTCCTTAAAACATGGCTGAACAAGACAAAAATTTAAGAAGATAGAAATCTACAGGGACCTAGGATTCTTAGCAGAGCCTAACTTCAGATCGCAGACAAATTGACTGCTCAATTGCACTGCCACAGCCATCTCCTCAGGATATACTTTCTTGCAATTACTGTTAATCTAGGTTACATGAATTTCAGTCTCTTGAATGAAACACTCTTGAACACCAAGTCTGAATAGCAGATTCAGTGCAGAAAACACTAACATTTTTTTTCATATTCATTTTTTTCCTTCCAAAGCTAAAAATCCTGTTGTTTCATTCACTGCCCCAGCTGAATGAGTTCCTGAATGAGCAGGTTACCTAAATAGGGTATTACAAAACACCTTTGGAAATAATACAGGTATCACAGCAGGTTTTGAGAGCAGATAACTGAATTTATAGTTTAACACCCCTGGAAACCCTGCACAGGAGCCAGTGTTGCTTCTGAAAGGCAGAACAGGACACGAAGGCAGTGGTACTCACGCAGACAAGGAGAACAAAGGTACTTTATGCTGCACCCTAGCTTTAAAACTTATTTTTAAAATTACGGAAGACAAAGTGCTGTACTTGGCTAAGACACACTCAAGAGTTCAGAACTTGAACAATTTGTGCAAAAAGCCTTTCAGTTTAAGAGTGTGGAGGGAAAATAATAATTTTAAAAGAAAAAAATCACTATCAAGAGAAAAGTAAAGAAGGTAAATCAACTGTTATGAGAGATTAAACCAAGAGACTGAAATCCAAAGACATGAACTGTTAGCAGCAGAGTATTTCTTATAACTGTTAATCCTCAGCCAAAATCCATACACAGCCTGGTGTTGAAATCTTTAAGCTGAGTTTGAGGACAGGGTATTATGAACAAAACTGTCAGACAGTACCTTAGAGAAAAATGGTGTAAGGAGGAGAAGCTGTAGCAGATGAAGCTGGAGCTTGCAGCTGACTAATATTTATCAGAAAAATCCAAGCTGCTTCTATACAAGGAATGAGCCACTTTATAGAAGTAGGTTAGGTCCTACGTAGCCTACAGAATACTACAAATTTGCTACAGGAAAAGCTACAGCTATTCTTAAAGCAAACAAAACCCAATCCAAAATAAACCAACAAACACTCCCGCCCAACTAAAACAAAAAAATACTCAAACTACCAAAAAAAGCCCAAACAGCTGCAAACTACAAAACAAAACATAAAACCCAACAACAAACCTGTGCTGAGAAACCCCATAATGAAACACCAAATCATATTCTAAGTGTTCAAAGCAAAATACACACCATAAATCTTTTTATAAAACACCACAACTCAACAGTCAGGAGAACTAATGAGAATAAAACTTCTGACTATCCTGCTAAGGAAAGCCACAAGGGTCACTGCATCAAGATTTCAAAGGCAAGAGACCATAATCTAATTCCACAATTTGCATTAAACTGGCTAGAGATGCTCATTCCTCCTTCAAATCAGTAACTTCTGTAGGTATCAGAACTAGAAGTGGACCAAAACCACAGCACTAATCTCTCTATTCTCTGATCAGAAAGCATAACACTAACACTGTAAAACAGTAACTGTTTTTCTCTCATCTGTCTTGTTATTGGTTCCACTCATCTCAGTTGTCTTCTCATTTTCTCTTATCTCAGCCCCTCAAGCTACGAAAGCACTGGCTTAAGGTTATTATAGAAGACTAAAGATCAATGGCAGCACATCATCTTTAATTGCAAGTGATTTCAGTGTCATAGTATAAAAATAAATTTTAAAAGTTGGGCATTTTAGCTTTTGGACACAGAAGATAATGAAAAAAAAATAAAATCACACTACAGAATGAGAATGACGACTTGTAAGTGTTTTCATTTTGTGAAACTGGCCAACTTGCCTTTAGTAATAACTTTACTAGTTTTTGAAGTTATTGAAGTCTTGAATGTGGTTATCAAACTAAAGTTTGCTGAAAACAGTGCTACCATTTAGTATCTCACATAAAAAGTAATTCAGACTTCTCTTTTGTTCTGCACTTCTCCATTTTCCACTACTGCTTAGATGCCATGTCAATCAAATGTTCCACTTAGTGAGAACTTTCCTGGTTTATATTTTCACAGATTTAGCACAGAAGGTGTAATTTACATGCAGTCTCTTACCTTGAATTAGTGGTATGTACCGTGCTAACAGCTTTGCTCTTTTCTTTTCATATCCTTTCTGAGTGATGTCTCCTAAAGAAACAAAGAAATAAATTTACATTGTTTTGAACCGTTTTGACACAAGTCTCATTTTTTTGTGATACCTATGGTTAAACTTGCTCACTTAAAATCAGGCCCATCAGCAGTAAAGACCTGGCCACGTCAAAGAACTTTATGGCCATATACACACCATCACTGCAGTGTTAGCTGTGCACACAGGAAAATGAGTGTCTTGGAGGTATACAGCAGAAGAGTAGTGGTTTTGTCTGCAACACCAGTGTTGAACCTGGCCCTGGAGATAGCTACCATAATGTAGAACACAGTGCAAAAGGTTTGCAGCATAGCAAAAGTCAACAGAGCTGATAACTCTGGCTCTGCACCCTTCTAGGCCATCAGACATACTCAGTATACCAGGGCTTGAGAGAACATCCTCTAGCACACCCTTGTAGTGCCTTCCAAACTCTAGACCATGCTGTTCACTCTGAATTGAGCAGAAGCACATTAGCTGCCACTTCCAATTCTAGAATGCTGTAACTCCCTTCTGAGCGCTAGTTTTTATTCAGTTGCCATTGAAAACTCTGATTTAAACTTATACTGCAGGTTCCACTGGTGTAACACGACATGTTTTTGCAGACCAGAATAAAGGAAGACTTCCGCAGAAACCCAAAATAAGTACTTGAGACATTTCAGAATCTGTATGTCCATGATTCTACCACAAGAACAAAGTGGTTCCATAAAAACAGCAGCAAGCCTAGTACAATAAAAATACCCAACCCCCAAGAAATTTTACAAGCTTTGTCCACTTTCTTGATCTTGGCACATACACGAAAACAGTGATCTCAAATAACTTCAAAACACTCTCCCCTCCCAAAATTCACATTTGCTTAAAGATGGTGAGATACTAGCCAGTTCCACTAACAAAGTCAACTTTAGTCATAGAATCAGTAAGGTTGGAAAAGACTTCAGAAATCATCAAGTCCAACCTATCACCTTACCGCAATTGAGAGATGGGACAAAGCTTGATGCAAGCAAAGTGTCTACTTTTATTGTACAAAGTCTTTTCTTTATATAGGCTAACATAATCAAAAGCAACTTTTGTGATTGGTTATTAGATATGTCGGTGCAACAGTTGCAGACTCATGATTGGCTGCCGAGAAAATCCCAGGGAACACACATCCCTTGGCAAGGCTCAGATAGGTGTTAGACCAAAGACAAATGAACACACATCTCTTATCTAAGTTCAGACAGAAGACAAAAGACTCTGTTGCAACGTTTACCAGCTCTTATTTTCAGGTCCTTGGGTAGCTTCCCTGAGTCACAACGGCAGTTGGTAATCAGCTAAATGCTTTTTTCTCTCTACATAGCTGCAGTTTGTTCCCAGGGTTTGTGTCCCACAAGAGCTAAAACATTTCCTTCTATCAGTGGCGCACTGCTTGAGGTTCTACTCTCTAAATTCAATCCTTCATCACCTAACACCTCATGACTAACTAAACTATGCCTTCAAGTGCTACGTTCAATTGTTTTTTGAACACCTCCAGGGATGGTGACTCCACCACCTCCCTGGGCAGCACATTCCAATGGCCAATTACTCTGTGAAGAACTTTCTCCTCACCTAGAGCCTAAACCTCCCCTGGTGCAGCTTGAGACTGTGTCCTCTTGTTCTGCTGCTAGTTGCCTGGGAGAAAAGACCAACCCCCACCTGGCTACAACCTCCCTTCAGGTAGTTGTAGAGAGCAGTAAGGTCTCCCCTGAGCCTCCTCTTCTCCAGGCTAAACAACCCCAGCTCCCTCAGCGGGCTTGTGCTCGAGACCTCTCACCAGACTTGTTGCCCTTCTCTGGACACATTCAAGTGTCTCAATGTCCTTCTTAAATTGAGGGGCCCAGAAATGGACACAGTACTCAAGGTGTGGCCTAACCAGTGCTGAGTACAAGGGTACAATGTCCCTGCTCCTGCTGGCCACACTCTTCTTGATGCAGGCCAGGATGCCATTGGCCTTCTTGGCCACCTGGGCACACTGCTGGCTCATGTTCAGCCAGCTGTCACCACTACTCCCAGGTACCTTTCTGCCTGGCTGCTCTCCAGCCACTCTGACCCCAGACTGTAGCACGGCATGGGGTCGTTGTGGCCAAAGTGCAACACTCAGCAATTGGACTTGTTAAATGCCATCATGTTGGACTCTGCCCATCTGTCCAACCTGTCAAGGTCCCTCTGGAGAGTCCTTCTATCCTCTAACAGATCAACACCTGCTCCCAGCTTGGTGTTGTCTGCAAACTTACTAATGGTGGACTCAATGCCCTCATCCAGATCATCAATAAAGATATTGAATAGGATTGGGCCCAACACCGATCTCTGGGGACACCACTAGTGACTGGCTGCCAGCTGGATGTGGCACCATTTACCACCACTCTCTGGGCTCGGCCCTCCAGCCAGTTCCTAACCCAGCAGAGTGCTGCTGTCCAGCCACAGGCTGACAGCTTGGCCAGGAGTTTGCTGTGGGGGACAGTAACAAAGGCCTTGCTGAGGTCCAGGTAGATAACATCCACAGCCTACCCCACATCCACCAGGCATGTCACCTGATCATAGGAGATCTCTCAATACCTGGCAATTGCATAACATGAAATATAACCAAGATTAAAGATAATAAAAATCTTTGAAGATACTTTAAAAAACATTCTCAAGCAGGTGACTTTCAGAAATATAGTCAGATAATTATCTTGACTTCAGTTAGGACACGTAAGTGATTTTTTTTCATGTAGATCTTTGCTTCAAGCACATTATTCCTGCAACATTTTGAAGAAAGACCTTACCAAACTACAGAAAGGAAAAAATGAATTAAAAGGCATGAATTACACATATGAATTTACAAATAAAGTAAAACAGCCTAACTGAACAACCATCCTGTTCACACAAAGAACTTAAACTTCAAATCTGGAAGCCATAAGAGAAGTGGGGAAAAAAGAAATAAATTCTGTCAATCTTGGCATGCTTGGTGCTTGAATGGATTTAAGTCTGGCATTTCACAGAACTCCATAAGCACTGTTGCATGCTATTTCTAAGGCCACTCTGATCTCAGTTCTCAGGTGTGCATTAAGAGCTGACGCAATGCCCCAGACCTGGGATTTTGCTGGGGGTTGTCTTTATCAAAGTTTTCTGCAAGCAAGAATCAAAAGAGTTTAGAGGGCAACCCAGAGAAAGACAAGAGCATGATTTACATAGGATTAATTCCCTTTAGAAAGAAGCCTATAACATTATATATATGACTATATATTACTAATAACAGCAATTTTTAATTCATCCAGATGAGTGACACATCTCAGGCATGCAGAATCAGGAAATGTTCTTATTCTATTTTAAAATGTTTCTTGGGTATTTGCCTCATTACATAAGAGTTCATTGTGTGTTTAATATTGTACACAGCAGTACATGCTTTGAACATATTTCCTCAAACATTCACCTCACTCCTATATGAGAAGACGCTAACAGAGATGAAGTCACTTCATTCTATGATCCCCCTGCAACTGGGTGACTATGCACCATTTGAAGTCACTAACATTTTGCCAAAACAAGCAATGAGAGCTTGAAGACACTGTTCAAAATAGGTGAGGAAAAAACAGTCCAAATCCTGGTGTGCCTCCAGCACTGGAAGTATTTCAAATTACAACCAAACAGAATTTGTCAGTTTTTGCTTATAAACACGTGTAAATATTTCATATCCAATTTGGACACAAAACAGAAATGCTTTGGTTACCTTTTTCTTTAGGCAGAAATTATTTTATTAGAAGAAATACACAGAAATACTGTATGTGTGTGCATGCTATATATCAAAACAAGAACAAAACCCAGCTGCCCAATTAAATTTGTCTGCATGGAAACCACTGATCAAAATGACAAAACACACTCTTTAAGTAAATAATTTCTAGAAACAGAAAAAGAATTGGGAAAAAGTCCACACCAATCCACTAAAGAAACTCCACCCCAAACCACCAAACAGAAAACACTCAAGAAGCAAGAGCAAGAACAGCTTATCTGAAAACTTAAGTAATTTGGAAGACTAAAGCAACCTCAGCACATTCTTTAAGAGACAGATGCTGTACAGAACACAAACTTGCCATTCTGTACCTTCAGTGAGGACAGTATTTTTCACAGCTCAATAAATGATTCAAGTAATTCTTAAATCTATTAGGAGATCAGCTATCTTACCAGCTATCACCCAACTGAAGAGGTGTGCCAAGGAAGCAGCAGATCAAAAGACAGGGCTGAAAAGAGAGTCTCATTTAACCCGAATTATCTTAAACGTTGGCATCTCACTGCATTTGGAAATTCTTTGATTTTTCTGGAACGATGACTTGAAAAATTTCCCTTGAACCTGGTTAAGAAAAGTCCAAAGTCAAAAGCACGTCTGTCGACTTTTGCAGCTCCACTGGCGAGTCAGACTTCGCTGCCTGGCAAAGCTTTCTTTGTTTCTTTCTTAAAAAGGTCGGGGGTGGGGTCTTCCTGACAATTGCTCTCCACCCCCTCACCCTCAGTGGGATTAACCCATCAGTTGGGATTCTTTGTGATCCCTCACCTCTTCCAAAAAGAGCCGCTTAGCCACATCTGGTGTGTTGGGGCCACAGCTGCTGTCATTTAGCCTCGCTTTCTCACTAATTATTAGATTACACAAAAGCAGTATGAGGTTCCTCATTCTCAGCAAACTATCTGGGAAGCATGAATAAAGGTAGACACTGAGTCGAGCTGTTAGTTATCTGCCTGGAATATTTACAATTTTAAAACTCTATGTTTTAATACATGTCAGAGGCTTCAGGAAAACTAATCTATACAGAGACGAAAGGACTGGAATTTCTTAAAGTGATCTATAAAAATTATTTTCTTAGTGCACAGAAAAAAATAATCATGCTGTTACCCCAAAACTACCCACACGTTCTTCTTTTGTAGCATTTGCACTACAGCTAAGAGCATCTTAATGCCAAATTAATGAAATATAAATTACTTGCATTTTATTGGGTTTTCATGAATTATTTTTCATGGGCTATCCACTCTGAGAACTTCGATTTGCTTATTTTCAGTTGTGAAAAGCAGGTGGTGAATAGTAACTGCTTCAGTGCAAAACAGGAAACAAGTACATGCTTTACTGCCTAGACACAGCTGCCATGCCTCACTGCATTACAAAATCCTCACACTGCAAAATCCTGCTTTTGTAATGTCAACTATTTTATGGTCATTGGATACTAATGCTTGGAAAATTATTTTTTTTTAAACTGGGAACTGGACATATGTGAGCTAAGTAGTTCATAAATAAATGAAGTGTGCCTAACAGAACATTATTTCCTTGACTACCACGAGAACAGCACACCTGCAAGTGAAGAAGCCTCTCCTCTTCAGTGCATGTACAGACAGAGCCTGCTGGTGCAGCTCCTTTGCAGCTTTGTATCTCTGCACTGAGGAGTCTTTGAAGGCTTCTAATGGCAAAGGGAAGATGAGCAAGATCACAGTATCACAAAGAATCACACAATGGTAGGGGCTGGAAGTGACCTCTGAAAACCATGAAGTCCAACCCCTCTGCCAAAGCAGGACCACCTAGGGCAGACCCTGAACAGCTCATGGAAAGCTAAGCTTGCTATGAAATGAGTGACTTCTCCAACCTTTAATCAGTAGTTAGCACTTAAATTCTTACTGGGGGCAGTCATAGGAAACCACACATCACATTGGCCTGGCAATAGATCTCCATAACCTGTCATGTAAATGCTCTCTGCAAGATGACTGCATATCCCATATGGCTATGGATAGGTCTGTGAAAACCTAGTACTTGCTGGAGAGAAATGAATGTCTCCAGGTTGCCAATTTGCAGAGCATTAAAACACATAAATACAAAAAACCCAACCCAAAACAAACAACAAACCCAAATAATCCCCCAAAACAAAACAACAACAAAACCCCCACAAAAGCTCTGCACTCCTAGCAACAAATTTATCCTTACAGCACAATGCATTAGTAGATCAGCTGGCTTCAGAAACCTTTTGCAAATAGCAATAAACATATAAAAGATTAAAAATGGAGACAGCATGACAGTAGGATAAAGTTGTTTGTTCATCAAGGGGCAAAAGCAGACCAATAGCCACATGTAATTCCTGAAATTACTACTGAGTCATTACAGTGATCACATCTGTATCATCAGTCATATGGGATACAACTCAGCAATGTCACACACCAAGGGTTACAAGCTTTCAAACTCCAAGGTATGTAATTTGTTACAGGACCCTGATGTCCAATACCAGCTGCTGACACCTTGGAAAGAATATGATGGGGAGATGAAATGCAGCAGGATGGTTTCATTTATGCCTGAACGTGCAGTCACAAACAAGACCTTGAGAGAAGGAAAAGGGGCAGCAGCTCTCCTGGGTATGGAACTCCTGCAATGGGCCAGGCCATGCAGCACTGGGCACCTTCATGCTGTAGCATTGAAAAGCTGATGAAAGGCCAAGGTCAGTACCATTCCAAATGGCTATTCTCCTATTAACACCTGATATCAAAGTCTAAAAAACATCTACCAAAGCTGCTGTTGTTAACATCGTCTTTAAAAGAAGGTGAAACCAGCATCATTGCAACCTCTGGTAAAGGAGTTGATGGATGAGCCCCCATGTAGTGAAGTCTGCTGCACCAAAACCAGTGATACTCTGTTAAGACTTCATTCTGGGATTACTGAATTTATCGGTCAGAGGACTAATACCAGAGTTGTAAGATTATGACCTCATGTGCATGAGTACTTGCCACACAGGCGAGGAGTGAGACACTATTCAGCAAAGGCAGACAGGCAAGAGGCACTGGGATTAAAGGGCAGAGCTGACAAAGTTAATCAAGGTCTTGGGGAAAAAACCAAACCAAAACAAACAACCCCCCACAAACCATTATTATCCACATAAAGTTTTGTAGACTTTTCCAGAAGATAATTATACAGATTACGCTGATTGTGTTTAAATACACTTAAAAGGCTTGACCTAGTGAGCAACTGGAAGGACATATTCCCTTCCATCATGCTCCCTTCCATGGCTGCAGATATGTGTGATACAAACATGGGATGTGATAGCTGCAGAGAGCTCAGGGTTGAATTATGACTCTGAGAAAAGTCCCTAAAGATGGACATAAGTTCAAAATACAAATCCTTAAAGACAAACCATAGAAATATTGAAAAGGGAGAAGAATAAGAAAAATTGCTGAAATAAAATACTTTTAAGAAAACTCAAAGTGGTTTAGGCTGTATTTTCTCCATACATACTCATGAACTTTAAGATAGGCTACATACAGGTATGCTATCAGCAGATTCTAGTGAGTGACTGTTTACAATCATTCTTACTAACTCTCAAGTTTTAATTGGCATTTCATTTTTAAAAGCTGAACAACTCTCCCAAAGCTACCACTAATGCCCATTACAAGCTTGGGTTAACTGCTACAGCTGATACATTTCTGTATAAATCAGATGACATTCAAACTGACCAACAGGTGACAAGGGAACCAAAAGATGAAAATCACATCTGCAATTCAAGAAAGCAGTTTGGACCCCTGAACTATGCAGAAGCCAACACCTGCTGTCATCTCCGTGCTGTTTCAACCTGATAATCAGAAGTGGTTTTATTTAAAAAATCAATACCTTTTAAAAAAAAACCCAAACCTTCCCTAACTATGACTTACCCCCATCTGAAAACTGGTGCACTTACTAAACAAACTGCTTCCAAACAGGATCCACATCCACAGGGCTCTCTATAAACCATGGTGGTTGTGGGGTTTTCCCCCCTTTTTCTGCCTGCTGAGGAACCCCCATTGTTCTCCTGGGCAAACCAGAAGTTTACCACTGAATTCCTTCCCCAGGAGCTGAAGGGAAATCAACAGTGCACTGATAAAGTAGCAGACATGTAACAACTGTCTGTAAATAACTAGTCTATTATGTGCTGCCCAGGAAGGTGGTGGAGTCACCATCCCTGGAGGTATTCAAGAGGGGATTGGATGTGGCACTTGGTGCCACGGTTTAGATATGAGGTCTGTGGTGACAGGTTGGACTTGATGATCTTTGAGGTCTCTTCCAACCTTGGTGATTCTGTGATTCTGTAGTCCTGGCTCTAAAATTTTAGCTACTCCTATTTCTGCCATTTCAATCTTAAATATTTAATTCTTTTACAAGCTGTATATCCATCATTACTGAAGTTTATACTGAAATAAGTGGCTCAATATAGATTAGTTATACTGCTAAACTCAGTGGTTTGGGTTTGTTGCTTTTCCTAGTTAAGAGTGGTAAGTACATCTGTTTCCATTTGTAGGCTCTTCCATAAAATTCATGCTTGTCAGGTAACCTGAAATCCATTCTGGCATGCAATTTCTAGCAAAAAGTCTCTTTTTTTTTTTCCACCTCTCTACAGAACATATCTTCATTCCAAGACTCAGTCTGCAGCACTGTATTTCAGCCACAGCTAAGCTTATGTTCGGGTTGTCTTTGATGAAGCATAGAAACTGTAGCCACATGAGAAGTGGGTGAAGCTGAAGGAAAGAACACTTCCTTACATCTGTAAGCACGCAAAGAATTCAAATAGCAGTCCCTTATCCTGAATCATTGCTATTTTCTGAAGCTTGCATGTAAGTGAAGTGTGAAAATATCTCATGATCTTTGATATTATACAAATGTGTTTAATATGGAAAAAAAGTGACATCTGAACATACCATATGAGGATGTGTTTGACTAACCTTAAGAAATTCTATTTCAAAGATCTTATATTAAACATATTGAGATGCCTTTTAAGCAGTATTAGTACAGCACAACTTCACTGAAAATATATGTTACTGGCAATTTCTAATTTGCAGTAGAACGCTCATCCCTTTAACAGAATGGAAGTTATCAAAGTACAAAACTTGTCTGCATGTAAAAATAGGAAGGTGGAGATGCACAACTGCTTAAATATACACAGTTTTATTAAACTTCTGCATGCACAGTGAAATCATTGAAACATCAAGTTCTAGAACCTAGATACATATAGACACTGCTGGTATCTTAATGACAGAAAAGAGAATTATTTTTACCAATGTTAGTAGCAGAAACTAAGCTTTCCACTTTGTGCCCTATTACACAACAGGGCTACTTATTTTACAGCACCATGAATTGGTCAGTGTGCTTTGTTGTGGCCTACATTTAGCCTGATCAAGCCATCAGGAGTTTTGTTATTGGCAAAGCAATGATAAATAGTACAATTGGAAGACTGTACTCTGATACATATGCCACCTGTTCACCTCAAAGTTTCAAAGAAGTTGCTAGATACAGGCATTGCTTATATTTTATAAAGCGAAAAACACCAAGGTAAGGAAGCATGCAATACAGTGAGGATGAGAAAAATGTATTATGCATTCCAAGTGTGGTGGGTTGAAGTCCCCGCCCAGCATTAACTTTGCCAGACCAACTCAGAAGCAAATGAAGCTGTATTTACAAGCAAGAACTACACTCTACAATGGAATGCAACGAATATGTACAAAACATACAGTATTTACAAGATTATACAGCTATTTACAACTGACAAACACGAAAATCCCCCTGGTCAGAGACCAGGGAAGCTGTTCCACCACGCCCCTCCCCCGACTTCCTACAAGAGAAAGAAGCAGAGAGAAAGCAGTGGGTTAGACTCGACTAAACAATTTCAGCCAAGGCCTCCTGACAAGCAGGTTAATCTCTCCCAAGCGAAGCAAAACAGCAGAGAACAGGAAACAAGAGAATTGTTTTGGTACAACTTGTCTTATTCTAGGTATTTATCCAATGAATTTGTTCAGAATAATCTTTTGTTTTCCTTTTTATACCCAATAGTGATTTAATATTTTTCTACTTTTCTGCTCAAAATCTGTAACTAAATTTTAAAGGCATAGCCTAAAATCACCACACCAGGTGATTCTGTTCTGCACAAATCCACACTTGTAAACCATGCACACACACTGAGAGATGCTCCTTAGATATTGAGCTGCCTGACTCTAAGCTGTTATTTGCTTCATCTGCCAAGAGCTGATATTTGACAGAGTAAAAGAAGGTTAAATGACTAGATTGAAAAAGCAACCTGGCAAGTTTCCAGACTCAGTTAGCCCAATTAATGAATTGTTCTTACACTGCTTCAGTAAATCCTTAAGCTCACTCCACAGAGAGATAGGAAAAGCTCAAACTCTATTGCTTCCCTTCTATCCCATTAGGGCTCTCTGTGGAATACAGAAACAAATTCACAGATACCAGCTATACATACATCTGTAGGTGTACCAGTCTGCCTCTGGCTCCTGCTCTTAGTAATTAGTCCTGTTTTATACAGGCTGAGATGTTTCTTTTCAATGAAACTCTCATCTGCTATTGCACTAAAAGGTCAAACCAAAAGCCATCTTTGTTAATCTATGGTTTTTATTTCCACAGCAGATACAAGCGTCAAAATACCATAACTTCTGTAGCTTCATAGCATCAAGGCATTTTTAAGTACAAGAATCAATTTTGAATCACTCATTTAGTATGTGCTTTAAAGCTGATTAGAACCTTCAACCAGAGGTTATGAACAAAATTTATCAAAGCAGATGCAGCTTTCACATCTCATTATTATGTAAATCATGAATGTCACCATTCCCTTTAACAAGCTGATGAAAACTATATGCATGGGGTGGAGTGGTGGAAATCATCTGGTACATGGGGAATGTATTGTCTGCTTCCGACACAAGCCAACAAAAAAATGCTAAAAAATACAATCTTTTAAAATTTAAGCTGAAAATTATTTTGGTAAAATACAAAAATGAAAAATTCTTGAAAGTATGTGATACACGTGGGGTACGTCTTCCTTTTAAACACTACTAATAAAATGTTATTTTGAAATAACCCAAATGTCAGTGTACTGTAGAGATGAAAATATTCTGACTTTTTGCTTGTCACTTCCTAGAATCATCAGGGATACAATATGAAAGTAGAATAATTATGCCTGGCATGTAGTGATAAACCATTATAATGAATTAGCCTAGAAATAATTGTCTGAATCAAGTAATTTTAACCTACAGCATGCAGTGGGGAAGGAGGGGGAAGATGCTTTGCTACTAGGTACAAAGACACTTATTTTCCCTTCATTGAGTCACACTGACAATTTCTACTGTCACAACATCTAGGAGCAGTCTCAGACCAAACTCTGTTCCATGGTTACCATAAAACATTCCCTGAAAACTGCCTCCAAACACACAAATCTAGAAACAGCCAGGTATAGAAATGAAGGACCATAAAGGAAAAAAAAATCCCACAACGTACTACAGTACTTTTTGGAAGAACTTAATACACATTCCTCTCTTACAAAGCTGTGAAGAGGAAACATTTATTAGCTAGATATTTTTCTCTGTATAATTCAGATAAGACAACCAATAACAAAAATATTGATCATTACTTGATAATAAACATCTTATATCATGAAGTCATCCCTTGCCTTGAGGAATGCATATATAAAAATAAGAGGATATGTATACTACTCAATGCTGTGGGAAGTTAAGTAGTTGCAACTCCCTTTCTGAGCCAAGGAGCTTTTTCACTTTTCCTTTCACATTCTCCATACATTCATCACACAGTGATTAATGAGCAAGATGAAGATATTTTTGACTATTAAACTCCTATATCTTGTATAAAAGCTTTATTTTTATAGTGTGCTTTTTGGGTGCCAGTGATACTGATCTTTTCCTGTTCTCTCCACTGAGAAGTTACCCCATCAGCTACAGATGTTTTACAAGCAACTGAGCATTTCATATTTACCATATTCACAGTTGCTGGGAAGCCCTGGTTGCAGTGAGGATTTGGAGAAACTTTCCCAGCAATGGGCAAGTCTTATGCAGCACATCCACTTGTAGGTGAAGCTTCCAAAAATCTCAGCTTTTATATTGTTTAATGAACAAGTTCACGTGATTCTAAATGTGGAAACCTCTGACTTCACCCTCCTCTGGGACTTCCCCAGAGCCTGGCCAGAGCCCAGCAGGAGGCCAAGGGAGCGTCTTTATCTCTTTGGCTTTGATCACACACTCCTCACAAGGCTGGACATCTGACTTCACGACCTTGGTGGTCTGTCTCTAAACAAGGAAAGTTACATACGTTCCCATGGCATTTCACAACTATATTTTGTCTAAGCTACATCTCTCACTAATAGATATTTTACTAATAACCAGATACTAGTAATAGACACTAATTATAATTCACATTTCACTAATGCTTAGATGCCAGTAATAGGTAACATTTGGTTGGGAGGTTCATCTAGAGGCCAACTTTTAGTTTGGGGCCCACTGGTCAGGCTCCACTACTTCAACCATACACAACTCAAGTTATTTAAATTTGTGAACTATGAAACTTTTTTCAATGAATGTCTAGGTCTTGGTTTCAAGTTTGGTTATTTCCTGACAGGTTATTACCACAGCCTCAAGAGCACCATCAAACCATGTTTTTGGAAGAAAGGGCAAATGAGTTTTAAAGTTGATCTTAAGATAACTGGGGTGGGGGTGGCAAGTTTTACTACAAATGCAGATTGTTTGACTTATTTTAAAATAAGCCCTTCGTCAGTATCCATGGTAAAGCTGCAAAATAGCACAGCTCAATGTAATTTTACTAGGAAATGAGACCTCATTTAAAGACTTTTTATCGGATCCACATAAATCATCTCATGTGATCATGAAGAAATAGATGAAGTGATTAAGAGTTCCTGGCTGAACTACAAAATTCTAAATGACATTGAAAGACTTAAAAAAAACCCCAAAACACCAAAAAAACAAACCCACACACAAAGAAAGGAAAATAAAAAAAGAAAAGTATGCAGAAAAGCGAGCCAGCTGGTGCACACAAACAACCTCTCACAGCAGGAGGAAAGAAAACCCCCCAAAAAAACAAAACCAAAAGAAAACAAACCCACACCAAACAAAAGCCCAACGAATACATACAAGAAAAGTTCCCCCCAAAAAACCACCCCCACAAAACCCCACCAAACAACACAAACAGAACCCAAAGCAACCAACCAACCAAAAAAAAATCCCACCCCATAACAGCAACACTACTGAAACCCAAAACATCAATCCCTACTACAACCAGAATGCTCCAGTACTTAGAAGCTTGGAAAGCCCCAGCAAGGGTCCCTATAATGGCTAAACTTACACTTCTTTAGTTGCACTACTTATTCAGTGTCTAGCTGCAGTCTGGACCCTATACATGATCAGCAAAGTACTACTGTGAATCTGCAACTGGGAAAGTGCAAGTACAGGACTTGAAATGGCCTTTCTTGATAACTCTCATGAACAGGAGCTGTGCTTCACCAGTCAAGCTTATTACACAGGGCACACCTTAGATCTGTTCAAAGTCAGCAACTGCGAGCACTCACAAAAATGAAATCCATCATCTCATGCCATCTTTCTGCGTAGAAGGACATTATCAAGAACCTAGATCATTGTACCCCAGCCTTCCACTGCTAGTGCTGGTTATGTACAAGTAGACTGCTACACTTGCCCATGTCTCCCCTGTCAACGACCAGACAGAAGCCATCGGTCTGCTACCAAGACTAGGAAATTTAGTTCCCCAAACACAAAATGCTCATTTCTTTCCAAATATCTTCATATCCTTAACTTGACAATTCCTCTTTAGAAAAACAAAGAGATTTCTATTTTTTTATGAACTGGAGCTCTCCCTGAACAGCAAGAAAATGTCATTTCTGCCAACAGCATTTTTCCTCATTTAGCTTGATGGAAAGAGCCAAAGGAAAGCCAAGTTGAGCATTTGTAGTCTTAGATACTCAAGTCCACAACTAGCACTGTGTTTGAGGTTGAATGTTACACACTGCTACATGCTGCTACTGAGGCAGCATCTAACTGGCAGCATTTTCTATACATTAAGGTTTGTTAAAACTGAATAGTGAAATGCATAATTTTTATTACATCGAGTATCAAATGCAAGAAACCTTTCTTAACTGGCTTCTAAAAAAAGGACAAACTGTGTTAAGGATAAAAGGTGAAGAAACAAAATGAAACAACTTTTTCAGAACTTCACATGTAGTAATAGCCACAACCAAATGCTGCAAAAATACTCAGCTGTACCAAAATATCCTTAGATATCAATGTAGAAATGATGTAAAAGAGGTTCAAAGAGACTTATGGATGGGAATCTGGAAGCACCACTACAGTGGTGCTCCCTTCTGATGAATGTCATAATCAATTAGACAGAAGTAGTAACACTGCTGAATCTATGGACCACGGTGGGGGGAGGGGACACAGTTCCACTGTAAGAGCACCTCAGGTTCACGCCTACCTGAGGAACCTGAACACACACAAGTCTGTAGGACCAGATGAAACGCATCCCAGAGTCCTAAAGGAACTGGCTGATGTAATTACCAAGCTACTCTTCATGACATCTGAGAAATCATGGCAGTAAGGTGAAGTCCCTGGTGATTGTAAACACTGCACCCATTTTCAAAAAGGGTAGAGTGGAGGACCCTGGAAACTAGAGACCTGCCAGCCTCACCTCTGTGCCTGGGAAGATCATGGAACAGATCCTCCTCAAAGTTATACTAAGGCATGTGGAAGACAGGGAAATGGTTAAAGACAGCCAGTGTGGCTTCACCAATGGCAAGTTCTGCCTGACCAACCTAATGCAAGAGACACTTGCTGTTTCAACAGCAGCAACAGGCAGATGAAGACCTTCAGTAGCAGATAAGTAAGTTCCTTAGCCAAGGCCAAAGGACAATGAAGGATATTATCAATAAGATTACATAAAAACAGATTAATTTCTCCAAGCCTACTCACACAACACATCTGAGCTAATTTCATAGGCTACTACTGCTGAAGGGTGTAGCTCTGCTTGTGACTCCCAGACACTGCAGCCTCCCATACGCCAGCCTTGGACCTCATCTGATCACATAGTATGCTGGCAAGGTTAACAAACAGACCCATTCAATTTGTGCTAGGTAAGTTAATGAACTCAGCTCTCTCTTTTTTGGCACCAGAAGCTTCTCTATCTCCTTCATTCCCACAGGGTAACTGGGTCCTCAGATTCACTTTTGACATCTCCACACAAGAAAATATCACTAAGGCACATGGAAAAATGTAACTGTGGTAGAACAGCCATGACTGTCAGAGCCAGGCAACTCATTCAAGATATTTGCCTTTTCCTTCTCTCATATGTGTCTTCTGCCCATACCATACATCTTTATGTCAAATTTGGGGTGTGTGTTTGGTGGGGTTGTTAATGCAAGTTGCAAGTGTTTTTGAAAGAACATTTGAATGTGGCTGAGGAGGGGCGCGGCAGGACTATTTTTCACCCTGGGACAAAGGCAAAGGGTGCAGCTGCACATGGCAGGATTGCAGCTGGAAGAGATAGACCTGCTTCCCTACAGTGTGCCCCAAACAACTGATTCTGCCACAACTCCGCACCAGCTCCAGCACTCAGGCACCTCCCAAATCTGAGTAAGAGTAACCCAGGAAACAAAACTTTGAGGAAACAAAACTGAATCAGCAGGTAAAGGCATTTTTCTTTTAAGTGAATGATCTGAACTTGCTCATAAAAAGGCCAGTTGAGTATGCCAGACAGCATAGAGGATGGCATCCGGAGGCCTAGAACACAAGAGGAAATATCAAGCAGCAAGGGACTATGCTGTCCTCAACCACTGGTGAAATACCACAGATCGTCAGCACAATAGCAAAGTTAAGTCTTCCTTAAGTTCTTCCATTACTACCAGATTTTCCCCCACAGCTCCTTCACAGTGATCACTACAAAGTGATTACTAAGCACTTAATCACTTTGACTCTCTTTATATTAAACTAAAGAGATAGCAAGGAATACCTTTTAAATAGTACTCATCTACAAACTTTAGAGAAGTCACATACTTGATGCTGTGACAGTGAAGAAAAAAAGCACACCACATGCAGTGCTACCCAATACTAACAGTCTGACTGCCCAAAACAAAAGTTTAGACAAACATTGAAGACAAACATAGGCCAAACCCATCAGATCTAAGCTTGTCCATTCAATCCAGTGTAGTCCTTTGTGTGGAAGTACTGGGAAAACTTACATGACCACATTTATTTTTTCAACAAGACTTCTGACTCATCCAATTCACTGGAGACATTGTTCAGTGAACAGAATATTGAATACATTTGGTTGGGTTTTTGGTTTGCTGTAGTTTTTTTGGGGGTTACTTGTTTTTGATTTTTAGTTCTACAATAGTAGACTTGAGAATGAAAGAGCACATGAACAAGGTCACAGGTAGGGGCACAGGGCAGAGGTAGCTGCAAAGGACTTACTAGGCTGGCACCACATGTTCAAACTTTTTATCCTTAAATAGAAAGTTTGTATTTGTTTATACTCAAAATGGTTTTACTCAGATAGGTTATGGTATGCAAAGCCTGCTGATTCTAACTTCAGATTTAGTCTGAGAGTGGATTTACTTCAAAAAGTTCCACCAAGATCCCCAGCAGTGCCTCTTGTTGGTGTTCAGAACCCAATTAAGCAGCAACCACCTCTTGAATGCTTGGGACTAGATGCAGTACAGAAAGCAGGACCACACAAGAATTTAGAAGTTAAAATGGTAATAAAAATACAAAAAGACATAGCACTGCTTGCACAGAAGTTTGTATCTTCAAAGATAACAGCTGGATCTGGTTTCACTTTGTATAATCTGTATTAAAACAGTTTCCTGATGCATGCAGAATCAAGGTATCTACTGGCGAGTTTTCACTCAAGACCCTTGCACCTAAACTTAAGAGATTGGAACATATAAGTTTCCACATGTGAAATTCATTACCAGTGCAACTGTCCCTAGTGCAACGCAATAGATTTTGATGTTTGTCTCCAAAGGCCTGGCAAACTTAAGACACCAATGACATTACCCCTCAGCCACTTACAAGGTTGTGTTAAACAGTTTGCACATGAAACTACTTAATGTCTGGTCTCACTCTGTCAAACCTCTGCTTCAAAACCAAGAGAGAAATATTAGAAGGATCATGCTGAAGGGCTGCTATTGCCTTCCAAATTAAAGCAAATGGGCTTACAGGCAATGCAAAAACTCATAGAAAAGGACCACAGAAAATGGGGGATGAACATCACCACAAGGGAAAAGACAATGTAACACATGACATTCACTCCAATTCGTGTTGCAATATTTGCTCCACCTAAGCTTACCTAGCAGGCTATCTAAACTCCATTTCCAGCACAGTTTGCTTATTTACAAAATATTTTGTTTTTCACTTCATCTCCAGGAAAGCACAACATGACTTTTTATTGTTACCAGAAAGGACTAGGACATAACTGTATGCTCATATAAATGTAAAAAATGGACTGTTCTGCCTTAAAGTTATGAATCTGCTGTGTAGCAGCTCCCCTAAATACACAGTTACGATTTGACACCACCTCTCACAATGGTGACTTTAATTACCACAATGGCTTTCAAGATTTTCAAGATACATGAAATGCACTAGCATTTTAAATTGACACTCCATGTTTACATTGTTTGAATAATTGTTTTGAACATTCATGAAAGAGAGTTATTCCTGCTCCCCCAAATTCTTCAGGGTTCTACATTATTTTAGAAGTCCCTACATTGCTAGTACAAAAAATACAGATACTCTTGGGATTTAAGGATTTCAAATAGCTATAATTAGTCCCTTCATTTTTGACTGATGATCAGAAGGCACTTTAATGGCCTTAATGCGTTTTATAAACAGCTGTGGAATTTTAAATCAATTAAATTCCTGTTAATCTAATAGGCAGAAGTTGCTGATGTGACCTGTACAAATGCTATGTTTCGCTTGCTTTTCCCATTCATCTAACTCAATCAGGTTTCTCATGTTTCCCAGTTTCCTTTCTCCAGTCTTGATTAAGATAAGGAAAAAAAAATTCATCAAACCTACTATTCACTTATCTATCCTGACATATTAATTCATGAAAGCATTTTGCTTTTACTCCTGGAAAAATTGTACCTTCCAGAGGTCTACTAAGAGAGCTGTGAAAAGCTATGTCCTGAGTTCCCATCAATTTCACCACTAGTCTGACAAGCTGAAATAAAACTGGAAGAAGCCTAACACCATTTTCTTGTAGAGATGGTTAGGCAGTATTATCACACCCTGTTTTAATCTCAACAGTTACCTAGAAACTGGGTGAAACAATAGTTACCTGGAAACTTAGGTAAGAAACTTCCACTAGAATGTGACAGACAGCTCTTCAGTCTTCAAAAAGCTGCAGATTTTCTACTTGAATAACTCAATGGTTTCATTCCATTAAACACGTATTACTTCACTGTTATTTAAAATGCCTAAAAATCCATAATCTGCTGAAGTTACTATTTTATCACCTAGTTTATCATCTGAAGGTAGAATGTCAACATTATCACTTCAGGATTTGTTTGTTTGGTTTTTGTTCATGGGGTTTTGTTTTTACACTGGTCACAATGTAAAACTGTGCTTACAAAAATATCTCTGTTTGAAATAATCTGAACCACGTTTTGCTGAGGGTACTTCTATTAATTATGCACGACAGCATTATCTTCCAGAGAAATCATATTATCCTCTTAGCACAAAACTAGGCAATGGTCTTTATACAGCATCTGTTAATTTTACTACAGTCATTTTACTCTCTATGATATTCAATGACAATGACTCCAAAGTGAGCTTGAGTTTTGAAGTTGAGAATTTCCCTTATAAAGGGGCATTGAGAACCTGCTTAATGAGATGAACACAATTTTGATAACATCAACACTACATGAGTCATCAATCTATCCAACAGTACCCTTCAGTCACCACAAGGAATTATCTCACACCAATTCATAATCTTGTTTTATTCTGCATTGTCAAAACATTGCTTGTTAAACAGCAAGGCTTCCTCATATTATGATTTAGCCAATGTCACTTTTATCACAATTACTAATTATGGGCTCAGTGAACAGCCAGTAATGAAAAAAATCAATGGTGGGGCAGCAAGGAAAGAGCAAACAGCTGACAGAATGTCTGTCAAGCATGTGTCTCCTTAAGGAAAAACCACTGTCCAAAGCTATAAAACTGGTGTTAATACCCCCACTTATCCATAAAGGCTTATCCTGCTATTACACTGCAGCACATAATCATACTGCAAATATAACAGAGATCTGGCTATTGAACTTCACATATTGAATCACAAGACACCACCTACCTCATTTACAATATTTTTATCTTTATTACTCAAAAAATATCCATGTACACCTAACATAACATTAAGTCTGTGCATGAATGCCTGTGATTCAGTTTATCCGGCTTCTTAAACCACAACAACACAGCAAGCATGATTGAAACACTTCAGAGTATGTCTCCAAGTTAAGCATAAACGTACGTATCTACTATTTCACTCCACTACTCAGAAATAGCCAGTAAACAAAGGTAAAGCCAGCAAAAAAACTGTGGATTATCACCAGCACTGAAGACTCTGGACAGAGTTGGACAAAACCAGGAACAGGATCTGTTCACAATCAAGAAAAATCTACCTGTTTTTAGCACAACAGTGACTGACGTAGCCTAACCACAAAAGGAAACAATCCAAACAAACAGTAAAAGCAACCCTGATGCAAGAGCTGGTGAGCAGAAGATGCAAGAAAACGTGGTAGGGTAGAAAAGACACATAATTATCACAGGTACAAGTTGTCAGATACTAGTTATGCATAACTTTTGTGTATGTAAATTTTTTCTCTCCTCTGGATGCACTTCAGACAATACTGGTCCTGCCAGAGGAGAAAGATCAGCAACACAGCAGTTGTGTCAGTACCCACTCAGTCTCTGAACCTGTTATATCTTATTTATATAGCTTTCATTTTAAAAGTACAAGACATCATTTACCTCTTACTACCATTTACCATTTACTGGTCTTCCCCAGGCTCTGTTCTTCTTCCCCTGTCATCTCATACTAGTGCTGGAAGTACAAAACAGTGGACAAATCACAAAGCTCAATATTGCTGATAAACACGTGGTGATCAGAGCAGACACAGAAGTGGTGTGAAGATTCAGTGCTCTGTGTTGCCATGGCACTGGGGAGAATGGAGTGGCAAGGTGGAGGCTCACCATTTTTCTTCCACTTACCACCTGCAATACTGCTGACCAGAGGAGCTACACCAAAAATAAGAAAAGTTTTGTACAGCTGATAAAGGAACAAATGCTTGATCACAAGGAACTATGTCTTGACGACAATCCCGCTCACACACTCTGCACAACAGTAGATAAGGATTCATATCTCATTTGCAGGGGAAAGACTTCATATCAAACAGCAGGAATACACAGACAAATTTGTCCTCCTCACCCCCTGCCTCCCACCCCCAAAAATGGACACCTTTTGGTAAAATATGTGACTTCAGCTACACCCAGTGCTACCCTGGGAGATTTTATGCTTGTAATTGCAGTCACGCTGTAAAGCTGTAAGGCTAGTCTGCAGTTCAGTGCATTTATCACTGGCTCTTACCGCTCCTGGTGCCAGCCTGTAGCCGCAGCAATAACTGGCATGTTATCTAGTAAGAGGTAGATTCAGCTGCCCCTAGCCCCTGTAATCTCTGAGGACTGGCTAGAACACAAGGGGATTCATCTCTTACCAAATTTATCCTTCCCTAAATGCAACAACCAGCTACCAAGCCTGTAAGCTACCTGAATCATCACAACTATCCTGCTATAATTTCACAACACATGTAGACTTAATGTTTAAAACCCATAAGACTTGCTGGAGCAAAAGAAATATACATCAGGATTTACATGCAGCCATTTTATTATTTAAGGAGTTATTTATGATCTTAACAGTAGTGTAAGATCAGAGTATTGAGACACAGCTACAAGTGAATACAGAATATGAGGAACCAGTTTAAACACAAGTTAACAAGACAGAAACTCTCAGGAACTGAGAATCTTGCTGATGCCTCTACTGCAATGCTGTCAGACTGTGACTGATTATTCAGTTTCTCAAATAAGAGTTCAAAGAGTTAGGCCATAAGTAATATTTTTCACCTGTCCTGGAGAAGGAGAACAAGTGAAGCTCCCTATGCATTGTTCAGGACCTAGTAAGAGCTGTGGCCTGATAGCCATGCATCTCTCATGTATGTGTTATTGACAGAGTAAGAAGTTATTCCATGTGGTTCTGGTTCTCTTCACACTGGAAAAATATGGAAGGCTTCTCTAGTGTGTGCTGTGCCATGAAGACCTTAACAAGAACGTGAAAAAAATAATCACATATTCACATTCACTGAAAAAAGGAAAGGTGATAAATACAGAGCTACCTTTTCTACTTCTTCATTCTTTGGTGTCTGGGGCAGCCCCTGACTCCTGCAAACAGCTGTTACAAGTATTTCCAGCACCTAAAGGTTTTTTTTCACGTAGCAGAATCTAAACATTGTGAAGGACACTTGAAAAACACCCTCTGTTGGGAACGGAAAATTCTCATTTGCTAATGGTCAGTGTCAGGCACTGGTATATTTATAAATTGATGTCCTATGGAAATAAAACCAAACCAAATCAGAACAGTGACAATATCTGCTAAAATCCAAATCTGAAGAACACTGTGACTTCTCACCCATTTAGGCAATAGTTGTTGGTCCATCTAATACTGGCATCACAAGTTTCAGAAGTCTAGAAATATAATTTGTTCTCACTAGGTCAATCAGAAGAACATTTCCTGTTTAAAAATACCTATTTCCTTAACACATTCTTTCATCTGTCACACAATCACATTGCTCAGTTACTACAGCAATGCTTCCAAACAGACTGGTTTACTGCATTATTTAAGAAGAGTAACCCAAAGGTGGGTGTAGCTGGAAAGGGAGCACAGGGACAAAGTTGCACACCACCTCCACTCCTGTCCTATTGCTCAAGCTGACATGTCCAGCTACGGTTTCAGGTTTCACCACCACAAAATACATTGTTTCAGTTTACCAAACTGCTCAATGAAGACAAACCCACAACCAGCAAAAATACTGCATACAAAATCAGTCCTTACCTGGATGGTATATTCTGGGTAAACTGTTAAATGTAGCCCAAAAGTCAACTGAGACTAGTAAATCAAACTGGGAAGAGCTCCAGAGTTCTTGATGTTCATGCAAGCTCACTGAGCAGCAATGCACTTGCACTAGAGCAAAGTGAAAAACACCTCTATATCCTGCTTATGGAGTGACTCTGGGTTCATCAGTTTGACTGCTGAGAAGTTTCAAGATCATGAATTTTACCATGCACATGTATAATCCAAAGACAGTAGAAACAAGGCAAAGAAGCCATTTCAATTCCCTCAACATGCTGCAACCTCAACTAGCTGGTTTATACAGTTTAAGTTTCTTAGTGATTATTAGCCAGTAAATGAAAACTTAAGAAAAAAAACCCCACAGATAAAGGTGCTGAAACCTAAATACTTGCTTCCTTCAAATACTGTTTCGGGGAGGTTGGGGGGTGGGGTGAGGGGGGAGGAAATGAAACCTGTGAATTCACAAGACAACAGAGAACCTAGAGCCTGGCAATGGGGGAAGTTTACCACTGTTCCCACTGCCACTCCCCAAGATTACACATTCCCACCACAGACTATGTATATAGTGCCCAATGGCATCTGTGAATACAATCTGCTCTGTACAAAAATACTGCTCATCCATAATCTTTACATGATTCACAGAAGTTCTCTTTTCAGCTTCACAGTTGTACTGCCATCCTCTGTAGCATAAACGCTCTTTATCATTGGCATCATAGATTCAGAGAATGGTTTGGGGTGCAAGGGACCTTCAAGATCATCTAGGTCCAAACCCCCTGCCATGGTCAGGGACACCTTCCATTAGACCAGGCTGCTCATGGCCTTGTCTGACACGATCTTGAACACCTTCAGGGAGGGGACATCCATAACCTTCCTGGGCAATCTGTTCCAGTGTTCCACCACCCTAAGTGTAAATAATTTCTAATACCCAGTCTAAATCTACCCTTCTCAAGCTTCAGTCCATTCCCTCTTGTCCTATCAGAACAAGCCTTTGTAAAAAGTGCCTCCCCTGCTTTCTTGTAGGCCCTCTTCAGGTACTGGAAGGCCACTCTATGGTCTCTGATTATCTTTGTGTCCCTCCTCTGGACTCACTCCAGCATTTCAATGTCCTTCTTATGCTGAACATACCAGAATTGGATGCCGTACTCCAGGTGGTGTCTCACAAGAGCAGAGGCAGAGAATCACTGTCCTCATCCTGCTGGTCACAGTTTCTTTGATGCAGCCCAAGATATAGTTGGTCTTCTAGGCTGCAAGCACACATTGTCCTCCAGGAAAAATCAGAACCAATACCCCAAGCCTTCCTTGTCTCCAGAAAAGGTGCAGTTCCTGGACTACCCTTCTGAAATCTCTTCATGGCAGGACAGAGCTGAAGGCCCTCTACTAACATTCAAACCACCTACCACTACAGGCCTTCAATTCTGCATATGTAATAACTTTTTCAAACCTTATAAAATACTGAGTGGTTTGTATTTTCCTTGTATCTGATGAATCATAGAACTGTGGGACACCAATGCATTATCACACATTATGAATTACAAGTTTTTATATTTGAAGTTAAAGACAATGTTTCATTCCAGGCTGGATCCAGGACAGTTCTGAAGGAACAGCAGTGCAGACACAGGCAGACATTGAAAAAAGATTTATTTTGGGCACAGATTCGTGTTGCAGCTAAGTTGAAGCATTGGCACTCTCCCTCAACCTTCTCCCCTCAACCCAATCCATCTCTGAGCCCATCTGGCTATAAGACTAGGCAAATTCAACTCTCTAAATTGCTTTAAAAAAATTAAAATCAGCCTTCTCTCATGTTAACTTGCTGCCACCGTACTGCAGCATCAGAGAGGCACCAGATGTAGCTCAAGATGAAAGCTTGGGGACAGGAAATTCCCTTTTGGGCAACAGCTGCTTCTTTAGTTCAGCCTGGTAAAACAGTACCCAACCCAGAGCTTGGGACCAGATGGAGGCCCCTTCCCACTTCCTTCACAGAAGCAGCCAGAGAGCTGCAAGAAGCAGCAAGGCACACACAAGATCCCCATTGTGAAAACTGACTCTCTTGTGAACAAGATGGGAAATGGAAAGAATGAGCTTCCACAGAAGCAAAAGAGTGCCCCAAACTTCATCAGAAAACCACTACACAAAGGATAATAGATAAAGAAGTAGCAAACCCCAGTGTTACATTCTTTTCCAGCAGGAAGGAGTCAGCTGACCTGATACAGCCCATACATACATATACATGTACACAACCTTCAAACTTCATCAGCCTGTTAAGTGCAATTGGCAGGTTCTGCAGTAGCATGGAATATTGTTTTAAGGATAAATAAGGACATGTTATTCTCATAACTTTCTTCTGAAGCAGCTGTTTTATTTTGACAAGCACTCTAGGGGAAAAAAAAACAACAAACAAGATAAACTGGAAATTAAATAAGAAATCTGAGAAAAGGGGGAAAAAAAACCCACTAAAAAATTTGAGCAAAGGTTAATTATAATAAAAACCCAGAAGAAAAGATTATTTGTATTTATCCTCATAATAATGGGACATCAGCTAATAGTGCATTTTCATTGTCCATGAAGAGCAAATACCAGAAGAGGCAGAATTTTGTGAGATGTTTCTAACGGGCACCCAGAAGGAACACTGAACAAGAAGTTCCTGCTACTGAAGGACTGAGGGCCACATACTGTCACCAGATATAAGAGGTCTCTCCAAATTCTTAAAAGGACATACACTAAATTAATAAAATAGAAACATCTTGAGCTTTAAAAGCTAACAATATGACCTGGGAGATTAAGGACTGCTTCTTTCTTCACTATTTTGTCAGTACCATAAAAAGACACAAAAAGCCACTAAAAGACAAGAAGCTTCCACACAGAAAAACAAAACACAAAAAATCCAAGGAGGGTTAAAAAGAAGTTAATAAAATGCACTTGTTAGGAGGCAAGTCAAACAATACTGTATTCTTCAACAAGACTGCAGGGGAGGACGCAGCTTTGTGTCCCGTTGAGCACTGATGGGGAAACAACAGTCAAGAAAGCACAAAGGTGGTAAAAAAACATTAAGAAGGTAGAAGGATACAATAATGTGATATGTGGCTTGGACAGCAACACTTGGTGCAGGGTTAGGCTTGGACAGCAACACTCTGTGCTGGGTTAGGAACTGGCTGGAGGGCCAAGCTCAGAGAGTGGTGATGAATGGTTCCGCATCGAGCTGGCAGCCAGTCACTAGTGGTGTCCCCCAGGGAACAGTGCTGGGCCCCATCCTCTTTAATATCTTCATTAATGATCTGGATGAGGGGACTGAGTGAGTCATCAGCAAATTTGCAGATGACACCAAGTTGGGAGCAGATGTTGATCTGTTAGAGGGCAGAAGGGCTCTGCAGAGGGACCTCGACCAACTGGACAGATGGGCAGAGTCCAATGGGATGGAATTCAACAAGTCCAAGTGCTGGGTGCTGCACCTCGGCCACAGCAACCCCATGCAGAGCTACAGGCTGGGGTCAGAGTGGCTGAGAGCTGCCAAACAGAAAGGGACCTGGGGGTGCTGATTGACAGCCGGCTGAACATGAGCCAGCAGTGTGCCCAGGTGGCCAAGAAGGCCAAAAGTATCCTGGCCTGCATCAAGAAGAGTGTGGCCAGCAGGAGCAGGGAAGTCATTGTGCCCCTGTACTCTGCACTGGCTAGGCCATACCTTGAGTACTGTGTCCGGTTCTGGGCCCCTCAGTTTAAGAAGGACATTGAGACACTTGAACGTGTCCAGAGAAGGGCAACAAAGCTGGTGAGAGGCCTTGAGCAAAAGCCCTATGAGGAGAGGCTGAGAGAGCTGGGATTGTTTAGCCTGGAGAAGAGGAGGCTCAGTGGAGACCTTATTGCTGTCTACAACTACCTGAAGGGTGGTTGTAGCCAGGAGGGAGTTGGTCTCTTCTCTCAAGCAACCAGCACCAGAACAAGAGGACACAGTCTCAAGCTGTGCCAGGGGAAGTTCAGGCTCAAGGTGAGGAGAAAGTTCTTCCCTGAGAGAGTCGTTCATCATTGGAATGGGCTGCCCAGGGAGGTGGTGGAGTCACCGTCCCTGGAGGTGTTCAAGAGGGGACTGGACGTGGCACTTAGTGCCATGGTTTAGTCATGAGGTCTGTGGTGACAGGTTGGACTTGATGATCTTTGAGGTCTCTTCCAACTTTGGTGATACTGTGATTTAGAGGCTTTAATGATGCAGCCACACGTTTCATCTGGTCCCCCACAATCTGCATTGCATAACTACTTTCCTCAACCTTAGCACAGGAAGACCAACACTCATATCTTACTGCAGATCTTCAAATTCAGATCTGCAATCATCACTTAAAATAAACCAACCAACCAACCAACCCCCATAACCCAACAAACAAACAAACACACACAAACCAACCAACCAACCTACCTCAGGGAAATGCAACAAGCTAATGCTTTCTCAAGAGCTACAAACCTTGATCTAAGAAACTGTCAAGTACTTTGATATTTATTCCAAGGTAAATACATATCTTCTTTATAACCAAATAATTAATGTAATCAGGAGACTGAAATATTTTGCCTCTATATTTGCATACAAATATAGTAAAAATATCGTTCTTTCAGCAACAGGAGTGATACATGTATAAATCAACAGTATGAAACATCATCAAGCTGGCATCTTGGGCATCCTGCATCTCTGTGCCATGCTAATCTTCAATTAAGTCAAGTAAATTACATTTCAGAAGAACAGTTTATTGCTTTAAAAATAAAAACACCACAACAATACCCCAACACCCCCAATGAAACCACAACAAATACTCCACAACCCAATAGTATTTAAACTAGAAAACAGGGAAAAAAAATATTAATCACTTCATATTCTCAAGACTGGCAGAGCTTCATTTAGATTTGGAGGGAAAGACAGGGAGGTAGAACACAAGACATTAGAACACAACACATTAATTTTACAAAGGTCCATTTATGTTGCAAAAATGTGCACTTAGGATTTTAAGGGAAGCTTACATTTGCATGAGAACATCTGGGAAAAAATGTATTTCCTTTAATTCAAGCTTCAAGTACAAGTTGCCGTCATACTCCTGCTCCTCACCAGAATTTAACCTTCCTTGCAAAGCAATGTACCAAAGAATAACAAGACCAGTCCTCCGCTACACAACAGCTGAAGCTGGAAAGAATGCCTCAAGTTCAACCTAGTTCATCTCTGCTACTGCCAGGTCCACTGGAGCAGGGTGCCTGGGATCCCATCTAACGAAATACTAAAGGAATTTCTGACAAACTTTACCCATGTCTTATCTAGGTAAACCCCAGCATTTTACAGTTATCATTATTGTTGCCATCCAGACCAGCAATGAATTAAGGCATCTCCCAGGTACACAAGGACCTTACACTTAAATCTTCGCTCTCAATCACCAACAACTACAATTGATTCTTCAGTGCAGAACGGTTGTGAAAGAGACAGAGTACTGTATATTCTTCTACTCAAACAATGGGAAGAGAAGAATTTAAATACTGTTCAACTGCAGCAGAAATCCAAAACCCAAATCACCAAAAAAAACCCAACCCAAACACAAAACCACCGCCAAACAAACCAACCACCACCACTCCCCCAAAAACCAACAACCAAACCCCAAACCACCTAACCAGTTGAGTCTGAAATTCTGCTTTGATTGGAAAGAAAATTGATGACCTAGCACTCCCAGTTCTCCTTGTTCTGCATTTTGTTTCCTCAGCACAGTAGGCACATATAACCCTGTTTCTGTAAGCCCTTAAGTGCATCTCCATCCCTAAGTTGAAAGCCACAGACATCAAAATAAGACTGGATGTCCTTAAGCTTTCTGCAGATTCTCACTGGTGGAGAACAAAAACAACTGCTGCTGCTATCTCAGTGCCAGTAGCCCGGTTCCACAGAAGTACTCCTACTTAAGTCTTGCAGCAGTGTCTTCCTCCTCCACCTCTTCCTCCTTCTGCTCTACCAGCACACTAGTCCAGGTAGGATAAAATTCAATACTTGAATAGTCTTCAAAACATGGTGTGGCTGAAAAGCACACAATGGATGGAAGCATCTCACAGATCAGGTGTGCTCACCTACCTGCCACCTATCCTGACTGCCTTTACCTCAATAGACATGTGGCCTGCAGATGGATTTCAGAGTCCTACCCTGAAGCAGAGCAGGAAGATTCTGAACCCACCTTTGGAAAGAAAACTCTGTTCTTAACCATACCAAGTAAGGATGCCAATTTATTTTTAATGATACTGCTTAAATTTTAAATTTGTCATAACCAGTAAGGAGGGGAAAAAAAAATCTTTGCTCCAACCATTACCTTATTAAACATGGTAATTTGAGTTTTCTACCATAATCAGAAATTCTTACTTGGAAAAGAAAAGGCTTTAAAAGCGATCTAGTTTTCAGTTGCTGCTGTTATAAAAGAAAGCTCAGTTGCAACCAGAACACAGCTTCAGAATGCTGAAGTCGTGTGGCACCTTTTCCTGGTTTGAGTGAGAACAGAACTAACTCTGTTCAGTGATTTTACATCCCACCTCAGTCTCCTCCAAGTTAACTGTGCTTTCTGAAATTAACAGTCTATTCCTGCAGTGTCTGTTTCTAGTAGTGGTAAGGGCTCAATGTTTACAGTTGGTACCAAGGACCCATACGCTGGCCAAGGTCACTGCTAAATCTCACTGTGCTACATTGGGGGTGCAGGGTAAAAGGCTGCACCCATAATTTGGAGTGGACAGGAGAGGCAACCCTAAACTGACAAACAAGGTATTTCATTTCATAGACACCATATTCAGTATAAAGCAGAGGGATAATGAGGGTCAGGTTCTCTCTTCTTCGTTGACCAGTGCCTGAGGAGGACTCTGTCCATTCTGCCCTCAATCCCAGTCCTTGTATTCTTGATTCCAGTTCCAGTCTGCTGTCAAGTCCAGTTTGGGACTTCTGCCACAGCATCAATCGTGATAGTGATGTTAACTGCCATTAGGAGGCTTGGGTTTGATACTGGGTTTGTATATTTTTATGGTGTTGTTTTTTTTGTTTTTGTTTTGTTTTGTTTTTTTAATTAAAGCTGGTTTAGCATTCCAGTTCAGAAGTTGTGCTCCCTTACTGGCTTTCTCATCCCCTTTGGGAAGGAAGAGTGTTAACAGAGACTGTTTGTCACTGGATCAGTGGTCAGCCCAGTCCTAACCCTTCATACTTCTTTAATAACCTAGACTAGCTGACCAATCAGAACAATAGGGCAAGACAAAGCAATGACAACTCATTGAACAGCTACTTCGTGGCCAGGCCATCAATGGCTGCAAGTGAGTTTGCATCCACTGATGGCACCACTGAAATGGAAAGGCCGATAGCAACACCTCAGCGGTAACACCTCTGCCCATGAAGCCACCAGCTTTTCACTGTAGGTAATAAATCTGCCTGGACATGAACAAAAAGGGTTTGGCTCAAACACCTATCACCATGAAAGCAGCAGCTTTAATCTCCTAGAAGATATTTTCAGTGATGGCTTTAATGAGAATTCCATATGCACATTCACTGTGTTCATTTCAAATAGCAGCAAATTAAACCCTCCACCTGTCACAGGCTATGAAAAGCCTCTCTTTTCCTTAAAATAACTGAAACTCTCCCTAATAATAATCTCATAACAAAGGCATGAAACAACATAAACCCAAGTATGACACAAGTGGGGGATGTGCTTAGAGACCCACCAATGAAAACATGGACTCCCACAAGATTAAGCCATTATGACTAGAGCTTCTGAACATATAATGAAGGTAATGCTAGCTATGTCATTGCCTAGTTTTACAACCAATACTTATCAACACAAAACCATTTACAATTGAACCACATGTAAGGTATATTTGAGTTAGTTACCACTTACTGGCATATATAAAATACAGCATTAAAGAGGCAGGTATTCATAAAGACTAGAATAGCACCTGACTTCCAGATAGGGCTGGCAGAAAGAGCTAGCCTCATTCCATCAATTTTTAAGTCCTTGATAAGCACTCCTTGCCATAAGACTGGTTTAAATGAAGTCAGAAACCTGTGTGACTACTTCAGTAACAAACCAGACAATACAATACAATACAATAAACCAGGTTGAAAGAGACCTTCAAGATCATCGCGTCCAACCCATCAACCAATCCAACCCACCTAAACAACTAAACCATGCAACCAAGCATCCCATCAAGTCTCCTCCTGAACACCTCCAATGAAGGTGACTCCACCACCTCCACAGGCAGCCCATTCCAATGGGCAATCACTCTCTCTGTATAGAACTTCTTCCTAACATCCAGCCTAAACCTGCCCTGGCGCAGCCTGAGACTGTGTCCTCTTGTTCTGGTACTGGCTGCCTGGGAGAAGAGACCAACCTCTGCCTGGCTACAACCTAAGGATACAAGATAACCTGAAGAACATCAGCCAGTCACCAAGACCTGTGCTGGGTGTATTGCATGAGCAAGAACAATCTTTGTAGACTTACTTAGTCCCCAGTGGCACTTGGCAAGCCCAACTTACAATCACACAATTAACAGTTTCTGGTGGAGAAGCCAAGAAACTAAGCAACAAAGATGGTGCAGGTCAAGTTTCACAGACTACCATCCACTTACCAAGCATCCATCTGCCTGAGTTCCAACAGTTCTGCTCACTGGCAGACGTGGATTATATTTATTTCCAAGTATTAAAACAATAGAAGTGGTAAACAACTGCAATTTGCAGATACACTTTTTGAAGATTTTCATAACACAAAAATACTACCTTAAGACCAGAAAAGAATACCCCAATACTATGCTTTACCATAAAAATCATGTCTTAAAAGTGCATGTGCATCTCTTAGCTGATTTTGCATACAGTATTTCAACATCACATTAATACTGCTACCTTTAGTTTCTACAAGGTGCTTTGTTCCAAAAAAAGAAAAAGAAAAAGAAAAAAGTATCCTGAAAAAAGTATCAAAATTATGTGATTTTGAGCCTTTGGTCCAGGCACATCTCACTGGAAGCCAGAGGAACCTGCACAACAAACACTCCATCTAAACTGCCATAATTTCCACTAAAACTTGACCAAGCTCTGAAGAAGGTTTGAGTGATGTGTTAAGAGACAGAAAACACAACACTCCAAAATAAACAGTGAAATCAAGCTATAATTAAAACCATAAACTATGTGACAATACATTTCTATGTCAGGAATAATTCTGTAGCCTGTGTGATAGAAGTCATTTCCCATCTGGCAAGCAGGGGGTAATCAAATAGATTTGAACCAGAAGAAAAATATCTTCAGCCTCTTTGCAGTAGGCAGTATCTGTTAAAGAATCTCAGCTCAATTCCAAAATAAGACTGACTTTCCAAGTCCTATGAAACAGAAGAAAACCAAAAATAATATATTTAACATTGAAAGCTGATCAGAAATTCAGAGCAAAAAAAAAAAAAAAAAAGTCTAACATTAACACACTGGTCAAACAACCACCTGAAAGTCTGTAACTCCACATTTTTCTTTTCTCAGCTTTTATGTAATATTTACTGAATGCAAATCATATGTTATGCACCCAAATGGTCCATCACAGAGCAACAAGTACAAAATATTTCCAAGCAAAGAGAAAAGCAGAGTCATAGGTTCTTGTAAGACCCTGAACTGATAGCTGCAGGGACTACCAACATAAACAACTCTAGTTGACAAAACCACACAGGCTAACACCAGTGGGATGCTCTTTGTGGAAACATGGACATATAATACGGTTTTATCTTTGACTACTACTCCTACTCATATTGTCCTTGGATTAGAAAGGAACAACCAAGGCATCTTCCTGCACAGATGACCTGGAAGAAGCAAAAATTGACCCAAATTCCACATCCCCTAGGCCTAGGAGAGCAGAAGTAAAGCTGCTCAAAAGATGGAAGCACTGTGTCTAGTGCTCTTCAGAAAGAGGTCATCAAACATCAAGAACAATTTATGCAGAGGGAAGGTTGCATGACCTCTCAAGTGTTTTTCTTACCCAAAAACATGCATCTTGTTGCATAAGCCAGCAAATTATAGCTATGTGCCATGGAAAGTGCTAGCACCAAAAAATGAAAAGCTCTGAAAAGAATAAAAATGAGAAGCCTTCTGGATGAGACAACAGTCAAAAGCTGTTTTGCAGCACAGCTTTCAAATGCAATGTCATTTCCATGAATACACATAACATACAAGTAACACTTGTGTCTAAATGAGACCTGTCCTTCAAAATCATCACACCTAAAAAGGAGCATACAAGTACATTTAGATACATACAATTCCACACAAATACATCACACACTAACGTGAAACAGCTACAAGTTTTAAACAAGTAAGTTGATGTCTTCCCTACAAAATCTCCACTGCAGATTGGACTTTTTTTTAAAGAGGGTTTATAACCACAGTTCTCCTTCAAAGAATAGAATAAAACCAAATGGAAATTAAAAAACAACAAACAAAAACCCAACCAAAAATATTTAGAAGGGACCAAGTGAAAAATAAAGTACTCAAGTTCCACAGCATCACTTTCATGCTTTTACAGAAGCTCCTGCCAGTCTGATCGGGGAACTCCGTATTTTTCTGTTACGTCAGAAAGTTGCCACATTTAAGTCTTAAGGTAAGAAAGCTTAGTCTAGGAATCAGTGAACAACAATTCAATTTAGCTGCCAAGCATCTCAAAATTGCTACCATCTCCCCAAAAGGTTATGGCAGATCTCTTAGTTTTCATTAAAAGATTCACATTTCTCCCCCCCCCCCCGAATGAAATTACAGTGTTGATATAACAAAGCAACACAGCAGCACTATTCTAGGTTTCTCTTCTACCAACTATTTTCTAGTACATGAAGAACACAAACAAACGTCAATCAAGAGATTAGGATCTTGTAAAAGTGTAAGGATCCGCAATAGTGCACATGACCAGAATAACAGCAAGAATCAGAGCTTACCCCTCATCCAAAACTCATCTAAAAGATGACTACTTTGTTTGGAATTTTGAGATATCCTTAGAAAGCAGCAATGTACTCCAAATGTGTTTATTTTTCTCTACATCTACACGTAAATACTTTTCCCAACCTTCACTATGACAACCTGGTGCAAAATCAAAGGAAGTTCTTAATCATCTTCCTGATTTATTTATAAGTAAAAACAACATGAAGAGAATATACATTATTCCTGCCTCAGCATAGAATACACAACATTTTAATTTACAAAATACAAAGTGAAAAGGAACCTGCTCTCAAGTTTATTCTTTTCTTTTCCTCCCTTCACACTTCCTCTCAGATTGTGGCAACATCCTCCCAAGTATGACCTTCTGCAGTTTACAGAGTATGCAGCAAAAGAAATCCCCCATTAAATCTCCCTGCAGTTTGCCTGCTTTCACACATACACAAGTCTTTGTTAAGGCAGAGGTCAGTTGCAACATCCACACAAAAGTGCAGAACAGCACTGTACATACAGTAAAAACGATGCTGAAAACTTGAGGAAACAGCTGTCAGCAGCAACCTTCCACTATAGGCCAGATTCTGCTCACATGAAGAAGGAAATAACTGACAATTTACTTCCACTTTACATAGATTAAAAGGTAAGTATCTAATCCTAGATCACTATTTCTTCCTAAGTAAGAACATCCTGAATATTAATGATTGAGAGGTCTATTAAAAGCAGCATATACAAATGTTAAGTGATCACAGAACACAAACTCATAATGTGTAACTAGGTACGTCCACTGTGGGGAAAGGCTAGAGAGTTGGGTTTGTTCAGTCTACAGAAGACTCTGGGAGACATTATAATCATCTTTCAATATATAAAGGGAGCCTACAGGAAAGATGGGCAGCAGTCTGTCAGGAAAAGGGGTGACAGAAAAAGGGGTAATGGTTTTAAAATTAAACTGCTTATGATTCTATGTGGAAGAACGGCCTGCAAAGGCTTTCATGTCATTCAGAAAAGGAATCACATCCATGATCATAAAGTCTTTGGAGTGGTCAAATAGCTTGAGCTAACATATCACTTCATCCAATCACATAATTAATCCAGCAGCTATACAGCAATACAAAAATCAGTTTTGGATGTTCTGTACCCACAGTTTGCAAGTACTTCAGGCATGTCACAGATTTAATGTGCTGCAGGCCTGTATATATAAAAAAGACTGAAGTAGTTAAACAAAAAGACAGTGAAGGCCTACACAAGAGAAGCCAACCCTAGGATATCTTGGCTAACGGGAAAGCGCCAGAAGGCGCACACACAACAATCCTTGTACCAAGCGTGGCTGCAGCATGAGAGTACACAGGTACCAGCTGCCCATTACCACAGATCGCTGGAACTCCTCTTGTCAGATACTCCTACGTATCAGATACTGCTTCCTACGACTTTGGTAGACATGCAGCAACAGGTTAAAGTTACTAATCTTATATTTTTACCTCTGCCTCTGCAGAAGGTGAGGACAGCCAATCTGTGAATCATTTCCTAAACCACAACATAACTCAGACAGCACATTAAGGTAAAATAACCTGTTTTGCCCACTTGAACATACTGATCTGAAAACTGCAACATCTGAAGCACAGCTCCTACCCCAGGACTGCAACAATGACAGCTTTTTAGCTCTTTCATTCCAAGGTGCAGCTTGACTACACAGTTAGGGAAAGTGTAGTAACTAACTACTCCAAAAAACGCTGCCTGTCTCCTCTGCCTCTTGTCCTGCACTAAGCTTCTACACCTGCCTTGGACACAAGAAGAAATCAATATGCAAAAAACCCATCCCAATGCTAGAGAGAAAACAGCATAATTCCCACGGGCATGACAGAACAGTTGAAGCCACCAAACACAAGCCTGGAGGTGGAAGGAAAGCAGTACCCTTTGGGGGCAGCAAACCAAAAGATCAGCTTAAGTGCACTGTCAAAACCAACCTTAACCTGGCACTACATCTCTGCCACCATTGACAAAGGGCTCATGAACTAGAGCAGTGAACAGAGTATCACCATATTCCTTCCTGCAAACTTGACATAAAAGCAAGCATAAAATCTTTAGAAATTATAGAGAGATCCGAAACAAGAGGTTTAAGATTTTAGTCACAATTAGGAACAGATATTAAAGAAAAATTGGTATTTACAGAGTATCTAGTTGCACACTAACTGAACATTTGGGTGCCTGGTGGAACTGAACGGAACATCTCATGGCCTTTTCGAAACGTCTAACTGGACCTCCACCACGGCTTCCACGTAGGGTCAGGCGTCAGAGGATACCAGGCAGCTTGAGCCCCCTCCATCAGCATGTTTCATTCGCCGCCGGGTGAACCCCTACTACTACCTGCCAGAGGGGCACCAGGGGATAGGAGCGCAGGCCCTCACAGCCCCGGGCCTGGCGCGCCTCCCCCCATCCTGCACAGCCGAGCTCCTCTCCGAGGGCTGATGGCGGGAGAGGAGCCCCAGGCGGAGCAGGGAGACGAGACTCCCACCGACCCCCGTGCCCCTCAGCGGGACCAGGACCCCGCCCCACCACGGGCGGACAGCGGAAACGACTCGTGGCTTCCTGCCGCGGCGGGCCGGGCCGGGCCGGGCCAACCCTCCCCGCCCTGGCTACGGTCCGCGGTCCCCGGCCGCCCTCACCCTCCGACAGCTCCAGCTCCAGCTCCGCCAGGCTCTCGCGCACCTCGGGAGGCAGCGGCACCGACTCCAAGGAGCAGCCCCCACGCTCCGCCGCCATGGTGCAGGCGAGGAGCGAGCGGGCCCCGCCAGAGCCGCCGCCCAGCGCTGCCGCAGGTGAGGCAGGGGGCGGGCTGGAGACAGGTGGGGGAGGAGAGTCGGCGGCAGCCCCAGGACGAGAGGAGACGCGACGCCGCCGCTACCGCTGCCGCAGCCAGGGACGCGTGCCCCGTGCGAGGGGCGGGACGGCCGCCGAGGGAGGGGCGCTGCGCTCCCAGGCCGCCTCGCGCCAGCCGCCCCACGGCGGGGAGTGAGGGTAAGCAGGCCCCCTGGCGGCGGGGAGGAGGGCCAGCAGGCTTCCGGGAGGAGGCCAGCGGGTTCCCCCTGTGTGCAGCAGCGCCGCTGAGGAGCCTCCAGCTCCACCGGAGGCAGCGGCATCCTGGTGCCCGCTCCACAGGAGCTCCCCTAGCACCATGCGTTCTCCGTTGTTGAGGGCAGGGGAACGCCTGGGGCAGGTCCCGCCGCCTCTGAAACAGCACCGCTCGCCCTCTCCTTCAGCCAGCTGCTGTCCTTTCCCTTTCTACCTGTCCTGCCCGCTGGCGCTTTGTCGCTTTCCGAAAATACCGATACCGTACTTTCTTTCCCCTTCTTCCAGCAGAAAATGGGAAACCTAACAACGTTTCTCAGTACAGGCCCTAAGGTGTAATAGCCCTCCTGCTTACAAAGTCAAAAGAAGTGCCATTCACATGCGAGCCAGCCATACACCACATATTTTTGCCAGAGACCGAAGTTGTGACTTACGTGACAGCTAAACAAGGGCTTGCCAAGGCCCGTATTTGACAGAAGCAGTTAAATCTCAGTATCAATCTCAGACAAACGTCAATATCCAATTGTCAAATATCCTGTAGAGAAAAACCTTATCTGCTTCCAGAAAAGACTTTTGTTGATACTCCAAAATTAAAACACCATGTATGCTTCAAATGTAGAGATTTTACATTCCCAGTGTTTTATACCTCCGGTGTTATTTTTTTTTTCCTCTAAAGAAATAATTAAATCTTAGGTTATCCCAAAACATCATGACAACAAATACCACTGGTAAGTATCCCAGAAAGAAGTCTTATTCAGCATGATAGTTGCAGTATTTTTGCAGTGATGCATTATGACTGGAAACGGGTATGCCACCAGAATGACATCTCTTTTTCTCTCCTCCCTGAAAGGTAGCTACAGCATATGATACTGGGCAGAGGTAGGTTTTCCAATCAGGAGTCTCACTTACATAAGAAGTAATTAGAGTTCAGGGGATTTGTCTGGTTTTACCTAAAATGCATGCAGTTAAACAAAAGTTATGAACGTTTTGAATTAGGAAAATGGAAGTAAAAGGATCCTGTTTAAACAGGAGATACAATACCAGCAGACCACAAGTTGTGCTAAAAACTTCTAATTCAATGCTTGTAAGCTTTACTTCTTTCTCTTCTATCTTACCTATTTAAATTTCAGACAATTTAATTCCTACCTTCCTGCACCGACTCTGATTTATTTTTCCCATTTATAAACACTAGTCTAATCCAAATCTACTTTGGAACCATTTTTTAAAAAAAGTTCTTAAGCATGTAAGCATTTCTGTATTGAATGCTGCAGTTTGCCACATGTCAGAGGAAACTCCTTTTCACACTATGCTCTGAGTCTTTGGTAGGTTGAGGAACAGGCAAGGGTACAGCCAACTGAAATCAGCTCTTTCCTAACTATTTGTAATGGAGCTTCCCTGCAAAGACCAGTTCCCTTCTATCTCACTAGTTCCGGCACGGGTTTACTCGTACATGGCCTAGCATTTTTTATTTAAATCACCAGGAACTCCAACCCAGCACACTAGCAGCTGGTTTCAGCAGCAGTGAGAGCAGATACCTGCTCACCCTTGGAGCAGGGTGGCATACCAAAACAGACATACCCACAGCACCATAAAGGCAGACATCCTGTACTGCAGGAAATGCTGTGTGCTGAACAGGGAGCCAATTGCCCCCACAGCTCTGCTCAGTTGTGGTGATGGGAGGGGCATGGACCAGGTTCCCCCATATGCACTAGTGCACCACAGGGAACACAAGAGGAAACTGGCACAACAACTCTGTTACTGAGTCAGGTTCAAGGCCAGGAATATCAGTCTGATAAAGGTCACACTGGAGGAAAACCTAACATGAATTTGACTTCCCAAGCAAGCACAGATTAATTATACATGCATAACTCAGTCACAGAAGAGCTTGACACTGAATTGGAATATGATGAGAAAGCCTGATGGAGAGAGGACTTATTTATTGTAAAACCAGAAGAGCAACCTCTAAATTCACAAAAGGCTATATGTATCTTTGATATCTGGGAGAGTATTTTAACTGTTCTGTTAGTCTAAATGATCCTACATAATATTAAAACCCAAACAATTTTTGGAACAGCAGAAAAAGTAAATAGGTGAGGTGGAAACAAATAACCATACAATGTAAGAATTCACTAATAAAATGCCATTTTAATAACTTTTTTTTTTTACAAGGAATCCAGTTATACACTATAGAAAAATAAACACCAGAGACTCTTCACAACTTACAATACAGTAACACAGGCACACTTCAGCTATTGACTTAGTAATTTCACATGAGAACATAAAACATTGGTCTTAGTGAAAAGTAATTTCCTTTTAAAGTATTAAAATATAACAAAAAGAGTCATATAAAAATCTTATGCAAAAGCACTGCCCTTTTTATTTTATTTGCACCAGACACTGCAAGTGCCTCCATTCAGTATGGACCAGCTCAGAAGGGCGCAGTAACTCTGAAGAGTTTGCAGTACAGACTTTAGAAGCATTCTCATCACTTTTTCATGCTTCTCTGGTGAGGTGGGCCTGGAACTTGTCCTAAGTGTAAATAAAACAAATGAATATTATAAAACTGTTTGTGTTACGAAGCAACAGGGTACAGTTAGCAGCATGTAATTTCCTCATTGCGGTTCATATGTGCTACCCTGAAACCAATTACCATTTTCATGAGGCATTTAGGAACAATACAAAACAGGGGCTGAGAGCTCACACATCAGCCCAGGCAAGCGTTCACACAAAGGCCAGTGCTCCATCACAGCCAACAGGGCTGCTCAGATCAGTTCTGCCACTCCTGCAGTGATTCAACGTGCGTTCTGTTGCTGGACAAGGTCTTGTCACTGAGCAGATGTTCTGAAGTTCATTACAAACTGGGAAATCATTTTGTTCACAGCACTGTTAGTTCTCTAATTACTGACATCATCATTCTACTCAGAAGAAAACAATAATAAATTTTTAAAAAATTACATGCACTTTCCACAAAATTGCTCTTAATGGTGTCCCTATTGCACAATACTTGTTCCACACTTAGCATAAAGCAAAAGACCTTATTTCTATAAATGCTGTCAGGTTTCAGTTCTGAACTGTGTTTATCTATGTCTGCCATAAACAACCACAGTATTTGGAAAACAAAAAGAAAACAATCATAAAAACAAAACACAAAACCAACAAAGTTACAGTATCACAGTATCACTAAGGTTGGAAGAGACCTCAAAGATCATGGAGTCCAACCTGTCACCACAGACCCCATGACTAGACCATGGCATCAAGTGCCACGTCCAGTCCCCTCTTGAACACCTCCAGGGATGGTGACTCCACCACCTCCCCGAGCAGCCCATTTCAATGGCGAATGACTCTCTCGGTGAAGAACTTTCTCCTCACCTCGAGCCTAAACTTCCCCTGGTGCAGCTTGAGACTGTGTCCCCTTGTTCTGGTGCTGGTTGCTAGAGAGAAGAGGCCAACCCCTCCTGGCTCCAACCACCCTTCAGGTGGTTGTAGAGAGCAATGAGATCGCCCCTGAGCCTCCTCTTCTCCAGTTATGCTATTGGGAGTTCTAGATAAAATCCTGCTGAGAACAAATGTCAGAGTTCTATATGGAAGTGTCATTGTAGCTGTGGACTTCAGTGGTATTTGCAAATCTAGGATTTGTAAGCCAAGTCAGCCCTTTTTTGTTACTATTTTTAAACTTTTATTGTAATTACATCAACTCAAAAAAGACAGGCAATGCTGCCTGGCTCCTGTGAATGCTGACAAAGCCAAAATTCCTCTCCTTCCATAAAGCCAGGTAATTTTCAAGTTTATTTTTTCAAAGTTAACACTAACAATGTGTTAGGAATGCAACATGTAATCATAAAAAAAAAAAAAAAAATTCCTCAGAAGTTAACTTCAGAATCATTGTTTCTCAGCAGTAGATTCAGTAGTCACAAAATAATGCTTTTTATAAATTGTGGGGAGACTTTGAGAGAAGCACAGAGCATCTCTACAACACACATTCAATGTTTAGGCCTGGTACTACTGAGGAATCAGCATGGAAGTGGTGATTTAAATGAACACCTGCAATGACTGTAGGTCATTATTTAATGCTGTGGTCAGTGAGTGAATCCTCATGCCTTCTCCCATAAAAAAATCACTGCAGAGATGCACTGATGGTGATAAAGACTGAAGAAGTGGCCAGCTGCAAGAGTGGCTGGCAGATACTTCTCTCATAGGAGGCAAGTCTGCCTGGGAAGCAGCAGCTGCCTAGTTACGCTTAGTGAAAGAAATATTCAAGATGTGTACATGCAGTGTGTAAAGGAATCCACATGGTCCTCCCAGAGTCACACAGACAGTTTTCTACCTGGTCCTCTTTCCAGCTTTTGGCTGAAGTTATCGGGTGGTGATTGTTGGAAGGACGTAATCAGTGCTTTCCTAGAGGTCAGTGACCATCATGACCCAAAAGTAGCATGATGAAGCAAACTGATTGTGAAGATAAGCAGCCAGAAGTAACATGGGGAAGGAACCAGCAATAGTAGATAAAGGTTGGATGAAAACATGCATGTCATTATCTAATCTGGTGGCTCATATTAACTCAGACTAAGGAACTAGCAACACAGCCTGGATGGGTGAACCAAACTTTGGGGAAGATGCTTCAAAGACACTAGAGGAATAGCTGTCAGCTTGCTCCGTGGGAGTCTCTACACAGGAGGCAGCACTGGCGTTTTGTACTTCTCTCTGGCCTGGGATGAACCTCTATGTTACACCCTGATGTGGACCACGGTCACCTCAACTCCATCCTTATCAGTGATTTGAATTAATGCAGGTGCCCTGTCCTGGCCACCTGCTGGGATTGGTGTGCAGAAACATCCCCTGGCATAGCCATGGCAGGACTGTGTGTGCAGGGTCTGTGTGCATGTGCCTGGATATTTTAAGTACTCTGTTGCTATTTATGTTGCTGGCCTGCAGTGGGAAAGGTAGGGAGCAGGGGGCTGCCCGTGCAACATGACAGTTACATGTGAAAACAATGAACAAGTTATCTTTGTATTTGGTCCAGCACAACCCACCTCAGCTGGAGGTCCAGCTTTGTTTTCGCAATCCAGAGATACAAATAAATACACAGGAGAAGGATTAGACATGAGTCTCATTTAAAAATAACAGAACATAGGAAAACACATCTAATTACATCTAGGTAAGAGATAATTTGAGATGACATGGTAACAGTTTGGAAGTTCTTCCTTGGGATAAAGAATTCCTATGATATGACTAAGATGGAACAAAAGTGACTAGAAAATTAAATACGTTCAATCTAGAAGCTAGGTGGAAGGTTTTTACATAGCAAAAGACAAGTGCCACTAGAATCCTTGGCATGCTTTTCATTCAGTCTTAGAACTATATGGATGTTTTCATCATCCTCCAATTACAGATTATTTTAATCTGCTATGGAATATAAGGAAACAATAAAAGCCGGAAACATAGTTTGTGCCAGAGAAAGCCCTGTTCAGCTATTACAATGGTCCTCTTTGACTTTAAAGCTAATTAACTCTATACACAACCTCATTTAAACTGCAACACTTACTTATTTAGACTTGGTAACAGTGGGAGTGGGGGAAAGCACATGAAATTATTCAGCCTAAGAACTCATTTTGAGAAATGCCACGCTTGGACTCATTTTAGATATGACTCACAAAAAGGTTTCATTTCAGAGACTTATTTCCCCCCACCCCCAGTAATTATAATTATTCATTAAAATTATGCTCTTTACATGCTTTAAGTGTTATAGGCAATATATAGGAAGAACTTTGCAAAGAGCAGTCCAGACAGGTGACAGCTGTGAGGGGTACCAAGGTCGTTCTTACCTAGCTGCACACCGCCCAGTCTTTGCTGGATAACCTCTAAGTGATGGATGTATTCCGTTAGTGATCGTTCAGGATCCTGAGTAGACACAAGTGACTTTTCTGAAGCTGAACTTGTGGATGGATGCAATCTTAAAATTAAAACAAATAATTTTCTTCTTTTTTATGCTGTACTCTCAAATGAATATAATAAAAGTAACATTCATATAGGCAGTAATTCAGTGAAAAGCAAACTAGAACAACAGTAAAAACCGCTTCACCAAAAAAATTACACATAAGACTATACAGACCAGGCAGCTTTGTATACAGAGCCCACAGGAAGGATGCTTTGATAAAAGAGTATCTATGTATATGCCCCTGACATGTCACATAAAGTCCCTCAGGTAAGAAAGCTGCAGAGGCAAGTCCAAATGCCAAGTGAGAAAAGAAGCAGTTCTATGGAGAAGGACCAAAGAGGAACCTACTGCATCCGGGTACATACTCTCCTGTTCAGCAGGTGAAATGCTATCTTGAAGGACAAGGTTGAAAAAGGTGACTTGCTAGATGGTGTGCTGTGTTTCCTTTCTGGACATTAACAGCAAATTTCAAATATAACCAGGAATACACTTGGAGGAGACACTGCAAACATACTGCTAGTTGGAGTTAGGACTGATTCCTTTCCTGGGCACCTTCCAGTCAACAGAAGGTAGTTCCTATCCATCTCTGCCTCATGTATAGGTTTGGCAGGAAACAAAAGAAGCAGCAGGCATCTTTTAACCTATCTTGGATCCACATTAGATTTGAGCTGACACTAACCTAGTCACACTGAGTAACTGATCAGGGTCTATTTTTATGAGTACTCTTGCTCCATACAACACAGACAACTTTTCTGAGTAAGTTAGCTACCAGGTTCTGTTTCTGTCTGACCCAGATACATACCACAACAGATGAAAAAGGTGGGGTAGAATTAAGTCTTTTGCTTGCAAGTCTTAACTCTCAAAAATGTTTTGCTATCTATCCTTTGAGACAAGCACTATGCTGTCCTTCAAATCTGTCAGTAATGTTAAAAAAACCTAAATTAATCTGGAGCATCTGCTGTCTTTGTATACCTCCAGATCTCCACATCTACTTCTTGATACTATTTTTTTCCTTTTGCTTCATGAAGAATATTCTTGCCTGCTAACTGAAGCTTCTAATTTAGCACAAAAAACATCCCATGCTGATGGGACAGAGAACAACCACCTTCCACATCAACTCCTGCAAATCCTGACATTAAGGAGGATGCCACTTAGAAGGAGTAGCTTGGGAGAAGAGATGCAACACCCAGGAATGGACTACACCCATCAATGTCCGAGGTTACTCTGGGTCCCAGAAGAGCTTGGCAGTGGAAAGGTCAGTAATGACGAGGACCACCTTCCTCCAACTCATGTGCAGATCTTGCAGCTCAGGCACTGTCTTAGCAGATCTGTACAGAGCTGGATCTGTGCAGAGCTGGCCACAATGCATTTAAAAAACCCAAACAACAACACACCAAAAAGCCCCCCACAACAGCACACCCCCCAAGTTCTCCAACTCCCACTGTTTGGGTGTGCATGGAGTCTGAAGGCAGCCAATACAAATGCAACACTGTCACACATCTCCAACTTGGCCAGCAAAGGCAACAAGAATTACCCCTCAAAGAAGTCCAACAGATAAAAGAATTGTAAATCCTGTAGCCTGCCTAAATTAAACAGGGAATGCCACTAGGAATGTTTTCAGTCCAACAACATCAGGCATGCTTAAAGCAAATGAGAAATTTTCTTCTGTAACATCCTGAAAGAAAGAAAACATGTCTTGTATCTAAGAAGACAAATTCCTTTTCTTGTTTGGGTACCTCCTTCAGTAACTGGTTAAATTTTTATGAAAGACTGTCCATCTGGGTAACAGAGGCAAAGACTGCAGACTCACCTGTTGTGTAAGCAGGAAGAGGATCTGGGGGAGTGGCTCATAAATCTTGCAGAGCTGGTTCTGTGGCACAGCCCAGTGTCCCGGGTTGGGGGAGAGCTGATGTGAACAGCTAGGGGCTGCTGCTCTTTCAGAATTTCTGCTCTAGCACCAGAAGCTGCATTAAATATGAAACAGTTTAAAGATATGCACTGGGAGCCATTCATAACAGGCTATCATAAACATAGCCAATAACCCCCACGAGAGTCACAGCAGAATACAATTATATTGGCAACGAAGTTGGTGAGGGGTTTGGAACACAAGCCCTATGAGGAGAGGCTAAGGGAGCTGGGGTTGCTTAGCCTGGAGGAGACTCAGGGGTGACCTTATTGCTCTCTACAACTACCTGAAGGGAGGTTGTAGCCAGGCAGAGGTTGGTCTCTTCTCCCAGGCAGCCAGCACCAGAACAAGAGGACACAGTCTCAAGCTGCGCCAGGGGAGGTTTAGGCTGGATGTTAGGAAGAAGTTCTATACAGAGAGAGTGATTGCTCATTGGAATCGGCTGCCCGGAGAGGTGGTGGAGTCACCATCATTGGAGGTGTTCAGGAGGAGACTTGATGGGGTGCTTGGCTGGATGGTTTAGTTGTTTAGGTGGGTTGGATTGGTTGATGGGTTGGACGCGATGATCTTGAAGGTCTCTTTCAACCTGGTTTATTGTATTGTATTATATTTGGTTTCAAATGCAGCTAAGCCAGACTTTCTACAGATAACTGCATTTTTTATTTTGGTGGGTTTTTGTTTTAACCAGATCAGAGAAGTTTGACATTTTAATGTCAAACAACTGCTTCCTACAACTGGAGAACTTGCACTCCCTTCTTTCTCCACTGGACTTGCTTTTTCAATAGCTGTTGCTATATACACACAGGGGATGTTCTGATATAAGCAAATTTTTTTTCAAGGAATTTTATTACTTGTTTGCTCTAATTATATTTTACTGTTGACTCACACTCTCCAGCTTCAGAGACAGCAGAGAAAGGAAGAGATCCTTTTTTCCCCCCCCTGTTCAGTTTGGTGAAGGCTTTATTAATAACCTGAGCAGTAATTTCTATTACATGTAGCTTCAAACTGTACCAAACATAATTCTCTAACAAGTTGGATGAAGACAGGGCTCAGATTCACCACTTCAGCACTTGCAGTAAAAGAAGAGGAGAAGCTCACTATTGTTGTAAATTATGCATTCCGAACGTTTTCAATTCTAGCTTCTTACAGTGTCCTTATAAACTCATTATCAATGTGTTCAGGAAATGGACAAACACATTTGTATTAATAAACAGATTTTGCTACTTCTGTGGTTATTTTGGGGTAGGTGTGTGTGTGTTTTTAAATGAAACCCATCACTAAGGGGAATACTTAGGATTAAAACAACACACTTGACCAAAACGCTTACCTGTATTACCTCCTATGCTGTGAGAAATGGTTTCGCCCTGTATGTTCTTCCTGCTCACTTTGTTCCACTTTTTCACCAAAAACTTTAATCTTAGTAAGAAAATTAATTTGCAGAATCATTAATAAGCAAAAATATACTGGCTTTTACTATTAAACTTTTTGTTGACATGCAACTCACTAAACAACATGTAACAATCCTTGGAAGAAATGAAGAAAGAATTCTTCAATTTCAGTTTTCAGAATGAAGGCTTAACCCATTTGACCCTGTAACAATCCTTGAACTGTTGGAAAGGTTTGCTCATTTTGGCACTCCTTCTCCACCCTGTCCCTAATCTCCAGGGAATTCTGTGGCAGCTCTTCCTGCCTCAGAGGAGTAGTTCGAAGGTCAATCTTCGTATGTCCTTTGATATTGCTATCATTATAACATCCACGTCAAAGACAGCAGCCTAAAAACATCCTGTGCCATCTCCTCAAAGTCTTAAACTTGCTAGCAATTATTTTTACTAGACAAGGAAATTGCTGAGAAGTAAGCATCTATTCCATTTAAAATTGGTTTGTTTTTTTCATTAAATGGATTCAGAAGCCATTATGAGATGACATATTGTCCCAAGTACAGCTAACAAAATCTATCTGATACCAAGCAACAGAGTATGCCAGAATCATACCCAATGAAACACAGGCTACTGGATTCAAGAGAGGATCACATTCTGAATCAAGACTATACAAGACAGACTCTCCAAATAGATCAGGGTCAGACCTGAAAGGACATCAGTTTGTAATGGTCATGCACCAACTCTCAAATACATTGCAGCTGGGTATCACTCAAGACAGAAGCAGCTTTTTAGTTTGCTATGCTGGCTCCAAAATAGGCATTTGGCCAATGCAGAGCAAACGTGGGAAAAACTGTCTACCTTACTATGGAACAGGAATGCAGGTTAATTTAGTGCACTTCAGGGCAAAGTTTGAGATGCTCACAACCAAGAGACATTAACGTCATCCCTGGGAATGAGGAACTATGAAGGTGGCATACCAAACAGCTGAAGTAGGAAGTCTTGTGAGAATAAGTCCCTATTTAGATTAAAACTAATGAAGGCTAAACCACAAAACATGCAGTTTCAAAACAGATTTTTAAGGCTATAGTGGCTGAGCAAAGACCTTTGGCTAATTAACTGCAACTTTAATATTATTAACGTTGACACCCCTTAGTATGATAATGAGCCAAATGGTGGGCATACTAAACATATACTCAACTCTCCATCCAAATCGTGCTAAATGTCACCTAGAAGGCAGAGACAGCCAGGGCTAGGGTATATAAAAACCACAAGGAGGAACACCTCTCTGTGGGGAAAGACTGGATTTAGCAGAGATGAGGCCAGTCATCCGAATCATATCATAGAATCATAGGCTGTGCTCCTTTTCCTCCACCCACGACAGAGACACCTTGGTTAAGAAACGTACATTCAATGCACAGCTCGGCTTCTGCTGCATTTCTGTTACATATCAGCACTACTGCAAAGGTTTGTGTCAGATGTTACCTGGGATTTATTCACTTGAGCTCAACTGCTTGTGGTTTGTGCATTTATCACTGGCAATCTCAAATCTCTTGCATCTGTCACTTCAATAAATTAAGCCTATTAATTACTTTGACTTTCTAAACCTGTGTCAGTGCAAGTCCTCACTGGGGCACTGGAAGAGGCAAACATTAGTTTTGTCAAACAGTTGCAGTAAAAGTCTTGGGGCTCTGAGGTGGGCAGATGTTGGGATCTTACCTGTAATGCAACAACAAGCCACATTTGAACTAGTTCTGGAGATAGCTTTTGCTTAGTATTAGTGTAAGACAAACCATAGTTTTTAAGATTTACAAGGAAACACCATGTATGGGAGACAGCAAGTGTTTTGGCTTTACCTTGACACTGCTATGATTGCCCTGACTGCACATCTGAATTTGGTAAAAGGACGGGAATGTGATCCAGAAGGCTGCAGGTCTGCAGGTGAAGGATAGATTCCCATACGTGATATTAGAGAAAGGGTTGCTTGCTCACAGTCCTGAAATCCACCAAGCAGCAGCAAGAGGTATTTCTTCTGATAAACGAGAGCCTTTCTAAAGCTCTCTGCTCTAAGGTACTTCCTGTATAATCTCTGCAACTGTAGAAAGAATAAAAGGGGGGGGGGGGGGAATCCAATCAGTTAAACTTTACCTACAGAAAGCTCAGAAAATGTGATCACTTTTTCCAGCAGCATTGCCCGCAACTTGGTTGTGCATGGGTATCTAAAACCTATTTTGCTTTACAAAACTGTAGAAAAATATTTAACAATTATGAAGTATGAAGCAGTGTAAAAATGAACTTTTTAGCAAGGATTTGTATAACAGACACTGACTTGGCCAGTTGTGATGCAAAACAGTGGTACTACACTCTGGCAGCTTGGACACCATACATGAAGGCTTGCACAAAGTCTACTGAATTTCTGTGTATCTATAAAGTTTTGCCTAGGCTAGAAAAATTTGACGTGTTGATGTGCAAAACACTAGCCACAAACAAGCTGTCTTCATAACAAGCTGTCTTCATGTCAAGTATCCATACTACAGGCACAAGGGCAGCTGGAACAATTCTGTACATAGCTAAAAAGCACCCAAGCCTGGAGTGTCGGACTGCCATAAATCTCCTGAATGTCTCAAAGAAAAACCATCATCCTCTGCACTCTAAAACAGTTTAACAGGGCGGTCTGAGAAAAAGAAAAAGGTAATTTAAATTTGGGGGGAAATAAAAATAATGGATGTTTGGTATTTTCATGCCTAGACAAGAAATCTGAATCTCCTCCTTGTTTAAGAGTAACTAAAGAACTTGGTTACTTTTGGTGTAAGTTCCTATAACCAGTAAACCAATAAAGTTACCAATACAAATGAAGTTACAAAGGAATGTTTCTGATGCGGTACCTATGGAGAGAGTGTCATTAGTTTAATAACTTATAAACCTGTTAATCTTATAAACTTATAAACCTTATAAACTTATAAACCTGTTAAGCTTATAAACCTGTTAAGCTTATAAACCTGTTAATCTATAAACCCAACTTTTAAAATAGCAAATGAAAAAGATTACAGCAGTAAATGGAAGTTGAATGCCATCATCTGACAGATACTTATATTCCCACAAATCTGAGCTGTATGCTTCACAGCACTTCTGCAACAGCAAGGTTATCATATTTATTTTTTTTTTAATTGTAATTACTAAATTACCTGTTCTACATCCCCTAGGCAATCCCAGAAACAATACTACCAAGGACAGAGAGGTTTATGATATTGAGCTGGTGGCAGTTCTCTCACAGCAAATCTGTACAATAGGCAAAAGAGCTAAAGCAACCCAATTGCCAAAGATTTACACGATATACTACAGGCTATTTCATTGCTCGCTGAGCAAGCTCCAGACAGACTATTTCCTGGCTATCACAACCGTTTTACCTTGGGACTGGATGTTTCCACCACTGGTTTGTTCTCAATCTCAGCAGTAGTTTTAGCCAGTTGGGATTCAGCCTGTTTCAGTGCATTTTGCAGAATGATTCTCTCTCGCTGCCAAGCTTCTCTTTCCAGTTCTTGAACAGAGTCAGTATCACCTGTAGATCTGACCTAAAAAAAAGAAACCCCAAAGGAGGTGAGTTGTGACGGTTTTTGCACTTCTAAAGCCAAAGATCTCAAAATGAGTAATAAAATAATGTAATTACAGACAAATTAAAACTTAAGTCCAGGATGTAAACAGTAGGATGAGAAAATGAAACAAATCCAAAAAGATTTGGCTGCAATGTGGCTGAAGATCTCTCTCTGTTGCAAGACAATGACATAAATGATAGTGCAAAGCTACCTGGTGAATAAGATGGAATTTAAGCTATGTTTTTAGGATTTATTTTGTATCAATAGACCTGAGCTCAGTCTTTAATAATCACTAAGCTTGCATAAAACATTTGCAATACTGCAAACATCAGTCAAAGCACCTCCTCTGAGATGCCAAAACTCTATTGCACGTCTTGAAAATTACTTGACATTCTCCTGGAAAACAACTGTTTCTGGATCCATACAGAAGGAGCAGCAACATATCCCAGGGTTTGATGTCCATAGACATATTGCATATCCAGGGGAAAAATGCCATCAGAAGCAGTCTCTGCTGTACAACAAAAAAGCAAGAGTCTGATGCTAAATTATGTTAATAAAATGACAGTGTGAGTACAAGAGTACATTCTCTTTTTTTTTTTTTTTTTTTTTTTTTTTGGTCCAAGGCAAAACATTATTCTTCTCATAATGTTTTACCAAAAAAGAAAAAAAAATGAGGAGGGGAAAAAAAAACCAACAATCAAGTCAACTTGCATGTGCACTGCAACCTGAAGAATACTGAACTTACTGATAATCAACACATGTATGCTCTTTTCCTTACCCAAGATGCAGGAGGAGACAACAGATCTGATTTTAGTTCCTTCACTGTCTGCAGTAAAGACGCTACAGCTTCATCATTCGATGCAGACCAATCATTAACTGTTCTGTTAAACAGAAATACTTTTTCAGTATCAGGTTCATTTGTAGTAACATTAACATACTTCTCCCCACTGGATGATCCTGAAGTTCTGAAGCTGTACTTAGGGACTATTCATCACACAAAACACTATGAAATTGACAAGTTTTGTTAATTTTTAAGAGTAGAATTTCTAAATAGTGCTGCATAGGATTTATTCAGAAGTCTGTATTTTAGAGCAGTCTGAAATTCTATCATACATAATCAGGCTTCACTAAAACATCACTTGTGTTTTACTCTGCTGCCAAAAAAAATTACTGCTACTTGGCCACTCATTCCTGGCCCTTAACTTTGCCCTGCCATGCTTAGCAGAGTTAACGATTCTAAGCTATGAGTTGTGTGGATTAACCTTTTTTAACGATTGCTCTCTGGTCACGCTGCTGCAGTTGCCAAACTACCAAACAACTCTCCTATAGGGTTTTTCTTGAGTTATTCTCTTTAAGCAAGGCCACATCACAGACCTAGTTCAAACACAGGCACACAAGTTTAAGGGAATGGATGCAGTGAGATGACAATAAGCAGAGCCTCCTGCCAGTCAATCAAAACCATACATTCATACAAGGTTGAGTCTTGCAAGCAGATAAACCACTCAATCCCTTCAGCACAGGGCACTCAGCCATGACCTACACAAGTTCAGAAGCAGGATGGAAAGAAAACTACTATTTTATGAACAACCACTCACTTATCTAGAATTTTATACATGAACTCATGCAGGCGCACAGCTACGAAAAGCAGCTGCTGCCTTATCTTCTCCAGCTGTTGCTGCTGCTGCTGCAAACATGATTTTTCAGTTTCTTTTGTTGTGGCCTCTTTGGCATTTTGATCTTTGTTGCAGGTACACAACAGTTCCTGCTGATGTTTTGGAGATGAGAGATTTCTTTCTCTTTTTTCTAACTTTGCCAGTATTTCCTGCAACTCTTTAATTCTTTGCTCATCCCTCTGATGTTGCTGTTCCAAGTTTTGCTGTTTGAACAGAAAAAGTAGTAGTTAATTGCATCTTGCACACATATGCATGCATAGGTACATACTCACATACAAATGGGAGTTTTATCTAAACACACATACAGACTGAAAATAAAAGCATGACACCTATCTAGCATATCCATCTCAGTGTCCCCTAACTCACAGACCGCTTACAGAGGAAGTCTTACAGTAGTGCCTTCCAGGGCCACCAGAAAGCCATTCAATGACTGGGCATTCTCTCCATCCACTTCCTGACATGGTGACCACTAAGTCTCCAGATAGCTTGCAAACCCTCCCTCCTCCTCTAATGTAAGTGAAGGGCTGATAAACAAGAAGGGTGAAAGTGATTCAGAAGCCTAGCTCAAAATGAGGACAAGGACATGAAACCTAGTTTAGTTCCACTCTGTCTTTAAGCCATATTCTTCTCCATCTGTTAACAGCTGGCAGTTCCCAGCATAGGTAAAGAGGTAAAAATCAACTTCTGTCAACAGTAAACCCAACCACAAACCCCTGAAAACAGCTGTGTTTGAGAAATGTGGGAAAAGAGCTCATCTAATGCATTTTCCATAATGCTTTGTTTAAGGAAAAGAAACATTTCCATTGAAGAACACCATCCACAGGGTTAAATCCCAGTCTGTGGCTATTTCAATGTAAGGCAAGGCTTGCACAGGCATTCTCACCAGTCTCTCCTGATCTCTCTGCCAGTCCTTCTGTTTCTCTAGCTCTGTTTGTTGCTGCTGTCTTTGCAATCTCTCTCTCTCCTCTTTCTTGTTTTTATCTTGCTCTTTCATCATTTTGAAGAGGGACTGCAGTTGTTCCAAGTCAGCATTCAGCTTCTTCTCTCTTTCCTTTTGGGTTTCTAAGGAGCAGATTACCTCTTGCTTTTGACCCTGAAGAGATTCCAGTGTAGCACGCAATTTGTCACTGATCTCTCTCTCCTTCTGGGTTTCTTCACAGCACATCTGTACTTCAGCCTCTAGCTGCCTTTTGGAACAAATGGCCTTCTGGTTCATTTTCTCAACAAGTGCAGCTAGCTCCATAGTTCGAGACCTCTCTTCTTCCAGCTGGGCTTGCAGCTCTCGAACAAAAGCCTGTTCCAGCAGTGACTCCCTGTGCTGATAAGAAGCACCTTCTTTCACTCTCATGCTCAACTGTTCTGTCAAAACACGTTCATGATTCAAGGAATTCAGAAGCTCCAGAGAACGATTTTTCTCAGCATCCAAATCTTTCTGTAGCTCCAACAGTTTGGTCTGTTCTTGGGACAGCAACGCCTCACAGCGCGAGTGCTCAATCTGGAGTTCCTTGCGGAGATTGCCATTGACTGTTTGCTCATGCTCTAGGGACACGGCCAGCTGACTGTTCTGCACCAACTGCAACTCTAAGGCAGCCTGGAGCTCCTGTTCAAAATGGGAAAGCACATATTAATATTCCAGCAGAAACACTCATTTGTGAGGCAGACTGGCATTCAGCAATTTTCAACTTCCTGTTTTATCCAGGAAGAAATTCAAGACTGAACTAGAGTAGGTCAGGTATTAAAAAGCTTAACGTCAAGCACCAGAAGCACACTTCTTAGCAACATGACAGCAAGTTACAAAACCAAAAACTGTCATGTTAAAATATCTTACAGTGTATTATGTTGTTTTTTTTTTCTCCAAATAGTAAGACTATCATTAGGAAACCACTATTCACTATACCTCTCAGTCATCTTAATAAGTGACATCTGAAGCAGAAATAACCCATGTTGATTTAAAAAGAACCAAAAATCTAAGCAGTAGAGAGCAGGTGTAAAATCTCTGGAGTTTACAGCCCGTTTCAAGCACAAAACAGAGGCTGATAGAAATAATCAATCTCTAGGTCCATTCTGGGAGCCAGCCTTTTTCAGAAGGAAAGGAAGTGACTGAAGGAGCAGTCCTGGGACACTTGCAGACAGTCAGCACTAGCACTGCCATCCTCCTAAGGCTTTTGCCTTACTCTTCCTACTCTCCTATGATCTTGTAGAAAGCCAGGGCAAATGCTAAATGGCATCAGCTTTCACAGCACGGCTTCAAAAGACTATTCCTGAATGAAACCCAAGCAATGTAAGCTGTGAATGGTTCTGTCTGCTACACAGTTACAGGTGGGGCAATGTACTTTTCTCTGTGCCCTGGCTAAGATGGTCCCTGCCTTCCCTGCATGAGCAGTCTTTTTAAAAACAGAGGAGATGAGCACCATGCCCTGCTGTGCAAGTAAACATCTCAAAACTTGGTAGGCTGAACTATTCCCAAACAAGGACAGCAGATGTCTGAAGATTGAAGAGAATGGCAAATTTCTATTTTAGTACGTACAGCTGGGTGTGACAGTGGCTAACCAGTCATTTGCTTTGCTGTAGTTTCTTGGGTTTTGTAATTGTGTATATAGTACCGGGCTTATTTCTGAAAAGGTGGGCAAGCTTTCTGAATTATCCCCTGCATCCTTTTCTGTGCAAAACCGGAATAAAACAAGTCTCTCAACTCTGTGTGTGAATTCATTTTTACACACTGGGCCAAGCATATGCCTGTGGAATCTGTCTTCACTTACACAGCATGGGGCAGTACAAAACTGGTTAAAAAGTGAACTGGCTACCAAGTGTAATTTCTTTGTTTCAAAAGCTCCAAAAACACCAAGAGAATACAAAAAGAAGAAAAAAGAAAGGGGGAGGGGCGGGAAAGAGAGAGAGAAGTTCAAGGAGGGCAACTGAAAGCTTTAATTCTGGGAAAACAACATAAATACCATGCACATTCAGTAAAGTTTGTTGGGGTTTTTTTTGTTTGTTTGGTTGGTTTCCTTTTTTTTTCTTTTTTAATAGTTAAAACCCACTGGATATAGAAAAATACTGCAAAAACAGCCTGTTAGGTAACTTGATGGACCAAGTGAAATGTAGCACTGAGATGTAGGCCATTACCTCCAAGGCCATTGTCTTCTCATCTTCTGCTTTCTTATGCTGAAGCTGTTGTTCATCAAATAAACCTCTTAGCTCTGTTTCCTTCAGTTGTTCCTTCTGCAAGTCTTGAAGGGCAGCTATCAAATCCTTTTCTTTTTTTTTCCAATTCAGACCTGCGAAGTTCACAACAACACTTCTGTGTTCAGAACAGAACAGCCATTTTGGGCTACTTTTTGTGAGTTGGTCTATTACTTTGTTTCTTCAAGATAGCTCTCTGCTCTTAAAGAAGGCCAGTTTTCAAGACAGAGCTATATTTAGCAGCTGAAAACATTTACCTCCCTCTGCAAGCAAAGCTAGAATTGCTCTGTTTACCAACAACTAAGATTTAGGGAGAAGCTGTCTATCGTGGCAGAGCAAAACTGCAGTCCTGTGAAAGGGAAGAACGAACACTGGCATACACTAGAAATAAGGGAGAGAGTGGGGGAAAGGAAAAAGCCATACACAAGGTGACAGGCGAACCAAAAGACAAAAGCTGCAGAAGTGGGTACATCAGGGTTACAGAATCCGGTCTATTCACTTCTAAAATAACCATACAACATGTTCCAATGTTCTGAGCCAAGGCTACAGAAAAGGTAAATGTGCAAATCTGAACTGAAGAATAAATACATTTAAGCAGTTAGTAAAGAAAAGTGAAAATACCCATGAAAAGTGAGAGGTTAGTTTTCCAACTTGTGTTTCCAAGTGCTGAGCCATTTGTGAATCCAATGGCTATAAAGCTCTTTTGGAAACGTTAGTAAAATAAAAAAGAATTTAAAAAAAAAATAATAAATCAGATCTACTTCTCACCGTAACTGGCTTGTTTCCCTCTGAAACTCTTCCAGGGATTTCTGCAGCCTTTCATTCTCTTGCTTACTCTCATAAAGCTCTGATTTCAGGGATGATTTTTCTTTATTCAGGAGATCACATGTTTCAGAGGCTCTCTTCTGCTTCTCAGACATAGTGCTGTGTAGGTCACTTATGATAGATTTTTCCTGCTGAAGCTTATATTCTAATAATTCAACTAGGATAAGAAAATGGTATGTTATTTGTATTACAGAAAACTTGGCAATGCAATCCATTACAGTGGCTCAAATTGGGAGGAAAAAATAAAATACAAGTCATCTGTATTGAAGTGTTCTTGTCTGGAATATTCACTTCTTTTCAAACATGAGATGAATCAGAAACAAATGCAAGCTACAGCTCTGCTGCTAGCAGACCAGGCAAAGCAAGAACATGAAAGCTGGGTGAGACTATAAGAGCTACTGCAAGTTACCTGTCACTAATGGATGGATTCTAAACATCATAAAGCAAACCCATCAGTGTACTAACAAACATGTATATATATACACAAAGAATTCCCTGAAAACCAACAAGAATATTTTACTGTCCCTAATGGGTTTTCTACATGGGTACAATATTTGACAGTTGTCCTTGAGTTCTGTCGCTTTGGGTTGTATTAAAGCTCCTCTTTGCTTTTCAGTTTCTTCTCTGCTACTGGTATTAGAAAGAATTTCTTCCTTTGCTAAAATCATAGGAAACCTGAGTGCATTAGTACAACTCAAGAACTGTACAGCATCTACTTCTTTGCAAAATAATCTTCCTTCACCTTTTTATCTTCTATGCAAAAAAAAAAAAAAAAAAAAAAAAAAAAAGGAAAGAAGTGACTTAGTAAGTAACAAGAACTTGGTGGTTACTACCTTTTCTCCGAAGGTGGTGTTCTTGCTTGCTCCCATGATCTTCCACATTGGTAAGGGTTTCCTGTAACTGCTGTAGCTTCTCTTGGTTCTGCAGATGTGTCAAGCGTAGCTGAGCTCGGAGGTCCTGTATTTCAGAGAGCAAGCTATTCCGGTCTGAGGAGAAAAGGTGCTCTACAACCATCTGCTTCTGTTCCTCCTGAAAACAAACACGGTCCTATTAAATCTGCAAGGCTATTTTCTACAATGCTAAACCCTAGAGAAACCCTTGCAGTACAAGTTTTATAAGAAGGCAACTTCGAATGACTAAGTTCAAGCTTCTATGAAGCATAACAAAAAATATTATTAGTTAATTGATGGAAGCACAAAACAGTAGAAAATTACAGAGCTCAATGTTGCCCATAAAGACGTGGTGACCAGAAGAGACATACTGAGTGGTGGTATATGTTGCCATGTTACCAGGGAGAATGGAGGTTCAAGGTCAAGGCCACCATTCCACTCTTTTGCTTATCACCTGCAATACTCCTGACCAGAGTAGCTGCACCAAAAATAAGAAGTGTTTTGTGCAGCTGATAAGGAAACAATAGTTGACCACCAGGAATGATGGCTTGGCCACAGTCTCACACGCACACTCTGCACAACAGTAGATAATGAGGTACAAATATTACTCCAATTTTATATTTCATTTGGAGGGGATCCAGAGTTCAACGCTGGTAAGTCCAGCCACCCCTAGCTCCTCTAACCTCTGAGGACCAGCTAGAACACAAGGGAATTAATGTCTTACCAAACTGATCCTTCAAAAAATACAACAGTAGGAAAAATAAACACCTCACTTCACTAGCTTCCATATAGTAATGATTGTTTACACATAATAGTCACTACAAACTATTTGCTCTGAACCTAAATAGTAGACATCATCATCATCAAAGAAGTCCCAAACAGATTCAGCATTAGTTCAATACATTTTCAAGTGATGTTTGTGAAGCTCTAGATGGAATTCTTGCCCTAGTTCTCTTTTATCAGATATTTCCTTCTCACTATCACAACCTTTCTGGAAGCCAGCTGAATGCTCAGTACGCTTTGCAATGCAATACACAATGCCTGTCAAAACAGACTATAAAAACCCACTGGTCGCACACAATGTGGATCAATGCACAGAACTAATAAAAGTGGGAAAACTTTGAAAAAAAAAAAAGAGATAATAAAGTAAGATATTTATGAGCATAATATTTCGCAAGGTTTTCTTACTTGTTGTTTTATGACATATTGCAGTTTTTCCATTAATGAACTTTCATCACCAGACCCATGACTGGAGAAGTGAGACTTCAAGTCAATTTGCAGCACACTTCTCTCCTTCTCAAACACTCTCTGTACTGCTTGCAGAAGTTCTCCTCTCCAGTCAGCTGCAGTACCTGAAAATTCCTGTTAAAAATAATTCATGGGTTTTTAGATGGCATCTCTCTCAATCTCTAAGCCACTGCTTTTCATACCATTGCTGTGTAAGAGTACACCTATGTGTTAATCTGAGTTGACCAAAGGTGAAGAGGCCTGTTCAAATCTCAGAAGGAGTCCCTTGCTCCTTGTACATACATGTGCTGCCACACAACACTTAAATACATTTCTACAGACATTAAGAAATCTGTATTCTCAAAGGTATTTTTATTTTCTTACCTTGTCTCCTCTATCTGCCACCTTGCTAAGGTAGTCTTTCAATGACTGTATAGCATCCAGCAATGCTAGGCCCTCCTTCTGCCATCCCTCCATCACCGTTCTGGTCTGATGAACATTTTTCAGCTCCCTAAAACCAAAGGGACGTTCTGATAAGGCCAGTATTTTGCGGCTTTCCTCGTACACCATCGTCAGCACAGTCTGAGAAGCAAAAAACAAACAGTAATGCGCCACATTACGAAACAGGCATTGGCATGCTAATGGTGTCAGAGTGGGATGGGAGAGCACTAGACAACAAAAACAAGAAAGCTATCTGAGGCTGTGATACAGCTAAAGGCACACAAGTCTGCCCAGCTACTTGGTATGCTTAATAAACTAAGAGTACACACACACAAGAGTTGCCAGGGAATTTTTATCTCCTAACACCTGAGGTAAGTATAGTGGCCACTATGCTCCTAAATGCTGCATTCGCAATGCTCAAGTACAAATATCAAAGTCTGTCAGTGCACTTTACTGCTGTGTGCATCAGCACACTAATACACAATTAAGCCTAGGAAATGTACTTGGTATTTTTTGTTTCTGAACTATTTAGCTAACTTTCCTGGGGATAAATTAAATTCTATCAAGTCAGAAGCCATGCTACTAAACCTCAGTGATGCTAAAAAAGTGAATTATGTATTTAGACAGCCTTGGCTTAATTTAGCAGATTACGTACAAGTAACATAACCTAAAATATCATGCTTAACAATTTACACAGTAGAAATTGTTTCCTTTGACATTGTTAAACAAAATAATCTCTTCTAATTAAATTCCCTGTTTATAAATCATTACATCATGCACAGATGTTTCCTGGTCTCTTTTCAAGGAAGGTCACTAGAGATTTAAGTCCTCTTCCACATACAGCTCATTGGAAATATCCCAGCCTCGGTGTGGAATTGTTCCTCACTGCTACTCACTTTAACAACAACAACACAGAGCAATTTTCTTTAACTCTGGATATTTTTTTTGCCTTTGTACTTTCTTTGAAAGAGTTGCTTAGAGTTCCTTTTCCTTCACCGGAATCAAAATAGCGATTGTTTCAAGAGCCAACATTAAATAATGAAAACCTTTAATAAACTTTAACAAGAGAAAGATACTAAAGTGTTCAAACTCAATATTCTATACTGGAATATCCACTCAGATCTCACAGCCAGTGAAGTCTAGACTGATGAGCCGTAACAGAAACTAAATAAAAACCCTCTGTTGAAGATAAGATTAAATCCTTCCACAAAGTTTATGAAATAATGCTCTTTGAAAATCATTAACTTTTTAGATACAGAATCATAGAATGGTTTGGGTTGGAAGGGTCCTTTAAAGATCATCTAGCCCAAGCTCCCTGGCCACACTTTTTGATACTGACTAGGATGCAATCGGCTTTTCATTTTCACTGTTCCAGTTTTGATGTTCTGGTATACTTTTATTAATCATATATTACCTTCAGCTGTGGTGAAAGTATTTCCTTTTCTCTCATTGATTCCACAATATCCGGAAACATTCCACAGTACTGCAGATAAGCCATGAAACTAGTGTCTAGGTGGTCTGATGTTTGTAGCTCTTTCTTTAATTTAGCTGCCAAATTTGAGCAGGTATCTGAAGAAAGAGACAGCCCCCCAGCCCCACAAGTGTTACAAACATGAAAATAACTTGAAACCAGCATCACTGCTTGCAAAACAACCACATTTTTTCTCTGCTAGTATGAATGCAGGGTCAGCTGAAGTTAGTTGGTTAAGATTGGATATTATGAAAATTTTTTTTCACAGAAAGACTGGTCAGGCATTGGAATGGGCTGCCCAGGGACGTGGTTGAGCTGCCAACCCTGGCTGTGTTTGAAGGTCATTTGGACATGGTGCTTGGGAATATGGTTTAGGGGTGAACCTTGTAGAGTAGGGGTATCAGTTGGACTTGGTGATCCTGAGGGTCTTTCCCAACCTTAATGCTTCTGTGACTATGATAATCTCAACTAACTTCAGTAAAAACATTGTAAGTTGCCTTTGCCACCAGGGAAATAAGGATAGCGTTGCAGCTGTCAGGACTCGCTAAAACCCCACGCCTCCTTTTCAGTATATAAAGCTGAAAAGGTAAAACCAGATTTCCAACATCACAAATATACAAGTCTTTCTAAACAAGGAACCATCTGATAAAGGCATAGTTTTCAAGTAAAACATTTCCAGTAGAAGAAAACAGAAGAAAGGAAACATTTACAATACTTTTATACTGAGGTTAACAAGAGGTGAAGGGAATCTGCAAAGTTAAACTTACTGCTGCTATATCCATCACTCATCACATCTACAGCAGATGCTCTTGATCTTGCATCATCTTGTAAATCAGAAGGGGTTAAAGTGAGATTATCAGCTTCTCTCATCTGCTTGGAAATAATTTTTTGCATTAATTTAGTTTTCTAAATACAGCTGTACAGCCTCCTGCATTTATAACAACTTTGTTACTAGTGCAGATTTTAGTGAATGCCTACTTAAGCACAGTGTCAGAGATGGTAAGTACCGCAATGAATGCAACACTGGTGCACTTTAGAACCCTTTCCACCTCATTTCCCACCCCCTCTTTCTTAAAAAAACAAATACATATTTGTAACTAGTTGTCCTTCAAAAGCAAGGCACAAATACTGCAGCCAAAGAATAATTTTCTGAAGTACAGGCTTCTATCTTCCTGTGAAATGACACTGATACAATTTCTTTAAAAAACTTCCATTAGAAAATCCCCAACTACCTAATTTTGGACCAGTCTCTTCTAATACTCAATGAAAGATATTCTTAAGTGGAAAACTGTTCCAGTAAATTGAGTACCGTGGCAAGAAAAACATTTTGCAGATTTTGGCTCAGTTACTTGCACGTGAAGTATTATCTTATGTATGTTATTTCCATGTAGCATCACTGCTACAGTGCCAGGACTGGAAGCCCCCTCTTGAGAGCACAAGAGCAAGGGGAGACCTCATTGCTCTCTGCAACTACCTGAAAGGTGGCTGGAGAGAGGAGGGGGCAGCCTCTTCTCCTTGGTGTCAAGTGATAGGACTAAAGGTTTCAAGATCTGCCGGGGCAGGTCCAGGCTGGATATTAGCAAATATTTATTCAGTGAAAGTGTTGTCAAACATTGCAATGGTCTGCCCAGGGCAGTGGTGGAGTCACCATCCCTGGAGGTGTTCAAGTGGCATGTGGACCTGATGCTTAGGAACATAGTTTAGTGTTGACCCTGAAGTGCCAGGTCAAAGGCTGGACTGGATGATCATTGAAGTATCTTCTAACCAGATGTATTCTGTGATTCTGTAATAGTCATATTTTTACTGATGCCACATCAGCAGCGTTGAGATGTGCAGGACACAAAGCCTCATATAAGCAGCTTAGTGCTCCATTTCAGGCCTCAGAAGACTATTTTCAATTTTTTAGAAGCAGTGGTAAACAGCATTTTAGTACAGGTCAGAATTTGCTGTACTGTCTGACAGTGAGAGAGGAACTAATAATTGTACATCCGTACTGGATGTGGACCTACTGGTCATGGCATACAAGTTTCTACTGCTTGCAGGTAATGGTCCAACAATGATCTCAAGGGACAGAGCTGAGCAGTCTGTTTAATTTAAATGAAATCAGACATGAAATATAACTTACCAAAATCTTCTCCATATCTTGGTCATCGTCAAGAGAGTAGGTGCTTTCAGAGAAAGTTGGGGATTTTCTATCTACTACCACTGTTGCTTCCTCACTGCCATTTTCATACAAGTTAGAATATCCCAGGAATAGAGAATTATCTTCTTGCCCAGATGACCTGGTGTGCATCATTTCAAGATCTGTGCTTTCAGCTTCTGAAAAGGGTGTCAGGTGAAGCACTGGTCGTAGCTCCATGCTTGTATCTTGCTTTCTCACAATCTCAGGTGAGCCCCACGAAGCCATATTTGCAATGAAATTCTGGAAGTCTTCTGAAGTGTCTTTCTCTGTGTTTAAATTGTCTTTTGAAGATTCAGAAACCTGAGGAATTTCCAACATTTGCTGGCAATGCTTTTTCAAATCTTGCTCCTCCTTGCTGATCATGTCCAATTCCTGAGGTAAGATATTTTCTTGTGATTTCTTAAGCTGAGTTTTTGAATTCATATTGTGAGTCAAGTAAAACAAAACAAAATAACACATATTAAAAGTATTAAATACCATTGATTTTACAACTGAAATCCATACATTTTAAAAGGTCTTCTCAAATATAATATTATTCTCCAGTTTTATGTAAAAATGATCAGTCACTTTATTTCATATGTCAGCTACTCACTTGGGCAAAACAAACTTGGAGAAAATATATTTATTTCCTTTAGAATAGAATTGAATGGCAAGAAACAAAGGACAAACACTGAAAGAGATTCCCCCTCTCCATCCTTTTCTCCCCAGGCTCAATTTTGCTACTTCATTCCAAATTGCTCCATCTCCTTCCCTGCAGTGGATATCTGCTCTACAATAGTCTCTTCCTCACACCTTCTTCCTCATCTCAGTCCTCACTGCCTGTGCAGCATTTTGCCCTTTCTTTAATGTGCTTTCACAGCAATGTCACGCACATGACTAACTCACCACAGCCATTTTTATGCCACAATATTTATCTTCACCCTTTCTTACAGCACTAAGAAGGATAAATTATAAGGCTTTATAGAACACATATAAATGGGATCATTTTAAAAAGTAGATAATGCTGTTAAAAACTAAATCACATACCAGTTTTTTAGTAGGGGAAGCTGGTACTCTAAATGACTGATCAACATTTGCTTCCAGTTCTTCCAGTTTCTCCATTCCTTTCTGAAGATCTTCATGATTTCTTTCTCTCTGGTTGAAAGACTTGAGAGGATTGTTCTCTCCACAACCACACTGCTCCTTTGGCTTGTACGACTCAAGTTGTGAGGCAAGTTCTCCTCTTTCCAATCGTAAGGCTTCAAGCTCTTTCACATATGCCCCAATGTGACCTTTCAGCTTTGCAGTGCTACCTTGCAGTTCATTGATTTCTCTCTGATAAGCTACTTCTTTCTGTTTCAGTGCTTGAACCTGGGAACCAAGTTCAGAAACTTCTAACTGAAGATTACGAACATCTTGAGCCTGACTTGCATCTCTCTTTTCCAACTTGCTTTGCAGCTCTGCTGTCTTTTCTGTTAAATACTGCAACTTGGCTGCATCAGATTCTCTTTGATCTGCCATTGTCTTCATTTGCACATCTTTCTCCAGAATATGTGCATCTCTTTCTCTCACAGTATCTTCAAGTTCTTGAATTCGAGAAGAAGTTAGCCTTGCTTCAACCTCTCTCTGAGAAAAATGTGTTTGGAGAATGCTGTACTCCTCGTGAAGCGCATTGTACTGTGTTCTCAAAGAGGTTAGTTCTGCAAGAGACTGCTCTGATGACTCTCGTAATTTTTGGCATTTTTTCTCCAAAATTTCCACTTCCATGTTGAACTGTGATTCCTTCTCTTCCAGTTGCTGCTGCAGAGCTTCTCTAGCAGTAGAGACAAACTCTACTTCCTCCAGAAGTTCTCTCACTTTGGAAAGCAGCAGCGCATTTCTTCTGTTTGGATCAGTGTCACCCTGACAATCTGCAAGTCCCTCCCTCAACTCATTCTGAAGGTTTTCCACTGGCTTTCCCAATGCAAATTGATAGAGATCTTCTTGGTTATCACTAACTTCATGACATACTGGTCCAAATTGTGCCAGCTCCTTTTGAAGCTTCTCAATTACCCCATGGAGTTGCTCCACCTCTTCATCTTTGTCCTTACGCAGCCTTTCCTGGTCACCACGAAGATGCTCAACAAGTGATTTGAGTTCTTCAATCTCAGATTTTAGGTCTTCCACAACCTAAGCAAAAGGATATGGTCTGAGTATTACTGTATGTATGAAGAACTACTATTGCACATAAATTGTATTTTTCCTCCAAATCATGCAGGCATTAATTTACACATTTAACAACAGGAAGAACTGCACACTTCAGCTGGCAGCTATTCATAACACTGGCTACTTTCCTAAGGGAATTATCAAGTAGATTTCATTTACAGTATAATTCTGTACACTTAGCATCCTTCAAAATCAAACAATGAACACACAGCAAGGATTCCTACTTTATTCTCCAGAGTAGTCTCTAACTCATGCTGGAGCTTCTTCATCTGTTCATTCAAGTGATCAATTTCTTGATTCTTTTCTTCAAGTAGTGCTTGTGGGAGTGACAAAGCTGAGGAATCACTAATACCCGGGTCCTGATTTTGCTTCTCAGAAAGTTTTGTTAGATCCTCCTGATCAGGAAAAAAAAAGCCCAGTCTCATTAGAAAGGACTTCTCTCCCAACCTAATGGCAGAACAGAACCAAGAGCCTTATTTAAACATTCTCCTCCTTATTGTAATGCTAAAGAACTGAAGAACACAACTACAGCTACTTTGTTTAGATTTGTCCCACTGGATTAGATTGCCACAACATTTCCCAAATTTCAAGGTAAGAGGTGAACAATTCAGCTGTCAGGCTGACAACCAACCAGTTTTCTGATTTGCTGTAAAATGGAACTTTATAGTGTTTACTAAATGACAACACTGTAGTTCATAATCTGCTGGGTCTAGAAAAAAACCTTTTTATTTAAAGGGAATGACTAGAAAATATCACCATAAGAATGAATCTAGAGTATGGAGAAGGGAAGTGGGGGATGTGATCTACTACATTAACCAGCAATAACAACAATAATGCAATTTTCTCTTGACAAGAGAAACAAAGTATTTGTTTATAACATCACAAGATGAAGACCACAATACTCAAGGAAGGAGGTGTCTGAAGTGATAGCTGGTACATACTGAAGCTAAGGAAACCTACCTTCAAGTGTGCATTCTCCAACTGAAGCTGGCTGATGCTGGAAGTGCTAAGATTTTTTTTGCATCTCTAATTGCAAGTTCAGCTGCAATATCTCCTTGTCTTTACTGATCAAATCATCTTTGTATTGTTCTAGTTGGTCTAACAAGCTTGCAATCTAAAGAACAAAGAAAATGCATAGTTGTGACAATTAAGTCCTCTTATTTAAGCAGAAAAGATGAAACTTCATTCAATTGACTACTAAGAGCATGTAACTTCAGAAAATTCTATTATTTGAACTCGTTCTAATCTACATGAATAAAATACTTGCAACAAAAGAGTGAGAAACTCCTCACCTGTGAAACCAAAGTACTGCAAGAGCAGTCTTCTATTAAAAAAACCCTATCAAACCTCTTTACCTGTCTTTCCTTAGTCTGAAGTGCTTCCTGCTCTGCCTGTAATTGCTCCTTCAGCACTGGGGCAGAAGAACCACTATCCTCTGGTACTTTGTGCCGTGCTTCATCCAATTTAGACTGCAGGGCAGAGATCTGAATTAAGTTATTGTATTGTTGTTGCTGCAATGCCTCTTTATCCTGAAAAATACATTTTTTTATATGTTAGAATTAACTGTTGCCAATATACATACCCACCTAACCAAAATACTTCATCATCCCTGATAAACCCCAGCACAAAAAAACCTACACACAAGCCCTATAGCTTATAAACAGGAATTCAAAACCACTGAATGTCTTTAGCTTATGCGGGTTTTACCCTTTACTTTTTCTAACCCAAGTTTAACAACTTCTGAAAACTTAACATTCAGTGATATATTACACTTTCACAATTACAGTGCTTTATGTATTTAGAAGCTTGAACATCTTGTTCCTGCAGCCATTTTTAAAATTAAAAATAGCAATTAAACTAAAAAGAAAAAAATAGTTTAGACCACACCAGTCTCAAATCCTCAAACCTGACAGATCCACCACCACTACTTAACCAAGGAAAATTGCTAGAAGGACACAGAAGCATTTAGTTTAAGAAGATAGAAAAGGTTACTCAGAGATGTGGTGCTGAGGGACATGGTTTAGACTTAGTAGAATTAGATAATGGTTGGACTCCGTGATCTTAAAGGTCTTTTCCAACTGAAATGATCCTATGATTCCATGTTTAACATTCAATAACACTACCTTCTCAGGAAATCAAAGAAGCAGAAAAACAGCTCTGATCCATGCAAACATGACAAGTGTCAAAAAGCAGTCTCTAAGTAGGGCTATAATTTGTAAAAATAGAGTTAGTTTAAAACTGTGGCTGTGATGCCTACCATTAATACAACAGTTTAACTCAAAGAACACTAACACATTCACTGATTTCCCCCATGAAGATACTGTCCACAAAATACCACTTCCCTTTAAATAAGTAGTTTTAATTACCTGTTTTAATTCAGTTTTCATTTTCTTCATTTTTTCCAGTTGTTGTTCCAACTGCTGTACAGTCTTTGAGACTTCAGTACCGCTGCGCTCCAGTTCTCTTATCTGTGCCACCAGTTTTTCTATCTCTTTATCACGAGCTGTAATTTCTTGGTGCTTTTGCTCCTTTTCTAGTAACACCTTATTGTAATTATCTGTCTTCTCTTTTACTTCTGCTTGCAAATATTCTACCTATACAGAAATCAGGTTATACAGATATTCAGGCCATGTAACAATTTTCCAGTTGGAATCAGGAATAATTTCATGGCAAAGGAGGAAGAATTTTGCTGTGGACTAAACTACTGCTAAAATCCCAGAAGAAAGCAAAACTGGATGTGGACAGAAAGGATGAAAAAGTAACTTTCTGAAATCTTGTTTTCCAAATGCAGCAGATCTTAAATGCACACTTGATTACTCTCTCTTAATGTGTCCTTCTTACAAAGTGCTGGATGAAGATGTACTTTCAAGGCTCAGAGGTTTGTTTGAGTTTTGTTGAAGACTTAAAAAGCCCTCCACGAATTATTACTAATAGCATTAGATTCTGCAACCTCAGAACCCTTTTCTGTTACTCAAGGAACTCCACTTTAAAGGAATATACCATGAATTGTAAGATAAATATGCAACAGAACATACTCAAATGTCTGCAAATCAGAGAGACTTACAGTAGTCAACATTAAACTGTTGTTCTTTTTTCAAATGAACTCTCTTAAATATGAATAAATTCAGTATTTAAACTTGCAGAGATCCAATCATGCACAGAGCTGCAGGAAAACTGTCACTCATTCATCCCAGTAATTAACGTGAAGGCAAGGCTAGGAACTCTGGTGGGTAACACAAGCAGGAGAGAACCAAGTGTGACAGACAAACTGCACTGGAAGTGATAGTTATTAAGCACAATGAAAGCAAGCTGAGGTAGGAAAGCAACAGGAAACCTTCTAGAGAAGAAATAATTTCATCAATCAAGGCAGATCAGATTTTATAAGATAAATGCCTGAATTTATGCAAATTCCACTATAGTATTACACAGTAAAACCTCTTCGTAATATGGAGCTTTACGTCTTCAAATACTGTAGAGATTAATACTAAAGCAGAAAAACACCCTCCAGCAAAGTACAGAAGAACAGACTTAAGGTAGTCAAATTATTAAGCATGGAGAGTATCACAGACTAGTTAAGAATACCAAAAGTGATTAACAATAACATTTCAGCTGCTTACAGGCACATGTACTTTCCTTAATTAGGTAGATCTCTTATTGTCTTTTCATTTCATCAGGGAATTAATCAACTGCCACACATAACAGGCTTTACATTAAAGCTTTTCAGTATAGAAAAGTCTTTAAGTTGTTTAATACTTTCTAATGCTATAAAATTTTGGCATCGTAATTCCAGAAATTATGACATCTTACACATGAAAATAGTGGGGTCTAACCCCACATTGCTAGAAAGCCAGTGCTGCAATTCTGTGGCTAACAAAACACTTTCACAACCTACTCACAAATGTCACTTGCTTAGTTATCTTCCTTGTGTGTCTTTCTCAAATTAAGTTTGAACCCCTTCTGAAAGAGCTTGCAAAGTTACTGCAGCTAGCCTTAGTTTTTTCAGACATTCCTCTTTATTAAGCCACAAACACACTAGTAACTGTCACCACTGTCCTGGGTTTGGCTAGGATAGGGTTAATTTTCTCACGAGAAGTTGGGAGCCAGCTGAAACAGCTAATGGCCTATCCTATACCATAATAGCATCATGCTCACTATAAAAGGAGAGGGCTGACCCGGGCAGATGCAGCAGGTTTTTGGTGTCAGGTGAGTAGGTGATGTTTTGTATCACTCACTTTATATACTGGAGCACCTCTCCTATGAGGACAGACTGAAGGAGTTGGGCCTGTTCAGTCTGGAGAAGAGAAGGCTCCAAGGTGACCTCATTGTGGCCTTCCAGTATCTGAAGGGGGCCTACAAGAAGGCTGGGGAGGGACTTCTCAAGACATTAGGTAGTGACAGGACTAGGGAGAATGGAATGAAGCTGGAGGTGGGGAGATTCAGGCTAGATGTGAGGAGCAAGTTCTTTACCATGAGAGTGGTGAAGCCCTGGAATGGGTTATCCAGGGAGGTGGTTGAGGCCCCATCCCTTGAAATGTTTAAGCCCAGGCTGGATAAGGCTTTGACCGGCCTAATCTAGCGTAGGGTGTCCCTGCCCATGGCAGGGGGTTGGAACTAGACGATCCTTGTGGTCCCTTCCAACCCTGACTGATACTATGAACTTCATTAGTATCATTCTTATTTCTGTTTTTTCCCACTTCAGTGTATTATTCTATTAAACTCTTCTTATCTCAACCCATGGAGCTTTGTATTTTCCTCATGATTTTCTTTCCCATTCCACCAGGGCATGAGGTGGAAGTCACCTTGTGAGCAGCCCTGTGGGACTCTGCTGCTGGCTGGGTCTAAACCATGATATCCACATTTTGGGTAGAAAGCAAGCTGTGGCCCTAACAGTGTGACATATCTTGAATAACCTGACATGTATCCTTCAGCCCAAATCTGTCACAGAGTTACACCTTCTGGGTATAAACAGATCTTCAACAAGACATGTGGTCCTGAAAATAGAAAACTTTGCCATTCTTTTTCTGACCCTTGCCACAGCATAAGTAACACCACGCAGGCTACATGTGTGATGAACTCAGAAAATATTAATGCCAAATAACGATGCAGAATGTAATCACTCTCCTTCTTAAGAAGACTAACAAAGTCCTATCAGAGGTTGCAGAAGGTAAATGACCATCAAGTGCCCTCCAGCATGCACATTTCACTCTCTCAAAGATTCAGCTAATCCTACAAGATTTGCTTCCATAACAAAGGTGCACAATTTCATAAACTGCATATAAATAAACAGAAGGAAGCTAAATCGGGTAGTACACACATTAAAGTGTTGTTAAGAGCAGGGCCACAAACCAAAGGTGAAAACAGAGTGTATCACTGTAATTCCACCATCTTTGTTTTGTACTCCAACCCTCAACTTCTCCTTTCACGCCAAAAGCTCTTCCAAAGTAAGTTACTGTCTGTAATATATCTGAGCAATAAACCAAGGGAATGAAGCACTTAGGTACAGGAAATTAAACTAAAAGCAGTTCTTTACTCCCTAGAAGAATTCTGCCACCCTAAGAACATCTATCCTTATCTTCAAGTTAAGCTGAAGCACCACTGACTTATCAAGGGCAGGAGAAAAATCTGAAGCAGATCCAAGCAATAGAAAGGTTTGAAAGGAAAAGGAAAGTTAGAGATGTTCATGCTGTTTTCCATACCTGCAGAATCAATTCATAGTTCTGTATAATGTGAGAGAAAAAAAAACAACAAACCAAACAACAAAAGCAAAGGTTAGTCTTTGAAACCAAGCATCAAACAAATGAAAATGTCCAAAAAAGGACTATTTATAAACTTCAATTGGACAAAGCATGCAAAGAACATTATTACAATTATTATAGCTGGAAAAACTAACCACACTTAGAACCCAGAAGTCAACCCTCAGATGTGCTCTGTCTTGCTCTCCTCAATTAATTTAAACCAGACTCATAGGCTGTAAAACCTTACTGTAATACACATACTACATTTCTTTCCTCCTGCGTAAGAAACAGTGTCAGTACACTCTCGCTGCCTAAATACAGCCCAGGCAGCTGGGAAAAAAGCTGATTTCTGGGTGACAGTGGAGGGAAAAAGCCCAATTCTTTCAAGAGCCAGTCCCCCAAGACAATAAAGGCTTTGGTATTTAATTGCAGTAAACAAACTTCTTTTGCTACTAAGTGTGATTTTACTCACCGTATACTCTCTGGGCTCTCCTGAAATCTGTGACTTTGATGAAAGTTTTAACTGCTCTTCCAGCTTCTGAATTTCCTGCTGAAAATCATCACGCTCATGTTCCCTTTCTATAGCTTGCTCCTGTAAACCCAGCCAGAGATGATGAAAATATTTGTAAAGAATATTGAGTACAAGAAAAAATTGGGGTTTATTTCTGCAGTGAAGAAACTATGCTTAAAAATAATTAAAATCTTGAAAGCACAGCTAAAATTACAGGTAAAGAAAAAACAAACTTTTTTTTTTTTTTTTTCACTCCAATGCACATACAAACTACAATTAAAGCAATTAATAAAAACTTTAACATTATCCTGCAATAATACTACAGAAAGGCAATTAAAAAACTACTTTTTTCTTCCCCCTTTAATACTAGAATATCAATGTCTTAACTTCAAACAAAAAGGAAAGTATCCCATTTTTTGGAACCATCTTCAAAGTCTCAATCACAAACTAGGAGAATAATCTATCATCTCCAAAAGCATGAAACAGTGGTAGTGAGCTTGCTTACATCCATGAATTGCCGCTGGTTTTTAAGTTGTTTTTCAAGAACCTGAATTTGCTGTTTTAATTCAGCAATCTCCAATAACTGTGTAGCCAAGTCCTGATTACTGTGCAGCTGTTCTTCCAGTTCCACCTCCAAAACTTTCATTTGAGAGCGTAGGTTGGAATGGTCCTTTTCTGCCTGACGCTGAAGCTCTAACTTCTCCTTTGCTAGAGATTCTACTTCCTTGAGTAGACCTGAATAAGAACACAAAACCAGCATCGGTTGTCAGTGTGAGGCACAAAAACCAAACTGTGTTTAAGAGGAGATTAAATTCAGGTACTTCAGACAGCATCAAAACCAAAGGGGGGGGGGGGGGGGGGGGGGGGGGGGAAATTCCTGAGATGGTCTGTAAGAGAAGCCTGATATGTGACTGTCCATTGTGTGTCTGGAAGTCATCTCTGGTACAGACTACTGTGTTATGTAGTAAAAAAGGACACAAGGCATCTGTTCTCAATCCCAATGTGAATTCTGGTTGGAGATATTCTGGGCACATAGAAAGCTTTCACTGTCACTCCTGAAAATCTCACAATTCCAGAAAGACTCCTCGCACCTGACCAGGAGTCCTTCAGATTCCCTCCCAAGATCCTTGCCCTCTCAACCCTGGTTCCACATTCTTCTTGCCCCAGAGGCTCTTTCCAAATCACAGCAGATCCTCAGTCCTCCAAGTTCACTCCATTCCACATGTTCGCTGTCCCTAAATTTAAGCCTCACATCCAATTGTCAGTCAATTAGTCTCTCCTTCCCATCCTTCTAACTGCCCTATCCCAGGTATTCTATCCTAAATCTTTGCCATCCCTTCCTTCCTGATTTCTCATCCTTAGATCTTCTAACATCCAGTCTCAAATCACCCTGTTAATTACTCCTCTGCTTCTTTCCATGCTGGATGCTGCTGTTGACCCCTACACTGAGTTAACACCTAGTCCATCTTTTCAGTGGCCACCAGTGCTTAGCCCTCCCCCAAAAAACTGGCCGCTATAAGAAAGCAAAGTTAATCTTTTTCTCTGAAGCTGAATGAGGATTAAAACACAGGGAAAAATCATCATGCTTACAGAAAATTAGTCTGGTTTTGACACAACAAAGGCAAGAAACAAGTGGGGAAAAGATGGAACATTTTCCTATACACACTGCATACTGCAAGTATGAAAATGTACACAACTCAACACTATCAAGAGCTAATTGATACCTACAAACTGTTAGATGCACTGAATACGCTGTTCAGGAGACCCAAATGGAGACTCTAATGGAAATGCATTTGGAGTAAAACTATTTTAATGTGAATATAGGTAAGTAACTTGAACAAGGAAATAAAAGTCTGGGTATGTGATATTTAAAAGCAAAGTCCTGCAAGAGCTCATTATTTTACTTTTCAAATTTTTAATTCTTCATCCTAAATGCTTTCAGTCATAGAGGAAAAGGGAAGCTTATTATTTCAACAAAGACTTCAACTACTCATCCAATTTAGTTCTCAGAATGGTACCATTCACTTTTCCAAGCATGATCAATTCAATCTACATGATTTCTGACTTAACATCATTTTAAACTGCTGCTACAAATCTTCAGAAGCAAAAGCGATACCACAGCTTCCTGACAACATCTTTTCTAGTGCTTCACTACCCACAAGTACTTAATTAGATTTCTAGACACCTTAAAACAAGCCAAGAAACACAAACATTTTTACATCCATGCTTAAGAGGGTAAGTGTAACCAGCTCAGAACAGTGCAAGAGCATTTATAGTAAACTTCATCACTGCAGTAAGGACAACAGAACATAGTGTGCATGGACTATGGAGTCTCTGTCTCTGGAAATGAAAGAGGCTGGACAAAGAGAAGCTGGACTAAACCAGCTCTCAAGATCCACAGCAGACCTGCGATTCTGATCTAGTCACCCATTTCTCCTACTGCAGCAACTACACTCTCTGCATCAAGACAACATTAAAATATGCAAGATAGAACTAAAAGGTTAATTGAGCAAAAGAAATCCGAGCAGGTGGAACTGTACCACATTCTTTAACCACTTGTTAGATTTGCTAAGCAAACAGACACAAAATTGCTTATCAGCCACCTGAATTCTTCATTCCATGCATAGCACAGATGTACTGTGCTGATGTACACAGAACACCTGAAGGGAAAAATAAGTAAATTGTTTTTCAGTCACTTTAGGCTATGTCAAGCCCTGCCCTCCCTGGCAGATGGGTACACTGGCACCAGGCTTCACCAGCCATTTAAAGTTTGCTATTGGTCAATAAATACATATCACAGGATTAATAATGGACTGTGAGGAAAAGCTGCAGGTACAAACAGACTACCTATTTCAAAACCCTCCAGCTCTGGCAAGTACTTTCTGCCTTTGAGTGCCTACCCAAAACTACATTCCGACTATATTTCATTCCATGCACTTAATTTTGCAAGTTCATAACTACCAAGGGTGATATCTCAGATGTCTGCATAATAACAACTGAAATTTCTGTGCCAGGCTCCCTGCTTTTTATAGCACAGTGCTAAATAACCACATCAACTAAGCTCCAAGTTTCCTAATTAAATGTTCATTGAGTTGTGCATGTAACTCAAGCTCTGCTCAGAATGCATGCAGGTAAATGAAGGACTCCCCAAAGCATTTTCTCTCACAACGCACTTGGAGCCTTCATGACATGCAACGCAGCAAGTTACTGAAAGCTGAAACTCACAGCCCAGAAAAAAGCCAACAACAGCGTGAATTTCACTAGCAGATTGAATCCCAGCCATAGGTGCACAACAGAGAAGTTGCTGTGTTTAGGAAATGGGAATAAAATTGCCCTTTTCTGTATTTGCTTATGCATGGTGCACAGAGGAGGACAGCCACAGGAAGGGCACATACATAGACTGACCCCTTGAGACAAGAACTATTGCTTTTGTGAAAACCAGCACAGAATTTTTTCCTTCTATATCCTCAGTAACATGGTCATGAACATGGTCATGGGGTGGATCTAGGGCTCTAGCACTAGAGTTGGCAGGGCTCATTAGGAGGGCTTTAAACTAGGTTTGAAGGGGGTGGGTGATGAAACCAGTCTCTCTGGAGAGGAGAGAGAGAGAGAGAGACATAAACTAGAGCTAGATGAGAAATCAGCAGCCCAGCTGAAGCGCATGTACACCAATGCACGCTGTATGGGTAACAAACAAGAGGAACTGGAAGTCTTGGTTCATCAGGAAAACTATGATGTAGTTGCCACTACAGAAACATGGTGGGACAATTCACACAATTGGAGTACTGCACTGGGTGGTTACAAGCTCTTTAGGAGCAACATGCGAGGGAGAAGAGGAGGAGAGGTGGTCCTGTATATTAGGGAATCTCTTGATGCCACAGAACTTGAAGTTGAGGATAAAAGGATTGAGTGCCTGTGGGTTAAAATCAGAGGGAGGGCTAACAAAACTGATATTCTGGTTGGAGTCTGTTATAGACCCCCCAACCAGGATGAAGAGGTTGATGAAATATTCTACTGGAGGCTGTCTCAAGATCATCAGACCTTGTCCTTGTAGGCAACTTTAATCTGCCAGACATTTGCTGGGAACTTAACTCAGCAGAGAGGAGGCAGTCCAGAAAGTTCTTAAGAGTGTATGGTGGACAGCTTCTTGATGCAGCTGTGAAGTGAGTCTACAGGGGTCAGGCCCCACTTGACCTGCTGTTCTCAAATAGAGAAGGGCTGGTGAGATGTGATGGTAGGAGGCTGTCTAGGGTGCAGCAACCATGAGATAGTGGAGTTTTCAATATGCAGGGAAATAAGGAGGAGCAGTAACAGAACCCTGACTTTGGACTTCTGGAGGGCAGACATCAGCTTATTTAAGCAATCAATTCGGAGAGTACCCTGGGCAGCAGCCCTTAAGAACAAAGGGGGCCAGGATGGTTGGACCTACTTCAAAGAGCAGCTCTTGAAGGCACAGGATCAGGCTGCACCCATGTGCCGAAAGATGAGCTGCCGGGGAAGGCAACCAGCCTGGACGGGCAAGCATCTCTTGAAGGAATTAAGGGGAAAAAAGAGGATGTGTCGCCCTTGGAAAGGGGGGGGAAGCAACTCGTGATATGTTTAAGGATGTTGTTAGATCAGGTAGGAGAAAAATTAGAGAGGCAAAAGCCCAATTAGAATTTAAACCTGGCCATTTCTGTAAAGGATGATAAAAAGCATAAGGGTGATAAAAGGCTCAGGGGAGACCTTATTGCTCTCTACAACTACCTGAAGGGAGGTTGTAGCCAGGTGGGGGATGGTCTCTTCTCTCAAGCAACCAGCACCAGAGGACACAGTCTCAAGCTGCACCAGAGGAAGTTTGGGCTTGAGGTGAGGAGAAAGTTCTTCACAGAAAGAGTTGTTGGCCATTGGAATGTGCTGCACAGGGAGGTGGTGGAGTCACCATCCCTGGAAGTGTTCAAAAAGGGATTGGATGTGGCACTTGAAGCCATGGTTTAGTTAGGCATGAGGTGTTAGGTGATGGGTTGGCCTTGATAATCTCTGAGGTATTTTCCAACCTTGTTGATTCTATGATTCTACATTGATGGCTTCTTCAAAAGCTTCAAAAGGAACACTATTGCTTTCTGAAGAACAAAGTATTGATAAACCTGAAATAAATGGTCAGTCACTGCAGACAGAAATGCAAGTTAATGGAAAAAGTAATTAGGCTAACAGATTTTATGTGGAATTGAAAATGTTTCCTAGACAGCAAGTAAAAAAATTTGGTAATCTCAGTAATGTAATGTGTTCGAGCAACATCCTTTTTTTTAAGTACACGTACCCTAAGCATTTAAATAAATGTCAAGTAACATACACAACCATTAAAACACAGATTTGTTTCTTTGTGGGGACAAATCTGCTATTTTATATATGCTAACTTGCATCATGCAATTCCATTTTGGTAATGTCTCCAGCATAGTCCATCCTGCTCCTAAGCTAATCAATTAGCAAATGCTGAGCTCCATTCTAAGTGCATTTGATTAGCAAGGCCATTCTACTAAAATTAGTACTTCATATCAAACAACGGAGGAGGCATCAGCTTTTGAAGGAGTAAGTCATATCAATGAACTCAAAACAACATCATTATTATTTATTATATTTTCCAAATAATACAACTCATTCCAAAACAGAGGAAGAGTACTGCAGATGGCTGGGGATGTTTCCCTTTCATTGAGTGGGCAGCTGCAAATTTCAGGACAGTGAGGTGGTTACCAAAAGTATGTTCAATAAAAAAAGGTGTTTGAGGGAGACCTGAAGGGACACAAGAAATGAAGATAGAGTAATGTGCAAGAAAGCCCTGTGCAGCTTTTTAATTCTAACTGGAATTTACCTAGATAATCTTTTTATTCACCTGAGAGACTTCATTTATCCAGCTCATGCCCTTTAAGGGAAAAGAAATTACTAGAAGCAAGAGAGACAGTATATATGCAAGACAGCACATGTTCAAGTACATGTGCGCAAGACAGCACATCTTCAAGTACGTGTGCTCATAGAACTAATCTAAAAACCAGCCTGCCATCTACAAATTTTGCTTCAGCATTAGAATTCCAAAGACAGTGTAGACCTCTAGAGATCATTCTTGCTCAGTTGACAGCCGGCTGAACATGAGCCAGCAGTGTGGCCAGGTGGCCAGGAAGGCCAACGGCATCCTGGCCTGCATCAGGAATAGTTTCATCTTTCCTAACTAGTCTTCTTTAGCATTCCACTTTCCTCTTCCTTTTTTCTGATTTAACTATCCATTCAATTATATCCTCTAGTCTCCCTTAAGACTTCCTTCAGTTCTTGCTGTAGTTTTTTTAGCTCTCCATTTTATACCACCTCACAGCAAGCTTAATAACCCACTCCATCCCCTCAAAAGAAAAATTAAGTCAGCAAACACAAAAATAACGGCACAACGCACTATAAGCCAAATGGCACAAAACGTTATTTGTTTTCCTTTAAATATTGATCAGTGTATTGAATATTCTTTGCTTTAGTTGTGGGTTTTGGGGTTTTTTCCTCCATGCATCACAGAAGTGATAAGATTTTTTGCCAAGATATTCATAATTCTGGTAATTTGTTTGGTCTATTTATTAAGTACTATTCCTCTTTGTCAAAATAAAACCAAACCTATCAATTCATTCACTCAGTATTACAGCAACAGACCAGGGGGAAAAAAAAACACACTCATAATTACAAACCTGAACCTTCTTTCTGTGCTGCATTAGCAACAGGTGTTCCTAGAAATCAAAACACAGACAGACAAGAATAGGACATTGTGATCCATTTCTTCTAAATCAAAGAAAATGAGGTGGGGGAGAGGCAAGAAGCACACAAGAGCTGCCGAAGAATGATACAGTAAGGCTGAAAGTCAGACAGGACTCTACATACAACAGAAACTTCTAAGAACTAGAGAGATAATTACAAAATCTAGACCATGTTCAAATACACCCTTCCTATAGAATTTGGTTCCATAACCTGAAACCTATAATCTTTAAATTCCTCTACTACTGACAATAGAGAAATCTCATAGAAAACTCATCCTTGTGGTCTGTATTTCTGACCTAAGCACACACTATTTGCAACTACCTATAATTTAGTCTGCTCGGACAGCAAAGATCCATGCAACATAGCTGAAGGTGACATAGCCAAGGGTAGCATAATGTTGGCTTTGGCAGAAAAGCAGTGATCTCCAGTGACAGAATTGCTACTGGAAGATGATACAGAGAAATTAATTTACAGAAGTACTACAATGACATTAAGACTGCAAATTCAAGAAGTCAAAACTATATAGTGCTTTTTAAATGATTCACAGATTCATCAGCAACAACCAGTATAACCTAGTCTTGAGTTCCTGTATACTGCAAGTCATATAACATCCCTAAATAACCTCTGTGAATAAAAAAAAAAAAAAAAAAAAAAAAAAAGAAGGAAAATCTTACATAAACCAGTTATATTACACTGGGGTTCTTCAAGGTCTTCATTAAAACACTACTGTTACTCCTAAAATGTGTGCTCCTTCATGTGCAGTGTGAGTTATCACAGCACCAACTTCCACTCATTGAGTGGTACTAGACTCCATCCAGAATGTTGAAGATCCCCTTTACTACTCTACTTCCTTACACATGATTCCTGTGGTCAGCTTACATCGTATCACATGCTCTGTGGAGTCGAGGGAGTGATGGAGTAGGGGAAGAAGTTAGAGCGCTTATTTACACTTGCTTATCTGAGTTTCATTTGATATTTCACTTGCAGTGAGTCACCCTTTAAAAAGAAGTTTAACATACCTGTCCTCACCTTATTCTTTCCAACAGCGCTACCTCATTCAGCCTGTTCAACCTATGTTCTTTCCTTTAAAAGCCTAAACAGACTCTGAGCTTGACCATTAAAATCTTTCCAGTCACCCTTACTGATCACGTATGTGAGTTTTGACAAGACAAGGCTGCGCAGCAGGGGAAAAGCTTGTGTATGAAATTAAGTACCCATCAACACCACAATCTTCCAAGAATATTTTGTTTCTCCTGTTGTTATTAAGCTATCACCTTATTCTTGGAACCAGTCAAAAGCCTTGAAACCCTAACTCTTCTCTTTGACTGCAGTGTAAAATGACCAGCGTTTCAGTTGCTATCTAGGTTCTAATGATCTGTTGCAACTAACTACTTGTAGTTAATACATGCCTCTTATTTTCTCAGACATTTTAATTTAAGCATGAAACTTCATCAGTACTCTTCACTAACAGTACTATCACCTTATAAGCAAGGATCAGTGGCTTTATTTTATTTTCTGCTTTTACAAAACACCCTGCTAACCTCTATACCAGACTGAGCTGCTCAGCGGGTCATATGTTACAGAAACACATTGCAGCATGCCATGACTGGAGACAATTTTGTTTACCATTAATAGTATTCTACCTACTCCTCACCAAGAATTGCTTGCTCCTGGGTTAGCTCCTGGAAGCGTTCACGCATGTTCTCCAGCTCCACAACCAGGCGACGTTCAGATTCCTCTTTCAGATTCAAGGCCTCTTCTAATGCAGCTTTTTCTGTAACATAGCCTTCAATAATTCCTAAAAGGCCAAGTCAGAATGCAAATAAAGCAACAGGCAAATTCATCTTTGGAAAGAAAAGCATCTTGAAAACACAAGTAAATGCTTTTTGGCAAACAACGGAAGGTGACATAGAAATGGAAAAGGGCAAATCCACTGAAATTTACACAGTAGCTAGGCTTTTTGAGGTAACTTACAGAGTAAAATGAACCAGTTAATGTATCCCAACAGATTTTATGAGGCTGCCATGTCTTAAAATGTTTCCAGACATATAGAATGGGTATAGGCTCAACAGGCTTGATGGCCTCTTAACATAGCAACAGCTTGACAACTGCTTCAGGGGGCTGAGGTGCAAAGAATCTCCAGAAAGTAGATCAAAACATTAGACTCAGAGTCCATGAAATCCAGGCATGATTCACAGAAAGAAGTGAAACAGGATCTTGGAAAGACTAAATAAGCCTTAAGGAGCATGACTGAGGAGTGAAAAGCAGATGCCACAAGGGCATTCTCAGGAGAGAAGCTCAACTTTAAGGACACAGAAGCTCTTGAAGATTCTCCTACATAAAGGCGAAAACCATGGGTCATAAACCTCACAGAGGGGAATCAGACTGACAACAAGCAGTCTGTGATAGTTTTGAGATCAACAGCCTCAGCCTTTTTGTTCCCTGTTAGAGAATCCCTTTATGCCTGCACCACCAAGAAAGACTGCTCCAGCTCATGCTGAATCTCTCTATAAATCAAATAGGTGATCTGGTTTACACTGAGAGCATATAATATTTTCAACAATCCAAGCTCCCATGTTCAGATGTGCAGGAATGCAAATTGCTGGTTTTAAAAATACAGTATTTTCCACACACAGTCAATGGTGTGAACTAAGTACTACTCTCATACATACCCCAGGGAAACAAAGGAAGAGAATTAATTAACATTTGCAAGAGAAGATCTATGCTTCAAATAACTGGAATGGACCATGAGGACTCTAAAATCTCTATTCATTTCATTTTCTTACCCTCTGCTTTATGAAGTTCTAGTTCCAGCTGATTCCTGGCCTCACATTCCTTGCTGAGGCACTTCATTAGTTCCTGGTGCTGACTAACCACTTGGGCAGTTTCCTGATTTCGGCGGCCAAATTCTTCTTCAAACCGTGCCTGGTTTTCATGCATTTTCTCCAACTGAAAAAAAACCACAATCATTTTCCCTAGCATTGCATGTGCCAGGTAATAACACTACAAACACTGAAACAATACCTCTCTATTTTTTATATTTTTATCAATTAAGGAGCAAGTTTTGAAGTTTCAGTTTAATACTAGGCTGATTTTTCCCAAAAGCTCTGGACACTTGGGGAGTCCCTGTACTCACATACCTGTATTTTTGCCACAAACCTTCTGTAGGTACATAAGTTTCGTTACTGTACATAAAAAGAAGAGCCTCCCTGTTGGTTAAACTGTTCAGCTTAACATACTCCCGAGTCACTTAAAATTCAATGCATCCTTACACTTCAATTGAAGAGATCTGGCCACATCTAAGATACAGTGAAGACAACACATCATTAAGTTTCCAAGGCCCCAGCTCTCTGAGACAATGCATCCTGCACTCCTACCTGTAATGTCTGGAAGTCAGATGAAAGGAACAGAGAAGCTCCATTCCCATTTAGTTTATATTTAGCCTGTCCTAGTGGACAGAACATTTCACATCTGTAAGCAAACTTTGCTTGAATGCGACTGATGAAGGTGAACTAGAATCTAGATCTGCCACAGCTTGGGTAAGTCCTTTAACCACCAGTTAGCTATGGCATCAGCACCAAAAGCACCAATTTAATTCATTCTAGGGAGGCTTTTTAAAGATGGTAAATATGCATTTCACACAACCTCTGGGTTGCACAAAATACGTGATAAGAATATGAATTTCAGACATATTCCTTCCCTTCACGTTTTCTCTTAAACGATGTGCTTTCTTACTCAACAAACTAATGGCTGTAGCACTAAATTCAATCCTCTAAATGCATTGAGTATTCAGGCACCCACCTCAAGTTAGCAACTTCTCAAAGCTGAATGCTTAGACATTGCAAAACTCAAAATGGAAATACTCTAATTTTCTTTTACAATATTGGGTACAGCTCCTTTTAACACAATTAAACAGCATGTAATTAAAAGGCATTCGCTTGCTGATATCTACATGTTCTCAAAACATTTTAACGTGGGAAAGCTGTCATGAACGTGCTTATCAATGCTGAAGGACTGATGTAAAGTGCAACAAAACTTAATTCTTGGTCTCCTGAAGTTACCAAATGCATCTAAAATCCCAGTTGAAACCTACTTAAGGCAACCAACTTACTATCCTCCTACAGAATTTACTAGAATTTAAAAAATTTGTTTAAGTCTCATTTGTAAGAAATGACCAAAGAAGGGTAAAGCCTTCACTGTAAGAAGTAGGGGGTACACACGTGATTCCATACTGATATCTTGCCATGCGTTCAGAAAAAACCTCTTTCTTTTCAGTAGTCAGTCCTACAGAGTGCTAAACATGCAAGCCTCAAACAGATCTCACATTTTCAGTATAATTACACAAAATTTTACTTGTTTAGTTGATTCTGTAACCATTTCCAGAAGTCTCTCCACTGCAGTGCGCAAACGCTGACAGATTTTCTGTATCACTTCTTCACTTTCACAGGCCAGTTCTGGCTTTGTAAAAACACTTTCACAAAAGTGTTGGCTCAACTCAGACCCCTCATCAGTCACTGAAGACAGCTGGTTGCATTCTGTGAGACTTTCGTCAAGCAGCTCATCTACTGAAAACAAAGGAGCTATTTAAAACACAGAAAAATGACACATCACTGGCCACCAAGACAACCACCAAATCAGACAGTGATGCTGGTTGGTCCTGAAGAGGTATCACAAGGTGTAAAATTTTACACATCAGTAACTTAATGCTGAAAACTGAGACAGTCTTTCACAATGCTTAGAATTACTGCACTGTGTATCAGGGCCTGAAACTCTGCATTAACCAAGTTACAGAATCACAGAACGTTAGGGGTTGGACAGGACCTCAAAATATCATCTAGTCCAACTGTCCTGACAGAGCAGGATCACCTAGAGTAGGTCACACAGGAACATGTCCAGGAGGGTTTTGAATGTCTTCAGAGAAGGAGACTCCACAACCTCTCTGGGCAGCTGTGCTGGGTTACACCCATCCGGGGGGGGGGTTGCAAGAGCCCTGCTTCTCCCAGGGGACAAAAGAAACCTGATCCAGGTGGACTTGGCTTCCCCCTCCCATAAGGAGGGGTCCCCCAGGTCTAAGGTGGTCTGTTCCTCTCCCCTTTCCTGTCCAGCAAGACTATAAAGGGGGAGGGCGTGGCAGCCATTCTCTCTCTTTGCTCCTGCCTCGCCTGTTCAAAAGGACCCACAGCTTCTGCTAGCCTCCTGGTTCTGCCCCATGGTTAGGCCTGATCTTCTCCCTGCTGCATCCACACTTCTCTAAAGGATGATAAAAAAATCCACATACATCGAGGGAGATACAAGTCCATCCAAATTTAGTTCTGTATGTTTTCCTATTCATCCTTATTCCTTACCCTTGCAAATGCTCCCTCTTATTGCTATATATACATTTTGTTAAAAAATTTACTTCTACTTCCAAACCGACTCCAGATTATTTTTTGGTTGGTTTACCTCCAGTCTCTTTGGGGGTGGGGGAGGATTTCTCGGCTTCTTGCTACCATCTGAGCTCTTAAACTCCAGTTAAGGCTCAAACCACTACAGCGGCCTGTTCCACTGTTTTGTCATCCTCACAGTGAAAAAGTTTTTCCTTATGTTTACATGGAGCCTCCTATGCTCCAGCTGGCACCCACTGCCCCTTGTCCTATCATTGGACATCACTGAGAAGAGCCTGGCTCTGTCCTCTTGACACTTGCCCTTCACATACTTATTAATGAGGCCACCTCCCAGTCTCCTCCAAGCTAGAGACCCAGCTCCTTCAGCATTTCCTCATAACAAAGATGTTCCACTCTCTTAAGTTTACCTTGCCTGCTTTATAAACCATTCAAATTTTTCCAGCAATATCTTAGTAGTTACACTATTAACATAACTGCAATGGAAGAGCACTGATAGACAGTATCTTAAGTGCAGATGAAGTTTGAAAAATACATAGAAAACATTGCAACAAGTAATATCCCCTTTCTGAACCTCATCCATGTAAAAGAAAATGGTGTTTTTCAAGAATGCGAACTGACAACATCCAGTGATGCAGATATGTACTCACCTTCTTCTAGGTGATGTTTTTCTTTGGCTTTGAAATACTGCATGAATCTCATTTCTTCCATAATGCTGGAGATTTCTGTAGAATCTCCAGAAGTCAGACTGTCATCAAGGCAAAGACCAATCTTGCTACAGATAAGGTCCTCAACAGCTACTGTGGCCTTCACCAGCTCCATAAGCAATTTCAAAACATTCTGATAAGATTCTTGCAGCTTTTTCCTAGGGAAAAAAAGCATAATGAACGCTTAAAATCATGCATGCACTTAATTTAAAAGGCAGTTGGAACCTACTGAAAATCCCACAGTGTAAAATGGGTATTTTGCCACAGTTTGACAATTATCAGTGAAAATGGTTCAGATGACTAAAAAACAAAAACTGCAAGGCCATTCACACAGAAGTGGCTCAGCAAAAAAAACCTTCTCTTCTCCACAGGTAGATGGAGACACACTGCAGTCAGAAGCATCTCAGGCTTTTCTATCTATGGAAACATCCCTAAGTAGGGAGAACACATCTACTACTATAGCATCTGTGATAGAAAAATAACAAGGGGTGTTCTGGAAGAGCAGACAACAAGATTACACTTATGAAAATATTTTTTGTGTTAAGAAAAATAGTAAGCCAGTTTCTTATAAGATGAGAGAGGGAATTCTTAGAGATAGCTTCTCTAACCCACACATTCTAATCGCATATCAAACCAATGTATTTTGCACTGAAAGGTTTCTGTGACCAAGAGACTTTCTCAGTTTCTTAGCATTGTCCAACATTTTAGACAATGGAAACTGCAAAATACAAAAGCCTCCATCAGAACACAAGAAAAAGGGAAGAATAAAAAAGAAGTTTTTAAAATGCGAATAAACCAAATACCTCAGCATTCTGCACACTCATTTGAACTGGTTTACTTCTGCATAGTATTTGATTTCTTCATGAAAAGTGAGAAAACAAATTCCCAACTGCTAAGCATTATGTAACTCAAAATGTTGTCCTGGTTTTGCTGAGACAGAATCACAGACCAGCCATGGGCTTCGGGCCATTAGCAATTCTGAGTCCTCCAGGACAGCTGACTCAATTTGGGTCACAGGTGTATCCCATACCATAAAGGGGAAAGTTTGCTGTGAGAGCCTCCTGCTTGGGCTTTCTTCTTCAGCTCCTTCTGACCCTGCTCCTCTTCCTTCTGAGGTCTACTTTCCTGTTTGTTGTGATGGCTGTACCTTTCCTGGGTTGTGCATAACTATGTACTTTGTAGTGGTACTGGCATTAGTTTGGCTATTTCATTAAGTGTTTTAATTTTGACTTGTGGGTCCTCTCTCCTTTTACTAGTCCCCCATCTCTGATGGGGAGGGATGACAGGGTGATAGAACTGCTATAGTTTAGCCCCAGATATGGGCTAAATGTAGACAGTTGTACAAACCTTGCATCCTTGGACTGCTCAATATCAGATCTCAATACAGCTTAAGTGTTTTAATTTTGACTTGTGGGTCCTCTCTCCTTTTACTAGTCCCCCGTCTCTGATGGGGAGGGATGACAGGGTGATAGAACTGCTATAGTTTAGCCCCAGATATGGGCTAAATGTAGACAGTTGTACAAACCTTGCATCCTTGGACTGCTCAATATCAGATCTCAATACAGCTACCAAATTCCCTTCTTGGTTTTCTCTGTCCTGCAGCTGAAGGAGTGTCTTCAGTTCAGAGTTTGTCTCCTCTATGTCATGGTTTAAAGACTCCACTTTCTTCTCCAGCTGTGAAAAATATAGTAACAATGCCACAAAGTCTCTTTGCAACTATGAACTTCACATATATATTCACAGAATCAGGGTCTAATATTGCATGCATTTTCTTCTACAATTACTAGAAATTATGAACAGCAGAAAGACTAAAAATGAATGTTGTTTTTTTCAGTTCTCCTCTGATGTTAATTTTGCTTTAGGGAGCTGCCCCACTTGCATTCAGACTCTATACACACAAGCAATACAAAAAGCTTGTAAAAGCTCTGCATCATACTTTAGCTTGCTCTTAGTTCACTTTCATTGTTACACCTCAAAGACACAAATCAATGTCCTAGCATAGATTTTGGTGTCGGAGCCCACAAATCTGAACAGTACTCTGACTCAGTTAGTACCAACTAACTTTCTTCTTTACTTTTTAAGCTCTGCCTGAAAATAAGTTGCTAGAAATGTGTTTTCCTCTCCTCATGTGTGTCCAAGTGACATGACACCTCTATCCCACTAAGAACAAAAAGAGAACCCCAAATAATCCCAAACTAACATATATGTATTTATGCATGCATAAGTAACCTTCTCTATCCCTCCAGTTCTGGGGAATGAAGAGGGAATAAACAGTAAGAGTCAACAGATCAATCTCTGGCTCTGAGCCTGGTGTAACCAGTAAGACTTTGTGTTCTTTAATCATGAGTTTATTTACAGGACACCAATCATGAACACGAGCCAGCAGTGTGCACACACGGCCAAGGCAGCTAACGGTATCCTGGCCTGTATTGGGAATAGTGTGGCAAGCAGGACCAGGGAAATTATTGTCCCCCTGTACTCAGGTGAGGTTACACCTTGAGTACTATGTTCAGTTTTAGGGTCCTCATGACAAGACAGACATGGGTTCCATGTTCAGTTTTAGGGTCCTCATGACAAGACAGAGTGTCCAGAGAAAGGCAATGAAGATGGCGAAGGGTCTGGAGAATAGGTCTTATGAGGAATGGCTGAGGGAACTGGCATTGTTTAGTCTGAAGAAGAGGAGGCTGAAAGAAGACCTCATTGCTTTCTACAACTACCTGGAAGGAAATTGTACTGAGGTGGTTGTTGGTGTCTTCTCCAAGTGACAGGATGAGAGGAAATGCCTTCAAGTTGTGCCGGGGGGTTTAGATGAGATATTAGGTAAAATTTCTTTATGGAAAGAGTGATCATGCATTGGAACAAGCTGCCTAAGGAGGTGAGGGCGTCACCATCCCTGGATGTGTTCAACAATCATGCAGACATGGCACATCAGGACATGGTGGTGTTGATGGCTGGACTTAATCTTGAAGGTCTTTTCCAACTGAATCAATGCTATGATTCTATATACTCAACTCTGACCACCAAATTTTGCTGCCAAACGTTATCAGCCCTATTTTGTAAGAAACTTTATCTCAAAAGTAAGCCAATAAATTAATCAGTATCTGTATGTGGGAGGAAATTGCAAGCAAAGCAAAGCACTGCACTCCCCTGTCAATTTTCTCACCCCTCGAATTCTGCATGAAAAGTAGGTATCAATAGTTCATTGCTTCCTTTTAGTGCTACTCCCAGTTTTCCCACCAAATGAAGGTCTAATGAACAGTCCCATATACTAAATCTACATTTTGGTCAGAGGTTCCTGAATTGTGAGAGAAGATATGAATGGTCCAACAGACCTACAAGAACACTATGCTTCTGACCAAGAAAGTGATACAGATGGCATAAATATACACACAACAAAAAGGCAAACATTCAGCCTTCTCTTATAAAGCAGTGTTAATCACCCCGAAAAATGGCTGAGGACAAGTTTTCAAGTAGACAACCAACTTCTATTTCCATGTTACTCCTGTAGCAACTTCAGTGAAGAGACAGTCCATCACAAACTACACCATAAACTAGTGATTGTAAGAATTATGAACAGTCCCCCAACACACATCTTGAAAAAAGTGAGAGGACAACACTAAAATACAACCACAAAAGCACATTTCAAATCTAAGTTTAAAATGTATTCCACGCACCTGGATAATTATTGCTGTTTTTTCCTGCAACTGGGCTGTTAACATCTCCTGCTCCTTTTCATGAGCAGCCTGCGCCTTCTCCCTCTCCTGAATCAACATCTGCTCTGTGTTATGTAATGATGCCTTTTTCTCAGCTTCAAATTCATCCTGCATAAGTCACACACTTTTAATATACAGAAAGAGAACAAAACAAAACCAACCAACCAACAAAAACCCAACATCCAACCCACCCACAAAAAACCAAACCAAACCAAACCCCACAACACATAACAAACCCCTAAAAAACTTAGAACCAAAACTCCCCCTCCCCTCTCAGATTAATTGGCAGTAACTTACAGTTGCCAACCACCAATCAACAAAATAATGCTAAAACTAGGATTTTAAAATAGGTAGACAGATAAATTAACTATCTGAATGTGCTTACTGAGACTTTGGTCATTTCACGCTGCTGAGATAGTGATGAGGAACAGAAAACAGATGAGTACGTCAAGACAGAGATGGAAAGATGCCACTTAAGTGACTTTAAGCAACTGCAAGTAGTAGAACACCCATTGCACCGAGTTCCACATAGGAGGATTAATTTACCAGAACAAAGCAAAAAATCTACAAGGTAGGTTTATATGGCTATATGACGCAGAAGTTCTTATACTGGATCTCACCCCAGAGTGCTCTAAAAGCACTCCAAAGGAAGGATTATGAGACAACTCCCGCTTCTGAATCAGCAAATAAAGAAGGTGACACAAAAGCCTGGAGTCTCTTCCCAAAAGAGGCTAAAATGAACTCTTGATTAGCAATGGTTTGGGCAACACCAGAATTGGGAAATGAGACATACTGATCACAGCATATAAAAAAAAGGGCAAACCCAATTGGTATGTCAAGAAAGGCGTTTTTCCCCAGGGAATGAAATAAGACTTCAGAACACATGTAGTCACCTGAGCTGTCCCAGATCCTTTGTGGAAGACTCAGCCTGTCCTTACACTGAGCAGGACTCAAACAGCAGAGTGCCTAACAGTTAGCAAGATACGAGTAAACAGACACAGTAGGAGGACTTTCCTAAACCAGTACAGTAAACTTCTGTACCAAGTCTCTAAAACACTCTGCCCATTCTTCTCAGCAGCAATGCATTTACTGAAAGAGTATGACAGGCTGCAGAAAGGAACTCTGCATAATTCAAATCTGCCAAGGGAGGCAGGGGGAATAAAAGCAAGGAAATTGTCTGGCATGAAGATGAGCCCATAGGTGAGCATGGGGCAAGCAGGCATGGGAAGGGTTATTGCAGAATTCTGTATCACATCATGACACAGCTCAGCCTGACACAGCAAAGAGACACAGTCAGACTTTTCTAGGCCAAAACACTGGTTATCAAATTTATAAAGGAAAAATAAGCAACCACCAGAGACAGCTGTACTAGCAGTAGAATTACCTCTGGGAAAATTTCAACAGAAAGAGAGGTTTCTGGCATCACAAGTGGTAATTAAAGCACTTGGGCAGCACAAGAGAGAGAGAACAACAGGCATATACCCAACGAGTGATTCCAGTGATTCTGGTCAGTCCACTCTCAGCTTACACGGACTGACAGTTGGGGGTCAGCTGAGGACAGCAATGCCAAATATACCTCCGGCAGCTTTTCAGGATACACTTGTGTCCTCTGTTTTAAAAGACAGTTGCACCAGATGGATAGAGGTCAAAGAATGGCCAAGAGTCCACAGAGAGCCAGAAGCAGGAAATAGGAGATATGTTCAGCACATCCACAGCACCTAATTCTAGAGGTTTGTGCAATTGTTACAAAGAGTCCCAACTCAAGTGAAGCACTGACAGGAACAATAAGGATCTCTTGGAATCTCCCAAAGAAAAGCAAATAAGGAGATGGTACTTCATATAATCTAAGTTATTTGTACTCATCAAGTTGAGCTCAACAGCTGCTCAGCACAGTGATAACACTGAAATGAATGTAACTACTGCTCTTAGTGTGTTGGCACTTTCCCCTCTCTTCTGACACAGGACATATCTTCTCCATTTGTCTAGTAACTTGATACATGCTTGTCACCTGACCAATGAAGGCATTTTGCACAAGGCTCAGAAGATGACAGGCAGTTACCACATCCTACAAAAGGTCAAAGGTAATTTTGAAGCATCTTGAAGATGCTTATCAGGATGAAAACATCAAAGGAACAACCCAAGAAAGCAGAAATTAAGAACTATTCCAAAAACCCAGAAAGTGCTTCCTGTCATCACATGCTTGGTAAAATCTTAGGTATCTAACACTGAATGCATTTTTGCCAAGTATAAGTATACAAGTGCAGTATACAAAGGATGATAGGCCAAGGGCACAGTCACTGCAGACATCAAAAAGAAAGCTTCAAATGACAAACTGAATACAAATGTATGCAAAGAATGTTGCTTGGAGCAAATACTTTCCAGTGACTGTTTTGATTTTGCTTGAAGGATACCACTTCCAATCCAGGCTTTTAAGGCAACACTGTAGTAAACATCTTAACTGTTTATAGAACACTGCATTGCTTCCTATGCTTTTCTAGTGCTAATATGGTGAAAGAAGAGATCTAACTCAGATTGCCATTTGAGAACAAAAATGGATACCAATTGTTCTTTTTCAGCAAAACATGCTAACAGTGCACACTCTGAAGTTCATTTTCATCAGACCTTACCTTCAGCTGTGCAATCTGCTGTTCAAGCAGTACCTCTGACTGACACTTCAGTAGCTCAATCTCTTCCTGGAATTGAAGCTGCTGCTTCAATTTTAGCTCCTCAAAGTCAGCCAGAAGGGCTGTTCGCACACTTTCTACTTCAGAGGCCGATGCAGAAACACACATCTACGCACAAGTAGATCATATAAAATACTTTAGCCATACCATTATCATTAACAAAAACCCAAAATCATCAGGCTCAAACAAATTTTTAATGAGTATTTTCACAATAGTTAGCAACAGTCCTCACGGCCCTAAAGAGCTACTATTTATCATCATGCTGGCAACAGAAAGAAGCAAACTGGTAAAAACAGAAGAAGCAACGAGGCCTTAGGTAACCAACCATCTCCTGTATTTGTGAGACTATCAGATTAACAAAGCTCTGTCTACTTGTTTGTTCCAACAGACACTTCTCTAAGTGAAATTCAAAGAACAAAAGGGAGAGGAACACAGGGATAAGATGTGATTTCTCTTGTTCAAATGAAATTAGGCTTTACACAGACACATTTAATGCAATTATCCTATGAGTTACAAAGAAATCCTTCAAAAATATCAGAGTTTTGGGAGATTTTTGTTAATGTGTTTTGTTATTTTTTTTTCCTGTTATCATCTCTAAGAAGACTCACTGTAGTTATGAGAATAGAAAAAAATTCTGCTTCTAGGATACAAGGCTTAAAAATTCAATAATTATGAGAACTCCTGAGATAACTAATAAAATTACATTCCAAGGCAAGCTATTCTTCCAAAAGTAAGGAGAGCTTGCCATATACTTCAGCCAGCTGGACATCTCTATCAGCTCAAAGGCCAACAGTCCAAAACAACATGGGAGATCTCAAACCTAAATGTTTCTTGTGAGGTGCACCAGGTAGTGCAAAGGTGTAAAAGTGATTAGGGACTTACTCAGCACACTAATTTTCAAATTAATAAGTGAAAGGGCAAAATTAAGTTATATTTTAACATATGTTGTTCAGCTATGCTGGATAAAGCTCTTTTTGTTTGTGACCTCTACTAATATATGAATGTAATATATAATGTAGAGCAGTAAAAAGCCTTGATCACTTGTGGTGGCTTGCATCAACAGAAACCAGATGGCATGACAGACTGAATAAGATCATATTCCATTTCAGTGTCTAAAGAGGGCTTAGTGTAGGTGATGAAATTTTTAGCCTCCAGTATGAAAACTGAACATCATCAAGCTTACACAAACATTTCCAACAAGAAAAAATGTTAATGCTTTAAGGGCAACTAGGAAGATTTCCAGACTTTACCGAGAAAACATATACTAGGTCATACTTTTCAAATAATTTATCTAAGAAAAGAAGAAAGTGATGCTGGCAAAGGTTGCTCACTTGTGAAAGCTTGATGTGACCAGTTACTTTCCACTAATGTTTAATGACCTAAATTATTACCTATTAGTTTTCTATCACAATAGCAGCTTTAAAATTATTAATGAAACATGACAGGAACTCAAAAGAAATCAAGCCCACTGACCCTCCAGTAAAAATGTTAACTTTGTCACATTTTATCTACTGACACTATTAAAAACTAATAAATCTAAAGAGCATCTAGATACAAAACTGCATTTACTTCATTGTAAGTATGAATTATTTTGGATTTAAGTATTAGTAACACTCTGACCTCCTTCTCACGTTCATGCTGTGCTTTTAGTTTTCCCAATTCTTCTTCCAGCTCCCTGGAGAATTCTTCCTTACATTTCTTCATTTCTGCCTCATTAAGATCCTGAAGTTCTTGGAGTGCTTTTCTATGCCTTTCTTCCATATGCAATACTTCCTCACGTAATATATCCAGGGCCAGACGTTTTTCTTCTTCCAGCAACTTCCTTTGATTTTGAAGAGCTGTGTTTAAATCATCCTGTGTAAGCATTAATTGGAAAAAAGAGAGAGAAAAAGACTAAGTACAAATATTTTTGTAATGGGCTTGTAAAGCCCATATCCTGCTGTTTCAAAGCTTTTTAAGTGAACAGGAACAACATTGCCTATGAATGGTGAGCACACACACATACACACACTCTCTGTATCATTGAAATGGATTTATTTTTCCTATTTAGTAAATAGTTTTTAACATCCCCTACTAATGGTCTCTACCCGTGACAGCAGGGCCCATCAGCAATCTTCAGCTTTTTCTTTCTGAAGCTCTTTATACTCAAGAACAATTAAAATGAAGATTTAAGATCAGTTAGCAATGATAGGACAGAAGAAAAAATACCCACCTTTCCTTCCACAAGACTTTCCTCTTTGTCTTTGTGGGCACAGAAAGAACATATCATTAGCTTGGGAAGTGGGCATTCTATCACACAAGTTTGAAAACCAGCATCTCTCTCTGAAAGGTTCTGAAGTTGAGCTTCAACTCAGAAAGGTCTTGAGATAATTTTTTACCCATCTAAACTGCAAAAGAGCTCAAACCTCTGCCCTGTTAAGAGTGAAGCTGTAGAATTCTGTTAAAAGCCCTAAGACAATATCCATTCATCCACAACCTGCTCCCAAAATCCATCTCAGACCTTTAGATATACCCTTCTATTTTCCCTCTTGCGACTGTGCCATTAGGGAGGGTTTTTACGGTCCTGGAAGTGTAGCTTAACCTATCAAATTACATTTATTTTGTTTTAATCCCTACTGGAGAATTAGATGGTAACTTTATCTGGCAGAGAAGCTCTGAGGCACAGAATGAGGACCCTCCAAATCTGAATTATGTTACAAATATTTACCTCATACCTTTTCAACACACTGAAAATGAAAACTCATTAGACTGAGCATTCGGGAGGGGAGCATCAGATGGACTTAATTTTCAGCTTCAGTTGCCCGTGTCAGCTCACAATATGGCCACACACAAATGCTAGTGCTGGCACGAAGGAGACTGCAGAAATACACCTCAAGAACAAGGGAAAAGGTGATTCCACATAACGCACCATGAAATTTCACCTTGTACACCCAGTTTGCTTTCTGACTCACCTTATGAGCTTCCTCTGCTTCAGCAGCCATGGCTTTAAGCTTTTCCATATGAACAGCAGCTATCTCAATCTTCAAATTATTTTGGGAAAACTGAAGCTCTTCAGCATGCTTTAACTTCAACATCTCTATCTCCTGAACCAAGCGTGCTTGATGCAGTTTATCTTTTTCATGGAGCTGTTCTGTGTGCTGCAGCTGTAGCTTCTCAAGAGCTTGACTGTGTTCATCTCTTATGTTCTGAATTTCAGACAGGTAGGACGACTCCAAGGAATCCAGATTTGATAAGTGTTTAGCCTCCAGCTCATCAATTTGTGCTTGATGCTTTGTCTGTAGTTCAGCAACACAAGCTTCAAGCTGAATCTGCTGTTTACTTTCTAGTGTAGATTTAAGTTTCTCAATTTCAGCGTGGTGCTTTGTCTGAAGTTCAGCTGTAAGAGACAAAACTTGCTGCTTATGCTTCTCCTGTAACTGCTGACTTTGGAGTTCCAGCTCATCAACATGTTTCTTTTTCAGCTCTTGTAGAAGAATTTCTTGCTCGCTTGTGAATTTCTGAGTCATAGCTTTGTGTTCCTCCATAAACCTGTATTATTGCCAAGGTAGTCAAGAGAATATTGTCAGAAAGGCACTGTTGTTTGGGCTTTTTAAAATAAAAACATTAATAAGAAATAAAAGAAAAACAAGTAGACTTTACTTAGCCTCCACAAATTTCACTTTGCTCCAAACACAGAAGTAATTCAATGCAAGCCACAACACTGATTTCATAGCCACATAATTAAAGGTTATGCTATGTCACCTGGTAGCATCTAGTTGTTACTAGGTAGGATTACGCCCCCTATTCAAATTACTCACTAATAGACATACAGACATAGCTCACTGTCTCTGTTTGAGAAAACAGTGCTATATGAGAGCATCTAGGACATGGTATATACATTGTCTACATCTTAAATGTGTTGTCTGCAAGTAAATGAACCGTCATAAGGAACATCTCTAAAAACATCTAGTTAAGACAGAGATATGTGGAAGTCTATGTGGGATACTTGGGAGGGTTCTCCAAACTCAGCTCTCTGAGGTCTACTTAAAGTTGGATGCAGGAGATTTAGTACCTGAACTCCTGTAATTAACTATAGGGTGGGATTTTTTGGGATACAGATAATTTCTTAATTATTGCTGTTTAAAGGCTAAATTCCAGCTTTCAGTGTTTTCTTACTCTGTTTCCTCAATCTTGTTTTGCAAGCCTATACTGGGGAGGAAAGAAGGGATATATTTGAAGCAATGCATACAAATACAAACATGTAGTAGTTTGAATACTTCCTCTTATACACTTAAAACTACGGGAGTAGGAAGGGGAGGAAAAAATGAGCAGCTTCAACTTTCATATCTAACCAAACTGAAGAATATCCTATGCAGCCCCAACAACCTCAGCATTCAGTGGTTAACACAAGTTTCATTCACCAGGAAAAACTCAAATTCATTTGAATTGTTTGGCAACACTTGAAAAAAATGCAGCGAATTTTTCCACCTGTGTGCTGTAACACTTTCCCCTCCTCCAAGGCTCACACACACTTATCAGCCTTGTGTTGTATTATTAACTAGCAAGCAGAACTTGACTACACTTCACTTGATTCGCTACACTCAGTTAAATGCATTTGCACAAAGCAAAAATCTGTAGCAAACCATAATGGACAGCATTACTTTTCCTGGGGAAAGTCAGCTTTACATATGCAAGTTAGCTGTTGCCATCAAGTGACAAACCTACATCATTACCACTCTTTCAGTTTAAAGTATGAAAAAGGAACAGTGACAATGTCTTTACTGGTAAGACAAAATGCTGAAACACTCAGGACTTACTTGTTTTGTTCTTCCATAACTTTCAATGCGCATTCTTCCTGCAGACCAAGGATGGCTTTTTCCATTTCTTTTGCCATAAGCGCTTTGGCTGCCTGCAAGTCAGCATCATATTGCTCCTGTGATTTCTGCATCGCCTGGGCACTTGCAAGGCTGTCCTCTAACTGCTGCAAGCTGTTGTGCTGCTCTTTTACCAGCTTTTCCAATTCTAGAATTTTGGCAGCTTGGTGATCTTGAAGTTGGCTCATTTCAGCTTCTCGAAGTTCAAACTCCTTTTGTAAATTCTGCTTCTCCTGTTCTGCTCTGTTTTGCAGTTCTGTGCGCAACAATGATAACTTCTCTTCTGCTTGAATTCTCTGGTCCTCACTTTCACATTTCCATTTCTTCTCTTTCTCTTTATACAGAGTCTCTATTTTCTGGGTTTCTTCTCTGGCTTCCTTTAATTTATTCTTGTGATCCTCAGCAACTTCGTATTTTACCTGTGAACACAGTTATTAAAAAACATCTAAAATACCAAAACCAAACTCAAGTGTGTGAATTGAACATTCTCAGGCATTTAAGACCTTGGAGAGATTCAATTCTTGCAGTGAAGCCACTTTTACAAATAAAAGTAAGGCTGAAATACCAATTTATAGGTACTTGAATTCAATGCATTCCTAAGAATTGATTAGAGTCAGGAAAAGGAAAAAATTCAAAGCAAAATTTTAGAATTAATGTGGTACTGTAGGTTGTTTTCTCTTGGGGCTATTCTTCCTTTCAGAAGTTCAACTTGAAAAGTTATTGGTGTTGGAAAATGTTTACAAATTTTCATTAATTAATGTGAAACCCAGCATTAAGGAGTTTGAGTCCTGATTTTGGTAAAATGGACACCTTACTTATTTATACTGATCATGATTAAACTTCTGCTTATACATTCCAGTGATATTTTACATGTAGCATCCAAGTCTATGACAAGAACACTTTTTGTGCATAGCATGAAAGCAACATAAAAAGCACACAGCATTAAACCAGAAACCAAAGCAACAAATGATTGCTCAGTAACAAAAGGCAAAAGTTTTTAAAATAGGAAAACAAATAAACAGTAAACTAAGGAAATAACAGGTCACCTCCTGAAATTAAAAGCTATTAAGGAGCATCGATATGAAGTGTACCTTTCAGTATTTACTTGGAAGGTTTGCTTTGAAAAAATATTTAAGCATTCATTTATGCTACAACCTAAACGAAGATGCAGAAGGCAAATCCCTCAGATTTTGATTAATGCAAAATCCATGAAAACTGTCATGGGAGGCACTGGAAACAGAAAGGCAGCAGATGAAATTTAGAAGAGGTTCACTCTGTTTCTGACAACAAGAGACAGGAAGGCAAACAAAATACTTATTTCCAGAGAATCAGCATGTGGGACAGGCTCCTTTCAAACACTGTGTTCTGCACATGCTTACCTTTGACCCAACCAGAAGTGCAACAAACAAGATATTGTGGGTGGTAGGAGTAAAAGCACTAGCACTGAAAGCTTCACTACTGGAAGTTTCAACTGAGTCTCCATCTTACCTACAAACACTTTGCAACTGTTTTCTCTGGCCTTCTCCACACATTTAAGTCTGGAAAAGGATACACATATATATATCTCACTTGAAAATGAGAGGAAAGGAGGACTAGAGAAGTAAGAGCTTCATCCGTCTAATGCTCATAAGGATTCAAATATTGGGAAAAAAAATAAGGAATTAATTAACATCCAATCAAGGTTTATGGTCAGATGGGACTGCTGATACAATAGGTAAGAGGGATGGTGCCATATTGGATTCTTTCAACTCCAAGACTTTGACAATAAAGGTGTAAGAGCTATTCAAAAGTGAAGCAAAAGTAGAAATCTGTTATCCAATTTTTAATTCTTCCCTCAAAAAGGGGTCTGAAAAATTATTTCTGGTTATTTGCTTCAGAAGACAGTCCTAACAAAACTAGGCATTTCTTAGTGGAGACTCATTCAGCAGAAGGACTTTTTCTATCTGCCAAAGTGATTTCTGCTGAATCCTCCATTACCACATCACGGCATGCAAGTGCACCATGTTACTTGTGCCTTTTCTATGTGCCTGTGACCTTTTCTATGTGCCTGTGTTGGAGTGGTACAGGTATGCCTGACCCACTTCAATATAAAAGGTGGACTGGATCAACCTTATAAAAACCTGCCTTCCCACACCATCTGTACTCTTAAAGCAAAGTTCATTTGCAAACAAATTAAGCATTTAACATTTAAGTGCTCTGAACTTCAGAGCTGTATTCCAGTATTTAGGTGTATCTATGCAAGTCCATTTACACCTAAAGCTACTCATCTAGGGACATTTTAAGTTAAGTGCTGCTTCTATCTCTCTTGGCCTTCCTAACAGATTGGAACTTGTCCAAAACAGTAATGAGAATTACCTTTTCCATTTCCTCTTTCAGATGCTTTTCATTCTGCACAGAAATATCTTTCTGCTTAGCAATCTCGTCCTTTAAGTACTTTATTTCTTCTGAAAGCTCTGCAATATGCTGCTTCTCAGAGTGAAGGAGAGAGAGCTTAGCTTTGTGCTCTTCCTCCAGCACAGACACTCGCTCAGCCACCTCCATTTCAACTTGACGTGCTGCGTCTCGAGCACTCTGTAGGCGCAGTTTGGTGATTTCTTAAAAAAAAAAAAGACAAAACAAAGACCCAACCCAAACAATAAAACAACATTCTGGAACTTATCTTATTTTAACAAGTCCTATTAATGCACAGAAATAAAACTGAACGTTGTTAGCTCCACAGCTCATCGGTAGCCATACTACCTACAGACCAACAAGAACCCCTTATCAGGAGAATTTTGTACTCTGTTTTGCTTTATCCTCACTTATGAAATCTAGCAGTATCAGCATAGATTGTGGGAACAGATCATAAATCCTGTGGCAGGACCTCCCTCATGTCAGCAACAGCCACAGGAGCAGACTACTTTCTGTGTTGTAATAGCAGATTCATGGAAGTTTTATGTCCTCTTTTGCACATACAGTATGCATGAGGTATTTCCCCCAAAAGCAGATGGGTCATCTCTCTAAATGTTTTAATGTAAGCAGTTTTGATATGCTATCTAGAATTGCAAATAAGTAAGTGAAGATAAGAAAGAAGACTGCAAATTTAAAAAGTTGTACCAATCCTTTCAACCAAAATACCAAGGAAAATAGTTTTAGCCATGTGTGACATAACTAGCTGTTACAGATTATAAATTCAAGTGTTTGTGTGTCACATTGTGCTCCCACGAAGACTCTGCAGATACAAGGACTGCCACGATCCTTACCTGTACTTCAACAACATATGCATGTTTTACTGAACCAGTACAAGGCAGTACATTTCTGTACATTAACATTCTAAGAAAAGTAGCAAATATTAAGAGAAGTGACATTAGACCATGTCTCATTAAATTTAGCTTTAACCTGAACTCTACAGCAAAATACGTCTATTACAAATTCTGCTACCATAAATGCTTTTAATAGAGAGTATTACTCTCTATTATTTTACTTCCCAGTCTGTCAGATCACCTTACCTTTTATATGTTCTTCTGAAAGACGGGCCCGTAGCTGCTCAAGTTCCAAACAATGCTTTCTTTTAATTTCCTCAATTTCTGTTATATATTTGTCTGACAAATCCATCTTCATTTTCATCAGGTCCTCCTTATACTGAAGTGCAAGGGAAGATCTTAAGGAATCCAATTCAAGCCTGTGTTGTTCTTTAACTTTTGCCTGCAAACTGGCAAGTTCTTCCTACAGAAGAAACAGGTTAGAAAAACATCTCCAGCTTAGAAAAAACCATGTTGAGAATCTTTCAATGGGAGCACTAAGTGAATTGCACTACAAAAGAACCTTCTTGACACATATCTTGTTTACAAAACCCCTACTGCTTTTGCTCTGTTCCTGACACTTCATCTGCTACTACACCAGCAGAGACCCTCAAGACAGATATGTCCTGGAACCATGCCACAAGGCAAATCTGAGTTTTGGGAGCTATTTGAAAGAATAATAGAGGACAAAGTCCCACACACATCTGGGTAGAAAAACTATCAACAATGAGGAGGCCTCCTACACACACCATAGAATTTAGAAGTAATGATCTATGAATGCCATCATTTCACTCTCAGCTAGGTAACAGCAGCAAGAAAAAAGGCAGGATGTTAATGTTTTTCACTCATAATTCATATGAGTTTTATTTGATTTACTAATGAGACTGAGCTCATCTTATGTCTTGCTGCTTGTTATTCCCACACTAAAAGAAGTCTTTTTATAATTAATTTTAAAATAAAAATCTAAAGAGAAAGAAGAGGAAAATTCCTTTTTTAAACACTTGGCTTTGAGTGAGTTGAGCAAAGAAGTCAGGACCTTAAATTACAAGATTCATGAAAATAGGTGAAGAAATGGAAGAACAACCAAATTAACATCTCCAGTTGAAGAGAACAGACAGCAATAAAAGGCACAGTTACTACACAAGCTACAAAGAAGAGAAACATGAATTCCACGCTTGTGTAGGAGAGTTTTGATAGGTTTGTTACAAGGCATGAGAGAACCCAAACAGCACACAAAATTGCAGCACACTGTGCTTCATCAGTTCTGCTAGTTGGAGAACTATTTTAAGTTTACAATTTACTACATGCTTGCCAAAAATTAGTAAGTCTTAATAAATGTCTAAAATTAACTAACTCCTTGCTAAGAGCTAAGAATCAGACAGCAATTTTCATACAGGTCATGTAACGAACAGTAGAACTTCAATATATGAAGAAATCTACCTGATGTTGTTCCAGCTGTTGATTTAGCTGACCAAGTGTATCCCTTCTCTCTTTCTCATCAGGCTCTTCAAAAGCTGTGACAGAACAACTGAGAAAAGGGGTTTAAAATTTAGGATCCTGACATGCCACAAATTAAATTAACTTGCTGACTTTAAATATAGTACTGAAAGTAGGCACAGAGCAATTGCAACAACTGCTCAGGGCTGTTAATGAATTACTTCACATACTGAATTTTCAACTATGGATTACCTAATGCTCAATCCCAGTTTGTTTAGAGGCTAACATACTTCATACTAAATAATAAAAAATGGAATCCTGCTGTCATAACATGAGATTAAAGGGAAAAGAACAAATCACCTGATGTCTCCTGTTTCCAACTCTGACAGAGAACATTCCTTCAGTTCTTGCAGTCTCTGATGAAGCAAAGTCAATTCTTCTCTGTAGTTTTCTTCAGCAACTCTTAATTTACTTTCAAAATAAAGCCTCAGTTGTTCTAACTCAGTTTCATGCTCACTTTGTCTTTGCTGATGCTGCCGTTCAAAGTCTTGTTTTAAACGCTCTATTTCTTCCACCCGTGATGCACGAGCCAGGAGCTGCTCTTTTAGCTCTAGAATGGAGGCAAACCAACACAAGTAAGTGTAAGTACTCAATCTTTAGGCTAAGTCATATTTTAGTTGTTACCATAGAAGTAAAATGTTATTCCACAAACTACATAAGGAAATGAACTTCTGAAAACCAAAATATTTCTTCCTCAGAAGACAGTAAAACCATGTTTTCCATTTATACTGCATTCAGAAAAGCCATCATCATGAAAAGAATGAGAATCACCAACAGACTCTTAACCCTCCTCATTTCCTTGTCCTTCAGGTCTGACAGTAACATGAGGAGTCCTGCAATATTGCTTTATCTTCACATCTCCTTGTAGTAATAATTTAGTCAAGAACATTTAATTTGCTCCAGCAAAAACTACCCAAACAAAAACAACTTTAGCACAAACTATGCAATAAAATAAAATCACAAAAAGAAAATACAATACTCCTGGATTACTTTAGTGATAGTTTGGCTATCCAATAGAAAAAAAAAAAGTGTAGAGAACAGGGAACAAGGCTGGTTCAGCAAGCTACCCTCCTTTCAGGGAGTGAGGGCAATGGCCAGCATTGCAGCATATTCATGAAGTTTTTGAGAGCTTTCTTCCTCATTTTTTGTATTAAAGAAGCAGTAACACTAGAGAAAGTTAAAAGGTAGGGGAAAAGGACAAAAATCATGACAGAGGATTATTTTTTTCCCCTAATTGGCTCACTTTGCCAGACAAGTTAGCTGAATTCTCACAGAATCAGCTGAGGATGGAACTCGGAACAACAAGAAGAGCCTGGAGAAGAGCAGCTGCTTATGTCATATAAGAGAAGAAATATTTATGGCAATAGAGGATGCCATCCAGGAAGCAACACAGCTAACTGACAGTGTGTTTTTGTGTAGCCAACCAGGAAAGTACACTCTGCATGAAAAATTCTCACAATTAACATACAGACAGAAAGAATAAGAGAAGTACATGGCTCAAGCTTGCTACCAAAGGGAGCAGTTGCCAGGCACAGGGACCAGAGGAAGTGGCAAGCGGGAACTAGTAATACTAATGAGACAATGAGATAGGCAAGGGAAACCCGGTTTGGCTAGGTTTTGCCTAATCAGCAAAGTCTGCTGGTGCAAAATTAACCAAGAAAAGTGTTTAACAGTTTTGAATTGGCATGATGGTATCAGGGCAGTAATCCCATTACCCAATTGCTGTGTTTTGAATCCACCACCATGAATGCTCAAATCAAGCCAAATACATCAGCCACTCAAGTGAAGAAAAGCTGAGTAAAGCAAGATGCAACACACCAAAAGAGAAGTCCTCACCTTGACCATGGCCTTGCACTCTGGTTTCATCATCTCAAGAAAGACAAAGAAGAAACACAAAGGGTCCAAAGAATGAGAAATGTGAATGATTAGAAACACAGAAAGACATTTGAAAGGTTAATAAAGGGTTATAGAGAGGAAACACAAGAATTCCAGCAAATATTGTTAAGTGCTATCTGCAATATCAAAACAAAGACCTGATACGCTCCATTTGTAACAATAACAAAAAGCCACCTTTACAAAGTTCTATTATATTTCAAAAGCTATATTTCAAAAATTATGCTATTCAGGAAATCTGAAATTGTGCTTGATGCATATTACATTTGCCTTCTGTTTTAACTACCCCAGCACCAGCAAAGAATGACTCCTAGTGTTACAGTCTCAGTACGAGGTGAGCACACACATGGGAAAGGTTAACATCATGGTCTCTATCGTTTTTATTTTTCCAAAGCTTCTCCTTTCATGTATTATGCATCTCTGTGCACACACACATCTGAAATATGGTCTCTTTCATTTCAGCCACAACTCTCTCATCTCCAATCGCTACACTGTGAAGCTGTTTGAAAGTCTTCCAGTGGATGATGAATCTCTATATTGAACATCAATGAAAAAGCATTTTATTTACCTCTCCTCAAAACTTAAAAGAGGGAAAACCCATCTCTACCTCAAGATATAACCCGATCAGGGGTCTATTTGGTTTGTTTTTCCAACAGACTGATCAGTTAGACACAATAAACCACTAGAATTCATAAACTAAACAGTGAGCTTTACTGTCTACCTACAATTAACAGGTTCTCAATTGAATTTATACCCATTTCCACACCAAATACAAAGAGCAGCATGTTATTCTATTGGCCAGCATTTTGCCTGTTTTTTAACTCCATTATGCTTAATTGACATTGCAATGAAAAATGTTTGGTGTGCAGGAGTAAAGTGGAGAGGGAAAGGAAAACAACAGGAGTGAACTTATCCCCACAGACACACCATGCTTTTTGACACTGCAGGACCAACTACTCTGCTAACACTGACCAACATCTCCCTTCAGAGACCACTATGGTACAACCCACTGACACTTCTGTGACCTACCTGTATGTTTCTGGTACACAACTGAAAACACTGTGTGTCAATAATGCACACTTCCACATGAAAAAGAGATAAAAAAATAAAAAGCAGAATACAGAGCATAATAAAGAGCATACCACTTAGCTCTTGTCGATTTGCTCGGTTACTGTCAAGCTGACACCAAAGCTGCCTGATTTCTTCTTGTGACTGAGTCTTGAGTTCTTCATGCATGACCTGGAGTTTCTCCAGCTATGAAAGACATGTTAAAAAAAACAACAACCAAACAAATGTAAACAAACAAACAAACAACAAACCCAACACCACACTCACATTCAATTTTCACAGAATTTCTTCTAACAGCTTATTTTAATGCAACAGAGAGCCCTGTCAGAAACAGACGGAAACAGTGATAACCAGACTCTCAGCTCCCAACCCAAGGTATCAGAGATACTGATAACTTAGGATCACTCTGAGAGAGAGGAATTTGTTCCTGATGGCACATTTATCATCACTGGAAAAAATAAAGTGTCAGATAATAATAAAAAAAAAAAAACCAACCAACCAAACAAACAAACAAAAAAAACCACCAAAACCACAAAATCCAAAAAGTTAAACATGTAAATACAGAGGAAGAAATGGCCCCAAACGGCACAAAGACAATGGCAATAAAAGGATTTTGGACCACTATAAAAAAATGCAGTCTTTACATGCTTCATGAGATGCCTTTCAGTTTTTCAATAAAATTCCTTAATACAAACTAATCACCCAAATGATATGTATAGAGTCTACTTTTTTCTTACATATAATTGACTATTTGAGTGAAGAAATTTACCTCTTTCTGAAGATTCTCCTCTTTTTCTTGGCTTTTCATCTTCAGATCTTCTAGGAGTTGGTTATGTTCAGTTTCCAGCTGTTCTTGTAATTTTGTAATGGCTAACTGGTGTTCCTTCTCCAGTTCTATATATTTTACTAAAATTAAAAATTAGTTCTGTTACATCATCATCCTTGCTACTGAATGACCTGTACAACCTTATGTGCAACTACTGCAGGTCCCTAGACTAGAATACTAGCTTTTACAGGGAACCACAAAAATACTTGAATTAGGAAAGTATTTCTTAACCAAACACATCTAGGCAGTGCTTCCTAGTTCGCTGCATTCCACACTGTTAGCTAAGAGATAATCCAACAATAGTGTTGGAGGGATGAGCATCTGTTCTCTGCATACATGGACAAGCATCCACACACTTTCAACAGGGAAACAAGAATTCTTTCACAGCCTACACACACAGAGAATTTCTCCTATGACCACACTGAGCAACAGGCAGTAGATAACAGGAAAGACTAGGAAAGATCACACAAAGTACGCTACCCTGGCACTAAGCACTCTCTGAACCCTGTGAACTTGCTACTGCCTCATTTGGACTCTTGACCTGCCCAGAAAGAATCTGCAATCAAATGACCACACTTCATTCACAGTAAGCTGCAAAAAATGCATGTTATCCTCATGAAACAGACTTTAAAGATACTGGTTCAGGGAAATGCAGTAAAGTCAGTGCAGGCTGTTTTCTACACAAGTCTTACACCATCAGCCCAGTTTTTGAGTAAGAGGGTGTGACTATTTGTTCATTAAACAGCTTCTAAAAACTGCTAATTTTGCCATTGTTCAACACAGACAGCTGCTACCCAAACCATGGCACTTACTTTTAGACTGTTGGTTCTCAAGGGAAAGAAGCTCCATCTCAGTTCTGACTTTTTCTAATTCAAATTCCAGACTTTTCTGCAGTTCCACAATTTCAATCTGATGTTTTTCACACAGCTCTTCACAAACATTTTTTAAATGCATATCAGACTCCAACTCCCAGTCTCTTTTGAGAGTCTAAGAGAGCAAGACAAGCATTACTAAAGCAAGTGCATTTAGAAAATTAGTACTTTTCCCCCTCATTTGTCCTCTACAATAAATGTGTAGTAGACACAGGACTTCTACCAGCTCTAGTTTACTGAAAAAAGTTTTGGGTCTTTTTCTTGTATGAAGAACAGAATTTGTACCTCTAGTGCCTGGATATGTGTCTCTTCCATTTCCAATTCTATTTTCTTTCTCTGATCAACTGTGAAATAAAATATTTATTAACAAATTTATTTTAAATGTTATGATTAAATGATAAGTAGAAATATGGATAAGATTACCACTTTCATCAAACTCAGGGCTTAGATAGGTAGGCAAGTAGCAGTGCAAGGCACTGGGTTCTATCCAAACCTATCCACTGCTATATCCTAGCAACTTCCATTTTAGAAAAAAAGCACCTAGCAGTTAAAAAACTCACACACAAAACACACCACAGCTTTAATACACACTCAAATGCCTACAAGTGTCATTTCAGATGCTAACATTTCACCGCAAGTCACTATTAAGTATTTTGAATCATCTGTATCTCCAGAGACACAGTGTAAGTAGCAAGCAGCAGCAGCAAGCAGGGATCTATCAAATTTCCGCTAAGCAAGCCTGCAAAATAGACTGTAAGACATGTCTTAAAATCATGTAATGTCTTGAGTTGGAAGAGACTCTTTAAAGTTCATCTAGTCCAACCCTTCAGCAGTGATCAAGGACATCTTCAACCAGATCAGGTTGTTCAAAGCCCCATCCAGCCTGACCTTGAATGTTTCCAGGGATGGGACTTCTACCACCTCTCTGAGCAACCTGTGCCAGGTTTCACCACCCTCAGTGTAAAAAAACTCTCCTCCTTCTATCTAGTCTAAATCTCCCCTCTTTAAAACCAACGCCCTTGTCCTGTCACAACAGGCCCTGCTAAAAAGACCATCCCTATCTTTCTTAGAGGCCCCATTTCAGTACTGGAAGACTGCAATAGAGTCTCCCTGGAGCCTTATCTTCTCCAGCTGCACAATCCCAACTTCCTCAGCCTGTTCTCATAGCAGAGGTGAAGATTTTTGTGGCCTCCTTTGGATCATGTCTTTCCTGTGCTACAGACTCCAGACCTGAAAGCAGCATTCCAGGTGAGGTCTCACTAGAGCAGAGCAGAGAGGCAGCATCCCCTCCCTCAACCTGTTGGCCATGCTGCTTTTGATGCAGCCCAGGACATGACTGACCTTCTGGGCTGGAAGTACATGTTGCCAGCTCACATCCAGTCTTTCATCCACCAGTACCCCTAAGTATTTCTCTACAAAGCTGCTTCAAATCCCTTCAGACAGCAGCCTGTATTGAAATGAGGGATTGCCCCAACCCAGGTGCAGGACCTTGCACTTTGTCTTGTGGAACTCCACAAGAGGGATCATTTCTCAAGTTTGTCCAGGTCTCTCTGGATAGCCTCTTGTTCCTCTGGCATGCAAACTGCACCAATCAGCTTGCTGTCACCTACAGACATGCTGGGGATGCACTTGATCTCCCTATGTCATTGACAAAGATATTAAACAACACTAGTCCCAGTACAGACACCTGCAGGGCATCAGTCTTCATCTGGGCATCAAGCCACCAACTTCTGGACTATCTGACCATTACCCACTGAACAGTTCACCTATCCAATTCATATCTCTCCAACTTAGAAGGATGTTACAAGGGACCATGCCAATAGCCTTATGGAAGTCCAGACAGATGGCATTCATAGCACTTGCCTGTCCACTGACCATGCCACCACACAAAGCTGTTAGGTTGGTGAGGCAGGACTCACCCTTGATGAAGCCATACTGGCTGTCTCAAATCACCTCCCTGTTCTCCATGTGCCTTAGCATAACTTCGAGGGGATCTGTTCCAGGACCTTCCCAGGTATAGAGGTGAGGCCGAGAGGTTGCTAGTTCCCAGGGTCCTCCCCTCTACTCCTTTTAAGAATAGGTACAATTTTTTCCCTTCTTCCAGCCACCAAGGACTTCAACTGACTGCCATGACATTTCAGATATTGTGGAGAATGGCTTGGGCTTGGTAACTACCTCAGACAATTCCATCAGGAGGCTGGTCCCACAGAATTGCATTATGTTCAGGTTTCTCAAATGGTCATGAACCTGATGTGCTCTTACAGCAGAAAAACTACATCTGACAGGACTCTTTATTAACTGGCTTAAGATGGTACCTTCCATGTGCTCCAGGAGTCTCCTGTAGTGTCTACTGCTCACTGTACTACTTTTCCTGCAGCTGGACCAAGGCTTTGTCACTGGGCTCCTCATTCAGCCTGCTCGTGGCTATTCTTCAGATACATCTCTTCATATTCTATCCTCTTCATATTCTATCCATTTCTTAATGCAGAGGGCAATGCCTTCACCCCTCCTTCTTCAACTGACCCTTTGGAACAGCCTGTAGCCATCAATAGCCAACAGTCCAATCATGGGATTTATCCCACCAAGTTTCAATAATGGCAGACAGATCATAGCTTTCTAGCATAATGGTGGCTTCAAACTTCTGTAGAGGCACTTCAGTTGGCCTGTCAGCAAGTCACCTTCAAGGAGGAATATCCCTTAATTACTTTAAATTATTTCCCTGGTATTTCTCTGTTGGTTCCTATTACTTCAGGAGCCCCAGCTCACCTCCTAAGACTTCCAAGTGTGCTACAGTAACTTTAGCATGCCTCCGAGCAACAGGCTGAGGGCCCTCACTAACATCCTATCATCAGCTCACCACATTACCAGTAGTAACAAACACTTTTCTACTCTTGGGTCAAAAATACACAGCCCTAAACATTTTCTTTGTCTCAGGGAAGGATAACTAAGGGAATTGTTTCTAGACTTCTTCAGTGAACTGTTGCAGGCCTTACCTTTCTCCAGAAATTCCTTAAGCTCTTCCATAAAGTCAGAAATGGCCTCCTGATCTGGGAAGAGGTAAATATCCCAAACAGTGCCAATAGAACCATCAGCAGACATTCAGTACTGTCAAGTGCAACTTTCCTCTTGCTGATGGCAAAATACAGTCTTATATCAACCACATTTCAAAAGGACACCCACTTGCAGGTTCTCATTGAACCTTTCAGTTCCTTTACAACTCCTTTATCCTCCTTCAAAAAAATCACTGAGAGGGCATGCCAGGAAAGCCTTTCCCTATCTTGTCAAAAACACAACAGTAGTCAGTGCTGTCTTAGGGGGGAAAAAGCCCTTCCAAAGCATAAGGGCTAAGAGCTTTACTCTTTGCAGAAATGAAAGTCTGAGAGAGCTCTGTCGAATGCATCCTGAAAAGCAACTAGTTCAGTACAGTGCTATTTTACAGAGGTAGCAGCAGCTTATATGTGAGCAACTCCATTCTCATGTACAAATACATGCCCTTGTACATGCCAGACTAGCCACTGTCTCCATTCAAGGCAACACCAGCCATCACTCACAAGGCCAGCTATGGACCATAACCAGAACTGCACAAGACATATACACACAGGGCTTCAATTTCTGGTCCATTACTCCCAGATTTTAATACCTAGCTCTTGGTGATACTTTGACTTAAGGTCTTCTTTTTCCTTTAGACATTGCTCTTTAAGCTTCTCCCACTCCAGCTGATGGCGACTCTGAAGAATTGCTATCTCTTGAGCACGCTTATCATTGAGCATCTCCCGCAGTTCCACAAGGGCAGTTTCCTTTTCTTTTCTCAAGTTAGACTGCGTAAGCTCAAGCTGAGAAGTGTGCAGATTATTCAAGCTTAGGCGTAAAGCTTCCAGTTCAAGGTTGTGCAGTGACTGTAAATGCAGAAGAAAACTGGTTTTCCCTCTCTTCTGATGAAACGTGTTCCATTTTTTCATGATTAATGTTTGAAAGCAATTGAAAGTGAACATCTAAGTTTTGCCTTTGTCTACTTGAAGAGTTTTTATTCATGGCAGGGACAAAACCCCTAAAAATAAGCTGACTTTTGTTGAAATGAGATTTGAATAACATTGTCAGTGTGAAGGCTTTTCTTACCTGCCTCCTAATTTCACCTCCTACCAAATACCTTCTCCACTTCCTCAAAAAGTCATCAAAGCAGAATAAAAGCTCACCCCAGTCCTTCACTGTCTATTAAAAAACTTCATATTTGCTATTGGTTACAATTTGCTAAAAAGATAAATTCTGAAGGGGTATTGGAAAAGTGGAGAAATTAAATTCACCATGCCTCATTAAAAACAAAACAAAACAAACAAACAAACAAACAAAAACTCACCACCACACAAAAACCCAAACAAAACACCAAAAAACCTATCCAACAGTTCTAAATGGCAGATTAAAAAAGGTCAAACTTTTCAATTCTTAAACAAGCTAAACAGCACAACAACATCTTGTAATTAGACCTTCACAGAATCACACAGAATGTTAGGGTTTGGAAGGGACCTAGCAAGATTATCTAGTCCAACTCCCCTGCAGAGCAGGATCACCTAGATTAGCTCACACTGGAACACATCCAGGCAGGTTTTGAATGTCTCCAGAGAAGGAGACCTTACACTAGATGTATTCTTTCCATTTCTGTTTTGCCCTTATTACATAATCCCAACTTTTTCTTCTAAATATTTACTGGGTTTTTGAATGCTTTCCGTTAAGTTTAGCACAAAAAGCATTCCTAATTATGTAAGTGAAATAAAAAAGTGGAAAGGGCTTGGCATTTTTTATAAATTTGCTTGTTAAACTTCTCAAGCTATGAGCAATGACACAGTTGTTGTGTTTGTCTGTTTAGGTTTCTTTTTTTAAAACCCATCAATTTGAGCATCCAGTTCTCTTCAGAATTAACATTAAAATATAATTGCATTGAGGATCTGAGAGAATTCCTATGGAAATTATCTACTACCACCCACCAAGAGAAGATTCCTAATTCTTCAACTGCAGCACTACATAAAAGAGCATATACAGTAAGCACAAAAATCAAGGAGCCTTCTCTTTGCAAAAGCCAGGTAACCAACACAGTAGTTACTGTGTTTCTTTATTTTACTTGTGATTGGAGCTGAACTTGCTCTATCTCTGCTCTGTGTGTGGCTGCCATTTGCCGCTGAACTTCATCCAACAAGTGTTGCTGATCTTTATTTAGTTCAGCACGGAGCTTCTCCATTTCCTCTTCATGTTTAGTAACCAGTTCAGAGATTTCACGATCATGTTCTCGTTCATGCACCTGCAGAAAATACTCAGGTGAAGAGATTTCTTACAAACACAGTCAGTTAGCCCCCTAAAAAACTAGTGAGCTGAAATTCTTCCCTCCTCCTGACCCCAAATCCCAGACACCATGGGAAAAAACCAAACATATTAGAGATGTAAAAATCTATTATATTGCTTAAATGACAACTGAAATTTAGCTTATTTACCTTTTTTATTAAAGCAATCTGTTCCTTTCTTTCCTCTTCAAACTTCTGCTGTTTTTCCACTTTATCTTTTATTTCAGCATTTAATTCTGCTATCTGAAAACAGGCATACAAACATTCACAATGACTAAGCATTCTGAAATCTCTTGCCATTATCAGGGTTTCCTACCTCTTTCTTTAGTGTCAAACTCACTTTAGTTAATTCGGCAAGGTGTCGAGTCTCCATTTTATCAATTTCCTCTTTGTAATGTTTCACCATCTTGGATTGTGCCTCCTCAGCAGCTTGTGCAGACTCCTGCAAGCGAGTCTCAAGCTCCAAGTGAGCCTTCTTCAATTGGGTGATTTCTTCAGTCAGCTGGCTGTATTCAGTATCTTTTGCCTTTATTTCAGCATTAAGTTTAAGAATTTCTAAGTTGCTGCAGTTTAATGTGTCCTCATATTCCAGTCTTTCATGCTCCCGTATTTGTTTGAGGTTTTCCACTTCAGTATTAAGGTCATGTATGTTTTTCTCAAGAGCATCTACAATGCTAGCATTCTCTGCTAGTGCTCCTTCTGCTTTTATTAGATCTTCCTCCACATGAGATAATTTTTCTCCTAAGACTGTTTTTTCCTTCAACAAGAGTGATAAATTTTGTTCTCTTTGATTGATTTCAGCTTTGAGCAACTCCAGTTCTTTTAGCAATGCCTCTTCAGATATGGTTTTCTGACCAAGCAGTTCTGCTGTCATCTTGGTTTTAGCCTTCTGAGCATCAAGCTGGCTTTGCAGATGATCCCTCTGACTTTGCAAAGCAGCTAACTGACGTCCAAAGAGAGACTGCACTTCACTTGTTACAGAATCAGAAACTGTTTTCTGCTCCTGAACATCTTTCACTAACTGCTCCTGAGTTCGCAGCTGCGCCATCAACATTTCTCTTTCCTCCTGAAGGTCTTTTACCATTTCTTCCCAGGTGGAGGATTTTGACACTTGTGTTAAAGACTCTACAGCACAGTAAGGTTGGCTTCCACCCTGATGCTTTTCTAGAGACATTATTTGGTTTTCAAGTTCCTTCTCCTTCTCTGTTTTTTGAAGAAGTTCTTTTTCACAACAGAGCCGTGCTTCACGTTCCTGATCCAGTTCCACTCGCATACAGCTGAGCTCAGCCATTACTTTTTCCCATTTTCCAACTGCTTCTTGAGTCTCCTGACAGGATTTTTTCAAAGCTGATTCCTTCTCATGGAGCTGCTCTGTTAGTTTCACACACCTCTCTACTAAACGAGCTATCTCATCATCCTTTACATCATCACAGTCACTTACTTTGTTTTGCTGCAGGGAGTTATTTGACAAAAATGAAATCAAGTCCTCTGCTCCTACCTCAGCCTCTTCAAAAGTCTCTTGAGCCAAACCACCAGGACATGTTTTCTCATCGAGGCCAAAGTTCACTGAAGAAAGCATAAAACCTGTGCTAGGTTCTAGAAGCACACTGCTATCTAACCCATACCCACTGCATCTACCTTCTTCAATGGCATCACCCTCAGAAGTGCTGGATGCACATGAATCTTCTGGTCCTCCTGTGGAGATGAGGTATTTAGCCAGTATGCCTTCATCAACACTAAAAAGCCCTGGTTGTGACACATGTTCTTCATCCAACTCATTTCCTTCACTACTTTCATTATTCTCGGCAATCTTTGAACTCTTAATTTCTTCTAATTGATCTTGTGAGGAGTCCACTCCCAAGTTAGACTGGAATTGTAGCTCTTCATGAACCAGCTCACCTTCACCTTTCAAGTAGTGTGGTTTATTCCACATTTCCTCAAGCTCTCCTCTCTGCAGCTGTGACATCTCTGATAACACCTGGTTTTCCTTCAATTTCATTAGCTTCTTATTGAAGACAGTCCCTTCATCAGACTTTTGCATTACATCGATACTTTCTTGAGCCTCACAAAGTCGTTTTTCATTTAATTCCTGGATGAAAGAATTCAGTCTCTTAATCTCCTCATTCAAGGACTGTTTTTCTTGTTTATAACGCTGGACTTCTTTGATCTGCTCTTCTGCATTGGAAAGCTGAGACTTAAGGCTATTAATGAAATCCTTGTATTTAGTCTCCATTTCAGATTTTTCTCTCTGGAAGTCTTCCTGTTGGTTTTCAAGTTTCCTTCTCAAACTGTCCTTTTTTATTTCAGACTCGTGAAGACTATTATTTAAGTCAATTATTATGCTATTCAAATTCTGAACGTGCTCTTCAGAATTTAGAGCGCAGAGCTCTTTTTTTAACTGTTCAAGTTCATTCTTATATTTTAAAAGAATGTCTTTTTCATATACCTGCCTAGCTTCTGCAATCTCTCTGCTGTAGCACTTCTCCAGCTCAGCCCTCAAGCTCTCCAACTGCCTGCAAATATCCTTTTCATGACCAGCTTTCAGTTCTTCGATACGCTGCTGTTCATTCACCTTGGACAGAGACTATTTCATGTTTTAAATCTGTTATTTCTGAGTCCCGGAGGGAAAGAGTATGTTGTAGTATAGACAAGCTAAATCTTTCTGATGTCAGCAGATCTTGAAGACTTTTAATCTGTTTTTCTTTTTCTCCTACGCTTTCATGGAACCGTTGAATTGTATCTTTCATATCCTCTTCCATTTGGGCAAGCACATTTTCTGTATCTTTGGCATTCTTCAAAATAAAATATTAAATATAGAACACATCATGTTTCATTTCCTTAAGCCTCATGCTTTTAATGTATCTTCACAAGAAATACTTAATGTTAAGTGCAGGGTGTATCATTGGCCTAGACATCATGACTTTTAAGCACATTTTTGAGAGTGGACAATCGTAGTGAAAGACCCTTCAAATGTGGTAACAAACATCAAATTGTCCAAGCATTAACAAATAGTATGCCACTGACTCCAGAGAGAAAGAAAACAGCAGCAGTGTCAGCCTTCAGGTATCTTAATTAAATAGAATAAAATATCAGAGCTACAGATACCTGTTCATCTCACATTCATTTGCATAGAGAAAACATAGGCCAACAGAACAGCCACATCAAATTTTGAGTTACTTGACTTACTTAAAAGTTTAAGGCTTCTACCCCATGGCATTGCTGGTTACACGCTTAAGAAAATCAGGCCTGTTGAGCTGTTCCTTTAATGTATATTAGTAAATGACAATCCTCAGAAACTGATTTCTGAAGAAAAAAGATTTTCATGACCGTGCCACTACAGCAGGTCAGTCATCACCAAATCTGAATTACACAACAGAATTATTTTTTCAGTTTTTTTTTCAGTTTTTTTTAACTGAGCTTATGCCCAGTATTTGTTTCTGGAATTGCTACATCAAAATATTGCATCACAAGCTTTTTCACTTTGTTTTGTATCTGAAAGTAACATGATTATAGACACAGATGCAGTTAACTTTTGCTCTCATCTAGCTGTTAGAAGTTCACACACAACTGTACTGTTATATGCCTACACAGCACATCCAGCAACCCTCACCCCACTGCAAGTCTCTGTCACTTATGTTCCAACATGCCTCAGTTCAACAAACACCAAGTGCCTTGTTTCTGATGGAAATTTCTTAATGTTATACAACAGTTGAGTAACAGAGTTAAAGACTAACTAACTCTTCTGCAACAGAAACCAGTGCCTTCAGAAGAAATAAAATAAACTAATTCCACCTTTAAGTGTAGTTTTAGTTCTGAAGCAGCAATGTTACTACATGCATAATTTAAGTGTTCATTACAGGTTCTTTCTCCAAGAAGTACCACCTTGGTTTGCCCAGCCACAAGAACTATCTACCCAGATATCACCATTATAAAGACACTTCAAAGAGTTTTTTTACCTTTTGAGAAGACTCAAGTTGTCCTTCCAGGTCATGTACCTTCTGACGCAGCACCTCCAATTGTGCATTTTGCTCTCTGAGACGGTTCTGAAACAAGGACATCTGCTGCTGGGCTTCTAACACTTCATTTTTTGCAGGGTTTTACTTCTCAGCATCTCATTAATCTGAACAGATAAAGGTTCTCACAGTCAACAGAAAGTTTATATCAGAGTAACTCATACAAAAGTCTCACTGCATACATAAAAATACTCTATTTCCTACAGATTTAGCCTATGTCTTTAATTCCCAGTGAGTAAGAATCTCCCTGAAAAGCCAGACACTGTAAAGACACAAATGTTAGATAATTCATCGCTATGAAGCCTGCAAAATGAATTATGATTTCCAATGGACTTGACATACTGGTAAAAGGATAATGACCAAACCCAGTCTTCTCTGTGAAGGATTTACGCCTCAATATTAAAGGGTTTTCCTCTCTCTCCACCTTCCTCCAAAAGAAAAGAAAACATTTACCCCTACAGATTTAAATATAATGTGTTTTATTAATTTTTAAAAGCTTTTTCTAAAGACTTTGCTAAAACTGAAAAAATAATATTTAACATAGTATTAGTACTTGCATCTCTTATCAAATCTGACATGCTTCCAACAAACAACTTGCATCGTATTACTAGCTTTATTTAGACTATGCCTCAAGTACTATTTAGAGGCTCCATGGAGTAATTTTCACTATGACCACATATTTTGTCAATACCAGTCAGAACTGTACATGGAAAGCAATACAGCTGGTTATTTTTAAAAACTTCATTTATCAAAGGAATTGATTTTCCAGGGCATGATCAATTCTTTACAAGTAATTCCCAGACCTGAGTAAGGGTCAGAGTTGTTGGGGTTTTTTTTGTTTGTTTTGGGGGGGGGATGGTTGTGGAGGGTTTTCTGTGGGCTTTTTGTTTTCTTCTTTGGTTTTTAATTTTTGGGGGGGTTGTTTTGTTTGTTGGTTTGAGAATGGTTTGTTTTGTGGTTTCTTTGTTTTTAAAAATCTCTTTTTCATCCAGATATTTAAGACACAATCTCTCCCAGCCAAATTCTTGCAAACCTGAAATTAAGTAAACATAATGTTTACTTAAGTAAACATTAAGTAAACTATTCTTTGGCATATACTACAAGGCTCCTGAGACAGTAAACGCACAGATTTCAAAAAGAAGAGCTCCTATTCTTTTTTTGGTGATACTCAAAGTATATAGATGAAAGGCTGTAGTACATTTCATTACCCAGGGATTAGATCCATGAAAAACTTGTTGCATTTACACAGATTTCTGTGTGTCATAGGGGCTACATCAATTGTCCTCAGGTTATTTTAAGTCCTCTTTGAGCCAAGTCAAGTTACCTCAACTCAGCAAGCTTCTGTCCAATGACTAAGCATGACTTTTCCATGCATATACTAAGAGCTTTCTTTGGCAAAGGCAAGAAAAACTGATCCCATATCATTACAGTGATTGCTGTGCATAGATTCCAAACCACTAACGAGATTGGGCAAAATTCCCTAACAAGGGCTAAACTGATGTATAAAGACCTCAAAAACTTCACACACACAAGTGGAAAATATAAGGACTCTTACAGGGCCCCTCCTTAGCAACTGGAGAAAACTCTGCCTTGCCCTGAAATTTTCACTGCTGCATTGCAAAGTGAACAATGGAAATTATGTGGTAAGTTTTTACATTCATATTCCAAACCTGTTCTTATTCTCTCTGTAAGGAAACACAAACCTGATGTAACTGAAGTTGTAAATCATGGATCTGACCAGCTACATGTGAAGCCTCCTCCTGTAGGTCATCCCGATCCTTCTTTGCCTGTTGAAGGCAGTTTGTTAGTTTCCCGATGACTTCATTCTGCTCTTGAACGGTAGTTTCCTACATGGATCACAAGAAGTCCACTTTTAAAATTAAAATACCCTTAACATACTGGGAAACCAGTAAGTTTCCTTAAATCAAAGCTGTTAAGAGTCTACAGGTACACTTAAGTTTTAACAAATTTGCACCAAATGACCAGGGATGTTTGTGTTCAAACACGACTGCAGGGGTGATGAAGGAAGCATCTTACACTGATTTCAAAGAGATGACAAAGCTAATCAAAAGTGACTTTTTAAACAAATGATAGGATAACAGTCATGAAATATGACTGTTACTTATGTAAAAGTAATCAAGTTTACTACAGGACACAATTAATATTTAGCATCCCTAAATTGTTTCCTTCTTTTCAGCCATGACAGAAAGTTAATGAGATGAGATATATTAATCCTACTTTAAGTTAATCACATTAATCTTTTCAACTTATTTCTCACCAACAGGAAATGTCTTTGTTTCCCCAGTCCTAAAAGGAGAAAAACAATACAATACAATACACCAGGTTGGAAGAGACTTTCAAGATCATCGCGTCCAACCCATCAACCAATCCAACCCACCCAACAACTAAACCATGCAGCCAAGCACCCCATCAAGTCTTCTCCTGAACACCTCCAATGAAGGTGACTCCACCACCTCCACGGGTAGCCAACATGTAAAGGGGGAAGTAACTGTTCTTCAGAAGCACCAGGTAATTTACCTTCACATAGAAATGCTAAAGAAAGGGAAGTCAGAATATCATCATCTTTTTCTTTTTTTTTTTTTTTTAATTTTCAGTAAGGGAAAAGTATATAAATAAAGTTTAATAAAGTTTAACTTCTCCTACTTAATTATTTGCCCATACCAAAATGTCCACCCCTAAACCCAAAAGCCACAAGTACAAGGGGACACAGTCTCAAGCTGCACCAGGGGAGGTTTATGCTCGAGGTGAGGAGAAAGTTCTTCACCAAGAGAGTCGTTTGCCATTGGAATGGGCTGCCCGGGGAGGTGGTGGAGTCACCCTCCCTGGAGGTGTTCAAGAGGGGATTGGACGTGGCACTTGGTGCCATGGTCTAGTCATGGGGTCTGTGGTGACAGGTTGGACTCGATGGTCTTCGAGGTCTCTTCCAACCTTAGTGATACTGTGATACTGTGAAATATTCAAAAAGCGTGAATGATAACTGTGGGGGGCAGGAAGGAAGGTCATTAGGAGATGGTGGTGGTAGCAGTGTCTGACACCCTCTGTGAACATTTGAAAAGGTGCCCAGCTGCATCCATAAAGTGGTTTTAAGGCATATCCACAGAAATATTGACATTTCAATATGTAATTCCTTTTTAGTAGTTTGAACAATACTTTGGGGCAGACATTTCCCACCATGATCTTCATATACAATATATATAAAGTCAGTATTTATGAATATGCAAGACCCATTCTTTTACATTAAGTCCCTACCTCAATGTGTGATTAACTGTATTTAGCTTAGTCGTTCTTAGAGGTTCTCTTTATAAAGGGCCACTTCTCAATACAGTAAGAAAATGTATCAATACAAACCTACCATGAAGTGTCTAAACTATTTCTCAGCAGAAAGGTTTAACTCTACATTTCATAAAAACTCTCTAAACATAGTAACATTTCAAATGTCATTTTATTCTCACTTGATTCAAGCAATATGAAGTCCTGGACAGCAGTGAATGGAAATTTTAAGTACTGCTTTTTGCAGCATGCCTTAAGAAGGTGCTGTACTTTCCAATAAAAACAATACTTTCAAGTTTTACCTCCTAAATACTTTTAGAATCAAGTAATATTATTCCCATTATCTAATTCTATGAAACATACCTGAAGCTGCATAGAGTCTCTGTGTTGGGTAAGCTGTTCCTGTAGCTCATCCATCTGAGAAGTGAGTCTTTCCACTGCTTCCTGCTTCTCCAGAAGTCTGTTCTCCAACTCAGCTATTCTGTCCTGACACATCTTAGCATCAAGCTCAGTATATTCTGCAGCAGAATTGATCGTAAATTTCTTCATAAAAGAAACAAAAATGTGTTTAGTCACCAAAACAATACACTATTTATGGTTTGAAATTTATTCTGAATATAAATTCAGCGTCAAGCTTCAATTCTGGGCAAATTCTACTTTAAAAGTAATTCAATGTTGGGACTTAGTATTTAAGAAAAACAGTATACATGAAGTCCTTAATTCTTTAAAATAATTTTTTTTTTAATAGACAATATATTTTCATATGAACTTGGGGGGAGGGTACACAACAAAATTGAGGTGTTTTACAACCATCATTGCTGACTGGAGAACAGTACAGTCATAGGAAAAAGTGATAATGCAACACTCTTGTCTTAAAATTAAATTCAAGTGTAAGCAGCTATTGCAAATAAACATTCAACATAACTCTGAGTTTCCATGGACTTTAACTGCAAAACAAAGAGAGAAGCTGCTCCAATCAATCCTGTGGCTTCTCAGGCACAGTGTTTTTAGAATTCTCACAGAGGAGACAGTACCCTGTATTTTAATTTTTTTGTTTTAATGTATGAAATCATTAAAGAATAAACCTACTTTTCAATTTAAAACACTGTTCACATGTCTCTGAACAATGTCTATGATTTCACTAAAACCAGTTCTCCTAGCACCCAATTCTGCAGGCAGTACATGTGCCTGTTTTAAAAACTGTAGAAGTGAGATTGCATCACGTCTATCGCAGTTGATTACAATGCTCAACAGCTAATCATTTTAGCAACCAATCATTGTCCTCTTCTTTCACACATATATCATATTTTTTACTAGAGACACATTCTTTCAGACTTACTTCAGCCACAAGATCCTTCAGTACATGCCAGTTGGACAAGTCAGCACTCCCCTAGTAAGTAAACAAATAAACACTAAATCATGGCCATTTCAGAGATGGGTAAGGAAAAGATGAATTATTTTGCAAACACCCTAAGCACATGAGCCAGAAAGGTCCATGCTGCAAGACAACACACCAATGAGACAGAAAGGCTGACTTTAACACTAAACTCAGCCGATCATCCAAGGTCAAATGAATGAAATAAATGAAGAAAACGTTTTTTAATTTCCACTCAAAAACTTAGGGCTAAGACCTCCCCAAGGAGATTTATTTTTTATCTTCTGCTTTTGTGGTTTGCAAATATAGTTGATCACTCTTTGTTAGTGAAGTAACTGACAGGACGGGAGATTTTTTTTAAACAAACATACTATGAAATCATTCAGACGACTAAAAAACCAATACCATTTTCTGATACATATGCTTATTTACCTCTCACTACAGAGAAAAGCAACTATTTAATGAAGGCAGTACATAGCTCTCCCTGTATTTTGAATCTGCATGAAACAGTTTGAAATTACTACTACCTCCCTAGGGGTGCCCTCTCCACATAACCTAAAAAGCAATTCCATCTGCTTTACAAACAGCTATTTTGACAGAAACTGTTTAGAAGCAGTAAGTGATTTTTTGGGTTTTAAGTTCCTACGAACATAATGACACTGCTGTGGTTGAGTGACAAAACCCTGTATGCTTTTTCCTTAGTGCAGACAGCTTGGCATGGTTTGCTTATTTTTATTACATGACAGAAAGAAAGTATTCACATGACTGTCTAACCCATAGCTGATATAAAAATCAAAATCTTGCTTGTCAGCTGAAGCAAGAAAGCAACTGCTTAATTCAGGCAGATCAGTACATCTATTAGCACATATCTAGTAACCTCAAGCTATGTTTCTACATGTATTGACATAACTACATTTAGAGGGTTACCAGTACAAACATATTGAAATACATCAGGCCCAAGCAGAGTCACAATTTATACAAGGTTGTTAGAGCACATAACATCTATGCTGGTTTTACAATGGCCACTAAGATTATGCTGGAACAAATTGTTTTTGAAAGCACCTTTGAGCCAGCAAAGTGAGACAAAACCAAACAAAGCCATGCATTATAAGATCCCAGCAGTTTTGCTCAATATGCTATGCCTCTCAGTCTGGATGTGCCTTTTCATGGAGCTACAGCCACACAACCAGAAGTCTGCCCAAACTACTTAATGGCAGAGAAACTGTGAAAGACCTTAATTTAGCAGGCTAACAGCAGACAGCTCCTTGGCAGTGCCAGATGACCAGACCACATAATGGAGATAATTTTTCAGTTATTTACATCACTTTGTAAGAGAGTTTACTATTACAAGTGAAAATGCAACAATTTACTTACTTCTCATGGTCAGCTACTTAACAGTGTCAGACAGCTAATACACAATTTAGTAAAACAATCACCTGGAATACTTGTATCTCCAGATAGAGTGCAGTGAAATCCAAGAAATAGTAAGATTTACCTCTGTTGTGTGCTCCAGCAGGTTGGAGGCTTCAGCCCCGCTCTCCAGCAGGTTGGAGTTGCCCCGCTCTCCAGCAGGTTGGAGGCTTCAGCCCCGCTCTCCAGCAGGTTGGAGGCTTCAGCCCCGCTCTCCAGCAGGTTGGAGGCTTCAGCCCCGCTCTCCAGCAGGTTGGAGGCTTCAGCCCCGTTCCAGCAGGTTGGAGGCTTCAGCCCCGCTCTCCAGCAGGTTGGAGGCTTCAGCCCCGCTCTCCAGCAGGTTGGAGGCTTCAGCCCCGCTCTCCAGCAGGTTGGAGGCTTCAGCCCCGCTCTCCAGCAGGTTGGAGGCTTCAGCCCCGCTCTCCAGCAGGTTGGAGGCTTCAGCCCCGCTCCCTATGCCCTTACCAACATCTTGGGCCGCTAGTGGGTACTCTTCCTTCGGAATGTCATGCGTGTGGACAGACGAGCCCTTCCTCTTCGACGTCTTTTTCTGCGGCTGCGTGACGTTGGTTTTTGTTTTTCGCTGTCTGTAGTAAGCAAGCTGTGCAGAAAAGATTGGAAGAGGTAGAGGGAGAGGTAAGTGAGAAAAAAGTAGCAGGACCACAAGATTAACACACTCATGGGTGATGAAGATCCTACTGTGACAAAATATATACATCTGCAGAAAAACTGTTTTATCCTCCTATTTTCTACACATTCAGAACATACTGCATAACTGTACAATTAAGCAAGAGCTCTCACAGCAGTACTAAAAACTCATTTCAATACAAGAATCACATTTTACTCAGTGAAACTTTGTGTGTCAATGACAATCCAGAATTACAGCAAGTCAGATTGGCAAAGGAGCAAGTTGTTAATACACTAGGAAAAAATATAATTGACCAGTCTTCCAGCGAGACCAGCAAAGACAATAACTCCCTGCAAATGTATCTAAATGGATCTTTTCCAGCATAAGCTTTAAGATTAAAATTATCGGAAGTGAATCCTCATGCTCCTTCCCTGTCACCCTCTTAAGATAAAACAGCAAACTTTCTAGCCAGAAAGCAGCCTACAGTACATAAATAGAAAATCAATTAAGCCAGGTCATTCTCATTTCTTCTGTTGAAAAATCAGATGCTCTACTTTATCAGACTATCACAGCCCTACAAAGCACTAGGGACTTGTAAAGAATGTCACTGGCAGAATTGATTACCCAACTTTCCTTAACACCTTAAACAGCTTAAAAAGGATTATATTTTCATTTCTAATATTGTGTTTAGGCAGCGATTCCAAATAAAATCTCCCTCATAACATAAATCCAGACATCCTTCTCATGAGGAAAAAGCCTTCTCCAAGGTTATAACCATCAGTTATCAAGTGCACTGTTAATACATCCTTGTGATGAAATACAGTCAAATGATGACAGGCTGTAAACATAATTGCCAAGTTCTACTGCAATACATATAAAAATCCACTGCTTGCCAGCTTGGTTTTCCGTAAGACAGTCACCCTGCAGAAAAACCTTGTCCATTTCTTTTAATTCAATTTGTGAAAAGGATTTGGTTCAGTCTTCTCTCCTTAACATCCATGTCATTTCAGCAACTTCTATCTGATAGCTTAGCTTCTCAACAGATAAATGGTTACACACCTGCTACACTCAGCAGCCTGTTTTAAAAGCATATTTGTGGAAGGACATCAGTTTCTTACCAGCAGTTGTTTATGTACAAATAACTTATTTTGACAATTCTGTTCTGTGGTTTCCCTAGTTATTAATACTGAATGCAGTTAAACAAAGATTGTCAGGTACTGTGCTGCGCTTTATAACAAGCAAAATTAAAAGATCAATAAATAAAACTGTAGTGAGACAAATATTCCCTGAAAGCAGGTGGGCATTAACTCCAGCACTTACTGACAGCAATGTATGTCAAAAATAGCTATTGTACTAATTAACCTGACAACATAGGAAGAAGGGACAGGAGGAATCCAGCAGAAAAATGGAGAGCAGAGAAAGCTGCTGAAGCAGGGAAAAAAGTAAAAGAGGAGCAAAACAAGCAGAAAAAGCTGAAAAAAGGAAAGGCAGAGAGAGTGGCCAGCACTGAGAGCAGTTAATCATTTCATGAAGGGAGAGAAAGTATTTGACATTAAACTTCCAAAATTTGCCAGGACTGAACATCTACATGATCAAGAATTTCAATGAGCCCTGCTCAAAGAAAGCAAAACTTATTTCTCCCCATTTATATGCATTAAACATATGAAATCATAATCCATATGCAAAAATATCCAACTACAACAAAACACTACAGAACTACTAAGATTTTTTTTTTAGTCTGTGAATATGTCTAGAGTCAAATTCACTCTATAGAGATTTACAAAGCCAGCATACAGGGAAGAGCTCCATTGAGGGAAATGAAATACAGCTTCCCAGATTCACAGGGTGACCCAACAAGGGTGGGATTCAAACCCACGGGTGCAGAGCACAATGGATTAGCAGTCCATCACCTTCACCACTCAGCCACCTCATCTCTTGTTTGCAAAGCATTTAATCAGCTACATAAATTTAAGTGTCTTTTTAAGAATATCATCAGAGATCCAATAACAATGTGTGTTAATGCAGAGAGAGGAGGTAACACTGACTCTCCCCCATCCCAGTGAGATCCCACCATGCCCTTTTTGAAGGGTCTAACACTCAGTTTGCATTCCAGTAGGAAAAAGGCAAAAGCTTCATTTTCAGCCAAAACTTAGCATACCACATGAACAACTGTCCATCATAGCATCCAAAGCAGAACATCTGGTCTTTCTGCAAGTACCAGTATACTGCAATTTCATTTCACCAGGAGTCAGTTAAAAGTGGCAACTGCAAGGCACCTCTGAATTTGCACAGAAAGCACCATACAAGCTCCCCAGAACTAAAGCAAGACCGCCAAGTTTTGTGCTGCATGGTGTAGAGTTGCTGGGTAACATGAACACAGACTAATTTAGTGCATTTCACAAGAAAGGTTAAGATGCTTGCAACAACGAGAGGCTTATGCTACCTCTGGAGGTGGAGATCTGTTTCTCAATCACTATTTTGGCTATCAGTATTGCACTTACTAACATGGAAATCTGAAGTACTTGGCACAGTCAGTACTTAGCTGCCAAATCATCACAATTTCCAATTAATACAACAGCTGGAACTACTACTATATTTGGTGATAGCTTAAATGCATTTCAACAACAGAGTTTTAATTCCTGTATGTAAAAGAATAATGCAAGTACAGGTTTAAAGAAGGGAAAATCTACATTACATTCCTCTTCCAAGACATTATTTATCAGACTAAAAAAAAAAAAAAAAAACCCACAGCCGTTCACAACTGTACAAGCAGTACAAAGCAGTACAAGCAGTATCAAACTCCAATCAGCATGACTGTATAGGTTGCCACAAGCCTGGTTGCTACAACAGAAACCTGTTACACACAACTAGCTTAAGGCTCCTGCCATTGTGAGCACTCTCACAGTGATGTGGTGAGACAATTTAGGAAGCTGATCTGAATAAATACTGACCAATTCTGCAGTGTTGTAGGCCTGCACCACAGCAAGGAAATACTGTACCTGCTCACAGTCACTTCTCCCTTTCAAAACTGCATTTCTACTCATGAGGAGGCCAGTACAAAGAAGACATAAAAGAAAAAGAACAAAAAGGAGAGACATTTCCCTCCTGCCTTATCATATAAGAGCCTTCAACACCAGGAGCTATCCACAGGAAGTTTCTGAAGCATGTTACAGTCCTGCAACCCACCTATTCAGCAGCACGGCCACATCCTACTGTCCACACGAAGGACTACACCAAGTAAGACCAAAGGTGCATTTATTCCAGTAATCAGCCCAATATGCATTCATTCCATAAGTTACCTCCACAACTTCAGGTATACAAGTACAAATACAAAATGAGGGCAAGCACACAGCTAAACATGGTAGAAATTGGGTGTGAGCATACTAAGGAAGAGGCAGCTCAAACCGTAACGTACTATCTTAGTGTTTAAAAAGCCCCAGTGGATAGTGCTTCCATTCATTTGTCCAGGTGGTTTTGAAAATGTCTGGTGTCCACAATCTGCTGGCCAAGTAATGGATCTCTTGGACATTTTAGTAAGTAGAGGAAACACTACATCTTCTGTCTTTATAAACTCCTTCCTCTCCTCGCAGGGTTCCAGGTGTGTGACACCATGCACTAGCAACATTGATGGGGCTGACACATTTTTTTTTTAATAGTATGATGACAGATATTTAGCACATAGTTTAATAAAATAATAATAAAGGCAATATTGGCTCTGCACATGACTTGAAACATAATGCAAGTCCCTAGTTTTTTTTAATGGCAAACAACAGCTGTACAACAGGTGGGAAGTAATAACTTATTCAAGGCAAGTTTAACATGTTTTTCCAGCTATAAACAGACACTGCAGCTAACATAACTTTACAACCTGAAGAACTCCTGTTCTCAAAAAGATTCCTCTCTCAATATTAATCCAAAAATTAATCATTTTTTCAACAGGGAATTGTGTTCACAGAGCACATAACAAGGCTGTGTGGGCAAGCACATGAGGAGCTGCTAAACAGTCGAATGTGTGACAGCATCTGGGTGGGACAGGGCAGGAACAGAGGAGCTGTACTGTCCTACTATCAAGCTACTTCAGGGCATCCTCAGACATAACTCTCCTTCGCCCCCAGTACGTACCTTCTGCCCAGCACTGGGAAGAGGGGCGCTGAAACAGAAACACAAAAGTCTACTGGAAAGATACACAGTGCTAAGCCACCTCTGATTCCACTAGCTAGACTTCCAGACAGGTCCCCTGCAGAAGGAGCCATGCCCCTGGAACTGTGGAAGAAACACTAGGAGTGATATCAGGGGTGAAAATTCTGTAGCATACTGCGGAGAGATATAACCTGTCCAAATCTTCTAACACCCTGTTCAGCCTCAGCTATTCTCTTCCAGCTACAGACCCCGATCCTAGTCTTCACAGTATCACCAAGGTTGGAAGAGACCTCAAAGATCATCGTCTTGCTGGGATGGAGAAAAAAGGGAAAAGATGTAGCTCCAGACTGGCAAAGCTTATTCAGCAACAGACTCCCAGAAAGGAAATATGACAATAACAGCTCAAAAAACAGTGGATGTGCTTAATTAAAAGAAATCAGCCAACCAGCTTCTTGAACATCATTACCAAACCAAAGCACAAGTTTTCATCAAAGAGGGTTAACACATATCATCAAGTGTTAATCACATTGTTTAAGACAGTAATTACTAAGAGAGTATTACCTTTATACATTGGTCACATTATATGACCTCTGCACAGTTCCATCAAACTACAGCTAACTGGAAACAAACCAACCCAATCCAATTCTCAATAACCCACCCGCAGATGCAAGGGAAAATGGACTAGTCACTGAAGTAATAAAACATGCAACATCTGTTCTTACGGATTCTCATCTGGAAATAGAGTATTTTCACAACCAACTCTGTGGAATCCTAAGTAAAAAAGAGAAGAGCAGAAAAAAAGCCCCTAACAAATAAAAGCACCACTACCACCCCAAAAAAACCAACCAAATAAGCAAACACAACCAAACAAACCCCCAGAAACAAACAAAGAAGAGAACCGAAGGGAAGCCACACACACTACGTTAAGCTACTCTTTGCTCATTGAAGGCAACATTTATACACTTTTGTTGGAATTCGGCAAAGCTTTAAAGCACCCTGCATTCAGGAAGCATCGCTAGACACGCTTATTTATGACATCGCCACGCTGCCCAGGTAAGCTCCTGTCGTCTCCTGACACAGCTAAGATCTGGCAGCACTGCAGCCACCCGCACCCTCGGACTCGGGCTTCGTGCGTGACGCGGATCCCACCACGCAACGAAGGAAAACCCGCTGGCACCCCGCCGTGGGGAAGAAGTCCGGAGCAAGCAGAGGAGATGCCGCGGGAGGCTCCAGGAGGCAGGCTCCTCTCAAACCCCCGGCTCGGTGTCCGACCGGGCAAACCCCAGGACGTCGGGGACCAGGCCGGGGAAGGCGCGGCCCCTCCCCAAGTCAGGACTCCCTCCTCTCACCTTGGCCCTTCCGGCCTCCACTTTCTGCCTCCGCGCCTCCGCCTCCATGCGGCGGGTAAGCCGGGGGCCCAACGGCGGTAGCCAAACTCAACCCACACCCCTCCCAGTGTCACACCGAAGGGTACACAGAAGTTTCGCTCATGGCCGCCTCTGCGCCTTCTCCCCGCCCACCTCGGCGCCACCGCCAACCGCGAGGCAGGGGCGGCCAGCACTGGCCAATGAAGAAACAGGGGCTGTCCCTCCCTCCAGAGAGGGGGGAAAGCTCTCCGGAATTGGCTGGGATCGCTGCACGGCAGAAGCCCGCCAGCCAATGCCGACAGCATTCGTTAGCCTGGCCCCGCCTACTCCCGCTAACTGACTCCCGGGATAGGCAGCGCGGGCGGGAGGCTGCTTTCCGCCCCGCCCCTCCTCAGCAGCCGCCAATGGGAGAGGCAGCCGTACGCCGCCCGGGCTGCGCTGGCTGGCCAGTTTCAAACGGGCCGCCAGCCATGACGCGGCTCAGGGTAGGAGACAGCCAATAGGCGGCGCCGCGGGAAAGCTGACCCGGACGTAGCCTAGGGATGCTCAGGGGCCGGCGTGAGCGGCAGCGGGTTCCTAGCTCTTTCTGCCCACTTGGGTGTCGCCTTTGGTGGGTCGGGTCGAGGCTGGCGCTTACCGCGAAGTGGGTTTGTCTATTGGAGCCGTGACTGGTTCAGGCGTTGGCATTCTGGTCCCTAGCCCAGTTGGAAGCCGAGGGGTTGAACATCTCCTCTATGAAGACCGAGTGAACTGTGACTGTTCAGTCTTGAGAAGAGAAGGCTGAGAGGGGATCTTATCAACGTCTATAAATAGGGTGGGTGTCAAGATGAAGGTGATAGTCTCCTTTAGGTGGTGTCCAGTGATGGGACAAGGAACAATGGGTACAAAGTAGAACACGGGAGGCTCCACCTCAACGTGAGGATACACTTTACATTGAGGATGGTGGAGCACTGGAGCAGGCTGCCTGGAGAGATCGTGGAATCTCCTCTGGAGACTTCAAAAACCCACCTGGATGCATCCTTGTGCAGCCTGCCCCAGGTGATTCTGCTTTGGTGGGGGGTTGGACTAGTTGATCTCTGGAAGTCCCTTCCAACCCCTGATATTCTGTGATTCACCCTAATTGTCAAATTCTGTGTAAAAATGTTACCCTTCACAACATACCTAATCTGCCTTTTGTGTATATCTTGCACCTAAGTTTTGCAGCACCTTGCTGCTTTGTTTCCATCAGCAAGTGAGCTATAAGGAGTTCACCTGCAAAATCTCATCATCTAAGACAGACAAGCACAGTAAGAGCTGAAGTTTGGAAATAATTGTCAGATAACAAGGGCTTATATCTTAACATTGAGAAAAATTAACCTTACAGCCATCTATAAAACTGGTGGCTTCTTTGTCTCTTGAAGTCATTGAATCATACTGAAAACAGAAGCTCAGTTCAGAGGTAACTCCTTGCAACACCCTGTTTCTTTCTTAAGAGACAAGGAAATGCAATCATCTTCATGATTTAATAATTCCTTTTCTACCCTTGGGCCTTTCTGTGTACTTGGTCCTTTGATAAGTTCTTTTTTACAAGGACTTTTGCCCCAAATTCAGACATCATCCAAGTCATGAGTCAGAGCTCCTATAAAGTGCATCTGCTGTTTGGGTTTCCTATGCCTGTAAACCACCATCCATGTTTTGAGTTCTGGGAATAAACCATTTTGTACCAATCTTCAGTGCTATCTCTATGGAAATATTTCAGCACAGGCAACAAAAAGATGAGAGAAGTGTCTGCTCCATGATCCAGAAACAAAACTGAGGATGCCAGAAGCAAGGCAGGGATGGCAAGGCTTTCTCTACACATCAGAAAGCCTGTATATCCAGAGCCAAGTTAGAAGCAACACTTTAAATGGCTGCAAAGGTTGCTGGGAAATGCTATGCACTGGTTTTCCTTTTCTACACAATCAATTTCACCCTTCCAAGGAAAAGTGGAAGTTTCAGTAAAGCATGCAGGGATAGATCTGATAATGAGGACAAATTCCTGATGCTAATTCTGGTCACCTGCTTTGTCATCCCTTGAGATGATGTTGTTGTTCTCTGGCCTCATAGTCAGGATATTCTGAGGCTGTCTCCAGCCAATGCTAGGAGATGAAGTCTGAATAATAAAATTTCTTTTGTGTGTAATTAGCACCATCTGAGTAACAAAATGAAACCAGTAAGCTCATGTAAGGAAAAGTTCCTGTTCACAGTGGAGACAGAGGAGTCTTGTAAAACTTTGTTTGAATAAAGTGAGAGTCCACAGGACAATTCCTTGTGGGGGTCTCTCAAATTGCTGGGAGATGCAACTTCCCTTTTATCCTACATTCCTAGACACAAATTTCCCTCTCCCTTTCTCCTTGGCTAAAGTACTCAGGATTTGCAGTCTTTCCTGAAACACCTGTTGCATGTCCCACTTCGTATATAACCCCCCTGCATCGTACATCATATGTTCATTTAAATTAGGTTCTTCACTTCTCGGGGTTAATATTCAGCAGTCTGTTAAGCCTGCACTCTGTCTTAAGAAGTTCAGGCTGTGTTCAGTGTCTGCTATCTTCAGACAGACTCTTGCTGATTTACAGCAAGATTCAAGGTAAGGTGCTTAGCAGAGGCCCTGGTGATTTGCATACACATAGATAAGGTAAACTGTGGTTCCTCCCTTGCCATCACAACTCCCTCTTAGACAAGTGCCTATACAAGGCACTACCTCCTTTTAATCCCATCACTCAGAACAAAAAGGTTTCTTAAAAAAGATGGCATTTGTGATGTCAGTTTTGTTAAATCACTTATGTTACTTTAATAAATTTAGTTTAAAATAAATTGCTGCTTTGACACCTCGCTCCACCTAAAAGATGTAAAATGAGTAAGTCATGTTTGTTTAACAACTTTTTTTTTCCCTTTTAAATAGCTAACTCATGCATTATTTTTTCTTACATCCTTGTCTGCTTGTTAAAATGTCAGGTTTTCTAGTGCTAATCTGATTAAATTGGCTCAAGTGGAAATACTTGAAAAGGGATGTGTCTTCAGCAGTGAGTCAGCTAACTGGCAATCAGCTAACACCAGCATCTGGACTTGGGTTCTGCACTGCTTGTTCAGCTTTGCAGTGGGGGAGCTGAAGCCAACCAGACAGTTTGGCAGAGCCACCACCTCTGTTTCTGCAGGGGGCAGTCCTACATGGCATAACAGTAAAAGCAGTAGAGGTCATTTATAGCTCAAGTAAATTAACAGTAGTGCTGATAACACTACATTAAGATCAGGCTGGTAATGAAAGCTTGTTGAGAACTCTGGATGCTGCCACAACACATCTGCAAATAAATGAGCACTGTTTGCAGAAACTAGTGGTTTGCCATTGTAGTATAAAACAACAATCAAAAATACAGTAAATTATTAGTATAGTGTACTTAAGTAAGAAGACTCAATCATAAGTATAATCTGGTTCAAATGAGGGTCACTGTTCTGCTTTGAGTTAGAAGCGAACAAATTCTGTTCAGTGGTTTTACTTTCTGAAACTGACAGCATGTTTTCCCAGACAGTGTCTGTTTCTAGGAATGATAAAGCTGGATGTTTCTAGTTAGTACCAAGGAGTGGTGTGCAGCCCAAGGTCACTGGTAAATCTTGTGTGCTCCTTGGGAGCTCCGAGTAAAATGATGCACCTGTGGGGAGGAGCAGACAGTTCAGGCTCACCTGAACTGACCAACTATACATTCCATTCCATATATGTTATAGTTGATATAAAGCTGAAGGATGACAAAAGTCAAGTTCTTCTTCCTCTTCTTCAGTGGCTGACATCTGAGGGGAACTCTATTCTGCCTTGGATACAAATCCATGAGTTCCAGAATCCAGCTCCTGAATCCAGTTCCCATCTGCTGCTGAGTCCAGTCTGCCACAGCATCAGTGATGATGTTGACTAATTGCCATTAGGTGGTTTGAGTTCAATATTAGTTTTATATATATTTGTGTATATTTCATTTTATTGTTGTTATTTTCATTAAAGTACTCTTAGTTTTCCAATTCATAAGTATCTCTCATTTATTCCTTTTCTCTTCCCATTGGGAAGGGATTGAGGCTGGTATAGAGCATCTGTCACTCATTTAGTGGCCAGCCCAGCCCTAACCCTTGTCAACTATTTTCAGAAATAACACTAAAAACCAACATTGAACATTGTTATATGACAGTGGTATTAAATAACTCTAACTGTAAAATATGTTTAGCTTAAAAATGCAAATGGGACATTATTACAATACTTGTAACCACAAAGCAGTCTAACAAGAGCTATCAACTGCTAATTTACAACATTACAATTGGCAAAAGCAGACACTTATTTGAAAGGATATTATATGAACTTCTCCGTTGGTAATGTTTGTGTGAGTGTGGTTTTGTGGGTCCTTTTTATCCTTCTAACTCTTGTTTAATACATTAAAACATCTTTCTAACACTGAAATGATAAAGAATCCTCCCTGTGGGGCCAGAGCATGAAAGTTTATAGTCGTAGGATATTTCCAGGTGTGTCAGTTTGGGATTTTTTATATTGTGTTTTAGAAGTCGTAGTAATGGAAATCGAGGGCATAAACTATTGAAATCAAGGAAAGACACCTTAGAAATGTAGTACTGGTATGGACCTCACCAGGTTATGTAATCCACTCTCCTATCTGAGGAGGGGTCCAGCTGTCCTACAAAGTTAATCACAGTTGTTTATCTGTATTGTTTTCCAACAGCTTCTGTGAAACTTAGATAGGTGCTCCATCATTTGTCTTGTTGTTTTCATGAGGTTTTTCTCTACCTCATTAAGTCAAATGCTTTCTGCCAAGCCTTTTCAGACAGAAACTCCCCACCCTGCTCTTGTTTCCTTTCATTTGTTGAAAGACTGCTAACCTGTTCTCTCCTCACCGTCTACTTACCATCTAAAGAAAGCCAGTTCTTCCAAGACTCCCTCTGAATTTTGTAAATGTACCATTTTTATCTTTCCTTGCCCTCCCTCCCCGAGTTTCTTTCCCTCTTAAACCACCATGTCTAAAATTAGGCACAGTATCCAAACTCTGACTTCAGCACTGCTAAGTAGAGCAGAATAATGATCTTCTGTGAGGGCCATGTAAAAGTCCTGCTAATCTTTTGCAGAATTAAATTTGGCTAGTTTTTCTCTTTTGCTTCACCATGTTCATGTGTGATCCCTAGTCTGTGACTCAGTGTAACCATAGATCCCTTTTGGCAAGATCCTCTTGTGTCTGGTTAGCACATTTCTGGCAAATCATTAATTAGAAGGTTGTCAGATGTCCCTAGAGTAGGGATCCCACTGTGACCAGGGTATCCTGTGTAGGAAAAGAAACACTCCTTAGCAGATTCAGTGGAAAGCATTTTTTAATTTAGTACTGTTATTTTCTCTGGTATTTCTGTCACCTCTGGCAGATATTTCTCTCTCTACATTTCCTCTACAGTCAACTCAACTACTTAAGACTGATGCTGTGTTTTAATGGAATGCTTATACTTGTTTCTTTTTGTCAACCTTTCTTGTAATCCTCTATTTGGATAGCAATGAAGACTCTACAAATTTAACTTCAGGGGGCACTTTATTAAACCAGTTGATGGATCCAGGCTGGATGTAGCTCTGAGCAACCTGATATAGTGTGAGCGGTCCCTGCCCGTGACAGGGGGGTTGGAGCTAGATGATTCTTGAGGTCCCTTCTAATCCCAACAATTCTATGATTCTACGATGGTAAAACATCACCTCGAAATTCTTCAGCAAAGGTCTGCTACAGCACCATCAATGACTCATAACCAGCTTGTTGCTGTTGTGGTTATCTGGAGACATCAACAGTTTGCTTTGTTATGTAACTGCCTGAATGCTACCAGCAACCCTGGTCACCTCATTACAAATGGGTTTATGAACTACAAAGGTACAGAGAGAAGCAACTAGGATAAACACGAGACTGTACAAACACACATACAACCATGGTGTCATCACAGGTGCAGCTAATGCAGCCCTTTCAGAGAGTGGCTGATTGTGGAGGGGCTGAACAGTCTGTGTGGGCTCTTGCATGATACCTTCCCTGCTGAGTTATGAGATCAATGAGTAAGCAAAAGCTGTTATTTGAAAACAAATTATTAAATAGATTCTCTTGCTTAGAAAAGAGGCACCTGGATGCAAATAGGATACCCAAATGATTCTGTTTATATGATTCTAAGTCACAAATGGTATGGGAAAAATGCACAGAGAACAGTAATAGAAATTTCACAAAATAAATTAGGAGATTTCCAATAACATTTTCAGGAATCTAGATTTAAAATGGTCTAAATATAATATTTTTTTCCCTAACAGTCACATAAGCAATAGCTATGCATTTTAATTGAATAACTAGGCTTAAGCTCAAATTTCAGTCATCCAGGAAACTCCTTGTCAAAGACTGTCACAGCTGTCCAAAAGATGAAGAGGTCAAAGATATTAGCGATAACATGCAAAAAAATCTGTTAGGGGTTTTAAAGTACAAAAGTGCACACAGAACTGTTTCTCAGGAAAACTGCTGGCAGGTGAGAGGGTTTTCTCTCCTGCCCTGTCACTTGTGGCTTTTGCAAATGAGGCCTGTCAAAGAAAGCTGAGCCCCAGCTCTGACGTGGCACAGCTATTTTTGGGATCCCCACATCTCAGTTTCTATATCCTCCTCGGTGACTACCAGTCTATGTATTTTTAAGGACGTATTGCACACACGTGCTGTGTGGGTCACAGCTGGAGGAATTAATTCGTGCTGCTCCCACACACCTCCCTACAAGCACCTATCAGCTGCTCCAGCTGCCAGCAGTGACTCAGCTGCAGTTTTGTTATGACCTTCAAGTAAGGAAAGGACTGTAACTTCACTCTCTGATGAGCAGAACTGGGCTTAAAATGTGATACTGGGAATATTTGTTACTTGGATTCTTTCTCATGCTTAGGTGTTACAGATGTCACTGATAAAGGTTGCCCTGTTTTTTATGCTGGTGAGGCTTTGCTGGGAGGGGAGACACCCTACAGGTTGCCTGGGAGATGGTAAGCAAAAGGATGTTATACCATAGCCTCTTTATTCGTTTACTTATCTGGGCATGAGTTCCATCTATGTTTCTTAATTTTTTGCATTTTTAATTGCTATCTGGTGAGGAAAACTCATCAGAAGTTTGGGCTTTTTTGCACTTTGTCAAAAGCATGCAGCCCTCTTACAGTGGAATAAACATTGCTATCAGAGATCAATCAACAAGATCATAATATGACCCTTAACATTGGGCTTGTGTTAAAGAGCCACTGGTTTTATTTTGCTCGCTAAAGTGCTGGGTATTTGCTTTACAAAGGGTACATAAGCTTCTACACCTAGAGATTAAATTGTTTACATTGTAGATTAACACAACAAACCTTGCAACCAGGTTACAGGCACAAAACTTTGAGCTGCTCAGAAGACGCTAGCAGCACAGAGGGCCAGGCTTGGTAACACTGCTGGGGAAAGGCTATTAACTATTAAAAACTGATAAATATTTACCCTGAGTTATCTTTCTGTGACCATCACAACCTGCCACACAAAAATGCATTGAGAGAAACGGCTGTAAGAGCTGTCTCTGACATTGTGATGAACACTCGTTTCTTTATCTTCTTCCCTCGATTGCTCACGATCTTGTGGGGTTTTCTGTTTTGTTTTGTGGTTTGGGTTTTTGTTGTTTGTTTGTTGTTTTTTTTTCCCTAAAAGAATTAATCTTCTGTGCAGATTGCAGAGGAGTAAAAATGACCACTGAAAAACTATATGCCTTTGCTTAGTGTTTTAACCTGGTTTTGCCTGCCTGCACTTCCAGAAGACTGCTACAATGACAGATCCTACAATGACAGATCCTTCAATGGTGGATCACCTGACACAGCTGAAACTCAAACTCCTAGAAAAGGTAAGGGAATAACTGCAGTGTTCAGCTTTGCTCTTCTTTTTGCTTTTGCTTGTTTAATTATTTTTCTACTGAGATACAAAGCAGATCTGAAGTCAGTTGAGAATCTCTTTCTTTGTGCAAGCAGAGGCAGACTGAAGCACAGGCATGCTACAGTCATTTTCACTTTGTTAAATATCATGGTACAGGTTTACATGGACCTACAGTAAGTTAAAAATTGTATTAAGGTGGCTGATCTTAGGGGAGATGTCAGCAGTTTGAGTTGTGATAGACAAAATTTAGCAGTAAATTTTGGGTGAAGAGGACCTTGGATTTTTTTAAGGCAATTTCATGCCTCCTTTTTTTGTCTACTTTCAGACAAGATGTGTTACTGTGAAACATGAGCAGACCTTTGCTGGAAGCACAATAAGAGACAACACAGAATTCCAGTAGTTTTCTTGTGACTTGACACAATAAGGCACCCAGGGTTCTCTACTCAGCCCTGTTCCTCCATCCTCAGTATATCTGACATCCACTAGCGTGCAGCTTCTTATGATCCATCTCATTGTCTTACAAAATAAATCATGTGTATGTCTTTTGAGTCACCATGCTATCAGTTTCCAGGTCTGGGACAACCCAGCCAGTTGGAAGCTTGACTGTTCTTTTACCCTAACTAGATTTATACAGAGACATTTCATACTTCTGTGAGTACTTCACTAGCCGTGATTTAGCTGTTAAGAAACACCATTATCTCCACCTTGGCTTTTTTTCCTCCTTTGCAAACCTGTGCCTTTAAGGTAGGTTTGGAAATTGTTGTGATCTTTGCCTTATAACTAGTTCTTGCTGTGGTTTTGTCAACAGAGACTGGAAAATGAACAGGAGAACCTACAGAAGATGGAGTCACCTCTCTCAGCTGCAAGTAAAAGAGAACCTTTTGTTCTAATGTGAAAAGGGCATAGTGATGTTCTCAGGCATGAGTTTCTTAGCTGGACACACCAGATGGTCACATCTTTTCCTGAAAACCTGTGCACTCAGTAGTTGGACATCTGGGTAGCTGAACTTGCCTGTCTTGGCTCTGTGACAGAGACATTTTCTGGAGAGCAGGAAGGAGACTCTGAACTTGAGTCAGTGCTGCCTCAGTCCAGCCTGAGTATCTAAATCTGTGTTCAGCCCTGGGGTTGGAAGTAACAAAAAAAGCAAGTTCCAGTGAAGCTTGTGCACTAATGTCAGTCTCTATACTACTCTCAATGCTAACCAAGCTGGTGAATCTTAGCAGCCTTGATGCAAGAACAGGGTTGCTATACTGTGCAGCTATCTACACTTTATCTTTTCAGTTTCTTCAACTGTTTTGTTGTGTTGTTGTTGTTGGTTGGAGGTTTGGTTTTGGTTTTGGTTTTTTGACAAAGCTAAGTGATCAAACAGCTGAGTACTGACATAAGAATGACCTCCTACCTAGATGTTCTCTACAGCCTCTCAGCTGCAGAGGCTGGTTCATCTGCAGCAAATTACTGGTGATTCTATTTGTCCTAGCTCCTATACCTAATACCAAGCCCGTGTTGCAGTCAGCTCTAAACTTGGCTGAGGTGGTCTTGAAAAGGGAACACTGGGACAACTCTGAGGAATCCAGGCAGGAGGAACACTTCACTGCTAATGATGCTTTGTACTTTTGAAGCTGATCAGCATAGCCTTGTGCAGACCAGAGCATGGTTTCCAGTGTAAAACAAAGCAAAACTAAAAATTCAGCCTTTGAAACAAATTGTTATACTGAAAGCATTGGTCTCAAGGACTGTTGATAAGAGCAGTGAAACCACTTTACCAGAAAACCACAAAGTACAATTACATCCTGATTTTGGTTTGTGTGGAGAGGTCAGGAATCCCAGCATGCTTATGAAGTCCAAACTTTAGACAATTCTCTATACAAGCTAGTGAACCAGCTACATGTTGATAAATAAGGCAGTTTAAAATAGCTTGTGCCTTTATCAAACTCTTTTGTAGATAAAAAGTGGCACCTTTCAGAGGAAACACCAGACATGCCTCCAGTGTATCTGAAAACATTCTTTCTTATTTTCATTTCAAGTGAGTGCAAAATCAGCTGTATGTGGGAAGAACCAAAAAGGAAGTTGATTCAGAACAAAAAAAGAAGCGGAAAAGTTGACATTCAAAACTGAGCTTGTTTGGATGCGTAACAAAAAGCTTTCTTCACACTTTACACAATCATACTCTGCATGTACAGAGTAGATATAGAAAATTTCAGGCTTAAATGTTTTTCCAAGCCAGGGGGTTAAAAAGAGCTAAAAAGTTTGTTGTCAGAGAAGCTGCATTGCCTTTGTGGACCTGCTGATCAGCTGTGCCTGCATGTATCATAAATTCATGATCTGTTTGTGGATTTAACAAGAGCAGTAGCCTAAAGTCGTTCATGGAAGGACACGTTTTTAAAAATGAACCTCATCATGTAGGTGCTATAATGGTTCTGCCTTTGTGATCCTTTGAGGTGATAAAAGACTTTTCTTCCTCCAGGGAATGGACATGAGGACATGTTCCGAAGTGCACTAAGGCGAAGGAAAAACCTCCTACAAGATCTTAGAGTAAGAGCCCTCTCTGTACAGAAACAACAGGAAGGGCCAGATTATTTGCCCATTCACTGATGATGTGGATTTAGTTTTCTCCTGTACTTTATTTCTCCAGCTGGGCAGTATCCAGTCCTCTGCTTGCTCCAATTACAGAGGCTGGCCAGCTTCAGGGAAAGAGGACAGAGAGCAGTGTGTATCCCTCACTACAGCTAAAAAAGACTGCAGCCACTTCATTTAGTTGGTGGGTTGATCCTGTTTGTCCTGAATTTCTATATCACAAGCTCTCTGGGGTAGTCCCAAATACAAAGAAGGGATTTTTAATGCTGCCAAGATTGGAGCAATAGTAACTGTTACTTAATCTTAGTCTGTGAAGGGTACCAACCATTAATGAAATGTTTTCCCAGTTCATTGGCAAGTTTGTTTGTTTGCTTGCTTTCCATTCTTACTTGCTCACACTGAAAACTGTAAGCCTTCAAGGTAATGGGGAAAAAACACTTTCCTTACACTTGTGTGGACACTGGTTGAGTGCTTCCTTTTGTGCAGTGGTCACTTGTGTCCTGCCTGTCAGATGCAGTGATGCTGGACATTTCTGCAGCAGTGTTCTCGTGAGTGAGGCTGTGTCCTGCTTGTTGCCAGCTCCCAGGGGCTAATCCCATTTTGTCCAGAGAGTGTAACAGTACTGTCTGCCTTTCTGTGACCAAATTTTCTTTAAGAAGACACTTAACTTTGTAGGAGCAGCACCTTCTGGAAAAGCTTTCACAGCCCCCTGCACCAGCTGGAGGTCAGTGTCATAACCACAGAGCTGCCCCCTCACATGTCTACCAGATACCTTTTCCAGCTCCCCAAGTGGAGCCACCAAGGATTATCCAGCAAACGGTAAGGATCCTCTCTCCTAGGAAACACTGCTAGTGCCGTGCCCGTCTGAGACAACCACTTGGGAGCTGTGTGGAAATACACATCCCACCAAGGGAAGATAGGTCTCTTGCTGTTGCATGGGACTCTTACTACCCTAGGCAAAATCTAAGGGAAATCATATTACAGAATCAGGCACAAAATCAACAATGTGAATGGTTTACTGTTGGAATGAGGGAGCAAGAGGAGCAGGAGGATTGCTCGCACTCTAGCCCAACCATTCATCCAGTTTCCAATGCACATCATTGTCTGCTCATGCAGCCCACGACCTCAATGGCTTCTCTGTGAGGACGTCATAGGAGACAATGTCCAAAGCCTTACTGAAGTCTGGGCTGATGATACCTGCTGCTCTGCCCTTCCAAAGATGAGGGATCTGGCCAAAACCAACCATGACTTCTCCATTTTCCTTTCTTTCTCAGATGCCACCTCAGCCTGCCACCATCATCCAGCAGTTACCTCAGCCACCCCCTCTGATCACACAGATTCCCTCAGCCCAGCCTTTGGCAGCCCTCCGTTCTGGAAGCATTAAGGAAGGTAATGCACCCTTTGTCTAGCAGCCAGTTCCCATCGCCAGGCCCAGAGAAGGCAGGCAAGATGTCACACCAAATGGAAGGGGGCATGGGACATCACCCAAGCTAGTTAGTGATGTGCTGTTTCATGACTGGGCTGCTGCTGGAGCTGTGGGAATTTCACTCCATAAATGGACTAGATACCATTTCTGAAAGGCTTTCAGACAAATTCTCATTGCTAAAACTAAAGAAAAAGGGACTAAAAGCTCAGCAAAGCCAGGTCAATCTGCCAGGGAAGCTTGGGAAGGCAAATCAGCTCAGTGCAAGGTACTGGATAATATTAGCAAGGTCAAACTCATCCATACAGATTATTCCAAAATTAAGAAACAGGCTTCTAAATTCTGTTCTTTATTCTTTTGTTCCTGTTAACCTACTGTTCAATGTCCTCAGGACAATACAGGCTTTTATTATGCCTCATCTTTGAAAACAAGACAGAAGAGCTGAAAGTGCTGTTCCAAATATAGTGAAATGCCAATAAAAAGAGTTTGTTTCTAAACATAGGTGGATGATACTGTGAAATAATACATGAACAAAAATCTAGGATAACCTCCCTGGCTCAACCTTCAGCCAAAGGTGTTTCTTCATCCCACAGAGAAATCCTCAGGCAGTATTTCTCAGCTCTTTCTTCACCATAAGTGTCTGGATTTTAAAATTTTGTTTGTTTTCACAAACAAAACAGTACCAATTCATGCATAACTTTTCTGAAGCTGATACATATAAATTAATTTTGGTGTGACCAATTAAAAAAAAAAAAAAAAAGTAGGAGATGTCTTGATAATTTTTCCTTTTATCCCTCATCCTTCCTTCCTTTTCTTCCCCACCAACCAAATTTGTTCCACTGCAGAGGTCCTTTGTTATTAGGACTCAGAGATCATGATAAGTAGATTTGATGTGCATGCAGTGGACTCTCAGACTGGCACTGCAATATCACATAAAGATCAGGGAACCTCTCACATGGAAATAATGATCAGGAGCAGAAGCAACAGAGCCCTGTAAGGAGGCAGTCCCTGCAGGAGCCAAGCAAGAGAGGTTGAGCACTCAGCCCTTCTCTAGCCTGCCAGTCAGCCTAGCCAGAGGGGTGGCTCTGTAGGGCAACTAACAGACAGAAGATGCTCAGCAGTGGCTTTGTAGAAGAGAGAATAAAGAGGAAGGTTTGCATGAACAGTCATCTTAGACATTAATTTTGCATTGCCTAGGCGAATAATGCTGATATTTTCATGTGTCCCTTTCTGGTGCTTTGTCCCAGTTCCATTGACCAATCTGTATGCTGGAGGTCCCTTTTTACCAAGTTGCCTCTGCTGACTGTCAGTTGCTGATAAAGCTCTTAATTTCTTCCTTTGGGTAACCTCTCCTCAGATATGGTAGAGATGATGCTGATGCAGAATGCTCAAATGCACCAGATCATCATGCAGAACATGATGCTGAAGGCTCTGCCACCGACGGTATTCGCACAGCCTACTGGAGCCAGCTCTCCCCCAGTTCAGCATGCACAGCAGGTAACACTGGAATCTGAAGGACATGCTTGCTCACACAAAGCAATGGTTGATCTCCCGGCGAGGGTGCACGGCCTGGACAAAACATGCAGAAAGTCTGGAATGTTTAACAGCTGCATGCATCTTGAAACCCACTGCACCAGAACAGTGTAACAGAACAGAGCCCGGACTGTCAGGGCAAGCACTGTGACAGGACCCAGTGGAAGAATATTTTCTCCACAAGTGCAAACTGGATTCAGTCCAGCTCTGAAAATTATCTGGCCTGTACAGTTGAACCACTAACAGACTACACATGGAAGACATCTACACTGCTGCTGCAGGTCCACTTGCTGCACACATCACAGCACATTAGAGGTTGGAAGGGACCTCCAGAGGTCATCGAGTCCAACTCCCCTGTCAAAGCAGGATCACCTAGGGTAGTCTGCAAGGATATCAGAACAATATTTGTGTTACAAATCCTGTAACTGGTAAAATTTGACCTGGCAGTTTCAAATGATCTAGAGCTGAAGCACAGATTTTATGGTCATACTTGGAGCCTCACTGCTCTAGCTACTGTCTCACTGAAAACCAATGGCTACTGAGCTCTGAAAGTCAGATCTTAAAGAAATTGTGGGTGTGTAGTTCCCTACAGGAGTTTTTCCAAAACATGCCCAGGGCCTCATAAGAGGTAGGTAATATGGAACACATCCTTAGATGCCCAATTCCTAGGCTACTTTGAACAGAGTGCTTTAGCTCTTTAGCATCCTTAAGTGCTTTGGGAAAATGTATTTCTAATCTCTGTTTTGTAGCATTTATTGCCTAAGAAGCAAGGACAGTTGATCTTTGGGGAGGAGGGGATGTCCCAGTGTTGAAAAAAATTCCCCAGTACTTTTTGTACTTCCTTTTTAGGCTAACTATGTATTTTCCCTGTGCTCTAAGAAAGATCTGTGGGTTTGTTGTTTTTCAGATGTTAAGGTTGTTATCGGGTGCTGAGAAAGCAACGCTCCTCCCACACTTCTGCACTCCTTGCCCTGCTCACTCACACCTTTCTTACGTGCTATTTGCAAAAGCAACAGACAACTCAAAAAGCCCTTGGCCCTGGGTTTAATGGAGTGATAGGAAATGCAATCCTCCTCCATAGCCCAGCCTATGGCCTGGAGGGAGCTGATGGGCTTCTGCACCTGCTTGGAACCAAATGTCTGCCCAGACAGAAAGCCTCCAACAGCAGCTGCTAGCTCTGGCATTTCAGGATGCTGATATGCCAGGAGGTCACTTGCAGCTACAGTCTGAGTGGACCTCCTGTGGAAATGGCAGGTAGTACTGACTTTTCCTCATGTCAGAGCTGTGCTGAGAATCATCTCAAAGAGAAGCCCTTTTCTATTTTCCTTCAACTTTGCAGTTTTGAATGCTCTTCTCCCCCATACCATGGGGGAGATGTCTGAGGCAGATGGTGGTGCTGGGAGAGACAACATATGCAGTTTTCTGTGCAGGGCCTTGCATAGAGGGGAAGATGGCAGGATGAGCTTGTGTCCCTCTGGTCCCAAACTTCATCCTCAGGCCATCCTGTCACTGTTTATTTCCCTGATGCAGACTAGTAGAATAAATTGGGTGTTGTGGGTTCTGAGTGCCTCTGAATATCAGGCAAAATCTGAAATCACCAAGTATTTACTGGACCTTTTGTGTTGGAGCTTGCAAAACTGAACTCCAGATACATGCTGAAGGACAACTTTACCAAAGGGTGGCCAAGTGGGAGCCCACTCCCTCAGCCAGCATCTCTTCCCATGGGGACACAGATTTCACAAATCACTCTCTGTCTCTCTCCAACAAGGACCTGCAGTTTGCTGCTCCTCTGGCTGTGAAAGCAGACAGACCCAGGCCATCTGCGGTGCACCACCACCACCACTACCCTCCCACCGGGATGCTCCCAGTGCCCCATGGGGTCTTCCCATCCACATCCTCAGCACATCCTTGGACTGGCAACGCACTCCCTGCTCTGCCTACGTAAGTAAGCAGGCAACCAAACATAAAATTTTGGCTCTGAATTTCTGCACAGGCAAGGTACCAGGGTAGACCAGACAATCCCACGCCTTCGTAGTTCTTCACTAAGATCAGTCCTGAATATTGTATTTAATACAACAAAGGGTTTGAGGCAGGTTAAGAGGTAATTTGATAGACTCAATGTCATAACTTCAGTAATTAATCCTTGCTTACAGTGGAATAAACATGAGGATCAGACAAGGTCTATACAGATGATACCAAGCTGTGTCCCTGCCATGCATGGCTTCACTCTGCAGTGGCTGATACCTTGTGTTTTGGGTCTCGCTGTGAACCCAGCAGACACCTGCTAAATAGTGTGGTTTATGTGCAGGTTAAGGTTCCCAATAGGATTTATATTCTTAAAACACTGATGAAGTATTTGTTAATCAGAAATTCCTGGGAAAAAAGCTCATGACCATTCCCTCAAAAACAAAAACAAAAAAGTACTACTCAGAAATAATACTTTGTGATAAGCTGCTCTTGCAGCTGGGGATTTTCCCAAGTGCCAAAATTGATGGACTTTGCCATGAGCTATCCCCAAATCTTTGGAGTCCTCAAGCTGTTAACAGAGTTCAGCAGACAGCTCCTCCTGGGGCTTACTTGCCTATGCCTTTCCTGCTATCTCTGTTTGTCATTGCAAGCTTTCTAGATATGAGCAGATCACACTCAGGGCTAGGGTTGAAACTAGGTGAATGCTGGTGGCAAGAGATCCCCTCAGGCAGGGATCTGAGCCAAGAGAGAGCAGTGGTTTTGCTGAGTACATCAGGAGGGGACAGCAAGAAAGAAGACATGAAAACAACAGTGCTAGAAAGTTTTTATCTGCTGACACTGATTAAAAATGCACATTTCTAGAGTGTGGTGGGATGGCTGGGACGTTTGGCACTGGGACTTACTGTTGCATTGGTGAGAACAGATTTGTTTCTGTGCTATGGCTCTTTAAAAGCATTAGTGAACAGAAGGACAGGGTGGAGGCAGCTGAATCCTCGGGCAAGGGTGACCAGCTGTCAGAGGCCTCTTTAGCATGGGATTTGAATTCCTGAACAGATTATATATCTAATGGGTTTATAAGGGATAAACATTTCAACCCCTTTCACTTTTACATGGGTTTGTAACCTATACCATTAAAGATCTCTTGGCTCCTTACAGAATTGTGCGATTAGCTGTTTGTAGAAATCAGCAAATAAAGATCTTATCAGGGCTTTTAAGCTGTCTTCTTCAGCTACCTTCCACCATGAGTTACAATATCAAACACATCTACACTGTCCTTTTACAGCTGCAGCAGGCATGCACAGTTGACTATTTGACCAATACAATAAAGCCTTTTTTCTGTTGTTGTTGCAGGTGGCCTACATTCTGACAGTGTGTGTTCCTCTACATGTGGACCACAGCATTGCTTGAAGTCAACCTGTACTTGAACAGTTTCCAAATGATCTGATCGATAGCTGAGTACCTGTAAGACTGCACATTGTTGGCACACGGAGTGAGAGGAAGACTGCAGATGTTCAGAACAAATGTGCCATGCACCTGTAGCCTACTTACATATTTCTGCTAGTTCAGTTGTTTCCTCTCATCTTCCAAGCCCAGACCACTCACCCTCAAGCAATCACACATTTTTTTGCCAGTCTTCACAGAATCAAGAAAACCTATCCTTAAGTACCTTGCTGGCCTGACAGCCCACAACAGCCCCTGGGGATGAAATAATCTTAACACCAGTGTTAACTGAGCCCTTGCTAATGAGTATGGCGCAGCTCTAGGGCTGGGAGTCCCCTTCCTGTGCAAACTGAGGAAATGCCCATTGCAGAGGGGCCTGCTGAGTCCTGGGGAGGATGATGCAAACTAAGCCAGGACACCTGAATGAGGGTTTAGTAGTCAAATGTCATCATCCTGAAGTCTTGCTCCCTCAGCACTTTTTGTTTTCACTCCTTCACAGATATACTTTTCCTATAGTAATTAACTCCCCAGGCAAGTAAAGATAATCAGGAACCATCCAAATGCAAGTTACCTGCATAGAAGAGCAAAATCTTGGCATTGGAGTTTCCTGAAGACCAGCACTCTGCCCTACCCGTGTGAGGTGGCTTTACACACTTCTTGGATAAATAATTCTCAGTGGAGAAGAACAGAAAGAAATCTGCTCCTGCACTCCTCGGGTTTGAATGTTGCAGTGCGATTGCCCACCCCTGGCTAACCGCAGTACACATTGTCTGCCCCAGGAGGGCTCTGACTCTCCTTCTCTCCTGAACACCATGTTTACAAAGCTGCCCAAGGTCTTCCTCTCAAAAAACTATTGGAAACTGACTGAAGCAGGCTGGAATTGTGTATATTTGTTTTATCACTTCTCAGCCTTTCCCGCATATAATCAGAATATAGACTTGACTCAAAAAAATAAAAATCCTGTGGTTCTTCTTGGCATGCCTTATTCCTCAGCAACATAAATGCTGTTCCCTTCTTTTCTTTTCCTGATAGTTTTCAGAGGGCAGGCTTTAATCTGAGCCTATTAGGGTTCTTTTTGTTTTCATCTAGTACTCTCTCAGCAGTCCAGTTGTATTTAATAAAGAAAGATAAACTATCAATTAGTAGCATTTTCTCAACATCTTCCTGCCTTTTCCTGTTTTTAAAGTGGAGAACATCTTCGCTTTGGTTTTGTCAAGTGTAGTTGTGACTGAATCTGATTAATAGAATAGAATAGAATAGAATAGAATAGACCAGGTTGGAAGAGACCTTCAAGGTCATTGCGTCCAACCTATCATCCAACCCACCTAATCAACTAAACTATGCAACCAAGCACCTTATTATTAGTTATTCTGTGATAAACAGTAACAAAAAATGGGAAACATTTCATCAACCTTTTTCATGATGAAGTGGCAACAAAGGCCATAAGTAACATTTATTGAAAGGAAGAAAACAAGAAGTAAGTAAAGGCACAAGGGGCACTAAAAAGAGGTAATTTCAGCCTTTAACCTATACAAAAAGGAAGAAGAATCCCCAGCAGAAACAGGATAGGATAATTTGTGCACCTGCTTCTGATTAAGATAACCTAGGAACCAATTTTTTTTGTATGTTTGTCTTTTTAAGGTTGCTCAGAAGAAAAGATACTGCTGTGTGCATAGATAGCTCCTGATAGGGAAAGCTGAGTCTGGTTTGCCAAGAATTAGTCAGTAGCTAATGAGGTAGGTTTGGTGGCAAGAAGCAGATGCCTGTCTCTGGTCTCTTCTTCCTAGTATCAAGTGACAGAATGAGAGGAAATAGCCTCAAGTTGCACCAATGAAGGTTTAGAATGGCTATTAGGAAAAATTCATTTACTGAAAGAGTGGTGAGGCACGGGAATAGGTTGCCCAAGGAAGTGGTGCTATCACCACCCCTGGAGGTGTTCAAAATAAGTGTAGATGTGGCAGTGGGGAACATGGTGTAAGGGCCATGCTGGTAAGTTGATGGTTAGGCTTGATGATCTTAGAGGTCTCTTCCAACCTTGATGATTCTGTGATCTTGGAATAAAAAACTCTTCACTCTATGGCCCATTTACCATACCACACAATGCTGCACACCAATGGGTCAGGTGCTTTCCCACATGTCCATTCCTCCTGCCTCTAGAGTAGGTACAAGGACCATGGCTGAGGCTGCCTGTGCAGAAAACAGTGTTACAAGACCAGCTTTAGTTACACAGTCCTCTGCTTTGCTATCCATGGCAGTCCATTAATTAATTAATTGGTCTACCTTCAAGTGCTGCTATCAAATTGGTAAAACAGGGGTGGAGTAATCTATCAAGCCTACTGGACAAATACACAAGCAGTCCCATTTCAGCTTGGGCTTGGGACTGTTTGTGGGTCTTACTGACCCTGTCCTGTGTGTCAAGTTGGGACCATGGCATGATGAGGCACTTGGTCCCTGTTCCCTCAGAAGCAGCTGGCCCTTGCTACACTGGGAACCAGGACATGCAATGGAGAATGGTGCTGTGCTTGTGCAGGCATTTGGTCTTGCTCTTTGGAGACATATCTGCTGGTTTACACTGTGCATTGCAGGTTTAGTTTTTATTATTGTGTGCAGCTCTGGCTCAGCAGAGCACTTCCTCCCAAGGTTGTGCACATAGAGATGTCTCTTACAGCCTCATCCCTGTCCTGCAAAGCTTCTGTGGATTAGGCATGGGTACTCTATTCACCATCACACCCCAAACCACTCAAGCCATACACAGCTTCCCTGGGCAAAAATTGTCCATTCAAATGTGATCAGGGCTCTGAGTAAGCAGTGTGGTTCACATCCCACCCTCAAGATAGTGCCCATAAGTATCCAGGAGTTACTCTGTGTCATCCCATAGTACCTCTGCATTGCATCTGCATGAGCTCAACAGATGTAAGTTCTCTTCCTGCTCTGTGCATGTTTCATTAGAATGTCACTGAAGGTTGCAGAATTGCTTTGTAGTTTTCAAAAGAGGCTTTTTAACAAGGACTAGCTCACTTCCTCACCTAAGGCTTAGTCTTTGTGGCCACATGACCAAGCTGATTGACCTACAATCTCTGGGCTGGAAGTTAAACTTTAATATGAACGAGGAGAGAAGAACCTATGTGTGACTCAGCTGCCAACATCCTTCCCCTCTCCACTGGTGAGAGCAGTGCAGAAGGACAGGGTGTGAAGACATAACAGTAAGGACCTACAACCCAGGAGCTGCCTCAGTGATGGAGTGTGGTGACCCATGGAGGAAAAGAGTCGCCATTGTTGGCGGTGGTCTGGTAAGAAAAAATTAGCTGCTGTGTGATTGTGTTTGCCTGTGAGCTGGGGCTGTAGAAGCATTGCTTGGATGTGAGGTGAATGTTTTTCTTAAAATCATTCCTCCTATAGCTGGCACTTACCTTAAACGGTATGTACAACTACATCCTGCCATCAGGAGTTCTTTCAGAGGAAGAGATTTGGGAGGGGAAGGAATGGTGCCCGGTTACACCAAATAATAGTCCTCATTTGGGCTGCCAGATCATTCTGCCTCTCAGCCATTTTGGGCTTTAACCAAGTCACTAACATGAAATGCTTTGCAAGGGCTGAGGGTGGACAAACACCAGGCTAAGAGGAAATGCCTTCCTCTGCCTACTTTTGTTTGGGAATGAATTTCATCGACTGACACTTTCAGGGTGGTTTGACTCTAAAGGACATTGTGGAACACTGCAGCACTTAAATTTATCTTCTAACATTTTGGCCATTAGCTTCTTCATCACCATGCTGTTGGGAAAGAGTGATGACATATAAGTCTGTAGTTCTGTCAATGATTAATGATGGAAATGAACCAAGAAAAATACAGCTATCTCTTTAAATAACAAGCAGGACATAAGCATACTGTCCTTGTTAAGGCAACATCTTGCTTTTCCACAAGTCTAGCTTCCCCCACTTTGTTCCCAAGAGAATGATGCAGCACCTTGAATTCTATGGAGGAAGATACAGTCCAGAGACTATATCTCTCATGTATCAGAAACTCCTGTTGTCTCTGGCTGAACAGTTTAGCCCTGCTGCAGTTAATCACTGAATGTAAACAAGTATGATGTCATACAATGAGTTTTGATGTGTGCCTTTTGTCTTGGAGGATTTGCAGGTACATCAGGAGTGCCAGAGGACTTCTCTCCAAGAAGTCCTCTAAGGCTCTTGATCAAAGGGTCTTCCTGTATATGCTGAGCTGCATCCTCTGACTCCTGATTTCTCTTAGCACATCTCAGTAGTAATCTGTGATACAGCTGCTAGTGAAACACTTCATCTGCCATGCCTGATCCTTCTCTTGCAGGTGGGTGCATTAAATGCCTGTTTCTTTGCTAAACGAGGTTTCCATGTTGATGTTTATGAAGCCAGAGAAGGTAAGTTCAGCCTGACCATTAGTGCTTTATTAATGTTTCTTGTCCTGTTACTGATAACAGTTCTCAGAGAAGCAAAAGGAAAACTGTGTGAACTCACTGAATCCACAGAAAGAAAATCTGAAATTGTGTCACTTTGGGGATATGCTTTTCACTCTTCCCTTTGGCTCCAGGGCTGGGGATGCACTTATTTGAAATATGTTGTCTTGTGTGGAGGCAGCCCACCCTTCAGCTACTGAAATCATGCCCTTTTTTATGTTATTGGCCTAAATGTTGATTCAGATCTTCACCTTTGAAATTTTGTCTCTGCACAAAGAATTACAGCACAATGCTGTTGAACCAAGCTGAGTTAGAAGTTAGAGGCAATGGCATCTCTGTTAGGGCTAAAAGCACTGACTTGACTGCCATTGGTGATGAGAGGGACTAATGGACCAAGGAGCAGGAGAGATGGAGTGCTTTCAGGAAGCCTCCAGCTTCACAAGGGCATCGCCAGAAAGAAATGATGATTCAGAACCCAGGCTCTGGCTGAAACGGAGAGAAGTTGTTCACCTTCAGTGTCTATCAGATGACAGACAAATAAAACCTGTACAGAGCTGGCAAACCAAGCAACAGATGAGAATGGGCCTATGGAAAATGAAACTCAACACAAATGTGCAGTGAAGGGAAGGAGAAGTTCATTCTAATATGTGGTCTCTGTGGTAACTGTTCCTGTTCAGACAGACATCAAGACAGGGAGTTCTGGTGCATGGCTCCTGGCTGTGCCCATTCAAAGTCCTCTGCACAGTTTTGGGTCCTGGCTGCAAATACAGAGGATCAGAGCAGTCAGCTCTAAGACATGCCAGCAGGCTGCAGGCTCAGAGCAAGGGCAAATGGCTTTGACCATGATCTGTTAAGTTCTCTGCTGGATCTTGTACATGCTAGAAGTTTCACAGGTTCAGGAAGCCTCTGATTGCTTTTACCTGCCTTCTGAGTCAGAGGGATGTTACCACTCCTGGTTTTGGCCCACTGCTTCCATTGACATACAACTCTTAAAGCTATTGGGTTGAGGCTTTGCCACACATACTTGCTGGACAGTCTAGGAAGCCTGAGTGTGTTGGGGAAGATTTCATCTATACTTTTACACGAGTCAGGCCTTTTGGAGTAGGAACGGGCCAGTGCTGAGATATTTCCATCTGAACAGCAATGGAGAAAGTGACCTACCAGTGTCCTGACAAGCATCGGTCTGTGAGTATCAGCAGAAATTGACAGGCATTCACCGTTCAGCTCTCTCCGCTTAGAGGGGAAAGAGCTCTTAGTGATAATGTGCCCTCTGGCACTGTGGGGAGCTGTCAGGATCCAGTATTCTCTTTGTAACACTTGGCTGAAGCTACTTCTCCCAGGTGTTATGAAGTAGTGCTTGACCTCGCTCTGCTGCCTTCTTGACACCTAAGCATGCTTTTGATACCTGCCCTCTCTGTATGCAGAAGGGGGAGATGGGAACTCACCAGTGCCCTGCCTACTGTTGCTGCAGGGATTTTTGGGAGATGCCACCTGCACCAGGCTGTGGTGTTGGTGTCTCCATAACCAGCTGCTCTTTCCATGCAGATATCCGGGTGGCCAGCTTTACCCGTGGCAGGAGCATTAACCTGGCCCTATCTCACAGAGGACGCCAAGCCCTCCGAGCTGTGGGGATGGAAGAGCAGGTACCCTGGAAGCTTCTGTCAGTGGTGGGGTCTCTGTGATTAGAATGCTGTTGACTTCATCTGGCAATGGATGGGCTCTCTCATGCTCCCCAAACAGACAGAGGCTATGACAGAAATAGCTCTGCTTTCATGAGAGTGGAGGTAGACTTCCCTCACTGCATACCCTCAGCCTGGCTCTCCACTGCTTCACAACACAGCTGTCAACAGGGATGTCCCCCAGCCTGAAATCAGCACCCAACCTCAGACAGCTGAGCTCTGCTTGTAACAGAGAGTGCTTCCCTGGAGACCAGTACACGACAGTTTATCTCCCTGTCATGCTCTTCTCCCTCCTGTAGGATGAAGGCAAACCAGGCAGGAATAGGTGGACTCCCAGAAGAGCTGTAGTAGCATCAGGATGTGATAAAGTGGGTTGGTTTCCCCCACTGACATGCCCAGATTTGTATTTTCCCACAAAACCTTGAGCTTTGGACTGACCTCTGAAATCCATGCACACTGACTTCTGCACAGCATGCTTGGATCAGAGCCCAGAAGTCCTCTGGTGTGTGCTTGCTACCATTTAACATCTAGCTGCAGGTAGCGGTGAGATCCTGTGACCCCTGGCTCCCTGCAGAGAAGCCCAAGCTTCCACACCTCATATCCCAGCACAGGATGTCATCTGGCTACCATCCAATGTCCTGACCAACACATGGTATATTTTATATAAGTTCTATCAAAAAATAATTTTGTCCTTATTTTAATGAGAATGAGCTTGCAAGTAATCTCAGTAAAAGATTTGGCAGACAGCCCTGTAAAATTTTCCCCAGTAGCTTGGGTAACAATATGAAAATATGTGAGCAGAGAGCATCCCATTCTGCTTACAGTGGGGGTTCTGAGATATGGGTAGCCTGTGGCCTCCCCTTAGCATGTCAGTGTTGGCCAGAAGGCTGAGTTGTCTTCCCTTCTGTTTCAGATTGTGTCCAAGGGCATTCCCATGAGGGCAAGGAGGATACATACTCCTTCAGGGAAGAAATACTCTATCCCCTATGGGAAGAAGAACCAGGTACTGGTCTCATGCTGCCACTCCAGACAAGTATTTGTAGCTCTGTGTTCTTAAAAACAATGCTGTGAGTGGGAAGGGGATTGTGTGACCACTGCTTTTGACAGGGCTGTTTGGAGAGGGTGGCATTTCTTGCCCGATCATGCAGAGCATCATTCAGTAATGCCTCCTGAACCCCATGTTTTTTTGCCTTGCAGTACATTCTCTCTGTAGACAGAGCAAACCTGAATAGGGAGCTGCTAACAGGTAGGTTGCCATGTCTGTTTGCAAATGCTTTTACACCTGGTTCACTGAGGATTTAGGGTTTGCCTCACGGACAGGAGACTCTGAGCTCCAGGCTCTCAGAAAGTGCAGATCTGAACTAGCCGTGTTTTTAAGAAGAAAACCTGTGCTATTTCCCTGCTCTTTGTCTGACACAAAAAGGCAGTCAAACAAGTCCCCCTAAGGTCTTTCTGCACAGGCAGCTCTCCTGCAGATGCCCTCCTGGGAGCTGCCTCTGCTTCTTGGCTACTTGCACCAGTGTCTGCTCGCAGAATTTCACCAGCTAAAGCAGGAGATACTTCCTCAGCCTTGCCATGGTTTGTGGCATTTTCTGCAAGCCCTGCTTGCACAGAAACAAATGGAAATTGGACCACTGTGCCAGAGTATGGAATCAGGCCAGGTCAAATTTTCCCCAAATTCCTACTGACTACAGGCACCGCATCCCATCCTGAAATATGATGTAATGATGGTGGAAACAGGTAAGTGATTCATGTCATTATGTGAAAGAAAGAAATCTTTGCAAGATTCCTTGCACTTTTAAAATAGTTTTCACCAGAAGTGACCAAGCACAGTCCTAGTGAGCCCTGCCTGCTGGCCATCACTCAGCACAGCAATCTTATTTCCTGTAATAGCAAAAGTCCCTATAATTTAGAGATCCCTTGGAAATATTTTTGGAGTTACAGTACAAGCCTCTACCTTTAGTTGTCTTATCTTTTCACAGCTGCTGAGAAGTACTCCAACACTAAACTGTACTTTGGACACAAGCTCCTGGAGTGCAATGCAGAGTTGGGGACATTAACCATAAAACGGTAATCCCTTCACAAGCCTGGGATCAGGTTCTGGGTTCAGTTAGTTTCTGCTTAATCATTCATAAAACCTCAAATAATTGAGTAATCTCAGTTTGAATCTAGTGAGTTATTTGTCAGCATGCAAAACTCGGTGTCAGCTTTGGAAAGGAGAGACCTCAAAGCCGAGTTCATTGGGAGGCTAAACCAAAATGAAGCAACTCTCTAACTCCCCAGCAACCTGGCAGGTGGCTAGGCACATGCTTGCTGACCTCTGCTGGGAACAAACATACCAGTCTCCATAGCACTGTTTTTCAGGGACAGATTGCTCACCTGGGAGGGCAGCTAATGCCTTTATTTTGTAGTTTTGTGAAGTTCTGGTCATCCCCCATCCACTTGGGGATGCAGGCTCTAAGAAATAGTAGCATAATTCCAACAGTACCTGTTGCATTCTTGGGCAAATGTGGCAGAGTTATGCATTTGATAACCTACAGGATAATTGTCTATCCTATTGCTGAGATTCCCAGTCAGTGAAAGTCAATCTTTCCTCATCCTAGCAGATTAATACTGCTGGAGGTGACCCCAGCATTTCACAAAAGGCAGCTCTGCTGTGCCCATTGGTACTGAGCTGGCCTGGCATTACAGCAGGATTGACTCAAGGAACCCTCTTGCTTTCAGCTCTGACCAGCAGTCCTTGGAAGTCACCTATGATCTCATTGTGGGATGTGATGGAGCCTTCTCAACAGTCAGAAAGCATTTCATGAGGCAAACACGCTTTAACTACAGTCACACATACATTCCTCATGGCTATATGGAGCTGACCATCCCTCCCAAGGACGGAGATGTAAGTGGGCTTGTCCCAGGCACTGCTACCACTTTTGCAGGTGGGACACCCTGCTCTCTTTTCATGGTGGCTCTGCCATTACAGCTCTGAAAAGCCTAATTTCTCACCTGGGTTTCAGACAAGTGATTAAAACTTTCCTAGGAGAAGGCAGGCATCTCTTTCTATTCCAGTGATGGGGCCAGTGTTTTCATACCTGGCTGCAAAAGTCTTAGAGAGCCTGCCCCAGATCAGTGGGTTAGCTCTTACTCTGAGAAGTTCTTGGGATACAGAAACATGCCTGGGAGAACATCAGTGACTGCAAACCAGAAGATTCTTGCTCATTATTCCTACCCTTCCCTCTCGCTTTCGCTCTGTGTCTCTCACGTACCAGAAAGGGACCCTATGGTCGTTGTGCCTTCTCATGGTACAAAGGATAGGAATAGGTGTGCTGATGTGGAGAGGAACCAGAGGCTGTGCTGGGGAAACTACAAAGGACAGGCCAGGGACACAAGACAATTTTCCTTCTCTTTCAGTTTGCCATGGAACCAAACTACCTCCATATCTGGCCAAGAAACACCTTCATGATGATTGCGCTACCCAACATGGTGATAACCTACAAGCCACACTCCTTGGGGCATGGGATGGAGCTTGTAGGGATGAACTGGCTGTGGTAGCAGGCACATAGCAAGGTCTATGAGGGCAAACAGGTGCCAGGTGGGACCCCCAGTTTATGCCAGGTGCCCACAGCCTTGGGGGGGAGGGTGTGTGTGTATTGGTGGAGGATGGAACCCCCAAATCCATCCCTCCTTCATAGTACTGAGCTGGTACCCGTGCCACTGCCCTCTGCCCACCCATCTAAGCCCACTCAAACCTCCTGAAAATCAGCTCTCTGTAGCTGGAAGTTTTAAACTAGATACAGGAGCACCAGGGCAGTGCTCCAGGCCCATGCTGGCAGACCACACACTGCCTGTTTCTGCCTCCCCACTTCCTGCCTCCAGCATGTGCAAACCCACCATGGAAAACTGGGTGAACAGGCATTCACACCTGCTGCTCAGGTGGGTCACTGCAATTGCCATGTGACAGACTGGGCATGTAACTGCTCCTCCAGGTGCCAGGTGGTACCTATGGCTCTGGTCTTCTTTTTTACCTTCCTCCTTGGCTGACAGGACAGGTCCTTCACCTGCACACTCTTCATGCCCTTTGAAGACTTTGAGAAGCTCACAACAGGCGAGCAAGTGCTGAGGTTTTTCCAGACATACTTCCCAGATGCCATCCCCCTCATTGGAGAGTAAGTGTTCCCATCCCCCTTTCTTGCTCATCAGCATGATTCTGCAAAGCCAAGGGGTGCATCCCCACCCAACCGGCGGGTCCTGGTGATGGAGACTGCTGAAGCCAGAAGGCCAATGGATTGTGGACACTTTTGGGGTGGATCTCCATGGCCTGTACATCTGAAGGAGGAGGGAGCACACAGAGTGAGCTCTGCATTACATCCACTCTGGAGTAGCAGGCTCAGCAGCAGGATGTAGCCCCATCCTGCAGCAGTTTCTGATGGACTTGCACTGAAGCACTGCTCTGTCCCTTGGAAGCACAGCTCAGGCCCTACCACTGCAAGAGCAAAGTGCAGATTACCTCCCACTGCTTTTTCAGTGTTGTTAAAGGTTTTGAGCTCAAGGGATGGATTAGCTGTTTATAAGCCATGGGGTTTTGACATGAGAGGTGGGTGAGCAGACTGACTCTGCCAGGGTTGCCTGCTCAGCTCTCACAGCCGAGTTGCACAAATGTGAGTATTTTAGCTAACAGACTGAGAAAACCTGAACTTGGGGGAAAAAAGCCCCACTGTGCTAACTAGACAAAGCAAGGCTCTTTTTGATTCTATGGCTAAAACAGCCATCAAGGCTTCAAGACACATGAGCAGGCACTTCCTGGCAGCCTGCTTCTCCCTGCGCATTGGGGACCCTCTCACTGCTGGGCAAATGGCATGAGGGGGGCAGCAGCCCGAAGCCAGAGCTTCTCCAGGGAGCCCTGGTGGCAGTGGAGGGCGCAGGCCAGTCTTACCAGCACATCTTGATGGCCGTGGCTCTGTTTGGCTTCTTCTCATTTTTGTGCAAAGAAGGAAGCTCCCTAGCTGTTGGTAGCTCCAGTCTATGCTATTAATGCTTCTGCTTGGCAACATAGTCGTCTGTTACAGGCTTTTTTTCGGCTGATAGGAAGAGTTTTAGCTATGTTAGACAATTTTCTTTCCTCTTAAGGAGATCATATCAAAGGGCTTCATATAAATTCAGGTATCTTCTAGTATGTCTTTCCTACACTGACTGCCATCTACCACTCATGGTAAGAGGATTGAGATGCCTAAGACACTCATAGAATCAATAAGGTTGGAAGAGACCTCAAAGATCATCAAGTTCAACCTGTCACCCAAGACCTCATGACTACTAAACCATGGCACCAAGTGCCACATCCTGGCACATCTTGAGACTGTGTCCTCTTCCTATGCTCAGGTTGTGTGCAGAGATTAAAACCTGCAGACTAAGTATTTGGATCATAGTGGGGAGTTAATGAAATAGGTTTTATGGACCCTACATTCTCCCTGGCATAAATACCTTCATGGATAGACTTGGGTTTTGTGCTCCAGCAATGACAGTGCCTGTGACCCTGGCATCCTGAGCTTGGACATGGCATGATTTGCTTTTCTTGTCTCTTGTGGTCCCATAAATGAAGTATCTGTTGTTTTGCCTGAAGGCGAGAGCTGAACCACGATTACTTTTTGCTGCCAGCCCAGGCCATGATCTCTGTGAAGTGCTCCTCGTACCACCTTGGTTCCCGGTGTGTGCTGATGGGAGATGCTGCACATGCTGTTGTGCCCTTCTACGGACAGGGCATGAATGCAGTAAGTTGATGGCTGATCCTGGGCTGTGTCAGTTGGATCCCAACTCTGTTCACCTAGAAATGCCTAGTTTTAGAGACTACCTCCACAGAGTTCATGGGCTGGCCTGTCCCACAGTCCTCTGGCAGCCCTCTGCATTGGCACAACTCCCCTCAGGCACCTGACTGCTTACTAAGACCCTACTTGTCCTCCAGGGAGCAGGGGAGATGACAAAGTGGTCCTGCTTTCCCATGGAGCAAAGGGCTGCATGGGTGGAGAGGCCAGCCCCAAGCTGCAGGGAAACGCAGCCCCCTGGATTTCTCTGCAAGACCCCTGGCAGAATATTCTGGAGTAAGACTCCTGCTCTTAAGCTGTAGCCAGTAGGACTGTGTACATGTGAACAGCTACACTAGCTAAGTATCTGTGAGGGCACTTCTTGTGAATGCATGGTTCCCTATGCCTATATACCTTCCAATTTTCCTCCCAGGGCTTTGAAGATTGTCTGGTCTTTGATGAATTAATGGACCTGTTCCACAATGACCTTGGTGAGTGAGGTGGCTGGGGAAGAGAGAGAGCAGAGGAAGATCCCTCTGCAGCTAAAGGTAGATGGATACCCAGGCTAGGGAGCTGCCTAGGAGCTGCCCCTTTCTTCTCCTAGGTGCCTGTCTCCCTGAATTCTCCAGGCTGAGGGTTCCAGATGACCATGCAATCTCAGATTTAGCCATGTACAACTACGTAGAGGTAAGTGAGTGACATACAGACTTGTGGTGCTGTGGGTCATGCACATGGCAGCACCCTGTTAGGATGTGCACAGTGGGCAGAGGCTCTGGCAAGACTCTAGTCAGACTCTCATCCCAGCAGATGTTAAGAGCTCTTTGGGAATGCCATGGGTGCTGGGGTGGCTCTGCTCCCTGTGGTGATCCCCAGGACAGGCAGTGGGAGAGCTAACAAACTCAGGAGAGCTCTGCTAAGATGCCTTACAAAGGGGTGATGGTTGTTCTGTCACAGATGCGTGAGCATGTGAATTCAACGTGGTTCATTTTCCGGAAGCATGTGGACAACTTCCTTCACACCCTCATGCCTTCCACCATTGTCCCACTGTACACCATGGTAAGGCTGGCTCCTCAGTACCCCCTGCCTGAGCTGCTACAAACTCCTCCTGGCTGGCTTTGAGGCAGTGACATGCTCCTGCAACCCTCTTAGGTAACCTTCACCAGAATTCGCTACCATGAAGCACTTCAGCGCTGGAAATGGCAGAAAAAGGTTGGTCAGTGGTGGTGCCCATTCCTCCCCATGCCACAAGCCTCATTATCTTCACATCCTGCATGCCATGTGATCTTCACATCTTGCTCTGCTACAGGGGGGAGCTTTAGTGATGGTATATTGCCATGTGGATGCAGGTGGGAAGCCTTTACTTGGTGCTGCAGGGTAGGAGCACACCTCTGCTGACACTGGGCTTTCTTTTTGCACTTGCAGATAATTAATCGAGGGCTTTTTGTCATGGGGGCAGCAGGACTGGGTGGCACCTTCTTGCTCATAAAACGGCTGGCACGGGAATTGGATTTCTGCATGGAAAACTTGTGGGGCTGGTCCCATTTTCTGAGGAATATTGGAAGTCTTCCATTTGGCACACAAGTGGCTTAAATGTAAGGAAAGGTCCTGACTATAATAAAAGTGAAGGCATGGCTGTTGTCCTAGCTGGATGACACTGCTTCTCTCGGGATGTGTCCTTGCAGCTCCTGCAGTCCCTCTGCTTCCTGGTCCCTCAGAAGCAGTGATGATACAGTATTAGTTAGAATAGAAAAGAATTAACCAGGTTGGAAAAGACCTTTGAGATCATCAAGTCCCTCTCCCTGGGCAGGAGGAGCACAGAGTATCCAGAGAGCCTATGGGTCAGGCATATCTTTGTCTCATCTCAGCAGCCTTGTGTTGAGCGATTCAGTGTGTTGTGCGCTGTGTGGGGGTTTGGTGTGCAGTAATGGGGGGGGGGGGGGAGTGTGGGCCCTCCCACCCAGCAGGACGGCTGACTTTTGCTCTTACCAAAATCCAGTCAACATCTTGACTTGAAAAATTAGATGGCTTTCTCCCTACTCTGAGTAAACTAAAACAGGGTTTAGTTATTCTTGGTGGAAATGAAACAAAGAAGGCATGTTGTGGGGCAGCACTCAGAGCTGGAAAAAGGGCCACTCCACACCTGGCTGAGAAACACTTCTGCCTTCTGCAAGCAAGATTCCACAGAGAGATCACCAAGCCTTTAGGCTAAAGGAGAACGACCCTCCCACCTCACTATATCCCCTTTGTGCTTTTGCATGTGCATAAAGTTCTGTCTAATGCAATTGCTGATCATATTTCTTTGTTTCAGAGTCTAGATGCCTCATTGATTGTCTCTAACTGTCCTCTGCAGCATGTATTGTACTGCACACTACACCAGCAGTAAGACCTGCAGCTGGTGACCAGGGAGATGGTCTCTTCAATTACTCTACAACAGCCTCTGCCTTGGTCCCTAGCAGTGGGCATCACATCCATGACCCTGAGCTCTTGCAGGTGCCTCTGGTGTCTTTATGCAGTCAGGCACAAGGCACACAGGACCTACACTGTGTTGGGGGTCCTTGAACCAAAAATAGCTGCAGGCTGGGACAGTACTGGAGGGAGTACACACTTTATTTCTTCTTACCTTGCCCTAGACTTTCACAATCACTATTGAAGAACAGCAAAACGACCCAAATTAACCCCATATCTGACACAGTACAGCCACTCCTGTTTAATAGCTGACAGTGGGTAGGCAGGGACAAGAACTGATTTGTTTCATTTAGTGAGTAGTTTTTGGCTTGCAGGGGAGCATCTTTCGGGGTGTAGATGGCAAATTCGTGTAAAAGACAGTTAGTTTGTTCCTCTGGACAGCATCTTTCCTGGGCACTGGCAGCAGTGATAGGATTCTGCTGTATCAGGTTGATGAACACTCCAGCAGCTGCCCTTACACTTGATGGTTAGCAGAACAGATCTGTTTACTTTATATATTAATTTTTATTAACAAGAAACCTCTTCAGAGAGCAAGGTGTGACATCATATAGCTATATGCAAACTGTTACCAAATTTTGTTGAAACAAATATGGAATTGTACTGTTTCATAGGAATGAGCCCACAATGAATGAGTAATTAGCTGCTCTGCATGGTTTGGAAAAGTCCTGGAGATGCTCCCAGTACTGCCAAGTCTTTTGCATGGCTATCCCTTGGCATGTCTGATATGCTCACAGAGCAGAGAAGAGTTCTAGTTCTGGGGGTGGTGGAAGAAGCTGTGGCAGAGCTCTGAGCTGTAGGCAATGTTTCATGCGCTTGGTGTTGATGTTTCATAGTTCAAACAGTTGCTCCTTTGCCTTCTTGTTATGTGGAGGGCTCAAGGCCTGGTGGAGGTAAGCCAAATGTGCAGGAGCCCAAGTAGAACCTTTCCTGAGGTAGATCTGAGAGGGGAGCAACACCAGGAAGCAGATGATGATTTGAAAAAAAAAGATTCAGTGCATGTTGCCCAGCCACTCTTCATCTTCAGGTACAGGTGCTCACTAGCTCTCAGGGCCCATCACCTCTTTGCAACCACCAGAGCAGACTGCCAGCTTGGAGTACCCTCCACATCCAGCTATGCTGCAAGTACTTCAGGAACTAGTGCAAACATAGTGGTGGTGACCAGTGCAGCAGTGGAAGGCATGGAGCAGCCAGGAAGCAGATTCTGCTGAAGCAGAAAGGAAATGGCAGTTCTAAAATCCCAGCTCCATATCAAAGCTGGAAGCACTCTGTGCACTCAGCTGGATTTGGAGCTTGGTGTCCAAGACTCCTGCCAGAAGGCAAAGTTAGCATCAAGAGCTGAGACAGTTGGCACCTGGTACAGAAGTCACTGTGTGTGCCTGTGGGTGACATCTGCTCTGCAGTCCCATCCATGGCAAAGCTGTGTCTGTTTCCTTCTCTTCGATCTGCTAACCCAACCATTGAGCACTGTGCCAGAAGACATGCATGATGCAGCTCCTTGGCCTGTACCTGACACATTGGTGGCTTCTTGGAAGAAGGGAATGAACCAACAGGATAAAGAAGAAGGGGTGGGAGCCTTAGTTTGAGATTTCCTTAGTTTGGCATTTCTTTATTTGAAGGGTCCTAATGCTTCCGGGGATGCTCTGCTTCATTATTCATTGAACCTGGGATTCACAACAGTGGTGGTGGCACTCTTGAAGAGGGGGTTATCAGCCTGGAGGGAGAGAGGTGTTGTTATAGCATTATTGTGCTGTATTGGATTTTCAGCAGACCATTATTTACCCCACCCCTCCCACCACTGACAGCGCAGACAGCATTGTCAGAAGAGCCCACAGGCTGCTTTAGCATCCTGCAGAATCCATCCAGGCTGCAAAACTGCCCAGAGGGGAAGGCTCAGGTCTGCCATGACTGTCTCTGGAGAGGTCATCCCCTACAGGTGTCTCCTCCACAAGCTCATGAGCATCACAGCACACCCCAGCACCACTCTCTTACATCGTTCCACTTGGCCTTGGATTTCTCTTTCTCAAACCGGCGGAATTCCCGGCGGTCAAACAGCTCTGTCAGGAGCCGCCAGATCAGCAGGAGCACCAGGCCGATGAGGGCCACCCCGGCAACACTGCTGCCCACAATCAGTGCAATGTTAGGAGGCTCCGGGCACTCTGTGGGGCAGACCAGCATCCAGCTGTAGCCTCTGGCAAGGTGGCAAGGCCACCATGGCAGTGCTGGCAGCCTGCCTGCAGAGGGGCAGGAGAAGTAGGGCTAGCGTACCTTTATCAGGATCAACGGTGACAGTGTATATCTCGTCGCCATCCTCCTGGACCATGTGGAAGGAGATCCAGCAGTTCTGGGAGTCTTTCTCCCTACAATGACTACTCACCCCCTTTGACTCCTTGACCACGTGTATGTTGGGGCAGGCTTGGGAGCAGTTCTTCTCAAAGGGGCCACTCAGGAAGGCCTTGCACTCTACACAGGAGCTACAAAATATGCAGCCACAGCTCAGCTCTGCAGGGACAGAGGCCCTCTCGCCCGGCTTTGGATTGCACCTGTCTAGGAGGTAGGGGATCCCTGTCACCTCCCCCCATGCCTCCTACAGGCATGTCACTCACACATATCTTCCACAGGGTGAGGGGCAGCCAGGGCAGTCCTCGCAGAGTGGGGGCTGGTATCCCTTCTGGCACTGGCAGCGGTTGCAGTGGCAGGTCCCGCGGTGGCTGCACTCATTCCCACGTGCATTCAAGCAGTCTTCTGTCGACTTCTTGCACTGGCAGGCACTGCCCTCATATCCATCTGCGCACTTGCACTCCCCACAGTCACATGTCCCACGTCCTGCAGGGGAAGAACTTTGAGACCAAGATCCTACAGAGAATCAGGTCACCCTGCCTCACCCACCCAGCATTCTCCAAAGCATGATCAAGGAGGACCTGCAGGCTGGTGCAGTGGGACCCAGCGTCGCCAAACCCACCCACTTGTGTTCTGGCAAGGAAAGGCAGCATCTAAATGGTGCCACAGTGCAGAACTCATCATGCGGATGCATCACCTCTGCCACCGCAGGGGAAGCCATTGTGAAACTCGCAGTTCATGTTGTGACACTCGCAGAAGGTGCCATAGATCTGCTTGTCGGGCACGTTGCTGGTGTGACAGATGCACTGACCGCACACGCAGTCCCCCAGCCCTGAGCAGATCACCGAGCTGTTGTCCTTCCGGCAGCTGCTCTCCAGCTCCTTGCTTGTCTTGCCTTTGGTATCACACTCGCAGTTCTTCCCTGTATAGCCAGAATTGCAGCTGCCATGAAAGGAGAGGAGCAAGCCTGGGTCAAGGGCCGCAAAAAATCACTTCAGCTGAATCAGAGCAAATCTGGGACAGCCTTGCCCAAAACAACCACAGCATGTTGGTGCAAAGTCTGTGCTGGAGCAGGGTAGATGATGGGGAGGAAACCTCATAAATGTTGCTATCCCCACAGTTGCATTTGTAACACCAAATGGTTGCCTGGACATTATTGTTGTGTTTATAATTTCCAAGCCCTTGACAAAGGAGATTTGAGTATTTCCTGAGGAAACCCAGTCTCTTCCTTTCCCTGCCACCATATGGCCATGAAGCAGTAAGTGCATGCTGTGAACTGCAGCCCAGAAGTAGGGTTTTGAGATATTCCTACAGAAATCTGTGTCTGTAGGATGCTCAGTGGGTGGGTTCATGGATGATTAATTGAATGATTAATTGGATGAGTGGGTGGATGCCCTAAGGAAAGCAGCAGGGGTTCCATTAACAGAAGAGAGAGATCATTGTGTCCCTTGCCTCCATAGCCTGCCTCTATAAGAAATTATGTACAAAGCCAAACCCTTGGCTTGGCCCAAAAGCCCTCTCCAAGGAGGTCCCCAGCTCTTGCAGAGTTTGAAATGGTATTTTAGAGGGACAGCACATACCTGCATATCCCACAGACAATCTTGCCTTTCCCATTGCAGGCAGTTGAGTCTGGCTGCTCGTTACAGTTGCAGTTGCAGTTGCTGTCCAGGTGAACAGTGAGAGTGTCTGTGAAGCCCAGTGGCCGAATGGTGAAGGACTGGCTTGTGATGCACTCCTTGGCTGTGACTTTCACTTTGAAAGTGATCTAGAAAGAGTAGAGTGAAAAAGGAAAGAGCCAAAGGTCATCAGGTAGCTTTAGCAATCAGACAATGGTACTAGCTCCAGGCTGGGGACATGCACATCCAGCGCAATGGAGGATCCCTCCATCCTGAAGTATTTTGGACACTCTTGGTATTAATGTAAGGAGCCTGGAACAATAGGCTGGGTTCCTGCTGTAAAACAGGATGGGCATCAGGAACCTTGTGAGCTGCAGGACATTCCTGCTGTGAGGAAGTGTACCTCTTCATTGATCTTGACATTGTCACACTGCCCTCTTGCTTTGCCCATGCTGACAGTGCCGTTGCACAGAGAGTCATATTTGATATCCAGGACATCTGGCAGGGTGGAGTGGTCCAGGATGATCTGGGAAGAGAGGTTCTGCAGAGAAATGGTGGAGAAAGTGCCATCAGTCCAAGAGGAGACCAAAGCAAGGAGGTGTGGGGTTGCAGCCGGGGCCTCCCTCCAGTTCAGGGCATAGTGGGCAGGGAGCACTCCAGGCTGGCATCTCAGCTACCTGGGGTGGTTCTGGAAAGGCAGATGATAGCATTGGAGAGGCAGTAACCTCTTGCTTACTGTGGGCAGAGTGACTCAGCATGTCCTGTACTCAAAGCCCTGGTCAAAGTTGCTCTTTGACATTGAGGACATGTGATGGAAAACTTTCCCTGCTCTGAGCCCTGCCAGATTGGTGAAACAGCCTCCTCTATCGCTTACCTTGTAGGCCTCCTTGATAAGATCAATGATGTTGCTGGAGTCCTCGTTCAGCTCTCCCACTGCTGACTTTGGGATCATCTCACTGAGCTTCTGCCAATAGAGAGCAAAGAGCTGACTGGTCCACCCCACGTGAAGGTGGAGCAGCAAACAGCAGCAGGATTTCTGCTCCCCTGGGGAGGCATGGGAGGCACCTGGACCATATGAAGTAGCTTTACCTTGTAAACATCCACCACTTTACTGGTGACAGCAAAAATGGGCTGAATGTTGTTTTCAGTGAGTTTCTGGACCAGCTGGCCAACAGATGGGTAGTCCTAGGCGGAGAGAGGGATCCTGCACTCAGTGTGATCTCCCTTACCAGCAGAAGCATAGACAGTTTGGGTTTTGTAGCTCAAATTATGGTGACCTTGTGGTCTCAGCAGCAGTTTTTTCACATGGTATATTTTCTACCCTGGGGGAGTGAGGCTGAGATTGTGGAGCTGCTGAATAGTCCCTGGGTACTTACATACTCGTTGCTTTTTTTGTACATGTTGTCCTCCAAGTGACACTGGCCATCGTTGGGTGTTAGGATGCCTCCAAGCTTGCCATCACCAGCAAAGTGGAAGCCATCATCAGTAGCATACACCAGTAAGCGAGTCACATTGCGCCAGCCGATCAAGTCCTGTACGAGGCACAGAAACCTGTCCCTGAGCAGGGCTGGAAGGACAGTGTCACTGGACATGGTGTGGCCTTTGTCAAAGTCTTGTGTCAGCCACAGTGTGAGGCAGGGGGTATGGGGGAGGTGGGTTGCAAGAGACCAGGGTCAGGAGGCTCTGGGGTAAGATGCTGTCTTGTACTTCCGCAGACTAACCTGCCCTGCTACTGAATGAGGGCTTACACACAATGAGCTTCCAGAGCCCATGTGGAGAGGGGCAGAGCTATCTCCTGAGGGACAGCCTGGGAGCATAGGTCACAGGCCTCATGCTGGCAGCGAGGCAGACACAGGGACTCACCCCACACACTGCAGCCTGCATCATGGCATCTAGTCCCCCTCTGGGGCATCAAGGTTCCCCGAGATGAACTGCTTCCCCACTTCACTCTCAAACTTCTTGGCATTGTCAGTCAGTGAGAGGATGTGCTTGAAGGCGAACGGAGGCTGGCACTGCTCGTCCTTGTTGGGGCAGGGGTTCTGCAGCTTCTCAGGATGTGTGTTCACAAAGGGCAGAACTGTCTTGTCCACGAAGGAGCCAAACCCTAGGGCATCCAAGAGTGCCGTGTCAGGGGCAGGGGTGGCATGGAGCAGCAGGTATCTCTGTGGCACAGGGAATGAGCAATCTGCTGGCTCCTGCGGTCCACATCCCTTGCCCTGGCACACTCTCCAGCCTTGAATGGGATGGGACATGCTGCCTGCTTCCTGCATCCCACTCCAGCCCTGTGGCTCTTCCTAGCAGCATACAGCTGTGTCAGGCTTCTGTGCTGCAGACAGGCTCACCTATGCGACGAGAAGGGGTGGTACTCTCTAGTGCTCTTAGCAGCTCCCCTCCCAGCTTCTTCACCTTCTCCAGGTCATCCAGCATAGAGTAGGAGAGGTCCATCAGGTAGTAGAGATCAATGGGGTACCCCACAGCGCGGCGAAACTTCACCTCAAATTCAGCAGGCTGGCCTGTGGGACAGGGATGCCAGGATCAGTTGCTGTGCTGTGGCTCCTATCTCCCCATCTCCCCCATGCCATACTGGGATCCCCTCTCTTTTGGAAGGAAGAAAATTTAATTACAAGCATGGTGAAACACTGGCACATGTTGCTCAGAGAGGGTGAGTACAGATATCTCATTCCTGGAAACATCCAAGGTCAGGTTGGATGAGGGGTCTGAGCAACCTGATCTAGTTGAAGATGTCGCTGCTCATGCAGGGAGCTGCAACTAGATGAACTTGAAAGGTCCCTTCCAACTCAAAGCACTCTATGACTTAAATGCAGGCTGTGACAGACTGACATGTCTGTACTGAGTCAGGGGGCAAGAAGAAGGGTGTCTGGAACACCAGGCAGACTGTACCTATCCTCAATTTCAGGTGCACCTTCTGAGGAGTCAGTTGTATCTCATTGCTTAAGGGACTGTCCTGTGTTCTTGTAATGATGCTGACTGGAAACTCAATCTCATCGTGTGGGCATCCCCTCTGCTGCAGCTGCTCGATGGTGTCACAGCGGACGGAGTCTGGCTCACCAGCTTTGGTGAAACTCTGTGTTGCAACATCAATGGGAAAAAAATCAGAGGAGCAGGAAGTGAATGGGCTCTTTACGAGATGACCCAGCCCGGGTCTCCAGGGTATTGATGGAGAAAGGAAGGCTGAAGTGTCTTATCTGTCAGATCCTTCCTGGCTCCATCCACCACGGAGGACATGAAATACTCCCAGGCAGGACATAGTCTCCCCGCTCCACTGCAGGCAGAGCCAGGCAGGTAGGGTGACCACCCCGCTGCCTGTTAGGTGACCACTGTGGGCTGACAGCAGAAGAGGCTATAGACCTACCGGATTCTTGCACCAGGCACAGCCAGGACCAGACTGGATGCAGTCCTTGCATGTTGCCACTTTGATCTTGGGGCACCCCATGGCAAAGGCTGAAATGGAGATAAGAGAGATTTGGCATGGAGGGCACTAGGAGGAGACTTGCCTTCAGCAGCAGCAGCCACAGGGTGCTGCGACACCCAGCTCTGGGCATCCACGTTGTTCTGAGCCCATCCTGCCAGGGTCCTCAGCTGGGCTCACGTTAACTACCAATCCCAGGAAATTCAGTATGTGGCGCTTTCACATCTCTCAATGACATGTTCCTGCCACTGCTGGGTAGCATTTGACTTCCCACCCCTATTTTACTGCCCACATAAGGTACCAAGAGGAAGGCAGTGAGGAAGAGCAGGTCAGGCTCACCTGTTGTCACCAACAGCAGCACCCAGGTTATGACCAGCAGCCAGTCACGTGGCATTTTCTGCAAGGAAAAAAGCATCCCTGTGATTACCTGGTGCACGGCAGCTCCAGGGAAGGGAGCCGTCACACTCTGCAAAGGACAGTGGCCCCAGAGGGGTGTGTCCTTCCCAAAGGTGTCCCACTGCAGGCAGAGACTGAAAGCACGACCCTGCCACAGCTGAACTGCTGCAAAGCTTGGCGTAGTGTTTATCCTGATTCTTTGACCTATATGATATTATATTTAAAATATTGAAAAACCTTGAGAACTGAATTTAGTTTTCACTAGATTTGAGTTTTTCCAGCTTCTGTTTTGTGATATTTTTTACAGGAATGGGAATCAAAATTAACAAAAGGATCATTTTTATTAATTAACTAGCATGACATGCTAGCTATATGGGGAAAAAAGCCTGTTACTACTTGCTTCCTATTTAACTGATTCATCAGGAAAATTAAGCATTTCATGTAGTAAATTAAGATACATTTTTCTGCTGAGGAAAGAGAACAAGCAAGGGTTTCCAACATCGTGGCATGGGTGATCAACATCAGCTAGGAGAGCTGCAGTTCTATCTGTGAGGGAAGCAGAGAGGCTGGCTCACACTGATCTAGTCTGCTGGTGTGGCAACCATCAGGCTGCACAATGTGCAAGGATGGAGTGTTGTAGTCAACCCTGCGTAGGGAGTGGGGCCAGGATGTGATGCCATGGGTGGGGGCTCTGATTCTGGAGGTGTCCAGAAAAGGGTCCAGTTATCCAAATGACGTAACTACAGAATGACGAAGGTAACCATGAAAAGCCTGTTTTGAAACCAAGGTGACCAGAACAAAGGGTCCCTTAGAACAAAGCATCGCGATTAATCCTTAAATCAACAGTTGGCATAAACCATGAGTATTGTACCTAAAAGGATGATCTCGGACATATTGATAGCTGATAAAACCAAATGCAACCTTTATCTGGTTTAATCTGGTTATAATATAATTAAAGGATGAAGAACCACACCTCCTAGCTAGAGAAGCCCTATAGCACCCTTACCCTTGGAGCACATGTACTGAATTTAGAGGTAGCCATACCTTTAAGATGAAATAAGAGATAAGGTGACCAATGCATTTTATTGTACAAATATCTGCCGTGAATTTCATTCAACTGGTGTGCAAGCTTTGTGGCATTGCCACCTGGCACTCTTCTGCTCAGAACTGGAATACAAGAAGTGTCTCAACTCTGTGTGTTGATTGGTCTTTGCACATGGGGTAAAAAATCTGAATTTGGGACAACACTGGGGCTGGGGAGGTGGCTGTGTAGTTCCTATGGGCATGCAGGGAAGGACTTCCAGCACATCATCTAAACCCCACAAGTACTTGCTGTCCTCAGTTACACCAGCATTTCTGACCATGAGAAACTAGCTGCTCATATTACCACTTCTTGCCCTAAAGCACATCTCCATATCCCAGAAATTTATGCTGTCCATAAATTTTGCTAAAAATCAAGCAGTGATTTTTCAGTGTTCATTCTGTGGTGTCAGTGAGATCATGTTCATTAATGCTGTAATTTCTCATAATGCGTTCCCTGCACCACAGCCCTGGAGCAAAGCACAACAGAGTAGCAGCCTTGCAACATGGACACATGGGGAAGTGAGAAAGAGGAATTTGTTAAAAGAGGAAAAGGAGTAAGAAAGCACAAAGGACCAAAAAGCATTGCCCTTTTTAGCAATATTAGACACAGCATCTGAAAAACAGGTCATCAGTTTTGAAACAGCTCTGACGTTGTCCCAAGCAGGAAAACAACCACCCCCTGGCTCCTGCCAACTTTGCTAAGTGCCATCACCACCTCCTCTGAGCCTGTTGAATTAGCAGCTCATGGAAATGAGAAAACAGCAGAAACTTCTAAAAGGCACTAAGGCCATGTTAGTATGTAGGACTGCTCAGATCCCCTTCTGAGACATCACAATAACCTTTCTGAGTTTGTCAGATTCCCTAAGATATCAGACAAGCAAAGGATGACACTGGTCAGCCTTGAAAGGTTTGTCCACCTCCTAAGGGGAGAAAGAATATCTAGTAGGTAAATGGGTGTCATCTCATTGACATTTGCATAGTGAGATTTGGTGCCCAGCTGTAGTGCAGACTTGAGATGTGGACGACTGTTAAGGCTGTTTGCCAACATTGCTCATGGCAGGGGCCATCTGGATGTAAATGTTTGCAGCCTTGAAAAATCATCCTGCTCTGGAAACAGCTGTGGCAGATACAATTGCCCTGACAAAAGCATAAAGGCCTGACAGACACCTGACAAAGGGCTGAGGCCTGCTAGAAGCTGATAAAGGTCACCTTGGCACCTCTCACACAGGATGTGGTGATCTCTGTCCAGACTCTTTTGAGTGGTTCTGTGGGCTGGTCCCTCCAGCTAATTAGAACTGACCAAAGTGCACCCTCAAACTTAGAGAATAAATGGAGTCCTGCCACAGAGCTGTTTTGAATTGATCTCCTTGAAGCAAGCAGCCTGGCAGTCAGATCCTCTCCCCTTAGAATGGGACACCATATAGGATAATTCCATGGACTAAGTGAACCCTCACCCTGGCTTTGGTGAGTGTATATTTGGATGCTCTTGAGTGGAGGAGGTTTCCCCTATATGAGTGAATGCATACATCTTTCTAGAAAGTATATTTCTTAAAGCTTTAGGTTAAAGCTTAACTGGTTGAATAATGGCATATTCCCACCTGACAACCAAACCTGTAATTTAATGGTGTCAGAAGGAGTGATGAGCAACTTTGGTTACAATAAATTCACATTTTTGTGTAGCTGTTGTTGTCTGTTTTGTGGGTGCCTCCATGACAGACAGCCCCTCAACAGATCTCCAAGCAACAGGCAATGAGAGGTGTCTCTGTCATCACCTAGTCAAACCCTCACAGTGACATGGCCCAGGGCCTCACTCTGCCACCAAGACCATCCTGTGGTGGGTTGGTGAACAGAACCCTTCTACACAAAGATGTCCTCTGCAACTCCCTCTCCACCACCACAATTCACTTCGGTAAGTTTTTTTAAGGGCATCATTTATCACAGCTGCAATATCCTCATTGACATGATATGCATTTCCTGTGCTTAGGTAGCCAACACATTTTCATCACCTCCAAATTCTGCCAGCACTGTTTGAGCTTGCAAGAAACAGGTAAAAACTCTTAAAGTAAAAAGAAAGAAGAAAAGGTCTGGGGTAGATTGAAATTACCCTCCAACTATCTTGGAGAAAAATGCCTTCCAAAATAAAATTGCCATACCAGCTCAGTTGGAAGCAAATGAAGGTATATTTAGAAGCACACTACAATCTAGAAATATGAAATGCAATGAATATGTAAAAAATATACAATATTTACATGTATTTACAATCTATAAAGAACACAAGAAACCCCCTGGACAAAACCAGGGGGCTACCAATAGCTTCCCCCTCTGCCTCCCAGACAAGCAAAAGAGAAAGAGGAGAAAAGCAGAGAGTAGCTTGTCAGTACTTAGGCACAACAAGAAAATGCAATCAAGGTCAGCAAGCCAGCAGTGGCTACCAGGTAGTATCTGTTGGAGCGAAGAAGCCGAGAAAGAGAGTTAGCTTATACCACTGACTTTGTTAGTTATCAGACTAATGGGATTATTTAGACCTTATCATTATTTCCCCTTTATATCAAATGGTAATTTATTTACATTCTACCACTTTCTACTCAATCTCTGGAAAATTTCCTAGGCATCAGCCTAAAACTGCCACAAGGTCTTAACAGTAAAAGCTCTTATCAAGGTGGGATGGGCACCAGATCCCTGTTGACCCCTCCTGGGTGCATCTTGCTGGGAAATGACTTTGATCACTCATTTGGGCTCTAGGACCCTGTGCCCAGGATGCACCTAGTGACCTGTGCCAGCAAAGCCTGAGAGGTCCTCCAAGAGCAACATCACACTCCGAGGCACAGCTGTCTCCTTCATGACCACATTTGCTGTATTCTAAGCTGTATTCATGCTCTTAATTTGTGATTGATTGCTGCTTGCATCTGCTTTGCTGCACATGTCTAGTTAATTAATGCCCTGGGCAGCTAGAAATAGTGTGAGTTCACATTTCTGCAAACCACCCCCCTCCCAAAAAGAAAAAGATGGGGCTAAGGAAACAGGCTCTTGCCTAGCAGGAGCTGCTTCTGCTGGCAGGAGGGAAGAGCTGCTCTCACCCTCATTTCCTGTAGCACTTAGCTGAAGAACACTCTAAATACGCCTAACTAGACTCCATCTTTTCTACAAGCTAGAAGTTCCCACACAGGCTGTGAGGACTAAACCCATGGGCTGTGCACTGGCCCAAGGTTTCCAAGTGTGTAATTCAGAGTAGTTTATGAGCACAGCATGCAGAGGCATGGAGGAGATAAGTGAGGGAACTTGCAGGCAGTGTCACCTTGCCATAGACGGCCCAGCAGTCATCCTTAACACCCTCCTTCCATGCCACCATGCCAGTTCCCTCTTCCTCTTTAAGCCGTTACACAAAAGCACCAGTGGGTGCTTTTACAGGATTCCACAGGGAAGCTGAGGGTCCTGAGCAGAGAGCCAGCATAGCCCCTAGCCCTGGCACTTGCTGGTGCTGCCTGCAGGCATGCAGCCAGTGCTACTCTCCCTGGTGCCAAGTGTGAGAGTACAAGAGGAGCATGCTGCACGCTCTCTGCTCTGTTTTCCAGGCCACGTGGACCAGTGAGAAAGGGCTTCTGTCGGGTATGACACCCTCCTCTCAATAACCACTGCAGTGCCCCCTTCATCCTACTTCCAAAAGCAAAAACATTACAGACCAGGCAGGCTGCCTCCGCAAAGACCACACAAACTGACTGCTCTGCCATGCTGCACACAGGAGGGCTACCATACTGAGAAAGGTCCCTGAGGCCTGTCTAAGGACTTGAGCAGCCAGATCCCAGATCAGGAATTATAAACCAAACACACTGTAAATGCTAGAGCTACAAACCTGTCTTGTCACTCAGCTGCCCTACACTCAGAAAGAAAGAACAGAAGAAAAGAAAATGGAGATGCTGTACTCACTTGGCATCAAGCCCTCTCCTTTGTCCTGTGCTTGGAATGGGATGAAGATGGTCTCAAATTCTCAAGCTTGACTGGAAAAGGCAGCAAGGCATCAGGAACTTTGTGATGCACCCCAATCTTTCCTTCCTATTTCAGTTGTCTGGGTCAGAAAGGAGGAAGTAAGAGCAGTGGCTGTGACAGGGTGTGTTTCCCCTGCCTCCCGCGCCCCAAACCTAACCAGTCCCACTCACACTAGCTGTAGCCCTGCCAAAGCATCTCATCCTCCACAGCTGGGGTGATGTCCACCCTGGGCTACACTGTAGGTTCTATGACCCTCTCATTGCAGCCAGGAAAGGGACCTTACCCAGAACTTACCCTTTTTGCCCCACTCACTTTTAACCTGTCACATCACTGCTGGCAGCCAGGCTGGTCCTGCTGCAGACAAACAAAGTGGGTAGTGGGGGAAACAGATTCCTTTGGGAGCTATTGGTTGCTCCTCGCTGTGCGGAAAGTGGGAAGCTGGCTCCCCTCAGAGTTTGGATTGGGCTGAAATTTTTGTGTCGGGGCTTGCTACTGTTGTAGTGGAGCCTCCTCACTTGGCCGAGGTTGACGGCACCATTCTCGCTGTGGGCTGTGTGGGTTTTCTTAAACAGCCTTCAAATTCTGTTGCACAGGCTGCAATAACTCCTCCTAAGTACCCACAACAGTTATTTCCCTAAGCGGAGAACTGTCTCCTGGCAACTATCTTTTAACATCTTCAGGGCACTAGAGCGAAAACCCAAAAAGCTGTTTAAAAAACATACAGGACAATAGATTTTGTTACAAGATAATTAATGTGAAACTTTTGTAATTGTTTTGTAGACTCCCCTTCCAGTGAGCTAACGCTCAGTGATCATCATGTATTGTAAGACATCCATTGCAGTTCACCTGCTTCTGTCTTTCAGTTATGGTGCTGGGTTCAATTTTTTTGCAGCAAGCAACAAGAATTGCAGTGCTAGCAGAAAATTTCTGAGCCTTGATGAATACTCCATGGGCTAGTGTTTTTTTAAAGCAGAAAACATAGCAAGAGATGAAACCAGGCCTGGTTTCCTCACAGACAGACAGAGCGTAGCAAGAAAGCATCATGGCAAGGCTTGTAGCAACATGGGAGCATGGGAGCATTACAGCAGCTATTACCTGACCAGTGTGGGATATGGCAGGAATGGAGCCTGAGGATGAGCCTGTGGGGAGCTGGAGTGCCCATCCTAGTTTGCTCAGAAAACCTGGGTGGCTGCAGCTGGATGCAGTAGAGCAGACCCCAGCCCTAGAGCTGGTGGGCTGGGGCAGATGAAGCTGGGAAAGCTAGAGGGACTTAATGCCAGAATTGCCAGTTGCAGATCTGTGGGAAGGAAGTGTGCTTCAGTGAGATGAGCGGTTGTAATTTTTTCTTTTGTGCTGCATATTTGGCTGCTCTTTTCATTGGTTTGTCAAATCACTCTGGTCCCATTGACAAAAGGTCAGGGAAGGGAGTGGGAGAGCTGGAAGCCTACTGAGCTGCAGCAGCTGGAGCAGATAAGCTGTGTGTCCTTGCACCCCAAAGCCAAAGCTCACCAGTGTACTCACAGTTCCTGCTGATCTGTTCCTCATGCTTTCTTGCAGCATTGGCCACAGCAAAGCATTGTCCCTAACAAATCTCAGGGGACCCTTAACATGTTTCCCCTTGTTTCCAGCATATCATTGCTTAGCTCAGTAGTCCAGGCTACTTACTACATGTATTAACCAATAAGTAGTAACTCTTGTACTGGGTCTGTGATTTCACAACCACACATGGGACAGGATGTCCAAGCAGAAACAAGCCTGGGCTGGATCAGGCAGCATTATGATGCTGGTGTCCAGTCTCTCCTGCTCACTGCCTTGCAGAGCTGGCAAACTTCATGCTCCTTCAGTTTCACCTGCTTGAGGTTATTCCTTTGATATTTCCTGGCTTGGGAACAACTTCCATTTTTTGGTTCTATGTTTTATTTCTCCTTGCTGCTGTTTAAACCTTCTGCAGGTGAAGGGGGTGGGCAACCTTTGGAAACATGTACATGCTTAGTTGTAGTATGTACGCTCCCCAACTCGACTGCAAGCATTTTTAGCTGTTGATCAGGTTTTTTTTCTATTTTCTGTTAACCATCTTTATTTTTATTAGTTCCCCTTTTTATATTTACTAGAATGGATTGTGTTTTCCCTACTGCTGACTATGGGACCATTGTGTTTTTTGCAGAATGCTCTTGACCAGCTGGGGTGAGTAGCAGAGCAACCAGTGCTGGGCAGTCTTGGAGCAGTTGCTCCCTGGAGTCACTGATCTTGGTGAGCAGAGATGTTATTTTGGTGCTTTGCTCCTATATGATGCTCACCTAGCTTACAGTAGAGTAAGGGAATTTTTCCTGGTATTATTTTCCATCCCTGACAAATATTAACCCTTCCCTGGTGCATCCCATACTCCAGCTGAATAAGTGGTGTGATGGGAGCAGGGTTTGGGGGCAGCTGTGACATCTCTATCCTCAGAGGTATTTTTTTTTGTTTCAACCTTCCAGCACTTATGCATGTCACTTGGTTGTGTGCAGGCAGCTACATTGGACTTGGCATCTTTCCAAGCAGCATCACCTTCCCAGGGACCTCTCTCTACATTTCCCCATGTCCTTGGTACCCATGAGGATGGTCACTACCTGTGCACTTGCATGGCATGGCTTGCCTTGCACTCCTGTGCTGCACATGCCAATCCATACTCATCAACTCTTTGGACAGATGAGTAGCCCCAAAGTGAGAGTGTCGAGGATCCCTATGGCTACTCCCCAGGTCAGACCTAGGAAGCAGAGCTCAGGAAGGATGATAGGATAGAGGAAGGCCAGCTGGAAAATAGATGCATTCAGCCATGGAGTACTTGTTGGGTGTTTTTAAGAGCAAAGCCACTGTGGTTCCAAAGGCTCAAGCTTTTTATTCACCTGGGGTGAGAAACAGCTTTGTATTTCACCCCCTCTTGTGCATGGAAAGGAGCAGCTAGGGTTGACAGTGTTTTGTTGGGGATCTCCTCCTGAATCTGTTGACTGCACAGTGAAATTCATGCTTGGGCTCCATGGGGGGTTGTCAAGTACTTTCTGCTGCTGTAACTACAGAAATAATTTCTGGCAGAGAGTTTCTGAGTTCAGTGTTCTGTCCTGCTATGGCATCCTGGTCTCTAGCCAGTGCTATCGGATGCTTTTCCTGGGGATTTCACTAGGCTTTAACCGTGTCACAGGGTCTCTGGGTTCAATCCAAGCATACAGAATGAACATCCTCTGGCTATATCCAGGAGCCACCTTCGCCAGGCTGCCTGACCCACTGCTAACCTGAAGGCAATTCACCACCGCTGGTGTTTAAGACGCTATCATTATGCTTCAGAATTAACAGCCGCCGAGCAGGCTGGCCGGGGCTGCCGCGGAGGCGCTTCCGGGGATCAGCCCGTCGCTGGAGGAGAGTTTCTCGGGGTCCCACCCCTGCCAGACCCGCAGCTCCCCGCTACCGCAACCACCACAACGCCAGGCGGCGGCAGCACGCACTGCTCGCCCGGGCTGGGGGGCGGGCCCCGCGCGGGAGAGGCGCGGCGCAGGCCGGCCCGCCCCCTTCCGGCCTACCCCACCCCGGCCCCGCTCCAGCCAAGCCTCCCACCATGGTGGGGAAAGCCAAGCGCCCGCGGCTCCACCACGCCGCCCCTCGGCCTTGTTCTGCCCGGGACCCGCCGCCCGAGCCTGGCCTTAGCCCGTGCGCGGGCGGCTGGAACACGCCGGCCGGAAAGGTAGCGGGGGCACGAGGGAAACGGACCCGCGAGGCGCGCGCGGGGCGCTGTCACGTGGGGCAGGCGGGGCTTCGCCTTCCGCGCGCGGCCATGGCGGTCACGGGGCGGGAGGGAAGGAAGTGGCGGGGGATGGCCTGCGAGGGGCGATCCGGCGGCTCCAGGCGGTGCCTCCCGCCCACGCCGGCAGCGGAGAGGGTCGGCGCTCGATCACTGAGCGATCCCAGCCCTGGGCAGTGTCGAGCTCGTGGGACGCCAGCCGGTGCCCCTCGCAGTGCCTGGGGGTGGCTCCGCAGAGTGTCAGGGCACTGGCGGTAGCTGGCAGGATCTCAGCAGGGCAGGAGGTGGAGTGAAGTGGTTTCCTGAGGGCCCGTCTCTCTTTCTTGCCTGGAAAAGTGACGCTCTGCTCTCAACGTGCCCTTGCGGCCTCGGAGCTGCTGTGCCCTCTCCCTGAGCAGCTGCTTTTCGCCAGTGGGAGCGTACTGGTGAGGGCTCGTCACCTCAGAGCAGCCAGGGAGGTGAACAAGGGAGCTGGACGCTTCAGGACTCCAGCACAAGGACCTGCCTGTGCATTCTGGGAGTCCCAGCGTGCTGCTCTGGTGGCAGCTATTGCTGCTTCACACCATCTGACAGGACGATGATGGAACTGCCAACTAGTGGCAGCACTGGCAGCCGCTATGTGGCAGCCACTACAGCTGTGGCAGCTACCGTAGCATCCCAGGCCTTTAGCATGCAGAGGACTGCCAAGGAATATAGTGGTGACAGGTGTGTGCCAGCACTGCTCATGCTGGGGGACAGGGTGCCTGTCCTGTCTTGTTGGGATGACTGGGATGCAGTGCTAGCAAGTCTTCAGGAGCAGAGGGACCTCATTTTGCAGTAGTTCACCTCGATGTCAGGTTAGGGAGGCAGAGATCAACTGTCAGTTTGCACACAATCATTTAGGCAATTTAGACCGTGTCTGGTTTCACCAACTATATTAATATGCAGTTCAGGTTAAAACTAGCTGCCTTCCCTAGCTCCCTTGCAGCAATGACACAGAACAAATAGTTTTTAGGAGCCTACAGCTTTCTTTGTGAGGAGTGGGGAAAAGGCTGTGCCGTCTACAGCTGGTTTTATACCACTGTAAAGTTCTGTGTCTGTGCTAGGAGATACTGCTGTCTGAAATAATAAATTCTTCTAAGCCAACCAGACAGGCTACTGCAAAGCTTAGGAGCTGCAGAGGTATTAATGTGCTTAAAGGAACTAGAAGCTGAAGATTTGGTAAGTTACTGGTAGTCACTGAATCTGCTTAATGTCCATTGATTCAGCTTTAGGCCCCTAATCTGCTCATTGGTTGCTTATCTGTATTGTTACATACCTGTAATCTGGCTTTTAAGGATGCCAGTCACAGTTCTCTTGTGAGTAATACCTGAATTCACTTGAGTGGGGTAAGATTGGGCTGAGGTAGAAATGTATTGAGTGGAACAATCCAAAATGTGACTTTGTGATGCTTCCTTCTGTGTGTAAGAAGAATCAGGGAGGACCAGGCTAGTGGGGTGGCTTACCTGCCCCTGTCTGCTCAGGGGAGGCATCTGCATGCTACTGTGCATGTGCCATGCTTCTGTCTGGATGGTGTGAGGCTTGGGTATTTTAGGAATGAATGTTGGTGTTTGTACTGACTCCTGCTTAATGTTTAATTTGTATAAGGCCTGGGACTTCTCATCTTCCAATATCTTTTCTGGGCTGAAGATTGACCCTGATACACTAGTAAAGAAGCTTGACTTGGATTCCAGAAGCGCAATTTCTTCCAGAACAGGTTTGTTGTATTTTGAATGAGTTCCACATTAAGTTGTGAGCAAAGACATGGGTTACTGTATTTACAGTGGCTGTCAGAACAAGCTCAGAAGGATTGAACACAAGCACAGCTTCCCATATTCCTACAGGGGCTTTTAAAAGTGGTTTCTCTTTAGTGTTGGAGGAGGAAGTAAGGTATAGATGTGCTTAATGCTCCCTCGGTGGGGAACAGGCTTCAGGCTACCAGGCAGCTGCTGAGTCATACAGTGCAGATGGAGCTCCTACCTGTGGGATGTCCTCATGTGACCAAAGGCTCCTCGCCCCCAAGGGCTCAGGAAACTGCGAAGCTCAGGCTATGACCTGATCTCCAGGCTTTGCCTGCGACTGCTTTTGCCTCACCAGCAGCTGCCATTCACGTCCCAGTGTTTTGTCAGGAAGCTGCTTGTGTGTCAGCACTGCTTTACCCACAGCTGCCTGACAGAGGCGTTTGTTTTCTAGTCCCACAACAGGGAAATGCTCCCTCTAGCTGGATTTCACCTGATGGCGCAGCATTCTGTCCTGGTGTGACTCTCATGTACCTCGTTTGCAAACTAAATGAATGTCTTCTCTCCGTGCAGATTAACACTGCTGCAGTGACTTTGTTTTCATATCCAGGGCTACAAACAAATCCAGTAACTACCCAGGGGCTAGTGGTTATCCAAGCAATGGTGAGCTGCAGCAGCCAGAGCCCGTTGGTCACATGTGATCACAGAGTGAGAGAATGGGAAGGTTATGTAAACACTCATTTGCTGGAGATACTCACCTTCTGCAGAGAAACCTTTGTGAAATGTATTGTTTTCAAAACACTGAGCTTGTGCATGACTCTCCTGGGGAGAGGACATGTGTGCATGTGTGTGTGCATGTGAATGCTGCCATGTATTTACTTAAATTAGAGAGTGTATCGTTGAAGGCTGACAGCCTGCTGTCCTGGTGTTTCATTGCAGGCTACAGCTGTACACGTCTGGTTTATAAATAGAGTGGTGCTGCTGGTCCCTGCGCAGTGCTGATGATGCAGATGTGCAGTGCCTGGCTGTGTTTAACCCTCTCTGGAGGCTGCGTGCTGGCTTCCTGTAGAGCGTGATGCTGACCCCATTGCTTTGTGCTCCAGTGCACTTTCCAGATGATCAACTAAAAATAACTGTTCATGTAGGGGCTCAAAACCACAATTCAACAAAGCAAATAGTTATTTTATTTATTTATTTATTAAAAATCTTCCCAAGCTGCTGTGCCCTTTCTTCTTGTATCATTATGAAGCCCAGTGGAGGCTTTTTCATTATGGAAATCAATTCACTTCTTTATGTTAATTCAATGAACTGTAACTAGGCTGTGCATACAATGGCAGACATCCCCACCCCTGCTTTGTACCATCCCCTCTTAGCTCAGTGCACAGGGCAGGAGGGTAGGATTCTCCTACACATTGTTATTTTAAGGTTTAATAGCAAGACAAAAATGTATTTCTCTCCCACGTGCTTTTCAGGCTCTGACAAGGTCAAGTTGGCAGACTGTAGGTAGGCTTATATCTCTCTCTTGTGCATTTGACAGCTGAAGAAGGCTTTTTTTCTGTTGAGAAAGCTGGTATATTTGTCCTCCTTGTGAGGCACACATGCATGTGCACACGCGTTCCCTTAGACTGCTTCACATATCTAGTATTGCTGGTATCTCTGTGTTTTGTGTTGCAATCTGGCCTTGTGCTGTAACACCTTAGGAAGAGCCAGAAATACTTCAGTGTGGGCTTAAAGAGGCTAGCAGCAAGGGAGCAGTTACAGGGCTTGTACCCACCAGGAAACATTCTGCTGGATTGCCTCTCTTTCTTTGACCCTGTGTCCCCCTGCTTTTGGAGGTGTAGTTCCCAGAAAGTGAGCATTGCATTTGGTGGCTCTCCTGTGGCATTGCAGCTTGTTTGAAGGTGTCTGCATAAGAAGTTTCTGGCTAAAATATTTGCCTTTCCTACTGCTGTTCTGCATCTGTACTTCTCTCCGCCTGGGCTTCAACATTTTGGCTTTGTGCTTGAACTGGGGGACCCAACTTTTCTCTTGAAAGCCTTGGGGCCTGAGCCCCAAAGCTATGTGAACTGGAGTGCTCAGTATCCATGATCAGTAGCTGAACTCATCAGGCTGTGTACAGCCTTGTTTTTCTCCTCTCATAGATACTTTGTGAGTTCCTTTTGATATTAAACTTCCCTCTGCAGTCACTGACTGTGCCTTTCCGGTGTGCACCTCAGCTTCTGCCCTGGCGTTCCAGATTTGCTGTCTGTCACCTGTCTGCTTCCTTTCCCTTGGGCTCTGCAGCAACTTGTCCAATTCTCTTCTTTATTTGTAGCCTCAGATGAGAAGCAGAAAAGCTGTGATTGTTTGGTATCGTGGTTCTGCTGTGGGACCATGCAGTTAACTTCATGTGGCTTGGTTTGTTTTTTTTTAAGGAGGTGTGATGTGCCAGAATCCATGACCTTTCCTCTTCCAGCATCCAACATCCAGACAATTCCTGCAGTGTCTGGACTCATGGGTACCACTGCAGTGGATCCACTGTTGTGTTGCTTGCAAAGCTGCAGCCATGGCCAATCCCCATTACTCTTCAGGAGCTCTAACTGGATGCAAATATTTGTGTTCTATTATTTATTGCTGTCTATTGGGTTTCTGATTGTTTATGGCCATTAAATATTATGGTTGTTCTTCTGTCCTCACCCCAATCACGTTTCTCCATGAAATGCTTCTGTGCAAATCCTAGAGTTGTGCTGTCAATAGGAGCAGGTTGCTTCTGCTGGGAGGATGCTTGCTGTGTTACTCTTCAGAGCACAGTGTAAGTCTGGCCTCTTGCTGTGGCTAATCCTAGCACTGTGCACCTTTAGTCAGGGGTTTGGTGCTGTGAATTGGTAAGAACAGGCTGGAGATGTCAGCAGCCTTCCTGTTGCATACATTTTGGGTCTTTCCTTCACCTCATGTACAGCGTGCTGCCTGCCACATTGTGTTTAGCTGTGCCTGCCTGGGTGTTGTGCAGTGCCTGCCCTCATGAGGCTGGAGGTTTCCTGTTTGGTTTTGATTTTTTGTTTCTCTTTTCTGGCATATAGGAGTGCTTACCAGTTGAAGAACTAAAAATTTAAAGAATTTAATCCTTCTTGTTTTAATGTACACATCCTGTCCAAATATCAGCTTTAAACCCTTGCGCCTTTTTCTTTATGCAAGCTCGGGGTATTTTTAAACCTTCTGCTTGTGTTGGTCATTTGCCATGTCCCTGGTGTGGAGACCTGCTGGATCTTCACGACTCTGCTGCTGTTTCTTTACTTCATTTAATTCTGCTCTGGCAGCTGTCACACCTGTCTTGTGTTTGTTTTGTGCAGGGTACCTTTCTCAAGCTGCTGCCCACTGTTAGCACTTTTCAGATGGAAAGGGCTGAAAAGGGTTTGCTCTGCAAATGGAGGATGACAGCGAATGGCCTGTGAGGAGTGGCTGTAGCATCTCCAATGTGCTTGTAAAATGCTGTGCTAGTCCAAAATTACAGGATGTTCCTGCTCCATCTGTCTTTCTTACTAGTTTCCCAGGCTTTGGTCTGTGAATTTTGGAAGCATTGAAATGCTCTCCCTTAAGACGGTGTCAGAGGTAGCCTATTGGTGATGTCCTTGCTGGTGTTGCAGTGAAATGATTTTAGCATCTCTGGAAACGTCTACTTGATACATGAATGCTGTCCTAGGAGGAGTGGCTGCTTGAGTGGCATTTGAGCTGGGATTTCTTGCTTTCATGGGTGGGGACTTGATATTGACATGGTTTTATAATGAGGCACCCAGGCTCTATTAGAGAAGCCTTGAGCTGCTGCAGCTTGAATAAAGCTCAGCCTTGATCACTTGAAGTTGATCACTTGAAGTTGTGTACCCAGGCTGTCCCAATCATCTGCTGACATTGCTGCAGGTGGCATCTGTGGCTGCTTTTTGTGGTCTCAGGGCAGAAGGAGCAGCTCTGCAGCATCCCTTGCCTCTTGCTGCCACAAGCTGAGAAAGACATGTGCCAGTAGGCATCTAGCCTTGGGTAGAGACCAGTTTTCCTTCCTTGCACTGCCTTGTGGGATGTGGGGAGAAGGGCTCAGGAAAGCCAGCAAATGTTTTGGGAGTTCCTTATATCTCATTTGTGTTCTTTTCTTTACTATATCTTCAATCATTCAGCAGACATGAATAGTCAAAGACTAACCACCTTCAACCCTGAGGGCTTTCTCCCAGGACAAGTGTGGGCTACACACCTCTCCTTTGCATGGCTCTCTACTCCTCACTCATGTACCTTCTATGACGTGTCTGTATCCTTTTTGTAACCTGTTGGAGAATGGCTTAAATCTATGGGACATGACTCTGTGGAACAGCTACTTGAGCAGAATGTGTCGGCCGTACTCCATCTTGTTGTTTACTGCCCATAGTTAGCTGGCATGCTGAGGCAGTGAGGTCACTATGGCCTTGCAGCTGTTCTCGTAGCTGTGTGTTTGCAAGATAACTGGATGGGAAAGGAAGAGCTAGTGAGAAGGGAGTTTTCTAAGAATGTACACAGAGCCTTTGATGTTGTACACAGACCTAATTGCAAGTGGGCTGGATATTATAATGTTGCCTTCAGTCAGAGACCAATAGAATAGTGACGCTTGTGCATATTTAACTGAGATGCTATATAAGCTGTGTATCCGGGCAATAAAGTTGAAGCGTGCTTATCAATCATATTGATTGCTGCCGTCTTCCCTCGCCGCTCCCCAATAGTAACCTGCATGGGTTAAGGCTGTATCCCAGGACAGGAAGGTGCAGGTCTCAGGCCAAACTGCAAACTTGTCTCCACAAGCTGGTATTTTCTCTGACATTGTGTATGAAAGTGTTTGAAACCTCCAGTAAAAGGGTTTGCAAGAAAGGAAAAATTCCCAGGAAAGGGGAAATGCTGGACAAAGATTAAACAGGTTAAGTGGTACTCTTTACACCCATCCCCATGACCTCAGTCTGCAGGATGCCTTTCAGCTCTGGGTTGCAAATGCTTGACTTGAAGCCAGAGGACTCTCCTGTTGCTTTGGTCCAAGGAATAAAAGTCAGTGGATCGGTGCTCTAAGAGTCAAGTTGACCAGTTTCTTCAGCAGAGTTGAACAGCTCTGGAGACTGCTTGAAATGGAAGATGGTGACCTGCTTTGGGCAGCTTCATTGAGAACTGGGAATCCTACTGGAAGCTGAAGACACTGGTGTCTAAAAGTTTAAAAAAAAACAAACCACAAACAACCACCCACCCACTGCTTAAATTAGTTAACAATTTATTGTTTATGCAGTGTGGTGCTGGCTGTGAGAATAGCTGCATGAAACTCCACTTCAGTTAGAGTCAGTGCCATTAAACGAAAAGAGCTAAATGAGCATCTGAAAGTTGCACTACTTGAAGTGCTGTGACCTCCCTTCTGGAGATGGAAACAGAAACAGAGATGGTCTATATTGTGAGTGCCTTTTGCCAGATCCTGAGAATCAGTTGAATTAATATTTATGGAAGTAATTAACATTTTTTTTTCTCCTTCCCCTCCCTCTAGCTGTGGCTGAGGCTTGTTCTGATAATTAATGTGCTTATTTTTTTAAAAATCCTCCAATTAGCTAGTGATCATGGATACTGAGCACTACACACACAGAGTAATGTTTTCCAGAGTGCCAGGATGTTTGCAGTCTGCTCCTGGGAGACTGTTGGTAGTGGGAAGAGCCTGAAATGAGCCCTAGGAGTTTGAATGATGTGTCAAATCCTTATAGTTTTTTACTATGGTGAATTCCCTGGCTATGCTGACTGCATAATATTCACCAGCAGCAATGGTGGAAGGTGCATGCCTGCCATAGAACAGCAATGGTTGAAGGTGCATTCCTGCCCTGGAGCTGGCTGGCTCAAGAGGAGGGTAGGGGTCAGTGAAGGATTGGAGACTCCTGTGGTAAGGCTTCTGAGGTGCTACCCTGTGCTTTTGCAAAGCCTTCCTTTGGCCTTTGTAAAGGTTGAGTGCTCAAACATAGGCTTTTTAGTTCAGATATCTCAGTCCCTTGTGCCACTGAATGGCTTGCTGAATTTGGGGCCAGTGAACCTTCTTGCCTTCCTGCTCAGGCGTGATGGGATGTGTCAGTTTGCTCAGTGTGATCATGATTCCAAAAAGCTTTAAGAGGATCTTAATCTAGCCTGGTCTTCTAAATCAGTTTTAAATGGTCAGACATCCTTATTTACACAAAAATAGATCGGCCCTGCTTAGAAGAGTACTGAAGCTGCAGTGTTGCAAAGGAGGGTTATGAACTGAAATACATGCCTTTGCTGTTCTAATGTTACAGCTTTGGCATAATTGAGTTACAAAACTACAAAATGCCGGAAAGAGGGAGGAGGCAGAGTTCTGCGCTGGTGGCGAAGTTACCACCCAGCACAAGTCTCCATAATGAAAACCTCTCATGGTATGTGAGAGGAACAGTTCAACACTGCGTGCCTTGAGAAACTGAATCACAAGAAGGATGAAGACCTGCTTGTGGAGAGGAGAAATTGACAGCTTGGGAAGTGAGAGCCTTCCCTTGTCGGCAGTAGCAGTGCAGAGTTGTGTCAAGCTGTCAAACGTATTTCTGAAATATACATCCTGGGAGTTTAATATTTAATAGATGCTCTATTTAGAAAATTGGTAGAGGCTGGTAAAGGGTGGATGAGATGAGAGGTCTGTGAGTTACCCCTTTTGACTTGCCTTTACATGCTTTTAGGGTGCAGGAATAAGTTAGCCTTCTCTTTCTTCTGCTAAAACTACCCCGGGAAATACTTGTATGAGGATGGTTATTTTCCTTGGGTATTTTTCTTAAAGACTTCTGTGGTGAGATTGTCATCTACATAAATGAGAGTTCTGATTTAATGAGAGAGAAATCTCTGTCCTGCTAGTGAGGTCTTACCTGAATTTCCTACTGTGCATTTACTGGCAGATCTCTCAAGAGCTGATGTCTGTAATTCAGGCTAAGTGGGATCTATAGTAGTATTCTGTGTAAGTTACCCTTTATTTGAAGAGTAGGAGGTTTAGCTTGCCTGAGGTAATGTTTCTCAGGTTTTCTTTTTAATGACACAGCCTGTTAATAGGGGCACAGATAATCTGTGATCCTTCAGTTACAGTACTGATGGCCCCTAGGTTATACTTAGGGGAAAACATGATACTCTCTCTGACCCGTCTCCTCTCAAGCCACCTATGATTGCAATGCACGCTTAAGAGTACTATGTAGTGCTGGCTACTGTGCTGAGAGCCATTCTGCTTAGAGGATCCTTGGGGTGCAGAGGTAGTCACAAAGTCTTTGTGAACATTTTATGGACAAAGGTTTACTTCACACTTGGGTAAAAATGTGTGCACCATCTGAAGGTCTGTTTGCCCACTTCACTGGTGCTTATGCTTAACTGGTAACAACACATCATTTGAGTTTAGCTTTGTAGTCAAGTAGCTTGCAGAAAGGAAGTGAGTTTTTTGGATTTTTTTGTTCAAATTTTGAACATTGTTAATCTCAACAGACATTATCCAAGCTAAATATAGGAAAAAAGACTATGCAAAAATTAAAAGCTGGTAATTTGGAGAGGTTTATATGGAACTGGCAGTGTTGCAGATGTGCCATGAATCTAACCACAGGAAATGGATCCTGCAAGAGGAGAATAGGTTATCCAAGCAGAAGTTCTAGAAAGGTGTGACTGTCAGCTGGAAGGTACTCTTGAAATCATTGTATTTAGTGATAGTGTTAACCAGTTGTAATGAAACATGGCCTTTAAGGGTGTTCCTGGCAGGATATCTGAGGGAAAATGAGAAGCACAGACTTATTTCCTGGCCTACTGGTGCTGTGTGCTCAACTGCATGGAGGATACAGAAAATCAGCAGAGCTGCTTGAAGTCTTTTTGCTCCTGCAGATATTGTGGATGTTCATGCCTGATGTGGCTGCGCATGTGTGTGCTCTGAGGTGATTTGCTTCTGTTGCATTTCCTAGATACATGGCTTTTAAATTTTGGGTTTGCTTATGTCTGCTTTTGTCTCCTTCCATTCAAAATAAAGATTATTTGTAAATTCAGGCTATGGAGTGTTCTGATGTAATTGGGAATGGATGTCATTAGCACAGGTAAGATATTCCTAGCTGTGATGGGTACAGGCTGTGTCTATACCTGCAGCAGTTAGTTTGCAATGTGTTTTGAGTTGAAATAACCTGACATGCTTGCTGACAGAGAGGTGGGGGAAGGTGGTTCCAGGATGCAGGAATTCTGCTGAGAGAAATAACAACTTTAGTTGCTTCCTTAAGTGACACTTCCATCTTTGTCTCAGTGAAGTTTCTGGCTATTGCGTTTGATTCATGCCAGTGATTTGTGACCCTGGGGTGGGCTTATATGTGCTCTTTCCCAGCTGCAGGCATATTTGTTGCTTTAGTGCTTTTACTAGAGTGGGTTTTATTTATGGAAGTAGCATATGTGTAGGTAGTGTTTATATGGGATTAGTATAACCTTTTCATTTCTTCCACCAAAATAGAGTGTGTTGGCCTGTTTCCATTAACACTCTCAGATGTTCCAGTCATTCCTCCATGTTTCTTTTGTGTCTGTATACCTCTAGCAACATCGTGGCCCTCTGTGGCACTGAAGCATATAGTTGAACTCCATATCATTATGGAGTAGCTACAGTATTTTCTTAGCTATCTTAAAGAGATCCAGTGTACCAATAGCATCCAGACAGACCCAAGGAAGGGACAGAGTAGATGGATGCAACAAATGTACATTGGATGTAACTCTAGAGGGAGAGGGGCCCTCCCGGAAGCTGCTGTATGTCCTGACGGTCACAGTGGAGGTCCCCCTCTATTCAGGGAAGGAAAGGGAATAGAACAGGACACAGCCATGTACTCTAAGTTAAAAAAAAGTACAGAACAGATCTTGAGTCCATCTAGATGTTTCTTCTGCGTGTCCTCGCTGTGAAGGAGGCACTGCTTTGCTCCAGCTGTGACTGCATTGCTGAGAGAGTATGTGCCTGTGGCAGAACAGAACACACCTCTTTGGGAGTGCTCTTTTTCAGATGTTAGATGTGCTCATTAGAGGGCAGCAGAATAACTCTTCTTTTTTCTAGGTCAGTTCTGTCATTTTGCTGCTCTGCAGGGCACAGAACAAAATTTTCCAGTTCCTCCTTAAGGTTTTTCCTAGTGCAATAAGTGAATGGAATGGTGATGCTGGAATGAAAATATTAGCCAGTATAAAGAAACATAGAGCAGTTATAGTAAAAACTTGCTTCTTGGAAACTTCTGAGTATTGCAGGCTCAAATGAGATGGAGCTTCTCTAAGATTAAACCACAAATGGCTAGCACTGTGTGAGGGAAAGCAGGATGTTTCACAGCTAACTTGTTTTTTTTTCTCAGCCTAATTCTTATTTGACCTATATGTCCATATGCATCTCATGATTTCTTTGCTGTATCCCAGCTGCTAGCACCACCTTTTTCTGCTTGAGGAAAATATTACAGAACAAGACTTGTTTTGTCTAAAAGTAATCTTTAAATGAAATCTTACAGTGTGCCCCCTCTATCCTCTCTAATATAAATACCACAAATAATTATGGCATAGTCTTTAAAGGATAAGTGGGGCTGGGATTTGGAGCCCAACATCACAATGCTTAAGTGCATTATTCATTGTGTAACATTCATAGAAGGAGGTTGTAGTGCTGCTTGACTTTGCATCTAGTGTCTTTTGGTTTCAGAAAGAGCTGTGTAGAAATCCTGGCTAGGAGTAAATGTCTCCAGTGCAACTTTTATTAGCAATGCTTTGCACACTTTTGACCTCTCTGGTGTCTGTGAGCTGGTTCAAGGCAGCTGGAATGGCAGGAAAAATGGATTTTTTCATTTGGCAGCATCAGCCATTGGCTTCAACAGATGGCTCTGATTTTGCACAGTCCTCAGTTGAAGCAAAAGTTCATTAACTAGAAGAGTATTTCAGGAGATGCAGAAATAGGTGTTTGGTCTTGAGAACCTGTGCTGAATCTCGCTCTTTGTGAGGCTTCTGGGCCTAGGGTGGTGGGGCATGTGTGAGCACTGTCAGGGGAAGACACCTCATCTTTCTCTTTCCCAGAATGTGTTGGTTGTTTTCACATTACATCCTGCAGCCTTCCATCTCTCTCTCTCCCCTACCCAAAGGGTCACATGCCCACCCAAAGAGGCACATAGTTGAAGGTTCCTCAGGACTTGGTAGGTGCTGTGTGTTCCTCACATTGGGGGGTGCTCTAGCACAGAAGGGTGTATGTGGCCTGCTGGTTTCTGCCTTATATTATTTTTCAGAGTGCCAATATCTGAGCCTGCAAACTGCTGAAGTGGAACAGCCTTCTTGGTACTGGCAAATATTCCTGGTACAGTGGCTTGGATCAGCCCCACTTTATTGGAGAAATCCAGATTGTACTTTGCATTCTAGGTTTAGGAACCACTGGGAGGCTGACAGTTCTTCCTGTCTTTGTTGTGACACCTTACTGAAGGTTGTACTAGTCCTCATCAGGAAAGGAAAGCTGAATAAAGCCAGAAAAATGTGAAAAATGTCTCATAGCTCTTGGCAGCTCTTGGTCTATTAGGTAAAAATTAATATCCTGTTGACAGGGTAAAAGATTAAACCAAGTGAGGCACCAGTGCTGAGTCGGTAGGCATATGACGTGTGGATCTGAACCCCTTTGACTGGTCCATATTAGGAAATCAGCAGGCACAGTGCTCATGCCAGCAGTCTTCACTGCAGAGAAATACTCTTCTTGGCAGCATCCTCTGTGCAATATGGAAAAATCTTCTGCTGGCTATTCTTTTACAATGAAAGTCTCTTTCTTCTGAAAACTAATACAGTATTTTGTTGGGAATGTGAATGTTCTTGGTAGGTGTATTTTGGACAGGGTGAACCAAAGTATTGCAGGACTACCCCTTTGGAAGGAACGTGCAGTTTTTTTGTTAAAGGAACACTTTCTTTACAGGAACAGTGCCAGACCATGTTACCCTGTAAGCTTGGAGATACTGAAGTGGAGAGAGATGAGAGGACAAGTAGTTCTCAGGGCTTCTGATTTGGTGCTCTGTTCCCAGGTGTGAGAAGATAAAACACAATGCCAAATACCTGGCACCCCTGAAAACTGACAGCAGGGGATGTCAGAGAAACACATGCTGTGGTTTGGTGTTTCCCCACACCCTGTTTTTTCTTCTTAATGATGTGTGATGCTCTCTTCTGGCAGCTGCTGATCTCATCACTGCAGAGTGTAGATGGGGCTGTGATGAGAGCACTCATTGGTGCTAACGCAAGCATGCTGTGCAGCAGTGCATGAGGCTTGTTGTCTGTGTGTGCTCCTGGCAGGGGGTAGAGAGCATGAAGTACAAAGTGGCAAAGCCTTGTCGTTTAAATTTTTTTTTTTTTTTTTTGCTTTAAAGTAGATTTTACCAAGAGAAGGTCATACCAGGATGGGCAACTGATCCTGGTCTTCAAATGAAGAAGAGGGGAAGTGATGATGGGATGGAGAAAAAGTTAACCTTCTATCTCTCCTAGAAGAGCCTAGTGGGTTTTTTTTGTTTGTTTATTTGTTTTTCTTAAGATTTCATCTTTGTTTAAGTGACCCTAATGGGCATATTGCAGTAGAGTGGCTTGATTCTAATTGGAGACTTGTTTGGAAAAAAAAAAAAAAAAAAAAGGGCAAATCATTGTGGGAGTGACAAAGACCTGGCAGAGTGGTCAAGCCCAGCTTTGGCAGGAGGTGAAGAACGCCGTGGGATGTGTGTAGTGAGTAGTGAGGTAATGATCACAGCGGCCTGTTGAGGGATGGTGCCCATGTAGCCCCTGGAGCCAGGCAGAATGGGAGCTGGGGGGTGGGGGGTGGGGGGAATGTTGGTTGTAGGGCCCTCCAAGGGGGAAAATGCCGTGGGAGAGCTGTGTTGCATAACATGTGAGAGACAGTGATTCTGTTAGTGCTTTTGGGAGCTCCAAATTGTTCTCTGAAGCAGAAGAGCAATTGAGACGGCACTAAAGCGGCACCAGAAACATTGGAAGCTGGAAGAGGCAATAAAGCAATGTTTGGACCAGTTCCACTTAGGAGACAGTCTGTTCACCCATGAAGATGGAGACTTGAGGCACTTGGGTACCCCTCAGAATGAGTGTTTCCATTAGGGTTAGGCTTACTGGACTCTGTAATCACCACCATGGCTGTGTTATGTTTGAATGCTAGGATCAGTAAGATTTTTTTTTTCAAGGTTCAAAGGCCATTATAATCATACAGTCTTCATGCTAACACTGGATCATTTTTGTACTTTAGGGGATTCTGCTTGGCATCTATGGTGAAACGTTTATGTACCAACGGTAACTGGTTTTACAGTGCTGTGAGGACAAAAGTCAGCTTGTTTCTGGTTTGAACATAACTTGCCAGCCTTTTGAGCTGGGAGGACCGGGCAGGAGTGGCGTACCTTGGTGCAGCAGATGCTAGCCTGCAATAGGAGCTTGAGACTGGGATCAAGTTGTCTCTCCACTCCAACTCAGACCAGAGTATCCTGAATTTCATGCATTGTACTTCTCCAGGTGATTGTCTGGCTCCATTCTCCAAATGCTTTCTGCTTTTGAAATCTGTTAGATGTGCTAAAAAAAGGAAAGGAGAGGAATGGGCAATGAGGCTTCAGCAGTGTTATGCATTGCTGGTCCTGATGATGTGTCGATTGTTGCCCAGCTGCATGCTGAATGGTGAGTTGGGAACTGGAGGTCAAATTACATGCCTGTTACAAACAATTTGGAAAGGTTCATGGCTATTCTCACCCTTCTTCCTACTTTGTATTTATGTTAATGTTGCCATCATCTGTGTACACTAGTTCATAAAGCCATTGACTGATTAAAGTGTGACCAGGATCAAGCTAATAATTCTTAGATTATGTAAATAAAGCCTACTGGCATTATACAGGCTGAGCTGTTGGGCTCTATTCCACATCTAAATCCAAAATTATCTTGTATATGTTGACTAAACAGATTGTCAGGTAAAAGAAATTAGTATGGTTACATTTAATGTATGGCTGTTCAGTAGTAGAAGATATGGTTGAACTTTCTGTTCTCTTGCTGTTGCATAACTGTTAGATGGTTTGGTTTCCTGGTGTGCAGGAGCTCTGACAGCTGCAGATGGCAGGATTAACGCCTTGACGTACAGTTGTGCAATAGATAGGACAGCGTGGGGAGGGGGAGTGCACTACAGTAATCTGCCACAAAGACTTAAAAATCAAGGGTAAGCTCTGACATGTGATTACTTTTTTCATTTCTCTATCACTGCATGAAGTTTTGGGAGTCAGGAAATGAACCCAGTCCATGGAGAGCCTGAGACCAGGCATGTTAAAGAATCTAAGGAAATTTTCCAGGAAAGAAGATTAATGAGCTGTTAAAATAACCTACAAGAAAATTTGCTGTGGTCCTAATGAGCTCTGAGTAAGGTTCAGAGTAATTACTTCATGAAAACTCTGATTTGAGCTGTAAGGAGGCATCTCTAGAAACCCTCTTCCTGGTTTTCTTTCCACTACTGCATAAGCATTGCCTGAGTACTTGTGGGCTGTCAATGTGTAGAGGGTGATGCTAGGGTTCACTGAGCTTCTTTAGCGCACAGGCAGAGAAAGCACATGTGCTTCACCTCAGAGGAAGAAGCCATTAGCCAGCCTGGATATGTGAGCTCCTAACAGCATTTGCAGTCAAATGCAGTCCTTCCAGAGCATTTGCCTTTTTCTGTAGGTCAGTTTTTCAGCATTGATGCTAAAGGTGTGGAATAAGAACAGTGATTGAATGGAATCAGAGCTCTTCTGCCTGGAAAAGGTGACTGAGAGAACAGGAGCTGAAGTTTAGTACAATACAATTTCCATAGAACTGAAGAGAGATTAGACTTGTTCCCAGCCTCTTCCAGTGAGATATGTGGAAGAAATCAGATTAAACTAGAAGATGCTGGGTTCAGGATGGACAACAGTCCTTCAGGAAAATGGCAGTAAAGTTGTAGGCTAGCCTGCACATTGGTGTTCTGAATTTCTGGTACTCATGTGGGCTTCAAAGCAATAGGTCGGATTCCCCAAAATAAAAATACATTGCTGATAGTTAATACACTCACTCTAAATTCCAGCATTCATGCCTGGCCCTGTTGGACACGTAGTGTTGGCCTGCATGAAGCTTTGGGCAGGCCTGGTATGTTCTCAGCCCAATGGCACTATTTACTGGTGGTAAAGCTGGACGCCAAGGCTCAAAGTGAAGTCCTGAAAGTGCTGTCTGTTAACGCTCTGTGAGGTTTTTGTGTGTAGCTTGTTTAGCTTGTTGAATTTTGGCAGGATCAGTGCTTGCTCTCTGGACAGAGTGAAAGGTGAGCAAGGACTGCTCCCAGTGTACATTGTGAGGCTGGCTGCAGCTCTTGGGCATGTCACATCTTGGGGTTTCTGTTGCGTTTGCGACCCTGGTTTGCAATTGCAGGCAATGTATCTCCTAACTTGAGCAAATGCTTTAATCATGTCTCCTGTGTAACTGGGCGCCTGTGGGCTGTCACCATTGAATTATTTGATACCAACCAGTACTGCCTGTCAGACTTTGGGGAGCAGCAGGGTTCTTGGAAATGTGCAAGAGGGGTGTTGGAGATTTTCTGTATTCTTCTGTTCTGCTGGTTAGGTTTTGGATATGGCAGTAATGTCTGTCCTTGAAGCAGTAACAGGTATGTAGTCAATGCTTCACTGCAGTCATGCTCTTGTCACCCTTTGCATGCTGTAAAGAGCCTGTGAGGATCCCAGTCCCAAATACTTTCATGCAGTAATTCTGCCCTTGCACGGTTGCCTTTAGTACAATTCTGCCACAGACCTGCTGGGAATGAGAAGAGCTGATTAAAATATTTCAGAGGTACAATTTAGGCTTTGGCCTTTTTCATCTAGTACTGTTCTTGTAACTGGCTGAAAATTACTTAATCTTTCCAGTCTGTTTTGCAGTCATTGGTCTCTATTTACTTTCTTCTCTGGTTTGCTCCTTGCTTGTCTTCAGATTGGTCGTGGAATTAATTGGTGATGGGAAAAAAAAAGAAGGGAAAGAAATTTATCCATTGCATGTGGCAGAAGTTTGCTGGCAGCTCCATCTCAGAAATATTACACATAGACTTTCTGTAAGATAAAAGGCATCTGCTCCATGTTTCTTGCTTCAAGATAAGGTGTGCAGGTTTTGTCTGGAAAATAAGGCCTGTAGCCAAGACTGGAAACATTGGCTACTGTAGCCCTGGGGAGTAGAGATTATGGTTAAACAAGCAAACAGGGCAAGAATACAGTAGACAATAGAAATGCTGATTATGCTGGCCTGGAAGGAGTAACCTGAGCCCAAGTGGCTGGGAAGCAACTGTTGGGAGTTTGGATGGAAAGCAGAGACTATGATCAATTGGAAGGGACTGGGACTGATTTGATTAACTAGCATGGCATTGAAAGGCAAAACTCACCAGCAGTTATTCATGCACAACCTGAAAGAAAGTAAGTTGGGCAAGCCCTTCTCTCTTTGTTGTTTAGTCTCATCCAAGATCAGGCACTGGGGTTTCCTTAGAAGTGTCTTGAACATTCTTCCTGCCTCTTTGTCCCAGCAAAGGATGTGTCTGGTTAATGTGCTATCGTGGCACTTCCTGGAGCTTTGTTCTCCTGGGTTTTGAGCATGTCAGTTATCCCCACAGCAAGCTGTGACTTAGGGAAGAGAAGCCTCCTGCCACATCCTTCCTTCTTGCCCTACTGTGCCATACCAGTTGTGAAAGCTGCTTCAGTGACACTATTCCACCCTACAACCTGTGACAGGATTTTTGCAGCAGTTCAGACCTGGTGGCCAGTTTGTCGGTGTGCTGCTGTCTTATGTACTGTTTTGCTCAGTCCCTCCACTACCCAGCTGGAGGCAGGGAATGCCTTTCTGTTTCACTGTGGCTGAGCTCCTGCTTTCAGCTTGCTTAATTAATTACAAACTGCTAGTGTTACGTGGGATTACACAGGACTAGATTTCAGCCCATCCCATGGAGGGCTGGAAGGAGTAAGAGACTGCCCAAGCAAGCGACAGAGTGGCGATCCCTGTAGTGAATCCAATAGCACATGCTTGGTCTCTGCACACTGCAGTCTTGAATCATATGGCCTTCTGTTCAAACTCTCTCTGATCTCAAACTATTCCTAAAGCAGACCAGAGATTTAGTCCTCTCCTGTGTTTCTCTTCCCATTTGGTTTTCTCTTGTTCATTGCCTTATTCCAAAATTCAAGCCATGTCTGTTTTTTTTTTCCTTCTAACATTCCCACATGCACATCCAAAGGGACATTTCTGTCATACTTGCATCTTTAATTTACTATCCACATACACTTCTCTGAATATGTCTTCTGGGCCAAACTGAACAGCAGGGTGGATGATGTAATACCACTGATTTTGTATTCTATGCCGTGTTTGTGCCTGGGGCCAGTTATGAATTTACTGTTCACATCATGTAACTTGTAGGACCATGTTGGTCAGGCCACGGAGGCAGGCCTGTCTGTGTCACTGAATGCTTTGTGTATCTGCTGTATTTTTCTTCTTGCGTCACCAACATTTTATTTCCTGCTTTTTCACATTCCTGAGGTCCTTACAGAGGAAAGTTTAGTGTCTGGAGAAGGTCAGCAAGAGATGAGGAGGTTGGGCCTCCTGTTAGAGTGCTGAGGCACTGACATGTCAGAAGAAAGGAGCGTGTTGCTATAGCAGCGGGCACTGGGATCCCATGTAATTTCCATGCAGAGGCTTTGCAGGGCTCTTGGCTGTGTGAATTTCAGGATGCAGCTTGGTCTCACTGCTTCTTCTGTCCCAAACTATCAACAGGACCTGGCAGCATGCAGTGAGCAGCGGGGAGAACTGCACCCTGCTTTAGAACTGATTTATCTCTTGTTGTGGCAGATTAGCTAATCTTTTTAGAGTAATTTAAGCACGAGGCAGTAGTATTCCCAAGTCTTTGTCCTTTATCCCTTTGTTATTTTTTTTGGCTTGAGTTTAGTAGATCACTGTGAGTTCTCTGGTCTGGGCTCTGTGAAGGAAACTTTAAATCAAAAATATCTCTACTAATCAGACCCTGAAATTCTACTTTATTTCCAACATCCTGCCCTACTACTGTAATTAGATCTTTAGGCCAGAGGCATCAAGCAACGATTTTCAAGTTTGTTTCTCAGGGCTTGCTCAGTGCTGTCACTGCTGAACCTTTTACTGTGACAAGATCTTTCTCACCCCCCCATGTAGCTTGACATATGAGTTGGTGTACCACATCAGAACAATAGGGTAGCCAAGTTGGGCAGTCCCATCTTTTGACAGCAGCCAGCAGGAAAAAGTTGGGGAATGTAGCAGCACTTTCCTTGAAATGCTTAGGTAGATACTTTAAACTTCCAGTGCCTAATAACTGTTACAAAAAACAAAGTAGTGAGCTGAAGAAGGCTGTAGATACTGTTAATGCCAAATCCTTTCATCTCCCCTGTTTCCTCTGTGTCCAGGGGACTTAGAGTGCTTGTGTGTTCATTTATGTCATGCTAGAATAAAGACTAATAAATTGCTACTAGTAAATTTTAACTTCTGAAATAGATTATGGGCATTTTAGACCTCATGGCTGAAGTCCAGCTGTCTCAAATAACTTGCCATTGCTGAAAATGAGAAGGCCTGCTTCCTCCTCCCCCTGCTTCTGACCATGTGTCTTCCTGGCCTGATGCTGACTTGGTTTGGTTCAGCTTACTAAATTAGCAGAAAACTAACCTGGGTGGAAGCGAGCTAGGTTTTTCTGTTGGAGGTCTACACCAGAGCTGGGGTAGGAGGATGTAAAGGAGGTGTGGCTATTGCAGCAGTGAGCTCTTTGGTAGGCAAAGCTGAGCTCTCATTTGCCAGCACCCTGAGCTTTCCTGGAGTTTGTCTTCTGTTGTCTTTGTGCCAAGTTTCCAAATGTCATGTGTTGATAATGCCACTGGTATCAATACTGCTGCACATTGCATGTCGATCATTCCAGTGGGAACAGACTTGTCCCTGTGTCATTAACAAAGAAGTCAAGGACAATTGATTATTTTTTTCTCTTGTTCCATTAGAGATGAGCAATTCAATATTGCATTCAGTATTCCCTGGAGCAGGACAGCATCTTCCAGACCTCTTCCCTGCTCCCCAAACCACCCCTGAGCATCCTGCCAGCATCATAGCAGAGTTTGTGTGTGTCTGCACGTACAGTCCCTTCTTCATAGACCTGGACCATGATGGAGATTTAAATTCTCTTCTATTTTTATTGAAAGTAGGTTCCTCTGATTTTTATGTGAATGCAAGGTGCTCGTGCAGAAGTGACTCTTCTTGGTGTTCTGATGGGCATTTGCTTGTGAATGGGAGCAGTCACTTTAACAGTAGGTGGAATGTTGGCATATAGACACCTTGGAGTTGTGTGCTGAAAGTGTTGCCTGTACAGGCATGTAGTGGAAGAAGCTGCCAGCGTGCCAAGAAAGCAGATTTACTGAACAGAGAGTTTATTTCAAGGTTCCTTCTCTCCTGCACAGTCTAGCAGAAGCTGAGGACTGCATACCTTAAGATGTGTCTGGCTCTGCTTCAGGCTTTTCATCTGTTGCCTGACATGTTTTTCTGGAATGTGCATTTTGGTGGAATCCCAGCTTGATTATAGATGCTGAAGCACTTCCTTTGCTTTATGGAAGGTCTTTTGGGGTGGGAAAGCAGACTGACATTTTAGCTTCCTTGTCACATCTCTGCTGCTGTGCTCTGAACTTAAAGAGAGAATGAGCTTGAGGCCATACAGCTTCCTGAACCATGGTGGCAAGATGGTCCTTCCCATTGATCTAGCATCCCCTATGCTTTCTGAAGATGCTATCTTGCCAAAAAAGCATCCTGAGATAGCTATTTGCCATGAGAGTGTTAACTAAATGCTTTCAGTCTGGGCTATCCAGCAAATCCCTTTCCTCAGAGCTCACCAGCAGGGTGGGTTCTGCACAACTGGAGGGCAGTGTACACTTTGAATGCTAATTTAGAAAATCTCACAAGGAGAGGCAGGGAATACAGCAGGGAAGAAGGCTTGTGTGGGTCTTCAAGAGTTTTCATAGAATTTCTCCCTGTTTCACAAATGTGCTTCCTTTGTGTCCTTCCACTTCTCAACACTTGTGAAGCAGGGAGGGCTTCAGGAATAAATTTTAGGCAGTCTTCTCCTAGTTTGGGCACGTTCAAGTCCTTGTTGTCACTGGAATAGTGTCTGCCACAGGGAATCATGGGATGCAGGTACCAGGCTTGGATGTTACTTTTGGGTCAGCTGTCATGTTTAAAAAATAACAGGTTCCAATATTTCTGCAAAATGTTGATTGTTACAAAAAAGGGAAGATATTTCTGAAAGAGGAGATGCTGGTGTGTAGTACATAATGCCCCTCTAGCAAACTAGAAACTGAGGAAGTAATGGTGAAGGGAATCCTCTTCCAGATCTTCTCTGCCTTCTGATGTGTCTCTGAATTCCTTCTCCACTGCTGAGAGGATAAAACTTTCTTGATTTGTGCGTTATGTGCCCTATGGAGCAGTCTTGAGTGAGTAGCTTCTTCAGGTCAACAGTCTGGGAACAGTGATGGTCGTCTTGCCATTCTGAAAGCATCTCTTTTCCTCATCTGTCTGGGGTGGGCTTTCTGTGTGCTTTGGTTTTGCTGTGGCATCAATTACCTGGCAGTCCTGTCTGTTGGAAGACAAACCTCATGTACACTTAATGGTGTCATGTGAATGTCCATCTCCCCTTAATGCCCTTGTTTTGGCCCCTTCCCTTGCTGTTCCTGCTTCCTCCTTGCCTTCTCTCTGTGCAAGAGCTTCATCCATATCTTCCTGTCTCTTGAACTTATGATTTCATTCCAGTTTTGACATTCTCTTGACCTTCATGGTTCAGTTCTTTCTCCTTCATTGTGAAGATATCTGTGGTGTGATGTTCTCTCCACTCTGTGCACGCTGCTGAAACTCTTGTACAAGTCCCATCTATTGATGTTCTTGTGATAGTTTTGGTTTTACCCTGAAGTTATGTATGTGCATTGTTTACTTAGTTCAGGTTTTGGCTGACATAGTTGTATTGCCTGGAAATATAATTAAGTATTGATCACAGTGCACTCAGCAGTCAAATTAGTTCAGTAATTATACATAACGGTTTGTAATTGCAGTAATGTTTGTCACCTATCAGCTTAAGTAGTGTTTTGTGTGTGTTGAGAGGAAGGGCGTAGAGAGACCTTGGAGTGATATTCTGTGTTTTGGTTTCAGTTTTGCCTATTATTACATGTGTGCCCCTTGGCCACTGGTGGTCTGGGTGTAGCTGTTTTGCTGGTACCTGGTGTTTTCTTCTTACCTATCACATCATACATGCACTTTCAGCTGTGCGCAGTTATGCTTGCTAGTACATTGTTTCTTGCCTCTTCCTGTTCATTATTCTCTGTTGGTCATAAATCTCCAGAAGCCCTATGCCACCTCAGTGGTTACTGCTAAATCCTCTTATCTGACTGGAGTACTTCCAGTTAATACCTTACCTTCAGGGGGCTTCCTGGAAAATGCTGGTGTCTCCCTTAGAGTATCTGTTGGTGGTTGACCCGGTTCAGGAGCTGAGTAGCTGCTTGCTGGAAGACACCTTGCTCTGCCTGGTCTCCACATCACAGAGAGTGCAAATAAATGCAACTTGTCCTTTTTGCTCCATGGTGTTTTCCGTTGCTCCAACTCCCGTGCCTCCCTTAGACTTGCAGAAAGCCATTGTGGATACATGGCTTGAGAAGCACAGATGGGAAAAAATGTTTGTCTGCTATGAAGTTTTGCTACCCGTTCACATTGGATTTTGTCCATCAAGAATCTTTGTAAACCTTTGGTTAGAGGCAGCCTTTAATACAAGCTGTGTGCTTAACCTCCAGTGTCCTGGCTGGCTTCTGCAGTGCTACAACCAGCATGAAAATTTCTCATAGCCTGACCTCACTGAATGTGGTGGAAGATGCAGAGCTTTCTCCTTGCACCTCTCCTGCTTAGTTACTGCAATGTCTCTGATGAGCTAAGCATTTTATTATGAAGGTTTTAAGATGTTTGGAGATGTAAATATTGGACTAACCAATTAAGTGGTTGTTCAAGTCATCACCATTGCAATTTACCAGGACCTTGCTACTTGCTCTTGTGGAAGGTAAAGCATGTGCTGCCTTCGCACAGCAGTATCAAAATGGCCTGAGATTCTTCCTGCCTCATTTTGTCCAATTCCATCTGAGGAAAGTTCCAGCTGAAGCTCTTCCTTGTGGCTACATCCCTGCCTTGTTGGTTGGTTAAGGCAGAGGCCCCAGCAGGTGCATGTTTCACTGAGTTGCATGGTGAGTGCAGTGTGGTTGCCATCCTCCACTATTTTAGTTGAAAGAAGTAATTTCAGATGATGCTGCCTGTCTACATCTCTGTTATGTGTTTCACAGTGGAGAAAGGAAGAGTGGCTTGAAATGCTAAACCTGGATCAAGGGAATGAGAAAAACTTAGTCCTTCTAACAACAAACCAATGAATCCATGAAAGCTATAATATGGAGAGGTGAGGGGAAAGGTGAGACTCCACGAGGAGCACACGGTAGTGTCTGCTGTTATCCCTGAGGAACAGAAAGCAATTACACAACTTGTTCTAGGTATTGTCTCTCACATCCTTCTGTGTGCAGCTGGTCTGCTGCCAGTGCTGCAGTGGCACCTGACAGTGACATATTTGCCTGTCTGCCTTGGAAGTCTTGCCCTCTGTGCTTTTGCAGCTCCTCTGAGCACTCTCAAATATTTTTTTCCTCCTCTCTTTCTTATTGTTGTTCACCCTTTTTCTTCTTCCCTCAGCATCCCATCAGGCCACTGTTTTGTCAATGAGGAAAAGGGAGCACAAAATGAGGTTCTCTGCTGGGTGTTTTGAGGAAAAAATACCTGTGGTTAAAATGCAGCTATGGTGAATGCATGAGTGTGTTCATAAATATGAATAAATGCCTGAATGTCTCTTGTGCACTACTTGCAGGAGCTACAAAATTGTCTGAGGTGTAGGGTAGCTTAAACTATATAAAACTGTCAAACACTAAAATCTGTATTTTGGATAAACAGAGGTCTTTTGTCTGCAGTCCCATTAGACTCATAGAATCAATAAGGTTGGAAAAGACCTGAGAGGTCATCAGGTCCAACCTGTCACCCAACACCTCATGACAACTAAACCATGGCTTCAAGTGCCATGTCCAATCCTTTTTTGAATGCCTCCAGGTACAGTGACCCCACCACCTCCCTGGGCAGCACATTCCAATGGTCAATTACTCTTTCTGTGAAGAACTTTTGCCTCACCTCGAGCCTAAACTTCCCCTGTCACAAAACAAATGTAAGAGGGGTCATAGGAACCAGTAGCTGGAAAAGGACGATTTCCCTAGACAATGTCCATTTAATTGTCTACTAGCTAATATCCAGTTAAAATAGGAGGAAATTAAAGTAAATTAATGTTACCTTGCATTTTGCATAAACTACAAGCACCAGGTAAAATCACCTAGTGTAACACTTTCAGATCTAGATCTTTCACTGTGTAATACTGCAGAAGGTACTGAACTACTGATTTTCAAACTTGTCAAAGGTAATCTTATTAGCATAAATGCAAAGGATAATTTGAGAAAAATCTCTTTAAAATACAAGCCTGCAACCCTACAAGCCTGTCAGAAAGCATAGCAGTGTTTTAGCATTCCATCTCCCTTGGTAAGCCGTAAGGAGACAAGCTGCCTATGGGTAAGTGTGAATTACGTTTGGTCTCAGACTAAATTTCATTCATATATTTACAGAATCACAGAATCATTTTGGTTGAAAGAGACCTTTGTCAAGTCCAACTTGATGTGTTAACCCAACACTGCCAGGTCACCACTAAGCCAGGTCCCTCAGCACCAGATTACACAGCCTGGACAAGGCTCTGGTACCATGGTCCTGCTGCTTCTCTTCAGCTGCTCTCACACTCTTGTGCACTCATTTATTACTGTTGAAGCTTTTATAGAAACTGTATTCTGTTCTTCCTGCTGCTCTCTACCAGAACTGCAATATCCACAGAAAGATCTCTTATGCATGTGTTTTTTTCCTGTGTTGTTAAAGTATAAATCCTTATCTTCTGTGGAAGGGCACTTGCCAGCTGTCCAGACTGTTCCATGCTGTGGACTCCCCGGAGTCTAGTTTGGTGTGTCCACCTCAGTGGTGTCTGTGGTTTTGTACAAACATTAAAATTACTTGCTGTAGGAGGTAAAGACAGCTTAGAACTACACCTCCACATGTCCCCAGTACCTTGTTTTCAGGTTGCAATAGCAAACCTGTGAGTCATTGCCTTACAGATGCCTGCTCAAAGGAATTCTGTTGCTAAGGTGACTTTTCAAATACTGTTTTTGGAGGGCAAGTCTCTTCTGATAGGGAGCCAAAGATTTGTGTGCATTCCTCACTGCATGTAAACAGAGGATGGGCTCAAAGGAGAATGGATCTGTCCGTATCATGCTGGACAGTCAGGAATGTGGGTTGTGCCCTGTCACGAGCCCCAGTGCTCTTGCCTCATGGAAAACAAAACCCTGCTACTCTGAGCGATCAGCATGTGCTTAAGCTGGAGTCAAGGGCTGACATGTGCTAAGCTTGTGTGCTCCCCTGGTGGCACTGATCTTTTGGAATTGGCAGTGGGGTAGGAATGAGAAGTCTTCTGCAGTGCTTTCCCATGCCATGTCAGGCAAGTGTTTTAATTTTACAGCAAGTGTCTTTCCCAAATGATAGCCTCCCTACGGAGGTGTTGAAAGTAGGGGCACCTGTGAAAACTATCTGAATTTTTCGGTGTTGATGTTGGACATAATCACAAAATTGTTAAGGTTGGAAGGAACCTCTCCTAGTTCAGCAGGGTCAAGTAAGGTTGTATACAACAGGTTGTCTAGGAGTGTGTCTGACCAGGTTCAGAATATTTCCATGAGTGGACACCTGGATACTCAATAATCTCTTTGGGCAACCTGTCCTAGGCTGGATTCACCCTAATAAATGCTTAACTTTCTTGTACTGAGGAGCCCTGAATTGGACCCAGCAATTCAGCATTTCAGCAGTGCTGAGCCAAGGGAAAGGATCATCTCTTGTAGACCTGCTGGCAGCACTCCTTCTAAAGCACCACACAATGCTGCTGGCTGCTTTTGCAAGGGCACATTTTTGGCTCATGTTTGACTTGGTGCCACCAGAATCCCCAGGGCCTTTTCTGCGAAGATGCTGTCCAGTTGGTCAGTTGCTCTGTGTTGCTTATCTGGAAGCATGCATGTGACATGGAGGAGAGGAGGTAGGTGGAGAAGGGGAAGATGGAGGGGAACTACAGCACTGAGCTCACAGGAAGCTCTGTTGGGAGAAGGTTGTGACAGCATCTGTGTGTGAGCACACCCATCACAGCTGTTCAGGGGGTGGTGAGTCCTGACCCACTTAGTTTGGTTTTGATATTTCTCACTAAATGCACAGGCAGCTTTTAACAGTGTTATGACTTCATATCCAGCTCAATGGAGAGGTTCCAAGAATCTTGTAGCAGTGTGTGGTCTGCCCTCCCTCTAAGCCTTTCCCTAAGGTTAATGCTTATAAATGGCTTTGTAAGGGCTGACTGTGCCCCTAGGCTTTGCATTGAGAGTCAGGTCTTGAGAGCTTTGAATAGCACCTTGCCCCCTATATCTAAATTGCAACAGAGGAAGCAGCTTGATAGGCTGGGATAGAATAGGGATAGAATAGACATGTAATGCTTAATGCCAGTTTACAAGCTCACCAGCTTTCTAACCTGAGATCTGGCAGAGATGCACTTGTTCATGTTCTTAAGGAATATCTTAGGCAGATCAGACTTGTTTCCCTTAGGTGAGAGAGAGGACTGTGTCGTGGCATTGTGGTTCCAGGCTCCCCTGGCACTACCTGAAGCATCATTTAGTTTTGGCTCTACTGTCTTGCCTTTCTTGGAGACTTGACTCTTAGGCCTCTACATGGACTATGAAACTGAAAAATACTTGGTTGGTTGTCTTCTCTGAGGTGACTGGAGCCATAAAGTTGCCCTAAGAAGCTGGCTGGTAGGGTTTCTCTGCAAGAGTAGCAAGGCAGGAGGTTGGAGATGGCGAAATTTTGTCCAAGTGTGGGAAAAACAAGGCTCTGCTGCAGGCCTACAGTTTCCTGGATTAGCTTGATGGCAAGGAGGCTTTGCCATTCATTCTGTCTCACATGCAGACATGGCAAATCCTCTTGTTCTGTAACTGTTCCCTATGTAATGTTCAGGAGAAGACTTGATGGGGTGCTTGGCTGTATGGTCTAGTTGTTGGGTGGGTTGGATTGTTTGATGGGTTGGACGCGATGATCTTGAAGGTCTCTTCCAACCTGGTGTATTGTATTGTATTGTATTGTATTGTATCCCCTGATGCTCCCAGTTAAATAAGTAGCGGTTTTATTACAGATGTTTTATGCTTTCTTAGCAGCGGGCTGGGGCCTGTTCACAGTGCCTGGTGCCCTGGAGGTGAAGAAGGGAGAGCCCAAATAAGTTAGACAAGGACTTGGCTAGAACAGTGCCATGACCATAGCCAGGGAGTTCCTCTCTCCTCTTTCTTAGAGGTCTGCTTGGGGATGGTTTCATCAGCTTTCCCGTTGCCTGATTCCTCATCCCTGTTTCACAGACAAAGTCCCATTCTCTTGTCTTAGAATAGAATAGAATAAACCAGGTTGGAGGAGACCTTCGAGATCATCGCATCCAACCCATCATCCAACACCGCCTAATCAACTGAACCATGCAGCCAGGCACCCTATCGGGTCTCCTCCTGAACACCTCCAATGATGGTAAAAAAACCCAACGTCCTTTGGCATTGCTTTCCTCTTCCCAAAGTGGCCATCTTTCTCCCCACATTAAATGGTAGCTACATCTCAAGGGCAAGTTTGTCACCAGAGGAATGTTGTTGTAGACACTCCAGAAATCCTGCAGTGTTTGGACTGTATACATTTTCTTCAGATTTGGGGCACATTCAGCTGCTGTTATACCAGGAAGTGACTTGTCCAGCCAGAAGATCCATGGCGAGTGCAGCAGTAGCTCATCCGCCCGCCCCGCCATCAGGCCCGCTCCCTGCCACTCGCCGCCTCCCGCCCACAGGGGCTGAGCACCATTACCACTGAGTCCTGTGTCCAGTTCTGGGCCCCTCAGTTTAAGAAGGACATCGAGACACTTGAACGTGTCCAGAGAAGGGCAACAAGGCTGGGGAGAGGCCTTGAGCACAAGCCCTATGAGGAGAGGCTGAGGGAGCTGGGGTTGTTTAGCCTGGAGAAGAGGAGGCTCAGGGGCGACCTCATTGCCTCTACAACTACCTGAAGGGTGGTTGTAGCCAGGAAAGGGTTGGCCTCTTCTCCCTAGCAACCAGCACCAGAACAAGGGGACACAGTCTCAAGCTGCGCCAGGGGAAGTTTAGGCTCGAGGTGAGGAGAAAGTTCTTCACCGAGAGAGTGATTCGCCATTGGAATGGGCTGCCCAGGGAGGTGGTTGAGTCGCCGTCCCTGGAGGCGTTCAGGAGGGGACTGGATGTGGCACTTGGTGCCATGGTCTAGTTGTGAGGTTTGTGGTTACGGGTTGGACTCGATGATCTTCGAGGTCTCTTCCAACCTTGGTAATACTGTGATACTGTAATTTGCTGTAATCAGATGAAGGGTGTGTATGAAGGACAAGATGGCTTGTCATGAATCCTGAAAGAAATCTCAACTGAGATGGTAGGAGTATTTTGAAAATGCTTTGATATCTTAGCCCCTTGGCTCTCTTCTCTTCGGACTGAGCAACCTTTTGTAAGGCTAGAAGCCACAGCGGCATTTGCTGAGAACTGATGGGCATAAAATTTACCATATTGAAACTGTTTATGGGGCTGCACAGAAATAAAATACGTGCCAGAGGAAGCACAGAAAAAGTCAGCTTTTTCAGGTATGCTGTTCCTCAACAAATCAGAGTATATGATTTGCACTGTGCAAGTCCAGAATACTTCTGGAAGACTTCTTGCCTTTTTGTTGGAAGAAATTGCACTTGTTTCACGTACACCAGCTTTCCCCCTTGCCCCCCCCCCCCCTTTTTTTTTTCCCCTGAACATAAGAAGGGGCTAGAGGGGATTGAAGTGTCTTTCCTTGAAAGCAAACTCATTCTCCCAAAGCAGAAAACCTTGTTTCCTGAATGAAATCACACTTGGTCATGCAAAGTCTCTGACATGGCATGCATTTCCCAGGGCATCTGTGTGTCGGTGAGCCTTTCTGCATTTGCTTTGTGCTTTTTGAAGCTCAGGAAGTATTGAGGGCTGATTTGGTTTTGTCTGGATGCAGGAGAAGTGTGAAGATAAATAAGTAAAAAATAATCTAACACCCTTTGTTACAAAGATGTATTGAATCCAGGCATCTTTCTGGTCGGTGAGGATACACAATTCGGGACATGTTTTTTAGCAAACAGTGTGGAGCTCCTGCACTGGTGCAACATCATCCTCAGCAGTTGTACTTTCTGCCACATGGTGTTTTTCTCTGACTAAGGAAGCATCTCAGAAAGCAGTGAGAAGCTGTCTCATTTACTGCTTCTGGGCTCAGTTAAAGAACAGCAAGAGGGTACCTCTAAGTCTGCTGAGCACAGAGGCTGGTTTAGCTGTTGCTCACTGTAGTAGTTAGTCATCCAAGAACCCCAGAGAACGGACAGACAAATGAGTAAGCCACAGGAAAAAGGAATGCTGAGGGATAGCACTTACATTCAGACAAAATTGTGTCTGCAGTTTAATAAGGATAAATTAGTTTACAGAAAAGGCTGTTTAAAAAAAAAGGTGCTTTCTGCATGCAGTTTCAAGAGCTCTAGTAAATGGCAAATAGTTAGAGTTCATCCCCTTGTGTTTGCCAGAGCCAGGCTTTCTGGAAGATGAGTTCAATACTTGGTTCACTTTGCCTACTGTAGGTAAGTCCTCTTCTTTCTGTAGGGGACCAGAAAAGCTTCTATAGTTGTTTTGTCTCCTGTGGGTCCTGGTTGTATCTCATAATGCTTTCCCGGTCAGGAAAGGGAGAAACAGCATGGCCTGTCTGGTATCGGACAGTGGCACTGTCTGTCTGGTATCCTGTGTTTCATTCTCCTTCCTTAGTCTCACTGCATACCCAATGACTCAGTAGGACATGCTGACAATAAATAGGTGATTTCTTTCAGTTCTTTTGTGAGAAACTTTACAAAACCAGCTGCAAAATGTGTGTGGAAATAAAAAGCATTTTAATGCCCTGGACTAGTGATGATTCAGACCTAATTTGCTGCCCTTCAAGGTGTTCACAGGTGTAATACAGGAAAGGCACTAGTGGAAATTCATGAACAAAGTAAACCAGAAGCCACGTGGCCATCCCTCAGCACAAGTTCTGTGGATGTTTCTCCCCGAAGAAGGCTGAAATCATGGTGGATCTTTTTCCCTCTGACTCCACCATGTTTGTACCCTGTAGGTGTATTTTGGGGAGAATAACTACTGCAAAGCAGACCACCTTCAAAGAGCAAAAGATAACTTTTCCCAGGGAGGAGCCTGGGACCTGGCAGATGAGATGAGCTTACTGCAGCAGCCACAGCTTCTCTGCTGGGAGGCTTACAGTGATGAATGGGATCTCTCTGTGCCATGAACTGGTACTGCCAAGCATCTGGATCACACAGGGCATTTTATAGCCCTTATGGCATACTTTGTTCAGAAATCTAGGTTGCCTGGAGACATTACCTCTTTCTGCCTTGGTTATGAACATAGCCTTCCCGCTGCAAAAGCAGTTCTCAGGACAGTGACATGGGACCAGCTTGAGCATCCACTCAGTGCCTATCTAAGACTGACCTTGAAATGTCAGCCTCTCTACTAGGAAGGGCTGCTGTGAGGATGCAGGTGGGAAGAACAAGGACTTCTGAGGAGAGAAAGAGGCCTCAGGCAGAGAAGGAAAAGGTACTTTTACTTGCAACAGGGGCTAAGCATGCCTGCAGCGCATAAGACATTACTTGAGAAGACAGACTTTTGTCTCTAGAGTTGCTTTTTTCAGGCTATTGTGCAGATTGTGACTTCTTGTTCACCTCCTGAGGGGAAGTGCTCCCGCTTCAGATGGCATGTCACTTGTGTGCTTATGCAGCTAACTAGAGATGAGTCTCAGCTCTTCTGCAGAAGGAGGTTTCATGCCCTTGCTGTAGCTGGTCAGAGCCTGGGGATGTTTACCAAGCCTGACATGACCTTGGTGTGAGGACAGGAGCTGCACTGTTCCTCTGTGTCTCAATGTAATGCTGGGCTTGGAAGTAGGCTCAGCTTTAAATAACCAGGGGATCTGGAATGATTGAGAATGCAGATGCCACTTTAAATAGGATGCCTTCCTCATGGGCAGGAGGAAAGCTTGTGTGCTAGTGTAATGATTAAGTGTGAACAAAAATAATGTAGCTTGTTTTGGAATATAAAAAGCAAATACTGTATCCATGGTAAAACCTGTCCTGTCCCAGCAGGGGCTGTCATCTCTTCCAGCACTGGATCCTGAGCCTGCTCAGGGTGGCAGGGCTTGAACTGGGTAAAACCCAAACAGTCCTGAAATAGTATAGGCTGTCTCTAGGGACTTCCCTGAGAGCAAGGATGTAAAGAGAGTGGATATCAATGCCCTGCTTCTGTTCTTGCCACCTCCAAGCCCTGGTCCTAGTAATGACCCAAGTTCCTCATGTATTTCCATGTCAGTGCATTCTGGAGGAGAAGTGGAGCTGGAGGTTGCCTGGTTGGAAGCTGAGCTGTTGGGTGTGGTGAGGGCAACAAGCCACCAGGCTGGCTCCTGTAGAGCACTGTCTCTGCTGGAGGGTAATTTGACTGACTTTCTGCCTGGGCTGTGTTGCCCCTCAACTTTCTTCCCATAGGAAAAAGAATATCTTCAGTGGTTCTGCACTGGCATCTGTCAGGTCATACCACTATTCTTTGCCCCAGAAGACTGTGGTTTACCATTTCCTAGACCCGTCCAGTGTAAAACGGTATCAGGCAGTTTACAAGTGATACTATGTAAAGTTTTTAGCTAAATAAAAAGCCACAACCCAAACCCACACCCATTCTCCTGCTTTTGGATGTACTCTGAATTCCTGTAGTGGACTCATCTCACAGCTGTAGACATATGCTTCGTTTTGCTGCTGTTACGCAATTGAGACTAAAATTAACACATCTGTTGTTATTTAACTTCAGTTTACATGGTACATGTTTTGAGCAGCAACAGTTTTACTGTTATGTATTGTCAGAGTTCTGGGAATAATATTTAATACCACATGCTGTTTTGTAATAGCTTGTGCCAAAGGTAGGACTTGGGGCTTCACTGCAGTTTTGCATGGTGAGGAGCAGATGCCCAGTGCTGAAGGTCCCTCCTCTGCTTGTGTGGCATTGCACAGGCAAAGGTTTATTTGATACTTCTACTCACAGACTGACAAATGTGATGCCCAAAGAGTGGTGGTGGCTGCTCACAAGTGGTGCTCCTCAGGGCTCAGTACTGGGGCCAGCTCTCTTTAATATCTTTATCAATGGTCTGGATGAGAGGATTGAGTGCACCCTCACTAAATTTGCAGATGACACTAGGCTGCTTCAGAGTAGGAAGGGTCTCCTGAGTGACCTGACAGGCTGGGTTGATGGGCTGAGGCCACTTGTATGAGATTCAACAAGGCCAAGTGCCAGGTCCTGCACTGGGGTCACAATAACCCCATGGAATGCTACAGGTTTGGGGCAGAGTAGCTGGAAAGCAGTCTGGCAGAGAAAGACCTGAGGGTGTGGATCAACAGCTGATGGAATATGAGGCAGCAGTGTGCCCAGGTGGCCAAGACGGCCAACAACATCCTGGCCTGTATCTGGAATAGCATGACAAGCAGGACCAGGGAAGTGACTGTCTGTCTGTACTCAGTACTGGTGAGGTTACACCTTGAGTATGGTGTTCAGCGTTGGGCTGCTCACTACAAGAAAGAAATTGAGTTGCTGGAGTGTGTCCAGAGAAGGGCAGTGAAGCTGGTGAAGGCTCTAGAGCATGGGTCTTATGAGGAGTGGCTGAGGGAGCTTGGGTTCTTTAGTCTGGAGAAAAGGAGGCTGAGGGGAGACCTTAACACTCTGTAGAACTACCTGAAAGGAGATTGTAGAGAGGTGGGTGTTGGTCTATCCCTAGTAACAAATGATGGGGTGAAAGGAAATGGCATTAAGTTGCATGAGGGGAGGTTTAGGTTGGGTATTAGCAAAAATTTCTTTACTGAAGGAGTGGTCAAACAGGCTGCCCAGGGTGGTGGTTGAAACTGCATCCCTGTGGGTGTTTAAAAGACACAGAGATGTGGTGCCGAGGGACATGGTTTAGCGCCAGACTTGGTGGAATTAGATAATGGTTGGACTTGATGATCTTAAAGGTCTCTTCCAACCAAAATGTTTCTATGATGCTGTGATTCTATTTCTGTTCAAGGCTGAGTCCTTGAAGTAATGTGATTTTATGAAATCCTCTGAAGCCTCTCAGTTGTGGAGTCAAACTTAAATAGTGAAGCTCTTTGGGCTCAGGGGAGTCTGCAGTGTTATGGCTTTAACCCAGTCCAGCTTCTTTCTGAATGCCTAGAAAGGACAAAATGAGGACCATATATGTGTGTGTGTTTGTGTGTGTGTGTGTGTGTGAAAAGAAGCTGTAGTCCAAAAAAGAATCTGCTTGTGTGCCATGAAAGCAGGATGCTGAGAATTGTCAAGAGCAGTATCAAACACAGGTAAAAAGGAGTTCTTTTTCAAAACTGTTTGTATTTGAGATGTTTTGTACTGCACAGATCAGAAGGAAGAGGAAACTCATCCTTGGTAGAAGGAATAATTGTCAAGTAAGCTCATGTAAGTGGGTTTTCCTTGCTTTTCTTCCATGCACAAGGATTTCAGAGGCAGGTGTTGTTAAATTAGATGTGGAATGGGCCTTCTGATTTCACAGAAAAATAATTAAACTGGAGCTGAGGTCTGGCTTTGATCTCAGAGGTGCTTGCAAGCTAAATAAAAATAAAAGACTACCTTGGGGACAGTCTGTGCCGTTAATTAACTAGCTAAATTCTGCCTTCACTGTTCTCCAGTGGGTTTCCAGTGGCTTTGGCACTCGGCATTGCCACTGAAAGTTGCCAAACACAACTTGGCACCTTCCAGAAACAGAACAACCTCTTGAGTGATAGGGAAGGATATGTGAAATGGATGTGTCTGGGAAGGAGGCTGTGGAAAAGGGCAGAAGCTGGCCACCTTGCTCATGGTGGGTAGAGAAGGGATCTGGCTCCCCTCTCCACACCCTTCTAGTGATCTTCATCTGCCTGCCTGGGTGCCGGCCATCATCCTCAGCCTGCAGTGAGGTTGGGCTTCTGCCAAGAAAACAGCTTTTGTGTTTCCTTAAATAATCCACTGCTGTTTCAGGGAAGAAAAAAATAAATCTGAATTGATGTTATTACTAGAATTGGCCAGCTGGCTGAATTTTATTTTGTATTCTTTTTCATTAACAAATCCCATCAGGCACTGTTTTCCCAATGAAGTAATGAGCATGTTTTCAGATGAGGGGGCAAATCTTCCCGGCACTGTGCCACTGAAATCTGGGCAGTCTTGGGCAGCCAGAAAGGCAGGGCGGAGGTGTCTGGTGCAGGCAGCTGTCAGACATTACTGGGATGTGATTTGTGTTTTGGCCTCCTGTGATTCATCTTCTTTTTTCCCTAAAACCACAGAACATAGGGTGATCAGAAGTGGGGGTAGCTGGGAGCTGATTATTGGAACATGGAGTTAGTTGTTTTAGCATCTGCTTTGATACCACAGCAAAGGGGTAGAGGAAATTCTCCCATAATGTGATTAGATATTTGTCCCTCTTATCACCTGGCCCTGCATCCCTGCGGGGCTGTCCTACTGGCCTGGACCTAGCAGGGTGTCCAGGCATTGGCGCTTTTTGCAGGAGACAGGAAAATGGGTTGCAGCAGCAGTCACTTACAAACCCTTCAAGACATCCCTGAGCTCTGTAAATAAGTGACAGCTTTTAGGCATGGTTTTATTTGCTGCTTCTTGGGTGTATTGACTGCAGTAGTGTGTTTTTCTGGGACATGAGGCAGTGAAAGCTGAAGCTTTGTTCTCCATGTTCTCTAGAAACTCAAAACATAGTGGTGGTTGTTGGCTTTATAGAAAAGTTCCCCTGGCCCCAGCAGGCTTGATCTCACCTTAAAATACTGAAGTCACTAAATTTTGATCCTGCTTTTGTTTAAATAATCCTGAAAGATTTACAGCTTCAGAGAAGTTGTCTTTAGTAAGCTATTTTTAGAGTTGCATCAAATTCCTTTTTCAAAATGTTTTTCCCCTGTTTCTTTTGGGGGTATTTTTTTCTTTTCCAGGCTCAAAAATAAACTGAAGTGAGAAGAGTTGTCTTTAAGAAGCTTATTGCTCTAGTGGCATTCTTGTAGAAGTATTCCCAGCACATTTCAGGAAGAAAGTTGACCAAAGTCCGGAGATAAGATAACATTTTATAGTGTCTGCAATGGGTCTACAGTAAAAATATTTGTGGCATTGTTTTACTTGGGTTTGGACATCAGCGATCACCAGCTGGTTTCCAAATACTGAATTTGGTATATAGGAGGTTCTAGCCTTTTTTTACAAGCTGTCAGTAATAGTCTGCTCCCTAGGGCTGCCATGGATCTGGGTATTTCAGATTGTTTTCAGTCTTTCCCCTCCCTGCCATGCGCTGTCTGGGCAAGCAATGAGGCCCTTGTTTGGGCAGGCAGATGCTGATAGCTATGTCAGGTTGCCATTTCCCCTCCTACCCTCACATGTCTGGAGCCTGTCTTTTCCTTCCTTCTAGCTTTATTAGCCTGCATTTTTTCAGATTTAAACTTTTTTTTTGCTCCCAGTTTTGGAACCTATAGGTTTTCCCATCACTTGAAGCTAGTATTCATAAGAAAATGCCAGCTCCCAGGTCAGGTTCATGCAGGGCTGCGGGACATGGGGCAAGAATCTCTCAAAAAGCTTTTTTGCAAGGGCTACTTGGCCTGAGAAAGCACAGCTTGTGCTGTTGGTGATCTAGATGCCTTTTTCTTGTTTCCTAACCAACTGTGAGCTGAATTTGATTTGCTCTGATAAAAGCTGAGGTGCAGTGTAGCCCCAGGTCTGCTTGCAGCCTGCATGACCTGCCAGCAAGTTCAAAAGCATCAAGGATTGAACAAAATATTACAGACTTTGCTGTCTTTGGGAAATGTCCAGCACTGAATCTGTGTGCAGGAGCCAAGCTCCATCTTAATGTCTTTATTTTCCTCTAGGTCTAGAAGAGAAACCAATTCTGTCCAAAAAACAAAAATGAAGCTGAGAAAAGAAAGATGGCTACAAAGTAAGTACTCCTCCACAGTGCAGTGGTACTGCAGGCATCCCGGAGCATGCCTCTGCTGGATCTCTCCGTATATGGGTGTGTGTGGCAGTATTGGGCAGTGCCAGGGGAGGCTGAATGCTTATTTTTCATATCTGCTCCCCAGCACATGGGCTAGAAGCCCCAGATACTATTTCTCAGTGTTAGCACCAAGACTGAGTCATTGCCTCAAACTTAGTTTTTGTCTTCCTCCACATGTAGTGTAAGTGACTACATGAAATCTTTATTTATCTGGATGAGGCACTGTGCCCATGTAGACTTAGCCCATTTCTCTATCTTTTAAAGTTTTGGTACAGATCTGACTAGCTGTATAGTGGAGCTCCTCCTCCCTGAGGAGCTCCAGGGATGGTACAACAGCCTGGAGCTGAACGCTGCGCAGCCACCAGCTAATCCCAAGGCTCTGTGATAAAAGCCTGCAGTGGGCCCTCATGCCTTTCAGTAAGGGAGGTGTCTGGACACTGCTGGTTGTGTACTGCTCTTTCCCATGTGTCACAGGACAGTGACCCACTTACCAAACAGTCTGGCCTTTCTCAAGGCTGTGAAATACAAGCTAAACAAAATCAGCCCATGGCAGAAGTGCTTTTTTCCTGTGGGAAGTGTCTGCAGCTTTGCTTTGAATATCTTGGCACAGTAAAAGACACTCAGTGTAACAGAGGGACTCCTCTTGCCACCTTGGGATAGGCTTCTGCCTTAACATCTTCCTGCCCAGCAGAGTTGCTAACAGACTGTGTCTGGCACTGAGGGATGTGGCTTCCTGCCACACCATATGCTTTTTGCTCCTTAGCTCTGAACTCAAGTCCATCAACCTGTGATTTCACCGGGCTCCTCCTGCATGAAAAAGCTGATAACACTGTGAGTGTGAAGGAAACCTAGTCCATACCAACGACTTTCAAGTGCCTTTGACATCTGCAGCTCTTGGTGTCCCTGTTGGGCACAATGCGTAGATGGCTGTGCTTAGTCCTAGCATCTGGCATGCTGGTTGTGATTTTGATGCTCCTAAAGTTCTCTCCTTGTCTGGTATTATTGTGGGAACAGAGGAGGGGACTGCTGGAACACAGCTGAACTTTCCCTCTCCTGAAAGGAGGTACTGTTCTGACTGCTGTGGAGGAAGGTAAGTCCTCAGCAGCATTTAATGACATCCACAGTAAGAGGGGTACCTGGGACTCATGTCTTCTGCAAGAAACAGAGGGCATGATCCTGTAGCTGGATGTCAGCACTGCTCCCATAGACATGGTCAACCAGTTTGGTAAAACCCAGGAGCAAGGCCCCTACATGCTCTTAATCCTGCCCTCCTGTGTATGTGCCTTTGTAGCATCAGTCTTTCTCAAGATCATGTATGATATTTTGGCTCTGTCCTGGCCTCTTTCCTCCTCTCTTGGCTCTGAAATTACCAAGATGAGGGAATACAAATGAAATATGGAGGCTTTGCTTTGAGGAGAACATCAAGATCAAAAACTTCAGGTCAAATTATCTCTGTCTTAGAAGATACTAGAAGTGCTTTACAGATACAAAAGATACAGATACCTAGTTTGCTGTCTCTCTTGACTTCTCCACTAAACATGCGGCCAGTTGGCGAATACCAGCATTCACTAGTGAATGTTTTGCTAGGAGTAGGAGGTACCAAGGGATTTCTGTAAGAAAAGTCAGCAAGTGTTATTATCAGGTGTGTAGCTTGTTTTTGAGGAAAAGGGGAAAGCTGGGAAGAGCCTATATAAACATCAGTAAAGAAATTTATTATTAGCTAGAGCAGCAAAATGAACTGACATTTCCAGAGATGGAGATTTTTAAATGAAACTTGGCATTCTAACATTGTGACCTTAAAGAGCTGCAGTCAACAGAGACACTGATTATTATCTGATGCGGATAACTGCCAATTCCTTGTGGGTTTTGTAATCTGGTTTGCCCCCAAACCAGAACCCAACTTGGACTGTTGAAATTGTTATCATTACGTCTCTGTTTTCCTAAATCTTCCCAAGAGTTTGTTGTTTCTTCTTGACCCAGGGCTGCCTTTATGGCATTGAATGCCAAGACCCTGGGAACTAAAGTTCAGCCCAGTAGTGCAAATGCAAAACTTGGAGATTCCTTCCATTACAATAAATCATCTCAGGAGAGACTAGAGAGAGAAAAAAACAACTATGTAATGCTTCAGACATTAGAAGTATGCACATTTAAAAATACATATATTGCATGGCTCTTCAGTTGAAGAAGACTTCATAGGGAAAGAATTTGGGATGTTTGTGGAGAATCAGGTGTCTGAAAATTTTGAGCATATAGTGTTTATGAAAGCACTGAAGTAGTCAGCTTCATAAAGCCAGACCAAAAAAAGAAGTGATGCAGAACAGAAAGCTGTCTTCTTGGCAGGGCTTGCTGTGAGCAGAAGCGTTTACAATCCAGATTTGTCACAAACATCCATGCACAGCAAAATTGCAGTTCACAAGTTGCTCTTTGCCTCAGCTAAGTTGGGGAGCGAACAAGACAAAGATATTAAAGGAGCCAGCAGATAGCCAGTGAATTTGAGTTTTGCTTTCTTGAATATGTGCATCAGGATTAGACCCAGAATGGCTGGAGGCATCTTGCCTGTGGAGTGGCACTGGCTGCTTTAGTCCTGCTTCTGTGGCCGTGCTGCAGCTGAAGCTGTTGCCCCCACTGTGTTGCCAGCTTGGCCCCAGAGCTGCTGTCACTGAGCTCCATCCTGTTCAGACAGTAAGTTTCTAGCTCAGCACTGGGGCTCATCCTTGCTATACACTTGTTGTCCAAGGCAATAAGCAGAAGCCTGCTCTTCTGCTGCAGCCTTCACTGGGTGCTTGTAGAGTGGAGTCCTCCATTACAGTGGTACTGTTTGGGTGTGTCAAGGCAGTACAGGGGCTTTCCAGGCCTGGTAATCACCTGGCAGAAGGAAAGGGAGCTCATGGATCTCACTGAGCTCTAGTTGTTTCTGGTGGCATCCACCTCAAATAGTGTGTCCAGTTCTGGTGCCCCCATTATAAGAAGGACTCAGTGCTGTTGAAGTGAGTCCAGAGGAGAGCTGCAAAGATGATCCAAGGGCTGGAACACTCTGCTATGAAGACAGGCTGATAGAGCTGAGGTTGTTCAGCCTAGAGAAGAGAAGACTCCAGCGAAGACCTTATAGCTGCCTTCCAATACTGGAAGGAAGGCTGGAGAGGGGTTTTTCCTAAGGGTGTCTAGCAGTAAGACAAGGGGGAATGGTTTTAAGCTGAGGGAGAGTAGGTTCAGACTGGATTTTAGGATGAAGTTCTTCAGTATGAGCGTGGGGGGATTCTGGAATAGGCGGCCCAGGGAAGGTGTGGATGCCTCCTCCCTGAGGGTGTTTAAAGGCCAGGTTGGATAAGGCCTTCAGCAGCCAAGTTTGGCTGAGAGGCATCCCCTGCTCATGGTGGGGAGGTTGGAGGATCTCTAAGGTCACTTCTAACCTAAGTCATTCTGTGATTCTGGGACAGGTTGAGTTGTCTTGGAGCTCAGCTGGAGGCTTGTAGCAGTGCTGGGATTTTGTGGGCTGTTCTGGAGAACATTTTCTGGGGGACTTACCCTGGGGCCTGCTGCTCTTTGATGCTTTAGACCTATTTCTATGCCAGAGACCTTTGAGGACTGAGGCAGAAGCCTGCAGCATTCAATGCCCACCTCCTATGGCCAAGAAGGGAGACCATTGTAACATTCGTAGGGCCTTGCTCAGAACTGCTGCAGGGAGACTGGTAAACATGCTCTTGAGGAAAAGCCAACTGCCTCTGTGTCTGCTACTCGATGCAGTGCATTTCTAAGGGTGCAGTTTATCCAACATCTGACTACTTGAGTTCCACATGAGTCATGAAGGTGAGACCTTGACTTGCTCCAGACTAAGTAAACAACTGAAATGAAGTCTATCTTTTTCGCCTGTGCTAGGAGACCATTGTTTTGACCCAACAGCAAAGCAGAGATGGGGCTGTGACTCTTTAGCACCACATATGGAACTGACTGTGTTTGGTTTGTCTCTTTCCCACTTCTTTCTGTCTTACAATTCCATGCATGGTCAAAGTGTTTTTCCCACCCTCCAGGACTTCTGTGCCATGTTGCCGTGAGCAATGAACAGTCATACACACCATGGTGCAAGGGGTGGAAACAGACAAAATCAGTCTGGGGATTTCATTTCCCATTGCAAATATCTGTGGAGATGTGTATAGTTATAAGCAAACACAGCAAGGGAGGGAACTACCCACCTGTATCATTTTCAGTCTTTCCCTGGTTAAAATCACTTCTGGCCTGTTGTTCCTCTAGATGGTGAAGCAGCCTATGAATTTCGTAACTCATGAGTTACCTCATGCAAACACTTCTCCTTCCTGCAGTAACATCTTGTTTCTCATTCAGAAATAGAAAGTGTGAAGCTAGCCAAACAGAAGCAAAAAGCTGAAGCAAAGCAAAAAGCAACACCTGTAGTGGGAGACATGCAGCTGTTGATGGAAGCCCTACCTGAGCTCTCTGACCTGACCACAGGTGGCAGGAGCAGGAAGCCACCCAAGAGGTATGAGCCATTTAGGGATAAGCTGTGTATCTCCCTTACTCCTGTGGGAAGAAGTGCCCTTCAGCTCAGCTTGCAATGCAAGTTTGATGCCAGTGGTCAGAAGAACAAGATGATATGGCTATACACTTCCTTTGGTCTGACTCCTTTCTGCTTCAAGTCAGACCAGTGGCCAGAATGGTCCTTCCAGATGCTGCAGTCACTCTTCACTTCTGTACACCTCATGGCAGAGGGTGATTGGCATGCATGGAAGCGGTTGGTGGTGTTGCACAAATCTCCAGCCTGACATCCTCAAGGAAGCTCTGTCAGCTTCCTCCATCTCCAAACCTGGACTTCCAGTGGGAGTGTGGCAGTCCTTCTGGAAGCCTGAGCTCGTATTCTGACTTTGTTTTCGCTTCCACTGTGAGGCTGAAGCCCAGTGGAGCTCTGGCACAGCAGGGTAGACAAGCCCAGCCCTGGCATTGTCTGCAGTTGGAGGTGGGAGCTTGTCATTGACTGATGTCACCCAGATTGCCTGTGACACGCCAGCCAAAAAGCAGTCAGTACTGGCATGGAGGAACTACAGTGCTCTTCTTCCCCTTGCTGGCTTGTGGCTTCCGGGGCTGTGTGTGAGGATGCGTGCGCATGTGTGTGTGTGTAAAGTGTTTAAAATAATTAGAGGAGGCTTTTATAGGATTTGAATTATTACATAAATGAAGGGTAATACTCTGGTAATTTGTCAGCATTATTAATAAAAGATTAGATTCTCCAGGAATTTGATCTCCTGATGGGTAAGAGAGCATTACAGGGAGGGTTCTATTCTGTTCTATAATGAATGAAGTGTAATGAAACAGGGCTACTAACATGGTCCAAGTGTGCTGATGGCTTTGGTGGGGGAAATTCAGGCAGCAGGCTTTCAAACTTGCCAGACCAGCAGGGCAGAGCTGTTACATGGAGCTGAAAAGCCTTCAGAAGCACCAAGCCCTTTAAAATAGTGGGATGGCTGAAGGCAAAAGTGGGCTTTTTGCCCTTGTGGTGTGCTGCAGAGGAAACTGTCCCAAGAGGCACAAACCTGTGGGGCATATGTGGTGTCATACTGCCTGGAATGTGCTCTAGAAAGGCTTTCATGTAAGCATTGTCACCCTCTGCAGAGCTGCTCTGTCTTCAGAGGGACTGCCGTGGCAGCTTAGTGGCACACTTGGCAAGCTCCTGCTCTGTGGGTTGCCATCCAACCTGAGGAGAGATTTCTCTGTGCTTCTATGAGTGATTGAGGCAAGCTGGGACAAGAAATTGTTCTTGTGCTGAGCAGTAAATGAACATGAAGAGAGCAGAGATGCTTCCTGCTCGTCTGTGTCTTGCAGTCCCAGTGGATGCAGCAGTGTGACAGGAGCTGCACAAACCCCTGTAGCTGTTTGTCTGCTCTTGCTGATTGCCATTCCTCATGAGCTCTCAGGCCTGTTGTGTAATGCCAGCAGTGCTGGGGTGACCTTGAGAGGGACTGAAGGGTATAGGGCAGCGTGCAGGCATTGATCTTCCTGGCTGCTGTTTGGTGCACAGGCTCTGTGCTGTGAAGGCTGGCTGACATAACATCCACCATGTTTGGGTCTGTCAGGGTGGGCAGGGGCCTGTGACCTGAGGAACACTGGGTTGACGGTAAATCAGGTATGACTGGGGCAATGATGAAAGCAGCCCTCAGCAACTTAGGTCCACCAGGATCCCCCATGAAGGAGAATAAAATGGACAAGAAAAGGAGCAGGAACTGGTTGAGTAGGGAAATATGATGATAGTGAGTGGGGTGAAGGAATAGGTGGCAGGGGAGGAGGTGGAAAGGAAGAACAGAGAGAAAAAAATGTGGAATAAAAAAGGATGGATGTTAACAAGTCAAGAGTGGAAAACAGGAAGAGGAGGTCCCTGTAAGACTGCCAACAAGAGACCAGGTCCTACTGTCTTGAAGAAGTGGTGAGAGACTGTCCTATTTCCTAACCTTGAGAAAGTTGAAGGACTCTGGGGCAGATCAGGTGGGGGAGGCCCTGGCCCTCAGCACCCACAAATAAAGAAAGTGTCCTCCTTAAGCTCTCCTCCAACAGAGGTGTGGGAGACAAACTCTCCCTCTTCAGCTGTGTGCTGGGGCTCAGCCCCAGGGCGAATGAGACAGAAGCTGCTCTGTGCAGGCAGAACCTGTTCCCCACTTGCTTCTCCTGTTTCTATTTGTGTAATCCTGAAGAATGGCAGATTGTTCTTGTTTCCTTAATGTCTAATTCTACCAGTGACTTCTCTTGTGCACTTGAAATTGCTGCTCTTTCCACGTAGCCCTTGCTTGGGCTTGCACTTGTCTTTGTGGTAAATCTATGCCTCTGCTTGGCAGTGGGCACCATGTACTTCCAGCTTCCTGTGCAGGATGGGATTACACCTCTAATCTCTTTGGACTTTACCCAGGAATAAGAAATGGGTACAGAGAGTGCAGATCTACACCTGCCACTGTGCCTCAGCTACACATAGGGCTCCATTCTAGGTTCCCATGAGTCCATTGTCTTTCAGTGTCATGGGTTTTCAAAACCTCTGTTTGGTGGCAAAAGCTGAAGCTCTGTTGTGTTTAAATATCCTGTTTGCAACTGACTTAGACCATAGAGACTTTGGTGAGGATGTATGTTCACAGGGAGAAAAGAATATTGGCATTCTTTGTCGGTGTAAGTGACTCTATACTCCAGTGATCCCACTGCAGGAACCAAAGCAGGGCTGGCAGTGCCATCTTCTTTCTGAGAAACTGTGACACTGTAATTCATGTCTGCCCATGCTGGGGCTGTGCAGTGTTAGCAAGGAACATGAGATGTGCAGAGATGTCACACACCTGGTGGTGGTGAGAAGTTTGATGGGAGTGTTAAGCAACAGTATCACTTTGACCCACAGGTTAGTGATAAGCAGAAAGTGATCTGAGCGTGGACAGCTAATGACCAGGTTTAGAAGTAGCATTTGGCATTCCAGCACTTAAAAGGGGCCTGTAAGAAAGATGGCGGCAGTCTTTTTAGCAGGGCCTGTTGCAGCAGGACAAGGAGTTTAAACAGATATAAGGAAAAAAAAAATTATGAAGGTGGTGAAACAGTGGCACAGGTTGCCCAGAAAGGTGGTAGATGCACCCCCTGGAAACATTCCAGGTAAGGTTAGATGGTACTCTGAGCAACCTGAGGTGGTTGAAGGTGTCCCTGCTCAATGCGGAGGTCTTGGATTAGATGACCTTTAAAGGGCCCTTGCAACCCAATCCATTTTATGATTCTATAAACTAAGTGGACTGTTTTTTCTGCAGTGCATTTACTTCTTGTCCATTCAGGCCTGATTTTTAAGCTGTTAGTCTGTGGCAAAAGTAATTTGCATCTCCATTACTGTCTGGCTATGGACATAATTGCCATTCAGAACATTTTCCATACTGGACAATTTCCTATCCTTTCTGGGAAGGCAGATTCAGAATACATAGACTCTTTCCATCTCCACAGCAATTTCTAGATTACTGCTTCTCTGTAACACTCATTCACACACTTGTTTTGTTTCTTCTCTCCACAGCTGTGTAAAAGCAAAGGCAGAACCAGCAGACTTCTGTCTGATGAAACAAGCTCAGAAACACCGGCTCTTGTAAGTAGCCCATTACTAGAGTGCCCATTCCCTGATGAACATTACTGAATGGATGAGACTGGGAGGGACCTCTGGGTGCCATCTGATCCAGCCCCTCTGAGCAGAGATTGAACTGGTTGCCCAGGATTATGCCCACCCAGTTTTTTAATATCTCCAAGGATGGATATCATACAACCTCTCTAGACAACCTGTGTTAGTGTTTTGTTCTTGCATACCTGAAGGCCCTAGAAGAGGGCCTAGAAAGGTGGCAGCTTTAATTTTCCTTTTACATAGTGCAGGATGTTTCTGTCTTAGTCCCTGTCACACTTGGTCAATTCTACATGGATTCAGTCTACTTCCATTTCTGTCTCATGTAAAATCTAAGCAAAGAGAGCACAGGAAACTGCACTTGCTCCTTTAAGAATTTACTTTGCCCATATCATTGAAAAGAAAGTGATGGCTTGGGCTTTCTGTCTATGTTCTATGGAGTTTCAGGACAAACCCACACCAACTGTTATTTTTTGCCACAGCTGTCGTTTCTGGCTGTACGAAGTGAGAAAGTCTGCACTGTGTCCCTCTGTGTGGCATGGACGATCTGGTTATGAGCCAGGTGGCCTGTCCCTTGTCTTGACTTGCTGAGTTGAAGCTGCAACCTCCAGTTGTGGCTGAGTATCTTATGACAACAGGCCCATGTAGCTCTAGCTGAGACCTTCAGGAAAGCCTCCTGTGGTTGTGTGGATGGAACTCTGTGTAGCATTAGGATCCAGAACTGCTCTGTTAGAACATCTCCAGGATGCTAACTTAACATGCCATACATCGCTTACAAGGACAACTGCCATTGGCATCTGCCAACCCTTTTCTTGTAAAATGATGCACTAAATGCTTTTGAATAATTCCTAGGCTTGGTCTGGCAACTCCTTATCCCTCTGTATAATCTCTCAGATACTTTATACTGTATGAGGAACTTCATTTCCCCACAGCACAGCTCTCCTGGGGGCTAGACACTGTGATCTAGCGGTGTTTGTTTTCTGTGATGCCTGTTTCCAGAATTTCTGTCAGTTCTGGGCCATTCCATTTGTAACTGAGGCTGAGGAGAGCAGTCCACAGTTCCTAGGTCTGCTCTTCATAAAAGTCTGTGAATACCCTTTGCTGTCTCAAACTGGGCACTGTTGATGCTGGGATGCCTTTTTAGCTCAGTTCTGCCTTTATGGATGCATCTCTTCTTGGCTCACTGCAGAAACCCAGGGGTTGTGGCTTTGAGTACCACCACTGGACATCTCATTGTGCTAGAACTTATAGATGAAGGACACTACTTGAGGAGGGACTTGTTTACACATCTAAATTTGAACAGTCAACTCCAGCACAATATTCTGTATCAGCAAGCCAGTGACTCCTATGTGTGCCCCTCTTCTTTGCACAAAACTGGACAGTTACAGTGAAGATTCTCTCTGGCACATACCCTACCCCAGTGGCATGGGAAGGCTGTGCTTCTTGGGAGGGAATAGCTTGGAGGAAAGTCTTGAGGTTTATTTTCCAGGGTGTTAGTTAGGGCTGTAGGTTTCCTAAGCCTCACCTTGCTGCCTCAGCTGCCACAACCCAAGCTTCAGGTTTGGCTTCTCTGTTTCTTTGGCAGGGACAGGGCTGGTGTTGAAGGGAAAGGCCACGCTAGGGAGGGAGCTAGCTGCATGCTGCAGGCTGATGAGTACTCTGCTAGTCCATAGCAACTACAGAGAATGTGGAGATACGTGTCTTGCTGGCCTGTGGAGGGTCTGGGAGCTTGTCTGAAGGGGGTGGGGAGGCCACCTTGGATGTGACTTACATGAAAACTTGTGGGGTTTTTTGTGATGGTTTTGGTCTGGTTTGTTTTGGTCTGGTTTCATAGAATCATAGAATCAGTCAGGGTTGGAAGGGACCACAAGGATCATCTAGTTCCAACCCCCCTGCCATGGGCAGGGACACCCTACACTAGATCAGGCTGGCCAGAGCCTCGTCCAGCCTGGTCTTAAACACCTCCAGGGACAGGGCCTCAACCACCTCCCTTGATAACCCATTCCAGGGCTTCACCACTCTCATGGTGAAGAACTTCTTCCTCATATCTAGCCCGAATCTCCCTATTTCCAGCTTCATTCCGTTCCCCCTAGTCCTTTCACTACCTGAGATCCTGAGAAGTCCCTCCCCAGCCTTCCTGTAGGCCCCCTTCAGATACTGGAAGGCCACAATGAGGTCACCTCGGAGCCTTCTCTTCTTCAGACTGAACAGCCCCAACTCCTTCAGTCTGTCCTCATAGGAGAGGTGCTCCAGCCCTCTGATCATCCTTGTAGCCCTTCTCTGGACACGCTCCAGCACGTCCACATCCCTCCTGTTTGTTTTGGTCTGGTTTGTTTTGGTTTGTTTTTTAACTCCTGCTCTGTTCTTATTCCTCCTTGCTTTGTAAGACAAGACCATTTCCACAGCAACCAGCTGTGACCAAGCATGCAGAGGTAATTCTGTCATACTCTTCCCATGGTGTCTAACTACTTTTGTGCATAGGATTACCAGGCCTCCACGTTGAGCCATAAAGAGAGTCAGTTGATGAGTTCTTGAAAGCAGAATCTGCTTTTGTCGTTGTGCAATCTGGAGTAGTTTTAATTCTTAGTGATTTACTAGATACTCAGAGTCTCTTGTTCCTGATTTACTAGGGAAAAGCTCTAAAAAAAACATTGCTAAGTGATGCTGGACACTAACTTGATTGTTTCTGTCTCTATGGCATGAGATCAAGTCTCTGGCTCCTGTGAAGCTGGCAGCAGTTTGAGCTGTGCCCTTGGGTAAATTAGGTTTTATTTCTTGCACAGTTGCTTTCTGAAGTTTACACCCAGGGTCATTCTGTCTGTACAGAAATGCACTATTTATGAATTCTGGTTTGATCCACTCGGTCCTTTCTGCATGAGGCGTTTAGCATTTGTATGTTATTTTATTTCCCTCAGGGAGGAAGAAGTGGCTCGGTTTCATGAGGTCATCACCAATCCTACTTACAGAGCCAACCCCCTCATGGCCATCAGTGAGCACCTCTCCAAGAGGCTGAGGCAGGAAGAAGGAGGTAACCCTCTCTAAGGTGTGAGCTGAGACCAAACGTGCACGCTGGAGCTGGTGCGAGGGCTCCAGGCTGCAAAGGAGCACAGCACTAACATGACCTGTCAGCCATTTCGGCCCTTGGAAGCAGTTCAACAGATTATTAAACCAAACAGTCCTGTTTTCTCTCTGCAGGAGTAATGCAGTTCTCTCCTGACAGTGGCAGCTGCTCCTTGGCAAGGAGCCTGCAGAGAGCAGAGTGTTCTGCAAGAATTTTGTGCAGACATTAAGCTCTCTGTGAAGTGCCTTGACACTTTTTCTCCTTTTGTGAGCAGGCACAATTTAGGAGAATTAAGAAATTGTACCAGTTGCTGTGTATCTGTTTTCTGTCATTTCCCTCCCTTTTCTGACAACTCTGAGAAGAGATTCACTGCTGCTCTGTTGAGACAGTCCAAGACCCCAAGTACTGGAGACCAGAGGCTGTTGTATATCTGTGCTGCTGTTCAGAGATGTTGGTTTATGTCAGAAATTTTGCTTTGTAATAAATGCACTTTCACACAGTACTGGGTTTGTCTGGTTCTTGGTTTTGTAAATACTAATTGAAATGTGGCCTGACTCCCATCAGTGGGAAAGTGACTTCATTGTGTACAGTGAACCACTAGACTGGCATTGTGGTATGCAACAGAAGACATGCGAAATCATTGCAGGACATGTCTAAGTCATAGATGTTCCTTCATCCTGCCCTGGAATTGTGTGCTTTATGTGGGTGGTTTTTTTTTTGCTCCCTTTTGGCTGCTGTTGTGTTCCCTGCTTGGCCTGCCCTATAGGAAGCATCCCAAAACATGTCCTGGCTGCAGTCTGTGATCTTCAGTCAGTCACTCGTGTGCTTGGGTTTGGGAACCACTTTAGCAGGGGAAGGCTTTTCCCTCTGCCAAACACCAGTTTTCAGAAAACTCCAGTGAATTTCCATGGGGACAGCCAAAGGCAGGGCTCTTTCCTGTTTTGAGATGATCTCAATTTGACACCCCAAAATGTCAGTGCTGTCTTTTGAACCATACAAAAAGTTTTCTGATGCTTCTTAACCTTGGAAACCCTGGCTGCCTATATCAGGTCAGCTCTGAGGAACATCTGATACCTTTAAAAAAGAAATTCAGTCTGAATCCCAGATAGAACATGGAAGCTGCAGCCAGCTCTTACCCAAGTTGATGCCTAAAACCAGCTGCTATGAGAGTGGCAGACACCTTGATCATACCTTGTCTCTTGCACCACCAGTAATGCTGCTTTTTTCCTCACTCTAGGCTGGCACTGTTGAACAAAGGCAGTTTTTCTAATGCCTGCCTCTTAGCCCTGGCTGTGCAGACGCTGTTGCTGATGCTGCTTGTTGTGTTAGAGGAATGTCACCTCTCTGCCCCCAGGGTCTGGCAGGACAGTCTTGCTGGCAGAGGCCACAGAGAGATCCTGGCTGTGTTCCATTCTCTGCCCTGTTGCTCTGGGGCTGGCAGAGGCCTGGCAGGGCTCTCCTCTTCCCTGACACTCCTGTGCCAGTGCTGGGAGGTGAATGCTACTGTGCTCTGAGAAGCAGAGGGCTGTGATGGGGTCAAAGAGCTTGAAATATCTCTCCACTTCCTGGTTGGTTCCTGCTTGCTCTCTTAGTGATACCTGACTGTGTTTCTTTTAGGTAATGTTGGATTTTGAACCAGCACCAGTGCAGCCAGGCTTCTGCACATGCTATGAAGGCTGGGCACCTCATTGGAGAGCTGGGCTTTGGATGGAGCTGTGCAGCCATGGCCTGCAGCTACTCTTACTACTTGTGGCTTCCAGCAGCCCAAGATGTGACTAAGACTTGGCCCAAGCTAAGATTTTCACAGTGTTGCTTTTTTCTGTAAGCTTGCTGTTTACCCTTTTACTCCATGTAGCTAGCTGCCTCCTGAGAAAAGCACCATCCTTTTGCTTAAGTGGAATGATGAAGAAGGTGAAGACATCCAAGTACAAAGGAGGATGAAGATTGCTCCTCTTGTTAGCAAACAGGGCACTCGAGGACGGAGACATGTATCTGGAGTGCAGCAGGGACAGAAGGCAGCTTGTGTGGCATGTTGGAGGACTTTTATTGCTTGTCTTTTGTACTTCGCAGAAGCTTTCAGGTGAAGCCTCGTTATCCAGCAAGCCAAGGGGTGAGTGACCATGTGGAGGTGTTGAGCTGCATGACTCCACTCAGCGCTGCCTGGTACCCATGCTGGTGGCTCTTCACCTCCATGCACAGCCTCGCTGTTCACACTTCTCTTTACCTTGGATGGGCCAGCACAGGCACTTGGCTGTGTGTCTAGCTCTTAGCCCACTGTTTGAAAATGTTGGTCTTCTGGGTATTCAGCAGCAGTTAAACATGTGACTGTTTGAAACTACAGTTCACAGCCTGTTGCTACAGGCATCTCCTGCCCCCGCCATCCTAGCAGTTGAGCAAAGGATTTAAAATCTGCCAGGAAACAGGCGTCTGAGATGCAGAGTCGCCTTCGCAGTTGGCATGTTTTCAGGATGATAAAAGCTTCCATGCCAAAGTTTTTTTTGTGGTTTTTTTTTTTTTTTTTTTTTTTTTTTTTTTTTAGATAGTAGGGTGGAAAAAAATAGCTTCCAAACTGTAAGAAGTAGTTGTGCCAGAAGAGAGGGCAGGGGCCCAACCCGTCAGCTCTAGACTACGCAAGCAGCAAGTAAGCAATGAATGCGCTGCAAACTAAGGGCTGGAAAAACTGGGGGCTACTTTTCACAGCTGTTGTGTTGTTGGTGATTTCATCTTCGAAGGCTGTTCACAGGACTGTGCAAGCAGAAGCCTGGGTATCCTGTCCATCTGGTGGTGCCAGCAGATACTTTCTGCTACGCACAAAGCACTCAAAGCAGTGGGTGGAAAGGGATTCTCCATTACCAACAGCTCATGGGTAGTGTCTCTGGTCTGCAGGTTGTAAAAGGATGTATTTTTTATAGCAGCTCTTAGTTCCTTGCTGGTGTGGGCAATAGCCTTGTTTCTGCTGGAGCAGGAGTTACATCAGGCTGGTGGCATGTCTCAGAAAAGGCGTGGTGAGTCACAGACCTGGCCCTGACTCTTCATCTAACCCAAAAAAGGCTCTAGTGTGAATGTGTAGACTCCCTTCTTCTTACCTTTTCTGCCTTGTCTGCCTTGGAAAGTTTTCCTTACAGACCTTGGGCAAGTGAGTGCCCCCATCCCATTCACACTTGGGGAATATGCTGGGTAGAGAGTACTCAACAGCCTGGTTGAAGCGATGAGCTGTGCTGCCCCCTTTCTTTTTCTCCTAGAACTATGCATGTGTGAAGGCTTTTGACAGCATAAACCCTGACAGGTCCAGCACCAAGGCACATGCTAGCACTGCAGGTACTGGTGGGGTGGACCTGGCGGCCTCTGAGGCTGCCAGAGAAAGCCTGTGGCAGTAGTCCCGGGGTCATGCCCTCGTTTGGTGTAACTCCAATCTTGGGCTACACTCTTCATCCAGTACTTAAGACTGTCAGTGGCAGCTGGTGAGGAGCAGTGGGAATGTTGGGAGCACTGGGTCTCTGTTACAGGATGTTTGCTCTTCTATGCCCCCTGTCCAGGTCATGCCTGGGGCTGGTTTCATTCCCATGTATAGTGTTGTTCAGTCTGGAGAAGAGAAGGCTTTGGGAAGACCTTACTGTGTCCTTTCAGTACTTAAAGGGCCTTACAGGAAAGATAGGGAGGGTCTTTTTACAGAGGCATGTAATGACAGGATTTGAAGGGTAATGGTTTTAAACTGGGAGTAGGTTTAGATGAAATGTAAGGAAGAAGTTCTTAACTGTGAGGGTGGTGAGACAATGGAACAGGTTGCCCAAAGAGGTTGTGTATGCTCTTTCTGTAGAAGTGTGCAAGGCCAGGCTGGACAGGGCTTTGAGTAACCTGGTCTTGTGGAAGATATCCTTGCCCATGGCAGGGGAGTTGGACTAGGTGATCTTTAAAGTCACTTCCAACCCAAACCATTCTGTGATTCTGTCTTCATCATAGCCACATGCTCACTAGAGCAGGTTGTCTTGAACCTCTGACAAGTCATTTGGGGGTGTGTCTGCAGTTTTCTGTCTGGGGACGAGGAGGTATGTCCCAGCTCACAAGAGAGACCTGAACTCTTGATCCTTTTAGCCTCATGCATTACCAGGATGGGCTGTGAGCAGGAGCAGCTCTCAATGAGCTGAGTCACACCCCAGCCCACAGGAGTGGCTATCTATGACCCAGCCGGCTGTGACTCAGCCTGGCCAGAGCTCTCATTGCTGCAGCCTGGGTCTTGGTCACCTCCCTGTGACCTGGAGCGCCTCTCTGGCTCCACTATGTACGAGTCAGCTTCCTGAGGAGCACAGTGACTTGTGGAAACGGAGGTCCTGGCGCTCCAGGAAGCCAGACTTTTCCTTTGAATAGCAAGTAGCACTGAACTTCCTTCCTCCATCCCTGCCCTGTGTGCTCTGACAGGGGCAGCTTTTGAGGGATATGGCTTGGGTGCTCAGCATGGGGACTGGTCTAGACAACAGGCTCCCTTCAGCCATGAAGATGGTCCTTAACAGTCCCACTGCAGAGACCATAGCTGGTGCAGTGCTCAGGAAGCTCCAGAGGGTTCAAGCTAGAGTGATTCCTCCTCTTTCCAGCACAGAAGGGTCAGGGATGGAACAAAATGTGTTTGGCAGTGAAGAGACCTGGCACTTGTAATCTTCTGCCACTCTTTGCTTCTGCAAGTGCAGTGAGCCCTTTCCTTGCATGGGATAATTTCTCCCATGGAAGGGAGCTTCCCCAGCTAAGCCATATTACATTTTCCCATACCTTACAAAGATGCTTGCACACTTGTACCTGTTTCTTTTGTCCTTTATCTACAGCACTGGTACATCTGAAACCAACCCAAGATGTTTTCCTGCAGATGTAGCAGGAGCAGTCACAGGAACCTGAAGAAATGCAACAGCATGCGAATTTGAGCTACTTGATGGTTTTGGAAGCAGATGAGCTGGGCACCACCAACCCTTCCCACATGTTGCTCAAGAGAAGGGTGAGGTGAATCCCTTGATCTAGCCTTTGTCTCTGAGCACAAAGCGACGTGTCCCTGCCCTGAAACATGGATCTCACTATAACCTTTTTGGGGCAGCCTTTGTCTATTGCTTTCACTGCCCTCGGTAGCTGTCCTGCCAGGATATGTTGTCATCTTGCTGTATCCTGGCCTTTTCCACAGTGCTCAAGGTCTGAGTCACTCTCATCCTCACTGGCTCCACCAGAGCCCTTTCTCTTGAGATGCAGTCCTACTCCTTCACATCCTGACCTTTCACCAGTTACTAATCCCAGGAGGTCCCTACCTCTTATCCTATGCAGCTCAGTTTCCTTAGGTGCTTTTGGGCATTCTTTTAAGTGCTTAAGAGCATTGCCACATGCCATTTGGAAATCCACATAAAGCCTGGTTAATTGGATCACCCTCATCTCCATACCATTTCATTGCAAGGGAAAAAATCACTCTCTGGAATGCTAACTCTTCTCAACATGATAATTATCTGGGCATCTGCTGATTCTGCTCTAACTGTTGCTTGGTTCAGTGTGAGGCATTAAACCTGGCTTTGTGCTTTCACTCTGATGAGAAATTTAATCCTGTTCAGGCATTTGCTCTCTGAAAGGTGGCATTGCCTCCCCAGAGCTGCAGAGCTGCAATCCAGGGTAGAAGCAGCACTGAGGTGGGGTGGCACCTGGGGACCTGACGTGGAACACCAACAGCTTGGCCACAGGGCAGAGGCAGATACTTGACCTGTAAATTCCAACTTCTCTGGTTTCCTGAAGCTGCTGGGATGTCTCACATGTGGCGGTGAAAGGAAAGCCTGTGAACAGTGCTGTGCAGGCCACTGGTTCTGGTGCTTATCAGTTGTCTGGGTCTGGCTTCTCACTCAGAGTGTGTGAAAAAGCAATGCCTGCATCCCAAAAAAAAAAAAAAAAAAGTTACAGTTACTAAGCACTAAGCACGAAGTTATGTAACAAAGTTAGACTTGTAGTGAAAAAGCTAAATATTTGAGGTTGATAAGATACACAGATGGGAGAAAAATGCATTACATGCTAAAGGAAGCGTTTCCAAAACCATGCAAAAATAAATAGTTGCTGTCAGTTCCCTCAGGCCAGTCCCCTGGTGCCCGAGCAGCCAGTCACAGTGTGCAGCTTTGTGGTTTCTCTCCACCCAGTCTAGACGCATCACTGGGTGCAGGAGCCCCAGCAAACCAAACTGGGAGCAGCATCAAGAGCGACGTTGCTGATGGAGCTCTATTGGCTGAACGGCAGGGTGGGGATGTTTGTGGTGGCTTTTGCTTAACCAAGTCAATTGTTCCCCTATGAAGAAGTTACTAAATAGTACGAACAAAACATAGAGCCTTGCCAGGAGTGTCGTTAAGATTTAGACCTTTGCATCCAAATGTTCTGGGATTTTCCAGGCCGCTTGGTTTTGAGTAGGATGCATAAAATACAATCTAAGGGTTTCTCTCTGCTCTAACGATTGGTGTTGCGTGCCAGATGGGGTGTGTTGGTGACCCTGTTTGAACTCAGTGTGATTTGTACTTGAGCTGCTCCTGTTACCATACAGCGCTGCCTGTATCTGCTTGGTGTGCTTCATCATCCCTGGATATGTGGGGAGCTGTAGTTCCTGATGCTATCAGAGCGCCTGCTCTGCTGCCCCAGGGTGATGAGGGTGGGTGGCTGCATTGGTGGGATCCAGGCCCTGTGCTCAGTGCTCATAAAATGAGGATTTCTGTGAATTATTCTAGTGCAGATTCTCTTGGTGACTGAGTGAGCTGTGGCCCAGGAGACAGGGAGTAAGATGTCAGCAAGGCTGATGGGGACCACAGCCATGTGGTGGGGTCTCTGGTGGTGTGGAGGCTGCCATAGTGGGTTTGTTGCCTGATGTGGTAGGCCAGCAGGCCTGCTTGGTGAACATATGGGATGCTGTTTGCCATGGAGGATGTTGACAATACAAAAGGTAGCATGTGACACCTCATTCACATGGTGCTCCCAGGACAGTTGCCTTGGTTTCGGTGGCACAAGTAGGAGAGGAAGCCCAGGCAAATAAACATCCCAAACAGGAAGCTGGTGGGAAGGGAACAAATGTCAGGGATGGGTAGGTGCAGGCAAATGATGCCAGGATATCTTCCTAGAAGGAGATAGAGGAACAGATAACCACCCTAGTACACACGTTCCTTTGTCCAGTGTTCAGCTAGCCTAGGAGGATGGACAGACAGACAACAAAAGGGGCCATGAGGACAGATTGTTCTTGTGGCTGAAAACTCAATATGAACATGTGAGGGACAGAAGCCAACACATGTGAGAGGGGAGACAAAAATGAGAACTGCTTCCTTGAGGGATACTGCTGCTCCCAGCTCTCTGCTCTCACAGGTGCTTTTGGGTCAGCAGGGAGGAGGGGGTGCTCAGAGCCCTGCTCCAAGCCCAAGCCACAGGGGGATCAATGCCTCCAGCAGCTTGTGAGGGCTGCAGGGCCAGCTGCTGTTTGATGGGGAGAGTGAGTGCATCAGTGGTGCCATGGCCTGCAAGTGCTGTTGGCAGCTCTTGGCTGGAAGCAGTGTTGGTACACCGGGCCATGGGGATGTGACTGTGTTTACAGATATTTTGGATACATTTAATCCAAGTGCGTTTACAGCTGTCCTGGATGCATTTAATCACTGCTTACCAGTGCCAAGGTTAATCTAAACATCTCCTGCTCCACTCAGTAAAACAACCACTGCCTGCCTCATGAACCCATTTGCTGGTGGTTTGAGAACAGGGGTGTATTGCCGCAGGAAGAGCACTTACACAGAGGACCAAATGGCAGGTGGAATAAGAGTAAAGGTACAGCTTTCACTGCTTTAGTGAGTGTCCTGTCCTCTGCTTGATGTTGGTGGTAGGCTCAGGATGCTCTGCATTGCTTGGTGTGCAACACAGGCTGCTTGAACTAAATGGGGAATGCTACAGGGACCTGAAGCAAGCCCTGGGTGCTGTTGCTGATGGTGACCAACTTAACAGAAGTGGCAAAGCAGATCAAGCAATGCTTTTTCACACATATTTCCAACCCCATCTTGCTGTGCTCTCCTTCTCCAGATCATTTATGGCTTTGTTGAGGAATGCAGTTGCCATTGTAGATCCCTGTGGGGCTCCCCAGTGAAAACTGACTGTTGCTCATACCCTCCATTCCTTATCTTTGTAGCCAGTAATTTACACCCACAAAGACCTTCCCCCTTCCCCTGCCATAGCTTGGCATCTTTAGACCTCCTGGTGGGTAACCCTGTTGAATGACAGTAGACTTACAAGCAGCCTGTCAGTTGATCTTCCTTGCACATGTTTACAGACTTCCAATAGCTGTTTCCCCTGTGTCCCATCCTGCTGTCCACCAGCACGCCAAGGTCTTTCTCCATGGAGCTGCTTTCCAGCAGAGCAGCCCCTAACCTGTACTAATGCATGTTGTTATTCCTCCCTTGCTGAAGGACCCTGCACTTGTCCTTGTTGAACTTCATGAAGTTTGCCTGCATCCAGCTCTCCAGCCTGTCCAGGTCTCATTGGATGGCTGAATAGTCTGATGGGGTGTCAGCCAACCCCCCAGTTTTGTTCAGAAACTTAAGTCACAAGGCTTGGATAAGTGCACTCTGTACTGGATTAAAAACTGACTAGCTGGCTGGGCCCACATAGTGGTGGTGAACAGAGTCAAATCTGAGTGGTGTTGGACTAGTGGTGTCCCCCAGGGTTCAGTACTGGGGCCTATTCTCTTTAATATCTTTATCAATAATCTGGATGAGGGGATTGAGTAAGTTTGCAAATGACACTAAGCTGGGTGGCTGTGTCAATCTGCTAGAGCATAGGAAGCCTTACAATGGGATCTGGACACGTTAGAATGATTGGCAAAGCTGATTGTATGAAGTGAAACAAGGCCAAATGCCAGGTCCTGCATTGGTGCACCTGGGTCACAGCAATCCTATGGTGAGCTACAGACTTAGGGATGTGTGGTTGGAAAGCTGCAACTTGGAGAGGGATCTGAGTGTATTGGTTGATAGTTGACTGAACATGAGTCAGCAGAGTGCCCAGGTGGCCAAGAAAGCCAATGGCATCCTGGCTTGTTTTAGAAACACTGTGTGGCCAGCAGGAACAGGCAGCTGATCACCTGTACTCAGCACTGGTGAGGCCACATCTTGAGTACTGTGTTCAGTTCTGGGCCCCCTCACTAAGAGAAGGATGTGGAGGTGCTGGAGCACGTCCAGAGAAGGGTAGTGAGGCTCATGAAGGGTCTGGAGCACATGACCTATGAGGAGCATCTGAAGGAGCTGGGGTTGTTCAGTCTAGAGAAGAGGAGGCTGAGGGGAGACCTTATCACTTTCTACAACTACTTGAAGGGAGATTGGAATGAGGAGTGGCCCGGGCCCTTCTTGATGACAAGTGACAGGATCAGAGGAGAGGAATACAAGCTGTACCAGGGGAGGTTAAAGCTGGGTATTAGGAAATATTTCTTCACTGAAAGGAGTATCAAACATTGGAATGGTCTGCTGAGGGCAGTGGACGAATTGCCATCCCTGGTGCTTAGGGATGTAGTTTAGTGTTGACCCTTCAGTGTGGGGTCAAGGGTTGGACTGGAAAATCTTTGAGGTCTCTTCCAACCACATATATTCTATGATTCTGTCTTCCAGGTGGGAGTCTGCAGGCAAGGTCCCACCTTCATGCACCTTGGTTTCAGTGTTGGCTGTTTCAGTTCTGGATGTTCCTTTCTTCCATGAATAAGTTTGTGGTCCTGCTTGTGTCTTGATGTCAATGTTAGACAGAGTCTTTGAGCTCCATCCATGGTCAAATTTTGTGTTGGTTGAGAAAATTTGACTCTGCTTTGTTGGGGGGCAGGCTGGGGGAAGTTCTCCAGGTCCCCTCAGTACTTCTGGTACTTTCTGTATCTTTTCTCTGCTTTGACCCATTGCAGAGAATCCTGGGGCTGGTGCATCCCTTAGCCACATGGTCCTTTGCTCCCCTGGAGGAAGCTTCTTCTGTAGACATTTCTAGCATATATTCTGCATTTCATTGACTTTATGCTTAACTCCTTACTCTTAGAAGTACCTAAGTGCAGGACAGCTTTGCTGCCTGGACATCCTGTAAGTGACCCAGGACATGAGTGTTCATAGTGGTGCAGCTGAATCTTCCCAGCTTGTCCTGAGCATGGAGCTGATGATTTGCAGATGGGTCCACCCAGATACAGCTAGGATTGAAGGTGTTTAACTGTCCCTGCTCCACATGTGCAAATGATTGCTCTGTCACTTGGCTCTGGAAATTCTGCTCCAGGCAAAACGGCTGTGCAGCATGTAATGTTTAATGTGGCTTCTTAGATGGAAGAATAACTACCCAAAGGCAAATTCATGGCTTCTTTAATAACTTTTTGTGTTCAGTCAGTAAATGTAAAAGGTCAGAAAGCTGGGAAAGTAGGATTTCTGCTCAGCCAGTTGATGTCTCTGGTAAGCTGTGGACAGGAATGACATTTTGGAGACATGATGAAATACTCTGACGCACAGAGGAGAGGAGTGATATTGGGCTGCAGGCCTGAAAAATCTTACAAGCTGAGAAGAGTGAGGCCGATGCTGTATCCTGCTGTGCCTTGCTGCATCCCATGGGCTGAGCTTGGTTAGAGACCTGCAGATGTGAAAACCAAACCCAAGTCATTACTCAGAAACTTGCTCCCCAGGTGGCAGCATGCTTTCACTCTAAGCCTGCTGTCACAGGCACACCATGTGAGAGCCAGGTTTTAAAGTGATTATTTAAACCTTTTTGGATCTCCTGTTCTGCAAGAAGCCATAATTTACATAATGAGCTCTGAGATACACATTCTAGAAGGACTGATGAAATTTCTGCTGATGTTTGAGTGGGTATCCCAACCTGACCAACCTGATCTCCTTCTATGATCAGGTGACCCGCCTGGTGGATGTGGGGAGGCCTGTGGATGTGGTCTACCTGGACCTCAGCAAGGCCTTTGACACCGTTCCCCACAGCAAACTCCTGGCCAAGCTGGCAGCCCGTGGCTTGGACAGGAGCACACTGCGTTGGGTTAGGAACTGGCTGGAGGGCCGAGCCCAGAGAGTGATGGTGAATGGCACCACATCCAGCTGGCGGCCTGTCACTAGTGGTGTGCCCCAGGGATCAGTACTGGGCCCCATGCTCTTCAACATCTTTATTGATGATCTGGATGAGGGCATTGAGTCCATCATCAGTAAATTTGCAGATGACACCAAGCTGGGGGCAGCAGTTGATTTGCTGGAGGGCAGAGAGGCTTTGCAGAGGGACCTCGACAGGCTGGACAGATGGGCAGAGTCCAATGGCATGAGATTTAACACATCCAAGTGCCGGATTCTGCACATTGGCCACAACAACCCCAGGCAGTGCTACAGGCTGGGGTCAGAGTGGCTGGAGAGTGGCCAGGCAGAGAGGGACCTGGGGGTACTGGTTGATTGTAGGCTGAACATGAGCCTGCAGTGTGCCCAGGCAGCCAAGAAGGCCAATGGCATCCTGGCTTGCATCAGGAACAGTGTGGCCAGCAGGAGCAGGGAGGTCATTGTGCCCCTGTACACTGCACTGGTTAGGCCGCACCTTGAGTACTGTGTCCAGTTCTGGGCCCCTCAGTTTAGGAAGGATGTTGACTTGCTGGAACGTGTCCAGAGAAGGGCAACAAAGCTGGTGAGGGGTTTGGAACACAAGCCCTATGAGGAAAGGCTGAGGGAGCTGGGGTTGCTTAGCCTGGAGAAGAGGAGACTGAGGGGTGACCTTATTGCTCTCTACAACTACCTGAAGGGAGGTTGTAGCCAGGCAGAGGTTGGCCTCTTCTCCCAGGCATCCAGCACCAGAACAAGAGGACACAGTCTCAGGCTGCGCCAGGGCAGGTTTAGGCTGGATGTTAGGAAGAAGTTCTACACGGAGAGAGTGATTGCCCATTGGAATCGGCTACCCGTGGAGGTGGTGGAGTCACCTTCACAGGAGGTGTTCAGGAGAAGACTTGATGGGGTGCTTGGCTGTATGGTCTAGTTGTTGGGTGGGTTGGATTGTTTGATGGGTTGGACGCGATGATCTTGAAGGTCTCTTCCAACCTGGTGTATTGTATTGTATTGGTATTGTATTGTATTGTATTGTATTGTATCACTCAGTGTTTACTGGAAAACACTGTGTGGCCTTTTCATCATGGCATGTGGGATGCACTTAACACAGACATGCATCTGAGATGATTTTAGAAACACAGAAGCTCAGTCCCTGAGCCCTGCTGGCTCCTAGGCCAGTCACAAGTCCCTGAGGTTAAGCATGGAGGATGTGGGGACTTGTTCTCTCTCTTCTCCTGCTCCCCCCTTTTCCTTCTTTTGAACCAATGCTGACATTTTTGCACCTCTGGACAAAATGGTGACTTTGTTGAAAAATAAAATTAAGATTGTTTGGTTCTAAAAGGTAAATGAAGTCAAAGGGAGAGAAGTTCCTCAGCAGCTTACATGCTTCTGGCAAGGATGAGCATCTTGGGGGTCTCCAAGCTGCATCTGGGTGTCCTCAGGCACTGCTGCAAGCTCGGTATCACGTGCATGCTACATATGGTCCCCGTTGGACTGTTTTAAAAGTCTTTTTCCATGTGCTAAAGGCACTTCAATGACTTGAACTTTATTTTGGCTTCTGCTTTCCTTAAAGTGTGTGTTGTATACATTTCACTCACACCTGTTCCCATGCGCTTAGTGGAAATTCTATTTGATTGCTGTAGGCTGCCCAAGGCACACAGTGGGTGCGGGCTGGCTTCAGCCCACGAGGAGCCAGCCCCAGCACCCAGCATGGTGTAGGGGGTGATGCAGGTGCCCAGCCTCGCACATCCTGTGGAAACAGCTGGGCCCCCCCCACTGCCACCTGCCTGCTGAGGTCTGCCTCAGAGCTTCGCCAGAGAGCAGCAAGCCTGGCTTTGCTTTGCTGGCCTGGCCCACGGATGTCTGCCGACTGGGGCCTGGGGGCGTATGGGTAGTGTCAGTGAAAGCAGCAGTGCACTAGCGGACAGGCTAAGGCGCATGGACAGGACAAGGCTCTGCCTTACATCCCGCCTCTGTTTCCCTGCCCTTCTTGCCTCCCTGCCCCTTTACCCCGCCCCTGCCCCAGGCCCCGCCCTCCAACCTTTGCCGGCCCAGGTCCTGGCGGCTCTGCGCCGCAGTGCCCCCGCCCCGCCGCGCTCGCCCAATCAGCGCCGGCTCCACAAGCAGCCGTCCCCACCTCGCTCTCGCTGTCGTCCCCGGTGCGAGAACGCGCGCGCGCGCGCCGGCCTCGAGCCTGGGGCTCCCGCCCCTCCCTTCTCGGGGCCCTCCAATGGAGGTGAGGCTCCTGTCCCGGCCCCGCCCCGCGAGCGAGGCTCGCGCCACTAGCGGGCCAGCCGCGGCCTGCACGTCGGCGGAGGCGCGCGCGGCTGGTCGTACCGGTCGCGCGCAGGCGCGCACGGGAGCAGGTATCGGCGGCGGCGCAGCGGGGGCCGCTGCTCGGCTCGGCCGGGGTCTGCGGATGGCGGAGTGGCGACGGCGGCCGGCGGCGTGGCGACGGCAGCGGGCGGCGGCGCCCCGTGCAGTGGCGAGGCACGGTGCCAGGGAAGGTGAGGTTCGCCTGCGACGGCGCGAGCGCCCCGCGGGACCTGTCCAGGTCCTGACGCGGCGGCAGGTGCCGGTGGCGGCGGGCCTGGGTACTCCGCACCTGTTGAACTCCACGGGGCGAGTCGGGGCGGAGGTGCCGGCCGACGGCGTGGCGGGGCGCAGTGCGGTGCGGGGCCCGGCCGTGCCTGGCAGCGGGGCGGGGGCGGGCTCCCCGGCGGTCTTACCCGGTCAGGGGCCGCGGCGGCGAAGCCATTTTGAGGGGGTGGCGGCGCGGCGGGAAGTTTGGCCCCGGTCACCTACCCCGGGAGAACCACCCGCCGGGCGGGGCCGTCCGCTGAGCTCGACACCTTCTCCTTGCCTCCTGGGGACGCGGCAGCTCTGGGAACCGAAGTACCTGCTCAGACCGATGCTCTGCCGCCTGGGAGCCCGCTGCTGGCGAGGAAGGTGAGCGCGGCGGTCGCGGTGGCCTGCCCACCCTCCCCTTTCCCCGGCTGCCCCCTGGCCGCTCGGGGCCGCCGTGTCCCCTCAGACGGACCTGTGCGTGCTGCCCCCGGCACCCGCTGCTTGCCCTCTGCGACGGGGAAGGCAGACTCGTCCTTGCGAGATGAGCTCGGGCGTGAAATGCGCGTTCGCCTCGCAGCGTCTCGCCCTTCTGGCTGGCTAAAATACCCTCGAAGCCTTTTTTTTTTTTTTCTGTGTGTGTGCTGGGCTGTTGCTTTGGCTCCTGGTGGGTCTGGGTTTCGCGGTTCCGCCTGGATTTGGTTGGATGCAGGCAGACCTGGAACAAAACTGTTACTGTGCAGAAAGTCTGGTTTGCTTAAGAAACGTTCATGTGTGTTTTCAGAAATCGAGGCACGCTCGGTTCTTGCATAGGGTGCCTGGCTGGCCTGAGGCAGGGGGTGGTCTGGTCCAGCCCTGGTTTTGCCCATATTTCACTGTCTATATTTTCATCTTGTGTCTGCCAAAACTCAGGATGAGGGGAGTGCTGGCTAGAGAAGGAGGCTACTAAGTGGTTGGAAGTCTGAATTCGGTCTGCTGAAACCACAAAATACAGCAATGAATGGCATAGCCAACAGCAGCCAGGCTGGTCCTTGGAAATATCTTGGCCTAGGATTTTGTTTAGTTCTTCAGGCGAATACATGTGTGTGCAGGAACTTCGTTATTTTTCATCTCCAGTAGGTTCTTTGAAGCAGCAGCAAACCACAGTTGATATTTCTGTGTTGCACCATATTGGAGTCCTGAGGCTCTGAATGTGGTGCTGCTACTCAGTGGCGAAAGCCCTTATTTGTAGAACATTAATTCCTCAGGGAATCTCTTTCAGTGATAAATTAAAGCTTTCTGGGTTTTGAAACATAAACAAAAGATTGCAGTCTCTTGGGGTTTTTTAGTTTGTTTTTATGGTGTGCACGAACGGTGACAAGCTTGCCCTGGTTGTTGAACTCTTACAGACACACCACCTGCTCTGTGAGTTATCTGTCACCACCATTGGAGCATCGCACAAGTGAAGTTGTAGCATCGTTCTCTGAGCTGTTACGCTGTAGAGTGGCAAGAGGCCAACTTAGAGAGTGCAGAAGATGTTTAGAATAATTAGTGATGGAATACCCTTTTAAAATAATTGTTTGGGTTTATCTAGCACTCGATTGTAGTGATATCTACCTCTAAAAATAGGCAGGCCTCCAGTGTAATGAGTCTTGTAGTATAAACAGTTGTGTCTTGAATGACTGTTGTTACTTTTAGGATGTCCAAGATAGATGCTTTTGGGGGGTTGCCAAATCTGCTGTCTAACTTTTTTTTTTTTTTTCTGCAGTGAATAATGTGATTTTTGGCCCTCATGGTGTGTAGTCATGTGATGACCACAGGAAAAGCTCAGTAGCTCTCACTGTTCAGGGCTGGCACAGCAGGACAAAAAGCTTCCCACCACTCCTCTGGCAGCCCACAGTTGAGCAGTCCTGTCTTTTCCACATAATTCAGACTCTATACACTTCTGTGTTTGCAAGATTGTGGCCAGCAGTTGGCTTTGACAGGTGACCGTGCATCACTTTTGCTTTGAGGCACTGTCCTCAGTTACTTCAGTGCAGAGCTCCATCGGTTAACTGTCTGTGTTGGTAAACCCATGTTTTTTGTGTGATGAGGAGAGGACAGCTCAGGCGAGACTGTGATCAGTGCTGCTTGTGCTGGTGTGTTTCACAAAGCTGACCTGGGATGCCTTCCCCAAGTTGGCTGAGGCACAGCTGTGTGAATGCCTAATTCTTGCTTTCAGTGATTAAGAAAAAGGATTGTGCGAGGAGTTTTCTCACGTTTTGCCCAATGGTTTATCAGAGCGTAACAGATGAGCTGTGGCCCTAATGCCTCATGCACTTGTGCTTTTTTAAAGTTCCTTTTCAGCAGCCATTGTGCTGGCCAAGGTTTCCCTAACATGGCTTATGTGCAATGGCATCCACTCTTCAGCCCAGCTTTTTCAGCTGGAGGAGAGTTTGCTTTATGAAGAGTTGTCTTCTGAGAAGGTGCTATAAACGATATTGTGCTTAGTGTTTGAGTGGGAAGCATCTGATAACTCTGTTCACACTGCACTCTGACCTCGGGCCATTTTTATCTCTGACCCCAGTTTATTCAGATTTATCTGCTCTGATGAAAATTTGGTGCCTTTTAGTGGGCTGTGTGTGGTTTGGGAGTGATAATGTGGTGCCTTTGATGACAGGGCTCTTGTCTTCTATGAGCATGTGAGTCTTCTAGAGTACTTTTGTTATAAGCAGATGAGACTTTTTTTATCTTCTAAAAGGTTACTGTGTTTTTGCTTAAGCGAGTAAAACCTTATAAATGTCTGGGATTATTACAGACTGAAGGAGTTGGGGCTGTTCAGTCTGGAGAAGAGAAGGCTCCGAGGTGACCTCATTGTGGCCTTCCAGTATCTGAAGGGGGCCTACAGGAAGGCTGGGGAGGGACTTCTCAGGATCTCAGGTAGTGATAGGACTAGGCGGAATGGAATGAAGCTGGAAATGGGGAGATTCAGGCTAGATGTGAGGAAGAAGTTCTTCACCATGAGAGTGGTGAAGCCCTGGAATGGGTTATCCAGGGAGGTGGTTGAGGCCCAGTCCCTGGAGGTGTTTAAGACCAGGCTGGACGAGGCTCTGGCCAGCCTGATCTAGTGTAGGGTGTCCCTGCCCATGGCAGGGGGTTGGAACTAGATGATCCTTGTGGTCCCTTCCAACCCTGACTGATTCTATGATTCTATTAGCTCAGACAGGATGTCACTGCAGTTTGGGACTGCAACCAGGTCAGGCTCTGCTTGTCTCCAGCAAACTCATTTCTCTACACCCTGCTCCAGTGCCTTTTGTTGTTGCAGTCACCTGGTCAGAGATCATGCATGAGAACAAGAGGTTCCTGTTAAACAGGGTGATGGCAAACACCTCTGTGGGAGAGCTATGGGACAGACCACATATACTCTAAGTAACATCAGTGATTTTGGGTTGACATCTGTGGCATGAGGAAGTTTTGGGGCTGGCAAAGGTGGCTGTGCATCCAGTGAAAGGATGCACTGGTAGGGGCTGAATGAGTGTGTCAGTGCTTCTCTGCACCAGGATGATTTTAGGCAAGGCTGAAATAGGCTGTCTCCAGCTGCTTGTAGTGTGTGTGGCTTTTAGGTTGATGCCTTTTGCATTTGAAGTCAGTTCAATGGGTGTAGGCCCCTGATGCATTAGGTGAGGATCTTTATTTGAACCTCTGAGAATGTGGTTTGATGAAGAGAGACACTTAGCACTTGGTGTTTCTGCAGCATCTGAAATCAGTAATTGCTTGGCACCTTCGAAACTCAGGCCATCCAACTGCCATACTACCGATTTCAGATTAAGCACCAAAGATTAAAACTGTGGTTTTGAACTGTATTGATCAGTAGAAGCTCTTATTTATGTACCCTGGTTGTACAGTTTTAAAAGAAATACCTTTATGGGATAAATGTTGGTTGTTCCCCCATCTCCCCCCCCCAAAAAAAAAAAAAAAGCTTGTTGAATTGATTATGTAAGCAAATGAAATGACATTTTAAAGCACATTTCTTTCCTGCTTGCATGCAGTGTGGCTGATTTTTGCTCTTTCCTACCAGTTAACAAGAGAGTGCATCTTTTTAATCCTTTTAGCGAATGTTTTTTTGTATGGTAGGTATGAAAAATACTTGATTTTGCAATTTAAATCCTTGAAGAGGCCATTAGCAGGCTCTGGGAGCTGGCAGGAGCCAGCTGGTGAGTATGAGGGTCTGAGACTGACAAAAGCATCAGCACGTGTGTGCATTTAAAAATGATATTAATAAAAAGAAGAAACCCACATAATGGATATTACTCCAGGAGCCAAGCCTGTCTCGGGGTGGTGCTCCAGACCGCTGGCCTCTCAAGGATATCTGGTTGCAGAGGGAATTGGGATCTTTTTATGTTCTCTGTCTCCCAGTCAGCCACGACATTTGTCCGACCCTGTGCATAGGGAATTTGTTGCCTCCACAGAAGCTGTGAAGGGTTACCTTGAGCCTCCTGTGCCGGTGGGGAGCAGGAGACTGAGTCAGTGTTGGCAGCTGAGGGCCATGACTCAGTGCTGTCCCCTCAGATGCATGTCCAACTTGCTGCCAGCAGAGCCAGGGAATAACCCCGATGACAGAAGTGTCCTCTGTAAGTATCTGCTGGTTAGAGGGGTCTGGGAATGTGGAACTGCTTTCAGTAATTATGTGTGTGTTGGTGGAAGTTGGTCATTACCAAGCTTTTAGGTGTGATACTGAGCATCTGTAGAAGTGCCAAGGAGCTCAGAGGCCAGAAGCTTCTTTGTATCTCATAGCAGTGTTACAGTTTTATATCTTGGTGGTATATGTTGATTTTTAATTTCCCTTTTTTGTTTGTTTGTTTTTAAACTTATGTACTTGAAGAAGAATGGTGCTGTTTTCCTTGGGGTGAAATTTCTTTTCTGATGCAGTAGGGTTATAGTTGTCTGTTTCTGTCTCAAAATGAGGATACTGTCTACGCTTTTAAGTCAGGGTTGCTTCATGAGCAAATGAGCAAACGCCTACTTAGGTTTCTGAACAAAATTTTCTACTGCATGAGTGTCACAGTGTCAGTGCCCCTGGAGGAAATTGATCAACCACACTGAAAGAGTCCATAAAATTTAAGAAAAAGGTAGATATGTCACAGGAAAGTGCTGAGAAGTTTTGTGAGGCCAGGAATCTGCATGGAGTGAAAATTCTCAGGTTAGTGCTCTGCAAAAAATCTGTTGACTGAGTGCAGATATATTACTAGATATCAGAGGATCTTCGTGGTAGGGAGATGAGTTTCATAGGTAATTCTAGTAAAAGGTGTTACCTTAAAATCCTTATTTTCCTTTGTGAAAGCGGTGAGGATTGATCTGATGGACAATCTTGCATTGTCATAGATAATAGAAGAGAACAAGGCTTTGAATACTGTCCTTCACCCTGCCCCTTGTTGCTGAAGTGGGAGTGGAGATTTTAAATTAGAGGCTTTTGCAGTCGTCCTTTTATAGGTCCCATGTAACCACTCCAACAAGAATTTTTCTGGGCAGAGTGTTTTTGGCAGAGATGAAAAAGGAAGGTCTGCTTGGGGGATTGAAGAATATCACTTCTTTCCTGTTTGCACCAGTACAAATTTAAGATATTTATACTGATGTTCTTTGCCGTTTCTGAGGCTTCTCTTTTGTGAGGTGTACTAAAACAGGATTTAAAGAGATTCTAACAGAATAGAGCTCTTGGACGTGCATGTTGTTTCTTGCAGGTAAGATATTTGAATATCCTGAGTATTCCTGTTCAGGGAATCTGAAGGAGGAATATACTATGTTTTGAACTTAAAGGAAACTAGAAATCTTCATTTGATGATGAGTTTAGTGCTGCATGTCAAAATGTATTCTGATTACCTTGCTGTCTGTTGCTTTTGTTATTATAATACCTTAAGTCTCACACATTTTTTTGTGTGATAGGCCTTTGGTAATAATAGGCTGGAGGACTATACTGATGCCAGTCTATCATTGTTCCAAACTCTGTATGTTCTTGCACTCCTAATTTCCCAATGGCTCTCCTCCTCCTTTCTGCTATTAATTTTGTTGTATCAACTTGGGGAAAAGATGAACCCTTTAAAATTTGATCAAAAAGAAAACAAGCAAGTATGGAAAACATTTGTTTCACTTGTCAGATGTAGCATATGCAAATGAGGTTTTTACAAAGGGAGCCTCAACTGGAAGTGCTTTTTTCCTGTTTAATCTGCTTAAGTTTTGAGGTTTGCAGAGATAAATCAATACCTACATCTTCCATTCTGAAGTGCTTCTGCTGAAAGTGTTCATTGTGTCTATTCAGCTCCTTATCTTTATTAGCAAATGAGTCTTTAAACTTTAACTGTGTTTTTGCTTGCTTACTTATACTCTTGTGTTTGGGCACAAAGTGCTGGGCAACTGTTGGGGGGGAATATCTTTGACTTCTTTCTTTAGATGTAGATTTTATAAAACTTTTTTTACAAAGCCCATTCTGAATCAAAATTAGGTTTTATTTTTCATCTCAAATATTGAGCACAGGTACTGAGTATTTAATAAGAAAAAAAGTACATGACTCCCAGTAAGAACACAGTTTAATTTAAAATCATCATTAGCCCTCTGTTTTTGTTAGTAATGTTTATGTATGCATGCAGATTTGCTGGAAAATAAATGTGGACAGCCCTAGCAGAAGGCTCTAGCTAGGGATAATAAAAACACCAAGGTACAAACTGTAAATCAGGAAGTGTTTGCAGCAGAAATTACCAGGGACTTGGGATAATTCTGAAGGAAAATACGTCTGCAAGCTTGCCAAGGGAAGAGTGTAGCCCTCAATATGGTGGAGACTTAGCATGGTCCACCCTGGATGCTGTTAGGAGGGTAAGAAGGAAAAAAAATATACTGACCAAAACCAGACTAAGATAACACATTTCCACGGTGCTTCTGTCCTTAGGCTTGCCATGTTTTTCACAGCTAAAGATGGAGGATCAGTACTGGTATAGTTAAGTCTCTGAAAAATGAGAAGAATGAACATAAGCTGGTGACTGAACTGTGCTTTGTTTGTGAGAAACTTGTAACAAAGCTAGCTCCGTGGGGGAACCAGGTTTATATGCCTCCTTTGCTGCCCATGTTTTAGAGCTTGCTCTTGACACATACAAGTAGCTCATGCTGGGAGACCAAAGGAGAAAGAGATCACTTCTCTTGTCAGGTTCTTATTTTTCATTCCTTGTAGCCTTTGGTCAAGTTTACATCGTGCAAAGAACTTTGTAGCATGCATATTTTCTGTTTTCCATGCTGCTGAAGTGAGCAAGAGGTTTTATGCCAGGAGAGATCCCTTTGTCATAGCTGCTAATCTGTATGAGAAATAGCACTGTTTTCATACTTAAATTTTGGTAGTTTTGGTAGCTGAAACTTGTAATCTGGTCGAATTTCCCCTTTTGGACACTGATTCCTTGCAGCTTTGCAGGCCCTTGGACTTTTTGCCTGTGGACTCTGCCCAACATCTGGGTGTTGTTTCGAAGGTGTGGAGCCACAGGCAGCTGTGAATTGTTGTCATATTCCACATTAAACTGGACTTGTCTTTTCCAGCTAGGTTAAAACACGTTCTCATTTTTTTCTCCTTAAGCTTTTCAGAGCAGCTGTGTGGCATGACACTTGCGTTTTCTCAGCAGCACTGGCTTTGATGTCTTCTCTGGAGCTGCAGCCCCTCTCTTAGTTAGAAGCACTCCTGCAGCCAGTGAAGTCATCATTCAAGTGCTGAGAGCAGATGTGCTTTCCTGAGAGTCAATGTGTGCAGACATTCGTGTTGTCATATTTTCACAGATGCTTTTTATCTCCTGCTGCTTACCAAGCGGTGTTCTGTAGTTTGATGATGTGTGATACTGTGTTTTGATAATGAAGTGGAGCTCGAAATTAATGCTTATCTTGAACCAGTAATCCTGGCAGTCATGTGTTGAGTGTGTATGCTAGCATTTTAATTTGCATCAGGAACGTGCATTTGAGAGTCTCCTCCTTGTCTCCACCTCTGTGATTTAGTTCGTGGAGTAGTGAGTTGGGAGCATGGGGCCAGGTATGCTTTGGAGTACAATGAGTACAGAGATGAGCTCTATGGGTGCATCTGCTGCCTACAAGTTTGTGATTGGATTGTGCCTCAATTGCTAATGAATGTTCAACTTTTGATTAATCAGAAGCTAAATTGGGACCCTTGGCTGAGTTAGCAGCTTTTAAAAATGTTGAACAGAAGTACAGCTGACTCAAGCAAAAGCATCAAGCTCTAGTGCTTCTGACAATGTACAGGCAAAGGGGCAATGTCTCCCAGACTGAAAAAGCTTTCAAGAAAGTGCAGGGCATCCTCTGTTAACTCTGTCACCTACCCTACATGCTCAGATCAGTGGAGGCTTGAGCCTGGCAGCCTCCCCTCTGTTTTGTGAGGACTGCCAGGCCCTTGCATCATAGTAAAGCCTGATTTTTATTTTTTTCCCCCCTATGTCTTTGAAAATCTTTGCAAAATTCTGGGAAATTACATTAAACCCAGCCCTGCTGTTTTCCATGATGATGATAATGAGTTGGAATTGCTTCCTGTCTGTGCAAAGGACACACAAGTCTGAAAGCCTTTGGGTAGTTTATCCCTGATGATGCTTTTCTATCAGAGTTGATTTCCGTAGACCTCAGCGCTGATGAATGTGGATAATGAGGGATAGTGACTACTACTGTAGCTGTGTCTGTTTGTTTTTTTTTTTTCTGGTATAGCCTAGTTTCTCTTCTCTTATCCCCTGAAAACCATTCTTAGTAAGTGGTTGTTTTTGGTTGGGTTTTTTTGAATTGAGTGAATAATCAGTATTTCATTCACTGTCCTTACATATGCTTAAATATAGTATTAACGTAATCTTCTTATGCTTTTCCTTCTGCTGCTCCTGAGTTCATAAAGGAGCCGGATTCACTATTAATAACATCTATGAATGAACTGTCTGGAAGTAAAATAATTCTTTGGGGCATTAGCTCATATTTATGGCCAAGGTGATAATTTGTTTGTGTCTGTGGGAGATAGCATTATTCCTCATAACTTCTTGCACTGTGCCATTCCCTTTTGTTTTCTTTGGTGCTGTCAAGAGTAATTTTTCTGTGTACAAATTCCTTAGATATCATCTATGAAATGATTTTTTTTTTTTGTTCTTTGAAAGTAAACCCACTTGTCTGGTAGCAAACTTTCTATTCTCCCTTTTAGGAGGGCTGATGAACTAGAGAAGACCTGTCAGCGAAGGAGCTTCCCGCACTTCTCTTCAGGCTCGCAGGGGTCTGGGCGTGCAGGAAAGGTTACGGAGCACAGCGGAGACTGAGAGCGCCGTGGGGGCGTCAGGAAGGTCAGGGAAGGGGTCAGGGAGCGCAGTGCGGGGCTCTCCCCGCAGCTCCGCGGACGCTGCTGCGGCGAGGGCGCGCACGGCGGCTGGGGGTGCCGCCGCCCGCCGGGAGGAGGGAGCAGGGAGCTCTCCGTGGTGCCGAGCGGGGCCGGGGGCCGCCGCGTCCCTGCGGCTGTGCTGCGGCAGAGGCCGGCGAGGAGGAAACCGTGTCGGCTGGCCGGAAGCCTCAGCCTGCCCTACTGATTTCAGCCTATTCCAGGGTCGGCCCGGCCCGGCCCGGCCGGAACTTTGGTCGTAGGTTGCTCACCCCACTTTTCTGAAGGTATGTGGTTTGTGTGGTTGCCGTGTTCAGAGGATCTGCTCCTTGCGCTGCTGAGAACTTCAGCACACTGGAAATGCAACTTGTGAACATTAAGCCATGGTCACGTTTCCCGTGGGGTGGAGTAAATATAGTGTGAATAAATATAGCTAATGTTCCTAGAACTCATATGTTTTTTTCTATTGCATTTCAGAATATGATGGCTAGCTCATTTGTAGCCCAGATAACAGTCAGCACTATTAGACAGTATTCCCAACTCCAGTGTTCATTCCACTTCCTTTGGCCTCCTCTTGCATTTTCCCTCAGGCAAAACTGTCTGCTTTTCACACAGGGTACAGTCTGGCTTAACAGCCAGCGGGTGAACTCTCAAATGTGAGCTACGATATTTCTGAGGACAGTTTTGCCAGCCCTGTTATGAATGCATGTGGCTTCTTTTAGCATCAGTGGTATCCTTGCTAGCTCTTTCAGCATAAGCCTATTTCAAGTTCAGTGTTATTCTTGTTTTTGATCTGTTCTTTACTCGGTAACTTGTTCAAGAGATTTACTTCAAAAGAAAGTTTGTTGTCCAATTTTAAGCAAGCTTCCTTGATAGCTGTGAGAACATTTTCTAAATAGCTGCTCTTGATTACTTCAAACAAATGTAGAAAAGACTAGAAATGCAATATTTGATTCTTGCAATAAAAGCTCCATTGAGGAATATGGGTATTGACTGTTACTCTTTTGCCAGAGTATCACCTGATCTACAGGACTGCTTTGATGACACAAACTGCTTTGAATCCTAAAGGAAAAAAAAACAACGGTAGTCTGAAGATCTTTTATAGGGCTCTGGTAGAAAGTAGGGAAAGGAATTGTTCTCTGCTAGCTTTCCATGTGATGTAGATCTGCAGTATAAGCTAATCTTTTGAATTTGGTATTTGTGCCGCTCCCTGGCTCACACATCATCCTTGGCTGCTTCTAGTGGTTTCTTTCATAGGTTCAGTAGATTGCTGTAGTCCAAACAGGATATAAATTGTAAAACAACCCTATTTATCAATATAGGATAGTTCTTTTGTCTGAGAAGAGGTAGGAAGCACTAATGCTGCCTATTTAGTTGCAGGCTTGCCCTGACTAGGAGACCCAGAAGGATGATTAGACAGTGGACCATCCTGACAAAATGTGAGTCAGTTTTTTAAAAACAGAATACAGCACTGCTGCTGTAAAGTATTTGCTGCTTTTGGTGTTGAGCCATAAACCATCACCTTGTGTAATAATTAGCTATATCCATAACCAATTTTTTTTCTGAGCATTTGGACAGGTTGATCATAATGGTTCTGAGATTTTTATAGGACCCTCTGATATGGAGGTGTGGTGAGTGTCCTGTGAAACACAGAATCAGCATATCCCTCTGAGTTCTAGATGTGCAGAAGTGTGTAAAAATGAGTATAAATGTGTATTTTTGCATCCACTGGTACTTAAAATGCATGTAAACTTCTCTTGCTCCAACAGTGCTGGACTTGAAGTGTATATGATTCTGGCAGCGCTTGTAGTGAGTACTACTTTAATGTGTGTGATGAGATAGTTTTGAATAAATGACTTTTGGATCTCTGTTAGGAGGCCACTGGCATTCTCATCAGAGGTTTTCCTCTCACACAGCTGAAGCCTTGGTTTCTTGTACAGTTCATGTTCACATTGCTTAGTTATCCCTCACAGAACAGTCAGATCCCTGTATTTCTGAATCAGTAGCTTCTTTTCTTCACAGAAAGTACATGCAGTGTTTGCATATAGATTAAATACATGTATATGTATATTTTTTTTGTCCAGAATAAAAAAGTCAGTCTAAAAATAATTCAGATACAGTAAAAGGGAAGCTACTTTAACATGGTCTCTTCATATGTATTCCTTGTTTTGGTGTCTGAGGTTGCCTAGGTAGTTGTGATTGCATTAAATGCCTCTTTCACTCTGTAATTCTGTTGTAGGGAATCTGAAGCAATTTTTACTTCTTGAGTTAATTACTCCCTGGCATGCCAAGGGAATGGGGAATTTTCACCCTGTTACAGCAGCAGACAGAGTGTAATCTGTACAGAAGCAGTGCTGATGTCTCTCTTAATCTCTTGCTGTTTTTAAATTCTTGGGGACCTGCTATGGCATGATCTTCAGACCTTAGCTGTGTGATGGTGTATGTGGGGGAATTGGCAAAGATGGAGTAGGCGTGCGGTGGTGGTACAGATATGTGTGTGTCCCAAGGTGGGGATGATGGCACTAGCATCCCCTACTTGATTAGGGGGCTTGGGTGGCACTGCAGTGGTTTGGGTTTAGCTGGAGTGGGAGTGCAACTGAGCAGATACAAAAAAGAGACATGGCTCTCTGGTTTCCAGCAAAATCATGATGAGGGGCTCCCTGTGCCAGATAAAGACTGGCTTCCCTCACCTTTTCCATCCTTCCTTCCATTAAGGCTCAAGGCTGGCTGGTGGCTGGGTGCTAGTCAGTTGCTGCCCTCCCACAGCATGTATGGGAGGCTGGCAGCTCTCCTCCTCCTCCTGAGGCCACCTGGAAATGCTTTCTGAAAGGCTGTAGGAAAACAATGGTGCTCCTGGCTAATCCAATGTAGTCCTTGCTCTGCCATCATCAGTGGTGTGCATCAATTCTGCCTGAAAAGCATTGATTATTTCTTGCCTTTCATAAACAAAAGCCTCATTTGGTTCTGTACAGAGCTCCCTTCTAGGACAGATAGTTGCTTCTCTTGTTTCCTTTCCTCTCTGTATTTGGCGTAGTGTACTCTGATTTGTTCTGTTAGATTGAGCAGCTCTTGGGAGACTTCCTCTAAACTCTGTGCTGTGTATCAACCTGTAGTCCTTCCCAATCTGCCTTCTGCATTGAAATGATACCCATTTGCAAGAAATGACAGATAGGCAGGCTTCTCTATGCAATTTTGCCACACCTCACGCACTGACAAATTCCTTGTATAAACAATTCTTATGGATTGGTAAGTTTTTCCCCACAAAATGTCCCCACCGGCAGAACCCTGTTCTCAATTTTTAAGGCCTCTTCTTCTGGAAGCCACCATCATCTCTGCAGAATTAGTTAATTATTATGGTGTTCCATCTTACACTATATTGATTTATTATTATTGGTACCGGTATTATTAACTCCCAACTCTTTCAGTGCCCATGTGACTGATGATGGTGACTTTTACAAATGATGTGTGATTTCTTGAAGGGGACACTGGCAAAAGCCTTTTGGAAATCTAGGTGAGGTCAGTATACCTGCTTCTAACCAGTGCTTCACTGATGCATTCACGATCTCTAGTAAATACAGAGTTTGACTGCCTGGGTCCCATGGGGTATGTGGTCCTCTTTGAAGCTTCTCCTGCGCTTGCTCAGCAAGGCTTTCACTTTGACCAGTCTCACTCAACAGTTGTCTCAACTTTTATTTATATATATATATATATATGAATTCTCATTCAAAATGTTGGGTTTTCTTCTTCTGAAAATGACTTTTGCACTTTTGCCGTGAACATTTCTCCATCTTTCCCACTTATAAGGCTGTGTTGCTTGTGAATCAGCAAAATGTTTTTGTGGGTTCAAAATTAAGTCCCATCGCAGCAAACAGCAGTAGAAGCAGTTTAGACTTTACACTGCTTAGGGAATACAGATTTTGGCAGCAGCATGCATGAAAGTAAGGGAGTACTGAAGTTGAGGAACCTCCCACCAAGATACTGTAATTATACTAAATTATTTAAAAAATACTATCAAAGGGTCAGTATGTGCAACTGAAGTACCATTTCTTAGCTGTTACTAAGACTTAGATTTAACTCATGGAGTTAAAAAAAAACCCCAAACATATGACTTACATTTTTGTCCCTTTTGTTAAGACTGAAATGTCTTCACCACTGTTTTCTAACCAACTGCTAGTAGCTGTCGCTACAGTGGTCTGGTTTTGTGAGCCACCATTCTAACCCCCTGTTTTCAAAGAAAAACAATGAGTTTGGCAAGGGCTTCCGTCTGTAAACGCACAAAGGGAGCAGAAACACCAAAAGGTAACTGGAAGGTGGCAGCTTTTGGCATAGGAGCCCAGAGATTAGCTAGCTAGGAGCTGATTTACAGGGGAAGATGGCATTTGCTTTGACCTATGGTAGTTAAGTCAGAGAAGTAGTATTTTCTCTGTTAATCAAGGGGATAGGGAACCCCAAAATTCCCAGAAAGAGAAACTGGGACTTTGGAGAAGCAAATCACCCAACTTTTATGGGTAAATTTTTTCATGCCCTGCCATTTCGTTGTTTGGATTTTGAGGATCACCTGGATCCTATATTGAGGATTTTTTTCTGAAGGTTGTAAGCACACAAGCTGCGAGTCTTGAATTGTAGTTTCATCTTCAGCAAATGCTGAGCTCTGCATTCAGTCTTAAATGTTGTATTTTATGTTTCCCTCAGCTCTTACTGGATTTACCATAATATTGGTAGTTTGAAATATAAGCCAGCCTTTGCCCCACCAGGCAGGGAAAAGCACAGTGTGGTGGTTAAAGGCACTGCATCTCCACATCTGCAACATCAGTAAATACTCGTGGAGTGCCAGCTCAGCTGTGGCTGCACCTACAGCTGCAGCAGCTTAAGGCATAGGGAAGCTCCTGATGTGAGGGTATAGCAAGCATTGTGACTTGGTAAAGCTGAGCATTGGGATGCTCCTGGAGAAAAGCACAAGCAGTATGAGAATGCCCATGCTTGGAAGCCATGTGTTGCCAGGCATGGTCTGAACAGCCCACAAACAGAGAGCAAGGTGGGGGGTTGAGTGTAAGATGAGAGAAGCATTTTGGACTTCATTTGGACCAGTGAGGGGAATTATTTCAGCTCACAGCATTTTTGACTTGTGTGTTTCTATTCAAGATTACATTCCTTTAACTGATTTTTTCAGGTCTAGTATTAATATTTTGTAATGGAAGAAAAAAATTGCTCTGTATCTGGAACTTTAATCTCTGAGTGAATAAATCTCCCTCTTAAGTATATGTAATTTCAGGTTTGTCTTGCTAGGAAATTATTTGAGGCTTCTTTGTATAATTTAGTTAGTAGATCAAGTTCTGCTCTGCCTCATTTCCTTTGGCTATCAAGGGCAATATTCAGCAGGAGATATTATATTATCTGAAAAGATATTTATCAAATTTTATCTGAATTTTAAAAGTTTAATGAAAATGAGTCTGTGATTTACCTGCTGACAAGTCAGCCTATGGGACTAATGCATCAAAATTACCTCCTATACTCTTGAGTTTCTGTCTTGTGCTCAGATGTTTTGGACCAGTTGCCCTCAGCTGTGGTTTCTGCTCAAGAACCACAATACACAAGACTTTATTGAAACTTTTTCTGTATGCAAGTAATGCAAGCTAAGGGTTGGTTCTGGACATGCCATCCTGACCTGTGCCCAGGTCATGCCAGCATCCTCCCTCTCTTTTGTTTTCCTCCTGCCCCATCCAGGCTCTAATGGGTGTTTTCCTTGCTGGCTTTGTCAAACTTGGGGATGTATTACAATTTCTTGAGTAAGAAGGTGGTAAGTACCATTTCTGTACAGCGTGGCTGTAAAATGTCTAATGTTCTGTGATGGCAAACACTCAGCCCACACACCAGAATGCAAGTCAGATTTTACACCATAAGTGTGGTTGGTGGATTTTTCTTTTTTTAACATGCTGATATTTAGTATTGAATAACAAGAAACTGCTCTGGAAGGGACTATTTTAGTCAGTTTTGTGTTAGAGATCCCTGATAGCCAGCTGCAACTGGTCTCAAGGAGTGCTTCTGGAAACTCAGAAGACTGACTGGGAGTTGAGCCCTCTCGAAAGTGAGCTTAAAGTTCTTCAAATCTACTCATATTTGTAGTGGGGGAAAAGCAGAAATGTGATTTTAGAAGTGAAAAGCAACACTTCCATATTCTTAGAAGGGCAGCAGCTGGTTCTTCCAGAAACATTAAAGGGATGAGACACACAAACTCTTGACAGGCACCACCATGGAAATGCAGAATGTCAGCAAGACATGAATTACAAATGCAGGGTACTTAAAGTTAGGCTTGTTGAGCCTGCTGCCATATGATCTCCATGTATGCTGTGGTGGCCTGAGAGCAGGCCTCTGTGGTGAAGAAAACCCAGCTTAAGATGCAGGAGCTGGTGGTTTAGCTTTCTGCTGCATTGAGGCAGGTGGCATGATCCTTCTTTCCTTGCCTCGTGCAGCAGAGCAAGCACCACCGGATCCCACAGATAGGTCAGAGTCATGCTTGTGGTCCAGCCCCAAGGCTGGGCTGTGAAAACAGCTGCAGCCAGGCTGGGCTGGGGAGGGAGAGCAGTGTGCACTGGTTAGTGAGCAATCCTGTGTGGAAGAGAAGGGCAAAAGGTACAGGTCTGTGCAGCCTTTGTCAACCAGCTTTGACAACTCTGCTGCTTCCCAGGTCCCTGGGAGCTTAGCCTCTCTCCTGTCCCTGCATCACTCTTCTGCGGCCCCTGGCTTGGCCCAGAGCAGAAACAGATTTATGTGCATCTATGGGAAAGCAGCAAGAAAACAACCCACCAGGAAATGTGATTTCCAGCTAATCACACCCCAGCCCTTTGTTTGGGAAACCAGCATGATTGGGGTTTCTTTCGCAGTCTTTTAACTTCCCTTTTCACAGAGTGAAAGCCAAAGGATTAAACCTTCTGGAACCCTCCCACATTAAATGTGTAACATTTATGAAAAAATAAAATGCATAAAGCCTGCACCAGTATGCTTTATGACAGCTTGCCTATGTGGGTAGGACAATTGCTGGGATGGCAGGGTACTTGCCACTCCTGTGGGTGCTCTGGCTTTTGGGCCATGTGTGCAATTCGTGGGTTTTGTTTCCCTGCTTTAGTCTGTGCTTCTGGCTCTTTGTTCACAGTGGGTGGAGTTTCATGTTTTTCCCAGTGGGAGAAGCTGTTGGTGAGCTGCAGGCTGATAGAGAATGGGTAACATCATGGTTTGTATGAAAGGTTAGGCCCAAAATGTGTACAAGCAGTATCTGTGTTAAGGCCTGTTTCCAGCCTGTAGATTTTATTGTGACGTAATCTTTTATTGGAGTTGTAGCACCCTTTGCTGCTGCTTTATCTTCATACAGGTGCTGTGAACTGCAATCAAGATGCCTTGTTATCTCCTCACTAATAAAATTAATGCATTTAATTGGCTGGCTTGTGTAAGATATTTTTTTTTCCTTTATTCATTTGTGTGTGGATATGCCTCTGCTCATTAAGTCTTGTTGACAGGAGAGGGTTTTTTCATCTCCATCATGTCACTTGCCCTCTGTCAGATGCAGGTAGATAATCCTATACAATACAATACAATACACCAGGTTGGAAGAGACCTTCAAGATCATCGCGTCCAACCCATCAAACAATCCAACCCACCCAACAACTAGACCATACAGCCAAGCACCCCATCAAGTCTTCTCCTGAACACCTCCTGTGAAGGTGACTCCACCACCTTCACGGGTAGCCGATTCCAATGGGCAATCACTCTCTCCGTGTAGAACTTCTTCCTAACATCCAGCCTAAACCTGCCCTGGCGCAGCCTGAGACTGTGTCCTCTTGTTCTGGTGCTGGATGCCTGGGAGAAGAGGCCAACCTCTGCCTGGCTACAACCTCCCTTCAGGTAGTTGTAGAGAGCAATAAGGTCACCCCTCAGTCTCCTCTTCTCCAGGCTAAGCAACCCCAGCTCCCTCAGCCTTTCCTCATAGGGCTTGTGTTCCAAACCCCTCACCAGCTTTGTTGCCCTTCTCTGGACATGTTCCAGCAAGTCAACATCCTTCCTAAACTGAGGGGCCCAGAACTGGACACAGTACTCAAGGTGCGGCCTAACCAGTGCAGTGTACAGGGGCACAATGACCTCCCTGCTCCTGCTGGCCACACTGTTCCTGATGCAAGCCAGGATGCCATTGGCCTTCTTGGCTGCCTGGGCACACTGCAGGCTCATGTTCAGCCTACAATCAACCAGTACCCCCAGGTCCCTCTCTGCCTGGCCACTCTCCAGCCACTCTGACCCCAGCCTGTAGCACTGCCTGGGGTTGTTGTGGCCAATGTGCAGAATCCGGCACTTGGATGTGTTAAATCTCATGCCATTGGACTCTGCCCATCTGTCCAGCCTGTCGAGGTCCCTCTGCAAAGCCTCTCTGCCCTCCAGCAAATCAACTGCTGCCCCCAGCTTGGTGTCATCTGCAAATTTACTGATGATGGACTCAATGCCCTAGTCTCACTCAGTGCTCTGCTTTTAAATCCAGCAGTAAATTGTGTTGGTTCTTTGGGCTACAGAAGTGGTCTGGTAGCTCCTCTTGAGGTGTATCTTGTTGTTGCTGGTTGGCATGAGCATACTTGATCTCTCCTTTGCTAACTGCTGCTCTGTCTCCCAACTTTGTCAGCAGATGCTTGTTAAATTAGGATTTAACAGGAGGAGTTAGGTTTTCTGTCTGGTAGCTGCTTGGCTATCCCATCCTACATTTAAAAGTTGAAGTCTGTGAATAAGGTGTGTTGTTTGGGACATTCTGCAGGAGTAAACTTAATTTAAGGACTGTGGGGAGTGACTCCCTATGGTGAAGGCTAAAGAAGATACTGACATGTCACTGTGTGGCTAATATTTTGCATCTTCTTACTAAACACTGATTTCAGGACAATTTTTCTGAAGTCTAATGTTAAGGTACAGAATGCTCATGTGCATCTTATCTTTGCCCTAGGGAGGAAGTAAGGACAATAATAATCAGCCTGTCTTGTTCTAAAGTGTTAAAAATGTCACTGTTTTTCAAATGAAGAAGAATTTGTGCTCCCCTATTATATGATGAACATAGGTAGAACAAGCTTACAGGTGTTTTTTTCAGAATGTGTTAAGCTGAAACCCCATTTGCTCACCATAGCAGAGATAACAGCTTTCAGCAGCTTTCTCAGTTGATGCAGGGATGTCCCTGTCTTAGTGGAACATCTTCCAGTGTCAGAATTGGTCAGTGCAACTGGGATGTGTGGATTTTCCCATCACCACCAGTCCCTTAGCCTAGATTCTCATCTGCAGTCAGTCTGTAGTCTAGACTAATCTTTTTTTGTAGCCATTGTCTAAAAGGTACTAATATGGAACAGGGAAATTTCATTGGAACAGTTGATTTCTAAAAATTCTTTTGTCTTTCAAAAGTTGCTGCTTAGCCTCAAGATTGCACTATTGTACTATTTCAATTTGACTGATGTTTAAAACAGCTAATTTAAACATTAGCTATAGTGAAATAATGAAAAACAAGATTAAAACCTAGTTCCCCCTGAGGATGTTTATGGTAATTTTGCTCATGTGAATAATTTTGGCTTCTGTCACACTCTTCTAAGGTAACTGCTTTTCTACATGGCATGTTGTGATCCTGAAGAAAGATGGAGTGGCATTAAAATATTTGATTTTGAAATCATTTTGTCTCAATATTGAATTTTATATTGAGGCTTTAGGCCTTGCATCAACATATTTTTAACAGAATTTTTCAAAGGTAGGAGACTGTAAAATACAAACTCAGAAATAAAGAGTTCCTTGCTGATAGTATGTAGATATGTGAAACCATTTCTTTGGTGGGAGGATGCTTGAGTGTTCCAGAATAAATGATAAATGTAATGTGAGTTGATACCTGCAGCAAAAGCAGTAACAGCTCGGGCATTACTTCATGGAGCAGCACTTTTCCCCCTATGCATACTAGCCTGATTTCTGTTGCTAAATGGATGCTGAATTTTCATAGCTTTTGAAGTGTCAGTGAACTTTGTTCCAGTGCCATACAAACAGATACTTTCTATATGTAAGATCAAAAAAAGAGTTTGTTCTGTGCCAAGGGAAGGAGGTGCATTTGACAGCTTTGTATTGTGTATAAAATGCACTTACTGTTTTTGTCAGCAGCAGCATGGATGTCCTTTTCCCCTAAACTATTTTTTCATTATAATAATGGGTTACTAGTCATTCCTAATTTATTTTAGAAATTTAAATGAGCAATTTGAAAGAGATACAAGGACTTAATTAGTTCGGTCTGATAAGTTAAGGACTGTACCACCATAGGTTTCACATTCTTTCTTCATGTTTAGATGGGGAAAAAACTGTTTCAGGAAAACCCAGTTCTGTGTTGTTGAGCTGAGGTTGTTTGCAGCAGAGATTCATCCCCTTTGTGTATGTAGGGATGTGTAATGTCTTCTGTTGCAGGCTAACACTATAGTTTTCTGACATAAGGAGCAAAATCTGCCATGAAGGCATCTCTTCCCTGTGTTCCCTCAGAGTAGAGGAGCAGAGTGAGACCAGTGTCTTGGTGGCTGCTCACAGCTGATCTCAGAGGTGGTTGAGTCACCAGCCCTGGATGTGTTTAAAGGTCTTTTGGATGTACTGCCTGGTTTAGGGGTGAACCTTATAGAGTAGGGTTATTGGTTGGATTTGTTGATCCCAAGGGTTTTTTCCATCCTGAATGTTTCTGTGATTCAAAGGAGAGGCACCCTTCCCTTTGGAAACTGGTGGTGGCAGCTGAAAGCAGGAAAGTTTCCTTGTTGATGGAGAGAGTGATGACACAGAGAAATACTTGGAGGGACAAATTCTAGACATTGAATACATACACCAAAAAATCCCAATCAGCTGCATCTGCTTTGCAGCTGGAGTGCGTTGGCACTCGCTTTTGTCCCAGCAGAGGAATGGGTGAATAATTCAGGCTGCAGTAAAGGTTTTTTCCAGCTGCTTACCTTAATCTAGAGTTGAGAGGCTGAAGCAAGTCTATTTTAATTAATGAAGCAACTAGCTCCTCTGGTGACTAGAGAGGGTGTAAATCAATCAGAAAAAAACTGTGCCTGTGTGAAATACACACCATGTTTTGAGATTCTTGTTTAACCTCTCTGTGAAATGTCTTGGTGCAATCTGTGTCAGGATGTAAACGGAGCAAAAATTAGCTGACCAATGCAGCTGGCTTTCCATCTCTAATCAGCACTATTTCCTGAGCCAGCAGTATAATTTGAAGTACAGAGGATGCTGCATTTAATGTAGCTTGTGTTTTTTTGTCTTGTGGATGCATGCAGTTGAGACAATTTAGCTGATGTGTGTTTTTCAACATTGCAAGAGTAATATAAATAGGAAAGTAAATAAGTAAATATTGGAAGTAATATGTTTTGTCCTGTCCACATGGCTGGTAGTAAGTACCTCCAGATAGCTGCCTTGTGTTTGGGAGATTCTTTTTGCAGGTTTGTATCAAGGTGGGAATTCCTTTCCCTTGCTGGATGAGCATTTTGGAGGTCTCTGTGACTTGCCATCCTTTATTCCTCAAAATTGTTCAGAACAAAATCAATTCTTCTACTATCTTGCAAATTTAGAATATATTGGAAAATCAATGTAAATTGCTGCAGGGGAATACAGACACATTTGTGTGTGTTAAGTGGATGGGTCCCTGCTCTCCTTGACTTCTGCACTGGTGTCACACTTGGGAGATGGGGCTGCAGCTTCCTGTGGAGTAGCGAAGATGGGGTGCCCTGTTCTCTGAGTTTGTAATGTGAGCCCTGGCCTGGCAGTGTGCCTCTGCTCCTCTGTGCTGGGGGCAGATGAATCTAGGAGGACCTGATGATCTGTGGGCTAGGGCAGGGTGTTGTCTGGGCTATAGAGTTGGAGTTGCAGAACCTGCTTAGCCAAGGAGGCCTTTATTTCCTTCAAGGAAGGAGATCTTCATTGCTTAAGGAAAGCCCTGAAATCTTCCTCCTTTCTCAAATGTCTTATGACTGTTGACTAATGAAGACCTCAAAATTTTAAATGAACACACTTCCCAATGCCTTTCTCCTAAGAAACTTTCCAATAGGGCTGGCAGATTACTTCTTCAAATCACTTCCCTGTCTTCCATGTGCCTTATCAGAGCTCCTAGGAGGATCTGTTCCATCATCTTCCCAGGAACTAAGGTGAGGCTGGCAGGTTGGGAGTTGCCAGGCTCCTCCTGGGAACTGGGTTGCCTGACATTCATACAAGACTAAGAATTGATGTACTGATTATTTGTTTTGTGTGGCAGGGGGAGTGATGATGTGAAGATGCTGAAGGAAGGTGCAGAGTTCCTAAAGTAGCCCCTTCTGGCAGGCAAACACCTTTGTGCTTGCAAAAAGTCATGGGGAAGCATGTTATGACTTGAGCAAGCCCTGAAGTATCTATCTGCCACCAAGCAGAGCCATATAGGACATGTAGAATGTAGATGAAAGGTTTGTTCCTGTTTTTTATAGCGTAGTGGTATTTCCTTTCCCATTTGTTGTTTTTACTGGCTTGAGGTGTTGCAAGTCTGATTTTTTTCCCTTCTACTTATGGTCTTTCATCAGCAAAGCTGGCTTCCTCAGTCTGTGTCTGCTGGTGTAAGGGGGTTGTGTCAGAGCAGGGCTTTGGGCTGGAGGCTGGCTCACAGGGGCCTTTTCTTCTGCTGATGTAGTGCTGGAGCTACAAAAACCCCAGGGCAGAGTGGTCCTCTGCTGAGTGAATGTCCTTGGAGCCCTGAGCAGGTGTCTACCTTCTGCAAAAACCTACTGCAGACAGCACAGTGTGCCCAGTTTGACTGAGATTAAGATATAAGTGGGTTTTTTAAACAAAAAAATAAAATAAATGTTTTCTTTGTGGTGTTGAGCAGATGAATGTGGTGTCTCAGGGCTGAGCAAAAGTGCTCAGCAGTGTTCAGGCAAGCCTGCAGCACCCCTCCTGCCTACTTGGCCTGCCAGCTGCCGCTCACCTCTGTCAGCACAGACTTGGGCTGTTGTGGTTTGCTGGCTAGAAACCTAAGAGTTAGAAAGTAAGTGTTTGGATTTTCACTGCAGATATATTTTTAAGTAGTACTGCAAAAGTGTTCTTCATGCACTGTGCCGTGGGCTGATCTTAGCCTGTTGACCTGTCTGCAGCTGTCAGTATGAGGATTTTGGGCACTTAGTGGTAAACTTATAATAAGTCCTAAGTGTTTGTTTAGGTTCTTTGAAACTCGGGTACTTATTATCTGGGGTAAAATGGTGTATGAGAAACACAGTATCTAAAACGACTAAGGGTTATACCACTAATGTGTTGTCAGGAATGAAAGTAACTTTTTAAAGCCATGCTCATGGAGAAAGAGAATTACCCAAATACCTTTATGTGGTGGATGTTGCCACAAATACTGGAATTTCATGTCACACAGTTTATAGCTCATATTCTAAGGGTTTCGAAGAGTTTTTATTGTGGATATGAGGCTCCTAGGTTGGGAAAATATCAAAGGATATGCAAGTATCCCCATTTGGTGGGCTTGATTATGGCCCATTGCAGAGTGGGAAGCTGACTTTTTATACCTGACACTCACCTCACCTGACGCTGAGCTGAATTTTTATAGGCATTTCTACTACTTCATGCTAGGACCAAGATACTACTGGCATTTTTTCTGGATTATTGAAAAATGTCACTATAAAGTGTTGGAAAAGAGAAATGTCTATTAAACCCACCAAAATTTAATTAATGCAATATTCTGGGATATAAACTTCAAATATTATGTCAGATACCTTCTTGTCTAACTTGACCAAGAGAGTTTAATTTACAATATATTAATCCATCATTTTGTATTGTCCATAGCTGTGCTGTGCATGCTGTATGATTTAAATTGTGTAGGTTTTGTAAGGTGCCAGCACCCTCTTGTGGGCAGTGTTACAGCAGAGAATTTTTGTCTTTTCAGGGTGCAGATAGCAAAATGTTTTACAGGTACAGGTGATTCACAGATTCATGGAATGGTTTAAGATGGAAGATCATGTAGTTCCACCCCCCCTCCCATGGTCAGGGACATCTTGCACTAGTTCAGGTCACTCAGGACCACATCCTTGAACACCACCAGGGAGAAGGCATTCATGACCTCCCTGGACAACCTGTTCCAGGGTCTCACCACCCTCACTGTTAAGAATTTCTTCCTAATATCCAGTCTAAATCTGCCCTCCTCGAGCTTAAAGCTGTTCCCTCTCATACTATCTCTACAAGCCTTTGTGATGTCCCCACTCTGAATGCGTGTATGTTTTTCCATAATGTAGCTGCTTGACAGAAGTGTTCTGCTGCTTTGGGAAAAACTTCTGTGATTCCCTGAACCATTTCAGAATAGTGTATTTCTGCACTGGTAAAGTCACGTAAATATTTTCTTATAACTAGGAGTCTGTCTGTAAAAATAAAGCCATCTGCTCTGGTTGAAGAGCTGTGCAGTTTATGTGTATCCATGAAAATAAGAGACAAGTCCTTCATGTTATCCTGTATCCTTCTTACCCTACATCTACCATTTCTTTCCAAACCCACTGCTGGTAGTTGAGAGATTGTCCAGTTTTGCAGATACTTCAGGAGAATGCAAGCTGATGCCAGTGTTAAGAAACTGCTGTTTGAAAAGGGGATGGTAGTGTGAGGTGTTTATGTGAAGTAAAATCAACAACTGTAGATCTGATTGTGAGTTAAGTTGGCTGTGGTAACACAGAAGATTTTAGTTTTAAGACATTTTTTATCGCTTTTTTTGCCAACCCTTTCTGCTAGAAGATGCAGAGATTGCAGACTGGGTTCTGATAAGTAGCTGCTTGTACCTCTGGGATTTCTTCTGGTCTCAAACCCTAAGCATCTTGAGTCCTGTCTTTTTACTTTTTAATCCCCTCCACCAAGCCAGGAATGTCCAGAAGTGTTTCACCCCTTCCCTTTGCTGGGGGTGCAAGGGGATTGTCTCTGTGACTGCATATATGCATTGCGTACTGTTTATTCTTACAGAATCAGACATGTGTCCCTTTTAATGGCCTGAGTTGCCATTTGTTAATGAACTTAAATTTGTGAAATACTGACTGTTTCCTTTTTTTCTTTTTTTGTTTTTTTCTTTTTCCCAGATTGCAGAATCAGCATGTCTCTCTAACACTTTAAAAGGTAAGCACACCACGTTTGCAAATATGTAGCAAGATTCTTTGGGTTTTGATTGATGCATTCAGCTTATAACTCAGAGGACAGAATTCATCTTAAAGTATTTGAAGAGTTGTTTAAAACTCTATTTATTATTGTATAGGTTGCTTTTTTTTATGTTTCTACACTGAGATCCTTCAAATAGATTGGATCAGTACAGTTTCAAAATAGAGGAAATATTGTTAAGAAATTTCTAACTCTGTATCAAGCCAATGTTACAAAGAATGTTACTGTTCTGTGACTGCAAATTTTCATCCAATCCGTATCAGTAAAATAGTATTGCAAAGTTGGCATGTAGGACTTCACAGTTTGCCAAGTGTTTGAGCTGAGCTTAATAACCATGGTGGGAAAGGAAGAAATAAGTCAAATTCATAAGTCTATCTCCTAATGCCCAAGCATGACCTTTTAATAATTATTATTATTTGCTTTTAAGTTATAAAATAACTTATAAGTTATAAAAATAAGTTATAAAATTTGCTTTTAAGTTATAAAATAACTTAAAGGCCTTTGAGACTTTTAAAGCCTCCTTTAAAACTATTTAAGATTTTTCTTCCAAATAGCTATTATTTTCCTTAGCACCACTGGGTAGCTGCATCTATGCTCTTTTAAATGAGGATGATAAAAATACGGATGTTACTTACATGGAGATCCAGGCTGCTCAGTTTTCTTCTGAGAATGGTTATCAGATTTTCCTTGGAAGCACATCTTAAATACATTTCTGACAGTCATGGGTGTTTGAGTCCTTGAGAAACAGTGTCTGTTAAAAATGAGGCATTCCATTCTCAAAGTAAGCCAGTAAAAAGCACGCAGACAGAGGATACAAAACTTCAAAATAAATCTATGTTCCAAGGTAGTTCACTGTGAAATAAATCTGCAAGCATCTTAAGTTATTTCTCATTTTGAGCTGGGCTTGAGACTTGCTTGGTCAAGGGAGCAATAGATGTGAAATCAATTATTTATGTAGTGTAACAGTAGATGGTGCTGTTGGAGTGGATTTAATGACCTAAGGACTTGAACTGCAAGCTGAGGCATATGGTGTCAGAGTTCCTGGGGTTCCTGGTGTGCAGCCAGCAGCTTTGTCTTTAGAGATTTGCCATGCTGAGCAAATGCTCAGGCTCTAATTAGCCTATACAAATCTAGCAGTTGCTTCTGATTTTTATTCATTGTTGCTGCAGTACATAGGGAAACTGCTGTTGGTCTGTATTACCATCCTTGTGCTTGAAAAATACTTGAATTGCATGTTGGAGGGAAAAAAGCAAAATTACTAAAAGTGCTTACAAAATAACACAACTATTTCTTCAAAGAGTGTATGAAGTAAGCTCACACTAGTTGCTAAATCTGGAAGTAAATGAGACTTGGGAGGATGTTTCTGGTACAGTCACAAACGGTTTTGGTGAACTGTCATGTAACATATGAAAAAAAGGAAAAAAGTAGTGAGTTTCTTCTGTGTTCTGTGATGAAACTCTTTTTGTTCTCTTTCACCTTTCCTCAGCAGCTTTCCCACTTACATCATTTGAAACGAGTCTGATGGACATCTAAAGATAATAGATTATTCCTATGAATTTTGTGAGGAGCTCTTGGGGAAGGAGAGAAGTGCTGTGTTTGGCAGCACACCTGCACCATGGCCTTGAGCTGCCTGGTGCTGAGAAACCTTGGTGGGCAGGGACTATAGATGTCACAGCATCAGGTTATCCAGGTTGAATTCTCTCTGTGTATCAATGGTGCTTTTCCTTCCAGGCCATGTAGATATCTCACCCTCCTTGTCCTTTTTTCATCGTGCACAGCTTAATGTGGCTTGAAAAGTCAAACTTGGCCTGAAATTATTAGTGAGGTGCAGAAGGCCAACTTCAGTTTTGAAGTAGACAGGAAAGTTCCTAGCAATGCACGGGTAGTGTCCATGCTGACACTGCAGCTGTGGGTTTCACCACAGTTTCATTGATGTCCACCTTAGTCTTGCTGTGACCACATAGACCCATTGGGATGTAGCACTGCAGAGTCAAAGGAAGATCACACCTTATATGCTGAGGGAAGACTAATTTGTGGAGTTGGTCTTAAATGATGAAATGACTGATTTTTCTCCTGGACTTCTGGTGAACACCAGAATATAACCATGCATTGATGGCTTGTTCCACTGTGGTGGGTTCTTCTTTTCAAATTGTGTAAACCAAACACAAATGGTCCTGTTGAGATTTCTTCATCCTCAGTGAAGCAGTGTCCATTAACATAGATGCTGAAGTAGAACTTCAGTTCCTCTCCTCTTTTGTAGCCATTAACATTTAGGCTTCTTGCAGAAATAATTTCAGTCAAGTTTATTTCAGAAGCATTCCATTCATCTCCATTCATGGAGATGAAAAAGCTGGTACCTGGGATCTGAAGAACAAGTGCCAGCAGAAGAAGCAGAAGATAGAGAGGTAGGGCTCTTTGTTAGCAGGTAAACCAAATCCCAGTGGTGAGCCTGAGTATGTTGGTTTTGGTTAGGTGAAGTACTGCTAATTTAAGATGCCAGTGGCAGTGTTTTTCAAAGAATGCCAGTCTGGCTAGTTGTTCAAATATTATGGTCTATGCTAGTCCAGAGTTTATCCATTTTTGCTAGCGTGCTGTCTTCCAAAAAACCCAAGGCCTGGTATACTGAGAAATGAATGTCTGAGAGCAGGTAGAGGTGACTTGTCTGAGAAGTCTCCTCACCCTAGTGACACTGAAGAAACATGTGGAGCTTGCTTCTGCAAACATTCCCTGCTGGAAGATGTTTTTAGTCTGCAAGGTTTAATCTGCAGGCAGCATTAAAGAGTAGCTGCAACCCCCAGTCTGTGCTGCTGATCCATGGGACCTGCAGGATGAACATGTGCGTGGTTGGTTGCTTGAGTTGGAGAAACTGGGTAGTATAACATTACAAAAAGTCTAGAAAAATGCTACAGTTTACACTGACATTGGGAAGTCTCTAGGTCAGAGCTGCATACAAATCCTGGTGTGCAAAACGTGTGACTGAAGCTTTACTTTTTGAAATGTGCACATTTGTGCATTGCTGCTGTTCACAAATACATTTTGTGCATTTCTAGCCGATGTATGAAGTGCATACCTAACAGCATGAGAAACAATTATGAAAGGTGCTAAAAGCATCTTGGTTTCATGCACTAGGATGTACACGTTTCCTGCATATGTATCTCCTTGTTTCTGAGACGTATAAAGCTGAGGCCACACCAGGGAGCTGCCTTCCTTTTCAAATAACAAAATATAAATAAATTTGCATTTCCACACCCAACAGTGAGGTTGTCTTCGGTACTGCCCTTCTACGAAAACTGTCCTTCCTTGCCCCTTTCACTACAGAAGGGTTAATCGTCACGTGCGCCTCTTCCGGTGGGTAGAGAGCAGCTGCAGCATTCGTTCATTCATCTTTCTTCTTCGCTCAGTGCATTGAGGCGCCCTGGGTTGGACGAATGAGCCTCAGCTAGGTGTAAAGAGCACAAGGCAAGGCAGGAGTGGCAGTCCTTTGGGCGCTGCATCGCTCCCTCGTTAGGAGGGGACCAGGGGTGCAGCAGGCTGACAGTGGTGGACTGTAGGGGTGTGCATGGCATCTCTCCTAGCCGCAGCGCTCGGCATGGAGACCCTCCTCAATGTGGTCTGGCGGCGCTGCAAGCGGAGGAGGAGGAGGAGGAGGAAACGATCGGAGTGTAAAGGTAGTCTTTTAATTGCTCTGTGGTCAAAACAAAGCGGTATGAGGAGAGTTGTAAATGAAGTTTTCAGGTGAGACTGGAACCTTCCTTGCTAAGTGCAACTTAGGTGTTTTCAGTTTGGATTTATAGAGTAAATTCAATACTTTGAACAGGATCCTTCAGTATCTCCCAACATTTTATTTGACTTGGCTTTCAAAGTTTGGAAGGAGAGTACTTTTTAATAAATGTGGACCTTTTCTAAAGCTGCAGCTTTCTGATCTTTTTCTAACAAGAGTTTTGTTTTGTCTGTCAGGTAATGGGTTTTTTTCCATATATGCCATTCTCTGTTAACATGAAACATTAGATAACTGCTAAATTTTCCTTCCAAAGTATGTGTAGTTTTCCCTCCATGATGAGTCTGTAGAAAGAGAGCTGTTGAAAGGGCCCTTCTCAATGTTTGTGTGTAGGGAATGTACAGAATATTAAACCAAAAGAAACACAAGTTATATTCTTTTTGTACTTGTGCAGTGTGTACTTGCTAGAACAAACATTTAGTTTAAAATCTTTCAAGTAGCTTCTTTGAGGAATAAAAGCAAATATTGTTGTGTTGGCTTGTATGTTTTGAAGTGCTTCTGGTGTTCTTCCTGTCTTTAAAAGTACCTTATGGAGAATAGAGCCATCAAAACCAGGAGAGGGTTAAAAGTGTGAATATACTGTATTTTTTCATGGGTCTACTTTGATTAGCATACATTTAGATCTCATTTTCCTGTTTGATGTAGAAAAGGAAGGATTTTTGCACTACTGCTTATAGCCTGATGTTTCAGGGTATGCTGCTGTGCAGAATTACTTGGTTGTGGTGAGTGTATCTAGCTAATAGCTGGACTTCAGTTTGGTTTCTGAATGTCCGTTGCTAAATATATTACGTAGAATTAGTGAACGAGTTTATTATTGCAGTTCTGCTGCATTACAAAAGCTACCCAAATAAAAGTTCTGAAGGTCAGAGAAGTCAAAAATCACTTTTCCTTCATCAATGTGAAATGATAAATGAACTATTAATGATTTCAGAAGTAATCAAGTATGCTTGGCAAGAGAAAAGCTCATTTCTGTAGTGATCAGTCTGTGTTCAGGGTCTTTTTTCTGAAAAAAAAAAAAAAAAAATAAAAGAAGAAAAAAGTCTCTCCCCAAATTTTGAAAGCATTCTGTATGGAAGAGCTTTTTAAAATATTTTTCATTTCCTAATCCTGCACCTTTGGAAGCCATTTGAAAAAAATATTAAAAATTCACGAATTACACCAGGAGGAAGTTTAGAAGATTAGTCTCCTCATTAACAATGTATACAAAAAATGGTGAGAAGTTCAATTCAGTATTATTTGGACTTCATTAATATGTATATCTAATTCATTATCTTCAAAGTATTTCTGAGTTTTAAGGGACTGTTTAGAAGCCGTTTGTAATGTAAAACAGAGATGTGTTTCTTTTATAAAATGCCCACAGTCCTCTTGCTCTAGTGCTTGGGTCAGGGAAGTTGTAATGAAAAACACACAGCTTCCCACTTGAGGTGCTCTAAGAGAGACTTTAGGTGTACTTTACTCCTTGCTTTAGGCATAAAAGTCAAATCCTATCCTTGATACGACAGTTTTAGAGGAAGGTCAGGTAGGATCAGTCCTCATCAGCTGAGCAGTTGTTTGCCAGACAAAGGGAGGAGCTTGTGGATGCTTGTGGAGTCAGTGAACCAAGATTTTTTTATCTGTCAGTATACCCATATGTTGCACATACATTAGTAGTTTTTTTCCTAGCTCTTCCCTGCCGGGGAGGATGATGTGCCCAGGATTTGTATGCCCACCACAAGTGGGAATGTGTGTTTTTGAGATGCTGAAGGAAAGTGGTGAGCAGTGCTGACTTTTATCGAGTGTATTTTTATATAACAAAGTAATTGAGGAAAAAATGTGGTCATTCATTATATGTCTAATCCTTAAACCTTAAAAGGGCACAAACACTTTGTTAATGGAGGATGTGGATGGACATCATCATGTCATTTGGCTGCATTTTTTATTACTCTAGCATTGCATCCCTTACGCGCCTGACAGTTCTGTCAACTGTCCTTCCTGGCTGTTTATCTTAATTATGCCTAATTATCTGTTTAGCACAGTTACTTAAATGGGGGGAAAAAAATTGTGTAAATTTTCTTTTTTATAAACATCAGAAATGCCACCAACGATCTAGGTTAATTTATACAAATATTTATACAGCTGGAGTTCCTATTTACCGATGCTTTTATCAGATAAGAGGTTGCTTTTCCTCTGCTTCAGGCTGGAGGAACAGGGTGTTCAGCTGCAGAGATGTGGTGCTGAGCCCAGAGTGATAATCCAGGTCCTCAGGAGGGTTCATCCCTGCTGCTGCAGTGTGAGACACCTGTACAACGTTTCTTGTTTCTGTCTTGGCTCGGTAGCTCTCGCTGATCAACCCCTGGTAATTCAAATAGCAATTGTCCCAAGTCTTTTGTCCTTGAGCACACTGTGGTGCTGCAGGAGTAACTGCAGTTTGATGTGCTAAATAAGGTGACAATTATTTGTATGCCCTGTTGATTATAGTCAGCTAATATCCTCTTGTTGAAGTTGTGCTGATGCTGTGTAATGTAAATGTGAGGATACAGTAAAATGTTTCCTTTCCAGCTCCAATACTTCAGTAAGAACATGGGTTATTTGTTGATTGTTTTTTTTTTCAGTCCTCTGAGAGGAGAAAAAAGTCTCTGTACTGTTCTTCTAAAGTGGTCACCGAGGTTAAAACAAATAGAAAAATTAAGCCAGTGTGAGCCTACCTAGCAAAACACCAGTTTAAAGTCAATAGCCATGTAAAAGTTTATCTTAATAAATTCTTTAAGCAGCATCTGAGTAACAGCACAGACCAAGCCAGCTGCTGTACCAGCTGCCTGGCTTGTGCTGCAGGCTTGGCTTGTTTTCCAGCTCTCCCAATACATATCTTCAGGCAGCAGCAAATGTGAGTTGTGAAAACCAGGTTTGTTAGGACAGTAGCACACACTTCATCTGGGCTTTGAGGGATGAGCCCTGCTGGGCATCATGCTTCTGAGGGCAATAAATCAAAACAAGAGCTAACCTCTTCCTTTTTTCCTTCTGATTCAGGCTTGGACCTGATACTTGCATCAGCTCTTCCAAAATCTGTCTGGCCTGCACTTGATTCTGATCACTGATAAGAATTTCCCAGCCACTTGCTCACAATTTTGATCTTTATTCAGTTATGTGTATGTTGTGGTGATGCAGATGTTTTGAAACTGATGTGAAGCTACCTGTGGACAAGGAATATCTCAACTGCCTAAAGCCTTCAAAGCATTTTATTGTCTTGGGAATATTTTATTTTACTGTTTGATATGCTTTAGAATAGAATAGACCAGGTTGGAAGAGACCTTCAAGATCATCACATCCAACCTATCAACCAATCCAACCCACCTAAACAACTAAACCTTGGCACCAAGCTCCCCATCAGGTCTCCTCCTTAACACTTCCAATGATGGTGACTCCACCACCTCCCCGGGCAGCACATTCCAATGGGCAATCACTCTCTCTGTATAGAACTTCTTCCTAACACCCAGTCTAAACCTCCCCTGGCGCAGCCTGAGACTGTGTCCTCTTGTTCTGGTGCTGGCTGCCTGGGAGAAGAGACCAACATCTGCCTGTCTACAACCTCCCTTCAGGTAGTTGTAGAGAGCAATAAGGTCACCCTTGAGCCTCCTCTTCTCCAGGCTAAGCAACCCCAGCTCCCTCAGCCTCTCCTCATAGGGCTTGTGTTCCAAACCCCTCACCAACTTCAAAATAAACTTTGAAATAAATAATTCTGAGAAGAATCTTTACTCAAAAGGAAAATCAATTTTTCAACAACCTGCCAGCTCCTTTCTCTAATTTATTTTCAAGGAAAACATACCTTGAGCTGATACTTACTAGCTTGGCAAACATACCATCTTTTGAACTCCAGTAATTGTAGGAACATCTCAACATTTTATTTTCAACACATTTGAAATGTTTGCTGTTTAACTGAAGCCAAACATTTATTGTTTAGTGGTTAGATTATTATTTATCACTTTTTTGTCTTTGCTGATCAATTCAAGGGCAAGTGTATCAAGTCTCCATGCTTGTGGCTTTATGTTTTAAAACCCCTCATAGAGTTAGTAAGTACTTAGAGCTTACATGACACAGTATGTACACACATACAATATATAGTACTGACAGGGGCAGTTTGGAAACAAGCAAGCATCCCTCTCCTGAATCCAGCACAGCATGCAACATGCAGATAACACTTTGCAGAAGTTGGAGTTTGATTCTGATTTCAAAATGGCTTATTGGTCCATGCTTGGTTGTCATGGAATATGCATTGTCACTGTAAAATAAAATAATGATGCTTTTATGACGGTGCATAAACACTGCTTTTTTTATAGCCCACAAACAGATTTCACCTTTCATAGACACAATTTTTGTATTTTTCCAGCATAGCTGGATTTTGAATGTATATTGACCCTGGTATCTGAGCTGTGTATCTGCACACAATGAGTCTTGCTGCTTCTGTTATTGTAGAGAAATGTTTACTCTTAACTGGTATGCATAACTGCATAATATACATAGATAGTCTGATTGATGGTAATATTAGTATGCCAAGAGTTACAGCCTTATTGATAGTACAGAGTAAATTAGCATTGGAATTAGGCTTTCTCTGTGGTAATAGGAAAGCAAAATTAAGCAGCTTTTACAGAGCAAATAAATGTAGCCTGTTTAGTAAAAGTTCTGCTCAGATTTCTAATCTCTTTAAGGGAAAAAGGCTTATGTGCTTTGCATGATCCTCTCCCCTCTCTCCGTCAATCTGCTTTAGTGAGGACAGTGACCAGGAGAGAGATGCCCAAGCTGGTGCTGTTCAAAATCAGTGAGCCAGGTGTTTCCAGAACTCCTGTGTATAATCCTGCCCATATGACTGTAGCCTACCTTCAGCTGTTGTGTTACAGGGAGCCCAGCTGATTGCAAAGGTCCTCCTGAATGTGTCTTACTCATGTTCAAAGTATGCTATAGGATAATGCCTCAAATTTTCTGAGGCGATGTTATCTTTCCAAAGTCTATTGCTCCCCAGCTGGGACTAGGGAAGTTTCAACAGCTTAATGTCTCTGGCTTTTCACTTGTGTCTCTCTCCAGCATAAAACAAAGCAAGTTGCCTGGTTGTCCTGTCCTCTTTTCTTCCTACTACGCCCCTGGCCATACACATCCTGCATGAAAGCAGTTGTCTCCAAAATGTGGGTGTTTCTTTTGACATTCTGTGGAAAATTGCTGATTTCCCTTCTCAGTTCTCTTGCTCATTCCTTCTTCCTAGTGAGTATTTCTGTTGCTCATGGGTTATTGCTGACCCTTGTGTACTTGCCACTCAAGCATCACTGTGTCAGCTTCCAGTGTCAGTGGGTCTAGGGACAGAAAGTACCGCAAGAAAGGCAATAAAACACGTACTTGCAAATCTTAAATAATACACACATTTGCAATTTCTTGTTCAGCATAAGACACTAGCATAACAACACAATGACCTGCAGGGAAAAGACTGGCAGTTCTCTCAGTATTCAACAGATTGGCAGGTACAAGAAAATTTTCCGTAGCCTGAGCCTTTCCAGAGTAAGAATGCAAAGCCTGTTGATGCTCCACTGCTTTTTCTTCATTGTAACAGTGGATCTTTTGTTGAAAGTGTAACTGTGCTTGGTTTTGGGGTTCAGTGCTTGCTGTTTTGTGGCATTATGAGATTGGAGCAATTACCTAGAAAGCAATAGGTATTGAGTACTTGATTTGTTTTCAGGAAAAAACAAAATGAACCCACAAAACCCATCACCCTTAAATTAATGCTTTTGATTTGGGTGAGAATGTTGCCTTCTTTCAAACCATTTGCTAGACAGTTTACATATTTTGCATGTCAGATGCTTATATTCACCTTTAGATCTGTGGCTCTTGAAATGGAAGTCCCTGTGGTTGATAAAATCTGTTTCTCCACAGCTGCATAACCTGTACATAATATCCTTTGAATGTTTTGTTAGTGAGGGAATCCACATGCAGGAGCAAGGGTTACATTACCCGCTCTGTCCTTCACCTGATGTGGGGCTACACCTTTCAGTTATCTCACTTACAAGAAGGTTCTTGGGTGAGGATTTAATCACACAAAGCAAACATTCATCAGTTTGGTGCTGGGTGAAAAACTGTATCTTTAGTGTTTTAACTGCTTGAATGGTCTGTGTGGCAAACTGCAGGGTGAATTTGATGTTATTTTGGAGCTAAAAACCCCCAATACCAACCAAACCGTAGTGAGATCAAGTAGTTTACTTTCAGATAAAAACTATTGTAGTCATCAGAAAACTGTGGTCGTTGTACAACATCCCAATTCCTTGCAAACCCTGTTGAATTTGGAGTTCTGCAGTGTGCCCTTCAGCTACAGGAATAGGCACTTTGGGCAAATGCTGTGTGAACATTGAGCAAAACTTGTGGACAAGCCAGAGCAAAGCCAGTGCCCAGGCTGTTGCCTGTAAAGGTGATTTAATGCTTTACTTTGTATATTGGTACCCTAAAGCTTAACTGTCTCACTCTCTGTTTTCCAGACAGAAGCAGTCTCCATCAGCCAAGAAACCAGCAAAAATTTTTCACAATGGATGTAGATGATGAAGAAAACATGAGTAAGATGTGTTTATTTACACACTTGTAAACTATGTAATAATTTCTGAAGGTGACTTTTTCCTCACAAGCACAGGGAAGACTGTGAAGAAACTTCAGAAGCACAAATTAATAGCTTTTTTGTGTGTTTAAAAATATGATATAAAAGAGCAAATCAGAGTTTTTCCATTAAGAGTGTTTTAAATCCACATGGTTGTATGCCAGTATAATCTTACCTCGTGTCACATATTTTTCTTCCAGCAAATGACTAATCAGACAAAATATTTTCCTGTTTTGAGCTATCAATGAAGAATAGAGTGACAATACCTGAATTGGAGATGATGAGGGTTAGGGACCAGTTGGAAGCAAGGGGTGAGACAAAGGAGATGGAGCTGAAGAGTGTGAACTGAATGAAGGAAACTAGAAATGGAGGAAGGAAAACCAAAAGGATAAGATAGAAGAGCTCCTTGCAGGTCTTGCATGGCTAATTATTCTCATTAGATGCTGATTGTTCCAACCCTGAGCTACTGAATTAAAGTGTGTTTAAGCACAAAAATTAGTAAAATGCTGTGAGCATCTTGATGCATACACTGGTGAAGTGCTGTGAGGTTGCTGACTGTGTTAAAATTAAGATCTGGTAACCTGTGGAGAAAACTGTCTGCATTAAAACATCATAAAAATATTTCTACTATTTTTGGCCCTTTAACTATCTTTTTTTTAATGGGAGAAACGTTCTGTAGCTGCTGTGCTGTTTCTGACTGTAAATATTTGTATATGATGTCATAACAAATGCACTTATTTTTCACCTAAATGGCAGTAGCTAAATGGCACATCTCTGGCAAAGCTGACAAAGCCCAGGAGTGTAGGAGGCTTTGAAGCAGCAGAGTTGTAACTCAGAGTTACAGAACATTTTTATCAGGAGATAAAGAAGTTAGATCATTGTGTTTAAAAAAAACAACCACCAAACACCCCTGCCCCAACTCTTAAAATTGTCTGGACTAGAATATATCTTTTATTCTTCGACTGAAACAGTGAACTCAACTGGAATACTTTGCTAACAGTTTCTTTTTCTTAGTATAAAAGCAATTGCTTCCAATGGATGCTTTAGCTGTTTCTAAAATTAGTCTCCCTAAGGGGGTTTCAATAAAATAAGAGCTGTAGTTGGATAATTCACACAAGATTATTTTTTGGATAAAACATCCCTTTACCTCAGTAAGGAATTTATCTGAGCCTGAATAAAAGGTGTCTTCCTGAGCTGGAGAAAATACCATCTCTTTGCGGGAGCTTTCTGTAAGTGTCTTTAAGCAAAATACTCAATTTTTATCTGCTTCTGGGACTTTGTGGTGTAATGCATCAATATCGGAAACCATTCACTGAACTTTTTGTTTTGTCAGGAGGCTGGTTCCATGGAGTTGTTACAGGTTTGAGGAATGCTTTTGCATAACTGCAACTGTTTCTCAGAAGTATGTTTTGAGATGCCATTTGTATCGTGTTTTTGAAAGGAAACTACAGATGCTAATGTCTACGTGGATGAACCTAGTTAATAGGAGGTACAGTAAGACCTTGCTGTGCCTCTGTGCCCACACAAACATCATGAATTTGAAATGTTAAATCATGAATTTGGAAGGGAGAAATCGCAGTTCAAATTCTTAAGTTCTTCACCTTGGTTTGTGCAAGGATTTTAAGAAGAAAATCTTTCTGTATTTTTGTATCTCTTAAGATTGCAAGGTACAATTGCACAAGTTGTCTGTTAAATGCGTGATTGTTTTGTGTAACTGCCTTGTGCGGAAGTCTCTTACGGGGAACAAAGGTCGACTTACGCAGTGTTTGTAGCTTGCAGGTGCATAGTTAGGATGGCTTTGCAGAAGCCAGAATTAAAAATGTATTGGTTTGGGTAAAATGTAAAATGCTGATGAGGTGACAAGGACGTCCCTAAGAAAATACAGTATTTCAGACTTCAGATTTTAAGTCCTCCTCCTTTATGCATTGAACATAGAGAAGATTTTACAAGATTTGGGGAAAGATTTTTTAAAAATTTATTCCCCCCAATGTTTTATTTGGGGTTTTGTTACTTTGCATGGAGGGTATGTGTGCAGAACTCTGAATGCCCCGGGAAGATGTGCTGGAAGCGCATCTGCCTGTTGTCTCAGCATCAAGTCAGAGAGCCCTGCAAAGGCATTGCTGCAATAGGAATAAATTTGCTAGGAGCCTATACTTATCAGTTGTGTTATGGGCAAAGGAGAAGTGGGACATTTTGCAAATACTTGGGATTCAAGCATGTGCTTGTCCTGACCTTTGTCTTGCATAATTTTTGCCCTTTTCTTAAAAACATGCTCAGGAGAGATCATGTTTGGTTTTTTTCTGCCTGTTTTCTTTTTCTTTTTTTGTGAGAAAATGACTTATTTAGAAATTCCCCAGGCCACTGAATGAGAGCAGCAGTATAAAGGGTAGCTAGAAACATCTTTTGGTTCATCTAGGAGTCATCTAAATTTAATAAAGTGTGCTCCAGATCAGACAGAGCAGGGAGAGTATTGTCTCTCAGCGAGCAAGTAATTGAAGTTTCCCGGTGGATAAAGCATCTTCAGTTACAGACAGGATTTGATTACAGGGAATAGACCCAAAAATAAACCAGCACACTTATACAGAAGATTTTTCTTTACTGGATTGAAATCTTCCTATGCTTCTTTCCTTCTTTGAGTACTGTTTGTAAGATTATCAAACAAGATTACAGAGGCAGGACTTTTCTTCCACTGAAACTGTTGGTATGTGATATTGTCAGCTGTGATTTTTACCAAAGCAGCTTCTACAGATGTCAGTGAAATCTCTAGTCGAGGCTTCCATTTATTTTTAGTGACTAGAAAATAAGCTAGTCTTACAAAAATGTCTTATTGTTAAATCATGGATAGTATCAATATTTGAGAAAACAGGGTCCCATTATCAAGTGGTAGTGCTTATACAGCATCCAGTTCTGGTGCCCCCATCACAAGGACACACAGCTATGTCCAAAGTGAGTCCAGGGGAGTGCCACAAAGATGATCCAAGGGCTGGAACAATTCTGCTGTGAGGACAGGCTGAGGGAGCTGGGGTTGTTTAGTGAGGAGCAGACTCTGGGGAGACTTATAGCTGCTTTCTAACTCCTGAATGGGTCCTACAGGAAGGCTGGAGAGGGACTTTTTGTAATGGTATCTAGCAATAAGACAAGGGGGACTGGTTTTAAGATGAGGGAGAGCAGGCTCAGACTGGATGTTAGGAAGATGTTCTTCAGTACAAGGGTGGTGGGATTCTGGAATAGGCTGCTCAGGGAGGTTGTGGATGCCTCCTCCCTAGGGGTGTTCAAGGCCAGGATGGATGAGGCCTTGAGTAGCCAAGTCCAGTTGAGAGGCATCCCTGCCTATGGTGGGGCAGTTGGAATAGATGACCTCTAAGGTTGCTTCCAACCTAAGCTATTCTATGATATGAAAACTATTTTAAAGTGTTGAGTACACAGCAGCTGTGATGGAGCCCCCTGAGTTGGAAGACAGGGATGAGGAGGGATGAAGCCCAAATAATCCAATAATCCAAGAGGGAATGATCAGTGACCTACTACACCACTTAGATGCATAGGAGTCTGTGAGGCTACAGCAGATTCCCTGCAAGAGTAGTGACAGAGCTGGCAGAAGTGCTTACCAAGCCACTTCCCATCATTTATTAGCAGTCCTAGGATGTGACACCCATCTGCAAGAGGGGCCAAAAGGAGGACCTGGGGAACTGAGGGCTTGTCAGATCATCTTGAGTGCACTCACAGGCTGTGGATGTTGTTTACCTGGACTTTAGTAAAGCTTTTGACACTCTCTCCCACAGCATCCTCCTGGAGAAACTGGCAGCATTGGGTGTTTAATATTAATTCTCAAATTACAAAAAAAGTATCAAATATAAAAAGAATGTTGATGCATTGAGACTAGCAGTTGGAGGTTCAAAGCAAGCAATCAGAGATGTTTCCATGCAATGTGATCACGTTGTGGAACGTGTTGTCCAGGACATTGTGGATGATACTGAGGGTTTACAGGGTCTTGCAAAGCAGTTAGAAAAATTTGCGGTGAGAAAAACCCAATCAGTGTCTCCTTGCCAGGCTCTCTGGGACAGTCCAGACCTGTAGCTCTCTGCAAACTGAGAAGCTGGGAAAGGGTCAAAGTGTCCTTGCTGTGGTTTGATAACCCTCTCTTGGGGTCTGCTGGTTGCCCGGTCACAGGTGGGGACCAGGGCATGATGAGGATGAGCTAGAAAGGCTGTTCTTCATTAAGTAGGTGAGATGCCTAGAAAAGGGAGAACAGTTTCTGAACAGTGGGAAGAGGCTGGGTTGGAGGAGTTATTCTATGGCTGAATAGGACAAGATTAAGAGCAATAATGTCTCTGACTGTTAACAGGTGGTGATAGTTAATCTTAGTTTTTGACTAATCTGTCAGCTCTTCTCTAGCCTTAAGGTAATTAGAGAACCTCACAACTGCTGTGCAGGCTAAAGAGGACCAAACACACATCTTCACTCAGACTGAGAAGCACTTGCTTTTTCTTGCAGTCTAGTGGGTGCGGGTTGAAACAGACCTGGGACCTTCTGGTTTACAGGCAAAATCTTTGTCTCTCCATCACATGCAGGGCCTTAGATCACCTCTTTGATGTAGAAACTTACTTACATTCATGGTCTCTGGGCTGCTTATCTCCCTGCTTGCCTTCTTCCCTATTTTTTACACTGTGTAGGTCCTTCAAAGCTAACAAGCCTAGTAGCACTCAGGCAAGGAGTAGTTTTCTTCCCTTCTTTCTTATTGAGACAAGGTAAGCATGCAAATTGCTTGCTTCCTACAAGCTCCCCCTCCCCCGACAGGATGTTGCTTCCCCTACCTATGGCATGAGATGGATCGATGAGTTCCTCCAGCTGCTGTACCAACATGCAAAGTTCTTTTTTATTTTTAAAATGTTCAGCCAGAGTCTATTCAACTTGTATTTTTCTTCTGTGATTTCAAGACTAATAATATGTAGCAGTCTTCATATAAAAAGAAAGGTGAAAATGGAGTCCATAACTGCCATTAACTGAATGATTTCCGTTTAGCCTGGGAATTGTATTGATTGATCACAAATACCTGTTGCCTCTAGTAAGAACAAAGTTCCAGAAATAGTGTTTAGATGAGATGTAATTTTTTGAGATTACAGCTTCAGGTAAGAAACTCACTGTAGGGAAAGATTTAAAAATTCATTCCATTATCTTTAGATTGCTTCACCTTATATGTGTGTATATATATTTTTTTTTTTAATTAATACTTGTGTGTGAACACTGTGGATTGACAGTTGTGGCCCTGTAGAACACATGCTGCAAGCAATATAAATTGTGGCTGAATGTTATAAGAGAAACTTCATTAAGCAGATTTCTAGCAATAAAATACTTCAAAATACTTAATGTTTCATCCTTGAGCAAATTTAATTGATTGGAATTTAATGTTTAGTACTGTACAATCCTTTGTTGTGCTACTGTGATTTAACAAAATGTGTTCCTACTTCAGCTTTTTCTTTTGATCTTGTTTTTCTTCTTCTTTTTCTCTCTTTGAGCACCGAAAGGAGTAACCTATCGAGCTTTTGATGGAGGATGTTATAAATGAAAATTTAGTAACCATTCCATCAGCTTTGTAACCTGGGAAAAGTGATGTGTGCATGGTAGAGGGAAGGTGTGAAGAGTCACTGAAATTTGTCACTGTGAAAGAGAGCTTCCACCATGATTTACTCCCATTTCAATTAATGGTTTTCACCTAGTACCGTGTAGATGTAATGTAGGTATTTTGAAGTTTTGAAACAGAAGTGTTAGAAATATTTGATCTACTAATTTTCATGCACAGATGCCAATATATAAGATAAATAATAAAATTAATAAGAGTGAAAATGAGGTATTTGCAGTTATAGGAAATATCATTCTTTAAATATACCTCTGACATATCTGTACTCCAACTGTCTACTGTAGAAATAATTATTATTACAGTACCTTTTCCCCCATTAAATACCATCATTGTGATTGGGCAGCTTTTGTTATGCTTCTTGATTCTTCATAGTCTTAGAGGATCTTTGTCATGATTTTGGGGTTTGTAACTCTGACAACAGTTTTCTTACTTTGCAAGGAATTACAGAATAGTTTATGAATGACAGATACAAAGTTACTTAATAGAAAGCTGTCTGGAAATGCGTGAAATAGTCTTGTAGTGGTGTTGGCACTGTGGGCATCTGTAGTTCTTGATCAAATTGGGGTGAGGTGAAAGGTCTAGGAAAAGAATTGACTTCAGAGAATAAGGAGTAGCTAAAGAGGAAGGCAGGCATTCAGCAACTCATCAGTCCAGTTGTCTACAAAGAACGGACTAAATTTTCATGGCTCTGGTTTTATTTATGTCATTACTCAATTTGGGCAACTAAAATTACTGAGGGGGAAAAAAGTAACTTGAATAAAATAAGAATAAAGAAGAATTAAATATCTACCTCTTAGTACTGATCATAAGCATCCATTTTTGTTTTATTAATTGTAATTGGTTTTTATTGGTATATGCAGCTATAACTGGTGTTTCTCATTTAAAGCATTTTCCAGGCCAATCATAAATTATGAGTAAAAGTTTGTTCCAATGCGAATTAAGTGAAAAACAAAACAAAAACACTGCAGTGTTCTATTGCTGTATGATTTCTATCACATGCATAGTTTGAAAATCATTCTTGAATGTGTTTGTTCTTGTATTATCAAGAGGTTGTATTGCATTATTATCTCTGATCATATTCTAAAACATTTAACCTGTGAGCACACATCACTTAACCAGTTACAAAGAGAGATAAAGGAATCTATAAATTTTACATTTACAAGATCCTGCAACGAAGGCATTGTAAGTTACTCTTTCTGGGCACCGCAGGTTCAAGCAGCACTGATGTTAAAGAAAACCGCAACATGGACAACGTTCCCCCCAAGGACGGCGGTGGGCAAGGTGCTGGGGAGGGAACACAACTCTCCAATGGTGGTGGCAGCAGCAGCAGAAAGCGTCCTTTGGAGGAGGGCAACAATGGCCACTCCAAATTTCGCCCGAAGAAGAGGAAGAAAATGCCTGGCCCCGTTCTGCCAAAGAATGCCCTGATGCAACTCAATGAGATTAAACCTGGTTTACAGTACAAACTCCTCTCCCAGACGGGGCCAGTCCATGCCCCTATGTTTGTGATGGCAGTTGAAGTCAACGGGCAGGTATTTGAAGGGTCTGGCCCAACAAAAAAGAAAGCCAAGCTTCATGCTGCTGAGAAGGCTCTGAGGTCGTTTGTCCAGTTTCCAAACGCCTCAGAAGCCCACCTTGCAATGGGGAGGACTCTCTCAGTCAACACGGATTTCACCTCCGACCAAGCAGACTTCCCTGACACCCTTTTCAATGGGTTTGAGACACCAGTCCCTTCTGATGCTTCCTTTTACCTGGGGTCCAATGGGGATGGGTCCTATAGCTCTGGTGGGGACTACAGTTTGCCGTCGGCGGCTGTAACCAGCGGCCTTTCGCAGTCGCCTCTCCCCATGCCATCAGCCTACCCCTCTGCCAGCGGGAAGAATCCCGTCATGATCCTCAACGAGCTGCGTCCAGGGCTGAAGTACGAGTTTCTCTCGGAGAGTGGGGAGAGCCACGCCAAAAACTTTGTCATGGCTGTGGCAGTGGATGGTCAGACTTTTGAAGGCTCAGGAAGGAATAAAAAGCTGGCAAAAGCTCGGGCTGCTCAGTCAGCCCTGGCATCCTTGTTTAACATGCAGCTGGACCAGACCCCATCTCGACAGCCCATTCCCAGCGAGGGGCTCCAGTTACACTTGCCACAGGTGAGAAGCCCTTTGGGTTTTGTTGATGTCTTTGGGCAATGACCAAGAGTAGCCAAGTTATGCATATCGAGTCAGCTTGAACAGCATTTCTGCTGTTTATTCTGCTTCTGTAGATGTGTGTGTGCTTGTATGTCTATGTGTTTTAAGTGACTTATCCACTTATGGCTTCTGACAATTGTATGAACTCTTTGTATTCTACTGGACAGAAAGGAGGCTTTGTTGCTGATGCTTTCAGCCTTGATCATGTCACATCAAAGAGCACTAAGCCCAGTGCAGTGCCTGCTTAGATTATGGTTTGTGCTGAGAAAATGGTTGAATCTTGTCTTGTGAAGTGGAGGTCAAGTCAACTTTACTTCTTTAAGTAAAGTTATTTGATAGACCAGTTTTTAGCAGAGAAGAAAACTGTTCTCTTGCACAAACTGAGAGTTGTTGGCAGTAACAGAACTGTGTAACGGAAGCCACGGACAGGGTATGAGCCTGATGCAGCTGCTGTGTATTTACAGGATCTAAATAAACGACACGCTTGCAGTGTATGTGTGCAAAATGTGTGGTAAAGTAACTGTCATATAAAGGATTGTGCTCTGATCAAATTAGTTAATATGTACATGTAAGTTACTTAGGCACCTAAATCTGGCTGAGAAATACTTTAAGTCAAATAATTAATGAACCAGGGAAAGTATCAAACATACTGTCCCTGGCAGTGTCCAAAAAAGCATGTAGACGTGACATTTTGGGACATGGTTTAGTGGTCATAGTTGTGTTGGGCTGACAGTTGTCTTGATGATCTAAGAGATCTTTTCCAACCTTAATGTTTCTGTGATTCTATACCAGATATAGACTAGAAATTTGAAGTAGCTAGAATGAGGTGATTAAAAAAAACTTAATGAAGAAACATTCTGCCTTATTTGCTTGTGTATGTTTCTCCCCAAAGTCCAGTAAATATTGTTTGACTCTCCTCTTTCTACTATGTCTTTTGGATCTTTTTAATGGTATTATATGCCTGTCTAAATTCAAATACTTGCCTTTGACTGCTTCCCATCCCTATCTCCTCATTATGAGAATTTCTATGACTTTCTTAGTTTAGATTGGCTTAGACTTCATTAAAATTTTAAGATACTGGTCTGATTTGATACTGTGAAATTGAAGAGCAGGTAAGTAGGTTGATAAGTAGATGATGTGATTGTTTTAAGAATGTTGTTTTCCCAAAAGACAGGGACAATGTAAATAGTTTAGAAATTCCCGTGTACTTTATTGTTTAATGTTCCACAAATATTGCATTACTGATGAATAGTTCCTTCATTTTCAAACCTAGGACCATGCTATTTCAGGTAGTCATGGTTTCTTTAGTAGATTCAGTAATACAGACTGTGTTCTCTGCTGTGCTTTAAGGAGCAAATTTGGCCCCAGACTCCAAAAATATTTCCCTGCCAGCAATTTGTGCATTGTTAGTTCTTGAATAGTAAAATGGTCAAAGCTGGAACTGGAATGAAGAAGTAGCAATGAAGCTGGTGAGGGGTTTGGAACACAAGCCCTATGAGGAGAGGCTGAGGGAGCTGGGGTTGCTTAGCCTGGAGAAGAGGAGACTCAGGGGTGACCTTACTGCTCTCTACAGCTACCTGAAGGGAGGTTGTAGACAGGCAGATGTTGGTCTCTTCTCCCAGGCAGCCAGCACCAGAACAAGAGGACACAGTCTCAAGCTGCACCAGGGGAGGTTTAGGCTGGATGTTAGGAAGAAGTTCTATACAGAGAGAGTGATTGCCTATTGGAATGTGCTGCCCGGGGAGGTGGTGGAGTCACCTTCATTAGAGGTGTTCAGGAGGAGACTTGATGGGGTGCTTGGTGCCATGGTTTAGTTGTTTAGGTGGATTGGATTGGTTGATAGGTTGGACATGATGATCTTGAAGGTCTCTTCCAACCTGGTTTATTCTAGTCTATTCTAAGTAGGAAAGAGCAAACAGTGTGACATGGAAGAGGTGTCATTCTAAGAGGATAAAGTGGTTCCTCTGCCCAGCAGCCTGGTAAATGACAGCTTATACAGCCTCTTTAAGGGACTTTGATGGAGCACTGGGCAGTGCTGTAAGAAATGGCTTCCATCTGATGGTAGCTACCTGCTGGTGTGGGGGACCTTTTAGGCCACTGATGGCCTCTGTTAGGAAAACCTCCATATAAGGTTTATAATCATATTTCCAGATTTCCTCATGCTATTTACTTAAAAAGATAGCTGATGGAAAGAGGTGGAAATGAGAGAATTAGAATTGCAAATACTGGAGGTTAAATGCAGAGTTACTTAGATTACTGAAAGTTGAGAGAAAGCAACGTGAGCTACACAAATAGGCAGTGTAGCTGCAGCTGAAATTGATTTTTAAAAAACCCACTGGAGGGATTACTTTTAATCATTCACCTAATTTTATTGCAAATCCAATTTATCCTGTGTATCATTGTGGACAGACATTGAAACAAAATGTTGAGCTGGTCTAGTGGAAGGTGTCTCTGCCCATGGCATGGGGTTGGAACTAGGTATCTTTGAGGGCCCTTTCAACCTAAACCATTCTATGAATCTGTGAAGACTACTGCAATGGCTGCTTTTACTAGGAGTGCTGTGTCAATCCTAGTTAAGCCTGGGGCAACTAGAAGTATTCAAATATAAAAATGATATACAAAATAATAATGCAAATGATCTGACTTCTAGGAGAGCTGCTTCTGCAGAGGTACTGAAAATCTGTAGGTAGTTTATTACAATGGACAGGAGAATGATAATGTAACATTCATATCTAGGGAAAACATAATACTGAATGTATTTCTGGGAATTAAGTAGATATTGGAATAATTGCTGTGGTATTGGAAGAAATGTAAAAAAATGCATCTGCTTGTGGAGTGGGAGTCTCTACAGCCAGACAGGAATTTCTTTAAGTACAGGAAATTTTGAAGCATTAGGAAATAGTTACCCTGTTTAATTAGCGTGGATTCATGTCCACCTTCTCTTGTCACTGTCAGGGGATAGGTAATGATCCTGGTTGACCTTGATTTTACTGTGGGCACTGCCATTGCTTATCAGCTTGTGGAAGTGCACAAAACTAAAAGTGGTAAGAAAGCAAGCTGAGGGAGAACATTTGTGTGTGACAATGATCACTGGAGGTCCAAGGAGAGCACAAATGTTGGGAGGTCCTTGGTCAGTTCCACAGTGAGATCTGGGTGCTGTTAGCCCATGCAGTTCCCCTGTTCCCACTGCCTTTGATTCCACCATGCAGGTCATCAGCGACATTCATCTGGGGTGGTCTGTGTGGCTTGCCAGGGTCTTGTTCAGATCCATACATACCTGAATTTCTTCAGCTTCAGAATATTTTAAAACGTGGATGGTCAGAAGGGTTCTGCTACAGCATTGCTGCAAGATGGATATTAACAAAAATCCATCTGTACCTGTAGAGATGAAGTGGATTCACTATAACTTCATCAGAGAAAGGAACAATGCACCCAGAATAACTTTGAGCTCATGCCTCAGTGAGCAAACCGTCAGCTATTTTAGGTCTTTCTTTTTTAGAATTTCCCAACTTTGAATAATGATATAATGCAGGAGTGAGGGTAGAGAATCTGTGTGTCAGATGTTAGGGCAGTCACTGGGAAGGTGAGACATGACCTCAATTTCTGTTCCAATTAATATTTATTTGTACCAAAGGAAATAAAATCAGAAGAAGTGCAAGATCCCTGCCCAGGCCAATCGGTGGCCTGGGCTTGTTGGGGAAACAGCTTCAAGTCCTTGGTTTTGATATGGGGACAGCAAGGACATCATTTTAGTGTAGTAAGCCTTGTTCTGGGCACTGTAGTGGTCTGTTTCTAGCCTGTCTTATTCCCATCTGTTCCATGCTCTTAGTGCCTCTTAACTGTCAGAATGTAAAATAGACCACCTTGGAGAAAAGGATAATTCTTCTAATGTATCAAGCAAGTATTTTGAAAACAGACCAAAATCTTAGTAACTAAATCTGTAGACATTTAATAGTGTTTATTTCTCACCACCCACCTGTTGTCATGCAATTTGGTATTTAATGGAATTAAAAAATCATTAATATATCTGCTTGTTTTCTGGCAGAGATTTCTGCCTCCCTCTCCCTCCCTACAGTTTCTCACATATTGTTTGCATCTCCAGCGGTCATTTGTCTCGCTTGAGTTCTGCTTAGTCCTTCTTATCAGCTCTCCCCAGTGTCTGGTTTCATGTTCATTCAAGCATTTTCAGGTTTCCTTGCCAGCAGCTTAGTTCCACGCTGTTTGAGATGCAGATGCAGCTCCATCTCATCCTTCTGTGCCAGCTTTTAATCTTCCCAGAGGGACTTGCCATGTTCTCACGTGTATACCAACACCAGTTTGCTCTGCTTTGCTTATTACAAAATAATGGTTTTGGGAAAAGCTAACGTGTCCACCCTGTATGCAAGCATCCTACCCGACTGCTGTTCGTATAGTCTTTGGCCAGCAGGTAAGTTGGCCATGGATTTCTTCCCAGAAACATCTGGCAGCTTCATTTCTTGCCTCTTGGTGAGAACCTTCCCAAGCCAGCCCTGGATCTCCCAGGGAATGGGAATGGCATGTCTCTGTAGATTAGCCTGTTTGACCAAGTAGGTTGAGGATCTGTGTGGTGAATTATCCATGCTCGATGATTTTGGCAGGAGCATACCTCTGTGTTCACCCTTGGCAGATGGTTGGTTTTAGTTCAACATTTTGGAATTAACATTTCTGGTATGTGCAGAACTTGTGCTTTGGTGAAGCTCAGCATTGGAGAAGATTTCCTTCAGGGAGAAGGGGTGACCCTTACTGTTTATTACCTGGATGGCAAGCCTTTCTGGCAGGCTTTGAAGCCTCTCTGCAGCATGTATTTTTTGTGTGGATCAGATCTATCCCTACTTGGAAAAGCTTGTTTCACTGATTTATTCCAGCATAATGTCATTCAGCACAATTTTACATTACCTGGTATCTTGTCAGCTGCCAGCTGTGTTGTCCCATATCTTGTTGTAAGGTACAAGATACATATTACAGAAATGAGAGCATAGAACTTAGAATCATAGAGTGCTTTGGGTTGGAAGGGACCTTTATCTAGCCCAACCCACCTGCAGCAACCAGAGACAACATCAACTACATCAGGTTGCTCAGAGCCCTGTCTGACATGAATTTGAATGTTTCCAGGGATGGGGCTTCTACCACCTCTCTGGGCAACCTGTACTTGTGCTTCACCACTCTCATTGTAAAAAATGTCTTCCCTGTACCTAGTCTGAATCTCCTCTCTTTTGTTTAAAACCATCACCCCCTGTACTGTTGCAGCAGGCCCTTCTGAAAAGATTGCCCCCATCTTTCTTATAGGCCCCCTTTAAGTACTGGAACGCCACAATAAGGTTTCCAACTTGCAAATGGAAACCAGCATTCATAATTATGCAGTGGGGCTATGGATAAGACACTGGAATGGGGCTCTGCCATGATCTACCCACAGTTTCAGGGAGGTTAATAATTTTAAGCCTTTTGTGTATTAATCTTTCGTTTCTAAACCCAAGGTGCTAATGGAACTGTTGCTCTTTGTTTTGTTGTTGTGGGGTGTTTTGTGTGTGTGTGCATATTATCTTAAAGTTCAGCTTTCTGCATTTAGGTAAGTACAGGCACAGTTAAATGCAGATTTTATGCTCTGTGGTCATGCTGCTGTCAGAGCACTGATTGTAAACCAGTTCTGGGTCTGGGAGCCACATTTGTAGCCTCAGCAAAATTGTGTCCTGAAAAATGTCTCCATCTGTTGATAATAGTTTCTGGGTTGCAATCCATTCAGTTGCATCAAGAAAATTTTTATTTGCAATGTTGAGAGTCTTCTGATTCTGCAAGTTGTGCAGCTGCAAAACATGGACCAACACTTGGTGCAAATGTGACCTCAATCACCACTGTCTGCCGGTTGCTGTCTCTAGCCAGATTCTGGAAAAAAAGCTGTTGAGTTCTGAAATCATGACACATGAACTTTAATTATTGCTTCCTTGTCTGCTAAAGCTTTTCCAGAAGGAAGTTAACACTGAGAGTTCCTCCACATTATTTCTAGGCTGTCAGTATGAAGAAAATGGTGAATTAGGCTGAGAGTCTTCAAACCCTCTTTCTTTTGACTCTCATAGTCTGGTTTTAGAACTCATTTTGTTCAAGAGTTTGTTCTATTTCAAGTGGGTGTCCTGAAGCTGCTGCCTGTCAGTCTTGTTGATTTGTCTTGGGTCCTCTGAAAGTATAAGCATGGTGATGTTTTGTTACTTAACAGCCCAAAGCCAGTTTGTAAGAAGATCAGTCTCAGCCACAAGTGTCCTTTTGGGCTTGATGTAGTTGCTTACATTTGTGTTTAGCATCACTTTGGATGCTCCTGGGTATCTGAGATGATCTGCATAGTGCTGGCAGGTATGACACAGGACCTGTGTCCTTCTGGTGGGTTAACCTGTTGGCCAAGCAGTTACCCCAGAATATCTCAAATACTGCTGGATACCAACACATGGACAGCTGGATCAAGTTCTTTACACCTGATGCTCTGAGATAGGGGCTGAGCTTGCTCCTTGTCTGCTCTTTTGCTGCAAGTGCTGGTGGAAGATGGGTGGGGTCTGTCTGCCCTGTCTCTCCTGCCAGCCTGCTGACTGCTCATCATGGCATCTAGCTTTTATCTTGCCTTTCTGAGCTGCTCCCTTGGGAACAACCAGCTGTACTAGCCATGCTGTTGCATGGGTTGCTGTGATTTGCAGTTTCTTTTCATGTGGAGATTTTTTCTTGACTCATCTGTGATGTTCTCCTTCCCCTCTACTCTGCACTGGTGAGGCCGCATCTGGAATACACAGTCCAGTTCTGGGCCACTCAGTTCAAGAAAGACAGTGAGCTACTTGAAAGAGTCCAGCACAGAACCGTGAGGATGACTAAGGGAGTGGAACATCTTCTGTATGAGTAGAAACTGAGGGAGCTGAGGGCTCTTTAGCTTGGAGGAGACTGAGAGGTGACCTCATCAGTGTTTATAAATATGTAAAGGGTGAGTTCTGAGAAGATGGAGCCAGGCTCTTCTTGGTGGTGCCCAGTGACAGGACAAGGGGCAATGGCTGGAAGATGAGGCATAGGAAGCTTCACATAAATATGAGGAATATCTTTTTCACTGTGAAGGTGACAGAGCCCTGGAATAGGCTGCCCAGGGAGGTTGTGGAGTCTCCCTATCTGGAGATATTAAAAACTCACCTGGATGCACTCCTGTGTAATCTGGTCTAGGTGTTCCTGCTCTGGCAGGAGGGTTGGAGTAGGTGATCTTTCAAGGTCCCTTCCAGCCCCTGAAATTCTGTGATTCTGTGATTCATCTCTTCCAGCTGTTACAGTTTCAGCTGCCTTATAAATGGCAGGTAAGATTAGCTGTGGTGTTGAATGGAACCATTGTCCAGCAAGAGCAGGGCTGGTATTTTGAAGTTTTGCCTAATATTAGAAGTTAGCTCCATTTACATCATGACTGTATTGCTTGCTAACCCTGCTGGCAAGACACCGAGGGTGAGACTGTCATTGTTCAGGCTTTTCTGAAGGCAGAGATAAATCCTAATTTTGAGATAGTTTATTTTGGGTTATGAATTGACATTTTCTTCTCCTGAATTTGTATATGTCTTGTAAAAACAACAAAAAAGAAAGTGTTTAAGCGATGTTGAAAACCGATTTGTTCTTTTCTTGTGTAAAGGCTAGATAGTGATGTTGTTTTGAGGAGCCTGGGTGTTATACTTCAATCTTTTTGTCAGGTCCAGCGTGGAGGATATGAAATGATGTGTTTTGAGGTTTGCGCATGAAAGTGTAGACTTATTTGTCCATCCAGTTGTTCTCCTAAGCCTCAAATGTTCATAATGATCATGAGCATTGGTGCTTGGCTTAGGGCTGTCTGACCCTGGTTTTGTAGATGTGAAACATACAGCTCTGCTTAGGGCTGCAAATGCTCAGAATGCCTGAGGTCTGGATCTAATCACCTCCTTGACATACTGCTGATGTTCGCTTTTAAAGCGAACAACAAAAACTACTTTAATTTGTGTCAAATAATTTGAAAGTGCAAATCTTTATAATCTAATGCTGCTGTAATTTTTAAATTGTTTGATTTTCTAATGTGCATTTCTGTCTGATTCTACAGGTTTTGGCTGATTCTGTTGCACGCTTGGTTGTAGACAAATTCAGTGACTTGACGGAAAATTTCACATCTCCACATGCAAGAAGAAAAGTCCTTGCTGGAGTCGTCATGACAACAGGTGAAATAAAAAAGTGCCATTTTAATACAAGAGCTTAAATATGGGCACTTTGTTTGCATTTGAGGAAACTTTTTTCAGTCAGCCAGTACTGAAATATAATTTTACTGTTTAATCTTCAAGGTGCACTAAATATGTCAATTAGATCTTGGCTAAAAATAATGTCAGGAAAGTGAGACCTGTAAATATTTCTATTTCCAGAGAGTTCCTGTCTTCTATCTGATGGAAACATCTGAGATAACTCATGGTCTACAAAATACATGTACCTTTTAAAATTAACCATGCAACTTTTTGAAAGTAAATCTAAAATAATTTCACCACATCAGTCACACAGATGGCATTCTTGGGTTTTGGCATATTATGTAAGAAGCTATGCTTGCTTTCTAAGCTTCTAAGGTTTTATTTGATAGAGTTATTCTTGCTATATTTTATTCTTAGTGCTTCGTGTCTCAATCATTTTAGTAAAAATATCTGAAGGAAGTAGCTTATGTTCTGGCAGCTGCCACTTGTGTGCTTGTACAAGCAGCAGTAATATTGTGGTTTTCTGGTTGCTGGCATGAAATCTGTGCTCTGCCAGATCACCCAAAACAGTGAAATTCTGCCCTAAGCTGATCTACAACCACACTGCTGTTTAGTTTTCCTCACGTTAGAATTCTTTTGGTCTTCAAACCATCCAAACCCTTAATGGCATATCAGTTTGGGGGATATCAATTTTGGGGCTCTCATGAGCTATCTCCACTTAGCTGTATGAATCGGATGGAGATCAGTGATAAATGTGCAGCCTCCCGTTGTTGATTTTAGCAGCACCAGCCCTTTCCTCCCGTGGGGATGTTTGTAGGAGCCTCCTCCAAAGAACAAAGAGGTCTGAGATGCTGGTTAGGGCAGATGCTAACTGCGTGCTCTAGGGACAGGCAGTGTGATAAGAGGGATGTGACAAGGAGACAATGCGGCCCAAAGTCTGTCAGAAGACATTAGTGATGGGCTGACTCTGGCCAGCAGTCAAACACCCACCCAGCCTTTTGCTTGCTGCTTTCTCCTGGGGCTTGGGGAAACAATGGAAGGAGGTCGAGAAGACTACTAGGTAGCCGAGAGCTGTAGCCTTGAAGATCTTCTCTTCTTTCCCCTGAGCTTTTATTGCTGAGTGCAACCCTTGTGGTTTGGGATATCTCTTGGTTACTATCTCTCAGCTGTCATGGCTGTGTCCCCTCCCAGTCTCTTGTCTACCCTCAGCACACTGGCCTTTGGGAGCTTTGGAGAGAGAGCATTGATGCTCCTCAAGTGCTGCTCAGTGACAACCAAAACATTGATGATTATTAACACACCACTTTAACCTCAGATGCAAAGCACTGTGATGAACATGCTGTAGTTTAATGTATTTTGTGATACCTAACAACTTTAATTACAATTAGAGTCCTGTGTCCACAATTCCCAGAGTAGCCATGTAATCAAGGAGCTAAGACTTAACTAACATGTAAATACAGGTTGCTTAACTGAAGGAAGAGCTTTACATGGAATTAAAAAATGTCTTTTCATGGGTACCTGTGGGGGAACCCCTGAAATTAGATGACTCCATTGTGCAGCCTTGTGAAGTGGCTTCCTGCTTCTCCTCCATGCATTTCTCCAGCCCTGTGAGCATGAGGGGCAGCTGGGCTCAGGTTCATGTTTTAAGGCCCTATATTTTATCAAGAGCAAGAGCTCAAACAGTCCATGTTTCAATTACCTCTCTACCCAATTTCCAACTATCTTGCCCTTATATGGGCACTGCCATTATGCAGCCAGGTGGCTATGGGAGTATCCTCAACACTAGATGCTTGGAGTGCATTGAAAGTGGTTTTCCCGCTTTTCCATACCACAGCAACTATTTTGTGGAGGAAGACAGCAGAAAGTTTTTAGCAGGGCTTGACTGCTGTTTGCCTCTACTCAGGAGGCCTTGAGAACTTCAGGGGAATTACTGTGGCTTGGTGGGGATTTTTTTGACAAGTCTTTGCTAGAGGGATGAAACATTTTAACCTGTCTTTGTGAATTTTTCATGCAGCTGACCTTTGGAGGTTTGGGGTTTTTTTGTGATAAAGACAGTTCTTTGTGTAGAAAACCCCAAAAATATTTCAAATTCTATTGGATGGAATGATTTAATATGAAGAAACACACTTGCAGATCCATAATACTGATGATAAGCTTTACAGTGATTTAAGCATTTAAACTTCTTCATTTCTTAGTCCTGTCTTTCCTGTTGTTGGCTTAATACTCTTCCATAATGTGTTGCTGCTTTAATAAATCAGTGCCTTTCAAATATTTAAAGCTGCTGTGAATATCTGCATAGGTGGTCAGAAGGTACGTGCAGGCTGCCTGGGGCTAAAGATGAAAGCACTGCCTTTCAAACTCAGGCTTTTATAAGTCTTCCTGAAGCAGCAGTTTTTCCCTGAAGGTTTTCAATTTCTGGCTTGTCTGAACTCTAGCATGAAGAACTGACAAGAACCATAGACCATGCTGGGACCAGCAGGGTGTGGCTGACTGAAGCTTTTGCTTTAAATAATCAGAAGAAAAAAAAATAATAAAAAAATTAAAAAAAAAAAAAGAAAAGAAACAAAATGAAAAGGAGCCTTTTTTGTGTTCTGTAAAGCTACTTGCTAGACTATTTGTGATTTTAATTGCATCCTCTTCCTGGAATTTCTGTTTTGCAGGTACAGATGTGAAAGATGCCCTGGTAATAAGTGTTTCTACAGGAACAAAATGCATCAATGGTGAATACATGAGTGACCGTGGTCTTGCATTAAATGATTGCCATGCAGAAATTGTATCTCGTCGGTGCCTGCTTAAATTTCTGTATACACAACTTGAGCTTTATCTAAGGTAAGCTAGAGGGAAAAGGAAGATGAGCTGATCACATAGAGCTGAAAAGGTGTCTGTCTAAAACATCAGTCTTAATTGTTTCAGTGTGAAATACTTGCCCTGTTACATTAGGATGTTTACTTCAGAACTTAGGCTGACTTTAATAAAAGGTGTATTCAGGTGTGTGTCACAGTCTGGAGAGGGGAGGACAGAAAGATTAATTTGCAATAATGTTGTAAACTGTAAGCATGTAAATCAGCATAATTTGAAGTGGGCTAAAGGGTGATGATGTTTCATTTGCTGCTAAGTGTCCAAAAGCTCTTGATGTATGTCAGTGGCCTTGTCTCAATGGTTTTTCAGTTTTGTTAATTGTAATAACTGTTAGGTTTATGGTACAAAATTTCCAGACATCCTGTGTTTGGTTTTTAATGCCTGTTAAGAGTACCTAGCTTATGGTTATTTACATGTTAATGTCAGTTTTGACCCTAACTTTATTTTCTGTTTCAGCAATAAAGAAGATCAGCAAAAATCCATTTTTATCAAATCGGAACGAGGCGGGTTTAAGCTGAAGGAGAATGTGCAGTTCCATCTCTATATCAGCACTTCTCCTTGTGGCGATGCTAGGATTTTCTCACCCCATGAAGCAGCGCAAGAGGGTATGGCAGCAGGTTGTAACTCAAGCAAGGGAGTTTGAAGCATTCTTTGAGCATGTACAAGTGGCACAGTTAAAAATTAGGTGTCTTCTTTCCTTTTAGTGTAGATGTGTGTTAGACAAAGATCTCTTCACAAAAAATCTGAGCTGTTCTTCCTCTGTGGTAGAAGTTAAGTATAAACTGATCCACCATGTGGTCTTGAAGAGGCTGAATGCTAGCCAAGATAAGCCAGTGAGTCAGCAAGTATTTGTACAGAACTAACCAAACTGTTTCACTGTTTCCATCTCTTAACGGTAGTTGTCTGCCTGCCCCTTTCCTGATCTGTCCATTAACTTCATCCTAACGCTGTGACGCACAGAACAGAATTGAAGAGCTACCTGCTGTGTACTGCTCCTCTGTGGAAGGCTTGGTTTAATTGCAAGTGTGTTTCAGAGGCCAGCATTTGTGAGGGATGTCTGATGCTGTAGCTGACTTGCAAGGAACAATAGAAATTGTTACACAGGCAAATGCCTTTAATCAACTCCTCTTATTGTAATCCTGTCTGTAAGACACTTTGAGAATGTTTCTTGGCTGGTTCTAAGTGATTTTTGTCATTTAGATCAAGGCGACAGGCATCCGAACCGCAAAGCGAGGGGACAGCTACGGACAAAAATAGAATCTGGGGAAGGGACCATCCCCGTGCGCTCCACTACAACTATCCAGACGTGGGATGGTGTACTGCAAGGAGAAAGGCTACTTACCATGTCCTGCAGTGACAAGATAGCGAGGTGAGATAGCAAGTGGTTGGTTTCTTTGCTATTGCTTCTTATTGCTGAACAAGAAAGGAGGGTTGCATGATACCTGCAGTGAACGTGCAGGTTATTGACTGGCTTATTTCATTGCTTAGATGTAGCATGCGGGTGGCTGCAACTCCAGTGACAAAGCTCTGATTCTTCACCTGCAATTGGTGTCAGACCTTCTGCTGGCTTCAGAGGCAAGGTGAAATCATTGTCTATCATTCCAAGTCATGACAGCTTTGTTTTGTATTTTTATCACTGAGAAATAGTAGAGGGATTATTATTTTTTTATTTTATTGTTATTTCCCTAAAGCTATATAGCATTAGCAGAAAAGTGTAATAAATACATTGCATTAGTTGTACTTGGGTAACATCCTCAGACGGCACACATCCTTATCCCATCGTTGGAAATGTTCAGCAGGAGGTTGGATGGGGCTTTGAACAACCTTGTCTAGTGGAAGATATCTCTGCCCGTGGCAGGGAAGTTGGACTAGATGATGTTTTAAAGGTTCCTTCTAACCCAAAGCAGTCTATGATTCTGTGATATCAAGGATACATACATTTTCCACAGGCAGATTTATATTTGTGTTACTTAGTACAGGGGAAAAAATGTTCCCATAAAAATACCCTGTGATGGCTGGGTACTTCTGATTGTTACTCTTGTTTAAATATTTGTACTGTAATTAAATATTTTGCTTTCAATACTGGTGCTTTTATTTATACTTTTATCCAATTCCATTTTCATTGTCCTATTTGACAGAGACTTTTCCAAAATCATAAATGCACAAATGATTACCCCCCCCAGATAATATAGGAGCAGTATCCTTTAACAAATATTCAGAGACATGGGAGAGTTGCAGCATAATTTTTTGAAATGAGTCTGTTTGTAGCCTCTGTGTTCTTACAAAAAAGATGACAAATGCCAAATTTTGCAGCTAATGATATTTTAGTCATTTTTTAAATTAACATAACTCTGCTGTTTTGTCAAGTCACAGCCTGATTAAAAATTTGTTCTTGTGAATTGCACGCGTCAAATCAGAAATACAGGAGGAAGGTTATGTAATTTCTTTGTCCCTCCAGTCCTGTCTCAAGTGGAAGTTTAAATCCCCCTAACATAAATAGATGGGGCCTTTTGGAAACTAGGACAGTGGTTTGTTGAAAGGTAATTCTGCAAAAATGACATTTCAGTTTCTTTTATATTTTCAATAAATGTCATCAAATAAATTCTCCAGCTTCATTCCAGGCCTTCCCTCAACCACCTGACATGGTAACCGTGCCACATTCATTTGGCTTTTATCACATCATCATTGCTCTTAGTGCAAATTAAAAAAATGAAGACAGTTGCTGAGCTAGAACACATATGACTATTTTTGTTGATTTTGTATGATGCAGAACAGAATCCATCTCTCGCTTGCGTAGCTAGCTGTCACCTCTTCTTGGGGCTAATGGGAATAATTTTATTTGTGCCAGAGAAGGAAGCAAATAGAACCCTTTGACACAGAACAAAGACTGTATGACGGGTAAGGAGGCCCAAATTTCATACTATTATTTTTTTTCTTTTCCCCCTTTTTTTCTCCCCCACAATTCCCTGACACTTATGACCGTGTTTTGCCCACTTACATTTGAAAGAATGCATTGCTCCATGGTGTCTAGCAGTCAGTTCTCCAGTATACCTGAACCCTGACAATTTCCACTGATGTTTTGCAAAGGTTCACAGTCCCAGCCTGGAAAAAATGTGGATAAATTTGAGTTGCAAGGATTGCAACAAGCAGGAAAACTGCTTGTATTTGAACAGCCTCAACTGTGTTGGTTATGTATATAATCCAAGCTATTATTTCAAGCCTCTGAGCACTTTGTTGCTGTGTGCTGTTTAGCACCCACCTGAGCTTGGTAGGAACTTCCACCAAAAATTGCAGGGCCATGAGTGTGATACCATTGGGATCAGAAGCATTAGGACAGAGATTATCCTGGTGTGTTCGTGCCTGGCGGCCCTCCAGGATAGTGTTAGGGTGGTTTCTGTGACCAGTGTAACTGTTTTGAGACATTAATACACATGCATTTGTTTTAAATGTATCCTAACCTTTCATGGTACTTAATTACGTCTATTTTGGTCATCCTCTTTTTGATCCATTTTCCCATCAGCATGTATCCTAAGTTTTGGGCTTCAAATAAGTACTTAGCTTCTCATGAAACATTCCAGTTGTGGCTAATGCCTTACTCAGAAGAGCAACTCTTTTTTTTTTTTTTTTCCCCCCCACCATTTCATTGGTAGAGAGGCTGTTGGAATTGAGTAGAGCCAAGATACATTGGAACTGTGTGGTTGCCTGCCTAGATAGAGCTACAAGGGAAAAGATTCCCTTGTTTGTAATTGCAGGTCTGACCTCAGAATAAATAAAAAGATGTTTGTGAGGAGTGCTACTGTCAAAGATCATGAACTTCTTGCACTTACTGTGGGTTACTTAGTGCAGGTTTGCATCTTACTGGTCCTGGTACAGTACAGGCTGGGATAGTGAGATTGAGAGGAGCTCTGTGGAAAAGGACTCGGGGGTACTGGTGGATGAGAAGCTGGATGTGAACCAGCAATGTGCACTTGCAGCCCAGAAAGTCAATGGTATCTTGGGCTGCATCAAAAGAAGCAAGGCCAGCAGTTCAAGAGAGGAGATTCTGCCTCAACACAGGGAGAGTATGGACTTGCTGGAATGGGTCCAGAGAAGGGCCATGAAGATGATCAGAGGGCTGGAGCACCTCTCCTACAAAGACAGGCTGAGTGAGTTGGGGTTAAACTGATGCCTTCTCTTTGTGCTGTGTATCACCTTGCAGAACTGCAGAGCTAGCTGAAAGAGTATTGCATGCTGCAATTGATGTTGGGCCACAGGTATCCATCTGCACCAGGTACTCCAGCTTCCCTGGTGTCAGATGGCCAACACAGGGCTGGAGTTCAGCTCAACAATTGTGATTATACTTCACTGCCGAGTAAATCACCTTTAACTGTAATGAGATCTAGACCCTGTATGTGAATGCTGTCAGTCTGGACCTAAATCTTGTGGCTCATGCTTTATATCAATATAAAAGCCCATATCTTAAAAGTCAGTTTTACTTGGAAGTTTTTTAAATGTTGTGAAAGAAAATTCTTTGTAGCACTTGAAAACCAGAACAGTCAGAATATGTAAAGCACTGTCATAAGAGGTGTTGGGTTTATGCTCAGCTAAGACCAACATCTCAGTTTTTTCCAGAGAGAAGTTTTATGTTGGAGGGAGTCTTCCTGCTTGCTGAGGTGTTCTTCCCCTTTGGCAAATCTCTCACCTATGTACCTTACTTTAGGTATTTCAGTGTTGTCATTGATGTGATGCAGAGCTCCTGTATTCTGCTTATACTCATTCTTTAATGCTTTTCTCTGTTGCAAATAGGATGCCACTTTTGTGCTTTAATGGTGAGGAAAAGTACTGCATGGGTCTGATCTGCCTGGTAAGACTGAACCTAAGATCAGACCATTTTATGTGGGAGCTCTGCTTTTTTTGCCCGTGGCTGATGCAGGAGAGATGTCTTCCATTATCACTTTCTTGTGCCATCAAATGCTCCTGAATGAGTAGTATGTTGCAGCCAGGGTCTGTGTCCACTCTACTGCAGTGTGGAAAGGTTTTATAAACTACATCTAAGACTTGGAACGTTTGTGAGCTTGATTTTAGTCACTTCAGTTACTTAACCCTTTTCTGATACTATTTTAAATTTGAAGAAAAAAAAATCCTTTGCTTAATTGTTTCACTAGAAAGACAACACTGAAGTTTTCTGTAATCAATTTTTGAGGGTTTTCTGCTCTGCACCTCACTGTTTGTAGTGAAATACAGAGTTTGGCCCAGTAACTTCAAAAGAATTTGTCGTTTCAATACAATACACCAGGTTGAAAGAGACCTTCAAGATCATCGTGTCCAACCCATCAACCAATCCAACCCACCTAAACAACTAAACATGGCACCAAGCACCCCATCAAGTCTCCTCCTAAACACCTCCAATGAAGGTGACTCCACCACCTCCACGGGTAGCCGATTCCAATGGGCAATCACTCTCTCTGTATAGAACTTCTTCCTAACATCCAGCCTAAACCTGCCCTGGCGCAGCCTGAGACTGTGTCCTCTTGTTCTGGTACTGGCCAGCTGGGAGAAGAGACCAACCTCTGCCTGTCTACAACCTCCCTTCAGGTAGTTGTAGAGAGCAATAAGGTCACCCCTGAGTTTCCTCCAGGCTAAGCAACCCCAGCTCCCTCAGCCTTTCCTCATAGGGCTTGTGTTCCAAACCCCTCACCAACTTTGTTGCCCTTCTCTGGACACGTTCCAGCAAGACAACATCCTTCCTAAACTGAGGGACCCAGAACTGGACACAGTACTCAAGGTGTGGCCTAACCAGTGCAGTGTACAGGGGGAGAATGACCTCCCTGCTCCTGCTGGCCACACTGTTCCTGATGCAGGCCAGGATGCCATTGGCCTTCTTGGCTGCCTGGGCACACTGCAGGCTCATGTTCAGACTATAATCAACCAGTACCCCCAGGTCCCTCTCTGCCTGGCCACTCTTCCAGCCACTCTGACCCCAGCCTGTAGCACTGCCTGGGGTTGTTGTGGCCAATGTGCAGAACCCGGCACTTGGATGTGTTAAATCTCATGCCCTTGGATTCTGCCCATCTGTCCAGCCTGTCGAGGTCCCTCTGCAAAGCCTCTCTACCCTCCAGCAGATCAACTACTTTGTAAACTTTAGTACTAGATTGACTAGACTGACTGAATTTGTTGGCATGCATTCTGGCAATTTATGTTTATAGGTAAACTGGGAGAACAAAGCAGTTTTATTATTTCAGGGGGCAATGCCTGTGGCCTTTTGAAACCTGTTGTGTAGTATTGCAGTAGCTTCTTCTCAGTTTATATCTATCAAGTTGGCTTTTAGTGTGTGTGCTGATGGAAGTGAGAAATTACTGTTGGACAAAGTACAGTATAGAAAAGGAACAAGAAAGTCTCTGTGCAGTCCTTCCTCTTGATGCTTACAATCTGCAGAACCTCGTCTGGGTTTCATGTTTGTCTCTGTGTTACTGCCAGTTTCCGATACAAGTATATGTTTTTATAAATAAGCATATGTTCTTTTATTGTAACAATTAAAATTTAAAGCCAGTTTTATAAATCTTAACACTGTCCAACCCTGCATAATCAATATTAAGAGCTTGAGGCTTTCATTGTATGAATGTTTTCTGTAGTAAGCCAACTGCTCCAAATCCAGTGCTCAGATACCACAGTGGTAAACATGATGCAGCACACCCCAGCAGAATAGCAGGCATGTAGGCAATCATAGAGTAGCTCTTGTAAAACCAGTTCATGCAGTTCACCTTGCAGGATCTTGTTCAGGTGTTCACACTCTTAATCAAAAGAAGTTAAGTGAGACTAACTTCAGCTTTCTGTGCCAGAGAATGTCACCAAGTGTGGGAGGAAGCAGCAAAACACAAGCTCTGGAAATACCGAAGGCTGAAGGAAGGAAAAGCATTTGGCAAAGGTTCTATTTAGGGAGCTAGTGCTTGCCAGAGTAGTGCTTTGGCCTTTTAGAAATGTCCATCTGTCACTCAAGTACCATTTACAAGGAGTAAAATGTGCCTCACTGAAGAAAGCTAAGTTTGCATGTCTGCAAATTTTAGATACATCTTGAAAGACCACAACTTTCAATGCTTAGTGTTGAATTCTTTCCAGATGTTTCTTGCATAATATGTCTGTAGGAGCCCATATGCTTCTGTGTGCTTGATGTAGATAATACTGCAAATAACAAGAAAATGCTATTATGATTCATTTGGCCTTTGAAACACCTTTGTGCTTACAAAATTCTTGTCATGGTAAGATCCTTAGAATGACATCTTGGGAAGCAATAATTTGCACTCGATCTCTTTAATGTTTGGTTGCTGATTGCATTTTCCATGTTACACAGACTGTGCCTTTATTCAGTGTAAGATACACCTTTTCATCAGCACAGTATTTTTACTCATTCATTAGGGCCAGTCTTTTTTAATGACAGGTGAGTAAGATAAATCACTTTGCCTCTGTTTTCATCCTCACTGAAGATATGCCAAGAAATTGTTTCCTCAGATTACAATTTCTGTTTCACTCTTACTTTGAAACATTTTGCAGGTCTTGTAGCCAACACGTGTGGTTCTGTTTTTGCAGTAGCGAAGCAGTTTGTATGGTTTCTGGTTTGAACTGATGGTGATGTGTAGCCCTGACATCCCAACATAAGCTGCAAGAAACATTGTTAGCAACATCCAGGTTTGCTGTCTTCCTAGGGGAGCCTTGCATACCACTTGAGGATGGGCCCTCAAATAAGGACAGCCATTCTATATACGCACAAGAGCTTCCGTAGTTCTCATCTGTTTTATTCAAGCACCAAAAGAAACTTTTCTGCTGCTTGTGTCTGGGTGTTGCAGTTGTACTCAAATATCCTATTTTAATGGTGCCAAGCTGTTTGCAAGTACTCTCCAAGGACAAGGACAGTGAACAGACCCCGCAGGAGACTTTAAGGATTTTGAAAGTACTTTGTATAGATGTTACATACAGATTGAGAGCCCAAGCTTGATGTAATCAACCCAGCTACAAAAAAGTATTTTTCTCCTCTGTGTGCTATATCCCTGTGGTGCAGACAGGGATTTATGATTGGAGTCTGTGAAACAGCTAAAGTGAGCAAAGAGTGCATGCACTCTGCATATTTTCAGTTTTCTCCCTGCCTATGAATATTGCAAGTGACTTCATATGTCATTTCTGGCAGCAGGATGTGGACAGTTTGGCAAGGGTGTCAAGGACCAGCTTTCCTTTATGGTGATAAGGTGCTGAAGTCTTGCAGGACAGTTCTTCTTGTGTTCTGGGAAGGATGGTTTGCCCACTGCTAGGTATCTTTTGGAGGCGTCATCTGCTGTTTCTGACTGAGGATCTCATGGTTTAGCTTTCTTCACTTGCATGATCCTGTCTGTCTCTGGCATTAGGGTGCTGGAAAATGCATCAGCAGCCATGTTAGTGAGGAAGCTAAATGATGGAGTCTGCTGCTGTAGTGGATGCTGACAGTAGACCAGTTGCTATAGAGCATCTTACTGATTGCTAAAATTCTGGCGGGTGTCACAGCTATGCTAACATAGTCATGTGCTGGTTAAGGGGAAGATTTGAAAGTTTGGTCTGTTGTGATTGGTTGCTGCTATATCTGGCAGATGTTATTTGTTCCATTAAAAAGAAAGTGTTTTTTGTGTTTGTTTTGTTTTGTTTTTCCCTCCCTCTTAGGTGGAACGTATTGGGTATTCAAGGAGCCTTACTTAGCCTCTTTGTGGAGCCAATTTACTTCTCTAGCATCATCTTGGGCAGTTTATATCATGGGGATCATCTATCCAGAGCCGTATACCAGAGGATAGCAGAGATAGAAGATCTACCACCTCTTTATACACTCAACAGACCTTTACTTAGTGGCAAGTATCTAATGGAGAAGGCCGTGCCGGTAACTAAGTCTGTTCCACTAGCAATGTGATTTTGCAGTTCTCAAAGCCTTTCAAATTATGTACTGTGAGTAAACTGCTTTCCGGTTGCAACAGAGAAGTTATGGTCTAAACCTAATAAAGGTGCTTGGTCAGAAATACCAAGCATAGCAAGGACCTTTCATGAGTTAAAAGGTGAAAAGAACTGGAGTATGAACCTTTGGATACACATTCCCATAACTGCTGTCTGGAGCATGCAGTAGCATTATGTGAGGCAAGTGGAAGGCTCCAGCATAGTGAAACCTCTTCTCATCCTGGAAATAGTGTGTTAGCTCTCACTGTCACTTCTCTTGCCATTGCAGATGTTTGTTGAACAGCCACGTCATTAATCAGTATGCCAAGACTGACACATTTGGTTCCAAATTTCTAGATCAGTAACCAACTAAAAATGGATGGAGAGAACATCTCAGCTGCCATTGGTTGCATTGTCTTCTGTTGGATGCAGCATCAGCTTTCATTAGCATGGCACCCAACTTGTTTGCATGACCTAGTAATCATAATATTTTAATTTCCACTTTGTAGGTTAATGCACAAATGCTGCATTCAAAGCCTGGTGGCATATTCTTTGGAAGTATTTTTATTAGTGTATTAAATATATCTGACAGCCAGCAATATGGCGAGCACCAGCTGGTGTAGTTAGTGGTTGTCCTTTGCAGCTGCTGCTGAACATTTCAGTACTGTTCTTTGGCTTTGCGCTGATCCTAGGCTCTAGTGGGGCTAAGAGGAATGGCAGTATTTAAATTAAGAGGTCATAACTTCTAGTTGAGCTCTGACTTTCCAAGGAAAATTCTGAAGTGCCTTAAATTCTAAAACTGCTAGTTACAGCCTTAAAACTGAAATCTCTTATCCTCTCTCTTGTTGTGTGCATTGCTTTTTTGTTTTGTAGAGCTTGACTTTTGGCATATGTCTGTTTATTTTCCAGGGGAAAAAAGCCAAACTGTGGTATTTTAAAGCATGTTTGAAGTTTGATGTGATTTTGTGAAACAGATTTGTGGAGGAATTGGGGAAAAAGATCATAGTGATTAAAGAGCGTTTGTCTAGATAAGACAGTTAGTAAGGATTCCCTGAACTGGGATGTATTAAAATGTTAAATAACGTATTTCTCCTCATATGAGCAAGTAAGTAACAGTTACAACACCCACAGTACTAAATATAGTTAATATACAGCTATATGGGCATAGTAGCTATGTATGGACTGCTTCTGACTGATTTCTGGGAATTTTTATCAGTTCTTCAAGACAGCAGGTTTGGATTGGGGGTGGGGTATTCAACTCCATTTTCCCAACTCATGCACACTTTTCCAGGTCTGCATAGAGCTTGAGTGTCTCCATCTGTGTTGTCTTTTCCCAAGACCATCTTCATACAGGAGTCCCTTAAGTCTCTTTTTAAGTTAGATATCAGACAGGCCTTCTGCTCCCCAGGCTTCTTGAAAATCCAGTCTTCAGTTACCGAGGCTGTTTTGATAGGTTGGACTCAGTGATCTCAAAGGTCTCTTCCAACCCGGTCTGGTCTATTCTATTCTATTCTATTCTATTCTATTCTATTCTATTCTATTCTATTCTATTCTATTCTATTCTATTCTTCCCCACACATCTGTGCCCAGCAGTGTGGTATTGGAGTTCCTGCAGCTGCCTTGGTGTGTATATTGTGTTTGTTGGCTGGTGGTTCCCTGGCACACCTGTGAACTCCTTAAAAATTGGAGTCATGTTGGCTACTTTTCAAGCTGGAGAACTAGAGTGGTTTATGATGAGAGGTTATGTACCATGACAGCTGTTTCTGCTTTTCTTATCTTTAGCTTCATTGAAAATGGCTGAATATTGTCTGTGTGCTGTAAGTGGTGTTTCCTTACATCATACTCATGTGCTAGAGCTATTGTTCGTGGCACCTCAATTTGGGATGGCTCCTCTGGCCCATTGCCTGTGGAGAGGGCCTCTGGCCTAGGAGCTCACCCACTGTTTTTCAAAACATTTGTTTTTTTTTGGTTTTAGCCACCACAAGAAGAGTGATTATTATAAATCTTCATGCCTCAGCACTCCTCTGACTGCTGCCTACATTTGCATTTTTATTTAATTCTTTTTAGAAACAAAAATCAGTCCTTCAGCAGGTCCTTTGGTGATCTTTCCCCCGCCCCCTGTTTCCTTGGTACCTTATCCTCCTCTTCACATCACTATTTTTCAGCTCTCTATCTCATCTCCTTTTTAATGAAGATTTTTGATCTCTGTCTCCAAAGAACTGTCAAACCTTATTATTTGTATAAACACTGGCACAAAGAGCTGTGACCTTTGCTTTTGCTTGTTATACCCCATTATAATATTATTCAACAGTAAGTTCTGAACAGTGTTCTCTAAATAGCTTGGTTCTGTCAGTTTTCAAAGGAGAATGAAATATTTCTTTCCTAGCTTTCTCTGCCATTACTTGTTCCAGCTTATTGTGCTTTTTATGTCTAGATGTGGCGGGGGAGATATGGTCCATCTAAAGTGCTACAGACATTTTCCTTTTGAGGTGACCTTTATTCCCTGTCCTTGCTGCCCATGATCCACCTTCAGGGACTCCTTTGCCAGCTCTCCAGGGTTTGTGCAGATAATTAAGCAGCTGAACAGGATGTTGTTATTTAAGTCTGTTTGACATTCTGGGCTTTAAAAATTAATTTAATTCATCAAAATAACCTAAGGAATAGGCTTGTATAATCACCATGGAAAAGCCGTGCATACTGGATGTTCAGCTTCCTCGTCTTCATTTGATTTGCTGATGTGGCTGATAGGGTATGAACAGGCTCAAGGAGCAAATGGTGCTTTTCATTAGTTGATGAACTGTATATGATCCTTGTACTTCTTCAGTCATATATAAAATGAAAGCAAAGGTAATAGCATGGATATCTTGAAGAAAAAAAATATGAACGACCTGCTTGTCATTTCTCAGCTCTCTTGCCTCAGCAGTTTTGGTGAGATCAGTTTTTGATTAAGAAGTTTGTCCAGCGTGGATCTGTTTCATCTAAGCTTCACAAAAGCAGCCTGACTTTATATGCCTTTTGAAGACTTGGAATGCCGAAGATTTGATGAGGGTCTTCCTCAAGTATCACTTGCATGAGACTCTTGACAGTACTTGCTCAGCAGGGACTGCTTTCTACCCTTCAAGTTGGTCAGCTTGTATATTCCACATCCCTGCTCACCAGTTTACAGATCAGTGGGTGTAGATCCACGGCATCCTGCTGCATTTCAGCTCCTGGATACATCTGTCCTAAAAGAAATCAGAAACGAGTTCTTCAGGAAACTTCTTAGTTCCAATTCTGAGTTTTTTCTGCTTATATTTTAATAAAATAGGGAATGGTAGGATTATTTTTTTATTGTTTACTTATTCACTTAATTACTGGTTATCAGTCATAGTGACCAGGTTGACATAACTAAGCATAAAAATAAAACAAGTTCAGGAAGTTCAATGTGATTGACGTTTCACAATATTTGTTTACTTATTTATTAAGGAATTGATTATAGTAAGCAAACTGTATGACACTATGTTGTTTAGACCATGTGTGTCTTGCACACTCTCAGTGTCTGGGCCCAGCGGTGCTGTGAGACCAGGGCCAAGTGAGCCAGGTGACTGAGTTTGGCTTAACTGTTTCTTAGACTATGCTTCAGATATCAGCAAGAAATGCATCTTGCTGCATGTTCAGTTTATACAAATTTTGTAGATTTTATAAAGGGTAGGACCTAGCAGAACTGTGGAGTAGATTTGAAATAGACTGTTAGTCAGAGCTCTGTTAAAGTAAAACCAATGTCGTCTTAGAAACAATTGCTCTATATTCCCTTGTTCTCTCTGGTGACACAACTGAGATGCCTTAAAGGTAGAGTTTTGCCACCCCTATGATGTCTGCAGGATCAAAACCTATGTGCTCCTCATCTTTCCCGTAGTGTGCAACCCAAGCTCGTGACCCTGGCTGCTGCTTGCGAGCACCAAGCATTGTCCTGCTGTATGTGCGGGAGAGGGGTTGGTTGCACATGGATGGCAGCGATGGCTGTCACCTTCAAGTATGGTACTACAGTCATGATATACAACCCGCTGCATCTCTGCAGTGCTGGGGTGTCTTTGGGGAATAAACCCAAGGCAGGCTGGGTAGGCAGCCAGCCTCATTTCACACTGGTGTTATACTGCTGGTGGCTTTGTTTCTACATCAGCAGAAATCAAGCTGTACTTGATGGGTGTTGCACAAACAGGGTACTGGGCCAGCTTGTCTAGACTGTGCTTTCGCCAAGAAAGGTCGGGCTAGATAATCATCTTCTATGACTTTGATTTTAACATCTGACCAGAATGTTCTAAGTCCTCTCTTGAATCCTGGAGTTTGCCATTTCTGGGCACTGTGAGCAGCTCTAGGCACGTAAAGTGGGGAGGTAGCTGAAAGAGATGAATTTATGCTGAAAGATTCAAATGCCTGCCAGTTTTGTCTTTTGGCAGAGGATGCTGAAGATGGGGGCTCACTTCGTCTAACTTGAATGCCCACAGCATCAGTGCCCGTGCTCCACTATTCATGCTGTGCCCTGGTGCCTGTAAGAAGGAGGAAATGGATTGGTAGCTTTTAATGTAACATACTCAACAGACACTGAAATGTGTATGCCTTTATGCCTTGGTTTGCAAGGTATCCTGCCATCTTATTCCACTGCTAAGACCTAATTTTGTTTTTATGAGGGCAAGTGGAAAAGTGCATTGTAGGCCTTCTAAGTAAGCATGATCTCTCCAAATAAGACTGCAGCCCAAAGGTGGAAGGGTTTTTTTGAAACATGACCAGAATTCATAGTTTCACACCCATTTTGAAATGAGATAAGCCGTATGCACCTAAATTTTTCATAGAATCAATAAGGTTGGAAGAGACCTCAAAGATCATCAAGTCCCACCTGCCACCCAAGACCTCATGACTACTAAACCATGGCACCAAGTGCCACGTCAAACCCCTTCTGGAACACCTCCAGGGATGGTGACTCCACCACCTCCCTGGGTAGCCCATTCCAGTGGCTAACAACTCTCTCTGTGAAGAACTTTATCCTCACGACATAATTTTTACAGCTGCAGAGTGAAAGGACATTGATTAGAGAGTTACAACTGTTAAAAGCTGGTGGTATCTCCTCTCCCACTCTTGGCTTATCCTGCTGCTGAGTGGGCTCTGAGAACAGTGGTTTCTTGTGCAGAAGTAGAGCGACTTGCTTTCTGCTTCAGAATTATCTGCAAGTTGGTAATCAGTTCATTGGCTTGCACTGTAAGCAAGACCAGATTCTCTTGGGGTGTATGTGGCAGCATGCCTCTCCCCATGCACCTTTGCTACAGACCTCACAGTGATCCCTTCCACTGAGAAGGGTGGTCTCACAAGAGACCACACACACACTTGCCCTGCTTAGGAAGGACAGAGCATTTTAGCCAGGGTGAGAATGAGATATGCATTGTACTATCTCTGTGAGTTGGTGAAAAATCTGCAGGAGAATGTCCTCAGAATAAGAGAGACCCTTGCAAGACTGCTTAATGATGTGATTTCAGTAACTCTGCTTTATTGCTTACTTGCCAGTAAAAATAAAATGCCAGAGTTACTGTTTACTGTTGTCATTAAACATTGCTTTTCTTTCAGGTATTAGCAACGCAGAGGCCCGTCAGCCAGGAAAAGCACCAAACTTCAGTGTGAACTGGACAGTAGGAGACACTGGTCTTGAAGTTATTAATGCTACAACGGGCAAAGATGAAATGGGTCGTGCATCTCGCCTCTGCAAGCATGCTTTCTACAGCCGCTGGATGCGCGTTCATGCAAAGGTGAGCCTGCCAGAGTGGCACACTTCCCACTTCTTAATGAAATGCCTGTTTTAAACTGAGCTTGGTGTTACCTACTGCTCCACGTAGCAATGGAAAAGAACAATGCAGTTGTGTAGCTTATTCTTTCATTTGAAGGTGTCTGGTCCAAAACATGCAAGGATCTAATAGCCCTTGGTTTATAGCTAAGTAGACAAAAGGTGCTATCTCCTTTGAGCTTGCCTTTTCCTTGTAATTTATTTAGAAATACAATCCCAGTTCAAATGCAATCAAAATTGCTGAGGCTTTGCTTAGTTCTCAGAAAGAAAAAACTGTCAGTGTCTAGTTTTCACCCATCAAAGGAAGCTGATCCAGGCACTGCAGAGGGCAGGCTTGCTGGGATGAAGAGTCCCGGGAGTGCCTCTGCTGTGGTGCAGTGCTGCCAAAGAGATCGCTTTGCAAGATGCAGATGTTGGCGTTGGGTGCAGTGAAGCTGGGTATGGAATAATGGTGGCTGGAGGGAGCAGTACTATGAACTTGTCTACCTTGTTCTGAACATTTGGTTCAGTAGTTTATTGACTTGTTTTAGTAATAGTTCTTTTAATAATTTTGTCAGTCTCAAACTGTTTGACTTCGTTTCTTGTCTCTCTCCTTTTCTCACCCTTTATGCCACACAGCTTTCCTCCAGCTTGCGCTCAAAGATTCTCAAGCCTAACCTATACCACGAAACCAAGCAAGGAGCCACTGAGTATCAAACTGCCAAAGAGTGCTTGTTTAAAGCATTCCTGAAGGCAGGACTGGGAGCCTGGGTGGAGAAGCCCATTGAACAGGATCAATTTTCTCTCACGGTCTAATTCACAGACTCCACATCACTTTGGAAAGGGGGTTGGGTTGTTCTGGAAATTCCTGGTGTCCAGCATTGCTTTCTGGCATCTCCACAGCCATCAAAACATCTTTTTACTCTCTGGAGTTGGTTCTTTTCCTTTGTTTTCTTTTTTTTTTTTTCTGGTTTTTTTTTTTTTTTTTTTTTTTTTTTTAGTTCCCGTTTCTGTTTTCCCTGAGTATTGAAAATCAATGATGATTTGACACATAATTGTGTGTTTTATTATGGGAAATTAATTTATGGTGTATTTCTAGAAATACTTTTACTTTAGAAAATTTGCATTAAGGCTGTCCTTACAGTATACAATGACTCATTTTTTCTGGGTTAAAATAATTTGGTTTCTTAATTCAGTGTCATCAAGTGCATGAAGAAATTGAAGTTTCTCTAGGTTTTACACCACACTTCTACGAGGTAGCATAATTTTTTAAACAAAAAAATAGCTGACAAAACTAATTCTACTCTGTTAACTTGTTTTTGAACTGCAGATATTTCTAGCATATAGAAGACCACAGAGCCAGAATGGAGTCTGGACAGCTAGTTTTTCCCCACTTCCTTGCTCTTTAAAACCAGCTGCTGAAAATTTCATGTCTTTGATGTATGTATTTATTAGTCTGTGACCCAGTTTTTAACATGCAGCTTTCTATTCTGTTTTTAAAAATACATTTACCTCCCATTTACACACATTGTGAAGTCTTCATTTTTTTTTTTTTTTTATCATTGTAAACTGGAAACAGCAAAATAATTACTTTTAGGTTAAGAAGTTTAGGCTATACATGCAGAAACCTGTTTGAAAGTTCATGATTTGTATGTCCCATGAACTCATCGGAATACAATCGCAACTGTAACAGTACAATGACAGCTGAAAAAAGAAAGAATTGCTCATTTTAATGGCACTGAGACTGAATTGCCAAAACCAGTCACTTGCTGGATATTAATTGCTTTCCCCTTGTATGGACAAAAAGTTGTTAAAAAAATCTTTTGTGTGAGTTATATCTGCTTTCACCCAAGTTGTGTTTCTGGGATTTCTTAGTCTTTACATGTGTGATCGTCTTCATGGAGCTAATTAGGTAAGTTGCTCTCAAACATGCTTTTGTTTGCTTCGATGATTACTTAGAAGATGTTTTTCCTAAAGGTGCAGACACTTCTGCTTTATATAAAAATGTAAGATTGAAGGGAAATATTGAGAGATCAGTTTGATTAACTGGTGTATAGAAGGCATTTTTTAAAATGCTTTTTAGTATGTGATGTTTAGGAGCAGATGAGGCCATGTCTGGTATAGCTTCTCTGCTCACATGGAGTGTGTCCAAACCCATCCCATGGCTCCTGCCCATCCAGGTATCACCTGTGCTTTCTGAAGAGCATCTCAGAGATTCTCTGTGTTCCCTTTGCAAATAATGATATTTTGTGACATTGAAGTTAGCCTGTCAAACCAAATTGGTGCACCAGTGCTCCAGCTGCTGGTTCCTGTCCCTCCACTCCTCCACCTCTTGCCTGTGCTACACAGGACATCAGACCAGCAGGCTGGTCCATGCTTTGAAGTTGAGTCAAGGATTGCTTTTAGACCCATATTGGGTCAGAGATCCAGTTTGGAGTTGTACTCATGCATATGCAGAGGCAACGGAGTGGAGCAGAGCATGGGTCCCTTCAGCCAGCTTCATGGCCAAAGCCTCTGTATCATGAAGCTGTAAGTGGAGTTGCCATACCTCAGCCCCAACAACTCTGGGGCATTAGAAAATACTTGGGGTGCTGGAGACTTGGATGTAAAACCACTTCTGGTCAATCATGAATGCCAAGGAGATGTATTGCTTTGTTACTGCTCAAATAGGAACCAATTTTCAACTTTAGAGAATGATCAAGACTGAAAATCACATACCTGTTAGTTTGAAGTTAGTTTAGGGTTCGTGTTTTGGATGCAATGCCTTGAGGTGCAAATAATGCATTGTTAGTGATATGGATAATAGCACTGCTATGGGAAGCTGAGCAACTCTGTGGCGTAGTGATCCCCTTGGCAAACCTGACACTTCCAGAGGTTACTGCTTTTTCCAGATGCCAGAGAAACAAATGTTGCAAGCTGTGTTAATTCAGCTTCTTCGGTGACATAAAGACATCCTGTCTGCTACTCATTAAAACCAAAAGTACTGTCATGGCCTCTGCCAACCTGACCAGGCTTTTGTGGTCATCATCCAACTGAGGTTTAGACTGACTTATTTGTAAAGAACTTCAATTGTATGTGGTCAGGCGTTGCAAGCACATGGGTGTCTATCTTTGAGATCAACCTTGTCTCATTCATGTAGAGATTCTGTTGTGGCTGTAGTTGAGTAGGTGCAGGATGTGAGTTTGCAGGACTGAGGGAAAGGTGGGTGTACTGTGTGTGTTTTCTTGAGAGGGTTACTGCTCTTAGGTGAAATACATGTTTTTAAGGGGCTCAGTCTATTGATAAACAAAGACTTTTGATAATTTTCAGCAAATTATTTTTACTCTTCTTTCCAAAGTGCTCATTCAAAAGTTAGTCTGTCTCTGGATTTTTTTTTTTTTTTTTGATGACTAGGAAAGTATTAGCTCAAACTATTTTTTTTATGAAGTCACAAATATGAGCAATATATTTAAGTATTATTAGAGACATAGTTTTTTAAACTGTTCAGATGAACGATGGAAAATGAAACTGTAAAGGAAATGTGTTCCATGCCAAAACCTTTTGATGAAGGAAAGGTGTCAGGTTATTTATGCGGAATGAGTTCTCTTGTTTATAATTCTGGGATTTTTAAAAGTAAGAAGCTTTCCAGGGTTGTATGCAATCCATATCTGTCTTCTAGGAGTCAATAAAATACTGCTTGGCTTCCTTCACTTGCTTGCTCTTTTTTTGTGCAGTTAATACATAGAAAAAAGCTGGGAGGCAGAGTTGTGATTGCTGGTGTTCCCGCACTCCTCACAGCTCACCATCGCCGAGCAGGAGCTGGTAGTGATGTATGTAATTTTGAGCGACTGCAAAAGATAAGTCAGCTCAGCTTGCAGCAGCTGCTGAATGTTGTGGATGACCATGCCATTGGGAGCTGTGAGGCTGAGCAATCAGCCTGGGCTGAGTGGATGGGAGCTGGCCTGCACAGAGACTTGCAATGGGAGCTGCTTCAGTTCTTTTAATTTTTTTTTCTCTTATTTTTGATGGAATACAAGTGTTTGTCTCAGGATCTGCAAAGGACTTAGAGTAACAACTTTAATGTTGATGAATACTTGAAATCTAATTTAAAGTGTGTTTCTCCAGCTGACAGCCTAGCTATAATAAAGTTTGTAGGTTAGCAAAATAGATAATTATAAATATAGGTGTTTGAAATATATATGTTCTGCAGGGTCATGTTAAGAAATTTTGGGCTTAAAGGTTAACACTTGAAATATTGGTTATGGCTGTACTCAGGACCTGGTAATAACTATAGATTATTTCTTACTGCTTGTATGTGAAGCGTATTGTGTGTAGGAGCTCGTTAGCACCTGTCCTCCCCCAACACTGTGGATGTCCACATAGCTCTGCGCTTGCAGCCCCCTCTCACCCTCGCATAGCTAGTATGGTAGTCGTGACTCTGCGTGCCTAGGAATGCACAGCAGCAGGGTTTCTGTACGGTTGCGATTTTAATCTTCTCCTAATCTTAGAGAAATCTTTTCATGGCTGGTTATGCATAGGAAACTCAGGAGTAGAAGATTTTTGTGTGCTATTACTGTGTGCATCCTCTAAATCGAAAATAACTTAAAGCTGAAAGTCTAAGGATCTTAGAGCTGGTGTTGCACTTCATCACTCCAGTTCTGTGATGTCTAAGAGTGTCATTGACCCGAGGGAAGAAAATAAATTTCACCTTGCTCTTTCAGCGAAAACATGCATGAAATAAAGCTTTTGGTTCAGAGTGCTTGGTAGCATGCGGCAGAGTGTGCCTCTTATGGAAGAGTAGTGCTGCCTTTTGAAACCAAGCTGTCTTCTTAAAAAAAACCGAACAGGAACTGACGATCAAATCTAAGAATTGTCTGGTTGCAGTCACTACATAATTGAGTTGTTTGGGTTTTTTTCAGTATGAATGGTTTACTAAATAGTGAAGGCTTATTGCCATTCCTTAAACTAGGCTCTAATGCTTGGGAGGCTCATGCTTGTGAAGAAGCTTCACTTTGAATTCTTTGCTTTTCTTACCATTGTAAAATGTCCACTGTGAAAATTATTCCAGAGTTTACTGAAAAAGAAGAGGAGCTGCAGTTCAGGTATGCAGTCAGAACAGAAGTGTCTAGTGTTGCTGAAAACATAAGAACCCACAGAAATAAAATGTAAAGCATATAATTACCCTGTCTCAGAATTGCCATGTTTTGGTTTTGTTTTGTTTTCTAACCCCAAGGGATTTCTTTAAAAGATTATGTATTCACTTAGCACACTCCTGTTTGGAGAGAAGCTGACATTTATCCTGGGGTTACGTAGAGCTAACAAGGATTTTTGAAAGGGATACTAGACATGGGGCCAGGAGGGAGCTGGTGCAGCGGTGGTCCCTGCTGCACCCCAGTGCAGGGGCCTGGGTTTGGCGTCCTGTCCTGCCAGGGGCTCGGTGTGATATGCTACAGCTGTTGCTGAGTCAGCATCCAAGTGAAGCAGGAGGATGAGGAGAAATTGAAATAGGTGCTTGCTATAGTTTATAAAGCAGAAATGGTGGCATGGGATGGGATTTCTGCTCCCTCCTGCCCTGGTTGAGAAGCCTTGGGGCAGGATACTGGTGTGGAGGAGTGGGTCTGTGAGCCAAAGGAATTGTCTGCTCAGCAACAGGTGCTTCCCAGCCACCACCCCTTCGAGAGATACTCCAGCACAGGCAGGCCCCAGCTGTGTCTGAGGCTTTTAGGGTAGACTGAGCTTGCTGCTGTTCCTTTATGGAAAAAGCTGGCATGGAGAATTTGCAATAATTTTGAGTTGAATCCCAAGGAAGAATGTTGCATGGGTGCCTGTGGCAGGCAGGTTGTGCATTTGCAGATGCAGGAAGTGTTGAGTTTCATCACTTGGCAGGTGATGTGTGTCTCTAAAACACAAAGGTGGATAAAACTAAGGCCCCTAAGTCTATTCACCAGCATCACATGCCTAAGCTGTTATGGTGCTTATGATAAAACTTCTCTCATTGTTTTGGTTGAGCTGACAGTGGTAGGAACAGTGCAAACCAACAGGGGCTGCTGCAAAAAATGAGCTATGGCTGAAATCCTAAACCTGTCAGAGCTGGTGGAGAGCAGATAGAATCTGAGTTTCTCCGTGAATCATGTCAGTGTATGGTGTTTTTCAGAACCTTTCAGACAAAACTCTGGCCTGTTAATAAATGGGCAGATAATTGTGCCAATAGCATCTGCATGTGCAGGAATGAGTTTTATGGTCAGCTTTGTTTTGTTTTCTTAAGTCATTCCGGACAAGAGGTATTAAGATCTGTGTTTGCTGTCAGTACCGAGGGCTGCTGTTCCCTGGAGAGAAAGATTCACAGTCAAGGTCATGGCAGTATATTTTACGTTTTTACTCTCTTCATCATTATCATACCAATATCATTTTTGTTGTAGTTGGGCTGAGACATCTTTAACAAATTTAAGGTAAATGTGTGTGTGAATATATATTTATATATTGCTGCATATTATTTGCATTAAGCATTTATTCTTCCCCAATCTTCCTGTGTGATAGTGTGAATACATTAGCTCTACCTACCTGGTGTAAAGATATTAAAGAACACTCTCAGATAGTGTCCTCAACAGTTACCTTCTTCGTTCACAATCCCAGCTTTGAGGATGAGACCTCATTTTACCACTGGTTTGTCTCTTTCCTTTACAGCACACTTGTTCCTATCCTGGTGTCACCGCTGAAGCACAACCCATCAGTCGATTATTCTAAGCAATGACTGTTTTGCATACTACCTTGCTTTAATTAATGTTTGTACAGAGATTTGAAAATATAAAGAGCTATATCATTGCTAAGTTTCATCATTGTTTCTGTATATTGATATTGCTAGCAGCAGCAAAAAAATAAGTGAAACATCATAAAATGCTGTGCATGTCCTTAAAATGGTGGTTCTGGTTAGCTGGTGAGGAATTAGACTGAGGGTGTGTTTCTGAAGCTGCCAACTTGAGCTCTGAAATGGCAGCTTTTGCAAAGGGAGAGGGAGGGAGGGATTTCACACTTGAGATTGAAGGGCACCATCTTGCAGAGGAAGCTAGAGCACCCGACTGGAAATGGCAGGTGACAGCTGCCTTCCCTGCCCATGGGACACAGACCTGCTGCCTGTGTCTAGTGCGGTGTGTGATGCAAATCGTCGCTGCTGGCCTCCATGCGGGAGAGGGGAGGGCAACAAAGAGGGTGGGAACCCAGCTACCCAGTGCTGCAGACAGCAAAAGCCCAACTGCCTGAAGCTCACCATCAGCACCTGTCCTGGGAAAGCAGGAAAGCCTGGTCCATGATGCGCTGCTCTTGCATCCTGCTCAGGAGATGGCTCTGCAATAGCATCCAGAAACAATCTACAGAGCCCTGGATGAAATAGCTCAGTAAAGGAATGGAAGATCTGTCATCCATTCAGTTGATCAGCCACACAAATATCTCAGTTTAGGGGCTGCAGTGGTGGCTGGGGCAGGGACCTCTCTGTGTGCACCCTAACCTGCAGATGCAGCACTTATGGGGCACTGAGATGGTTCTCTCCCTGCACACCTTTCCATATGTGAACCGGTGTGAGTTTTGATGACAGAGCCAACTCTTCATCTGTCCCTGCACAGAGAAAATTTGTCCAAAAAATGAGACTGATCCCTATCAGTTCAGCTCCACAACCAGCTCGTAAGGCTGATGCACATGGTACTTACAGTTCCTTTGACTCACCAGCTCAGCTCCTGGTTGGGAGAAAGCAAGGTGTCAGATTGTTGCAAAGATGATGCACCCTTTTTGGAAAGACTCCTTGTAAACTCTGTGACCTTCCTTACGAAAAGGAGGGAAAGCAAAGACCAGGCACATGCAAAAGAAAGCTCCATCAGTGTGAAAATAGTTTCTGAGATGGGCAGTGGTGCTACTTGTATGCCAGGGTCCCCAGCACAACCACAAACCGGATGGTGCTGGATAGTGGGAACTGCTTGGAGAGGGAAGCAATGGGGCTGGCAGAGGCACAGCACAACACACTCACTCTGCTCCTGGTAGTTTACTCCAAGATGTGGCTTCTATTTCACCAAGAAAAGCAATAGCTTTGTGGATGAAAGACATGAGTTTTGAGCACTTTTTTGTCCACTGCTGTGAGCAGGGGTGAGCTGGTTAGATCTGGCATCTGAACTGCTGTGTAACAGCAGGGTTGCTCACTGGCTCCAGCTGATGGGGCCAGCGAACAAAGAGTGGTTCTTCCTCACAGTATCTGCCTGTCCCCTCCACCAGTGCTCCTCAGCCAGCAGAGGTGCCAGACCAAAGAGCAGCTTCTGACTAAGACCATGATTCTCTGCAGCCTGGTGACACTGGACTTTGTCCAGCCAGGTGTCATTATCGCCTGCTGGATCATCTTGGTTCAGGGGCCTATTGCACCACACTTGGTGGTAGGTATTTAGGGGAGGGCAGCAATCTCTTCCAGAGTTTCTTTGTGCAATGAAAGCAGGATGATGGTGGCTGGAGGCAGGGAGGGCAGGTGGAGAAGCCATTCCCAGGAAGATGGGGGCATTTCTGAGGCCTGCATTTCCTGATCCTGTGGTGCTCAGCAGCTGACCCAGGCCACAGAGGCCTAAGCTCTGTAGGCCCCATTAGCTTCCAAACAGGGCCTGCATGAATGTGAGAACTCCCAGTCCCTCCACCCATGCTTTGCTCAGGATCTACCTGATGTCTGAGGAAGGGCTTGCCCCTGCTTCCTCAGGTACCACCCTCCATGAGAAGATGCAATGATCACTGCGGTCACCCTGTCCCACACAGCACCCTGGGCTGTGGAGGTAGATTGTGGACTCTATCATGTCCCCCATTCCCACCACCCTGGGGAGGAGAGAGGCATGGGGGAGAAACAGTGCTGATGCCTTGCTGAGGAGGTACAAGCCTTGTGTGTCATGCTTTTCTTGTGCTACAAATGAGGTGACTTCATGGTGTTGTGCTTTGTCTCCTTGCCTCTTTGGGCTGTAGGACAAGAGGCCTGTGGGGAGATTGCAGCCTGACCCACTGGGGCAAAGGGGACGACCTAGGAGGATGAAGAAATATGAGCTTAAGAAAGGATCAGAGAACTCAGGCCAAGAATATGGCTGCAGCCATCCTCAAAGCAATACATGCCCTGATGGGGTTCAGACATCTGCTGTATGAACATGATTTGTCTATCCATAAGCGTACATTTGTGGCCACCACCTCTCCAAGGACAGACCCTGCCTTTTAAGTTGTACTAAAATGAGCAGAAACCTTTGCTAGCTGTCAGGTTCAATACTGAACAAAGGAAAAAGGTAAGCTCCTGAACATTCTGGTCTTTATGCTGTACTGGGTTTGGCTAGGATAGGGTTAATTTTCTTCAGAAGAAGATGGGTGGTGCCACGCCCAGGCCAGCCAGCTGAACCAGCCCCTGGGGTGGTTCCATACCATACAACACTATGCCCCTTATGGAAGCGGGGTGCTGGCACGGGTAAAGCAGTTTTTTTGGCACTCTGGCATCAAGTGAGCATGTCATGTTTTATATTACTTGGGTTTATGTATCGTTTCTTGTTAAAGAATCATATGGGGATATGGTTTAGTGATCAGGGTAGTGTTGGGTTGACAGTTGGACTTGATCTTAGAGGTCTTTTCCAACCTTAATGATGCTATGATTTCTATAGGATTCTTTAAGACCGAAGGTCTCCAACCAAAATGATTCTATGATTATTTCCTTTCTCAAAGGACACTGTTCATCAAAGGAGGGAAAATAACCTGCCTCACTGCCCAACCCTCTGGTTGCAGGTTACAGCTGCTCAGGTCCAGGGTGGATCTGGAGTTCTGTCTCCACCTTGTGACAGAAAGGCTATGCTGGCAGCCAGGGAGCTCAATGACAAAAAAGAACATACCAAATAAAAAACCCCTACAGAACAGCCCCCTACAATAGCTGTGCAAGAGACATGATTGCAGCTGTGCTTTGGGCTTTGCTGCCTCTTTAAATCTTCCTCTGTGGAAAGGAGTGGGAGCAGACACAAAACACGTAATGTTTATCCTTGAAGGTGGAGAGAAAACCCGCTGCAGCGGATATTCTTGCATCTCACAGAACTTTTGCTTTTCTTATTTGAGCATATGACAAGTTTGAGGAATGTGTCTTATTCCACTGTACAATGAGAGAGACAGAACTAATCCTGCAAGTCCATCTACTCTAAAAATAGAATGTAACAGCATTACTGCCAGGCAGATAAATCTTCTAAGCTCTCCTGTGCAATGGGATAAGGATGTCTGCTCTGTTCAATTAATTGCTCTACAACAGAGAAAGCAGCAAACAGTAGTTCAACAGCAGCAAATACAGAATTAGTGTGATAGATGTTATGGTGCAGAGTGCTAGTGGAAAGGGACTGTGCCTGTTTTTAAACACTTTTATTGTTACTGCCAAAATCAAGGATAGTCTTGTCTCAAGATCTTAGAGACTTAAGAAGAAAACCCCACCCTTTCATCCACTGCTGTCACCTTTCTAGCTTTTTATTGTGATGACAGGGATTCGGGAGAGGGGATGTTGCTGGAAACCCTTGACCTTGGGAATTGTCACTCTGGTCTCGTCTCTTTCTAATCCCCATTTTCTACTTGAGCTGGTAGCTCTCTATGATCTACTTGCATGTGAACTTGTCCTCTGCTGCCTTTGACTTTTTCAGAAAGGCTGAGACAGCACTGCTGGTAGCTCTGCTGTTCCTCTGAGGGTCCTGTCCCAGGGCTGCTCAGCTCCTGGCATGTGAGGTGGTGCCTTAAACCCAAACAGCTTTTTGTGGCAGGCTGTGCCTGCAGCTTCCTGTGCTGTTGCTGTGCCTCTCATACAGGCCTGGCTATGCCTTCCCTGTGGCCTCTTTCACATACTGAAAGACAACAGTCCTCCTCCCCTCATGCCATGGACTCCTGCTTCCTCTGGACCCTCTCCTGTTTGTCTGGGTCTCTCCTGACCTTGAGATGTACCAGGTGCACTTGGTCTCCCAGTACCAAGAAGAGTAACAGTGGCTGCACTTCCTAATGCAGCACCTTGAGAGAAATGATAAAAAAAACCTTGTCAGGGCATGCAGGTTTTGTGCAAGTTTGTCCTACACTGGAGTTCAGTGCTGGGAAGCCAAGAGAAGTGGGCAGAAAGAAGTAAGAAGGATGGACACATCAGTCACAGAAAATGCTACAAAGCTTTATATTTTTTTTAATGAGGTATACATTACATGTAAAATGCCACCATAGCTTTACATGGTGCACAGGCTGAGTAGGAACATTTGACTTGGTGGGAAAAGGCACTGCTTTGAAATGTTGGACTTCCTACTTTCTCACCAGAGAGGCTCAACTGCTGCACAGAGATACAATAAACAAGTGGTAAGAACAGGAGAGCTTCTGCTACTACTGCCTTCGCAGCTTCTCAGAGGATTGTATGTACTTCTACACCAGCCAAGAAAAAAGAGCAAGTGAAAGGTCTGCTAGCAGTGAGGTAATGTGGTAAAACTGACTTGAAGGAAAAACTGCGTTTTCCCTCTTTGAAATTTGTCTCCTGGTGCACTTTGGAAAAGGGTTTCTCCTGCCTAACAGAGCCATGCAAACCCACAGGGCAAAAGCCCCACCTGAAGCACACAGTGGAGCAGAATACTTCCCAGCAGCAAGTTCTGCATAGTGGGAAACTGCAACAGCCAGGAGTAGTATTCACACAGAACCCTCCTCAAACAGGAGCTGCTCTTTCCCTCTGGCTGGTGGTGCAGTGTGGAGCTCTTTTCCAGGAGCCAGCCACCTCCATTAGAGCACAACCAACCTCACCTCCAAGGTTCCGGACTGCCAAGGCTCACAAACACTATCTATGACTGTCCTGTCCTCAGTTTGCTCCCTTAGACAAAGGGAGCAGAAATGCAGGAGAGTCATTTGCTAAAATAGTGGGATGACCCATTTAACTTCTGTGGAAACTTGAAAGGTCTCTTGGCATGCTCCCTAGCAAAGCACCACTGTTGGTGAACTGACTGACTGGGTGATCCCAAAAGTGTGCTGACCTTGGCATCAGTCCAACTGAACAAGCCTTTGGGAGGACAATAAGGGGAAAAAAAATATTTTTGAAGGTACAGCACAAAAAGAAACAAACCCTTTCTTTTACCACCCTACAAGCCCCATTTCTGTGCCTCTCAGCACAGACTGCTATTGGAAGTAGTGGTGTTCAGATAGAATACCATCTCCTCTTACCAAGCTCTAATTGCATCAGACAATTTGAACGTTCATGAATCACTATTTGAAAAGGGAAGGTTTCCCCAAGGAATGGCAGAGTTTATGCATAATCTGCAGCTCATGTAGTGCAGGCTACAAACCAAGGTGTATTTTCTTGCTATAAGAAAGGCAAACACTGAACCAAAAGTATAGCAATGCGGTACAGACCACAGCTGTGTTACATTTATGAAACTCTGAACTGCACCTTCCCTTCCTCAGAACTCCAAAGAAAGTCTATGGGGCAGGTGTGCTTGTCCTGATAACACTAAGAACTTACGGCTGAGTGAGTCCTGGCAACAAGCAAGACCCCCTCAGTTGTTGAGGAGCCTCAGTCCAGAAAGGTTTCAACTGAGTTACCATGTATAACCACGAGCCTCCATCCAGCTTGGGCATATACGAAATGGAGTCCTGCTGGGGGCCACTTTGAGTCCTCCCTGGAGCAGCAGGTCTGTGACATGAGGTTCTCCCTGTGGCAAGGACATCCACCATGAATACTCCCTGGAGCCGAGTGCCCTCTCTTTAACTTGTGAGTGAAAGCGTGCTACAGATCCTCCACCTTCCTCCCCCACTTAAACCCTAAAAGCATTTAGGTCTCCCTTGTAGTACTGCTGTCCATACCTGGTTTTGCTGTTGTTCCATAGCTAAGTGTGGGCTAACTCTGGTGGCACCTGAACTCATTTAAGAACTATATGGACACTTGGTTTTTTTGCTTCATCTCTAGTGGTTGGTGGGTTTGTTCTGTGAGAGTTGTCTTTGGCATTGTCAGCAAGATGTCACTTGAGGAGTTACTATTACAGAGGTAAGGGCACGCCCCTTCTCCCCCAGGTATGGTGACAAGATCCTGATGCAATTGCGCAGAGGACAGAGGAATAGCAGGGAAATATTCTTTCTGGTTTTAAAAAGAGCCTCATCTGTGCCGTCTTATCTGCCTGTTTGGTATCTGTGCAAAAATATTACAATCATACAAGCTGTCTGGGAAAAGACAATCTTGTGCAGTCTCCAGTGACCAAGTATCTGAAAAGGGAATTGGAACAGGACCAGGCTTGGACAAAGTTATTGGAAAAGCAATTGAGGTTATGCTAGCAGGAGTGAAACATTACCCCCCCACCCCAGTACTCTCCAAGTAGATAAACTGATTGCTTACTCTGATTGGGATGGAGGTATTTGGGGGACATTCAGATGACAGCGAAGAAGAGGAGAAAACTGGAAGACACAATGGTGTGACTGTTGTTAAAAACTGAAGGCTCCACAGGCCCTCAAGAAGGCAACCCTTGCACTGTGGAGCATACAACACCATAGATGAAACACAATTTTGTTGAGTGAATAGGAAGCCTCAGGATTTGGGGGACCCAGAGTTTTCCTTATGGAAGGGACAGGTGTGTCCAATGTATTGCTGCTTGAGTGGCTTACTGGGCAGGGGTAAAAGATTTGAAGGAGCACAGAGAAACAGTACTGATTGGTGTGAAGGGATTATTTGGTTTATTCAAGTCATGCAATCAGCAGGGATGGAATGGACTACCTATCCAGGACATCTTAGACCTTTTGGAACTAGCAGAAGTGTCGAGCTGCTTGAGGATAAGAGAGCTCTGGACAGGCTGGATTGATGGGCTGATCTCAGTTGTATGAGGTTTAACAAGGCCAAGGGCCAGGCCCAGCACTTGGGTCACAACCACCCCATGCAATGCTACAGGCTCGGGGAAGAATGGCTGGAAAGCTGCCTGGCAGAAAAGAATCTCGGGGTGCTGGTGGACATCCACATGAACATGAGCCAGCAGCATCCTGGCCTGTATCAGGAATAGTGTGGCCAGCAGGACCAGGAAAATGATTGTCCCCCTCTACTCAGTATAGATGAGGCCACACCTTGGGTACTGTGTTCAGTTCAAGGGTCCCCACAACAAGAAAGACACTGAGATGCTGGAGAAGATCCAGAGAAGGGCAGCAAAGCTGGTGAAGGATACAGACAACGGGTCTTACAAGGAGCAGCTGTAGAACGTGGGGTTGTTTAACCTGGAGAAGAGAAGGCTGAGGGGAGACCTCATTGCTCTCTACAGCTACATGAAAGGAGGTTGTAGCAAGGTGGGGGTCAGTTTCTTCTCCCTAGTATCAAGTGATGGGACAAGACAAAATGGCCTCAAGTTGCACCAGGGGAGGTTTAGATTGGATATTAGGAAAAATATCTTTATTGAAGGAGTGTCAGGCATTGGAACAGGCTGCCCAGGGAACCGGTGGAGTCACTGTCCCTGGAAGGGTTCAAAAATGATGCAGACATGGCACTTGGAGATATGGTTTAGTGGTCAGGGTAGTGTTGGGTTGACAGTTGGACTTGATGATCTTAGAGGTCTTTTCCAACCTTAATGATGCTATGTTTTCCCTCATGAGCAGCTTGGTTAGAAGGAACATAGTTCTGCTGGCAGGTATGTCTCAAGCCACCAAGAGAATTCATTATGTGCCACACAGTTTCAGGACAAAGTTTTGCCTTTCAAGTCTCAGTTGCAGTGTCTGGTATTGTCCTCTAATTCTAGCTATGCTGAGCACTGGATCCCAGGCTGACTTCTTTTTCTTGCTCAATGCCCAAGTTGATGAATATTGCTTCAAAACCCAAATGTCAGGTAAACACTGAGAAGAGGGTAGAGGACTGAGTTGTGGTGTGGTCAAAGGCAGCTATCTCCCTACAGTTTTTCATTTTGTGTTTTTTTTGAGCTCACCAGTATTGAAGTCCTTGGATTTCTCTATAGTTTAGTACACAATTTTCCAGTGAGTTGGTTGCTCACAGTTTTTCTCTTTTTCACCACAAAATCGGTTGTAAGTTGTTTTTGGGTCAAATCCCAGGATCTCCCTTTCCTCATGGATCCTGAAGGAAAATGTTGAAACTGAGGTGCCTATAAAGTACCTGGGCAGGGGGGAACAAAACAAAACAAACAAGTAAGTCTGTGAAGGGGGTGAGGTTTTAAAATGCAAGTAACTGATTTTGGTCCAATGCATTTCAGTGTTCACTGAAATGACATGATAATGAAAGGATCAATTTTTATATGTGTCTCAGCTATATAATTTCATAGAGGATTTATAAACAGTGATATCTGGGCTCAAAACAATATTCAGTTTTGTGACAGTAGGACTTTAGCTGCTCAAAGAAAAGTCAAATTTGCTACCTTGCATGTGCACAGATCCACTGGTCAATCACAGCCAAACCCCCATCTTTGTAGAGTTCTAGTTCCTCCCAAGAGGGTTCAAACCTCACCATCTCAGGCAGCAGTTCCTTGAGTAATTCAATCTCTGAAAAAAAAAGAAAGGTACAGATTTTTATGTTATAGAGAGCAACCTGATGCTGCTCTGAAGCATGTTTAAGGGTGAACAGTTATAAAGCAAGTGGAACCGAAACCTCCCTACAGAGTTTACAAAATGCTTGCCAAGTATCAGTACCAGAAGGAAGATGTGGTGTGGAAGGATGCAGTTCTCAAAGGAGTGGGAAAGCCTGCAAGGGGTGGAACAGATGCTACCACTACCCTTGCTATCTAATCCTACAGGCAAGGTGTGCTAAGAGGCCTTTCTTGACAGCAAACTTCCATTAGTTATCACAGTTGCCACTCCCTGCAGGTTATTCTCATGTCAGACCTTGAAACATAAACCCAGATACTACTGGGAGGGAGGTGCAGCCCTGGAGGGAAGGAACCCCACCCTTGGGGGTTTCTAATCCTTGGCCACGCACAGCCAGGTCCACTCCAGTCTGGTACTGGGGGCAGCTAAGGGGAAGGCTGGGTGGGAGAATTCAGGGCATGCTTCTCACCAAAGGTCTTTGAAATGATAAGATAAAAGTAGGATGGACGAAAGAGGAGGCAGAGAATGAAAAGGCAAATGCAATTCCCAATTTCCCATTGCAGAGGCAATCAAACCTCCCTTGGAAAACACCAAAGGAACTGTTTGATATCACCTAATTAAGCTGAAAGGAAACAGTTGCCCAATCCATTTCAATTCTCCATTCAAGGATGCAGACAGATGAACTTGGAGTCACTTATGAAAGCAAAGTGGCAAGTGCTGCACTCATTGCCAAAAGTGTCATCTGTTTAGGACTGATAAATCTGCCTACCCTCCTCAACAGCATCAGTGGCTACAAAAACCTTTTCAAGTTTATGCATTTCCAAGAGGCTGCGGATTTTCTTTACTGCTCCTTGCAGGGAAGGTACATCTTCTCTATGACCCCAAATGAAGTCTTTCCTTCTGAGATGAACCCCAAGGTATGGACCACCTAGAGCTGTGCCCATCTTAACCTAAGAGAGAAAGATCAATGAAGTTTACATCTTGAGAGCAGCACTACTCATACTGAAAAAGCCTGAATGCATGGCCTCTGGATATGGCACTGAATGACACTAGCTGCAGAAGGTAATTTTAAGGTATGGATTGGTAGTGTTTTGGGAAACTTACTGCAACATTTTGATCTTGGGTGGCCAGCACCATACAAGAGAAACTAGAGTATGAAATATTTGTAAGGAAAATATGCTGGTTTTTATGAACTCCACAGGTGGCAGCTGCAGCTGAACTTTGCACACACAGATGATGCTGAGTACTAGAATAAATCCAAGTTTCCTTTAGTGAACAAGGCTAACAGAAATCTGGCACCCAGAACCAGTCAGCCATATCTCAACAGACTCCATTAATTGATGTCACGCTGGGTTAAAGAGGTAGAGTAGGAACATGTGCATCCACATGGATCTGAGCAGGAGAGCTCTTTCACATGTAACTTCCAATATTCCCTGCAGTGTACAGCCAGGAGTAATTTTTGTTATTATTTGTGTACTTCTGTTACAGGAAACAGACTGTTAACAATTCTACCTTCATCTGCGTCCAGTCCTCCTTGTAGTGTGTCCTGTCTGCCTCATCGGTGGATTGCAGATACTTGCTTCTAAACTCGTCTCCCACTACGCGGAGGTGTTTAGCAAACACCATGCTCCGACGGGTCTGTGGGAGTAAGAGCAGATGCTGACTCAGAAAAAGGGAGAGTGAAAATTGACTGAATGGAGACAGTTTGATATACAGCTTCCAGGAAGCTCTGATGCATCAATGCAGCACTGCAAGCAATAGTTTCTAACCTTTCATCTGAGCTTTAAGTGCTTAATCCTAATCATTCCAACATTTTTAACTGGCATACCCACCTGGCCCTGCAATACATAGGTGCGCAGAGTAGCTATGCACACAACAGAACACATAATACACCAAAATTAAACATTCTAGCAATGTATCTCATCTTTGGAAATAAAAGCTAGGCAAGGACCTTAGCTTGCAAAAAAAGTAAAGCCTGCTTTAAAGAAATCATGGGTCCAGCCACAGACACTCCAATCAGATTCAGTGGAAAAGTACCAAATAAAGGAGTCAACCCCTTCACCTGTAGATAACCTCTTTGTGATGCATATGCCACTGTCCACAACCACACAGAGCCGCCTTATTAATAGGCAAATGCAACAGAGAATCTTATGGTCTTTACAAAAGACATTTGGCAGTTTGGTCTAATTCTATACACGTCTGCAGTCTGTCATGTGTCAAGTGTGACAGGTGCAACAAAAACATTTCTCTGATTTCCAACAGTCTCTCCTCCCTCAGCACAATGGAGCTCACAGTGGAAGGAGTTTGCTATACAATGGAGATGCCAGGGAGAGCATTACTGGTATTCCAAGACAGCCACATTGATTGTCTCTTTGCCATGCTCTAGCAGAGGGGCAAGAACCAGAATGTGAGAGTCTTTTTTTATCTTAGAGCAGCTACTTTTTCATATGCCAAGCTCACCGTGGTTGAACTGGTTCTCTGTCTTACTGAATGATACAGGGGAGAAACAATTTAGTTTTCTCTAAGATCCATAATGCTGGTACTTGGACATCCATTCCCCTCTAAATAGTCAATGGAAGTACAAAGCCTGCTCTTTTGGCATCTTTGAAGAGACCAGCACTGACTTTCTAAGCAAAATCCTCCTGCAAAATATTTCTATCAAGGGAGGATGTCCATTCTATCTGCCGCAGAATGCTGCAGGTCAGAGACCTTTTCCCTCCTTTTCATAACAGCCAATGCAACATGATCCTGCTGAGCCCAGTCACTGGGCACCTCACCCAAGATGTGATGAACATAGTATGTCCAAGAGGCAGCAAATGTTGTGTACACAACCTATGGCAGTGCAGTGCTGGGAAACAATTCAATGCTTGTGTCAAACACCCCTAAACTTCATCCTGATGGATTGTGTGACTGCCACGTCATGTTTGGCACCCAGGCATTATGCTGTGTCAAGTTCTTCCTGGGCACAAAGCACCCTTCTGACAGGAGCTGTTCTGGATGCACACTTACTTTGCACAGCACATGTCAAAGAGAAAGCAGAGGAATATGTGAACCTCCACTGGCAGATTTTATAAACTGGATGCTCTCTGTACTTGGTTATCTGCATATTTCAAGTGTATGTTTCAAATCTGCACATGTGATGACAATAGGTCACCCTTTCAAACTACCTCCATGTTTCCAGGTTTTGCTTCTTCTCCCTTTTTGTCTGCAAGTAAACAGAGAAGGGAGAGATGCTTCTTAGAGGTACATGGAAAAGGACAAGCAGCCCTGGGCCTAAGCTAGAGGAAGGCAACTTCTGTTTGGGTACCCAGCAAAACCAGCCCTGGGACAAGTCCCAGTGAGGTAGTGAAGTCCCAGTGAATCTCCAGCTGCAGAGGTTTTCCACCTTCGTCTGGGCACAGCCTCAAACCACCAGTTCAAGTTCTGAAAAGCAAACCTTGAGGCAGGACTGCCAAGACAGCTCCCCACCTAAATTTTTCTGTGAGTCTACATTTGGGGAAACAAAATCAATGTAGGTACTGCTTATTTTTGTGTACATGAACTAAGTTAATGGTACAGATCCTCTAAGTCTTTGAGATTGATCCCCCAAGTGATGCAACCAAATGAAAAACTGCTGACTTTTCCAGATTTGTCCTTTAAGAAGTGTTCCTGCTCCCCTATGGATGGTAAAGCACTCAAGTGGTCTGCATGCTACACTGATGCCCTTCAAGGGATGCAACAGCTGCTCCTAAACCATTTCAGGAGTCCTTCCTGCTCTGTAGTCATTCCACCATTAAGAATCCCAAAACAATACCTTTCAGCTTGCAGTGGTAGAAAAGTCTAGATAAAAATGACAGTAATGCAGCTCACTGTGGAATTCCAATCTCACTGGACATCAAAGATTGTTACAGTTTTAAAATTTGAGACAAGAGGGTATTTGTTAGCAATCTGTTCATGAAGAATTTGTTATCCAGATGTTATCCAGAGAGTAATTAAGGAAAAAACCACCACCACCAAAAATCAATCAGGTAGTTAAAGCTGAAATGGAAAGGAGAATATTTTCCAGAAAGTTTTAAAAATTTTTGAGACAAGTTTAAATTGTTGAGAGAATGTTTACAGTGCCACTGCTAAGAAATGTGTGTTATGGATCCATATGGATTTCATGTCTGCTTTTACAGGACTACAAGTCAGAGTCAAAAATGATAAATGGGCAGCATTTCTGTTTGGAAAGCCATTCTCAATGAAAAATTCATAGTTAGCAAACTACTCTTTGGTCCACTTCTGAAAAATATGCCATATACCAAGTAAGTAAGTAGCCAAATGCTTTCCAAGATTGAGGTGTGTGTAACTTGTCTTGTAATATTGAGTCACGTTATCTTCAAATTTTTTTAATCGAGCACTCCGTATCATGCTCTGTTTTCCTGGGGTTGAACCTTTAACTCTGTCTTAAAGCTTTTCCCCTAGCAATTACTTCACCATAGAATTATTTCACCCTTTGTGTGAGGTCTCCCAAAGTGTTCAGTGTTGAAACCCACAGGAATTTTGCCCTTGAAGCCAGTGGGGAGATGGGTAAGGCAACACTGAGCACTTTCGGGAGTACTCTGGAAAAGACTGATCTTGAGGCTGACTAGGGCAGCAAACCGCACAAAGGCAGTTCCCTTCTGATTGCAGATGTGTTGCGTAGGGGAAGTCCTTCTAAGCACCATGCGTTGCAGCATTGGGTCTTTATGAACATCAGGACTAATTCCTGCATTGTATTAATCCTTAGCAGCCTGAAGCCCATCTTTAGCATACACTGCTGAAACACGAAATGCAAGTTATTGTCAGGAAAAGAAATCTGAGGCAAGTATGAAACATATATCAGTTATTGAATTTTTATCAGAACCAAGGAGAAAGTCTAGAGAAGCTAACTGGAAAATACTCACATTCCAATAATCTTTCCCTCCGTAGTGGTCATGAAGAAGGTTTTCAGCTCTGTCTAACATCACTGACCTATTAAAAATTGTAAAACTGAGTGCAGTTCCCTTAGGAATAGAATTTACATCATGATGTTTCTTTACACAGTTGCCAGGATAAAGCACAGACTATGATCTGTTTGCAAAGGGAGCACGGGGAAAGAGAGGGACAGGCTGCTAATCTGTTATGTATACAGCTAGCTGTCACCCATAGGCTGTTGGGGAGAGGAGGGAACTATGCCACTATGAGTTCCAGCTCTCTTCATTAATAATGGTACTCTTAATTCTGACAGTTAAACATAAACAAGCATTAACAATCCCTCACATAGTCCTCACAGTAGTTGCTGCTGGAGAAATGAGATTGCCAACAGAGAGAGTGAGCCAAAGGGGAGAAGCCACCTATGAGAGGATGCTGTCTTGGAGTACACAAGAGCCTCTTGGAGGAAGCAGAAGTAACGCTCACAAAAGCAAAACAAGAGGACGTGTGGAGTAAAAATGCCCTGTGGTAAAGTAAAGAAGCTCAAAGAACACTTGGACAGTACAAAAATGCATGTCAGCAACAAAGTATGGATTTAAAAATGAAAATGGTTTACTAACATGAATAGAGTCTGTTCTTTTCATAAACACACAGGTCTGGATGGTGTACTGGAAGCATACCTGCACTACCCAAGTTTTAAGAACTTGGGTTTTTAGGGGTTTGAGTATCCAAGAGCACAGGGGGTGCAGGGTTAGTTTGTGCTCTGAGCACAATGAACATGAGAGCACAAACAGAGAAATGCTTCTGCTGAAAAAGGACACAATTGTTATCTGGACCTTCTACTAAAATGAGAGGAAGCAAATAACCAATCAACTTTAGATTATCACTGCTGATACTCAGTGGACACTTGCACATAAAGCTACAAATTATCTGGAAAACAGACTAGATTGTGATGGTGTTGAAGCATTTAACAGGAAGCCTGGAGATTTACCAGATGGATAGCATGTATGTATCAGGAAGACTCCTGTAAGTGACTACATCTGAAGAGTAGTAACACAGTACTGGGACCATACAACAGATTGTCTGGCCAGAACGGCAACTTGGGAGATCAGAGAGGCCATGGTGCACAAGTCACCACAGCCACTGGAGATTTCAACTATCCCCAGGCAGCTTGGCCAAGTAACTGGATGTGACTAAGCAACTACAGTTTTAGAGACTGTCAAAGGCAGTTCCTTAACCAGCTGGGCAGGAAGTAGTACCTGACACTGTCTTGCACAGGAGCAAAGCACAGATCAAATCTCACAGTGGAAGTTCTACTCTGTGACAGTGGCCACAAATGTACTCACCTTCAACATCCTACTGGATCACCAACGGCCAAGAAAAGCTACTGCATTTGCAATCAGTTTCAAAAAGGGGACTATGCAGAAGTAGTGTTCAAGTGAAGAAAACCACAAAGGCTCTTCAACTCCACGGAGTTAAAAAGAATACAACAATAACAAAGGTCAAAAAAGAATGTGAAAGCCTTTAATTTAATGACAAATCCTCTTTCCAAAACACAGGAAGAGGAGATTAGAGGCTTAATAAGCACTTAAGAGACAGAAACAGCTAACATACGTTTTTGTAGCCGTGTGCTGGGTGGAGGAGCTGGGAAGATTCATATACCAAAACTGCTTCTTACAGGGGAACTCATCCAAGGATGCCTCTCAAACCAAAGCATCCACAGAAATGTCCAGCAATGGAACAGGCAGAGAAAATGAACCAACAGATGACCAACACTGGGTACTATTACCTGCCAAGGAGCTCAAGGATGAAGCAGCTGCACCACTAACGCTGGTATGCAACTCCTTGCTTAAAATTTCAACACAGCAAATGTGCTGTCAGTTTTCTAAAACTACTCTTGTGCTGAAACCGCACGTCAGCTTACCGGGGTCATGTTTCTCCTACAGATTTATTCTCCAAAGTATTCACACACTGTGACTATCTCCTTGCCCTGTTCTCCTCTGTACACCAGCAGCCTCTGCTTTTTTGTTACAGGGTCACAGCTGACCAGAAATACTTGGCTACTGGCATAACCTAAGCATACTCCACCTCTCATGTAAGAGTCCTAGTGCCATCTCAGAGCAGAAAGATGAAACATGCTGCTTGCCTTCTCTAAACCCAGCTCATGCTATTGAGGATGCATGTTGCAGGAGACCAGCCACTGCACCTCATATTTAAAAACATGGGCTTGGGAAACACTGATTTCACTCTGTTCATTCCTCTTGACTCAGCATCAAAGGGTAAGTGAAGGAAAGCTAAACACAAGGTGACAAGAACATTTAGCTACCTGAAAGAATATGGAGGAGCTCAAGGCTACTTCCTCTTAGATTTTTAGCACTGCAGCTCTAACCTAACTTAGAGCTAGGTGTTTCTTACAGTGTACATTCCTTTTGTAATGATTTTAATGAGTGACAATAACTCAGCCTATGAGTTCCCCCTGCTCTTCCCACCTGGCAATAGGTTTGTGAGCCTACAGTACAACAATAAGTAGCAAACTCACTGTGCTGAAGTGTTCTTCAAAAGCATGGGAGCCACAATAGAGGCAGATCCTTGGACAGACAGACAAGAGAGATTTAGGCCCCTTGTTTCGTCGTAACCCCAGAACCATCCCCTGAAAGGGAACACAAAGTATTGGCTCACAGGCTTGTATTTTAAATTAATGCTATACTGATATAATAGCAGAAATGAAAACTATATATAATGAAAATAAACTAGCCAGCTCCCTTGTACTTTTTATAACCAACAACTTTCTAAAATCAGATCTTCTAGTAATGATGTTTTTGAAATCTCACCAATAATAAAGTGAACCCCAAGTGTCCGGAAATTCACAAACAAAGCTACACCCACCACCCAGATCTATTCTGTTAGAGCAGAATACACTGAACACAACTGAAAATATGACTGCAAGGACAGCTAGATGTTACCTGTAGTAGTCCTGTTTGTCTTTGGAGTACATAAGCTGATCAATGCATGGCCTTTCATCTATTTTTTCTTCCCATGCTCCTTCTTTCCATCCTTCTGCATAGCCTTGTAGGACATAAATCTGCTCAATAAAGGGCCCACCTGACTCTAAGCAGAAGGCAAAGTAAAGCATTTGTGAGCATGAAAAGCCATACAATAAAGGTATGAACTATCATTACTTGCAGTCAAAAATCTGCTAGAAATGCTAATATTACACTACTCTCTCTCTCCCCCCATTTTTCCTTATTAAAAAAGGAAACCCTGTGTGAGACAGAAAACCTAAAAAGGTCAGGGGATGTGACAACCTGCTACTCCCACACAGCTACCTTTTTAACCCGATTTAATGGGCCAAATGGAACTGAGTCATGGTGCAAATATAAACTTAAAGCTAACATACTCCACAAAGCATAGGGGTTTTCAGTGCAGTAGGCAGCTGCTATGTGAAGAATGTCTCTAAGAAAATGACAAGTACAAGCTGCTCTTCCCCTGAATTTCTGAGTTTCTAAGTGCTTTTTCCTGAAAGGCAGGGGGTAATGATCCCTTCAGAGCTCTTTGCAGTGTGGCATTTAGTGGCCTTTATTTCCTTTGCTGAAGAATCTGTAACGAGGCTGCAGATTGTGGCATTTGGTGATTAGCTCCTCTCTCCACCTTTAATTTTTTTAGTTTCACATTTAAAACCAAAGGCACATATAAGAATAAAGCTGGCAAGAAACCACCTCACCTATTTGGTCACCTGTAGTGTTCATGACGCCATACTGTACCTGCAAGAAACTGCTCATACTCAATGACAGGGATGTTCCTGTTGAGGCTTGGGAGATCGAAGAACTCAGACCAGGGGATCCGGACTTGAAGGATGTCAGGGCTCTGCCAGTGGTAAAGACGTCCCCAGGGAGGCAGAACTAACACCCAGTTCTCACTTTTCAGCAAGGTCTTTAGAAGGGAAGCAATGCGAATGTAGACGTCTCTGCGGAGGTTGAAGCCTTCAGGGGGATTCACATCATACAGAAGGTATCTAGAGAGAACCAAGTAATATAATCACTTTGGGCAGTTTAAAATGTCGACTCTTTTTTTTTTTTTAAAACCCACAATCATGTGACACAGCTCTATTGGGACAGAAACTTCCTTTCTCATGAGTTTGTGGTACTTAAGATGGAAGGGGACAAAGAGCAGAGTACTGCGTGCTGCAGGGGCTGGGTGTGCCACGGTATTCTCACAGGACATCATCAAGCTGCCACATACCAAGAGCCTTTCTTGCAGCAGGGTGGGATGCAGGTGGCTTAAGAAGTGAACCCTCCACGTTTGTACTAAGGATAATGCAGTGTGGCGAGAACGGTGAAAACAACTCGGGCACGTTACTAGGGCTAATTGCTGTGAGCGGAATATGAAGGTGGGAGGACGCGTTCAGGAGGGACAGAGAAAAGAGGCCGTGTCAACCCCTGCAGAAACGTGTCCACCAGAAACGAGCGGCCGCAGCGAGCGGGCCATCGCTGGGCACTGGGGAGGTGCTGCCCAGGCACGGCCCTGCCGGGCCCCCTGGTGGCTGGGCGGCTAGCCGCTCCTCACCTGAGGCGCGGCGCGGCGGCCGCAGCGGGCAGCGAAGAGGCAGCGTGGCCGGCGCGAAGAGCAGCGGGCGGCGGCTGAGCCGCGATGGGTGGCGAAAGGCCGAACGTAGCCAAAGCCAGCAACAGCAGCAGCGACACGAGACAACGACCAGGACCTGGAGCCGCCATTCCCGCGCCGCGCCACGTCCGGGGCGGCCCCAGCGGCGGCCCGGCCCCTCGGGCGGGGAGTGGCGGCCGCGGGGCCCCCGGCGCAGCTTCCTCAGAAGAGGCCCGCAGTCAAGGGCCGGAGCCTGGCACCGGTGAGCCGGTTCAGCTCTTCCAGGATTTCCTCTTCTTTTGGTACATCTGCGGAAGGAGAGCGCGGGAGAGAAGCTGCTGTCAGCGCTGCCGCCGGCATTAATGCTTGTCCCAGCCCCGGCGAGTTGCCCGCCTGACGGGCCGGGCTCTCAGATTAACCACCACTGGAGGGGCGAGGTGGGGAGCTCCATCCACCCGGCCGAACACCGCACACCGCCGTACCTGCTGCCACTCGAGTTTCGTGTTGTGCTGGTAGCCAAGCAAATGGCACAAGCCGTGGGCAGCCGTCACCTGTGCAAAGATGAAAGGACAAACGATATGAATTACGAAGGTAACCCCAAAGCCAGCAGCTCGCTGGCAGAGACAGCACCAGTGCCACAACACAATCAGAGTCCAAGCTTGCATCAGATCTTTTCCTGTTCTGCAAGAACCAGCAAGGAAAACATAGCATAGCATCATTAAGGTTGGAAAAGACCTCTAAGATAATCAAGTCCAAGTCAGTACTCTACATGCAAAGCGGACAGGATCATTGACTCATAGAGTGCTTTGGGTTGAAAGGGACCTTTAACTGTCATCTAGTCCGAGCCCTTGCAACAATTAGGGACATCTGCAACTAGATCAGGTTGCTCGGAGTCCCATCCAACCTAACCTTGAACTTTTCCAGGGATGGTCCTTATACCACCTCTCCAGATGACCTGTGCCAACATTTCACGAGACATCATAAAAATTCCTTTTTTGTATCAGTCTAAACCTATTTTAGTTTAAAGCCATTAACCCTTGTCACAACTAGCTCTGATAAAAAGTCTATCCTCATCTTTCTTACAGAACACCTTGAAATCCTGGAAAGCCATAGTAAGGTACTCCACAGCCCTATCTTCTCCAGACTGACCAACCCCAACTTCCTCAGCCTGGCCTCATAGCAGAGGTGTTCCAGACCCCTGATCATTTTTGTGGCATCTTCTGGACACATTCCAACAGGTCCATGTCTTTGCTGTGCTCAGGACTCCAGATCCGAACACAGCACTGCAAGTAGGGTCTCACCCTGTAAAGAGAGGTAGAATCCCTTGCTTCGACCTGCTGACCACACTACTAGGTATGTAGCTCAGGATAGCATCTGGACTATGAAAGCACATATCAATTTTTTCATCCACAAGTACCTCCAAGCTCCTCTACCTGTAACGATGCTGGAGGTTGCCCTGACCCATGTACAGGACCATGCACTTGGCCTTGTTGAACCTCATGAGGTTCACACGGGTCTACTTCCCACCAGGCAGTGTCCCAATTCATCCACTGAAATAAGTATTATAATCTCTCCAAGTAAGCTGTAAGAACACAGCCTCCTTATTTAGCCCGGCCTGGCCAGCAAAGCGGCAGCCACTTCTCCGTTCCTGGGAGACATCTCCCGGCTGCGTTTCCCTGCAGGGCAGGGGTCCGCTGCCCACGATGGGGCTCACCGCCAGGATGCCGTCGAAATCCTCGCCGGTGTCGCAGCACTGCTGGTGGATGTACTCCACCCCCAGGAAGATGTCCCCCAAGTTGTACTCGTCGCGGCAGCGCGGCTGTGGCAGCTCCCCGCCGCCACCCGGTGGAAAGGGAAGGAGAGGACATCGGTAGGTTCCGGGCGCTGCCGATAGACGCTGTTGAGACGCCGCATCAGCCCATTGCCGGCACAGACCAGGCCCACGTCGAAGCGGGCAGCGCCTAGTGCAGCCCGCAAGGCGCACACAGCACGGCGGAGCGGGGCCCGACGCACCGGCACGGCCCGCTGGGCGTTCCGGAGCACTACGCTCATGCCGATGGCGGCGGCGGCGGGACCCCGCCCACTTATTCCTCCCCAGCTGCGCCTGCGCGCCCACCGCCGAGACCCGGCCCCCACCCGCTGAGAGGCGGTGGTGGCCGCCATGAATGCTGGGGGCCCTTTCCGTGCGCCGTCTGGTTTCGCGCCACCGCTGCGCTTCGGGCAAGCCGCCGTCTTCGGGCAGGGCAATGCTGCTGCCAGCCTGTCCTTTGCCCCTGGGCCCGCCACCGCCGCCTTCGGTCCGCCCTACGGGCTAGGCCAGACACCGGCCTTCACGGCAGCGGGCAGCGGTGGGGCTTCGGTGGGTAACGCGGCATTCAGCTTCAAGCCACCCACCAACCTGAGCAGCTTCCCAGTGTCAGGCGAGGCGCCGGGCGGCGGAGCCTTCGCGGCGCCCGAGTTCCGCTTTAAGGCACCCGACAGCGCCACTGCCTTCAAGCCGCTGACGGGCAGCGACGCGGATAAGGGCCCGGTCGCTTCCTCCACTTTTACGTTCTCGCCGCCCTTCGGTTTCGCTCCCGAGGCGGGCCCGGAGACAGCGGCGGGGGGACCTTTCTCCTTTTCGCGTCCCGCTGCCGCTCTGGGCCGGCCGGAAGAGAAGGGTCTGCGGCCACTCTTCGAGGAGCCGGTGGAGCTGGTGTCCAAGGGACTTAAACGGAAGGAGGAGCGGGAGCAGTCGCCGCGGAGAGCGGCGGCCGGCGGGCGGGCAGCGGTGGCGCCGCCGGAGAAACGAGCGGTACTGCTGGGCCGGCCCCGCGGCGGAGCGCTCTTCGGCCGGGTGGTGGAGGAGATGTTGCGTAGCCAGGGCCGCGGGCATCGTGACCGCGGGGACACAGCCGAGCCCGAGCGGGGACTTGCTGAGGAGTCGCCGCCAGTCGAGGCTCGGGACTCTCCTCGAGAAGGTAGGCTGAAGCGGGGAGCCCGGGGACACTCCATCGGCCGGGTGTCACCTTGCGTTCTCAAGCGGCTGTCTCCCTCTTTCACAGATGCTTCCTCTGCCACCCCTGCGCGCCGGACTCGAGGCAGCGAGAGCACGGAGAGTCTAGGGATCTTGCCCCCTGGTGAGCTGACAGCCATCCAGTGCAAGAACGTCCCTGATTATCTCAACGACAGGACAGTGCTGGAAAAACACTTTGGCCAGTTCGTAAAAGTCCGACGGATAATGACTAGGCGCAGTAAAAAAACGGCCATTCTCCACTTTTTTGATCATGTGAGTGTCGTGAATGTTCAGACCAGGCTTAAATCCGAGTGTTTGGAATAGGTCTGGCTCTGTCGAGAAGTGCAGCCTTGCTTTGTAACGTCGTGTGGTTTTCGCCTAGGGGGAAGCTTTGTGCTATGGGCACTGTGCTACAGACAGGGATAGAAGTGTACTGAGTTGCACCTAAAACGTGGTAACTGCCTTAGCTCAGCCTGGGTTTAGCTGTCCTTTTAGCATCCACCTCAAACTTGTTCAGTGCATCACCCAAACACGAGTTAAATAACTGCTGCTTTGGGTTGAGGCTTGGCAGCGCTGAGGGTTAGGTAAGTTCATGGGATCTCTGCAGAGTGATCTGCTGACTGGAGACATTGCTGTTATTTATGTCAGTGCTGTGAGGTGTCCTGAGGAGCTGCTTCAGAGACTGTTCTTGTTCTTCTTTATGCAAAAATATGGCTTCTTTCTCGAGTGCTTTAAGCTGGCTGTCATGAACAGCATCAATTTTTGTGGACACTTGCAAAGTCCTGCTGTTTGTGTGTAGATCAGAAATTTATGGAAATTGGTAAATGTTTCAGTGGCAAAAAGGGCACTACATGTTTTGGTGTTGTGATGCTAATAGATTTTCATATTCTGCTTTTCTTTTCCTTCAGGCCTCTGCTGCTCTTGCCAGAAAAAAGCAAAAGAGTTACACAAAGACATAGTAACGTTTTGGCAGAAGAAGAAAACAAGTAAGTCTGTGTTTCTGGATCTGGCTACTAGGTAATACCTAACTGGCATGGCATCTGCTCTGTTCTTGTTTCTTGATGGGCAGAGATCCATACAAAGATCACCTCCCTACTAGGAATATTGCAACTTCAAAAGTCTGATGTTTTTGCTAGTCAGGCTGTTTTGTGCACAGACCTTCTGGGAGCACTGAAGGTTATTATTCGTAGAGGCATAAAAGTAGTTGCTCTGCATTTGATGTGACATCCCAACTAGCTTGGTCTGTGTCAAAGAGTAAATAGGCAGGGGATGGGGAAAAAGAACAGGATAAAGCATGTAATTGCTTACAGAATGATTTCTCAGCCTGAGAAATCCCATGGCTCAGGACCCCTGTGTGACAGAGCAGGTATCTTAGCCCTTGCAGAATTTTTTCTTGGGAAGTTACCCAGTTGCTTTTGTAAGTTGCTTGAACTTCCAGCATCCAGGGTACTGTCCTCTGGTGTTGAAGAAGTTCTAAGTGAGTGACTGCAATTCACAGTAGGAAATTGTATTGTTTGTTTCTTAATGTCCTGTTGTCTAAAGCATTTTGCGTGATCTGAGTCAAAATGCTGTTTCAGCCATGTGAAAGAGGTGAAAGACACTTGAAATGATAGTGTAGCTTTACAAAATAATTTATGAACAGTTTATGCAGATGTACAGGAGGATTAAGGTGCTGTTGACTTTATGCTACTATCTGGAAGTATGAGGTTCTTTGGGAATGTAAGACGACCCACTTTCAATTTCTCATTGCCTGCTTCAGAGCATGGGCTATGGAATGTGGGTTTCCAGCTTTCAGCAAGGTGTGAGAACTGAGTTGAGAAGTAACCTGGACTGAGTGTCAGTGTTGCTGAGGTGGCTGTTCTGCCTATCAGCAGTTACAAAGTGCTCGAACACAAAGGGAAAAATTTACACAGAACTGAGTGTAGAAGTGGGAAACCAGTAATCCAGACCCTGCTTGGGATTATGGCAAGAGATGTGAATGTTGGCAGTTCACATCCAGGTGAATATTTGAATTGTCAAGTGCTTTCATTTCTTCAGCTTTGAGTGCTAGGTGTGTACCTGTGAGAGCTGAGCCTGGGGATACACTTCAGCGATCAGCAAATGAATGGTTCAGCGTGGCTTTGGCCAACCACAAATTTGCCTTCCAGAAAACAAAGAGCTGCAGAATTGTCTTCCTGAAAATTAACATCTCAAAGCAGAAGCTGTAGGGGTGCCTCTTCACCCTGGTCATTTCATTGTGGTGTTAAAGCTTTAGAAACCGGAGTGGCAGCAGCAGGACTAGAGGAAATGGTTTCAGGCTGTGCCAGGCTAGATAATAGGAAATGTTTCTTTGCAGAAAGGGTTATCAAACATTGGCATGGTCTGCCCAGGGCAGTGGTCGAGTCACTGTCCCTGGAGGTGTTCAAGTGGCGTGTGGACCTGGTGCTTAGGAACATGGTTTAGCATTGACTCTTTAGTGCTGGCTCGAGGGTTGGACTGGATGGTCTTTGAGGTCTCTTCCAACTGGATGTATTCTGTGGCTCTAAAATATCTGAGAGAATTTAAGAAACCAAACTAGTTGAACATTTGTTCATGAGAGAAGAAATTCTCCCTTTCTGCAAGGTGTGGGTGGCATGCCAGCCTCAGTCTAAGCTTGGGGAAGCAAAATAATTAAAATGACAAAGGTGTATCCCGTAGAGTGCATTATATGCCAAACCTGAGAGAGCTTAAATTTGGATGATGGTCAGACACTGCATTTACTAACAATCTGCTGATGATTTAAAATTACTGATAAGTGATATTTTATGCAAAAATATTCTTTATGGAGCAGTGAAGCTGACTAGTAATTGGTAGACTTACTCAGTACAGCTTCTAGTGCAAGTTGTCCTGGAAGTCTTTCATAGATGTACAAACACATGACTCTCAGATTTGTTTTCTAATAGTGTTTTTTTAATAAACAAGCTACTCAACTTCACTCCCCCTCACTCTTAAGAAAGAATTGTTGGTTAAACTGTTTGGCAAGTACCTGGCTTCATGTTTATATGTCATTTCAGGTCCAGCAAAAAGGGAATTTCCATCGGAGAAGAAGAAAGCAGGTGAAGATGAGGGAAGGCAAAGCACTGAAGAGCAAAACTATCAGCATTCCCCTCTTCGAAAACCTTTAGTAAGGTCCTCTGCCAGCAGTGTCATGTCTGGTAAAAGGTATGTCTGCTCCTCTGGGAATCCCATCGAGCAGGGTGCATGGGGAAAAAGGATGCCAAATAGGCATTTTCTTGTCAGGGAGTGTGATTCCTCCATCCTTTCTGGTTTGTCTAAATTGCAGGCTCATAGATCTCGTACTTCAACAGACAGATACTTCTAAGTAGTTATTAGAGTCGTTTTAGTCTGCATATTTCTTTTGGATAGTTTGTAACGACCCGACTAACATCTGCCATAGTGAGGCATAAGGGAATTGAATGAAACCATGCACAGCCAAACTAGGACTAAGTAGCAAAGACACTGTTCTGTGGCCCTGACTAAATGAGTTTCTGAAGTGAGTAGTTCTACGTGTAGGCAACTACAGTTCTGTGGATTGAGAATCCCCTTTTCAGAGTAGCTGGTGAGTTTGGGTCGTTGTCTTCTTTCACTTTGAGTGATGGTTTTTGTACAGGAATCCTCCAGTTTCGTGTCAGTCGCTGAAATGGCGAGGTTGTCATCTTTCTATGGCACATCAATGATGTGCCTGATTTGACATGCGTAGTCATAAAATTAGTAATATGTTGTGAAGGAATGAATGTTCCTTGGTCTCAAAAGTATATTTGTATCTGGGTCCTAGAAAACATTTTAATAGTTTCTATTATAGACAGCATTTATTTCACACCAAACAGCAGGCTAGGTTTAAAATGCAGGCTGCTCTGCCATAGCAATGTAGAAATGCTGCAGCAGCCACCTGGTTCTTCACTCACACTTAGTGATGCCATTTCAGTTGTACAGAAGTTGAGGCATTCATTGCAGTCGTGAATGCAATCTAGAATGCTTGGCACTGATTTAACCAGGGTAACCCCCAGAGCTAATGTTAGCCTTGGTATATCAATGCATGCTTTGTTTATTTGACACATTGCTTGTGAACAAAATAATCATCTTAACAGCTCTCCTACAGAACAGTGAACAGATAAAGGCTGGGCACATGTTAGTGTATTACTGATGCTAGATCTTTCATTTTTCAGTTCTCCATCAAAGAAGTCTGGTCTTCGGAAGGCGCTGCAGTTTGAAACAGATCTGTTTGATTCTGGTGCTGAAGGCCAGAGCTTAGAGGCCTTGTCATCTCTTGGCAACCTGGTAGGATTAGTAGCTGAGACATCTGAAGAAAGATACCGTCTTTTGGACCAAAGGGACAAAATCATGCGGCAAGGTAATGACACAAGCTGATGTGTAACGTCTGCTTGTTTGCTGGGAAGAAATGTTCAGTGTCTGTTGCAAAGCTGCTGTGGTATTAAGGAAATGGCTTAAAATTGAGTGTTTGACAAAGAGCAGTCTGTAAAATACTCTTACATTGTACATATATATTAATTTGTTGTAGAACCTACACAAATCTTATTTATTACATATATGTATTTTTTGTGGAGAGAGAATAGCAGACTGTTTGTGTCCTGTGAAAGAGGTCATATATTGCTGCAGGCTTTTGAAGAAAGCTGCAGCTGCCTGAAGCTTAACTATACTTCTCTAAATCTGAACTACTACACAGCTGGGAATTGTTTCAAGACCTGGCTCTTTGTTTTATAGTGCTGGGCTGTAAACCCTTCCATCCTGCTCCTGCCATTTCAAAACTTGTCTCTACTTGTAATTTAAGATCTTATTTTTAATATCAGCAAATAGATTTCTCATCTGTTTTACATGCAATTGTGAAATTGCCAGAGCTTAGTTAGGACACAGAACATTGGGTATCTTCTAGAGGCTTCAGTCTTTTTAGCAAAACGCTCAGTACTTGAGACAATAGGAGAAACTTCATCAGTGGAGTGGTGGAACCCTGGGACAGGCCTGAGAGTGGGGGAAACCCATCCTTGTGTATTTCTGAGCATAGCAAGGTGGGGTGGTGCAGCCTTGCTCTGAGTAGAGAGGTGGGATGAGGAATCTCTGGAGACCTCTTTCCACCAGCTTTTTTTGTGAACTGTTGTCTTAGCCATGTAATTCTTGCCGTTAATCCACTGACCAATGTATAGATATCAGCTGACACATCTGGTGTGCCTAAGGCTATATTGACTAAGCAGTGTAATGGGTTGTCATGAAAACAAAAGCAAGATGCCAAGTGTTTGTTCAATTTCATACTCCTTTTTTTTTTTCCCTTTTAGCTCGAATAAAAAGAACTGATCTTGACAAAGCAAAAACTGTTGTTGGCACTTGCCCTGACATGTGTCCTGAAAAGGAACGGTACATGAGGGAGACAAGGAATCAGCTCAGTGTCTTTGAATTGCTTCTAGGATCTGACAAGGTACAAGCCCTCTGGATGCAGGGGTTGTTTCCAGAAGATCTTTTTGCTTGCTGCTTGTGATAAAGCTGTCAGTGTTGTTTAGCTGATTAAGGGTTTAATTCTGGTAGAAAAAAAATCATTAATGTCTTGCAATTCCTTGTAAATCAAGGAGTTGCTTTTGCACTCTAAATTGTCTATTTAGCTACAGACAGGCTGTATTTGGTTTGGGCTGAGCTGGAGTTAATTCTTCTCAAACACCACACAGGCTTTTGGAACTATAGTTCTAAAACTGTAGGGCATCAGTGTAAATTGTCTTGAAGGCCAGGAGTTTGAGATAAGTCAACACTTAGAATCTTGTAATGAAATAAGGTAAGATACATTTGCTATTGTAGCAAAATGGATCTGGGCTGTTAGTGTGAGCAGTGGAGAAACTCCCACAGTAGTCTTCCCCTTGTTAAAAGGGATGGATGGGATGAAATGCTCTGTACTTCTGGGAAACTGAGCATACTCCCTGGACTTTGGTTCTTTTCTCCACATCTTGCAGGTAGATCATGCAGCAGCAATCAAGGAATATAGCAGGTCTTCAGCAGATCAGGAGGAACCTTTACCACATGAACTGAGACCCTCTGAGGTGTTAAGCATGACCATGGACTATTTAGTGACAAACATCATGGATCAAGGTGAAGGAAACTACCGAGAATGGTATGACTTTGTCTGGAACAGAACTCGTGGCATAAGAAAGGTAAGGACTGGCAGGTGGAGATGCTTGGTGATACAAAGGAAAAGATCATGCAATACTGTCAGAAGTGAAGCAAAAAGTGATTCAAACATTTTGAAATGCAGAGTGACCTAAAACAGAGTTGAAATGAGTTTTCTAAAGGTATGACAGATGATTATGCTCTTCAACTGCAGTTTGAAAATCCATGCTTTGCTTTATCATTCTGGCTAGGATATTACCCAGCAACATCTCTGCAACCCACTGATGGTGTCTTTGATAGAGAAGTGCACTCGCTTTCATATCCATTGTGCCCACCACTTGTGTGAAGAGCCCATGTCCTCCTTTGATGCCAAAATCAACAATGAAAACATGACTAAATGCCTGCAGAGCTTGAAGGAGATGTATCAGGACCTGGCTAACAAAGGGATTTACTGCAAGAGCGAAGCAGAGTTCAGAGGTTATAATGTCTTGCTGAATCTCAACAAGGGTGATATTCTCAGGTGGGAACACTTCAGGTTTTTCTTTTCCTCTGTGTGCCTCTGGGAAGAATTGTAAATAGGATTAAGTCCAGACAAATTGTAATGGAAATGAAGAGCTTAGCTGCAAAATTCAGTTGCCAGTGTACTCTAGTAATGCTTTAGTTCAATTTTGCAATAGGCCTTTTTTTAAAAGGTGTATTTGTAAGGAAAGGAGCTGCCCTTTTTTTTTTTTTTTTTTATCCTTTAGTAATTCACTGGAGCTTCTGCAGGTAGTAAAAAAAAAAACAACCAAATGAAAGTTAACTCTTCACTTCTCAATCAAGGAATTATTTCTTTAATTCTCTTGTCTGTAATAGGACCAAGCATTTGGGGCTTTTCTGGTCAATCTCTTTACTACCTTTGTCCTTGTATCCTGGAGCAATGTACCTAAATAAATAATAGCATGTTGAGTACACAAGCATCACAAGAAGATTTTTGATCAGTAAATAATGCTGTGAATTTAGTTCACAGCTCTGTTTTGTCCAGGAGTTGCATGTCTGGTGGAAAGCTCTTAATTCAGTTTTGTTACAGGTTGCTATTCAGTTGTTCGGCAATAGGTTGTTACTATTGAAGCAAAAGGTTTTGCCTCTGTGTCTTTTGTCTCCACAGAGAAGTACAGCAGTTTCATCCAGAGGTTAGAAACTCTCCTGAAGTTAGATTTGCAGTTCAAGCTTTTGCTGCATTGAACAGCAACAACTTTGTGAGGTTTTTCAAGTTGGTGCAGACAGCTTCCTATTTGAATGCCTGTCTCTTACATTGCTATTTCAACCAGGTAAGAAAAAGGCAGATAGACTTTTTTTTTTTCATTTTAAAAAAAAAAAAAGTGTTAATAAATAAAACACTCTGGAACTTTTGGCAGGAAATCTTAGCAGAAAACTTGGTAGTTGTTTCTTCAGAAGCATTAAAAAATTTATGAAGAATCTTCTGCTGTGACATAGAAGAAAAAAATAAAATGTTCTTCTCAGCTCTTTTTTACAATGCACTTTATTTCCCCTGAAAATAATTGTCAAGCAGAGAAGCAGGCCTGAGACCTTTGCAAAGGAAATGCTAACCTACAGTTCTAGAAGCCCTTGCAAGTTTTGTCTTCTGGACAAGAATCACAAAAGGTTATGCTCAAAATGAGTGGCATCGAAGAGGAGCAGAAGCTAAAAAGCAAGGGCATTGAATTTAAAGAAGAGTTAAATCTGAAGAGTTGTTTGTGTGGATGTTTGATGACAAGTACTAATTTCTTTTAAACACGGTTTTCATGTTTCTAGTACACTTTATAGTATATTTTGGGGTCTTTAACTTAGTAGTTATGTGGCTTGTGTTTTTTTTTCTTCCCCCAGATTCGTAAAGATGCTCTCAAATCTCTGAATATTGCTTACACTGTGAGCACCCAGAGGTGTACAGTGTTTCCCTTGGATCACCTGGTCCGCATGCTGCTATTCAAAGACAGTGAGGAAGCAAGTGATTTTATAAGTTACTATGGTCTGAGTGTATCTGATGGGTAAGTGTGAAGGAAAAGGTGTTCATACCTTACCTGCCTCCTGGCATCAGACTGGTGTTAGGTGAAGCATACATGTGGGTGGGCTGATTATGCAGTTTGCAACTAGAAACAGAACAGGCTAAAGGTAGGGGCTGCGTTCTGTAAGCAAAGTGCTAGCCTAGTGATGGGTGCCAATTTTAATTATTCTATTCTTGTTACTGTAGTTATGAGTTCTGTATCTTTCTCTCAAGAAATGGGTTTTGTATCCCTGTTACTACTGTGACTTCCCACAATAGCATTTTTGCACTGGTACATCTTTTTTTACTTGGTTTGATAAGATGGCAAAGGATTTTGAGAATCAAAATTTCTTCAGCTTTCTGGAAGGTGGTGAAAAATGAGGTACCTGCTTCCCTCAAAAGAGTCTGCATGTTGAGCTTAGTCTGCATCGGGCTCTGGGGACTTCCTCCTTACAGAGAGTTGTGGATAACTTGGTAGGGAAGAAAATACAGGTTTAGGTTCTTGCTTTGCAATTTGATTGTAGTAAGGGTGCAGTCCTGCCTCACAGGAGACTAGTGTTACGGTGTTTCATGTAAGGCCAGATGAAGCCAAGGATGCAAACCAACTTTGAGAGGATGTTGGAGGCCAATGGTTTGTGGATCAGTGTGTCTGTTGTGAAAGTATGTACTATCTCAAGAGTTTGGAGAAGGCAGAAACTTGAGCGTGGCAGTTCTCTGTTTGCTCTTGATATTGTTTTGAAATAATAAATTAGCCAGGCTGCAGATGCCAAGATTGGAAGAAGATTTCAGCTTGTAAAATGTTGTCTGCAGACCACCCTGGCATCTGTCATGTGGGATGTAGGCTAGGTAGAATGTGCATGGATCTACACACAGAGGACAAAGGTTAAAAGGATGAGGAGACAGAATAGTTCATGAGGGTTCCCAGAGATGTTGCTTGTGCTCTGTTGTGGGAGCACAGCTGTGAGTACAATGCTTTCCCTTACCTGCTCAGATTTCAGCCAGAGATAAAAGCCCGGACTACTGGGAGCAACCCCGAGTGTGCAGGGCCTGTCTTGCTTTGCCCTGCTAAGCTGTCCCAATGGGACCTGCAGGTTAGTGGAGCTTTGAGGATGTACTCCTGGCTTTTGTTTTTCCGCAGTGTTTATGTGGAGCTGAATCGCTCAGCTTTTCTGGAGCCGGATGTATTGCCCAAGCCACGCAAATCGCTGTATGTCAGCCAGAAGCTAACAGTCTCGGTTGGGGAAGTTGTAAATGGGGGGCCCTTGCCCTCGGTGCCACACCACGTGCCTGTGTCTAGCTTCAATGGACAGAACAAGTACACTGGTGGAAGCACCTCTGTGGAGCAAACTAGTAGCAGCCAAAAATCCAGCATGGAAGCAACAGGTAAGAGCAAATGTGCATATTAGATATTGCCGAGGAATATACTGCTGGGTCAGCTCTGTGACTAGTTCTGTTTTACAAAGGAAAAATGTTCTTGGGTCACAAGGGTTGAAATTATATGGAAATTTGGATGTAATAAAAACATGTCACAAATATGTATCTTTAAGAAGCAACCTGATTAATAGTACACATGTTCTGATAGAGGAAAAGCACTAGTAGAAATGAGTGTAATTTTGCCAGTGTCTGTGAAATACCTAGTGGTTTGGCTGCTTCAGGCAGCCACCTTGCCTTTGCAGATTTTTGTATTGCAACTCTTTGTCCCTGCTGTGTATGTAATCACATTCTTTGTAGATTAGAGGACTGAGTGTCCTACCATAGAGATAAAGTCCTCTAGGGGCTAGACAGTCTAGGGGGAGGCACAGGATATCATAATTTTGTTGCTCTATCCCATAATTCCTGCCTCTCCCGTATAAGCAGACTGCACAGCCAGTTCTTCCCTTTTCCCTTACCTCCCTTCTCTGAGCAGTGGCTGTCTCTGGTTTGTGGGGGTGTGTGGTTTTGTTGGCCTTGCAGTGTGGCTGGGGCCTCGTGTGCCCTGCTTGCGGCAGGGGGCATTGAGGCCTGGTAGGCTTGTCTCGGGTGGGGGGGGGGGGCAGTTTGGCCTACTGAGGCTGGGGGCGGGGGAAGGTTTTGGCCTGGTTGAGGCCTAGTGTGGGGTTTAGCCATGGGGGGCTAAGCCAGGGCTGATTCTGAGTATGTATATAACGTTCATATTGGTGCAGATTTATTTATGTTTTTAAGGCAGTGAGCTTCTCTTAGAAGAGTTTTTCTTTTATTTATGACTAACCTGCTTCTCTTAATCGTTCTATTTCCCCCTCTCTCAAGAAGGAAGTGCAGAAAGTAAAGGCATGGATTTAGATGCTGCAGCAGTAAGAGTCCAGCCCCCAGCTCATCTTCTGCCCTCACTGTTACCTCGCCAGCTTGTGCCAGTGCTGCCTCCTGTGCAGGCAGTCTCCCAACCTGCCAGACAACCTGAGCCTCTCTCTTCAGAGCCTCATCCTCAGTACACAGACACGGTAAGGAAATTTAAACCCATTGTGAAGTATTTGGCAAAGGTCTTTAAGATATAATGAAAGCTGTAACGGAGTTCTTGGGTGGTTTTAGTTTTCCAGAATCTGGAAAGTCAGTGATAGCAGAAACTGATTATCTTTGACTTTGAAGGTAAACTTCACTTTAGTGAATAGTACCGAGAGAGGTATTTCTTAACAGCCTGTATTTCAAGTAAGGCATGGCCCAGTTTCTTCTTGTGGATATATATTTTAATGTTGGCTGATACCCGTCTATCTGCTGTTCCCCTTTTTCTCCCTCCCACATATGTTTAGGTATGTGCTGATGCTGAACCCATCTGGGAGTGTCTCATTGCTTTGTAAAGTACAGCTGCCATGTTCTACCTAAATGTGGCTGCGTTTCAGTGAAGATTAGACCAGGTCATTTGCTGTTAAGTCAGCTAGGATGAGAAAAACTCTCAAGTAAGAAAATAGGAATACCTCTCAAATTCACTTTTCTTAGCTATTATTTCCTAACTTGACATGCCCATATTTTACACAGAAAGCAGCTTTTGTTTCTGGACTGTTATTAACCTTTTAGATAGACTAAAATTTCAGACTGTTTGATAAGTTAACTTAGTCTGTAAGTAGAAATACAGATGATGCTGCCAAATACAGCCAATTCAACCAGGCTGAAAAGCCTTGCTCCCAAGTCACATGTGTGCCCTGGCCATCCTGAGCAGGACCATTGTTGCAGGACTGCTAAACTTCTGTGAAAAGTAGAAGTTAGACATGTAGTTTCCACTTCACTTTGCACTCCTTGGTGCCATGGAAACACAAACCACTGGATCTTCACCCCATTTCTGTGTCCACTCTGGTCCCACTGTGTTCAGCTTCATTGAGCTTTGTAGTTTTCCACTCTTCTTTGCTTCCAACAATCACACTCTGCTTCAGCTGCTTCCTCTGCTGTGTTGTAGGACATTGCTGAAGTGGTGGATGGCCTTGTGCATGATGTCCTTGAAGGAGAGTGCAGACAAGTCGGCAGAGCGGGAGTGGCTTATGTGACTGCTGCCATCTGGTAAGCAGTGTTTAATTGCTGTTACTCCTGGAGTCTGTCGTAGCAGTGCCATGTGTGAATGTTGTAAAACTAAGCAAGGCAAGGTCTGTAGTGGAGATAGTCACACAACTGAAGACACACCTTTTCTCAGATGTCTGCCACTTCTCTGTTACACCCCAGCTAGCTTAATGGAGCGCAAACCTCTGCAAACCTTGCCTTGCATGACACACACCACTGCAGTGTGTGATGTGGAAGGAAGATACCTGAAGGAGAACAAGAAGAGTAAGTTCATATCTGGCTGATTCCCCGCTCCAAATAGCTTCCTCTCCAAGGCAGTTGACAGAGACTTGGTGCTCTGACCAAAATAGTGGTAATGCACCTGTGTTTTGGTTATTGCTGAGCAACTTAGGGCCAAGGTCTTGTTTCCCACTGGGAACTGCTGTGGGTAGCCTAGGGGTGGATGCTGGGAGGGATTGATCCAGACTGACTGGAGTCCAAATATATGATGTCATGGTAAGCATTTAAATGGTTACAGAAGGAAGGTTTTCTGGCTTCTGCTGTGGCAAGGATATGCTTGAGAAAAGCACAGATATGAGGCTTTGAATGAAAACTTTCTGGCTTTAACAAGAGAATTGCTGTTTCTGCACAGCACCTCAGAGGCCACTGTGGAAGAACTCGTGACCGAAGTGATTGGGGAGATACTCAGGGAAGTGGCTGGAAGCGTGCTTAATGCAGAACGGGGAGCGTGTCAGAGAGGAGAAGCGCAGGGTGGAGGAGGAGAGGTGAGTCACTGCTTTTGCTGATGGGCAGGGTGGGCTGTATACACCCTTAGGGAACCAAACCAGAGTTTAGTCCTTGCCACACGTGCTCAGGCTTTTCTGCCATGCTTACAGCATGCAGCTTGAACTGCTCTGGGGTCATGCAGATAGGCTGTTCCTTCCACATTCTCGGGTGATTTGCTAGTTAGTATTGTGGTGTCCTCACTGAGCCACTGTGAAAATTGTGGGTGAGAATTTTGGGAACTTCTATTCACTCAGAGCTTCCTGAGAGGGAGATGAATCCCAGCCCTGCTGTGGGTGGGCTACTTGTCTATAGCTTACTGAAGTAAGAGCAAAATAACCCCTTTGTTATCTGTATTTTTGAAGGAAACTTGACTCTTTGCAAAGCTGCTAATCTTTAGGGAGACAAACCAGCTAGTGGGAGCTCAGTTTAGGCAAATAAACTGTCTGACACTGTGTAGTACTTCTGTGTAACTAAGGAGGAGGTGTCCCAGTGTGTATTTTGTGTAAGTCTTGCCACATTTGTAAATCTTTTCTCTGTCCTTCCAGGCAAAAGCAGGAGAGAGAACAGTTAATAAAGCAGCTAAGCCAATTGGTGGGCATGGAATTAATGGAAGAAGTAATCAAGGAGAGTATTCAAGAAGCTTCAGCCAATGAGTTAAAGTAAGTACACAGAGTGTATGCTATACTTTGCTGTATGAGGCTTTCCCTAAGGGTAAGAATTTGTCAGAGGGTGGTGGGCTTCCTGCTTGGCCTTTTCCAAGGTTCTTCAGTAAGCTACTTTAAAGAGAGAGTAAGTTTGCCTGATTGTACAACAGGCTGCCAGTTTGCAGCTGCACTCAGGCAGTAGTGGTCCTCCAGGGTGCAGGGAATAGAGGCTTTGTCTTGGACAGGCCTGCCCTGTGGCTTTCTGACTCCCTTACAGTTCAGCTCCAGACTCTCCTGTAGACCTTTCTTTGGAAGCCAAACTCAGTGTAAAGCCTGAATGACTTTTGACTGATTACAGGTCTTCTTTAGAAGCCATGGAAGTGTGGAAAATCCCTCCCCTTTGCTAAGTGTGATGGTCTACCCTGTGTGCACTTAAGCTAATGGTAGGAATTTGCTGCAGTCTCTGTATCACTAGAGGTCTTGGTTTGTTTAATTTTGAACCAGATGTGCCTTAGAAAGGGACCGGCAGGCTCGTATTGCACGCTGTTCAGAAGAAGTCTGTGGTCATGTCATGGAACTCTTTCTGGAAGATGAGATTTTCCAGATTGCTAAGGAAACCCTTCAGGAGCTACAGTGTTTCTGCAAGTACTTGCAGCGGTGAGTTGCCACCTTGTGACACAACTGCTTTTCTTGGGAGCGTTGACATGAAGAATTCTCTTTACTGTCATTTCATCTCCAGTGCATGGGTAGCCTTACACTCTTATTACCAGCCTCTAATAAGTTACTCAGCTGTATGTGGGTAGAGAAGCATACCTCATCAGAGTCAGGTAGTGAGCTTGGTAGATTTCACCTTCATTCTGCCTAGAAAATTGTTATTTCTCCTTGTCTTTTTTCTGCTGGACACTTGTTTTTCTGGATGTGAGATGTTGAGCGGCTCCAAGCTGGAGAATCTTTTCTCCCTGCACTCTGCTACACCCCCGTATAGCTGCATTTCAGTATCTAAAGGGGACCTACAAGAAAGCTGGGGAAGGGCTATTTAGAAGGGCTTGTAGTGATAGGTGCACAATGGTTTTAAACTAGAGCAGGGTGGATTTAGGTTGGACATCAGGAGGAAGTTCTTTGCAATACAGGTAGTGAAATACTGGAACAGGTTACAAAGAGAGGCGGTGGAGGCCCCATCCCTGCCATGAGCAGCCTGATCTTGTTGATATTCCTGCTTACTGCAGGTGGGTTGGACCTTTGAGGGTCCCTTCCACCCTAATGCATTCTGTGATTCTGTGAAATACAGCCTGAGCCTGCTGCACCACACACACACACACACACCATCTCCTGCTCACCCTTGGGCAGACTGTGACTCGTGGTGTCTTTGAGAGCTCTATGTGATCTGGAGAGCAAAGATGAGAAAAACTCTTTAGGGACTAAAAATGTTACTAATGTGACCTATTTCTCTGTTCCCTTCTAAAGGTGGAGGGAGGCCGTGGCAGCTCGAACAAAGTTGAAACGTCAAATGAGGGCGTTTCCAGCTGCTCCCTGTGGTGCAGATCCCAAAAATCAACTGGAAGCACTGTCCCCCAGCGCTGAGTGGCCTATAACCATGGAGAACTTGTGCAAGAGAATTGTGAATCTGGGACATGGAGGAAGGCTGGGGATTTCTTGCACAAGGTAAGGATGTTTACAGTGGCAGCAGTTGACAGTCTGATTTTTGGCAGGTAATTCTGTGGCCCTCTCTGAATCATCATTGTAAGCGTTAATTGTTTTGCACAACTTTGTTCTCAAATACCCCAAAAAGACCTTTTCTGCACAAATGCCGTGACAAAGACTGCAAACCTAAAGAACCCTTTCTTCTATTAATGACAACTCTCTAATAAGGTATCTGCAGTGCTACTTGGCTCTTAGTGTTTTTTACATTTGGTTATGTTACCTAATTTATACCAAAAATCACACCCAAGGATCTTTTGTTTCCAGATTGAATCGGCTAAGAAACAAGACCGTGCATGAGATAAAAGTTCAGCACTACTACCAGCAGTTGTTAAGGTATGGTAACATTTGGTCCTTTATTTCCTTCTAAGCAAATTATAGTAGAAATACCAGACCAAAACCATTGGTGAGGAAGGGGAAATCATGCTCGAATGTCCACTTGCAGCTTGCTTCTGGAAGTATTTTCCAGATAAGTGAAATAAAATAATAAAATCATGATGGTGTTAGACCATCTGATCCTATTGCTGTGATCTGGTTGTTATTAAAGGGTTTTTTTTTTTTGTACTTGGGTGGGATAGGGTACTGAGGGAGAAAAGTAAATGAGCTGTTACCAGCTTGGCTTGTGGCATCAAGTGCAGCAGGAGGATTGCTTTGTCATGGATCACCATGCACTTCAGTGACCAGTGTGTTTATGGGAAGTAGTGCGGAAGTGAAACAATGCACATACGGTCCCACAATCCCCAAAGTATGACTCATGTGACAGATCTAGCAGCTACAGTTCTTAAAGGCATCTGGTCTGTGGTGAAGTCAGTGGGCTTCAGATCTAAAGAATTCTGATTTTGGATGGTTTGAATTGGCCAGTAGCTATTGGCTGTATCATAACTTGCTCAAAGCAAGAAAAACTTTGCCCAGGTGGGAATAAACACCAGAGAGGTCTTTTCACCAACTTCTGTCTCTTTAAGTGATTTAGCGTGGACCCCCTGGATCTTGTCTCATTGATCACTGAACATATTCCAGTTCAACAAGAACAGGCGTTTTGGAAGGTGCTATTGGTTTTGCCAGATGAGGAATATGCAGAGGGTGATCCCAGCAGGTATGTAAAAGACTTGAGTCCCTTTCTCAGACATGCAGTAAAATGGAAGGAGAGTAGTATACAGTCCTTGGTGGGTTTTTTGGGGTTTTTTGCACCACACCATGTCAAGTTGTCAGTTTATCTTTTTTTTTCTCCACAGCACTCTAAAGAACATAGCTGTGAATTACTGCAGTGGTCTGTATCTTCTTCTCCTGACACTGTTCATGGGATGAATTTTGTTTATGCCAAAACCAGAAAACTTGTCATATGTGTAGCATTATGGATAATTTCAAGACATTTAACTATTTGAATGTATGAAGTTTGGGGTTATGATAGATTGTGATGTCTTAGAGGTGTTGGTGCTAAAACCATAAAAATGTCATTTTGTTTTGGAAAACAAGAGTCCCAAAAGCCCACTTTTTTGTTCTAGGGTACTGGTAGATTGGTTGAAAGCCAAATTCATGGGAGACAAAAGCTGGAAGAAAAGTGCTTCACAAAAAGAAGGCAGAATTCAAACACTGGCATTGTATCATTCTGCTGGTGTGCAAGGGAGCAGAAGTGTTCAAGTCAGTGTGTGTGTAAAGGTAGGTCAAAACAATTTCATGATACTAAACAGACCATAAAAGCAGGGTGTGCTCTTTTCCAGTGCATGTTGTGTGGAGGCATTTCACACCTTGTCCTGCCAGATGGAGGGAGGTGATACTGGGAGAGATGGGATTATTGAAAAGGTGTGAAAAAATAAGGATTCCCCCTGTTTCCAGTCAGCTGAGTAAATACCTGCCTAAATACAATGGAATAGTTAGAACCTCAGTCATCTCCAATTCCTGGTGCCAGATCAGGTGCTGAAGAGCACTTTTGTGCTTAGGCTCATCCAGTAGATGCAGGTAACATTTGTCTGTCTTGCAATTCATCCTCTTAGGATTTGTAGAGCTGGTAACAAACATCAATGCCGACTGCTAATGGTAGTAAACTGCATGTGTCAGTATGAAAACAGCTTTGTTAACCTACATTACTGTTGTCATCTTTAACTTTTATAGGCGGCACACGGTGCATTGTCTGACTCTGAGCTTGATGTAGCTGAGACCCAAAGAGACTTGCTTGGAACCAGTGGTCTCATTCTTCTCCTGCCCCCTCGAGTTAGGAGTGATGATGTGGCAGAAGACGATGTTTATTGGCTTTCAGCTTTGCTGCAGCTGAAGCTGTTGCTTCAGGTGAAACCTTTTCAACCAGTAGTTCCCCTGGTGGTTCTAGTCCCCTGTCATGAAGATGGGGCCACAGAGAAAGAAGTGGAAGAAGGTATGTAATCACTTCTGTGTCTTGGAAGAAACATCTGAATGTTTAGGGCTGCCCAAAGTAGAACTGTTGGGGCTAGTGCAGTCTCAAACACAGCTTCCAGTAAATGGAGAGACTGGCACACAATACATTTCAAAACTCTGCTAGAAATCCAGAGACCTCAAGAGAAGTAGGCAATATGGAAAGAAGTGAACTTTCTTTTGATTCTGGTTTTTCTTTGCACATGGCATTTGATCCTGAGAGTCTATGAGGAAGGATGAAGGAAAAAATAGTGATGCTGTGAATGTATGCAGAGTGTGAGATTTGACCAGAGCAAGAGATACCCATTTGTTCTTTCTCTCTGTATATGGTGGGTTTTCCTGTTTTTAAGGTTTGATGCTGCAGGACTTGATTTCAGCCCAACTTATTTCAGACTACATCATTGTTGAGCTCCCAGATTCTACCAATGACTTAGAAGGCACCAGAAGGGTAAGAATGGCAACTCATGTGAAGAGATTCTTGACTGATTTACCATTAACCTCTCAATTACTAATACCTTGTAAGGCATTGTTACCTTCTCAATAGCTTAAATTACAGACAAGTCTTGTGTAATGGGATATTTTTGCTGCTGAAGTTTCTGTTACATAACTTTTGTTCCAAAAGCTCTCTTGCCATTTTTTTCACACACTTGAGTTTGTCAGAGTGGGGATTTGCTTGTTAACAGTGATTCCAGCATCAGCCAGAATTATTCAGAAATGAGGTATTTCTCCTGTTCTTCCCTTATTTGTGACTTCTGTTTTAACTCACTAGAGATCACTGGCATTTGCTACATAAAAGATAGTCCCAGCAGTGCAATACTGAAAACTGCATTGACACCAAAATATGTGGGTTACCCAAATCCATTCTTGTCTGTCCTGCCTGCATTGATCGACTAGCAGGGGAGGTACAGTTACTGTCTAACAGATGAGTGCTAGTGGTGTAGCCTTTTTGGGTTTTGTACCCTTAAGCTCCCAGTCCTAAAATGCAAAGGATCCTTTGTAGCCCTTCCGGCTGTTGTGAGGTCACTCAGTATTATTCCGTCTTGGTGGATGGGACTTGGGAATGCCTATATCCTCATATATGTGAAGAAGGATTATACAGATCTCCCCCTAGGGGCCTCCAAACACCAGCTTCTCCACTTGGCCTTCAGTTTTCTGTGTGCTTGACAATAGTAGCCTGGAGATTAATCAAGCTCCATAGTGGGAAACTATAAAGTAGTTTTTGTGAGTCACAGCAGGGTGGCTTGGAGAGGTGGAAGAGGGTAATGGCCAAGAGCAACTAAGTTGACTCAAACCAAAAGTAGCTCCAGCTGTGTGTTCCCTTCTCAAGGTGTCTGAAGAAAGTGCCTAGGAAGGAAGGTGAAAGCAAGAGAAGCCCAGAGTGACGCTCCCTTAAAACTCCTCACTTCTTGCATCTCTGCAGTTCAAGGACTGCCAGGGTCAGAGATAACTTCTCTGGGTGTAGTCACCCTGGGCTAGTTCTGTGAATCTGCCTAGCTTGACTCAGATAAGTACCCCAGTGTCCTGCAGTAGGGTGTTCCACTGTGTGACGCCACTTGGTGTGAACAGCCTCTTCACATCTTTTTCTGAGCCTACTGTATGTGAATTTAGTTTATGCCCACCTAGCTGGAGAATCACTTGCAAATATGAGGATGATGATAGCTGATTCATCTGTATTGTAGTTTGAGTACTCTTACATCAAACATAGGGTTGCAGGATTGAATCCTTTGTGACCTGATCACTGCAGAGCAAGTTCCAACCACCCATGTTTTGTGTCCTAGATCTCTGCTGCTGTGGGCTGGCTGATTTCCCAGTGTCCTGACTCCCTTGAGCTTTGCAGTCAGACCCTCCAGGAGTATGTTGAGGATGGGATTGACAGTGAATTTTGCAAGCGCTTCTACCATGACTGGAAGGAGAGGCGTCTAGCTGGGCTGCCATCTCAGGAGCCTGGAGTCATCATTGAGCTGTATAACAGCGTGCTGCAGTTTCTTTCAGATGTCGCATCCTCAGTGCACCTTTGTGATTTGTCTTGGCCTGTTACTGAGTTTTCAGAGCCTGGGGGTAACAAACAGCTGCCTCACCTGCAGTGGAACATGCCTGATCACCTGGCCTGGCTGAAGAAGGCTGTGCTGTCCTTCCAAATCCCGTACCTGGATCTACCTCCATTAGGTGGTATGTACTTCATGTTGAAGTATCTTCTTGATGTCATGTCATTCTGAGATGTCTGTGCCATACTGAACTGCCAGCCTGTCAGGTGGGCAGTGTAGCTCCACCACAAGTCCTTGCAATTTACATTGTTGTTATTTTATTCCATAGCTCCTTGGCTTCCTGTTTGCCACATGATTTTTCAGTATGCATCTCAGATTGCGAGTTCTTCCCATACTCAACCACTCATCCAGTCTCAAGTGGAGAATCTGCTGAGCAAGACTTACCAGAGGTGGAAAAGCAGGACGTCTGGGGACTCTGGTGACACCGGACCTTCTGTTGATGAGATCCCTTGGGACGATATCTTGGCAGTCTGCATTGATCATAAACTGAGAGACTGGAAACCACCCAAACTGTCCGTTGCTCCAGGTGTTGTATGTCCTCCTACAACATGGATGATACATCTTGCATAACCTTATTTAATAATTTGACAGTGGTGCCTTCACATGTGGCACCAAGTGATAGATAACAGAGAAGGAGTGAGCTATGGTCTTGCTGCACTTACTGTGCATCTCTCTTTGGAGTCTGTGTAGTGTTGACTTAACTTGAGGTTGCAATGAACATTTTTTTTCTCTGTGTGGTCAGAGTCTTTCAGTCTTCCTCTTCCAGTAGGAGAGGGCTTACATTCAGCTAAAGGTCAAGAGTTGGTCCCTCAGAAGTCATGTAAGCTCAGGTTAGATGAGATGTCAGGCTGTCACTGTTAGTGAGCACTTCCATGGATTAATGAAGTTTGTCTTGGATTGTGTTTACTTTCAAGTGTGTTTGGTTGGGTTTTTTTTTTTTAGTGCCTTGTTTGGCTCTTTTAATAAAATGACCCCTTAACCCTCTAAACACTGACCTTGGATGTGCTAGATTTTAATAATTAAAGTGGTGGTTTAGTCTTCCCCAGTAACCTGGTGTTCTGTTGAACAATAGATCAGCTCCAGAAGACTCCTTTTTACAACCTAGAGGTACTTGACTGTGAACATGTGATTTGTCTTCAGATTGGCTTTTCAATATTGAGCTTTTCTTTGGAAGTAATTAAAAACAATCTGTTGTAAATTAAATGTTGGGTTTGTTCACAGAAGCAGTAAGTGAAGATGGTCAGATTCGTGTGTACTTCTTCAAGGAGCATTTGAAGAACTTCATTCTCCCTTTTTCCTGGGAACAAGCCAGACTGCGCACGCAGGAGGAGATCCGGCAAGGCCACGAGAGGTGAGGTGGCTGCTGGCACTGCCAGAGTTGCTTGGTGAACTCCAGAGTATTGCTAATGGCCTCTACAATCAGCATCCAGTGCTGTCATAATGCTAGAAAGCAGTGTGTAGTGTCCTGCCAGCCCATGCTTGTCTATATCTCTCTGAAGTAATGGGCAAGGGTGTGCTGATAACAGGTAGTAGGTTGCATTTCTGCAGGACTGCTCGGCTCTTAAAGTGGATTGCTTGAAAAGGAGAAACTCGCTTTTGCCACAGAAAGTACTGCTGGGGCTTTGGAGGTAGACTTGTGCTCTGGGTATACAAAGCACAGAAGAAAACCTGTGTGAGGCTGAGGAAGAGCACAGGGATAAACTCTGAACTTGCCCTTTATTTAATAATGCTGCCACACTTACATTCTCCCTCAGTTGCTACCCACCTGACAGATTAACTGCATGGTAGATAATTCTCAGATTTACTCTTTGGTAATTACATGATAATTTGGCAGTGTTTTGAGTTCAAAGAAGAGGCTCTGTCCCCAGCTGGTGGGAAAACATCAGGGAAGTTCCACTGATAAGAGAAAATGCTAGCAGTTGAGTGGGCATAGTACCTTAGAGCTGTGTGGTGTTCAAGTATTTGAGATCTTAAGAGTCTAACTCACTTTAGCCCTGTTCAGAGTGAAGCCTGTGTCTCTTCCCTCTTGGAAACTTTGTTGCTTCTCTGATGTCAGATTTTTTACTTTGAAAACCCATGGACAGGTGGTGGTATGTTGGACCCTGGTACAAGGGAATTATGTCTCCAGTTAATCATTTCTGACTTGCTGCTGTTTCCAAACTTCAAGCCACCAGGGAGGAGTCAGCATGTTCATAACAGTTTGTGCTTTTGGTTGTGTGTGGTTTTTTGCTTTCCCCATCTCAGGTCAAGGGTAAAACCTCCCAGCTCTTTGAAGAAACTGCTTGGAGTCTCCATGATGTCAGGTGAACATGTTTCTGGCATGAGCATGCCATCAGGTCAAGAAAAGAGCATTCCCAGTGCAGATGAATTCACAGAGACAGCCTCAGCCCAGGAGCTTCTCCCAGAGCGTCTGTTGGCACAGTTGCAACTGGAGAAAATAGAAAGCAGGAGGTAAGCTCCCAGAGCAACATCCTCTCCTTGCAGCACTGGCTCAGGGTCATAAACAATTTCTAACCCATATGTAGTGGGAAGTTGGAGCCAAACAGTCGTAGGAAACATATTAGACTCTCTCTGATTTCATCTAATTTCATCAAACACAACACTGTAGTGCAGTGCAGATGCCTGTTAGCTCCTACTTGCATCACAGGACTAGTCAAGGATGGTAGAATACTTGGAGCTTTGAGGAACAGTTGGGAACTGTCTATAGACAATCAAGCCACCAAAAGTAAAGCAGTACTGAGTGTGCAATGGTTTTTTGGTCTTCAGTATCACAAATGTCTATCAAGTCCACTTTAGGATGTCAGTTTGGTGCTTGTAGCAATCCAGATCATGAAGTTGAAGAGCTAAAACTTTTTGTAGTTGGCCCAAGTGTTTCTTGTCTCTTCTGCTTTCCCCATCAGCTGGGTGTCTTAGATCTGTGTGGCAGCCTTCTGGGATGGATTCTCATCGTAGCAATAGAGTTCTGCCAGACTGTTGGAAATAACTGAACATCAGGTCCTTCTTGCAGACACTTGTGAACCCAAAATTCTCTGTTAACTCACTGGTTACAAGAAAAAAGCCAGGGTGCAGTCTGACTGGTGCTCTTCATCTTTCTTGGCCAGGTTTGAGGAACAGTTGCACCGATGTCTAGCTGATGACATTGAGCCCCTTGGTGATTTTGTAGGTCTTCCTCTCTACCTCCCTCAGGCTCTGATCTCCACTCCAAATGTCAGCTGTCCATTGATGAAGAATCCTGTGCCATCTGCTCAAGGGGTAAGAAATTGTGGGTACATAGAATTAACTGTGGCTCTGAAGAGTACAGTTGCCAAACCTGCTGTAGTTGCAGGTTCAGCAACATGAATTACCTTGGTGTAGTGTTAGACTTGGGAAATAAAGATTGGAAAAACTATGTCTTGGAAATCACTTTCCCAGGGAGGGGAATGCTCTCTGCATATCTGGGATAAGAATTCTTCACAGGTATTAATACTTCCTGCAGTCATAACGGCATCCTTTTGTGGTGCTGCATTTCAACTTAGGGAACTGCTGTTGTGGGCCAGCTCCCCCAGTTAAAGGAAGTCTAGGGACAGAAATAGAAGGATGTACTGATTTTGCCTTATCTCCACAGGAGTTGGGGGTGCTGACCTCTGTGGTTTGTAAAAGTGGGGGAACAGCCATTGACCTGGTAAGGTCTGTGTTGGTACTGGGTAATACTGCTTTCTCAGTCTCATCTCTTCCTTCTGCCCAGGCTGAGAGTCAAGAGGGATGCAAGCTTTTGGTGGAAGAGCTAAGCCCTTCGCTGTCAGACAAACTGAAACACTTGCAACAGCTACTCAGAGCAAACCAGGAGGGTGAAGTTGCCTCTGAGCTCCACCTATCTGCTCTGGTGGACATGGTGGATATTTGAGCAGAGCTACATGTGCAGACTAAGGTCTGACCAATCCAGATATGAGTGATGGGACTCCTAAGCTCGTGGGGCACATTCCAGAAAAAGCAGCTATTCTGACAGGAGAAGAACACAGAGTAGATATGGGCCCTGGGCCCTTCTCACGTGGCATGGCATTGGCTCACTGCTGCTTAGGTTGGGCTGGTCTGGGGCTCTCTTCTGCTTCCCAGGCATGGAGAGGAGTCAGATGCTTTTCTGACAATAGTGATTTTTTTTCTTTCTACCAGCTCTCATTGTGGGTAAACTTCAGCAGGGGAGAACGACAAGGTAGCAGGGGCCCCTGGAAATGCCAGAGCAATTGCTTTTCATAAACACAGTCCCTGAGAGGGTATCCCAGCGCTACGCTTGCTTGCTTCATGCAGAAGCTACCTTGCAGCAGTGCTGTGGTTTGAAGTTGATGGTTTGCTGCCCAGGAATGTCAATATTGTTTTTCTCGAGTTTGTGGAACACTTGGCTCTGTTTTGTACTTAATGGTGCTGACTGCAAATCCAAAAGAAATTTGTGCTGCTGGCACAGTTTTATTGTATCGAATGCTCATGGCATTTAAACCAGATGAGTTGCTGATTGTACAGGTTAAATGTGCTGGAAACCAGGACACTTCCTTCAGTCTTCAGTGAACAGCTATGGACAAATAGCTTTCCTTTTTTGGAAAAGCAAAGTACCTGCATTCTGTGTATTTAAAAAGCTGTGGCTTTGGAAGTGGAAAACCTGTGATTTTAGTTTAATATTTGTCCTCAGTAACTACCGAGAAGATACACTTCATTACAGAGGTAATTACACAAGTAATTATTTTTGTAATTGCAGTATCTGCTCTTTGAGATAAAACTTCTGTCTGGAGAAGCAAGGTAGCTTTGCTGGTAAACAATGGTTCTCTTGCCTGCCAGAGACCAATCCTAGTCCTAATTTCATTTGAAAGTCTCAGTCCAAACCCCTTGCCTACCTTCCACAAAAGGACTTTTAGGGTAGTTCTGAGTTTTTGGGTGGGTTTTTTGTTTGTTTGTTTTTAATAGCTTTTGTGTTGTTTCTCTTAACCTACTCTTACTATTCTAGCTTTATTTCAACTTGGTATGAAATTAAACTGAAAATAAATGCTGTGGAGCTATTTGTACTCCCTGTATTTCTGAGGCCCTGGATTGTGTTAGATTCCTGTGCATGCAAAGCGAAGCTGCTCTGCTACCTCCTGCTGCTGTTCTTGGTTTACCTGGAATTCAGCTGTAAAAATCCAAAAGTGTTGTGGGAGGCGGTTCACACAGCATCTTGTAAGTGTGTTTTCTACCTAATAAATTTTTAGTGGCCTAGTGTGCAGTTGCCTTCTATTCTAAACTCCCCCTTGGTCAGGCTGCTGCTGGGTGGTGGCTTGTGTGGCTCCTACTCGTGTCATGCGCTGGAGGCTGGTTTCGCTACTTCGCACTCCGTCTAGCTCCAGGGCACGCTGAGAGCTCGGAGCCAGCAAAAGCTCCGACGAGGGTGGGATTCGAACCCACGCGTGCAGAGCACAATGGATTAGCAGTCCATCGCCTTCACCACTCGGCCACCTCGTCCTGCTCCTCGTGTTCTGCAGCCCCGCCCCTCGCAGCGCGGCTGGCCCCGCCTCCGCACGTCCGCCGTGGGCCTGCTGAGCGGCTGCCTCCGTGTTGCCCTCTTAGCGCAGCAGGCAGCGCGTCAGTCTCATAATCTGAAGCTCCTGAGTTCGAACCTCAGAGAGGGCAAAGTTTTGCCGCCCTGCCTAGTGTGGGGGTGCCTGGCTACCACCTGGCGGCGCCGTCGCACCACCCTTTTTGCAGGGCCGCCGCAGGGAGCAGCGGCCACCGGGGCATGAAGCTGGGCTCACCGCAGAGTCCTCTCACGCTGCCATGGGGTTGTGCGGGACAGTAAAATGGAAGCCTGGGCATCACTCACAGCCCAGTGGAGCGGCAAAAAATAAAAACCCAACAAAAGAGTCTGCCCTCTCTGAGGCTCGAACTCAGGACCTTCAGATTATGAGACTGACGCGCTGCCTACTGCGCTAAGAGGGCTACGTTTGTAGCAGCTTCTGTGGCGCCTTCAGCGAGCGCGCGAGCGAGCGGAGCCCCGGAGGAGGGGCAGCTCCGCGGAGCGGCGGCGGCACCCCGACAGGCCAGCCGCAGGCGTCAAGGTCGGCCCTGCGGGCAGCAGAGATCCACGCCTCACCGGCACCGGGAAGTGGGTCCCCAATGGGTGTCAGCGAAGGGCGGGGCCTCAGGCGGTGGAGAGCAGGACGAGGTGGCCGAGTGGTGAAGGCGATGGACTGCTAATCCATTGTGCTCTGCACGCGTGGGTTCGAATCCCACCTTCGTCGTCGCTTTTGCTGCAGCGCGGAGGAGCTGGGGACCGTACGGGCTGGAGCAGCCCTGCGGCCGGGGCTGGCTCAAGCGCCTGTGTGGCACACAGGGATCTTGGGCTGGACTCCTAGCGGTGTCTGAACCCCGAGGGGGATGGAGTAGCAATGATCCTCCATGGCAACTCCATCCTGCCAAGAGGAAGAGTTCACTGGTGCCCCTGCCATAGCGGGGAAGAGAAGTGGGGGAAAAGAAACCTACGAGCCTGGGTAGGAGAATTTTCTGTCAGAGGTGCCAGTGACTGTGCCTGTTCTTTTCATGTGCAGGAAATAAAGAGCAAAAGGCGATGCAAATGCACATGGTGGGAGCCCAGAGAGGGAGAGGACAGTGGCCCAGCCCCACACTGCACTGGGCCCCGTTTGATATCGGGGTGCACCTCCAAGAGAGATGCCCAGAGAGGGACCCAAACAAAGGACTGATGGGTCAACTCTGTGCACTCCTCCCGGCAGGGGAAATAGTCCTTATCTGCAGCTAATCCCAGACAACCTGGGATGTCACTGAAACGCTGTGAGGTCTCTCCTGACAGCCTTGCAAGTTATAAGAGCTCAGTGTGTCCAGGGTGCTCTATTCCAGGACCCTATATTCACCAGAATATACCTTAGCCACATACCTTAGCCCTAGTAATCTTAGGGGACACCTTCCCCAGAGACTTCTCTGCTTCCAAGGACAACAGTGGGACCAGGGCATACCCAGGAAGGGGGTCAGGTGACATCCCTTGGTGATGACCAAGGGATGATGGTATGGAACTTGTCTCCCAATAGATTTCCACTGTGCAGGTTTGAATCTTGCTCACAGAGATTTTACTCACCACTAAGGGAGCTGAGCTGGAACTAGGGACAGGACAGGCTGGGGCCTGCAGTACATGAAGCCTTGCACCTCACCTCCTCCACAGGAAGCAGCTCCTATTCCCTGGCATCCCTGCAGAGCATGAGGCAAGGTAGGGAGCCATGGATCACTTTCCCTGGGGCCAGAGATGAAATTCCCCTCTCTGAGGCAGAGCCCCCAGAAAAGGTTTGGGGGACACAGACATGGGTTGTCAGTTGCTTATCTGCAGATACTTTTACCAGTGGGCTGTGGGACAGCTGGGACCCATATTGAATCCTAGGGTTGTGGGGCTAAGGGAAGCCCAACACTGGCTTGGGGTACAATTCTCCCTTCAAGTGTGAGAGATGCTGAGTCCAACTGCTAGAGGGCAAAGTCTGCCCTTTTTGTGTGGAGATTACAGAGCTGTTGGCTTTTATTCCCTTGTTCCAAAAGTCCACAGCTTTGGGCTGCACAGGACCCTGAGTAAGGTATCTCCCTCTCTCAGAGGTCTTGGCATGGGGTACAGGTACCCACTGTGCCCACTATGCACCACTGCTATCTCTCCCAGTCCTGCACCAGCCAGGTCCACAGACAGCCCCAGGGCTTTTCACGGGGACCTGCTCTGCAGCTGGTAGGGAATGGGTCTGGAGAGGCAAAATAACATGGAGATGCTGGGGATTGAACCCAGGGCCTCTTACATGCAAAGCAAGCGCTCTACCGCTGAGCTACAACCCCTCTCCTTGACCATAAAGGTCATTGCTAGCCCCTGTGGTTCAGCTGCTCTAATGACCACTGGGGCCAGGGCAAGTATGTGCTGTGGTCACCTCCAAATGCCAGTTCCACATCCTAAGCCCAGGGAGATGGACTTCCCTGGTCCAGGCTGTGCCAGGGCCAAAAGGCAGCATCAGCCATCCTCAACAACCTGCAAAACTGTGCCACGCAGAGGTTGGGGGTGAAAGACGTTGCAGCACCCTGGCTGATTGACCTAGGGGTATGACTGGGTGCACAACTATGAGCAGGACTTTTTCCCAACTCTTGGATGTATTGGTGCTGGGGCTAGCAAGGGGTAGCAGGACTGAGCAGATGGCCCCGTGGTAGGCTGTGGGGAAATTTCTCCCTGGAGACAGACCCCAGGGCAAAGCTACTGTGTAGCTGTCCTGAGGGTGCATGCTAGGAGCTGTGATGGCCGAGGGGTGAAGGCGTTGGACTTGAAATCCAATAGGGTTTCCCTGCGCAGGTTCGAATCCTGCTCACAGCGAGAGGTGTTTTACCCCTGCAGCTGGGTGTGGCTGTAGGCCAGGGCAGGTCAGGCCTCTGCTGCAAACCAATGGCTGGAGTCCAGTATCAGCAGCGTTGTGGTCAGCTGTGCTTGTGCTGCTGTGGGCACAAGGGGGCCTTGTAGGACCTTCTGAATGACAGCCAGCTGTGGGGCCCTGGGATTTTTACTTCTGAATGAGAGCCCTCCTTTTGGTCACCCACCACCAGGCACAGCCCTAGATTCCATACTGGCTTTGTAGATAAAGACATAGAGCCACAGGTAGGGCCTGTCCCCTGCTGGGTGGAGAAAGGGCTGTTGTGGCAGTGGAAGACAGCCAAGCAAAATCCTTCTGCCACCAAATCCCTACTGTGCAGCTTTATCTAGGGCCCTGGTACAGGGTGAAGGCATGGAGATGTCCTTTGTGGATGCCTTCCAGATGTAGAAGTGGAGTTTATTACTGCTGCTCTGTGGAGGAGATGGGTTTGGGAAGCAAAAGCTGGAGATGCTGGGGATTGAACCCAGGACCTCTTACATGCGAAGCAAGCGCTCTCCCACTGAGCTACATCCCCTCTGCATATATATTCTGGCACCTGGGGCCCTGCTGCCTGCCCTTGGCCTCTTGGCCCCAGTGCTTTTGGAGTGGGGCAGTTACAGCCTGTGGCCACGTCCAGGTACCAGCCACACAGCCAGGGCAAAGGAAGGAGGTCCTCTCAGCTATGAATATCCATTGAAGCAAAAAATAGCTTCCTCAGGTCCCATCCCACACCAGCCACTTCACTTGAGTGCTGGAGAGCAAGGAGGAGATCCTTGGCGCTTGATAGCAGTCTGGCTCGTTGGTCTAGGGGTATGATTCTCGCTTAGGGTGCGAGAGGTCCCGGGTTCAACTCCCGGACGAGCCCTACTTTTGGGCACCTGCTTTCTTCATTTGACATCTGTGACCTCAGCTGTAGTGTGACCAGGGCCAGGATGGTGGGAAGGCACTGGTGCCTGGCTCACTGGGGATGGGTGGAGTGTTTGGGATGGAGATGTCCCCAGGGTGAGGATGGAGCCACTTAGAAGAAGCAATGTGGGGTGCAACCCCTTATGATCCTGTGTTGGGACCCTTGGGGCAGTGCAGGGTGAGGGAATTTGCCCAGGCTCCCAGCTGTGCTGTACCAGAGGGGATGTAGCTCAGTGGTAGAGCGCTTGCTTTGCATGTAAGAGGCCCTGGGTTCAATCCCCAGCATCTCCATGTTATTTTGCCACTCTAGACCTGCCTCCCTGACAGTTGTGTGACTGGCAGAGTCCCCCCACATTACCCCCAGAAAGCCCTGTAACCGTCTGTGGGCACAGCTCCCCTGAGGCTGCTCCCAGGCACCCACTTGTTGTAAGAAAGCACACTCAGTCCTTTTCTTTCCTTGCCTGGGCACTACGGAATTGCTGGGAGCCAAAGGGGGAACTTTGTCTCCATTTTCTATGGCATTAATATTTCTGGGAGAGCTGGGGAGGCTGTCTGAGTCCCCTGTGCTGGACAGTGTCACCTTGTCCATACCTTGTGCATGCAGGTCTAGGTCTGTCAGTGGGTACATGAAAATGAGGGCTCGTCTGGCAGTTGAACCCATGACCCCTTGCACCGTAAGGACCATACCCCCAGATCAGCAAGCCAGCCTAGATCAGAGCACAGCTGGGGTAGATGATGCATCCCTGCCCACATCCTCAGCTCTGCTTTGCTCCCCATGAACTGGCAGCAGGCTTGTCAAAACCCAGCGTCTGGTGCCCTCTCAGCAGTGCAATGCCTGGCACCGAGTTGGGGTTCCCATGCACCTGTGCACTGTGGCTCGTTGGTCTAGGGGTATGATTCTCGCTTAGGGTGCGAGAGGTCCCGGGTTCAACTCCCGGACGAGCCCTACTTTTGGGCATGTAGGGCACCCACCACAAGGCACAGCACAGTGGACACAGGTACCTTCAACAACTCAGCCATGTCCCTTCTCTGAGGACAGTTCCACCAGTGCTGGGAGTGAAGTGCTGCCCCGTGCTCCCTTGCTCAGCCTGACCAGGACCCATCCTCTCCTGGGTGGGAAAGGGCTATTGTGGCGGTGAGGGATGGGTCTTTCTGCCCCCACGTCCTGGCTGAGCAGCTCTGCCTGGGGCTGCATCCACAAACACATATGTTTGCACCACAACTGTTCCCCCTCTCCTGGCCCTTTTGACAGCCTGGGACACCCAGGAGACTCCCAGTGCCTCCAAATTTACAAACTCTGTGGTCAGCGGCTCCAGGCAGCTGGGGAAGGAAGCTGTGGCAGGGAACAATGAGAAAGCCAGGTTACAGGGGAGCATTGGCTTTGGAGGAATTCCTGTGGAGGAAGAAGGGCAAACAGAGGGTGGTGCTGAAAAGAACCAGCCATTTCAGCCTCTGCAAGGGCCAGAGATGGTTTTGAGGAGGAAGAGCTCCAGAGATGGTGAGGGTTGGAGATGATGGGCATTATACCCATTGGACACCTCCAACTGCTGACTCCATGGACCCAAAGCAAAGGGGACCTCTGCACTCCCAGAATGTGCCAAAAAGATGCACACAACCTTAGATGCCCCCTGAACCTCCAAAAGTGTGTGAGGTTCAAAGGCTGTGGGTACTCAAGGACTGCTTGTACTAGCTTGTTGGTCTCAGGGCATGACTTTTGCTTTGGGTGTGAGCAGTCCCGGGATCAAATCCTGGGTGAGCCCTGATTTTGGCCACTTTCCTCAGTGGTGCATAGGACCATGGTGGCATAACCAGGGCACAGGGAGGACAGCGGTGCCTGGCACAGGGCACATCCCCAGGGGCAGGATGAACTCCCAGTGAGGTGCTGGTGTGTGCATGGGCAGGAAGGCAGAAGGAGGAAGAGGTGGGAAAGGGCAGGTGGAAGCAGTGATGGGCACTGCAGAGCAGAGTGGGTACTGTTGGCTGTGTGAGCCAGGAGGGTCTGTTTTTGAGATCAGGGTTGTGGAGGCAGAACAAGGTGAGCAGTATGCAGTGAGTTAGAGGTGGAGGGATTTACCCCAGTCTCCAGCCCTGCCCATGCAGAAGTGATGTAGCTCAGAAGAACACCTGCTTTGCATATAAGAGGCCCTGGGATGCAGTGGGTTGAAGTTTCCCCCCAGCATTAACTTTGCCAGACCAACTCAGAAGCAAATGAAAGCTGTATTTACAAGCAAAACTATACTCTACAATGGAATGCAATGAATGTGTACAAAATATACAGTATTTACAATATTATACAGATATTTACAATTAGCAAACAACATGAAAATCCCCCCTGGTCAAAGAGACCAGGGAAGCTGTTCCACTGTCCCCCCACTCCCTGTCCCAAGAGAGAAAAGAGCAGAGAGAAAGTAATGGGTTAGACTTAACTAAACAATGCAGCCAAGGCAAGGTCAGCTGAAAAGCAAGCAGAGAAGAGATCATAAAAGAGAAAGAATTGTTTTGGTATAGGTCATTTTATAGCAAATATCTCTCCAATTAATTTGTTTAGAATAATCTTTTGTTTCCCTTTTTACACCAAATAGTGATTTATTTATATTTTTCTACTTTTCTGCTCAAAATCTGTAACTAATTTTAAAGGCATAGCCTAAAACCACCACATGGGGTTACTCCCAGTCTCTCCATGTCCCTTTGCCTCTTAAAAAAAAAACAGCAGGGCAATGGATGTCAAAAAGGAGGAGGTGAACCCAGGGCCCCTAACTGAGAATCATACCCCTAGACCAATAAACCAGGGTTCACAACTGGAACCCAGCACAGATCCTGTCCCCCATGGCCCTACATGGACCCTGTCCCAGCCCTGACTATGCTGCCAGCACAAGTGTGAGGGGGAGTACAGAGTTCCCCTCACCCAGGAGCTTCTTGTGCTGAGAGTTAGGGATATCCCCAGTGTAGGGATTCCCTTTGGATGCTGGCATGGCTGGAGGGTAATACAGGTCTGTGTTTCATCCTTGACATTTCATCTTTCTTAATGGGTGGCAATGGCTGAGCAGGACTTGGTTCCCTTCACAGGTCCCTTTCCCAGTTCTGGTGCTGGGCCTTGCCAAAAATACATAAATGGATCTGGGTGAGCACAGGTGCCACCAGCTCCCATTACACAGGGTAGCTGCAGCACAGGTGTCACCAGCCGCCACTATGTGGCGCAGTTCCAGCACAGCTGTCACCAGCCGCCAGTACGTGGTGCAGTTCCAGCACAGGTGCCACCAGCCGACACTGCAGAGGGCAATTGCAGCACAGGTGTTGCCAGTCCCTGCTACACAGGGGAGTTGTTCTCAGCCATTCTTCTTCTCATTGTGTCTCATGCACTTAAAAAAGATGGAGAGTGTGGTGGTGTCTGAATCATCACAGGCTGCACTGGCATTGTGTGGGTTGGCCTCAGATGCTGATATGTGAGCTGGGCAGGTGGCTGAAACCCTGAGGACCCCCAAGATGATGGGTAAGAAACCAGAGAGAGCTGAGGCTGGGGCAGTCGCCTTGGGACAGTGCAGGGGCTGGGGGCAGTTGGCAGGTTTCTGCCAGGTGAAGGGGATTGGGGCAGCAAACCCTGTACAGGGTCCAGGACCTCAAAACCTAGCTGGTACTGATAGGAGATGTGTTGAGCTCCTTGTAGTGAGGGACTGAGTTAGTACTGGGAGTGCTCTCAGCAGCAGATAAAGAAGAGTTTGGGTGTTGGGGTACCCCAAACCTGGCACACAGGAGTGAAGGAAGGGGGCAGACAGAGGGTCAGCTGTGTTGGGGGCATCCCATGATTGTGGGGCAGGTGGGCACCATGGCTCAGCTGGTTAAAGCACCTGTCTAGTAAACAGGAGATCCTGGGTTCGACTCCCAGTGGTGCCTGGGCCTGGGGGCTGTTTTAACTCCCTGCCCCAAGCCAGGGGCACTGCTGGGGGTCTCTGCCCTGCCCCGAGCAATGGAGCCCCTCCCCCCCCCCCCCTCTGTCCCAGGTGACCTCATTCTGTGGGAAGGGGTTTCCTCCTTCTCCTCCTCTGGGAGCTCATGGTGGGTAGATGACTCAAACTGACTCCAGACCCCAGAAAAATAAAGCGGTGCATCCAATGGTGGCTGGAGCCCCCTACTATCTTCCTCATCTTCCTGTTTTGTTTGCTGAATCATGTAGGAAAGCCCTCTGGACACAAGTTAAGTGGCAGTGTGGGCATGACGGAGACTTGCAACAAGTGCCTGAGGCACACATTTTTATGGCAAAAATAAATGCCACCTTGCCCTTTGCCATCCTTTGGTCACAGAAACAGAAAGGAATGTGGATTACAGCAAATCAATTGCAAATGCTTGCTGCCCTGCCACAGGCAGGTGGGTAACTGGCTGCCACAGCCAGGCAGCGAGGAGTCTGCCTTGCCTGGTCTGGCTCTCCAGAAGGCATCCTGAAGAACCAACTGCAGCCTTGTAGCCTTTGGTGAGAAAATGAGAAAAAAATTCCCCCAAAACTAGGTGAAGCAAGGGACGAGGTGGCCGAGTGGTGAAGGCGATGGACTGCTAATCCATTGTGCTCTGCACGCGTGGGTTCGAATCCCACCCTCGTCGAGGCTCCAGGGACTCATAACCTGCAAGATGCTTTTGGTGCAGCCTGTGACGTGGTCTCCCTATTTTGCTCTGCCGTGATAAATACAAGTCTGCCTCTGGATTTCTGCTCCTGCTTGCTGAACCTGCTGCTGCTTGCTTGGACATCAGCATTGCCCATTGGTGCTTAATGTCATGCTTGCAGGCAGGAGCAGGGTATTGTTTCCCTCCATTCCCCAAGATCACCTGGCTGCTACCCTCCTGCCAGCCAGCTATGTCTTCTCCAGAAGGCAAAGCACCAAAGCCTGGACAGGGAATGTCAGGCAGGAGTGTGGGCACACTCTGATCCTGAGCTCTGCTTTTTTGTTCTTTATCAGCCAATTTATTCCTTTCTGCATCTCACACACAAGTCCTGGGTGTCCCCCCTGTGCCCATGGGAGCCAAAAGCCATTGCTGGACAAAGCTGTGTCTCACCGAGCCATCACCATGATCCAGAGGTGATTCTTCTGAGGATGTCACAGCTACTGCATGTTGGCAGCTTCTGCCTGCAGCAGTGCTCACAGTGGAGGTTCTTGGCAGGGGAGAGGGCGATCTGCAAGATGAAGGGGAATGAGGTAGAACCCCCTGCCTGCTGGGAGGTTTTTAACTGCTGGAATTCTGGTAGTCTTGCAGGGAGGGAAGCCTTGCATTTCTTAGAGCATGTCTGTGCTTTGACACAGCTGGGGAAACATGTTGTGAAAGCCTTGAAGGTGCCTTCTCCACAGATGAGAATGTGGTCAAGCAGTGCTGTGGCTTGGAGGCTGGCTTAGCTGCCCACACTGCAAGACTGCACTGGCTTTTTGACTTTTCCTGAGGCCATGGAAGGAATGGAACTATGCTTTGGGGAGGCACCCTTGGGGACAGGTTGTGAGCTGCCTCCTTCTGCCAGCCTTTCCTGAGCCAGAAACAGTGATCAAGCTGCAGGAAAGCACCAGCCTTGTCCCATTCTGCTGCCATAGGATGCCATGGTGCTTGGCCAGCTCTGCCACCCTGGAAAGGGAAGATGTCTGTGCCTGATCAGCCCGGTGCCCTGCAGGAGGGATGCAGGAGAAAAGGCAAGGGTTTCAATGCACAGGCATTACAGTCCCAGAGAAACACCCCTCTGCAGCTACAGATCGTGAAATGGGAAGGGGTTGTAGGCGCAAGTCCCCCATCGGGCAGTGCTGAGTGGCCTGGGGGCTAATGCAGCAGGATGTGACTTGGAAACCTGCTGAGATGGGGACTTGAGACAAATGCAAAAGGGTATTTAGAGAGGGCAAGTTGCTGAATGTGAATGGATCTGTGTACTGAACGAAGTCCTTTGCCTGAAGAAGGGGACAGAGGAAACAAAACGCACATGGCAGGGAGTCAAAATAATCTGATTTGTTTAATGAATGAAAGGAAAACCATAGTGGAAAGAGTTGTTCTTGGAGATGCTAGTATTTAGGAGAAGGGTGAAGACTGCTCTTTCCAACCTCCACTCATTTCAGGGAATATGCACTTTCTGCTTGAGACATGACTTTCTCTGGAGGAACCACCAAACTGGGAAACTTTTACCAAACCAAAACATTGTACCCATTTTCTTAAATTCTGCAAGGGATCCAGGATGTGTGGCAACATCAGCCCTGGTTCTTCCTGCAGATGAAGGCATGAGAAGAAACTTCGCCCACAACCAACTTTTCCCCTGCCTTCATCAGTCTCAGCAGCACTCTGGAATGCCAGTTTCACTTCTCTGCATTTTAATTTCTGTCAACTCGAGGACTGGATGTTTCTGAGACCAGACAGAGGGTAAAAGTTTGCCCTGCACCAAAATTTCTCCTGAAAGACAAAGGCAGATATTGGAGCAGCCACAGCCCCACTGCATCCCATCTCCAAGGAACACCTGACCCCCAGGGCTTGCCTCAGGGCCACAGCCTATCTGCCTGAAGCAGGACATGTTGAGGATGACTCCCAGGTGGCTGACAGGCAAGCAGGACACCCCTGTGCCAGGAGGCAGCAGCTTGATGCAGACAGACCTGGGTGGCTGCTCCTCACCACAGAACCCTTGGAGAACCCTTGGCTGCCTCTGTCCTTGCCAGAGCAGACAGGGTGCTTCAGGGCTCCAGAGCCCAGCCAGTGCTGCTGGGGAGAGCCAGGCTCCAGATGCTGTGTGCCACCCTGGGGCTGCAGATAATCCAGTTTCACTTCACATGTCTCCTGTAATTGCTGGGTCCCCAGGTGGGCTGTTGCTCCACAGCGTCACTGAGGCTGGCATCCCCCTCCAGGAGGCCTCGTCACTCTGCACCAGGGCAAGGGCATGGGTGTGCCAGGGCACACATAGCCCAGCAGTGCTGAAGGGTGTCCCAAGGGTGTCAGCTTGTCTCTTCTCGCAGCTGCAACTATTAGTAAAACAGAGACAGCATTTGGTGTGTAGGTCTCAGCTCTTTTGTAAAATGTCGCAATATCCTTGGAGTGAAAATGTTATGAAAACAGAATCTATTCTACTGAACACATTCCTAGGCTCTTCTGCTTTGTACCTTAACATTTTAGCATAGCTAATTTCCATTCAGAGAAACCATCCTGATGAAACTGGTGCTAACTCACGAGAGATAAATTAAGTCCATTGTCACAATGACAGACATCCAGGTGTTGATGACAAACAGGTTTGTACTTCTTTTACTCCTAGCTTCGTTTGGATGCTTTGAGATTCAAACACTTCTAGCAGATGTTTGGTTAGGCTTTTTTTTTTAGCCAGGGATAAGAAGTTGCTAGGATTATGCAAAACTTGTTGTAAACTTTTAATGGAAATGTGACTAACTAGAAACAGCATTTCAGATTATGCTGACAACAGAGCAACCTTTTCCAAGGTGACATAATTAGAGGTGAGGCCAGAGTAGGTTAGAAAAGATCGGATAGCTTGTTGCTGATTCTGTAGAGCCTTTTACTGATCAAATATGACAAACTGATGGCAAATTTCTTCTGAAAGTATTTATTTCAAGGCAAATAATAATTGATAGGTTCCTATCTTTAAGAAATATGTCAACAACATGGCTACTTTCATACACACCACACCACACCCCCCCGCCAGTGCTCTACTCCCTCTAACGCTGCACCCATATACATCACTACTTTCCTTTTAGAGCACTGTACCCCTCTGTAACACTGTGCTCAGAGAGGCTGCAACGCACCTGCACACATCCAAGGGGAGCAGCTTTACTGCATGGACAGAGCAGGAGTGGGAGCAGGAGCAGAGCTTCCCTGCTACCTGCACGCCCAGCCCGCCCCTTTCCACATGACAGTATCAGGGAGGTTGCCTTTCTTGGAGGGGTGTCTGGTTGAAATCAAAATGGTACTAAAGGAAGAGAACTGCAGGGTGAAGAACTTCCCACTGCATTCTCCAGCAGATGTGGAGAGTTATAGCAGGGTACAGTGTTATACAGGAGCACAGTATGATGTATGGATGACGTTTTATACAGTAGAGCAGTGTTACAGAGGGGTGCAGTGTTCTGTAGCAGAGCAGTGTTTTGTGGGAATGCCCCCATATAGAGGTGCAGGGTTATATAGGAGCACAGTGTACAGTGGGGTGGTACAGTATTATATGGGGGTGCAGTGTTCTACAGCCATTTTCTGAATTAATCTGTTGTCATGCTGACCACAGCTGGTCTTTAGGTGTCTTTTTCTCATTGCAGACCTAAAGGAATGTTTTTAACAAAGCCAGTGGGAAAATGTTTTTAGTTTAAAGTTTAAGCACCCTGTTAAATATTTCCTCTTAGGAAAGGAAGTCCCCAAGCATCTGTGGGTGCTCTTCTGGGACAGGCTGGTCCAGTGTGAGCAGAACCTCGAGTACTTGAGCTGGGTTGCAAAACCTAAACACAGTGTGAGACTGCAAATAGAAGATCCCAGCCTGTGTCTGGAAGCCTGGAAGGGAGTCCCACAGGAAGAGCTGTTTTCACAAAGGCACAAAAAACCCCAAGTGATGGAAGATTAGTGAAAGGGAAGAAAATCTGACTGGCAGAAGAAGAATTTAATTGGGCTGTGTGTCCAAGGTGCAACTGTGGCATCGTTTTGTTATTCAAAAGTGAGCAAAAAGCAGTAACGCAAAGCTTAAAATGAAGCCACATCTTTTCTTGCTCACCTAATTGCCTTTTAGGAGGTTGTGATGACCCCACAGTCTCCTGCATTACTTTAGCAGGCTGCAAGGTCACTTTCTGTCTGAAGCATGTGTCCTCTGCTGCACCTTGGAAAAGCTGATTTTCTCTTTCCCCTTCCAGAATGGTGTTGAAAATAGCTTGGCCTGACATCAGCATCTCTGAAAGGCTGCTTTTGCCCTGACAGACAGGGCAGAAAGGAGTCACTAGGGAAAATTCAGTGCTACCAATCATGGATCTGCAAGGCCAAGTCACTCTAGGAACTAAAATGACGCCCCCAAACCCCATAAGGCATATCTCTATCATTGATGTCTCTGTCAACTCCCAGCTCCACACATGCATAATACATGTGCCCCAGTACCACCATGGTTTATTCTAGGGCAGGTGATGTTAGTGTCTTCATCTGGGCTCTACTGGCATGAAATGAAAAGTCTTCTTCAATCTTTCCTTGCCCCTGGAGCCTGATGGCTCATTCCCCTGCCTGGGACCATGTCAGCAACTCCCTCTTGCCAGCATGCAAGTGATTCATGTTTAAATGTAGTTTGGGACTTTTGTGACTCCCTGGCTGTTTAGCAGCTGACAGGCATTTGGCAGAGCAATCAGGTATCACACTGCAGCAGGCAATTTAAAATGCCTTGAGAGTGCCACTTTATCACCAGGAAGCTTACCTGTGAACCTCTGGCTGTGAAGAGCAGCATGGAAAGGCTCTTGACCTTGGAAATCACCTCACTCTGCAAATCCAGTCAGGTTTGTTGTGTATCACCTTCAGGAGTGGACTCCAGAGCCCATCATTACTTTGGTTTAAAAATCTGATGTATCTTCCAAGCAGAATTCTTACCCCAGATGTGAGGAATAATAACAAAACCAGGCAAAATCCTCAAAGTGGGTCCCAAACCAGTTTGCTCATCCTGGGCTAGCTCAAGTCCCCATGTGTAAGTCATGGAATCATAGAATGGTTTGAGTTTGAAGGGACTTTAAAGACCATCTAGTTCCAACCCCACTGCCATGGGCAGAGACATCTTCTGCTAGACCATGTTGCTCAAGACTCTAACCAATCTGGCCTTGAACACTTCCAGGTAGGCGGCATTCCCTGGGCAACTTGTTCCAGTGTCTCACCACCCTTATTGTAAAGAATTTCTTCCTTAAATATCTGTAGGTACATGGGCAGCTAGGGCAGCTTCAGCATTTTTCTGCCAACTGCATGTGGTCCCCCAGTACTTGGAGTGGCAAGGTGGCCCCCTGGTTTTCCTGTCATCATTGGGAGGGTCTACCTATAAATGTAGGTTTGTTGCGTTGTGCCTGCATCCCTGAGCTCACCTCAGGTGCACTGGGGACCTGAATTGGTTGTGCTTGGAGGAAGGTGGGAGTGATGTGCTGGGGGAATATGCCTGCCCTAAATTCTGCTGAAACACTCTCCTGCCTGGTGCTGTAAGACCTAAAATGTACTTTGGCCTCAGGTAAATGTACTTTGGGAAGGTAATTAATGCCTCTAGCCAAAATCATTTCAATCTTACTCAGTATGAAATGGAAGCAAACATGAGAGATGAAAGAGGGAACTGTTTAATCAGCTGGGGGAAATTTCCAGGAGAAAACTGCTGGTTATTGGGGAGGTTCAGGCAGAAGGTATGTGCCCACCCCTGGGGAGATGAGGCACCCCTATAAAATCCCATGCAGCACCCAACTCCACCACTTGCTCCCTGCTGCCGCTTCTGCCTCTATCTGGGTAAGTTGAATTGGGCTCTGTTTCCTCCCTACTGAGCTGTTGTTTTCACCCATGCCTTGTGCCTGGTTCTGTACCAGAGTTCAAGGCTTCTTACCTGCTTCCCTCCTGCCTGTGGAGGATTGCAGGGAAGGGTTTCTTTCTGCTCCAAAATGAAGAGTGCAAGGGGTTCTAGGATGCAGGGCTTGTAGGATACATAACCATGTAGCCTGGTGCATCCTGCATGGTTTTCTTTGCTGAAGAAAACCTGCACATGCGCAGCCTGCACATGCCCAGGTTGCAGCACCCAGGGTGTCTTTGTGTGTGGAAGGACGTCAGAGGTCATTTCTATTTTAGGATGGGATAGCTTAGCTCATGTCAGGTCCAGCTCAGTCTTGTATGGATTTAGTGAGTTTTGCTACAACTAGATGTATCTCAGCAAGCACTTTGCTTGCCGAAGTTTTGGGGTCAGCTCAAGGACAGGCAATGTGCTCGGGTGGATCTGCTTTCAGCTGCTGGTGCCTCCTGGTTCCTCAGACATGTAATTCAAACCAAACTCCATCCTTTCTCCAGGGTGGATTACAGAGAGAGGGAATGGGGAATCTGGCTCCTGCCCATTTGGAAAGTCTTTCTTTCAGGTTTCTAAACCATCCAAACTCTCCCTAGAGCTATCTTCCCCACACCTCTTACTGTGAGAGGTCTCAGTAGTGACGGACCAGCCTCTGCCTTGCATTTACACTCTGGTTCTCGTTTTCAGGTCTGCGTCCTTGCTGAGCAATGTCCTGCTACGACTTGTGCCTGCCCTCCTCCTGTGGTCCCCGGCCGCTGGCCACCAGCTGCAACCAGCCCTGCTTCCGCCGCTGTGGGGACTCCACTGCCGTCATCCAGCCCCCTACTGTGGTGGTCACCCTGCCCGGGCCCATCCTCAGCTCCTACGCGCAAAATACGACGGTGGGGTCCACAGCGTCGGCGGCAATCGGGAGCTACCTCCGGTGCTGTGGGGTTCCCGTGGCCTCTGGCAGTTCTCGGGGGCTGGGGAAGGCAGGACTGCTGTGTTTGGGCAGTGGACTGTAGGATTGTCCCCGGCGGTCAGCCCCTCCTGCCGATGCCAGCTAAGCAGCCACGTCAGGAAGGACAAACAAAGCACAGGACCAAGATTTGGGAAGAGGACTTAGGAAATGCCCGTGGATTTCCCAGTTGTGGGGAAGGGAGGAAGGGAGCCATGTGAGCTTGTCACTTGAGATCGTGCCTTTGTACACCTTTCCCTAGCTAAGCCTTACTTTATATTTCCATGTAGGTGTCACATCCTGCAGTACTACACGGCATTTGCTGCTGGCTGGGCGAAAATGCTTATAGCAGGCTGTAGATGGAAGATGATAGTCATGGGGTGATGGGGCAGAGAAACACCCTGTAGGAGTCAGCTTGTCCTGGAGTGGGTTGTATCTGTTCCTTTACCAAGCGCTGGAAATGCTCTATGCATACTCTGAACTGGTTTATTCTCCTTCTCATTAAAATTATTCTATATCATAGCCTGAGTCTTCTGGTGTTCCTTTTGCCTTTGGTGTGGTGGGGTAACTTGCTCTGGAGGCAGCTTGTTACTGGCGCAAAAGGTCTCTTCTTTTTGTTGTTGTTGTTTGAAAAGGGAGTTTCTGCTGCTCAGCTCCACACTGGGCTGATGTAAGTGTGTGGTTTGCTGTGACCAGCCTGAGGGAAACTTTCTCAACCTAGAAACCTCTCTTGCTGCCCTACAGCAAGCACCTGCTTAAGGAGGACTTCCCGCAGGAGTAGACTTATTGCCTGCTCCCTTGAGGAGGTGGGAACACAAAGGTTTAGCATTCCAAAATGGTATTTTCCCTGCATTTTTTAGCAATGTCTTAGGAGGAGCTAAGGAGGATGGATAGGGTCAGGGAAGAAAGGCAGAAGTGGACTTCTTGTGAGATGTTCCTTTGGATGGTCATTCTACTCCAGACTCATCCAATGTTTTATTGGTGACAATGAAGAGTAGAAAATTCCTAAGATATACCAGGACAAAACCATACCTCAAGCATTAGGCTTTTTATTCTTACTCTTTACAACAGCATTACACAAATAAGTATGGACAGACACAAAGGCAGACAGCCCAGGTACCAGTGAGGCATGTGATGTGTCTACATCTGGCTGAATGTTTTCATGAAGCAGCAGAAATGTTTCGTTCTGAGCTGCTGCATGCACACATAGACATACATATGTGCAGATGTAGCATTTCTTTGTGTGAGCCCTATGAAAAATGTGAGCTGAATATACCCATGTCCCTGTGCTAGCTCAGTATGAAGGCTCAGGGAATGCCATCCCACCCTGGATGTGGGTGCACTTTGTCCAGCAGCCCATCTCCACAGCAGTATCCCCAGCCCTGTTAGAGAAAGGGATGCTGGCAATGTGAAATGTGGTGCAGGCTCATCCAGGTTTCCCCTGGACATACAAACATTCAGGAATCCAAATTTGCTGAGACCTGACTGATTAGAGGTGTTGCACAAAAAGGCATCCTAATGTTTCTCAGAGACACCAAGCACAATGGTTGCTCAAACTGGTGTTAGTGCTGTCAGGACAGATATAGAAATGTCATAATAAGAACGGTGGTGCAGATACCGAGGTAAGAGCAAAAGCTGAACTAGTGTCCATCAGGGAGATTTACTCTGATGCTGAGCAGATAGACCTGCAGGTCCCATGCTTGTGAGCTGGTAAGTTTGAGGACAAGAATAACCCCATCCCTGGCCCCAGCCACAGCACAGTGAATTCCATACTGAGCCCTTCGCAAAGTCTGGGCCCAAGACTTCATTTGAACACATTAGAGAATTGGAAAACACTTGTTTTAGAGGGAAAAGATGCAGGTGTCTCTGGAAAAAGATGTCAGGCATTGAGTAAAGCCTCTTTCCAAGATGCCATATATCATCAAGCAAAACCACTTCAGCTAATGGAAGGGAGAATAAGACTCTTCCATGGGAATTGTTTAAATATTTCTTCTCTTTGGTAGTTTGACATTTTGCATAAAGCTTATGAGAGCTTATAAGGAGTGAGTAAGCTGAGCTTGAAAGCATGTTGATTTTCAAAAGACTATGACCAAGTTCAGCTGGTTCCTCAAGAGATCTTCACAGGAATGCTCTTAACGTGGAGAAAATTTATCTGGGAATTGCTCAGCAGTCCAAGCACCAGGTGTGGTTTCTCATTCCTCTTCCAAGAACTGCTCATATGCATTTATCCCAGCTCCAGACATTGTCTGCAAAGATGGGATGCAAAATTCTGAACACTACAATGGGGAAAACCATTGGATTTCCAGCAAAAGCTTTGTTAGAAAGCAGTAGGCATCTGAGGCTTGTGCTACTGTCTTCCACCAGTCTGCTGTCTAGGACAGTCCTGAATGGAGCAGGGGAAAGAAAAATGACAGTTTTTATGTGGCTTTTCACAGGATTATTCCACCAGTGACGTTCTACAGGCTATTTTTCTAAAGATCCAGTGTCTCAAAGGAGATTAAACCCCACACAAGTCCTTGATTTGACTTGTTAATTGTGGTGCCTTAGTGCAAACAGAATTGGGGAAGGGAGGACTTCAGTGCCCTGCAGGTCTCTCTGTCTTGGATCTGGCACTCTGTCTCCCATGGGTGCTGTGACTCCCAGTTGGGAGTCATGCCATCTTGGCTCCCAGCTCAAAAGCTGTCCTTAATTAACTCCACCATATATTCCCCCAGCCAGCTCTTGCCCAAGGCAGGACCTCACAGACCTGCTGATCAAGCCTTAAAAATACAGATTTCTGCAAAGACAATGCAGCCAAAAGCCCTAGTTCAAAACAGGGAACTACATACCAAGACTGAGATGATAAATAATGCTTAGTGGATGAAAGGATGCACATGGAGGGAAATAGCTGGATTCTGGGATTTGGTCCCAGCACTGCCTACTTCCGGCTTCTAAGTGCAGTGCCAGAAACATTTCTCAGAAAAGCCTGAAGCTTAGCCCAAAAGCAGCCCCTTGTCCATGCCTGCTTATGTGGAGTTTCATGTCTGCTGTTTGCCTCCTATTTTCCCTCAACTGCTCATGTTCTTGGACTAAACCTTCTCCTTGTTGTCACTCAACATCTTCCTTCTGCAGCACTCATTGCTTCCTGTAGATCTCTATTTACCTTCATTTTCTTTCTTCTGTCCTTTGCTTTGGTGAAGTCAACTGCACCAGCAGAAATGACAGTGCATGAATCATGGTGGGTGACAGTTCCCCATTGCAGGGTAACATCCATGGGGGCATCGACCTCCTCTTTGGGGTGCCTATAACCATGGGAAAACCCTAACCTGCACCACCACATGTGGCAAATGGTCTTGTTCAGGTTTGTCTGCATTTGCCTTTTTGGAGAAGCTGATAGAAGCAACCAGTGAGCATTTTGTATGCTGATGGGTTCTTTGCCCCACTAGGAATGGGGGAGTTGGGGAGAAGAATGAAGTCATGGTTTAAGTTGGAAAAAATAGAGAAGCATAGAGGGTTCTCATGGAAAAGGGAACACTGGTGTGAGTAGCAAACAAGTGGGACGATTAGGAGTGGAAGCCCTAATGAACATGAGGCTAGTGACAGGGCTGGAGGGACATCCTGATGGTGGCTGAATGATTGCTGGGCCAACAAGATCCCAGCACATCTCTCTGGCTCCTCTGCATGTAAAGGTGAGGAGGCAAACATCTGGGTGACTCACAGAGGTGGGACAGGATGAAGAGACATATTCACTACTTGTGCCTTTGCTAGGTTGCAAAAGGTATGTCCCAGCCCAGCATTTGGGTGCCAAGCTGAGGACAACACCAGGAGGGTGAGCTGGCCTCTGCAGGCAGCATCCCTCAACCCTCCTTGCTGGGGCAAGCACTCATGGCTAGAGTGCTTGGGGACGTGCAGCCAGGTAAAGAGACAGAGCCCCTGGAGCTGGGAGCCTGCAGGCATGTCAACAAAAGTCTCCTCTCTTGTCCACCAAAGCTCTGCAATGCAACTTCCCACCATCAAAGCAGAGGACACCTGCCCTTGTGAACAGGAGAGATGGCTTTAGGAAGCAGAGAGAAAGTGATTACTGGGATAAGAAGGAATAAGAAGGAGGGGAATGCACCGCTGAGAGGACATCCCACCCTAGACACCTACGGACTAACTGCAGGGGTTTGACACTGAATCTTAGGGTGACCTCACTGCCATGAAAGGGCCTTGCACCAGCCTGGGGAGCCAGACAGGCAATGGCTCTGTCGAAAGCCCAGGTTCTTCCCCAGGGCTGGAAATCCCATAAAGCACGAAAATAACAGGCTATCCACATATGTGAGTCACAGGGGAAGAAACATGCAAATTGAAAATCCCTGGCCTCCTGGTTGGTTCTCCTGCTCCTACCTATGGGAGTGGGGCTCACAAGGATTGCACCCTAGCAAGTCTGCAACCCTGCTGGCTCTGCCAGCACCCCTGAGACAAAATCATCACCAGACACTGCTCCTGGCTTCTATACACCCCCTTGTCCTCTGAGTTTCTTGCCCCAGGGAGAGCAGCCCTTGGGGAGAGACAGAGATAAGCACAATGAAAGCTGAGCTCAAATCCCAACGGTTTACGAGGTCTTGGGAATGAAATATTTGTGGAGTTTTCTTTGACACTCAAGAATTGCTCAGTTAAATATTCCAAGGCTGTCAAATCACGTTTGATGAGAATTAGATGTCTGCACATTTCCCAGAGAGGAAAGGGCTCATCTGGTTGTTGCTGTGTAAGGCAGCTGTTAACACTGAATGCATGGAGCTGAAGAAGTCAGGCAACCACGGGGGTTGTGTGACCTGGAAATCACAAGCGTGTGTCCAGTGCTCCCCTTGCCCACTCCTTGCAGGGCAGGGGAGAAGAGCGGAATTTGTCTGCACTGCCTATGGCTGAGTCATCCTTGTTCCCCTGGGTCAGCTCACAGGGTTTGGATGTGCCCCAAGGAGGGAACCTTTGCTCTAGCACCGCCTGCAATGCACCATTGGAGTCTCACTGTGGGAGGACTGTCTGAAAATCATCTCTTTACCCTGCGCCCACTGTGGCTGTCTGTCATGGAGGGAGGTCGCCACCAGCTGGGGTCCCTCAGCAGCTCAGCTTCCCACTTCATCACAGCTATAGGCAGCCCAATCCTCAGGAACTATGTCCAGAAAAAATTTCCCCATCCCGCTCCAGAGCCATCCTCATAGTCCTGGAGCCCCATAGTACCAGCACCCTGACAACCGCCGTGGTTGGAAGCTCCTGAAGGCAAGGAAAACAGAACAGCCAGGGGAAATGTCTGGTAATGCAGCATTTGCAGCTTCTGCCCCTTGTCCTAAAGCAACACTGGCACTTGTGGGGAGAAGGAGAGGGATATTGTTGGGGTGGTGATAGGAGATGGGAATATTAAGGAGTCATCACCCTGTGCTCAGCACCACAGGTGGATGGAGCACAGATGCCAAGGGAAGGCAACTTTGTTCTGTCCTGGCTCGTTGGTCTAGGGGTATGATTCTCGCTTCGGGTGCGAGAGGTCCCGGGTTCAACTCCCGGACGAGCCCTGATTTTGGGCATTCACCTTCATTGGTGGCACATGGGGTTTTGTGGTGCCTGGTGCAGTGGGGTTGATGCCGCGTCCTGGATGGGTGGTCCCTCAAGAGGCCGCTGGTTCAGGGGGATATAATGTAGTACAGCAGGGGTTACTTGCTTTGTATGTGAGAAGTCCTGGATTCAACCCCTCCAGCATCTCCACCTCTTTTTGCCTGCCCAGATCTACCTCCCTACTGGCTGTGTGGCTGATGGAGCACCCCAGAACTCTAGAAAAGCCCTGGGCTGCCTGTGGCCATGACTGCCCAGGGGCTGCTTCCCAGCACCCTTAAGCTGAGAGTTTGCTGGGGAAAACTACAGCCTTAGCTGCACCCCTAAACCCTAAAATGTGGGGGGCGGAGGGGCTAGGGGTTCGTTGGAGTGCAGCACTCCAGCTCTTTGGTCTGGGGTTATAATTCTTGTTTCCAATGTGAGAAGTCCTAGGTTTAACTCCTGGATGAGCCCTCCCTTTGCAACAACATCTTTGTGGACAGCATCCCTGATGTTCTCTGCAGATACGGTGAAGCCTTAAGGGTCAGGCCTGGCATCCCCATGTGTCTGCAAACCTGACCCTGTAGTGTGGCCATAGTGGTTCTCTTTCATCTGACACTAATTTTAGGAAGCTCAGACCCTGTCACTGAGATGACAGAGGCAGTGTACCTTACCTGCACGACTTCCACAGGCAGGGGGATGTAGCTCAGTGGTAGAGCGCTTGCTTTGCATGTAAGAGGCCCTGGGTTCAATCCCCAGCATCTCCAGCTTTTGCCTCCTAAACCCATCTTTTCCGCGGGGCAGTGGTGATAAACTCGACTTTTATGCCTGCAAGGGAGATTCCCTCATGTCCTCACCTTGCACCACAACCCTAGGTAGCACTGCCCAGAGGGGATATGGCATCACTCTGCCATGTTCCACTCCCCTGATGACTCCTTTCCCACATCTAGGAGGGGACAAGTCCTAGCCATGGCTGAGCTGTGCCTTTTTGACCAGGGGGCAACGAGCAGCACCTTACTCCTGACACTGGAGAGAATGTCCCAGCAGTGAAGACATGGCCAAACTAATGAGGCTGCCTGGGCCCCCTGTGCCAAGCAGCAAGGGCTGTGCCTGGTAGTGGGTTCCCAAAAGTAGGGCTCATCCAGGAGTTGAACACAGGGCCTCTCACACCCTAACCAAGAATCATACTCCCTAGACCAATGAGCCACGGTGCACAGGTGCATGGGCACCCCTACTGTCTGCCAGACACTGGGCTGCTGCCCCCACTGGGTGTCCTTGAGTGAACCTGGGTTGGTAAGAGGGTGTGAACAGGGAGAATGACTCTGGACCAGAACGGGAACATTTTTCTGCACACAGCTCCTGGGCAGAGCTACCCACTGAGGACTTGATGGCAGCGTGCCCAAAAGTAGGGCTCGTCCGGGAGTTGAACCCGGGACCTCTCGCACCCTAAGCGAGAATCATACCCCTAGACCAACGAGCCACAGTGCACAATTGTGCAGGCACCCCCATCGTCTGCCGGGCACTGCGCTGCTGGGGGCACTGCTGCACAGCAGCCAGGGAGCACTGCGTGTTACTTCTTGGCAATGAGCACTGTCACCAGCCCCATGGAGCTGTAGAAAACAGGACTGGGGATGGGTCCCATCTGTGTGCTCTGCTTCTTTGGTCTAGGGGTATGATTCATGCTTAGGTTGCTAAGTGATCCCAGGTCTGAGTCCTGGATGAGCCCTTCTTTTGGGCACCCACGGCCAGTCCAAGCCCCTGTAGGGACAAGGCATTGATGAGGTGACATCTGCGGTCTTGGGAAAACCCCCAGATATGGTGAGCGTTGGAGATGATGGGCACTGCACCCCATGGCACCTCCAGTTGGTGGCTCAATGGACTGGCCACAATAAGATGGACCTCCCTGCTCCCTCCCTGACTCCCCAAAAGTGTGTGAGGTTCAGAGGTCATGGCTGCAGAACCTCACAGTGTGCTGGCTCGTTGGTCTAGGGGTATGATTCTCGCTTTGGGTGCGAGAGGTCCCGGGTTCAAATCCCGGACGAGCCCTGGTTTTGGCTATGCACCTTCTTCTGCAGTGCACGGGTATGCTCGGGAGAACAGTGGAGCCTGGTGCAGTCATTGGTGCCCCATCCTCCTTAAGAACATCCCCATAGGCAGGATGAATCCCAAAAGCTGGCAGTGAGGTGTGCTGCACTGTGTGTGGGCAGGGAGGCAGGTGGAGGCAGTGCTGGACATTGCAGAAAAGACTGTGCTCAGAGAGGGCCTGTTTTTGATGTCAGGGCCTTTGGGACAAAATAAGGTCTGGGATTCAAACCCAGCATCTCCATGAGCTTTTGCATCCCCAGAACCCCCTCTCTGACAGTGCCCTAGGAAAGCTCTGGGACTTGTTGCCTGGGACTGATTCCTGGAGTCTGCAGGATATGGACCAGTGCCCATGGTTCTTTTCCTCCCCTGTTCTGGTGCTGCAGGTTTGAGTGGAATTTGTCTCCCTCCCCCACTGAGGTCAATGTCTCTTTTGGGGTGAATGTCAGTGCTGCAGGGAGCAGATGGGTCAGTGATGGGTGATTTGCTGCAGAGATCAGCTTCAGTGCAGGTAAGGCTGTGCTGGATAGGGAATCTGTAGCCAAAAAAGCCATTGAAAATCTCTTTATAGGACTTTTAGAAGCCTGGAAAAACAGCTTTACTCTGCTGGGGCTGGCAGCTTGTGGGCTGGCTGCTGAGCTAGAGTGGGTGGAACCAGCACCTCCCGGTAAATCTAAACGAGGCATTAACACACCAGATGGCCATCTGCTGCAGAGATCAGCACCGCCCACCACCCACCCACGTGGGCAGAACTGGTACTACCCATTGTTGATAAGGTGATAAGAAGTCTTTGGGACACACAGCACAGGGTGATCAAACAGCGATTGTGGATGTCCCAGGGGATACTGTGACTGTTCACAGCTTGTTGGGGTCTGTGACCCCTGTACACTGACCAAGGTCATTCAACAAGCAAGGTAAGTCATCTGGGTGTATCCCAGCAGCCTGTGAAGTCAGTTAGTGATAGAAATCCAGCCATGGTTACAACCAGGCTGAGGGCTGTTGCTGGTAGAACTGTGTGTACCCAGAGGTTCTGAGAAGATGTGTAGGTGTCCAGGCCCCTGGCTGTGGTGAGTGCTGGAGCCTGGCCCTTCCAATGGAGGGTTACAGAGATAATGCATGTATTATATGTGAACAGGTGAATGATCTGAAGGAAGAAGTTGCAGGGCTAAGGTCTGTAAGGGGATATGAAAAGGAGATAGAATTGTGGAGTCGGACTCTGACATCCCTGGGGGAGGGCCAGCAGGTGTGGGTGGCACAAGAAGCAGGGGATCCCATGCCCTTTTCTCACCTGGAAAAAGGAAGAAACCTAAGGGATGGGGAGGAATGGAGGCAGGTCCCTCTCTGGAGAGGCAGGTAAGTCCCCTCTCAGTCCTCCCAGTCTTCCCAATTGAGCACACACAACAGGTATGGGGCTCTTGAAACAGAGGGCCAGACAAATGAGGACAGAGATGAATGTTCATGCATGCAGCTACCCAGGACTTGTCAGCCAGGCCCATGATTTAGGACTAATGTAAACAAGAAAAAAAAAAGAAAGGTGGTATTAGTAGGGAATTCCCTTCCTAGGGGAACTGAGGGCCTGATTTGCAGGCTAGTTCCATCCCACAGGGAGGTCTGCTGCCTGCCTGGGGCACACGTCAGGGACATTTCTGAGAGACTCCCTGATCTGGTGCAGCCATTAGATTATTGCCCACTGCTGGTTATGCTGATTTGGAGTGATGAGGCAGTGTATAGGAGTACAAAAGCAAATAAAAGACTTCAGGGCTTTGAGGAAATTGCTTGAGGGCTCGGGAGCACAAGTGGTGTTCTCAATCCCTCTAGTGACAGGAAGTAATACTGAAGGAAAGAAAAGGAAAAATCCAGATGATTAACACATGGCTTAGAGGTTGTTGCTGCCAACAGAACTTTGGGTTTTTTGGGGAAAAAACTTCATGGGGAAGTTTTCTAGGCACCGGGTCTACTGGCCACAGATGGAGTTCGTCTGTTCCATGAGAGGACAGAATCCTTGCACATGAGTTGCCTGGAGTCATTGACAAGGCTTTGAACTAGTTTTAAAGGGGGACAGGGACAAAGCTGGCCTTGCCACTGAGAACTCTGGTTGTGGTAGCCCAATGCTTGTGGAGCAGTGTGTTGGCATCTTGGATAACCAGAAGGTCTACCCCACCTCAAGGTTGAAAACTGTGTACTCGACTCCCTCTCTGAAATGTTTATACACCAGTGCATGCAGCATGGGTGAGAAACAGGAGGAGCTGGAAGACCATTGTGCTGAAGGGAAACTGTCATGTAGCAGTCATCACAGAAACCTGGTGGGATGACTCCCACAACTGGAGTGCTGCAATAGATGGGTACCAACTTTTCAGAAGGGATAGGCAAGGAAAAAGAGGTGATGAAGTCAGGGAAACATATGAAACTATGCAAGTTAATGAAGGTGATGATAGGGTTGAGCCCTTATGGGTAAGAATCAGGGCTAAGGCCAGCAAGAGTGATATTGTGGTGGGAAACTGTTATAGACCACCAGGATTAAGAGGTAGATGAAATTTTTTTATAAGCAGTTGAGGTTTCACAATTGCTTCCCCTTGTTTTTGTGGGAGACTTCAACTTCCCAGATGTCTGCTGGGAATACAATACGGCAGGGAGAAAACAGCCCTGGAGGCTCCTGAAGTGTGTTGAGGATAACTTCTATACAGAGAGAGTGATTGCCCATTGGAATGGGCTGCCTGGGGAGGTGGTGGAGTCGCCTTCATTGGAGGTGTTCAGGAGGAGACTTGATGGGGTGCTTGGTGCCATGGTTTAGTTGTTTAGGTGAGTTGGATTGGTTGATGGGTTGGACGCGATGATCTTGAGGGTCTCTTCCAACCTGGTTTATTCTATTGTATTCTTCCTGACACAACTGGGAAGGGATCCAACCAGGGAAGGTGCCCTTCTGGCCTGCTTCTTGTGAACAGGGAAGAACTTGTGGGGGAAGTAAAGGTTGGAAAGTGTCTAGGGCTCAGCGATCATGAGATGATTGAGTTCTCTATTCTTGGGGAAACAAGGAGAGGGGTTAGTAAAACTGTCACCTTGAACTTCAATAGGGCAAACTTTGGCCTGTTCAGGAGACTCACTGACAAGAGTCCTTTGGGAGGCCACCCTGAAGGATATAGGAGTCCAGGAAGGCTGGACATACTTCAAGAGGAAAGTCTTAAAGGCACAGGTGCAGGCTGTCCCTGTGTGCTGAAAAATGAGTTGGCAGGGAAGGCATCCAGCCCATGACACATAAAGAACAACCAGAAGATCAGACCTAGTCAGCATGGGTTAATGAAGGGCATGTCCTGCCTGACCAACCTGATCTCCTTTTATGACAGGATGTCCTGACTGTTGGATGAGGGAACGGCTGTGAATATTGTCTATCTAGACTTTTGAAAAGCCTTTGACACTGTTTCCCACAGAATCTGGTGGACAAACTGTCTGCTCATGGCTTGGATGAGCACAGGCTCTGCTGGATAAAGCACTGGCTGGGGGAAAGGGTGCAAAGAGTGGAGGTCGTTGGAGTTAAATCCAGCTGGTGGCCAGTCACAAGTGGTGTTCCTCAGGGCTCAGTGTTGGGGCCACTTCTGTTTAATATCTTTATTGATGACCTTGATGAAGACATGAAGTGTGCCATCAGTAAGTTTGTAGATGACACCAAGTTAGGTGGCAGTGTTGTTCTGTGCCAGGGTAGGGAGGCTCTACAGAGGGACTTGGATAGATTGGATTGATGGGCCAATGTTAATGGGATGAGCTTCAACAAGGCCAAATGCCAGGTCCCGCACTTACATCACAACACCACCAAACAGTGCTACAGGCTTGGGGAAGTGTGGCTGGAAAGCTGTCTGTCAGAAAGGGATCTGGGAGTTCTAATCGACAAGCAACTGAATATGAGCAAGCAGTGTGCCAAGGTGGCCAGGAAAGCCAATGGCATCCTGGCTTGTATCAGAAATGCTGTGTCCAGCAGGAGTAGGGAGGTGATTGTCCCCTTGTACTCTGCATTGGTGAGGCCACACCTCAAGTATCGTGTCCAGTTTTGGGCATCTCAATACAGGAGAGATGTGGAGATGCTGGAGTGAGTGCAGAGGAGGGCAACAAGTCTGGTGAGGGGCGTGGAAAATAAGTCTTATGAGGAATGACTGAGGGAGCTGGGGCTATTTAGTTTGGAGAAGAGGAGGCTGAGGGGACACCTCATTGCTCTCTGCAACTACCTGAAAGGACATTGTAGAGAGGCTGGTGTTGGTCTCTTCTCACAGGTGATTAGTGATAGAACAAGAGGAATGGCCTCAAGCTACAACTAGGTAGGATTAGACTGGACATTAACAAGAAGTTTCTTACAGAAAGAGTGGTCAGGCATTGGAGTGGCTGCCCAGGGAGGTGGTTGAGTCACCAAGCCTGGATGTGTTTAAAGGTCGCTTGGATGTAGTGCTTGGGGATATGGTTTTGGGGTGAACTTTGTAGACTAGAGTTATCAGTTGGACTTGGTGATCCTGAGGGTCTTTTCCAACCTCAATATTTCTGTGATTCTGTGGGTGCCCAAAAGGAGGGCTTGTTAAGGAATCAGATCTGGGACCATATAGCAACCTAAGGATGAATCATACCCCTAGACCAAAGTCTCAGGCCATCACCTCTGCCAGGTCCCTGGGGATGTGGCACAGGGTGCTGATAGTGAAATCCTTGGCAACTTGGCAAAATGGTCCACAGCTCCTTAGCCAGCTCCCCTTGAGGTTGTTTCCTTCCATTTCTGCAAAGCCTGGAAAATGTCCCTGGAGCCTGTGCCCCTCCTGCTCCGGGGCCACCACAGCCTGAGGCTGGGGCATTGCAAGCTGCCTGTGCAGCTCTGTGTCTCCTGACCCAGCTCATGCTTTTCATGGGAAGCAGCACAGTGTTGAAGGTGTCCAGTGCATCCGATCAGAGACCCTCAGGCACATTCTGCTCTACCGGAGCTGGTGACAGTGCTCATTGCCAAGAAGTAACACGCAGTGCTCCCTGGCTGCTGTGCAGCAGTGCCCCCAGCAGCGCAGTGCCCGGCAGACGATGGGGGTGCCTGCACAATTGTGCACTGTGGCTCGTTGGTCTAGGGGTATGATTCTCGCTTAGGGTGCGAGAGGTCCCGGGTTCAACTCCCGGACGAGCCCTACTTTTGGGCACGCTGCCATCAAGTCCTCAGTAGGTAGCTCTGCCCAGGAGCTGTGTGCAGAAAAATGTTCCCGTTCTGGTCCAGAGTCATTCTCCCTGTTCACACCCTCTTACCAACCCAGGTTCACTCAAGGACACCTAGTGCATACAAACCCAAGAACCCCTTCAGTCAGCAGCTTCAGAGGACGTGAGGCAGTAACAAGGATTTTCTGGAGTGGCAAGAAAGCCAGGTCAGAGGTGTTTTCAGGAGGATGTATCTCAGTGGAAGAGTGCTTGCTTTTGCATGTAAGAGGCGCTGAGTTTAACCCCCAGCATCTCTGTGTCCTTTTATCTTCCCAGAGCCCCTTTCTGCTGGGTGTGCTGCTGCCAGAGCCCTTGAAATCCTGTAGAAAAGCTCTGCCACTTCCTGTGGGTATGGCTGGTCTGGGGCTGATTCCCAGCACCCAAAGGCTATGAAGAAGTGCCCACAGTCCTTTCCCTGCCCTGCTTGGGCACTGTGAGGTGTGGGCTTGGGAGTTATATCCCTATGTGAATGAGCCAGGGTGCACAGCTGCCCAAGCACCCCACCCTGTGCTGGGCACTGGGCTGCTGGAGGAGACACTGAGTGCTGCTTTCAGAGGACAGGGCTTGCTGCCAGTCCCTCAGGAGCAGAGTGGGACCGAAAGTGTGTCTGGAGATGTGCTAACTACCCGAGACTTCTCTGCTTCCCAGGAAAACGGTGTGTCCAAAAGGGACCTGGGGGCTGCTGAGTGTGGGGCTGTGATGGCCGAGGGGTGAAGGCGTTGGACTCGAAATCCAATAGGGTTTCCCTGCGCAGGTTCGAATCCTGCTCACAGCGAGAGATTTTACCAGCTGCTGCCCAGGTGTCCATGCCAGGCTTCCTGGAGTGTGCCCATCCTGGGGGATCTGGAAGCAGCTGTCACTACCATTGCAGGTGCTGGTGGTCTGCTTGCTGTGCCTTGGGCAGGAGCAAGACTGTCCCATCCAGTAGCCACGGCGTGGTGCTGGGCACAGGAGATATTTTTCTTCTCCTAGAAATTAATGGGCCCTGCTGGGCAATTAGTGTGGAAGGCTGGCCCTGGCAAGTAGGCAGTGCCCTTGTGCTTGGAGCTGCTCCAGATGTAGAAGGGTCAGTACCACATTGTTTATCCAGGACCCTTTCTGACTCCTGTCCATAGATCGATGCAGTTAATGAGAAACCTTGGCTCGTGGAAGAGGCAACAGACTGCGTGCTGGGACAGGAACAGACAGGCAAACGCACAGGGTGTGAGGAGCCGAGTGTGGCAGCGTGGGGTGCAGGCCGATCCTGGGACCATGGCCAAGCTGGTGGAGTGCGTACCCAACTTCTCAGAGGGAAATAACAAGGAGGTGAGGGAGTGTGCAGAGGGGCTAGGTGGTGGGTGATACCAGGGTGCAGATGGGTGGGCTTTCCTGATGGAGAGGCCATGCAGGCAGAACCTACTGCCAGACTCTGCCTTGTCTCCTTTGAAGTGCTGTGCACCTTTTGCTGCCTGGATAATGCAAAAAATGTCCAAAGGCAGCCCCTGCTCCCTTTGGCATCTTTATGAGAAGCTGGGGCTCAGACTCCGCCCCCCCCCCCCCTTTTCCCTACTGCCTGCAGGATGCTGGAGCGCATGAGCTTGGAGTGGTCTGGCATACCCCCTTAAAGAAACATCTTTTGTAGTTGTGCTAAAACATTCCATCCAAGTTAGAGATCTGTACTGGACATCAGCCCCAGGCTGAACTTTGGCCCTGCCAGGGACAGAAAAATTCAGCAAAGTCAAAATTGCAGTGAAACCACTGCTTCCCTCAGGGAACAGGCTCTGCAGAGCCAAATGTATCTTGAAACTGGCAGGGAACAGTATCTTCAGAAACATTAATTTGTGGTGGTGCTCTCTGATGTGCAGCAGCAGCAGCTGGACATCTATCCTTCTCTCTGCAGTGGGTTTGGGGCTCACTGGGAGGCAGAGGTGTCCCTAACTCCCTGAAGTATGAGTTGGATGCTTGCACCTTTGGATTCTGCATCCTTTGTGGCACAGGACTGCATCCCCAGTGGTCACAGGATCATCTCCAGCCCCAGCAGGAAGTGGGAGAGCTGACAAAAGTTGTCCACCACCTTGCAAAGCTGGGGCTGTGGTGGAAGTCTGTCTGGCTGAGCAATCTCACCCCTCTCCATTGCCTGGTAGGTGATCGATGCGGTAGGGCAGGCCATCTCTCGGACACCAGGCTGTGTGTTGCTGGACGTAGATGCCGGTGCCTCCACCAACCGCACTGTGTACACCTTTGTGGGGTCCCCTGAGGCTGTCATTGAAGGGGCACTGAGTGCGGCCCGAGTGGCTGGACAGCTGATTGACATGAGCCGGCACACGGGTGAGCTTGGGAGTGGTGCAGGAGCCGACCTGGTGTGGAACATCCCTTGACCCTGGTGGGTGGTTGGCTCTGGGTGCACCTTGCATGGTTGGAGCTAAAATCAGCTCCTGGTAGCCAAAGAGCGTTGCTGGGATGGATGGTGGTAGGACTGTGCAAAGCTCTTGTTCACCCTCCTGATCCAGAGAGGCTGAATCCCTCCTGTCCCTCAGCTGGGATAGAAATTACTGCTTCTGACTCAGCTTTGTTCAAGATGGCAGCATCCAGTCTGTAAGAGGCTTGAAAAGGGCTGTTCTCCCTCCTTGTCTGCTTGCTTTCCCAAGCCCCCATCTTATATCTTCCCTGTCACCAGGTGAACACCCTCGCATGGGGGCTCTGGATGTCTGCCCCTTTGTGCCAGTGATGAATGTCAGCATGGAGGAGTGTGTCACCTGTGCCAACATCTTCGGACAGCGCTTGGCAGCAGAGCTAGGGGTGCCTGGTGAGTGAGCACCAGGACCCTCTGCCTGTACCATTCTACTTTGCATGCTTTCAGCTGTGGAGAATGTGCCTGCCTTTTGCAAAAGCTTAATCAAATGGGGTTTGCTCCCCAGTGGGCAAAACCAGACCCTGCTAGATGATGTGCCACCAGGCCCTGCCCAGCGGTGCTCACCACTGACTGTCTTGCAGTTTACCTGTATGGAGAGGCAGCACGGAAGGAAAGCAGGAAAGCTCTGCCTGCCATCCGCGCTGGGGAGTATGAGGCACTCCCTGAGAAGGTGAGCCTGGCAGCACCTGGCTGGGCAGAGCTGAACTACACCTCCTCAGCTTCAGGGAACATGCCAAGGGCTGACATAGTTCCTTCACAGCAAGAGGAGCTGATGAAAGGCTTTTGGTGCTGCTGAACTTGGAAGTGGTTGTGGCAGATGATAGCTGGAGAGGGAGATGGCGTCTCTGGGACAGTGTCTCATGCTGCTCAATAGTGCCAGCCCATGCACTCTTCTGTCTCTTTCCTAGCTTGCAAAACCAGAGTGGGCTCCTGATTTTGGGCCTCCAACATTTGTCCCCCGGTGGGGGGCCACAGTGACAGGTGCCCGGACCTTCCTTATTGCATACAACATCAACCTGCTGTGCACCAAGGAGCTGGCTCATCGCATCGCCCTCAACCTCCGTGAACAGGGTCGTGGTGCTGACCAGGTAGCCCCATGCCAGTGCCATGCTGGGAGGAGACCTGCTTGCCCTGTCATCTCCTGGGCTGTGCCTTGACTGTCGTGGTTCTTGGCAGCCTGGGCGCTTGAAGAAGGTGCAGGGCATTGGCTGGTATTTGGAGGAAGAGAATATGGCCCAAGTTTCGACAAACCTGCTGGACTTTGAGACCACTCCGCTTCACGCTGTCTATGAGGAAGTTTGCCGAGATGCAGAGGTGGGTGGCATGGGGCAGCATGCTACGCTTGTTTCAGCTATGCAGAGGGTGTCTCTTCTACAAGTTTTGATCCTGATCGCCAGGTCATACTCTATCTCACACTTAGCTCAGCCAAGGTCAGAGTGCTGGATGGCACAAAACCCCTAAAACTCAGCAACTTGCTGCTAGCTCCCAGCTCCTCCACTGAAAGCTTTTCCATGAGCTCCCCAGGTCCTGGGAAAGGATGTGAAGCACCAGGCTGGGGTAGTAGTGATGGCAGGGCAGGTGGCTCTGGGGACAGTCATGTTTCTGATGTTCTTCACAGGCACTGAACCTCCCCGTGGTGGGATCCCAGCTGGTGGGGCTTGTCCCTAAGAAGGCCATACTGGATGCGGCTGAATTTTACATAAAGAAGGAAAAACTTTTCATTCTGGAGGAGGAACAGAAGATTAGGCTGGTAATGTGGCACCCCCTGGTACCAAGACAAGAGTGGGATCATGAGAGAGAACTCTCACCTTCCCAGCCTCCCAATGTGGCACTGAGCAGAAATCAACAACAAAGCTGATTTATTGTTCTGAGGACTCTGAGACTGAGGGGGCAGAAAACTTATCCTGTGAAGACAGAATGCTGGCAACAGCTGCCCAGCTTGCCAATATGGAAGCCAGGAGGGGAAGGGGATGTCCTGAGAGCTCAAGGGCAGTGTGTGTTGTTATGGCCCTAGGACCAGCATAAGCTGGAAATGAGATAGGCTCTGCTTTTCAGCTTGCAGGAGGGAGGGACTTTTCCACCCTATGGGGAACACGCTAGATAAGAGCAAGCTAATTATTTATCGGTGCACTTTCTAGTCATTTGTAGGTGGTTCCATGCCACTGCCAAGTCTGGGATGGAATGAATTGGTGATGTTGGCTGTCCTTTCCCTGGGTGTTGGCCCAGACAACTCTGTCCTAGGACTGAATCACCCATGGTTATTTAAGAGCAGAAAATGAGGATGCAGCAGTGCTTATTGTGACAGAGCTGATGCAGCAGTGCTGCTCCTTGCAGGTGGTCAGCCGGCTGGGCCTGGATTCCTTGTCTCCATTTCACCCCCAGGAGCGCATCATTGAGTAAGGACCCCAGTCTTGGTGCCCATCCCTGCCTAGACAGGAGGGTCCTGCTGCCTGTGTCTTGCACTCAGCTTGTTTTAGAGGTGGCATCTGAACCCAGAATGTCTGTGCTGGGTGTTGTGCTGGCGTGGTGTGGTCCCTGCTTCAAAATGCTGATGGTTGCGAAAATGGGGTGAGGGGACTGTGGGTCACTTAGACAGGCAGCAGGAGCAGGCTTTGTGTCCGAAGTTGTGTGTGTACATGCTCCACTTCACGCCCAACCCAAATTTCACTGCCTCCAGCTCACATACCACCCTCCAAGGAGAGATGCTGTGCTGCAGTGCCTGGTGCAAAATGCACGTCTGTGGTGTGGGAAGAAAGGGAATCCATCTATGAAATCAGGACATGCTCTTGAAGTCTTTGTTGTCCCATCCTTGATGTGGCTGCAGGCTTAGTTCTATCCCATCAAATATTGTTTGCACAAGTTCACCCTTTCTAGTGTAAAACAAACCCCCATACCACCAGGATGTGCTCCCTGGATGTCTGTCCCTACTGGGCACGCTGTCTTCTCCTTGACACTCTCTCTGTTTTTTTTGGGCTAGCCACCTGCAGAGCCAAGGTGTGGATGAAAACCTGTTGTAGAGTACAATGTTGGGTGAAAAGGGACAGGGTGCTCCTTGTGCTTGGCATGTGTAGAAACACAGGACTGCTGTGCCACAGGTACCTGGTGCAGGCAGGAGAGGTGGATGAGGGGCTGGTGTCCAAGCCGTTGGGTGCCTTTGTGCGAGCAGTTGGTGGCAGATCTGCAGCGCCGGGAGGAGGCTCTGTGTCTGCAGCGGCAGCTGCCCTGGTACGTGCTCTGTGCTGGGGCGTCCTCGGGGTGTGCTGAGCCCGCAAGGGGAACCAGCACAGCCGTAGTGGTGGGTTCTCTGTCCTGATGGAGAATATACCCTGGTACTCTCACAGGGAGCAGCACTGGGCAGCATGGTGGGACTGATGAGCTATGGGAAGCGGCAGTTTGAGGACCTGGACCCCATCATGAGGAAGCTGATCCCTCCGTTCCACCAGGCTATGGATGAGCTGGTGGCAATGGTGGATGCTGACTCCCGTGCCTTCAGCAGTTACATGGTGAGGTCCCACAGGTGACAGACATCCTGTGGGGAAGTGGGAAGCTTTGCAACTGGGAAGGGGGCTATTGCTGTGCCCTGGTGTTCTTAGGAGCAGGGCTGTGATCTTGGTCCAAGCCAGGGCCAAGGGAAGTGGCATCATCACCTAAAAGAGGTTTGCAAGGGTATGGCAGGTATCAAGTCTGTCCTGGCCCCTTGGAGAAAATAACAACGAATCTGCTTTTCTTTGCCTGCAGGAAGCTATGAAGTTGCCAAAAGGCACCCCTGAAGAGCGGGAGAGGTGAGGTGGGTTGTTGGAGACTTACAAACTGGGGGAGCAAGACTACCCAGCATTCACTCCAAGGTTCTTCCTCCTCCCAGACGTACAGCTGCCATGCAACAGGGGCTGATGATAGCTGTGAAGGTTCCCTGTGCCCTGGCAGAGAAGGTGAGTGGGCTCTGGCCTGCTCTGAAGGACCTGGCACGTCACTGCAACCTGGCCTGCAAATCTGACATCCAGGTACAGCCCTGGGCTCATGTATTGCCCTCAGTGGGTCTTTGGAGGCTGATGGGTTTACTGTTTTTCTCTGCAAGGTGCCGGATTATGTCCTGACATCTTGGATGTATCTCTTCAGCTGTGATTCCCAGACTGGCCAGTGATGCTGGTCCACTAAATTATTGGCAGCTTGCAAGAGAGTTGACTTCCACCAGCTCTATGCCTGAGTTTTCCCATCTGTGTGGCAAGGCCATGAATGGTTGCCACTGCTGGAGCCGCATCCTGAAAATACTGGGCTGGAAAGTGTTGCGTGCTGCTGGGTCAAATAGGGTGGGAGTCCTGAAGCATAAGGGTTTGCCCTACTGCAGGACCATATGGTGCTCTGGTTCAGCAGAAGAGCTTCTTGCAAGCTTCTTTTCCTAGGTGGGAGCCAAAATGCTGGAAACAGCTGTGTTTGGAGCTTATTTCAATGTCATGATCAACCTCAAAGACATAACAGATGAGAAGTTCAAGCTTGCGGTAAGCAGGGGCTGTGCATGTGGCCAGCCCTGGTAGTAAGGATGAGATGAGACAGAGGTGGAGATGAAGCCTCTGGGACTCCTCATGCCCAGGTACACCCTCCCTTTGCCACCATCTGGATGCATGGGGTGAATGGGAGGTGACTCTTCTGCCCTGCCAAGTGGAGAATGATGCACCTTTTCCCTCTCTGTGCAGATGTCACAGAAGATCTCTGGGCTGCTGGAGGAGGCGAAGCAAGGCTCGACACTTGTGTTGGCACTGCTGGATAAGCGGGTGGCCTGAGAGGGGCTTGAGGATGGGCTTGAGGCTCTGCAGTAGCAAATACAGCTGGGAACTATGCTTGTCTGTTGCCTGAGCTCCTTTGGGACCCATCTCAGGAGAGCTGCTCTGCTCAGGCAGACCCCAGTATTATATCCCCTGCTGACCTTTCCATGGCCAAGGGTGAATTTTGCTCTCTAGGGCTTGGACCCCAGTGTCCATCCCTGGGGCAGAAGGTGGTGTCTGCACTGCAGTGTCTGGAGCCACAGAGCTTCCAATAGAGGGAATGGCCCTGGAGGAGATGACCATGCATGGGCACCTCCTGACTCTGCACACCCCTGTGTGTTTTCATGTCCATCAAATCACTTTAGATGCCTTCCTCTCTGTAGACATGGGGCAAGACCTGGTACACTGCCTTTCTGCAAGGTCTCTTTTTGATGGTGCCTGATGAAACCAGCTCACTGCATTGTCCACTGGCCCAGGAAGGGAGCACTCCCAAATGTGGGGCAGCATGAAGACTATTAGCAGGATGATGGGGATGGGACAGGAAGAGATCTGCCCCCTCCTCAGACCTTCTGAGAGGAAGACCTAAGCCTCAAGGCAACCAGCCCTGCTTTCTGACTGAGTGTGACAAGCATATATTACCTCCTCCACCCATATATGACAGCAGCACCCTGAGCAGTGTCACAGGGTGTCATCACCTGGACCCTGAGCCTCACTGTCCCACAGCAGTGCTTGAGGGAAGGTGATACCCATCCTGTGAAAGCTTATTCCCCCAACACTGCACCCATGATATGAGTACTGAGCCAGGGTTCAAGATTGCAGAACATTAGGAGCTGGAAGGGACCTCAAAAGATCATCTAGTCCAACCCCTCTGCCAGAGCAGGATTGCCTATACCAGATGTTTACATGGAACTTCTTGAACTGAGAGGCCCAAAACTGGACACAATATTCCAGATGCAGCCTCACCAGGGCAGAGTAGAGGGAGAGGAGAGCCTCTCTTGACCTACTAACCACAGCCCTTCTAATACACCCCAGAATGGCACGGGCCTTCTTGGCCACAAGAGCACACTGCTGGCTCATGGTCAACCTTCCATCCACTAAGACCCCCAGGTCCTTTTCCCCTTCACTGCTCTCCAACAGGTCAGTCCCCAACCTATGCTGGTCCATGGGATGTTCTTTCCCAGGTGCAAGTCTCTGCACTTGCCCTTGTTGAATTTCATGAAATTTCTCTCTGCTCAGCTCTCCAGCCTGCGTCTCCCTGCATGGCAGCACAACCTTAGGGTTCGTGTCATTAGCAAACTTGCTGACCGTGCTTATCCAGGTAGTTGATGAATATATGAATAGTACTGGCCCCAGTACTGACCCTGAGGGACTCCACTAGATACAGGCCTCCAACTAGACTCTGTCCCATTGACCACAACTCTGACTCATCCCATCATTTGGCTCTGGGAGTGGAACCAGTGCTCTGTCCTCCTATTTTTATCAGCCCTGTGGGACCTTTGTGCTGACTGGGAGTGGTGTGTTGACATTTCTCACATGTCCATGGTGACAGCTGTGGTGCAGGGAGTGGTGTAGCTGGTTCCACCCCTGAGCAGTCACGTCTTCTTACTGTACCCCCTCACCCCCCCACCCCCTTCTTGGGCAGGGCTCTGTTATTTAGTAGGTGTCTGCCACCCTGGGAGAGCTGTGCCAGAGACGGTGGTGCTTTCAGAGGGCATTGACAGTATTGTCTCTACCGGGACCCTTCCTGCAGGTTTGGTGAGTGAAAGTGGCTCCTAAGGCAGCAGTACCTGGTGGGATCCAGGGCAGCTTTGGAGCTTGGGAACAGTGGGAGTGTGGGCACCATCCCCATGGATGGCACTGCACCAAGACATGGTGTCCCCTTGTGCTCCACAAGGACGCAGCCTGCACACTCAGGCTCATCCAGTCAGTTCGTAATTTCCAGTAATGATGGGAATAATGTGCCTGGGCTATGGAAATTCACAGAGGTTGGAACAGCTGCTCCTGGGGTCAGCACTGTCACCTAAAGGTATGGGGTGGCTGTTGGAGTCTTTGAGGGGATGGCATTCCTGGTGAAGGAGGCACAGTCTCTGTGCCTGGGGCAGTGCAGTTGGCTCCTGGCTGCTGGCAGGTTGACGATGACAGGAGGTGCCACAAGGGAGCCACTTACAGTGCCTGTCCTTCCTTTGCAGCTTGAGGGTCAAGAAGGATGCAGAACAACAAAGGTGAGAGGCTGTAGGGCTGGGCAGGACTGTGAGTACCACACAGGCATCAGGACTTGGAGAGATATCCAGTACAATTGTCATGGGCATGCAGAGGGGTAACTTGTGTAAAAAAAAAAAAAAAATGGGGAGGGACAGCATTTCTGAGGAGGGGGTAGCCTGGGAGGGGTCCTTTGGGTGCATGAGTACACCAGCTCCCTGCCTTGTTTGTCTGGGGAGATCCTGGCTCTCATCCCTGACAGAATCCTCCTTCTTCCTAGACATGTCTGGAGGGAGGCCAGAACCATACCTAGCAGTCTGCCCACCTGCCCCTCCAGGATACCGTGGTCCCAGCATTCCACCAGATCCCCACCATAACAACCCTCCTGGCCCCTGCCCACCAGGGCAGCATCCCCATGGGCACCCCCATCAGGGACAACCAGGAAAACATAACTGCAATCAGAAGCACCATAAGAAGCACAAGAAGAGTGTCTCCAAGAAGCATGGAGACAAGGTAAGAATGAGGTGGCAATGGACCCTTCCAAATCTCTGTTGTGGTCCTTTGGACCCCCTCATGCATACTAGAGCATCCAGCCTGGGCAGCTGAGCCTCCTCTCTGCATGTTTGCACCTCAGTGATTATTTTTAGATATTGGAACTCCCATTTGGCTAATCAATAGGGAAACAAGAGTCACTTCAAGTGAGCCTTTTAAATGCAATCCATTAAACACCTTGAGGCTATTCAGAACAGTGACAGAGCTCAGGGTGCACAACATGGTGAATTAAATTCCAGGACTTTGTCCTGCTCACCTCAAAGTCCGTTCTAACTCTGTAAGGGATATTAACTCAGTGTTCCACAGTGATGGAGGAGTTCTGTTCCCTCTTAAGAAACTACATCAATAACAAACTCCCCCCACCCCCAAACAACAAAAAAAACCCAAAACAACCCTCCAAACAAACTTACCTCAACACCACCACCACATCCCCTTCTTCCCCAAAGCTAAATGGAGTCCTTAGAGGTATTCAAGGTGTAGATGTGGTATTTGGGGACATAGTAGATGTGGTATTTGGGGACATAGTAGATGTGGTATTTGGGGACATAGTAGATGTGGTATTTGGGGACATAGTAGATGTGGTATTTGGGGACATAGTAGATGTGGTATTTGGGGACATAGTTTATTTGGGGACATGTTTAGTGGGTATGGTTGTGTTGTGTTCACAGTTGGAGGACTTTTCCAACCTTAATGATTCTGTGGTTCCTGGGGGCTTAGCATTAACTAATTACCAGCTTGCAATCCAGTCAGTTGTTGATGATGTGCAAAAACACTTGGGGAAAGGTGAGTCTGCAGTCACCACTGCTGCACACTCAACCTGGACCTAGCTGGGTACCAGGAACAGATACCACAGGATTGTTAACTGTCAGAAACAGTGTGAAAGAGGATTCTTTCTGTGCTATTCTAAGGTAATTTTCATCTCCTGCAGCACTCCAGCAGCTCAAGCAGCAGTTCTGACTCTGACTGAAGAAGACATTATCCTACCTTCATGACAGTGATGAAATATGAAGCTGTGTTCCATGGGATCTACCTCTTTATTACCTTCCCCCCTTCTTTCCCTGAGAGTGGTGTTTTTCCTGCTAAGTGCTTTCTCTCATTTTAAGCTTGTAAATTCTGCGACCTAGAATCACTGTGAGATGAGAGGCAGCAGCTCCATCCTCTGTCTTTCGGGAGAGCCCACTGTCAGGCATCCCTGAGGTAGCAGCATGGGGAGCATCATGTGCTGGTTTGCAGTCTGCTCTTGTTCATGTCTTTTTCTCTGTGCAATAAAGACAGATGCTAATGTGGATCCCATCACCTGTGGAAGTTCTTAGATTTTTGCATCAGCTTTCTCAGCTGTAGCAGAAGGGCTGCTGGGGGAATCCTGCAACTTTCCCCTTGCTGCAGTATATGCATTGCCATCCTCCACTCCAGGCTAATAACCAATGTGAAAAAGCCCCTGAGCCATGTCCCTGGGAGTGCTGCATGCTTGCTAGGGAAGATGGAAAGTCTGCAATTGCTTTACCCACAACAATTTTAAGAGAGGGCTGCCTTTGCTCCTGTTTTATTTCTGTTATCTGTCAAGAAGGCTTTGCTGCTAACCAGTCTGGCTGGCTGCTGGACGCCATGGCACGAACATGAACATCTCCCTCTGGCAGAACAAATGTCCAAAGGAGATGGTGCAGCCCTTCTCACCCCTATTTATTTCCAGTGCAGCCTTGCTCATCCTTGCTGCACTGGGGGCTGGGCATGGGTGTGTGCTGGGGCTGCGCATTCCACTGCTCGCTCTCATTTCCGGGTGTGGTTGAGTTTTGTCCGGTGACCCCTGAAGGCCCTCTACACCTTTCATTTCCAAAGAAGGGAAAACATGGCAGTGACACCCCAGCACACATGGCCACAGCTTCCCTACCACTGTGCCCTTCCCTGCACCTGTGTTGCCAGTTGCTCTGCACCATGGGCCTAGGGTCTCATATGCATGACCCAAGCCCTGACTAGCCTCTCCTCCTCATCCCACCTCCATCATCATGGATGTGATGTTACAGAAATGCCTCTGTCCTCAGAGTGTTCCCCTACCCCACTCTCCTGGCTTGAGACAGACAAGTCCTGGATGCAAGACGGGCAGAAGGCAGGCTGTGTAAAGACTAACTCAGGTGCAATACCACTTCATGGTGGGAAAAGACATGGCCCCTCAAAGGATCTTTGCTTTTTCCACCCATGAGCAAGTGAGGATAAAGCCATTGTTTGTGTCACACTGAGGGACCGCAGTATAGTGGACCCTGGAGTGAGAGAGAGAGGCAGAACACAAACTTACCAGCATGTTGCAGCTTAGCACCAGGAGAATCAGCCGCTCATTGAAAATAATCAACCCCCCATACAAAGCACAGAATAAAGAGACTTTTTGAGGGGTAGGGTGACAGGAGTTTGTTTATTTTTGCAGACAGCACAATTCAAGTTCAAATCTGGGCAAGGTTCAGCAGATACCAGTGGGAATAAGGCACCATGGTTAGTTTGAGCACATTAGGATGACAGAGAAGCAGCTCCAGCAGCTGCCCAGTATTTTGTAAGCTGGTGGGAGGCATGCTGCCCCTCTCAGCCAGGATTTTGAGTGTAGTAATAGAGTTCTGATGAAGGTTAGAAAGGCAGAAGGAAGCAAGTGAGCCACAGACAGAGGAAAAATGAAGATCTTCAACACGATCTGTGAAATTTAGGATAGAGAGCTCCTAGAGGAGCAATGGCAAACAACTGTTGAAAGCAGCAAAACCTCTCACCATTCCTCTGGGAACGAGGAGCAAGCTCCCAAGGGCTATGCATAGGGAAAGCAAGGCACTTGTGACCCTTAATCACAAGCAGCATGTGAAATGTCATAAACTCACTCGATTCCCTCAGAGCAGAAGTAATGCGAGAACAAAAAAAGATGAGATAATCTGGAAAAGGCATTGCTACAAGAATGGAGAATGTCATAACCATAAATCTCCTCACAGGACACTGAGGGAGGTTGAGAGCTTTTGAAAACTAGAGATGATTATTTGTCCTACCCCACTGGAAAGGTTTCTTGCTTCCATGACAAGGCCTCCTAGGGTTACAGTACATATGCAAAGCATGGGTTGGTGTTCATAAAGCTTTACAGAAGTACATTTTATGGCTCTGAGTCTTGCTTTGGTTTTAATTAGCACCATAAATGTAAGATACACGATTTTTCATCATGGCTAGAGAAGAGGACTCAGAGGGCAGCTGTTCTGGGCCACCTCAGTGTTGCTAGCAACCACAGAGAGGGAAGAAAATAGACCAGGTAATAACAGGGGTGTGTATACTGGTGAGAGGAGGAAATGTGCACTGCATTCATTTAACATATCCACCTAATGAACCTGTCAAAGAAACTGGGCTGGGAGAGGCTGTCATAGTCCTTCTCCCGGAAGATGGCTGCCCGATCCCCAAAGCCAAGCTTCAGCAGGACATCCATGTCTACATCACTCCCTAGAGCCACTACTGTGGGCATCACATCTTGCTTCTTCATGGAGTTGATGGCCTCCTCAAGGTTCTTGTTTCCTGTGATGCCGTCGGTGATGAAGACGAAGGAGAGCTCAGCATTGCGCCGGGCGAGTCGCTGCCCAACTCCAGGACTGAGCACAATGTTGTTGATGGCATGTATGATGGCTGACCCGATGTTGGAGGATGAGTCCAGGTACTTGATCTGAGCCAGCGCGTTGGAGATCTCTGTCATGTTGTAGGTCAGTGGGAAGACCACATCCTGGTCTCTCTCACTGCCGTACTGTAGCAACGCGATCCGTGCGTTCATGTTGTCAGTGTTGCTCCTGGCCAGAGTAAGCTGTCGGGCCACCTCCTCCACAAAGTGGTGGGCCCTGTGGAAATTCTGTTCTCCAATCCTTTCAGAGCCATCAAGCAAGAAGACAATGTCAACAGGGCGCTGTGTGCACTGGGCAACTGCAAGTTCTGCAGGAGGAAGAAGAAGAAGAAGACAAGAGTTGGGAGTGTAAGAAAGGCTACAGGATAAGCTTAGTGCTTGCCTCAGGCAGGCTGGGCTGGAGTGGCCTTTGTGCATCGTTGTCTAAAGAATAATCAGTCCCCCTTTACTACTAAAGCCTAGCTTTGCAGCTGGTTCTAATGCTCTCAGCTCCTGGACACCGGGTCTTAATGAATGTTATTCTAGGACCTCCACAAGATCAGATAGGACTGTGCCTTTCAATTCTAGAATTATATCCACCTTCTTAGCACAGTTCTTATCTGTAAGAGGAATATCGAGAAATTAATGTCAGGCAGCATCTGCAAACCTTTCATTTCTAAAGAGTGCTTTACTTTCAGAGTGTCTTCATAAAGATTTGTAGGATGAGAGCTGTTAGAGCTGTTTTCATACCTGTCACTTGGTTTAGTTTAATCAGCAATCACTAATTCCTGAAGTTTATAAAGGTTGGAGCATATGGTTGGAAAACAAGACTACCCTTGTTGATGCACCTGTGATTAGAGAAGCAGCTTTTGTAATAGATGATATTTGAGTGAACCACAGGAGGACATTTTTCTTCAGTCACTCAGGACAGCACCTGTCCACAAAGCAGGCACCTGGCCAGTGAATGAACTCATAAAAGAAAAAGGAGAGGGAAATAGCAATCTTTAGAGACAGCTGTTAGTTAGAGGGTATTATTCCATCCCTTTCCAGCAGTTATGTGTATTGCATTTGGTCTTCCTCTGTGTGAACTGTTTCTCCACAAAATGTTTCCTTCTCTGCTGAAAGCACCCATTAGAAACACAACTGAAGCAGCAGTATTGATTTGTGATGTACCTGCTGTGACTGGCCACTTGAGTTGGCAGCAGGGCAATGGCCACATCACTGTCAAGCAGTTCTGTGGCTCTAAGACTTAGTCTCAAAAGGGTGAGTTCCTGGAGCCAGTGTTATATTGTGTTGTGTGACTGGCAAAGACTAGGAGATGCTAGAGCATAGCTTGAGCATTCACTTCTTGCATCTAGGGATAACTTTTGGGATAGGAGCATCACATTAGATTGAATTTCCATACTTTGAGCAAATCCAGCTTGGCAGAGTGCTTCCTCAGTGCTGAACACTGCTATACGTGGATTCAGCAAGGCAGGGTGCTGAACTAGCCCTTACTATTTGTATGGGTTGAGCAACAGACATATCCCTATCACATCTGTACACTGATAGTCAACATATAGCAAGTGGCTAAGTCACATTTTAAGGGAAGTAGATACACACTATGTGCACTCTCGAAATTGAAGAGACAGCATCCAACACGACTGTAGCAGAAGCTCTAAGGTGCATATCATTGAGCTTGCAGACTATTTGGCACTACTTTCATCCATGATAAAGCAGTCAAACCTGGTGCAGGAACTCCTGATGGTACTAGTCATTTACCCTAACTTGTTTGACATTGTAAAACTGTGGTTGTTTCTGTATCACGTTCCCTGACCTTGTAGACTGGCATTTCTCCTTAGCCCACACTGCAAAAACATATCTATAATGATGGTAACGGCGATTGTGCTTACTGTACATTGTCTTGCTGTGAACAACAGCTTTTGCAAGGCCAGTTGTGACTGCAGTAGAAACCAGTCTTCAAGTGATATTTCTTCCCCCATGAGCTTTTGAATAACATATTTGAAAAGTCAACTGTGAAGCTCCTGTCTTTTAAAACAACAATAGCATGTACTCACCTTGCCCAACCTTTCTTGAGAAATGTTGTCTAAAGGTACAGTGGAGCTGCAGTTCTTGGTACGCAGGTACTGCAGTCACAAGAATACTTTGCCTTGGCAGCACCTTTGTGCCTGGTCATCACCTGCTCTGTGCAGTTGTGGAGGTGGAAGGGCAGGAAGACATGGCCCTAGCAACCACACCGTCTGAAATCTAAGTAGGGTCTGCAGAAGCGAGCAGGTGGGAGAGCAGGCTGCATATCATGTTGAAGAAGTCTTACTAGGCCGTCTCTCTTATTGCTTGTCTACATCTAATAATGTTTCCTGTGGTGACAAGCAAGATCCACTCACCTTCTACATTACTAGAAGCAAACTGTAAGAGCTTCTAGTTAAGCAGACAGCAGCTGAGAACAGCATGATTCCATGGAGCTTCAGTGAGAGTGTAACACGCAGCTGGCACTCCAGGCACTGCAGGAACACTCCCCCAAGACTCCTCTTGCTGGTCTACCCTCATGGCGGTATAAAGCTGCCTTTGAGTAGTTTGATAAGTTACCTTTGCATACGAGTTATCCCATGGGAACACAACACAGATGCGAGTAGCGCAGCAAAACCTTGGGTTTGTTCTGTTCATTGTCATGCATCTGTTGCAGAGAGAGGCTGAGAACACAAGCACCGCTTCCAGCACCAAGAAACAAGATTCTCATCCTTAACTGGGAGAGAAGTCCTTGGAGGCACCACTATAGATGAGGCCACCTAAAATCTTTATGTTATGCTTTTAATTGTTGCCCTGGTCTTTCTCACACAGCTTACAGCAAGGCATGAATGCTGTAGCTTACTGTACCGCATCCCATATGCTAGGACATAGCTGAGAACATCTAACAGAGGCAGCACATAAAGCAGAGATGCCATTGACTTTCCTGCCATTAACAACCCTTCTCCTTACCTGTGTGTCAGAGCAACCCCACCCATTCACACCATGCTCCTGCTTCTTTTAAAACCTGGGTAAATTGTATTTCCTCTATTGTTTCACAGTGTTGACAGTGGAGATGAAATCAATGGTGAGATGGAGACTGACCTCCCAACCCCTTCTGGGGCTTCCTGCTTTCACAGCTCCTCCCATGTTTTAGGGAAGGTGTGGACTGTTCTTTCCCTAACTTTGTTTCCAGTGTTGTACTATATTACTAGGAAATCACACAGTCATAAAATAGTTTGGGTTGGAAGTGATCTTTAAAGGTCATCTAGTCCAACCCCAAGCAGTCAGCAGGACCATCATTAATTAGTTAGCTCAGAGCACCATCTACCACCTTTTTGGGCAATCTGTGCTAGTATTTCACCATCCTCACCATAAAAAAATGTCTTCCTTGTATCTAGTCTTGTAAAAGTATAGTATCTTCCCCAACATAGTCTAAATCTCTCCTCTTTTAGTTTAAAACCATCACCCCTTGTTCTGTCACAACAGGCCCTGTGGAAAAGATTGTACCCATCTTTTTTACAGACCCCTTTAAGTACTGAAAGGTTGCAATAAGGTGTCCCTGCAGCATTCTCTTCTCCAGGCTGAACATCCCTAAGTCTCTGAGCCTGTCTTTCTAGCAGAGATGTTCCAGCCCTTTGATTATTTTTGTGGCCTCCTCTGGACCCACTCCAGCAGGTTCATGTATTTCCTGTGCTGAGGAATCCAGAGCTGGATACAGCACTGCAGGTGGGGTCTCACCATCAGAGTGATGGAATCCCAGCCCTCAACCTGCTGGTCATGCTGCTTTTGATGCAGACCAGGGTGTGGTTGCCTTCTGGGCTGTAAGCACACATTGCCAGCTCACATCCAGCTCTTCACTCACCAGTACCCCCAAATCCATCTCCACAGGGCTGCTTTCAACCCCTATCATGTATTGATACTGAAGATTGCCCTGAACTGGCTACAGCACCTTGCGCTTGGCCTCATTGAACCTCATGAAGTTCCAAAGGAAATGAAATAAGTGGTCACTGTGTGATGAGACAAAATAAACATTCATTTGGCTGAAGTCTTGCCTGATTCTTGTCTTGTTCAGAAAGATGTCCCAAACCTGAGGTGTTCTTCTCAAATCAGTGTTTTATGGGGCTTGTCCTCTAGTATCATGGCTGGAGAAGTTTTACTACTCTGATCTTAGTCCTCTTACTTGGATCTCAGCAGGATAAGTCACACAGTAATTTTGGAGTAAAAATTAAAACAGTATTTGGAGCTTGTCTTTGCACAGACTATCTGGAATATATGGATTATGACCAGACGTTAGTACGTAGACTCAGATACAGGCCGATCCTTTTGCCTTCACCTAAAATGTGGAACACACCACACGAAACTCCCAGAACTCTTTCCCCTTTACCATATGCCAAGAGCAGAGTTTTCTGTTCCCAAGGTTTTGGCAATTTTTGCTCACACTCAATAGGAAGAGAGATTATTCTTGTGCAGCATGTCTGATCTCCTTATGCACAGAGTGATACAAATATCTCCCCTGCGCACCTGTCACTGAATGTCTTCTAGCCTAGACTGGCAAGTCCCAGATGTTGAAGAAGAGCAGGAAGAAAACACTGCAATAAGTTCAGAGTGGCCAAGTTTGTCATTTCAGCTCCCATGCCTGAACTTGGCAACTGGCTCCACTTTGCACACCTGGGAATGCCACAGCCCAACTGTGCTTTGGAAGCCGTGCATCTCCCTTCTGCGCAGTAAACGTGACATCTGCTCAGTACACTTTATTGCAGTAATACCATGTCATTTAGAGAGGCTGCAAAATTCACTTGCCGGCAGTAACTCCCTCTGCTTGTGTCTGCACATGAAATGCCATTTTCTCCTCTTACAATTTGAGATTATTCTCCAGCTATTCTGGAGACAGGAATGACAGCCACTTGCCTGACATTTGGTGAAAACCAGGGGCAACTGAGCTCATGGAAGTATCACTCCTCATCTAAACACACACACACAGAGCCTCTGGTGGGTCTGTCATCTCTCTGAGCCAAAGCAGCACCAAGTATGGACTGAATATGCAGCATGTTTAAATACTTGCTTTTAAATAGCTGATGTAATGTGGCACAGAGGTTTGACTGCACAGTCATGGATTCTTGCTTCGGATTGTTTGGTTCTACATAACTCATATCTCTTGGATATGAATAGGTACGTGTTACTAAGAGAGAAGAAACACAAACGTACAAGCAGCAAAGAAAGCAGAGGAAGCTCATATAGCTTCCGAGAGAAGCAGTGCCCAGGTTTTGTTGCCCTTGACAGAAAGCCAGGAATGGCCTCTCTCCTGTACAGCTTGTTCCTTCCCTTCAATAACCCCAGTTGTCTGTTGCATGGTTGTACAGAGACACTGTGGTGCAAGGAGATGCACCTTGCTTTGTCAGACTTGCCACAAACAGTTTGCAGGACCCAAAGAAAGCCCTCAAAGTAACCCAGAGAAAGGATGCAGAAGGTGCTTCAGAAGCAGCAAGCAAATGCATATGCAGGAAGTCATAGGAAAGTGCACTGCTGGGCTCTCTGCAGGGGCTCGCTCTGGCCATTAGCCATGCAGGTGCTGGCAGTCCCCTTGGTCAAGCCTGGCACTGTTGTGTGGTTGAGGCCTGGGGCACGCTAGCATGATGGAAAAGGGTAGGAATGTAAGAGGGCTGCAGGGGAGCAGCCTGTCTGGCTCAAAGATTGAGGCAATGCAGCAACTCTGTAGAAGGGCACTGGGCAAAGCAAGAGCATCTCTTGGCAGTGCTGGAGAAAGCTGCCATGCTGATCAGCCAGCCAGACAAGGCCGGCGAGAACTGACCCACGTGTCCCAACCCTGGCTGAACACAACCAAGCCATTTCACTGCCTGTGTTTCTCCTAACCTAAAAGCATCTACCCATGTACCTGTCCCCTCTGCCCAACAGGCACTTGAGAAAAGATGATTACCACCTCCACTCAACCTCTGCTTCCACCCGTTTCACATGATCTCTAACAGAGAAGTCAGCAAAGCCCTATCACAGTTTCTGGGTCCCCCACAATCTCACTGTGCACCATTTTGAATGTGTCAATGAACAAGTCCATCCACTCTTGCCGCTCATTTCCAGTGGCAAACTTGGCTTTTTCGGCGGTAAAGGCCAAAGTGGCCACCAGCTGAGTGTACATGCTGGGGTCCTGGGTTTCCCGCGTGGAGTTTAGGAACTGGGCGATCGAATGTATGGTGCTGGGGAAATCTATGTTGACTCCCTCTTCCATGGGGCGGAAAATAAGTGGGTTTACGTTCCCAGGGTTCCTGTCATCTGCAAGTGAGCGTCAAAAGAATATTTTCAGGGCTGGCTAGCAATGACTGTGTCTCTGAAAGTTTTAAATCTTTCTGCCACTTTTATGGCTGATGAACCATGGGATTCATGCCCATATCAATCACATATCCACCGAGAGATCTCAGAAAGTGACATGAAACCTTAACTAACTACTTCCCTCCCAGGTACAATGGGGAAAGAGCAGCATTTAGGAAGAAGGCCACAGGGTCCAGCTTCTTTCTGCATATGGGATTCAGTCATGAGGTAGCTTTGAACTGAGCTATGTGCAAACTGCACATGTGATGCTGTGCAGCCAGAAAGAAATCTACGGGACACCACATAAACTGAGCTTTGGATAGTCACTGCCCTGTAGTATGCAATGCTCCTGTGCAAAACCTAGGCTAGTCAGGGCCCCAAACACCTTCATCTCTACCTAGCTGTGCTAAACTTAAATTCAAATAACATCCCAAAGCTCAAAGCAAAGCCTTTTTGCATGGGTTAGAAAGAGCCCCACAGAGCATCATGCAGTTTCTATTGAAGCCATTGGTCAGTTCAGATTTGCATAGCGTTCAACCCATTTAACAATTCAGCAATCCATTATCACTGCAGCAATTGATGAGTAATGACAGGGAGACAAAGGTGTACCCTGAAAAGAGGAGAACCTGGATTTTCTTAGGCAAAGCACTGAGGCAGCAGGACTTCAGCTGCAGATGAGAACCCGATGTGGTGGCGTGCCTGGCTCTGCAAGGTAGCAGGGAGGAATCCAGGGTGTATGCAATAGCTGTGCATCTCTGTACTCTACTGACGATACCAAGGCTGGAGCTGCTACTGTCAGCAAAAACAGGGCTGGGTGTTGTTGCCTCCCTAGCTTGAACCTCTCTGGTCTGTCTACAACTGGACACACACCTTGGATGTGCACAAAGCTCACTCACATACTTTGCAAGAGACACCATCTCCATCCAAAGAGTTTGCACCAACAGAGAACCACAGCACTGAGCAGATAAGCCCCAGGATCTGTCCTATACCAGATCACATTATGTCACATCCCATCCAACAGACTCCCTTGCCACTATGCAAATGTAACTATTGCTAATCCTTCCACATGATGATAGCAATGCAATGTGATGAGTGGAAGGTGTTTTCCCCAAAGGTCTCTGAATCCCCGAATATCACTTTATCTATTAGGCCTAGCACACCAGGAATGCTTTTGCCTACAATAAGATGGATATATTCGCACTCACACAGGAAGACCACACACACCCAGCTATGTTACTCCAGCTACCATGTCCTCTGGAGCACAAGTGTAGAGTCTGCACTTGATCTGACCTGCCTACAGCATGGCTTGAGGCAGTTGCCAAAGGGGAATGCCTCCTCAAGCCATTTCTGTTCTGGTCCCCAGGACTACCAGTGAACTGTTCTCACTTTGCATCAGGAACAGAAATACTCAAGTGCAGTACAAGGAAAGGACCACCAACTTCACCTTGCTTTGGAGACCTTTGATGGCCCAAGATTAGGAGAACACGAATGTGCCACTGCTTGGGTCAGCCCTTCTCCTGCATTTCTCAGAAACAGGGAGGCTGCAAAGACCAAAACCTTTGAAGACATCTGAGCAGTCAGCAGTTTGTCATGGGGAAGTTACCTTCTCATGCACAGATCTGCAGGACAAAGTTCTTCAGAGGACACTGCAGAGAAGCCTACATTGGTAGCTCAGCACCACAGCTGGGCATTGTGCTCTCTGCATGGCCCAGGGCAACCATTCAAAATACTCCTGGGAGAGAGTTCAGATGGGAATAATTAAAGCTTTTCTATCTTCAGGTTTCTGAGCATCCTGGGACCAGTTCTCCTTTGCCTTATATGGGAATGAAGGGACTTCTTTGAAAAGGAAGTTTGAAGTTCAATATAACACTGAATTGAAGCTGGGCACTTCTACAAAAACTTTCACAGCAAGAGCAGCGATAGAAGTTGTGAGAACTGGCAAAATTTCATCCCCTATAAGCTTTGTCTATATCAGCAAACAGTGCATTTGCTGTATTTAAACAGGAACGGAGCCTCCGACAGACAGGATTTCCAGGAATTCAGGGGCAGATCTTCCCCTTAACAAGTAAAATGCGACAAAGTGAAGCTACCTGCAGTGAACAGCAGCCATCTCCTTTATACCACAGGATTCTTACCGCCTTTTTCCTTTAATCCAGCACCTTGAGTTAAATGTTAATCAAAACCAGCCAGCGTTAGAAAAGCCAAAGCTTTGAGTCCACTGTGGTGTCATTTTCCAAATGGTCCCTAGCCCCTGCTCTGTCCTCATCACTCACAAGGAGTATCCTGCCCAGTGCTGCAAGTTGGGCTCTGCATTTCAAAGGTCACACAGGTGGCACAGTTTAGCAAGAGGGATTTGACTTGATGTACAATAGAGACATGGAACAAGTGAGAAATTAATTGCCAAGTTTGGAGGCCAGACCTTGGTGCTTCCCAGGGACAGGGTGCTGGTGCACTAGCACAGTGCACTCGTACCTACCTGTGCAGATAACTCAGACAGACAGGAAGAGCTGGAGCCTCTCCCCATATGAAATAGCACTGTTTCCCAAACCCTTGCCATCCAAAGTGAATGAACAGGGTTGCACATCCCCCTCCCAGTCCTGAGCCTTGTGCACTCTCACCCTGGACAGCTCACTTTGTGCAGATGACATGAAGCTACTTGAATGTTTACCTGTCTGACAGGGCAGCTCAGGGCAGACAATCTGTGGATCTAGAAGGAAAAGAAACAAGGAAAACTAAGTAATGTGCTGACACCTCCCTTCACAGCTTGCTCAGTCAGGGTGGCAGGGTTAGGTCTCTTACAGGGGGAAAGGCTGCCAAAGGACTGCCCCAAAGGGCTGTCCCAATTCTGAGGAAAGACTGTTTATTGAGGGCTACATAAAGGTCACCTCCTACCATGACTGACCCAGCATCTGAGCTATTGGCCATCCCCCTGGCATGCAGTCACTGCAGTTGTTGCAACACACTCCCAAACCCTGGGCTAGAAAACTCCAGTTTCCATAAGCAGTACAAGGACAGGTACACACCTGGGCAGAGCACGTCCTCCATCTTGTCAATGAATTCCTCTGCCACCAGGTCTGAGAAGAGCCTCATCTTCTGGACTCGCTGGGGTTCATTGCAAGCAATGGAGACCAGGGTCTCACTCTGCTCTGGCTGATCAAACATGTCTCCAATTCCAATGGTGTTGACAACAACATCTCTGCCACAAAGAGCACCTAGGTTCTTGTCATCATCCCGGGGGTCGTAGCGCCCATCTGTGATCACCACAGCAAACACTTGGGCTTTCTCTCTCCTGCTTTCCTTGATGAGCTTGTTATAGGCAAACTGAAGGGCAGAAGGTGTCCAGGTGCCTCCAGCAATCCACTCCAGGCGCTTCACTGCTTCCTTGAAGCTTGACAGTGAATCAATACGCTCATCATCAAGCTTAATGGCTTCGAAGGTCCCCTCATGACTGTACTGCACCACTCCAACACGGGCACCTGCCAATGAAGCATCATGTTACTTTATGTCCTCAGTGAAAAGTGGAGAAAGTCAGCCAACTTTCCTATCAGCAAAGAGCTGCCCAACTGGCCTGCTGCAAAAATGCTGGACAGATGGAGGGCAGCTAGACAAACATGGAAGCTGCAGAGATCCAAGACCCTTTTCTTTTCCCCCATGCTTTGGTCAGTCTGTCCCCACAGAGTCCAGACCTGTCTGTGACTTGGGGTCCTTGGCAATAGAGCCCAGCCGGCTGACCACATTGACCACAAAATTTTTCTCCAGGGTGAAGTTGGTGTAGCCAATACTCTCTGAGCTGTCTATGACGAACATGATGTCCAGGGCGCCACAGCGTTTCTCACAGTCTGGGGAGAGGAGCAGGAGAAGGAAAACACAAAGGTTAGTGATGGTGGGAACAAGATCCACCAGGGCAGAAGGGACCATCTATGAGAAGATGAATACAGTTAGCATCACACTAAGTACTCAGAGCTGCAGTGTTTGGAGTGCTGCTCACAGGCTAGCAAGGATTTTACATGCATCTTTCTGTCAACGTACATTGACAGAAACCTTTTGAATCTTGCTGTGTAACAGACTCCATCCTATTACCTGGCCTATGCAATTCTATATGACAGCTCACTGCTCCTGTGATGATAGAGCTAAATTTTGGGAGGTAAGCCAGGCTGCTCCTGCAGTGCCACCAGCAGCAGGGTGGGACCAAGGTGAGCAGGGTGACTTTTCATAGTGTCTCCTCTACAGGGTGCAGAGTGGCTGAGAGCCCACCATGCTGGTGGCTCAGTGCCAGACCTCCCTCAAGGTTGCTCCTGAAGAAGGAGGCAGCCTCTGGTGACCTCCTTTCCCACTCCATCTCCTCCTCCCAGGACAAGGGAACAACCACTGGAGGGCGTGCTCACCACAACATCCACATGTCTCTCGCACGTAGGTCATCACGTCACAGTCCTGTCAGCGAAGGGATGCAGGGTGAGTATCTCCTTCCCTTTATGCAGCATCCATCCCCTCTAATGGAAAGGCTTCCTTTTCCCTTTCACTTCCCACCCAGCCAGCCCCAGCCCCTTTTTCAATGTCTTCCAATGTCTTCCACTGCCACATTTGTTGGGCAGTGGCAGGACTTGATACCCTGTTTTGTTCTCAGGCTGTGCATGCCAAAGGCATGTTTTAGAAGAGGAAGTAGAAGCACTGGGGGCTGCAGGGAAGTGCTACTTACAGTCAGGCCAGGATCTCCTGGTGGGCCGGAGCTCCCCTGTAAGGAGAGGACAAGGATTTCAGGCTCAGTTTTCCCATTTCAGGCACAGGTTTCCCCATGATGTCACAGCCATCAAAACCATGGTCTTTGTAGAGGTCTGCCACAGGAAGGATGGGAAAGCCTTGCAGGGAGTTAGCAGACATGTCTGGCAGTTGCTGTTCCCTCCAGCAAGTCCTGCTGCTGGGAGACCTGCTAGGGTTTGCTGGGCTTTAGAGCATTGAGGAGAAACAAGGAAGAGAGGAGGGAGCAGATGCTCAGACACAAAGGTATGGTGCTGTACCTCGGGTCCTGCTTCACCAGTTGGACCGCGGGGTCCAGGCTCTCCTCCTGGGCCAGGATCACCCTAGGGAAGAAATCAGGAATAGTCAAACATTTATCTGCCAAGGCTGGTGATGCAACTGCTGGTGTTTAGAGCTCCTTCTGATCCCCTCATCAGACACAGTCCTGTCACAGCTGAGCCTGGGGACAGGCAGGAGAACAGACAGTGCCATCCCCAGCACACATAACAGAGGTGTGGGAGTGAGATACTAACACTGTGGGAAGTCTGCTTACCGGTTCCCCCTTCACTCCTTTGGTTCCTTGTGCTCCTTTTGGTCCAAGCTCACCTCTTACTCCCTGCTCAAAGGAAGGAGAAACAGATCCAGCATGGAGTACATCTGGATGTCCTCAGGCAGAGGCAAAACCAGACGCCTGTCTGGCCTAGAAGAGCACCCCTAAACCAACAGCTCAGCACAGAGCAAACAGAAGGTCATTCCGTAGCATTAATTAAGAATAAAGTTTTGCAAAGCATATTTCAGATGGTTTCAAAGGGAGATGGGCTTGGGACATACACCCCAGCTCTGCACATGCAGGAAATATCCCAGGGCAGCTGCTGGCAGGACAGGTTCCTTGGTCATGCACCCAGAGGGTTGGGCGACAGCTACCCAGTGTTCAGTTGATACAAAGAATAGGTGACAGAGACAAACATGCTCACCTTGGGTCCTGGTGGCCCCTTCTCACCCTTGTCACCCTGCAAAGGGACAGGAAGGAGAGGTCAGCACCTGACTGGTACTGGCCACTCACCATGCATGCATATATGCCAAGTCTGCAGTCAGGGACACAAAGCTGAACAGCAGGGGTAGCTTCAGGCTGATGGGTGGGGTGCTAGGCACAGCTACCTCCTCATCACTAGCATCGAGGCCTGTATCCCCAGCACTTCTGCCACCAGGCTGATGGAAACAGTTCAGCACCGGGTTCAGTCCTGGTGTTCAACCCCCCGGCCCCCTTTGGGGGCTTCACTTTCTTCCTCCAAGCTGCTCATCTTCAACAGCCACTTCCATCAAAACAGGCTTCCTCATGGCACGTATACCTGCACTGGATGAGCCATGCATACCTGTGGTCCTCTGGGTCCAGGGTAGCTAAAGCCAGGTCTGCCTCTGTCACCCTTGGGTGGAAAAAGAAAGACCCATCAGAAATCAAATCCAGCCTTTCTGACCTGGCAATGCCAGTGTGAGCCAGAGCCGTTTTCATTTGCTCTTGAGGTGAAACATCACCAGGAGCTGTGTCTTCTGCAGCTAGCCCTGAAATATTTGGAACAGATGTGCAAGCTGAGACTTTGTAGAGTCTTGGGGATACCTCATGGCAAGGACACCCTTGTGTCTGTGCAGGGTGAGGGATGCAAACAGAGCTGCTTTAGCAAGACCTGCACCTCAGCCCCATAGGGAGGCTCGGGTTTGAGCCACCCTGTCTCCAAGGCACACATTTCTGCAGTGAGAGTTGCCTTTTTAAAAAGGGTAATAAAAGCACCTAATCAAAATACCTTTCACATGCAGAGTCACATTCAAATACTTTACCTTTGGTCCTGGTGGTCCAGCATCACCTCTTGGGCCTAAGTCACCAGGGTCTCCACGTGATCCCTGCAGAGTGAAGGAAACGGGTGAGGCTCCCTGGCCACACAAGAGACCATGCTGGGGAAATCAGCTCTTGAGATGATGCTGCAAGAGCATCTCCACTCCTGACAAGGTTATTGTGCCAATAACTTATTCGACACTTCGGTTCCCGCATCTCATGGAGCCACACGGATGTCATGGCACTACCTCCACAGTGGGGTGCTGGACTAACCACAGACTCAGGACAAAAGGGTGACACATTTCCTTCTCCCATGGCCCTGTCTGTATTGTCACAGGAACACTGGGATTGGGAGTGATGGAGAAGCAGGGATTCCCGAGTCCTTCATTTTCTCATTGCCCCATGAAGGGGCCTCAGGGGTAATTTTTGAGCCTCCCTGAGAAAAGATTGGGCAGGCTTCCCTTCCCTTGGAAGGAACAGTTCAACCAGACTATGTCAGTAGGGCAGCCTCTCACTACAGAGGGAGAGCACGACCACAGAGATGCCCCAGGATGACTTACTATATTGCCTGGCTCTCCCACAGCACCTGAAGGGCCCCGGGGTCCTGGCAGTCCTTGGTCTCCCTGCAAAGCAAAGCAAGATGTAAGATTGTACAGAGGCAGGTACAGGCAGGTGTGCATGAGCAGGAAAACCAGGTGAGCTGCCCCAGACAGCAGCAATGCTTTCCCTCCCTCCTGGCTGTCACCCCTGCTCTGGGCTTACCCTTGCTCCTTTGCTTCCAACCTCACCAGGCAGGCCTCGAGGACCCTCTGGACCAGGATCTCCCTGTGAGGAGGGTAAAGATATACCTGGTCAGGGATGTCTCCAGTACTGTTTGAGTGTACAGCAGTGCTCCTTGGAGCAAGGAGGCATGATGATTGCATTCTCAAATCTTGTGGGTTTTTTGGCTTGAAACACAGTGTCAGGGCACCAGGTGCAGCAGGAACAGAGCATAGGATCCACTGGGACCTACAGTTCCACTCTCTGTTGTTGAACAGTTCATAGCTGGGAAGTAATGCATTGCACACACCAGTCCTGAGCATCTTGGGCTCATCTGCAAAGGTCTGGGTAGTTGCTTTACTCACCCTTTCTCCCTTGATCCCAGGAGTGCCTTTGCTGCCTTTCGTCCCTGGATCTCCACGTCGACCCTTGACAGGCACAGAGAGTTGCATAAATCAGATGTGAAGATGGATGCTACCTGAGCAGGGATGCCTGACTGCCCTATCTTCTCCCTCCTGGCCAAAGAGACATCTCCTTGCCCCCTTAGCAAGCATGGGAAGAAAGGGTGCCCATGCTGGCACTACTTGGGGGAAGTTAAAGTCAGACTTTTCTTTCAGGATGGTGGTCACCACAGTGACCACAAACACTTGTGGCTCTTTCCTTAAGGGATAAAGGCTCTCTTTTACTACCAGCTTATCTGGTGTTGCTCCCTCCAGCAGATCTTGCACAAGGCAGTTGGGTTCTGGGGTCTTGGTGCTGGTGGAGTCGTGCTGCTGGATTTTACCAGGGAACGTCCTCTCTAACCTAGTCCACAAATTTTGCAGTTCTCTATCACATTAGCTTGGGTCTATATGGCACCACTGATGTTGTGACATGGCTGCAGTTCGATGCTGCTCTTTTCAAGGAGATTTACCATGAGCAGCTGTGGACTCTGTGAACTCCTTTGAGAAGCTGGAAGTTTGGGAAACTTGCTAGAGTACAGCCAAAGGGTCCCTGGGCATCCACAGAGGCATTTGTGGCTATATGGGAATACAGGATGTTTCTCTGAGGTGAAATTGTTAACATTAGGCTTAGCATTATGGAAAAGACAAGGAGATCAGCATATACACATCTTGTGGGATGGAGAAGTCAGGGCAGGCAGCCTAAATGGGGCAGATTCTCAGAGCTCATCTGTGAAACTGCATTAGATTCCCATGGTGTACTCATTGTCCAGAGAGCAACTCAGCCACTTACAGGCTCCCCTTTAGGTCCCGGAGATCCTGCTTCACCTTTTATTCCTTTAGTTCCAGCAGGCCCTTGAGCTCCAGGATTGCCTGGAAGTCCCTTGGAGAAGAAAAGGAAACACAGTTCACTGAAGTGAGACCAAGCTGCACACACACGATCCCCTTGTCCTGTGTCAAGCAGTCCACCCCTGGGTAGATATGTGTATGAGCACACAACTTAAGCTTCCACACACTCAACATGCCTGTACATCAAAGATACGTGCACAGGCTCCAGCCTTGGAGCATTGTGATGCTGTGCCACCTTCTCTCCATCAATCTGTGCCAAGGATCGTCTTGCAGCATCTGTCAAGTCCTGTCTAAAGCTGGATGCCTATTTCAGCTTCCTTCACTATGTCTGAAGTAAATGGCCAGCAGCATACCAACCCCTTTGTTATACCCTCAAGTGCAGCGGGTGCAGCCTCCATTAGATCTCTGATCAAATAATTGCTAAACTTTACTCACATGAATAAAACCAGCCTGCAAACACTGGCATTGCCACACCGAGGAAGTCATGAGACTGTGGCAGGAGAAACCATGGGCAAAACATGGTTTTCTACTCAGCCTTTCTACTCAGGAGAAGATGGGAAGAGAAGGAAAGATGCAGTGCAATGGATCGGCTAGAAAGGTAAATCCTCCTAAAACTGTTTTGCCTGCTTTTCTGTGCCCTGGACAAACACTCAAGACTCATTATCATTTTGCTCTGGGCAGCTGCAAGAATGTGAAGTCCTCTCTCCTGTTGCCCACATGACATTTCCCACTGTACTGGTGGGCTCACCATACAATGAGAGAGCTCACTCAACCACTGAGGGGCTTGTGCTCTCTCCATACCAAGGGGCTAACCTTGGCAAGCGGTCATCTTTGTGCTGGTGCTGCCCCACGACAAGCAGTTGATACCTCTCCAACTCCATGCCACATAGAGCAGAACTTAGCTGAAGGCTGCATGAACCTACCGGGCTTCCTTTTTCTCCTGGAGGTCCAGGGGGTCCACTGCGACCAGGCCGGCCAGGATCTCCCTGAAACAGCCAGAGAGCAATGATTATTGCCTGGGCCATCAGCATGTTTCTGTGCACTGCTGCTGTGCACCATGAGGAGCTCAAGGAGAAGGGCCAGCGAGGCGCTTCGTATGGCTCTTGTGTAACATGATGGGATCCAGATCCCAGAGCCTATGGACTCCGTAAGTAACAAAGGATTTCAGAGCAAATACAGGCAATGCTATTTAGTTGTCCCCACTGGTAGCCTTTGCCCACACTCTGGTCACTGTTCAGAGCCCTTGTACCTTTATGCCTTCATCTCCTCTTTCACCTTGGTCTCCTGCATCTCCTGGATACCCATCAGGGCCCTAGGGAGGGAAGAGACAAAGCCACTCATTTTGCAGTGGCAACAATACACAGTTTCCCTGAAGAATAAACCAACTGTCTTAGGAAGTTGCTCTAGAAACAAAAATATTTTTTGCTTGTTGCTTGCATTGATGAAAGCAAGAACTCCTCCTCTCCATGTGACGTGGAGTGTCACTGGGGGATCTCAGCTTACTTGCCCATGGAAAAGTGGCACAAAAAAATTCAGACTGGTCCTCATTTTGGAGATCCCAGGCCTGGGATCAGATCATGCAATTGGTTGGAAAATGGGTTGGTAACTTCCAGTTGGCCATCTTTCTACACGTGCAACTCATCCAGCTGCTACAGAAGTGATGTGTTGAATGAAAGAATAAAGCATTCCTACCTTGTCACCGGGGTCTCCCTTGCATCCTGGTGGTCCAATCCTCCCCAGCTTGCCCTGCAAAATAATACGACACAGAAGCTGTAGGTGTCTGAAGGGATAATACAACTTCTCCTGACCATACCTATTGTCAGCTAGAGAATAAACAGCAAGTGTGCGGTGTGCAGAGACAGATGGAGAAGAGAAACTAGTCTAAAGGCCCCAAGTAGTAGCATGGACGTTGGTAGGAATTCAAGCATACTCATCCTGCCCATATTTCCTGGATGATGGGCACATGCCTGAGGCTGGATTTGTTGGTCCCTCGTGTTCATTGTTGTGCTGGTCCTCCACCATGCATCTCATGTGAGAGCAGTTCATATTCACTTTGCTTTCTGTCCGAACACAGCTTTACCAGCAGCACTTAGCTCACCCTGGCACAGGTGTATGCATGACTTCAGTGTTTTAGAGCTTCAGCAGGCATTTGAGGAGTGGGAAGGAAAATTGGTATTACCTTACAGATGTAATTGGCTGGGTATACAAGAAAGTACAGAACAAATCCAGTGGACAAAGCCAGCCAAAATCATCTCAAATTAGGCTGTGCCACTGCAGTGTACCTGCATGGCCTGGAGACCCAAGGGAGGCTGTAGCCCTCAACACTCATGGTAGAGTGTACAGAGGATTTCAGGGATTTTGTTGCCAGGTACTTGAACCTGGCTTTAGGGCTTTAACATTAAGAACAAGCAGTAACTTACAGATGAAATTTCAGATACTCTGGCTAACTGCCTTGAAAATCAAATTTCTGCAAAGTTTTCTGCATTCGTGTCCTGTAGGGTTCACTGACACTCACATGAGATAGAGACACCCAGATGATGACCTCCTACAGCAGGAGCAGCCCCAGTTACACATCTTGCTCCTGCTGACAGCTTTCTGATCACAGAATCACTGAATTTTTTAGTTGGAAAAGACCTGTAAGATCATCAAGTCCAACCATCAGCTCAAGACCACCATGGCCATTAAGCCATGACCCAAAGTGCCATGTCCACATGTCTCAAGCCTGTACCTGACACCTGCCAGAAAGCAAAAGCAGCAAGAACCAATGAAGCTACATCGACATTTCCATTTCTACTCAGTAATTCTGAGAATCCTGATGGGAAAGTTAAGTAAGCACAAGGGCAAGTCCTTTGCCATGACTATCAGGAGTCCACCTAGCCAATTCATTCAAGCACAACCACAGACAACTCCAGGCAGGTCTTAATAACATTCCCTAGCTCAAGGACTTCATCTAACATTAGCCTAGAGCAGGAAGTGTTTGCCACTTGTCCATGAAATGTCAACAAAACCACCTCAGAAAGCTTTCTGAGGTAGGTATTGTCTGGCCCCATGAAGTTCCTGGAACAGCTCTATGAATGATGCTGATGAAGGCTTAGAACTGCTGTGACTTGAATTAACTCACCTCCAACTAGCTCAAATGCAGAATAATATGCAAACAACTTCATAAAACCCTCAGAACACAAAGCTAGTGTGTGGATGGGAGAAACAAAACATGTGGAGACAAGGGTGGGTAATGAAACGGAACAGCAGTAGCCACATTACGGGGTGGTCCCAAGTAGTGTTACCTTCTGTCCATCAGTGCCGTTCCTGCCTGCCAAACCAGGGGCACCCTGAGATCAAGATTAAAAAAAGAGGGATCAGTGATCTGTTAATGAGCACTCAAGGGTTGGTAGCTGGGACAAAACACGAGTTAGGAAATGTCCTTCCATACCCTCCGTCCATCAGATCCAATCTCGCCCTGCAGAAAGAAGAGGACAAGAGTCAGCCAATCTGCCTGCATCCCTCTGCATTTCCCTCAGTAATAACATCAACACTTCAAAAGATCTTGAGCAATGCATAAAGACAGGCTTTGGGATGCTCCTGAAAACCCCTCCTTATGTCCACAATTATGTATTAATAGGGTTATTATTTTCTCCATTACAGCTAAACTCTCCATCTTTGCAACAGAGAGGTGCCCCTCCCACACTCCCCAAGTGCCCAAACATGCCATCTGGTCTCTTCTTTCTCACCTTCTCTCCTTTCAGCCCTGGGACACCCTAGACAAAAAGAGAAGAAGATGAACACTGTTAATGCCTGGAAACCAGCAGGAGTGGAGGCAGCTGGTCTGTGCCTAAGGTCTTGGGTGGGAAACAGGTAAATGAGAAGAAGCAGCAGAGCTTTACCAAAACTCAATGAATGCAAAGAGCTCCCTCACCAGCTATAGGATTCTTACCTTGGGACCAGGGTATCCGATTGGACCTTCAATACCTGGGTCACCCTTAAAGGAAGAAGACAGGGAGAGTTAGCTGGAGTGTGACAGAGATGCAGGCCCTGTCCACACAGGGGCAACATTGCTGGCTGCAGTGGAGATGGCTTTCCAAAAACTCACCTGTCGTCCTTTCAGCCCAGGGGAGCCCGGCTCTCCCATATTTCCCTTTGCACCCTAAGGAAAGGAAAACAAACACAATAATGTAAGGAAGGACTTGGTGCTGACTGTAATAAAATGGCAATTTCTGGAGCACCAGGCTCACTGCAGCTGCTACTCAAGAGCTTTGGGCAGCATGCTGGCTGAGTGGGAGCTGCTTTACTCTGGAGAAGTCAGGGAGGGGCTGTATGGTGATGGGGGCACACAGAGCTGAGGGCAGGAGAGTAGGACACCTTGCACACATGAGAGCTCTGCTTGTGAAGGTAGGAGAATAGGAGACAACTGCTGCCTCACTCCTGTTGTCCTCAGGTTCTGAGGTGTAGTTGGCCATCTGTGGTTGATATGGCCAATATGTGGATGCTGCTCCACACTGCTGTCAGTACATCAGCCTTGGCATGGACATGAGACAGCTGTGTGCTCCATGCATTGGAGCATGGCAGTCTCCCAGGGCCAAGTCAGATGCTGGGGAGTTTTTTGCCATGCAGGTGCTGTACCTGTGAAGGCGGGATGTAGGGCATTCTGCAGTGTCTGTGGCAGGCACAGGTATTATTCTCACAGGTTAGGGTGGCTTACCTTTTGGCCTCGGTATCCCTTGGGACCAGGTGGACCTGCAATCTCCAGGCAGCTCATCTTGTAGCACTGAAATAAAACAAATTAAACAGGAGGTGTAACCACTGTGCTGCAGCATGCTGCCTGCTTCATGTGCTGAGCCAGTGTGCACCCAAAGCTCGGCTCTGCACCATGGCTCTCCATGCACCTCTCCCCTTGACCACACTATGGCTCCAGCTGGGTCAGAGTTGAGGCAGTGACAAGCACACAAAAATGTGCTGCCTGTAAATTAAAAGCAGAAAGTTGCCACAAGCACATTAATTATGGCTTGGCTCTGGGCCCAAATGGAAAGAATAAATCTGCTAAGCATCAGACAAGGTGATGCAGGCTTGCTCCACTGGGGTGTGCATGCCCTTGGGAGCATTGCTCTGCACACTCTGCCCTCTCCATGTCAAACTCTGCCCGGTGATACCAGTAGGGCAGGAGCTTCAGCTTGTGTAGCACCTGCAAAACATGCCTCCAAGGGCATGAAATTACTTGAATTCAGTAGGCTTGAATTCATTGCAGGTGAGGAGGAGGCAGATAGTGAAGAGTCCAACAGACCATTTTAACCACTGGGTAAGGGGACAAGTCCCCAAGCCCTGTCCACAGGTGGGCAGAGACCCATCCTGTGCAGCTCACTGCAAAATTCATTCTGCTACTTCCAAGTAGGAGCTGGTCTTCTATAGGAGAGGCAATTGAAAAGTGTCATGTGGCAATGGCACAGAGATGCTGCTCACTCACCTCGCCATAGGCTTCATGTTTCTGCAAAGGAGAAAAAAAAAAAAAAAAAAAGAGATAAACAGAATCAGTTAAGGTGGTCAGCCCCCCACCAAAAACCACACGGTAAGGGGGAGAAGGTGGTAAAGGTCCCGTGCTTAAAAAAAGTGTTCTCAGCAGAATCCCTGACTAACTGTGTATTATGCTTCAAAGCCCCTGCTGATAGCGAGTATGTCTCAATGATGCAGACTCTTCCACACTCCCCTAGATGGAAAGCAGAATGGAATATGGGTCTGGCCTTCAGCAAGTGCCAGGATTAGGGTGGTTAGCCTACCTAGACATGCCAGGGAACAGAGGCATGAACTAGAGAGTCCTGGTTAAGCATCCAACCAGGGAAATCACAGATGCTCAACATTCTTTTTTTGGCCCACAAGTGCTAAAGGACATAAAAGAGGCAGAGAAACAGTATGGAGGTTTTTCCTATTGAAAGGTGCTCTCTGGGATCCTGCCAAAGCCCACTGTGGGGTCACTCAGAAAGCATGCCCTTGATCCAATGCAGCTTTCCTTGTCCCTCCCATTAGACTCCCTGCACCTCCATACCATAGCTTGGATTATCCTATCGATAGTGTTGACGTCGATGTCCAGGGTGTCTTTCTGGGTGATGGCGTAGTTGTTGCGGTACAGCTCGTGGGGCAGGTTGGCGATCTCACGCAGCCCCTGCTCGTAGACGTTGTCACTGGGGGCCACCGCAAAGAGCTTGATCCCCATGTCTCGTGCCCTCTCAGCCTGCACCTTCATTCCCCCACAAGGGCTGCCAGTGACATGGCCATCTGTGATGACTATTGCAAAGTTCACGCCCGAGGCCATCTGGGTCTGGATCTGCTCTGTCATGTTTGAGATAGCGCAGTCCGTGAAGGTGCCCCGGCCAAGGTAGTTAATTGCTGACAGCCTGGGGAGGTATATGTCTTTGCTGCTTGTTAAAGGGCTGTAAATTTCCACCACATCAGAATAGTGAAGGCCACCAAACTGCCAAGTGATGTAGACTTGGTTCTGGTAGAGCTCACTCTCCAGTTTGTCAATGAACACAGGGATGAACCGCTTTATTTGATCCACAAGGCTCTGGATAGGCACAGTCTGCAGAGCAACACTCTCCGAGGTGTCAATGATGAAGTACACATTGATGGGGCAATTCCTCTTTTCTGCATGGAGACAATTATTCAGACCATTTCAGAACACTGCATGTGCCACTGCACACCCCTCACTGTCTCTTAGAAACTTGGACCAAGCAGCATATATAGACAGCACACAGAGTTGTGAAGAGAGCAAACCACAGTGCAAAGTTCCAGGTTCTGCTCTGTGCAAGGCTGTTACAGCTCTTACTAATCAGGACTTATTTCCCCCTGGGTTGGAGGAGATGGGGAAATGGAGGACTAAGTGCCAGGTTTAAAGGTGTATGACTTTTGCCCTCCTGCACTAAATTTCTGCCAGGCTGATGGTTTCTCTGTGATTTATAAACTCTTTCAAAAAGAGTGAAGAGTCTTTCTGCGAAGAGTGTGATATTGGAAAAAGTACAAGGCCCACCTTGCTCTAGCAGCAACGTCTGTGTTTGGGTCAGACTCCAAAATCCTAAGATCTCCTCAGCACCAAAACAGTCTTGCAAATTCTCACCATTTTTTGTAAAAGTGAGGCTGGGCACATAAATCACCTTCGCTGCATTGCAATTGGAAGCCACTGGAACCGTCCGATTGAAAGCGGACTATTATCTGACATCAGATACAAAGCTGGGCTTTCTAGTTATTACTGCATCAGCTGGGAGAAGCCACCACTGGCAGTCTCCAGCTCTTCTGTCTCTACCTCTCTGCACACAAATGTAAACCTAAAGATGGGAGCTTTGGTGGAGGATGGTGTTCCCTACACATTGCTCACTGCCCACAGGACACTGCTCAGGAGCATGAAGGCGCAGGAGGAGTGCAACGTGCCACTGTCGCTTCCTTGTGAGCAGGCTCTATAAACTGAGCATGGCCATTGGTTTCAGTGAAATTACTGCCTATAAAGGAGACAGATACCCAAATTACCTGCACAGGAGGTAGGACTGACATCTCCAGGATCCCCATCAAACTGCGCATGGAGAGGAACTAGAGTCACACAAAGGAGAGTGGAAAAAAACACTTCTCGGAACATCTCAGCAGTTTCTCTGGATATTTAGGTGCCTGTAGGAAATCACAAGTTACATGTTAAGCACAAGAAACAACCTCCTAGCTCTTCTGGGAAGATAAAAAGTCAATTAATGCTCCTTGTAAACCCTATCTGTGAAAAACAAGACCTCTCCATCACTGTGACATGTCATGGGGCCACTAATGAGATTTTATATTGACTTGAAAGCTAAGCAATCCACATATTTCCTTTGTTGTGGTATGGGTGAATGACTTAAAACTGCTTTAGCTTCTCTGTTAGTCTGAAGGGAGGGCTCAGGTAGCAGAACTACTGGCAGTGCATTAGGATCTTCTGATTGCATGGTTTCTCTCCAGACATGTCTGGTAGCCCCATGCCTGCATTGACTCCATTCCTCCTGATCCACACAGATGTAAACATCTGTGCTCCTCTCTTCTTGGCCAGACAACCAGTAAAGGTGTGCAGCAGGTCATTTCCACCTCACACGCATATGGGTGTGGTGATGTTTCTGTATACTAAAAGGGCACAAATTCTCCTGCTTTTAACTGCTTTTTCTGTGGCCTGCATAGCCCATAGAGTGAAGAGACAAATAAACAAGCACTTGAAGAAATATGCATCTTCACCATTTGACCAGTCACTGGGCATCTGAGGTCCAGCTGCACATGGGAATATGTTTTGTGCAGGGTTGTGATAACTTAAGTAGCAGAAGAGTTAGAGATCTAGCCTGAAAAGTTCTTGAGAATGTATGTGTGTTTAGAGGAACCCAGGATTTGAAAGGATATTCACAGACAAAACCCAAGCAACTTGTCAACATCAAAGAACGTGGAGGAAAAGGTAATGGTCACCTTTATGTCTAGAGGACAATAGCACTAATCAGCATGGCCTCTTGACAGCACCACAGAACAAGTGTTGCAGCAGTAGCAGTGGTAGCAGTATAGATGCTGTTCTGCTTGGTGGTCAACTCAACACAAGCCAAAAAGTAGCATGCCTGATCTCTTATGAAAAGAAGGCATGACCCCAGTCCAGAAAGGCTTTTTCGGAGGGAACTCTTGGAAAAGTCAAGACTTGGGTGGACACCAAGAGTGCCTTTGGTTCATTGGCAGTGCAGGAAGATGGCAAACTAGTAATGCATCTGAGGTGCTGCTTCACTTCTGCAAGAAACAGCATTACCTGAAGAAAACAGGCAGCTCAGCTCTCACTGTGTCTCTCCTGAGACCTCTCTCCACGTAGTGATCAACTACTCCCGCAGTGGGACATGTCCCGTTCCAGTTTATACTGCAAGCTGCAGCATATTGCAGTGCAGAGAACAGAAGAGGTATCACAAGGATAAAATACTTCAGTGCCATTAAGGTACATTTTAGTTCTGATTGAGAGTTTCTCCCTCTAGTCTTATTACAGGCTCCCCTCATCTTGTTTGCCTTCCACAAAGCAGAGCTGTAGGGCATCCTAGTCCCTTGTAGGACACAACAGCTCTGTGCCTTCAGACAGCACCATTTTAGAGCTAGTCTTTCATGACAGCAGAGAAAGCTGGAGGCATCAGCTTTTGGAGAGGCTGGGAGTACTTGGCTTTGGCCAAGCGTCTGACTCACAGATCACTGTGTCCTGAGTTTAACCATCTCCCTCCCTCCTGCCATGTGTGCGTGGGTGGGAAAGGCAGTGTGCAGAAGGGCCACTTTCCCGGAAGAGCTACAAGAAGCAGCTAAACTGCAGGGACAACCAGCTCTAGCACAGTATTGCCCCTGCCCACAGGCCTTGGGGCTTTGAACCAAGTCAGTGAGGCACCATGGCCTTTGCCTGTACACGCAGGCAAGGCTAAAAAGTGACAGATGAGAACACTAGACACACACCACTTCTCTGTGGTTCTGCTGCACATAGTCTCCTCTATTCCACTTTGTCACAAGCATTTTCTCTCCTACAGAGGGAACCTCTGCACCTTGAGCTGTGTTAGCTTTCAGCTGTACAAGAATTCTACCTGCTGTTAACAGCAACTGGACGCATGTTGGAGAGGCTGCTGGAGACCCCTCTCACAACCTAAGTGGTCTCCAAGGCTAGGGAGTGTGACAATGCTTAATTTATCATCCTCAGAGCCCTAAGAGCTGTTATGATTCTCTCACAAATATCATAACATTCCTTAAAGCTCCACCTCCTGCTGCAAAACACTGAAATGGAAATCTCAGACTTCCTCAGCAAAACAATGTGTTTCAGACTGCCGCATTTTCTGGATGTTGAAGAAAATTTTTGAATGCTGACAGTCAAAAAACTAATGAAAAGAGTACATTTGGAGCTGACTGATTAAGTTTGAACACTTGGGTCTGGCCATCCTGTTGTTCCTTGACCTTTCTATCTCTGCAAGAGCAGGACCATGATATTACATTAAGAGCAAGGCCTTACTAGAGTTTCTCTTGGATTTTTCTAGTTCCAGCATTTGCATTTTGAGTGATGCATTATTTCCCCATGAGATGCACACAGAGAAAAAAAAAAAAACAGTAGGAATCTTTAGCCATGGTTTTGGGTCCCCTGAACAGATTTTGAGGGCACTGTATCACAGTATCACCAAGGTTGAAAGAGACCTCAAAGATCATCAAGTCCAACCTGTCACCACAGACCACACGACTAGACCATGGCACCAAGTGCCACGTCCAGTCCCCTCTTGAACCCCTCCAGGGACGGTGACTCCACCACCTCCCTGGGCAGCCCATTCCAATGGCAGAATGATGGCTTTGCATCATCCTCCCTGTGTTAAGGTCTATGCTCCTACTAATTGCCTTGCGTGCTCAGCAGAGAAATGCAGGGTCCTCTCTGCTGCTCCCTCACTCAGATCTCAGGTGACCTGGCTGTTACCAGTATAATTGCAAAAGTATGTGGCATTATCTACAGAGAGGCCTGCAAAAATCATAACCTTGCAGGAGGATCTGAGCTCTCTGACGCTAGGTACCTCTTCCTGCCTTGAGCAGCTGAACCAAATGTAATATTATGGCAAACAAATGACTTGCAGCTCCTTCAAATGTGCACATTACAGCTGGCTTGTTTGCACTCTTACATCTGATTTTCAGACAGATCAGATTTTAATGCACTGGAAAGATCACCTCAGGTCCCTGGCCAGGCAAAGCCATGGTCTCTCTTATCCCCCACGCTGATGTTTCTGAAGTTCTTTCTGGTGTGTCCCCCCTCCAATATCACAACCTCTGTTATAGCTGAGAGAGTCATTCCTTAACTCTGCTTGCAAGGAGCTTATTCAAAGCCTTGAAACCTACATTACTCTCAAGAAAGGACAATTATGTCAGCTGTGTCACATGCAGAATAAAGTTTGAAACTGCACTGCTGCTCTAACATGGACCCAGTCCCAACTTTTTTTCCATGGCCCTGCCCAGCGGGTGGTGCATGTGGTGCCACACACTTGTGCAGGGAGTACTTGACTCTACTCGAATGTTTGCTAAATAAAATCAGAATAAAACAATGTCCCATTTGGAACCAAAACTCTTACAAACGCACCTCCACATTCTCACCTTTGTGTGCGTGACTTGCACACTGCATGCAGAAGGAATTCCAGTGTTTGTCACACTTGCTACCCAAACACACCTGGATGTTGAGCCCCTGGGTACACCACCTAGGGAGAAGGTTTCCTGAGAGCTGCTGGCAGCTCTTCTCCACCTTTCCTATTGCAACCATTCTGTACTTTGGCCTGGGGTAAGCCTAGGCCACAGAAGTGCTGGAGGGACAAGTGCCTGACCCAAGGAGGATGCTGCAGCTCTCAAAGTGGTAGCTCTGACACCCAGAAACCTCCATTTACAACACCTGTGCTGACCCCTACCACCAAATAACATAACTGGTCTGAGGAGGCAAGCACAATGGCATTTCTGAAAGTGCTGTTACCCCTCTGCCACTGTACAGTAATTCAAAAAAGAAGGCACTTGTGCTGATGAGACTTGGGGGACACGAATGCTGGGTGTCTTGGCTTCAGCTGGGACAGAGCTAATTTTTGAAGTTTGAGCTAAACTTTAAATGAACATAAAACCACATTTTAAAGTTTAAACCACCACAACAGGTTAGCCTAATTCATGTCTTCTGAAATTCCAAAAATCAAAGAGGACTTGATGTAGCACATCTGTTCTGCAGCCCAGCAGCAGGCACGGCGCTACCTCTGCAGCCAACCCTTCGTTCTGGCTGCTGAACTCAGCTCAGCTGCCCCAAGGAAGAATTTGGTTCAACAGGTCCCTCCACGAGGGATTTTCTAGACCCCTGGTCCCAGCAGTTGAGAATCTGTAGCTCATAATACCAACACCTGGAAAAATGCCTCAAAGCTGAAAGCAAAGCAAAAGTACCCCTTCTGTTAGGCAGGTCCAGTCTAAACACGATGTGCCTGAAAAGAGCAGCTGATTCGAGAGGTCAGAGCCTGGCTCCCGAATTCCTGCCTAGAGAACCGTCAGGAAACAGTTCCCCAACCGCTGTAGAGTAGAAGGAAACTCTGCCTACCTGGAAAACGAGGTCATCCAAATTTCCTCTAAAAAGCCTCTGAAATGTAAGGGAAAAGCGGCGTGGCTGGTATCAGGAAGCCTCCTGCATCCTCGGCTGGGGAGGGAGCTCCGGGTTGTGGTTGCTCGAGCTGCGCGGGGAGGAAGCAGCAGAGATGTCTTCTACACCGTCCTTCTGCTCCTTCTCAGGCTAGACCTGCTCCTCTCTGTTCCTCCTACTTCAAAATCAGGCTGAGTCTCATCTGTAGTAGCTCAGCATGTCCACGGAGAGTCACTGTGGGTCTACTGACACCGCGGGACGTTTCCTCCCACCGCGCCCCTCCCAGGGATGGGCGAGGTTCTCGTCTTTGGAGCTGAAGGCATTTTTGTTTCAAACAAGCTGAAAGAAGTTTCCCTTTTCCGTGACGAGAGGCCCCTTTTCGTGGTTGGCATTGCTGCCCCACATATTTATACCATCAAACAGTGTTCCTTTTTCTTTCCCCTACTGTCCTCCTCCTCATCCCATCTTAGTAATGTGCCCTGAGTGGAACAAATGAAACAAGAACATTTGGAAAAAAAAAAAAAGCAACTGGCATCTTAGCATATTCAAATATCCAAGTTTTGCTCAGAGTCAAGTCTGAATACTACCTCTTTTGAATAATTTCTGGGGTATTTTTTGTTTGTTGAGTTGGGGGTTTTGGTTTTTGCATAGCTGTTGGGGGGAGAGGTGTGTGTACTTACACTTTTATAATTCACAAATAACTTTTAGCCCTGCTAAATGAAAACAAATGAGGGCAAATGTCCTAATAAAGCACAGGGAACAGCAATGACTCTCAGGAACATGGCTTGTTATGCCTTGAGCTATGACTTTCTGTCTCCAAGCTTTTGTTTAAATGGGGAGTGTGAAGGGAACAGAATCAGGCCACAGCTGCCAGACAAGATAATTGCAACGAGGAAACCCAATTGCATTCTTATTTCACTCTACTGACTCCTAAATAGTGGCAAAAGCAAAGGATTCATCTCAGGAGATCTCAGAGTAAGCTGCTAACCCACCAACCTTGATCTACAGGAACATGTTGCTCAGGCTGCTTGTGTTTATGGAAAACATTTGAAGTACCAGGTGAAAATAATAAACCTAATTCTGTGTGGCTCCTACTGCTTAAAAGGGGACATTTCTGGAGTACATTCTCTGGCAGCATCTTCACCAGGAGTATTCTTAAAGGTCTTTCCTGCATCTTCACCAGGAATATTCTTAAAGGTCTTCTCTGATGTAAACGATTCTATGATTGATACTCAAGCAGCACCCATAGGAGCCACAGCCATAAACTAGAATTTTATGTGCCTGTTTCCTCATTCATCTCAAAGCCCAGAAGCAGGACTTGTCCTGTGGCAAGGGGACACTGAAGAATAAACATACTTGAGAAAGAGGAACTTTCTCAACTATTCTCTGGAAGAACAAAGAGGGGTTTTGTGGGGACATCCCTTGCCAGGGGTACTCCTGCAGCTATAAATGAGATAGTTGCTTTTCCTCTGGAGCATCTTTAGTGAAGAGGAGGGGCCCAGCTTCTGACAACCGTGATTTATCAGACACTTAGACGAGATGTCTAAGTAAAGCATTCTCCTTCCAATTACCCAGAGTATACACCACATACCAAGCCATTTCTTTTTGTAGAATCATGGAATGATTTGGGTTGGAAGGGACATTTAAAGATTATCACGTCCAACCCTCCTGCACTGAGCAGGGACATCTTCAACTAGCTGATCAGGTTACTCAGAGCCTCATCCAAACTAACCCCGATTGTTTCCTTTTCTTTCTTCTTTTGACCACTTTGCTGCTGTGCCCTAGCTCTCTTGTGTCCATGAGTACCCATCAATGGTGCTTCTAGTCCACGTTTCTAGGTGAATATGCCCCTGTAGAACCTGTTTGTCCAAGATGATGCCTTATCACAAACAACTGGACAGCATATCTGTCTCCTGCATTTCTGCTAAGTGTCCAAGGTGTAGAAAGGAAGAAAGTATGTGCCCACACCTCCATATCTCCCTCTTCTCCCTTACAGACTTGTGAATGTTGCCCTTTGTCTGCAGCTTCTTGACCAAAGGACATACAGACTTTTAACTTTCCGTGGATGCCTCTTCAGCTTTCTCATGAAAACCCAAAACCTTTTCCCGCAGCTTCACATGAAATAATGCCTTGTCTCCAGCAGAATTCTCACAGATTTTACAAAACAGCCCCTAACCTCATCCTTTCCCTCAAAGGCTAATGATCTTTCTCACACACCTAGGTATGCCCTTTCATGACATTGCTAGGAATATGGCCACAGCTGGCAGGTTAGTATCTTACACTGGGAAGGTCTGATGTACAGGCACATCAAAGTGGTAGTATGTCTTGTTTACATGGAAATTCAGACAAAATATCCTGAAAACAAGATGCTACCTTTTCGCCCCCCCCCTTTTCCTCCCTGGCTTTGTTTGGCTTTTTTTACAGCCCTCTTTTATACCTGGTAGCATTAAAAGTCTGGGACAGTTCTCTGCATTGAGTTTTTGTTCTTGTCAATGGTATGAGAACATAGGAAGGTTTAGAGGAAAATGGATATGGAGTAGGAACTTTATGACAGTAGCAGAATTTTATCTAGCATTTCCCCCCTTCTTTGTAAGGGGAAACAAGATTGGCAAGACACCTCTTTTTCTGTATGCAGTGATCCTCCTTTATACGTGGTGCTTGCTACACGTGGAGGTCTGTCACTCCCTTTCACTCACGGGAGCCTCACTCGCCGTCTCTGTCCTCTTGCTCCTTTTTCTAATCTTCAAATCAATTGTGTTTATTTTTTCTCCTTTCAGTGGAACTGAAAATCCAATGGAAAGATTTTTACAGAGAATGTGCATGCATGTGGATTAGTTGCTGATCCCCTACGTATCTGACCTGCATACTACTATTGCTGCTCACAGAGCACACTGTACACTGAGCAGGTACTTAGTATTCAATTACACTTAAAAGGATGAGAGAAGGGATGGACTGAGGTGAAGAGTAGAAAGAAAGAAGGGGGAAAAAAAAAAAGCTTGATTTTATTCCCTCTTCTGTGACTATATAAGGAGTTTGAAGTCAGGAAGTCAGTAGGGCATGGATGGCTACTATTTAATTTACACTCCCTGATAGACTTAGATGTGATTTATGGTGTATTTAGTTGTTACTCTCTAAACTGTGTAGCTGGCCCTTTTAAATTCCAACACCCCCCACCCCCACCCCCCTCTGAATTGTAGCCCTCAGCAAAATGCAATCTCCTGGTTTTAAATCACATATATCTATCTGAAACACATTTATGGGCCTACTGTGTTTCTCTGGAAAACAGCTACTGTAGATTCTTTACACTGCAGTTGCATCCACCCTTCATGTGATTTTTGAGATTATGGCGTGGTCTCCAAGGGTCTTGCTTTCTAAATATGTGAAGAGAACCAAAAATGAGGTCTGGATTGTTAAGTACTTAGTGAAAAAAAGAATGCTGATTTTCAAATATTTGTAAGCACACAGCTGAGAATCTCAGCATTTTCACAGGTGGCAAATGGGAAGAGGGATTTCACACTACAACTTTGGTAGGTGCCATTTTCTGAAAACCTTGCTCCCTAGCTCAATTCATACAACACATTTGTATTCCTCCCTCACAACAGGCAGCCTCCTGCTCCTCTAAGGTTCAGGGCTGGAATTCTGCCATTTACCTTGCAGACTTCTCTCGCCACCTTAAGTGCCACAGTCTTGTAGTCCCTGCAGATAAGGTTGTCTCCAGCATTCTTGCTTTCACTCAGTTCTTCCCTGTGTTTGAGTAGAAAGTCCAAAAAAAGCATCTCCCCTAGTCAGTTAATTCATAACTTCCGCCAGGGAATTACCTTCAAACCATTCCTGAGGCCTCTTGCAGTGGTCATGCCCAGCCACCCCACTGCTCTTCCAGCTGATAGTGATGAGGTCAAATCCATTCATAAGTACCCAGGTCTGTGGATGTAAAGATTCCTCCAAGTGCTTAAGTAAAACTTCAGCCACCTCCTCTTCTCCATCAAGTGGTCTGCAGCAGACACCTACTAGAACATCAGCTGTGCTGGTCCACCTTCAGATTCTTATCAACCTTTGAGAGGCCCTGAGCAGCTGAATCTAGTTGAGAGTAATCCCTGCCCATGGCAGGGAGGTTGGAGTAGATGATCTCTAAGGTCTCTTCCAACCTGAGCCATTCTATGATTTAATGATTTGTGCAGACACTGGGTGCAGGGTCAACTCTCTCATGACACATCTCTAGGTCTTGCTCTTTCTCACCAATGCTCAGTAGAAGACAGCTATTAAAGAAACAAAAGAAGAAAATGTGGCAAAATAAGACACAAAGTGGAGTCTTTCTCAAGGGGGAAAAAAAACACGTTCATTTGATAGCATGATTTAGCAGCATTTCCTGGTATTTAGGCCATTAAAGCCAACTGCTGCAGGATGTTTAGAGAGTCATCACAAACACACAAGAGTAATCTGAGGCTTTACAAACTTTTTCCTATTTTAATATTCTGGTGTTATCTTTTAAGTCCCCTATGCCGTTGCAGCTCTTATTTACTCAGTGCCCCTTTTTTGCACGCAGCACTTGCATGCTCACACACTGTTGTTGGCTAACACACCAGCAAGGGCTCTTTGGAGTTTCTAGAATTTTATTTTAAACAGCCCAAAGGATTTCCCAACCTTGGGAAGCATTTTTGAAGCCTTACCAGAGACAGGCTCCTATCTATGACCTTGTGTCATAAACTCTGTCTTTGGAGCTCAAGATCCTTAGAGGATGTTGACATGTCAGAGACTCTGTCTTGTTTAGATGCAGTGATGGGAAAGTGAGCAGACAAAAATGGAGGTGGTAGTCCCCCGTCTCCCAGCTGGTCCCACACTGCACAGGCTCCAGAGGCGCTGGGAGCCAGTGGGGCATTGTTGCAGCTTGCTTTTCTTAGTGGATCATGGTCCCATTTTGGTTCTGCTCTGCACAGCAAAGATTTTCTCATGAGAGACCACTCGAGAGAACGGCATGCTTCAGGCTCTCTCTCCCAGCTGCAGGTTACTCCCCTCCAAGGCTTTGCTCCCGCAGCCAGACATAAGCCTGGCTCCCCATAATTTCTATCAATGGTCCTGAAGCATTCATTTAGATCTCACTAGTGTGGATCCAGATCATTGCTGCAAGATTTATATCCCTTCTGCTCAAGATCTCCCTTTCCAGGACTGGTTTGAGTATACTAGCTTAAAAAATGCCAAGGATGTTCTAGAGATTCTGTGCCAAGCTGCCCTTGCTGCACAATTTATTTGGGTTCTTGAAGTTTACCCTTTTGAAATTGAGGCTATACTTAGGAACTTGTTAATATTTTACCTTCAATTGCTCATCCCGGGCTTGGTGTCTAGAGTTAGCTTTTCTACAGTATCCTGATGGCTCACCACTTCTGGAGCTGCTGCCTGCCAGTTAGGGACAAAGCTTCCAGCTGACCATTTCTGGGTCTCCTCCACACTGCACAGTGTATGAAAAAAAACCAGCATTTCAAATGCCCAAGCTGTTTTTTTCATACACTGTGCAGTGTGGAGGAGACCCAGAGTGAGGTTGCCTGAGTGTCTCCCATAGGGGCCAGGTAGCAGGAACACGAGATCATATGTGACCCTAGCAATTAAAGAATGGGTGGACAGAGGGCAGAAAGAGTGGAGAAAGGACAATCAAAAACCCTTTCTCCCAGAATGCTTCTCCTTTTAGCAGTTTCACAATCCTTGCTTTCTGATGCTTTCACCTCTTGCAGCACATTTTTTTCAATGCAGCCGGTTAAGATGGTTGAGTCCCAAAAGCTGCTGACTCATTGGGAAGAGCCTTTGCATGGTGAAGCAATTTCATTCCAAGCTCTTTGGCAAGGCAGGACCTCAAAGAGGCAGTTGATGCCTCCGTGATCTGCAGTACATGCTGGATAATCCCCAGCTATCTTTGTGGAGATTTCAAACCATTTTTAGCCTAATAGGCTAAGGTAGGGAAAGAGTTAAGGCACATTTTGTTTCTTTGGGGCTTCATGGTGAAATACAGTGAGAGCAGAATGACCCAGCTGCATTTGTTTTATTTTCGTGTCACCAGAGAAACAAGAAGGAAAAACTTGCAGTAGTGTTTCCATGAAATTAAGAGAAAAAAACCCACAGAGTTTATAGAGGAAACCTCATTCTCCTCCCCAGTCTCTTACCAGTGATAGTTCAAAAAAAAATGTGCATTTTTCAACTTAGTCACATCCCACCCCACCCACGCTCCTCAACACCATGTACAGACCTAAGAAAGGGATTTCAGTTTCCTCCTTCTGCTGATGAACTTCTATCTAAACATTTACTTTTATTTTCACTGCTGGAGCTGGGAGGTACTGCCTTCCCATGAAAGGACTACTCTGGCTAAGGTTACAAATAAAATATAGTCTTTCTCTGTTAGATTTCAGCTAACTGTATGAATAATATTCCCTCAAGACATATTCATTATATTGAACCATAAATCTGCTGGGGGACACTTTTGCAATGACTAATGGGTATAAATAGAAAGGAAAGGAATTAATTAGTGCCTTATCCTGGGAAAAGAGGGGGATGAAAAGGGGAAGAAAAAAAAAAAAAAGCCTTTCCTCCAAATGGGGAAAGGGTATGGCAGTGTGGGCTGCTGGGCTGGGAAGAGGTTGGCCCTGGTTGGAGTGACTTCCCTCAGGAGTCTGATGGCCTGGTAGGGACACCTTAGGGCTCTGCCTCTGCAACTGAACTGATTAATTTGAAATGTGAATCTTGTCTTTAATCTCAATTTTGTCTCTGTAACCACATTGTCCTCCTGCCCTCAGGTCTCAAACAAATGCTTCCAATGTCAACTCTTGTATGGAGTTGAACCTTTGGTAATTCCCATTTCCACTGGACCATTAAAATGGAGCTAAAAAAGAAAATACAAAAAAAAACCCCAACCACCCTTGAAGCCAATGCAAGACTCCTTACTGGCTTTAGGGACCTGTGATTCAGATCCAAAATTAAAATCTGTGGCTACAAGGTTATAGCTTGTAGCCAAAGATGCTCACCAAAAAAACAGCATTAAGTTTAGCTTCTTGAAAAATCCCCACAAAACTCCAGGAGGTGGGAAGTCCTGAGAAATTAACTTAGCTGTCTTCACAAGTGTCCTCACACATATGAGCCCAGGTTAATACTGAAGTCAGCAGGTAAGGTTTGCCACAACAGCACCATGCTGGTGTACTGGTTGTAGTACCTGTGATGCTGTCTGAAAGAGGTTTGCCTTGGCTCCCAGAAGCACAAAGCTGCTGAAAAACTTTCTCTGTAGTCTCTTCCTAACTTCATAGTAAAATTTAAATTTGTATCTCAGAGAGATTAAAGGAAAATACCCACATCAGAGGACTTTCTGGATACAGGTGGCAATGAGGCAAGCAAGGCTGCCCAAGGAAGTGGTAGAATCGGTGCCTTTGGAAGTGGTCAAAAAATGTGTAGATGTGGTGCTTAGGGATATGGTTTAGTAGTGGACTTGGCAGTTTTGGGTTAATAGTTGGAATTGATGATCTTGGATGATCTTTTCCAGTTCTTAATGATTCTATGATCTGATTGCTGCTTGCATGGATCGGTGTATTAGTGGGCAAAAGGCACTGCACAGATTTATTTTAGAACTGTATCTAGCTGCTCACTAGTGATAGCGCCCCCAAAACTCTCTGCAGGATGAGTTCAGTCCTGGAGCAAGGGATTCTATTATGACCCTTTTCATGACCTGAATACAGGCCAAATTTGTCACAAGTTAAATTAAAAATAAATAGCAAAAACTTTGAGCCAATGTGCAGTCATAATGATTTGCACAATAGATTACAGAACCAAAATTTTGCAGCTAATTCAAGTCTTGATCACAGCCTATGCCACAGACATACAGATGTGCGTCTGAACTGGAGACCTCTGAAATCCATGCCCACCTCAGCCACCAAGTCATGAAAAAAAGCCCAGCCTCCAGTCCTCCATGGGCTGATTTTGTGTATTGAGCCCTCCTGGGACTTGCTTTCCAGGGTAGAGGTTTCAGGGAATAGCCCCTCTAGCCGGACAGCCCTGAGTGTGGTGGGCAGTCACCCAGCTGCTGTTCCTCCTGTTGCAGAGCTGTTCCACTGCCTGATGGCTGCTGCTTTACACGTATTTGATGTGAATCCAGAGAACTCTGTGCAGCTCCCTGGGTCACGTACAGCAGAAAATTTCTTGTGTGTTTTTGGCACAAAACTCAACACCCCCTTTTCCTTTACACATATGCTTGAATTTTTGCTCCAACACAAAACATTAGAGGTCCTTGCTTCATTTGTAGCTATAGATAGACTGATGCTCAAGAAATGTATAGTTGAGTAATACACTTTCCTCCTGGCCAAATACAACATCACAATAGAATTCCACTCTCCTGGCAGGCAAATCTGCTCCTATTAACAAAGGGAATGGTTATTTGCACCAAGTATCATAAAAATTTGAACAGGAGTTTAATGATGTAGGAAATGTAGTATAATTAGATACACAATCAGATAATGAACAAGATTCTTATCCGAGTAGGTTTCAAAGGTCCTCCTACAACCCCCCCAAAATTGCCTGAACCAAAAACTGTGCTGCATTCTTAACTGGAACTCCTCTGAACCAAAGCAAGCAAGTATTCTGCAGAGGAAGTGAGCAATACAGAGGCACAGAAGAAGAGCAATATTCCATCGTTCCTTGGATTCGCCATTGACAGTACCTTAAAGAGATCAGGCTCACAAGGAAGTTAAAATAATTTTGCCAGGTGTGTGACATAGCCTTTTGCCATGACAACTGAACTTCTGTTCTTTTTATTTGAGCATTATTGTGAGCCCAACCTCCAACACAAATAAATCTTATGTTTATACTAAGACTGCCAGTGGAACTTGAATGCTTATCTCCAGTCCAAAGAGGCTTGAGATTTTCCAGCTTCATCATGTGATAAACAAAATTGACAGTGGGGAGGTGAAAGTGCAGACATCCACTCACTGTTTTTGTATACAGTTCTTTGCCCTCCCTTCTGTCCCTCATCCATCCAGACTCTGGCAACTTCCACCTACAAAGATAAAAGCATACAGAGAAGCAGAAATGATAAAGAAATCCTGCTTTAGGTGTTTCTTCTATAATTCTCTTCTTGGGCACAGAAACCATCTTTTCATATTACACTGAGATTTCCCCTGCATCTCTCTGGCAGTCTAAAAGGTCCTGAAAAGGTTGATGTTACCTACTTGAGTGCCTCTTCATACAGCAGCATAGCTAGTATAACTGCATTAAAAATGTTCCCTGCCCTGAAGCCACAAAGGAGGCTGTTTGTGCCTGTCCTAAAATGGTGGCAGTGAATGTGGAAAGGCTCCCAGTCTGCTCATGGGAGAAGGCTTAACAGCTGAACCCTGTGCATGAGATCAGGCAAACTGAGCATCCTGACAACCAACCCACTCACGTGTGCACACCTAGCTGCCTCACAAAGGCAGAACCGACATCCTGTCTGCTCAGCACATCTCTGTCAGACACAAAAAGATGAAAGATGTGTCTGTAATCAAGATATGATCTAGCATAGCCCATCCTCGGTGAGGCACAAGGACAAGCACAGTAAGAAAGAGTGATGGCTGATGGAAAAGGAAAATGGGGCAGGAAGAACTTGCAGGAGGTTCTGGAAACCCTATGGGGAAATCAGCCTCCTACATCCTTTCTGGGCGATCCAGATAATTGAAGGTTGTAGGAGTGTCTGATAGAAAACCCCAAACCAGGGGCAATTAAGTTCTCCAGACCTCTCATCATGAACACATGGATCTCATTGAAAGACCACAGCTTGACTAGTGGTGAACAGACATCTCCATGGGGGAGGGCTGGGGGCTGGCAGCGTCCGGCAACAGGAGACAGCAGCCAGTAGTTGACTTTGGCAAAGCCTCTGTCACGTTTCTTCTCTGTGAGGAAACAGCAAGCGCTGGTCCAGGGTTTTGTTCTTGAAAGCTTTGAGAAAAGGTATAGGAGTACAGGAGGTGCCAGGTTTACATTTGCTCCCCTGCAGCCTCATCTGATTCTGTAGCTACCAAAAGAAACTTGTGTGGGCTTTCCTGTCTACCTGCAGCAAGAACAAGGAGCTGGTGCTGAGCATTAGAAAGCAGACCAGAGAGGACCTGAACCAGAAATGACAGTTAAACTGCAGCCTAGGTTTGCCACCCCTGAGCTGCTGGTATCCATGAGCAGCCCCAGCTCCAGTTTCAATAGCATCATGCTGACTTATAAGTCCTGCTTTCAGGGAAAGCATGTGTCCAGAACTCAATCTGCATTTATGTGGCCCAAAGTCCACATGTCAGGGGAACACGTGTTTAAGAGCTGCCATTTGAATATGCTTTTGTTACAAAGTCTTTTAAAGTCATGGCCTTAGCGTGCACACATATGCCACAAACTCTACCTTTCCATCCAGGCAATTCGGATGGACAGGATAATGAACAGCTCTTCTTACTCTGCAAAGCAGAGAAAATTCAGAAGGTTACAAGTTTAAACACACATTCATGACAATCTCCACTCCTTGTCCCTGTAGAGCAGGATACAGGTTTTACATTGTGATAGCACCTCTGTCCCTTGCCCAAGCAGAACAGACATCTCAGGACCTGGCAGCTGCTTGAATGTTCATCTATTGAAAGCTCCACTTACTCTCCCTCCATGGGGGTTCCATTCAGGAACAGAAGGATTAATCCACTGCTCCACATATCCCTCCACTAGTCCTTCCCAGTGTCTTTCTCCCCTGCACAGAACACTGTGGATTCCAGCAGCCTACTCTTATGAGCCATCAGCTTCATCCCAGAGGCTCCAATATCCCGGTACCACCATAGCCACAGCAGGAATATCTCCCCATTTTCCTGTCCCAAGTGTTGGGATTCCCATGTGGTGGGTCACTCCCCAACTCTCCATCTGCTCCAGTGCAGACTCCCAACCAGGAAACCCCACTAGTGTTCCTATTAGCAGCTCCTTGCAACCCCTAAGGTAATCAGTTAGACTTTCCATCCTGTCCCAGCAGGTGAGCCCTGGGCATCCTCCCAGTGAAGCAGCACATGATGTTTCCTGACATCTGGCACTCAACAAGCCTCACTACAGACCCTGGAGTAGTGTGTCTGGATCCTGCACATGGTGAAGCACCCAAATCTAGTCCACCAGGGCAGAGTCTTGGAGCAGGACCCATCTAGGTCTGGAGAGAGTGCTATAGAGTAGCACAGCTCTGACCTTTTCTCCCATTCCTTTCCCTGCCCCGAAAGGTAAGATTCAAGCTCTTGAGAAAGGGCTAATGCACATGCTCTCCACATATCCAGACATGGGGTGAGGGATACTGTGCCATGACCTGATGGTTTTAAATGGCTCTTATCTTCTGTTCTTGAAGCCTTGTCATAATACCTGCCAGAGAGCCAGGAGCTGTAAAAAGGCTTCCATCAGAAAGTCTGGGCAATAACAATGCAGCCCATCTTCCCATGGTGGCTCTCTGTTTATCAGAGCTCAATGCTTTGACTGTAGAGAACTTGGCTCTGACAAAGATTAGGCTTTCTTCTTTTTGGCCAGAAAAAACAATGCTTTGTATTCAGAAAGTTTCTCCAGAAATGACATTTCTACAGAACACCAGAATCCAACCAAGCATTTGAAAGGAAGCAATTCAGGCTTGAAGAGGTTGCCTGTAACCTGATGAAGTAGTGGCTGCCAGATCAGTGCTCCAGTCTTTGAAGCCTTTCTGCCTTTCTGGAGGACAGCAGGGAAGCCCCACTCCACCTGCAGGCACCTCTGGCTCACAGCCCAGGTTTCACTGAGGTATAGTGCTTTATTTCCACAAAAGTACATTGAGTGGGCGCAAAAAGCACAGGTTTTTCATTGCCTTGCTGAAATCTGGCCTTGGCCAAAAGATGAGCTGTTTTTCCAGTCTAGTGCCCTGGATGAAGGATCTTTTTCTTTTTTTCCCCCTCAGTTTTTCTCAGCCCACACCTCTGTATTAGTCATGTGAGCAGGAGATGAGGAACCAGCAAGCCAGACAAGATGGGACAACAAGATGGGGGTGCAGCATCCTAGTGCCATTCCCCCAGGGGCTCCAGCTCCAGTCATGGCAATAAGCTTGCAGCGGGCACATCCCTTTTCTAGCTCAGGCCACAAATCTGCTTTATCTGCCCTACAGCTCTTCATAAGCCAAGAATGCTTTTATCCATAGGCTTGCTGAAGCACAGTGCAGTGTAAACCTGCACATCTGTAACACATGGAGGGAACCTGGATTCCACATGCTGTGCCTCTCTAACTTGATCCTCTCTTTCCGTGGACCAGCAAGGAGCATTCAGGAGCTACAGTTCTGGCAAAAAAGGGGCACAGCCGCGAGGGTCTCCAGCACCACCTGCTCACGTGGTCACCCCTTATCTGGTACAAGCAGGGACAACCAGGTCAAACGGCTGCAACTTTTCCCCTCCACAGAATATCTCAGCCCCAGGCAAGGAAAATATTGACCAGCACAGTGACATCTGTGCTTCTACCACCAGACAGGCACAGCACCCGCTTCTGGCCACAGTGATGTCTAATGGATCCCTCTGAGCACCCTGGGTGCTGTGCTTCTGTGAGAGGGACTTGGAATGCAAGGTACGAATTCACACAGCTGGTTTCTCTTGTTGTAAACCTATGGCCTCCCCTTCTGGAGACTTTCCATCTGTGTGATGATAGGAGGCAAAGGGAAATAAAAACCCCAGCCATAAATGGAAACATTTCCAAGGAACGGGGTAAGACCAGCTGCCAAGTACAGTTACTGCAGTATGACTAAGCAGCAAGATTAGTACAAGATACTGTACTTTCTGTAGGCTGCTGCTCTTTCACACAGACAAAAATCATGCAGCTACCCCCTTCTACTCCTCCACCACCCCTAGCTAGAGCTTGGTGACCAGAAACACAAAGACACTGGAAGCTAGTAAGGAGCAGGGTGGCCAGCTCCTGAAACCCAGATCCGGGTGGTCTGAAGCAAGAATGATCTCAAATCCATCAGGATTACCTTGAAACAAGAAGTCAGGAACCATTTCGGAATTGAAAAACCTTGCCCCATGCTTTCTGAGTACCTTCTGAGACAAGGTGATGAACTAAAGAGAGGAGAAGATCCCTCTTTAATTTTTATCTGTCTCACGTAATGCCTTGGGATTGCAGAATGCTTTCCTCAGAAACCCTCTTAGCCCAGGATTCTGCAGGGACACAGAGAGAGACTTCTGTTGTCTCCAGTGAAACAGGGACCAGCAGAATCACAGCTGACTGAGGCTGGCAGGCACCTCTGCAGATCATCCAGTCCAGCCCCTGGTTCAATTAGTGTCAGCCAGAGCAGGCTGCCTAGGACACCATTCAGTTGGATTTTGAGTGTTTCTATAGACAGAGATGGCAACATCTCTGGGCAACCAGTTTCAATGTCTGACCACCTTCACAGTGGTCAGGTGTGTTCAGGTGGGCACCACTTCTTTTCTTCCCATCAGGCAGTGCCTGTATTCTGCATAAAGGACACCAGAGTTGACTCACCATTCAGTTCTGCAGCATCTATCAGCAGAGTATTTCCTGTCCATCTCTTGCCATATGCATGAGGGGCTTCCCAGGCCCTGGATAAAACATACAACAATGTGAACCCAAGCGACCTAAATGTGCAGGAAATCCCGAATTCCCTGGTGACTATCAAGAGTGAAGCCACTCAGTTTGGGTTTGATAGCACTGAATTCCCAGCTCCCACCCACTTGCAAACGAGCCAGCAAGATTTCCAGCTTGCATAGCAAAGAGGACAGCGTGGGCTAGATGATGACACATCAGCTGAAAGTGGAGACTACAGGGATCCTGAGACCCTTGACCAAATCTCACAAGCTCAAAGAGCAAGCTGCCTCAGAACAATATTGTCATCCAGCTCTCCTTCTGCCCTTTGGGGAGTACAGGGTCTTCCAACACTCAGCATTGGACCTGTGAGATGCAGAGGTGCTGCAAGGGCAAATTCATGCAAGACTGCTCTGCTCCTGCCTTGCTTTGCAAGGTATAACTGATACTTTCAGCAGGATCTGATTATGCTCCAGGGATCTGATTATGCTCCACAAGCTGCTGTTGGGATGCCTGGTCTCCAGTGCAGTAATCTGCCACATGTTCTCATTTCCCCCACATGCCAGACCCTTTTTGACATACTTTTCAAAGGAACTGCAGAGCTCCAGATGGGACTCATCCAGTTGCCCTCAGCTGCATCTTATTAAGTTTGTGCCCAGTGCTTCCATGAGAGTCTAGGCTCTCCCAGCCAGAAAAAAATGCAGTCTGCTCCTTGTGGCCCCAGCTTTATCCAGGCAGCCTTGCCCTAGAAAAGCTACAAGCTGATTTTACAAGCTGCCTCTGAAATCTCAAGTACTTCAGGTCCTGTGGAAAATACTGTCTGTAACTGTGTTTAGCTCTCATGTGATCCAAGACAATTTTATATGCAGGGATAGTTTTATCACCAGAGGTACTATCAGAAATCCAGAGGCCTCAGAAATGCTCTGTGGGCTGAATGTCCTATTTATGTGGAAACAAGCACGACCCAGATGGAGCAGCAAATGTTTTGTGACTCTGAAGGACTGGGTTCTTTTAGGGCAAGAGAGAGAGAGATTTGCAGGGATTTCAGAAGCTGCAGGCAAGTCCTTTAAGCTAACAGTCATGCTTCTGAAGGTTTGAACTGCTTTCTAGAACTGAGCCAGGAAAGAAGCACCAGTCAGGGTCTGACAGATAGGACTTTTGTCTGTGCTTTTGGACCAGTGAAAAAAATGTGGGATCTAGGTGCTGACCTTCTACACTTATTACTGCCCTGCCTGATTTCTTTAAAGCCATGAAAAATGCTGGTTGAGGGGTATATAATTTGGTTGTTGGGGCAGAAGTAAAAGAGACAGAGAAAAACTTCAGCAAAACCAAGTGATGGGACAAGAGAAAACAGCCTCAATTTGTGCTAGGGGAGGTTCAAGTTGGGTGTTAGGAAAAAAATTCTTCACCAAAATGGTTATCAAGCACTGGAAGAGCCTGCCCAGGGAAGTGGTGGAGTCACCATGTCTGGAAGTATTTAAAAATGTGTGGATGTAGTGCTGAGGGATGTGGTTTACTGGTTGTAGCTTAGCAGTAGTGGCAAGATAGTGAGCTCTAAGTGAGCAGACAGACATGGTGATCTCAAATGTCTCTTCCAACCTTTACAGTTCTATGATTCTTGTGTTTAGGATCTTTAGGATCACACTACACCAGGTTTGTGCCATGTAGAAAAGCCAGATTTCACACCGGTGTTCCCCAGACCCCTGCAGACGCTGTCTGCTGTGTGTTCTTCCATGGCCTCTCCCCATCAGCTGTCCCAGGCCAGGACTGGGGCAGCAGAGGCAAAGGGAGTTGCAGACTCCTTGCTTACTTGCAGTATCTATTGCAAGACATGTCTTGAAACTGCTGGCTGACCTCTATAGACAAGGAATTTCTACTGCCGGGCTAGCCAGAACTGAGGGATATGCCTTGAACGCAGTACAAGGTCATGCAATGTGGAGCTAGGGCATCTGATGTCTCATTTGTTTCAGTCTGACTGCAGAGATCTATTTGTGACACTGCAGAAATCCCTTTCTGGATTGCAGCAGTATCTGGGGTTAAGATGCCAGTAGAAGATAATCTTCCAGACCTAACACACAAAAAAAGAGTACCTTTTGTCTGGAAAGCTGGGAGGAACATCAGAGCCATTAGCAACAAGGCTACCTGCCCCTAGCAATTGTCAGCCTGGCAGCCAAAGGGAGCATCCTCATCTAAAGAAAAAAAAATTAAACACAAGCAGGGATGATCCTGATCATCCCAAGGTAGACCAGACTCTTCCAGGATAGAAGCTTTAAAGACAAGGTTTGGTAAGATAGGGGGCTTTGCTCTCCTGCCAGAGATGCTGAATGGGGCTCAGATAGGTAGCTGCTGATACCTGTCCCAGTTGGTCTATGAAGCACGTAAGTTTTCTTTGGTATTTCATTTAACACCTCCCTGAGAGGTCAGAGTGCTGCCTCTTTGCAGAGGCTTTTGGGTCCATTGCCAGTGATGGCTCCATGCCATAGCAGCCTATAGTCCTTCCCCCATGGGACACAGCCCCAGCAGTAGGCTCAACCCTGATGGGAAGCATTGGGAGACACGGGTCATTGCAGAGCTGAAACATCAGGTTGGTCATTTAGAAACTAAGTGATTCAGGAAGTGCAAAGTCTACCGATGGCTTTTGATCCTTAGTTTCTGGGCTTCACTATCCCTGTGTGCTGGCTGCAGCAGCCAGACTTGCCTGCACTGAAGGACATGGGTACCACAGAGTCTGGCAGGCTGTCTCTCCTCTTCAGGTGGATTTTGTAGAAGGATGTTATTTATTTCCTTTTGTCAAGCATCTCCTGGCCTTGTCTCTGCGACTGTGAGCTCACCAGAGTCCGTATTTTCCAGGATAGCCAGCCAAATTTCAGCATAAAAAATTATTTGCTGCTTGCTGGTATAGGGTTATTACCAAAGATGGTTAACTCTGAGCATGTTCTACTCATCCACAGGTAAACCAGAGTTTGTCTTCCACAAAGTTTCAAAGCTGCCTGTATACAATTTGTGCCTTAATCCCTTCCTTGTTTCTAGGACAATTGTGCAGAACCAATCTCAAAGTACTCTTGCCAGAAGTCTAGTTTGGGTGAAGGCTTTACCCTGCCTCTACAATACCTTTATGATAGGAAGAGGTCTCAAAATTAATTAACCATTGCATAACTAACCCATAGATCAACCAGACAAGAAACCTGGCCCTGCAGACTGTTTGCTGACACATGAAAACAGCCCCAAACAGACCTGGGACCACATAATAAGGAGCTCCCCACTGCCTTCAGATCCCTTACTAGTTTGGAGAAGTTTTTCCAGATTGCTGTTGTGATGAACATATCTGCTACATGGACCTTCACCCTCCACAGGGGACGTGGACAAGAACAGGCCTCTGGATGTTTTACAATAGCCTGGCTTTTAAGTGCTCCCAGAGGTTTCTAGCACTGTGAACAAGAACTGTGCATTCAGATCATGAGAGAAAAAAGAAAACACAAATAACAGATCTCAGCTGATAAATAACTCTGCAAGGTGAGGAAGAGTATGATCTCTGTGTCCACAGTGAAGATGTCAAGAGGCAACAGGCTGAATAGCACCAAGAGATACTTGCACTGGACACCAAGTCATGTTCTCCAGAAGCAGCATCACCAGCACTGTAAACAAGAGCAGTGATCTGCACTGAACCAGAATGTCTGCAAATGTCATAAAGCCACTGTGCTCAGGGCTCTTCAGGACTGGACAAACACCCATTTGACAAGGGAAAAAAACACTCAGCCTGTGAGGTAAAACATACCTTTAAGGTAGAAAGAGGGCTTAATGACCTCTTTCTCCTTTATTTCTCCCTGCATCAGTGACTAAAAAAGCCTAAGTTTGATGAGGAAGCATCTTTCATTTGACTAACAGATTGTGGAAAAAATTGTCTCTAGACAGAAGCTTAAGACCGTGTCAGTGCCTGGACTGCTACAGAATATGCTTTGTGCAGTCAAATCAGGTGATGCAGTAAAATAGATAGCCCCCAAAGTTTGTTGCATGATATTTTCCCCACCACCACTAGAAAGCTAATTTCAAGGAACAGTTTATCTCCCAAGACCATTGGAGTCACCAAGAATGAAGCACGAGAACCAAAAGTGAAGGAAAGAGAACAATAGATTTTCTCAGGAAGCCTGGTGTAAGGGTAGAATGTGCCTGCGTTGCCTCTAGCTTCTGCTATTTCATTCTGTTTTCACTTTTACTACATTATTGTCAAGAAGAGATACCCAGCTGCATTTTTGTCTGGTTCAGTGGCTTGGACATGAACCTCTACCATTTTTGCAGGGATGACAAAGCTGACAAGTGATTCCTGCGTGCGTCTGCAGCAGTGTATCAGCCCAAGAGTTGAGACAGTAGGCAGGTGGAAAGGCTGCAGCACTATTTCATTTCACATGTTCCCAGTCATCACTGAAATGGCCACGTCATTGTCTCAGGGTGCTCCTGTGAGCACCTCTGTGGTTTCCATGTCTGGCAGCTGTTGTGGTTTAAGCTTCTCTGGAGTCCAAAAGCCCTAATGGAACAGATTTAAATTGCCTCCCCTCTCCCTTTTCTTTTTTTTTTCCAGTAGAGGAGAACAAAATAAGGCAAGAGAAAAGAGAGGTAAAAATCACAAACAGTCTAGAATAGATTTGGTAGTAAAAAGTTAAGTTTAATGAAATATATATATGGCATTTGAGTTAAAGAGAAGTTACAAAAGTATAAGAAAAAAGGGTAAATGAAAAAACTATACGAACCCAGGCCCAGCTGGCATAGGATTCTCTTGATGTAAATGTGGATTCCCCTTAGATGCAGTCCTTAGGATCTTGGATTCATCATGGAGCAGGTCTCACCATGTGGTTACAGCACCAGGAGGTGCAGCAAAGGGTCTGACAAACAGGTGAGGGGCAAGAACAAAAGAGAAAACCCAGCAAAAGGCTCCCCTTAAATAGGCTTGGTGAGCAGCCAAGGGGAGGGGAATAGACCTTGACCTGGGGACCCCTCCCCCTGGGAGGAGGGACCAAGTCTCTCTGCCCACCTGGGTCAGTTTTCTTTGTCCACCTGGGGCTAGGTTCTTTTCAGCCCGCCCCCTGCAGGTATGGATGTGATGTGACACAACAGCGATGACCACAGGTGTAAGAAACCATTTAAAAGAAACAAGAAAACACAAAGAAATAGAAACCAAATGGTAGCTGTTCCTCTCTTCAGAGGTATGAGGGTATTGAGTCCGTCATCAGTAAGTTTGCAGATGACACCAAGCTGGGGGCAGGTGTTGATCTGATAGAAGGTAGGAGAGCTCTGCAGAGTGACTTTGACAGGCTGGACAGATGGGTGGAATCCAAGGGCATAAGATTTAACACATCCAAGTGCCGGGTTCTGCACTTTGGCCACAATAACCCCATGCGGTGCTACAGGCTGGGGTCAGAGTGGCTGGAAGAGTGGCCAGGCAGAAAGGGACCTGGGGGTCCTGGTTGATAGTAGGCTGAACATGAGCCTGCAGTGTGCCCAGGCAGCCAAGAAGGCCAATGGCATCCTGGCCGGTATCAGGAACACTGTGGCCAGCAGGAGTAGGGAAGTCATTCTGCCCCTGTACTCAGCACTGGTTAGGCCACACCTTGAGTCCTGTGTTGGGTTCTGGGCCCCTCAGTTTAGGAAGGATGTTGACTTGCTGGAACGTGTCCAGAGAAGGGCAACAAAGCTGGGGAGGGGTTTGGAGCACAAGCCCCAAAGGAGGAGAGGCTGAGGGAGCTGGGGTTGCTTAGCCTGGAGAAGAGGAGGCCCAGGGGAGACCTTATTGCTCTCTACAACTACCTGAAGGGAGGTTGTAGCCAGGTGGGGGTTGGTCTCTTCTCCCAGGCAACCAGCACCAGAACAAGAGGACACAGTCTCAAGCTGTGCCAGGGGAGGTTTGGGCTGGATGTTAGGAAGAAGTTCTTCATAGAAACAGTGATTTGCCACTGGAATGTGCTGCCCAGGGAGATGGTGGAGTCACTGTCACTGGAGGTGTTTAGGAAGAGACTGGATGGGGTGCTTGGTGCCATGGTTTAGTTGATCAGATGGTGTTGGATGATAGGTTGGACTTGATGATCTCAAAGGTCTCTTCCAACCTGGTCAGTTCAATTCAATTCAATTCAATTCAATTCAATTCAATTCAATTCAATTCAATTCAAGTCAAGTCAAGTCAAGTCAAGTCAAGTCAAGTCAAGTCAAGTCAAGTCAAGTCAAGTCAAGTCTAGTCTAACTTCTCGATGAAGTAACTGCCAGGCCACCAGATTTCAGCCTCCCTCCTGCCACATTTCCTCCAAGCCTCTCACCAGTCACATGTCCCAGGAGCTCTGCCACAGCCTGCTGGGAGAAACCTTGGAACTAGGTTGATACACCATGTGCTTTCTGCAGAAAAGTATGGAAAGCAGACACTGTGCACACACCCAGCTCACCTGACATACAGTGAGGAGACATTTTGAGGGGAAAAGCCCTGACAGAGCATGACAGAGCGTGCTTAGACACACTGTGCTTCTTTCTCTCAATGTGACACAAGTCCCTGTAAGAGGCAGATGTATGCAGTTGGACAAAACAATGCAAAGCTTAAACTAAAACACATTTGGGAATAACAGAGTTAAAACAAACCACAAACCCAAGATGGTGAGAGGCATGTGAACATTTACTTATTCTGCTGGTACAGCTCGGAGAAGCTAGAAAATGGAACTCTGCTTCTTGGGAAAACCACAGACAGGAAAGACTCTTAAGTGATTTTGAAAATGCAATTTGAAGTCATCCTAGAGCAGCTATTTATTGTTACACAGCTTGAAGCCTAGAGCTAGCATCACTAACAGCAATTTGGCTGGGCTACAGGGCTGCAAGCTGGGGGAAAAGTTGTCCTCACAGCCTATGGTCTCTCCCATGGTCCAGAGCAGTGTCTCTCAGGAATGGGGCTGCCCTGGGGTGTGGAGGTAGTGTTCATGATGCTACTGAGCCTTCTTATCGGTGGTGGGAACAAGCACTACAGTGCAGGGAAGTGACTTAGACCTCAGGGCTGTACAGGTGTGCTACATGGTGCTGGGCAAGCTCTTGTGCCATACTTGATGTCCATGGAGAAACAATGACCCAGACAATCAACTAACCTGAAGATCTGCTTCAGACCTGCAGCAACAAAGCCGAGTAGGTCTGGACAGATGAGCAGTGCCAGTGGTGTCCTAGCCTTTTGGGGATTCCAAGGAAGAGCAGTTTTATGTTTTTCTTTACAAGAGCTAACTGGGCAAGATATTTCTCTCTCAGTTACCAGTTTATCTCTCTTACATCACTTTTCACTCTGTCTTTTAGGATTAGAGTACCACAATACTGTCCCAGTTTGCTGGGTTTTTTTGCATAGCTTCTAGGATAAGTGTTCTAGGAGTCCTACCACACTGGTAAAGTAACCTCAGTGACCCTCTCCTTCTACAGCCATCACCTTCCCATGAAAGGTTGTGAATCAGTGTTGTGTCAAATTAGGAGAATTTAGTCAGAGGAAAACAGAAAAATGTGGCCCAAATTCTGTTGTTGTTACATAAACTTCCTCACTGAACATCTGGAGAACATCTGAAGTTTAACAAATCAGGCCTGTAGGCAGAAGCATTTTTAACCTTCCCTGTAATGTAAGCATAAAAAATGAGACTGCAAAGAGGGAGTAAATATAACCAGAAATGGAAGACAAGATGGGTCCAGCATGTCAGGGCTGACTTTGGCCCAAACTTTCAATGAGAGCTTCTGCCATCCTGTCTGAGCAGTGCACAAGAGTGTAGGGAGAGATGAGGCAACTCAGCTTAACACAGTGTTGGACACTGATGAAAAAATCCCTGCTGGTCCCTGTCTTCCAGCTCTTTACAAGGCTCTGTTTAAGACTGTGTTGCTTCTGGTCAAAATGGAATTTAAAGGGATTGTTTTAATTTTTCTCACGGGTAAAGCTGACAAACAGAACTGAGGCTTGAAAACCGACAATTTGTGTTGGTTTGGGATTTTCTTCCCCCTTAAGTAAAGGGAAAAAGCAAGGACATGGTTGGTGGGAATAAAAGCCTGTGGAAATGGGGGAAAAAAATCCCTCCTACTGCCTGCTTTTTTTAGTAAAAACGCTCTAAAGCAGCCCAAAGTCACAGAGAGCTTTCTGCAGGTGTCTTTTGCATCCCTGCATTTGCCATGACCTGACTCTGGTGTGAAGGGGCGGGGGAGCTGTCAGGCCCCTGGGAAAGTGTAGGAGCTGTGTGTGGTGGGGAAAGCCCCCTTTTCCCACCACCTTTTGCTGGCAGTAGTGTATCCTGCTGGCTGGGCAGCCCTAGAAGTAGGTGTGTAACCCAGGAGCTTGTCTGTGCCATATTCTCTTCCTTCATGGATGATTCACACTAAGTACTGCAGTGTGCCACTAAGAATTACTTTTTGAGCTGTTACAATAACTGCCTTCATTAGGGCAGACGTGAAGGAAGTTTTTTCCTGACTTTCCACAAAGAGGAGAGCAAGACATCTGATAGAAACTGTAGCCACCCACAGAGCCTCCCCCAGGAGCTCCTCAGACTTTCCAGCTGTGAGTGAGGTGTCCCCAGCTCTGCACGACAGACAGAGGCCAAAAAGCATCCAAATTGAGATACTTGGCTGGGAGAGAGCATGACTAAGAGGAGGACATGAGACGAGGGGGAAGAAAAGTAGTGCCTCTCTATTACAGAAATAGGGCATGAATGTGGTCCACTGTCTGGGGACCAAGTGACTGTGCATGAATCCACAGTGGAAGGTTGCAACAAGCTACTGGGACATACAGGTGTGGCCTTGGATCTTCCCCAGAGACAAGCAGCCTTCGGAGTTGCCATAAGATGTGAAACAAAAGTTTGGGGAGCACTGAGCCTGGCAAAGCTGGATGAGATGCTTGATTCCTCAACCTTTGTCTGCAGAGTAACATCCTCACATGCCCAGGAAATGCAGCTTATCTCTTTATCTGACGATCACTATTCCTCTTCTCCTGGTCTTCCAGAAACAATGGTACCTACCTATGTACATGTTTGGGGTGGGTTTTTTTGCTTGGTTGGTTGGGGTTTTGTTTTTGTTTGGTTTATTTCAATCAAAAGGCAAATAGAAGCTGCATAAACATTTTCCATTCTTTAAGAGCTCAGTGCTCTTCTCATAAAATTTGTATGAGTATATCTCAAATCCTTCACAGTCAGTAAGAGGCAGACTTGTGATGCAAAAGCAATAGATCTTTTTTTCTTCTACACTTAGAGTTTTATGTGAGAAGTTCTGACAGAGTCCTCCCAGATCCCAGCAACCTCTTCTGCTGAGTGACTTTTTGACCATTCAGAGCCTTTTGACATTCAAGGCAGACAAACTCCCAACGAGCCTGTGGAAAACAATTTATTCAACAAACTTCCAAAAAGTGAAAAATTTTAGTAACACACAGGCATAAAACAAAACTAACATGTACAATGGGGTTTTGGTTACAAAGTAAGGAGTGTGGGGTGCCAGGACCTGGCAGACACCATTGATTTCTCAGAAGCGCATGAATTCTTAGCAAGAGCACCAATGGAAGCGCTGAAACAAAATCTCACCCATCCAAACCACAGCTTCAGCGTGGTCCTGGAAACTGTGTAAACACCAAGGGCCTGCATTAGACATGTAGTGATAGCACCGTTGTCAGCACATCTGTAGGGTGTGAGTCAAAGACCCTGGCAGATAATGGCAGCCTTTCCCTTGCCTTTGCTGGGCTGTAGCTGAGGCCCTAATTCAATATATAGTACAGTTAGTGGGTTTCCCTGGGGCCCGTGTGCCTAACTCCTAGACAGTCCTCCAGAAATGGTAATCCCAGAGAGGCTGCTGGGAATTAGACAGCTTGGCACTTTTCAAAAAAGTAAAATTAAATTTGAAAAAATAAAAATAAGTAAAGAATCCCACTAACTGGGCTCAGGTTTTTCCAGCATGGGCTTTGGACTATAACACAAGTCATCAGGTTATTCATGAGGTTCCTGGTTTCACTGTAGGACCATGAGATCAGTTAGTGAAGGAGTGCAGTTATGTAGCTTTTTCTATGGTTTCCCCCTCCCCAGTGGCTGCTGTCCATCTTTCATTTGGTCAGTGCCTAGCCTCCCTGCCTTGAATGGGTGTGTAAGCACTGAGGGATGTTCTACCACCCACCTGCACTCCAGCCTTGGGAAATCAGTGCCTCGACCCATAGCACTGAAGGCCAGAGATAGTTCCATCTGGCTTGGGTAATGCAGTTCATTCCTCCCCCACAAGCACAGGAGTTATGAACCAAACTTGCCAGCCGTGACAATGATCCCCTCTCAAATCTTGCTGAAGCATTGAATGTGTCACTTCAAGCACAGCGTTGGGTTCGGACCATTGTGACCTGGGCAAATGCTCAGCTGATGTGTGAAAAAAACAAAGGCATAAAAAGACCTGCATCTGAAACAAACATGATCATCCTCAAGAGAACAGGCTGGCTGATAGTGGTACAAAATTCCTCGTCTTGATTCTTTCTTCGCAACAAAAAGTGGGATGAGAGGTTGCTATTGGTGTTCTGGCAGCTTATTGCTAGGGGTGCTTGTGTTTGCCTCTTGTGGGGAGGGAGAGGCAGTCATGGGCAGGGAGAGAAGTTTGAGGCTAACAGAACAGAGAGACAGATGACAAAGCAGGGGAAGAAGGAAGGGGACTATGCACAGCCAGGCTGTGGGACTATGGTTTTTGGCATAGACAAATTCCTCAGGTTGGTCAAGAATACCATTAAATACTCTTTTTGTTGGTTGGTTTTCATTTTAAGGTGACACAGAAGCAGGCATGGCCTTGGCAGAAACTCATCCAGATGCTCAGTCAACAGCTATTTTCCTGGAGACAGTTTGGTAGAAGACGCCACGCAGCAGAGAAGTGTAGTCAGGCACACGGAAGAGGTGGCGCTCCCCATAGACCACATCATAATCTGCACTCTTCCCTGTGACCAGGACACGGATGTTGGGCTCATTGGCTCGGTTGCCCACTGCCAGCACATAGATCTCGATGCCAGCCTGCTGAGCTTCTTGCACAGCCCTCTCAATGGCTCTTGGAGTGATCCCTTGGGAGTTGCCATCAGAAAACACCAGCACCCTCTTCTTTGCAGCAGCACGGGAGGACCGCTGGTACAGGCCTGTGACGTACCGCAGGGCGGCATTGACGTCTGTGGCATCGTTGATGTACTCCATGTTGTCGATCGCTTTGGCGACGATGGTGTAGTTGTGCTGGAACTGAGCCTCCACTTTCTGCTGGTTCCTGCCACTGTACTGGACCACTGAGATGCGCACGGAGTCATCGGCAGGCTTGCCGGCCTCCAAGAACCGCTCCGCCAACCGCTTCACGAACTTCTTGGTGGTCTCAAAGTTCTTGCTCCCCACGCTGGTAGAGCTGTCCACCAGCAGTGTGATATCAGCCAGCCCCTCGAAGGTGACTGCAAGGGAAAGGCCCAGGGCTTGTTATGTTGTATTTCTCCTCCTGCCACTTCCCAGGAAAGCTGCTGTCACACAGATTTTCTGCCTTGTCAGATTTGGGAAATCCTTACTCTCTGAGTTTTTGCTAGCTTGTTTTCTCCAACCTCAGTGTCATCCTGCACTTGCCCTTTGACCCTTTCATTCTCCCTTTTCTTTGGTATACAACAAAGTCACTTAGATAATCCAGTGACTCTTGTTGCTTTAACACAGCGTTGTCCTTGCGTATCTGGGGAACCACTTTTCCAGCACCTTTTTCCAAAGTATCCCTGCTACCACCACATAGCAATTGATCTCAATTACCTACCTCAGCTAACTCCATGAGGTCTAAAATCTCACACAATCTCCTTCCAGGGTTTGAGATACCAGAAAAACAGCTGTTTAGGCTTTTTGCCCAGGTGCCTTGGGCTGGTGTGTGTGTAAGAAAGCATGTGAGTGTCTGACAAGTCTTGCTCACTTCTCCAGCTCAGTAGCCTCCCTGTTGTGGAAAGTCTCCAAGCTATGCATTCCCACAAACACAAACTCCCACTCCTCCCACCACAGAACCCATAACACCTTCATGAGGCAGAAGGAATCAATACTCACTTGGACAGGTGTAATCCGGACATTTCTTCTCTGTTAAGAGAATTAGAAAGAGTAAGGTCACAAGGTCACTCAGGACAATTATTTCTCCTGTATCTTCCCATGGAGCCACAGAAGGAACAAACGCTCATATTGGTCACAGCCACATTGTGCAAGGTGCTGTGCAATGACTATATACATGCACCAGAAAGAGCAGAGCTGTGTACTTGAAAAAATGATAGAATCATAGAATGGTAGGAGTTGGAAAGGACCTCTAACCCCTCTGCCAAAACAGGATCATCTACAGCCAGTCACACAGGAATGCGTCTAGATGAGTCTTGAAAGTCTCCAGAAGAGACTCCACAACCTCTCTGGGCAGCCTGTTACAGTGCTCCATCACCCTCACAGCAAAGATGTTTTTCCTCATGTTGAGGTGGGACTTTCCGTGCTCTAGTCCGTATCCATTATGCCTTGTCCTATCACAGGACACCTTTGAAAAGAGACTGGCCCCTTCTTGACACCCACCCTTCAGATATTTGTAAACATGAGTAAGATCCCCTCTAGGTCTTCTCTTTTCCAGAGTAAACTGCTCCAGGTCTCTCAGACTTTCATTATAAGAGATGTTCCAGTCCTTTAATCATGTTTGTAGGCTTCTATTGGACTCTCTCTAGTATATCCCTGTACCTCTTGAACTGGGGAGCCCCAGAGTGGACATAATACTCCAGATGTGGTCTCACTAGGGCAGAGTAGATGGGGGCGAGAACCTCCCTTGATCTGCTGGCCTCACTCTTCTCAATGCACCTCAGGCTACTGTTGACTTTCCTGGCCACAAGAACACATTTCTGCCCCATGGATAATTTATTTTCCACCAGAACTCCAAGGTTCTTCTCCATGGAGATGCCTTCCAGCAGGTCAACGTCATAATGTCCCCAGAATGCTGTGGGCAGACATTCCCTGCAGCAGAAAAGGACCTGGACTTGCCTGCAAATCATTCTGAGACCCAAGATGTCCATTCTTGTCCCTTATTTAACTAAATCTTGAACTTCGTTCTCTTGCCTCGGCACCTGCTTAAGAGCATGACTGGGGGAAGGCAAGGGACAGCAGTCTGCAGTCCTCACTCTCTGGCTGAGGCAATCCTCACTACTTTCCTTATTGCTTCCTGCCACCAACTTTCACTCACCTTGGCAGACATATGAGGTGATGTTCTGTAAGAAAGTGTCATCCAGGAGCTCAGCATAGTTATCCCTTTGAATGGACAGTCCTGGTCTGGTCGGTCTGCTTAAACAAGCAATGTCATTCAGGTGATCTGGATTTGGAGGGTTCCGGAAAATGTCTCCTATTCCGAGGGAAACCACCTGCAGGGAGGTTACAGTCCATCACTGGATGCATTCATCACCTAATTCATTCAAGAACATGAATGTCTATCACTTTGTGAGAGTGCTTCTAGTGACATATTTCCCCCTGCCATAGCCTTGGGTACCAAAGACACAGAGACCTCCAGAGAAGCTGCACTACTCTGTACCTGCACAGCTACTGTATGGTGGTTCCCCACAGGTAGGACCCTTTCCCTGTGGCCTTACCGGGGTGACATCACACAGAGAGTTGAGCGGGGTAGGATCCCTCAGTGTGTCAGAGCGTCCGTCTGTGATGACGATGGCGACACGCTTGTCAGAGGTGAATCTCCGCAGCAGGTTCTCCTTGGTGAACTGCAGGGCTTCTCCCGTGTAGGTCCCCCAGCTATCCATTTCAGGTTCTTGACTGCCCTGCAAGCACAGACACCAGAGAGACTGCAAGCCCTACCCTATGCATATGGAAGGAGCCCCATTGAACCTGTAGTTCTGACACACTTGTGAGGTAGGGAAAAATCTCTGCAGGGGGCTCTGGGTGGAAAACTGACAAGCTCCTTGGCCTTACAACATCACGAACTACTTTCCACTTAAGACCTAGTGTCCTTGTAGTGGCAGGAGCTGTTGAACTGGAGATGGAAGATGGGAAGTGTCCCTGGATCAGGTCTTTCCATGATGTGTCAAGAGTCCACAAACTCACTGTTTGAGTGCCCCGATGTTGTCTATGTTGGCATCGCCCATGGCCACCAGCTCCTGTGTGTTGTCATGACTATACTGCACAACACCCACACGGGACTCTCCAGCTTCAAACTGTTGGGAAAAACAGAAACCTGTTGGCATCAGATACCCGGAAATACCCGAGTCATATAACCCAGGAAGCCCTGGAGAGCTCAGAAATCCTGCTGACTGTTTGTACTGAATGCCTTCATGATGGGCTTTGCTACCTCTCCTCAGCCTATTCCTGGCAGAAAGAACCCCAACAGGAGTGGATGCACATGGGGACCAGTTCTGTGAGCCAATGAAACCAGGTTTTCCAGCCTAATGGTCTCAACATAAGCAATTGGGTATGGTGGGTGGCAAGAAATAGATGTTTTCTTCAAAACTCTTGTTTTTCTTCCACTACAGTGGCTTTGCTGCACAGTAATAGCCTTCCTGCTTGTTACACAGCTCTCTGCTGGTCATTGAGGCTTTAGAGCACAAACATCCTTTCCAAAGCACAGAGGTAAACTAGATTTTCCATGCACAGTGGGCTACCAGGGAAGAGTTAAGAGAGTAAGTGTTTGTGTCTCTCTTCAGACTGGAAGACTCACTACAGGGACAATATTGTGGTTTTGGGCTGCAAAGGTGGTCCTTTTCAGTGTGTGCTTAACTGGTAGCCTAACCCCAAACTTGAGGGCAGACAAGGGTGCCTGGGGGCTGGCTGTCAGGGAGCTAGGGGAAGTTGCAACACACTTCATGTGTTGTCTACTCCAGCCACTTGAAATGCTCGTCATGACGAAGAAGAAACTGAGAAACTGAGAAACTGATTGATAAGGCAAAAGCTTTATGAAGCATCTGCACTAGGATGTGGAAGAATAGTTCACAGCCACAGCAGGCAGAGTTCCTTTGCCCAGAAAGAGTGAAATGTCACTATTGTGGGAAAATGGCTGTCTCATCTCCATCACTTTTTTAGTCTGTGAGGAATCCAGACCTTTTCCAGTTACAGACTTGAATCTAAGCTTTCTGGAGGCTCACAAACACCACACAAACACCACCACCCGCTGCCCCCCATTTGTTTACTTGCAGTGAAAAATAAGTGAGTGCATACGAGTGTGTGCCAGCACTCCGTGGAAATCTCACCTTCACACGCTCGTCCTTGCTCAGACGGTCAATGACTTTGATGATGAAGTCCTTGGCAATCTGGAAGTTCTGCAGGCCAATGCTCTCTGAGCTGTCCAACACGAAGAGGAGGTCGACAGGACCACAGGTGCACTCTGCAGCAAGGCACAAGAGGGGAGGGGTTTGTGTTTTCTGCCTGAGCAGCTCACTGAGAGCAGACATTCCAAAGCAAGCAACTGATAGCTGTTGTTAGTCCTGACCATGGTGGGTGCCCTGTCTACCCACAAAGCATAGTATAAATTAAAGAAGCAGAATAGCTGTGTAGGAGACTTGAGAGATGGTTCACCATTTTTTTTCATTTGCATTTTGCTCAGTGCCCCTTATAAGACATGTAGCATTTCCAAGCTGCAACTACCCTTAAGACATCCAGCAGCTATTCCAAAATCCATTTCTTCACAAGCCTTCTCACTTCTTCCATTCACCCAGCCCAGAAGGACAGAGGTGACACTGGTGGGTTGGAGCAGGCTGACTCAGCTTGCTCCCCTCTTTCCTATGCCTGAAGGATATCATGTGCCCTTGGCTCTTCCTTCAAGCTTTTGGACTGCAAATCCAACCCGTTGGGACATCACAGGATTTGGAAGGAGGAGGGCTGAGCTGGATCCACAGTGTGCCTGGACTGGTGTGACTTTGAGCTGCAAAAAGGGTGGAGAAAATCTGCCTCCAGTTTTCCAGCTAAGGCCACCTCAACAACAGTTTTTCAGTTGTAGGACCCAGCCACAGCAGTCTTCAAATCCATGCAGCACCCTCGTGGAGAGTTTGCTGCCATCCCCTGCCTGGCTCACGCTTGCTCCTCCCTCCTGGGCTTTCACCATGTCTCTACAGCAGAAGTCAGGGAGCAGGGAAAGGCAGGGGTGCAAGCAAGGAGAAGGGCTAACAAACGTTTTCAGAGCAACTTGGCCAAGTAATACTCACCACAGCAAGCTGGAGGAGAAGGGAAAGAGAGAAAAAAAGGCCATTAAAATGCTTGATACAAGGGGTTTTCACACACTAACACAGACTGCAGTTTTCTCTTTCTGCAAACCCAAAGACACTTGGTATGGACAATTCAAGCTCACAGAGGTTTCCCTCACGTTTGAAATATCCATATCTTGCTCCTGTTTCAGATTGTGGTGCCCCAGTCTGGAGCCCTGCATGTATTCTTACTTAAATACACGCTGATGCATTCTTATTAAAATAAAAATAAAAGCTAATCCTGAGGGGATTAAGTAAATCACTAAAGTATGGAGCTCAGGCTCAGTTCCCTAAGTACCCTGTGTCCTTCCAGCACTTCATTACTGGCTGTGGGCCAGAAACCCTTTGCAGCACGTGTGTACTGCTGCTCTCCACAGCTAGACACCCCAGAAAAGACCCTCCCTCTCCCAAAAGGGAACATCAGGCACTGCTGTGTGAGAAAAAAATCCTGTTGTGAAACGGTCTATGCAAAGATTTTACACAGCTCTGGTTGTATTTTCCCTGAAGGGTAAATATGTGTGTACAGAGCCACAGGCAGCCAACCCATCTGAAACACACAAGTGAGAGACAGTTCCACGACCTACTCTAGAGATCAAGCTGGAAGTCCCTGGGTCAAAAGAAGGAACAGCAAAGTGCAGAAGATGTGCTTCTTTTGGGTTGCTGTGTCAGCTGCAGGGATGATGTCTGACTTCTACCCTCACTCACCGACTTAATTGTGACTCTCAGAAGGGGAATGATGCCTATGGCATCCCTCTGCATGCTGCCTGGGGATGGCCCTGCTCACTGAGGGCCAGACAAAAAGCAGCTACCTTCCACTCAGCAAGAAGCTGAGCAGGATGGGAGGAGTGGTACAGGGATACTCACAGCACATCTTCATGATGATGTCCAAGATCTCACATTCCTGAAAAGAGAGGTAAAGAAATGTTTGAATAACAAGTAAGGCAGCTTCCTGGCTCCCAGGTGGTGCTCATCACCACCACCCCTGTGCTTTGTGCCCTCAAAATAGGTCCTGATCTGGAAATGAGTGATGTGCAAGTGGACTGGCATGAAGGAAATCTGGCCACTGACATTCAACGGGAGTGTAATGGGGGCAGCAATCATCCAGCCCAAGAGCATGAGGGTCTCCCAGCAGTGACTCCCTCCCAGATGCCACCATGCAGGGCAGGAAAAGCTCAGATCAAGCAAACAAGAAATGTTCTGATCCTTTCCCACTCACATCTGGTCCTGGAGGCCCCACAGGTCCTGGCGGTCCCTGTGAAACAGAAGTGTAGAGAGAGCAGTTACAAGAGCAGCCAGTCCTGTCTGCAGTATACTCTGCCAATACCTTGCTAAGCAATGCAGAACCTGAAAAGTCCTTTGGCTTCCCAGTTGCTGGCCCCTGCACAGGGCTTTGAGCAGGTACAGCTGCTTGCTTGCACACAGCCCTGAGGCTGCATAAGCATGGGAGGAAGGAAACTCACTGCCATGAGTGCTGTGCTCACTGAGGTGGGAAGGCAAGCCCTTGATTCAGGGAGCAAGCACACACATCATGTGTGACACTGGCCCTACAGCACCCAGAGGAGGGAGGGAGGGCTGGATGATAGATGTCATTGGCTTGGAAGATGCCTCTTGTGTAGCCTTCAGGCCAACGTGAAGCAGTACAAGGAAGTGGAGACTCAACATGAACTGAAACACTAAGTCAGTCCCTGGCAGGGTCCTTACTTACCGAGCGGCCTTCAGGTCCTCTGTGGCCCTTTGCTCCTTTTATCCCCCTGGGGCCAGGAACTGGATTCTGGAACAAAAACAAAGAGAAAAATCCACCAATCCTTGTGCCATAGTGCAGCATCTTCCCCTCCAGGTGTCTGCTGAGCCCTGCTTAACCACAACCACCTTATCTGTGATTGCTGTACCAACAAAGTAAGTTAGGACTTGGGAGGACTGAGACAAACAGTGAGAAAATCTCTCTTCACTGTACAGAGATGCAGCACAGGTGCAACCATTCATTCTGTCTGGAAGCATACAAAACCTTGCAGAGATGATAGCCACCTCAATTTAATAACAGATCAGGAGGTTTTCTAGCCATAAGCAGGATGACACAAAATGAACATCTGGAGAGAACTCCACTTGCCATCAGACACTGCTCAGCAACAAAAGGCATTGGCAGACTTACAAAGTCTGACTTGTTCTGACCCACACGCAAGGTAGAGTTAGAGACCCAGCCCAAAGTGCCTGCAATGGGCTCACAGAGAAAGAACATTCAGATTTATGAAGATGACTCACATCATTGCCAGGGTCTCCAGCTTCTCCTTCATCACCTTTAGGACCAACATAGCCTTTTGTTCCCTGAAAAATTGTACAGAAGAGACTCCTATATGAACAGCTGTTGTCAGCATGGTAAAGTTGGTGCTGGCATGCAGTGACCTTTTGAGAGATGGTTCAAGACCAGGAGGAAGGCCATGGGCTCCCTGGCATCAAATTGCAGTGCTACTCAGGGAGTGAGCTTATTAGGTGACTTTCACTGTTACAGCACTATCCAGTTCCCTCTGGGTGGTACTCCCAACCCCAAACTCTGGCTTCAGGACTGCATCAGAGAGCACTCAGCCCAGGCTGCTGCCTTTGGGTGTTACTACCACTGCCACATAGCGGGACACTTCCACCAGAAGAATCCTCTGCACGTAGAGGTGAGCAGAAGGGAAAGAGGGCTTTGGAGGAGCAGGCTGCTTCAGGGAGCTCATATCACCATGCAGCTGAGCCAAAGCACTGGCCAGGATAATTTGTGTTGGGCGTATGAGGAAGCGGCACACTTACATTAATGCCAGGGTCACCTCTGTCTCCTGGCTGCCCCTGGGGAGGAATAAAAGTAAGCAGGTTAGGTCAGAGAAGCAGAAATACTGATCTTACAGCTTCAAAGCACCGCAAAAGTCTTACCGGGGCACCTGTGAATCCAATTGTGCCATTCCCAGGAGGGCCATCTTCCCCCTGGAAAAGAAAGGACAAATAGGTGAGATAATGAAAAGCAGACCCCTTAGACAGCACAGGAGCAGGATCCTTCAATAGTTTATCTCTACAGCAAAATACTTGTGCAAAAACCGTGCAGCTGATGGGTTGGGTACTGGTGTAGGCAGGTGAAAAAGCCATCTTCCTTGGGTGTGACCTGCCCAGCCAGAGAGGAGAGTCACACTGCCCCTCTTAAAGACTGGGAGTATGTCTGCCAGCAGACTGGGAGGTATCAGATCTCTGTTGCTGGAAAGTACATCCCAAAATACATCTCTTTGAGCCAGATGCATATTCAAAACCAGGCTAGTTGCATGTTTCCCCAACATCTCAGCTGTGCATGAATGTAATTTCTTTTCTCCCTGGGCTGGGTCATGCTGTGTGGGATCAGCCTCTCATCCTTTCTACATGGCATACAATACCCCAAACAAATGCCACTCACTCTTTCTCCTCTCAGGCCAGGGTCTCCAGGCAGCCCAGGTGCTCCAGGCAATCCCTTCGGGCCCTAGAAGTAACAGAAGCAGCAGTCAACCGTTGCAAGCCATCCTTTGAGCTAGGAAGATGATGCCTTTTGAGGGAACCACCTACCATCACAAGCTCATCATGGAGGTATTTTACTCATACAAAATCAATGCAAATCCCACATCTGGCCTTGGGATTCATCTTGTTCCCTGTCCTTGGGATTGAATCTGATAGCAGATTCAGCTGGTTGCCCTCAGAGAGCAGCTCCCCTAGTTACTGTGATGGGAAGCCACGTGGCTTGTGGCGTGTCTTATACTCTCTCCATGAAGCAGCCTCTGGGAGGTGAAGAAAAAAGCAGCTATGGCTTTAAGCAGCCATTGAAAAAGAGATACATCTGCCAGGAAGATAACACTTGAGTTTGTAGCTACAAAAGTTTTCCAAGTTCTGAGGGATTTGGGAATGGCCCTAACAGGCAGCACCTCATGGTCTTCCCTTCATTCTTGCCTCCCAGAAGACGTAGTGATGAAGTAGCACTAACCTCATTGCCACGGGGGCCATCATCTCCTCTGTAGCCCTTGGGTCCTGGGGTCCAACCTCACCCTAAGGAAACACAAAGAGATCTCACAACAGGGAATTTATCTTGGTGTTGCTCCTACCCTAAAGAGCTGGTCCCTTCATTCTGTGCTGTGGTGGGTGGAGGCATCAACCTTGTGCCTTGCGCCTCAAAGCCATCAGTGAGTCACCTCTGCCTTGGCCAGCTTCACAAGAAAGGTCCTATTGATGGAGGCTAACGCAGCTGGGGAGATGTTTCAGGAGCTGTGCCTGGCTCCTCCTCTGTCCCCTTACCTTTCCCTACTTGCTGCAGCAGGTTCCCTAAGGCTCCTCACAACTCCTTATGCCCTGCTGTTTTTGCAAAGCCCTGCTGGAGGCAGCCCTGGCCAGAACTCTGTGGGGCACAAGCCAAAAGAAGCAGCTTTCTGGGCCAAGCTGTGACGGTGCAGGCGTGGGTTGAACACCACATGCTTCCAGTGGCAGCTGGCCTGCAGGGTTGGGCAGCCTCCAAGCAGAGCTTGCTCCAAGCAGAGCAGCCTCCATCACCTCAGAGGATCTGGTGAAGAGGAGGAGCTGGTAGGCAAGGATGATGCTTTGTATCAGCAAAGCACAGCTGGTTGTACAGTGGCATCTCATCAGCTGTGACAGTGGCACCACTGGGGCAGAGATGGGTCCTTGGTGAAGCCTAAAAGTGACGCAGACCTCTCTCTACAAAAGCCTTCCTCATAGGAAGCTTGGACATGCCTGTGCTGCAGCCAGGCTGGTGGAGGCCCTTTCATGTCTCCAGAGAATTTCTGACCTTAGGAGGCTGCAGAGCCCTGGCAGTGTGTATTACAACAGACTAAAGCTGTCACTCTGCCACATCCCATCTGGACAGAGACTGCTCACTGTCAGCTGCAGGACTGGCCAGAGACAGTCAGAGACAAGATGTGAGGTGGGAGCAGATATTTTTGCCTCTAAGAGCTCCGGCAGCTGTCCAAGGGAGACTCTTCACCTTTTGCCAGGAGGCAACAGCCTTTTGCAAGATTTACTTGCCAGGAAACTGGTAATGATGCTCAGCAATGATTGGGTACTGATGCTATTGCTCACAGGTCCAAGTACTCAGGCCAAGGTAGCATCTCACATGGAGCCAGGTGATCTCACATGCCACCAGTTTCCAGGTGATGGAGATGACAGAGAGCAAGCTGTGGTGGGACCAAGTGATGGGTCAGCAGCTGGCCTCTCCAGCACTGCTGCTGCAGGCAAAGGGCATAACAGTTCAAGACTCCTGACCTCAGAAATGTTTCCTTTGACAAGCCACATGAAAGCAGGCCAGGTGGAAGGCAGCACTTGCTCAGTAGTACCTGGGCCTCAGTACTGCACGGGAGCATGCCCAAGAGCTTCTTCCAGGTTTTCAGTGTATCAGTAGCACCTCTGAGATTTTTACAAGCTGTCTCAGTGTGGTGGCTCAGCCCGGCCCAGCTTTATAGATATTCCTCACCACCCAAAAGCTGAGGAAATGGAAATCCCTTCCAGCTGTCTTCTGTGCTCCTCTTCTCTGGACAGCAGCTGGAAAAACCTTGTTCCAAACATCCATGCACGTTGCACATACCCCTCTCCCAGGAACGGTGCACACATGGGTACAGAGAACTTGAAATTACAGAGCGTAGCAGCAGAGCATTGAACTGCACAAAGGCACATGACCTTATTTCTGCACAAAAGCCCAGGAGAAAGGAAGCTGGGAGGGAGGGACAAGAACTCATGATCATTTCACATCAGCCAAGGCTGGATCCATGACACCCTTGGCTCACACCAGCCATACATGTCCTCACTGTAGCACACAGTATGAATCCCTCATGGCTCTGATGGAGTTTACGAAGCTGCAGGATGTTGGGTTGGGAAATCTTTAACAGTTTTGTGTCCACTGTCTTTATGGGTGAGAGAAGAACCACAGCAGGGATGAGTACTATGGCCAGGAGGAGACAGTCACCACTAAAGCCTGCCTGTGAAGATCGGGGGAAAAAATGTCAACTTTTAGCTTCTCTTAGATAAAAAGAGGATGAAAGGGAGTCCCAGGTTAGCAGGAGCCCTTTCCTCTCGCCAAGAGAAACACACTCCAAGAGTCAGAGTCTGCAGATAACATGCCTTGAAAAATAATTGTGTTTGCCAAAATCCTCCTCTTGCCCAAGCCAAATGACACACTTATTTTTAATTTGGCCAAGCAGGAGCATTCTTTTTCAGCTTATGGAAAAAGGTCTTTGATTTGCAAATGCTGCTGAAATTTCCCTGGAGTGGTGAAGGTGCTGGGGCAGTCTCTGGTCAGAAGAGGTATCAGAACTGCTTCCCTCTCAGAGATTTGACTCGAGTTCAGTGTTGGGGAGGGAAAACTGGTGTCCCACAGGCTCAGGGACAACAGGGAGACTGTTCTTTTCCCTTTCTTCTTCTTCCCACCAGTGAATGCCAGCTGGCGGTAGGATCTATTGCAGTGTGGCTCCTCACTATGTTTGCACAACTTCAGCTCCCAGGCTTGCAACAAATCTCCATGTTAACTCTGTCTTCTTCCGTGAAGTGTTTCTCCTGCCTCAAACTTGGAATGAACCTCTACCACATGGAGCTGAGGAGCTCCAGTCCTTCCACCTTCTCCATTACACACATTCAAAGAACTGCTTTCTCACCAGGGCCAACTACCCAAACAACATCTCTCGCCAGTGTCCAGCAAGCTGGATGCTGCCAGATGGCTTTGCTTGCAGCAGAACCTCTGCTCATCTACTGAAAACAGGATATAGATAGTCCTATAACATGAATTTTATGCTCTCCACCAATACAAGACAGATTTGAGGGAAGCCCAGCGGAAGACAAGCACAACCCTGGACCAGCATCTCCTCTCCCCAGGCTGCAGTATGGTGCAAGTCAGCAGGGCATAACATGAATGCAACAATGGCCCCTTCAGATCTCCTGCAGGGCTCTTCAACACTTGGTCAACCATAAAGGAGTTCAAAAGCTGTCTCATCTTTGTCCACATGCTGGTCTCCATGCTTCACTCCTTGTGGAAGTACTGCTCCACCAGTGTGGGAATCTTTATCACAATACTTGCTGGCATCTTGGGCTCTATTGAAACTCTGGTGGTATGGGTGGGAGGGGAGTTGTCCCACAGAGTCCCATCCAAGAGTGATGTCAAAGCATATTAGCTCAGGTGGAAAGAACCTGTTGGCCATTGCAATCAGTACTATCATCATGGAAGATTAACTCAGCAACACCTCCAGACCTAGAGTTATCAGCTGGGAGCTGGATACATCTTTGGGAAGAAAGATCCTTTAATTGTGCAGGAGGTGGAAGCCTTCCTTAGGCTGCAGGTAGCCAGCTCTGCTCTCCAGAAAGCCCTTGGGGTCTGAGCTCTGTTCCTTGAGTCACATGAGAACAAGCAGACCCCAGAGCAGGAAGGTCAGACCTTGCAGCCAGTAGACTTTGGGACAGACTGTTTCTGCAGATGCCAAGGGTGTCAGGGACACTGCTGGGGCCCCATCATGCTCTGCTCACTGACATAGTATGTCTCGTTGATTCCCTTGACTGAGGTGAGCAGCACCTGGCCCTAAGCCTGAACATTTGGTGCATTGCTGCTGCTTGCACTTGCCAGATTCCGAATCCGTCAGACATGTTGACTTCTGTTTCCATGGGATTGGGGAATGGCATGAAGGTTGCTCTGTCCCCAGCTCACCAGCCAAGTCTACATTTTTTTATCCCTATTTATATTCTTGGTTCTCCTTGAAATCTCCATTCCTCTTACCTGCTCTGCTGTCTGGTCTGGAAGATGCTTAGAACTTGCCTCAAAATGCAGCATCAGTTAAGCCCTCACCCTACTCACCTTGCTGCCTCAACCACTTCCACCTGGAATCCAAACGGTGAATCCAAACTCTTACCGGGTCACCAGGAGGTCCGAGGGGTCCTTCCCGCCCTTGGTCACCAGCTGGTCCGGGCTCTCCCTGAAAACACACATAGAGGGCATGAGACACTCAAAGAGGGACAAGCATAGGGTGCAAAGAGTGGTGCATGCGATGGGGAGCAGGGATGGATGCACGTGCTGGTTAGAAATGCAGTCACCCAAACAGGGAGGCTTTTGAGGCAGATTCAGCAGTTGGGCAGGAAACTATCAGAGATGTGAGGAGAGAAAGACAGGCTAGCATGAGCACCTTGAAGCTGAAAAGATAGCCCTAAGAGGAAGACCTTCTGAAGGAGAGGAGTGCTTGCTTCTGGGTGACAAGTTTCATCCTATTTTGTGCCAGAAAAGCAAATGCTTTGAGAGATCCATCTTGCAAGGCTTCTGCAGATACACACACCTGGCTTTGGCTATGTAGTGACTTTCCCCAGCCATACTCTGCAACCATGGCTGCTTTTCTAGAGTGGTTCCTGCCCTGGACAGTCTGCATGGGGAGGAGCTACTGTGCCCATCCATGGGCAGAGACTCCAGGATAGAAGGCTCCTTCCTCCACCCCCTCTTTCTCTAGCCTGCTGGCCCTGCAAAGCTAAAGGGTTTCCAAGGGAATGACCTAGCAGATGGAGGGGGATGTTCTCACCTCTCACTGTTGATGATCTTTCCTCTATTTTTGCTAACACACAACACCCAGAGCCAGGTTAAGGCTGTTTGCAAGGAATTGGCAGCCCAGGAGAGCCTGGAAACCCTGGGTCTGGATGGTTTTGCTCCTCAGCAGCTCCAACAGAAGGAATTGCCCAAGGCTTGGACATAGGTCACTTACACTTTTGTTCGACCAATGGGGTTAAGTGCCTTTGGACAGCCTTCCACCAGTCCAGCAGACCTACATTCTAACAGGGCAGCAGGTCTGCTAGACTCAGGCTGGCTCCACGGCACCTACCTCGTCTAGACCCATGTCCAGGAGTGACAGGCAGGCAAAAGGAGAGCCAGGAGGCACAGACCCCATCTTTGTATGCCTAGGGCTTGCTGCAAGTTCCTGGTAATTCAGAGGAAAGTCTTTCCCTCTGTAAAGTGAATCATTGCCCTTTACAGGGCTGCAGGACAGCCAAGCCCAGAGCTTTGCACCCTACAGCCAAGCCATGCTTGAGATCAGCCAGCACCAAGTGCTATAAGACAAGCATCTTCCTGTGAGGTACTGCTCTGCCTGCAGATGTGGGATGTGGGGTCAGGCAGCCCTGAGCCTGCAGGGAAAGGTGGCGTTCAGAAACATCCCATGACAGTTGCACCTGACTTGAAACTTCGAGGAAATCTGTTGAAAGCTTGGCAAAGCAAAGCTGTTGTTTGAAAGCTAGAAGCTTCCAGATGCCTAAGACTAACAGTAAATACAAAACACAACCTCCAAAGGGTACTGAGCACAAGTGGAGACATTGTATGGAGGCTACATAACCTTGTCCTTAAGCTAAAGCTTGGAAGGAAACAGTCCATCATCTGCTGAACAATTTGACTCCAGGACACTTCATCTCCCACACACATCTGTCCTGCTTACCACATGTGTGACTGCTCCCCAAGTGGCAAACAAGGATGGGGAGGCTGCCAGCAGCCCTCTACCAGAGCTGCACCTCTCCAGGGTGGAATTCTGGTCCTTCTGTGAGCTAGTGGTGGCCACCAGCTGTCCTCACTGTGGGGACATGGGAAGAGTGGTGTGGTGGGGCCACCCAGCACTGCCAGAACACAGCCAGCCACCACTAGGATGCTGCTGGACACTCGGGCTCCTGATGCCCCACCCTTTGTAGCACCACCTCTTGTCCCTCCCCAACATGTGTGGCACTTCTGCCGCTTGCCACATGTTTGTCCTGGCCTGCCACGGGCTCCTGGCTGTCCCTCCCATACTCATACTTGGTGACTCACCCCCAGCAGGCTGGAAAAATACTTTACTAGTGACTCCCACTTGAAAGGGGAGGGAAATATTCTCCCTCCTGTCTGCACCCATGCATGCTGCCCTGCCACTGATGGCACTTGTGCCTTCCTTCCTGAGCCACCATTATCTCATGTAGCCTCCCAGCACCTAGAGGAGAATGCCTTGCCTTTTCACTCTCCATCAACTGTTTTGCAGCCACCAGGCAAGGACTGACTACTCTCTATCTGCTCTTGGCTTGCTGGGCATGCTCTCCTCTGGGCTTGGGCTGTTCAGTGATAAGCTGCCAGCATAAAGGGGCTATTGCCAGGGGACAACGGCAGATCACTCACAGTCTGGAAGGTAAAGGCACTGTGTTTGTCTGCTGGCCTGCAGGCTGGCTGAGTTAGCCACCAGGCAGCTATTTCTATTCCTTGGCTGCCAAGCAAGCCCCGTTCGCAAGGACATGCTGAGAATCACTCCACAGGTGCAGTTACCGGCTCTCCTCTTGGCCCACGGTCACCTGGCGAGCCCGGGGACCGCTTTCTCCATTGCTGCCCTGCAAGAACATGGTGGGAACACAAAGTCAAGACCTGGCCCTAGTAGCAGCAAAGCCCTCCCTCATTGCCTACCTCTGAGTGGGCTCACCCCAGCCCCTGCCATGCCCCGCTGGTGTGGCACCCGGCAGCGGAGCACTCACTTACCCGTTCTCCAGGAGGACCATCCGCACCCGGAGCGCCCTGTGGAGAAATGACAGTGGTGGTCAAGTGGTGGAGATGGCCAGCAAGCATGAACAGGGGACATCATGGGCATGGGCAGAGGCCTCACCTCATCGCCCGTCTCTCCTGCTGGTCCAGGCTCGCCCCGGTTTCCAGGCACGCCCTGGGTGAGCAAGCCACATGGGTGCAAGGAGACAAGTTAACAGGTTTTGGAGTAAAGCCCTGTGTGCTTGCAGAGCTTAGAGCAAGCTCTGCTTCAAAGCCAAGGATGGTGCAGGGGACCTCACCCTCTCACAGAGGGCAGAGGATGGTCACACACCTTCTCTCCAGGGCTGCCAGGAATCCCTTGTCGGCCAGGTTTTCCGTCATCCCCAGGCTCCCCCTTCATAAGGGCACAAAGCACTCTCAAGACTCTATCCAGTGTCCAGCAGTAGATTTCAGAGCAGAGTCCATCAGGAGCCCCAGTGCTCCCCAAGCCCCTTTCTGGCCTATAGTTTCTTCCCACATAGCTCCCCATCCCCAGCAGATCCACCCTCCACACTCCATCTGCCCACTGTGAACCACCTTTTCAGAGTAGCCACCCGATATCTCAGGGCTGCTTATGTCAGGCTTATGGGCACCTTCTAACCTTGGGCATAGTGGGAGTTACACCAGCCAGATTTTACACTGGGTCACAGGCAGCATTCCCAAGCATAGGCTTGACCCCAAGCAGTGCAAAGAGGCCAGCAATGAGTTGATTGCCACCTCTCCTGCTTACAGGAGAGGGGTTCCAGCAGTCTTCCTTCCACATAAGGCTGGGCAGAGAGGCTCACCTTCCCCCCTTGGGTCCATAAGCACCAGGATCTCCCTTTGGTCCAGGTGGGCCTTGAGCTCCCTGTTGAAAATAAAGGCAGCATCACTGAAAATCAAACCGAGGTATCAGTCTGCAGGAAATTGGGCATGGACCAAACATCCCAGCATCATGGCCTGCAGCTCCCCAGCAGGACAGACGTTCTCAGGAGTGACACAGGGAGTGTGTCACACAGGAGTGACATTGTACTGTTGCACCATGGCGCCACACAAGCAGTGCTGTGGCCATGCTGCTGAAACACTGTTAAAATCTAAATGTGCTTCTGCAGCTCAGAGGAAAATGGCAGAGAAGTTGGTTGCAGTGCTGCTGTGGCTGGACTGCAGTGATGCTGGTGCCACCACTGACATGTCATCCTGAGAACACGGAAAAAGGCAGAGAAACTGGAGAAACACAGTAAGAATGATGCTTTCCAGAGCCCTCCAAAACCTCCAACATTTTCTGGGTGGCTGGTCACAGCATGCTGACATTGGTAACTCCTTGGCTTGTCTATCTGGCACTGAGGTCTTCCTTGTCAAGTTCCCTGTGCTGAGCAGCCTCCAGCCAAGTGCTCCCCAGTGTGCTGCCTTCCAGGTAGCGCTGTGTAGCAGAAGGTGGCTTCCAGACTGCCCCAGGACAACCCTAAGGTGCCTTGCTTAAGGATGAGCACTGTATGTCTAGAGGGAAATTTCCAAGCGCAGCAACTCCCTCCCACAGCTCTCCTTCTTGGAGAGCTCCCTGTTTCCACACACCATTGTGGCAGACCTGCTGTGTGGATACATTCATAAGCAAGGAGAACCCAGAGGGTACTTACGTCAAATCCAGGTGAGCCTTTGCAGCCAGGTAACCCTGGGTATCCAGCTTCCCCCTGTCAGACAAAGCAGGGGTCTCAGTGAGTGTGCCCGGGGAAGACCTCACCATCATCCCAGAATGCTGGAAGGGACATCCCAACCCTGTCCCCAGCTGGCAGGTGAGTGGCCCTGCAGGAAGGGGCCTCCACTGCCCCACGTGGGACACTGGTTTCATTCTGAGACCACACAATGGTTTTAGCAGGGTGTCTGGGCAAAAGCCATGGTCCTTAGTAAGCCCAGAACTAATTGAGGACCTTAGAGTGGAGATTTACCTTCATGCCATCAATGCCGTCAATTCCACGCCTGCCTTTCTCACCCTGAAAGGAAGAACAGGGACTATGAAGAAGTGATTTCCAAAGACCCTTCTGCCCCCAGGCATCAACCAGAAAGAATAAATGGTGCAAAGTCAGAGACTGACCTTGGCTCCTTTGGCTCCTCTCGAGCCCTGTCAAGGGAAGGAGAGAGATGTTAGGCTCCCATACAGAAGAGATCCATCTGCCACCACTCTGTGGACCTATGCCAGCTGAGTCTGAGGGTGCAGGCATTAGTCTCCTCCATTCTGCCTAGCTGTGCCCACTGCATGGTGCTTGCCTGATCCCCAAGACTGTGTCAGCTGCAAACTGGCTGATCCTGTCAGATGCCTGCTCCTGGCACAAGCACTGCTGGCAGGAGGGACAGATGAACAGACCCCCAACACCATGCAGTTGCAGGGGCAGCTCAGGGTAACCAAGCAGGTGGACACAGAGATCTCCCTGCAAGCTGCCTGCTGTCCTCACCTTATCTCCCCGACTTCCTTTGTCACCCTAGAAATGAAAGAAGAAAGAAAAATGAGAGTTAGAATACTTGCAGCACAAAGCCTGTGGTCCATCTAGGAAGCATGCTTGTGACTGACCCTGCAGACCCACATACCTTCATTCCTTGGTAGCCAACAGGTCCCATGTCCCCCGGCCTGCCCTAGAGGATAGAAACATGGTGTTAGAGGTAGGTAATGGCACCACCACAGCCATAAGGCAGCTTTTCTCCAGGCTTTAGATATGGGCTCGGGGCCCTAGCCACTACACCCTCCCTCATGAGGCTCTCCCTAACCATGCTCCTCATTAATCTGGTCTGGAAGCACAGGATGATCATGGAAGGCATAGGGCACCTGCCTTCACCTCCATCATCTCCAGCCTTTCCTAGGGGAGAGGGAAAGTTGGTGCCTGGGGACACATCATCCAGGATGACAGGGAAGGGCAGAAAACACTCAAGAAGGAAAACTCTGTTTGTGCCTGACATGGGGCTTCCTGACTGGAAATGCACAGACTGAGTAACTGCACACTCACATGTGTGGAGAAATACACCTCCCAGAAATAAGTGTACCTAGTGAAAATTAGGGGAGGAGGAAGGAAATGATTTCCTCATGCTATTAGCTTATTATTTACCAAAGGTTCCCCTGTAACACTTCTGTGCTTGTCATGTCAGAGGACGTGGGAGGGAGCCCAGAGTCCACCCCTGGGCTGGCATACATGAGTCAGAGACATGTCCTCCAGGATGAAAGGCTATTTTGGGTGAAGAACAAGGAAGCCTTGTAGCAACAGAGGAGGCTGCCACTCCCCTGCCCACCAGGAGACACTGCTCAGCAGCATAGCAGAGGGGTGCAGCTGGCCATGACCCCATGGAAACAAGGTGATGCAGAAGAGTTGGTGAGGATGTGCCCATGAGGTCTGACCAGAGGTGGCCAAAAAATAGCCCCTCTGCAGAGTCATCAGGGACAGTCCTTACTTACTGGGTCTCCAGCTTCTCCCTTCTGGCCGGGAAGACCTGGCTTGCCTCTTTCTCCCTGCAATACAGGACAGAAAGTTAGCCCATCGTCTCCAGGAACAGAACAATAATCTGCTGAAAGAAGTGTAAGGAGGTTGGTAGTGGCAATGTTCCAGGGGTATGGGAAGTGGATGGTGCTGGGTGCATGGGAGCAGGGTGGTGAGTTCTCAGCCATCTCCCTATAGCATAGTGGTGAGAAGCTGAGGGTCCATGCTCCATCAGTGAGCATCCCCAGTGAGTCCTCTCCCACCATTCTCATCCTGCAGCGTTGCCACAACTGATGCCTCACCTCATTGCCTGGGTCACCAGGAGGTCCAGGCAGCCCTCGGGGAGGCTGTGGGAGAGAGGTATGAGTTAGACCAGCCAAATAGACACAGCCTCAGGCCATGGATATGTGGGGAAGGGGACACAGTCTCACAAGTCCAACTCACCTGGCACTCAAAAGAGCAGCACTGTCCAGAGAGAAGGAGAACACAGCATTAAAGGCAGCAGACAGCACCAGGGTCAGAGAACATCCTGCCTGGGGGAAGCTCCCCAGGCTGGCAAGGGCCAGGCAGGGGCTGTCTGCAGGGCAGAGCTGTGCCACCAAGTCCCTGTTTGTCTGTGGGTGACCCATAGGTGATGGGCTCAGGCACAGGATCAGGATGGAGCAGGGCTCCAGGAGACACTTACCGATTGCTCCGTGTTAAGTTTCTGCCAAACAAGAAAGCAGAGAGAGGAGGTTTGAAAGGGACAGGGGAGCCTGGGAAGAGGGTGATATGGGGAGGGGCAGGTGGCACTCACAATCATGTCAATGATGGTGTTGATGGTTTCCTCCACGTCGAGCTCCCGGGTTGGCTTCAGGCTGGTGGCAGTGAAGTTGCGGCGGTAGGCATGGTCTGTGGCAATGATGTTGAGCCGCTGGTCCTAGGGTTGGGGGTAGAGAGGGCAGAGTGAGATCTCCAGGCATCTGTGCAGGATCTGTCCCAAGAGAGCACCCTGGGGACTTTCATCCTCAGAGGAGGGAGGATTTCTGAGGGCCACTTAGAGTCTTCCTTTCCATGCTGAGGTTCTTGTGGTTTCACTTGGGACCCCTGCAGGTAGCCTTACTGCACGGTTCCTACCTACCAGGTGGTTAGGGGAGATGGCAACGGAGAACACTTTGATCCCCAGATGTTTGGCTTCATTGGCAGCATCATCCAGGCCTCCACAGGGCTCCTTATAACCTTCCAAGGGGTGTCCATCAGTCACCACAATCAAGTATTTATTCTCCTTGTGATGAGAGCCACTGTAAAAGGTTTAAATGCAGGAATTAACATTGCAAGGGTCTAACCAGTTTAGCTGGAAAGGAGTTTCTTGGGCACCTCTGGACACTCACCTTAGGCAGTGTGCCACAGTATGGTCATGGCATGCCTTGTCCAGCAAAACTGGAGCACTAGCAGTTTGCCACCTTCACGCTCATTTTGTGCCCAGATGACCTCTTCTCCCACCCCCACAGCAGCTCTGCACAGTGCACAGGGATGCTTGAACCAAGAAGCTCCCAAACTCCACTGCAGCCTCCACCACCAGTATCACCTCCTCTACCCATACCAGCCCATCGGCCTTACCTGATGAGCAGCTCCTCAATGCCTCTCTTTATGGCACAGTCAGTGTAGGTGCCCTTCCCAATGTAGTTCACAGCTGAGACACGGTTCTTCAGCTCGTCCCGGCCTCGGGGCATGGCGGTGAGGCTCTTGATGAGCACAACCTCGTCACTATAGTGCAGTGCCCCAGCATTCCACACCAGGTTGCGGTCACAGCGGTAGTACCTGAAAGGACACACCAGGATGTGCACCTTCAGGACCTTCATCCACCTCACGTGCACCAGCCTGCCACATTAAATGCGAGTGTCCTGCCAAGCATTGCAGGGCTTTGCTAGGGCTCCCAGCTCTCCTGCAAGGCTGGGGTGTGTTTCACTTGCAAAATGCAGCCATGGGAGCAGGGTGGTTTGTCCAGCAGGTGGGAAGGCAAAGAAGTGCAGCTGCTGGGTGTCCACAAGGGTCAGAGAGTTTGGCAGAGAGCCTTCCTGAAGAGGTATCAGGCTGCAGTGGCTGGAGCTGAGCTGGAGGTGCTGAGCTAGATAGCCAAGTGTTTATGTGTGAGGCAGGTAACCAGCAATGCATTCCACCCAGGATGGTAGTGAGTTTTCCACTGGCAGATGTGTTAAAATGAAAGAAGGATTCCTGTCTCTGACAGATGCTCTCACTTGGAGAGGGATGAGTGTGTCTTGAAGTTCTGTCCTATGTGATGATACAACCTGTGCCTGTGACATTCTGGGACAGGGGCATCACAACTCCCTGTGCTTTGGCCAGTGCCTCAGACAGGGTCTTTTCAGGATGCAGGGGCCAGTCCCAAAGGGATGGGGTTGCACACCTCCCTTAGTTCCCCAAACTCATCTCTCTCAAGCATTGCCTAATGCCCCCCACCCCACCACTGTTGGCTGCTTTGTCATCAGCCAAGCCAACCATGCTGCACACGTTGTGGATGCCTGGCATGCACTGTGTACAGAGTGGTAGCTTGCAGGGAGATGTCTCCAGAGCAGGTAGAGCGTGACAGGGTGAGCACAGAGGTGTTTAGGGTGGGCTCAGAAGGTTCATCTGTCTGTCTGCATGCAGCAGGGGCTCTGGACAGAGCCCATTGCCTTTCTAAGAAGATAGTAATGCTACATTGATGAGGATCCTGGTCACTCAATGCCTTGTAAAGTAGCTCTGCTGCCTGGACAATGGGTAGATGAGCTGCTAATCACCTCCCACTTGTCTTGAGATAGGGGCCTTACCCCTCCAGTTTGTGCAGCACTGAGATATCCCCATGGTGCCCCTTTGGGCACTAGCACACATGTCCCATTGTCTCAAGGACTGGGACCAGGTGTTTTCAGGACTCCTGGCACTCCCCTGCATCCCTGGACCTCCTGCAAGCAGATGAGCCATGGCCTTTACTTCCAGCTCTTCCTAATGTCTTCCTCCTCCAGGATCTGGTCCCCTGGGTGCTCTCACCCTGGGGAAGTCAGGCCCAGACCTGGGTTGGTAGCAGCATGGATGTGTGGGGAAGGGGCAGATAAGGGGCTGGGCAGTGAGGTGGATAAAGAGCACTCCATAGAGGTTCCCAAAGCTGGGTCCAGTGATACAGGCTGTCTTGGGGAATGCAGGTTGCTCTGCAGAGTGCTGGATTTAACATTGAAGATGCCCTGCTGCTTGCCAAGGACAGGGGTTGTTCTGAGCCTGAGCAGCCAGTGGCACGGGGGTGAGCATCACTTTGACACTGCAGAACAACCACCAAGCCAGCCAAGCCATCTGGAGGTGGTGGGGCCGAGAAGCCCTTTTCTGAGGGCCGGTGCAGGCAACCCTGCTGACACATTGCTGCCCTGGGCAGGGACAGAGCGAGAAGGGGGCGGCTGCAGTCCATGAGAGGGAGGAGACACCCTCAGCCCCCTTCCCGGCATCCTGCTTTCCCTCCTCTCCCTTCGTGGGCAGGCAGGCAAAGTGAGCTCAGCATCCCACCTGGCACCAGGCTCCTGCCCAAAAGCAGCCTGTGTAAAGCCTGGGGAGGTGTACCTGTTTGTCAGCTTGTCAATGAACCGGTTGGTGAAATCTTTCACCTGAGCAACCAGGTCACCAAAGGGCTTCACCCTCAGGGCAACACTCTCTGAGGTGTCCAGGACAAAGAACAGGTCCACAGGGCAGTCTGGGAAAAAGTACAAAAGCCAGAGTCAGCAGGCAGCCCTGCTGCATTGCCCTCCCATCCCGGGCTCCCCTTGCCACCCACCAGCAGCCCAGCAGCCTTCCTAGGAGGCTCCCAGGGTCTGTGCTAAGGGCACCACTTTCACATCCTGACCACATGCGGGACGTATGAGAGCACACAGAGCTGAGGTTGCTCATTTCTGGTTTGGCATCAAAAGCAAGCCAGGTCATTGAGCATATATTCAGAAAATACCACCTCGTGGCATTTCACAGCTGCCTGCACAGTTTCTTCCATCTACATTCAAAGGACACCTTTGCAAGACCACTACTACTTACTATACAAAGTAACAAGAAACTGCAGCGACCACTTAAAATTAAAATAAATAAACCCAAGACACGATAGCAATTAATGTCATGAGAAGCTAGTAATTTTCTGACACATCCTGACACAAAAATCATTGCAGAGGAGAGCAAAACCAAAATCAAGCCCTTTAACAGCCAGTGTCAAACTCCCCGAGTATTTCAGAAAGCTAAACTCATCTCAGCTGTCAACCCCTCTCCCGCGTCCCCTCTGTGGTACTGATAACGCCTGACAAGACAGCACCAAGCAGAAAGAGCCAAAAAACATTAAAAGTGGACAAGTCTTGCAGCTCCACTCTAACCCCACTTTGCTGTCCTCGGCAAACACAACTCTTCCCCCGAACGTCCGGACCGAGCTGCAGCTGTGCGGCAGCAGAAGCGTCCCGCCCGCCCCCGGGAGGGAATCCTCAGCCGGACTTCTCTGCTGCTCCCGGGAAGGAAAAACACCCTGGGAAGCAGCCTGGGCTTACCTTCTGCGTTTGCGACCCTGGTGGTGATTTCTGGGCGCTGAGCCCAAGAGCCCCCCCCAAGGAAGGCAGCCAGGATCAGCGAAGTGAATAGAAAGTGTCGTGGCCTCATCTTGCTTGGTTCAGATTACCATCGAGCTGGATCGAAGGGGGTAAAAAAAGCCGAGAAGGAGACCCTAGCAGCCGAGAGAGACCACGGTCCAGAGGTAGGAGTTGCTGAAGATTTTTTTTTTTTACTGCTTTCCCCTTGGTTTCTGTGGGAGGAAGAGCAGGCAGGAGGGTAAGGATGAGGAGGAGACTTTTCCAGCCTGAGGATGGAGGGAGGGAGGGATCAGGGGCTGTCAGCTGTGAGTCAGAAATAAATGAGGCATTTCTCCTTACCCTTTTTCTGGATGTTGCTCTACCTGTGATAGCATCCTGGCCACCAATACTTGGGATGTCTGCAAGCCTCGCACAGGGAGCCCTGACATGGTTAATGCCCAGAATCAACATTATTCTTAGAGATCAGGCTGCTCTTCTGGGCAGCATGCTTGGGGCACCAGCCAGGCTGCACCCTCCTGACTCCAGGGCCAATAAAGCTGGGTCAGGGCAAGCATTCCCTTCACAACCCCACCTGCATGAGACCTGACCTGTAGTATCTTGCTAACCAGGGAAAACACCACAGGGCAGAGCTGGAGCTGTCTCACAGCAATCCAGGCATGGAGGCAACATGGAGACACCATATTTTTGGAGGAGCACCTCCCTCTCTGACTTTGAGGGTTTACTACTCAACTGAGTCAGTAACCTAAGGGGCAAGCTGAGGAAAAAAATCTGCAGGGACCCCCTCAAACTGGGACAACTACTCCAAGCCATGCTCAGGGCAGGGAGTGGGGATGGGATCAAAGCTTTCAAGCCCAGGAGGTAGAAACAGGAGCACAAGTCCTTAGGCATGCCTAGAGATTAGCATCTTACCATCCAGTAAATTGGCATGAAAGCCTAAGGACCTGCAGCAGTGGGAATATGGACCCTAAAGCAAGTACCTCCAAAGTGTTGTAGACCATCCACTCTCCATGCCAGCACTGGAGACAAGTCCCATGTTTCTGAACTCAGACCCAGAGGTGGGTACAGCCAAACCTTTCATCACAGTGGGAGCATTAATTGCTATTGAGGAGAGAAGTGAAATGCCTTTGGGCTGATCCTGCTGCAGCTGTTAACTTGATCCCAAAAGCACAGGAGGGGATCAAAAGCTGTCATTAAATAGCAAACTGATGGATTGTCCTGGATGGCTGCAAAGGACAAATAAGCCAACAGCACAAATGGTTCACACATAAGTTGGTTCCATGAAGGCAGCAGGAACACAGAATTAACCAGGTTGGAAAAGACCTTTGAGATCATCAAGTCCAACCTATCACCCAACACCATCTAGTCAACTAAACCATGGCACTAAGTGCCTCATCCAGTCTCTTTTTAAACACATCCAGTGATGGTGACTCCACCACCTCTCTAGGCAGCCCATTCCAATGGCCAATCACTCTGTGAAGAATTTCTCCCTAACATCCAGCCTAAACCTCCCCTGGTGCAGCTCGAGACTGGGTCCTCTCATGCTGTCACAGGTTGTCTGGGAGAAGAGACTGACCCAAATCTGGCTACAACCACCCTTCAGGTAGTTGTAGACAGCAATAAGGTCCCCTCTGAGCCTCCTCTTCCCCAGGATAAACAACCCCAGCTCCCTCAGCTGCTCCTCATAGGGTTTGTGCTTCAAACTCCTCACCAGGAAACCTGCTACACTACTTCATGGGCCCACACAAAGTTGGCTGCCACCTTCATCACCTCGCCTTTCAAACACAACTGCCCTGACAGCATCTTTGTGTGAACAATCAGGAGTGAATGTCCTGGGCTGTAGGAAGTTCTCTCAAGTTGAGACAAATAATAATAATAAAAAGCTGTAGCTCCACTAATTACAAATTACATCAGTGAAGGAACCTGTCCACACTGTTGAAGGGGATGCATCAAATGGTGACTCTTGGCATAAACAAAATCCAAAGTCAGTGGAAAATAAAATGCAGACTGTGCTGCACTGAAACCTCAACTCAACAGCAGGGCAGGCACTTTTTCTCATGCTACAAATTGAGGTGCACCTGTGGAAACTGATATTAGAACACAGGAAAGCAGAGAAAGTGATGGTCTCAAATAGGGGCAAGACTGCTGCACCCTGTCCCCACAGCTTCTCTAGTCCTTTGGAGGGCATCAGGGTGTCATGTGCTTTGACTGAGGCCAAGAGGGCTCCTCCTCAAAAGAGGGCTAGGCAGCATGGGAGAGTGACACTAAAATGTGGAAAAACCCCTCCGTGTGTGTTTGGGGGCAAGAAGAGACACCTCAGCCCCTAAAGGGCCAAGCGTTGTGCTGAAGAAAGCATTTTTCACCCAGCCAAAAACATTCAGTACCAGCATGAACCTGCCTGGTGCAAATAACCACCCAAACCCAGAGGTGGGCGAGGTTTGCAGAGTTATGCTGGTGGCACCAGGAGATGAAAGTGCCAAAAGTCAAATTTTCAAGGCATCTCAGATGTACAAAAGATGCTTTGCAAGAAAGCAACTGTGTCCAGGAACAAATACTGCTGCTTGGCTGTTCACAGGAGATAAGATATGATTTGGCCCTTCAGCATGCCTCCTTGGGGCTCCCACAGTGGAGCTCACCTAGGATTTTGAAAACCAGCCAGAGGCTTCCAGGAAGGGGATGCTGGGAAGGGACCTGTCTTCATATATCAGTTCATCAGAGGCATCTTGCAAACCTGCACACCAGACATTTCTTTTTTCCTTTATCTCTTCCTCTCTCACCTTCACTCCCAGAGAATTACCTTGAGCAACAAAAGAGCCAATGCACCACTGCCACCCCCCATACAAGAAAGGAAAAGCACATCCATCGTGGGGACAGACGTGCTGCTCTGCAGAGCCTTGCAAGCTGGAGGCCAGCTGGCTGTGCCAGCAAAGACTTAATGGTAATGGTATGGCTTGTACAAGTCGCCTGCTGACCGTATACAGCTCCGTGAAGCTGCAGCCCATCAGACCCCATGCATCCTGGCATGGGAAGCCAGAAAGGCAGAGCTCCCCTGACCCTGCCAGCAACCCTGCTCCCTGCCCGGCACCCAGGCATCAGCCCCAGGGGCTGTTATCTGGCACTCAGACACAACCTCTCTGCTGTTGGGCCAGACTATGGGGTCAAATCTGTGTCTAGCTTAAAAGCATTTAAAAACATTCCCATTTCCAGGTCCTCAGTGCTAAACTAGGGCCAGTAGCCAGCAGTGTCCTTGGGGCCCTGAATGGTCATTCCCTTGGAAAAATGTGAGCCAGCTTCACAGAAACAGCTGACAGCTGGACAGCAGTTTGCAGGCTGTCCCCAAGAGTGCTGCAAGCACTGGACCTAGCAGCATGGCCAAAGTCTAAGCACACATGCTTATGAAGGATGTCACCTTTTCCTTCTTCAGACGAGGCCAGGGAAGCTGAGACCAATGGTTCTGCCTCACCAGGTCCCCCATGAGCATGGGAACCTCTCCATCTAACTGCATCCCTCCACAGCCCCTCCCTGGTTCCTGAATGCCCTGGGGGATGTCCCATCCCACAGCACTGCATTGCACAGTAAACAATAAATATTTAATCCAGTTCTGGACAAAATGGGTGCAGAAAAAAAGACACGAAATGCTTGGTATAAAAAATTTTGCTTTTTCTCCCCTGAAAGATTGAGAAAAGACAGTTTGCTTCACCTTTCTGCTGTTAACTCTTTCACACTTCCCTTTAATGAAGTCTGCTTAGGAATAGAAAAAGCTCCTTCCATAGGAAACATGGAAATGAGCTGAAATGAAATCCCCTGGGAAGAGCCAGGATGAAACCCTCCAGCACACTCATAACCAAAGGGTGCTTTAGAAAGCAGGGAAGGACCAGCTGCCAGGTTTCCAGCTCCATCTTCTACAACTGGGGCTACTTCATCTTCTCACAGCCCTGGGAGACAGCACAATTAATGAGCACTGAAGTTTCTCTGCTTGCAACCACATGAAGCACACCAGCACCCTACCAGCTGGCTGTGCCACCATTCCCCACTCCTAGGGACATGAGTGCTCGAGACATGCTAAATGTTTGAAATGGTGAAGGCAGTTTGCTAGGAGAGGTTTGTGTGCTCTGATTAGCACATGCTGCATGTCCCCAGGCTAGCTGTAGGATGCCAGCCCCTCAAGGTGCACGACCCATCTTGCTTGTGACTCAGACATCTTCACTGGCCACTCCATGTCCATGCTCAGACCGGCCCAAAGGGAACAGCCATGGTCCAAGCTTTGTGCTGTGTCAACCACAAACCCTTCTGCAAAGACTGTGGCTTGTGGTTTTTCTGCACATTATAATTTAGCTTTCCATGGAGGATCTCTGCAGCAGGAGGCAACAAGAAACTGGTCTGAGCAGGAAAGCATCACATCTCCCAGCACAAGAGCAGCTGCTCTCCCAGCACAAATGGGTGGTGCCCTGTGAGCATCATACCATGGGCACAGAATGGCCTCAGCAGTACCAGCAGGAGGGCCTCACACTCATCCACCCCATCTGCAAAAATACCCAGTGGAAGAGCCAACAGGTGCCACGCAGCACCTTCCAAACCCCTCATCATGCCTACCCTAAGTGACACCTTCCCTTTGCCTGGTGCTCGCATCCTCCCTGCACGAGGCAGGACAGCCAGGATGTGGCGCTCCCCTCCACCTGAGCCGCCAGATCATCTGACCTGGCGCCAGCTCCGCTGCCCGGCACTTCGCCACCTGTGCTTTGCTCCTACCAGTTCCAGCTGGCCTGGGGGGGCCTTTCCTTCTCTTCCCTTCACCATCAAAGCCTTCCCAAGCTACACCAATGGGGCTGTTGCTGGTTGGAGGCTGGGGTTTCCAACCACCTCACTGGTCCAGCATGCACAGGGTGCAAGTGTCTGTGTATCTTCCCATCCTGCAGACCCCTTGTATGCTGGGAAAGCCATGACATGGCACAGATTCACTAGCAAAGCCACAGCCCCACATGCAGGCTGGGGTGGGTTAACAATTTCCTTGTTACCTCATGCTGGCCTCTGGTCCTGTGGAAAAAACAAACCATCTGGTAATAATATTTCTCTAATAGCTGTCTGGGTCTGTGGGAACGCTTGGCTTGGCTTCTTAAGAAAGATGAGAGAGTCTAACGAGAGGGGAGGTTGGGGATGTGACATGGGAGATAGAGGAGAGGAGATAATGTTTTTTGACTCCCTTTTCTGGCCCCCTAGCTCTCATAAGGGATGCCTTCCTCATGAGGGTGCTGCAGGATACCAGGATGTAAGGTGCTTGGGATACTGGGAAGGGCATCCCTACAATCCCCTGGGGACAAAAGTCCCACCATGGAGGCTTAAAGATGAACAAAGAAAAACTCATTTTCAGGCCTCTTTCCCCCCCCCCTTCTTTAGGGAAAAGTTACACTTTTCACTCAGAAAATGGGAACAGCCCAAAGCGTAGGCTAGTTGAGGTTGGGAGTATTGTGGTTTGGGGATAAGACAGGCCCCAAACAGGAAGATCAGCAACATCTGCAGCGTCCTCTTCTTGGAGAAAACAAAAATCAGAGGGAGGGGCTGATTGTCTAACAAAGCTAGAGAAGAAATGTTAGTAAGTGTTGATGCCCAAGAATCATTACTTACTAGCTCCTGGCCAAGCTCTTGGCAGGCAACTATGCTTACACCAGCCAGCCTGCATGGTACTAGCAGTACCCTTGGACATGACACCCCCAGACCTGGGGACACTGCTGCTGGGACAGGGGATGAAGCACCCACCTCTCCCACGCAGCCTCTCGTGGAGCATATCCAGCATGCACAGCATGAAAACCTAGTGGAAAAATATGTTCTAACTCCTCTGGCAGTTGGGTGGAGAATATTTTCCATTTTTCTGCAGTGGAACACGTCACTTGGGCGATTCCCAGGGAGCAGAGCATGCTCACCAGGCTGGGTGCATCTTCCTGGGGAAGGCAGGCAGCAGGCACTCGAGGAACTGCAAAGTGGCCTCCAGACACAGCCCTGGCTCCAATAGGTGGGACCAAAAGTGCCAGCTCTCACCCAGCCCCATAATGCAGGGGTAGCACAGGGCTTCCCTGCCCTGTGATTTGCAGAAGCTGGGCTAACCTTCATCATGCTCTGCAGCTTGGTGCACAACAGCACCCAGGACTAGTCCCAGCAAGCTCTGGGTGGAAGGGGTGACACGAGGCTGGTGGCACACCCTGTCCTCTCCTGAAGCGACACAGCAGTAATGCCAAATGCCTGTGCAGTGCCATAATTCTTTCACCCCTCACTTGTCTTTCAACAGCTTGCCCTGCCTTTCAAGCTGCAGTACTGCTATAGCACAACCCTCTCTTCTGGACAGCCAAAAGACCATCCCTAACTGCTGTCATTTTGTTTCCCACTACTCTCAAGTGCCCTCCACTCCCCTGAACACACTTTCATTTTCGCTTGGTGAAGGCAGACAGCCCCAATGCCCTAGGAAGCACAGAGGCCTACCGTGCTTGTTGGTCTTTTCCATGTTGATTCTATGATTCTATAGCCTCAAGGTAACCTACCTTGAGGCTTCATGGCACAGTGACTGCACTGACCGTGCTTTTCCTGGAGGATGATCCACCCCAGTCCAGGAGCTTGCACATGCCTGGCAAACTCCCTGAGGACCCTGTTAGCTCCTTCTCAGACCGTTTCTTTTCCCAGTTTTCCAGCACGTGCCAATTATATTCATTCTTTTTACCATTCCAGTAGCCATCCCAGCTTCTGCCTTTGGAGAGCAGCCCTAGGATGCAGCAAGGCTCTCTTTACACCAGAGCCAGATCCAGTCTGCAGTCCTTTCCTAGAAGTATAAAAGAAGTCAGCTACCCTTTCTGGAAGGATGCCTTCCCAGCCCACTCTGTGCACTGCCAAGCATCCTCCTCAGACGTTTTGCAGACAACGAGGAGCAAATGTAAACCACCCAGCCATTTTGCTGTCCTCAGACCTATTTCCCCTGCTCCATGCTTAGCCGTAGCTGAGACAACAGCTGGAGGAGAAGCAGGGAGGACAACTCTCCTTCTGGGGCACCACTGAGGAGGAACAGCACTCTTTAGGGGAATGCCCTTGGTCCTCAAGAGACACAGCCTGCCTGGGAGCGGAGCAGCCACCTCTTAAAAGATCATCAGGCTGACAAAGAGGCTGGTGCACAGGGCACACAAGAAGAGGCTGAGCGGCTCCACCCTGGAAGAGAAGCAGGGGTTAAAGAGGAGACAGCATACCAGAGGCCCACAGCACCAGCAGCAGCAGCAAGGGAAATCCCAGCAGGTCATAAAGATAAGTGCTTCTCCCTCTTTTTTTTTTTTTTTTTTTTTTTTGAGGACCAGCCAAAGGTAAACAACTTGTCAACTCTCCAAACATATCCTCTCAGGAGAAAGCCACTGAGTGCTGCAACGAGCTGCCCTGCGGCGGGAGGCTGGAAGAAATGGAGAGGGATAGGGGGCATATGCATCCCATAATGCCTTCACAGACAGGAAAAGCCAGGGCATGCAGGTGAAGAGCATTAGTGGCTAAGTGGCTAACGTCCTTCCACACCCCACCCCTCCAGCAGGCGTAGGGATTCAAGCCCTATGCGTGGGCAGCAGTATTTAGGGCTGAGCTCCAGGTGTTTGCACTCACAGCTTGGGCAGCTCCTTTCTTGGGGCTGTTCCCCGTCAGGCTGTCTCTGGCACTGTCTCCCAGCACTGTGCAAGAGTGTATGGCCATGTGAAGTGCTCAGAGCTGGCCTGTGGCTTGCAAGGAGTGTGAAAGGAGCCCCAAGCCAAGCTGGTCCACGTTTCCTCAGGCACAAGTCTTAGCTGGTGACGTGCAGCTCTGCGAACATCTCCATGGTGCCAGTGATCTGAGGAATGGAACAAGAGTTTGGACAGAGGTCTGTCTCTAAGCCAAAGCATATGACCAGCTGCTGGAGCAGGAGAAATCCAGAAAACCTGGTTTTGACTGAAAAGTGAGTTCCAGGTCTGAGCTAGGAACTGAGCCAGGCTGGTTGCTGGCACCCTGGGCAACACACCATGATAGCCAATACAGGCTGCAGTGCACATCCTCAGCAAGCATTGTCTTTGCTATGTCACCTCATATGAAATGCAGAGATGTGTGAACCAGAGCAGGAGAAAATTATTTTTCCTAGGCAAATTCCTGTTTCAGGCAAGATAACAGTGTGCCTTCAACAACAGTGCCAGCTGCTTTTCACTCTGAAAGCATTCTGGCTTTCTGCAAGCTGGCAAGAGTGGCTGTTTTACCTGAGGATGGTCGCGGGGTACAGATGAGTACTTGGGATGGATAGGAACAAGCACGGATTTTGCCTGTGGCCCAGAATCCTGACTCAAGCTAAGATGGCCCCAGATGGTGCCACAGGCTGACACCTCTATACAGGACCAGTCTGATGGGCCATGAGGTTAGACCCCAGCCCAGGGTGGGCTTCCCACTCAGAGGCACTTGGGGCAAGCACCAGCACTCATGCAGATTTGAGGCTAGTGCTCCCTGGAGGTTTAGCGGGGGTGAAAAGCAGAAGTAACAGTTGGGCTTGGCCAAGCGCTGGAACCCAGAGGGGCTGCCTGCCTGCTTTGCTGCTGCCTCTGCACATGGCCAGATGGGAGCATGGGTGATGTGCAATGTGGAAAATGCAACTCCAAGTGGAGAAAAAGGTTGCAATGGGCATTTGTGCCTTCATTTTGGGTTTGGGCACGCAGTGCTGGCTTCGTCTGGCTGCTTGGCTACCCATCAGTCCTGGAGCTGGACCAGCTGGGGATGGAGACCCCTCTAACATGCAGAGCTGGGGGTGAAGCAAGCAGGTCCATTTCTTATCATCACAAGGTGATAGCTGCTGCTTGAGGGTGGGTTTACCCAAGGGAATGGTTGCATGGCAGGGAGGGGCATCACTCTGGCATTGCCTCTTGAGTGAGAAATGAAGCATCCTGGAGAAAACTCATGCCCCAGTATGGCCCAAAATAGCACTGGGTCTGCTCAAAGGTCTGGGGCCGCCTGGGGAGGTGGCATGGCAGTGTGAGAGCTGCTGTTGTGTGGGACAGAGTGGGGCAGCCCAGACTGAACTGCTGCCTGCCTCTGCTGTGGGCTGCTCCCATCGGGGGCCCGGCAGTGACTCACACTGGCTATGAGCACATCTCTTCATAGATAATGAATCCTGGGCACTGTCACCTTTAGGGAAAGCTCTGGATTTTCTTTACAGCGCCCCCTTCCCCCCCCTCCCCTCCCCCACTTCCCTTCCCCTTCTGGCAGCCCCACTCATGTGTAGGATCATTTCCTGATGCTGAGCAGAGCCAGCCTCTGAGGCCTTTTTTCCAGCTGGTCGTGGTTTGCTTTGCAGGCAGGCGTCATGGACTGAGTTTTCCTATTAACCCTTCCAGGGATTACAAAAACTTTTGCACCATTGGGCCACCCCACAGCATCCCATTCCCCCTCACTGTGGATGCTGCACTGCTCACACCGTGGGTCTACCAGCTGAGCAGTGTGTCCATCCAGTGGAGACAGGCTTTTTGCTGTCACCTCAACCTCCTCCCACTAACCATGGAGAGCACCTCAAGCAACAAAAGCTTTATTGCATTTACACAAATAAGCCACAAAATACATTGCAAAGCAGCAGGGAGTGAGGGGACGATAAGGAAGCGCAGAGTGGGGCAGTGGGGAAATGCTTGCTTGCAGAAGCAGATACTGCTGCACGCTGGCTGCAAGCTGCTGTCCTCCTGCGAGCTGCTGCTCGAGGCTCTCTGTCCCGCTGCTGCGCTGTGCCACAGCCAAGGGAGTGGGGTCTGTGCAGCCACGGGCAGGGGGCTTCAGGCAGCTGGCCCAGAGGGTGCCACGGAGGAGAGGGAGAAGCTCATGGGAAGCTGGTGGTGTCTTCAGGTAGGACTCAAGCATCAGCCAGTGGCCCCATGTTGGTGGCGGTGCTCCAGTCAGGCAGTGAAGGTATTTCTCCCGTGAGGATCAGGGTCTGGAGAGCTAGAGGGTCAACGAAGGGAAACAGTCAGGGCTCATTTGAGGCTCCAGCACTGGTACCTCTCCCTCCCAGGCCCAGCCATGGATTTGGTTTTGCAGATACGTAGCCTTGTGCAATGCCCTGAACAGCTCTCTACCAGGTTGCTGAAATCACCCACGCCTTGAAGACTAAGCCTGGACAAGCCATGCCTGGCTGAGCTCTGCTGCACAGACTTCCTTTTGCCACTGAAGCTTTCACTTGAATACATCCTACATGAACACCCTGAGCTGCAGAGTGAGTCAAGGTGTTTGTCCTGACTTTACCTTGTGGGCTTTCACTGGATGCTGAGAGTGTCTTCTTGGGAACTCCAGAGGAGCCATCCAAACATGTTGAGGCCACAAGCTTTGTGCAGGGAAAATGCCTTGACCCTACACCATGTACTGTGGGCTGCCCCGGGGCTGCCCATCTCTCCTGCCTATTTCCCTTCTTCTCTCTGCTGGCCTCTCACTAACCTGCAGGTATGTCTGCAAGGATGGTGACTGATGTGAGCTTGTGCTGCTGTCCCCCATCAGCACAGGCTTGATGGGGAAGGGTGAGTGCATTGAGGGTCTGGGGCTGATAGGCAGGAGCCACCAGAGGAGCACTGGGGAAGAGTGCACAACCCCACCCAATCTCTCCCTACGGATAGCAAAAAGCCTGTGAGTGGGTTTTGTGCTTGGCTCTGGGCTAAGGGGGGTGGTGGTGGTGGTGGGGTGTTTTAAAAAAAGCAAACCCTGTGTCTGTGCTCTGGCTAATAAGGAGCCATGATCACACAGCTCCTGGCTGCCCCAGGTCACAGCCTGAAGCTTGCATCCCAGGTACACAACTACATGCAAATATTTTTTTCAGTCCAAATGACCCCTCAAGAATTACAGAATCACATAATCACAGAACGATAGAGGCTGGAAGGGACCTCTGGAGATCATCTAGTCCAACACACCTGCCAGAGGAGGTTCACCTAGAGCAGGCTGCACATGAATTTGTCCGGGTGGGTTTTGAATTACTCCAGAGAGACTTCACAACCTTTCTGGGCAGATTGTTCCAGTGCTCTACCACCCTCACAGTAAAGAAGTTCCTCCTCATGTTTAGATAAAACTTCCTATGTTCAAGTTTGTGCCTGTTATTTCTTATCCTGTCACTGAGCACAGATGAAAAAAATAACCAGACCCATCCTCCTGACACCCACCCTTTTAAGTACTTATAAGCATTGAGAAGAGGCCCCCATCCTGCCCCAGTCTTCTCTCCTCTAGGCTAAAAAGCCCCAAAACCCTTCAGTCTTCCTTCATAACAGAGTTGTTCTACTCCCCTAATCATCTTCATAGCCATTTGCTGTACCCTCTCAAGCAGTTCCCTGTCCTTGAACTGGGGAGCACAGAACTGGACACTACTCTAGATGTGGCCTCACCAGGGCAGAGTAGAGGGAGAGGAAAACCTCTCTTGAGGTTCTGGCCCTGTGGGCCACACTCTTCTTGAGGTACCTCAGGATGCCATTGGCCTTCCTGGCCACAAGGGCATATTGCTGGCTTCTGATCATTCTGTTCTCCACCAGGACCCCCAGGTCTTTTTCTGTAGAGCTGCTTTGCAGTACAGTAACCTGTACTGGTTGATACATGGGGGTTATTCCTCCCTAGGTGCAGTACCCTACACTTGTTGAATTTCATAAGGTTACTCTCTGCCCAATTCTCCAGCCTGTCCAGACCATGCTGGATGGCAGCACAGCCTTCTGGTGTGTCAGCCACCCCTTCCAGTTTTGTGTCATCAACAAACTTGCTGAGGGTACATTCTATTTCTTCATCCAGGTAGTTTATAAGTATATTTAACAGGACTGGACCCAGTACTGACCCCTAGGGAACACCACTTATCACAGACCTCCAGCTAGACTCTGTGCCACTGACCACAACCCTCTGAGCTCTTTCAGCTGGTTTTCAATCCACACTACTGTCCACGATACACTGCACCATCCTGCACGTGTTGAAATCATTGCATTTCAACCTGACATGATTGGAGGCAAAATCTACTTAAGGTTTGCATCTTTATCTAGTTTTTTTTATAGGCAGTGAGAAGCAGTGCACTGTTCCTCTGCAGCCCATAAGAGATTTGGGAGCACAGCTGTGTGCTAAGTAGCACACAGTAACATCCCTTGGGAAAAACACAGCCTGGGGTTTCAACATTGTAATGTCTACGTGGAAGCACTTCCCTGAAGATCCCCACAAAAAAACCCCACACCACTAAATGAGAGCTTTTGAGTGAACACATGATGAGGCTGTCTTTCTCTCCTTTGCACTGGGAAATCCTGGTGGATTTCCATTGCGGTTTGACCCTAAGCCATGCGTGCAACCCTGAATTCAGCAGTAAGGCTGCTCCATCCCTCCAGCCCACTCTCCCCAAGCTCTTTGTGCTTGGCTGTGCTGCCAGTTGGCTGGTGGCCTGTTGCTATTGTGCTGGCATGCCCATGCTTCTCCAGAGCATCTCATGCCCAGGAGTCTTCTCTGAAGCATGTAAATCCAGAGAGGCTCCAGATCCAAGCAGTGCTCATGAACTTTCTGGTCTGAACACAAATTCTCTTAGACCCAGGCTTTCTTCTAGGAACAAATAATGCCACTGAGACATTGCCTGTAGGGAATCAGAATACAGCACTCAAGGAGTGCTTCAAATACTCAAGTCCTCATGCATACCCTGGCTATCCCTTACAAGATCAAAGCAGTTCCTTCTAGAAACAGCACACGCATTTTAAATCAGAGATAGGCTCAGTTCAGCATGGGGCTCAGAAACAAAGCCTTCTCCCGCCACTCCATTTTTATCTTGCTCATATCCTAGCTAGTTCTGTTCCCCATATGAGGAGCCAGTGCAAGCATCATTTCTGGGAAGAGACATCCCTGTGGTTAAACTGCCTAAACACTGGTGTGGGAATCCAGAGGCAGTCTGGTTTTGCACTTGGCTAGATTTGGTCTGCGGGATGCTTTCTGAGCGATCCAGTGTCTCTTGTTCCATTTTGCAGGATGACTGTGCCGAGGCGGAGTGGGAGAGAGGGGGGCTGCACATCTGGAGCTGAAGGAGTTGCACATCTGGTACATTCAGTACTTCCTAAAAGTCACTGCCACGTTACCCTTTGGATGGAGGCCTGGGGCTCAATGCATAGCACAGCAGATTAAGACGTGCAGCTGCATTGTTTTTGAAGGGAAAGCAAAAATAACACCCTCGTCAGAGTCCTAGTGGGATCCCCTAGTGGGATCCAGCATGGGAGCAGTGGAATTGTACTGAGACTGTAACCTTTCTGGAAGTCATTCCACCCTGAGCTCTGTGCTTGCACCGGCTGCAGATGCTCCTGCCAAGGCACAGCACTCCATGACTGCACACACTGACATTCCTGGGGACAGGGAGGGATGGAGACCCTCAGGCCCTCTTTGGCAAAACCTTGTCTTTCTGTTGCAAAATGCCAGGCCAGGGAGACTGAATGGGCTTGGGGCAGTGTAAGGCAGAGGCTTGTGCCGCCAACCTTGTCCCTTGCTGCAACCAGTATAATCAGAGAGCATGGAGACACCCACGGCCAAGGTAGCTGCTAACCATGTGTGGTTGCTCAGACAGGCTAATGCTGTCTCCATGAAGGTCCCAGAACAGATAGAATCCTTCCTGCAGTGGGACACAGAGCCAGACATCTGCTAGGTGGATGTCACTGCTGGTCACCTTTTGGGGGTACACAAATACCCCTTCCCTTCTCACGTCCAGCAGCATGACATATCTTCTGCAAGCGGGCAGAGTAGAGCCTGGAAGAACCAAACATCCAAACACTGCCCACGTTCCGGTTGCAGGATTCATACAAAGAGCTGGTCAAGGGGGACACCTAGTGACCAATCGGGGCGGGGGAGGGCAGGGCTGAGGACCAGAGCACCCCCTTGGCACTGGAGGTGGCAGCCAGGCAAGATTGAGGGAGACAGCTGCTGGGCTCTCCTCTTACGCAAATGGCACTACAAAGGTATCTGAAAGGGTTTGCACCAAGCCCATGTTTCACCCCTGTGACCGAGGAGAAACCGAGGTTAAGCATTCATTCCTCTCACTGCACAGAGCAATTCCCCAGAAAACCTACCTCTGCTGGCACTGGAGGGGTGGAATTACCCTTGCTAATGGACTATAAGCTTGAAATTAGCATAATTAAAAGTGACTAGCATGAATGCATTTTAAAAAATGAATTACAACTAAAAGAGAGTATTAAATCTAAAGAGCCTTCCTAGTGAAAGTCACTTTCCCTTAGGGCAAATAATCTATTTTTTTCAACCTCATTATCTACTAGATTTGTAAATACAGTCTAGGAAAAAAAATGCACATGACAATACTCCAAACAATTTTGGGAGCATGACCTGGGAAGGATATGAGAGGAGGAGCAGAGACCTTCAGATGAGGCCCAAGGGGCCAAGCACAGACGTCAGCTGGCCCCTCTCTGGAGAGCCACTGTGCTCAAAGGGCAGAGGGAGGCACTGGACCGATACTTGCCTGCCAAGGTAATAATTTCCCACAAAATAATGCATTCCCAGAGTTTGACTGAATAATACCAAGTTGGTTTCTTCCAGAAATGTTGAATCATTCTGTCTGGATAAAATGCATTGCCTTTGAGAGGGAAACACAATGCACTAAAGCTATTCTATTGATTAACTGGGACATTCACCCAGTATTAGAGTTTTTTCCAGTGGCATGGCTGTAGATGCATCACTGGAGCACTTCAAGGTCAAACAAAATGCAAACCCAAGACATATCACAAAAAAACCCAAAACATTGAGGCTCCTTCCAAAGAAAACAGTAAACATCCTTTTGAACCATACCAAGAAAATTAAAGCAGAGTTTAACGCATTCCTTGTCATTTTGTTCTTATCATACTCCCAGTGTGTGCACTTTGATTGTTTTGCATGTGCCTCCATCACTTGCAAGACCTACTCATGCTCTAGCCTATCCTAGAGCCCCAAACGAGAGTCAAGCCACAGAGGGAGGAGCTGGTGCTCTCCATGTACCATCTGTTTCCAAGGGGTGAATCACCCCCAGCCAAGAGCTGCCATCCCTTTGCTTGGAGGGTGGTGGCATGTCAGGCACACGCCTTGGCTCACCACCCAGGGTGGCTCTAACACACTGGTGGGTGATTATTTTCCAGCTGGGTCTCACACATACTTTGTTCTTTCACCAGGAAAAAAATACTTGGGCTAGACCAGCATGAGCAACAGGAGAGGATGAGGAGTGTCAGTTGCCCATGGCTGACTGCTCTTACTCTGGCCAGTTGGCAACTTAGGGAAGGCAACATCTGGTGCCTTGGCTTCCTTCTTCCTACAGTATAAGCACAAATACAAGATGGGGCTGCTGCCAGGAGAGGTTGTTTGATCTACCTGAGCCCCTATAGCATGGCCCACAGCACCTGTGCTCCCCTGGAAGGGAAATAAAGGGATGCTCTTGAGCGGGTTTGGCTACTGAAAGGCACAGCTGCATCCAAACTTCCAGGGAGAGCAGAGGAAAGTGGTTTGGAACAGGCAGCAAAGCACCATACGAGGAAGATGGAAACATCCCAAGAGCTGGACATACATGGGTTTTACAACACCTAGGTTGAGCAAATTATTGATGCTTAGCAGCAGAGGCTGGCAGCAACCTCCACCTTTCTGGAACTTTGTCACCAGTAGGTTCCCGGACTGAGGGAATGGACCTCAGAGAGGAGATGAGGATGCTGACTGATAGATGCAGGTAGCAGACAGCTGCAGTCTTACTCATGCAAACTCATTCCCTTTGCCCTCTCAGAGCTGTGTTACCATCCCTGCCAGCTGCCAAGCAGCTGAACTAGCCCCTGTGCTGGGGCTGCAGCCCCAAACCCCTGGCCATCCTTGGCTCCACTCATGCAGTGGTATTACCTAGGGTCCCCACCAGAGCGCCACATGAGTGCTGAACAGTCAGCACCAGCTACAGGAGAAGTGGTCCAACATCCCAGCAGGAGAAGGGAGGGGAGCTGCCAGCAGTGCGTGCCTGCACTGGAGGAGGAAAAGAGGGAAAAGCCATGGAGTCTTTGGGCTCACCTGGAAAAACAATATATTTCCCATATGGTACAGAGCAAAAACATATCGTGTGGCTGCGTTAGCCACCTGGGGACATGCGGTACCATGATCCCCTCGTTTGCAACACAGGAAACGTGTACCAAACATTTTGTACAGTAGGCAGTTAATGGATGGAAAATATATTTGTTTCCCTGTTTGAGAGGTAGGAAAGAGAAGTAAAGCCTGGAAGTAGAAGGCAGGACAGGGCACAGAGAGTCTTGGGGAAGGGTGTGGGACACAGACATGGCAGATTTGTCCAGACAAGGGAGCAGTGAGAGATGTTTGTTGTAAATTAATCCTAAGGAAAACCAAAGCATTATGCAAGCCAAATACTCTCCCTTTTAAAAACCAGAAAGCCCAGAATCACTCAGGAAGTGCATTGCTTATGGGGACACTCTTTAAATTAAAGATGAAAAAATAATAATGATGGTGATGATGAAGGGTATGTAGACAACACCCACCTTCCCTCCAAATAGCTAAAAAAATGCGGAAGGATGCAGAGGGAACGATGGTGCCGGAGATGGTGGAGCGACCCGGGAGAAGAACAGTCAGAGCCCATTGGTAGCAGAGCTGCACAGACATTTATTGAACACAAACAATGACAAACACAGCCAGCTCACAGAGCTTCCTGAGCTATCATCCAAAGGGTCTGCATGTGGGGAATTGTAAAAAGACTGCTTTCAAAGGCCCCTGGGGGTGTGAGTCCCTTACAGCTGAATTCTTCCCACTTCCAGTTGCTCATTAGTTAAAAAAGAGAGCCATTTGTGTGTGTGATACCCTATGTTTAGTATGAAAAATGGCTTGTCTGGACCCTGCCATGCTGTAAAGAGAGAAGTCTGCAGGTGGTCTCGTGCGTTGTCTTGGCTCCTGCATATTCTGCTTATCAAATAACATGGGGTGAAATCTACACCTTATCCTGAGGGCAGGGAAGTGAGGTTGCAAAGATGAGCCAGGTCAAGCAAAGCAAAGGAAGAGGGAGCACCAAAGGAAGAAGGGGGAGAAAAGTAAGTACTCTGAAGCAGGCACAGCTCTGGGTGGCATCACTAGTCCATAGGCTACAGCAAGTACTGCCAAAGTCAACTCAAACGTGTAAGCAGCTACACTAGACTGACACTAGGGACCCCATCATCTTCTGAAGTCTCACCAGCAGAGGGGAAAAAAACCACCCCCTCCCCACCCCCAGAAAAGCAGATGAAGCATTAATACCGTACGCAGAAAGCAAGGACCATAACCAAAGAGTTCGGGAGCAGCCTCAGGAGCACAGTAAGGAGCTCTTAAAGAAACGTTCCACTGTGGGCATATGCATGTGTATTTATAGGGATATATATAGATAGATAGATATATTTGTTAGTAAAGAAAAGAGTATCTGTGGAGGCAAAGGGAAGACGGTAAATGTACAGGCAGTACAGGCTGGGTGGAGTGCCGGTGGCTGGAGAGGGTCGGGTGGTGCGGAGTGGAGGATGGTGGGTGGAAATTAGAGTGCGCCCATTCCAGTGACCTCAGACGTCAGCCTAGAATAGACAGGGGCAGAGAGAGGGAAAGGGGGAGACAAAAACAAGCGCTTAATAACCAGAGCAGAAAAGAAAACGAAGACCCTGCGGGGCAGCGCTCCTCCTCTTGCCTATGCCCCACTCAAGTGGGTGGCAGAGCATCACTGGGTGACACGAGTGCATGGGGCTTCGGTGTCCCCAAGGGCACAGGGAGCCGTGGCATAGAGCCATCTCAAGGGCCAGCTGCCTTCTCCTCTTCTCACTGTTGCCAGGTAATGCCCATCTCTGGCACTGTGCTATGGCAGAGATGCCACCCACCAGGGGTGCTGGCAGGAGACATCCCAACACACGGTTTTGCTTCTACCAGCATTCTTTCCATGGAGAACAGGCAGCTGTCCCAGATCCCCTGGCTTTTTCATTTGGCTCTGTTTTTTGAAACTATTGGAGAGGCTGAACTATGCCCCATCCTGCCCCTCACCAGGTCATTGCTGCTTCTGCCACAGCAAAGGCTGCAGTTCAGTCAGCCCTTCCCAGTAATGAAGAGCTGCTCGTTTTTCTTTTCTTTCTCTTGTCTCAGGAGGTTAGGGGGATTGGCAAGGAGCTGGGGGGAAAGTCACTTGGCTGCGCCCATGGGCATGGGGTCACCCCCATCCCTCTCCTGAGCGGCTGGAAAGGTGCCATGGGTGTGGGCAGCAGGACAGCAGGGCAGGACGGGATGGTGGACATCTGTTGCAGGTCAAGGCTGAGGTGGGTTGGGTGCAAGGAGGAGAAAGCACTTACAGACCTCATCGGTGCTCCCAGCTCACACCCCATTGAATGTCAGAGTTGCTGCCAACAGCCCCTTGTCCTCAGGACCCTGCCAGCAGCCTCCTGCAGACGCGTGCATCCTGGGCTGACAGCTGGTTGGCACAGCACCAACTCTGCCTGTGGCAGAGGGCACAGACAGGTGGATGGCCTTGGCTTACACAGCCATGCCAGTTGGGCTCGAAGTCAGTGAATGACCCTGTCTCCACTTAAGCTCCCCATCCACAAGCCCGTAGACGCAGGCAAACAGGTCTGCATGAGCACCCTGGAAAGAGCTTACCATCAGCAGAACTGGTCCCCAGGCCCTCTCCAGTTACGCTTCCCCTTTAAACTCCCCTTGCAGTCCCTTGCCAGACCCTCAGGCCCCGCAGCACAGGCCGCATTGCCCCCCAGCCAGAGGCAGCACTGGGAACCTTTGGCCCCTGCAAAGTCCTGCTGTGCCAAGCTTTTTAGCATGAAAAGGAAGCAATCAGGCTGTTCCCATCTTGTGTTTATTGGACTGATTATTTTCACTGCATGGAGGACTAGATGATTTCCAGAGGTCCCTTCCAACACCTACCATTCTATGATTCTATGGCAGCCTTTTGGAGGCCTGGAAGCACGTAGAAAAAGCTGTGAGATGACAGTAAGCGATGGAGGGATCCCAGCCAGCAGGTCCCAAGTGACGCCTCCCCACCACTGGCTCAGTTCCATCCCCGTCCCTGTCCCCTGCCTCGTCTGCAGGGAATGACGGCAGTGATTTTGCCAACCCACCAGCAAAATCCTTGAGCGAGGGTGGTGGGTGGGCAGGTGACCGGAGCAACCCACGGCCGCTCCACTGGCAGCAAAGCAGCTCCCGGTCCCCAGCCAAAGTGCCAGCTGGGGGTAGAGGTCTCACTGGTGATGTCTGGTTGCCACTCAGAGGTCTCAGCGAGCCACCATCCTTCCCAGCCGGCCTCAGGAAGCCCTTCCTGGCCCACGGCACTGGCAGGATGGGTTCAGCAGTGGCAGGAGGTGGCAGAGGTCAGCACGGGGGGTCTCACCTGGCGTTGATGAGGTACTGCGCTAGGCTGATGTTTGCAGGGGTTCCTGTGATGGTAATTTGGCGCTCCGATGACCCTTCCGTGGCGTTGGCGATTTTGATCTGCGCTCCCGACATCTGCCGAATTTCATTGATTTTGGTCCCTTGGCGTCCGATTATGCAGCCTATTAGCTAGAAAAAAAGCATGGAGGGAACGTCTGAGAAGCGGCAGCCCTGGCAGTCACCGGTGGGACATGAGCACAACTGCACGGTGCCAGCCAGAAGCCTTCCTCCCTCTGCCCTGGGGTGCGAGTGACCTTGATGCTCATGAAAACAAAAAGAGGGACAGCCCGGGGGTGAATCCCACCTGCATACAAGCAAGGTCCTCCCAGAACACATCCAGCAGCCTGCCCTGCTCTGGTCCTTGGAGGGGGGCAAATGTCAATTATCTGCACACGATGCCCAGCATCTTGGAGGGCTTCAAGAAGGGCGAGGTGTTACGCTGGCCTCATTTTGGTAATAATCAATGTCATGGTCTAATAACCGGTCAGTGTTTTGTAAGGATGGGAATAAGTCATGCTTCAGACTGCTGCGCCCTCATCCCCTTGCCATTCACAGTGATCCTGAAGGTGGTTTTCTAGCATGTGTAACTAGGAGAAAATAAGCCTACTGCCTTCCCCAGGGAAAGCCCAAACCCAGGAGCCCACTCATCGGCTGGTGCAGACACACACCGTTGATAGCTTCACATGGCTCATTCCATCCCACACTTCTTCTGCCCTTCTGGGATACCCTCATTGCCTTTGTTACCCTCTTCAGCAATTCTGGTGCGAGGCAAGGTCTCAGCAGCATGCAGGCTGTTGACAAGGGAGCACCACATGGCTGCGGTATCAGCAGAAGACGACAATTCTGCTTAAAAATGTGTCCTTCATGCTTTTGTGAAAGAAACGGAGCCAGGGGGAGGCTTGAATTTCCTCAGTTGCCTGCCCTTTGAATTTCCTCAGTTACCTGCCCTTTGAATTTCCTCAGTGGTCCTCAATGGTTTGAATTTTCTCAATGGTCTTCATGTTTGCTCTAGCTCATTTGCACAGCAAACTGTGGTTTCCTCAAGCACTTCGGCAGCTTGGTTACACAGACCGAGCCGTGCAGCTTTACCAATGCAGTCATGAGGTACGCCCTTGTGCCTCTCTTGGCCATCGGCATTTGAGCTCTTTTACAAGGTCACACTTTAGAGCTTTATATGTGGGACATTTATCTTGGCAGCTGCTGGATTTCTGTCACTGTAGAAGTGAGGACAATGGCTCCTCCAAATGTTCACTGGTCCTTTTGTCATATCATGGGGCTACCTCAGTGACTGGTTCCATATGGACCTAAATATATACCTCTTTGCAGCACTGGAACGGCATCAACTGTCTCAGGGGCTGCAGTGTGATGTTCAGTCCAGTAGCCACCCATCCTCATCTTCATGGCACAAAAAGAGCTTGGAGATGCTTCAGCAAATGAATATCCCTAGAGTTAGGGAACCTGCTGGGAAGACTTGAGAAACCACACCTATTTAAAGAGAAGTTCTGCAACATCCAAGTATCCCTGAACACCACCTGACAGGAGTGTCAAGATGGTTTCAATCATCAGCTTTCCTTCAACTCTCCTTTCTCTGCAGCACTACAAGCTGAATCTACACCACTAAAGTACACCCCTAGACCCACTGCTTTAAGAAACCCAAACTTGTCCTCTGTCTCTCAGGAAAGTTGCAGTAAGAATTTAAGAGTCTTCAAAGCAACAGGAGGCAGAGCTAATGAGGCATTTTTCAGCAGGTAGAAAGAGGCAGGTGATGACATTTAATGCTGCACAGGTATGATGAGAGCTGAGCTTCTGGTGTATGAATCCTCTAAGTGCTCTTGGGTCTTGCAGAAAGTCCCTTGGCATCCTCTCCTCCCACGTAGGCCCTTTTGCAAGGGGTTACTTCATATTCCTGAAGATGGCCACATTACTACCCGGGCTATGGTCTTCCATGCTTGTTAGGCGTGGCTGGTACAACCTCAGGAGGGCTTGCAGAGCTCCCTGCAGCCTCCTGGAGGGGCTCTTTGCTGGACAGACAGAAGCAGACCTAGGATGAGCCCTGCCATCATCTCCCACAGGCTCCTCCACAGAGCTCTCCCACGGTGGCTGGCCCCAGGGTAAAGCATCTCTGAGGGTTTCAGCCAGCAGTTACTCATCAGCTGTTTCTCTGCTGTGTCTCTTGAGTAGAAGGAAGCCCTGCAAGTGTCCCAAAGGATTGCAGATGCCTGGCAGTTGCAGCCAGTCTTGCTGTCCCCTTCTGCTGACATGTGTTGGTGAACAGCAGGAAGAAGTAGCAACCACTGCCAGACCCAATCCAGAAACTCCTGAGGAGGATGGGCTAAAGGTGTTTATAGGTGATGGAGATGGAGACAGCAACTGGAATTCATTCCCCTGGTTGCCCTGATCCTCATTTGAGTCCCCACTGGTTATCAACCCATGGAAACCAGTGGGCCAGCCCAGAAACAAGTGAGACTTGGCTCTACATGCCAGCTGTGTGGGGTTCTCCATCCCACATCCTCCCACCTGAGCATCTGCAAGCACGCTCCTTGCACCACATGACCACAGGCCCAGTGTGACTCCAGCCTCTTCCCAGTAAATATCCCAGTCCCACATCCACTTTACCACAATGCCTCCATCTACAAGACCCAAAAGGTGGCATCCACAGGTACTGAGATGAGAGGCACCATCCTTCAAAAGCTTATGCGACACTGTGGCATTAGAAACATTATTTGTTTGCCTCCTCCCCAAACCCCCAGTAGCTGTGCTTGAGCCAGCACAAGATGAAGCAATTATGGTTTAATGAGGGCTGGCTCAGGAGCTCTCTCCCTTCCCAGTGTTGTCAGCTGGGCATGTTTCATGAGCAGCGAGTTCACTTGGAAAGGGAAAAGGAGAATTAAGAAGGATTGTCCTAGGAAAGCTACCAATGGGGTATAGTTCAACCAGTACTTGATGCTGCAGGCTGATCTCCAGCAGACTGCACATGGCACTGGATGAACCTGGGGAAGGAGCATCTCTAAACATATTTGACAGTCGTATGCCTGCAGCTTATATCCATATCGATACACACACACATATACATGTATACATACATGTGCATACATATATATATATATACCTGTGTGTACATACACACACACACATGCTGAGGACGCACTTGGATTTACTTACATCATTGGGAATGGTGAGTTCATGAGTACTGGCCGGGGGACTGGCATCCAAACCTGAGCATATGCAAGGGAAAATGGTTACAGCTTGCAGAGGCAGCACGGTGGAGCTCCGCTGCTTTCCCGCAACAGTCAACACTGCAAAGGTTGCGTCCTGCTCCAGGGCTGGGAGGGGAAGGGATCACACACTCTGGTACAAGGAGGAGGAAGACAGTTGCTACCTGGCTCTACTGCAGCTGAGTGTCACCTTCCTCTGCATCCTCAAGCTGGCATCACAGATGCTGCCCCATGAGTGCCTCACTCCCACCTTCTAACCTGCCACTAGGAATGGCTTCAGAGGAGGGTGCATTATCATGCAAAGTTGCAGCATTGCCAGAGACAGGTGGGCAAAGCAGCATCCCACAAAGCTTTCCTCCACACTGCAGCAGCCAGCCTGATGGCTGGGAAACCCAACACTAAAGGCAGCCAGCCTGCCAGCAGGAAGGTTGTCCACGCTCCTCCCCAGTCGTCTCGGGACACAGCAGCATAGAGCTGCTTGGTTTCAACAGCTTGGCATCCCAAAACCTGTTTCCCTGAGGGATCCTTCAGTGCTGGCACAGGGCAATCTGCAAAGCACTCTGCAAGTTACAGCCCTGCAGGCTTGCATGCTGAATTTAAGCCAGGCTGCTAAGATATGCATGTTTGCTGGACCTGGGACTGATGGGCATTCTTACTACCAAGGGAAAGCATGCCAAACAGTATCAAGATTTAGAGCCTTCTTCCCTAGAAAATTACTTGGCAAGGGGTGAAGGCAGCAGTATAATCATAGAATACCAGGTTGGAAGTGATCTCAAGGATCATCTGGTCCAATCTTTCTTGGGAAAAGCATGGTCTAGTTAAAAAAATTATTCTTTCCAGCTCTCCTGGGCCCAGGAGGGCACTCTCCTCCATGACAGGAAAGGCTGTAACCAGCAGACTACCCTATATGTGCAGCTCCAGAGCTGAGAGGACAGCAGCTAGGTTGCAGCCTGTCTCTCCCACAGGTTTCAATATTAAATCACCCCAGTGCTGAAGCAGGGATATCCTATGTCAAATCTGCAAGACAGCAGCTGTCTAGTGGCTAACATGAATTTGCAGTAGCTTCAAAAACTCCATATTCACATGATATGAAGTACTGTGGAAGGCTTTTAAGAGCAGTATGTGCAGGAGTTCAAGACATTTGCACAGAGTAAGAGGGTGCAATCATAGAAAAAAAGCAGAAAGAAACTGGAAGTGCTGGGCTGCTACAATACAGGACAGCAGCTCCAAATTCCTAGTCACCCAGTCCAGCAGGGTTTCTTCACACACCACTGGCACTGTGTCGCTGCCTTAACCACACTAAGCAACTCCTCCAAACAATGGCCAAGCTTTGTTGGTCTGCATTCCAATGAGGCTCTTTGCATTGTGGAAAAGGAGCTCCCATCCAGTTTTGCTGCCCCCAAACCAGCAGGCCTGAACTTATGTCTGTCTAGGTCCTGCCACAGTCAAAGCAAAGTTTTTAAAATACTGAAATCATGAAGCTTTATGTTGCAACCCCATCTCAGCCTCACCCCTGGGAAGGAGATTATCAGGTATCTTTGATGTGCTCATGCATGATTCCTGTACTTTCCTCAAAGCAAGCTTCTCAGCTGCACTTCCCTTGCAGAGACTCAATGCCTGGGTACAATACACAGGCATCCACTTGCAAGAAGTCTCTTTGCCATCTTTTTCACTCGGGAGCACATAATAGAGGGGCAATGCAAATGGGAATATAAATCCTCCGTTCAGCAGCCCTGTGCCCTCCATCACCACTGCCAGGTGTACTAATGTCAAAGGCTTGCACAACACAGGCCCTGCCCAGGTTTTACACAGTGGGCAATACTTAGCACTGACTTCATAGCATGCTGTACTGCAACAGACACTTCAGCAGCCCTCGACTGTCTTTCACACCAAGCTTCCTCACAGTTTAGGGACAGATGCACTGCACCTAACACTAAGACATGTCCCTCAGGGTGCAGGAGTCCTGTTCTCCTTGCTGTGTATTAGAGAGCTCAGCTCAGCAGCTGCTTGAGTATGGCAAGTATGGGCTTCTGAAGAGATCGGAGCACTGAGGATGGGCTCAGAGCAGTGCTAAGACACCCAGGGATATTTGGAAATGCAAACTAGGCTTCTCAGACTCATAGATAGGGCTCTCTGCTCTGTGCTCAGATAGCACAGGTGTTGCTGAAAGCCTCTGGGGCATGGGGTGCCACACTACTGCATCACTCCTGTATCACAATGACCATTGATGACTGGCCATGTCCTTCTCCATTGCCTGCAGACTGTTTATTTTAGCATACCAGATTCTCCTTCTCTGATATGTACATGCAGTCCCCACAATTGTAATGTGATGGGTCAGGACAGGATTAGTGCCCTGGGTGATTGCAAAGGGCAAAGCAGGACACATAGAAAACAAGGCTGCACAGGTTGGCATCATGAAATCTATATCTGCTTTTGTCTCGTGGAGTCTATTTTTGCAGGCTAGGTTTGATTTCCTAGTTAGGTGATGTCCCTAGACTCTTTCGAGGCATGTACATGATGGCTCTGGCTGGCTGCAGAGCAAGTGTGTGCCCCAGGTATGCCCAGGGAGGTCTGGCTTGCATCACCTATGAGCCTCCAGACCTCAGGATAGCTCCTTTAAGCAACAGTAGATTAAAAAAGATAAGCACATTTGGCACATATGGATGACTGTGTGTGACATTTGACAGGAAAATAGCTCCAAGATTGCAGCCATGCTTTGGCTCCTCAGGGTCCTGGCCCACTAAAAATGCAGCTCACTCTGAACGGCTTAGAGATGGCTAAAATTGTATGTTTCTGCTCCCACAGGCATTTCTCTACTGATTCTGAGCAAGGTTTATGCAAAATTAAATGAAAGGGAGATGACTCTGGCGCCTTTTCCGTTACACAGATGGCAGTTACACACAGACATCAAAAACCTAGGCAATGAACTCCAGGCGTTTTTCTTTTGACATGCTGTACAAAAGAGAATGGCAGGCATGGTGCTGCCTCATCTCTCCCTGCCCACCAATAAAACCTGCCATCTTCTCAACAAATATCACAGTTTATCTAGGAGGACAACAATGGCACAGTCCTGTTTAAGAAATAGATGTCAGCAGAAGCCTGCTTATTTCCCTGTAGCTTGGTGTTTTACCTGATGATTGGCCCATCAGATTTTGAGCTTCTTCGGAGGAATGTAAGGGCAGCTTTTCTCCTGAAGAGCAAAGAAGAAACAGGTTTAATGCTTTTGCCTTCAAGGAGATAAGCAATGTCACTTCATCTAGGAAGCTCAAAATATGATGAACATACTGTCAGAGAAAGCATTTCCAACCGGCACTTTGACCACCAAGTAATCAAAGGTACTGTAAATATCTCCATTCCCTGCACTCTATCTGCTTCCCAGGCTCACTGTGAAATGCATTCACTGCCATGCCAGCCTTGGGGACAAGGCTGCTGAGACACACATGTGTGGCTGTCCTCCCGCTAACATGGCTCCCCAAGGCCACGGTTCCTTCCCAGCGCTCTCCTTGGGGCTGAGCTGCCATTCTGCCCAGCTTGGCATCACTCCCCACAGCTGCTCAGAGCATCCTTGGCTAGTGCAGAGCTGTTCCCCTTGGGAAAGCAGGGATGTCCCACTAGGCTCTGGATCAGCACATGGCAGGGGATGCTACCATGCCACCTCCTCTGGCAGGAGAAAGCTACTGATTGCTTCTGCTGGGAAAGCCAGTAAAACTGGGAGCCAGGTAAGCGTGGCTTTGCAGGAGCAGTCCCAGGCGTGCACAATTCATGGCTGAAAGCTCGCCCGTCATGACTACAACTCCCAAATATTTGTCCTGTCTCCCTGTCAACTTTTCCCTGTGGACACTGCAACTTCAGTTTTACTTGCCCTGCTTGCTTCCATTAAACAGCACGAGTTTAGAAAGAGAGAGAGAAACTCTACAGGTAAGAAGAGAAGGATATCTAGAAAGGGCATGTGGGTACGTACCAGGGAAAGCGGGGGTGGTCTGTCCAAGGGGAGTAAAGGGGGTTTGCTGCATAGCCAACTGGTGGAGCTTGGTCAACTGCTAGAGGGGTAGGAGGGACATTAGAGCTAAGAAGGTTATTGTCATAGAGTACAACAAGTCACACTGAAAATCAAGAATGAAATTATAATGGAAGGGAAAAAAAAAAGAAAACAAAAGAAAAGAAAAGAAAAAAAAAACCAGGAAGCCATGGTGAGACATGGCAAAACCATTAGCAGAAGGACTTGGCCTGGGTAAAATGCAATAAAGCCCAAATCTTTTGCAGAAGTGCTTGGTCAGGGTCTGAAGTACGATACCAGCAAGAAGCCCATTCTTAGATTCCGCCCCATTGAATGGTTCAGCTCCTTCACCATGAGCAAGCAGCCACTTCAGTGCAGGGGCGGCTGCTGCAGCAGTGGCAGAGCTGCTGCCTGTGGTGTTTACAGTCACTGCTTTACCCTCCTGGGCTTTGCAACTTGTGACCAGAGGCTGCTGCTTGCTTCAGGATAGCATTAGAACAGAGGAGCTGCCTCAAAGGCACTGCCAGGTTGGTGGCCATCATGTGCCAGCATCCCAGAAGACCCTCTTCGTGCTGCTGGAGCTGCATTATGACTGTTCACCCTTGCAGCAAATGCTCTCATGCTGTGCCTCAGGCAGGAAATGCCTCTAGAGATGGACAAACTGCAGCCCTTAATGTCAGCTCGTTATGAATGGAAGCCTCTTAGCAGTGTGGCAAAATATGGGCTTCAGCCATGACCAGTAGGTATTTCAGATCCTTCTATCCCTTGTTGTGCCAGGTAGCTTGCCATGCCCCGTCAGGATGTGGTTGCATAAGTGAGGAGTTTGTTCGGAATACATTTTGTGCTCTGTTTCACTGTTCCAAAGTAAAAAAAAAAAAAAAAAAAAAGAAAGAAAAAAGAAAATTAAAAAAAAAGGAAAGAAAAAAGAAAATTAAAAGAAAAAAAAGAAAAGAAAACAAACTGGGCTGAAGCCTAGCAGTGAGCCAGAGGGAGGATCTTTATCATGGCCCTCTTGGCAGTTTCACAGGTGCGCAGGGGGTTGCCAGGATCGAATCATCTACTAAACGTTAACTGCTAGTTGCACCCATCTCCTCCAAAGCAAGGGAGAGACAAGAGTTATGATTTGCTTGATTTGGGGTAAAATGATACTCAAAACCCTCCTTGCTCCTGCAGCAGGGCTGGGGAGAGAGTGTGGGGAGGTCTGGCTGGCAGCAATGAGGAGGAAGCACTGGAGAGAGCAGACCTGAGGGCTGAGCACACTGGGGGAGAAACTGGAGGGAGGCAGTGGGGAGGGGAAAGTCCCTGGAGAGGGGCCTGAGGGAATACCGCCTGGCAGAGGCATGAGGACCTCCAGCCTCTGCTGGCTTGGGTAAGAGGTCTCAACATTTCACAAGAAGAGACACAAGCACATCCCTCCCTGTGCAATACAGAAACAAGCCAAAGACACACTATGACAAGTCCCTGCCAAAACAGGCAGCTCTGGGTAGGACTGAGCATGCTGTGGCTCCTGCAGGCAGCAGGGACATCAGCAGCCATTGTTTTTTAACTCAAGAACTATCCCATTTTCTACCAAATTGTATCCTGTTTGCAGAGCTCATCATTACAACCAGTCCCAGCACCAGGGAGAGGCAGAGCCCCTTGGGCTTTGACCGTGCCTGACAAGAGAAACATCAAAACACTTTCTAATAGTTATCTAGCATATTTTTAAGATGCAGCTTGGACAGCGGTATTTAGCAAGCACCTATAATAACAGCAATGAAAAAGCCTGCAAGAGGAGAGGACAGATACACTTAGGAGCTAAAGTGAAAGCTGCTACGTGAACACTTGTGGTGCATGAAACACCTCCTCTTCCATTTCCTGGAAAAATGCTGAAAGTAAAAACTTGTGAGCAAACTCTGGATTTCCCCACAGGCCAGATGGGAGCTCCCCACTGGCACTGCTGGGAGGGACAAGACAGCAGCACTGAGACCAACATACAATCATGCTGAGCATCACTAGGTACCCACAGCAATGCCTGGTTACATCTCCTTGGATGCCAGACTGATGCATCCTCAGGAGTCATGCCCTGGTTTGGGAGCTTTACTGCCCTCAACATTTATTTCACTCCCAAGTGTCCCTGACTCCCAGCTGCCATGACTGTCCTTTCATCTTCCACCACAAATTTCAGATATGAATGCAGATAGCTACACATCACATCCCGAACGTTTTACAAATACCTGAGCAATGCTGAAGCTTTTCATGAACCAAAACTCTTGCTGACTTTAGAATTATTCCCAGGAAAGAAAATCAAGGCAGGAGCTTGCATTTTAGGTCTGGTATTTGAAATCCTGTTCCCTTTGCAGACACAGGTCTGCAAAAGGCATCCACTGAATTCGGACACCCTTGCGAGAGCAAGGGCAATGCCCTAAAAGCATGTTCAAGGCTTGATTCTGCACTAAGCAGTATTTAAAATGACCAAATCTTGTGAGCGGGCTATGGGATTAAGGGTAGAGCATGTGGCTCCTGTACAAACAACTTTATCCAGGTCTCAGCATGTCTGCTGGAAGTAAGGCAGAGCACAACCAGCAAATATTTCAAATGTATTTTACTCCTGCCAATCAGGGGAGTATGACAACAAGGAGAACACTTTAAGGTATTGTCACTGCTTGAAAAGGAAAACTGGGACAAAGAAGAACTTGATCTACCCTCGCTGAACAGTCAGGTGCGTTTATTCATATTCCATTAGGAAGCAAAAGTGAAGCGCATGCAATCAGGAATATTTCTAAGCAACCATCACATCAGGCTGTTTAAACTACATGCATACTGGTGTCACATGGAAAGCCAAAGCCACCAATATATTGAGTGAAATCACTGCTCCTAAGATCAAGATCCAGCCTACAGCTCCTAACCCTGCCCATGGGGAATGTGCATCCATGCTATCAGACACCCTTGCCCCGTTCCCAATTATGCAAAAAGCAGTTCCACAATTTAACACTCAATGCACCCATCAGAAAGAGGAACACTGACCTATGTCCTATGGGATGGCTGGAGAAGTCTTTCCACCCAGATCACACTATTTACAATTAAGTCACATCCCCAGAGTAGCACTTTGTGCTCAGCCCCCACTGCAGATCCCTGACTTGCAGGAGCGCCAGCAAGAAGGAGCCTCTGCAGCAGGACTTGGTGGGTATTTTATCCCCTCTGAAGCACAGTTAGAAAATCCCAGCTTCTTCCAAGAGCTTCCTGGCACATGTCAGCCAGGACAGCCCAAGAAGCGAAGCAGCTGCCTGCTGCCAGCAAGAAGCTGCTGGCCTTGCAGTGCTTCGCTGCTGTATTTCACAGAGAATTTTTTGATTTGGTTTGGTTTTTAATAGACTCATTTTCTATTTCTGTTGGTACTTTTATGCACAGACATGTCTGCAGATGCTCTTTACCTGTCCCTCCCCCCACAAACATGCTGTGGCTCTCTGACCCACCCTAGGCACAGGAGCCTGGCAGGAGCAGGGGGATCCAAGCATCAGTAAAAACCATTGGTGCCTCAAGCCTGAGCAGCGCCTGTATCCACACCAAGGAGCATGAGATGAAGCAGGCACTGTGCCTGTGATGCCCCTGCTCCAGGCGACAGCGAACCAAAGCCATCAAGACAGCTGTCAAACCCAGGGCGACCGCTTCGGTTTGGAGTGCAGCTTCTGCAAGAGCCCTCGGCAAGGTGAGGTCCAGCAGCATGGCGGGTGGCTGTCCTTTCCATCCTTTTGGGGGGGACACAGGAGGTGTTTTGCCCAAGCTCAGTGCCTGCTTCTGAGTCAGCCAGGCACATCCCCCTGCCCAGGCTTCAAGCAAGAAACCATGCACCGCTGGAGCTCTGGCTTCTCCCCACCCAAACAAGGTACTCAGCACCTACATCAGCCCTTGGCTTACCAAGATTTTAAGGACAAAGGGGAAATAGCAAGAAAAGCCTTTCTTTATTTTTTCTTCTTTTTTTCCCCCCTTTCTTTGCATGTCTTGATCATTTTGAGGCACAAAATGCATAGAGTATGGTTTATCTCAGAACAAAGGGATAGCACTGAACAATGCAAAGAATTTAGCATCAGGCCAAGTCCTCAGAATTAATAAAGTTTAGTGCTAACAGGTTGAAAGACTGTTCAAGGTATTACAGATACTACACACGGCCAGTTGATTTGAAAATATGCTATTAATATTATTGTCTAATATTAATATTATATGAATTAACAGTAGCATGCAGGTGACATAAAAGGGTATAAGAAAAATTAGGGTAAAACTCACATCCGGGTGTGGAATAGCGTATTGTCCCTGAATTGTATAGGCCTGCAAAAGGAAAAACAGATGTAATTAGGGCTGGCAGGAGATGACAGCAAAGCCATGTGCCTCTCTGCAAGGAGTGCTGTCTTGGGGTTTGCTCCTTTCTGCCTAACTTGAGATAAATTCTGTGAACGCAAGAGCTAAAGAGCTTATTCCCCACTACGCTCTACCTGGGACCCTGTGCTACCCCCAAATAACCAAGCATGAGGAGCTGAGCATTATGCCGTGACACATCTCTCCCCTTGCTCTGTGAAATTTTGACTTAACCAGCTTAATTTTAAGGCTGGATGGTATGAGGGAAGCACTTTCCATGCAGCAATCAATTGCCTGCACACCTGCCTGGCTAGCCCAGGGGAAAAGCCCCTTGTGCCATATTAAATGTCCTGGTGCAGCAAGTCCTTGGGGTAGGAAGGAGATGCATCCCTCTGATCAAACCTGAGGCTTGCTGAGCTACCTAACAGCAAGGGATTAGGCTCAATTTGGCTACTCCAAAAGGAATTAAACAGCTCTTTAAAGGTTCCAGAATGGCACAGAGTAGGAATTGTTGTGATTGGGCTTCACTCTACAACAGACACACATCAAACCAGAATTATCTGTGTAGCGGCTGCACAGGAACATCACCACTACCCTTTACACCTAAATGTGACCCTAGAAAGCAAGCTAGTGCAGTGAGTCTTTCTCAGATGCACAACTCTTAACATGCTTTATATCTACCCAGTGTGTTCCAGTGCTCTGCTGGGGGGAAAGGCATTGCCGTGCAGAAAGCCAGCTGGTGCTGATGTCTCAGCAAGTGCCAAGAGGGCTCAGGACAGGCTGCCTGCACTGCAATGCCTTTCACCAGCTACAATTAACAAATTCATGCAGATGTCTGTCCGGCAAATTGTTTAGTGCTTTTCCCATCTTGCGTAGCGATCCCTTCTCTTTTGTAAATAACCTGAACATGAGCACCACTGTGGGTAGAGCCAGACACTAGAGAGTCCAATAGTCAGGACTTGATCAGCTAGCAAAACGTATCTCCCTGGTTGACACATAATTCAGATGATTCTGAAGAAATGGCAAAAGAGATGGATAACACTTTAAAAAGGGAGAGTAAAGATAGTCAAGCAGAAAAAAAAACACCACAAACCAACCCTCAACCTCCTGCAAATTTACCATATCATTTGCAAACAGCAAAGTGCTTTGTGTGAGAAAAAAACCCCAAAATCCTGTAGAAGGAAGGAGGCCAAAGCCCCCCAAAAAACAGCAGACCTGGTACCTGCCAGCATCCCCAGCACAATGGGGATTGATGCATCTATGAGGACGTGGCAGAGGTTGCTCTAAAGATTTTGCTGTTTCCTGGCAATTTAATTCAATGGGTTTTTTTATTAGAACAATGGATGGGGAAAAAGCTAAATACAGGCAGGAAGGTGTCTTGGACAGATGGATGCAACCCAACCCTGACAGGACCTGCCTGTGTGACCCACAACTTTCTGCAGAGGCTGACTTTGCAAACAGACAACGGAACTGATCCCTTTGGCACCTGCCATTGGCCACTATGTCCCTCAGACTTCGAAGATCCTGCAAGTCCTAGCACCTCACAGCACCACTGACTGTCATCTGCTGTCCTCTGCTCACCCATTCCATGCTACACCATGCTCAGAGCCAAGGGGTTTGTCATCATTTCTTCCCACAGCATCACTTCCATGCAAGACACCAACCATTTGCCAGCAGGAGAAATGCTGCCTCTATCTTACTCTCCCTTTTGAGAAGATAAGTTCACCAAGCAGCTGGACGCAAAGCTCTTTCCCAGGACAGCTGCTCAGACCAAACAACGAGCTCCTCCTGATGCTGCTGATGACTAAGAGATGCTAATTCAGCTCACTGCCTGAAATAGTCTGTGCTTTGGGCTTTGCTCCCATCCTTAGTTTGTCCTTTACTATTTATTATGGTTGTGGAGAAATGAAATAACTCCTGTGCAGCTGCTGTGGATGGCATGTGATGGCTTTACCTGGCTGCTGGAGCTCCTGGAAAAGTATCTCTCCTGATAGATACTGGTGAATCTTAGCACAGTGGCATCTACAGGCAGATCCTCAAAAGCAGTTGCCTGCTCAAAGGCCCTTGTTGTCTCATGCTGTGGGAACAGATTTTTGTTTGCAGAGAAACTTCCATCTCCCACAACATATGCATGCATTGGTTACCCTGCAAAGGAATAAATCTGCCATTGCCTCCCAAGGATTGCTAGAAACACCGTATCGTGGCTGCAAGCATGCAGAGTGATCACTGCACACTGTCTCTGAAGGCAATGCCATGTAGGCAGAGCTGAGTCCCAGCTTGGCAGCAGAACTTACGGCATTTTCTGGGGAAGCAGCACCCCAAAATGGCTGAGGACCAGTGATGGGGATGACCTTTTCACCGAGGGCTGCCCTGAACAGCAGCAGCTCAGCATGATCCTGGCATGGCTAGCACGAGCCCTTCCTATATTGGATCAATTACAACTGTGCAAGGTTAATTTTAATTGGACTGAAGGTGCCAGAAAATAAATGCTTGCAACTACTGGGAGAGCACAGTCACAGCCTTTCATCCCACAAAACTTTTCTCATTTTCTCCTTCACACTGGTGACTGTTGGAAAATACTGAATCTGGATCTAATGACACAAACCCCAGCCTTTGCTTGATGCACAGGTGCCTGACAGAGCTAACACGCTGATTCCCTGGGCTGGCCCTTTCCTTATCCTCCAGCAGCCATCACAGGAGCTAAGCTGTCTGGCCCAGGCTTGCAAACTGCCAGCAGTCCTGCAAAGAGCTTTCAGAACAGCTGCTGTGGCACACAACGGATGGGATGACACCATGCAAGTCAGAAGGCAAGAAACCTGAGTGCACTAACGGGCAGCGGCTGGTGCTGCAGTAAAAGGCTGAGGTTGGCAGTGGAGGCTGCAAGCGGGTCGGCTCTTACCTGACCACCTGCAAAAATGACAGGGGTGGAGGCGGGCTTTGGGCGGTAGGGAATGGTGGCACCTTTTGGTGGGGACTAGGAAAAGGGATAAGGAGAGGGAGAGAGAACATTAGAACAGCTTTCCTGGAAGGGCGGCAAAAAGAGCGTTAGAAAGCACCCGAGAGAGCGCGGCCCCCGGGGCCGCTGCCAGCAACACCCGCACCGGGCAGACCGCGCTTCGGGACACGAGGACACGGGGGAAATTGGTGTTCAATGGACAATGAGGACAACCTGCGCTACAGGAGATCCCCTGCCAAGGGATGGGCTCGTAAATCCCTTCCTGGACTTCTGCTGCCTCCCTTGCTTTCATTCTGCTCTCCGCACACTGTGTTGCCTGGTTTAGATTCAAGCCTGAAGCTGGAATGCAGCATCCTCAAAACACTCAAAGGAGACCCTCAATCTGCAGCAAGAGAGGGAGGTACATCCATGGACCAGATTTTTCATCCCTGGATGCCATGAGCTTCTTCATGTCATGGTTTTCTATGCAGCCTGAGAGCTCTTGCATGTTGACAGCCAGCCATAGGTCACAGCAGCCCCATCATGTGCCAGAAGCTGTGGCTTGGTATTGTGAACATGGGCATCAGAAGGAATGAGCTGTCCATCTGAGCAACCTGGCACAATGCTTAAGCTCTTTGATCACCCTCATCTTCCTCACTGCCAGTACAAGGTTACTTTCAGGACTGGGTTTTGTCTATTGCCATCCACAATCAGACATGAGTGGCTGGGCAACTGATGCTCCAAAGTGGCCAAGAACACCCACACCATGGTGGGAAAAGTGGCAGTGATCATTAGGCTGGAAACCCCTCTCAGGTAGCAATATCATTTCCAGCGATACTATCCTAGAGCTGTATGGTGGTACTAGTCCAAGAGAACAGCCAGACAGATGCCAGCAACAGAGGTATCAACCCCTGTGCACTCTCAGTCTTCCTCCTGTGGCAGCATGACCCAGGGCAGCCCTGCTGTCGCCTGACCAGAACCAAGGTAGGTCCAAGCAGAAGCTATAGTGATGCGCATCAAGATGTAGCGATGCAATCCACCATGCTGTGCACAAGGTCTTCTCACACAAGTTCTCTCTGATGATTTTCACTTGAACATAACTAACAGGACACAGAAGACGTCATGGAGGTTTCTAGGTATCTGGAGAGATTTCAGATAAAAGCCTCCTGGTTCTACCCCAAGTCAGATGACCCAGTTACTGCTATGTAGTGATAGGCAATATAAATTATGCTATCTCATGGAAAATTCTTCATTTTTCCTGTACTTTCTTCTAGATGTCTGCTTGCAGCCAAGTGGCATATCCAGATCTTCCCAACAGGTCTGCAGGAAAGCTGTATGATCGAAGCACACCCCTTAAAATCACAAACCTGCTTTTTCTTTCATTGAGCTACAGATCTTGGAGGGGATGAGCAAAGATTTCTGTGGTAAGATAATTTAAGACTGAAAGGTTATAAGGAGCATCAGAATGCTTATGAGGTTTTCTCTTTCCCCTTGCTGAGGCATACAGTGGAGCAGTAACCCATGCTTTGGTTGGTGAGAACAGCAGACATAGAAGATTTTGTAACAAGCCTGCAAGCATCACCTGGTACCCATCTTTGCCACAGTCCAGAACAAAACCTGGAGTCACCATGCAGCTAAACCTGCACTACTCTGGCAGCAGAGCTTACCAGACTGAGCACCACTACCAGCAGCAGTGGGTAACATGACAATTCCTTCTCAGCTGTGATGCTACCAAACTGAAGTTGCTTATAGTTGGTTTTGCTTCACCTCCACCAAGCCTTGCTGCTCTCATCTGAAGCTTTTGCAGCAGCAAACGTGCTCCTGCCTGCTATGAAAGGGCAGCAGTGTGTGGGCTGTGCAGCCAGGTAGAGGGGCCTGACATAGGTCCATGTTTGTCTGCCTCTGGGAGAGACCAGGAACAGAGGGCATCACTGTGTCTTGAGGGGTTTCCTCCTGGAGCTTCTTTCATTGAGGTAGCAGATGTGGATATGAGGCACATGGTTGTGGCCATCCCTGGCAGCAGCATCTTTCCTTGGCAGAGATCTTCAAGCTCTGCATGTCGGCATTTGTCCCACAAAACAGCACCCTGGACACATGTCCATGCACCTTCTGGGCCCTGCCGTCCACTAGTCTTGCTTGCTACCTTTCCTGCTGTGCCCCACTGGAGCCTGGCTCTGCTCCTAGTCCAGGCTCCCCTAGTGCAGGGCATGCACTGGCCTCCTCTTCAGCAATGGGCCTCATGGGGCACCACAAGCCTCATGCAGAGGAAGCCAGGCATTTGGTGGAGTGGCTGCAGCCACAGTTGCCTTCCCACAGCACCCTTGGCCCTGCTGGAACACCAGGCTATGGCTGTCCCAGCCTGCCTGGCCACCTCTGGCACCCCGCTCTCCCAGAGCCGCCTTGTACTATAACACAGATCATCTCCCCCAGGCACCCGACCAGGCAGGTTTGCAGTGCAGGATTCTAGAAACAATGGACAGTGGTGGGGAAAGCACACTGGGTGGGTTTCAGACAGAGATACCAGGAAATGAGAGTGGTCCAACAACGCGTGGTGAAGGGTACGAGAGACACGCTTCACAGCTCCCAGCACTGCTGTGGTGCCAGCTGGTTTGGTTTTTTTCCTATGTACTTTACCCCCTTTGTTACAGACTGTACCTCCAGCATCACCACACAGATCTGTTTGACACACTGGATAATTGCATCGGGTGTCCCCGAGATTGTCACCGCCCGCTCCGTGGAGTTGGGCAGCATGTCCCCCGCCACTTGAACCTGAGCACCTGTTGACTGGAGACAGAAAGAGAAAGGAGGAGAAATCCCACAGATGAATGCCTTTCCTTGCAGCCACGCGCCTCCCCTGAGCTGCACTGCCCTGTGTGAGCTCAGATGCGGTGCCCTGCCTGCTTCTGCTGGCAAGGTCCCATGAAATGCTGCTCCTACATCAGCAGCACTATCCTGGGAAGCAACCTGGTACATGATGCTAGCAGCACACGAATCCCCCTTCCCAAGACAGCTCTCCCTTGGGTGCAGACCAGCCCTGAGGAGCTGAGATTATATGCCACAAAGAAATCAAGTCTGACTTACCTCCCTGATTTCCTTGATCTTGGACCCTCCTTTGCCAATCAGTGAGCCGCACTGACTGGCTGGCACAACCAGTCTCAGTGTCACTGGAGGCTTGCTCGTAGCAGTGCTGTTGCTCATTGAGTTGGTTATGTCCTTGGGAAGGAAGAGTTCAAGGCATCAGCCCTTGGTACTTGACCAGAGACCTGCCATCCAGGCCAGCTCAAATGCCCTGGGCCAGAGAATAGTGGTCATGTCCCCCAGACTGTGGCTGGTCTCTGTCCGCAGCTGCATCGCTGTGCATCCTGCACTTAATTATCTGCAAGACCTCTGTGACAATTCACTGAAGCTCAGTTCTTGCCTAGTTAAAAATGTCTGGAAGGTTTTGTGCTGAGGCTGTGTACCAGCTAAGCAACTCCAACCAGGCATGCTTGGGTTGAAGGTACCTAGGCCCATCTGCACATCTGGCCCTGGTAGTGGGCATGCTGGAGCTCTGCTTGGCTGGTGGGCCACCCAGGGGTCTGGATGTAGACCTTTTACTCAAGCCTCCTTGGGGGAAAGGACTCACATTGCTCACCTCCTCAAATTTGTAGGCGATCATGGCAAAAGCCTTGAAGATAGCATCGGTGGGGCCAGTGATGGTCACAATTCGCTCAGGGCAGTTCCCCTCCGAGATGTTGATCCTTGCCCCGCTCTGGAAAGAGAAAAGTAGCCCTGGAATAGCCACAGCCAAGCAACCAATGGGTATGCACCAGAGGTGCAGCCCTTCCTCTGGGTCAGGTCCTACCCCAGCCTGGTTACTCATCGCCTTCTGTGACAGCTTCTTGACCATCTAACCTTAAAAACTTCCATCCCTGCCCTCCATGGTGTTTCCAGTGCTGCCTTACACTAACCCTTGGAAAGGGTTTCCAAGAATCCCCTTTGGGTCTCTTACTACAATGCAAGCCCACGTGATCAAGGTGAGACCAAGCTCATGGGGTCATTGTTTGTAAAAAAAAGAGTGTTGCCTGCTGATCTGATAACTCCTTGGTAGCTACAGTCACAAAGACCTTGGACAAATTAAAGCATCTTACCAGTGACTAAATGTCCATGTTTCCTTAAGAACAAATTCTTGGCTCTGGAAAATTCCCATTAAATGTGACTGGAGTTTGAGCATGGAGCAAGAAAACAGCTCTGGGGACAGCTGGCTTGCATGCCCTGACTCTGGGAGTTACTGCACATATTGTGCAGGGCAATGTGTAGCTGTAGCTCTGGCTATTGTGGTACACACTGCTGGGCAGGACAGCCCAAGGGCCCTTTCCACTCCTTTCCCCTCCTCCTTCAAATCCTACAGGGCAGCATTGCTCACCTCCTCACGCATCTTCTTCACGGTCTCTCCTTTCTGAAAGAAGCAGCAGAAACATAAGCTGTTACTGAAAATTCAAGACTTCCACCTTCAAAATAACCTTTCCAAACATTCATCTTTCTAAAATGTGGCAACACATTGCCAAATGTTTAGGCAGTTCTGCGATGCCTGGCCCTCCATTTCCACACAGTGATCAGCTGAAGAACTGAGGGTGTCAGCCATCACAGCCCTGTTCCCCAGGTATGTACAACAGGATAGACAAAGCAGCTACCAATGCACAACTGCAGCCTCCACCTCCCTTTCTGTGTTACCATTAGGGAAAAAACCCACATGGAAAAAGCTCAGAAGCTGGTCTGATGCTGAGAAAAGCTGTCACTTTGGAGTGGCTTCAAAGAGCAGTTTCTAATCCAGTATCTATAGAGAGATGTCATATCTTTATATCCAGACAAAAGAGGCACAACTGAATCTCTCCAAGGATGAACAGGCTCATGGAAAAATAAAGCACAGGTGTATAAGGGAAAGGTGTTAATACTTCAAATCTTCATCACCATAAATCTCCCTTTTAAAACCATGAAAAATCCAGTCCTATATAGCCAGGACTTTTCAAACCACTGTGGCAAAGCACCAGGGAGTAAAGGACCTCCTGAAACTTTTCTGCATAAGCTAAATGGTGTCCTGTGGCCTCAGAGGGAAGTGCCACAGAATTACAATGGGTTTGCAGGACAATTCTTCACCACTCTAAGTGACTCTATTTAATTAACACATCAGGGCAACAAAATAATCAGTTTCCATTTGTCACCACAATGAAGTAGCTGGAGACAGCACTAGATTAAGTTTGGTGGTGGTGAGTTTTTTAGGGGAATGGTCTTTGGTTCCTCTGTAGGCGTCCCTTCATTTCTGTCTCATGAACACAGCAACAAGCTCATGCACACCAAACATTTAAGGGACATTACAGGGAAGAGGCGACTGGCATCTACCGTAACACAGGCAGCAAATCATGCAGACAATAGTATTAAATACACATTTAGAAGACATCCTTACCTTTCCAATGATGCTTCCAACTTCCTACAAAGAAAAATACAAACATAAAGGAACTGACATTACAAAACGTAATGACAACCCAGCCCAACCAACCTGATACTGAAGCAAACACCTGATGCACACTGTCCCTGAGAGAAAGACACGGCAGGGGGCAGACATGAGAGGGGCCAAGAGCACCATACCACCATACACCCTCCCCTACAGCAGGACGACTCCTGCCTCAGCAGCCCAGAGCTTTGGAGGGAGACATCTTGAGCTGGCTGGACCTGGGCACATCTGGAGCGGAGGCAGGAGGGAAAGCTGCAAGGAAACCCTCTCACAGGGAGCCCTTTACCTTGCCATGCATCAGCAGCCGGATGGTGAGGGTGACGTTCAGGCCACCTTCGGAGACTTTGGACTCCATTTCCTACCAGGGGACAGGAGACGTGCGTTAGCTGGGACGGCAGCCCCGGCACAGAAGGAGACAGCAGCAGAGCCGTATCACCTGGGAACACAGAGGGGAAAAAGGTATCTTCTCAGAACAAGCAGGTTCCTCAATGTGGAATGGATCCTGCAAAGCAGCAGGGTGTGGGAAAGCCATGGCTGGAGAAGCTGCCAGGAAATGCCACGGGCTGAGTACCTTCATGGGTGAAGATGGGGCTGCTGCTTGCAGCAAGGACTGCAATGAGTGCAAGCCTGGGAACAGCCTGTAGCTCTGCCACCAGCTTCATGCAAAAGCCATTGCAGAAGCAAAGAATCAAATGTCTGAGGTGGCACAGCCAGATGGCTGGCCCACATCTGCATGAACCAAAAAACAAGTGTGCCCAGGTGGGCATTTGGACATAGGAGGAAGGAGCCGGCAGAGCAGCTTGGCCAAAGACTGCAATTGAAGTAGGACTTTAAAACACTCTGGCCACTTAAACTGCAAACCAGAAGTCACCATTTCAAGTGTGAATGGACACTTAGAAAGTCAAAAGCCAGTTTTTCAGTAACCAGGCAACAACTGTCTGACCCCAGGAGCACAAAGAGGGAAGGATGGAGCTGGTGTCCTGATTGCTTCATATCTGCCTTTCCATCCTGACCTTTAACCACCCCAGCTGGGCACTGCGTCACTGCATCTCGGGACTACACCATTTCCATCCATTCACGCTCTGCATGTCATGTTCTTTTCCTTTACCACTCTCTCTCTTTCCTCCTCTGCCCTCTAGAGGGAAGAACACCACTGATATTTTGAAGGCTAGAAAAAGAAAAATCACAGAATGGCAACAAATCTTTCCTGATGCCTCCTTCATCACATCTCTGTGTGATGACCCAGCATATGAAATGTCTCTGCAGTCTACTGCATGGGGACACCCATCCTGTCTCAGAAAGAGGTGCCAGCATCCTTCTACATGCAGTGCTGAGACTTGTAGCAATTTCACCCCATGTTATTTAATCCCTCAGTATATATCAGATGGGAGATTTTTCCTCTTGGTCAGGAGCATCTGGCACTTTCCTTTGCTCAGAGAGGACTTACCAAAAAATGGGCCATAAACCAGTAAACCAGTTCTCAAGTCTCAGTTTTATACAAAGAGGCAGTTGGGATGAATAAACATGCAGAAATGCACGAACCATGGCTGGGACATGGGGTTGATGTAAAATTTCTTCCATGAAGTTACTAAGAAACCCAAAATGGATAAAACCTGTGTGGTCAGGGGGAGATGGTGTTCCCAGTAAGCTAACAGGAGACCAGCTCATTGGGAATGAGGTTGCTTACAACCTACTTGCAAATGCTTACGTTGAGGCTGCTGGAGGTCACAAATGAAAAAAAAAGTAAAATCCTTACAAGAAGGGTGAGAAATTAAATGTGTTGGAGATGCCAAGCTGAATGGCACTGTTAAGGGCAAGGAGGAGAAGAGTATTTCTGGGAAAGCTAACAATGTTGAGGAACAGAGTAATGGGAACAGTCTGAGATAGGATAGCACAGCATTCAAGGTGAGGAACTTTCTCTTCTAAGACAGAACCCATTCCAGGTGAACAATAAAAGAAAATGAGTAACTGGTTGTGTTGGTTAACCTCAGGCCAACTTCCATGCATGGGAGGTAATGCTGAAAAGGTTGAATGGGCTGATTTGCAAAGGTCAGCATTGTTAGTGCCCCTGATGTGCCAGGAGACAAAGTGTCTGCACCAAAGAGGTATCCCCATTGCACAGGGGGACTCATCCCCAGGGATGTCCTGCCCCAGAAGCAATCTATCCCTGATACAGGGAAAGAAACAAAACCATCCATGAGGTTGGTGCCTGCCAACACAGGGGCTCAGTTCCCCTTCCTGGCTGATGAGTATCCTCTGGCAGCACAGCCAAAGGCTGGTTAGAGCTAATGGCCAAGGTGTATCCACAGGCAGTAGTTTTCATGACTTGCAGAAGCAGTATTCATCAAGCCACCCTGCCTGATACACCATCCCAAGAGCTTTCTTCTGCAAGCTGCACAACCACAGTGGCCTGGGCAGCTATAGCCCAGTGTGCCAGGCCCACAGCTGGGAGACAGCAGGCAAGGGTGGGGTCCTGGAGCAGTGTGGGCTTTGCCACTGAGGTGATGGACCTCAAAGAGCAGCTGGCTGGCCGAGTTGCTTTAAATCCAGGCACATCCTTGAGGATGGATACCATCTTCCTTGAGGAGGATGCCATCTTATCCTCCAGTGGGCAAGCTAGCAGTCACAACTTGCCCATTAAGAACTGGCCTAATTGGCCACTTTGCTTTAACCAAATGTCCTACAGTGTCACTGCTTATTCACAGGGGTGAATGCCATCCCCTGCTCCACATCCCTCACAGGAGGAACCCTGCATCCGGCCGTTATGTAAATGTTTCCAATTGATTGAAAAAGTGGGTCATGTGTTAGCCAAATGCTTCTGGCTTTAAGATTTATCAGCATTATTAAATTAAACATGCTTCATGCTCCAGAGAGCAGGAAAGCTACATTGGCCTTTTCTTAATCATACTAGTGAAAGGTAAGTCTTTTATACGGGGATTCATAAGCTCAATGGAAATGATGGGAACAATAGAGCCAAGCCATTTACCCTGGGCGTGTGCCTCCTTCCATAGCCTTCATTCTTTGTGGACAAAGAGCTGGGGAAAATTACTCCCCCAAAACGCCATTTTGAACATTTCAGAGCACTCCCTGCCTGGAGAGAGAGACCCATTTTGGACCCTTCCTCTTCACTGTCATATTCTGCCTAGTTCACAGCAGCTTTGAAATGGCTTCTTTGTCCACATACTTGAAAGCCCTGAGGACACCATTACATCCAGTTCAATGGAAAGAGTAGATCCAGAGCTCAACTCCAACTCAGTACAAAGAAGGTGCAGCCCTGAAGAGGTCAAAGATGGGAGACAAGTGCAGAGTCTGGCCGCAAAATGGAAGTCGCACAGAGAGCCAAATGAGGCTCTGTCGAGCACCAAGCCTGGGGAACTGCAGGCATAGGACCGTAGCAGCATCCTCCCACACACAGCCATCATGGGAGCAGCCACATGTCTTTGGACCACAGCAAGAGCAGCTCTTCAGGGTAGGGAGCACAGTGCCCAGCACTTATACACCTCAAAACAGCTGGATTCCAAAGGATGATCCCGTTGCAGAATAAGTAGACCTTTTAAGTGCAGCTGTACTTTGGGGTAGTGCTTGGAGGAGACATCATCAGTACTTGAAGCAATCCATTTCTTCCTTTTCCCTTGGTTTTGAGATGAAATATATTAATTTCTGGGAATTCTTCTGTATCTATCAGGAATTCTCTAAACCCAAAAAAGCAGCTAAGGTACCAGAAGAAGAAGAAAAGGAAGGAAAATGGAAACCTAGAACAGCAGAAAGACTTCTCTTCCCTGTGCACAAACACAGACATTCTGATTATTCCCCCTTCCAGCAACTCGGGGGTTGGAGCTGTTGCCTGAACTGGCATTCTTGTGGTTACACTCACTGATACCTCACAAGTACCACCACCCCCCCCTAAAGTTTGAGCTAAGCCTTCCAATTAGGGGAATTCTGAACACTGTGTATTAAATAGAATCATAGAATCAATAAGGTTGGAAAAGACCTCAAAGATCTTCAAGTCCAACTTGCCACTCATCTCCCAGTAGGAAGATGTTACATGAGGCAGAACAGGGGAGGGAGCCTGAGCTCTGTGCTGGACCTTGTTCTCCAGCCTGGTTTCCAAATAGGAGCTGGAAAAGTGGATGCTGAGACACCCATCCTCCAGATGGGTGACAGCAGGGGGCTTGTCTGAGCTCGGGCAGTGCTGGTGTCTCTGCAAGGGCCAGGAGACATCATAGGCTCCATGCTTGCTGGAGACAGTCCCCCTCCTCCTCCTCCTCTTCTCCCTCATCCCATGCATACACTGGGGCTCCCCGGGCACGTTAACCACGCGTGAATGAGTCCTGCGGCACAGCTCCAGCAAATGCTGCCTGCACCTCCTCTGCACATGCTCATCAGAGAGCCAAGGCATCTGCTGCCAGTAGTGGGGTCAGCTCCTCTGAGACAGCCCCTGCCACCCTGGGACATGGCAGCAGCAGCCTGTGTTTTATAGAAGGTGGTTAAGGCTCTCTTAAGTGAGTTTTATCCCAAACCTGTTCCTCTTGCTTTGCCACAAGCGTTGCTACTGCCTTCAGACCCAAACTCCAGAGGCACTGAAGTCACCCTGGTGTCTCTGGGAAGGACTGGCCTGCCAGAAGACAGGCACACAAGGTAGACTTTATTTGTTAGATCTTGTCATGGAATATTCTCATCAGTGTTACAGAGATCAAATTTCATTGCTTCATCTAGGTATTTGTTTGGGGAGACGGCAATGTTTTGTTCAAGCTGCCTGAAAACAAACAGAGAGGACAACCCAGTGCAAAAATGTTCCACAGGCAGAACCCACCCCCTCCCTACAGCATTTGGATGGAGAGTTCGCAAGCACTCCCGAGCAAACTCAAAGAAGTCTCCATCACTCCCTTTGCCCCTTGCATGGCCTCCAGAAAATCACGTCCTTGACAAATTTGCTCAGTGTAGGCTGATAAACTCCACCACCTTGGAGCCCTGTTGATCAAGAGCTCTTGCCCACCTACAAAGGTAAAGCGCAGGGTGCCTTTTACCTGCACCGGTGCAGAGGCATCTGCCCAAAGGACCATCACTGAGACCGTACCTTGGCAGGGCTTGGCAGTCGCTCAACAGCAATGCCACCTTGAGAAAAACCCAACAAGCTTCCCAGGCTGCCATCAGTAGAAAGCTAGGTGTTAAAAGACAATCACAACATCCTTCAGCACACCACAACACTATGGCATGGTCCAGATTTCTAATGTTGTTGGCAGACGTTCATGTTGGGGATTAACATCTTGGCCAGACAGTCCATCGCTCAAGACAACATTTTCCAGTGTGAGGACAGAAATGTTTAAACACCTCTGACCTCTCAAAACTCTCTTCACAAAACTAAGACCAGTGCTTTCTGACCCTTGGAAAATGAAAGATGTGGTAGAGAAAAGCAGGGGAGCCAGGGAAGAAGCTGCTTTTCTGACCTTTTATGCTTTCTTGCTTGCTTTCCTGAGGTTCAGTGCTTGTCCACCTGCGTAAGCAGGAGCTTTCTCCCCACTCATCTCCCCGTGGCTTGATCCTGCCATTAAGACCTAATCCGTCGATTTTCAGCACTGCGTTTTAGCGGCTGGGAAGCACCACAAGACAGCCAGCTCAGGATTATGACGACAACACAGTCTGGCCAGGTCAGGATGGGGGTGGAACGAGAGAAAAATGCTATGGCAGAAAAAACAAAGTCAAGCATTCTCTTACACACATTTCCCAATGGAAATGCATCAGTCACCAGCAGGCTTCAGCTGTCAGAAGCCATGAGAGGACATTAACATCATCTACACAGCTGACACAAAATGCTGGTTTGCGCTAAAGTGGCATTCCCAGCTGCTGCCATTTTCCACAGACAGCAGTCATTTTGGTTGACCACTCCTTTTCTTACTCTCCAGTTTCTAAAGAAGTATTTTAGAGATCTCTAACTAAAAAAGAAAAAAAAAATGACACCCTATGCTGCCTTGGTACATCAGCCAACAGGACATCCCTGCTCCTCACCTGCCATGGATATTCACAAGCATCGTGAGAGAAAAATGGCTCTGCCCTTACACTCACAGCAGAGGAATCTCTGGAGGCTTCAGTTTCAGTCACATGCTCCACCTCCCCTGCTCTTCTCTAAGTGAGGTGTCTCAACCAGTGGCTCAGGATGTGACTTGTTGGCTCCTACAGAGTAACTATAGTCCATCTTCCCCTCCTTGCTTGTGTGCACCACAGGACTCTACTCACTATTGCTCACCTTTGTGCCTATTACCACATTCACTACAGTTGGGATGCAAATGTGTCTTCCTCTGGTCTCTCTGCTCCCTCCCATCCCTTCTCTACTCTGCTGCCTCCTCTGCCCACAAATTCAGGGCCATCAGAGCAACCTCTCCTGGTGCCTTGTTTGCTGCCTTTTTGCCTCAGGTGATCTTCTAACTCCTGCTTCTTGCACCAACCTCTTTGCTGGCTGCAACTCTAGGGAGCTCTTCACTATTTCCTAAGCAATCATTTCCTACCAACCTTCATGTCAGCCTGGCTTTCTCTCCAGATCCTTTGCCCTCTGGAGAACAGGGTTGGTTTTCTAGGGCTGTCCAGGGAGAAATATTGTTTCTAGATATTGGTATTAGCTAGAATGCAGAAGCTACTTGTATTATGACCCATAGATCCAGCTCTGTCACACCACAGCTGGCTCAGCAACATCCCCTCTCAACACACCTCCACTCTCAGACCAGCCCAAAACTGTGGTAAGACTGCCCTCCTCTCCAGGAAATTCCCAGCTGCTTTCATCTGGTGCACACACAAGCTGGTATAAGGCTGTGTGTCGTGATTTTGGTGTAGACCATACCAGCCTTGTTTGCCTCTGCTGAACCCACCTTACATCTGTAGGTTTTCTGTGGAGTTTCACACAGTTCTGAGTGATTTCTGACTTGATGGATAAACCAAGAGGAACAGAAACACAGCATCACATATCTCCAGTAGAGGCCAGGCAAACTGGCAAGTTTCTACAGCAAAGCGTAGCACAAGCCCCTGGCTCCAGCCTTTGGACACTGGAAAACCCAAGAGGGAAGTCCAGTGAGAGACCTTGCTCATCCCCTGAGCACTGTGTCATTCATCGCAGCCTACTGCACCTCAGCAGTTAAACCAAGAGGAGCAGCAGCTGCCCACAGAAGCGCAGCCCTGGCATGGCTGGTGCAGGGATGTGCAACCAGGCATGAAATCAGAATCGGGCCCCACATGTCAGATGGTGTTAGCCTCTTCTGCCTCTACAGCAAGCTCCGTCTGAGGGGACTGGCTCGTTTTGTCGTGATGGCAGTGCCATTCCCACAACCTTTTGTGTCAAGGCTGGAGAACAAAGCTGCAGCTTTCCCCCACCGATTCCCCAGCAGGAAGGTCTTGAATGTGGTTTCATCCCAGGCGCCAGGACAGTGGGATGCTAGTACCTGCCTCTTGCCCTGATACATCTGCAAGAGGCAAAACTTGAAGGCTTACGTTAATTAATGGGTATGGGAAGAAATTTAGGTAGAGGTGCGTCTGTGGAGATCTATAGGATGCAGAAGTCCCATTCACTCTCACACAGCGCTGCTGCCTTGCAGGCAGAGGCTGGGCACACAACAGTGAGGTAGATTCGGCATTGTTGGACCTGGCTGGCTACTAGATGCCCTTGGGCAAGCCAGAAAAACATCTGAGGCTCTTTGATTGTGGGACCCCGAGCAAAATCACGGCTTGAACTTGTTAAGCCACTACCTTGACAAGCTGAGATAACCTTGCTTGGAATGGTAATGGGTTTCTGTTGAATTTCTTTAATTCTGTAGGGAACTGAAACTGCTTTGAGCAGGCTGGAGTGAGTGAGTGGGTGAGAGAGAGTGAGTGGGTGAGAGAGAGTGAGTGGGTGAGAGAGAGTGAGTGGGTGAGAGAGAGTGAGTGGGTGAGAGAGAGTGAGTGGGTGGGTGGCAAAAACGCACCTTAATTCAGCCACTTCCAATTCACCCTGTTGGCTGGAACACCCTCTCAACTTTGGAGCAATTTGCTACTAAAAATAGTATTTTCAGTTAATGTCTAACTGCTCAAGTACATCTGAAATTGCACCTCATGAGGTGATGAGAGCCAGTGCTCTTTGCACTATTTGGTTGGCTTCAGTCAGTGACCAAGAGCATCCTTTCTCTGAGCCTTTAGCAAGTGCTGGGTGGACTCAAGACCCTGTGTGCTGAGACAGTAACATTTCCTGGGATGAGGAAGGTCACTCTGTCTCCATTGGTCTGCCAGCAGATTAAGGATCCATTATGGCTTTTCCCTGAAATATTGACTGTCCCTCCATGCCCAAGACAATAGTTTGGAGAGTCTGGGGGCAGGGACCCAAGAAGACCTGCTGATGGACTAGCCAGGACCAGGCATTGGCTCAGTCTCTGCTCAACCCAGGTCCATGGTCATCTCAAGCAGGCAGAGCCAGCAGCACTGCATTGCACCCCTAGCCTGGGCCTTGTCGTGGGGCTCAGCACTGCAGAGCAGGATGGATTCTGCTGCAGCATCCAAGTGACAGGAAAAAATTCCCAAAGCTTTCAGGAATTAGCTGAAGTGGCACCGCCTTGCACTGCGGAGGCTGGGAAGATGACTAATCCAGTGCCACCCTCCACGTCCGCACCCCTTAGCACGCAGAGGGACGCAGGAAACACTGCTGGCAGTGACGCAAAGGGTGGCTGGACCGAGCCACTAGAGAATGGAAAAACTCATGTGACAAAAGGGGAGCTGGGGCAGCCCATCCAGCATTTCTGTGAGCACCAGCAATGAACACCCCTTGGGATGAGCCTACACAGAGTGGGGAAATGCCCTCACTGGTAGTACAGGGGTGGCAGTAATGAGGCTGTTAATGTGTGCCATTGTCCTGCAAGAGGCAGGGAAGAGGAAGGCATATTAAACCATTTGAAGATGTCTGGAAAATGCTCTAACCACCCCACCTCACAATATTTATCAATGGTACTCCTGTTAAACTGTCAGGTGACAACCCAGCTGGGGAAGCTCTTGCAGAACAAGAAGCCAAAGTGAGCTTGGCAAAGGGGAGAAAATAAGAAGCACTTCAGCAAGGCTAGATACCAAGCTTGCCTAATTGCAATTAAGTGCACAGAAACAGAAGGAAAGCTCCTCATCCACCTGAAAACGGCTTGGAGCAACAACTCAACTTGCAGAATCTGCAGAAGGAAAACTAAAAATTATAAGGTGGGTCTTCATAGGAGATCCAGCCAGCAGAGAGCAACCCCAGAACCCTGGGGTGATCAAATACAGCCCGTGGGGAAGGGCTAGAGGAACCAATGCTCTGCAGGACAGGAAGTGGTGGCAGCAGTCTTGAGTAAGAGTCTTAAATTGCAGTGAGGAAGATCCAGGTCAGGTGCTGGAAAAGAGCTTCCCCACAGCCATGTGCTGTTGATGCCAATGCCATTCTGCCAGACATCATTTAAATCTTACAAACATTTGTGCACTTGCAAATAAAGCTCATCTCTGTTGGACAACTGCACTTACAGCCTTGACACTGAGCTATGCCCCGGGCAGTCATGCTTTGGGGATGCACCCAATGAGGCTTTTTTCCCCCTAGTCACAGGTTAAGGTATAGGAACCAGGAGACATCACCTCACACCAGGCAATGCCTCAACAGCCCCCCCCCAGGGGCTCTGCTGGGGTCATGCATCAGCTCCAAAGGACCTGCCTTGCCCAAAGGATGCCAGGGCAGCCAGTGTTGGAATCACACTCTTCCAGAGACTGAAGAATGAGACAATCAAAGAACATCCGCTGTGTGCCGTGCCATTTTCAGGTGAAGGCCAAGGACACCCAAAAAAAGGATGCTTGTGGTCATAGGTCCACAGTGGCTGCTTATAAAAATGACGAGAGACCACAGAGAGCTTTGTGAACCTCAAAGGACAAGTGTCTTGTCCTCCAGCAACCTGGAAACAAGAGGGCACAGCTCTGCAAATTGCTCCAGGCACACTCTTGACATCCTTCTAAGTGGGGGTAGCTGAGAGGAGAGCAGCTCTGTGGCCTTGGGAAAGCAGAAAGCAATGAGCTCATTTATCCTGCTGTTGTGCCAGAGACTGCACAGCTTTAACATGACCTTGAAGGGGTAACACAGTCTTCACCTAAAAGAGCTGAAAGGACTTGACCAGCATAAGACTTGCCTGCACTCTTTCTCCACTGCTGCTGCACCAATGCATGCATGGCTGCAACACCAACCACCACCACCACTCTATTTCTTGATCCAGCCACCAAGGACATGGCCTCCTGTTCCTTCTTTTGTCTCTCCACCTTGGTCCATCATACTGCACAACTTTCAGGCATTGTGGAGAGAAGCAGCTGAGAAGGCATCCAGTGCATCCTTCAAAACAGATGAGGACGCAACCAGAAAAATCCCTGCACAGCTTAGAGCAGCCAGTGTCCCACAGCCCCCTCATCCACAACCCCCCTCACTCCCCTCCTCCAGAGCCTCCTGGCTGTCCTGGCTTTAATCCTGCAGGGAGCATCATCCCAATAATTTCCCTCCATTTTCAATCTACTGATCTGGGGGCAGTCCATAAATCCCTTCATCCCGAGAGCAAAGCAATCTACTGCCTCAGCTCATCCCATCTCCATTTCCCTCTCCCTAATCCCTGGAAACAGGGACAAGGCTAACAGCACAGAGGCTGCCCTGGAGGGTTCTGTCCAGGAGCCAGTGGACAGACAGATGGACACAGAGCACACGGGGGCAAACAGAAGGTGCCAGGTCAAGACAGGCAAGGGGGCTGCACTCAGTCTCTACAACCCCCCCAAGAGATTTAGCTGATGATTTTCTGGTAGTGGTTTTTGTTGTGGTGGTGGTTTTTTGGGGTTGTTTGTTTGTTTGTTTGGTGTTTTGTTTTTCTTTTTAAGTAAATGGCAGCCCAATGCCATCCTGTGCAGCATGAGAGACAGGGGTTGGGACTGAACTTCTCAAAGCAACCGGGGCAGGTCCTAGCCCCTTCTGAGCCAGAGATGGGGGAACAAGCAGGTCTTCCTATCCCTCTCCTGCCACCCTGCTAGGGACATAAGGGACAGGCAGGTCCTCTCCATGCAAAATGCATAGAAACCACATGACATCAATGGGAAACCATGACCTGGCCTCATAAATCTCAGCTCCTCCAGGCTCAGGGATAGATCCAGTACTCTTCCACAAGCCTAAAACCGTGACTTTTACCCTGGCTATAGATGCTCTTTGAAAATGGGATGCTGATGGGAGACACAGGAAGAGAGACCCTTGAGGTGTCTCCCTGCCTGAAGAAGCAGTCAGCATTGCTCATCAGGACTGAGCAGATGAGTTAGGATGAAGCACTAACCTCATTCATTCTTTTTCAAACATCCATTTGCATGGGGATGGAGAAGGCAGGGAATGAGTCCACACTTGGTGGCCACCACAAAGCCAGACACTGACCCAGCTAACAGCACCACAAGGAAGGAGGATGCAGGGCTGGCATGTGACAAAGCCATCCGGAAGCCATGCTAGAGGTAGAGCCAGGCTGAATGGCCCCCATGTGAGCTTGGCAGGGGTGGCTCTTCCTGGGTTTAGCCAGCAAGGAGGACGGGGGCCCTTGGTGGCTGGGGGTGGATCGCCGCTGTGCTGCACTCAGGCCCTGACAGCAGGCTCCAAAACTGTCACTCCCGATCTGTTTTCACTTCAGCTAAACCTCAACCCCGATTAAAATCAAGGAGAAGCGCCTGCTCCTCTCCCCTCCTTGTGGTAGGTTCTCTGCAACCTCACATCGAAACATTGAGCAAAATGCAATGATGAGGGAATTGGTGAATTTGCTGAGCTGGGAATTGTGGCTGAAAGGCAATGGGCCATGACCAGCCTTCTCACCAAACCTGTCCCAGTTTACAAGGGTGCAGGTGCTGATGTGGTCCCCTTCTGGCTGGGCTGCAGGTCTTAGCTGAAATCTAGGGTGGGATGCACCACTGACACCCTGACCTGTCTGTGCCATGGGTTGTAACCTGGCAGCTCTGGTGGATGCAGCCTCTGTGGTCTGGAGGAGGTCTGTTGTCCATGAGGTGCCCTGTGCTGGTATCCATTGCCCACTACCAGCCCATTTAGCAAAGCCTGTATAAAATAAAGGAATTAAAGCAGATGCGTGTGTGTGCAGCTGCAGCACCAGGACAGATACTCTCCACAGAGATGGGGATAGCCCTCACCCTTGGGGGAAGCACTTAAATTTGCTTTCCATTTCACCTGGTCAAAAAGCAGCTGCAGAGGCCTGGCAAACTCGAGCCTCCCACCATTACACCGTGGGAACAGGGTGCTTGATGCCCAAAGTGCCACCTTGCACAGTATGTTCCAGGGTTGGGAGCATATCCTCTGCTTCACCAAAAGCAGGCTTGTCCCTTCACTACAGATTGCAACTGGGGTTGCAAGCGATCTGCCACCAGTGAGAGTTCATCCCTGTGTGCTGGGCATGAGCCCCACTGCCACTGGGAGCCACCTTGGCCAGTAGCGTGCCGCCAGCAAGGTGCCCACTCTGCTTGCTGCACAGCAAACACCCGTTTCCCATGTGGGTGTCCAACTTGGATGAAAATAAATCATCACCTGAGAAAAGCTGTCCTAGGACCACCAAACCAGGAAAGGTAAATGCATCAGCGGTAGATAACCAGCAGGGCACCCTGCAAGGAGGTGAGTGTCTTATGCAAAGCATTCAGGTTCCTCCGTTTCCACCTCAAATGGGTGCTGGCCACTGCAGAGGTGGCTTGCTCGCTCTGCTCTGCATGGCACCCATTCTGGCAGCATTTGTATTTTCTGATCCTGTACCTAAACTAAAACCCCACTACTTCTCTACTATATTTTGAAGGCAGAATTCTATTGCAATATGAACATTAAAATAATGTTGAAACCACTTAAAGGAGGATTGTTTTTTTACCCCTTGGTCTTGATCAGCAGCCTTTTCCCCACATCCTGAAATGATTGGCTTGCTTCAGAATGAAACATCCTCTTAATTCAGCAAGATTAAAAGAACTTTTTTTTTTTTTTAACAGTCATTTCTCAGGGAGGAAGAATTCAAATATACTTTTTCATTAGAGAATACTAAATATGTTTATATAAATTAACCCGTAAAAAGCGGGAAAGTCTGAGATTAAAAGCTTCACAAATATAACTGAATTAGTTTGGAACCCTAAGTTAAAAGCCAACCCCCAGGTATGAGGAAAAATTGCTGTTTTTCAGTGTTTGGTTTTCTGTATATCGAAATGCAGGCTAGCATCTGTCTTTGCATCTGTCAAAACAAAGGTCAATCATTTTATGGAAACTTAGACACAATGCCCTTGATCCACCATTCCTGGTTTATTTTTACGCCAGACGTGACTTCCGACTAATAAAATAAGGTTTTCTAACATGGCTCCCATTAAAATTGTATTATCCCAGAAAACTCAGATTACAAGAAAAATACATCTGACAACATTTTCCCTTTATAAAATGAGGATGATATTTCTGGGATTGATTTCAACAGCATTGATGTCCTCCATAACCTTTGCAACTAATATTTCGCTTTTCTACTTATAAAGCAATGGTCTAACCCAAGAAAATGCAACAGGAATATGACAGTATCAGAAACAATTTAGCCACCTTGAGTCAAATTGGTATCTGAGGGCAAACGGAAAAGAAAACAAAGCGAGCTTCATAATAAAAGATATTCCTCTCTCCAAATCAAATTTCCATGGTGCAAGGGAAAAGAAGAAAACCAAAAAATAAACAGAACCAAAAGGTAAAATGAAATCAAACAGGGTTGAGGGTTTTAAGTTGCCAGACTAAGATGTGATCAAGATCTATGTTATTTCTATGTCAATTCCTTTAAGGCAATTAGATATCTGCTACTCCCACATGAGCGCATCCATAAACAACACTGTCCCAAGCCTGTACTGTGTAAATCGAACACATTGGGAACAGCCGAATATTGTGGATACCGCAGAGACGGACATGTCCCTACCCAAGGATACAATCTTTGGCATTAGCCACAAGACACAGACCCACTGAACTGCACCAAAATAAAGCCACAGACACACTGAATTTCACCAAAGTAAAGCCAGACAGACCCACTGAATTGCACCAAAATAAAGCCAGACATACTGAATTGCACCAAAATAAAGCCAGACATACTGAATTGCACCAAAATAAAGCCAGACACAGACCCACTGAATTTCACTAAAAACACTCCTAGACACAGACCCACTGAATTTCACTAATAAAATCCCCAGACACAGACCCACTGAATTTCACTAATAAATAAAATCCCCAGACACAGACCCACTGAATTGCACCAAAATAAAGCCAGACACAGACCCACTGAACTGCACCAAAATTAAGCCCGCGCTACGGCCGAGAGCAGCAGTTCCGCACAGCAGATTTACCCACATAATTTGCAAAAAAGCCCAAGGTTGCAACCCCCAATTTGCTAATGTCTTACAGGAGAGACTGGAGCAGCCGTTAATTTCAGGTAATCCCTCGCTCGCGCACCTACTTCTCCCATAATCCCACCCCCTCCGACACAGACTGAAAATTCCTCCACCACAGACTCACTTAAGACAGCTCTTAAGCACCCAAAGCTCTTCTAACCCCATCCTGGAGACCCAGACCCAACTCATTTCATGATTCTTCCCCAGTTTTCATCAGCAGGAAAAGTTGACCGCAGCAGGTGGTCTTTCCACCAAGACAACCTTTTAAATCTTCTTACCTTGGCCAAAGAGCCGCGTTAGCGCCGGTTTGGCGTGGGGGGTCCGGACAGATGGCCAGCCTTTTCACGTTTGGAAAGGATGAAAAATGCTACGGGGGGAAAAAAATCCCAGTGATTTTTTTTTTCCACCGAACAGCGCAGAGGACTCCGAACCTCATTGGCCCTGGGAAGTCCACCACGTGGCACGGGATGAAGAACACGTGACCTATTTTCTCCCAAATCCCTTGGTCTGCTGGAAAGGGGGACGCACCCGCTGCTGATGCTCTTGTCATTTCAATGGGCTTTGGGTTTTATTTTTTTTCAATTGTTATTTCTTTAAAAGGCCACTGAGCAAATCGGGTTGCCTCGAGGCGATGAGGGCAAACCAACCAACGCTTTCAACATGAAGGAGAAAGGAGCTTGGGTATGAGACGAGCACCAGAGCACCGCCGCACCACCCGTGTGCAGGGGGAAATTTGGAGATGCTTTACCAGGGTACTGGCAGAGAGATGCCTGCCTACTCTCTCGGGGGATGGAGGCCCCGGGAGGGAGGAGGGCATACAGGCAATGCGTATTTGGCTGCTGGCAGTGGGTTGTGCTAAGCCCTCCATTTCAGAGACAGCAGCAGCGGAAGGAAGGACTAGTCTGGAGCCATGACTACAGACCTCAGAGCTCAGCTGGCTGGCTCCTTGAGTCTCAGAGGAAGGGGATGCATTGCAACTGCTTCATCACCAAAAAAAGGACTATCTTGTGGCCCTAGGTTGCTCCTGACCCCTTGCAGGCTGATCCTGTCCTCTTTTGCCCTCCCAGCTAATGCACGGTGATTGCAGCAACCAACTGCTTCAAGAAATGACAATTTTTCTGCTTTGGAGGTAGAGGGTATGCTGAAACAGCTTTCTTGGAAGAAGGATCAAGTGCAGTAAAGGGAGAGCGGCATGCTCCGAGTGAGTATTGCTGTTCCCACCACTGCATGGCCACACCAGGTTCAAAGGGCATTTCAAAGTGTCCTCCCACAGACGCTCACCAAATCTAAAATGCAGCACAATTCCAGAGATGTTCTGTCCCAGAAGGGTCCCCAACACCGTGTGGAGCAAGGCAAGATAAGCCACAGCTCTCAGTGTCTGACTTTGACTGATACTAGGGATCCCTCCTTCCCCCAGCTCTGTATTTCCCAGGAGACAGCAGCTCTGAGCCACTACATTCCAGCCAGTCATGGTCCATGAGCCAAGGAGCTCCTGACCTTCCCATGGTAACCCGCAAGTCAGTGGCTCATCAGTGTCAGGGCACCTGGTTTGGAGAAGGAAAAAGGAATTTTTGGAGCCCTGGACATCTTCTTATTTTCCTCATCAAAGCTCATATTCATGGATTGCACCAGTCAGAATTTGTGTATTTCTGGCAACCTAAGTCTCTGCCTGGCAAATCCCTTGGCTGTGCCATCTTGTCATGTTAGCAACATAACTGCCAATGAAAAGTCCCAAAGGAATCTATCTCTGCCATCTACCCTTGAATTTAAGTGGTGTTACTTCTGCAGAGCAGCTTCGCCAGCCATCCTAACATGCAAGGGCTTAGGCCCTTCTTAAGGACCCTCAAAACACCTAAGGCTCCTTGAAGAACCAGCTGAGCTTGGGCTTGCATAAAAAAGCACAGCTCTAGCCATCTCCATGCCTTCTTAGCATCACCACCACGTTGTGACCCAGCACTCAGCCTTTGTTACAGCTGTTCCCCCTCACATGGCTCTGCACAGGGACAGGAAGCATCAGGAACACAGTCCTTATTTCCAAGTCCTTCCCAAGGCTGGACTGTCTCACCACACTGTGATCTGAGGCAGAAACAGAATCATAAAATTGTCAGGGTTGGAAGGGACCTCAAGGATCATCCAATTCCAACCCCCTGCCATGGGGCAGGGACTCCTCACACTACATCAGGTTGCTCAGAGCCACATCCAGCCTGCCCTTAAAAACCTCCAGGGATGAGGCTTCCACCACCTCCCTGGGCAACCTGTTCCAGTGTCTCAACACCCTCATGATGAAGAACTCCTTCCTAACATCCAATCTGAATCTAACCATTTCTAGTTTTGCTCCATTCTCCCTAGGCCTATCACTCCCTGACATCCTAAAAATCCCTCCCCAGCTTTCTTGTAGGCCCCCTTCAGACTGAGTGACCCCAACTCTCTGTGTCTGTCTCCACCGGAAAGGTGCTACAGCCCTCTGATCATCCTTGCGGCCCATAAAATACCCCAAAAGGTGGACAAAAGTGCAGGGTTTCACCTGAAATCTTCTCTGGCTTGGAAGTTCACACTTCCCCAGCCACCAGCTTGACTATGGGACATTTTAGTCCAACAAACACAAGCTGAGAAAGGCACTTCCCATACTCAAATGCAAACTGCAAGCACAGCGAGAAGCACTCAGCTTGCTGCTTTCCTCTCACCCATTTTGCAATGGCCAGTGTGCAAAGGGGGAGAAAAAGCAACCCACCACCACTACCACCTTCCAGACTTGCAGCTCCCAGTTCACAAGCCCCCTCATCCTTCCCCAGTGATGTTCAGCTCAATCTGGCTCCTGAGTAATCTTCCAAATAATTATATAATAGAGAGGCAGGCAGAGAAATAATTTTAGGCTGCTCTGTCAATAGAAAGCAAGCTGGATTAAAAGATCAGAACAAGCAATACTTAGATTAAAATGGTTTGTTATTTTCTGCTGCAGAAAATCTGTGGCTAAAGCATGGAAGATGTTGAGGGAAGGTGCATCATCTTTCTTCCCCCCCCCCCCCCCCCAAGCTTTCTACATATTAGCCAAGGCAAGTTCTAGGTTTCCAACCTCTAGTTATATTTGATTTCCCACTGGGTCAAAGAAATACAATTTGCCAGTTTGTATGCCATCTTATCTAAAGATTTATGAGCAGCACAGAGATGCTTCAAGTTCCTTTTCTCGGTCTGCAAACCAACTCCAAATTAAACACCATTAATGCATCACTGCTTGTTCAGCCATCAGACCCCTTGAGGGAGAAGCAGCAGCATATGGCTCAGCAGTCACCTTCATTACCTACAAGAGATATGTCTCCTGGCACACAGTATGGGCTTTACCAATACCAACGCCTTTGCCTTTAGCATGTGTCTCCCCACACCCCTGAGAAGGCAGACACCAGGCTTAGAGGCAGCGGAGAGGAGGCCACAGGCAGGAGAAGCCCATCAGACAGCAGGGCAGCTCTCTGGAGGTGCCCATACGGCGTGCCTCTGGCCCCCAGCAAGGTCAGCGGTGTGGGGTGCCAGGCTCTGACTGATTGCTCTGGAAAGGCGTGAAGGGGAGGCTGGAAAAAAACGGTGAGAAAGGGACCTGACGCTGGAGGCCAAGCTCTCCGCAGGGCACGGCGCTCATCAGTTGCAGCCCCGATCGATGCCGCTAGCTTTGCTTGTTCACCTTCAAGTTCAGATTAAGCAGAAGGGTCAAACCAGGAAATCGTTTGCCATGGACGGGCACATTCCCACCATCGTCCCATAGCCTCGTGTTGGAGCCTTTTCCTCCTGCTGGCACAGACACATTCCATGTGAGCACCTTGCTAACCCTACAGCATCTCCAGCCCCCAGCTTCAGCAGTGACCACTCATCCCATTGCCTGGATGTGAGATGGAGCAGCACCAGTTCCCCAGTGTCAAGTGGTCTCCATAATGGAGTGCTTTTCCAGATGTCCCTCAGTCCTGTAGTTTTGCTATAGAACATTCATGATACTATATGGACAGGATCAGCTTTGAGTTCAAAGGACAAAATCCCATGAGGCAAGAGGTCCAAGACACAGCCTTGAAGAGGGCTTAGCATTCAAAATTAAAGCCACACCTTGCTTTGCATTTTGAGCCAGAAGTTGCTGGGTTGCATAGAGCCAGGCATCAGGCTCCTCTCCTGCTTGCAGATGTGGAAGAGGAGTCAGGGCACAGGCTAGAGAGAAGGGATGGGATGTTGGACAGGGAGTTGGGGAAGGAAGAGAAATGAGACCTTCCTGGAGGGAAGTGGGAGCTGTGGAATTTTGTGATGTTCATCCAAATAATGCTTTAATAACCACTTACTGTGGAAAAGTGTCTTCATGAAAGCCAGAGAATAAAATGCACTTGCTGGATAGATTTGGGTTATGAACACTTAGGACAGTTTGCATACTTGGTCCCCAGCTGAATAAGGACATGTCCTGGTTTTCGTGGGGATGTGGATCTCTTCCCCAAGACCTGTTGTGCTCAGGGAGGTCCCAGCAAGTGGTGAACAGGCAGGGGCCTCAAGGGATGCATTCCAAAGTGCATCCTTCCTTCAGCTCCTCGCTTCCAGTCTACCAGCAGAAAAGACAACACTGACCTGCACCACCCCTCAAACCCCCCCTACAGATGGCTCTATTTGCAAGACCCACAGCAGAGAGGAGCTGCAGGCAGTGACAGCAGAAACCTCAGACAATGCATCCTCCAAGACCAGACATAACCAGTACCCACCACGTTGCCACTGACCACGCACAAGCCTCTTTGCAAGGTTTTGGGCAAGTTCTACCCATGCTGCATCTTACTGGGCCACCTGTAGCTCCTCTGAGAAACTTCTTATTCCCTTATCCAAAACACACTGTCTTGTTGCAGGTACAGTGTTGCTCTGGCTGGTCTCTCTCAGGGCTTTATGTGCAGACAACAGGGATTAGTGACACTTTTAAAAGACAAGAGAGAGAGAGAGAGGTGGATTTGTCTGTCACTACAGCATTTCTGCTTTGTGGAGCTGTCTTCTCATTCAGAGATGTGTTTCCTCCTTCTAGCTAATGGAAAATGTTGCCCCATCGTCCATTTGTGACAGCCAATTCCTGGGACAACATGATGGCCCCAGGCTAAAGCAGATAAATTTTAGTAACAAAAGCAGAGTGGCTGATGAAAATGACCCTGTCTGTGCTCTTCCCAGATTAGCTCTGTAGCTGGTTTTAATGGACCCCTGACCAATGTGGCGGAAATCAGGTGGCTGAGCGCAATGAGGGCAGAGTTGGCAGGCTAGGATGCATGGATGCATGATCTCAGCTGCCCCTCTGCAGAGAGAGGCCCCAGCAGCAAAGCACACCTCTCATGGATCGCCTGTTTGCAGGATTGCACTGTGCAGGGAACAAAATCCACTCCATTTTTAGTCCATGCCGCAGCACTGCCCCTCATGCAGAGCTGGGCCCATGTGGTGCAGAGGTATCTCTTTGTGGAGGCCAATCATATCTTCCTTGCAGCTGTTTTTAACAGAGACTGTGGTGCAGCTTCAAAGACCTCCAAGGGTTTGGAAAGTGACTGACCTCTCCTTACCTTACCCTGCAGGCTGGCCTTGAGTTCCAGAGTGATTCCTTGGAGGGTCCAGTGCCACCAGAAAAGGGCATGCTGAGTGCAGGGTGGAAACTGGTGGTCCACAGCACAAGCCTGCAGACCAGGACACAGCAGAGGTTAGGCACAGCACAGAAAAAGGACATCTAACCACTGCTTACTATCCAGGGAAAGTGAACTTCAGAGACAAATAAAACATGGTATGGGTTGGAGGGGACAAAATGATTGGGAGCATCACTTCCGGGTGGTTTATGAACCCTGCCCGTTTTCCTCCATATTCAGAGCTTATCTGGGCAGGTCCTGCCCCAGTGCTGGACTTGACAATCCTTAAGGTTTTTTCCAACCAAAATGATTCTACAACTCAAAGTACAGAAAGTCATTCGAAGAGCTAGGCTGTGGAGGAAAGGGTCCCCAAGGCATGACCCCAGATGACCACAGCCCAGCTGTACAGCTGCAGAAACTAAGAAACTACCTCTACAGGGCAGGCATGAACCAGGGGTTAGTTTCACCCACAAATCAAAGCACAATGGAAACAATCCAGCACATTCCAGTGACAGGGGTGTTAGGTTATTTTTACTGCTTTATTTTTGCTGCTGCTCCCAATGAGTTAACTGGGGCATGCACTACCCATCAATACAATCAATCAAGGAGCCTGAGCTGTTAATAAGCTCAGTGCCAGAGGGCAGAAAAAACTCTCCATCACCCAAAATCTTCTTTGGGCAGCGGCGTGGGTCAGCTGCAGGCCCCACTCATTGCTTGGCCTTGGTGCTGCTTTTGGCATAATGGGGCAACTTGTGTGTTGTAAGGGAAACCTTCCTCTCCCCAATGACTCAGCAACCACTATGCTTGCCCCCAGCAACCTGAGCATGAAGGCCTCATGCTGCTGCCATGGGAAGGAGTCCATCAGTCTTTGGTCCCGCCTGCTGCTTACAGCAGCATCAGCACTAAGATCAGAACAAGCTGCCCAGGGCTGTGTCCCTTTGGGTCTTGAAAACCTCCAAGGATGGAGACTTGACAGGCTCTCAGCACCCAGCTGCCCTCAGAATTAATGTTTTTTCCCTACAATGCTTTACATGTGTCTCTGAATGGCATCTATGTGCTCCAAGGTAGCGACTGCATTCCCAGCTGGTGTTACCTGCAAGCAGGATGTGTCCCAGGGTGGATTCTAAGGAGGTTCACTACTCTCCACTGAGCCTACACAAGCAACATAAATGTTAAAACCCACTAACTGTCACAATGGTAATGTCCTTCCCCATGGATTCTCAAAAGGCAGAGAGACAACAAAAAAAGTAAAACAAATTAAAATAGCGGAAAAAAAAAGGAAATATGGAAAATCCAAACTACAACTCACCGTTGGAGAAGCAACAGGAGCACGTCAGGAATCTTGTGGGGCAGAGGGCTGGGGGTCAGTAGTGGAGGACCTGGAACACAGCACAACACCTCAGCACCCCAGGGTGCCCTGTCAGGACTTCCACCCAAGAACCCACAAGAGCATCCTCTCAGAACTGCTGCCATGGCCAAAGGCAACCCAGGGAATGAGGAAGAACAAGGGCAAACCAGTTGCAAGCAGAGGCATCCTTGGTAGTTTTTCCATGCCGGTCAGCACAAACTTCTGGTCACTGACTCCAATACTGAGAAAAAGAATGGAAAAATCTTGACCACAGCAACAGCTTAATCAAAATACTTATGACAAGAGGGCTCAGACAAAGATTCAGGATGCTGGAAGGATGAGAGGTTGCAAGGAAATCCCACTTGTTCTCATCAGTGCAGGCTCAAGCCTCTCCATCCCAGCCCCAGAGGAGCATCCTGTCTCCCTGCTGACCCTGTGGTTGCAGAGCAGTGACCCACAGCAATGTAGCCTGAGAATTCATGATGAAAGAAACTTTTATTTTGTTGCAGGTCATAGGTCTGAGTTTACCCCAAGACATGGCTTAGCACTCAGGAAATGCATCATTAAGGAATCTGTCAGCAGTTTTCTTAATCAAATATTGGTCTGTCTCCTAGCAGCTCTGCTTCTCATTGTGTTACACCAACAAGATGCATGGCAAGATCCCAAGCACAACCCTGTGGTCTTGCACCGTGCACCATGAGCACACTCATGCACATAAACTCCTGCTGCCAGTAGAGCTTCTTCCTTGAAATGTTTGGTGCAGATAGAACTGTAAGCCAATCTTAAAGTCTACTATTTCTATGTCTTGTAGCCCCCAAGGTGTACAGGAACAGGTCAGTCAAACCATGGAGCTGCACGCTTGTCTAGCCATGTAACTCACGTTCTCTGCAACTAAGGTGCAGATCACCTCCAGGTACGCACACACCTGCATTTCTGAGGACTGGTGCCATGTCGGGGGCAACCTCAGTTCCAGCAGGGTTCAGTGTACCTCAAGCTTCCTCCAGGCAGAAACCTCAGGACTGCAAAGCATGGATTGACCGTAGCTGCTTTAAGCATCCTCCAACACTTCCTGTGGGGCTGTTTCCAGAACTCTGCCAGGCACAGCCATCCAGTGGCACTACCATGACCAAAGAAGCTCTGACTCTGGTAGCTGGCTGTGTTCCCAGGTATCTTGCTTAGCCATGACCAAAGTGAGGCAGTCAAGAGCTGTCTTTAAAAAGACAGCATCACAAGCTTACAGACAAGAAACTTTTTGGTCTGCTGGTAGACTATCGTACTTACCATCGTCTTCCAAATCCTCTCTCCAGCACAGCAGAAACCCCTAGACCCCGTGTCTGCTCTGACAGTAGAAACAGAGGAGTCACTTTATTTTCCTGGTTGTTCCTCTTGAGTGAAAAATGTACTGCTGCTGTGAGAAAGAGACCAGCAAGCTCATCACATCAAAAGCTTGCTATCTCCTGATCCATGGCATCGCAGAGCATGGCTTCATCCCTGCCCACCCAATAGCTCGCATGGACTAGGTCCCATTAGCAAATTTGGTCAGCCATGCTCACAAGGGGCTGGTAACTCAGGATGCTGAAGGAGACACTTGTGAACAACGGAGCTGCAGAGGTGTCCAGATCCCAGCAAAATCGCACTTCTTGCTCCCAGATAAAAGCACCTGAGGATTCAGTGATTTCCAATGCACTGATGTGGCCACTGCCCCCAGAAGCCAACCTTGGCAGGCTATGACACTGCAGCATCTTCAACTCATTTGACAGAGGCCCACAGCACCCTCAGCTTAATGCCACCTACATGCACTGAAGGACTAGGGTTCACTCTACAGGGCTCAAAAATTTCACAGCGTTTAGTCTTGAGTGAATAAAGGGGCAATCAAGGAGCTGGGGCCAAATGATTTCTGCAGAGAGAATGCAATAGAATGCAAAGGTGAACAAGCTGTGTATGGCTCCCTGCTTGTTCCCAGACTCAGAGGTGAGCTGATCCTATGCCTGGTCCCATGGAGCTGTGACGACCACCCAGCACATAGGCATAGGGGTTGCCTCTGGTTGCAGAGAACCCCAGCTCACATGCTGCCCTGCTGCCAGACCAAACCAACAGATCACACCAGGAACCAATTTAAAGCACCCCTCAAAGCAAAGGCTGCTCAGGCAAAAGCCGATTTTCAGCAGCCCTTCCCTTGCTTTCGGTTGGAGATGCAGAAGTAACCCTCACAGGAGCCAGGCACATTGCCCTGTGCCACTGTCCCAGGTACTAGCAGGCCTTCCCATATCACCTACTACATATCACTCCCACCCCAAAAAAAACCCCAAACAAAACATATAAACAAACCTGCTCCAGCACCCAGCCTGCACCTCTTGTAAGCACAGCCAGCCAAACTGGACTTCAGCTTTCCTTCATTTCTGAGGGCTTGGCCCTTAGTGCTCAAAGGACATATTGCTTGGCCCTGTGTTTGAGGCCATGGGGCACCTGAGTGAGGCCCAAGGTCTGCAATGAGCACAGAGAGCTTGCAGATTACTCTTGCTTTGCTGTGATCCCTATGGAAAACTCAAGCTCTTTGGGAAAACATGCTGTGCAGCTGGTGAGAGATGCAGCAGATGACAGGATGGGATAGGATGTGGATGTTCTCCCCCGTCACCAAATCCCTGGTCTATAGTACATGTTACAGACGGAAATATAAGCGAGATGCTTCCATCTGCACTGTTGCCCCAAGGCTGCTGGCCCCCTTTGTGTTGGAGGGGATCCCACTCCCATCCAGTCAGGGTGCAGCAGCCCCTGTGCCACTGGGATCTGCTTTGTTCTGCTGCTTGAGGGTTTTGGTGCTGCTGCTCGTGGTGCAGGGGAGAGAACAATCCTCCCCTGACCTGTGTTGCCATCATCCGCCTTACTGGGTGTTTTGCGCAGATAGAGGCAATGATTTTAATGTCCCAGTGAACAAGCTGTCGGGACGCATCAGCCTCAAAGGGCAGACTTCAGAGATGGCTTCTCCTCCCAGGCACTGCCTGGGCAAGGAAAACCGATTCCAGCTCTGCACACACACACACACACGCACACACCCCAACGCGTGTGCCACTGGTGCCAGCTATTTTCCAGCCTTTTCATAAAACATCCTTCAAAATCCTAGTCCTCGAGAGGGGGAGGTGGTGAGCCCAAGGTGGAGGGGTTGTAGGTGAGCTGCCACCGGGTTGGCATGGCCGCTGGGCAGGCAGAGAGGGCAGCCCTGCAGGCAGGAGCCAGCGTGACGTGATGGGACCTGAGCGCTCCGAAGCCGTCAGGAGTCTCAGCAGAGATGAGCTGAGAAAAGCCATGAGCAGAGCTGACATCTGCCCCCTGGGTGGGTACCTAATGAGCAGAGACATTGTCCATTTGGGGAGATGAGGTAAAGTTAAAAGATTTCCAAGCTGACACCTGGCAGCCTCCATCGGCATTCCTGGCAAGAAGGCAAGGGAAGGCAAACAGAGGCAGGGGGCTGAAACTGGTCCCCACACCGGGCTCCAGAACAGTAGGTGAGCTGGACAGGGATGACATTGGTGTCTCAGCATCTCATCTTTGCTGGCTAGAGCTGCCCTCTTTGTGATTTTCTGTCATGCTATAAGAGAAACCAGTGTTTTCTGAGAGCTGCCACACCAGCAGCATCCCTGGGGGACTCTGGTGGGGCACCACACAGCCCCTTGCCTGCAGCAACAACAAGGGAACATGTCCCTGGGTCCAGCAGCACACAAGACCTGCTCTCAACCAGGATTCAAGCATGATCAAAGGTTCCTGTGTCCCACAGTCCTCTCAGCCTAAGAGCAGGATGACACTCAGCGAAGCCCAAGCCTTCAGCATCACCCAGCAGCCCCCCTGCCACTTCCACAAACCTAGTTCAGTCAGTCCCTATAAATCCAACCTCCATAAGCCCATTTGTCATCAGCTCTTCCCTAACTTACCTCTAGCCTCTTTGCTACCCACCACCTTCAGCTAGTGCCTGGTGATGAGACGGGAGCGACGGAGCGGGAGAAAGGAGACCCCCACAGCCCCCTATCACCTCCCAGATTTCTGCTCTGGAAAATTGGCCAAAAGCACTTGTGAGCCAGCAAACTCCTCCCAGTTAGCCCCAAAGCCCTGGCAGGCACTTTGTGCACCCACCTGGGAAAGCCTGCACAGACATGCTTTAGACATGCTTTTCTTCCCACAGGCCTGCCTGCTTTCCCAAAGTCCAAGCAGGTTACAGGGCAATCATCTCCTCTGGACCATCCTGGGCCCGAGTTCCCTCAAGGCCTTCTAGCAGCTGATAACAGCCTTGAAAAACTTGCCATTGCTCTGCTTTCACCAGCTCCATCAAAAAACACCCCTGAATCTGAACCACATTGCAAGCAAGATTTTCACCCACATATCTTCACAGGATTTTTTGCTCCTTTCCAACAGATATATCCAGAAATGCTCAACCTAAGGCACAAACCCAGTGGTGGCTTTGCCTGGGATGCCTGTGAGTGAGACAGCATCTGGGCTCTGGCTGCTCCACCCCAGCACCCACTGACCTGCTGGGCTCAAGCAGATGGAGCAGCCACAAATCCCTCCATAAGCCAGGGAAGAGAACTAATCTCCTAGAGGACAAATTGGTTGGTGAGGGGGAAGCTCTGCATTTCACCTTTTCCTCCCTCTTCTGGCAAATGGCAGCAGCATCCAGCATGTCCAGAGGGTCCTCAGCATCCCTGAAGGTGGAGGAGGCAGCACTGAGGGTTTGGGTAGTCAGCTGCAACCTGGTTTTGGCACAAGGAGATATTTCACTTAGGTCACAGTAAGCTGTGCCGTAAATGTCCTACCCAGGGAGACATAGCAGCTGGTGTCTCCCTGGGGAAAACCACACCTGATGAGTTTTTAAAACTTCCAGAGTGCTCCACATTCATGAAAGGCTGAGGCTTCACTGCACATGAGAAGTCCTTGGCAAGCTTAGGAAGCCTTAGGAGCAGCCACTGGGATGAGATGGACCATCCGCAGTGGAAACCACAGGAAGGAGAACAATTAGGTTGATTGGAGTGGGCTAGTTTTGGTGCTTAGGACAGGATCTGGAGAGCCAAACATGCCCTTACCAAAACCTTGGCATCATTAAAAGGATTAGGAGTGATGCAACATGCTGATGTCAAAGTGCCACAGCCAAGCCATAGCAGTAGATTCCACCAGCAGCTTCACCCATCAGCCATGGCCAAGCCTACCTCATGCCAATTAATTTTTGGCTCTAGAGGCAAACCAGAGTGAGGTCAGCAAATCTGGTGCCATCCTCCATGCTCCTGGGTTGTTTTGTTTCTTCCGCCTTCTATTGCTGTGGCTCTTCCGTTCCTTAAGGGCTGGCAAAACTGCTTCTGCATGTTTGAAAGGGAGAAACGTCTCACCAGATAGTGCCAGTTCTGCTCAGAAAACTCTGGGGGCTTTTTGTAGCTGCAGCAGGGAGAGCTGCTGACAACTGGCTCTCAGAAGCTATTGAAAGGAGGAGGCTGGAATTCAAGGCAAGGATGGAGACCATTCAGGCTGGGACATGTGGCATCTGGGCACAGTTTGCACCCTGGCCTTTGGGTGGAGGAGCACAGCTGTCCGACAGAGCCCAGCGAGGCCCTGGCTGAGGTGTAACAAGCATGAGCGTGGCTTCTGCTGCTTAACAGGGGAGAATGAGATCCTGCACAGAGCTTGCATGCAAGGAAAGGTCCCAGGAGTACGAGGGTGAGCTACTCGTCTGTGTCCCTGGGGACCACAGCCACCCAGGATGTAACTTCAGGTCTCCCACTTACCTATCTCTTGCCATGCACTGTCCAAAATCCCCCAGAAGCTGAATCACAGAGATGTCCCGACTAGCAAGGTGCCTGAAGAGCACTCCCTAGGTGAATTTTTCAGCAGACACTAAAAACTCCAGTGATGCTACAAGGTTGATCCTCTGCACCTTGCCATGCACTCACCATCCACTCCACAAGAGCCTTGTGTACCTGCAAGATCCCTTGCCCTGCACAAATGCAGGAAGCCCACCCTGGGCATCCCCAAGGCGCCCTCCTTCCCTGACAGAAAGCATACAACATAGCCAAATCAGGAGAATCTTCCCCAAAGCTATGAGATGTCAGAAATTTATGGATTTTGCCCACTGAGTTTGGACTTTGCAGCTTCCCAGGGTGCATTTCATGCAGTGGCCACGGGCAACCACAGCAGCGAATCTCACCTGGTCCGTGGAGCTGCCCCATCACAGGGGTGGGCTTCATTCCAGATACCCTGGGCCTCTTCTCTACAGCTCCCAAAAACATTGTTTTTATGTTACCAGCCAAATAAAGGCCTTTAAAGAGTCAATTATTTCCATATTTGAAGGAAGGCCAGAGGCACAGAGCAAGTCAGGCTGTGAGCATCTCTGGTCCAGCTCCTGCCCCAAGCAGGGTCACTCCAGAGATGGATTAGCCTGCCTGGTGTGAAATAATTTCACCTTGAAATCTCCAAACTTTTCTAAGCCTTCTGTTTTTCACCTGCACACTCTTCCAGCTGGGCTCTCCTCAGGACTTTTCCAAAACACACAAAAAGGAGATGTTCACTTCAGGCACTGAAACCTAGATGGCCTCATCCACTACCATTACAAAAGTCCCCATTTTTATGGGGGACAATAGGCAGCAGGGACCTGACATAGATCATCCCATTTCCTAACATCACCTGGGCATGAGGGGGATGGAGCACAACACCCCTTGGCAGCATGAAGCTGGTCTGGCCCAGCCTCACCACCAGTTGGGGAGGAACACCACCATCATGCCTGGAGTGCCCTGGGCAGCCCTGGACCTGTGTCAGGGCGATTCCTGCCTCCTTAACCTTGAGGCCAGTTCCCTGCACACCGCAACTTGGAAGTGCATCTGGCAGCACTGAGAAGGGGATGGTGCAGCCAGCCAGGTGGCTCTTGCCCTGCAGACAAAAGGGACGAGAGTCAGGCTGCACCAAAGTCAATACATCCTTCAAACAACGCATCCAGATGCAATGCAAGGCAGTGGCAACCCCCCCAAAATTCTCACAAAAGTGATGGAGCAAATGTAAGTGCAGTCAGAGATGTGCAACCACGTTTCAGAGGAACCAGAACCCACATCATGGTAAGTTTGCACAAAGCAGATTTCAAGGTGTCCAGGCAGAGACCTCTAGCAACCCTACAAGACCCACACTGGTTGTGGTTCAGTGTTTCCTCGAGTCTGATGTTCATGCAGTGCTCACTATGAACACATTGCAGGGAGCTTCAAAACATGCACATAGCAAAGCAACACACCCCAGATGAGAAACCCTTCCACAAGCAGCAACTCAAGCCCTAATGTCAGGAATAAGCAGAGCATTTGCTACCTCCACTCGCAGCAGCAGGTCACTTCCATTCCAAATACATTGTGGAATTGCCAGTGAGTAGCTTTTAAGGAAAGATCCTGCCCCTTTCCCAGCCTGAGCCAAGAGTAGTGTCGTTCACTCTGTGCCCACCATAGCAGGTGCCCAAAGACATCCAGACAAGCACTTCAGCATCACCCAGCACCCATGCCAGAAATGCCACCACCCCAATTCCCTAAGAACAACAAGCTCCTAGCACAGCTGGGAAGCAGGTTTTTTCAAACCCTGGGGCTAGAAGACTGAAAACTTGGATTTTCAGGAAACCATCACCTTGGCTAGAAAAGTCTGGACAAGATGGCTTACTCCTTGGTGGCAGGGATGCATGAGTCATCCTCCGGTGCTGCCCTTGAAACAGAGCCAGAAAAGCTTTTACCCAAAGCAGAGAGCAATAGGATACCAGATCTGGAGCCTCAGAATGAATCCTTTCCTGGGAGAGGACTGCTGGTTGCCCTTGCAGGTGGACTCTTTTTCCTCCTCCAGTTGATGCTGGGTTTCCCCACCACATGTGCCCACCAAAGAGGCTGGAAACACATTCCCCCCAGCTGGGAAATGGTATTTCTCTTCTGTGCCTGCCTAAACAGTCAGAGATTCTGATTCAGCAAAGGAAAGAAGCAACTGAAGAAAGAAGGTGGAAAATTCAAAGTGCTTTGTTTTGTCATTTTTAGAGGAAAGATTTGGGTTTGCAGTCCCATTTAGATATGTCACCAACCCCCCGCAGCTCCTGTAAGGGTCTCCCACCAGCTGATGTGCTGAGTCTTGGTGGGCTTTCCCCAAAATGGAGGGAAGCTGTTCATTGGTGAGCCCCATGTTCCCTCCTCAACAGAAATCCTTGGGGACAGTACCCTTGAGGATACTCAAAGAAGGAACTTTCTGTGTTAAGAAGTTTTTCTTCTTTGAGTTTTCCCAGCAGGCAATTCTGACAAAAAGTGGACCTATTCCAGCAGCTTGGAAAGGTGAGAGGCTCAACCCAGGGCCATGTCAGTGGCCACTGGCTTTGATGTGCCAGGACAGGGCAGAAAGATGAAGAATGTCCCCATCCCTGCCCCAAGTATCACGGCACAAGGACTGGGAGTAAAGGGTCTACCCTGGGGACACCAACGCTGTCCTCCAGCATACTTGGAGTGTGGGGAAGGACAGCCAGTGGGCAGCATGCAAAATGCTGGCTGTATCTTAGTGATGTTAATTCTCCCAATTACCAGGGTGGAGAAGCAGACTTTCCAGCAGGCTCTGCCCTCTGTGAGGCACCCCAGGTGCACTGTGCAGGCATGTCAAGCAGGTGGGTGAGAGCCAGCTCTAGCCTCAAAACAAGCCCATGCTCTCCTGGGGCCATTGCAAAGAGAAGGGAAAGGAGGCAGAGGTTACATTTATACCCACTAACCTGGGTGGGAGCTGCAGCCCCACAGACCTGGGGCTCAGGCAGCACCTCCCCAGGAGGGTCTGGGAGTGGTTTTGGCACATGCATGGGCCTGCCTGAATTTCAGGGCAGAGCTATACTTCCCTGGCCATCATTTAAAGTGAACCCACACAGAGGTTTCCCACTTGCGTCTTACCAGATGCTGCTATGGAAATGGCCCTAGAAAGCATGGAACAGGTAATAGAGATTTTGGGTGCCTTTTTCTCTTCTCACAGGGCTCTCCATTCATCCCTATGCTGCTTGCTTACAGCTGGATCCAATCTGCACTAGATGCTGCTATGCAACCTCTGTCCACTGCCCTGCCCCACAAAGACCTTGGCACAAAGCAGTATCCTGTTCATTTCCACCCAGGACCACCCATTCCCTTGCTACTGCATCCCTCAGGATGCACAGGTGCTCTCTCATCTCACAAGGATGTAGAGCATGCCCCATCCACGACTCCAGGCTGGGAGAGCCTGGGACATCTGCAGCATGCCATGCAGCCTCAGTACCAGGCTTTGCACCACACCCCCAGCACTATAGGAGACCCTGGAGCATCACAGCCCTGAGCTGCCTCATCTGTCCCTAGCTCACCATGCCACAATCCAGGTGAGGACACCCTGCAGCACAGGGCTCTGCACTGTTCCCAGGGCGTCATGCAGCATTTGCACTAGGGTGGGGATGCTCTGCAGTGGAGTGGCCATTCCAGGATGCTGCTCAGGGCTGTGAGGAGCTCAGCATGGGCTTCTCCCTTGCCAGGACAGGTCATCAGGCCTCACTCTGCGGGGGACTCACAAGACATTGCTGGGAAATAAATGCTGCTTGCTGTCTGGAGCAACACCCAAATAAACCTAGCCCTCTTAATCCAGCTCCATGTGATGAGCTCCGATGGCGAGCTGGGAGCAACCCCAGTGCAGGGCACCCTAGCACCCCTTGAGACACATGCTGATGAACCATCACAGTTTTGGAGGAAAGACAGAAAGGTCCTAGCTGGGGAAATGGGCTCCCAAGGATGATTTGCCCAGCTGTGGGGGAAGCTGTGGTCCAGAAGTGAGGCCTAGACTACCCCTCCTCCCCCCCCATCATTGGGGCTGGGGTTGCACCTGCCCGACTGGCTGCACCAATGAGCTGCTCAGTGGGTGTTTAGTGCATAGCATGCCCAGAGCTCAGGCTCAGAAATGACCTCCATAGGATGCGTGTACCCAAAAGCCACCACCCAAACCCCAGTAAAGAGGGCTCGTTAGTGCAATGTCCTTGCCATCACCTGTTCCCTGCAGCAGTGAACAGCGGACTTGGCAAGCCAACTCCCTCGGGGACTCCCCACTTGTGGGCCAGGCCCACCAGGACCGCATTTTGGAGCATGTCTCCTTAGAGGACAGCCCCTACCGAGCCAAGCAGCATCCTGGGCTGGGAGTCAGGGACAGAAAACTCTCGGCAGCCTCGCAGAGATGCACACCCGGGAAGGTGGCAGGGTGTAGGGGGAAGCCTTTCGGGGTGGGAATATGGGGGACCTACGGCTGCGTGGTGCCACTCTGGGTTTGGGGAGTGCTCACTTCCCGCTCCCGGGACGGGGATACGGGGGACCCACCGCTCTGTGGTGCCTCCCTGGGTTTGGAAGGTGCTCACTTCCCACTCGCAGGCTGGTCCCTGGAGTGATGCCGCACCGGGAGCTGCATCTTCGCCCAGGAGGTTGTGTGTACGTCCCATACCCCACCCGGGTCCCCACGTGGGGACCCCTTACCGTCCCACGGACGGAGCGGGGCGAGCGGTGGCACTCCAGCACCGGCACCGGCATCTCCGTCCTGGTTCCCTGCCCGAGCCCGCCCCCGCCCAGAAAACAACGCCCCAGGGAAGGCAAATCCCTACCTGCCCCCGGACGGACGGACGGAGCGCCAGGCTGTGCGGAGCTGGGAGGGACCGGGAAAGGGCAGGCAGGGCTTGCCAGGAGGGGAGCGGCGGAGTTTGGGGCCGGGGTGGGGCACGGCGGGACTCGCTCCCCGGGAGTCGGCAGCGGAGCCGAGCGGGTGCGCCCAGCCTGGCCCCCCAGCCCTACCCGGCCCCGCCCGGTCCTGCCCGGCCCCCGGCTCTGCCCAGCCCCCGGCTCTACCCGGCCCCTCCGCCCCGCCCCTACCCCAGCCGTTCTCTGGCCTGCCCTGCGCTCTGTTCTTGCCCCTGCTCCAAAGCCTATCCCCAGCCGGTCTCCTACTCCGGCCATTTCCCGTGCCATGTCCCCAACTCCGACTCCTGCCCCAGCCCGTACTCCTGGCCACACTCCTACGCCCATTTCCCAGCCCTGGTCCAAGCCCTGCCCCATTCCTAGTTTCTGCCCCTTCCCTGCCCCTGTCCTGCCCCTTCCCCAGTGCCAGAATCAGACCTTGGCTCTGCCCCTGCCCCTGCCCCAACCCCCTTCCCAGCTCCTGCCCCAACCCGGTCCCTGCTCCTGCCCTTGTCCCTACCCAGTCCCTGTCCTGCCTCTCCTCTCCTACAGCCCCTGCTAGTGTTCCTGCTCCTAAACCTGCCCTGTCCCCATCCAGCCCCTGCCCTAGCCCTGGCTCCTGCTCTGCTCCACCTTCTGCCCCAGCCCCATCTTTGCATGCTGAAGCCAAGTCCCAGTTCCAGTCTGAAGCACCAGCAGCCAGGCACCAGGGAAGCCAGCCTCCAGCCCTGGGTGTCTGCCCCCACGATGACAGCTGTTTGACAGGAAGCTGAGGTGCCCAGTGCTGTCAGCACCCTGCCCTCTACACAAACACATCTACCAGCCCAGTCCTTGCTATCCCAGGCTGGGGGAAATCTGGTTCAGGTAACATCATCTTGCCAAGGGATGCACACTGGGGTGGAGGTGGGAAGTAGCAGGTGATGCTGCTCAGGCTGACCACTCAAGGTCATTAAGGCCCACCAGTGCCTCAGGGTGTTGGTTTTTCTGGGGTGCGCAGCATTCAACCCAGACCCACACCCTGGAGTACTCCCATGCCCAGGTCTTGCTGCACATGCAGATGGGACACTGAACCTGACACTGCCAAGGAACAGAGAAGGGTCCCTTCAAGGGCTGTGCCCCTGCCTGGGATTGGTACATGGTGGTTACAGGGAGCCTTCAGACATGTTTGCTATGGTCTTGCCATCCCCCCAGGACCAACACCTGCGTGGGAAAGGACATGAGCCAGCTCCTTCTACAGCACCAAATCTGTCCTCGTATTCTCCTCATGGATGAAATTGCTTTGAGGAACAAATACGCTGTCATTAAAGAAAGGACCTGGAATGTCCCTCATGTAAGTAGCACACAATGGCTCTATCTGGCTAAGAAGAGGATAAAACCCCAAGTGAAATAAATGCTGGTTCAGTCCCCACTGTGGTGGTTTGGTGGTGAGCATCTTTGCGTAGGTGTTGGGGGTCTCAATGGGGCAGGAGGCCCCTGGGTGGGAAGAGCCTAGATTGGGGTGTGTGAACTTTTCATAGCCCTGGGAGGGTGGGTGTGATGATCCCTGGACATCTAGGATCCCACTGCTGCGCTTTCAGGCAAGAACATATAAATATTTCAGCAGAGTGGCCAAGCCCTGTCAGATTGCATTTGCTTCTGGCAGAGTAAAGTGCTGGAAAAGCAGGAGAAAAGGGTGGGGAGAGAAGATGCCCTCACAAGATGAGTCATCTCCCGGGAGATGGGGGCACCAGTCCCAGGGCCCAATCCTCGAGGATCTCCACCTCCACTTAGTTTGCCTCTAGAGATGGTCTTGCCTCCAGGACTGGTGCAGTCCCCCTTGTCCTGATATTTGGGTCTCCCCGCATAAGTGCACATAGCGGGGGTGGGGTGGGATGGGGGCGGGGGTTGAGGCTGCTGCCGGGCTGTGCCAGGGAGAAGGGTTTCGGCAATTCTGCTGCGAGCCCAGCAGGCAGGGGCACGTCCAGGACCCTCTGGGATGCAGCACAGCCTCGGCTGGAAAAAAAATTCCCAGCTTTGAATAACGGGGATCAGAAATAAAACCAAGCAGCACGGAGCAGGCAGGAGAGGTATTAAATCACTGGGAAGGGGAGCCAAGGCGGCGAGCATCCTCTCCCCGGGGGTGCTGCGGTGCCAGTAGGACGAGATGAGGCTCCCGCAGCCCAGAGGCCACGGCCGGTGAGCAGGGAGGAGCCAGAAAAGGCGGCCTTCGGCCTTCTTCCCCACCGGATGCTGGGCGGGCAGGATGCGGAGGCGATACTTTAGGGGTGGGGTGGGGTGTTGGGGGGAGGCGGAACAGTCCCCTCCCGTCTCGGACACACAACCAGAAGTGATCAGCTGTTGCTTTCCCTGGGGGTAACAGCGTCCCCCTTCCGCTTCTTCCTTTCCTCTGCCTCCTCCCCTTCCTCCCGCCCGCTGCACTGTGGAGCTTGTAGTCCCCCTGCCGCCACGCACGTGGGGCACGACTACATTTCCCGAGGGCCCCCCCTATCCTCCTGCTCCGCGGCTTGCTGCGGATCCGGATCCGGCGGCTGCGGGGTAGCGGGGAGCCCCGCGACCTTCCGACTGAGGCCAGGCGGGGTCGGCCCTCCGGCCCCATGCTCGCCCCTCCCCAGGTACGGTCCGGGCCGCGGGGGTCCGGGGTGCCGGGGATGAGGATGCCCTCACACCTCCCACGCTGCAGCACCTGTCTCTTGGGTGCCGAAGGGGCAGGCGGATAGCTGCCCACATGGTGGGCGAGGGTGTACGTTGGGGTGTACGTTGGGGATCTTCCCTCCTTTGTGCGGAGAGCGACCCAGGGACTCGCACACCCCCATACCTTGCCTGTTCGGTGCCTCCCACAAAATTCCTTGTCGTGCTTTGTCAGTGTCATTTCTGTGCCACCATGTGGCTATGGAGAGAGCAGCCCCCGATTCCATCCCAGGCTATCCTGTCCCTTCCAGCCGAGGTGGCAGTGGCTCCCTGTGTGGCTGTGCCTGAGCTCGACTGCCCGCATCGCCCGTGGCCCTGGTCTGACAAACGCACAGCCTGACAGTGATCCTCGTCAAGGTCACACCACGATAACGTGGCGATGACCAGGTTCACGCGTTCCCTGCGTGTGTGGGGGACACATAAGCTAGGAGTTAGGAGCCTGGTGCTCCTGGGGACGGTGGCATCGAGACAGCTGCATGGAGCTGCATCTTGGGCAGTTTCCTTAGGGCCAGGGACAAGCAAGTGTATCCATCCAGGGTGGATATGAAAGAAAATGGCTAGCATCTACCTCAAAAACAGGCTTGGAGCAGGTTTGGGATCCTGACACATGTGCCCCTCAGGGAGCAGCTGCTCGAGATGCTGGTTGCTTGGCTCAGGGATAAGTGGGACACAGGGCATAGTCCAGGCACTGGTGGCATAGTCCAGGCAGTGGTTTCTGGACAGGCACAGCACAGTGCTGGGATAGGCAATGGGAGGAGTTTAGCCCCTGCTCCTTGCCCCTTGCCCTTTCTGGCACAGTGAGGGGGAGGGGGACTCCACTGCTTCATCTACTGTCCAAGCTGGGACTCACTCTGTGTGATAGGTGGCTGGCAGTAAGTGAGCACTGTATCCCTACCCTGCTCTTTAGTGAACTGTTTAAGAGGTAGGGGCTGTTTGCCCAGCTGTGGGCTCTAGACCACATGGCTTTTGGAGATGTATGCCCATGGGAATGCCACTGGACCAGTGAGTCCTCTTTGGGGCACATGGGCACCCTGTTTCTTGCTGCTGCTTTTGGTTTCAGTCTCAGCTGTCTTTCCCCTGCCAGCACTGGCACTGGCTCATTTGCTTGTTAGCCACTTGTTACCTGTGGTGCGGGGGGTGCTCTTCAGAGGTGAGCTCCGCAGTCTCACCATGCAGGATGTCAACAAGGGGCACAGACTGGGAATGACTCGGTTTGCAATTGGAAGGACAATCAGGTATCTAGACTTTGCTCCCGCAGCATGGATTGGCAAATGTGGATTTTTATGGCTTGAAAAGCAGTGTTGGTGACTTATCAGGGAGTGGGGAGCACTGGGAGAACACCCAGGCCAGGACTTCTCCCTTACCCTCACCCTCCCTCATCCCGTGACTGCTAATCGGGCCTTTTCAATGTGGCCAGCTTTCCTGCAGCCTAGCCTCAGGATCTGAGCCTTTAATCCCTCTCTGGACTGTGAACCTCATGGCATTTTGCGTTCTCCCCAGGCTAGGCAATGCCACCTGAACACTGTGGCTGGCTGGGGGAGAGCTGAGGGGCAGCCACTTGCCTGCAGCATAGCTAATGTATAACATGGGCAGCCCTGTGTTCACATTAACTTGCTTTCACAACCAGTGGGGTGCCCACAGCTCCTGCTGTCTCCCCCATCCCTGGAGCATCTTGCCCCTCTTCCTCCAGGTCTGCAGTGGAGTTACTTGGCTCAGAGGGAAGTCTCACTTCGTGGAGGGGGTAAAACCCTTCCAGCTCTTTAAGAAGGAGTTGTTGGAAGCTGAGGATGCCTGACCAGAGACCCAGGTGCTTTGTGCATCCAGGCTCTTTTATGTGGGATTTACAAATGCTGCCTGAAATGCACCCCCTGGCTTTTGCACAGCAAGACATGCAGCTGCTTTTCTTCTTGTAAGAACATGTCCTGGGGAGAAGGTAATGCTTATTTATTTGCCTTGTGATTATGGAGGAATTTGAACCAGTGCCAAACGCTGCTTTCTCCTCAGAAAATACAGCAACGTGGCTTTCGATGCGCTGGAGACTGCCTGCCGTCAGAGAGGGGCTGCCTGGCCCGGCAAAGTCCGCCTAGCTGACAGTGCCTGGGATAACGCCGCCGGCCCTCTGCAGAGCAGCCCAGGACAGCCCAGCCATGGCGAAGAGCGATGATGATGCCCCAAAGGGGGCATCAGAGACAGTGCCGGACCAGCGCTGGAAACTGCAAGTCTTCTACCTCTGCTTCTATGGCTTCATGACACAGATCCGGCCTGGGGAGAGCTTCATCACCCCCTATCTCCTGGGGGATGACAAGAACTTCACACCGGCCGAGGTGAGCCACAGGGAGCCTATTCCCCACAGGGCCTCCCTTTCTGGACACAATCACCACCCTGGGGCTGGCCAGAACATCCTTCTGTAGTCCCTTGGCATGGAGTTCTGGGCACGGAGAGGTGCAGGTGTGCTGTGTCCTGGGCAAGGCAGCATGTGGTGCTGCATGGTGGTGCTTTTCTTTGATGGGGAGAAGGTGGTGTGGTATGTGTCCATCTGGCAGCATGTCTTGCTGGGCTGTGAGGTCACCTTGTCCCCTAAATTCCAGGCTCAGCGTTCTCTGGCATGAGACATTGTGCCCAGGCTGGCAATGATTTGGCGGGGGGTGGGGGTGGGGGGTGGGGGTGTGTCTGGCCTTTATCCAGGGCCTGGGCAGTCAGTGGGATGGCAGGAGGATGCTGGACTGGAAGAAGCCCCGTCCCATCCTATAGGAGACCTTCCCCTATTGTCATGGTGCAGTGTGTGGCACAGTGCTGGGCACCACCGGGCTTCTGGCAGTGATGGGATTAGAGAAGGGGGTCACGTGTCGTTGTCATCTGACCAAGGGATGCTGGCCTTGGTCCCAACAGGCTGCTGCATCCGTGGGAATGCTGTGTTCCCTTCACAGGAGGAGGCCAAGGCTCAGCCAGGCCCCTGGCCGAGCATGATGCAGGCCACATTCCTCCCTGAGGACATGCTGTGATGGGGGGCCAGCAGCTGCTGCCCACCCAAACTGTACTCCTCTGGGCTAGGGGCCTCTCCCAGGGCTGTGTTTCATGCTCAGTCCCTCCTTGCACCCATGGCAGGTGACTAATGTGATCACGCCGGTGCTGACCTACTCCTACATGGCCGTGCTGGTGCCCATCTTCTTGCTGACAGACTACCTGCGCTACAAGCCAGTGCTGGTGCTGCAGAGCCTGAGCCATATCTCCATCTGGCTGCTGCTGGTGTTTGGCACCTCTATCCTGGCCATGCAGCTGATGGAGTTCTTCTATGGTGTCACCATGGCCGCCCGCATCGCCTACTCCTCCTACATCTTCTCCCTTGTCACCCCATCCCGCTATCAGCGTATGGCCAGCTACTCCCGCTCCTCTGTTCTCCTAGGCGTCTTCACCAGCTCCATGCTGGGCCAGCTCTGTGTCACCCTGGGTGACGTCTCCTTCCTCACCCTCAACTATGTTTCATTGGGCTTCGTCAGCTTTGGCCTCATCCTCACCCTCTTCCTCGAGCGTCCCCGGCGTAGCCTGTTCTTCAACCGTCCCAAAGGGGCTGGAGATGGGGCTGCACCTGATGAACTGGACAAGATGGCCGAGGGGGACAGCGGCAGCAGGAGAGGGGACTGGCGAGAGGCAGCACTCTGCCGTATGCTGCGGGAAGTGGGAACTCTGATCACGCAACCCCAGCTCCGTCTCTGGTCTTTGTGGTGGGTCTTCAACTCAGCTGGTTACTACTTGATGCTGTACTACGTGCAGATCCTCTGGAACGAGATCTACCCTGCCATGGACAACTGCCGAGTGTACAATGGAGGAGTGGATGCTGCCTCCACACTGCTGGGTATGGTCACCTGGGTGAGAGACACCAAGGATGCGGGGAGACACCCCCATCCTGCTGTGGTCCCAGGAATGGATAGGGACACCAGGATGTAGACGGAGATTCCCCATTCATCTGCGTCCCCGAGATTTTCAGTCCTTACAGCATTTTGGGGAATGCATGGGTGGTTTTGTAATGCTGATGGGATGAGATAAGATGACCATCACTAGGTTGGGGGATGTAAGGTGCTGCCATCCTGGTGAGATGCTCACAGGATCCTGCATCCCCTCTTCAGGGGCTGGTGCCTCCTTCGCAGCTGGCTATGTGAAGATCCGCTGGACGCTGTGGTCGGAGCTGGTGATCGGGGTGGTGACAGCTTTCCAGGCGGGGCTGCTCCTGCTCATGACCACCACCAGCAACATCTGGCTGTGCTATGCTGCCTACGTCCTCTTCCGTGGCTCCTACCAGTTTCTGGTGCCCATTGCCATGTGCGTGATGCCCCTGCAGACCTCCCACCCCAGCAGCCCAGCTGGTGGCATGGGTTCACTGGTGCCCCCTTCTCTCCCAGTTTCCAGATTGCTACTTCACTCTCCAAAGAGCTCTGTGCGCTGGTCTTTGGGGTCAACACTTTCTTCTCCACTGTGCTGAAGACCATCATCACCATCATTGTGGCTGACAAGAGGGGCTTGGGCTTGTCCGTGCATCCCCAGGTAAGGATGAGGGGCACCTGGGATGGAGGTGGTCCCCTAATGGTGTGGGATGAAGGGAGGGCTGCAAGTGTTGTTCTCTCCTTGTCCCTCGCAGTTTTATGTGTATTTCGGCTACTTCACACTGCTGGCAGTGGCCTACCTGCTGGCGGCTGCCGTCGTGGGCATCCGGCACAGACACCACAAGCAGCCAGCAGAGCTGGCCTTGTCCAAGGAGCCGTGTCCGCTCCCTGCCGACACACAGGCACAGGAGAGGAGCCTGGAGGACGGTGCTGTGTGAGCCTGAGCACTGGCACAATCACTGCCGAGGCCGGGTCTCTGTTCTTTATGTGGATATTGCCGTCGCCATGTGCTCAGTCTCCTGTCCCATCACCAGTTCTCAGTGCTGGCCCAATGAAGACGTAACCTTCTGGGACTCGTTTTCTGCTCCATGGGGGCGGGGTTGTGCCCCCTGCCCCAGCCACAAACACAAGCAGAGCAGGGACAGGATGCCCACCGCTGCCACCGCCAGGTGCCGCACATGGGTATGGATGGGTCCTGGGGTCCCAGTCACCAGCTCCCCATCGTTGCTCGGAGCCAGGCTACAAGAGGATAACATTTCTTTATTCAGTGCCTTTAGAAAATGGTTGATGGGACACAACCAACACACACACACACAAAATAATAAAAAGATCTACAGGCTTTAAATTGCATCAATTACAAAAAATACAGTAGACTGTAAGAAATAGAGACCTTGTGACTCGCACAGCTTTTATGGTAATAATTTCCATACAATAATAAAAAGCTAGTTACAGTTATCTTTTTTTTTTCTTTCTTTTTTCTTAGCACCTTGGATTTGCCCACAGCAATTCAAACCACCTTTGCTGCTCCTTGGCCCTTAGAGTGCAGCAGAGGTGGCCCGGGAAGGAGGGTGATGGCAGCGCCTGCCCTTGGTACCACACGTACTTAACACGCACAGACCAAGGGCATACCTGGCCCCTTGTCAGGGCCACCCCATTGCCCTGGTCCCTGCACTGGCCTGGGTGTGGCTGTACCCAGGGTGTAAGGGCATGGCTGGGGGGCCTGAGGGTGTGCAGAGGGACTGAAGGGGACCAGACACGCCCACCTTGCCCCCAGCAGTGCTTGCAAGCTGCTGTCTGGGAGGTGGAAGTGAAGCTGAAGATGGGGGACTGGGTGGGCTGGTCCTTACCTGGGGAGGATGGACAGCATCTGGAAGGAGCCCTGGCGCTGCCATGGGACAGTCTGTTGATTGGGTGGGATGCCAGGGTTTTGGATGAAAAAGGCCCTGTAGCCCCAGCAGTGAAGGTTTGAGTCCAACCCTGAGGTCCTGGTGAGGACAGTGTGGGGCTGGGGGTGGGGTCAGGTCACGGGAACTCCCACAGGCTTTCCAGGAGGGCATACCACAGACAGCGCTGAAATCTCCCTGCAGAGCATCCTCCTGCCCAGCCACCCTGGGAAGAGCATCTGAGCAGATGGGGGACCCAAGCTGAAGTGGTTAAATATTAGGAGTTAGAAGAGAAGAGGAGCAAGAGGAGAAGTAAGGCAGCTTTCCCACTGCTGCCCTGCCCCAGGTGGGACACGAGCCCCTGCCGACCCAGGGCAGGGGTGATGGTGAGACTCTTTGGCTTCAGGTCTGTGAGGAAAAATATCCTGCAGGGTGAGGTCAGGCACATGGTGGGGGCTGAGGACTCGAGGGATGCCAGGGTGCAGGCTGGCCCGACCCTCCCAGGGGAGATGTGGGATACCCAGGGGATGGGAAGGTGTCATTTTCTGGCAGCAGTCATGAAGCTGTTCTCGATGCAGAGGACGATGAAGTTTTGCTGGCAGCTGCTGGCCACCTGCTCCAGCAGCTTGCCAGAGGCCAGTGAGGAAGCCTGGCCAGTGGCAGCATGCTTGTCCGTCCGCCACGTCTCGCAGTAGCTCTCGGGCAAGCGACGGCCCTTGGCATCTGAGCCGTGCCAGACACTCTTCTGTGGCCTAGAAAGAAGAGAGGTGGTGGGGCTGCTGCTGCACACATCAGGTGCAGACCCTCTCTCCATCACTTGATCCCGCACTCACCAGCCAGCATCCCGCAGGACATCTCGGCCATCAAAGGAGAGGATGCGGGCACCAGCTCGCAATGGGGCACCACTGCCCGTGAAAAGGGCTTCCCAGTTAGCGAAGAGCACTTCATCCTGATAGGGATGGTGGGAAAAAATGGAGTGTCAGCCCGACCTGACACAGGAACACCGCAGGAGCTCTGAGCCTCAGCAGCCTCCAGGGAGGGCATTCTCCACTGTTACTGTCAGGGGGTTGGATAGGGGGGTTGGGATGCTCTGCATCCCTCAGAGGATTGTTGAGAAGGGGGTGTGTGACCGGTTTAGGCTGTGCCTTTAAGAAAGGGAAAACGGGGAAAGGGTGTGGGACACAAACGTACCCGGAGGTTGACGATGGGCACAGCAGTACGGTCGGCCCTGCGCACAATGCTGTAGAGGTCCTGCAGGCGGGAGGAGAGGAAGGCGCGGAAGGTGCCAGCCAGCCCGACCTGCCGGGCTTGCTGGAAGCACTGGAAATCAGCACCTCGGATGCCACGCATGCCGCCGCTCAGCGGGGCATTCAGCGCCACCAGGTGAAGCTGCCGAGAGAGGACAACCGATCTTGAGGGACACGGCTTTGACCTTCATCCTCCCCAGCCCTCAGTCAGCAGGTGGCACTCACGGCAGGCTGGAAGTCCTGGTGCACGTGGGCAGCCACAGGGGCCGGATCCGGCCGGCGGTGGATGTAGTAGCTGTTGAGGAGCTCGTGCTGGTGGTGGAGCAAGGGTTGCTCGGGCAGGTGGTGCTGGTTGGCCACCACCTCATCCCCCCGCCAGGGCCGGGCGGTGGGTGGGGGGACATGGTTGCGGAGAGGATGCAGGGGTCCATGGGGCTGGAGTGGGGGCTGGGGGCCGGCGTAGTGGACACTGGGCAGCTTGTCATACACCTCGTTGTCCTGGGGAGGGAGTGGGAGCCAGAATGAGGGTTGATGCTGCTCTGGGTGGGAATAGGGATGAGGATGGATATGGAAATGGAGATGGTTGGGAATGAGATGGAGATAGCAATGAAGATGTGTGAAGATGGGGGATGGTTGGGGATGGGGTGAAGATGGATGAGGATGAAGGACAGGGATGGAGGATGGAGATGGGAATGGGGGACAGGGGACTCACCAAAGCTGAACTGGGGATCAGAGTGTGCTCCTCCAGCTGCAAGGACATGGCACGTCAGATCCCGGCTGCCCCCTCTGCTCTTCCTCATGCACGGGTAGCAGGGACTCCCCAGGCATTGCCAGAAGACACCACCAAAACCCCAGGGCCACACATTCTGCGCTCCCCTAGAGCCAGGTGACGGCAAGCCAAGGTGGGGTGCCCCTCCAGCCCCACTCACCAGCACTCGTCGGAAGCCCCCACGCAGGCGAACGTAGAGCTCCTGCCGGTCGGTCAGAAAGACGAGGCTGCCCTCAGGCAGCTCCTGCGCAGCACTCAGCATTGCCTGGTAGGTCGGCAGGACACGCAGCTGCGGGCACAGCCCGGGGGGTGGCTCAGGGCTCGGCTGGCTAGCCTGCGGGCAACCCCTTGCCCAGAGCCTTGACTCACCCCCAAAGACATCTCACTGGTGCCTGGTGGTCCAGGGGGTCCCGGTGGTCCAGGGGGTCCAGGGATACTGATAGCTGGGCAATGAAGAAAGGTGAAATGGAGAGGGCTGCAGCTCAGGGAGGGATGCAGGGCTGGCACTAAGGGGTGTAAAGAGGATGGAGAGGAGGGATGAAGGATGGGCAGGGAGGGATGCACTGAGGCAGCTACTCACCTTGTCTGTGGGGACCTGGAAAGGAGGGTGGACCTGGGGGGCCGGGAGGGCCTGGGGGTCCCTGTCGTCCCTCATATCCAATACCAGGGGGCCCCTGAGGTCCAGGAGGCCCTGGTGGCCCAACAATACTATCCCCCTTGGGACCCTAGGCAGTGCAAGAGAACAATCCTAGAGCAAAGCACGCAGGGATGCTGCTCCCTCATGTTCCCCTCATCCCCTGCAGTGTGGAGTACTCACCGGCAGCCCGGGGTAGCCCTGGGGCCCTGGAGGCCCTGGTAGCCCAGGGACGCTGGGACTGTAGAGGGACGTGCTGCCTGGCTCACCCTTCTCACCCTTGGGACCTGCATCACCCTTGTCACCCTGCAGAATGGCACAGCCTTAGGGTATGTGACTGCTGCATAGCCCAGTAACCCAAACTGTGCCAGGTACCAGCCCTGTGAGCCACTGCTGGCAGGCAAAGCGCTTACCCGCAGGTTGGCACTGAAGAGACTCAGGTCGTAGGGGAAGTGGCCTACAAAGAGAAAGAGGAGGGGCGAGGAGAGCCAGGTGGGCACAAGCCACTCCCTGCCCACCTCTGCCTGCAGGGACAGGTCACCTACCTGGAGGCCCTGGGGCTCCAGCATCACCTTTCTCTCCTTTTTGTCCTGAAAACTGTTGGAAACCTGTGGGAAACAGCAGAAAAATGCCATCTTGGCTCTTCAGCACCCCAGCCCCAGCTCTTACAGAAAGGGTCTTGCCAGAGGTTCCCAAAATGCCCCAAGGAGCTGGGAAAGGGACATCCCCTTACCAGGGAAGGCTGGCAGTGCAGGATGGCCAGAGTCGCTGAAGGCCTGAAGTGATGCAAAGGAAGTGGATGCAGAAACAGCAGCATCCTTGGGGTCCTCCCCTTAGTATGATGCTGATAACATCCCCAAGCGCCAGCCTTGGCCAAATGCCACCAGCGCATCCCCTAGCCAGGCAGGAGATACTAGGGAGAGTCAGTCACCAGCCCTTAGCAATCCCGTCGCAATGACCCTGCCATTACTTACATTGCTGTTGTCATAAACTATGCTGCCAGGTGGTCCAGGGGGCCCTGGGGGCCCTGGAGGTCCTGGGGGACCCTGTGGGGGAAGAGAAGATGTGTCAGAGTCCTGTAAAGTGGACAGTCCCTGTCAGGGTACAGCAGGGACATGTCCTGCACCAGAAGGGCAGCCAGTCTCTAAAAGCAGGAGACATGCTCTTTGCTAAAGGGATTGTGGTCCCCAGGGAGACCCTTGGGGTGTGCCCCCAGCTCTGGGGCCCAGCAGCTGGGGGTTGCTGCAGCAGTGCTCACCCGCAAGCCCAGGATGCTGCTGACATCTGCTGGGTCACCCTTCTCACCCTTCAGCCCGTTCATGCCAGGACGTCCCTGTGGATGAGCAGCACAGATAAGCCCTTGTCCCCATCCCCCTGCCAACACCAGGGTGACATCCCAGTGTCACCTTTGACAACCTAGCATCACCTCTGGCACCCTAGCGTCACCCTGCCCCTTGGGGACACTATAGGGTTTGGGGTTCTGGAAGTGCAAGATATGCAAATAGGGTGGGAGAATGTGGTGGAGGAGGTGTTGGGCAAGGGCACAAACAAACCAGGACCAGGTCTTACGGGTCTGCCTGGAAAGCCGATCTCTCCCTTTGTCCCTGCTCGTCCCTGGGGACCCTGGAGGGGAGAGAAGATGAAGACAAGGGTGCTCAGAGCAGGGACACCCCTTGTTCCCCTCTGCCCTGGATTAGCTCCATGGGATACAAGAAGGATGGTGATGGTGACTTACAGAAGGTCCCACTGGTCCCCGCAGCCCTGGCTCCCCCTGTGGACAGCAGAGAGGGAAAGGACACCATCACTGGGACTATCAACATTCGTTGCATGAAGACATGCCCCCATTCCTGCAGTGCACCCACCTTTTCTCCTTTCACCTTTGCAGAGACCACAGTCCCATCGGGACTGATGATGACACCAGGCTCCCCCTTCTCTCCCTGCAAGAGAGCAGGATGTGTGAGGGGAGATGGGAAGGACCAGGCTCCCTCCCGTACCAGGGGTGGTGTCACCACTGGGACCTGGTGGCCACGTAGGATGGGGGACCAGGAGTGTGACCGCCTCGTGGGGAGAAGGTGGCCTGGAGCAGTTACCTTCAACCCTGGAGGACCCTGGGGTCCAGATGACCCTTGGTCTCCTTTTGGTCCCATCGGGCCCTGCAGGGAGGAGCAGAGCCCACATCAGCCCTGATCTACCAAAGGCAGATCACAAACCCCTTCCACCATCACCACTGTGCTGACACTGCTGCAGCAAAGCACAGCAGGACCGGCAATCAGAGGTTTCACCAAAGCCTGCATGGAGCTTTCACTGGGGCCACCCCTGTGGTCCCCAGCTCTGCCACCAACTCACCGGCAAGCCAGCATGACCTGGTCTGCCCTGCAGAGAGAAGCAGAATTGCTTGTAACAGCAAGCCCCCTTTCCCAATCAATTAGGTGCTCTCCTGGCACTGCTAAGGAGTGGGCAGGAGTGGTGGGGGGATACTCACCTCTAAACCAGGTAAGGCCACCAAAGATTTCTGGAAAAAGAGACAAAATGAGGTTTCTCATTCTGGTCTTTTCTCTGACAAGGTTAGAGCCCCTGGAGAGTTCTCCCTCAGTCCCCCCACATGATAGGTGCTAGGCAGACCCCTTTCCCCATCCCCCTCAATTTTAGCTTCCCCTAACTGTTGTGAAGCTGGGCTCCAGCACTTACATCTTCGCTGGAGACAGTGATGACCTGTCCAGGGGGACCAGGTGGACCAGGGGGCCGGGTAGCCCCACACCATCTTGGCCTTTTTCACCCTGGAAGACACAAGTCATCAGCCCCAGGGCCACCACTGGTGGTCTCTGTCCCCAGCCCAGTGGCACCTACCTTCTCACCAGGGCTGCCTCTATCACCTTTGGGTCCCTGGAAGGAGAAGCAGGCAGGTGAGCTTTGCATTTAGCACTATGCACAACCGGACCCTGGCTCACAAGTGGAGACCCCCCCTCCTGCCTGCAGATTGGCAAAATCTTTCAGGCCACCCCCTCTGCCTGCAAGGTCTGGGCAGCAAGCCAGCTCGGGAGGAGGTGGTGGCAATGAGCCATGTGGCAAGCTGATAGGGACAGGGTCACAAGTAGTGTGGGCACATCTGGCACACAGTGAACTGGGTCCCAGAGCACAGGAACAGCCAAAGGCATTAGAGGGAATGAATTTCAGCTGCTACAAGTGGCCCTGCAGTGATCAAAGGTGCCCTGCCTGGAGTGAGGGGGCTCCCGGAAAGGGAGAGCTGATGCTCCTACCTGCGGGCCAGGGAAGCCCTCCAGGCCAGGGCGGCCGTCCACGCCAGGCACACCAGCGTTTCCCTGCAATGAGGAGAGGGAAAGGGCAAGATGCAGGATGGAACACTCCTCTGCCAGTCCTAGGCTGGGGAGCACAGGGGCCTTGCCCAGTGCCCTACAAATCCAGGTGCTCACACATCAACCATCCCAGTCTCCCAGCACTCCTACCTTCATTCCAGGCAAGCCAGGCTGCCCGGGACTGCCAACCTCCCCTGCAAAGAAAGAGGTGTCAAAGAAGGAGCATCCCCATAAGCTGCCCGTGGGCATCTTGCAAGAATGGAACTAGCTAGGCTCCAGCACTGAAAAGGTGTTTAAAGCGCTCCTCACCTTCACCCCTGGTAGTCCTGGCACTCCCTGCAAGCAACAAGTGGGCCATGAGCGTTAGGTGACTGGAAGAGACATGATGGCAGGGGATGCCCCAGGAAGCCCAGGATGGAGGGGAGGGGACAAGAGTAGAGTTACCTGTGGTCCTTCAGGCCCGCGTTGTCCAGGTGAGCCGACGGTGAAGGGTAGCCCAGATCCCTCCATGTCGCTCTAGGTGGGGAGAGAAAAGGAGCTCAACCACACCTGCCCCTGCTCCAGCTCATCTTCCTCCCCCATCACAGGGGTAGTCACTTACAAATCCAGCCTCATAGCCTGGCCCCGGAGGTCCTGGGGGCCCTGGCTGCCCACGGGGTCCAATGGGCCCAGGCAGACCAGCTAAGCCAGTTTCTCCTGGGGCTCCTGGTGGTCCCATTTCTCCCTTGCTGCCCTGTGATGGAGACAAGAAAAACAAAGGGACAGATGATACCAGGTGAAAACAGTCCCTTCCTGGAGACTGCAGGTGGGAGGCAGTGTGTCCTCTCCCACATCCCCAAAGTGCCCCATGGAACAGGATGCAGATGCTCCCCTCTCTGGGGCTTTCCAGGAAGGGGCATCCCTTCTCCCAGCTGTCCTCGGGTGGCACTGGCTCCGAATGCAATGTGCACAATGGCCACCAGAGGCTCCTCTAGAATCATACATGCACTTTTTTTTTTTTTTTTTTTTTTTTTTTTTGCACATGCAGCAACGCTGCAGCAGAGCTCAGTGCTGATGGGGAACACTTGCAGACACCACTGTGCTTTGCTACAGGGTCTCTGAGCAACAGGATAGGTCCTTATGCCCACTGCCACCCTACCTCCCTCTTTGGTCCTGGCAGCACTAAGAAAACTTAATTCTTGAGGTTCTTGCCCCAAGCTCAGGCTGAGGTGGATGGAGCATTCCCAAGGAGCATCCTTAGGATTCATCCAGATCCCAGTAACTCCTCTTCTATGCTTCAAAATACTCCACTCAGCTTTCCTGCCCACTCCCCAGGAACAGGTTGGCCAGAGGTGGTAGATGCCCCATCTCTGGAAACATTCCAGGTTGGGCTGGATGGGGCTCTAAGCAAGCTGATCTAGGTGGAAGATGTCCCTGCTCACTGCATGGGCGTTGAACTAGATGACATTTAAAGGTCCCTTCCTACCCAAAATGTACTATGATTCTTGAGGTGGCAGCACTCAGAACAAAGCCAAGCAAGGTGGTAGGAGCTTAGCAGGCATTCTGTGGCTGGTCATCAGCTACATGAACCAAGCTGCAGCATGGCTCTGCTCTGGGAGGAACTCAAAATACCACCATTTGCCTCAGCACTTTGGTGTGAGGTGGCCTCCCCAGGCAGCATTCCTGCATCTGGTCTGCAATGTACATGGGACTCTTTGGCAAGAAACCCATTCTAAGCACAGTACCTTGGGTCCTGGTGCACCAGGGAGGCCAAGGTCGCCCACGTCACCCTGTGGGGGGAGGAAAAGAGGGTGTGAAGCTGCTCAGGCAAGAGCAGGTTGGTGCTCCCCAGCCCTGGGCTGGAGGGAGCTGTGACCTCCCAGAGATGTTCCAGGGGTGCTGTGACATGCTCCTGCAGGATTTGGGATAGGGGACACTCACCCGCTCTCCTTTGGGCCCTGGCTGCCCAGGTGTTCCGTCTCTTCCAGGAGGACCTGGAAGACCCTGCAAGATGCCCAGGAGCTGGCTCCAGCACATGGAAACTCTGTGGGGCTGGCAGGTATCAAGCCCCCCACTGCCACAGGAGGAACTTACAGCACCACCACTATGGGGTGACCCTGGGATCACTTCCCTTGGCCACTTCATACACCTACCGCTGGCCCCGGTGGTCCAGGGATCCCATCCCTGCCTGGCAGCCCTGGTGGTCCTGGCAGGTCTGTGCGGTTCATCCCAAATCGTCCTGGCTCACCTGGCAAACCAGGCACACCTGGTGGTCCTGGGGGACCAGGTGGCCCTCGTGGACCCTAGAAGAGAAGGAGAGGACAATGGCTGAGTGTGTGCCCTGACTCCTTGCCTGCAGGACAGGCACTCACCCACACTCACCCGCAGGGTCTCCAGTTCGCCAGTGAAGCCAGAACCCTCCATGTCGATGAAGGTCTAGGTGGGGAAGTGCAAGAGCGATGTCAGGCATCAATAGTAATGGTCAGAGTTCCTAGAGGTGTGGGGATGCTGCCTGGGGGCTGGTGGCAGCATCCCAGATCTTTGTGGCTTGATGGACTCCATGTCCCCTCCAAATCACTTTTTTCCAGGGGGTACCCACCAGCTTGTCATGCTTGAAGGAGGGTCCTGGGGTCCTGGGGGTCCAGGAGGTCCAGGGGGTCCCCTTGGCCCCATGCCTGGGTCACCCTGGCATAGGGAAGAGAGCAAGGTTTGTGAGAGCAGCCAAGCTGACGACAAGAGAAAGGAGGGGCAGCGTGGTGTAGGCCCCTGCACTGGCACTGTTCCCCACCACTGGCACTCACCTTCTCTCCCTTCAAACCAGGTTCCCCTGGCATCCCAGGGAACCCCTGGGGCCCCATATCACCCTGCAAAGAGAGCAGTAGGGTGTCAGCACGTGGCAAGGCAATGGGGTGGCCACTACCCACCCCCTGCCCCGCAGCCCTCACCACACTTACAGGTTTGCCATCCTCGCCGGGATCACCCTAAGGAGGGCAGAGAGTAGAGGGGTCAGAGTGCTAGCAGGCAGGGGAGAGGGGAGAGGGGAGAGGGGAGAGGGGAGAGGGGAGAGGGGAGAGGGGAGAGGGGAGAGGGGAGAGGGGAGAGGGGAGAGGGGAGAGGGGAGAGGGGAGAGGAGAGGGGAGAGGGGAGAGGGGAGAGGGGAGAGGGGAGAGGGGGAGAGGGGAGAGGGGAGAGGGGAGAGGGGAGAGGGGAGAGGGATCCCTGACGGGTGGGGTGCTTGACTCACAGGCTCGCCATCCCTGCCAGGGGCTCCATCCCTTCCTGGTGGCCCTGGAGGACCGGTGACCTGCTCCACCACGGAGGTATCGCTGTGCCGTGAGAGGGTCCCAGGGGGCCAGGATCACCAGGTTCACCTTTCTGGCCCTTGGAACCAGGGTAGCCAAATCCAGCACTGCCCTGGGGATGGGAGAGGAAGGAAACCAGCATGAGTGGCATGCCCCCAGGAGTGGTAGCCCACACAGGCATGGGTTTGGCCCTGCTCCAACAGCAGTGCTCACCTTAATGCCCAGTTCTCCTTTCTCCCCTGCAGGACAGAAACAAAGAGCAGTGGGTGACAAACATGGACATACCACCAGCCTCCTTGAGTTCTCGAGGTCCACTCTGTCACTCACCTTTTCGCCCTTGACACTGCCTGTCCTCACAATGCCACCAGTCCCCGAGTCCCCTTTCAGGCCACGTTCGCCCTTTTCTCCTTTCTCACCTTTGGGGCCAGTGCCTGAAGGAAGGCAAAAGGGATTTGGTTGTGCCTGGGGACAGCCATCATGCCCCCACTGGTGCGCCCTGAAGCCAGCAAACATGGTGGGGAAGGGAAAAGCTGACAGCATTACCTCCCATGGAGCCCTGTAGTGTCTCCTCTGCTCTGGTCCTCTCAGCTTGCTGTGGGGAGCCTCCACTGGTCCTAGGTCCACTGCCCACCGCCACAGGGGGAGAGGTGACAGGGACAGCATCCACCAGCCCTGGGATACCCTGTGCCAACAAAGGGACACCACAGTGCCATACACCTGATGGCGCCTTCTCAAAAGGGACAGCTGCCAGGACTCCAACAGACATTCTGGGACCTTGACCACAGAGGGCACCCAGACTTCCTGTCCCCAAAGTCTTGGGATCCCACCTCTGACTGCAACATCTGCAGGCACCAACTCACCCCAACTTTCCCCAAGGGTTGGTGTCCACCTCCTGCCCCGCTGCCGAAATCACCTGAGACCTGTGTTCACCAGGGAAGAAGGGGTGAGCCAGGAGCATGGGGCAGCAGCCCTCTAGCCCACCCCACCTGGGCAGTCAGTGCTCACCTCCTCAGCATCGTCATCCTCTTCCTCACACTGGCGCTCAGCTGCCCGTGGGTCCCCCAGCAGCTTCAAATCAGCAATCACCCCCTGGAAGAAAACCACGAGATAGATGGATGCCACAGACGGATGCATGCCACGGACAGAGAGGCGCTGCAAGCCACCCTGCAGTATGGTGTGTCGCTGAGTGCCCCTCCATACTCTTTCACCTGATGCAGAGTGCGGTCCACCCAAGCATCCAGTCATAACCCAGCACAGAAAGGCTTCAACATTGCAAGCCTGGTGCCCAGCATCACCAGCATGGCTCAGCAAGCCAGAGGAAGAGCCACATGCCAGCTCTGGCACCAGGCAGGCTGAGCAGAAGTAGTGGCCAGAATCCAGCCAGCCAGCAATGCTTTTACGGGGAAGTTCATGGCTGTGCTCCTTGTTTTCCCTCTCTGGAGGGCTCCCCAGTCCCAAGGGCTGCTGGCAGGTCCCAGCCCATTGCAATCCTAGTTTTGTATTTCTTAGGCTAATCTGCACTTCCTTGCCATTTATTTGAGTTTTGCAAGCACTGTGCGTGTCCAAGCCGCTTGTTTATTCAAGAAACCACCACAAATTTCTTCCTAAGGATGCTGCCTCCAGACAGAACCCTGCAGCTGAGCTATCACTGCTGCACAGGAGGGCAGCATCCCCGTCTCAGCCGGAAAGAGTGTGCGGGGACCAGCTTGAACTTCATGGCTCTCACGGGGAGTAGGATCCCCCAGCACATCCTCACTGCTGGGACAGCACATGAGGATGCTGCCAGCATGGGGTGCTGACCACCCCTCTGGTCCCAGCAGGGAGGTGCCAGGGATCACAATGGGAAGCAAGCTCTGACAGGGTAGATACATCCTGCTTGGTGTCCCTTCTCTGGGCAAGGCACCTAAAATAATATTTGGGCTCACTTGAAAGCACAGCGCACCATGTCCGGGAAAGAGAGCTGTGCCAGCAAACGGGAGGTTTAAGAAAATAAGAATCAGGGGCAGCTGCAGTTCAGCCAGGCTGGCTGTGACAGTATAACAAGAACACATTCTAAACACATTATTTTATAGATATGCAATAAGCATACCATATTAGGAACATTGTATTTTCATATTCATATATATATATATATATATAAAAAAAAATAAAAAATAAAAAATAAATCTCTTCCACAAGCAAATGCCCCCAGATGGGTTATGACCTCTTCCAGCTGCTCACCCTGGTTACAGCCAGCTCTAATTCATTCCTCTCCTCCCCACTGAGCACCATCAGCAAGCCTGATCTTTGAGAAATGCAACACTCCAGCCTGGCCTTCCTGGTCCTGGGGCTTTGTGGAGGCACCAGAAATAATCCCATTCCAGCCCTGCATTAGAGCATCCCCATGAGGGCTGGTTATGAGGACACCGTGCAGCCTGTTTGCCACAATAAAGGGGCAGCAACTCCATAGGTCTTATCACACACCCAGCTTCAGACAAATCTTCCTGCCAGATCTCAGCTGAGACCCCATTTACAGTAACCTCCTTGATGTAGAATCATAGTTTAGATAGGAAAAGACCTTCTGGATCATATACTGCAAGCATTAACCCAGCACTGCCAGGTCACCACTAAACCATGTCCCTCAGCACCACATCTGCACAACTTTTTAATCCCTCCAGGGATGGAACTTCCACCACTTCCCTGGGCAGCCTATGTCAGGGCTTCACAATCCTTTAGAGGAAGAAATTGTTCCTAATGCCCAACTTAGACCTCTCCTAGTGCAACTTGAGGCCATTTCTTCTTATCGCTTGTTACTTGGGAGAAGAGACCAAGAAATTGGGAGAAGAGATCTATATCTGCTGTCCCAGAGGCTTTATCCCTCCACGTTTCATGCCACTGACACAAAGGCAGCTTGGGAAGAGGTACAGATGCCAGCTGCGACCCCACCAGCAGCCCTCCAGCTGCCTGCAGGCAGCTCATCTTGCCGCTTGACTGAGGGCCAGGTTTTAATCAGCTTGATGCCCTGTTAGTTCCAGATAACATGAGTCAGAGCTGGTCAGAGATGGAAATAACACGAGGCAGTCAGATGCCAAGGAGATATCCAAGCCTGTGCTCCCTGCACCCCTCCTGGCCAGCCAAGGCAAGTCAGCCTCCTTCTGTCCATGGCCAGCTATTCCCTGCGGGAAAACTGGGGGCGGGCAGTGGGATTGGGTGTTTGGCAAGCTCGGGAACATCACCTGCTAGAAAGGCAGGAGCAGTTTGCTCTGCTCTGGGCTGTTGCTTTGCCTTCCAAATGGTGCCAAACCCTCTTCAGATGGGGAGAGGAGTTCTCTGAGGCCGTGACTTAGCCCTGCCAGCATGTTCAAGAGCAAAAAATTGTTCTTCAAGAGACAAAGTTGCTCTTGAGACCTCAAGGGACCAACTTGAATCCCAGTGCAAACCAGTCTCTAGCCTATTAATCATTAACCCCTTCCTGGGAGAGCTTTCCCTGCCTGAAGCCATTTTCACTGGGACTGTGGCAGCACCACTCATCAAGATTATGTTTAAGCTCAGAAACATGCTTTGTCAAGGTCCTTGGGAAAAGCATCACTCCATTCAGCAGAGCTTCTGTTGCTGGACAAACCATGCTCAGCCCAGAAAAAGCCCAGCGGTGCAATCCTGAACTTTCCTCAAGCACCGCGGGGGCTTTCCATGCCCCTTGGCCATTTTCCCCACACTTTCCATAAACCTTATCTAGAACAGAAGTCATGCTCAAGTCATAGGCTGAGCTATCACCTTCTCTTCTTGCTCTCCAAAGACTTCCTATAGATAGTGCCTAGTGTCAGCCAACAAAGATATGCTCTGGCCCAAGCATTTTTTCCAGCTAGGAGAGACGTTTTGCCAGCCAAATCAGCTCCTCCACCACAGGAGTTGGATATTTTTAGCTGTGGAGAGATTCAAAGTGGCTCTACGTGTTTGCTAGAAAAGCTACAGGCAATGGCGGCTGCTGTAGTGCCAGCCCATCTCCCACCACTCCCACCTCTAGAGCTTCGGACAATAAAGTTGGTAGCATCTCAAGCCAACTTTCCCCTTTCATGTCAAGTGTCTCCTTCCCCAGGCTCACACAGAGAACCGAGCCACTGCTTTGTCTTCTAGGCAAAGAGGCTGGGTCAGCAGGCACAGGCCAGCGTCATGTCTATCCTCACCCAGACTTCCTGGAGATGCTTCTTGGGGTGACCTGAGGCCTTACCTGGTATTTATCTGGATCAGCTCCTCCAGCTTGAGCAACAAAGAGCCCGGAGCCCTCTTCCAGCTCCATCTCATCTGGGGAGCGCTCAAAACGGAACCGTTCATACTCCTCACAGTCCAGGTAGAGGACGACTTCATCCTCCTCCACGCTGATGGCCAAACGCGTCCACTGGTTGAGCAAGGTAGGCACAGTGAAGGTGGCTGCCACGTACGAGCTTGGTGAGCCTGGTTCCGTATAGTAGAAGATGATCTGCTGCTTGCCGGCCCGCAGCTCTGAGAGCTTGATGCCCACATAGATGATGCTCTGTGAGGAGTCCGTGATAGCAAAGAGCACGCCAGCTCGTGGGGTGGTGGGCTGGATGTGAAATAGGATGGAAAAGTCCCGGAAGAAAGGGCTTGGCAAGTGGTACCGGGCCACTTGGCCTGTGTTGGCGTTGGGGCCAAAGACATAGCCAGGGTTATTGTCAGGGCCATAAATTTTGAGGATTTCCTCTGGGGAGGGTCTCCAATTAGCTCCAGGAGGCTGACCTCAGTGCTCAGGTTCTCTGCAAGAGGAAGGGAAAGGGGATGGTCACAAGTGGCCCAGTGAAGGTGGTCACTCTTAACAAGGTGCCTTGGGAAGACATTACCGCCCATGCCTCTCCCAAATGCTGCTCTTCAACAAAATCCTCTGCTTGCCCTCCCTGGGCCCTGGGATTTTTCTTTAGGCTGTGCATTGGTCAAGAAAGCAACTCTCCTCAAGCTGCTCCCACTCCCCAAATGCCACCCATTCCCTGCTGCTAGCCCTCCAACCATAGCTGGGACATCACTAAGATGGGACAAAACCAAAGGGATCCTGCCCATGGTAGCAACATGCCTGTGCAGGCAGCAGGGAGTGCAGCTGGAGCACTGGGATGCTGAAAAAACAGATAGCTGCGAGGCAGCCTGCTGCTTCCATACTCACTACGGGGTCATGGTGACACCCCACTTCATCATTTGACACATGCACGTGGTCACCCCAGCTGGGAATAAATCAGAGCCATCCTCTTGCAACACCATGGGAATGAGGCTCAAGCCAGCGGACACCATTAGCCTCCCAGGATGATCTCAATTTGGATCTTGCCTCCTCTTCCAACTCCTTTTTCTGAAGGCACTTGGGGAAGTTCTGCTCAGGATGGGCTCTCCTACCCGACGCAGCTGAACATCTGGCCGAGGCGAGAGGGCTCCCTGTACGCCAGCTCCCGTTGTTTTGGCAGCAGGCACATCCTCATCGCCCACACACCGGGAGCTGGATTCCTCCCCTCCTATGTCAACTGCTCGGGCGGGTGCCAACTTGGTGGGAGCGAGCACGTTGGGTGCTTTTTAACTCCATGTTTCCTGGGAGGGAGGAATCCCAGCCACCCCAGATCTGAAACAGTCAAGACCTCCGCACCAGGAACGGATGCTTGGTGCTGATTTTAGCCCTATCTGATGCCAGGAGCAGGAGCTGAGACAACTGATGACCCCAGCTCCAGCCCTGGTGTTTCACATGACCAGCGGTGGAGTATTAGAGGTGTGCTGAGCCCAGGAGGACCAGCCAGGAACCTCCACCCTGCTCTGGAGCCAGGCATTGTCCTTCGGAGCTCTTGAAAAAAATAAGAAGAGGGGAAAAAACTGTAAAAAGACAGAAGAAAGCAGCCCAGCCTTGCCCTGCCTGGGAGGAAAACACACCTCTTGGGGTGGTGGGAGGAGATGAAAACCTGAGTGTCTCTTTCAAAGTCTGAGGGTACCTGCACACACAGAGCATCCCCAGACTCCCCCAGCTGCTGAGCCCCAATGCCAGTGCCAGCCCAGTAGCATGGACCCTGGCAGCAGGGACATTAAAAATGTCACCGATTAGAGGTGGGGACAAGTTTTCCCTCTTCTGGACCCTCTGATACTCTCCTGAGCCTGCTGCTCTGAAACGACTCTGTATCCACCCTGCTCCCCCAAGCCCCTCCCAAGCTTGGCATCCCAAAACTGACCACCTGGCTGGGAGGAAACCACCCTCCTGATCCTGTACGAGCTCTAACTCCCTCATCTGCCCTGCACCATGATCCAGCTTCCCCATGAGACAATCCCAGCCCACTCAGAGGGGAAGGGCTCAGTGCAGTCCCTCTGCCCCTCATGCAGGGACCTACAGGTCCTGGCATCCAGCATCCTTAAAAGTCCAGCATCCTTTTGAGTCCAGAATCCTTTCATGCCCAGATGTGTGCAGCCCTACACCAGAAATGATGAAGGAAGCAAGCAGGAATACCCTGGATCTGCAGCAAGCCCAAGCCTGGCACACACCATTGAGACACCCCCTTCTCAGGCACCTCACAAGCTCACAGCTGCTGCCCCATCCACAGCCCTGTCATCCCCAGCCACCCTGCAGTAGGTGGTTGCAGCCAAGCTGACTGCAAATGCCAGGATGCGGGGATGGAGCTTATCTTGGGCTGGAGGAAATCAAATTCACAATAGCTTTAAGGGAAGAGGAAACCAGAGTTTTCTCCTGGGGGTCTGCACGGGTGTAAGAGCCTGCACTGCAATTTCTGCAGTCAGACAAGGCACTTTCTGCCCCTGGGGCTTGGGGTGATACAGAACAGGCTGAAAGAGGCTTTTGTTAATTTACAGCCACACTCTCCCTTGGTGTTTCAGTTAGCTTTGAGATCTCCACTCCTCTCCAAACATGCCACTCAGCCCCAAGCGTGGGGTGGGAGCTGGGTGCTGGTGTTTCCACAAGCAAATGGGGACATGTCCTTCCCCTGTGCAAAGTGTACAGCAGGTGGAGGCCAAGGCTGTGAAGCTTGATAGGGCCTGGGGAGTAGAGAGGTGGCAAGGAGGGATCCCTTCAAAGAGCTGCTCTCTGTAGAAGCCAAGTGCCCCTTGTCAACCACAAACTTTTCAGACCATGCCTGCTTTTTCCAAAGGGCAGTGACCAAATACTGCACCTTGCTCCTCCCTGTAGCAAACCAGCAGCACCCACCACAGAGCACAGAGAACCAGAGATTTCAGGGTTTTAGATGGCTGCTGTCACAGGATGGCTGCAGGGATGCTTCTGGCTGCAGTGACCCAGCCATTTGCTCCTGTTGCCATTAGAAAGGCTCCAGGAATGCTCCAAACCACCTTCCTGCTCTGCCATGACTTTCCTAGCTGGTCCAAGCCAGGTCTGCCAGCGTAGCCCCATGCAAATCATGCCAGCTCGGTTGCAGGGGATCCCCGGTACACAGGAGCATCTCAAGTCATTCCCAGGGGTGCACCGCAGCCCCCACGTCCTCCACCCATTCCTGATGCTGCCCATTCGCGAGCATGTGCCTCCCTCGGAGTATCCCCATGATTCCATTTCCCTCCTTCCCAGGGCTGGCCCATGAACAGAGCTGCTTTGATGCCGAGGGGACCATGTGTGTGACCCTTGTCTGCCAGCCCCCAGTGAATTGCCCCTCTGACAGCAGCGGGTGTATTGCCACTCCTGGGCAGCAGCCCCAGGCCATCACTTGAGTGTGGAGGGGGCCAGCCAGGAACACAGCCTCATTCAGAGCGTTCAGCAAGGGCAGCAGTGAGCTCCCACTCCTACTTTCATCTCAAACTGCATTCTTGCTCTTGCACCCCAATGGGCATTTCTCCGAGAGCCAGTTTCCCCCCTGCTCCCATCCTTCCATGCCTCTGGTGAAGAAGCACATTTCAGTCCCCAGTTCACATGCATAAAGGTCACAACCACCTAATGATGAAGCTGGAGAAGTAACCTCTCCCACCTGCCAAGCATGGGGGGATCAAACATTAGCTGTTGGGTAAATCATTAACCCCAAGGCAAAGAGCCACTCTGGGAGAGGGGAGTGTGTGGATGCAGCCAAGGGTCACCTTGAAGGTACTGCCATGTCCCCATTTGCTGCTAGCATTGTGCAGTTGCAGAGTCCTGGTCCTTTCTTTGTCAGTGCAGGGAGCTGCCAGCTCTGCAAGCACCCTGCTCCTGGCACAGACACCCCAAAGCTCTTTGCTGTGCACTCTAGCAGCTGCAAACCGTCCCTGAATGCCAGCACAATGTGTTTGGGGAGCACCTCTTGTCCTGGCCACCAGTGAATTTTGTCTTTTAAGATGGCTGCTATGTTTCACCAAATATGAAACAGCCCAAGGAGGGAATGGTGATGCTCAGCCTTGGGGAGGGAGCCTTGCAAAAGAAGCCAGGGCTGGACAGAAAGCAATACTGGACTAAGGAGCATCCCATGGGGACAAAGCAGAAGCATTCTTCTGCACCTAAAAACCTGGGGGAGTTTAGGAGGGAAAGGGGAAGACACACACACAAACACGTGACATCACCCAGCCACATTACCTGCAGAAGCATTAATAAAGACACAAGAATGCCCATCGTCCTCCTTGGGGAGAGCATCACAAGGCAGAGGCAGGTGCCCGCCAGCCAAGTGCATCCAACACAGGTCTCTGACGGCCTCGCAGAAGCCCTGGCATGGTGGGGGGGTTATGGGGACCACAGCACTACACCCAGGGAGCAGGAGCAAGCAGAGAAACCACTCCACGTAGCGATGGCACCGCGATTCAAGCAGCCCCTCCCACTCATGCAAAGCTGCCCAAATTTCCACCTCGCTGCTGTGGTGGAGGTAATTTGGTAATCTGAAATGGTCAGTGCCCAGCACGCTGCAGAAGGGCAGGCGGGTCGGGACGGGAAGGCAATGGCCGGCTGGTGGCAACAGTCCAGGATAGGATGGGAGCCCTGTGCCACCACCACCATAGAGTCGCGCAGCAGCGGTTAGTAAATCAAATTTGAGAGGACTGGAGTTATCAGCAAGAGGAGGATCCACACCATTATCTGCCCTCCTGTCAGGCAAAGGAGGGCTCCGACTCCCATTTGTGCCAGCTACCACCAGCCCTGGGCGGCCGGTGCCATGCCACAGCTTTGGCCGGTTGGGAAATGCTCCGTGGCGATGTCGGGGCAGCTGCGCCATGGGGTCCCAGGATGGCACCACCTGCTCACGGGAACTGCCACCTGATGAGAAAGGAAAAGGGGCACTACCTGGCCGGGGACCCGCTGGTCTCTGCAAGGACACCTCTGTCCCCATCACCACGGGGGTCCCCGTTCCCAGGAGCTGCAGGTCCTCGGTGTTCCTCATCCCCAGGAGCTGTAGGTCCTTAGTGGTCTCCAACTCCAGAAGCTGAGGGTCCTTTGTGGTCCCCATCCCCAGGAGCTGTGGGTCCTTGGTGGTCCCTGTCCCCAGGAGCTGCAGGTCCTCAATGGTCCCTAACCCCAGGAGCTGTGGGTCCTCTGTGGTCCCTGTCCCCAGGAGCTCCGAGTCCTTAGCAGCCCCTGTCCCCAGGAGCTGCAGGTCCTCAGTGGTCCCTGACCCCAGGAGCTGTGGGTCCTTGGTGGTCTCTGTCCCCAGGAGCTGCAGGTCCTCAGCGGTCCCTGACCCCAGGAGCTGTGAGTCCTTGGTGGTCCCTGTCCCCAGGAGCTGCAGGTCCTCAGCGGTCCCTGACCCCAGGAGCTGTGGGTCCTTGGTGGTCACTGCCTCCAGGAGTTGTGGGCTCTCAGTGGAGCTGCTGGCTGAATCCTGGCCAGGGGCAGGTGACATGCTGTGGGGAGGAGTGATGCTGGGCCATGACATGCTCTCCACCAGCCTCGTGGCATTCCTGTCCCACTGTGTGGCATTTTCAGTTGTGGTCTCCTTGCTTGCAGGTTCTGCTGTACCAGTATCCGGCTCCTGGTACTGTGGGGTGGTGACTTCTCCCATCATTTTGCCACCCGACATTCCTGGGGACACACTGGGGGCAGGAGCTGCCGCAGAGGAGAGCGATTCCAGCACCGTGGTTCTCTCACCAGGTGCTGCTGGGCTTTTCGTGGTCTTCACACTGCCCCAAATCCAGTCCAGGAACTGTGCTTCAGAGGAGGAGAAGCAGCAAACCAGAAGGAGCAGAAAGCCGAAGTGAAGTGGGGCCATTAGGAACGGAAAACGAGCCCTGTTGCTTCGGAGAGCCAAATGCAGAGGCCAGAAGAAGGAAAGCAGACAAGAGACAGGAGTTTTGCCCCGGCCAGACTCCCGGAGCACTCACATTGCTCTCTCCTCCCAGGCTCGAGCACGCGACCCTTCAAACTGGAGCGGAGTGGGAGGAGTGGCCCTGCCAAACCCTCCTCTCCTGAGCGCCAGCCTCCCTTGCACCCGGCACAGCCCCCCAAGGACCCAGCCGCCCGGCTGGTGACCCACCTGAGCCCCTCAAAACCTCTGGGAGCCCAGCCAGCCTTCGGATGCACCCTGTTCCCTGTCCCAGCTGCTGCTGACAGCATTTTAACTGCTTCCTGCCCAGAAAATCCTGAATCCTCTCTCCCTGCTCAGTGGCTCTGGTTAAATTACCAGTGTCGAGAGCCAGACAGGGCGGGGTCACACATAGTTAGGGTCCATATGGATGTTCAGTTTAAATGGGACATACAATTCGCCCCGCATTGCAGGACTTGGGGGAAAGGTTATAACCTCAGAGCAAGGCAGAATGAAGAAGGGGAAAAAAATCCCTGAAAACATTTCCAACATTTCCACCATCCGGAAACACAAGTCCACAAAGTCAAGTGCTTTTAAGCCGCTTTCACAGCTCAATTACAGGGCCAGGCACCCTCAGATGCTGTCACAGGATGGTGAGGGGAATGCTCACAATTCTCTCTGCCAGGAACATCACCCACCAGCAACATCTTGAAGCCAGGGGGTCTGGGCAAATGCAACCTTGAAGCTCAGGATGACAATGCCCCCAGGCAGCTGGCACTCTCCCATGTCCCAAAAAGTTCAGTTGCTCTTTGCCTGACCTTAAAATAATTCCCCAAATCCACCTATCTGGTCCATTTTCCTACATCAGCACTGCCCTGCTCTGGAAGTGATGACCCCTGTTCATGGGGACCAACCAGTCATGGTCCCCTATAGCAATGGAGCAGAGCCAGGGCTGCACCACTACTCTGCTCTTGCTGTGACACTGGGCAGGTCACTTTCATGGTTAAAAAAGTGCCCCTGAGAAAGGACATTGATGAAGAGTCGACAATTTTGGCTCCGTCTCACTGGCACTCTGCAGGCCCAGGAAAGCCACGGCCTGTGGTAACATGGTCTGGCAACATGGAACAGAAAGGGAGGCAACTCTCCTGATGCTCCTGTTTCAATGTATTCAGGAAAAGCACTGAAACGAACGCTCAGATGTCTGCTCCACTTTACAGAACATTTCCCACACTACTTTTTAAGTGAAACGAGTGAGTTTTCCCCTTCAAACGCTGGCTGGCACGGCAAGGCTGCCGCTGCTAATAGGCTGCCCCATGACTGATGTTGTTAGGGGTGAATGTTATGGAACACCCCACGACTAATCGAATGTAGGACGTGTTTTTGTCCATATGTCAGAGTTTCCATACAGCCCCCCGAAGCTCATGAACCTGATGAACCATCAACCTGAGGAAAGGAGCCAACCTGCCAATCTGCCCTGGCGTGTTTGGACAGGACCCCACTGCACCCAGCTCTGCTCCCCTGGGGCAAGGGTGCAGCGTCCTGGCAGGGTGTAGACCTCCACATGTACTCAGCAAGTCCGAGAGGGATGCCAGTGACTGCTCCTCTCCCACTGGTGGGGAGGACAGATGGAAAAGCTCAGTGTTCACACAGCCAAACTGTGAGGAGATAAGGGGAGGTGGGGAATGACAGCCTGTAGCAAGGATACAATCCAAGCCCCCTGGAGCCAAGCAGCATACCCAGGGCAGCTCCTGGAGGCAGGGAGGAGCATCACGAGGAGCCTCAATGAGCTGCTTCATCTCAGCCAGGAAGGTTTTGGCGGCGGCACCATGCTGGGGTGCCCCAAGCATGTGCAGACACGATGCCCAGCCGGAAAAAATCCCATTTCTCCCTTCTGGTGGAATTAGGCAGCTTTAAGCAAAGTAGTAATCTTGTGGGACCTCCTCACATGCAGGTATCCCACTGCCAGCCCTCATTACGGCTTCATTTCATTTCATTGCACAACTCCAGGGAGGCAGCCAGGGCTCAGGCACCCCCAGGTTATAGCATCTGTGTCCCACAGCTGCACTGCTGACGCTCTTCTGGCAGTGGAATTTCCAAAATAAGGGCCTGAAGGGTGGCCTGGTGTCATAGGTGGCACTAGAGCATCCCAACCCAAGGTCCCCAGCTCTGCCACTACCCAAGCAGCCAGGCAGGGATGCAGAATGTACCAGCCAGTGAAATGTTTTGGAGAAGTATTTCCCCAATGAGAAGCCATGGCAGCTGGCTTGCTGGCAGAGCAGGAGAAACCCCTTGTTTTAGCCTCCTCTAAGCTAAAGGCTCCCCAAGAGCACTTTGCATGCACCAGGGGATGCTGCAGGAAGCTTATTGTGACTTTGCACTTCCTTAAAAGCAAAATTGGCCCCTCAGTCTGGTCCCAATTTCCTCCTGCACAGACTGACTGTGTCTTCCCACCACTATCCAGCACTGGCTGCTGCAGCCTGGTCCCTGTGGAAGAGGGGGACAAGGCCATTTTGATCACTGTGGGCTCAGTCCTGTCCCAAAGGAAAAGGGAAACGAGTAAAGGGGGGGGGGGGAAAGAAAGGAGGAGGGAAAAAAAGAAGGGAATAAAAGACTGAGAAAAGAGGGAAGGGGGAAAAAGGGAGGGGGGGGAAAAGGGAGGGGGAAAAAGAGAAAGACAGAGGGGGAAAACCCAAAAGCCTGTCACCCAGGTTTCAGATTTGCAGCATGCCATCAGTAGTTAAAGAATAATGATTTTACTCTTTGGGGCCAAAATGGGGCTGAGCAAGCAGATTTCAAGTGACTCGGGCACATGTCCCCATGCTGAGGAATGCAGCTGTGGCCAGGGACAGCAAATCTAGCCATGAACCCACCAGCTTCCCAGGCCCCAACCCGTGTCCTGTGTTCTTGCAGGGGCAGCTCCAGATTGCTCTCCCCATAGCGTTTTGGGAGGTGACAGGGATTCTGCCCCAGCCCAGCTCAGACTGGCCAGGGCTGCACCTCAGACAGGCAGATGGACAGACAGGCGGACAGATGGGCGGCCAGAAAGGCAGATGAACAGCAGAGGGAGCCTCAGGCTGAGCAAAGTGCAAAAGTATCCTCAGAAGAACCACCTCATTGCAACCCACCGGGGTGATGACCCATCCTCGTTACACTGGGGACCCTTTTATCACCAAGGAGTCACCAAGGCCCGGTCAGGGACAGACAGCAGCACCAGGTTTTGCAGGGTGCAGCTGGAGAGGGTGAAGGCAGGGCTTTGTCACCCATGGTTTCCTTCCTCCTTCTGCTCATATCTCAGGGAAGGCTTCTGCAAACTGGTGGGAGACTCTGGGTCTGAAATGTTCTGAGCGAGAAGCCTTAAGCCCAACAAGATCAAGCACAGCTGCAGAAAGGGCTTTCATGCTGACAGCAGATCCCGCTGCCTGAGTCAAGGAGAGAAAAGACACCCCCAGGGTACCTCTTGCTCAGCCATGCACCCTTGGAGCCAGGCAGGGATGGAGGTCATAGTATCCCCACGGTACTACTCCCAGGAAGCCTCCCTTAGCAGTTAAGGACTTTAATTAACATATGTGCTCATTATCAGGCTATTTTAATCCATTTTGTTTGCTGAGACCAGCCTGCAAAGAAGGCAGGACAGCTGCAAATCGCCTCCTGCTTTTGGCCCACTAAAAATGTCCCCAGCCCCATTATCCCACATCTAGAGGTATTCATTCTTCACCACCACTCTCTCAGCTCAGGCAGCTCTCTGTCAAGCCCAATGTATGTTTTGAAGCCTATTACATGCAAAATTCCTAATCACAGCATTAGTTGAAATTGGTTTGATGTTGCAGCGTAGTTTGCATGGATCTGTTGTGAGGAACCTCATTCCTGAATAACCAAAGAGGCTCATAGGATCATTCAGGCTGGAAGGGACCTCAGGAGGCCTCTAGTTCAACCTCCTGCTCAAAGCAGGGTCACTCCTGAGCTCAGACCAGCTTGCTGAGGGCTTTATTCAGTTGAGTCTTGAAAATCTTGAAGACTGGAGATTGTGCTTTCTGCAGTCCTCAACTGTCCTCATGGGGAATTAAGTTTTTCCTTACATCCAGTCTGAGCCACTCATTTCAGCTCATGCCTGTTGCCTCTTGTTCTCTGCTGTGAAGGGCCCGACTCCATCTTCTTGCTAAACTCCCATAGGTACTGGGAGGCTGTTGGTTTCTCCCCACCACTGAAGCTGTTTCTGCTTCAGGCTGAACAAGCCCAGTTCCTTCACTGTGTTCTCACTGGGCAAGTGCTCTGGTCTCCCATAGGGTGCCCAATAAAGCACCCGCCTCCAAAGGGCACAAAATGACAGCAGAGCAAGTGCTTGGGACTGCTGCTGATGCCCCATCTGTATGTCCCCTCTTCCATGGATGCTGCTGGGGAAGGAAAGGAGGAAACCTTAACACTGACTGCTGGAGGCAGGAGCATTCTTGGACCGAGCAGAAAAATTCAGTAACCATGAGCAGCAGATGATGTCTATAAATCCTATCAATGTTTAGGATTTTAATCTGTTCTTCATCTAAAAGCCCAAACAACAGCTAAAAGGCCCTTGTCAAGATGCATGCTGAGGATATTGCCACATCCCAAACTGCTGACCTCCCATGTGGAGACAGCCCCTGGGGAGAGACAGTGGGACCCAGCTCACAGATGGGCACTCAGCCAGAGAGTAGGGAAGGCAAGGGCTGGGGACAAAGATGCACAGAGGCTGAGCCAGCATGAGTGATGGCATCTATCACAGCCCCCAAAATGTGCAGGTGTCAGTTTGCTGGGACCTGCCTCCAGGCCAGCATTTCCCTCACCCCTGGGCTGCACAACACCACCAAGCCCCCAGGACTGCGGCATTCCTAAACATTTACTCATGGAGCGCCAGAAACATCCTCCCAGCAAATTCCTCGATAAGATAAACTGTGAAAATGTCACGACTGCCTTGAGAAGCCATCAAATAAACCCATGGGGCAAGAAGAGTGGCTGTGACCAGACCCTCGACACTACCTGCATCCTCCTCCTGCTTCCAAACTGAGCGGAGACAAGAGGTATCTACTACACCAGGGTACCCATCCTGCTCATGGGAAGAGCATTTTTGTCAGCTCTCGTGGGAAATTACGCAGGCAACAGCAGCAGGCAGGGCAAGCAAAGCACAAAGCAAACAGCCTTCCTTCCAAGAGTAGCTAAAAATACCCATGGGGGTCAAGCCTTTGGGGAATGGCATGTCAAGAGACAGGTCTCACCAAAGGTATCTAAAGTTTGCCTTGTAACTCATTATCCCCCAGCAAAGACTGTGAAACCCTAGCTGGAGAAGAAACAGCTAAGAGATGCTGCTGTTCCCCCTTTATCCTATCCACATAGGCAGGACAAAGCAGTGCCTGCTTCATCTGGCAGCTGGAGCAGGGAATTGGGGCTGGGGTGAATTTGGCCACCCTGCAAGGTGCCCTGGCCACTGCAGGGGATGGATGGCGGAAAGGGGTCATCAGCCTCTGGTCACAAACCCTAGGGAGGTCTTTAAAAGCGCAAGGAAGTCTTCAAAATGCAAGGTGAGTTGGTGTGACCTGTAGACCATCACTGGTGTCCCTCAGCCTCCTCCTGCCTCCACAGTGGCCACCAGCTCTGCTTCCCATCACTTGCCTCCCTCTGGAGCTAGCCGACAGCCTGGAGATAAGGCAAAGGGAGGCAAGGGAAGGAATGTGACCCCCTCACTCACCCTCTGCCACATTACTAAATTACCTTGTAGACTAATTACTCCTTGGAGGGGGAAGGCTTACCCCTCCCTCTCACCCCCCATCAAGGTCTTCACTCAGCCTGGGAGCCACACTCCTGGCAAGCCCGAATTTCAATCACGTTCCTGGCATTCCTACCCCAGCACGCAGCTGAGGGGACTCTGGCAGCATCCACGACCACTGTCTGGGCAGGCATGGGGGCTACCCTGGTCATCAGAGAGGGGGGTCAGTTCCCTTCTCTGCAAGGGACTGAGCAAGTCTGTGGCTGGGGAGCACATCCCTATTCCCAGGCACTTATTTATCTAGAAATACAGAGAGACCAATGGATCTGGTATCACAGACTGGGGCTGCTGTGCCCTGGGACTGATGCTGTGGCATGATGAGGTCAGAACTGGGATGAGGAGTTTACAAGCTGATTTGATGCCACCACAACCTGCTCATTTGCACAAAGCAACATGGAGGACGAGCTACCCAGGTGAAGTACACTCCCCCAAAGCTTGAATGAAGTCTTTCAGCATGATGCAACAGAGAAACCAAAGAAGCGCAAGACATTAGGACATGACTCGCAGGAGCATATTCCCAGCCATGGAGAGGGCTGGGCACCAAGGGATGAGGAAAGGGTCCATGGAACACCCTGCTCACCCCTTGACCATGTTCATGCACTGCACCATGCTAGGACGTTAAACTGCCAGTGTCAAGCAACACTGCTGGAGGGTAACCCTGCACCAGCAGCGCAGGCTGCAGGGCAAAAGCTGGGAGTCACCCATTACCAGCTGTTTTTCAGGACTTCAGTGCAGAGAAAAATGCCAGCACAGAGTTTTTTAAAAACCCAAACAATTCACCATATAAAAAGCAGAAGAGTTGCCAAATGAAGCAGTACCTGAAGCTATGATGGAGCAGTACAGCATTCATCCCACGCTACAGCTTCGGTCCTGCATTCACCACGGGCCGGGGCTGCTGGGTGCTAGCTGGTTCATGCTGCTGCAAGAGGCAACGGCCATAGCTTGTGGATGATTTACAGAGCCTCTCCGCAGCTTTACAGCAGGAGAAACCACCCAGCAGTTCATTAACCTCATCCTCAGCACAGCTCACAGCAAACAAAATGAAAGCTTGTGCGGTTGCCACAGGGCCAGGTGACAAGAAACGCTATTTTGCTCGGGAATGGAAAGGAAAAGAGGGACTGGGGAGGGGCTTTTGTTTTGGAATTCAGCTGCAACCTCTTGCTCATCCAGCCAGCCTCGATCTTGTCAGCGCTGCCCTCCTGCAGTGCAGGGGACTGTGTTTAGCTTGGAGCCTCTCGAAGCCTCCAGCTGTGCTCGTAATAAGACTCCTTGTCCGCTCTGTGGTCCTTCCACCTCTCTGCACTCCTCAGACAATAGTTTTCCTGTGCTGCTGACTTTGGCATCGTTTCCCTGCTCTTTCCAAAGTTCACCCTGCACCGGGCAGCTGAGCCTGGCCATCCTGCTTTGGCATCTCACTTCACGCCAAGACACAGCTTTCAGTCCCCTGAAGTGAGGAGATACAAGCTGGTGAGACGTCCAGCAGGCCCTTTGTGGGTAGATGCTGAGGTCAAAGATATTTAATGACTTTGTAAGCAGCCTGGACGAGGGGCCACTTAAACAGGGAAAGTGTCGCCCGGCCCTTGAACTTTCTGAGCTGCACGCATCCCAGTGCTAAAGAAAAAACAAATCAGTTGTAGGCTTTGAAATTAAGTTGAGCAATGACGACTTGATGTCAGCCAAGGCTGAATTCCCCTACTCCCTACCAGGATAACAGTCCATGCCTCCACTGTCACAGAAAGTATTTAAGCAGCAAATTTTAGATCTTTTGAGAAAGTCTAAGCACCGCTTGACTCAAACCGGAGTCAAACAGGTCGATGCTGTCAGTGGCTACTTTGCCACTTCGTGCAAGTGGGAAAAAGGTATCTTAGCTTCCTTCAGTGCTGGGGAAACCCAACAGGATCTGGAGGAGGCCAGAAAACATGTCATCTCTCTCCAACCAACAACTGAACGTGCCAGGCAGGAGATCTTATTCTCAGCACAAGCAGGAGCTGGGGATTAAAAGGCAGTTATTCCCCTTTTCAACAAATCACTTGGTTTCAAAGCAAAATAGGACTTCAATAAATAACTTCATGCACTGGAGTTTACTATCTATAATGTGGTGATGTCAAGAACAAGGATGGGTGCAGACTGGGTTCCTGCTTGCATACAAAAGGAGACTGAGGAGCAGACTTGCCACCTCCTGAACCACGACGCCACGGTACCATACTTGGCATTGGCATCTCAAAGCAAAGCCGGCTAGCCCAAGGGCACGGTGCCACTGGCTGAAGACAATTATGCAGCACAACGCCATGGAGATGGGTCCCTGCAAGCCGTTTTCCGGGACAATAAGGGTTAAAAAACCCAACCCCAAACCACACAAAAAACCCAGCAGGCATGCCTGAAGAGGAGGATTAGAGAGAATAGGGCCATTTCACAGCAAAGACTATGGCAACGTAAATAGAAAAGTAACATTACGATCAAGAAGGGGGCCCTTTCCCTTTGCTCCTGCCCTACAATGCCACTATTGTTTTGCTGACAACTGGTAATTGTCCCAAGCTGCATACACTGGTATTCCCACCCTTTAACCGGGAGGGATTTTGCTGCCGCCGACCCTCTGACACCAGCAAAAATTCACATACCAGAGGGTTCAAAGGGGGGCGGGCTGGAAAGGCTGGGCGAGCCATACTGGGTCCGAGCCATACTGGGTACGTCATTTGGGGACTTCCTTTTAGTCACCCCTATGAAAAAAGCCATCTGGGATGGGTTTGCTCCCAATGACTATGCCTGGGGTTCAAGGTGTCTCAAACAGCAGCGGGTCTTTAACCCCTGTGGCAGTTTTAGGCGATGCCTTTAAAAGTTAGCTGCCGATTTCGAGCAGAAAAAGCAGATACCTAAGTGAGTGGTATCCATTGTCATCCTAGGAGAAAAATTATTCAGCTCCCAAATGCCTCAGTCCATGTGGTGTATCCTTTCTCAGCCTGGCAGCAAAGGGGAAACTGGGGAGGGGAGGAAATTAATCCCGTGGAGGCACGGTTTTCCTTCTCTCCTCAAAAGCTCAGGCATCCATACAACCCCGGGGATGAGGCCCTTGCAGCAGCAGATGCCCCATTGCCCATGGCTTGTGATGGGGATGAGATGGACCCATCAGTTCTTTACAGGTTGAGGGGGTCATGGTCCCAAGGTCCCCAGACCATCATGAATCAGCACCAGCTCAGATAGGGTGATAAAAAATCCTGGAAAATGCCTCAAAATGGAACAAAACATTCCCATGGTCAAAAGGTAGATTTTTTTTTTTTCTGGCCAGAAATACTAGAAAAAGAGGAATAAAACCTTGCTACAAACTGCAGGCAGCACAGCCAAGAACAGAACGAGACAGAGGACCCGTGCATTCACCAAAGGATCCAGCTGCACTGGGTTTGTTTTTTAGTTTTTTTTTTCCCTTCTGCGTTTTAATTACATGGTCACAGAAGTTTCTTCCTAATAGGAAAGCTGGAAACCAGTTTTTCCTGCAGCAAGGCCAATTCCACAAATGCTAGCAGTGACCTGTAAAGATAAACCAAGCCCTATAAATCTGCAGAGTAACATCTTTCCTTCCTTGCAGTGTCACCAGCCTGTTTTGCTAGGGTGGGTTTTTATTTCTTGTTGCTTCAAGCACCCAAGAGATAAAATCCCATTTAACCCATCCCCGTCACAGAAGAAAAAAAAACCAAAACACATAGGCAGAAGGAGCTACACTATGGGACTCCAGACAAGCTTCAGCGTGTCCCCGCAGCACCCAGTCAGGCTCTGAGGAACATGAACCCCCCGCTTCCCCCAACCCTGGAGCCCCGCCAGCTCCTTGCCTAATTAAAGCATGTAGCCACTTGTAGGGCAGAAAGCCAGCAGCTGGAGCATGGAGGCTCCAGCACCTTCAGGGATGAGCCTCACCACCAAACCAGCAACCCACTTGTAAGGATGCTGGAGCCTGGAGGAGCTCCCAGGGTTGTGTCAGTATCCAGCTGACCTCGGCTACATTGCTTGACTGGCCGGTGGTGACACAGCTGTAGTGCAAAAATTAAACCCAGATTTTGTAATTAAATTAATTTTGTTGAGAGAGGCTCGTGCTGCACCCCCTTTTGGGGATACTGGAGCACAGCAGGATGGGGAGAATAGCAAGGAAGAGACAAAGGCTTGCATGGCTCATGGGGGAAATGCTCAGCCACCCCTTGGCAAGAGGAGGAGGGCAGGAGAAAGCCCAGAAAGGGCTTCAGGGAAAGCGGAGGAAGGGCTTAAAAGATTAAAAAGGGACAACGTTAGCAGCGGGCAGCTGCCCTGTGCCTCTGTGCCACACACGCAAGGGGCTCTGATTGCTGGCTCTGTCAGCATGGTACCCACACCAACACCCTGCGGTACCCACACCAACACCCTGCGGTACCCTCCAACACCCTGCGGTACCCACACCAACACCCTGCGGTACCCACCACCCTACCATCGGATGGATGTTTGGGCGCCAATGCTGCCATTGGCTTCATCCCTGAAACCCACACAGGGGCAGTGAAGTGTCACCAGCAGCACTTGGAAGCAAAGCAGGGTCATCAAGAGACTGAACAGCAACAGCATGACAGAACGACTAAACAGCAAAATGAAATGGGAAACGTTCCTGCTCCCCACCCAAGCAAACTGTTTTTGACTGGTGTTTGTGCAACTGTGGTGCAGCAGTTCAAACCACAGCAGCAGCAGCAGCCTGAAGCCAGAGAGGAACAGCCAGCAGCTTAACAACAATCCCTGCACAGCAACTGTTCACACAGCCAGAGCTTTGGGGGTGTACTGGGAGACCCAAGTGCTGGCATACAAAAGATGTACTGGGAGACCCATTGCCACCATGAGAGTCAGATTTAGGGTGAAACAGGCTGTCGCAAGGACCTTGTACAGCTGCAGTGGGGCTGGTGCCACCAGGCAGGCTACACCTGGCCATGGAGCCTCCCACCTCAGTGAGCCTCCTAAGCCAGGCTTGGTGTTGGTCTAGGTACTAGTGAGGTCGCACCTTGAACAGTGGGTACAGTTTCAGGCTTCCACTACAAGAAGGACATTGAGGTGCTGGACTGAGTCCAAAGAAAGGCAACACAGCTGGTGAAGGGTCTAGAGTATAGGTCTTATATAGGAGCAGCTGAGGGAACTGAGGTTGTTTAGGCTGGAGAAAATGAGGCTCAGAGGAGACCTTCTTGCTTTCTACAACTACCCAAAAGGAGGTAGAATCGAGGTGGACATTGACCTTCTCTCCTAAGTGACAAGCAATAGGACAAGAGGAAACAGCTTCAAACTGAGCCAAGGGAGGTTTAGGATGGACATTAGACAAAATTTCTTCCCTGAAATGGTTGTCAAGCCCTGGAATATGTTGTCCAGGGAAGTGGTGGTCACCATCCCCGGAGGGATGTAAAAGACACGTAGATGTGGTGCTGAGGGACATTATTGGTGGACTTGGCAGTGCTGCATTAACAGGTGGACTCGATCATCTTAAACGTCTTTTCCAACCTAAATGATTCTATGCTTCGCCATCAATCCACCCATTCCTGGTTGAATGCAGGCCAGAAGAAACATCCCTAAGCCTCTTTAATCACCCATCTCCAAAATTTCCCCACTGCTGGACCAAAGCTAAGCACCAGGAGCTGCTGGCGGAGCCGGAGGCAGGCGCAGGGAGTAGGGCCAGGGCTGCCCCCAGAGCCCTGCCCAGCCATGAGGAGCAGCAGCCCGGGCCGGAGCAGGCCGCAGCCAATGTCCGTTTTGCACCGCCGCATTAATCCTGTTGCTAAGACACCCGGGGGTGCAGAAACACAACACCCGGCGGATTAGCGTCTAGACGGCCTGACCTTTCCCTCCGCTCCCGAGGTGGAACCGCCGCGAGAACCAGGTGCCCTGGGATGAAAGCTGAGGTTTCTGTAGGGCTTTTTGTAGGTGGGAGCCGGGGAGGGAGGGACATCGCTGTCGCTGAAAGAGCCATTTCACTACCTGCTGCTGAAGAGGGATGTGCAGAAGATGGACCCAGGTCCTGCAACCTGCTGCCAAGCCTGGGCTTTGCCCAGCAACGCAGCTGACAAAAGAGCCTTTCATGAGAGGGGACGATGTCAACCCTGCAATTAGCAAGGGAAAAGAAAAAAGAGCCGAAAGAAGATTATTACCTTCAGCAGTTGCCCCTGGGGCCCCCTCTCAAATGGCTTTGTTAACTCTTTCGGATGAACCCAAGAAGCAGAACGTGGGGAAGGAGCAACCAATATCAGCAACAGTTGGTGGCCAGCTGCACCCAGGGTGGCATCTAAGCCTTACAGGATGCCATGAGGAGTCTCCTTGGGCACTGTGGAGCAACCTGGCAGTGAGCAATGTCTCTACCCCTGAAGTCCAATGCTGAATCAGACACAGAGAATCAGGACCGTCACCTGCCTACATTCTAGCTGAGAGGGGACCACAGCTACCATAATCTTCCACTGAACTCTGGGGAAGTCCTTGTGAGATCAAACACTGACCTTGGTAAATGACATCCTCATTCAAGCCATCAAGTAACCACAGCATAAGCCAGCACCAAACATCTTCTGCCTCCTGCCCTACTGAGTAATACAATGGGGAGAGCCCAGCCCAGCCCAGCAGGTACCACATGCTGTAGTGGGTGGCAGGACTGTCCCATATCCTCCACATCTTCATGACCTGATGCCTCCATCTCCCCAGCAAAAAGATGTGATAGCTTGTTAAAATAGAACAGCACGTATTTTTATCAGGTAGTGCCCTGGTCACCTGGTGGGAGGAGGTCAGAAACCTCCCTCTGGGTAATATTTCTCCTCCTGCTGCCAACCCTACCCCAGCTTTCCCTTTTGCCACCCACCCTGAGGAAACCCGAGATTGGTCACCTAGAGGAGAACAGCTGATGGCCCTCATGGTGCTATTGTCCCCTACCCCAGGGGCATCACCTGATGCAAGCCATTCCTGCAAAAAGCCATTCAGAGAGCAAATCCTCAGCCTGGCCTCCAGCAGCTTTGGCAAGCAAGATGCCAGCCTGAGTGTAGTGACAGGATGTGGGGACAGCTCACCCATCTGCCCCATGAATGCTGCTTCCCAGACTTACAGGTGAAGCAGGGCTGTAGCATTTGCTCCTGAGGAGCCAGGCCCAGCTTCACTGCACCCTAAGGACACCCTTGCTGGCTGAAGCATTGGTCTTGTCCCCACAAGGAGATTTAACAGCAAGCCCCAGGTGCAGGGGTCCCCAGTGCAGCTCCAGAAATAACAACTGCTTAATCAAGTCCTCCATTAAAAGCCAAAGAACATGCATGTGCTATTGCAACACACCTCCCTCCATCTGCAAAGTCAGGGACTTTCTCCCGCTCTCTGATATTCAGAGGGATTCAGTACCAGCCAAAATCACTGCACTTCTCTTCCATGTCCCCTCCCACCCATCAGTGCTTCCTCCAAGCACCAGCTCTCAGCAAGATGAGGCACACCTGCCTGGAAGGCAGCTGCATCACTGCTACACAGACTCCAGGGCACGATGGTACCTCCAGCATGGCTGGAGGACAGGAGAGGCAGTGAGAGCAGCTAATGAAGGTGCAGAGGACAGATGGAGCGATGGGGTGAAGCAGAGTCCAGCACTGACCTCCCATCTTCACTGCAGAAGATGCTGCATCCAGGCTGCGTATGGAGAGATGTGCAGGACGCCCTTGCAAAGGGTCCTGTCTCCCACGGTAAGGCTGCAGAGAGCTGAGCCCTCAGGTCTGTGCCTGCACCAGATAAGGCCCCTCCAGCAGCCTCACTGCTACTGGCATCTCCCAAGAGAGCAATGCCATATCATGCACTGCATGTTAGGGCTCTAGGGAGGGAACCCCCATTCATGACACAGCAGGATGTAATCTCCTTACAAAGCACAGGAGCTCCTGGCTCCAGCACGCATCCCCCCCAGGGAGAACGCCCTGGTGCTCAGCAGAGGAGTGCAAATGCACCTCGTGAGCCAGACAAGTGGTTATTAATGATGGGCATGTGATAACCAGCACTGGGGGAAGGCTTACGGCCCTGGCACATGGACACTACAAGCCCTTCTCCTGCTTCAGAGCCTGGCTGGGGAGATGCTGGAATCAGCAAAAGGGTAACATGAGGTGTGCCGGGGCTCCACACCCCCATATATGTCCTGGGTCAGGGCCAGCCCGTCTCCTTGCTGCAGCACAGCCCCCTGTCCAAAAGCAAGGAGGGAGGGACAATGGCTGTGGTCACTCCTTCCCTGGGAACAATGTTGGGAGTAGGGCAAAGATCCAAGGCAGTCTCCCCAGGAAGGAGTGGGGAGATGACCCCATGCCACTCTCCAAACTAAGCTAGCCACAGGAGCGCTCACCACCAAGGCTGAGCCCAGGGTCTCCATCCACACCTGACAAGGGATAAGGTTTCCTGAAGATGAAGGTCCCAGCCCCTCTGGAGAGCATTTTAGGGACAGAAGGGAAGGGCCAAGCAAAAAAAATGCCCTCCCACCCTGGGGAGCTGGTTAAGAGGAAGACAAGATGTCATTTCACTCACTGGAGACTGTCTTGCTACTCTGACTTAAGTGCATCACTCCTCCAACCTGGCCCACAGGTGCTTAGAGGAGGGGTTCACATCACCCCTTCCTTGGGGACCCTGTTAATCCTGCTGCTGGCAGGCACAGCAGGACAAGAGAACATGCACCACTCATCTCACCAGAGGCACAGATCCCACATCAGCATTGAGAGAAGAATCCTCTGGCTTTCAGCACCCCCTTGCCTTCCCCATGCTGCACTGCCATCCATTTAATAAATTTCAATAAACCAGAACAAACATGGAACCCCTGATGTGGCACCAGCAGCTGCAGTGGTGGCCTGGGACCTGCCAGCAGGAGCAAGGGCTGAAGCCTCGGGCACCTATGACACATGGATCTGCTTGACCGGTCTCCCCTGGAGACACTCCCCAGCACTGCACTGCCTCAGCTGGGAACACTGCTGAGCTGGAGGGGAACTGGACGGGACCTGGGCCACCACCCGCTTCATGAGTGCAGCCAGTGAAGAGTGTCAGCTTATCTGGGGTTATCAAAAAGGTGATGTTTATCCAAAAGTCAACAATCTCCAACTCAATTTTAAGTTACAGACTAACAAGGAGGGTGGAAAAGACTGAATCTGTTTGACTGCAGTGTTTACCGGGGAGAAGGCAGGTGAATGATTATGAACTCTAAAATCAGAGATAACTTCAGGGATCATCAAACTGACAGAGATTTATGCCAGTAGAGATTGTGGGAAGAGCATGGGGATGGTGATGCTGGGCTGGTGAGCTGCAGACTTGAGGTGCCCCAGCTGCTATTCCCACCCTAGGCTGATCAAGCAGCCTCCCACAACCTGGGGACAGGGTCAGAGCCATATCTTTCAGTCCTGTGGGAGGAGGAAGTCAGCAAATTGAGCTTGGGAATAAAATAAAAATGCAATAAAATCCACTAATGACCAATTTCCATCTTAGAAAACAGCTGGGAGGCGATGCCAAAAAAAGCAATAAAAATTCCACAGAAGTAACCTTTTCAACTGAAAACCAACAGGCACAGAACGTTCCGGTCCAGATGTTTCTTGATGAGAAAGTCCTCAACACCGGGGATGCTCCTGCCAAACGGTCAGAGCCAGGAGCTTAGCAAGTCTCCAGAGCCTTGTCCCTAGGGCACCCCCTGCAGCAACCCCAGGATGAAATGGGGGAGAGGTCCTGCTTCTCCTCCAGCCCCCAACACTTGCTAGGAGTCAAAAGCCATCCGACCTTCAGCTTGTAGGAACCATTCCTTCACCCTCAAAGGTTTTATTAACTGCACTCATGCCCCAAGGCCATTGAGGGGGTCTGGCCCATGGTCTGCTCTTGCACACATTGGATGGGGAAGGAAATCAAGACAAGAAACAGAAAATTACTCCAAGACATCCAATTATGTGGGCAGATCTGCCAACTGTGCCTGGCACCACCCAGGTAACCCACCAGCTGTGCCACCGAGTTGCTACACATCCCAGAGGCTCTTTGGTCACTCCCACCCAACACAACCCATTTTTGCCCTCAGGCCCGCTCCAGCTCTCCCCATGCCTGCAGCCTCTTGTCTCACATTTCTTCCAGTGCCTCCAAAGCCACATGAAGGCAACGTTGCAAGTCCCTGTTAGCTGTACAAACGTCCAAAGCATTTTACAATCCTTGCTTCAATTAATCTTTGGCAGCAAGCTCTCTAGGCTAATCAAGTCCCACATTAAAAGCCAAAAACCACACGTGTGCTGCCACAACATACCTCCCTCCATTCACAAAGTCACAGACTTTCTCCCACTCCCCAGTATTCAAGGGGATTTTGTACCAGCCAACTCTGTTGCAGGTTTAATCTCCACCACATTCCACCCATCAGTGTTCCTCTGAGCACTGACACATCTGTCCAGAAGGCAGCAGCACCACTGCTTCACACACATTGGTACCCAAGGGATGAAGAGCAGGGCTGGAGGACAAGAGAGCTGGTGAGAGCACACTACAGATGGCAGAGCAGAGATGGAGTTGTGGGGTAGGTGGAGGCCAGCACTTGTCCCTGCCATCCATTGCAGAAGATGCTGCCTCCAGGCTGCACACACAGCCTGAGAGATGTGCAGGATGCTCCTGGAAAGGATTCATCTCCAACGCTTCCTCAGATGTCATCAGTTACACTAGAAGATTGTTAAAAGGTTTTATTAATCTCATACCTCTAGGCTGCTGATACACATCTGATACTTAATCCCAGATGTCTCCTTTAGCACTTTGAACTCTGCTGAACTGCCAGAATTAATTCTGTTCTTGCTAAATTATCAGCGTTTGGAAGAGGCACAGCATACTGAGATTGTCATTCCAGGGCTTACAGCATCATCCTAACAGCGGCCACAGACCACACTGGTGCAGCAGAGAAAGTCAGCACTGCACATATCCCACAGCAATAGGAGCACCAAGGTGTAGGCAAGCCCTCATTGGTAAAGCTGTGCAGCGGCCCCACCCCAGCCTATGAAGAGATGCATGGCTCCATCCCTCCAGCAGCCCTTTCAGCTCTCCTTCCCTCTGCATCCTCTCAGGAATGTCACCCTCTGCAAAGCAGTGCCAAGCTCAGAGCATCTCTTGAGGCAGAGAAGCATTACCTGGAATAACATGAAGAGGTCGCCTGCAGATGTAGGATCTTCTCCCTCTGCTCTCCAGACACAGTTCAAGTACCCCTCCTTGACCCTACATCCCTGATATATCTCCTGGCTGTGCCTACCTTACTGAACAGGAGAGCTGCTTGGACCATCAAGCTGGTTATGATGGATGTCTGCCTATTACCACCACAGGACACCAGGGAGCCCCCAGGCAGAAGAAAGGAGCCCATGTGAGAAACACAAGGACTCCAGTGCAGGGAGGATGCACACCAGCATGGACCATGGGGCTTCCCACATGGCTGGGCAATGTGATCCCCATCCTGATCCCTATCCTGTAGGTAGTGCCTGGAATGAAGTGGGTATGTCCATGGTGTGATAACCTAAACCACAAACCAGAGTGGTGGCAGGTAGAAAGCCTGTTAAGGGAGGGGATTCTGCCCCTCTGCTTTGCTCTCCTGAGACACTACACAGAGTATTGCATCCAGCTCTGTGGTCCTTAGTACAAGAAAGACACAGACTTATTGGAGCAGGTCCAGAGGAGGCCACAAAAAACATCCGAGGGCTGGAGCACCTCTGCTGTGAGGACAGGCTGAGAGAGTTGAGGTTGTTCAGCCTGGAGAAGACAAGGCTCTGGAGAGGCCTCACTGTGGCCTTCCAATATAGAAAGGGGACTCAGAAAAAAGCTGGAGAGGGAATTTTTTCCAGGGCCCGCAATGGCAGGACTAGGGGCAATATTTTTAAACGAAGATGGTCTCTTGACATTGGACATAAAAAAGGACTTTTTTTTTTTTTTTTAAGAATAGGGTGGGGGAACACAGGAACAAGTTGCCCAAAGAGGTTGTGGATGCCCCATCACAGAAAGTGTTTAAGGCTAGGTTGGATAGAGCTCTGAATAACCTGACCTAGTGGAAGATGCCCCTGCTCACTGCGGGGCTGGGGAGGTGGGTTGGACTAGGTGATCATCAAAGGACTCTTCCAACTCAAAGCGTTCTGTTATTACATGATAAAGCAGGAGCAGGTGAATTACTAAGACTGCAGATGCATGAGGGTGAGATCCTGTGGCCTTGCATAGAAGACCAGGTTGTCCTATGTGCCTGGGAGTCTTCTCCCAAAGCCACTGTGACAAGAGTGAGATGTGCTGGAGGACACAACAGTGGCATCCGATGGTACAAGCTGGTTTGAGCTCTCCCTCACTATGTCAAAGGACCAAGGACACACGTCAGTTCTACCAGATATCCCTGCACTGTCAAGGTGGCTGGTTTACAAACAGTGGTGGCCACGGCACCTGAGCACCCAGGTCCTCATGGTGGATGCAGCTTTGGATCAGTCCTCGCCCCCTGTGCTCACTCCCTCCTCCACACATTCCTGCCTCCTTCAAAAGAAGTGCTGACATCCCCCCACTATAGAAGAGGCTCTTTCCCAGCAGCATAGTTATCCGCCTGGGATTTTTTTTAAGCCATGAGGTAATGCTTGAGACAGGATTGCAAAACGTGTTCCCCTGGCTTCTCCAAGTGCTCAAGGTCTTCTGTGTAACAGCACCCAAATTATACCAACATAAACTTTGTAAGAAGAGGTTAATTCCAGCTGCAGGTTAAAAAGAAAGAAGAAGCAATGTCACAATGAAGCTGCTATTCAGAGTAGAGACCCCACTTCTTCGGGACCTCATAGTGTGCACGCAGGATCTTTCAGCAGCCACAGGGAGAAGCAGTTTGGCTCTCCATTCTCCTAGGGACACATGCCAGTGGAGAGGGAGCTCCCAGGCATCGATGGACACACAGGGCCAGGAGAGACCTGGGCTGTTCCCTATCCTCTCATGAAAACCTAAAATCAAGTCAGAGCTCTGGGAGATGGATGCTGAGGATGGACCAAATCCAAATATGAGATCTGCAGAACCACCAAGAAAATTAGGCTGGGGCTTGAAAAGGTCGCTTGCATCAGCAGAAGTAAAAAAAAACAATCCTGCCTGGAAGCTCAGCCACTCTACAGGACTACTCACTCACTTTTCAAAATAAGTTTTCAGCCCCAAAGTGCCATCTGAACAAGGCCACTTCATCTCTGCTGCCTCCTCCTCGGGATGGGCAGGAGGGGTGGGATGCATCACCCAGGGGATGGACCAGGAGCCCTAGGAGCATCCAGCAGTGCCGCAGAGAGATATCTGCAGGCTTGGCTCCTTCCAGCTGCCGGCAGCTTGAGGTGGCTCCCCTCCCCACCAGCTCCCACAGCAGAGAGCAGCAGCCCAGATAAGGTTTTGCAAACAGAAGTCCTGCCACTTGATAAGGAAATTAAAAGCCTGCAGAGCCTCTCAAGCACAGCATACTCTCCCTGTTGCTCCAGCCCAGGAGCCTCAAGAGCCAAATGATGCTGCAGGAGCTGAGGCCAACTCTCCCCAAGGTGAACCTGTGCTGATGGGTCCATCCCTTGGCCAATTTCCCACAGCCCTTCTCCTAGCCTTTAGAATAAATTCTTAAAATACTGCTTGCAAAAGCTCTGATCCACCTGTCAGAAATTCCCAGGCATTGATGCCAAAGCAGTTATGTCACAACCTGTAAAACATTTTGCACAGCACCTGTTTCATTTTTGAAGGCACATGTTTGCAAGGCATCCTAGCCATTGAGACCCACCAGACACTGAGACCAACTAACTATTGAGGATGGGAATAAAAATCAAACTCCTGCCTCCTGCACCTGCTATACTTACCAGTGGGAGGAGGCAGCTCAGCTTCCCAGGAGCTGCCTGCATCCTTCTCATCACCAGCCAAGACTTCAATGTCTATCCCAGTCCCAGATCAATGCTTACAAACTCCCTCCAGGACAAAATGAATGGAGTCAGGGTCTCTCATGTAGCCATACCCACCACAAGACTGGGGAACCCCAGTCAGCTTTGTAAACCACTAAGTGTGGGGATGCCCCATCTCCAGGGACCTGTTCCACGGCTGTCTTCCTTCCTGGGAATGTGGATTTTCCCAGCATCCAACCCAGCTCCTTGCATGGGGGACACCAACAGCCCTGCAGTGTGCCCTGTTTCCACCCCACGCTTTCAGGACTGGGCCCATGGCAGCATTACTACAGCATCCCCATCCCCTACTGAGGAATCCCAGAGATCCTGTGATAACAGGTAAGACCAGCTCTGAGCAGCTAAGCCCCCAAATCTGCAAGGCAGGCAGATAAACAGAAAGGTTATCTCCATGCCAGGACGGCCTTCAGAACAAACATTCCCCAGGAGCCATCACAAAGGAAGGCTGGCAGAACAGGCCCTGCAGTCCTTGAACGTTGAACCAAAGGAAGGGAAAAAAAAAAGAGAGAAAAGAAAAAGAAAGGATAAAAAAAGCCACCCAACCCTCTTGCAAATTCTTTTAAAACCCGCTTCACAGCCTGCCTTTGGGAGACAGCCAAGTCAGCTGGGTGAAACGGGCACCTCCCTGCCCTGCCACTGGTGACTGTGCCAGTGGTGCTCCCCTGGCATTTAACCCCTTTGTACACCACATGAAACCCCTTTAGGGTCCCCCAGCATGGCTGCTCAAAGCCACAGGGGATGCAGCTTCAGCTCAGCAAAGGGTCTCAACCAGCCCTGAGTGTCCAATGCCATGCCAGGAGCCAAGATGCCAGTGGAGAGAGGGTGGGAAAGGCACAAGTACTTCTGAGTAATCACTGTTAAACCAGCTCCTGGCCCTCCAGCTCAGTTCAGCCATACTGGAAGGTCTCCAGGGACCTAAAATAGTGAATTCAGGATTTCACATGGGAATGATGCGCCCATCTCTGGAGACTTCCAAGGGGAGCTTTGTTCCCACGGTGGCTGGGGAGGCACCCATGCCACACAGAAAGCAGTGTCACAAACTCAGCCTGGGGCACTTCAAGAACTTCTCCAATTGTTTCCAGACACTCTAGTCATGCCATGCATCCCTGCTGCCCAGGCCACTCTCTTGCCCTCTGTGACATAACCCAACCACCAGCAGAGCCAGCCTCCACACATCCATGCCCGAGCTGTTCCTAGATGACACAAAGCCTCATTCCAGTAAATAATCCATCGATTTCATGGCTCAGTGCCTGTCCGACTTCCAGCTCGCCTGTACCTGGGGCAGCCACTTAACAACACATCTCACCCAGACAGAGGGGGCATGAGCTATGCCTCATAATGTGCTGGCAAGCTGACAACACTCAGCACAAGCATAGGACAAGCAGAATATCATCCCCATAGAAAAGCCACCCTCGCCTAGTTTTGGTTTATAGCTTGCAGTTCAGCTGCTTTTGTAAAGGGGGCTGCTGGGCTGCAAGGCGGGTTGGGGGTATCCTGTGTTAGCCATGGCTTTCTCAGCTGCCTGACGTTGGGCACACATCCAGAGCTGGCTGCAAGTGGAGGAGGGTTTTCAACCGGTCTGGCAGCCAGGCGGAAGCTTCCCGGCGTGGAGGTAAAGTTCACCAGGAAGAGGCAACTCATACGCTCAGGCAGTGGGAGAACCGGCTCGTGCGCCCCGTGGGTAAAGACAGGTTGGAAAGCTGAGTCAGTGCTGAATTCCCCACTCCTGGGGCACAGCAAGATGAGCAGATGAGAGGGCTGTTTCGCAGAGCCCCGAAGGCAAGAGAAAGCCAGCGAGCGGCATGGGAGGTGTTGCATCCCCAGGGCACACACTCGAGGTTTCCTACTGCTCATGCTGCTCCCACGGACTTGCAGTCACAGGGAGGACTTCTGCAGGCGCAACAGAAACCACTAATATATGGAGCATGGCCACTTAAGGCAACTGCATCCCATTTGTCCCACAGCCAGAACAGACCAGACGAACCACTCTCACCCCAGTAAAGCCTTCGAGGGTGCTGCAGCCAGGCATCTCTCCCAGGTGTTGCCCAGCACAGCATTCCCCCAGCATCCTTCCCCGGCGCCCTGTTGATATGGGGCACACAGAACCCCAACCCTGCCACTCGCAGCGGCCGCAAGGGATGCAGCAGTTGAAGGGGTGTGTGGGGCGAAACGCTCCTCATCACCCTTCTTTTTGGGGACCACAGACTGGGCACAGCATTTGGCCAGGGAAGGACTGAAAGCTCTGTGCACACCGGGGAGCAGGGTTTGTTAACACCACATCCCGGGGGACAGGGGCTTCAGGACAGGGAGTGGGTGCAAGACCTCGGGCACAGAGGCAGGGATACGCTCCCTCTCCCGAGCATCCCGCGCACGTTACCGGGTTCCTGGGAAGCGGCGGGGACCAGCAGGACAAAGAGCCCGAGAAGCAGCCGCCGCGGGGGCACCTGCGGGAAGGGAAGGAGAGAGCAAGAGGTTACCCACGTCCCGCCGGCTCCTGACAGCCCCCGCCAAGCAGCCCCGCCAGGACCGGTGGTCCCCGGGACGTTCCCACGCTACCGGTGCCCCCCAGCCCCGGTGACACCGGCACAACGGTGCCTCGTTGAACCCCAGCCCAGGTAGCTCTGGTGTCCCACGCTACCGGTGCTGGTGTCCCCGAGGTCCCTCTCACGGCATACCAGTGCCCCTCAGCCTTGGTGACACTGGAGCCTTCGGTGAACCCCAGCCGAGGTGGCTCCGAAGGTCCTCGCAGTACCGGTGCCCCCACGGCATACTGGTACACCGGAACCTCGGTGAACCCCAGCGCCGGTGGCTCTGGGGTCCCCATGGTACCGGTGTCCCTCTGAAGGCATACCGGTGCCCCCAGCTCCGGCGGCTCTGGGGTCCCGGTGCGCCAGACAAACCCCCTCCCGGTCCCTCACCCTGAGCGCATGGTGCCCGCTCGGTGCCGGCGGCTCGGATCGGATCGGCGCGGCTCGGCGGCGCTCGGCTCGATTCGGCACTGCTCGGCTCGGCTCGGCCCGGGGGCGGGGAGGGGAAGGAGGCAGGGGAGGGAGGGGGGCGGCCCGCCCCGGGCTGGCTGCGAAGCGAGCGAGCCGGGGCTGGGCTTCAGCCCACTCCCAGCTCCCGGTCAGCGGGGCTTGAACTGACAGTGAGCAACATGGGGGAGTCGGGGACACCCCTCGGGGCGTCCAGGCTCTCCGTCAGCCCCAGTGCAGCCAGTGTGCAGGGGACGTGGACCAACTGCCCTCTCCGAGGAGCATCCTGCCTCTCCCCGGGGCGTCGGGAAGCACCCGCACCCCGAAAGGGCACTGTAAGCCTGGGCCTGCCCCGGCATCGCCTGCTCTACCAGGCCCGTGGGCTCGCAGGCTAGGTGCGGGTGAATCGGCGAGTTGAGGTCGTTCCCTCTCCCCCGTCTCAGCCAGCAAGAAAGGGGGCGCCCAGCAGGAAAGGGGGCTCCCATCCGGGCACCCCATGCCATCATCTCCCGACCTTTCTGTATCCCAGCGGCCCCTCACTCGTGCTTGTGGGGCTTGAAAACCCCATGATTTTCTGCTGCTGCTCCGTCCCTGCAATGAATGACATGCCCCCTCCCTGGGTGTGGAGGTCCATTCCCTGGAAGTTTGCAAGGCTGGGTTGGACAGGGCTTTGAGTAACCTGCTCTAGTGGAAGGTGTCCCTGCCCATGGCAGAGAGGTTGGAATTAGATGATCTTTAATACCTTTCCAACCCAAACCATTCTACAATTCTGTGATTCTAACCTAGCCTAGCCTGGCAGGATGGGGGTCCTGGCGTCCCCAAGACAGCCCATACCAGAGGGCTGGGGTGCCAGACACATACCTTACCTTTCCCATGCAGGGACAGGAGTTAAAACTGGTGTTGCCGCCCACTTTCACCTCCTCCCCTTACCCCAGCTTTCATCTGCCTCCAGCCCCAGCCCAGCGGAGGACAGGATAATCCCCACGAAACCTGCCACACCTTGCTTTGTCTTCCACAGAATTTTAGTGCCCCGCGGCAGCAAGCTTCTGAAATTCAAGCCCTGCAAACTTCCTGAGGATCTAGAAGTGATTCACTGATGATGGCAGAGGCGGTGTTTAGTCTGATCCACGGTTTGGATCTAGCAGTATAAACCATGACATCCAGCTGCTTGGCTCCATGCTTGCAGAGGTGCATGCCATTGCTGTCCATCTTTTAGCAATAAATCTTTTGACTGTACTGTCACCACAAGAGCCAAAGGCAGGCAGCCCCTCAGCACGACCCCAGTCTAGGGGAGATGAATAGACACCGAAGCTGCCTTTTGTTTGGGTGCAGAATGATTTCACACGGTCAGGACTGTTAAATTTATGCTCTGCTGGCTGGATGCTGAGTGATTTACTGCCCTTTTCTTCTCCTGCAGCTGGATTCCTTTCCTCCAGGTAGACGCTGATGTGCCTTGCCCAGGTACCTGAGCTGCACAAAAGGCAACACGTGGCAGCCCTGAGTCACTGGGCTGCCATTTCATGCAGGGTTTTTGGAGGGATGGATGGGCTGCAGGAGGAGTCACGATGGTGCTGGGCCTGGAGAGTGTGAAGTAAGTGGGAGGAGAGTCCCAGAGCAAGAATGGTGTTTGAAAAAATCTCCTTGAAAACCGCAAATCATCCACCTTGATAGTGTTGGTCTCTTCAAAGCAAGCTGGCTTTTAATGGGCTTGATGGGAGTGGGTGGTAAACACTCTTGTGGAGTGGGAGAGGCCATGGGCAGCTCCAGAGTCCTGCTCTGGGCATTGCTCTAGCTCAGCAGGAAAACATGGCAGTGACCCTTCCCACCATTATCAACAGGGGCTAGGAGGTGCAAATCTGGCTGGGGCTATCCTGACCCCCTGCCTGTACCTTCCCACACACTGACTCAGCTGGTGCTCCACCAAAAGCAGAGATGTTATCACTGGGCAGTGCAAGTATGAGGTGCAGGTGAATATGAAGCTGCTTTACAGCCCAGACTTCCTCCTTGCTGCACCTCTGGGCTCTGCCTGGCCTGGCTGTGCTCTTTCAGCTCCTGCTGTGCTTGTTTGCTGGGGAGGCACACAGGGAAAGTTCAAGTGCATCACCTTTTGCCAGCCCTCCTGCTTTCCTTGCGAGTGGGTCACTGCCCCAGTACCGGCGGGACTGCTGTGGGGCTGTCTCCCCCAGCAGACCGCAGACCTCTGTGTAAAGTGCCTGGCTGACACCAGGGCAGTTTCCCATCATAAAACTTCCTCCCACTGTGCTTTAAAGTTCAAGAGCCACGAAGGACAGATAATGAAGCTCATCTTTTCCCAAGGAAACAAACGGCCTGCTGTTGGGAGGCAGCTCTTTCGAAAGTCAACCAAATGGAAACCAGCAGTGCTCTGATGGTGGCTCTGTAGCTCACAACCGCAGCTTCCCAAACCCTAGCCAGAAAGGCCCTCCTGCCCCGTAGGCTTCAAGCTCCAGCAAAGCCTGGACGTTTTTCATCTCTGCATGGCTCCTCCAGGGTCCCACTGTCTCCCCACCCCAATGCCTGGCTTCTACCCGCTCTCTTCCAGCTGCATCCCACAGCTGGTGGTCCCATGCTGCTGGGTGGCCCTGGGCAGGGGCACCCTATTGTGGAGAGAGAAGGACTGCCCCAGCTCCCCAGCTTCACACGGCCCTTGCCAGCTCAGTGGCTGGGACAGCACGGCGGCCAAAAACATGTCACCCTGGCAACCCTGTGGGACGACTGGCTGTTTTTTCCTCTTTTGGGCAGAGAGGAGGGGTTGGACACCCTGGCCGTCATGGCCCAGGCACAACCCTGGCAGTGGTTTCAGGGCTGGCATGTATGGCCTTCATCCACATCATCCCCCTGAAACAGCTTTGGCATGGTGTCTGCCCCTGTGCTCTCCCCAGGCTGCCGGGAAGCCTGAGGAGCTGCAAACTGTGTGCTGTGGGAGTGGCAGGGGTGCCAGAGGACACTGAGCTGTCACCACTGCCACTGCTTGTGCACAGTTGCCTTGGGATGCTCCTGTGACTTGCAGCTAGGATATGGGCAGGGGTGGCCTTAGTCCCGCTGTCACCATGCTTTTCCACAGGAGCCTTAGTGAGAAAGCTGAGGAGCAATGGGAGCCATAGGATTGGGGCCAGGAAGGCAGTAAGGGACAAGAGGCAAAGGATAATATTTGGCAAGTGTCCCTGCAGAGAAACAAAGGCTGCAGCAAGCAGAGGGAGGAGAAAACCACCAGCAGACAATCCCCAAGTGGTAGCCATAACTGGCCTTCCTGCTTTGATGTGCCATTTGTCCATGTTAAAGCCACCTCACAGCTGCAGCCCCTGTGTGTGAGCACTCAGAACCACTGACACTGGTCAGTTTTTTATCTCTACCACATCTGTTGCTTTGGCTAAGAAGTCCGTGTCTGCTGATGCCCCGGATCCACCAGGAGAGTAGTGTAGGAAATGGTCCAGGAGGGATGTTCACTGCAAAGGGCAGCACCATTCATTGTCTCCAGCAAAGATCTGGCAAAGGAGGACGTGACAACATGTGAGGCCACAAAAGGCATCCCTCCTTTCCGGAGGTGCAGCATGCATAGCCATGAAGGTGGGCGGTTGGGAAGGACCCAAGGAGCTCAGGCAGGGAGTGGGAATAATTGGAAATCCAGATATTCCCCCAGCAAGGAAAGTTGGCAAGCACAAGAACTTGGCCGAGTGGGGAGCACGTTACCCGCCCATGTAGGCGTGGGATGAGCTAAGCCAGGTTGGGGTGATTGGAGAATGGGAGTGTTAGCAGCCTGGCCCCAGCACCAGATATGGTGGATGTGTTAGTGAGGGGCTGCAGAGGGAAGAAGGAAGTATACAGGGGTGACTGGAAGAGTGGCAAGAATGCTCCAATTTCTGGAGCTCACCTGCATCCCTCCTATGGATAAAAGGAAGATGGGGCAGCATGGATTGCTGCAGTTCAGCAGGGAGATGTGCTGAAACCAGGAGACTACTGTGTCTACCTCAGCAGGGACAGGACAGACTCCTGTCTGCGGCCCCTCACACCATATCACATAGCCCCTGCCACTGCAGAGCCCAGACCCCTGCACATAGAGCTGGGTGGGCAGGGGACCCCAGCCCTGTCCACATCATCTCATCTGGTGGAATCACTGTGTGATGGCCTGGCCCATTCCCAAGCTGGATATCAGCAATAAAAGAGCTGAATGATGCACACAAGAGAAGGGGAAGTGAGAGCATTTGCTCTGGAGCCAAAAGATACACAGATGCTGATTCAGCAGAGGCACAGCAGAGAGCTCACCCAGCCCGTACACACTGTAACCTCCTCCCCAGGGAAGGAGGAGGGGGACCAGAGAAGTGACCCCCTCTTCCTATTCCAGGTCCAGGGACCCCAGTGTATTGTTGTCAGGGAGAGAGCTAGCCCAGACTCCCGGGACACATGCATCCTTCCTGCTCTCTGCCTGCACCCGTGGGCAGTGCCTGCTCCCTCCTGTGCAGCCTCCCCACCAGATACGGGCACCTGGAGTGTCCTAGCAGCCCCCTCTCCTTCCCAGCTTCTCCATGACTCATCCACTCCAAGGGAAAATCAATACTTCAGCACACATCAGAGGAAGGACTGAGAGAAACATTTCATGGGAAAGGGGACGAGGCAGATGCTTCTTGCATGCCTCATCCCTAAGGCTTACCCTTGAGTCTCTGCCTCTTGGCTGGCTGTGGGAAATGGCACTCATTTCCCTTCCCGCTGCACAGTCATGCTTCTACACCACCAGGGTAGAGCTCTGCAGCCACAAGAAACCACATCCCAGTTGTCAGGGGCATGCCTGGTCCCTCATAGCTTCAGAGGGACGCACTGGAGCTGGGGTGAGGAGCATCTGCAGCAATGGAGGAGATGGAGCATCTGCCTGAAGGGCAGGAGCACCCAATAAGAGCTCTGGGAGGGGAGGAGAGAGTGGGAGAGGGGGTTGATGGAGGGCTACACACTCACAGAGCTGGTGGCGAGGTGGACGCAGAGTTGTTGCTTGCCACAGCCTGCAACACCAGCGTTGGGAGCACTTGCTGAGGCTTAGTGGAGACAGCAGATTCCAGCAGGCATTTCTGTCCCCAGCCACAGTGCTTCCTGCCACAGTAGGATGAGGAGGTGGATAGGATCAACTAGAATGGGGGAGAGAAATTCATGGTCATGAACAGGTCCTAAAGAGCCTGAACAGGCACATCCCTACTAATATCCTGCATTATGGGATCATGAGGAGACCAGCTCACAGTGGCCAGCAGCATCCCCCAATGGCATCACTGGGTCCCCCTGCCCCTTCCCAGTGCACATCCTGCCTGGAACCCTCATCTTTCTGCAGGGCTGGGACTTGCAGGAGCACCAGTCACCTCTGACTCTGCCAAGCTCAGAAGAGCTGAGAGAGCTCCTGAAGCCTTCTACTAAATGCCTCGATTGGCTGTGTTGTCTGAATTGCTCATGCAAGGGAGGAGTCCTCCCACACTGGTATACCCTGGCTGCCAGCTCCAGCCCCTCCATGGCCCTCCTACGACTGGTGGGGACCTGACTGGGATGGGTGCCCTGAGCTTTCCCACCCCTCGCATGGCCTGCCCACGTGCACTGTGCCTCAGCAAGCTCTGCTCACAGACCTATCTCCCCATTTTCCCCTAGAAACTGCAGTTCAGTTCAAATCAATATCTGCCTGCCTCACTTGGTGTGAACTGGGACCAGCACCAAAGAAAAAGCAAACTCCTCTGGAGTCCTGCTTCCCTTCCACAGCCCTTTCAGAGAGAGCTCTTGAAAAGCAGTTTATTTTTAACATGAGAAAAATAACATGTTCCTCCTTCTTCCTGCATTGACAGACAAGGTGCTTGCTCATGGAAGAACCTTGAAATCAGTCCAGGCAGGATCAGTTCTCCAGGAGAAACCCAGCTCTGCCACAGTAATGGGGCAGAGCCCAGGCTGCCATTCTGGGGGAGTGCCCAGTAAGCATCATTGCTGGCTTGCCAGGCACAGTGCTTACAGGCTGTAAGTCGTAGCCATGTCTGGCTTAAGCACAGAGAGCAGGATGCAGGTGGGAGGGCGCAGGTTGCAGTGTGGGGTGGTGACTGGAGGAGGGTCCTGAGGATGCCAGAAGGAATGGCCTGGGGATGCTGTACTGGTGATGAAGAGTGCCTGTGTTTTCCCTGTGTGGAGGTAATGCTGAGAGCAAACAGCCTCCAAATGGAAGGTTCTGGCATGTGGCAGTGCTGTTTCCTTGGAGAGTCTCCCAGCAGCTCTGAGGTTGTCACCTCCTCTCTCCCAGACTGCACTCGACATCTCCCCTGGAGAGGAACAGTCAACTTTGACTCATCTGGGAGAAAAAAAGAGAAGAAAAAAAAAAAAAAGAAAGAAAGAAAAAAAAAAATCAAAGTCCTTTGCTCCAGCAGGACTGAAAATAGGAACTGTTTCCTCCCTAAGAAGAGGAAATTCCCCATAGAGGAGCTTGTGCTGGCTGGATCTGCGGGACTGGACTGCCCTGGGCGCCCCAGGCTGCTCAGCAGCAGGATGCCCTGAGCTTCTGCTCCTGTTCCCCATGCCAAGATGTACTGAACTGCCAGGCTTCCTGTGGCCTGGGAAGGGGTCTGGGCACTGGGAAGAACTGCCTCCATAAGTATCCCAACACTCAAGGATCTTCATACCCACTTTGCATAGAGTTATGCTAGGACCTGACCGTCAGTGTGCCCCATCCCTTTCTGGCCCAGCTGTCCATGACTGACTGACCTTAACTTGCCTCTCCCATGTAACCTTGCCAGGATTTCTATTGCAATTTTTGAGATTTTCCCTCCTGTCTGGGGGGGGGGGGAATAAAGTGAGCAAGCTGGCATGGGTAGGAATGGCCTCAGGGCAAAGAGCTGCCTGCTGTCCCCATCCCATCCCTGTGCACCCTGCTCACCTCCCAGTCCCTGCAGTAGATTTGCTGAGCTGTTTGGTACTGTTTTGAGCACACTTGGCAGGGCGGCCCTCAAGGCTGCTCCTAGCCCTCTTGCTTCCTCATTTGTATCCAAACTGCTGTGTTTTTTTCAGCTTTCCTGTTCTTTTGGCAGCCCTTCTGCTCTCCAGCATCAACGTTTTTCCTGTGCTTCCCATTCTTCTTTCCTATCAGCTGTGTGTGGGCTTTATAAAATTGACCTATCTGGCCTTTGTTCCATGTTTTACTGAGGCTTTTAATAAGGGTCTCCAGGCAGCTTGGAGGCCTCTGGCTGATAGGTTTGGGACGGACCTGGTTTTTACCTTTTTTGACACATTTCCTCACTTTTAAATGATCTCCTGTCTTGAAATCAACTAAAGGCTACTTATTCAGTCTGTTCTTTCTTACTGTAAAATTAAAACCAAGTGGTGCAGCAGCTGGCCTAGACCCTCCTAAGCTAAGCCCCGTGTACTGTGCAAGAGCAGATCCAGAAAAGCATCTTCTCCAGGTGGTTCTCAGGCTGCTTCTGGGGTGATGGCACTGTTTACTACATTCAAGGGTTTTCTCTTTTCTCTTGTGCCCTGACACCTCAATTCAGTCCACAAGTGGCTATCTGAAGTGTCCCCCTAAAATTCCAAAGTATCTGGCTTTAGGTGTCTGGAGTTGGTGTGGAGTTGGTAGGTTTGTCCAGTTGCCCAGACATGTGCTGGGCTGCTTTCCTGGCTCTGCAGGGGATCTGAGTTGCCTTCCTTATTTATTGCAGTTACCCTCTTTTTCTTCCTGATGGCATTTTCAGAAGTGCACTGAACCTCAGCGGCATTCTCCATGTCAGACCCACCAGGACAGACCAGGTGCTCTCCCCCAGCCACCTGTTTCTGGATAAAATATTCTCTGGCACTGGAGTTACCAGTGCCATCAGCCTCCTTCTGTTACGATGCATGAACAGAACCTCAGTCCTGCACGTGTCCCTAGCATCCCAAGAGGTGCTCCAAGTCTTACCATAGCTAAACACCCTATCTCTGACCCACTGTCTCATCACCACCCTCAGATTCTAGCTCTCTGCATGTTTCCTGAGTCTCACCCTTGGGACTGGCAGGGTTTCTAGAGGACCACAGGCAGGTCCTGGTCACCAGCATCTGGCCAAGCATCCTGGGTGTAGCTGCCAGGTCACCTTCCTTCCAGCTCACCTAAGACAGGGCATGGTACTATCAGCTTGTCTGCTGTAGCTGGAACATGTCCTTGGCACTGTGTGAAGGCAGGGAGCGTCAGGGTATCCTGGTGGTCTTGCTTATGGCACACAAAGTAACTGCCACCAGATACTGCCTTCCCCAAAGAGCCTGACCTGCTGTGTAACCCTGGTGATGAGAAAACGAGCCGTTTCATCCCAGCACTTAAGAGCTGCCTTTGGCTCGTCTTCACTTGCTCAGCAAACGCCCCCGAACAGGTCAGCACTTTATTCACAGCAAAACTATGTGAGGAATTTCTCCTAAGGCAGCTGGACCTTTTCCAAAGAGGGTGAGCTGTTCGAATTCCCTCCCCCCGCAACCCCAACCCAGGCAGAGAAACAAGGTGCAAGCTTGGAGCCTGAAGGCTTGCTGTGCACTTCCACTTCTGCCCCTGCATCTGCTGGAGCTGGGGTAGAAGGGGCCCTCGCCACCCCCTCCCATGCCTGGGCTGAGTGTTTCAGGGAAGGACTGGTCCTGCCCTGCCTCTCCCGGAAAGAGCTTTGGGTATCACAGCTCTCCTCAAATTCAGCAGCTGGAAGACACAGGTGTGGGTTTGCAGCTCTCCACACTCCCCTCTCTGTTCTCAAGTGGTGCCTGGCACTGCTGGGGGATGGGAATGAGGAAGCTTCTGATATGTAGGCTTGCATTGGGGTTAGAGGATCCTTGTTGGTATCACTGCCTCCTGTGATTTATTTTTCTTTTTAACCACAGAATCATGGAATGCCAGGATGGAAGGGACCCCAAGGACCATCTGGTCCAACCCTTCTAGGTGATAATGTAGTTTCAATGTCAAACTGAGTCTTGAAACTGACCAGTGTAGAGGAATCCACTACTTCTCTTGGGTGGTGATTCCAATGTCTAACTGTTCTCATTGTGAGAAATTTTCTTGTAGATTCCAATCAGAATCTCCCCAGGAGCCACTTGTACCCATTGCCCCTTGTCATTTCCTCCTCATAAAAAGGGAGCCTCTATCATCCTGGTAGCCACCCTTTATGTACTGGTAAGTGGTAATATGGTTCTCCCTAAGCCTTCTCTTTTCAAGTCTGAACAAACCCAGTTTCTCAGCCTTTCCTCACATGGCAGACCTTCCAGTCCTCTGATCATTCTTGTGGCTCTTCTCTGGACACTTTCCAGCCTGTCTGCATCTTTTTGGTACAGTGTGGACCAAAACTGCACGCAGTACTCCAGCTGTAGTCTGACTAGTGCTGAATAGAGTGGGACAATAACTTCTTTATCTCTGCTGGTAATGCCCTTGTTGATGCAACCCAGTATTCTGTTGGCCTTCTTTGCTGCTGCAGCACACTGTTCATTCACGCTGTGTGTTATCTGCCACCAGGTCCCTCTTGACAGGGCTGCTCTCCAGCCAGCTGGATCCCAGTCTGAGCTGCATTCCTGGGTTACTTATTCCCAGGTACAAGACCCTACATTTGTCCCTGTTGAATTTTATCAAGTTCTTGCTATCCCACTCATTCAGCCAGGTATTCCTGGCTCTCCCTTCTGGAGTGTCAACCTCCCCACTCACTTTGGTGTCATCTGCAGACTTCATCAGGGTGCTCTTGATCCAGATCCAGATCCCAACATCTAGATCACTTGTGAAGATATTAAGCAGCATTGAACCCAATAGCAATCCCTGGCAGACTCCACTTGTAACTGGCTGCCAGGTTGAGAAAGAACAATTGACTACCACCCTCTGTCAGCCAGTTCCCCACCCACCACACGGGCCATCTATCTAGGCTATAATGTGTCAGTTTCTTTGGGAGAAGGCTGTGGGAGACCATGTCAAAAGCCTTGGAGAAGTCCAGGTAGACAATGTCAACTGCTTGTCTGCATCAACTGAGTTACTTTGTCATAGGAGGCAATCAGGTTTGCCAAGCACAGTTTGCCCCTGGTGAATCCATGAATTCCCAGTCACATGATTCAGTTGACCTGTGACAGCTCCCAGGAAGATTTGTTCCCTAACTGTTGCAGGGATTGAAATGAGGCTAATGGGTCTGTAATTACCTGGGTCCTCCTTGGAACCCTTCTTATGGATGGGGGTGACAAACCTTCTTTCAGTCTTCAGGCATGTCTCCTGATCTCCATGACTTCCCACAGACTATGGAGAGTGGTCTTGCGACAACATCAGTCAGCTCTCTTAGCATTCTTGGGTGGATGTCATCTGGGCCCACTGACTTGTACAGATCAAGCTCCTGTAATAGCTGACACCCCAACTTCTCCTTCACTGAAGGCAGGTCTTTGTCTGTAACAACCTGCATTGTTGTTCCCATGACCTGGGGCCCAACAGCACTGATAAAGACAGAGGTGAAGAAGGTGTTGAGGACCTCTGCCTTTTCAGCACTGTTGGTTATTTCACCTCCCCTGTTTAAGAGCGTGCCTATAGTCTTTTTGTGTTTCTGCTTGTTAATGTATCTGAAGAACCTTTTCTTGAGGTTTGAGACACCTTTGGCCAATTCCAGTTCAAGCTGAGCTTTTGCTCTCATAACTGCATTTCTGCATACCAAGCTAATGCCCTTGTAATCTTCAACAGATAATGTTCCACTTTTCCATCTCTAGTACATTTTGCTTTTGGTTCTGAGCAGACCCAGAAGCTCAGAGTTAAGCCAAGGGAGTCTCTTTTTCCACCTAATTCCCTTGCCTTTAGAGGAGATGAACTGGTTTTGTGTATCTAGGAGTGTATTCTTGAAAAACTCCCAGCACTTGCTAGCTCCTTTATCATCCAGAAGATCCCTTCCAACTCAGCCCTGAGCACACTGATGTTTGATCTTCTAAAATCAAAAACCTTTATTTTGGAACTAACCTTTATTGTGCTCTGCAGTATCCCAAATTCCACAGGCTTGTGATTGCTGCAGCTGAGTCTGTCACTAACCAAGGTACTACAAAGCAGGTTTCCTTGGTTAGTGAGCAGCAGGTCCATCAGCTCCTCATTCCTGGTTGGCCCATCTAACTTTTGTGTGAGGAAGGAGTCCTCTATGCAGCTCAGAAACTTTTTGGATGACAGGTGAACTGCTGTGTTGTTCTTCCAGCAAATGTCTGGGTAGTTCAAGTCTCGCATAAGAACCAAGTTTTGATGACCTGAAGCTTTCTTAAGTGACTCAAGAATAGCCTCATTGGTTGTACCATCTTGGTTTGGGGGTCAGTAACAGATACCTACTGTAAGGTCTCCCTTGAAAACAACCCCTCTGATTTTGACCCAGAGGCATTTGACAGGGCTTCCACAGTTACCATAGTTGACTTCAATACTTTCAAGCTTCTCCTTAATATAGAGTGCAATTCCACCACCTCTTCTACCCTGCCTGACTTTATGGAACAGCCTGTAGCCATCTACCATCATCTTCAAGTCATGTGAGTTGTCCCAACAGTTTTGGTTATTCCTATAACTTTCCGACAGGGCACAGAGTTCTTGTTTGTTTCCCAGGCTTCATGCATTAGCCATGCTTCAGGTGGCTGCCTTTTTGTTTTTCATTTAGGCAGACAGCCGAGGCACGTTTTACACTGCTCTGGTTGGCTTAGTTAATTCCCTGATTGGTTTGTACTGGTGATGGTGGCTTGAACACTGCCATTTTGAAGCCCTCCCCCCAAGTCCTTCAGTTTAAAACCTGCCTCAACAGGTTGGCCAGCTTGCTGCCAAAGATTCCTCTGCCTCTTTTAGACAGGTGGATTCCATCCCTTCCTAGCAGGTTGTAGTCCTCACAGGAGGTCCCATTATCATAAAAGACAAACCCCTCACAGTGACAGTAGCTGCACAGCCAGAAGCTGACCTGCATTATATGTATGTTTCTGTCTGCCCCCAGTCCTTGAACTGGTAATATGGAAAGAAAGATGATTTGGGCAGCAAGATTTGTCACTTTCTCAATCTCAAATTGCTTTTCAAAGCTCCAGCTGCTCTACTCATGCTCAAGCTTTCCCACAAAAGCCCATCCCTAACCCTCCCATCATGAGAGACACTTGCAGATGTGTCCCTCTCAGACTCGCTTTCCACCTGCTCCTGCTTGGCGAGTCCTGGGGAGCTTTTTCCAGCAAGGCAGAGAGCTTTGTGGAGCGTGGCAAGCACCCTGGCCTGGCAGAGGACAGACATGCTTGGCAAGCTGGAGAAGAAACACACCCTCCAGGCATAGATACCAAACCACCCTCTGCAGGTGGCAAAACCAACTGCAGCTGAAATTGCTTATCTGAAACTTCCTGCTATTTATGAGCATGGCTGTGGGCTGTAGAAAGAAGCTTGCTTATCTGTGTTGTGTTGTGGAATCTTTTTCCTCCACTTGTCCCCCCATCCTCCCCAAGGCCCCTGGAGAAGGTGCAGCTTCCCCTTCCTGGCCCCAGCCCCTGAAGGTGGCTTTTTGCCACATCATCCTAGCAGCACAGCTGGACCCTCGTCATCTGCTTCATTTCTCTGGCTGCAATTCATGGGTAGGAAAATTGGCCTTTTTCTGCTGCCCATCTGCAACTCCTCTGTGCATTCCCTAGAAGAGTGTCGAGGACCCTTGAAAGCCAAGCACCTAGGAGAGCAAATGAGCAAGTCAGCCTTGACCACCGAATGACCTTTTCCAAAGCCTGGTGACTCAGATGCACCTGGGATTTCACAGGAGCAAAGATAGCAAGTGTTGGAGCTACAGCCTCACCTCTAACCCCCACGCATGCACCCTCCAGCAGTGGGCCCTGTGCTCACTTTGGATCAGTCCTGAGCACCTAGTTGTGGCCTGAACTCTCTGAGGGTGCGTTTATTGCCTCTGTCTCCAGACAGACCTTGGACCTTGGAAATACATAGCTTATCTCAGGTGCTGTTTCCTGTGTGGACCTCATACTTGTGTGGTAGAGAGCCTGTGTTTAGCTCATCTACAGGATAGTGCCTGGATAAATGCTGAAGGTAGCTGGTCTTTGTGTCTGGCTTCATATCCTGGATGGAGTCCTCAGGTCCATGTTGCACTCTTGCTCCCAGTGCTGCCTCCAGCTCCATGTCCTGCTGCTCCTGCCTAGACCTCACCCCAAGTCTATCCCTCTGCTGTGGCTGCTGCTAGAACCTGCTGCCTGTACAGAGTAGTCCAGCTGGGAGCGAGCTGCTGCAAGGCTGCTGGAGAGGCACTGGCTCTGCTGACTCGCTTGAGGAGCCTGCAGGGCCATATCAGGGACAACTGCCAGAGTCTGGCTGCCCTGCCTGCCTCTGGAGAGCCCCGGCTGGGCTGGTTCCCAGCCCTGCAAAGGAGCAGGTTTTAAGAAGGGTCTCTGGCACCTTCGAGAACACTTTTGTTGGTGCTCTGCCTATTTGCTGGCAGAGGCTGGCTGCACTCTCCTGGAGGAGGAGGCTGGCCAGGCAGCCTGGCCTCTTCCTTGGCAGCGTCCATCGGTGGTGCCGCGGTGGCACTCCCTGGCTTCAGAGAGCTGGCCTCGGACACCCTTCGGTGGGGCTACTCTGCCCTCTGCCGATCTTTGCAGCACCAAGCCAGGAGCTGAGGAACCAGGCCGCGGCCAGCAGCCGCTCTGGGCTCCGAGGCAGGGGATAGAGGGGAGAAAACCTCCAGAGAAGCCCCTGGGGGGTACATATTCTGGCAGAAAGCCAGCAAGATGCGCTCCCAGCTGCTCGCCTGTCTGGCACAAGCTGTGCAGGGCAGCCCTGTGTGAAAGCAGCAGGCCTCAGCTCAGACTCCTTTGCCCTGGCTTGCTGCCTTCCTTGAAAATCAGATGGGTTTGAATCTGGGGAGGCAAACAGCAACAGAACCTGGCTAGCAACAGAGAAGGGTTGCTGCTGTTGTATCCGGGCTGCTAATGTCTGCCCAGGGGAGCACCTTGCCTCACAGGAGGTGCAGGAGGCTTTGTGGGTGACCTGGATTAGGAGCTGTTACCTTTCCCAGCAGCATCACACAGGCTTCAGGGCAGCAAGGCTGAGTCCTGCCAGCTTCCAAGAGTGGTTAGATGTTTTCTCAAGACCTCCTGGGAAAAATGGCTGCACAGGGCAGTTACCTGGTGGATAAGTAGTGAAGCTGTGGGCTCCTCCAATCCTTGTTGAGTCATTCAGGACAGATGGCCAGGAGAGGAGAGGCCACCTGTCGGAACTATGGTCTGAGAGCCAACATGTCCATGCAGGGACAGGCACTCCACTGTGCCATGTGAAAATGAACACCTGAGGGTGTACATAATGTCCCTGACATGGCACCTACCTGCTGAGGGCTGAGCTCCTTCATCTGCTGGAGCATGACTCAGAAGCTCTGTACCTCCTCAGCAAGGTATCATCACTAGTGATGATGACAAAATTTGGGATCCTGTGGGCACAACTGTACCATGGTTTAGGAATCCCAGTCAGCAACTCAGTGCCATGCTGTCCTTTGCTCTCTCATCCCCCCAGGTAGGACAGGGAGAAGAAAATATAACCAGAGGCTCGAGGGTCATGGCAAGGTCAGGGAGGGGTCATTCACCACCAATCATGGGCAAAAAACAGCCTCAACTTGCAGAAACAACATCAATTTAATTTAAACACCATCACAAACTTACCTCAGAGTATAATGAGAAATACAGCCAGGTCTTAAAGTCACCTTTCAGCCACCCCTCCCTGCTTCCCATGTTCAGCTCTGCTACCAGGAGGTAGAAGCTTCCTCACTGCAAGTGGTGCAGGTGGGCAGGGAATGGAAGTTGCTGTCAGTTCACCATCTGTTATCTTTGTTGCTCCTTCCCCCACAAGGGGAGGGCTCCTCACACTCTTCCCCTATTCTGACATGGGGGCCCTCCCACAAGAGAAAGTCCTCCACAAACTTCTCCAGTGTGAATGTTTCCCATGGGGCTGCAGCTTTTTCACCAGCTGCTCCAGTGTGGATTCCTTTCTCTTGGCAGCAGTCTTGGGGCTCCCTTTCCTTTTCCCCCACCTTGGAGGGCAACAGCCATCAACATCACTGCATGTCAGGACAGGCCGCAACAGAACTGCAGCAAGCAGGACGACTGGCCTGCTGACAAGGTTATTCATAAAAAATGGAGTTTGTAACTGCCTCTGGCAGCTGTTTGCCCAGGGTTTATTATAGACAAAAGAGATTTGTCCATGTCACAGTTCATTAAGTACTGTAGCTTGTTAAGTGATAGCCAGTTCACTCCTGGCTGTTGCTAGAGTTGCTGTGCTGTTTGTGTTGCGAGCTGAAGCCTGTAGTTTGCTGCCTTCAACACACTCTCACACTCACAGTCTCAAGCTGCACCAGGGGAAGTTTAGGCTCGAGGTGAGGAGAAAGTTCTTCACCGAGAGAGTGATTCGTCATTGGAATGGGCTGCCCGGGAGGTGGTTGAGTCTCCATCCCTGGAGGCGTTCAGGAGGGGACTGGATGTGGCACTTGGTGCCATGGTCTAGTTGTGAGGTTGTGGTTACAGGTTGGACTTGATGATCTTCAAGGTCTCTTCCAACCTTGGTAATTCTATTCTATTCTATTCTATTCTATTCTATTCTATTCTATTCTATTCTATTCTATTCTATTCTATTCTATTCACTGGGACCAGGGTAGCAGGGAAGCTTGTGGGAAAGCTAAGGACCTTAGAAGGCTACTATTAGTTTTATGTTTTACTGCTCCTGAAAGATTTTAGGTCACTCAGTGGAGGTGTTTTGAGGGCATGTACTGATTTTTTTTTTTTTTTTTTAATGTGGAAGTACTGAGCACAGAGATCCTGGCACAGATCAGGAAACCAAGGGTCAAAACCTCTCCAGCTGCCAACTCACTGCCAGTCACTGGGGCTGAGGACGCTCTGCCCACATGGGTGATGGTAGAGTTTTAGGGACTCTCAGCATGGTCAACCCGAATGTAGACTAAAGCGAGACATGATGGCTATGTCATCATGTCTGTGTAGGGATCTGCAAGGGGACCTGCATTTCTGTGGACTGGGAACACCTCTCCTTTTGAGAAAGCTCCACTTGCTTTCCCAAATGATAAGTAGCTTCTTGCTAGAGGCTGATGTTACAGGAGAAAACTGAGAGACCTTCTTATATTGAATGAACCCTTCAGTTCTCCCTGGACGGGTCCTTAAGAGATAAGGAGCTGCAGAACAGTTGCACTTAAGACGCTTCACCAAATGACAGGGGACAGCACTATGCTGCATTTGTATAGCTCCAGCCTCACCACACTGCTGATCTCACAGCAATGCAATAAAGGCCAAGGCCAGGACACAGCAGGTATGTAGCTGTTTTAGAAACTTCTGCAACAATAGCAACAGGCCTTGCAATGTGCTGCATCCAGCCAGGCGCAGAAGACCTCAGCTGTACTAAGTACAGGTAAAGATACCTTCATCAGTCTATTCCATGCATATTGTTCTTGGTCTGTCCCAGAAGAAACCCTATCACCAAAGCAAGTCCTGCCCTTAAAGGGAGGGGGAATAGTATCTGTGCTGCCCAGACACTTCCCTTGTAGACTGGGTTCCCCCAGGCAGACTGTCAGCTCAAATCCCAGATACCTGAAGTGAGTGGCTTGTAAGAGCTATGGCAGCTTCTCTGGCTCACAGGCTCAGTAACACAGAGGATGGTTTGAAAGTCCCCATTTTTTCTGGTTCAGACTGTCAATGGTATTGTTCTAATGACATGATTTCCTTAGTGCACCCAAAGCATCTTCCAAGCCAGCATGTATTTCTCTTGTGCAAAACATTGGGCTTAGAAGTGGACACTGCCTTTCTAGGGAGACAAAGTCACACATGGGAGATAACACCAAGACATTAAACCAAATGGAGAATCTGGGTGTGATGGGTTTACTCTTGCAAGTAATCAAGCACCTGCCCACCTTTTCCTCCCTCCTCTAAGACAGGAGGGAAATAAAAAGAAGGCAAGAAGAGTTGATGATTTAGGTTAGTAAGAGCTTAACGCTGGGCGGGGCGGGAGGGAAGCTGTGTGCATGAGCAAAGCAATGTTTCCTTCCCATCAGTAGGCAGACACTGCTTTGGAAGCAGGGCCTTAGCATAACAGTTTGGGAAAACAAACATCATAACCATGAATATCTTCCCTTCCTCCTCCTTTCCCTCAGCTTTTATATCTGAGCAGGACATACAATATGGAACATATCTTTGGTCAAATTGGGTCATCTGTCCCTGACTGAGCAGTCAAGTTCATATTGCCCATACACAAAGAGCTCCTGGGCCGTTCTGTGTTGCACACCATCCGCTGGACAGTGAAATGGTTTTCCATTTATTCTATCATTCTGATTAACTTAGAAACACTCAGATGGATTCACTGTTTCTTGAATTCAGAAGCATGTGCTCCTTGAGGTCATACTTGAGGTTGTGATGTTAACTCATGCAGATCCTGTTTCTTCCACACAGGGTCAGCAGAAAAACTTGCACACACAGTGAGTTTTCAGCAGCTGGACTGAAAGACCATCATCTTGCCTTTTTTTTTTTTCCTAGCCACTTTCAGATAGGCTGGGGGGGAAGGGGGGGAAGTGCCTTTATTTTTCAGATGGAGGATTTCAGATATTTCCTTTTCCTATTAAAAAATATCTGTTTTTTGCATCCACTAAGAACTTGTAGTTCTGAGGAGTATGCCTTCTACCTTAGCAAAGCAAAGTCCCTTCCCCTCAGAAAGAAGATAATTTTTAAAAAAAGAGTCAGCCTTTCCCTTCATGGCAAACTCCATAACTGCCATTGCACCATTCCATCATCCTTCTCCATAGATTAACCATGTTTGCTTTCCCAGTATTTGCATGCAGCAAACAGCACGGCCCGGGTGAGCCGTTACCACCTTTTGGAGAGCAGGTCCTGGATCATAGCAGCTGACTCACAGCAACTGTCAAAACACACCAAGAAATTACCCCCAGTGACCAGGATGATTAGGATAACCAGGAACAGCAAAGTCAAGGGGATGCCTCAGTGCCTGCTGCTTGGTGGCATCACCAGACAGTTGGTGAGCCTCTCCCTGATGGCAAGCAAACTTCTGTGTGGATCCAAGCCACTGATGCTCAGGATCCCGAAGGCCAGCTCCTCAACCCCACCTCAGCAGAGAGAAGGAGGACACCCTGGAGAAGCCAGACAGGGTGTAGCCACCTCCTCTGTGTTTTGCTCTTTTGCAAATTGACTCACTCTGTGCCCTCTGCTCTGCTTAATTGATCCACTGCCCATTGCCAGCAAACAAATTGTTCTCCTGTCTCATTCATAATATGCTTCAAATAAAGTGTGCTTCTGCCTGAGCGAATGCCCTTCAGGGGTACTTTAAATTGTCACAGTGCATAAGGCTTTCCCTGAAATCTGCATTTTTACAGTGCTGGGTCTCCACAATGGCCCCTGGAGCCACACAATGTATTTCAAGGATGTAGAGACTTATCCTGCTTAAACAACTTGGGTAGGAAGGCAAAGCTTGCTTTAAACCAAGTCCTTTCCACCCTCTGTTTTCCCCCAAACCAGCTGAGCTTTTGCTTGCTGAAAACAAAGAAAACCAAACTTCAAAAGACAGTTCTTGATCCAGCTCTGAGGATACACTGAATCAAAGCATAATGCTGTTGAAACTGGACAAGGGTTCAAACTCTTATGGGCCATTCAGTGAGATGTGGATAGTCTGGAGAGCTGGGCAAGGTGGAACCTGATGAAGTTTGACAAGGATGAGTGTAGAGTCCTGCACCTGGGGAGGAGTACCACCATGCACCAGTACAGGTCAGGGGTTGACCTGCTGGAAAACAGCTCTGCAGAGAAGGATCTTAGAGTCCTAGTGGAAAATAAGATATCCACGGGACAGCAATGTGCCCTTGTGGCCCAGAATATCCTGTAGTATATTTAACAAGAGTGTCAAGGGAGGTTCTCCTCCTCTACTCTGCCCTAGTGAGACCACATCTGGAGTACTGTGTCTAGTTTTGAGCTGTCCAGTTCAAGAGGGGCAGGGATATATCAAAGCGAGTCCAATGGAGGCCTGCAAGGATGATTAAGGGACTGGGACATTTGTCTTATGAGGAAAGGCTGAGACACCTGGGGCTGGTTTAACCTGGAGAAGAGAAGGCTGGGAGGGGATCTGATGAATGCTCACAAATATATGAAGGGTGGGTGTCAACAAAATGGAGCCAGTCTCTTTTCAGTGGTGCCCTGTGATAGGACGAGGAGCAATGGACACAAACTGGAACACAGGAAGTTCCACCTCAACATGAGGAATAAACTTTTTTACTGTGAGGGTGATGGAGCATTGGAATAGGCTGCCCAGAGAGGTTGTGGAATCTCCTTCTCTGAAGACTTTCAAGACCCATCTGGATGTGTTCCTGTGTGACCTGTCTGAGGCGATCCTGCTTTGGCAGGAGGGTTGGACTCAGCCTCCAGAGGCCCATTCCAACCCCTACCATTCTAAGGTTCCATGGCACAGACCAAAAGGCAGCAGAAGGTGCTGAAATGACACCCAGTCTGCATTTCTTCAGTGATGCTAGACCCCTCTGAAAAGCTTGTGTGTGAAGGGTCTCAGTGAAAGACATTGAGACAAGGGGGCTGGATTTTGCTTGTGCTCACACACATTCAGAAAATGAACCTTGTGCACCACTTGCATTAACAGTACAAGACAGACCTAAAATACTGGGTTTTGTCTGTCAGTCCTGGCAAGAAGCATCTCCCATGACAAGGAGCTCCCATGTTTCTGCAGGACAATTTTGTGGAGTAAGGAACTTCTCAGCATCAAGAAGCATGGATGTAACTGATCCACTTCTGTCTTTGAATCTGCATATCATGGGGGGAAAAAGACCAAGGGTCCCACAGCTTCTTCCCAGGAGCTCTGAGAAGGGCAGCAAGGCACAAATGCACACTCTCTAGCAAGGAGGAGTGCAAAGGTCTTTCACCTCGATTGATGCTGGCAGCTCCTCAGTGTGCAGTCTGCCTTGCTCAGAGCCAGTGAGAGCAGATTTGGAGCATGGGCTTGGCAGGATATTGCAAAAGCTGGGATCAGAGCTGCTTCCCAGCTGGAGTCTAAAATAACTACAAGATTACCTCCATAGGGGCACAGCCAGCATGTATTATGTTTAGCCTGTTCCTCTCCCAGCTTGCCATGGTATTGCCTGCCTTCCCTTCCACCTTCCTTCAAAGCCTCCTTCACTACAGGAACTTTTTTTCCTGCCAAGGGGAAAGCCGGGACGCAGCTTCTCGGCGGCTGCCCCATTCCCCTTCTCTCTCTGGTGTCTCACAGGAGGGTGCTTTGCAGGCAACCTCCAGAGGGCCCCTCTGCATGCCTGGATGTCTGGCTGCCAGAGGTTTCCCAGTCCCCTCTGCACCTTCCCTACTCTACCATGCTCCCGGAAGTGCTCCTTTCCTGCCTGCACTAGGAAAAGGATCCCCAGGTCAGCTGCTGGCCAGCAAAGGGACACCGTGGGAAAATGACTCTGAAATTAACTGCAGACAAACTACATGAAGGGTAGAACCATAGAACGGTTTGGATTGGAAGCAACCTTAAACATCATATAGTTCCAACCCCCTGCCATGGGCAGGGACACCTTCCACTAGACCAGCTGTAACCTGTAATCAAATCTGTAAACCCCAGATCAAACCCATAAACCCTCTTCCTTCTCCAGGTGCAGCAGAGGAGAAGCCTGTTTCTGCAGAGACTTCTAGTCCAAGGTAAAGTTGCCCTGGTGAAATGCAGCTAATCTCCCTTTGGGGATGAACTGAACTGTATGGACCACTGTAACTTGGAGAGCACCTCGGAAGAATCCATCATGTCTATTACACTGCACAAGTTAGCTCAAATAACTCCATCCACTGACCCTACAAAGAAGGCAAAGAGATTTGAGCAAACCCAAGGATCTTCCAAAGACACTATGCACTGCACTAACCTCACCAGTAGCAGGGATTATATGATGTCACTTCTGTGTCTAGGGTTGATACAGAGGTCAATCTGCCTCTGAGCTCCTCCACTCCGTGTGCAGACCCTGCCTTGTTTGTTTGCTCAGTCCTTTACTGCTGGGCTCTGCTTCCCTGCAGAAATAATTCCAGCAATTTATTTTTGCAGAGGGCCAACGTGCAAATGGATTTTCTTCTCTCTTGTGAGCTGGAGTTCCCTTTCCCTTGTGTGGCCAGGCCACCATCAGCTTGGGCTAGGATTTTTAACACTAATGCTCTTTCACACTCAAGCCAAGGATTTTTCTGGCGTGAACCATCCTGTGAAAAGGCAGCCAGTACAGAGATGTAAGCTGTTCTTGGGCAAGTTTGCGAGAGCTGTTTCCTCCCCTGGAGAGCCAAAGCCACTAGAGATGGCTGGAACAACTGGGGCTGGAGCCACTGCAAGGTGGAGATGGTACTTGGTCCAGCCCTTCAGTTTGGAAATCCTCTCAGATGCATTTCAGGGTTTAGCAACCACTGTTAATAGCTGGCCAGGAAGAAGGAAAATAATGATTTGGAGAGAAGGGAAGCAGGAATTCAAGACAGACAGGACACCACAACAGCAACTGCCCTGGAATACCTCTCTGCTCAGTGGAAAGACATCTGGGAGACATCAGCAACAAAACAACAACAGTACATCTGTTAGCAAAGGCAGGAGCTTCTCACAGTTGCAGGACAACAGCAGGCTGCCCACATGTCAGGAGACGGGGGGAGGACAGAAATACATGGTTACAGCCAACAGCTGTGCTAAGTAACCAGGCACTGCTGACTGCAACACCAACAGAGGTTAGAATCATAGAATTGTCAGGGTTGGAAGGGACCTCAAGGATCATCTACTTCCAGCTTCCCTGCCATGGGCAGGGACACCTCACACTAGATCAGGTTGCCCAGAGTCACATCCAGCCTGGCTTTAAAAACCTCCAGGGATGAGGCTTCCACCATCTCCCTGGACAAGCTGCTCCAGTGTCTCACCACCCTCATGGTGAAGAACTTCTTCCTAATATCCAATCTGAATCTTCCCATTTTTATTTTTGCTCCATTCCCCTGATAAAAAGTCCCTCCCCAGATTTCTTGTAGCCCCCTTCAGATACTGGAAGGCCACAATAAGATTTCCTCAAAGCCTTCTCTTCTCCAGACTGAATAACCCCAACTCCCTCAGTCTGTCCTTATAAGAGAGGTGCTCCAGCACCTTAATCGTCCTCGTGGCCCTCTGTTGGACACGTTCCAGCACCTCCAGATCCTTCCTGTAATAGGGGCTCTAGAACTGGATGCAGTGCTCCAGGTGGGGTCTCACCACAGCAGAGTAGAGGGGAGACTCACCTCCCTCGACCTGCTGGCTATGCTTCTTTTGATGCAGCCCAGGATGTGATTGGCTTTCCGGGCTGCAAGTGCACACTGCTGGCTCATGTTGAGCTTCTCCTCCAACAGCACCCCCAGGTCCTTTTCTTCAGGGCTGCTCTCAAGCCAGCTAGAGCTTAGCGTGAAGCAAATGCTGTTCTATCCTGAACAGCAAAGACTCAAGAGAAGGGATCTGACAGACACAACCTCAGTGAAGCTCTAAGGGTACAAATCAAAGTAATGCAGTCCTGCTCACCTCTCTATGAAAAAGAGATGACTCTGCAGTAGCCAGGCCTTGCATTCCTGAGGAACCACCCTGTTACAGCTGCACTTTAGCCAAGTGACACCAACTGACAGTGCTCATCCATGAATCAGGGAATGCTTTGGGTTTGAAGGGATCTTTAAATGTCATCTAGTCCAACTTCCCCGCAGTGAGCAGGGCATGTTTAACTAGATCAGGTTGATCAGAGCCCTGTCCCAGGGATGGGGCTTCTACCACCTCTTTAGGCAACCTGTGCCAGCGTTTCGCTACTCCATGTTAAAAAACTTCTTCCTTATATACAGTCTAAATCTACCTTCCTTGTCCTGTCACAACAGTCCCTGCTAAAAACCCCTGTCCTCATCTTTCTTATAGGCTTCTTAAAGCACTGGAAGGCTGCAACAAGGTCTCCGAGGAGCCTGCTCTTCTCCAGGCTGAACAACCACAACTCTCTCAGCCATTCTCTACAGTGGAGATGTTCCAGCCCTCTCATTGGTTTTGTGGCCTTCTCTGGAGCCTCTCCAACACATCCACATCTTTCCTCTGCTGAGGACTCTAGAGCTAGACATAGTTCTGCATCTGAGGTCTTACTACCTGGATGATGAACAGGTGCACCTTCTTGGCCTTCTGAGTCTCCTAGTGCTCTGGCACAGGACAGGTTGACTTCACGCTTTTGCCATCTATGGTTACAGATATATCAGTAGCTTGGGGCCTTGCTTGTCTCAGACACTATTGCTGGTCCTGAGGTACCACTGGTGATTCAGATCACTCCCATGCAGGTGTTCTTCCTGCCCACCTAAAATTAAAGTCTCCTCAAACTTTGCAGAAAGTACGAAATAGAAGGTGAAAGCCATTGTGTTGAAATGTTTCACCAGAGGTGAAACAGAGGGATGAGTTTTGTCTCCAGCTTTCTGAAACACACCAAGTAAACTGAAGTTTCAACAGGAAATAATTAAAACAAGGGAACCCAAAAACATTCCCTTTAGAAAGACTGCACACTGAACTTGAGATGGTCTTTTGAGGCACACACATTTTTCAAACAACATAAAAAGGTTTAGCCCTAGGTCCAGAAAATAATAATGATTACTAACAATAATCCTACTGTTCAAAAGTACCTCCTAGCCATGAGCTGGTCATTCCTTTTCAGGACAATGGCTGGTGTGTTCCATCATTCTTTGTATCACCAGATAGGCTTGAAAAGCGTTTGGATCTATCAAAAGGACACACAAATGTATTTCTCTGGGCAGATGACTGGTATGTGAAGCCCATCATATGTGAAAATCATGGGGACAGAAAGTTGTGTACATGGTTGGCCACTCAGCTCAGTATTGGGCATAAATATTACACCTTCTAGATGCTCTGAACCACCCACATATTAAAAATTTATTTAAATCAAAATGGAAGGTGTCTCACCTGCTCCCCAGGAATGCAGCACTTAACTTTACACCCACTGTCCTAGGTCAGTACTCAGCACTGGCCTGTAGCTCTCTTCTCTCCTGCCATGGCTGCTCAGCATGGCTCTGGCACCAAGCTGTAGACAGTGAAGAGGACACTGGGCAGGCGTGAAGCAGCAGCACCTCCCCACGCCCTCCTTCATCTCTATTTAATGCAGGAACCATCAGAAAGCATTCTGCTCTACTGCCCACGGCTCCAGCCCCCATCTATAATGGATGGTGTATGTAGGTGGTGTGGGCAAACATCAGGATAAGCTTTTACAGAAATATTTACCTTACTCTACACTGCCTCGGGGCCCTGGGAGACATCTGCTCCCAGCCTCCATGATGCCATCTGGGGACTGGTGTTTTCAGTCCATGAATGCAGGCAGCATCAGATGCTATCTCTCCCAGCTGGCTTGAGCCAGGAGCCTCCTTTGCTGCAGGCAGCAACTCACAGACGCCTGCCCTGGCTGGCATTTGCTGCAGCTTAGCAAAACGGTGGGCATGAAGGTAAAGGAGAAAGATGCAGAGAAACAACCATAAATCCACCTTTCTCTCCCCTTCTCCTGCAGCATGCCATTAGAAGTGCTAAATCTGCTCCTTCCCCAGTTTTAACCCAGCAGGGGCACTAATAGAGCCCCAACACTCACCATTGCTTCCACACCAGCTGCATGCTCTGCTACAGGGGAGAAGACACCAGAGACTGTTCCTTGGGATTGTGTGGGGCTCAACACCTCCATGTCACTGACCTCCAGTTCTCCACATGAGGAGGCTGCAACTCATCAGTTGCAGAGAGGCACCCAACTGGGCTGCAACTGGACTTAAAGTCTTTGCTTGGACTGCTCAAACATTAACTTGAATAAATTCTCTTCGATCTATGTACAAGCAGTGTGGTTTTGGCTGCCCACTACCACACTGCAGTTGACAGCAGGCCCAGGGTATGGAGATAGAGTGCATGGAACTCTAGGACTAGCAGAGTATGGGCAGAACAGAGCCTGAGTGTAGAGTTTTCACTTCCCCAGTACTGCCAGAGCAAGGCCACCCAAACACATCTTACCCCACTGAGAAGGCTCAAGCCAGGAGACACCACAGCTCTTCCTGTCCTTCCGTGGGAGCTGAGCCCAGAGGTTTGTAAGCATCCCAAATCCCTTTATTCTCTTTTCTCACACCTTCCTTGGGCTCATCCAGCTCTTCAGGGGTGAACACATCCCATGAGACAAAGCTCACTCCAGGTGTGTGAATAAGATCACAATAGCACATCTACCTGACTCCCCTTTTCTACTGCTGTGGCTCAGGACAGGCTATGAATGATGGGATACCAAATGGTGGCTTCTCCTTTGCTGCTGCTGCTGCTCACACTGGAGGCTTAACTCCAGCCAGGCTTCCCAGACTGGCTCAGAGTATTGCAAATTGTTGCCATAAGGCCCAGAAGAGGACAAATAGCATCTGGTGTGAGGATGGACATAAATTATGGATGTATCAGCCTCCTTGGAGAGCTGTACCTGCTTCAGGGTACCTCCCACTGCAGAGATGATGGCTTTTGCTCCACTGACCTCACAGAAACAGCACCAAACTGACACCATGGTCAAGTAAAACTAAGTACCCTGGTGACAAAGCCAGGAGGGCTGCAGTCCTCCCTAGGTCACTTTGGCTGCTGGGAAATTTTTGGGGCTGTAGAAACACATGGCAACAAAGATGAGAAACCAACTTGTTGGGCATAGGCAAAGGCATGATTGCTCACACATCCAGGACCTGGCTCAAGGAGGAAGTTTGTTAGCAATCAGGTCTTAATTAGTGCCTGAGATTCAACAGACCATTGGAAGTCAGTGATGCGCTCTGGTGCTGAGTGTCCATCCCTTCACCTCCATCTGTGTGCATGGTGCTGTCCACAGGCAAATCCTTGGGAAGGAAAAAAAGAACAAGCAGAGCAAGGCACAGAAACTGTAAAAGATCTCCCAGAGCAGAGGGCTTCTTACAGGCAGGGCAGGCAGGAGCCAAGAGCCTAGTACTCAAGACAGACTGCACATCAAACTCACATAGAAGCTCAGCTGCCCCCTTCTCCAGTCTGTAAACCTCAGCTAGTCACCAAAGGCAGTGGCCAGCACACCAAAGGCTGGGCTTTCTCCTCTACTTGCTCCTGGGTGTACTCCCAGCAACAAGAAAAGGCAGGTACAAGCTGAAAAAGCTCCTTGGAGGGTCTCTGTCTTCCTCTGGCAGGGTAAAAAAAAAAAAAAAAGGAAGAAAGTCTTTTAACCACCTTGACTGTGCAGCTTCCAAGTGCCTCCAGCATGCAGGCCCTGCCTGCCTTGCTTGCATGCAGCTGTTCTCCCAGGTTGCCACCAGCAAGAATCACAGCATCACAGTGTCACCAAGGTTGGAAGAGACCTCAAAGATCATCGAGTCCAACCTGTCACCACAGATCTGATGACTAAACCATGGCACCAATCAGGCCCCACCACTGTGGCCAGTCAAATCCTGACATGTTTGTGACAGGCAAGAGACACACAACCAGCAAGGGAGATGTCAGGCTGAGGGACAAAACCATTTATTGAAACAACAAGGATAGAAACTTCACATGAGACCAAAGCTGGATGCACAGGAGGAGGGATGATGTTTTGTTGGGTTTCTTAAAGGGTCACTGTGGTTTTGATCTTCTGAACAGCCTTTTTTGTCCCATTCCATAGGATGCTTCTTTGGGAAGGGAAGAGTTTTTTTTCCTCTTCCATTGGAGGGGCATTCAAAACAAATCTGTCAACTCACATTATGTAGACACATATGGGCTGTATTTATTTTCTGTGGCAAAATATCACTCTCTTAGTACTGAAAATTAAGTATCTTTATACTTATTTTCTTTATCTCCATGAAAACTTTTTTTGTGTGTACAGTAAATCTTGAAATCTTCTTAGGTTAGGCAGCTCCACTACTCATCTGCAATATTCTTAGGCGCAGATGCAAGGTATGGCCTATATGCCAGCCTGCTCCTGTTGTGTTTGAGAATGGCCCCTGCTGCCTGCTCGGCTACTTCAGACCCCACTACCCAGGAGAAATCTGCTTATCAGCTAACCTGGGCACATCACCTACAGTACAGCAAAACCCCAAGGTGTTCACTACAGGAGCTCTAATGTGGGTCCTAAGAAATGGGAACACCTGGGACATCAGGAAACCTGGGGTGGGGAAGGACCAGTCCTACACAGGAATACAAGGCAGGGTTCATTTTCTTTATAAAACAGGCAGTATCTGTACAACTTGGCCACAGTCACAGCTGCCTGGCTGGGAGCAGGAAATTTAATACAGGAGGTGAAGAACTTTTCCTGTCTCTTTTTTTGGACAAGCAAGTCTTATATCTATGTTGGATCACACATGTAATGGCTAAGCTTTGGTGAAGACCCTTAGAGGGCAAGGGCTGCCTTGCACAGACACTGTCAGGGATCACCAAACTGTGGGAGCCAAGTGACAGTCATGGAAGCAGCTTGGGTTCCCAAAAGCATGGCAAAACACACCAAAAATGCACTCAGTTAACAGAACTGCAAAGTCTGGTGTGATGGAGAGCTCACTCTCTGGCTTCAAGGCAGTGTGTGGGATTTGTTACACAAACACAGAGTCATAGGCTTGTAGTAAAAGAGATCATTGAGCCCAACCACTCCCTAACTCTACCAAGTCTGGTGCTCCAACTGTGTCTCTTGGCACCACATCTCTGTGTCTTTTAAATACCTCCAGGGATGGTGATTCAACCATCACCTAAGGAGCCTGTTTCAATGTCTGACAACTGTTTCGGTGCAGAAGTTTCTTCTGATACCCAGTGTAAACCACCCCTCAACATCACACCTCAACACAGCAGCCTGACTGGTGACAGAGAGCAATCCTTTTTTGTTTCCAGAGCAACAGCTAGTCTCAAAATGCCATTTAGAAAACAGCAGCAACCATAAAAGGCCCACACATTTCAAAGCAGACGCTCAGCAAGATGTGCAGGCAGGATGTGTGGACAGTCACCCCGCCAGAGATGCAAAACCAAGGAGATTGGGTGGGTAGGATAAGAGACAGCAAGGGAAAAACGTGCTCTGAGATCCTCTAATAGACACAACTCTTGAACATCATGACATAAAGATGAGGTTGCATGTGTTGGCTAACCCACATCGCAGCCCAGTTTGCTCTTGCGTCCTGGAGAAATATGCCTTCCAGCCCTGCTGCCTGCTACTGCTGTCCCCACACCAGGGACACCTGTACAGAACCAACACATGAAGCCTTGGCAGGAGCAGGATGGCAGGAAATTGATGAAAAAGTAATTAATAAAAATAACAAAGGAAAAACTCCCCAGCTGAGCCAAAGCAACCAAGATCAAAAGCAATGGCAGGACGTGTGGCAGGGGGAAGGTTTGTCATCTGCAACTTGAAGGCAGCTCTTTCTCCAGGGCATAGTTCTGTTTTGTCCATTCGAGTCTTCCTCTCCTAGAGACAGAAGTCACTGCTGGAGACATGAGGGTGATCTGGCAGCACTTCTGCTCGGGGCTGTGGCTGGCAGGAGGGAGCCAGGCTGCCCTCCAGCAGCAGGTGGTCTCCAGGGAGTCCCATGGGAGAGCTGGGCAAAACACAGCCACCTGCAGGCTAGGAGAAGAGAGAGAAAAGAGCATTGAGGCATTCTGCAGTGTTCTACTGGTTTCAGTTGGGCTGATGTCCAGAGGAGACTGCTGGCCCTGAGTGGCTTTGCAGCAACCCCATACACATCCCCACACCTTCCCCCGCATCCTTTTTTGCCAATGCTGACGCATCACTTCATTGACAAGAGGATGAAAGCACACAGAGGGTGAGTGCAGACAAATTTACTGGCATTGATTTCCATCTCCTGACCTTTAGCTAGTTGACCTTTGCAAAGCCTGACCAGTTACCACAGCACTGCAGCTCATTCATGAAACTTATCTGTAAATCACAGGCACCTGGACTGCATCTGAAGCAAACACCTGGGTTTTGTACTCTAGCTGGATGACTCCTGGCAAGCCAAAAGCACATCAGCCCTATGAGGTGGCCACCAAGTCCTAGAGAAGTGTCAGGGTTGTTCTGCACTGGTCCTACAAGCTCCCAAACCACTAGGCAGGACCAGAATCAAGCTATTTAACAGAGCTAGAAGGTGCCTGGTGCATTGAAGGACATGGAAAATGGAAGGACTTGAGCTGCAGTCTTGAGGAAGAAGCAGAAAATGCTTCACCAGCATCGAACGGCCCCAAAGTTAACGTGGGGATCCCTGTGAGATAGCAGGGCACCTTTCCAGTAGCAGAGGATGTCTTGGACTGAGGAACAAGCTGCCCTAGGGACAACAATCACCAGTTCATGGCAGGGTAAGCAGGGAGGCCGGACAGACCCACCCTAGACATCTCACATTGCCTGGTGATGCCATGGGGTGAGGAAGCATCACTGCAGAGAAGGCCTCCTCCAGGATGTAGTGACCAGCTTGCCACACTACCAGCTCCAGCCCAGAAAGCTTACAGACCTGCACATCTGCACCAGGGACAGGGGAAAGGGCCAGGTAGCTTTGACTCTCTCTGTCCTCCCCAGCAACCCTGGGTTGATCTGTAGGCCTCAGTTCCAGGGGAGTCACTTGTGAGGACAGCCCTGAAGGGCACCGTGACATCATAATGCTGCAGACCACTTTGTGAGGCTGGAGGGCTAGCAGGAGCTGAAAAGGAAAGACCTTACAGGAAGGAAGCTCTTCATCTTACCTGTGCTTTGTAGCACCCATCAAAGCTTACCAGTGCCTGGTTAGAATTACTCCCTATACAGAAATGACAATTAAACAAATCATATGAAAATCAGACCCAGAGACAGCACCTTCTAAAGGCAAAACCCCAGTCTGGTCTTTTGCTCTTCAACTCTTGGTGCAAAGAAAAACTCCTGAAGTTTTCCTTTCTGGCTATGCACCAGCTAGAGCACAGTGATTCCTGTTTACTGACTAGCCAGTGCATGCCCCTCTGTCCTGAGACCCCCAGGAAACAGCAGCACAGAAAATACTGAGCATGATAGCAGAGAACAGCTCTTACCCTGTGCCTGCTCCCCTGGCTCAGCATGGAGGCATACGTCCCATAGGAGCTCACCAGACTCTCTGGTGGGCTGCTGATGTTCCCAAAGCACCCTGCAGCTGAGGTCAGAAAAAGGTGCTGAGGAACAGATGAAACAGGGCTCAGCTGCTTCTCAGGAATAAGCTGGTATGAGGAGCGGGTGAAAAAGCTTGAGTATGGAGCCATCTTTTCCTGGGACCTACCACTACCACTGCCCCCAGTTTCCATGCTGCACACTCCATTCAGGTTAAAGTGCACTGCTGGCAGGTGGGGCCCTGAGCCCCAGCAGCCCTGGTGCTGGGAGATCAAGTCTTGGGTGACACCAGAAAAAGCAGGCTGAGGTTGGGACCCCAGGAGTGGGGAAACATAGTCCTGCCATGGGCTGGGGCTGCTGCTGGAAAGGTGATGTGGAGTGGAGTCAGAGCTGTGGCTGCACAACCCATTCATCTGCAGGTGATGGTGCTTTGGTTGGCTGGGTGGTCCCACACGGCCCTGGCACTGGTTGGGCCTGGAGAAAGACCAGTGAGTGTTGTCTTGTGTGGGATACAGGGCTGGGAAGTCGCTGTCCAGCTGCCGAGCCCTGGGTGGCTCCTGCAGGCAGGGAGTCCCGGTGACGAGCTGGGCACCTTGTCCCATGGGATGCCCTGTACTGGCTGGAGGAAATGGAGCAGACCCTCCTCCCCAGCTGGCCTCCACTGTGAGCCATCAGCAGGCTCTTCCTCAGCCAGTTCTGGCAGCAGCAGGTGTGGCTTCCCTGTCACAGAATGGAGGGGCTGTTCCCACAGAGAAGCAGGTAGTTGGCCCAGGGTGATGCCAGGCTGCAGAACATGCTGGGGCATGTACTGTGAGTCTTCATTCTCCACATGGGCCTGGTAGGTAGAGGTGCCTCCGTGTGGACTCATGGATGTGCCTGGCAGGGGACAGGCCTGTTGTCCTCCCTCCTGGTTGCTCACCAGTGTGGTGTGGATACAGGAAAAAATCTCATTACTGGTGAGGCAGTCATTCAGGGATGGGGTGTGGTCAGGGTCCATATTAACCATCACCATTTTCTCATCCAGCAGCAGGAGCTCCAGGTCCTCAGCATTCAACCCCAGGCCCTCCAGCGCACCAAAGAGCTCAGTGTTGGAACAGCTCTCATCACTCTTAATTGAGAGTGAGTCAAGGGTGGCCAAGAGAGGGTCCTCCTGCTGCAAATCCACCAGCTCCTCTTTGAGGCTGTCCCCCTTGAAGCAAGTGGAGCAGTACCCATACTCCAGGCATTGTTTTCTGCATCCAGTGAGGAGACATCCTGGATGTGGTCCACAAAGCTGCTGCTGACGGAGTGGTCAGATGGGAGAGCTGGCTGGGAAGCATACACTGCCTTCTCCTGCTGCATCATGGCACCCAGTAGAGAACTGGGGTTGATGCCATTCTTCTGTGAGTGTCCTCCATGGTTATAGGAGGTCTTCTTGGACTTACTGGTTTTCCCTTTGTTCTGGAAAGGGTCAGGGAAGCCTGGGAGAGGGTAAGCACTGTGGTATAAGAGCGCCTCTCCTGTAGCAAATGTAAAGGGAAGATGCACGGACCGTTTCCGAAGGTGTTCCCCTCCTTCTTCATCTCTACAGGGCAGGAAGAGGAGACTGTGGCTTGCATGGGCACAAACACATCCCACAAAGTATTTCTGCTGTGGCTAATTATGATTCCTGCAAGCCAAAGCCCCTAGCTACAACCAGCATGCATGTACTAAGCAGAACCACACACAGAGACATTTACACACACACACACAGAAATGCATCTTCAGCATAACCAAGAGAACACTTGAAATGCAGAGGGCAATCCTGCTCTGCCAGGCAGAAGTCACACCTTTGCCCTGCTCATCTATGCTGCAGCCATCCCTTAGGACAGGGGTGTCAGGCTGCTGCCGTATGGCAGTGATATTTGAAGTCTCTGCTGTCCCTGCACCCACATGTCCCTCTAGCTGCTGGAGAGGAGCCACCAGGTTTCCCAGGGTAAGTCTGAACCAGTGCCTGGGACATGGGACAAGGATGTCAGGTGCAGTACACTGCTCAGCCCCCTCCCATACTTGCAGAGTGGCCTTGAAGAGGGGAGTGTGGCTGAACAGCATGGAAGTGTGGTATACTATGGCTGCTCCTTTAAAAGGCACAAGAATTAATGATGAACCGAACATACTGCCCTGCTTGGGCACCCCAGAGCCCACATGGATGGGAGATGCCAGCCTGTCCCGCCCCAGCCTGATGAGCCAGCTGCACTTACACAAGGGGCCTCTGTGTGACGATGATGTACTCGGGCTTGCCGCTCTTGTAGACGAGCCGCGCGTTGGCCTGCACCCACTTCCAGCGGTTCTCCTTCGTCAGCAGGCGGAAGACCGTCAGGCCGCTCTCGCCGGTCTTCATCACTGCCGGGAGCAAGCACATCGGAGACTGTCAGCACAGCCTCCAAGGCAGGGCTGCCCCCAGTGACGCTGCCACTTCCAGCTGGGATAAGCAGGTGGGGTCCCAGCAGCACCATGTCCAGCACACACAGGGAGCACCATCTCAGCTAACCCCCCTCACTATGCTCTACCCCAGCCCCCTACAGTGACAACGGCATCACAGCAAAGCATAAAGCATAGCATCCTATGAAGAAAGAGCTTCTGGGCTCAACATGGCAGCCAACACAGCAGCTCACAGTCCCAGCCCAATCAGCAGCCTCAGAGGTGGGCACAAGCAGGCAGGGAAGCATCTCTTACTCCTGACGTGGTTCTCGGCACAGTACAGCATGTCAGCAGCATGGATGAACTGGTAGCCGGTGCCACGCATCCTCAGCTCTGCCTCCGTGTAGCCCAAAACGATCTTCCCCCTGAGGGAGACCAAGAATGCACCCAGCTCAGCAGCACAGCCAGGGCGGGACATGGAATGGCATACTAGAAAACTGGTGTGGCATGCTAGAAACCCACAGCATCATCCCTCAGATCAGCTCTGCTGCTTACTTGGCATCACACGCCACAGGGGTGAAGTCAAGCTTGTGCTTTGTCCTGAAGATCATGTTCTTGGTTCGGATCTGCAGGATGGATGGGGGCTGCAATGGGGTGGAGATAGCGAAGAGAGCAAGCTGGGGTGGCAGCACAGACCCATCCTCAGACTTTTTGTTCTGCCCATGAAGGAACTTCAGCCTGCCTTGAAGGTTTAAAGCCTGAGAAAAGAAGAAAAGTACAATGTCACACAGAAAATCGGGTGAAGAGAGAAGGAAGAAAGTGTCACAGAAAATAAGCTATCCTCCTGTAGAGTTGGTGCAAATAATCCTTCGTGACTTGTCCCTTGTGACTCTCTACTAAAATAAAACTGCCAGCCTGGGGCTTCGACATGGAGCAGCTGCAGGACAGAGCACAGGCTGGAGCTGCATCAGGGCATCATACAATGCACAACTACTTGCATTTTAACCAGGCTACATCACAGCCTCATCAAAGGATCGCTTCTGCAGAAGAGACTCTTTCCAGACTGAAGCAGGGTGAGAGGGACAAACAGGACCATTACACATGTGGTGGTGAAGGTAAGAATCCCACTAACTTGCAGTAGAGAAGAAGAGGGATGAACACCACCCTACTTGGTCTTAAGGCAAGCCTTTAACAGAAACCTAGTGAAACATGTGGAAGAAAAGCACTTTGTTCAAGATTCAGCATCTCTGAGAGGAGAGGAACAAAACCCACATGGTGAAGTTGTAGGTACAAAGCCTGTGAAAAACAGCATAAATACCTTGTTGAGGCAGGCAGGTGCCGCATAGTATCAGTCAGGGTTGGAAGGCACCACAAGGATCATCTAGTTCCAACCCCCTGCCATGGGCAGGGACACCTCACACTAGATCAGCCTGGCCAGAGCCTCATCCAGCCTGGTCTTAAACACCTCCAGGGACGGGGCCTCAACCACCTCCCTGGACAACCCATTCCAGGGCTTCACCACTCTCATGGTGAAGAACTTCCTCCTCACATCTAGCCTGAATCTCCCCACCTCCAGCTTCATTCCATTCCCCCTAGTCCTACCGCTACCTGATGTTCTGAGAAGTCCCTCCCCAGCCTTCTTGTAGGCCCCCTTCCAGATACTGGAAGGCCACAATTAGGTCACCTGGGAGCCTTCTCTTTTCCAGGCTGAACAGCCCCAACTCCTTCAGTCTGTCCTCAGAGGAGAGGTGCTCCAGCCCTCTGATCATCCTCGTGGCCCTTCTCTGGACATGTTCCAGCACGTCCATGTGGCAGACAGGAGTGCCAGGTCTTTCAAGGACAACTTCTGTGATCCAGCAGTGGTGAACCTACACCTCTCCTGCTGTAAAAGTCACAGCATGGGCCTGTACTCACCAGGAAACCAGAGGAATTATCCAGGAGGCAGCGAAAGCGGCACACAAAGCTCCTTTCCAGAAAGGAGGAGTTTTCTGGGGGCAGCTGATCCAGCTTGTAGGTGACAGCACAAGAGCCGACGCTCTTCCCCTCTGTGGGAGAGAGGCACTAGGAAAGGAGCAAGCAGGGGTCCCCAGCAAGGCATCTCAAGCAAGGGCTAGAGATCCCCAGCATCAGGGACTGCAACAGTTTGCAGAGCACAGCAAGACACTGGTGGAAAGCCACAGTGTTCTGGATGAAGCCATGGCTTGAGCCACAAGGATGTAAAGCCCCACGCAAGCAATAGTAGGAAGCTGGGCTGCCTGTCGTACGTGGGGAGCTACACATCTCGTGCTAACCGGGATGCCTGCTCCCAGCCTGCTGTTACCTTCTGGGGAAAGCTCACCCTTGGGAGCATGGGGTGGGTTGAGGGCCCAGTGGAGGTTGCGTCTGAATTCCTGCTGGTCCTCAGTGTGGATCAGCTCAAAGACGCTCTGGTGCATGACGTCTGTCTAGAGGGAAAAAGAAACCTAAGAGCTCTGCAGCCTGTACCCAGGCACCAGTTTTCACACCTCACCTGGAAACAGCCTGTCACAGCCCCAGTGGGCGATCTTACCTAATTTCCCTGGTGCTCACCTAAGTCTCTGGCTGAATGAGGTTGGACACCTTCCACCAGAGCTGATGCTGGTGGGAACAGACATCACATTTGACTCTAAGGACCTCTTTCTCATGCCTGGGCCAGACCTCCTCCCCAGAACCCAAAAGAGCCACTAAGCATCAGCCATACAGCTTCCCTCTGACACGTTCATCCCCATAACACAATGTCTTTCACTATCCTAGTGCTGTCTGAGGAACAAGATGAAAACACAGGGTTTGGAACAAAACTGCAGCAAAGCCACCTCATCCCTAAACCACTCATGAGAGAACAAGGCATCTGCTCTGGGACTTGCTCCCTCTGCCCAGATGGACGGTCCTCATCTACCCCAGAAGTTGGGGCATAGACAGCTGTATGGAAGCAACACCAAGCCACAGTAACTAAAGGACTGTTAGCAAGTCCCACTTCCCTGTAAATCTGACCTAGTGCTTCTCAGGTTACCTAGGTGCCCAGACAACCACAAAGTACTATGGAATTTACAAAGGGCTCACTCAGGAGTGTGTGTCCAAAGGCAAGCTGGGCAAGGAACCCCAGATGTCTCACCATGGCATTACATAATACGGCTATGAATGTGGCTGGTGGAAAGCATCTGTGGGGTAGCAAAGCTGCTTTGACACCTCCCAGTGACCACTTCTAGCAATATAGAACCAAATTCGCAAGGCCAGGGAAAAGCCCCATGACCCTGTGATCCCAGCAGAGATTAATCCCTGCTGGGACCTTGAGATTATTTTCCACCACCAAGGAAAAATCCACTCTGCAAACCCACCACAGTAAGTCAGAGGTGTCCCACCGACCTGATGAAATCCCAGATAGTCCTGAATCGTGTGTGAGGAGTAAAATATTAGTCCTTCTGATGTCACCACCAGGACAAAGCCGTTGAGTGCCTGGGGGAGAGAGGAGATCAGCAGGTACATGTCATGCTCACATCACCCTTTTCTGTCAAAACCAGTGGGTTCCATTCTGCTCAAACAGTGGTCAACCAAGTCCTCTCTGGTCCCAGCTAGCAGGCATCTGAGCCACATCCCCACCAAGAGAAATGTATAGGGAAAGACAAAACATGGGAAGCCCTGTAAGGAAATGAAGCCTTCCCAATGGCATCTCACTGCCATAACACTGGGTACTGTCTTGACTCTCTGGTACCCCTCCATGTACCTTGCCACAGTCCCAGAGAACATCCCCCTAAATCCACAGGTTTTCACAGCCTGGATAAGTCTGCTTTAGCCAGCAGAAGTCAAGGCCTGCAGCTCATTCTTAGATTTTCCCCTGCTCTGTCTTGCTTGAGTGAACTCCACCAACTGAAGGCTGGCTGAAGAAAAATAGAGATCAATACCAGCAGAGCTGTGCTCACCAAGAAAACAGATGGTAGCTTCTGCCGAGTTTCTCTGGGCACATGTGGTCAGGCAGCTCTTCTGCAGAGCTGCCTCAGTATATCCTAACACAAATGGATGTCATTTGTGCCCCTGTACTCTGCATTGGTCAGGCCACACCTTGAGTACTGTGTCCAGTTCTGGGCCCCTCAGTTTAAGAAGGACATTGAGGCACTTGAACGTGTCCAGAGAAGGGCAACAAAGCTGGGGAGAGGCCTTGAGCCCAAGCCCTACGAGGAGAGGCTGAGGGAGCTGGGATTGTTTAGCCTGGAGAAGAGGAGGCTCAGGGGAGACCTTATTGCTGTCTACAACTACCTGAAGGGTGGTTGTAGCCAGGAGGGGGTTGGTCTCTTCTCTCAAGCAACCAGCAGCAGAACAAGAGGACACCATCTCAAGCTGTGCCAGAGGAAGTTTAGGCTCGAGGTGAGAAGAAAGTTCTTCACCGAGAGAGTCATTCACCATTGGAATGGGCTACCCGGGGAGGTGGTGGAGTCACCATCCCTGGAGGTGTTCAAGAGGGGATTGGACATGGCACTTGGTGCCATGGTTTAGTAGTCATGAGGTCTGTGGTGACAGGTTGGACTTGATGATCTTTGAGTTTTCTTCCAACCTTGCTTCTATCCCAGGAGCATTCGTTCAAACTCAGATTTGGACATTTACACTTATGCTATGCGAAGAGCAAATAAAAATCTCAGAACTCCTAGCAGAACAAACCTGGACACTATGAGGAATTGGTCCATTCTGGTGTTCTGGTGGAAGCAAGCCTTTCTGACAACAGGGAATCCAAACAGCAGCTCACATTGGCTGCACTTAACATTGACTTGCCTTTACCCAGGTGACTCTGCTCATGTAGTTCCCATCCTTCCCACAGACTGGGGGCTCTCGGCAGTCATGCACAGCTTAGGACAATGTGGGGCTGGGAAAACTAGGGGATGTTCAGTGAAGAGCAAAACCCACCACAGATCACGCTGTGCTCACCAGCACTGGCTGGGCATTTCCTGCTGCTGCTTGGCCCCTGTGGATGGGGACAGTCCTACGGATTTGGGAAAAACCTGCCCTTGTTTGCATGCCTCCTGTTCTCCCCAGGTGCCAGAGGAGAGGCCTGGAGAAGGATCATGGTGTGCCTGCCTGGAGTGTCCATGGGCAAGGAATAAGGCCTCAAAATGTGTTGCCTCCACTGTCTGCTTCCTCCTCCCACATTGCTCACTCTGTGTCAAGGTGGCTAACCTAACCCTACCAAGGGCCTTAACCACTGCAAACTGAAAAGGTGAAAGCTGAAGATGAGTCTGGTTTTCAAAACTGTAGTGAATGCATCTGATTTCTGAAAAGCCATTTTCTTCCAAAGCAGGAATGAAGACAGGCTGAGTCAGGTCCCTGCACTTGGGGCAAAACCGCAGAATCACTGGTTGGGATCAGAGTATCTTTTTCTTTCAGCAAATAAACCATAGAATCCTAGTTCAGGTTGTAAGGGACCTTAAAATCATGTAGCTTCCAATGTCCCTGCCATGGACAGGGACACCTTCCACTAGATCAGATTGTTCAAATGTTTGGCAGTAACCTGTTGCAAGGCACTCACACAGCCTGCACGACACCACCTTTCCAAAGCACCACCTAGCAGCAAAAGAACCACGCACTGGTGTTCACAGGAGAAAGGGATGTCCCCAGCCACTGACACCTGGGATGTGCCATGGCCAAAAGATGCTTCCAGCCATGCTCCTCTTCCTCTGGAGCAATCTCCCCAAGAGGTGTACAGATTTATAGCAGGCTAACAGCCTGTCCTGGAGCACGAGCTCATGTGTACACACTCTCCACCCATCCGGTGGTCAGGACACTCTGCTCTGCTTTCACAAAATAAATACCCAAGCTGCTTTGCTCATGTGAGTTTGAAGCACCAAGCCCCACATACAGAAAAGAGCAAAAGCAGCCACACCAACCTGAAGCTTGCATTTTTAATGTTACACAACTTACATATTTTACAGTTCCCTGGCTCTTCCATCCTTTCCTTGAGCTCCAGGACTGCAAAGTTGACATCCAAGGGAGCAATGTGATTCCTGGCAGGAATGGGCTGAGCTGCTGAGAGCCCATCCTCATCAAGATGGGCACAATCCTAGCAGCTCAACAAATCTGGGAAATAATTTGGGTGTTTGATCTGAGCCAGCAGCCCCAGCGCTGGCAAAACAGGACTCGGGAGAAGAGACGAGGGTGCTGGCTGACAGTGTCCTTTATATGTGGAGATCTGTGAAGATTACGAGGCACAGAGGAGCTTCCCTACTACTTTGGGAATGCAGCTACTGCCCCAGGAGTGCTGGCTTTTTATTCCTGCTCTCTGGCACTAGGCACCAGCTGACGTGCAGAACATTGCTAAGACAGCCACTGGTGCAGGGTCCAGAGGAGCAGGCACTGCACCAGCCTTTGCCAATCACAGAGAGCAAGCTCCTGAGCCCTGGCTTTGAAGACCTCATCATCACCTTTCCAGAGCTGGGATTAAGCCCACAGGATTCTCCTCCTGACTCCCAAGTGGTAGGCATCACTCTGTGACTCACTTTCCACAGTTCTGAAATGATCCCAACAGATTTCCAGAAAACACCTTCAAGCTCACGGTGCTGCCTAAGAGCAAAGGCCATGGAAACCCAAGGAAATCACTGGCTTAGCTCCTCAGAAGCCAGACACGTTTCACTGCCATGACAGCACAAAGGAAGTCAGTCCCCATGTGGACACTCCTGACAACTCAAAGCAGGACCCTTCTAGAAGGCAGAGGTTCTCCTGCAGTGTGGACCACAGAAGCCCTATGGCTGTCCAGATCCTGTACCACTAGCCTAACTGCAGGCAGAAAAGCCACAGTAGCCAGCCCTGGCGTGCCTCCCCCACTCTGTGAGGTATAGACATCAGGATTAATTAGGGTCTGGCGTGCAGGCACAGCCAAGTCCAGCTATTGTTGCTGCCAACTCCTGTTTCATTGTCCAGGTCAGTGTTTCTCCCCCTCGCTTTCCCTTTATTCTGGGCACAAACACACTCCCTGTTTACTGGGGTTGATCTCAATGTGTGGGAATCTGCTGCAGAAGTTGATTAGTGCTGCCAAATGCACTTTAACCCTTTGAGCAGCTTCAGAGGCATCAGGAGCAAGCAACATCTTGCAGCACTCTGTCCTTCCCTAACTGCACTGACCAGCAGGCAGATTTAATACTCAGCAGACAGCTGTGTACCTGCACTGATGGGCACCTGAGCAGAGGTGGTCAAGCCACATCTCAGCCTTTAGGGGGATTTTCATACTTAACCTCAGTTTCAGATACCTTCCTCTGTTGCAACTGCTGCTGGAAACAGCCTTGGTAGAAAAGGACAGACCAAAAAAAGTAAGGCCAGAAAATTAGGAGGGGATGGGAAGAATCAGGGTAGAACAAGAGGTAAGACAAAGGAGGTTTGAGTGTTCAAGGTGACACATTGGGTGGATGCAGTTTTATAAACATGTATGACCATTTCCTTGGGGCATGGAGGCAGGTCCTGAGCCTCTGGCACATCCAGCATCACACAGATGCCAGGGCGAGCCAAACTTAAATGAAGAGCCTTTAGTACCCAGCTTAGTACCTCTGAAAGGATGGCACCAAAGTCTGGGAGGAGTTGATAAGCAGGACATCAACCCCTAGTATGCCCTGCTGAGCATTTTTGTTATCTCTACAGGAGAAAACACTCAGGTTTGTGGTTACTAACCAGGTTGGCTTCAGCACTTCTCCCCTAGACACTGAGATCCTGGCTCCCTGGCTCTCATGCAGGAGAGCAGGACAGTAATTACAGCTGTTGCTGAGTGAGTTTTTGGATAGGAGGTGGGACTGTGCAGATTGCTCACCCTACCCCAAACAACAGCCAGGCAGGGAACAGGGCTGCAGCCTGCGCCTGGGTGCAAGGCAGAGATGGGACACCTGCATCCTCACTGGACCTCATGCAGCTGTTTCTTGACCTCTTCCTATTCACTGTGTACCATGTGTAGACAAAAGGTCATCTCCTGGTGTCTCTGAATAAACCATGGAAGCAGCAGGTTCAGCCCAACCATGCTGCAGCATGACCAGAATTGCCTCCAGCATTACCAATTTTGCTTATTTCAAAAAGAGAAAAGAAGGAACTGTAGAGAGGAAGTGTCTGTTTGGGGGCTTTTTTTCTTTACAGAGGTAGTTTAGACCTATAAATGAAAAAGAAACTTTCTGTGTTGAGAAATAGTCTCAAGTTTGCTAGGGATGGCTTGTGGCATTTTTATTGAACTGTATGCTTCTTGCAGAGCTCCCGGGATGCATCAGTGTGGCCTGCCTGTAGAGGCTGAGCACATGGCCCGTCAGCACCCATCCATGTACTCAGCATCAGGCCTGAAAAATCAAGGAAGGCTTCCATGACAATTTTACCCCCTTTTTCACCAGTCTGTGAGCAACACCCCTACATCAGGAGCAGTGAGCCCATGTTGGAAACTACACTTCAAACATCTTGCTCTGCCTGGCTTCTGTGTTAGACTTACAGCCCGTTTGCACACGAGGGCAGAGAAGCAGGAGAGATGAATCTCCATGCTCAGAAATTCAGTGCTGCTTCCTTCACATGGAGCATTTCTAACACACAGACAACTTATACATGGCAATTTCCTCCAGAAAGGATGGAAAACAGAAGGGGAGAAGTAACAGTTTCTGCCTCAGGGACATGGAGAGATCTTAAATCTTTGTTCAGTCAGAAGCACTATCATCTACACCACATGAAATCACTGCTTTACCAAAACATAAAATCACAGAATGCTTTGGGTTGGAAGGGACCTTTAAATGTCATCTGGCCCAACCCTCCTGCAGTAAGCAGGGACAGCTTTAACATCCTACAATCTATACCAAAACAGTATGCTCTTTGGATAAAATTCCAAGGAGCTGCATGGGGGACAAGAGGAAAATCCCTTGACGGCATCTGCCAGAGAGAGGAGGTCAGCAAGGGACACTAACCTGTAGAAGCATCTCACCCTCTGGCACCACTGCTGAGCCTGGAGCTGGTCCCTTGCCATAGTCTTCATCCTTCTCCTCTTCCTTGGCACTGTGATTCTTTAGAGCAACTGCATAAAGGAAAAGGACTTCAGTGGTCTAGTTATACATACAAACCACCACCAGGAATGTTGAAATGTGGACCTGGCTGGATGAAGAGTCAAAGCCTCACACCGCTCCTTGCAGACAGCAAGAACCAGCCCCTGGTGCCACACCATGCACACCCCACTGGCTCTTGGTGCCTGGCAGCAGCTCTGCTCTTGCTTGAGGAGTCACTGCCCCCAGCGTTTCTTTGTGATGCTGAACTGGAATGAATCAGCTCATGCATGCCCTGACTCTGCAAAGGGCACAGGACTGACAGCAGCAGAAGTCTGCACTACATAATAGGCACTGGGGCAAATCCCAGTCTTCCAGGCCCATGAACATGCCATTTTGAAGGGTACAATGCAGGTAGCCCAGTCAATGATGTCTCATTACAGTTCAGCCACATAGCAGGTTTGTTCAATCAAATTAAGGCAAGCTACAGCTCACAGTGGAAAAACAGCATGGGAGAACGTACAGAGGATCCAAACACAGACACCCAAGACCACAGGCAATCCAGCAGTGATCAATGCATAACAAAGACAGATGAGGAAAGCCATCACTCAGTTTAACTAACGAGGTCTTTGGAAGTGTTGCACCGTGTTCCCCAAGAGCACAAATCCCTGGCATATTTTAGGGTGGATACTATTTTAAAAGTAAGAAGACAACAGGCCTGTGCATGGGAAGCCTGTCCAGGAGACAGTGGAGATAGCAACAAAGCCAGGAAACTTCTTGCAAAGCATGAAGACAGCATTTGGCTGCTGGTAGACCAGCTGCTCCCACCAGTATGTGGGCCAAAAGGTGTAAGGCACCAGCAGCAGCTGTCACTGCATCCTGCCCTAGGCACTCCCTTGCTCCTGCTTAGAGAAAAGCTTTTCTGAATGTGCCCTTCCCAGCTTCTCTGCTAGGTGTGCCAAGGAGCTGCCAGGTTCAGATGTGACAGAAGCATCAAGTGGACCCTGGCAGTAACTTAACACCCTCTAAAGCTCTAAAGCAGGAGCAAAGCTGCAAGCTGAGACAGAGCAGCAAGTCAGATGGCACAAAGCACCAGCCACAAACAAAATCAGGCTCTGTAATGCTTGGCTCACCTTGTGCCTTTGCCAAAGTGACTGCTGAAGCTCAGCTCCTCCATCTGCACCTGCATACAGGCAACTGTGGATGAGCAGCTTCCCAGCCACTGTGAAAGAAGGCTGCTCCAGATGCATCCCTGAGCCATGAGGTCTGAAGCTGCACTGAGGAATGCCCACGTACACAAAGCAGCCAGCAGCAGAGGAACTGATTCAGTCTCCAAAGTGGACTGTCCCCATCTCTCAGCATTTCTCTGCTGGGAAGATAAGCACACAGCAAAGGCACACCACCTGCTTTTCCACTGCCAGGGCTCACCTTCCATCCCAAAGTCCTCCATATCCTCAGCAGGCATTTGCAGTGGGTGTGAATACATGAAGATGAGGTGATTTGCAGAGCCACACTGGTAGTCATGCAACAAAACTTTCTGCCACCAGACACAAGACCATCCCAAAGACTGACTCTGCTCCATAATCAAATGCAAAACATGTCCTTGTTCTAATACTGCTTTTATTTAATAGAAGGAAAAAAAACCCACATCTTACATGGCAGCAAACCCCCTGCTCCTGGGAGGTCTGGGAAATTCCCCTCAGGCTCAGCCTGCACAGATTATTTCATAAGCTATTTGAACACGAAGGGGCCAACAGCCTGGGATTAAGGTTACATGTTTGTACAATAGCAGGTCAGTCCTGAGCGTGCTGGGGTGGACATTCACACACTGCCCTGTTCCAACTGCCCTGCCACCCTGAACACTCCTGCTGCAAGCGTGGCTGACCACATGGGGTCCCCGGCCTGGGTCAGGGCCCAACAAGCCTGCACAAAGTCCCAGGCACAGGCATGCCATAGGTCAGAGCAGTGTGCAAAGCCCAGTCAACGTCTTGCGGTGTGGATGGGAGCAGGTTTCTGGCAGCACCCTCCCAGCAACTTGCTTTTCTGATCCCTGGGAGCAAATTGTAGAAGCTATGAATTATTAAAGGTCTTCAGTCCTCCTCTGCTAGCTCCCAGACTGCTGCCCTGGAGATGCATGATAAAAATAAACCTGAATGATAGAAGAGAAGCGGAAGGGTGCTGCCCTCTACTCAGAAGTCTGGTTTAGCGGTTTGATGTTTCCTCATAAAAGGAAAATTCGATCACAACTGCTGCCTAAAACCAGCATCTGGGCTGCTCCTCAGCTGTGGGGCCAGAGGAACCAAAACTTAAAATCAGAGGATGGCCCACTGTCCTCCAGGCAGATTCCTGCCACCAAACCGAGCCTGCTCCTGGAAACATGAGAAGCCTGTTCTTGTATAAATCAGAATTCCCATGGGGGTTTTCCTTTGACCTTCACTAAACACCAAGTTTTCCATCTGATCCACCCAGGGAACCCCAAAGACGATCTGCTCTTGGCTGCAGACATCTCAGGCTGGCCTCCTGCCTGGTGTCCCCCAGCTTTGTCTCTCCATAAATAGCCCCACGCAGCCCCTCGGGTCAGCAATTCAGCAGAACTGTCACAGCGCATCAGGCTGACAGAGCGGATGGGAGCGGGAGAGCTGCCACGGCATCCTCCCCACCTCAGCATCCTCTGCTCCCAACCAGCCACTGCACTGAAGGGCAAGGCAGGAATGGGCATACTCAGCACCAGGGCACGGGGTGGCCTTCCCAACACAGCACCTGCCCTCCTCTTCAGGTGGGAAATGAGGTGCAGGCTTATAGGAAACAAGAGTGGCTTTTCCTGGGCTCCCTCGATGGCCACCAGCACCACCTTTGCTGCTGGCAGCTGTAGAAGGAAGGTAAGGAGAGGGAAGTTGGTCACCTGAAAGCAGCAAGGCTTGCACATTTTCCCTGCTGTTTCTTCACAGGGAAAAAAAAAAAAAAAAAAAGGCAGGACCCACAGACCACAAAAAAGCCTTTTAGTGGGCAGGAAGAAAATCTCTCCCCACCTTCAAGGAATGAAGTCCTTGCCTGCATTGGCCTCCACAAAGAAAAAGATGGTTTTTGTGCCACTGTGTTCCTCACACACAGTTGCCCACATTTCTCCCCAAGTCTCTGGTGCCTGGCCCTGTGTTGTCACCCTTTGGGAACAGGAGGGGTGGGGGACCAACAAGGGTGGGATTCCTCCCTCCATCTGCAGGACAGTGCTTCCTGTGGCACTCAGCCTGGGAAGCTGTTTCATGTGATGCTGGAGGGACACCTTGCCACCTACCAGGTTTGCCAGTGAACTCCTGAACCTGCCAAGGCTTTGCAGACCTGAGAAATCTCTGCTCCAACAAGTGGGTATTAACATTTTTGAGAGGATATCACCCAGCCCCCTTCCCTCCACACAGTAAAAGCTCCCAAGTGGGAGCAGAGTTTTGCATTGGCCACTGACTGTAAAGGAGGAAAAGTGATGTCTTGATCTCAAACCCAGTCCAGGAGTTGATGCAGGAGAAGCAACAGAAGGAAACCAAACTGCTCCATGGCTCTACATGAGCAGTACAGGGGTTTGCCTCCCCACCACATTTAAAGGAGGTGAGGAAACACTGAACCCAGCAGCAAGTGATGACGGGGATATCTGAGTGGCAATTATTAGGCTAAAAAGGTCTTGCAGCCCATGGGATGTGAAGGAGAAGAGGGGTTTTGGTAGTGGTGCTCCCTGCAAGCATTCCACCATGGGTTTCAATGCCCTAGTGTGTATTTGTCATTTTTTGGGGAGAAGGAGAGATTGGTCAACCTATTTATAAATAAAATTGCCTCCTATCCACTTCTCTATCATTTGTGCTGATTTCCTAAAAGCAGGTTTTCCACTCAAAATGGAAGTAAAATCCTTACCATGAGATATTTCCAGATCTTCCTTTCCCACCCACATCTCCAGCTCAGCTCACAGGCTGAGTGACCTGCAGCTCTGCTGTTTGGTACATGCATCCTCACATTAACAGGTAGGAAAACAATTTCAAGGGGCTTTTTATTACAAAGCAGCAGCAAAATACTTGAAATCTAGCAAAAAACCCACAAACCTCTCTAGGTTTCCTTTGAATAAACTGAGGTTGTTTCATTTTTAATCTGGAAGTGTCATTTAACAGTAAAGTGGTTTCCCTCCAGTCAGAATTACATTATCCTTTAAAAATAAATAAATAAAAGGGTTTCCCTGTCCTAAGAGAAAGGTTTTGCCAATGACCTCACATGGTCCCAGGTAGAAGGCACAACACCTGCCACAACTCAGGTGCAGGGCAGCACAGGAGCAGGCGAGTTCCCTGCCCTGCTGCAGGCCTCAGGTGGCCCGTATCAGACATCACTCATCGTCCTCCTCCCTCTGCTGGGCAGAGTAGCCCTTCCTAACAAAGGCCTGGGTTGCCAGTGGCACTGCACAGAGATCCTTCAAGACCCAAAAAGCCAAGGAAGAATGCAGCTTCCTCCATCATGATACAAGAATTCTGCAGTGCTCCAGTGAAACCAGCACAAGAGCTTTCGTTTCCACTGGTGGGAGACACAACCATGGCTCAGCAGGAGTGTGCAATGCAGAGAACAATGGCATGATGCCAAGGGAGCAAAATTTGGCCCAAACGCCTTCTTAATTGACACATTCAAAGCTAAATTGCTGTTGTGAAGGCAGGCAGCTCCCTCTCTGGCATCTTTGATGACATCTATGCTGTTAGCATGCCAAATCTGACATTTCATCCACATGTTCTACAGCAATCTTACAAGTCGCCAGCTATTTTGAGAAGTAAAGAACAGGAACATACACTTGGTAAAGTGTATCCCATTCTGGGATTTTTTTTTCCTGAGCTCTTCCCAGCCAATGCAGAATTATTCCACCTTGACATACAAGGAAGGCTCGGCAGAAGCAGCCAGCAGCTCCTCTGATACAAAGTGTTTGAAATGCATTAGAAGGAGAAAGCATCAGGGCAAATTCCTCCCAGCTTGTAGAGCCATCAGTTCATTTCTCACCACTGAGCTGCATGAAGCCCATTCTCTAGCAACTGGCAAATACTTCTTGAGTTTCCCTTCCTTATTCGTGACAGATTCTACAATTTTACTTACTGTTTCACAATACCTGCCACAGCTCCCTGGTGACAGAAATTTCATTAAGTAGATGAATTATTTATCTGTTGCCTGAATGGTGCAGATACACCACCTTCTGTGAACACGTGCAGTGAATAATGGATGTCCTGTTAAAAGACCTAATAGCACTTTTAAAAGCAAGGAGGTCTTGACTACTTGTAGCTTTCTGTTGTGTCACCAAAGGCACTTGAGTCTCAATGTGCAGAGGTTTAATCAAGGTCAAAGACAACAAGGCAAAGCGAGTGTCAGGCTTTACCTTCTTCTTGCAGCATCAACAGCTGTTTGAACCCTCCTGCCTCCACCACATGCACCCCAGGAGCTTTAGGTGTGCATCGTCATTGTAGCCTTTCAGTATTAAAAAGAGCCTATAAGAAAGATGAGGACAGTCTTTTTAGCAGAACAAGGAGTGATGGCTTTAAACTAAAAGAGGGCAGATTTAGACTAAGTAAGGTATTTTTTACATTGAGGGTGGTGAAAAGCTGGCACAGGCTGCACAGAAGGGTGCTAGAAAGCACATCCCTGGGAACATTCTGGGTCAGGTTGGATGGGGCTCTGAGCAACCTGATCTATAGTTAAAGATCTCCTTGATCATTGAAGAGGGGTTGGCCTAGATGACCTTCAAAGGTCCCTTCCAATTCAAACCATTTTGTGATTTTCTCATTCTATGATCTCAGGCTGAAAACTGGAGTTCCCTGACAGCTCTGCTTCCATGCTTGTGTCTGGAGGAGCCTTGGGAGGCAACTTGTAGGCAGCAGTGCAGGCAGCCACCAAGAGCCCAGTGCAAACCTCAGACCTCTGACAGCTTCCTGCCAGCCACTCTCATAAGAGCCAGGGAGAAATATTTGGCAAGGAAAACATGCATCAGGAAAAGTGCCTACCTAAGGGAAGTCACAAGACTTTCCCAGCTTAAATTGCTCTTCCAAGGCTAGCTCATTACCTAGGCAAAGAGTAGGGTGATCACAGGACTAGGCTTTATTTTCTTAAACCATCCCTTAGGCTTTATTGCTATGGCTATCTGCAATGCATGGCTGAACAGCTCATGAGGTGAAAGAGCAGACCAAGTGAACAAACGAGCAATGTTGGTCATCGCTCAACAACCACACAAACACACATCCCAGTCTCATGCCCTCATCCTTAAGCAGAGGTTTCAGAGGCATAGTTACATGGTCTAGAGCAACTATATAATTTAAAGGACTTTTCTAGGCTGACTCAACTACCAAGGAGCATCTTAGGCATTTTTTGGACCATCACAGCTCTAGCAGGAACTGCCTGAATTTGTACGATAGTTTAAAGACTTAGGCTCAGCCTTGAGGCTGCATATCAGTCCTACAGGTGCTACCCATGACTTTGAGTGGACTCCATGAAAACCCTCAACTCCTGCAGGAGTTATTTTTTAAAAACACATTGGAGAGGCAAACTGTTTAGGTTTTGGATACATGACAATAACTTTCTGTCTAAAACATACCACATACAGCTCAAAAGCACACACAGCCCCAGATGAAGGCCACATCTACCCTCGGATCCATGATGATGGGCTGCAGCTGATAAACCATCCTGAGCCACAGATTTCCAGTGCCACGATACATGCCAGGGCATTTCCCTCCTCTCTCTAAGCCAGCAATGTTCTTCCCATAGTTTACAAACCCCAGACTTTACTCAGAGCCTCATGTGAAATGAAGGCCGCAGGTCAGTTGCTCTGTGTCGGTGCTACAGCAACCATGGCCACCTCAAGAGCATTTTGATTTAAGCTGAGCAAGCCAATGCTGTGCTCCCAGGAGCATGCTGCCCCATGCTGCCTCCTCCCCAGCTTCAGTCTGGGGACCAGATGGAAAAGCTGAGCTGTGTTATAGTCCTCCAAAACTGCATGAGCCCATGAAAGCCCGACAGACCTCTTGGGAACACCAAGCTGACCCCCAAGGGCAAACGAGTGCTCAGGGAGGGCTAGCTCTCACACCCTAGAAGAGCCAGACTCACTGTAGGGTAAGTGCAGCTTGGACAACCTTCCCAGCATGCTGCAGGAGCAAACTGTGAGAGATACTTCTTCAAACTGAGCCCTTGCCTGTTTTTACAGAACCGTGCAGAATCACAGAACGGTAGAGGTTGGAAGGGAACTCTGGACACCATCCAGTCCAACCTCCATGCTAAAGCAGGTTCACCTAGGGAAAACTGCACAGGATCACATCCAGGCAAGTTTTGAATTTCTCCAGAGGAGACTCCACAGCCTCTTTGGCTAGCCTGTTCCAATGAAGTTCTTCCTTATGTTCAGATGGTTTTCAGGTCTGCCAGATGACTTCCCACTAAGTGTTTAAGTGGACAAAGCAATACAAATATTATCTGATAGCCACACCACAAAGTGCCTTGGAGGTATCTTCAATTTTGCTAATAAACCACCATCCAGGGTGAGATGCAGCAACAAACCTTCACCAGCTTCTTTCCCTGCTTCCAGAATGAGGGGGCAGAAGAAACAAGGACCCCTCATAAACCAGTGGCATTTGCCAGGCCCTCGTGTCAAGAGGATGAATGGGGAGGGATTAGAGGGGAGCAGCTTGCCAGGCACCGCTGGACTAAGCTGCCAGCACTCATGTCATGCCTCTGCAGATGCCAACATGGTGGCACTGGCCACCCATCAGCAGGACATGGGGTAGGGATGGAGCAAGGCAGCTCGGTGGCTTAGCTTCACTACACCACTCAAGGATGGTCCTTAGCATCAGTGGGTAGAGAAGAGGGGGGCCCCGACCTCAGGGGAGATGTAGACCACTGTGCCTGGTTCCTTCACTCTGGGCAGTGGGCAGACCTACAGCATACTCCTACCTCTTCCAAGCCAGACATGCTGAAAGAGCTTCCTGCAATCCAGGGTATTTTATCAGCTTTATGTCCTAGGAGCCAGAAGATCCTTCAGATGGTCACAAAGAAAACCTCCTGTCTGCCATCAGGATGCCTGTCTGCACAGCTTGCAGCCTGACATATGTTTAAACAGTCTTACATCTTTATTGCTTGTATAAGGCAAAAAGCAGGGCTCCTTCCAAGAAGAGACCATGGCTAAGAGCTGTCATGGCCCAGAATTCTCCTTCCCCAGAGAAACTGAACCTATATGGCAAACTTGTAGCATTAAACTGCTTCCTGCTTTGTTAAATCAGAAAGATTTGCCAGACTCCAGAACTGAACAGAATTAATAGATAAACACACACACAGATGCTGTTGCCCTCTTGACTTCCAAAGAAGACAAGACCAACACCTGACATCAGGGGTGTAAGTCTGAGGAATTGTTTGTTCAGATAAATAGCCCTGATTAACAAAGAACATTTGATGATTTCTGAGCCCCTCCTACGATTAAACAACAAAACACTGAGCAGCCTTAAATCCTCTCACTTCTGTCACCTAACAGGACTCTAGACTTGCCCCCGCCAGGGGAAGTGCAACAGTTTCACTTGAGGCCACTTAAAATATGCAAATCCTCATGCTTGAAGGAAAGCTCTAGAACCCACCTGCTTTTGAATCACTGAGGCCCATACAGACTTCCCCATACATCAGCAACACACAAATCAAGATGCCAAAAGGAAATAAAACATAATCAATGTTCAAATAGGCAGGAGAAGGAGACACACAACAAATTATTTAATATGGGGGCTGGAGAAACAGCTTAAACCTGCTGGGTGAATTGCTGTCAGTGAGCACTGGCACCATCCATGACATGCTGTGTAGATGTTTCTCCTCACAAGGCATGGCAGCCTTGGGAAGGCAGCTGTTTCTGCCTGTGCTTTCCCTTGGTCTTCTTTCAGGGAGCACTCAAGCAGGGGCATACTCAGGTGAGGGAGGATGTCAGCTCCTCCTTCCTCTCCACTCAACACAAGGGGTTTGCACTCACTGTTTCTGAGCTGCCTCCCAACACAAAAAGACTCCAAACCACTCATGTTTTCTGATCCAGTTCACACAGGACTTGTCAGCGTTCAGCAGCTAAAATAGCCTCTTTGGGATCCTGTTCCACATTTTCAAGGATGTTACGCAGGAATTGAGCACAGGAGCTTGCCTGGCTCAGCGACAAGCAGGCAGGCAGCCCCCAGCTGCCCCTCTAGTTCCCTGACAGAGTTTGGCAAAAAACCCCAAACCCTTATGTGGATGACCAAAAAGGAAAAGGAAAAAGGAGAGGAAGAAATAAGCATAATATTTTGAACAGCAGCTTTCCCAAGGTGAACTTTATCTCAGCTCCAGCACAGATTATTAGACAGCAACATCACTCTAGCGTCACACCAAAAGCATTGCAATAATTTGATTTTGTGAAGAGAATCATAGAATTGTTTTGGTGGATGGGTTTGCCCAGAGCTCCTTTTAAAGATTTTATTTTTATTAAAGCTGCAGAGACCTCACCTAAGTCTGCAATCACTATTTGCACCTAAAAGGAAGAGGCTTTCCTACTTCCCTCCCACACCTGGATTATTGTGACATGCCAGAAACCAGAGAGAAATGGGTACCACCACATAGGTCTAGACACACTGATGCATTCAGTGGTTGGTAAGCTGAGACCACAAAATCAAACTGGATCAAATGCCAGAAAAAGAGAAAAAAAAAATCAAGAGAATCTCAGGTAAGGGTACTCAAAGTAACCCTCCATGCTGGAGATGCAGGAGTGTCAAGCCCCAGGACACACAGCCCTTGCAGGATGTTCCTGAAGCAGGTGGCTCATGTCCCTCAGGTCATCCCATGCTCACCCTTCCCCAGCTGAGCTGGTGCAGCGTCCTGGCACCTGGGAAAGGACAAGACCCAAAGCAACTCCTGGTGTGATGTTTCCCAAGAAAGACTAGCCATGGAATGAAGCTGGAGGTGGGGAGATTCAGGCTGGATGTGAGGAGGAAGTTCTTCACCATGAGAGTGGTGAAGCCCTGGAATGGGTTGTCCAGGGAGGTGGTTGAGGCCCCATCCCTGGAGGTGTTTAAGACCAGGCTGGATGAGGCTCTGGCCAGCCTGATCTAGTGTAGGGTGTCCCTGCCCATGGCAGGGGTTGGAACTAGATGATCCTTGTGGTCCCTTCCAACCCTGACAGATACTATGATACATTTCAAACTCATCATTACTCAATCACTACAACCTGTCTGTTTTATAAATTCTTTGTGTGGCAAATTTATTAACTTTTCAGGGGCAGAGTGAAGCCTGCACTGCACCAGTCCTCCACTCCACGCAAGAACATGCATGCTTCAGAAACACCAGCAGCACACTGGTCCTCCTCTGCTTTGGAGCATCGTTGCAGACAATGGGTTTCAGGCAACACGTATGGCATTGCAGAGGCTTACAGAGCAGAGCTCCTTTCCGGGGCAAAACCGAAGTGGAAAGCACAGCCGAGTGAGTCAAACACATTGACGTGATGCTGTGAGGCAAACAATTCCTTTCCAAGACCACTCACTTTTCATTTCACCCACTTGCCAATTCTACAAGTGGGGCTGCCTCAACGCCATTCTGTGTGCTCTAATTACAACTGCAATTACAGCCCAGTGGAACACAGACGTGTCTTTAACACGGGCTATTTTACAAGGTTCCCAAATAAACTGTAACCACATCCCCGGCAATTCACTGACAGCACACCGACTATGTCACCGGACTACTATAATGAGGGTCAAAACCAGTCACTTGGACAGCGAAACTTTCCCACTGGGCTCCCGAAACCTCCGCCCGGGACCACGCCGAGACCCTCCAGCCTAGACTTCAATTTTCTACTTCAGCAGAGCTCACGAACAAAATCAACTCCATCCGCCCCGATCCCTCTAATTCCAGCCGAACGCGAGCTCTGCTTTCTATGCACCCTGAAGCTTTGCGGCTTGAGACTGCAAAGCAACAAAATCCGGTGTCAGAATGGCGAAAAGACCATTTCGGGGTGAGGGCAGAAGCACTTTTAGGGGAAAGAGGAGGGCGGCTGCCGCGGGGTGCCCCTTACCGCTGAAGAAGCTCTTGGCGCGCAGGTAGCCGGCGCTGAGGCGCAGCACCGACAGCTTGTCCAGCCCGGCCACCACCTCCTGAGGGAAGGGCAGCAGCCCGGCCAGCCGCTCCAGCTCCCGGTTCAGCCGCTCCCGGTGCCGCTTCGAAGGGTTGGAGGTACCGCCTTCGGCCGGGCATGGCCGCACCCTGCGGGCAAAGCCGAGTTACCGAGAGCCGCTCCAGGCCGGCCCCGCTCCCTCCCCGGGACCCTTCCCCTATACCCCCACTCACGCCCGGGGCACCGGCTTCCTCCGCTTGCGACCCGCGTACATGGCTGGGTCAGGGACCAGCAGAGCCCAGCGCGTCCCGGGGCACGACCCTCAGAGCCCCGAGCGGGCAAGAGCCCTGCCGCCCCCTGCGAGCCCACGGGGAGAGCGGCCGGGAACGGCCCCGCCCCAGGAGAGGAGGGGCTGGGGAGAGGAGTGTGAGGTCTGGTCAGGGATCGGAAAAGAAAGGGGTCTGGGGGCTGAGTGGGAGGCGAGAGAAAGGGTGTGGAGGGTGAACGAGGGGCACAAGCACTGGAACAGGCTGCTCAAGGAGGCGGAGTCATTGTCCCTGGAGGTGCTCAAAAGGCGTGTAGACATGGCACCTGTGGACATGAGTTACTGGGTAGGGTGGTGTTTCATTAACTGTTGGAGCCAGTGATCTTAAACGTCTTTTACAACTGAAACAATTCTATGATTCTAGAACAAGCATGGCTGGAGCAGAACTGGGAGGTGGAGTGGTATGGACAGTTGGAAGGGAATGGGGAGGTGAGGGGGAAATGTGTGTGGGATGATGGATAGACAGGGTTAAGAAGGCGTGTAAGGGCAATGACAGGTGAATAGGGTAAAGGGGAATATGGGAGGATGATGTGTGAATAGAAATGAGTGGGGAATGTGGGTAGCTGAGGGGAGATTGGGAGGTACATGGAGGCAATGACAGCTGGATGGGAGTGAAGGGGAGATGGGAATAATGATAGGCAGATGGGAGGAAGCTGGGGTTTGGGGGGCAATGATGGGTGGGTAAGCAAGGAGATGGGGGACTGGAGAGGGATTGGGAGGTAAGCAGGAGTGGAGGAATGAAAAGTGGATGGAGGTGAGGTATAGTGGGATAGTGAGAAGAAATGGGGCAGCAAGCCCCACCACCCACATGGGTGAGGGGTGTGAGCACTTAGAATCACAGAATCAGAGTTCTAAGCAGAGCAAGGTCAGAGTACAAATGCACAGGGCAGTGATGTGGGTTTTCATTATCTGTAACATCAGAGAGCATCCATATAGCTGCATTTCTCTCCAAACCTGCCCTGTACAAAGCAAAGCACAGTCCTTCCCTAGCTATGATCCCAGCCTTGGGTGCAGGAGGAGGGGGTAAGCCATGATTGTCCTTCTCCTTCAGCCCAGAGAAATCAGGCTTGGGGCTAGGCTGAAAGGAGGCTTTTTCAAATACTTGCTCAGTCAAGAGGGAAATGGAGAGACATGGTTCCAGGTCAAAACAAACCATCAGCACTATACAGAGCAAATTGCCTTTTAATATGTAACCAAATAGAGGGGGTGAGTTTCAGGACATCTTTTTCTCCTCAGGATCTACCAACAGCAATACAAAGAAATCACAAAGCATAAAATGAGATCCAGCCATGAAAACAGAGATTGCATGCACACACACAACTTAGAAGACACGGAGCACCAGGGGTCTATCTCAGCCTCAGTCAGAACACCCTGGCAGGGTGTACCTTCCCCAAGGGCACCTCTGGCAGAACCAAGAGCACCTCCTGGCACCATTTCACATCATCTTACAGCTGCCAGGACTCCAAAGGCTTATGAGCAGCATCCATTCTGCTGCTTTTTGGATCTGTTGATTTGTAAGGCTCCATTATCATGGCAAGTCAGCACCTTGTCCCATCCTAGATGCTCCTCCAGGTCATTTCAAAGGGGTCTGACCTGTTTCCATCATCAGTCTGCTCACAGTCAGGAGCTCAATGCTACCCAAGCCCCATATTGCCCTGCAAGCAGCTCTGGAAGCCCTAGTACAGCAAGGCAAAGCAAGGCATGGAGGAAGAGATCCAGAGAAATGAAGCCACCCCACACCAGGACACACACAGACTTGCTGCTGGGCTAGCCCTGCACCAGTTACCCAATTTTAATTGCATACCAACAGTACATGCTTAATACTGGTGTGAGAGGCTGACCTGCTGCTCATGGTGATGGGTGCAAGAGGGGATGTAGAGCTCCCCAAACAACTCTGACCTCTTTGACCAACCTGGTTTGCCCTCCAGATTTTTCTGTTTTTCTCTTGAGGGATCTGGGAGAATTTGTCCCACGGTAGAATAAAATTAAGTAAGATTCACATCCTAGCTTAAAATACAAAAGAAAGGGAATTCAAAGTGCTGGTCTCCAGGATGACAGTTTGCAGGGCACAAAGTTGGTCAGAAATGGAGAGGCAGGCAGCAGTCAGTCAGTGCATCCATCCCTGCATTTCCTTTTTGCTGCTTTGGCAAAACCACACCATCCTGAGCAGCAGGAGGAGGAAATCCCATCGTTCCTCCCTCTGATGGCACTGCTGAGCACAGGAGAGGAAAGCAAGGACACATCAGCGACAAATCCAGCAGGAGCTTGCTGGACCTTCCTCACCCTGCTGTAAGGGAAAGTCACAACAGCCTGGTACCTGCTTCTCCCAAACTCACCAGGAAGGCTGCTGGGGAGCCCCAAACTCTGAACTGCCTCTACTCTCATCAACCCCACCTTCCAGAGAGACACTTCAGATGCTGCTGAGCTTCTCCAAGTGCTTGGAAACATCCCCTTTTCTAAAGGAACTGGGTGACCAGAGGCTCAGGAGGAAGAGAGATGAGACAGCAAAAGCAGATCAGAGAGGCTCAGGCAGGTTGAGATGATGAAGGGGACCAAACAGCAACTTGACTGTGGTCCACACACAAAGGTGATGAGGAGACCACACCGCATCAAGAAACAGCAATTCAGTGCTCCAAGGCTCAAAAGCCTCAGGTCCATCTGCAAGGGGCTCCCATAAGCACATGGGCCAGAGCATCGTTCCTTGGATCCCAAGAGCATGACAAATGTCCCCACTAGCATGGCTGCATCTGCATGAAAGACTTCTCATGAAAACAAAACAAAACCTAACCACAAAAATTCATCCTAGACTGCTTGTAAGCTCTGCCAGGGCACCTAATTTCAGGTGCTGGAAGACAATAATCTTGAGTGACAGGTGTGCAGTCCAAAGAGCTCATCATTGATGGTAGCTTTTAAAAATGTGGCTTCTAGTTCATAGTGAGTCCATGCACTTCCCTGCATCCCCCATGAGAAACGTCTGCTCCACATAAGATGTCACCCTAGTGCCTAGCCTCTCAACAACCACCTGAGCTGGCAGCTCTTCCTCCTCTGCACCCAAGCTGAGCAGAGCCTCCTCCCACTGCTGCAGCTCTGTGTTGTCCATGGGGAGATTATGGAGGGTCTGGCAGGTGTTTTTGTACACCTTGCTCTTCTCAAAGAGCAAGTACTGCACTAGATGGTAATTCCTAATCTCTGCTCTAGTCTGTAATAGATTTATTAGTGAATAGGAGGAGAGAAATTAGGAAAATGAAACCTTAAGTGGAAGTCTGTGTTTGACCAGGATGCAGGCAGAAGTCTTAGCAGATTTCATAAGCATCAGGCCAGGACCTTCCACAAATATGGTCTCTGCACTCACTGCCCAACTTAGCTATGCTGAGCTGCACCTGGGCAGGGGGTGACCACAGGCATGTGCTATTTGCTTGAGGCCAGGCTGGAGAGAAAGGTCTGGCCACCCATGCTTCTCCTTGCCCTGCTCACCCTTTCCCTGCAGGAGGCAGAAGCAGTCAGCTGACACCACTGGTGCATTTGCTCATTTACAACCACACTCAGGCTGCCTGGTGTGGCTTTTTTTGGTCACTTGGCTTCCTTGAAACGCTGCTGGATTGAGCACATTGCTTCTAACCATACAGATCCAGCTTGCAGCAGGATGGGTCCCTTTGTGCACTGCAGCTCCCCAAGGGGCCCTGACTCAGAGTTTTCTGCAAATTATAGCATCTGATTAAAATGCTTTCTGAGGGGAAAAAACACAAGCCCATCAGGCAGCTCAGCTAGGGGATTTCTGTCACATTAACACCTCTTCAGCTTTCCAGATGCCATCAATCATCCTAGGCTGCCAAAGCTCTGGTGACTTAAATTGCCATCATATGGTCCAGCTCAAACCCCAGGAGTGCCCTTAGGAGCAGCTCCATCATGTGACTGGTGCAACTGTAGGCTCCCTCCTGGTTATTGTGTCATTCCAGCTGTTCCTCCATGACTAATCACACTTTCAGACAGCTGAGACCACTCCTGGGAGCGAAGTCTACATGGGAGACTTCATGTGGTCCAAGCTTTGTTGCCAAAAGTTACACTGGGCTTTCAGAAGATACTGCCTCAGCAAAATCCTCCACAGGGACTCCTCCGAGCATTCTGCTCACACCAACCTGCCTGTCCATAACAGTGAAGATTCATGTAAGGCTGTGCAGGAGCAGGCTTGTAGGAACCAATATCAGGCTTCAAAGAACTAAGTGTCCATCTTGCTAGTGTTTGGAGAATCAGGAGGTAGAAGAGGGCTGAAGGCCCAGAAAGCCCAAGCAATGTCAGGTGTATGCCATGGAATTAAAGGTCTTGCACACACTTGTCCCTGCAGCCTCAAGGAGCAGCACATTCCTAAGTTGAAATGTTTAGATGTTTATTGAGAAACCAGCCTTTCCATGTGACCTTTTCAGCTTACATTTATAAGTTGGAGCTCAAGTAAACAGCGTCCTGGCCAGCTGATTAACCAGCTCCTTGTCCTCTGAAATCCAGGGAGAGCTATTTCATATGACTCACACTGGCCTTTCTACAAAGAAAAGCTTCCATCACACTTTGAATTTGTCCACCACTGTCTTCCAAGATCCAGCTTCCCTTTTTTTGGACCCCTCAACCTAGAAACAGAACCACCAGAAACACCACTCAAGACTGAGAAATCTTCAGGTTAGGGCCTGGTACAGCTGGAGGTGGCTTCAAGCCACCCCAGAGCCACAGTGTCTGTTCTCCTGCCCTTTAGGGCTGATGAAAGAAGATGATTTGGGAAGGTTTTCCATCAAAGATGCTATCAAAAGACCCATAGTTTTTCTCCTTTTCAGCTTTGGCTACTCACAAGCTGATCAGAGAGTTGGTGGCCATGGCACTTCCAGTGAGAAACCTGAGCAGTTCTTGGCTTCCAGAACTTGCTGCCATGACCTCACCAGGCTGATTCACATGCTGCCACATGCTTCCTCTCTAGATGTCCTTATGGCAACAGCCATGGAGGCAGCCACTGTGAAACCTCCTGCCCTGGTCACAGGACCTCAAACATGGGACACACAGACAGTTGTTCAGGGAACAGGAATGAGGATGGTGGCTTCAGAGGACAACCCCAGCATAGTACTTCATCTACTGGGGAATTCTGAAAAACAGAATCCAAACTCAGCTTCCATGAAAATGAAAATTTACAAGACATGTTTTAGTGCTGACTTGACCAAAAACCCATAGTAAAACTTCAAAGCAGCCCCTGTGTAGGAACCACCCCACCTCTGCCACTGCCACCAGCTCCTGCAGTGCCCTGAGGTCAGACAGAACTCACATGCCTTGTGCACAGCCACATTCCAACACAGCATCAAGGCCTGCCCCACTGAACCCCAGGTTTCTGATGGTGTTGCATGGCCTTGGCTGGATCCAAAGAGAAAAGGTATTCTGAGTTTGGGGGAATGGTAGGAAATAATGCAAAACTCTATACCATCCCAAGTCTGGTCGTGCATTTTTTCATGGTAGAAGCTCCTACGTCCCTATGGAAAGGTTTGAATGATTTGTGTAGTGTGGGTTTGTTTTTCCTTCCCCTCCAAAAAATATCCAAACCTAAAAAAGGTTCCATTTGAAAGTGCTTATACAGGACAGTTTGCTTTTCATCAAACAATCAATATGCAAAATATTTCAGTTGAGGACTATGACCAGTTTGAGGTCAAAACATCACTCACACCTACTTACATGTGGAGCCTGAGTGACAAGAAGCTCCTGCCCATGCAGGCTTTCAGCAACCAGGAACATGGTTACAGCTGAAGGTCTTGCATAAGGTGACACAGAGGAGCCACACAAATTCCATAAAAGCAGAGAGCAGGGATGTTCAGAGCCCATTAAGGAGAATTAGCCTCAATTGCTACTGCTGACAGAAGTGGACTACCTCAGCCTCCCCCAAACCTTGAGTGCTCCTTGGAGATGCTCAGGCCACAGATGCATCTTCTGCCCCTTTGGTGCCTCCACTTCAGGTTTCTGCACACAGCCCTATCATAGATTTGTACAATGCTTGGGCACCTCAGTGGACCTTCTGCACTGACACTTCCCAAACCGGCAAGAGGTGAATTAGCCAGGCCTGGGGACACGAGACGTCTGCAAAAGACGAGGTTCAATGTCAGGAAAGCAGTCACTGTACTCAGTTTAATCATCAGCCAAAGAAAGGTATGTCCCCAAGAGCTTCTAAAGGCAGATTTGAGGCAGTCACCAAGCAAAAAGCCTCCTCACATCACTGCCAAGCCATCCCCAAGGCAAAACATCCAAAGCCCATCTGGACCGTGAGTATGGCTTCAATTTACACACGATGGAGAATAGCTTCAAAATGAAACATAGATTCTTTCTCCAAATTTGAGTTCTTTTGAAGGGCTGACTCTTCTCCAAGGCACCGAAATGAAGCAAGCTGGCAGGGAAATTATAGAAGAAATCAAGTTCTTCCAAAACAAAGCCCCAACAGGCCACAGAGGATATGAAAAAGATGCATAGCCCAAGAACCCATGGCATCCACCTCTCTCCCTGTGTACACCAGAGGCAGCTGCCTCTGTAGGCTGCCTTCTGTAGGCTTATAATATCCAACATGAAGCAGCTATTTTCTTATTTTGTGTTTTCCAGCAAAATTATTTCTTCCAACTCTCCCATTAATCATAGCAAGGGACTTTCAATCTCCCATGAGAGATGGTCACCTCTGCTCTCAAAAACAGGGTTGTCCATTTCTGCACAGTTGAGGTGGAAAATCCCCCAGAAGCTATCTCCCACGGAACACACAGATGACTTGGCTTGGGGAAAAGGCCTGGAAGCACAGAGAAAAAGAGTAGGAAACCCAGGAGATAGTGCCTGCCAATTGTTTTGCCACCAAACATCACTGCACTGGGGTTGCAAGGTCCCAGCTGCAGGCCGTGGATTATAACTGATGCTTCTAAGAATTGATGGAGCTGGAGCTCCCATCCAGCCCATACTTGGCTAGAGATGCTGAGGCCAGTGTGTGAGGCAAAATGCATGGCTCTCTCCAGCCAAAATAATTCATCAATGCATGACACAAGCTCCCCTTACTTTCATCATCACTTCAACACCTGCAGCCTGGTCTTGTTCTTCCAGGTCTGTGCTTCAAGAGACAGCCACTCAGCTGGGGATGACCAGTAGCAGAGTGGGCATCCAGCAGACAGGCAGAGCTGAATCTGCTCTGAGAAGGCACAAGCATTCCTCAGCATTCTAGATGATCTGCAGACCTCTTACACCCATTTTCAGGTAGTGATCCTCCCAAGGTTCAAACACGTCATGACTGCATGCCCTTCTCAACCAACAAGTAAGAAGCAAAGTGTCCCTGTGGGTCCTCTCCTCCAAAAAGGTATCTGAACTCCTCCTCACTCAAACTGCCAAGAACTGCAGGAGTTAGGAACAATACCAAGGGATGCCTGAGCACATCCAGAGGACTCCAAGCCCATGTAACTGCCAGGGGTACAAAGGCTATTTCCAGTCACTTTTTTACTTGGAAAGGGAAAAAAAAAGTAAAGATCCTTTTATTCAAATTGCAGGGGGGAAAAATAATCCCACACATCTGCAACATGGATAATCTCATGGGAGGGAGGGATCACTCCTGACATATCCCCCATTTACTTGAGACAAGTTATCAGTCTCTGGGGGACTTCACCAGTACATAAATTCACGCTTACCAGAAACAACTTGCAGGGTGATCACTCTAAGACAGGCAACCTTAGCTCCCTCTCCAGATGACATGGGGTAGTGGCTTGAAGCCTCTTTCCACTGCTCCTGGCTCCTCAACAGTCCTTCACCCCTTCCTGGGTGAAGGAGATGCAGAGAGCATCTCTGAGACATGCTATGACTCAAGAGTAGAGCCTGTGGCAAGGTCAAGCTGGAGCCAGCACTACTGGGAGCAAAGAGGACTGACAGCCAGAGTTCTTCACCCCAGCAGAGCAGGCTACATGATGAGGAGATGCCATTCCTCAGCATCCAACCATGAGCCCTGGTCCCTCACCCTGCTGAAGTCATGTCTCCAAGGGGCTGCTGGTTAAGATACACTGACAACAATTGATGGCAAGAAGAGGAGATCCTGGTCTGCTGCAAGGCAGAGGAAAGCAGCTGCCAAGTCCCATTAAAAGCTAGCTAATTCATCCTCTGTTTAAGATACTCATTGTAATTGACCACTTCATGTTGAGGCACAGTTCCACCCAAAGCAGCTGAGACCACAAAGTTAACATGACTAGAAGAAACAGATGTAACATGTACAAACTACAACATAGCCACAGCACATGAGATCATTACACATAAAAGGGAAGTGCACATTTGATGTCTGTGCCCAGCTTTTCCAGTCTCCTGCTTGTGCATCTGTAAGAACGGATGTGAATTAGTGCAGGATTGAAAAGACCATGACAAAAGTGATCTGCAGTTACAAGACAAGTTCTAGACAGTCGCTGAAGCAATGTGGTGATCACTCCTATTTCTGAAGTGCTGCAATAGAAGCTATTGGAGAGCAATGGTTAAAACTGGAGGAGGAAATCCAGCTCTGTCCTGGATCCCCACACCAGCCAAGAGCATCGGAGAGGCCTCCTGCTGCTGGTGTGATCCTCAAAGCCTTAAAGGCTTTCATGCAACAGGAAGACAGGGGAGGTGTCAGCCCAGATCAGTAACATTTTTAGCATTAATGAGTTAGGGGGTGTCTTCTACATCTGCAGGAGCATCCTTTTGGGTTGGCTTTATTGCCTCTGCAAGGAGGTTTCTAAGCCCTGCAGTGCGGAGGAAAGACCTCAAGCATGAGGGAAAGAGAAAGGACTGAAGCAATCTAATCTCTTCACTTTTTGTTCATCACATTCACAAAGGAAAACACAGCAATGCAGTTGTGGAAGCTAACACACCCCTTGCCTCTGGCATAGTTTTGTCACTGAAACAAAAGTTATTGCTATAAAATCCTGGAGTCAGTTCTGCTCTCATGGACTGACTGAGAGTCACGGGAGATGACAGACTTCGCCCACGATAAACATTTCTCTTTGAACAGACTCCAGAGCTGCCTGGCATCAAGAAACCAGGAGCTCACAGCAACACCAAGCTGTGCACAACCATTTTTCTTTTGAATCTGAACCCAAACCCCACCAAGTCACTACCGGCCTTTGCCTCAGCTGTTTAACAAAGGCATCGTGCCAAGCAGAGCAGCCTCATGCCATGCAAGGCAAATGCCAAACCCACAGGCTATAAACCTATCAGGAAGGAATGTAAGCTTGTCTCTTTTCACTGTATCAGTTAACTTCAAGTCCAGACCCTTGCAGCTCTCACCTACGGTAAGGGCAAACAAGGTGATGAATAAAAAAAGCCAATTGAATGCTGACTGCAGTGAAATTGCCCAGTCAAACCTGCTGCCAGCTGTTCTGCAGCAGAGCATTGTAGAGTTACATGGAGAACAGCTAAGGTGGGAAGGCACCCAGTGAGATCTCCTGTGCCAGCTAGAAGGGGCTTTCCTGGACCATGAGCAGTCCCTGGCACAGATGGCAGACAGAAATTTTGGACCTAAACTTCATAACTGTACCAGTGCAGGGACAGGGAATGCCTGAGACTGTTGGTGAGAAGCACAAAGCTTGAAGGACTCATCCTGCCCGACTCCATGCACAGAAGAATGGAGAACCACTTGGACTCCAGCTGCTGCGGTGGCAGAAGCATGCCACCCAGTAGACCGTTGTGGGATCCATCTCTGTACTGGTACCTGCTGGTGCTCAAATGCTCACCTGCAAACAGCAGGTCTGACCTTGCTGTGGAGCTAAGAGGCTGCCATTACAGCTGAAAGGTGGCAGCCAAGACCACTTAGACCTAGCACAAAGAGGAACTCTTGCTCAGCACAGACAGAGCAAAAGTTCCCATCATGGATGTCTGGAGAGCCCTAGGTGCTCAGGGGAAAGGTTGCACCATGCAAAACCCCTATTCATCCTACATGTGTTGCAGTACTGAAATGGAAGCAGTCTAAAAATGTATCCACATTTAAGTATCAGATGCAAAACAAATTCACAGCCTGTGACTTGCTATCTCTGGTGCATCAGCACGAAGCACAGCCCCTGAAGCTCATCCCACCTGGCCAGCCTCTATCTGCAGCTTTAGCTACTTGTCTCCATCAAGCCAAAATGCCCTATAACCTTGTAGGTGTACTATGTCTCCAACCATGCTTACAAGTTACAGAGTGAATTCTGCAAAGGAGATAGGCTTGCCACATATTGGTTGGGTCAAAGCCCCTGCAGGACACTATCCTACCCTCCCTTACACTCGGGCAATAGCCTAGACTGGGTACTCAGCACAGGTTTGGCAGCAGAGGAAGCAGAAAAAGGCCACATGGGTGGTCCACATCTTCTCAAAAACACACACATGGAAAATGGCTTCTGCTGCCCCAGGCTGACACTGGAATGGGTGCAGGCCAGGGGGTTGCAGGAAGGTACCCCATTATTTCTCATTTATTATAAGCTCTTAGCCATCACAAGATCTGACACCAAGGGAGGGGGTTTTCTCTGGTCCTTTCTATTGTAGGCCCCACCACCCAGGTGATGTTAATGTATGAAGAGGACATACATAGCACATGCCCTAAAAAGCACACCTTCTCCACCTCATAATACATTTTGAGCCCCATTTTCTTGCTGCTCTCACTCTTGGCAGAGCCACATCTGCAACCCCCAGCATCTGCATTGTTCCACAAACCCTACAAAATGAACCCCAGCATAGATCTCCAGCTAGCTGGAGGTTTTCCAAGTCACTCAACACAAAACAAAACCATCCAAGCTTTCATGAGATCTCACTGCTTACAGCAAATAGAGCTCCCAACACACCAGAGACCAGAACATCACAGCAGCTAGCAGCACTGTGAACACAGAGAGAAGCTTTTCTCCTTGGTCACTTACTCTCAGAAAAACAGGGACCAGGAAAATCTATCCAGATTCATCTGAAGATCAAGTAGCAACCACTGCAAATCAGTTTGCAGACAGAAGTTTGATGCAGGTCTTGTGGTGAGGTTCAGCCATTTTTTATACAAGTGTGTCTACATTTAGCCTGTATTTGAAGCTAAACTACAGCAGATGCTCTATCACTCAATGACCCCTCCCCAGCAGAGAAGGGGAACCAAGAAAAGAAGATGCAGAGGTTGAAATGAAAGGAGATTTAAAGGAATAACCAAGCTGACACCAATGTTGATATGAAGTATATAAAGTACCAGCAGAAGTACAGTAAACAGGAAGACAGTCCCCAAGAGCAGGGTAAGAAGAAAGCCATGCAAAAAGCTCCCTTCTCTACAGCAGATTTCCCTTTATACTGAGTGTGATGTGCATGGTGTGGGATACACCTGTGAGTCAACCCAGGTCAGCTGCCCTGGCTGACTCAGGACTGCTGATGGCCTGAGCCCATGGCTGGCTTGTGATTCTGTTCCAGCAAAATCAGGATACATGGGCAGAAGACAGAACATTTTAAAGTGAAGCAGATTTAAAAGATGACCCAGTGAGTCATTACCCTGTGATAGCATGTTCCAGTTTCCAAACAGCCCCCTGCTCCAGAACCAACTTCAAATCCCAAAAGGGTTTTCTTTCAACTTTCAAAGATTAAGTCATTGTGAGCTTCCAGCCATGATCCAGCTGCAGATTCTAAGCATAAATCATAACCAGGATCCTGCCCAGCTAGGAGAGAGGAGGGTGTAGAAGCTCCTGTGTACCTGCTGCTGTCCTACAGCTCTTATGGCCATCCCTCACCTTGGCCATTCCCCCTACTATGCCCACCAACCAGCTCTTCCTTACACACCAAGAAAGGTGATGGTGAGCTAAAAGCAGCATTATGGAGGAATCACACAGTGATACAATATTGCACCGATTTCCTAGAGACAAGGCAACAGACGTGGGCTGTTGATAGAGAGATGGAGTAAGCAGAGGACAGGGATGCTCACCAGGTGATGCCACTCTCCTGCTACAGGAGAGGAGCCTGCACAAAGCAGAAAGCAGATGACAGCAACACTGAATCAGAAAGTACAGCATGAGGGCTTTCACCATGAGCAGGCTGCTGTGGCTTGCAGCTGACACAGGTCCTCATCAGGCAGGGCTCGGATTGAGGTCAATCTTGATGAATCGGTGAAATGATCTGAAGTCAAACAAGATGAACTTCAGGGCAGACACAGGCACAGAAAGTGGGAGGCGTAAATTAAAGGTGTAGTGGCCAAATGGCAGTAACTGGCCTGGCAGAACAGGTCTCCAAAGAGTGGACAAGGCTGCCACTGAGCATGAATCCATACAACATTGATTGCTTTTCCAAAGCAGTTTTCCCACTGGGAAGCACATGGTAAGTGCATCCTGAGGGAACACCTCCTTCTCTGAGGCAATGGTCCCAGCTGGACAGCTTGGCATAGGACTCTCCTCCTGGGGCCTAGCATACCTAGCTGGAGAGGACCCTGGGAGAGCCCCATGGGACTGGGCAAGGGGCAAAAGCTAAGGGAGCCAAGTTTGTTCAGTGTAGGTGGAAGAAGAAGCAATAGGAGCTTCTAAGTACGGCTTCCAAGCATGTCCGATAGGCGCCTTCCAAACCCAGTGTTGACTTTGGTGCAGCCACAACAGTAAGACACCAGGTGGCCAAGGTAAGGCCACGTGGCAGCAAGAGCAAGCTCCAGAAAGCCCACAAGGCGATGGCTCAAGGAGACATGGGCATCCCAGCTGGATACCATGTGCAGCCCCAGGCATGATGTTCTTCATCAGGAGTGTGGGGTGATAATCATCTGAGTACATCAGTGTGCAGCCTGGTTGAGACAGCTCAGCAGGATGCTACAGCCTTGCTCTCACCACGGAGACCTGTCAGGGAAAGGGATACCAACACAGAGACCTACAAGCCATCCAAGCATCTGTTGGAGGTCTGGTTAGACTTTTCCATCTACAGTGTGCTCTGCCTGTCCTTTATCTTCTTCTGACTTATCCCATACCTTTCCCTCAATGTAGCATGTCTCTCCCTGGCCACACTCCACCTGCTCACACCAGATCCTCACCATGGAAAGTGCTACCTTGAATTGCCCAGAAGACTCACATCAGTAGCAGCTCCCAGTGAGGCTTTTGCAATGAATATGCTAACAAAGAGGAAGAATGGAGAGCAGGAAGGTCCAAAAATATTTTTTATTTTAATTTATTTCAATTAGCTTCTTTTAAGATTCCTCTGACTGCTCAGATTCTGAACCCACTGCTTTAATATTACAAAGAGGAGTGTATGTGAAAGTTAATGACAGGGCTGGGACAAAGAGACACCACATAGGGTGATTTAGAGCATAGCACTTCAAAACCAAAAATGAAACAAGACTTAAAAAAATAATAATTTTTCTCTTCCAATATTATGATTTCTGATTTTCTTAGATGGGCATTTCCAACCTAAAGCAGCGTCTCATGCTAAACTTAGGCTCTGTGACAAAGCCGTAGTCTGCAGGAGGATTAAGGTTCATGAGAGCAGATCCTGTCTGCCTTAAGCCATCGTGGGAACCCTTCTCTATCAGCTGCAGTTATTTCACACACTGCAGCTGAAGTCCCAGCCACAGTAGTAAGAGGTTAGTTAATAACTTTGTCTTGGATGCCACCTTGTCTCCTTTGGTTTTTAATGCTGATTTGAATTTTCTAGCTTGAAAAAGAACCCTTCAGAGACTCCCCTTTGTATTTGCTTTGACTGCATCCTGTAACAAGCATCTCACATTGTTTTGATGTAATTTGTCTAACCACAGCCTCCTCTCTGCAGGCATCCTTACTGCATCAAGTAGGTTTGGATAACAGAATATGCCAGCACTTAGCAGCAATTTCAGCTCTCCCCTCGACTATTGCTCTTGAATCTCATCTGGCAGGACTGCTTGCATGTGTGACAAGAGAGGAAATGAGCATTAAGTGAGATGTAGTTAGGTGCCTGTGGGGTTTTCTTTGCAGGGAGCTCCCAAGTATGACTGGAAAACTGGAGCATTTCTCCTGAAAAGCTCAGTCATGCTATTTGGTAACATAAGCATCAGGAGGGACATACCCTGCTTCCCAGGGAGGCTGGGTATAACTCAGGACCAAAGCAGTCCATATAAGCTGGGCAAAACAAACTGGCACCAGTGCTTTCAGGTACTCCAGTACCTGGTGGTTGAGTCACTTCTGAAATCAGTCATTCATCATGAAGGAAAAAATAATATCGTTTTCCTTTGACTCTGTCTATGACTAAAAAAAAGAGAGAGAGAGAGAGAGGGGTGAAGAAGGTTATTCTGATTTTCCTCAGGTATCCTTTAAAGAAAAGTCCTCTGCCTAGTTGCTATCCAAAAATATAGACCACAAATAGCCAGAAAGAAGATAAAATGAGCCTGCAGCTGCTCTGTATGGGAGGGGGTGAAATGCAGAGGTGTAATGGGTTCTCTTGGACAGTCTGGCCAAGAATTAAAAATGCTCTGGCTGAGATAGATGTGCCAGTGTTGAAGCCCCACAAGGCCAAAGGAGGACACCTCAATGTCTGTTTCTGCACGTCCCCAGCTGCAGCACACAGAATGCTTCACAACCACTCCTAAAAGGAGGAATGTACAAAGAGGAAAACAGCTCTGGTGATGCTGGGTGGCTCTTTCAGCAGCCTGTTTCTCTGCAAATGCTGCACCCTGCACCCAGGAACTCCCAGAGCCAGAAGCCTCAGTCCTTGGGGATGACACAGCAGAACAGCTTTCAGGTGCTCAGTGATGAAAAATCTGATTTTTTTTTCTTCACCAAGGGAACTATCAGCCATTGGAACCATCTGCCCAGGGAAGTGGAGTCCTCAACACTGGACACTTTTAAGACTCATCTGATAAGGTGCTGGGCTATCTTGTCTAGATCATACTTTTGCTAAGAAAGGTTAGACCAGATGACCCTTGAGGTCCCTTCCAGCCTGGTATTCTATGATTTTCTGCCAGGCAGTTATGAAGCTCCTAAGAGCTCTGTGCCAGCCAGCAGGCAGGACCAGGAGAAATACCAGCCCCCATCACACACACCAAGGGAAAGGCAGTGGCTTGGGTACAACCACATTATTAGCCACCAGAACATCTGCGTGGGAGAACAATGGATGAAAGGACATTTCCCCTCACAGAAACAGTGAAGCATGGTCTGGATGTTTAAAATATCTTTTAATTCCCTGACTTTAGGAATCTCTTCATCCTCACAGCAGGGCAAAGCCCTGGCTGCCTCTTCCAGCCCTGGACATCATGCAAGGCTGTCCCAGATAGTACTGCTGTACAATCACAACCCTGGAGTTCAATGAAGCAGCTCAACACTTACACAGCAAGCAAGGAAAGGGCATTTTAAAGAGGTCTGAGCCCCCACTCTGTTTGCAGGGGCCCTAATGAGGCAGTCTTATGAAATATATCCAATGCAAAGCTCAGGGTGGTGATGCCATACAGTTTATAATGAAGCTGCTGAGAAAAGCTGCTAAACCCTGTGTAGGGAGGCTGGAGCAGAGCCACAGGGAAAGCTCTGCTCCCAGCGGGGCAAAGGCTGTGCCACTGCTGCAGTGTTGTTTTTTCCCAGCTGCCCTTTGAATGGGGAACCCAGCAGGAAGTTTATCACTTTTGCAAACTGGTGAGTAGCAAGTGACATTAACTACTAGCAACAGCTGAGGTCGCCTGAGCTGATCTATTGTCTCCTCATTTTTATTAAATTTTAATAAGTACAATGCTCTGAGAGAACTGCAAAAGGACTAGAGAACCCTCTAACCCCATTCTCCCTCCCCACCTCCCTGGTTGCACATCCCACCACCTCCAGACCAGCTCTGCCTGACCTTTCCCAGCAGGACCCTGCTGCAAGATCTGCCCAGTCACAGGGGAAAAAAAAAATCCCTTCTGATTCCCAGGGTCAGCCCTGCAGTACCAGGGATTGAGGTCCCTTGTGATCCAAAGGGACACCTTCTCCTGCACCCTGAATCACACAAATCCAGCCCAAAATGTCTGGCCACACTGGAGGGCTGGAATTGCCACTCCAAGGTGAGCAGGCAGAAGGTTTGAGGCAGGAGAACTACCCTTCACGTTTTCACACTTCTTTAGGACTCCCTAATAAACACCCAAGAGAGGCTCTTCTCACCGTAGCTTTAGAATGTGGATTCTTCCTCCCTTCATCCCGGGTTTGGGCTCAGTTCATCGATTTCCCCTGCACTATCTCCCAGAAACACATATATGTATCTATACACCATTATTTCCCATGCACCTGGCAACCTGAGGTAAACAGTCTGAAGTGACTTTGGAACTGGTATGGGGGCAGGCACAGGGATCTGGTTTTAAAGCCTGGCTTCTACCACTTGCATTGCCATATGGATTTTTGATTGTCCTTGCTTGTCCTTCTTTTCCACCACATCCTTTCTGAGACAAAAAGGACAAGAAAACAGTGAATTCATATCAGTGTCAGATGATGTCCTTTATATTCTTTCCACGTTTCCTCAGAGCTTTCCATTTTTCATCCTTGCTGAGCTGACAATTTCAGGGACAAGGTGCTGGTCTTGAGCAGCAAGACTCAGCTTAGAGCCCATGTGTTATGTGTCCATGCGAGAGCATATTCCTACTTACATCACTACACTGAATAGGACCTGCTATTCTACTGCTCCATCCTGTAAGCCCCCTTTGATGTCATCCTTAGGATGAGTAACCATCACCAAACATTCTCCTCAGCATTCACAGCCCATTTAAGATGCTGGTGTCAAACAAGTTTCCAGCTTGACCTCCTGGTGCTGTAGGAACATCTATCCTATTCCCACATGGGTAGAGAGCAACATAGTGCAACGGTCCCTGAGAGCCTGCTTGGGTTACTCCTTCCCTCTCCACTGCATGAGTTTTTCCTATCATCCCACCGGAAAGAACTGACAGCACATTGCAGAGCCTAACAGCTTACAGAGCCTTCTGTTAAGGACAGAAAGTCAGACACATTGTATGGGGGGTTGTGTTTTTTAAGCCGTTTGCAAATTCCTGGGATAATTTCTTGAAATGAAATGTGATCGCTTCTTGCCAAGGGGCAAAGCAGAAGGAGCTAATGGTATAAAAAATGTCCCAGGTCAGCAGAGCTGATGTCAATTTGATGGGAAGTATGTATGACCTTCCTGGATTGTATGTAGAGAGCCAGCAATTTAGCTGTGCTTTTGAGTGAGGCAGGCAAGGATCTAGCTCAGCCTTGGAAATTGTGTTTCCATCAAGTGGAGAAGGGAAGCTAGAGGAGGAGGGTGGTGAGGCATGGGAGAAGGTTGTCCAGAGAAGTTTGGGGTGCCCCATTCCTGGAGGTATTGAAAGCAATCTTAGAAAAGGCTTTGAACAATGTGGTCTAGTGGAAGGTATCCCTGCCCATGGCAGGGAGGCTGAAACTAGAGGATCTTCAAGGTCCCTTCTAGCCCAAATCATGCTGTGAAAGTGTCCCAGCTGCCAGCACCATGGGATGCCAAGCTCTCAGTGGCAGGCAGGGCTATGGGGAAGGCAGTTTCCAGAGCCAATGGGACACCTCCAGATTTGGAAAGCACACAATTGATCTCTTGTTCAGCCAAAGCCATCCAGCCCCTCTTTTCCAGCAATGCTCTCCTTCCAGACTTCTCCTCTCCAGCTCCTACAAACCACAGCATATCTCCAAAGCACCTCTACACTGCTCTCCTACATTTACTGCCAACTCTCCTCTGGGGAAAACCCACTTAATTTAGCTTTTTCCTCCCAGTGGGGGTGCCCTTTGTGTCAGAGGTGGAGCAAGGAACTACTGAAAAGAGCTCAGTGGAGGGTTACAAAGATGATGAGGGATCTGGAGCATCTGTCTTAATGAGGAAAGCTTGAGAGACCTCAGCTGTTTAGCCTGGAGAAGACTGAGAGGGGATCTTAGTAATGCTTATCAATATCTAAAGAGTGAGCATCAATAGGATGAGGCCAGACTGTTTCAAGTGGTGCCCAGGAACAAGGGGCAATGGGCATAAACTGGAACACAGGAGGTTCCATCTGAACATGAGGAAAAATTTCTTTCTTTAGAGGATGAATGAGCACTGGAACAGGCTGCCCAGAGAGGTTGTAGAGTCTCTTTCTCTGAAGATGTTCAAAACACTCCTGGAAACAATCCTGTGCAGCCTTCTGTAGGTGAACCTGCTTTAGCATGGGGGTTGGACTAGATGATCTCCAGGGGTCCCTTCCAACCCCCACCATTCTGTGATTCTGTGAAGACCGAGAGCAGCATTCAGCAAACAGGCATTGCAAGGCAGAGTCAGGCTTGGAGCACTGTGCATGATTCAAGCTGAAAATCCAGGAACCCTTCACGGGTGTCTCTGACTTGTGAATTTACCAGTGCAGTATTAGCAAACCATTATCTCCTTCCCTGTCTTTGAGAGCAGGCGGATGAGAGTGTTTGCTTGGTGGGTGGTTGGTTGCTTTGTTTGTTTTGCTGTTGCTGGGGTTTTTTTTGTTTTGCTTTTTTGCAGTTTTTTTGGGGGGAGAAGAGGGGTTGCTTGTTGGATTTTTTGGGGGGGTTGGTTGTTAGGTTTGGGTTGGGTTTGTTTGGTTGGTTGGTTGTTTTTTTAATCCTGTTTAGATCACATCTTTATCAAAACCAACTTTGAATTTTAAGCTACCTCCTGAAAGTGGGATGGTTATCCCTATGGATATGCCACAAACAGTTATAAAACTACAAGTTCCATACTACCCACCCTCTATTTAGGTGTTCAAAAAGGGATTGGATGTGGCACTTGAAGCCATGGTTTAGTTAGTCATGAGGTGTTGGGCGATAGGTTGGACTTGATGATCTCTGAGGTCTTTTCCAACCTCACTATGATTCTATTCTATGAATGCAGGACGGAGGGAGATGTGAACATCCCACCTGAGATCCAGGCCCCTGGAGCTGTTTTCTCACTGCTCATATTCCTCGGATTACTCATCACCTGCTGTACACAGACTCACAGGAGTCTTGGTGGGAAGGGACTTCTGCAGGCTTCCAGTCCCACCTCTCACCTGGAGCAGGAAAGGCACAAGGCACGAAAGTGGATCATCAGGGAGGTTGCATGAAGTATGCAATCCTGTGGGTTAACAAGGCAGGACGTCCCGGGGCTGTCCCTTCCTGTTCATGTGGGCTTACCTGCTGGCAGCTTCCCAGTCAGCCAACTTTGCAGCTGAGAGATTATTTTATTGTACCTGGGCTGCTGTCCTTTTCAGTATCGGTATGCTCAGTTGTTCAAGCTGTACCCTGCTTTGAATGCCTCAACTTCCCTTCTCCACTTGATAGAAACATGGAAACACAATTTCCAGAGCTGCCCTGATGGCAGCAGTGTCAGCAGCCTTTCCAGCGAGCTTACCGGTGGTCAGAATATGGCTCTGTAGAACAAGCCACAGCAGTGGGCAGTGAGAAGGCAGCTTCCCTTCAGCATTACCCAGCTCCATCTTGTGGCAAGGATCAGCAAAACCTCCAAGGGCAGCAGGGAGTTTCACCACCACCAAGTCTGCCTGGTGTATGGGATGCGTCTTCCTGCCCTGTGCAAGATGTGTCTTGTCCTGCCCTGCAGCTAAGGCATCCCCTCTCCTCTAGCACCCACAGTCCCAATCACAGACAAGAGTGGTAGGGTTGGTCTGAGCTGCAACTGGCCAGCTCCAGTGTGTGCATGAAGATCTTGTCCTTGTCTGCTGTCACCTGAACCTCCTGTGGGGTTTGTGCAAACAGGCTGGGCACATCTTGGCTGCAGAAGCACATGTTGGTGAGCTATGCCCTCTCTTTGCTACCTCATTGTGGTCCCCATTCCCAGCCCAACTCTAACTTCTGGAAGCAATCATTCCAGTTTACCAACCCTGATGAAGGAGGCCCAGGGAGCTCTGCTACAAGCAGAGTGCAACAGCAAGAAGTGCCATACAGATGCTCTTCTCTCTATAGAGTGATGGGAATCTTCTCTCCATGGTGGCTGAGCAGCCCAAGGCTGGGAGAAGCTGGCAGCATTGTGAAGTGACAAATGTGTACAAGTGTCGGTGGATCTTTGCCATCCTTTTCTCCAAGGATAATAGAAAGACAGGTAAGGATTCAGATGAGGATGCCATCACTTAGAAGTGGCAGCATGGAAGGTACCATGCTGTCCCCAGCTAGCAAGGGCTAGCAAAAGCAACCCAAATCAAAGGCCCAAAGTATGAGGGCAGAAAATGTTTTAGATGGGGGACTGTAAGCTGAGCTAGATCATGGGCTTCCACACAGATGGAGAAGGGGCCAGATCTTTATTTCATTTCATGTAATAGAATGGGTTGGGTTGGAAGAGACCTCAGAGAATATCTAATTCAAATCCCTTTGCTATGGGCATGGACACCTTGTATTAGACCAGATTGCTCAAGGCCCCATCCAACTTGGCTTTGAACACTTCCACAGTTGGAACCTCCAGAGCTTCTCTGGGCACCCTGTTCCAGTGCCTCACCACCCTTATGGGGAAAAGTTTCCTCCTAACATCTAATCTAACCCTAGCTTCTTCTAGTTTGAAGCCACTGGCCCTCATCATGTCACTACATGCCTTTGTAAAAAGTCCCTCTCCATCTGTCTCGCAGGCTTCAAGTACTGGAAGGCTGCAATAACGTCTCCCCAGAGCCTTTTATTCTCCAAGATGAACAACCCCAACTCTCTCAGCCTGTCTTCATAGGAGAAGTGCTCCTGCCCCCTGATCGTGGCCTCTTTTTTTTCCTTTCCAGATCTTGAGTGGGGCCTCTGCTCTAAAAGAGAGGTACCCACCAGTCTGGAACAACGAGTAGTGGTCTCGCCTACCTTCTGTCAGGTAAGAGGAGGAACACTGGGACAGAAGCTGCCTTTGATGTCTCTGGCTGGCAGTGAGGAGGCAGTGGAGGCACGAGCTGCATCCTCCACATCCAACTGTGTGATCCACCGTGCCAGCTGATGGAAAGTGACATGATGGCAGAATATGGCCGGTGTGCAGTGGCATCCTATCATGGTAGAGAAAACAGGAGTAAGCAGCTTGCATCGCCAGAGCTCAAGCCCTGAACATCCCACTCAACTCACAGAGCCAGCGGGCAGGAGCAGTGTGAGAGGCTTTCGCACTAGTCCTCCTGTCTGTTTCGGCCAAGGGGTCAACACCTGAGGAGCCAACAGGGACACTGGTGCAGAAATGTCATTCTCTTATCTCTAGCTCTTCTCAGGGAGCCTTGGCACTGGCCAACAGAACAACATTTGCTAGCGAACCTCACCGCCTTCCGGTTCCGGGCCTGCGAACCCCGGCGGGGCGGTGCCCGGGCGAGGGGCAGGGCGGAGGGCGGAGCGGCCCCGCGCTCTCACGGCCGCCCCGCAGGGGCGCCAGCCCCTCCGCTAGGCGTCATCTTCCCGCGCCCGTCCTTCCGGCGCTTCGGGGTCGGCTGCGTCTCCTCGGTGCCGCTATGTCCTTGTGGGTGGCTAAGGTGGTCCCGGCTGCGGCCGCCGCCGCTCGGGGCCACCTGAGGAGTGCCATCCTGCCGGCGGTGAGCGGAGCTAGGGAAAAGGGAGGTCTCTGCACCCGGGCACGGTCGCCCGCGGCCGGCGGGCTCACCTTGGGGTGCTCGGGCTCCTGCGGCCTTCCCGTGGCGCTGGAGGCTGGGACCTGACCGGTTGCGTGGCGGAGGGCTGTGCTGGCAGCGCGTTCTTCGCACCCCTTAGGAGCGGGGCCGGGCTCCCGAGCCGGCCTCTGCTAGCTTCTAGCAGCATTCCTGGGCTCGGGGGTGCCGTGGCATGGGGGTGTCTCGGGGAGTGCTGAGGAAAGCTTCACGGTGGGGGAGGAGGCTGAGCTTGGCTGGGTCTAGTTGCTCCTTAAAAAGTGACATTCCCGGTGGCTTCGTAGAAAAGATTTATGATTGAAATACAAGTACAAGTAAATACCCGAGACGGGAGTGTGGTGACCCAGTGACCTTCAGTTTGTGAATGCCATGGCTGGTTGTGCAAGCAGAAGAATAACACGTCAAAATAAAATCTCACTTGTGCAAGTGAGGTCATGTCGTTTTTCAAACTAAGCCTTATTCTGTTTGTATCAGTCTCTTGGTGGCTTTGCTGAGGAAGGCTTGTTAAGATAATGCCTTGAACTTTACAGGCCAGGTGCTATTTCTTCACACCTTTGACCAGGAACAGTTTTGTGCAGAAATGAAGCTGTAACTCGACTGAGAGACTGGGAGAGGGCCTTGAGACAAGGAGAACGTTTAATGTTAATCTCTGCTCAGCAACAAGCAAACAAAAAAATGCAAGCAAAATCCCACTGTTGGATGTGCCTTGGGAATGCAGGGCACATCGTATGTCTGTCCTTCAGTAAGTCTGGAAAGTTTCAATCATTGTGCAGGTTCAGAGCAGAGTTCAAGCAGAGCAGTCCTGCTTTAAATGCACTGAGAATTGTTTTGCCATCTCTGTCATTTCAGCCTTATATTTTATAAACAGCTTCTCAGGTGCTGTTGTTAGCACCTGAAATGTCAGCACTAACTAAACGGTGTGAAAATTCCTTGTGCTAGGTGTGTGATTGTGTGTGCTGAGTGTTCAGAAGCTGCTGAAAAAGTTGCCTTTTGAGCATGCCTGGCTTAGCTAAGAGAGCTAAAATGTGTGAATTTTGTTATGTTTTCTTTCAGGCAAGAATTCATCTCAGCCCTGAGCGGAATTTGGAGTATGGTTGGTTGGCTTATATGTTGGGAGAAAGAACTACAAAAAAATTCACGGAGTACAGCAAAATCTTCACAGTAGAGGGAAACTTATCCTCTGGGAAGGGCAAGCTTGCAGAAAAAATAGCGGAAAAACTAGGTAAATATTACTATTTTTCTAATAGCTAACAGAATTTAACACTGGAATTGTGACTCTTGAGTAAAGAAAGTTAGTTCACCAAATCAGCAATTCTTTGACTTACCCATTCATTAGTTAGCCAGTGCCACAGTTCATGTGGAGGGCTTATAGACAAGAAAAGAATAAAATGTCAGTGAGGTGTGAAATGATGGTTAGAACACTTGTCAGATCTGTGGGATGCTTGAGTAGGTATGATTTGTTGTGAATGAAATTTCAGTTCTAGTGAGTTACCTTGCTCACTGAGCTCCTGGCTCTGATAAAGTCACCAAGCACCTTGAAAGCTAGGATCTTCTGCATGGATGTACGCAGAGCGTCGAGGTGCTTAGAGTATTGGTGGCATTAAGGTTCTACTTAGAACCAGCTCTCACTGGGAAGATGAAAGGTGGCAATACTTCAAGTTAAGGTTTATCTGCACTCTGTGATGTGATTGACCGGAGAATTTTGTGCTGTTTGTAAGAGTTGCTTAAAGTACAGCTATATTGAAATAAGCTGAACAGAAGTTTACTGTAAATGAACAAAACTTACTATTTTTATTTGTGCTCTGTTGTGGCTTTCTTTTTTCTCAGGAATGAAATATTTCCCAGAAGCAGACATCTATTATCTAAACAGAATCACAGGAGATGGAACACTGCTGCCTGAGAAATTTAATGGTTTCTGTAACCTTGAGAGGTTTTACAATGATCCAAAATGTGCCGATGGACATTCTTATCGACTGCAGTCTTGGCTGTTTGGTAACCGTGTTATCCAGTATGCTGATGCTTTGGAGCATCTGCTGTCCACAGGTCAGGTTTCACAGTAAATACATTTCATTTCTAAATTAACAGCTTCTGAGTATAAGCTGTGAGTGAGCTGTTTAGAAGTGCTTTGCTGGTATTTGCGTTTTCAAATAAAAAGCTCTTTTATTGTTAAGCCTTTTATCTTTTTTTCCTCCTTAGTACAGGATAAAAACCCATTTAGAAAACTCTCTTGCACATTTTTCTGTTAGAACAGTATCTTGTATCATTTCCAGCAAAGGAAAGATGTACCAGATGCACCTTGACTTTTGTCCTGATGGTGTCTTTTGTTCAGACTTTATCATATTAAATACTGTTTTGTGGTGATACTGTTAACATTTGAGTGTCATCTGCTGAGAAAAGGTCTCCTTTGCCAGCACTGATTTAACTGTTGTTTAAGTATTTTCCAAGAAAGATGGAAAGATGTGAATGCTAGAAAGTTCCAGACACAAATGTAAATGTACTCCTTAGGTATAGTAATGCTTTGCTGCTGTAGTGGTAGGCACAGTAGGAGAATATATGTTCAGGCACGTTCACCATTTCACATCCAGTATGTTTGTGCAAGCTAAAACTTAGCTTTTTTAAACTTTATTTAAAGTTGCTAGAAAAGCATTCAGAAAATTGACCATAAGTGTGCTATTGTCTTAAATTTGAAATGTTGCTGCCAGCAGTCTCTGGACCTTGCTGACTGGGGCCTACTTCTTGTTGCAGGACAAGGTGTGGTGATGGAGCGCTCTCCCTACAGCGACTTTGTGTTTCTGGATGCGATGTTTAAACAAGGCTATATCCACAAGCGGTGTAAGTTACTGGCATGTAAAAGGAAGTTATTTTGCCATAATCTTAGCCAGAAGTGTGGTAGTTTAGTTTTAAAGAAACAAAACTCTCTGCCCTGGTGCAGCTGCATCTGGAATATGTGGAAATCAGCCACAGCCAAAATATGCAAACTAACAGCTGCATGAATGTGTGAAAGTCTGGAGAAAACAGCAGTAAATTGCAGTCATCAGGTGACCTTTTAATAAGTTGCTGCACAGTCTGTTGTTTCTGCTTGTTCTTGGCAAATCTGGTATTTTGGCTATTCCTGAAGTGAAGGTAGTTTCCCTGACTGCTTCCTGTTCCTGCTTACCTTTGATTTGCCTTAGATTTAGGAGATGTGCATTTGCATCTTTAACTCCTGCTATATGTTGCAACTTCTTACTGATTGAGTGCTGGTTATTATGAGCTGTATCTTGCTGCTCTCCATTTGGGGAGGCAAGAGTAGAATAGAATAAACCAGGTTGGAAGAGACCTTCAAGATCATTGTGTCCAACCCATCACCCAACACCATCTAATCAACTAAACCATGGCACCAAGCACCCCATCAAGTCTCCTCCTAAACACCTCCAACGATGGTGACTCCACCACTTCCCTGGGTATCCCATTCCAATGGGCAATGACTATCTGTGAAGAATTTCTTCCTAACATCCAATCTAAACCCCTGGCACAGCTTGAGACTGTGTCCTCTAAAAGCCCATCAACCCACAATTTATAGGTAATATAAAATCCTGACAACAAATAGTGGATTGTGCTGAAATCCTTAAACAGCAAACAGACATGCTGCTGACTGCTGCTTACTGTGCTGCCAAGCACAGCAGGCTTTAAACTTTTCACAAACTGTTTGAACTCGAAAACCTGATGACTACATTTCTGACTAAGCCGGTGAGTCTCACTGAGGAAAGCTTGCCTTTGAGCTAGGTTAAATGGACCCTGTGGTAGTAGTGTAACATAAATGTTGAGTAGATGCTTCCCCTGAACCCATGTGGCTTGCTAATCATCAGTTATCACCTCCAAGATGTTTAGGTTATTGATTTGGTAGGGGATGCGGTAGGATAATCCGGCTGCACAGAAGTGGCCGGTCTCTCTTTAGATACATTGCTCTGTGTGGCAAGGTGAGGTCCTCCAGTTCTGTTCTCCTAAGTGGAGCCTGGTGGTTGTGTTTTTGAAGAGGTCTGCTATCGCTTTTGTAGCACACAGAGCTCTTGAGTAACAGCAACTGGAGGCACACTGAGTGTGGGTGAGGGAGGGCTGCTGTTGGGTTGGTGATCTCTTCAAATATTTGCTTCACCTGAGAATGATTTTGTGTGCTTTGAAAGGTAGGGCAAATGCCTGGCTGTTCTGTGATTTTTTCCTCCCATTTGGGAAATAAGTCTTGTTGAATCATGACTTTTTCTTTTTTCCCCCCATTACCACCTTTGCCTCACTATTATCTTTGTGGTAGGGCCATTTATTTAATGTGTGAGGCTGTGGCAGAAGGCACTTTCAGTTAGGTGACCTGAGTGCTGGAGTCTCTATGATGTTTTGAGAGGCTGTTTCTAAATGATAGAGGAAAAACCTAGGTTTCTCTAAACTTAGGTCACAAATAAATCCCCACTTTGATACAACCATGCTAAAGTTCTTATATCTCAGTCTTGTGGCTTAATTGTTTTACTTTTTTTTGAGGTTTGTTTAATCTAGAAACTGAATCCTATCTGAGGAAAAGTCTGCCCTTTGTTTTTGTGCAGGCCTTGATCACTACAAGGAGATCAAAGAGATCAGCATTTGTGAATTCCTGCCACCTCACTTGGTTATCTATATAGATACCCCTGTCCAAGAGGTGCAGAAGAGGATTCAAGAGAAAGGAGAGGTAATTTTATCTTGCCACTGTTACTTGCTATTAATGTGTGTTGAAATCATGCCATTGTGGTTTCTGAAACTGTGTGGGTAATCTGGTATGCTTGCTCTGAAAAAAACCAACAAACAAGCAAAGCCAAACAGCAACATAAAAAAACCCAACAGAACCAACAATTTTTTTTGACTGCATCAGCATGCTGTCATTTCTATAATGAGAAGTTCTATAAAATTCACCTGCTTTTAAAACCCAGCCTTTGTAGCTGCCATTTCAGGAGTCATGGCCAGGAAACATGCTTCTTGCAATAAAATCTTAAGGTTATCTGTACTTCCTGAGTGCCAGAATCCCCTGTCAGCTTCCCTAGCTAATTGCTCTTTCATACATGTTGTTAGAGTGGGTCACTTGTGATCAGCAATTTCTGTTGCCTTTGTGACAATTGAGAGAATTACAAAAGCTTGATGCTTTTGTGCTAACACAGTGAAACCACCACTTTAAACTGAAAACTGATTTTGTGTAGATGTTCCATGAAATAAAATATCTGGGAAGCTCTCTGACTAATGTCACATAGAGTTGATAAGAAAAACAGTCACTTCTTGTCACTAGTGCAACTGCAGTGTAGTCTGAGATGCTATGTGACTTGCCTTTTGACATCTGACAGCTGTGGGACGTGACAACTTTTGCTCTTAAAACTCCCCCTTTGAGGGTGCCATGATTTCTCTTCAAGATGTCATTTTTGAAGTCATAGAATTGGAGACTATTAAAACAAAAAGAAAATTAACTTACTTCTATAGCATTGTCTTCAAATTACCTCTTGTTATACCAATTTATTGGAGTATTGAGATAGTCTTGGATCAGAAGAGCTGTAGCATATCTCATATACTGACTAACCTGAAGTTGTGGTTTTTTTTGATTCCCTCCTATATTTGGACATGTGCTTCTAACTGTTCTTAAATGTGTAATGAGGATTAACTTATGTTTACCTTGTACCTTACTCAAAGGCTGAGAGAAATTGTAGACAAAGCACTTAGCAGCAGAAAGCTTGGGAGATTCAAAGAAAACTTTGATTTATTACTAAAAAATTCTCATCTCTGAAACATTTGGTGATGCCTGCTTCCTGTATGTTTATGTGCCAGGGTTAACTAACAGTGTTTCATTTTACAGTTTCCTGCTCATTTAAGAGAGACTGCTGATTGCTTAAGGGCAGTGACTTCAGAGCCATGACTGAAAGACTGCCCTTGCTGCTTTGTGATGTGTGGCCTGAATTTTGCACTCTACTGGACGAGTAACTTTTGCTTTCTGCCCTCCAGCGGTTTTGGCCTCTGCACTTTAAACAACAGGATTCTTTCATGTAGGAAAACTATAGCTATTTTGTTTTAACAACTTTAGTGACAGAATTAGAAGGTTCTTAATACACTGTGGGAACCAGTGAGTTCCTTGCCCTTGGAAGCATAAAGGTTAGTGGCTGTTTTGAGACCTTATGGAGAAATAGCTGCTATAACTTCCTTGGGCCAATGGCTACTGAATCGTTTTGGGAATTCTGCCTCCTTCGATGGACAGAGTGTCTGGTGTTCAGTATGCTGTTGTTGCAGGGCACTGGAAAAAAAAATCTCTCCAGTGGGTCCAACCAGCAGAGATGCCCATTACATTGGAAGGATCTGCATCTTAGATGAACATTGTAAGCAGGAAATGCATTTTAGATTTGAACTGAAGGCACCACCTAGTAGATAAATTTTTGTAGCATTTTTGGCATGTGGAATTGAAGTCCACCGTGTGGCAGATGCAGCTGATGGTAAACTGTTTAAGAGGAGGTAAAAGAGCCATAAAATCCCGGAGATTTTCGGAATGGATGATTGCCCGTGCACTTGGCTGAAACTGGAGAAATGGGTGCGTTTTGGCACTGTCACGAAAAGGCAGGCTCGGACAATCTTCCAGTCTGTGATTATTTTTGGTTTTTTTCTGGATGATTCTGTGTAATGTGAATATGCAGGTAGCTGGGATTAATCAGTCTTTGCAGAGTTAAACTTTCTGAGTCTTTTTGGTACTCTTAGTTTATGTGAGCTCAAGGAGACCAAGATGATTGCTGTAGCACACTGAAATAAGTTGCAAGGAAGTTAATTTTGCTTTTTCTTACTGCTTTTGAACTCGCTTTTCCCTTTCTTTGTAGACTCACTAGTGCATCAGAAACTTACTCATATGGCTCATTGTTAAAACAATGGATGTAGTAGTATGTGCCAAAGCAACAATTAATGCAGTCTGACTTGATTCTTGGGGAACTCTAGATACTTAGTGTCACATAAGAATTTCTAAGCATTCCAAATGTTTTAATTCTTAAAACTTTCATTGATATTTGTGGTTCACTGGAGATTTGGTGCTAATACAAGAGTGAGCTCTTGACAGATGGTGTAAGACAACCTTCTGCTTAGACTGGAATCTGCGCTGTGGGGGGGAAAGTAAAGCTCATCTCACAGCATTGTTCTCTGTTTGTCTTTTAGCCATACGAGAAAAAGGTGTCTCCCTTGTATCTCCAGAACATTGAGGATGCTTACAAGAAAACCTTCTTGCCAGAGATCAGGTTAGCAAACCCAACTGTTTTTATTGAGTCTTTAAATAACAATGTGTGCAAATCCTAAAATCTCTGCCAATAAGCAAATACAATCATCTCAAGTGAGAAATCCTCTTTGTGCTGTGTGGTTACAATACTCTGTCAATATTATATCAAATAATATGTACAGTATTATGGGGTGTTGCATCCATGGCATGACTGTGTATACTTGTTTGACATTGCCCCCAGTATTTGAGAAGCCTGATGCCAGTGTTACAATGTTGGAAGATTGTAAACGAAGACGTTTTAGGTGTGAGGTTTAATAAAGCAGTGCTAGTTCACTCTTAAGAGCTTCAGAGTGGATGAAGTGTTGTGCACTATTACATTTAGTGGATTTCATTAATTGAACTACCTATGTTGCAAAGCTGATGGGCCCTGATCTGTTCCATGTTTTTCCATCCTTCTGTCTTGAACTAAAGCATTGCATTTCTCTGTGATGAAGTCAGATATAGGAAAGCATAAACTTTTTCCTAGTTCAAAGAGCACTTCAGCAAGAAAGCTAAGAATCTGCGCTATTTGATCTGCAAAACCAAGTTCTGTCTCCCTTTATGACAGTATTGCGTATGTGGTTGGTGTGGACACCTGCTTCTCTTTCTGCTAACTAGTGACTGTGGCTGGAGTGCTTTGTAGGTGTCCAGAGTGTGGCAAGATATAGCAGTGTTTGCATGACTTGAGGAGCGTGTGATGCAATACAAGGTTTTCTCAGGCCATTTTGGAAGGTTTGGGGTTTCCTCTCCTGAAACCACCTCTCAGTTGTCCTGACTTTGACTAGTTTCTTGGTAGTTGTACAGAGTGAGAGGAGAAGGAAATTTCCAGGTTTTTTTGTTTCCTCTTCTGTTTCTTGACCTCATGAGGCATACACTTGACAACCTTCCACATTTGAAAAGGGTTTGATGGACTTTGTGCTCTCAAGTCTGCACTGCTGCCTCCTTTCAGAGACTACAGGTCCTCTTCTCTGGGCTCCCTGGGTTCTCTCTAGCTGGGAAGCAAGACTGTGTCCACTGTAGACCTGAGATGAGTAGACTGTTACAATTTCAGCTGTCCCAATTCTTAGAGAAGTAGTATATTAAAAATCAGACTCTTTCAATCTAAAAGCATGTGAATATAAGCAGTCTCAGTCCCTCATAAATGACTTTCTGGAAAGGGAACTCTTGAAGGTCACAGAGCCAGACCTACTTTACATCAAAATGATCTGTAATCCAGTGTGTGGATAAAGCTAAATGAAAGGAGATCTTCAGGTATATTGTGGCCTGCTTGTTTCCCCTTGCTTTCTTGCTCCATTTCCCAGGGTAAATCAATGTAATTGTGCTGTCAGCAGCTGACCTAACTTCATACTGACCTTGTAATTCATACAGGGTGGAAGTTGTTGGTGTGATGTATGGTCAGATGCCTCCCAGTGCATCCCCCATGGGTTAGTGGCCAGCACATGGCTCCTAGAAGGCAACAGGCTCGGGATGTAGAGGGAGTGTGGGAAGCCTTGGGACTGGCATCTCCCCAGCGGGCAGAACTGTTTTGAATTTACTGGTGAAGATAAAAATGCTGTGTTTTTTGGCTCACATTGAGCCCCAGAAATATACCATGGTGTTTAGTGAGGTTAAATCCTAGACCTGGTCCTGCTGTGATTTCAACTCCTTGCCCTTTGTCTGTACATGGTCAGTACACTCATTAAGCAAACACCCTCCAGTTGGCATCCTCGTCAGTGGATGGGCTTACAATGGCTTGTCAGATCAATCTTAGTGCTCAGGTTTGAAGGACATCTCTGTACCCTTGGTGTGGGGGAGTTGTGCAAAGCTGAAGTTTCACACATTCACATCTCCAGACCTCACTGATGGCTTGTGTGTTGGATAAATGCATAGGAGTTCATCTGTCTTTAACTGTTTGTTTGCTAGCTTGCAGAGTGTTGTAGTCAACTACATTCATACTTAGATGTTAGTCTCTAGGCAGACTAACATATTTGATTCCCTAACTAACCTTGAGGATGGCCAAAATCTGGTTCAGATAGACTGTTGAACAAACTTGTGCATACTTTCCACATTTGAACTTACGTTTGCTTGTCCTCTTGCTCCTCTTGAAGTGCAGCAGAGAAACAGTTTGTTACTTGGTAAAATTCTTGTTATCTTGTTCCATTTGTTTGGAACAACTTGATGTGGCTTGGTGTGTTTTATAGTGAATATTTAACTGACTTAAAATTGGTGCTTCTTTTGTAGTTTGACATGTTCATTAGCATCTTTTAAGCCTTCTTTTGATAGTGATTTGTGAGTCAGCTGTTGTGATAGCTACTACGCTGTGATTTTGAACAGACGGCTTTTGTTTTTAATTTGATTTGTCTTTTCCTGGACCAAAGCCCTAAGATTGCTAATGTTCTCCTTTATGCCAGGACTGTTTCTGTTGAGCAGCTGTTTTTTCTTAATGAAAGCCCTAATAATCTGCAGAGCAGTAAGTGATTTGATCTGCATTCTTACAGCAATCGCCAGTATTGAGATTCTGGTGAAGTATGGCCTCTCCCTTTGATTACACAAAGTTGGTATTGAAGACTTGAGTATGTGCTACACTGTCACAGCAGCTCCCTCTGAGAGGAGGACACTTCTTTCTGTGACAGAAGAGTCCTTGTGAGGCTTTCTGCTTTGCTCTCAAGTTGAGAGCAAACTCCTTAAGTAGTTCCCCTACTAGGCTGACTGTAAGAACTTGGGAGCTCATAGGAATTAAAGACATTTTATGAAAGAACTTTTATAGCAGAGCTGTTTTAACTGACCAGTGTTAATGCAGTCCAGGAACTAGTTTGGACTGCTGCAGTTAAAAGTTATTTTTATGTTGTGACTATTTTAGGACAGCTTAGATGCCAGCCTTAATGCTGATTAAACTTGAAAGTGGTTGTCTGAACAGTCTGCAAATTCTTCTCCATGCTCTTCAGCTTTGCTGTGTATTTTTTGACATAGCATCCACATTGGGCTTCCGGTTTATTTTCTCTGATGTTTTTGTTAGCTAAAGGAAAGGTCTTAGAGAGCAGCTGGAGCAGGTTTGGCAGCAAGTATTACAGAGGGTGGCTGTGCCTATGTAGTAGTGAAATGTGTTCATCTAGGAGCTCCTGTCATGACCCTACTCTGCAGGTGTCTTTTCTGTGATGGTTGCTATATGAATAAGAAAGTGTAGTAACCAGGAAACTATTACCTGTTTTAAATGTTTTTATACTTACAGACCCACATACCTGCATTGTATTGCTTCAGTCAGCTCAGTGTTAGAACACAATGGATGTATTCTTCTCTTAAAAATAAAGCATTAATGTGTTTGTTATAAAATAAAAGGCGTATGGAAGTTTTGGGTTAGGCTGGTTGAACGTTTCACTTGGCTTCCAATAGATTGGGTTAAGTATCTACCTTAGAGAAATGGAAACAAATTCATAGTTAGGACTCTTTTTTTCTTTTAGCTGAAACTCTGTAGGTACCACAGGCCATTTACCAAATTTCCATCAGGAGAGGAGCAACTTACAGGCCTACTTGGAATTGTATTGCAAAAACTCTAAGCATTTCAAAAACCTGTAATAATTCTGATTCTGTGTTTCTGCCTTTTAACTTCATTTCTGCTTCATTTTGAAGCAGCAGGGAGAGGATGGGTAGAGCAGTTGTCAGGGAAATTCATTTGTTGTTCTCTTTTCAGTGAGACCACTGAAATTCTGCAGTACACAGGAAGTGAGGCAGAGGACATAGAGAAGGTAAGAGTTTGCTGCATATATTGAACTTTTTTTTTTTTTCCCTTAAATTTCCAAGACTGCAATGTAAAGGAAACATTGTCCTTGATAACAAACTTAGATGCATTATGTATGTTGCTGCAGCAAAGATCTGGGCTGGGTCTGAACTAGAATATTTTGGTGAGCGAGTGCCACTTTGTCAGGAGAGTGGAAATTTCACTTCTCTTCCCTGTTGTGAAAATTTCTTTCTGGCTGGACAAGCAAAGCTCTGTATAGGCCACACAATTATCACTAATTTTTTAGTGTATAAGATGTTTTCAGTATTTTTAGTGTATAAGAACAAGAGGACACAGTCTCAGGCTGTGCCAGGGCAGGTTTAGGCTGGATGTTAGGAAGAAGTTCTGTACGGAGTGATTGCCCATTGGAATCGGCTACCCGTGGAGGTGGTGGAGTCACCTTCATTGGAGGTGTTCAGGAGGAGACTTGATGGGGTGCTTGGTGCCATGGTTTAGTTGTTTAGGTGGGTTGGATTAGTTGATGGGTTGGATGCGAAGATCTTGAAGGTCTCTTTCAACCTGGTGTATTGTATTGTATGTTCATATTTAGATGTAACTTGTGCCTGGTGTTTCCAAATTTAGTTTGTTTCTCCATGCAGATCCTTTGAGGGAGGTGAAAACATCATTCCCTCAGCACCTGCTGGGCTGTACAGTGTTTGGCTGTTCAGTCAGCATCCCTGTTTGAAGTGGCTGGTGGGATAGGCAAGGCTTTGCATAGCTCAGTTTGGGAACTGATGGCATTAACTAAGTTAAGTCAACCCCACTATTCAGCTGTGACTTAGCTATCCATGTAAGGTCGGTCTGTAGGCTTTTGCCATTGAGCAGTGTCCTGTGCTGAAATTTAGCACACAAATTCCTATGTGGTAAAAGAGCTGCTGTTTTCTAAAAGCTTGTCACTACTTGCATATAGCAAAGAGCTGGGTAACAAGAGCTGTTGTAACTGTGGGTTATTCATCTACGTGAGCTAGCAGGTGGTATTTGAGCTGCAGTTTTCCCTCCCGATGGTTTTACCAGACATATTCGCCCTGGACCAAGCCAGATAAATTGCATTCTCATTTCCAGAAATAAGCCTGCTCTTATTATGTGATAGGATTAACATGAGATCACTGCTTCCTCCTCCTCCACTGTGTAATTTTTTGGAGTAGGTGTAATGTATTTGCCTTATTTCAGCAAAAATACTTGCTCACAGTGGACTAGTGGGACAAGAAGCCTTTTGATTCTCTATTACTAACTTTTCTCTGTAGCTACTGTCCCCTGTTGAGAAGAGCAACAAGCTTTTTGTAATGCTGGACAGGTCTGTAGTGGGCCTGTTTTAGTTCTAGGAATGGAAGCTATACAGCGGGTCCCTCAAAGCTCACTTGAATTCTGTAGTAGCAATAAGGATCTCAACTGCACTAAAAACATCTTTTCAGATGTGTCTTGCTGATGTTAATATTTTCATCCTGTTTTTCTTCTCTGAAAGCGCAGACAAAATTCCACTTAATGCTCTGTTTTCCTCTAATAGAGTGGAAAAGAAATATGAGGTTTGTTACATTGCTTTTTGCTTCAAGAAGTAAGTCCAGGCATTTGCACAGCAGTTTGTGATTAGTTCCTGAATCAGCTGGGAAGAGAGAAGCAGCAGAGTGATTACTCTGAGATGGAAAACTTAGTAGTTTGGGAAAGGGAGCAGCTTGGAGAAGTGTAAAAGGCAAGAGGAAAACCACATTTGTTTCAGTATACCAGCCCCTGTCCACCCACCTGCATGAAGTATGATATTCAGCCGGTTGTTGGCAGACGTGCTGCAGATGTTTGCATGTAGTTCTGGGGGACACTTCCATCTGGCCATGGGGAAATGTCTTACAGCTGTTCCTAGCTAAGCCTCCAAGCCAGTGCTTCACTGGAGATCTGTAGGCCCAACCTTGTTGTTCATAGCAAGGGAGGTTTCTGACTGCTTACTGCCTCTGTGGAGCTCTTTTTACAAGACAAAACAAGATCTATGAACGTTTATGGGTGTTGCAGGTGGCACCCTATTACTGCTGTGCTCACTTGCGAGTGGTCCGGGTTTGACTGGACTTAAGGTAATTTTCTTTGCAAGAGCCCATATGGTGCTGTGCTTTAGATCTCCCCAGAACAGTGCTGCAAATGCACCACTTATTTTGGCTGTTACTGAGCAGTGTTTGCACAGTGCCAAGTCCATCTTTCACACTGCTCCCTGCCATTAGGCTGGGGGTGTGCAGAGAGGTTTGGGGAGGGGCACAGCTGAGACAATCTGACCTGGACTGACCAAATGGATATTCCAAACCATGTAATGTCACTATTAGCAAGAAAATTGGGGGAAGGCTTTTTTCCGAACTAGTAGCTGCTGAGCTCAATCTTGTGAGCAAGAGGCTGAAAAACTTTCTGAATCTTTGAACTTGGTTCCTGCTGTTGGAACAGGTGATGCACCTGTTTCACTTGGAGTCTGCAGTAAACTCCCCTGTTAAGCCTAACTTTGTTCAAAGGAACAATGTGTGGATTTTAATTGGCCTTCTGTGTTACAATACTCTGCACCTAATATCCTTCTGTTCCCTTACAAAAACTTTATGAAGCAGAAAATAATAACTTCCCTGGTCCAAAAATTTGTACCTGCTGTTGACTGCACTGGTGTGCATTTCTAGGTGTCTTAGTTTCCTTTATGAGAATGTGGTTGTGTGCCACATTTTGTGTCCTGCCCTGTTATGGCTGGATTTCTGGACACTCATGCAGTTAATAACAGAGGTTATCATTATTAACCAGTAAACTTCTGAGGCAGTTTGAGTTTATAGCCACAAAAAGGTCTGACAGCTTCAATGTCTACAGCTACCTGAAGGATGATTGTAGCCAAAAGGGGCTTGGTCTCTTCTCACAGGCAGCCAGCACCAGAATGCGAGGTCACAGTCTCAAGCTGCACCAGGGGAAGTTTAGGCTCGAGGTGAGGAGAAGGTTCCTCACAGAGAGAGTTGTTAGCCATTGGAATGGGCTGCCCAGGGAGTTGGTGGAGTCACCATCCCTGGAGGTGTTCAAGAGAGGACTGGACGTGGCACTTGGTGCCATGGTCTAGTAGTCCTGAGGTCTTGGGTGACAGATAGGACCTGATGATCTTTGAGGTCTTTTCCAACCTCGTTGATTCTATGAATGTGGCAGCAAATAAATAGACGTTCACAGTGAAATCACACTTCAAGGAGGCAACTGCATGCTTTGGAGTAGTGCAAAATTTCTAAAGTCTCTGGAAATGAGGTGATTTTTGGAAGATTAAAAAAAAAAAAAAAAAACAAAGGCATTTCCCTTTATGTAAGATCAACTGTATATATGTAAATAGCTACTTGCAACCTTTACCAGTTCTGATGTGAATCCTTCTGTATCATTATTGGCACTGGCACTGGTGAGGCTACACCTTCAATACTCTGGTACCTGAGAGGTTTCAGAGATGTGGGGATCAGTCTCTTTTCCTGAGTAATGAGTGAGGAACAAGAGGAAGCAGCATCCAGTTGCACCAGGGGAGGTTTAAGTTTGCTATTTCTTCAGTGAAAGGATTGCAAAGCACTGGCAGAGGCTGCCTGGGGGCAGTGGTGGAGTCACCATCCATAGAGGGATTTAAAAGACATACAGGTGTGGTGCTGAGGCACATGGTTTACTGATGGAATTGGCAGTGCAGGATTAATAATTGAACGTGATCCTAAAGGTCTTTTATAACCTAAATGATTCCATGATTTGTGATTTTTCAGGAAGGGGGAAAAAAATGACTGAAGAGGATAAACCTTCACATTTTGTCTTTAGTCCTGGAGTTACTATTTCTAAATAGATCTGGAGTCTCAGATTTCAGTCTTGCAAGCAGCCCTGTGAAAAATGGAGGGCGCACCCTCATTGTTCTTGTGCATAAAAAAATAAAACATTGCTCTCCTGCTAGCAGGGTGCCCTTGTTTCTGTGGTGGGCATATTGCAGCTGGAAGGCACTGCTTGTTAAAGTTCACACACCTTCAGCCACAGTGATTTGCAGCGAGAAGCATCCTCTCTGTCAAGAAGGATCAGCATCCCAGGAATCATATGTTTTCTGCCATGTTTTTAGAGGTTGGTTGTGGTGGATTTTTTTTTGTTCTTGAGGGACAAACATAATGAAATAGGAAGAAGCTGAAATGAGCCAAAAGCCAAGGTCAGGGTGTGGGTGGCAATACTGAGCAATTGCAGTTATATATTCCCCCCCCCCATGTAACAAAGGATAAGATTTGAGAACCATGATATTTCAAGAAGGTAGTCATGGATGTTTGGTAGCATAAATAAGAGAAAGAGAATGTTATTTACTTGTTTTCTCCCTTTCCTTCTCTCTAAGCATGTCTTGAAGTGGACAGAATAAAGCAGCTTGTTTCCTCCCTTGCATTTTTTTTTTTTTTTTTTGAAGTAAACTCCTTTGCTAGAGATTTTACTTTAATCCTTTCAATCAGGGTTTAAAGTCACTCCAAAGCTCTTACTGCTCAAGCAGAGAGTCTTCTTGTGTCATCACTGTACATAGAGTCATCAGTATGCACTGATTGTAGTTCTTAATTTGGTTGGACCAATCTGGACTAGAGGAATAATTAACATTTAAGTACAAGATGATATAATTTTCATTGCTAGAAGCTAGCTATAGAGTGTGGTACTCTTTCCACTCCAAAGAATAAAGTTTTTCTTACCCTTCTGAATCAGTTTACCTTGGAATGAAGTGTTTGAAATTTGGAAAGAAGGGTTAGCAGGAGGGATTTGGCTTTGGCTTGTAGGGTGTATTCTGCTGACAGATAGCAATGCTTAGCTGCTAGATGGCTGCAATCTACAGATTATTTGCTATGTGATTTGGGAACTTTTTTTTTTAATCACCTTATAGTTGAATGGCTTCTCATTTGCTTATAGCAGAACTTAGAAATTGCTTCTATTTCTGAAGCATGTGTTGAAAAGATCACTTGGGGTGTCATATTGTGATTAACATCAGTTGTAGTGGCCAAAGGAGTGCTGAAATGAGCTTCATTAGATTAGAATCAATAAGGTTGGAAAAGACTTGTCATGTCTACCCTGTCACCCAAGACCTCATGACTAAACCATGGCACCAAGTGCCACGTCCAATCCCCTCTTGAACACCTCCAGGTGACTCCACCACCTCCCTGGGCAGCACATTTCAATGCCTAACAACTCTCACTGTGAAGAACCTTTTCCTCACCTAGAGTCTAAACTAACCCCTGGCACAGCTTGAGACTGTGTCGTCTTGCTCTGGTGCTGGTTGCATGGGAGAAGACACCAAGCCCCTCCTGGCTACAGCCACCCTTCAAGTAGTTGTAGAGAGCAATAAGGTCTCCCCTGAGTCTCCTCTTCTCCAGGCATAGCTCAGACTGCTTTTACCTGAGAATAAAGCTGAAAATAAGTAGTAAGCTATATATTTTTTTTTCTATTTCCCTCCCCCCCCCCCCCCCCCCCCCAAGCTCTGGATTTTAAAAAAGGGCTGGAGGTAGAAAGAAAGTGGCTTGGAAACCTAAATAGTTTCATTTTTTGTGTGCTTGTGAATAGTGTTTTTGTCTTATATATCAATTTTACAGTGTCGTCAGCTTGTGCTGGAGAGAATGATGAAAATAGGAGGTTATTGACAGACCAAATCTATGCTATGTCCTTTGCTAGTGCAGCAGTGAAATGCCCGAGTTAGCCTTCACAAACTTTCCATTTGTAGGTGCTGTATGTGTACTGAGCTCCTTTTTGCAAGCTATGGTCTGAACTTTGTAGGATTGCAGCCTGTATTGCTCACTGTGTCCCTCTTGCTTAAAGAACCTGAGAAGGAGTTTGGTGAGAAGTCAGCTCACAGAGCGCCCTACTGAGGTTTGGTGTCTTTGTCCTCAGAAATGACAGTGTTACCTGGTGCTGCTTGCCACCCCCTTGCTCTTCCTGAAACAGCATTCACCAGATCATTGTGAAACAGGCTCAGAAGCTTAGTTGCAAAGATAAGGGAAAGGGATCTCATTACTGAAACAGTAGTGGTGGTTTGGTTTTTTTATTTTTAGCTTTTTTTCCCCCCTGCTAAATCCTGCTCTTCTCTGCAATTTATTAAGATGTCATCTCTCCTGGATATTATTGCAAGTTGTGCTCTGATCAGGTTTAAATCATTCATTTGCTGCTAATTCCCAGGGGATGCTAGGATATTTCTCTTAAATTAGGAAGCCATTAAGAAGCTGCTGGGAGACATGCCTTCTGGTATGATAATAGGAATGCACAAAACTAATTAGGATGCAGTTTTCTTTTTTCCCGGCAATAAATTCTGAGCCCTGTTAGTAACTATTATTATTAGTCCTGTCGTGAGCCATGGCAGGGTGTTTCCAAAGCTTTGCTGTGGAGTAGAGTAGAATAGAATAAACCAAGTTGGAAGAGACCTTCAAGATCATCCCATCCAACCTATCATCCAACACCACCTAATCAACTAAACCATGGCACCAAGCACCCCATCAAGTCTCCTCCTAAACACCTCCAACGATGGTGACTCCACCACCTCCCTGGGCAGCACATTCCAATGGGGAATCACTCTCTCTGTAGAATTTTTCCTAACATCCAGTCTGAACCTCCCCCAGTGCAGCTTGAGACTGTGTCCTCTTGTTCTGGTGCTGGTTGCCTGGGAGAAGAGACCAGCCCCTGCCTGCCTACAACCTCCCTTCCGGTAGTTGTAGAGAGCAATAAGGTCTCCCCTGAGCCTTCTCTTCTCCAGACTAAGCAACCCCAGCTCCCTCACCCTCTCCTCATAGGGCTTGTACTCCAAACCCCTCACCAACTTTGTTGCCTTCCCTGGACACATTCCAGCCAGTCAACATCTTTCTTAAACTGAGGGGCCCAGAACTGGACACAGGACTCTAGGTGTGGCCTAACCAGTGCAGTGGACAGGGGCAGAATGACCTCCCTGCAATTTCTTTTGCGTGGCTAACAGGAAGTATGGTGGAAATTCAGTGTTAACATTAATTAAAATAAATAATGGATATTTGAACTAACTAATCTTTCTTTGCATCCTTGAATGCTGTTCTTGGGGAAGTGTGTTACAGCAGTTTGGTAGGAAGAAGCAGTTGCTAAATGTAGTTCTGAAAAACCTTACAGATGCCTGTAGCACAGTTTCTTCTTTTTTTTTTTTTTTTTTTTTTTTTTTAAGATTGAAACGTTTTTCCATCAACAGATGAATTTGTCATTGGCTTTTTCTGGGTGTGAAACACAGGTTTCTGATACTCTCAGCTGCAGCATCTGGCTTTGCCACCTTGGCCTCTTTAAGACATAAAAATAAAGTGCATCTAAACTTGTGTGGAGTTTTACATGCTCTGGTGGTATCAGCAAAAGATTTTTAGAGTCCCGATCAGCAAAATCAGTTTTAAAGAAATATATATGCCTGAAGGATATGACCATGCAGTCATATCTATAAGCCATTGTTTCTTGTCATAAAAAACCCATAATACTGGTAACAGAGTGGACCTTTGTAGTTGAAACTGCTCCATAATTAATGTTTGTTACTGCTTTTTAAGTGGTAGTAGATGGGATTTAGTGTTTACTGTGTTTGCAGGGAATATTTATAGGGAATTTAATGTACAGTAAGGAATAGAAGTATTTTTCATTTACCATTCTGTTATTCATGTTGTCACTGATGGCCTACTTACACTGTCAGTCCACTGACAACAAGTATCATCAGGATTTCGTTCCTGACCTCAGCTTTAGCCTTTACTTCTGGGAAAGGCCCCTAAAAAGTGATGTTTGGAGTGGTAACAATCCACTTCTCTCCAGCTTGTTTCAAGGTACTATCTCCACTTCATCATGCACCTTAAGTGCATATTCCTGCCACTGCTTCAGGTTTCCTTCAGGTCTAGTCAGTCATGAATGATAAGCTCAGGCTTGTGTTAAGTAATTACCCATTGGACCAGCAAATATCTGTTTTCTGGTGAAGCCAGGCTGTAAATGAAGCTCAAATGTGGGATTTGGGGATGCTGAGGAAATAATTGGCTGAGCTAATGTTACTTGTTTGAATGGTTCTGGGTGCTCAGCTGTGAGTTTTATCTTTCTGCTTGGGGTGTGTGCATGTGTAGGTAGCTCCTCTGCATGCATGTGTAGGTTGCCTGATGAAATGATGAGCCTTTGGACTTCTCTTAGGGCAACTGCTTCAAGTGTTTTGAGTTTTCTGGACTAAAACATGCCTCAATTTCTGTGATGTGAACCACACAGAGCAACACCGAGAGGACCACAACTTCTCAGTGTGTGTTACTGATCCTTTTTGGAACAAACCAGCCCAGCAAACCAGCAGGCCTCCTATGTAGCGTGAAAATTTTGTTTGCAGCAAAATGGGGTTAAATTCAGACTTGATTCCATTTCCGCCTCGTTCTGCCTTAGATGGGATTGTACTTTCTTTGCTTCCTTTGAACTTCGGTAGTAGGTTAAAGAGTGTCTTGGGGCAGATAAGAATTTGCAAATAAGGCATCTCTCAGCCAGTTTATTACCTGCCATCTTCTGTTCACCAAGGCTGAAAGTGTGAAGGACTTCAGGGCTGGCCCCTGTGTGTCTGCCCAGTGCCTATAGCCGGGCCATGACCTCCAGAAATGTGAGGGAGAGATGTTACCTCTAAATATTTGCATTGCTAACACAGCTTTAGCAGTGAGGCCTTTTTTCTGGGTGATTGTTCAATAACCCATTTTGATTATTTCATTGATTTGCAGGCTGTGTCCATTGTGGGGTTTTTTGGTTTTGTTTTGGATGTTCTGATCAGACTAATTTTTATCTTCTGATTCCAGGTAATTGAAGACATTGAGTACCTGAAGTTTGACAAGGGGCCATGGCTGGAGCAGGATGATGTTTCTTTCCATCATTTGAGACTTTAGTAAGTGTGATGTCTTCCAGTAACTGATCATTACTTCGCATCAGATCTGAGAATATGGTTAAAGCCTTGAGGTTTTCAGGGTACATTTATATTTGCACTCTGACTTGTTGTTTTGTCAGAAGTCAGCAGCAGTAGTAGGCTTTTGTAATGCTGGTGCTTGGCACTGTAATACGGTGTGGCATTTTGCTGCTGCTGATAATTGATTAGACGAGAGACTCTAGACTAACAGATTCCATTCCATTAATGAAGCACAAGATCTCTCCAGGCGTTTCCTAAGTGCTGTGACCTGTGGCCCTTAGAGAGGTATTTTTTTGTGAGCGCTTCTGTTCCTGGGTAGTAAAAGAAAAAAGCATTTTACTTTCAACCAGCATTTATGCGGTTGGCGTGGTGGTTTCTCTTCTGTCCTGGCAACGTAACATCCTTCAACAAAGCTCATTGACAGAGCTTGTAGCAAGTTTTGTGTGTGATGCTGCTTAGATTGGCTGTGTTTAGAGTGTTCTGTGTTTTGTTTTTTAATTTCTAAAACCAGGCTGATTTCTTACCCTGTCTCCTGGTCAATAAATCCTTATTTACTCCTTTCCCCTGACTCCCAGTAAACAACTCTAAATAGAAGCTTTAATCCTAATTCATAGAATCATTAAGATGGGAAAAGACCTCTAAGATCATCAAATCCAACTGTCAACCCAACACTGCCATGACCAATAAACCGTGTCCTGAAGTGCCACATCTACTTTTAACATCTCCAGGGAAGGTGACTCTGCCACTTCCCTGGGCAGCCAGTTCCAATGCCTGACCATTCTTGCAGTAAAGAAAACCGGAATGAATCATAGAATGAAGTATTGCAGTTCTGTTGTTTGTTCTCTATAATAGCAAGCGGGATTGTAAAGTGGTGCAGTCTAAGGATTGGATTTTCTTGGGGGATTTGTTTGTTTTGGAGTCTTCTTTTGGTTAAAGGTCCTTATCTGTTGTTTGTGAAAAGATCAGATTCAAATAGTGAATTAAAATGCTTTGTAAGTACTCCATGATGATCTGTCCTCCAGTTCAGCTGTGAAGTACTACTGGTGGGCCTGCATGTGTCTTCATTGCAGTACTGAAGAGAGGTAGCCTTCTAAACTCCAAAATATGTTGACCCAAGCCATGTTACAGATGCTGTGGCAACACTTACAGAGGAAGTATGAAGAGTACCACTCTGAAGTCGTGTTGATGAGCCAAATGTTCTCTGTATAACCCTGTGTAAAGAATAAATCTATGCTTGTAAGACTATAAACAGAGAGAACCTTGCACTAAAGTGAGACAGACTTCCCATTTTGCTAGGTCTTTAGACTGAATGTGCAGATAGGAAGTGCAGGGTGGTAGTTGTTCTTTTTTAAACACAATTTGAGAATTATGTTCTTTCCCTATTTCTGGTTACTTCAAGTTAATAGAAACAGATTTTTGAAATTGAATGTCTGCCCTTTAATTTCTACCTCTATTGTGACAAGCATTGGAGGAGTTAGTTAAACATTCTTACAGGTTTCTGATATTCTTTTGCCTTCTACATTTTGGTGCTGTTACTTCAAACGTTTCCTGCAATGAGAGATGATGTTCCTTTTCTACAGCCTTTCTATCAGGGGGTGAAGATGCATCACAGAAGAGCAGCGTTGGGTGGCATCTAAGAAATAAGTTGTGATTTGGGTGCCCTTGAAATACCTGAGAAGTGGTTTCTTTGTGTAGTAATTGAAGAACAGCACCTGGTAACTTTAAGCCTGCAAAACTATTAATACCAGTTTTTCTTGGAAAGCAAACAGTTACTTGTTTTCCTATAGCTTCACACTGGTACAGATATTAAGGCAGGCTTGTTAATTGCAGAGTGTAGGAGGCAGTTGAAGGAAAGCATAGAATTAAGGAGTAGTATATTATTATTGTTATATGAAAATTCTACTTTAACTGTAGAAAGGGAATAAATTGCATTGTTAAGGACTCCACAAGGCTTTTGGCATTGTAGGTAATATGAAATGATTTCTTCTGTTGACAGTGTTTGGCTGTTTTAAGATCTTGCAGTGCAACAAGCTGCTGATTTAAATGTTCTTATGTTTTGAGTTTTGCTGTTCCCTTTGCCTTCAGAACATCATTGTTCAGGTAGCATTCATATTTGGATGTCTTTACTGTGATGTTGCTGAGGCACTGCAACAGGTTGTTCAGGGAGGTCATGGATGCACCCTCCCTGGAGGTGTTTGAGGCCTTGTGCAACCTGCCTTGAGGAAGGTGTCACTGTCCCGTGGCAGGGAGGTTGGAACTAGATGGCTCCTCAAGGTTGCTTCCAACCTAAACCATTCTGTGCTTTGCTCAGCTGAATGAGGGAAATCATGGGTGGTATGTTGAGCAGGGTGAGTAGAGTACCTTTATAACTTTTAGTAAAAACATGTAGGTTTGGACATAATCTTTTCTCATGCTAACTCCAGAAGTGCAGGACAGACAACGAGTCTCCTGTCACAGCTTTCACAAACCTCACTCATGTAAATGTCAGGGCTGGTGCCAAACAGGACAGTTGTGGAAGGACAAAACAAACACTCCAGGGAGTCAGCTGCTTGTCTTCAGGGCTGGTATTGCATCCCAGAGCATCAAATGCCAAACTCAGGTGCCAGTTCGTGGATGTTAATGCTGATGCATTCTTTGCTTTTCCCAACGTCCCAAGTAGAAAAGAGCTTGTGTTATGTATCCAGCCACAGTGTCCCATGTCTACAGTAAATTTTCCTTTAGGGAAGAGGTTTGGAATTGTTTGATCACGTTGCTGGTGGGCTGCCTGTTCTGTACGCTGGCTTATGCTGCCCCCTTGTGGGTGTTTCTGGGAAGCTGCAGCGGATATTTCTCTGGTTTTCCATCAGTATCTTCACTGACCTCCCAGCATATTGCACTCATTCTAATTTGGGCCATTTCAGCTGATGCTGTTGCAGGGGCAGCATGCTCTGACGGGGCACCACAGCGATGGTCACCCCACTCTGGTGCTGGTTTGGCTGGCTAGGCAGTTTTGCCTTTTAAATTTTCAGCTTGTAGCAGCGTGTCTTCGGGAAGGGGAGTGGTGAGGGTAACTTTTTCTTTGCATATATATAGGGTCTGAGACACAGAAACCCCAGCAGGGCTTTTGACTGCTTTGGTAATGCAAACAAGCTAATCAAACCAGTGAGCCACACCCATGCAAAATCAGCTGCATAATGATACCTTTTATTTCCTGGCCTTGCCCTAGAGTCTTCTCTTCTTTGCCCTAATAGAGAGTAAGTAGTGTGATTGTGGGGCTGAGGTGTGTCTTGGTAAAAGGTTAAAAATGTATATACTTGTGTTTGGAAGCTGGAGAGATCTCCAAGAAGATACTCTTCACTGCTTTACCCTTCTGCAAGTGCCAAGTCAAACAGAAAGTATTCTGCTGGCTTTTTGAAATGTCTCAAGGAATTCCTCTGTGGCCACTGCACTGTCTCAAGCATGTTTTTATCCATGCCCTACCCTGTATAATTACATGCACTGCAAAATATGTATTGGAATGAGGAGCTGTAGTTTGTGTTGCCTCTGTTACTTTATCAGCTGGTGTGGGGGAGCTTACAGCATTTGACTTGTTTCATCAGACAGGTCTCTAGTTAAATCTGTTACATCCCAGCAGCTCCTTCATAATTTGCTAGAGCAGAACATACTTTGGGCAAATTGTTGGCTTTTTAAAGCTACCACTGATTTCATGTTGTTTTTTTTTTTTTTTAAAAGATATTGGCATTTGGTTTAGCCTGATGAAGAGGGGATCTATTTCCATTTAATCTAGCCACGAAACAGTTTGCCACTCTCATCTGTTCAATTTTGTTCATTAATAACTCCGTGTGCCACAAACCCTGTGTAGTCAGTCCTCCAGTGTTGCATTTGATGGGACATCAGATGCTTTGAAGTTGTTACAAGTACCTTGTAGGTGTGCAGTAACTGGTCATTCCTAACTTCTCTGAACTTTGTTTAGCTTCTTGGAGCTATTGCTAACCCCTTGTTTCCTTTCTGTAGATTTTGCTCTGGTTAGATGAAATGTTGCAGCAAGAAGCACTGGAGTCGAATGGATGAGAGCAACCCTTCAGCTCTGTGATTACCTTCCCAGGGTAGTTGAGCATGCTTAGCAAAGGGAAGAAAGGTCCATGTGTGAACGTCTGTCCTATTTCAAACAGCAGGGCTAGAAATGCTTCCAGGAGGTGTATTGGTTTTAAAACTTTTTGTCAGGAAGATTCCAAAAATCACAAACTATTCCATGTAAAACTTTCTGGCACTATTAAAAACTGCTTCCTTTAGCACCTTCTCTCTTGCTTCAAGTGAAGCAGTTCTTTGTAACTTCCTCTTTACGGTGGCTTTTTATAGATTTCAAGGGCCGTTGGTGCACCTTCTCACCTTTTCTTGCAGACCTGCTTTTCTTGGCAAACTCTTCCTTTCTTGGTGCTCATGATGATTGTTTGCTCACCAAGGGAGTGGCCATGTTTCACCTTGGCCATGGTATTCTTGTTCTGCCTTTGCCAGAAGGAGGTCTGTATGCCATTGCCCTGTCCTTGCTAAGTTCTGGAGGGAATTGGTTGAGGAAAAAGTGGCAGGCAAGGAAAGATACATGGTGTGGGGTGACAGCTCACAGCTGTGCTGTATGCCTACTGAATGAGCACAGGAGTAGAGGAGGTCAGTACAGTTAAGAGTTGGATGCAGAAACCATCTCTCCCACTCAGCTGTGGCCATGGTATGAGTCAGGAGCATTTCTCCTTTCCCCTCTTACAGGCATGGGCAAAATCACGAGTGTCTGAAATAGTCGCAGGTTCACTCATATGTGTTGATTTCAAGGCAAGTGACAAAATGCTCTGTTTTCCAGTGGGTTCCAACTGCTTGTTCTCAAGTTACTTTCATCTTGTAAGTGCAGAATTTAACTTGATACGCTTTTGTGTTGCTGGTTCTAAGCCTCTTAGGTGAGTGAGTGCTTTTAGGTAAGAAGCATTGTTTTCTGATACTGTGTGTTATCATGTCACTTCAGCTTTTGTCACTGTGCCAACATGATTTGTTGAGAAATCATGACTCAGACTATGCAAACTGGGTTTTCATTTGGTTGGCTTCTTTGTTTTTTTCCAAACAGCCTACTTACTCTACCCTACTTTACACCTTTAGCAAATATGTTCATAGGACTTTAACATGTTCACTGTGGCAGGCAATCTTAAGGCTTTGTTTTTTACAGTAGGTGAGGGGTGGAAGCCAAGTTACTTGTGTATCATTAGGCTTCTGCAGATTCCCTGAAAAAATCTGTGTCCCCTTGCTGGTTGGACCAGATGATCCTTGGAGTCTCTTTCTGCCTTGCATTTTGTGATTCTGTGAACTGAATCTAAGGGGAAAAGTATTTCCTCCTCCAGAAAGAGGCATGAATGTCCCAGTTCCTCAGTACCTGCTTGTGCATGTCATGCTGGACATAGCATGTGTAAAAGGTGCCCTGGGAGCAGAGATTATCTGCCCCTTGCTGTAGTATAGTTGGAAGTGTGATTCCTGTGTAGCTGTGAGAAGAGCTCTAGCTGATGGGGTTATGGATGGTTGCAATCTTAATGAGCTGAAATCTTAGGTTCTTGCAGTTTTAGGACCACACAGCCACTTGCATGATCTCAGTTAAGTTGAAGTGTCACATAATCTTATGGGTAGGTAAAGCACGCCTGGGGAAGCTGTGCTACTGTGTGATGAAAGCGGCTTCGAGAAAATATGGTGAAGTGCCAGAAAATAGTAAATAGTGATAATTTTGTGCTGGAGGAGAGTGAGTACTAAGGAAACGTAAAAGGTGCCTTTAAATGCTTCCTGCTGAGCAGTGAATTAGTTCTGGCAAGCAAATACAATTTTGTGGTTAAAGACGTTGTGGCAGGTGGCTTTGGGTGGTGCATTTAGTTAGCATTCATAGTTTATTTTTTTCTGAAGGTGCAGAGCTGAAGCTGGAGAAGCCATCTTTGGTAGCATTAAACCTGCCTTTTTTGTTGTTGTTGCTGTGCAGTGGTTTCTTTGGAGGCAGTAGTTGTGAGAGCAAAGATGATTTAAGAGCATCAGGTTTTCCATCTTGGCCACTAAAACAAGTTGTGCCTGGGAATTGTTCTCTGCAGTTGCCATTTGGCTGAGACTCACGAAGGAATGGATTAACTGCCGATGGGTTAACTACTGGACGCAGTTTGCGTGTCAAATTATACTTCACATATGCCTGGACAAATATTATCTGCTCTCTCCTGCAGTCTTGTAAGGTCCAGAACATCTGCTGCTACTTGTCAGAGTGCAGACTCTTCCCATTTCAGTGGGAGCTGCAGGATGAACTGTACTTAAGGAGTGAAGAGCTGGTATCTGAAGGCCTGCTTTTTGCCAGGGCCTCTCTCTGTGGGTTTTTTTTGGGGGGTGGCTTGTTGTGTTGCTGTGTTTGGGGTTTTTCTTGGCCTTTTTAGTTGTGGGTTAATTACCAGTGAGTAGTAGAGCTGATCCCCTCTCAGCAGAGCCTCCAGAGAGGAGACTTAGCAGATGTGAAGGTCCTCTTCTTAAGGTATACCAAGATTCAAAAATAAACCTGCTTGCATTATCATACCACCATTTGGGGCAATCTATTCCATCCCAGTTTGGTTATTCCTGGCTGTCCTGGGAGGGCTAGAATTGGCCCACAAGAGGGCTAGTGCTAGCATGTTATGGGAAGAAATCCTGCTGTGTTGGTGAGGAGGCAAAGGAGGGCTCCTTTTCCTGGTTTCCAGCATGCAGAATATACATCTAGTCTACATGAAGATAGATAATGTAGTAGTTTGTAGGAAACATTTTTGGTGCTCATCCTGGTCTTCTAAAAGGACATTTATCCTTGCCTTCTCCCAGCTCCACTTTTACTCAGTTATTGCAGTTCCTTACTAATTTGTCTGTACTGGGATAATTTAGAGTGTGCATGTCAGGATACATTAGCAGACTAGTTTACTTGTAGATACTATTCGGTGCTATGAAGTAAGGTCCCAAAATTTGTCATTTAGGGAAAAGAATTAATTGCTTAAAGGAGATTAACTGCTTTGCTCAGGTCACATGCTTTGTGTATTTAGCTATTTTAAAGGAAATGCAATTAACTGAAAACAACTCAATTTGCAGAGTTTCCAGTGTTAATGTAAGAATTTGGTCACTGTTAACTGCAAATGGATATATTTTCCCCCAAATACGTGTAGGTGGCACTGTTGGTCTGTATATAATACCAGAGTGCAGAAGGTGGCTTTCTAGCAGTTTCTGAGACATTTTCAGTTTTGGGTATTTGACAGTGCTGGTGCTGTGCAGCATGGGGTTTTGGTGGATCCTGGTATTTGTCATTCCATCTGCTGCACCAGGCATCGCCCAGTTACTCTCAGGCAGGATGCTAGAGGCACTGCTTGCTTCCAAACCTTGCGACTGCCTCACTGCCCGTCCATTTAGGATGGGAATTTGGGGAAGAGCACTACCACCTTACTTTAATTCATGTGAGGGTTCATTTGTGAAAACTAACAAAGCAGCAGGCAATTAAATGAAGTTGGTATAACAAGATAGTTGTGGGAGTCAGTAAAACCACTGGGTTTACCCTGCTTGCATAGGAAAGCAAAATGCTAGAGGTGGCTTATAGAGAAGGCTTTTGGGAATGACAGGGCATCTCCAAGGAGGAAGAACTTGGAGTGGGAATGGAAAAGCAGGGAGAAGTTGGAGCAGAAGCCAGTGGAGGCAAGGGGAGGAAAAGAATTGTGTATTCACGATAGCGGCAAAATAGCCCAGACCTGTGGATGCAGCGTTTACCAGGGAAATAGCTCTTCAGTGCTTGGTCAAATTCAGAATTGCTGTTGCTCTCTTTGGGGCAGCCTGTGGACTAACTGTTCCTTTGTCTGTTTTTTCCTTCCTTCTTTCTTTCTCCTCAGTGTTCAGGACAAACGTAAAGTGCTGGATCCTGTGTCCATCCCTCGCTTCATTCCAGAAATCACAATTGGAGGCGCTGAGCATGATAAAACTTACTACGAATATCGATCGGTAAGTACCGCTGCGTGATAGCCAGGCAGCCAGCCCTGCCACAGTGGAAGTGTGCATAGCCAGAGTGTCTGTCTCATGCACAAGGATGTACATTTCTGAGAGTAAGTTCTGGATTTTGCCCAGATTGCCACCTTTTTTGAAGTCTAGCTTCCCCACGAGGAATGATGAAGCAAATGGTTTGTTTCGCAAGCTGATTTTCTTTTTTGATCTTTAGATGTGGACTAAAGGATAAGCGGTTTTCATTTGTTTTTGTTTCTCCTGCCCTGCCTAGTCTTTGACCTCTGAAATCTAAAATAATCCTTTGAGTCAAACAAGAAAATTGGAAAGCCATGGTGGCTTCTATAAAGGAGACTGCTTATAAAACACTGAGGGAAGGGGTGTTTTTTTCTGGAGTAGGCTGAGGAGGTTTGAATGTTACATTGCTTTTCAAAACTGTTGTTGCTTTAAATAGTGTGTTTCTGTATGTGGGCACACATCCAAAGCCTGTTGTGGCCCAGCGCTCTCTTACACCTCATGCGGGCTCCCACACAATGTTTTAATTAGCTGCTTGCCTTTCTGGTTCTGGAGACAACGGCTTCCAGTTGACTTCGCACTTTGCCCTACCACTTATTGTTATTTAGCTGGCATGAGGTCCTCTTGCATCATGCAGACTTTTTTCTGAAGGACCAGGTATTGTAAATTTTGTGAACTGTGGAGCTGCTAACAATTAATACTGATTGGACAAACTGCAGTTTCAGATGATGGTATATTTTCAAATTGGATTGAAATCTTTACTGCCAACATTTTCAAGCACTCACTGAAGACAAAGAAGGGTCTGTCTGTATAAATTCTTGTAAACCAAGATTTTCATAGCAAAACCACCATCATTTTTCTGGACCTGTTAGTATACAGTCTATTACTGAAACTAAAATGCAGGACACAGTTTTGTGGACTTGTTTGAGAATACTGAACTTCAAATGTTTTCTTCTGGACTAGTGAGTTCAGAAGTCCCTGTGAATATTCAACATAATTTGTTCCTCCTTAGCTAGCTATGCAGTGGAGAGGCTTCTGGGTTCATGCTGTTCTCCCTCATTTGAGATGTCTTTCTGGCTTGTAAAAGAGAGCTAAAGATTGAAGCAACAGGAAGCATCTCGGTGGTACTTGAGACCATCTACCAGGTTTGAAAGCTCTCTGGTCCATCTGAAGAATTCCTATCAGAATTTTGTGCTTCTTTGGATCACATTTTTTTAAGTCCAAAACTTCAAGCTCAGCCTAAGGATTTTTGGAGTCGCTCACTCCAAGAGATGTCTGTGCTTGTGCAGCACATATGCAGCAGATCCTTCTGAAATGACTTGTTGCCAGCATGCAACATCCATCTGTACTGACAGTGCCTTTCTTCTTGAAGATGATAAGGTTTTTTTGGCTGAAATGTCACTTTGCAGTGGAGCTGGGAATTACTGAGGCTGCCTGACACACAGCTAGATGTGACCTCAGAGCTGCATGCTGAGAACCAGGGGTAATACTTCTGAAAGCCTTCCCTCTCTAGCTGTACAACAGCACATTCCTCTTTGTGCTGGCAAGAAACTGACAATGCCCTGGCTCATCAAATGGCTTCCAGGAAAAATTGTGATTTGCAAGAGGGTACTTAGGAGTGGGAATATGGATACCTGGGAAGGAAAACTGGGCTCTTCAGTTGCTCTGCTCAATGCCAGTTAGTTGACAGCAGAAGGTGAGTGCTGTTAGTGCAAAAAGAAACATTGCCAAAATCTCTCCCTTTCCACAGGCACGTGTTTTTTTTTTTTCTTGATCAGGAAAGTACTCTGGAAATGGACAGTGTCCTTTGGAATAAGGAAAAGTTGCACATTTCATGAAACCTGTTACATTCAGGCAATATTAGCTACTTTCTTGTCAATGCTTGTAATCCTTCAGGGATGGAGCAGAGGTCTATAGGGATAGTGCACAATGCAAAAGATGCTGAGTTTTCTGGCTTCCTGTAAGCTGCTGGAAGGGGAAGCACAAAGCCAGCCCCACCCATTGTTTTATCTTCTAAGAATTAAATTCTTTGTGTTGAAGCTTTGAAGATCTGTGCATTTTCCATCAGAATTTGTTTAGCAAATGAAGATGTGAATTTCTTAGTTAGAGAAGGCTTACAGTCATAGGGGATGCAGCATGAGACCAATCAGTGCAGGCGAAAAAGCAGATACAGATACCTGAATGTTGACTACATGGTTTCTGGGTCTCATGAGGGAACTGCAAGCCATTGCCTTGCCCATGTCTATACAGCCATGGTTGCAGCTGGGCTACCACATGCATGATGAGGACATCAAAATTTTAGACTCACATGACTTGTAAGTAAAGATTTAATTATGGTATAATTACAGAACTTTTCCTTGTGGGAATTATGTGCCTTTAAAGTTAGTGTACTGATGTTTACCACATAAATACAATGATTTGCATAGGGGATTTTTTTCCTCGGCAGTCCTCTAACTAGTCACAAATCCTTGGTCGTACCAATAAGCAGTTAGCTGCTGTGCTTTTCAGAGCTGCATGCACACAATTCATGCTGCCTAATAATGGTGGTTTTCAGGGATTTGTAAACTCCAGGCAGAAGCTGGGCTTTGTGCAAAATATTCATTAGTCAGAAGCAACTGAGAAAGGAGGAGGAAATACTCTACAGAGCCCAAGATTTTAGTAGTGCCTGCCTTTCTGCAAAGTAACAAGGTAGCCACATAAAGCTCTGAATACTAGAAACTTGGGGGAAATGTATATCCTCTAAACTTCTGTAAGCATTCTTTTCACATAAAGAGGTGGCTTTCTGCCTCCTTCTCTTACTGTAAAGTTGTCTGATGAGGATCAGCCATTCTGTTCAGACATTCATAAACTTCTAAAGATGCTTTTCTGGCAAGGGAAAAGTAACCTTTTAGTCAAGTTATGTAGATCAGCGATAAGCATGTTCATTCTTAAGTGAAGCAACATTATTTTAGGAACTGTCAGACTAGTAAAGACTTGACTACTCTTTTTCTTAACTGCTGTATCTCTTTGCTCTCTTCCAACCTCACACAATCTCCACAGATAATGCTCCAAACTCCATGTGCTGTTTGTGAAGCCAGAGCAGTTAGGCAGATGTGTTTGCAGAGAAGACAAAAACAAATGGTTCTGTTTAATAGAATCAGTGTACTTCAATAATGTGCTGATGTGCTTCACACTCCTAAGTGATGTTGGCAAGTCCTGCTGAATCTCCTAGGGGTGGTGACAAAAAGGCTGCTTTCACGTGCATGTTCTTTGCTATATGTATAAAGGTGCAGCTATCTTAAGATTTATGTTCAAGTCATCACCTATGTCTTTAATTCTGAAAGCGCAGCAGGAGAACCTGCAAATACTCTTTGCCACCTCTCCCTTCGTTGCAGATCATAGGGAAATGGTCAGCACTTCATTTATGGAAACTTCGTGCTTAAAAGTACCCAAAAAAAAAGTATCAGGCTTGCTTATCACAAAATGTACCAGACACTGGAGTCCAGTCACTTTGTCAGTGGAATGGAGAATACCTCCATTAGAACAGGTCAAAGCAAAATGGTTAAAGTGTAGTCTCCTTTCTCATGTCATCAGCCCCAGCAGACTGCGTTTGTGCTATCCTGCTCACGCACTTCTGTAACCCCTGTTACATCTGGTAAATGATCTTCAGCTTGCCCCAACATCTTTAAACACAAGTCTAAGAAATCCTGAAGGAGAAAAGGGCTATTTTTTTTACTGGCATGTGGCTTAAAAACTGGCTGGCATCTTGTGCTTTAAGACTTGGGTTTTTTCCATCTTTTCAGAGGGATAAAGTTGTGCAGTGGGAGGAGTATCCCCTCCTCTTTATAGCTTGCTGAGATTCTTTGTGTATGTGCTGGTGTGTATATTAAAGAAAATGACCAAATGCTTGAGCACAGAGGTTCTTCTTCAGACAATACAAGCCTAGGCACCTAGAAGTGCCTTTTGTACTAAGGCAAATCCCATATGGAAGTGGTGTATCTTTTGTTAGCCTCACACAATCAGACAAAAGGAGGTTGGGGATATATTCCTTACTCTTGAAGCAGACAATGCATGATGAATTCTCTGAAGAATTTATTCCACTCTCTTGAACTACCTTCAAAGACACTTCCTATCCTAATATGAGCTCCAGCTCTAGTGAGTGCATGTGCTTGTGTGTAAGGCTTTCTTACATCAGTGTTAGTTGTCATCTTTCAGTCTGAAGTGCCCTTTTGCTCTTGCAATGAAATCATGAACCGCATGCTTCTCTTCTCTTCACCCTTTTGCTTTTCCCCACCGTGTACTGACTGTTGCTGATGCTGGCATATTCCAGCTTCCATCCCTTGGTTCCTTTCTTTGATGGTTCTCATTGTCCTCCTCTGAACCACTGTGTGGTGTCGTTTTCTGTGGTGAGAAACTCTGCACTTGTGCACCACATGAGGAAAACAGAGGCTTATTTGGCAGTGGTCATGGTTCTGCTCTGTCCACCCGTGTCAGTGCAGCTCCATATTAAGCAGAGACAAAATTAGTTCCTCAGAAGTTTCTGCCTAACATTTAACTCAAGAAAGCAAATAAATATGCTACTGAAAGGTAAGACAAGGCTCTCATTTTATTTTTCCCCACACTCTTGCCTTGGTGGAAGACTACTTTTGGAATGTGGGAATGCTGACCATGAGGAAAGGAAAGCTTGAGCTAGTCAAAGACCTAGCTACTGCTACACGGTATTAGTCAAAGACCCAGCTACTGCTATGAGGCGCAATCTGGCTCCTGTAACTGTGTCTCTGGCAGGTCCCTTCAGCTTGCATCTCAGCAAGGATTTATCTTTCTTATTCCAGGACTAGTCTTACACTACATTATGAAACTGATGGGCTGCTGGAGCTAGGTGAATACTGGAGCTGTGGAAGAGAAGTAGCAGCAGTGTGTTTCTGGGGTGGAGTGGCTGCCTTTCCCACAGCAGCTGCACCAGCTCAGCTGCCTTGTCAAGCTGTATTTTGGTATCCAGCTCTTCTGCCTCAGGACCTGTGTGTGTGACTGGCAGTCCTCTTCTGTAGCAGCAACTGGAGAAGAGGCAACAGATTGGAGGGGTGGGGCATCCCATGTTTTCCCCTAGGCTCTTCATTTCCTCATTTTCATAAGGATACAACCTTGGGAGGGGAAATCCTCAGTGTGTGATGTGTGCTGTGCCTCCGGCTATTTAGGTGGTTGCAGGGAAACAGCTATAACACAGTGAGTTTTTGAGTGATGGGAAGGTGAGCTTGCAAAAGTAGTCAACTCTCAGCCTCATGACCCAGGAAGAACATTACAATTGCAATGTTAAGATCATAATGAGCCCAACAGGGAGAACATTAAGGGAAGACTTTTCTCTGGGTATGACATGGCTCAATTTGCTTGCAAAGTGCAGTCCTGACAATTTGTGGCAGTTGTGGTTGTAAAGGGCTCAGGGTAACTGCTGGCAAATGGGGGATTAGGAAATCCTTTAGCTTTCCCTCTCCTATGAATGTGCAGAGCACTCCTGCCTTACACACAAATCCTTCATTTAAAATGCCCTGACTTACGAAAGAAATACTTGAGTGTTCAGGAGTCTGGATCAACAGCAGGGGGTGTTTCTGTCAAAATTAAGCACTGAAGTTTAATGTGGTGATACTTGGGTGGTGGGGTCCTTAATATCTTGGTCTTTGGTTGCAGATTCTGCATTTCAGGCTTCTAAAAATACCCATTTGACCACTTCTGCTTGTATGCACAGAGGACGTTGCCCATGCATGCACATAAAGTGCAACTGTAGCAGTAAGCCTTATCTAAGCCACCAATTGCCCTTCGTGTTGCTCTGGCCTCTGCAGAAGCAAGGAGTTTAAGATACCTTTTTGTTTGTGATTGTTGCTGTAGTAGCTGTTGTTTTCTCTTCTGGCATTTTTTCTTGGCTTGATGAAGTTTTAATTTTTTTAGGATCAAGGTCTCCTTCCTAATTCTTATTTTAATGGAGGTATTTGACAGCTGTTATGCCAGCTGTGTCTCCCTGTCTGCTCTTGGATCCAGGAAGGAATGAAAGCAGACACACAATAAATTGAGAGGCTTAGGTTGGGTTGTGTTTGGGGGTTTTTTTTGTGTGGTTTTTTTTTTTTTTTTTTTTCTTTCCCTTTATCTCTGCAAAATATTTTTGGCCCTTTCTAAAACAAGATGTTTCCTGGCTAAATATTGGGAAGACCAGAACCTGAAGAACAGCTAAAACCTAGGAATGACGTTTTTCCTGAAGGATACCTGGAAGGGAGTGGGAATAGGCCTGTGATCTTCTCTTCCCACTCCTCTACTCTCACCAACATTGCATGTATGGAGAGAGCATGGAAGCAGCCCCTCTGCTGCTTCAGAAACACATATCTTCTACCCTACTCCCTATGAAAAATGTCATGGGCAGCTGGCAAGGGATATCTATCCCAGATGCAGGGAAGGAGGAAACTAAGAGACCATGGGGCTATCTCAGATCTTGTTCTTGGTAGTTGTGTCTGTTTAGTTTTAGATGACAGGCCATGCTGTCCCAGGCAGTGGACACCTATGTAAATCAAAAGACATGAAAATAATCCGTTCCAATGTTGACTCTGCCACTGACCCCTGTGAGTAAAAACACTTTTTTACTTGGGAGCAGGGGGCAATGAGTGGAATTTGAAGCATAGGAAGTTCCATGGAAACATGAAGAAAAATTTTTTCACTGCGAGGGTAATGGAACACTGGAACAGGCTGCCTGGGGGGGTCGTGGAGTCTCCCTCTCTGGAGATACTCACAACCTGCCTGTATGTGTGTTTGTGTGATCTGGTATGGGTGATCCTGCTCTGGTAAGGGGTTGGACTAGATGATCTTTCAAGGTCCCTTCCAGCCTCTAACATGCTGTGATTGGCAGCATATCCTCCCTGTCCCAAACCCTTCTCTTAATCCCATCCCCATGTAGGGATGTGATCCCCAGGGTAGATCTCTATTAAATTCAAAAAATAATTAAAGGAACTGAAGCTTGGAAGAAGAATCTTTTGTTAATGATCAAGTGAAGGGGAGAAAAATTGCAGGTGAACTGCTCCCACTCCACTCTTCTGTATCTCCTAGGAAACTTTAATTAAAAAAAAATAAATCCAACCCTCAGAGGACAGTTTCATTGTCATATCTGATATCAAAAAATCATGCTTTAGAATAGGAAAAGGTTTTGGCAAATCTGTTAAAAAGAAGAATTTAATTTATTTCTCAATCTCCTTGCTTTTTGCTTCAGATTCTTGGGGGAATGTTTCTGTGGGTATTAAACTGTGAAGGAGTGTCAGTTGGAGGTGTTTAACTGTGCTGGTGTGGTGGTACAGTTTTGGTTGGGATGACATTAGTGTACCAGCTTTCTTGTTTCCCAATAGCATTCTTCTGCTGAGGAAGAAATGCTTTGGGGCTTTTTGGTGTGGAACTGGCATTGCCAAAACTTGCTGTTACCTTCAGGAATGTAACATAAGGAAAGCCATTTTAAGATGCCTTTTGTGTTTTATCTGTCCAATTAGAAAAGCCAACCTACAGTTAGTAGCATAACGCTTTACTGGCTCGGATGGAGTTACTTGGCTCTTTTTCTGTGGTAGGTTTGCACTCTATAGTGGATAATTGGCGTTTCTAACAGATTTTCTGAGGAAAAATAAAAGCAGATAGTTATTCTGCCAGTGTGGAGAACAGTCACTAGGGCAGGAAGGTGCTGAAGGGAAAAAGTTTCAACAAAATATTTGAGGCATGCCCTGTTGATTATTCTTTGCTGTTCTGTGAAAGCAAGGCTGGAGATGCACATTGGTTGGTGGTGTTCATAGTCATTCAGACTGTAACTTACAAATTAATTTCTACAAATCACATTCCTCCTCCTTATGGACAGTTCTCTTTACAAAAGATTTCTACTTACTTGCCTTTCATATTTTAAGGAGTGGCATGACCACCTTCATTGAACAGCCCCAGCAAACATAAACCTCAGTTCAATAAAGCTCTTGAGTACCTCTTACTTGGGCCGTAATGAACGTTAACAGCATTAAGAATTCTGAGCAAAGAACAGCAGGAATCAAACTGCAATCGAGGATCTGTTTATGACAGTCCTTTGGAAACCAAGCCATGGGTGCCATGAATATATGTTTTGGGGGTATCATAGAATAGTCTGGGCTGAAAGGGACCTCTGAGGGTCATCTAGTCCAACCCCTGCTGCTGCAAGCAGGGACATCCTCAACTAGACCAGGCTGCCCAGAGCCCTGTTGAGCCTCACTTTTTGAATATCTCCAGGGATGGGGCCTCAACCACCACCTTGGGCAACCTGTTCCAGCGTTCCACCACCTTTGTGGTAGAGAACTTGTTCCTAACATTCAATCCAAATCTGCTCTTTTCTGCTTTGAAGCCATTGCCATTGCTGTTGTAAATAGTCTCTCTCCATCCTTCTTGTAGACTCCCTTCAGGTACTGGAAGGCTGCTATTAGGTCTCCCCAGAGCCTCCTCTTCTCCAGTCTGAGCAATGCCAGCTCCCTCAGCCTGTCCTCATAGCAGAGCTGCTCCAGCCCCCTGATGATTTTCATGGCCCTTTTCTGGACCTGCTCCATATTACACTCCTCTACCTTTTTTTTTTTTTTTTTTTTTTTTTTTTCCCTGATTGCTCTGGAACAGAAAACTCAAAACCTTCAGCAGACACCCAGTATATGCATCTTCCTGTATTCTCTCAGATTCTAGCTGCATGCCAACAACACTGACAGTACACTTCCAGAAGTGAGGATTTTTAATGGGGGGGAAAAAAAAGTAGTAGGCCTTGCTAACAGTAGTGATGGAAGGTGCTATTATTCTGCTTGTTATAAACAGCTACTAAATGACAAGGTTTGGATATTGATGAATGAGCCCATGCTTGCAGAGTAATGACTCTGTTGTTGAGTGCTCTTTGATCAGCGCTGCTCAAAACATGCTATTTATAGATCTCTTCTAGCTGCGAAGCTCAGCCATTAGTAGAAAGCAGCACAGGAATAGAAGGCAAAACAATAATTCTTTTTGCTCCTGAAATGTTGGAAAACAAGACAGGCTCTGAACTGATGGATGCAGACCATTCCAGATTGTTAAAACTCTCCAGAGCTCTACCTGTACATGTCTGGTTTGAAATGATTTTGAAGAGCTATGAAATGCAGTCACAGGGCATAGCAAACAGCTGGCTGAAGCTGTTTGTTGCTGCTCTGCAGACTGTATCACTTTATATGGCTTTTCATCATGTTTATAGTTTTGACAGACACTTCTGTGGCAGAGTTCTTAATTTAACTGATGAGATGATCTTGTTTTCATCTTTTTACTGATGCTCTTTTAAAGTTGAGCAGTTTCATTCCTTTGAGGTGGCTCTGCCTTTGGTTACAGCTCATTTCATTAGTTCCATGCTCTGTGTGGTGGGTTTTATCTTGTACTTCTTGAAGTAATCCTTGCTGCCAGCTTTAAGTTCTGCACAGTATAATGCAGCAGACCGAGACTTGATTCTCAGTCTTCTGTTTCCATGGAGTGGAAAAATCTGTTAGTTGACTTGGCAGTGACCTGGCAGGGGCTCACACTTATCTCCTGCCTCAGGGATGTGTGAGGGCTGTTTGGATTGTCTAGTGAGATGTATTTTCCTGTTTGCTTGTCCAGTGCTGCTTCAAGTGTAAGCTTTTAAGGGCAGAGACTTAACTCTTGTATTGCGAAGTGCGTGTCTGGATGGCTGCAGTGATAACATGGCTTTTCCTGGGAAAGATGGTTCCGCTTTGGAGTGGTTAGCGTCGTCATCTGCCACCATTGGTGGATCTTTAGGTCTCTTTGAGCTGATGTCAGTGAAGGACCTAACAGGGTTTGAAGGGATTTGTTTGACCCAATATGCCACTTGCCTGTGGAAATGTGTTGTTAATAATTAATCATATGTAATAGGTTGTACTACTATTATTTTTTAATGTGACCATTAAGTCACACGTTCTGTTTGGTCTCGCTGAAGTGTGATTTGGAGGTTCCATGTGTTGAGTGTTGCTATGAATGTTTCAGCCTCTTGCAATACTTCTGACCAGAAAAGTTGATAGTAATGATATTGTGAAAAATGTCACTTTCAAGGCACTTTCAAATACTTGCCTAGATTCCCATCAAGGCCATCCAAATGTCAGCGGTGTCCTTCAAGCCATTGTTTTTATTTAATGGCACCTGTATTGTGTACTGGAAAAGGCATTGAATATTCAGTTCCTCTGTTCCCTCAGCTGCTGGCAAGTTCTGTAGAGCTTTGTCCTATATCTTTCATCTTTTTTCTAGACTGGATGGTTCACCTCATCTGGCTGCAGTACCAGCAGCTCAGGGCTGGCTGCTTGTTCCTATCCCTGCCCCTGTGCTAGCTAAGCAGCTGTGGGCAGAACAGGCTGGGAACTTAAGTGGGGTGCAGTTTGGGGCACCAACTTGTCAACTTCTCACTGAAAGTACATTGCACTACTTGCCCTGTATCCCCAGATCTTCCCTGGTGCTCCCACCACTCTTTGCAGTGGTCTGGTATGTGTTTGGCTGACTGAGCTTGCAGAGTCACAGAAATCTAACCCAGCCAGGAGGATTGAATAACTTCTTGCTGGGCAAGAGTGTTGATTGAGCTTGTGGAATGATCCAGAAAAGCTGCAGCAGAGAAATGAAAGGATGGGAACTTTTGGCATCATGCTATTCAGTCTATGCAGCCATGCTGTGCAACATTACTCTAATACTTTTTATTTGACTATTTTAATCCAGGCTCCTCATGACATTGAGCAAATGCTTGTTCTGGCAGGAGGTGGGCATGAGGGGAGCTGGAGGGGCAGCGGAAGACGCATGAACAGGAACATTTCCTGTTCCAGTATTTTTCCAAATGCTCAATAAATGCTAAAAGATCACCATCATCTTCCCCTCTGGGACAGACCTACCTCATTCCTAGTTGTGCAGCTTTATTGCTGTGGTCACAGCTGTGAAATGGGAGCTTTGAAGAGCCTGTTCTCAGGAAGTCATCTGTGTTACATATACCTGGTGGAGATAGTGTGCAGAACATAAATTCACATCATTCTGTATCATTGCTAGGTGATACAGGGTTTGTTTACTCTGCCTTTGTCTTCTTCCCTCTTCCCTCCCCTTGTTTTTTTGGCTGTTTTGAAAGCTTGGCTGTAACATATCCCAAAGCTCAACTGCTCTTGCCAAGGCCCACTGTGAATGATGGAGTATGGATGAGTACTTATTATAAAATTTGCTTTGATGTATTGCATGTCTTTAACCAAAGGCACATGGGGAATTTGTTTTGGGCAATGAATTTGAATTCTGCTGGGACTGATATTCTATCTCTTAGAGGGCAGATTTAGCCAGAAATGAAACTGTAAACTCCTGCATTTTCCCAGAGAGCTCCTGTTGCTTTAATAATGCAGTTATCTGGGAATCTCTGGAAGTATCAAAGGGCCAATTATATGCTGCCTGGAGAGGACCAGGGAGAGCTGTTTTTATGCTAGAGTTAATAGGTACAGGCTGGTCACAGCAGGTCTGATGTCCCTTGCTCACCACTGTAAATTTGTGGGGCAGAGATAGTAATCATAGAATCATAGAATAGAATCATAGAATCATAGAATCAGTCAGGGTTGGAAGGGACCACAAGGATCATCTAGTTCCAACCCCCTGCCATGGGCAGGGACACCCTACACTAGATCACGCTGGCCAGAGCCTCATCCAGCCTGGTCTTAAACACCTCCAGGGACTGGGCCTCAACCACCTCCCTGGACAACCCATTCCAGGGCTTCACCACTCTCATGGTAAAGAACTTCTTCCTCACATCCAGCCTGAATCTCCCCATTTCCAGCTTCATTCCATTCCCCCTAGTCCTATCACTACCTGAGATCCTGAGAAGTCCCTCCCTAGCCTTCCTGTAGGCCCCCTTCAGATACTGGAAAGCCACAATGAGGTCACCTCGGAGCCTTCTCTTCTCCAGACTGAACAGCCCCAACTCCTTCAGTCTGTCCTCATAGGAGAGGTGCTCCAGCCCTCTGATCATCCTCGTGGCCCTTCTCTGGACACGCTCCAGCACGTCCACATCTCTCCTGTAATATGGGCTCCAGAACTGGACGCAGTACTCCAGGTGGGGTCTCACCAGAGCTGAGTAGAGGGGGAGAAGCACCTCCCTTGACCTGCTGGTCACACTTCTCCTGATGCAGCCCAGGATCTGATTGGCTTTCCGGGCTGCAAGCGCACATTGAGAGCTCATGTCGAGCTTCTCGTCCACCAGCACCCCCAAGTCTCTCTCCTCAGGGCTGCTCTCCAGCCAGTCACTGCCCAGCCTGTATTTGTGCCTGGGATTGCCTCGACCCAGATGCAGGACCCTGCACTTGGTCTTGTTGAAGCTCATGAGGTTGGCTTGTGCCCACCTCTCCAGCCTGTCCAGGTCCCTCTGGATGGCATCCCTTCCCTCCAGGGTGTCCACTGCACCACACAGCTTGGTGTCATCAGCAAACTTGCTGAGGGTGCACTCGATGCCACTGTCCATGTCACCAACAAAGATGTTGAACAAGACAGGTCCCAGGACTGATCCCTGAGGGAATCATTTATTATTATAATCATTTATTTTCATCTCATGTCTCCTCTTTGCTCAGCAGGAGTAACTCTTAACAGGGCTTCATAGTTTCTTCTGATACTTAGACAAGACACTAAAGACAACCTTAAATGAAAAACCTTCCAAAAAACTGATCACAAATGGCTTGTGACAAGGCAGGGTGGGGATTGTCTCACAAAGGAGGTAAAGTCTTCTGTTTGTTCGGTATTTTAAAGAGGTGTCGTCTTTTCTGACCTCAAATAAAAGAAACCAAACAAATACCACCTCCCTCCTCCAAATACAGACTTCATCCTGGATTCAATAGCTGTTTTTGTGGCCTGAGTATAGATTTCATCAAGAACTGGGTCTTTCTTCTCTCTGCAAGGGCAGCTGTCTCAAACAGGATACTCTTAAGAGTTTTTTGGAAGGAGTAATCATCAGGATAAGTCAGAGGGTCCTGTGTGAAACTGGAGTTTGTGTGGAGATGAGCAGATGATCTCTGCTTAGTTGTTTGTAAAGGCTGCCAGCAGATAAATTATTTTTAAAGGAAGAGTTTTATTATAGTGTCTTTGTTTGCTTCAGACTCTCACAACTCATTTGTTGGTTGTGTTTTTTTTTTTTTCATGGTGGGTTTGCTTCTTGATTCTGGTGTTTTATTTCAAAGATGGAAGCTGGATTGTGTCTCTTTCATTCCTGGGGTTAGGAAGAGACGTTCTGGAGGTAGACTCGGCTTTTAGAACTAGGTCCTAACTATCTCTGGCATTTTGGGTTGTAGTCAGTACTTTCTAAAGAGGAATGCTTTAACACCAGAGAGTTAGAGGCTGAGATGTATCTGCCATCTGTTTCTTTCACAGGATCAGTCAGTTTAGAGTAATTGCCAAAATATTACAGAATTACAACATGGTAGGTGTTGAACAGCACTTCTGGGGATTGTTTAGTCCAACACCCTTGCTAAAGAAGGTTCACCCAGAGCAGATTGCACAGGTTTGTGTCCGGGCAGGTTTTGAATCTCCCCAGAGGAGATGATATTACATCCTCTCTGGGCAGCCCGTTCCAGTACACTGAAACCCTCAAGATCTTTCCTTGTGTTCAGATGGAATCTTCTGTGTTCCAGTTTGTGCCTATTGCCCCTTGTCCTGTTCCTGGGCCTTTAGATATTGATAAGTATTGCTAAGATCCCCTCTCGGGCTTCTCCAGGCACAACAGTCCCAGGTTTATTGTTGGGAAGCTCTTCCAACCCAATCTTAGTGTTTTTCTGCTGGACTATCTCCAGTAGTTCCTTGTCTTTCTTGAGTTGGGGAGCCGAGAACTGGACAGTGTATTCCAGATGTGACCTCACTATGGCATAGCAGAGGGAGAGGAGAGCTTACTTTGACCTGCTGGACATGCTCTTCTTAATGCATGCCAAGAGGCCCTTGTCCTTCTTGGCCTCAAGGGCACATTGCTGGCTCATGGTGAACTTGTCATCCACCAGGATTCCTGGGTCTTTTTCTGTAGAGCTGCCTTCCAGCAGATCAATCCCTATGCTGTACTGCTCCATGGGATTATTCCTGCCTAGGTGCCGGACTGTACACTTGACTTTGAACCTTTAAAGTAGCTACTGTACGCACTGGTAGGTTTTGTTCCATGGCTTAGTTATCTAGCAAGTGCAGAGCCTGGTTTATGTTTATTCAGGCTGGAACTGTGCTAAAAATTTGTGTTGCATTTGCAAAGTTAGTAGTTTGGAGATGATTTTGATGACAGCTTTGCTGGCACACTTGTGGGGAGTATCACATAAGCATGCTTTTGCTGACCTGATGCATCCTGCTTGGCCTGGAGGAGAACTGTCCTTGCCTGTGCAGAGAGCACGTACTCTCCATAAGGACCATTTACTACTTGAACTGTACTGGCAGGCTGTCTTGTGGTCCTCTGTTGCATCTGTAATCCCTTAAAGCAGCTTCTACTTATACAGCCTCTTTTCCCAAATCTTTAAAGCTGAAGGTAGAATGGGTTGGCCACCGGGGTTTTGTCTGTAATGCTGCCTGAGTGATTTTTGGAATCTGGCCGAGAGGGCCAGGCTTTGCTTTCCACCCCAATGCGTAGTGTGCACAGGTCTGTGTGTCCTCTTCCTCCTGAGCCCTTGTTGAAAGGTTTGGGTTGTGAGAGCCCTTTTGCTGGCCAGATGAACTGCCAGGAAGAGTATTGTGTACTTCAGTTCACGGATTTGGAGGTAACACATCCTTGTCTCGTGATCTACACACAACTACTTCAACTTCCAATTGCCAGGACTCTGCTTAGGCTAATGCTATTCTCCTCCATCTGTTCTCACGCCAGTGATAATTTGTTTTCCCTGGTGAGGGTGCAGACCCTCCTGCTTCCCTGGTACGTCTGATGTCTCCCTGCCTGTCCCATCCAGCCTTTCCCTCTGCAATGCATTTCTTGGTTCGCTAGGCTCACACTACTACTTGCACAATCCTCTTGTGGTCTGTACAACCAGCTCAAGCTCTTGAGATGCTGCCAGAAGTGAAGGCTTCCTGCTGTGTTCTGTAGCCCTCTGCCATCTTGCATACAGTGAGGTGTAACAGACTGCATGGAGGAGTGTCTTCATGCAGCAGCACCATGGCTCCTTGAGCCCTGGTTTGGGGACCACAGGTACAGGAAGGTTGGTCGTGCTAACCTGTGTCTAGAGCTGCCTGGGTGGAGGCTGCTCCCAGCAGCATTCAGGGTCTGTGCAGAAGAGATGCAGCCTGAAAGATCAGTGAGGTTCAGAGGCAGTAAGTGAAAGCTGTTGCTTAGCTCCCAGCGTACTGGTGAAATTTGGGTTGGGGGGGGTTCAGGAAACTTCTTTGTTTTCCAATGAGTCAATGGCTCCTGGCTTGGCTTCTGAAGACAAGCAGATATTACTTCTGCTTTAATGAAGTTAAGTTTAGCTGTTGAAGGCTAAATATGCAGTTTCATTTGAATGTTTTAATGTGGTAATTAACTCAGTATTTCGTGCATTAAATATTCATTGTATTTAATAATGTGTGCCTATTTTGGCATAAGATTCTACTGACTGATTCAGATCCCCTACTGCAAGCTACAGTTAGAGAGGTCATCCCTTACTAAAACTGAGAATAAGGGTGAAGAGAAAATTTGGGTGAATCCAGGTGGAGTATGCTGTTGTACTGTTGAGATTATTGGCCTAGTTTTATATATATATGTTATAGCATATTGGGTTTTTTGGGTCACTCCTTCACAGCAGCACAGCTCAGTGTTTTCAGAGGGATTGATTTTTCTCTAAGTTCTAATCATTAGGTTGTAAAAACACACTGCACTTCTGCAGATACCACAATGTACTTCATAACGAATCTAAATGTTTCTGTAGAGAGTGAAAAGATAAATGTTTCTGACTTGAATTTCTGCTTTCTCTAGCTTCCTGGTCGCAATTTTAGGCCAGGCTACAACTCTGAAGTCGGTGACAAGTGGATCTGGCTGAAATGAATCTGTTCCCTTCAGAGCCCAACCCACAATGGACCACAGAACTTGAATGAAGAGTTCAGTGTGCCTGCTCCACGCCAGTTCTGTAGTATGAAGAAAATACTGATTAATTCATCTTCCAGCTACTGCATAAGAGAATAGACTCCTAGAAGGGAAATCACTTTATTCTGGTTTGTTCTTCCCTGATGAATTCAGGATATTTTGTCTTGGGATGTTGAATATAGTGAGTGTGTGATAGCAAAGTGTTCTAGGGGCAGACTTAAGATCAGTGCTGAACTTTGTCTTCATTGAGACTGTGGCATATTATTGTACAGGATTATTGTTGTTTTACTGAATCAAGAGAAATTAAACCTGTATCCTCTTGGCTCTCACTGAGTTAATTTCTTGCTCTGTCATGCATGGTGTTTTATTAGTTTCATTAGAAGAATGCACATTCGGGGGGGGGAATGGTGTTTGCCTCGTTTTTCTGAAAGCCTCTTGCTGAACATCAGCATCAAAGCAGGCAGGCATAAAATAGTTGATTGAGAGAAGGAAATAAGTGTTGATCTCAATTTAAACAGCAAAAACATCTGTGCTTAGAAGTATAAAGAAATATTCAAAATAATTGCCAGCAGTTGTACTCATAGCTTCTTCCTTTGGCTTTCGGTGTTACAGATCAAAATGTTTGTTGGGTATAAAAGACAAGCATACTTATTATTTTTGCAAGTCCCTGAAAGTCCCAAGTTGGAGTTCTTTTTAAAGAAATGATTCATTTGGTATTAGTTAGTCACAGAAATGAGGCACCTTGGCACTGGTTCAAGCAATGCTGTTCAGATTTAGTCTGTGGTAATTCTGCATTTCCAGTAAGGGGCTAAGTACTTCAATCACTGAGCAGAAGTGCTGCCAGGCATTCCAGCATTCAGAGCATTGCCTTTGAATTAAGCAGCCAAGTCTTGCCCAAGCCCCTGCCCGTATCAAAACTGGTGTGGGAACGCTCCTTGGGGGCCTGGTTAGATAAAGAAATCAATGAGCAGTGGTATAGAAATGTGGCTCTTCCCACTGTTCTCTGCTCTGTTTTCATGTTTTATGGCTTTATAGAATTCCAGCTGTGGTCACAAGAGGACTGACTCTGCTTTGGTACCACTGTGCCACTCTGCTAATGTGGCTGGTGGCAATGCTGGGGTGCCCCTGTGTGAAAATGCAGCAGAACTGCTGTCATTCCCATGGGACTGTGTTTTGCTGAGCTGCTGCAAGATCTTGGTGCATTTTCCTCTTCCAGAGGATGGTCATTGAGGCACCGGGCCTATGCATATTGCAGCTCAGCTGCGCCCTGCAGCTCCTTGTGCCACATCTCCTCCCCCAGGAAGGTGTATCTTGATACTCTCATACCCGAGGACCTGCCAACCTGAGTTGCTGTTTCGTCTATGCGATGAGATCCTGAGTGATTACTGTTATCTGCTCTTTACCTGTCCAGAGTGCCATCTCACAGCAGTCAGTAATGCTTATGCAGATGAAAAGAACTTCTGCTGTGGCTTTTGGTTGCCTTTGGGGTAGTCCAGATCTGTTTTTACAGGTGTTTTCCATCTTGGTGTTGCTGTGTTCTCCAGATGCTGTAATTCACTTGGCATTCTGCATGCAACCTGATGTTGGATCTCCTAGGAAGGCCTCTTGTGCTGTCTGTAGTGCTGATAAAGCTGTTGTGTTCAGCTGTGCCATAGTAGGGCACAGTGGGGTGCAGAGCATTGCTGAGAGCTGTTCCCTGCCTGCTCCAGGAGCACAGAGCTGAGCTTTGGATGTAAAGGAGTTTAATTCCAGTCAGAAAAAGCAGTGTTGGCTTGCATGGCAAGCAGTGTGGTATGACAAAATGTGTTGAGCATACTTTTTTTGTCCTTGTTTTAACTCTGCTTTAAAAGTAAAACTGTTTATAAACTAAATCTGTGAAGGAAATAACTTTCTTTCCCTTTGCTGTAGGAAGGAGCTTTAAATGTGTTTTTTCTCTTCTCTCCTTCCCACTCCCAACACCTCAAAAAATTTCTCTTAGCAAACCAGCTGTAAAGTTTGTGGCTTTCAGAGACTGTTTTACACCTGTTGGATCAATTTATCTCCTGTTCTTTGTTAGATTGGAAAAGATAGAATGACTCAGGTCCTCTCCATGCTTCTGTGTAGGTGCTCATGTGATGTCATCTGCAGTCTGTCCTCTTATCTTGAGTTCCCACTGCCTGTGTTAATGTATGGGGAAATTTGCTTCTCGCCTGTCGTGATGTGTTGCATTTGATCCCGCCTGCTTCACAAAGGGGATGGTGGTGTTTTGCTTAAGGACATTGGCCATGTTTTATGGGCAAAACCACCAGCTTTCCCAATAGCTGCCTTTGGCAGTAGTCCAGTGACTGACTTCCCCTTGGGTGCACTCTTTGGTTGCACAGGATGAGGGAAAGGAAAGAGGAGGTTGGTGGGAGTGGGTCCTATCATCCAAATAAAGGCTTGACAAGCTGCAGCTTCAGATGAGGTTGTGTAGATTGCCTCTTTGTCTTGGGAACCTATGATTTCATGCCAACACCTGCTCAAGGTCTTTGCAGAATGGTGGGGATTGGGAGGGACCTCCAGAGATCATCTAGTCTAACCTTCCTGCTAAAGCAGTGGCACCCAGAGGAGGTTACACAGGATCATGTTCAGGCAGGTTTTGAGTCTCTTTTAGAGACAGAGACTCTACAACCTCTTTGGGCAGCCTGTTCCAGTGCTCAGTCATCCTCGAAGTAAGTTTTTCCTCATGTTCAGATGGAGTCTCCTGTGTTCCAGTTTGTGCCTATTGGCCATTGTCCTGTTGCTGGGCTCCACTGAAGAGAGTCGGTCTCAATCTTCTTGACACCCATCCTTTAGATACTGAGAAGCATTGCTAAGATCCCCTCTTCTCCAGGATAAACAGCCTCAGGTCTCTCAGCCTTTCCTCATTGAGAGATGCTCTAGTCCCCTTGTCTTTGTAGCTCTTGGCTGGACTCTTTCCAGCAGTTCCTTGTTTCTCTTGAACTGGGGAACATTTAATATTTTAATGGCAGTGAGGTTGGACATTAACCATGCTGCTTCAGCTCTGTGAAAGGCAAGAGCCTCTGCTGCTGCAGGAAGGAAATATGATGTGCATTGCTCTGCCCCTACCACAGGCAAAGATTGGAATAAATCCCTTCTGTGGAAGAGCTTGCTGAGCAAGTGTAATTTAGGTGCACAACAAATTCCAGCTGGCTTTGAATGGTGTTTACAAAAGACTGGGCAAAATGAATCATTTGTGCAAAAGTTGATGGAAGCAACTGGAGCAGAGAGGAGGTGGGATGGCACACCATAACCTGACAGGCTGCTCTCAGGGTTAATACAAGCTGAGCATTTGTGGAGAACCTCAGAAGCTATCTGCATTCAGGGAGGTCTTGGAGGAAAAGAATGCCCAAAGATCAGTGAAAATTACTGATATTCCTGGCTTTCTCTTGACTTGTGTGTGATACTGAGTAAGCTTCTTAGAAGTGAGTGACCCAGGCAGCTCTCATCTGTTGGTCACAAAGGGAGCTGACCTGACAGTGTTGCTTCCCATAGCCCTGCTTAACTTATATGTGAAATGAGTGCTTTATAAAACATTGGTTGAAAAGTGGGATAGGCCTTCAGATTGTGTTCTGTGATGCTTTTCTCAGGGTTGCAGGGTGGCAGAGCCAACACTTCCCTGGCAGAAAGGTGCAACTCTGTGGTCCCAGCTTCTCTTCTGCTGCACTGCTGAGAAGGTGCCATGGCTCAGTCTTGCTGCAGTGATGACCAAAGCCCTGGCCAGCCAGGAGGCTGCTTTGCTCCACTTTTGATCTCATAGGTTGGAGCTAATCTATCATGCTAGAGAAGGCAGTTTGTGCTGGAAAGTTTTCCAGAGAAAGGGAAATTATTTGCCCTTGCAGTCACTCAGAAGCACTTAAATGCTCTAACCCTTTTAACTCTGATAAGAGAACAACATTCTTGACAGCTGCTGCTCAGAGAGAGTCATCCTGTGAGCATCGCAGGCGGCAGGATGCCATGAGACTTGCAGGTTCTACTCCAGTTCCCAGGTCTAAGTCTTCCTTTGCCAAATACATATTCACAGTGAGACTGAAAAAAAAGAAGGCAGGTTGCCTGCTGGTGCTGTGTAATTCCTCTGCAGGTGCTGGAGCCCAGCCTAGCTGCTTCTATCTGATGGGAGCACTCCTTACTATTTGATTCCTGCTGGTGTTCTCCACCCTCCCTGAATAAAACTCCAGGTACAAATGATACCTAGAGCTTGCCTGCCTGAGAAAACTTCATCTTCAAAGATAGCTGGGCATTGAAATCCGCAGCAGCTGTGTTTCCCTCCAGGAAAGGCAGACACCACACCTCATTCCTCCACTTGCTCTTGGATTAGCAGTTTACAGAGCATGGCCTGGAGACACAATCGCAGACAGTGGTGCTGCATGGGGGAGAAAGGCTACATTTGCTGGTTGAGCTCCTGTTCCTACAGGAGTGTTCTCAGCCCTCAGCAGTGTCTCTGCACACAGGTGTGAGGTGGAGAAACGTGAGCATGTGGCCAAGGAAGGCTCACTGGTGGATCTGGCTGGGTGTGGGGTCACAGGTGTGTCAAATAAGAACATGCTGCTCCCAGCTGTAGGCTAGAAGTTGTGGCAGAGTAAGAGTTTTGTTTTCTCCGAGTTCCAAGTTTTGCTGCTGCAGGTGCCCTCCTTTCAGTGCTTGTAGGGCTCTGGCAGAAAGTGGAGTACCAGCTCGTGGTGGGGGGAGGGTTGTGCTGCAAGAATGGTGCAGCGATGCCACTCTGCACTTCAAGGAAGGGGATGTAAGCATGACTTAGCAAGTCACTGATACACAGGCTTGCCCTTTTCTGGTTGCTCTTGCTTACAAGAAGGCTGATCCAAACAGCTTGCTACTTTGTGTGGAAGCACTTCTTTTTGGTAATCAAAACCTTACATACAAAGTTCACAGCAGGGTTTCTGGTGTGTAAAAGGTGTTGATGAGTGCAAAAATTTGAACAAAACGGTGCTAAGGTAAAGCAGGCATTGCCTGCCCAGCCCTGTCATGGCCTGAGTTGGTGCCCAGACTGTGCCCATTTACTGGTGCCTGCAGTCATCTTTGGCTGTTTTGGGGGTCGAGGTGCATTTTTATCAACCCATAAGAGGTGCTGAGGGTGTTCAGAGACTGGTGAGGCTCGCTGCTGAGCAAGGTGGGATTTCCCATTGTGATCGAGACTCCATTTGCTACATTCAGGTTATGCTTTCTGCCTGTAGGGGGAAAGGAGGGGAAAAAGGAGGACTTGACAAAATCCTTTGCTACTTTTGTCTTTGGGTGCAGCTAAAAATCAGCCTCCTGATGTCCTTAGTGGTTGAGACAGGTGTGTGGACTCTTGGCTGTCCTGGCTTTGCCTTCCTGAAAGCCCTGGCTGCTGCAGAGTCTGTTTCCTACTCCCAGAACAAAATCCTGCTTGCAATGCTTAAAGCTGCAGACACTCAGCTGTTTTCCTTTTGAGGATTAATGCTGATACCTAGACATGGTCTTGATCTTCTGTTCCAATAGATTGCATGCTGCTGGGGTCATTGCTAGGAACCGGGGAGAGGAAAACATCTTGACATGTCATAGTTTGTGCTATCTTCTGGGGTTTGACTGAGGTGGCCCAAGTTACTCCTCCGGAAGACAGGGTGGAAACAAAATGCAGGGTTAGTGCAGTGATAACTGAGTTTTGGACTTCTGGGCCATGTTGTCTGTGGTAGAACCATGGCTAAAACCATGTCACAGCTTTAATTATTGCTCCAGCCCTGGTCCACTCTGCCTGTTTGCTCTGTTGTGCAGTGTTCTCTGGAAGGTTACATGAATGAGCCAGTCTTGTCCTGAAACAGTTCAGGTTGGTATGTGCAGGGTCTAAGCTTTCAGAGAAAATGGGAAACCAAAGCCACCACAGGCTGGGAGGTCTCAGAAATCCCTGCTGACTTCTCTTTATGGTGTTTGCTCTGAGCATGAGTGATTGAGACAGCAACTGCAGCCTGAGAGAGCAGAAGGGAGGTGAGGGACTGGAGTGAGGTGTCAAAGCTCATGCTCTAACTGCTGCTTCCTGATCACAGTCTGAGTTAAGGTTGTAAGCTGGTGATACTGACCTAACCACCTGGGAAAGACCAGGGAAATTAATTCCCCTCCGGGCAGGGAATTCAGCTCAAGCAGTGCTTTCCCAGTGATTTTGTCCAGTATGTTAATTCGAGAGACTTGTTCTAGGTGCTTGCGGTAGTTTCCTGTGGAGGACCATGAAAGGTTACTGCTGTGTCGGGGCAGATTGATACTGTGTTGCACTCCAGATGGTGATAGGAGAGCAGTGGGGTGGAAGACTGCTCAGTTTTGTGGGTGTGGCTTCTTGTCTGACAGCTATCTGTAGCTCCCAAATCCTTCCAAGTGGCTTCAGACCCTGTGGCTAGTTCCATGGATAGTCCAGTTTTCCCCGTGCCAATCAAGATGAGTCCTGGCTGTACTCCTATGTAACCTTCTGATTCGTTGAGTCATAGAATCAGTTTGGTTGGAAAAGACCTTTAGGATCATTGAGTCCTACTGTTAACCCACTACTTCCAAGTCACCACTAAACCATATCCCTCAGCACCCCATTTACACATCTTTAAATATCTCCAGGACTGTTGACTCCACCGCTGCCTTGGGCAGCCTGCTCCACTGCTTGACAACCGGTTTGATGTAAGGGTCCTTCAGGATGGTGAGGTCAGGTGAAGGACAGCCCTGCCATTTCTAGTGCACACCTCCAGTGAGAGGCAAAGGGGGCAGGCAGGGAGGACAGGCTTAGCATCCTCAGGCACTCGCTCTCGTGAGGTGTTCATGCAGCAAGGCTCTTGAAGGTGAGTGGTGTGGGCTCGTGCCAGGAAATGTTTTGGTGGCTCTTTGCTTTGGGACACAGCTGGTTTGCTCCATCTCCCAGTGAGGAGCTAACTGGGAGGCCTGATTCACAGCCTCCTGCAGGACAGGTTTTCTTGGGCATGGGGAGATGGAGGTAGATTGAGTTGCCTGGAGCCAGGCAGCATATCTGGGATTGCAGCAGACACAGTGCATCAGCCTCTGCCTAACTGGTTCTGTGCTTTCATGGCACAGCCACACCCACTACCTCCCCGCCCCCCCCCTTGTAACTGTGCTGATTGCCACCCTATGAACTCCTGTTACTGGAGGCCCTGTGGGTCTGGTTTTCCCCTTGGTTTCTGTCTGCGTGCATCATTTGGCAAGCAGGAGTGCTTAACTGGACAGGCTCTCCCCTTCCTTGAAGACCTGAATGTGAAGCATGCTTTGCTGGCAAGAGCTTTTACAAGCCATGGAGGCAGTGAAAGGAAAATGACTTTGATCCCAAATAAACCTTTTGCCTTTGTGCTTGAATGTGGATTGTATGCTGCTGGGGCATAAGCAGCTCCCTCACGCTGCATTTCCTGGCCCAGCCCTGAGTACATGAACACCTTTGCGTCCTCCCCATCCTCTTGGATTTGTGATTCCTGCACTGTTTTGTATTAGCACCAGGGACATCCTGACCAGATCTCTGCCAGTGCATGGGAATTGCGTCAGCATCTCCACACCTTGCAGAGCCTCCAGCATACTGGTGTTGCTGGTTTCCAGTAGGATGAACAGGATTTTCCCAACACATCCCTTTAGGTGGCAATACAGCCTGTTCCTCTGGCATTGGAGGATGATCTTGAACTAGGGGCTTCAGCCTGCCTGGGGGAAGTTGAACTTCAGGCCTCTGCTGCATGCTTCTGGGGGATAGACTGTAGCAGTCAAAGCTCTGAGCATGTAGGAGGGGCACTCAGCTCTGCACCTTTAACTCTGCTTTGGCTGCCAATGCTAAGAACAGCCCTGGAATTCCCCATCCTTCTGGCTCTGAGGTGGTCCTTGGGCCAGCCATGTCCCTTGTGTGGGCTATGATCTTTGTAAGTGCTTTGGCCTCTGTGTCTGTAAGCCTGGTGTTCCCATATTCCATGTTCTCTCCAAGGAGGGCAAGAGGAGAAAGGGCAAGTGGCATCAGGGCATGAGGGGCACAAAACATCTTTTGGGTGACCAGCAAGCAGGGCGACTCCTGTTTATTTGCCTGCCAGTCTTCATGCACTTGCCTACCTTAGAAACACCATCCAGCTTGTGCTTCACACAGGGTAAGGCTTCTGCTCTCCATCCTTCTCAGCAGAGATTCTTGGGCCTGCAGAGGATGAAGGGAGACACCTGCAATGCCCTTGAGCTCTTGCTTGAGAAATAGGTAAGGAGCTCATCTGGCCAAGTGTTGACAGACATGCCAGGCTGCAGCCAGGGTACTTCTCAGGAAGACTGCTGGGCCAGACAGATGCAGTATTCATGGACCGCACAGAGCATCACCTGTGTAAGTGCCCTGTGCATTGGTGACAAGGAGATAACTGAATTTCAAACAGGAGCTGAGATCAAAGTACGAGGCTAGAGGCTGCATGGGTCCTCCCCAGGGAAAGCATAAGACTGGAAGACCTGACATGGGTTGGGGATTCACCAAACACCCAGGATACCACCCAGCGCTAAGGTCATACCCAATGGGTACTCCCACATGCCCTGTGCTCCATCATCCTTTCTCCAGGGCTCTGGTGGGTCAGGCATCTGTTACCTGCCTCTCCCTTGATTAACTAGGATGTTATCCATGGATCAGAAAGCACTTGGGCCCAGATATCAAACTGAGCAACATTTCACAGCAGCCCAGCCAAGGGGAGTGAAGTGATATTGAAGTGAGATATTTCATGGCTGTGTAATTAACTTCAGCTGCTGTTGAGCTGAAAGAAATTACCCTCAAAGCCCGTTTTTGTACTGGGGAGAACTTTGAACTGCACTAGCCCTGCTTTTGTTGTCTGGGAGGGGAGCAGGGAGGCTGCTTCTGCTGTCTGTATCTGCAGCACTGTGTGTGGTTTTACATGCGGTAGTGTGGCCCAAACCAACCCTTTTCCCAGTGATTCGGGTGTGCCAGCCTCCAGTGTAAACACAGACAGAGGTCATTAGCTGCAGCTGTAATTAACCCCTAAAAGGGAGAGCCTGGGGCATGGGAAACTACTGCAGCATCCCAGGAGAGCCTTCTGCTCCACCCTGGGTGTCCTCTACTCAGATATATCCTGGCGCACCCCTGAGATGCTGGGCTTGAGGGTGGGAAGGACTTGCTCCTTGGTCTGCTGAAGCTGGAGGGTTGCATGTCCCATGCCTCGTGTCCCCTGCGACCTCCTTGTAGGCTTTGGTTGTGTGCTGCTCTCTCCAGGTCTTCCCAAGGTGCTGTGCACAAGTTAATCTAGAGCTGTGAAACTTTGCCCAGCTCCTTGGGAAAGAAATTCATCTACGCTGCCTTATCTTGTGATCATGCATGTTAGAAGGTGACTGGCTGGCTCAGCAAGGACCTGGTGATCTGATCATGTGCGGGAGTCACTGGTGCCCTTTTGAGACAAGGGTAATGAATGGATGAAAACAGCTTTGTGTTTCCCAGCAGTACCCCTCCTGCTGAAGCTTCCTCAATGCTGTGCAGAGCACAGCATTTGCTTGCGTTTCCTTCCACCTCTTCTCTCTTTCAAGCAGGGACCATGACAGTGGTACAGCCCAGGCCAGGGTATGTGGCACAGGCTCCTTCAAAGTGCCTGATGGCTCACAGCTGGACCACTGCTGGATTTTCAGGCAGAGGGTCTGCCTGGGCTGTTGGTGCTGAGCCTTGTGTGGTGGCGCCCTTCCCATCCTGGAGAAGCTGCTCCAGAAGAGTAGGAAACTTGTCTGGAATGCTTCAACCAGGGGCAGCTTAATTGTCTTTGATAAATTCATGAGATCATAAAAACAAATGAAGATGGGAAGCGCTCATGCTAAGCCCTTGTTGCTGATGGGATGCAAGGCAGACACACTTGGAACTGGCCTGAGTGGATTAAGCTCAGTATCCAGAAGAACTTCAGAGGCCGGGAAGGTGGCCCCCACCTTGGCCAAAAAAAAAAACTTGCAATCAAAAGAGGTGGAGAGCAAGCCTGCCAGCTCTGCAGTGTTATCTGGGTGTGTGCTCTCCCTCTCTGAGATTGCTGTGGAGGAGGCTCCACACTTTTGCCATTTGATGGTGTGGTGGTCATGGGTTTGTGCCTTGGCCATCCTTGGGACAGGTGAGTCATCATCAATGATCAGAGATCTGTAGCATGCTCCCATGTCCTTAAGGGAAGGCTAGCTGTCCTCCTGGGTGCCCCTGGGAGAGAAGAGTGGAATTATAGCTGGTCTGGACCTCTGACCATCCATATGCCGAGGAAGAGGTCTGAGGATTTTTAAGAGCTTCTCTGTTACTGTAGATGATGGGAAGTGCAAGTCTCTGATCTGGATGTGTCAGTCCCAGTGTGGGTCCTCAGCAGCCCTGCTCACCTGTGGGTGCCAACTGCAGTGGTGTTTCAGTGCCTGATTGTGATGCAGGAGGGGTTACAAGGAGCTCGATCTGTACAGCTGGAGGGGAGAAGTTGAACCCACAAACTGTGGGAATTCAGTCTGACAACTCTGCCACTGCATTTCAAGGACTGTCTTGTGCTGTGCTGTTACTCCAGTTGCAGAGGAGCTTGAGATGCACCAAACTCATTGTTGTTGGGAGCAGAAGATAACCAGGCTGTTCTTGGAAGTGCCTAATGACCAGGTCTGTCTAATAGGACAGTACTTCCCCAAAAGCCAGCTCTTGGTTTTATGCCTGGGCAAGAGTGATCTGCTCAGCCTGACTTAAGAAATGAGGGAAGCTTTCGTCTCAGGTTTTGGTGATGACCTCAGAATGCTGCAAGAGCCAAGGCAAAGCTTGTGCCCACACACAAGAGGCCTTAGGAAGAGGTGTGCAGCAGTGACACACAGCTGAGCTGTTACCCACCACCATCCACCTAGATGAAAAGATAGGGTGGATGCACCACCCTGGGACAAGGCAACGGGGAGGGGGCAAGCTGGAGAGGCTGTGTCAATGCTGAGAGCCAGCAGTAGCTTTGCCAGAGATGTTTGCTGCTGTGAACTTAGCACTGGTGTGGTGAAGCTGCCCTTCTTGGGGAAGGCATTCTGTTTGCAGCCTGCTGGGGTGACTGCAGAGCCAGCCATGTAACCTTCAGACAGGCTAAGTGTAGCAAGTTAATGATTAGCTTTATCATCAAGCAATCTAATGAGAAGCAATACAGCCAAACGCTTTCCGTTCTGTGACGCACATCCAAATCTTAATAGAAGCTGACAGCCTGACCCTGTTACCGTGCTCTGGCCAAATAAAATCATCCTGATAGTTCCCTGGAGAAAACAACCACAGCTTTAATATGTCTTCTCAAAACATTTATCTGACCAGCTTTAAAAAACCACCAATGAACAAACCGACAAAGAAGCCCAACAAGCACCCCTCCTCCCCCCCCACCAAAACAAACACAAAACCAAACCACAGTGATTCAGAGCTGATGTAGGTGAGCTCCCTTCCCTCTTGTTTCCCCAGCTCCTCAGCAGTGCAGAGGAGCCAAGGTAATACAGCTAGAAAAGCTGCTGCCTGCCCCTCGCCCTGGGACTGCATGGGCTGTGCTTGTGAGATGGCTCAGCCCAGCAAGGAGCCTCCAGCGGTGTCCCCTGTTCTTTCTAGGCTGTGATCTTGGGCAGCCACAGTCTGCAGCACTGGCACCTGAGGAAGGAATTAATGTACTGTAAATATTTATAGCGTAGCTGTGATAATTAAAGGTATTAGGTAGCTTTTACTGGCAAATCATGTCTTTGCAGGTAACATTTTCCTGCACCACTTTAAGGACCCCACCTCTGCTCTGAGCCATTCCCTGAATAGAATGGAATAGAATTAACCAGGTTGGAAGAGACCTTTGAGATCGAGTCCAACCTATCATCCAAAACTATCTAATCAACTAAACCATGGCATCAAGCACCCCATCCAGTCTCTTCCTAAACACCTCCGGTGATGGTGATTCCACCACCTCCCTGGGCAGCACATTCCAAAGGCCAATCACTCTTTCTATGAAGAACTTCTTCCTAACATCCAGCCTAAACCTCCCCTGGCACAGCTTGAGACTGTGTCCTCTTGTTCTGGTGCTGGCTGCCTGGGAGAAGAGACCAGCTCCCACCTGTCTACAACCTCTTTTCAGGTAGTTGTAGAGGGCAATAAGGTCTCCCCTCAGCCTCCTCTTCTCCAGGCTAAGCAACCCCAGCCCTCTCAGCCTCTCCTCATAGGGCTTGTGTTCCAAACCCCTGCCCAGCTTTGCTGCCCTTTGCTGGACACATTCCAGCATCTCAGCATCTTTCCTAAACTGAGGGGCCCAGAACTGGACACAGGACTCAAGGTGTGGCCTAACCAGTGCTGAGTACAGGGGCAGAATGACTTCCCTGCTCCTGCTGGCCACACTATTCATGATCCAGGCCAGGATGCCATTGGCCTTCTTGGCTGCCTGGGCACACTGCTGGTGCATGTTCAGCCTGTATTCTGCCTCTGCAATTTAAAAGGGACACCTAGGTTTTTACTAGTTCCCAGTGCAAGCCTCTGTCCCTCTTGCTTCTTCCCAGTTTCCACTTCTGTCTTTATTTAAAAATCTAGGCATGCCTTTCAGGAGCTCAGGAACTGTTGCATGTCAAGCAGAAGAGTAAACACTTGATTTAAAATGGGACTGGGAAGAAGGGTTGGTCTTTCCAAGCCCGAGTTTTATCCTGACCACTGTTGTCTATTCACATTTTCCCATGTTATCACACTTCTCCTGGTGCTGTTTTTGATAATTGAACATGTTACTGTTTTAGACCCACTTGCTGTACCAACTGCAGTAAAGGGAAGGACCAAACCAGGTTGTTTCCTTGAGCTATACCTGATGGTGCCATCCGGAGAGGCTGGGATGTGGGCTAAAGCTTTTGAGCTCAGCACCTGTATTGAATGCCCAATCTAGCCAAGATCTTCCCAGCAATGGGATGGAGATGTGAGAGGTCAGGTTGGGTGGAAGGAAAATCTTCCAGGAGTGGCTGAAAGGAGTGACTCCTGATACTCATCCCTGCAGTGGGAGTGCTGGTTGCCACTGTTACTAGCAAAGGTTTCTTCTCACTTGGCCAGGGTGACATCAGCTGGTACCAGGAACATCAGGGAAGCCTGCCAAAGCTCCTGTAGCCTGTATCCAGGCTGTCCCCAGCATCTATTCCCAGAAAAGGTGGTGTCTCCTTGAGAAGTGTTCTCTAGCTTGGTGCTTGTCAGACAAAATAGCCCAAGTGATTTTTATATTTGTTTTTGAGCTTGCATGTGGTTCACTCAGAAGGCTTCAACAAGTTGTATGGAGTTTATTTTCTGGTGTGAATAACAGAAGTGCCCAGGGTCAGCTCAGCAGTTGTTTGATCCCGCAAGTCCCTGCCCTTGGCCACGTCAGATGACATGGAGTTCCCCAAGGCAAGCTGTGTGAAAAGATGCCCTTTTTTTCATCACTTCTGAATTTGCTGTCTCTTCATTTCTGCTGAATACCCTGTTGTTACAGAGTGTGAATATAAGCTTTGTCCCTGGGATTGGGATGGCCACAGCCATGGGCACCAGAGGACCCCAGAGGCACATTTTCTTGAATGCTCTGGTTTTCAGAAGACCTCTCCAAGGCAGCAAGTTACTCTAGCTTTGTTGCAGCAGCAACCTTGATCTAGGAGATGACCTGAGAGGAAGATGGAGAAGAGGCACCTGGAGGTGGGATACAGCTAATGCGAGGAGGAATTGCTCTGGAGCCCTCTTTGTGTTGCTGGACTTTACGTAGTAGTGACCCCATCTTTCCTCTGCTCTCATGTGAGTGCAAGTGAGGCAAAACTGCCTGGGAGTCAGTAGCAGAGCGGCGGCTGTGGCTGGTGTTATGCTCATTCCCTCCCTTTCCTCCTCTGCAGCCCAGGCTCTCTCTACCCTTCACTTTTTGTCATGTCGTATCTCTTCATCAATTTGGAAGCCTCAGCACTCTGCTTACTGGCCTTGTGGTCTGTCCATTCTTGCTGCGTGTACTAAGATGGGTACAGGCTGAGGTGCTCCCTCTTGCTCTAGTGCAGCTCTTGCATGTGCTCGTTTCCTACACCTTGAAGCACACCATGACCCCTTACACTGTCCCTGGGTTCTTAGGAAGGGCTGTGGTTAGCAAGGGGCTTAGCATCTTCCCGTGTCCAACTCTGGAGTCCTCAGCACAGCAAAGACATGGATCTGTTTGAGCAGATCCAGAGGAGGCCACAAAAATGATCAGAGGGCTGTAGCACCTGGCCAGCCTGGTTGGGCAATGAGCTTCTGAATGAATGAAGGGGAAAAAAGAGGGTGTATCATCTTTGGAAGAAAGGAGAGGTAATCCATGAAATGTTTAAGGATGTTGCTAGGCCATGTAGGAAAAATATTAGAGAGGCCCATTTAGAGCTTAGACTGGCCACTGCTATGAAGGACAACAAAAATCCTTCTACAAATATGTTAATAGCAGGGTGAGGGGCAAGGACAACCTCCACTCCTTAGCAGACATGGAGGGGAATATTGTAACTAAAGACGAGGAAAAGGCAGAGGTACTTAACACCTTCTTTGCCTCAAATTTTAATAGCAGGATAGGTTGTCTTCCAGACACCTGGCCTCCTGAGCTGGCAGATGGAGTCAGGGAGCAGCGTAGTAATCCAGGAGGAAGTAGTTAGAGACCTGCTTAGCCACAAGTCCATGGGACCGGATGGGATCCATCCTAGGGTGCTGAGAGAGCTGGCAGATGAGCTGGCCAAGCTGCTCTCCATCATTTTTCAACAGTCCTGGCTCACTGGAGAGGTCTCAGATGACTGGAAGCTGGCCAGCGTGGTGCCCATCCACAAGAAGGGCCGGTTGGACGAGCCAGGGAATTATAGGCCTGTCGGCCTGACCTGAGTGCCAGGCAAGATTATGGAACAGGTCATCTTGAGTGCAATCACACAGCACTTACAGGATGGCCAAGGGATCAGGCCCAGCCAGCATGGATTTAGGAAGGGCAGGTCCTGCCTCACCAACCTGATCTCCTTCTATGATCAGGTGACTGCCTGATGGATGTGGGGAAAGCTGTGGATGTAGTCTATCTGGACTTCAGTAAGGCCTTTGATACTGTCCCCCACAGCAAACTCCTGGCCAAGCTCATGGCTTGGACAGCAGCACTCTGTGCTGGGTTAGGAACTGGCTGGAGGGCTGAGCCCAGAGAGTGGTGGTGAATGGTGCCACATCCAGCTGGCAGCCAGTCACTACTGGTGTGCCCCAGGGATCAGTGCTGGGCCCCATCCTGTTCAATATCTTTAGTGATGATCTGGATGAGGGCATTGAGTCCATCATCAGTAAGTTTCCAGATGACATCAAGCTGAGGGCAGGTGTTGATCTGTTAGAGGGTAGGAGAGCTCTGCAGAGGGACCTTGCCAGGCTGGGCAGATGGGCAGAGTCCAATGGCATGAGATTTAACACATCCAAGTGCCGGGTTCTACACATTGGCCACAACAACCCCATGCAGTGCTACAGGCTGGGGTCAGAGTGGCTGGAGAGTGGCCAGGCAGAGAGGGACCTGGGGGTCCTGGTTGATAGTAGGCAAGATGAGCCTGCAGTGTGCCCAGGCAGCCAAGAAGGCCAATGGCATCCTGGCCTGCATCAGGAACAGTGTGGCCAGCAGGAGCAGGGAAGTCATTCTGCCCCAGAACACTGCACTGGTTAGGCCACACCTTGAGTCCTGTGTCCAGTTCTGGGCCCCTCAGTTTAGGAAAGATGTTGAGTTGCAGGAAGGTGTCCAGCAAAGGGCAGCAAAGCTGGGCAGGGGTTTGGAACACAAGCCCTATGAGGAGAGGCTGAGAGGGCTGGGGTTGCTTAGCCTGGAGAAGAGGAGGCTGAGGGGAGACCTTATTGCCCTCTACAACTACCTGAAAGGAGGTTGTAGACAGGTGGGAGCTGGTCTCTTCTCCCAGGCAGCCAGCACCAGAACAAGAGGACACAGTCTCAAGCTGTGCCAGGGGAGGTTTAGGCTGGATGTTAGGAAGAAGTTCTTCACAGCAAGAGTGATTGGCCTTTGGAATGTGCTGCAGTCACCATCACTGGAGGTGTTTAGGAGGAGACTGGATGAGGCACTTGATACCATGGTTTAGTTGATTAGATGGTGTTGGGTGATAGGTTGGACTTGATGATCTCGAAGGTCTTTTCCAACCTGGTTAATTCTATTCTATTCTATGAGGACAAGATGAGAGAGTTGGGGTTGTTCAGCCTGGAAAGTGCTCTAGGGAGACCTCATTGCAGCCTTCCAGTACTAAGAAAGGGAACTACAAGAAAGGTGAGGACAATCTGTTTAGGACAATCAGGGCTCTTGCAACAGGGTAAGGGGCAATGGTTTTAAACTAGAAGAAGGGAAATCTAGACTGAATCTAAGGAAGAATTTTTTTGCACTGAGGAAGATGAAACACTGGCACAGAGAGATGGTAGAAGCCACATCCCTGGAAGCATTCCAGATCAGGTTGAACAAGGCTCTGAGCAACCTGATCTAGTCGAGCAGCTGAGTATCCCTGGGTTCTGCCTCCTCCTGTGCTCCTGTCTGGAGAACACCTGTACAGGTCAGGATGTGCTGGGGGGGCAATGCCCCCTCAGTCAAGGGTTTCCAGGAGGAAATCCCTTCCAGAACAATTACTGATTCACCTGAGCAGAAAGATTAACCTGCCTTCTTAGTAAAACAGGAACAAAGGACAATTAATCAGAGGAGAGACATATGGCTGATGAATTTTGCATACCTTGGATGTTAACAGGCAGCTGAACATCAGAAGAAGAAATACTCCAGCCCAGCTGTGAGGAGCAAGTTAAGGCAGGAAGGCAAGGGACAGGCCAAGGCATTGTGATAGGGACTCCCTTGTCCATCCAGCACCTGGTAGTGCCACCCAGGAACAGGCAATGCCCCCACCAACTTGGCTGGGACTTGCTTCATAAGGACAGCATCCTTCATGGTAATCTGTGACCAATCTATGTCAACCTGCCATATGTGGGGACTGAAAAGTGTTCCTTCAGTGTCACTAGAGGTCACTGCAGCACTGGCTGGGCTATGGAGTCTGGCCCTCCCCATCTGGAGCTACAGCCTAGCTGAGTCACCGAGCAAAGGCAGTCCCAAGGAGTCGGGTCCATGCTGCACAGGCTGGCTGCAGCTTTTGCAGGAGCAGATGCTGGCAGAGAGATTGAGCTTGTGAGTGGATTCGTGCACTGAAGATGCTGAGTAGAGAGGCAATGATGCTGGACGTCTTTGTTGCCTTTGGGCTGTGTCCCAGTCCTGCTCTTCTCTTGTTGGAGCTCCAGGGTGGAAAATTGTTGAAACCCATGTCTCTGAAAGAAAAGAGCACAGACAACAGGGAGCAGGCGATGTGCTGCACTGCTCCTCTGTCAGCATCAGAAGCAAATGACTTGGTGGCTCTCATATGACCAGGATCACAGGATGTTAGGGGTTGGAAGGGACCTCCAGAGATCATCTAGTTCAACCCTGCTATCAGATTAGTCAAGCATGATTTCCCCATTTTTCCAGGGATGGAGGTGAGGCTCACTGGTCTGTAGTTTCCTGGAACCTCTTTCTTGCCCTTTTGGAAGACTGGAGTGACTTTGGCTTTTCTGCAGTCCTCAGGCATCTCTTCTGTCTGCCAGGATTTTGCAAAGACGATGGAGAGAGGTACAGCAACGTAAGGCAGCTCTCTCAACATGCTTGGGTGCATCTCATCAGGGTCCGTGGACTTGTGAATATTCAATTTCTGTAACTGATTCCTAACCCAGTCTTCATTGACCAGTGAAGAGTCTCAACTCCTCCAATCATTGTCTCCTTCGTCCAGGGTCTGGAATTCATAGGGCAGTTCAGTCTTAGGAGTAAAGAGTGAAGCAGAGAAGGTATTCAGCAACTGTCTTCTCTGCATCCTCAGTTCTCAGGGCTGCCTCCTCATTCAGCAATGGGCCCACAAAGCTCCTCTTCTTACTGAAGGAGCTTTGATATTCTTTTGTTGTTGTTTGCCTGATTTTTCTTTTTTATCTTGCAGCTTCCTGACACCTTTGTAATCCCACTTGCCTTGTCACAGATGTAGAAGAAAGCTGGAAGTAGCCTGTTCCTCCGTATTTTGTGCCAAAATAGCTCTGATCAAGGTACTTCAGAGACCAGGTTTCTGTTGTAGCTGACTGCACACCCCCACAACCCTCCTCAAAAGAGCCTCCTCTATGTCATAGAACCATAGAATCGTTAGGGTTGGAAAGGACCTCAAGGATCATCTAGTTCCATCTTCCCTGCCATGGGCAGGCACACCTCACACTAGAACAGGTTGCCCAGAGCCACATCCAGCCTGGCTTTAAAAACCTCCAGGAATGGGGCCTCCACCACCTCCCTGGGCAACCTCCAGTGCCTCACCACCCTCATGGTGAAGAACTTCTCCCTAACCGAACTCCGATCTGAATCTACCCATTTCTATTTTTCCCATTTCCCCTAGTCCTGTCACTATCTGACACCCCAAGAACTCCCTCCCCAGCTTTCTTGTAGGCCCCTTTCAGATACTGGAAGGCCACAATTAGGTCTCCTTGGAGATGGATGGAGGAACCCGGAAACTATAGGCCGGTCAGCCTGACCTCAGTGCCAGGGAAAATGATGGAGCAGATTATCCTGGTGGCAATAACTGCGCACCTGCAGGATGGCCAAGGGCTCGGGTCCAGCCAACATGGATTCAGGAAGGGCAGGTCCTGCCTCTCCAACCTGATCTCCTTCTATGATCAGGTGACCCGCCTGGTGGATGTGGGGAGGCCTGTGGATGTGGTCTACCTGGACTTCAGCAAGGCCTTTGACACCGTCCCCATAGCAAACTGCTGGCTAAGCTGTCAGCTCGTGGCTCAGACAGCAGCACTCTGCGTTGGGTTGGGAACTGGCTGGAAGGCCGAGCCCAGAGAGTGGTGGTCAATGGTGCCACCTCCAGTTGGAGGCCAGTCACCAGTGGCGTCCCCCAGGGATCAGTGCTGGGCCCCATCCTCTTCAATGTCTTCATTGACGATCTGGATGAGGGCATTGAGACAGTCATCAGCAAATTTGCAGATGACACCAAGTTAGGAGCAGATGTTGGTCAGTTAGAGGGTTGAAGGGCTCTGCAGAGGGACCTCGATCGGCTTGACAGATGGGCGGAGTCCAATGGGATGACATTCAACAAGTCCAAGTGCCGGGTGCTGCACTTTGGCCACAGCAACCCCATGCAGAGCTACAGGCTGGGGTCGGAGTGGCTGGAGAGCTGCCGGACAGAGAGGGACCTGGGGGTGCTGATCGACAGCTGCCTGAACGTGAGCCAGCAGTGTGCCCAGGTGGCCAAGAAGGCCAACCGCATCCTGGCCTGCATTAGGAATGGTGTGGCCAGCAGGTGCAGGGAGGTCATTGTGCCCCTGTACTCTGCTTTGGTTAGGCTGCACCTTGAGTACTGTGTCCAGTTCTGGGCCCCTCAGTTTAAGAAGGACATCGAGACACTTGAACGTGTCCAGAGAAGGGCAACAAGGCTGGTGAGAGGCCTTGAGCACAAGCCCTATGAGGAGAGGCTGAGGGAGCTGGGGTTGTTTAGCCTGGAGAAGAGGAGGCTCAGGGGAGACCTCATTGCTCTCTACAACTACCTGAAGGGTGGTTGTAGCCAGGAAGGGGTTGGCCTCTTCTCCCTAGCAACCAGCACCAGAACAAGGGGACACAGTCTCAAGCTGCACCAGGGGAAGTTTAGGCTCGAGGTGAGGAGAAAGCTCTTCACCGAGAGAGTGATTCGTCATTGGAATGTGCTGCCCGGGGAGGTGGTTGAGTCGCCGTCCCTGGAGGCGTTCAAGAGGGGACTGGATGCGGCACTTGGTGCCATGGTCTAGTCGTGGGGTTTGTGGTTACAGGTTGGACTCGATGATCTTTGAGGTCTCTTCCAACCTTGGCAATACTGTGTGATACTGTGAGCCTTCTCTTCTCCAGACTGAACAGCCCCAACTCCCTCAGTCTGTCCTCATAGGAGAGGTGCTCCAGCCCTCTAATCATCCTCATGGCCCTTCTCTGGACATGTTCCAGCACCTCCAGATCCTTCCTCTAATAGGGGCTCCAGAACTAGACTCAGTACTCCAGGTGGAGTCACACCAGAATGGAGTAGAGGAGGAGAATCACCTCTCTCGACCTGCTGGCTATGTATCTCTTGATGCAGCCCAGGATGTGACTGGTTTTCTGGGCTGCAAGTGCACACTGGTGGCTCATGTTGAGCTTCTCATCCACCAGCACCCCCAGGTCCTTTTCTTCAGGGCTGCTCTCAAGCCAGTTGCTGCCCAGCCTACATTGGTGCCTGGGATTGCCCTGACCCAGATGCAGGACCTTGCACTTGGTCTTGTTGAACCTCATGAGGTTGTCATGGGCCTATTTCCACAATGGATGGAAGACAGCAGGCACCCACTTGTGAGTATCTTGGTGAGACCTGATCAGCTCTGAAACAAAAGAAAGCTGTGGGGCAGAACCTCCATGTGGTGTGCAATCCACCCAATGCACCAGGAGGAGAGTGGATGATCTCCTTCTCTGTGTCCCACTCCTTGTGCCACATGCTGTGAGCAAGTTGTCTGAAGAGATAGATATTGCTGCCAGATTTGGAGGTGTTTCTCACCTCTTTGAAAACAAACAGGGCTGATTTGTTTCTTAATTGCTTGTCCACAGGAGCTGTGAGGCTTCATCTGCGCAGGGTGGGAGCTGGGAGTTTTGCTCTGTTTGATTGTGTGCTCTTTTGCCCCAGTTTCAAAGATCTCTTTGGTTTTCCACTCCCTTTTATCTCCTATCTCTTGAAGTTGCACTCCTGCATGAAGGCTCAAACCCAGGACAGATGAAGGGTTCGAAATGCAATTATTTTGCGGAGCATTTCAGTAAATTAACAGCTCATTTCTTTGTCAGACAGAGATTACTTTTAAATTGGCCCATGTGTGTGCAGCCTGCAGTGTGCCTAGGACCTTTAGCCTTTGGGATATCAACCTAGAAGGACAGAGCTGGGCATGCTTAGCTGTAATTCAAACCTGGATGGGACTCTGTGCAGGTTTTTGCCCAGGAAAACAGCAGTCTGCAATGGCTGGAAATCTCCACAGGTTTGATTTTACGATGTAAAGGCAAGGAGTTTCTTCCAGTGAAACGGGAATGCAAGGTAACAGTGCCCAGAGCTGCTGCTGGAGAAGAAAGGCTGGCACAAGCATCTGTAGATTTTATTTTTTAAATAGCCTTCTATTTATTAAGCTACTTTGGAGCTGCATTCTCTTGCTTTGCTTGGTATTTATTAGTACTTCACCTCTTTTGAACTGGCACTTTGATAAATGTGTTGGCTTTCCTGGAACCGTGTCAGCTAATTGGCATCCTCAGAACCATTGCTAGGATGGCAAAAAGAAAAACCCCAAGTACAGCAGTGCAGAGCTTGCTTGGAGGCAGGACAGATACCCAATCTCCCCATCTCCATGGGGTTCAGTGTTTTGATAAGGGATTGCAGCTCTTATCTGAGCTCTCTGTTTAAGCCAGGGCTATCTGGGATGCAATTACATAAGGTGCTGCTCTATCTCCTCCGCTTTGTTTGTACTGAGCGGTAGCATTGGCTGTTCTTCTGGCTCAGAGACTTGCCAGAGGAGATGGATTGTACTTTGGGCAGCTGAACACCAATACCTAGTTGTAGTTGGCCATCACATGCAGGGAAGGTGACTCCCTATCTTTGGTAACAGAAAAAGTTCTGTTAAATGGAAGAGCTGCTTGCTGTAGGATGTCAATGTGAGCTAAACAGCTACACGGCTTCAAAAAGTGACTTGACAGATTTGTGGCAGGAAAATCACAAAGCAACTGTGAGGAACCAGAGTGTGGGCTCTGGTCTGGGAAGTCTTAGGGCTCCTGTAATCCCTGCTGCTGGGAGCACAGAGTGGCTCAGCCACAAAGCAAGCTGCAGGAGGAATGTATTTTGTTTTGGAGATTTTTCCACCTTGTACTGCCAGTGAGTAGATTTGGGCTTTCTGAAAGAGGATTTGCTGCAGCTGAAGCATCACCATGGTGCCCACCAAGCCTGTTTGCATATATGGTCCCTTCAGCCTCCCCTTACAGGATTCTGCAGTCCAGCAGCTGCTCCATGCTCATGTTCACACACACTGTGCAATGAGGGCAACCATCCCCACTGCCCTTTCTGTATCACCTTCTACCCACTGCAGAAGGGTCCCTCACCCTTATCTTGTCACAGCCTAGGCTTTAAGGGCTGAGGTGCGCCAGGATCAGGTAGCACTGTCTTTGCTATCTCCCCCAGGGTAGAGCACTGTGGTCAAGGAGGCTTGGGGCATTTCCCCAGGTGCCTCATGGGTGTGATTAGAGTTTTTCCTGTAATGTCTCACATCTGGTAGCAGTGTCCAGTAACGATTCAGTTCTCTTCTCAACCAGAGAGTCTCCTTTTCTCCTAACTGTCTGCTTTTCACAAAACTGGTGGGAATCGGGAGCTGCTGACCTTGCTGGAGATGCATTGCTGGGGATGTTGTGGGGAACTGCAAAGCAGGTGAGCAGAATGTGGCTATGTCCCATGCTCTCTGAGAGACACCCAGACTGGGGTGTGAAAAAGATGAGTGAAGAGCCTCAGTAATTTTCTGTTGAAGTCTCCGGACATGGTGGGTGCTGCAGCTGCGTGAGGTTAATGCTGTCTCCTCTCCTTTGTACGATGTCAAGATGGGCTCTGTAGCATCCCACCCAGTCTGGCAGCTCTATGGATTGTAATTTTCTGGCCCTTTTGTTTTCACCACTGCCTGGCACTGGTGCTGGCCAGCTGGGTGCTGGGCTCTCTTTGACCCTCCTCGATGGTCCCAGCTGTCCTCTTCTTCTTGTGGGGCACCTTTTGTCTTCTCCTCTTTACGAGTATTAACTGATTAACAATTCCCAGGAAGATATTGGAGCATCAGCCTCTGGTAGTGGAGTCTCTGGCACTGCCCAGGTGTCCTGGGGAGTAGGTGTTGTCCCTCTGTATCTGTAGCCACAGGCTGATCTCTTTCAGCATGGAGAAAAAATAATTTAGCAGCTCATCAGCTAGCTAGCAGCTTGGGATGCAGACGATGAGAAACCACTCCTAATGAGCTGCTGCTTCCCATCTTCATTTGGAGATGGGTAAGAAGGAAATGTGATATTCCCTGAAAACGCCTGTCTGTGGCAGGGAGAGATGGCATTTTTGCAAAGGCAGATTGGGGATGCATCTATATTTAATGTCTAGATGTTGCTATGGAGAAGGTGGATGGAGGACACCATGAAGTAGTGGGTGAAAAGGGACCATAGCCCCAGGGAGATGTCCCAGTGAGGCTTCCTGCTTACTCAGGTGGTTTGTGCTGGACACTGTGGTGTGCTAGGCCCCCAGTGCCAGGCTGTCCATTTAGGTGTGACACAGATGAGTATGACCCGCCCTGCTGTCCCTCCAGAGAGAAGTGTTGTTTGGGGGTCTGAGCAGAGGGGATACACAGGGTGAGGAGCTGCCAGCAGGCCTTGAGTGCAGCAGCAGCACACATAGAAAGGCCAACACTGACAAGGAGCTGTACCTGTGGCTGTCCCCTCTGCACAGTGGGGGAAAAATCTGTCATGTAACAAAACAGTTTCAAGCCCTTTTGGGTTTTCCTCTGTGATTAAGTCTAATGAGAAGAGGCAGTGGAGGATTTATTGGTATCTGCTTGCTGATTTCAGCTTTACTTCTGTTCATAGAATCATAGAATCAACAAGGGTGGAAAAGACCTCAAAGATCATGAAGTCCAACCTGTCACCCAAGACCTCATGACTACGTGCCCCATCCAATCCCCTGTTGAACACCTCCAGGGATGGTGACTCCACCACCTCCCTGGGCAGCACATTCCAATGGCTAACAACTCTCTCAGTGAAGAACTTTCTCCTCACCTTGAGCCTAAACTTCCCCTGGTGCAGCTTGAGACTGTGTCCTCTTGTTCTGGTGCTGGTTGCCTGGGAGAAGAGACCAGGTTCTGTTGTGACAGAAGATCTAATGCTGTTATTCCTAAGCAAGGACTTCATGCAATGTGACTACATTCTTGATGGCAGAGCAGTGCCCTCTTTTATGTCTGCCTCACAAGGAGGCTGTGCCAGCATGGCCAGTGAAGGGCCAAGCAAGGAATAAAAAAATCAAGTGGTGGCAGAAACTGGGATGGAGGAAAATGTTGTCTGAACTTTGACAGCATTGTCATGGTAACAGGGAACCTGACAGCAAATGGGGCAGTGTGGGGGGCTCTGGGGGCAGCATGGCATGCAGTTACCTGGGCTGCAGATGGCCAGTGGGATGGAGAGGATGCAATTTCCACTGGGGAAGCCAACAGGAACCTTGGGAAGATGCTCTGGAAGGCAGTGGCAGGGTGAGGACAGCTCTAGGACATGAAGGTCTCTTAAGCAGAGTTTGACCTCCTCTGATTATGTTTGTGGACCTGCTCCAGCAAGTCCATGTCCTTCCTGTGTTGAGGACTCCATAGCTGGATGCAGTACTCCAGGTGAGGTCTCAGCAGAGTGGAGTGGCAGAATCTCCTTTCTCATCCTGCTGATGACACTTCTTTTGATGCAGCCTAGGATGCAGTTTGCCTCCTGGGCTGCAAGTGCGCATTGCTGGCCCATGTCCAGCTTCTCATCCACCAGTACCCCCAAGTCCTTTTCTGGAGGGCTGCTCTTGATCTCTGCATTCCCCAACCTGTATTGTTAATAAGGATTGCCTTGATTCAGGTGCAGATTACACTTTGTCTTACTGAACCTCATGAGGTTCACCTGAGCCCACTTCTGCTTGTCCAGGTCAAGACTAGGAAAGGTAAGATTCCCCAGAGCCTTCTCCAGGCGGAACAACTCCAACTCTTTCAGACTGTCCTCACAGAGGAAGTGTTCTCTTCCTCTGATCACCTTTGTAGCCTCCTCTGTATCTGCTTGAGCAGGTCCATGTCTGTCTCATGTAGCTGAACCCAGTACTCTAGGTATGCCCAATGCTGACATACAGCAGAGATCTGCTCTAGATCTACTGGGTAAACAGCAGAATTATTTTTCTCCAGTCAGCCAAAGCCAATGCCATATGTGAGGCTCCTTCCACAGGCACACAGTGCGAGACAAGGCACAGCTGCTGCACTTCTGGTTTGGGGTCTGTTCTCACTGTATTTAATCAGCCAAACCAAACCCCCTCTCAGCAAACTCCTTTTTCCATGGGAATTCCCCATCCTGGGGCCTGGGAGATGCACCCAGCCACCTAGGGTTGAAGTCCCCAGGTTCAAGCGCTGTTTGTGCATTGAGTCTTTGCTCTCTGTACACATGGTCTCACGCTGTGCAGCATGGTGAGGCCAGTGCTGCTTCCTCAGCTTCAGTGCAACAGATTCATTTCACTGAACAGGTTTGCAATGGATCTCAGGTACCTATGGAGAAGTCAGAGGCATCTATATCATACTTAGGGCAAGAGGAATCCATCCACAGCTTGCAGTAGGGAAGTAGGACACTGCAGGTATGCCCACAATACTGCCCAACCCATATGGGCCCATGAAGATTGCTGTGGAATAAAAAGTCTCCAGGGAATAATGCAATGAAAAGCAAAACACAAACTTGCATGCCTGGCACAACTAACCACTGTGGGTCTCTGACGTGGAACTCTGGATTTTGTAATGCCTTACTATTGTCAGTCTGCAGAGCTGAGCCCAAGCTGCCAGAGGCCCCCAGAAGTGTTTAAGACCAGGCTAGATGAGGCTTTGAGCAACCTGGTCTAGCAGGAGATGTCCTTGCCCATGGCAGGTGGGATGGAACTAGATGAGCTTTAAGGTCCCTTCCAACCCAAGCAATTTTGTGTTTGTGGTTCATACAGCCCAGGAGAAGGCTCAGACAGCCCTCCCCATGCCGCGAGGCCACCTATAGGCCTAGGTGGGGTTGTATTTTGGTTATAATTCCACTAACATTTTCTTTTCCCACTGGAGCCATTAAGGACAAATCCTTGCATTTCCTTTTTCGTACACAAAAAGTTAGGTCATCCCAGAGGCATTGCTTAAGCGTAAGATAACTTGGCTGGACAGAAATGAAAGTTACAGCAGCTAAGAGAAATTGCAGAAGAGGGAAGAAGCAACACAGAAGGGAGAGGTGCATTTGCATACTTTGTGAATTAGCATAAGATGAGATGGAGTCCCCACCCTGTGACATCTTCAGTCCAGATTAGGCATCTCCCTACGTGAAGCTCTCAAGAAACAACTTCTGGTTTTTATCTTATATAAGCAGATTTTTTCACCTTGCCCTATTTGAGCAAGCAATAATTCAGTGTGTTCAGGGAAAAACAGCATTTGCTGGATTTTAAAGCTCAGCCTGCATCAGGCTGTAGCTACAGCAGGACAAGAACAAGCTGCATCTGAGGCTGGGCTTGTGACCTGCTTTTGCAGTGGCTGCAGCAGTGGGGATGCTCTCAGGTGCACCAGGGACCAGAAGCACTGCTGGCTAGGTGCCTGACAAAGCTTTTCCTGGATCTTCTCTCTTTACCCCTTAAACAGAAGTGCTTACTTGGGAGTGCAGCTGATGCTGGGACCTGCCAGCCCTGTCCCTGCCTGGACAGTTGTTCTGGTCTCTCTGCAGCAGTGAAGCTGCCTGCACAGCCTAGCTCTGTCATGCTGACATCAGCCCAGATGTGTTTCCCAGACTGGGTGCAGCAATGGTTGATGACCACTTGCCTTGCCCGATGTTGTCCATGGGCTGCAGTGGACCTGAAATGCTTCTCCCCTACTCAGACACAGGCCCTGGTTTCCAGAGGGTGAGCTGGGAGGGTAAATTTCACTTGTTTTTTTTTTTTTTTTCTCAATAGCAAATTTCCCCTCTTTTCACAGAGAAAGCAAGCATTTAAATAGGGGCTACAAGAAAGCTGAAGAGGGACTTTTTATCAGGGAGTGTAGTAATAAGATGAGGAATAATAGTTTCAAAGTGAAGGAGGGCAGATTTAGATTAGATGCTAGGGATAGAGCCTTCACTGAGGGCGGTGAGGACTGGAACAGGCTGCCCAGAGAAGTTGTGGATGCCCCATCCCTGGAAACATTCTGAGTCAGGTTGGACAGGGCTTTGAGCAGCCTGGTGTAGTGGGTGGTGTCCCTGCCCATGGCAGGGAGTTAAACTACATGATATTTCATGGTTTTGATCCCTTCTAACCCAAGCCATTCCATGACTGACTGGTCCTCCAGTAGTCCTGGGGAAGCAGATTTTGGTTTGTTGATGCAGTCATGCCTGTGCTGTGACAGCAGGAGAGGTGTCTCAGTGATGTGGCTGGCCATGGCACGCTGCACTGCCCCAAGCAGAGCAGCTGCAGTGAAAGGCACTGGATCTCTCAATACACAGTTAACCATCGTTATACCACTCAAAAGACCAGTCTCCCCAGGTAAGCACTAGGAGCAAGGAACCTGCCTGGGATTTGCTGCAGATGTTGGAGCTGATGAACTGCAGAAACCATGTGAGCAAACTATTGAAGCTCATCTGCTTCCTATTACAGCAGACACCAAGGCAGCAGTGGCAAGAGCAAGAGGTATGTTGAGTTAGAAGTCATCAATTTATTACATGCCTTATCTTATCCTCCCAGATTCTCTTCATTTCATGTGTCCAGAGAGAAAAGAAAGCAAACCAAAGAGAACACGTTAACAGTGTACAACAGCAAAGCAACCATTTGTGATGGTTTCCATGGGCTAAATCTCAGCAAACTTCTCCTGATTATAGTATCTGTCCAGATGGATCCCAGACAAATTAGTAAGTACAAAAGGCAAGACAGACTGTGATTTGATCTGGTCCTTTTGGGTGCCATACCCTGCAGTATCTCGTCTTGTTACAGGTCATCTTGAGTTGGCCTGTGCTGACACATCCAATAGGAGTGTTTGATGACTCTGGGGTCATCATTATGGGATCAGAGATGCAGTGGGGTTCTTTCCCTATTTCTTGCTTTTTCTTCTCACTGGCAGCCAGCATGGCCTGTAGAAAGAAGGGAAGAAACAGTTTTCAGTTACACTAGCCAGGCTTCTTATGTATGACGCACAGATGTGAAGAGAGACTGACATCATGGTTGCCCTTCATGTGGTCCACCTGTCTGAGACTTAATAGAAGTTTATTGAACCTTACTGGAGTCTGTAAGAGAAAAACTTGAATTCAATCTGTTCTTCATGGGCCGAGTTGCATTTTAGGAGCTCAATAAAACAATCGTTTAAACTGAAACAGAAGAAGAAAAATGGTCATTACAAGTCAATTTCGTTCCAAGCTGGCACATGTTAGAAATGTTCTTAATTAATAGCATGATGGGAGGGAAAATGAAAGGGAAACGTTAAAGCAAGATCATGGACAGATGTAGAGGAGGAGCCCCACGAAGGAAGATGTCCGCAAAGTCTCTTCTACCACACAGCCTCCAAATTGTTCCCAGGAGAGGATTGTGAAGCCAAGGCCTGGTTAGATCAGACTCCATGCTGATCCAGGCTGTGGCAGGATGAGATATTTTGGTGGTGCCAACAAATGAATCTACATTCAGGAGGAAAGGACAAGAGCAGACAGTCTTGATATAAATGAAGAATCTGTGTGGTTCTCCTGGCTAACCTGCCAGGCTTGCCTGCCTAATGAACGGTGGGTTGTAGCTAAAGACCAAAAATTCCAGCGCTCTTGGAGTGGCTGAAACAGCATTTTGCAAAATGATAGAAGACAAATCACAGCATCTGAGAAGGCCTGGTACCTGCACAAGCAACACATGGGCAGCCGTCGTGAGATCCTGAAGTTGTAGTTGCTAAGAGCGGCTTTCTGGGTCACACTGGATTAAGAGACAAGATCTGGTGAAGTCCAGACGAGTTCATCCAGAGACAGTTATGCAACATCCCTCAGCACACTGGCCTCTCCGTGCTGTTACACAAGGCCTTTTGAGGTTTAGCAGGAACCCCTGCATTTTTAGGATGGAAAGTTGCTCTCTTAAGTGTATAAATGAAGGAGAAGAAATAGGGAAAAGGCCCTCTGGCACACTCTCATTGCTGGACTTTTATTAGGACAGCTTCCTTCTCAATGCAAAACAGTTTTTTTACGTGTCATCTTTGTGTGCTTGGAGAGAGCACTGGCACACACTCCAGGAAATTAGCTCTTAACTGAAAGCATTTATGTAATTGGGGAGGGAGGGGGAGGTGTATGTGTGTGCTGACTTTGGGGAAGTTCAGTCTACAAAAACAAACCATGCTAACTACACTTGGTTCTGATTAAGAAAGATAAATCTGTCATGAGAGGATAAATTTACCAAGAGTGTAACCTCTCGCTCCACCAGCGATGGTGAGGCTGCATTTATTTCTATTGGACAAGCTCCAGAAAGCACTGGGAGGTGAAAAACAATCCCTAGAAATGTGAAAAATGTGAAATGAAGTGGGAGAGGCAGGAGGAAGAACCAGGGGAGAGAAAATCGAGTGACCAATGGCAACTCAGTGGGTACCATTTCAGCTCCTTTGCTGCTTTCATGACTGAAATAAGAAATCAGCCCAAGGTGTACTCTGGAGCCCAAGATTTACAGGCTGAAAATGCACTGAAGGGATTCCCTGCTCCTCCCAGCGATTCTCCTCCTGTGAATTGTTATAGGTGGGGTCTTTGCAATTACAGAGCTGAAAAACAGTTCGCTGAAGCCCAAATGCAAAGGGGTGCATGTCACCAAAGCAAACTTGTGCTGGTCTGTATGGGCAAAACATAGCTAGCACTCTGTGTTCACCTGCCGTGAGGTCAAAGCTGACTTTGGACACATAAAGCTGTGTTAGAGTGCTCAGAGGATGCAAGCAGAACTGGAAGGACCAGGCAGCAGCAAATATGAACATGCAAGGTGGGTCTTGCAGTTGACTGTTTAATGGTTTGGGTCTCTGATCATAGAATCATAGAATACACCAGGTTGGAAAAGACCTCAGAGATCATCAAGTCCAACCTATTACCTAAAATTATATAAGGTGGGACAGGGGATGGTTCTGCAGTGAGAGGTATGGTAGCTGCTCGTGAAAGATATCTTCAGTCACCTGCAGGGCCCTTTCTTACAGGGATACAAGAGCTTTTGTCACATGCCGCTGGCCAGAGCAAGCTACTTTGGGATGTATTAGCTTGCCTGCTGCCACCAGATGGTCCTAGCTGTGTGTGGCTTGAGATATGTGCCAAGGATGCCAGCTTTACTGCTGACCTAGCTGTTTCTTGTTGTTTGCTCAACAGTTTGCTTTCCTTAAAGCTTTATTTGCATCCTGTAAGGAGCTGCTTTTGGTCAATCTTGGTGTTTTCTTCTTCAGCCAAAGAGAAGACCCTGCCAGGGAAGAGTTTTGTGAGCAGGGGTTCCCACCTGCAACAGAAATGGTGAACCACTTCATGCAATGGCATCTCAGTGCTGTGAAATCCCCACCTCATATGGAGGGAAGGCTCCTGTGACCACCTTCCTATAGGCTCAAAAAGGTACCGATCTATCTCCGCTACCATGATAGCTGTCCCTTTGGTTAGATTGCCAGAAAATAAGCTAGTTCCCTCCTGGATAAAAGTAGCTTTCCAACAGATCAATGAGGGAAGCATGTACTTCCCATCCACATGATGGTCACCACCTTGACCTCCTGTAGGGGTAGACCTGCTGAAGATAATCTCTCTAGGACACTGTCACTGATGGCTTATGGAGTTCAGTCTGCAGTGTGTGGGCACTGGGAAGGACACCGTGTTCCCAGAGCAATATTTCTCTAGCACAGAAGAGGTGCGTGCATGGTTGAGGTTCGGCTAGCTCCTCAAATGGGTCATTATTTTTAATTAATCAGCAAGTCATTGAAATCCATTGGCCATGAACCAGAAGACAGGCCCACTTGGTTCAGGGATTTTAGCCTTCTATAGCAACGAATTTTGTGGGAGAAATGATGCAAGAATGGAAAAAAACCCTTTTTCACATGGTCTTGGGAAAACAGAAACCTCTCACTTCTAAGCTTGCTCCTGGAACATTTTGAACATCCTGATGCCTTCTGAGTCCTGGTGCTATCAGAGCTGAGAGAGCCATACTGACACTAAAAGGAAGCCTTGGCACCTGAAGAGCTCATTGTGACGTACTGGAGGTCTACAGAATGTGGCTGACTTTAATAGTTATCACATAGCACCATGGCATCTCAAAAGTCATCATTTCATAGATTATGCATGAGGAGCTCAAAGGAGGTGCCAAAAAACCAAACAACAAGCAGCCCAAACAATGAACTGGGGCCAGATGCTCAGCTGGTGTAAAGCAGTGCAGTGCCATTGGATCCAGTGGAGCTGAGTGGACTTCTGCCAGGTGAGGATTTGGTTCTGCTGTCAAAGCGTCCCTGTGTTACCGTTTCCTAATAGCTTTGGCTCTCTCCAGTGGTCTATGCAATCTATGCAACAGGGAGCTTAGAAGCTTACAGGGACACAAGCTGCTTACTCTGAGTGAGTCCCTATGCCTGTCCCTTTGAGGCACTTCAAGAGCAAGAAGTGGTATTCATCCCAAAGGTGTCAGGCTTGTGATGACTATCTTACATAATACCATCATCTAATGACCAAAATCCTTGCTCAGGCTCGAGCCAGAATTGGTTGGTACATGTCTAACTATCAACCATGGCCTTTGCCTAGCCCAAGTCAGAAGAGGAAGGGTCATGTGTTTCTGTTTCTGACTGTAATTTATCAGCGTGCAGTGTGCAACAACACACCTGTCACCAGTTTTCCTCTTAAATGTTTGTTCTTTTTTCATGCTCCCTGTCAAGCTCTCAAAACATGGAAGCTTTTACTATCAGTCTTTGGTCTTAAGTTGTTTACAATGAGTGTGGCAAGACACTGGAATGTGTTGCCCAGAGAAGTTGGGGATGCTTTGTCTCTGGAAGTGTCTGGGACCAGGCTGAATGCAGCTTTGAGCAACCTGGTCTAGTAGAAGGATTCCCTGCCCATGGCAGGATTGGGGTTGGGACTAGAGGATCTTTAAAGACCCTTCCACCTCAAGCCATTCTGTGATTCAAATAATCTGACTTGGGTTTCTCGTTTTTGCTTCTCATACCAAGAAGCCTCTGTTCAGTTCCTCTGATTTTACTGCGTGGGCTTTTAAAATGAATTTTGGATACATCAAGTAAATTCAGCCAATGCTGCAGAAAATGTCTTGTGTGCAATGACATAGTCAATTTTCCTTGTAGATGGGATGTCAGTAACAAACAGATCAATAGGGACATTCAGGGGCTGTGTTCTAGCAGAGTCTCATGTTTGTTTTCTCTTTGATGCCACAGCCTTTGTTCACACACAGATGCAGTTCAGATCTGGGCTATTGTGAGGACTGGGGTGAGAGGTTGTATGCTTCTTTTTTTGCAGTTCTGCTTACATGGCTCAGTAGCGAATGGACCCAGAGCCCAGGGGTCCATCAGGGATGTTTTTTCCCTTCAGATGTAGTTTCTGCAGTGTAAGTCAGCCAGAAGTGGTTTTGAAATAGGTCACACAGACCAGATCAGGATTAGAGTTTAGAGGACTTTGTTATGGGCTTTTTTTGTGTGTGGAGGAAGGCCTTATTTAAAATGTAACAAGGAGGATATCCTGTCCTAGCCATGGGGTATTTTTGCAGAGAGGATCTAATCTGTTTTTTAGCTCTTTTGAGTCAAGCTGTCTGAGACATAGGGGTGAGGCTGTGCCTTTTTGTATGTTCTGTGCCTTTCTTTAAGTTAAAAAGGGTGGGGACGGTATACATGCACTTCCTTATGTCTCCATCCTCCCTGGCAAAAGCAGTCACAGCAGTGTGTGAAAATGATTTACAAACTGACCTTTGCACTGGTGTCTTCTCCAGGCAAGATGAAGGGGGAAGTAATTATCCCCTTTGCTCCACTGATCTGCTGTGTTATGGTGAAGGCCTGCCCCGATTCATCACAAGGAAAAATACAGAGAGTTTTTAAAGCATTATTTAGCAAAGAGGCAGAAGGAAACCTTCATGCAAGCTGCTGTTGCAGGCTGAGCACATCATGGCCTGTCCAAGAGGTTGAAAGGCTGTGGTGGGGCTTCCTCAACCACATGTGGACACATGGGGGAACCTGAACCGAGCTGCCTCCTTCTAGGGATGCCAGCCTGAGAACTGCCTTGGGAAAAGTCAGTATGAGGGCTGGGGCTCTGCTTTTAGTTCCCACAGTCCAAGGCCCTACTCCCTTGAGGGAAGGAGGGAGAAGATGGCAGCAGAGCATCCCTCTCTGTTCATCCTACTTCACAGTTGTCCTCAGAGGACATGGGGAGACGGCTGTCTGCTGGAGTCCTCATTGTAACCCCCATGGAAGAGTGCTGGGCCTGGTGATGGCAGGCCGTGCAGGGTCAACAGGGCAGGAATATGCCTGTGGCCATCTGAGGGCCAGCATCCTTCCCTTGCTTGAGATGGCCGCTGCCTCCAGAGGAAGGAAAGCACTGCCACTGCAGCTATCCCTGGAGCAGCCAGGAGCCACAGGCCCATAACCCGCTGCTGTGGCTGCCACCCCTGCAATTAGAGAGAATTGTGGGGCTGTAGAGAAACCCAAACCAAAAGAACCCTCGCGTGCACCTTTATTGCTATTATCCAACAATTTTGTAGCTGATGAAAATAATATAAGGGCTTGGGAAGAACTCTAAATTTATAATGTTCAAGTCTTCTGAATGTTTGCAAATGGGTTTTAACAGGACTGGAGGTTTAAAAATATAATTATTGCTCTTTGTTGTAAAGGCTCTGCCAGTGGAGGGCTGTCCCATAGTGGGGTGATGGTGGTGCTGCCAAGACCCGCTCACACATCTGCTCCCTGTGGCTCATATGGACCTGAACGTGGACTCTTCAGCTTGACACTTTGGCAGAGACAAAACCTCAGGTGAAATAGTTCAACCTCGTGTTGAAATATTTTGGTTTTCCTTTCTCAGTGTTGGCAGGACTGAATGTGCGATATAACAGGTCATCTCCATTAGTTAAAATGGTACCTGGATTCTTGTTGGGGTGCAAGGGCTCCCTGGGGACAGTCCATGGTGTCTAAGCCTTAAGGAGCAGCCCAGAACTACACACCACTGAAGCCTGGATGATGTCATTATGGTCCAAGATGACTGTGAGAGGAGCAGTCAGGGAGCAGTCTTTCTTCTGGGGCCTACAGTGCTTTGAAATGCTTCCCCAGTGCAGGCCACAGAGGGAAGAATTTGGTCTCATCTCTTATGCCAGGGTAGGAAGAACTGGTGTTGCTTGACCAGTCACCTTCTGTAGCTTATGTGGTGGCTTGCATGGTCATCTCCCTCCCACAGCACTTGAACTGGCACTGTTCTCTACCCAAGGGCATCACTTTTGTATTTTGCAGGATGGAAATGTTGACCTGTGGGAAAAATCTTCAGGCTTGTTTGCCTGGCATGCACAGTCTGCAAGAGTGGATGGTCCCATCTAGCCTCGATCCAGCTAGGCGGGTGTTGGAATGGTGCATGGTAAGTCCCATCTGAGCAGAGGGCTGCTGGGAGCACAGCTATGGTCCAGCTCTCCCACCACCTTGGCCTGCTGACGTGTTTCCCTGATAAATGAGCTGCTACATTGTGGAGCAGAGCAGGGAAGAGAAATCATGGCCCGGACCGCACACAACAGCTGTGATCTTGACATGGACCCCCTCAAGGCTGAGGCACTCTTTCTCCATGGGGGCGAAGGTCTCACTTGGTAGGGGATCTGTAGCCTCCACCCCTAAACCTCAAATCCACTAGTGTGCTGGAAGAGAGGGTGCTCTCCTGCAGAGTTTGGCTCTATGATCAGCTGGGGGTCTCTGCCCTGTGTTGGCTCTGAAACTTGTCCCTGGGCTTCTCTGGTTTTGCTGCCATTCAAATAGCTTTGCCCCTGGCTTGTGTCCCCAAGGCTAGGGCAGACATCTGCTGAGAGTAATGGGCAGGTAATTTTTCATGCCCATCTTGGATAACATATGGATAAAATTAAGGAAAAAGGAAGACTGGAAAAGAAACAGGCTGTTTCTGCAGGAACAAATTACTGTATTGAAAGAGAAGAAGAGGGTGGAGAAACTCAGCCCTTTTCCCAGCTCCCATGGAGATTGAATAAGATGTCCAGTGCCCCAAGTACCAAATGGTCTCAATTTGCTCCTGCGTCAAATAAAGTTGGTTCTCAGTTGGCTGGGGCCTTGGCAGGGCCATGAGGATGCGTTTCATAACAGCAGCTCTTGTCAAGAACAACAACAAACAGCATCAAAAACCTGCTGAAACTGTGCTATGCTCAGAACAGAAAACACATGCAAAGAGGAAAAACTCCCTCGATGAAGAAGCTAATGTAATTGGCCCTGACAAGCTCTGAAATCAGAAGCAGCCAAGCAATGGAAGTGGAGGGGAGAAATAGTCCAAAAGCATTTTATAGGCAAATGTAAATAGGTCATTAGCTGTCTTCGAACAAAATGCTCCTTGGTGGGGTAAGCAAAGGGATAGGCCTGGTTCTAGGAAATATTGCAGAAAGCCTGGCAGAGCTTTGGGTGAAACAAAGATTTCCTTGAGATGCCAGATGAAATGGCTGTTAGCACTCTCTCATAAGGAAAGCTCCCAGGATTTTCCCCTGTGAGCACTTGGAGCTCCTGACTGAGTGGTTAGGTGAAGGGGGACTGCTCTCTGAGGCACCTACCTATGAGCCTCTTCGCATCATCATCTCCATCACCTGCTCTAGGGTCTCCTGAACAGATGTGACTAACTTCAAGGTGAAGGTCCTCCTGCTTCAGAGCACCTGCTGTGCTAGGTGCTACATAGTTGTCAAGGGAGACCTATAGAATCCTCTCCTTGGAGCTCAGATGGAGTAATGGAGTAGTGAGAGCATTTGGTGTGAAGAGAGAGCAGCAGTAACAAAATAATCACACACAAATCCAGTGTATCTTGCCTGGATTGACTCAAAACCCACCTATATCAATAGTACTTGGTCCTGCCCTATTGCTCCTGATAGGCACAGCTCTTCCTCTCTCCAGTGGAGCCTGGGCAGGAGTGCCACAGCTTTCAGCTGCTGTTTCTGGAACCAAGCAAGGAAGAAGCTTTGGACCTTTCAGCTGTAGTTAAACTCCATCACTGTTTCTGATCTCAGGAGGGAGATTGGCATTACCTTTTTGTTAATTAATATAACTGAGGAAGGGTGGCCCTGGAGCACTTTGCTTTTGCTTGTCTTGGATTTTTCCCAGTTTCCCTCAGTAATAAAGGCACATTCAGAAATTGTTTAAAAAGGGGGAACAAGCTGAAAAGATGGACTTGTTTGCTGCAGAGCCTGTTTGATACAGAACTGTCCTATGTGGCCTTATCATAGTCACTCCACCTCAGCATCAGAAGCCCTATATTACTAGGAGTAGAGACACACCTAAGACTGCTTCAACTCTGAGCATCCAGCATCAGGAATGTCCAGGCCTGGAAGTTTCCATCAGATCCCAGTGTTTAATAGGCATTGTGAGATCTATTATCGTAAAGTGGGCCTGACTCTTATTGAGCCTTCTTATGTTTGTGACTCACACAAAGCCTTGTGGTGATGAGATCTTCCGTTTAACTGTGTGCTGAGAGAAAATGATGTCTACTTTTTGCAGTGTTACACCCCTTGCTGCTGCAGATCCCTTAGGCCTTGGATTGTATGGAATAACAACCAGCTTTTGTATCCTTCATAGTTGTTGTTGGCTTTTGATTGTGACTGTCCTGTTTATTTTCTCCTGTAGGTCTCTTTCTCCTCATACCTTCTCCAGACTTTTCCTGTGCATGTTGAAGAACAGCATCCTGGGAGTAACTGGGTTGATCACCATAGAAGATATGACTTTGGTTTCTATCATCTTCTCCCTTTAGTGAGGACCTTTATTTGTTTTACACCTCGTCAGAAGTTATTGTGAAAAGATAGCTTAATACGTTGCACTTCTTGCTGCACTTTCCTCTCTGCTTTCTTGTAGTTCCTCCTGTATAGCTTGGCATAAACTCGTGCCCAGGATTTCTCCTGAAGCTCTCTTCAGATGTTGCATTTGTCACTTTAGGGTTTTTTGATCCAACTTGAGCAGTACTTCCTGTTTTCATGTTTGGTCTCTATAAGAGCTCTTCAGTGAATCACAACATGATCCTGGCAGCTGATTTTTATTATTTACACCTTGGCTTCAGATCCTTCATGTCTCTCCTGGCCTCTTTAAAACAAATGCACATTGCAATTAGCTTTTCTGTGCTGGTCTTATTTTCCTGGGTATGTTTAACAATAAAGTGTTTCATGTGCAAGTATGTGATGTGAGCAGGGTGTTGGAGCAGAGCTAGGAAAAGTAAGTGTTTTTGTTAAGCAGTGAGTCCTTGTGTTTGTTTGGATTGTTTGTATCTGGTCACCACATGGAAGATCTGAAAGTTTCAGTTTACTTGTCCTGCAAAGGGCAAAACAGCTGGATTCTGAAGATCAGTACCTTCTGTTCACTCTCTCAATATATTTTTAATTGACTTGTAATACTCTGTATCTTACTCTGTAGTATTGTCAACAGCCTGTTTCCAAGCAGCTGGCTTCATCTCTCACTCTGAGAGAACCCACAGAGTAGGGGGGAGACCTCCCCTTTGTCATGGTGCAGGAAGAAGGGATTCTTTTATTCTTAGTATAAATTTAAAATACTTCCACTTGCCTGTCAAACAACAGATTAGTTGCAGATACCAAGCGTGCATTTCTCAGTTTGGCAGTGAAGACTGTACCTGCACAAACATCCCAACCCTGAAAATACAGAGCAGCTGAGCTGAAAGTTTTCAGTCTGTCTTCATTAGCATCCTTTTGCTGTGGTCAGTGATATACCTGGATGCTTCCTTACACCTGAAACTTTCTGCCAAATCACCTGTGCTTCCCTATTGCCGCAGAGACACGTTTTACAAACTGATCTGGCCCAACGTCTCTGCTGGAAGTTTCCAGGAGCAGAACCTGGATGAACAGAGTTTGGCACCGGTTTGCACCTGAATGTGCAGCAACCAGACAGTGAAGCCCTCTAGCCAAGGTAAAAACTCTCTTATCTTTAGTGGAACATTTACCTCCCAGGCTCCTATATGTTTTAACAATGACTTTAAGGAAACTGAAAAACTGGCCCTGAAAAGGTCCAAAGCTGACACGTGAAGAGCAGTGGGAATTGAATGGTACCCCTGATGCCACTGAGGTTGTCTTGGCCATGTGCAGTTTGTGTTCCACCTTGGCTAACTATTGAGCTGTAGGCCTTCAGAGGATGGGGAACATCACATTAAAGAAGAGGTGCCTCAGAGAAATCTAGCTTGACTACTGTCCCTGGTTGTTTGTGCTCAGGGAAATCTTTGGGTGCAGGTATTGCTGTGATGGAGAGATCCTACTGTTGATCTTCCTGCCATTAATACAAGGCTGGATGTTTGTAGAGGGTGTGACCATCATTGACTTGGATCCAATGCCAGGTGAGAGGTATTTGGTGCATAATCCAGTTAAGGTCTCCTGGGAATGCCAGGAGACCTCAGCAGTCAGGAGTAAAAACTCAGGAGTCCTCAGCAGAAAGGAGACTAATAAGGGCACAGAAGTGCAATGTGGTTGTGGAGGGAGAGGGGCTACATATGTATAGAATAGAATAAACCAGGTTGGAAGAGACCTTCAAGATCATTGCGTCCAACCCATCAACCAATCCAACCCACCTAGTCAACTAAACCATGGCACCAAGCACCCCATCAAGTCTCCTCCTGAACACCTCCAATGATGGTGACTCCACCACCTCCACGGGCAGCCCATTCCAATGGGCAATCACTCTCTCTGTATAGAACTTCTTCCTAACATCCAGCCTAAACCTGCCCTGGTGCAGCCTGAGACTGTGTCCTCTTGTTCTGGTGCTGGCTACCTGGGAGAAGAGACCAATCTCTGCCTGGCTACAACCTCCCTTCAGGTAGTTGTAGAGAGCAATAAGGTCACCCCTCAGTCTCCTAACTATCTGTGGTCTCTGAAACCTTCCTTCACCTGCTTTTCTGTCAAATTCCTTCATGACTAAAACAGTCATTGAGTTCTACCCCAGATCTTTACCTATTTCCAGATCTTTATCCATTTCTGGGTTTTCACCTGGTGCTAGATGCTGTTGGACAATGGACTGGGCTACTTGTTGGTGGGGTTTTGGGTTGTGTTTTTTGGTGGTGGTGGTGATTTTTTGTTTCCCTTGGCTCTCTCTTGCTGCAAGTTTGATGTGAAGATAGTGCTTCATAGGCTGCTCCAGCTTTTAATCTCAGAAAATTTTCATGGTCTTATTTTCCATGGACCAGATCAGTATCCAGGGAACTAGAAGAAACAGCTGTGCAATTGCATTTATGGGTGACAAAAGACACTTCATTTTCCAAAGCAAACTCCTAGAAAAAGGGACCTTTAGAGCCATCCCCAGCACAGAGCACACCCCTTAAATTCTTTCCCCCATTATCAGGAGGGACAAGAGCCGTAAGGCAGTTGCAAACACCACCTTCCCCTACCCAGTTAGATGCATCTGAGGACTGTGCTGCTGAATCAAGAGCACTGTGGACTGGTTTCTGCAGTGTTTGTTCTCTGCTCCAGCAACTCTTTCTCACCTAGTTCTTTAGTCTTCTGTGTGGTTTCCTCCTTAGCTTATCAACTAGTTTTCCCATCCCCATCTATTGACAGACAGCTCATCCCAAGAAAATAAAAACAATAAAAACAATGAAATATGAATAATGCTGCTGCAGCCAGGGCTCCTCTGTCAGAGCTCTGCACAGCCCAGCAGCATCACTACAAGCCTTTCTGTTTCCCTGGTGTATGCTTCTCAGTTGTCCCAGAAACATAACACTTTTGTCAGAGGTTGTTTATTAGCCCCTCCATCTGGAATGGAAGCTGTTTGCTCTGGAGAAGAAGCCAGCAGGCTTTGTGCTCGCTGTGTGCTATGAATACATGGAGAAGGACACATCCCCTCCTGCCCTGAGCACCAGTGGTCTTCTCCTGGGGATGGCTCCTCACTGACACAGGATTGTTCTTCTTCAGGCATGACTTCTTCAATAATGAATAGTCATGACAGGCTTGGTTGAAATGAGAGGTGGCTTGGTTTGTTGAAAATAAACAACATAAACTGCACAGATATATTTACAGTGATCAGCTGCTGCTTTTAAGTGGGCTCTATTTCTCTTGGATTTCCTTCTTGCTGTAATATTCCTTCTTCCCTGGAGACTGAGTGCTGGCAAACTGGTCTCAGTTATTTGTCTTCTGTCTTGAGCTATGGTGCAGTCACTACTCTGTTTATCTTTCCCACCATGTTGTACCTTTTCATAGCTTCTTGAAGGAGTGTGCTGCTACCTTTTCATGGCTTCTTGAAGGAGTGTGCTGCTTCCTATGGTGCTTTGAAACACTGAATCATCCCTCTTCTTCTTTTAGCCTAGGCAGAATGAGGTGTCTTCCCCTCCCCTGGGTGGGAGACTACATAAAACAGCTTTGAGTGGTATGTTCACATAGTAAGTGAGCTCCTGCCACTGTGTGGAATGGGTTTGGGAGGATGACTGTAATGGGCTAAAGAAACTATTGGCCAGCTTCTGGATCCTTGCTTTCTTTTGACCCAACTTGTTTCCTCATTAGAGTTGAGGGTATGATGCACATGCTCTATCCGCTTTGTGTTGATGGAACATCATTCTGAAGACCACTGAGAAAAGTTCAATTTAAAACACACTGGTGATGCTTGGCTCCAAACAAGAGCCTGCCCATTCTGATCTGAGGATTAGTCCGCTGATATTTTGCTCTAGCAGGGGAGGTTTCCATAATGCTATCCAGCTGAGCCTGCTCGTACTGAGGTATTGGCATGTTGCTCTATAGGCTATGAACTTCCAGGAATTTGTAGGTGTAAATCTGACTTGCATTGTCAGAGGCTGGTGATGGCGGTGGTGAATACAGAGTATGCTGCTCAAGTTGTGCTCTGCAAGCACAGGAACCTCAAGTTTAATAACAGCTTTGCAGTCAACTGGAGAGCAGCTATTGTTCTTGGGGCTTTTCACGCATATATTACTTCAAGGTTTTCCCCTCCTTTCAGCTCGAGTACTTGGGGATAGAGGAATGAAGGAAGCAAGCTGCCAGTGCCTAATGCATATTTCTTGGAGCAAATGCATTGGTTTATTTTGTTATAAACAGCTTATTGCAAATGTGAAGCAGCTGTGGATTTTGTGATGATTTTTTTTAATTTTTTTTTTTTAGAAAGAGGGGGTCATCTTCCTCTTAGTTCAGAGCATGCTTGATATAGGAAAAAAAGTCCAATACTGGAGAGTTTCAAATTAGTTAGACTCAGACACATTTTTCACTGTGTGATCTATTAAAGTCTATTCAGTAAGCAGCCTGACGAGAAGGAATCTGGGGTTTCCTCAGGGCTCCCTCTCCACCATTCCCTTCTGAAGCTGAAATTAAGGCAGCCCACAGTTCCACACATCAGCTCCATAAAGGGATTTAGGTATTCGAGGCCCACTTCTAAATATAGTCTCCTAGCCTATCTCCAGGGACATTCAGTCTTTCCACTGTCTTGTGCTCTCTACAACAAAGCTCTTAGTTACATTTGAAGCCCCCCAGGGTGTCTGATCTAGGCATCCCTACACATCTCTGTGGAACCTGGCCATAGGGTATTTGAGGAGCTATGTAGTAGTGCTGTGATTTTGGTTTATGTATTCTTCTCCCTAAGAGAAGGCAGCAGGGTTTGTCTTTGGACCATAACACCCTAAGTGAATGTGCTGTACAGCTTGGATTTAATGTTAAGAAGAGAATGGAATTCAAGGGTTAACATGAAGCAAATAGGACTCCAGCTCTTTGGAGGCTGGCTAGCCAGGAGATTTTTCACTTGGTTTTAGTGGGAGCCTTTTTCAAGTAGGAAGTATTATTGCTGCTTGGGATGGATGGCAGAGGCTATTCATTTTATAGTACATAGTTTGCAAAGTGGTTGCCGGTGCCCTGTGAGATTAAAAATGTCCTGGCAATTCATCTATGGGAGATACCTCAATTAGTCCCACAAAATGTGTAGTACTGATTGCTTGCTGATGCTGGGCAAGCACTCTGATGGTCTGTGGTAATTCTTGGGAGTGGATGACATGCTTAGTGCCCAGTTGTATATTCTCAACTGTTGCCCCTTGTTGAGAGCTGAAAGCTTCCAGAGGGACTCTGTTAGTGGGAAAGCAGCAGAGTTCCCTTTGTGTGTGCCAGCCTCCCCAGAGAGACCTGTTTTTTAGCACAGCTCCATTGCACAGTAGATGCAGACACCCCATGACAAAGGAGCAGACCCTGAGTATTTGGAGGGAGGGAGATAATAAGCCAATCTGGCACAGCACTTTTGTGAGCCTGGCATGTCAACCCTGATAATGTAAACAGTTCTTTGAGGTGAAATGTTGCTTTTCAGTTTCAGAAATCTGCCAGCCAAGCTCTCTGCCAAAGCATGGCATGAATGAGGTGCCCTATATTTTCTTGATCTTCTTTTCCACCCTTCTGCAAAAGGGAGATAACTGCTAGCTTAGTGGGGCCAGCCTGCGGTCTGTGGCCGTAGGAGCCTCAGTGGTTGGTATGCTTTGCAGAAGCGCTGTCCTGAGTACAGGAGATGTGGGAGGCCTCCCTCAGCCACACATCACTTTTCAAAGCTGTTTCAATAAGGAGATAGAATGGGAGATGAAGCCACTGCTGCTGCAATAGCATCCAAGCCCTGACAGAGCCCCAAACCCATCTCCAGATGCCTTCTGCAAGGATCCTCTGGAGACTTGCGCAAGATCTGATGAGGAAGAATGGGGCAGCTCGCTTCCTGGGGTTGATATCAGATGCCTTCAGCAGTCCTCTGCAGTCACCACTGTATGCACCCAGGCTCTCGGCTCTGAAGTTTGAGAATGCCGGCCTCTAACTTTTGACCTCTCCCACAACTCTAATTCCAAGAAACAATATCCTAAATCTGTGTGCAGTGACAGCTCGCCAATTCCTACAGCACAGCCTGTTAAAAGATTTGAATCTACTAATAGGAGTTGGCCTGATAGAAGTGACTTTTTTTTTCACTTCCCCACTTAGTGGCTATATGCAGCCCAAGTAATCTAGAAATTAAATTGGCTTTTTTTCAAGCCTCTACGATGCAACAGAAATGGGACCCCTGCAGTGCAGTGCAGTGTTTCCAATTATATTTTGGGGCATGTTGCTAATTTTTGGCAGACAGAGAGAAACAGGCCAGGCAAATGGCAGGTGGCAGGCTGTTTTCATATTTTACCAGGAGCATGGGGGAAGGGAGAGGGGAGAAGGAACTGAGCTCTCTGCCAAGAAATATGACCTCGCGCTAGTGTGAGCAGAACAGTTTTGGCACATAGTGGAGGATGGAGGGCTGGGCAGGGATGGCTGGGCCCGTTTACATCCCCTCCTGCTAGGAAAATGCATGCATGCAAGCAGGACTAGAATAAACATGCTTGAGCAACAGCATCCTCCAGGTCTGGACTTGGGCAGCTCTTGGTTGTATGTAGCTCCACCAAGACTAATCAGCATCACGGGGCACACTTGGAACGCCAGTGTCATCTGTGGACTCATGGTCTACCTCTCTGTCATTACGTATCTCTCTCCTCTCCTTTACCACACAGTAAAAAACAAAACTGGCTTTTGTTCATTAATTTATTCATTCCACAGCTAATGGATTCAAGATTGCACTTTCTCCAGAGGGCCTGGATGGATTTTCAAAGCTATTACACAACCTGCATCTATCTGCATGCAGATGTGGAGTGAGGGTATTAATAACCAGAAGCTAGTACTCAGGATCTGCGTATATCCCTATGTGTCTTCCCACCATAAGACACTAGCATGGCGGCATGAATTTTAGGAGTCAGAAATGTTGCTGTGTTTGAAAAGAGAAATCAGAGCTGGTCCTTGTTCATGTGGACCAAGAGCAAAGCACCTACCTGCCCTGGTGATGTAGCAGCCCTGGAGGACTATGGGGCAAAAAAAGCAGCAAGACTCACCATAGAGGCTTCTAGATACTTCATTTAGAATACAAATCCAAAACTGAATTGTGAAAGCCGTGAAAGCCATGAAAGATGATTCTGAGAGACTTTATTCCAGAACAATCTGAAGCTTTTCTTGGGCTGGGTTTATGCAGAAGCTTAGGAGCATAGATTTTTTTTTTGTATTTGCTGAATTTTATACAGCAGTTATTTCACCAGAGTTATACAGCAGTTATTTCACCAGAGAAACCTGGAAGTGTTTCCTTTTGAAAAGCCTGTAAGGAGAGACTGGAGATGGGAAAAGATTTTCCTGTAGAGGAAAAATATTGGGCATTATGTTACTGAGCATTGCTCTCGTGGAGTTGCATCTTTGGTAAGGGACTGCACATACCGGAGGTTTATTTCAAGCTAGCTTTGCTGCTGTGCCTTTGATCTGTTGTCAGAGGTCTTCAGCTAATGGAGCGTTGCAGTGACAGAGTATTATCTCTGGTTAAGAGAAAGCAAGAGGCATGCTAGTGTGATATGAAACGAGTGTGGCTGGCCATGTTTTCCTGTCTGCAGCAGGTAAACCACTTTGCAGCTTTTGCATTGGACCCTTTCAAACTGTTCTTAAAAGTCTGCAGGGACTGGCAAAGCAATGATTTCCCAAGGGTACACTGCTTTGCCATTGAGGCACATCCCCTCCTAGCTGGTGCTGGTTAATTTTCCTGGCAGTGGAGCTATCCCAACAAAGAACTCCTCAACACCCAGCTCCACCTATCACTCAGCCTATTCAAACGCTGATATTTTATCCTCAGCCTCCTTCTCTGCTACTGTTTTGCCGCAGGGACAAGCCCAGATATTTTTGGCACCAATGCTGGTGTTCTTGAAATGTCTTTCAGCTGATAGCAAGCCAGATAGTTAGGGACTTGCAGGATCCTCTATGACCTTATTTCAGAAGCAAATTGTCAGGGTTTCAACCTATTAATTTGCTTTCTTGTAACCTGCCTGAAGGGCCTGGAAACTGGGGCCCTGGTCAGCTTAAATCTTGGCAGTGTGCTTTCAGGAGGAGGTTCTGCCTGAGGATGGAAGGATACTAGTAATGGATTGTTCCACTGCTAATGGGAGTGTGGTTAATATATTGCAACCTTTATGTCAAACGTTTCTGATCATGTATCTGAAATTAGATGACAAGCAATTTACTGTTAGAGCTTCTGCACGGTGATGGGCAAAATCCAGCTCTTGGTTTTGCTGATACGAGTTCAGAAATGTTCTATTGACTTCACAGGAGGGATGCTGCATAGGATTGGTTTGATGCCTTTTTTTAAAAAATCTGTCCCGTGTCATCCATGTGCTGTCAGGCCTGAGAAGCTCTGGTGTGTTATACAGCCTGTGCACAGCCCTCTGAAGGGAAGTCAGTCCATTTTCAAGCTAGCATCTGCCCTTAAAGAGCTGAAAAATCATGTGAAAATCCATGGCCTGTCTCCTTGGGCTTTGCTCAGGCAGATCCAGTATGTTTTTTTGCTACTCCTTACTGTGAGAAGTTATGCCTGTGACAATGGCCAATCTTGCTTTTCATGAGACTTCTCACCTGTGGTGGCAGCACTGGGTGAGAGGTGAATACCACTGATGCATCTTCTATTCTTGGTATCCTGGGCAGGATTTTTCCCGGTGTCAAATCTAAACCTCCCCTGGCTCAACTTGAGGTCATTTCCTCTTGTCCTATCACTTGTCTCTTGGGAGAAGAGACTGACACCCAGCTCGCTACAAGCTCCTTTCAGCAGATAGTTGTAGAGAGCAGTAACATCTCCCTTCAGCCTCAATGACCTTCTTGTAGTGAGGGGCCTGAAGCTGAACCCAGTATTCAATGTGCAGCCTTACCTGTGCTGAGGACAGGGAGAGGAATCACTTTCCTAATCCCGCTGTCCTGATTTGAGGCCAGGCAGATCCTCTCCTGCCCCAAAAGGGGGCAAAAGAATGACACACACAAATGGACTGCAGAAGTGATGGAAAGTTTAAATGGAAAAGCAATTAGTGTTTTATAGAGAGCTACAAGCACACTGACAAAAGAGGTCCCAAAGCATACAGAGTCCCCTTACAGCATACCCAACAGCCTCCCAACATTTCCCTTCTCCCCACCTGAGGGTATACCCAAAACCCTCAGGGCTCTTTCTCCACACCTCCCCCCACCACCACTAGGCTGGTCTCAGCTGGCCAGCTCTGAGACTGCCCCTCCCCCTTCTCTTCCTGGCATTAGGTCTAGCCGGGCTCAAGAGGCCTGGAGATACCTCCCCCTGTCACCAGGTAGGGAGCATCTCCCACGGAAGCAGAGAGGGAAGAAAGAGGAAATGAGAAACTTTGCAGATGAATGTATAGGGCACAGGATATTATGGGTATGAAATACGTTATTTCCTGTGTCCACCCACTGGGCTGGACACTTGGGGCACCAGAGGTGTGTCTTGTGTGGCAGCAACAGGAGGCACCCAGCCTAGACTGCCACAGCTGCTAACCACACTCTTCCCGAGACAGGCCAGGATGCCATTGGCCTTCTTGGCTACCTGGGCACACTGCTGGCTCATAGTCAGCCAGCTATCAGTCAACACCCCCAGGTCCTTTTCAATCATAGAATCATAGAATCAGTCAGGGTTGGAAGGGACCACAAGGATCATCTAGTTCCAACCCCCTGCCATGGGCAGGGACACCCTACACTAGATCACGCTGGCCAGAGCCTCGTCCAGCCTGGTCTTAAACACCTCCAGGGACTGGGCCTCAACCACCTCCCTGGACAACCCATTCCAGGGCTTCACCACTCTCATGGTAAAGAACCTCTTCCTCACATCCAGCCTGAATCTCCCCATTTCCAGCTTCATTCCATTCCCCCTAGTCCTATCACTACCTGAGATCCTGAGAAGTCCCTCCCCAGCCTTCCTGTAGGCCCCCTTCAGATACTGGAAAGCCACAATGAGGTCACCTCGGAGCCTTCTCTTCTCCAGACTGAACAGCCCCAACTCCTTCAGTCTGTCCTCATAGCAGAGGTGCTCCAGCCCTCTGATCATCCTCGTGGCCCTTCTCTGGACACGCTCCAGCACGTCCACATCTCTCCTGTAATATGGGCTCCAGAACTGGACGCAGTACTCCAGGTGGGGTCTCACCAGAGCTGAGTAGAGGGGAGAAGCACCTCCCTTGACCTGCTGGTCACACTTCTCCTGATGCAGCCCAGGATCTGATTGGCTTTCCGGGCTGCAAGCGCACATTGAGAGCTCATGTTGAGCTTCTCGTCCACCAGCACCCCCAAGTCTCTCTCCTCAGGGCTGCTCTCCAGCCAGTCACTGCCCAGCCTGTATTTGTGCCTGGGATTGCCTCGACCCAGATGCAGGACCCTGCACTTGGTCTTGTTGAAGCTCATGAGGTTGGCTTGTGCCCACCTCTCCAGCCTGTCCAGGTCCCTCTGGATGGCATCCCTTCCCTCCAGGGTGTCCACTGCACCACACAGCTTGGTGTCATCAGCAAACTTGCTGAGGGTGCACTCGATGCCACTGTCCATGTCACCCACAAAGATGTTGAACAAGACAGGTCCCAGGACTGATCCCTGAGGGACTCCGCTTGTCACTGGCCTCCACTGGGACATGGACCCGTTGACAGCCACTCTTTGGGTGCGGCCATCAAGCCAATTCTTTATCCATCTAGTGGTCCATCCATCAAACCCATGTGTCGCCAGCTTGGAGACCAGGAGGTGGTGCGGGACAGTGTCGAAGGCTTTGCTCAAGTCCAGGTAAACGACATCAGTTGCTCGCCCCTCATCTATTAATGCTGTCACCTGCTCATAGAAGGCCACCAGGTTTGTCAGGCAGGATTTGCCCTTGGCAAAGCCATGCTGACTATTCCCAATCACCTCTTCACTATTCTTCTGAGTCATTAGTGCCTCCAGGAGGATCTGCTCCATGATCTTTCCGGGCACAGAGGTGAGACTGACTGGCCTGTAGTTCCCCGGTTCCTCCTTCTTGCCCTTTTTGAAAATGGGAGCAATGTTTCCCCTTTTCCAGTCTGTGGGGACTTCCCCAGTCTGCCATGACTTCTGGAATATAATAGAGAGGGGCTTGGCAATCTCATCTGCCAGTTCTCTCAGCACCCGTGGGTGTATCCCGTCGGGTCCCATGGACTTGAACACTTTCAGGTTCTTCAGGTGATCACGAACCTGAGCTTCACTTATGATGGGCAGTTCTTCCTCCCCGTCCCTGGCATCGTCTGCCATGACACCAGGAGTGTGGCTGGAGGCCCTTGCAGTGAAGACTGAGGTAAAGAAGTGATTGAGTACCTCAGCCTTTTCCACATCACTTGTGACCAATTCACCACTTTCCTTTCTGAGGGGGCCCAGGAGGCTTTCCAGCCATTCTGTTGCATTGCGTGGGGTGGATGTGATCCAAGTGCAGGACCTTGAATCTCTTGCAACTGGTGTTGACCCATTGATCCAGCCTGTCCAGGTCTCTCTAGAGCCTTCCAACTCTCTAGCAGATCAACATTCCGTCCCAACATGGTGTCTTCACCTGCCAGTGTCAGAATGGTTGTGGCATTCTTCAGAGCTGTTTGTCTCTCTGCAGTAGTGGAAGATTTAACTTTATCAAACTCTATTAGCATACATGGAGCACTGCTGAGCCTGATCCATTGCCTGCAGTCCTTACCAACCTACAAGATTCATTTCTGTTTAAGTCTTATCACTAACCACATATTTACTTTGCTCTGATTCCAGAAATGGTAGCCACTTACTTGTGGTTTGTTTGATCTTGAGGCAAGGCTCACTGCTACATGCCACTGAAGGCTTTTCTTTACTTCATTCCTTCTGCTGTTGGGAGGGCTGGACTGTCCCAGCTATGAGGCCTGTTGCACATCTGGACATCATGAGGATTGCTGGACAGGTTCAGGCTGCCAATCTGTTCGGTCCCATTTCCTGTCTCTGACAGTGACCAAAGATTAGACTCTTTAAGACTATCCACTCCAGAAATTCCATATCCTTATTCCTAATGAAAGTTGTTCTAAATCCCGAAACAAAGATTAAAAACAAAATAAGTCCAGTGAACACACAATTAAATGCAAAGAGTGCCGTTAGCCCTGTGAATGGCCAGCACAACTTCAAATGTGCCTAGGGCTGAGTGACATCCTTTGTTTTCTTGCTTCACTTTGGCTTGCAAAGATATAGACCTAACACCTTGTTGTCTTCTGCAAGCTGTCTCTGTCCCAGTAAGGTCTATGCTCTCCAGGCTACTCAAATTCACCAGAGACCCTCAGGCACACTTGCACTTCCAAAACCATCTGCATTCATTAGCTTGGCTGCCAAACCGATAAGGCTCTGCACTGATGAAGTCTTTCCTTCCCAGCATCTTAATCCTCCTCCTGCTTATTTCTGGAGAACATACCCCAAGGACAACACACATACCCCAGTGCCTGTGACACTGCCTGAAGCCGTGTGGCACAATAGCAATTGTGTTACATTTTTCTCAGGGCAGCTGCTTGTAATGTCCATTAAGGCAAGGTGCTTTGAAATTATTTTGGGAGAAGAGTAATATATCCCCAGTTCCTCTGTCTAATGAAGATCTTTGAAAACCTGTTAGGGTAGGATCTCTTCTCTTGTTCCCATGACTTGTAAGTCTAATAGTTTCACAAAATAAAATGTAAATTGGGTAACTCCCTACACAGAGCCTTTTGGTTTTGTTTTGTTGTTTTTCAGACTGGGATTACAAATGTGAAAGCTTTGGCTCTGCTGTGTGTAAATTGTGTGCTGACGTTTACATTGGCATTTGAACTAGAACTGCGTTGTCTTCTTTCGGAAGCAAAATGAATTGAGGTGGTAAGGAGCCCTGGAATGATAATAGATAAACACTTGCACTCTAATAAATTTAGGTGTTAATGTCTTGTTTTTCTGCTGTTTGGTTGCTATAGAGATGGGCTGCCTGAACTCATGGGTTTGTTGGGAGAAGTTCAATATACATTTGCTAAATGTTCTGTTTCTCCAGTTACTTCTCTACTTTTTCCCATGCCACAGAGCAAATGAGTTTGGAACCAAAGCCTTTTACCCTCCATGAGTTGAGAGCAAGGGGTCACTGGGAGACAGAATCCCAGAAATTTGGGCTTGCTGTAGGCTCTGCAGAGCTACTAAAATAAATGCAGGAAACATCATGGAGCAGCACTGTTTACAGTATAACCCTGCAAGGCTATTTTGGAAGCTAGCATATGTATTTATAGTGTGTATTCCATGAAAGCCTGCAAATCAGTGTCAGCATGAACACAACAAGCAAGGGGGAGTGCTTACCTCATGAAGCGAGCAGGTAGAGACTTATATTTCTCTTCCTGCTCCATAAGGGCCTGAAGTATAGACACCTCAGGAAGACAGCACACTGTGGTATATCTGCTTCAGTTTCTGCAGGAACTTGGTCTGCCTCTGATTTTTTCTACATGCTTGTTCCTCCTGTCTGAGGCTCACCCAAGGCTAAAAACAGACCTCTCTGACTTGTGTCCTACCCTGCTGGGATGCCTGTGGTGAGCTGATGTTTCCACGTGATGACATCTGAAGTTTAGCAGCAGGTCATTTGAAGAGCCCTTCTCTATTCTGGGCATAAATTTGTCTAACACTCAGGGCAGATCTAGCTTTTTGGATTTGTTTTTAAAGGCCCAAAGAAATTTTCATCCTATTGTATGCATTGCAGGCTAAAGGATACCAGGAGGATTGTCTCCAAGGTATGTGCAAGGAACATCTGTTTTCCCATGGCTTTACTTCTGCTGGAGGAGGCACGTGTACCCATTTCATCCCTGCACAGAGTTTCTATTGCTCAGCTGAGGTACAGAATGTCTCATAATTAAATGGTGTTTGTGCACAGAACATTCACCATGAGCATTTTTCTTTTGATAGACTGAAAAAAAAAACAAAATAAATAGGTGATTATTATTTGGAACAGTAACTTCCCTGTTCCTGTTGTGTGATAAATCTCATCTCAGCTTTGTTTAGAAAGTAGTATTTTTACTTTAAGGTTGGAGCATCTCTGTGTCAAATCATCCAGCTTCAAGCAGCCAAAAGAGGCCCTGACTCATTCATCTCTGCTGCAGAGGCAAAAGTGTTCCAGGTAGCGTTTTGGGAGAAGCATGCACTGGGACAAGCACTGTTGTATGGTGAAGGCAATGGAGGAGGTGAAGGAACTGCTGTCAGGCAAGTGGCCCTTTGAGAAAGAGGACAACAATGAGATGTTGCTTTTGTGGGTCTCTAATACCCACTTGAACATCCTCTGATGCTAGCTGTCATTAAGTGGGAAATAAGCTCGTGCAGATATGTGTGGTCCTCCTGGGAATCTGAACTCAGCCACAGACATAGATATCTTTTCATCTAGAAAATCCATCAGTGGTTCGGTGTATTTTGTTTGTTTGGGTTTTGTTTTTTTCATCAGAACCTCCTCAGAGCACCAATACACACTTTCTTTCACTTGAAAAGGCAGAAAATTAAAAAGGGGGCAAAAAAAAGGGCAAAATCCAGAGCCCTGAACAAATTTTTATTTCTCAAAGCTAAATATTTGGTGGCTGCTAGGTACTAAGCTGAAAGGTTTGATGCAAAAATATTGTTTTCCAAAACCTCTTTCTTCGAGTTGGTTCTTATTTAGAGAGGGGGAAAAAAGGACATTTTGCCCTCTACCTTTTTATGCAGAAAATAATCTCTGTGATTTCTTATGCTATGCTTATCACAGCATGTCTGGAAAGCTTTATCCAAAATGAAAGTGTGTCTTGTTTTAAAAGCTATTTCCTTCTATTTGAAAATGTTGATGATTTTTGTGCATATTCAGTGTGGCTGGGGAGTTTTTCTGTGTCTCCTGGCAAAGATCAGTGCACTTTGATAATAGGACAAGTGATTTGCTAATTGATGGCAGGGTGATGGGACAGGTTTTGTCTGATCCTGCTCTTTGGCTGCTTTTGGAGTATTTTGGTTTGTTGTTTGTTATTCAGAACTGTGGCTGCAGTGTCACAGAGAAAGAAACCACCCAAAGCAATGCCTGGGCCAGCAGCTGCTGATGGCATCTCTTGTAGAATGCTCACACTGGCCTCGAGTCTTCCCTGTGGTGCACCAAACCAGAGCAGGAAGTCACCAACTTGGACAGCCCCAACAAATAATCAGTCCAGCATTAACAATGAGCAGTCAGACCTTTAAAATCATCAAGTCCAACCATTAACTCAAGGCAGCCAAGTTCACCACTAAACCATGTCTCTAAGCACCACATCATTAATGGAATGAAGCTGGAAATGGGGAGATTCAGGCTGGATGTGAGGAAGAAGTTCTTTACCATGAGAGTGGTGAAGCCCTGGAATGGGTTGTCCAGGGAGGTGGTTGAGGCCCAGTCCCTGGAGGTGTTTAAGACCAGGCTGGACGAGGCTCTGGCCAGCGTGATCTAGTGTAGGGTGTCCCTGCCCATGGCAGGGGGGTTGGAACTAGATGATCCTTGTGGTCCCTTCCAACCCTGACTGATTCTATGATTCTATGATTCTATGATCTCTTTTACATACCTCCAAGGATGGTGACTTTCCCACTTCTCTGGAGGTATTTTCAGGGAAGTGCTTGAAAACCCTTTCAGGGAAGAAATTTTCCGGATGCCCAACCTGAACCTCACCTGGTACAACTTCAGGCCATTTCCTGTTGTCCTGTTACTTGGAAGAAGAGACAGATCCCCGCTGAGTTAGCCACAGAGCAGATATGGCTGATAACAAAATAAACTGTGAGTTGTGTTGAGTGCTGCTGGATGAACGCAGGGGTTGTGAAGATATTCCAGCTGCGTCTGCAGGTAGAGGTTTTGGGTAGAGGTGAGAAGTGTAGTGGCAGTGGTCTTTTGAGGCAGCTGGCCCCAGAGGGCCTGGCTGCCTGGTGGCATGCCTGTAACTTGGAAGAGCAAGTAGACCCAAGACCAAGACCTGGAGAAGAGGAGACTCAAGGGTGACCTTATTGCTCTCTACAACTACCTGAAGGGAGGTTGTAGACAGGCAGAGGTTGGTCTCTTCTCCCAGGCAGCAAGCACCAGAACAAGAGGACACAGTCTCAAGCTGCTCCAGGGGAGGTTTAGGCTGGATGTTAGGAAGAAGTTCTGTACAGAGAGAGTGATTGCTCATTGGAATGGTCTGCCCGTGGAGGTGGTGGAGTCACCATCATTGGAGGTGTTCAGGAGGAGACTTGATGGGGTGCTTGGTGCCATGATCTAGTTGTTTGGGTGGGTTGGATTGGTTGATAGATTGGACGCGATGATCTTGAAGGTCTCTTCCAACCTGGTTTATTGTATTGTATTGAATTGCACTCTTTGTTTGTGAGGGTGCACATACAGCACTGGTGTTATTGCATGACTCAGCTGGCAAGACTTGTGAGGTAGAGGTCTTGCAGAAGGACCTTGGGCTGAATACTTTCTTAAAACCTTCTGAAAACAGACAAATACTGTACCAGTGCCCTGTGCCCTGTTCTGAGTATGCTCCGGGAACTAGGACTTGAAGATGGCTTGTGCTGGGGCTTAGTTTGTGTTCCTTGGATGTGCTTGGATGTCAGGCCAGCTGATTTAGAGCCAGAGCTCTAAAATCAGTGGCTGACCAGTTTTGCTGAAGGTGAGAATAGTGTGAACTATGTAAGAAGACATTTATGAATGCCAACAGATTGCTGATCTTGAGGTATGGGCATGCAGCTTGCTTTCACTTTCCCCACTAGTCTTACAGACATTAAAGAAAAACAATACTTTTCAACTCAAGATAGCACCAGGATCTTTTTTTATGGGATCCTTCAGGCTACTGGTTAGTTCTTCAGTGTCTTGCAAAGGGGGTGCGTGTGTGTGTGAGATACACTTGTTTCGGGTGTCAGTGTGAAACTTCTGATACTGCTGCCTTCTACTCAGAAACCTGTGGTGGCAGCAGGTTTCCTGGGACATCAGGGAATTTATATTGGAAGAAGAGAGGAAATGGGGACATGACTGACTTGTCAGTAAACTTGGCTTGAGCTTTGAGCAAAATGTAAGGCTGACTGGAAAACAACTGTCAGTGCACGAAATAGAGACATCTGTCTGCACTGGTGGGGTGGAAGGGAGGAGAGTCCTTTCTCTAACTTTTAAAAGAAGTGAATAGAATAGAATAGAATAGAATAGAATAGAATAGAATAGAATAGAATAGAATAGAATAGAATAGAATAGAATAGACCAGGTTGGTAGAGACCTTTGAGATCATTGAGTCCAACCTATCATCCAACACCACCTAATCAACTAAACCAGGGCACCAAGCGCCCCATCCAGTCTCTTCCTAAACATCTCCAGTGATGGTGACTGTACCACCTCCCTGGGCAGCACATTCCAATGGCCAATCACTCTCTCTATGAAGAATTTCTTTCTAACATTCAGCCTAAACCTCCCCTGGTGCAACTTGAGACTGTGCCCTCTTGTTCAGGTTCTGGTTGCCTGGGAGAAGTGACCAGCCCCCGCCTGTCTACAACCTCCCTTCAGGTAGTTGTAGAGAGCAATAAGGTCTCCCCTCAGCCTCCTCTTCTCCAGGCTAAGCAACCCCAGCTCCCTCAGCCTCTCTTCATAGGGCTTGTGTTCCAAACCCCTCACCAGCTTTGTTGCCCTTCTCTGGACATGTTCCAGCAAGTCAACACCTTTCCTAAACTGAGGGGCCCAGAACTGGACACAGGACTCAAGCAGAAATGTAACAAGACATAAATGGCAGCCTAGGAGGAGATACCTGGGTACCTGATGGGTCTCACGGGAGCATCCTAAGACACAACTCAGTCTCTTGAGGTCTCTATTACACCCAGAGTAACAGCAAACCAAGAAGTGTCACTCCTTGTAATGCTGGTTCTAGGTGGAATTGTAGACCATGTAGTTGCTGAGGCTTTAGGGAAGGTTATAATAGGTTAGAAGTGACCTAAACCTTAAAAAAAAGAGAGCCTTTTATATAAATATGTATCAATAACATTGCATACACCAAAAGTGCCCAGTTAGACTAAGACCTTAGCCAATGCTTTGTAAAGCCTTTCACTTACTTTTGATGTTAGATGAATACATAATATACTTAATTAAAGTCTAATTAGTGTAAGTAGGCTAAATGTGGCAGGTCAGCAGGCACAGCATAAGCTAAAATACTGTTGGCAATAGTCAACCTGACCAAAAGAAAAAAAGGAAAAGAAAATTCCCTTCTTGAAAATAAGTACCTTTAAGGGACTAGTTTAGACTAGCTGTGTCTGCCCTCAGTGCTGAGATGATTTTTTAATTTCACCCCCTTGGCAATACTGACCAGTTAAGAGCAAAGCCTGTTTCCTCACATCGGGGAAAAAAACCTCAGTTTTCATTCTTCGTGTTTCTACTGCACTGTGCTCTGGAATTTCCCTCAAAACACTTTTCCTGAGTCTTGGCATATGACACAAAGAGGTATGTCTCAGCGTTTGCCGATCTCTTCTTCTCAATAAAGTGCTCCAGTACTGTAGTTAGGCAGCCTAGCTGATTTTATGAAAGTAATCCATGGGTCAGCAATGTGTCCCTGTGGCCACGAGGGCCAGTGGTATCCTGGGATGTATTAAGAGGCGTGTGTTCAGCAGATCGAGGGAGGTTCTCCTCCCCCTCTACTCTGTCCTGTTGAGGCCACACCTGGAACACTGTGTCCAGTTTTGGGCACCCCAGTTCAGGAGGCACTCTCTCTGCTGGAGAGAGTCCAATGGAGAGCTACCAGGATGATTAAGGGACTGGAGCACTGCCCTATGAGGAAAGGCTGAGATCCCTCAGCCTTTTTGTTCTGGAGAAGAGAAGACTGAGAGGGGATTTAATAAATGTTTATAAATATCTGAAGGCTGGGTGTCAAGAGGAAGGGGACAGGCTCTGCACGGTTGCACCTTGTGATAGAACAAGGGGCAATGGATATTAACTACAGCAAACTAGGTTCCACCTCAAGATGAGGAGGAACCTCTTCAGTGTGAGGTTTGCAGAGCACTGGAACAGGCTCCCCAGAGAGGTTGCGCAGTCTCCTTCTCTGGAGACTTTCAGGACCCACCTGGATGCACTCCTGAGCAAACTGTGCTAGATTTTGTGGTCCTTCTCTGGCAGGGGGGTTGAGCTTGATGATCTCTGGAGGTCCCTTCCAACCCCTAACATCCTGTGATCCTGTGACCTGATAATAATTCATTAAAAGGAGTAAGTGAAATTCAGCAGTGTATCACTATTTTTGCTGTTGTTGTTTAGGATGTCCTTCACAGCTAAGGATGATGTTTCCTTGAGTTTGGAATGAAGTTTTTATTTAATGTGGGTATTTCAGCATGCAGATGACTGTGTTGACCTATGACAATCTCTCTTTTTTCTGTCTGTTGCTCACTGGGTCCTGGTAGACAGCGCAACTGAGCCATCAAGGACTGCATCAGTGAGAAACTATGGCTCAGCCCAGCAGCACTGACTAAGAACAGGATCCCAGTCAAGAGTACTTTCTTTCAAGGGCTTTCTTGGACTGGAATGTTAGGATGACTATTTTATCATACCAAGTTAAGCCTTTGTGCATCATCATGCAAACTACCTGGCTGCTCTTTTTAAGTTTGGCTTCAAATTCAGAGTAGTCATGCTGCAGGGCACCTCTGCTTGCTGTTGCACCCCCCCCTTGAGAGGCCACAGGCTGCATCTGCCTGGGAATTCTCTAGCTCATAAGCAGGAGCTAGCTGATACCCAAGATGCGAGATACCAGATATTGACATTGTGGTCCATAGGCTGCTGAGTTCAAGACCCCACTCAGATTCAGGTCCATCAGGAATATGTTTTCCTCTTTCTTGGACCAGGGCTCCACTCTGGCCATGAGACCAAGTGCTGGTAAGTCACAGCATTTTGCAGTCAGCTCTAGCAAAGATTCAGTTTGTTTCTTATTTTATCTGTCTTGATTTGATCATCCCTAAAAATAATCTGCAATGTAAGATACCGCAGTGCTGAATTCCCCAGCTGAGCAAGTGGAACATGTTAAGAGAGTCATAGGAGAGGAGCCAAAATCAAAAGTCAGGCTAAAGTTCAGGACTCTCCTTCAGAGATAGAGAGCAACCACACACAAAAAGCTGTTGTTCTCATGAGACTTTATTAGGCACTGGAAGAGGCAATGCAAGTTTCGGGCTGTACTGCAGGGAGGGAATGTGAAGTGCCCTCTGGGATCATATAATGTCTGGGAAAATCGAGAAGAGTAGGAAGTATTTAGGGCAATGGTCTCAGACACAACAAATTAAATCCTCTGCCCCCAAAAGCCATGTGTCAGACACAGGCTAAAAATTCCAGTGACCAAAGCCTGCTCTTGTGACACGCTAAAGCTTTCGTGTTGAGTCATTATCACTAAGCATAGGCAAGAACTAGGAGTCTTGCAAAGCACATGAATCAGCTACTGAGGGGGAGAGATATGGTTTTGTTTATTTTTTATTAGGGATAATTAGATAAGTCTCAAGTGAAGGGAAATTTGAATAGCCAGAAGTATATAAGTGGATGGATGGTGGGCTGGAAGCCTTTTAAGGTGTTCTTAAACCAATGCACAATAAAGTACTCATGTCATCTGTAGCTACAGCAACATGTATACAGTCATTCAGCTACTTCTTCATAACAATGATGGATGAGTAGTAGTGGGGAAGTGATGACCTGATGCCTGTGATGCTGGAAGGGGCTGAAAGAAAAATGCAGCATGGGAGATAATGTAGAGCCACTAATGCACAAGTTTCTCCAAGAAATCTCCTCTAGCAAGGGAAAGCATAAGCCCTGGTGGATATCAGACCATTCAAAATCAAGTAGGAATGGCTGAAGTCAAACCCTCATCCTGTAGGATGTTGTGGGAGTCTTTCCTTGCTTACATCCAGGTATCACTGGATTTTGTTATCAGGGCTCGTTTGATGTAATTTCTGCGAGCATCAGCTGAAAAGAGCATTTATGCTTATGTCTGATGAGTATCTGGTGAGTGCACTCCAGCCAGTAATTTCCCATATGTCTGCCACCAGCCTTGTCCATTATGAAAGGCCATTACTGCCCAGCAGTTTTATTAGAGAGGGACTCTGCTTTGCTATCCTAATTCTGCTGTGGATCTGCCACCCCCTGCTCTGTGGGTAAGGCTGGTCCTACCAGCAAGATCACCGTGAATGAAGTGCTATTTGCTGTTCCTCAAACCTGAACAAATAGATATTCATAAGCATTGAGAGGGAGAGATGCTCCAGTCCACACAAAATCTTTGTAGCTCCTTTTTTTGTACTCTATCAAGCAGTTCCCTCTCCTTGAAATGTGGAGCCCCAAACTGGACATAGTACACCTGATGAGGCTTCACCAGGGCAGAGTAGTGGGGGAGGAGAACCTCCCTCGACCTGCCAGCCACACAGCAGAGGCTCTTGCCTTGCACAGAGCTGAAGCAGTATGATTAACATCCAAACCTCACTGCCATTAAAATATTAAATGTTCTCCAGTTCAAGAGAAACAAGGAACTGCTGGAAAGAGTCCAGCCAAGAGCTGCAAAGACAAGAGGACTGGAGCATCTCTCAATGAGGAAAGGCTGAGAGACCTGAGGCTGTTTATCCTGAGAAGAGGGGATCTTAGCAATGCTTCTCAGTACCTAAAGGGTGGGTGTCAAGAGGATGGAGACAGATTCTCCATCCCAGAAACAGGACAAGGGGCTGTGGGCACAAATTGGAACACAGGAGGTCCTATTTGAAAAAACGCCTTTGAGGGTGACAAAGCACTGGAACAGACTGCCTAGAGAGGCTGTTGGGTCTCTTTCTCTGGGGAGACTCCAAATCTGCCTCAAAGGGACCCTGTGCAGCCTGCTCTGGGTGAACTAGCTTTAACAGGGGTATTGGACTAGATGGTCACCAGAGATTCCTTCCAACCTGCAACATTCTGTGATGCTGTGAAACTTACTTTCCCACATCTAGGAGGGTGGAGGTATTTTCAGTGGTCTGGTCAGTTGCTTCCATTTCCTACCCAGCCATCACCTCCTCTTTCCCTTTGGACAAATGAATTTTAAATTTAATTATTTATTGAAAATAGAGCAGTTTTGACAACAGGGAAAAGTGCATCCTTCTTGGCAGTGTGCCTGGCACATGGCCAAGATGAGACATTTTCTGTGCACACAGACTGATGTTCATTTATTACTGCTTATTATTGTCACCTGCCTCAAACCCAGATGTGTGAGTGCTTTTTTAAAATGAGCTGTGCAGTCTCCTGATTTCTAAGTGTCTTCTGCTAACTCTTCTTCCACCCATTGTGAAATGGGGTTTGCCAACAGGGCTATCATCTGAAAGTGGCCTCCCCATCAGCAGAGCAGGACACAAGGTCACTTGTTTTTTAATCATGTGCTGAAAGGAGGAGAAAAGCCCGGTGCAAGCCTTGCAAATCCACCCAGGGGGTTGGATTGCCTTTGAAACTGCTTGAAAATTCAAAGTGGGAAGCCAAATCAATGGTATGGAATCTGCTGGAACAACAGGAGCAAAAGAGATTTCATCTGAAAAACAGCACACTGTTATGACTTTTAATTTGCCTTAAGTGCTTTTCTTTTGGATGAAATCAATTTGATATATATCTGCAAAGGAGTTCAGTCCAAATTCTTACACACAACACTTGTGTTTCACTTGAGACAGCAGTGTGCTCAGGCAGCCAAGAAGGCCAACAGCATCCTGGCCTGGATCAGGAATACTATGGTCAGCAGGACTAGGGAAGTGCTTGTCTCCCTGTCCTCAGCATGGGTGAGGCTGCACATTGAATACTGGGTTCAGCTTTGGGCCCCTTACTACACGAAGGACATTGAGTTCCTGGAGTGTGTCAAGGGCAACAAAGCCTGTGAAGAGTCTAGAGAGCAAGCCTTATGAGTAATGCCTGAGGGAAGTGGCATTGTTTAGTCTAGAGAAGAGGAGGCTGAGGGGAGACCTTAATGCTTTCTACAACTCCCTGAAAGGAGGTTGTAGTGAGGTGGGGGTCGGTCTCTTCTCCTAGTATCAGGTGACGGAAAGAGAGGAAATGGCCTGAAATTGTGTCAGGGGAGGTTTAGATTGGATATTAGGTAAAATTTCTGTATTGAAAGTGTGGTCAGGCACTGGAAGAGGTTTCCCAGGCAGGTGATGGAGTCACTATCCCTGCAAGTGTTCGAGAAACCTGTGGACATGGCAGTTTAGGACATTGTTTAATGGTCATGGTGGTAGGTTGACAGTTGGACCCAATGGTATTAGAGATGCTTCCCAGCAGAACAGTTCAATGATTCTGTCATTCACATCAGTTTACACCCTCCCAAATGTGGAAAAGGTAACTTGCTCTTTTCTTGTAATTTGTGTCCTGCTGCTCACTGATGGCTTTAATGTCTTGGTGAAAATCAAGGACAACTTAGTTGAAGAAGGAAAAGGAAATCAGCAATTTTCGTTTCTGTGAACCACCACAAACAAGGGCACAGTTTAGTGCTGGTGATGTCAGGGTGAGGCTGGTCCTTCCTGGGTGCTTTGGAACAATTAGCAAGTGAAAATCATATCACACATCAATTGGGATTTCCACTGCCAGCCCTGAGGAGCCCACAGAGAGGTGTGAAATGATGCATCCTACTTGTTCTCCTAGCTGGGTTGAACCTCTAGCTAGAAACATATTTTTGATCAGGCTCAGCAGATGAGAGTGAGGTTGTGTAAGGTAGCAGATACCGAGTGAGAAAGCTTCTTTTAAAAGATGCTCATTTGGAACTGGTATGCTGCCCAAGGAGGCTGAAGGGCATGCACAGTCTCCACTTGCAGATGACTACGTGGTACCCAGGAGCCTTCTGAATGTCCCACACGCAGGTGAAGCCTAAGTGTAGCTTGCACTTCTGCTTCACATTTTGAACTGTTGTAGATTCCAAACCTCCTCTTTATATCTTGAGCTCAGAGGTTTTTGGTCATGGTGGCTGGGATGCTGAGTGATGTAGCACAACACACCACAGAGGCAGAGTGACATGGCTCAGTCGGGAGAAATAATGAGTTGGATTGTTCATCTTTCTGGATGGCACTATGACGTGTTTCTGGTCTGAATGCATCTCCTTGTGTATCTTGCTTTCTGTAATTTGACCCTGGCTTTCTGTAGTGCCAACAGCAAAGACACTTGCATGATGTAGCAGAGCTATTCTGGTTGATAAAGTGCTTGATGCCCTATACAGCATAGTTACTTTCCATATACAGCCCGTACCTATTTTTTACTGTATCGTTTAAAGGTTAGTAGTAGCCTTATGCTCTTTTATGAGGCCATAATCAGACTCCCAAGTGGATAAACTGTGAAAGCAGAGGAAAACATATTGCAGCTGGTATTGCTGTTCTTAAATAAGGTTAAAGGCAGTTGGCTTACAACTGAAGGGCACTTGGTATGAAGGGAAATGGTTGTTTTTACCCTGGCTCTGGCAGATCTTAGAACTGAGAAATTTGGTCTGTTGTTAAAACCAGTCATCTGAGTAGACACTGCACTTTCTGAAATGGCTTAATTGGAAAGTGGGGCTTTTTCCCTGGTAAACATTTTACAACTGAAAAAATACAAATCCAAAATGCAGAACACTGTTTTGCAGTTCATCCCAGAATGTGCCACTTTGTTGCTGCAGGGCTTTGATTGTCTTCTTCACAGTCAGCCATCACTCCTGTGTTGTCACTGGGGCTGTGTCAGACCCCTACTCTAGGGAGTCGTAGTAGGATGATCCAGAATCAGCAAGTGCAGGCAACAGTTTTCAGAACCTTGTACCTTTGTTTAGTGTCACTATATTAAAGGGAAGAATTCTATCAGCAGCCTCATATTAGATGAAAGCAATGTGGTGCTAGATGAAGACAGATGGTACTTGTACACATGGCATCAGGGCATGAAACTAATGAAAACAGTACTCAAAGTGGGCACTGAACTGGCTGAATGGCAAAAAGTAGATGATGTGCACAGGGGAGAAAGCTAAGTCTGTCTGGAGGGAAGATGGAACCACAGGTTTCAAAGAAGGAAGAATTTGCTCTCAAATACCAGGCCCAGGAGAGGGCAACAGAAAAACAAATGCAGGCAGCAAAACCAGTGCTTAGTGCATTGGTCCTCAAATGCAGTACTTCTAAACACGATGGTCTTGAAGGTATTTTCCAATCAAAATGACTCGATGATCCTATACATTCAACACAGCCTTTAAGCTGAGTCTATATAGTTTTATGGTCTGCAGCATGTCACCTGTCTGGAGCCTTGCAGACATGGGCTGGGGCGTGGTTTGGAGTTTAGGGGTGCTGGGCTTTTTCTTTTTCTTTTTTTTTTTTTTTTTAAATCTTCCTTCTTATATGGAGGAAGGGTGAACCCACAGGGATTCACAGCTGGAGGGAAGAATGAATCCACAGGAGCTCCTTGGATGGGGAAGGGGGTGAGGAAATGAGAGCAGCCACAGACAAGACAAGAGAATGAGCTTGAGGCAAAACATGAAAAAGAATATTCAAGAATGACAGCGAAAAAAATCACACCAGTTGCTGCCCAGAGAGGAGAGAGCTGTTGGGGAATGCATCATCTGATATGTGCCATCATAAATGTCTGGAAGGCACTGGTGTTATCCATCAACTGTCCCATGCCTGCTGCAGTCAGGTGCCCAGCCTGGTGAGGGATGCAGCCCTAGGGCTGGAAGGACCTCTTGCCCCCTGGATAGGACCCTGGCTCCTGATGTCTGCACTGGAGTGAGCCTGGCTTTCATTCTGGGGAAAGAAGCAGCTCTGGCTGAGGACCATTAACACAGCATAGCTGTTCTTCCTGCTCATAGGGGAAAGCTGCATCCAAGAGAGATGCAGAGCTGTGGGATGCAGTCATGCTGGCCCCTTTGCCCGCTGTCGTCTATCTAGGGTGGTTGCCAAGGGCTGTGCCAGGTAGTAAAGACTGTGCTGGCAGATGGCACTCCAGAGTAGGCAACAATGGCTTACCTACCTCCAGTTGTGGTCCAGCACTTCTGCTGGATGTGTTGAGTTGGACAGCAGTCAGGACCTTTTCATAAAGATAATGTAGGTGTCTCTGAGAGCCAATGTACCCTGCAGTGAGCTGTGCCCTGCCAAGCTCCTCTGAAACCTGCTTGTCTGGGGGCAGAGCCAGGGGGAAAGAGCAATGCAGGGTTGGTGCTGTGGAAATCTCAGCACTTCATTTGAGTTCAGAAATTAAGGTCTGCAACAAGCCCAAGCCAGAATAGGAGCAGCATTGATTAAAAGAAAATGAAGACATAAAGGAAAAATAGCCTTCTCTTTGAAAACAGTCAAAGCAGCTTGGAGTGCTCTGGTTTGAGGATGACTTTCCCTCTCTTCCAAATGAAAATTCTGAACTGTGCTTGCCATATTTGAGTTTTGCTCCTTTTTTATCCTCCCAAAAAGTGTGTTAATAAGCATTTCTTTATAGCTAGCAAGCTGCTTCCAGATGTGTTTATCCTGAATGTACTTATGGGTTCGTGTGTGCCACTTAGGCATAATGAGCTCAAGAGGGAGCTTGCTGTGTACCCTGTTCAGAAGATACACTGATCCAGTGCTCTCAGATACTCCTGGCTGCTGCAAGATGGGCTTGAGGCAGCTTTGAGCTAAGTGCTGTAAAAACATCCAGGAAATGTCCATTCCTGCCCTAGGCTCTGCCCTCATCTCTCAAATGTGCACCCCATAAATACAGCCAAATCAATCTGGGTACAGGGTGGAGAGAGCTGCTGTTGGAACCTTGTGAGTCTGAATGCCTTCAGTGTTTGCATTTCAGTCCTCAGTGTTAAAGTGCATGAATAGAGGGCTTTGCATTTAATAATTTATCATTCAGTCCAAGAAATACACTAATACCTTCATCAGAATTACATACATCGTTCAAAACACAAAAGCACAAATCCCTGTGGAACAGGCAGACATTAAGGGCTTCTATTCTCCCTACCTTCTGAATAGCAGTCAATAATCAGCAAGAGGAATACAATTTTCTCCTAAACAAATGTTTCACTCTTGTGTCTGTGTCAATATATATGATTTATTTTTTTAATTATTTTTTTTTTAAAGCAGGCCAAGGAAAGAAAGGAAAAGTTTAAGTGTCTGAGGTGTGGTGAAGCATTTTACTTTATCCCCTGGCATTGCAAAGTGCCAGCTGTTTTTCCCCACTGCCTCACAGGAATGGGGGGATAAGAGCAGGAAGTGTAAGGATTTGGGATTGTCAAACCTGGACTGGGGGAGGAATTTCATTTCAGCCGTTCTGTGACATGGGACCTCTGGTCCTGTTGGAGATCTGGTGGCAAGGCAGTGAAATAAGGGCGTCCAGTGAGATAAACCAATCTCAGCCCAAGAGATCACACGTGAATGTTCCTCTGGGATGTAAAGAAGTAGTGGAGAAGCTTCTATGTGTGCAGCAGAAGATGAGTTTGGGTGCCACCTGAAGAACTTAAGGCTTGGTTCACTGAAACATTTTTGGGACCATGTCATCATGAATCCTGCATGAATCCTTCCTCAGATCCTTCCAGCTGCTGCAGCTGGGCTCAGAGGAAGCTGGTCAAGCCATGATTCACACTGCTGTGAAGGACCCCTGAGATCGGGTACTAGGGTTAGGCTCAGTGACCTGAGCGATGTACATTCCTCCAGCCAGAGCCCCAAGGTGCCCCAGCATGGTTTCCAGGAGGAATCTGGCCAGCAGAGTTCACCCTACAGTGCATGGCACAGAAGCAAGAAAAAAACAACCTACTGAGGAGTGTTCATGGATTTGCCAGTGCTGCTGTAGCCAAAATACATTCTGGAAAGTATGGCACACACCCATAATTCATTTAGCACAGCCCCAGGCTAAGAAGAAAACAGGAACTGCCCTTCTGAAACCCAGTCATGGACCTTCTCCTCCAGTCTCCTGTTGCTGATAAAGCCCGACTTCATAAGCCACAGGGGAAGTCATAAAACTGGTGTCATGCTCCCGGCGCTTGGGCCAAAAGCAGTTGAAAGTCACTGGAGAGGCTCTCATTGACTTGAGGGAGCTGTGAAGTTGGAGCTTGTGCCGTTAAACCTCTAGGAAAAATCTAGGAAAAGGAAAATGTGTGGGAGTAGGACTGCAAGTTCCCACTCAAACTGTTTGTTCCCTTATTTTTAATCTCCAGCATCATTAGATATGGTCCCTCTGGAGGTGCTGCCAGACCATTTTGTACCTCCATCCCTGAATACCAGGCACCCTCTTCCTGGTGGAAAGTGGGAAACTTGGGGTTTATTGCACTTTTTACCCATACCAAAGTCTACTTAATGTCTGATTTGCTGCCCTTTTTGTTGTTTGTTTTGTTTGTTTGTTTTTGGTGGGGGACACACACTTTTGGTCCCACAAACACCTCTAGGGCAGATCAATACATCTGCCAGGCTACCAGTTGGTTGTGACTTCAGAGCCTGTGAGATCCAAGGAGACCTCTCTCGTTCAGTTTGCAAATCACTTCCCAGTTTCAGCTCAAATGGCAGGAGTGTTAGAGAATATTATTGATAAACAATAGACGTCTAGTGGAGACACTGATTATTTTCCTGGTACAAAAGGCTGCTGTATCCTATGTGATAATTCCCCTTTCTTTTCCTCCTTGCTGGCTTTGTGTTTTTGTGATTTATTTGCGGGCTGGCAAGTGTCCACAGCCCTGCAGGAAATGGATGTCTGCTATTGTGTTTAGGGGGCTATATAAACGTGTAATTTTCCCACTACATTAATTGTAGACGTTTCTCCCTCACTGGAGCAGCTCCATGTTTTTTCTTCCCTTCTGGTTTGGAGAGAGATTCTCCCCACACCCCCAGCCCACGTTGTGAGTATTTATAGGGAGCCCCAGCTGACATCTTCAGCTGAGCTGAGGGAAAGTTAAAGAGTTGGTCGTTCCTGATTGCCAGCTTGGCCTGGTCACAAATCGTGTAGAGGGGAAACTCACTGAATATTTTAACCTGGAGTAGCTCCAGAACAGCAGCATAGCCAGGTTTGCTCCGACCATTCTTCTTGCTGACACTTTCCTCCAAAATAAAAGTGGTTTGTCCTAAGAAAACAACTTGTTACAGCTGTAGAGCAAGATACTTTGGAATAGCTATGCTACTTAATTCCTGACTCTTGGAGACAGACCTGGCTGAACTTGGAGCAAAGAAATGAAACCCAAGGCAAAATTCAGTGTGGTTTTGTCAGGCTTTGACCAGGAAAAGGCTGGAAGGAGATGTTACAGTGATATATATTGTCCCAGCTCTGTGCTTCTTTGGCTCTACTCTTTTCACCAGGTCTGGTCATGCAGCCTTCAACCTGAATGGACTGGAAAAGGTCCTTTTTTTGTTTCTTTCTTATGAAAATGTGACTAAACTGAGCAACTCCTCATCGGGAAACGCGCACGTGCAAAATGCCCTGCTCCAAAGAAGGCATTTGAAACAGGGATTGTGTCAAACCACCTGTTTGACTGAAGTGCAGATTTTGTCCTGTACAAGGCCACCACAGTGCTTGGTTGGATTTGCAGCTCCTGCTTCCCATCCCACCAAACCCTTCTCAAGGCTCCTGAGCAGGATACTGTCTCCCATGGTTGTGTTTTTGGACAGCACTGTATCCATGTGGATTGCTGCTCTCCTGTAGTGAGTGAAGCGCTCTCACTTTATTTACATGATAGAATTGTGCGTGCCCTGAGATGCTAAGGAAGCCCCCGACATAGTGAGTTTGGCTCGTGGTGTCTCTCAATTGCTTCTGGCACATGGAGTGTTAAAGTCTCCTGAAGGAAAAAGCATCTTAGAAATACAAATGCACACAATGCAGACTGGGACAGGTAGAAGCAAACATCTGCATTTATTGTAGAGGGCATGGCCGGCCAATAAGATGGCTTAATATTGAATCATATTTGTTCTTTCTTGAGCTGTAACTCCTGGAAATAAGAATCTGGCCAAAATTGTACCAGAAAGTGCTATGGCTCTGAGTGGACTCTTCTTCAGGAGAACAGCACTTTTGAGCAACCTGAGGATCTCTCCAGATACACCTGGAGAGTACAGACACACCAGATACACCTGTCATTGAAGGGGTCATATGATTTCTAGCAGGCTGGATGTACTTGCGTGTCCTTTGGCTTGTGATGTGGGCTCCCCATAGACTCCTAATGAAACACAAATCCTGCTGTGATTTTCTCAGTTTTTGCCTGCCAGAAGTGGAGGAGATGTTAATCAGACAGGGTATGTTGGCAAGGACAGAGCAGGTCAGACTTACTACAAACATACAGGCTGTGCTTCCTGAGACCATCCCTGAGTCTCCTATGGAGGGTTTGCAGAGCTGATGTGTTGGGCCAGATATGGACACACTCACTTTTTGCAAGCTGGAGACTAAGAGCCAAAAGGAGGAGTGGGGGAAGCCAAAGCAATGGGAGATGGCTCTGATTTAAAATTGCTCTCCCTCTTTGACAGCCACATTGCACAGCACCCCAGGAGGACAGTTAAAAGTTGCTTCCTGCCTCTCCTGCTGCTGGCATATGGAGCTGCACTGGAATGGATGCAGTGAGTCGCGCTGCAGGGGCTGGGGGTGTCAGGCAGAGCTCAGCTACTTTTGGGTAGCCAGCAGCAGGACAAGGGAGCTGTGGTGACTCCAGTGATGCTGTGCAGGTAAGCCAGTGCAGTTGAGCAGCCACAACTTACTGATCTGCAAGAAATTCCAGAGTGAGACTGAACCATCATTTCATTCCCTCACCATGAGACTGAGAAGATTGAGGACCATGTCCACTGCGTCCAGCCCATAGGAGTAGGGGGATGTAAGACCATAAGAGGGACATAAGATGCCATAAGATCAGGGAGGTCTGCAAGGCAGAAACTTGAGCCAGCTTGATGGTATGAGACCTGAAAGAAGATGAGGTTTTGTGATGGCTGGACGTTCTGGAATGCAGTTTTCTGGGGGAGCTGTGTCCACATTCTGTCTGGAGCCATTACTTGGATATGCTGGTGCACTGGCCCTGCTGGGATGTGTCTTCATGTTCTCTTGAGGACTGGGAATGTGCTGCCAACACAGTTTCTTCCAGTGGTCACAGCTGAGCATATGAGGTAAATCTGGTGAGATCCATATCAAAATTAAGAGGTTTGTGTTTATTCTGCCTCGCTCCTGTAAATCTTGAGCATTTTTCATTCTCTCTCTTGCATTCAAGTGTTAGACTACAGCTGCCATACTGTCCACTTGTTGGCCATGTTGTTTTTCATTCAGTCTGTGGAGATGTGTGGGTGAGTCTGTACCTGCAACAACCAAGAGGTTGCTGTTGCATACACACGTGGCCTGGCCTCAGCGAGTGATGGAAATCCTCCTGGGGAGGGAAGGATGCTCTCACTAAATCTTTTATTATCTTCACTTAATCTCTTTTGAGAAATACACCAGGAGGAAAAGGTCCCAAAAGGGAATGTTGCAGTGCCTAGCAGCAGGGGTATCAGGGCTTTTCTTTTTAACAGAAGTCAGCACAAGAAATTCTCTTTACTTCCAGCATGAATATGTGGCCACTGATGAAGTGGGACACTGAAGTATCCTAAGTAGCTAAGCTTTGTCCATGATACTTCATAAAATCATGGAGTCATTTAGGTTGGAAAAGACTTTAAGACCACCTAGTCCACCTATAAACTTAACACTGTCCAGCTCACCACTAAAACATATCCTTAAGTGCCAAATCTATGTGTGTTTTTAATACCTCCATGGATGGTGACTCCACCACTTCCCTGAACAGCTTGTTTCAATGCTTCATGATTTCTGCCACTGCTGCCCTGTAGGGTACTGTATGCAGCTGATGCTAAGAAGTGGCTGTGACTTGTTGTTTGTGTGAGAGGATAGGGGATGAAGGGTCGGAAGTTGAGCTGAAGTCCCAGAATCGGTTGGAAGTTGAGCTGAAGTCCCAGAATCATAGAGGCATTTAGGTTGGAAAAGACTTTCAAGATCATCTAATCCCTTTAAGGGCTCTCATTTTCACCTATCAGGACTCTCAGCACTGCCAGCAGTTCTCCTTTCCCAGAACATTGGTGAAATTTGGGCAAGGAGAGCAGGTTGGGCTGTTGCCTGCTTGCCCATCCTTCCTGAGGTGATGTCCCTCAGCTTTATTTTTGTTTCAAGCAGCCAGAGGCAGGAGCATAGGAGGCAAATAGTGACTCTTGCAGGAAGCACTTCATGATATTCCCTGCACATCAAAACACAATGTGGGGTTGAATCTGAGTGCCAAAAGCTAAGCAGCAGGTGAGGCTGGGTTAACAGCCTGGGCACAGCAGTTTCTAAAGCAATGCCTGGGGAGCTCTAAACACAAACACCATTAGCAATAACAGGATCTGTGCACTTACTCCTTGCCCTGCTCTAAAAGCTCCAGCCCCCAGCAGCAAGCATACTCCATTTTATCTGCTTGGTCCAGCTCAGTCCTTAGCATCCAAGCCCAGCCTGAGGAGCTAGACCACCTCCAGTCATATGAGTGTTCAGTTTAAATCTCATCCATGCCCCTTTCTGGTTTTGCCAGTTTGGGAGAATATTTACCATCAAAGCCTTTCCTTTCACACGTCACAAGGGTGGGGATTTACTTGTGCTGTGTAAGTGCCACAAATTTACTGCCCATGTCAGCAACAAGGAGGTGCTGCTGTGACACTGATCCAGGCATCAGCTTCTACCAGCATGGCCTTCACATCCATCTGAACAACTGAGCATTGCAGGGGGAAAGGATACAAAGCTGGAATAAATGTGAGCCAGAGCTGAGATACAATATTGGGAAGTAAGTGTGCTCTGCTTCCAGAGAGCCAAGGAGGCTGCAGAGAGCTGCTGAGCAGAAATTGCAGTGGGACAGCATAGGTGACAGAGGGAGTCAGAGAAATATCTATTATTTATATACCCTCTGCAGAAGCTCATGGTGAGTTGGGATTGGCCAGGAACTGGGTCAGGATGAAGCAAACAAAACCTGAAGCCCTTGAGCAAGGGCCCCTTTGAAGCCTGTGCTTATGCTCCTACATGCTTTCCAGCTGCAGCACCCTCCAGCCAGGCTCTCAGCAGACACAGTAGTGGGGCAGGACCAGCCTTATCCAGTGTATTTAGCAAATCCAGCTGTTGGATGGGAGAGGTGTTCCCTTGCTACAAGCCAAACAGGTGACAAAGCTGATGTGTTCACCGTGGGTAGGAGATACAATAAGCCAAGAGAGCCCCTGCTGCTTGCTGTTTTTCACTACCTAGGTTTCCCTGCATGCCCAGTGGGAGAGGTGAATTCACCCTTTAGGCAAGATCTGGTGCTCAAGTGTGCACAACGAAGGTGTTCAGTTTTACAGGATGAATGGGCATGTGAGCTCACAGAGAGGGCCTGTGGACTCAGCATGGCATTGGCAAGCTCTCCAACAAGGCAAGTGATAGTCTTAATGAGTGTTTAGTCACGCTGTATTTTCCCAGAGAAGGCAATGTCTCAGAAGGTCTGAGGTTCATCAGGGCTGCTCTACTGGGTCTTAGCAAGGGCTAGCTATCCCTGGGGTTCATCTTCAAGCTTTGTCTGTGCAGGTGACATGATTCAGCCCCTAAGCACTGCTTGACAAGCTACATTTGCTGGAACAACAGCTACATCTGCACTTGTAGAAGTATGGGCTTGGTGGATGTGTGCTTACTAGGCACCATAAGCTGCCTTGAGTGTCTGCAGCTAGAAGCTCAAGTGTTAGGCTGTATAGCAACCCAGGTTTTATGCCAAATGCCATTGTCTTCAATGTTATTTCAACCTGCAGTAAAATTGCTTACTGATTCAGAACATGTGAGTTCCCTGGACAGGCAAATTTGCCCATGGAGATTGCAATGTAGCCCAAGCCCCCCTTTTCTATACAGATACCCAAATGTGCATGCAACAAGACCTTGCTTTGAGAAAGCACTGAGAAAACTCCAATTATTACAGTCAGTTGGAAGGACCTCTGAAACCTACGAGTTGCAGGAAACTGAGGCAGAGCACATGCTGTTAGAGAAGTGTTGGCACTGCTGCAAACCACTGAAGGTAATCCCACAAATGCACAATGGAAGATTTCTTGATTTCTTCCAAGGCTGCTGTTACCAGCCATGAAACAGGGAAAAATAGTGTACTGGATTGACTTAGGTTCCCATCAGGTCTGGCAATCTGTTTTTCCCTAAGGGGGGGGAGGGGGAGGAAAAGAACATTCACACACACTGCTACAACAATGTGAAGTATTTTCCTCTTCAAGAGCCCTTCCTCACTATCCAATGCCTTGCTTTAAAGAATGGTGCATGAGTCAAGCAGAGCTGTACATCATCAGAAAGCATGCAGCACTCAAGCCACAACGTTCAAGGATTCCTAGAAGGCAGTGCTGCATGGGGAGAGATAAAAGAGGGGACTCTGCAGCAGGCATACAGCTGATCCTCCCATCCAGAGAAGTGGGGCTTGGAAACAGCACTGGGGGTTTGCAGTCTAGCAATGCATGCCTTCCACTGAGAGCAAGAAATGTCAAGGAGAATTAGTGAGATGACTGGAGACTTAGACTGCAATGGGAAGCAACTGCTGTTCGTAAGCAGGCTGTGACTACTCAGCCTTGCTAATCAGATTTCAGAAGATGCTCAGCTGGCTCATGCTGTAGGGTGCTCGTTGCATGTTTTGTTTAGAATGCTGTGCTGGGTGTGTGTGTGTGTCTGTCTGTATTTCAGTGAGGAAGGAGAAGGGTCCTTTGAGGGGAGTCTGATTTAGTGCCCAGAGACCTGGTTGTGTCAGTGGAGGGGAGAAAAAGGCCATTTGGAAACTTCAGCATCTCAGGCATGGCTCTGATACCTGCTCTGTGGGTTCTTTAGAGCATGAAAAGCAGGCTGAGATGCTTCTCTGAGGTTACCAAACTCAGTCTTACCCAAACAGATCTGCTGGCAGGGGGTGATCTGACAATCTGCCCAACAACCTGGGCAGCTGCAACCTGCTCTGATGGGGGAGTCATGGTAGCATGGCCACACTGCACCTTGGCATGTCAGTGCCAGGAGGAAAAGCAACAGCACCCAGTCCTGCTGTGCCAGATTCATTACTGCTCGGCTAGTCCAGCTTGCTGCAGCCCCTTCTGCTTTTGAGCTGAGGCACTGGTGAGCATGGATCAATGTTTGAGCCAAGGGAAATGGGGATGATCCTTTGCACTTGATCAAGGTTTCAATTAGTAAAGGGTCGTGTGATTTTTGCATGATTTGCTTGATACCCACAAAGCATGAAAGTTTACTTCCATTTCCCAGCGCTCTATTAAAGCCGCTTCCGTTAGCGCTGCCTGTGCTCTCGACTGTGCTGTATATGGCATTTCTATTTTTAGAAAGCAGGGTTGCCATGACAACCCACTGCATTTATTTTATTTTTTTTTTTTTTGTTAAATATAGCAGCTGTTGCAGGGAGCTCTTGTCCTTCTCCATGTAAAGGCTGTGTTTTTGCCCTCTGACAGAGCTCAGGGTATTAAATGCAGATGAGAAAGGATGATTAAATAAATGGAAGCCCAGAAGAAACCATGGATCTGTAATTACTCAGAGGGGTTTTGACTGAAGCCCTGCCTGCCTGCTGCTTCAAAAGCAGCCCTTCAGCACCAGAAATGGTGTGGGGACAGGGATGTAGAGCTTTTCATTGTGGGCTGGGCAGTCCAAGAGATCACCCATCCCTTCTCTCTTGACAGATGGGGTGCTCACTTTCTAGATACCCAGTCTCCATTGCCTTTTGTCTGTTCTGGTCTCTGCCCCTTCCAGGAGGTAGGATGGTCCTGGCTGTGCTTTCCAGGACTTGTTCCATCTGGGAGAAGACACGGGGATACCAAATAGGTTTTGCCACCAGAACATCCCTGTGGGAAGGAAGGGAGCCTGTTTTGGAAAGAGCAAATTCTAACTCCTACTCACTCTTAAGGAAATTGAAGAAGAGGGTTGTGCTGCAGGGTTAAGGTCTAGAGCTACAACTTCTGTTGGGTGATGGAAACCTCACTGACAGAAGTGCTGAAGTACAGGCACAGGTCCCATCTCCAGGGCTTGCTCGGGGGTGCAGCATGAGAGTTCTGCAGGACAGTGCTTCACTGTCGCAGTAGGGTGCAGCGCAGCACCCACAGCGATGGGGATGGAATTCAAGCAGGGGGTAGGGAGCTGCCAGGTCAAGAGCTCCTGCCTGCAGCAGCAAGCCCATGAGACTGATGACTGCCTTCACTGCAGCTCACATTCGTTGCTCTCCTCCTCGTGTGGCTGCAGGGGGTTGGTTAATCGACCTCCTCTTCTTACTGGCTGGCGATACTTATTAGGGTAGCGAAGCTGACCCTTATCTCATCTATTGGAGTTACTTGTTAAGCCATCAACAGGTGGCTCCCATTTCATCTCTCCTTGCAGTTTCTCATCTTCAATCATTCAATCCGGGGGACACAGTCCCCCACACTTCACCCCAAATCAGTAATGTGCCCAAGCTTTAGTGTTTGATGGGAAATAAACTCACCCTGTTGCTTATTTTTTAATAAGAAATTGTTTGGCTTTGCCACTTCTTTACCAGACCCCTGTGTGGTGCAAACACATCCTCTCAGAGGGCTGGTTTACATCTCCTGGGTAAAGGGAGAAGAAGAAGGAGTTAGTTCCTTTTTCTGGTTGGCACTTTGCCTTCCCCTTTCACTGGGAGCTTCCAAACCCTGCAAGCTCCAAGGAGCACTTGTGAGCCTCTGTCAGCACAACCTCTGCTTTGCATTTCCATTTCAGTTTGCTTTGTGCCCAGGTGGCTGCAGCAATAGCTCTGTGCACAGGGTGGGGAGCATCATCACATGGGCCAAGGGCAATATGTCATCTGGGAGATTAAGATCTTTTATTAATTAACTGCTTTTTGCCTCATTAAAAGAAAAAAGAAACCTAGTGAACAGTAGATACACAGCAGGGCTGAGGCTCTTTGGAAGTTTCTTTTTAAAAGTGGATGCAGCAACAAACAAACAAAGAACCAGAGTTAAAACAACTTGATTTTAAAATATCCATGGAGGTCACTGTGACCAAGACTTTGAACAGGAATAACATCTCTCTGGGGTTCTTATCTGTTCCCTGAGCTGTCGTGAGTTGCATCTATTGCTGGAGACGTTATTACTTTTCTGAATTTAATAGCACAAATGTTACTTATGCAAGCAGAGTGCTGCAGGGGAAGGGTTCTCCTCTCACATGCTGCAGAGCTGCCTCTGCAGACATTGAGGGCTTGAGCTGGCCTTTCTGCCTGCTCCCTGCACCCTCCAGGCCCTTCACCCCATGTGTGGCCCCACTCTTCAACCAGCTGTACAAGAACATTTTGGGACGTGGGAGGATTTTGAAGAGTCATGGATTTAGAAGGCAATGAGATGGAGTCAGATACTGGCTATGCTGTCCACTGCTAGAGCCTGTCCTGGTCCCTCTGCAGAGCTGGAGCCTGTTTCTACACATGCTAGAGCATATTTTTTTCCTAGCAAAGGGCATAAATATAAGGGTCCTTGCTGTGGAAGTGCTGCCTGTAGCAAAGGAAGGAAAGACTGCCACATCAGATTTGAAGATTTCCTTGGATCCCTCAGGAAATATGTTGTCAGACATTTCTGGTCCAGAAAATGTAGCTCACAGCTGGGAGGGAGGTTTAGGGCAATCATGTCACTTTAGTTTTAATCCAGCACAAGGTGAAGGGAGGACTGTGGAGTGAGAACAGTTACAAAATAGGTGATTACAGATGCATCCAAAGCATGGCCTCTGTGTCTTCAGGCTCCTCCAGCTGCAATGTTCACCTTGCAGCCATGGCTGGCAGGACCTGGTACATACGTTATTCCCTCTCCCCACTCTGGCTCTGCTTAACTGCATCTCTGAATGTGCACATCTCCAAAGGCGATGTCAAGCCTCCAGCAACACCAGGAAGCTTCGGTGAATCCCAGTACCAAGCAGTTAGACCTCAGGGGCTTTGACTAAAAGGCACATCCTTCAGAGTACCCTTTTGGAAGGGCCTTCTCTGACAGCATGGACAGCCACGCCAAAGACCACTTGAGGGTGAGGACAAAGCTCCTTTGAGTCCTTTTGCCATGCTTGCCCAAACCTCAGTGTCCCAGGACTTCCCACAGGAATACATCTTCCCACTGCACTTTTATGGGCTCCTTGTAGAGGCTGCCCTTGCCTTGTGACCAGTCTCTGGTCTAGAAGAGACGATGCCTCCCTTTCCTTATGTGAAACATCAGCGCTTCTGAAACAGAAGAGCTGCTGCCAGTGTACAGGAGAAGCCCAGGGTTGTGGAAAGAGTGGATATGGGTGGTGCAGGGAAAAAGTAATGCTGATGCTCTGCAACAGAAGCTCAGTAGCATGAGAAGCCCAGGTAAAGCTGCCAGCCAAGCAATGCAGGATGTTTTGTCCTTGCAGCAACTTCCCCATCACAGTACTTCCTGTAGGTAAGATATTGTGCCATGCTCTAGCGGTTAATCCTGCCAAATTGCCCAGGAAGTGACAGACACTCCCTGACCACATCAGCCAGCATCCTGCCTCAGCTGCCAAGCAGGGTTGTGGGTGATGGTGTGCAGGTCACAGGCTCCATTCTTTCTCCTTGGTGGGTGCACGTGCCTCGCTGGTCTAGCCCATGGCACATTGGTCATCTGACTAACTTCACTCTGTGGAAAAACCTTCTGCTGGTGCCAGAGGCAGAGTTTTGCCAGGAATGTGTAATTATTAAAACTCCTGCCTCTGCTTATATGTCCACTTCCCTGTGTATTCAGTGGTCCTCTCTGTGTTTAGGCTTCCTTTTTACCCCCCACACTGATTTATGTGTTTATTGTAATCTCTCCATTGTGTTGCTTCCTCCTCTTACAGGCAGCATGGAGCAGGCAGCAGTCCTGGAGGTTTTTTTCATCTTGCCCAGCTTGTTGGGATGAAATGCTTTTCAGCTGTTCAGGAGATGGGTAGGGCTGTAACAGCTGTGCCTCTGAGATACAAGCACACCACTCCCTTCTTGGGGTTAGGGACTTGTTTGTAGTCTTTTATCAAAGCTACTTGCAAGTCTCTGTGTTTGGTTGCTTAAGAGTGTTTTGAGACAGGAAGGAATGATTTATTTCATCTCTCCTTGGTTTCTCATCCTTGGACTGTGGGGCTTGTGGCCCATGTAGGCATCATAACTGAGGCTCTATTGAGAAAGGGCACCTGCCAGGAGCATGTCTGTGGGGCCCTGCCAGGGAAAGGGGGCAAGTGTCTGGAAACCCCTTCCTGTGTGCTGTTTTTCTCTCCTGCTCTTTCCTGCAGTTATGTGCACTGCTTCTCCTGCAACTTCCCCCTGTCTTTCAGTGAAGATAACTCTGCACCCTGGGTCCAGAGGCAGCAGCAGTGCCATTCAGTCTTGAAGCATTGTGCTGTACCAAGTACTGAAGGCTACAGCCACATATAAAGCTCATCCCTATAGCCAGAGGGGAGCTTTGAGCACTAGTGAACTGAAGAGATCTGTGAGCACCTGCTCTGAGCTGGGGGAGAAGGAAGGAGTGTTGGGAGGTATCGACCCACAAGCACAGAGGTAAGAGCAGACCAGTCTCAAAACTCCTAGAAATGTGATCCTAATTCCCTCGTTATCAGGCCTGTACCTAACTGGGAAGGACCTTTTGAATGTGCATGGAAGTTGATATTCCTGTCCAGCATCCCCACTGGGTGCTAGGACCTCACTGTGCTGGGTGTTATATGCCAGCTCTGTGGGTTCATCTAATCACTGTCTTGCTGCCTGAAAAGGCTCTCTTGGCTTGTCCCAAATGAGTCAGGGTACCTATCAGTGAACAAGAGCCACTGCAAAGGTGGGGATGTACTGGAAGTCTGTGTGTTGGGTGGTTTCCACATCAGTTGTTTGGGTTTTTTTTTCTGGGAAGCGCATGAATATCAGAGGGATGTTGTTGTTGTGGGCTTTTTTGTGTGTTTTGGCTTGGTTTTATTTGTTGTCCCCTGAAAGCAGACAGTTCTGCTTGCTCTTCTCCAAGCTCAGTGCTGCATCACTACTGCGTGTAGCTGGCCTCACGGCCAGCCTCAGCACCCTCTCCAGCAGCAGCAGCAGCTTATTTTTGTGCCATTTGGGGAAATTCTCTGAGAGGACTCTCAATGATAGTGTTGATTTAAGGGGGAAATCTGTATGTTTTGTGTGAGGGAGAGTTTCTAGGCACTGGGAACACAGGGAGCAAGTTTTCAGGATGAAGACAGAGAAAGGAGAAAATTACATAGTCCCTTTTCTGACTCTTATAGTGATTCCCAGCCTCTCTGCCTCTCACAAACAAACACTGCACATCTGCACTTTCTTCCTTCACTCTGCTCTCTGCTGATTTTTCCTATAGCTCTGTGTTTGCCAGAATGCGAGATGTGGACTCAGGGTGGGAGACCAGTTTGCCACCAGGTACTATGGGTTTCTTTCATACTTGCTCCAGGCTGAGCACCTGCAGTGGCTCACGCTGCTTGAAAGGGTGACTAAAGACCCCAAGTGGCAACAACATGTGGAAGTAGCACAAGGTCAAAAGCGGCTGCTGAGTGCCAAATTGTTTGGAAATACCAAGCCCAGCAAGCACCCAGCCTGTTGCCAAAAATCTCGGGCTCAGTGGAGGATGCATCTGTGGAGAGCATCTTCTCTACAGTAAGAGAGGCTACTTGCCAGGCTACATCCTGACTTACTGCTGGTGAGCAAGAGCATCTTCAATTGCTTCTGGCATGGGCAAGTGTCTGTGGTCTCCAACAGCCTCTGGTGAACTCAGGTTACTAACACCTCACTTGAATTACAGGACTTCCAGTTGGTACTTAGTAAAGGCAACAAGCTTTCAAAGGAAGAGATTCAGAGAAAGAGCCCTTCCAGCCTGGGAGTGAGACCAGGAGTCTCCTGGCTGCTTTAGGACCTTTGCCTGTCACTGGCTCCATTCCTCTTCCCAATTTCTGAGAAGTCTTGCTCTTCAGGGAGGTCAGATTTGCCCACAAACTATAAAGTCGACAAGGTTTCCACCCTCCCACAGGAACATGAGCTGTTTGAGTAGCACTTGAACCAAAGCTGTGTCAGGAGGTGAAGCAGCAGACCGCTGGGTTTGCTCTAGGCTTGTAAGCTTTTTTGCTTTTAATCTAGCCTAAAGCCTGGGCATGCAAAGAGAGCCCACAATCAGTTTTGCTGATGCCTCCAGGTTAGTTTGTTTGTTTATTTATTCTCAGAATCCCCAGATCCTTAGCCCAGTTCCTTCTAGAAGGAAATTAATGAAAATTGGTTTGTCCTTTGCTGCAAAGAACCACAAAGCTGGTGAAGAGTCTTGAGAATAAGTCTTATAAGGAGCAGCTGGGGGAAATGGGATTGATTAGTCTGAAGAAGAGGAGGCTGAGGGGAGACTTTCTCATTCTCTACAACTACCTGAAAGAAGGTTGTAGAAAGGTGAGCGCTGGTCTCTTCTCACAAGTCACAGCTGATAGGACAAGAAGAAATGGCATCAGGTTATGCCAGGGAGGTTTAGATTAGACTTTTGAGAAAACTGTACTGAAAGGGTTATCAAAAGCTTGAACATACTGCCCAGGGAAGTGGCTGAATCACCATCCCTGGATGTATTTAAAAGCCCTCTAGATACAGTGTGCAAGGACACAGTGTAGCAGTGGCCCTGGTGGTGTTAAATAACGGTTTGACTTGATCTGAAAGGGTTTTGCCAACCGTATTGATTCTGTGATCTTCTCACGCCCCAGCCCCTTGCCTCCAGGCTGGGTGACACCCCTGGCAATTGCAGGGTCTATGCCCCTCTTGCATGAAATGGGAGGGCAGAACAGGTGAGATGAAGGCAAGGATCCTCCAGTGAGGCTGTAGCTGTGTCCAGGACTGCACAGAAATTCCTACTGCAGTTTAATTCTCTTTGATATATTCTTCGATGTGCAGCGTGTGGATTTTCACCTTCTTGAATTTCACCCTGAGCCTTGTGTTTTTCCAAACAGGAAAACCTGCCCTGAAATCCAGACATGACTGCACAAGAGAGCTAAGGTTTGTCTTGCTCGTGTTACAGGTCTCCTTGGGAAAACAGCTCTGCCACCTCACAAATTGTTTAGGGCACTGGGCAGACAGATGCCAAAACCTCTTCTCCTCCAACTCAATGATTCTCAAAGGCAGCTGCATCTTTGGAGGAGAAGCAGGAACAGCTGGAGCAAAAGAAAGGCCAAATGAGATGATGCCATTAGGATTGTTTCATCTCCCTGTTGAACAGGAGCCCAGAGCAGACCCTTTGCCAGCAAAATCCTCCTGTGTGGGACTGTTACACCATCACAGGGCAGGGGCCACAAACATGTGCAAATCCTGGAGAGTTTCATGCTCTGGGAAGGACAAGATGTACCAGAGAAATGGTGTCCCACATGAATAAAAGCATCTCCCTTCTCCACAGAAAAATTTTCTCATGTCCAACCCAAACTTTGTTATTTTGCTGTTTGGCAGGTTTGGGGCGGGGGGTGTGTGTGTGTTTGGTGTTTTTGGGTTGGTGGTTTTTGTTCTTTTTTTCCTTTGTTTTGTTTAGTGCTTTCTGTTTGATTTATTTTTTTTATTGTTGGTTGTGTTTTCTTGCCCAAATGAATGCCATGATGCAGGTCTGCCCCTTCAGTGAGTGGGGTTTGGCATGGATGCAGTGACAGGATGTCTCTCCCCCTCTCCTTATGTTTTCTAAAGGGCTCATTCTTGTTGGATCCTGCTTCTGGTGCTCTTTGCATCTTTGTTGGCTACATTTGCAGTATGCAAGCGTCTGTAGAGGGCTTGGAGGATGAAAGCATTAGGTAGAGCTAATTATTAATGACAATAGGAACAACTGTGAGAAGGCTTCTACTTGGGCTGCATTATAAAGACATTCTGAAACCACCTACCCCTGCAAAGTAACCTCTTTGCTTGCTCTGCTTTGTCTTGCATCCTCCTATGTGCTAATTACCTAATGTCTTGTTTTCCTTTCTCCTACCTGGATCAAGTGCCCCTTTCCTACCTTGTCATGTGTAAAGAAAAAGAAGAGGAATAATAACTTTTTTAAGTCACTTTTGAGCCCTTTGGTGCCACTCACTGTGTTGTCAGTGTAAATCTGTGTAAAGGGGCAACACAGATGCGTGGCTCAGCTCCCATGGCTAGAGACAGTACTTGGCACACAGCAAGGAAAAAGTATCCTCTTTCTTCTCTAGAATAGTACAGTACAGAATTAACCAGGTTGGAAAAGATCTTCGAGATCATGGAGTTCAACCTATCACCCAACACCATCCAATCAACTCAACCATGGCACAAAGTGCCTCATCCAGTCTCTTTTTAAACATTTCCAGTGATGGTGACTCCACCACCTCCCTGGGCAGCCCATTCCAATGGCAAGTCACTTTGTCTGTGAAGAAGTTCTTCCTAACATCCAGCATAAACCTCCCCTGGACTCTCCAAGGGCCAGGAAAGTTTCTCAGCATTCCTGACACCAAATTCTCCCCTTTACATCTGATGCTGTTAACTCCACACAGCTGGATCGGATTGGAGGGGTTCTTTCCAGGGATGCTCTTTCTCCTCCTGTACAAGAGGTTGTTACCCACAACATCTTGCCAGGGTACTTGCAACAGATTCTGTCTCTCTCTGCTAGGAAAAACTTGTCCTTAGTACTGCCATCTCAACCTACAGGTGGCAGAAAGCCTCTACAAAAGGCAGAAGCTGTTTGAGAAGCCCACCTCAGCTTAAGCAGGAGGATGTACCCCAGCTGGGACAGATGCTGAGTGCAATTTCTCCACTGTCTGGTGCCAAGCTGCCTTCATAAAGTTCACCCTGACTATCAAAAAGCTGACCTCACAGGTATGCTGCATTTTTCAGGTGGGCAATTCCTGATGTGTCACACATTCAAGATTTGTTTCACAAAGCAGTCATTTCTGTTGTCATTTGAAGCTGGGGATGCTCCTCACAGGGGCTGCACAGGGACAGCTGTTTAAAAGCTTCTCCCACACCACCATCCCTATGTGCTCTGTCCATAGGGTGTGCTCAGCAAGCACGCTGCACGCCACGGTTCAGCAAGCACTACACCCAGGAAACCTCATCCAGTGTGGGTGGCTGATGGGAACTCTATGCAGCGTGGTCAGCGCTGTCCTCATCCAGCATGGTCTGTGGGACCTACCCGAAGCATAGCTGCAGTGACCTCCATCCAACACTGACTGTGGGACCTCTGTGTAGTGTGGTTGTGGGGCATGCATACAGACTATGCCCATCTCCCCTTACCCCCATGATGGAAAAAAGGAATGGTCTGCCCAGAGAGGTGGTGGAGTCACCATCATTGGAGGTGTTCAGGAGGAGACTTGATAGGGTGCTTGGTGACATGATCTCGTTGTTTAGGTGGGTTGGATTGGTTGAGAGGTTGGACGCGATGATCTTGAAGGTCTCTTCCAACCTGGTGTATTGTATTGTATTGTATTGTATTGTATTGTATTGATGAGGATAATGGCAAGGCAAAGACTCCTCAAGAGCCTTTGATATGCTCTCATTAGTTGGTGGAGCCAGGCTGTAAAACATTTCTATAGCCTCTGATCTTACAATGCTAATTTAAGACAGAAATGAAAACTTTTTACTCTTCCCCTACTGAAATATGAAGCAAAAATCAACAGCAGGTCTTCTCCTGTCAGCTGCAATCCCATCAGCATCCATGGGGTAGGGGGACACCGATGGGGATGGGTGGTAGAGGAGATGGACGGGTGCCACTTCACAGCCTGTGTGTGCCGAGGCAGCTGATAAAAACCAACCCTTGGCAGCACTGGTTGTGTTTTAAAGAGGCCATCTGCTCCCAGCAGACCAGCCACTCCAGCAGAGCATGGCCAGCCATAAAACAGGAGCTGGCAGGGACTGCCTCAACAGGATGGCGTCCACCAGGCAGACCCCAAAACCACTGCACGGTAAGGGGGTTACCACTCTACACTGCCCAGAAGGTGTCATTTGATGTGAATTTCTCTGGTGCCTTCACTCAATTGTGACATGGAAATCTGGTCTGTTAAGTAGCTTTGGGCTGCAGCCAGTGCACCATCCGTTACAGCAAACTTTCATCCCATTGTTTTTATTATTGTTATTGTCATTATACCTCTTGTTTCTGCTGTAAATAAGATCAGAGGCTTTTCCAGAGTCTCTTGTGGGAGCAGAACAGGTGTGAATTGCTGCTCAGAATTGCACAGATAAACCTAACACCATCGTGCCTCCCTTCTGCCTGACACACCCTACTGGGTGCAATACACATGGGAGATGGTGGATGGCTGCAAGTTCCTCCTGAGTGGTGGCAGCAACAAAGACCATGAGAAGCTGAGCAAGGTGATGCTGCTTCTTGAGTTGCAGGTTTGCCAAATGATGCTGCAAAGTCTTAGCCAGCAACACAGCTCAGTGACAGGGGCTGGTTCATTCCAGAGGATGGCTGAGCAGCAAAAGAAGTATGACTTCTCCCCATTAGCTTGCATGCGCAGTAAACACTCCTGGCACTCCCTCAGCCTGTTTCCCTCCTTGTATTTAATTGAAATAGGGAATGGATTGATTGGACTTTTCTATTTGAGTAGTCTCAAAGCTTGATGGCAATTTTTTGTGAGTTCTGAAGTAAGTGTAGTGAGAATCCTGCTTCTTTGCAACCCTCTGTCCACATTGCTCATGGAAGGAGGCTCTTTGCATATTTGTGCTAGCTCCAAAACGCCTCAGATCCCCCAGATCAAGCCCTGCTGCCTGGGAGCCACCACAGACCACACTAGTGGTGCTCTGCCTGCTTCAGGCTGTCTATAATCAGCCATGCCACTGCTTCTGCTTGAGGTTTTCTACCTTTTATCTCCACTCATATCCCTTTTTCAGGTTTGCTTGCCATAGGTGGTACAGAAAACTGTTCACCTTTCAAACATTGGCAATAATTCACCAGCACCATGAGGCGGGTGTAGTCTCAGCTGCACACAAGGGCCAACCAACTCCAGTTACCCTGGAAATCTTTGGCCAAATAGCATGACAGAAATTTCCAGCAAGGGCTCTGCAGCACCCTGATGCTTCCTGCACCCTAGAAATTTTATGCCCATGCCTGCCCTCCCTCACCCACTGTCACTTGCATTTTCTCACTGCAATGCCTCTGTCCCTGCTTGCATGCTTGGTCTGGTGCTGCCAGCCCCGATGATTTTTTTTTTTTTTGTAAGATGACAGCACTCTGTCATCTTACTTGAAGAGTGGGAGGGGAACTCCAGGCATCCAGTGGATGCTGAGGTGAGATAGTGCACAGTTGGGCTGCAATTGATCATTTAAACTACTTAAATTACCAAACCAAATGAATCTGGGAGGGTCATTAGGAGCAAAGAATGGCTGTGAGAGTTGAGGTGGTTCAGACTGGGGAAGAGAAGGCTCTGGGAAGATCTTATTGTGGCCTTCCAGTATTTAAAGAGGCCTATAAGAAAGATGGGGAGAATCTTTTTAGCAGGGCCTGTTGCAACAGGACAAGGGGTGATGGTTTTAAACTAAAAGAGGGGAGATTTAGGCTAGATAGAATGAAGACATTTTTCACAATGAAGGTGTTGGAACACTGGCACAGGTTTTCCAGGTAGATGCATTGGAAGCATTCAAGGTCAGGCACACTGGGGCTCTGAGCAACCTGACGTAGTTGAAGATGTCCCTGCTCACTGCAGGGGCGATGTTGGACTAGACGACCTTTAAAGGTACGTTCCAACCCAAAGCATTCTCTGACTCTATGAATCGTGCCCTCCCTTCTCTGAAGCCCATGTGCAGAGGGACAGGCAGCCTCACAACTGCCAGCCACAGGCTTTCTTGCTCTGGAGCTGCTGCTGGTGTCTTCACGTCAGAAGCAGAAGATGTGAGGCCAGTCTCATCTGCTCCCACAATTCCCTCATCTCTAAGCATCGTTTCTCCCCTCTTCTAGAAAAGGAGCATGTTTAGCTACACAGTTTTGGCATCTGAGTTGCCTGACGGCTGTAAAAGGGAGTAAACATTCATCCTGCTGACACAGCAATAAAACCGGTGCATCTGGAAGAGAGGAGTCAGCAGCAGATGTGCCCCTGCAAACTGCTCACTGTGATGAATGCTCTTCCCAGATACTGCTAATCCCTTTTCTCTTGCTTCTAGGCCTCCTTAATTGTGCTCCCTGTGATTAAATAACTCTTTGAAGACATCAGTGGAAGTTATTTCTTCCATGTGGGAATGTCGCTTGCCAGGTTTGTAGCCTTTGGCTCTAGGTGTAACAGAGCTTGTTTTACAAGGAAGCTGGGGACAGCAGTGTCTGGGATGCTCTTGTAACCCCAAAGTGCTCAAGAAAGGTCAGCCAGAAGGTGAAGAGAGTTGGTGGGCTTGGTGGACATGCACCTGGATGCCAGTGCATGAACCCAGGGATGACAAATTCCCAGGGAGGTGCTGCTTCCCTGGTGGTGCTTCCCCTCCCAGCAATCTGGGAAGGGCAAAGTCCATGGGTTAGAGAAGGAGAGGGGTTCCATGGCTGGGGGATGTATTAAATCAGGCCATCCTTATGTGGGCAAAGTGAAGGTGGGTACTGTTTTCCAGCCTCTGCAGGTTTCCCTGCAAACATGGTACCCAAAGCCTGTTTTTTGAAGGATGCCACCAAAGGGACACTAAAGCCCAGCAGGGCTTCAAGAGTGTCTGAGGAGCTCTGGCAAAATTTACATTAGGATGGAGACTTATTTTATGGGTGCCTACACCCAGGAAAAATACCAGATGCAGGCGTTTCCTGCAGGATGGGCGCTGAGCAGCAGGGAGCTGTCAGTGACAGTACTTCATCTTCTGCACACCATGCTGCTGCTGTGCTCCTGAATGCTCCCAGGGCAGGATCCCAGCCCCATGCCAGCAGAGCCTGTGTCATCACTGCCCACCCTGCAGCTGGTGCCTGGCTTCCCCAAGGCAGAGGAGGCAGGTCCCCATAGATAGAGGCAAGTGATTGCCTGAATATTCATGTGTCGGCAGGCAAGCTACAGCAGGCCCTTGTTGCAAACTGCTACCCAAACTGCTTACATCCATAAATGAGGGAAATAAATAAACAGATGCTTGTTAATTGACTTAATTACCCACCAGCAAACAGGAGACCGGGAGCACATCAATAAAAAGTGTTTTAAAAAGCAGCTCATGGTAATTCTTTTCCATATGTAAACCATGCTGGTCTCTTCTGTCTGCAACAGACTCCTCAAAGATGAGAAGTGGATTTTCATTGCACAGGAAGGAGAGATCAGAGTCTGAAAACTGGAGTTATGGCCCAAACTGAGACCCAGATTCATGCTCTGTTCCAAAGCCTGGGCTTCTTGAAATGCAGGCTGGGCCAGCATTTAACATATAGCCATGCCAGGAGTTATTGCAAACAACCCTCCTTGAGCAAGAGCAATCCAGCAGTTCAGGTAATCCTCCACATTTTCCAGCGAGGAGCAGGCATGAGGGAGGTGGTGGCAGGGCTGGGGACCTCCTTCTTCTTCTTTTTTTTTTTTTTTTTTTTTAAAATTGATGTATGTTTTTCTGAAGGTGATTGAGCAAAAGAGATATGGGAAACATGAAGATGTGTTTCCCTCACCGCTGCACAATCGTGTCCAACCTGAAAGCATGGGATGACTCTGATGTGCTCCTCATGGGGCTAATGCTCTACCCACAGCTGATCACTGAGGCAGCAGACCAGGACAGATAAGCAGGTATGAAGTATGAGCTGTCAGATCATGATGGGTAAATAAGTACTGCCCAAGGCCCAAGCCAGAGGCTTGTGGCCAGATATCCCATCTTTTCTCCCAGCTTGGATGCAGTGGGTCCTGTGCAGACTCTGGAGCAGCCCTGCTGAGCCTGGGAGTGGGAATCTGCTGTTCACGCCCTTCAGCTTTTTTCATGCACCTTCCAGCAGCCAATAACTTCACAGGAGGAATTTCTATCGGAGCATATCTAAGTGAAACTGAGACCACAAGGGTCTGCTGTCCAGAGCTGCAGCAGTTGTTCATAGTATTGTAGTATCAGTCAGGGTTGGAAGGGACCACAAGGATCATCTAGCTCCACCCCCCTGCCATGGCCAGGGACACCTCACACTAGATCAGCCTGTCCAGAGCCTCATCCAGCCTGGGCTTAAATACCTCCAGGGATGGGGCCTCAACCATCTCCCTGGATGACCCATTCCAGGGCTTCACCACTCTCATGGGAAGAACTTCCTCCTCACCTCCAGCCTGAATCTCCCCACCTCCAGCTTCATTCCATTCCCCCTAGTCCTATCACTACTTGATAGCCTGAGAAGTCCCTCCCCAGCCTTCTTGTAGGCCCCCTTCAGATACTGGAAGGCCACAATAAGGTCACCTGGGAGCCTTCTCTTCTCCAGACTGAACAGCCCCAACTCCTTCAGTCTGTCCTCATAGGAGAGGTGCTCCAGCCCTCTGGTCATCCTCGTGGCCCTTCTCTGGATACCTTCCAGCACCTCCAGATCCCTCTTGTAATAGGGGCTCCAGAACTGGAGGCAGTACTCCAGGTGGGGTCTCACCAGAGCTGAGTAGAGGGGGAGAATCACCTCCCATGACCTCACTTGATCAGGACAACCCCAAAAAAGCCCCACAACAGAACCCTAACCCTGCAAAAATGGCCATGCCAAGCTCCAAAGTCTGCAAAAACTTTATTTTTAAACTAATTTTTTTCTTTTTCATTTTTTTTCACTTTATAGAAGTGATTCCACCTGTGTGGGTGCTGCTTAGCAATGCACGAAGAAATCGCTGCTGCAATCTGCCTTCTGCATGCACCTCAAGCCTGGCCAGCCAAGACAGGTACCTGCCCTTACCCACCTCTCTTCTCAGCCTATTTGCTCTGTTCCTGGGCTGGAAGGGAAGGAAACCAGTATGGGTTCCCTCGGGACTCTGTGCAATCAGTCTCCAGTGCCGTTACCTGCGTATCACATAGTCCCAGTGTTTAATGAGTGCCCCCAGGGCAGGCAGGTTATGAAAGCAGCCCCATTAACGTGCCCCTCACTGCCTCCCTGACGTCAATGTGACGTGGTGTAATCAGGGATAAGTGCAGAACAAGGTACAGCAGCGCTGAGGAGTGCAGCTTTTGGGTGCAACCGGAGGGAAAAAACAACAATGAAGGGGTGGAGCAAGTGGCAGTATGAGATGAAGGGAGATTGTCTTATCACCTGGTGCTGGCAGCTGGAGTGAGTTTCCTCTCCCCAGTGCACACTCTGCAGGTCTTAATAATATTCTCCCATCGTTCAAGTCCTGCAGATCTAGCCCTTGCCATGGGGTCAGCAGGCAGGTGATGCACCAGATCTTGGGCTCGCCTTGCTTTGATCTGGTGGCATGTGGATTTTAAATCATGCAGGCATGGTGTTGCACCACGATGCCCAGGCACTTCAGTTTTGCATCTAGATTGTGAACAGGCTTTCACAATACTTGTTACAGCTCTCTCCAACTCTGGTAGAGAGCCATAGCATCTGCATCAACACAGGAAGCTGCTCATAGGGCTGCATCACCATCCCTGCAGGTGTTTAAAAAACTTTTGGATGAGGTGCTTAGGGACCTGGCCTAACACTTGTGTACAGGGAGGTGCTAGGTTATGCTTGGACTTGATGGTCCTAAGACCATTTCCAAACAGGTGATTCTTTCTATGATTGTATGATTCTGTGGTCTGTCCTGTGAATTTGGGGAAAGAAGCTGGATCTGAACAATCTCCAAAAAGCAACCAGCAGCATGTACACTAGAGATTGTGACACTCGACTGTCAGGTGGCAGACTGCACTGTGCATGTCGTGCTACAGAAGACTGCGTGTTACCCCCACCTCTGCTATATTTGCTGAACCATCTCCACCAGCATTTCTGGTTTTGTCTGAAAGAAAGGAGCAAGAAAGAGCACTTCTCTTCTTGCAGAGCAGACCTGAGGCTGGGACCTATGCAGGCTGCACAGCAGAAGGTTCTTGCAAAATGCACGTGAACCCAAGTCTTCTGAATATTTTAAGTCTCACTTCTGTACTTTGAAACACAGCCTTCCTGTGGGATTTTTGGAGCTCACAGTACATCTGTGAGGTGGCACAGGGGATGCAAGGTATAAGCAATATTTTCCCTGTGCTGACCTAGCTGGCTGTAGATCACCAGCACTCAGCAGGGTGACCGTTGGGAAGTTGTGTCACAGGTTATGGCCAGACACCCAGTGAGCACCAGGTGCTGGAGATAGAAAAAATGGGAGCCAGATAAAGGGATGGGGAGAGGCAGCCCCTCAGAGCATGGTGGCAGTGTGAGGCAGATGGGATGCTCTTGTCTCTCCTATTTGGGAATATCAGACCCATGTGTCTGCAGCAAGTCAGCTAGATTTGCTCCATTAATCCCTCAGTCTCCCAATGAGGTTGGTGTCATGGGATGTAAGCAATGATTCCTCTAAAGCTGAGGGCACGTTGTAGTCCCAGATCTCCTCTACAGCATCAAAGGGAAGGACACAGTTTCAAACACAAGAGCTATGTATCTTTAAGCCTTGAGCCCATCCAAGATAAGCCCTCCCTGCCCTGCCAGGTACAGAGCCACCCTGCCATTTGGCACTGCTCCTGGTTCAGTGCCTGGGAAATAGATAAGAAGCTCATTTATGGGTGCAGGACCATTGCACATCCCCACCTTTGGAGAACACTGTAGGAACCTATCAAATGGTGGTGTGGAGAGGAGTGGACACAGCAAGGTGGTCATGGTGGGACCAGGCTTGCAGTGTTTGGCCAGGTTGTCCTACACTGGTGGAAGTGAAAGCATTAGAAGCTCTCTGAAGGAGCAGGGCTCTGGGCAGCCTGCCCTGCCAGCCTTGCATGACCAGTTTCCAAGCCCAGCACGTCGTTCAGCAGGACGAGCAGTTTCACCACCTGCTCATTCAAGCCTCTGGCTGCCACGTTGCCTATTTGTCGGCACGCTTGCTTGGCTTTCTGAAATGTGCCTGTCCGGCTCCTCTGGCATCCAACATGCAGCTGCCTGCCTCCTGCACTCTCCAGATTTGTGTTCTTCTTTGGAAAGTGTCCACATTGCCAGCTATTTTTGGAACAGAGGCATCTATTGTCTTGTGCTGTTCCCCACTGGGTTCAGCTCACAATTCCCCAGGGCCCTCTTCCTCTAGTACCTTCTCCGGTCCCATGGCACAACTTCTACATGCTCCACACCACCTCCATTATAGAACACTGGCAGAGCCCTTACCACTCTTTTGTGGATGCCCTGAGCTAACCAATGAGTTGTCAAGGGGGTCTAAGAGCAGGGTGGAGCAGACTGTGTTAGGTGTCCACCTCTCGTGGTGGGTTCTTGCAGTCTGCCATGATCCTGTCAAACAAGATGTGTGGGAACTGTATTTTCGGGTGGGCCCTTGTATTAGGCGTGCAAAGAGAGGTTGTCATGCAGGCTGGGTGCTCTTGGCAAGGGTGTGTTGGAGGTTATACTGCTGTCTGCTGCTGCCCTTCTCCTTGCCACAGCCTTCAGAGCTAGGCTAAGTTTAGCAGCCATGGTGCCCACAGCAAGAAGGCTGAGCTGCTGCTCCCCCCAGCTCAGGAGCCCTGAGACATGTTTAACCAAAAGTTACACTTCTTTGATTTCTCTGGTGGTGTTGGGTGCCCTTGCTGTCAATTTATACGTGCATCCTTCAGAAAGCTACTCAACAATTTTCAACTATGCCATTTTGCAGAAGATAGAAGCAGGACATGAGAAGGGGAGACAGGATGGAGCTATTTTTGTCTAAGTCCATCTGCACTGATAATTCTCCATCCAGCCACGATCATTACTGCAGCAGGATTTGATGGGTGGCCTGGCTGAGCAAGTACCTTACATGCTTTGCAAGCACTCCAGTCTGCTCATGCCCATGTGTCTCTCCTTGCAGTGTGGTGGGTCAGCACGTGCTTCAGCAGAGCCACCAGCAGAGATACAAATGTGGAAACAGCTCCACAGCAAGGGAAACAAACGGCTTGGGCACCTCCTTCCCACCACACGTTCCTCTCCTTGCAGTCAGCACCACATCTCAGGAACAGTGACTTCGGCACTGATGGCCCTCAGCATGTTAGAAAAGTTTCGTGCAATCTGTTTACTTTTGGACATATGTTGTGTTCATGCTGCCTGGAGTCTTGCTGCCTCTAATAACTTTGGGTGTAATTTTCTCCAGTTTGTTGCCTGGGGTGCAGATTGACACCTGTGGAAAATAGGCCTCTGAGGGGGTGCAAAATGCTGTTGTTCCTCTGGAGTAACTCCTTTACTGTTGCTGTAAAAAATGGCACGCTGCCCTTGAGGCATGGGATCCTCCATGGAAAACAAGAGGAAGGAGAAAGGAAGAGACAGGACCTCCCTGCACTTCACTGCCATAAGAAGCTTGAGGGAGCCTGAGGTGTCTGTATCTGTGTGTAGCTGCAGCTATGTGTATGCACACATGTGTAGATCTGCAGGCACAGATAAATGTGCCTCACAGGGATTGAATAGTCCTGCCAAGGATGAAATCCCTAACCTTAGTGTCAGGAGGTCTTGGTGGTGCTGAGGTCTTGCTGCACCTGGGTGACAGGAGGTGTGCATTTAATGCACAGCATCTCTTCTTGCAGAAAAAAGGCACAGCATGCTGGTTTGGAGTTCCAGTTTTCCTCTCTTTCAAGGCTAGGGAAATGAGGGGGTTTTCCATATGGATGAAGTTTGTTGGTCAGTGCTCTTCCAGCACTGTTTCTGATCTCAGGTGAGGAGTTTGGGCTGCAATGTGCTCTGTGAGCCAGGTGAAGCTGCCTCCCACAGAATTGCCTTTTCAATATACATATTAGAGTATTTTTGCAATGTAAATTAATAAGTGCCATCTGCTTACCTCTGATGTTATGAGAATGTTGTCTTGTGACTGGCTACAAACAAGACAACATTGAAGAGGTAACACCTGCTGGTACGTATTACTGCAATTTATTTTCAAACATTAGAAGATTATTTTGGATGGGAGAAATAGGTATAATCTCCTCTTGCTATGTACTAAGTGCTAATGAGAGGCACGTGTGTGGATTGCTAGACAGCATCTTCAAGAAATAAGTGGTAAGGATGGAGTGAACTGTATTTAAGGGCAAAGGGACCTCAGAAAGGAGTTTGTACCTCTGTAACCTGTTCTGCAGCTCAGCCTCTGACTGATGAAGATTTAAGGGGATTTTAAGCTGGTGAAGAGTTGCTGCTTGCCATACGTAAAGCTTGCTGCAGGAATAGATTGATTTCAGGCAAGAGGGCCCTAGAGAGAAAAAAAAAGAAAGGTCTATCCAAACATCCCACTTTAGCCTTTGGGGATGGGATGGTCTGAGTTTTAATTTCAAAATCACAGCCTAGTTTTGAAATGGAAATTATCCTAATGCTGCAACGGAGTTGGAATCTTTCAGTTTAAGCAAAAGAAAATGTTTCATTTGACCCCAGATACCCTTTTCCCAAGCTTTCCCAGAATAGCAATAAAATCTAAAGAAATAGATAGTAGGTAAAAACGAGAGACCCTTGCAGCCTCCTAGCTTTCTTTTCAGCTCAGATGCTTCTGAGCTGACATCCAGCCTCCCATTATACCTTTTTATTTTTCTCACCCCCTTATTTTTCTGCAGCTTGGCAGCGCTGCAGGGCAGGGACTCACAGGCCCACGTTTTAATACCTGACAGCACACAGGTTGTGAATTCCAGTGTGGCTACATAGATATTTATGTAAGTAATAGTTGTGTTGGTGACTAGCTTTTATTTTACACTGTCTGAAGCATCTCGTGGTGAACAGGCAGGAGCGTGGTGCCATCTCGTCCACTCGGTCAAAGCTGCCTTGTGAAAGATATGGCCCTGAACTGCTCATCCCAGGGAGTAGGGAATGCTGGTTTTCCTGATTTTCTGCCCCCTACACAGAGCTGGGTGTGCAGGACAGGGGTTTCCCCCAATGCAGAATGAAGATACTGGAGAAGCTAGACCTCCTGCCCAAACCTACAGAGATGGAGGAATTCTTGATGAACTTGAGCAGGGGAGAGGAGAAGCCAAGATGGATTTTACAGCAGAGAAGGCTTTTCTAATGAAGGGGAAAGGTGAAAAAAGGAGAACGTGGCTGCAGAAGGTCAAGGGACTCACTGCTGGGTGTATCTCAGCCTGACAGAGTAAACTGGGAATGGGAGATGCTAGACACATTCATAATGTTGGACAAAGGAAGGAATGAATGAGTTTGAGGATGCTCCATAGGGTTGGGATGCATGCTGGCTTCTGCTGAGAGGTTAAGGCAGGGATAAGTGTCCTGTTCTTAAAAGCTTTTGACATGACCCTGAAGCAGCAGGCTTGGAGCAGTCTCCAGGCACATAGTTGGGGAGGACCGGGAAACCTGAGTAAGCAAGCCACAAGCAACCTCAGAAATGTTTCTCCTGGGATATGCTGAGTGAATTCTCTAACAATAATTTTTGGGGGGAGGCTCACCGTTTTTGAGGAGGCTCACTATCAAAGCTATTAAGCAAATCTGTTGGTTCCCCTTCCCCTGCTGCAGACCTACAGGGAGCAGTTTTAACGTGGTACACTCAGGTATGAGATGCAAGGCTTACCCTGGGGTTTGGGTGGACCACAGGCATCCTTGGCTTGGTAGCAGGACAAAACCAGCAGACTGAGGTATCAGCAATTCAGGTGAACTGCATGGCAGCATTTTCTTGCATTGCATGCAGCTGAACTGCTGGACTCCCAGACATGTGGTGGTGGTGCAGAAACGATAACTGGATCAGACCTTTCATAGAAGATAATCACACAAGTCATTTAAGCTGGAGGAGGGGAAAATGACCAAAACCACAGGCAAATCTACCTAGGAAGGTATCACTGTGTATTCACCTGGTCCTTCCCTAAATATTCAACCTTGTTAATAGACCCTAACTGGCTGCTTAGAGCCATGGCTATTAGATAGGAGCCTGGGGCAAGTAGAGGGCTTGCTTTCTGTCACTGGTAGGAAGCACTTTTATGCTTATTCATTCCTACAATGAAAAGGCACCAATGGAAACTTTTGCTGCATCTCACTGACTTTTGTGTCATTTTAAGGACAGGGGCAGTGGTAGGCTGGCAGGGGGCTACCCTTCAGTGTGGATGGGTACTGTTGCTCAAAACAAAGGTGGCCTGGGGCTAAAGCATCAGCAGGGTGTTCATTCTTGCCCTCTTGGCTGCATTTGGAGCACTGCTGTCTCCTGGGCCTCCCTTCCTGCTGCTGTGTATCACTCACGGCCCATGTTGGAGGGGATGGGGGGACATTGGGACCATAGTTGTCAAACAAAGTCTCTTCTGCATCATGTGCCTCCACTATGCTTCCTCATCTGCTTAGAACTGCCAGTCCTTTAAATTATCCTGGTGATGTTCAGCTGCTTCTCTGTCCCTTGGCCACTTTCCATCCCTCTACTTCCTTCTCCAAAATCTGGGGTGATACAGTCAAGCCTTAATGAAACATTACTGGTGACTCAGGCCTGCTGGCTGTTATGGGTGGCACATGGCCCAATGCAGAAATGTCACTGCAGGTGTTGGCAGTGAAAACTGCAGCCCAGGGAGGGAGAGGGGTGTTGGGGGCAGCTTCAGGGCACTGCTGCCTGGCTGCTGGCACAGCCCTGTGCCATGGGACATTGTCCAAATGCTACTGATGTGGGGTATGCTGGGGTCAGGGTGTGGTAGGTGGCAGGGAGGTAGATACAGCACATGGTGGTGGAGCAGTGGGTTATTGGTTCTCCTCATCCTCAGGGCTGGGCAGCTGCCAGAAATGGCCTGATCACAGCTGGATTTCCTGGTAAAAATAACTCCATGGCATAAAGTTTCACGAGAGGAAGGGCAGAGAGCAGACAGGGTCTGACTCTCTGCCTCCACAACATCAACAAACCTCTGCCCAGGCCAGCATGAATTGGCAGAATCTGGGGGTAAGGCAGAAGGATATCTTAGGCTGACTCTGGTGAAACCCAGGGGAAGTTTTTTGGGTTGAGAGGAAAATAAATACTGGGCTAAACTGATTCTCAGAGGACCTCTGGTCTTCTTGCTCTCTGATTATTTGCATAAGAGCAGCAACAATAGTGGAAAAGGAAAGAAAGGGAGGAGGTGAGTTTCCTACGAGGGGTGGGGACTGATGGTTTTGCCCTGGCTTTTGGTGCTGTTTGACTTCGTGGTATTTCTTTTATTTTCTCTCTGTGTCCCAGCCACCCAGCAGATGAGACTGGGCTGTGTTGTCGGCGTGAGCCTGCGTGCATTGTGGGGTATGGTGGAAGCTGATTTCCCATCCTGGTAACCATGCTGGCAGCCACTGCCCCTTTTCCCAACAGGGGCTGGCTGATGCAGGTGCTCCTGTGCACTGGACCCCATGACAAGGGTGTCAGCAAGCCCTGGGGTGAGAACCTGCACATACTCGGTTGCCACTTCCACCTGCTTATTAAGACTTTTCACTGGGCAATGCCGTGTTTCTTCTCCCTGTGATCTGCCATTGGTTGCAGCCAACAGCCAGAGGGTGCATTCAGTGGGTTGCAGGGTATGCTCATAGCCATAGTAGGATATGGTTGCAACCATTCAGCTGCTTTGTCAAGCAGGGAGATACTGTACCTGTCCCATCGAGAAGAGGGCTCTGTGAACACCACACTCACCACCTCCTTCTCTACAAGATGTGGTGGCAGTGCTGTCCCTGTTCAGCGCTTCCTGGGTCATGCCAACGGTTGATTCCTTCACCCTGCCAAAGCTTGCTTGTGTGGTGGCACTGGGAGGAGAAGTCAGTAATTTTCCACTATCCCTGGCATCAGGAGGCACAGAGCAAGCACTGAAAGCCTGGCAAGGCTCCATGGCCGGTTCACACCTATTGCTTTCGCAAGACGTGTGATGATAAAACCCCGAAAGGCAAAGCAAGGCCATTGCTCTGATTCACTTAGCATGCTGCAAGCTGTCTTGCTTTGTTACATCTCTTCTGTTTTTTCTTTCTTCCCCCACGTTGGGAGAAGAGAGGGAAGACATTGCATATTCCCAGGATATTTCAGGCGGTGGCAATGTCAGTACCTCAGGTAGCCTTACCTGGCCACCCCACTCCCATCCCAGCAGTCTCAGCGAGCCCAGGATCTGCATATTGGCTATGACACTTCCTAATTGCTCAAGATGGATCACTTAAGAAAAAGCCTTCCATATGGTCTGCAGGATTTTATTTTTTATATTTTTTCCCCCTCGCTTCTACAACTGTTCCAGGAAAAGATATTTTTCCCCATTTGGCATACATGTAATCTTCTTCTGATACACAAATGCCAGATGGCACTGCAAAAGATAATAAATGTGTCTGCAGCATTCGACAATTAAGTCTGGGAACCTTGAAAATGGCTACAGAGGAGCTGTGAGTGGCTGGGCTCAAGGGTTTTTTTGGAGAGCATGCTGAAGATGGAGCGTGTCATCAAAGGCAGTTACGGGAACCTGTAAATGCTCCCTGACTGCCCAATACCCAAACAGGCATCCTAGTCTGGGATTTGCACCATGCTGCCTTCAGTGGTGAGCAAACTTGAGGAAATCTGAGCAACTGAGGGATGCTGTTCTTAAATCTACCTCTGGAAAGAGTCCCTGAGCTGCAGGGATAGCAAACCCCAGAAACCTAGGGACAGAAAGCTCGTTGCAATCAATGGGCATCTTACAGCTGGGTTTGGATTGACTTTGTATCAGGTATTTAAATCCCTTGGGAACAGTGCTGGGCACATGGTCCCACTGCTGCAAGGCAGTGAGCACGGTGGTCTTCAATTTGGTTAGGAGCACCTTCCCTTAACGATACTACTGCATGTGAATGTTGCTCAGCATTAATCTGCTAACAAACTTTCTCTAATTAGGGGGATGAAAAATGGTGGTTGTCTTGCTTCGTGCTCTGGGATAACCTTGGAAACGGGCTCTGTCACTGCAGCGTGGAATTTCCTCCCAAACCCTTTGTTTAATAAACAGATAGGAGAGCAATTGAGTTGCAAAGCACTTTCCTGGAAAAGGGCAGATTAATTTCTTCTCTGCTGAAGCAGCCGGGGGAAGGGAGGATGTCTGTCTTCACGTGTTAAACTCCTCTTCAGGCTCACCGTGGTGACTCACTCCTGATTCCCAACAGCGGATGTTGCTTTCCTGCAGAGGCAGCTTGTCCTCGCTGGGCCCAGCCTCCCTGCTGCCTCCCTGCTGCCTCCCTGCAGAGCAGCTGCGACGCTTTTGCCAGCAGCCACCTCCAGCTGCTTGAACTTCACACTAGGCTTTGCCTCCTCCTGACCCTCCACGGGGGATGCAGGCAAGGATGAGGCAGGACCTCCCCATGTGCGCTCTGTTACTCATCCATCTGCTGAAATACCCCATTGTTTCCTCCTTTTATCTCTAGCAGGCAACTTCCAGAGCCACCTGTCCTCATGCTGATGGCCTCCACAATGAATGAATGAACAAACGGTTTCCAGCGACCAGCAGCACTCATTGCCTCTTACACGATGCTCACTTTGAGCTCGGCTCAGCATCATGATGCGTGAACCGAGCAGAGGTAAGGCTAGGGACTTCCAGATGGCCTTCCCAGCTGAAGTATCCCTGCTGGTGACCACAAACCCATTGCAGATGGTACTTGGGATATCAGCAGTGGGAAAAGCTGCCCAGCTCTTCAGCCAGCCACTTTCTCTCCGCAGCCCCAACGAGGAATTTTCCACAGCCTTTGTACAGTTAATCAGTCACACCATCCCCAGGATGGCCTGTGCACAAGGTTATGCAACTAGTTTTTAAAAGCTTTTCCATAAAATGCAAGCTGTATGGGAGGTGTAAGGACAGGAAAACCTGCTTGTGCATGAGGCAATTTAACTGGCACTGCTTTTATTATGCCTAGTGCAGACTAACTGCACGTGTAGGCATGCTCTTTCTAGAGCAAGGGTTTAGCCTGATGCACCTGACGTGATCTCTCTGACGGGAAGGTGCCAAACAGAGGTGTGGGATGTGTCTGAGGGTAGGGATGCAGGCCTTCCCAGGTGGAAGCAGGTCTCCTGGCTGCATGGATGCAGGGGGTTTGCTCTTTGGTCTGTGCTGTCATCTGAGACCATCTTGGAAACCATGCAACTTTACTGCAGAGCAGATCAGGTTTGGAGATAGCTGCCAGGTCACAAGTGCCCTTCTTAGGCTGTGCAGAACATTTGCTGCACATCTTCATCTGCTGGAGGGTGACTGCATCTCTCTAGCTGATGTCATCAGTTCTGCTTCAAGTTAGGCATTTTTCTGCTGTTCTTTGTGATAGCTGCACCTCTCCTGGTGCTCCAAAGTTGAAGAGAGGGATCCTCTGCTATGGAGCCATTGCATTTCAATGAACCTTGAAGGCTCTCTAGCCCACCACATATGAGGGGAAATGGGGGAAAAAAGAGGAATGAAGCACCAGAATGACATTGCCTGCTTCTCTGTAAATTCTTGGTGCCATCACTCTTCCTATCATTTGCCAGGAAGCCCTGAGCTGCTTTAAAACTATTTTTAACAGAAAAAGGTGGGAGATTGCCACAAATAACATTCTTTCTGCCTACAGGCACATAAGCCAGGGAGGAAATATTTGCTGGCTGACCTGCAGCCAGCAACATCTGGGCTTTTCCAGAGGCAGTTGACAAGGTTTGCCAAGGAGACCTCGAGCAGATGTACTGCTGATTCAGGAAACATCTGACTGTAGGTGTTTTATGGGCACTTGCAGAGCACTGCTGCAGATCCTGTGCTCTCACAGGGTTAAATAACAGCAAAAACACTGGGAAAAATATTAGTGTCACTTATCTCAGCTAAAGAGCTGTTGAGATGGCAAAGTGGTTATTAGATTTGTCCCCAGCATTTATTAAGTTTGTGTGTGTCTCTGAGAATATTTGTGCTTCTCCTCTGTGTACCTTTGGACACGTCAGCTATATCAAGGCATTTCCAATTATCCTGTCACCTACCAGATAAGGCAGTCTCAAATAGGTTTTTCATTTCTTGGGGGGAAAAACCAAACAATCAAAGAAGCAGCAGCTCACTGATCCAGTATTTTAAATGGCCTTTGAGTAGCAAATGAAGACTCTGTTTCATCTCAGGAAGCCCGAAGAGAGCACATACACTTGTGCATCCCAACACCACCCTGGGCAGATAACACTCCATTGCACCTTCCTGCCCTATCTTTGACATTTCTTCTTGGGCTCTGCAGAGAATTTTGCAGACAAAGAAGAAACAGATAAATCTGGGACCTTTTCAGGGGTGGTTGTTGGGGTTTTTAGTGTGTGTTTTTTGTGTGTGTGTGTGGTTTGGTGTTGCTTGCTTGCTGTTTTGTTTGGTTGGGGATTTTTTGTTTGGTTGGGTTTTGTTGTTTGTTTGTGGGTTTGTTTGCTTGGGGTTTTTTCTTTCTTGTAATGTTTCTGGCAGTCTGGAGAAGTTCCCCCCACACCCCAGTGTGTGTGCAATGGTGCAAAGGGGGGCAATATCATTGGTTCTTTGTGTAGAATTTCACTAGGATTTCCCCTCGGTGTGCACTCCCTGCACCCCCAAGCTTGTAGGGTTTGTCACGTGCAGAAATGAGGATGGGAAGGTGCATGCAGCTCTGTTTCACTGACCTTTGTCTTGGATGACATGAGGTTTCCAGCTTGCTTAAAGAGTTCAGAAGAGCCTGAGGCTCAGTTTCAAAAGGCATTTCATTTCTAACAGGCAAGTAAATTTGGTGCTTAACTTCCAGTGAGATCTAACTAACCAGCCTAAGCGTCTTTACATTCTTGCTGGGTGCCTCTCTGTGTCTTTAGGTAGAGCAATACGGGGGGAAACGTGGCTTTTAATAGCTTGCGAGTCACCGTGAAGCATGCCGGTGCTGCAGGTGAGCATCTGTGGCTGTTGCATAGTGGAGACAGACCCAGGTGACTTTTAAATGCTCCCACACCAACAGCCATTGAACCAGCTCGGGTGGATCTGCTGTGCTTCCACAGCACCAGGGAGCAACATGCAGAAGCATCCTGCAGTCCAGAGGCTAGGAGACTGTCTCCTCTGGCTACTTTAAAAAATGATGATTTACCAGCACTGCCTTTGGTTTGCTCTCCTAGCTAATCCACCTTCCCTGGGAAAGCTGTGGTCTGAACTCAGTGGAGATGCAGTGCTGTGGGGATAAGGGAGAACAGAGCTCATTGGGAGCAGCTGGAACCGACAGCAAAATGATTCAACTGACCAGCTATGGCAAGAATCAACAGCTTTAAATTACAGCAGGAAGGATTTTGGTCAGACATCAGGAAACACTTTCTCACGGTAGGAAAAGTGAAGCACCAGCTACAGCAGATAGCTTTGAGTATGTTGCAGAAACCAGCAGGCTCTGAAAGGGAAAGCAAGACATGCCTGGTGCGGTGGTGAGGTTAGTCATGGCATGAGGAGAGCAATGTGCAGCTGTGGATGAGCTCTCCCTGGGCATGGGCTTGGACAAGGGGTGGAGATGGAGCTGGCACGGGGATGGGGGTGGATGGGGCTGGAATGGCAAACTGGGATGACAATAAGACATAAAGGCATGACTGTAAGGCCTGGGGGAACACAGCTCTGTTCCCAGCTCTGCTGCACTTCCCACATGACTGAAGCAAACCCTTCAGCCTTGGTGCGCACCCTTTGCCCACCTCTGCACTGATGTTCTGAGTGCTGCCCTCCCTTGCAGTGTCACTGTACATCAGATGAGCTGTTTAAAGCCTGTAGCAAACAAGCCTTACAGAGATATTTGCTATTATTCCTGATCGTGTGGACTCCAGGGCAACAGATTATCATATTTCTTTGTGATCAAAATGTTAGTGGTTATCATAAAGATGCTTTAGGGTTTAAGACAGATACAGACTCTTTTAACAGCATTTGTTTCTGAAGAACCTTCATCTTTTTCCTCTCTCTCTCTCTCTCTCTCTCATGACAGCTATTTTTTTAGTCATGAGCTGGTTGCAATTACTTTGCCTCTATGATTCCATCTTCCCCACACTCTTCCTGGCTTCAGAGCTGGAGGAGGGTCACCTGTATGGAGCTATGCATGAAAATTGGATCCCAGCTGCAGGCAAGGCTAGGAGGAAGTGAACGTGGAATATTTCAATTTAAAGTGTGTTTATTGTGCATTCTGTCGCTGATTTGATGGAAAAAATTTGCATGCAAATGACAGCAGATTTGCATCTCTCCTTTCACTGACTGCAGATGTTGGGGGAAAAAAAATATATTTGAGGGTGGTTTTTTAAGCTTTCAAAACATCTTAGAGGAGATTTTGGCGGCTGCCATATTAATGTATCTATGTAAATATGCTGACCTCTCCTGAAAGCAGCAGCCTGACACCAGGGCATTTACACAGAGATGCTCACCGCAGCACTCTCCAATCTTTGCCTCTCTGAGATTTCTAGCATCATTTTGGAAAGACGTGATGCTGACACCCTTGGACATGGAACCAAGTTTCTTACAAAAATGGATTTTTACACAGAAACACATGGAAGGATTTTTCTGAATATCATGAGGATGTGAGTTGATTTTTGTAACTATTTTAATGAGTTGAAGAAAATTCTAAGCAAGGGTCTAAGCAAACAGGAGGTGTCCAGAGATTTTGGGAGGCATCTTCTTCCACTGACAGTAGCAGGCCCCAAGATCAAAGCAGCCTTGGGCAGCAGTGGACCAAAGTTTCTCATCTTCCCCTTGAACTGGGCTGGTGGTTGAGCACAGCACAGAGAATGGGATAAGGCCTGCCTGGGGAAACGCCAGCTCTACACATCTCCCCTGCCTACCTAAGGCCTGGAGCAAGGCTGATTCCAGACACCAGTGACTGTGGTCCCTGGGTTTTAAGCAGAACAGGCATAAACACACTTCCTTTCTGGAATGTCCTAAGTTGTGGAAAACCTGGGCTTGTTTATCAGCAGGCTGGTGCATATTTACATACCTGCTGGGAACACAAAATGATGTGGCATGGAGCGCTCTGCTGTGCCTATGCTGTAAGAGCTCCTGGAGCAAATCTGCAGCCCCAGCAGGAATGGTAAACAGGGCGTGATGTGGGTCCTGAAAAACATCCAAGAAGCTGCTGGTTTCCTCTCCTAATCTCCTGAGTGGTGAGTTGAAAATTTAGCTTCTCGCTTGGCTTGATTTATTCCAGTCACCTGTGCTTCAACACTGTGCACAAATCAAGGGCTTTCTTTTTGCCCTGTCAAGGTATTTTTTGATGAGGAAATCTGGAAAAATGACCAAAGTGAAAAAGAAAAAAAAAAACCTCAGATGCCCAGCAGACATAACCAGGAACAAGGCAGCTAATGAGCCAGGCTTTCCTGAGGTTGCTGCAACTCTGCAAAAATCTGGCAAAAAAAGAGAAGTTCCTCTTCTGAAGCTGTCAGGTTTAAATAAGATGTTATCTGGGTAGAGATATATATTTTTTTTTTTTTTTTTTTTTTAGCATAAGCTCTGCATCTGTCCTCAGCTGGGAGATATAAATAGATTTATACCTTTCTATGTATGTGCTCATATATATAGGTGTGAGTGCACATTAAGTGCATGCACGTGTACGTGCATATAAAATATGCACGTTGGCTAGATGGAGTCATCCATCTATCAAGTTATTGGCCTATCTTGTGCTCATTCGAGACAGGGTTTAAAAGGAATTGCCTAAATACATAATACATGCTGGCTTTTTTTTTTCTTTTTAAGAGATGAGTCAAGTCAAATGCTATGATATAAATTTTTAATACCCCTATGACCTGATTTTTTTTTTTTCCTCCTCTCTTGTGCAAGGAAGTTAACAATATGAAATGTCTTTCTGTTGTCTCTAATCATGGGCTGATTTGATAAGCTGTAATTATTATTCATATTTGAGATCTACAGCTTGGGAGATGCAGGAGGTGTGGGAACCATTGGGATGTTTAGGTTTATTATTATTTATTACTGCTGTGCATAAAAGAATAATGATTTCAGGGATTCTGCCAAGTAGTTCAGGCTACAAAGTTAACCCTTTTAAAAACTGTGGTAAACCATTTGCATCTGATAGATGTTGGAAGTCTCTTGAATGGTGGGGGTATTTTTGGTTCCTTACACCATTGGATGGGTTGGAAAACCGAAGGAAATGGAAGGAATGATTTTCATAGGCCCTATCAATATTTATTGTGTTTGTTGTTTGACCTTGGGTATTGTCTCTCCTTAGGAACACTGGAAGAAGACTGTGCAAGGCATGGTCATGTCACAGCTGCTGCTGTGGTTATAACTATTCATCATCCTACCACATAGAGTGATCAAAGGTGTGTGGTGAGCAGAAAGAGCTGTGATCCCCGTATTTATGAATGGCTGGTGCTTTACAAGTGTCTTGGCAAAGGTGAAGGAGTTCGTTAGGTGGGAAACAGCAAACGGTGCCTTCAGTTCAAGATCTATATGCACTTGTGTTGATTTCAGTATTGGTCCTTATGTCCAAACCCATAAATCTTTGGCCACATGGAAACTATAGGTGTCCTTGAAAATGTCCTGCTGGCTTCACTGGGTTTGACTGAACACCAGCCTCCCACAGAGGTGCAAAGGCAAGTAGAGATGGAAGGTTGCTTCTAAATTTCTGAGATGGCTGTGCAAAAGAGAGGATACAAGTAAAGTGGATGCCTAGTGAGGTGCTGGGAGTGAGAGGGAACAGGTCAGCTAGTTGTGTTTTAGATAAAGGAGAAAGTAAAGAATTTGGGCCCCTTCTCAATGCATTCGATGGTGTTGGCCCAAGGCTCATAAATACAGATCTGGGAGGTTTTGCTTTAGCTGTGCAGGATTGAAACAGTCCCTATGGCTCCCAGCCATCTTATGAGGCAGTGCCAGGTCCCTGGTAAAAGGAGGAAGTCTAGTAACCAAGTAACCTTTAGAGACTACCTACCAGCATGCCAGCCTGTGTACAAGTAGATCCAGCAGCTGAGAACACCAACCTCCACCAGGTCCCTCTGCAGCTTCACCTAAGGATTTCTGGGACCTCTCAGAATCGTCTCATTTGAACTCTGGTTTCTAAACAGGGTTTTGAGGGTGCACTGGTTTGAACATAAGAATGTGGGAATAAGTTCTCCTAGACATCTTTCACATGCAGAACATGATAATTTTAGTTTGGATGAAGAAAGGAAAGAGCAGTGTCTGCAGAGCCCTTTGTTGCTTACAGATCTGGAACCAGCATGGCAATGTCCAAGGAACAAAACAAATGTGTTCGTAGGCTACTGAGTCATCTTTCAAGTGATGTAAGTGCTTAAAGCCTTTGACATCTGTGAGAGTGTGGGTGCCAATGCATTGTTTATTTGGTCCTATTGCCCTTCCCAGAGACAGAGTTACCTTTAGGCCTTAACTCTCTTCTGTCTCTGTAAGTATAGACCACCCATGAAAGAGAAATGAGTACATCTAAACAACATCCCTTTTCGAAAATGTGGATGTAGATTCCAGGAAAAGATGCTTTCATGAAACTCAGTGTTGTAGGAGGCTTAGCCATATGATGGCCAGAAGCACCAGAAGGAAGAGCTCAGCAACCAGAGGGCATGGCTTGAAAAATACATGATCAGAAGCCTGAAATATCACTCAGTGGAAGGAAGAAAATCAGCATGATGCTCTCGGGGAGCAGCCTGGCTTGTAGTGGGAATCAGTTCCTGAGCACGTGCCTTAGGAGTCATTGGTGTTTCTTGCAGAAGCTTTGGTACCCACTTTCTACAAAGGTCTGCTGTTTGCTGGAAATTTTGAAGACAGTAAAAAGGAGCTGGGAGGGCCAGTGAGGCTTTAGGGAATGATGATGCAGGGGGCTAAGAAAAGCTATGGCATTTCAGTGCCATTTTCACTATTCTCAACTTCCTAAAATTGGATCTTCTCTGAAACATATTCAGAGGCAAGAAATTAATCTCAGAGCATAAAATACACAGATCTCTTCCAAACAATCACATTTTAAATGAGCCTCCTTATGTTGCAGCTTTATATCTCTCCATCTTCAGCTATTTTTCTACCTTAAACAAGAACTTGAATTTAAGATTGTCTGCACCAACACAATCTCTAACAAATTACATGTTCTGGATTTCTCTTTTCCACTGAAGGCTGTGTTAGACCATGTCTGCTAGCTCTTTAGTTCTTGCATATTTATCCATCCATCCATCCATCCATCCATCCATCCATCCATCCATCCATCCATCCATCTATCCATTTCTGCAGGCTCAATATCATGTCCTTCCTTGCTTTAACCAGGGCAGAGGTTTGAAGACATGAGCCACAATGTATGCCATTTGCCCTTCCTAGAGAAGAACAAAGTATATTGTTATGATCCCAATGTGATACTTCCTCCCCCCCCGCCCCCTCTTAAATGTTGGTGGCTTGGGGTTGTTTTTTTTTAGCTGCATAGACCAGCCATCTGTTTCTCTTTCTCTCTTCCATCATTCAATTCTTTGCACATTATTCAAATTAATTATCAATTAAGAACTGGAAAGACTGGATAATGAAATTACACGATGGTCAAAGTAACACAGCACCTTATTAAAAGCCTCCAGATATTTAGTAAGACAATAAATTCCTGATCTTTTGTTCTAAAGATGAACCTTCAGTCCAATAAACAAAAATAGAGTGACATGTATCTCTTCTTGGTCATTTATTTATGAACATAGGAAATGACATTGACTAACTCCCTTTCCATTCCAGATTTCAGATTGCAATCTTCTCCTCTCGGATGTCAAACTAACCCAGATAATAAAACAGCTTGAGTCCCCAGAGAGATAAGAAAGTTCTCTGTTATTTTTCTGTGCTAAAGCACATCTGGTTTACAAGGCATGAAATTAGCTGTTCTTTAGCTCTGTGGTTATCCCAAAAAGAGGAAGAGGGGTCTGGTTTTGGGGTGAGGGCAAAGGAGCAGTTCTGACTGACATGCCCTTGGGAAACCATGGGAGCTGGACCAGCTTTCAACACCCCTCCATTGAGCAGTGCTCAAGAGAGGGAAATTTATGAGGCTTGGCAGCAAGGCTGGCACATAGGGCATGCTAGGGAAGATGAGGATGGAGGAAAGCTGATTGTGCCCTGTGTGATACCTGAGAAATTCTGGCTGTGACCATCTGTACAGTATGATTTGCCTAAAACTTTCCTGCAGTAATCCCTCTGGCTGCTTGGCATCCTCTTGCAGCGATAATCACATCATGTGTTTGCAAAGGTGGTGGCTCATCCTCAGCCATGAAAGCAAAGACTACCCAAAATTCAGGGCTGGAAGATCCCAGAGGATCAAGTTCACCTACCCTACTCCTGGTGACCAGGTTACTGCTGCAAATTGCAGTATCACAGAATGTTAGGGACTGGAAGGTACCTTGAGAGATCATCCAGTCCAACCCCCTGCCAGAGCAGGATCATCTATGCCAGATCACACAGCTTTCATTTTCAAGTGCAGTTTTACTGATGGGACCTGAGGGCAACTTTGTGAGAGAGCCAGGAGCACAGATGCCCCATGAGTCCCCTCTGCTCTGGGGAAGTATTCTGAAAGGGCTGCAGCTTCAGTTAGTTGGGCCCCTCATGCCTGCAGCAGGCACCAGTGAAGTAGTGTAATTAACATCAACAGCCATCACCATTTCGTGTGGTTCCTGACAACAACTCATTTGGTTGGGTATTATCCCCATTCTTTTTCCTCCCTCCTCCAAAACCTCTTCCACCACTCCCTGCCCCCATCCCAAGCTCATCAGAGCTTTGCAGCCATTGCAGCCTGCGAAGCGTCCTCTTCGCGTCCTCCTAACGCAATTGCACATAATTAAGCAATGCATTTACATGTCAGACTAAACCCACTGTCCAAGCTGCTCGTTCTGCTTTGTGCAGCCCCATGCCAGGCGGCCTCCAGAAAGGATGCAAATCACGGCACAGAAAACATATTACGAGTGGCACGCAAGATCTGTGCCCACTTTGCCCATTGTGTCAAGAAAACAGAAATGCTTGTCAAAATACCAGCTCGAGTAGGAGCTTGTGGCTTCTGGAGGAATAAAAGAACCATGTTGGCAAGCACAGGACTAGACAGGCAGATGTCCTCCTCTCCACCCACTAGAATTTTATTGGCAATTGAGTTAACAAGCTCTTTGCATATGAAAGTGACGGAGAGGCGCTGCTGCGGCCTCTCTGGCAGGAGACTTGGCTGCAAAACCAGTGAGACATTTGACAAGGAAGCAATATGTTAGCAACATCTCTTCATCCCTGTTATCAGGGCCAAATTGCCACGGCACTTGCAGCCATGTGGAGGCATTAGATGCAAAGTGTTAGACGCCCTGCCATTCTTTCTTGTCATTTTTTCCTTTCTTTTATCCCATTTTCAGAGAAACCTGGTCCTGACACTTCACTTCGAGTGACTCTGGAGCCATCCTTGCCTTGTGCTGTTGTACATCCTTATAAAATGGGCTGCCAGGTGCTGAACACCCACGTTTTGGAATGATGGCCCATGGTAATAAGTGGTTCTGGGGTGCTTTGTCTTTTGGGGTCTCTTTTCCTTTTTCTTTTCTCTTTTCTTTTCTTTTCTTTTCTTTTCTTTTCTTTTCTTTTCTTTTCTTTTCTTTTCTTTTCTTTTCTTTTCTTTTCTTTTCTTTTCTTTTCTTTTCTTTTCTTTTCTTTTCTTTTCTTTTCTTTTCTCTTCTCTTCTCTTCTCTTCTCTTCTCTTCTCTTCTCTTCTCTTCTCTTCTCTTCTCTTCTCTTCTCTTCTCTTCTTCTCTTCTCTTCTCTTCTCTTCTCTTCTCTCTTCTCTTCTCTTCTCTTCTCTTCCTCTTTTTTTGTTTCTTTAGAAGTAATTACATTTTCAAATTTTCCTTCAAGAGATCACTTTTCTGAGATGATGAATTAGAGGAATACAAACTGGTAAAGCCTCTCCCCAGGCAGTGCCACAGCAAGTCAAGCCTAGGACTGGGCTCTGGTGAACACTAGTAAGCGGGAGTCAATCCAGCTGTGTTCAAGCAATGATTCTGGCAGGCTCATGGCTTTTTTGGAGTATAACTCCAAAGAAACCTGCCAGATAGGAATTCCTCATTGCACCATCTCTATTCTTCCAAGGGGCAAGAAAAGAAGGCTTTCCTCTCAGTTGTGGTATGGGGAAGGAAAGGGCAAGGGTGTCAGTTTCTCTGGCTACCAGTGGTTGAGTTCCCAAAAGCTTCAGCTCACTCCAGCTCCAACGAATGGCAGAAGAGATTCCCCAAATATGTGGCTGGTGTATCCATATGAGTCTTTTCTTGGTGCTTGCCTTGCTGTCCATCTTTTTTCCTTAGTACCAAGTGATAGGACAAGACAAAATGCCCTCAAGTTCCACCAGATAAGGTTTAGATTGGCTATTAGAAGAAAATTCTTCACTGAAAGGGTTATCAAACACTGGAAGAAGCTCCCCATCCCTGGAGATGTTTAGAAGACTGACATGTACAGGGCTGAGGGGCATAGTTCAGCACCAGCCTTGGCAGAGTTAGGTAATGATTGGATTCCACGATCTTAAAGGTCTTTTCCAACCAATGTGTTTCTATGATTCATGCTGCCTTCCTACATGGGAAAAACACCTGCTGAGTTTTATAACCGGAGATGTTGCCCCTTGAGCTGCTGGTGAAGCTTTCCCAGTGCATTGTCTAGCTGGGCATGTCTGCTACTGCAATGTTTGCCTTGGGTAATTTTCCAGGGTAAGAGGTGCCAGCACAGTTCCACATTTTGTTTACATTTTCCTGTTCAGTGCAGTGCTCAGCAGAGTATGCACATCTCTCTTGTTGTGTTTCTCTTGTGTTGTCATGGACATGTCCAGTCTGGGATCCAGGAGCACAGGACCAGACATGCACAGCACAATTCTCCTTTTTCTGATGTATAAACTGCAGCCATCACCTGAAACGCTCTGTCATCCCTCAGCAAGTTGTTCACCTGTAGGTTACTCCACTTTTGAAAAATAGTTGGAAAAGGTCCATCATAGCTGCTGCTGCTGCTCTGCATGCTAAGATGCTTCTGCCTCAGGCCGGAAAGGAAATAATCATTTAGTTTAAATCTCCAGATGAATGTACAGCACCAGGGCCAGATGTAGCTGCAGTAGCTGTGGCGTTCCCTGGTCTCTGGCAAATGTATAGCTGGCTCCTACAGCTGCAGCCTGGCTTGGGTTGTGTTTAAGGGGAGCACTGCAGGAGGAGACGGCTCTGAACAGGTGAGGAATGGTATGTCATTTGAGTCTACAGCAGCTACGTGGCAGGAGTTTGTACTCAAGCTTAACATGGGAGAATATTCGCTCCTCCTATTTTCCCCAGCAGATAAAATCCTTAGAGAGAATCTGTGTGATTCTCTGGTTTCCCTCAATAGTTTTCCATCAGTGGAACATCTGCTAGTGTCTGGAGAGGCTTCCTCATGGCTCAGATCTGTGGTATAAGCTGAAGTACAGAGCTTTCTGTAAAAATTTGGCTCCCATAATATTTCTCTGAGATGAATCCACACAGATATATGGATAATCCTGAACATGAATCAACAGCAGCAGACCCACCAGTGGCTGCTCACATCTGCAGAGACCTGGAACACTGGGATCAAGAGCTGTGAAATTCCCCTATGACGTGAAGACGAAGAGGGGGTCTTTCTTCGCACAGATCCACTTGTGGAAGGACACTGGTGAGTAGAGCCAGTTACACATCTTTCACCTCACCCCACCCAAGTATTTCTAATGGGATTACAATGAGTCTAACTTCCAGAATACCAGGACCATAGTGTCGTGTCAACTGTCCTCAAATGTGGATTGCTTAAAAGGCATTTGGAAGCCAGACTTCAGCTCTGAAGTCACTTTGGTGACTTTATGAAATGGCATTTTCCTCTATCCCAGTGAGGTGGTTATCCCACTGGGGCACGCTGCCAAAGTGCTTAAACAATGAACACACAAATTCTGGGAACACCTGAGGATCACTTTGAGCAAGTCTGCTCTAGGACTTGGAGCACCTGCTTCTAGATCCTCCTGTTATTACCTTAGGATAAACAGGATAAAACCCATCAAACACCAGAGTGTTTGGAAGTGCTCTGTTGAATTGTCATGACCAGTCAAATCTCAACAAGCAAGGGAACCTTATTTTCCACTTCCCCACCCTCCATCACCAATCTGTATACCTCCTAATGGCCTGCATCCAACCAAAGATCCTGAAGGAAGGCAGCAGCTGTTAGAGCACTCAACATCCAAAAAATGTGTAAAATGTTGAAAGCAAACTGCAAGGTCCTCGCTGTTACCTGAAAAAGAAATGCTCCTGTCATGGAAAGCCACGCTCTCCATGAGCATGTCTCTATTTGATTTTCTGCTTGACAATTTATTCCAAGTATCAAAGGCTTGAGTCTCTCCTGTTAATTCCTTCTGGCCAGGGAATAAGCATCTGCTCTCACTGATTGAGGGTCACTTTTCTCATATAAAGCTTGATTGAGACATGTATGTCAAGGTCAGAAACGAGGCCGAGCTAGTATTGTTCAACTAAAAGCCCCACCAGGCAGCAGAAAAAGAGATAATAATATATCTTTAAAGTCAGTATGGGCAATGTGCTTTTTGTCCTGAGTAATTATGATGCAAAGAAAAGTCAGCTGTAGCATTCTAATGCATTACTTTCTCATTAGTCATTTGGTTTATGTATTTTTGCTGGAAAGGGATAGAGATGCTTTGATAGAAAGTGGCCTATTTGAAAGGGTGGGAAGATTAAAGGTTAAGAAAGAGAAGGGTAAATGTGGTGTGACTGGAGCATAAAAATAGACCCATTCCAACCAAAATAAAGTGTCCAATTATCAACAAGACCAAAGCAGATTGCTGGTTGAGAATAGCTTTGCACAAACATCAGCTGCCTTCAAAATGCACGAAGGTAACGTGGCTGCAAAATGTTTCAGCCTCTGGGGCTGTAAAAACCTGAGGCCTGCCTGGTTTTTTTTGAAAGACTGTAAAAAGAAACTTTAAGAATCATCACCTGCCTTGCAAGTGATCCAGTCCTGATGGCCCTTTTCAGGTTAAACCCTTTCATTCCTGCTTTTGGGCTCTCACCTCCACAAGCTTTTCCACAGTCATTTCCAATGACAGGCGTCCCCCTGAAAAAGCACACGCTAGGCTTTCCATGTCAAATCAGCGAGAAAGCTCTCAGGGAAACAATTTCCTCCGTGACATTTGTAAAGGGAAATTTTGCCTGGAAGGAAGCACTGGCAGGGTGAGCTCCTGCATGGCCCCAAATGCAATGAGACGTTTAAATTGCCTGATGCAGTGGGCAGGCCTGTCACAACCATCCTAGGGGTTAGGGGGAAAGGCACTTCTGAAATACTTCTCTCTTTTTTCAAATACACTTTCCATTTGGTTGGGGTTTTTTTTTTTTTTTTTTTTTTTTTTTTTTTTTCCCTCACACAAAATGATGTCTCTGAAGGGCTCCAAACAGAGCGTGGGCTGCACTCCATCCTCTTTCATCTGGATCCCAGAGGCGTTCTCACCCCCGCTCCCTCCACCTCCACACTCAATGTCTTTGCCAAGCAAACTGGGAAGCAGCTCCGATCTGGAGCACAACAGTACACACCCTGAAGCAAGCTAGCTAGCTTGAGAGACTACTGATGAGTTTTCTATGTGCTTCCCTTTCATTCCTGCCCAAGACTTGAGGCTCCATCTCCTTGTCCTAATCAAGTTGAGATTCAAGAGGCACCCCCTGAACTGCACCTATGATGGCAGAGTCAGCAAGCCACAATTTGCACATCTGATTAAGCCAGGAGAAATAATGTGGCCTGTGGGAATAAGTTACCTCACCCCAAAGGCTGACCACACGTGTTCTGGTGTTACCCCAATACCTGGTCCAGCTGCAAGCCCAGACTTGCTCGGGTTAACACGCTGCGAGCAGGCGTGTCTGCCACCCACAAGGGCCCCTTGGTATTAGATCATCCTTTGTGATCTTCACCAGGGTGAAACTGAGAGCACGTGTTGCCTGGACCATCCAGTTTATGACCCAATGATGCAATACAGAAAGTACTGCAAAAGGAATATAAAACACACAAAGTTCTAAGGCTCTTCTGAGCTAAATCTACATAGCTCATCCCTGGAACAACTACAGAAGGAAAGTCCTTGTGTTGAGCCATAAGATGAAGCAGATCATATCCCTATCTGCCAGGGATAATTTGCTGGGCATTTGCCAAGCACAGAACTGCTCTTGCAAAGCCAGTGACCACTGCCATGGTGTTGTTCCTGACTGTTGCAGTGCTGTAGTTTCTGGTCAAATCAAGCAGCAGACAAGGGAAAATACAACATGTTCTTCTTTTAGAACGTTGTCTGCACATTGCCACCTCATAATCGAGCTTTGCTCTCTCAAATGAATGTGCAGTCCATTGATGCTTTCAGTCATAGAATCCTAGAAGGGTTGGGTTGAAAAGGAACTTTAAACCCCATCTAGTCCAAAACCCCCGAAGGAAGCAGGGACATCTGCAAATAGATCAAGTTGACCTTGAATGTTTCCAGGGACTGGAGCCTCTACCACCTCTCTGGTCAACCTGTGCCAGTGTCTCACTGTTCTCATTGTAAAAATTCTCTCTTATGTTTTATATTTAGTCAAAATCTCCCATCTATTAGTTTAAAATGATCACCCCTTGTCCTGTCACAACAGGCCCTGCTAAAAAGACTGTCCCCATCTTTCTTACAAGCCCCTTTTAAGTACTGAAAGCTTGTGATAAGGTCTGCTTGGATCCTTGTCTTTTCCAGGCTGACCAACCCTCGCTCTCTCATAGCCTGTTCTCAGAGCAGAGGTGTTCCAGCCCCCTGATCATTTTTGTGGCCGCCTCTGGACCCAAAGGGTTCATGTCTTTCATGTGCTGAGGACTCCAGAGCTGGACACAGTGCTGTAGGTGGGGGTCTCACTATCAGAAGGGCAGAATGCTCTCCCTCAACCTGCTGGCCATGCTGCTTCTGATGCATCACAGGATACAGCTGACCTTCTAGACCACAAGTACTAATTGCAGCTCACGTCCAGCTTTTCATCCACCAGTACCCTAAAATCCTTCTCTGCAGGGCCGCTTTCAAGCCCTTTATCCCCCAACCTGTATTGATACCAGGGATTGCCCTGACCTAGGTGCCATCCCTAGCTGTCTTGAGGGTGAAGTTGCTTGTCCATATAGAAGAGTATGTACTATCCAGGAGGATGCTTGCTTGTCTTTCAGATGCACTTCTCACATTAGACAGCAGTGATTTCTGACATGGGTGACACATTGGACACACACAGGCTGTGTGCACTATGGGCTGTGGCAGCTGCTAGTGGGCACCATGTCCACCAGCTGCTGCTGCTGGTGGATAGCTGCAAAGGTAAAAAAGGAGACAACTCCTTGTCATGTTGTGTCACCCCAGCTTTGGGGTAGCAGCCAGCTGGAGAGGCAGGTAATAGATTAGCTCCAGTCAAAGAGCCAGCATGGATAAAATATTAAATACACAGCTGGAGGGACCTCAGCCACAGTTGTTGCCATGCATTTTTAATCAAAGGAACACGTGTTGCCACGCAGCTGGCTGCTGCATGCTGCCCATTAGATGCTGGTCCACATCCACAACCTGCTGCAGCCATCAGGGCTGTCCCAGGAAGTGCAGGGGACCCTGGAGCATTGCCAGGGTACAGAGCTGCTGCTGCTGCTGCTTGTCCCGGGGGTCGTATCTTCTGCCTCTTTGATCTCGCTGTGACCTTTGCTGTTACAGCCAGGAAAGCTGATCCTATCGATTTTACGTGGGTTATGATTTTCTGTAGATTGCCCTGAAACCTGCTAATTGTGCACACAGCTATTTATAGTGCTTCAGAGTGGGAGTTTTTGATAGTGTGAGAGGTTGTCTGCACACACATCCACAGAGCTAACACTTCAGTATTTTCTCTTAAGTGATGGTCAGACACATTTCAAAGTAGACAATTTTTTATCCAGTTTGAAAGGTCACTGAAATTTTCCACCTTCTTTAAAGAAACAAAACAGCACCTCGTTTTTCTCCTGTCCTGAGGTTTCTTAATGGGAAGAAGCTCTCTGTGAGTGTGTGTGTGTGTGTGTGTGTGTGTGTGTGTGTGTGTGTGTGTGTGTGTGTGTGTGTTTTTGTGTGGACTGAACAATAACTTAGGGTCAGATCTGCTCCTGGCCAGGGTACAAGACACCACATGTTTGGTCTCTCCCTCACCACAAGCAACTAGAAGAAGGTGTCCAGTGTGAAAGGGGAGGTTTAACAGCTGCTCCGTAAGACAGTCCTGTGCTTAGCTGCGTGACTGCACTTCACTCCCCCAAGCAGCCACTGGCTCTCCACCACATCTTTGTGACATCCATGTCTGCAGCTTGTTCAGGTGCTAAAGCAGTGGAGTTCAATGGAGAGAGCATCAAATGGAGCAGAATGTTTACCTCAGTCTTGGTTAATTTGATTACACAGTGATGGTCATATCACCTCTGCTGCCTACTAGCAGCCTGGTGGAAATGTAGGTACTAAACCAACCAGCTAAAGCTGCATCTGGTGCTAAGATTACCTTTGTGTGTCTACGTTTGTTCCTAGGGTGTCCTGTATAGGTTTTGCATGTCTCCTTGCCTTCCATGAGACAGGAATTCAAAATAATTATAGGTGCATTTAATAATTGAAAGCTTTGAAAAATAAACCCCAGGTTTATTAGAGCTATTGCTATGGGATTCTGTACCTTCCCACTCTGGCCCTTGATGTGTCTGTACTGTTTGTTCTTCTCCTGACTCCTTTTCTGCTTTTCCTCCTGAAGAAATTAAAAAGAGCATCATTTGAACAATTTAGCTTAGCCCTGAACTCTTCAGTGTCAGTAAATATTGTTTCAGCAGCACCAATTTTTCGTGCCCAGCCCACTCCATACCCAGCCCAAACTGCTGCTCCTGTCATAGTGCTTTGCAGAATAAGAGATTGCCTCATCACAGATGCAGCCCACTGAGTTCTTCAGTGAAAAGAGGGATTTTTTTCCCATGCATTGTGTTAAGTGTTTGCATGCAACAGCCTGGAGCAGTCATTCAGAATATTTCATTCAGAGTGTCTTTCATACTGTCTGAAATACCTGGCAGTGCACAAAGGCCGAAAGTGGGAGTAATTGACTGCAGGATTATTCCATACTGCCTGAAATAAAAGTAACATGGCTGTGAATGTGACAGGGAGTCACCTCCACACTGTAAGTTTTGTTGACTTTTTTTGGTGCAGTTAGCTGCTATTATCCAGGTGCCACAAGGCAATGCTTTGGCAAATTCCATGTTGACTTGGAAACTGTGGGCTTGGAAGACAATAATTGAGGTCTTGGAGACTGGGAGCTTTGGAGATTTGTAGGGGCATGGTATTTGTCCTCAGGCAGGGACTCTTGGAGATGGATCTTGACAGGGAAAACCTTCTGTGAGAATATCAGAGGAGTTCCCATGAACTTCAAAGGCTGGCGGTACAGGTCCTGCCTGTGCCACTCCAATGGCTGCAACAGTTGTAGGCTGCAAACATTTCATAACCTAGGTCCTTTTGAACAGTGTATAGTCACCCGAGATCTTTCTGATTCCTGGAAGATGGATCCCAGAGTCCTAGTAGTATGCCAGACCACAGCTGCATCTGGGGGTAATCAGATCAACTTCTGAAGCAACTAGAAGCTGGTTTATAGGACTTTTTGTTCTCCCAGTCAGATGCTTGCCTCCATCCCTCAGTCATCTCTAAGAACTGTGTTAAATCAGACAAGGCTCATAAAAGATTACAAAACCTTGCTGAAAGCCAGAACTTCTTGTAAAATGGAGAAGGTGTGTAGGAAGAAAAGGGGTGGGTGTGGTGAGAAAATGAAAAGAGGAGTGTCCCAGCTAAGAGAAGAAGAACTAACACCTTCTCATGTGTAGATGTGTATCCTTAACAAGGAGAGGGAGGCATCCCTTCATGTAGGTGAATAAAAGGAGAAGAAGGGACACCTGATGACACTCTGGGAAGGTAAATCACAGACTAATTAGCTAAATGCTTTTTCACCCAATACATCTTTAGCCTGAGCAACCTAGTGCCAAGCAGTATCAACTGAGGCTGAAAGTGATGCTGAAATCCAAAATGGGCTCTGCAGAGCTTATGGTAATGAAGAATAGCCATGTCTTGGAGCACATTTGTGGTAAGCATGAGTTTTTGAAAGGGCTGTGACTTCTGAGACAACCTCTGGGTTGATGCAGGTTAGCTAATAGCTGTCTTAGGTATGGTTTCTTCGGGTGCATCTCTGAAGGAGATGGTGCTGCTCAGAGTGGCTTTGAGAGCTGATACATTCACCCAGGTGGAGCACAGCACTGATTTAGATTGACAGTGTCTTTGTTTCTCCTAGCTAAGCTGCAAATGGAGGCAATCAGACAAGGACATTCTGCAGAATTGCAGGTTGTGCGCTGGCCCTTCATGTGCTGGCTTGCACAGGTGCTTTGACTGCCCGACTTCCAAGAGTGTGCATTGCTAAGGAGACTCTTTTTACTGAAAAAAAAAAAAAAAAAAAGTATTTCAGTAGCAGACCTTGTGCTGATGTAGAGTATTTCCCTGACCCTCTATGTGCTCTGCCATTTTACAGCATGCCACTTGGGATCCAATTAGATGACCATCTAATCCTCAGCCACTTTAAGGAAGACAAGCTTTCAGCCAGGAAGCAGAAGATAGGTTACAATTGGAGGCACTTTTGAATTTTGTCATATTAACTGCACTGTTTCCAGCTGGCTCGGTAAAGCAGGGCTTTGTGCTTTGAGGTAGGAACCAGAGCATCAAAGGCAATCCATGCCCATACAAGTCTTCAGATACTAAACATCCAAGGAAATCTACCCATGGCCACAGACACCAGGGCATGCAGGTCTCCTGTTCTCAGCAGGAACAAGCAGTACTCAGGGAGGAGCCTCTCCCATGGCCAGGAAGTTGGGTGTGTGACTGAGTATGAGCATTTGCAGGGTGTAGGGTCCCCAGCAGAGCCTGAGGATGCTGTACAGAGGTGCACGAGGGGCTAGGAGAAGCCTACTGCTACACAGGTGTGGGAGAAAAGATGAGTGTAGGCAAAAGAGGGTTTAACTCTGAAGGGACTGATGCCAGTCATCCCTTATTCTCACTCTAAGATGCCTGCTGGCATGCTTGAGACTGTTGTCACCTTTCAATGAAGCCAAACTTGTCACAATTCCAGAGTCCGAGGGACAACTGAGGCTGTGCTTCAGGAGACCCCTGGAGATGGTAGGGAGGAAGGAATGGAAGGTGATGCCAGGCCAGTGATGTTTGGGTGCCCACTGAGGAGCACTGATATGCAGCTGCTTGTGGAGGGATCAGACCGGGAGTGTTCAGGTGGGTCTGGGGGAGCTGTGTTTCTATGACCCTGCAGACTGCCTGACCCATAGCCCAGGGGACACAGATGACCAGGACATCCCTGGCTGGTACTGGCAATGTCACCCTGACTTCCCACATCTCCCCTTATCTCCTTGCTTCTCACCTGACCTGGGAGGTTGGTCTGCGAAGCCTCAGCAGATCCAAGGTCCCACAAAAGTAATATCCAGTGGCACTAACACAACTGGACAATTAAAGAATATAATGATGCTAATAATGATGGGCAATATGGAAGCAGGCATGCAAATCATCTATGGAGATGCTTCCCATGAAGGACAACTCCTTGAGAACAATCTCTCTGTGAAGCACTCTGCTTTGCCAGGCTGTTAAATGTAGATTTGACAGGTAGCAATCCTTTTATCTTAAGATATTTCTCTCCTTTTCAGGATAAAGCTTTTATTATGTGAGTTAAGGAGAGGGAAAAAAAAGTGTAAATAAGCCAGGTGTGGCTTCTGTAGCTTGGAAGAAGCTACTACTTGACCCTATAGCTTAACAAAAATGCTTTCACTGGTTTTTATTTTTTATAAAGGTGGGCACAGATCAGTGCTGCTGATCAAAATGTGTAGAGCAGCTCTCAGTTTTCCTCTGAGCTTGAAGCTCTCCTGAAAGCAGGCCATGAATTATTAAGGTAGGAGATTACCTTGACTGGAATATACGTGCTGTTCATCAGTGAAGGTGGGGATCACTCTGAAGGGCAGACAGGTTTCCCGTGGAGGGTTTGAAACCTGAAATGGTGAAGGCTCTCCTTGCTTTCCCTGCCTCTTACGGGAAGTCTGCAGCAGCTTACAGAAGCTTCTGCTCCAGATCGTTCTGTCCTGCCTCAAAGAGGGTACAAAGTCTCTTCAGCTTTTGGATCTTTTCATTTTTTGTGCTTCAAAAACTTTCTCCCAAGGCTTCTCCTTTCTTGGCACTGCTTTGTTTTTAATTATTTGTTTGGTTTGGTTTTTTTCCTAGACGCACATTGATTTTACCTTTCATTAAGATATGGTAGAGTCTGGGGTGCCTGTCTCCCCTTGGTGTGGATTCTTCCTGGCTGTGGCACTGGGGCACTCAGGGCAGGAGGGCCCTAAGCATTGCTTTTCTTTTCTCTCTTTGGGTAACAAATTGTGTGTTAAAGCAGGACCATGATCCTTCTGCCTCTCTGATGAATAGTTTCACCAGGAGCCACTGGAATGGAAGGATTTGAGGGGAGCAGGGAGGATGTTTGCAGCATCAACCTCCCACCAGGGCAGAATCCAAATCCCATCTCAGAAGGCCCCTAAAGGGAGTAAACCTTGTTGGGGCAGGCATCTCTTCAGCCCGTTTGCTGCTGTGATAGATGTCCATGTGACTTTGGGGAGGTAAGCTTTAGACCTTGCTGCCCACCTGCTCCTTGCCAAGACCTCCTGCTGGCTTGGGCTGGGCAACATTCACTGCCCCACCTTGAGTTTGGACAGGTTTTGGGTACAGCAGTAGAAATAAGACACTGAGACAGGAGCTAGCAGCAGCAAGGCTCTTGCGTGCTCCTCTTTAAGAGCTCATAAGTCTCTGCTTCAAGTCCCCAGATCACCTTCTGAATTCATAACCGAGAGAAACATCCGACTCTGCATTAAGTCAAAGCTGTCCCTTGAGTCTCATAGGTGGTGATAGGAACATCTCAGCTCCTGAGTTTATATTCTCATAAATCTTTCTTTCTCAATTTTTTCCCCCTTTGTCTCTCCCTGCTTTAATTACCAGCCGCAGGCATTGTACTGATGAACAGCCTAGCACAGGGCATGCTCTCCTTGCCATGGCCAGAGCATGTGTCCTCCCTGCCAGCAGAGCCCAAGTAGAGCCATGCTTGCAGAACTGCTGAAATCCTAACCCCTGCCAAGGTTTCCAGGGTCTGTATTTATAATCTGCAGGGATTATGCCACTCCCTCAGGAAAGTCAAGGGAACACTGAGCAGATCCAGGTGCAGAGCGGTGAGTGCAGCCTTTTCCTGCATGGCTTTCAGGGCTTTTCCTTTCCTGAGGATGGTGTTATGTTTGTGAAAAGAGGCAGGGATGTAGGAATATGTCCCCCTGACTTTGCTCCTCTGCCATATGACTAGGCTGGCTCCAGGGTAGTAACGTGGGAACCAGAGAGGATGGCATTTCCACAGGTCCAAGCAGGTTGCAAGTTCTGTCCTGGTGTCTGTGATGGAAGACCAGCAGCAGGCACAATGTGTACCAACAGGATCCTGGATGACACACCATGCTGTGCAGCTAAATTAAAGGATTACATGGGCCAAAGTGTAGGATGCTTTGCAGAAAAACCCACTGACTGGCTTGGGGCAGCAGCAAGGCAGGATTTGCTGGAGGCAGAGTGCTTCCCACCCGTGTCTTTTCTGCTACATCCCTTCATTCCATGTGATTTTCATTTTGGTGAGCAAGTATTTCAGGATAAAAATTTTTGTGCTCAGTGTCAGCCAACTGAGGGCTCCAAAGCTGGTGCTCTATTCACCTCCCCTGCTGCAAGTACCATGCTGGACCTCAGCCTTCCAACGTATCGCTTCTAGGGATGCAGGCTGGCGCCTAAAGTCAGGTAAGGATTTGCCCTGGTTAAAGGGCAATAACGTATTGTAAAGCACTCTGTGCTGCTTTACTCTCCACCACACAGAATCACTTTAGAGACAGATCCATTTGATTGCAAACTCCTTTAGAATTTGTTTTCATGGTTTTACGTTCTTCCTTTGCATTCAAGTGCTACAACCAACCACTAAAACCACCCATAAGAAAATATACGTTAAATTAAACGCAACAAAAAACCCTAAACCTGCGACTTGGATAAATTAAGTACTCTGGAGTGAAATAAACTGGAAAAAAATAGAAACTGTTATAAATCTCCCTGAACCAACAGAATCAACATATGAATATCTGGTTCACCAGCACATACTTCTCAGATAAAAATAAACTGTTCTTGGAATGAACCTCTGCTTTGATTTATATCTCACAGTCCAAGTACACACAAGGAGGATGTAAAATCTGCTAATATAAATACCACTGGTCTCAGGCTTTTATCAGATATTTTCTGCCAGGAAAGAAAAGGCTCTTTTTTTCCTTTCCTTTTTTTTTTTTTTCTTTCCAGGTAATTACTGTTCCTTTGAGCCAAGCTCCCAGGTTTCCTCCTTTTAAAAGCCATAATCCTGGGTGTGAGCCCCACACAAAATTACCCCAGCACTCCTTGCCAGGGAACATCTCTGAGCCATGGGCCTGGCCAGGCTCAAAGAAACAATGATCATTTCATGGGCAAGCACAATGGTAACTAAAAGCACAAACCAGTGGCAGGGGCCAAGAGCCACCAAGCAGGATTAGATCTCCTTTGTACAGATGAAGATCCTCCAGGGTCATGCTCAGTGTGTGCAGGTAGGGGGTTTTGAGGAGATGCTTGGGAAGCACCTGCTGCTGGGCAAGAGAGCCCAGCACTTTCTACATGTCTGTGGCATGACCGTGCTTGTCACCCCAGTGGGTGCAGTGTGCTGCGTATGAAGGAGGCATCTTGCCATACTGACTTCAACCTGAGGAGTGAGGCTACAGGGCAGAATGTCCTTGAGCTGTAGGTACTGTGCTTGCACCTCATCTTTTTGTAATGCAGTGGAAACGTTGTGGGGCTGCTGGGGTTTTGAATGCTCACTTCTTTCTCACTTGATACTGGGCAAACAATCTGTGATTAATAATTTATTCTATGAATTTTGCCTCTATGGCTGAAATCTAATTATCCAAGCTGTAGACTAGCCAGGCTCTGGGAACAGCACATGAAAGGAGAGAAGTTTTTATCCTGAGTTGCCATTTACCCTTTTTCGGTTGCATTCTCCTTGGAGAGGCAGCTGGCATGATGGGGCTTTTACCTGCACTTTACAGAGCTCTACTCAAACTTCAACCTTCTCACCATGTCCACAGTTCAAAACTATTTGCAAAGGTACCTCAGGGAATAATTTGTGCCTGTTGCTCTAGAGCATCCAGTTCAGAGCAGAAATTCAGGATGCAGAAACTGGAAATGGAGAAGAGGTTCTTACATGCTCCCATGGGAGTGTGTCCTCTGTGCATTTCATGAGCAGGGCACAAATCTCAGTGCATAATGCTCTCCATTCTTTTCCAGGTTGGAAGCAGTGCCTGGCATCACCTGCCTCAGTCTCTGCTGTCAGCCCTCCTAAATCTAGGGTGGTCTCAGGCTCTGAGGGATGTGTGTGAGAGTTTCGCAGAAGATGCACAGAGCAGCAATGGTTCTCAACCCAGTATTTTTGTTACTGGGACCCAGGAAAGACAGGAGTTGTGATTTGTTGGGGGTGCAAATGTACCCTGGAGCTGCCATTTGCTCATCAGGGTAGCTTTGTGCCTTATACCAGACTGGGGAACTGACTTGTCCTCTGGGCAGTCAGAGCATCCCCAGCACGTCTGTGGGAGATCTCAGACCCCCTTCCTAGTTAATCCCATGGGCCCATATTGGAGTTTAGTGGTCAAAAAGGGCTTTGGTCTGGTGTAGCATTGGAAACAATAACCTGATTACACAGATACCTCCCGGGCTGGATAATTCAACCTGATGGGCCTCTTACAAAAGGCAACAATCAGTGCTCAATTGCCTGTCTGGGAAATAATGCACATGCAATGCTCCAGAGACCTTCCCTGTCCACAGCAATGCGGAAATGCCTTCACTGACCACCTTGAAAGCCACCACTTGCAGTTTATTTAAATAACAAAGGCATGTTGCATTGTTCAGTAATGAAAAAAAAAATAATATTTTTGGATGCCCAGCCTTGAAAACTACAGTTCAAATATTGTGGGATCAGATAAAATAATATGATTTTGCCTTCCTCACTCTGTTTTTCCCTTTCACTGCCAGGCCGTTTGGCATTTTTGTGTCCCCTGCCCACTGAGCTTTCCTGATCCACCTAGAACCTTTTTGGAGGTATAACTTTCTGTCTGAAAAAAAAAAAAAAAAAAGAGTTTATAATCTGGACTTTCTTCTCTTCCAGCTAATATACTTATTATTCTTCCTTTTATGTTTTAAAGGACATGGGTAACCTGGGGCACACAGACAGGGTTGGTTTCTCATTTGCCCCCTGCTTACCTTTGCTATTTTTTCCAGGTACGTCTTCGTTGGGTTTCTGACCATGAACCCATTTTGACTCAGCAGACTCTACCAAGGGGAAGGGCCACATTAGCTCTGTGCCTTGGGATTTACAGTCAGGAGAGGGACTTCTAAGCACTAGCAATGGAAATACAATAATTTTCTATGGCCTCGTGGTGTGGGGAGCAGCAGGGCATAATCGGCCATCTCCAGCCCTGCTGGAAGAGGAGGCTGTTTTCTGGACAGAGGGAGGGATGCCTTGTTTGGGTCAGGTTATACTGACATTACCAGGGCAGAACTTGTGTTCTGCATCTTCTCTGCTTTGCTGCCAGATGGCACAACCCAGTGATACCAAGGCCGGCACAGGCTGAGGATGTGCAGATGTCCCCTGCAAGATTTTGATCGCTGGAGAATGCACAGGCAAGTGCATTGCTTCTGGCAGGAGCTGTCCTGCAAGACGCCTCGGTGGGTGGTGCTACTGATAGTGTTTAAGACCAGGCTGGATGAGGCTCTGGCCAGCCTAATCTAGTGCAGGGTGTCCCTGCCCATGGCAGGGGGTTGGAACTAGATGATCCTTGTGGTCCCTTCCAACCCTGACTGATACTATGATACCTTTTTGGATGACTTTTTTTTTGGTGACTTTCCCTTTTTGTGTTTATTTTGAAGGCTTGTGTTTTTCTGTAGAGCAGAGAAGCCCAAAGGAAATTCAAGCTGTATTTCCTGTTCCTAGGTTTGCCAGGATGGCAGGGGACACTCACAGGAGTATAAAATGCTGGGGATCTATGTCCAAAAGAAAGAGACTGATGCATACAGATCCTAGCCTGAGCCCAAACTTCCTGCCACTCTAAAGCTATCAAGAGGCCCTTGACTGTTTTGAATACTGTCCTGATTAGTAATGATGTTTTTAATTGAAATTTCAAGGTTCATTACTGAATGCAGATTAATTAAATTGCGAGGAGAGATAATGAGAAATGTTCCCTTTGGACCCATAAAAGAGCACGTGTTCTAGTGGGACTTTTGCAGCCTGACCTGCTGCTGCTCTCCCCAAAGAGCATCTTTCAGTGTGTAAGCCCAGAGTGCCTGCAGGGGCCAAGGGGTGCATCCGCCTAGCCCTGGGCTGATCACAGCCCTGCTGAGCGCCAGGCACGGTGTGCTTGCTTGGCACCTTGTGAAACCAAGACAGCATCATCTGTGAGACAGACTTGTCAGGTTTGGCTTAGTCCCTGCTTAGGGAGAAGCTTAAAACCTGTGGGATTCCCTGTCGGAAAGATTAACTGAAACCTGAGGCTGGGACCTTGAGGTTGCCTGTGCTTGGGAGACACTGGTCTGGCATCGTGAGACTCAGCAACATGGCTGACTCGCTAGTCTGACAGGGATGTCCCCAGGCTGCATTGGCCCTCTCCGGTGTCACTGTGTTGCAGTCTTGATGACAAGCAGAGTGCCTTCATGGTTCCACTCCTGGCCACACAAAGTCACCTCTATAACCTCAGCAAGCTCCTGGCTCAAAGTAAGGTGTGCTGGGGTTGTTGGCTAAAGGTAAGGTGTGCTGGGGTTGTTGGCTAAAGGTAAGGTGTGTTGGGGTTGTTGGCTAAAGGTAAGGTGTGTTGGGGTTGTTGGCTAAAGGTAAGGTGTGTTGGGGTTGTTTGCAGGCTTTTTTTTTCCCAATCAGCCCTTGCAGTGTGCACACAGAGGCAAAGCCCTCCCAGGTGTGCAATGGCTTTTCTTTTGGAAAATATCCCTGGGAAGGAGCTGATCATTAACACATCCCAAACATCTGCCTTGGAAGAGGCGCCCTGCCTGTTGTCTTATCCAGAGATCTCGGATGTGATGGGATTGGAGGCATTTCAGCAAAACCTGTGGGAAACCAGGACTGCGGTTACTTGGAGTCCTCAAGCCATGGGGGAGCTGGAGTGGTGCTTTCACTGAAGAGGTTTTCTTTTGAGGTCTCTTCAAAGATAACATAGGTGAATGTCCCTCGTGTGCTTGCTTTCTTAGCCAAAAATTTCAGCCAGATGGAGAAAATTCTGCCATCTCTTTCCTTGGAAACCACACCTGAAAGGGCCATTGCTCCTCCCTGATGGACTACAAATATGACAAATTTCTTGCAGAGATTCAGATATCCAGTGGCCACCTCTGTGCTCCTGAGAATGACGTGAGACATGATACAAGCCACACTGTGTGGCAGGCTTATGATCACACGGGGAAGCTTGCAGACATTATGAAAAGCAGCGTGGTCTCCATGAGGTCTTCCTGACCTTCATTCACAACATATTTTCTGGAGAGGTCTGTGAAAATTAGAAAGCTTTAATTGGGCTCATATGGACCCTGGTAAAATCTCCTCTGACTGCAGTATGATGAAGCAGATAAAACAGCACTGAAGATATTATTTCCTGGAAGCTCTTCTGTTTCTGTCAGCTGTTACTTGCTAGCTCTCCCCTCCCTGGAGGATGAGCTCTGCTTTCATACACTAGTGGGTTTTTATTTTGGCAAAAAAAAGTGTGGGTTTTGGCAGAAAAAAAGAGACAGTGCATCAATGAAGAGGGGAAACCATTTTTTTCCCAAATGCTTCAAAGCTACCAGTTAAGGGTTTCCAAAAGCTTTGGAGTAGAGACACTAAAAGAGGTGGACACTAAAAGTGATGGGAATTGGCTCATATCCTGAGTGACTTCCATTATTGCTTGAAAAAGCAACAGAGTTTTGATGTTGTATTTGTGTAGACCACTGTGCTGGAGACTCCCCACTGGGGGACAGGGTTATTTTATTCAAACACTGCACATGATACCGAGAAACACTGACATGAATAAAGCTCATTAGAGAACAGACACGCACTTCAAGCCTACAAAATGCAGAGGAGATTGCCCAGACCTTGCTCTACTTGAAAGGCTCTTTCATGGGACCAACAGCCCCAAAAGCATGAGCATAATTGTTGCAGATGGCTTCATGCATCTTGGCTTCCTGCCCTCCCCACAAGCCCCTCTGGAGCATGAGGCATGCAAGAAGTGACAGATCCGTGCTGAGGGACCCCAAGATACCCAGGTTATCCTGCTGGAGGAGTGCCTGTGTGATCGCCTCCTGCTCCCACACCCTTTGTCAGCCTCAGCTGGGGCTTGGAAGGGGTCTGGTCTCTACTGTAGTGGCCCTTCAGAACTTGCCAGTTCCACCATGAACACTCAGGCAGGAACCTGAGCGTTTCTAGGCAAGTGATCAGCAAAACCTGCTCAAAGCAGCTTGGAAGATGGGAGCCAGGCGCTGTTACCCCTACTGCAAAAGGCAAGGGTCTTCTGCTTATGGGAGACTGGCTCAGGAGCACCCCAGTATCAACAGGAGGTATGGGATACAGCTGGCTCAATCACTCTGCAAGAATGGGAGTGCTAAAGCAGAGCCTTCTTCACTGCTTGTACCCTACTATGACTTCTCCGTTGCCATGGCCAGTTGAAGCCCATGCATAAATGGGTGGAAAATCTACCTGTGCTATCTGGCATGGGCTCAGGCCACATCATGTTGTGGTATTTGGGATTTAAGACCCACATAAGCTGCTGACACTTGTCACAGAGGTCTTGGGGGTTGTTCATTCTCAGCCAGTGGTCTGGAATGGATTATCCAGCCAAAAGAGCTGCCCTTTTTATTTTTAGTCTTCCCCCCCCAGTACATATATTTTTTTACAGCAGACTGGCCAAGCCTGGGGTCCCACAGCAATACTTCATCCAGTGTGGTGGGGAAAAGTCCATGCTTGGGATTCTGCTTCACCTCCCATCTCTAGCACCACTTGGGAGATCTCCTCCAGCACCTCTTTTGTTTCCGTCCTCATCAAAACCCAAGTGCCCTTCTGTCATGTTCAAAAGTGTCTCCAGGGGATAGGAGAACAGTTGTCCTTTCTATTTTCAGCCCACACCAAGCTGCATTTTTTGTTTGCAATACTCTTGCAGCTTATTAGTAAATATGCCAGTAGGAGGGGATTTGGGCAGTGCTGGGGTTTTGCCAGGCTCAGTACACGGGGGAAATCTGCTGCCTGACCTGAGAAGCCTTGGCAACAACTCTGATTTCCAGAGAGGCATAAGCCATCCTGTCAGCAGCCCATCAAAATGGTGATCCTGGAGCAGCATTAAGGTGTTGTAAACCTCCATCTCCTTGACCAGAAGGAAATGGTAATCTCCTTGTGGCCAAACAAAACTCTTCTTAATATTGACTAGCCACGAATAATTGCACAAGTATCACTACCCAAATCACTGACCTATTGCTGTTGGGGTCAAAAGCAGAAATACCTGGAGAACAGGCACCAAGAGATGTACTTTTCTACATCTTGTTTGAAAAGCAGGAGAGCACCCTTTGATACCAAGATGCTGTTTCAGGAGCACAGTCTATATTTGCAAATAGCCAGTCTAGTCCATAACAGTTAAGCTGAATGGGAGATTAATAAATATTAAATGGAGAGTGATGTACCTATCTGCATCAGGAGAGACCTTGAATCTTTTGTAGCTGCCTTTTCCAGAACAAGTCCTGGGTTAAATCATTGTCTCGCCAAACCTCGTGCAGTGAGTGCTTTTATCCCCAAGTTTGCTTTGTTTCCAGTAGGCCTCTTAATTACAGTAAATTAAAAATTAAAAGAGGGGATGGCAGCAAGTAGTGGGTAAGTGTTGTCAACAACTGGCCATGATGCAGGCTACGTGACTGCGCGTGTCCCTCCAGAGATCACATTTACACTGAAACAAAGACAGAGAAAGATTTGTGGGAGGGCAATACCCCATCTAGCTTGTTTATGCATAATTAGCCTCAAACTTTGTCGGTGAAGTCACTTCCCCTTGAAAGATGCTGTTTAGTCAAAGTGGATCCTTTTCACAGGGAGGCATTAATAGGATGAAATCCTGCTTTGAGAAAACCACTGGCAAACAGTGCTATTGCTAGGAGAGTGAAACTCTACAGTCTTTCCTTTCAAAAACACTTGAGTTTTGCTTTCTTTAGACACCTCTGACCTAAATGGTAATTACAAAATTTTAAGAATAGGCTGAAACAAAAAGGGAAAAATCCTTGCTTGTCCCAGCACATTTTCCTTCCCTCCTGAATGCAACAAAAAGGAATGTGGAAATGCCAGGATCCCAAGTAAAACACAAATTAGGGGGCTCACTTCCTCTGTGCCAGCATCTGGAATGAAATGTAAATATAGGTAAACAATCAAGCTTTAAAAAACACAAAACCATGCCAAATCCCTCCAGATCCAATCCAAAACTTCTCCAGTCTGAGAGGAAGTATTGAAATTCAAGGAGATACCCATCCAGTTTCTTTGCTCCCCATGGCTAGAGATCACCAGAAAGAGCAAACCATTCTTCCCTTGTGCCAGGGAAAAAGCCATCTATCTCCAAGCAAATTCAGCAAGATGTAGGGCAAATAAATGGAAACAGCAGAGTGATTGCCAATTAAATGCTCTTTAAAATTTAATCTGAACATTAAACCTAACAGAGATCTGCACTTATGGGCTCTGCCCGCTGGGGCTGGCTCAGTTGTGCATTCCCTGAGCCTTGCGGGGTCTGCCAGGGCTGGGAGTGCTCCCTTTTGGCAGTGCCTTTGGAGATGCCGTGGAGGTGCCCATCCTTGGGTACAATGCTCACCTCCTCCAAGCCAAAGTGCTGGGGGCAGCCCACAGCTGCTATACACTACACACCTGGGAGCATCCCTGGCTGTCTTTCCTGCTCAGCAGCTAATGTTTCCTTCCCTGAGCATCTTCAGCAACTCAATGTCTTGGTCTTTGGCTCACTTGGGCACTTTGGGACCTTTTATGCCACAGCTCTGGCTGGGGTCCCTGTTGCCTTGCTGCCCCATTCCTGGGGAGAAAAGACCCAAAGGAAGGGATTCTGTTCCTTGCTTATAATGGAAAAGGGTCCACAAACAGCTGCAATAACGTAACCTGGGCACAGGAGGACCCCTTTAGGCCCTGTGGCCGAACTGGGGCTACCAGAGAACATCCTTGCCATTGTCCTGAATTAGGCCATTAGTGCTCTGAGACTAGCACCCAAGGGGTCATCTCCTACTTTTTCCCCAGGCCAGGAGATCAGACACTAACCAGAGCCCCATGGCACTGGTGAGTAGATGCTGTCTAACTCTGAGGACAATGCAGGCAACCTGCCAGGGCCCTGGCACCATGCTGTCTACTGAGCTTCCTGAGCTCTCACTGGCCATGAGAAAAGCTTTTCCCAATGAAAATTGCTTTGTGATAACTGAAATACATCAAGATGCCAATCTGAAGAGTCGAGTCTTCAGGGATATAAAAACAAAGGCAGCTTGGAAGCAGCAAAGCTTCCCTTCTGTGAACATGGGGCAGCAAAGTCTCGTCCTGCAAACATTCACAAGACCTGGGGGCTGTCAGGGCATGGTCAAGGTCATGGCTACAGCTGAGGTTGGGAATTTGCATTTTTCACCACGTTTCCCAGCGCAGTGACGTGCTTTGAAGTTGCACTGTTCGCAGTGTTGTTCTTCTGCCATTAGATGTCTCTGTGTGCTACATGGAGCTCGGACAGGAGGTCACTCCTGGCAAACAAAGGTCACCAAGCTGGAGACGAAGCAATGCAGAAACCTGTTGGTTTTGTCTTTATAGCTTCTTTTTCTGTCTTCTTTAAGCCTTTTCTGTAAGAGAGGCCACGACTTGATAAAGGTGAAGCTGAAGCACTGATGAGTTGAAATGGTCAGTCTTTATGCACATGGTTTTAGTGCTTGGAAGGTCATCTCCAGGCTGTCAGAGCAGGCAGTGAAAGACTGGAGCCCATGGGGATATTTGTGTTATAAGCTGTGGAATGTGACCATTCAGCAACAGATTGCTGTTGTTCAATGCATCATGCAACACATCTGCATGGCCACTACCTCTTCATCATATCCTACTGACAGCCAGGAAGCGGGGAGATGCAAGAAAACAAAGAAAACATTATTTGTAAGCTATCTCTGTCATTTTCAAGCACACCATTTGCAATGTGGTTTGGTGAGGCATTTTGGCAAAGTTCTGCTTTTGCTGGAAGGGGCTCACCTCTTGGTTTTTGCAGTGTGTGTGGGGCCTCTGAATGACAAATGAAGCCCATACCTCTTAAACCTTTCTGCAGAGACAAGCTGTGCTGCATCCATTGCAGAAACAGCCTCAGTACTGAGAATATTATGAGCCAACACTCAGAGAAAGGGCTGTGCTCTAACAGCTCTCCAGGGGACATTGGAAACAGCACACGCCTGTCTGTAGCTGTGCATGATTTTTTCCACATTTGTAATTGCAGCCTTTTTCCCCTTTTGGTGGTTATTAATGTTGTTCGTTTCCTCAAAAATTACATCTGTTTAGATGTTAATTGAGTTAATTGTTACCATTCAGCAGCTGGAGCAGCAATTTAGCACCTGCTAATAAAGATGCTGGGTTTGAAGCGGTGTGAAAATGACCGTATTAGAGGGTTGCTGTGGTACTGGAGTGCCAAAAGTGAGAGCAGCAAAGTTAGTGTGCAGTAATGGATGGAGAGATGCACTGGAGGGTGGTTTCTTTGAGCAGAGTGTCAACTTTAGGAGTCAGAGATCAGTAAACAAGCTGCACAATCCTGATACAGAGTCACTGAAGCCAGAAGGAAAAAAAGAAAAAGAAAAAGAAACAAAAAAGAAACACAGTGAAACAACAGAGAAAATACAGGTGGCAAGCATAGAGTCAACAATAAATATCCCCCTTTAGAAGAAATACAGCTTCTCTGAGACAAGCTAATTGGGTAGAATCAAAGGAGGAAATAGATGTTAAAAAAAAAGGACTGACAGCACATATGAAGAGATCTTTTACTAAATGATTATGTGAAGACCTTTCTGTAAAGAAAACACAGAAGGTTCACAGGAAATGAAGAGGAATGTGCTTGAGCAGAGTAGTTCTAAGATGAGCTTGATGATGACCATGTTAAGCAGAGTAGCCATTTCACTTTGCATCTCCTATGCCAGGCTGCAGAAGGACACCTGCTGTTTGGGAAGGATGGAGTGGACAACCTTGTGAGACCCCCATGCACACTCCCCCACATGTCCAGCCCACCTGTGCTAGCAGTGGCATGTAGGAAGAAGGATGGCTCAGCACAGCAGAGCCTGTTAGTGAGGCTGTTTGGTCCATTGAGCTTGGCCTTCTCTGCAATGCCCCAGGGAATGGTAGCCAGTCATTCTAGGCAACACATCCTTCCAAGGTGCTCTGCCCTGACGGGAAACTCTTAGCATAGTGGAGACTCTCCTCCACCCCTCAGTTACACGCTACTCTCCTTCACTCTCCAAAGCATTGGGATTATTTCTCTTCAGTTCAGGAATTTTTAGCTTTACTGTTGCTGTCTAACATCCTCTTGAGGATGGTGTTCTGCCTTTTTGTCCTCACCAAGAGGCCTTGCAGAGGCTACGTACTGAAGCCACCTCTGCTTGTTCTGCACCAGGACTGGAGTTCTGACCTGCATGCAATTACAACCCACCAGCACAGCTGTTTGAGGGCATACCTGACTGTATTGGGTAGAGTGTTTCCTTTGGCTGGCTTGAGGTCACGGGCAAGGATGTGAGATCGTACATTTTCATAATGTCACATTAATTTTTCATTGCTCTTACTTCACAGAGAGAATTATATCCATGGGAGGCCTGAAAGGAGAAGCGGAAATGGCCAGAGATGCACCTAAGCCCTGTCAAGCTGCATCACTGTGACCTTGGCCACTAAAGGCATTTGGAGACAGGTGGTGTTTGGGGGATAAAACCCTAAACATTGCAAAAGCATCCCCCAGCTCAGCAGCTCAGTACCACCAGCAAGACACTGCAGGTTTAGGAAACCCTTTCAAAGCCATCTTTAAAACAAAGAGCAGCGGGAAAAGCCAATGTCTCCTGAGGAAAGAGTATTTTGGAGCAGTGGGTGAGTCAGAGCCAGCCTCCCTCCCATGCAGCTTCATTATTTTGGTCCCCAGGAGCACAGGCATGCTTGCAGGGCTGTGCTGTCACCCCTGGATATGGAGATAAGGGCACATAGGGGCATAGTGTGTTTTGAGGAGCCATGCATGGCCCCTCACACTGTTGCAGCCCGAGTTGCACAGTGCCCATCCTCAGCACCACAGCACATGGAGTAATTTCTGTAGGCAAGGACACCAGCCCACAGGGTGCTGGATTGTACCCCTTGGTTTGGGGAGCAGAGCACTCCATGATGTCCTGCACCTCTGTCCTAGTGTGCTGGTGCTTGTTTCATTGTGCACGGTGCTTGTTGGGGAGGATTTGCTGCTGAAGGTTTTAGAGGCCTCATGAATGAGTGTATGCCTGGTACATGGATGTCTGCATTAGGGTGTGATTCCATTGCTATCTGTACCATTGCTCTGGCTAGCTGTGCTGGGTTGGCATCCACAAGCATGGAGCAGCAGGAGGAGCACCAGTGCTGAAGTCTGTCCGTGCTCTGGGGTGTGTGCTGACAAGGCATTGCTGTAACCTGCCTCCAGCAGATCCTCAGCTGAGGGAAACGCTCCTCTTGCATATGCTCAGAATGGGCATTTGTCATCCCGTTCTGTCCAGTTGGTGTACCCCAGGCTGGTGAACAGCTTGATTCTTTCAACAAGACCCTCCTTAAATAACCTTATTAAAGCACCACAGCATCTGTTTCCCTGTATGGCTGCTGGGGAGACCTGCTTGTGTCCCACATCTCCACCCAGGGCTTCAGGCATTTCCAAAGCCTCCATTGCAGCAGTACCAGGTGAGCAGTAGATCAAAAAGGTAAGCAGAGTCCTCTGTGTCTACACAGGCAGGCCACAGCCTTTGATAACCCCACATTGTTGGGTCTTTCTGCTCTAGCAGTGTTAACTGTGCCTTTTCCCCATCCTGCCCTCCCGATGCAGGTGTCACTGGCTAGGTTTGCCTGCCCTGGGAAACATGGGAAACCAGCAAGCTCATACAGGTGTGAGTTACTGGGAGGACTTGAGTTTGTTGCTGGTTAAGCCTGTGCCTGCTAGCAGCAGTATCTCCTTTACCTTCCTCCCATTGCCACAGGTCTTTGTGGTACCCCGTGCCCTCCTCACAGACCTACAGCGTCCTGCAGAGCAGTGTCTCTGGTACTGATGTGCTGCCATAGCTGTTACAACTGTGGATACCCCAATGCTCTTCCTTTTACATTTTTTCATTCTCATTAGCTTGTTTACAGGGATCCAGACTCCAGATTGCTGTGCTATTCCCTGCTGACAGATGTAGCTGAAACTTGGCTTTCTTGAGACTTCTAGGAAAAGGCCAAGGACAGAGGAAATGCAAGTTCAGGCCTTGGACACCATGGCACAACCTCATCAGCCAGAGATGTTTATCTGTTGTCAAAGAGATGACCCCACAGTGCAATGCTACCAGGGACTTGGCATAAAATGTACCAGGAGGAGAGAGATCTGGAGTAGGTGGTTGGATTATATCCGGGGACAGAGGAAGCCCAGGGCTGGTGGGGAAGGTGGGAGAAGCGGTGCATATGATCTGCACCTGGCCAGGGCAGGCTGGCATGGGCATGATATAGGATGAGGAGGAGAGAATAAAGTCATGGAGTGGGCAGAAGCCTCTCCTGCTGCTGCTTCTCCTATTTCACCATCCTCTGGTAGCTGCCAGTCTCCTCCTAGGTATCCCTTCAGCTGCTTTTGGTGGTCACTGATGATTTGGGCACTTGAACTACTACACTGCTTGATGTGATCTGGAATAAAGTACTTCTTGCCTCTCTCCAGAAACTGAACTTATTAACCCCACAATGAAAGGATCCTGCGCGTGATCTCCACTTTGCTTCCAGGTGGTGGGAAGTGGCTGGCTTGTGATGCCTGCAATTTCCCCCTGGGCAGAAGGTGAGGAGCTCTGTCTCCAGTCTGTAAGAGTGATTGCTCCTCCCAGTGCTCAGCATTGCTGCTCTGTGCAGCAGGACTTAGCATGCTAAAGTTAAAAGGGTGGAATTTAATACACTCGAGTCCCTTGCATTCCAAAACCTGGTATGAAATCCCTGCTCATGTTTGAATAATCTGCATGTTTGAGTAAAGGATTATGAGCTGGCAGAGGAGGCAGTACTTCCTTTGTTTCCTGCAGGGAAGTGCGGGAGGGAGTCCTTGGGAAAGTCAGCTTGCTGAAGAGGAGAAAGGGCAACCCAGGGATGCTTCCAGCAAGCTCCAATTGTGAGTGAGAGCCAAGAGACAGCTGCTCAGAGAGGCAGGAGAAGCAATAACTAGTGAGAAATAACATTTAATTACTTCTCACTCCTACCAGTCTGGGAAAGAAGATCTTTGATGCTTGGTGGAAAGGGAAACGTATTCTGATTGTGGCTGATTATTCTTTATCAGGTGAAGAATAATATTCTTGAGTAGTGTCAGCAATAAGTATCAGAGCATCCCTGCTGCAACCCCTGGTAAACCACTGGTGGGACTGCAGCGTGACAGCCACCATGGAGCTGGTCAGGTCTTGATGCTGGGGTTGGCTTGCTAATAGCAAAGATGTTTCAAGTGGAAAATTGTGCCTCAGCTGGAAGATTGTGCCTCAGCTGAGCTGGCTGGCAGGGATCCTGGGGCTGTGAACAAAGTTACCACACCAAAAAGGGCCCTTCTGCCCCACATGTGTAGGATCCATCCCCTGGGTGACCATAGCAGCAAGTATAAGCCTGCCTTGGCTGGGCATGAGAGAGCGGAGGGCAGGAAGGGAGTGCATGGAAGATGAAGGCTTATAAACTTCTCTTGCCACAGCAAGGGGGTAGAAATTCAGTTGATTGCTGCTGAGGCAAAATGCCTTGACTCTCCTTTTGACACCTGGAAGCACTTGCCAAATTCTGCAGGGCTTTTCTCCCCACCACCAACCTCCTCCATCTGTCCTCCTCCTACCCTTCCTCTATAGCTACAACAGGGAGAAAGCAGAGCTGGGTGCTGTTAAGCCATTGCTCTAAGTTGGCACCTGTGTGGTGCTACACCTGCTTTCACTTGTCTCCCAAATGGTAATTTGAGGCACACCAGTTAAACACCTTGTGACTGCTTGACGATTGTGGGCTGTAGAAAGTGATTGCAGTCAGATATGGTAAAGGATAGGAGGAGCTGCTGTGTGGCCTGCATTACAGGTAGGAAGAGAGGAACATTTTCTTGCAATGAAATAGTATTTACCGTGTAATTACCTTGGTGCTACCCAGTGATTACTGTGCCATTAAATGGTCAGCAGGTACTGCCTAAACAAAGAGGGTGGAAGTGATAACCCTGTCCTGAGGCTTACAATATTGCAGTGTGGTGGAGTGGGGAATGGAATCATAAAGTATTGATGGCAATGTGGTGTAACAGCTCTTTGACTGATCAGAGTTGAAGTTGGCAAGGAGTGAGGAGGAAGCATCTAACTTGTCAGTGCCAGCCTGGAGAACAAGGGACTGGTGTCTGCTGCAGAAATAGAGATTATAGACTCAGGGGCAAGGCTGTATGCTGGATCAATGTATGCCTCCCTTGTGCATGTTCCCCTTTTTCCCTGCTTAGAGATAGGTGCCATAGGTGCCACATCATGCGAGCTTGGGGATACCCTCCTTTGGCTGCAGGGCACCTAGCACATGTGGGGAAAGAGTAACTCCTGCTTAGCCACCACAGACCATCAGCTCCTCTTTCTGCTGGTGTTCCAGTGACTGGATACTCCCTGCAATGCTGCATTGCCTATCCCATTCCGTAGAGGCTGTGGAAGGACTGTTTAAAAGCTAAGAGCAGCTCCTCCTCGCTGCTGTACTGCTGCCGTCATGTTCCCTGCGCTATGACTTGTCCTCGCCTGACTCCCGTTACAACTAATTAGCACCTTGGCATTTACACAGTGAGCGAGGCAGCCTTGATGTTTGTGAAAGAACAGAAGGCACATCTGTCTACATGATCCATTTGAAGAGGAGGAACATGGCTGTGTGGTGTTTATAGCAGGCACTTGGGGGAGGAATTAATTTACAAAATTTTTTGAATGAAAACAATTCCAATAACTTAAGTGCCCTCTCCCTCCCACATCAGCTGTTTACAAACTGTTGAGCTGAATCTGTCCCACGTGTCCTTTGAACCTACCAGTAACAGAGGGGAGGGGGAGGGGGAAGGAAATAATTAAATGCTTCATGAAAAACTGATTTTGAAAAAACAAAAGCAAAAAAAAACCCCACCCAAAACCCTGCCCACGGAGTTCAAACAACTTGTCGTGCTTTAGCTTATACCAATTTTCATGTACTTAGACAAATGTCACCAGAACCAGACTTAATTGACTTCATTTTGCTCTTTATCCTCATTAAAGAGGAATGTAGTTGTTCCTCACTGTGTCTTCACCCTCTACATGTGCCCTGTGCAGATGCTTTGTGGAAGGTAGGGATTAACTTTATTTGTACGGCAGCAGACCTGTGAAATTTCAGAGCATCTGACTGTCATGGTGATGGATCTGGAGTAGCAATGGAGCTTGGGTCTCTCCCCTTTCCCAGCCAAGCTATAGCCTTTCTGTGCTTGCCCTGTGCTTTCTCTGTAGGGAGTCTATGCATTGTGGTATGGGTCATGGAGGTTTTTAAAGGTCTTAAAAGTGGTTATCCATCTTTAAGTGGGTGGGGATGGAGGTGGGAAAGACTCCAAGCCTGCTGCATCATCATCATTTTAGTTTAGGTCTGGCACCTATCCCCTAGGCATTAATGCACTGCAGATAGGCCAACTGCTGCTCTCAAGTGACTGCAGGAACAGCCCTGCTTAGGGGGCAAATAAAATGTATGGAGGAGTGCAGCAGCAGTTGGCAGGCGATTGCCATGCAGTGCCACAGATGAGTCCTACTTGCTTGCATCTGAAACTCAAGCTGCTGTAGAACAGCAATATTCTTAAGTTTGCCTGATGACTCGTTCTTGCTTGTAAACGAGGGTGGAAGCCAACTGAAAAGAAAGGGTTGCAATTAAAAAATGCCTCTTGTTCTTTCTTCTTAAGGAGGTCTATGGTTCATTAGCATTGTGTGCATCCTGTATGATGCTCTTTGAAGCTTTCCATAATCAAACTAAGCTCTATCCTGTAGTATTCAGTGATCTGCTATAGCCAAGCCAGATGGTGAAGTATGGGGGAAATATTCACTTCCCCACCCCTTTTACAAGGAGGATAAAGGAAAGGCAAACCACTATCCCTGACTAAAATTGAGTGGGTCAAAGTTGATAAAGTACCACTTTTGGAGCTGTTTAGTATCTTTAATGCTCTAGTTTAGGATGTTGTACAACCTTGGAAAGTCTTTGGAGGTTTTTGCTATGTCTTGGGGTTCTCTGCTTGTGAGTGATGAGCACAATCCATTTGGTCATAGCAGGGGTTATCTTGAGATTAAACGTCTTTGGCTGGCCAAAGTTGGGGTATGAATTTGGGATACAGGACATCTCCAAATGCCTGTTGTAGGCCTGTGGGTCCAGATGGTTTCAAATGTTTTCTCAGCTAGAGGTGGCCAGTTTCAAGGGAAAGGAAGTCTGTGGCATGCTCTGCTCTGGATTCATGCAACCCACAAGCCAAACAGAAGTGGCATAAAAATTGTCATGGGATCCTGCCCTTGCATCCAGCTGCTTGTCCACTTGCAATAGATATCTCAACAGTGAACCTGGTACTTTGTCATTGACTTCACTGTATGCAGTCCGAAGTCCAGAGACTCTTAGGCTTCCTTGGGTTGAAGTTTGGATACCAGCAGGGCACAGATCTGTACTGTGACTTGGAGATGTTTGGTACCTTCAGTGTTCTAGCTTAGGATATTGTACAACCTTGCAAAGTCCTTGCGGGCTTTTGCATGTGCTTGACGTGGAAGCTATGAAGTTCTTGAGACCCTGATGTTCTGCAGAATGGACTGGACTCTGCTGACTACCCTACCCCACCTGCTGAGTATTATGCTGGAAAAGCCTGCTTGGAGGTGGGAACACTCTGTTCTTCATGCAATGAAGAGACAAAAACCTGTGCTCTTCTTCCACCCTCCACCTTGGAAAAGGTTTTGATGGCAGTGTCAAGACCAGCTCCACATGCAGAACAAACCTTCCTCTGAAAACAGAGGCAGGATGACAAAACCCAGTCTCTTATTAGTGAGGCTGCAGTCCAGCACTGCTCCTCCACCACGGTCCCTGCTCAGAGTCAGGTTATCATGATGCTGCTGCAGAAATGCAGCAAGGCTACATGTCTCCCCCCAGACATAGTGAAAAGAATGCACACTTGGACACACTCCTCCTCTGAAGGTGTCAGCAGGTTGTCAGTATGGCTCCTGGTCTTGTAGTAAATCATGGTGTTTTTCCTTCCCACCCTAATACAGCCTGACCTACTACGTCATGAGGAAAACACTCGGATATGGATTGTGAGGGGCTTCTCCCTGAAGGGCTCTGCAGCGTCTCCCCTGCTCACCCTATCAGATGTCATCTACAGAGACATCTGCAGAGGGCTAGGGTGATGTGAGATTGCTCAGAGTGATGATTTATATGGAGCTGTCGTGTCCTCTCTCCCACCCGGTGTTGAGCATCTGTTTAAATACACGAGTTAGCACATCTGCACAGGGTGCTTTGATTCAGGAAAAAACTTTATTCGGTGGTGAAAGGTAATGTCACCCAAAAGGAGGGAGGATGAGGGGAGAAACACGTGCAGCTTAATAAGAAAGTGAGTTTTTGAGGCTCTGGGATGGCTCCTCTCTATTCCCTGTCTTGCTGGCTGCTTCTAGGCAGCAGTGCCCATAGCAACACTGCCTGGTGCGATCCCATGGACATCCCTACCTTGAAAGGGACCTGCATTGAGGTGCTGTCTGCTGTGGCTTTCCCTCCAAACCCAGCTGAGTTGTGCTCATGCCAAGCATCTCCTCGGAAGGAGATGAGGGATCCTTCATCCATCAGGGATGTGAATGAGAGCTACACTTCTCCTGGCTGTGAATGCAAGAGATCTACAATCCTTTCCTTTTTTTATTAGCAACTTTCCCCGTGTAACCACGTTCCTGTGGGTTGGGGTTGAATGAAGAGAAGGTCCTGTTTTAATTTTTGCTGTCAGGAGTAACGGGTAAGTGTAGGAGGAGGAATATTAATCATACCCAGCAGGCATTCTTCAAACTTAGAAACAGCATAAGGAAGGAGCCCAAATGGCTTAAACAATTCAGGGACCATTTGTATGGGAGTCTCATGCTCAAAAACGTGCAGGATACTCTTGTTATTTAATTTTTTTCCCCCCTCACCTCAATTTAGCTTAAAAGGGAAGTCATCATTCTCCCAGCTCCTTTCTGCAGCAAGGCCCAGGGTCTGCAGATCTGGTCAGGTCTGTGGTCCCCAAGGAGGTAGGGGAGAGGTGAACAGGGGACATTGTTCTTCCTGTTGAAAGCTCTATCACATCAATTAGTTGTTTCTTTTCCTAATTCATTCCCTATCTGAATGCAAAAGGAAAGGGGAAGGAGTATAATGGGTTTGCTATTCCTCATTTTTACAATGTTATTGTAGCAGGCACTGCACTGCCAGGGGAAAACTGAGCTCTTCACCTGTTTAGGGTGATGCAAGGGACCAACTGTGTACTGTGTCCAGTTCTGGGCCCCTCAGTTTAAGGACATTGAGACACTTGAACATGTCCAGAAAAGGGCAACGAGTCTGGTGAGAGACCTTGAGCACAAGCCCTACGAGGAGAGGCTGAGGGAGCTGGGGTTGTTTAGCCTGGAGAGGAGGAGGCTCAGGGGATACCTTATTGCTGTCTACAACTACCTGAAGGGTGGTTGTAGCCAGGAGGGAGTTGGTCTCTTCTCTCAAGCAACCAGCACCAGAATGAGAGGACACAGTCTCAAGCTGTGCCAGGAGAAGTTTAGGCTTGAGGTGAGGAGAAAGTTCTTCACTGAGAGAGTCATTCGCCATTGGAATGTGCTGCCCAGGGAGGTGGTGGAGTCACCATCCCTGGAGGTGTTCAAGAGGGGATTGGACGTGGCACTTGGTGCCATGGTTTAGTCATGAAGTCTTGGGTGACAGGTTGGACTTGATGATCTTTGAGGTCTCTTCTAACCTTGGTAATTCTGTGATCTGAGGTTTAGAAGGGCCATGAGTCACACCATGCACTTGTGGATGCACTCTGCAAAGACAGGCTTGTTTTAATCCCTCTCTTGTGCTTTGAGAGGCCCCCAAACTTCATCCCTCTGCTACACAGGTGTGCAGGCTTGTTCACAGGCTTGTGATCAAGGACATCAATCTTTACTATGTGAACCTAGGTGAACTGCAGCACCCTTATGCAACTCTTTCCCTTCCCTTTTTATTTTGTTGTTCTCTATATTTCTTTTACTTTTTTTTGTTGTTGTTGTTTGTATGGAGGGTGTGTGTATGTTTGTTTATATGTATACATACGTACACATATATACATATAATATATACATGGCCCTGGACAAGGGCACCCGTTGGGTTTTTACTTTCCTGGAGGCTGCCTGTGTTTTCTAACAGAGCTGAAAGCTTGTTAGAAACCTGAAGGGTGTGGAGCTAGTTGACTGTCTCCATTGGCCATGGCTGGCTGTATTGACCTGGAGCTTCTAGCCATGAGGAAGTAAACTTCCTTGTCCTGGGTGAGCCAGAGCACAGAGCAGGTCTTCCCTGTGGCAGGGCATGAGACATTAGGCCCTTCTCCCACCTCCTCTGCTTTGTTTTGTTAATATATCACAGACGCCTTCCCCAGATCTGCAGGAGGCTCTAAGGAACATCACCACACTGCTGTGCAAAATTGCTGTTCTCTTACATCTCGCCACTGCTAACTGGTTAAAAGCATCTGACTTGGAACCAAATTTCCCCTCCATCTTCTTAAACATACAGCAAAGACCGCTTGGCAGATTTTACTGTGCCTCAAACATGGATGGGGTAGGAAAAGAAAAACGATACAAGTTGTTCATAGAGCTGAAATCCTGCAATGAATTTTCTCAAACAAAACACAGTGGTCCTGGTGCTGAGCCAGTTTGTCTCTGTGGGCTTCCCAGAAGGGCAGACCTCAGATAGGGTGCTGGAGAGCTGGGCTTTGCCAGCTAGTGGGTTTCTGCTTTTTGTCAGGGGGTCATCAAAACAGATGCATGAGTGAAGCGTTTTGGGGTTTGAGACAAAACTTCATGCTCCCAGCTTAATCAGCTTCCTTGCAAAATTCCCAGCCCCTTCTGGCAAGGCATCCCAAACATGAGGCTTGCAGGAGACTGCAGCATTCCTTGCTTGCAGAACTTTGAGGCCTGACTCCACATGTGCAAAATGAGTTTATTCTTCTGAATTGGCTCCTGTTCTTTTTCAGCAGTGCAGGGTTTGTTCGGGTATACATCCACTGAGGATGGTGGAGACAAAGAGTAGAGGAAGGTGAAGAAAAAGCCATGGTGAAACTGGTCGGGCATGGCCTGGCATCAAGAGCTACAACAACTGCGGTGCTCCGAGTCGGCAAAACTTCCAAAGCTTGTTGTTTTGCTCTGAATCTATGTCTAAGTGTTGTGGACCCCCCTCACCCTGCTCCAAGTCTCAGCTCCCCAAACACAGTATTCAGTGTAGCAGCACAAAGAGCAGCAAGCTGTAATTTGACAACAGGTTTGTGTCCCTCAATGAAAGCTTCCTACGTGTCTATTGGAAGATTATCCTATCAAATCCCATGCTGTTCTGAAAGGTACACATTTAAAACATGACTAACGCTGATGGATGCCATTATTCTATTTTATTCTCCAGCTTGTGAGTAATGTCTCATAAATGGGGATGCATTCAGAAAAACATCATCTGCCTGCCGGAGCGTGGGCTCCTCAGCACAGGCAGCTTGTGGCAGAGGAGCTGGCGCGTGGCGGCACGTGGCTGCATGTGGGTCTGCAGCATCCTGGGCAGCGGCATCCTGCGAGTCCTGAGCTGGCCTCCAGCTCTGCTTGCCGCCCCAAGGGCTGTATCTCTGTGTTGGGAATGATTTGATGGCCCTCACCTTGCTGCAGGGATGGTGCAAGCCCAAGTGGTGAAGCCGGCACTGGTGAAAGATAAGAGATACTGGCAAAGCTGGTGCAGGTCATTAGTGTCAGAGCTGGTAGACTCCTGTTGTGAAGGCATTTTACGGCCTCTGGGAGGGAGGTGCAACCCTGCTGAATGCTGTACCTTCTCAAAGCACCAGGATTCCCTGTAGCTGAATATCACAAAACTCTGAGCTATGGAAAAGTTCATTATAACAGGTTCCTGCTTGCTCTCCTGGCTCCTCAGCTGGGGACGTGGATGTCACTAGGCTGTACTGCTCTTCTTAAGGCCACTCAGATGTAAAAGCTCTGTAGCTCCTTGTTTAGAAATGGTCCTGGATATCCCACTATAAAGGAATCTTCTCTCCCCTACTGGAGTTGTCTGCTGTCATCCACACTGTGTTCCTCCTGCCATAGTGCTAAGCACTTGCATCTTGGTAGTCTTCATCATAAGGTGAAGAACTGATCTCACTGTTGCATTCTTTATGTGGGGTGATCTCAGGTTTTGCAAAGCCCCTGATCTGGACAACAGGGCCTTCCTGGCAGCTAGCACAGCCATAATATCCATGGGATGGTGTGGATCTGCTGGGGCAGCTTTGAAACACTGAGCAAACAAAATACCCCCTCTCTAATAAAAGCTTAGTTACGTGTCTGTCTGATCAGCATGTCTGGGCTACTGTGTCAGCTCTCCAGGGGATAAAAATATCAGAGATGAAGCATGCAGCTGGCTGCAGGCATGTGGTGGAAAGTCTGGCTTTGGAGGTGCCTATAGGAGCTGGTGCCAAGACCCACTAGCAGTGGCTGTTGGGGCTGGGGACTTTGGTTTGCAGAAGTTGAGCCCATGGGTGGCTGTTGAGAGTGAAATTGCACAGTTCTTGGTTCAGGCGTTCTCCAAGTATCTATCTTGCACCTTCAAACCTTCCTCCCAAAATTCACAGGTGTTCATGGAAATGATCAGTGATGGCCAAGTGGCTTGATTAACCTTTTTTAATGCCATCTTGCCCAGCTTTCTGGGAATTGGTGGATGGTGTTCTGGTTGTGTGTAACCCTCACCGGAATTTGGTGGCACTGACCTTCTCAAGGGCTGCTGCATCCTGGCTGCCTTGTCCTGTGCTGCTGCTCAGCTTCCTTGGTCCAGCATCCTTACCATCCACCATTCATCCTTAACATATTTTTCTGCCTCATGCAAAATAAAATGAGATGGTTTTTATTTTGCTTCACCTCCTGCTGGGAAGGTTTTGGGTGGGGTTGGTTTGTTTGTTTTGGAGTTTTTGTTTGGTTTTCAATTTTTAGTTTATATTGTTGGAACACTTATTTCCTCTCCTGTTTTTATTTTGAAAAGGGGAAGAGAGCCTGTATCTCCCTAAGGTGTTATTAAGCTGGTGATTTGACTGTGAGGCATGCTTGCACTTCCCACACTCGTGCAGTCAGTGACGCACGCCACGATCAGTGGAGAGGGGATGAATAAACGCAGCATTTGCTCCTCACCTGTCATCCCCAGAAAGAAGGAGGTGGAGGAGAGATGGAGGGAAAACTGCTCTGAGCATGCAGTTTTAAGAGCTGTTTTCTATATAGCCAAGAGATGCTTGCCAAAACATCCTCATCACATGAGAGGTCTTTTTTTGTCTCATGGTGTTAGTGTTGCACTGTCATGAAGCTCATGGGACTGCTGCAAGCCTGGCTTTGGTGTTCTTCACCTCATCGGGCTCTTCTCGAGGCAGTGCACTTCAAAGCATGCTGGACTGGTCCACAAAGTGTGCTGGTCTGGTCCATGTGGTCTGTGACTCTCCTCTGCCTTGTGCTTCCTGCTGACTCTGGAGTTGTAACTGAGAGGGCGGAGACCTCCACCTCTATGGCTGACAGCTCCTTGCACACTGCTGCACACTTCCCAGTGATGCAAGTTTAAGATGTTGAGTTTAATGTCCTGTCTTTTTGCTGTCCATGCCATGGTTCTCCTTCAGCATATCCTAGACAAGAGGGTTCTTCCTTCCTCCAATGGGATGCCAGTCCAAGGGACCCTTGAGGAATGGAATATATGGTTCTGAATGTGAAATGGGGACTTGCCTAGGCTGATGGTGGCAAAAATGATGGCACGTTGTCCTGAAGAACAGGAGGTGACAGAGGCGGAACTTCAGGATTTATATATCTCCTGCCTGCATGAAAACAGACTCCAAAACAAAGCGGTAAACTGACTGTTGGGTACCTGGGACCCACCATGCTGAGTAGGTGACTTGAAATAACTGAGGTAGAACCAGATGCTCGGTTGCAAAAGCTTCCTAAAGCAGAAAGAGGACCAAGCCCCCTCTTCCTTGGAGTGTGTGCTTCATCCCCAAGGATTCCTCTTTCCTGGGGAGGAATTAGCTGAAACTGAGTAATTAAGCACTGGCACTTGGTTTTTCTTCTTATTCCTCCCCCTTGTCTTCCTGCACTTGCAGCATGACAGTGAACTGCTCCTTGTGGTGCTGCGGTACTGAGAGCTGATATGCTATAGAATTAGGGGCCTGCAGTGGGATGAAAGGGTGTTTTGCTTCCAGTTCAGGCCATGCAATTCACACTTCAGTAGAGCAGCACTTCCCTTTGAAAGGCATAAATTCGGGGTTTTTTGTTTTGTTTTGTTTTGTTTTTTTCTCTTGCTGTCCATGTCAAGTGTTGCATCTTTAGTCCTCCTTGGAAAGCTCTCCGTATAACATACATGCTGTCAACTTCTGACTTCCACAGAGTGCTCTCCTTTAATGCCACCCCCGTGCCTCAGCATGGGAAGGAAATGACTCTACAGAGGCTCCCATCACTTGTACGAGCAGTCAGTGCCAGCCTTCAGAGCTGTCACATTAAGCATGCAGCTTGGATGTAGCTGCATGCTACACCCATCACTCATGGGCAAGTGTTTTTATGCCACATATTTCATGCCTCAGACTATTTTTAATAATTTATATTAACACTTTACAACAAAGGAAATGGACAGCAGGCCATCGTTTACACATCGCATCAATAATAAATGGAGTAATGCCAAAACACATCAATAACAAGCTGGTTTGTCCTCTTTTCATCCTCATGGTGATCCAGACCTAAGGAGGTAGGTGACTAGGCTAAGGTACCAGCAGAGAGAGAGGTCTGCAGCAGAAAGAGAGCGGGGGTAGTGTAGGACCGTGCTGCCCTTCAAAAAGCTCCAAGTTAGACAAAGCTCTCTGTGCTGTTCAGAAGCTATACATATGCTATTTCCCTCGAGGAGATCTTTTTTTGTGCTTAATGCTGCATCCCCTGGAAACTGCAAACTTGAGTAAGTGGTTTCTGACCCAAATATAGATCCACATTTCCCAAGTCCCTTCTTGTCCTCCTGATGCTGGCATCATCCCAGCAATGAGCAGAGCAGATGCTGAAACATCTGTGCTAACTGCGATGCTGTGGGCTGCTGTGTAGCATGAACTTGGCATGGGGGCAGAACTTGCTTGGCAACAACCTGCAGAAGACCACGTTAGCTGTGGGTGCATCTAGAGAAACAGTTCCTTTCAGATCAGATGTGCAATGCATGACCATTGCTAATAGGCATCCAGGTCACTAGAGCTATCTGAAGTTAAACTTTAAAGCATACATAGTGTGGATATGCTTCACTCTACAAATCTGCTGCTCTGGCACAGCATCGTTGACCATGCGGGTATAGACTATCTGCCTGAAGTCTCTCTGGCCAGCTCCTCCACAGATGAAAAATGAGTAGTATGGAGCATGGGAAATTATTATCTTAGCTCATGTGTCTTTCAGATCTTGTAGTTCTTCATTTCTTGTGGTCTTTGAACCGGTTTCCTACTTGTTTGTGTGTGGTTGCTGTAAGGGAAGCTTGTGGGTCCATATGCAGTGCTCTGTTATTCTTTATTGCTCATGTAATTTATGTCTTTTTTCTGTCCTACATCAAACCACAAGCATTTTCTGGGCTTCTCTGCTTCCAGCATTGGCCTCAATAAAACATGCTGGCAGTGTACCTGGTGCTGATTTTCTTCTTCAATCCATGAACATCTTCAGATCTGCCTAAGCTATGCTGCAGGCACCTTTTTCTAGAAGTCTTAGTACTGCAAACATGATGCTTGCTCCAGCTGAGTTATCTTTTTCCTTCCACATCAGTCACGATGTGCCTTGACTCTTCTGGATGAGTGGTTGCTCCCTTGTTCTCTCCTGCCTATTTGGAGGCATTCCTCTGGAGTCAGACCTCTGGGCATCCATGGCTTTCTCCATTTGCAGGAATCCTACCCTAAAGCCAACATCTCCAAAGGAGTTGTTACGGCTTTGAAATGAACTGTAGGTGTTTCCACTTTGTACCTTGATAGCTGCATTTCCATCTCTTGGCCCAGTAGAGCCTCGCACCCATGCAGCCTCACTCTGTCCTGGTTACCACTCTAGGCTGTTCTTGCCACAGCTAGCTGCTTCAGGTGTAATCCTGGCAGTAGCATCCATTCTCATTCTGTTCTCTTTGGCAAGCCTAGCAAATTACTTCTTTTCCTTGCCCCTACGGCTCATAGCCAGATCTATGTATGCTTTGTTCTCAGACCCTTCTGCAGTCAGACCTTTTGCAGAAATCTTTGGCACTGAGGAGTCCAGGTCACTCTGCTGGCTCTTTTTTGGTTTCTTGGACCACAAGCTGTATAGACATGGAAAAGAGGAGCAAAAACTTTCTGGAGAAGGTGGAAGATAGCAGGAAGCCAGTGTTTGTGGATCTGGCTGCTCATTGAGCTGTCAGGCCCATTAGAGCAACTGTCAGCAAGGCAACAGCAGGAGACTGTTGCAGGCTTGTAAAAAAGCAGCAGAACAGGTGAAGATGCAGGTATTGCTGGAATTGCAACCAGGGGATCTTGGGCTGTCTTCTTGGCACCACCTCTGAGTCCTTTTGAAATATTCTGCTTGTTGCTCCAGGGCTCATGAATTTTCCTCTTCAGGAGAGAGACTGTTCTCAAAAGCTTCTTGCAAGCTGAGCCTGAGCAGAAAGCATGCTCCTTCATGCAGTGCCTTCTTGTTACCAGTTTCTCTTGCCCCAAACTGCATAGTCCACTCTTCTAACGCTGTGCGTTTCCACTGAAACTGGCACATTCTTGACAAGAAGAGCACCTTGAAAATCAGTACTTGACTGGGATACCTCCTGGCACTGACCAAGGCCACCTCTGCCGTGTTACCTGCTCCTCATAACTGTGAGAAACGTTGCAGGCAAATGGAAATTCTGATGGAGGCGATAAAAACCTCTTCTTCTGCTGATGCTGGAATGTTTCATGGGCTCTCGGTCTGACTTCAAGAAAGCTGTAAGGGAATGCAAGCGGATTTCCACTGGATGCCTACCATTAGGCAGGTGCTTTTCTTCTTCCATGTGCCTGCTAGGGAGAAGACAGGACTGCCCCAGCATCTGTTTCCAAAGGCCTCTGCCACTGGGCAAGGCACTCAAGCGCCAGACACAGTCCTGGCGCTTGGCTGCCTCGCCTTCCACAGAGAAGCTTAAAAAAAGAAAATCCAAACCTCAAAACCAACCAAAAAGCCCCTTGAAACTAAACTCTATTTCCGACTCCCCTTTGAAAAGGAAGTACTTTTCTTTCCATGTGGCTGTAACAATGACCCCCTTTGCTGTCTGTAACGTTAAGCCGCTCTCCTCTGATGGCTCATTGAGTCCCTGCAGATTCTAAGTAGTTTGATGTATATTTTAAGGCGCTCTCTGCTGCTCCCTTGCCAAGGATATTTTTAAATAGCCGTTATTTTGGTCAGATGTATGAAAAGCCAAGTTCTTTCTATTGCTGGCTGTGCAAATCCTGTTCCTGAGGCTGTGCTGAAATGGCTGATGCCAGGATGCAGACAACAGTGGGTTTTGGCACTGCTGGGAAATGAAATTGCTCTTGGCAGGAGTAGCCCAGCTGTTTATTTCATCTCTGCTCATGGCAAGGGGCTAGGTGGGGAAGGGAGAGATTAATGTTTGCTACTTGGGAGAGAACAAATGGAGAAAAAACAAGTATCTCAGTACAAAGAGTGAGAAACCCCCAAACATTGGCATTACCCTTTCAATATGCTGTTCAGCTTACACTTACCTTTGTCTTTCTAAGGACTCGTGCCTTCCTACCCTGTTAACCAGTGCAAAACTGCAAGCTATCTTTTCTGAAGCAGCTGTTTTCTTCACTGTGGAATAGTGAGATTATTTAAGGACATTATTTGAGCTGGGGAAGACAGTCAGTCAGATGAGGAGAATTTAAACCAGGCTCATAGCAAAATTGACAATTTTACTTGTGATACTGCAGAAAGTTACGATTACAGCTCATATAACAAGCTGAGAAGTGCACTAAGAATCTGTGAGCACATTAAAGACAAAAGCATTATGTGATCTGGGTGGTCATAAAGGTACCATTTGTACCATCTGTCCATAAAAAGCATCATTACCTGTTGGATGGTACTCCTGCTACCAGTGGTGTGATTAATTGAGCTTGTTTTACACCAATCATAGAATTGTTAGGGTCAGAAGGGACCTCAAGGATCATCTAGTTCCAACCCCCTGCCATGGGCAGGGACACCTCACTCTAGATCAGGTTGCCCAGAGCCACATCCAGCCTGGCTTAAAAAACCTCCAGGGATGGAGCTTCCACCACCTCTGTGGGCAACCTGTTCCAGCGTCTCACCACCCTCACAGGGAAGAACTTCTTCCTAACATCCAATATGAATCTACCCATTTCTGGTTTTTTCCATTCCCCCTAGTCCTATCACTACCTGACACCCTAAAAAGTCCCTCCCTAGCTTTCTTGAAGACCCCCTTCAGATACTAGAAGGCCACAATAAGGTCTCCTTGGAGCCTTCTCTTCTCTAGACTGAATGGCCCTAACTCACTCACTCTGTCTCCATAGGAGAGGTGCTCCAGCCCTCTGATCACCCTCGCGGCCCTTCTCTGGACACGTTCCATCACCTCCAGATCCTTCCTGTAATAGGGGCTCCAGAACTGGATGCAGTACTTCAGGTGGGGTCTCACCACAGCAGTGTTGAGGGGGAGAATCACCTCCTTTGATCTGCTGGCTGTACTTCTCTTGATGCAGCCCAGGATGTGACTGCTTTTCTGGGCTGCAAGTGCACACTGGTGGCTCATGTTGCGCTTCTCATCCACCAGCACCCCCAAGCCCTTTTCTTCAGGGCTGCTCTCAAGCCAGTTGCTGCCCAGCCTATATCAGTGCCGGGATTGCCCTGACCCAGATGCAGGACCTTGCACTTGGTCTTGTTGAAGCTCATGAGGTTGGCTTGTGCCCACCTCTCCAGCCTGTCAAGGTCCTTCTGGATGGATCCCTTCCCTCCAGCGTGTCCACTGCACCACACAGCTTGGTGTCACCAACAAAGATGTTAAACAAGACTGATCCCAGTACTTATCCCTGAGGGACTCCACTTGGACATGGACCCATTGACAGCAACCCTTTAGGTGTGGCTATCAAACCAGTTTTTTATCCACTGAATGGTCCACCCAGCAAACCCATTCTGCACCAGATTGGAGACCAGGATGTGGTGCAGGACAGTGTTGAAGGCTTTGCTCAGGTCCAGGTATGGATGGTCTGAACAAAAATGGTGTCCTAGATCATATCCTGAAATGCCAGCATGACTGATGGCAGCTTTCATCTTCAGGATGCCTTCATGGCAGCCTTCTGGATGTGTTATTTTTCCAAGCGTTTTCAGATAATAACAGGGTAGGAAGTGTTCTGCTCTCAGTAAAATATCAACACAGGCAGCTCTCAGCAGGTATCTGGTAATAAAAGGATCAAATGCTAGTGGTTTTAAGAATCTGAGGATTAGATTTCACTGCTGTTTTGGCAATCTAGAAAAAGCAAATATTGAAACTGCCAGAGTCTGAAAATTCAGAGTGCAAAAGGACTTCATAGGACTGAGTCAGGAAGGTCTGTGTATGTGGTAGCATGTACAATTAGTAAGAAGCAAGGACTATGTAAGAGTTAACTGGTGCAGGTGCTCATCCTTTAACATCACAAGTGCTTATGGCCAGAGGCTCTGGAAAGAAATAGTAAGGGCTGGTGGCTACAGGCTTAACAGCTCAACTGAGCAGTGAGGATGACATTCCCATGTGCATCCCCTGATTTATCTCTCTCTTACTCTTATCAACTTCCAAAGCAAATCTGACTGTAGAGGGGACTCCTGTGGCCAAGCTTCTTGTGTAGGTTGCTTGAGGAAGGACTTAAGCAGATAGCAGCTTTCTCCTATAATTAACTTGCAAGGGAAAGGCTGTTTTTCAAGTGTGCAGGTTGGAACCAATGAAGTAGACCTGTTTCCTACTGAAAGCACAAGTACTGTCAAGGAATAACTGATCACAAAGGAATCCATCTTTTAAAAGCTTGAAATAAATTAACAGGGAGGGAAGTGAAGATGCAGCTTTGCACCTCGGCTTCTAAAGAGGTTTCTCTGCCTCATAGCTCATGAACTGGCTTTCAAAACAACTGCAGACTAGAACTGGGCACACTCACTGCTTGCTTCAGGACAAAGAAATTGTAGTGGGACTGGGCTGGAGGCGCAGTCTCTGATAGGCCCTGTTGATCCACACGTTGGCATTAGCTGAAGCAAGTCTCTGCTCCAGAGTACTGTTTAGGGGATGGTGCTAGGACCAGGTTTTAGACATTTGTTACCAAACTGTGCATTCCTTACAGCTCTTCAAGCTCCTTGATTTTTTTTTTTCTTTGTTGTTTCAATCCCATACAAGATGCTTCCCTGTTCCTAAATTACCTGGCCCTCCTCCTGTTCAGCATAATTTCCTGAATAGCCACAAGCATACTGCAGTTGCTATTTGAGGTAATTTTGCTTTGAATTCGCTTTGCTTTGCTACCTTGCTGAAGATGGAAAGAAGCATTACTCTAAAAGGTGGATTTTAATTTTTGTTTATTTTTTTAATTTGGTAATTTGTTGGATCCTGTGTTCAGCATAGCAGGCATCTGCTGCTGCAAGCAAGGATCACAGGGTTCCCTGATAACAGCAACCAGTCCATCAGAGGAAAATGCTGTGTTAGTTTTGGTTGTAGTGTAGTGGTATTGCCTTTCCATCACAAAGAAATACAGCCCTGTGATGCTTAACAAAGACTTCCTGTTAGCAGTAACTCAGGTGAGTGTAAACAAATCTACATAATGCTCCACAGCACAAGTCAGTTGTTTAAACACAGAACCTAAGGCACAGCAGTAGATCACCAAAAAATATAGCAGATGCTGTCATAATGTCATAGAACAGCTTCTCACAGCATTAAAATGATCTTTTGGGGTATTTGGCTGTCTTTAGTTCTTGAAAGAAATATTCCTCTGACTGAAATAAATGCAACTATCTGGTAACTACAGACAAATGAAGGAATTAGACTGTCTACTAACACGTGGAAAGAAAATAATTCAGCCAGTCTGGGAACTTTTTACCATTGAGCATGTGAAAATCTAAGTGTAGAAACACTGATCATGCTCCACAAAGTTAAGTATTGCTGTGATGCTCAAAAATGACACAAGTTTTAGTGGTTTGTTGTTGTTGTTTGTTTTGTTTGTGTGGGGTTTGGTGGTTGGCTTGGGTTTTTGTTTGGTTTTTCTTTTTTTTTTTTTTTTTTTTTTTTAATAACTTCCCTGGGGGTTCCTTTTGGAGCCAATTTTTTAGCAAAATACCTCGTTCAGACTTACAGATTTGCCTGGTGATGGTTGGGGAGGACTCAGATACATGACAGGGTTGTTTCAGTGACTCTTGTCACCAAAATATGAACATTTCACTGCAGATCCTGAGACTGAGTCCTGTGATGGCCAGCAAGTTGGCTCTTGAGCCTGTTTCTCCTAAATTCAGGGGACCTCTTTTATGAGAAATCTTTCCTCCTGCTCTTCCAATATAGGTTGTTATGGACTCTTCAGACTGTGTCTCCAGTCCAAGGTGGGATGAACTGTTCAAGCCTTCAACTTCAGCACAGGTTTTCCAGGCTTCTGCTGAGATCTGTGCCTCTTGTCTGGCTGGCTGCCTTCCAGATGTGTTTTCTGCACTCTTCCAGCCATGGTCTTGCCAAAGTGCTTTGCTGTTTCTCTGCTGTGTATGTATCCAAGTACCAAAATGAGCTCTCCCTCTATTTCTGCAGGTTCCTGTGCAGATAGTTATTAACCAGGGACTCTTTGGGTTCAGTCACAAATGAATACAGCCTCTTGTCCTCAAAATGCAACATGTGCTGTTGTTCCTACTTGCATATACTTGCATTGGGTTGTCTTGAAAAATACATGTTGTTCTGGGAAACCCAGCTTCCCCTGCTTTCCAGATTGCTCTGCATAGTTTCTGTCTGTCAAGCATCTTACACTGCACCCAATCAATATGACATCTGAGCCTCACTTGCTGGTGAATAGAAATCATAGTAAATATTTTGTAGTCTGTGTAAAATGAGTTGGCGGTCCCAATTCAGTTGCTTTTAGCCAGGTGTTTGTATATATTCCCCAAGACCACTCTTAGATTTGGCACCTGATAGGCACTGCATCAGGATTTGGGGCTGGATCCTCTACCTGCAACCTCCTCAGTGAGGCTCCCAGCCTCTCCGGCAAGGTGATGCTCGTCCCTCAGAGAAACCTGTAACCCCATGGGCTCCAAGGTGGTCAGCTGCGAGCACAGTGCTGTGGCTGGATGAGAAGATGCAGGAATGTTGCTGTCTACTTGCTGGCTATGTTGGGAAGTAGGTCTAGGCCTTTCAACACTTAAAGGGGGCTTCTAAGAAAGATTTAGCAGGGTCTGTTGTGACAGGACAAGGACTGATGGTTTTAAACTAAAACAGATTCAGACTAGATAGAAGGAAGATGTTATTTACAGTGACCATGATGAAACACTAGCACAGGTTGCCCAGAGAGGTAGTAGAAGCCCTGTCCCTGGAAAATTTTAAGGTCAGGTTGGATGGGGCTCTGAGTCTCCTGATCTAGTTGAAGATGTCCCTGCTCACTGATTCTGTGACTTCAAGCACCTTCATGTATCCCTATGGCTAACTTTGTTATTGAATATAAATGCTTGTTACGTTTTTCATTTGAGGGCTGTGCCAGTACCTGTAGATATCAACAAGAATCTTTCCATTGATCTCAGTGAGCACTAGATCTATTTCTATACAGTTGTGTCTTATTCTACATTCATTTTCATAAGGACAAGGACAATAGTGGAGTCAGGACTGTGTTCAGCATAGTTAGATACAATTTTTTTTTTTTTTTTAAATAAATTCAACATCCTCTTTGAACTAATTTTGCAGAGCTCATCTCTGTTTTTCCAGGCAATTCTCTACCCCAAGACATACTACTTTTTCTTTCTCTGTGTTGTGCTCCCTGTGGCAGCTCTAGCTTTCCAACCTTCAGGAAGGGTTAAGCACCCTGCTCCACCAAAACCAGCATCACAGGTTTTTCTAAATGGAGCAACTGGACAAGGCGGGTGGATCCATCAGCTTCAGCATTACCTCCAGCTGACCCTGGGTCTGACAGGCTTTGTGGCAATCCATAATGTTTTCCAGCATGCATACATGCTGATTGCAGACACTGATGGACTCAGAAGTATTTCTCGATTAAATGGATGTTTTAAGAAATGTCTGGTGAGTAGAAGTTTTAGAGTAAAAGAAGTGATGCTGTGACTTGCCCACTTGTGAAATGTGATGGAAGGTAGCCTCATCCATGACACAGGCTAGCTGGAAAGAAAGAAAAAAAGGCATAGAAGATTGTGAACTTGGTTTCTGTCCTGCTTCAAAAGCACTTTTACTGTCTGAAGAGCTTTCTTATATAACCTACTGCCTGTGCAGTAAGGTTGATCAAATAAGGCTCATGGAGATATAGGGAACCTCTGCTGTACTACAGAGCAGCCACTGAGGTCTTGCTGGGAACCACACTGCTACAGAAAAAGCAAGTGAGCTGAAAGCCAAAGTGGAGAGCTCATTCCTTGGCAAAGAAGGTGAGTCAGGGCTTCAGTGAAATCAAGGGGAGTGTCTGCAGCTGCTGCAAGAGAAGAGACTCCACCACCATGGTGGCAGGCAGCTGGGAGACAGCAGCTGCAGTGCTCCACTCCTGCGACAGCAGAAGGAAGCATGTACTGAAACATCCTGGATAATTCTGCATCACCAACCTTGGGTAGCATTAGCTTTGTACCTTCTCCTTAGTGTTCTTTTTTTTGCCTTTTTTTATTAATTCTGATGTGTGATGACCTTCCCTCTTATCCCACGGCATCTGAGTATGCTCGGTGAAGGAGAACACTGGAAAGATTTGGGGAAATCCAAGATCAGAGCAAGTGTCTCCCTTATCCATGTGCTTGCTGTCTCCTTCACAAACCCAGCATAGTCTGGTGAGGCAAAACCTCCCTTTACAGAAATCATGCTGATTCTCCATGGTTATGTCTTTATTAATCCACGTGTCTTCCCTTTTAAAATGCAAAATTCAAGAACAGGTGCTAAGGCAGTTTACGATGGCAGGTTGCAAGCTTGACTGGTAGTTCAATTACTACTACTTTAATTTCCTTTAGAAGGCATAGATGACTTTGCTAATGAGAAGTAATTATTCCATTGACTTGATTATTGTGACTATTGTTTGTTTTATCTGTCTAGCCTCTTCTCCAGACACTTCACATACAAGGGTTCTGCCTCTTATTGTCCCCCATCAAGAACACGGTTGTGGGAAGCATTCCCCTTGCTCCAAATACTCTTTTTTCCTACTCTGGTGGCATGCTTTAGAAGTTACATCCATGCCTAAATCCTATCGACTGCAGTGTGTGCTGTGGGGTTTTGTTGGTTTGTAAAAAATATATTTAGACAAAGTGTTTTGAAAGCACTGGCTCCATTAGGAACGCATGCTAGACATTCTCTCCCAGACTCCTTCCAGTGTTTTCCTTTCTGTACCAATTATGTCCGGATCCAGAGTTAATCTGTGAAATGCAGGCGCAGCTGTAGAAGGCAGACCGAAGGCTCACTAGCTTTGAGCACGATCTCTGACACTGGGTGGTAATAGATGCTTAATGGAAGGCACATGAAAACAGGGATGATGCTGGCTCCAGCAAACCCTCCTAGCGCTGCAGCTTAATAGCTTACTTCACTGGAAGCTATTTCCGTTTCCTGAATCTTTTTGCTCAGCTTACCTTCCACCATTTTGGCTCACTGTCTCTAGAACATGCTCCCTTTTCTAGCTTTCACAACTGTCTATAGTAGTGAAGTCCACAATTCACATGCAAAAGAGTTAGGGTTTAGTTTTTAATCTGTATGTTAAGAATGTGCATCAGACAGCGCTCTTGTACTGTTACAAGGAGTGACAATGTGTTCACCACCACCACCACACACCTCCTGATTTGATGGAAAAGGTGATGGAGATCCAGAAGTCACCTCTTTTTCAGGCAGAGTAGTAACTGGCGGGTTGTATGGTATAACTTAAGGAGATGGATTTCTCAAGCTGCTTCTTGGCAATGCCTTACAGCCTGTTCATCTCTTTGCTTGCTGTTTGGGAATGAACTGATGTCTTTGTCAATTTGAATGATCTCTTTCCTGAGTGGTAATAACTACCGAGGGGACTGTGGTGAAGTCTCTTTGATTTTTGTGCTGCTGCTTATTTATCAGCACCTGGTAGTCTGTTTTACTGGCATGTTCTTCAGTCCTTTTGCAGCTCTTCAGAGACAGCACTCATTTCTGCTAGTCTTTCTTTCATTTTTGTTTTTTTAAACCCTTATCCTCTGCAAACCATCCTTATATCCATTTTACAGATTCTTTAGGCTCTGAGAACAACCCATATCAAAGCCCAAATTGCTGCAGAATTCCACTGGGATTCTCTCCACTGTGAAAAATAACCATTTATTCCTACCTGTCCCTTCCTATTTTCTACCAGTTTTGAATTCACTTGAGAACCTTTCTTCTAATCCCAGGAGAGATTAATTTCCTAGGACCCTGTGGTGAGGGAGCTTTAGAGAAACCAGAGTACATGGTATCAGCTAAATTGCCCCTACTTACATATGCATTGATGCCCACAAAGAATTCCCCAGGAGGCATGACTCCAGCTACCAAAAGCATGTTTTTTTCATCCTAGTTTTCTAATTATCTATAATGCTATTACAGAGCCTCCACTGCTTTGCACAGCATTAAACTCCATGGTAAGTAGCTCAATTAATTCCCTTCTGTATCTTTGTTGTTGTTTTGTTGGTGTGTTTTGTTTGTATTTAATTGTTCTTATTTTTTTAGCTGTTCGCTTCTCTTTTTGAAAGGCTTAGAGCCCTGGTTTATCCTGGGTTATCCCTCATCTGCACCAGTATGCACCGGTGCTGAGAAGAGGTAGCACCTGGATGTGAAACCATGATTTCTACAACAGTGAGGGAGAATATTTTATGCCCCAAGAACACTCAAGGCATCGTATGTGGTTTATATGCATCCTGTAAAACAAGTGCTTGGGCCATTTCACAGTTTTTCTCTTATTTTGGAATGAGGGCCTGAGGATTAAAATTGTGACTATTAGCCCCTCGGTGTGCCTGATACTGACAAATAATTTTTGATTTTTAGGACTACTGACTGGCTGGCTAGAACATGTAAAGAAAGACTTACAGAATTAGTCTTTCTCCTTTCCAGAAGTGCAGTCAAGCTTATTCCACCATAATCAAACCAGCCTTCACATGCAGAGATGACCTCAGGACTTCATGTGCTTCAGAAAGTTATCTTGGGATTCTTTGGGGTCCTGTAACTCAAATGCCTGTTCCTTTCATGTTGGTAATGGATTTACATGAGTGTACTCTGTGGCCTTGCTTTGCAGAGCTAGAAATAATGACTCTGTTGAAAAGGTGATGTGTTGGGTTTTTTTTTCTGATGTGGTGTAGAAACACTGTGAAGGTTGACAAGCTAGCTCAGTTACAGGGAAGCAGAGTTCTTCTTCAGTCCAAAAAGGGCAGGCTGGGAGACATTTTTATTTGCAGTATTTTCAGCATCTCTTTGAAGCCACATGCTTTGAGGTTTTGCACTCCCTCCTCATCCCCACTTGCCACTTTTTCCCCCCTTCTTTCTATTTTTTTGTTTTGTTTTGTTTTTTGTTTTGTTTTGTTTTCCCCATGGAGGATGCCTTATGGTTTCAGGAGAGATACCACCAAGGGCTGGCCCTATGTGGAATTACTGCAATCCTGAACCACTCTATTAGTGTTCCCAGGGCTGGATTCAATTGACAAGAGGCTCTGCAGCCAACCCCCTTGGACTGCACATGTGTTTATTTAAATGTCAGTGGCCCACACAAGCTGAATACCTATTAGCTAGAGCATGCATAAAATCCAAAGCACAGCTACAGTTCGTGTTTATTGTTCAAAGTACAGATCCCTTTATTGTTGTCATTTCAGTACCCTTGTATTTATGGTATAATTCAGTCAGCTCTGAGAAGTTAACTAGCACTTTGAAGTGCTTCTTTGCTGTGAGGGTATAATATCTGTCTATAATAAATATATAGGTAAAGGATTCAAGAAACAAAACAAAACTGCAACAGCATATTGCATGCGAAAACTTTACTAAGCAAATAAAACATTTCCTGCCAGAGCTGCAAAAAAACAACCACAGCAAGCTGGTATCATCTGAAATCAGTTAATGAGCAGTAGATATGCACTTCCACTCTATTTTTTTTAACTCTGTCTTTTGTCATTTCTAGCATCTCTGTACCACACTCCTTTTAATGCTCCCCTGTAGGCTGGAAATAAATTGATAAGGGATGTAGCAAGGCTTTTTGTTTGGTTGGGGTTTTTTTGTTTGTTTGTTTTGGGAGTGTGTGTTTTGTTTTTTATTTGGGTGGGGGGTTTTTGTTTGGTTTTGGGTTTTTTTGGTGGTTGATTGGTTTTGGGTTTGGGTTTTTTTTGTAAGGGCTTTGGGGTTTTTTTTTTTTGGAGGTTGAAGACTTTAGGTCATCTGGGCTGGGCATAAGTACTGCTCTTCCAATATTTGGACTCTCTGTGCATGAATGATACTAGGAACATCAACGCCTGCAGAACTGTGCTAGCAAACGTGCTCAGAAGTGTCAGGACAGAATTGTCTTTGCCAGCAAACTTGTAGTGGTCCTGGGAAAGAAGTGAGCAGCTGTGACAAATGGGAAGGTTTTTGGCATAATCATCTCCTCAAAATGCAAAGAGTTAAACCAGATCTAGAAAAATTAGGGTGTTGCATCTCTTCTGAAGGCAGGAAGAATGCAGAGAGAAGACTTCTTTTACATTTGATAGTCTAGAAACCTGCCTCATTTCAATTCTAACAGTTGGCTTGTTAGGGAAGCACCCAGCAAAAAAAAGATACTTTCTGCTAAAAGTAAAGCTCTATCAAGTTGATTTTAAATTTCCCTGGCAACATTCACATATGATCTTTCTTAGTTTGGAGTGATGATAATGCTTGTATTTGATTTGGGAGAATAACAGCTTAATTAAAGGGGGGTTGGAAAAGAACTTTATATTTGGCTGAGATTGTTCTGCTGACATTAATGTGAGTTACTCCAAGTGGGATTTTGGGCTCAAGTCCAGAAAAACCAAAATGCTTTTTTAAAACCAGCTGTAAGACTGTTATTCTATAACAGGGGCTTGTCCTGCTTGCTCATTAAAACACGCAGAAGATGGGATGTATCAGGAGTAAGGATAATTTTTGCTTCAGGTTGCCAGTTTGAAACCTGTCCAGGCTGGCAGCTGTGAAAAGCTGCAAACCTCCAGTGGTCATTCTGTAACCGATGTGAAATAAGTTTGGTGGTCTCATTCTGGCTCGTGGCAGTCAGGTGTGTGAATCACAGAAACCGCCACTTCACTTGGCATCCTCACTGAAAGCTGCAGCAGACAGACCAGTGATTCAGTTGACAGAGAAGGGCACTGAACAGCCCTACAATTTTAGTTTTAAGTCTTCAAGGCTGCTGTTGAGAAGGGCTGGCAAGACAGCCAGGAGGAGACTGCTTTGCCCTAGAAGGAGATGCTGCTTGCTTGAAAGAAATCTAATACCAAAGTCTGTTAGCTTTGCATCGTGCATGAGCACCGCCGTCACTCTTTGGAAAATTAATTCTGATGGGTACGTTGCCTTGCAAAAACATGTATGGTTGAAGAACTTCAAGTAGGTATTCTGCCAAAGGTATACAGCTGTCCCTTGCACACTGTGCAATTGTGTATCAAAAGACTGAATATGCCCATGATTTTGAAGTGGTTTCCAGGTCTGGCTCTGAGTTTTTCCTGTATGAGGAAAAACTTCAGGCTAGATTTTTGGACTGTGAATTCTGAGATGGTTTTCCAGACAGTCAGGCTCTTAGTGAACAGGGCTGTCAGTAAATAAGGCACTGAAAAGTGATGGATGCTAGTGGAAATTCTGCTTTGAAATAAGTAACAGATCTTCAGAGAACATCTTTCACAATGGCATAGGAATCCACCTTCCAAAATTCTCAGTCTTGTGGCAAACTCCACATGACCAGGCATGGTAGAAATGGGTCTGCAGTGATACAGCCATGTCCAAAGTCCATTGATGGACCTGCATAGGACAGCTTATTTCTCCAACCTGACAATTGCTATTCCTTTAGTTTTTCAACCTTGAAAATGCTTCTTTTGATTTTTGTCATGATAAGAATACTCATTTCTGTTTTATTTTTGGTTGACTGTCTAGCCCCAGCATCTAAGCTGAAACTCAATGGTAAATCTGTGACAATCTCTATCAGGAAAAAGAGGATAATGATTATACCCAAGAGTTTTATCAGCCACAGCTGTTGCACTGTTTGTTGGAGAAACTGTTCCTTGAAATATATTACAAAAATAAACAGTCTAGCATCTGTAGCAGTTAAGAACTAATCTGCCCTGAGACAGTTGTCTGGATTTACCAAAAGCAAGGTGACAAAAAGGTCTTTTGTGCTTTATTGGTGCTGGAGATAAGCAGTTAGAGTTTGAGGGTTTGGGGAGAAAGTAGGAAACTAAACAACACGTATGTCCCACTCTTCAGCCAGTCCTCTGCTTCCATGCTTACTTGCCTATCCAAAACGCAAGTTCACAAGTGTTGGCTTTTAATCAGGCAAGTTCCTTTGTTCAATTGACTAGATGAGCAGGGAGGGAAAAGAAAAGCTCTATTACTTTGTCTCTTCCTTTTGCATATATAGAAGCACAGCTCTGTTTTGGTCCACTATGCTTCCACTTTCACTTCATTGCATCTTAGTCTCTATATATGAGCCTGCTCCTTGTTCAGTATAAAGCAGAGGCTCTATTTATCACACTTGCATTTCCCAGCCAGTCCAGTAGCTTTACTAGAGGTTATCCATATTAGCTAGTTTGAAAGGTTCCCATCAGTGCTCATCACTGAGTCTTCAATATGCAACAGGCCACCCACTAACCTGATAGCAAGTTCCTGATAAGGATGAATCAGGATCTGTATGCCTTGTCTTTTGAGATGCCAGAGTATGGCAGTGTGAATAACCTGAATCAAATCTACTGGAATGATAGAGACACAGCTCATTGCAACATCATCTCTAGAGCTGCCTATTGCAAACTATTCCTTTTCCAAAAGGAAAAATACACACTACTTATCATGCACTCTAAGTATTATCAATCTATATCTCAATCACTGACATTCCATTTCTGGGCTGGTCTGCATTGCCTTGCAGCTTTTTGAAACAACTCTTCAGTTTTAGTTTCCACTTCATCCCTGTCAGTCCTCTCCTTGAATTCAGTCCATGGCACTGTGGAGTTTTTGCTTTCTACTTTTTTCTTCAGAATGTGAAACCTGCCTTTTTTTTTTTTTTTCCTTCCTTTTTGGTGGAAGAAAGGTTGAGGAACCTCCTGATCTCGCCAAGTGATTCTAGAGGGAGAAGTAACTCTCCTTTCTGCCTGTATTTTCTGGACACATACATGGATATTTTGAGGACTGCAGAGGTTTTGATTCTTCTGACCCCTCGTCATAATACAATCTGAATTTTAACATTCATGGCCAAACGCTCACGCCCTGGCTTTCTGTTAAACAACATATTTGCAAATGAGTGCTAGGTTCAAAAGTCCCACCCAATTGTTTAATAGTGCCAAACAGGGCCTGAGTATAACTCTTCAGACTTTTGAGACATTCCTTTCATGATTTTGATGCCATTTTCCACAAGCCCATTTGACTGTTGCTATTCTGGACACTTGTACTTTTGTTGGCACATCTTGATCTGCTGTGATGCTTTTCAAGAACTCGGTGAAAGTGCTCGCAATGAAATTAAGCTTTGAAGATATAACAGGTAAGGAGTGCAAATATTAGGAAACACATTTTACAGAGGAGAGACAAGGATCTGGGAATTTTACCCCTTTACATGCCTTTATGTCTCTGCTTAAAGGGCTGAACCAGTGCAATAGGATGATGTGTTTCAGCACAAGTCTTACTTATCCACAGATAGCCTCTTGGTGTGATCTCCAGACTTTAACTTCTAAAAATTTTCTGGTTTATGTGGGCACATCCAGGTGTTTTCAACAAGAGTGGATCTTGTCTTCTGACATATTTTTATTCTAATGCTCTACTCTGCTTTCTGAATGCATCCACTTGACTCTTTGTGTATATTCCGCCTTTTTGCCTCTTTCTTTACTGGACACGCAACAGGAAGATTTGGTCTGAAAAACTGATACACCACAGTGATCACTCCCTTATAAGTAGGTAGGGAAAAGTTGAGATCTTGTAGTACTTCCTAGTGGGTTCAGATGATAGAGGTCTTGTCAAGTGCAAAACACAGCTGACTGATAATATCTTCTAATAGATACAGGTATACAGGAAATCCATGGACTCTAAATAAGAAAGGTGTTACCCATATAAAATGAGATCAAATAATCCTTAGACAAATAAAACAGAAGAGAAAGAGAGTGGGAATTTGAGAGGTCGGTGCAGCTCTCCTCCCCCCACTGCCCATGATCTGTCAGTGCTCATTTTAGTCTTAACTGTTTAAAACTGAAATAATCTTTTGGACCTTTGCTCAAAAAACTCTGTCTGACAAAACATGATTTATTCCCCAGCAGCTCCGAGCTTCTACCTCTGGGCAATGGTGATGTACTTTGTATCTGGGTTGGTATTGGTTTCCGTGTTCACAAAGTAAGCCTCCTGCCTAACAGGGCTTTGACTGAAGCGTGCCCATCGGCACTGAGGTCAAGTGGCCATCTCCAACCAGCAGACAGAACTGAACAGTGATGATGTCAACTTGTGGTGGTACAGAAGACATCAGAGAGTCTTTGTTTACTGATCTTGTACAGCTGTGACAGATATTTGAGCTGCCATTTGCTTTTAATAGAATGGAGCTATCGTAGGCAGAAATTGCCAGCAATTTTATTAGTTTGCTACAGCTGAAAGACTTCCTCCTTGTGAGCAATCACAAAAGTGCCTGGTGGTGTTAGTTTGTTTTTTTTTTTTTTTTTTTTTTTTTTTTGGGGGGAATGCTCTATTGCCTCACTTGTATCTGCAGGTCTCTCAGTAATGGACGAGAAATCGTAGTACATTCATCTTCATCTTGTTTTTAGGGAAACAATAATATTCCAATTTTACAGATGCAAGACCAAGGCCCTTACAGGAAAAAGGCCAGATCCAATAATGTAGTTAGCTTTCCTTCAATAACCTAAGCTCAAAGATGCTCCTTCACAAGCTACAGGAAGTTGCTACCTTATAATGAAGGCAGCTATTAAGTGCTCCCCAGAGCTTAGCTCCTGGATTGCCAAGCCACAAAACATCTTGGTGCTATGCTGCTGATCCTGTCAACACCAGCCTAAACTCAGATGGTATTCCAGAACAGTGAGAGAGCACTGAAAATGCTGCCCAGACTGGTTATGAAGTATCCTTCTCTGGAGATATTCAAAACACACATGGATATGTTTCTATAACCTAACAGCTAAGGAACTTAACATCTTGACTGTTCTCTCACCTTGTGCATCCTGTACATCGTTCTGCTCAGTGGTCTGCCTTCACAGCAGGAGGGATGTTATCCTGTGCCATTGTGGCCACAGTCCTTTAGGAAGGAATAATGTGCCAGGGAGAAGAGGAGAGTGAACCTGATCCCCTATTTCGTGGGTGCATGCTCTGAACACTTGGAAACGCTTCAAGCTCTGGGCATGCCTAAAACAACACAGTGCCTCTGTTTTTGAATAAAAGAGCAAGTTGTAGGTCTCCAGTGATCAGAGAGGCCTGCAGGCCTTAGTGATCAGATGTATTTAAGATTTTCTCTTGTGCTCAGCATTCCTCATAGACCAGCTACAGACACCTGCACGGAGAACACACTAAATTCAGGCCACTCACCATGATGGTTGTTAGGGATCCCATTCTGTCACACCCTTTGCTTGTGAATCCATTTGCATGGATCCATAAAGCCCCTGGGTCTAAGAGCCCTGGGTTCCCTTCCGGGGGCTGTAATTGTTGGCTTGCCTTTTGATTCAAGCTTTGTCCCAAAGTAGGTTGGATCTGTGAAAGGAAAGGCTCCAAGTACAAGCTCTGCCAGCTGCTACTTGTCTGTAAAATCTGAAAGTTGCTTCTCCTTAAAGGCATTGGCTGTGCCTGAAGCCAGGCATTTTTGCTTGTGTGAGAAAGTTGTAACAGACTGCAAGATAGTCTATGATCTTATTTTAAAAGAAAAGGATAAAAATAAGTTTGATTGTGTCCTTGCTCTGCCTCAATTTAGCGGCTAGCCATTCTCTTTTGTGCTCCCCACATTTTTGGAGAGCTGGTTGACACATATTTAGGTTGGCACAAACTAAATATAACCAAGTGTGCATGAAAGAGTGTGCACTGGGTCACAGCTTCAAGAGTAGCAGACAGCAGCATTCTGCCTTTCACTGCGGAGCAAGGGAGTTACGGGCAAAATACAGCTATTCTGAGGCTGCTCAATGAAACACACACAACCTGAACAAAAAGTAAGTATTCCATTCAACTCCTGAATGCTTTTGAATTTTTTTTTTTTTTGCCAGCTTTTACAGTCCACAGCCTTCTCATTCAGTCTTGAATAATAGCTTTGAATTGAGCTATAAAAGCTTCCAAAGCTTGAAGTCTTTTGACAAGTTAATTTAGCTGTATGGTAAAAAGTTTTTTCCCCCAGATAGAATAAAGCCATCATATCATGAATGTAGTAGTCAGCCAAGGGAAAGAAAACACCATTAGGATTAGAAATGATGGGCTTTATGGAGATAGTTTGTGGTTTAGTGTAATCTGCTATCAATATTTCAGTAGAAAAATATTCTACTCGTCATTCAGCTGAAAGTCAATATCTTCACTTAAAACTAACACCCAGGGGCCAGACTGCATGTATTTTTTTTTTTTTTTTTATTGAAAAAGTAACTGGTTGGGTTTTGTCAGTTTTTTTTTTCCCCTTATGTTTAGTTAGATTTTAATTGTTTTTCACCCTGTATCATCATCATAATTTTCCCCTGGTTGAAAGAGACAGAATAGAAAAAACAATCAGCATTTTTTCTCTAAGGTTCCCACTACAGAGGCAGACACTTTTCTCCCAGCAACTGCCATGGATGAAAATTCAAGGAAATAAATAACAAATATTTTCCTTTTGGAAAAAAATAAAATAAAGAACCAGGAAACAACCAATGGTAAACTGTCTCCAACAATTATAACCTCAGCTTCACAAAGACTCCGCATTAATTTTAGACTTATTTCTTGTTTATTTCTAAATTTAAGCTTTAGTGTGCTGATAAAGTTGACTGAACCAAGAAGACAGTTGAGGGGGAAAAGAGATTTCTTTTTTTCCTCTTAAGTTTTCGGTTGAATCAAGAGGGATCGTGTCCAAAGGACAACAAAGCTGGTGAGGGGGTCTAGAACATAAGTTTTACAAGGAGTGGGTGATGGGGCTGTGGCTGTTTAGTCTGGAGAAGAGGCTCAGGGGAGACCTTAATGCTCTCTATAACTCCCTGAAAGGAGGTTGTAGTGAGCTGGGGGTTGGACCTTTCTCCCAAATAAGAAGTGATATGACAAGAGAAAATGGCCTCAAGTTGTGCCAGAAGAGGTTTAGATTGGACATCAGAAAAAATGTATTCACTGTAAGGGTTGACATGTGTTTGAACAGGCTGCCCACGGTAGTGGTGGAGTTACCATTCCTGGAGTGTAGATGTGGTGCTAAGGGACATGGTTTAGTGGTGGACTTGACAGAGCTGTGTTAATTTTTGGACTCGATAATTCTAAAGGTCTTTTCCAATCAAAATGATTCTATGGTTCTGCTGATTCTATGGTTCTGCTGATTCTATAACACCATAAGAACTTTGGGATAGTGGTTTGTAATGGCTGCAGAACATTTATTCTCTATATTACCCAGCTGAGACCATAGTTATTACTAAATAAATATGGAGTTGATAAAATCAAGCAAAATTGTTCAAAACACGGCTTAGCAAGAAAACATTAAAAAAATGTGTTGTACTTAGGGTAAAATGAATGCCATAACAATCCGATTAGCAGTATTCATATGCAAGCATTTTCAATTTCTACTTTTCCAGCCATTGTATTTCTTAGGCTTACTTTTCAAACAGCAGCAACATGACTTTTCCTTCCTGCAGCTCAAAGCAAGCTCTTGCCCCTGCTACCCAGGCTGCAGAAGGCAGCTATTTCCAGGTATAATTTTGGGTGGAACATGCTGGAGCTAAGGTACTTGACATCTCTGTGGCAAGTACATGGGTCTGAGTTTCCAGCTCTGTTGAACCAAGCCTCCAACAAACCTCCTGCATGGCATGTAAGTGCTGCCAGTTGTGTGTCTCTTTAATCTACCATTGCATTGTATTTGATATTACTGAAATAAAGACTATAATTAGAATCTAATATGATGGAAGGAGTTTTCAGAATTGTGTACTGTGGAGAAGCCTATACCTTGTGACCTTTAATTTAACTTCACTCCTTCTCCCCTCTCCCCTTCTTAAGTGTGGGACAGGGACTTGAGTTGGTCCAAGACAACAGCAGTATTTTCTTAGAGGCTGACTCTTAATTCTTCAGAATGTTAAGTTTTCAGTCCTTGAGTGATGGAGATTTGATGAAGCGTTGGGTCTGCAGACAAGCTGGAAAAGGGGCTTTTGCAGCCAAACACAGGCTTCCTCAGCCTCAACAGGCACTCCCTTAAGTGGAGGAGAACCACCTTGTTCTTCTTCACAGCTCTCATTAAGTCAGACAGAACTACTCTGCACAGAAGACCGATTCTGCAGCATAGCCAGAAAAAGCAGTCTCTCTATCATACGAAGGTACAAGAAGGACTCCCAGCTGAGTAAAATTCGCCAGGGAAAAACACAAGAAAAAAAGGTATGTCAGAGGAAACAGTTGGAGTGCGGTGAGGTAAATTTAACATTCACTGTTCCATGACAGTCTTAAGTCTGGTTGGTTTGCTGGGGCTTTTTTTGATGGAGAAAGGAGTAAATAGTATGCTGTAGGAAGGATGCAGAACAGATGGGAGTGGGAGATAAAGCAAAGAAGGTGGCTGGCGGGAGAGAAGTATTAGGGAGAGCAACGATGGCAACTAACTGATTGGGAGGGAGAAAGCAGTTACCAGGTGGAAAATCACATTTAGGCTTGACCCCTCCAAAGAAACAAGTGGCACTGGCACTTGGTGTAGTCTTTGGTATCTAGGTTCTTGAGGAAGTTTCTGCTGTCTTTCTTCTTAACTCTTTTTTTTTTTTTGGCCATGGAGGTGGTGGGAGCAGCAGGCTAGCATGGAAAGCTCAAGCACTCAATTTTACTTTCACCAGATCCATGTGACTAGAGAGGGAAATTAGCTGGAGTGTTGTGATGGCTGTTTCCTGCTTAAGAACATAGAAAACGGCACCATTCCTGACAATCAAGAAGCAGAGTTCAGCTAAAGATGAGGTGGAGGTAGGCGGGAAGTTCTGTAATTGCTTTTTATTTGAGTCTTTATGAATTAGCTTTGCCAATTTTTTGAAAATATATTTATTTTTCACTTCAAATGGTTTCCAAGTAAACTTTTCAGCTGCAATTACAGTGAAACCAGATGAGGCTATATACACTTGGACATAACATATAATACTTTCTCTTCTTAATCTCTAAGCTCTAATTTACATGAACAATGACAAGGTTTAATTTTCTGTCATTATGCACAGGTTAGCCTAGACTGGGTATTAATAGATACACATATTCACACCCACAACCACTAGTACTGCATCAATCACATTTTGAAGATCAAACTTACACTTCGTGGCAACTTTCAGGGCATAATTTTATTCTCTGATTTCCTTTTTTTTAACTACTTCACCAGTGCAGATAGAATTGGTGACAACCAACACAGCCAGGCAAGTAACCCTTGCAGTTTGTAGCCAAGAGAATGAGTATACAGTAACCCGGCCCTTTAGTGTTGAGGATATGAGAAGAGGGAACATGGGTAGAGGACAGAGGTAGGGTCCCTCTGGGGTCTGTTACATTTAGAAGCTGCAGTGACAACTTAGGCAAAATGCTTGTAACCCATGTGCATGACCAAACCATCTGCCAGTTGTCCTAGAAATGAGAGGCCACACGAGAGGGGCTGGCTGCCCACAGGTGGGTCCTACACTGACCGCTCCTCATTAGGGTCTACTGAGGAACTTGTAGCCTTTGCAAATATTACCTTATCAGCTACACAGATGGCATCCATAAACTCCTAGTCCTAAAGCACTTACACAGAAATATCTCTTGACACTTTAATTTAGGAAACTATGTATACATACATAAGCATGTACATGTGAACACACAACCTGGCCCTGCATGAAGATATGAGGAAACCCAAAACCTCACCAACCAGAGAACAACAAACAAGCCCACAAGCCAATATAGGCTAAAAATGAAACAAAAAGTGCTTCAACTTTATACAGAAGTGGTGCTCTTCTTGCCAGTGGTGTTCTTAGGTGCACATTAGAGACAGAATCTTCTCAAGCTTCAGGTCTTCTCCAAGGCAGGCCATGCTGCCTGTATGCTTGAGCTGAGAATAATCAAAGTATAATGTTTGTTGTAAGATGAAAGTAGTAAATTAATCTCCTTGAAAAATAAAGTAAGGCTGGAAAACTTAAGTTAATAGGTTGGTTTTGCTGATGGAACTGATTAATTCTGCCTAGACATGACCACACTGTTCACAGCATGGAGAAAAAAAAAAAAAGTGTAGGGGTTAGATCAATATGGCAAGGGTATTTAGATGGGTGGCCCTTTCAAATGGAAATGTAATTGCTAAACATCTCAAAAAGGGGAAAAAAAAGGAGAGAGAGAAAAAAAAAAAAAAAGCAGTGTTTGTTTACTACCATGTGTAGGTAAATGCTGAGAGAGGGACAAAGCTGTGAGCAGTTCCTGTCAGGTCCCAGAATTTATGTAAATCCAGACAGCTGAACTAGAAGAGTTCATTTTTCTTTAAGGAAAACCTGGAAATTTAAAAACAATTTAGCAAAAGCCAGGTAATCAAAACCACCAGAAGGGTGCTAGGATGGCTGCCTACAAATAGGAATGTAGTGTTTCACATTGTCTTAGTAGAAACTCCTTGAAAGCTAAGCAATGAGCTCCCATGTATTTAATTGTCTATGAGCACGTCATAGTGACTGCACTCTAGGGCCCTGGCTGCTACCAGAGGTGTGAAACTGGACCACAGTGCCCACAGGACTGGTACCATTAATTTCCTTAACTCTGTGTAAGCTAAGGGCTCCACCTTTGTGAAGTACAAGAAGCCTCTGCAAACTGTACTTGGATGGGGGAAGAGGTTTGAACACTGTGCAGGTGGATTTCACTTCAGACAGAATGGAACTTCTTGGACCACCATGGTGACTTACCTTCAACAAAAAGTTAACAGCCGCTACAAAAAAGGGACTAATAATATTTGATGTACAGGTATAAGGTGTAACACAGGAAGTCCCACCTCAACATGAGGAGAAACTTCTTTCCTGTGAGGTTTGCAGAGCACTGGAACAGGCTGCCCAGAGAGGTTGTGGAGTCTCCTTCTCTGAGACTTTCAAAACCTGCCTGGACGCATTCATGTGTGGCCTGCTATAGGTGATCCTGCTTTGGCAGAGAGGTTGGACTGGTTTTGCTCCGGAGGTCCCTTCCAATCCCTGTTAATCTCTGATGTGGTGGTATTTGACACTTTCCTTGACCATTCTTCCATGCAGCCGGGGACAGGTATCTAATGCATCTCAGGCAGGATATTCTCATCGGTGCATGCCTCATTGGTATCCCCAGTCTGAGCTTTCCAGTATCAGCTGATGTACAGATGCCAAGATATTTTGCTTCCTGTGATATGAAACATTTGCAGTGCTCACTTCTTAGTTCCAAGCATTGTGCTAGTTGACGGTAAAACAACAAAACACAAGTGAAATGAGAGTTATGCCACAGGCTTGGCCAATCAAGAAACTGCAGCTACAAAAAAGACTTGACAGTTCAATAGAGTAATTCTTCAGAAAACAGAAGGATCAATTATATGTTGAATGGTTGCTAGGAAAGCACGGGTAAAGGTATGTATGCTGAACTTTTTTTTTTTCCCCCAGGGAATGATTTTGAACTATGTTCTTCCCATTTTTTTTTTCTGTCTTGAGTTGGCTGTTTTCTATGAAAAACAGTGTACTCAGAAGCTATTTTTACAGGCAATAAAAAGGAGTGGGCTCTTCTGTGCAGAAAAACTGACAAAAAAATTTCATATTCTATTAAAATATTATATTTCTACCACAGGTTGATTTTTCTATGGTATTCCTAGTTAATTAATCTCCAATAGCACCCTGTGCATCTAAGAATTCCTAGTTTCAGGTATATCAAAACATCTAATGAAAGACAACAGAAGAATGTAGAACTTTTTTGTCTATAAGGTAAAGAATTAACTTCTAAAGAATGCATCACTGATAGCTGTTTCTCACTGGTTCTATCCTCCATTTAATGTTTCCCATAGCCAAATTAAACTAGATTTGAGTAACCTGGCGTTCCACCTGTGGACCGAACTGTATGCAGTAGTGACCAAGGAGAGACAGGAGAATAGAGGAGTTAGCTGCACTTGAATGTCATTCAAGAGCCAGCAGTCCAGCACTGTCTGGAGGTCTCTTCACTGCGTGCTGGTCCTCAGACACACGCGGCCACGAGGCGCCGAGCAGAGGACAAAGTCATTAGATGGAAGGGGACGGTGCTAAGCAAAGGCTCTATTGCAGTCCTGGCTCCCCTCCAACTGGTCCTACAGACCAGCATGTGAGCGCGCAGACGGGACGCTGATGCTTTGCCCAAGCTGGCAACGGAGGATCCCTGCCTACCTGGGACTTCAAGGCTGAGGGCTCTCAGCCTGCCAGGCGGAACCAATCTGGAGATACAAGCCTTGCTGCGGGCTCCCATCCCTCTTCCTAGGCCGGCTCTTCCGGCGACTGCAGGCTTCCCCGCCGCCGGCCGAGATGCTGCGTGCCCCTCGCTGACATGGCCGCCGGCTGCTGGAGCCCCCAACTCGCGATGTCGCCTAGGCGATGGGCCGCGCGCCACGGGGCGGGATCTGGGGGCAGGGCGGGGCCTGATTGGCTCCCTTCCCCCCACGCCCCCGCCGGGATGGAAGAGGTGGAGGGGGGAAAGGGAAAAAAGCGCTGTGGCTATAAATAAACCGCGCGTCCTGATTGGCCGGAGGGAAAAATGGTTGCACCACGTGACTCTCCATCTAAAAATTCCAAGATGGCGGATCCCGTCACGGGCTGAGTCCGTTGGTGGCGTGCGCGCCGCGGTGTCCGCGCCGAGGCCATCACCCTCACAGATTTCCCGCCTCGGCTGTCGGTACTCAGGTCAGTACACGGCGCCTCTCCGCCTCCCAGCGCCAGGCCGCGCACAGCGCCGTACGGATGCCCGCGGTGCGGCCCCTTTAAGGCAGCGCGCTATTCTGCTCATCGGCCTCTGATTGTAATGAGGCCTCTCGCGGACGCCGGGTTCTACCGAAGAGCGGTGTCTGTTTTCCCTTTGCGCTCCCACCGTGGAGCGCGGAGGGTTCCGGAGGGGGAGGTGATGAGCATCTCCCAGCGCCAATCGGATTCGCCTCATGCCCTCGTGGCGGGTGGATTTGAGCTGGTCGGCAGCTCCTGCTGCGGCCTGATTGGGCGACGCACTCGGCGGGGCGTGGCCGTCGCGCGCCTTCACTCGGCATGGGCGTAAGCCGCGCGGTGGGCGGGGATGGGGGCGTGGCGGGCAGCACTCCCGCCCATTCAGTGCGCCGGGCCTCCTAGGCGCTCGCGTTTTTGTGAATGAGGCGGGCGGAGCCGGCGCTATCGCAAGCTCCACCCCTCTCTGGCCCCACCCCGCCCGTCCTTCTCGAGCGGCCGAGGCTCCTCCCTCTAACTCCCCCCTTCCCCCCCCCCTCCTTCCCCCCCCCCCCCCCGGCGAGCAGCGCCGCCGCCGCCTCGGTGCTGCGCGGGGCTCGGCGGGGAGCGATGCGAGCAGCAGTGAGTGCCTCGAGCGGCAGCCGGGCCGGGCCGAGCCGAGCCGGGAGCGCGGGCTGTGGCGAGGGCGTGGGCCTGGGGGCGGTGGCGGGGCGAGGGGGCTGGCCGGTGCGTTAGGGCTGGCGCGGCGGCCCTGCGGCGGAGGCGACGCCCGCGGCGGGGCCCTGCAGCGCCGAGCGGACTGCGGCCCGGGGTCGGTTCTTTCCTTCCCTTTCCCGGGAATAACGCGGGACTTGGAAAGTTTCTGTTGGGGCCGGCTCCGCCTGCGGCCCCACCGGAACGCGCTTCATTCCGGGCCCGGGGCTGCCTGGTGGGGCAGAGGCTCTCGGGCTGGGCCAAGGAGGTCTCACTGACCCCCGGGACAGCACAAAACCAATAAGAAATGGTTTTGGTGGTTTTTTGGTGTGTTTTGTTTTGGTTGTTGGTTGTTTTTTGTGTGTGTGTTTAAAAAAAACCAAAAAACAACAACAAAAAAAAAAAAAACTAGGAGGAGAAGCCGGGGGTTTTCTTCTGAGCATCACCGGGCGTTTTGGAAGTCCTAGGGTAACGCTGGGCTGCGAGGAAAGATGACAGGTCCAAGCCGAGGCAGGGCTCGGGCTTCGGTCTCAGGCTGTGACTTCTTCCCTCAAAATACGCCTTTTGGGGAGCTGGTGGTGGTGAATCGAGAGCGTGCGCCGTTCCTAAATGTGAAGTGTTGGCTTGTGCGACGATAAATTAACAACAATTAAAAAAAAAAAAAAAAAAGCTTCTGCTGCGCTCGGAGGAGCGCGAAGGGAGGTGTTGCTGAGCAGTTGTGTGTGGGTTTTGCTGCAGGAATTTATCAGGAGAAATGCTGTGCGATTTCGGCTCCTTACATGTTATCTTTTTGAGTGTTTGTGGGGTGGGGAGCGCAGCAGGGCATCTTAAGCAAGCAAATGTATTTACATAACAATTATTTGACATTATAGCTCGGTGCCGAGTGTCATTTAAAGGGAACTAAACCTGTCCTTTATTCAAAACACTTGCGTAATTGTTTTGTGCAGCATTTGGAGATAGTGGAAGGTTGGGGGTTTTTTTTCGGTTGCTTGCTTGTCAATAACCTCCTCTGGAAGATTTGCATAAATTAAGATTGTGAGTCCAACCGCTTGTTTTCTGCCCACGAGAGCGGATTTCACTTTACTGACTTGCCTAATATTCCAGACTGGATTATAACTCTACAAATGTTCCCAAGAAGTGAGATCTGTGTTGGAAAGGTGTGGGTGGTTTCAGGATGTGAAAATCGCTTGTAAATTTGGGATGAGGCATGCGGCTCAGGGTGGTGGAGCAGGGTGCAGGCACTCTCAGGTGTTCTCCATTGCTTCTCAACAAGGATACCCAGGCAGTTTGATTTCCTGCTTGTTTTAAACAGCTGTATTCTGTGGACTTCATAATGCTAATTTGCGACTAAAGAGAGGGAGCAAGCATTATTTTGGCCCTCTGTGCTACACTGAGTTTCACTGTTGAGTGAATAACCTCCTTGCCAATGCATTTTGATTTACTGGTGTTAAGTTCTCTCAATAAATGGGACTCACGCTGTATTTGCTGCTGTCAGAATGCTTTTGGTTGTTGCCAAAAGCTACCTGGAGTTAATTATCCGAATTGGACTTTTTTTTTTTTTTTTTAATGGCAACATTTTTAAAAGCTAAGGAGCTCTGAAGTTTATATAATAATCTGGCTCTTGGCAAGGTTTGGGGTTTTTTTTGTGTAATGCGGTCCGTCGCGGCACTGAGTTTTAATCGTTTCTGATGTTACTGCCACCGATGTATGGAGTTTTCAGCCTAAAAGCTGCTGTTGTCACTCCACAGCCTCTCTGAAAGAGTTAAGAGGGCACTGAATTAAGAAAGCTCAGCTGCTTGTATACAAATATACAGCAATTACAAGGCAACAAAGTTATTGCAGAATCCTACTGTAACCATGGCAACATGTTCACTCAATTACATTTGGAAATGTAAAATGCCACCCAGTTAGAAAGAGTAAGTTTTAGCGACTGCAGATTTTCTGTATAAAGCAAAATGTGTGGCTTTCCAGGTTTATATGCTTTGCTTTATCTTCGGATGGCATGTTTTAGCATGTGCATCTGAGAATTTCTGTTGCTGGTATTAAGCTGTGCCCTTGTTTGTCTGGACTTAAGGGGGGAAGGGGGAAATCCCCAGATTTTTAAGTTTTAAAATTCAACGTTGTTACCCTGTAATTTCTCTGGCTGTGTTTCAGGAATAGGCTTTAAAAAATAGGCAGATTGGAAAATGCATGGAATACATTCTGAAAATTACCTCAGAATACCAGAGGAATTTGTCATTTACTTAATGGGATGGCAGTATTGAAGAAAAGCATATGTGTGGCATGAAAGCTTTTATTCCTTTGGGAGGAAATGTTTGTTGAGCAGTCACTGTTCATGTAGTGCTATCTCCAACAGACTGTGCTAAAGTAGAGGAAAACTGGCAGGTGTGAGCTACTGAACCTTTGCTCAGCACCAAGAGTGCAGAAGTTCTCAGGAAACCTAGGGCTCATGCTTTAGCCCCAAATTAGTAGATAGCAGGTTTAGTATGCCAAGATGCTGATGTGCAATGCAGATGAACTCCTTAGTGGGAGTTAGTTTCATTTATTGCTTGCCTTTTAATGGTGGCTTGCTAGGAAAAAGAATAAAAGCAGGAAAAAGTAGTTTATTGCCCATGTTGATGTCTATGTTGGTCAAGATGCAGCTTTCTGCTTCAACAAAGCTGTGTTTCACAGGCAGTGTCCCGTTAATGCAGAAAAGGGGAAAAACTCAATGCACTTAAAATGATTGGGCTACAAGTGATACCTTTACAGATACCTGAAAATCAATGAGCTTCTGAAGAAGTTATCTAGTGTGGTGGGTAACCTAGTAACAGGGGCTGATAGGAGATGTTTAGGTGGATGCAGATTGCAGTAGATTGTCTTGAAGAAATTCATTCTGCCCAGATCTTCAGGGGCTTGAATTTCAGGCTGCCTCCCAAAACCTTGGATTATCTGGATTGGGAAAGATTTGCAGGTGACATGGACCTCTGTTAGATTATGGATGGTTTTGGAAGGAAGCTCTGTCCAGCCTCTTGGGTCTTTCTGCTTTCACCATGAGCTGGTAGATCGCCTGTCTCGTGGTTTGCACATTCTTCAAAAGCAGCAGCTTGCTCAAGTATAACCTTCTGCTCCCATGGCAGATGCTTAATTTTCCCTTCACCTTCTACCATGGGCAGAGGTTGGAGGTGCAGGACCTGCCTGTTTATAGACCGCTGAAAAGGTGGAGTTGATCTCTGTCTTTAGCTTTAAATCACATATTCAACTGCAAGGGTGGGGAGCAGAACTTTTTAAAAATAAAGGTTAAAATTGAGCAGGAGTTCATGGTTAGAGATTAGGAGGGCAACCTAATCTAACTTTGAAATGTCTTTGTGCTTTCTAGGGAATAGACTTTCAAAGCCATCTTAAGGTGCATCTGTGTTTCAGAAACTTGGTGCCAATGCCTAAAAAGTGCCCTCTAGGATGATTTACAGGTTCTAGGCCTGATGAAGGTATACATGAAGGCGCCCAAACACATTTGAAACAAAATGTTGAGACAAACCTGCCACTGAATGCATAGTATATTATAGGATCACATGTTCTAGATCAAAATTCTTTCATCTTTGATAGCTGAAAATAGTCAAGCACTTTTAAAATTTTGTTCACTAATGTGCTTGTCAAATAGCTTGTCCTAAAAGGGCTTAGTATGTTGGGTGTCCCTTAACACTTACGTTTCAGCCTTATGTTAAGAAAGGCAGACTGACAATTTAAAGTGGGGTGTTTGTGTTCTTGATCAGCTGAGTATTGCACATGCTCCATGAAAGACTACTGGCTTCATTTTTGGCACTTCTGGCTTGCTTGAAGTGTTTCTCTAGCGCTTGTATGCCATACCTTACCCTTGTGAGGTTGCCATAACTGGTTGTCCTCATGTTTTCCTAAGCATAGCGTGGATTTGAGTTGTGGTGTGCATTTCTGCTAATGTGATGCTCTCTTCGGGGCTTGGAAACCTGAATGCTCGCTGCCCAGTTATGCCAACTTAATCTTGGGGTTAAAACATTTATTTGATGTCCTCTTCCAGTTAAAGAAGTGATTGTATTACACTCCTTGGCATTCTATGTGTTTGTATTTACTGGAAATAAATACTCCTTGGCATTGTGTGTGTGTGTATATATATGTTTACTATAAAACTCCAAACCCTTGGGACCATATTTTTGCTTGCCTTGCATCTCTGGTTGAGTACACATGGTAACGTTACCAGAATAGTTTATTTGCTGAATAGTGTCTGTTGCTAGCCAGTTCCAAATGGCAAAGCTTGTCACAAACCACACAGAAATATTAATTGAATGTTATTTGGACACCAGTATTGACATTCACTAAATATTTGGCAAGTATTCTTGACTTTTCTTGCTGACTTCTTTGATAATGCCTTCTGATACTTCTTTGTCCCTCCAGTTCACCTTTAGCTTGTTTCCAACTATTCTATTGTTTTTCTCTAGTATTTTTCAGTCGTGCTACCTAGTCTACAAGGCCAACCATTGGGTTTAAATTTTATCAGACTCCTGCTGTAATCCTTTGAGTTTGTGCTTTTTTTTACTATACAGAGAAGCTGTCAGGATGTGCCTCATTGCTGAGTTCAAACCTGCTTTCCAGTTTTGAGTCCACTTACCTAATGGATAGCTTCTATTTTCCATTTACCTTTGTCTCCAGGTTCCCCAGGTCCAAGCATGGCAATGATTCAAAGCAGTGAAAGGGACCTGATTCACTTCAGCCTGCTTGCTGATTTCGGAGGTCTGGGTAGGGGAGGGAAACCTTGTGGAAATATGTAGTTTTGCCTCAAATTGTTTAAGCGTTAATGATTAGAAAGATGACAATATTGTTACCTAGTAGAAAGGGTAAATAGTCTTCTAAAAAAATAAAAGCTGTATGTGGTGGGGGAGGAAATGCATCTTAGCATTTTGATTTGATTTAGATTGTCTCATATGTATTGTTCTTGGATGAGGGAACTCCTGAGACCACTCTAGTAATTAATGCCACTTGCATTTTGATTGTGGTATGCAGAAAACTGAAGTGGGCTAGGTTTACTTTATCCTGCAGTGGACCATGTTGATAAGGCAATATATAACAGATGATTCATGAAGTGATGCTTGTCACTGCCAGGAGTGCTTGAATAGCAAGCAGATTTTGGGCAGTGCTTCTTCAGAAAGATTTGGGCAGTTGAAACTGAGCGGAGGAGAAGAAATGAATATACACTGTCTTTCTGGCTATCTTAAAGGATCTGCCTCACACAATTTAGAAGAAGCTTATAGAAGATAAGGCTGGGTAAAATAGGGTAGAGATGCAGGAAAGCACACAAAGGTTATATAATGATGCTGAAAAAGGGAACCGTTAGGAAAAGACTAATGTCTTTTGGAAAGGTTCTGTGGTTTTCCTTTTGCATGGAATTACAGCTTGGCTTTTTATTTTTTTCTTGGCATTCATTACTAGACACATCTTGAACAACTTCATGGCTTTTTCTTCATGTTTTCCTATTGGATATTACCTTAGAACAGTTTGATCAAAATCTCCTTCAAACTGCCATCTACTCGTGCAGAGGACCATGTGTTGACCTGTGGTCATGGGCACTCTTAGCTGTTTGCTCTCATTAAGTGGTTGCACCTTTGTTCCCCATAATGAGAAGTACTGAAAAGTAAGTTAGTTAGTAAGAATCCTTTCTCACTTGGTTAAGATTAGGTGTAGGTAGGGTGTTTTTTTAAAATTTTCTTTATTTATTTGTTTTAACCCCCTCCACTCTTAAATATCGTCCCAGGCAGCCAGAAAGAAGCTGGAGATTTACTGGGAGGAGCTGGAGGCTGAAGACTGTGTGTGCAGCTGATGTGGCTTCTGCAAGGTCTGGGGAAGGAAGAGCTGCTTTCTTTGGGGCATCAGTACAGTAGCTTGGACCAATCCATAGGATATGATGCAGTGTTACTCTGGCAGCATGTTGCTCATGGGGTGAAGACATCTAGAAAAACTTACAGCAAGCTTTTCAGCTCTTGGTGTGGCCGACATGACTTGCTCAAATGGCAAAGTGAAGTCCCTGCTTTGGGTACAGTCTGACTGTCATGTCTGGGTTTGTTGATGTGTTCACTCTCTTGTCTTTCAAGTTTGGTCTCCTATAGAACACTCATGGAGGAGCGTATCTGTACGTTTTATCACAAGGCTGTAAGTTTTGGGTTTGGCAGTCACAGGATAAAATAGCGTATAGGCGATGTATAGGAGATTGGGTGCTGGCAGCGTGGCGATGTATTGTTTGAAATGATCTTCTAAAGTGTGCCACACTCTCATCCTGGTGAATGCTGATGTCCAATTGAACTTAACTCCATGTATCTTTTATGAGTAGTGAAGAACTTTAATATTTCACATGTAGGAAGTAATTCACTGTATTAATTTTTCTGAAGAACTGGTACTTCAATGAGGTGTCTGTCAGTAAGACTTAATTACTGTTAAATTCTGTGAACATTAGTACACTGTGACTTGCTCTATGCAAAATCAAATTCCATTTGTCAAACATGATAGCATTAGTTTGCTGATCTAATTTGGGTTAACTTGAATTTGAGAAATAACAGATATTCATAACTGGCCTGTTGCTAGTCCTGGGTAGCAGGATTTTGCAGAGCCTTGTACTTCCCTGAACTGGTGCTGCTTTGTCCTTTCTGCTGTCGTGTGTGGGGACACTGGTAGGAAGGTGTAGTGGCATCACAACTGTGTCCACAGGTAGAAGGTAAGGTAGAATAAGCAGTTATTCAAATTTACTCTTCAGGATTAAAGGTAAATGAGCACATGATGCTGTTTTCCTTTCTCCTAGTGTTTTCCAAGTTGTCTTATTGGTGGGATTGTGAGCTCAAGGTGTGCAGTTTGACTTGATGATCTCAGAGGTCTCTTCCAACCTCAACAGTTCTGTTGATACCCAGTTGAGTTTTCATTTTAGTTCAGTGAAAACCTGTAGCTTTCACAGCATTATCTCTTCTCAGTTAGCATATTTCTACTGTGTTGCATTTTCCTAGTATGCTAAAGTAGCTTACCTTGCATTTGCTTTGTACAAAAATTTTCGCATTAGTTCTGGTGTTGTGTTGACAAAACTTCACATCTTACTTGCATCACTCCAAGAAAGGGATCCAAAATGCAAGCCTGAAACAATGTATTAATTCTGTTGTATGCTGTTCCCCAACCAATGTTGAGAAAGGGTGTTGTTCAAAGCTACGTGTTTCCCCATAGGAGCTGCAGGTGTCTAGTTTCTGTTAGTGTTTGTTCTGGATTCTGTTAAAATCCTCAATACAGGTAGTCCTAGCAGAAAATGTGGAGCTGTGAGATTTGGGGGTTTTGCCTTTTTTTTCTTCCCCCTCAATGTGTGTGAAAGGGAAGTGTTAAGTGATGAAAACTTGCTATATTAACACCTTTAAATAATGAGGATTCTGAGTAATGGAGTAGTCTGTCAGTTTCAGCTTGAGAGCTTGGTAGCTCAAGGCAGTAAGAAGGGAAGAATTTCTATTCTGGAAACACAGTGGCAATGGGGCAGGTACCTGTGAATGCTGTAAGATGTGGAAGGTGGTTGGATGGGATGGAAAATGTGCTATTTGCCTTAACTTTGAACTACTGTAGCTCTAACTACAAACAAATAAGGATGTAAAGATTATTTACTTCCCAAAGACTATTTAGTTATTAGTCCCAAAGACTAATTCCCAAAGATTATTTAATGCCCAAAGTAAAAAGGGAAGACCTATGGTACAGGCCGTTAGGCAAGAGAGGTTCTAGAAGAATTTATAAGTTAAGCTGAGCATTCCTGCAGGCTGAATTGTATTTTAGAGCACTGAGTAATTTGAACTCGTTTCTTCAGATGGAAAAAGAGTTGCTTCTTCAGCCAGCATAAACTTAACAAAACCCCTAAATGCAAAAAAAAAAAATTAAATAAAATAATTATGTACCAAGTGCTTTACCTGAATCAGGAGGGCACTTCTCTGAGTCATTGCATGAATGGGGTAGCAGGACTCCAACACAGAGGCTGGCCTGGATAATCACTCTGCTGGGAAGCCTGGCTTCTTTCTTGAGATTGTTTGTGGAAGAAAAGAACACAGAGAACTTTATGGAGTATCTCAGAAGATACCAAGTCATGTTTCTTGTGGAGGTCTTGTGGGAGGGAATGAATAATGGTGTCTTCTATAAAACTGGAGAGAGTGCAGTAAGGTGCCATTTTCTTCCACCTTGTGCCCAAGGAAACAATGCAGTGTCTAAGTGCAGTTTTTGCTGCTATAGCATCTTCAAGAGCAGCGGAAGAAATGACTTCTTGTGGTGCTAACAGGATCTTTGTGTCTTTGTTGGGTTGCTGCTAAGCACAGCCCTTTCTTGCTCCATGTGCAAAGCAAAAAGCCTGGCGTGTTGCTACTGTCTTCTGCTGTTACTCGACAAACCAACCCCTGGATTTCTATTAACCTCACCTCTGCTATAAGTTTGCTGAAGTTCTTCAAGTTTAGTTCTCTTGGTTCTGCTTTTACTCAGTAGCCGTGTCATGAAGCAAGGCCTGGATGTGTTTGGTAGTGAGTGTTGCTCAAAACTTTGTTTGGTCTTCATTCTGTCATGAAGAGGAAGGGAAGGCAACATGAGGAGGCCACAAGGAAGTATATTTGAATCTAGTGTTAGATATCCTGCTGAGTAACTGATCCTTTCAGTGGACTGGAACAGGAATGGGTTACTGTGATCTGCATTTGCCTTTCGATTTTTCCCTCACCTCCTTGATGTAAATGAGCGTCCTAAAAATAAACTATTTTCCACACAAATTCTGCTGTGCAGTCCTCAAGGCTGATTTTTATTTGATTCCAATGACATTGCTTCATTTGGGAGAAAATTTTATTTACTTACTCCCCCAACTCTTACCTGCTGTGAGACCCAGTTGGAGGCTGAAGGCTGAATTTGAGTGAAGAACTGCCTCTCACAGGACTTTTAGCCTGGAAGCATGATCAAAGGAGGAGGGAAAGGACTAGAAGTAAACAGCAGGATATTTATTCTAATTGCATGTGGTAGATACCGAATGCTTCCTTGGGAGCTGTACACACCTATCTTTCTATTGGGCTTCTCTTTATCCCTGTACAGAATTCAGTGCTGTGCACTGCAGTGAAGACAAGCTGTTGCCTCATCTGCTCCATGTGCCTTGAACAGAGCATTTGACGATGGGCTTAATCATAATTGTGAATGAAATCTTAGCATTAGGGGGAAAAAAAACCTGCTTGCGTGAATAAAAACTACTAACTTGTGACACAGAATAGTAATCTGTGCTTTTGCATTATAAATGATGAAGCCTAAGATAATGCAGAAGATATTTCTGGATCAGTAGACAAAAAGGCTTATGTTGATGTACGTGCTGATGTGATTTCAGGGCAAATTGTAGCTCTGGTATTGGCTACTGTATTCCGTGAAGGAAATGGCCTTCTAAGTTTAAATCTTGTTCATGAGCACGTGCTGTGAATCACCAAAAAGAGAGAGTACTTTTGCTGTGCAGTTTAATGAGCAATCCATGCTGATTTAGCAGGGGTTTACACAGGTCACATCGGCTTGTGTCTTTTGCTGATGTTTCCTGTACTAGGTTATACTTTGTAAACAGAAATAGGTGGGAGTGGTACCTGATCAATCTGATTCTTGTCTCTGGCTTGTGGCACTGCAAGTGTGTACTGTTTAGGGGGTGGATTGAATCCTTCTCTGTGCACACACACGTGGAAAAGCAAAGCATCATCTGTTCTTTCGATGGAGAAGTGAATGACAGGAATCCCTTTTGGGAAATCCCTTTTGGTTCTCTTCCAACCTAAGCCATTCGTTGATTCTATGGGCTGATCTTTGTGAACTGATGGGTAGTCTGGAGCTGGTGATGTGGAGCAGTTACAGAGCACTGCAGTGAGTGCCCAGGGCTTGACAGTTGTCCTGGGTTGCAGATCTGTAGCTACTACCAATTTTCTATGATCATCAGACCAATTACTGACAGTATTAGAAATCTCAGCTGAATTCAATTGGGCACTGAAAGTATGCTGCTTCTGGTCTTTGCTATAAAAATGCTGGTCTAAAAATAAACTGACGTACCAGGATGCTGGAAACAGGAGAGCAAATGAAGAACTTCTGCACAGAACATAAGGCAGGGCTCTTGGCTGATTGCAGAGATGGTATCAGAGATTAATGGTGACCATGGCATGAGTGAGGTCAAGGCAGGAAAGTTTTGCATGAGGTAATAATTTCGTTGTAAGGGGAGAAGGAAGTAAGAAAGCTGAAACTCTGAGATAGACATCAACTTCTTCCATAAGCCAACTAGTAGCTGGCCTGCCATGCTTCAGAGGGTTCGTGCCACAAAAGCCCAAATAGCAATTGCGTGAGGAATATTACACTCCCGACATTAAATCCTGTACCAGCTAAATGAGACTGTCCTTGTGCAAGTCCTGTTAGAAATTTGGTTTAAGACTGCATAGACAGTACCAAAACCCATTGCATTTGTGTTTAATTAGTTATTTACCTCATTTAAAATGACAGAAACCCCAAGCAACTTGACACAGGCTCTCTAATGATAGAAATGAGAGCAGCATCTTTGCATGGGGCTTATCACCTCTCTTTGTGAGAAGGATATCCAGTTATTGTATACTTTCCATTCCTAGATCTTCCCAAGTGCCATTATGAATGGCATTCCCCACATTCTTTCCTTTGCTGGAAGGAGCTGATCAAGCTGGGAGGTTGGGAGTCACAGTGGAAGCTGAGAGATAGCCAAATGAACCAGCGCTTGAGCTTTCTTTTTCCTCTGCTAAGGATAATTCTCAGTGTGGTACTCTCCCAGTCTGAGGAGTTTGGTATGCACATCTGATCCTCCTTGCTGCCTTTTGCTCCATTAAGCTATATGCAAATATGGGGGGGGGGGGGGGGAGAAAGGAAGGGCAATAATTCTTGGCAGTAATTGAGGCTTTTGCTGTAAACTGTCTATGTTCCTTGGGGGTGAGAGTCACTTTTTATGAAAATCTATTCTGGGTTCAGGATGTTTGACAGTTTCTCTATATGACTACCTTCAGTTTTTATCATTTTGGTGGTGTAAATGAGCAGACTGATGATGTGTGTGCTTCCAAGTGCTCAGATGGGGATTTTTATTTTTCTTTTTTCTTATATCAAAATAACCTCTTAACCGTAGTGGGGACTGATGAAGCTTGCGTTCCTAGTATTGCAACACAAGGTGTTCTCTGTTCAAGGCTGTAAATATTTATCTCTTGTCAAAGCAGAGCAGTTACTATTGGGAACTGATCTGGCATGCAAAAAGATTTTCCTTAAGGAATTTGTTTCCTTTTATTTACAGTGTTATTGTATATTTAAATTTCAGGGCCTCAGTGTATAGTTTTGAGGCTCGTTCTTAACACTGGCAATGAAGAACTAAATTATTGCAGCCTCTGAATACGGATAACTGAATTTTGAGCATATGCTGTAGCCAATCAACAAGCGTGGGTGTGAAATTCAAGCAAACATAAGAAAAGGTTCTAATGTTTTTCTGCAGCTGCAGAAATGAGAAAGGCTGCAAGCCCTGTCTATGGGTGCTTTCTGGCTGGTAGAGAATATGCTTCCAGCACGGTGCTTTGGATTGCTGTGATGCAAAGAGCTTGTCTTGAGCACTGATGTTTCATGGTCTGGCATTTTGCAATCACTTGTTTCTTCCCCTTCTCTTTGTGTCGCTCATCTTTTTCAGAGCAGGCCTTCACAAACCCCTCTTAGCTTCCCTCCCAGCAAACGTGCATTGTCATAACTTTTCTTCAGGAGCTTCAGCGCTGTGAGTGTTGCTGAGCAATCTCTTGTTAAATTGCTATCTGTTATGTTTACCACAGGTATAGAGAGAGCTAAGAAAGGTTTTCCTGCAAGTGGTGATATTTGAATCCTTATTGCTGGCTACAGGTCATGCTTTTGGAGAGTTTTAGGTTGCTTTAATCTCTCTGCAGTGGCATACATTTCTGGGTAAATTGTTTCTGTTGTGTTGTATGTAGGAGGCTTAATCAGCCTAGAAAAGTCTGTTTTGTTGTGTTGTTTTTTTTTTTAAATTATTATTTTTTATATCTTCCCAGCTTTTGCATATACTTACTTTTTTATACTGGCAAGTGCTGAAGTTCTCTCTGCTCATTAGGTAGATTACTTCCTTGTGTACTTTGTATCAAAAGAGAAACCAAGGGCTGTCAAGCAGGTGTCCTAGTTGGAATAGTGGTGTGTTTTATTTTTTTCCCCTCTCTTAGGAAACAGGTTCACTCAATGAAGTAAGTTACATAAATGGAGTTCAATCCCTGCCATTGCAGAAACTTCCTTTTAAGTCTGCAAAATGCATGTCTCAGGCTATATCCAGCGCTGACCTTTGAGCTTGTCTCTCTGATTCAGAGGTAGTAGGTGGATAAAATAAGATGAAAATAAAAAGAAATGCTGTCTTTGGCAGATTGTATGGCATATATGTGTGTGAAATGTATATGTATATATATATTTTCCATTTATATAAAGTCACTTCTCTGTTTCATATTTTCTTATATATATTTATGCTTGGTGTGTGTCTCAAAATGTGAAGGACAACAGATGAGTGTCCAAGTTTTGCCTTTTTGAAACAGCTATCCTGAGTCTACCATCTGCTAACAAGTCACGTAAACTTCAGTTCTTGCTGTGTAATATTTGTCTTCAGGGATGCGTGGTCAGTACAGCCTTTATTTTCTCCTGTCTGAAATCTGGTGTGAAATTTGTTGTTTGTGGCTTTGGGGCAACAAGCTCTTTCCTGGTTTGTGGAAGAGTTTGTAACTGGTAATTGATGCAGCATTTGTCAGGGTGGTTTACAACTTTATGTAAATTCTTTATAGTACTTCCAAGTTAGAGTACTAAAATGTAAATGTCCAAAGTTATTCATAAATACTGTGTGACTTTTTTTTTTTTCCCAGTAGAAACCTTTGTTCAGTATTTCCTTGAATGAGAAATAAAACTGTCTAGTTCAAAGGGAATGCTTCTGTATAGTGTAGTGCCTGACTTGTCTCTTGCTTTAATGCTTTCAGTATTTTAGCACTACTGAAGTTGATTTTGAGTGTTTCTGGCTTCTTGCACTCTTGGTAGAAATGGCTGCCTATTTGCATGTTTACTGGCTTCTGTGCAACTAGATATGTCAGCAGCCTCTGCTCCTTTTCACTTGATCTTATCTCCCCATTCCATTTCAGGAAAAAATTCTTACAATCTCCTTCCCCTCCGCCCCAGCCTTGGAGTGTGCTTTGCATGCAGAGTGTTTTGAGGTAAAAGGGAATCGTGTTTGCTTTGCAGTAGCTGTGTACTGTTGTTTGAATTTAAAAGTGGTGCTGAAATGCCATTTTTCAGACTAAATTCCAGAGGAGTTATTTGTTTCCTGTAGTGCACTGTAACTGGCTTTGCATTTCCACTGCCCTCCTACAGAAGGGGGCTGCAGTGTTGGCTCGCAATGGCTGCTAGAGTTGGCTGTCTGGCCATTTATTTCTCTTCTAGCATAATGTAATTTATTATTCCTTATGTTCGTGGCAACACAAGATTCACTCAGATTATCATTTAAAAATGCAAAAACCCAAACCAGCAAAAAAAAAAAACCCCAGCCAACCAAACTAACAAAAAAATCTCAAAGATTTTGAAAGTATGTTGTGTTTCTTCCTGTTAGAGTATTCCAAGTACCAGAATATAAAACAAAAGGACATTCTGCACAGCAGAGCTTTGGGGGTCTATAAGAAAGAAGGGTACAGACTTTTTTTTAGCACGGCCTGTGATAGGACAAGGGGTAACGGTTTTAAACTAAAAGAGGGGAGATTTAGACTAGATAGAAGGAAGAAATTTTTTACAGGGTAGGTGGTAAAATGCAGGTTGCCCATAGAGGTGGTAGAAACCCCATTCCTGGAAACATTCAGGGGAGGCTGGACAGAGCACTGAGCAGCCTGATCTGGTTGAAGACGTCCCTGCTCATTGCAGGTGGTTTGGACTAGATGACCTTTAAAGCTCCCTTACAAGCCAAACCATTTTATAGTTCTAATGACAGCTCATCTTGAAAGCTGAGCTACATGTTGTAGCTGAAACTGTTATCATGAACGTTTTTTGGGAGCATATTCAGGTTGTTTAGGAGCATGCAAAGGTGCAAAATCCCCTAACCCAGAAGGCTGAATAAAAGACCTTGAGGTTAGGGCTATGATATTTCAAAAAGGGAGAGGGAAGGGTGAATAGAGACAACCTGGTTTAAATGACTGCTTGATTCCTGCTGAAAAAGGAACAGAATATTGTGTCTATGCTGTTTAGTGTGTAAAGCCATAAATGACAGTATACATTTTAATCTAGATCATAGGAAGTTAACAGAATGTGAATCCTTGCATATATAACCTGAGGCTGTAAGGCATCCTTGAGGACACTGAGCTGAAGTCTGTCTTTTCAGCTTGTGACTGTTTTAAAACCTACCTTAAAACCTCCCTGCGGCAGATGCCGTATCAGTCCTTGAAATATGTCCTGGTTTTGGTGCCTTTATAATCCAGTTTTCTCATTTCAAGGAACAATTCCAGTTCATCTTGAAGTGTTTGTTGGTATACAAACAGACCAAATGGGCTATGTAAAATGTGGTGCAAATCATGATATAAAGGGAACTCTTCCTTCACTCTTGAGTTAAATAGCAGCCCAGGTGTTGGAAGCAATACCTTGCAAGTAGACTCTCAACAGTTTGATGACACCGCTCTCTAAAAGTAATCTACAAGTACTCCATTAAAGGGTTTCGTCCTTTTTGCTTTGATAGTGTTACAATACAAATAAATGAGCCCAAACTCTCTCTGGTATGAGTAATGCCAGTTGTTCCTTGCTTTTCTTGCTTGTTAGCTGCAAGCTTGAAACATTTCACTGAAGATTCTAGATGTTATTAAAGGGTGATGTTTGTTATTAAAAATATAACCCTCCTTAGACGAGTACAAGACAGAAATGTGCATTTTTCTGGTGATTGAGTTAATTTTCTGTTCTGGCAGTGTTTGTGGCTTGAAATTGTGACTTGTAATTTACAAATGGAGCAATGAAGCAGGAGCCAATGTAAAGACATATGTTTACTTTATCTTCCCATGGGGATTGCCGCCCATTTGTTTACCTGTGGACTTGCGTTTGAAGTCTCAGCAGCAGCTTAAGCAGATAAACCAGGGACTGAGCAGCATGCTGAGGAACTGCCCAGTGCTCCGAGAGGTGGTACTGTGTGCTTCGGGATGGTCCATGAGGAGCTGGCTGTGCTGCCCGTCGTGGATTATCTGCGTGCCTGATAAATCTCAGCAGTGTGTTTTAGCAAAGGTGGTTCCAAAAGGGGAAAAGAAAAGAAAAAAGGAAAAAAGGACTGCTAACTAACATGTCACATAATTAAAGAAGAAAATACTAGCTACTGCTTACAGTTCTTTACATGGCAAAATAAACTGTTGTCTGAGCTTTCAGCATTCTATCAGTTGTCTGAATTTCAGACTGCCAGCTCTGTCATGCTGTTACAGGTGTCTGTTAGCATCACTTTCGTATGGTGATGATACAAGAGAAGAAAAGAGTTTCTTCCACAAATTTAAAAAAAGTTATATTGCACTTTAACAGCAAAGTTTATTTACTTGTTTTTCTTTTTGTCCAATGCTATGTATCCTTTATGCCCATATGTAAAGTTTGGGTTTAAGTGATGCCCTGGTTAAGATTGTTTGAGTAAGATGATATGCAAATCAGAATCACAGAATCACCAAGGTTGGAAGAGACCTCAAAGATCATCAAGTCCAACCTGTCACCACAGACCTCATGACTACTAAACCATGGCACCAAGTGCCACGTCCAATCCCCTCTTGAACACCTCCAGGGATGGTGACTCCACCACCTCCCTGGGCAGCACATTCCAATGGCGAATGACTCTCTCGGTGAAGAACTTTCTCCTCACCTTGAGTCTAAACTTCTCCTGGTGTAGCTTGAGACTGTGTCCTCTCATTCTGGTGCTGGTTGCTTGAGAGAAGAGACCAACTTCCTCCTGGCTACATCCACACTTCAGGTAGTTGTAGACAGCAAAAAGGTCTCCCCTGAGCCTTCTCTTCTCCAGGCTAAACAATCCCAGCTCCCTCAGCCTCTCCTCGTAGGGCTTGTGCTCAAGGCCTCTCACCAGCCTTGTTACATTTCTCTGGACACGTTCAAGTGTCTCAATGTCCCTCTTAAACTTGAGGGGCCCAGAACTGGACACAGTACTCAAGGTGTGGCCTAGATGCATTAGAAGGACAGAGTGCAACATGTTTTTATCAGCTATAGGAAGAGAAGCATCTTATAAGGAGAAATGGAAGAGCGACACCTGCGTCGCTGTGGGAAGCACCTTGTTTTGGTAACAGGATTAGCGTTCAGTGCAAGACAGAAGTAGTGAAAGGTATGAAAACATAAACGTGGAGTCCCATGATGGGTGAGGGTGTGCTGCTGTCTGATGAGCTGGGCAATGGCCAGAGTTAAAGCTGCTTGCCTGTGGCCTGTGTTCTCTCCTGCACTGCTCTTTTGACAAGCACAGCCTGTGCTGTGAAGCAGGCTCCGGAGAGGTGGAGTTTAGGGGCAAAAGGGGATGAGTGGTAGCTGGCAGCTGGTGTAATAACGCTGCATTAATAGGTACTATTTTATAGGGGATGTGTGTTATTCTAGACTTAGAAAATGAAATTGGATTGTTCTCAAAAATACAGCTTTTTGAAGGTCAGCAGTGAGTGTTTAAACCATTTAACTGGGGCATGAAAAAAACGTAATAAAGAACAGAATTAAGTAGATTTTTCCCCAAAAGCGTGGCTGGCCAGAGCTCACTGAGCAGATATGGGTACGCAGAGGGACCCTGCTGTCTGGAAGGTGGGTGGGTTTGTATGCTTGATATGGAAGAGGGAGCAGAGCTGCAATCTTCAGTGGGTGCACCAGTCCATCCTCTGAAGCAGCAGGAGAGTCCAGGGGAACATTCCCATCATGCTGTATAAGTCATAAATGATTTTAGTCTGCTGTTAGCATGGTAACACTAGTTGGATATGTTTTTTGGTGTGGTTTGTTTTTTGTTTTTAACCCCCTTAAAAAAAAAAAAAATCCATGTTACCATTTAAAATAGTAGAATCATGGAATGTTGAATGTTTTGGGTTAGAAGGAACCTTTAGAGGTCATCTAGTCCAACTCACCTGCAATGACCAGGGACATCTGCAACTAGATCAGGTTGTTCAGAGCCCTATCCACCAGACCTGTCTCTGGACAGCTTATTCTAGTGTTTTACTACATTTGTTGTAAAAATGTGTTTTGTATCTAGTCGAAATCTCCCCTCATTTAGTTTAAAACCATCACCCCTTGTCCTGTCACAACAGGCCCTGCTAAAAAGCCTGTCCCCATCTTTCTTATAGGACTCCTTTAAGTACTTAAGGGCAGCAATAAGGTCTCCCTGGAGCCTTCTCTAGGCTGATTAATCCCAGCTCTCTCAGCATGTCCTCCCATGAGAAGTAGAAAATGCAGAAACCATTGTAGTATCTCTCTTTTCTCTGTTGCTATTTTGCCGCAAACAGCACAGGGGCTAAATGTCCACTCAAAAATGATGCAACTTGTTTGTGGAGAGACCTTGAGGCATGTTTCTTTTGAAGAGCATGACAAAGTTCAGAACTTAAAAAGCACGACGGTGGTAGGTGGGAATGGCAGGGTGGTTAACATCATGAGTGAGCACAGAGTATTTGGGAACATGCATTACTTTTCTGGTTAAACTTCATGCTAAAACTAGCGTTGCAATCTGGTCAGTTCCAAAGGAAACAACTATCTGAAGGGAGGTTGTAGACAGGGGGAGGTTAGTCTCTTCTCCCAGGCAATCAGCACCAGAACAAGAGGACACAGTCTCAAGTTGTGCCAGGGAAGTTTGGGCTGGAGGTTAGGAAGAAATTCTACACAGAGGGTGTGATTGCCCATTGGAATGGGCTGCCCGGGAGGTGGTGGAGTCACCATCATTGGAGGAGACTTGATAGGGTGCTTGGTTGCATGGCTTAGTTGATTAAATGGTGTTGGATAATAGGCTGGACACGATGATCTCGAAGGTCTCTTTCAACCTGGTTTATTCTATTCTGTTTTATTGGGGAAGTCTCTTACTAGACAAAAGAATTGCACAAGTTATGTGACAGGGTTGCTTTAGTGTTCAGGCTAGATTCTTTTAGTAATCAGATAACATTCAATTAAAAAAACCAAACCCCAACCTAGACAAACCTTAAACAATGCTTGTTCTTTTCTTTAAAAAAAAAATATCAATATTCTTTTGCTGAGTTAATGAAGTAATTAACAGTGATTGATGACACATGTACTCAGCTATTTTATGCTGGTAGACCAGATGGGTTAGGCACATCTAGTGACCAGTAATTTTGATTCTTTGTCAGAAGGAACAAGAAGTTCAGATGTGGGCTGTAACAGCTAAACTGCATGAATAGAAAAGGTAAATATTATTCTCTCTGCCTTTCCCTACCTATTTGAGGATTTGAAAAGCAACCACAGATAAAGAATTACTGGTGGTTCAGTTTTTAGGAGCTGAGAAAGCTGAGCTGGAGTGAAAATGTGGTTAGTAAGCTGAAGGTTTTCAGTTGTTTCCCAAAACTAATTGCACAAAGGTGGTGTATCCTTTTTTGTCTATACCAGGCTGTTTTGAAAGAGAAAGGAAAATTATGTGTGTGCACAAGCAGGTGAAGAACACAGGTCTCTGCTTGAAAGCTGCAATATTGAGCAAGTCCACAGAAAAATGGTGTCTGGATCCATGAACTTTGTATCACAATCTGATTATTTATTTTTTTTTTTCCCCACCTTGGTGTCTGCTATGGAGGGAGAGGATTTGGTGCAGCACACTGAAGATGGGTGTCAGCAAAGCAGAGAGATCTCAGGGCTGTTGAAATGCTTTAATGAGACTTTAGTGATACAATGGTTAAGTTTTAACATGTTAGGATACATTGCAAGATCCTGCAACTTCAATTTGCATGAATTAGGGAGGATCCTAATATTGTTGTTGAAGTGTTGTGCTTAGATCATTGACATCGATAAGAAGCTTCAGCTGCCCTGGAGTTCACATAGGAATGTTTCAGTCAGTGAGATGAATGTGCTGGTCAGACAAACTCTTCTTAGCACTGGAAATGTTGTTAGGAGGATTTTGATTAAAATAATATGCTGGATCAGTCAGTTAAGAATTTAAAAGGAGTTTTGACGTTTGTGCTTCTGAATTACTGTGGCTGGGCTGATCTGCAAGGAAGCAATGAAGAAATGAGATGGCTATTGTCTGTAATCTCATTGTATTTATTTACCTTCTGTCTGCTTTCAGCTATCTGACTTGAACTGTTTCAAGTGCAGAAATACTAGAATGGAGGAAAAACACAGGATGGGGGAAGAGGAGGGCTTCAGAAAAGCCCAAGATGGCAGATTTTTATAGGTAACTCTGCCCAATTTGTATCGACTCCTCCAAGGCTTCAGCAGCAGCTGGAACAGCCTCCCAAGGCAGACTTTTATCCTTTCTCCCTCCCACGCGGATCCATCTGTGAGACTGCTTGTTCTTGCTGCTCTTGCTGAGAAACTGGATCGAGCTCAGAAGCATCCTGCTCTTTCAGACCCTCTGCCAGAGCCTTGCTAGTCAAGGAGAGCTCTGTAATCCTGCAAATCTACATATTCCCAGGTTTTACAGTTAGTTGCATTTCTGAGACTGCAGCTCTTCTATGAGCTGTTTTCTTTCTTTACTGAAAAATGAAAAAAAAAAAAAAAAAATCCAAGCTGTTGACCACTTTTATATTGGAGTGAACATGAAGTGGTGTTTCTGGATTTGCTGGGGCTCCTAAAGATGATCTTTTGTTCCGAGACCTGGATTACACATAGGAGCATTTAGGTCCACTTGTCATCCATTTGGTTGTTCCCAAAGCCTTGAGTTGTTGTTGTTGTGTGTTGGTTTTTCCACACTCCACACACACCACACACCCCCAATATGTATTTGTGATACTTCAATGCCACTTCAACAGTAACACTTGCTGAGGTCTAAAAGAGGAGATAGCAGCAAATCCCCTCTTCAGCTACCTAGTAGTAATGCTACTGGTATGAAATCTGTGGGAGTAGAAATAATGTTAATACTCCTGTAATTCTAGCAGTGAAGGAAAAGGACCACAAAAACTTTGGGGTTTTCATTGTGTTCACCAGAAGATCTAAAGTTTTTGTTTTTAGGGTGTGAAGGCACTTCCAACTTTCAAAATAGCTGTAACTGTTGATCAGGGTGATGATTTGCCTGGTGTCTGTAGGTGGTAGCATGAAGGATTTTGTGCAGAATATGCAAAAAACATGTTCTGCCAAGTAGCCCTTGGTTTAAAGCTTAGTGAGACGTCTTCTAGGGGCCAGCTCTAGTAAGTGTCAGGAATGTGTTAACGTTGAAATAGGTTAAGAGGTACTCACTTCTGAAATACCAGTGTTCCCTGTATTTTCTGTCAGTTTGGGCTAGTGTCTCAGCATTTTGGATTTACACAACTGAAGTGCAAGGGCTGCCACTAGAGATCAGTTTGAGCAGCTGGCTTTACTTTAAAACAATTGAAAAGAGCCTGGGAAAGGCAGCCTTACTTAAGGAATCTGTGTGCTATGAACATGAGTAGTGGAGTGTTTCCTGACAATAAGAAGCAAAGGGGTATGAAACTGTAGAGAACAGGTTTTCTTGATTATTGAGAATTTCTGTTACACATGGTTAGATTAATTATTTCTATATAGGTTTGCTACCCTTGGATAGCTGTGGATTAGTTCCTTGTTAATAAGGTAGCTTACCTTTAGTTAATAGTGCCATTTGGGGCTGGTGTTCATTTTGGTTTCTTTCAGTGTCTGATGGTGATTTTAGTGCATGTATAGCGCTGCTTATATTGCAAAGGCTTGCATAACAAGCCACTGCCTGAAATAATCATAGCAGGATTGCTCTAAAAGCAGCTACCAGGGACTGTCTGGCAATGTATTATAGACTTCCCTGAAGGAACTGTGTAAATACAGAGTAGGTATCAGTTATTCTTGATGTCTTATTGTACATATACTGTAATTTAACACTTAGGACAAATGTGGTTAGAGATTGGATCTCTTTCTGAACATTATACCATACAAGACTTGTATTGAAGTTGAAATGTTTAGTGTGAGCATATAAGCAATAAATCTTCTCAGCATGTATTTGAAAGTGGAAGTTTATAGGAGAGGTGGAAACGCAGTATTCTACTCTAGACGGTCATGTGAGAATAGCACTTGTTGTCACTGAAATATCATCATTTGCTCAACAAATGCACTGTTTGAATTCCTTGAAGGACGAGGTAATGCTGCATTGTATTTCTTAGATGGCTAGTACGTTTGAATAGCATTGAGATTTTGGTGTTAATGGTACCTCTGTTTCTGCTGTGGCAAGATAAGTATGTTGTAATAATGAGTTTAGCAAAGATGGGATGCCCTTGGCGTAAGAGCTAGGCTGGTCAGTCTGCTAATGAACCAAAGAGCTTAATAATTTGAGGGCATTGAGTCCATCATCAGTAAATTTGCAGGCAACACCAAGCTGGGGGCAGGTGTTGATCTGTTAGAGGGTAGGAGAGCTCTGGTGAGGGACCTTGACAGGCTGGACAGATGGGTTGAGTCCAAGGGCATGAGATTTAATACATCCAAGTGCCGGGTTCTACACACTGGCCACAGCAGCCCCATGCAGCACTATAGGCTGGGGTCAGAGTGGCTGGAGAGTGGCCAGGCAGAAAGGGACCTGGGGTTACTGGTTGACAGTAGGCTGAAGATGAGCCTGCAGTGTGCCCAGGCAGCCAAGAAGGCCAATGGCATCCCGGCCTGTATCATGAACGGTGTAGCCAGCAGGAACAGGGAGGTCATTCTGCCCCTGTACACAGCACTGGTTAAGCCACACCTTGAGTCCTGTGTCCAGTTCTGGGCCCCTCAGTTTAGGAAGGATGTTGACTTGCTGGAACATGTCCAGAGAAGGGCAACAAAGTTGGTGAGGGGTTTGGAGTACAAGCCCTATGAGGAGAGGCAGAGGGAGCTGGGGTTGCTTAGCCTGGAGAAGAGGAGGCACAGGGGAGACCTTATTGCTGTCTACAACTACCTGAAGGGAGGTTGTAGACAGGTGAGGGTTGGTCTCTTCTCCCAGGCAAGCAGCACCAGAACAAGAGGACACAGTCTCAAGCTGTGCCAGGGAGGTTTAGACTGGATGTTAGGAAGAAGTTCTTCATAGAGGGAGTGATTTGCCATTGGAATGGGCTGCCCAGGGAGGTGGTGGATTCGCCATCACTGGAGGTGTTTAGGAAGAGACTTGATGGGGTGCTTGGTGCCCTGGTTTAGTTGATTAGATGGTGTTGGATGATGGGTTGGACTCGATGATCTCAAAGGTCTCGTCCAACCTGGTCTGGTCTGGTCTGGTCTGGTCTATTCTATTCTATTCTATTCTATTCTATTCTATTCTATTCTATTCTATTCTATTCTAACTTTGTATATTTAAAAAAAAAGAATAATCTTGTTATTGGTATTTAATTTGCAGTCTCAGGCAGAAGGATTGCTGATAATATATTTTGAAAGAGTGTTTCCATGGCTTTTTGGAGACCAAACCCCACAGTTTTGAAGCATTGCTGAAGAAGTGCCAGGATGTGGTGAGGAGAAAGTTTTTCACAGAGAGAGATTGGCCATTGGAATGTGCTGCCCAGGGAGGTGGTGGAGTCACCATCCCTGGAGGTGTTCAAGGGGGATTGGACGTGGCACTTGGTGCCATGGTTTAGTAGTCATGAGGTCTGTGGTGACAAGTTGGACTTGATGATCTTTGAGGTCTCTTCCAACCTTGTTGATTCTATGATTCTACGTGGAAGGCATTCTCTGAGCATCCTTTCTGCTGTTGTCTTCACAGACAACATCTTTTAATGTTCAGGGGTCTGAAAGGCAAAGCAGCTTTCTCTGGACCTAGAAATAAACTTCTAAGTGCAATGGTGGGTATAGTAAGTATATGACTTGTACTGTGTTTTGATGCCTTGAGTCAGCAGGCTGTTAGGTCTGTTTAACTGAGGTTTTCAAGTGATCTTGTCAGCTGTCTGGGGGTGTTGATGGTATGTGTCTTGAGAGGGCCTGCAGATGAAGCAAGGTCATTGGTAGCTGAGTACCCTGAAGCAACTGGCTTGACTTGGCTGAAAAGCAATCTTGAAACTTTACCCTTAGGCCAAGATTTTTATCTTGGCTGAAATACAGTAGCAATTTAAGCTCTGAAAAATAGAGCTTTTGTAAATAAAGCACCATCATAATGTTAATTACTGGTTACTGCACATCTGCACTTGTGTCTAATAGACACATCTGGAATGGGCTGAGGGGAGAGTCATGAACATTCATACTGTCAAAACTGAGGTTCCTGTTTCTTGCTTTAAATAAAATTGTTAGATGCAGAATGTATGGAAGCAGAAAACTGTTGGATTACTTACATTTCCTCGTTCACATGCTATTCTGCCTCTTAATGGTTGGCTGGATTCCTAATGGGGAAAAAGTGATCTTGGAAAGTATATGGCAAGAATAGTGTAGAACTAAGTTGTGGAGCAGTGTTGGGTGTGTGGTTTTGGGGGATAGCTCGGTCATGCAGTTGGAGAGGAAAAAGGTGGAGGACCTCCTGTTTTAGACATCTGTTAAACCAGTTTTGTGCTTAAACCATGTGCTTTCTCCTTATACATGTTATTCCTGTGTATAGGTGGTTTGTTGCCATGTGTGATGACCCAGCCTGTTGATGAATTTGCCACTGTTTTCTTTGCAGCTTCTGGAAGAAGCAGTTGAAGCCTTATGAAAGCATTTTAAGTAGTCATCCCTTCCCTGACACAAATGACAAAAGGTCTGCATGCTGTATCGCTGAGGACCAACCATGTTGTGTGATGTACTTGCTGGTAGGAGATGAGCAAGAGAAGAGCTCCAGTGGCTAATAATGCCTTCAGTCTAGGTGGTTTTCTGAGGCACCAAAACCACTGAGAAATGAGGGGCACTTGCTGAATCTGCAGCCCCTGTCTCTTACTGTATGGTGACTGCAGAGTTGGAGGCTCATTATCAGCTGTTGACAAGGAGGTGACAGCACACTCAGGCTGTGGCTACCTTCTGAACCAAGGATATGATGACGATGCAGCTGTGTTTGCAGCAGCCTGTGTGGGTTTAGGGAGCATGTGCTGGTAGAAGTAGGCTGAAATAAATAGCTATTAATTTGTTCTTTGTGCTCCTGTTCCAGAGTTTCTTAGAAATCCAGCAGCGACCAGACTCTGAACAATTCTCCTGTTAGGCAGAACTCTTGATCATACCAGTCCTGTTTGCCACATCTGATAAAATAAGAGTGTGGGTTTTACACGCTTGGTTTTGTCTTCAGCTCCGTTTGGTCTTTCTGCCTTGTAGTCTGAAATGTGGAGTGCCATCCACAGTCTTGTGTGCAGATGCTCTTCAGATGCCCTTTGCTCTGTGCCTAGGGAAGGACTCCACATGAAGTGCCAAAGCCAGCGTGGTCAGTATGCTACTGTTTGTTGTCTGCCAAGAAAATTCTCCTAACCAGCAGGCAGTCCTAGGGCTTGCTTGGAGACAGTAGACAGGCTAAATGAAATGCTCCTGTGGCAGCAGTCATCCATCTCTTTTTCTGCATGCTGGAGGCCAAGGAGTGTGACCTGAGCACACATGCAGTGAAGCCTCCTGTGCCCATGATCCCATTCCTCCCCAAAGAGGAAGGTGAGCAACCTGTCTGGCAAAATAGTTGCTTATGTGCTGCTATAAACAAACACGCCCTCGGCCCCATCACATACGGTGTGTGTCTGGGTTAGTAGTGGGCAGGCTGCCTAAGCAGCAAATCCCAGCCATGACCCAGTCCTTGCCTGTGCCTGAAGAGATCACAGAGAGCATGCCTCTAGATGATGCGTGGGATGGACTTGCTATTCTTATGGCCAAGATGTGCAGGTCAGAGGTAATCGCCCTTGTTGTGGAAGGCAGTGGAGTAGAAGTCAAACAAGCTTGGGGGTTTGGTGTTTTTCTTTTACTTTTTGAAAATGAGGTAGTCAGCATTTTGCTCCTGTGGATTTGAGAAGTATTTTTTGTGAGATAGTGGCAAAAGGACAAATTTATGAAAGAATTGTTGTAGATAGGTGCCTGACAGAACCTGGCTGCTTTGAATGGCTTGTTGGACTCCATTGAGATTGGTGCAAATGGTAACTGAAAATAAGGTTTTGGTGGTGAAACAAGTTAGGAAATTTTTGCTTTTTGTGTCCTGGAAAGGTCTGGTTTGCTTACACTTTACTCAGTCTTCTAGAAGAAATGCAGGAAACAGTTTAGTTTAAAAAAAAAAAAAAAGAAAAGAAGTATAAATGGGCTGAATTCGTAGTTTCTCCATCCTATCAAGATTATCTTGTCTTTTCTTCCCAGGCATTAGTATTACTAAAGCATGCAGAAGCTTATTATTTTGTGTCTGTTAGGTTAGACAGACTTTAGGGGGAAGAAATAGAGGTAGGTAAACTGGTGGTGCTGTTGAATGGATTTTCTGCTATTTGGTTCCAGTTGCTTCGGGAAATGCGTGCACATCTTCTTGCTGTTCATGCTCTGTGCTTCGTTCTTGTGTTGTGAAAATGAGTAGACAGTAATGTTAACTCCATTCTGAATCCTCCTTGTCTGCAGCTCAGATGGCTTATGCTATAACACTATCTGTGGTTTTTTTATTGGGAATAAATGATGCTAATATTTTGCTAATGTCTGGTCTAAGCTGACCTGACCGTCTTCAAGAGGATGTGCGAATTAATGAAAGTGCAAGATCTTGAACATTTGGGATGGCAGAGACCTATAGGGATTAGAAATGACACTTAAGTAATTTTCTCTTGAATTTGATGCATAACATGAAAGAGCATTCCATGTCTCTAAAAATGCAAGATGGACAGAGGAACCTGGAGCATAGTACTGCAGAGACACTTGGGGTGGAGAGAAATAGGCAATTTTTTTAATGACGTACAGCAAGGAAGGCCTCTTTGTCTCAGTGTCTGCTTGGATATTATTCTACACACCAGCTAAGCACCATTATAAAGCAAGGCACACTGTAAGTAATGATGGTAGAATTTAAGTCTTAGACCTGGTTTTGCTGCCTTATTGGAAAGGAACATGTGCATAAGAGCTCTTCCAAGAATAGATGAGACTACTTGAAATGTAATGGCACAGATAGATTGTGGACAGATACTCGTTGTGAAAGCAGCACTAGCAGTTGCTGTGATAATCATGTCCCGCCCAAGGAGTATTGCTGCCTCTTTGCTGGAGGTCACCACACCTTTGGATCTGCTGGTAGAGCAGTTTGGGATGAGTGCTCCCTGGTTTGCTTAGAGCAGAGTCAGCTGGATTGATTCAGATGGGTTAACTAGTTGAAGTCTGGCAGCAGGCTGACTTCATGCCTGAAGTGGGTTAGAAAGTGCTGGGTATAAAGTATTATTGCTAGCCAAGATGTGAAAGCAGAAATGTCTTGTCAGGACAGCAAGGAACTCCTCTGCGTAGCAGCTGCCTGTTAGCACACCATTCTTGGTATCTCAGAGAGGTTTTCTCACGGGAGTCTGAATGCGGATGTCTTTTTGAAAGCAAAAATGGGAAATAACTTGTGGTTATGAAATACTTTGCATAAAGGACACAATTTGGTTTAATCTGCTTCAGTAGCTGTGGCAGTGACAGGTCTCTACGTATGTTAACCAAGAGCAATCTCCTTGAGCCACTCTGCCTTTAAAACATGGCTGTTTAGAAATGATACAGCACCAAAATGATCCAGAACCCCTCCCCAAATGAACTTCAGGACCCACTGCAGCAGGTTCTTCTGGTTTAAGTAATGCTGGTTGCATCAGAGACACCATCTGTTGAAGCCTCTAAGGTGGAGTTTTCTATAAACCAGGGTATCAACTGCTTTACATTGTTATATTTTGGGGGGCAGGGGTACGCTGGGTTGGTAACTTGATGGGGTTTTCTCTCTATTTGCCCTCTAATATATATTTTAAAACCAATTTGGAATTGGGGATTTATTTTTTCCCTGAGGTAGCATGAGATTGCTTCTTAATAAGCTGCTGGAGGCTTGGGCAGAGTGGGAGTGAAGCTGATTGTGTGGTGTGGGGTTTTTTTTGGTTGTTGGTTGTTGTTTTTTTTCCCTTCATGCTCCAAGACCAGTTCTTGGAGGAATTTTTATTGAGACTTCTTTGGGGAACAGATGCATGAAGTATGGTTACCGTTCATACATAAGGCTTCTAAAGTACGGAAGCTGTTAGACTGAAGTGGCTTCGTATGGTGCTGGTGGAGGATAAGAATTAACATGCAAGTTTGGGTTTTGTGACTTGAATGTGTGGTTGAATATATTTTTTTCTAGAAAACCTTTTTTCTGATGTTAAATGTTATTCTGCATATTCGTGATTGTTAATCAAAATGACATCTGTAACTCTGAAAAGTATTCTTTCTGTAACCTTTAATGCCAAAAATAGTGTCCTAGCCTAATCTTTTCTTCTGGGGCTAAATATGTGACATAAGGTGTAATTTAAATGGTTGTAAATCTTAATTCTCTAATGTAAATGTCGTTTTCTTTAATTGCAGGTTCCCATTTTGAAAGCCATTAGAAGATATTCTGCCACCCTATTGGATTACTTCCTATACAACTCAGCATGTCACTGTGCCCTGGATTTTATAAGGTGGCCATGATTTAATCCTCTCTTCCAATTTCTATGTATTTGTGAAGCATTGGAGCTCTTTAGAGCTGCTGTTACTTGCGTGGAAACTGCTCTGTCTCGAATCCCTTCTCCAAAGGACTAGACGTTACTAGCAATGAGCTCCCAAAACCATCCAGGTAAGGGCAAAACCACTTTAATGTAGTAGTGACAGCAAAACACCACGTGTTTGCTGCATGGACAGACTTCATCTCGTGTTGGGATGATAACCCAGTCTCTCTCCCTGTATTACTACTGTGTTTAAAACTGGCACTTTACATGAAGATGGTGTTGCTGATGATGGGGTTACAAGGAAATCTTGCCGTTGTTGCATTACGTATCAGTGAAAGGTGTGGACGTTTCCTGAGATGTTAGCCGGATGTTGAATTGTTACTCTGTGCTGATAACTCTTAATGCTCTGTAGTGTACCTCTAAGGAATGGTCATGGTTCTGCAAGTGTGTCTTTATTTAGGAAAACTCTTTGATTTTTAAAGTACTTCTTAGTAGGAAACAACTACCTGAAAGGAGGTTGTAGACAGGTGGGGGTTGGTCTCTTCTCCCAGGCAACCAGTGGCAGAACAAGAGGACACAGTCTCAAGCTGCACCAGGGGAAGTTTAGGCTGGAGGTGAGGAGAAAGTTCTTCACAGAAAGAATAATTGCCCATTGGAATGGGCTGCCCAGGGAGGTGGTGGAGTCATGGTCCCTGGAGGTGTTCGAAAAAGGACTGGATGTGGCACTTGAAGCCATGGTTTAGTTGTCATGAGGAGTTAGGTAGTAGGTTGGACTTGATGATCTCTGAGGTCTTTTCCAACCTGGTTGATTCTATGAAAGAATAGTTCTGCTATAACAAGAGTCAATTGATCCATCTCCGTGTTGTCTAGGTGTTTATCCCTGATGCATCTTGTAATTTTAAGACCTAGGATTCATCACTACAAAATGCACATTTCTGTCAAGAGCATCCTTAGATACTCTGTTACCTGCTTTCTAGCTCCAAGTTGCCTCATAGATTTGTATTTAGTAGGTTTCAGGTAACTTTGTCTGAGGCTGAGCTTTGCGATCTTGTGCTTTGGAAGAGGAATTTTAATTGTGGTCTGACATGCCTGATTTGAGTGCTTTGGTTTATAGCAGAGAAAATGACTGCTGGGAAGCAAGTAATCCAACAACGACGAGGCATGTGGAAGTACTTATTTAACTATGTCTTTGAGAGATTGCTTTTGTGACTTCAGTTTAATCAGTTTTGGGTTAACAGTCAAATAAGACTGAAGTTTTCAAAGCCAACAAACAGCTCCTAAGATTTAAGGAACTCTGTCTTTGGAGGAAGAATTTTACATCGCTTCAGAATTACTTCTAGCAGCACGTTTATGTTTCAGAGGATGAGAGCAAGAAATGCTACAGTAAATAGGGATGCTGGAGTTCACAGCAGCAGCATTGAAAAATCTGACCCTTGTATAGGAATGGAAATGACTTTATTAGACTCCAAAATTATAAGTACTATCAAAACTGAAAATCTGTCTTTTTACTTCCATAATGTAGCACTCTCTAACATTTTTAAACTTACTTCAGGGTCTTATGGAGAGTTGAGAAACTAAATATATTTGAATGTGTAGAGTGCATGCAGGCATTCACCTCTGACGTTTCTTGCAATGTGATGTTTCTCCAAAGGTCTGTTCATCAATTAAGTGGATAGTTGTTATTTGAATATTTTCCTGTCTCAAATATGTGTGACACTGAGGAGCTAATGACCACCTGTTTTTTTCCTCATTGTGATGTTATAGGTTAAATAGATACCTACATTTAAAACTCAGCAAGCCCAACTTGATATTGCTTTACTTCCGAAGGAGCCCCTCTGCAGATACTTGGGAAAGGGAGATGTCCTTAGCTGGGTGTTCTGTTGGTGCAGAAGTTATGGAAGATTGCTGCTGATTTGACATGTTTTCCTTTAATTAATATGCTAACCTTCCCCCCTTCTTTTTGACTCTTGCCTCTTTTTACTGGTCCCGCTACTTTTACTCAAGTTCTTTGTAGCAAGGAGTTATGCAAGCGGGGCTAATGAAGGAAATCAAGCAGCTCCTCGTGTGAGAGTGTTTGTGTAATGCTAAAAATCTGTTTGAGCCTGTCTTTTCTGACATCTGTGTCTAGAATGGCTCCTGCTGAGAAGGTTTATCAAATCAAAACCCAGAGAAGTGGCAGTTCAGCTGGAGCAGAACATATGTGTGTTCTCCTGTGATGCTATTATTAAACCTTCTTGGCCCATGTCACATAAGACAGCTTGAGGTGTGGGATGGCTCTGTATGAGTGTTTGGTAGAAAATAAGAGTGCTATTAGGGTAAAGTTTTGTCTGCTTTGGTAGTTAGTTAGCCCTTAAAAATGTTAAGAAAGTATTGTATTAGAAACTTCTTTTTGACAGTAGCCCTTGAAATGAAGGACAGGTGATAGAAACTCAAGGCTCATCATTAGCTGGTTCACTGGACATCATTTAAAGGGTGAAAAGCTTTCACAAAACTGAAAAAGTGGAGGAAATAATCTCGTGGCGCGAGTTCTTACAGACTGGTGTTCTTCATGGAGGCTTTGTATGAAAATGTTTCCAAACAGTATCAACCTCCTCAAAGCCTTACATCCCATCAGGTGCTGTTCAGAAATTCTTCCTAGGTGTTGGGTTCTTATTTTGACTGGTTGGTTGTTTTTCCAAGTGTCGGGTTGAAATTCTGTAGTGTACTGTGGTAGCTTTTCCCGCCTTGGCTTACACTGTGGTGTTCTTACTGCTTATTTCTCTTTTAGAGTCAGTTTTATAATAATTGGCATAAGTATTTTCCAAACCTTGCCAAAGATGACATCTGGACTTCTCATGTCAGTTATGATAGCTATTTTGATTATGCAGCCACAGGTAATTATTGCTAATGATGTGCATTGTTTAAAGGAAGGCTCTGGCTTAACCTGAGAGCCTATTAAACCTTGCTTCAGTGGATATAAGCTTTCTTCTCTAATCTTCTCCAAACCTATCGCTAATGGGATTTTTTAGGAACAGTGCCATGAAATTGTTGCAGTGTAGATGAATGAAAGTAGTTTGGCTTTTCTTTTTTTTTCCTTTCCCTTCCATTCTGCAATGCTCTCTTGTGAGAGATGTTGGATACTGAAGGCTTCTCACTGAACAAAGGAAAAAAGAATCAAGAAGACTAAGCTAAGAAAATGGAGTTCTCCCCCTTCATTCTTCCCTTCTTTTGCTATGTTTTGGAGTAAGCTTTCTCAGAGAGTAAGAAACAACTTTTGAAAAAAGGAAGAATTCCTAGGAGAGAGAAGTTCCAGTGGGTAAATCAGTCTGTCTTTTGCCCCAGGTGTTGGGCACAGACCTTGACCTTCATTTTCTGGGCTGAATGCTTTCTCTACAGTCTGCTGTTTGAGCTTTGAGTTCAGAGCAGTACTCTTGAGATATTGCTACAAAAACATGCGGGTGTGCTCTGTGTGTGAGAACCAGGAGAAGCAGGTGGGCTCCCTCTTGCCACAAGCACTGTGAGCCTTTTATCATGGTGCCTACTGCTTGGGAGGAACAACTGGCTCCCTGTAGGTGTTGGTAGGTTTTTTGAGAAACCTGGACAGGAATGGGAATCACTTTGTGTGGAACTGCTGGGCAGGATGAAGCAGGAGGTGGAAGGAGCTGAAACTAGAGGGTGGGGTGGCAAGAGGACAGGCTTTTCCCTGCAGGAACAGAAGCAGAAGGTTATGTAGGCTTAGTCAGGATAAAGTTTGGAGGTATCACGTGCCCTTTGGCTTTTGGCAGAGGAGTCACCACTTCTTCCAGAGCTGGAACAAAGCTGAAAAAAAATGCTGAAATGGTGCTATAAAAGATCAAGTTGCTGCAAAGTATGATTAAGAAAATTAGAGTAATTAAGATAACATTTAGGATTATGACAAAGCTGGGGGGGGGGGGGCATGCCACTGAGGAAAGCACATTTAGTTTCACTTCATAACCTGTTACCTTGCCCAAGATTTAAACTTACCTTATGTAACCTGTGCTGCTGATACTGCTCATTTTTTTCCTTCTCTCTTACTGACCTTAAATGGTTTCTTGCAATCTTCTTCTACCTCCCACCTCTTAATTTTCAGTGGCTTGAGTTTCACTATCATTTAGTTCTTTAATCAGTAAAGATTGTTCTGCTGATACTAGTTATACATAAAGATTAGTTTTGAAAACCAAAACACTTGAAGTTAATCACTCAGCTGATTTGTATTTGTTTAAAGTTCACTTTCCTTTGTAAAAGCTGAAAACCTCCATGTTCAATGAAGCATTTTGTTTATGAAATGTTATCTTACAGGAATTAGCCAGTCTGAATGCAAATGCTATATTCTTTCTTCAGAGCCACTCTTGCAGAGATGCAAATTTTATTTACATTTTGAAACGCTGAATGTTTGATAATTAGGAATATTGAAGTTTGAGAATGAGCTGCATATCTGATATGGAAAAATCTGCAGTGGGATCATTAACACTGTGAGGAGACACCAGAAAAAGCAGAAAACTTCATGATCCCACAACAGTGGGAAAATGAGTTAGCAAGTCATGTGCTATGATTCACTAGACTGATAAGTACTTTTGTATGGTGTTTTATCTGCTGAGTGCAAGAAGCCACTCTCTTCATACTCCATGGCTCAATGAGGCATGGAAAGCCATTTCATGAAGTACACATAAGAGCTTTCCCTGTTAGTCTTTCAAACATTTTGCACCATCCAATAAATATTTTATGTGTTCTCTTTTTAAACATTAAGAAGTTTCTGTGGAGATGCATTTCAAACTGGCTTTAAATGACACTGACCTACTTTCTGGCAGTAATGAGTCTGTTTCTGTAAATTATCTGGGGGCAAGAGCATTCTTTAGTGAACATAAGGATTAGATGGGTAGATTCCAGTCCTCCTTTAGCAGGGCTGGGGCACAGTTGATACTTAGTGGCTGGACATGGTGTATTCCTGCTTCACCCTACCTGCCTGATGTTCCAGGTCATTACAGCTGAATTATTCTAGACTAAGTTTTTGGGCTTCTGTAAAATTCTACTAGTAGTGAGTAGGGAGGTTGTAGACAGGCAGAGGTTGGTCTCTTCTCCCAGGCAGCCAGCACCAGAACAAGAGGACACAGTCTCAGGCTGCACCAGGGGAGGTTTAGGCTGGAGGTTAGAAGGAAGTTCTATACAAAGAGAGTGATTGCCCATTGGAATGGACTGCCCGGGGAGGTGGTGGAGTCGCTGTCACTGGAGGTGTTCAGGAGGAGACTTGATAGGGTGCTTGGTTGCATGGTTTAGTTGATTAGGTGGTGTTTGATGATAGGTTGGACACGATGATCTTGAAGGTCTCTTCCAACCTGGTCTGGTCTGGTCTGGTCTGGTCTATTCTATTCTATTCTATTCTATTCTACAGCTAGGACCTCATTGTCCCTAATGCTGTATTTTCTCTATGGGGAAATACATTTCTTCAGACTTGTCCCCTCCCCCTGCTGCCATATGTGTGCTTCATGGGAAGATGAAGTATTGGGGAAGCATTCAAGTGTTTGACTGGCCCAGCAGAGGTAACAGGAACTCTTTGGAGGGCTGCTGCTGCCTGTCCTTTACAGTAGTAGGGTAAGTGTTGAGCATGCAGAGTAGGAAGTCAGTAGCAAGAACTACTGGTGTGCCTTAAAGTTCTTGCCTTGAGCAGTCTTGTTCCCCAGGTTTAGGGGAATGTTTGAGGTTGGTTGAGAAGCAAACTCAGCAACAAGATTGAGCAGTAAGAAGCTTTTGTTACAAGAGCTGCAAACTCTGGTGGATGGGAACTGGACATATCTTCATTTACCCTCCTTCAATCTTTGACAGAACACCTACTCCATATCTGCATTCTGATTCGTTTGTATGGGTATGCTGAGCCTGTCCTGGATTTCCTCTAAGAAGAACAGTATCATTTTGAGGACCTTGAAAGTTTTAAGGCTGCTGCAATGAAACCTGTGAAGTTTTGACTTTCTGGAGTTGAGACTTTCTGTACAAGGTTTTTTGTACCCTCAAAAGAGAAGAATTGTTTTATGCTTCAACTTGGGGTTCAAGTTGAAGTTCCTTTTAGGTCAGTGTCCCTGCTAGGTACATTCCTCTCATTTCTACTTTTTCTTTAAATGCAGTTCAGAATTCTTTAAAAGCCTGTTTCTAAAGTAAGTTTTTTAGCCTATGATGTATCCTGCAGTGCAAAGATGAGAAGCAGGTACTTATGATGAGAGGTAGAGAACTCTGAATTATTTGGAATGAGGTACAGGGTAGGAAAAGAACATCAAAAGGTTGTACTTTTTATGTCAGATGATAATGTTTGAGATAGTCCTTGGGACCTTGCATCGTCTCACTTGCAAAGAAATCTTTTTCTATATGATTACTACATTTTTGCTATTCACTTTTAGTCAACCTCAGTTTTACTTGTGTCTTACCTCATGTATACTTCCCCAAATTAAATGTGTTACTGGACTGTAACAAGGAGTATATTCTCAGTGTTTGTTTTAAAATTATTCAACTTGTCTTCACACCCGGCTCTCACACTGATGAGACTTGTTTGTGTGTCTTTGTGGTCAGATCAATTAGCACAGAGATGATGCTGAAGGAACATTTCAGTCATCCCACTGATTCTGAAAGTGATATAAGAGCAGGAGCAGAAAATCCACTTATTTTCAGACAGATTGCAGCTATAGATGGCATTTTTCGTCCATTAAGTCTAAGAATTCAACTGTCTGGGTATCTGTATTTTGACAGGTACTGTTTGCCTTCACTGAAATAAAAGCCTTATTGTGAAGAGTCTTGGTCAAAGGCTTTTGGAATTCTCATATTGGTGGGTCAGGGAGAAGTCTGACAAAACAATTGCAATGAAATTTCCTCTTCTGATGTTTTTGTTTGTGGGGGATTTTTGTTTGGTTGGTTTTGGGCATGCTTAAGGTTTGTTGAAACTGACTTTGTAGTTAAAAAGTAGCAATGAGTGACTGAACGTGGAATGAGAGGTGACTGAACATGGAATGAGAGATGCCTGAGAAGGAAAAACTGTGGATGTATTAATTCTTCCATCGTTCAGTAAAGGGTTGACAAGTAGCTTTTCCCCCAGTAGACTGCAATACACCATGAATTTTCTTGCACCCTTTGTTCTGTTCTATTTAGATGCTGACACCTGCAAGGTTTAAGGTACCAAGTGGAGTGTTCAAAAGTCAGGTAAAGTATGGAATACTTTTCTTGGCCAACGACAAGAAGACAGAAACATGAATTACAAATAAGCAAAAATGATCTTTCTTGTTGGTAGCACCTATGAAATACAGCAGTGCGTGAATTCCAGGGTGGCTCTATGTGGCTGTTTCTAGTTTTCATGAATTTGCACTTAGAAACTTCAAAGATGCTCAGTAGGGGTAGTTCTCAGATAATTGATCTAATTAACTGTCAGTGTTGCGTAATTGCTGAAGCAACAGGAGCAATACTCTCTGCAACCATATTTCAGTGTAAAACTGCAGTGTTGATTTTGGGTTTTAGCCTTTGTGATGGTCTGGCTGAATGGAGACTCTGTGGCCATTTGTGCAGTGCGCTGCTGACATTTTTTTCTATCCCTATCCCATCAATTATTTTTTCTTCCCCTAATTCCTTGAATTGTGGTACTTGCTTTCCTTGTCCATTGGTGTTTGAGAGATAGAGGTTGCCTAGGGCAGGGGCCATGCGTCTCGTGAGGAGAACAGGCAGGTGAATCCCCATTAGCATCTTTGACGCGCTAACTGTTGAGAGAAAACTCTAATTAGTATAGAAGCAAATCTTTTAAACATTTTGTTTCTGTAACCAAAATCAAAGTACTGTTGTTTCATCAGAGACTGGGAAGATCAGATGCTTTACCTGCAGTGCCCTTGTTTGCTTTGAAATACTCAACAGCTCTCAGTGTTCCTCCTGGGAGCTGCTGTCATGGCTTGGCTAAATGATGCTTGATAGACTGACGTACTGAAGAGCTTGAGCAAAATTTTAACCTTTCAAAAGGAAGAAGGTAATATTAAACTTTTCACCTATTGAATGCTGAATTGCATACAGAAAAATACCTTTTTTTTTTTTTTTTTTTTTTTTTTTTTTTGGGGCGGGGGATCCCTGTGTCTCCCTGTGATCTTCTTAAAACTGAGCTGGATCAAGATTGCTTAATATTCTCTTTCAAACAAAAGAATTGTGTGCTGACTGTAACAATTAGGGATTTGTCTTGAATTTCAAACATGATTCAAAACTTACTTTTTAAAAATGCTTAAACCTCAGGAAAGTAATATGCAAAAGCCCTTTCAGGACTGGACAAGATCCAGCAATATTCTGGAAAGCTACTGTTGCATTTTATGAACTTTTCAGCACAGCAATGCTCTGCCTCTACCTGGCTTCATGAGCTTGCTGAGTTCTTGGCCATGCTGACAATGGTCAGCCCAAGTGGAGAGTCCATGCATCAAGGCTATGACTGGGAATATTTGCTAGTTAATACACTCATATCCGCAATTTCTGCAGCTAAGTCTGTTTGCATTAGATACTACTAAATGCTTCTCTTTGCTAGTCAGTTAACTTTCCTAATAAGTGGTACAGTGCATCCTGATTATGAAGGCCTTTTCCTGTCCACCTGTCATCCAACATCTCTGGAGAAACTCGGGGTGAAAATCCCACTGGTGGCACTGATTCTTCTGAGTGTTAGCAGTGTTAACGTGTGGTGGGGCTCAATGGGGTATCGTTAATCCTCCTTTGAACCCCAGCGGCACAGGCTTTGCCAGGGCATCCACAGACCAGATTTAATCTCACTGGTGTTTGTATTTGGTTTGCTCAATTTTGATGTAGCAACATCAGATTTATTTTGAAGGTATGAATTGCGTAGTCTGAGTACGTTCTGCAAGGATGACTGTGCCAAGGTCAGCCTTGGGAAGGCCAGGTCCTGCAGCCTGACCATATCTAGCTGTGGATTGCCTGGGAAACAGGATAAGAACAGGTAAGAATGGGGCAACAGTTGCTAATAAACCCTCTCATCCTCTAGTCATGTGTACCTTGGACTATTTTGGAAACTGGGCACAGCAAATTTTAGTGTATCAGTCCTTTTTCTGTTCCTGTCATCTGCCCAGTTGCTTTCAGAAGCAGCTTAAGCTTTGGCATTTACAGGGAAGTGCACAGTTGTACCTTTCTGTGTGAGGAGCATTACATTGTCTCCCACTACTTCAGAGCTCATGCAGCTGAAATTAATGTTTTTCAGGATCTGCTTCCTTCCACTGAGTGGGGAATGGAGTGATTGCATTTGAGTTTATCAATGAAAGCATTAGTGCTGGATGATAGAAGTTGGAGATAAGCTGGAAGATGGAGATAAGTTGTACAAACCCATTCCATCAGTTCTGTTTTGCACTTTTTGGGGTTGTATTAAGGACTGCATAATTGCAGCACTGAAACAAACAAGCCACTTCCTTCGTGCATTGATACTTGTTGACTTGGATATGAACAAGCAGAATTTTGCCAGTGCCACCTTCTTCAGGAGAAACTTCTAACTGCAGGTGAGGTAGAGATGCCTGTAGTGCAGTGGCCTATTGGAAACTCACTGTGTTTAAGCTGTGCTCTGTGGCAGGGCTGGGATCAGGATGTTGGAGAGATCAATTCAAGAAATAAACAAATAAAAAAAAAAAAAATCCTGACCCTTTTGCTCTTCAAGGATCTATATACCTATTTTGTTTGTAGCTGTTATGTTGCCAAACCACATAAATAGCCTTACAGAGAAAATTGTAATTGGAGTGAGGTCTAGTTTGTGAGCTTTGAACTGCTGGTCTTGGCATCAGGTAACCATTTTGTCCTGAAAGGTGGCTGCTGTAGTCATGTAACCCCATCACACTTCATGTAAACAGCAAGGAGCATGAGCCTTGGGGTGAAGGGATCTATTTTGGCAGAGTACTCATTGTATTGTGTATTTTGACTATTTTTTTTTAATGGATGTTGCTGCCCATGAACGACTGTGTAATGATTCTTTGCTGTCAGGTTTCACCTTCTAATCGATAGACCAAGATCAATGCAGGTATTTGTATGTGTGGTCACTTTAGATATATAGCCAGTGAATTTGGGTGCAGCTGGGAGATAGGCAATGCTCCCTTTAGTTTATTTGCTGAGAGATCAGAGGGCAGAGATTTTTACTGCTTTTGAAAGCTGGTTCCAGTAGTTTTTTGATCAGTTGACCAGTGTTCAGCCAAGAAATGCTTAAATCCTGGTGATTTTAAGATAATTCATTGAGAAAGATTGGTTTTGCTATTCTGTTTCAGCATTCAAGACTTGTACCTTCTAGTGAAACTCCTCTTCCGTGCCCCCCTCCCTCCCCCCATTGGTGACCTTTGTTTTATGCTGGCTATAAAAAGAAACAGTTTAGCTTAAAACTTTGTTAGTGCTGTTGTGATCCTGTTCTGTAAAATGCTTGAGCTGCTCTAGTAGGAAGACATAAAAACCTTAGCTAGACCACGCTTCTCTGGTCAGAAAAATAACTTGGAACAGTAAAAAGACCTGAGCCCATACACCGAACTCCAACAATCCATCCAAGTATTGGATATTTGACATCTGTCATTCTGGGAAAAAGTCTCTCAAACTTCCTAGTACTTGCTTTATTCTAAATAAGGTACCACTGGTCTCATGCAACCTTTGCCAGGAAGAAGGCATGCAATCCTTACAGCTTAACAAGCTGAAAAGAAGGGCTTTGGCATCTGTTCCCTGCCAGCAGCAAGTGTCTGATTGGCATTAGATTTTTTGTCTCTTTTTTTTTTTTTCTCTTTTTTTTCTTTCTTTCCAGCAGGTGGAAGGCCTGTTCTGCAGGCTTGTAACTCTTGACAGGTTTATCATGATGGCTTCTTGGCAGGTAGGGGTGATGCTGTTGATTCAGTCTGCTGTAAAGATTCCTGGTTCTGTGGTTGTTTTATTTTTAAAGTGTAACTTCGTGTGGTAGCTATTTCAAACGGTTCATTTGATGCTGATTTCCTTCTTTGTAACCCGAACTGCAGGAGGTAGACTCAACTTACAGGGTCAGTATAGCTTGTCACCTCTGCCTCCCTCAAACGTGTTTGAGACAGGGTGATTTGAACAAACATAGCATCAGTTTATGTTGACAAAAGTTTGGGAATGCTCTAAATTAGTTTTCTTTTTCATGAGGAAAGGTGTGCATCATAGTTCTGTTCAGGCACTGGCTTCTTGTGACTTTCAAAGTCTTTCTAAAGTATCTGTGGTGTAAAAGTTGCACTTTCTTGAATTTAATTGTTCTGATCACGTTTGTCATGCAAGGCCTCCACTTGTTGTTTTTAGCAGTTCACCAAAGTTCTTTCTAACTGGGTGCTTAAAGAGAATGCCTCCTCCTCCACTGATTAATTTCTGGCAGAGAACATGGAAAAGCTCTTGCGTCAAAGCGTCACAACCTTTGCTTGTCTCTGTCAGCGTAAATACAGTTGGACCCTAACGTCCCCGAAAGTAGGCCAGAGGTAGCTAATTCTGCAGCTGCAAAGTGGCCAAGGGTGCTGTGGAATGTGCATGCTTGGTGGGGTATCAGAGCTGTTGCATTTCAGGTGACAAGGTGGTCCTCTTTTCCTCCCTGTTAACATTTTAGGCTCTGGAACAGTATTTTATATAAAAAGGTATAGTCTTGGGAGATGATGGTTACAGGTACATTTGTACTATTTACTAGAACAAATGTGCCTGGTTTTATAGCTATGAGCAAGCCAAATGCCTTCACATCGTACCTCAGTTCCTTAGGCTATGTTTGCACCAGTTATGAAATGCAGCTCACCAGCCTTTGTGACCCTGGCTTTGTTGGTTTTCTTCAGTGGTGCTCCTCACACCTGCTGACCACTTGCTATCCTGGTATGAATCAGTTGTTTCTCAGCTCAGCTGCTGCAGTCCTCTGCTCCAAGCCTACCTGTGGCTTGTCACTTTGGAGATGAAGCTGAGCTTAGAAGAGTGTCCACAGTGGTTTGTGGCTGTGCCTGCTTTGTGCTGGCTGTCTTTGGGGAGACTGATGAGCGAGCCCATGGCCTCATTTAATTTAGAATAGAATAAACCAGGTTGGAAGAGACCTTCAAGATCATCGCGTCCAGCCCATCAACCAATCCAACCCACCTAAACAACTAAACCATGGCACCAAGCACCCCATGAAGTCTCCTCCTGAACACCTCCAATGATGGTGACTCCACCACCTCCCTGGGCAGCACATTCCAATGGGCAATCACTCTCTCTGTATAGAATTTCTTCCTAACATCCAGCCTAAACCTGCCCTGGTGCAGCCTGAGACTGTGTCCTCTTGTTCTGGTGCTGGCTGCCTGGGAGAAGAGACCAACATCTGCCTGTCCACAACCTCCCTTCAGGTAGTTGTAGACAGCAATAAGCTCCCCCTTGAGCCTCCTCTTCTCCAGGCTAAGCAACCCCAGCTCCCTCTGCCTCTCCTCATAGGGCTTGTGTTCCAAACCCCTCACCAGCTTTGTTGCCCTTCTCTGGACACACATTCCAGCAAATCAACATCCTTCCTAAACTGAGGGGCCCAGAACTGGACACAGGACTCAAGGTGTGGCCTAACCAGTGCAGTGTACAGGGGCAGAATCACCTCCCTGCTCCTGCTGGCCATACTGTTCCTGATTCAGGCCGGGATGCCATTGGCCCTCTTGGCCACCTGGGCACACCGCAGGCTCATGTTCAGCCTAACATTGACCAGTACCCCCAGGTCCCTCTCTGCCTGGCTGCTCTCCAGCCACTCTGACCCCAGCCTGTAGCACTGCATGGGGCTGCTGTAGCCAATGTGCAGAATGTGTTTCTTCACCTTTGGTCACGTGGAAAGGCTTGCTTTTGAGATGGGTGCTCAGACTTTTTTTTTTTTTTTTTTTGTTCTAGTAATTCTGGAAAGCAGAGCTGATGTTTACTTTTGTTAGGGAGAATGCAGATAGCATTGCACAAAAGAACGGGATGTTTTGGGGATAATTGCCCATAGGAATTGGGCAACAGTTGCTTTACCTTTTGATGCTCTAGCTATTGCATTGAAGAAACTTTCTACAAAGCCATTTGCTTGAACAACTCTTGAGCAAAGCCAGTGCTGAATGCTTCAAGAAATGGAAGCAAGAAACCTGCTAAAAAAGACTTAGTAGGTTTTAAAGATGGGGCACAGCTTAAGTGTGGGGAAATGTAGAGGCTGCATTTATTGGATAGGAGGAAGAAGACTGGAATTTCATCGCACGAATGATAGTACATTTCAAGTACGCTATTCACTGCTGTCTGTATGTCTCAATTAAGAGATCAGTTGCAAGCCTTGTCTAACTTAAAAAAAGGAAAAAACAAGGAATGTACAGCTGACAGTAAAGCAAATGCTTATCTTCAAGTTGCTGTTCTATTGCAAAAAGGAGTACAAGGTGTGATGGGGATTTCTGGTTGGTTTGTTCTTTTCTTTCTGTGAGTGTAGTAAAATCTCTCTCAGCAAGAAGTTTGCAATTGGTGGTGTAACCCATGTGTTGCTGTGTGGCTGTGGCAGAATAAAAAAAGTTGTGCTCCTGAGCTTGTGGGGTTCTGTGGGCACCTGCAGTTTGATGCCAGTATATGCCAGTGGCTACCAGAGCTGCCTCTTCACAGGAGTAGCTTGCTCAACTCATTGCAAAAAATGTCAGTGGTTTATTGGCAGGTTCCTTCCAACTCTCAGGAAAGCAGGAAAGGAGCAAAGTGACAATGTGAGGTGTTTGCAGTGACTGAGTACTAAGAAATACTGTTCTGCTGATTAAGACACACTAGGGAATTGTGCATAAGTCATGAACTTCGATTCAAAGATTTTTATTTATTTATTTTTAAAAAAATTTCCCTTCTCATCACAGAGTATCTGCATTTGCATTGGTCTTTCTGCATTTTGATTCTTGCAGAGAAGCTTGAGGGAGCTGCTGAAGAGGCTGAAACAATTACAGAATACAGAATTAACGAGGTCAGAGAAGACCTTTGAGATCATGGAGTCCAACCTATCAACCAACACCATCTAAACAGCTAAACCGTGGCACTAAGTGCCTCATCCAGTCTCTTCCTAAACACCTCCAGTGATGGTGACTCCACCGCCTCCCTAGACAGACCATTCCAATGGCAAATCACTCTTTCTGTGAAGAATTTCTTACTAACATCCAGCCTAAACCTCTCCTGGTGCAGCTTCAGACTGTGTCCTCTTGTTCTGTCACAGGTTGCCCAGGGGAAGATACCAGCCCCCACCTGGCTACAGCCTCCCTTCAGGTAGTTGTAGATGGCAATAAGGTCTCCTCTGAGCCTCCTCTTCTCCAGGCTAAGCAACCCCAGCTCCCTCAGCCTCTCCTCATAGGGCTTGTGCTCCAAACCTCTCACCAGCTTTGTTGCCCTTCTCTGGACACATTCCAGCAACTCAGCATCTTTCCTAAACTGAAGGGAAAGATTGTGTGCAGCTGCTTGTCAATGCGAATCAGAGAGGTTGGGTTAAAACCTGCTTGTTCCCCCAAGATTCCAGCATTTTCTTCTTGGAGAATGCCCTCATGAAACAACCTGCTTGTCTTTTCTAGAAGCATCTTCTTCTTCCCTCTTGCATCATTGTACTGCTGGTGCCGTTGCAGCTCCCTTGTAAATTGAGCCGTTGAGTAGAGTTAATAGACCAAACGGCAGAGAAGTGTTTACAAGTTTGCTAAAGTGTTTTTTTTTTTTTTTTTTTTTTTTTTTTCAGTCTCTTAATCTGTATCTAAATATAAAAAAAAAACTGCTGGTGGAGGGGCCAGGAAAAATTCCTAGACATCCCACTCCTGGATGAAAGCTCTTGAAGTTGTTTTTGCCAATTTGGAGAAACCAGCTGTAACTGCTATCAAATAAACTGTTTGTTTCCTAATAAACTTCTGCAAATGTTATTGCTCTCCTTTGAAAAACAATCAATCTGTTGCTCCTAATGCCTGTGTCAACATACTGCAGGCTGGAAGAAGCTGGAAAGGGCAGGCCTTCTTGTGACTTGTATCTTCAAATACTTTGAGATACACCCATTTCGTGAGAAAGCTGTCCAATTAAAGTTGCCTTTTGTTGCCAGAAAGGAATATGTGGCTCATTCTCAGACCCAAGTAAGAAGTTGACAAGCTCTGTAACTTCTAGTATAGGATTGTTCATTTTGTGCCAAGAATTGGAGCTACAGCATTGATGTCTCCCCTTTCCCTTCCTCCTCCTCCTCCTCCTTCTCCTCCTCCTCTCTTGACTTGTAAACTAATATTAATAAAGATTTATATGTTTGAGTCAAGCTAATGCCCCCTCACTTTCCCCATTGGAGCTTAAGGCTTGAGAATGAAAAAATTTCCTTAAAAACATTTCACTGTGTAGTTTGTCTCTTCCTACATCCGAGATGGGTCTTGTGGTGCCAGAAAAGCCACAAGATTCTGATAACTGCAGGAAAAGGCAATGATGGTGATGTCACCATGACTTTATGGCCCCCTGCTTGCCCATACCTGTGTTGGTGTGCAGACTTGTGTGTGCTTTGCCTTCTTTCAATTGTCAAGTCAGATGGCAGTGTTTATGCTTTTGTGCTGTTCCTGTAGTGAGAGTCTGTGCCTAGCCCAATCTTGGCAGAAAGTGGCTGCTCAGGAGTATATGATGCTGTTAGACAGCAACAAGGCTGTTTGGAGTTGGCTCAGAGATGTGGGATTATGTGTATTCATGTGAGCATATATATATATATGTGTGTGTGTCTATTCTAACTCTACCTTGGTTGCTAAAGCTAGAGTTTGTGAAGGAGGTTTTTTGTTCAAGTTGACTATGAGATCACCTTTTGGTTCAGACACCAACTCTGCAGTGGTTAGAAGGAGCTCCTGTTCACTAGCATGTGTAATGATGCTGCATGGCAACTCCTTTTGTGTCTGGACTCCCTCTCCCACCTGAAATGATGAAAATTTAGGCTGTTTGGCTTGGGCTGTGCTTTTTTTGCAGCCTGATGTTGGCTTGAGGTGCTGTAGCCTGCTCGTTAAGGCAAGCTTTCATTTTCCCTCTTTCATGTCTGATACACCTTTAAATAAATGGGACGTCAGCGTGGTGTGGTATAGATGACAGGTCAATGTGAGGCTAAAGGCAGACTTCTTAATTGCTAGTTAAGCTGTAGGTTAAATCAAGGTGTGCTTTGCTTTGCTTTCCCCCTTCTCCCCAGGAACTGATAACTGAATGGCTGAAGATTAAATATGTTATCCAGGCTGGGATGTGGCATGGTTATTTCCCTCCGTGGAGGTGAACTGAGAATTAGTTCTGGGAACTTTCTGAGCTGCCATTTGAGTGGGGATGGAAGGTGCCCAATGCTTGCCGTTACACATTGAGTTGTCTCTTAGACTTCCTTTGTTCTTGAAGTCCCAAGAGGTGACCTCTGAGAAGTTGCTGCCCTGTCTAATGGCTGCTGCAGTATCAGCCTTCACTAGTATTAATTTCTGGAGCAAAAAAGATGGAGATTCCCTTTTTCCAAGGAGTAACTTGGAAAAGACAAGGGAAGGGATATTGTACTCCTGGGAAGATTCTGATTAGGCAGAAGAGGGAATTTTTTACAACAAGGACAATCAGCCGTTGGAATAATCTTCCCAGAGATGTGATAGCCCCCAGCTTTGGGCACTTCTAAGATTCAGCTGTAGTGGGTGCTGGGCCTTCTTGTCTAGATCGTACTTTTGCCAAGAAAGGTTGGATGAGATGATCCTTGAGGTCTCTTCCAACCTGGTATTATATGATTGTGTGATAGTGTAACACCAGCCTTAGTAAGACTTAGCCTGGATAAGCCCATTAGAACTGTACATATACAGTACAGCCTTTGCCTAGCCAACAAGTTAGTAACACGTTTACTCTAGGTCTGTTGGTAAAAGTAGATGATGCTTCTGCTAAGTAGATGCTTCCATTGAAAGCCAGTCCTTATTTCTCTTGCTGTTGTCCTGTTAAGACTACTGTATTTGTCAGACCCTCAGCAGCTCCCGTCAACACTGATCTCTAAGGAGGGCAGATCATAGCAGCCCATGTATTGATTGGGACTTTAATTGGGAGCCAGGGGCCTTAAAATTTCATCTTTCCTGCACATTTTGTATTTTATCGTTGAAGCTGCTTTCTTTGTGAGAGACTGGCTGGAGAACAGCAGGAACTGTCAGTTACAAGAGCTGCTGCTGGCCTGCAGTACTGTGGGACTAGCCCAGTCTCCTTAGGGAAGGCGAGCTGGGAGCGCAGCTGGTAGCTGCAGTGTTTCATTTTGCTTTTCAAGCTCCTGAAGCCTATAGAGGTTTGCAGAAGGAGCTTGTTTTTATATTGAAAATTATGCTTGTAGTTGGTTTAGACACGTACAGATTTGTGTCTTCAGCAAGCAAAAGTATGAGACATGGTTGTGCTGGGTGATTACTTTTGTTGTGCTAGAAACTCAGTTTTTTCCTCCTGTAAGAAACAAGCATGGGACTATTTCTTTTGAATTACTGTGCCTCTCCCTCCCAGTATTTTAAACCGGATTTATTTTGCACTAAGAAGTAGTAAGTAGATAGAAACAGTTGTTAGTGGGATTGTAACTGACTCTTATTTTGAAAGAGGCAGAATGCTCAGTATTCACTTTCTTAATAATTATTTTTTTTCCCATTTTCCTGCAAGACTGCATTTTCATCGTGTCTGCAAGCTTGACTGCTGTTGTCATATTTGCAAGTTGTTAATATCATCCTGGTTTGTTAACATATTCTTTGTATTGGCAAATTTTAAGTGATTTATCAGCTTAAACCTCTTTTATTTACCATTCTTCCACTTCCAAGTTAGTAATGTTGCTGACCAAGCTGTGCAGAAGATACCTTTGTGCACAGGGAAGATGCTGGGAGGAAAACTCAGACTGCAGTGTTGCTCCTCCCTCCTCTTCCTGAACTGAAACTAGCAGAGCCTGCTGGACACTCTCACTTATCACTTGCTGATTCCTTTAATTAGAAAATTTCTGACTTGAAGCTTCCACAACCTGATTCATGTCTTAGATGCAGTCAGAGGTATTTGAGCTGTAAGGCTCTTAAACATGACTAAAGCAGGCAGCTCAGCCTCTGCTGGCGAATGCTGGGCTGCAGGCACAATTGCTGGTCTCCAAATTTTAGCTTCAGCTCAAGCCTTTTTTAGATACTGGGAAAATAAATTTGACTGTGTGAGCTCTCCCCACCCCTTTCAGTCTTGGACTCATGAATTGCTGCTGTGGACCTCTTTCCAGGATAACAAACATTGAAACATCTAATTATGGATCAGTCTCTCATTCCAGGCATCACATGCTTGTTGGGCTTTCTGATACGTTGTGCAGACTCTTCAAACCACTGACCTTTGCAGTGTGCCCTTGGCTGCGCCAGCAGAGAAGCACGCTGGCAGCTTAAAGATGTTTTGTCTGGCATTTGAGCAGAAGTGAAAACTTACTGCTGGTGAAAACAGATGAGAGGACAGAAAATGCAATGCGTGCTGAGGCTTTGGATGTCTGGCATTGTCTGATGGAGAGCGGCTGTGGCAGTCAGTTCTTCTATGTTGAAAGGTGACGTTAATGTTGAAAGCTCGGGGGTTAAGCACCAATTGGACAGTCGTTAACAACAGCTTTGTTGTCAGGCATGGCTTGCTTGCCACGTGGAGCAATTTATTAATTGGGCTGTCCTATAAATAAGCAGTTGTACACTGCCTTGCAGACGCAACTCTTTGCAAAGCTGCTGCACCATAGCAGAGCAGCCAGATGTCACAACTCGCTCCCGATTGCTCTCATCAGGTAAAGCTACGGGAGGAAAACACCTACAGCTCTGGAAGACACAATAGCTGAGTGGAGGGAGCTGGGGGTGATGCCTATGAAGGATATGTGATTTATGATACCAGAGGCTTAAAGGCAAAAATAGCATCATTTGGAATAGTAAAAGATAAGGCTTCTGCACTACGCCTTTGCATTCTGCCAGGCTGTAATGAATGGAGGAGTAGTTTGCTTACAGATGACAAGCAGGAATGAATAAGCACTTAACATTTTGGTGCTGAAGAAAGAACTTTTTTTTTCCTGTCTTGGCCTCTGAGAAAGCCAGAGCCATGTAGCCCCTATTCTCACACTGTTGCATGCTGCAACAATCTGCATCCTTTCTCTTCCCTGTAGAGTTCACCGTTCTGCTTTTGACATGCTTGAGGACTTGTTATGCCTAGGGCTGTGTGCTGTTTTTTTTGGAGAGGACTCCCTTGCTGCCTATCTTGCCACCCCCATCAGCACAGGAAAGTATTCAAATAACAATCCACTGCTTTGCCAGTGCATCAGCATGGGCTAAAAAATGATGTAGTCACGGTCTCTAACTAGGAGTGAGTTGAGGTAGTTCAAGCAAGAGTTCAGCTGGAGGGTAGCGTGTTAGTTTAGCCACACTGAAATGTGAAACTGGCCCTTCTCTTGGCTAGCAGGTGGTTGCACTCTTGCCAATGTGATGGCTTCCTCCAGGAGTGCATGTTGAGTTTCTCTCCTTAGCATGAACATTTCACAGAAAGGAAAACTGGATTCGTCATGGGGTTTGCAGTTGATATAGTGGCTGCTGTAAGTTCAGCTTCCATTTCTGACTTAAGGTGATGGCAATTGCTCATTATTTTTTTTCTAATCCAGTGACAGATTTATTTTTTTTTAACCCCAGTTGTGCATTTTTGCCTTACCAGAGTACCAAAAAAGTAATACAGCCAGCTTCTGGGATTTCTGAGGTTTGTAAGAAAGCTGTTGCAGTTATATTGTTTTAGGCATGTAATGCAACCCTGATGTGTTTTACTAGATGGACTCCTAAAAAGTCTTCTGAAGGGGAAATGGAAGAATAACCATAGTAATTTCGATGCTTCAAGAAGGGGGCCTACAGGAGAGCTGGGGAGGGACTGTTTACACAGGCAATGGTTTTAAACTAGGGAAGGGCAGATTTAGGTTGGATATTAGGAGCAAATTCTTTACCATGAGGGTGCTGAAACACTGGAACACGTTGCCCAGGGAGGTAATGGAAGCCCCATCCCTGGAAACATTCAAAATCAGGTTTGATAGGACTTGGAGCACCAGATCAAGTTAAAGATGTCACTGCTTACCACAGGGTAACTGGACTAAGTGACCATTCAAGGATCCTTCTGACGCAATGCATTTTTGGATTCTAAGAACAGGAGGAAATTGAGGATGGATATAAGCCTTGTGCAGAAGTAAGGAACTGCTGTCCCTTGGGGTCTAACCTGAACAATGCTGGGGCTGTGGGCTAGAGCAGATTTGTCTGTATCTCTTGCTGGTTTCCTCTGAGTCTTGTTTTCATGGAACTTCCTTTGAAGACTTCAAATATCTGGGTGGTTGGTGTTTGTAATGGGAGGTGGCACTGCTATTGTATTTCATGTCTTCTTTTTTCCTTTTTTCTCTTCCTCTAAGCCCTGGCTTTGAGTAGTTCTTTCTGGGCTTGTTAAGAACCTAGTCCAGTGGGGAAATGTTCAGAGGGGAAAAAGCATCTCATGGTAAGAAGTAGAATATGCCTAGTACTGTCTTTTTTGTTCCAAGATTAATAATAATTGCCCGCTTTGTGCTTACTGATAACTCTTTTATGATGTGACCAGCAGTGATACCCGTTGGAAAATAACCTTTTTGCTTTGTTTTGCCAGGCTGGCAGCAAATTCCTGTGGTACCTGAGGAATAGGCTTCATAAACTACAGTCTTTTGGAGTATTTTTCCACTTGTCTGCCCATGACTAATGTCTTCAACATTTTTTTATATCATCTACACACCATGCATTGTAAATGTGTACAGATTTATGTAAGAAGAAGTGGGGAGAAAAGCCAATAACTGGCCTTTGGAAATTGGAAAGCATTAAGGTGATATTTGGCTCAAAGTTAAATGTCACTAACCTCTTACTTGGAGAGGTCCCATCCACAGGGAGTCTTGGCAGGTGTTTCCCAAACAAAGTGTGGGGATATTGTACTGGCTCTTGTTGGTTTGGTTCAGATGTTTGGGCTACTTGTCGGCTCTTAGGGTCTGTAGATATCACAAGCTGTTTCAGTAGAAACAGAGTACAGAAAATCTTCAGAAAGTTTTTGTCAGTTCTCAGAGTCTGTTGGGCTTGAGCAGGCTGAAAGTGTCTCTAGTCTGGTGTCTTGCCTGATAGCGAGCTGTAGGAGCTGTTTGGGGCTGCTAAGCAACAAAGCACACAACCCAAGGTGAGTATAGAGCAACGCAGTAAGTGAGTATGTAATTCCTGCCATAATCTGGATGCTTTTGCTGGCCCAAATGCTCTACCTGAGCTTTCTAGGACGTAAAGAAATGCAAAAATACAGGTAGTGATGGCCAAGCTGACAACTTAAACGTGCAGTGGGCAGCCTGGGGGGTAACTTAGTTTGGGTTACTTGCTACATATTCTAACTGTGGGAAATATTTTTTGTGTGTGATTTTCTGTGAGTATGGGATTTTTAAAAGGTTCAGAGTTGTTCCAGATAACCACAGGACCCTCACAAGCTGTGTAATTTTGCAGCTTCTTGGGGTCTTCATTCTTGTGTGTGTGTTTTGGAGGAAAGGATATTAATTCAGACTGATAACTGGAGGTGGGGCAGGAGGAAGGGAGTATGTGCAGGCACAAGCTGGAAAGAAATCTGTCATCAGTTCTGATAAGTTACGCTACAGGTTTTGTGTCACAGGGACCGACTTGAAACCTTGCCGGCATGTGAAGATCCACCTGCATTCAGCTGAATCAGCTTTATAATGACTGCATGACTTCCTGAATTACTGCAAGGAAGGATGTGCTGTTGACTCAGAAGAAAGCTTATAATGTGTCTAGGGACAAGGTCAGCAAAGTAGATGACTGCTTTTGAAAGTGACACGTTTGCCATTTGGTCTTAAGGCTGTGAATCACTGCAACTTCAGGAGTGCCTTAAAAGTACCATTGTCTGCAGAAGAAAATAATCATTTTACAGACCCAAATTAGAAGATGGAAAGAGGGCACAAGTGATGTAGAGTTGGATTTCATTAGGTAACAGTTACATGACAGGGCAGAGTGGAATTTGTGTTTGCATCATTAAATTTGGCACTTGCTTACCTAAATGTTTCACCCAGCTGTAAACTTGTGTGCTCCCTGTGGCTTGTTCATATAAACTTTGTCTGCACAGCTGCAAGTGCTGTTATATGTGGATTCAATTTCTGAACTGGATTGGAATATTCCTAAATGGATTTAAACACACCTCCCCCCTTCAATTAGTCTTATTTTTTCCTTTGAAAACTGCTTATTTGTCTTTGTCTATTTCAAACATGCCTGTGAGTGTGGCATAGCTTAAATTTTTATGAACAAGAATGTAAACACCAAATCCACACAAGACTGAGAACAGCTCTGTAGCTCTAATGCATCATCTGTTTGTTATGTAATCTGATATAATGGAAGTGAAATAAAAAACAGATGTCAAGGCAGAGCAATTACAATTTTTCATCTGTGAGTATTACAGTAAATGTACTTTGTCTTCCTTTTCCCCCTCCCCGAATACAGAGTTTTATTTCTTGGGGAGGGGGTGGGAGTGCTGCAGGGGACTTCAGAGTTCTCAGCATGGTTCTTGCTTAAAGACTTTGTTATGCTATACTTGTGTTCTTTTATGCAATTAAGGTCTGTGTACTACTCCGGATCTACAAGCTAGCATATTTCCAATTTAAAATGAGCTGGATTAAACTGCATGATCCTGGGAGGCCACCTCTGCATGTCCGGCTCTGTGGCTTGTGCAGGCAAGCTGCAAACTTGCACTAAACTTATCTTTCAAAGTGAAGGTGCTTTAGTTCTCATGTTTAAGTTTTGTAAGAAAATCCTGTCAAGATGGGTTTGGTGCAGACTCTGCCGTGGATTCTTTAGCCAAAGAAACATCTGGGAGAAGTGCAGATGGGAGCTGTGTCGCTGTGTGACTGGGTGGCTGAAAGGCAAAATGGATAATCATTGATTGTTTCTCTTGGGGAAATGGGTTCTTCCACTGCTAGTTTATCCAAGATGTTTATCTCTGCTGTCTTCCATTAAATAAAGCAATCCCTTGGTTGAGAGAGGAATCGATAAACATCTTCATCTTCACAAGTTGAGGCATATATATGATTTCAACAAGTGGTGGCCAATTTTAATTATTTTCTTTTGTTATTTCTTTTTGTTTTGGTTGGGGTGTTTTTGTTTGCATGATTTGGTTTTAGCTTGGTTTTTCCCCCCCCCTGAAGATTTCTTGTGGGAGGGTTCTGGGAGTTGAGTCCAGCATCCCAGCCACATCATGCAGCCGGGCAGGTTTGACACTGCTGAGTTATGACTCCCCTGTTTCACTAATGGTTGCAAGTGTGTTATGGATGAAGCTTTCATCTTCCACCAAATAAAAATCTACCTGTTCTGCACCAGCAGCTTTTTACTGGATGGCTGCTGCATAGCATGCCTTAGATACTAAACAGGTCTCTTCTCTCTGTATCCCTGAAGAATAAGAAGTCAAGAGGTCTTTCATGAAGCTGGTATCTTCATTTATCTATTAGGTACGGAGAACTTCAAGAAAACCTTAGATTAGGTATATATTCTAGCCAAAGGAAGTGCTGTCAGTGAACCAAAAGCTTCTTTCTCTCTTAAAACATCAAGTTTCTTCATTTAAAACCCAGCAAAGAATGAGGGTAAGAGATCAGTCTGAACACTTGCTGCTCACCATTACAAATAGCATCCAATCCCTACCACCTCTCCTTTCAAAGATCAGCTGCAAAGATGACTTTGGTTCATAGCATATGGTTACAGCTCAGCTCTTCTAACACCAAGTAATTACTTCAATAAGTCCCAGTGATAATGGAGGGAAGCTCAACTGTGAAGAAATAGTTAATATTTTTGAACAAGCCACCTTTAGAAAACAAAATAGGGGATTCTTCTGTTCCTGGAGAAACAGTAAGAAGATGAGCTTTGTCTTGGGGCATGAGACTTTTGTAGCTAGTGGTCTGCAAAGTGCGGGAGTCCCCAGTCTCTTAAATGAGACCACTACTGTGGGAAGTGCTGATAAACCTTATTAACAAGCATCGTACCTGGACTGCTGGTGAGAAGCACAGAGGGAGCTTCAGGACTTGGTGCAGTGTCACTTTGGTTCAAATTACTCCATAGAAATATATGCTCCAGCTCTATTCTGTGTTGAGTCTGTACTGAATATGTCTTGTGTGGAAGGTGTCAAACTTTAAGGAGAGAAGTCTGGATGGAAGGAAAATGTGAAAAATTATGTTCCCTGAAAATGAAATGCAAAGTCCTCTGAAAAAGTTCTGATGGGAACAGGGACTTGGCTGTTAAGAGGTATTTGATTGTTTCCTCGTGTAACTTGATTGTGAACTGAGTGTTTGGATTCAACCTTGGAATCCTAATTTGCAGTGTGGGTTGCATTGTAGCTCTGTACAGCCTGCCTTTTCTCTCCCGTCCTTGGCCACTTGTCTCATGCTGTTGTCTCCAGTAAGGATGAAACTTGATGATAGGGTGCATTCCTCTAAACTGAAGATTACCATATGGAAGACTCTTTCTTCCCACGTGAAGCATTTCTAGAAACCTTTACAACTGCAGGAAAGCAGAAAGGCCCCTTACACTTGCGGAGTCTTTGAGATGGCAGCTGAAGGCAGCATCAGGAATTCCTAGTCAGACTTACTCCCACCCTAGGTGAGAGACAATGGAGCCCAGGCTGAGTCCCCAGGGTCACCACGGAGAACTAACCTCAGGTTAGTTATTGTGGATGTTCAGCCAGCACACTTACAAAAGCAGCTTTCTGAAGATAATGAAGTTCTTCTTTCTACACTGGTGCTCCACAAGGCCAGAAGAAGCTCTGTGGCTTAGTCCATGTAAACACTCCTTGTGCCATGCTGGCTCTCCCCTTATTGAAACTGGACCCAGCAGTAATGGGGCTTAAAACCGTGGAAATGCATAATGGGAATGTTGGCTTGAGTGTGCTGCTGGTAGAGAGAAATGACTTCAACATAAATCAGTGGAAGATTTGCTTTAAGAAAGAGAACAAGTCAATCAAGTAGGTGTTGGGCTGATTTCTCTGCTGTGGCACTGTCCTATTGGTTGTGACCAGCCTCCATGACCTTAACTCTCAGCCACGGGAACCTGATTGCGCTGCCTGTTTTCTGGGAACAAAAATACTAGCACTAGCAAGTCACATGTCACCAGGAGCTCTTACTATAAAAACAGCAGCTCTGCCGAAAGCGACCTTCAGCATGGCTGCAAATGTTCGCAGTGTTATTTTTAACCCATCTGGGTGAATTTCCAATACAAGTGCTACTGCCAATCTGATGTGCACGCTTTCCCAAATTCTTATCTTCTGCTTTCTAGTGCAGTGACGTGTCAGATGGAACAGTGAGTTTCAGGGTTGGGTAGAACTTTGCTTTTGTGTCTGCAGTACCAGAGAGAGAAAAAACTGCAGCTCTGGTTTACTGCTAGACAGAATTTTTAAAGGGATTTCCACACCTCTCCCTCCCCATCCCCCCCCCCCCCCCCCCCCAAGATAAGCTCCAATGATACATTTTTGTGTGTGCTTTTTCTCTTCTTAAAAACAAAGCAAAAAAACAAACTTTAACTAGGGGTTTAAAATAGGCTGTACTTTGATTAGGTTGCTCTGGCACTGACGTCAGCATGTGACATTTATCTATGTACAGATTCATTGTCCTGTTGACTAAGGCTGTATTTACACAAATGTAGATATTTCTGTTCACTCTGAGCATAGCACAGAACACCTCAGCTCAAAGCTCTGTCCTTGCCCTTAGTGTTCTTGAAGTCTGGCTTTTTCTCTTACTGATTGATTTTTGCATTGAGATGGCAGCAGGGATTTTTTTTAGTGTGTTGAAGGGTAGAGTATCAGGTGTTTATGTTGCTGTGGAGGTCCAGGCAGTGGAACACTGATTTGGTGGAGAAAGGTGCTGGTACAGCAATGCTGAGCTTGACCTGGACATGGAGGGGTGTACCAGAAAGTATGAGATCCTTACTGGATGGCTTCATTAATAAACAGGTAATGGATATTCTAAGAAATAGGAATTACAGAAAATATATCCTTCAGATGTGAATGAAAAGCAGTGAAAAGCTTCAAGTAGTCATAGTTTTGTGTATGCTATTTTTTCCCCCCCCAATAAAGAGTTTGAAGATAAAACTGTTGATCCATCAAATCTCAATTGTATATTCAGCTGCTAGAACCTCTCTGAGCCTTTTTACTCTCTCCTTCAGCAACATTTGGGTTTCTCTGGCCCTGGATCCCACTGTTTCTAACAGTGGCAAAAATCATAAAATAGTTTTCTATTAGCACTCTTATAAAAATCTGGTTTCTGGAGTGTGGAGTGTTCAAAAAGTAACTTTTTGGGGACATCTCTGCAGTTGAAATGAAAGGGCAGAGAAGGAATGCTTTCCTTCTAAGTTGCTGTGCTAGTAGTGGTGTGTATTGCCAGTGTAAGTGCTGTGGATCCGTACAGATCTTGGTTCTTGCTTTCTCATGCTGCTATGTGAAGAAGCTGTCTGAAGCAGGAAGGTACAGTGTTGTTCCTTGACTACTCATGCTTGCAGCAGAAAGTGTGATCTGTGGTGGAAGGGTTCTGACTTATGAGTGGAGGTTACTGATGGTGGGACAAGAGGGGCTGGTGTTACAGCTGCATGTCCCAGCAGCTCTACTGCAAAGTAAAATTGCTTCTGGCTTATGGTTTTCAAGCTTTGGGCTGCAGTGGCTGGGGAAAGATACCTCTGTGAAATGAGATGCTGCAGTTGGGTGAGGATGATACTGTTTTGGATGTCTTTGCCCTTGAGGTAAAACCACAGTATTTTTTCCCAGTGTCGTCATCATCATCTAGAAATCAAAGTGCTGGTGCAGTAGGTCAGTCCTCTTCATATGCAGCAGTTCAGATGAAGCAGATGAGGAATCCCAGAGTACCACTGCAGCAGGCTGGGCTGCGTTTAGGACTAAACATACAATGCCTTTCTCAATGCACCTATTTATGTTTCCATTTTCTATTTCTTTACCTGTCTTTGATTAGAAAGGGAGCTTATTGAGGTAGTTTTGACTGAAAGGTTGGGAAAGAATAAAGAGGTGGGTAGACTCTTGATCATATGAACACATGGGTGCTGGGTGACCACTGGATGTTTGAAATGTAAATTCCTTTTTAAAAGGGTGTTGAGTCTACAGCCAAATGATCTAAGAATCTGGCTGGTGAGCTCAGTGCACTGGCCTTTTAGCAGAACAGATTCTTGATTTTTGTTTAGGGGTTTTGTTTTGGTATTTTGTAAATATGCAGACCTTTCTAAGAAAAGCTAACTGTATTCCCCATGTCTTTTTTTTAAAGCACTTGGGCAGATTTTCAAATAATATTTTGAAAGATTTAGCCTTTTCTATAGGAATTCAGATCTTGCTGTTTGAACGAGAAGTGCAATTCTGGTCCTGGTTTGGTTTTCTCTGACTGGTTTGTGGTTTCTGTATGTATTCATGTGACAACAGGAGCAGCTCATGGAGAAGAGGTGTTGAACCTGTGCAGGTTATAGTTCTTAAAACTCAGACTGCCTTGACTGAAAACTCTTAGGTGCTTTATCCAACGTACAAAACGCTAAAGCTGTAGCACATCATACGAAATTCCTTATATATAGCCTGAAAGATGCTTAAAATCTTGTGGCTGTAAGAAAGAATCGACCTCGTAGTACTGGCTCTAATATGCAGTATGGCTGAGAGAGAGGATGCTGCGTTGCAAAGGTGTGATTTCTTAAGCATGCTAAGTATAAAGCAACCAAAACTTCAGCATGGGCTAAAAAAAGTGCCGGATGGGTTCCTGTACTGGAGGAGTATAGGATCTGCTGGGACTGTATTAATCAGCGAACTCATGGGATTTTGTCTGCACAAGTAACCTCATACCAACACACCTTTAAACATCAATCATGTTTTGAAGCATGTCTTGAGTGATTTGCATTGAACAAATTTAAGGAAGTCTACCTTAGAGTTTCTTTGTGCCAGTCTTGTACTTACGTTGACTTTTACAGAAGAAGCTTGAGCCACTTCTAGAGTCACTAAAGCATCTGGTACTGTAACACACGAGTAAGCAAACCAACTAATACCAAAGAATCGAGTTGCTGTTATTAAGAATCAACTTCTGCTCTCAATGCTCAGGTTAGCCCATCACCGTACACGAGAAATGTTTACCTGGAGAGCCATTAGATGTCTGTTTGGAGCTGCTGCTCCAATTGTCTTCACAACTTGCTAGGGCAGTTTTTCAAAGGATGCTGGTTTGGCTTAGGTATTGGTAACCACTGAGGGATGAGGAGCTTGCAAACATGATGTGGGGGCTGTGCTGACCTACTGACACGGTATCCTCATGTCCCAGACTGGGTTTCCATGCTCTGTCTCTGCCTGGGTAGAGGGAGATCATGGATGGCCATGCTTGCTCCTTCTCTGTAATGTTTGGTACCTTCTTACAGTCAGAAGTACAGGATGAGAGCTTAATTACTTGTGTGACTTCAGTGGTTGCTTGGGGAGTCCTATATCCTTTGGCAGGTGTCCCAGTCGACAATCTCTTTTAAAGGAGTGGGCAATAACTTTTCCCACATGGGTCTTGATCTTTATGTTGAAGGTTATGTGCCTTTGCCCTGGCAAATCTGTGGGTGAGAGGTGTTGCAAACTGAGTGCAATACTGGGCCCCTTGGGGCTGGCATCCTGATGAAATAAATGAGTGTCAAAAATAGAGAGGAAATACCAATACTTTCTTTGTTTCCTGTCCACAAGAAAAGCAAAAGGTAAAAAGTCCTCTTAGCTTGGAAACTCAGGTAGTGTGGTTAATTGAAGCTTGAGAGAAATGGAGCTTAATATCCAGGTTTTTTCTATTGTAGGTGTATTAGGCAGCAGCTCATAGATTGGCCTGTAATGTAGGTCCACCCTGGGAAATGCAAGGCTTGTGGTGTAAACTCTCATGAGTTCATCACCAATTCCATCCTTTGGTATAAACTTTTTGTTAAATGGAGTATTTGCTTTTTCATCTCACAGCTTGATGGGATGAGTGCATAACTTGGAATAATTTCCCACATTTCTGAAGTTGAGTAGGTTTGGTATCTACTGCCTGTGCTGCCATTAGCTGTGGTCTAGCATCTCCCTGTTCTCCAGGCTTTAAATTCAGAAGCCATCCTTTTATATCCTTCCCACCCCAGCAGTTCATCAAATGACTGTACAGCCTCCACATCAGTTCTCTCCATCAGGTCTGTATCTGCCCATCCCCACACCAACACCACTTTCCCAGTGTCTGTCTGCTAATAATCCTAATTCCCAAGAGAGGAAGTCTTGCAAGGGTCTCTTAGTCCACATCTGGAAAAGAGTCCCAACACCACCTTGTGTTGCAGTGCTTCTCAGGGCTTGAAGTTGCCCAGCTATGGCCGGTGAGCTGGCCATGGGAAGCAAGGATGTCGGTGAAAGCAGTTGGAGAGCCATTAAATGTCTATTTGTGGCTGCTGCTTCAGTTGTCTTGACAACTTGCTAGGCCAGTTCTCCAAAGGATACAGTTTGTGCTTAGGCATTGGTACCCACTGTCTTACCACAGCTTCCTCCTTGAATTGGAAATGTGAATTCAGTACTGCCTTAATATTTGCTAGGTTTTTTTGGCATTGCCTTCCTGTAGGGTAAAGGATTTGGTATATCTACTATTAGTCCATGTAGGCTGAGCTGTCAGATAACAGTATTGCTGTCCGGTGTGATTCTTTCCTCCCCTCCTGAAGCAGCCAAGGCATGTGATGTGTCTTGCACACAGGGGTATATATGACCTCCAGTGAAAACAAGCAAGAAAGTGCAATTTGAGAAGATGCATTTAATCTGATAGATAGATACCTGGCTTTCTGTCCTTTTAGTTTATCCCTTTTAGTTTATCACCATAGCTCTTTGTTTTATATGATGTCTAAACTTCTGCAAAATAAAAGGAGACTTAAAGTTACTAAAAAAAAAGTTGTAAAGGATTTATTAAAAATTAAAGGAAATGTATAGACTTTTATTTCTTTACAGTATCATCAAATCAGCTCCTCTAAGAATGAGGATGTAAATTTGTTGTCTACTTTTGTGCGTCTTGACCTTCAAGGGAAATTTCTAGCTGCACTGTGAAAAAACGTTGAGGGGGGACTGCCCTGCAGATTGCTATTGAAAAAATGCTGAGCCAAGTGAGGCAATTTTTTAAAGCTGGTGGATGGTACTTAAGGACTGTCAGGTTCTGCCTACTCAGACTTCAAGGAGAGCATTAATTTTTGCAGCGGTTGGTCTCCACTCTTGCCCTCTTCTGGACAGCCTCAGGAGAAAGCCCACATCTGCAGGCAGCAGCTAAAAGAGCCCATGGATAGGAGAGGCTTTCGTGTATGTGTAATTGAAAGGTGCTGGCATTATTTGAGTTTGTGAGCTGTGCTGTATCAGTGTGGTGAATCCCAAAGATGTTTGTTGTTCTGGGGATGCACTTGACATCTTTGTCCTAACTTTAATTTGTCCTTGACACTGAGACAATAATAAAACTGCTAGAAATGGACTTGATGAAAGGCTGATACAAATTAGCTTGCAGACTATGTCAGTCTCTCATCCTGTCACAGTGCTGCAGCAGTTTGTTTTGAAACCAACGGTGAGTTTCAATCCGTAAGCCTTTCCAGCCCTACAGGGGAGAGAGCAGCTGATATCTGCTGGCTTCAGGAAAGCATGAAATTTGTTGCTGTCTTCTGAAGATGTGAAATTAACTGTTTCACTCCTACATCATGGGTGCTAAATTACAGATTTAGTCCATTAATTGCACTGACTTTTGCATAGTTTCTACCTGGCACTTTTGCTTTGGCTGGAGGAGGGAAGGGTTACTGACTCACAGCCTGTAGACAGAGCCTGTTTGTACAGGAGTAAATTTCAGTGCTAGTTTCAGACAGTGGGTAATGTGCTTGTGGAATATTTCCTCCAAATTTCATAGTGGATGAAACCTGCTGAGTAAAATGCCATTATCTCCACTGCTAGCCTGTATACGTCTGGGGATTTTTATTTCCCCCCCCAAATAGCAAATGTTTTAAACCTGCACGCCTGCCGCCACTGCTGAAACTGGTAATTTCTCTGTGAGCTGAAGCATGGCACAGAATCAAGCTGATCATTTAGCATCTCACCTCAAGGCTGCCACTGGTTTCTAAAGCTTTGTATTCCTCCTCTGAACAAGATGAGGGAGCCCAGAAGAACTATTGTCTGATGGTATCCATGCTGAGGGGTTGCTTGCTTTCATCCCCTCACCCCTGAAGTCCAGTTTTTCCCAAGTTTGCCTGGTAAATATCTGGATGAAGGCTGTAAGATAAGTCAGTAGTACATCATTTTGTGGACATTAGGCAGGTTAGCCTAGTGGTAAATCTTTATCTTACTGAAGAAGGAGTTGGGGCCATATATTCTGGATAGCTGTTAAGGATACAGGGCTTCCCATACAGCGCAGCTTTGACTTGAAGATCTTTGTGTCATGTGGTTAGTTACTCAGCACGCCATGGGATGGACTTGCACAAGATGGGGCTGTAGTCTGTGCTTTGGATATCTGTGGCACACTGGGACTAGGATGAATGCTTGACTGGGATGTATGCTGGGAGAGTATATTGAGAGAATAAGGAGGAAGTGGCTAGGGGTGTTCTCCCATGAATTTCAGAAGATGAGGTAGTATGATCTTGGACCAGTGCTGGTTTAGGCTTTTGCACAGTTTTGCATCTCATGTTTTTTTTCCTTAGAGATATAATGTATTGCCCATGTGCACAATCCTTGCATTCATAAATTTCTTACTCTGAGCATTCATGGAGGGCAGATGTTCATAAAACAGACATTCATGTCTTGAAAACTCCACTTGCCTGTGGTGAATGGGAAGCTTTCCCAGGTAAGCTAGAGCTCACTGTAGTCAATTCCTGAATAAATGAACCTTTCATCATTTAGAGGAGGAGGGGAGGAAACCCCACCTTGCTGTGATGGATGTAGAGAGCTCCTTCCAAACATGGACACAGTTCAGGCGAATGCAGAGCTGTCTTCTCTGCTGCTGAGCTCAAGGACTTCAGTGGCTGGAAGCTCCCAGCATCCACTCCTTGAGGCAGGTACCAGAAAAAGGATGTGGAATACAACAATTTGTTGGTATCTGTGCAGGCTGTTTGGCAAATACAGGGGTCTCTCTGAACTGAGGCAATTATCAGTGGCTAATGAGGTTTTCATGATAAATGGGAATTACTACTGCTGTTGAATATGCTCATATATACAAAACAGATATTGTGCATAGAATGGTAGGGCTTGGGAGGGACCTCTGGAGATTGAGTCCAGTCCCCCTAACAAAGCAGGGTCACCTAGGGCAGGCCACCCAAGAATGCATCCAGATGGATCTTGAAAGGTCTTTAGAGAAGCAGACTGCAGTCTCTTTGGGCAGCCTGTTCCAGTGCACCCTCACAGAAAAGAAAATTTTCCTCCATGAGGTGGAACCTCCTGTGTTCCAGTTTATGTCCATTGCCCCTTTGTGAGCATTGATCAGATCTCCTCTCAGTCTTCCTCTTTTCCAGACTAAACAGCCTCAGGTGTCTCAGCTGTTCCTCGTAAGAGAGATGTTCTAGTCCCTGGATCATCTTCCTAGCCCTTCATTGGACTCTCTTTCAGTATATCCCTGTCCCTCTTGAACTGGGAGCCCTGAACTGGAAACAACGCTCCAGCTGTGGTCTCCCTAGGGCAGAGTAGAGGGAGAGGAGAACCTCCCTTGACCTGCTGGCCACGCTCTTAATGCACCCTAGGATACCATTGGCCTTGCTGGCCACAAGGGCACATTGCTATCTCATGGATAACTTACTGTCCACCAGGACTCATGGGTCCTTCTCCTCAGAGCTGCTTTCCAGCAGATCAACCCTTAATCTGTACTGGTGCACAGTGCACAAATGCTTTACGTGCATCTCCCGTGCAAGAACCACATCTTCAGTCTGTACTCCATTTGCCCAGAGGGAAACAGCAGCCAGCAGCGATGTGTTTGGGACAGCACCCATTAAACAGAATGGCTCCTTTACAGGCATGTTCCATACAGTCAGCCAAAGCTAACTTGAGCTTGTTCCTTTTAAATGTAGAAGGAAAAAATGTAAAAGGTAAAAAAAGCTTCCTGAGCGCTTCTTGTTCATATTGTTCATGTACAGGCTGTGAAAAGGTGAATGACTTCTCACCTGCTGAGGCCACAGGAAAACATTTGTGGAGTCTGCATTAGCTTGGAGGTCGAACAGTTTATGGCTTTGGGAAGGCAGCTCTCAGGGTGTAATAAAGCATATTTTGGTATTTCTGTTCAAGTGAGCCTGCTGTGCTAGTGCTGGTTGGTCAATTGAGACCCTCTAGGTTTTAAAGCAAATGGTCAAGTGAGAATGTTGAGGGCCCTGAAAGACATTAAGGGAGTGAATGTATGTTCCTGATTAAGGCAATGCCCTTAGTTCAGTTATTGTGTTTAAAAACTGACAAAAAATAGCCTTTAGCTTTTATGGGGGATTTATGAATATTTAAGTGATCACACAGTCCCTGGAAAGTGGAGTTCATGGTGTAGCTCTGATGTTACTGATGGTTGGTTTGGGCATTAGACGCCTGACCCATCATCTTCTCCGCAGGGCACAACCTAGCAATTTAGCTGTGCTTTCCACATTGCATTTTGGAATAAGCTCCTGTTGGAAGGTGTTTACATTTGAACTAATTGCAAGAGAGCCTCCAATCCTCCACACACCCACACCCACCCCCCCACCCCCGCTGAGACTGTGTAGTACAGTGCTGCCTTGATGTGAAGAGGTGAGTTCTCTTTAGCAACACCCACTATTAACCTTTGCATTTGTTTGTGACCGTTTTTGGATGAATTCCTTAAAAGCTTTATGAAATAATCTTCTCAATTAGTGTGCTGTCACAGGATAGAGCCAGGACTTGATTTAACACTGTGAGATGGATGTCCAGTCTCAAGACATAGCAAAGAAAGGAGGTTCAGCAGTCTCATTCCTGAGCGGTGATGTCCATGGACTCCTCACTTCTTTCCTCTGAGGAGCTCTGCAAAGGCCTGTGAACTTGTTGCCATGGATGGGTGTGATGTGCATGCTCATCACAACATGAACACTTATGATTAGGGAGGGTGAAGCAGGTCCATGAAGACAGAGAACTGAGTTGCTAAAAGCAGTGCTGAACACTGGTGTGGAGTAGCTTGTGTTCATTGCAGTGGACTCTGCAATAGCTGTTTTCTGCACTTCCCTTCTTCAGTCCTGAAGAGCAAACTTGAGTTATCCGAGATGAACCAGAAGGAGCTTGTGAGGAGGAGGGGTATTCCTGAGTGTATCATCCCTGCTCTTAGTGTCAGTTGTGACAGTTACGGACTCTGTTGATCAACAGGCAGGCAGCTCTGTAGTTAAGCACTACTTTTTGCAATGGACAGCTAGCAAAATTAAACTGGGTAAATCACTGTTAGGAAAGCAAAGGTTTGGTGTTGTTTTTTTCTTCTACCTGTGGCTGAATGTGAGTTTCAGAGCCCCAGGCTCTGAATGTACACTAACCAGATTCCAGCCTTGATTCTTGTCTCCAAGTTGCCATTAAATTTTAAAATGGAGAAGTGATAAGGCATCTTTGGGCAGGGGATGCTGCTTATGTCACAGAGCTAAACTGCAGCTTTTGGGTCCTATGAAGCTCTGTGAATCTGATTAACCTAGAAGAGGCGAGGTGTGCCCTGGTTGATGCCAGATAAAACAAAACACTCACACAGTAAGTGCTGTGTGGTGAACAGCTCAGCTGTTTCCTCTCTGCCTGTTTTTAGCAGCCTTCCAGCCTTCATTTGCTCCAGTACAATTGTTGGAGAGTGCTGTAGGGTAGCAGCAGGAGGAGATGTCCCTCCATCGTGATGTCCTACTCCTCCTTTGAGGACAGCAGTGGTAGTAAAGGCAACTGCCAGTTCTGTGTCAAGATAAGTGTAATAAATAAGCACAATAAGACTTTTAATCTCCCCTCAGGGGATGGGAAGATTGAATTTTGTCTGGGCACTGGTGTTAATTGCAAAGACAGAATTAACTCTGGTCTGTGCATATGTCTTTCAGCACTAAACGTGAGCTGCTGCTCTGAGTTGTGTTTATCATGTACCTTTGACCACTGCCTCACCCACTGATCTCTGCCCGGTCACCAGCTATTTCTGGTGCTCTGAGCCCGAGCGGCAGCGATCCTCAGAAGAAAGCTGTCTCACATGCGGTCGTTTGTCTGCTCACTGCCTGTGAGGCTTTTCCACAGTCTTAAGAAGTGAAACACATCTCTCAGCATTCAAGGGTTGGTCCTACATGAGACTGTTTAGGGCAGGCTGGTTTGCAACCCTGCAGGGTGATATGTTACAGTCCCACAGCACTGAAAAGAGAGAGGTGGTCAGCTTTGGACATGCTGCAGTTGCTTCCAGGATGCAATATAGCTACATCTTCTATGCAGAGATACAGAAAGGTAAGGATAAATTTATAGAAAATAATAACCTAATGAAGTAGAAGTAATACCGTTAAAAGAAATTAGACTGCCTTTTCTGAAAACAGAACATGGATACCAAATTCACAATCAAAACATTTAAAAAGGCTAGTGCAGATATGCCTGAGAGAGGATTTAGAGCAAGCGAAGCTGAGAAAATTGGCTTTATGTTTTTTTTTTTTGAAGTGCAGAAGAATAGCATGGAAAGAGATTATTGCTCTCCTCTGTGTCTGCATCCAGCTGCATGCCAAGGCTTCACAGCTGTATTTTCTGAACATCTTTACAAAGCTCACCTAGAGTCCCCAGTTAAAGACCTCGCAGCTGCGTAGCAGTTCTGCCATTTGATAGCAGCTGCTGTATTGACAAGTGCATTTTTATCATGGGAGATGCCAGTGGAGTGGAAATGAGCAAGAAACAACTGTTTGTATAATCCGCGGCGTATAGATCAGTTATGGCGAAAACAAGCGGCTGGCTTGTCTGCAGCAGCCTGCACCTTGAACTGCACTCGCTATAAATAGCTGCAGCCTCTTCCCAGAAGTGCCAGCCCCAGCGCCTTTGTGTTCTCCTGGTGCGGGCAGAGACGTGGTGAACTGCTCTCCTCCCTGAGCCGACTTCCCACAGGGGTTAAAACAGGTGCACTGAGAGTCTCTCTGCTGCTCTTGGGGTTTGGGGTTTTTTGGGGTGGGATTTGAAAAGTGCCCCATCCATATCTGGCCCGCTGCCGTACTGAATTTCATGCACAAAATAACATTTCCTTCTTACTTACTCTAATTGCCAATTGGTGTTCAAGCAATATACATGATTTTTCAGCCAAAGATCATCTGGGACTCTTGTAGCAACCCCTGTTCCTAGGGCATCTAGAAAATTCCAGTTTTGTGTTAAATATTTGGAGTTGCTGATTCTTCAAGTCACAATTAAAACTGTATGTGTCAGGAACAGGCTTGAGGTCAGCTCTGGAGATTGTTTCTGCATGGCAGTCACATCATTTAAGTGGTTGACATGTTTTAAATCAGAATTGTTGACATGCAAAAAGAAGGAAAAAATCCTCATTGATAATAACAGTTTCAGCTACACAAAGTGCAGAGGACTCAAGGTATTGCAGCCTTGAGCTATGGCTTTTCTGGTGATCTCTGCTTTCACAGTATCACACAGTGTCACAGTATCACCAAGGTTGGAAGAGACCTCAAAGATCATCAAGTCCAACCTGTCACCACAGGCCTCATGACTAGACCATGGCACCAAGTGCCAAGTCCAATCCCCTCTTGAACACCTCCAGGGACAGTGACTCCACCACCTCCCTGGGCAGCCCATTCCAATGGCGAACGACTCTCTCGGTGAAGAACTTTTTCCTCACCTCGAGCCTAACCTTCCCCTGGTGCAGCTTGAGACTGTGTCCTCTTGTTCTGGTGCTGGTTGCTTGAGAGAAGAGACCAACTTCCTCTTGGCTACAACCACCTTTCAGGTAGTTGTAGACAGCAATAAGGTCTCCCCTGAGCCTCCTCTTCTCCAGGTTAAACAACCCCAGCTCCCTCAGTCTCTCCTTGTAGGGCTTGTGCTCAAGGCCTCTCCCCAGCCTCATTGCCCTTCTCTGGACACGTTCAAGTGTCTTGATGTCCTTCCTAAACTGATGTAATTTGTCCACACACCTTCCAATCACTTCATCCTATTTTCCCCACATAGTCTGGTAACTCATTACACAGACCATGAGCCTTGCTTCTAGATGAAGACACTGATCACCGCAGCAAGGACTCTGCTTTTTCTGACTTCCGGTAAATTGAGATGTTTACTGTAACTGGGGTTTGGGAAGTTCTAACATGAGTGTTCTCATTGAAGTTGGACTGGGGAATCCTGGCAGGGTTTTGGTGGAGCTGTGTGGGGTCACTTGCTTAGAGGACTTCCCTCCCTAACAAACAGGCCTCTGGCAATACAGCAAAACCAAGTTTTCTTTCTATGATCATCATTTGTTATTCCTTTCTTTATTACTCCTCTATTTCTGAAGCAGAGGTTCTCAAATGTCAGATAGAAGGGCTCAAGCAAAATATTCTAGGGGCTTTGTTTTTATCTCTAAAGATTTTCAAGCATCACTCCTGCTTTAAATTTCTAAAGCAAAGCCACCCACCCACCTCCACCACCAACAAAAAGAACCCAAACAAATAAAAAACCCCAACAGCCCATACTTTTGCTTCAGATTTGGTAATTTGAAATTACCCACATACAACTTTTCCAGAGGTGTTAGCGGTGTTTCTTTACCAGCACCTTTTATCTTGTTTTCTCTTCTGAGATATCTAACATGGCAGTAAATTATCTAGTGCTGTCCTTGCTGCTTAACCAGTTCTTGCCAGCTCTTAATTAAAGTGAGGGGTGGGAACACCTTAAAAAAAAATACCTGTGCTCTGAATATACTTCTCATAGTTATTTAGCATACATGTTTTATTGACTTCAGTTTTTAAATGTGTCCATTGTTCACAAGTGGTAAAGCTGTAAGAGCTGTCCTGGTCATGCCAAACGTGTCAATAAAGCCTCCAACCACATTACTCACTAGATGCTGTAATTTTAAACTTTTAAAGATACCATTCTAGATGATTAGTAAAAAAAAGGCAGGTGCTTGGGAGAGAGGAAACTAGGTTGTTGCTGAAGAGGATTTAAAAAGATTAAAATCTCTGCTAGAAGTGAGAAGAGGGAATGAGGGAGAAAGTCATTGTTGTGGTACCGCACAAACTTGTTTCAGAGAAAAGGCAGTGGGCAGGACTTGAAATTCTTCAAACTTAAATTATGGTAGTAATGGTATCTAGGGTTTCCCTACTCCCCATATATAAGCAAATATTGTATGATCTTTAGATGTATGGGGAATGCAGTTGAATTCCCCCTTCCCCCGCCCCGTAAAGATCCTTAATCTATTCAGATGATGCTTCTAGTAACAGTGATTGCACTGTGTGAAATCCCCCAAAATGTTGAGCTGAGTCAGAATCCTTGCTGTCTACTACTTTGGAGTGTGTTCTTGCTGGTTTTCTGAGTTAGCAATCTTAATTTTATTTGTGAGGTATCAATATATATTGCCCTTTAAGGCGGTCATTCTTCAAGGTGGTTTATCTTAATGCTGAAAGGCTCCTGGTCATGGGTATGCAAAGTATAAACCTTCTGATATAAAAAACTAGGAAAAGCTGAAATACAAAAAGGTGATGGAATTGCTTTGAAAAGATGTTATTTTTTTGGTCTCTTTTCACAAAGTGTCAATGAATGCTTGAGCATTCTGGGAAAAATGTTTTGTTTTTAATTTTAGCCCTGCTAATAAAGTCTTGTCATGTATGTCAATGAAGCAGAAAGAAAATAACTGCAGAGCTAACTGTAGGTTGTCATTAAAGCTGATTTCCTGCATTAAGCCAAAAACAATGTGAGATTTCATTTTGGGACTTCCTAAATGTATTAGTCATGCTCATGTTCATGGTTTCCCAAACCCTAAGAGCTATAGAAATTTACTGTATTTGAAAGTATTTATTTGGTCTTGTCTGTCACCTCCTGATCTTCATGTGTTGATCTTCTGCTACCCTCTCTATTTTTAAGATAATTTGTTTCAGCCTCCAGCTGTTGACACTTGCAGACAGCTGCTTGAAGGGTCCTGCCTGAAAAATCCCTTCCTCTCTTAATTTGGCCAATGAAATAAGAAGTGTCTGTTGTTTGGAGAGCACAGCTGAAGTAGCATCCTGCCAGATTCTTGGGCAGCAGTGTAGCTGGGGTAAAAATCCTCCCATGAATTGCATGGACACTTAGTAGTTTTTTTGCAGCAACTGAAACCTCAGCGGTACTTCAAAAAAGTCTTCCAACCAGATAGTTGACTATAAAAAGAGAAAGGAGAGTTTCCTGGGAGCTAACTGTAAAAAATAGCAGTTCTTAGGGTTTTGAAGCTCAGATTAAAGAATTTATCTTAATATTGTCCATTTGATATTACCTTGTTGTCTGGCATTGTCACCTACTCTTAGATATATGCTGCCAGTCTTTAGGCATTGGTTACTTTGGTGTCTTGTCATACATAGAGCTCTAGAGTGTATTCATCTGTGCTGGTTTATATGTTTGACATAGTGCTTAAAACCAGCGTTGGACTGAGTGTGTTCATGCAGAAAAATATTGAGTCAAATGAGCTTTCAAATTTCCTTCTCAGCAACATGCTCTAGTGCTTCATCAACTAACTTAAGGGTTTTGTGCTTGGAGTCCTTGGTGGTACTGTGATACTGTGAGTTGTGGTTTGTTTGTTGTTTTTTTTTTTTTTCAATGATGACTAAACCAGAAACTGAGGAGGGGTGACAACTGCAGTGCTGTGGTATTAAACTTGCTGTAATTCATTCTTTCATGATAATGCATTTCTGAGAAATCTTCCCTTGTTTTCTGTCCCCCTCTCTCTGTTTTCATCCCAGCTAGCCATATCTGATATTTGTGTGTTGATAAACTGACTTCTCCTTAGTCTGGTCCCACCTGCAGTAGTAGAGAGATGTTGAATTTGAGTGCCTCTGACCTCATAGACTTGCATCTTTTGGTGCAGCTGGAAGGGATGTGCCACATTGAAAGCTTTCAGGTCTTGCACAGCAGTGAAAGTATCTTTATTGTAGCAGAGCAGCACTGTTTAAATATGCCAATGAGTAAGTGGCAGAGGCAGCTCTGGGTCCAGGCTGTGGAGGGGCTCTGGGTGGGCAGCTTGGTTCAGGAGCAGACCTGGTGACGTGGGCTCTGTCCATGTTGGGAAAGGGCTGGTGTTGAATAGTGTGCACTTGTCTCACAGGGGTTTATTTCATACTGTCCCTGATCCAGTTGTGTGGACTGAATATTCATTAGTGGAGAAAGTCCATCAGGTGTGCTCCTGAAGTACCTCTTCTGTGTTATTTTTTTTCTGCAGAGAAACGTAGTTTGTGTGCTAAAATGTCTTTGAGATACAAACCAGAACATGGTTTAAGTGGTGTGTCCCAGGAGATGCCCTTCTGAAGTGCCCTGACCCAAACAGAAATGTTGATGTGGGGGGCTTTTAACCAGAGCATGTAGTGAAAGGACTAGGGGTAGCAATGCTCAATGGAAAGAGAATAGGTACAGATTAGATGTAAAGTAGAAGTACTTTGGGAACTGGGGTATCACCAAGGTGTGTCACGCTTGTTTAAATCTCATTTGTCTTGAAGTGCTTTGTGAAAAGATTAGTATGAAACAATATCTTTAGTTTATTTGGTGTTGTTGGCATGATCTTTGTATATTCTTTTTGGTTTCATAGTTGTTTCCAGAAACATAATGTGTCATTTTCATGAGTTAATTATTGTAGATGTTTCTATGCTTTTTTTGTGTGTGGTAGGGAGAGCTACAGCAGCAGAACACTAGCTTGCTGCTGTTGGCAGGGACCCTCCTGTGGCCCAGCAGCTCCTTTTCTCCAATTCCCACCTTCCTGCAGCTAGGAGGAGAGCTGGAGTCTTTGTGATCTGTGCTGTTTCTCACAAATATGTAAATCCAGAGTCTAATCAGAATATGACTTCCTCGGGTGCTTTTGAAAGCCCTGTGGATGCAGCGGTAGGATACTCATCTCTACTTTTGGAGCAGATGTGGCCTTGCTGAAGTAGGATGCATTCTTCTGACTCAACCATCTTCCTGAGAAATCACATCAAATCCTTGAAGAGAAGGGTGCAGCTGTATTGTGGCACGACATGGGACTATAGACTTTCCAAGTGAAGTGCTCTGAGGATAATGACATGGAGTCAAGTCTTGTTTACTATTCAAGGTGTCTTTTTCAGATATGTTGGACTGAGGTGTATGAGAGATACAGAAAGATTTTAGCTTTATCTACATCTGTGAATACTCTCTGCAGAGCCCTCATGAAGTGCAAGGAAACTGGGACCAGTTCAGGGTCAGCAAGAATAAAAGCTGTAGCTTGGGATCATGTCAGGTGTCGCTTTTGACTCCTGAAGGCATGCTTACAAAATGGGCAAAATGTTTCTGTCCTCAGCCATAGATCTGTCTGGTCCCACTATTCATGCTCCTGTGAAAGTCATGGCAAAGTAAAAGAGAAAGGAAAATGTCTTCACTGTGAGAGGGAGTAAGATTAGTTTGCAAATAGAAAGGTCAAAATACCTGTCTGACAGCAAGGCAGTCCTACTGTCAAACAGCAGGAAATTGGTGGGGTCTGGTTATGGGTTATCCCTGAACCCCACAGGGATTATGCCTTAACTCTATTTGACATACTAATCTTTCCTGCTAACCTGGAAGATGCTAATTACACATTTGTGCCTGAAGATTTATTACAACTCGTTTACTGAGGACAATCCAAAATGTCTTTTAGAGGGCAGGAAGGGGAATAAAAAACCCCTACCTTGTCGTGAGTGGTCTGTGTTTGACTCTAACGTCGTTCATGATAGTGCTGAACGTTTGGGTGCATCAGCAAGTTTGTCCACATGCTGGTTTTATGCAAGTGTTACGGTCTGACAACTATGAATCAGCCGCTCGGCTCCTGATTTGCGTCAATCAGACCACATTTAAGAGAGGCTTTGTTCGAAGTTTGGAACACAAGACCACAGCAAGTGTGTGAGTGACTGCTTTGAGCAGATTGTTTTAAAACTGGGATCGATGGTCCAAACACATGCTCTGGGGAGAGAGCCTGTAGTTTAAGTGGGAAATGAGAAGTTGCTGTTCTTTTACTTCTGGTCCCCTAGACCTCCCTCTCATTGGTATACTGTTATCACTGAACTCCGGTGTAGAGGTTTGGGCTTGTGTTTGAGAGCCTGATCTATGCAGGTTTCTTTGTGTAAGCATGAGCATTGTTCCCAGGGTTGCTCTGATGAATGTTCTTATGTAAAGGGATGCAGACTGGTCTTTGCATTTAATTGTTTGTTGTTTGCTTTTTAAATAAGAACATCAAATCAAATTCAACTCGTTACAGAATCATCTCTCCATATCTCCAAACGTGGGAGTTCTCTCTTGCAGAATACTTTTAGACAGCAAGTGTGTACTTTCTGACCTAGAAACTGTGACTGCATCGGGATCGCGAGCCAGGCAATGTCAGTGCCGAAATGGAGCTCCCACCTCGAAGCAGATCGCAAGCCCAGAAATAAATCCCTTTGGCAAGCTCAGCTTTGGGGTGGGACACGACTTCATACTACTGATATGCAGAAAGTCTTTTGGAGTGGTGTTACAGAAAAAGCAGCAACTCCAAAACCCACAGCAGTATCTTCTGCCCTTTACTTAAAATTGCTCTTACCTAGCTAGAGATCTGTAAAATAGTTACAGAGTTGCTTCGGGAAACACTCTGAGGTGTTATTTGTTCCCTTTGGAAGCCCTCTTGGTGAAGGTTTGCATAGCAGTTAAGCAAACTGTAAGGTGTATGCAAGGTCCACTGTAAATCCTTTTTATTTATTTTTTCCCACCTCAGTATTCTCCTTTCACTTTAAGGTGAGAGTGACTGCATTTCATCCTTTTATCTCTCCCCTCAGCTTTCAAGACCCATATCTGAGGTCCTGCCTAGCTCTGATGTTCCTGTTCCAAGAATGCTCTGCTTTCCCTTGTCCTAAACCCACCCTTGACCTAGTTCTTTCTCAAACCTCTTCCATGCTTCTTCCTCTCTTCATGCTTTCAGCTCATTGAAGTCTCTTCTCCTTCCCATTCCCCTCTGGCATTAGGCCTTGTGCTCATCAAAACATTGATCTCATCAGCTGTAGACTTGCCAGAATAACAAGGCCACTCCTCTCCCAAAGACTTCTTGCTTCTCTCTCTTGCAAACACAGAAACTTCGTTTTGTTGTTGTCTGCTTTTTTCATTGGACTTGCCCTTGCTATTTTTCAGACTGGAATTAGAGGATTAATTCCTACTTTCCTGATGACAGTCATGGAAATGAGCTATCTCTAAGTGTCAGGATGCTGATCCTTATCTCAATCAGTTCCCAAAGAAGGTAATAAAATAGCTATATGAATAAATTGCTGTAGCAGATGCAGCACATGGGCATATGGCAGTTTATTAATTTCTCATGTTCTGCCCAACTTTGGAAATATATCAATAATAAATATCAATAAATGTTGATAAAACACTAGAGAGCATGTAGGTATTGGGTTTTTTTTTGTTTGATTGGGGTTTTTTTTGTCTGTTTGCCTACCCATATTTCCCATCTGTGGATTCTCTGTAAATTTTGGCTGGTTTTAACTGTTTTAACTGTCCAGTTTTGGGACAACTGGAGTATTTCCCTGTGGAAATAAACAATAACAGGCCTGCTTGCCTCTTTCTCCAAACTTGAGGATGTCATTGCTAGCTAGTTTCAATCCTCACAGGCAGTCTAATAAGGAGGTAGCATTTCTGTCAGTTCATTACATCATGTATTTGCAGTATGGTAGGTCATACCACCTATGAAAGTACTTGGAGAGAAAGAAATCAGTCTTCCTGAATCTTGCAAAGAACCCTCATATGCCCAGCTGTTAGCAATTTTTTCCTTACACAAATCATTTTTTGGAGTTGTTAAAATGGTCACACCCATGCTGTTCCATCTCTCTATAATGGTTAACATGATAGACTCTTTTGGGGGGTTGGACTAGATAAAGTTTAAAGCTCCGTTCCAACCCAAAGCATTCCATGATTCTAGTCCACATTAAGTGTGGTGGCAGAGGAATGTTTCATGCATTTGCTAATGCTTTTGTATTATTTGACTAAGAAACTTGCTATTCTTGATATATTACTAACAAAACAGAAGTAGCATGGTTGAAGATCCTGGTCATACTACTCTGTCTGTACATACACTGATGTAGTAATGGCAGAGCTACGGTGTGGACAGTGTTGGTGCTTAAGAGGGTGCTGTGGTCCAGGTTCTTGTTTCCTCTGCAATGTTACAGCTACTTAGATTCATATAGGAAAGGCAGATGCAAAATGGATAAAGTTAAAAAAAATAGTGGGGAAAAAACCCCCACACCTAAAATTTCTTTTGAAAGTGGGGTCCTGTTTGAAATCTTGCATTGAACCCTCTTTTGATTAAGGATGTCAGACAAATGTGTATTTGAATGCTATATTTTCTTTTTGATATTTTAAGTGACAATATCCTGTTTCCATATGCTTAAGGAGGACAGCTTTAAGAAGGGACCTGTTCTGTTTCTGTAGTTTATCATAGATAACCACATACAGACGTAGGTTTTATGTAAGGAAAGAGAAGGTGTTTGCAAGTTCCAGTGTTAGTTCCACAGTGATCTTTAGGGAGATACCCTTAGGCAATCTGGCTTTTCTTGTAGATAGATGTGTGGGGTTTGAGAGAGCAGAAAAGGCAGCTGGAGTCAAGTGGTTCCCTAGAGCAGAAATTCTCCTCTGGTTTGTGGCGTATTTGACAAATTCCAGGTGTTTAATGAAGTACATATGCGGGTTCCTAGCACCTTCTGACTCTGTGTCTTGCAGGTCTTCAGTGTCTGAGCACTTGCTAGCTGAGAAGTGGCTGCTTAATCTCTGGTGCTCTCACAGGTAATTGGCCACCTAACCCTGCTTTGCAAGCTAACAAAACCCCTAAGAGCAGAGTCTTAAGCAAAGTGTAGTTGGTGATATGCCTAGACTGATGCTGCTGTTAGGAGAGCAGAAGAAGGTACTGAAATTGTAAAGATCAACGGCCACCAGCTGCAGTAAGTTGTTTTTAAGCACCTTTTGAACTTTGATTTATGAACAACTGCATTTCGAAATTAGGAAATGGCTGCACTTAAGGCTAATGAGTGAGTAAAGGGCAGCTTATTACGAAAGGCTTTGAAGAAACCGACACTGTTCTTGGACTTACAAAAGGAGGACTTACAAAACAAGCATAGAACTGAGCTGGGTTTTTAAGGCTGCATATGACCAGTTCAGTGGTCTGTCTCCAAATGTCTTTTACCCATGCAAGCTTGGAGACGTTTAATAATGTAGTTCTTTACCTGTGGCTGCTTTATGATGAAGAGTATTTCTAAATTGGGCAAATGGTAGGTGGCACTGGACACCACTGATCCCCTCCTGAGCATGTTTCAGTATCTTCTTTACACCACAGTGTCAGTGTGACATGAGATGTGTGGCTAGTGGTGCCTTCTCATCTGGAGGAGAGAGCTGGGCTGCTTGGTCATATGGGTGATACTTCATTATGGCAGTGAGTTTGTCCAGCTTGCAGTTGTGCTCCATTGCCACTGCAGGCTACAGTAGTAACACTGCCGCCTCCAAAAATCATCAGGGGTGGCTGCTAGAGCAGGCTCTTGAACAGTCCTGCTAAAAGGCCTTCTGGAGGAGAGCTGCTTGGCCCAAATGTCTACTCAAGGCAAGTCCAGGGTGGGGGAAGAGAGAAGGTCTTTCATAAAAGATCTTGCCCTCTTTGCCTAAAGCTCACCATCCAAGTGGGACATATTTCAAGTTTGCTTTGCTTTTGTGATAGCTCGCAGCCTGGGAGATGGGAGAGGCAGAAAGCGTGCCAAGGAGGAGATAGGCCTTCCTGAGAAGACCAAAATGCATGAGGAAAGCAGCTGTCAGTCAAACCGTGCTTAATACTGTCACCTTATTTGTGCTTTGTCTCCTTTCCTAACTTGATCCTGATCAAGCTGAAAATGTTGGAGGGGAAATACTTTATCTATCCTAAACTAAATAAAAGCTTTTGGTAGTAATTTAGTGCAATTTGAAATTAAATCTTTCTATTAGCTTGACTTAAGTGGAAATTGTTAAGTACCCTGAATGCTGTCATTCTGTAACCCAAGATGGCAGTCTAAGGTTTTTTGGAATATTTTTGGTCTTTTCCACCAGCTTTCTGAGTCCTTGAGTTGCTGCTGAACTTCATGAAGTTCTTCACAATGAAAAATCTTCCTCTAACACGCACGCGCACACACACACACATACATATATATATATTAAAAAAACCCTCTTTATAAGTAACACTTCTGATTGAAACTGTCAATATTAACACAAAATGTGTAGGCCAGTGTGTTCTGTTTTGTGCTAGTTTTGTGAAAGACGTTTAATTTCGTTAGATAACTACTTACATTTCCAAAACCTTTATGCTTCAGCAGTATCACAGCTGAAATGCTTTCAGAGTGCAGTCTTGAGCCTGGCTCTTTGGTCTCCATGGGGGTTATGCAGGCAGAAACTGGTGGAAGGCATACCTACATGTACATGAACTTCCCAGCTGGAATTTTGACTTTAGGTGGAAGTGCTTTGTTTTTAGGTAAAGTCTGTAGAGGGTTGGTCCTTTCAAAGTCTAAATTTACCCTTGGTTAACTTCTTATCTGTTAGTACATCAAAATATGGCCCTTATTTTGTAATATTGTGGGGGTTTGTTTATTTAATCTGCTGCTTGCTGGTCTGGTTAACTGTATGTCTGCAGGAACAGTGGCTGTGCTTATACCAGAAAGCTAGTGCAGAGGAAAGAGTGATATGCAGGAGCAAGATGGAGAAGGAAATACACCAGAAGGCAGTGCTACCGTTCAGTCAGACCTGGACCCACCCAAGAGGTGGATGGAGAGAAACCTAGTTCAACAAGAACTAGAGTCCTGCAACTAGGGAGGAATAGCCCCATGCACCACTATAAGTTAGGGGTTGACCTGCAGAGATGGATTCTCTCTCTCTCTTTCTCTGTGGAAGGACCTGGGACTCCTGGTGTATAAGAAGTTAGCCATGAGCCAGCAATGTGTCCTTTTGGCCAAGAAGGCCAGTAGTATCCTGGGGTGCATTAAGAAGAGTGTGGCTAGCAGGTCAAGAGAGGTTCTCTTCCTCTACTCTGCCTTAGTGAAACCACATACATAGTACTGTGTCCAGTTCAGGGCTCCCCAGTTCAAGAGGGACAGGGATATACTAGAGAGAATCCAGTGGAGGGCTACAATGATGATTAGGGGACTGGAGCATCTCTCCTACTAGGGAAGTCTGAGAGACCTGGGGCTGTTTAGCCTGGAGAAGAGAAGACTGAGAGGGGATCTTAGCAGTGCTTATCAATATCTAAAGGGTGGGTCTCAAAAATATGAGACTTTTTCAGTGGTGCCTAGCAAGAGGACAAGGGGCAATGGGCACAAAGTAGAACATCTGGATGTTAGGAAAAACCTCTTTACTGTTAGTTTGAGAGAGCAGTGGAACAGGCTGCCCAGAGGGGAAGTACTGGTGGTAAGGCCAGTCATGTAGCCCCTGAGGTTTCTGCTCTGGTGCCCTGAGCTCCACATAAGCCTTACATGTTGGTGTGCAGTACCCTTAGCTGAAGGAGCTGACTCTCCCTTGAAGGAGAGGAGAGGAGGTTATATCTTGGTATCTTGGTGGCTGTGGCCCTGTGGTAGAAAGTGTTTGCAATATGTTCTCTCTCAATCTTCCTTGAATTATTTTGGGTTTGATATTAGTCAATGACAGAAAAACCTTGCTCTGAACCTTACTAGGAACTTGAGTTTTCCTTTTTAAGCTTAGGCATTGCCAAACTCCAGGGTTAGCATCTTTTTTTATTCAGTTCCTACCCACATCCACATGCTTCCCCTATTCGTTCTTATGGCGGTCATCATCTGGTGGAACACTTGGTGACAAAAATAACAGAAACTTAACTCTATTCCACGCCGCTCATTGCTCTAAAAGCCTGAGTTTAAAACCCTCCCTGCTGCTTTTCCCTTGTTCTGCTGCGTTAGTTTTCGAAGTACATCTTTCTCTCCATGGCAAACGTGCATGCATGGCTGTGAATTTGTCAGTTGGATTGTATATATTCTGTTTTTAATTTTGGATTAGTCTTAAGTAGTTGCATCTTGGATTATGCTCCTGCATGTATATTACAGCAGCACTGTCTCAGGCATATGCATTGTTTTATGTTTGCAGCAGGGCAGTCTCACGTGGCAGGTGTGTTGTGCTGTGTGGAGGAGCCGCTGTTGGGTGCTGCCTGGCAGTATGGACATAAACACTCAGCCCTTAAGAGGGAACACTCCTACACTGCAGATAAACAAGAGCCCTATTGATCTGTGTTTCTAAACTGCATGTTCAAAGTCCTTTTTGATGACTTTTGTATGTAGGATCTGCTTTTGAGGACAGGCAATAATTTTATGTGCATAATAAACCCTACTGTATGGCAAGGGATGGCTCCCTTTTCTAAGGGTGCCCACAAGAGCAAAAGTAGCTTTGCCTTACATGGTTTTCATAATCATTTGATGTGTGTTTAGGGAACCTGGCACAAGGTGCTGCCAGCGTAGCAGGAGCAGACTGACTGCCTTTCCCTGAGGTGAGGGCTGGCTGAGATTCTCACCTCAGTGAGCAACCAAATCTATGCCTGAAGAAGTCTCTATTTCCACTTCTTCCCCACTGTCCAAAATCCAAACTGACTTGCAATATTGACTCTCTTTGCTGTGTACTCACTCACTGGTGCACCCTGCATAGGAAGAAGTGAGTCTGGATGGAGTTGTGTGTAAGGCTTATATGTAAGTCTGGAGAGGCTCTGTTCTGAAGACTCCTGTTCATGTGCCCCCTGGTGTTTGCTTTCTCCTTCCGCACCTAGCTCAGGCAAAATTCAGGGCTGCTCACTTCTGGCACTTTTGGACGTGGAGGTGCCTGTGTGGGTCATAGCTGCCCTCAATGGTTACACAAAAGGAAACCACAAGATTTTTCTATCTTTCATTGATCCCAAGATGCTACTGAAGGATTTCCGATGCAGCAGTTCAGCTCTCTCCCTCACTAAAGCTGCCCATGGCTCCAGGTTTCAGGTGTCCTCCCTTGGCTCCAGGATGAAGCTGCAGACACAGACTGTGACTTATGGTACTGAAGTAGGAGTTAGCCCTCTGAAGTTGCTCTTAGCTAGGAATGATCATGATTTGTTTCAGTGCAAATTAAATGAATCAAGGAAAGACCAGGCTGGCAGGCCCTTCCTGAGGACAGCAAGTGCCTTGAGAACCCACCATATCATCTGCTAGCAGTGCTAACTTGTGGTCTGAACTGCATTTTAATGAGTCTTTTGCCTGTGACTAGGATGCAGAACCTATTCCTTCCTGACTTGCTGGCAATCAGGAGTGTATTCATGCTTCTAATAGATACTTCTTGCAAACATCAGTGCAGGTCCTGACTTGATGTCTGACAGCATGTGTCTCTCAGGGCTTGTTGTGGGCTTCAGGTGAAAGGATTTGTGGTGTTGTTTACTCCTTCAGGTGAAATCTGAGTTTGTGTTATTTAAACATTCTCTGCCCTGCTGCTCCTTGTGTTTCCAACAGGTAGCACTCCAAACCAAACCAAACAAGCCACCCCAAATCCTCCTGTCTTCTAAAGCTCACTCAAAGCATGTGGGTGAGTCATTTAAATGGCTGAAACTGTCCAGTCACCTGTATGTTTTGTAAATACCAAATGAGGCACAGAACTGTGTACTTGCTGTTCAGTGTCTTTATATTCCAAGCATGTAGCAAAAAGTGGGCACATGTGTGGCATTCCTAATACTTTGTAAAAGGTTTTGTCCTGAGTCAGTGGGAGATGGGAGTTTTTCCAAGATATTCTGGGAAAAAAAGTATGAATTATGATTTACTATTTATATTACAATGCAAACTCTGCAGACTTTCTGCAGGAGACTAACAGCCATGTAACTTTTGGAAATCTCACTGGCTCTATATGATTTCACAGCTTACATCTATGGGTCAGCACCTTCATTCTAGGCCATACACATTGCAACATATGAGATGCCCTTAACCAGAGGGAGTACAAGCAAGCAAATATTTTTGGGGTGTTTTTAGCTCTTCCAAATACTTCTATGAGTTAAGTCTAGAGTGATGTAGACCAGTGTTTGGGTTTTGTTTATTTTTATTCTCTAGGCATACCAGAATGACTTTTCCTTGCTTATGGAGAGCACCGTGTGTTTTCCTTAGTTGCTCTCTGCAAGGCTGAGCACAAGTGACTGAGCTTCAGTGCTGAGGTGTCACCTCTCCAGTGGTGATTCATGCCCAGCTGCTGTGGGGCAGCCTGTTTGGGGCCTTCTGGCTAGGGATTAATGAGTAGCTACAGGCACCAGCTTCTTCCCACACATCTCTTTGGAGCTCTAGTTAGCCACAGATGATTTAATATGATCTTTGTGGTGGTAATCACAATCTTAGAATAAGTAAAATAACTTTGCTGCCCATTGATAGTATGTTGAGGTGAAAAAATCAGCCATCCTTTAAAGACTTAAGAGTGCTTATTCATCTTCCTTGAGTTCTTTTCAGAACATGTCACTCAGATTGTGAGAACTGTGCATACGGCATGTGTTGAACTGCCAAGAAAACACCCAAACCCTGTCTTGATGCTTGGTTTTGGAAGGGTAGGGGACTGTAGTACCAACTGGTACCTGAATCGTCACTCTTCTGGTATGGCAAAGCTCTGCTGATGTCTCTCACTTCTTCAGCTGCTTTGCCTAAAGCTTCTAGATACTGTAAACTCTATCTTTCACAAGTGGAACTTTCAAAGACATGCTGAAAGCAAGCTGCCCATTAGCCCCAAGCATGACTATCAAAGTGGTTTCTCACCTGTTGTGTCTCTCTTTCCTATGTCTTTGCACTTTTCTAATCATCCTGTGCTGCCTGTCTTCCTTGTAGTGATTCCCCATGTCCTGTGAACTCTCTCTTTTGCAGTCAGCTATTAGTTTCGTGTTGTTCTGCTGGATTTTCATGGCTGATGGTAATCAACAGATTTTATCAATGGAGGAGAGGATGCTTAGGAGTAGTAGTTTAGGAGAGAACATGCTAAAACCAGAGGCAAGTGCTTCTGATGTGTGTCATTCATGCACACTTTGTGTTTTTTGTGTCTGTGCAGTGTACAGTGCTGAAAATACCAGTGGGTAATTTAATATAAAATATTTTAAATCTCACCAATTCATTACACCTTGCAGAGGAATTTGTTTTGAGGAAGAAATATTTTGAGCATTTTGTAGGTGTGTGATAGATTTGCAGAGTGGCAAACTTAGAGAGTGAAGTGGCAGGTCTGGGGTAGGGAATCTGTGGAGAAGATGCTTGGGGGATGCTGCCATTCCTTGAACTTAGCCCATCTCTTCCCCTGTGTGCTCTTGTTTTTTTGATGATCAACATGTTAAAAAATAAAATAAATAAGAGGTTAATTTGTAAGATGAGCGATCAAGAGAGTTTGTTTTTTGCTCCTGATAACTCTTTCATGCCATAATATTAATGCTGATGTGTTGCAGCTTCTGTTCTGAGGGCAGCTGCTGGACGGGTGCAGAGTGCGTGATTCTTCAGCATGCTGCATAGAGCAAAGCAACAACATTCCATGTGTGCCAATGTAGGATGTCCTGGAAGCTTTGCTCAAGGTGATTTGAGCATCTATATAACAGCAAAGGAAAGCTGTGCAACGAGGAGGGCAAAACATCTGTATTATAACATGCCAAAGACAGCATCCTCACGTCGGCATCCTTTGATTGGAACATGCTGCAGGAGCCACCTCCTTGACATGCTGGCATCTCTTATTGGGAAAAGATTTTAGCTTATATATGTGGTTGGATTTTACTGGTTAAGCGATTGATAACAAAGAGTATATAAGCAGCCACTCTGAGCAATACTAATCATAGAACGGTTCAGGCTGGAAGGGACCTCCAAAGGTTATCTAGTCCGACCTCCCTGCAGTCAGCGGGGACATCCCCAACTTGACCAGCTTGACCAGGGCCTTGTTGAGCCTCACCTTGAGCATCTCCAGGGAAGAGGCCTCAACCACCTCCCTGGGCAACCTGTTCCAGTTATCTTGGGTTAGGGTCTTTGGTTAGGACTTCAGTTAGGGTTTCAGTTAGGGCTTTGGTGTAGGGATCCTGTGAGGGATACACTTGGGACTTCTGTTTGCTGCTTTGTCTGTTAAGGGCTTCTGGGATTTCATCTGTAAGTGGGACTCGGAGACTCTGTAATGCTGGGGATTCTACAATGCAGCAATAAAGGACTTATGAGATTCTCTGCTCTCTGCATTTCTGGAATCTCATTGCTATATGGCAGCAGGGTCCGTGCCTTTGTTCGTCAACCAATGGCCCCTGAAGCAGGGTGAAGAACAATACTGATGATGCCTTCTGTTCTGTGTTCTTGGTAACACTTTGGGTTGTGAGTGCTTTACAGCATTAAAGAGAATTTAGGACTAAGGAGGCCTGATTTTTGGTGATGCTTTGAATAGCCCAGCCCAAAGATACTGTGCATCCAAGAAGGATAATAATTTTCCAGGAGCTGATCATCCTTATCCAAGAGCATCATTCTGCACTCCTCTGCAACTGGATATGGTCACACAGGGTGGTAGTTCTGATAAATTTAATGTTTTGGGGTCTGAGTGTGTATTACAAGTAGTTGATGCTTTAGGAAAAGCATACGTGCTGCCTCCTTGGGCTTGATGGTGGGGGTAAAGGTTTGCTCCCAACGAGAGGCTCCCCCAGCCTGAGAACACACTAACTCAATGTGGTCCTGAAGTAGCTGAATGGAAGGTATCTGCTTATGTCAGGTATGCAATGAAAATAAGTGTGACATTTGCAGCACAAAGGAAAAGGAGAAGCATGAGGCTGGCTACATGGTGGGATGCTTTTGGAAGTTCGTGCCTGGTTTTGCTTCACTTGGAAATAATTTTTTTTAATTTTTTTTCTTCTGCATTCTTCATTTGGAGCATTGTTTGTGCTACCCTTGAACATTAACTGCCAAAGCATCTTCACTTTGTGTGGGCAGCAGTGGAAGTCTGTTTTCCATCTTTGGAAGATTCCAGCTAGTTAGGTTGCTTTTGTCGTTCAATTTTCTCTTGTTTACCAGGGTATTAGGAAGCTGGAATCCAAGCAGTGTGTGTTTTTGCCCTAGGAAAAATCAGTAGTCCAGTTCCCATTCTAGAAATTCCTCTCAGTTCATTTTTCTGGGTAACAAAGCTCCAAAAGATTTTGAGTGCTGTAAATGTAAATCTGAAAAGGTCAAACTTCATGTGTGCCAGAGTCAGGAGTACAGGATGACAACAATGCAGGGGCACAGATGAATTCTAAATTGTGGACTGAGAATAATGTGTTCAGAGAAAACTGCCAAAGTATATGCCTTGGGTATTGAGAAGGATTTCGAAGTAAAGCAGTGAGGATTTCTTTTGCATTACTTGGTGACTTCTTAACATATAGCAGAGAGGGATCAAAATACGAGATTTGCGTCTGGGAAAGGATAGGAGTTGCAGAAACTGAGGTTGTTCTCTGCTTCCGCTTCCTTTACAGGCTCTCAGTGGCAGAGCAGTGCCTGGGGAAGCAGCACAGCAAGGGCTCTCCCTCTTGGCCAAAGTTGTGTTGAATGCACCAGTTTGAGTATGGGTTGATGCAGAGATTGCAGCTGAGATATTTTTCTGTCCTACAGGTCTGTTCATGTGTGAGTGTGCTGGTTTTGTGCTGAAAGCCTGTCCAAAGTCTTCAGTTTAGATTAAATCTTTCTTGTACAGTACTGCAGTCACAGAGGAATTGGTCTTGATGCATTTGCCACTGAAGAAGTGAAAAAGCATACCCAGTGCAGAGAGAATCTCATCTAGAGTAACAGAATTTACAAATGTCAAGTGTTTTCAGCTGCTCCTTTGCATGTGGTGTACAAAGGATGAAAATTCTTGCTAGCTGGGTGTTCGGCATGTTGAAATGTGGGCCAGAATTGATTTTTCAGGGAGGCGATTGATGTGCACTGCGGGTTTGATGGGGCTGTTGCTGCAGCACTGCCTCTGGATGCTGTTGCTACAGCAAAAGGTAGAATGGAGAGATGAACCAGTCTGGGTTCTCTATCACTGGCTGGAGGACAGGAAAACAAAAGTAGCTGTCGATATAAACCACTGGAAAATGTAGCTGACGCTGATGGAGGCATTTGTCATTTAGCAAAGCATGAACTGCTGGGGTTTTCTGCTTTAAATAATGTGCAGATAGGATAATATGTTCTGGGTAATAATGTGCACTGGTTATAGGAAATGAGAAACTGAAAATATGGATGTTTTTGTAGCTGTGAATGCCTTGGAGCATGGGAAACCCTGGCAGACTCCTCTTCCTCTTCCTCTATCAATACCGGTCCACTTAGCCACTACCGGCATCATCATCCTGAGATCCCACCCTGCTGTTATCTTGAAGTGATTTGGCACAAGGAGAAAACATCATACTTAACAGTCTTTAAATCATTTCAGGGCTAGAAATGAAGAGTTGAAAGATGCTGGGGAGTGCTGTATGCTGCCATGTGCCATGACTCCCAGGAGGAGGCTGGTGCCTTTCCAGACAATGGACTTGAGAAGCTGGCTGCATGCAGTAGCTCCTGAGCTGGGCTTCAGGTTCCTCTGACTTCACTTTTTTTCATATGTGGGCTGGGTTTGGGCTGTTCATCTGTATTTGGTGCCAGTCTCAACCATTTCTTGTGCAGGCTGTGCAGTGCACAAAATTTACGTTGCTTTTAGGGTGCAGGGAGAGGTGGTTCTGATGGATGACCAGTGTCACCAGTAAACAGGGAAGGTAATTTTGTGATGAGAAACCAGAAACTTGCCATGTAAAGGAAACTGCCAATTTACTTTTGCTCTTTCTCACCCTGAAAGAGGGAAGGATAAAGCTTACAGAAGAGTATTTCTAGCTGAGACATCTCCAAATAAATTCAGGTCCTTTTTATACCATTTTAAGTTTTTCTCCCCATTTTTGATATGTAGTGTGTATAATGAACAGGCTTTTACTTTCTGTTCCTGTAAACTAATGGAATTAGTTATTGTATTAGGATAATAATTGTATATGTACAAGCATCTAATCGATACATATGCATGCTTTCATGTAAATGTGTTAATTGGTGTGACAACATTGTTTTCTTTATATAATCCATCTATGTTACGATCTTCGGCAGATATAATACAGATTTAGAAAGGCATTATGAAAGAAAATGCATTCCTGTTAAATTTGTTTAAAGAGATAAAGCTTTCCAAGGCCCATTATGCATTAAACAAAAATATTCTTTGGAGCTATTAGCTCATAACTCCAGGCAGCACATGTCTCCTCTCCAGAGAGTCCTAGTTATGAAAGCAGCATCGCTTGCGAGAGAGAAAATCACTGACTTGAAAAAGACTGGGTTATTTTGTCCAATCTGCCCTAGTTCAGAGCCTTTTCATCTTTGTGGCTGTTTAGCAGATCCAGAAGCATAACCCAGAGACTCATATCTGTGTTTTTTTTGCTGAAGAAAATATCTCACCAGCATGGAAGAGGAGTGAGCACCCAATACATGGCATGAGCATCTCTGGTTGCATCAGCATGGGGTTTCTGGATGCTTTTGTAACACATCCCAACTAATAATTTCCTGATTTCAAGCTGCCATCTTCCCTTCTCCCCCAAGAAGTCTTGAATCTGTTTTGTGACTTTCCTCATTGTATGTGTAAAATTACACTCTGGCAATTTCGATGTCCATAGATACAGCTTCCACGTGGATCAGAGCAGTGGGATGGCCCCTTCCATGCAGTGCCATGTCCACTACATTGGCAATGAAGGCCCCAGACCACTGCAGTGCTGGGAATAGGTTATTGCATGTCCATGTCTGCCTTGCTGCACAGAAGGTGGTCATTTTGTTTTCTTCATTCTCCCATTTTCACCCATCTTTTCCCAAAACTTTCCCTTTCCATGGGGAGAAAGGACCCCTCAGCTGGGAGAAGCTCTAATGGCTTTTCAGTAGGTGCTGCTTGGCTTTCAGTTGGGGTACATGGAAAGCTGTAGTAGGCATGACTTCAAGATGGGTTGGACGCGATGATCTTGAAGGTCTCTTCCAACCTGGTGTATTGTATTGTATTGTAAGATAAGAAATAGTAAATAATTAACTTCAGATTAAAAAAAAACCCAAACAACAAACCCAAAACAACAACAAAACCCCCTAGAATCCTTCATTCCCACCCCCCCATCACTTCTAGGTAAATGGTGCCTTAAGGAGTGTCTTAAGCAGTAAAGGTAAGTATCTCAATTTGCAGTTTTCTACTTCATAGAATGGCTTAGGTTAGAAGGGACCATAGAGATCATGTATTCCAACCTCCATGCCGTAGATGGGGACACCTCTCAACTAGACTTAGTTGCTTGAGGATTTGTCCAAGCTTGCTTTGAACACCTCCGGTGGGGGGGCATCCACAGCCACTCGGGGCAGCCTATTCCAGAGTCTCACTACCTTCGTACTGAAGAACTGCTTCCTAAGATCCAGTATAAACCTGCGCTCCTTCAGCTTAACACCATTCCCACCTGACCTATTGCAAGACAGCCTTATGAAGAGTCCCTCTCCAGCTTTCCTGTAGGATCCCTTCAGGTACTGGATGGCAGCTATAAGGTCCTTGCAGATTCTTCTCTTCTCTAGGCTGAATGACCCCAGCTCCCTCAGCCTGTCCTCACAGCAGAGGTGCTCCAGCCTTTGAATCATCCTTGTGTCCCTCCTCGGGACTTGCTCCAACAGTGATCAAACAGAAACCAACATTCCAAAACAAAAGTGACTTAAAAAAAAAAGAGAGAAGCCTTGACTTATTTATCCTCATCCCCCCCCCCCGCAATATCTTTTGATTACTAACAAGGATGACGCTTCTTGGCATTGCCGTTCTTATAAGTTGGCTTATTGTGCTGCTCGCAACTCTCGGCCTTTGTTTTATTTAGCTGTGGTTTTTAATTTCCTGCTTGTGGCAGGGTGCATGTTTGTCAAACGCTCTGCAGCTCAGATCGTGTGGCTTGCGCCTTTCCGCTAGCAGCCCCTGGGTTGTGGCGGCGTTTCGCTGTGCAGACGGGCGGGTGTGTGAGTTGACAGCACGTGGCTATATTCGGTACAACCTGCAGCAGCACCTGTCAGCTCCTGTGCAACTTTGAGCCTGCTGTTTGCAGTGGTCATAAATCAGTGTTTGGTTTTGTTTGAACTTGGGAGGGAGCTTTTTAATCAAAACCATGGCCTTGCTAATGCCTTCTTGTTGTAGGGTTAATTCGATTCTGAAACGGAGGTGTTAATTTAATTTTGGAATGCGGTTGATTTATTTAGAGGAAAGAAGAGTGTGGGGAATTTATTTAGAGGAGAGAAGAGTGTGGGGAATTTATTTATTTATTTATTTAGAGGAGAGAAGAGTGTGGAGAATTCATTTATTTAGAGGAGAGAAGAGTGTGGGGTTCGTGGAGTTCTGTGAAGACCCTTAAGACAATGGCACGCAGAGTGTTGGGACACTGTAGCTCATAACTTAGACTTTAAGAACTGATAATGGAAACTCCGCTGGTTTTCCAACACTTTTTTGTTGTTGTTGCCTGATGTTTACATGATTCACAGTATGTTGCTTGCAGTTCATTCTGCATAGGTTCTTTGGTTGTGAAGGTCGAATCTGGCAGCTATGTTGGAACAAGCTGAGTGATGTCTTTGGCTGGGAGGGGGTATGAGAGTTTAAAGAGTGCAGCAAACCTTCTGCCCCCTGCAATATTTGAAGATCTCTACAGAATATTCTTTTATATGTTTTTTCCTTTTGTAACATACAAAAATGTTTCATCATACAGTCATCTGATTCTGCATTCAGAGAAATCCTCATGGATTTCAGACCTCACCTAGGTGTTAAAACTCCTGAGATTTCTTCTTGTGCATTATCGCTGTCTCTGGACGGCCTTCATGCACTGTGTGCATCTAGGTGGCCACAGCATTATGTGGATGTGGTGTGTGGGGTGGCTTTTGGTGTGTTTTAATTCTCTCTGGGGAATGCATATTGCAGATAAAAGCTCACATACCCTAAAGGAATGGATAAGTAATATTCATTAATGTGCCTTTTCATTTATTTTGTCCTGTTTGCCAAGGAAACTTCAACATGGAGTTGTCAATTACTTTTGGTGTATTTGATTGTTAAGGTGCCTTTGTTGTTTGAGTCTGATCAGCACCATTAAGCCTGAGTCTAAGCATTTTGCAAGTTGCTTGCAGTTAAAGTTCAAGTCTCTGCTGGTAGGGTAAGGCATAGAGACTTGTGCATAATTTTATGGAAGAAGCCTGGCAGAGCAGGCAAGCATTTTGGCTGTGTTAAGCCAGCCACTGAGCAAAATTAATCTTAAGGTAAAAGGGAAGGAGGATGGTGGACAAAATACGTGAAGCCCAGTGTTTTGGAGTGGCCCAGTGGTATGATGGATTAATTTCTCTTTAGCTTAGAAATGGGATGCTGCTTGACAGATGAGGGATTGACATAATTTACCTGGAAACTGACATAATTTACCTGGACCTGAGCAAAGCCTTCAACAGTGTCCTGCACTACATCCTGGTCTCCAAGCTGGTGTTTGACGGATGAAAAAGGGACAGCATTTAGAGAAGTAATAAATATTTCCCTTTCTACTCCACTCTGGTGGGACCCCACCTGGAGTACTGCATCCATCTCTGGAGCCCCTGTTACAGGAAGGATCTGGACATGCTGGAATGTGTCCAGAGCAGGGCCACGAGGATGATCAGAAGGCTGGAGCACTTCTCCTATGAGGACAGACTGAGGGAGTTGGGGCTATTCAATCTGGAGAAGAGAAGGCTCTGAGGAGACCTAATGTGTGTGAAGGGGGCCTATAGGAAAGCTGGTGAGGAACTTTTCAGGGTGTCAGGTAATGATAGGACTATGGGGAATGGAGCAAATTCAGATTCAGATTGGATGTTAGGGAGAAATTCTTCACCATGAGGGTGGTGAGACACTGGAACAGGTTGCCCCGGCAGGTGGTGGAAGCCCCATCCCTGGAGGTTTTTAAGGCCAGGCTGGATGTGGCTGTGAGCAACCTGCTGTAGTGTGAGGTGTTATGGCAGGGGGTTGGAACTAGATGATCCTTGAGGTTCCTTCCAACCATGACAATTCTATGATTAGAAATACTGGTTTCAGAATGTGCTATTTTCATGTTACTGTGTTTAATACAATTTCAAATGCTTTTGTTATAGCAAATCCATATGGCTAATATTATCTAATATTGCTATATTAGATAGACATGAAAAAACTGTTCCATTGTGGTAAAGCAATAAGAAAAATATTTGGTATTACATGAGCATTTCAGTTTGTGTTAACCTCCTATTTGCAATAGAACAGGAAAAAAAAATTGAGTGTGAGGGAGAAGCTGTTGATTGTACCTTTCTTGTGGTTTTTGTGAGGTTTTCCCCTACCAGAGCTTTTCATGGATTTCCATTGGCAGGGTGAATCAAAGCCGTTTGAGTTTAGTTGTTGGGAGCTGTCTTCTGAGTGAGTCATGGTGTCTCTCCCTGAGGTTCATACTGAAGCTGGTTTCTGTGAGCAGTTTCATGAGTCACTTTTACTTTCATCAACAACAGGAACAACTACTGACAATGTGTAAAACAGCCTGGGTTTCTCCTAGCCAGTAATAGATATCCAAAAGAGTTTTAGGTTTATGAGAAGTGCAGTAGTTTGAGGATTTTGCACCATTTGAAGTGCACACAAATGATCCCAGTGGAAACTTGTGTCTCAGCATCTGGGTCCCACAGATGTGAGCGTACTGAAATGCCTGATCTGACCAGTGGAAGAGAAAAATACAGAGAGCAGAAGGAATCATGGCAGCAGAAGAGCCTGAGTGTGATACGAAGTTAAGAGCCTAAGTTAAGCACTGGAAGCGTACAGGATGACACCCCTATAACCTCATGCACAAAGATTGGAGGTGCCTGGAGTGTCCTTCTGAGCGCAAGGCAGCATGCTGCTTGTGGCATCCTACATATGATCTCTGTGCTTTTGAGGTCTCGTGCCTTTTCAGCTTTGTAGCACTTGCTTTCCCTTGCCACCAAGATGGCTTCCTTTAATTCAGACCATTTTCTCCTATGTCCAGCTATACAGCCATCTGTTAAAATAGTGCAACCTGTTACAAGAAGAAAATCTGGAAGCAAGCTGGAGAGCCTCATTTAAGGGAGCCTGCCTTTGGGGTTGGTTATCAAACTTGGGTAGCAGCCTGGGGCTTGCATCATGAGCTGTATTCACCCTGAAGGTCAGGTAGTCAGCAGCTTTCTTGGGCATCAGTGGTTGTGAGGTGGTAGAAGTTGTGCTTTGCCTGTTGGTAAGCAAGATTTTCAGAGAAAATCTGAGTTATGGTACTTGTCTCTATTACCTGCTGAAGGGTCTTGCTCTGAGTTAATAGTACAAGGCTGGAAATGACTGCCAGATGTGTGTGCTGGTGATTAATGCAATACAAGGAAATGTTAAATACGCTATCGGAACAGAACTTCTGTGTACTGAAATCTGCCTAAAACAAAAACAAGACCCTCCATAATCCTGGAAGGATCTGCTACAGTTCTGGTGTTTGGACTCCATTGGTGAGCTGCTACCAAAATTCAAAAACTACATTAATGCCTTTGGGGTTTCTGGCTTTCTGACACGGAGCAAAAGGCCTGTTCTCACTGTCACTGTTCTCATGACAGTATAAGAAATCCTTTGCCATCCTTCTCTCATGCAAGTTCAGACAGATATACCCTTACATATCTAACTGGCTTTTGTGGTCTCCTTCCAGTCCTCTCTGTACAATGTGTGCATCATCTTTGTAACTTCAGAACAGTTGTAGTTTGAGTATTTTGAAGTAAGACAGAGTCTTTTGATGAAGGGCTCCACATTCTTATCTTTACTTAAAAATAAGCTTTCGTCTTTGGCACTTCCGGAGGTTTGGTTTACTTTGAGAGTGAAGAGCCAGCTTTGAAGTTTGGAGTATGGTCACGTTGGGCACAGCTGTTTTGCATTGCATACATCATTTTAATTGCAGTTTATTTGTGTATTTCCAGGATCATTTCAGAGTTTAACTGATGATGATGATTAAACACTTGCCCTTTACTGGGCAATGCCTTCATTGGCAGTTTTGTTTTGAGCACACTGCATTAGTGCTTTGGTAAAAGATCTTGATCTCTGGATGTTGTTTTTGGGATGCTTCATGGCAGTTTCACCATTAATTTGGTACCTAAACTGCTGGAGACTGACTTTGTTGTGAACTTTCTCCTCACCTCGAGCCTAAACTTCCCTGGATACAGTCTCAAGCTGTGCCAGGGGAAGTTTAGGCTCCAGGTGAGGAGAAAGTTCTTCACAGAGAGAGTTGTTAGCTGTTGAAATGGGCTGCCCAGGGAGGTGGTGGAGTCACCATCCCTGGAGGTGTTAAAGAGGGGATTGGATGTGGCACTTGGTGCCATGGTTTAGTAGTCCTGAGGTCTTGGGTGACAGGTTGGACTTGATGATCCTTGAGGTGTCTTCCAACCTTATTGATTCTGTGATTCTATCCCTTCACATGGTGATGATAGTGCAGCTTTTCCTTGCTGGTAGTAACTGCTTTATCTTGATGGTCTGTTTTATGACTGCATGAAAATAACTTTGAACACTACTTCCTTTTTTTTGAATTATTATTTTTAGGTGTACTTAAGATACGAGCAAAGCAAGGGAACAAAACTTGTCTTTTTTCATTCTTGAGAGAGACTTCAAGTGGGCTTAGGGTGACTTGCAGTTTAGGCTGCTAAGAAGCATGGTCAAATTGTCTCTGATCCTTAAAATGTTTGACCAAAAGGATTTTTCACTGGTGAGTAACAGATTTTCTGCTGTTACAGTGGGAGGTTTGGATGCATGCCCTCTCTGCTTTGCAATGTGAAACCTCGAGCGTGGTGTGGCTCTCTGTAGGCATCACTGCCCAGACCTGTCCTGTGTTCCAGCCAGACACCTGCGCAGTGCTGTGCCAGGAACACTATGGCCATGGCTGTGCTCTTACAGACGTGCCAGCCCTGGCTCTATTTTTTTCATGTCAGTCCCCTCTGCAGCTGCAATTAATATTTAGCTAACAGTCCTCACTGAATGGGAGGAATTGGTAAGGACCTCTGGAGATCATCTAGTCCCTCTCCCTCTGTTAAAGCAAGTTGTCATTCCCAGTTTTTATGCTCCTACTCTTTGGTTGGTTTTGCTTTCTATTGGAGGCTTTCTCAGATTTCTGAGGGTTTTTTTTCCCCTTGTTTGGGGTTTTCCTGTTTTGTAGAAGGAAGACTTGATGGATCACTCTGAAAGCTTGAAACTTGAGGCTTTATACTCTGACAGCCACCTGGGACTCAGCAGCTTCATCAAGTCCTCCTTTGCTTGCTGACAATCCTGTTTCCATGTCTCTGTATTTATTTTCCTCAACTTAGAATTCTCCCCTTTTTCCTCTGCTCTTTCCAGTTCCACCATCCACTCAAGCTGCAGCTTGTAAGGCAAGAAGGCATCTGCTTAGTACTGAAATTGTAGATGGTTCCTGTTGCCAGCAGTGTTCATGGAAGGGTCTGAACATCAGTTTCCTTTGCCTCTTTTCTCCCTGCTGTGTGCTTCATCTAGGAATTTTCCCTGGGTTAGCCTGCACTCTGAAAGTAGCAGTGTAATGGGTTGCTGAGTAATTATGATCACTTCCCTTTTCTGCTGTGGAAAGGATCAGAGCTGTGGAGACAGCCTGCCTTGGAAATAGTTTTGTGGACTACTCTTTCTTGGCTTGTATGGTAGCAAAATGCACGGCTGGGGTAAGGAAGAAAACCTGTGTCATGTAACATACAGTTTGTTCCCTCTTTAACAAGACAAGCCTTTTCCCTGCTTGCTATCTTTTTAGCTTGAACATAGTGTCCTGTGAATGTGTGGGCAGGAGCTGGAATCTTGTCTGAAGCTGTAGAAGAGCCAGGCTATCTTTCAGCTGGATTTCTTCCTGACAGTTCATTCAGCTGGAGAGAAGCAAAAATTAAACAGGTTATTGAGCCTTCTCTCCTACCTTTAAAATGTGCATCGTAGCTCTCCTCCTGCTGACAATTGCTGATAATTTCAAGGCTTTTTTCTTCAGTTGCTTCATTTTTGTATCATCAATCAGTTTTAAATTCCAGTGAAATATTAGTTTTGATTAAAGGGGCATTCTATCAGTGGATTTGTAGCTATCAAACCTGAATTCATGTGTTCTGAATAGTCTGTGATTGTGAAATGGCTGGGTGCCAGCGGCATCTCTCCTGCTAAATGCCAAGGGGGTCCTGTGGTGTTTGCTTCTTTTAGTGTGCTGAAGTTTGTGGGATCTGTCTCAAGATTAAGCACCTTGCACTGATAATACTGATCTCCTGTGGGAATATTTATCTGTGGTTCATTCATGTACCAAGAAGGGTGGAAAGTTTATTCATTTTTGATAAAAGGTTACATTACAACTTAAAAAACCCTAAACCCTACTAGGCAGTTAGCAGGGAGCAGTAACATTTTGCAGAATGGCTCTTGAAGAGCCTGTTGGTTGAACATAATATTCCAGAGTTAAGTTTAATGCTTGGACTATGCTAATTTCTTGAGGACAGTCACCTTTTCAGATGGATAGCACCCTGCAGATGGTGGCAGATTGCACCCTCCTCCACTCTCGCCAGGAGTGTGTGCTCACTGACAGAATAAAAGCAGTAAGGACGAAGCTATCCATAAGAGCTGATGAATCTCTTGCCTTTAAAACTGAAGTGCTTCGTGCCAGGGAAAATATCTATGAATATATTTATAGTAATAAACAGCATAGTCTTGGCTCCTTCCTTGCAAGCAGGAAAACTGCTGTTCCACCAAGACTGTGAAAGTGGAGTCTACTTTTAGATGCTTGGAAATGGTAGTCTTTTTCTCCAGGATTTAAAAAGATCTGAGGTCCAAATTTTAGGAATCTGTACATAACTGACAGAAAGATATTATATATGGACTATCTAAAGCTGGTAGGTAATGCCTGGGATTGTATCAGGAAAGGAAGACTGGGAAGGCTTTCCTGCTACCTGGTGTTACTAGTTGTTGACTTTCTATCCCATAGGGCTGGGATAATTATTGAATCATAGAATGGTTTGGGCTGGAAAGGGACATTAAAAGTCTTGTAGTTCCAATTCCCCTACCATGGGCAAGGATACATTCCAGTAGATGAGGCTGCTCAAAGCCCCTTCCAACCTGGCCTTGAACACTTCTGGGGGGAATAATGAGGAAATGCTGTGCAAAGTACCAGGTTGGTTCTGCATGCAGCACCTTATCTGAGATCAGGCCACAGTGGGATCCTGCAGACCCTGCCCTGAGACTCCCAGCACTCTGGGGTCACAAGGATACAATGATATCTCTTATACTCCATGTGAAGGAATTTCTGAGCTGTCCTGTTGGGGCTTGAGGTAATGCTAGGAGGGAGAAGGTGTTGGATGCTTACCACCAAATGCCTTCTGATATTGGCTGCAGAAGAGAGACTGTGGGAAATGATTGGGTAAGGTAAGCCTAAAATAGAGGCAGATCTTTGACATCTTGCTGTCCTGGTATGGCATGCCTACCAGTGTATGAAATCAGATAGCAGTCTTTTCTAACTGTAATTGGAGTAGTAAAACTGTTGGGCTTTCAAATTCAGTAATGACTGTGCACAGGAGATTGCCCACAGGAGGTGCCAGAGCTCTCAAACGGGAGGCTGAGCCAGCTCATACCTTAGGAATTGCAGCACATTTGGGAACGGTTGGGACAGTGGTGTTCAGTACACCTTTGTGGTGAGCTGTGTGCTACATAGGTGTTTGATGTTGCATGGGAGCAGGTGTATTTCTTGAATTTTCGTCTTGACTGAGTAACTCTCGGACCATCAAGGTGTGACAAGTGATTATGGTATAGGATACTTGTTCTGCTGTAAGTGTGCTTGAGCTTATCTGTAATTTGACTTTGTGATTTTCTGTGTACCAAAGTAGCTGATTTTGAAACTTTTTACAGAGGAATGGAATAAAAGCCAACATTAAATATGGATATTTTTGGCTTAAAAGGAAAAAAAAAACACAACAAATGTGTACTATAAATGGTATTTCTTTAACATGGTGATTCTTCCCTTTGTATTTTATATTTTCTTCACTCAATGCTTTGTGTAGGGAATGATGGAAGGGCTGCCTGCAGGGGGTTCTGACTTTCCTTGCCCAAAGTGGGGAGCAGGTCTACTGAAATGTCCTTTTTGCTGGAATCCTGTCGGACCATTTGCGGTGATTTTTATATCTTTGATCTAATGGATAGATTGCCACAGACCTTAAATTACTAGCATTTACATGTAAAGGATTATTACTGTGGATTTCCAGAATGACATGTCTTTCAAATTCTGTGCAGATGAAGTCATCTCTGAGTCTGCTGAAGATTGTCATGTTTAGTAGGAGGCACGTTATCCTCCCACTGCAAAGAATTAAGGCAAACAATGGCATAGGAAGCAGAACACAAGGCTTTTACAGTTTGGCATTTGTAAAGTAGTGTATTGGAGATTATTCTGTGAACACCTTGAAGACCATATTTCCTGTTTTGACACATTTTAGGTATTTGGCTTCTAGGATAGATTCCTAGTAATACACTGAAGGTTCTTTTTCTTATCTATTTTTGGGTGTTACTTTTACCGAGATGCTAACCAATGTGGGATCTGATGGATTTATCTTTTCTAGGTTATGGATAGGAAAGCAGTTTGAAACCCTTGTAGATGTTACACCTAAGTATCTTCTGACTCTTGTCAAAAATATACCTATGAATTATGGTTTTCAACATTATCATAACTCTTCCTTGCAAGGTTTTGAGTGCTGTGATGTGCAGTTGAATACAGTGGAACGCTTCACCTAACAGCTGGACATATGAATGTCTCTGGAGCAATGGGATTTGTCAAGGGCATGAAGGAGGCTTATGGTTCATATATTTCTGTAACCTCTTCTGTAACTGAGATGGACATCAACTTGACCTGATTTTTACTGTATCAAAAATAGGAAGTCAGGATAATGGGAAATTAAATATATAGAAGACCATGCTGGTGATGTATATAGAATAGAATAGAATTAGCCAGGTTAGAGGAGACCTTTGAGATCGAGTCCAACCTATCATCCAGCACCATCTAATCAACTAAACCGTGGCACCAAGCACCCCATCCAGTCTCTTCCTAAACACCTCCAGTGATGGTGACTCCACCACCTCCCTGGGCAGCCCATGCCAATGGTCAGTCACTCTTTCTATGAAGAACTTCTTCCTAACATTCAGCCTAAACCTCCCCTGGCACAGCTTGAGACTGTGTCCTCTTGTTCTGGCGCTGGTTGCCTGGGAGAAGAGACCAACCCCCACCTGGCTACAACCTCCCTTTGTAGAGAGCAATAAGGTCTCCCTTGAGCCTCTTCTTCTCCAGGCTAATCAACCCCAGCTCCCTCAGCCTCTCCTCCAAGGGTTCTGCTCTAAACCCCTCCCCAGCTTTGTTGCCCTTCTCTGGACACGTTCCAGCAACTCAACATCTTTCCTAAACTGAGGGGCCCAGAACTGGACACAGGACTCAAGGTGTGGCCTAACCAGTGCTGAGTACAGGGGCAGAATGACTTCCCTGCTCCTGCTGGCCACACTGTTCCTGATCCAGGCCAGGATGCCATTGGCCTTCTTGGCTGCCTGGGCACACTGCAGGCTCATGTTCAGCCTACTATCAACCCCTAGGTCCCTTTCAGCCTGGCTGCTCTCTAGCCACCCTGACCCCAGCCTGTAGCACTGCATAGGGTTGTTGTGGCCAGTGTGTAGAACCCGGCACTTAGACGTATTAAATGCATTATATCACCCACTGGCAATGGGAGGGTGGCTAACTTGGATGCTAGATGTAGTGGTAATAACAATAAGAAAATAAAAAACAGCCCCATATAAATAGGATTGGATTAGCTTTTGTCTAAACAAGTGTTTTCTTGATTAAACGTACAGGCCAAAACCTGTTCACAGCCCAACTCCAATAGGTATTGTTGTTATTGTCTCCTTTCTTCCTATCCCTGGTTCTGCCTGTAGATATCTGCAGCATTTTATTTTTACCACCCACCTTTAAGGTATGAGTAAATAGTGCTTAAATGCTACATTTGTTTTTGTTGAATTCTATAGGCTGTTGCGATGCACTGGATTTTTATAGCAGTTGATTTCAGTTGCAACCTAAATTGTTTTTCCGACTTGATGGCTGCTGTAAATCTCAAGGAAAGAGAAGGATGCTGTCATTTTGTTAGACTGCTTCTCTTTCGGATGCACAGTGCATCTTCCAGCTCTCTGGGCTAATTAAAATGCCATTACAGTACATGTGGTGCTACAATACAGTCTAGGGAGACTTCCAAAAATAGATCCTTGAGTGCAGACAAATTAGAGAGGAAATATGCACTGAGCATTTTCTCATAGGTTTAAAGAGAAATAATCTATTTGCTGCCTTAATTGCTTTCTTGTAAATGTTGAAGACTTGTTTTTTTTTCCCTCTCTGTAAATTTCAAATAAGTAGACAAATAAATAATATGTCTATGATAATTACTATTCTAATTACTAATCTTTTAACTTGCTGTTACACGCCGTAGCCGTTCACATGCAAATCGGGATGTTTTAAAGGACTGCTTAATGGTCAGGGGGTGGAGGCTTTTATTCCTCAGCAATCCTGTCTTAGCTGCCTGGTATCCCAAGGCGACGAGGTTAGTGCATGGTCTGATTTTAGAAATACAACAATCTAGTTGACCCAAACCACCCACTCACCCACCCCAAGTCCTGTCAAGAAGTAACACAGATAAATACTGTTTGCACGTTGGTCAGCAAAACAACCCCCCGAGTTCATGTACAAAATGCAACTGCAGTACATGTATACTGATAGTGGGGGAAAAAATTGGGTGTTTCTGGGCCTGGAAGAGGTCCAGGGAATTGCCCTGGGCTTACATCTGTAAGGGAGACAGCACGTACCTCCTTGCACAGTGCCAGTAAGAGTGAGGAGCTCTCACTTTTCATTGTTTTTACATCCTCCTAAGCTGCTGGCAGCAGCCTGATGAAAAGGGATGAGGCTGGTGCTGGCTTTTAGACCACTAGTAGCCTTCATTATGGAAGGAGCTGAGGGAAGGGGAAGGAGAGGACAACAGCTCGTGACTGTGGTGGCAAGGACCATGCAGAGGGTCAGCTTTTAGGAGTGTAGCAAATGCAGGCTGAAAGGGGTTGTTTCAAAGCTTGCTTCAGGACTGCATTCAGGCCAGTCACAGAATCACAGAATGATCTCCCTGACACGAATCCTCGTGGAGTATGTTAGGTGAATTGGAGAGTGTTTTAGGTCAAGTTTGAGGTGTATCCCCACCAAAAATCCAGTCTGTATGCTCAGACTGCTCCATGATGCAATCAAAAACACAGGATGTGGAAAAGTATGGGAAGTGGGCATATGGGGACTTGCTCCAAGAGCCTGTTTCCAACATAGAGTGAAAGATGGTCCTACTGATGCTCCTTTTTGTACAGGCTTTGAAGATACAATACAATACAATACAATACAATACAATACAATACAATACAATACAATACACCAGGTTGGAAGAGACCTTCAAGATCATCGCGTCCAACCCATCAAACAATCCAACCCACCCAACAACTAGACCATACAGCCAAGCACCCCATCAAGTCTTCTCCTGAACACCTCCAGTGAAGGTGACTCCACCACCTCCACGGGTAGCCGATTCCAATGGCCAATAACCCTGGTCAAGCACACACTAGCTCATCTCTTCAGTGAAGAAGTCTGAGAGACTGGTTCCGTCTTTGAACTTTTCTGTGAAGCGTTGTGTTGTATCTAAGGGTCTTTCAGTAGTACTGTGAAGCAGATGAGGAGATGTTGTGGTTGAGCGGCAGGGAATTGGATTTGTCTTTCTGGGACAAATTCACAATTGTTTTATTAGAAAGCAGTGAGGAGAAAAAGGTTTACTTGATAACAACTACAAATTCAGGAGTCGTAGATCCAGAAACATCCCCTTTCTTTCTGTCCTCAGTGAAAGCTTAGTTTTAAATATGGATGCCCACTCTTGAAAGGATGTGCTTGGGGTAGTCTTTCTGAAGCTGTTTGTCCAGGGCTTACTGTCAGCTGCCTTGTTTTGCCTGAGGCTTTTTATTGATTGGGCGCTGAAAAATTACAGCTTGTTTCTATTTTGGCTTGGAAAGCATGGGGGCAAGCTTTTCAGCTATATCTTCCTGGGGAAAAAAATAGCCAAAATAATCTGCTACCTGCCTTGTGAGTGGTTTGCAAAGAGTTATCACATTCATCACCTGTCACTTGGACTATTGCAGATGTCGTATTGCTCAGCAGCTTTCTTATGCACTCCCTTTTCTTATCTAGGAAGGGGAAATATCTAAACAAAAAGCCTCATTTCCTACTCTGTTACTGGCAACAGTAGAGTCCATCAGAGATTTTTCAATTTCTGTGCCAAGCCCACCCCACAACCAGCTTGGAAAGGAACCTGAAGCTGTGAACAGCAAGTGACAATAGTTGCCTCATGTGGAAGGCGTGGACTGGCATTTCAGTGACAAGGTTTTAGGACTTGTTGCTTACAGAAGACATAATTCCTTAGCATGTCAGAAATAGCCAGTTGCTGCTATGCAGTGAAGCATTGTCCAGAAAGTACATGACTGAAGACCGGAAATGTATTTGGTCAAGGGGTCTCAACTCCCTCTGTTAGCAGACAATTGCTCCTCCTGGAAAAGCCTTGGGGCTGCTGTATCATCTTCCCGGAACTGATAACAGGCCAATGCTGGAAAAGCTCCTGAGTTCTGCAGACCTCTATCTCACTTAAAAAAAACCTTTTCTTAGGGGTTTCCCCTTGATTGCCTATAATACATCTTTTGGTGTGGAATCTAAAACCAAAAGCAGCACTTTGGCCACAGAGGCTACCACGTCCCTGAATAATGACCTCCCATGCCTTGTGTATACACTTGCAAATGCATCCTGGGGCAAACTTGTGTCTTTTGCATTGTTGCTAAACGGTGGGTGCTCAGTTTTATGGAGTCCATTGGCTCTTCTTCACTGTATCCTTGCTTTGCCAGGTATTTCTCCTTTGTACACTTGACTATTGTATTATTACTATCATGATCACTGAGGTGGTAGGGGTTTACTCATTTCTGATTGAACCTGACATCGATCCATTTTCCAACTGTTCAGTTCTGCATCTTGTTCGCTGAAGTGGAGTCTTCGTGGTGCAAAGACACACCTGAGTTTTAAATGCACCTTTACTACTCTTACCAGCAAATTCTGATCTGGATGGATATATATATTAATATACATTTATATAGATATATAAATGGCAAGAAGAAGACTAGAGAAGGTGTGGTCCCTCTCAGAAAGGAAACTGGTGAAATGGTCACAAGTGAAGGGGAAGAGGCTGAGGTTCTCAATAACTTCTTTACCTCAGTCTTCTCAGTCTTCTATGGTCTCTAGCCATACTCCTGGTGTCATGGAAGACAATGGCAGGGACTGGGAGGAAGAACTTCCCTCCTCCTGGAGGCACTAATGACTCAGAAGAATAGTGAAGAGGTGATTTGGAACAGTCAGCATGGCTTCACCAAGAGCAAATCCTGCCTGACAAACCTGGTGGCCTTCTATGAACAGGTGACAACATTAATAGATGAGGGGCAAGCAACTGATGTCATTTACCTGGACCTGAGCAAAGCCTTCGACACTGTCCCGCACCACCTCCTGGTCTCCAGACTGGTGAAACATGGGTTTGATGGATGGACCACTAGATGGATAAAGAACTGGCTTGATGGCTGCACCCAAAGAGTGGCTGTAAATGGGTCCATATCCCAATGGAGGCCAGTGACAAGCGGAGTCCCCAGGGATCAGTCCTGGGACCTGTCTTGTTCAACATCTTTGTGGGTGACATGGACAGTGGCATCGAGTGCACCCTCAGCAAGTTTGCTGATGACCCCAAGCTGTGTGGTGCAGCAGACATGCTGGAGGGAAGGGATGCCATCCAGAGGGACCTTGACAGGCTGGAGAGGTGGGCACAGGTCAACCTCATGAGGTTCAACAAGACCAAGTGCAGGGTCCTGCATCTGGGTTGAGGCAATCCCAGGCACAAATCCAGGCTGGGCAGTGACTGGCTGGAAAGCAGCCCTGAGGAGAGAGACTTGGGGGTCCTGGTGGATGAGAAGCTCAACATGAGCTCTCAATGTGTGTTTGCAGCCCAGAAAGCCAATCAGATCCTGGGCTGCATCAAGAGAAGCACAGCCAGCAGGTCAAGGAAGGTGATTCTCCCCCTCTATTCAGCTCTGGTGAGACCCCAGCTGGAGTACTGCCTCCAGTTCTGGAGCCCCTATTACAAGAGGGTGCTGGAAGGTGTCAGAGAAGGGCCACGAGGATGATCAGAGGGCTGGAGCACCTCTCCTATGAGGACAGACTGAAGGAGTTGGGGCTGTTCAGTCTGGAGAAGAGAAGGCTCTGAGGTGACCTCATTGTGGCCTTCCAGTATCTGAAGGGGGCCTACAAGAAGGCTGGGGAGGGACTTCTCAGGCTATCAGGTAGTGATAGGACTAGGGGGAATGGAATGAAACTGGAGGTGGGGAGATTCAGGCTGGACATGAGGACAAGCTCTTCCCCATGAGAGTGGTGAAGCCCTGGAATGGGTTGTCCAGGGAGGTGCTTGAGGCCCCATCCCTGGAGGTGTTTAAGACCAGGCTGGATGAGGCTCTGGCCAGGCTGATCTAGTGTGAGGTGTCCCTGCCCATGGCAGGGGGTTTGGAACTAGATGATCCTTGCGGTCCCTTCCAACTCTGACTGATACTATGATACTATGATATATGCTGGATATGATAGATCCAGAAGCAGATGATGCCTGAGTGAGTTTTTTAAAGCTGATCTGTGCTTGGTTTAGAGTGATTCATACCAAAGCTGATTTTCTTACTGATGAGAGACCCCATGTAGTCTGTCAATGGATTGTTGTTTGGGTTTGTTGTTTAGGGTTGATGTTTGTTTGTCATCTTGTTTGCTTTCCCTTTTTTTTTTCCCCCCAAATAAAAGCCCAGTAAAAGCAAAACTTTTTTCCCAGTTTGCCAGCTAGATATATTGAGGAGAAACAAATAATTCGCCTGCCTTCACCTTGATCCGTCTGCCTTTCTTTTCTTGTTACTTGATTTATTTATTTTTTTGTTCTGCCTCTCAAAATTGTCCTTTCTGTCAAGAAATCAAGTCCTTGTCAATGAAGCAAATTATCTGCACCTCTTCCTCCTACCTTTCTTAAAATTTTACTTCTATGGCTCTGTAAGACTACTAAGACTCTACTCTGAATGTCCTTTAAAGTTGATTGTTGGTTATTCATCACTTTACCCAAAGAGTTCAAGTAGACCAGGATGATTTGCATCAGGTCAAAAATCTGAATACATGGAAAAGTATTTAAATAGTCTCTTTGTTCCTGGTTCTACCCTGCATTTTTAAAACCATCGGAGTTAATTATAGTTGGGCTGCTTACAGGGTTTTTTCTCTCATTGAATGCTTTGACCTTCTGATTTTTGCTCATTATTTGCCCCCTTCTCCCCCCTCCCCCCTTTTTTTTTTCTTTTCAGTAATAAAGCTGTTCTTGTCTTTTTGCATTGCTGTGAATGTTGTTGTTGGCCAGTTTTGCTGCTCCGTCTTTCCTTCAGATTTTCATCTGTAGATGTTTCTGTCTTATTCTGGAGTGCACTGTAGCCATCTTGTCTTTGTTTTGCTCTTTTCAACATATTTAAATCCTGCAAGCCTGGCTGCTTCCAAAGTATCCTGACTCTATTTTAAAATAACTTAATTCTTTGAGACAGACTATAATGAAAAATAAACTGTTCAAGTTCTCATCAGTGAGTAATGGCTTCATCTTATTAATCAGTGAGTAGGAATACCTATCTGGAAGTTAAGCTACACTAAATGTTATCTCACTTGAGCCATAAATCAGACAGACTGGTGTCTGCCTTCTTCCAGGCTTGATGGACAGTGCAGTTTATCTTTCCCTCTCTAGCATCTTGAACCAGACTATTGGCAGGCATGGTCTCATCACTGGCTGCCATTAGCCCTGGGATTATTCTGCCCTGTTCAGCCATTCTGGTACAGTAGGGACAACCATTAGATTGATTCATGCAGAACATAGTCAAAAGGGCATGTTCTGGAGAATGATTTTAAAGTAGCTTTAAAATAGATTTTGGCTCACAGAGAGCTCAAAAGTATTTTGTAGGTAATGGAGTTTATCTTGGTACTATTCAAACCAGGGTTTGTAGCTGTAAGAGTCAAATCATGCTTGCATGGTTTGGTCTCTTCACATTCTTTGCCTGTCCATGTTGGTAAGACAAACTTCTTCCTATCCCTGTCTGCTTTTTGGGGACTGCAGAAGCATCCCTGTGATCCCTTCTAGACAGTAACATGCATAAAACTGTGGAACTACATGTGGTACAGATAGTTCTTTATCTTGGAGCTTTCTAAGTGCTAGCATAAACCATTGTGCTTTTCCCTTCTCACACAAAGGTCAATTATATGTTGATTTATTTAGGAGTCTCCAGTAATGGTGGTAAGAAAACGCAGTGCAGCAGTAGGGGGAAACACACTTCTCATGAGACTTGGATCCCCCAAGTGACCAGTTTATCTTCAGTGCGATGGTGCAACACAATCTGTGAAGGAACATGGCTGAATATGCAAAATATTGTGTTGTGGTTCTTTTCTTCCTTCCCCCCACCCCCCTTTTAAAGTTACATTGAGCATATAATCACAGCCTAGGACTCCAAATCCTTGATCCCTCTGTGGTCAGTTCTCATGGTGTTTTCAACAGATAATTCTTTAACAGTTTGACATTGGTTTAGCTCATCTCTTTGAAAGAAGGGATTTATCAAAGCAAGTGCTTCTGTGGGCAGCAGTATTGCTGAGCAAGGAGGAATCCTGGTTATATTTGGTGTATGGATTTTAGTACTTGATCAAAATTTGTTGCAGTGCAGTTAGAATTTTAAAGCCTTCCTTCAGACTGATGTGAGGGACTCTTCTGTTTTTTTCTTTTGACCAGCATTGTGTTGGCAATTGATATGATGCTTCATTAAATTCAATGTATTTTACATTTCCTAATAAACTGCTTGCCTAGGCTCTTGAAATGAATTTTTTTGGTTGTTGTTGTTTCTTTTAGCACCTTTAACTTGCTATAGGAAGCTGGGGAGACAAGAAGAATGTTTAACTGCTTTGAGAGGCCAAGTTTGTTTTCTGGGGATTCCCCCCCGCTTTGTTTTTGGGCTCAAAAGCTAATCTGACTCTGGATGTACAGCAGAGTTTAGAGCCCAGGATGCTCTCTTTTTCTTTTTTTTTTTTTTTTTTTTGTCAAGTGAAGCTCATTGATGGTTCAAAACATCACAGATTCACAGATTGCATGGGGTTAGAAGGGAACCTCAAAGGTCATCTTGTCCAATCCCCATGTAGTCAGCAGGGACACCTCCAACTAGATCAGGCTGCCCAGGGCTTCATCAAGTCTGATTCTGATTTTGAATGTTTCCAGGGATGGGGCCTCAACCATGTACCTGGGCAACATGTTGCAGTGTTTTACTGCTCTCATTGTAAAGAACCTCTTCCTTATGTCCAACCTAAATCTACCATGCTCCAGTTTCAAACCATTGCCCCTTGTCCTACTGCTGCAAGGCCTTCTAAACAATCCCTCCCCGCCTTCCTGTAGGTTCCTTTCGGATACTGAAATGTAGTTGTAAGGTCCCCCTAGAGCCTGTTCTTCTCCAGGCTGAGCAGCCACCATGAGTTTTGACTGATACTGTGCAACAACTGCCATCTGGAGCAAAAGAGGATTTTGGCATCCTAAGTAGCTGACCCAAAGTATCACTGTGCTGATTTTGGGGAATCTCCTGCAGAACCCTCACAATATACTTGGAAAGTCTGATTACAGAGCAGAAGCTTCCTTTAAATCTGTGCTGCTTCTGCAGTGAGATGTAGTAGCTGTATAAAATGAGCCTGAGATCTGAGGTCATAGCTTTTTTACTGCAGTGTATGCAGTGAGCTAAGGTATGTTTATGGAGAGCAATAGACCGGAAAGGGTTTGTTTGCAGCTACTTCAGTTTAAAAAAACAACAGCAACAACCACCAAACAAAACCCAAACCCCTCCTGATTCTAGAAAGTGAGTAAATGGAAATACCTTCAACATTCTTTTGCTTCTCAACATTTTATTAACTGTGGAGATGCCAGAGATACTTGTTCCTAGTGCAGGGCTACCGCCTGCAGCTGCAGCATGAGGAGGGCACTCTGGGACACAGCCATCATGGTTGGGTGCTTCAACCCACAGGCTTGTGCTTTCACCCTTCCCCACTGAGAGGCGGAGGTGTGTTTGCAGAAGGTGTGAAAGCAGGTGCCCAAGGCATGTCCCAGGCCATTCCATGGGTCTGGAGGGACCTGCCTGGCTGTGCAGGCTCCTATTCAGCAGTCTGGAGATGATGCCCCTTGTGGTACCCCCTGCAAGTTGCATGAGAGAAGAACACACAGAGGATTGGGAAAGAAGTTATGTTACCAGGAGCAAGTAGGGTGAAATGATTATGTTCTGGACATACTTACCCAAAGTGCTTTTAAAACAAACAAAAACCAGCAAGAAGAATCTCCTTACTGTAACCAACTTCCACAAGTAGCATATTACTTGTGTTGCAGTTACTGGATGTGCTTGCATAGCATGGTGGGTGTGAGATAGCTTGTTCCTCAAGGGGAAGGCAAGTGATGTCCCAGCTTGTGTGTTTATTCTTATCTTAGCCTTTTAAAAATCTGTATTAGTAGCCTAGGAGAAGATGTACCTTATACCTCTGGATGAGCTGGCTCCTTTTCTCTCTTGTTTTTGGTTTGTTTTGTTGTTGTCCTTTTTTTTTTTGTGGTTTTGTGTGTGTGTGTTTTTTCTTAGGGGAAGGAGGGGTGTGAGTTTATTTTTTCTTTTTTTTTGTTTGGAGGGCTTTTTGGTGTGGGTTTTTTGTCGTTTTTATTTTTGTTGTCATTATTTTTATTGCCCTTCCCCCACAATAAATAGAGATTTATTTTCATCTATTACTCAACAGAGCAAGTACAGAACCTTGGTCTTATGTAGTTTGATTTCACTTCCAGTGTTTAAATTGTCGGTGCTTGAAAGGATGTTTTAAAAGCATGGTCCTGTGTTTAGTCTCATTTTAAAGCACAAAGATCGAAGAGTGTTGGTTTGTGGTTATTGTAGTTGAAAAATGCAGGTAATTTGTTTCATAGAATGAGAAGGATCCCACTAGCTAGCACTTTTGTTAGTAATCTCTGATGTGCTGGTGAAGCTGAAAATTCACAAGAGTGAGGAAGAAAGTCCATAAATGAAAAAATAAAAAGCCTGTATCAGTGTGGTCGACATAGAAGCAGATTGCCTGCTTCATGCAGGTAGCCAGCTGCGGTGCCTGGCTCGCCGTGTGAGCCTGCCCAATGTGCTGGCACTGCTGACTCGTGCTGGGAATAGGTGAGCTCTGCTCAGTTGTTCTCTGCCAGCAGCTTTGTACTATTGGAGGTGTGGGTTTAATACATCACTTGTTCAAAACTGCTGGGTTTAGCATGGGCAAGGGCACCTTCACTCTACCCACCTCACCACAAATGGGTGTTTGACAGAACTGACCTGGATTTGCTGGCAGAGCACCTGGGCAGCTGGTCCAGGGCTCTGTTTTCTAGGTGGGTCTCTCTCCTCTGGAGCCATATCTTAATCTAATGTAGCACAGTGAAGAAGCTGAAAATACTGCCCTTCTCAGGAAAATGTGGCAATCCTAGGGCTATTCTCATCTCTGCCTGCTGTGTGCTGTGCTCCCTTTTCCCAGCAGCTCCTAGCTGTGGTGCGTGCTGGAGCAGGTACGTGTGCCGTGCCGGCTGGCCACTGGGGTGGCTGCTGCTTCGTTGCTAGGAAAGCCCAGCAGAGTGATACATACATATTTTAATTTATTTTTTTTAGGCGCTGGCAAGCTGAAGAGATGGGTTTTGGGAGCTGTTTGCAGTGCCTGGGTGATGCTGGTGTGTTCAGAGCAGAAACATAGTGAAGGCTTCAGCAGCAAGTAAAGCTGCAGTTCACCAGTGAATTAAAAAAGTACTGATGAGGGCTGAGATAGCAAATGCCTGTCTTCTAGAAAAAGCAAGGATGTAAAACCTGACATTTCAGTAACGAAGGAGAATCGTATTCTTTTGCTATCCATTTATACTCTTTGAGCTGCAGTGACCATTGGGTTGTGAATCTGAAGAGCCTGTGTGGGTCCGAAGGATGCCACTGAAATGATCAGAGAGCCAGAACACATCTGCTATGAGGATAGGCTGAGAGTGGAGTTTTTCAGCCTGGAGAAGAGAATCTCTGAGGAGCCTTTCAGCATTTAAAAAGGGCCTATAAGCAGGGCCTGTTGCAATAGAACAAGGGCTAACAATTTTAAACTGTAAGAGGAAAGATGTAGACTAGATATAAGGAAGAAATTTTTTACAGTGGCACAGGTAGCCCAGAGAAGTGGTAGAAGCCCTGTCCCAAGAAACAGTGAAGATCAGGTTGGACAGGGCTCTGAGCAACCTAATCTATTTGAAGATGCCCCTGCTCACTGCAGAGAGATTGGGCTAGATAGCCTTTAAAGGTTCCACCTTCCCATAGAACCACTCTATAATTCTATTGCTGAATGTATTCAAAGTAGTGATGTTTCACTTCACTCCTTCAATCCATTTGACTCCTGGTTTATTGCTGTGTGTTGCTGCTTGTGCAGGTGAAGCTCAGCTGGCCAAGCATCATCTCACCAACGCTGTAGGCTGACAACTCTGGTACAGCAAGCCTAGCCACTCTCTTGGCTCTAGAAGTAATAAACCAAAAGCAAAAATAAATATATATATATAATGTGAATAATCTGTTTTACGTGCTTGAGGAGAACTCAGCATGGTTACAGTTTAATTTGACATATTGCCTGAGGCTGCACTGATCTCTGGGTATGGTCACTGGAGGCAAATCCACGCAAGTGATGGAGAAAACCCAACTATACTTTCTCTCCACAAACCTGGAATGGAAAAAAGTAGGGAGAAGAAAACTGTGGTGTTTTTTTTTCTCCCCTGGCATTTTTTTCCCTAACATTCCACTTGCATCTTAACATTTTTATAGTACTGCCCTTTGCTTTGACCAAGAGAGATGGAGTGTCTTTTTTGATGTGTCCAGACAGGGTTTGTCTTGATCATATCTGTGCTGCAGCACAGAGCACAGAAAGGCATTAGAGGACAAGAAGTGAGACAGAACTGGCAAAGGTGGAGATGGTTACAGTGAAACAAATGGGCTTGAGATAAGTTTTCTGTATCTGAGTATTTGTAATCTGAGTATTGAAAATGTAATTTAGCTTTTTTTTTTTTTTGCTTCAACTTTTATTGAGGGAGGCAGATGGGTGGGGAATGAGTGACTAGAAAATCTGGTCTGGCAGTCTGCAGCAGGAGGTATTGTGTTCTTCTGTTTTAACTCTACCTGGATGCAAGATACAATCTTTGAAATATTTTAAATAGAGAACTGCTTCAGCAGGATAGATTTCTGCATATCATTTACAAAATATGTTTTTAATGCCTTTCTGAAATCCAAACTTATGCAAAATGGGGCTTGTTATGCATGTCTATGCATTTTAATCTCCTGCAGTGATTTGTCAGTTTTCCTTAACATCTCCCTGGTATATTACAGCCATTCTTCAACTTGACTTCATAGGGCTGTGTTTCTGTCTTAACACACACTTCTCTGAGCAAGGAATCAATTGCAATTGCGTTATTGTATGGTAAGATGACTTGCTTGTTTCCATGGATTGGAATCAGTACCAGTTGTGGATTTAAAGACTGGGAAAACCTGAGTGCAATTCAGGATACAGGATCTTCTGTTTTCTGCTTTAGCATAAGCAGTTTGTTACTCGGCTGTCCTCTTAATATTCTTGTTTCTGTTGATTTGTGTTACTTGTGTTTCTGTTTCACACTGATAATTGGTTAATGATTTTTTAGATGTTATAATTTTTTTTTTTTCTGCTTGGAATGTCTAAAAATAGCTCACATGACCAAAGAGTTGATGTGATTTTATTTATTTATTTCCTTACATACTTATTTTCTCTTTCCAGATGGGCTTTCTGGCAGAGACCAGCCAGTAGAGCTGTTGAATCCACCTAGAGTGAACCACATGCCTAATTCTGGTAAGAAGAAACTTTTATTAAATGTTGTTCCCGTTCTGGGAATGCAGTAAAATATTCTGCAGCTCTATCTTGCAAGTGGGAGAGCAGAATGCAAATGTAAAATGCTGGAACAAAGTGTGTTAGAACTTGCACATATCTACTTTCCCAGGCTGGGTGAGTGGGATTTGGGAATGATGGGAGAATGGAGCACAACAGCCTTAGGAGCCTAAATAACTTAGCATGTTGGCAGGGGACTAAGGAGAGCCTAACCTGGCTGGAGCTGTGTTGTTTGTTTTTTCCCTTAGAAATGAAAGGCCAGCAGAATAAAACAGCACCTTGCAAGTCCTTTCACAACCTGAAAGGACCACTGCAAAGCAAAGTAGATTTTTGAGTTGCTGTTCCCATTAAGGAACAATCTCCTTGTGTTGAAATGAGGAGCCAAACTCAGCCTGATCAACGCATCTTGCGGTGCACTCTGGGCTGTTTGCTGTTCTTCCCTCTTCTAATGATCCTGCCGTGATGTCTCTTGGGTCTTGTCCTTCTCCTATGAAGCAAGCACAGCAATCACAGTGTTTACCCTGGAGACTTTCTGCTCCTTATGGAGCTGAGAGAGAGAAAGATCTTACGGCTCACAATTACAGCACTTCAAGTGGTGTAAACCAAACTTTTGGTCACAATACGTAGGAGCAATCTGCTGCTGTCTTTACGTGAGCTCTTTCTCTTTTCCAAAAGTGTTTGGTTTCCAGGTGTAAACAGAAAGATATTTATGCTATGGATGACAGCTTGTATGAAGCATTATCTGCTTTCCAAATAGGAGCTCAGGTTTTCCAAAAACTCAACTTTCCCTTCTCTGCTGCCTTCAAAAATGCCTTTAGGCCTTTTCATATTAAGGAAGAGATCTCGCAAAAAGATCTAAGCGCTTCTGGTAATGCAAGTTGGAAAAATGTAAACGAAGCTTATTCAAAGCAACTTCAGTAGATTAGGGGGATAAAAATGGGCTGTGACCTAGCCTAGATTTTTGTGGACTTAAATGCATATCTGGGGCAGGAAACTTTTTGAAGATGTATTCTTGCGTTGGAAAACAAGGGAGAGCTCCTCGTTTACCAGGTATGAACGTTTGGCTTCGGATTCTGAAAAAAATAAACCTGTCTTCTTCCCTCTGTGTGGTCCAAACCTTGTCCATCAGGTAAGGAAGGTTACATTTTTCTAACCCTGAGAGAGATTCTCGTTTTAAGACTGCTGTGGTAACACAGGTCAGCTTAAGGGTCTTACTCCCCCTTTTGTATTCATGTACTAGATAGAATTTTAGGCTCTGCAAAAAAAGAGTCATAACCCTTTTTTTCTTTTCTTCACTGTGAATGTGATAGATTTTAATATTTTACCCTCCCCAGCTGATTTTGTTGTTTAATGTTTCCTTTTGAGACATTTCGGAACAAAGGCTGGTGCTGGGTAACAACTTGAATAACTTGAATAGAGCTCAGTGCTCTCATGAGTATTTTTCACCAGATGAAAAGAGGCATTTTTTAAGGTGTTTTGGACTTGTACAGGATTTATGGAGTTCTTATTGTTTGGACTTTTTGACTGGTGATCTATTAAAAATCATTAAAATAATTATCAGCTAGCCATCACTGGGGAGCTGTGCTCATGGTGAGGGGTTGGAATTGACAGGCAAGGACATCCCCGTGTTACGTGGCTTCTGCTAGCATTTGAGCGCTGGGAATTCCTGTCTCATGCTAGGAAGCTCAGGTTGGTTATGCATGTAATGGGTGGACTGGGAAGGAAAATGTGACTTTATAGAAGAAGCACCATTGTCTCTGGACAGTGGTCACCCAGGTACTTTTCATTGAAGACCCTGTACTTACACACTTTCTGCAAAATTTTGGAGAAATCTTTATAGCCCTGTAGTGCATACATGGGCTGGAAACGTATCACTTATGTTTGGTTTGCAGAATGGTAATTGAAAGCTGGAGGCAGAGTCTTTGGCAAAACACAAAAAGATGTTTTGGCCTTGTTTGTAGATGCAAGGAAGTATCATTGATCTTGGAAGTGGCTTATCAGCTGGCTTTCAAGTGTGGTGCCTGTCTATACCTATGTATCCTGATGAGGTTTTAAAATCGCTGTTAAAAGTTGCTCTCAGTTTGAGGGAGTTACTCACTTGGGCAAACGACTGTCATGTCTGGTTTTTTATCATTATTACCTTTAGGAGTTTGCTGCATATCCTTCTGTAGAAGAAAGGAAAAGTAATACCAAGCATTGCTCTGGAAAAACAAGTTGTGTGTGCATTTGTGGGGTGTTGTTACAAGTCTTAGGCATGATTGAAATAATGATGTTGCAAACCAGCTTAAGGAATAAAGTGGATAACCATGTCCTGGGATATTCTGTTTAAAACCTTATCCAGTCCTGGTTACAGTAAAGTGACTGATTTGTAGCCCTCATGATAAGTAAATTTGAGTGGACAATGATCCTTTTTCACCAGAACTACAATTCTAGTTAAGATAAAATCATTGTGGTGTACTTGTAGGAAACCAAAATGTTTCCCCTTTGCTGCCAGCCAAGCGAAGAAGTTTGATCCTTGTTGGCTGTTCTCTGATGACGAGAAATGGATCTACAGTACCCAGGTCCTAAACATGATCTGTTCTGTGGAAGCATCTCAAATACAAAATCAAAATGTTTAGAGCTTTTTTTATTAACCCATTTTAGCAAGAGAGTTGGGTTGAATAGAATGGAGTTCAGTCATCAGCAAGGTGTCTTTTTAGGGAAATGATGTCTCTTTCTCTCTCTGCTTTTTGCATAAATTAAGGATTAATTGGAGGAAGTGAAACATTCTCCCTTTTCAAAAGTGTATCACCCATAATTGGTGCTTCTGGTTCTTAGCTACTTGTAAAACAAGATAAAACGCCCACAGCCCACATTTTGTACAGGAATATGAACTGTTTGATAATGGTGCTTTCTCTTTTTCTGTACTCAGAATATTACTGCATCTTTGGCCTGGGAGAGGAAGTGGGATAAACTGTTGAGATTATTGTGCAACACTGCTTTTCCTTAACTTCTGCTTGCTGAATTCAGAGATGTTCGGGGCAAGGACTACACAGATTATTTTTAGCTATTGTTGCATAGAAAAATCTCATGATGGTTAAGGGGCTAAGTTTAGAAGGAGAAAGCTTCTCAGATATGTGGCCACTGCCTGGTTTTCATGGGCTGCAGCTGATCACTTGCATAAAGGTGGAGGAATTGTCCTGCAAGTTAGCATACTGGTTTTAAGGGGATTTTTTGGTGGCTTACAGTAATGTTTTTAAAATTATTTTTTATTTGTAGCATTGAATTTAGCTGCAGTCAGCATAAGGAGACTGATTCATATGTAAGGAGGGAGAAACAGAGCTCTCTTGTCTTCTTACTTTTTCTTCCTATGCTTTTAAACTGAGTAATGCTAGTCCTTTGCCATAGCGTAAAGTTGGGGAGGGGGGATAAAGACCTTGATTGTGTAAATATCTATGGATATGTTTGAGATAATCCTCTGAAATCACATCACTTGTGTACTATTGATACCATCCTTGAGATTTAGCAAATAGATCTTCACTAAGCATACTTTGTAGAAGGAGTTTTATCTCTTTACAAGGCTGTTTGCCGTATTTTAGATAACTACCTCCCATCAGTCTTGCCAGTGTGAACTTTAGGGTTGCTCATTTTGTTACAATCCAATCTTGAGCAATTTCTTTAGCATTCAAAATGTGAAAACAACTTGATATTGCTGATATGTGAGGAAAATGCTAGAATTAAACACAATAGAAACTAGTACCTTTTAAACTTGATAACGTTAATAAAACTGCAGAGTGGGATGAAGAACCTCAGCCAACCAACCTGTTTCCCTAATATGCTGGTTGTGCCCTAATATGAAGGTCTCTGGTTATCTGTGTACAGTGCAATTACTGATTTAGGAAAGGAATTACCCTTCCCATAGCATTTCCATTGGCTGTTCTGGGGTGGGTTCTCAAGTTGTGCTAAATATACTAGAGAAATTGTATGACTTTTTGCTGCAGTCGAGTGCAGCTGAGAAATAGTTTGTGTTGGGACATACTCATTGCAGAATGCAGATGTAGAGGCTGAGGAGAAGACTTTGGGATCCTTGCCCTTAAGGGGAAGACCTCTTTCTGACTGCTGCTGTTGATCAGATGGAAAGGTGCCGCATGCCTTCTTGAGGCTGTTTCTGTCATCTGCTAACTGCTTGTGGTCTGTGAGGCCATTGTGCACATTAGAGAAGTGATCAGTGGTGGTTTTCTGATGAATTTTTGAGGGTTGATAGTAGTCTCCTGCCAAACATCAGGAATTGCTGGGTTAAAGCACAGGAATGGCTGCTGCATAGCAGTCTCTGTAAGAGCAACAGAGGCTTGACTGGAGATGTCCTAATGGTGGTGATAAACAGAGTGCATCTTCTACATGATGCTGCTCCTCGATATGGCCTCTTCCACACATGGCTGTGCCCCTGCTCTTCATCCATGCCACTGGGCACTCTGACCTCCTGCTGCCACCTGTGCCATACTGCTTCTGCTGTTCAGCCCTAGGCATGTCTCTTCCAGCATGGTACTGGGGCTCTTCTGCATCTGCCACTGGCAGAAGCAAAGGCAGCATGGCAGGGGCAGCCAGAGGATTATGCATGAGATTTCGACTCCCTACTTTTTCTTGTTCCCAGATCTAATTATCCAGTCTCAGTTCCACATTAATTTGAAAGAAAATGTTGATGTATGTATGAATAAATGGTTTGCAAGAGCTTCTGCACTAATATTGTTACATGATTTTACAGGCTTTTGAAATCAGAGATTAATCCCCATCTCTAAGAGGAAGGATCAGTAGTCCAGTTGGTGTACCAGCTGAATCCTGTGCCTTTGTTAATTTATCCCTTCAAAGGATGGGGTTGCCCTCTCGCTGCACTGTGTTTTCAGATACTCGCTCACTCTCTATAGCCTATCTGCTTCAAAAGCTCCTTCAGAAAGATACCAAATCCACGTGGCGAGGCAGGACTTTGAAGCAGGTTCAAGTTGCTGGCCAGTCAGTGAGGACTCAGGGTTCCCGACAGGCTCGTGCCTCTGCAGACAGGAGCCCATTTGTCCTTGTTCACGCTGGGATGTGTCAGTGCAGGGACAGGGTATGGTTCTATCGTGCCCTTGAAGTGCAGCTCACGTACAGAAAGGCCAGTCCCTTAATGTTAAAAATAGATTGATCTGTGGAGTCCAGAGAGGGGAGGAAACTCACCCAGAAAAAACAAATTACCAGTAAAAGTGAGTTCTTGAGAAATCATTTTAATGTCACAACCATACACTTAAGCAGATTAAATTGTTGTTTGGTCATGGTCCTGTTGTTAGCTTCTTTAAAAGCTGCAGCTATTTTTGTCAAGCTTAGTGTATTAATTTTGCTGCCGTTTAGATGCTCTGGCATAAGATAGCAGAGAAACTGCTCATTAGCATAGCTTAGAGCCTTGAAAGTTAAAATCAAGTTAACTTTGTATTTGCTGCAACAAGTATTATTTCCGGCCCTAAGCCAGATGCACAAAAATGTAGCCCGTGCAATGCCAATGAAAGATGCTTCACCAGCTGGAGGCAGTACTGAAGCTCGCCTTCCTAACCTGTTGCTCGGCAAGGAAAGCCTTGAGTAACGCTTCAGCCACCTCCCAAATTTCTACAGATGGCTTGCTGTATTGTTATGCTTTTATGAAAAGGTTTTTGCAGCATGGTCAGACCGTGGTCAGCAAATATGGGATTATTTATGTAGGGCAGAGGAGGGAACTGCCACATCTGGGCAGGTGGAATGGAATGGAATAGAACAGAATTAACCAGGTTGGAAAAGACCTTAGAGATCATTGAGTCCAACCTATCATCCAACACTATGTAATCAACTAAACCATGGCACCAAGCACCCCATCCAGTCTTCCTAAACACCTCCAGTGATGGTGACTCCACCACCTCCCTGAGCAGCCCATTCCAATGGCCAATCACTCTTTCTATGAAGAACTTCTTCCTAACATCCAACGTAAACCTCCCCTGATGGAGGAATAGGAGAGGAGTTCAAGCTTCAGGACCACTTTGCTTGGCTAATTTTGTGCCCAAACTCCTGTTTTGTTGGTCATAGTCATTGAATAATCATTTAATGTCTCTCTAACTGTCCATCAGCAACTGTCTATTGCACTACTGTGTCCATGTGTAGGGATGTATGCAGGAGGGTTGAGCTTTTTAGGCCAGCCTGGTGAGGCACCGTTTCATGCCTGAACTTCAGCATCCATGTGCTGCAAGGAATTAAGCCACTTCTCTTACGAAGTTTGGTTCCCTGAAGCTGGAGCTTTGTTTTCTGCCCAGAACATGGATGTTCTAACCCTGTGGGGTGGGAAGAGCAGGAGTCTTCAGCTCCTAAACTCTGTTTTGTTGTGTTTTGTCTCAGAGAAAATAATTAGCTGTCACCTCCTTTCCTACCCACAAGGAAGTGCTTATTAAACGGAGAAGGCAGGATGAATTATTAAAGACATGTTCCTCTTTTAAAAGCTGAATGCAGCACTTAAATCTTAAGCACTTGAATATGGAGCGGTTTTCTTAGATGAAAGGTAGCTGGCAGGAAAGTTTGCTTTACTGCAAGACCCAACTTGCTGTTTTTCTTTATTCTTCCCTCACTTTAGATTATGAATTCACACTGATCACTTATAGATTTCACTGGATTTGCTTAATCCTGACTGTCCCTGACACGTTACTTTCAAAATAGTTCTTCTTTGCTGTTCCCTACTACAGCAAAGGTTGTTTTGTGCTTTGCCTTGATGTAAATGCAGGTGATGGAGGGAAAGAGCCTTTGGATGTACAACAATATTTACATTAAACTTCCCAGCTCCTTAGAGAAAGAGGAGATGGCACGATAGGAGCAGACATTTAAAGGCTCCCTTGAATTGTTAATCAGTAATCTGTTCCCATTGCCTCTGGCTCTTCTAAAAATAACAGTACCGTGAGATGAATTAAAAGCAGTAAATATTTCATGGAAAATTGATCATGGACTGAGGCATTGCTCAGTTAAAAACATTATTCATATCTCAGATGCATTTTTTTGGTGACTGTGGCATACCCTGTTTGCCATGTATGTTTCCACTCTGGATCTGCAGCCTTGAAGAGGCAATCAAGATGAAATCTTGGTGGGTTTGTATTTTAGTTTGTCTTTTGGTTCCCTCAGTGTTTCAAAATAACACTTGTCCAGTGGCTGAAGTGGTCCAGCACACATTGTACTCAACTCCTGTCTTTCATCAGCTTCTCCTGGCACCTACTAGATGGCTGTGATTGTTTGCTGGAGCACAAGAATGGAGGAGTTGCTGAGAACTGTTTGTTTAGTGGTGCTTTGGTCCACATTCCCTTTTCTATTGGTGTGCTCTGCTGCAATGGAGCTCCCCAGAGGGCTTTATGCCAAAATTAGCTTGGGGTAGTTTATCACTAAAGAGGAAACAAACACCATAGGTCTGTGCTCAGCAGCCACCTGCATTCCAGGGATTTTAGGAATTCCTCTTCTGACACAAGATGCATTTATCAAGATCCTAGAGGCTCTTCCCCAGCATATATTGATTTTCAGGGCTATATTTAGCTCTGCTTTGTCTTTGAGCAGTGGAGGGAATATCAGGTGAATGGCTTGTGCAATGATGCTTAAAATATTGTAGCAGTCTCCAGATGCTGACCTGGATAATTGCTGTTTGTTGATTAAATAGACTTTTTTTTTCTCCCTTCCACCCCCCAACCCCCTACTTTCTGCACCCTGCTTGCCTCCCCTTCCCCCACAAAACCTGCTCCACACCAAAAAATGATTGAGACATAACTCACGAAGCATACAGATAAAAACTGTAACCAAGCCTCTTCAGGCCAAAAGCCCTAGCAACACTGATGTACTGAGTTAATGCAAGAGTGCTGCCAATGTGTAATGGTTTCACTTTGTTTTGACTTTTCAGTTGTTTAGGCCTTGGAAGATGGGATGTTGCCTTCAGCAAATAAGGGAGGTTTTTGAGAGCTTAAGCTTTATTGGCATGGCTTCCTTTGCATTCCTAAATCATCGACTCTCCAGGCTTCTCAGAGGACCATGCAAGGATGTCCTGCTCCATCCTCGCCTAATACCTCTTGTCACCAAGCAAATGTAAAATCAGTATTTCCTGTGTCTTGGGTGCAGCAGTAAGTTTATTCACACTAAAGCTATCTCATTTATGTTTATGGCTGGTGCTGGCTTGGCATTTGTCCCTTGAATGGCTTGATTTGAGGTCTGCCTTCCTCTGGTGTCGCCTCTAACTTGAAACAAGTGTTTATCATTAAATATCTGCTGCTCTGGCTTAACTGGTATCTGGTGATTTAAACCACTCAATCATTACTACTTTCCCATCTGTTATTCATTCAAAAAATTGTGTCATAACGGATGATTCATTCATATTTGATTAGAGATTTCATTATAAGCTGGTCTTAAGTTTTTATGATCTAATAAAAGGCTTTAGAATCATTGACTTGGAACTGTAATTGTAATATAGATAATAAATGTAATGCACATTTTAATTATACTTTGCTAGGTGATTTTTAAATTTTTTTTTTTTAATAAGCTGTTGGAGTTCTTCCCACTGGATTGTAGAAGGTGAATTTGTTTAAAATTTTCAAATGAAATTCAGTGACTGACCTTTTCCATTGGAGACAGCATCTCTTCACAAACTATTGTAGCTGTTCTTCAGGCTGGACAGGAGACAAAACCATGGGTGATATTTAGGTCAAAATGTACATTCCTTAACCCATTTGTAGTCCTGTTCATAGACAATCACACTGTAATGATATTAATAAAGGTCTTGAAGATCCTGAGTTGTCAGGGTATGATCTGCATTGATAAGTGACATACGGAAGGCTTTTATTTTCACTGAGGATAGTGATCCGCCACCTGTATGCAAATTGTTTCTATGGTTAAATAAATGAATACACATTTTTTTCAATTTCTTCTAAAAATCAATTAAGTTGCTACAATAAAGTATTTTTTTAAAGTATTGCTGGGGGGGTGGGATGGACTATCTTTATCCTCTGTTTTTTTGCTATTCCAAAACTGCCTTGAGCTCTTCATTTATTTATTTCTTTTCAGTTGTACAGAATAAGAGGTTAGTTTTGTGCTTTAAATATTTTTGGAAATGGGTTTTATTAGAAAAATGTCAGACCAAGTTATTTTCCTCTGTACTTAGCATTTGATGCTGGTAAAATGGGTTAAAAAAAGAAAATGTAATGCATAAGTAGTCAAAGCAAGCCAATCCGCTTGATAATGTATAGAAGCATATCCATGTTCTGATCGAATGATTCCCATGAAATTTTGCTGAGTAGACTGAATTCCTCCAGCCCAGGAAAGAAAAATCTGTCATGAATGAAATCAGTAGCTTTGGTTTGTTCATACCTTTTGAGGAGAGAGCAGGAGAAGGATGGGCAGACTCAAAGAAAGTTTTGAGGTGGGTATTTTCAAGTTCATTTTACACTTGAAAAATAACTACACCTCATCTTGGTGAGACAGATCCTGTTATAAATGTTTCCAAAAGATTTCACTGAAAGCTTATACTGAAGGAGTAATTTGAATTCGCTGTTTGGACTTTATTAGTGTAACTAGACAAGTGTCTTGTTCGGTGATAGGGCTTTTGTGTCTGTTGAAGCTGGGTTGTGGCTTTGTGGCAAGTGTGTTACCAGAATCCTGAGACAATTGCTGCAGAATGAGTGATCTGAATAGATCAGGGAACTATTGATGGTGTAGCTGTTTTGTTGTGAAGGTTAAGTGAACATTGTTGAGAGAAACTGGTTGGTCTGCATCTGACACAAGCTTCCTATCAGGGAGTTGGCAAATGACATGCAGAAGTCTTTCCTTGCACAACTGGCTGGAGATCAAGCCTGGCCTCTGTCATTCTATAATGTGTCAGTGGCTATAGGGATGGAAGGGGGTTTCCAGCTGATGCATAAATGTTTAGGAGGTCAAATGGTGTGGCTTTCCCCAGTAAAGACGAATTTGGAGATGTAGCTCCATCAGCTGGATCATGAGGGAATTCTCTGCAGTCACTGAGAGTTTGTACTAAAAAATCAGTTCAGAGTTGCAGATCAGCATATACTCTCATGCACAGGAAAAATAAATATCCAAGTGATTGCAAATGGCAAGCATAGCCCTTGTGAACCCCATTTTGGAAACAGGTGGATTTACTGAAGTTCTCTTGCATAATAACAATGAGGATGCTTGGTTCATAATCTCCACATCACAGCTGGGCTTGTCTGAACAGCACTTTGTGGTGTGTGAATTGGAAAAGGCATCCAGGCCTTTCTGAAGGAACATGACAGTTCCTCACCTGACTTAGAAAATACCTCATTACTCTGCAATGAGAAGGCTCTGTCTGCTGCAAACTTACTATCTGACCTTTGGTGAATTGGTTGGAATTTTTTTCTCTGCTTTCCCCTAAAATCAGGTAATAAATGTATTTGCCTGTCCTTGGAGGGATGTTTTATAGTGGTCACCTGCACAATACCTGTATCACAGGTAGTAGGAAATTGAAATGAATTTTCTAAAATGTAGGTCCTAGTCATGTCCAGGTGATAGCCTGATCTCTTGATGACCCCAGCATAAAGGAGTTGTTAGCCTATGTCACTTTCTTTTCATTAACCAAAACTTAGTATCCTGATTAAGAGTGTGAAGCTGTAATTGTTGATTGTCTGAGAAAGTTAGTTATTCCTTATTAAGCCTGATATTAGAACCAAGATATCTATGCGATTAATATTAAGGGTGTTTCCCTTGCTTTGTTGCAGACTATTGCTTTAATGTAATACAGATTCTGGTAACCCTGTATTTATTAACTAATTTCTTGCACAGTTTTATTTGTGCCTATGGTATGGGTTCCTATGGAGCAAATTATGTATTGTGAGAGCAGATTGAGTCATGGAATCACAGAATGTTAGGAGTTGGAGGAAAAAAGAATTTACAGGAAATAATCTGGCTTCTGAGATGTTGGAAATACCAGAAAGTGGGAGAATGACAAGAGGAGGGGAAAAAAACCCCTTGTGTGGGGATGAAAACCACAACAGTGTTTGGATGATGTATAGAATATCCTCAGTGCAACATCAGCACCATGGGAGTTTTAAGCAGGGAAAAGTTGGAATGGTGAAGAAGTGTCAGCGGTTTCCTGTGTTTCACTGTGTTGTTGCTGTTGGGTTTGGGGTTGTTTCTTTATTTTGTCTTTTTTTTTCTCTACTTACTTTTCTTTTCTTTCTCCTTTTAATACCGGCTGTCTGAATACCTTTTTCTTGTACTTTCTTTCAACTCAGAACATTTTGACTGGAGTTCTCCTGATAGTCATTATCCTTAATTGAAACAACCATAACCTTACTGCTGTTTACATTTAGGCCTTAGGAGAACTGAGCACAGTATTGTGCTCATACCTTATTTTGGCAACTCAGTAAGAGGCTAATGCTTTGTGTCTCACAACTGATTAATTACAGCACAGTTGGTACCATCTGAATTTTATTCTAGTGCTCTAGGTCAAACAGACCAAAATGCTACTCCTTTTGTTGAGTTTCCAATAAGCTACCCTATTTATAGCTTCCTTCATGAATGCAGGGTCACCTGTGTCACTCTCCTGTACCTATGAACAGGGTTCACCTGGCCAAAGAATTCAGTCCACATCAAGAGGTGGCTCCATGGCAAAGGGATGCTGACTCCAGACCATGACTTGTTCCAGAATAAGCCCTGCCTGGAAATTCTTGTGCTCCATCTGTCCCACTGCACCCTGTGCTGGTTCCCTACTGATGCTCTCTGGCTTCATGGGTGTGCATGTTGATGGTGGCCCTGCTAAAAAGATTGTCTCCATTTTTCTTAGAGGCCCCCTTTAAATACTGAGAGGCCACTGCAAGGTCTCCTTAATGCCTTCTTTTCTCCAGGCACTGAACCTCAACTGTCTCACCCTGTCCTTGTAGCAGAGGTGTTCCAGCTGTCTAATCATTTTTGTGGCCTCCTTTGGACCCACTCCAACAGGTCTGGACTCCAGAGCTGGATGCAGTATTCCAGATGAGGTCTTACTGGAGCAGAGCAGAGAGGGTCAGAATCCCCTCATTCAACATGCTGGTCACACTTCCCTTGGTGTTATCCAGAGTGCAAATTTTAATAAAATACACGTGAGTGAATTGTAATAGAAACCCTCAGAAATTTAGATGCAAAATCTGATGCACAGGTATCATTATGGCTTTCTCTTGTGATTTTTTTCACGATGTCATTTATTGCTAGGAAGGAGGCAGAGCAGGACTCTTTGTCATGTCCTGCTAAACTCTGCATTATCAGCATGTCAGGGCAACATGGAAGCAAAGTGCTGGTTTAGTTTAGCAGATACCTACTTTTAGGAGGAGAGAGTATTTTGTCATCACATAACACAATGTTGTCTCGCCCGGTGTGGTAGCACAGTGAACAAATTACCGCTTCTGCTAATCTAAGTGACAGGCAATGTTGAAGGCACTGGCCCAGAGAGTGCTGGGACTCTGATGCCAGAGATACAGATCTGGCCTGCCAGCACATGAGGTTTTATTCCTCCCATTTCTGAAATCATTCTCTGATGAGCAGTGTTCTTTTCTGTTTGTTTTCTCTTAGTGAGAGGTAGCGATTTGAGGGCTCAGGATCAGCAATAGGTTTTGTGAAGGTGTTTCTGACACAGTGAGGGAAAAGCAAGTGAAACTAATTCTTGTTCTTCTGACAGTAAGTCAGGCAGCTAGCGTGCTTTTCATTTAAATTGGAAGTTTCTTAAGATGGTATTAGACTTGCCTTATCTGTCTTAGCTCAGGTTAGATGACAAGGGATTTTTCTTAACTGAGCAGTAAACTTCTGCTGATAAGCCCCCAGCTTGGAGAGTGACAGTGATTCCCTTCACGTAATACACTGCGCCCCTCAAACACATTATCCTCTCAAACACGGCATGCCTCAGTCCTGGGGTCCAGGAGCATGTTGATGTGATACTTCCAAATATTTAAACAAGTGGCAGATATGTGAAAGCATCACCGAAACATCCCCTTCTCTGTGGAATTGTGTGTGCCGGGGTACCCGCACTAAAGCACAGCCCATGTGGAAGCACTTCTTCCCTCTCAATACGCAGGAATTAAAAAGCTGCTTCAGGACTCCTCAATCACGTAAACTTGCTGAAAAGATTTGTTTAAGCAGACTTTATTACTGTATTTTTGAGTGAAAGGTGTCATTACAGATGCTGAAGAGGCTGGGCCATGCTGTGTAGTGATAGCCACAGGGCACTCCTAAGAAAGAGCAAAAGTGCAGAGCTGGGGAGGAATGCCCAGCTCACTCTCTAAAACTCAGATCATGGTGTTCACTAGAAGTGAGGGACCTCATAGGACTTGTGTTCCAATCACACAAGTCCTATGAGGAGAGGCTGAGGGAGCTGGGGTTGCTTAGCCTGGAGAAGAGGAGACTTAGGGGTGAACTTATTGCTCTCTACAAATACCTGAAGGGAGGTTGTAGACAGGCAGAGGTTGGTCTCTTCTCCCAGTCAGCCAGCATCAGAACAAGAGGACACAGTCTCAGGCTGCGCTAGGGGAGGTTTAGACTGGGTGTTAGGAAGAAGTTCTATACAGAGAGAGTGATTGCCCATTGGAATGGGCTGCCCGTGGAGGTGGTGGAGTCACCATCATTGGAGGTGTTCAGCAGGAGACTTGCTGGGGTGCTTGGTGCCATGGTTTAGTTGTTTAGGTGGGTTGGATTGGTTGATGGGTTGGACGCGATGATCTTGAAGGTCTTTTCCAATCCTATTCTATTCTATTCTATTCTATTCTATTCTATTCTATTCTATTCATGTATGTGAGGGCATTTAAATTCACCACTCATGCTGTGAATTTTAAAGCCAGCTAAGATGTTCCAGAGAGAATGCCTCCTCTTCTACCTTTCCTTCCTTTGATAGTCTGTAAGGTCTGAAAAGCAGCTGCATTTTCCTGGTGGTAAACATGTTGTGCTGGCAAACTGAAATACCCCCAAACCCACATTTATGTAGATTAAAAAAAATAATTTAATCTCTTTCACATTATGTATAAATCCCTGTTACAGGCATTGATTGTGTCTTGAAGTAGTGCTAAACAAAGTGTAGATCCTTGTCCTCCATCCTTGACTGCTTTCAGGCTCAGGAGTCAGGTTCATAGGAACTGGGGTTTTATATGATAATATTGTGGGGAAGCCATGAGGAAAGGCTGGGGGAAAGAGGACTGAGTCAGGGCTGGGTTGGATGTATCTTGATACAAACACAAACTGAGGAAACTGGAGAATCACCTGTCTTGTATGAAATGGGGGGAAAAGCTTGCTGCAAAAAGGGTTCAGTTCCCAAATGCCTTCCTAATATTTGCTGTGGCACACTGTCTGCTCTCCAGGGCACGCTGTGTGAGGAAGTCAGGTCTCATCTCCACAACGTGGTGGTGGCCATGTTGAAAGCATATACATCTGTTGATGTACATTAGAAATACATCTGATGATGTTTTCACTTGCGAGAAAAGCCTGTTGGTAGTAGGACAGAAGAAACAAGATGGTGAAATCTTAATAAATCTGCTGGGATTTGGGAGGGAGTTTCATTTTGGATCGATTTGGAGGTGACTTAGCAGTCAGGTTTCATCCCTCCTGATGCTCCTTTGCATGACCCAGCTGCTAGTGCTTTGTTCACCATCATCCTTCCTTTGGCTGACCACCAAGTTTGGGTGGATGAGCCCGGGGGATGGAGTCACACTCCCTCTGAAACAGAAATGCAGGTTGGAGTCAATTTTAGAGGTCTTTTCCAACTGAAGCAATTCTATGATGCTATAGTCTGGCTTTAATCTTTGCTGTGAAGACTCCTCAGGGGATATTGCCACTTGTAACGTATTTTTCATTTACCAATCTGACTTGTGTGAGAGCGTCCCAAAAAATAACTGATTGGCAATGTTGGTATGCAGCATGTTTTGATAGATGAGTGTTGTGGTGGCAGTCAAAGCCACACTGTTTTTCTCCTCCTTCCAAGTTGTTTGAGAGAGAACTTGTTGACTTAAAGCAAGGCAAATTTGCAGAAAGTTAATATCACCTTAACCAATACCGTTCCAAGGTTTGTAAGAGCTGTCTGGGGCCCAGGGTATGCTTCAAAAGTGGTAACCAGAACATTGTTGTTTGTTAAATCAGTGGTCGCAGTAGTAAAAACCTTCAGTGTCACTAATGCACTAAAAATCATGTTGAACACATAGAATTGAAAAACCTAGGAGGTGCTTTGATTAATGAGAAAAGCATGGGCTTCTCACAAGCAATTTTAGATGAGTAGATCTTTAGGTGGTCATTGGTGTTCAACCACCAAGTTACTGACATTCAGAGATGATGCCTCTAAAATTTTTTTTTTTTTCTATGGTACATAGTACATGGAATAACTAAACTTCACTTGGCTACTAGTCAAGCTCTATCTTACATAATAGTGCTAAGAATAAAAAATAGATTAAAAAAAATCCCTTGAGTCCTTGTCATGGTGACCCCATGCCAACTTGTGAGGTGTCTTCACAACCTGGTGTAGGCTACAGCACAAGGGCCTTGGTGTGTGCTGTGAAAGAGAGGACATAGTTACAAGAAAAAATTGGTAAGGGAAAAAAATTAATCCTTAAAAATGCAAACCCAAACTTCTCTAGACCTTGCTTTCTAGAATGACAGCATAAAGAAAAGGTTTAACTTCTGTTTAGACTATTGCTTTACATTTGCCTTGATACATGATACGGCGATGTCCAGACACTGATAAGAGATGGAAATAACATAGCAGGAAAGACACCAGCTATGTTGACACAAATATCAAATATCCTGCATAAGCAGCCAAGAAACTTCATCTAGTTTTATGTGAAGCCAAATATGTGTGGTATCTGTAATAAGCTTTCTCTCATTCCAAGGCAGAGCGAGAGCCATGGGCTCATTTCACCTCATTCACTGTAACAGGAGATTGTCGGTTTGTCTTGATTTGGGAACACAGGGATTAATCCACTCTGCTTTTAACTGTTCAGACCTGACGCATAGGTAGTGGGGACCTGCCATTTGGTATGAAAAAGAAAATAGGGTGGTATTTACTGTCAAAACAAGAACAATACAAACAAATGCTAAAATGAAAAAGAACAGACTACAATTTATCCTTTTGCACAGGACAGATATGTTCACAATAATGACATAGCATAAACATATGCATTTTTTTGTTGTTGTTGGTGGTGGGTTTTTTCCCCAGAAGGTTTTCATTTTGAACAACAGTATTCAAGTCTGACCTTAAGAAAAGGCTTCTGCTGTCAGACCAAGTGTTGCAGGTCTGTGGATGCTGTGCTGTCTTCCCAGAGCATCTCTGTTCGTGTTGGCTTGGAGATCCATGACTCAGCTCAGCCTTTAATTATGGTGCTGTGATTAGCACCTTTTATGATGCATAAAATTTGCCAGTGTTGGGTGTCTAAAGGATTCCTGATTTTGGCTTTGTTTTGTTTTTCTCTTTGTGCTATATCCTTTTCTTGCACCATCTTTACACTTTATTTTTTTAGCAGCAGCACTTAGGACTGTTTGCAAAAGGACACAAAGCGGTACGAGGGGCGACTGCCTGACCCCTTCTCAGTGGATGCTGCTCCCACAGACAGCAGCTCAGCAACAAAGTTGTGAAATGTTCTCCTGAGTTGATAAGCAGCTGAGCGATCATGGGCTTCCTCAAGATCTGCCATGTCCTGCTTCTGCAGTTGCAGCTTCAGCTTTCTACAGCTCTGATGCTCTTGCAGAGCTGGAGCAAAGGGAGCCTGAACTGGAGGCCTAGTTTCCCCATGCTGGCTGACATGACAGAGTTGGGTGCAAAGCTGACATTGCCACCACCTCTACACCTCCACTCCTGAGAGAAGAGCTGTCTCAGCTGTGTTGCTTGCTTTCCATTCAAAGGCTTAAATGAAGCCTTCACATTCCATGTGCCAAGAGTCATCTTGGAGCATCATTCCCAGAGGACTTTTAGAGAGCTGAGTGGAGAGGAACCTAATGAAGTTCTACAAGGATTGGTGTAGAGTCCAGCACCCATACAGGAATAGCCTCATGAACCAGTACAGGTTATGAGTTGACTTGCTGGAAAGCAGCTCTGCAGAGAAGAACCTTGAAGTCCTAGTGGACACCAAGTTAAGCATGATCCAGCAATGTGCCCATTAAGAAGAGTCTGTCCAGCAAGTCAAGAGAGGTTCTCCTCTCCCTCTGCTCTGCCCTAGTGAAACCACATCTGGTGTACTGTGTCCAGTTCTGGGCTCCCCAGTTCAACGGAGAGAGGAAAATACTGGAGAGAGTCCAGTGGAGGGCTACAGAGATGATAAGGGGCCTGGAGCATCTCTCTGACAAGGAGAGGCACCTGGAACTGTTTAGCCTGGAGAAGACTGAGAGGGAATCTTATCAGTGCTTGTCAATATCTAAACCTTTCTGCGCCAGTTTTCAAAATATTGTAGATAAGACAACCCTCTTCATTGAAGCCTCTTTTCTTTGCAGCCTTCTGGGTACTGAATACCTGCTGTGCTAGTGTTGTGTTGCCTCCATGTGTTGTGCTTGATTTTGTTCTTCTCAAGTGCCCTTGGATTCCTGACACAACACCCTTTAAAGCCGTTTCAGGTATGCACAGGCAGATAAAGCTGGTCCTCTGGTCTGAAGGTGGGGAATTCAGAGGAATTTTGTTAAAGACACATTTCCCCCATTCCCCAAGCATTCATGTACAGATGCCAGTTGGATATTTTCAAGTTCAAGAATGTGGTTTATGAATATTCAATGAAAAACCCCATTTGTTGGATAAACTTTGTTTCCTCTTTACAAGAACCCAGTTTCACCACAAATTGTGTTCTTTTGCATGGAGAGGGGAGCTTTCAAGTTTAGATGATGTTTTGCTGGGTTGGAAAAGGCTTGCTGCAGTGCCACAGCAAGAGAGGAGCAGAAAATGCAGTGAATTGGCAACTTGTCTCTATCCATCATCAAACCCCACCAGATTCCTGAAGCTAAGAAGCATTCATACACTGCTGCCGAACAATAGCTTTTCTGTGCCATTTCTCCCAGGCTTATCAATGTGTAGTTTTCCTTGTTGCCTTTTTTTTTTTTTTCTTGGTAGGGCTTGGTTTTTGTTGTTGTTGTTGTTTGTTTTTTTTTTCCCCCCTCATAGAATTGTAGAATTGGCAGTGTTGGAAGGGACCTCCCTGGGCAACCTGTTCCAGGTCTCCTCTGAGTCTTCTCTTCTCCAGACTGAACAACCCCAGCTCTCTCAGTCTGTCTCTGTAGGAGAGGTGCTGCAGCCCTCTGATCATCCTCGTGGCCCTTCTCTGGACACATTCCAGCACGTCCAGATCTTTCTTGTAATAGGGGCTCCAGAACTGGACACAGTACTCCAGGTGGGGTCTCACCAAAGCGGAGTAGAGGTGGAGAATCACTTCCCTCAACCTGCTAGACACACTTCTCTTGATGCAGTCCAGGATATAATTGGCTTTCTGGGCTGCAAGTGCACACTTTTGGTCTTCACCATAGAGATCTGACTATGTGTAAATGAACTGGTGCAACTGGTGCTAGTCAGGGTAGGGTACAGGAGCTATACAGTAATTCTGTTGCACAAGAGGAAAATTGCTTTTGAGTGATGTGCATGAGGTGAGAGATGAGCAAGAATTACATGCAATGTAAAAATCACTCTAATCTTAAGAAAAATTTCAGTCCTTTTAAAGCAGCTTTAATGAAGGTTTTCAGACAGTCCTAGAGCATATTAGCTAAGCTGGTGTGCAGTTTAAAATACGCTTTACTCTTTATCCCAGAAAATAAGTTCTTGCATATGACGAAACTTTCAACTTCTAAGTAGCCATTATATAATGCATGGTATTATTTTACACCTCTGAATCAGAATGTTAACTGCTCTTTTATATCTAAATACTACTTTACATCCAAAAGACTAAGCTCTGTGTGTCTTGGGGAATATAGCTGTCTGTGAATATGGAGGAAATAGCTAGCTCTGACATGGATGATGGAGGTTAAGCCCTTCTTAAAGATGTCACCTGGTTAATGGCTTCAACACTATTGATAATATGGTTATAGTTTAGGGCTATCTGCCACTGTTAATGCTGTTGAGCAAAGGAGAGTTGTAGCATCATGAGTGTCATGTTATCTTTTCCAACATTATTGATTCTATGATCTCTCTTCCTCAGGTGATGAGCATGTGGAAGAGTAGTGATCAGGAAGCAGTTTCCCTCCCACAGATGAGAGAAACTGGCTTATTTTTAAAGCAAATTCAGGAAGCAGGGCACCACATTAAGGCTGTGCCCAAGTGTGGCACTCCTGGTTTCAGTGCTGTCCCTTTTTCCTTTTTGCTAAAAATAGATTTAGACTTCCTTGGGTAAAGCATTCTGGAGGAGCAAAGGATTTTAAATTGAACTGAACTTTTTTTGTTCTTTAGGCTGTTGCAAACTAGATCTTAACATAAATGGCAATTTTATAACACTCATTTCCACAAGAAGCAGATATTTAGTCTTACACATGTCAGGTGGGTTTGCTGCTGGTGTAACTTCTGAGATTATGGTCAAAACAGGCACAAATAGCTATAAAATTCCAAGTCCTTAATGTATAATTTTGTATTTTCCTTCCCAAGGACCAGCTAGTTGTCATATTGGCTGATTACTGTTGCTGTCAGTATGACTGGAAGAGCTTTTTCAGATAGCCAAGATGGAGTCACAATGGGAAGAAAAGTCTTGAAGTGAAGTATTTCTCCTGCCACAGGTTTAGTTTCATGTCATGCTATGGCTTGTGACTGCACAGGCATTCTGCTCTGGTATGTGTCTTCTGATCACAGACTGACCTAGAGCAATAAATATGTGCCTATAAAAGTCTTACTTCTCTAGTATAAAGATGTCTTCAGTTATTGTGTTAAGGATTTGGGGGAAGCAGACTAATGTAACTGAAAGCAAGGACAGAGAACAGATGTGTGCAGTGGGAATCTTTTCAAGAGAGACTTGAAATTTTGTTGTTTGGTTTTTAAATAAACCTTTCTAAAAAGTCATTGTGGAGCAGCGATGGTGCATGCTGCTGCTCTTCTTCAGTGTGGCCTACATCAGTATGCAGAAACAATGAGTTTAGAGTGAACAACTGTCCTGGTTTTAACTTGTCTGGCAGCTGAGTCCCAGTAGTCCAGTTACAACAGACAAGTTTTCTCCTTTACCCCCTCCCCCCCCTTCCCTCTGGGTGAGCAAGGAAGAAGGGAGATGAGAAATCCAAAATGTCAGGGACATCCAGGAACACGCAGCATACATGGCAGAAGAAGCCATGAAAACCACCTCCACGTGCAAACCAGAACTGGAACAAAAGGGCTGAACCCCAGCCTGGAAACTGGGGAAGAAACACAAAAAACCCAGAATAGGAAACTTTACAAACTATAGAATATATCACAGGACTCATAAACCCTGGTCAACCCCTCTCCTGTCATACAATGAGCAGGATGTGAGCGTAGTGTAGACTACACAGTCCAGCTTGCTCTCCTGCTCTGTGCCCCCTCCCCCATCCCTCATCCATCCTAGTGGGGCCAGTCATCTGCAACCAATGCACCAACCTTGTCCTTCATTTTTCTTTATAGCCCAAGACTAATATTCTCAGCATGCCATGGTGCTAAGCTTTTAAAAGCTGTCTTTATTGAAGTTCGAGGCACTATTAATGAAAAAATGATTCAGGATATTCCCTGTGAAAGGTTGAAGGTGTGCAAACCTTGCAAGTATTTTCTGGGAGAAAACATTTACTTTGCAGTTTCAGTTTAATCCAGTGATAATCTGCTTGTATCCCCAGTTGTGAGGCTCTCTGAGGACAGGCAGTGGCCACATGCAGGTTGCTACCTGCTGCACAAGATGGTGGCAGTGGATGCACATCTATCCGTGGTGTTCCCCAACATCTTCAGCTGGTCCCATGCCAGGGTTTTCAGGGGAGTTGGTGATTGTAGCCTGACCCAGGCTGTGGGGATGAGGGGAATGAGGGCAGACACTGCTAAATGCCTTTTTTTGTACAGCTCTGGTGCAAACTCCTTATGATACCTTTCTCCATCAACCATGAGCATTTACAAAGAGATGGAACAAAACCAAACTACTGCTGGTTGCAACATCTTCACAGTGGTGTGTATGACACCCAGGGATTTCAGAAACAACACTTTCCTTAAGCATAAATCAAGGCAGATGGTAAAAGCAAGTGACCTACAAAATATAACAAGTTTGTTCACCAGAAATGTACAGTACAAACAAATGTACTGTCACCTAAAAATACTGAGATGGCATTTCTGACAAAGTGATGATTGTATGAGGAAGTCAAAGTTTGTGTAAGCCCAGTGATCCAACTGACTGCATTTCAGCTGAGTATTTCTTCCTCCCTGTACCTTTGTTTGATTGGGTTAATCTAGTTCTCTTTTATCTGTAAATGAAGTTATTACAGTAGACCTTCTAAAGCCACCTTGATGTGTTGCAGGAAAACAGCACTGATGTGTACTGCTTGTATTCTTTTTATCTGAAAACAGGACCCAACAACTTCCATTCTGAATTATGGGATGCTCTTGTGACCTGTAAATAGTGGGCTTTTGAATAGTTCTTTCATGTGTGCATCCTTTATGTGTTCAGATGCCGGTTAGCTTTGTAGCCTGTTCTTGCAGAACTGCATCCGTGGCACTAGTCATCTCAGTTACCCCTTTCCTTCATGCTGGCAAGCAGGGACTGTTCTTTACCCAGATCACTTCATCATCCTGCTCAAAGCCCTGGTCAGTTATAGAATCATAGAATCAATAAGGTTGGAAAAGACCTCAGAGATCATCAAGTCCAACCTGTCACCCAACACCTCAGGACTAACTATCTTGGTGCCAACAGTCCATTTATGGCAAGGAGCTCCTCGGCCCATCCAAGAGTCAAAGACATGGGGGGACAACAGCTCCTGCAGCATCATCCCTCCCCAATTTCAGGCATTGCCTCTGGACCTTGAGCACCTTGTGCACCAGCAGTGAAGTCTTTAATGAATCTCCCAGGCCCTTTGCAGGGTGCGGAGCACATGGGAGCTGGTGCTGTCTCATGGTACCTGTCAAAGTAGAGCCACAGCTAAAGCCTGCTAGCTTGGGCAAAGCAGACTTGAGGTAAATCGGCTGTGAAGTGGAAAGATGCAAATTAAAGCAGGCTAAATCAAGGGAGGATTAGGCTATAGTGATTTAAGACAGCTTTATTTCAGTATGGAAACACTGACGCAGGATTTAAGTTCTGCTCCTTGTCTTTGCAGTTAAGTGGTCTGACGACACACAGGCATACACTGAAAGCAGTGTCGTTTTAGACATTTCTGTATACAAAGAAATTGTAAGAATGGCATTTTAGAAATGCTAAGTGCTGTTCTTTGAGTTGGCTCCTTTGGCTGGTCAGCTGAGAGAACAGAGGGGTTTTTATAGGCTTTGCATCCCATGGGGTGCGAGAGCTTTGTGTGGCCTCCAGGTATGGGCTTCTGGATCATCAAGAGACTCATGGTCTGGGATTCATCTGGCAGCTGCGAATGTACCCCTTGCCTGCCTTTCTACCATGTTTCAAGTTAAAGAATACTTAGAAATCTTTATGTCGGTTCAGTGTGTTTTACTGAAGATTGTCATCTGGCAAGACAGAATTGGGAACTGAGAGGGGGAAGGTCCACCACTTCTCATGGTAGTTCTTGTGGCTCTTAATCATCTTGCCAATTAGCTTGGCCTCAGTTAAACTTGCATCTCACAGCTGAAGGGAAGGCCTTTTCTTGCAGCCTTGGAGCCCATGAGCACCTGATATTTCCTCCTAGCTGGTGCTTACATGGTGTAACCCAGTTCCTTTGCAGTCTTGGTGGACTAATCCAGCCAACATCCTTCATGGTGGTGTAGTCCCTGCTCACTTCCAGCCACTGTGGTCTTTTCTGTGCAGTTGTTCTGTTCTTCAACACACATCTTTGAAACCAGCTGCTGGAACTGTAAATTTTTGTCAGTGCTATTTAGAAGTAAAATTCCCTCTATGCTCTCTCTATTTTTAGGATTTATGAGCAAGAACTGCTTTTCAGAAGACGATGCAGAGAATAGAGCTAAGCAGTTCGTTTTCACATGTGCTGTTGTGTGCTATGAATATTTCAAATGGTCTGGCTTTCCTTGCAGGGATGACTTTTTTCTGTAGTCTTTTGGATATACATTTTCTTGGATAAATTCTGTGGTCTATGAGAAAAAGAAATACCTTAAATTAAGAATTTCTTTAAATGACATAGCACATTAAGTTAATGACACATGAAGGAGAAGTCATTTTATAAAATATTTACTCTATGGCAGGAACTTCTCCATTTAATGTTTCCCATAACTTGAGGCATTTTAGAAACAAAAGCTGCGATGTCGGTAGCTTTAAAAACCGAATGACACAGCAGTGTGCCCAGGTGGCCAAGAAGGCCAATGGCATCCTGGCATGTATCAAAAATAGTGTGGCCAGCAAGGAGCAGGGAAGTCGTTCTGCCCCTGCACTCAGCACTGGTTAGGCCACACCTTGAGTACTGTGTCCAGTTCTGGGCCCCTCAGTTTAAGAAGGACATTGAGACATTGGAACGTGTCCAGAGAACGGCAACAGGCTGGTGAGAGGCCTTGAGCACAAGCCCTACAAGAATAGGCTGAGGGAGCTGGGATTGTTTAGCCTAGAGAAGAGGAGGCTCAGGGGAGACCTTTTTGCTGTCTACAACTACCTGAAGGGTGGTTGTAGCCAGGAGGGAGTTGGTCTCTTCTCCCAGGCAGCCAGCACCAGAACAAGAGGACACAGTCTCAAGCTGCGCCAGGGGAAGTTTAGGCTGGAGGTGAGGAGAAAGTTCTTCACCGAGAGAGTGATTCGTCATTGGAATGTGCTGCCTGGGGAGGTGGTTGAGTCGCCGTCCCTGGAGGTGTTCAAGAGGGGACTGGATGGGGCACTTGGTGCCATGGTCTAGTCGTGAGGTTTGTGGTTACAGGTTGGACTCGATGATCTTCGAGGGCTCTTCCAACCTTGGTAATACTGTGATACTGTGATACCATCCCTGGAGGTGTTCAAGAGGGGATTGGATGTGGCACTTGGTGCCATGGTTTAGTCATGAGCTCTGTGGTGACATGTTGGACTCGATGATCTTTGAGGTCTCTTTCAACCTTGGTGATTCTGTGAATCTGTGGCGCTACAAAGGCAATAGGTACAATGACCTCAGAGTACCTTGCAGAGGTGCCCTTTGCCTCTTCAGCAGCAGCAAATTTTTTTCAGCTTTGTGTTGCAGAAAAGAAAAAAAGTTACAAGACTTGATTGTATGCAAATAATTTTAAGAATGGGTTTCATATTCTTGAGTGATGAAGCTGTAGAATGCACAGTGCTTTGTTAAAATGGCCTAAAAATAAACTATTAATGTAAAATGTAATTTGCTTCATGAAGGGATTAATTATGTATTGGTATCAAACAAGGATTTTATCAAACAAAGGCTTTGCTAGTAATTATCTGTTTGGCTTCGGATACCTCCTCTGAAATACTTTGTATATAGGAAATATTTTGTATAGGAAGTGAATAGAAGAACCAAATGTCCCATCTTCGTTGTGTTTCAGTTAGAGTGCTATAAAACAAGTTGTGGGGTCTGAAGGCAGACCTTAAGAAGCCATGTCATCCCTATGGTCCTTTGTGCTTTCCCTGATCCGAGGAGAGATGGCCGCCTGTGAATTTTCCAGATGTGTTGCTATTTACACTCTTTACCAGTAAAGACACTAAGTTGCAGAACATGTGCAGAAAACTGCTACCTTGTCCATTTCTTACATCCAAAAGTGGGAATTTGGGTGTTGTCATGGCAACTGCACTCTGGCAAGACACAATCCCAACCACTGATGTTTTTGTTTAAAGTAGTGGAGAAGTCATCCAGAAAAGGGCTGGCAGCTGGTAAAATTCCTGCTGGTGACTTGGGATTTACCCAGGTTATATTTAGTGCTGGTCACACCATAGATTAAAGTTGATGGGAAAGACTTGTCATATCCACAGAATCTCTGTGTCATGTTAGTTTTTACTCTACCAGTCTTGTTTATGTGCCTCTTGCCTCCTTTTTCAGGCTGGTGCCTTCTGTATTGGTATCCAGCCTTCCCTCTTCTGCCACCCTAGTTTCTCTCTTTTTCAAATGGCAAATAGATGGAGAGTTTCATACTACCCCTGCTCCAAACCTTTAATCTAAAAGGAAGCAGGAAGGGAGACATCAGTGCAAGTTTTGCATGGTGGTCAGCTTCATCCTCCCCCATTGAAGCCTTTTGTTGTCAGCTGAGAAGCATTTCAGGGCTGTTACTGGCTCCAGACATACATGCCAGTGTCTAGCACAAATGTGTGAGCCCAGTATGTGGCTTCTGGAAGCAACCCTAATGCAAAAATGTGTCCCACTGACATTCATTTGCAGCCTCATTCTTGATAATAATGAAGGTGTGTACTACTTCAGGGAAGCAATAGGCACATCATTTCCATCTCTACTTGTCTACAGTTACCACTGAATCGAGTTTAACCTTCTTAAACTTGCTTTTAAAAGCCTTCCTCTTGAGCTTACCTCCTGTAGTTGTTCCTTAGCTGCTTGCCTGGATGTTCTTTTTATCTCTTTCTTCCCATTTTATGAATACCTTTTGTCCACGTTTCCCCTTCATAACCAAGTGTCTTCTTAAGCCTCAGCTGAATCATTGAACCCTCTTCAGATTTGTTCCAAAGTATTTTATCTTTTTCAAATGCTCTGAAAAGTCAGTCATCGTTATTTTTAGATAAGGATACATATAGGATCTCCATCTTTATATATATTTTAAACCTTTCACCTTTGGGCTTCTCACAGCATCCTGTTTCTTTTTGTGGAACAGTGAGGCTACAGCCAGCCCCTAGGAAGAGCAGTTTGTTGCCTGGACATAACTGAGGCAGAGTTGTAGCTTACTGTGTAAGTAGGTGAGTATCATTCGTTGCAACCCAAACCCCATAGTTAGGGCCAGGTTTCACAGTCTGAATCACAGAATCACCTGGACTGGAAAAGACCTTTAAGATCATTGAGTTCATTCATTAGCTTAACACTAACAATTCCTTGACTGAATCACATCACTAAGCACTACATCTACACAACTCTTAAATATCTCTAGGGATGGGGCTTCCGCTACTTCCCTGGGCAAGCCATTCCAATTTCTCTTGTTCTTGAAAGATATGCACAACAGAAATGAGTCTTCCTGTGTGGAGCTGAAACGTGAATGCAGCATGCAGCCCAGCAGTAATGCCTGCTCACAATGAAGGTACCAACGCAAGAGTCTGTGCTCTGCACGCTCTGGTCAAAATCAGCTGTGCATTCCCAATCTCATTGATGTCTGCCCTGTGCATTGATCACCCTGACTTCCAATCTTCAGATTTCATAAATTCAAATGTTCAGTTCACAGAGACCGCACCACTCTTCATTCTCCGTTTTACCACTTTGAAGGCCTTTAGCTGCACACCCTGTTTTAAGTTTTGATTAATTTTTTTTTAGCTGGCCTCACAGTCAGGCTGCTGCACAGGAGCTCGTGCCAAAATCCATATCTCCAAGGAGCAGGGCATTTTATTCTCCAAATAGCAACAGGCAGTAAAAAGAGATGCTTTAACATTAAAGGTTTGTTTTAAGGGAACAACTTACCTGGATGAACATGGTGAGGAAACCTCTTGACCTTTCTTACATTTTATAGAAGAAAAACAACTCCTTGTGGAAGTGTTTTGACAAGAGTCCAAATTTAGTTATGAAGATATTCGTAGCTAATATATCAAGACCATGCTTCTTTTAGTAAAATTACCATTTTTACATGAACTACAATTAAGTGGTGTTTGGTGCTAAAGGACTGACTTGCATTTTTAAGCAGCATAAGCCAGAATTGCCTTATTTGCGAGAGCAGAGACAGAAGACTTACTTGCAGCTGAGAATGACTTGTTTTCAGCCTGGATGATCCTCAGTTAGATGGTTTCCAAAAGCGGGGTGAAAATAAAGGTAAGTCTTTAACTTCTATACCCAGCTGATGCCCCTCTTTCAAGTTTTCCATGCATGCTACCAAGGCTTTTGAGAGTGATGGATGCCACAAGGTGATGAAAGTATGATGAAGGAAATATGAGGGGAAGTGGGAATTTGTGTGGGTGTTTGTCCTCAGTCATCCACTCTTCCTTGGAAAAGAGTTTGCTGTTTCTCTGGCAATGTGCACATGAGACAGAAGGAATGCTGGTTGTCCTTCTCTTACATTTCCTCTGCAAGAGGTAGGAGCACAGTAGTGTTGTGGTCACGGTTCTTCACTTAGGTCATCCAGTGGATGCATGGAAGAGACAAAGTATACTCTTCTTTTTTGGCAAAATATTGTTGTGAGCTTTAGAAAATGTTCATTTAATTTTATCTTGTTTTGACACTTCACTGTTTAGTCCAGCCTTAGACAGTCTTTGGGGAAGAGGAGGAAATAGCCATCTTGTGCTCCACCTTTAGTTGGTGTTGGAAGAAGTGGGGGATGGCTATTTTGAGTGCTTGACCTACCATTTATATAAGGAACATTTTACTAAATTTCAAAGTTCTCAATATCAGGGACCTTTGAACTATGAGGGATTGTATAAGGATTTGAGTGCACTGAAATGCGGCTCAGCAGATGCTTTGTGAATGCAGTGGACAACCAACCAGTTTATATCCTTTAGTAAAAATCAGGACTTTAATTCTAGAACAAAATTAAGTTGATCTTTTAAAAGAATACATTCATTCATAGGAATATTTCTTGTTACACTTCTTCCTTCAAAAGACAAGTTTGAAGTGGCTTTAATAAATAAATATTCCTTATGAAAAGAGGGAAAACTGTTAGAATTAAACATGGATCATAACTGTTGCATTGATGTGTTGTGTTAAAACTCATTCATATGTCACTCTGGTTTTGACATGTATTGGACAGGCACTGCTTCCTATACTGATCAGTTTTGGACCCCTCACTACAAGGACACTGAAATGGTGGAGCATGTCCAAAGAAAGTCAGCATAGCTGGAAAAGGGTCTAGAGAACAAGTCTTATGAGGAGTAGCTGGAGGAACTGGGATTATTTAGCCTGGAGAGAAAGAGGCTGAAGGGAGACTTTCTCGCTCTCTAGAATTACCTGAAAAGAGGTTGTATTAAGGTGGAGATCAGTCTCTTCTCCTAATAAACAAGTGATAGGACAAAAAGAAACAACCTCATGTGCCAGGGGAGGTTTAGATTAGACATTAAGAAAACTTTCCTCACCAAAAGGGTTGTCAAACACTGGAAACAGGCTGCCCATTGAAGTGGTTGAGTCACCATCCATGGAAGTGTTTAAAAGATGTGTAGATGTGGTGCTGAGGGGCATGGTTTAGTGGTGGACTTGGCAGTGCTGGGTTAACAATTGGACCTTGATGGTCTCAAAGGTCTTTTCCAACCTGAACAATTCTATGATAAAAGAAAATTAAGTTCTGGTCTTCACAGATTAGGATATTTTCAGCAGAAGGAGTGCTACATTTTGGTGTTGTATTTGAAAGGCCATGCTGATCTCAGTGGTTTGTGCATAGATGCTAGGAAAAAGCTTGTTTTGAGTAACAGTCACCATTCATGTTAGGAAACTTTATTGTGAATGGATGCACTAGGATGAGTGATGCAGGGAGAATCTGCCATTGTCCTTTAGGGTTTTGGTGCTGGCAGAAGGAAGGCTGCTTCTTCCTGGTAGTCCACACTCACACGGATGGTCTTCCTTCAGAAAAGGGTGCTGTAATTGTTCTCAGTTATCAGCCTGCTATGTTTAAATACATTCACTTTGTATGGTGCAGCTTTAAGAAAAGGAAATGTGTCCATTTTTAGATAACAATCTTAACTCAGGGGTGTGTGCTGTAGTGTTTGCTTTAAGGAACTGAAAAGCAGCACTGGCATGTTTGGCAGAAATGAGAAATTGCCTTTGTGTAATTTCTCTGTGCTGTTGTGGAATCCGAGTATTTCAAGGTTATCTGAATTTCTCTAGAAAGCTACTGTTGTTTAACATTGTCTTAAAATAGCTTTTATTTTAATTCCCCCTTCCCCCAAACGTATTAGTCATTTTGAATGGGTAACAAGTAACGTCCTGGATCCTCAAGCAGCTGAGATACCTGAATATATGAGTTGTTTGAAAGCAAAAGCCCTGAGAGATGGGGCTACAGAAAGCTGTGGGCTACTTGCCCATTTGAACATATGCTTCTTGTCTTGGACCAGGGTCTGGGTTTCTAATAAATTGCTGCAAACACTGCAGCCTTTGAGCAGTCCATAAGATTTTTTGAGAGCTGCAGAAAGCTTTCCTTTTACAATTCACTATTTAGCTGCTGGCTTTGCTGCTTTTACTTCCTTTTTTTTCATCATGTGGGAGATTGTGTTGCATGTTTTGGGGCTTTTTTTTTTTGTACAGGTGGGAGACCACTGACTGGTGAAAGAAATTAGTTTACTAGATTGTTATCAATAACCATTTATTTGCTGTTTAAAGTAACCAGAATATGTCTTTTGAGTAAAATTATAGCATGCACTGTAGGACAGATAATTCCTAAGAATTTTATTTCACCTTCTCTTTTGATCTTAAGGAGTTAACATATTGTGGCTTAATTTCCCAATAAATTGGTACATTAGATCTTGAGTTGTTTGTTAAACACCCATTCTCAGGGACTCACCAGTTGCTGATCCCAGAGCCCGCTGCGTTACCTCTGCTCTGCTGTGCCATTTTCCTCAGCGGTGCCCAGACCTGCCTTCAACAACATTTGTGCTGCTGCTTTTTCTCCTTTGAATGATAACAATTTGCTTCTCTTGCCTCACAAGCTGGTAGGATGCAGCCAGCATGGGAGAGCAAGGGCTGACTGTGGGTTCTCCATGTGGTTTTGGCAGAGGACCAGCCTTCCTTCTCAGCAGCAGATAGGTGACTTTGATCTCCCAGCTCTTCTAGATGTCCTTAGGAAGCTGACAGCATTTCCTCCTAGCCATAACTGCTTTTATCACACTTCTCTTTTTCAAATGGCCTGGCTGTTTACCAGCTGGCACCATCTCTCTTGCAAGTGAATCTTCGCTTCAGTTCTCATCACATCATCTTGCCCACTCTGCCCCAGGATCCCCTCTGTTGATGTGAATGGCACCACTGTGCTTTGACAGGAGTTATAATGGGAAAACAATTCTTCTTTCGTGCATCCGAGTGAGGAGATGTGATGTCTGCTGTCCTCCTGAAAGTTCACTGTTTAACTCCCAGCACTCCTGCTCTGTTGCTTGTTCCTCTGCCGACTTTCATTCTTGCAGATGTAGAGGTCACCACTTTGTAGGTTCCAGAAAGAACCAACCCCATAAGGTGTTCCAGGTGTTTGTATAATTCTATCTTTGCTGTGTCCCCCATAACTCCACCAATGCTCAGTAGATTTAATTTCTTTTTCCTCATGAAAATTTTTAATGCATAATTTCAGGATGAAACTTGCAGGCTCCATCTCCTCCATATTTAATTCTTTTCCCTTGAAGGAAGTTCATGCTCAGATTAGAGAGAAGCATATGAGAAATTCATGTGGGTTTTTCTCTTCAGAAGTATATCAGATCTTCCTTCGGTCTGCTTTTTGTCTTGGGTAGCTGTTAGGGTGAATAGTTTATTGTACCAACAGCAAGGCAGATGGATCAAAGAGGACTAGTTGCTTGAAATGAGAAGTCAAGTGAAATTGTTTCCAGGAATGCCTTTTAAGAAGGGATATATTTTTGTTTATTTGTTTGATCAGTTGCTGGATAATACTTGGAATGAGGAGGCAGGTGAAATTATGTTTCCAGGAACGCCTTTGAGAAAGGGCATATTTTTGTTTGTTTTCTAGTGTTTATTGATATTCATTTAGACACTGTTTTACCCTCCAGCAGACAAGGAGACCATGCAAGGAAAGGCTTACCATAAGACTATGAAGTCTAAAGTAAGAAATAGCCCAAGCTGATCCTTTTGATTCCATTATCTTTAATCTTAGTGAAAGCACTGCCATCATCCAAGATACTCATTTGCTAAAGATGCTGTTGATTAATACAAGAAGATGGAGTTGGATAATGGTTGAAATGGAGGTGGTGAAACTTGAGTGTCTCCCTTTGGAACTCTTCTGTCCTACAGACTCATCTGTTGAAGACATCTATGTAATCAAGGTTTTACTCCTGGCCTTCTCACATGAATTTTCACATTCTCTTTAAGGTTTTATTATCTGTCGTGTGTTTGGCAGTGCCCTGTTTTATTTGTGAAGTGTTACACTTTCCTACTGTGGCAGCACATATAGCTGAAGTTGCTGAGGAGATCAGTGGGGTGCTGCAGTCCCTGGTCAATAGTGTTGAAGTCTTTTGCAGTTCTTTAGATGGGACCATAAGAGATGCATCTGGCTTGTAAGGTCCAGGTATTTAGCCATGAAACTTCATATTTTTTTCAGACTCCAATGTACTATTCTGAGGCTGTGAGCAGGAAAGTTGTTGATGTAGTATGGTGACTTTTCTTCTTCTTCAACTAAAGAGACTTTTTAATGTTTAAGTCTTAAGATGGAAAAAGTAGGGTAAGTTGTCTGATTTTTCAAGTTTTGGTTTTCTTATCATCATGAATACAATTTGTATGTAGATTTCTCCTAAGTTTCTAATAAAGGCTAATGAGGCCTTTTCAGGGAAGGTATTAGGATCAAAAAAGCTGGTTATAGAAATCCCAAATCACTGCGCCCTTATTATGTCTTCAGGACTTAGTAGTAATCAGCAAAAACTTTCTTTGCAATGAATGAGTGAGTGACATTTAAAGCTCCATCTGTTGCCTACAGTGCAGTGCTGCACGATGTGTTTCAATGGGTGATGGGATGATTAATTTTGGTTCCCATTCATGCCGCATGAAATATTCTCATAGCAGGGAATGACTCCAGCCCTTGCTGAACTGTAGCATGTGTGGTGCTTGTAGGAAACCTCAGCTGCTGTTTACTTCCAGCTTGTATGCCAAGAAAGGATCCAGGCTGCGTTTGCATTCACCCACGCAGCTCCGTAGCAAGCTATGCAAAAATACTGGCAATTGTGGTGTGCTGACCTGCCTGCTTTTGAGGGATGGCTCTGTCACCAGTGGCACTGCAGCTTTGTCTTCTTTATGGGTCTGTTGTGACCAGAGAAATGGCCTGGCCCCATAAGTGAGGACCACCTTTGGATCTCAGGGCAAAATAGCAGTCTCACTTTGCCATCTCGCTGTCCTTCATTCAAGCCATACTCTGATGCTTAAGTGGAATTGTAGCCCAGAATAGCACCCCTTGGAATCCTGGTCCTTGCCTTTGGGAGACTAGAGTTAAGAAGTAAAAAGAGGAGATAATGATTTGCTGCTCCATGCTGTCCTGCAGCACCCCACTTTCTTAGCTTTGCACGTTTGCCGTGGGAAGGTACAGATTCATGGAGGAGCATGACGGGTCCATGCCTTCATTCTCCTGTCCCATATGATGCTCATGATGTACCACAGAGGATGTTATTTTCTTGGGTGCTACCATACCAAGACCATATGCTGCCACCAACCACCTGGCGTCCTGGGCAAATTTTGGGACTCCTCCAGTACAGCCTAGTGAAATCTTTCCTAGAGAGATTTTTTTTCCTCTTCACCTATTCATTTGTGCATATATTTGGGGCCATCTGGGATGCTGTAGATAAAAGTAGAGTAAATCTCAGGCACTGTGAGAGTGCTGTGCTGCATCTTCATCCGTTTCATTGTGCTTACACACAAAATATTGTTCTTTTATCCTGGCGCTGCAGTCAAATACTGCAGTAGCTTGTTTCTATTAATAGCTCTGATCTCACCGTCTCTTAGCGTTTCGGTGAGTTTTGACATTTTCAGAAGTGGAAGCCCCACTGGAAAAAAAAAGTGCCTGAGCTGCCTAACCATTGCGTGGGCTGCTGCCCGCCCTGCTGCTGCTGCTGGCACCGTGCGGGCAGAGCAGGCAGCTCCCAGGTAGGGGGAACTTATTTCACGATAATCTAAAGACACTCCAATAACACAAGTCTTGCTTCCACTGCAAACACTCCCTCAGCTGCACCTGAAGCAAGCAGTTCCTCCTTGCCTCCTTTCCAAGCTGATTTCAAGCCAAACGAAGGCTGTGGGTTTTAGGAAGCGGCAGTTCGCAGCTCTAAAGCCTGCTCCTGACATGCCAAAGTAGTTTCTGCCGGCAACCACCTGGTGTTTGAAGGCTCTGCAAAATCCAGGAAATTTTCTGAAAATCAAAACCTAGACAGCAAGGGCAGGCTCCCAGGAAATAGTTGGTGGAATAAACACAAGACATTTTGCTTCTGCCCTGCGATGAAAGTAGCTGAAAAGCATGCTTAGAACAGGACATCCATGCACACACATTCTCAGTGTCCCAGAACTCACACCATGCCAGGATGGAGCTGATTCACAGTGCAGTGGGATGGGGTTGTCTCCAACGGCAACAGCCACGGGTTTGGGGATGCTGAGCACGGGCTCTAGGTTTTTGTATTTATGTGTTTTGTGTGTGCTGGAAGGCTGACATGGTACTATTGGCAGAATCTGTCTGGAGGGCAATGCTTCCATGCCAGTAATTAGAAAGCGAACTCATTAGTTAGAAATAAAGTCCAACTGCAGAGAGGGTGGAAGATGGGGGGAGCAGCTGAGTCAATGGTTTCTGGAAAGCCCTGGCTGGGAGGTTTTGCTGCAGCCGTCCAGAGGAGCATCCCCTGTCTGGTGTGCAGCAATTTGGAAAGGCACCAGGGACTATAGAGTTACTGTAGGAGAGACATGCTCTTTTATCGGGGGTTTGTGCGCTCTGTCTCCTAAGCTCCATCCATCACAGGCACACGTGGTGGTATGTCCCTACTTTATATGCTCTTGGGGCTTGCTGGAGGGTGCTGCTTTTCTTTCTTCAGCCTTGACCAGATCCTCATTCCCAGGGTTTTGCAGCAGATTTGGGGAGGTTAATGTGATTTCTTCCTTCAAGTCAAAAGGAATTGCCGAGCAAAGGAGAGCAGGGCAGCTGGAGAGGAGCTCTGCAAGTTCCGTGGGACTCACTCTGTGCCGGCAAGAGGGAGGAGGTCTCGAGGAAAACATTTCATGCACTTTCCATTTGAAGGTGATGTTGTCTTTAAAATGTGAGACAGTTTTCTATGCTGTTTAAATTTTTTTAAAAAGACAAAAAAAAAAAAAAAAAGGAAAGAAACAAAAAGGAAGAGTCTTTCTGGCAACAGCATTTGATCTTTACAATAAAAAGTAGCTTGAGAAATAATTTTCAAGTTTAGCTTAAGGAAAGATTTGCTGAAATGAGATTTGAGCTTACATCTTGGCTTCAAATGTCCTGCGTCCGTTTCATACTGAAATTTTATTTTAGCATACTTTATAGGGTATTTTGAGGACTGAGTCCATCTGTATTTTCAACCTTTGAGGACTTTCATGAAGATGCTATATCAGAGAAGGGGAAAAACAAATATTACAGCCATCACTGTTTCTTTTATTTAAATAATTTGATATTTAAATAGTGTCACTTTCTCCTAATCCCTTCCAAAATGTTCAGTACTTGCAGAGAAGTTCTTTTCCATTTTGGAACATGGAAAAGACTCAACATATGACTGCTCTGATAATGTGTTTTATCTGCAGCCTTTATGTGAAATGTTAAACTTTTTTTTTTTTTTTTTTTTTTTTTTTTTTTTTTTTTTTTTTTTTGGTAGGAAGCATACCCTTGCTTTCAAATTTGAAATTATCAGTTTATTTTACAGCAAGTGTGTTTAACAACTTCAGTGTATTTAAGATGACTTTGACTCAGTGATGTTATGGGCAAGCTGTGAGATGCCAAATTTGCAATCTCCGCCACGAGGCTGCTCTGTGCCGGCAATCGATGGGGACTAGAATGCTTTAGGTCTTAATTAACGTACAACACCCAGGCAGTTCTTTGATGCATGGCCATGTTTTATTTATTTTGGGAGGGAAAAACCAGCAGTGTTTCTGACTTGGTACAAAAATAATGGTAACTTGACTGTGAAAAAAAAACCTATAAAATTCCTACGTGCCTAGGTTAAAGAAAAAAATTAAATTCCTCCTGTTTTCTCCTTCTGTTCCTACAGGGGAGGGAAAGGCAGGGAAAGCATGAGATAGTTTATTATTCATAATCTCAGTCTTGCCTTCTAATTCATGGGTTTGGCATTTGTCATTAGAACTCTGAATATAGGCTTTGTGCTTTTGCTAACGTCATGAATCTGATTGTATTAATATGTTCTCAAGGCAGAACTTATAAAAGCAATTTTCTGGTCTACCATAAAATATTCATAAGAATACAGGCTTTTTTTGTTTTGTTGATGTGTTCATTAAGCAGAGAAGGTTTTATTGTTTTCAGGAGGGCTCTGTAGGTCAGAAGCACTCACCACTTCTGTGGGGAACTCATGGCATTTCAAATAGGGGTTTTTTTTGAGACTGAAATAGTAAGAGTCGGGGATGACGCAGCCTCTGCTGAGACTCTGAATGGGAATTGTGGTCATGATCTCTGCAGCTGGCGCCCCATGCCTGTATGTCGGGCATTTTGGGGGGGGGGGAGGGGGAATGCATCCCCTCAGATGGGAAATGGGAGGGTCATGAAGTCTTCTTGGGACCATTATCCAGCATGGCACAAGTTAAGGCTGTTATCAGGGAGTAAAGCAGGAGTCATTTGTCACAAGACACAATCACAAGTTGTGGTGATCACAAGCAGTAGTTTATTCCTTCTAGCTGAGACTGGATTTATTTTAAGATGTTGAAAGGTTTCATTTTCTGCTTTTAGGAAACACAGTGTTTGGATCATAAAGGTGCGTGTAAGAAAGTGCACATGGGTCGCAAGGAAAATTGCATTTAGCTTAAATAGCTCTGACAAATTCCGTGAGCTGTATTGAAGATAAACAGATTTACGTGGAGACTGGGTAAGCAGGAGTGAGTGACTGCTACCTCTGTATTAGTAACACTGACCTTTAGTCCACATGTATAAAAGATGGGAGATGTTATTGCCAGGTGCTCAGAAATCTTTGGCTTGACATAAAAATAGTCAGTGCATTTAAAAGGCTTGTGATTCACAGAGCCCGCTGCACTGTTTGGCTCACTGACTCACTTGGTGTGATCCTCTAGGATTAACTGTTTCAAGCTCTGCTGGAGCCTTGGGGGCTATAAAGTTGCATTAAATCATCATCAAGATTATCTTTGGGGAGTTTTGCAGCTCTGGGGCAGTTGGCTATCGATCTGGGACTGGGGGAGTAACACGAGGGCTCCAGCAATGCTATGCTTGTGTCTGTATGTAGCACCTGCCTGGACATTACTTCCACATGGATCCCATTCATTGCCAGTGGTCAAGTTTGTCTTTGTCCTTATGTTGGGAGTGATTGCTGTAGGTCTGATGTGGCAGTGTGAGACCAAGAGCCAAGTTGTTAAATTCTGTTTCAGCTTCTTTTAAAGGTAGATCAAATTCATGCTGAAGAGCTGCAGCCTCTAGAGAAATGTTGTGGCAGCTCATGAACTTACCCTAGATTTGGCACCCAAGAAAATCACTGCTCTTCCAGGGATTATCACTGTACGTCTTTCGTAACATACAGTAGTTACATTAGCAATGCTCAGGCTATAATAGCCATATGCAGGTGGCTAAAATGGACTTCTGATAGCCACAGTGTGTTGTGTCCAAGGGCCCGTCCTGCTTAACAGTCCTTCTACAAGGTGATCTACTTAGTGGGCGAAGGAGAGGCTGTCGATGTTGTTTATCTGGACATTAGTAAAGCCTTTGACACTGTTTCCTACAGCATTCTCCTGGAGAAATTGGCTGTTTATGGCTTGAATGGGTGGGTGATTCAGTGGGTTAAGAACTGTCTGGATAGTCAGGCTCAAAGAAGGATAGTGGGTGGAGTTAAATCCAGTTGGTAGCCAGTCACTAAAGGTGTTCTCCAGGGCTCAGTATTGAGACCAGTTGTCTTTAATGTCTTTATCAATGAGCTGAATGAAGGAATTGGGTGCACCTTCAGTAAGTTTGCAGATGACACTGAACTGAGTGGGAGTGTTGATCTGCAAAGAGATGTGGACAGGCCAGATCAATGGGCTGAGGTCATTTGTATGAGGTTTAACAAAGCCCAGTTGCAGGTCCTGTACTTGAGTCATACCAACCCCATGCAATGCTATAGGTTTGGCACAGAGTGGCCGGAAAGTTACCTGGGGATGCTGATTGATAGTGATCTGAACATGATCCAGCAGTGTGCTCAGGTGGCCATGAAGGCCAGCAGCACCCTGTACCACATCAGGAATAGTGTGACCAACAGGACTAAGGAAGTGATTGTGCTCCTGTACTGTGCACTGGTGAGGCTTCACCAGTAGTTGTTGGAGTGTGTCCAGAGGGGGCAGTAAAGCTGGTGAAGAGTCTGGAGAACAAGTCTTATGAGGAATGTCTGAGGGAACTGGGATTGTTTAGTCTGAAGAAAAGGAGGCTGAGGGGAGAACTTAATGCTTTCCACAACTTCCTGAAATGAGTTGTAGCGAGGTGTGGGTCTCTTCTCCCTAAGTATCAGGTGATAGGATGAGAAGAAATGGCCAAAAACTGTGCCAGAGGAGTTCTAGATTGGATATTAAGAAAATTTCTTCCCTGCAAGAGTGGTCAGGTGTTGGAAGAGGTTGCCCAGGGAAGTGGTAGAGTCACCATCCCTGGAGGTGCTCAAGAAATGTGTAGATATGGCACATGGTTTAATGGCTCTGGAGATGTTAGGTCAATGGTTGGACTCGATGATCTTAGAGATATTTTTCAACCAAAACAAGTCTATGATTCTTTGATTATCTTTTTGGGGCTTCTTGGTTTGTTTTGTGAAAACACATATTAATTTGCATTTGGACTCTCTTTTGTTCTCTCTTTCCCTGTTTTCCATATACAACCAACAGAGTAATGGGATTTTTTCTGGCACGGCAGCTTTACTCTCTTGCTTTTCTAAGACACATCCTATTTCCCACAGTCCTTGGGACAGATGATGGTTCTGATTGCATTTCTGGCCCCATACACTGTCTTGCTGCAGCAGGTACTGTAGAGATACAGTTTTGTTGGAGCTTGAGCAGTGCTGAAGGGATCCAAACTGTTCTCCTGTCACTCTGAAATCCTGGCAAAGCTGGATCTAATTTAAAGCATTGCATCTAAGATGAGAAGTTTCTGAAGCAATAGTCCGTGAAATGAAGTAGCCTCCGCAAGGCTGGTTTGGAGCTGTCAGCTCCCACTCGCGTGCGGGGAAAGCGGATGAGGAGGGTTTTTTTTCTGCGCGAGCGGCTGCAGCAGTTGCCATAGAGATGCTCTGTGGGCAGGAATGGGAAGGGGCTGACCACAGTACTCACCATGCAGGAAAGCATCGGCCGTTCCTAAGGAGGGCTTAGGAACGTGGTGCCGGGGTGGGTTTGAATGGTTATCTGTAGATGAGCGGGTGGTGTTCTGCCCAGAATCCTTGACTGTGGCTTGGTGACCCATGGTTAGGAATCTCAGCTCTGGTCTTGTGGGGGAGAGAGGGGAGTGGGGAAAAGGCCACAGGAAGGAAAACAATAGGGAAGTGGAGGGAAGAGCTTGTGGGTTGAAAAATAGCAACACTTCCAGTAATGTGACCTTTTGCAGAAAATGTTTCCATCCAAACAAAAAAGTCTCCTCCTACTCCCCAGCACAAGCTGAGTGTAGGGGGGAACCATGCTGCTCTTGCACATGTACTGTGCTCCTCCAACCCCTCTGCCCACTTTGGAGGGATCCTAGGTGACAGAGCTGGCTCTGGGGAGCAAGAGGTGGCTTCTGCACTCTGTGGGTGCCCACAGGGTGTTGGGAAGGTGGGAAAGAGTGATGGGCCACCAGGTGTCTGCTGAGGCATGGGACTCTGTGGATGGATGGGGAGCAGGGCTCTTGCAGCCTTGGAGGAAAGGTTGGTTCCAGAGGCACAACCAGCTGGGAAGTTCATGAGACCACAGCCCCTCTTTCCTAGAAGTTTTAAGAAACTCAGGAAATTCTGTCTCTGTAAAGCCCTCCCCCCTCTTTTTTGCCTTATAGCCTTGCACTTGGCAACAGGACAGTTCATTCTGGTTTACATGGGGCCACCTTACAAAGCACCCCAGATTTTCTGAATTACTCCACTATTTTTCAGTTTATGTTCTTTTTCTGTGCCTTTGTGTTTCGTTTAGCTCCAGGTTTTACCAACAGCAACTTCTTATGCGTTTCTCAGTTACTGGCAAAAATAAACAGTATTAGAACTCTTTCTCTGGGATTGATGATGCTAATGTCCAGGTAGAAGTTACCTGTGGATATTTGCTGGGTGTCCCTCTGGCTGTTCCAGAGAGATGGCACAGAGGGGTAACAGTGGGGTGACTCGTATCACCAGCTGCGTTCCCTTTCCAGCACAGGGTCCTCATTTGTTTAGAATGATTTGCAGTTGATTTCAGGTGATCTCTGAGGACAGGCTGCTTGGAAAGGCAGAGTTAGCTTGTTCTGCGCTCCTGTCTCAGCCTTGAGGACGGTAGCTGAAATCAGACCAAAGGTTTAATTATCAGGCTTGAAGTGAAATATGAGTTTAATTCTGTGCAAAATGAAAGCTTCTCTTCAAGTACTGTTTTCATGGGAGTCGTATAGGTAGTGAAAGCTGGTGGTTTATCTTAGTAAAACTTTTCCTTAGGCCTTTCACAGCTCCTAAACATTTTCCATGTGTTTTCCTTTTGAACTGGATTTTAATTCACCATCTAGTTTATTTGTAGGCAGGAAGACATTAGCTCTCTCACAGTAAAACCGGCTTTATTTTTGCTTTGGATGGTTGTCTGTCCTGCTGGAACTGGCTCCGTGGTGGCTTGTACTGATGGTTTTGTAGTAAAGTGGCATCTCTACCTCTGTGAGATCTCACAGCCTTTCCCAGGCACATGTGGGAGCCCCGCAGACGACTCCTGGGCAAACCCTGGGTAACTCTGACATGGTGTAGGTGTCTTAGCAGATGTGTGACTGATCCAGCTTTAGTGATGTTGCTGATGCTCCCAACCTTACACAAACACATCTCAATCGCTAAAAAAGAAAACGTGAGATAAAATGAAAACACCAACCAACCAAGAAAAACACCCCAGCACCTTGTGTTTGAAGGGTTTAGCGTCTCTTACTCCACAGACAGCATCCATTCAGAGGTGTTAGAAGAGTTATTGAGTGATTGCCCTGTAGAGAGAGGCATTAAACGTGGCAAACATACTAATATGCATGAAATGCAGAACTGTCATTCAGGTGAAATGTAGAAATTGTTAGTCATTCATGGCATGGCAGTATTTCATTCTATTTTTAGCAGGAATAAGGTGAGTTCAATTATTGCAAAGGTATTTTTGTAGTTCACTGAATCACAGAATGGTCTGTGTTGGAAGGGAACCTCCAAATGTCATCTAGTCCAACCCCTTCAGCAGGGGGCATCCTCAACTAGATCAGGTTGCTCAGAGCCCTATTGAGCCTCACCTTGAGTATCTCCAGGGATAGGGTCTCAGCTACCTCCCTGGGCAGCCTGTTCCAACATTCTGCTACTCTCATGATAAAGAACTTGTTTATAACATCCAATCTAAATCTACTCTTCTGTAGTTTGAAGCCATTTCCCCTAGTCTTATCACTACAGGCCTTTGTAAACAGCCTCTCTTCATCCTTCTTGCAGGCCTCCTTCAGGTACTGGAAGGTTGCTATTAGGTCTCCCTGGAGCCTGTCAGCCTGTCTTTGTAGCAGAGGCGCTCCAAACCCCTGATCATTTTCAGGGCCCTCCTCTGGACCCACTGAATCAGGTCCATGCCCTTCCTGTGTTGAGGAAGCTGTCTTGCTACCCTTTGTTACAAAAAGCCTCTTGTCTTCAGGGAAATGCTCTTTTGTGGAAACAAAGAATTGATCTTTACAACAGAGCTATGCAGGGCGATAGTTTTCCCTTTTACCTTCTCTTTGCATACGTACCTTAGAACATGCTACTGTTCTCTACCTTACTCATGGTTGTGTTTCAGTTTGTCCCACATGGAGTTTGAATGACAGAGGCAAATCTGCATGGTCACCATTTCACAGAATGTTAAGGGGTGAGAGGGACCTCTGGAGATCATCATCTAGTCCAATCCCCTTGCTGAAGCAGGTTCACCTAAAGCAAGTTGCACAAGGATTACATGCAGGCAGGTTTTGTGTCTTGCCAGGGAAGAAGACTTCACAGCCTCTCTTGGCAGCCTGTTACATCAGTGCTCCACAATGAAGAATTTTTTCCTTGTGTTCAGATGGGATTTCATGTGTTCCATTTTGTGCCCATTGCCCCTTGTACTCTCACTGGGCACCACTGACAAAAGTTCTAAGCATTTCTGAGATCCTCTCTCAGTCATCTCCAAAATAAATAGTCTCAGGTCCCTCAGCCTTTGCTCCTCATCTTTGTAATCTTCCACTGGACTCTGTCTGGTAGTTCCCTATCTCTCCTGAACTGGGGAGCTCAGAACTGGACCCAGGACTCCAGATGTGGCCTCACTATGACAGAGTAGAGGGGGAAGAGAACTTCCCTCAGCCTGCTGGCCACACTCTTCTTAATGCACCCTGAGAAAACATCGACCTTGTTGACAATAAGGGCACATTGTTGGCTCATGCTTAACTTGTTATCCACTGGGACTCCAAGGTCACTCTTTACAGAGGTACTTTCTAGCTGGTCAGCCCCTAACCTGTACTGGTGCATGGACTTCTTCCCCAGGTGCAGGACCCTACACTTGCCTTTGTAGAACTTCATTAGATTCCTATCCACCCAGTTCTCCAATCTGTCCAGATCTCACTGAATGGCAGCACAGCCACTTCTCCCAAAACATCGTCAGCAAACCTGCTGAGGATGCACTTTGTCCCATCTTCCAGGTCACAGATGAAAATACTGAATGAGACTGGACTCAGTACTCACCCAATGGCAACACTGTGAGTCTGCAACCAGACTCTCTGCTGCTGGTCACAACCCTCTAAGCTCTGTCATTCAGCCAGTTCTCAGTCCACCTCACTGTCCACTCGTTTCACCCACATTTCCTAAGCTTACTGATGAGAACATTATAGGAGATGGTGTTAAAAATTTGGGCATGGGCTTCCTATGACTGTCTGCGCTGTAGCAACCCCACACTGCCTGCAAGACACGTTCACACTTTTCTGGTGGTCGCAGCAATGCTCATCTGTCACTGGAGCACTTAATTTGTCCTGGTTGCTTCATTACCCATATGCTTTTATCTCAGCCTTTTCCCAAAACTGGTTATAAAGGGTACAGCACACAGTGGTTTTGTACATAAGTTTCCACAAGTGGGACTCTCATGTTCTGACTGTAACGGTCCATCAACTGATCAGTCATAAGTCAAGTCTGATCCTTTCTTTGAAGCTTTAGATTAATCTTTATCCTTATTTCAGGTGATACTGGAATAGTGGAATGGAAGGGTGTATTTTGAATACACAGATGTAGAGTGCTATCAAGAAGGGTCAGATCAATTTGTGGAAGTCCTTTGGTTTTAGAATATGTGTGTATTTGTAGGAAGTGGTGGCTGGAGGAAAACTTGAATTTCTGTAGTGCTTCTTTACCATTTAAAAATAGATGCACGCTTAATGGTGCTGTTATTGATTCAATCCATGGTTCCTCAGGGTCTTTTCCGGACACTGTATGTGAAGTAGATTGCTTTGTGAATGGGGAATACATTCACCTCTCCTCTGTTTTCATGTTGTAGTTGATGTGACCACAGCACTGCCCCTGCAAGTTGCACCAACTTCAGTCCCGATGGATCTGCGTTTGGACCACCAGTTTTCCATGCCCGTGGCGGAGCCGACGCTGCGGGAACAGCAGCTGCAGCAGGAGCTCCTGGCGCTCAAGCAGAAACAGCAGATCCAGAGGCAGATCCTCATCGCCGAGTTCCAGCGGCAGCACGAGCAGCTCTCCCGGCAGCACGAGGCCCAGCTGCATGAGCACATCAAAGTAAGCAATGGGCAGCCCTGCGCTGGGGGACATGTGGAAGCATCTTGTCACTAGGGACATCCACAGACTAATTTATTTTGTGAGTGGGGATGTTGTGCTGACTTGGTAACCCTTGTTTGCAGAATGATCTTTTGTAAAGGAATGGGAGCACCAAGAATTAAAAGGGGGTGGGATGGAGGAGAGGAAGCAAGGTAAGGTGGTGTCATAGTCATAGAATGTTTTGGATAGGAAGGGACCTTTGAAGGTAACCTAGTCCAAACACCCTGCAGTAAGCAGGGACATCAACTACATCAGTTGCTCAGAGCCCTGTCCAACTTGACATTCGATGTTTTCAGGGATGAGACATCTACCACCTCTCTGGGCAACCTGTGCTAGTGTTTCACCACATTTACTGTAAAAAATGTCCTCCTTATATCTAGTCAAAATTTGCCCTCTTTTAGTCGAAGACCATTACTTCTTGTTTGTTTGCAACAGGCCCTGCTAAAAATACTGCCTCCATCTTTCTTATAGACCACATTTAAAGCACTGAAAGTCTCTCTAGAGCCTTTTCTTCTCGAACCTGAACAACTCCAATTCTCTCAGCCTTGTCCTCACAGCAGAGGTGCTCCATCCCTCTGATAATTTTTGTGGCTCTCCTCTGGACCCAATACAACAGGTCCATGTCTTTCCCTGTACTGAGGACTCTAGATCTGGACACAGTACTCCAGGTGGTGTCTCACCAGAGAAGAGTAGTGGGGGAGAATCTCCTTCAACTTCCTAGCCATGCTGCTTTTGATTCAGCCTAGAATACAGTTGGTTTCTGGACTGTGAGCACCCATTACCAGCTCACATCCAGTGTTTCATCCCCCAGTATTCCCAAGTCTTTCTCTGCAAAGCTTCTCTTGTTCCCATCAGCCTCATGTTAAACATTATCCATCTCTCTGCATGTGTTCAGAAGCAAGTGCCTTGCCTTCCCTGGATTTAGGAAGTGACAGTAGAATTTAAGAATGAAGGTTAACAATATCATATATTTGGGAATAGAGTGGCATATAAATTGCTCACTGGACATGCCCCATCAGCACAGGGTGCAAACCAGATGTTTGAACCTCGGTGTCTCTGCGGGAAATGCAGATGCAATGGGTGCAGGTAGTTCTGCATGCCGTGAGCCGCACAGTGCAAGGTAGGCACCAGCCGGGTGCTTCACGCTGCTGCGTTGCACGGGACAGAGAGGAAATGTAAGGCACAGGATAAGTAGGAAGTGCAGTTGAGAAGATGGCTGTTGCATAGTGAAAACGATAGACATTATATAAATATTTCACAGTGATAGACGATTGCTATGGTAACAGAAGCTTTCAGAATTGCTAATATACTCTCTTTTCAGAGGAGGATTAGTGCTGCACATGGTAAATAGCGTTAATGTAATATTAAAAAGCAACCTCGATTCAACCTTATATAACTTTCATTTTAATACAAAATACATGTCAGAGAGGGGAAGATAGGATTAAAAGTTAGTGGCCTGTTATTTACAGACTTCTCAAACACAGACATGAGCCTGGATTGGTAAGGATGGTAGCTGTTTGAAGACTGTTTAACAGCAAGTGTCTGTAGCCTTAGTGTTCTCTCTAGGACAAAGGCATGAGGTGGTGCATGCATGTGAATACATTTATATATACACCCCTATCTATGCATAATAAGTGTGTATATATATGTAGTTATGCATGTGTACCCACGTGTTTATATGTGCACATTTGTGCATGAATAGCACAGGAGCAGTCATAGCATCTGCAGTTCACATCATACACTCAGGAGGAAAGGATGGAAATTATCTGTGACAAATATTTCCCTGATTTCCTTGCAGTTGTACGTGCCTTCAGGGATTTGTCTGTTAAAAATAAGAAAGGGTCATTCAGATTTATTGGACAAGCTCTAAGCACTGATGAAACAAATGTGTTTGCTCTCATTTATGTTCAAGCTATGACTAATTCTAAAGTCTGCATTAGAAGGAAGTCGAAATTTAATTCAGCCATTTAGCACAGTATATCTAGACCATTAGGTAATGAAGTTCTTCCTCTGATGTGTAAAGCTTGGCTAGATGAAAAACTTAAAATAGGAATGATACAATCCTGCATGAAAAAGGATGACCAGCAAGGTGCTCTTCCGTAGTAGCAACTGTGTCATTATGCCCAGAATTGCTTTAAAAATAAACCAGCACGTTATTGGAATAAAGCCCACGATGTCTCACAAATGTAAGAAACCCCACACCTATACCAGTCAGTAATTATCATGCACTTTCTTTGGGAAAACATACCTTTTGCATTTGTAAGTCGGCTCGTGTTTAGGTGACTCTTGGATTAAAACTGTTTTCTGAAACTGGCTGCTGAGTTAAGCCCTGTGGGTGCAGGGAAGTTATTCTTTTGTCCAGAGAGCTAAAATTCGTAACCTCGTATTTGGGCTTTGAGCTTCGAGCTGTCCAGCTTCTTTGTGGTGGCTCATGAAAAAAGCAGGGAGGATGTTAAAGGAAATAAAAAACACCCTGTGTATAAGTGAAACACTGGGACTTGAACTGCGAAATTTGTTCTAGAAATAATCCTAAATGAAGATTCAGAGCTCTTTCTGGAGGAATTCAAGTGTTTTTTAAGAATAGCTGCTCATGGCGTGCGCTACATGCACAGGAGCAGGAGTGGGGATGTGGTCTGTCATCTTTCGTGTTTACTCAAGCACTGAAACTTTAAACTTAATACATGAAGGAAACAGCAAATTCTCAGCATCCTGTTTGGGAGCTCAGAATAAGTTAACTTCATTTGAGGACTGGCTTATGGGATCACTGACAAGATTAAGAATATCATTAGTCTGTTGTCTCTGCAGCAGTGTTCTATATGCAAAAGTAGTTTAGACTAAGTGATATAGTTGTTTCTTCAGATGAAAGTGTTTTATAGCCTAAGTTTGTGGTATTGTAATGAAGGTGCCATGTGTCCATCACTTTTACAAACATACATTCCCAAGTTTCTTCTTCAGATGAAGATGGAGTCTCAGTTTGGGTAAGAAAAGGTTTTGGAACCTAACCCTGCCCAGATTTCTGTGTTTTAAGACTCTTTGTAATGACTGCTGACTAGAGCGCTTGGGGAACATCTCTTCTTCCCACTCCTCAAATGAAGCACTGGTATAAGATACATCTTAAGGTGTTTTTAAGTAAATGAAATTTGGCTTAGAAAATGCTGTCATGCCTTTCTTGTTTTTCCATTCAAGCAGTTAACCTTTTCCTATTGAAATCTGAAGTTGGGGCATTTTCCAGTACTGGGTTTTGTTATGGCAGCCCACTTTTAGTTGTCCAACCTAGTGCAGGAGGAGATGGTTGCAGTCATTCTGCAGCCTGTGCAATCCTTTCCCTTGTCATCCCCAAGCAGTCCTTTCTTTTATAGACATGGTGTTTTGGAAGAAATGGTTTCCACATAAAGGTGGCAAATTCCAGAAGATCATGTGATTTGGAGAGCCAGGCTGGGAGTGAAATAATGTTTGTGGAAGGGAAATATAATGGATGAAGGTAGAGCTCAGCACACAGAGGGGGTGGGATCGTTGTATGAGAGGAGCAGCGCGCAAACCCTGACATGTTTAGGGAAAATGAGCTGAGGCTTCTGAAGCCTTCACACCATACGGAATTAGGGAAAGCTGTCTTTCACAGCTACTGCATGGCTTTGCAGATTGCTGAGGCCTGACATCCAGAAGCGCTGCAGGAATGGAAGCCAGAGCTGGGGAGCACTGGGGGCTGCTGTGGGCTGGCTGGAGGCAGAGGCAACGGCTTTTGTCTCCTGTAGCTGCTTACCTTCAGGAAGATGGATTTTCCACTCAGGCATACCCAGCCAGATGTGTAACAATATTTATAGGCTCCAAATCTGTCTTCCTAAATAAAACAAGGATGGAATAAGGAGCCTGATGCCCAGGCTGTTGCCAGTGAGGAGATGGAAAGCCGCTCCATAGGTCCCAGTGTGAGCTTTTCTTGACCTTTGATTGCAAAGGAATTGGCAGTGAATTTTTTCCTTTGTGAGTCACTCATTCCCAGCCAAGATCAGCTGGAAGTTACCAAAAGCTTTTCCATTTGCCTTTTGGTCAAGGGCTCGAACAAGATGATTAAAGAGGGGCAGGAGCCACACTTTGGCAAAGCAAGAGGCACCTCAGGAGGTGTGAGCTCAACAGAGAAGCAAAGGACGTGGTGGGTAATGTGGTTCATCTCTTCCATCCGTCTGCTGCCCAAGCTCAGAGCAGAGCTCTTCTCAGTTCTGGCTGTTTTATAGCTAAACCTGGAAAGTTATTCAGGACGCTGATGCACGTCAGCATTAGCACATGACAGCAGGCACCAAAAGAGTCCTGATGCTGCTGGGGTAGCAACACAGGCAAGCAGCTCCTTATGGACCTGAGATCCTAAGCAGGATCCATGCATAGATGTTCATTCTGTTCTTGGATAAAAGGGTATTTGTGTGCATCAGTAGCAGAGGGTAGTGCTAGGCTGTACATCCAACATATCCAGAATGGACAGAAAAGTCATTGGCTTGCATATCAGCAGCAGCAGTGAAGGGAGCTTTGTGACAATGCTCACTGAGGAGTGATTCTGAAGTGGTTTTCTTTTTATTAACACAACAATTTCCTATGTTTAACACTATGCTGTGCTGCTTAATGGCTTTATGCCAATAAATAAAAATCTGTGGAATGTTTTTTTCAGACACTGGCTTTATATATATATATATAGGAATGTTCAGATAAAACCTGATTTGATGGTTTCAGTTTTTGCTGGTTTCAGATGAACTTTTTTTCATCAGTGTAGCTTCTAAGCCCTAATGGAGAGGTGGTAAAACATCCAAGGCATTAGCCCCTTGGTCAAGGACATGGGGTAAAAGCTCTCTGGCCCTTCTTATTTTTGTTTTAGCAAGTAAAACTCTCAGGGGAAATTCCAGCCAGATTTTGCAATGCTGTAAAGAAAATGTAATTATTTTTTGTCCCCTCAAAGGTATGTGACTTAATAGGTGTCATATTGATACTAGAGCGAGAAACTGCTCTTTGCTTTCATATGGAGCCACCTGCCTTTGGCATGGTGGGTTTGCTTGCAGGATAGCTCATCAGGCATAAATCACATCATCTTTCAGTGTGGCTCCTTTCAGTGTAACCCTGACAATGCCTAGAGCCTCTATTTGGTGGATTTTCCATGTCAGTTTCTACTTAACAGGAAAAACGTGTTTGTTTCAAATGTGCTTTTGGGGTCAGTATCATCTGCTTCTCCACTGCAGCTGTGCTGGGAGGCCACCTTCCCCATGCCCCTGTGCTGGTGACACTGAAGGTTGCACCTTGATTCCTGCAATGCATTCCCTTCCCCCTGGTCTCCTTCTGATATGTTTGACTCTGGAAGGGAAAACTTCCATTTTACCTGCTCTGTGCTCTGACTCCCGTTGCTGAGTGTATCTGCTTCATCCTTCCTTCCTGCCTTCAGCAGCCACCAAAAAGGGACTCCTTCTGCTCAGGTCTGTGCCTCTCTTCTGCAGAGTGCCTCCTGTTCCTCACAGTCTGCATCGTTTTCAAGAGAAACTTGAAAAGCCTGGAGATACCAGGTGTCCCCCTCTGTCTGTATCCTGATGTGAGAGAATTATTCATCTTAGAAAACTGCAGCTGGGTACAGTCAATGGTAAAGAACCAGACTGAACATTTTGTGCCTCGTTACTACTTGGATGCATTGTATTGTGCTCTCTTGCTATTTCTAGACGGCTTCCTGTTCTTTTTCAGTGACCTTACCTCATTTTTTCTGGTACACAGAGCTGACTTGCAGACTTAAACCTGGATCTCGCAAAGCTTAACTTCTGATGAAAGTAACCCTGAGGAAAACCTTTTCAAGATGAGAGTTTTTGCTCCTTTGAAGGGTGGGGGACGAATTTCCTCATGCTCAAATTCAAGCTTTTCTAAGAACAATGAGGACAAATCTACACACAGAGTGCATATCATCAACAAATTCATACAGCAACTTGGACCCCTGTAAGAAGTTGTCACACAGCAGCCAGGGTTAATTTGGCCTTTTCCCACTTAGCATTGCTGGTTTCTGGACTGAAGCTGGTTTACTTAGCTAGGAGAGTTGTCTGCACCATTTAAAGCTGATAAAAAAAGCACATTTCCTTTTGGCTTCTTCTGTTGTTTGTTGGATGGAAGGAACAGCATGCAAACTCCAAAATTTCCCAGGTTTGAAGAAACCTCAATCAGAAGCGGTCACAGATCTCACTGCAGCCAGTGGACATGTGATGGCTTTCCTCCTGTGAATCCTTGTACCAGTGTACATGCAGTCTGCTGGTGACAGCAAGCTACTTCCTCCTTCCACCATAACTCTTTGCTTTGGCTTTCACAGGGGGAGATAAAAAGCTTGTTGCCCCCTGAGCTTGGCTACTCCACGTTCCTTTGGTGAAGCCAAAGAGGAGGTGTTCACCCAGTGCATTTCTTGTTAATTAATTTCCTGAAGTTGGACTTAAATCGGGCTGACGCTTGGGTATTCTGAAGGCTGATTGTCTGACATATAGAGCAGAAATGGCAAACAGAGAATATTTTTTTGATAGCACATGCTCACTTTTTCTGTGGACTCCAAACAGCTTTTGAAGCTGTCAATTTTTATTTTTTTTTAGAGCATACATTTTTCTCCCAGTAAAATGGCCTTGGAATTTCAAAATAAACGGCAGAAGAAAGAATATCTTACAGTTCACACATCTGATTATGCAGCTCCAATTTTGTCTTAAACTATACGAAATAGATTGGAAATAGTCAAATGGAACACATAGAGAATCAGGGCAGAAGTGAAGAAATACCCAAGTGGATCCTGCTATTACGCCAGAAATACTGACCTGCTAATATCAGCGCTGCTGATAAATACCATTGATAAGCTTGTAATTCCTGTTGCTGCATATGGTCCCTTAGGAACATTGAGCTGCTGTATGGGAGAATGAAGTTGCATTTAAAATATAAATCATGTTGTGAATAATTTAACTTCACTCACATGCACACAATATGAATAATATTGTTACTTTGATCTCTGTGTTTGTATTTCCTTTTTAACCCATAGGGGTGTGTAAGAGTGATAAAGATTTGGCATTTACGTTGCTGGCCTCTTACCTTTAAATATGGAGCTTCTGCAGCACTCACAGGAGCACCAGGTGATAGTGTACATTAATTTTTTGGTGTGCAGCCTTCCTCCAAGCACCAAGGGCACAGGGACTGTCACAGCCTGATGTCACGCAACAAGCAGCACATTGCTGTCTGCTTCACGCTCTGTCCACCCTCTGTCAAATGGAGCTGATGTGTCAGCAGCAACACTGCTACCAGTGCTACGTCATCCATGCTGCTTTTTTCCCTCCTCTTATTTTCCATGATTATTTGAGAAGCCCATCAGGAATGCTCTGGTGACATCACCCATCCCTGCCAGCTTGTTGGTTTGGTCACTCTTCTTTCCCACAAGTGACTGGAAATGATGGATGCTCCTTTTTTTTTTAGACATATTTCCTTCTTTGAAATGACCAAAACTCAGTGTTGGCTTCTCTAGCTGCTCTCATTTCAGGATTTCTTTCTCCTACATCTTTGCTCCTGATACTGGTTTTAGCATAACATTTGCATTCTGGTTCCTCTGCTCCCTGCACCCCAAAACAGCTCACAAAGAACTGTTCCTCTGAGAACAGAGGTCTGATCCCTTAAAGCATGATAAAATCTCATTTAGCATTAAGCACCTGGGACTGCATTTACAAGACAATTTATATGGCTCTTTCATTTACAGAGAATCCTTATTGCCATCCATGATCAGATGGATATTCTGTGCTCCTAGTGCAAGGAGTATGGATTTTCCTTCCCTTTCAATGATAACCATGTAAAGCACAGCAGAGGCAATTACAAAGGAGTTTACTCCATCTTTAATGGAGAAAATGGCAGAAGGAACTGAACATGCTGGACATGGCAGATGAAGCTCAGTGCTTTATTAAAAGGCTCTCAGATACTCTGCTTCTGGAGAAAGGGTAAAGACTAGCAGCCAGGGAACTGCTGAAAACCACATACAAATGCATTCTGAGTGCTGCACTTTTGCAGATATTCAGGGCTTAGAGAAATAGAACTGCTATGCAAGCTTTCAGCCCTTTAGGAGAGGTGAGTAGTGGTGGCATGAGAAGGAAACAAAATTGTATATCTAGATGTAAGCTGCCAAACTAATAATGTGGGATCTTTTCACCTAGAGCTGGTGATCAGCAAACAGCCATTGTTCCTTTTCCTGGAGACATTTGAGCCTCATAAACTTGAACACCAGACATTCTCAGTAGGATATGTCTAACCAAGACCAGTCTCTTGCCCAGGAAGCTGTCGGCTGGGAAGGATCATTTCCCTGTGTAGTGAGGAGATCCTGGCTACGGGTGCTTCTGGCATGAGACTGCCTGCTGTCTGCCTGCCTCACAGCTGGGAGGGGGCACGCTGAATATACCTTCAGCTGCTGATGTGTCCAAGGGAAGAAATGATAGACGTTCATTCTTCTGAGCTGTGCTTTCAGATTTTTTTTTCATCTTGGCTTCTGCTGAAACCCACAACTTTCCTTCTGCCATCGCTCAGTATAACTGATTAATTCTGACTAGCCTCTGGTATTCTGGGAGATATCTGAAACAAGCTGTGTCAAAGCCAAGAAAGTGAATCCTGAAACTGGAGCCACAGCCTGAGACTTCAGTAAACAGGATGGAGAGAAAATGAAGCAGAGAGTTCGGCCAAAGGAATGGCCAGCATTAAGACTGATCTAAAATAAGCCAGTGCAACAGTTCTCCCAGAAATCTGCCAACGTCTCTGCTTTGCTTTCACCTATACACCAATGATTTGTCAGGGGGTGATTTGATGGGTATATGTTTTGGTGACTTCTTTCTTGATCATCACCTATAATTTTCCTTTATTTTTACACAATCAGAGCTCCAGATCCTTGTAAATACCTGATGTAACCCGCCAAAACTGTAAGAGTTTTGCCAAAGCGGGTGGTAGATGATTTGCCTTAAAAACACTATTAGCACCAAAACCCCAGCCTTGCTGCCTGCTAGATGAAGGGACAATTATATGAAGCATCTGAAACCGTTTATCTTGGTCATGCCTTAACTCAGTCTTTAAGAATGCAGTTTCAGGGGATGCTGAGAAGATCTGCTTTGGGGTTTTTTAGGGGTTTCTTTTTGTCTTGTCTTGCATTAACTTGTCAGGTTTGAAGTTACTGTTTTTGCTTACACATTCTTACAACTTCTTTGAAGCTATTGCCTCCATCGGAAAGCCAGCCTCTTGTTAGGGATGTCAGGTGAAGCAGTTGTACTAAGTCTCTGAGCTTGCCTGGAAGAACTCCTCAGACTACAATGCTATGATGGGCTGGACCTTTGTCTGAGACAGAAACCATGTGTATGTGTGAGGTGGGATGCTGACTGGCCACGAGGATGATCAGAGCGTTGGAGCACCTCTCCTATGAGGACAGACTGAAAGAGTTGGGGCTATTCAGTCTGGAGAAGAGAAGGCTCCGAGGTGACCTCATTGTGGCCTTCCAGTATCTGAAGGGGGCCTACAAGAAGGCTGGGGAGGGACTTCTCAGGCTATCAGGTAGTGATAGGACTAGGGGGAATGGAATGAAGCTGGAGGTGGGGAGATTCAGGCTGGACATGAGGACAAGTTCTTCCCCATGAGAGTGGTGAAGCCCTGGAATGGGTTGTCCAGGGAGGTGGTTGAGGCCCCATCCCTGGAGGTGTTTAAGACCAGGCTGGATGAGGCTCTGGCCAGGCTGATCTAGTGTGAGGTGTCCCTGCCCATGGCAGGGGGTTTGGAACTAGATGATCCTTGTGGTCTCTTCCAACTCTGACTGATACTATGATACTAAGACTGTAGGTGGGGGATCAAACTACCTTTCCATCTGTGTTTCTTATTAATCTCAGTAGAAGCAGAAGTCACCTGCAAATCCAAAGAGCAGCAGGAGTGCTTTGGGTGATGTGGCACCACACTGGAGCACCTTTAGGCATAGTTAGAGATGCAAGTTAGGAGTTGGACACAACACTTAGCTACTTTGGATCTCAGGAAATGTTTGTCATCAGTAAGCAATGCGTCATTATCCACATGAGTAAGGGTGAGCTGCCTGGCTACAGGTGCTTTTATGCTGCCTTCCACTAATTGCAGTAAACTGTTCAAAATACATATTATAAAAACCTAGGAGCCATAGCCTAAGCTTGAAAACATCTCCTGCTTTGCAGATTTTAATCAGTTTTACCACAGCATGTGAAGTAAATGACAGAAGCACTTCTAAAAGTTCTGTGGGAAGGAAGAAGCGGAGGAGCTGTAGCCAGAGCAGTGTCTGGCTCCTGGAGTTGAAAACAAAAGATAGCGTCTGCAAGGTACCAGGATGCAGGAAGGACCCACATTCTTGCTACTCATTTAGCTAATTGAGTGGTGGTTACGGAAGTCTTAAGACAACACGTCTTTATGAAATATGTCCTTGTTGTCTTGGGTCAGTGGGATCTTTCCTGTCAGCAAGGAAAGTTCTTTCCCAGGAGGAACTTCCCAGGCGGGCACTGCCTAGCTTCTGGGCTGAGGCTGTTGGAAGTTTATGGAGCACTACTTTTCCACTTCTGTTGTAACGAGCAAAGGAAACCTTTTTTGTTCTACTTTGCTTAGAAAGAGGCTTCTTTATGCAGTGGAAGTTGACAGTGGGTTTCCTGATGAGGTAGACATACTCAAGAACTGAAGACAACTGAGAAGTGCAGTGACAAAACGTGCTGAATCCTCAGGGCTGGCTGACAGTTGATAAATACCTGGAAATGCTCTGCATTGCCCTTATTACATGTATTAATATTAATATATGCTAAAGGAGCACCAGCAGCACTGACTACAGGTACAGTTGAACATTTGTGCAGTTTTCGTAAACAGTGGAAGCAGTGACATTAAACATATGCAGGAATCCCCATAGTTATAAATATTTACAAACATTTATTTTGGCAAGAGCCCCTAACTCAGATGTTCCTAGCTGCACTCTTAATACACTGTGCATGTTTGTCACACGCTCCGCTCCTCGAACTGATAGCTGAACGAGACTGAAGGCAGCGGTTTTTCCCCTCGGCATATCCCTTTGTATTTCTCAAATATTTAAGTTTCATTACAGTGAGGGGAAAAAAAACACTGCTGCAGCTATGTGCAATTAACACGCGGAGTCGGCATCGATTGTTTGCCAGCAAGGGAGATCTAATGTGTTATGAGCTACGTAAGCACCATCTCCCTTGGTAATTAATAAGCCTTATCAGAGCCACCTGGCTGTCTCTTGGTATGCCATGAATTGCAGTTGGAGACATGCTTATGAATTCCTAACTCGGGCACTTTCCAAAAGACCCAAGTGTGGGAGTTTGTGCCCACTCTAGTGCAGCTCTTGAAACATTGTGCCTTTAGATATCACGCTGAGATAGTCAAGAGAAGGTTAAATGCTAGACCAAGCCCACAACCTGTGGGTATTAGCTTGGCAGAAGTTCATTGTACGGTGCGGGAGGAGGGTTTAAGACCATGCTGCAGTTGACCACACGCAGGTCTGAATGCTCGCTGCCTTTTAAAATCATCTCAACTGCATTAACTTCAGCAGAAGCTCATGTTTTTTTAAACTTTCAGTTTATTTTATGCATGAGACAACTTTTTGTTATGTTGGCAGATTTTGTGCTTCTCCTTTTCATCAGTGGTGTGTTCTCCTGCTGCTTATGGATCTTTTCACAAAACATCAACAGGGGAAAAAAATTAAATAAGAAAATTTCATTGTAAATCCTCTGAAAGATAAAATTGAGGCACAGTCTATCATCAAGCAAGCTTTAAAGCTTATGGCTGTCAAAGAAGGGCCTTTTTGAACAGAAAATGTTGTGTGGCTCTAATGTAACAATATGGGTAAGAGCACCAGCAAGGCTGATCAATGAAAGCTTCACCTCAAGTCAGTTCCCCAGATCCTTACCCAAGGTCCTAGGAGTGGCTGTGAACCACCTTTAGTACTGTGTTCAGTTTGGGGGCTGCAGTATAAAGCAGACTTTGAGGTGTTGGAGCAGGTCCAGAGGAGATCTATGAACCTGGTGAAGGGTCTTGAGGAAAAAGTCTTACGAGGAGCATCTGGGGGAACTGGGGTTATTTAGCCTGAAGAAAAAGAGGCTAGGGAATGACATTTTCACTCTCTATAACTACCTGAAAGGTGCTTGCAGCAAGGTGGGTGCTGGTCTCTTGTCACAAGTTATAACTGATAGGAGAAGAAATGGCAGCAAGTTACACCAGGGGAGATTTAGGTTAGACATTTGGAAAAAACTCCACAGAAAGGGTTATCAAAGACTGGAACAGGCTGAATCACCATCCCTGGATGTATGGTGCTTGAGGATACAGTGTAGTAGTGGCCCTGGTGGAGATGGATGGTGGTTGGACTTGATGATCTTGAAGGTCTTTTCCAGCCATGGTGGTGATTTTGTGAAACCTGGATGTGATCTGTGCAGTGGGCTCACCTGAGCTGGTAAAGGCACTGCGTCAGCAGCACCCCTACATTTTGCTGAGCCTGCACCCCTCGTCTCCCGTCAAGCACTGCCAGCATGGCTTCTTTTCAGCCCAAGTGTGAAGAAGTATTTGTGCTTCAAGAAGACATCACAGCTCAGACAGAGCACCGAATGGGTGTTACTCAGTTGTTTTCTGAGGCTACAGCAGACACCAGCAAAGTGATTTCTTTTTACTTTACGTGGGTACAATTGGAGAGGTTGCTGCTTTTTTCCCCCTTGTTTTTATTTTCTTTGACTTTGAAAAGATCTGAAAACTGTATTAAGAATAGGCTTTGTGGAAGCTGAGGTCAAAATCAGTGGAAACAATACATCTCTAATGAAACTTCTATGAGCCATCTAGCTACAAATTGATCTTTTCATTTACATTTCACTACAGATGTCAATGAAAGCACAGTTCCTTCTAAAGCATCCTAATGTATGTAAACCATTGCAGGAAGCATAGCATGCAAAGCTTGGGAGACTGCAGATGGAGAGAAAAGGCTCCTGATTTCATAAAAATAACAAAACCTGTTTTAACATATTGTGCATTAAATATTGTTCATTTGCATACTTTCTATGGCTAGGTTATAAAAGCCCACCATGTGGTGGACTTGTTGGAAGTCTGAAAAGATACTCTTTCTCCAAATGGAGATGTGTTAGTGGAAGCTGCTGCTTAATTATAAAACAAAAATAGCTAGTTTTCTCTAGAGCTTTTTTGGTTTTGCTGTGTATTTTTTTCCCTTCCCTTTTGTAGGTTTTTAGAGTCTGGATTTTGTGTTGTTTACACAAAATTCAATAGAATTAAGAAGGGAAACATAGGTGCAATCACCGTAAATTTTACTAACTGGGCTTCGATGTGTTACAACAGTCTGCCTGCTTGGAACTGGCAGCAGCAGGGACTCTTCCATCAAGAGTTTCCAGCAGATAGCCAGGCAGATTGTAAAGTACCTCTTAACATTATTTTTACTTTTTTTTTTTGCCTCTTTATATAGAATGCTATAATTTTATGTGTATCGTCTATAGTCTATCTGTGGCTGAAGCACTGGCTAGTACAAATGTATGGTGCCACAAATTAAAACAAGAAATGGCTGTCAAAAGTGTAAAAAGAAAAATGAGCAAAAGGAGAAGGAAAAAAACCAGTGTACACGAGGTGGGTGTCTTGCGTATGCACATGCTGTCAGGGCTTGGAGAAGCATGGAATGAGACACAGTCTCAGAAGGAGCAGGTTCCCTGTCTTTGTAGCCCTGGCTTTCCCTAAACCCCTTTCAGATACAGGATTCTGTGAACCTGGAGCAGTGGGTGGTATCTGAGCACAGGCACCCATTAAGTTGAGCCTTGGAGAAAAGTCTTATCTGTCACCAGAGTGCTAAGGGTTTTGAAGGTTAAGGTTGCCAGCTTAAAATCAATCTGCTAGTTTATAAGCTGCCAACATAAAGAGTGTGGGGTGGGCGTAAGGCAGGCAGGGCGATGGTGAGCCGGCGTGCTCCTGCCTTTCCGAGGCGTTCACAAGAGAACTGGAGCAGCCCCAGTAGCTGGCTGTAGCACGTATCTTACTGGAGAGGAAGCAAATAAAATTGGGAGGTGGTCAATCTCACTTTGAGCTCTTTTTTTTTTTTTTTTTTTATATAAGAGAAAACAGTTTTCAGTGGAACTCAAAGGAGAAGCCTTATGTTAGGGGAAGCACCTTTTGCAAGCCCCGTGGAGCTCTATTGAGACCTAGCCAGGCTGCTGAGACTTGTCATTTGTCATCTGCTTTACCACAGCCTGGCTTGCTTCTGGCCAGCTGTCAAAATGCTTGGTGTCCTCTGAACACTGACAGGTACTACCCCAGGGCCCAATGGATCAAACCCCTGTCTCAAGTCCTGGGGAAACCATCCTCCTTGGACTCAAAAAGCATGCTCTGGGCTAGGGAGTTCCACCCCAGATTTGCCAGAAGAATGGTGTGTCCACACATATCTTCCAGGTGCCAGGATTTGAAGACCCAAGGATGGATTTGCACAGTAGGCAGGGGCAGGAGCCTTTGTTACTTCAAGTCTTGAACATCCCATTTGGTGAAAGCTTTGCAAATCTTGACTTTAATTAGACAGCCTGTCTCTTAGTTTTGCCTGTGGATGTCTATGACTAGAGAGGGCTGGGGTAAATCCTTCATTGAGAGATTGTTGGAAATTTTTCTTATCATGAATCAATTCTTTTGTAATTAGGCTCAGAAACGAGTGATGACTATGACTATGTCATAAAGGCGTCTAACATTTGGCTTGAGGGGCAATGTTTGCATGACAGACAGGAAGTGACCAGCCTTAAATGAAGTTAAAAAGATATAGCTGCCCCAGTCCATGGAAACTCCTCTATATACATAGAGAGAGAGAACAGTGTTCGAGAAATAAGAGTGCAAAATTGTGTAATTAAGGATGTAAGGGAACCAAACTGATCTTGCAAAACCCACATCAATGATGGAATGTTTTGCTGTTCACTTGGTGAGTTCAACAATATTCCTTCAGCATAGGGTTTGTTACGTGGTGAACAGATTCATAATGAAAATACCCCAATGGAATTTTACTTCAAACAGATGATGAAAAGAAGATTAAGATCCAGGGCCCCAGCTGCACCCTTTGTTAGCAGCCGAGTGGTTGAGGGAAGACCTATTTGAGCAGAAGGCTTTTGTCACTTTCTCAAATTAGATGCTTTCTGAAAAACAGACCATGCCCTGAAGCCTGGAGCATATAGTGCTTATGGTTTAGCGTTAAGTGCTGTCCTGAATTGGAAATGGGGCTACCTAAAGTGAGTTGTGGTGCAGGAACCTCTAAACAAAGAAAAGGTCATTTTTCCTGTTTCCATGAATTTGGCAACGTTATCATCACATGGTGGCACCTCCTGGTTTAGCTCTGGGAAGCCTGATGATGTTAATTTGCTCTTTTTTCCCTTGTCATTTCTCTGCAGCAGCAGCAGGAGATGCTGGCGATGAAGCATCAGCAGGAGCTGTTGGAGCACCAGAGGAAGTTGGAGCAACACCGACAGGAGCAGGAGCTGGAGAAGCAGCACCGAGAGCAGAAACTTCAGCAGTTAAAAAACAAAGAGAAAGGAAAAGAGAGTAAGTAGCAAAAGCTCACTTCTTTCAGTGATGACAGGTAGATCAGATGAATGGAAGCCATGAAGCAGCTTTATAAAACCAGAGAAACCTGCTTGATGATCTTTCTTCAGAGCTCGGCTGCACAGGGAGTTTATGTAAATGGTTAAGATGTATTGAGGGTAAAAGGGAAATGTATTTCTTTGCTGTATCTTCATTTTTGTCTTCCTAAATGCCATTTTAGCGTTTTTCAAAAGGAAGCGTATCATCTCTTTACTTGATTTAACATTTTTTGAAGTATTTTTGGCAGCATTCCTAATGGAGTCAGAATATTAAGCCCATAAAATGCACCAGATGCACACTGCATTTCTTTTTCTTTTACTTTTCTTAATTTCACTCTTTTAAGATGTAGCCGAGTTCTCAGTTCTTAGCTTTAAAGTGTTTTCATTCAGCAAGCACTTCTTTCATGAGGTTACAGATTGTGGTTGGCTTTCCCACGTGTCATTATGCACTTCATGAGACTCAGTGAAATGATTATGGCCTCACAAGTTCCCTTATCAAAGACACTTTGGTTGCTTGTTCAGTTTTCTTTTAGCAGAATGGGTGGAAAAATACCTCACCAACTTGTGCTATCAACTCATTAGGTCTTCATTTCAAATGAAATAAAGACGACTGTCATAGAGGAAACAGAGAAGGCTGATGGGTACCAGGAGATGGGCTGCTCTCTGGGGACCAGAAACAAAATAAAGCTTGAAGAAGAATTTTTCTCGTAGGAAAGGATGAAGGTCTAGGAGACTAAAATAAGACTGATCTGAAAGTTGAATTCCTCACTCCCTGCACATGCTTCTTGCAACAGCAGACTTTAAGTTGTTGCAGCCGAAATGAGGGAACACACTGACCTTCCCCAATGTCCTCACAAAGCAGTTCAGGGGGTCCAACGTGTCTATGTGCGTTTGGTTTAGATTTCATTCATTTTAAATACTAGAAAGACCCAAGGATTAGAATCTACTTAATTCAAGCAGTTTAACATTCAGGAGTGAATAAAAGTGGTGTTGGTGCAGGTTTGCTACTCTGCTGCCCAGTTGGCCACCATATGTGATGCTTTTTGTTGCCCTCTAGCTGCTTTGTGTTGTTTTCTAAATGAATTACATAGGTGTAGAAGGGGAAAAAAAAACACCAGCAGAATTTGGGGATGTTAAATTGAAGATCCTGTTCCCATGGCTACAGTTTTATTTTAAAATTACTTTTTTATTTAAGAAGTACTATGGTGTATAATCATTATAGCATCTCAGCTCTTAAGCATACTTAAGTTATTTTTCTCACATTGGAAAATTTTGCTAAGCTAAAATTATCCTGATCCAAAATATGAAGAGCGTGTAATAGATGTAGAGTGTCGTTTATTCTCTCTGCTTCCTCCACCACTGTTCCCTCACTGTAAGCCAACATAGATTGTTTCATACATTTTAGAAGGCAAATCACAAATCAGTTCAGATTAATGTAATATCAGCTCCTTGTCTTGTCATCTCAGGAACCTTAACCTGTCCCTCTTGAACTCATAATCTGCTCTTATAAAGCTTTTAATCAATAGTCTGACTTCCACCAAAGAAAGGAAAATGTATGTGAAAGTAAAGATGCTTTTTGCTTGGAATAAGGAGTGATAGTTGGTTGTCCTGTCTTTCCCCATCTTAGGACTGAACCTAGAATCAGTGCATTGGTGTTTTCAGACTCTTCTGAACATGGACCATTTAATGTCTTGCTGCTCTTACAGCCTTGGACAGTGGCTCATCTTGGGCTTCCCCACTATTCACAGTGTCTCCCCCAGCCTGGGTTGCTGCATGGGCTCCTGCCCTCTGGTTCCTTTTCTTTTGCTTCTTTCACTCTGCTGTGCCTTTTCATTCCATTAGGGTTGAGTGTCTTGCATCCTGCCTGTGGACCTATTCCATATGGATGGGCTTTTGATGTCTGACTTCTGCTCATGTCCTCTTTGCTTAAACCTGTTCAGAATGTATACTATCATATATGTGACAGGTCGTCCCTTTTTGCCTTTGGAGTCTTCTTTAACATCTTGATCCTGCACAGTGCTTCTGCTTGTAACAATGTGACTAGGTCCAGAATAACCCAGTGTAGTCTATTAAAAGTGAGTTAGAGCTTGTTTTTTTTTTTTTTTTCACTTTTGATCTTTCAACTCAAGGGTCAAAGGGTAAGTAATGGTCAGAAGGTCTTGCATGACAGCTTGGTCCATGACTCTGGCATTGCCCAGGGAAAGGGAAGTCTACATCTTTTTATCTTGTTAAGCATACAATGGGGCCTTTCAGCTTCTAATTAAGGAGGAAGACATGCCAGGGGAGCTTTTGTGAATCTCAGGATCCAAAAATGTTTAGCTTCAGGTCTTCCAAGTAATGTCAGATATATCAGAAACTGTCAGAACACAGCCACGTTTGATTATTTTAAAGATGCTATTGGATTAAAGATGACACTTTTTGGAGAGAGAAGGCCTTTAAGCATGAATTTGTCACCTATTCTGGTCTAGCCATGTGGCTTGCTACACTAAAGTGAATTTATCTCCAAGTTCCTCAGTTGAACTTCTAGTTGGGATACATGCCAAACCTATGTTTGTAGAGCTAGTGAGAAAGGGCTCCAAAAAGGTGAATTTTCAAGCTTTTGAGTGCAGCTTTGGTAGTTGAACAATATTACATCTTCAGGCAGTGCTTTATAGAAATACTGCAACTTTCTTCTCTTTAGGAGATAACAAAATATTGTTTCCTCAGTCTGTCAAACGACACCAGGGTTTTGAGTAGGATCCAGGAGACAAAAGATCACCCTGTTGTGTTTTAAGTTTTTATTCCCAGTATAGCAGACAGTTTTCCTGGCCTTTTCATTTTCTTGTAGCCCAGATATTTTCCTTTGGAACTCTTGCTTTACGCCACGGTATAGATGAACCATCATTTTCCACATGTTCTGCTTGCCAAACTTTCTATGCATGACTCCATCAGGAGTTCTGCCTGCGAATCTGTTCTGTCAACCGAATGATGATTTTTAATCCATCATCACAGTAAAACAGACTGGTCTCTATTGTGGAGGAAATGATGATTAGAAATTACACAGCTGACATTTTAACTCCGCGTGGCAAAATTACCGACTTTCTTCTTTAAATGTTACATTTTCTATTTGAAGAAAGAGATTGCACACTTGTAAATGAGTTGGAATATTATGTAGGTCTTATTGTACACAGATAGTTTTGAACAAAGAGGTCCCTATTTAGAAGAGTTTTTCCAGACAAAATCTACATATGAGAGATTCTTCTCATTCCCTTTCTGCTTGCAGATGTGACATTTAAAAACTTGAGTCTAGACAAGACCCTTCTTCTTACATACCTTTGATAAAAAGAAAGCTGCAATACCTAGTACAAGTGCTTTCTTCTAAGCGTGCTTCTATGCAAGTGTAAAGCTCCTTTCCAGAAATCTTTTATAGTGAAATGATAAATCTCTGATTAAATCTCTGTTTTCAAACAGAAGTTGTGATTTTATGCAAAGCTGAAGTCAAGGGGGAAAAAAGTGAAGGGAGAACTGCTTGCTGGAGGCTCTTTGTTCTTTTCTCTTTGAAAGAGAAATTCTTTTAGACTGGAAATCAAAGATTTAATTCTGAACTTTTTAGAAATTTAAATTCTTTAAAGTATGTGAATTGATGAAATAACCTTTTTTTTTTTTTTATTTTTGTGACATCTCAGGTGCAGTGGCAAGCACAGAAGTAAAGATGAAATTGCAAGAGTTTGTCTTAAATAAGAAGAAGGCGTTGGCACACCGGAATCTCAACCACTGCATATCCAGTGACCCTCGCTTCTGGTACGGGTAAGTGGTGCTGGGCTTGTCGCTACGATTCAGCCGGTGCCACCTTTTTTCACGATTGCTGGAGATGTGGGGAATAGACCTAATGTATTTACAGGATGAACCAGAACAGTGATAGACCCATGGTTTGACTTTGCTGTGCATTTTCCAGAGAATTTGAGTGCTAGCAATTTTCATCTCTTCTGTGATGGGCACAGTAATTTTGTGAGTAAGAGGTCTTTGCCGTTTTCTTTAAACCACAGTTATTCAAACTTCCATGTTCTACCATCAAGAACCAACCTTTGTAAGTTCTATAGCTTTTCACCCAAAATTTCATCCTGCCTGGTCTTATAAAATTTGAACTTCAGTGAAATGGGGAAATTACTTTTTATGTTTAGTGAATTGCATCTCAGGATAGTTGAGCTAGCACTGAATTTTTAAAGCATTTAATGCTCGCTGTTCATCCTAATGGCTCAAAGCTGGAAGTTTTATTTACTTGACTCTTCTCTAAACTGCTGGAAGCGTGAAGTTCATTCTGTCTGCACTTCTAATCACAACCTCCCCAATACCTGTTTCTACATGAGATTTTTCAGCTGTTGCTCTTCAAGAAAGCCCAAACATCATGTGAGTTGAGAAGGCATCAGTTGATGTTATAATGACATGGGAACAAAGAGTGACTTCTTTGATTGGTTCAAATGCACTACATAGCAAATGTAAATGGTGGCATTATTAACAAGGTACAAGTTTCAGTTCCAGAAAATCAGTTCTTCATTGTTTAAAAGAAAAGTCAGAACATTTGAAATTATTTGAAAACTTCCACTACTTATAACATTTTGAATGCCTGTATTAAAAAAAGAGTGGTTTGGATGTTATCTTTAGTGACCATAAAATTAATGACAAAAGTCAAGGGAGTTTACAGTGAAATTTGTGCTCAAGCTGAGTGTCTGACTTACATGTATGCAGGGATGATGAGGTCATAGCCAGCAGATGTTTCCAAACTCAAGCAACTAAGCTCAAATGAAATTTGAAAGATATCCCAGCTATGAGCCAGTGCAGAATTGCTGAAGTGTTGGCAGAAAATCCAAGCATTATTCCAGTGGGGTGAGACTGAGCAGTTTTACTACATTTCTAAAAGTCTAATCTGAGACTTGAAGATGGATGGTTATGGCACTGGTTTAAGTAGTGAAATGTTGATAGCTTATGCAAAGATAATATTGAAGGCTCACTTGGTTGATATAAGATAGCAGAATAAATAAACTGAATTTCAGTCAAAACAACTTTTTTTAAATTTGTTTTTTTAACTAACTGATTTCCACTGTTGTTAATTAAGACTCACCAAGAAATTTGGGGGGGGTTGTTGAAGGCAGTTGAAGACTCTGAGTCCCTGTGTTCTCCATTTTGTATTTTTTTCCTGGTTGTTTAAAAAGTCTGTTAATGCAAAAGTGGTAGAAAGTCAAATAGAATCAAGGATAGTAAGTGTTCTCTTTCAGACACTTTGATCCTTTAGCCCTAGAGAAACCTGCCATAGAATTGCCTTCATAGGTGACTTTAGAAAAGAGAAAAATAAATGTGGGAGTGCTCTGAATTCTTTCTGGTTTTTTTACAGTTTTCAATTAATTGCTTTTTCACTGGGAATCCAGCATTCAGAGATTAATCAGAGGGCAGCAGGGTTGATGTTACAGGGCCAGGGGTGATGCAGGAGGTTATTTAGCCAAGTTGTGTTTAAGGTTTCAGCATGTTCTCTGCCTTGTTCTAAGGTAATGCAGAGAACTTTCTGAGCATCAATAGATTGCTTAGGTTTATTGTTCATTGTGTTAATCTGAACATCTCTTTCTTGTGCTGCTTCAGGGATGCCAACAGGTAGAGACAACATAGACACTGTTTCACCTTTTTTTCAGAATTTAACAGGCTCACTGTCCCTTCATCTTCCCTCCATCTGTTTTGTGGTGGGGAGAGAATTGGTATTCTGGTTTCTATCACAAGATGTGAAGAGAGAGCCTTGGAGGTTTCATAAATCTTTCTTAGGCTGTCTTGGTGATAAGTTGCAGGCAGGCATGAGCTTGGTCTTCTCAGCCTTGGAGGAGGGCAGATGGCAGCAGGGCTGTGTGACTGTAGCATCTCATCTTGGAGTGGAGGATTTTTAAATGCACCCTTCAGTCATTAAGGCAGAAGTTGAAGATTTTCCCTTTCCATTCTATTTAAATGTGTTTTTTTATTATTTTTTTTTAGAAAAGAGAAACCTTTAAATCAGTTGCATATTGGTATTTATTTATATGGCATCTCATAGGTTACCAGTTCAGTTACAGAGATATTTATGCACACACATACTTCTTGTGTGATTCAATTGGGTGGTGTTTGGATTTAACACACACAAATGAGGCTTGCAGAAGATAGACTTGATGCTCCTACTGTGAGCAGGCAAACCAATTAAGTGGTAACAGATGCTGCAATAGTCCTTTAAGTGACACGCCTGCTTTTAAGCACTTCCTCTGGTCTTATTAAGGTTTGAGAATTCCTTTTTTGAAAAACTGAAAGCTTTACTTGGAAAAAGCAAATCTCCTTCGGGTATTCAGCACCACAGCCATTCTACGTCAGTGGCTGTGGCATAAAATATGTCCCACTGACATGTGAAATAGCTGTCATTCCCCCAGCCCTTTGGGCCAGGCTTTGGTTGCCTAGTGAGATGTCTAGATGCTTTTGCCTTCGGTATCTTGTGTCTGAACTTCATTCAACTCAGTCAGTTGCTGATGCAACGTTGAGTGTTTATAGTTGGTGAATATTTTCTAATTGATCACTGATGTTAAAGGACATTCTCACAAGTGCAAATCAAGCCTTGAGGTGAAAAGGGACCAGATTTGGAGGTTCTGCAGAGTGTAGTTGTAGTCCAAAGGATCTACTAAATGAAAGAAAGGAACTTTGTAATGCTCAGTAATGTTTCTTGGTGGCTTCAACATGAGATCTCAGTCTTCGGCTCAGTGGTGTTAAAGCCACTTTGTAAAGTCTATTTAAGGTATACATCTTCAGTCTGTATATAATTGCTTAAAATAGCTTTGCAGACTGTAATTTTCAGATTACATTGATGATAGACAACAACAGAAGAGGTTCTTTTGAGTTTCACTGTCAGACTGTCCCTCCTGTGGATTCTGAACTCGCTGTACAGCCCTGCCTCCAGGAGGTTTTGATCTTCAAGAGGCTCAACAGAAGTCAGAGTGACGTGGCAGGAACACAGAGTACCTCAGGCTTAGCAACCAGGGATATTATTTTCCTAGGAAGTTCTTGGAAGTAGCCTCTTGACTTGGTGGTAGCAATCATGAAAGGGCGTTTTAACACTGAGTATTTGCATGGTGAGGAGGTAGAGAGATATAATTACACAGTAAATTATTCCAGTGTACATAGATGTCTACAGTCTCTGTACACAAAGCATTTTAGCACAGATACCTATGTTGTAATATGTATTCAATTACGTTGTGGGAACGGGTTTGAAGCATCATGCATGCTTTGCTGTTCACATGGCTCTTGAAGGACCTCAGAGCTCAAAAGAACAGGGGATATGTTATGTGAAGGTATATGCTTTCAGGAAGGCCTGCAAGCTCCATTTAATGTACAATTCCACCTCTGAAATACTTGAATGGGCATGCAGACCAGTGGATTTTGCTCGAACCTGTGTAGGGTGTTGGATCCTAGGCCTCCAGATGTGTAATGTATTCCTCTTTGCAGAGTTAAGTATCTGTCATTCAGCAACTTTGAAGCACATCTAAACAGGCCTTTTGAGTTCTTCCTGCATTCCCCAGCCGAGTGGTGAAAATAGCTTCAATGTACATGATTGTGCAGCTTAAGTCATGACAAAAAGGGGGGAAAAAACAAGGAGAAATCTATTGCTTGTATAGGCAAGAGAAAAAAAATGTCATTGTGTGCCATGACGGGTTTGAGAGCTCTTGGCTTGCAGCATCCAGGCTTCCTGCTTGTGAAACATCTCTCTGTGCTGCCTTCTCATGGTATGAGCAGATCTGGGAGGAGAAAGCGGCTCCTGTTTTCAGTTTGGTGCTGTTTTGATTTCAGGTGATGATGAAATCATACATGCATATGGGTATTTATTGGTGAGAATGTGAAAGAGTACAAGATGTGCGCAAATGCTAATGAAAAATACAACCGTGTAAGACCCCAAGAAATTATTTTGCCTCTATGGAAGAAGTTTGGAATATAAAGGGGGAGGATTAGGAAACCACAGTCAGTCACACTGTTTGGTAAGAACTGTGGGTATAGAAAATGAAGATGCAGGAAAAAAATTAATTCAGAGGTTTTCTGTAACCAAATCATGTAGCAAACCTGATGCGTTTTCCTAATGTTTCATTAGCCCCTTATTTTTTGAAAGGGGTAATTTGTTGTGGAATTGATGCTGTGTATCTCACCAACAACCTATTTCCAGTGTGAGCTCTCAAGACATACTGCTCAAGGAACTGGATGAATTGCTGTAATTTTCAACTGGAAATGGCTCATTTTTGTTATGTAAAGACCCATTTGTAGGAGAATGTTTTTAACCAAGGACTCCAAGAATGCCAGATTATTAAGCAATGTAAAAATTCACATATTAACGACTTCTGACAAAGTGCTCGCTTTCTATTGTTTCATATTCTTCAGTAATTTGAGGAAGTAATCCAAGCTTTAAAGTCTGTTTATTTAAAATCAAAATGTGAGATTGTTTGATAGCCGTATGGTTAAATCAGTTATTCTGTTGATGTAGCTACTCTGCTAACACGCACAGTCTGGAGACTCCCTGAAGTCTGTACTGATGAGGGTTGGTAGAGCTCCTGAGAAACAGCAAAACCTGGGCACAAGTCATTAAGTAGAAAAGATGCAGCCAACAAACTGGTAGGAGGCTTATAAAACTCATTCATTATTTAATATTCTTAGCAAACAGACTGTAATTTACTTCAAGCAGCCTGCTCAAACAAAGCTATAAATTATCAGCTTTGAGAAGTTAATCTGGAAAGGAGTTGAGTACTTTTGCCCTATCTCTGCCATGTCCTTGGATGGAGAGTCAGTAGAGCAAAAAGGCAGAAGACCACCTATGAAGCATGGCTGTTGTCAGCTAGTTTAAATGCGTGGCATCTCATGTGCATGTCCTTTGGGGGTTTGTTTTATCCCTAGACTTTGCATGCTATGTCTGGGTTTTATTTAGTGAAAGGAAATTGTTTGTTCGTGCTGTGGTTGAGGGCAGTAACAACGTCCATGCTTGGCTTCATGAATATGACTTAGCAAAACCCCTTCATGACTTAGCTCTAGCTTATGCTCAGCAGGGTAGTTCTGATACTGAAAATTAAGCATATGTTTGGTTACCTGCCTGTGTACTAGACTTCAGTGTCGCTTCTGTATTGAGTACCAAGATCTTTTCCTTGGCACTGTTCCCTATTGAATAAGATAACAGACAAGGTGAAGCTGCAGTTGTTCCCTTGGTGTGTCACTCATGCAAAACTTCTCACTTCTCTTTCTCTTTCCTTCTGTGCAGGAAGACACAGCACAGCTCCTTGGACCAGAGCTCCCCACCCCAAAGTGGCGTATCTGGCACCTACAATCACCCTGTCCTGGGGATGTATGATTCCAAAGATGACTTCCCACTCAGAAAAACAGGTAGCGCTCGCGCTGATTTTCTGTGTTGTCTGCTCCCTTTGCTCTGATGCTTGGGCCTCATATTTTGTAATTTATTTATTTTTTTCATATTACCAAAAACATGTATTTTGAGTTTTATTTAATAGCACCCACTCCATGTTGCTTGTCCTTCATCTGTGCAATGTTAGAGGGAGGCTGGAGTTGCTTTGGATTTGAGGACTTGGAAAGCTCCAGGCAGGGGCAGTGTGTTGTGTGTCAGAGTTTCTGAGGTGTTTTCACAGACTCAAAGCTAATATAAAGGTCTGGGTGTCTGAAATCAAAGTATGTTTTTGGTGAGTGATAAAAGTACTGAGAAAAGTTCATTTCTTCTGGGATTTGCATTTTATATACAAGTTTATACTTTAAATAAATAAAAATGTTCCTGCCAATCAAAGCATCGGGACTTCCTGCAAGAGTTTTGGTTCACACCTAGACAGTTATTTCTCAGTTAGGTTTTCTCTGCATGGTGGCTAAGCAGGTCTGTTATTTCTCAGCTATATATTATGTAAACCAGGTTGTTTTGGTTGGCTGTGGTCCTCAGCTCCATATCGCATACCTAAACCAACACAGCCTCAGCTTCTGACCTGGCCAGCTCATGGTCCTTGACTGCTTCCTTTGGGGAACAGCTGAGCTTCAACGAGCTCGTCCCAGTCTGGGGAGCAATGCTACTTGCATGGATGGTGCAGTCAGTCCTGTGTGACAGAAACCCCCTCACAACAGGGAAAAAACTTTTCTGAACAGATGGCAGCGGAGGTATGAGGAAAACAAGGGCATGGTCTTCTGCAGGTGCTGCCTAGCTATTTCTCAGGTATGTTCTGTGGATCTTCAAACATAGAAGGATGATCAGCAGTAGTCAAAAAATGTATTGTCTTTGCAATAAGCAAAGAGGATGGTGCGTTAACCAAATCTCTCTGTGGATTTATTACAGTTTTTGCTCAAATCAGCTGCCCTAAATCAGTTCCTAAGAGCTGGCAGCCCCTCCTTTCCCTTCTGGGAGGGATATAGGTGTTCTCATGGCAATTCTCCTAATAGAATTAGAGCAGGTCCTAGGTGCATTAAATGACTTTAACACAATTCTTCTTACTTCTGTAAATTTGGGGGTTTATTCTTTTGCCATCTGATGAGAAAAAAATACACTCTCACAGTGCTGCCTTGTGCCTCCTGCCTCCCAGTTCTGCACATTAAAAGACCCTTTGGGGAACTTCTCATTCTGGACCATGGCACCTGGCCTACTGGATGGATTTGTGGATGGATTCCCGTCTGCTGTGCACTAAACTGTCTTCCTCTTCACTGTGTATGATGGGTTGGGTGACAAGGGCCAAACATTCCAGCTGCACTAGAAATAAATCAAAACTGGGCAAGCCCTCTAAAGGATACATTTGTTTGTTGTTTTTTCCCCCTGGGTTTACCCTGTACCTTTGGTGGTAGTTTTGATTGTGTTTTTCCTAGGTAACTCCAAAAGCAGAGCTTGGAAAACTGAATTTGCTTAAGGGTAGGCCATTCTCTAATCTCTGTTTCATTAGTGAAAGACCATACACCCCATTACGTGGGTAGATTCTGCTGTGGTGTCAGTGCCTGAGACAGCTGAAGTGATGGTGTCTGGGCTTTAGGATTTTGCCTTTTGTAGGGAAGGTGAGCACTGGTGGAGGATTGTCCTCAAAGGAAACTTTGTTCAGCTCTAAAGCTGTTGAAGCACAAAGATGTGCTTGGTGTATACATCCACCTGGGAGGAGAAACTCAAGCCTGGGCTGCTAGCAGCTGTTGCTTCTGTTTGCTTCTCCTCTGCTGAAGGCTTTCAGGCTCCTCTGGGAAATGGCAGTATTTCCATGCAGGGAAGCCTCACTTGGCACCATGCCTATCACTTAGGGCCTGTGGACAGCATGATTCGAATAGGTTTTTAGCTCTTTGCTATACCTTGTGAAACCAGCGTGATCCCTTTCTGGTGTGTTCGCATCCCCACAGTTTAAACAGGCTTTGACGTGCTCCAAAACCTCTCTCGCTCATCACTTCAGGGGACCTTACTTGTCAGATTGGGTTTGAGGATCAGTCACCCTTCTTGTTCCCAGGATTACAGAAAGGAATTCCTTCAGGAAAGCATCTACACATCTCATCCCTTTGCTGCTTCCGAGACTGAGCTCTGAATAAGACTCTGGCTGAATAAAAGCCCTGTCAGACAGAGTGAATTAAGGTTGATAAATGCATCTAATCACATTATTAAAAATGGAAGCACCAAAGTCGTTGTTGTTTTAGAACAGGAAGATGTGGAGCTGGTTTTGTTTTTCCAGAAAGCTGATGCTTGTTCTTTCTGGTCACCAGCATTAATCTTTTGGGGACTGGTCTGCGATACAAATGAGTTCACTTGCAAGGTTCAGAGGAAAACATTTTTTTTGTTGTTTTCTTTTATTTTCCTTTCAATGCAACAGCACTTCAGTCTCTGGCACAGCAATATCCTGCAGAAATCCCATTGCCAAGAATGTTAAGTTGCTTGGAGAAGAAAGGCTTCTGAACACTCTGGTGTAAACAAAAGGCAGGGAAGGCTGGAGTCCATCCTAAATAAAGTTCTTTATTATGAGTGAGCTTTTCAGATTTTTTTGGCACCAGGGAAAACCCTGTCTTTTGTTTGTAATTTAAACCCACCATATCGTGTAGTCCAGTTTTATTACATTTGATTAAATATTTGCAGTTCAAATAACAGAGTCCATCACAATGCAGTTCTGATTACCAGGGCTGGAATCTGACCAACATCATTGTTAGGAATAGGGTGACTTACAAGGCTACAGGAAGGCAGTTTGAGTGATCATTTCTTCTAGGGTGCATTTCAAAGCTGGCAGCATCCTGCACGCTGAGAAATTTTGGGGAAGAATAAATACATCATTGCGCTGGATTTTAAAAATGCTGACTTTCTTTACTCTTTTTTCAGGCATCATGATGTCACAGGTTATCCCTCTGTGCACACTGGAGATAACGTGCTAGTCTAAAACCCAACTGTGAATGTTGTGAGAGGGACTGGGTGACCTGGCCACGCTCCTTTTGGTAGAAGGAAATGTGCGTGTGACTGATGTTTTAAGAGTTCAGCATGGGAAACAGTCAGTGCTTGCAGCACACTCCTGATGCATTCTGTCCCCTGAAATCCTACGCCCTCTGATTTGTTTTACTAAATTATGTTCCACTTTCTTGGCCATTTGGTTTCTGCATGAAATTGTTTTCCTGTTAGGCTGCTGCCATTGCTAATTGCTTGAATCCTGTTCTTAGTGTGGCTGGGGGATGCATTTCACCAATTTGCCCCTATATAACCACTCTGGGGCTCTTCCTTTTTTCAAGTGAACCGAGAACAGTCTGGTTGGTGCTGCTCAGTTTTTGCTGTTAAGTAAGTGGATTAGCATGGGGATTACTATTTCCCCTTTTGTGTAGTTTCCTTTATTGTTAGCGTATGCATTTGGCTGACAGCTGTTGAGAGGGGAAAATAAAAGTGTTCAGCACCAGATCAGAGCTGATGTCTTCCAGTGCTGTACTGGAACCCTCTAAGAAAAATCTCATAGTGAATCCTTCCAGAGAGATTTTAGTGTCTGGGTTGGGGCAGTCTTTCGTTAGCCTATTTTGATAACTCCAAGAGTTCTTTGTCAACAGCTTTTGTAGAGCTGCTGAAGTTACTTTTAGCATAGCTTTTCAGTTTTGCATTTCTAAGGAATAAGGTGTCCTAATTTTCTCTCCAGGAACAAGGTGGTTCACAATGTTCCCTGCATTCTGGAAACTGAGCAGTGGACACAATAAAACATGCTCTTAATTAGAAAGCTGACCCAACCACCATTATTGAGATCTGTAGAAAAAGGAATGCTAAACTTTCTAACATACTTTTCCTCCTGTTTACACAGGGAGTTTTGTTTGATTTTGGGTTTTTTTGATGCCCTGTGCATGGCTGGACCCTATCCTGTCAGACACTAGCTTTCCCACTTACTCCTGCACCTAGGTAAAGTAAGGATTCCTTGTGTTTCTTGAGACTTGACAGGGTTTCTAACAAAAGTCACAGCATTTCAATTAGTTTTTCTTGGAAATCAGGAGAAGTTTTGCCAAACTCAGCACCTGCTAGATTTGCCTGGCTAACATGCATTCATCTTGCTGGGATGCCTAAACTGGAAATATTTCCCTGAATCTGTATTTAAACCTGACCCCACAGTAAGAAAGCCTGCTCATTTCTTTTGTAAAAGGGCTCTCCAAAGTCCTAAGTGTAAAAATGGCCACATCTGTAGCTCCCATGCAGATTGTGAAGCAGGCTCAAGTCTCCTTTGTGGTTTTGCTCCTGCTATTGAATAAAGCAAACCTTTCCCAAGACAGTTGTTTTCCTTTGGCCTTCCTCATGCTCGTGGGGAAGGGATATGTGGCTTTGCTGCCGCTTAATTCCCCTGCTCTGGGCTGACTGCTGGTCTTTAAACCTTTACCCTGACAGATCTGTCACTGGAGGTTGTTCTTAACCCTCTGGTTTGCCAGACTGCTGTGGTTCATTGTGCACAAGAGAACCTCTTGCATCCACCAAGAGCAATGGTGGCTGGATTTTGGTGTCTTTGGCTTGGTTCCTAGGGTACTTGGCCCATGGTTGCTTTCGCCACGGTCGGTGTTTTCTGAAGCATCGCTGAGACTCTGGGTCCTGGCTTTTCTTTTACCTCCTGTATCACAGCTGGTTACACTGGGGAGGTAAAGATCAGGAGGATGTTGATGGGCATGAAGATTTTAAGGAGGTAAAGAATTCCTGTGGTCCCAGACATGTTTTTACTGTGGAGCTGTGGGATAGCATCTCAGAGTGTGAGTTTCCACTACTTGCAAAGCTAGACTGAATTGAATGCCAGGCTCGCAGCTTACAAAGACATCTTTGGCAAGTCCATGTCTGAATTTCCTGCCTAGATAGTAAAGGAGTGTGTGTGTGGTATGTACTTGGGGAGAAATGACAAGTAGGTGTCACAGAATCCTCTTTCAGCTCCTTTTTTTCTGGGGACCAGGGATGAACAAGTATCCTACCTGAAAAACTCCCATCTCAGCAATGCCTCTTGCCTGCTGCACAAGTCATGAAGCAGTACTGTTTATAGGTCAGGTATTGTGTTTTAGGGCTTGTGATAGAGGGAAAAATAGTTGACCTTCAAAGCCCACACAATTAAGAACTAACAGGAAAGGTCTAAAGAGAAGGTTTTACTTCAGTCTATGGCTTATGTATCCCTTTGCTGCAGTGACTTCCCTTAAGGAGTGAAGGAATGCATCAAAAAGGAGGCCTTACCTTGTACTTGTCTGTAGTGCAAACAAGCAGAACCCGGTCCATCTACCACTTGGAGGGCTGTCCCGGCCAGTGATTTTCCTGAATTTCACCATCCTTTGGGACCTACTGACAAATACATCTCCTGTGCTGATGGTCCCAGCAACCACTATAGCTTCCAGCCCACCAGCCACCTTTGAAAAATAGAAAAGGTCAGTGTTGTTCTTCTGGCCAATTCAAACATGAGCAGATAGAGAACAATGACTTCATCCAAGTCCCACCTTGCACTTCTATGAGTCATAGAATCATTTTAGTTGGAAAAGACCTTTACAGTCATCAAGTCCAATCATTAACTCAGCAATGCCAAATCCACCACTGAACAATGTCCCTCAGCGGTACATCTACACATCTTCTAAATCCCTCCAGGGATGGCAACTCAACCACTTCCCTGGGTGATGATGAGATTGTACCTAGGCTGCAAGGTCCCAATCACTCACCCCTATCCAGAGCTGGCCATGAGACAGGCAGGTGACACTTCCCTACCTACACATCCCTGCTAGGCTTCACAAATCAGTGCTTGTGCACAGTGTAAGCTCACTGGCTCACCATGGGGAGCCCAAGGACAGGCACTGTCTCCTGCTGGCTAATCATTATTTTCCATCTAAAACAGAGGAACCTGAGAGAGCAAAGCATCCAGGATATTGTGTTGTTGGTTTCCTTGCTGTACTGCAGAAACAGAGTTGTTTGAATAGTAGTTGCAGCTAAGCAGGTGAAGTTGTTCTGAACTTCTTGCATTTAAAAGAAAGAAAAGGGCAAATGAAAGGATTTGTCAATAATTAAAACGCTGCGTTTTTCAGGAAAGGCACAATACCTCTCCGAGTTGGTTCTGATGATTGGAATCTTTTAAGTGGTTTGGTTTATGACAAAGATTGTTTAGCAGAAAATAGAGTAGGCTGAAATCCCAGTGTAGTGTGGGAGTAGAATTCAGAGAAAATCTTTGAGCTTTGTACGGCATGGAGTGTCACTCAAGTTTGAAAGCATCTTTGCTTTCCCACCCACGCTGTCCTTCCAGCTGACGTGGTCGGAGGTCTGCCTTTCCTGGGCAGCTCACTGTGTCTCAGGGACCCACGCACTGCCTTGGGGTGTGCTCTGCTGAGAAGAGGCACTGACCTGCGTGAGAAATCCCTATTGTTATAAATACCCTTTCCTGCTCCAAGTCAGTCTCTCTAATCCAAAAATAGCTTATTAAAGACAAAAGTCACTTTATTCCTGTGATGCTACAGAATAGCTCTTCAGACCAGCCCATTTGACAGAACAGTGTCTTTTGGTTTAGTGTGACCTTTGGGGAGCAGGGACTCCAGGAGGCCTAGGATATAGCCCTCAGTCATTCAGTGAACCCTACCTTCTCCTTCTTGGTACTCTCAGCTCCATCTCTGCTACCCAGAGACTGTCAACAGTGCATGCATACATATATATATATATGTATACGTATATGTACACAAACACACACACATATGTATATACCCCCATATTTGTTCTGTCCAGAGCTGAGACACTTGGCTTTTGGACCACTGCACCTATCAGAAAGATGAATCAAGACCGAGCTAGGAAAGTGTGATGGATACGTGCCTGTCTTACATGGGGTAGCTTTTTAATCACAAGCACTGCATGAATGGCATCCAGAGCAGTAGCTTGGAGTGATAACTCCAAATGGAAATGCAACAGTCAAGCTCTAAGAAAACTACATGTCTCTTGAGGCATGTCCTACTGGCTTCTTGGTCCGTCATTTCCCTCCTGGCCCTCAGTGGTTTGCAGCCATGTGTGACAGTGTGAGACTGATTTATGTGGTTTATGTAGCTTTGGTACTTGGAAGAGCATCCAGGGCAGGAGGAGGCTAAAGTAGGGCAAGTTGCTCCTTCCCAAAGGAACAGCACAGTGTCGGGCAGCGGGAGGGGAGATTCTTACAGGACAGGGCAAGGAGGAGGGGAGAAAGGCAAACTGCCCATAGCTGGCAGGGCAAGGCATGGGATGAGTCATCATAGCCATGACAAGAAGGTTTCTAGGTACAGAACAGATGTGGTGGCTCCATGAGACTCTGACAGAGAGCAGAGAGGAAACCACCATGTTGTTTTTTAACCCACCTTGGATTTCTATATAATACCAAATTACATTTCAGTAAAATTCAGCAGAATTCTTGTAAGGTAGCAGAAGCCTGCAGGTTTTTTGGGGAGAAGCTCACTTTAATGTAAGGAGATTATCCCTAAAAATTGTGGCCCCATGAGTCACTTGCTGGAGTCTCCCTGGTTTTGTAGCTACTCCATGCCCCCGTGTTCGGGCAGCCAGAGCTCCCTCTGACACAGGCACTGCAGCTTTTTGGTTACTGTACAGAAATTGGGTGTGTTTTTTCTCCTACTTTCTGCAGAGCTCAGTGCTGTTTCAAACATTCTGTTGGAAAAAATTGCTTGGAGGACCTCATTCTCTCCTTTCTAGTCCTTATCCCTTCCACATGTCTCTTATCTCTCCTCTCAAATAATACTTAGAACTGCGCAGAGCTGCTGTCTTTATTTAGACTTTTGAAAGGGAAAGACAGACAAGATGTGACGTTTCCACGTGTTTATTTTTCTAGCCCAGTTTTGGCTGTGCACAGTGGAAACCTTCGCAGTGCTCCGTTACGCTGCAATTTTGCGTGGTTTTGTAGTCAGACAAGCAAATAATGGCCAAGCTGTACAGACTGTCAGCGTTGTGTGCTCTGTTCAATGGGTGTTAAAGCCTTCTTCCTACTGCTGAGATGCAGCCCTTCCACAGAGCTCTTGCATAGCACTTGTGACAACACAGTTAGGACAAAAGGAGGAAAATCCAACAACTATCTTTATCTAGCACTTTCTAGTTAGGTACCTTTGTTCCTAGATGTATTATTCAAGAAGACACAGTCTCAAGCTGCGCCAAGGGAAGTTTAGGCTCGAGGTGAGGAGAAAGTTCTTCACTGAGAGAGTCGTTCGCCATTGGAATGGGTTGCCCAGGGAGGTGGTGGAGTCACCATCCCTGGAGGTGTTCAGGAGGGAATTGGAGGTGGCGCTTGGTGCCATGGTTTAGTCATGGGGTCTGTGGTGATAGGTTGGATTTGATGAGCTTTGAGGTCTCTTCCAACCTTGGTGATTCTGTGATTACAGGTGAAGGTGACGCCACCCAAGATGGTACCAAGATCATAAAAATATAGTTTGTTTCTGCAGAAGAACAGACTCTGGTTTTTATTCTTGTTTTTCTTTTTAGTTTGGCAGTTTTCTCCTGACACTTTGGTCCTGTGTGACTTATTTCCACTAGGTACAGTTGTGACAGACCATATTATTCTTGCATCCTCTCCATGCTGATGCCCACTAATATTGACAGTCAAGAACATCAGTCTCACTTGGGCTTCAGAGCAATAATGGTGAAATGATTTTTAAGGTTTTTGCTTGACCATAGGTGAGCTTTGCATCTTTACCAGTTTGTCCTTACTAGGTAGGTCGTGATCCACTCTTTTTGGAGAGAAGACTGCACCATGCATGTGGAGGAGCAGTAATGAATGTCTGGGATAGAGCCAGACAGGGGGCAAAGAAGCCACAGAGTGAGGAGCGAATGCTCAGCTGCAGAACATGTGGTTTCTCCTGCGTAAGCAAAAGATAATTTATTAAAATTTTGGGTTGTGCAAATGACCAGTTTCAGAGAGCTGTCTCTTTCCTCCTCTGTTTTCCCATGGGGCTACCTGGACATAAGGGAAGCACTAAGTGATGGTGTTGCCTTTTACGTGGCTGGTGAGGCTTAGTATGAAGCTTAAAACTAATACTAAAAGAATAATAGCCTATTCTCAGTCCCCAGCTGCTGAAATTAATGAACTAGAATCGGAGTTTTCATGGTGCATTGTTTGCTTTTTTCCCCCATAAACGTGGAAGGGTAATGGGAACAGAGCAAACTCTGCCCAGGACTTTGTGTTTTTTGACTCACATAGACTTAATGTCAGATTAGTTCAGCAGCTTAGGGGATGCAATTCTAGGAAGAAAACAATGAGAATGACATAAATGTTGAAGAATGGGATTGCATGGGTCCTGCTGCAATAAATGACATATAACAGGGGTAACTTGGGTTGGAGCCTGTGAAAACTAGAGAAGCTTTTGGCTTACGTTCTAGTTACTGATTTACTCAGAGGAAAACAAAATAGTCTTTGTATAAATCCCTATTATAGGCCAAATTAAGTATGTCACTGCTTAAGAAATCCCACTGGCTTTGTGGAAGCTGACTCAGACTTGGGCATGGGCTTCATTTGTTTGCTAAACAGGAATCAGACTGGTTTCTTGATAACAAACAGTGTTTGTTTAAAAGATTTCACCTTAAGATGTAGAAGACCAGTAAGTTTTGTAATTTAGTCTCCAGATCTCTGAAGTTTACACTAGTTAGCAGTGTTGGGAAGCAAGGCTTTGTTTGTGCATGTTGACACATGGAGATTTCAGTGGAATTGTTGTTTCTGAGAGAACACTGAACCTTTGTTGACTGTCTGGTGCTGATGGTTAGTGTTGCTTAAATTTCTATTTTATACATTTGAAGGACAGCTCTATTTACCTTTAAAATATATTTTTTTAATTCTATGGCAGTTTAAAATCATCTGAATAAGCTTAAATTGTTGTTTTGAGTTTTGTAAATGCCACTGTTGAAAGCTACATCTTCCATTATAAAACATGCTGTATGTAAATTCTTGGAATTTGAGACTGTTCCGCACTGCCTGTGCTGAATTCTAATTCACCTACTTTGGGCTATATAGCACCCAGCATGAAGGGATTATGCTCTCTGAGGTCGTGATGGCATGTTAGATTTGGGATTATATCTGAGGGATAAACAACAAAATCAGAGTGAACTAAACAAATGCAGTTCTTTAAATAGACTGTTTGGTGTTTCAAAACTTGATGGGGAAGCGAAGGAGAAATACATGGAATAGTTTTGCCTGAAAATAGTTTTGTCTGATAAATGACAGTATGCTGCTTTCACTGTCACTTGAGGTGTTTTCTCTTTTAAAGCTGCAATTTTCTACATCCGATCCCTTCCTGTTACATGGAAGGATGTTTGTTGTTGTTGTTGTTGTGGCTTTACATACAGGACATGCCTGGTTGTGTTGGCTAATCATGGCCCCAAATACTTTGTTTCCCTGCCCATTTTTAAGCTGTTTCTAACTAATTCATTCTCTGTGTTTGAAAGCTGCACAATTACTTGTCTGTTCCCAACAGAAAACATACTTCAGAAAAACACCGTGCCGGGTATAAATTACATATTAATAACGTTTGGGCTGAAGTACAGCATTTATTGTTGTGTTTTTCTTTGTCAGAAGACAGCTCCTTTCAACAGCTGTGGCATAGGCTTGTATTTCATTGGCTGTTTTGCAGTGCAGATGTATCTGAAGTGGAAGCATCAGCATCTAGCTGTGACATGTTCCCCTGTGTTCTTTAAAGTCTTGACCGGGGCTTCACGATGGTTACTAGTGCTCGATATTTGGAGCACATCTAAACTATGAATTAAAGGATGTGAGATGAGGTACTGAACGTTCGTGGTCCCAAGGACTGCTTTTAAAATAAGGCAACTTCTGTTTTGAAGAGAACTTTATAAAGTAGCTAGTTGGAGTACATGCTTGCATTTTAACTAGTCCACTCTTCTAATATTGCCCTCTGAACAAATGAGAGATTTGCATTCAGTCCCCTGGCATTTTATATGCAAATGTCCTATAAGATGATTCCCCCTTTGCTAATGCACTTCATACTGCATTTTAAGCATCTTCTTGAGGAGTCTGACACATTTTTTTTTCATTGCTCCCTTTATCTCTTGCAGGCATTTTCTGTCCAAAACATTCATGAGAAGCCCTCCCACTCCCCCCCCTTTTTTTTTTTCTCCCCTTCCAAAAGTTTCATCAAAGGACTGTTTTGATGGCTTAACTATAGGCATTTGATCTTGAATTCATCAGCCTTCTGATTTTTGAGCCCTGCAAATTAGCATTGTCGGGCTTGATCTTTTACGTGACCCAGTGGTCAAAGCCAACTGTAGGGAAATATATCTGTAGCCAGACTTAGTTAATTCAAATTGGTTTGTAAACCCCATTTTAATTCTTCTAAAGAAATGTAGATTATTGGCCCTGGCGTGTAGTGAGCCAAGCGTATCGGTAGTTAATGGTGAGAGCACAGGATTTGCCAGTTCAAAGAAATTAAGCTGCAGAGTTGTTAAGAGGTTGGGGAAGGGAAAAGACTGGGCCAGTTCACAAATATCATAACTGTCAGGAACCCTCAAGCACCAAAGCAGATATTTCATGTATGCTCAAGAGATCAGAAAGTTTACAGAGAAAATAATCTTGCAGGAGGAATCTTGACTTAAGGCTTCATTACCTTTATAAAAACCTGATAAGCTGGGCCGTGCGAACGTGTTCAGTGCTGCCAGCTATCGTTAACTCAAAGGCATTAGGAGTTCTTGGGAGCTCCGCCTTGGCTTCTGGAGAAATGAAATCTCAGGATTTAGGTTGAACTGAAGTTTTTAGGAGTATGTCTGAGATGTATGATGTGCACACAAAGCAAGTCAGACTGTGGACTCAGGAAATGCATGCACACCTATCCTTGGCAGACCTGAATTTTCTATGTATTTGATGTGGCTTTAGATATGATTTTAACCTTGTGGCTGTGATGATGTAACAAAGCTGCTCCCCAAATAAACCTCCTCCTTGGTGCTGGGTTTGACCTTGGCTATCATTCCCGTTTTCTTGACTTGACAGGCTCATCTGACTCCAAGGTGAGTTGTTTTAGGGAGGTAAACCTGCAGGAAAACATTCACCTGTTTTGGTTGTGGGGTTTGGCTTTCATATTCCCCCTCTTCTGGTATACCTTCTTAAGACAGCTCACCCTGGGGCTAGATGACTCCAAGGGTGTAGAGCTGCCCATCTCAGCAACACATTGCAGATAGCATCTCAGCCCCGTGGTGGTGATGCTCCATGCCGACCAAACAGCAACATCTTGGTTGTCTCACCAATTCCTGTCTTGATATTTTTGATCCCATAAGTGAGGTTTGTGACTGGCTTGGAAGCAAGGTGGACAGAGATGGAAGGGATGTGAGTGGTGCTTTCTGCTAATAGTCTGGATGAGTTCACAGCAGATTCTAAATCTGTCTTCATTTGAGAGAAGATGTTGCAGGATGATTACTATTTTTTAAATTAAAAAGCTGAAGACTTTCATTGCCAGTGAATTCAAGTATCACATAGGCAGGGACCTGTTCATTATATTAAGAAATCTGTGTTCCAAGTAGATGCTGTCAAATGACTGATTTTCTTTAGGCTTCTGCCAATGCTGAACTGCAACCCAGGCTTCGTGTTGATGGAAAACCCACTCAAATAATATTCACCAAAACACTGTTTGCTTTTCCTTTTTCTGTTCAGCATCTGAACCCAATCTGAAGTTACGGTCCAGACTAAAGCAAAAGGTTGCTGAGAGGCGAAGCAGCCCCCTCCTGCGCAGGAAAGATGGGCCAGTGGTCACTGCTCTGAAGAAGCGCCCGCTGGATGTCACAGGTGCGTCGGGTAAGCAACAAACACACACCGGCTGCCCTGTGCTCAGGGAGATGTCTCCTTCCAAAATTAATTCCTGCATCCAGTTAATTGTGCAGCCTGGATCTCTTGTGTGGCAAACAAAACCTGTATCAAGTTGGCAGAATTCAGTGGTGGGTGATGCAGGTAGGCATCAGTAGCGTTGGGCTGCTGCCTACCCGTCTATAGAGACAGTGTTACCAGCTCAATGAGGTGTTGCTTGGAGTTTGAGACATCCAGAGCCAGATGCAGCTATATAACCAGCAGGAGTAGGGAGGTCATTGTGCCCCTGTACTCTGCTTTGGTTAGGACGCACCTTGAGTACTGTGTCCAGTTCTGGGCCCCTCAGTTTAAGAAGGACATCGAGACACTTGAACGTGTCCAGAGAAGAGCAACAAGGCTGGTGAGGGGCCTTGAGCACAAGCCCTATGAGGAGAGGCTGAGGGAGCTGGGGTTGTTTAGCCTGGAGAAGAGGAGGCTCAGGGGCGACCTCATTGCTCTCTACAACTACCCGAAGGGTGGCTGTAGCCAGGAAGGGGTTGGCCTCTTCTCTCTAGCAACCAGCACCAGAACAAGGGGACACAGTCTCAAGCTGCAACAGGGGAAGTTTAGGCTCGAGGTGAGGAGAAAGTTTTTCACCGAGAAAGTCATTCGCCATTGGAATGGGCTGCCCAGGGAGGTGGTGGAGTCGCCATCCCTGGAGGTGTTCAAGAGGGGATTGGACGTGGCACTTGGTGCCATGGTCTAGTCATGGGGTCTGTGGTGACAGGTTGGACTCGATGATCTTTGAGGTCTCTTCCAACCTTGACGATACTGTGATACTGTGATAACGAGAGTGTTGCATTTCCCCCAAGTGTTTCTATGATCCTTTAGCAATAGGTTGTTTAGAGATTAAATTTCTCAGTGGTGATCCTATTGATACCCTTGGGGAGGCCATCACTCGTGGCTGCCATCCTCTGGCAGTAAATGCTTTACAATCCGTTTGTTCTGTCCATGGCTTTGGGCAGTCTGCCATGGTTCCTCGTTAAGTAATGATGCTGAAGTTTTAAAACATGTAAGGCATTCATTTTTTTTATATACATAGCTGATATTTCTGACTACTTATCCAACAGTTTCTTGTTGAAAAATACTAGTCCTCTGGAACTGAAGTTTGTAAGGAGTAAAGCAGATCGTATAGATTACCATAAAGTTAATTCTTAGCACCATCTAGGGATGGCTCTCTGTAAGTGCCGCTGTGTGACAGATTTCCAGACTTGTCGCCCTTTTAAGGCCAGTCATCATTGAAACAAACTCTGCATAAGGTCTCTTGAGAGAGCCAGGTGGTTTTGGGAGACCCTGGGGCAGCTGTGCACTGCTCTGTTTGCAGAGGGAATCGATGATTCCAACAGCTAAGCATAATTTATATTGGATCTGAAAATCAGATTCCCTTCCTCATGTACTACTATAGTCATGTGGGTTTAGGATAATGCAAGCCCCTATGGTTGGCCCTTTGGTCCTGGTAATGCCCTCGGACAATAAGCCCTGGTTCAATAAGCCAGCCTGGAGCCTGGCTAGAAAACTGAGTCATTACAGTAAGAGGGAACTTCAGACTGGAAAAGAATTTCTAAAACAAGGCACACTTCAGGGAATATGAGTTAATTCTTGAAGAGTACATCTTCATACAGTCACAGTTTGAATGTGCCAGCTACTTTTCCTACATCTAGGATAGTATGAATGAGATCTAATGTGCTGTAGTTAGTGACATGTTCATGAAAAAAATGCTAACATTTTCCGTGCAGTCAGAAGATTATTTTTTTCAGAACACCTAGACTCTCTGAAGTTGCTTTCCATGGAGAAGTGCAGTGTTAGGTGCTCAGCTGGGTGTTACTCAGTGCTGACTTTTCTTGCCAGTGAGATGCTCTCCCGAATGCACAGCCAACAAAAAGCAGCGAGGTTTCATTTTTTTCTTCTTTAAACAAAACAAAACAAAAAATTAAAAATCTCTTTACAGGTAGCTCCAGCAAAGTAACAAAGGTCAACATTTCAAAGTAGCATGTACAGAATAGTGCCATAGAAGAGGGAATTTTTTTTTTTAATCCCCCAAATTGAAACAACTGACTTGTTTCTCCTGAGGTATCCTAGAGCAATTATCAAACTGCTGCAGCCTGAATTGCTGCTAGGAGATTCTTCTGGTGTTGGGCAAATCCTGTACGTGGGAAAGAGGAGAGTTCAGGGGGGAAAAAAAGTTGTTATTTACCTTCCAAAATGAAAGGAGAAATGCTGGAAGCTGTACCATGCTCCAGCTGAGAGACCTTCCTAGGGAATTTTTCAGGCTGTTGCAATTTCATTAATTGTTTCTGTTTGTTGTTATTGCTGTGTCCTCAATGGCTTTGATTTCAGACTGGGCATCTCCGTGGTTCTGATTGGTGAGTCCATAAGGAATGTGTTGATTAAACATACAAGGTTGAGAGGATTTTCTGAGAATTCAGGTGCTGACAGAATTACTTTGGGGGATTAACTCTGCCTTGCGTCTTTCCAAAGTATTTTACTCCCTGAGTGGAGAAGGCTTACCAAAAAAAACCCACAACACCATGACAGTGATTTGAAACAGATTTACTGTTTTGGACCCTGTAGAGTTTTATCTGATATTTGTAAAGCGGCCTCAGCCATGGCCATGCCCAGTTGTCCATCCAGTCCCATATCACTCAGCTTCTAAATCTCTTAAAACCATTTAATTTGATGTGTTGGCAAAATACCATGCTTGTGAGTCCATCCCCAGGAAGTGTTTGGGAGCTGCCCAAGGCAGAGTATGTTTCTCTGAGGGCCTGGCACAGCGTGGGCACATCCCAGAGCTCCCGCTTGCCTGCACCGCTGTCCTGCTGCAGGACACTTTCATTACAGAAGCAGAGGTCAGCTCTCGTGCATGGTCAGCCTGAGGCTTGGTGCTGGCAGCATATTTCTAGTAAATCCAGATGCACCAGAAGCCTGCATGGGAAAATGTCAATGCTGGGATGGTTCCCCTGGTTGTTACAGTGTGAGGTCTGATGCAATACATGGTGAGAGGGTGTCATTAGGGTTATAAGATAAAGATAGAAGCACTTCTGGTGAAATAAGGCTGGACAATCTGACATCCTCCAGTTTGTCCTCTTCAACCCGTCCGTGTCTTTTATTACCTCCGAGTCATATTTAAAGTTATTAATGTACTACAAGAGTGTATTAATAACTTTAAATAGAAGAATTCTTATAAGAATGAATGCACTTCTGCATGAGGAGAAGACATAAATATGGTAAGTAGGTACTTGGATAGACCATTTGAAAGCGTTTGTCAGTATTTTAAGAGCCCTGGGAAGATTTAGGGGGAAGATGGAGAGGAGGAGGGTTGCTTTCCTTCAAAACAAAACTTAAAGGGTTCTTATCTGTCTAAATACCATCACAGAGATTGGTTGTAATGCTAAAAGTTGATTTTGGATGTGTTTTTAGACTCTGCATGCAACAGTGCTCCTGGATCTGGTCCCAGCTCTCCAAACAACAGCTCCAATAACATAAGCACCGAGAACGGAATTGCAGGATCAGTCACGAGTATTCAAGCAGAGGTACAGATCCCTTCCTCACTCTGATTTTTAACACTTGGATTTCTCATTAGTTTTTGCAAAGTTCAAGGAATTTGAGCGTACTAACCAGCGTGCATCACACTAAAAAAACCCACCCAGATCGTGACTTGGAGCAGACCTTGGGAATTACCTCTCAATCTAGGCTGACAGGATGCATTATCTGTTTTTTAAATCTGCTTTGAGCCAGGTTGTGAGCTGCTTGTGGTAACTTGTAGTGGTTTTGTTGCGAGGAGAGAGTAAAAATAATGTGATTTAGCAAGGTAAAGCATGAAGAGTGTTTCCTGGTCAAATGCAAGTATTTTAAAATCTGTTCTCAAAATATTGTATATGGGGTGAATTTGTTGTGTGTAGTAGGTTAGTCTAAGTCTGGCCAAACCAGACTGGATTAACGGGAATGGATTTAACCTTTTCTTCCCCACTCAGGCATTTGAAAGCTTGGTGCCTGATGTCATGTGCTAGTTTATAATCCCATAAGCTTTCACTATCACTTGAAGCATCTGCTATGGATGTCAGGGGCAGTGTATTGGGCTGCGTAAACAAGTTGATTCAACACAGCAGCTCCTGATTTCAGGGGCACTGAAACCCACCATTTTCTAAAGGCAGATATTGAGATGTGGGCTGTGTTAACTGGCTCCCACCATAAGCCTTACATGTATGAAACCAATGTGATTGTGTGGTTTCACTGGTGCATTTCTTTATATCCTGTTTACCATTAGCTGTTCTCCTACCTCTAGCGAATATAGTATCTGTCTGAAATTCAGGGTTGCAAAAACAGGCTGGAGCTTGTTCTCCCAAAATTGTCATTTAGAGCTGAAAAGGACTTTTTATAGTAAAACATAATCCCTTATTGCCTTCTAGTTTTGTACAGTTTGTCACTTTATTTCTATTGTAGTGTAACAGCATTTAATACAGGCAATATTATTCTCCTTCTACTCGCCTCTGCAAATTATCCAACACATATCTACATCTACTCTGAACTTACCGTAGACCTTAAAAGATTTAGACAATTCTTGTAAAGGTTAAGATGGTGTAAGGTGGAGTCTTTGCTTGATACTGGGGGTGTGAAGAGATAGAGCTTTTGTGATGCACACTGATCACTTAGTAATTCAGAGCAGATCTGGGAAAAGCTATCTGATGTACAGGGTTGTATATCAGATTTGCAGAGCTGAAGACTGGCTGAGCCAAGGGCATATCTTAGGTACTTTTGTGTTAGCCCCAGGAAGACTAGCTCTGAGTTCCCACTTTTGTCAATCCAGGAGCTGTCAATCTTGTCTATACTTAGCAAACTGCAAATCCCCAGTCACTGCTGGTGGAAAAACTACAGGATTCAACAATTTCTTGTGACATAAACAGGAGCAGACAGCTTCCTGCCAGTCAGTGTTAGCTCCTGCAGGTGAATGTGAAGCTGTAAGATTCACCTTACCCATTCTATTTTTCAACTAAATAATTTGAACTAATTGTGAAAGTATTTGTGTATCGTCTGTGACTGAACTACTGATAGCTGATAAAACAGGCACATACTGCAAGAAAAACTCTTTCCATCAACTATTTTTAATGCAGCAATTTTGAAACTTAGGCTGAGGCATGAGTGGCAGAGATGATTTGGAAAAAGTCCCTGTACTGCCAAAGTCCTTCCTTTTCATCTGTGCTTCTTTTGCAGCTGTACCACAGTGGATAATTCCCATGCTGCTGCATGCAAGGAAGGAAGCATTTTCATCTAGAGTTTTAAGAACAGCAGTTAATGTACCATCTCCAAACAACCTATCCATATAGAAGGAGGAGACTCTAGTTTTCATTTCACTGAAAATAATGTCTAGAGGTTTTTTTTCACCTTTTAATATTTTTTTTTGTAGAATAGGAAAAAATATCACATACAAACCATTGTGCAGTTTCACTTTTGGAACTGCCCAAGACTGTGTTAAGTATATTGGATCATTGCTGTCACAGAACAGAATGAAACATAAATCACTGTGTGATGGCAAACAGAACATTGATAACCTGTTGCACAAACTGTTCTCCTCCTGGCATTTCAGACATACTTGAATGGCTTAGCTAAATATCCAAGTCCTTTGCATTTGTTTTTGGGGGAAAATAGCTCTACACTTTGTTCCAGCATTTCATTTTGTGTGATAACAGCTGATTGTGTAGGTTAGCTTGGGAAAAAATAACTGGGTAGCGTTTGGAGTTCTTTAAAATTGCCTTCTTCATGAAAGTGGTATTTCTTGGTAGCCCATGTGTCGGAGAGTAATTTAATAGCAGTTGACCAGGCTTTCTCATACTCCCACTTTGAAATATTTAGAAATATCTAAATGCTTCCAAAAAATAATATTGCCAAATTTAAGTGTTTTATGCTTACCTTCATGTTTTATTTTGAATGAGAAATGCGTCTCTTTTTAGTTCTTTTAGGACCCCTCTTGAACTGTTTCAGATGCGTTGGAACTTTGTATCCAAAGTCATGATTTCAGTTTCAGCGTTTGCTTTTGTTGCAGAAAGACTACAGCTCTCTGCTTCTTTTAAAAACAGACAATATCTATTTTTAAACACTGTTTTTAAACTGAAAACCTCTGAAAGGTAGATGATACTCATTGCCTTTGCAGTTGATGCAAGACCATAAAAAGTACTCGGCTGCGAAGGAAAATCGTGCGTGTTGAAATTGTTCTCGACTGTGCAATTCGAAAAACGATTGTGTGCAACCCATAGATGGGATCTGTGTGTTTAAAGTGATGATAATGCTGCTAAACACCATATGCTGATAGCAACAAGCTGCTGTGTTTTCCTCTTCGCTGTTTTTAAAACAACCCCCAGGAGATGGTTTGAAAAACAGCTACAGAGTATTGATTTTTCAAACAGAAAATGGATGTAGTTTTGTTTCATTTATGATACCAGTAAAATATTTCATTACTCTGCCGACAATAACTATCTTATTTTTGATGTGGCATGCTAACATTATGTAATTTAAATCGAAGCAAAATTGCCAGTAGTGCTCAGAATTTCATGAAAGAAGTGGTGTGTGGGTATGCACAATCACATGTCCTTACCAGGTACCACTCAACAGCAAAACACTCCCTCCAAATTTCCTCATTTAGGGCAGTAAATTGCCAACTGAGATCTTAAAACCAGATTTGTTCTTTTTACAGAAGTACTGATCTGTAACGTGCTTTCAATAAGCTTGAATGTCATTAACGAAAGTGCAGGAAGGCAGAGGGAAATTAGAAAAAAATAACTTTGCAGATGAACTTCTACACAAGGTAGTGTGAGAGCTAGCTGACTTTGTTGAACACTTGGCATTTTGACAGGGTTGGACACAGGGAGGATGACTGGCAAGTTAGTGGCACATGGAAGAGTGAATTTGAGAGGTAGCCCCATCCCTGATAACAGTGACAAATGTGATCATGGGAAGGCTTTACTCCTCCTGTCCTTCTTTCACAAGCAGTACTAAGCTAAAGTGCAGGGGTGGTATGTCCAGTTAAATCTGTCAGGTGGTCCAGTTAATTTTCCATAAACCAGGGAGGCAGAATCTTGAGGCTTGTTCTGTAGAAATTGTTTGGGTTTCACTATTAGTTCTTTTTGGTTTTTTATTTTCTTCTCCCCCTAACAGGTTTGGGTTTTATTAATCTTCCCCTTAGAGTCTTTGAGGGAGAAAAAATAGGTGTTTATTATCCAGAGCTGGCCCAGCCCTGCAACCGAGTAAATAACCTGCAGCCTCATTGCCTTACAGAACAATGATTTCAAGTCTAAAATGTATAAAGTTGTTCTTCAGATCTCTGTTACATCGATACAGATTGTTCCGTAGCATAAGAACAAGTTAATCATAATCCCTTTTTTCACAATTGCACCTGAGTTAAATAGCAGAAATTCTATAAAAAGTCTTTTTGAAATCTAAACTCCATTTTGTTGAAGTTGGAAAATCACCTGCAGAGAATTCAGGGTGATTAGAACAGTTGTTTCCTAACAGTTTATTGTAATTTTTATAGTGGGTTTTCTAGTGCATACTTCAGTCTTGTTTTGAAATTAAAGGTATTTTTTCTTAAGCGTTCCTGCTTTAAATGGCTGTAAGATAATTCGGTAAATCTTGTGTTTCACCCCAAAAATCAGCAAATAGCAACATAACTATGCCACCTTAAGGCTTTTTGGTGAAATTTTGAAGTCTTGATTTAAGCTAAAGCACACTAGTAAATAGCATAAATTGCCTGTGATTTGCTAAAGAGAACAACAGCCCTTGTAATGCCAATTTCTGCAAAATAATCTCTTTCAGCTTTAAAAGGGCAAATGCTTCAGAAGGAGCAATAAGCTGCTGCATCTTTGCAGGCGCTTTTCACAGTGACATTGCATGAAGACTGTGTAGCAGCAGAGTACTGGTCAGAATGCAGGGGTGATCTTTAGTCTCCATAAATGATCAGCTGGACTGTGAAAGGTCTTTCCATTAGGACAGTGAGGCTGGTGGCAGTTGCAGAGTGAGGTCATCCCAGGGTCGGTTCTCCTGGTCTTGTCACCATTACACGGCCGTGACAGCAGCCTTTGGGGCATGTACCTAGCCTGTGCTTGGTTACACTGGACCTGATGCTCAGCATAGCTCCCTTGTTGAGTATTTCCAATGTCTGTACTGAAGATGCACACCGTACATTTCTGATGTGTTCTCACAGCAGGTGTACTGTGTCCTTAATCCTATCTGTAGATGCTTTCTCACCAGGACAATGTTCTTGCTTTTGTTTCCAGACCAGCCTGGCTCACCGACTCGTGAATCGTGAGGGCTCAGTAACGCAGCTTCCTCTCTACACATCTCCTTCTTTGCCCAACATCACACTAGGACTGCCTGCAACTGGCCCTTCCAGTGTAAGTGTCCTGGGGGCGCAGCCTTGGAAATGTTACTTGCATTGATTTATTCCTTAATCCGTTGCACGTTGCCTTTGCAGGGAGGATCAGCACAGCAGGATGCAGAGAGACTTGCTATCCCAACCTTACAGCAGCGGATCTCTTTATTTCCTGGCACTCACCTCACTCCCTACTTGAGCACTACAACGTTGGAAAGAGATGGGGGAACTACACATAACCCTCTTCTGCAACACATGGTCTTACTGGAACAGCCAGCTGCACAAACGCCCTTAGTCACAGGTGAGTGCACTGCAGCTGATGTCCAAAACTCAGTCCCAGCTGGGAAAAGAAAGCAAGAAACATCTGTTGGGGTTTTGTAAAGTCTCTCTCTTGTACAAAAGAGACACTGCATCATCTGTACATTCTGTAGGTAACTTTTAGGATGGGTTCATTGATACATTGGATATGGGTGACAGTTGCAAGATCAGAGGTTGCCCACCTCATCCAGAGGTGGAGGGAAGTTGCCTCATCATTTTGGCAAAAGGAAAATAAATAGTATTTATTCCATAAGTACAGTCTAAGTCTGTAGGTCATGATTCAAACTATACCGTTAAAGTTCTACTTTAGTTAACCACTTTAGATTAAAGTGGAGACAAAAACATTGTGTCTTATGATTACCCTTCCTGTTTATCACAGATGGTTTCTAGTCCGTGTATGAAAGGCACGCATTTACAAATCACAGATGAAAATGATTGCTTTTCATCATTATTATAAATGGCAAAACCATGGCAAAATCAACAGCATTCAAACAGATTGTATTTGTTTGTATATGTTGCATTTTCAGTATGCTGATTGCTTTGAATCACTCTCTGTGTCATATTTTCAGTACTAAGTACCTGTGGGAAGGCGTATTTCTATAAATAGGGTTGATTCAAAGCAATAATCTCCAGTAGGATGGGTTTCTGTTTTACAGTGTGTAATGCTGGGACAAAGGATGTTCTGCATAAGTTAGGGACGTGTTGATTTTTATTTCTTTCATTCCATTTCTAATGGATGCTCTTGGGAGATGTCGGCCACTGAAGCATTACGGCACAGCTCGCTGGCTTGGCTTGTGTCCGGTTTTACATTCAAATCCCAGGAATATACGTTGGGTTGTGATAAGCTTGTAAAGCATGGATGCATGGGGGAAGCTGAAACACAGAAATGTGGTATTTAGCCAGCCCTCTCAGGGCCATGAGATAATGTGTGCAAATTCCTTGAACTGTTACATAATTTTCTGTTGCCTCCTTCTTCCATGGTTGCTGTGGCATGACAGGGTTACCTAGACTCATGACATGGCTATTCACCAGTTGTTTTTTGCCCAAGGTGTGTTGATGAAGAGCCATTGGAGATGACTTCCCCTCCTACCCTATCACCAAAACTTTCCTCTCTGTTTGGGCTGTCATAGGAAGAAGTGCTGTTCTGTTTCTATTCAACTTCTCTCGAAGCTTCCCTCAGTTTTCAATGTACTGTGTTTGCTTCCAAGTGTATTCCTTCTAGTCCACCTGCTACGTGCGGTGTTTTCAGAGTGAGTACAACATGTTATAAACCAACACTTTGGAGAAATATTCACAATACAACAGAGCAACAAGAAGAAACACGTGTTCAGATGCAGCAACTGAAGGAGAGCAAGCTAACGCATGGTCTCAAAAGCCCTAAGTGGACTGGCTTCCAAACTACAGTTAGTACTTCAGCTTTCTTGGGAGCTAAGAAGAGTTTATCAGTATTCTGCTGATAGCCTTCAGCTCTGGAAATGTTCCTGATGGCTGCAAAATTATCCAGCACAATGACATGCTCTTTCTATGCAGGAAGGTAAATGTGGCCACGTCTAGAAAGCTAGAGCAGAATTCCTTAGGTTTATTGTTCCTCTTTTGACAGGTTACTCTAGGTAATATCTGTCATGTTGATATGTCTGTTCCAAGTAGAAACAAGGCATCTTCCTGAAAGGTCTCCACAGGGTGACCTTGCTCATTCACTTGGAGGAAGGTAGTCTTCCAAGGCATCCTATGCAGACTGTGTAGGATTCCTTCCTCCCTCTAATTTGAACTTTTGGGAAGAGGAACTGTGCTACAAGGGAGATGAATTGCTTCTTTCCGATTTATTCATGCAGTCATCCACACACAGACGTATGTGTGTGTGTGTATATGTACACACATCGGTATAAGAGTATCTTGTTTTATAAATGATTCTTTTCAGAAACTCAGAAAATCTTTACTCAAGATGAGAGGCTATTAAATGAGTCAGATTCTTCCACGTAGGGCAGTTCTGTGAAAAGAGGTAATGTCCTGAGACAGAAATGTCAAGGTGTTTCTAAATTGCTGCATTCAGCTGGCTTCTAGGCAACTTCTCTCTCTTCTCCACAAAAGACTGAAGGAAGAGAGAAGATACTGTTTCTCTGATCCTTGAACTGGGCAGTATTTCTTAATGTTACTGACCACTTGTGCAGTCTTTATATTATTTTCTACAGTGATGTAAACCAAAAGAGTGTGTGCAGCTTTATCTGCATTAGGGAGACAGCAGTTCACACCAGTGATACTTTTCTGTCCCAAGGTATAGGAAACAAAAGTAAAGATTTATCCTCAGCTCCTCCACCCTTGGGTTGGGCTTTGTGTTGGGTGTGTCTTCAAGTCCCAGCTTTCGAAGAAGTATGAGAAGTTATGATTTTGGAGAGCAGAATAATAACTAAAAAGATAAACAGTCAGGACACTTCCTGAAGGCATGCCCTTACCAGAGTTTAGATAGGTACTTCACACTATAGTCATCAGAGACACCCAAATTGCCTGGGCCATGTGAGTAACACAAGTTACCTGAAAATAACTTTTAAGTTGTCCTTAAGTTGCTAGCATTTACACTCAGGACAGTGATGGAAACAGCTCTAGCAATTTGTCATCTTGGCCTCTAACTTTCCTTTTTTCTACAGAAATAATGAAGCCTGATGGCTCCCATATTCTTGAAAGACTTCATGGACATGCTTTTTCCTGTGCAAACCTAGTCAAGGTTTTATCACATGAAAGTTTTCATCTCTAGTAATTTTTTATGGGGTCGAGTATAGCACAGCCAAAAGCAGATGTGCTTTCCTCTGTGGTCAAGAGTAGGAAGCAGCTTCATTAATAGCCATCATCATTCAGTTTGTCCACAGAGCACCCTGTACAATTGCTGGATGCTGCAGGGTGGCATCTTGGGTTGGTGCTTAATCTGGTATTACTCCCTGTACCAAGGTAAGCTGTGAGACTTCAACTCCTCCATACTACCACCGTGATCTTAATTCATGTTGTGTCATGAAGGGACTGTAAGGTATCACGCATTTTATGAAATGAGGAGTTTCTGTAGGGTCTCTGAGTAAACAAGCAAACAAGGAATTCAAAAGAAAGTAAAGTATTACTCCATCCAATGGTATTTAATTGTTATCTATTCTCTTTTAAGGATGCTTCAGCTGTAAATGGCGAGGTGGCTGGTTTTAACAATATATGTCATTGTCACCATCAGCGTTACTCAACAGCCGTTTTCTCCCTTCCTTTCTTCTTCCTTTTTTCTTCTCTGCTGTTTTTTCCTCCATATTATCTTCAGACTGGTATCTTTCAGGACTGCCCCTCCATGCACAGTCTTTGGTTGGTGGAGAACGGGTCTCCCCTTCAATACACAAACTCCGGCAGCATCGCCCGCTGGGGCGCACGCAGTCTGCTCCCCTTCCCCAGAACGCCCAGGCCCTCCAGCAGTTAGTGATCCAGCAGCAGCACCAGCAGTTCTTGGAGAAACACAAACAGCAATTCCAGCAGCAGCAACTGCACATCAACAAGGTAGGCACGTTAAAGTCTTCTCCTCCTGATGCAGCAATACTTCCAACTCTAGGTAATACTATTTCAGAGTTCTTATGCGGTGACCCACCTGGTGGATGCGGGGAAGGCTGTGGATGTAGTCTAGCTGGACTTCAGCAAGGCCTTTGACACCATCCCCCACAGCAAACTCCTGGCCAAGCTGGCAGCCCACGGCTTGGACAGGTGCACTCTCTGCTGGGTTAGGAACTGGCTGAATGGCCAAGCCCAGAGAGTGGTGGTGAATGGTGCCACATCCTGCTGGCAGCCAGTCGCTAGTGGTGTCCCCCAGGGATCAGTGTTGGGTCCAATGCTGTTTATATCTTTATTGATGAGGGGATTGAGTCCATCATCAGTAAGCTTGCAGATGACACCAACTTGGGAGCAGGTGTTGATCTGTTAGAGGGTAGGAGGGCTCTGCAGAGGGACCTTGCCAGGCCGGACAGGTGGGCGGAGTCCAACAGGCTGGCATTCAACAAGTCCAAGTGCCAGGTTCTGCACTTTGGCCACAACAACCCCATGCAGTGCTACAGGCTGGGGACAGTGGCTGGAGAGCAGCCAGGCAGAGGGACCTGGGAGTGCTGGCTGAACATGAGCCAGCAGTCTGCACAGGTGGCCAAGGAGGCCAATGGCATCCTAGCCTGCATCAGAAATAGTGTGTCCAGCAGGAGCACGGAAGTCGTTCTGCCCCTGTACTCAGCACTGGTTAGACCACACCTTGAGTACTGTGTCCAGTTCTGGGCATTGAGATACTTGAACATGTCCAGAGAAGGGCAATGAGACTAGTGAGAGGTCTCGAGCACAAGCCCTATGAGGAGAGGCTGAGGTACGTGGGGTTGTTTAGCCTGGAGAAGAGGAGGCTCAGAGGAGACCTTATTGCTCTCTACAACTACCTGAAAGGAGGTTGTAGCCAGGTGGGGGTTGGTCTCTTCTCCCAGGCAAGCAGCACCAGAACAAGAGGACACAGTCTCAAGCTGCACCAGGGGAACTTTAGACATGAGGTGAGGAAAAAGTTCATGACAGAAAGAGTAATTGGCCATTGGAATGTGCTGCCCAGGGAGGTGGTGGAGTCACCATCCCTGGAGGCATTCAGAAAAGGATTGGATGTAGCACTTGAAGCCATGGCTTAGTTGTCATGAGGTGTTAGGTAATAGGTTGGACTTGATGATCTCTGAGGTCTTTTCCAACCTGGTTGATTCTGTGATTCTGTGATGTTTGTGGTCTTAACCTGCATAGCCGACTGGCCTTCATCCTTGCACCTCTTTTTCATGATTTACATTAGCGAGGACGTGGATATCCATCACCGAGGTGAGGATCAATACATGTATTGCAGACAGTGGAAATGCAGCACAGTTCAAGCTTATGGCTTTCCAGTAATACTTTTTGAAGTTGTCATTGCTACCATTCATCCACATTAGGATCTTCTGTCAGCTTTGTAACAAAAAACATAAGATGCTGTCAGGGAATATGGGGAAAGTACCTACTGTGTGTATATTCTGCTTCAAAGAGAGGAGGAGGAGTAAGATAGATTTGAGAACAAAATAAAGAGTGAGGAATTTCTGATGTGACACCACCAGGAGATAATTGAAACTGAAGATATTGAGGCATTTTTCACTGGAATTGCCTTTGCAAAGAGGAAAAAAAGTCACAATCTCCAGATTCCTGAAACAGTGGTGCTGTGTAATGCATGGCAGTATCTTACCCATTTCTTCTCCTGAAAATGAGGACAGTATTGCTCTGGTCCTGCAGAGATTGTTTTGAAGATTAATTAGATGCAAGTACGAAATTTGCTTTGAAGAATGCAAGCTCTATGTTTAGTATCTCACTTTGTGTAAATCAGTTGGGAGAACATCAGATGAAGGGTGCAAAGCACAATTCATCAGTGCATGATGCAGGTTTTGCAATTGCTGCATAGCCAAAATTCATCTATTTATTACCAAATCATCATCCAATGTTACAACAAAGCTGAAACAAAGCTGCTTTGAGGTGACTGCATTGATTGTGCTTTAAAAAAGACAAGAACTATCCTGATGTTTCAGCCTAGGGAAAAGTAAGCACACCTTTTAAGTGCAACAGGTCTGATCACAAGTGGTATGGATGAATCTGTGATGTTTCACTCCAGCCCCAGCTGAGGTTTTCTCTCAGCATTTCAGAAGGCACAGTCTGTTGCTGTAATTTTAATGTAAAAGTTGCAGAAGGGAAATAAAACCATAAACAGTGTGATATTTTTTCTGATTGATTTGTAGGGCTTTGAGGCTTTCTATAGACTCTTCTCAAGAACATCCAAGCATATTCAGTAGCAAGTTTCAGGCAGATCATTGGCAGGCAGACCTCTCAGATTGCTGCAGTTTAATTTATGGTGGAGGTCTCTCCAAGTGTTTCCACTGTTCCAGACCTATGAGAAAATGCAACTACTGAAAACTGGGTGTCAAAAAAAAAGAGGAGGAGATTAAAAAAAAAAAAAAGAAACAACAACCCCCCACCACACAACCCCTTAAAACTTTGTTTATAGACTCGAGCTAAGGCAGGATGATTACACAAGTTACTGACGTCAATCATGTACTTCTGGAGAGCTGCCACTGCACACTGTGTGTGCCAGCCCTGGACCTCATTCAGCCCTGCACACCGGGGTGGTGAGGAGACGCCGCTGCCATAGAGATTTCCTCCTTATCCCCCTCCAAACCCGCTTCATGACCAGGGATGGCTGGGCGCAGGGCGCTGGGTAGAGTTTCTTTGTTCAGAAATAAATGTCAACGGGGCGGTTTGTTTGTTTGAGGTTTTGAAGGCTTTTCTGTTGCCAAGGTTTGTAAGCGTCCAAAGGCTTCGCTGTGACGTACCCGCTGAACTCATTCAGACTTTCACTTGGACCTCCCAGGAGCTGGAGAGCTTGTGCGACCAGAGCTGAGAGAGTCCTCCCGCAGCACTCTGAATTTCAGCTTTGTTAGAGCTGTGATCTCTCGTACCCAGAGCAGAGGCAGGCAGGGAGGGGTGGGAGCGCAATTAAATTGATTGCACAGGGGCGATTTCTCTGTGTTTGATTTATATAAGCAATGAGTTGAAATGGTTTGGGTCCAAGCGCTGTATGCGTGTGGCAAATTTACCCTGTGGGATCGCATCCAAGTGCTGACAGGGAAAAGACTTTTCCCAGATGCGTGGATATTTTAAGACCCTCGTGTGTAGAAAAGTCAGGGCACAACTAAAAATAATGTAAGAGATTGCTGCCTTTTAACTGTTAGCAGAACTGACAGCGATATCTGTTCAGATTGTGTTGAGTTTCCCGTAAACAGTACAAGGCTGCTTTCAATTGCTTGTGATTTTTCCAAACGTTAAAGATTTTTGCCTTAAACTTTTCCCTGATAGGTATCTACCGCAAATGAAATTTTTGAGAAGGTTGCAGCCAAAACAAGTCTTGCTATTTCCAAAAAGGTGGCTAAGGAGAAAATATGTTGGTTTGCTCCTCATTGAAAAAGGATAATCGTCTAGGGGATTTGGCTGTGAAGCTTTGGTGTCTGAGGCTTTGGAGCAGTACCTTGGAATTGGACAAACACAGACAGACTCCTAGAATGCTTTGGGTTATAAAGGGAGCTTTAAAGGCCATCTAGTCCAACCCCTCCTCCAGGGAGCAGGGCCATCTTTCACTAGAGGAGGTTGCACACAGCCCCTTCAAGCCTCACCTCAGCTGTTTCCAGAGATGAGTCTTCTAAAACCTCGCTGGGCAACCTGTGCAGCCAGTGGTTCAGCACCCTCAGTGTAAAAGCTTTCTTCCTTACATCTAGTCTAAAGCTTCCCTCTTTTAATTTCAGTCCTTGTTCTGCTGCACTTGAGCATTTCAAAGCATATGGTTCCTGTTTGGGAGCTGGCTCACTGATAGGGACTTCCCTAGCTCACCACAGGCCTCTGTATGGAAAATGAGGGTCCCAGCCTTGCTCACCTCGTGCTCATGTTGTCACCTGATAGTGACATTTGCATTTGTTTTAAGGAGAGGAGAAAAAAACACTCAAAACCCACCACCTGCACTGAGCAGATTCAGCCAGTGATCAGCTTCCAGGAGCACTTCTCCTCCATGTCTTTTGCAGGACAGTGAAATGGAACAGCCAGCTGCAGAGGTATACTTTCCCACTTAAAGCATGTAATCTTAAAATCAAAACCCCCATCCAGTGCATAGTTGGACCATAATTTTTGCCTTGGCTGCATGTTTGGTGGCATGGAGCAGCTCCAGTACCTGCCTGCCATTGAGTTGTCATGAACACAGAGGATAAAATATGAGATGCTAATGTCTGAGTGCTCTAGTGATGATCACGCTACAAAATCAACATCCTTCAGAACCGGGCTTTGAGACATTAAACAACATTCTAGAGAAGAATTTGGGACTGTTCAGTCTAGAGACAAGAAGACTCCAAGGTGACCTTGTAGTGGCCTTTCAGTACTTAAAGGGGGCCTACAGGAATGATGGAGAGGGACTCCTTATCAGGTAGTGTAATGATAGAATGGGGGGTAACTGTTTTAAACTGAAAGATAGTGTATTTAGATTAGATGTAAGGAAAAAATTCTTCACTGAGAGAGCGATGAGGCATTGGAACAGGTTGCCCAGAGAAGTCGTGGATGCCACATCCCTGGATGCATTCAAGGGCCAGGCTGGATGGGGCTTTGAGCAACCTGGTTTAGTGGAAGGTATCCCAGCCCAGCATAGTGGAAGTAAATGATCTTTAAAGTCCTTTCCAACCCAAACCATTCTATGAAGAACTCATACATCATATCTAGCAGACAAATCAGGTGCCAGCTGTGCTAAAATTTTACTAGCAAAGAAATGCAGCTTTTTCTTTTTCTTTTTTTTTTTTTTCCCTTCTGGAGCATTCCACAGAAAAAAAAATGCATTCCTTGTTTCTCCTTGTATTGTGACCTGACATACTTATGATATTTTTTTCATTCCATTCTTCATATTTCAAAGATGTAGATAAGAAATGTTGCCAGCCTTGTCAAGTCTCTTCAAAATGCTTGTGACCAGAGATGTAGTTGCTTCTGTACTGTAGTAGTTAGCTGTCCAAGGCTAGAGAGAGTGTGTTTTTAACAGTGTTTTACAGTGGCAGTATGGGATAGCCAGAAGCAACTGTGTGAAACTGGAAAATAGAGGAGTAACCTCATTGCAAAAGAAGCTAGAGAGCTAATTAAGGGAAGGAGAGTTATATTTATGGTGCATTGTCTAATTGTTCACAATTTCAGATATATTCATAAGCATTTTCAGTGCTATATTAATTTTATACTCATTCCCCTGCCTTTTTATTATGTTACATTTTCTTAAATTGCACAAACACATGTTAATAAAACTGCAAAAGCTGAAGAATTTTAGGGAATTTTAATGAGCCTGACACGGACATACTCATGTGCTATAAGGAACATGTTCATAACAAATTGTTTCTTTGTAAAATTGTCCTCTAAGAAGGATGGAGTTGCAGTAGCTAGAACAAGTGACATACCAAGAAACTCACTTTATATTAGAAAAGCAAACTCAGTGTTTGAAATGTCCTTGTCAGTGACCACTTGAACTTTCAACCTTCATTGTTGTGTTTTTGGGTTTTTTTTCTCATTTAATTCTTACATTTTTATGGAGTTGGAATAATTTAAAACTTCTAGGGAATTACATTGCTTTTGATTTCTATTATGCTTGACAATGGCATTGTAAGTTATTTTCCCAGCAATTACTTTTTGTAGGTCATAAGTTCAAAAGGTATTAAGTTCAAAGCCCGAGACCTTCAATCCCAGCAGAGAAGTAGCAGAAGATGGTTTATGAGGATTTCATCATCTTTAAAACAGATTATATTCATCAAGCCTAAGAGGTCTTAAAGAAAATTAATGGCAGAACTACCTTTAGCTTAATGTGGTTTTGTTATCCAATGTGCATTACAAGTAATGAAGCTGGGGAGATAGGGGGTGGAGTGGGAGGTGCCTCAGAAAAAAGCAGTTTTGATCGCTGAATCTTTAAGGCTGGCAGGAACCTCATGAGTTCATGTAGTCCGGTGTTCTTGCTCAAGCAGGGTCAGATAGAGCTGGTTGTCCCAGGACCATATGTAGTTGTGTTTTGAATAGAATGTCTCCAGGGATGGAGACTCTACAACTTCTATAAACAACCTGTTCAAGTGCTTGACCACCTTCTCAGGAAAAAGTATGTGGGAGTGTGTTCAGAAAGAATGTCATGTGTTTTCATTTGTGTCCATTGTCTTTTGTCCCATCACCTGTAAGTGGAACCCATCAGGCCCCATGGGCTTGTGTGTGTCCGGGTTTTTTTAAGTTCTCCCTAAGCCTACTGATCCTCCACCAAGTTTTCCTTGCTCCAGACTTTGCCTCTGTTCTCTGGAGCCTGGGATTTCTGAGGGATGATCTTGCTAGTAAAGAAGGGACACACGTGTATACATTGTGTGTGTTTCTTTTTTGACTGTGTTAAGTTGTTGTCTCTTCTGAAATGCAGCCGTCCACAAAGTGCTGGAAAGCCATGTCACTGTATCCTGGTCCTTGCAACGCTCTGTTTTTAAGAGCTTTGAGCCCCACTTACATGAGGTCCTCTGCTGTAGCTCTGAACAACCTCTTGCCATCCTTGCTGTGATACTTGCAGGCAGCTAATCCATTACATTTCCTTTATCTGCCTACATCTGCTTTGTATAGGTTTGCTTAAATTATATGGCAGAGCCTCTCTTCCTACATTTATGGAAAAGTATTGAATTTCGGTTTTGAGCCCCTGTTCTTCAAAGAGCAGGTTACTTACCAGTAGTCACTCCTGCATGTGTTCAATAACCATGTTTTGATTAAGGTTTTTTAGATTTAAAATCAATATTGCTTTTCATACCAATGACCTAATCCTTATTAAAGCTGTGCTCTGAGAACTTTCAAAGTTCAGCAGTTTCTTTATAAGCCTATGAAACAAGGACGCCCTGAGCTCTTTTAAAGAAAGGAGATTGATCTATTTACCTATGCTGGATTTTAAAACAGTCCTTTTTTGTTCTTTTGTTGTTGCTGTTGTTCCAAATAAAATTCATAAGCCGTCTGAGATGGAGAACTGTGAATTTTATCTTGCCAATGAACTTTGAAGAAGTCTGAGTGAATTGTAGTGAAAATTATATAGTTCCCTTTGTTTTAGCAGCTGCTTTCTGAAAAGTTCACTACCTCTAGTTAGGAAGATCTGGTTAGAATGATGCTGTTCTTGCAGTTTCCTTCTGTACAGATGCTGTAAACTGAATGTCCTCAGTTTCCTTCAAACTAAGTTCCTAAGAGTGCAAATTTCAAAGGAATCTTTCTCACATAAAATTCAGGAGATGATTCAAGAAGAAACTGGGCAAGCAAGGTAGCAGAAACCCTCTTAGAGGGTCTGTATCTCTCATCTTTATTCAGAATTTGCTAGATGTACTGATCATTATTATGCTTCTCCTACCTGGGTTTGTGACTGGAGTAGCATCCATAGGGGTGCAGGCACAAGAGGTTCTTTTTTTCCTTCAGAAGGAAAATCAAGTGCAAAATGAAGGGACCATCATTATTTGGGGCACAGGATTTCATAGTGCTTAATGCCAAGGTTACCCTGACCTTTCCTTTGAGTGGCTGTTTTGGACCTAGTTTACAAGATAAAAGCTGTAATTCACAATTGCACTTTTAATGAAGCTGACTCTTTGAGAAGAACAGAGTGATCTTTACCTGCTATGAGTTCCATTTTATTTATTGGTTAATTTCTGGGTTGTTTTCAGATTATATCAAAACCCAATGAACCAGCTCGCCAGCATGAAAGCCACCCTGAGGAGACAGAAGAAGAGTTACGAGAGCACCAAGCCCTTTTGGAGGAGCCATACAGCGACAGGGTTGCAAGCCAGAAGGAGGCCCCAGGGCTGGCCAGTGTAGTGCAAGTAAAGCAAGAACCCATTGAGAGCGATGAGGAGGAAGCAGAGCCACAGCAGGAGCTGGAGTCTGGACAGAGGCAGGCTGAGCAGGAGCTGCTCTTCCGTCAGGTGAGCTTGCAAAATACCAAGTTTGGGACTTGGTTCTTTGCAGAAAGTTGTTTGGTTCTTGGCAGTCACCTTACGCTACTCTAAAGGCAAGAAGCTGGGGGAAACCAACTCTTTGAAAGTTTGCTACATAGAGAAACCTGCAGGTAAAATCAATGCCATCCTTCCCTGGAGTCACCATGCCAGCTTTGAAGTCCCAGGGTAGAGAATCTGGATCACCTGCACAAAACACAGCCAATGTGTCTGCATCCACTGAACCACTTTGAGTTTGTTTCTTTGGAAAGACAAAGTGTGGCTTTTTGAGAGCTCAAAACTAGCAAGGCTTTTCTGTGTTTAAAAAACCTCTCTGCCCTAGAGAAGAGCTGGGTAAGGGAACAAAGGATGAGGTTCATTGGAGGAGATTCTGTCTTCAGCTGGACATCCTAGAGATTGCAGCTGTGCTCACTTTTGAGGGGAAGCACCAGAGGCTTGTGGATTGCAAGTAATAAATCCAATAACAACATAGCATAATGTTCCCATTTACATGAGAGTCTCCCAAAGCGTCCTGTTGTGGTAGCAGTACCGAAGGTGAGAAGGTTACAATTCTCAGAGTATCAGTGCTCTGCTCATCTTTACAGCCCTTAGCTCTCAGTGACTGTGCCTACAGCTGTGGTGAACCCCCACACAGGATCTGCAGCCAAGAGCAGACTGCAGTAGCCATGCCAGGGTGTAGCTCCGAGTAAATCCACAGCCCTTGGCTAGAGAGAGGGGACTTGTGCCAGGTTTGCAGTTGCAGTGTCTGTGAATCAGGTGCAAACTGGTCACTGCCTATAGCCATTTGAATCTTGCTACCGTCTTCCTAGCACTGCAGAACTGACTTGTATGTCGTGAATATCATTTGCTGCTGTTGTTCAGAAAATGCATTTTTTGGTTCCTTATTGAGCAGCATTACCTTCATAACAGAGCTGCCTTGAAGGATCAATACCACTGCCAGCCATGCATGTACAAATAGGTTTTGGGTTATACAGTCACATCTGAACCTCATTGCCTTTGTAAATAAATAAATAAAGTAAATGAACATGCTGCTACTGATGGACCACAGTGATCCTATTCCTCTGAAAGTGCAGCCCCTGCTACCCTACTCCTGGGGGCTGGTCACACCTAAGTCTTTACAATATTATGTCCTCTGCAGTTATTTTGTTTCAAAGAAGAAGGAATAAATAGAAAAAATGGGAAGGTTGCTAGGGCTGTGGCTTCATTGTGGAAGCTGAAATAGCCATCCCATCTGACCAAGAATTTGCCCAGCTGATGGTGTGGCTGCACAGAGAATCAGCTCGGTTGAAAATGTTCTCCTGCCAGGGGACCGGTTGAGCCATACTTTTTCCCTGGTCTGGTGCATCACATTCTTAAATGCACCTCTGCAGCAGTGGAGAGAGTCCTAACTACTGGAAAGAGTCTAATGGAGGCACATGAAGATGACTGGGGAACTGGAGCATCTCTCTTACAAGGAGAGGTGCTGAGAGCTGAGGTTCTTTAGCCTGGAAAAGAGAAGACTGAGAGGGAATCTTATCAGTGCCTATAAATACATAAAGGATGGAGGTCATGAGTGTATGGCTGGGCTCTTCAGTGGTGTCCAGAGATACAACAAGGGGCAACAGGTACAAAACAGAACACAGGAGGTTTTGCTTAAACATACACAGAAACCTCTTTACTTTGAGGGTGACAGAGCACTGGAACAGGCTGCCTAGAGAGGTTGTGGAATCTCTTTTTCTGACGACTTTCAGACCACCCTGGACATGTTCTTGTGCAGCCTGGTGTAGGTGAACCTGCTTTAACAGAGGGATTGGACTAGAGGGTCTCTGGAAATCTCTTCCAACCCCTACCATTCTGAGAGAGGCACAGGAGGATAACCAAGGGGAGAAGGGGGCCACTTTGGCTAACAACCTTGCCAGCATGCACCAGCTTTGGGGCTGCTCTTGCAGAATCATTTGGGTTGGAAGGGACCTTTAAAGGTTATGTGGTCTAATCCCCATCGTTTGATCTAATCCTTCCGCAGCGAGCAAGGACATCTTTAACTAGATTAGGTTGTTTGGAGCTTGTCCCACCTGACTTTGACTGTTTCAGGGATGGGGCTTCTACCACCTCTTTTGGGGAGCCTGTTCCAGCACTGTCGTTGCTCTAGCAATGTGCACATCTTCACTTTCTGCACACCTGGAAATGTGCTCGTCTAGCAGGAAAAGGAGACTAAGCCTCTAAACCATAACAACCCATAAAAATCCTTTTATGAAGGCACCATGCAGACATTTGGCAACTACCTGCTTTTTTTCCCCACAGCAAGCTCTTCTATTGGAGCAGCAACGTATTCACCAGCTGAGAAACTACCAGGCATCTCTGGAGGCAGCTGGCATGCCCGTTTCTTTCGGAGGGCATCGGCCTCTGTCTCGTGCACAGTCCTCACCTGCCTCGGCCACCTTCCCGATGTCTGTACAGGAGCCACCCACTAAGCCAAGGTTCACAACAGGTAACATTTTTGGGGCCCTGGAGGCTGAAGCAGTGGGGCTGTGGTTAATATTTTACTCTATGTTTAACTATATGTTGTGCTTTTCGCCCTGTCCTTGCAAAATGGTATTGGGGCTGCATCTTGGCTGCGTTTGGGGACTCCTGGTTTCATCAAGGATAAGATTTGATCATTTTATGCCCTGTTGCCCTGCTTGTCCCTTCCCCAGAGAGAAAAAGACCTGCAAAAATCAACAGAACATAGGACAGTATTTTAATTATGTATCTCCAGAAAAAAAAAACCAGTCATATGCTGTGACAAAGCTGATTTAGATGCAAGGCAGAGAGAGGCAAGGATAGTGAAAAAGGACAGCGTGCCAAATGCAGTATCTGTTGGCTGTATTTCCTCCATCTTCTCCAGTCCCTGCGCAGTCTCTTGCCAGAAGTTACCCACTCTGGGCAATGTGCCTACTCCTTCTTCTGAAACACAGTCTCTGCCCAGGACTCTGTTCCCATAGGTTAGGAAAAATGAGGTGAGTTGATTATTTCAAGTTGTCTTGAACAGACAGACTGAATGGTGTTTTTCTTGCCTGTTCAATCGTAAGCTCAAAGGGAAATTACGAGTGCAGTGAAAATCAGAAGTGCAAAAGTGGTGTTAGTCTCCCAACCCTAGGGAAGTGATCAGCTCTCTGTATTTGGCATTGGTGAGGCCACACATCAAATACTGTCTTCAGGTTTGGGCCCCTCACTGCAAGAATGATACTGTGTCCAAAGAAGGGCAACAAAGCTGGTGAAGGGTCTATAGCCAAGTGTTGTGAGGAGCAGCTGAGGGAACTGGGGCTGTTCAGCCCGGAGAATGGGAGGTTGAGAGAAGTCTTTGTTGCTCTCTACAGCTGCCTGAAAGGAAGTTGAAGTGAGGTGAGAGTTGGTCTCTTCTCCCAAGTCACAAGCACTAGGACAAGAGGAAATGGTCTCAAGTTACACCAGGGGAAGTTTAGGTTGGATATGCTTGACTAACATGATAGCATTCTATGATGCCATAACTGAATGGGTAGATTCAGGGAGACCAGTGGATGTGGTCTACCTTGACCTCAGCAAGGCCTTTGACACTGTCTCCCATGACCTCCTAGTGAGCAAGCTCAGCAAGTGTGGGATGGAAGAGCAGACAGTGAGGTGGATTAGGAACAGGTTACAAGATAGAGTTCAAAGAGTGGTGGCCAATGGTGCCAAGACCAGCTGGAGAGCTGTAAACAAGTGGAGTCTCCCAGGGATCAGTGCTGGGACTGGTGCTGTTCAACATCTTCATCAAGCGACACTGATGAGCAAACGGAATGTCTGCTCAGCAAATTTGCTGATGACACCAAACTGGGAGGCTTGCCTGATACAGCTGAAGGCTGTGCAGCCATCCAACGAGACTTGGACAGACTGGAGAGCTGGGCAGAGAGGAACCAAATGAGGTTCAATAAGGACAAGTGCAGAGTCCTGCATCTGAGGATGAATAATAAACTGCACCAGTACAGGTTAGGAGGTGATCTGCTGGAGAGCAGCCCTGTGGAGAGGGACCTGGGAGTCCAAGTTATCCATGGGACAGCAAGATGCCCCGGTGGCCAAGAAGGCCAATGAGATCCTGGGGTGTATTAAGAGTGTGTCCGGCAGATCAAGATACCCCACCACATCCCCCTCTACTCTGCCCTGGTGAGACCTCATCTTGAGTATTGAGTTCAGTTTTGGGCTCCCCAGTTTAAGAGGGACAGGGATCTGCTGGGGAGGGTTCAGCAGAGGGCAATGAGGATGATTAGGGGACTGGAGCATGTGCCTGACAAGGAGAGGCTGAGGGACCTGAGGCTTTTTAGTCTGGAGAAGACTTAGAGGGGATTTAATAAATGTTTATAAATATCTGAGGGCTGGGTGTCAGGAGGGAGGGGACAGGCTCTTCTCACTTGCTCCCTGTGATAGGACAATGGATGTAAGCTGCAACACAGGAGGTTCCACCTCAACACAAGGGGGAACTTCTTTACTGTAAGGGTCACAGACCACTGGAACAGGCTCCCCAGGGAGGCTGTGGAGTCTCCTTCTCTGGAGATTTTCAAGGCCCATCTGGATGTGTTCGTCTGTGACCAGAGCTATACTGTATGGTCCTACTCTGGCAGGGGCATGGACTTGATGATCTCTTTGGATCCCTTCCAACCCCTGACATCCTGTGATCCTGTGACATTAGGACAAAGTTCTAACCCAAAAGTATTGTTAAGCACTGGAACAGGCTGCACAGGGAAGTGGTGGAATCCCCATCCCTGGAAGGATTTAAAAGATTTGTAGGTCTGGTGCTGAGGAATATGATTTAGTGGTGACTCAGCAACACTGGGTTAATGGCTGTACTTGGTGATATTAAAGTTCTCTTCTAACCTACAGAATCCTATGATTAATTGCTCTTCCTGAATCCTGACAACCAACTTTTTCCCACCAAAACCCTGTCTGTCTATTCAGTAGCCTTAGTAACAGATGACAGTTAATTCACGTGCAGCTTTTCAAGTCATGTGTTGAGTGATTGGCCAGACTTTGAAAATAAGTCTGCCTTCTTCCCCAAATGTCAAGCTCTGTTTTGTGAATGAACATTTTGCAATGTGGTGTATGCCCTGGGAAGAGGAAAAAAAAAATGCTAGAGGCCCGAATAAGAGCAACTCATGATTTTGTTTCTCTTTCACTTACCCATTTGTTCTTATTTAAGCCACGCTTTTTTACATCATTAAAATCAGCACTATTTTCAGAGGCTGATGGCATAGTAATAGTGATATGTTAAATATGACTTTGTTCTTCAGCTGCTAGCTGCAGAGTGGAAAGATGTGTGATCAGCTCTGCAAAAACCCAAGCAGTATCTCATTTTTTTGCAAATCAGCCCTTTAAGTTGCTCTTTGTTGTCAATATTGAAACCTTGAATTTCAGCAGAACTGCTTTTCTAATGCCACCAGTTATAGGAAGATTATTCTAGATTTTGGCTTTTGCCAAGGATGCAAAGAAGGGTAGTCCCCTGGCTCACAGTCAAACCAGATGAAACTTGAGCATCTAATACACTTAGACTCAAACCTTAGAGCTTTAAAACCAAGGAAGCCTGGCCCTGCTTTAAGAGATTATTCATTCTTTCTCTTTTTGCCCTTCTCTTCCTCCGGTACTTAAGTCACCCTGTCAATCACATGCAAGACTTTGAACATACAATAACATTTCCTACCAGAGGATGTAAGTTTGACTTAGATATGTGTCTCTAAATTTCATTTAAAATTGCAGGTGATGGGAAGAATGCAGATTTTGAGACTTGTGCTGCTTTGAAAAGATGCTGTTACAGTGTTATGATTTCATTTCTTTGGAGGCAGGGTTTAAAAACAAAAAGATGGCTTAAAATAAGTGGTGGAATATCACATTGCTTTTATAGAGCACTGCTCAGTGCAATTATGTGAAGAATGCTTAGTGTAGTTCACCTGTAAAATGTCATTTTCACAGCATTTAAGGACTGGATTTTTTAATTGCCTTCTATCTCAAACAGTTCTCTGTATTTATAGTAGATGAATGGAGGAGGAAAAACACAAAGTAGTGTTAAAGGAGAAAGCATTGGGAATTCACTGAGCGCTAATAAAGATGCAAAGCATAAATGGTGTGACCTTTACGCTAGTCTTATAACCAGTCCTTCACCTCACCTAAAAGGTGAAGGACTAGTTCAATTAACCATCACTGCTTAACAGTGGCAGGAAGAAAGAGCCTGCTCCTATAGGCATGCAAGCACAGAACAGAAGGGCAGGCATTTCAGCTGCTGAGCATGTGTGCACGAGTTGGGTTGGTAATGTTTTCTTGACGTTGTCCACGGTGTGTCGGAAATTGTGTTTTTTGGAGGTGGATACTGAAGCTTAGTCACTAGGATTGAACCATTCTTTGAAAGGCAGGAAATTAAAGTTTTGGGTATTTTTCAAGGCAAGCAGTGCATCTGACTGACTTTTTGCTAGGAAAATCCATCTGTTTGATAAGTGGCTGCTTTGGAGACTGATCCTAACGTGATTATGTGCGTTGGATTCCAGAGGAATTAAGATTTGAATTGTTATAATTTTGTGGGAGAGCTGGGGAAAACAAACCAATGGCCCTAATGAAGCCAATTGTGATCGCCCTAGACACGAATGTAGCTTTTAAGAGATCACTTATTGTCCTACAGACAAAGAATTGTTCATCAATTTCATGTTTGGGGTGTTATATAGAAAACACTAATGCTTCCTCTGGAGGGAGTTAGGACCAGACAGCTGCGACCTTTGGGGCTTGTGTGTAGTTCATTTTCCTATCTCTGTCAGTGACCAGTACCTGAGAATTCAGATACAGGGAGAGAAGAGCATAATACACCTCTCAAGCATGATGTGCATTACTCCATGCGAAAGTAAAAACAGTGCCCTTCCTGACTTCTTCAAGCAAAGCATGTCAAATGTCCCAAAGCATGACATTTAATTTTCCTTCCCACCAGCAAACTAGTCTTTGAACTTGCCCTTGCTAGCACAAGTGGTCCCCTTGACTTTAATGAATACTTCTGCATGCACTATTCTACACACTTGAATAAGACTTCTCAGGTTAGGCCATTCATTTGCATAGCTCCAATTATCCAGGCTCTGATCTCCTGTAAAAATGGTTCCACAAATTATTCTGATCTTCTGCATTAAAGTATTTTTTTGTTTCTGATGAAGGCATTTATTCTCTCCTGCACAGAGCAATGTAATTATCTGAACCTCAAATCATATGTTTGTTCTGCCAAGAAAAGCGATTTGGTTATGCTTTAGTGCTGACCTTTAAAAGTGATTGTTCTCATGTCTTAAAGAGTATTGCTTCCAGCACCACTTAATTTAACTTGTAATGGCCAATGTAGCTTTGTATTTTATGTTAAATTACCAAGCTTTCCTTTATGTGTGTGTGTGTCTTCATTTGAGTCTCCCCAACCACAGGAAGGAACTTGGAACAGTTCCCTTCTTTCCAGTGGCTTTGTTTTTAAAACAGAGAAATGCAGAGTGACACGTGACTACAGTACAAAACTTCACTGAGACATTGCTGTTAGGATTGAATCATTGCGAAAGGAGAAACTTTATGGATAACCAAATTCTCTAAATCCCACTGTGGTCTCCATTAACAGCCTACAACTCTCTTTTCAGAAAGCCTTTTCTTTAACCCCTTCATCTGCCTATGTTGAAAAGGCCCAGTTACCAAAACCCTTTTTAGATCTACATGTGTATTTTACAGACTTGCAGTTCTCCAGCAGCTGCAGGTGAGGAGGTGCTGGTTTATGTGGCTGCGGATCTCACCCACAGCTACTATGTGTTGGCTCTCATAGGTGCCACACTCTCAGCTGGCACCGTGGAGGATGAGCTGATAAATACCACTGCCTGCTTCTGAGCTGACACCAAACTTTATCAGATAGTGCAGTGACAGAACGAGGGGTAACAGTTTCAAACTGAAAGAGGGTGGATTTAGATTGGATATTTGGAAGTTCTTTACTGTGAGGGTGAAACAGAAGTTGTGGATGGCCCTTCCCTGAAAAGATTCGAGGCCATTTTGGACAGGGCTTTGGGCAACCTGGTCTAATGGAATGTGTCCTTGCCCCATGGCACAGTGGTTGGACTAGATGATCTTTAAAGTTCCTTCTAACCCAAACCATTTTGAGATTCTATGATTCCTCAAAAAAACCCTGGGAAATACCTGGCAGATCTGCTGCACTGTTGAAGGGCAGGAGAAGGATGGAGGAATATAAGATCAATGCAAAAAGCTGTTTTTTCATTTGCATTTACCTTTGGTTTGATTTGTGTTGGCTTCTGCCCTATCACGTTCTAGGGTGAATGGATACATATGCAACTTGTGACTTTTAAGTCAGCCTAACTGTAGTCTCCTGGAAATCAGAGAAAGCAGCACCACTAGTTAAACATGCAGTCCCATATAGTCTAAGTGGACATCTACATGGAGTTCTTTTGGTAACAGATCAGAATGATAGGCTGGCTTGGGTTGGAAGAGACCTTGGAGATCATCTAGTTCCACACCTCCTGTCATGGGCTGGGACACCTTCCGCTAGACCAGGTTGCTCAAAGCCCCATCCTACCTGGCCTTGAACACTTCCAGTGATGAAGCATCCACAGCTTCTCTGGGCAATCTATAGTAGCTTCTCTCCATCCTCACAGTGAAGAATTTCTTCCTTGCATCTAATCTGAATCTACTATCATTCACTTTACAATAGTTACCCCTCGTCCTATCAATACACCCCGTGAAAAGAGTCCCACCTCCTCTTTCCTGGAGGCCCCCTTTAAGTACTGAAAGGCAATAATATGGTCTCTGTGGAGCCTTCTCTTCTCGAGGCTAAACAGCTTGACTCTGCCAGCCTGTCCTTAAATGCCCCAGTCTGTCCTTAAATGCATTGCATCCCCTGAAAATTAGTTTCCTTCCAGTAGAGACTTAACCTGAGGCAAGGTTACCACAGACCTTACGCTAGGTTAAAAGAACTCAGACTGGGGAGTTCTCATGGACAGCCAGCCTTGCCACTGGGCTAAAGCTTCTTCACAGGTATCATTTACAGTCCTCACCTTTGCCCAGCAGCCTCTATTGAAGTTTGGTGCCATGAATCAAATGTGAGAGACCTCTACAGAGCTTTGCAGCACAGTCTTCCTTAACTGAACTTTGGCTAACCCAAAGGCAGTCAATTACCTGGTGCTCTGTTCTTTTCCTAGAACTGAATGTGGTCTGGGGTTTTGTGTCTTTGCACTCACCTACAGCAAAGCAAGAAATTGCCAGATCCCTCCCTAAAGCTGAATACCTGAAAGTGTTGGTGCCAAGGTTTGCCTCAGAGGGGAAAGGCAAATATTTCAGTGGCAGAACATGCCTACACTCAGTCAGAAGTTTTGATTCCAGCTTGAGCCAAGTCTTGGGAACATGCAGCAACATGGCACTGAGCCTCCAGGCTACATGTGCATGGATGTTCTCAGAGTCTGGTTTCTTACAAGCCCCTTTGAACTCCATGCAGTTGCAAATTGTGCTGTGTACCTGTACTTAAATGGGCTACATGAAAGCTCCTTGAACTGTGTTCATGATACAGCACAGGTGTGCTCATCTGGGATTTTGAGGAGTACCATCAGAGTTCAGACCCTTTGACATCAGGATCTGGGAACAGCTTCTTCCTTTGCTGCTAATTCAAAGGCTTTGATTATCATCAAGACATTTGATTTGCAACTTTATAGCATACTTTCAGACAGATGTTTCTTGCAAGAAGCCTTGGGGGGGGGGGGGGGGGGAATCCAACCCTGTTTGTTCTGTGTTCTGGAGCTTTTGGCTGAAAGGAAGGATAGATTTAAACATTTAACTATGTCCCTTTTGCTGGAGGAAAGAAAGTCTTTTGTCCCCAGGACTGCATAGCTGTGGAGGACCTGCTGCTTTTCTCCAGTGGAACATTGGCTATGAAATCATAACTCCACTTCCAAAACCGTACCCAGGCAACTCCTGGAGCATGAATCAAAATCTCCTACACTGTTGTCATGCCATAAATACTTAGTAATGCATGGGGATTTAACTGCCTGACTCCCACATTCAAATGGAACAACGCTGCTAAATACCTACATATTGCGCTGAATAATTATGCCCAAATGTGTGCTAATAGCCTTAATTAGCATGTTGTCAAATAATGTTGATGCAAAGACTTCAGCACTAACTATCTGATGAAACATAGTGCCTGCTAATGACTTAGTCCTTTAGGGTTTTAATCCCAAGCCCTAGAGTCGTTTTAGCAGCAGTTGCAAAAGCACCCAGCAAAAAAACTGCAGATCAGTGCCCTCTTAGATCATGTTCCTGTGCTGACACCTCTGTACTGGTACTGATGCTTTCAGTTGTCACCTCATTCTGTCACCAGCCTGCAGAGTTCTTGGGGCCATTGAGGATTTCCAGGTTTGGTGCTGGCTTAAAGCAGGGTCTTGGATTTTCATTTGGCAGACCTCTGTGGCTTCTGGTAAAACATACAATCTTTCTCTTGAAACATCCTGTAGAACATGAAGTGCTATTTCAAAAATAAAAAGCTGGGGTTTTTTTTCCCCCATATATCTGGCAAATTTGTTTGTTATTTTTATTTTGTTAACATAGAGCAATTTTGTAACCTCTGCTGCAGGCCTTGTATATGACACCTTGATGCTAAAACACCAGTGTACCTGTGGAAACACAAACAGCCACCCAGAGCATGCGGGGAGGATCCAGAGCATCTGGTCCCGGCTCCAGGAGACAGGTCTCCGTGGCAAGTGCGAGGTAATAAAAAATACCAGTGAAGGGGAAGATGAGGTGGTGGGCCTGGGAGCAAGGGAGGATGGGAGTTTGTCTGTCTTATTCAGCTGCTGGATTGTGAGTGGTTTTGGGGGACTGAGTCCTGGTCTGGACAGTAGTGTATGAACCAAATCTGCAGCTCAGATTGTTGACTGCTACCTGAATGTGCAAACTTTATACTGTGTTCTGGCTTGATCCTTTTATAGCTCCAGCTGTTGACAGTGTTTTGCCATATGTGGCCTAAATTTGATCCATTCCTAAATGGCTGCTTGTACTTGTGAGTGTCCATCTGTCAGGAGTACTTTTCCAGTGATCTGATTTCCTTGTGCCATGTTGCAGTGAAGCTGCTGCTGTAATTTTTGGTCCTCTGCACTCTAAAATGAAAGTCATCATAGAATCACAGAATGGTTTGGGTTGGAAGGGACCCTTAATGGTCAGCTAGTCCAACCCTCCTACAGTGAGAAGTGACATCTTCAATTACATGTCAACTGGTTGCTCAAAGCCCCTCCCAGCCTGACCTTGAATGTTTCTAGGGATGGAACTTCTACCACCTCTCTGGACAACCTGTGCAAGTGTTTCTACAGCCTCATTGTAAAATATTTCTTCCTTCTATCTAGTCTAAATCTTCACTCTCTTAGTTTCAAACTGTCACCCCTTGACCTGTCACAGCAGGCCCTGCTAAAAAGACTGTCCCCATCTTTCTCACAGGCCCCCTTTAAGTACTGAAAGATCACTGTAAGGCCTTCCCAGAGCCTTCTTTTCTCCAGGCTGAACAACCCCAACATTCTCAGCCTGTCCTCATAGCAGAGGTGTTCCAGCCCTCTGATAATTTTTGTGACCTTCTCTGAGCCCACTCCAACAGGTTCATGTCTTTCTTGTGCTGAGGGGTCCAGAGCTCCAGGTGGGGTCTCACCAGAGTGGAATAGAGGAGCAGAATCCCCTCCCTTGACCTGCTGGCTATGCTGTTTTTGATGCAGCCCAAGACACTTGGTTGTGAGCACACGTTGCCAGCTTGTGTCCAGCATTTGAAGTCCCTACCAAGTGCTGCATTTTGAAGCAGACAAAGATAAGAGCACAATGTAAAGTAGCCACATTATTTCTTATCACTCCAATCACAACAACAAAAGCTGTGGAGAAGAAAGTTTGTATTTCTATGGTTTCACAACTTTTAATACTCTGATCAGAGTAATAGTCAACCAGTAGTGAAGGTACTGTAAAAATGAGGATCATATGATGTATCTAAGCACTGTTCCACCCCAAGAGATTATACTAACTTTTATTAGACATAGGTATTTTAAGAGCAAGACAAACTGAGGAAAAAAAGATATTGGATACAGAGACTAATGATTAATAATAGTAATTATTAATATCTACTAATAGCAGTGATGATCAGTTAATGGTAGAGTGTGTTAGTCAATTCTTTAAGCTTCTGAGGGGACTGAATCACTCAGTATATTTGAGTTATGTCAGCTTCTGGCTAGAAGCATTTTCTGAGCAATCAGAAAAGACCTCCACGTGGTGGCAGCATTACCATTGGTCCTACCCTCACAAATCTCTGAAAGGAACAAGAAAGAACTTCAAACCTGTTTCTGTCTATGGAGACCTATTTAATTGAATTTTGAGATTATTTTGGTGTTTTCTGATGGCTTTCTTCAAGGTGACCTTCAATGTGTCAATAACCTACCATTTCAGGATAACCAGGTGCTCTAACAACATTTGTTTCTCTCTCTAGCTTTCCTTTACCCTCACCATCTTCTACTCCTGCTCAGACCTGTGTTAAAGTTTCCTTCTCTCTCTTAACTTTTCTCATGGGCTTGATGTGCACATCCTTTCCTTGTTTGTCCATCTCCTTCCTGTCTCTGCACTTTGCTCTTCTGTTCCTAATAGTGTTTTTTTCTGGAACCACTTGTTCTCTTTCCACTGTCCTTGACCAATGTAATTGTATTCCATGTTGCAAAGCTATTTGGTCACTTCCCTGCTCTTCAGAGTCTTTCTGAAGCTCTTCAGTTGGAATTTGTTTACCAGCAAGCAGCGTGGAGGACCATATAGGGTCCTCCTCTTTCAGGGAAGATTACCTCCATAGCATTACATAGCAAGGCAACAGCATTTTAGACATGAGTGATCTCTTCTGCTAGGTTGGAGCATGAGCTGTTGGGATTGCCTAGGACAGTGGACTTGTCTGCTTACTCTCAGGAGAGGAAGGCAGTAGACTTAACATGCAGAAAGCTTTGCTCTCTGGGGCATATTCCATTATATGATCAATTTAAAGGAATTTTTAAGCCTGTCTTGATAATTGTGATTACTTTTAATGGTTCTATTACTTTTTCGAATCACTGTTGCCCATGCCAAAGCTCCATGCTGGACAGTATGAGCTGGGCCCTCTATCCCCCTCTTTACAGTAGTGTGCATACGATGTGTGAACTTTTAATGGATGGTGACACATGCTTCCAATGCAGCCTGCTTTGTGTCTGCCTTTTCTTTAATGGATTATAACTGGTCCATCTACAGAGCAGCACTCAGAAAGAGGTATTTTCAGAATTGATAGTAGGTCTGCTGTGAGTCAGCAGCAAGACTTGGATTGCAGCACTCAGAAATTCGCCAGGCTGTATAATTTTTTGTCGTTCTTGTTGAGCTCCCGTTTTATACTTTTCTTTTCTTTTCTTTTCTTTTTTTCTTTTCTTTTCTTTTCTTTTCTTTTCTTTTCTTTTCTTTTCTTTTCTTTTCTTTTCTTTTCTTTTCTTTTCTTTTCTTTTCTTTTCTTTTCTTTTCTTTCCTTTCCTTTCCTTTCCTTTCCTTTCCTTTCCTTTCCTTTCCTTTCCTTTCCTTTCCTTTCCTTTCCTTTCCTTTCCTTTCCTTTCCTTCCCTTCCTTCCCTTCCCTTCCCTTCCCTTCCCTTCCCTTCCCTTCCCTTCCTTCCCTTCCCTTCCCTTCCCTTCCCTTCCCTTCCCTTCCCTTCCCTTCCCTTCCCTTCCCTTCCCTTCCCTTCCTTCCCTTCCCTTCCCTTCCCTTCCCTTCCTTCCCTTCCCTTCCCTTCCCTTCCCCCTTCCCTTCCTTCCCTTCCCTTCCCTTCCCTTCCCTTCCCTTCCCTTCCCTTCCCTTCCCTTCCCTTCCCTTCCCTTCCCTTCCCTTCCCTTCCCTTCCCTTCCCTTCCTTCCCTTCCCTTCCCCTTCCCTTCCCTTCCCTTCCCTTCCCCTTCCCTTCCCTTCCCTTCCCTTCCCTTCCCTTCCCTTCCCTTCCCTTCCCTTCCCTTCCCTTCCCTTCCCTTCCCTTCCCTTCCCTTCCCTTCCCTTCCCTTCCCTTCCCTTCCCTTCCCTTCCTTCCCTTCCCTTCCCTTCCCTTCCCTTCCCTTCCCTTCCCTTCCCTTCCCTTCCCTTCCCAGCTGGTCTTGCTGACAGATACATCTGTGCATGCTCATTTTTATTTTCACTGTTGTAGATCTGTTTTCCTGTACCTCAAACATTATAAGCCAGTTTAGTAAACTCAGTGGCCTGATGTGAAAATTGTTTGCAGTGAAGTAGTTTAAGCCATTTCTTACAACTCAAATTTGTAACAGGACAGTTTGAACTTCGGTATTTCCATATCTTCACATTTCCCCTTTTTTCCTTAGCAGCCCTTTGCTGTGCTCTGGGTGTGTGTATAGTTTGATCCTGTTGGCTGCAAGTAGTTGCTTGACACGGATTAAAGACACAGTGCCCTGCGCAGACAATAATCCCATATGCAACATGTGGGATCAGAACAGACTCGGCTGGATCCCTGTCCTCTTCCTGAGGGACTTCAGCAGTTCCCATTCCCCCACAACTGCACACTGGAAATAAATCCCAGCTCTGCTTTCTCATGCAAACTCAAACAATACTCAGCGTCTGTGTCCTGGAAATGTTCTTCTGGTGTTTCTGTTGCACACATGCCCCAAGTCAGAGAAGGGCTCCCAGATAAATATTTTTATCATGCATGCAAACAAATACTTTCTTTGAAATTTCAGAAATGAACTAAGTGAAAACCTGTTTTCATCAGGCAGCTGAGAGGATCTGGGATAGCCTGCCAAGTGCTGAGTTCCTACCATTTCTCTTGAAGGCAATAGAAGTGATCCAGAAGGGGCACGAATATTTTTAGAACAGGAAAAAAACCTCCATTGCTTCCCCCCTGCCTCTCATTTTTCAGCAGTGAAACAGATATGTATGTGCTAAAGTTGGCCAAAAACTGTTTTATGTCCAGCTGAGGGGAAAATGTGCACTGGATTTGTAGTGTGATAGGTAAGAGTCTGGCGGAGTTGCACAGGGTTAAAGATGACCCTTTGGAGTGAAAGCAGTTGTCCAAACTCAACAACAGCTGTGGTTTAGAGTATTTCTTGTTTAATTTAGATTTATAAAATACAGCAATTACTTTGGTGTGCACTCAGAATTTAAAGGCAACAATTACACTAATTGAGGCAATCTCAGTAAAAGAACTCTGCCCCCCCCAACAAAAACCCACAATCATGGCACAGAATAATCCTCCCAGCCTTCATCAGGAGCGTGAGGAAATCAATAGGTGGTTTTGCAGTGTGTTTCAGAGGAAATCAAAGCCCCAAGCTGCTTGAGGAGGATGGGGAATTCCTCAAGCAGGGTCTGTCTTCAAGTACGTGCAGTAATTGTGCTGTGTTTAAAGCGTGAGCAGAGTCAACTCTGCAGGGTCTAGTTGGAGGTCTGTAACAAGTGATCAGTACTGGGTGCTGTCTTGTTCAACATCTTTATCAGTGACCTGGGTGAAGGGATGGAGGGTCCTCTGAGCAAGTTTGCTGATGACAATCAGATCTTTAGACTGAGATACAAGTCGTGATAGGTCTGGAAACAGACATGAAGGATGTGTTGTGTTCTCTAACTTTATTTTGAAGGGATTGAATTAATTTTTTTTTTCCTTTGTGCTAAGGACGAAGTTTGTGGCGTGTGAGCTGGGAAAAAAGAAAGGTGGAAAAGCCTCTGGAGCATACTCATAGAATTATAGAATGGTTTGGATTGGAAGAGACTTTAAGAGATCATCGCGTCTGAAACCCCTGCCATGGGCAGGGTCAGCTTCCACTAGACCAAAACCCTGCCCAACTTGACCTAGAACACTTCCAAGGAGGGGGCATCTATAGCTTATCTGAACAAGCTGTTCCCATGCCTCACTACCTTCACAGTGGAAAAGCTTCTTTCCAATATCTCATCTGAATCTTCCCTCTTTCATTTTAAAAGCTCCCTGATAAACGGTCCTTCCTCATCTTGCTTGTAGGCCCCCTTCAAGTACTGGAAGACTTCAGTAGGGCCTCCCTGGAGCCTTCTCTTCTCCAGGCTGAACAATGCTCTTAGCCAATCCTTTCTAACCAGGCAATGTACGCTGTGACATGAGTGATACATGTATTTGTTCCAGTAAGTGGCAGCTTTTCACTCGAACATGTTTTACTTGCAGCACAGGAGGAAGTTCTCCATCCACTCATAGTTTCTGTTCAGTTATGGGTGTCACACAGAGAGGAGGTTGTCATTGCTACCTTCCTAAAGAACACAGATCTTGAATGTCTCAGTAGGGTCATCTACTTTAAGTGGGAGCAGCCCTTACCCGTTCTGGGGAGCTGAAGCTATTGGCATCCAGAAGAGCTGGCGTGTTGCTGCCATGGGCTGCTGTTCTCCTGGTGTCTTCATGTAACGCCAAGAAATACAACATGCTATTTCTGTCCCTGTATGTAGCAGCTGAAAATGGGTCAGTACATCTTGTTCAAAGGAAAAGAGTTGGCATATGGGTTAGGGGGAAGCTGTAAAAGCCTGTAAGGGGGGACTGAGGCAGGCTTACCATGAATAAAAAGAAATGCAGGATAAAAGTTCAAGGGGGATTTGCCAGATATTTCCATCCCTTCTGGGTCTAGCATTTTTGTGATTATTGCCTGTTTAATGGGATGCTGTATTTTTGCCTCATCATTAACCTCAGGAAACCTAGGTGGTGGAGCAAAGCACAGAGAAAATGAAAGAGGAACTGGAAAGGAGAAATGCCAAAATTAGGAGAGGCAGAATGCATGAGCACTCCAGCCGTGCTTTGATTTCCACTGCCTCATGCCTCCAATGGTTTTATAAAGTGATTTCCTCTGTGCTCTCCATCGCATGATGGAGGCTTATACTGAATTTTGGAGACCAGAAAAATCTCTTGATTTTGTTCTGTGTACTGTGGTTTGGAGATGGAGGTCCTGGAGTCCTGTGCCCATAGAGTGCTGCACCCCAGGACACTCAGACTGAGCTGGTGGCAGGGTGCAAAAGCTGGCACTGCTCAGTTGGAAGTGCTGATGGCTTTGAAGCACCTGGGTCGAGCACTTCTCTGCAAAGCCAGCAGCACACAGCATGCTTTCCGAGAGACAGCAGCTCTCCACAGCAAAAGGCACAGTGTGGCCACCTCTTCAGAACATAGGGAAGTCTGCTGGTTTCAAGAATGTATTTTCTTTTTGCCTCCTTTTTTTTCTTTTTAAGCTGTCTTACTGGGGTTTTTTGGTTCTCATTAGGAATTCTGCCCCTCAAGGAGTGTGAAAGTCTTAAAAAAGCAGTTGAACAAAGCCAGGGTGAAGGCTGTGCAGGAGGTGCATGCAATCCTGCACGGGCTGCACAATGGGATGCTTGTAGCTGAGGCTCATATCTTGGGTGACCCCTCCAAGAGGCTTGCAGAGCCTTCCAACATCTTGCCATTAACTGTTTATATTCTAGTATTGCTATTGCAGAAGGGAATAATCCTGTAATTCCTCCTGTAGGAAACAACCCCCTTAACATGGCAATTCCTTTTGAATTGTTTTAGTCCAAATCACAACAAAAAAAATTGTGATGTAATTCTAAGCTACATTTTTTGGAGGCGAGAGTAGTCTGCACATGTTTCTGAAGCAAAGCCATCCTCCTTTTTAAATAACTCTTTCCCCTTTCTCATGGCCAGCTTTTGACTTACCCCCAACCTTAACTTTTTCTCAACTTGCTGCACATTTTCCCTGCCAACATTTTGGAGGCAATTGCACACTCCCAGTTAAAAAGATGAGATGTTCTTTCCACTGCTGGGAGCTGGTTGCCTTCTCTGGTAAACCTGATGTCGCCCTGGTGCTTTCTGCCTGCTGGGGAGCACTCCCTCTTGGGTAAGACACTGTGACATGATTCTTGTATTCCCAAGGTTTACTATCTCCAGGCAGCATTTTGTTCTAGCAAATATATTTTCCATTGAAAATAGGTGATTGCAACAAAGTCCCAAAGGTCTGCTGGACCTCTCACAAAAAGGGAAAATTTTCCCCAGTTTGTGAAATGTGGAGTTGGGTCCTGCTGACATCAGTAAAAGCTTTGCCACAATGTTCAGTGAAGGCAGGGTTTTGACTTTGGTGTGCATCTGCCTTCTGGGTTTCAACTGGCAACAGAAGCGCGGGTGAACATATTTGCTACAGTGCTTCCAGCTCAACCTGCATCATTGTATTAAAAAAAACAACATTTACAACTGATTGAATCTTGTGGATTTTCCAAGCCAAGTTGTAGAGCAGCAAGTTTAATTGTTCAAAAGTTCAGCTTGAAAAGCAGTGCCTTTGGAAGACATTTTTAGGTTATCTTAATAATCCTGGTGGGAATGTCAGAGGGTTGTTTGGAGGGGCACCAGAGAATCGCTTTCTAATGGATTATAACTGAATATTCAGTATTTGGCCAATGCCTGTGTAATTTAGCAAATGCTCTGTGGTAAGTATTTGTGAAACAACCATAAATAAATCTAAAGATGACTTTATATGTAAAGCTATCATTTTGAATAAGGGTTTAAACCAAAATTCGTCTTACAATTAATCTTTAGGGAGAAGAATCCTTTGTAGTTTTTGGTCACTGTCTTTATATTTGCTAAGGAAAAAGAAAAGTTCATTAATGAGATCTAAGCAGTTCATCAGCGATTTCATCACTCCTTTTCTTTCCTCTTTCAGTGCATTCGTGGAAGAAAAGCAACCCTAGAAGAGCTACAGACAGTTCACTCAGAAGCCCATACCCTGCTGTACGGCACAAACCCTCTGAACAGACAGAAACTGGACAGCAAGAAACTTCTAGGTAATGTTCCCTGAGGAGAATGTTCCCTTTCTGACCTCTAACACTCCTGCTACTTACTGTCTTCAGCCGTGATTCTGCCAAATACATAACAGTACCAGTATGAAAGCTGGGACATGGGGCTCCCTCCATCCTCAGCCCTGGTTCCCAAGGGGATTCTTCCCACCTGTGTTCAAGATCTGCTTGAGAGTAGTACACAATATCTCCTTTCTTCAGGTAGATCCCTAAACTCTAGAAAGCTGAAACTTCCTTTCCTTGATGTCTTCAAAACCTAAAAGAAGATTTCTCTAAGGAGGAAGGGTAGATCAGGCATTTTATTTTATTTTATCCTTGGACACACTTTTCTGCATTTTATAAAGTTATCCATTGCTAGGTAGAAACTGGAACACTGGAAGACTGGAAAGTTCTTCACCGAGAGAGTGATGCGTCATTGGAATGGGCTGCCTGGGGAGGTGGTGGAGTCGCCGTCCCTGGAGGCGTTCAGGAGGGGACTGGATGTGGCACTTGATGCCATGGTCTAGTCGTGAGGTTTGTGGTTACAGGTTGGACTTGATGATCTTCGAGGTCTCTTCCAACCTTGGTAATACTGTGATACTAAGGACCTGGATCTGCAGCACCAACCAGCTGCACAGACATCAACAAATACCTGTCATCTTTGTACGGATAATCTGCAAGAGAGCTGCCTTGTTGCATTTGTTTAATTTGAAGTAAGATTGTTTATCACTTTCACTGAAAAATGGATTCTTTCTGAAACAGGGCTGCATCTGCCATGAGATTTCCCAGGCATTTTCCCTGGGAAAAAAAATCTAGGGTGTTACTGTTTAGTTAACCAACACCCCATTGCAACCAAACTGCATTGACTTTAGCATCTTCCCTCCGTGGAGACACCATCATCTCCCTTTACTACTGTAAAGGTGATAGGCTGGAGGGGCAGTTTGGCAAGTTTTCACATGGGAATCAGCTGAAAAACAGTTCTGGAACCTAGAAGTTGGGAAAGTTTATTTTGGGATTAGCTTGACTTTGAATGATATAAAAAGAGGATTAACTTGATGGCCTGCATAATATAGTAGTGGCAGCAAAAGAGCTGGAAAGATTTTGCAACATATTCAGTATGTATATTAGATCCCCAAAGAGGGAAGCTATTAGCCAGTTGTTTAAATATGCAGCTAGTGGTGTATTTATAGCTAACCTACCACCTCTTTAAAATGCAGAGAAATGAAGAGTGGACACCTCAGACTGAATGATAGCACAGTTAGTATGTAAAGTTTAAAGAATTTATGATGTCATGTCCTTGCTACTGTGGAACTCTCACCTTGCTTAAAGTGTATCCACCAGTCCAAAGAAACAGCACTTACATCTTCCTTGGCAGAGCTGAGAATCCAAAAATCACAGAACGAGAGGGGTAGGAAGAGACCTCTGCAGATCGTCTAGTCCAACCTTCCTGCCAGAGCAGGTTTGCCTAGAGCAGAAGGCTCCTTATTTGCAGTTGCACCACTTTCACTCTGACTGATTTCCTCTGTAGGTTCTTGAACCATAGTGCTGAAGGTGCATGAATGTGTGTCCTGACTGTGTGCTGGGATGTAGGCTGTTGGTTTCACCAGCCTGGAGCGGACAGTTAGCACCATGGTTGTGGCTATGGTCATAATCTGCATGGAGGGCCTGAGTGGCCAGTGGGTCACCCTAACACCTCTCTCCTGTCAGAGATACCCTTGCAAGACAGGTTTTTAGGGTGGACTGTCACAACACTGGTGTTTTCTGCTCATTGAAGTGTCAGATTCTCTTGAGATACTTTTCTGCTCCTCCTCTGACTCCATGCAGTCTGTATCAATAGTTCCATCAGATACATTTGGAGATAAAGCCAGTTTATTTGGTTATTACTGGATGTGGGAATACCCAGGTTTTGCTGAATCATTCCTGGTAATTTGTTTAGAGAACCTGAAGGAGGAGGAACTCTTTGCCCTGCCTGTGAGTGCTTCTGTAGTTTTGCTGTATGTTCTCCATGTCTTTAATGGCTCCTTTTAAATCATCTACAGAGATCATCAGTTTATTCATATCTTGAAGAGAAAGAATTCTAACACCTGATGCTATTCCACTACACAATGGTGCCTATTTGGGTGTAATTTGCAAAGAAGATGAAGTTGTCAAAGAACTGCAGCCACAGGCAGAATGTCAAGTTCCCACGATTTCCAGTAGGGAGTGCTTTCCAGTAGTTCTTAGCTGAGCTTAGACCTTGTTTCCTAAGCCCACTTGACACTGTTTTTAGCCTTGAGCTGCTTGCAGTGGGACTCATTGCCAGCTAGCATGACCATCTCTGCCCAGACAGCAGTGGACTGCCCCTTCCCACTGCCCTGTTGCCCTCTCCTTGAGTGTGGAGCAGTGAATGGGCCACAGCTGACACTCATGTCGAACACCAAGCTTGGAGAAGAAACAAAGAGCTTCACCATTCAGTGTGGCTATCAGTCATCACACCATGTAGGAGAAAACAAGTGGTTAGCTTGACAGCCAGGGCTTCAGAGGGACAGCACTGTGAGCCAAAATGATGAGAGGCATGAACCAGGCTGGCACATCAGTGTAGCACTCAGAGAGAAGTTCTCCTCTGGGAGCAGGGCAGAAAGGGTGATGCTGGCCCTAACCCCAGTTTCTTCACTTGATGACTTCCACACTGCTGGACCTGACAAAGAATAACAGCCACCAATGGGTTGGGAAACCTTCCTGAAAAACTTCCATGTGCACAGTTGTTTATAGAGGTGAACAAGCCTGTTGGCAGCCTCTTCTTCTGCCATCCTCTCCAGTTGAGAGTTTAAAAAGCTTTTAAATTTACAAAACAGCTTTGTGGTTTTTTTTAAATATGTTAGAGCATAAATGTATGGCAGGTTTGAAGATTGAGACCAAAGCTTTGTGGGAGGCTCACATATGCAAATGTGAGTTTGTTAGACGTGAGTGTCTTGACATGTGTACGACTCCGGTGGCTGACTCCATGTAAACTCTTTGCCTTTGATATGTCTATGAGGGAGAAAAGGCATGAGAAATCTCAGCCTAAAAAGAAGAGCTTGTGAAGCTGGGGGATGAAAACACAGGATGTTTCTTTTTAAGCTTCTGCAAATGATAAGGTGGACACCCCTTCATCTGGCAGTTCCCTCAGAGAAAGCAGTAAGGGGTAAATAGTTCAGCTTTTTCAGAATTGTAAGCAGGCATCATTTGGCTTTGCTGACTGCTTTTACTTTTGCAGTTGTCCTGTAGCTCCTTACTTCTGAGTCTGATTCCTCTCTCAAAGAGAGCCCTTTCTTAAATGTGCAGGAGAAGAGATTTGTAACAGAAGCCCACCAATGATGTCAAAGTTGCTTTCCCCGAAGGACCTTGAGCATAGCAAAGATTTGCTTTCTTGTGTTTTATCAAGTGGGTTTGAAGGTGGTGGCTTTCAAGGCAGGGTGCACAACTCTGTCCCTGGATGTGTTGCTAAAGCCCTTAAAAAGTCTGAGGAGGAGAAACAGAGATCCATCTTCTGTTTAACAGGGCAAAGCTTTGGAACCTGTTGAAGAAGTTTAAAGTTAGGCAAATAAGATGGCTTTTAAATTTGTGGAGAGCAATCCTAAATTGTTGCCAAGAAGATAAATATTGAAATAATGGGTGGATTAGCAGTGAAAGATGTGACAGGAGGTCTGAGGCAGGATGATCTAAGAACTTTCATGTGGATCTAATCAAAGAGTGAATCTGGCTGTGCACTCAGATTAATAATACAGATGCATTAACTCCGCTTTCAGTCACAGGGGTAACGTATGTGTCTGCGATGCCTTTGACTTCAGCATGGTCCTCGGTAACATCTGTCTGCTGTCAGGGCTCATTCGCGCTCTGCACAGCTTGGACTTAGCATTTAAGGGAATTTATTCTTTCAGTAGAAATATGACCAGAGCTAGAACCTGGTTTGGTGAGGGGGGAAAAAAACCTCAACCCAGTTTATTTCACCATTAGCTTTCATTAACTTTAAGTAGGTCTCAAGCAAATGAATCTCAGGCAATGTACTTCAGATCTTTTACAGTGTCTGCGTGTATATATTTCCTTCTCGTTGTTTGCCTGTGGTGCAGAGACATGTGCAGAAGTCATACATATGGGGTAGTGATGGATATGAGGCAGCATGTTCTTGTTTCAATATAAACCTGCAGAATTTTGAGTGAAGGATAATTTGCTCATATGCAAGCCCAGAAAGTGATGTTACAATTCTTAGACATGCAAAATTAGCTCTACAGATGGTTTTCGCTGTTTTTCTCAAATTCTTAATGTTGGTTTTGCTCTTTCAGTCAAAACATATTTTCTTTGCCACCTTTTTTTGTTTTGTCTTCCTCTTTTATGAAGCTCATGAGCGCCCAAATCTTCTAGTAACCATGTTACTTTTTAACCCTGTCTTCATGATTTCTTATCCTCCTTCAGTTGAAAGGGGTTAAAATGTTCTTATGAGGAGACATGCTGAGCAGTTGTTGGTAGCATCTCAGTCATTTATAGTCAGCATGACTGCCTGAAATGTAAGAGAGCACACAAACCTTGCATAAAAAGTGATTTCTAGGAGGCTTTTATATTGGAAAGGCTTTTGAACAAGTCCAAGTGTGTGCCTTATGTGTAAGAGCTGGTCATATGTTTTCTGAAAATTGCAAGAAAACCCTAGTTTGTTACTGTGTTTGCAAAGATCGCAGCATTGCCATAAAATTGGACCAAAATGTGGTGAACTTTGACTTTTTGACTTACAGGGTCCTTTTATTTTCCTACAGGTTCTCTAACATCGATGTTTGTCAGGCTTCCTTGTGGTGGTGTCGGAGTAAGTACTCTCTTTAATGTGTAAATAATGTCCTGTTTGTTCTCCCAGTCCCATTGGTAACAAAAATTGTTGCTTTGCATTCCATCAAGTGGGTAATTGCAACCAGATGTTGCCCATAAACAGGGTCTGCCTGGGGTGCAGGGTTAAAGCGACAGCCTCACGTGCCTTTCTTCAAAAGCAGCGTGAAGATTTTTAAGCTGTTTTAGAGAACCAAAGTGTGTGTGACATTCATAGGCATGTTTTGTCTCTGGCTTTTAGGATGAGAAACCTCATTTCCCAGGCAATGATGTTTAATGACTTAGAGATTACTACTTTTGAAAGCAGCCCTTGCATCCCAAAATGCTTTCTACACAGAAATCAAGATGTGCTTTTCATGCCGCTTGTGCTGTGTAGGTGTTTCATCTTCAGTATTTGTACTTCAGAGCTGCCTACCTCCTAGTGCAGGTGGAAAACATATTTATAAAATAGTGATATTGAAGGACAATATTTGGGAAGTTGCAGTAGGTAGTAAGTTGCTGCATTACTGTCCTTGAATTAAATGTCTCACAGGTTAACACAGCATGAGGGAATTGCAGGCTTCAGTATTTGGTGTATTTCATTTCTCAAGCTCCAGGACAATCATGCATGGATTCTGAAGGAAGTGACTGAAATACTCCTCCATCCATCATGGAAAAGCTGAATGTTAGTTTTTGTCTTTCAAGATTCCCTGTAATAAAATTACTTCTGTGGGGTTTTTTGTTTGTTCCCTTAAGGCTGAAAAAAAAATCTACAAACCAAAAAAATGAATGCCATTCAAATACCTTGTGTTGAAGGTTTGTGTTGTTGACTTCCTTTGAAGCCTGCAAACTTGGAAGTTTTCCTTTCAAGTCAGGCTTTGTGCTCTTAAGTTTCTGTGGAGGGTCACAGTACAGAAAAATCTCAGAGAACAGGAAGGGAAAAGAATGAGAAGAGACAATAAAAGGCATTGTGTTTGAAAATTCACAGTGGTAGTTCTTATACATAATTGTAGCTCGTGAGGTTGAATTCAGAGGTCTGGATTCTGTTATGGAAATGAAACAAAATTGTTTTCTTCCTGAGTCTTTGCAAAATCACTGCTTTGAAAATTATCCCGTCAAAAAAAAGAAGGAAAAAAAAGAGAAGGGGGAGAAAAAAATCGGCGTTTATTCATCCCACCACTGCTGAGCACTCGTAGAGATATTTTATTTTGTATTGTAAATATGCTGCAGTCTCCTAATTCATGGCAAATTTTTGGCTAGAGTTTAAAAGGTTTGGATTTACTCTGCCCTGCAGTCAGGCATGCCATTCAAAGTAAAAAATTATCATTCGCAAATGAAGACTGAATGGTAACAAGTTGAGGCAGGGCCTGAGCCTAGCGCTGGCCCAGGGCTCTTGCATTAAACCCTCAACCCAGGCAGGAAGCGGCACGGTGCTGCTAGTATCAATGTGCTCATATTACAGATAACGTTTCCGCTTAACTTACTGCCCCGTTGTCTCCACAGACCCTCCCATTATTAAATAAGCCATTTGCTGATTTTTTGTGTGTGTGCAGTGTTTCTGCCAGCCTAACAGAGCGTTTCCACGTTTTCTACAGAAAGCTTTTTAAACTCAGTAATTTACTAGCAATCAGCTACGACACTGACTTGTTGTTGGTTGGCTGGTTTTTGGTTTTTGTTGAGTTGCTGAAGGGGGTTCAGAGAAGGGCAGCAAAGCTGGTGAAAAGTCCTGGAGAACAAGTCTTATGAGAAGCAGCTGAGGGACCTGGGATTGTTTAGTCTGGAGAAGAGGAGGCTGAGGGAAGATCTCATTGCTCTCTACAACTACCTGAAAGGAGATTGTAGTGAGTGTTGGTCTCTTCTCCCTACTATCTGGTGATAGGACGACAGGAAGTGGCCTCAAATTGTGCCAGGGGAAGTTTAGATTGGATATTAGGAAAATATTCTTTCCTGCAAGAGTGGCAGGCATTGGAACAGGTTGCCCAGGGAGGGTGTAGTCACCATCCCTGGAGGTGTTCAAGAAACATATGGACATGGTACTTCAGGACATGGTTCAATGGCTGTGGTGGTCTTAGGTTGACAGTTGGACTCGATGATCTTAGAGGCCTTTTCCTCTTTAGCACTTCTGTGATTCATTAAAATGGCTTTCTGTTGGTTTGCTTCATTTTCTTTCTCCAGTTAACTAAAAGATATAGGGCAAACTATTTGTGTACTTCTGCTACTTTCGTGGCTGGTGCTGGAAAACATGATCTTTGCTGCTCTGGGGATGTATTTCTAATTCACATATACACCCCAGCCATATATTTGTAGGGAAGATGAGGCCACAGCACAGAACAACTGGCTACAATGCATGAAGTGCATTGCAGTTATACATGCCCTGGGTGAATTTAAGCATAGACCACCTCCTTTAGGGTAGAAGAAACACACAATGATCTCACAAAGTCCTTTCAGTCCTGTTTTCTACTGTCTTTCAAAGTGTGAGGTTTGTCAGGGAAGCTGGCTTAGCAGCGTGGTGTGTTTATTGAAGAAGCAGAAGGAAAACTGTAGTCTCTGTTAGCACGCCAGTTCTGTGAGGCAAGTTGCTGTTGATTTGATTTTCTATGGGAAACAGTTGGAAGAAGCCCTATAGTGGGATCTTAGCTGGGGCCACAGGGCATGCCTTTCAGTAGCAGATGAAAACCAAACTATTTTTCGCATCAAAGAGGATGACAAGACATTTTTGACAGGCTTGTAGGGTTGTTTTGTTTGTTGGTCTGTTTTGGGGTGCTTTTGTTTTGGTTTGATTTTTGAGGAAATCAGAAAAAAATATTACCAAAATGAGAGCCAAGGGAAAAGCATGAGCTATGAAGGATTTCAGTGTGAGAGAAGGTGAAATGTAAATCTGAGAAGTTTCAGCCTGTGAGTACTGCTGGGTGATAGAGTGCATGTATAATGAAATTATTTCCAGTTGTTCTAGGTAAGAGACCTTAAGGAGTGTTTTTCTGACATTGTTTGCAAGGCCATTTTCTGGCTGGAAGTTGGCCATATAGCTTCTTCAAGTGATGGAGATTACTCATGATTGCCAGCTCGGCAGAACACTACTCACTGCTAAGCAGTAATCAGGTTCTGTTTTATCTTTTCCTTACAAGTTGAGAAGGTTGTGGAGAGGTAGCCTTGGTGCTTCAAGAAGCTTGTGTGGGCACCAGTAACTTCACAATGGTGAATATTTCATCGTGTTAAAGCAGTATCAGGTGATGTGATGGTCAGAGCACCTGCAGGACATTGTTTTGGCTACCAGTGGCTTGTAGAGGAGGAGGGATTAATTTCAGCAGAAGTTTCCTTTACCCTGACTTTGTCACTTAATGGTAAGTGTAGTCTAGGGGCTGCTTCATTGATCTTTGCATTCAGCTCACCACAGCACTAGACAGCTTTTGAGCTGGCTGATTGCTTTGTAAAGAGGATTTTCTTGGAGATCTTAGTACTGGTCTGCCAAATGCCTTCCAGGGGCAAACATGAAGCCATAAAGCAAGCAGGAAAGGAAAAAAGTTTTTTAAAATAGTAGAATAAGGTGGGACTGGTCCTCTTCTGGATTTGTTACTGGCTACAATATAGGAAATAGTGGTCAGAATGACAGTCCCCAAGGAATCCCTGTATTTGCTGAAGAGTTCAGTGCAGGGGATGGGCCATAAGTAAGTGTCCTTTGCTGATTCTATTACTTTTATTTGAGCTTCTCAAAGCAAAAGCTGCCTGCAAAGAAATACAGGTAGTGTCATGATAACAAGAAACTAAATAGTAGCATAGCACATTAAATTTAGTGTTGGATGCAAAATATTGCTTATGGGCTGGAGGGGGACTGGCCTGAAGCAGGTGAAAGCTGAATGATTGTTGTTTCTTATAATTCAGGAGTTGAGAGTGTCAGATGAAATCAGGGGCTGGAAAGCTTGGAACCAAGTCTTTCTTCTGCAAGCAATTAAACAAGGCAGTTTTCTTCCACAGGGAATATTATGTAGATGGATCTGAAAGGTAATGTAAAGCAGTTTATGGGGGAGAAGCCCATGAAGAACTGTTATGTGCTAGGATGAAGGATCAAGTCAGGAGCATGGACAACCATGAGTTATTCGTACCAGCAAGCAAAACAGTGGAAATTAAAGAGTGTGGAGGAGGAGGAGGAAAACGTTCGGAGCAACTAACTTCATCACATAACATTCTTCAGCCTCTCTCTTTAAAAACTAAGTCACAGTGTCTTGAAATCCTTGAAGAAAAGGATAATTTTATTCTCCAGTGCTTGGAAACTCTTGTTGATTCCCCCTCACCACCCCTAGTTCATTGGTTTGTTTTATGCAAGGAAGCCTTCACATTGCCCTAGCTGACGCTAACAAAACCTCCTCGCATCTGCAGACGTCTGATTGTAGCAGCAAAGGAAAAAAGCGCAGAAGCACTTCTATCAACAGATGTGAGCTGAGATTTAAACACCAGTAATTTATTCCTGCTGATCTTTAGCAGCATCTGCAAGTGCAGTATTTTTAGTTGGGATGTTACCTTCACCTCTCTGCAGCACATACTCCTGTCTTAGTGTATGACTTACACGCACCAGAGCGTTACCTAATCCAGTATAATTAGAAGGAGATTTTTGGAGAAAAGAGTTTGAACTTTGAAAAATCTACAAAATAGTTCCAGCATACTTAACACCCAAATTCTTCAAAACACTGCAAGACTTGATCTTAACAATAGTTAATACCTTTGTTTTCTTTCACGTGTAGTATTTTCTTTTTCTCTGCGTGTTCTAAAAATATCTCAAGATCTAGGGCTTTCAAAAATGTTTTTTAATGATTTTGATGTCTTCCAGAATAGGTTATTCTATTTTTGGTTGGAAGGTCTTGATCAGAGCATATAAAAATCTGTACCTGTGCAAGCAAAGTACATTATCGCAGAGCAGAGACAAGGAAAGGGGCTTCTTTGGAATCTAAATGAGAGGAAGCTAATTAGCAAGTTTAAGAAGAACAAAATGTGAGCAGAGTTATTTAATCAGTGCTTTAGAGCAGTAGGAGACACAGTTAGATAAAGGCTACTTGCTGGCAGTGCAGACAGTGTGCGCTGCTGTCACCTAAGCGTGATGATGAGCCGCAAGGAGGGAAGAGCAGAATTCCTTTGCTCCTCTTATTTTGCGGAGTCTGGAGCTGCAGTACAGCTTGTCCCTGTGCTTAATTTCTTACCTGCATAGCTCTTCCACTGCTAAAAAGATTAGAATAATGAAACCTTTTAGAATACAACTCATTTTGTTTTGAAGTAGTTGCACATTATTGTATAGCAGAATATACGGTGATTGTGCAAACCTCATCGTACACATTAATAAAGGCTTCAAGTTCATAAGGAAGTATAAACTCTTCTGGATGTCACCTTGAAACATCTTAGACATTCCACATAGAAGGGAGCCTGCACCAAGCTGTTGACCCTTCCTTTTTTGCATTCCCCCATCATTTTTTAATAATGGTACATGCTGCAAAGGTTAAGAGCCTGGAGTAGGTCCCCAGAGTCGAATTCTCTCTCCACCTCTAAAGGAGCCTTCTCCTATGGGCTGTCCTAGCAGAAACTGCAGCTTCTTGGTTAGCAAGAGCAAGGCATTAATATTATTCTAAAGAAGACAAGCGTCCTGACCAGGGCAGCCACTCCTCATCCCGCAGCAGCACATGTGGAAGGCGCACTATCTCTGATGCGGCTGTATCCCCCAGCTCTGGAGAAAAAAGAGAAATATATGCAGTTGGATCAACAAAAGGCAAGAATATGCTTCCTCTCTCTGTAAAGTTCTTCCAGATGGTAAGGCTTCATGTGTTGTCCCAGCAACAACTCCTGTGATGGCAGCTGCATCAAAGAGGTCACAGGCAGGTAATGCCAAATAGTGTCTCCCCAACAATGAACTTCAGAATTCAGGAATGATGGAGGGGTCAACAGCAGCCTATGTACCAAATAGCAGCAGCTTCAGAGCTGGAGAACAAGCCAGCTCAGGGACACATTAGTAACATTTTCCACCATGGCAGTCTCCCCTTCCCTGCTGCAGAGCACTGATGACTTCAGTGGGACTGTTCAAACTCTTACAGTCACACAGATGAAGTGCTGCCTTGGAGTAGGGCCCAGTGGTCTCTAGGCATCTGTTCCAGTGAAGATGACTGGATGTCAATTCCTTATCTTGGAGATATTTGCATGCATGGGGCGGTGGAGAGCTTGCTTGTGACTCCTCCTGCTGGAGACCTGAGTGTGAGGACATGGCAAGAGTCTTTGAAATTATCTTCTAAATCACATATGGAATACTTTTTTCTAAGTACGTCATTTCTGTCTGCAGAAATACACACTCTTCCAAAGCACTCTGCCTTGCCCTCCTTGTTCTTCCTGAAATGCTGCCAACATGAGCTTAGTTTTTTGCAGGCATCAAAGGGCCTCCTCAGGCAGCAGTGACTTCTGCATTCTTTCTGGGGAAGGCTGGCACAGATGTCTGTGGAGATTCAAGGGTCTCTTGGTCCCTTAGATAAAGCTTTGCTTAGGACATGTGAATTTTGAGGGTTTGGTATTGCCCTTCTTCTCACGTATATGGTGAATGAAGATGGCCCTCTGCAATTCTGCTTCTGTGGAAGGGGCCTGGTACTTGCTGTGGCCGGGTTAAGAGGGAAGATCTTAGCTACTGGTGTCCTGCAGAATTTTTCTTTCAAGACTGAGAAACATGGGTTAGATATGTTCAAAGATTGGTTAGACATGCTTACATAAGGCTTAGATACGCTCAGCCCAGACTGCACAATGTAGCTGTAGCTCATTTGAGCAGTGAGACCAAGGGCACTGAGGTACCTGGTCAGATCATAGAAAAAGACAAGTAGATGTTCTCTGTTGTATAAAGCATGAGTGTCTCCCACTCACACACATTGCGGTAAGAGGATCTGAGGGTGAAGCCTGCTGAATCCCCCAAGGGAAAGTAATTGTGTCATCCTGACTGCAGAATAGCTTGACTATCCTATAAAGGTTTTAGGGGAATGCTGATGAGGAGCCCAAAGATGGATGTTTGCAGAGCACTAATTGGTGAGAAGCAGCAGCTAGGTCTTTTTCCTGCCTTGCTAAGGGCTTTTGGAGGGACATGATGAGATCAGTCCCATCCATCTCCTGCACATGTCCAGTACTGACCCAGGACTCCTGGAGGTGTTATGCATAACTGACTCTGTTTTACTTCTATTTCCATGTTACTGCCCAAAGTCACGGGAGTCCAGGGGAGCCCTCATACCACAAATAGTCACTGTGGGGCTTCTCCACCAATGCAGCGGCTTTCCCCAACGTCTATGGCAGTGCATATATTGGCAGCATTACCACATGGTGATGCTTTTTTGGTATTCTTCAAATGCTTTCTTGGCATGCTGTGACTTCAACAGCATCCTCACGGTAGGTAATACCAGAACCTGCCCCTGATAATGGGCCTGGGACAATTTCCACTGGCTTTAGCACCACCATGAAGGAAGTAGATCAGTCTCTTATGTGGTGAATTCCATCTCCCTGCAGCTCAGTGAACAGACTTGAGGGTGCCAGGCAAAACAAATGATCTCTTTTCCTTCTCCTTTGCCATCATTTACCTAATTACTCTCAACACAGGGTAATATGTGAGAAATAGCTGGTGATCCTTCATACGGAGAAATGTTGCATTTATCATGCCATGTTCCTGGGCAGCCAAGCTGGCCTGACATGGGACAGTCCTAGCAGTGTAGCTTTTGCAAAAGCTGTGACTGGCAAGAATCAAACAATCTTGGCTTTCATCACCGTGTGCAAGATGGCTGGGGGTGCAGCAGAGGAGATCCAGAACTTCATCCTCAAAACGGCCCCTGTGGGAGCCATCCTTCCCCTGCTGCTCTCTGCAGACTCGTGGCTGCATGGCAGTAAAAAAGAGAATAGGCATTTCATCACATCTGCAAACTGATCTTGTCTTCCAACGGTTATTGGGATGAATGTGGTAAAAGCCAAAGCTGCCCCTTTTTTGTTTAATTAGGATGTGATCTCGTATAATAATGACATGGAGATGTCTGCAGAGTGCCTTGTCTTGCCTTTGGCCCAGTTGCATGTTTTTAGGGGAGAATACAGAGTATGGTGCTTCTGTCATGTTTAGCATTGAAGCAAATGTCTGCTCAGCTGCTAAATGGTGAAGGACTCTGATGAGAAAGTTAATCTTATGGTTCCCTTGAGAAGCTGCAGTCAGTGTAACCTTACCCTGGCAGTCCTGGGAAGGTGTCTTTTTAAATGTTCATTATTAAACATCCTGGTTTATTTTACAGAATCATCGAATGATTTTGTAAACCTTTTTATTGCATCTGTTGTTGTTTTCCTCCGGTGATTTAAAGAGAAACACCAATAGCCTGGTGTTGGTAGGAGTATTGGTAGGAGACACCTGGAAATTTACAGTGCTCAGTGTTGAACTTGCTCCTCTGTTACAGCACTAACCTTAAGGCATTGCATTGCTGTTGCAAACAGTCATCTCTTGAATGTCGTTGGGTTGGATGGGCACTCAGTAGTTGGATGGGCACATCAGAGAGGTTCCAGCCTTTGTACTGCTAAGATCAATTCTGCATTTTAATGCCTTTTAAATGGGTGTGTTTAAATTTAATGCATAAATATGCATTTAATACATATGGCTAATTTCTTTATAACATGTGGGTCTCCATTTCCTGCCTGCCTTCATTGCTCATCAGTGTGGTTCCTGTGTGTCTCCAATAGGTTGACAGTGACACGATTTGGAATGAAGTTCACTCCTCTGGTGCCGCTCGCCTGGCCGTAGGCTGTGTCATTGAGCTCGTTTTCAAAGTAGCCACAGGAGAACTGAAGGTTGGTATGAAAATAACACTTTGCTTTGATATAGACTCTGTGCAGGACTCAGCTCAGGGCTGTGTTGTGCAGGAGGTCCAGTTAGCTTCATTTTAATGGCACCATCTGGCTTTAGTCATAAAAATCTTTGAGGATATCAGCAAGTGAACAGCAGACTCCTGGTGAATGTCGTTATGTGCTGATTAAAAGGACGAAAGAAACCAGAGCAGCAAATGAAATCACTGTTCCAGTGTTATCTGAGGGTCTTGCTGTTGTCTTCAGCTGGACCAGCTCGTTGGCTGCTTCAGTGACCTCACACAGAATTACTGTGTTTCCCTGAATGGAAGGAAATGCTGTTTCAACCAATTTCCATAAAATTCATCTGAACAATTTTCTCCCCTCCAAAATGAGGGAAAGCATCATCCACTGCTGCGGTCTTGTGAGAAAATCACCCAGCCACAGCTCTGTAGCAGAATTTGCACACTTCTGGCTGCAGCCTCCACATCCATCTTTGTGCAATAAACTTTGCTTTCTGGTTAACTTCATTCTCTTACTTTTCTGTGTGTAGAACGGATTTGCTGTTGTTCGGCCTCCAGGTCACCATGCAGAAGAGAGCACACCCATGTAAGTATGCATATGTGCTTTATCAACTTGCTTCAGTGTCTGTTGTGTGATCTGCAGATGGAAGTTAAAGAGGTGGTTTCTTAGGTTGTTACTACAGCATTTATGGCTTACTGCTATGCAAGACAGGTATTAAAAGGTACTCAGAGCTCCCAGTAGTTTTGTGGAAGAGGACAAGATCCTGCTGAGTGGTTTCAGGTGGGTGGTTTTTAGCAAGAGTCAGCATTACAGTCATGCTCTGGAAAATCTTTCATGCTTTTAGTTGCTTTAATCTTGTGCATTGTTTTAAATTAAATGTTGATGGTTTGTCCAATATGAGGAAAGCAGGGGTATGCAACTAATAGCAGTAATAGCAAGCATAACTGTGTCCTGGGGTCACAAGACTGCATTAGGAGAGTCTCAGTGTGGGAAGACTGTGCAAAAGAAAAGCTGAAGTTGAGCATCTTGCATGTGTTTAGTACAGCAGGGGTTTTGCCCTCAAACTGTTTTCAGATCAGAGTTCCATGCATAAATCACATTGGCTTTGCACATCTGGCTTAGGAGGTGCTGATGTTTCATGTCTTAGGTGTTTCAGCACCCATTGGTGAGAGATGAGTGCTTGCTGTTGAGTTCCCCTTGACCTTGTGTTCTGAGACCTCTCTGAGCATGTCCACACTCTTCTGGTCCATGCTCCAGCCTTGGGTCACACAGAATCACAGAGTGATGGAGGTTGTAAGGGACTTCAGAGATCAGCTAGTTTGACCTCCTAGACCAGGATCATATCCAGTGGGGTTTTAAGTGTCTCCAGAGAAGGAGACTCCACAATCTCTTAGGGTAGCCTGTTCCAGTGCTCTGTCACCCTCACAATAAATAACTTTTTCTTTAAGTATGTCCTTTAAGCCCTTCCTTTCCCCTTTGCCATGTCATCTCCCCATTGATCCTGTCCCTTTCCCTCACACACAGCACTGGAAGTCCCATGGGTACCAAGCAGCATCTCATTGCAGTGAGTTTGGGCAAGTGTGAAACATTCTGTTTCCAGAGGGATCGCAGGACACCTGCTTGGGTATTTTGTGTCTCAGATGGAGCACACATGCATCTTCCAGGGAGGAAATAAGAATGGGAGCAGAAGACATTTCTTCCTACTGTGTTGTATCTAGATGATAGATGCATTGGGACCAAGGAAGCACATAATTAACACTTCTCCTCTTCCTCTTGTCTCCCCTCTCTAATCACCTCTAGGGGTTTCTGCTATTTTAACTCTGTCGCAATTGCAGCCAAGCTGCTCCAGCAAAGGCTGAATGTTAGCAAAATCCTTATAGTGGACTGGGTGAGTAAATGCCACTTCTTACCCTTTGGGACATTGGGGAAATTCTGTTTCTTTTTTGCAGGGGCAACCCTGTCTTTATAAATCAGTGGAATTACTAAGAAGTTGCTTTCTGAAGCAAACCCATAATGCTACTCAGTATTTGAGATGCTAGGTATCAGCCAAGAGTTTTGATTATATTGACAGAAATCATCCATGGGCTAGACCCACAAGTTAAAATAGATGTATTTGTCATTTTCAACTACTGGATGGGACATCCTTTTCTTCATTTCCTACCAACTATTTTTCACATTCAGAAAGGGGTGTTTTGAATGCCTTACAGCAAGTAGCAATGGAAGAGGGAATCTGGGTAATGGGTGCAAGTTTTTTCATCTTGTTGAGTCTGACACAACTTTGCTGGGCGCTTAATCAGCACTCACCCCACAGACCAATTAAAGATGCAAAGATGGGGTAATTAATATAATCTCTCTGTCCCTCAAGACTGGGCATGAAGCCTGTCCTCAGTTTTGATATTTGCTTGTGATTACCCCCATTTACCCCTTGTGTTAAACAAGGAACATGCCCTGAAGGCAGCTGTGCAAAGCAGGTTACTCTTGTTGGCAATAAACACTTCAGCTTGGTCAGAGAAGTGCAGAAAATGAGGCAGAACAGCAAACCCCCTGTCCCCCCAAACCCCAAGTTGATGGCTTTAATCAGCATTTTTTACTAAGGTACTAACCTTCCTCATATAATGCAATCTCTGTCCCCAAAGGATGTTCACCATGGGAATGGTACTCAGCAAGCTTTCTACAATGATCCTAATGTTCTTTATATTTCACTACATCGCTATGATGATGGGAACTTCTTTCCAGGCAGTGGTGCTCCCGACGAGGTAAGAGCATGGATCAGCATAGCATCCATCTATGTCTGACAGAACCTCCTCAGGGCTGTGATTCAGATGCCCCCAAAATCTCGGGGTGCTTCTGCCAGGGGACCTCCTGCCAGTGCACCCATGCTCATGCTTATTAGTGCCCCTTTGGGAGCTCATCACTCATGTTTGTGCTTTTGGTGCTCTCTTGTCCAAGTCCTAACAGCCGTGAGCATTGTGTCCTGCCTTGTGAGCTCGTAGGAAAGCACATGCCTTGGCTAACAAGCAGAAAATGAGTCAATGCAGTTAAGCTCTTCAGCCCTTATAGGACAACCTATTCCAGAGGAGCCCATTGCCAGCAGTCCCAGCACTCCATGTACTTCTCAGGATTTCCTCCTCATGGGCACAAGTTGTTTCTTAGATGCAGGAGCAGGTTGTCCATGGCTGTGCCACTAGTGCTCAGGTTTCCTGGCACAGCCTTGGAGCCCATCCATCTCCCTTTCTTCTGGTCCTGCCAAAGCATCACTCACCACCACTGCTATGTTCACACTGCACAGTCCAACAGTGGGATCTGAGCAGTGGTTGCTGATGCTGCTGGACCAAATCCACTGGTTTCCAGTAGTCTCAGAGCCTGCAGCACAAGGACTGGGCCAGTGAAGTTGGATATCTTTCTTGCTGAGCTCTATATGCTCCTATGTCCATTGCATCCTTCCTTTTCCCCTAGGTTGGCAGGAAATATAGTTCTTCCAGGTGATTTATCAAAGGGAAATTATATGAAGTACTTAGTTTTGTGTACTCTGAGGCAGTCTGAGTTACAGCTGAAAGCTCAAGTTCTTCCTCTGCCAGCTTTACATTTTCCCATTCAGCAAACATCCATGTTTCCATTTCCATTTCTAAAGAACCTTAAATGTAATGTGATACTGGCTCATTACCCAGTTTGTGCACTACTGTTGCAGCGACAGAGCAGCAGCCTTTTGCAGTACGCTTAATTTTGCTTCAGGATACACAAAGGTCTTGTTAACTTGCTAAGCCTTTTTGCTAACCTTTTAATAATCTGACAATCTGTTTTACAAAGTATTGTAAGTAAACATTAGACTGTACCATCCACTCCATATTTAACCATTTGTAGTAGTTTGTAGATATGTGATTCCAGACTGAATAAAACAAATAATATAAAATAAATTCAGATAAAGCCACAGATGGATAACTAACCCACCCTGGATGGATGAGCCCCCTGTGTTTTGCTACCAGCAGTATTTGTACCAATACAAGGAAGAATGTGTAATAAAAGCCCTGCAGCTCTATCTAACTTGAATTATCTGGCTGTGTATTGTATAATTCATTAATTTTCAGGGGGTTTTGTTTGTCTTTCATATGCAGAGGCTTGACCAAAAAAGAAACCCCAAAAATACAACTCCTCAATTCCATATGTAGGAGCTTAGAGCCCTGAGCAGAGCTGCTGATGGCCGGTGGCAGCAGATACTGCCTGTCTCCCTTGCCATCCCCCAGGCTGCTATGAGATCCCTGCTTGATGAAGGGACTGAACAGAGGTTTTGGAGGTTTGATAAGGATGGGCTAAACATGGTCCTGCATCCTAGCAAATGAATTGCTAGAAACTTCTGGTTTATTTCTGATTTTTCCTCTTTCTCAGGTAATTGCACTCGGTGCAGATAGGAATGTTTGTGGTGCAGGCAAAGATGGGAATATATTTATGTTTACCACTTATGTGTCCCTTGAGCAGTGAAAATCTCTTCTCTGTGAATCACATTTTTCCCCAGCAGAGGGGGAGCTCACTCTGATTAAAACTGGGTTTTTCCCCAGTTGCAGCTGTAATGAAATACACGCTCCTGAATAAAGCTGTAAACAAATCAAGGGAAGGTATTGCTTGTCACACACTCTCCTGAAAATGAGGAAGAGGATCCATTTGGTGATGAGATGTTTTTTGGGTAAGCAGCAGTCAGATGCCACTGGTCTACAGCTCCCATAAAGATCAGAGTGTTGAGCAGATTCACTCTTGTTTTGAGAACCAGCTCACTTCAGAGGAAAAAAATTAACTTCACTACCACCAAGCTATTGACTCAAAATCCATGTGCAACTGGAATAAGACCAAGACAGCACAGGTGTGTTGCCAGTCTTCAGTGTTTCCATAAAGTACTGTTTCTCTCTTTCAGGTTGGCACAGGAGCAGGCATTGGTTTCAATGTTAACATGGCATTTACTGGTGGCCTTGATCCACCGATGGGAGACACAGAATACTTAACTGCCTTCAGGTAATACAGAAGTTTTCCTCTCACAAACGCATTTTTCACCTAAACTGGGCTTGTTTTTACTCGTGCAGTCCTTCTTAATCTTGACTTTCTCTCTTGCTAATTTTAGAAATACAAGATTTACATCTAGTTGCAGTTACTTTTTGAGTGCCATAATACAAACGAAGCTCAATTAAGTAAATAGGATTTTTTTGGCCATAAAAAATATGCCTGTGACATACTCGCTACTCAGCACTGATTCTGTGATTGATGCATGGAGGTAAAAAGTCAGCTGATACCAATGGGCTCTTCTGGTGTTGGCTAAAAGTCTTTTAACCTCTTTGGGTTGAGTATTTCCGTGGGTAAACCCATCCTGAGGGGAACCCATAAAAACTTCTTAACAAGTTGTCATGATTTGAAACTTGGGAGTGCAGCTGCCCCAGGGCTTGAGACATCATTACGGCGCTGCAGACAATGGTACCCAGTTTCTGAGCAAGGTGGCCATGCAGCCCCTCACCTACAAGAGCTCTGCTTAAGACTCACGCCAGAGCTTGATCCCAGGTATACTGAGCAAAAAGAATGTGGTGGTGTGTCGATGAGCTTTAGACTGGATTATTATTTATCCAAGTACTGAGTATGCCTGAACTGAAAATTGAACCAACTGAACTGTTAGGCTTGTGCCTTCCTTAGTGGGTTCTGGTTTCTCCTCAGAAGCAGCATGTTGTCTGTTATGAATAAAAATACAACCATCTTTTAAATAAACGTTACTAATCACTCACTGTCAGAATGTGAATGAAGGGAAGCAAAGCTGTGGAGCTGAATTAATGTGTTACTGGGATATCCTCCCTGTAAAGCCAGATATAAACCACTGTGCTGAGTTGTTCAGGCTTCTTCAAGCATGCTCCAAAAACCTGGTGTCATTGGAGTCTCCAGACAGAGCAGGGGATGAAGGCACTTGTTGACTCATTTGTTCATATCCTGCTGGTCTTACTGTCTTGCTCACAGAAGTATAAGATAACTGAGGATCACAGAGAAGTATCTGCAGGGAATAGTTTGATCTGATCCATACTTTCCTTCTCATATCAGCCTCTTCAGAAATTATGCATGAAGCAAAACACACATTAGTCGATCTACAGTCCTGCACACCCAGTCTGTGGTCTCTCCAAGCAGTGTCACTATGGAAGCACTGCAAGAACATGGATTGAACATCATCTTGCTACTCTGAGCAGCTAATGGGCAAAATACCAAACAGGGCAATTACATGTCATTGGTGTTTGGGGGATCTGCTGCAAGCGTGGAGTGCTGCATTCATCTCCCACAGCTGCTGAGATGGGAAAAGGAAGGTATTAAAATTAACTGTGGAAGCAACAGAATAACGAGATGAAGGAAAGGCAGGTCTTTGAGTAGAGGAGAGCTTGTAAGTAATGCAAGAGTGAACAGAGGCCAGTGTGAGACCACACTTTCCTTTCTGATACTCTTTCCAGGAGCATAAATATAGTTCTGTGACCTGCCAGATATATAAGCTTTATTTTTCTTAGAGACTGTCTTGTTCCACTCCCTGCCTCCCCGTGCTGTGGGTCCATCCTCTCCAACTGGCATCTTTTTTAACAATTACCAGTTGGAGTGGTTTTCTGTCCTCAAAACAGATTTAGTGCACTTCTGGCAACCACCCTGTATAAATTCAGGGAGACACACACTTGCTAAAACATGGGATGCGAATTTCTGGTGACAGGCAGATGGAATATCGCCTTCATGGAACAGCATTAAATCTGGGTGCATTATTTTCTGTTCTTCCCTCTGTGCGTATTTATGTTCCCTTCTTTTGAGCAAAAAGAGCTTTTACTCTTCAGCCTGCCGTTAGAAAGCCCTCAAAGAATGTATACAATTTAAAATAACATCCAGTCAAATAGCTGTCATTTCTGTCGATGTTTTATTCCTGTTACAGGAAAGCAGCACTTTCCTCCAAAGTGGAAGTCTGTTTATCCCAGCAGTCAACAAGAGTGATCTCTTCATTAGAAAGAGAATCTGTAGCTCATGACAGAGTGACATACTTGCTATTAAATATTAATTGAGTTTCAAGGCTCCTGGAAAATTGCTCAGTCTGCACAGTAAAGACCTTTGCCAGCCATTCCTTAATAGGCACTGGTGTCTTTTTGCCCGGAGACTGCAGCTATTTGGAGAGAGTATTTCGGAGCTAGTCACAGTTCTTATTTTGCCAAGGTTCTGGTAAGCCAAGGGACGTTGTGACTCTTCCTCCTAGGTAGCACCTCCATGTAGTCTTCTCTGTGTGCACACCTTCAGTCACTAAGTTAAATTGGAAGCTTTTTTTTAATCTTATGCCAAGTTTGGTCATGATAATACATTATCGAGTGACCTTTTTAAATCTTAACCAGCTTCTTTGAAAAACATTTTTCCCCCTGAATCTTTCTATTGATTTTAATGTAAAATAATGCTTTGAAGTTTGCAATTTATAGTCCCCCGAGAGTTAGAAAGTGAAGGGAGTGGGTCATATATCCTTTTTTTCCCCCTTCTTTTCTTGCGTTAGCCCCTTGAGACAATGCATGCCTTCAAGGCAGCACCTTGTTATTCCACCCCATCGAATGCCACGTTGCATTTGCTGGGGATCAAACCTAAGATGAAGAAAAGATAAGAAAATTGACCATAATGAACTCCAGAAGCAGCAGGCATTTTCACCATGAACTTGGAAACTCACAGTGGAGAACTGAGCTTTAATTCAAACCAGTCCAAATGCCAAACTGTGAGGCTTTGATGTCTGCAGAGGAATCAGTGGAAATCCTTTGAGCTAGGCAAAGATACTGATATACTTTTTCTTCTTCTTTTTTTTTTTTTTTTTCTTTTTTTTTTTTTCTTTCCTCCTCCTCCCCCCCCCCTTTATTTTAAGCTTTAACTCTTCACATGCTTGTCCACTTTCAGGGAAGAAAGCCCTATGTCAGCGTTAAACAAGCGGAAGATAAACAAGCAACATGCTTTTTTGTTGCTGTTCTGCTTGTTTCTTCTATTTCAGGATGAGCTGGTGTATCAATTTGATAAAAGTATGTGCTGTAATGAAATAATAGCTGAGATAATTGTCCTCATAAATTAGTCTTCCGATGAGTGCATAAATAAATCCCAACGAAACCTGTCATCCCCCACGCTGAAAACCCTGTTTTGGTGTCATTTTGCCCTTTCTGAAGAAAGGATGGGAGCTTGCAGCAGTGATTTTTTTGTACTCCAAATTTTTTCTATGAATCTTGGCTTCCCCCTGCTTGCAGTGCATTGTTAGGTTGGACAGCATAGCCTGACCTCTTAATGTTTATTAATATTGCTGAGCCATTTCATAAGTGAGAACAAGAGTTAAAAATGTGAAATGGAGAGCAGCCTTGCTGTGCACTTTGTCGCTTATTGTCTTCATAACCGAAGGCTGAAATCACTGACTGCTCTGTCTCGAGGTTGGGGTGATATCATGCTTGCTGGTGGTTGGGTTTGTGAGGGGGGGCTATAGGGTGGAGTCACCCCAGTCACTACTAAGATGTGCAGAAGGGATTTGGGGAGTTTGCTGTGAGCTTGGCGTTCCTCCACCCCATCGTAGCGGCAGCTCTGCCTGCCCGAGACAGCATGACATTATAATTGAGCTGACCGTTTGCTGGGCAAAGGTCCCACGGCTGAACTCACCGCCAAAATATGTGGGCAATCCAGATTTCACAGATTAGGCAGAAATGTCTTAAACTCTAATGTGAAAAATGCAGGGCATATAATTGTAAAAGTCCTTAACTCATCAAAATGTTGCTATTCATCGCTGTTGTTCCGTAGTTATAGAAACAAACAGTTGTAAAACTGAGGGTTTGTTTTTATCCCCAGGTCTGTTCCCTGACTTGTGATACTAGCAGAAATCATGTTTGCTTCCATAAATCCTCATCATGTTTTCCAAATCAGTGTGCAAACCCAGATAAGAGACATGCAGAAAAAAAAAGTGAAGATTGTGGCTAATTAGTTGTTACACAAGAACAACAATCACTTAGTGACATTAAATTGTGTTATATATGGGATCTTTCTTCTGAATGTACTGTTAGGAAGTTTTCCTGATGGTTCTAGCAGTTGTGTTGTCTCATACAATATTTTTTCCCCACCCTGAGATCTCCTCTACAATTAGAATTCCATATACAGCTTGATTCCATGTTTGTTTTATTTAAAGCACCTAAACCAGAAGCAAAAAACAGGACTCTATTTGAAAGGACCTTCCTACTGCCTTGCTCAGAAAGTATTAAATGAGTTCAGGAGCCAGTTGGGGGGAAATTTGTTTTTTCCTTCAATCCATAAACCATTTCAGGAGTGAGTAAGAGGGAGGAGGGGGTGATGATGATGTTTTGCCTGGAATGGTTGTTTCTGTATTTTAGATTTTGTGCTCTCCTGACGCTGATTTTGTCCCCAACCTCCTAATCTCTTTTGACATAGTAAATGACCGTGGAGATGGCTGCTTGGAGAAACAAAGACTGGAGTCTTCAGGAGACTGATTAGCTTTAGGAGCAGTGTTTTGAGATATATATACACACACATATATATATGGCCAGAAGTGGGGAAAAAAAGTCTCTGAAAAAAAAATGTTCAGCCTTCCAAGTTTCCGTGATTTGCTCACTGCAATTGAGCATTTTAAGCAAAGTCCTCTGTAGGATTGTTTAATCTGCCTGTCATTTATTAGGCATTTAATTGGTGAATTGGCTAGTAACAGACTAAAGATTATTCAGTCTTCTGGAAAATAGATAGAAAATTGTTTGGTTTTTCTTTTTCTCTTCCCTGAATGACTGCAGAACACAGTGAGTAGTTTTTACTATTTCCAGCCATCACTATTGACTCATGCATAGTTGTTTGGTTTAGCTGCAATCAGAGTCAAATGAAAGGATTTACTTTATTTTAAGCAGGAAAAATAACCCCTGGAAATTTATGAAATTTAAAGGTAACCTTTGTATTTTAAAAAATTCAACATGGCTTGAATGAATATTCTGTGTTACAAACCCTTTCATTCTTCAGCAAATGACTACAGGTACCTTAACCATCAGGTAAAAGACCTGGTTCCAGATAAAACTGCTCACCTTCTTGATAGTAACTTGAAATTCTGACCTTTTTTAATAGTATCAGCAGCAGAGCAAAGCAATATCTTTGTTTGCCATTTAATTGTTGCTTTCTCCAGGGGATTTAGCTTTACTGTGATGGGTCTGAGTGAAGAGGCTGTTTTCCTCTGTGCATAAGAAAAATTAAAAACCAAAACACTGATTTGAGCAATACACCTGAAAATGCTACTCACAGCTGAAATCTCAGAAACACGGTGTTTAAAAGTTGTTCATTTCCTTACCTCTTAAATTGCCATGTGAGATTTTTTTTTTTTTTTTTTTTAAAACTATAAAGGGGAAACTGAGGCAGTGCTGAGAGGCAGGAGAGCTTCAGTCCTCCTGGGTCATGTTATTATGGCTAAATATATAGCTGCTTATGTAGATGGTGAACATCAAATAGAGCTGGGACTACAGCTTTGGATTACCAGCGAAATACTGGAATTAAAAGAAAGTTAGAAGCAAGGGCAGCCCTTGAGACTTTGCACAGGAATCATGGGCAAAGGATTTGAGAGTGCTCATGAGTTCAGATGGGTTTGTGATGCTTAAGTTATGGAAATCATTAGGTCAGTTATTCTGACACTGTCATCTTGCACTTCCCTGACTGCCCCTGAACACACACAGCTCGCAGAGGGCCTCTGACTGAGATGGTATCCAGCTCCCATCCCATGGGTACAGAGTGTCTGTTTGTCCCTGTGACTTCTCTTGAACAAGAGAGCCAGGGGACCTGTGGCTCGTAGTTCTTAAAACTGAGGGACCTGATAAAATTCTACTCTGCATAAAAAGCACCACTAACAGTTGCTCAGAGCTGAAGATACTTGCTGGGGCCATGAGTTCTCTGTCCTGCACCAGATAAAACTCTGGACATCCTCAAAACAGCTCCTTCTAATGATTGTCAAATAGCAAATGATTTACTTCTAAGCAGCAACCACTGCTTTTTCTCTCCTAAAACTTACACAGACAAAGTTCATAGTTAAGTCTTGGTGCTGCCTGTGTTGGCAGTGCTGCTAGAGGGTATCTTTGAACTGCAGTCACTGCATGGGGATCTTCAGCTGAGCATCACCAGCACCATCATGCTGCTCAACTGGCTGTCCCTGTTCCCCAGCTGCGTTCATGCTTAAGCATCAATGAGTGAGCTGTGCCATGACCAAGAAATTGTTCCTGATTTGGGGCTGCATGGGTTGCTCAGGTCTGGACAGGCCATGCCCATAGCTTAGGGGTGCAAGTTCACGATAGCCCTGCAACCAGCATATGGTGATCCCACACATCAGTTGAGGTACTAGCAATTCCCATGGTATGCTAACTTTGGGGGGGAATCTGATGATTTTAGCAGTTTTCCTTTGGTTAGAAATTAAAGTGCTCAGCAGTACTTCAAAGCTTAGGATAAAAAAAAACCTCTGCCACATGCACTTGCTTCAAAACTGCTGCTTTAGTCCTTTGTGAAAGAGGTGGTTTCTGCTTAAAACCTCTGTGGGTTTCGCTAAACAGATTTTTGTCAATTGTAAAGTCATCAGCAAAAAATGTGCTATTTTGTCTTCCTTATGTAATCATCTCCCTGAGGGCAAAATGCATATGGCAATCATGTCCTTTGAGGAAAAATTAAAATGCCTTTTTTCAGATTGTGTAAGAATTAAGAGACAATAAGATCCTTTTTTGCATAGGTTTCTGTGTCTGTGTGCAGAGACTGGCAGGCAGGAAGATTGCAGGATGCTGTTCGGTTACTGTGGCAGTTAGGTGGCAAAAAACTAAAGGTAGAAAGATGCTTTTTGTTTGTTTGTGGTGCCAGTGAAAACTGCTTGATGGGTTTTACCTAACACTGAATAGCTCATTGTGTGGTAGGTAGGTAGATATTAGTGCACTGTTGAAAATGTACTCTGTGGAGGACAAAATGGCATGAAGTCAAATTTGGTGTTGGGGCCTGAAGAAGCTGCTGATACTAACAGATGTGGCTGTTTAACATTGTTGTAGCAAGAGATGTGAAATTTTATGGATGTCTTGATAGCAACTTGAGCAATCTCAGCACTAAACAGACCTTTCTGGGATTTATTTTTTTTTCTTGAGCATCACAATAAAGACTTTACTCAATGAAAGTGAAGTTCTCGTGTACGCAAAGATATTTGTGGGTTCTCGTTTTGGTACATCAATGACTTCAATTCATACTTTAGGAAGTTAACCTTGCCAGTGGCTGTTCCTAGGATGGGGAAACGGAGAAATAACTGTCATCTTCAGTACCCAGCAAGGTATGATGGGGCATTATTCAGGCTGCCCTACGGGTACATCTAAGATTCAGTGGGGACATTTATTATGGAGAAAGAACGTTACCTGGAAAACATTACTCCATGTGAAGGGCAACCTCCTGTGCACCTTCACCATTTCCTTTGCCCAGATGAAAAAGTCAAAAAAACAATTTCAGGTTCATGCACATGGGTACCTCATGCATGGCACAAAAAGATGTTCATCCAAGAGTGCTTTCAACGGGCTTTCTTAATCGGAAAAGATTGTGAGTGTGTGCGTCATGTTAATTAAGAAGCCCCACTGCTTTGATTTTTTTTTTCCTCGCTATAGTCTTGGTTCTGCTGTGTTTATATGGAAGAAGCAATTATTTGCTCTCTGCTTAAGTTCCTAGTTTTGTTGAGTTGGCATCTTGACAAGGGAAATGGGGTGTTTGCAACCTCGTGTAGGTTTTGAACAGAAATTGCATAGATTGAAGAGAGAAACCAGAAGAGCCTTTTACTGAGGAACCACAGACACAGTCATCTTGTTCTGTTTAAATACCAGCCTTAGCAGACAATGGGTTATGGATGCTAAGCAATTCAGTCTATTTCATAGTGAACAAAATGTCAGAGGATGGGGAACTGGAATTTGAAGAGGTGTATTTGCACGTGAAAGCTTTTAGCCCCATGGGGAATCACTGGCCTTTCACTGTGTTAAATGAGAAGTGCAGCAGGACAAAAATAAATATCTGCAGATTCTGCAAAAGCTAAAGGAGGTATTTCAAAGGAGCACATGGAGACAAGCGCCACAAAGCAAGCTTGCTGTCAGACAGTTTCCCAGGTGGTTTTGTGTTCTGTGCTTGTTTTCTCCTTATCCCTTCGTGCCCTGTAGGTAAAGTGAGATACGATCACAAATGGGAAAACACAGTGCAGGACAATTTATTTCCTTGGTCAGAACACCAGGCTGTTGATGGGGGACATAACAGACCTCACTGGAAAAACTTAGCGATATTGAATTTAAAGTGGTACTGTGGTGCAAGGTTTTCTGCTAGGCAGGCTCTCACCTTGTCAGAAAACAGGAGATGAGCTTCGCTACTGTGGAGGACTTGTACAAGTTTTTATAACGTGTTTGTTCCAGAGCCAAAGTAACGTGTCTGCCGTTGTTAAATTTTTGTTGCAGAACGGTAGTAATGCCCATTGCCAATGAATTTGCCCCAGATGTCGTGCTGGTGTCATCTGGTTTTGATGCAGTGGAAGGCCATCCCACACCTCTTGGAGGATATAATCTATCAGCAAAATGTAAGTTGTGAATTTACAAGAGCGGGGACTCAGAAGTGGTGTAAATTGCTGCTGTCCTGGGGACCAAAGCACAGTGTTTGCACGTTTTTATATTTTGGGGTCTATCTTCAGATCTTGCATATCAAAGGCAAACTTTTCAGCCTTTTTCTTTGAATTTTCACATGTTCTGTCACTGCACCATATATATTTTGGTCTAGCTGAAGCCTTCATTTTTTTTGAATCATTGCAATTTAAATTTCAAGTGCAAACAGATTATATAAGGAGGCTGCCAATTTTTGTAGTCTGCCGAATGAGAGTCATGCTTGGTTTAACGCGACGTTGCAGAAAGAGGCAATGCCTGTTGTAAAGAGGGTACCTTGATCTACATGCCGGTTGAAGTCCATTTCTTCCTCTAGGTTTACTTAATTAAAAATTTGAGCTGAATACTTTTGTTCTGCACCTTTGACTCAATTATAAAGGCTCACAAGAACCTCCTTGTTACTTTGGATCTGTGCTGTACTGCATTGCATAGGAGATGCACTGAAAAAAACCCCCTTGGTTCTGCCGGGTTTATCTGGCACTGTTTTTCATTCAAGTCAATTGAGAAGACAGCTTATTCTTGCAAAAGGATTTCATTTTTTGAAGTGTTTGTTTCAGCCAGGCCATGTAGCCTCTACACTGAACTGCAGAACCTTGTAAGGTAGCTGAACCTATAAAATATATATAAGAATAAAGTGAAATAGATTTACAGGAGACAAGTTATTTAAGATATCCAGAAACACTTTGTAATGAGAAAGTCTTGTTTACCTGCTTGTTGAATTTCCCATGCTCTGCTACTCTCGCAAAATGGTTATGGGCTCAGCCATGAATCTTTTTATCTGGCTGTTAATTTGCTAATTTGTGAAGGTGCTCATGGGGGTCACTGCAAAACAGAAAATAGGGAGCGTGGATCGAGGGTAGAAATACCCTGGATTTTTCTTTGATTTATTTATTTTTTTTAGGAAGAGGAAGGTTGCTTTGAGGACATGTTTTTTAAATCCTGGCAGCTTGGTTCTGTTTTGTTTAAAGGGTAGAAACGTATTGTGTGTCATATGATCAAAGTCCCGGGTGCCCCAGGAATTTTTATAGCGTATTATATACGGGAAGAAACGTCTGTTAAGAACTAGATGTCAAATATCTCTGGGGCACTGCAGTGCTGCTATCACAACTGAAAGCACCAACAGCAATTTTAGTGATTTCCCCTTCCCCTCCTCCCTTCTCCATGGCTGTTCTGACTTTGCATCTTCCAGAGCAGGAGAAAAATCTGTCTCCTTCGACCCTCTTTCATCCTTCCAAAGGAGATAGCTGCTGCTGTATTTAATTCAGGGCACCGTGGAGTGGTAGGGAGGATGGCAGTGCCTCTCACCTAGGATAAACTCCAGGATAGTGCTCGGGGAGAGGTACAGCTCCATCGTGGCCAAGGAACTGTAACTGGAATTCTGCAGCCAGCGCATTAAAATCCAACCTGGCTTATATTATGCATTGAGTCCTTTCAGATCCCTTGTGGTTTTTTAATATGATGTAATTCCTTTCTGTAATTCTTTGATCCTTTGCCAGGAGCCCGATTCCAGGCACAACCTTTGCCCTTCTCCTGCATTTCCTCTTTTCCCTTCTTGCAGGTTTCGGGTACCTGACAAAGCAGCTGATGGGCCTGGCCGGGGTCGCGTCGTCCTGGCCCTGGAAGGAGGCCATGACCTGACTGCCATTTGTGACGCCTCGGAAGCGTGTGTTGCTGCCTTGCTGGGAAATGAGGTACAGAGACAGGCAAAAAACAGGGACAGCAACCTGCACCCCTCTTGAGTTTGGGCATCTCATCCTCCCAAGCAGTCAGTCCACCAAAGTTTGAGTCCTTTTGACGTGTGTTAATTTAAAGAGCGCATGTTTTGTTTGTTGAAACACCACTTGTGCTTGGCAATTCGTGCTATAAGGGTTGAAATAGATAAGAATTGAATTTGAGTTTGCTCTTTTTCCGAATGATTTGCTCTTTTTGCTCTTCAGAAAACAACTACTTAGCTTCATTTCTTTCTGAAATCGTTGTCCAAGTCTTCCCTTCCCTTTGCAGAGCCTCTTCCTAGTACTACAGCCTGTACCTACTGTATTGGGCAGCTGCTTCACACTGTCTTCACTTCTACTTTTTTTTTTTCCCTCAGTGTTTTATTTTCTATCTTCTGCATGTTGCTCTTTTGTAAAAGCCTCAGTTGTGTCACAGAAGTTGGTCAAAAAGGCCATGCTGTACAATCACAAGATATGAGCAAGACAGAGAACTACACCAAGAAAACCTAGTTTGGGGGGTTTGGGAGGTCAGAGTACTTTTCTACAGAGGTAACTTCAGACACTTCAGCTTTTCTGCCTTTCTCCCCACCCTGCTTTTAGTGTCAGTGGGCAATAAGGAAGAAATTTTTCAGATTCCCCATGCCCATTCTCCCTGATGCAGCCTGGCTGTCAGCTTTATTTGGCACTGAATGAGCAGCTCACTCCTACGACGTTTCTTCCAGTGTTGCTGATAATTAAAAAGTTCAGAGTGAAGGCATTACATGGGCTTGGGGAGTTCAGGATCACATACTGCAGAAATACAGTAGCAAGCAAACAGAGAAATTGGTTATTGGCAGCAAAATCCCAGACTTGGGCTCTTGTGCATCTTCTAGGTCTACAACCTTTGCATCTACCTCTGTTCAAGAAACATGGTTTTATCTGATTTGTGGGCTTTTAAGTACAAGTAACTGGTTCATTTGGGTCAAGCCTCCCATCTTCTGGTTCACTGGTCTTTTTTGGACACCTGTTCTCCACATCCAGTCCTAATGGTTGAGTTTTGGACAGAAACAATGGACTGCAAAAGTGCTTTGCATCTTTTTCCCAGCTCCCTCAGAGAAGTAGGTGCTTGCTCAGCCTGCGGCCCTGGGCACAACCCCCGCTGGTGTCTGCTGCATGTGTCCTAGTGTAGCAGGGACTTTGGAGCTCTTCAAAACAACATTTGAGGATTGATAGCAGGAGTGAGCAGTACAGTGTGAATCCTTAGGCTACATATAGCTAGGAATTTCAGCCTTGCAGGAAAGCAAACACACCAATTTGAAGTTGTCCACAAGACATCAGTCTTGCCAGATGGTGAAAGAAGGGAAGGTTCCTCCTAAAGCTTTCACCTGCCTTGGAGAGTACTAACACCCTTTGCTGAAGAACACCCTGGGGCAGGAGCTGAGGGAGGAGGGCAACACCTGAAGGTGCAGCATCACAGAGAGGAGAAGCTAAGCAGTGTTTCAGCTTTGGGTCTACCTCCAGTGGGAGTTAACTTCTGGAGATCTTGGTGACCTGCCATGAGCAGACTTGCTCTGACTCAGTTGCTGTTCAGTGACCATCTGACTTTCTCAGGTCTAGGAAGTTGGAGCGAGAAGTTTGGATCTGCTTACAAGGGAGGTGCAGATCAGCTAGGTTCGACTTCCTGCCTGTTGTAGAAGTGCACTGTCTTGTAGTAGCCACACTCCATATGAAGGGTGACAGTGCCTGGGGAAACCTTGCTAACCAGTTCAAGAGATAAAGCAGCTAGGATTCATCAAAAGCATCTGCTTCAGTTGTCCAGCATCCCACCTCAAAGTGTACAGAGAGCATTTACTTTTTGTGCTTGGCCAGTCAATGCCAATAAGGCTCTTAGCCTTGGGACTGCTGAAACCTCAGTAGCCAACTGCTGCACCAGCATGGAAGTAAAGCAGTTTTAGAGTTTTTATTGAAATGCCTACCTTGGCACAAGAAAGACATAGACCTGTTGAAATGGATCTAGAGGAGGGCCACAAAAATGACCAGTGCACTGGAACACCTCTGCAGTGAGGACATGCTGAGAGAGTTGGAGCAGTTCAGCCTGAAGAAAAGAAGGCTCTGGGGAGACCTTATTGTAGCCTTTCAGTACTTAAAGGGGGCCTGCAAGAAATATGGGGACAGTCTTTTTAGCAGGGCCTGCTGTGACAGGACAAGGGGTGATGATTTGAAACTGAAAGAGGGAAGATACAGACTAGGAAGAAAATTTTTACTGTAAGAGTGGTAAAACACTGGCCCAGGTTGCCCAGAGAGGTGGTAGATGCCCCATACCTGGAAACATTCTAGGTTGGGTTGGGTGGGTCTCTGAGCAAGCTGGTATTCTGTAGATGTCCCTGCTCACTGCAGGGGTGTTGGACTAGATGACCTTTGAAGGTCCTTTCCAACCCAAACCATTCTGTGATTCTCTCATCTCTCTCAAGGTGACAGCTGATGGCACTGTTGTCACCACAGACAGTTCCTCCAGCTCCATCCACCTTTGGGTGCAGCCAACTCTATTGGCAGTATGTGCTCTTAAGGGGAGACAAAGGAAATAACAGACGAAGGATGTCATTCCTCTTGCCTAACGTGCATCTAGGATGCAGAGGGGTGACTGCAATGTGGTGTGAGTGAAGATCTGTGTGCAATCAATATGTGCTTGATCCAAGCCACGAATGTGTTTGGAAACGCGAGGCGTTGGGGAGATCTCAGCACTCACCATAGCTCGGGTGTTGTCAGCTGCCCGAGTGGTTTCACTTAGCAGAGTGAATATTGATCCTGAAAGGTTAAAAAAAAAAAAAAAGTTGTGTTGTTTGTTTGGGTTGGGTTTTTTAAATCACTGCGTCAGCACAGCTCTTAAGGTGCTTTAAAATACTTAAAGACGGACCTGTTCTCACTTTTCCTAGGTGGGCTGTAAGGCTGCGCAGATATCGTGATAATGTTCTCTGACTTAACCCTCACATCAAAAAGCAGGAAACACCACTTTTATCAAGGTCTCTTATAAAATCTTTTTAATGCAAGGAAGTTGGAGGGAACTGCTGTTGCTTTGTCCCGCGGCCCTTTGATGGAGTTTGATATACAGCGTGTTAGAGGATTTTGCATGCGCGCACATGGACAGGCAGCTGTGGCCGGTGGCAGGCGGCGGGAAGGCTCCGCCGGCTGAGCAGCGGTGCCGGAGTTACACAAGGAAGTGGTAGGAAATGAGGGGAACGGTGCCAGTCCTCCCAGCGTCTGCCTGCACCGGCAGAGATCAAAACTCCCGCTTCAGGAAAAGCCTGATGCAAAGGCGAGAGCCGGCTTGTGCCCAACTGTCCAGGAAATTAAAACAGCGCTTTAGCTTTGCAGCAGATTATTTTAATGTGAAATGAGTTAGAGCTGGGCGAGGTCGCTTCAAAATGTGCATGCATTGCTTTGGTTACCAGTTCACTTGTGTAAAGCTAACACAGCCTCAGCTGAAAAATCCAAAGTGGGCATGATGCAAGGAAAATGCCCTGATGGGAGTTTAGACCACCGTGTTTCTGCTGTTACTCAAAGCAGTCTCTGACAGCAACATGCCAGCAGGACTGGATGGAGAGCAGAGAAGGCAGCTGCTGTACAGAGCTGCTCATACTGCTGCAGACATCACCAGTCGTTATCCTTCAAACCAGCTTCTGCCCTGCGGCAAATGCTGTTCGCAAACTCTCTGTTCTCAGGCTGCTGCCCTTCTATTTAAGATCTGTTGCATCCATAGCATTTGCTGCCCCAGGCCAGGACCCATAGCACCACCATGCCTGAAGCAAAGTGTGGAGCTCATGTGTTGTGGGAGCTACTAGTGGTGAGGCGAGAGATGAGAGGTGTGTGCTGGGCATGTGCTCCTGTAACTCAGCAGCATTTGTAGTGCTGGCTGTTGCTGCTACAAATGCTCTGTTGCCTTTCATACAGAAGTAGTAGAGGTGTGCCGATGTCAGACTTTGGACATCCCAAATAAATAAGAAGATGAGCCTAAGCAATTGCTTAAAGCTTTTACCTAATACCCAGAGGCATTCCTTTCATTTCCAGGAGGACAGTGAGTAGGCTATTGTCTATAAGTACTATATCAGAAGGAGGAGCATGCTATGGAAGTGATTCACACATGTGGCTGGGCTGCCTGTTGTTGCGTGCTTTACATCAGTATCAAGTGAGAGGTGTTAGAAAGCTGTTACCTAAAAGTCTGTGAGAGATTGCTTTTACTTTCACTTAATGTCATACAGAAGCCAGATTGGACCAGAATTATTATTAGAGTGGAGAACTTTTTATAAGTGCAATCCATAATTATTAAATCTGGAGCAGAGCAATCTCTCGTCCTCATAAAGTACCTATCAAATGGCTACCATGTGGCTGCAAGAGCAAATCTTTTGGCTGGAGCTTCTCTTGGCTTTGAACACAACTGCAGTTAAACTTTGCCGTAGATTTATGATATTTTTAAAACTATTAAATGGTCACTGCTTCTTTGCTAAGGAATATCTCTTGGGTCTTGATCACCGTCTTCAGATACAGCTGACATCTGTGGACATCTCTTGGTTTTGATACCCAACCCTGAAGATCTGTGATGGATTCTTGGTGGAGAACCAAGGGCAGTGGGGGTGGAAAGGAAGGAAAAATCGATGTGCATGGAGAGCATCAGATCTGATGAAAGTATTTTCTTGAGTATTTAGTTGTTTGTGAGATGCCTTGAGCTCTTGTGAGTAATCCAAGTCTTCGGTTGTATATGTGAGCCAAGCAGAGCTGTTTTGCTGGGGTCATCCTTACCTGCCAAGCAGATGCTCCTGCTGTGCCAGATGAGACCAGCATTCTCTACAGTGTCATCTGCTGAAAGCAAATAACCCCATCTCCTTCCACAAGAGCCCCTGCTTGCTGCTCTGCAGCGTCCACTCAAAAAAAAGTGAGGCAGAAAACACCACAAGGATGCAGTTTTCAGGGTGTTGATCTAATTTCTCTGTTTCTGTACTGACTGAAGGCTGCCAGGGCTGGGATGGATACAGGCAGAGATTTGTATCAGGCAAGAGGAAATTACCTCCTAGAAAACAGGAGAAAATGCTGTCAAGCAAGGAGAGTGCATTTCTCTTGCTCTCCCCCTCTTCTCATTCTCACTCCTCTCCCATGCCCCAGCTGCCAGAGTCCTTTCATGTATCTAAAAAGAAATGAAAAAAGTGATGTCCTCCACTGCTGAAGAGAACTCTGGAGTGATTGTCCTCCTGTCACCATAGGTGCATTTGTCCATGCCAGTACAAAGATGAACTGGATTCCCCAGTAGCTTTGGAACTTCCTGGCTTCAGACTGAAGGGACAAATCTTTCCTGGGTGGTAGGAGAGATTACATTGAAAAACAAGCAACATGTGCTCCTAGTTTGGACTTTGGTTTTCTACATAGCAATCCTCAAGTCTGCAGAGGCTTTTTGCTCTTGAGTGATAAGGAAAAAAAAAATATTTCTTTATTTAAAACAGCTGTGCTGATCACAGCATGGTGTCAGTGGTCTACACTACTGTGGATAGCCAGCACTGTTGTTTAGTAGAGGTGTGTGTTCCCTGGCAGTTACAGTGAGGATGGCCAAGACCTCTAACAAAGATGCAGTTCTGGTGGCAAAGGCACCTCCGTGCTGGGACATCTTATTTCACCCTGGCTGGCGGAATCTGTCCTGGTGGCAGCTTGGGCCTGCTGTGGGAACTGCATCCAAACCAGCACTTGGCCATTATGGTCATGAGATGCAACTCCATCAGCATAGCACTGCCTGTACGGGTTTCATGTACAGGCTTTTTCAGGTAGATGCACACCCTTTCCTCCAGCGTAGCTAGAGATGGACCTAGAGGAATGGTCCAGTTGGAATTGCTCTTCAAGGTCTTTTCCAGTCATAGTGATTCTGTGATTCTTTGAATAACAGAAGGACTTACATAAGCTTCTTTGGAGTGGCATTTCATGGAGCCTTCATCTGTTGGAGCAAGTCCAGAAGAGGCCACAAAAATGGTCGGAGGGATGGAACATCTCTGTTATGATGACAGGCTGAGAGAGTTGCAGTTGTTCAGCCCAAGAAATAGAGGAACAGTCTTTTAGCAGGGCCTGCCATGACAGGACAAGGAGTGATGGTTTTAAACTGAAGGAAGGGAGATGTAGACTAGGAAGAAGGAAGAAAATTTTTATAGTGAGAGTGGTAAAACACTGGCCCAGCTTGCCCAGAGAGGTGGTAGATGCTCCATGCCTGGAAACATTTCAGGTTGGGTTGGATGGGGCTCTGAGCAAGCTGGTCTAGTTGTAGATGTCCCTGCTCGTTGCAGGGGTGTTGGACTAGATGACCTTTAAAGGTCCCTTTCAATCCAAAGCTTTCTACGATTCTTTTTTCCCCTTAGGAGCTAGTATCAAAGGCAGCGCTGCTTTTCTGAGGATGGGATGCATATTAGAACAAACCTGAAATCATCTACATGCCGTTGGCATTTACAACATGAAAGCAGCCAAGCCCGAAAGACACCTGCTTGTTCTGTGCATTTACATTGAATGCTTTTGGGAGGCTTTCTGTGTCATCTTTCAACTTCAGGTCTCAATACCAGCAGTATGTTATTGCTGTCATCTTTCTATATAGAGTGAAGGAAGAAAGCCACCACCAGTAAGCTTAAATTTTGATACCAATTAAGAGCTCTACTGCTATCTTCAAAGCAATTTGGTTTTTAAGATTATCATACAGCTCTAATGCTGCTCTGCCTTGCCAAGACCAGCCAGCAGCTGGTAAGAGACATCAACGGCCAGTGAAGTTATAGTCATGCTGAGTATGGCTTCAAAGCAATATTTTGCTGTTTTTCTGTACCAAAATTAGGTTATTTACTCCTTGGTTACAGACTTTTTCAGTTAAGAGTTAATAAGTACACTGAATTAGGTGTTTAGAAAAATGGAAAAATTTCTCCATTTATTTCTTTAAAGGAAAAGCAGAAGTGTGGCTGGTTTAAGTCCCTTTTATTTGCACATTGTTTTGTATTAAAAGTGAAAACTTTGCAAAGAAAAGATCTAAGCAATAGCTTTATAAAATTCTTTGTGAAAGCTGCCAACATCCACTTGCCTTACTTTTCCTGATCTTTGTAATAGTGACTTTCCATACAGTCTTATGTCAGTGGCTGCAGCAGCTGTGCAGCCTCTGTCCTGCACAGCTGCTGAGCACAGTGGAGCTACAGCATTGTGTATGGAGGAGCATCAGTGTGGGGAGAAACTGCACGGAGTATCACAAGAGCACTTAGAAAGTCTGTACATTTTGGACATTTAACTAAAGGCAAATAGGCACCAGGGGAGTGGGATGGAGCCTTGATATGGCAGAGCCTCTTGCTTAAATTGCACATAATGCCTGGTCTCTAACATGAAGTAACATTTCTTCAATGTTTTTCTCTCTCTCTACAGCTTGACCCTCTTCCAGAAAAAGTTTTCCAGCAGAGACCAAATGCTAATGCAGTGCATTCAATGGAGAAAGTAATTGAGATACACAGTGAGTATAGCTCAATCCCCCAGCTGGTTTCCTGTTGAGTTGGCCTGTGGGACAACCATTTGACTTCTCCATCATCCTGGCAACTCCACATTCCCTTGTCCTAGTTTATGGGTGGTCGCTGCTCTGTGAACTGGGTTTGTGCAGCAATGAGTTGGTCATACTGAGCGATGCAAAGGCAGCAGTCCTTCAGGGAAATGAGGAGAAATTAGTATGAAATCCTCTAAAATCTCTGTGAAGGACAGGCTGTCCTGCACTTTGAGCATACCCTTCTGTCTTCAAAAGCAGTTCAGGTATCTCTAATCAACATAAATCTCTTTGGGTGTTATGGCATCCATTAATTAAGAACAGATAGGGCTGAAAGTTAAATAGAGTGTCACATAAAGTTGCTAGTATTTTAGGTCTGTTTAGCTGGGGAGGGTAAAATCACTGTAGCTGAAGATTTTCTGGGGTCATTCTTGGAGGGGGGAGTGGAGTGAAAGTGCCTCAGTAACATGGGAATCTGAATGCTATGTGCTGACATCTTCCCACTTAAAATGTTTTTCATCTAAAGCTGGAGGGAACCAGTCTCCCCTCTACAGGGAAGAAGCGGAGCTTAAAAGAGGCCAAAGCATTATTTCTATTTCCCCTGAAAAACGCCTGGTGGCTTTGAATGCTGTTTACAGAAGCTGCTCTGCAGAACGAGTACTCAGCGCTGCCTGGACACCTCAGCAGCACCTTGAGCCAGGCAGTGATATATTTTTTTTTTTTTCCCCTTAAAGTGAGCACAGCAAATTAAAAGGAGTGGGGGTGGAGAGGAGCTTTGAGTAAGACCCTCAAATCTGCTGCCCAGCACAGGAGAAACAAAGATGTATGAAAACAAGTCCCTCCTCCCCACCTGCAGGCATCACAGTACAAGTTCTTGCTTCCCGGCTTTGCTGTTGCTTCTTGGGTACCGGCAAATTCGATGCGTCCTGCCTGGAGGCCAAAAGAACATCCTTTATTCTCTCCCTCTGAAGCCTTCCCTGTGATCTTTTCACAGAATAAGGATGGCAAACTGCCAACATAAAAAATAAATGCAATCTAAGTTCTTCTTTTGTCTTAGGTGATTTGCCCACAGAAAGAACATGGTAGTTAGCAACTGAATGCAGATTTCTAGTCCAAATCTAGATTACTTTCTTCCTTCTTGTGTATTTTTCCTTAGGTCTGAAAGTGAAAAAGGAAATGCCTTTTTATTTTTTAGCACCTAAGTGCTCCTTTTCATCAAGGCAGAGGGATGCTGTACACCTCTCTGCAGTTTGTATCCTCACCTTCAGCACTCCTTGCACAAAAGGACTCCATTTGCTCTTCTGAAAATCCACTTTCTGCGTACTACCTTTCTTTCCTGGCCAAAGGAAAAGAGCTTATTCCATAGCCAGGCAGTGATTCAGCCCTGCTTTAACATCCTACGTGTTCTTAAGGGATGTGCAGGTGCATGTTAATCAAGCCTCTCAAGACTTTCTGGATTTAAAACCTGGCCTCTCAAGCCACAGCAATGTAGCAGTTCCTCTCTTAGTGCACTAGCATATATAATTCACAGGGGTCTCTCTGGCCTCTCGAGCAAAGACTTCCTTGGCCATGCATTCTCAGGAACTTCCTTCAAACTGCAACATGCTGGGACCTCAGTATGGTCCTTGAAGTGAGACTGAGGTTTTGAAAATCTCCTGAGAAGGAGAGTCTGCAGTGTCTCTGGACACCCTGTTACAGTACTCTGTCACCCTCAAAGAAGTTTTTCCATATATTCAAGGTTCAGTGTTAAATGACCCTTATGTTCCATGCTCAAGGATCAGGATTGTGCTTTGCATGAGCATAATAAGTCTTCTTCAGGCGGTTTTCATCTGTGTGAATGTGGTGCTGGATGCATAATGGTGCAGGTGTCCTGACTGCCTCTCTTCTTATCTCTACCCCAGGCAAGTATTGGCATTCACTCCAGCGTTATGCCTCTACGGTGGGATACTCCCTGGTTGAGGCTCAGAAGTGTGAGAACGAGGAAGCAGAGACAGTAACAGCCATGGCATCTCTGTCAGTGGGTGTGAAGCCAGCTGAGAAGAGGTGAGTTGCTTTCCTTTTATCATTACATCTCAGAGCCTGCCCAGGAGAGAGGACCCATGATGGGCAGTCTTCTGGGTTAATCCTCTCTTATTAACCATTGTATGCACATTCTTTGCACTACATGTCCTCTGTGGGTTCTTTAAAGACCTTCTGGGCTGTAGGAGAACAGTGGTACCATGAATTCACTCTGCATGTGACCTTAGTACACTGAACACCCATCTGCTCCAAGCAGAGCTGAACATGGTATTGGACCATGAGAGGAAAATTGATTTTGCCAGCAAAAGTGTTAACATTGCACAAATGAAAACAGCCTAAAAACCCTTCTGGGTGGCAAGGTTTAATGCCAGGTGAGCTAGATGAGATCAACTGCCTGGGTGGGAAGGTGTTGGGAATGTAAGGCATGTGACTTAGCACCACAAATTGTCCAACTCTGTCATGCCATGGTTTAGTAGTTATGAGGTCTTGGGTGACAGGTTGGACTTGATAATATTTCAGGTCTCTTCTAACCTTATTGATTCTACGATCTTTTTTCTCTTCCCTCCCTTCCTATCCTGCCTGGCTGTGAAAATTGCTCAGACCCGAAGATGAACCCATGGAAGAAGAACCTCCCCTGTAGCATTCACCTTTGAGCTGGAGTTCTCCTGTCTGTTCGTCTTCGTCTTGAAGCTCTGCCAAGAAGCTTTCTCTTGTTACTCCTGCGTCCTGTCATGGTTTTCTCCAGAACACGGAAGGACAGCCAGGTGTAAAACAAAGCAACGGAAACAAAATCTCTCCATATCTGTACGCGTCTGCAGTATATATTTGCCGGAAAAGAATAACGCTGATGAAGAGGAGTAAAGGACTGACACGCTGGGCACTCTTCCTCTGGTCCTCAACTGGGAGCAGAATGTGGAACGACGCCCATGAAGTCTTTGGCAGAGTTGCCACTAAAAAAAAAAAAAAAAAAAAAAAAAAAAAAAGAAAAGAAAAAAAAAATTTACAAAAATCAAAGATTCAACAACAGATACAGAAATAAACCTTCACGTAAAACTGGTGCTTATGATTTGATTATCCACAATTCAGCAATCTCCGCTTGAACCACTCGACCCATCTTGTAGTTTCATTTCTTGGATTTTTTTTTAAGTGGCTCTTGCCTGCCTGTGAGTCAACGAGGTTCTTGTTGAAACCAGAACAATGGGAGCTGGTGTATTTTTAACGGGGAGGGACAGGGAAAGAAGGACTCGTCTTGCAGCTAAAGGAAAGGGAAAAGAGAAGGGGGGAAACGGTAGCCCAGATGGAGTCGGCTTTATTGTCTCCAAAGCCATCTGAAGATGAGTTTGTGCCTTTTTTTTTAATTGATGGATTCGGTGCAGCTGGATTTTCTGAAGTTTGAGGAACAATGCCTTAAGTAAAAAAAAAAAAAATTATTAATAATAATTAAAAAAAAAAAAAAAACCACACAAAAACAAACCACAAAGAACACAGCAGTTCGTGAGTGTTTTTCCTCTGGTTGGGAAGCCAAGAACTGCGATCAGGAAGGAAGACTTTCTTTGGCTTGTGCTGGCATGATGGTGGGAAGCAGGCATCAGCAGAACAGAGCGTCTCCAAAAACTGTCTACAAGTTTGGATTTGTTTTGTTTTCTTTCATTGCTGTTTCAAGAAAAAAAGAAACAAAAGGAATAAAAAAAAAAAGGAAAAAAATTAAAATAAAAAAAAATAATAATAAAAATAAGGTAGTTGCCAAGAAAGTGGCAAATACTGTTGGGTCTTTGAAATTCAACCATTTTTAAAAGCAAAATTTCAAATGTTTTCTCTCTTCTACATTATCTAGTAATTGAACTTATCAATTTGGTTGTTGAAGCATGTATTAGACACAACTGCAGGTTTAAGACTGGAATGCTTTTTATTAAAAGCAACTAGCATGAGATATTGCTTAAATTGTTAGGTATAAATATATATATGTGTATAATGTATATTCCAAATGTATTCCAAGCTTAGAAACCAGATTCCTATGAATTATTGATAAAGATATTTATGATGCATTTATAGAAAAATATATGTAATAAATGCATACTATAACAGTAGCCATTGGATGCTCCCTAGGGACAGATTTGAGAATTGGAAAGTAAAAGGTCCTTTTGGAACAGGATCCAGGTTGAAACTCGAGGACTTTCAGGTGACAAGTTGGGAAGTTTTTCAGAAAGCCAACACGTTAGCCACTGGGCAACTACCCTAAACATTTGTATTTTAATTTAAGGTTTTTAGTTGTGATCCTTTTCTAACAAACGGACAAAAAGACACAAAAAACCAATAACGATTTTTTTATAGCAAAGACTATGAATTTGCTGTTAATTTTTATATTGATATTTCACAAAACCCTGAAGAAGCCTTGTTTGTGTGACTCTGACATTTATTTTCTATTTAGCAGGTTTCATTTCTGAACGGCAATAGCGTCTAAACCTTTTTCCCTCCCACTTCTCCTGCTTGTACGTTATTTTCCCCTTTTTTTCAATTTTCTTTTTTATTTTCTTTTCCTTTTTCTTTAGTCTGTTGTACAGTGAGCAGCTTTCTGCAGGCATAAGGAACTGTGGCAGACGGTCAGAGTTTATTTTTCAGAAAGGGTGCGTTTTATCAAGGAGGAGGGAACACGATGGGCTCTTTTGTATAACGATGCCACCAACTGTATATTTCCTCAGTTCTGTTATAGTAGCTATGTAAAGAAAATAAGGAATTTTCTTACCTTCAGCATAGTAGGTATGGGCGATGTCTTTGTCCTCTACACGGTTTGTAGCGAGGATTACCGGCGGCTCCACTAGCTGCTGACCACTGGGAAGGCTTGTCGGATACTCATGGGACAGCTGGCATTTTCTCTGCGCCAGACAGACACACAGACACTCACACACGCCTCTCCACAGCCTCTTTCTTTCTGTCTTTCTCTCCTCTTCTTCCCGTTGCTGGTAGGGTCAGAGAACTTTTCCCGAAGGTATTTTTTCCCCCACCGAGGAGGTCAGTACCTTCTGCAAATGGCGGGGCGAGGAAGCAGCAAAGCCCTGCCGCCAAGAGTTTGAGCAGCTTGGAGGAGACCAGATTGACACGCGTGCCTTCTTACAGCACCGTAGGATAGCACACGCCCCTCGTCTGAGCAACCAAGAGTAGCTTTTTCTTTTTTTTTTTTTTTTCCCCTTTTTTCATTATTATTTTATTCTGTTCTGATGACAACTGACGGAATCGCTTCCAGTAACTTATTTTTTTTCCAGTTCTCGAAGCGGCCGCTTTCATTCCGTTCAGGACTCGCTGGTGGGAGGAATTTGAAGCGTAATCACAACGTGTGAGCGAATGCAAGAGGCTTTTGTTTTATTCCTTGGTCTATAAGGCAGATTAAAAACCAGACACTACTGTATTTGAGTTTTGCAAACCCAAGTACGTGTTAAAATCATGAATGGCTTCGGTCACGTAGGACCATCCTCAGCATGTTCTAAAAATAATCTTCCCGTGTGAAAACACGGCGTACCTGGAGATGTTGTGGTTTGGTTTGTTTCAACCAACCTCTTTGCTGCTGTGATCTAAAATTAATCTGGCCGCCGAATCTGGTGACTGACTTTAAATTTTCCTTTCTTCCTGTACCCTCTGTGGGCAGTAACTATGTTTACATGATCATTTCTCTTGTCAGCAATTCCCTGGAGGGTTTTTGTATTTCTCCTCTCAGTTGTGGCAAAGCTTTTTCTTTCCTTTTTGCGCTCCTGAGAGCTGCTGGCTGGCCATGCTGAGCTGGTTTCTTTCTAAAACTCGGAGGAGCTTGTCAGGATGCCACCTTCGTCTCTTTCCATCATTTTGCTCAGCCTTTTCCCAGGGATGGAAAGATTTTTCCCGAGACATCAGAGCTCATCTCCTCCAAACTCCTGGTGATGTGGATTCATTTCACAGTGGTGCCCACTCTCCAGGCGAGATGGGGATGCTCTTTGGGGCTGGTGCAAATGTGGAGAGGGGGGGGAAAGAGCCCTCGTTTTGAGGCTCACCAAGGGGTTTTTTTTCACTATTTGAGCTGTTAGCTTCTTCATTTCAGATGACTTTGCTATAGGGCGGCTGCACTGGCCGGGCGGGAGCCCAGGATGCTCCTGCATCCCAGCGTGGTGCTACCCAGAGCATCCTTTGGACCTACTCAGAGTAAAAGGAGCATCTTTTAATATCCCCCTTTACAGAGAAGTGAGGCCCAGTTTGCAGTACACAAGTAACCATTGGGATTTTTTTTCGTTTGTTTGGTTGGTTTTTGTTGTTGTTGTTTTGTTTTCTTTTACTTTCAATACAAAACATTCCTTTTTTTTTTGGTTTTTTTTTTTTATTAGTCACAGTCATGTATTCATTCCATTCTTCCTTTTGTAAACTTTTTTGGGCCCACATCTTTTATGGGCATTGATATATATAAATATATATATAAATATATATGAATATATTTTTTTAAGTTTCCTACACCTTGAGGTTGCATGGTCTGTAAGGTTGGCATGTCTTTATATTGTATACAGATTTTGCACGCCAAACTTGGCAGCTTTGAAAATGAAAAAGAGAAAAAAAAAAAAAAAAAAATTTTGTGGTTTGGGGGTTTTTTGGGTTGTTTTTTTTTTATTGTTGTTTTGGTTTGGTTTGGTTTTTTTCCTCTCGTGGCATTTGTGGAGACTAAAGGTTGGGACGTTGTTGTCACACACACACACACACACACACACACTCACTCACGCACCCACACAGCTACAGAAGAAGGAAGGAGAGTGGGAACATTTGGGGTTTTTTTGGTGTGTCTTACTGAACTTGATAGGAAATTGTGCTTTTTATTGTTAAAAAGAAAATAAAAAGAAAATACAAGGAAAAAAAAAGTAAACGAAAAGGACTACTTAAACATTTCTCATTTTAAGAAGAAGAAAAAGAGACGTTTATCTAGCACTTGTGACTTACCAATAATAGAGTTTATTGTATTTATGTGGAAACAGTGTTTTTAGGGAAACTACGCAGAACACACGAAGTAAACTGCCTGTGTCGTTAGGAGTTTTAATTTCTTCTTAATTTTTCTTTTCCTTTTTAATTTGAGTCTTTCTTTTGGCTGGATTTCTCGGCTGGGTGGGGAGGTTGGATGCAACCCTTTGTCAACAACACACGTAGTCATTTAATTCTAAGGAGATGAACGGTGAGGATTTTAAAGAGTTAACTCTTCAGCACAGCTGCGTTGACTTTTTTACAGTTGCTTTTACATGATGTATTATTGCTCGGTTTCACTTTAAACAGTCGTGTACTGTGCAACACTGTGGTTTAAAACGAGACTTTACATCGCAAGGAAAAAAGAAAATCATGTTTCTTCATTGTCATGAAGTTGGGCTCGTTCTCAGCTCATCTTCACTTTGTCTTTGATATTGATGAAAAAGTATCCTATTGAAAGAAAATAAATTAACACTTTTTTGTGCTCCATAGTGGAGGCGCTATTTTCCAATTTATGAGGATGACAAACTTATATATATAATATATATATAAAAGTGGGGGGGTGGGGGTGGGGGGAGGGGTTGAAACATTATTCACCCGAGAGCTTATTACAGATATGTAGTATCGAAAAGTTGTAACTATATTATATTCTACTTTATACCTATACATGCTCAGTATGACGTCACCATTGGTAGCAGCTACCGGTTTACGCTGTAATTTAGACACAATTTCACTCTTATTGTATGGACCCTACTTTAAGTGATGGTAGCATTCTTTGTGCTAAATTTCCTGATGGTCCTTTCTTTTACTTGGTGGAGTTGGAATATTTTTTTCTCATTCTTGTTTTTCTTTGGGGTTTGTTTTTGTTTTGTTTGTTATTTTTCTCTTTTTTCTCTCTCTTTTTTTTTAATTACCTTCCTTTTTTTTTTTACTGGCCAATGGTGTCTTTCTCTGACAGTACCAACTTCGATTTCAACTTTATTAGGAGTCCAGTATTTTGTACCACATTATGACAACTTGTTATTCTTGTGGTGTAAATAAAAAGAAAAAGTTAATTATAGTACTACCTTGGTTTCTGTTGCTGATCTTCTTTGCATCTGGTGCCTTCAGTGTGATGCGATATTTCGTCCACTCTAAGCGAAATTATTTCTTGGTGTCAGGAAGGTGAGGGTCTCGGTGCCAGAGAGCGATGCTGAGATGTCCACGGTAGAAAAAGCTGGAGCTTCTGCCCAGTTTTCTTGCTGCTCCAGAGGGGTGCTGATAAGTGGCTGCATGTGGGGATTGTAGAATAAGAAAAAAAAATCCCAGCAAGAAGTCTGTGAGAGCTGCTGAATTTCCCCCCAAAGCCACCAACAACTGAAAACCAGGAAAATCAACAGAAGGCAAAACTGGCATTTAGTGACTCTTCTGCCTCATGAGGTTGTTGGCACTGTACTTCACTGTAGCTGGAGTGCTTTGAAGACAGCTGGGTACAGACCTGCTTGCTTTCACACTCGTTCTGTAGGGAGTGAGACACAAGTCCTAGAGATCCTTGTTGCTGTTTCTCATGATGCCTGTATCCTCAGGGCTGTGGCATGTTCCCCCTCCAGCAGACCTCCAGGGTAAGTCCCATATCTGTGCCTGATTGTCCAGTTTTGCTCTCCCCAGCTGTGCAGGCTGGGTGGGAGACTGTCCCACAAATTGACAGATCATGTCTGTGTCAGCATCTAAGCAGATCCTCCATGCTTGCCTGCATTGTCCATGGTTCAGGAGAGGGTCTCCACCTTGCACTGAAGTTGAGATGGCCCAACAGATCCACCCTTTTTCTTGAGCAGTACCATCAGTACCGTTCATTTTCCCCCTCTGTTTAGCTTCCCTAGCATCCTGCTTGTCCCTGGAACCCACTAAACTGTCTAAGCTTCTTCATTAATGTCTACTGAAAGCATCTCCTGATTACCAGGTAACCAGCTAGGATTCAGTTCTGATATCCTTTCACTGTCTTCCTCCTGGATGGAGAAGGCGAGTCCTTGAGGTTAACATTGAAGCTCCAGTGGTACCATGGCAGCATCTGTGGTCAGAGCGATGGTCCTAGGATGGGGCTTGCTTTGGTACCATGAGCAATGTGGAGGTAGCAGATGGCTGTATTGTGTGCGCCATCCTGGCTGGGAGGGTGGCTGCAGTTTGAGAGGAGGCATGGGGGCTCTTCTGGCTGGAAGATTTGGAAGTTTCAGATTGAGAGCAGCCCTGTGCCGAGGGACTTGGAGGTAGTGGTGGATGAAAAGCTGGATGTGAGCTGGCAATGTGTTCTTGCAACTTGGAAGGTCATCTGTGTCCTGGTCTGCATCAAAAGCAGCACAGCCAGCAGGTCAAGGGAGGGTATTCTGCCCTTCTGTTCTGCTCTGGTGAAACCCCACCTGCGGTGCTATGTCCAGCTCTGGAATCCTCAACAGAGGAAAGACATGGAACTGTTGGAGTGGGTCCAGAGGAGGCCACAAACCTGGTGAGAAGGCTGGAACGTCTCTGTTATGAGGACAGGCTGAGAGAATTGGAGCTGTTCAGCCTGGAGATGAGAAGGCTCTGGGGAGACCTTACTGGGGCCTTTCAGTATTTCAAGGTGTGGCAATAGGAAAATGGGTGTTGGTTTTAAACTAAGAGGGGGAAGAGTGGATATAAAGAAGTAATTTTTTACACTGAAAGTGGTGAAACACTGGCCTAGGTTGCCCAGAGAGGTGGTGGATGCCCTGTCCCTGGAAAATGTCAAGGTCAGGGCCTCTAATCAGCCTGGTATAGTTGCAGATGTCCTTGCTCACTGTAAGGAGTGGGACTAGATGACCTTTATAGGTCCCTTCCAACACAAAGCGTTCTATGTTAAGAGCCTTTCAGGGGCTGGGAAGTTAATTCACTGCTGGGAAATCCTAGCACTGGGCCCAGCCCTTACAGCATTGAGGCAGAGGGCTTGTTTCAGGGGTGTGGGAGTTGTTTCAAATATGATTTCAGTCTCTGTGCAGTGCATTTTTCAGAGGCTGCTAATCCTTTAAGAAGTTCCAGGTCTTGCTCTACGAAGCCAAATGTGCATTACGGGTTCTGAACAAATATTCATTGCTGGGTGGTGGTTTTGAGGCCCTACAAATTAGGATGATGGAGGAGACTGTTTGAAAGTGCAGAGACTGGATGTTTTGCAGGGCAGGCTTTGACAGGACTTCCTTTGACATCATCAGGACTCCCAGTATCTGATTATCCATGACTGAAACAATACTTTTCCCTCCTCCAGATCCTACTGGTCCAGCCCCAAGCATGCAGCTTGCTGAAGACAGGACCTGGGCTGTGAGTGTTGATGTAATAGGGCTGCCAATGCATCTGCCATACAGAGCTACCCTAATCTCGCACAAAGTGCTCTGGGCTTCCTTCTCACCATGAGCACGTAGATGCAACACAGTGCAACAGGGAGGGTTAAACTCCACCACAGGGTGGTACCTACACCATGGTCTCCCGGAATGTAATAACATGTTTCAATAACTTCTGCTTTAGCCATGGAAATTTTTACAGCCAGGAATCTATTAATCCTAAAGAAAATACTGTTGCACTGCAATGAATATGTCCCAGGCCCTTTGAGGTGGTTCTGTACTAGCTCCTCTGGTGGCTGCCCATGGCTGGGTGCGAGGGATGGATTCCTAGCCCGGCACCAGGGTGTGGGGCTGCTCCAAATCCTTACTGAGGCACTTCCACGGTTAGATGGTTTTCTTTATTATTATTAAATTTCTTTAAAGGTTATTTTTAAAGGAGAAAGAGGCTGTTTTTCACTCTGGGCAACCAGTCAAGGCTTTGTGCCTTAAATTAATGTCTCTGTAGCAATACAGGAGTGCTGCAGGGGAAACAACAGGATCCAGTATTAAGCGTACGGCCTGAGGCAACAGCGGGCAAGAGTTCAAGCCTGTGCCAGCAAGACATCTTGCTTTTATGATGGGATTTGGATCTGTGCTGTGTGGAAACTTTCTCACAGGGCTGGTGCATGGTTGATCTCTTATGAGCTGCTCAGAAGATCACTAAGGGAGTTGGGAACTCATTTGTTCTCCCTGCCTGGATTTTAACAGGCAAGAATCTGGGTGTAATCTGCAAAGCTGTCCTGAAGTGTAATTTGCTTTTCTCCAGGGCAGGCTGGAGTGGGTTTGGTGCTCCCTTGAGGGCAGGTATCTGTATGCACAAGGCTGCAGTTGCCCTCCTTGGGCAGGTGAGCCCTGGGGACTGCACAACAGAGCTGGCTCCAAAGCTGTTTTCCCTCCCATGGTCCTTTTCCAAGAAGCCTGGGTGTTGTTTTCCAGGTAAAGTTCAGCGTAGAGCTTTCTGCTACAGAAGCAACTGTTGCTATGCAAAGAATTACTAGTGGGATTCAGTAAGTGGGAATTGAAATGCATTTGCTTTTAAGTAGCAACAACTTTAGGGAAACCACCAATTTGGTCTTAATCATGCTGGGAAAACTAGCATCTGTGTTAGAAGCCAGGTGCTCAGGGACGTTGGCATCCTCGCAGGAAGGGGACTGGGTTAGGTGCTCCAGTGTGTTGCAAGGAGACTGGGAGCTGAGCTCAAGCTCCAGGGGAGGAGGGACTGGGAGATGATTCATACTGTTTCCCCTTGAGCAAAATGTTGTGACACCTGATGAAAAGGTGCAATAACAGGGTCATGTCCAGGAATTTAAGAGCTTTCTGCCTCCATATGAGAGGAAAGGCCAAAGCCCGGACAGGTTGGCAGAAATCTGCTCTCATGGGTATGAGTGGCATGGTTTCCTCAACATGAAAGAAAAGCAACAATTTCACATCCTGTTGGTATAATCCCAGTATCATGTAAGTGGGAGGGCGTGAATCACCGTTTTCAAGAGTCTCATCTCCAAAGAGGTGATATATCAGCAAGAGGATGCACTTAGGGCCACTCAGGTAAAGAGCTGGAGGAAAAAAGTAGTGTACTTAGAAAAAAATCAGAATACAGAATTAACCAGGTTGGAAAAGACCTCTGAGATCATGGAGTCCAACCTATCACCCAACACCATCTAATCAACTAAACCATGGCACTAAGTGCCTCATCCAGTCTGTTTTTAAACACTTACAGCGATGGTGACTCCACCACCTCCCTGGGCAGCCCATTCCAATAGCCAATCACTCTTTCTGTGATGAAGTCAAGTAGGACCAGCCAGCATGTGTGACTTGTACTTGAAGCTCATGCTCTTTTGTTCTGCCTGCACACAGCAGTGACCTACACAAGATGTTAACAGAATGCCCAAGAAACAACACGTAGGAAAGGAATTTAACTTGAGAAATCCTACAAGCTGAATCAAGGGGCTGTAGATAGGCTGCAGGAACACAAGGCTAAGCACTGAAGGACAATCACATTCTAGGCTACATCAAAAGAAGCTTGGCCAGCAAGTCAAGACAGGTGATTCTGCCACTTCAATCTCCTCTGGTATGACCTCACCTTGAGTACTGTGTCCAGCTCTGGAGCCCTCAACACAGGAATGACATGGACCTGATGGAGGTGGTTCAGAGGAGGGCATGAAAATTATTTGGGGACTGGAATGAGGATGGGCTTGAGGGAGCTGGGCCTGGATGGCCTGGAGAAGAGAAGACTCCAGGAATACCTGATAGCAGCTTGACAGTACCTGAAGGGGGCCTACAAGAAGGCTGGAGAGAGACTGTTTACAAAGGCCTGTAGAGATAGGACAAGGGGAAATGGTTTTAAATTAGAGAAGAGCAAATTTAGGTTGAACATTAGGAGGAAGTTCTTTACCATGAGGGTGGTGGAACACTGGAACAGGTTGCCCAGGGAGGTAGTTGAGGCCCTGTCCTTGGAGGTCAGGCTTGACAGGGTTCCGGGCAATCTGATCTAATGGAGAATATCCCTGTTCACTAGGACTAGAGGACCTTTGGAGGTCCCTTCCAAACCAAACCATTCTATGAATACCCAAAGACTCTACACTAATTCTACCAAGACAGTGACTTTTTCATGCTTATAAGTGTTTGCTTCTAGGTGAAGCAAATGCAGGCAGCATGCAAAATGTCAGTTCAGAGACTCTGGAAAGACAGGTGCTGGCCAAATGGGGGTACGTGATGTGAATGCAGAGCAATGGGATGGAGCCATCTTGGATGGGAATTAGCAATCACCCTTACAGTCTGCAGTGGAGTATGGCTGTAATAATCCAAGTGTTTGAATGAAGATGCCTGTTGCCAGCAGAGAGGTTCAAAGTGAAAAGAAATGCCTTGCAGACCATGCCTGCAAAGAATACTCAGTCAAGGTGTCCAGTGACAGGCATTAGATAGATAGGAATAATCAAAACCACCAGCCGTTTTCCCAAGGAGCCCCAAAGGGTGATGGCATCTGCTGCTAAGACTGTACTGATGGCTGTAGTTCTGAATGAACATGTGAACAACCTAATGTGAGTCCTAGATGTGCCTCATGAGGACAGGTTATACTGTTAGTCCTCTGTTCAGGCCTCTACAGGTACTAAAATGGTGTGGTGGGCTGAACTTGGCTGGCAGCTAATCCCCCACTCTTACACTCCCACAGGAGAACGTGAGAGAAATGGAAGGGTAAAAGTGAGGAAATTCATGGGTCAAGATAAAGACAGTTTAATGAGGGAAAGGGCACAGTGGGAGGAGCTGTAAAGGTTTGGCTCAAGAGTGTTACAAAGCAGAAGGAAGAAAAAGCTGTGAAAAGCAAAGGCAAGCCATCCATGAATGGAAATCTGCTCCTGTGGGAGATGCTCAGGGAACATCGATGAGGAGCAAGCCTCCAGGGGTGTGTAAATACCAGGGCTCCTCAGCTGGGCTATGTTTGTGGGATAACAATAATAATAATGGTAATAATAGTAAAAGTGATAAAACCCCAACTCTATAGGCTGCAAGGAAGTCACAGTCTGCCTTTTTTGCAACAGCATAGCTTACCAAAACCAGTTTCTGCTGAGGACTGAGAATATATTCGTATTTCCCAGCTGTGCAAATACTGTCTCCCTGGCTGCACTAATGAAAGACTTCAGCAGGGATAAAGTACATCTAGAGAAACTAATTACATGCTATGAGTAAAAGGCACCATCTCCATGTTTACTGTGGGGCTTATCAGGTTGGACTATGAGATTTCTCTTTGATTGTAAGGATGTGGAAATCTGGGAAGCCACCTGGGAGGTGACTGCACAGGGCTTGTGTTTGTTTCTTGAACTCTCTTATGCTACCCAAACCTAAGAGTGCCCAGAAAACCAGAGCCTAGGGCATAAGAAACTGGTGCTTGGCTGGAAGACCCTCAAACCCTGCACAGAGGGAGGGTAGGCATCATCTCTGTGGGTTCCCTAGTGCTGGGCACACTGCCATAGTGTGCTTTACATTCTGAGCTCAGAAAGGGACCGAGAATGTCTCTGGGAGAGGCATGGGGTTTTGTTCAGGGCAGTGGGAAAGGCGAGGATCTGGTTTCCATCATAGCCACCTGCATGGGGAGCTGGTCCCTGAGCATCCTGTATATTCCCAGCCCAGCTTGACAGGGCAGCCACCCACCACTCCAGCCCCTGCAGCAGTGGGCAGCACAATGCATTATTCCAGCTTAAAACAGATTTTTACCGTTGAAAGGAAAACAGATGGGGCGGGAGATGAAGCAGGGCCAGGAGAAGGAGCAGGGCTGCTGGTGATGAGGCCCTGGTCTTGACCGATAGCAGTGGCTCAGATTTGCCCTCCAGACTAAGGCACTGCTTATGCTTGCATCTTCTAGCCTAGGGGCAAGGCTCGATGCAAGAAACACCACTGCCACTTAGGCTTGAGAGACTGCAATGATGAGCCAGGTGTCTTGTGGATATCCACCAGGTAAAAGTGAACCTCCCTTCACTTCCCATAGTTGAAGCACATTTAATGCTTTAATGGCATTAACTTAAATGGTGTTAAATGCTTAAGTGGCATTAACAAGATGCAATGGGCCAGGCCCTGAGAATAGGTGGTGGCATGCATGGCTCCCTTGCTGCAGGACCTCTCTACCTGGCCAAACTGCTGCTTCTCTGAAGGAAGTGTATGGACATTTAAACAAACCCACCCAAAAAAGCTCACTCCTGCACTGCAAGCGTGGCTGCAGTGGGGAAAACATTTCTTCATTTCTTTATGTACAGGTCAGGTCTCTCAAACAGGGCATCGATGTGAACCAGCCCCAGGCAGGTGCCCTTTACCTGCTTTATTACAGGCCTTCTGAGTAATTTTTGCCTATTTTTTTTCTTCCCATTAATTCATTCCTGTGGCCCAAGTAGGAAAGGTTTGGAATCTGCAAATGAAATGCCATTTGAAAAGAGAGGGGTTTGTTTTATTTAGGTGGATGTAGGTACAGACAGCATCATGCATTTCAAGGCACAATTACCAAGCAGTCATCAGTTTCAGAGGCCTGAAGGAACAAGAGACCTGTTTCCCATTAAATCAGGAAGGGAATGGAGAGCAATTCCTGTGCTTTAAAGATGATTAAATACCCAGAGTCCTTGAGAAAGCTTTCAAAATTTCACTCCAATTACATGTTTTAGTTTCAAGGAGAAAAAAAGGGAAAAAAATTCTTCCTTCCCCACTGCACAGAGCAATGCCTGAAATCCTCCTCAATCCCCATGAATAATACAGCCAGCACAAGCTTAGCAACTGCCTTTTAACTGGCTGGGTTCATTCGGTGGTGAGCAACAGGAATTTCTGGAGCCTATTTATCCAGGAGGTGGGTCTCGGCACTGACGAGGGTCCCCGCCTGGCCTCCAAGCCAAACCCAGCCTTGATCGGGCTGCATTGGGGCTGGTCTCGAATTGTCTTCTTCTGTGTTCCAGGAGATGGAATATTGTGACCAAAGGGGATAAAATATGTCTTTGGGAAAGGTGGAGAGAACTTGTCCTGTGAAAGCGAGGAAAGCTGAAGCAGAGATGGTGGAAAAGCTCTGCTGTGAGCCTCAGGCATGTCCCAGGCCCATTAATAACCCTGCCAAGTCTGGGGAATGCCGGGCAAACACTGGTGCAGCCAAGAGGGGAGGGTATGCAAAGTCCCACTCCTAGCTCTTTTTGGCCTGGGTGCCAAGAGGATGTCTGCAGGCTGGAGCAGCCAGGTCCCCAACATGACTTCCAAGGGATGCAGCCTGGAGGAGGTATGCACTAGGCTGCCGAATATCTGCAAACTCAAACCACAGAGTGGCTTCCCATAGCTCTGACTGGAACCTGATCTGGGCTGCTTGGTTTCCTCTGGGCTGATTGATGATGGCTTCTAATACGTTGATATACTTTTCCCATTTTGGAGGACGGTTGATGCTTAGCATGTGGTTGGTGAAATGCCTCTGTGTTCAGAGGTATAACAAATTGTCTTGGCCAGGTTTATCTGTTGGGCTTCATTAGGGACCTCTGTTGTGCCAGATTCTGGGGGTGCTGAAAATGAGACTTGTATTGAGTTATTCCTTGTGGGTTGCAGGCTAATTCTTCTTTCATCTAAAGCCTTTTCTTTTTTGACCTCTCTCCCCTTATCTGCGACGGGTAATTTGATTTGCACTGTTATTTCAAAACAATTCCTTTTGGTTCCCTTTGTGAGTCAAGAAAGGCAGGACTTAGGACTTAAGTATCACAGGCTGCTTCCAAGATCTGTTTTGAGGAGGCATAGAGGGGAGGGAAGAAAGAGCAATCCAACCAGAGCAGTAAAGTATCTGCAGATTTCATTAGGACTCCTCCAAAATGCATCTCGGATTCGCTCTATTGAGAGAGCCAGTGTGGAACACGACAGATCATACCACAGGCTCTCAGAGCCCTTGTTCCTAAAGATCTCAGCTCAGTGTGATGGTGCTGCTGGTCTGTTTAGGAACTTATTCCTGGTGCAGTGCCATACACCTCCCCTAGTTAAACCATGCTGACATTTGTTTCTGAAGGGAGGAAAATAACGCACAAAGACACCACTTTGCTGCCCTCAACCCCCCTCAGTTGAAAAACACGACACCTCCATTTCTGTCTTGGGGTCTGATGTAGCTGCATTCACTGGCAGGGCAGCTGGTGGGTAGTTGCCATCACCTAAGGACAGCTGGCACTGCTGTCCAGGCGGTTGAAGCAGTGTTGGCATGTGCTGTGCCGTCTGTGTGAAGGCTGAGTGAAGCCCATGCCAAAACCCTGAGTGCCACCCCACCAGTGTGAAGATGCTGGAAAGACATTCCTGAATGCAAATTGCCCCCAGTAACAGGCACTCCTCCTGCCTAAATCTCAAACTTAGAGTAATTGGGGGAAAAAATAGAAAAAGGGGGGGGGGGATAGAAAAAGGGGGAAAAAATGTCAGGCTGAGTCACCTGCAGCTTGCAGGAAAGGTGAAGTTTGGTATTATCCCTGCAGTGCTGAGCCCCATCCTCTGAAGCAGAGACAAAAGTGCATGAGCGGCCTGCCGAAGCTGTGAGGAGGGGTGGTGTTGAAGGCAGTGGGACACACCTGGAGATCTCCAGGTAAGAAAGTTTTTGGTCTTCTCCATTGTCCTATGGCAAGACAGGTTTCTTCTTTTTTCTTGCCCTGTCTGAAAGGAATTTTTACCTGTCTCAACCTCAGCTTTGGGCCCTTGGAGTTGCACAGCAAAGCAGCTCAAATGCCAAACAGAGAAAACAACAACAAAAAAAAAGTCACTGCAAAACCTGCAGTGAAAATGCACTGGCTGAGAGTGCTCAACAGCAGCTCCCACAGCTTTCTTGAAGAACTTAAAAATAATCTCCCAGTTTTGCTTGGGGATTTTGTTTGTTTGTTTGTTTTGGGGTGTGTTTTTTTTTTTTCTTCCTTGGGCAAAATTAAAGGTGGCTAGCTCAAACAAGCACTTCATATTTCGGCTGGTGGCTGGAAAAGTCAAGTGGAATAGGAAAAGGCGCACTGGCTGCCGCCAAAACTTTCTTGGCGGGAGCAGCCTCGCACTTGCCCTGCTGCGCCAATGGTGAGAGCCAGCTTACGGTTCACGTGCTTTTGAATTTTCAGCTGAATTTTCTTCTTTTCCAGACAACTTTGATTTCACTTGGAACCTGTCTGGCAGGATTTGGCTTCCAGCCTGCTTGGAGCTGGGGCCCACAGAGATTAATGACATGGAAAATGAGGAACATTGACTGTAAAACCCTGAAATTGTGGGAAAACAGCAGCTTAGAGCCAGCCTCTGGTAAGAAGGTGTGTGACTTGTTCAGAGATGGTGTTTGGAGAGGCAAAGGCTCCAGCAGCTCTTTCAGGGCAACAGCTTCATATTTAACAAGAGCATCTTAGAAAAATTCTGACAATCCCCTTGTGATGGAGCTGGAGTGTGTTGAGTACGGCAAGTCCTTTCCTTCCCCTCCTGGAAGGTGTGATCCAGGTTTCCGTGGTCAAGAATATGTTCCTGAAAATAGAGGACAGCATGTCCCTGTCCTGTTCCTCAGCTTTCCTGCCTTTCCCCCACCATACAGGAACCATGACAGGCATCCCTCACCACCTTCTGAGAATTCAGCACCGGGAACGTGCCGCTGCTCTGCGGCATGCTGAAAATCTCAAGTCTGGTGGCCCTTGCATTCAGGATTGAATTGGTGATGGGATGGATTCCAGTTTATACTGGCAATGAGAGGCAGGATGCTTGAGATATATCAAGGAGCAGGCTGCAGACATGGCCTGGCCACGTAGTCTCAGCTGAGGACAGAGATGCTGGTGGTGACTGTTCCTCCTGGGTGAGGGAGTCCCTCTAGGCTGGCTCCATCAGGTCTTACAGCTGCAAGGAAAGTGAGTCATCTCCCTGGCACAGGAAACAGCACAAAGATTCAGCTCCAAATCACATCTTATGTAATGCTGATAGGAAAGAGTTAGCAAGCCGGGCTGGAAAATACTGGCCATTAAGGGTTCCTCTAACACCAGTCCTGGGAAACCAGAGCCTTATGATGCCACTATCATGTGGCAGTGATGCCAGCTTTGCTTTTCCTTGAGGCCTAAAAGAGGGAGTCTGCTGAAATTCAGGTTCAAAAGCCTAATTTGTATTCAGACAACCTGCTCTTCCGGGGGAAAGTTCTGTGAGTAAAGTGTGCATCATTCCAGCAGGCTCATACAGTTAATTCTGAGCAGGGGGCAGGGAAATCAACAACCAGCAGCAGAACAAGGGGACACAGTCTCAAGCTGTGCCAGGGGAGGTTTAGACTGGATGTTAGGAAGAAATTCTTCATAGAGAGAGTGATTGCCCATTGGAATGGGCTACCCAGGGAGGTGGTGGAGTTGCCATCACTGGAGGTGTTTAGGAGGAGACTTGATAGGGTGCTTGGTGCCATGGTTTAGTTGATTAGATAGTGTTGGATAATAGGTTGGATGTGATGATCTTGAAGGTTTCTTCCAACCTGGTTTATTCTATTCTAACCATTATATCTAAAATTTTCAGTGAGCCCTTGGGTTATATGCAACAGAGCTACATGGGCCCATCTGGACCCACTCTGCATCCTGGGGTACAGTGGAAGCTACCCTGGATGCCTGGCTTCATGTGCCTGCTTGTGTGTGGATGGGCTCCACTTTCTCCCAGACCTGGACTGCCTTCCTTGCAGAACTGCAATTTTCAGTTACTAAATAGGGTGACCTATAGAAAGAACAGAGGAAAGCCTTAATCAGAGGAGGTGGCAAGTGCTTCTACAGTCTGTGTTCAGAATTCACGACCTGAAACACTTAGGCAAAAAGGAGCAATGGCTGCAGCAGCAGGCTCCTGCCAGACTTCTAGTTAAATAAGGGAAGAGAGCTCTTCAGAAATGGCAGCGTTAAGAGATTTTTTAGCAAAATTTGCTGAGAAACACATTTTGAGGCTTCTTGTTCTGAATAAAGGGGCTTGGTCACCTCTTATTGCAGCAGGCTGGCTTGGTCATGGCCACACTCCATGAAGGAGGGATGTCAACAATGAACCCCTAGACACCTGCTGCTGGGCATAGCAGCCTGGTGCCACCCAGAGAAAGGAGCTCTTGCTGCTTAGGTGAGCTTTAATCCATGGGGCATGGCTGTTTTCTGACTTAGTTCAGACAATGTCTTCACAAAAAACAATTGCTGCTTCAAGGGAAACATGTTTGCAAAGAAAGGAAGAGTTGAGGTGGGTACAGTAAAGCTGGGGAGGAGATGTGTGATTTGGACATAGGATTAGGGAAAAGGTGATTTCCACCTGTTTGTTTTTTGCCTCTCTCCCCTGAGACAGGTGAAATCAGACTGCAAAAGCATATGATCTGGGGATGAGAAAGCACCAATGCCACAGCTCAGGTTGTACAACATGCAGTTGCTTGAAGGCATTTTGCTACTTTGTGCCCAGGTGTTTTAGTGCTTGTTTTCTGCCTGGGGCAGCAGTGTCTTCTGACACCTCTCTCTCCTTTGTGGTCCCATTCTGTAATCCCAAAGGAGAGGGAATAATTTCTTTCTTCACCTCCTTTCCCAGAAGTACACACTGTTCTGCATCGGGGGGGGAGGGGGTGGGGGGGGGGGTGGAGAGCAAGTCAAGACATGGTGCAGAGCAAATGACTTTTCACTTTTCTGCTACAGTTCCATCTCTCCAAGGTCTGCAGTGCAGAGGCTGTTTGCTGTCCCTTCTGAAGCATTAATGTGGGCTCATCCCTGAGATGAGAGGTAGGTGCATGATGATTGGTAACCCCTCTAAATCTGTCCAGCTCAGGGCTACCCAGTTCAAGAAGGACTGGGATATACTAGAGAGAGTGCAGTGGAAGGATGATGGACTGGAACATTTATTTTATGAAGAAAGGCTGAGAGACCTGAGGCTGTTTAGTGTAGAAAAGAGAAGACTGAGAGGAGATCTTATTAATGTTTATAAATATCTGAAGGGTGGGTGTCAAGCAGATGGTGCTAGTCTCTTTTCAGTGGTGTCCTGTGATAGGATGAGGGACAACGGATACAAACTGGAGCACAGGAAGGTCTGCCTCAACATGAGGAAAAACTTCCTTACTGTGACGGCAATGGAGCACTGGAGCAGGCTGCCCAGAGAGGTTGTGGAGTCTCCTCTAGAGACTTAAAGACCCTCCTGGATGCATTCCTGTGCAACCTGTCTTAGATGATCCTGCTCTGGCAGGGCGGTTGGACTCGATATTCTCTGGAGGTCTCTTCCAACCCCTACTGTTCTATGATTCTATGATCCCATCTAAGTTTCTCAGCATCCTACCTTGATCTGAGAGTATGGACATAGGCATGAGGTAAATCAGCAGTGATTTAGGATCCTGGTGCACGTGTCTTTCTGATCGTGACCCTGTGAAGGCAGTCTGTGCCTGCAGGGGGGAAGAGAGACCAGAACCTTTTGAAGTGCAAAGCATCTGCCTTTCCTTCTCAGCTTGCTAAGCCAGGGTTGAGCTTGATTGAATTAGTGGTCTCCCTGATTGGAAGCTGGGTGAGGGCAGGCTGCTGCCAGGCTCAGGGGTCCTGTAGTGTGGGTGTGGGACTCTGCAACCACCACAGCCCCCAGCACCCAGAGAAAGCAGCATTGAAAAGCAATCCCACCCTGGAGGGAATGGGTGTGGAGTTTGGTTCTTCAATTATTTTCTCTGACCCAACCCAGGCAAGCAGTTAAAAAACTGGTGAGCAGGGAAAAGGAGAATGAATGAGTCCTTAGATGGGGAAAGGTGGAAATCACCTGGAAAGAAGAAAAATATGGATGAGTGTGTATATGTATCTATCTGTATAGATATGTATTATTTACATAAATATATATAAAAGTCTGACCTAGCACTGAACTTTTCTGGCAGGGAAGTGAAATTCATAAAGAAACATAACATAACCTGCAGTTCCTCATTATATCAGTGGGAGTGACGTTACTGGGGCCAGTAAATCTGCCAGATGGCAATGAGGGGATTAGGTGGAAGGTGGGACCCACAGGAGGGTGTTGTGTCTCCTGTCCTCTAGCTCCTGCTCCACCTCTACCTTCTTCATTAAGGAATGCTAATCATCCTAGCTCCCAGAGTGCTCTCGGGGTGTTGTCTATAGCAAAATCTTTATAGTGCATAGAAGTTTGGGGTTTATTCCTTCCCTCTCTTTCGTCATGCAAGATGGCTGCATGCAAGGCTTGGGAGGGATGGCAGCTCAAGATAGATATCTCTGGGGTCTCTTCAGCCACAGAAGACTTGAGGTGGGGGAAATTCCCAGCAGCGTTATGGGTATTTGGTGTGAACATATAGACTAAAATGTGCAATAGCATCAGACTGTAGCTCCCTGTCCATTAGTGAGTATGCTTGGTGTGGCATCACATGGCAGCATCGCCGTGAATAGGATGAGACAGCTGTGGGCTACCTCCTCCTGTACTGCTCTGAGAATCCTGCAAGCCCTTGGTAAGCTCCAGTGTGCTCATTGAGTGGCTCTAGCCATGCTGCACTCAGGCCGCAACCAGCCACCCTTCTGCTCCCCTAAGGCTGTCTGTCAGAGCAGTTTTTCAAGAGCATTTCAGAAATGTAATCTTTCTGAGATCACTGCCCTCATTTAGGCTAGTCTGCAAAGAATGGGCTCAGAAGCTATCTAGAGGGCAGGGGAAAGGAAACCGCCAGACAGATACATGCTTTGTTAATCGCAAAAGCCTGATTTGATTAAGTAAACCAGACCAAGATTGCCAGGTTAGGGTGATCCCGGCTGGGTGTTGGCTGCCCAGTGCTTTGCAAGACTTCTGACACATCAAGGAAAAGCCTTTTCAACACATATCAACAAACTGAGCAAAATAAAAGATTTTTTCTTTTTAATCGAGTGACTGGCAGAGAATCCAGCTGGCTCCCTCATCCTCTGGGTGGTTTGGTTTCTGTCCTTCTCGAGGCTGCCCTTGCAGGTCCATCATTCCAGGAAAAACCACAGTACGGTCCTCCATCACCACCAACCTTCCTTCTGCCTTCCCTTCAGGCCTCCTCCCGCCATCCCGTGTGAGTGGTGAAGGATGGGCTGTTTCTCTGGAGGGGAGGAGGGGGAAAAAGTGCTTCCCCCAGGGCCCGCTGCGATTTCTTGCAAGTGTTTACAGGATTCATCCTGGCAAAAAGCAAACAGGCAGAGGCTGTGCCAAGGAATGATATCATGGGGCTGACACACTCCAGAGCTGCCTGGACAGATCGGGGAGAGATAAAAGGGGGAACTGTCTGATTAGACCAGAGCCCTCGCCCAGCACCTTCAGAAGAGATATGGAGTCATTTCTTAATTTTTTTTTTCCCTTCTTCTTCTTAGCAAGGGGATAATAAACGCTGCAGCCCGGAAGTGGAATGCTTTGAGCTACCACAACCAAGCTGGACCTCTTCAGAGCCTGCCAAATTCCGCTACAGGGCATCTGTTTCAGTGACCCAAGAGGGGAGCATGCACACAAGCACAACACTGATCCAGTTGCTGGTGCTGAAGCCAAGGAACCTGCTGCTCAGCTGCAGAGCTCCCAGCTTCCTGACACAGCTGGTGATAAAAGCTTTCCTCTGTAGGGGGACTTGTCAAGCAGGGGAGCACAGCAGGGCTTGTGTGCAAAAGCCAAGCATGTAATCTTGCTTTCACAGAATCATAGAATGTTTTGGGTTGGAAGAGACCTTTAAAGGTCATCTAGTCCAACCGCCTGCAGTGAGCAGAGACATCTGCAACTAGATCAGGCTGCTCAGAGCTCCATCCAGCCTGACCTTGAATGTTTCCAGGGATGCAGCTTCTGACACTGCTCTGGGCAACCTGTGCCAGTGTTTCCAATATATTTAGTCTATCTATATAGTTATACCTAACCTATATCTTTCCTCTTTTAGGTTAAAACCATCACCCCTTGTTCTATTGTAACTGTCCCTGCTAAAATGATTGTCCCCATCTTTCTTACGGGCCCCATGAAAGAGGAAGCCTTGCAGCTGCCTTTCCTGGGGGGGCCACCAATGTTTCCTGAAAGGACTGTGTGCTGGGGGAGGGAAGCAGGGACTGGGATATGCAGGCATACCACTTTCTGGAAAGTGGCATCCCAACCCCAAAGATCTTTTTTTTTTAAAAACAAACTACCCTGACAAGGAGTTTCACTGCGCTGCTCCTTCCTCCAGATTGCCTGTCCTTGCTTCTGCTGTGTCAGTAGTGCCAAGAGGCTGCTGCTAGGAAAGCACCCCCTGCCTCCATTTCCCAGTGCCACAGAAATGCTGCATTAACTGAATAGCTCCCTCTGCCCACCACATTTCTGCAACCAAACCATTAAGTTTGATTTGTATCTTAATATCATAGTGCATTAATAATTGTTTCATTGTGGGCTGGGGATTCAGGGCAGCAAAATGTGAAATGTAGCTTCCCAATAGCAAAACCAGAAATGTTCTCTGTGTCACAGGACTGGCACTAAATTGCCTTTATACGTAGAGTACATCTCCACTGTTCCCTGCATTTCCCAATGACTTGTGTGCTGTGCTCCAAGAGGAATGCTTGGCCTGGCTCAGACACACTAAGAAACACATTAAATTATTTGGAGAGTGAAAAGAAAGCACCTCAAGGACTTTCAGAGTGAAGAAAAAAAAATCCAACCTTTTCTCTAGTTTTCTCCACATGGAAATTTATTCTAGTCAACAGAGGTCTTTTATTTGGCATTTGTTTGAACCTTTTTTAATCACTTTATTTTTCTGATCCCAACAGCAAAGAAGACCTAATGCCCAAGCTCTGCCTGGGCTCACACATAGGGCAAGCTGCTGACCTAAGGCTGGCCTATGAGCCCTTACACAATGGGCTTTTGAATTTATTTGCTGCCTCTGAAGATTTCTTCCAGGAGCATCCCAGTTGACAGCACAACCCCACTGCACCAGATGCATGCCAGATATGTGGGGAATGACAACTCATGCTCCAAAGAGTTCAAAGGAGAGAAGAAATGAACGGGAAGGCAGGCCCTGTCCTCCTCAATTTTCAGGCAGGGAGACAGCATGGAGGTGCATGAACAGCAAGATGGACTTCACCCTAATATAGCTGTGTATTCTTCTATCTCCTCTTGTCCTCCAGGATGCCAGAGGGCAGTTTATCACATTAGACTTTGACTGTGGAGAAGCAACCTCTCTCCATTAGCTATGCGACAAAAGACTTAGATACAAACCCATGTTCAGAGGCACAGGCAGATGTGTGGCCAGAATCCCTATGGTAAAGCTGAAAGGTGCTACCTGAAGCATGCTATGAGGCACCTCTGGCACATCACATTTTCTGTTTTTTCCATGCCAAAAATGCTGTGCTTTGCTGTGCTCACAGAACATCTGCTTGTCTTAATCCCATTCCTGCTCAGAGTCCAGTGTTTTCCCTGGACATAGGTACCTATTCTGACCAGCCCAGGGACCATCACAGTGTGAAAGTTACACTGAGCTATGCTATACTGCAGTGGTTAGAGCATGACATTGCTTGGAGGATGATATTGCTTATAGGATGATATTGCTTATAGTGCCCAGGCAGCAAAGGCTGAAAGAACTTTATATGGTACATAGTGAAACATCAGCAGCCTCAGACAGCTTTGATCAGCTCTGTGATGACTGACATGATGCAGCCTGTGTGTGACAGCAAGTACTGGTTGAGGCACTTGGTGCCATGGTTTAGTTGATTAGATGGAGTTGGGTGATAAGTTGGCCATGATGATCTCAAAGGTATTTTCCAACCTGGTCTGGTCTGGTCTGGTCTGGTCTATTCTATTCTATTCTATTCTATTCTATTCTATTCTATTCTATTCTATTCTATTCTATTCCATCCCTGCAGGAAGTATTATCATGGGCAATGCATAGATACAACATCCCAGTATGCAATGGAAGCCTTATGAGGGATTGCATCAGGTGCCAGAGGTGAGGGTTCCTATGTTCCTGAAGGCAACAAGGTGTTTTGGGTCTAGAGAAGTGTTGTAGGCAGCAGGACAATGTCTCCCAGCCCAGAGCAGAGAATGGCACTGCTTTCATGTGGCTCAGCACCCCACATATCAGCACTGCCTGGTTTCCCTGGAATACTTGTGGTTGTGAGTCTCAGCAGCAACCTGAGAAAACATTGGTGTCCTTTCTCTGGTAACCCAAATTAATCGCTGCGAAATGACTAACTGGGATTGGACCTAATCCTGTCTCATCAGCACTCTGTCCTGCAGCTGCAATAGCAAGGAGGGAAAACTGGAGAGAGAAAGAAAATGGAAGGAAGACCAAGAAGCATCTCTGAAAGCCTGGAGGGTTTTCCCCTGTGGCTGCCTGCAGGCAGCAGCTCCCCACTGAGAGGAGAACATCGATGTAGATGTCACTGTGCTCCATGAGGTATTAACAGCTTTTTGTAGAAGCTACTTCATCTCACAGCCTAGGAGAGTAACTGACCAGTGTGAAGGACTGGAGTGCCTCTTGGCCTTACAAGACCACACAGCAAGGCAACAGAAAGGTTAAGCAGACATGGGGTTCTGGTGGTGGCCTCTGTCCCACAGTGCCTGTCCCCTGCGGATGCTATTGGGTATCTCTGGGAAAAGGTGAGCTAAGGAGCATAAAAGAGTGGAGATGGCCTCCCATAATTTCTGTGTAACCCTTTGCCTGCTGCAGTAATTGGGAAGGCTTAGCTGGACCTTTGCAAGGAGTTGTGATTTGCTTTTGAACATCCTGAAGGGATTTGTGAGTGGTTTGGTCACAAGAAGAGCCCCAGTGCCCCATTTGAGGACTTTATAGGAGTTTGCAAGTGATCTGCTTTCTGCTTATTTATCTTAATATAAATTCAGAAATTATATGGGTTATGGAGATCAAGGCTTGGCGACATTCTTAGGGTCAGCATCAGCTTCTGCCTTCAGGCAAGTGACCAGCCTGTGGCTTGGAGCCACATTGTGATTGCTGCCCCAAGTCTCCTGGGTGCTGAAACAGGAGATACAGCTCAACAATGAAGACAGAGGAGCAGGAGGTCCTGTCCCATGGAACGAATCAGAAAGCAAGGAAGATGTAGGGAACCCAAAAGCATAGCTCCCTTGATGTTTCCCCATAGAGAAGTCTGTCAAATGGATGTTCCCAAAAGCCTGTTTTCTTTCCAACAGGTTTATTTCACCCTTAGAAAATCTCACAGGTCTCTATATTTTTCACTTAGGAGGAGAATCCCAAGGTTTTATCCTCTCCCAGGGCTATGACAAGCTCCTCCTCTTGTTCTTCCATCCAGTGGTTGCTCCACATCCATGGCCTCTCAGAAAACACAAGTGTTGCAGAACAGCTTAGTTCTTATCTTCACAAGAGACCTGCCCCAGTCTCCCAGTGCAGGATTGCCTGTGTGCAGGGTGTTGCAACCTTTTCTGGAAGGGGGCCGAGACATGGGAGAACACGGACATTTGAATTAGGAGGCCTTTACCTCCTCCCCATGCTGTCTGTGCTGTCCTGTCATTGCATTTCATGGCAGTTTCTACAGTGCTCCAGCATGTAGTCTGGTTAATTTTCCCTTCCCAGAGAAAGAACTCCAAGGGCTCTGCTCCCCAGCTGGCATCACAACAGCCTTCTCTCAAGAACCACATGACTCCTCCATTTTGAAGGCTACTTCATCAGCACGCTAGTGTCATGGGTGATGGGGAAATCCTCCTCATGTGGGTTCTGTGAGCTTGGAATGTGGTGGACATCCACGGAACTACAGATGTCCCCAAACTACTGACTTCTATATTTCTCAGGAGGACACAGTAGGAGGAAATCACCTCCTTAACTAGTTACTTTTCATTCTCCTTGTAGTGGTTTGGGTCTGTGGTGAAGTCAGGAAGGCAGAGAGGTGCAGAGTGTTGCAGAGGAATGGCTTGTTAATGCATCATTTCATCATTAATGCTATCTGAGAGCCACAGGATGGGCTTCTAGTCAGGTCTACAGAGCTGCATACCGATGTGACAAGCCCTTGGCATTGCCAGGCTGAAATCTGAGCTGTGAGCCAGGATGGTGGAGATGGAAGTCACACCATGCAGCTTCCTGTCTTGCCTTCTATAAAAAACATAAATGCATTTGAGAAAAAAAGCAATGATCTTTTCTCCCTGAAGAGAGAAGCTAAAGAAATGAAACTACAATTGGCTACGAAGCCAATCTGTCATCCCCATCCCCCCACCTCTGTCCTGAGCCTGTAAGATTGTGGGATTTTGGTTATAGTCATAGGCTGAACCAACTCAAACATGTGGCTGAAAGCCTGGAGAAGAAAGATGTTGTTAATCTGATGCTCTGGCTTTAGTTTCTGATGCTGTCAGCTTTTCAGAGAGTTAAAAAATGAGTAGATGAGAATGGAGCAGAGATGGGCTAATAAATATCAGGCAAGGACCCCCTTGGTTTCTCCACTGTTGCCCCAAGAGATGTTTTTGAGCTGACTGTAATCATTGCTGAGTGAACATCTGTCTCTGTGTGTGTATCCACTTTTTGCTAAATATTTCTCAAATGTAGGGGAGGGAGCTCCTCACTATGCAGAAACCAAGCAGGGCACCTGAGGCTTAACATGAAGTCTACGACTTTGTTTTTCCCTCTGTGACTCATCAGACTTGGCTTTCATGTACCCCAAAGACAGTGTGCTCCATCTGCACTTCACTGCCCAGCAGAAGTTTTTTTTGGGTGTCGAGGAGCAGAAATGTTCTACCTAGGGCAGACCTCACTAATATCTTCCTGAGGGCATCTCTACTGGGTTGGTGGCGTCCCTGCTTCCAGGTAAGGGGGTTAGCAAAGATGGAAAGAGATGCCCTGCCTGCAAGGCCAGGGAGATGCTGAATGAAACCCAGCCACAGCATGGCACCCTACAGCTGGGTACCCCTACCTCTCCCCATGGCTCCCATCCCTCTGGTGGGAAATTCCCCTGCCAGCCCTCCTGGGGAACCGCCCAGCCAGTGCTGCTTCCCCACAGCCGTGCATATCCCAACCTTTCTCTCAGCAAGGGTCCAGGGACTGTCGTGGTTGCCTGAGTGCTAAGATTCTTCTTCCTGCTCCCCCTTCCCCTTTGGAAGCTGGGAAGTTTCAATATGAGTCACTGTCCGCCTCTTCTTCATAATTAGCGTACTGGGAGTTGCAAGTATGACTTTGGTGCAGTCTACCAGAATTAATCAAAATATATCTTACACGTTTAAATGCAGTAAACCCATCATCCGGCCAAATCCCTCCTGACTGGCACAGCCCTAGCCCCAGTCCTCTCTCCCTCTGCTCTTTCCTCCTGGGTTGTTTTTGGTGGTTTTTTTTTTTTTCTTTTCTTTTTTTCTTTTTCATTTTCTTTTGGTCTCTTTTATCCTTTTCTTTTAGCACTGTTTCCCACAAATGCTCATAACCTCTTTTCCCCTTAACTTTGGCAGAGCCTTTCTCAGGGAAGCTTATTTTTTTTTATGGAAGTTTTGCAGCCCATCTCCTTGTGTCCATGAATGTGTCACTGTGGTTGGGTGTTGGTAAATTGGCACTTTGGGCTTTGTTTGTTTGCTTCACAGGCTTTTGACATGTTAAATAAGAGAACAATTTTGCCATTTGACAATGGGAATAAAAACAAGTGACCCACCCTACTGCTTCTTTCAACTCCTTGTTAAAAACCTCTTTATTTTTAATTGATTTCAGGAGTGACCAAACTTTTTAAGGATCAAAAGATGTGATTCAGATATTCTTCCCTTCTCTGTTGGTCATCTTGTTGTATAATACCCATATGGATGGAAAAGCTCTGCTTGCTTTGCTGATGTAAGCTTTGTGTGTGGTGAAGAAGCCCCTCTACAGTCTGCCCAGACTGGGCTTAGAGGTGGGATGCTCAGTTGTCACGATGCTGGTGTCTTAGAAGACTTAAGCAGTCTTGAAACTCTGTGCGTGGATTGGTCTTGGAAGAGGCAGAACCAGATCTGACAGTGGGGCTCACCACATGGATTTGCTTGACCCCTATCTTACTGAGATCAAAAAGTTAAGTTTAATCCATGCAAAGTTCAGCATCATCTTTACTCCATGATTTGCATTTGAGGGTAACACTTGTCTGGGGAGATGGTGTCAGAGCTGCAAACCTCACAAACAGGTTCTTGTGCTGTCTGCCACCATCAGTCCTGTGTGCCAATAAATACCAGAGGGATCATTTGGCAAACATAGGGGGCTTTGCAATGGGAAGCTTGGCTTAGTAGAATGGGATAGAGGGTAAAAACTATCCCAGAGCCTAGGGACCTGGGAATGGGGAAGGGCAGGAAATGAAGGGTCCCAACAGAGGAAAGCAGGGGGTGCATGCTTCCATGGGTCCATGCTCCCTGCTATGCACAGGTTGGTTAACCTGGGAAGGAGAACAGCCACCACAGGTGGCTCCTTCTGACCTGCCATCACAACTTTGCTCAGTCTGTGCACTGCACCACGCTCCCACAGTGGGTACTGCTGTCTGCTTTGGACTACATGGTCCTGCATCCTATATCCTAGCAGTCATTAACTAAACACTCTTCTCTGACTGCCCTCTGAAGCTGATAAGGACAAGTAATGACTTGTTATATTGATCTAAATCTTGGACTGAAGACTTCACCTCAAAAAGGCAAGGACAAAAAGGCAAGAACGAAGCTACAGTCATAGACTAGAATCATAGAATCATTTTGATTAGAAGAGACCTTTAAGACCATCAACCCTTAACTCAGCACTGTCAATTTGCTACCAAACCACATCCCTCAGCACCACATCTACACATCTTCTAAATCCCTTCAGGGACGGTGACTCCACAACTTTCCTGGGTAGCCTCTGCCAGGGTTTGACAACCCTTTCAGTGAAGACATTTCTCCTAATATGCAACGTAAACCTCTGCTGGCACAACTTGAGGCTGTTTCCTCTTCCCCTGTTGCTTGTAACTTGGGAGAGTCATCCATTCCCCACCTCAGACACCTCCTGTGAGAACCACGCTCTGTGGGCTAACGGCGTAACTGTGTTAGAAATGTGTTGAAACAGAATCTAGGTTTTCTGTCATGCAGAGAGTCGTGCTGCTGAGATAAAAGGCAATGCTGCAGGAGAGGCTTGATTTGGGGATTTAGCAGCACAGGTAGGAATGCTGAAAGCTCAGGGGGACTGGTCTCCATCCGGTATTTTTCCTTGTAACTATGAAATGTTTCTTTCCTGGAAGCAGAGTCCAGATTCCCTTGTCTTTTGATACCCACGGCGTCTGCCATAGAGTGAATTCCTGCTGAACGAATGGCAAGTTCTTAAAGACAAATTTTACAGTTGGACTTTTGTGTTCCCCCTTCATTTCACCCGCTCTGTTTCCAGTTCTCAGGATATATGTAGGTGTCTGAGCACTGATTTTTCTAGCAGTAAAACTTCCAGAAGTTGAACTACTGATTTGGGATTAACTGAAAAAAAAAATAAAATGAAATGTTGGAAATTTCTGGCAAAACAAAATAAAACAAAGAAGGGGAAAAAAAGGAAAGAAAAGAAAAAAAAGATAATAAGGAAGACACATTCTTTATCAAGTGAGACATTTGAGCCAGCCTGAGATGGAATATTTCACTTGGACACTGGCCATTCCATAACGTAAAATTAAAGAAGAAAACAAGCAACCAAACTTTTGAATTGAAGTCCTTTCAGTCTTTTCATTCTGAAACACTTGAAATACACCTTCCTGGGTTTTGCTTTATTTTGCACTGTGTTTTTTGGTCAGGTTTTGTTGTTGTTAAACCCAAACAATTCACAAAATTGCTGTATTTTTCTTTAAAATATCCATTTCAGGACCATCGCCCACCTCGGCTTGCTCTGGCTTTTTATAGCTTCCCAAAGCCCCAACCAACGCTCTCCAAATAATCAGCTGCTCTCTGCAGTCTAGGAGCTGCACATCTGCCAGCCAAATTTCACCTGTGGGTCACTGTCAGTAAAGCCGAGCACAGTATCTGAGAGCCTAGGAGTTAATGAAGAGGAAGATGGGTTTTGGCACCGGTTTGGGAAAGCATCTCAGTCCAGCACGGGCCTGTAGCGTGTGCTTAGATACAAGAGCACGTGAGTTCTATTTGGCACGTGTGTGAAGTGCTTTCTTGAGTAAAGGCCTTCAATTTCAGCCTCCTAAAAAGTCTTGGCAAACCATGAAATGTGCTTAAAGACAAGAAATGAAAACACATCGCAGTTGGCAATAACCTTTCAGTTTTGAGGGATGTTCATTTTATAGGTCAAAGACATATGGGAAATATTCATACATTTCCCAAATAACAATGCATAGCATTGGGAACAATTTAATCTGAAACAGCAATGTGGGGCTGGGTCATTAATGAATCTTGGATGCAGTCATCCACATGCTGCAAAACCCAGCTGGAACAGAGCGCCAGCTAGCCAGGGATGGATGCGCCCTGATGGATCCCTGAATGAGAACCCACCTGCACCTACAGCCTGGTGGTCTGACCCGTGACAACCAGCACAGTGGCAAGCAGGAGTTGTCCAGGCACCCAGGGTTGAGTATTGACCACCTGCATGTCCCTCACATCTTGCAAAGGAAGTCCCAGCGGTCACCTCTTCCAGAGCCAAGATCCTGAGCTCCACCAGAGCCATCCTGGCAGAGACAGAGTGCCTGCAAGTGAGAGTTCGCTCCAATTCTACAAGCACCCTGCTAAGACCTTGGCAGTGCAAAGTTGAAGGGAGCCAAAAACATGACAAGGGTGGACAAGCATAGCGTGTGTGGGAGGTGTAGAGGTCGGTACAGAGACATGACTGCCTTCTCTGACAAGAGGGAGACTGAGCAGTGCCTGGACAGGGTCCTCACAGACTTCCTCCCCTTCTTGTGGGAACTAAGTTCGTCCACCCCTCCTCATCCCAGAAGGAGTGAAGAGCTGAGTTGGGGCATATTGCTCTCCATCGCAGCGGATGGGTTTTGGAATAAACCCATCAGAGTTCAGCTCTCTGTTCTGCAAGATAATGGGAACATCCTAGCCAGCAGGACTTGGCTCAGGATTTTGACTGCACAAAGGAAACCCCAAGCTCATGATTCGTTATCCCCCCTGCTCATCATTTGGCTCTGTTTCAGATTCTGCCTATAAAAGGCGGTGGAAGAACTAAACGAAGGAACTTGCTTGCACATCCACTGTGTCAGTTGACCCCAGAGTGACAGGGCCCCATGGACCCTTTATTTTTATCCCAGGCTGGGACTGATTTTCAGTTTTGCAAGACAGTTGGAGGTTGGGGACTGTGACTTCCAGGACAGGATGCAAGCCCAGAGCAAAGAACTCACCCTCCGCCACTAGCCAAAATCCACAGCCTGATTTTCTTTCAGGTTCAAAAGTATGTTTGCATTGGTAGACCAGACAGTCCTGGAGATCCTGAAGGGGAAGATACATTCATGAGTGTGTCCCAGCCTCATTTCCAAACATGAAAGCCTGAGTAAGGTAGAATGTCTCTCACAGCTCTGTTTCAGCTTCTGAGCCTTTTGAGCAGGACAGGAATCTTAACCTCAACTGATGCTGCTTTTATTTTGGCATGATTTGGGAAAACTCCCTCTGTCAGCACTGAGAGATACCACAGGGTAGATGATAAGGTGCAGGTGGCATGTGCTTTTGTTATTATATTTATTCACCCTGCTGAAGGATGCATCATGGTCCCACTTAAACTCATCAGTATTACCAGAAGGAAACTAAGCTTAGACCCTGACTTGGACAAGTTCAAATCTGTCCTTTTCCCACTCTTCCTCCCACCTCTCTTCCTCCTCTTCATTGCAGCTGTATCCACACGATGGCACCAACCCACAGGCACTGTCCTTCGAGCTGAGCTAGGCTGGGGAGATGAGGATGACCCAGTTAGGGAAGTTGTCCTTAACAGCCCTGGCCAAGTGGGCTGGAAAAGCAGAGCTGGCTGAGCTGGGTATGACCCCCAAGATTTGCACTGAGTGGCAGGCATTTGCCACACGTTTTTTAAGTACTGTTGTCAGCAAGCTCATCGTTAGTTGTAATGGGCAGTTCATGTCAATTGTCTCACCAGGACATATATATATAACCACTGAGCTATGCAGGGTTCGCAGAAACTGCTGAGCACAATTTGGTCCCTGTCCAAGTTGATGCAGGAAGATGTTCAACCCTAGCCTGAAGCTGTTGTAGGATTTTGGAGGAGTCAAACCCTGTGGCTCAGAAATCATCTTGCTGATTTTGAACTGTCCTGTTTCAAAATGGTCAATGGGAGCTGATACTCAGCTGAAGCCACCGAATGTGTCCTTTAACTGTGACCTTACTGTGAGATGTAAACCCACAGTTCTGGGGCAGAAAGTGTGTTCAACTCCTGGAAGAGTCAGGTTGTCAGAGTGGGCTCTTCACAAAGAGTTGTGAAAAGCATCTCTGCACTTTCAGCAGGATTTGAGATCCCAAATCCCACAACCTCATTTGAATTGGATGCCTAAATTGTTTCCTTGTATGGCAGGGGCTAATTCTTTTCCCACGCCAGCTGAGCTCTGAGTCTTCCCTCAGAACAGAAGGGTCCTGTCAGATGAGCAAGCACCAAGAGCTGAAAATACGCAATAAGAGAGTGCAGGATTTGTAAAGCAATAGTAGGGCTGAACCTTTTGGGCTATTCACAGCAGCAGAGGGCAAAGGGTCTTTGCAGAAAGTGCCATTCCTCTCTGGGACATCTGGTATCCTAAGGAGAAACACAGATGCTTCACACTTTGGATTTTGCAGTTTGATATGCTCTGTGATAGTGAGCTTTAGTTGGACTCTAAGATATGAATGGGTGGGTGCAAGCAGCAAACCTGGAAGCCAGCTGCATTTTCTGCTGTTTTCCTTGTTTTCTCTTCAAGGCAAGGTAAGCACATGTCTTTCTGATAGTGGGGGTTGATTTTGCACTTACCAGCCCCCGGTGTGTCAAAGGGGGCACTGGTGGAGTGGGAACGTGGGCAGCAGAGCCATTAAAAGCAAGCAGTGGGACTAGTGATCCGGTGAGAGACTGCCACCAGACTTCACAGCTCTGCCACCCTTACTTTTCTAGTAGCCCTGACTGGCACCTTGCCAGTTGAAGCATGGGGCAGGATACTGGTCATAGCTTCCCAAATAGGTTGGGACTCAAGGTAATAAGGAACTGCCCTCTGGTTTTGGGGAATGAAATGAAATGAATGCGGGGGTGGGAATAAGTCAGCTTGGTGGTACTAAATGAAAATTTATGAGCCTTGCTCTTTGAGGAGGAAGGTAGAGGAAGGTGATGGTTTTGTTTAGAAGTGAAATCATCAGCTCTGAGCCTGAACTTTGGCTTCTCCTGACCCCAATACTAATGAAGGGGAAAGGGTCTGGTCATATAAACATGTCACAGCATGAGGCTCAGTGGGGTAAGATCTGATTACAGCCTAGCAGAGTTGCACCAGAGATAGCTATTCCCAGTACACATGGTGTTGTGGTGTTGGGGCTGGATGGTGCCCACCCTGCATCAAGTGATTGCCCCAACAAGAGCTGGGGATGTGATTTCTGCAGCCTTCTCTTGAGAGGTTTTGCCTTTTTGCACTGTGCTCTTCTCACCTAGTACCCTAACATCGTCCATTGAGGGAGGGATGGGGTGTAGACACACCCCATGCACAGTGTTGCACAAGGCAGGAGCTAGAGGGCAGGGCAAGGACACGTCCACTGAGGGTTTTGGTCCTACTCATCCCAGGTGGTTGCAGAGGTGTGCAGAGTGGCAGCTCAGCAGATCTGATGGATGTTCTGAGGAGTGCCTTGCGAAGGTCTAGCAGGAACAGTGGGAATCCATGTGCCTGCAGCATCTGCAGCAAAAACACCAGCATTGTTTATTTAATTCTGTTTTAACGCAGCATTGACAAGACTGGACTAGATGATCCCCAGAGGTCCCTTCCTACCCTTACCATTCTGTGATTCAAGATTTGATGGATATTTATTTCTCTGCTGGCTTTTAGAAGGTGCAAGTTCCCCAGTATCTCAGCTTGTCCTTTCACCCTGATGAGAGAAGGATGCTCACGGTGGCAACAGGTGACTGAAGCACAAGCTCAGATCCCAGTGCAAGTGGCCCATGAACCAGCAGCCATCCCCAGCTGTTTTGGTGTGCTCAGAGATGTGCTATGGTGGTGCTCAGCATAATGCCTGCATGTAGCCATTGCTGCTGAGCAAGGGGCCAAAGGCAGATGTGCCTGCAGGAAGACTGAGACAGGTAATAACTCATGCAAACATTTCTCTACCCAGCTCCTCTGTCTTCATGTATCCTGGGGGAAGGGGAAGGAAAATCAATTGAAAGGAAACTGGTTTCCCTTCATGGCCAAGATGTTAAAAATTCAGTGCGGGCATAACCACATCCACACCTCACTGGGGTGCAGCAGAAAATACCATTCCTGTGCTCACTTGTCCCCTGTCTCAGCAGCATCTCTCCAAGCACCCCACCTGAGGTGCTTGGGATGCCATGAGGTCGCCATGAGGTCACCATGAGACCACAAGTCCTGGGCTTGCATCACTCCCACCAAACCACAAGGATCACAGGATGTTAGGGGTTGGAAAGGACCTCTGGAGATCGTCAAGTCCAAATCCCCTGCTCTGGCAGGACCATATAATTTAGTGCAGGTCACACAGGAACACATCCAGATAGGTCTGGAAAATCTCCAGAGAAGGAGACTCCGCAACCCCTCTGGGCAGCCCATTCCAGTGCTCTGTGACCCTCACAATGAAGAAGTTCCTTCTCATGTTGAGGTGGAACCCACTATGCTGTAGTTTATATCCATTACCCCTAGTCCTATCACAGGGTACAACTGAGAAGAGCCTGTCCCCTCCTTCCTGACACCCAGCCCTCAGATATTTATAAACATTTCTTAAATCCCCTCTCAGTCTTCTCCAAAATAAAAATCCCCAGGGGTCTCAGCCTTCAGGAAGGATCTTCCTGAAATCAGGTGTCATGCTCGCAGGGAGCATCAGTGCACAGTGGCTACTACAGCCTGGTGACATGTGTCTGTTGAAGGGAGGGTGACGTTTGTGTTGCAGGTTGGTGGCCAAGGGACTGAACAGGCTCTGGCTGTAATTGTCACTGTTGTGTGGAGGAAACTCTAATGAAATATTGTCTGGTGGAGAGCAGCAAAGCAAGATAGAGGTGTGCAGGGGAAAGCAATGGAGAAAAAGCAGAGCAAATATAAAGATCTGAGACCTCATGCTGGATGGATGCTAAAGAGCATCTAAACTTGGCCGTACATGAGGCTCATGCCTGGATGTGGCAGATGTGTGGCCCCACGAACGGGATCTGCCAGCTTTGGCATGAGCCACATGAGCATGTTCAGGGGGCTGTGCCCATGGAGCTCCAAGCCCAGTGCTTCAGGTCCACCACTTCACCAGTTCTTGCTCTGCCTGCCTCATGGATGTGCAGCCTCCAGCCTCCACTGAGCACCCAGACGGATGATGAGGAAGAAGATGCTCAGCCAGCTCCTCATTCTGTGTGTGAGAAAGCAAAGGGCTGTCAAAAGGAGAGAGGAGTCAAGGTCAAAAGCTGGTGGTGCAGGTGCCAGAGCTGAGCCCTGGCATCAGACCCAGGTGGAATGGAGGATCATGTCATGAGTTCTCACCTCCCACAGTGCTCTGCAAGCTACCATCTCGCACATCATCAAGACCATGCCAGCTGGTCCCTCGCCCAGGTCCTGCTGAGTTTCCACCAGATCACTAATTTGGGAAAGCCAGCTGCAGTCTGACAGGCTGCTCTCAAAAGAAGTTTCTGAACTAAAGGAGGTTAGGAAATTTCATGATGTATCTCATGGCCATGTGCGAAGCAGGAATGTTTTTTCCAAATGAGGACCCGGACTCCTCAAAGCCGTGATGAACCGTGAGTGACCCATGGAGCCCATTGTTTCTAGTAGCTGCTGAAAAAGCCACAGCCACTGAGGCAGGGATGTCAGTCCCAGCTGAAAAACAATGCTGCTTGAAGCGGTGGCATGAAGCGGGGAGGCAACGGCCCCCTTCAGCGGCGTGACTTGGTCCAGAGGTGGAACATGACACTGACAATAAGGAATAACCCAGATCCACCCTTGCAAGCCCCCAGCCTTTGCATGAGAGCGAAGCTCGTGCCATGTCGTCAAGCACAGCGTGAACACGGCAGCGTTGCAGAGGCTCGGCTGGAGGCACGTGCTCTGGCCGCGGTCATCATCCAGCCTGGGATACGGACAAGGGAGGCTAACCCTTTTGTAAGTGTTGGCCAGAGGAAATATGACTTATCTTAAAGAAATGAATCATGTTTCAGCAAATACTTCCTGCAGAAATATTTTTCTCACAGCCTTTGTTTCAGCTTTTGGCAGATCTGGACGTGCTGGCGTTAGCAAAAGCCCTCGCTCCCGCCCACTGTTTCTGGGGCTTGAGAAGGAAACAAGAAATAAAGACAGAGGGTACATGGAAGGCTAAATCCATCACCAATTCTACTCTGTGCTGTGGCAGGATATGAAGCTTAAGGCAAATTTCAAAGGAAAGCCCCAGATAAAGTCAAAATGATTGGCTGGTTTTGCAAATGTACCTGTACTGGGTAGTCAGCTCGAAAATCTACCTTTATGGCCTCATACAAATCTCTGTCAGGTGCTGAGGTCTGTTGGGAATCAGCCCCTAGTTCCTTATTTCTTTTCCTGAAAACCAAGCATTTTGGGAAGGGAAAAGGGGGATATCTCTGTATTTCAGAAAAGAAAGGCAAAAAACCCCACCCTGTTGTGTTTTGGTTTGCAAATCAGTCCTTAGCTCCTTTTTTTCCCTCCTGCAAAGGCTCTGACAATGTTCCTGTCTGCCAGCAGGGAGAGAGCCCCGGTTGCAAACACGGTCCAGTGTACAGAGGAAAAGTTCATCCTGATGCTGGAGAACTTCAAATTTCCACACACTCCACCCTCAACTTATGGTAGGGGATTTTTCCTGGGAAAAGAATTCCATTCTTCTGCATGATAGGCTCACTGATCGTTTTAAAATAGACCTGCAGGCAAATAAGACTTTTAAAAGCTTCATTTACTCCCAGTCATTTTACACAGTAACCCAAGATGAAGTGAAAGATCTTTATTTAAATATGAATTAAGCTCAACCTTACTCTTTACTGCATTATTTTCCTTTGAGGTTTACTTTGATATTATTTCAAAGTCTTGAAGCTAACAAAATATTAGGCAGTATTTAAAGTGACAGGGAAGTTCTGGAAAAAGATTTAGGAGGCAACTAAAGTCTTTCAGTGCAGCGCTCTGAAACAAGACAGGAAATCATAAAAGGGCTGAGTGCACTTTACCATGCTCAAAACAAATTCTGAGACTACAAAGGCAAGTGAAATGGCATCAAAACCACAAAAAGCATGAAGCTACAGATGGAAAGCCTACATCAGCCTGAATTATTCCATGAAAAGATGGGCGAAGTGCTGGTGATGTGTGGCATTTGTTTCTTTCTGGGGTTTAGGTGACCAGCTTCTGGCTACTGATAGGGTGCTAGAAGTGGGAGGAAGGGTGAAAGATGAGAAAAGCTCATGACTTTGAATGTATTCTGAAGAGACCATGCCTGAGTGATGAAGGGATGGGTTGTGAAAAAGAGTCTTCTGCTTGGCTTGACCTCTGCCTTTGCCTTTTGTGGCTTTCAGCAGTGATCTGTTCCTGAAGCAGTTGCTGGAAGATGTTTTGTTTGCCCAAAGAAGAGGGAGGAGGACCCCAAGCTAAGGTTCTGCTCTTTCCAAATCACTGCACGCTGGTGCTGGGTGTTGCCTCCTGACATCTGTAATTGTAATCTGAATCACACAGAATCACACAGAATTAACTAGGTTGGAAAAGACCTTCAAGATCATGGAGTCGAACCTCTCACCCAACACCACCTAATCAACTAAACCATGGCACCAAGTGCCTCATCCAGTCTGTTTTTAAACACTTCCAGGCACAGTGACTCCACCACCTCCCTGGCAGCACATTCCAATGGCCAATCTCTCTTTCTGTGAAGAATTTCTTCCTAACATCCAGCCTAAAGTGCAAAATCTTTTTATGCTGGGGCTGGAGAGGACCTCAAGGATCGTCCATCTCCAAGCCCCCTGCCATGGGCAGGGACACCTAACACCAGAACAGGCTGCCCAGAGTCACATCTAGTCTGGCCTTAAAGACTACAAGGGAGGAGGCTTCCACCTCCTCCCTGGGCAACCTGTTCCAGGATCTCACCACCCTCATGATGAAGAATTTATTCCTAACATCCAATCTGAATCTACCCATTTCTAGTTTGTTTTTTTCTATTCCACCTGGTCATATAATTTCCTGACACCCTTAAAGTCCTTCACCTGCCCCATTTTCCCCTCAAACCCAGAGCACCTGGGCTCTGTTGGAGTCTCCTCCCACCCCAGGTGTGGCCACTTTGCCCTCCCCACCCACTCCCCTTTTTAATGCCCCTCAGGAAGGGCAGAAGTTCCAAGCTGAGCCCATCTGGGCTGGAGGAGCCTCCTCTCATTGCTGGTGAGTGCCCATGGTGCACACTGGGTGATGGTGGTGGTGACAACAAAGGCCGGGGGCCTGGTGGCCCCCGGTTGTTAGGGCCATGATTGATGACTCCTCCAGTATCATCCACGGGTGCTGCCTGGGCCTCCTTACTGGGGCTGAGCTCCTCTGAGTGGTATCTTGGCTGGTGAGGGTCTTGCCCCTGGCTTTGGGCTGGGTGCAGTAGTGGCGATGGTGGAACAGGAGCTGTTTAGCCAGATGATATGATGCTAATCAGAATAGAATAAACCAGGTTGGAAGAGACCTTCAAGATCATCATGTCCAACCTATTATCCAACCCACCTAATCAATTAAGCCATGCAACCAAGCACCCTATCAAGTCTCCTCCTAAACACCTCCAGTGATGGTGATAGACTAGAATAGAGTAGACTAGGCTTGATCAGGTTGGATTCCATGATCTCAACATTGAGTCCAACCTAACATCCAAAACTATCTAATCAACTAAACCATGGCACCAAGCACCCCATCTAGTCTCTTCCTAAAAACCTCCAGTGATGGTGACTCCACCACCTCCCCAGGCAGCCCATTCCAATGGGGAATCACTCTCTCTGTGTAGAACTTCTTCCTAACATCCAGTCTAAACCTCCCCTGGCACAGCTTGAGACTGTGTCCTCTTGTTCAGGTGCTGGCTGCCTGGGAGAAGAGACCAGCCCCCACCTGGCTACAACCTCCCTTCAGGTAGTTGTAGAGAGCAATAAGGTCTCCTCTGAGCCTCCTCTTCTCCAGGCTAAGCAACCCCAACTCCCTCAGCCTCTCCTCATAGGGCTTGTGCTCCAAACCCCTCACCAGCTTTGTTGCCCTTCTCTGGACACGCTCCAGCAAGACAACATCTTTCCTAAACTGAGGGGCCCAGAACTGGACACAGGACTCAAGGTGTGGCCTAACCAGTGCAGTGTATAGGGGCAGGATGCCATTGGCCCTCTTGGCTGCCTGGGCACACTGCAGGCTCATGTTCAGCCTACCATCGATCAGTACCCCCAGGTCCCTCTCTACCTGGCCACTCTCCAGCCACTCTGTCCCCAGCCTGTAGCACTGCATGGGGTTGCTGTGGCCAATGTGCAGAACCTAGCACTTGGATGTGTTAAATCTCATGCCCTTGGACTCTGCCCATCTGTCCAGCCTGTCGAGGTCCCTCTGCAAAACCTCTCTACCCTCCAGCAGATCAACTCCTGCCCCCAGCTTGGTGTCGTCTGCAAATTTTTGCCATGGTTTAGTTGTTTGGGTGGGTTGGATTGGTTGATGGGTTGGACGTGATGATCTTGAAGGTCTCTTTCAACCTGGTGTATTGTATTGTAATGCCCTTTCCCATGGAACAAATTTACTAATGATGGACTCAACGCCTTTGTTCAGATCATCAATAAAGATGTTGAAGAGCATTGGGCCCAGCACTGATCCTTGGGGCACACCACTAGTGACAGGCCGCCAGCTGGATGTGGCACCATTCACCACCACTCTCTGGGCTCGGCCTTCCAGCCAGTTCTTAACCCAATGCAGCGTGCTCCTGTCCAAGCCATGGGCTGATAGCTTGGCCGGGAGTTTGCTGTGGGGACAGTGTCAAAGGCCTTGCTGAAGTCCAGGTAGACCACATCCACAGCCTTCCCCACATCCGCCAGGCAGTCGCCTGATCATAGCAGGAGATCAGGTTGGTCAGGCAGGACCTGCCCTTCCTAAATCCATGCTGGCTGGGCCTTACCCCTTGGCCATCCTGTTCTCTCACTGAGTACTTTGAAAGGCATCTCCAAAGCCCAAGCATCCACAAGTCATCTGTTTTCTGAGATTCCTGTTTGGTTGAATCCAGCAATGAATAGAGCCCTAATTAAAAATACCAGAGGGCATGTCTGGCCAACTCTGTGAAGAAAGCTCAACAGAACAGACGGAGGCCATGTCTCTGCTGGAATGAGAGTTGTGCTTTATGGGGGATGGCTAATCCCAACACTTTACTCCTCAAGCCTGGCCAGGTGATCTGTGAGATTATTTTCAGAAAAAAACTCTCTGGCAACTTTCACATTACTTGTGATTTCTGGGTCTCATTTTTATCTTTATGATTAAAGGCCACTTTCTCCAGTCTGGAGATGAAAAGGCTCCAGGGAGGTCTTTCAATTCTTAAAGAAAGAGCTGATAGGAAAGCCAGCAAGGGACTATTTATCAAGGAATGTACTGATAGGATGAGGGGTAAGGGTTTTAAAATGACAGAAATATCTATATCTAATAGGTGTAATTTAGATTAAAGGAAGAAACTCTTCATTGTGATGTTGGTGAGACACAGAAACCGGTTGCCCAGAGAAGTTGTGGATGACTCTTCAGTGGAAGTGTTCAAGGCCAGGTTGGATAGGGCTTTGAGCAATGTGGTCCAGTGGAAGGTGTCCCTGCCCATGGCAGGGGGTTGGAACTAGATGATCTTTAAGGTCCCTTCCAACCCAAAGTATGCTGTAAGTCTATATTATGTCCTGCATATGACAATAAAGATGCAGTTTTAGGGTTTGGGTTTTACCTTTACTTCAACTTCCTAACTGACCTGCATGCCTGGCTATGGGTCATGCAAGGTATCACAGTATTACTAAGGTTGGAAGAGACCTCGAAGATCGAGTCCAACCTGTAACCACAAACCTCACGACTAGACCATGGCACCAAGTGCCTCATCCAGTCCCCTCTCAAATGCCTCCAGGGACGGCAACTCAACCACCTCCCGGGCAGCACATTCCAATGACGAATCACTCTCTCGGTGAAGAACTTTCTCCTCACCTCCAGCCTAAACTTCCCCTGGTGCAGCTTGAGACTGTGTCCCCTTGTTCTGGTGCTGGTTGCTAGGGAGAAGAGGCCAACCCCTTCCTGGCTACAACCACCTTTCAGGTAGTTGTAGAGAGCAATGAGGTCGTCCCTGAACCTCCTCTTCTCCATGATAAACAACCCCAGGTGACCCATAGAAGGTGAAAAGCCTTTTTCAGCAGCTTCTTGAAACACTGAAACACAACTGATTGAAATCCTTTCTCTCTATTCATCATTTGAATATTATTTGGTTTTGGTTGGTGGTGGTTGTTTTGTTTTGGGATTTATGGTTTGTTTGTTTTGCTCTGGTTTTGCTTTTGTTTTGTTTTCCTGTTTAAAAAATACCTCATATCCAGAGAGTTCACAGCTCTCAAACTGTCAGTACTTTTTGGGACGTTTTCTAGTGCTTGATAGTCTAAGTTCTCCCCTCAGGAACTGAAACCACTCACTTGAGCTCTGTGGCATGGCTGTTTTCTAACTGACTTGATCAGCTTTTACAGTTACTACATTTCCTGCCTGACAAAAAGAGAGTTGTATTGTATCTCTGGGCTCTAGATTTACTTCTCCAAGGCCATTCACTCGCAGAAGCCCAGACTAACTCCCAGAATTCAAGGAGGAGGTATCAATGTGTGCTTGTAAGCATTTATTTTCCCCAGTAGTGTCTAGTGCAATTTATGGAGAGATATGAAATGCTTTGATCTACTATGAAAGGTTCTTAAATGCATGGTATTGAAGCATAAGGTTCAGCAACCCTGACCCTTTGTGGCATCAAGGAAGGCACATGGCATTTATGGTGCCACTGCTCCAGCTGCACACGTCTGACCTGTGGCTTGGGTAGGTCACATCCTGGGAGAGCAGAGCAGTATGATATGGTCTTCTGACAAGCCATTAACAAGGCTAAAGTTGGATTTGGGTGCCCATACTTGGAAAAATGCCACTCCTTGTGGTGAAATCATTGTGGAGCGATCTGGAGCATCATTAAAAATTCACAAAATTGCAGAAACTGACACACAAATGCACATGCCCTAGGGAAAAAAAGTGATTTGCTGCATGATGTGCCTCATTGCATGACATCTGTTAGATTCACCTTCTTAAATGGTATTTTTTGCTCTACTGGCACCAAAAGCCCAGACTGAGAGGCAATTTATTTTTAAGAAAGTAAGAGCATGTAATGGATATGATGTATTTTACTCTATGCAACTGGGCTTGTTTTAAAATAAGCATTTGATGTTCAAGCTCTGAAACCTCTCAGGCAATTAATGCATCTGATACACACATGCATGATCTTGATTTGACATGTTAAAATGTTACTCTGTGAAACTGGTTCAGACAGAATGACATGATTTATTTTTAAATGGGGCTAGACACTGCAGCGTTGCTTTATTTTTGCTCCCCCCCCCCCCCGAGCTGATCATCATTCACCATCAAGGCCAATGGCATCCTGGCCTGTATCAGGAACAGTGTGGCTAGCAGGAGCAGGGAGGTCATTCTGCCCCTGTACTCTGCACTGGTTAGGCCACACCTTGAGTCCTGTGTCCAGTTCTGGGTCCCTCAGTTTAGGAAAGATGTTGAGTTGCTGGAATGTGTCCAGAGAAGGGCAACAAAGCTGGTGAGGGGTTTGGAGCACAAGCCCTATGAGGAGAGGCTGAGGGAGTTGGGGTTGCTTAGCCTGGAGAAGAGGAGGCTCAGGGGAGACCTTATTGCTCTCTACAACTACCTGAAGGGAGGTTGTAGCCAGGTGGGGGCTGGTCTCTTCTCCCAGGCAACCAGCACCAGAACAAGAGGGCACAGTCTCAAGCTGCACCAGGGGAGGTTTAGGCTGGAGGTTAGGAAGAAATTCTACACAGAGAGAGTGATTCCCTATCGGAATGGGCTGCCTGGGGAGGTGGTGGAGTCACCATCACTGGAGGTTTTTAGGAAGAGACTAGATAGGGTGCTTGGTGCCATGGTTTAGTTGATTAGATAGTTTTGGATGTTAGGTTGGACTCAATGTTGAGATCATGGAATCCAACCTGATCAAGCCTAGTCTACTCTATTCTATTCTATCTTTTCTTTCCCTCCCAATACATCTCTCCCTGCCAATTTCTGAGCAGACATTTCTTCTGAAGATCTGTTTTGCTTTTTGCTTTGCAAAGTCAAGTCAATAACCTCAACAACGAGTGTTGGGGCCAGAGACCTACCCTTTTATCCCTTTCTCTCTGTCATGTCAGCATTGTAGCTAAAGATAACCTGCACTGCTGTTAATCCAGCAGGGAAGGGGTATGAGTTAAAAAGGTTGTTTGGTATGAGTTAAGAAAGGTCGTTTGCTATGGTTTATCCCCACATTTACAGATGCATTGTGACTGCTTTTTACTGATGTCTTTCCATCCCCCACCTCCTCCCCTCTCCCCCAGTGTGTTTTTTTTTTTTTGGTTTCAGAATGAATTATTTTAAATGTATTATTTATGACTTGGTAATTGAAACCTGGCTTCAGCATGTGTATGACTGAGGGTCTGGTAGGGCTCTTCGAGGTGGTGGAGGAAGGTTAATGAGCAGTAGCACAGTCCACTGGTGTTTGCTCTCAGAATGGAAAATATATAGGAAAGAGGAGCAGTTCAGCGACCCTGAGTGACCATTTCTGTGGTGCAAATGGCTTTTGTGGGTAATGCATCTCTTCTGTGCACAATAGACAAGGGGCTCTCTGGGTCACAGACACAGCTTTTCCACTGATGTGTCTCCATGAAGCCCTTCTCTTTGAGAAAGGCTTGCACTTAACATTTCCACCAGTAAGAGTGTGTGACCATTTTAGGCTGTGCCTTTAAGAAAGGGACAGTTGCTGGAACACTCTGGCTGAATGTTTTGGTTAAATAATTGAAAACAAAGATATTCTAAATTAATTTCATTGGTAGATTGGTAGAATGCAATTTTAAGTTTTAGTTCTGTTTGAATTTCAGTTCAGTTCTGCCTGTTCCAGTCTCTCTGTTTTCAGCCTCTCTGAGCAACAGCTGTGCTGGACAGAGTTGACCTTGAAGGCGCTAACAGATCAGAAACTAATTCTTGCATATGCTTTGAGCTAACAGAATTTCCTCCTTAATAATTACCTTTTCTCTCTCTAACCCCTTTTTGGGAAAAAAAGGGAGGTAGGGGAGGTTGGGGGTACAGCTGGGGGGAACCCTTCTGGCTGGAGGAGGGAAAGGTCTTTTCTGAGTTACATTCTTTGCTGTATATTTCTGTATATATTGTAAATACTGTATATTGTGTATATATTCATTGCATCTCATCCTGCTTGTAAATACAGCTTGTCCATTTTGCTCCTCTGACTGAGTTAGCCGTGGTTTCTTTGTGTGTGTGTGTGGGGAGAACTTTCTCTCATCACCGCAGAGTGACAGATATTAACAACTTCTTCTAGCTGAATGCAAGCATACAGCCTGGTGGGTCTTGTGCATACTGAGACATGTTGCATTTTGCTTAATAAAGGGCTCTGCTGTGAACAGAAGCCACTCACAGTGCCAAACAGATGTGTGCCTTCTCTGCAGCACTTGCAGATTGAGCAAATCTCCTTAGCCAGGGTATAAGCAAATAAGCGATTACTCCTGGTATTGGCAGGCAAATATCAACCTGGGGAAGTGATGTTCTTACCTTCTGCACCCCATCAATCACTACCTGGGAAACAGCTTTTAGACAAATTGCTGAGTGTTGAAGCATTTCAGGGTGCAAGGAAGCATCTCAGCCCAGAGATGTGCAGTCAAGAATGTAAATCTCATATACCTGGTAGCCGCATGACATCTTTATTTTTATTGGCAAGAGAAGCAGTATACACATCGACATTGCAGTCTCTTAGCTCGTTAAAAATATCTCAATAAATAAAACAAATAAGCAACATATACACTGGAACAGAAAATGAAAATAAAAAAGGGGAAGGGAGTGAGCGGTAGTAAATCATGGAGCAATAAGGAAAAGGTGGTAGAGTGTGGAGGGCAGTCTGTAATCCAGGCTGTACTTGAAACTAATCATGCAAAGGAGCTGAGGACATGGTGGGCTTTGGTTTTGGTTTTGTTTTTTTTTTTTTTTTTTTTTCTTCTGAGAGCCTTGGTCCAGTTTTGACATTGCTGTACAAGAAATCAGATTCTGAATTTTTAAAACACAGACAAAAAAAAAAAAAACCCAACCTAAACCAAAACAACCCCAAACAAAGAAACCCAGCACAAAATCCAAACCAACTAAAAAACAACCAAAACGACAACAAAACAACAAACCAAACCAAAAGAATACAGCTACAGGGAAGTAAAATTGAACCCAAAGATTTCTCACAAATGTATTCCTGAATTAAAAAAAAAAAAAAAAAACCCAAACAAACAAAAAGATTAAAAAAAAATAAAGAAGTAAAAACCAAACGCACAGATGGACACACACAAAATCCAGCAACAATGAACAACCAGGAACGTTGCTTCTCTTTTTCTCTTTGGTCAGTCACTTGGGGAGAGACGTTGCAAAGCTTCAGACTGTTAGCTTTGGTGCTGCTTTCTGCTCAGTCTAAGAGCTCCGCAAGAGTTCAGAGTGAGGGAGGTCAAGAGGGGTTTTTGGACCAGTTTACTTGAGGTTGTTAAGGTTTCAGAAGCTACAAACTTGGATACATCCCAATTCCACTTCAGTTGCAGACTCTGGACAGTCTGGAGAGAAGGGGAAAACAAAGTAAGAAAAGAAAAATAAATACACCATGTACAAGACATCTTTCTGAGATATGTTGGTAAATTCTTTGCCCCTACAAATCAAGGCTGTGGTTTGTGAACATCTGTAACCACATGTTGAGACCTGTCCCTGGTCCCAGCAGCATGGGAGCACATGGTTAATCGCTGGGTGAGGTCCAGAGTATACCCTGAGTCCTTTCAACAGGTGAAATGGGAAGAGCAGATGCTCAGGTACCTGAGATGGGCGTTAGAAACCCAACCCACAGTGACTCTCAGCTCCTCCTGCTGGAAATCAGTATGTTTTCTTTCCATCCTAGGGTGAAACATTTATGTGATATCTAAGCATATCCAAAATCAACAACAAAAAATATTTAACCTAAACTTACCAATTCTTTTGACTTTGGGGTGTACAGCCTAAGTTCAGAGTCTGTTAATGTCACAGCCTTTTTCGTGTGTTGTACTGCCTATGGTAAATCCATAGGCAGAAGCAATGACTATAAGCTGAGAGTAGCACCTCCATCTCTAAGAGATATTGTATTAAACCCCTGTTCACCACATGATTCCTGGTGACCCATCCCTATGTATCATCTCTCCTCTGCCCCCATTCATCAGGATGTGAGAAGATGTAGCAACATATCAGGGAGACTCATTACCTGTAAGTTTTGCTCTGATTTGCAACAACCTGCTGCTGCTCAGCTGTGGGCTGGTGGGACAAACTCTGTGCCCCAGTAGTGCCCATGGGAGATCCCATCTAACTTGAGGGAGGAATGGCAAGATGCTGTTTCTGCCTTCAGAAAGCCACCTCAGCTCATATATCAAAAAGCAGATATAATTATTTCCTCCCACTAAGGAAAGCTTCCATTTAGCTTATTTCCTTTCCTTTCCTCCTCGAAGTTATTAATTATCTAATTACAACCACATTCTGCAGACCAGTCTGGGACTTGACAGGCTGCCCAGGACCACTTAGGAAAGCTTAACTGCTTGGAGTGTGTGAGCAGAGGTAGGTTGTGTCTGTGCACATCTGACACAAAGCTGGCCCTTTCCTAATGCTGGCATTGCCAGGGAGGGACTCAGGAAAGGAAAAGAAAATACAGAGAAGAGGAAGATACCACAGGATGATTTTCTGATGATCTTTTTTCTTCAAATTATTTTTTCCAGCAACTAGAAGCAGTGGAGCATGCTTGCCACCAGCTACACGAAGTATCACTGTGCCCTGGACTTCTCTGAACCTGGCTGCTGTGTGGAACCAGATAGAAAGGTGAACCAGACAGAACCAGACAGAAAACAATACCAAGATGATCTTGTACCACAGAGTTTTCAAATTCTACCCAAGCCTGCAGAGGTCAGCCACAAAGATGTTCTTAGAGCAAAGCTAGTGGTTTCAAGCCACTGTCTTTAACCCCAGCTGAGACACCCTGCTCTGGCTGCTGTTGCAGTGTGGGATCTCTTTTCTGCTGGTCCTTTCTGGTTTCCTGCAGCTCTTTTGGCTCTGACCAGCTAGAAAAAATTAGGAATTACACAGCAGCTCAGGGTGTTTTGGTTTCCCATTTACTGTGGGGTGAAGGAGCTCAGTCTGCTCTGTGGCCAGCAGTACTGCTGTTCCCCAGCGATCTGGTATGGCACTGACAGATCTCTTCCTGTGCTTCCAGTGCTTCACCTATGATTTCCCATCCCAGACAGGGCACTGAGACCCATGGTCATGGTGGGCAGATGTAGCTGCACTGGGTGATCTGGTAGGTTGTTTCCACTGCTGCATGCTAAAGCAGCCTGTGTCAGCTGATGCAGTAGTATTATGACCAGACACATAGGTCTGGTCATAACACTGCTATTCCTGGCCGTAAAAGGGCTGTTCTTTCCATCTTGACATGTGCTTCCAGTTCATATTGTGTAACTGGTCGTTCTTACTACATATTCTGCATAATACCCACATTAAATCTGCTCATTAACAGAGCCAATTTGCCAGTACAGAGAAAGAAAGAAAGAAGTGCACAAGATGAGAAACCTCCTCTATATGACCTATTGTTTCAATGTCTTCCTTTCTGGGCCCTTAGGATGTTGGATATTGACTGCTTTTGAAAAAATCTGTCTCTAAGTAGCAATTTTGCAGACATAAATGGTAGTGGAAGGAGGTAGGTATCTGCTTCTTGCATGAGACACCCACTTTAGTGATGGGATGTGTGGAAACATGTCTACTACAGGAAGAGATGTGATGAGATGTGTGATGTCTGCCTGCACCCAACCTATTCCTCCTCAGTTACCTGCACCAGGTCACTCCAGTGCAGTAATACTGTGCTAAAAACCCGATGGCATCCCACACGAAGCTTAACAAGGTGAACGGACTGCAGTGGCTTCTTTGTTTGCTTAAAAGAATGCTAGGCGTAGCAGAGAAATTATACCCTGAATCAGGCTTATGATCTTCATCTCAGAAACCTAGTCCTTGCTTGCTGTAGTTTGAGACTTGCAGAGGGAAGGAATATCAGCTCATGGCTGAGGAAGAAGAAGGAAACTCCTGAAGCCTACATGCTGGTCTTTCCTCTTCTCCTACCCAGTGATGCCACACCACTGCAGACAGACCTTCCATGGTGGCTGCCTCTTGTTGCCCCTTGTTTCTGGAAAGCCCACCATGAAGTGCCCCAGTAAACCCAGTGCCTTATGCCTGGGTTCCCAGAAGGGCTGGCTCTGATTGCCCAACTTCTCAATGACCAAAAGAGGAAGCGTGGCCCCATTTGCCTTCGGGAGCTATAAAATGAGTCAAAGGGGCCCTTCTGGCTCCATCCCCTCTTAAATTATAGAAGGTTTTTCTTAATGATTTTGTGCTTTAATGGACCTTCCCAAGGTCATGCTTCATGTTTATGATCCTTTAATCCCGGAGGGGCTCAGCAAGGTGTTCATCAAAGCCTCCCAAGGCACTCAGATGGCAGCTACTCCTGTGGCACTTCCCAGCTCCACTCCTGTGAGCCAGGCCCGCAGACATTTCCTAATGTGCTCCAGCAGGAATGGCTACAGGTTTCCTATGGCAGCTGAATGATGAGGTATGGAGATGTGGGACTTAATGCAGCTGCAAATCCCACAGTGGGTTATATAGGGAGGGGGCAGAATTTCTTCCTGGCACCAAAATGATGAGGTAGCACAGAAGGACCTTGCACACCTTAGTTTTAATACCAGTTCATGCACAGGTTTGTTGTTTAATTGCTTTCCCTGCATGTGCCTCAGTTTCTCTGGTTGGGAAATTGCAGTACATCCCTCCCTCTCTCAGAGCATGTGAGATTCAATCAGCTGCTTCTCACAAAGCTGGTAAAGGGTCTAGAGAACAAGTCTTATGAGGACCAGCTGAGGGAACTGGGATTGTTTAGTCTGGAGAAGAGGAGGCTGAGGGGAGACCTCATTGCTCTTTACAGCTACCTGAAAGGAGGTTCCAGTGAGGTGGGGGGGTCTGTTGAATGACCATGGTGGTGTTAGGTGCTTGGACTTGATGATCTTAGAGGTCTTTTCCAACTGAAACAATTCTATGATCCTGTAAGGCACCACTTGTGATTCTCCAAGGTATAGACAAACAGCATAATGCCACACTAGAACAACGTTATAATACTGTACTATATTATAACAATATTGTAGCAATATTGTGATACTGTACTATAACAATGTGCGATTATAGTGTCTGGAAGGAAAGACAATACATGGTGAAGCTTTCTGCTGAGCACAGTTTCCAAACATTTCTCTTTACCCTGTAGCTTATAACGCTGAATATAATTGTTGTGCGCTGCTGTGATGCTTACTCAAAGCAGTTTCCCTTGTGCAGTGAATTGAGGGCTTGTAGCTCCAATTCTCCTTGCTTTTGAAGAGTTTCCCAGCTCCATATGAATCATTCCCCAGCCCAGAATGGGGACTGCAAGAACTGAGAACTGCTGCACTGATGTTAAGGTGACAAGACCATATCCCTGGTTGCAGGAAATTTTCAAACATAACCATGACCAAGAGTGTAAATGAAGTAAGCAATGTAGCCTGGAGAAGAGGAGGCTCGGGGAGACCTTATTGCTCTCTACAACTACCTGAAGGGAAGTTGTAGTCAGGTGAGGGCTGGTCTCCCAGGCAACCAGTACCAGAAAAAGAGGAAGCAGTCTCAAGCTGCACCAGGGAGGTTTAGGCTGGATGTTAGGAAGAAGCTCTTCATAGAAAGAGTGATTTGCCATTGGAATGGGCTGCCCAGGGAGGTGGTGGAGTCACCATCACTGGAGGTGTTTAGGAAGAGACTGGATGGGGTACCTGGTGCCATGGTTTAGTTGATTAGGTAGTGTTGGGTGATAGGTGGACTCTATGATCTCAAAGATCTTTTCCAACCTGGTCTGGTCTGGTCTATTCTGTTCTGTTCTAAAAGGCCATGCTGGATGGGGCTTTGAGCAACCTGGACTAGTGGAAGGTGTCCCTGCCCGTGGTAGGGGGTTGGAATTAAGTGAATCTTTTTAAGGTCATTTTTCAAGTCAAACCTTTCTATGAACCTATGGAAACTGGTTTTGAGATTGTCTGTCTGCTGGGTGTGGGTTTTGGTATGGTTTTCTGTGTGTTTTGGGTTTTTTGGGGTTTTGTTGGTTGGCTGTGGTTGGTTGGTTTGGTTTTGTTTTGGGTTTGATTTTTTTTTAATTTTTTTTTTTTTCCAACTTCCTTTAAAGTTGAGAATGTAAAAAAATTGTTCTGTCCCCAGAGCCCATCCTCTTTCTCTCCATATGGTGCTTCAGCTTGACAAAATCCCTACCAGAAAGGTACTGGCCTACCTTCTTGCTTTGTGTTTGGGGCTGAAGATGAGGTCAGGCAGTGAGTGGGGGACTGAGGGGTCCCAGAATCAGTGCAGTGCAGCACACACCAACTACTTGCCCCACATCAGCTGGTTCTGATTTTGGTAGTCGCTGAGAAGTTCATAGACTGCTTCCTCCCTCTCTTCCCCTTCAGCTTAAGGAAGTAAAACACAATGTGGGTTAAAGCCAAGACCCCAGCCCCACTCAGTGGGTCGTTACAGGGCATATTGCCTATGGGATGTTGATGCTGCCTTCAGGCACCTCTGGAGTGGATGTGGTTTCTGACCAAGCATCCTTGCTGAAGGGGGTTTGAGCTGTAATAACAAATTTCTCATGTGTGACACCAGCAAGCATGTTCCCCATCAGCCCCATGTGTGGCTGCCCCAGCAGTCCCTGCTAGCTTCTTCACAGGCCCACTTTGTCCCAGCAGCTCTCCTGCTGTGGCACTATCTCTGCCACTGTGTTTTACCTTCTAAGTGGTTCTCTCCAGGCTGAGCCTGATCTTTAAGCACCCCCACAACATTTATTTTAATGGGCTGTTAACTTCAAGCATTTCTCCTTTTTTTCAATCTATGGAAGTCTGGAGCAGAGAACAGCATTGCTGAGACAGAATGATGAGCAGTGAGGCTGCCTGGGATGAGGAGGTAGGACACAAGGAGAGAAGGCAGCACAGCTGGGCATGGGTGACTAAAAGCTCTGTGATGATCCTCCCTGGGAAACAAACATGCACTGAGGAAGCAAATGTTAAACAAATCCATGAGGAAGTACAGAACAAATTCAGCTGGAGACCACCATCACCACTGCCTCAAAACATTCTCCAAAGTGAGAATAACCAGAAAGGTTTAATACAGGAAGACACACAGCAAGAGCCTGCTTGGGCTATCACTAGTCCTTGTCCATGCTGTTAATTAAGGCTTTACTCTGCTAGGTACTGCACAACAGTAAAATATTACAGGTATGCTGCAAGGCGAATTGGGAAGGAGAAGCAGGAGTCGGATCTGCTTGTACATAATGTCTGAAGAAGACAGGGCAGAGCAAGTATGTCAACCAGTGACTTCTCTGACTGTTGCCCAAATGTCTACCTCCATGGCTGGAGAGCCTGTTGTCTGGATTTATCATAAGGAGGAAAATGTCACCTAGACGACGGGAATACTCCAACTATGAGGTTCAAGCAACGCTGGGTTGCGAGACAAAGCAGACGCTCCCGTTCGAGAGCGTCAATAAAATGTTTCAGTCAGTGCTAAGTAGCAGCTGCCCCTAATAACTTTTCAGAATGAATACGTGTTGGGTTGTGGCATGATGTCAGAGCCCCGGTATGCCCGCCCGCCGCACCAGCGCTGCGTGCCTCCTGCCCCGCGGGCACGGGGGCTGGGGAGAACAACAGCGAACAATGCAGAGCGTGACTTCGGGGCGCACGTGTCAGCCCCCCGCCTCCAGAGGGACAGAGGGGCCGGTGGGAGTTTCTGAAATGCCAAAGCAAGCGGCTCCAGAAATCGGGTTGTTCTCTTTGAGATTAGGAAATGCCGAGCTGGAGGGAAGGATCAGTCTCGGGTTCTTGACTCTTGGGCCAGAAAGTCTGACTCACCTGGCTACTGGGACAGTGGGCTGGATGCAACCTCTGGCAGCTGAATATCCTGCAATCATCCTATGCTCTTCTTTCCTCACCTCTGGGACACAACTCAGTGCTAGATTTATCAGACAAAGGGGCTGCCATTAAGATCTGTGTGGCAGCTTGAAGTACAGAGGTCTGACTATGAGCCAGCAGTGTGCCCAGGTGGCCAAGAAGACCAATGGCATACTGGCCAGTATCAGGAATAGCCTGGTCAGCAGGAGCAGGGAAGTGGCACTGGTTAGGCCACACCTTGAGTACTATGTCCAGTTCTGGGCCCCTCAGTTTAGGAAGGATGTTGAGTTGCTGGAATGTGTCCAGAGAAGGGCAACAAAGCTGGTGAGGGGTTTTGAACACAAGCGTTATGTGGAGCGGCTGAGGGAGCTGGGGTTTAACCTGGAGAAGAGGAGGCTCAGAGGAGACCTTATTGCTGTCTACAACTACCTGAAGGGCAGTTGTAGCCAGGTGGGGGTTGGTCTCTTCTCCCAGTCATCCTGTGACAGAACAAGAGGACAGTCTCAACCTGCTCAAGGGGAGGTTTAGGGTGGATGTTGAGAAGAAATTCTTCACAGAAAGAGTGATTTGCCATTGGAATGGGCTGCCCAGGGAGGTGGTGAAGTCACCATCACTGGAAGTGTTTAAAAAGAGACAGGATGAGGCACTTAGTGCCATGGTTTAGGTGATTAGATGGTGTTGGGTGATAGGTTTGACTCCATGATCTCAAAGGTCTTTTCCAACCTGGTTTATTCTGTACATCCCATGCCCTTCTTATGAGATGCCCAGGAGAATCATACTGGGGATGTAGAAGCCACTTATTCTAGTGGAGATTATCATCATCTTCATGGGCAGTGTTTTTACATGAGGTCCTCACTGCCAAATGTCTCCAATTCAGCCCTTAACCTTGCTCCATCCTGAGCTTGGTAAACTCCCAGCTGTCCTGGGAATGACTGCTTTAAAAAAGCATATGGCAAGTTATCAGTCACAGCACTTGTGGTCAGGTTTGAACACTTTGCCTTCCAGCATCCCATGTTTTTTTATCTGCTCAAAGCCTTCTGAAACTTATGCTGCTTAAGCTGAAAATTTTCCATGCCCAACGGTAATTCCTCTTTCTTGTCACTGTTTTTGTTTTCTGGAGCCTGGGCAAAAATGGTCCAGCTGTTTCGGAGCATGGGGAGAGTGGAAAACAGCCATGTTCCAAAGATCCTGGAGGCTTCCCTGCGACTGTGTGTTGAACGTTGGGACAGCAGTGGGTGGAAAGCTGAGAGGCAGCGTGCAAATGCCTGCCTTGCAAAACAGCATCCCACCTGGACCTGGAGGAAATTAAGTTTGTTTTGACCTGATTCAGAGCCTCCTAGAATTGCCTTCCAACTATGCACAGGGTGAGTGTTTCTGTGAGCCATATGAAGCAGACCTAAGGCAGGAAGCATGGGGAGTTATTTTGGCTTGCTTTTTATCACAGCACTGTTAAACTTGCAGCCACCGTGAAGCAGCAGAGATAGGCTAGGTTGGAGGCAAAGTGCTGGCTGCCAGGAGCTGGCTTGAAGCTGGACTCATGACTAGCAGGTTGGGATGTACACGGGGAAAATGGTATTTGCTGTCGTGACTAGGTGAAATGTATTCCCAGCAGAACGCCTGGCCAGACGTTAGCACACCTTAACCCTGGGAGGTGGGATGCAACTTGCCTCTCTCCTGCCTGAAAAAGCATCTGATATCATATAAGAAGCTGAAGTTAAGGTATGTCCAATCACAGGCAGTGATGCAGCTTTGCCTCTCTCTTCTGCCATGCCCAAAACCCCCTCAAGCCCTCCTATGAGGGATCCTCTTCACCCGATGCTGTCTGCCCTCTGCCTGCTTCACCTGAAATGAGCAATTCCTCCACAGCTGAAAGTAGCCCTCTTTTTCCCTAGAGTTTGTAGAGCTTTCACTCTGTCAGTCAAAACTGGATGTCAGAAAGTGATGTCAGAGTGACATCAGAGGAATTTTCAGAGGCATTTTCAATTCTGCAATATCCGTGCTGAAATTTCTACATATAACTTGTATCAAACAAGCCAACAAACAAGCAACAAAAGCTGAAACCTGATTAAAACATGGACATTTAATCTGAATTCATCAAATCTTCAGGTGTGATTATGGAAACAGGGGTCTCTGTTCTGTTTAAGAATGGGGAGACTCTGTCTGTGTGTTTTGTCGGTGTTTATGCAGGCTTAAAGACATACTCAAACATTTTAATAGTGCATATAGTGTACAAAGAGCTACGCTCACTGCGGGTGTTGTCTGGATCTCTACCAAAGGCACATTCTCAAACTCTCATGAAGTTGTCAGCTGTCCTCAGAACCAAAACAGACAACACTGTATATTTAATTTGTGTGTGTGTGTGTCATTGTTCTGTTATTTGAATGGCATGAAAATGCAACTTCTTAGGAAAAATGCCATCTTGCTTAGCAGCAGTGGAACCTTTGCTAGCAGGTGAGCGTCTGCCCTCCCTTGTGGGAAAAGCAAGTGTGTGGCAACCCCTGAGAAGGATGGAGAGATGCATTTTGGAAACTCATTTCCACAGTTTTTAGAAAGGGTCTTCCTTCCAATTGACCACATTGCAACAGAGTGCCTGAGTGGGGAAAAGCAAGATGATGGCAGTGTGAGGCGGGGCACTAACACTTCAGTCTTGTCCTTGACCATTTCTACATTGATGCTCATGCATCTGCCTGGGAAACCAGCCCACACTGGCTCGAGCAATAGTCTATGGGGGCACTCAGCAGCAACACAATCGGAGGTGAGGCACAAAGCAGAAATCCTTTTTCTTTTTTTTTTTTTAAGGTTGTTTCACAGCATGTAAGGCTAAAAAGATGAGAATGGGGAATAAATTCACATCTTCATGGTTGCTTTCTGTCCTCCAGGGAGAGCTGATCCTTGTGCTGTGGCACAGACCCCTCCATGGGCCAGGAAGGGAGTGAGCCCAAATGTACAGCTGTCCCTCAAGCAATAGAAAAGGCAGCAGAGCCAGTCTGCAAGGCTTCAGAGGAAGCAGTAGAGAAAGGAATTCAGATAATTGTGTACATGCAGAGGGGGAGAGAGGGCCAAAATCAGATCTAATGCTGCGGGTACAGACAGACTGAAACCAGATACCCTAGCTTGTGTTTTTCTGCCTTTGCTGGTATGAACTCTTATCAACCATCCACTCTTGAAGTATCCCAGATGAAGGAAAGCCACAATTATGTGCATCTTACAGCTGGGAAGCCATTTAAAAACATATTCCTCACAGTTGTTCATTCCTGAGCCACAGGGCCCTCCCCTGCTATCACCAGAAGTACCACTCTTTGCTTAGAGGAAAGCCTCAGATCTAATTTACCCCAGGTTTTCAAACATTGGAGGATTTATCTGCCCATGGCTGGTCAGAGGGAAAACAACCTCCCTGCGTTGAGTGTCTCTCAAATTTGTTATCAGGACCTTAACTAGCTGTTTGATGGGATGTGGCATGAGAAAATGGAGATTTAAGCCTTTCCCCCTCCCTGTGAGGCTGTTTCTGTTGCTTCAGACCATCCTGTGAACTGCCAAGAAAGGTCAATGTCTTGATCACACCTCACTGTCCAGGAAAATATTCTGGTGATGAAAGATCCTAGAGGTGCCAAAACCAGAAACCAGCAGAAGAGCCTGTGCCCCTCACCCTTCCAGCCTATATCTTGTCCTTCCTGGAAGAGCAGGACAGCACATACATGAGGCTGGGGACCAGAACAGCTACCAAAACCAGATCCTTACCACAGCTGAAATGAATCTGGGATGCTAGTGTGTTTCTCATAAATAACTACCCAAGGCAGAGAGAAGTGGACTGATTCATTTTCAGCTACCAGCTTCTATTGATTGAAGTGGCTGAATAATATTGCTTTAAATCCTATTCATTTTTCTCTCACTCTGCTGCAGAAAGGCTTCATGGTGCCCATGGCCACCCATCCAAACAGACATTATCTATGGAGTAGATGTCAGGGCCTGCTGTCCTGGAAGAGCTGCCGGACCTGTAAAGTGCTTGCATCCAGTTCAACAACACCACAATGTATTTGTCACTTTGTTGTTTGTATAATTTTTCCTTTCTTTCTCTCTCTCTCTTTTTTTTTTTTAAAGTAGAAAATGGACATTTTAGAGGTGTGTGAGATCCAGTGCAGTTGACATTGGTGTGTTTACCAGAATAGCCTGTATTTAAAATTACTTTATTAATCTATAATCCTATGTATTAACATTAATCAGCAGTTAACTGACTGCTGTTGACTGTCCTATAGTTCAGCATTTTGGCATCTAGCATGCAGCTGACCTTTTTGTACTGAGGTTTTATTTAAAAGTGGATAAAAGTTTTCCCATTCCTACTGCTACAGACTTACCTATGCAAGGCTAAACTGTCTGGAGCAAAACAGGTGTCTCCAGAGCCAGAGGAGGCTCTGACCCTGAAAAACATGTTTAATAGCACTGCATGCTCTGATCTCAGTTTTTCCTTAGCTCCTGATAACCAAGCTGTTGGGCTTTCCTTGGGGCTTCAGCTCCTTTCTGCTTAGAAGAGAGAGATGCTCACCAAACATAGAAGATAAAGGTCTGGTGCAGCCCCATCTTGGACCTGTGAGATACCTGCAATCTCAGAGCTCCTCTGGGAAACCAGCACTGCCCCAAGGTGTCATGGCATGTCTCACCCATGCCCATCAATGTGAGAAAGCCAAGGTGGCCTCCACCATACTTAGAATCTTGTGGACTCAACAAATTCCTGTGGAAAAACATGCCCTTTGGGGCCCTGAAACACCTCAAGAAAGCCACATCTTTGGCTTTTTGACTTGTGGCTGATTGCCCTAGCCCAGATAAAATCAGTCACTGGGGCCTCACCAAAGGGAGGGAAAGTGAAAGCCCTGCCAGGAAGCCTCTCTGCAGCAACCTCTGGGCATTTAGTAGTGTTTGCTCCAAGGTGCTGTGTCCCTCCTTTGCCAGAAAATTAAAGAAAAGGGGAAAAAAGCCTTAAACAGGAAAGAGCCTCCCCAAAGAAACATTTCCCCCAGCCCTGCACTCCTCCACAGCCTGAGCACTGGCCTCTGTGGAGCAGTGGGGTTTGTCACAGCTGGAGGAGGAGGTAGGTTTGTGGGAGCCCCTTGTTAAAATCTTGGCAAAACATCACTGAAAGCACGGCTAGAAATTGCCGAGAGGCGGAAGCTGCTAATGAGCAGTTGGAGCAGGAAAAAGCAGAGCTGCTTCGATGTTTGAAAAGACCATCTAAGCTCTGTCTGGCTCTGCCCTGATGCCTCGTGGGTGGCTCAGCAGAACAAGTGCTAGGAGACACCACCAGCGTCTCCTGGCCTATGAAAGGGCAAATGGCCAGGGAAAGCCAGTGGCTGGAGGCAAAGGATAGGAGGGAACTGGTAACCATCAGCCCTTCTGGCTAATGAAGCATCAGAGAAAACCTGTAAGTGTTTCCTTGGTCTCATCTCTCCTCCCAAAAGGCACATGCCTTTTGCACAAGAAAGGTATGGAATAAAGAAGCAAGGACAGGTTAAAAAGGCAGATAATGAGATGTTCTTGGGTAGCTTAAGGGAAATAGATGGGAACGGGGTGAAGCAACACAGGTGTGTCCTTAAAGAGTGGCTCAGAAGTTGATGAGGCTCATGCTGAGGCTAAGGGCAGTCATTTCACGTCTTCCTGTGCCTCGTTAGCGCCCCCATCCTCCAGCCGCTGTGCTACTCAGATCATTATTGGCTCCAGCTGCCAGACCACAAGAAATTCTGGGCAGTCAGTTGGTTCTTCCTGCCCTGAAACGCACACCCGAAGCAGGGCCAGAGTGATGGAAGTATGTGATGCAGCACTCAGGTAAGGAGGACAAAGCTGTTATGGGTGGGCCACGCACTTCTGCTGAGACATTCCCAGGAAAAGCTATGTGTGAATCCCACCTTCCACAAGCACAGCTTACAAGCTAAGGCTTAGCTTATTTTAGGAAATTGTTACATGACCTGTTACAGTTTAATGACTTGTGCCATTGGTGGGGCTATGAAGACCAACTACAATGATCATGTTATTTGTGCCAAGGTATATGGAAAGTAAAATATATTGGTACTTAAGACAAATGTGTTCTTGTAGGCTTATTGACACTATCAGGGAGGAAAATATCAATAGGAATATGGCTCTTGTTTCTCCCAGAAATATCAGAGAGTATTGGACAAAGGGAATCCTTTTCTCCTCCCTCCTGTGTTCTTGCCAAAATAATGCAAATTCTAGGAAAAAACACCTTCTCTAAAAATAAATGCATACATCTGCAGCTTTATTCTTTTTCCAGGGGAACTCTCTTGGTCTGACTTGCTTATCTGGCAGTTTCCCTGCTCTTCTTACTGTTCCCATGTGCAGCAAATATTCAGCTGCATCTTGCAGACCTCATGAATGGCGGCATCTCTGTGGGAAGGAATAAGCATTGTTCTCTGGCTCCAGGACTGGGCCTGGGTATTAGAATCATAGAATTGTTAGGGTTGGAAGGGACTTCAAGGATCATCTAGTTCCAACCCCCCTGCCAAGGGCAGGGACTCCTTACACTAGATCAGGCTGCCCAGAGCCATATCCAGTGCGATTTAAAAAACCTCCAGGGATGGGGCTTCTACCGGTGTCTCACCACTCTCATGAGGAATAACTTCTTCCTAATATCCAATATGAATCTTCTACCCATTTCTATTTTTTTTCCATTCCCCCTAGTCCTATCACTACCTAACACCCTAAAAAGTCCCTCCCCAGCCTTCTTGTAGGCCCCCTTCAGATACTGGAAGGCCACAATTAGGTCTCCTTGGAGCCTTCTCTTCTCCAGACTGGACAGCCCCAACTCCCTCAGTCTGTCCTCATAGGAGAGGTGCTCCAGCCCTCTGGTCATCCTTGTGGCCCTTCTCTGGACACCTTCCAGCACCTCCAGATCCTTTCTCTAATAGGGGCTCCAGAACTGGATGCAGTACTCCAGGTGGGTTCTCACCAGAATGGAGTAGAGGAGAGAATCCCCTCCCTAGACCTGCTGGCTATGCTTCTCTTGATGCAGCCCACGATGTGATTGGCTTACTGGGCTGCAAGTGCACGCTGGTGGCTCATGTTGAGCTGGCCTGTATCAGGAATAGTGTGGCCAGCAGGAGCAAGGAGGTCATTCTGCCCCTGTACTCAGCACTGGTTAGGCCACACCTTGAGTACTGTGTCCAGTTCTGGGCTCCTCAGTTTAGGAAAGATGTTGAGTTGCTGGAATGTGTCTAGAAAAGGGCAACAAAGCTGGTGAGGGGTTTAGAGCACAAGCCCTATGAGGAGAGGCTGAGGGAGCTGGGGTTGCTTAGCCTGGAGAAGAGGAGGCTCAGAGGAGACCTTATTGCTGCCTACAACTACTTGAAGGGAGGTTGTAGCCAGGTAGAGGGTGGTCTGAGAATTTTAAATTCTATTGCTTCATGGTCACTGCAGCTAAGGTTATCCCTGAGTCTCACACTGGTGACCAGCCTTTCTCCATTGGTGAGAACAAGGTCTAGTGTAGCACCTTTTCTCACTGGGTCCTCTACCATTTGGAGGAGGAAGCTGTCATCTATACATTCCAGGAACATCCTAGGATGTCAGGGTGGTTGAAATCCCCCATGAGGACCAGGACCTGTGAACATGAAGCCACTTCTCTTTGCCTGTGGAGTGCCTTATCTACTTGGTTCTACTGGCCAGGTGGCCTGTAGCAGACTCCTACGGTAATGTCACCTTCCCCTGTCTTCCTCTTGATCTTCACCCATATGGTCTCAAACAGCTCATCATCCTTGCCCTGGTGGAGCTCCACTGGTTCCAGATGGTCACTGATATAGAGAGCAACACCTCCTCCTTCCCTACCCTGCCTGTCCTTCCTAAAGATCTTGTACCCATCTATCCCTATGTTCCAGTCATGGGAATCATCCCACCAAGTTCCAGTGATAGCTACTATGTCATAGCATCCTAGCAGCGCAGTGGCCCTCAATTCATCCTGTTTGTTGCCAAGCTGCGTGCATTTGCATAGAGGCACTTCAGCTGGGCTGGCTATGCCACTCTCTTAGATGAATCACTCTTGATTCCCTTGGGGTGTCCCAGTGCTTTGTCCTTGTCTTGCCTCAGGGCAACAATTGGAGAGCCCTTGCTAGCATCCATCCCTCTGCCTCTGTGAGCTGCCCCAAAGTTTGTTGCAGGCAAGCATGAAATTAACAACCCCTTCTCCCTTCGAGTCTAGTTTAAAGCCCTAGCAATGAGCCCTGCCAACTTCTGCCTCTAGAATCCTTTTGCCCCTCTGGGACAGGTACATCCCATTGGTGGCTGGCAGCTCTGGTGCCTTGTAAACTGAGCTGTGATCATAAAATCCAAACCCCTGTCGATGATACCAGTCCTGGAGCCAGGAATTGACCTCTTGGCTCTTCCTAAATGTTCCCGCATCTATCACTGATGCCAGAGGGATGGAGAAGAGTGCAACTTGAGCTCCTGATCCCTTTAGAAGTTGCCCCAAGGTCCTAAAGTCTCTTTTAATTGATTGTGAGCCTTTCACTGCTACATCATCATTGCCTACCTGAAAAACCAGCAGTGGGTAGTAGTCTGAAGGACTCGCAAGGGTGGGAAGTTTACCTATGACATAGTTTACCCGGGCACCAGGGAGACAGCAGACCTCTCGATAAAGTGGGTCCAGTCTGCATATCAGGCCCTCTGCTACCCTCAGCAGGGAGTCACCTACAACAATGACCCTTCCATTTTTCTTTTCAGGGTCAGTTTCTATGGCTGGCCTGGGGTGGGCTGGCCTTGATGGTACCTCTGGCCTTTGTGACACTTATGACCTTTGTGAGCCCCTGTCCTTGCTCGCAACCAATTCCTCCTTCAGAGCCTCATACCTGTTCTGCAAGGGCACTGTGGGTGGTATGCTTCTTAAAGAAGCACGTTTGCTCCATTTGTATAATTTCATCAGGTAGCTACCTGTTCCTGTTGACCCTGCCCATGTGAGTTACTGCAGGAAGTCTGGGGGGGCTACCTGATGAGAGGATATCAAATCCTCTGCTCCACTAAGAGTTGTCTTCTGTTCTGTATTTGTAAAGATCAGCAGCTGCCACCCTGTGCAGGATATGTTTCCTACCCACTTCCCCACTTTACTGGACCCTGTTTAGATTAGGTACTTCAGAAGCAAGTCTTGCTCCATCTGTATACATGTGGCCAGCAGGACTAGGAACTGATCATCTCTCTGTACTCATCACTGCTGAGGTTGCCCCTCAAATACTGTGCTCACTTTGGGCCCTTTGCTACAAGGACATTGAGGTGATGGAGCAAATTCAAAGAAGGGCAGTGAAACTGGTGAAGGGTCTAAAACACAGGTCTTGTGAGGAGCAGCTGAGGGAACAGAACTCGTTTAGCCTGGAGAAAAGGAGGAGCAGGGGAGACCTTTTTGTTTGCTGCAACTACCTGAAAGGTGGTTGTACTGAGGTGCGCGTCAGCCTTTTCTCCCAGGTAACAAGGTCTAGAACAAAAGTGAACAACCTTAAGATGCACCAAAGGAGATGTGGATAGAACATTAAGAAAAATTTCTTCCCTAAAAAGGTTGTCAAGAATTTGAATATGTTGCTCAGAGAAGTAGGGGAGCCATCAGTCTTGGAGGAATCTAAATGATTTGTAGATATGGTGCTGAGGGACATGGTTTAGAAGTGAGAAGAGCTGGGTTAGTGGTTGGACTTGATGATCCTAAAGATCTTTTCCAACCTAAACAATTCTATAATTCTATAACTGAGCACAGGAGGAACAGCCTCAGCCTTGTTTCATCATCGCATCACAAAGACTCTGCAATAATATTGGCTTGTACGAGTAAATGTGGATGTTAGCACCCATCCCTTATGGCTGACTCAACTGCTCAGATTAACGCTAGTGGAATTAATGACTAGAAAATTCCTGTTTTAAAAGTATCTATGATTTAAACTCCTTGCTTTAACAACCCCAAACCAACCAACCAAAAAAAACCCCAAAACCTGGGGCCACCCACTAAAAAGCTGAGAGAGTTTTCCTAAAATCAATGGCCTTTTGTGGGCTTCTGTGAAAAATCCGTGGGACAGGTACAATCGCCTTATGAACTCAGGGTGCTTTTTAATGTTCAGTACAGTCACTGACAAATAGCAGATGAAACACCTGTAGGCCAGATGTGCACAGCTGTACGTGTACTGCTGATGATCAGTCTTCAGATGACATCATGCTCCAGATGCCTGACTTCAGAAACGCTTGGAAGGCAAAGCTGGAGGGAACGAGCTGCACACTTAGGCATTTCTTTCTTCTCAACTTCTCCTCATGCAATGCCAAGCCCTTTTCTTGTCACCTTGACCTATACAATGCAACCTCAAAGCAGAGGGAAAACTCCAGCCAGCAGTTTGGGGTAAGTCACTGGCATCCTATAGCTAGGAATAACACCTCTAGAATGTGCTGGGGAGATGGGCTATGCACAGTCCACTCTGTGTTTCTGCCACCTGAGACCCAAATAACCATCAACACCCACCTTTGAACTGGTTTATCCTTGTGTTTCTCCACACTGCAACACATGGCACAGCTTTGTTGCTTTCCTACAGGCACATGTGTGTAGGTGCATGTGCAAAGGAGCTGCTGTGAGTGATTTGAATTTTCTGTGGGTTCATTCCCCACAAGAAATATGGCACTTACACCTATAACACTAGAAAGCAAGAACTTTGCCTGCCCTGAGAGAGACTTGGAGGTGACTGCTGAGAAAACACTCCGTTTTCTTTGTGTGGAGTGGGAAAGAAAGTTGGTCTTTTGCTCCATGAAGCTGTGTTTGCTCTTCAAAACTGGCAAACAGACACTGAGGCAGATTCCCTGAAGTGTGAGGGGGTTTTAATCCTCAAGTTTTCCACTTATGAATCTTTACAGAGCATCACAAAACACCCTTAATGGGAAGGAGCAGGATCCCTGTCACTGGTTTTGGCAGTGCCAGGACTCACATCCTGGGTGACATTCCCAGATGTTTGCAGGGGAAAGGGTGCTGCTTTGGCATCTTCCTCGTAGCATGAGGCAGCATTTGAAGAATGTACCCTTGCTCACCACACCCTGGTCTCTGAAGCTGGTGATCACAGTTGCTTGGCCCTGGCCCTAGCCCGGCAGCATTTCCCACAGCAGCAGGTGCAGCTTTTTGATAACCACCCAGGCTCTGAGTAACGGTGGTGATTCAGTCTATGTGTTACTAACCTCCCAGGACTTTTGGAGGGGATTGTACCAGGCCAGGTCTCCATCTGGGATTAATCAATACAACTTCATTGAAGTTGAGGGGCCAAATTCTCGCTTGGAGTAAAGCAGCTTAACTCCACCACAGTCAATAAAGCTGCCCTGATTTTATATTTTTTTTTTTAATGCAAGAATAGTCCAACTCTTTAAAATATGTGGGGTTAGAGGGTGTTGCCCTCAAGCAGAGGGAGTTACATTTTTATATGCCAGACAATCCTGCTGGGGTAAGAAGTATTTGGCATCAAGTAAGGCACTCCAGCATGCGCTGGAGACGTGAGCCATGCTGTGCTTCACAGAAAGCCACCGGCCAGCTTGAGGGGCTGAGGCAAGTACAGCATGGCACAGGAGCCCTGCTGCATACCAGGTCAGCTACATTTGCCTTTTGGGCACTTCCGTACATGACTGATAGTGACACTCTGCCGCTGGGAATGATGACAATGACTTTGGATTCTTGTGCTGGTAGACTGTGGCTTACTTTGCATTCATTATATCCACTGCCCAGAGGCTCTTTCTTCTCTGTCTTCAGTGGTCTGACAGCTATGTTACAATGGACACAAGCCTGGCAAGAGCCATCCTGGGTCCTCCTTCTCTCTTGAGCCATTTCTGTCTTTCCTGCAAGCATCACACTGTACAACCGTTCTCATAAACTTTACAGCTTTCACCTTCCATGCAGATGGCATTGTCTGCACTTTAAACCAGCCCTCTGTATTGCAGCTGAATACTTTTGCTGAGCTGCTGCTCTTGAACCCCTTCCATCCCAGCCTTGGGGTTTATAAGCAGCCCTGCCACACACCCTCCTGTTCCTTATCTCCTTGCTAGTCTCTTCTCAAGGCTGACTCTGTCTCCCTAGAGGTGCCCAGCACAGCTTTGCGTCAGGGACAAGCAACTGCAACTCCCACCAGGACAAGTGCCAGGAGTTGCAGTTGCTTGTATGCCTAGAAGTGGTTTTGGACTCTGCACGGAGTTGTTTGGTTTGGGTTTTTTTGTTTGAATATGCTATACTTCAGTATGGTCTTATTTTCTTTGCCTCAGACCTCTTGGCTGTCTCCCATCAACCAAATGCTTGAATGTCTACATTGTTCTTCAGCTCTCTTTGCGCACCTTAGGCAGTGGTGGCTACTGGAGGGTCTCCTAGTTAAGGTAATGGCAGGGCTTTCTGGAGAGGAGGCAAATCACACAGAGGTTGAGGATCTCCAGTGGGACTGGTCACCGGTGAAGTACTGTATCTTTATTTTTGCGGTTTCTGATGTTGCCATCCTACTTCAGGAGTGTTGTCTTCTGAGGAGATAGCAGGAACCGTGAGCAACCCTGAATCACTCATTTTTCCAGGACTCATAAACCTAGCATGATTGCTTATAACTTGGCTTGAGGTTGGCCAGCTGCTTTACAGGCTTTCCTGAAACTGTTACGTGGGTGATGCTGGGCAAGCAACAGGAAGCAGGAGAGAGAATGATCTTAATCATAACCTCTTTAGCAACATGTTTCTGGCCTGGATGGTGCCATGATCTCCCCAGGATGAGAGCCACCCAAACCCCTTCTCCTCTCCAAGAGCATGCACTGTCATAAAATAACATCCTGAGGGTTTTCAGTTCCTCTGCAATGACTATCCAATTTTTAAAATGATTTTTATGTGCATCAGTGACCCGAGAGTGGACGCCGAAGGTGGTGTATTCTACTTGCTCTCTAATAGCTTTCTATGTTGCTGCTTCTTCTTTTCTTTCTTATAAGTAAGTTATCCACTTATTTATATAGTTATCCACTATCTGCTCTCATGTCAGTTTTCCACCACGCTCGGAGTTTGCCTCGCAAGAGGTAAGCCAAAGTTGATTGCTCCTTTACTACTAGTTCTCAGAGGAAAACAGTCTTGGTCCCACAGGCTCAAAGTCCTGGAGGAAGAAACATACAAAGGTGAAATCCCTTTGCTTTTAAAGGATCAAAAAGTGTGAGCATGTCCTTAGCTTGTATCCATTTAGTGAAGAATGTAATCACAAGCCTAATGTCCAGACATTCACCATGGGCTTTGCTGACTTCAGTGGGATTTAGCACATGGGCTAAGGATGTGCAGTGTGCTCTACTGAATCAGAACAGGCCAGAAAATGCCTACTGAGAACATGATTTGTATGCAGCATGCACACAGAAGCCTAGAAAAAGCCCTGGAAAATTGGTTTACATGGTCTTTTCCAGTCTGTCATTCTGCAAGAGACAGATGAATGTTTTCTTGTCTCCAGTGGTCAGGATTTTTTGAATTTCAGTGATTAAATGAATGGATTAAGTCAACGTTTTCAACCAAATGAGTATGGATGATTCAGCTCAACACCAGCTGGCTGGTCTTGTTTAGGTTTGCCAGCTGCAAACTGGACTCATTTGAACCTTTGAGTCTGAACTCTGCAAAGTTCCCACTGAGCTATAACCTGTAGTATTGCAGTGCAGTACACTACCAATGCAATCCCCTTTCTAGGGGGAAGGCAGAGGAGTTCTCTGCCCCTCTTAAGCACAGAGGGTTGTTTTGGTTTTTCTTTTTGGCAGTGCTGTTTTTCTCTCAATTTCACAAGCTGTCCTAGACTGTGCAGATCCCAGCTAAGCTTGTGCCTGTGTGAATGTGCTGGTGGTGGGTGCCTTATCCAACTGCTTGGGTTTGCAGCTGATGCTGAACAGCTTTTCTGCTCTATGCAACTGCGTTTTGTGTGGAGCTTATGTTTGCAGTACAGCAAGATATTTCCTTAAATTGTTTTATTCCTCAGGTGAAATCTGCATGTGCATGTTTGTGAAGCATGAGAGAGGCTGGGTATTACATTTAGTGATTGAAATGGAAGCTTTTAAAGGCTTGTGAGGAAGTCAAACTGAATGCAGATTGGGTATAGGGAAGTATTGGTCTGTTGTTTAGGGATGTGTCTGTGCATGTTTCTATACATGATACAGAGATCATTTGTGGTACCCTATTTAATATCCTGTATTTACTACACTGGCTTTAAACATATTGTAGATGTGGAGAAGCATAGGGTGTCTATAGTGACTTAATATAAGCAGTCTTCACTCCTCTGTGCTTTTTTATCAGTTAAAGATGCTTTTGTTTTCTTTTGAAATTTCTGGTTTCCACTCTTAATCAGGCACAGATGTCTCCATATCTGTATGCATGCTGCACACTTACCCTGCACGTGTACACACATACCGTGCACAGCACTTGTCTGGATCAGTAAATATTGGGGTGCATGTATATGAGTATGTGTAAAGCTGGAACGCTGGTGTTCATCTACTAGAGAGCACAACTGTAGGGATACCACTGACAGCCTAAGAGATCCTGGTTTTGGACATCGTATCTCGTGGAAAGAGCCACCTCTTCCACCTGATCCTCAGTTCTTAGCAAATGTGAGTACCTGCATTTCTTTCTACACCTTCGTTGGAAAAGTAGATAGGTTTCTAAGTATCAGCAGTTCCTCAACTTAAGGGCTTCCTAAAAGCAGCAACTATTTAAATCCCCCTCAATAAATGAATGTTTTACAGGAGGGAGACTAGCTGGTTCTTGTGGTACATTCTTTTTCCTTGAAGGTGGAAGAAGTAAGAAACGCAAATGGAAGTGAGCTCAGTAGTTTCCACTACCTGAATAGGGGTGCTGCAACCAGGGAGGCTAAAGGCTTATCCAGAGAAGGATGGCTGGCTGGGAGCTATTCTCTGCAATGTTTCTGAAGCTGCTGCCCACTTGAACTGCAGCTGGAAACCTTGCGGCAATGCAATGTGCTGCTGTCCCCACGGGACCGGCAGGAAGTCTTTGGAAATCAGCACTCCCCAAATGAGAATAACTCATTTGCTTGTGCCATGCCTGTCGGCTGGGGAGGTGTCCTCTGACTGGGGGAGCTGCCCGGCCACGCTTGTCTTCTGAAAGTGCATGGATGCACCCTACAGGAAACTTACCCTGACATCCCACACAATTTGGCTGAACAAAATGATCTTTGCCCTTTCCATACTTATTTATATTTTCAGTTGACTGCATAATCTGGCCCTCTAGAAAGTCCCTTCAGGAGGTCACACAGCTGAAATAATAGCTAATGAATTTTTAAAATGATTTGGGACTTATTAAATATTTTGTTCTTCCTTTCCTTCCCTCAGTCCCTCACTGGAAAATATTCCTGGGTTATTCCACTGTAGCACTTCACCTTCCAGGGCAGGGCATATTGCAGAATTATCCTGATGTGTGTAGGTCCTCCCTTCAGATACATCTTCAAGCATTTTAATGCTTCTACCAAAATAGGTAGGGCTGGAATAAAAAAGCTAACTGAAATGTGCTGTATCACAGCAGCTTCAGAGACTAAAGAGAGCTCCTGGCTTTGATTTTCCTTCCAGAGATGTCTTTATTTTGCTCCCATCACCTCACTTGGTGGTTTCATCTCTGATTATGGAATGGTCTTAAATCTAAGGGATAGGGGTTTTCAACTTGTCTGGTTTTAAACCATCCAAACTATTTCCGTCTACCCTTTGTTAATGAAAGGAGACAAGTTCATTCTTTTTCAGTGGAGCTGTGCCTGAAGCAAGCTAGTCTCTGTCTGCAGAAACTGGTGGTTTCTGTCCATTTTGGGGGAATCTGCTCCCCTTTACATGCCTGCAATGATCCTCCCCCCTGCAAAGGCTGCAGATGAGGTGCTTAGTTTCTGGGGACTCTCTGCCTGGTCAGGACATCACCTTTCATGACAACCAGCCAAGTCACCTTGCTGGCTGATGATTTCTCCCAGGCACAGAAGAACTGAAGGAACGCCTGTGGGCTGCCCGAGATCTCCAGTGTGAAAGGGCCCCTCGTGGTAGAGTGATGCCTGGTCAGACTCAGCTTCCCTTTGTGATCAGTCCCAGCCTGCCTGTTGCCTCTTCCCCAGTTTCAAAGGTCCCTTGCTTCCTCTGCTGTTGGTCTCTTGGGTTCCTTCTAGTTTGTTCCTCCTTCCTCCCCCTCAGCTCCCTTTGCTACCTCTGTGTTTTGCTCCATCACTTGCCTCTGCTGAGATGAGAGCATGGGAAACGATCCCATCCCTCGGTTCAGATTCTCTCGGTACTGTGTTGCCTTCTCTCGGTTTTGGTCTCTGCTGTCTGTAAGGTTCAACTCAGTACCAGCAAAGGGGAGGGAGATGTGTGTTAGCATGTGTCCTCTTGGAAGCTCTCTTAAGGCTCCTCCTCACACAAGGCTTCAAAAGCATAACAAAATTCATTCTCCTCCTGTGTAATCAGTGTGGCTTTGTCCTGCCTCAGAGGAAGCTGATGTTTAAATACCCTCTGTGTCCCTCCCACCACCAGGCATCATCTGTTATAGTTGTGCTGTAAAAAGGTGCATCTTCCCAAGATCCTATCCTACTTTTCAGCAGGGGCAGCAGCATGGAGGAGGATCCTGTAGTTTTCTGTCTATTTATAGCAAGTAAATTCCAGTGTTTTAAGACCCACAGCAAAGTGTGGGGAAAAGGAATAGATGAAGGTATAGAAACACATCTGAAAACACCCTCAAATTGGGGACACTCCTGTTTCAACATCTATAATGCTAACATCTTGGTATTTTCTGCTTTGCTTTCTGCACCAGAAACCTTTCTTGTTGCTGCATTGTCTAGCTTTAGCCCTGCTGTATTGGTATTGTATTAAAACCCCAGGGAATTTTCTTTATTTTTAAAAGAATGCTATTAACAGAGCGTGTAATATCTTAATCAATTTAGCATTTTTAATAGCAGATGTTTCTTAGTCTTTGGACTTCAGATGGAAAAGCTTAAACACATGGTCTTTGAAGAGCTCCAAACTGTCCGATGTGGCAGGGAATGGAGAGGAACCAGGAGCACAGGCTGTTGACAGGCTGCAGAAACACAAGAGGTCTTTCACCGCAGGGTGAAGAGAAATGCTCCAGGTATCAGCGTGATTTTTAACAAAGAAATTCAGCCATGTATTCAACAGTGGTTGTCACTGTTGCACAAATGAAGTGAGCAGGGTGATTCTGTAATCCCTGATCTAGGAAGACAAGGGAGAAAAGCAGGCAGTTCTATCTCTGCCCTGAGTTTTGCATCTGTGTGCTGACCACAATAAAGAAAAAAAAAAAAAAAAAAAGCGTGGCCCATCTCTGCAAGTTCTGTGGTGGCTCATGAACCACAGCACTGCTGATTTAAAGCATGCCTAAAGATGTAAAGTCTGGTTTATGCTGTAAATGCTTGCTCATCAATTTTCCTTACAATCATTCCAACTGTTGGGACTCTAAAGCTCCCTTGCCTCCCTGCAAGTCACTGTGCATGGATTTTTAGCAATTCTGCTTTAGCTGAAGACCTTGGGATGGCTCTGGCCCAAGTGAACTCCTCAAGATCCTAGTGCAGTATTCTCCTGGTGGTACCCTGCGATCAGCAGATGCTAGCTTTTCTCTCAACTCCCACTCAGTGCCTAAAATCCCAGAGAAAGCTATCCTTCCGCTGCTACACCCTTTGCTTTGAAGACAAAAATAATTTAACAAGATCTTGAGTTTTTCTGTGGTTCAGCTGCTTTCAAAAATATGCAGGAGTTTCCAGTGTAGAGATAAGGACACCTCCATTCACAGCCTGCTCTGTCCTCAGTGCCAGCCTTCTGCAGAGCTTCCTCAACACTGAAGCATGCATACCCTACCTGTGATAAAGCTAATTCTCACACAAATGCTTCTGTGTCTGCCTGTATGCAGGGCCTGCTTCAGGTAGTGATAGGCCTAGCGGGAATGGAATGAAGCTGGAAGTGGGGAGATTCAGGCTGGACGTGAGGAGGAAGTTCTTCACCATGAGAGTGGTGAAGCCCTGGAATGGGTTGCCCGGGGAGGTGGTTGAGGCCTCGTCCCTGGAGGTGTTTAAGACCAGGCTGGATGAGGCTCTGGCCAGGCTGATCTAGTGTGGGGTGTCCCTGGCCATGGCAGTGGGGTTGGAACTAGATGATCCTTGTGGTCCCTTCCAAACCTGACTGATACTACTATGATACTAAGTATGCACTGAGCTCTTGCTGAGCTATGCAGTGGAGGTGTACTTTGCCTTCAGTTTGGTGCTTCCAGACTCCCCAGAACAGCAGCCACACTGCTTGTGGATAAATTGTGTTTATAATAGCCATGTTGGATTTGTGTGGCTCTAAGGAGAACTTGGATGTAAACAGCTCTGGTTGAACCTGAGTCCTCATATCAGCTTCAACAGGAGCAGGTTTTGAGCTGTGTTGGGTTTTTTTTAAATTGTGCAACCTTCCTCTGCCAGTTTGGACATTTGTTGCTTTTGCAGTGTTGTGCTGGCTGGAGCAGTTCCCACAGAGCAGCACAGCCTGCTCTCTGTGCTCTCCTCATTATCTGCTCCATGAATGTGTGTGCCTGTCTCTTTGTCTTTCATGTCTGTTGCTACTTTCTTTTTTCCCCCCCCTTTTCTTGCCTTGTTTATGTTGCTTGTTTTGGGTATTTTTTTCTTGGTACTAAATCAATCCACTGATGCAGATTTTCCAGATTTATTTCTTTTCTGACTCTGGAGAGATGTTTTGTTCTCATTTGTTTGTTTTGCTGGCCAGAATACAAAAGGTTAAATAGTTTGGAGAACTTTATTCTGTATTTACTGTCGAGGTAGGTTTCTAAATCAACAGTAGGTCGTGTATTGGAGTGACTCACAGAGCTGCTTAACCTTTTTCCTTCCGTTTTGTCTCTCTCCAAATCTGAAGCACACATCTGCAATTTAGATCACTGAAATGCGAAGCTGTGAAATGCATACAAATTGTTGTAGATGGGTTGCTCAGCTTGGCTCCAGTGCAGAGCCAGTTTCTATTTGGCACCAGTCAGATCTCTTTGGGACATAAAAAGCACCTAAAAATACAGAGTAATATGAGGATGTTCCGTGCCATAGGGGGACTATCAGCAAGGAGGATGGGCTGCTTGGGAAGCATGGGGCTGGGCAGAGATAAAACCAATCTGGTTTTGTGTGGATCTCTGATACTTGTAGGAAGGTCTTGTCTCGTGGGGAGGTGACAAAGTGGTCAGGCAACAGGCACTCAAAGGAGAAGCATTAGCATTTGCTTTTCAGGGAGAAAAATGGGACACCATCCACTGATCAAAACTACATGGACAAGTTGGGTCAGACACAGTAATAAGTTCATCCTGGCTCCTTCATTTCTGACACAGCAGAGATAAATGTCCCCAGGGTGGGCTATAGGTGCAAGGGCAACAAAGCCTGCTGGCCCACACAACATCAAATTGCATGTGGTAACTAACAAGCTGCTGACCTAACCATAAGCCGAGAGACTGTGCTATAAGCTGTCCCAGTGAGGGACCTTGACTAGCGAAACAGAGCAGAGATAGCCCCAACATCCCATGGTACTCAGAGCAGAGATGTGCACAGTCCCCTCCAAAAGCAGCAGTACAAAACAAGCTGGAAATGAGCAGTGCAGATGGAAGCAAGCGTGGAGACTCCTTCAGCAACCATCATCTCTGCAGAGTATCCCAATTCGCTGTCCTGGAAAACACTCCCTTTCCTAGCAGCCAAGTGTATGGGTACAGATCCCTGCTTTGTTCCTCAGCAAGAAAGCAGGGGTAAGATATCTCCACTCCTAAACTGCCACTAAAGCCCACAGTTCTTACACTCAGCAGCTGTTCTCGATTCTCTTCTAAGAAATTTACTGGATAGCCATATATTGGCGTTTGTTCCTCTCATTTCCCTTGCCCAATATCTTGATTATGGTCCTGAAAGCTCTCCCTGTGCTCTTTTCAGGGGTCTCTGTTTAAAATGCAGCTTTTGAGCCGGGGCTGCTGGCTTTACTGGGACACAGCTGGGTCTAGCCCTGTGCTGAAATGCTGCTGTGCAGAGAGCTCAGTGGGTACAGCACCTTGCTTGTTAGTAAGCACCTCAACCATAGAATTGTTTAGGTTGGAAATGACCTGTAAGATCGTTGAGCTCAGCTTTTAACCCAACACTGCCCAGTCAAAAGTAAACCCTTGCCCTCAGTGCCACGTGTACATGTCTTTCAGATCTCTGCAAGGAAGAATTTGGTGGGTTGGTTTGGTTTTTTAATGTCTCATCTAAACCTCCATGGGCACGACTCGAGACCCATTCCTCATGTCCTATCATTATCCCTATTACTTGGGAGAAGAGATAAACACTCACCTACCTATAACCTCCTTTCAGGTAGTTGTAGAGAAGGTCTCCCCATGTCCTCCCCTTCTCCAGGATAAACAAGCCAATCAGCCACTCATAAGACCCGTGCTCTAGACCTTTCAGAGGCTTTGTTGCCCTTCTTTTGATGAGCTCCAGCACCTCAGTGTCCTTCTTGTAAGTGAAGGGTCTGAAACTGAACCCAGTAGTCAAGGTGTGACCTCACCAGCTCTGAGTGGAGAAAGATCACTTCCCTAGGTGATCTTCATATTTCAGAGAAGTTCAGCCTCTCAGTGACAAGGAGATGCTTTCTGGCACATCTGTGGATACCAGCAGCTGAGAGTGAAGCTCATTTCATCCTGTCTCTGCACTGGGTTTGCTGCATTCTGTTAGGGGTTTGTTACACTGGTGGAACCTAATCCATTTAGTTTCTATTGCATATTACAAGCTGTGATGTGAAAACAATACTGAATAGTCAGGGTGCAACCTGCTGCTCCTGGCTGTCAGCCCACAATATTTTCTGCAGCCATGTACAGAGTATCCTGCATCCACCATGCTGCAGGGTGGCATGCTGTGGTTACAGGATTAGGGCCTCCCTACACTGAAGTCTGGGAGTCTTGAGAGAAGTTTTTCTTGTGTTTAGACCACAAATTACCTTGCTCTTGAAGCCTGCCAATTCTATGAGGTTTCAGTTAATGAAAGGACTGCATGCATGACCTGCTTGGAGTAATCTTTTAAAATTTTGGTTGTTTATTGAAGTGGTTGTCTGTAAAGGAATGGAGAAAATCTGTATTTGTTTTGTCTGGAGCTAATCTACAAATCTCCTGTTAAGATGAGGACAGTACATCTTTAATCATGTACATAGAAAAACACACTAGAGAAAGTAATAAGATCTGATTTAAAAAACAGATTTTCTATATAGAAGTACACTGGCACCTGCCTGGGCATCAGCTGGTTGATGTACATGGAAGGTTATTTCCAAGAATCTCAGCCACAGCACTTTCAGTGCTGCCTGTCTGTGCCCAGTGCATGGATCTGCCTAATGCTTTTGATTAGAACATGCTGCACGGTGTCATTGAACGCCACTCAGAGCATCCCCCTTGCAAGGAAGAATGCTTCACCTTGAATTACATGGCTGCCAAAGCAGCAGGCAGCTGTGACTGCAATGGGTTGGAAGTACCTCTGATACTGTTTGGTGTTCTGACCCCAACTGAAACAACCTGGGACACTGCTGTCTTGGTGATCACTGCTGTGGGATGTGCTCAGTGTAAAATCTGTGTCTTCCTTCATTTGTGCAGTGAGGCAGCTCCTGGCTGCTCCCAGGTATGCTACATAACTCCCTGTTAGAGGTTCCTGAGCTGTGCCCCTTGGATGCACCCTCAAACCCATCTTCTTCTTTAATACAGTGTATCCTGCCCTCTAGTGCCAGCAGATGCTGAGTCAGCAAGAGCCCAGGAGAAAGCTGTGCTTGTGACTTCTCACCTTTCTCCTTGAACAGGTCTCTCTGAGCATGGGAAGCTGCTGATCATGGGGCTACTAGGATAGGGACACTGGCTAAGTATGTTTGTGCCGCGTTTGGATGTTTGTGCTACAGCGTGGGGACCGAGTACTTCAGTGTGGCTTTGGAGCAAGCACAGCTTCTTGGAGATATTTTCAAGGAAAATAAGCTTCATTATGGAAACAAGAATACCCATGGCAGGCTATGTGAAAGAAGGCACTGGGGGTCAGAAGGGTGAGCTAAAAAATAAATCCTGGAGCCTTGGGGAGTGCTTGGCTGTCACATAGGGAACAGACAGAGCAGGAGAAACACCTGGAAACAGGTCTCTTGCTTTTCTCTTGAAGAAAAGAGGTTTCTGTGAGCCATTGCCCGGGACTTACAGGAATGTTCCTGGTGGGTGTCTGCTGTGAGCCAAGCACAGCCCATCAGTGCTTCTCAAAGCTCCCTCATGCTCATTACATCTCCCACCCTCCTGATGTGACTCTTCACTTTGCTATTTTTAAGACTGCCAGGCAAAAGCATCAAGATTTGCAATAGGCAGGGGTGGGTTGGTGCTGGCCGCAGAGCCGTGCGTGCCTCCAGCCGGGCAGGATCACACCCGCCGGGGCTTTTGCACAATTTCCTGGGTTATTTCAAGCTGTTGGGAAGGTCCAGCCGCAGGAGCGTTGCTGGGGCCATGAACGGGAGGGGCAGGCGGCCTTTTTGTACGCCAGGGAGGCTGCAGAGAATGGAAAAAACAGTTTTGTGTAAACCACTCTTCTCTTGCTCTGTCCCCTCATCTTAGATCAGAGAAGTTGGAGACTGGGGAAAAGGTGGTAGGGGGGAACCCCAACATGAACCCTGAGAGGTCACCCATAGTTTTCCTCTGATGCACGGTGGAGTGGAGTGCTGGCGTAGCTGTTAGGGTGGGTTTGTTTCTTTAAGGTGTCTCCCAGTGGGACCATCAGCAAAATGCGATGTGGCAGCTATGGTAACTCCTCTTGGCTTTCAGCACAGCTCTCACTGATCACACAACTTGCTAGTGAAGAAGGTACAGCTGTCCAGGCCTTGGCAGGGTTCCCCACCCTCTGCTTGCTGCCAAATGCTGTTTTTCTTCTTTCTTTCTTTCTTTCTTTTTAAAAAAAATTATTTGGTTTCCTAAGAAAATGAAAATGGGAGGAACAGCCTCAGCTGCCTCTCAGCTCCATCTGATGCTTCCTGGATCTGCTGGGGAAAAGCCTGATGGGGCTACATCCCAGTGTGACGCTGGGTTGTTGGCAGCCAGGGAGGTCCAGAGGCCAAATTTGAGGGCTCCTGTCCTGCTGTGTGATGCTGGGGCTGGAGGGGGACTGTGGTTAAACACTGGGGTTCCAGCAGCAACTGCAAAGTGCTGAACACTCAAGCTGAAACTGTGCTCAAGGCTGGCTTGTTTTTCCCAGTGTGGGCATCTTCATGCATGGCCAGCTCACGTGCACACCTGCAAGAAGTGAACCAGCTGGATCTGGTGAGCTTGGCTGCAGGCAAAAGCCCTGTTGCAAAACTAGGCAAACAACTTCCCTGAGTCACCTTCCTGATTGTGTCACAGCTCCAGATGCCTCAGTGGTTGAATTTGCACCTATGAAGCACAATGGAATAGCTCAAAATTCACCACTGCCCCGAACAGTCCAAGAAACCAAATCACTCCAAAGCTTTAGGCATTGAGTCACAGCCTGGGCACCCTGTAAGAGGTCCAGGAAGCTTTTTTTCTTGTCATCTCCTTCTTTGCATTCACTGTGGCAGTGTTAACCCTTGCCTATCAAAGCATATTTGAGCCGTGCTGGCCTTGGCCCATGAAAAAAAGACTCTGTCCAGCTCCGATGTGTGATTGACACTCCCCCATCCCCAGGAGCTTGCCTCATGCTTGTGCCCATACTGCCACGTGGTCTCTAAGGCTTGTCTGCCCCAGGGATTCCTGCCAGCCCCAGGGAATAACTTGGTGGCGTCAGTGGCACAGGCAAACGCTCTTTGCACGGGCAGGGTGTTGTTTGGAGGACCTATTAAAGATCCAATAGTAAGATGGGTTTGTACTGAAAGTACCCACCATAGGGTGGTTACAGGTGGACTGTGGTTACAGGTTGGACTTGATGATCTTCAAGGTCTCTTCCAACCTTGGTAATTCTATTCTATTCTTTCCTAAGGGTGCAGCAGCTTGCATGGACAAGCTGCATGGTTGCATGCAATGGGAAAGCTTGCATGGAATTGCTTCCCTTGGGGTTCTCCAAGCTTCTTCATCAGGCTGCATCTGCTGGTTTGGCATGGCAGAAGCAAACAAAAAAACCCTTCATTTTGGAGTATTTTGACTGTGTACAATTTTAAGGATGTGCCTGAAATAAGAACTGAAAGGCCGACTGATCAGTGAGGTGGATGTGTAATTTGAGGAAGGAACCTGTGGATTTTCTATCTAAAAAGAAGGTTTATATTTTAAAACAATTAATATGCTACTAGAGCTCTGAGAGCTTTTGTAGTAGTGGCTAAATGAAAGATTAAAGATGGTACTGTGTAAGTAAGATACAGTGCAACTGATTTGTGCAGGGGTGAAATTAGGGCAGTAGGAAATAGCACTGAACACACTATAAACAGGAAGTCTATTTTCTGTAGAAGCAGGGGTGACTGGGCACATCTAGAATGGATCATGGTACTTATGAAAACCTTTCTAACTGTAGTAGAATAATATATTTGAGAAAAAAACAGTAGCAAGAAAGGGAAATGCATTTGAAGTCTGTCACTTTTTGAGCTATTTCTCTTTCATTCTAACATAATTCACAGCTAAGTAATACCTACAGCCATGACTGTTTTCTTATGAAACCTCAACTACTTTAAAATATTTACCCTTTACCACCCACTGAGAGTGAAAGTACTGACTGACTTACAAAATAACAGCACTTAAAAGTATAATTTTCAGGTTAACTCAGTCCTACTGAAAATGTGTGTATTTTTAGTTCACAATTCTCTGCTGAAAATGCCCTGGACCTCCAGGCACGTGTCCTTGGCCAGGAGCTACCTGTAATTGTATTTTGGAATGATGAGATCCTTTTATGGGCCTCTCCACCACTAATTCCCCTGGCATGAACATGTAATGTACTGCTGAGTTGCTCTTCTGTTCTCATTAAGTTATGGCAAGGATTGATCACTGGGTTGTTAGTTTTCAATGTCTCCAAGGGGATCCCTGGAAGGTGATTCCCCACTCTCCCTTGCTCTTGGGGAATAAACTGCTGCTTGAATAGTTGAAAACTTGATGCTCTGAACAACCTTTCTGCACCAAAACTCAAGTGTAAGTTCATTCAGGTGGTGAGAAAGTAGATGCTCAGCTGCTCTCCAGCTCTCATTCAATAGCAATCATTTGTCAGACCCATAGGGCACAAACAAGAGATTTAATTATTTCCTTTTTTTTTTTTAGTGCTAGTAATAGAAGGAATATATTAAACAGCCTTTCTTGCAGCAAAGGATGAAAATCCTCTTGCAGAATTATCTGGTTGTTCACTGCATAAAATCCTGACAAGCTGAAGGAGAGCTTTGAATGCAGAGGTTGCAGGACCATGCCAGCAGCATCACATTTGCAGTTAAAGGCAGTGAAAAGGACTCAGTGATATTAGAAATTTTCTGAGCTCATCAGGCAAAATAATGAATTTCTTTAACAGATACAGAAGAGCCACCTTGTCTAATGTGTGAAAAATACACATTAACATGATGTGTGTGAGGATATTTTTTTTAATTATTTTAAAGAGAGTATTATCTCATTTGGCCTGGTTTTACTGTGTAGGTTTATGTTCAGGTATCTTGCTGGGAAGTAGTAGCAATTCTCTGGTAATCCCAGAGGCACTACCATAGCTGAAAACTCTGGTTCCATATAGTTGCTTTTGAGTGGGCTTAACTCCCGACACCCACCTAGTGTCATGGCACCCACTGATGCCTGAAGCGCCACAGTCTGCTGGGTAAGCTTGCCTGTGGGTTTGGAGGGAAGTAAGGCTTAAGCTCACAAGAACTGGAATAAGGTGCCTGTGGGATATGGTTTGGTGTACATAGCATTGAAGGTGGTGCTGGTCATCCTGGGTAGGAAGGACAAGGAGTAGCAGGTGCTCAGTTTCAGCCCATCAAAAAATGTTTCTCCCCGCCATCCTAATTGCTTTGATTAACGGTTTTATTGTGCCCCAGATGCTTTTGTCCTGGCAGCCCCACCGTGTCCATAGCAATTCTAGTATGAGGATGTATCACTTGCATCCAACAATGTGCTTTTGCCCCTCTGCCTGGCATCTCCAAGCAACCATGAGTTCTAGGGCTCCTGCTGGACCAGACCATGTGTGAAGCTCAGCCTGCTGCAGCTCCTTCCCCCAGGGACTTTGCTCTGAATACCCAAGTAGGAGCTTACAGCTTTTTCTTAAATGGGCAACACTTCTGTAAGTGCCATTACATCTGCCACCTTTTGGCAGTGGTATGCAGCAGGCACGCTGGGATGGGGCTGCTTAGCTGTCGGAATGAAAGCAGGGAAATGCACTTCACTGCTTTTCTTTCAACAATGAGATGCCGTTTCGTTGCTTCACTGTCCTGAGCACGTTCAGCATAGGTTTTCTGTGCTGCTGGACAAGCATCAGTGAGGCTGTGGCAGGGAGATGTTGGGGTGTTGCAGTGGTCCCCAGGCATGCTTTCGGCAGGGGATTAAAGTCCTTTACTATTCTTGACTGAAGATAAACCACCCCACAACCTATTGTAGATTGCGTGCTGGGACATACATGCCTGTTTGCCTTTCTCCTGAGCTTTTATTTAGTTATTGTATTGCTGTTTGGATTTTTTAACATCCCCGTGACTGTCTGAGCTTCCCCTCTTGGACAGGCATCTCTTTAAATGAGCCATGTTACCCAGCAAGATTTCATCACAATACACACAAAAACATGCTGTAAGGGTCACTCTTAAATGTGCTCTTGTGGTTGTCTGAGGTCCTTCTGGCAAATTAATGTTGTTACGGAGCTTGGTGTTGGGGACACTGGATGTGAACACATTGGGGAATCCTCCAGTTGTGTAAAATGCTGCTTCCTGACTCTCCCTGGATCAATCAGATCTTATTCGATTTTCCAATCTGAATCAGCAGAATTTTTTAAGTTGTTTTGGTTTTTTTTTAACAGGGGTCTGAGCACAGCAGTGATATCTGCACCCCCGCCTCCCCCTCCCCAAATCTCTCTTAGCTGAGCGATTTGGTTTATTTATTTTTATGTATAAACATGTAATTTTTAAAGGAGAGCTGAACAGCTTGATTTGAAGCATAATCACATAAATTACTGCACAATGATTTTTGGTGGCTAAACTAATCTGAAGCCTAACTCATACATTTTAAAGAGCATGTTTGGCAGGTCTAATATCTCTTAAGGAAATGGTAAAGCTGCTTCTTGGGGATGACGGTTAACAAGGCAAGACTATCTTATTAGGGATTCAATTAAAGCTAGTAGATTCTTACTGGATCTCTTCCAGTAAATATATATCAAACTGAACCAGTAGACATCTGTCTCTTCTCCCCTCTCCCTTTTTTCCCCCAAGCCATGGTTATAGAATCATAGAACTGTCTTGTTGGGAAAGACCATTGAAAGAATAAAGGTGAAATACTAAAGAGAAGTTGGGAGGAAGAGCCGGGACTACAGCTCACTGTACAGTGCAGGGCACAAGGCTTTATTTTCGTTTTGAAGTCTGATAACTTTTGCAAGTAGTGTGAGAACTGGGTCTGCCTAATTCCCATCCCTTGCCGAAATGCAAAAGGCAAAAACATTCCCAGATCAGATGAAGGCTCACACGCAAAGACCCTGGGAGAGGTCTGGGGATGTCTGGCTGCCCCATTACCAGGGAGACCCTGGCCCAAGCAGGATGAAAGTCTGTGCTCTGACAAACACCCACTGGCTGCTGGTTTGGGAAAGTATCTGGGCAGCCTTTCCTGGGTACAATTCAGAGCTTTAGATTAAAACGTCCCTTTCTCCCAAAAGGCTCAGACCTTGGGGAGGGCTGTCCAGAGAAATTAGGGATCAGATGGCCTCTTTGAAACTCTGCTAGCAATAGGGCTTCACAGTTGTTGCTTATTTAATATTTTTATGGGAGTGGGATTAAAATCCTCCCTGTTGTGATTTCACCCTCCTCTAAAAAGATCCTCCTGTCTCCAGGTTCCCAATGTTACTTTCCATGATGCAACAGCGCGTTTTTGGAGGAGAAAGGCTGGTTGATATTGTTGTTGTTGTTGTTGTTTTGGTTTGGTTTTAGTTTTAGTTTTTATTTGTTTCCCCAGGGAAAACCATCATTACTGCTAAATGCTGAAAGCCTCAGACTCTAAGGGTGATGGTTGATTTTACCAGTCACCCCCCCAAAGAAAGCCCTGCTTTAATGCTGGAGAAGAAGCGCATCCCAAAGAGCTATCAGAACTGCCCCCATCTCCACCTTATGCATCCATCCACATTAATGCAGAGAAAATAGAAGTGCCAGCAGTGCCAGGGAGGTTGAGCAGAGCCTTACAAAGAGCTCAGCTGAGAGAGTGCTTACTGGTAAAGAGCCTCTTCGGTGCTTAACTATCTCCTTTTCCCAGGAGAATGAGAGGGGCATTGTAAAAATTGGTCCTGATGGCACAGTTGTGCCCCGGAAGGGATTAAGTGGACCAGCTGCAGTATGAAAGCAGTTAAAGAGGTTAAGGGCTACCTTGCTTTGATTTATTGACTGACAGAGTTATTTGTGTATGATTAGGTATTGCTGAGCGGTCATCTTCTACAACTACAAATCAAATTAAATTGCTTATAAACTTCTCCCTTCCATCCCAGAAAATATTTCTACTGTTTTTAATTCTTGAGAACTAATCATCAATTAACATGAGACTACTAGTATTCAGCTGGAGAACTTCGTGTTTTTCCTCACTTCCAAATTTGCCTTGTAAACCAAAAGTGATTATGTATAACACTCCAAGTCACTCAGAGGGACCCACGGAGATTTCTGCTGGGGTTGTTGGCTAGCAAGAAGGAGCCAACTGAGGATCTGTCCCACTGCATTTTTTTTTTTTTTTGTGGAACAGCACTATATTTTAAACAACTTTTTCTCTCCTTCCCAGTCTTCAAAGCTTGAAGGTTGGGGAAGCTATGTGAAATGTGTGTTTTCCCCAACTAACATCTGTAATTCCCTGGTTTTAAGTCAAGCTCGCTTTGTGCTCAGGATTGCTGGTAGTGTTCCCTTACTAGTTCACAGTCTCATCAAACCATTCCTACAGTTCCACAGCAAGGCATAAATTCTGGAGAATTCAGGCTTTGAGATTTCAAAGTCATGCTGAAGCACATGGAAATGATTCTCAGAACTATAACTATAAAAATAATTATATTGCTAGGGGGAAAGAGTGACAAGAAACGTCCCCAAAAGAGATTTCAGCGGTGGTTACAGGGTCTGTCCTGGCTCTGTAGAGGCTGCTGTGATCTCCAAGGCTAATTTATCACTGCTACCTGTAACTCTATGAATTATGCCTGAAAAGGCACTGAGAGAGATTGCAAAGGAGAAGCACTGCGGTCTTCCCCTTTGTTTTAATGAAGATGCTTAATCTGCTCTTAAAAGCAGAGCTACTCTCCACAGATGATTGGTGTGAAAATTACTAATTTGGAGATAAATTAGCTGAAATATATGCTTTGACTGTTCTATTAATGACCCTTCAGTGCACATCTCTCCCAATAGGACTTTTACCGCATCCCTGGCTCTGGCAGACTAACATACTTCTGCTGCTCTTCTAAGTGGTCCTTCAGTTCTGAGCCAACGTTTTCCCTCCACCATACATGTCTCTGCTTTTTTTTATGATCAGCAGTCAGTTGATATGCACCTAGCCCAGGACAGATTTGTCTTTTGCATGTCTCCTTCTCTGGAACATTTTCCTTGTGTTCTCTCTTTCAAAGGTCTCTGAGCCTGAGTGTTTTCTGGCTGACTGTAGTGTATTTGGTGTCCGCTGTGTAACAGATTTATTCTTTCAAAAGGGAAGACATGAACGTAAACAGAAGATCCAAAATGCATTTTGCTGGGCTTTTAAATGCACTAAGATGAAAACCCCCTGCTACAAGCCTATTAATGTAAATACCAAACTTTACAATCCTTCCTGTCAAGGAAACATATTTACATTTTTCTAAGGATGCGTATAAAAAATAGGGCTTTGGGGACAAAAAGGGCTTAGTTCCAGTGTCACAACACCCTCAGTTAACTGCACAGCTCTCATATAGTATAGAATTAGGGCCAGCAGAGATAACATCTGTTTGCTTCTTTAGGGACAAAATGAAATAAGATGCTAGCATTTTTATACTGGAAACAGCCCTGGAAGCCTGGAGGGGCAATGGTAAGAGCGCTGTGTATCACAAGCACACGTTGCATGCACCTTCATTGGCACAAATGAAGATGGGAAAGGTGTTATTAGTGCTAGTGCCAGCCCAAGATGGGCAAAAGGCTCATCCTAAGCCCTCCTGCAGAGAATGGGAAGAAGAGGGTTGCTGGCAGACTGGTCCTACTGAGATGCATTTTCTTTTATACTTTGCTGATACTCCTGACTTTCTGGCTGGACAGGATTGTCCCTACCTAACAGAATAACAGGGAAGGTATTTTCTTTCCTCCTGAACTTTTTTGATGTTTGGAGCAACTTGAACATTTAGAAGGAAAAAGCAGAAAGCGGCTAAAAGGGAAGGAGCACAGGTGCTGATGATGAGGATGGGGAGATTTCTTGAAAGGGAGGATCAGCTTTACATCTCTAATGAAACATCCCGTTGCACTCATAGAATTGCCAAGCCATGCCTGTTTCTCTTTAAACCGTGGGACTGAGTTGTCTGTAATTATGCAGAGCAGAAGAGGAAAAACTCTGATGGCCAAAGGAGCAAGCAGCAACGACCTGCTGGTGTTCACAGAGGCCAGGTGACATTTTACCAGTTCCCAAGGCTCTGATTTTCTAATCATAAAGCTCCTCTGACTTTTAGTTTTTGCGTACAGAGGGGAATGACCATTACTCAGAGGAGAAAACCTTTCCTTGCCTATCTCCCCGTAAACCCAGGGAAACGGGAGGAAGACTATGGCAATCCAGCCTGAACGGCACTCAGCCCTTCATGATCACCCAATGTTTGCTGCTCTTGCTGCTCCCTAGGAAAGGCAGAAGCTTATCCCAAATTCAGACAGCTATTTCTAAAGGTTTGTTGTGTTGTTTCATTTTGTGGTGTGTGTTTTGTTTTGTTTTGTTGTTTTTTTCTTTCATCAAGGCTGCAGAGACTGTTCCACTGTTAGGCGCAAAATCTCTTCTGGCCATGACAGATGCGTGCAGAAGTCAGTGTCATGCCATGCAACTAAGTTTGCCTGTTTTTGAGGCTTTCTCTAGGATCTTGTCAATTTATTTTTTTGCTGTTAGCACATGTCATTTTTGTCCCCATAAATGATAGAATTTGACACCGCACCACACCAGGCCATTTGTCAACAATGTTTTCAACAGTTCAACCGCACGCGTGTGCATGCACACACAAGCACAGAGAGGAGAGATGAGGGGGGAAAGGCCACTTTCCTCTCTAAAGCATGCAAACATGAAGCAAAGAATCACTTCTAACCACCAGGCTGGAAGCTGGGTTACAGCAAAGATGCCGAACACCGATTCGCTCCCAAACAAACCCAAAATGCGCTGGGGTTTGGCTCTCCGTGGTGGTTTTTCATACAGCCCGTAACTTCGCCTGCAATTCCTTTTGGGTAGGGACAATCTGAACGTCTGCATATAACATCTGTCTTGTCAGAGCCATGCTAATAATTCAGCTGACAGTGATCTTTAAATTTAAAAAGAAAAAAGCAAGTTCTGCTGCTAAAGTACCGCCTGGTAGAGAGGAATGGTTGTATATTAGATAACAGTTATAAAAACATCATTGGCTGATGGCAGACCATCATTTGGGAACCAGCAGAATAAATGCATTGTTCCATCCCAGCACTTTACTATTCAGCCAATCTAAACTGCTGAAGAAATATGTGTTCAGGACATTTTACATCTGTTTTTTGACAAGAAGCCTGGGGTTTTGCGTGTGGGTTTTGTCGGTTTGGGCTTGTTATTTTTATTTTATTTTATTTAAATTCTATTTGCTGCAGCTCTTACAGCCAGATTAGCATGGGGGGAAAAAGCACTCTGTTTTATAAACGGAGGGTTTAGCCTTTTAAAAGGCAACTTGACTTCACTTTTTTGTTTTGGTTTAGTTTGGGTTGTTTTTTTTTTGTTGTTGTTGTTGAAATCAGGGCAGAGCATGGATAAAACAGTAACGCTAGCAATAGCCGTAAAACCCACAACAGCAGCACTACCTCTTTAAACAAACTGGCAGCCTGTACAATGGATAGAGAAGCCTGTTTTTTGAACGGCCTAACATTTTGGGGGCTCCCACAATAATCATGTGGCAACCTTAATCGCAGTACCAAAACGCAAACTGTTTCAGGATGCAAGCGAAGCATTTACTTGAAGCGGTTTCTAAACCTGTTTTAAGCCTGCATTTTACAGTGCTGGTAGGTCCTAGTCCAATGCTTTTTGGCTTTTTTCAGTGCATTAAGGGTTTTGTTTTGTTTGTTTGTTTTAGGCCATTTATTGCTGCTAAAACAAAACAAAGATGGATTTGTCTCTTTAAAAAGCCTGGCCAATGGGCTGGGATAAACTTCCTTTTTGTCTTTAAGGAGCTGATTCTCTGCGTGATTCAATTATTCCATTTTATATCAGGCGTGAAGTTATGAGGAGGGGGCAAATTTCCCTTTTGACTATTTGCTTGGTGAAATGGGTTCCCAGGCTCTGCTTTATGTACTGAGCCCCAGAGAGTGACTGGCTGTATGCAAACTCTGGCTGACACAATGCAGAGCTGCTCTGTTAATTAGCTTGAGATGAGGGTGTTATTAAGGGACTTCTTTTTTTCCCCCTCCCTCCTTTCTTACTGTTCATTCCTCCTTCCCTGAATATTACAAAAGCAACTTAAAAGGAAGTAGTTTTCAGCTAATAGAAAAGGGTAAGGAAGAGTTCAGCAATGACAATAGATAAGAAACTACATCTAACACCAGCCTTCGCTTTACTGGCCCTTTGGGGAAGGGAAACTGAACAAATATGAAAATTTGGCGAAGTTTCTTCTATCTTTGTTTGCTTTTTATTGTGTGAGGGGGAAGGGGCACAGCCCAGGGCTGCAGCCAACATCTGCTGCTTGTTTCTTTTAAAACAAATGCAACCTGGGGCGAACTTGTCGCCGAATGCCTGATGTGGTCCTGCTGACCTTCTGGTCCCCCTGGCTGGAAGAGGATGTGACCACCCCAGGAGCCAATGGCTCGGCATTGGGGTTTTTGGGTGCGGGCACCCGTGGAGCGAAGCGGCAGCTGTTTTGGATCCTCTTGTCAGCCTGTTGTACTGATTGCCTTTTCCTCTCTTCAAACCCTTCCCTGAAGCAGTGCTTTCTGGCAAATCTCATGCAACAATGGTCTCCCCCTGTTCCTCATCAACCAGTTCTCGGGTCTCCCCTCTCAGCTCCCCTACCTCCACAGAGCAAAACCTTACTGATTTATTTATTAAATGGGACATATCTGATTTTTTGCCTGCTTGGAAGTTTGTTGTTTTTTTTTTTTTTTTCTTAAGTTTTCATGTGCATGCAGGGAGCCAGACACATCTGCACTTCCCACCGCACTGCTGGGTCCGTTGCCTCATACCCCTTGCCCAGCAGCATCCCCACATCCCACCAAGCTGTGCTACCTCTCCTCAGACAGGATCTCTGGCAAAGCCAGGCTCACAAAGGAAGCCACGGGAGCCCAGTCCCACAGCCAAATGGACACAGAGCATCATCTACAAGAAGAGAAATCGGTACCTACCCCTTCGGCAGCTGGATTCGCCTGCTCCGGGCGGTGGCTAGTGGGAGGCCGACATGGACCACGCTCCCTCCATCCTCCATACAGAGAAGGCATAACTCAGCCTCTCATGAGCCACGTAACTGCAGCTCGTCATCTTACTGTCCATCTCGTCGCTCTGTAGCACCTGGTAGAGGAAGTCTATATACCGTGCCGCCAGCTTGAGGGTCTGGATTTTACTGAGTTTGTCAGAGGGCAACGTGGGGATGATTTTCCTCAAGGCAGCAAAAGCTTCATTGAGCGACTGAGTCCTCTGTCTCTCTCTGACATTGGCCAGGATCCTTTGGCTCTGTAGTTCTTCATAAGATTGGGAGCTGGGACTGGACTTTTTCCCCCTCTTCCCTGGGTTGGGGCTGCCATCTTCGCTGGACTTCTTACTGTATCTTCTCTTCCTGCCAAATCTCTTTGGCTGCCTTTCCAGCTCCTCTTCACTGGTCCCCAAGCTATCCACAGGGGAAACAGGAGAACTGGAGCTTTCTTCCATGCTTTCTGCAAGAAGGGGAGGGGAAGAGACTTTCCCCCCTCCTTATGTAATGTGAGTGTGTGTGTGTCTTAAATGTGCTTTAAATTCCTGAGACAGATCCTTTGGAAAAACAGGAGGACTTTTTTTTTTTTTTTCCTTTCTTTCTTTCTTTTTTCTTTTTCTTTTTTTTTTTTTTTTTTTTTTTTGCTGACCAAACGTTTTCCAGGTTGCTTGAAGGGCTCTTATTTCAAGGACCGGGGTTGTGCAAAAAATTGAGGTCTTGGAGAGAGGAAGTTATTCTAACTTTTTGGAAACTTTAGCTGAGCTCAGTTGCTAAATAGTTGTCAGAAGTGAGGGAGGTGCGGGGCTCCCTTCTGATTGGCCAGCCAGGTCAGTGGGAGGAAAGCTTTTCCCCTGCTAAACTTTCACAGTTTTATGTTACACTTAACTAAAATCTTGGGAATGCACCTTGAATAAAAGATAGCCGGTGACCACCATTGCCACCCCCTAGTTGTTGAATTTGCAGCACCCCTCCAGGGTAACCCCCCTGCCAGGGTTTTTGGGGTGCTGCTCTGCTTGCCAAATGCTTGTGGGCTGCCCATGCTGCTCTGAGTCTCATTCCCAGCTCCATGGCCAGCAGTAGCTCACCCAAACCAGGGTGCAGGGCACACAAGCCTTTGCACACATAAGTAAGTTCCCCATTTTAAAAAAATGGTGTCTGAATTTTCACCCCCGATACTGGGGTTCTTGTAAACCCCTGTTACTCCTTTGCAAGATGCCCCTTGCAGTGCCCTGCTCCCAAACTCCCAACCTGTGGATATGGGATGGGGACCTGCCTCCCAGTCCTCTGGGGTGACCTGAGGGTGGCAGAAGTCTCCTGGGGTATGTGAGCTGTGGAAGTGTGGAGATTTGAGGGCAGTCAGGGAAAGCCCCTTCAAGCCCCTACTTGTGGAGGGTATAGCAAGATCCTCCTGGACTATTCTAGTGGAGCCCAAAATATGGATCTTTTGGAAAGCAGCTAGTAGTTTGTAGAAAATCCCATGGAGAGTACCTCCGAGAGGCAATGCTGACCGTGCAGTCCATCTGCGTGCCATTTTTCTCCCCACTTTTATTCCTCACTGTTAAATACTAAATAGTACATTCTGGGGAAGCAAGACTTGAGCTAGGTAGGAGGATGCCTCTTCCTTCAGCATATCCTACTGCTGAAATTGTGGTATCCCAGTGTGTAAAACTGTGGTAGCAGCTCCAGAGTTTCTGATGTGTCAAACAGAAGACAACGAATCTAATTTTCCTGTCCAACACACCAGGGAAAATGTGGGAAAACTTTGCTTGCTCCTGTGGAGCTAAGGCAGAATAAAATCAGATTTGGACCTCTGATTTCAGTTGCAGCCCAAATTGCAGGAACAGATGCATTCCTGCGCAGCAAAGATCATGTTTGGTATATGGACCAGGAAAATAAAACAAAACATTAATAATAATTTATAAAAGGCAGCTTGTAAAAATATTGATGTTGTAGCAGAACAATTAGTTTAGAGTGGGTTTCTTTGCTAAGTTTTCCAGTAGGTATCAACGCTCATTAATGGAAAAAATAATGTCTGGTTTAATTGGAAAGTGTTCCTTGGTAGGAGAAGGAGTTTTGGCTTGCCCGGGGCTGACTCCTCTACTGGTAGGTAATGTTTATAGTGGAAAGACTTCCCCAGGCAGTCCCCAGGAGAGCCTGTGTTTGCTTTCAAAAGGAAAGGTTTTCAGGTGCAGCACAGAAGTCAGAAAGCGAGGCAGTTCAGCAAATAGATTTTTAATCCAATTTAAGACCCCAGTAAGTCAGACAGGGCGGGTTCCTCTGCTGCCTGCACCCCAATCCGGGTTTCCAGAAGGGCTTGTGCTGGTAGATGGGACCAAGGTTTGGCAATTGCTTTACACATGCAGCCTGAAGGTCCATGCGTACAGGGGACTGAGATAAAGTCTATCAGACCCAAAGACAGAAACCACCTTTGGCTGTGTTACGGCAAGCAACATTTATGCTGGGGAAACCTGAGTAACAGTCCCTCGCCTGTCCTGTAAGCAAAGCAAACTGCTGTGGATAGTGGTGCTGATGTGAAACTGCACCTCAGAGGGCAAAATACTCCTCATGAGGGGTCTTCAGTTTGTACTTGAAGTATTTTGAGATCTCTTTTACTTAGTGTACAGAATAATTTCCAAGCATTAAGAGAAATTACCACTGAAGACCAAAGGGGCACATCCACATTCCAGCTTTAGTGAGGATGGTTTTCCCAGCAAACAGGTTTAGGGCTAATGGTACCGGCTCTTCTGTGCTCACATCCCATTCTGGATATTAGGAAAAATTTCTGGGCAGTAGGAATTTTTTTTTTCACAGAAAGAGTGGTCAGGCATTGGGATGGGCTGCCAAGGGAGGTGGTTGAGCCACCAACTCTGAATGTGTTTAAGGGTCGTTTCGATGTGGTGCTTGGGTACATGGTTTAGGGGTGAACCTTGTAGAACAGGGTTATCAGTTAGACTTTGTGATTCTGAGGGTCTTTTCCAAATGGAATGTTTCTGTGATTCATTCATAGTGGTAAGCTGCTGTGGATTTGCAGGAATGCATGGAGCATGGGAAGACAGTTGGGTGGTGGGTCTGAGCACTTGGAATGCCCTGCCGGAAGGTGCTAGAGGTGCCTGCAAAAAGCTGCCTGGGGAGGCAGCAGGGCTGTGTTTGAGAGCACCAGCACCAGGAGCAAGAGCAGCAGACCTGAGCTTGTGAGAGCAAGCGGAGTTGGTTGTTTCTGCCTCTCCTCTCCTTCTGCCCGGCTGACGTGCTGCTAATACTTATCCTGCATCTCTTTTCTTTTTTTTTTTTTTTTTTCCCCTGGCATGACTGCCAAGGGCAGGACTTGATTCTGTGGAGAGTGAGGTGGATGGGATTGGTCTTGCCAGGGATTTGGGGAGGTGGACTGTGTGGAAGTGTCTCAAAATGTCTAGTTGTCAGTTGCTATAGGCTTTTTGCCTTTGTGACAATCACTAGACACATCCCATAAAAGTGTAGCAGGAGACATTCCGCTCCTGGCAAAAGCTGCAGTGGCAAAAGAATGTAGCTCCATGGTGCAAACCTAGTCTAGCTGAGCGGCTGCTGCTCCTCATCCTCTTGGCCGTGCCTCTCTGGGCTGTGTGACATGGATTAGGAGCTCCTTGCTTCTCCACGCTTCTTGGCTACGCTAAATAAATAAATGAACAGCCCCAGCCTTCTGTTCAGCTTCTATGAGCAAACCTGAAGGAGCTTTTGCACGGCAAAGTGGGGCAGGATTTCTCCTTGAGGGAACTGTTGCTGTGCATAACCTCTAAATGTGCAAAGCTTTTTACTATCAGGCAGACTTCATTAGATGAAATTTATGGTAAAAGTTAGCTCTGTCATAATTATGAAGTCTGTAAGCCTAGCTCCAAGAAGCATCACTCCAACACTGCTGTGTATGTGTGTGCTCTTTACAGCCACTGGGTCCCCAAGCAGTACTTAGTGCCAGAGCTAAGTACTGTGTTGACAATGCTGCAAATATCTTCCCTTGGAGCAGACCAAAGGCATCTACGTGTGCGCAGACCCGGGTGAAATGTGATCTGGCTCTCCTGAAGGAAGAGGGAGTTTGGAGAGACTTTGCGGGGGAGGCATGTGGTATGAAGGTACCACTGGCAAATCCAGATGGGGTGAATGTACCCTTCCTGCTACCACCTCAGTGTGGAAAGAAGTTATGAAATAAACTGCGATATGAAAAATAGTTTTGATGAAAGTTTAATGCCCCGTTTAAATGTGACATCTACTCTAGCACTGACGCTGTCTTACTGCCATTCCTAAGCTCCCAACGTTTCTTGTTAGGGGGAAATAATGCACACAGACTGGGCTTTGGGAGTGGTGCTTATTTTTCATAGGAAGCCTGTGGTTCAGTTTTCCCTTTGGCAGGGCCTGGCCCTTCATCCCCTCTGTGCCACAGTGGGGGAAAAGCTTGATTTCTTCTTTGTGCCACCCTTCCCTCTGCCCACGGTAGGAAGTGGGGAAAGTTTGGGTGCCCTGGCACTACAGGTAGCAGCATTTTGTTGTGCTCAGACTGCTCTCCCAGCTCCTCTCTGCCAGGGTTGCACATTTTTGGAGCAAAATGAAAGAAGATGTTGCTGTGCTTACTGCCTTCCTCATCACTGCTTGCTGTCTTCCTCTTCCTCGCTATTTACTGCTACAGAGAAAAGCATCATTTCTGCTTTCAGAAACATCCATGCTGTAAAATTGTGTTCGGTGCTGAATGGTCTTTGAGGCAGTCAGGTCCCATTAAGCTGTTGTTTGTTGTTTAGTTTTCTGGAGTTTTTTTTGCCTTGCCTTCAGTGCAATTCAAGAGATAATTCCATAATCGTTGTGCAGCAACCACTAGAAGCATTCTTGTGTGTGCATCTTCCACATGCTGTCTTTGTAAACTTGGTTGTGTTTCACCTTGCACTTCTGCTTTGTAGGCTTTGTTTCCTTATTCCGCGTGTTGCAGTACAGCAGCAGCCAGACACGGAGAGCGGATGTTTCCCAAAGCACTCACTCTGCAGTGACAAGTTTATGATCAAAAGCAAGGGAGCAGTGAGTGAGCAGAGCAGATAAGAGGCAAGAGGCAGCGAGTGCGAGGCTTTAGGGATAAGATGGTTGGAGCAGAGCAGAGTTTCAAAGTAATTGGATACACTAACGTTGGAGGTTTGTGCAGGAATGTACATCTGTTTCTGAACTGTTACCAGCTGATGTGCCCGCTCTTCCTTTCGGCTTCCTCAGTTATAAACCCTCAGAGCAGCAGACAAGGAGAGCCTGACCTGAGTGACAGAGAGTCCTATTGCTTGCTAATCCTTACAATAAATGCAGTCAAGGTCAAGGCATGCTTTTTATTTGCAAAGGCGTTGCTGGGGCAGCTTGGTGTGCTGATACTTGCCCTGGAGGGAGCAAGGTGGCAGTTTCCCCCTGTGCGTGGTTTGATGGCTCCATCTGGCTTCCTCAGCCTTGCGCTGGAGGAGTTGAGGAATATGGACATTTTAAGAGAAGATATTACAGGAGAACAGAATTGTAGAATGACATAAAAGAATGAAGATAGGAACTTGGAGACCTTCCCAGGGGACAGTTCCTTCTCCTGAGAGAGCCCTGCAAGCCCTTTGTTTATCTCCTTTATGAAGCTAGCAGCTCCATCCAAGCCTTGATCAAGCAAGGTGTGAATCACAAGGGCCATTTTTCCAGAGCTTGCTTTGTTTGCTGTGTGTAAGGTCAAGACAAACTCTCTGCAGTGTGATAATAATTTTAGCTTTCAAAAAATATTATGGTGAGTCAGATTGTTAGCAGGCAATGTAATTCACAGCTTCTCTATATGAGCCCTAGATTCTGCAAAACACTGGTTCATACTTTGGAGAAGAGAGGTACATAGGAGTCCCACTAATATTCATGGGATGGAGGCAGGTGTTTAAAGTTATAAATGATAAGTATAGGTCTGAATTTCTAATCTGAATGTCCTCTGAAACAAGATATTTTTATTGACTTCAATAGATTTTGAATTGGGGTCTCAAGCATTAACCTGTTGGAGGACTGGTTCACATCTCTTGGTCATCTGAGCTCCATTGTCCATAGGACAAGGATAACATAGAACTAGCATGATTCCACCTAGATCAATGGGTACAGTGTTTCAGGACTGATCATTGATTGCTGTCAAGATTAGAAGTCCATGTAATTTCTCATGCTGTTAGTGTTGCAAACCTAGCACACATCCTGCTGTATGGAGAAACCAAAAGGCAGTGGTGTTGCAATTGTGGATTCTATTTTTAATGATAGCACAACAGATGAACTGTAGTTTGCAGGAGTAAAAAGAAATAGCTATCATGATTCCAAAAATAGCATTTCTATTTTACATCACAGAATCACAGATCATTTACCCAAGACCACCACTAATTGCTGGTCAGAGAGGAATGTCTCCCTGGGAATCCATGAGATTGGCTTTTTATTCCTTTTTCTGAAAGGTGAAATATTAATTGCAGCTGCACCAGCAATAACTGTAGCTGAAAACCCAGTCTAGGGAAAATGAAAAAAGAAAAAAAAAATCATTTAATGAACTGGAAAATCAAAGTACACCCAATATTTTGTCCTCCTTGACTTTTCTTCCCTTATCTCTAAACCCATTAAACTGGGAAGAAAGGGCTTCCCACCACCAAGGACAATCCAATACCAGCATTACTGTCCTGTCAGCATCCAGGAACAGCATGGAAGGCTTGGGCTTCTGTATGTTAGGACTGCATCACCCACTTCAAGGCAGGTGTATTCAAAACAACATCAAGTTTGACTTCTCATATTGAGCATTGCCTGACAGCTTCTCCATCTCCAGGAGATGGAGAATTGCTCCACTAAGGAGCCAGGGCTTGCTCGTGAGATGAAACTTCAGTTGACTTTAGCAGTGCAAGTGCAGATGGTGGGCTGGGAAGGAGTTTGCCAAGCTGACGCTGATGTAGGAGACTGATCTCATGTCCTCATACAGGCCACGGAGAGGGAGACTGTCTATTCTGGGTCCTCATGGTGATCTTTTTCTTGCATATTACAAAAGAAATTTGCAGAAATGTCCTCATGCCAGTGCTTTACTGTCAGTTTTAATCTTCAAAGCTCTGGAAACAATGTAAGGAAGGCAATAATCCATAAAACAGATTTAAGTCTTGTTACTCACCTTAGCCACCTTCCACAGCTCCCCATGAAGGGATCTCAGGATAAAAACTGTTCCTGCTGGGTACAGGTTGCCTTTGCAAACACCATGCTCCTTTGTCCCTCTCCTGGTTTAGATCAAAGCACTGCCTGTGGTGGTGATTCTGTACTTTGATTCATCTTCTCTTTTAACACATCTTGAAATGTGTAGGTACTCCAAGTTAACGTGGCCAAAGCCCACCAAGAAGAAGTCCAAATGCTTGTACTCCTGCATTTCAGTAGCTTTGAGGATTAATCAGGACCCTAGTGGTAAATCAACCTTGTAGTTAATTACTTTGTGAAGTGAAAAGATAGCAACAAGGTACTGGAAAGCAAAGCCAAGGTGTCGTTATACTGTCATTGAAAGAAATGGTTTTCCTCATGGGTCTACAGGAGAATCTTTCTCAAAGCATCTTTCCTTGCCAATTGGCAATCATTTGAATGCTATGCCAGGGGGATGTGTGATGCCACCAGTGTGCCTCCTTATTATTAGAAAGAAAGGGCTGAGAAATGTCTCCTGCACAGACTCCACCTGACAATTGAGTGATTAGTGCAAAGGCAGATCCAGAAGCAGCTTTGTTTGCCTTGGTGTATCGCTCAATGGATACACGTACAGAGGAGGGATTTGTTGCCCTGAACCTTAGCCAACTGAGTTTTAACTGTTGAGTATACCTCTAGAATTTAACCCACAAGGTATAGTATTTTGTAGTTCAGATGCTGGGTAGAGGAAAAAAACAAAATAATGAACTAGGACACAGGTAATTGTACGATAGCTCTTCCCAGAGAAAGCAAACCCCTTCCAGAAGCTGGGTGCCTCTGCTGTTGGACCCCAAATGGCCCCAGGAACATCTGTGCTGGAACCCAACAGAATTTTTGGTATTGCCAGAATTTGAAAAATCACAATTTTGAATGCCAGGGCAAAACAAGGGGAAAATTGTTAAGATTTCTGAAGTAAGAAAAACTGAATTTTCAAGGATAAGAGATTAGAGTCAGTTAAAATAAACCATTTTTAATCTCTTTGGCCAGCTCTGAACTTTACCTTGGCTCTGGCTGATAGCTGAGCTACTCAGAGTTTGTAAACTCCTTAGCCTGGATAAAAACATGCATCCATCCTACTTTCTTATCCCACAGCACTACAATTTTCCAATCATTTCCTCCAGGGTTTAGAGCTGGTTAAGGAGACTGGACAACTCATTAACAACACTTGCTAATGGGCTGGATGGATCATTGCTATGTGGCAGGTCAGTCGTGGCTCCCAGAGGTGAAAACTCCTGCCTTTGAAGTGTTCCCGCTCCCCATCAGCCTGGTAGTGGTAACCTAGAGATGGGTCCTTGGTTTCCTGTACTGGAAAGGAAGAGCTTTACTGGTTGGGTCATTGTCAGCATTGGTCCAACTCCAGCAATTGGGCTAAACTTTCCCTAGTATTCACCTACTTAAAACAGGGAGCTACAGTTTCTGTCTCAAAGGCTATGGAGCTGTTTCTGAGCCATATTGCAGCTGCTTTCTCATACCTTGATGGAAAAATTCAAATGCCTATAATTTGTTTTCCCTCTCTTGAAAACAATGCTCAAAAACCATAGCAACTCTTCTTCCCTTATCCATCTTTTTTAACCACATTTTTTATTAAGTTCTTTCCCAACAGTGATTCTCTGTGGGCCTTTAGGCATTAGTGATGTTCCCACAGCAGAAGGACAAAATATGACTTCCCAGCTCCCAACCCACTTACTGCATTTTGTTAAAAGAATATAGGATTAGCCTGTAGACCCAAGAGAGCTGTGACTCACAGTATTTGAAAACTGATGGTGCTGTTCAATGTCTTCAGTGGTTTAGGGTCTTTGCAGGATGGTGGGACCTGGTAAGAATCCCTTGGATATCAACTAAGAAGTGAGTTGATTTCAGTCCTTTGTGTCTTGCTTTTATGTATTTCAATGGCCTAGAAGAGGGAAGGGTCAATAATCCTGGAGAACCTCATGGGTGACTGGTGAAATTCTCACCAAGTAGACAAAGAAAAATGTGACAGAATTATTGAGGGGGAAAATTGCTCCTTTTCTAAATAGAACAATATGTTGTGCAATATGCCAACATACCTAGGGAAATGTAATTTATTTTTGGAAAACCAGGCACCCCAACTCTGACTCCTTTACCTCTGCCTGTTGCAGTTTAGGTTTGCTTGTGTGCCCAAGTACTTCAGCTACCTGCTGCCCCTGCTCCCTGCTTTGGACATTTCCTATAGTCTATTGCAGCTGAGCAGAAAGTAGCTTGCCATGTCCTAGGTTGCCTGGCCTAGTGGAGAGGACACAAAGCCAGTGCATCCCTTTGAAGCAAAGGGCTGCAGCAAAGGGCTGGTACCTTCTGATCAAGTAACTTGGTTATCAGCTGATTTGCTTTCACTTTGGTCTTTAATTTCATAGAATAGAATCATAGAATCAACAAGGTTGGAAAAGACCTCAAAGATCATCTGAAATCTTCTATTTAAGGAAAGAAAAAAAAAATCACTGAGTAGCTACACACAATATCAGAAGAAACAGTCAGCCAAATCTGTTCAGCTGAGAGAGGATATTATTTTTCTCAGACTCATTAAAACTTCAGATTTTTTCTTTGTCTTTACCAACACCTGTTAGACTCAAGCACCTGAATAAACTTTAAGGAGAAAAGATAGCTTTGTTGGAGACTCAACTGGACCCTGAAAGATCGAGTTCCACTTCTGGGACCCTCAACAAATCCAAGGGAAACCAGGCTTGACATTCCTAGTGAGATCTGGGGAGCAAAAGCAGGAAGGGCCCATCGTTTCCTTCAGAAGCAATTAGATGAAAAAGCCCCAACAAACAAGTTGCTAAAAGTTGAGATTGGTTGAATTTAGAAGAAACAATCATAAAAACTCATAAATTAGCATCATTGATTTTTGAATTCTTGTTCTAGAAATAGTGAGTGGACTAGCTGTTTTCTCAAGACTAACAACATCTACCTGTGTAGGCCATATTAACTGTTGAGATGTCATGAGCTATAGCCCAAGTTTTCTTGATGTCAGTCTGGTTGTAAACACACAACTGTATAGATATCAAAACTGATGTAAAGGAATCTGTACGTAGTAGCTGAAACACTGGAAATGAAATTATTGTGGAAACAGCTGCAGCCCTCAAAGGCACAGGAAGAGCATTCTTACAAAGCATCTGTGGATCTGTACATGTAGTGTTGGGAAAGATGCACGTTTGGATGAGGAAGCAGGTACTTTAACCTTCCAAGCCTGCTGCATCCGGAAGTCAGCATATCCTTCCTGCTTCCACTGATGTCTTGCTCCTTTGCATCTGTGGTGTTCTCCGCTGGGTAAGGGTGGCTTGCTCAGTATTACCCTGAGTCTTGCTGTGTTGGGATTGGGTGGTGGGAACCAGTGTTCCAGCAGCACTGTAAGAAACTAAGCTCTCATCTGTCTCTCTCAGCTGCCCATATCCTACCTTTAGTATCACAGATGAAAAGTAGATTTGAGAAATCTTCCTTCTGGTGGAGCTGCATGGTGCATTACAGGGCTGGGTGCACTCTTCACAGTGGGCAGGTTTTTGTCTCCGTGAAAGAAAACAAAATCTTTATGTGGTCAACTTCCAGAAATTTATGGTCAGCTTAAGGGGGTGATCAAACCTTCTGCAGGAACACCCCACTTCATGAGGTTGTCTGGGCAGCAGCTGCAGCCTAAGAATATAGTCTAACTTCCACCTTACCCAGCCCTTGGATTAGAACACTAACACTGCATGCTAACTTTCTTTGCCATGAGGACGAGCAGAACAACCTGTAATGGGTTGCAAAGTACTGTATTTTTGTGCATTTTAGCTCAAAAAATCTTTTAACTTGCATTTAATTGTTGAAGGAGAAGAGCTATAAAACATACCTGTCCTCAGCCTGAACCTCCCACAGTTTTTTCATTATCAGTTGAGCTTTGTGATTTTTAAAGATTCTTTTTTTTCTTTTTCCTGGCATGAATACTACTGTGATGTTTCATTTCCTTCTCTCTTGCACTTTTGGCAAAGATAAAGTTTACTGCTGGTTCCACTATATACTCTATCAGGTGACTCGGAGCCTGATCCACAACTTGCAAAGTCAGCAGAAAACTTTATGTTGCTCTCAGCAGGCTTTACAGCGACCTTTAATAATTCTACCCTCCCAAAGGAGCTGAATTTCGAATCCAGTAGGCATTTGTCCTGTCTCAGTCTCCTGGAAGGGCCAAAAACTTCTTGCAATATTTTTGTAGGCCTTTGATCCAATGCTGTTACTTGATTGTGCTTTGAAGACTTAATAGCACCCCATATCCCACACTTATTAAACTCAAATTCTCCAGTTGCATTTCCCTGGAAGATACATAAAAATAACACATGGAGGAAATATAAGTGGAAGATCCTGTGTATAAGCTGGCTTACATTTCGTATGTGAGGAAGACACTGAACCCATTGCTTTTGCACTCGTGACAGAGCCATCTGCATCATCTTGATATAGTGGAGTGTATCTGAAAAAGCAATAACAAGTCGGGGAGCTGTGTGCTGGCTTCAAAGGCTCAATTTTCAGTATGCTGCTAGGCAGCTTTTCATTTATAAAGAATTAGCATTGGAGGCATCTAACTGCAGAAGATACCGTGGTCTCTGACAAGAAATTGTCTGATGGAATTTTAGCGTGGCTCTTCTGCAGCTCTGCTGTTGTCAGGAGGTAGATATTTCAGGGTTAAGGATGCCACTGAAGGCTCTGCCAATTAAAAGAGAAGGGTAAAGCAGTGTGATGATACACTTTCTGGAGGACAGTAGAGAACAGAGTGAGAGATGCAACCAGTGGGAGGGAGTTCTCTCCAGATCATCAACAGATCATCTGTTAACTGCTGAAAGGACTGGGGAGAGAAAACAGGAATTCCTTGTGGATCCCTGGTTTATGAAGTCTGTTTACCATCCTGATCATGTAAAAAAAGATTCTGCTTAAGAAGGGACATCCTGGGTACAGCACAAATGCACAGTGAAACGGGGAAGTACTTTCAATTACTTTCTAATTTCTAGGATCTCACTGGGAGGCAGGTGGGATTTTTCTGATAAACTTCTGTAACGCCACCTGATTTTTCTGCAAAGTCCCTTGCAAATACCAAACTACTTGCAGGCCCATGGAGAGCTGTTTACTTGGGCCTCACCTGTGCTAAACCCTGCTCTTTGCTGGAAAGCTCATCCTTCTGCCTAAACACTGAAAGAAGCCCGAGGAGCACAGAGAGCGCTTGTTTGTACCAAACATAAAATGGGTGATGTGCAGCCTTAGGAGGATGATGGCAACACTTCCATTGACTCTGATTTGCCCTGGGTCAGCCTTACCTTGGGAAGTGTGCAACTTGTGTGGCTAATGAAGAACCAAGGTCCCTGTTTCTGTACCACATGAGCACGAACTTTCTGAACCTTTGGCGGGGCTGGTGGGATGCATGCCTTCTAGCTTGCAAAGCAAAGCCTAAATTAAAAGCTAGAAACATCAGCGGCTCACGGCATATTGTGCAACCGGAGTTCAGTGATATTTTGTAACTAGAGTGGCTCCCTGGTCGTTTTTCAGTAGGATCTTGGGTTTTTGTGTTTGTTGGGGTTTTTTGCTTGTTTGGTTGTTTTTTTATGAAGTGCATGCTGAAAAAAAACTGATTCAGAAAGGAAATAGGAAGAAAAAAATTAGTTGAAAATAAACAACTCATTTTCAGGGAAGTTGAGAATTTCTTAAAGGCAATTTTCACAAGCATGACAAGTTTTATGTGAGGGAAAGCAGAAGGCCATGTTCAGCAGCACTTACTGCAAGTATTACAAAAGACTAATCTTCATCCTGACCTCCCTGATACAGCAATGAAAGCCCCAAAGTGCAACTGCTCTTCATTCTCTATGGAAAAATACTTCCATGGACAAGGATAGAGTGAGGTTTTAACCTGAAATCTTCTCAGGGTGGTGCTGCCTGGCAAAGGTACAGATAAACAATGTGCAGTTGAGGAGATGCATAGGACCCTGAAGGAATTGGTTTTCATGTGTTTTTTTTGTGATGATGTGAGACTCCTAACAGCAGAGTGGACTTTTACAGTGACACTGGGGCAGTCAACAAGTCTCATGTGCTCAGTCAGCTATTCATCATGATGGCTCTGGACCCTTTCTCTCAGCCCTTGGCCCCAAATGTAAGCTTCATGAAGCAGTTTTCCAGCCTGGGCATCTCTTTACATTGTCACCATTGTTTTGCTGTGTGGACGGAGCCTATAAACATAGAAGAATGAGATGGGATAGATTATTTTTCACCTGGTGCAGTCGCAAAGCTGCTGTAGGGCTTTATCACCCTGCAGCAGGATGGGGGCAGGAGCAGGAAGGCAGGATGGCTTCCCATGTCCCATGGGGTAAAACACCCGGTGAAGGCAGTGGGAGCAAAGTGAAGCTGGTGTAAACCGATTTAGAAATTTGCAAGTAAACATCTGTCAGGCAGTCAGAACAGTTGAAAAACAAAATCAGACATATGACGAAATCCTTCCATGTGGAGGGAAGGAGGAGGGGGGCAGCAATCCAACATATACTAATATTTTCATTATAATGCAGGGTGTATCAGTAACACAGACACGTGAAGCCATGGAAATGTGGGGTAGGTTGTTGTGCCATATGTTTTAAATATTAACTAGGCCATATATTATTATGTAGTGTATTATATATATTACTATGTATATTAAGTAGGCCATGTTGTATATTTGATATTCTGGCCATTGTCACTAGGACCTACTGATTCATGTGGAAGGCTCCAAGGAGACTTTATTGTAGGCTGCCTTCAGATACTAGAAGGCCGCAAGAAAGCTGGGGAGGGACCTTTTAGGGTGTCAGGTAGTGATAGGACTAGGGGGAATGGAGCAAAACTATAAATGGGTAGATTCAGATAGGGAGAAATTCTTCACCATGAGGGTGGTGAGACACTGGAACAGGTTGACCAGGGAGGTGGTGGAAACCCCATCCCTGAAGGTTTTTAAAGCCAGGCTGGATGTGGCTCTGGGCAACCTGATCTAGTGTGAGGTGTCCCTGCCCCATGGCAGGGGGGTTGGAACTAGATGGTCCTCGAGGTCCCTTCCAACCCTAACAATTCTATGATTCTATAATATGAATTGGCCTTGAACTTCAGTCTAACTGCTGACCCAAGGAGAGCTTTGCAAAATACACATTTCTAACCTGAAGAATGATAGGCTGAATCTCGTGCTGTGGGAGGACAGGGATTGGTCACACACTTGACCCACATTCAAATTTCTGCTGTTAAAAATAAAGAGGCTGTTGGATAGTCACTGATAAGATTTGTTTTCCTTGTTGTTGTTGTTGTTTTTACTGAAAAATACTTCTCAGACAAAAATCAGTATTTTCTGTGCTTGACCACAAGAAGAAAACAATGAAGTGTTGATACCTCTAAGTTTTTAAGTTGGAATTTGGTGTAAAAATGTTAATTTTCTTTCAGATTCATGACATTTGCTCAGGGAGCAATCAAATGTGGAAGAAACTTTACTTCTTTGTTTTTATATCTTACCACTCACAAAGAAAGGAGCCCCACTCAAGCTCTCATTTTTCCATACTCACATAAAAGTCCCTGAAGTTTAGAAGAAAACTGGAGAAATATTTCTGGGGACCAATTCTTTGTTTAGCTTCTTTTTGCTTTTCCTTTGGGAGGGTCTCTTTGTCAGCAGAAAGGGGATAGTGCAGAGGAAATCAGGATGTGGACAATATTTATATTTAATCATATTACCAAGCCAATTCCTGATTTTTTATTTTTTTCTCCCCTTTTGAGAAAAGGAAGAATGAAATGAGAGGGGTGGTGGTAAGGACCCATGCATAACAGATCCTCTTCTCTGTTACCCCCACCTCTTAGCAAGGAAATTGAATTCATGGCAAGTTTCAAATGAAAATACCATGCTAGGGGCTTTTTTTTTTTTTTTTTTTTAGGAAAAATCTGCTCTCTTGTCCGGGCAGTCTTGGTGTTTCTTTGTAGAACGTGGGCTGGGACCCGAACATCTTGCAGGGCTCCTTCCTGTTCCCATGTCCGTGCCAGGAATTGGACTCCGCAGGAGGATTTCGGATAATGTGTCCTGGGAAGATGAGAGCAAGAGGGGGATGGAGCTCCCTCTCGCAGAGCCGGCCTGAATCTGCAGCTCCAACACACCCAGTGCACAAAAGCTGGGTTTGTTGCTGGAGCTGGCAGATACGTGTGCAAGGATTGCAGCTGATGACTCAGAAGGTGCTGTTTTTGCAGACGCTTTGCTTTCTACAAAGTCACTCTGGGAGTTTGTTTTCACCCTGCAAATCCCGTATGTAAAATGCGTTTGCCGTTCCCCAAGAGAAATCTTCTCGCTTTCAGAATTGTTTTTCTTTGACGCCATTGGTAGATGTAGAATTAACTCATCAATGAAGCCCAGTGCTCTCAGAGATGTGAGGATTTGCTAGCTCTCTGCGTGTCTTTTCTCACCAGCCTTTGCCTGGGGAGCTCAGCTCAAGATGGTAGATGCAGCAGGCTTTCATGGCAGTGCTCAGTTTGTGATCTGGTCTGGAAAATCAGCATTGCTGGTGCTGCAGAACAGAAAGGTAGAGAAAAGCACCGGTCACCCTGACCTTTAGCCTCTGGACTGCTCAGTTGGGTAGTTCAATCACAACATTTACTTCCAGTCCTCTTTGCTGTGACTACTTGCATTTTGTTTCACAGGTTAGTGCCAGGTGCAGAAAGCATCAAGAGGCAGAATTTGTGGGCACTGCTTTGTACAGTGGCTGCCTCCTGAGCAAAACTGAGAAAATATGGCATGAGCCCAGTCATACTGATGCAGCGAAAATTCAGGCTGGCCTCCTTGCAGACATTAGCACCCCTCACCAGTTGATTAAAACATTCAGGATTTTAATGCTGAAAGGGCCTGTCTAATCACTTTGACCTTCTGTTTATGACAGGCTGGAGCACTCTGTCCGGGCACCTGTGTTGAAAGCCCTGACAAGTTTGCCCCAGATTTATCACTCCCTATCTCACTCTTTTCATCTTTCCTTTTCAAATTGGTTTTCTTGTGTTATTTTGCCTTTTAATCCTTTAAACAATACCTCTCTTCAAAATCCCTAGCAAATGATGGCGTGCTCACCATGATGGAGATGTTTCACCCAGCCCTATCACGAGCCATTGTCCGGTCCACAACTACATTTCAGTCCACCTAGCAAATGTGACAAAAGCAATCCTGGCTTCTTCACTTCAGTGACTCATAAGGACAAGTTATTGAGATATTAATTCCCAGGACCAGGGCCAGGAGGGTTCAGACACTGCCTGCATCAGTTGCTGTCTCTGTCCTTCTACATAGTGTGTTTACATATCAGCTGGAAATTTCCTAAATAAGTTGATTCTAACTGTCAACAAATAGGGTTCAGATAATGTACATTTCATGGTAGTTTCCAGTATTCTGCCTACAGGAGGATATAAAAACTTCTTTTGTTATAATGTAGCCTCTTTGGCAGCTTGTAACTCAGTGGGAAAGGCTCTGGATTCCTGGAGGAGCACACTGTGTCAGCGATTTTGGGTATTTCAGGGAGCGTGAGGCCTCACTGGGGAAAAAAAGGAAAGGCTGAGAAAAAGTCTGCTCTCCTTTCAAGATGAATTGATAATCAAACTTGGTCAAAAATCAAAAATTGTGTGCAAGGGGTGTGAAAAGATGTTCTATCTCTCAGCAAATCTGATGGTTTTTGTAGGACGCGGGAGGGCTGCCAGGCGTATACTGAGTGTTTATCTGTCTCATATTTCATTTAAAAATGAAATTCAAAGGAGCAAACCTTCTTTGCACACTTCTCCCAGGGGTTTTCTTAGCTTAGCTTGGCAGCCCGGGCAGCCTCCAGCCCTGACAGGCACACCCCAATGGGAGATACCCAGTAGCATCCAGTACTTAGGGTGTGAGGACACTTTGGAGACTTACGTGGCCTACTTCTTCTCTGCTAATGGCATAAAAGTGTCCCTAACCAGGATTTCTTCCATCCAGGCGGTTTCCCATTCTCTGTTTTCCATCATATTTTCAATGGACACTTTTTCCTGCATGCAGATGATCTAACCAAACAAAAAGTTCAAATAGGTTAAAGTTTCTAGTGAAGTTGCTTCCCCTCATAGAAATTAGTTTTTTTGCACTAGCAGAATTTTTCTTTCTAAAAGATTCTGCTCTCCTTAGAAGTTTGAGTTCATCTTTCAAAGCACCTCCAAATGTAAAAATTTTCCGAACCTAAAACTACTGCAAACGTATTGTCACTGAAAATCTAACCCTCAACAGATTCTGGATCTTGGGCAAAAAAATATTTTAGCTGGGGAGTTTGGGGGTTTTTTTCTTTCCTTTTTTTTTTTCCCCTCCCCCCCCTTTTTTTTTTCTTTTTTTCCCCTCCTTTTCCCCCCACTCTTTTCTTTTTTTGCCCCTTTTCCTTTTATTTTCCCTCCTTTTCCCCCCACTCTTTTCTTTTTTTTCCCCTTTTCCTTTTATTTTCCTTCCCCACCTCCCAGTTTTAAATTGTAGTCCACACAGGGCCTTGTTCTTTGCCTTATTTGCTCTGACCACCTTCATAAAAAAATATAAATGTATGTACCCGGTTATGAAATTAATCATATCTCTTTTTTTTTCCCTAATGATTTTTCAACTCAATGGCAGAAATTCTAGTACCTCAATGAAAAAAAATTAAAATAAAAAAAAAAACACCTCAACCAAACCAAAACAAGCAAAAACCCAATAACAAATAAGAAAACAAATGAAAACAACCCCGAACACCCCGAAAACCAACGATACAACGATCTCTTCATCTTCCTTCTTTCCCCTCCACACTGCTCTGTACAGAAAGTGACTTTTCTGATTAAGGCTGGCCAGGTGCTGTGCAGGTTTACCAAAGAAAACGTTGCCTAAGTAGAAAACCTTTCATGAAAGTTGAAAGCAGTAAGGTTTGGGGTTTTTTTAAATGCTTCTTGTGTTGTTTCTTAAACCCGTCGCTTGTTGGGTGCAGCTGGGATGCTGCGCTCTTTTGCTTTCAGTTGTGTAGCTCTTCCATATGACGCTTGTAAGTGGAAAAGGAACAGGTAAACACCAACTTGAAAAGGAGCTTGAAATGGCATTAGAAGGTTGAAGAAGAGCCTGGGAGTTGAATTTAGGATGAGCCTTCCTAGCCCTCTGCTTTGAGAACCATTGCAAAAAAACCCTAAACTCCTTGGTAAAACGCGCTTATAGGTTCTTGGGTTTAGCTGATATATTAAAAATGAAAGAGAAAGATCCTCCAAAATATTTCATTTCAAGAAAGGGCCTTTTTTCAACAACAAGAAAGGTAACTTAAAGAAGTCTTTCAGGCAGCTGTTTTTAACTAACTCATGTGATCAGAGTGTGGAAGAATTAAATTAGAGTCACTTGGTTCTATTGTAGGTCCGTTTTATCTACAGAACAACAAAGGTAAGAGGCAAAGCCTCCATGGAGGCATCTGATCCAGAGCATAATGGAAGCTAGGAAAGTCTCCCTCCAACTCTCCCCATCTTTCAACTAGGCTCACTGCTAATTTGAAATCCACCTCTCCATTTATCAGGTCCATAACTTGAAGCAAGTATACGCTGTGTGCCTTTATTTTTAATCTTACGCCGTGGTGCAGTGGGCTGCTTGGCGGAGAGGCTTTATAGACCCAACGTGTGCGCTTTTTGGGGAAGATAATTACCCAAGTTCAAAGTCTCGTCAACCAATCGTATTTTGGTATTCATGCAAGCTGTTTCATAATGCTGTTTTGAACCCTGTTGGTGGCATAATTAAGATTTAATTAAATACAGGAATAGAAACATGTTGTTCATTTGACCATCTGTGAGTCAATGACTACAGTGGTTTTCTAAGTTTCTATGCTACATGCTGTTAGTGAGTGTTTCATATTATTTTCCATCTCCCCAACCATACTTGCACGGTTTCAGAGTAACCAAAGAGCCAAAGCAGGTATTATGATCTTGAGTTGATGAGCATCTCTTTCTGCAGTTCTTAGTTATTGATTGTATTGAGCAAAGTCAAACCTTTCAAGTGTGACCAGAGCTACTAATATGATGGGGGGTGTGAGTGCCAAAGAAATGATGGCTTAATCCAAAGCTAAAAAAATATGAGGAGTGCTTTTTTTATTTTGAATGGTTGAATGTCCAAGCCAGCAATGCCATAATAATAATAGTAGTAGTAATAGTAATAATAGTAATAGTATTAATAGTAGTAATAATAATAATTATTATAATATAATCATTAGATATACTTATTATTATTACTGTTGTTATTATTACAATGATAAAAAGATGCCTGTATTTTTTTCAGTCTTTCTACAGCACCTAGTACAAAGTAGTCTTGTTCTGAGCTGCTAGACAGATATGGCAATGATGTTAAAATCGTGGCAATAGCCAAGTACCCAATGAGCACATCAGGGCCACGGAGTACCAGCTTCTAGACAAACTAGTGCTGAGATGTTTAGCTGATGTGCCCCAACCTTGTATTTTTCAGTTTGACAAAGACTGTTTGTGAGTTGGTGTTGAATATAAGATTCAACGGAAAAGGGTGGGGGTTCCCTAGCTTAAACTGGTATTTTACTGAAACTGTAGAAGGGAAATGTTTTTATTTCAGCACAATATTATGAGGCCAAATTTGGTTAAATGCTGTGTTTTTAAATAGCACAAAATTCATCCCAAGCCAAAACTGAAACATTTTGTTTCAGATACAATGAAATGTCATGTTTGATCCGAGTATTTTTCTCTACTGTTTTCTGTTTTAAGGGATGAAAAGGGAAAAATGGAAAAGCTTGAGTTAACTTAAACAATATTCTTCATTTTTTCTGGAGGAAGAAGAAAGAGATGGGGATCAATCACCAGCACCCCATTCCCCCCCCCCCCAAAAAAAAAAAAAAAAAAAAAAGCTTTACAAACCTCTTGTCAAAGTATCTAGAAAAGCACAGAAGAGGGATTTACCTTTGCTCCCTGTGATTCCCTGTTTTGCAATTTTTCGAAACAGGTTATGTATTTTCTTTTCTCCCAATACAGCTTTTAAAGCTGTGATTTTAGTACATTTTATGAATTCCTTTCCCTGTATTTACATGCTGTTTATTTCTTCTGCTTTGTTTTCAGCTTCAGGGCACAGATGAGGGTGACTGCTCAGGTGACCCACAATGGAAGGATATTTTAAAAAATTCTAAAAAATCTTATAAAAGTGAATATTTTCCAGAAGGAAGGAAAAATACTAGTGCTTTACTTCAGTCTCAAAAAGAATGGATCTATGTGTTTTCATTGTCATGGTCTTGATAGACAGGAGAATTAGTTTCAGTGCTTTACGGTGGTGTTCTTGCTAATGATGGTCTCATGAGCATACCATCTCTTCTGACTTAGTAATTTCTGGAGCTCTGAACAAATTATTAGTTGCCGTATTCTTCCACCTGATTCTAGCTGCCTGCTAAGCAGACATGGGGCAGGGAGTGATCCCAGTGTTTCAAAGCTTAGCTATGGGTGTGTTGGTCCCCACCATTACCAAGTGGTGACCATAGCCCTTGCTACCCCTCTTGCTGCAACATGCCCCAACCATGTCTGGCACTACTGCTGTTCTTTATGCCTTTATCATCCTTCACATCATATTGTGGAGAACTCATGGCTCCCAGTGCATCAGCAGTCTTTGGCAACGCATAATGGGGTGCTTCAGGGAGCTGCAGGAAGGAGGCTATTAGCACTTGACTGCTCTTGAGACTCAAGGACATTGATGAAAGAATGATGTAATGAAACAAGAAGTTGCTTTAATTCTTATGCCGGTCCCCTATTTTAACAATGTTTGAAACTCCCTGCTGGTTTTGGTCCCACCCTGTGGAAAGCCTTGGCATTTTACAGGTGTTAGGAGAGCAGGACCTTCAAAATATGCTACACTCCCTGTTCCTGTTGAAATCACTGCTGCTAACATCACCAGGCTCAAGAACGAGCACTTTGGAAAGCCCCCACCTTTGTTTCAGCAGATGCAGGTTGCATGAAAAATGAGCAGAAAAAAGATCCATTTTACAGCTGTACCCCTGTCAAGTTGTGCCTCCTGCTTGCCTTGCAGCCGACGGGCGGGTGGCACATTGCTTGCATCCAGCACTGATTTGCCGCAGGGGATCTGGCTTGCCCAACTTTGCTGCTGTCCCTGTGCTGAGGCTGTGGGGACAGATGCAAGCTGAGAAGCTCTGACCGTGCTGGCTCCATGGGCACTACCACCTCTCTGAAGCTCCCCAGGAAGGAGCAAACCTATACAAAATGAAGAAGCTAATAAACACCTGAAAGCATTTTCAAAAGGCGAATATAGAGCCTGGTGTATCACTGTTGTACAGTGATACCTGTAATTCATTTCAAGCCTATAGGTTGAATACTATTGGAAGCATGACTATCTTTTCATTTAGAAAATGACAGTGCATGAATATTTCTTGTCCTCAAATTAGAGCTTAGCTACATCTCATTACTTAAGTCTCTTTAAGTTGTGCCCGATACTATGCATTTACAATGAATAATATACACAGCGCGTATGGCCATGGCTGTGAAACTGAATTTCCTCTGGTAGGATTTGCCTCTGGCCAGACATGGCTAAAGTCACCGTTCGGTCTGCCCGAGCAGCTGGGCTTGTGAAGTCTCTGACTTCCCTAGGCAGAGCAAGAAATTACAAGAGGCAGAGCTGGGACCTGTGTGTTTCTGCATTACTCTGCTTTGTATCCTCTCTTAGCTGCTCCTGGAAATGGTTAGGCAGTTATATATTTTTTTTAAATTTAATTTTATTTATTTTATCTTTTTTTTAAAAATTTTTAATAGAATTAATTTTTCCAGGGTAAAGGGTCAGGTATTTTGCCTGCATTTTGATTCTAAAATTACAATCATAAAATCACAAAACACAGTTGCTTTAAACAAAAGTAACCTCAATTTTTATTCAACGTTTTCAGTGAACGGTAAGATCAGTGTCTGGCTTCTGAAATGCAGGTATTGTGAAGGAGAATATTGCATTTACTTTTGAGACAGGTACGTTCAGTTCTGTTGCTTTGTGAATTACCTGACATCAGCAACTAACACAGGAAAGATGACTGACATTTCCTTTGCAAAAGTGACAATTTTCAAGCTGCATTTTGGAAGCTGTTACTTCATCTCTGACCCAGTGGAGTGATCGTAGCTTTATTTGGGGTCCTGCTTAATGTTAACACTGAGCATGGAGGGTACTAAGATGCCATGAGCTGCGTAACTGCGTGGCAGGGACTTAGATGAGGTTTTTATTTCTACCTATACACCCTGAGGACTTTTCCTGATCTCAGAGGAGCTGCTCAAAGGGACTAAAATGAAATGCACAGAATAAATTTCTGCAGGATTGGGCTCGCTGTGTATAAAGCGCTGTCGTAAGCAGTAATGTGTTCCAGGCTCATGGCCTCAGCTAGCTGCAGCTATCTGCTGAGCATCTTTTTAACCTGTTCTGACTCCTGTGGTATTGACAATGTTGTTTCTAAAATGCACTATTTTGATGAATATTTTCTTCTAATGTTTTTTTCCCCTGTTTTAGCTTCTAAGTGGAAAGGACAATGTTTACTTGCAAATTGGTGAGGAATTCTGCGGCATTTCCCTCTTTTCTTCCCCCCCCCCCCCCCCAAAAGTTTTTTGGCACAGCTATGAAGTAATTTAAGAAAAAATTTAGTTGTAAATTCTTAAAATTCTGATGGGTTGGGGTACCCAGAGGGACCTCTCCTAACTGCATCCCCCAAGTAGTGTTACCTCGATGATCTCACAATTATCTCTATGCTCTGGCACACCACCTTCCGCAAAATTTGCACCAAAAAGCGGCTTTATTATAAGCAGAAGCTGGTCAGCCAGGTACTTAATATCCTGCGTCAGTAAGCACATCGGCAGTGCTGACTTTCCCTTCTCACGGGGAGCTGGAGGTGTTGCATTAAAAATATCTACAGAAGATCCTGAGGGCTGGTTTGCAACAGAGGTAGGAAAGGGGTAAGGGTGTTTTAGTTCTTTGTTAACAGTCTCTGCAAAGAGATATGTAATATATATGCATCCAAATGGGCTCATACCCATGTGCCTCTATTTATCTGAGCTTCTTGTGAATGTGAAGCTTCAGGATCTCAGCAGTCCACAAGCCTTGCATTAAAGTGTTGCGCTTCTATCTCCGCTGATAAGAGCGTTTCCTGTATTTAGGCATGGTTAAAATGGGGCTTTCCATGCAAAATAAAGAGTTGTTTCACAAAGGAATGTTTCCTATGTCATGATAAAGCTCATTTGCAAAATATCCCACCCCATGTCCAAACAGCCACGAGTCAGTTTCACAGTCAGGCATTTTCTCAGACCCAAAAATGTGCCGAAACCTGTACTTATGCCCAGCATGGATAAACTGTCAGAGTGGCAGGTGTGTTATTCAGCTCCTATCTTACATTTGGTGTATGCTTAAACATTTTAAAGTGTTTGGATGGCTTCTAGTGAAGGATGCTGTGCAAGTGCAGTGTTGTGGTTATATTGCAAGTGAAATGAAAATAAAGGATGTTGTATTTTGACTCTTCCTTATGGGAGGCAAGGAGAGGAAAGAATTTATATGTTAAAAATAATCTGTAATGTGGAAATAAAATGGTGCTCTGTAGCAGCATAACAAAATAAAATTCTTTTGCAAGTTTCCCAGTAGAATATATGTTTTTTTAATTTAACAGAGTTAATCCTTGTTTGTTTACCTTCTTGATTATATTAACCAGCAAGGTAGTGATTAAAGGCGGGAGTGTAGCTCATGTTAATTATATTTAAACCCCCTGAACCTGTTTCTTTTTAGTGAGAGATGATTACAATAAACACACCTGCACTATTTTACAAGCAAGCTTTGCCCTGGCTTGGACTACCACGCTGTGGGGAAGAACCAGGATTTAACCCTGCATCCAGATGCTTTCATACAAAGCATTTTTTCCCCCTTGAAATCTGGAAGCTGCTGTGTGCAGGCAGGCTGCATCACTGTTGCAGGAGAACAACAGTCCTGGAGGGGCTGGAGCAAGTGAGTGGTTGGATCTTGAAAAATTGCTTAAATGAAAATGTATTAAATTCTACAGTTAAATTCCATATATCCTTCAGTATGTAGAGTAAAATCTGTGTGCTTTCACAAGAGCACATGTATGTTTGCGCTCGCTTCTGTGCTAAGTGTAGTGGTCAGCATTAACCAACTCTAAAAAGACCCATTTCGGTGTTAGTCTAAACCAGCAGAAAGCATTGGCCCTGCCAGTTTATACCCACTCAGGAGCTGCTGCCTTGTTGTCTTGGAGCCTATAAATATTCTTACCGAAAGTAAATTCTCTTTCTGTGTGCTGGTCTTAGATTGATATGCAGTAGGTATGGGGAAAAAAATGATTCTAGCAGAAGTTAATTCACTGCGGCAGAGCGTTTTGGGGAGATAACATATTCCTGCTGTTTAATTAAAACCAGATTTTTATTTGCTATACCTTTTAATTAAAGAACAGCCAAATACTTGCCCTTCTAAGGCATCTGGTTAAGTTTATGAAATCTGAGGGATTTGTTTGTTTGTTTGTTTTCCTTTTTAGTTTGAGATTCAAATGTACTGATTTGCTTCGCCACGGTTTTTATAGAAGGGAAGGCTAGACAGTTTTCTCCTCAACTCTGGAAGCAGGGAGACCATCACAACCATGAAATTCCCTTCCGGATTCAAGCTGATCTGCTCACAAAGGAGAGTGGGGGGGGGGGGGGGAAATTCCTCTTTGCAGCTGTGAACTTGAGCTAGCAAGGTAACAGAAATTACAAAGAAAAAGAAGAGGGGAACAAAAAAAAAAAAAAAAAATCCAGTAAGCCAAAACCCACTTCCATTGCTGTTTATTCGGGGTCTTAAATATATTTAAGCAGTGAGAGTATTTTTAAAAGTACTTACTTGGCATTCATGTGCTATTGAAAAATTAAGTTCCCTGACTACTTTTTCAATGTAGTTTTCTAACTACTTTGAAAAGATCAGTATTTGTACTACTTATGAATCCGGTCTCGCTTCTGACCGTTTGTGCTAAAAGCTTTCAGAAGAGAGGGTGCTCAGCTCTGCCTGAGACAATGTTTAATTTTATGCACTCTCTAAAAAGATAAAGGCAGTACATTTTAACATCAAAATAACCAAAGTTAAGATCACCATGGATTTTACTTGAATGTTCCAGGAAGAAGTTATTTTGATAGGATACCACTCTTCCTTCACGGTATTTGAGATATCTTGAAAGTCGATAATTTCTAATTATTTTTCTTTTGTCAGCAAAACTTCAAGGGTTTGCCAATCTCTTGCACTAACAAAATTTGGCACTTGTATAGGATTCTTAAGTTACTATTGATTTTAAAATATTATTAATTCAATTCACTGGGAAGATACCAACTGCGTATTACTTTCATTTTGCAAAGCAGTTCAGTTTCAGCTGTGGCTCAGAGGCGCATGTTTTGCTGATGTTTTACCCCATGGAGAATAGCTTGGCTGCTGAAGAGCTGCACTGAGGTCTGCTCACGAAGGTATGAGAGCTGGTGGAAGAATACAATCTGGAAAAAGAAAATAAAGTAATTGAAAGAGCTTTCCTGGGTTTTGTTTGGCTTGAGGAGTTTTTGCCCGCTGGAAGCAGATCCATCATTCAGTTTGGGGCAGTGTAATGTTTCTAAGCCTGAAGTTTTTGTACAGTCACGATGCTGCAGAAATCCTAGCCCGTGGTGTCAGAAGGAGATTGGATAGTGTCTCTTAGAAACTTACTGATAATATGGAGTTACCTTGCTGGAGAAGGTTGATTTAAGAGAATAGAAAGTATTTCAGTAGCAGAAAGGAGATCACTAAGCTAATCAACATGAGGTGTCAATCTCTCAAAATACAGAATTCTGTCCCCCATACTAATCACACCTTTGTCTCTACTGCAGCAAGCTCAGCCTAAGTGCATGCTTATGTTTAAGCAAGTGCTTCATTGCTTTCCCTGACTGCTAGAGTGGGATTAAAGAGCAGAAATGCTGCAAATCAGGCAGTTAGGAGGGGACAAAAAAAATTCTGTGGAAAGGCTTGCACTAGCTGAGAAAGTCTGCCTCACTATATTAAACCTGCTATTGTAAACTTGTCTTCCTGCATCACCCAAGACTTTTAAATACAATGGTGATTTTGGATGGGTTGGTGTGTACTTCCACAGGAGGAGGAAAACATGGTATAGGAAAATTAGTATGCTGTTAGAAGTATCCACTGCGCTTTAGCATGAGGAGAAAGGCATTCACAGCATGGGTGTGTGCAAGTTGAAAACCTTGGGAGTTGTGGGTTTGAAACACGGGTATCTAAATAACAAGAGAATTTGATGTTTGTTGAAAACCAGGTCTCAGATTAGCTCACTGGCTGGGCCTAGTGCTATAATATCCAATAATGGTTGCTACAGTTCATATAACTTTATTGTCCTCTGGAGAACTGTGTAAACGTTAGCTTGGGAAATCTATTCTGCGTGCTCCAGCAGGATGTGTGCATGCATGCATGGCTGAGCAACATGCAGTATCAGGGTTATCAGGATCAGGTTCTCTTCTGAGGTGCTTTGTGGCCATTTAGCAAAAGTTCTTTTCTGGGAATCCTTATTTTAATCTCACACCATGACCTAGGAAATGGGGCTTTGATAAGCCTTGTTCAAGGGTGTGACTTGTTGCTGGAGGAGCAGGCAAGAAGGGAACCTGCAGAATACTGAAACACCGTGAAAATATTTGATATAAGAAAGCATCAACCAGGCTTGTGTCACTTAATGACTGATAATAATTCCTGATCTCTGTGCATTAAGTTTTATTAGTCCTTCTTCTCCTGTCACACACTCCCAAGAGGGAAGCATACATAAGTGCTAGTGTGCACTCAAAATAACCAAACCATTTTCAACTCTGCCCAGTGGTGTCTAACAGGAGCTACTTAGGCTAAATTTTCCCATGCTTAGTGTCTGCCTTAAGTTTATTATTTTTGGAAAGTGCTTTTGGAGAAGATGGCTTGGCCATTCACGAGACTGCAATGAAAGAAAGAGGCATCTCGTTGCAGGACAGACATCCTCCGGCACCAGAGCAGGGGACACCGGGAATGGTGGTTTACTTCCTGGTGGCATTCAAGATCAGTGGGTGCTCTGTCTGCAGGGCTTTGTGTGCCAGCTCATGTTGTCTTGGCTCCCCTGGGTGATATGCAAGTACTTCACTAGTATTTCTAAGTACTGAGATGCTGCAGATGTGAACATCGTGAGGCTAAATAGTATCTTGGGCTCTTTCTGTGTACAAGGTGTGCAAACGAGGATTTGAGAGAGAACAGAAAGACACATAAAAATCACTTCAGAAAGACAAAACTTTGGATTTTGGGTTAATAGGCATAAAATATAATCTAGTTGTAGAGGTAGATAGCTATGCATGCACTTTGTATTCTTTTTAACAGCCATTTCTGTTTGCGGTGTTCCCCGAGGTGATCTGCTTTGCTGGGGCCGAGCTGGTGGCAGGGACGCTTACAGAAGTCATCTCTACGTCTGGGAAGGCGATGTTTTAGTCCTGTACCACTAGAGGGCAGTGCCTGCAGCTGGATGTCCCTCTGCTCAAACACCCTGTCGGAGCACGAGCTTTGAGTGTCAGCGCAATACTATCTGATTTTATTCCATCCCCCACACCCTCTTTCCCCCTCTCCTGGCAAGAAATTACCTTTGAGATTGGAATCGCTTTGGCTCTGTCGTTCCCTATTCAAATGCACTTGGACTTAAGCAAACAGGGTGGGTGGGAGTCATCTAAAATTAGACAAAAGTAGCTGATGTGGCTTAGGAGGCTCTTCCTAAAGGTCGAAGCTTTCTGGTAACCCCTATGGCAATATCTCCGGTCCCTACTGATGATTTTCTGGAGGGTATCCAGTTGGGAAAGGAGGGCAATGTTCTGGATTGTTCTAAGGGGACTTCCACAAGGCATTTAGGATATTGATTATGTGGATTTAATTTTTTCATGACGGCCACTACAGACCAATGCTTTACCGCTATCTGTGCAAACTAACTACCTTGCTCCAAGGAGTGTCCACAGGGAGAGTCCAAGGTCCATCTTTGAGCAAGGAATTGTACCTGACCATGCTGCTCTATGGCCAGGCAAAAGGAACAGGTTCATTGCCTCCTTCTCAAAGTCTGACCTTTGTGCAAACATCTTCTGACAGATCTCAAGACCCCACAGGACAAGAGTATCTATAAGAAAACATCAGGCTGATGTAATCCCCTCCTGCTGTTTCCTCAGGCAAGCTTCCTGGGTCACATCACATGGTTCCACACCAGTCCATGCTCGACACAGTGAGAACATGGCCCACAGCCCAGGAAATCCTGCACAAAATGAAGGTTGGTTGGTTGGAAGGTGAATGAAGCACCTGTTGTGTGAATATTTGGGGCCAAGAAAGCATCCAGGTAAGAGATACAAATTACTAATAGTAGACCTGCTGCTACATCTGCTTCCTCATCTGGTTTTACATGGGCTGAGATTCATGTGCAGAGACCCATAGAACTGTATGCGCACAATGCAGGAACTACCACCACCATACAGCACCAGTTCTGGCTATCATCCCACCTTCAAATAGGCCCAAGGCAGACCATGGTGGTAGTCCTCTTGAGGCTAGGGAGTTTCAGTACAAGAGAAACTTTGTTCTTCTTTGTAATAGGAAAGCAGTGAGGAAAAGGCTACCTGGGAGCTCTTTTGTTGACTGCCATGCTCCCAAGGAACTAAGTGTTCCCATTATTTGAGGAAAAACATTGTGTTTCCTAATGAACTGATGCTCAGTATATGAAAAGGGACTGGTGTGAAGACATGGTGTTTGGCTTAGGACAGAGTTTTAACACATTCATTCCCTGCAGTTTAGCCTTCTTCTCCTAAACAGTTCTAGCAGGGTGTGTATGGTTGTATGAGCATAGACAGCTACAGCCTGAGGTAATCCATCATCATGACAACAGCTGTAGAGCCATGCCTGACCTTCAGAGATCGTTATTCATGTGCAAACTGGAACCAGCCACTATGTCTGATCCTGCATTGCTGGGGTGAGGCTTGGAAAGACAGCCATGAAGTGCAGCAGGATAATGTGCAGGACTATGAACAAAGCCAGTGTAAGGCCATCTCCACTCATCCACCAGTGATGAGGCTATGTTAAGGATCATGTTTTTCTGACTGTTTTACAGAATGCAGCTGGCACTATGGAGTCTCTTCCACAAGAAGTGGTGGCTGGTCACTGATGTGAGATGAAAATCTTCATTGTGCAGTTGAGCAGTATGTTCATGCTGGAGATTTCTAGCAGGCTTGCCTCAATGATTTTCAAATCTTAAACAGTGCAGCTTAAGCAGCTTGTGAATAACAAGTTCCTCAGTGGCCAAGCTCTAGCAATGCTTAGAAAGAAATATGAAGTTGTCCAATTTCTTGTCCAGTGTTGTTTCAGGTGAAACATGAAAGGCCTTTTACCATACTGGCATGGTAGTACTCTTGGATGTAAATCATGCTACTGTAGATCTGTGGCAAAAAACAAACAAAAGCCCCAAAACCAACCAACCAAAAGAATCCTACAAAATTGTTCCTTCAGCCCCAGGTCTGTCCTACAACCAATGCCTTCTCAAAAGAATAATTTCTTTCTTCACAGCGGGGATGTGATTTCTTTTGTTCTGAAGTTCCTAAGTTGATGAAGGAGAACCATGGTGTATTGTTTCAGAAAGGGTCAGCAGTTGAGCCCTGGAGGAAGGAAGGTGTAACAAATAATTCTCACTTTTCTTGGCAAGGAACCTGGTGAGCTGGAAGCAGACACTGTGTTTCAAGTGAGTTCTTGATAGGCCCCTAAGCTGGTTCTCAGAGGTTGCTGTATGAGGGTACTATTCTTCAGCTTCTCCTGGCTTCCTTCCATAAGAGATTCAGCCATTGAATTTCTGGTGAGAGGATCCTGCTGCTTGGTTAGAAGACAAGGAAAAAGCAGTGCTGATCAGTGCTACGTTGCAATGGAGGCAGAGCTGAAGAGACCAGGAAGGATGAGCCTGACTCTCAAAACAGAAATGTCATTGAGACCTGCTTCGAAAGACAGTGTGCTCCTTTGGGAACGTGCTGGTGGTTTCAGGAGCCTCACATGGTCTCCACCTTCACAAGGTCATTTTAAAATCTTGATCTGGGCTAGGGTATAGCCTAGTGTGTATGGGCCACTCTACAATTAGGTCGTATGTGCACATAATAGAATTTGTATAATTTACAGGAACTCTGTAATTGTTGTTTCTGGAATAGAATTTCAGAGTTCAGGATGTGAGATGAAGAAGCGGAAAACCGAGGGTAAGTATCAGAAGTAGCTCACTGGCAGAGAATCAAACTGTGCTGTCAATCAAGCCTGTTGAAAGGGGACCAGAATACTGGGCAAACTGCTATCAAGCATGACAGAGGGAGTGAGCTGGAACTGGCAGGAGAGAAGATTGGTGGACATGGAGCGTGTCTGCACACAGCATTTAACCCGGTTTGACATGCAGTGTAAATGTAGTGCACAGAAATCATTTCCCCCTGGGTCCTTCTGCCTTACAGTCCACTTCCAGGAGCAGAAGTTCAGTCAGAAAAAGACAGGCTTGTTTAAGAACAAATGTGAGCAAACCTGAAGCTCTTCAGAAATGGCCATCCTGGAAAAAATCCCTGAAGTGCCAATTTTCCTTTGTATCATTCAGCAGGAAGAAGGCTGTAGCACTGCCTTGGCTTCCTTCTTCCAGAGAGGGCTGATACTTTGTTTTATTCATCCCAAATGAATGTGATCATAGAGAAGATGAAACAGGGACTGATTTGATGGCACGACAGGTTTACCATTTTAGCAGCCAGATGCATCTAAATGATTCAACAAGACATCACCCAAGAATCATCCTTTGGCTTAGCACCTTCGGCTGGCGCATCATCTGTAACAGTCTGTCAGACTCCAGGTACCTTGGGGAGGGCAGACAGAGGTGGACTGTCCCCTCTAGCAAACATAAATCAAATGGGGCTCCACCAAAGGCAGCAGAATGATACCGATGTCAAAGCAGAGTGTGCATGAGGAGAAACAGCTTCATCAGTTTTAATGGCAGCAATAAATGCATTGACTCCTACTTACTGACTCAAGAGCCCAGGATTAGAGTTTTAACTCCCAAAAGGAACATTTTTATTTCTGGCTTTGACTTTAGCCCAAACCCCACTCCTTACACATCCTGCTGCAGGATTTATTTGCTACAGTTTTTCCAAGCTTAGAGTCATCATCGAATTCCAGCAGCCTATTCCTCAAAGTCATGCCTTGTGCAAGGATTCCTTGACAGCAGCAATGATAAGTGGGAATGCCTCCACAGCAGGGCATTTTGCAGAGCCTGCCAACCTGCAGATCACAGGCCACTGGCACTCAAAAGCTGGCAAGTCCTGTAGGACCTCCATGGTGGTGTTGGTGGAACTAGGCTACAGCAAGATCAGCAGATATTTGTCTTTCCTGGCATTGCTGTTTGCACGTGGAACAGCAATGCTCAGTGTCAGCATCTCAGAGAATACTTCAGCTTAGAATTCTTTCTTAGCTGGAGTCACCATGATGAGGAAAATCTCTTTGCTCCAGGACAATTCTTCCAGCTTTTGTCATTAGAATGGTTTTGGTACTAATGCAAAGGGTAAAGAGGGAGTGTTCTGAGATATCTGGAGCCAGGGGTTTTGGATACCCAAAATCAGCTCTTTGTGAAGGACATTGTATATCAGATGCATTCACAGTTGGAGGCTTTTCCACTACTAGCCATGACAACACTGAAGAGGCAGTCCCAGTTTTGCAGGCACGCGATGGTAGTGTTACCCCCATCCCACATAGTGGATGTGCAGACCTTTGCATTTCCTCTGAATGCAGAGTTGAAGGCTGCAACCAGACTGGATAGGTAGCTGAACATCATGCCTTAGGCTGCTCAAAGGGCTTTCTCTGGCCAAAGGTGTTCAGGGTTGTGACACTGGGGCAGCCTTCCAGCCTTGGTCTGCTGTGAAAGGGTTGGTCTGGTTTTGGAAAAATAATAGGTGACTATTCCTGCCTCTGCATGTCTCAGTGACACCATTGGGCCTGGGATAGTGTGGCCTCTAGGTGCCATCATATGTGCTTTCCTAGGGATTAAAAAAATAAGCCTCCTGCTTCTGTCTGCCTGCTATGCAAACCTGGATTCTATTATTTTCCTACCTTTTCATGAGTACAGAGGTCAACAGTGAATAGTTGTGGGCCAGGAGAACAGTGTGAGGAGCCTCCATGTCTGTCATTTGTCCTTCTGGTCTTACATAGGAGCTTCTTAAGACTTGTAGGTCCTGTTGATCTCCTCATATTGCTTTTGCTGAGTGGGTAATCAGCAGATATTTAAAGTACTTCTCACCTTCACCAGGCAGCTCTGCAAAGCTCAGACTGTAAGTTGAGTTGGAACAGGATGATAACACAGATCTAGGTCTTTCAGGGTGCAAAAGGTGAACTTGTATGCCAAGCATCAGGACTGCTTGTATTGATAGACTGTATGCATCAGGTGGTCCCATCTGGAGTGCTTTACAACAAAAGCAGAAGTTGTGGAGGGAAAAGCAGAGGTGGCTTTAGAACTATCAGTTTGAGGTGCCAACTGGGTTCTTTTGTGCTAGGCATTGTCCAAGACCACATGGTAAAGCATCTGGGGGCTGGAAAGACTGTCAGGCAAACAAAGCAGCAAGAGGAGAGTGCATCAGCACATCGGTGGCATACTTCAAGTTGAGGAGATAAGGTAGAAACAAGCACCTCAGACACCTGCCCTGATTTCCCATCCAGGTCTGTGCTTGCAGGACCTGCTGGGTTTCTGTCAGAGGGATGAATTTTGAAGTAGCAATGATTGAATATTTTAGAGATTTATATTACTTGTTTATTCAAGGATAATTCAATAGCCATTTCTGTGGCGATTTCTTTAATTTGTTGTTGTTGGTTTGTGTTTGTTTGGGTTTTTCTAATGAACAACAGCAAAACCACAAGAAAACCCACCCCAAAACTAACCAGCCAAAACAAACCACTGAAGCCACAATCAATAGTCAATTTAGTGAAAGTGGGAAACTGCATTTTCAGATCTTTTTTTGAGGTTTTCACTTTTCAAGGCACCGTTTCTTTAATAATTCATCCAAGTATCTTAAGTAGGTGAAAAAGCAGAAAGAGTCAAATGTTTGAGATGAATGTTTTATTCTGGATTGACTGAACCATCATGTTGAATCTGAGATGAAATCACCCCTTCTGATTTGATAGAAAAATTGAAAAGGTAAAAAGGCTGTTAGCAGTTTTCCCTTCAAAGGCCCCTCTGAGTCTTCCATTCCCCCCAAAAAAAATCAGAGTTCAATCACAGCTCCTGACATGGTTTTGCTCCGTAGAGATCAAACCTATGAGGAGAATCTAGTCTAGATCTAGAATAATAACTGCCAAGAAACGCTACAATAAATTACACTAGGGCAGAATGGTTTCAGATCGAGTGCACTAGCAGGGCATTAGAGAAGTGTAGAAGATGCAGGATGGCTTCACTTTACCAACAAATGGATTCAGAACCATTACAGTGTAGGACTGATGGGCAAAAAAATGCATTCAATAAGCACAAAACTAGTTTTAGGGTACACTCAGGTAATAGGGGAGCTATGATAAAATACACTAAGGCAGAATGGTTTCAGATTGAGTGCACTAGCAGGGCATTAGAGAAGTGTAGAAGATGCAGGATGGCTTCACTTTACCAACAAATGGATTCAGAAGCATTACAGTGTAGGACTGATGGGTAAAAAAATGCATTCAATAAGCACAAAACTAGCTTTAAGGTACACTCAGGTAATAGGGGAGTGTCGCATCAGACACAGCTACAGGCTTTTCTTCATGGTTTTATTTTTGTTAATGTGAAACTCCTCATTACTGCTCTGGGCTGCAGAACAGGATGACTCTCCCATGGAAACAAGTCTTTGGAAATAATTTACCCAGCATAAAGACTCTGGTTTGCCTCTCTGTTTTGGGGCAGGGAAAATGCGGGTGAAGTTTGATGTTTATTGCAGCCTTCCTGATTGTTACTGGAGCAGCATAAGGTTGCTGACATTTGCTCAAAGATACACAAACCAGAGACATTACTGTAAAAATGTCAAAAGCCAGCTGCTGTCTTTGCATGAGCTCTCATGTATGAGTGGTATAGAGGAGATAGTGCCCAAGTGCTGGCAGTCATTGGCCTTTTCGTGCCAAAATGCTTTGGACTCAGACCTCCCAAAGCTGTCACATTGGGAGGAAAGTATGAGAAATTCAGAGAGATAGATCGAAAGACCTGTCTCTCACCTCCTGAAAACTGTGCCTTCCATGGTGTGTGTGGTCTAAATCACTCGTGACTCTTACACTTGTGGCTCTGGACATCTTAAGCCAAGTGATAGGTTACGGCAGATGGTGCTTAGTGTTTTCTCTTGATCAGGAGTAGTTTTTCCCACAGCCAGGTGATGTGATTTGGATGTAGTTCTCACACAGTGGAAGCAAAAATGTTGTTGCTGTGATTGCAATGATGGTGACTTTTAATTTGTTTTGTTATTTTCATGCAAGAGCAGTCTATCACTGTGTGAGAAAGCAGAAGAAAGAGAAGCAGAAGGACCTACACAGCAATGGACTAACACCAAAGAGGCTGGATGCTGGACACGCAGCGAGAGACAATCTGTAGAGTTGCAAGTGCCATGTTTTTACTTGCGGTACTGAGAATTTAACAGCCGGCACACAGCAGTTAGGTCATTGGGTTCTTCAATATGCTGCCTTTAAGGATCTTTTCTTTTGAGTATTGTTTAATCCCACTTCACCCAAGACAGGCGGGCTGTCAGATCTGCACAGAACAGAAGGGGGAAAGGAAAACAAAGTAAAGGCATACCACATGGATTTAAAAACATTTAAATTGGCATTTAACATGTCAACTGTTCAGCCTCTCCAGAAAAGCGGCCTCATTCATTTAGATCTTTCCAAGTGGAGCCCTTCAGAAATATTAGTTAACTAGAAGTCTGACAAAAAAGGAGATCTCTGTGATAGCTATTTCTGATGCCTGAAGCTTTTTTATCTATTAAAGGTAAGAGCTGCTGGGGAAAAAAAAACCAACATAAATTTAAATGTTCTCTGTAGTCTAGAGTTTTGATTAGTGCTGTATCAGAAATCATTTTCCCAGTGAAGTATTTAACAGAAATTAAAAGGAAAGGAGAAAAGACTTAATTTACTGATTAACTGTTCCTTTAATGAAAACTGATTACTTTTTCCCTGCGGGCTCTGTCCCTTTCAAATGTCCCTGTGAAATAAAAAGGGATTATTCTTTCATAATGAATTTTATCTACTTAATGCTGCACTTTTTGAAGGCTGATCTATTTCAAGGCCCTTTTCCCAAAAAGCGACAAAATCGGAAGGAATTTATACTGCAAAGTTAGAAAGGAAGTTAATTACCTTATAAGGCAAAGAATTGCTGAAAATTCCCCATCTGCTCCTCTGCTAAGTAATACCAAACCTGTTGCTTTCTATCAGAGAGCCCATGTTGGGCACCTGGGGTATTTCCCATTTTCATCATAGGTTGGACTGATGAAGCAACATATTCTGGTGGAAGCAAACACCAAGTCCGATCACACATCCATCAGGATTAAGTACAAGCCAAATAGAAAACAGAATAACAGTCGCTGGCTTTAAAATTGGAATCATTATATATGAAAGTAAATTGCAAATAGACATTTGCTCCACTATACTTGGAAACAAACCTTGAATTTAATGTGTGTCTGCTTCTAGGTATCAAATGGGAATATCTCTGAGAAACTTGTAGTTTCTTGAACCAAGTATTTTAAGAAAAGAGATTCTGTTTATATTCAAAGCCAGGTCTTTTTCTCAGTCAGGTATAAGTTAAAGAAAACATTTAAAGAAAACAGAATCTCTACAGGATTCATCAGCTTGCATTATAAAAACAACAACAACTTTGCAGAGCACAGGGGAAAATAGCTTAAAAATATATTCTGAGAACAAAATGTTTAATATTGTTTGTAAAAAGAAACATTCCCATGAGCTTAGTAAGTTGGTTTTGGTTTTGTTGTCTTGGTTTGGGTGGGCTACTTTTTGGTTGGTTGGGTTGTTTTTGGGCTTTTGTTTGGGTTTGTTGTGTTCTTTTTTTCTTTTTCTATGGAAAAGATCATACTTCACAGAAAGTTTAGAAGAAAAAGGCACAAGGAAGTTTGAAGAAAAGGTAAAAGAAAGCTGGAAGAAAGTTTGGATCATTTTTCCTATTGTTACTTTACTTAGATACTCTTTTTTGAAGGCAAGTTTTATGTTATCGGAGTCATTTGAATATGACAAGTGGGTTTTCAAAAGCACTTTGCCAGATTTGATAACAGTGGCAACCCACAGTGTGGTTGGAAAACATGGGATCCCTAAAAATTTCACCCCCTCTTCACTCACCACTTGTGTTCCAGGGTGCCTGCTGCTGGCTTTGCACACCGTTCTTCAGGCATCTCTCCACATAAGATTTGGGATTGCATCCGGAGAGGAGGATCTCGCTAAGGAGAGCGATGTAGGCGATGGCCAACCGCAGCGTGTCAATCTTGGAGAGACGCTTCTCATATGGGAAGGTGGGTACGTGGCAGCGGAGCTGGTCGAAGGCCGAGTTGATGCTGAGCATCCTCTTCCTCTCGCGCACGTTGGCGGCCTGCCGCTGGCGGCGGGGTGCTTGTGGCGGCGGGGCGGCGGGGCCCGGAGCCGGCGGAGGAGCGGAGCTGTCCGCTTCAGCACCCCCGGGGCGCCGAGGACGACGGGGGAGGGCCAAGGCAAGAGTTGGTCTGCCAGGGAGGAGCAGTCTGCTAGGAAATTATCCAGCTGAGCACTGGGATCTGCCTGCTCCCAGAAGAAAAAATCAAGAGTGGAGTCTACCTGCTCCAAGCTGTAGCAAAGTTCCTCCATCCTCTGACCCACCTAGCTAATGAAAATATTTGCAGCTTTGGATGACCTAGAAAATGAAATTCTAATTTTGATAATAAGCCCCAGCCCCTAAAATATCAGTAGCAGGGGTACCTGGCTGTGTCCTTGAGGAAGACTTTGCAAAAGTTTCCTCAAATCCAAGTGGGACTCGTGACTTAAATACTTCATGACTCCTCAGCAGGAGGATGATCATATTCCTCTCCACTCAAAACTAATTACTACAAGTGCTGCTTCTTTTATTAGCTACTGACTACAAAACAATATGAATGAATATAACATGAGAGAATGAATTTTCTATTGACTTTCTCCTGGAAAATCCATTGAAACCATTATTGAGCTCTTCCACAAGTTCAGTCTCTCCACTTCCTATTTAAAGTAGGGTTCACAGAGGGATCTTGTTGCTATTGTTGCTTGGTTTTGGTTAGGAATGATTGGAGGAAGAAACAAAATACTGTTTTGTTTTGGGGTTTTTGTTTGGGGTTTTTTTTGGTAAAGTGTTAATTACCCCACTTCCTCCTGTGGATGGAGAAACAAAAAAATTATTATAATGCTGTCAGAAACACATGGCTCTGCCCTCCCTGACAGCACAAGCTAGTGTCATCTTTCTCACTTCTAGTAAGAGAGTGGTTGAGATAAGGATGCGAGATGTGCTGCTTCATCAAATTGGAACACAGTGGTGCCTCATATTAAGCCAACATCGCCTCATTTGGTCACTGTGTTTTCTGACTCACACTTGAATTACACAATTTGTGAGCAATGTAGACATTCAGTGCTCTGTCTCAGGTAGTACTAAGCACTGGAAAGTTATAATAACCACAGTGGTTGCAGTCCTGGAATGGTGGACCAGGTGGTCCAGATATTGAAAAGTGGTGGAAACTAGGAAAGCAGCAGGTGTCTAGCATCCCTATGGATGCTGGACAAATGGAGTGGGAGGTGTTAAGCACCACCAGAACTTTTAACCAAGTGCATAGTATAAGTGGATTCTTCCATCTGATTTCCACAGTAATTAAGCCAATGTTAAAATTCATTCAGAAGTAGTTTAAGTGATATCTTCAGGACTTAAATGAATGGAATGGAATCATGAAAGCCTACATTCTTTGGCTGAAGCACATCATAAAAAACTCTTATCAAGACATTTAATCAAATTTTTGACTTTGTGCACAGAATCATGTCCTGCTGCTGTATGAAGTTTCAAGAGATGTCTATTGTGAAGTTTATGAGCCATAGACAGCTCTCTAATAGGACAGCTGAAAGCACAAATCTCAGTAGCTTCAGATAGAGGGAGCAGAAAATTTTCATCATTTTCAATGGATCCAAAAGGATGATCAAATTTTCCACCTAATGATGACTTAAGATAAAGTCCTGGTAGCTTTGCCCTGTGAATAGAGGTATTTATTTTAAGATAAGGTGTAGACCTTATGAATTTTCTTAATAACCTGGTATTTTGCTTTGTGGCAATTCTACCTGCTCCAGGAGGTTTAAGGAATGGGAAAGCAGGCTGCAGGAAAGATTTTTGCAGGGTATATTTGAGAAGATTGAAGCATATGAAATACTAGAACTATCTTTTACCTTCTTGTTGGGCAAATAGAATAAGAAACCAATCATCTGTAAATCTGCTTGACAAAGGAAAGTACCGACTATGAAAACACAGGGCAAATAGCAGTTAAATAATGTGAAGGTCTCTTGCTTTCTGGTCAGCTCAGAGCACACATTCTATGCTAGTAAAATCATTTGCCATGAGACCAACATAACCACCAACAAAATATTGGTATTGTGAGGGTTTGTAGTGACAGATTCTGTTCCAGATGAATCTCAGCAAGGGACAAAGTAGGTGGCTACAGTGCAGGAACAGATGTGGGAGGGTTGAAAGGAATGGTCACAGTCACAAGTGGCAGAGCCAAGACACGAACTTGGGCCAGCTGATGTGGAGTTCATTCTGCAGTTATTTAATATAAATTTCCCAATGTCATGTACAAGCAATGTTTCCAAAAGAAATAACTTACTGCAATCCCCATGCTTGGCAGTGGGGCTGCGTTGCTGCAGCGATCCCTCTACATGCTTGTGAGCAGATTAGGGCTCAGCTATGCAGAAATCAGGCAGCATAAAAGCCTTCCCTGCCTGAGCTCCCTATCTCTGCATGCTGCACCACCTCTGCCCAGAAACCCCCTGCAGCATTGCTACTACTTTGTTGGCCTCCAGTGGATGTTTTACAGTTCCCAAATTTCAGATCCCTTTTTAGATGCTTCTACGGCTCCCAAGTCACTGTTTAACTGAGCATTCAGTAGTGCTCATTTGGCCACATTATGCACAAATTTAAGACATTTGAACACATCAAAATCAGTAAGAGAATGGAAGGTCTCCTTAACAGAACTCTGGAGGAGACAGTTGTCCACCAGGAGCAGTGGACAGTGACAAGGAAGCTCAACAAATAACACAGTTAATTTTATATGCTGGGGTCTTCTTTCTCAGCAGATGCTTCTTCATTACTAAATGTTCCCTTCCAGATCCACCATTGCTAATAGTGTTGCCTGGGGATATGTCTGGCTCCACAGATGGAGAACAGATGTTCTAGCAAGCCTACTTTTTAACATGTCTGAAGGGAATTTGGGTTTTTTGGAGAGACTCTGGACAAACCAGAGGCAGGGAGGGTGGGGGAGGAGAGAAAAGCAAGAAAAGCTTGACCCTTAGAAAGAGGTCAGGTCTCAGAAGAGAAGCGGAGGATCCAATTCCTCATATGAACAGCCCTTGCCACAACACAGAGCTGTCATGCAATTCTGTTCATCAGAGAGGGAGGGGCTATATAACTAATTGGAATAATTTTGCACTTTTTTCAAGGATGTGGCTGAAGAAGCTTCCAACAGGGAACAAGGTAACATGCATACCACACTGAGTGGGATCTCTGTTAATTATAAAATGTTAGTACATTTTCAAGGTCAGTTAAACTACCATTTCCCCAAAAACCTCTTCAGATCCAGCTGGATCCAGAAATAACATTTGTCTACTCTATTTTTAATCAGTAAGGTCTAATGAAAGAAAATTCTTGAGTCAGAAACTTTGTCCTGGGTTTATGTCTCTGATAGACAGTGAAGCATTGGTCGTTTGGATTTAAATTCTTCCAGGTCTAGATATCTATCCCTATTCATGATGGGAACTACTTTCCTCAGTCCTGCCCCTTCTTTCTCTCTCATCTAAACAAATCCACCCATAGCAGATCCTGCAATGTTTTCAGGAACGTTTCCACTGCAAATTTTTGCTTCACAGTGCCTTAGCAGCTGAAAGCTGTTATCCTATATCTGCATCTCAAAGATAACAGGGTCTCCTGAGGTTATTTTAGAGGTAGACTTCTATCTCCCCTTCCTGTCTCCTTGGCCTTATTTCAGGCTCAGCTTGGGTAATCTTCCCAGTGATATTTTCAGTGGATTCAACAAAGCCTTCTAGTACTGGCAAAATGACATTTTTTTGTTTGCTTGTTGGTTTTTTTTTCCTTGTATTTTTTTCCCCATGGTAATTTAGTTTGATCATCATTTCATCATTATTTGTTTAATGAAAAGAGTCAGTCCTTGTCCTGGACAAACAACATCTGTAGAAAAGACCAGACGCCTTATTTTCAAGTTAGATGCCTTTAAAGTACAAGTCCATCATGTCATCATTGCTAATCCAACTTCATCAAAACTGGGAACTGGATCCCAGATGAACAAGGAAGGCCAGGTGAAAGCTACCAAAAATCTTAGAGAAAGCTTTATCCAGGTGGGACTGTGCAGCTCTTGGATGTGTACCTCACTCAACTTTTGTTAGTAATGGCACTGCCAAACTAGGGCTAGGCACAGGAATCTTCAAGACCTGAGATGGCCTTATAATTGGTTGGTTGAGCTCCTTACAGCCACAGCTAAAAGACCTTCTTTGGAGCCATGTGTCATGCTTGGGATACCTGAATTTACTGGACACACTCTTTGTGAAGTGCTGGGGGCAAGAAAAGTGCAAGTAGTATCGTTTAACAATGGAATGTGCTTCTTTTTAGCCTAAAACAATAGCAAATGTAAGGATGTAATGAAAAACAGAACAAGGATTTCCAGGGCAAGAGAATTTCAAAGGGATAATGGCTATTTCTGGGATGCTCAAATAATTGTGAAAGGAAACCTTCATAGCACATGCAGGATGTTGATTTTTAAGTCAGAAAGGTAACAGGACCTTTATTATTTGCAGGGTAGAAACATCAGATGCCAGCGTTTGTGGAAGAAGGCACTGGTGAATGATTGTTAATATAACTTTGATTTATTTCATTACTAGTATAAACTGGTCAAGACAGTCTTTACTTTATAAGTCTTTGGTGTTTAAAAGTGAACACAGTCACTTTAACCTTTCTGCAGGGTGTTTGCAAAGCTACAGAAAATTGATCCCAGTCTCTAGGAGAGGAAAGGTATTTTCTCTAATAAAAACATTCACTCATGGTTTCCCCTTTTTCACAGAGCTTTTTATGAGTTGGAGGATGACCTCTGGACTGTTGTTGCCAAGTAGTTCCTCATCCAAATCACTGCACTGGGGTCTGTGTCTGCTTATTTGAGTGAATGGTTGTCTTTGGGATACAACGTGTACATCAGCCTCTACTTGGTTGTACAATTTGGATCTCAAGGGAATGGAAGTGCTCATGGGAATTTCTGAAGTGGTGTTCTTCATGCAACGGCCTTGCCCTGAGTTTCACTGCCTTCTTCAACCATCTCAAACAACCCTAGCAAGGTCAATGTACTGCATTCAGGTGTTGCGGGCAGTAGCCATCAGTAACTGTTGCATAATCAATGAGAAATTATGAGAAATTGATTCCTGAGGGGAACAGAAGGTCCCATATGTAGGCCGGACCCATCTCATAGGGAAGTTATTAGCCTAGCAGGAGTCCAAGTTGGAGATGTTACCAGAAGGCTGCCCAGTCTGGTACAGCCCTCTGATTATTATCCCTTATTGGTCATGCAGTTAGGGAATGATGATGTTGGTACCAGGCCTCCCAGGGCTATCAAAAATGACCTCAGGGCCCTGGGAGATCTGGTTGAGGGGTCAGGTGCACAAATAATTTTTACATCGATACCGTTAGTTGCAGGAGGGAACACAATAAGGAACAGGTCAGCCGCTGTAGTCAACAAGTGGCTTAGGGGCTGGTGCAGACGAATGAATTTTGGGTTTTTTGATCTTGGGCAACTTTCTACTGCACCAGGTCAGCTGGTAACAGATGGAGTACATCTGTCCCAGAGGAGGGGAAAGGTCACAATACATGAGAATGGCCTGTCCCCCAAAGGTAAAAAGATTCTGGGAAGGGAATTAGCAAGTCTCATTGACAGGGCTTTAAACTAGCTTCGAAGGGGGAGGGTCGGAAACCAGTGCCCTCAGGCAGGAGTCTGGAGGTGATAAGCTAGACCTAGAGGTGAAACCAGCAGCCCAGCTGCAGTGCATGTACACTAATGCACGAAGCATGGGTAACAAACAAGAGGAGCTGGAAGCCTTGTTGCAGCAAGAAAGTTATGATGTAGTTGCCATCACAGAGACGTGGTGGGACAACTTGCATGACTGGAGCGCTGCAATTGACGGCTACAGGCTCTTCAGGAGAGACAGGCAAGGAAGAAGGGGTGGAGGGGTGGCCCTGTACATCAGGGAGGCACTGGATGCTGTTGAGATGGAGATCAGGGATGATAGGGTTGAGTGCTTGTGGGTGAGAATTAGAGGGAAGACCAACAGGGCAGACATCCTGGTTGGCGTCTGTTATAGACCACCCAACCAAGAGGAGGATGTCGATGAGGCATTCTATAGGCAGCTTAAGGCTGTCTCAAGATCACCTGACCTCATTCTCATGGGTGACTTCAACCTGCCTGATATCTGTTGGGATCTCAACACAGCAGAGAGGAGGCAGTCTAGGAGGTTCTTAGAGGGCATGGAGGACAGCTTCTTATCCCAGGTGCTGCGTGAGCCTACCAGGGGTAAGGCTATGCTTGACCTCCTCTTCACCAACAGGGAAGGGCTGGTGGGTGATGTGGTGGTCTGAGGGTGTTTAGGCACCAGTGACCACGACATAATAGAGTTTTCAGTATGCAGCCAAGCCAAGAGGGGGAGCAAGAAGACCTCCACTCTAGACTTCAGGAGGGCAGACTTCAGGCTACTCAAGGAACTAATTCAGAAGGTTCCTTGGGAATCAGCCCTCAAAAACAAAGGGGTCCAGGAGAGCTGGGCCTACTTCAAGGAAGAACTATTGAAGGTGCAAGAACAGGCTGTGCCGGTGTGCCGGAAGATGAGCCGCCGGGGCAGACGGCCAGCCTGGATGGGCAATGAACTTTTAATAGAACTTAGGGGAAAAAAGAGGGTGTATCATCTTTGGAAGAAAGGGGAGGCAACCTACAGAATGTTTAGGGATGTTGCTAGGTTGTGCAGGAAGAAAATTAGGGAGGCAAAAGCCCATTTAGAACTTAGACTGGCCTCTGCTGTGAAGGACAACATAAAGTCCTTCTATAAATACATCAATAGCAAGAAGAAGGGCAAGGACAACTTCCACTCCTTGGTTGACATAGAGGGGAACGTTGTAACAAAGAATGAGGAAAAGGCAGAGGTACTTAACACCTTCTTTGCCTCAGTCTTCACTAGCAGGGCAGAACGTCTTCCAGACAGCTGGCCTGCAGAGCTGGCAGAAGGAGCCAGGGAGCAGCATAGTTTCCCACTGCTCCAAGAGGAAATTAGAGATCTACTGAGCCGCTTGGACCCCCACAAGGCCATGGGACCGGATGGGATCCATCCTAGGGTGCTGAGATTGCTGACAGATGAGCTGTCCAAGCCACTTTCCATCATTTTTCAGCAGTCCTGGCTCACTGGAGAGGTCCCAGAAGACTGGAAGCTGGCCAACGTGGTGCCCATACACAAGAAGGGCCGGTTGGATGAGCCAGGGAATTATAGGCCTGTCAGCCTGACCTCAGTGCCAGGCAAGATTATGGAACGGGTCATCTCGAGTGCGATCACACAGCACTTACAGGATGGCCAGGGGCTCAGGCCTAGCCAGCATGGATTTAGGAGGGGCAGGTCCTGCCTGACCAACCTGATCTCCTTCTATGATCAGGTGACCCGCCTGGTGGATGTGGGGAGGCCTGTGGATGTGGTCTACCTGGACCTCAGCAAGGCCTTTGACACCGTCCCCCACAGCAAACTCCTGGCCAAGCTGGCAGCCCATGGCTTGGACAGGATCACACTGCGTTGGGTTAGGAACTGGCTGGAGGGCCGAGCCCAGAGAGTGATGGTGAATGGCACCACATCCAGCTGGCGGCCTGTCACTAGTGGTGTGCCCCAGGGATCAGTACTGGGCCCCATGCTCTTCAACATCTCTATTGATGATCTGGATGAGGGCATTGAGTCCATCATCAGTAAATTTGCAGATGACACCAAACTGGGGGCAGCAGTTGATTTGCTGGAGGGCAGAGAGGCTTTGCAGAGGGACCTCGACAGGCTGGACAGATGGGCAGAGTCCAAGGGCATGAGATTTAACACATCCAAGTGCCGGATTCTGCACATTGGCCACAACAACCCCAGGCAGTGCTACAGGCTGGGGTCAGAGTGGCTGGAGAGTGGCCAGGCAGAGAGGGACCTGGGGGTACTGGTTGATTGTAGGCTGAACATGAGCCTGCAGTGTGCCCAGGCAGCCAAGAAGGCCAATGGCATCCTGGCTTGCATCAGGAACAGTGTGGCCAGCAGGAGCAGGGAGGTCATTCTCCCCCTGTACACTGCACTGGTTAGGCCGCACCTTGAGTACTGTGTCCAGTTCTGGGCCCCTCAGTTTAGGAAGGATGTTGACTTGCTGGAATGTGTCCAGAGAAGGGCAACAAAGCTGGTGAGGGGTTTGGAACACAAGCCCTATGAGGAAAGGCTGAGGGAGCTGGGGTTGCTTAGCCTGGAGAAGAGGAGACTGAGGGGTGACCTTATTGCTCTCTACAACTACCTGAAGGGAGGTTGTAGCCAGGCAGAGGTTGGCCTCTTCTCCCAGGCAGCCAGCACCAGAACAAGAGGACACAGTCTCAGGCTGCGCCAGGGCAGGTTTAGGCTGGATGTTAGGAAGAAGTTCTACACGGAGAGAGTGATTGGCCATTGGAATCGGCTGCCCATGGAGGTGGTGGAGTCACCTTCACAGGAGGTGTTCAGGAGAAGACTTGATGGGGTGCTTGGCTGTATGGTCTAGTTGTTGGGTGGGTTGGATTGTTTGATGGGTTGGACGCGATGATCTTGAAGGTCTCTTCCAACCTGGTGTATTGTATTGTATTGTATTGTATTGTAAATATCTCCAGGGAGAGAAAAGGCTGTAATTCAGGTGACATCTAGTGCTCTTACCAGTGATTTGATTTTGAGACACCAAGGCAGTGATTTTAAATACCTTACTCCCATTCATGGGTGACTCAACCATCAGGAACTAAGAAAATTATTCTGCCCATTTCTTCTTGAGGGAAAACAAAACTCAGCCTCTTTATTAATCCACTCCAGGGAATACATCTTCTGTAAGGTGTAGGAACAGGAGTGGATTATCCATTTCAGAGGCATAGGTGCCCTTTCTTTGGGTACAAGAAGTCCTGAATCTGTACATTGTTTGTAGTTATTATTTCATGAAAAACACATTGAAAAGAAAAAAAAAAAATACACAGACATTCCATCTTCCATACCTGTGCAGAGGCTATTGTTATCTTCAGCTTTTCTGCTTTCCCAAAGGAGAAAGTGGATGAGGAGACACAGCTGGGCCCAGCCAAAAGGATGAGACAGAGAAGAGACCCATGTTTGTGCAGCTCCAGCTTGCACCCTAGTCAGAAATCTCATGATGTTTCCCATTAATATGCAGTCTTTGTAGGATTTTGGAGGCTGAGGCTCTCACTATGCACCAGACCAGAGAGCCAAGCCTGAAGTCCAGGCTAGCGTGGCTCATGGCGGGGCTTTGCCTGGGCTGGGACCCACTTCCTGGCTCCTCCCAGACCTGCTCCCCTCCTGCTCACTGCACCTGCACAGTGGTCCTCAGGACTTGTTAATCACACAGGTGGCACCTCATAAACCTGCCTGGAGACCTTGGGCTTGAAAACAGAGTCACCCAAGCAGATTTACAGTGTGATGTCTGTTTGACTGACAGCTGTTGCCACTTTATGAGAAGCCAGCACATGTTCACACCATAAAACAGGAACAATAGCTTGGGGAAACCTCTGCCCGTGTGAGATGTTTGAGCCACATCTGGGAGGTGGTCCTTCCTGGCTGCTACCAACCACCTTAGATGTGCTTTGGATGCAATTCAGTTCCTGTTAGGCTTGGTCGATTCAGAGGACACAGTGGCAGGACTTAGCACTCCTGAAACCTGTTTCTAATGGAGAGCTGTCACTCTGTGTTATCATGATGCTGGTTTTGGGGTTTGTTTTGGGTTTTGTGTGTTTTGTTTTGTTTTGTTTTTCCCCTCCCCTGGTTGTTTTGTGTTGCAGAAGCCTCTCTATGAAATCTGGAAAACAAAACTGAAAATCTGTGAACAAGATAGGGCACCTTCCATGATGACATACTGGTCTGGAAGAAAAAATTCTCAAATATGCTTGAGAACAAAAAGAGTAGCTGTGGTAGTTTCAGAATGACTAGATGAGCACAACAAAGGACTGTGAGGGGCCTGCCTACACTCCATGGAAAATGTAAAGATTACATCTTGAAAAGGAATTTTGGAGTCACCCAGTTGGTCTGTTCACTGATTATGGTTGGTGAAGATGCAGTCTATACTTGCACCCTATACCGGCATGCCATGTCTGGGAGGCCTGGGTTGACAAGCGTCACAGTGCCCTTACAGGGATGCTCAGATGAAGATTATTTCACTCTGCTTTTCAGTGTTTCCTCCTTTTTCCTACTGGCAGGCCATTGCTGGATCACAGACAGGAGCCAGCGGTCTCTGTGTGAAAACTGAGTGTCTCAGCAATAAGGAGGAAGCCAGAGTCTTGGGGAAGATTCAGATCAGACAAATCACTCTTAATCAAAAGTAAACTCAATTCCATCATCTCCTATTCCTTTCCTTCCTGTGCTGAATCAGTGGTAATCAGCAGTGTCATCATTTTCTAGGACAGGTCTGCAGAAGGGCAAGGTCGTGATTACTTGACTGCAGGAGAAAAAGAGATGGTGGCAAGCAAACAAGCATCAAAGCAAAAGACCTGAAAGTCTTTCCTAGCAGCAGGAGTGCAGTCTCCAGCCATAAAGAGTGAGAAGTTTAGACCCACTATGGTGGTGGCTGCCAGTCATCTTGGGTAGGGTCCCAAGTGTGAATTCCTGCTGTATGAATTCAGCGTCAACAAGAAGTGAGTTTTTGTAGAATTTAAAGCCAGGAGGGAATCATTAAGATCATCTAGTTTGATCGCTGTGATAACACACAGCTTTGGTTGTTGCCCAGCAACTTTGGCCTCAAGCCTAGTGGGGATCTTTATTTGCAGTAGGATATTTTTTGGAAAGAATAAATCCAATCTTGATTCAAAGTCTCCAAGTGATAGACCACCAAAGGGTCTACATATGTTGGCAGGATGTTATTGTCTTCACTGACAGCATGTGTTTAATTTGAGAACCTGGGTCTAGTGGAAGGTGTCCCTGCTCATGGCAGAGACTAGATGATCTTTAAGTACCATTCCAACCCAAACCATTCCGTGATTCTATGATTTCCTGACTGAAAACCTTACCAGGCCTTGATTTACTGCCAAGTGCCCCAGTTAGAAAGGTCAGATTCAAAGTGTGGTTTGGCACAAACTAGGCTATCCCCTGGAGGGAGAGGACACCCTCCCCAGTAGCAAAAACACTGGGAAGAGCCAGATCACAGGTAGGGCCTCTGCCAATGGCACCTCTGGGCTGCATAGTAGCAGCAAGCAAATGGAGAGAGACCAAGGAAGCACAGCCCATTGCTGCTTCCCAGACAAGGAGTTGGACTAGATGATCTCTCAGGGTCCCTTTCAGCCCCTAACATTCTGTGATTCTGTGATACTGCCTGTTGGCCAGAGGCTTGCAGGGGAAGCTGGATCTCAAAGTCATCTTGTAACGCTAACTTTACCTGGGAATATGTTGATGCTTCAGCTGGACTGTCTTTACTGATGCTGGCAGGAAAGTGAAAGTGGGCAATGAGTTGTTTATGAATGGGAGAAGGATGCCTCTACACCAACTTCCAGGAGATAAATATCACTTGCAGTGATGACAGCCTCCCTGGTAGTCTCTTAAGATGGCTTACAAGCTTCTAAAATGGATCTGTTACTTCAGTTTTTATTCAGCAAGCCCACAGACAAGTCCTTTTTTGAAGATCTGGGTGTGGGAGTGTCTGCAAATGCTTCATTCTTTCTATGTACCTCTGCCTGCTCCCTTCACTGTCCAGGTTAATGCTACATGGTGACATTCAGGCTGCATGCTCAATCTGTGAGGAAAGAAATCCTAACATTTCAAGCAGTTGCAGCCTCAGCATGAATCAGCTACAGCTCCAGAAATCCCTAAACTGCAGGTTGTTGGAAGCTGGGGGACAATGCCAGGAAAATTATTAGCATGAGCAGATTCCTGTGCTCTTTCCATGAACATCCAGTACTGGCTGCATTAGAGCTGGGAGAGTGTGGTTCTTGGCCAGGCACAGTACGGCTACTCCTGTGAAACTGCCTACCAGAAGTGGTCAATGAGGTCATGACATTAGTTTGAAAAGCATTCCCCTCTTTTCCATTCAAATGTGTTCGGGGGAGGCTAATTGTCTTTATTCTGCTTTTCCCAGGGAAAAAAAAAAAAAAAAAAAAAAAAAAAAGAAAAAAGAAAAGAAAAAAAAAAGGAAGAAAAAGAAACCTCAGTTGAAAAGTCATCTGTTTCCAAAACTTGGCACATAAAGAAGGCTGTAAAAAAATATTAGCCACACACTGACATTTGAGTCCGTCTTCAAGGCATTTGTGTGAAATCTCTAGCCGTAGTGAGGAAGGCTTAAATGGGAAATCTCTTGAGAAATCTGTATGCTCTGGGGAGTTCTGCTACTTCATAGCTCTGGGCAGCCAGCAAATTGTGAGGAGAGCAGCTTTTTGCAAACTCTACCACCATTGTCAGCTGGAACTGTGAGTTGCACAAGCCCCAGCATGAATATTAATGCATGGCAAGATGTTGCATAACACTTTCAGGCCTCAAAGGCTCTGCAGTTCACTCCATTCATGGGCAAAGGCTGGGTCCATTCCTAATTTTAGCTGCATTTAACCATGGCTACTTCATGAAGGTAAAAACATGTGACTGGGATGTTTGTGGGAGGTAGGTCATTGAATGATGTAGCTGGTGAATAGAGTGCTGCAGCTTCTAGAGGGCCAGCTGGTAGTGTGTAGTTTCCCCAGAGAGTTTACCTATATGCTGTGATGGACATATAGTATCCATCTGTTCTAGAGAACTGACGGAAGGGAGAGCAGTGGTTTAAAGGTGCTGTATGAAAATCTGTTTTTCAGATGGAGAAATGGAGATGCACCATGGACACCAGCTCAGGAAGCCAGCAAGGCAGCCACATAGAGGAAGGACAAAATCTCATCAGGCTCTGTCTGGGAGTATATACCATTGCCCCAGCTGCAACAGCTGAGCTCTTAGTGGATGCCCAGAAAGTGTGGGTCGGTTTGTGTCTTCCTGTTGTTGTGCTGTGTGGGATGTGCCCTCTGAGGAAAATGCCATTTGTTTAAAAGAGTGAGCCCTTTTTTGAAATACACTGTCTGTTCTGCGTGCAGGTCAAATAGGAGACACTTTTGATTAATGCAGCACTGAGATATTGCAAAAAAAAACCCCACCCCATATGCCTCAGTGGGAAAATGTATAAAGGACGAATATTCGGTGCAGTTCAACGTTCTGGGGAGGAGGGGAAACAAGCAGGAAAGATCATACCTAAATAGAAAGCCAAAGCCAATGCTTGCAATTGCCAAGGCATCAGCCAAAAAGAAAACACAACTCTGATCGCAGTAAAATCATGTATGAGTCATGATGGGCCAAGAACAAGTTTGCTTTCTTTTCCCCTCATTGAACAGATGATGATTAAAAGATAAATCATGCTTGGAGTCAAATCAAGTGATTGGATTAAAGTTTAGCTGAGTATTTAGAGACTGTTTGGGACACAATGGAAAGTTAATTGAAAACTTACATTTGTGAAACCCTTGAACTCTGCAGTTCTTAATAAAATACTACTGCAAAGTACACAAGGGTTCCCTGTGGGAGAGATTCCTCTCCACAAGTGCTTTTATTCCTCAGGTATGTGGAAAAATACTATTCATTTTCTCTACAAGTTCACCAAGGAAATGTAGTAATACAGCTATTTCTCATGATGCAGTAACTTAATCTGTTCAGCTCACTGAAAATCAGTGATGCCAGACAAAGGAAACTCACTTCTTTAAAAAATGAGTTTTTAAAGACTTCATTCTTTTAACTACCCTTTGCTCAGCTGGTATTCCAGAGTGACTGAGCCTGTATTGGGCTGAAGTGACTCTGGAGTCTTAACAACTATGTAAAAATTCCTTCTAGATGTGCTGTAGTGGGAAATGTCATGCTTTATTTGTACTAATAACATAATTGCATTCTGGAATCACCCCCAGTTCTTAAGGAACATACCCAGGCTCCAACTTCAAAGCACTGTCCTTTCTGGTGGAAATACCAGTTAAGCCCACAAATAAAGAGAATAAACTTCCCCATGTCCATGTGCATCAACACACAGAGACGGTTCTTCATTTGACCTCTGTGTAGCCAAGCACAAGTCTTTCCTGTGTAATCCTTAGCATTGTAGTAAAGCTGGAGAAAACCTATAGTCAGGATCATTTGCTGCCTTGCACTCACAGATTCTTTATCTGAGTTTTTATTGCCTGGAGAAGGTGCTATCTCAGGTGGTATCAAGACATTTTGCAGCCAGAAGCTGCATTCTACAGGGCATTATAAACAGCAGTCTGGCTTTTATGGAAGCCAGCTATAGTTACACTGCTACCAGTAGAATAGAGAAGCAGTGTTCTTCAAAAGTTGTCATACATTCAGGTTAGATGGGAATCCATGCTGCCCAGGTTCTCTTCCAGGATGAGGGAAGGGGATGGCCATAACCTTCTTGACTGCAGGACCTGGGCAGGTTTTGAGTTTCATGACCCATTTGTCCAAAAAGGGACAATGAAGGAGCTCTTAGAAGAGCATAGTAGAGCTATCTTCTCCACATGCAAGAGTTTATTTTTCTCTGCCTAGCTTGATCTTTTAGGATGCTTTTCTGTAAAAGGATGTGTGCACAGAGACCGCAGGTGAGAAGCTTAAGCACCAAAGGTTCAGGGGGCAGAATGGGAATGTTATATATATTTCAAATTATGAATGTATCTTACTTTTCAGATATGATTTTCAGACTGGCACAGATAAATCTAAGGTAAACCTGACCAAGTGGCTAGTAGGTGTGATTAGCATGATGCTTTAAATCCTTGGGCCTGAACTTTGGTCACAATCCTATAGTTTAGCCAGAAGCAGTGCAGTACCTCTAGAGAATCAGGTATGTTGCAAAAGCAAAACTCAAAAAACCCAACCAACAAATAAAAACACCCCCAATCCTCAAATCCCCAAATGATGACATTTCCTTTGCATGTCTTCGTTGGACAGTGTGGCTGCACGGGAGTTCAGGAAGCCATGCAGTCCTTCTTTTTACCCTAATGCATGACCCAGGGCACCTCTTTAGTCCTAACAGACATGTCTGTCCTGCTCTTCGAGGCTGGCAGCAACCAAAGCCTCATTTAGTGCTTTCCCACCCTCACTAATAGAAGACATTCACTAGCATTCAAACTGGCTTTTCCCCTGCTTCCAGTGGTATCTGTGACGCTACCTCTCTCCCTATGTTCTGTCTTCCTCTTTGCCATCTATTTAGTTGATAGGTTTAGCACATCTCCCTTTAAGTTGACCACACAGGTCATGTATCCTCAGCCATCTGCTGTTCCCTTTCCTGGACTATATTTCAGACTGACAAGCCATGAAGTCACAGCAGAGCAAGCAGAAGCAATCTAACTCCAGTGACTTCAAGCTCTACAGGACCTGCCTCACCTTTTCTAAGGTACACATGGGTGTTTCTAGAGTGCATGACTTTGTGCTTGGCTGTATGTGCTGTAGACAACCAAGACAGAGGTGAAGACAAAGTATGTGGGGTTCAATGTTTTGAGACTAATCCCAATTGCTGACCCGGGCTAAAATCAAGTTTGTCAGAGAGTTCACCTCATTGCCTAGCCATTGTCTCCCACTGAGTTCAACAGAGCTTTCACTTAGTGCATTATTCTTTAGCATCAGTGTCTCATATGCTTCAAACTAAATGAAAATATTAAAATAGTCATAAAGTGAATCTTCTGCTTGTGCTAATTAATTTCAGCTGCATGTATCAAATTGGGAAGTTCGCTATAGTAGCCCTACTGTATGATACACCCACAAAAGCTAACCTAGCATTCCTTTTGTCTTAATAGCTGTAGTTTGTTCTTCATTAGAAAACTTTATTATGTCTTAAAGGGATTAATATGTTCTGGGATGACTGGCTAGTAAATCAGCAGTCACAGGCTATGTGACACTCCTTGGATTAAAGGAAGCTGTATCAGAAAGATTAATATCTTTCTAGATGTCATTGCAGATTCTGAGATGTTTCGTCCCAGAGCTGAAGAATGTTGGATGGATGCAGCACTGGAGGTGACACTGCCTTGCTCAAGGTCAGTTGCATGCATGTGACTTGCCTATGTGGTGCTGCCAAGATCATGTTAGAGTGAGGAGTGTTATAAAGATGGAGAAACAGCTGCTTTGAGGGTGGTTGTACTTGAGTATCATTGGGAAGCAGAAAGAAGGCTAAGGTTTGTGATGTCTGTAATGACCACTGTGTGAATGAACAAACATCCTCTTATTTGGGGAACCTGTGGTTTATACTGATTTTTGGTCTGAAGTACAATGGGAAGTTGTAATGCAAATATATAAGATCATCTCAGCTAGCGTGTGGCTACACAAGGAAACAGAAAGACTCTACCTGTGTTGCCTGGGTCAGGTTGCAAACTTGATAAGTGCCCATTGGCCTCACTAAGGTAGCAGTCTGAGAAATGCTGCCTTCTTCATGATATGACAGATTATGGTTTTGCTGTGCCTGCTTCAGCCATAAGCAAATGTTCAGTTTGCCTATCTTGAGTCCTCTTGCTGCCAAAGATCTGCTCTCTTTGATCTGCCAGAAGAAGGCATGAGTCACTGCTCTCAAACCTGCATTCTCACAAAATCCAGCAGTAGGAACGAACCAGGACAGATTTTGGTGTGCAGCCTCTATCTTCATGCTTTCACTTCAGCAGCCATGGGGTTTATCTGGCAGAATAGATATCCCAGGTGAGAATTTAGTCAGTCTTGGGGTGAAATATTTGAACTGACTAAGTTCACGGTGTCAAAGTATTGCCTCTCATAGGAAAAAATATCTTTCATTCCCCCCTCTCTGTGGGGAAATGAAGAGTTGATGTGGGTTTTAAGTTGGTCTTGTACAAAAACAAGAAAAAACAAAAGGAACTTCTTCAGAATGGGCAGCACCTTCTGGGTGCTCTGAAACAGCAAATTGAGCATGGACCAAGATGCGGCAGCTGTGCAAAAGCCATAGCTGTGAGTAGCTTTGATGTCCCCTGTGCCTGAGGCCATGACACCTCATAATCTGGCATTTGATCAAATAATTTGTAGGTCTCTTTTCACTACTACTGCTGGATTTGATGAGAGCTGTCTGGGTGCTTTGGCTTAGACTGCAGTTTGTACTGGGTGTCATAAAAAAAGGTATGCGTGATTTCAGGCTCTCCTTCTCTTATGGGTCTCTCATCTCCTCCACTGTAATGAAAGTAATAATAATTATAACAATAAGATGATATGTGTTATCCTAAGGGTCTGTACACTGAATGGTAAGCCAGGAGCCTTTGTGTCCCCCTGAGGACTCTTCTGTCAACTGCTCTTAATATTCTTCCACTTTTTGCAATCCTTATGTTTAGCAGACCTCCATGAGGGGGAAACTCCTCCAATTATATGCAGAAAACATGACCAAAAAGCTGAACGAGATCTATTTAGGCAGAGTATGGGCACAAAGGGACCTGGAGGGATGCTAGGAGGATGGCTCAAATGTCTTCCTTCTTGACTAGGAGCACAACTGTGTTTGATTATATGTTGTGCAAAGTCATTCAGGTTTGATATTTCCCTTCTAAAAGCTAGGGCACTTGTTGTCTTACAAGGCTGTGGTGGGATTCCAGTAAATGTCCCTGGGCTGTAGTTCAGGGGTGGGCAGGAAGCAGAGCAAAAGGGAATTAAATCATAGAATGGTCAAGGCTGGAAGGGACATCCGAAGGTCATCTAGTCCAACCTCTCTGCAGTCAGCAGGGACATCCCCAAATCTGTTGAACAACTTTGCTGCCCACTGAACACCTGATGCTTTGCATCTATGGAATCAAATTTTGCAGAAGCAAAGACATTTTGAGAGAAGTGGGATGTGGGCCCAGACCAAGGCACACTAAGCATCCAAAATAGCTGTGATATACAGCACAAAAAAAAAAAGGGAGGTCTAAATGCTGAGCTCTGTGCCATCTCCATGGAAAGGGCACCAGGAAAGAATAGAATATTACACAGAACTACGTGTTTGTCTTTGTTAAGAAATATTTCCTAGCTGCAGAAGCACAGAGTTTGAGCAGAGTTTGTTCACGGGAGTCATTTAAGAGAGCAAAGCACGTGTGCTGGCCCTTTCCTCAAAGAAAATACTCTTTGTGAAAGCTAATAATTTTAGCAGGGATTCCTTCCTTCCTCTTGAGGAGAGTTAAATGAAGTTATGGGTCAGTGAGAGAGCATCTGTGCAACACAGAGGAAGAATTTCCAAAGTTTGAATGCTTGGAGAAGACCTGGTCAAGATGACTTTTCAAAAGGTTTTCTTTATTAAAGATTTTATGGGTGGTTTTTGCTGGTTTGCAGAGGCTCTTAAGCCACTCTGAACTGGTAGGACTCAGTAGATGGAACTAATGCTAAAACTTTCCTGTTTTCTAATTTTTCTTCCACAAAGATAAACTTCCCAGTAGTCTCTGTCATACTCATGCAGATTCTTGATACAAATATTGTCTTATTTCTGGCTGTGAGCGGCATAGCTCCCCTTCCAGTTGATAAAAGGACATTGCTCTCCAGGATCATGAAGTTCCAGGGTAGGTCCAGTATAACAATGTCCTTTTGTATTTATATTCTCAAGCTCACCTAAAATTGCTTTTCTTCTGCAATATGAGATTGGAAGGTATCTGAAGCAACTTCACTGATAAGAGTCAAGTCTCCTGGGCAACCAATAGTTCTTAGGGCAGTAATTTCCTCACTCAGAAATCACTTTAAATTAGAATTGATTGAAGCTCAATGAGAGCTCTACATTTGCAAGTAAAATTAATAACTGACTGTTGAGATTGCTGTTCCCTTGAATTGAGGGAACCCTTTGAAAGGCATTGGGTAAAAAAAGGGACTTGTGATGGAGATTGGACAGCAGGGGCCAGAACCTGAAACTAATCTTAATGAAAAAGGGTATCCAGCAAGCAGCTGCAGGGTTGTAAAGTCTGCCTGCTCAAATCTCCACTGGACCATGCGTTTTTGTGTCCTGATTTTGAAAGCCCAGCTTCCTGAGAGATTGCATGATTATTATTTTTTAATCTAAAGTGTATGGCTGAAAGGAAAAGCAGTTCAAAATAAAACAACTGGCGATGCAAATGAGATCACTGAGCGGTTTGCTGGAAATGCCGTACATTGTGTTGCCCAAATCTTGGCATTTATGGAAATGACCAGCGGGGAGGAAATGGAATTGTTCTCATGGCCAGCGTCAGTTTGGATCATCAAGCCGCACGCACCGCAGATTTGGCATCTCTGACGGGAAAGAGAAGCTTTCCAGTCCAATCCTGCTTCACAGCGTCAGTTGTTGCGTAGGTTGGGGTCGGTGAGGATTGACAACTGGGTGGGGCAGCGTTGCGTAAGTCTGGCGCTTTCTTGTCTCGGATTAATGATCTTTAAATCTGGTTTTCAGGGACACAGACTCACTCACACATAAATAAAAAACAGAGGGAAGCTTTTAAAAGACTCAGATGCCTGGTATTGCAAGCAACAGCTAACGAAATGCCTCGCTAAGACATCCCGTTGAGTGAGAATATAGTGGTCCATTTGCACCTTACCTTTTCCCTGGGGTAGCTCTCTGAAGGGATTTGAAGCTGCTTTTCATGCTGAGTTCTCAGTCCTCGTTTCTTGGATTCAACTAAAAATTTAACTTCTCTTTAGCATGTTCCTGCAACTGACGGGCCTTTGAAAGGCGGTAGAGCCTACCCAAGATCTGAGTCAACTTCTGGGGAGGTCTTTCTATCAACAGATGAAATCTAAGGTGACTTCTTAACTTACTTGCTGTACAGTAGTCCCCATAGCTGGGGAGGGTTGACCCAGAATTAGCTTCATGCAGGTCTGAGCAGTTGTGGTCCAGTAGGACACACTCGCACAGAGATGCAGCAGGCTGAAGCTTGTGCAGCCAAGGTAAAGAAGGTGAAGCTGTTGTCATGTGGCCCCTCTTGTGTTTGATATTTCACAAGCCTTTGTTGGAACAACTCCACGTGGTCTGTTCAGCGCTGCTGGCCAAGACTCAGTAAAGTTGTTGTTTGCAATTTAAAAAAGGTACACTACAGCTATAGAAATTGAGAAGGCCACGTCTTGGCAGAGGATGAATTTGAACACCATTTCAGTGAGTAACAACCTTAAATTCCCATCCTGCTCCCATTGAAGTAGATGGAAAAGCTTCTATTGCCCTCAGTGGGTGTGGGATCAGGCCCCTGTGCGTAAACATTGTTGAGACAGATCCACTAGGGCTTTGCTCCTGGTTCAGGGATCTGTGCATGTCAGCAGTGGCAATGTTGGTTGAGCGGTGGCATGGGTCAGGGCCAGAATTGCATCTAATCGGTGCCCCTTGGCCTTCTATGCATTTATCAAATGGAATTTCAGACTGAAAACAAAGGAGTTGCAAGGTTGAAAAACAATGAAGGAATGTGCACTTGGCAGCTCTGCTAACCAGATGTTTGTTTCTTTTTCCTTGTTCTTAACAATGACTAAAAAACTCGTGAACAGTCTCAAGCCCAGTGCAAGGTCAGCCTGAAACTAGGTAAGAGGTGTCATAACAAGTCAGAACAAACATCTGGGAATGGAAAATGTTAATTTATACCAGGATTTGGTCTTGTGGCTCGTAAAACACAGTCAAACCTTCAGAAGGCTGGGTACATGTGTGCTTTTTACTTCCTATGGCAAGCCCCATCAGTCGTGCGAAGCTCTTGCGGAAGTTTGCAATATTCCCTTTGTGCTGTTGTGTGAACTGCTTCCAAGAGCAGTTGAGCTGTTGTGCTGGAGTCAGAGCAGAAAGAAGCCAATGTGAAAGCAAATATATACATACATAGGAATCTATGCCTCCATTCCCTGAAAAATGCATGCCTAAGTAATGGCACAGCGAGCCGTACGTTGCACTTTGTGGAGCTTTCAAGGGAGAGAATAGCTCTTGCATGAGTTATTAAATAGAACTTTTCATTACGTTGCAAGAGTTGCCTTTCTGAGGAATCTCCAGTTGTTTTTGATAAAATCAGTCCAAAAAGGGAAAATTAATGGGTGGGAGATAGCAATATAGTGCAGCTTGAGGCTGCAGAGCAATAAATTGAATCTCTGACCTCTCTGCTGTGTCACCCCTGACAATATGTACTTCTTCAGCAGCATCTCCTGAAGACTGTTCCCAGGACCAGCATCCTTTTGCCTTGTTTCACAGAAAAACACCTCATTAATTGGTCTGCAGAACATCAGAACAAAGTAGATACATTAAAGAAGAAAAAAAAAAAATAAAAGAAAAGGTTATTAATTTTTATTAGTAGGGAAACTAGGCCAGAGAGGTAGAAATGACTCATTTGTGATCTACTCATTCATTAATGATGGGATTAAGAGCTGAGCTCTTGTTATCTGACCAACTGGCTTCTTTCCAGATCACATCTGTCTGGTAATGACTCCACAGCCAAACAACACACTTGGCTAGGAGGCAGCATTTTACTAAAGCAATGTCTTTGAGATTGTGATTGCCTGATCTTACTCTTACTTAAATCAATGTGGCAAACAAATCATCTTTTAACAACTGTTTTTATTAGGTACAACCATATCCAGGGAGAAAAGAAATTTGATGTATTTAAGCTCAAGTACTTAAGCATGGGCAGTATGTGATGGTGAATTAGTTTAACTGGGATAGAGTCGAAGGAAGATGATACTATCAGCAGGGTTAGGATTGGGATTAAGGCCAGCAGGTGCTCATCAATACAATTTGCAAATGCTGTGCAGCATGTGAGCATGGCATTAATTCATTTGTGAGTAAAACCAGACTGTGCTGCCTGAGGAGGATAATCCTGAACAAAATCAAGCTATGGTCCCCAGAAGAATATGCTATAAGGGCAGTTTCAAAGTGACAGAAGCCTGAATAAGAGCAGTGAGGATGTTCCTACAATAGCAACAATCCCAGCAGCTCTTAGGAGGAAGGAGAGGAGGAAACTATTAAGCAATTTCTTCCATCTAGTAGCTTGCAGGTCTGCCTGGAGTTTCTAGCTGGGAAAACATCCTTCACTACAGACACTGGAGATCTCACAAAGAAAGGTTTCCTCTTATCTGCTTTTCCTGCCTTACCAGCAGTCAAGTGGTCTCCCACAGTTGGCCCTCACCTACTTCTGAGTTGAATCTGCTCTGCCTTATAGCTTGAGTGAACAGGCACATGAAGCAGCATGGATTCTTTTTGTGCTACCCACTCGACTCAGGGACACAATTAACATATTCACGGAAGAGCAGCTATTGCCTGGACCACCTCAAGTGATATGACAAGAGGAAATGGCCTCAATTTGTGCCAGGGGAGCTTTAGGTTGGTCAGTAGGAAAAATTTCTTCACCAAAAGGGTTGTCAAGCTCTGCAATGGGCTTCTCAGGACAGTGGTGAAGTCACCATCCCTGGAGGTATTTAAAAGACATGCAGATGTGGCATTTAGAGACATTGTTTAGTAGTGGATTTGGCAGTGTTGCCTTAATGGTTTGACTTCATGATCTTAAAGATCTTTCCCAAACTAAACCATTGTGTGATTTCATGACAATACATAAAAAGATGCCAGAAAAAAAATATTCAAGAAGAGCTCTTATACAAGAGTCCAAGTTGCTCCATTTTCATCCATGATTTAATAGGAAAAAACATTTGTCTAATCTACTGTCATGTACCCAGGCCTATCTATACTTCTTGTGGCCAAAAGAGCATGTTTCCTCAACAGGCCAGCACTGTCTAATGTCCTCAGACACTTCTAGTGCCCTTTACAAGGGATCTCTTCCACACAGTTTGAGTACCTTGCTGTCTAAACTGGATGTTGTGATCATTCAATATGAAGGAGAGGTCCAGGCTCATTTTGCTCTGTCTTTGGGAGAAATACTTACCAATGTTAAGGCTATAATCAACCCTCCTCCTTCTGCTCCCCAGATCTCTGGCTTTCTTCAGAACCACATTGAAAAAATCCCTCTGTTTGTTTATGGAGTTTCTGGGAGCCTCAGGTTTGTTTTCCTCCCTGCTTCCTCCTGCCAACACTAGAAGTGCCAAAACATAAGAGAGGCATTTATCTTGGATTTGCTGGCCATGGTTAGAAGGAGAAGTGCCAGAAATCTCAGGAGAAATCTGCTCCTGATCTTCCCAGCATAGCCTTGCAAAGTGGAGGGGTGTGGAGAGTTCAGCAAAGCATTGAGGCTGCTGGATGCCAACACAGCCTGCATTCCATCTGGGAATGTGTCATTACTCCTTTCGATAAGGACAGTGACACGCAAAGCTGAGGCCAGAAGAAGGACTGCTGAATCTTCCAGAAGGGGTAAGCCATCTGCTTGCAGACTTTATCTACATTAAAGTCTTGGTTCACCGTGTATTTAGTGCAGATGTTAAAGCCAAAGCCTTCACATCCACATTTCAGGCTGCTTCAGTGCCACTGTGGGCTCCAGTGATGGCTGCCTTTTTGCTACAATGTGTGATCTTAACTAAGCTCCCCTCTTACACCTGAGGAGCGTGTTTCACTACATTTAAAATCTGCATTAAAAAAACCAGCTTCACTCTCCCCCTAAGGATCAGAGCATCTCAGAAAACAAGTTTGATTCTGCCTTAAGAGGCTTCCAGGTATCATAGAATCATTGAATGGTCAGGGTTGGAAGGGACCTCAAAAGGTTATCTAGTCCAACCATCAATGTTGTGCTGAGGTACCATCATTTCCATCAGAGAATTGTAATACAGGGAAGAAACAAATTTTCTTGCTTGGATTTTAACCTGGATCTCATGAGTGGGACCATTTTGAGTTAAATGCATCAGGTGCCAAAAGGCAGACTTCTGCTCTTGCTCTAACGATCACTTCACTCTGGTGGGTGTGAAGAGTGCTGTGCAGATGAAGGTGCTTCTGCCTCCAGCATCAAGGTTAGCTGCGAGCACAGGAGATCCTGCCTGAAAGGAAAATTTCTGCCTCAGGCCACTAAGGACTTTAAAAGATCAAACAAGAGATGATATTTTATTGTTTTGTTTGCTTGTGTATTTGAGAAGGAAGATGCTAGGAAGACTCTGTAAGCTGGTGGCAACATAGAGTGGCCGTGGTCTTTCCATGTCCACCAGTTGCTGTGACCTGTTGCTGAAGGCAGCTAGGAGTTGAATGTATTTCCAATTGTATGTGAATCTTTGCTTGATCTCATTCAGTTTCCTGTTGCTATTATCTCATTTCATAGCCTTCCTTGGCTCTGGTCCCAGCATGATTCTTCTGAAGAGGTCCTCATGTAAGCTTGAAGGAGGGGCACTGTCCTTAAAGAGGAGCTATTTTCTCTATGTCTTATTCCCTTACAGCATAAGGATCTGTCAGAGTTGGCCTTACTGACTTTTTCTTCCTTCCTCTGCTATCCAACCCTTCTGCTCTCTGTCCTCCCAGAGAAAGAGATTGTCATCTTTAGGGCATCACGCAGAAAACTGAGAAACTTATGGGCCAAGACCTAGATCACCTTCTTTTCTTAACCAGTACACAACTAACTTCACTGTGCTGTCTCACTGCAAGCTCCCAACCTCGCTGAAGAAGTAGGGTGAAAAGTTCAGCAAACCACAATCCATTTTACAGCAGACCTGCAATGAAGAAATATTAATACTAACAAACAAGGAGGGTGTGATGGTGGAATTCAGTTGCCAGTGTCTGACAGACCTTCAAATACTTAAAGTGTGAGCAAGGCTTTTAATCTACACATCATAAACTGTCCTACCTCCATCATCAAAAGAAAACTGCTTTTTATAAGATGGATTATCAAAAACCAAAAGTGCACCACCACACCCCACCCCCAAAGTAAAACCCAACAAACCACCACCCAGCCAACAAACAAACAAACAAACAAACACAAAAATACCCCACCCCAAACGAAAACACCGAAAACTTGACATTGCCGAGGTTTCCTGTAAACCATCAGTCTGGGTATATTTTATGATGTGATTTATAGAGAGTTTCTTTCTTAAGACTCAAAGCAACATCGCTATAAAAGTATAAAAGATGCGTATTTTAAGTAGTGGATGAATGCCATTGCCTTTTTCCCCCAGCTGGGAACCTGCTGAGTGGGTTAATGCCACTTGGAAAGATTCATTCTTCATGTGTGGGCATTCATTGGCAGCCTTGAAGCAGCAGATTACAACGCCATCATCCTTCTGGTCAAGAGCAACAGCACAGCAGCTACTCAAGCTAAAAAAAAAGTCAATTAATGACTTGCACAACAAGGGGAATGTGCATCCTTGGACTTCCAGCGCCAGTTTTGCTCATTCTTTCTTCTGCAGGCATTTTCATATCGCTTTTACAGCCCAGTTTTAGTGTTGCTGTTCTCTGTTCGAGTTATGGAATAGATTAGATAATCCCTAGGCCTTTTCCACCTCTAACACTTGTGGTTCTGGTTAAATAGCTGTCAAGTTCTGAATTTAAAAGAGCAGAACAAGCCAAGGCTTTTGAGGTTCTGCTGGGAGGATTACAACTCGTAGCACATTCCATAGGCTTCCAAAAGTGCCTGCACTTTCTGGTTTCCGGACAAAAATCGTTATTCAGCATTCTGCAGAACTCTTTATAGTTCACAATGCAATCCAACTTTTCTTTCTGGATGAAGATACCGCTAGCCTATGAAAGCTGACTTTGGTGGAAATCTATCCTCCCTTTCACTGTTTATGACTGAAGATGTTTGTCTGTTGCTGAAGCAAAACAAATTTCCTTACAATAAAAAGCTGCATCTGCCAATTCCCTTTTAAATGTGGCTCTTGGAATTTGTAGAAAAGTAAAAGGTCCTAGGGAAATGAATTGTTGTCTTGTAACCTTGCCAAGTACACATAAAAGAGCTGATAGGTCTTTGGCCTACTTGGTTTTATTGTGACCTATAAGATGCATGTAAATATTGTATCTCAGATGGTGTGGTTTAGGGCTGCAGTTTTCAAAATAGGTTCAGGAGTTTTTCACCTCCAAATCATTTCTCTGAACCTTGCTGGCTGCTCTTTATGTAGTGAGTCACCACAACAGAGAAGCAACTGATTCGTGATCTTAATGGAAATGCCAATGAATTACTAGAACATAAGATGTACATTGCATTGCATCACTGCATTCAACAGGGTTGTACTAATGTAGATGGAGAAACTGATCTCTCATCTGGAGAGGCTCTCCAGGTGGAAATATTGGAGGAGGAGGATGGATGCTTTCTTTTCCCTTGACCTCCAAGAGATATTTTGGTCTCCCTTCTGCTGGTGCCCAATTAATAACCAATAGAGCACTGCAGCAAGAAGCTACGTCATGATGGTGCTGGGACACAAGTTACTTCTCAGAGGTCTGAACAACAAACCTGCCCCTGGCCAAGGGTTGAAGTTGTCTTGGCCTTTCTTCTTTTCATGGTGCTCTTTGCTTATAGCACATGAATTTCAACCTTGTCCTTTTGAGAGCATCCTCTGTGTTGTTAGATCTTTATACAACTTTATCTGCACTGTTTGTTCCTTCTTTATCTGTCATCTCTGATGTTAGAGACCAGCTACATTAGGTGCACTATAAACATGCCACCAGTGCAGAAGGTGTATGTCTGTCTTCCTTGGGAAGGACAAGGTGACAGAAAATTAATCCCTGGGATAGAAGAAGTCTCTTTTATGAGACAAGGAACCTGATATCTTTGTAGATTTGAGCTTAGAAGCCATCAGTGACTGTGAGTTCAGTGGAAATAGGATGGGTTGCCCTATCATAGGTAAGTGGCTTTAGAAAGCTTTTGTGGTTAAATTGTTTTACTCTATAAGGAAAATCTTGAAGAATTTGATGGTAAGCCTTGGTCTTTGAAATTGTTCGTGTCTAGGGAAAGGCTTATTAACATTGAAGTTGTTAATACACCAGAGGCTGTAGTCAAAGTGTGTCTGTCTGGGGAAGGGAGAGGTTGTTGGAGTTTTGTTTGTTATATGCTATATTAATTAATAAATATATTAATATTTGTCATAATATCTGTATTATACTCTGCTGTCAGTCTTCTTTAGCACTGCTGTGGGTAGTTTGTTTGCCTGTCACTATAAACACAAGCAGTTTGCTTCCAATGGGATTGCTCTCCCGTAAGTAGCCTGCGTCTACAGTGAAAATGGGGCTTGCATGTAGTTGTTTTCTGTTTCTTAGGTAATTGTGGGAGTCAGGAATGTCTGGGGACAATGTGGTAAAGAGGCTGGTGTATGTATGGCAGCATATACCATATGTTTTCCTTAGTTTCTAGATCAGCTAACCTTGCAAAAACCATGCTCTGGGTGACCTTAGGACAATCTGGACCATATTTCTATGCCAGTCATAAAAGTCCATTAGACTGGCTTTGGCTGCAAATCAGAGTAGTTCAGAACGTTTAGTGTAATAGGAAACAGATTTGGGAGACACCAGTTCGCAAACTTTGTGGTGGACCTATAAGACATTTATAACATTTATCTCTCCCTTCTCCATCCCTTAACTCTAAAGACCAAAATTCTGATTTTTCTCTTAAAGCAGACCTGGATTTCTCACTCCAGGTAAGGAGTTACTTTCCCAGTTTGTGCAGAAGTCCAGGACTGTCTTTCTCAAACGTAAAGCTTGGAAATGAGGTGGATATCCTAGCTAATTCTGCCAGCACACCTGCATTTTACACATGGGTCCTTTTGTGAGGCTGGGACAGCCTTTTGCATCCCAAAGAACCCTAAGATTGAGAGAATTTTCAAGTTTTTGATGTGAGCAAAATTGTATATTTGTTACTGCGCTTCAGAAGAAATGCATTTTATAAATTGAAGTTTAAAATATGAGGATATCGATGTTTTGGGGGTAGAAAGGCAGCAGACACAATTACCTCTGAAACAAGAGGCTTCAGAGAGGTGAACAAGTTGCCATGTTTCTCTGAAAGACAGTTTGCATGCAGTTACTCTGTGTTTTTCATAACAAGAGAATGCATATATAGCTTTGCTGCGAAGTCCCCCTTGCACCACTTCAGTTTAATTCTTTTCCTACTGAAACCAATGGAAGCATAAAACTGCTTCTGCCCTGTACTTCCTTGCCTATATTTTGATTTTCTGGTTTTTTGGGTTGTTTGGATTTTTTTCATTGACTTTAAGGAATGATGCTGATTTGTTGCTTGGTCAAAGAGATTTGGTTTCTTCCATCATACTTTTTTCATCAATTCACAGGGCTGGAGGAGAAATAATTGGCCTATAACTTTGCACAGCTAAAGGAAAACATACAATTAGTATTGCTGCAAATTGCTCCCGGATGAAACTGGTGAGTTGAAAAGTAGAAAAGCCGAAGAGCCCTTGAAGTTGGAAAATGTCCCTGTTTGCCTAAAGATGTTTATGATCTGGAGACATCAGCTGTATCTCTGGGTCTTGTTTTCATAATGGAGTATCTCTTGAGATTTCCTCTGCAAGCGTTGTCAGTGCTAGCGTGGGAGACATCAAAGCAAAACGAGATAACTGGCAACTGGCATGGCAGCGTGGGGTAAAAGGTGAACCCTCTGTGAAACGATGCCTGCAGGCTGTATATTCCACATCAAATGCAGGCTCTTGTGAGCTTTAAAACCAGAGCACCATAAAACTCTAGGTGACTCCCTTAATGGGTTTAAAAATAATTCTCCCAAGCTTACTCCCTGTTGTTCACATGGCCTCTCACCTACAATGGAGAGCTGCGGCAGGCTGCAGTGAAGGGTGAGAGGGGAGAGGAGAGACAGAGCAGGAAGGAACCAGAGGCAGCTGGTAGTCTCACAGGATAACGTAACTACTTCGGCACTCCCCAGGGCCAGGGGCCAGGTGCAAGGGTGAATGTTCAAAGGAGGGTGAGGAGGGAGGTGCCCAAATTTCACATAAAATAATTGCAAATTGGGCAATTATTTGCCTTGGGCTTCCACGCTTTGTTCTAATTGCCTGTATGGGGGAGAAAAGGAGTGTCGGTGTCTTAGGCAATGGAAGGTGAGGTGGTATTGACATTCATCTCTCTCCCTCTTGTGCACTTTGGTGTGCTTGGCTATTTTCTTTACAGTCCTGGTTTTGTTCCCTGTGTAAAGTCTGAATTGTTTCAATTGGCAAGGATTAGGCACAAGAGGAGTGGTTCATTTGAGATATGGAGCCAGTTTGGACAGAGACTTGTATGAGCTTCTTGAGGTCAAGGGGCTGGGAATAGACATTCCCAGAGGATTCAGAATATTTATACACTCATGTGTCTGTACCTCAGTGTGGTGGGGAGATGCCAACTCTCACCCACCCCATGACAGGGGTAAACCAGTCTCTAGCCTTGACCTGCTCCCTTGTGTCTCTAGAATACACCCAAGAACAGCTGAAATGTCCTTTGTTCTCAAAGAATGCTACCTAGGGTCACCTGAGTATGATGACCATGGGGAGTCAAAACATGGTATTTCTAATAGGAGTAGGGACCTGGGAAAGCTGAGGACCTGTTGAAATGGTCTGCCAGGCCAGACATACCTGAATCCTTTCACCAGTAGAAAACAGCCCAAAGTATAACTTTTTTCCCCCCTCTCTCCTTTAATTTTTACTTTCTGATAATGAATTCATCTCAGGGAGGTTTGAGCTATTTTATGGCACTTCCCCCTCCCTGCCATGATTGAGTTGTCCTCTCCTTACTCAAAGTAGGAATGACCGTAACAATTTGTTTCCATACAATCAGATACCAGGTCTTGCTCCCTCCTAGCCTAAATATCTGCCACCATCTCACTCAGGAATGCCCCAGTCAAAGGAGTGTCATGAGTGTTTCCCTGCCAAAGAGCAATTGGTTTTCTGCTGCCCACAGGCTTCTCTGCATAGAAATACTTTGCATGCAGAACATTACATGTCTCTGGGGAATGAGGTAGCAAGGTCTGAAGTAGCTATTCAGTGCTTTCAGGATGGGACTGACTGCGGTGCTCTGGGAATAGATGCATTAGGAAACCTTTATTTCACTGCCCCAGCAAATGTTAATAATGAGGAAAAGGGATTATGACCAGATTAGTGTGGGGGCGTGAGCAAGCAAACACTGAGCGCATTGGGTCATGGACACTCATAGAGTTGGAGGTGATGATGAGGACAGGGAGCCAGAGCCAGGCTCACTGATAATTGCAGTAAGAAGGTGCCTGGTATCCATGGCTCTGCAGAAAAAAATATGAGAGGAATGTAACTGGCACAGGAGAGTAAGTGAGCAAAACCCAAAGGCATTGTCTTAAAACAATTGCAGCCGCTTAAAAATCAAGTCCCAACCACCCTCAGAAGTGTCTCTCCCTGTGCAGCTCTGCTCCTGGCTTCCTTGGGAGGGAACCGTTCTGCCAATCTCTCCTTCCATGGATATCTAATTGGGACTTTTTGGAGCAATCAGACCATGACAGAGAAATTTACTGTGAACTCTGTCTAGGAAATAAGAACCATGCCCTGCAAGATGGGTCTGGTTGTCCTAGTCTGTGCCTCTGGGAACTGGAGTAGAGGAGGAAGGAGCTATTGGAAAGCACAAAAAAGGGGTCAATTGGAGATGGCAACCACCGTGGGGCTGCATGTGTTTGGTTTTGTTTTGTTTTTAATAAAGAGAAGTGAGGGATTCTTTTCATTATTTCCTGTCTGTTGGAGTTGCTAAACTGAATGTCATGTTTGAGAGATATGGTACTGTCTTGAAGCAGGTGGGAGGTGTTTAAATGGCTGTTATGGGGAGCCCCAGCCCACGAGTAAGGACAGAAATCTGCCTGCAAAGAAAGGGCTGCCTAGTGGCAACAATGTTTAGACGAATGACCAGGACAGCCTTCTTAGACTTAACTGTCAGGTACTGCAATGTGAGACCTTTCCCTGGGGGACTACAGCTGCAAACTGATGTGAGTAGAGGACCACAGACTCCATGGAAGGAAGGAAGGCAGATGGAGGTGTCTGATAGCTGTGGAGGTCTTCTCCTGCATAATCTCATTGGGTGTTGGATCTGTGTAGCAGATGTTGAGAAGCTGTTCAAGGTCATGGCAGAAGCTTGAGGATGGGTCTTGAATTAACTCATTATAAAACTACTTGGACCTGTGTCGTCCCAGGTTAATGGGAGGGAGGGTCAAAGTTGCTAACATATCTCAGTCTTTGAAGCAAGTATTGTCCCTATAACAAAGGTATGACACTGGGCTTTGAGAAATTCCCTAGGTAGTATGCAGCATCAGTTAGTTGTCTTCAACCCCTGCCGTTTCCTACCTCTGCTTTACAGAGCTCAGAAGGATTTTGGAAGCCTGCAGAAATAGCTCCGTGTTGACATGGTTCTGCCCTTATTAATGCATAGTGTGGTTTTTTAGGTACAGTGGATTTAGAAATATGGAAGGTCCTTGACTTTGATCCCGTAAGGTAACCTCTGTCTCCTCTGGGGTTCACTGATGGGAGTGGGTTACAACCTGGAACACAGCATACTACCTCCTCTGGGCAATAGTACTTGTGTCCTATGGAGAGAAGGTACTATAAGTGGTGGTAGTGGAGGCAAATTGGCGCTCATGCATTGCAGGTGATATGAGCTTCTAGCACACTGTGGCTTTTACTTATTAAATTTTGCTTCCCTCGCCCCAAAGGAGACTAGGAAACTGTTTAATTTTTTGTAGGTGAAGTGTTCAAATGTGAGGAAACGTTAGATTTATAGTTGCCACTGTAATCTTGCACATGTGCTTTGATGCAGCCTTTAGTAAGCTGACTTCTCATGTTTCCCAAAAAGAGTGCATAGGGAGCTAAATGCTGGCTGCCCAGATAAGCTTGGATAAGTCATTTCCAGCTTCTGAGCACCTAATTCCCCCACCCCTGCAGCTCTTTGATACTGTAATAGAAGCATGTCAGCAAAGCAGACAGTTGGCACGCAGGTTTTGCGTGCAGGATTGTTCAGGACAATGAAAAGTGAGAATGTGAAGATCACCCTGGTGGTGTGTGGCTTTGAAGGTACTGCACCCAAGGGCTGACTGTGATCATCTCTGATTCCACAGCAGAGAAGTTTAGGAAGTTCTCTTTGAAAGGCAGTGGTAACTGATGTCTGCTGAAACCAAAGGCATGACTCCACTGAACCCTGAGCATCACCTGTAGCATCCTCTCTGGAAATTCTCAGGAATCTCACTGAGCCTACCTGTATTTGTTAGAGTGTGACAGAAATCAAAATATTTTTTCTTAAAGGATGAAGTTAATACTTTGTTAATTTGTGACTCTAGAAATTCATAGTATAGCTGCTCACTGCAGAGTCCAACACCAGCACCTTGTGAGCAAGTTTGTGTTGCGGTAAGCAAGCCTTGAGAATACAGCCTGGATAGAGAGACACAGAAGACTGGGAAATCAAGTTGCTGGTTGGGAAATTCCACCTGGGCTTCAAATTCTTATTTCAGGATAACAGTGAGAGCTGTCCATATCTCTGTTTAGAGTGTGTTGTGCCTGATGCAGGCAAGGGATAAGGTTATCAGTGGTAGTTTCTAGTGGTCTGTCTTATTGGAGGCTGGGACTCTGGGGTTCAGTGCTGTCCATCTACGTGGTCTCAATTTACAGTGTCCTGCTGAAAGTATCTGTGGGTTAGGCAAGAAGAAGAGCTGACGCGGTTAAGATCCACACATGGATTGAAGTGATGGATTGCATTGGAATGGTTCCTCGAAGGGCATGCGTCATGAACTCTTAGAAGGAGCCTTAGTCTCCTGTGGTACCTCTCTGGCTTCTCAGCGAACTGGACATGGGAGTGAATCAGATGGATAAATAGTTGATTACTCACAGAGCAGTCAAAATGCAGTTCGGTTTCCTTTAGAATTTGGTGACTTGAAGCAAGTGGTTATAAAATCAGCTCAAACTGATGTCTTAGATCTGAAGGCCAAATGATTGTGCTGTTGACCTAATTATACAAAAATGTTAACAATATGTTAACAGAAATTCCCTGCTTGAAGAAAACATCTGCATGTTGCAAAATTCTAAGGTTTGGAGATTTCCACTTAGGACAATCTCTGAAAAACAATTTCCCCAATTCGTAACTTTCTTGGTCTTTAATGATTATTTACATTACAGCTGGTGTTTAGTCAACTGTGCTTCCTTTTAAGCTATCTGGTGTGATCAAATTCAGGCCACATTGGAGGGTATCTATCTACTTCAACCTGTTGCCTAAAAATGGTCCCCTTGACTAATTCTTTCATATTATAACAAGGGTGAGAGTCCTCTCTCCACTGAAGATGCAATAAAAAGGGAGAGGGTACAGAAAGGCAGGTGGAAAACAGACTTTCCTTGGAAGAAGAGCAGATGTTGACTCACTCTAAATACCTCTTTTTGGAGACAGTTTGGGATGTGAGAGAGTTCTAGCCAAAAGGTGAAGACACAGGGATGTAACACCTCAGGAGAAGACTGTCAGAAGTGTACCGATTCTGCAGTGAGGAAGGTAATTCCCATTCTAACAATTCCTGTTGTATTAAAATTGCTTCATTTGGATGTGGAAAGCAATACACCATCTTCAGATTAAACTTAATGCACTTCAGCACTAAGTGAGCTATCCATGGGGAGAGAAATTAGGAGGGAGAGTATTATTCAAAGGAAAGACAAAGGTCTTGACAACAGATTTGAAAGCAGTTGTAAGGAAAAGCCATCACCATGAAAATGCAAACTTTAACATGTATCTGATGTGGCCTCTTGCCAGCTAGAGTACCAGAAGGCGCAAGAACCATCAGTAGAGCTCTGTTGTGTCTTAGGGATTGGTCTTTTTTCCCTCTGTTCCATTTACGCTTAGCATAACTGTCTTTGTCGAGCTGTAGCTTGGGATGAGTTGTTTTTCATCTGTTCAGAAGGTCTTGGCACATGTGTAAGATCACTTACCCTGTTGGTGCCTAAAGCATAATCCCTGCATGCTGGTCTTTTCACTCTTCTGTCTTGTCTCTTGAGTAGTTTAAATCCATTGCAATATTTTGATTTCACATATCATTACCTATTTCTTCACTGAGTTCAGTTACATTTGCATGTAATTTACTAACAACATTCAGAGACCATATATGATGAATCAATGCTCTGCTTGCCAGTGGTGGTGTCTTATCGCTGATGCCTTTCTGGGTTGTATGCTGCAGTCAGATGTAAACTGTTGTGCCTGATTCAGGGAATTCCTCCTGTTTGTGTGATGCATGAGGCCAGGGTAGATTGCCAGAGTGGTCTGTTTGGCTACAATCTATGAAACAAAGCAGTGTTCTAAATTAACATTTGACAGTAGAAATATCTGACCAAAAAGGGAGATAGCAGAAGTCCTTGCCCTCTGACATCTTTGATGACAAAACAGGATGTGGTAAGAAAGGGGTAAAAAGCATGGAGACGGAGAGTAAGAAACATTCTGGCTGAGCCACAAAGCAAAGTGCGTGTCTTTAGCCTGTCTGAAGGTGGAACAAAAGAGGTCTGGTGGGGTAAGCACAGCTGTTTACTCAAGCATGTGAGTCAGCCAGGGGAAGGACTGGTGTCATGGGCAAGTGTGGCCAGAAGGAACAGGAAAAGAAAGACTTGGTGATGCAGCCAGAGCACTCCTTGCTCATACCAAAATACTTCACTGTGATTCATGGGCATTCTGACATGGACAAACCCCTGTGCACCAAGGTACTTGGAAGCTAGTTTCAGATTGCTCCATATCTTTACACAACTGAAGTGGTAAGGAGACTTACAGCAAGTAAAGCAGACTCGCGGGTGCAGCCTATCCGTAACGCGTGAGATGGGATTCAGCAAATTCAAATGACTCCTTGGTCATGCAAACTGCAGCCCATCTGTGAGCAAATCATGCATGCTCTGGTATTAATTATTTACTTCATTCCCATACTGTGGCAAAGAAGAACAGACTAAAGCAAATGAGGACTCTGGGACCTTGGAAACCATTGAATGCCCTAGAACAAATTGAGATCAGGAAATACAAGGACAACCTGTGGATCAAAGGGTATGAATCCAGGTTCCCAAATAAAGGGGTGATTATGTGAGCAGTTAAGGAGGGATTAGAATCATAGGTGATAATAGTAAGCAGCTGGAAAGGAAGGCTATAAAGAGACAGAAATAAAATAAAAATAAAAGGCAGGTGGAAAAAAAGAGAACAGATGAGAGAGGCATGATGGGAATCCTACCCCAATTAAAAATATGAAATTAAGTGCTGTGCTGCACCTTGTGTTCATATTAAAGTATTAAATGAGGCACCCCGTGAGGGGCTCTGACTCCAGCTGATGCCCTGACTTCTACATCTTCCTGGGTTCTGATTTGGGGCAAAAGATTATATTCCCTGGAGGAGGAATCTCCTGAAGGGGTGTCTTTGTGATAAATGCAGTCTTTGAAGTCTTACTGAAATGCCACTGCTGTTTCACAGGACTGTGGTCAAATGGTCAATGTTCTAGATGCCTCCAGCATTTCCTTCATAGGTGATGTTTCTTTCTTAGCCAGCTGCTGCAGGCTAAGAGTAACCTGCTGGGATTTAGGGAAATTAGAGCATGACAGTGATGCTCTGGAGGGAAAAACCCTCAAAGATTGTGTTTAAAAGCACTAAATGTTCTGTGCAAGTAGCTGGTTTTCATCTTTGCTGCAGATTTGTATCTGGGATTGAACCAGGGGCCTTTACAGCTCATATAGTCATGGGTGTTTGAGCTACAGCACACCATTGTCCTCAAAGGCATTTTAGGCCCACCAGACTCGGATCTAAGTCTGACCTGTCTGTAGATACACTACAAAAGATGTCTCTTACAGGAAAGTTGAACTGTTCTGGCCTTTCAGCAAAGTTTTTCATTCTTGTGTGGCCAGTCCACAAATAACGTTTGGGAAAACGGCTTTCAGGTGCAGGTTGGAACCATCTTTGCACCAAAAAATGAGAGCTCCATTATTTCCAAATCTGATCCTTCCTAACTTTTACAAGTAGTCCTTACATTGCCTTTTCAGTGCTCAGGGAACTCTGAAGCTAAGGATAATGGCACATGACAGAAAGGAAAGAGAAAAGCCAGGTTTATTTATATGTGTTTTTCCTTTCCTGTGTAAGCTACCTCAATCACTTAATACTTATGCATGACCTGATCCCTTTGCTCTTCCTACTGATTATATCAAGAAGTAATTGACTTCTGTACCTATAAAAGGTTTTCGTTAACTTGTTTCTAAATGTGGATTTTGCTTTTGGTATCCCAGGGGAGCTAAAATGAAAGGATCAGAGAACAAGAGGGAGGTAAGTCTTCTTTCAGTTTTATGCGAACATTGCCTCAGGTCTGTGCAAAGTAAGGCGTTATTTATCACTCATAGAATCATAGAATGCTTTGAGTTGAAAGACACCTTTAAAGGTCATCTAGTCCAGCCCACATCTGCAGGCACATCTGCAACTCAAGCTGCACCAGGGGAAGTTTAGGCTTGAGGTGAGGAGAAAGTTCTTCACAGAGAGAGTTGTTAGCCGTTGGAATGGGCTGCCCAGGGAGGTGGTGGAGTCGCCATCCCTGGAGGTGTTCAAGAGGGGATTGGACGTGGCACTTGGTGCCATGGTTTAGTAGTCATGAGGTCTTGGGTGACAGGTTGGACTTGATGATCTTTGAGGTCTTTTCCAACCTTATTGATTCTATGACTCTAGATCAGGTTGCTCAGAGCCCCATCTAACCTGACCTGTAATGTTTCTTGGAGTGGGGCTACTCTGCCACCTCTCTAGGCAACCTGGTTAAGTGTCTCACCACCCTCACCATAAAAATATTTGTTCTGTATATCAAGTCTAAGTCTCCCCTCTTTTAGTTTCAAACCATCACCACTTGTCCTGTCACAACAGGCCCTGCTAAAAAAGACTGCACCCATCTTTCTTACAGGCGCCTTTTTTTGTACTGAAAGGCCACAATAAAAATCTCCTCAGAGCTTTCTCTTCTCCAGGCTGAACAAGCTCAACTCTCTCAGCTGGTCCTCACAGCAGAGGTGTTTCATCTCTCTGTTCATTTTTGTGACCTCCTCTGGACCCACTCCAAGAGATCCATGTCTTTCTACTGCTGAGGAGTTCAGAGCAGGACACAGTACATTGAAATCTCACTAGAGCAGAGCATCAGAATCACCTTCCTCAACTTGATGGCCAGTCATAAATATCAGTGCTAGTATCTCTGTTTAGTTTAACTTACGTTGTCCAGGTCTGGCTTCCCTCAGTAAAGGATACATGGGCTGTAGTGATGCAATGTCTTTCCCTGAAGCAGCTGCTTTCTCCACCAGTTCACTGGCTGCATTCAAGGCTTTATAAGAAAAAGAAGGGGAAAAAAGGCAAGGAAAACATTATGGCCACTTGTCAGGTGCTGCAGCCCTTCATTTTGTCCAGGCCTCTGCAAGGGTGTACCAGTCAGATTCATCAGAAAAATACAAGGGAAGAATTACAGTGAACAGTGACCTCATGCAAGTAAAAGGAAAATGATGCTGGAAGGGTGGATTAGAGCAGAGCAGGACTGTGAGAAATGAAAGTAGAGGCTTAAGGTCAGGCTTGAATCACCATGAAACTTATCATCCATTTTTCCCATAGTTCATCCATACGTTTCCACTTTGACTCCCTGATGCATCTGCAGCAATTCTCACCTTGCAGCCCTAGCTCTGCCAATGGCCACAGCAAGTGGAACAACTGTCAGCATATGCTCAGGAAAATTAAAGTGAATAAAAGCAGGTGCATCCCTGGGTTTGGCATTTAAGGAGAGGAGTGTGGAGGGAATGCACTTAGAACAGGCTGTGAAACCCTGGGAAATGGCAGCTTCATATCTGTGGCACATGCTGAACCATTTTCCCCAGGTGATGAGGTAGATAACACCTGATGGACTGCAGTTTGCTCTCTTGTTTTTGTTTTATACTCATTTTTTTTAAAGTGTGGTAGGACTCAGGTGGGACACCTGGTTTCTCCACTGGGGAGCTCCTGGATGCAAATAGCTGGAGAACCTGTCAGAGAGAGTCTTGCTCTAGGGTTGACATTTGACTGTGACTGAGGTACATGAGGCAAATGGCATTTAGGTGTCTGCTGGCCTAATTTCTTCACTTTCTTCCCTCCCCCCACATCCCCCCGACCTGCAGTCAGCCTGGGAGACATATGAAGCATATTCCTGTGAGGTTCTAAAACACTTGGCAATGAGGGAAGTGTTTGGTGAATGGTAAAGGCAGAGGTACCTTGTCTTGTGGTGTAAGCCAAAGACTTGCAGATTTGGAGTTCTTGGGCAAGAATTTTGCAAAGAAAATCTGTTTTGCAACTTATTTTTTCATCTGTTTCCCCCCCCCCCCCCCCCCAATCATTTCCTCTGTAGACAACTTATTTATCTGGCTTGTTACAGCATTTACCAAGAATTTGTTCTAGGACAGGATTAATTAATTAAACTGTCATCATGCCAGTTTTCCACCACAGTTTTGTTTCATGGATTTTCTTGGGCAAAAGGCAACTGCCCAGAGGAAAACGTTTACACTGATTGGCATGCTTCAGTCTCCTTTTCCTCAGAGGCTACATGAATTTCAGGGATGAAAAGATGTTTTCAACACATATACAAGGGCTTTAACCTATAACTTCTTGGAATTGTTTGCAGTTTGTAACACTTCTGCATGCCAGCAGCTAATGTCATTTTGGTTAGCTTTGTTCTGATTTGAGAGAGGATCCAGGGAAGTGGCTGAAGAAAGTATTTGAGAACAAACAAACAAAAAGTAGAGGTCATTCATACTTGATCATCCTTTCAAGTGATGAGGCTGAGAATAAACTAAGGCGCAGGAAAAAGGAACAGCTAGCCTCTGGGAGAGAGAAGAGCATTGGGTCAGCTGGCAAGGCTTTGATGGGATTGACCAAGAAGTCATGAGGATAGCATTTCTCTTTTCTTGGGTCAGAACAAAGCTAGTGCCGCACAGAGTAAGTCTGTGAGTTTGCCTTCAGCCTTCTTCTCTGAAAAGACACAATTGCAAATGAAAGCAGTGGTAAGAAAACAGTCACTGATGTTTTCAGTAGGGATGAATAGACAGCAGCAGATAGCTGTTCTCAAAGGACATGCATGCTGTACGGGATAGTGTCTGACTTTCTGGGGCAGGGTGTTCACGTTGCAGCTGTTTCTGTCTTTCCCTTTCCTAAACCTGATCGTGAGGACTCCTTCTCAAAAATTTTATCCAGCAATTTGTGTCTTGACCTCAAGCTTTCCAGTGTGCCAAAGTGAGGGCCACGTGCGTCATCTCTGCTTGACTCTGTGCATACATCCGCCAAGCAGGCTCCTCAGGGGAACAATATATCACAATTAAAGCCGTATAAGGAGGTAGGAAAGCAACTATCTACTTCGCTCTTGCCTTCTTGTGTGACTGCAGGCAAGTCAGAGAGGGATTTTCCAGACCATTCCTTCCTAGCTTTCTGCATCTGGGTCCTTCCAACACCCCCACTCCTAATGTGTCTGCTTTCACTCTCAAGCTATCAAACAGAAATACCGTCTCTTATCTTGAATTGAAGCTCTTCGCAGCTTCAAAGCACTCTTGCTCTGTGTCTGGATACCTCCCAACAATGTGGATTCTCATCAGAGCTGGGGCTTCCCTGCAATTTTCTTACTTCCATGTGCAAGCAGGAGGGTCCTGGGTTTCTTTAGCTGTGCTCGGGAGGAGAGAGTGCATTTCAGCATGCTTGTGACTCATGGCCATACTTGCCTTTGGATCTGATATCACGGATGAGTGAGTCTTTGAGGATACTGCCCATTTTTGTCTGCTGTGGTAGAGTGCCCTAGAAATATTGTGGCAGTGTGCAGATGTTGCATGCAAGTCTGGATATGGTTTTGAGCATGACAGATGCTGGTAGCAGCTGTCCCTGTGAATAGGACCAGTGGAAGTCTGGAAATCTGGAATGAGAAGTTGACAGTCACTGAATCTCCCCAGTGAAGGGGAAATAGGACATGTCAGAATTTATTCACACTGATGGGTATTCCTGCAGTGATCAGACTTGCTGTCCTCCAAATCTTCTTCTTAAAACGGGTCTTTGTCATGATACCAATGAAGTGTAATTAACACAACTGCTGCTGATGCCTAGGTTTGTTACTTACTGGGTATTTGCTGACCATTACTGTCTCTTTGCCAGCTTTCCCCTTGCATCTTTCTTGGACTATAAACACCCTGGGGCTGGGACCAACAGAAGCTTTTGTACACCTTTTGCCTGCATGGACAAAGCTTCCAGATATCACTATCTATAGGTGACAGGTAACAGTTACCTCTTGACCAGAGCATCAGGGGAGGTACAAGGGGCACAATAAATGTTTACTGTTCTGTTCAGTTCCTCTTCCATACACTAGAAGTGGCGGGACACCTGTCAGGAAAGTTTTATTTAACTTAAAGGTCAGTACAGTTCCACTCTTCACCCAAGCAACCCTCTTCTTTTTCACTGTAGCACATACTCTTTATCCCAGCTCTTCTGCTTTCTTGCTTCACATGACTTGCATTAGCTCTAAAATGAACTATTCATGGAAATCTCCCACTCAGCAGTGACGGTTCCTGGTTGACAAGCTAATCTCATCCATGTGGAGAACTTTGCCATTAGGTGGCTTTATAGCTCAGTAAAATTAAAACGTGTTAACTTGGGGATAAAAAAATATGAAAGGTTTAATACCTCGTTTGTGGACAGCAGGCCTAGCACTTCCAGTTAGTGCTGCACAGTGCTTCCTGTGCAGCAAGGGATAGTCTTGTCAGTAGAGACTGGTGGAGTAGTTAAGGATCTGGGAAGATTGTAAGATCCTTGAGATGACATTCAGAAATGCACAGCATTATCCTTGGCTCTTTTGTTCTGCTCACAGAACAAACAAACAAACAAACAAACAAAACAGATATCTGTGTGTGGCAAATGTCTCCCTTTAAGGGGTATGTTTGCAGGGAGTTCTTGCATCTCTTGCTGTATGCAGCAGCATAATGATCAGACGTGGTCATGCAGGATGGGCTGATAGACTCAAGACTGAAAGCAAGATTCAGAATCAGATCTAAGTATTAGCAAGATATATTCCAGGATGCAAACCCAGGTGTTTCATATTGCACTAAAGGCCACAAATCCTGCCGTCTGTGAATTTTCTGTTCTTAAACATTTTGAGGCTTGGAGATGGCATGGAAGTTGTAAATGACCATGTAAGCAAGCAAGCAGAAACCTTCCTTGTAACTGCTCTACAAATAATGAGTTGATATGTATCAGGACCTCTATGTGTTTGCCATGGTTTAGTTGTTTAGGTGGGTTGGATTGGTTGATGGGTTGGACGCAATGATCTTGAAGGTCTCTTTCAACCTGGTGTATTGTATTGTATATTCTATTGTGTTAATTGTTGTTGTTTCTGCAAACCTTTGGGTGTTTTCTTCTTTTTCTTAGAAAGATGAGGGATGCAGATTAGGGATGTGGAGTTTTAGGATGGAATGGAGTGGAATTCAGGTGTTCTGAATCCAGAATCACTCTCCTGAAAATTATTGCACAGCTGCAGCCAATTCATAAAGTACTTTTCCAGATTCCTCCTGCATCTCTGCATTCCTTTCTGGTGGCCTTGCAGTCACAACTGTTGGACAAAACTAAGCAGCCCAGTGCTTAACTTACTCCCTTAACCAGCAGAAATGTGCGAAGTGGAGATTTCTGAGAAGAGTCTCTGGGCAGTGTCAGGCTAAAGATCCACTTTCCCCAACTCTAGCCAACAGTGTTGGCTAAAGATACCTCTCCAAGTGAGTGTGCAGGTGGATGTGTCCAGTTCTGGGCCCCTCAGTTTTATAAGGACATTGAGACACTTGAACGTGTCCAGAGAAGGGCAACAAGGCTGGTGAGAGGCCTTGAGCACAAGCCCTGTGAGGCGAGGCTGAGGGAGCTGGGGTTATTTAGCCTGGAGAAGAGGAGGCTCAGGAGCGACCTCATTGCTCTCTACAACTACCTGAAGGGTGGTTGTAGCCACAAAGGGGTTGGTCTCTTCTCCCAGGCAAGCAGCACCAGAACAAGAGGACACAGTCTCAAGCTGCACCAGGGGAAGTGTAGGCTTGAGGTGAGGAACAAGTTCTTCACCGACAGAGCTGTTTGCCATTGGAATGGGCTGCCCAGGGAGGTGGTGGAGTCACCATCCCTGGAGTTGTTCAAGAGGGGATTGGACGTGGCACTGGGTGCCATGGTCTAGTCATGGGGTCTGTGGTGACAGGTTGGACTTGATGATCTTTGAGGTCTCTTCCAACCTTAGTGATACTGTGATACTGTAATTAACCAGGACACGTCCTCCAGCCCTGCCCAACAAACCCACTAGATATGCCCAGAACTCAGCCAGGTACAAAATTCCATGGTGTATGAGATGTCAAATTCCTACCAGGTTAGGACGATTTAAATACAAAAGAAATGCAGCCCAACCCCTGCCACAAGCCTACTGTCGCATTACTGTTGAGCCTGGGTATGTGTGTGGCTCTTGTGGTGAGTGACCCATCAAGAGCATCTGAAAAGACTGTTTGGTCCCTGGGAAAGTGTGTGTTCCCAGATGTGCTGCTGAGACTTTGTCCATCATGTGATGTGTACAGCACTTTTTTTCTCCCTCTTGCAGAAAGGAGCATAAAGCATTGCATTATGAGAAAGGGAGCCACTCATTTAAAAAAAATAATAATGCAAAAAGTCATGTGAAATGTGAAATAAATGCAGAAGAAACCCTGTACAAGAGCCAGCTGCATGAAAATCCCCATACATTTAGAAGATTTCAGCACTGATGAAGTCATGCATTCAGGAAGATTGCAGTGTCTTGAGGAATGATGTAGCCCAACTTGCAGCCCACATGTAGCTTGCCTGCCCTCTGTCATGGCAACACAACAGGCAGGGTAAAGTCTTGCAGCCATCAGATCCCCCCAGCCTGAGCCCCTCGCCTTGGCTGCCCATAGCATGCAGGTCTAAGGATAAAGCTGGATGCGGTCAGGCAGGAGAGGGAAAATAAAGCCAGGCTGGCAGGGCTGTCCTGAGAGATTTTTCTGATAAATACAAAGAGCAATTGGACATCTTTGTACTGATTCTTGCTGTGGTGTCCCTATCATAAGAAGGACACCAAGCTGTTGGAGAGAGTCCAAGGCAGGGGGGTTGGGGGTGTGGGGAGGAGGCTACAAAGATGATCCAAGGTCTGGAACACCTCTGCTATGAGAATAAGCTGAGGGAGCCAGGGTTGTTCAGCCTGGAGAAGACTCCAGAGGGACCTTATAGCTGCCTTCCAATATCTGAAGGGATCCCACAGAAAGGCTGGAGAGGGACTTTTTCCAAGGGTGTCTAGCAACAGGACAGGGGAGAATGGTTTTAAGCTGTGGGAAAGCAGGTTTAGACTGGATCCTAGGAAGTTCTTCAGTACAAGGGTGGTGGGCTTCTGAAATAGGCTGCTCAGGTTGGTTGTGGGTGCCTCCTTCTTGGGGATGTTCAAGGACAGATTGGATGAGGCCTTGAGCAGCCAAATCTAGTTGTGAGGTGTCCCTGCCCATGGCAGGGAGGTTGGAGTATATGATCTCTAAGATCTCTTCTAACCTAAGCCATTCTATGAAGACTAAAGCTCTGATTATTACCCTGCAGCTCCAGTCATGCACTGCAGAGAAAAAGACCCTATATGGTTTGCATCTCTGCCCCCTTTCCAGCACAGTTATCCCTTCCTAGATGTCATGAAGTGACCTTGCTGGTCTGTTGCCATCCCTGTGAATCTTTCTGTGCCCACACAGTATCAGGACTTTGACCCAGGTTAAGATGCACTGCAGATGCTTTTGATAGCCAAGGAAAGGCTTGCTTCTTGTGTTTTTGCTTCATTGATGGAGAAGTCAAATGTGAGGACTTCTGTGAGAGCTATGGATCTGCTGAGCTAGGTCAAGTCTTGAACTGAGAGGCCACCAGGTTCACAGGAAGGTAGCAGAGATAGTGTGAAGTGGTGGGAATAGGTCGACACCATCAAAATTTCCACCATCAAAAAGTACCATCCAGCTGTTTTCCAGATGCATCCTCATGGTGACCTGAATTTCTCCATCTCAATAAAACTCCAAATGCTTTGACAGTCCTTGGTCAGAGGGCTGTGTAGTGCTTGCATTGATTTTTATCTTTTGTGGTTTCCTCATAATGGAGGCTCACTGCCTGCTGAGAGGGTTGGCTCAATGGTCTTCATGTTTTTCAAAACCACTTGACCTTACTGCAATTAATTTGTGGGGCAAGGCTGGTGAACAGCAGGTCTCCCAACTACTGTCCTTGATCAGTGATGAACAGGGACAGCAAGCCTGCCTCTCACTTGCAAGCGGAATCAGTGCCTACCATGAGGTGTGTGGAAGAAGGAAGCTGATATAATGCTAGCACGTATTAGGAGTAGAGGTTTTCCTCCAGAATTATCCAAGGGTTCAGACAGGAAGGATCCTCTATGATTCACAAGACAAAGGAAAGTGTGAAGATGTCCAGGGGTATTCCTTGCACTTCTGTTGGGTGAAGGCAACCAAAATCCCATCGCTGCATATTATATCCATATCTGATAAATTGTGTTATACTGGATATGATACAAAAATAATTCTGTAGCTGATGGTAAACATTTTATCCTGACTCCCCTATACATCACAAGCAGAACTGCCGCTATGTTGTGCTAATCATTGATATGCTGATGCATGAAATGGTCATTGCTGTTGCAAACTTACTGCAAGACCTGCATTGTCTATCTCATCTCTACTGATTTATATGGTATCAAAATCAGTGCAGTATCAGCTTCACTTCAATTTGCATTTTCATCCTTGGTCACTGTAAATAACATTTCTCTGTGCCTAAAAATGTCCCCAGTTTAGGGAGGACTGAAGAATGTGTTTAACTCTGAAATTGTGTGGCGAATCCTTTTCAGGTATCACAGAATATTTGGCATTGGAGAAGACCTTGAAGATTGTAGATCAATACTGAATGGTAGGCAATGTTTGCAAGGTTACACAAAGGCCAGGAGAACTGGTGTGCTGGACAAACCTCATCTCAGAGTGAAGCTGATAATGTTGTTCCTCAATGCATCCCTTGCTGGAATGTGTCCAGAGAAAGGGTAATGAAGCTGGTGAAGGGCCTAAAGAACAAGTCTTACAAGGAGTGACTGAGGGAACTGGGATTGTTTAGTCTGGAGAAAAGGAGGCTGAAGAGAGACCTCATTGCTCTCTACAGCTACCTGAAAGAGGTTGTAGCGAGGTGGGGATCAGTCTCTTCTCCCTAGTATCAGGTGATAGGACAAGAGGAAATGGCCTCAAATTGCACCAAGGCTTGTTTAGATTGGATATAAGGAAAAAGTTATTTACTGAAAGGGTGGTCAAGCATTGGAACAGGCTGCACAGGGATGTGGTGCAGTCACTGTCCTTAGAGGCATTCAAGGAATGTGTAGATGTGGCACTCTGAAACATGGTTTAATGACCATACTGGTGTTAGATTGATGGCTGGACCCAATAATCCTGGAGTTCTTTTCCAGCTGAAACAGTTCTATGATCTACATTTTAGATGGTACAGTAGCTCCCAGGCCTTTTATCACTGCCTCTTTAGCCAGAGGGCTGTAGACTTTGCTACTGGTGTTGCTCTTGAAACACTATGACTTTACACACTAAACCCTTGTATTTTGAATCACTGTTTCTTTGGGAGGGAGGGAGGAAGTTGCCTTCCATTTGCTGGATGCTGTTAAGGAAAATCATGAACCATCTGATTATTATTTTTCTTTTTTTTTTTCACTCTTAAAATGCTGAGAGTAATGAATGTGCTAAGCCTCACACCACCAGAAAGCCAAGGAAACAGAACATCGGTTTATAAATATAAAAACACAAATTGCCCCCAGCATTCATGCCTCGTTAGAAAGCTAAACCAGAGTCCCAGAAATCAACCCCTTCAGTCTCAACATATGCTCACAGCAAGGGGAGGGATGGATGGGTGGACACAAAGCCACTCTATGAAGAAGAAGTTCATGGAGGAGCAGCCCCCTGCAGCGTGAAAAACTCAGGTGGTAAAGCAATCCCACAGAGACCAGGAAAGGTAATTAAGGGGGGGGGGGGGGGAGCTGGAGGGGGAAGGAAAAAAAGAGCTTGGGGTAAATCTCTGGTTTTGTTTGTTTGGGATTTCTTCTTTGTTTTCACATTGGTGTTTCTACAGATTGTTTCAGGAAAAGGGAAAGAGAATGGTGAATGAAGGGAAAGCTTCAGCTCTGGCGCAGGCTACCAGGAGCCCCTTCCCCCTTCCTGTGGCACTGCTGGGGCCTATGCTGGATCCCACCTTGTACCAATACCACCACATTTAGAGGGATGTTGAGAGTTCAATCATGTCTTAGCTTCCCAGCACTCCTTCCTTACACCTTCATCAAATGGTCACTTGCTGAATTTAAATGATGCAAAAAGAAAGATGCTGTTTGCACATGTTCTGGGCTGCTGCTCATTTTGCTCCTCTGAAACCAACTTGAGCTCAAGCACAAACAGAAGAGTTTCATCTGGCTACTGTTCTGAAACTTTATTCAAAATATTTTACTTTAAAAATACAGTCCTGATGGCCACTTCTGTTCATTAGTGATAGAAGATTATGCATGGTAATTAAGTAATTACAGCCTAAGAAAATATTCCTTTTCTTGTGCCTAATGAAGCTTTTTGATGTTTTTTTTTTCAAAAGGATGTGCTACAAAAGGAAGAGCAACACCTGCTGAACATGGCAGCAAGACAAAAGGGGTGGCAGGAGATATAAAACAAGATCTCCCAAGGCTGTGTCTGGTCCAGACAGCTTCAGCTACAGCTTGCCACAGCACTGCTGGTCCTGTCTCAGGAGCCTGAGCCCTTGAATGGGCTGTAAAGCTGTCTGGATGGTAAAGCTGTCAGGTGCAGTAGGATCACAGCAGCTTCTTCTCCCTAATTCATATAAAGATGAAAGGAGGTAGCAGACACAAACATATGCATATCAAAAGGGCAGATGACTGCGTCCAGTGGCCAATGCAGGCTGCTGCTTTCTTTGCTTTGCAAAGCCAGCCAAGATAAAATGAAGGTCTCATGGTAATTAGGCCCCTAAGACTTATAAAATAAGTGAGACTTACTCTCTGTTAGAAACTGCAGCTAAGATGGTGTTAGACCTTCCTCGGTAAACAATCCCTTCTTTTCTTTCACCTTTCTTATTTTGATTTTTGTTTCACCAGGCTTAGTGCAATTTTACAGTCTTATTGGTGACAAGATAGACTGCTCTGCTCTTCAGTAAGCCCACCAGGAAAAAAAATAATTAAAAACTGACATTTCTGTGCAAACTCTCTCAGGGACAGGATGGGAGGGAAAAAGATGTTTTCCATTAAATGTTGTGAATGAGAATTTTTTACCCACTCACTGCAAACAGACCCTGTGGTCTCCCTCTTGATAAGGAGCAGTGTAAATATAGCCTTTTCCTTTCCTCTGTCTGCCAGGATCACTATGGCATATACTTGGATGAGAGATCCAGGGTTGAGAGCATCTACACCAAAATGAAGCACTCAGAATATGCCACCCACAAGGGATGCAGCTCCTCTGGATGTGCAGCATTTGGTCCCTGAACCAATGTGTCAGTGTGGTCTGTCGATGACATCTCTACTAGCATCATTTAAAGTTGTAAATAATCTTTTAAGGTATGTGTGCTAATGTGTTTGCAAACTAAAAGGGCAGAAGCATGCTGAGCATGCTTCTTCACATGGTGGTCAGTCACTGCTCCAGTGGCACCAGTGATGCTCTGTTCCATCCAAGTGAATGTGGTCTTGTGATTTATGATCTTAAACATGCCCAGCACTGGGGGAGAAAGGTCAGCCACTTGCTCACCATGGGATAACCACAGGGGAAGGGCCAAAGTGATGAGTTTGTGTCCAGAAAATTTACAGTGTGGTTGTTTTCCAGATGTTTGTAAAGTGCCTAGTACAGCCCCCCAGTGCCGCAGTGTGGGGTTAAAAGGCTGATGCAGTGATAAGATCTGTCTGGCAGAGGCAGACAATCACGTCCTACTGCTTACAGACCAGGGCCACAGATGACATTGCTGCTTGACTCTTCCTCCTTCTGCCTCTCACTGCCCAGGTTCCTGCTGGGAAAAGCAGGAGGATGGGAAAAGAGTTTCATGTCGTGAGTGAGATGCTCTGGCTCTCTTTAGCTGCCAAACCACGTTTTCCTAGATTCACGTAACAGCAGCTTTACATCCTGAAATGTTTTGGTCCAACCCTCCTCCAGCAAAGGTCTCATGCCTTGGTCAAGCAAAGGATTGAATTTCTAGTCTTAAATGTTATGTTGATGATCTGGGTGGCTGTGGGCGGCCTCAGACACCTCTGCATATGGGTAGGAAAGAACTCGCCTATCTGGTGGAGCTGAAGGCTGCCCGTTTAGAAAGCCCATGGTTCACAGGCAGGACAAGCCTGGTTTTGACTCACCCATCTCTTCCTTTCAGCCTGCATACAGTAGAGCTAATCTATATTTGCAAAGTGAAGGCAGGATGCTCAGAGCTGTCAGCACATGCAGTTTCCAAATGAATCAATCATCACAAGTCCCAAACACAAGCATAGAGTATCTCGGACAAAGGCAATTTTCCAGTTTTGAAACAAGGGCCTTTTTATTTATTTTTTTTTCTTTTTCATTTCACCATTTTAAGTCCAAGATTTAGTGCTAAACTGACAGGCTTAACTTGTAAAGTAACTGGCAAATCTTGAAAGAATTGTGGTTTTCTCCTTCCCAAAGGACATTGCAAGTGACATGGTTTTTCGCTTCAGTGATAGATGGTACTTGCAGACAAGTATTTAGATATCTAAGTACTAAAGCAGCCACAGGTCTGGTTCCTATCAATAATACATTTTGTCACACAGAAATTGAAACAGCATGGATACCACACATAGAAATGGAAGGGAGAATTATACATAGAATTAATTTTCCTCATAAAGGCACGTAGTTTTAGCTGTCTCAGTTCACAGAAGAGTCAGTGGATGTTCATCTCCTGGGGTTGCTGGCCCTTAAGTCTTACCTTTGTTTTTGGATGCCAGTGAACAAAGTCTTCCAAAGCAACACATGGGTGGAGTCATGTAATTGCAATTAAAGGGGGTGGGGGTGGGGAAGAGAGAGGTAAATTAATCCAAACAAAACATCAACTTCCCACCTCCAGAAGCTAAATTAATGGAACTGATTTGATTGAAATGTTTTAAAATCAAAGCCTGGAACTGAGATGAGTAATGCCACATGAAATCAGGCAAGTGGTACGTGCCCCTGAGTAGCAGGGCAAGTATTTCAGCCAGCTCGAGGTACCACTGAGACCTTCCTTGATGAGCTGTCAGAGCACAAACAGGAATTATTGGCTCCCTAGCTGTGCTTTGGGCAGTGGTAAAGCAGCAATTGCTTCTCACCACAGGTGACAAGGTTCTAAGACTGGTCTCAGCTCTCTCCCTTTTCAAGTCTCTTTGGAGTCCATGAATTAAGAGGAATTTTAATTATCTGGTCACAAATGCACTGAACTTCTATACTCTTGAAGTAGTTATTTCCCTAAATAAAAGCATCTGCGGGACACAAACAATGCCTGCTCTGTGCACAAATAACTAAGGGGTGTGTTGTGGTGTATTGCACCTATCTGAAGTTCAGTCTTCTTGTTTTCTTCATGCATCAAAAAATGTTGGCAGACCTCAGAGAAGAATTGCCATTCTGGGGATGTGTTTGATTGTTCTTTGAGTCCTCCCAAAAGCCCCATCCCAACAGGAGGATATTAGCCCTTTTTTTCCTAGCAGAAGGGTGGTCCAAACCATTCCAGAAATAGCCATAGGTAGGAAGAGACCAGTCATAGTGAGAGGCATTAAAAGGCAATATTGTGCTCCCTTGGATGGCTCTTGCAGCACCTTGCAGCTCTCAAGCCTTTGAATAATTTTCTAGTTTCTTGCTCAAATTGCTCCATGGGCTGTGATCTTCATCTTGTATTAAATGCTCATTCCTCTGTGGAATCACAAGTTTGATGTAGTGTGTCCTCATTGTGGTTTGGATGTAGCTGAAGGAAAGAGCCTTTCAAGGAATTTCTAATGGGCTCCTAGGACCCACCTAGTTTTTGTGAGACTTCTATGCATACCAAAAGCCAGACCAGATGGTACAAGGAACTGCTGAGTCAGGCAGCGAGGCACCCAGTAGCTTTAGGGAGCACATGAGGCTTTGTAAATTGACAAGTTGGAGTTGATTATCTCAGTGGGCCAAGTCCTAAGCAACTTGATAGGTGACATAAAACGTACTTGAAATGCAGGTCTCTCTTGGAGGAGTTAAATGAGGCTCCAAATGGCCTGAAACATAGGCCTACTCAGGCATGCCCTGCCTTTATACTGTTGAGCGTAGCACAGATATGGACAAGCTCCATTACATCATCTCACCCAGCTGCCTTCCAAAATATGGGAGGGTTTGGCAACCAGTTCGCAGGTTTTCCCATGCTCAATCTTATTCCACATTGCTGGTAACAGCAGATTTCTTAGACTAGTAACTGAATCCTCAGTCTTTGCTTGGAAATCCAGAACTCTGTTGACATTCCCTCCATGATTCTGTGATTCCCTCCATGATGAGACCCCACCTGGAGTACTGCATGCAGTTCTGGAGCCCCTATTACAAGAAGGATCTGGAGGTGCTGGAACATGTCCAGAGAAGGGCCACGAGGATGAGCAGAGGGCTGGAGCACCTGCCCTATGAGGACAGACTGAGGGAGTTGGGGCTATCCAGTCTGGAGAAGAGAAGGCTCCAAGAAGACCTTATTGTGGCCTTCCAGTATCTGAAGGGGGTCTACAAGAAAGCTGGGGAGGGACTTTTAGGGTGTCAGGTAGTGATAGGACTAGGGGGTATGGAGCAAAAATGGAAATAGGTAGGTTCAGATTGGATGTTAGGAAGAAGTTCTTCCCCATGAGGGTGTTGAGACACTGGAACAGGTTGCCCAGGGAGGTGGCGGAAGCCCCATCCCTGGAGGTCTTTAAAGCCAGGCTGGATATGGCTCTGAGCAACCTGATCTAGTGTGAGGTGTCCCTGCCCATGGCAGGGGGGGCTGGAACTAGTTGATCCTTGAAATCTCTGACAATTCTGTGATTCCCTCTGTGATTTGCAGAAAGGCCTTGCCTCATCAGTGCCACAGAAACTTCCTTTGTTAATACTCAAAGGCATTTGGTTGCAGAGCTGACTGGAAAGTAGCCTTCACCAACAAAAATGTAGCATTGCCTTTTCATTGAAATTTATTTCTTAACAACTAACAAATCTGTTAGAAGCAATACTTGATTAGACAAAACACGGGGCCTGAGAGTGTTAACTGGAGCTATTAAGGATATGTGTGACTAGCATTTGCACACCTTCTCTTAATTAGCAAGGTATGTTTCAATACATGTTCCCTCTCCTAAATCTTTGGACTCCTTTTCACTTTCCTTGTAACATATTTGGAAAAGGCTTCCCAAACACTTTTAAGTTTAAGAAGTTTCATTTCCAAGGGCAGTCAAATAGTGGCTGCTCTGGATCTGAGGCTTTTCTGCCATCAGTTTGCAAGCAGCAGCTGCTAAGGAATATTCATAAGCCTGATGAGATGGTTTTCCTTCAGACAAAGGGATTACAGAGGGACTAGAGACAGGCACAGTTGCTCTGTGCTATGTTCATGACAGGACAAAAATATTAGAAAGGCCAGCAGCTGCAGTCCTGCTTTTGAGAAGAATACATGTAAATTCTTTTCCTGCTATGCACTTTCTAGGCAACCTTGGGCCAGTTTTCCACATTGGAGTGGTGTTCAGAGGGCAAGAAGGGCTGATGTGGTTAAAAGCAGCAAGTCCACACAGTGCTTCCACAAACCCAACTGCCTACTCTTGCTGGACCATAAAGGTAAAAACTCAGTTCCAGGCTTCTCCTTTTCACTACACATTGATTATTTTTCTGTCTGGCTTTCCAAACACATCAGTTTGTGCCTGGGGCTAGGTAGCACCAGGAGTTTTGTTGGGTTTACAAGATTGGAGCTTGCCTGTGAAAGCTGGCTAAGTGACGAAATGGCCAATAATGCCTTTTTTGATTGGCTTAAGTTGATATTTTTAGCATTTCTCCTTAAAACAAAAGCTCAAAAATCAGAGTAGGTAATCACAAATTTCAGCATCAAGTAAATTATTACAGCCATGCTATAAACCCATAGGGATCTGGGGAACAAAGTAATAATGAATCCTGTGCCAGAGCCAGAACAAGGAGCTCTAGGCTTGCCTTTAGGAAAGAGTAAGCTGGGCACTGCTTTGAAAAAAAAACAAAACAGGAACTAGCATGGAACAAATTAAAAAGGGAAGCAGCAAACTCCTCTGGGATTCCATAATAATTTAAACATTCCTCTGGGACTTCTGAAGTTTGGAGGAAAAGGAGGGGGTGTAGGGAGGGGTGGGAGGTGTAAAAAAAAGTTTATAACTTATAAGGAATGTTAACAATAAAAAGGGACCCATACTAGTGTGCCATACCCTGAATTAGTAAGAAAGCAGATGTGTGCATCTACAGCTTCAATGTTTCCCCCTTCTTTTCTCTTCTGTTTCCTTCTTCCCTCTCCCTCGCTTTTACAGCAGTTCCACCTGCGTGATGGAAGGAGCAGGGAGGGAGCTGCAAACCTCAAAGCCTTTGGTGTGTTAGGTCAGAGTACATAACAATAGCACTATAAATCAGTTTAGGAGGGGAGCAAAGGGAGTGGGGTAAATCCAAAAATAAACCATGTGTGAGTTTTATTTAGCTGTGTTGTTGCTGAGGGACGTTCACAACAGGGTGGAAACAGTGCAATTTTGAGGGTTTGCCTTTTTGTCCTTCCCTCTCCAGCACCATGAACTGTAGGTAATAATCATATGATGCACAGGGTTCCTATCTGGCATTGTCCCTTTCCTCTCTGTTGCTTGAACCCCTTGGAGGAGCCACTGGGAGATGTCAAAGGATCCTGGTGTCAACAGGAATTGTCTGCTTTGGGCCAGATGGGTGTTTAGCTGACTGTTTAGTACGAAAACAGCTTTGTCTCCACCCAAGAAGGCAGGCCATCTGCTGAAAAGCCTAAAAAAGCCAGTGGGAGCCAAGAACCTGAATTTCTCTTGTCTGTGAGCTTTTAATGTACCCTTAGCCAGTAGCTTGGGCAGAAGGCAATGGTCATTGGTTGCAAACAAGTATGTCTATATGTTCAGGGGGCAGAGGTTGATGCATCTTCTCAGCCTTTAACACTAAAGTGGAGAATGCTAGGTTTTGGTTCATTAATAGAAGAAAAAGGGAATAAATAAAAACAAAAGCAACAAAACTGCCCAAAGCCCAGGCATGACATAAGGAGCCTTGAGGCAAGTTTCATCATGTTTTTAATGTGGTTTCCTTCATTTCTCTGAGCTCTCCTGTTTACTACAGCAGGTTGTATTTAGATGATGTATTTAGCAGATCAACAGGAGGATGCTCCCCTCCCCATTGGATTCCTACCCCTACCCTGTAACTTAACCTAAAAGCAACAGCAACAAAAAGATGCAGTTTGTTCTTTAAAAATAGATCTCTGCAGCACAATGTCATTTTGACCTTGTGCTAATTCCAAAAAAAAAGCCTCAACACTCATCTCTGGAAGGAAAGGAGATGAGCACTGGTTTGATCCCTAAAAGATGTCCTAAGCTCTCAGAAGTGTGAAATTTCAGATTCAGAAGATTGTATGTCAGTCCCTTCCCCCCACAAACCCCCCCCAAGCCCCCACGAAAAAAAACCCAAAAAAGTCTCCTCGTGTTGATGCTTTCCAGGTCAAGTTTTTTGTCTGAAAAATAGCTATGACAGAGCAATCTTTCCCAGTGATACCTTGGGCCCCCTGGTTCCAATGTACAATGGCTGTGGACATGAGTAGAGGTTATTTTTACTTTTCTCCTTATTAAGAAACAATGATTCATTTGCAAACTATTCCCATTCAAATTGGATTTTTTATGCTGTAGACCGCATGAGGGAGGAAAACCAGGAGCAGTAGCTGCAAGTTTGTAGATAGACTGTTCTTCACACTTTGTTGTCATAAATCTCTTATCATATTTATAGAATTGTGGGCCAACAATTTGCAATTCTTATGGAATAATAATGCCTCAGGCTTCTCTTGCAGGTGAGGAGAAAGTTCTTCACAGAGAAAGTTGTTAGCTGTTGGAATGGGCTGCCCAGGGAAGTGGTGGAGGTGTTCACTGTCCCTGGAGGTGTTCAAGAGGGGATTGGTGCCATGGTTTAGTAGTCATGAGGTCTTGGGTGACAGGTTGTACCTGATGATCTTTGAGGTCTTTTTCAAGCTTGTTGATTCTATGATTCTATGAAATCTTGGTCAGTTTTGGAGTGTTACTTCAATTTTGCAGATGAGAAAAGAAAGCTACAGCGATGAGGAGTGAAAAGTGCAAAGAAAAGCAGTCTGAAACCCAACCCAAAGTCTTCTTGAAATTGATGCTGGGAAGCAATATGAAGCAGATCATGTGTTGGTGGAGTTAAACAAGGCCCCCAATGCCCCAAGACGCAATCCTTTGCTATTAAAGCCCAGTAGGGACTTTATGGGTAGCAGCGTTCTTCTTCCATCACAAGTCATCAACTGAAAGGGAGATGAGCTAGCCAGGAGTACAGCCGGGCTTGCCTATGTCTGTGGTCCAAGTGGTTCATTTTTACTTCATGCTGGTAAGGGATGCTACAAGTCATCTCCAGAGGCTGATGGTTTTCAAACATAAGATTTCATTTCTAGTGGACTCTAAGATCTGATGGAGCTGGGGAAAGAAAGGATCTTTGCTTCTGTAGGAGGTAAACGGAACCTCTTTCCATGGTGATTTCTGTTTGAGGCTCCCTCAAAGCAGACATGAGTTGATCTGGCCAGGCTGCAAGAAAGAGGCAGACCTTTTTTAATTTTATTTTTTTTGCTAGACTTTAAAAGGTGTGGCTCTCCTCTGCTTGGTAGATAAAGCCTCATGGGAGATGAAGGCGTGGCACATTCGGAAGGGCACACAAGGGTGTATAAAAGTGACCTCCCTAATTTGGATTAGGCAGTCCCCAGGTGTACTTCCCTGAGTTTTTTAACAAAGAGATTATTATTCAAGTAGGAGTCAGAAGAGGAGGAATTGAGGGTACTTACGTCTAATTTGGGCAGTTACACTCAGTATTGGACAGTTCTGGCTTTGGAAGATCTCCAGAACAGGTGTTTGTTCTGCTTTGAGCCCAGCTGTGCTTTGCAAAGTTGGTGGTTTGCCTGAAGCTTATGAACAAATGACTTCACCTAAACTAACGTTTCATCCAAGTACTGTTTACCTCAGCTTGCTTAGTCCCTAGCCTTACAACTAGAAAGCTTTGCGTGTACTTTTTAGTGTGGAGTGTCAGATGAGCTATTAAGTAGAAGTATTTTCATTTTTGTATATGTAGGGGTCAGTAGGTTTGGTGTCGGTCACTACATTTTGTCCCAGGGGTGCTTGAGCAAGGAGATAACCCTAAGTCCATCTACTTCATCTCTCTCCTGGTGAATTGCTGTGCACTTCCTGCTCCACCACACATTCCTAGTTCCTTTGGCCTTGCTTTTTTGCTAAGGAGCTCTTCTCCTTCCAGCCAATACCTTGGCTGACCCTCTGCTGCTCTGCCCCATACTAGCTGGCCCTCCAGAGGCACCACAGTCCCACTCCAGGATATCTGTCACCACCAGGTGCTCCTGGTAAGTACAATGTGCTCAGTGTAAACTGCAACAAGCAACTGATGGAATGCAGGCAAGTACAGGGTGTCCCAGAAGCTAGATTTGATGAGATTTTGAAAGTGAAATAAAGGAAAAGTCCAGAGAAAGAAAACCAGATGTCCATCTGCCTGAGACTGCATGAGCAGCCACCAACACAGGAAACCAAGGCAGGTTGCCACCTTGCAGTACAATCGCAGCTCCTTACACCCAAAAAAGGATGCACTTGAGAGTCCTAAAAAAAACCAAGGAAAACTCTGAATCTCCAGCAACCATGCCAGTAGCAGATATGTAGCATTTAAAGACAATGGAGTGACCTGCAAAACAAGGGGAATGCAGCCATAAGGATGACTGCAATGACGAACATGGTGTCAGACAGGGCAAGCCCACCTGCTGCGTAAAAAGGTTTTGGGGTTTCTAGGCATGTTTGTCCCCTGAAAAGGTAATCACCTACAAGAAATCAACCAGGGTCATTGTTTTTTACATAGAAAGCAGATTGTGATGTATGAGGCGTCAAGTGTCACTGCAGCCATGGCCCAAGTGTTGGAAATGCCATTATGGAAATGTTCATAAGAGCTTGGAGGGGGTAGTAAAATTCTGCCTGCTCTTGCTATCAGCTTTCAAAGCCCCTTTCTTTTGCATGCTGGATCTGTTCTGCTGTAAAACACATCAAGAAATGCCCTACTAACTGAATAAGAAAGCAAACTGCCAGTAAACATAGAAATCTCAAATGTAGCAGAGATAGATGTGCAGAGTCTCTGTCTGACACAGTTGCTCACAGGAGTTGAACTAGCAGGTTCCAAAAGTGAACAAACCATAAACTCCAGATCAGAGACCTGAGAAAGAAAAGGCATTGCAAATGCTGGCACGAAGCAGACAGGCTAGCAGAGCGAAGGCTTGCACTCTGGTCCCTGATGAATGTTTCATCAGCCCAGCTCCACCCTTCTTTCCCACCCCAGGCAATGCTGCAAGTGCTGTGACCAAGCACTCAACTTCTGCACTTCCTCCTCCTGAGTGTTCATGGGGTTGTGCTGTGCCATCTTCTGGGAGCCTCACAGGGCTGTGTAGAGCTAGTCTGAGCTCTCCTGACTGACTAAGCAAGCAGGGAGTCATTGCCCAGACCTTACCTTGTAGCACTTTGCACAGTAATATAAAACAAAGCACAGTTTTCAGTTGCAAGCATGCAAAGCTCTTTTGCAACCTCCAGTCCACCTCGGTTTGTATCTCTATTTGCAGCTTCTGTTCTGAGTTTTGGAGGACCTAATTTTTACCCTAGCTCTGCCAGCAACACCAGCGACCATCATATTAACAGGCATGGTGCTACGTGTCCACTCATGGGAATAGAGCAGCTAGCAATGTGTCCCTCTATGTTTCTCAGGCTGCTTTGAATCATGCTGCTGGAGCCAAATGATGCCTGAAATTGACAATTATAAACTCAGCTTTCAGAAGTTGTAGTTTTGCTTCTCTCTAAGTGCAGCTCTAGTGTCTTGACTTTGAAACTGGCTATTGTAATCAAGTGAGTGCCTCTTCTACCTCACCAGCCAATCAAGCCTTCCAAATGTGCGATTCAAATGTCTGATTAAGGCCCTAGTGGCTGAATTCTGGGCTCTGAGTTCAAATGTGGAATACTCTCTATAAAACTTTTATACCATCTACAGTAATATTAGAATCATATTCCCTTGACCATCCTTAGAAAAACAGTTCTTGACACACTACTGGGATAAAAGCAAGGGAACACATGGTATCAGTAAAAACTAAGTTAACATACCATTCCAAGCAATAACATTACACTATATAGTGTTGCAACAAGCCAAGAAGTAATAATTATTGGGAGTAAGTGGAATCAAGAATTGCCCCCAGTGTTGCATTACACCCTTTCCAGTGGAAGAACCTCAGGCACACAGTATATAATAAGCAGTCCCATTGTCAATATAAAAAGGTTGATACAACCTTATTTAAAATCTCTCTTTTCCTTGTTAAGCAGAGCACTGCAGTGATCTGTGCCAGCGCTGCTGAGTGGTTTCTAATGTGCTCGTGAGGTCAAGACTAATGGATCTGTGGCGTTTGGCTCGGTGCTTTTTTTTTCTGATGGCAGTCCTTTTTGGCAGACACAAGTCCTCATCTTGGGCTCTGTTGCTTCTTCCCTCTGCTCTCTGGCTTTCTCCACCAGAACCTGCCTGTGGACCATGCTCTTCAAGAAAGGATGTTACCCTTCACTGGAATTTAGGATGGTTGAAGCCAGCAGAGGATATGTTCTGAAGACTTTGCCTGGTACTTGAGGTAGGAACTCTTGACCTTCTCTCCTGGCATGCAGCAGTGAACAGGTAGGCAGCAATGTTGCCCCTCTCCCATCACCATCTGCCCAGTTACCCCAGTTCCCCCCTACCCTTGAGCCCCACCTCAGAGGACTCCTATCCTCACCAGCTGCCCTGCAGACCTCTAGCCCATCTCCATGGAGAGTAGCCCAACAAGCCTGTCTATGAGAGCCCAGAGCCAGGGATAGAGAACACTTTTCCTCCACAGCAGGGTGATTCAGCCAGCCCCTCCCTTTCCCTCTTCCCCCCACCATGAGTCACGATTTCCCCTAAGCCTCTGAGTTGCGAAAGGGAGATGATCCTGCTCTGTTGGCCCCTTCCCCAGCATAGCCTCCCTCTGGGAGATGAAACAGAGGACTTGTGCCTCAACCCTGCTCTCCAGGGCCGCAGAGTGCCCCAAAACCACCCTCATCTTCTATAGTCATGATGCATAGCAGAGGTTTCTCCTCCCTTCTCACCTGCCCTCACCCAACCTTATTCTAATTTATCCCTTTTAAGCTCTGATGATATTTTTTTCCCACCTTGAAAATGAAAACTGGGGTTAGGTGGTGAGTGGCTAGAGGAAGCCAGCACGCACACTAGGAATGCAGGGTCGAGTTTTGCAGGGTACAACTTCAACCGCTTGGCAACTCCCCCCTTCCATCATCCCCCTCCTGATTTGAGCCATGAAAAACAACTTCCTGTCAATAAACACGAACAAAAGCTTGGATGCATCTTCAAAGTGATGAGTTATGTCGAAAATATGTTTCGGAGCACTTTGAATATTCCTGTAAACTAGAGGGAAGAGATTTGTTCATGGCGCTTTGGCGTTCAAGGAGAGTTTATAAATAACCACTGCAGGTCTCCGCGACTTAGTTTTGCCTTGAGAGAAAATGAAACGAAACAAGGAGAAAGGGGAAGAAGAGAAAGACCTAAGAGGGGAAAGAAATAAAAATCAGGGCCAAATCCTGGGGAATTACACTAATTGGAAAGTGTTTTAATTAGCTGGTGACCATGACATCATCTCCCATGCCCAGTATGAGCTTGGTCTGACTTTGGGCGTATGTCTTCTGATGCCTAGCCATGGTGCTAGTGGAGCAGGGCAGGGATGCTGATGCTGTCTTCTGCAGTGCCATTGCTGCATGGGACATAGAAGGAGGAAGAAAGCATAAGGTTTCCATTGGTTTCCAAAAGTGAAAACACGTGCTGGAAACCCAGCCAGACATGCTCCTTGTTATTTTAATGAGAAATTCCATAATTAGTGGCAAAAAATAAAAAGAAGCTACACTGCAAGTGAAACAAAACCTCCTTCTCTCCTTTCCAGCATACGATAGATGCATCAAAGAGATGTGGTGTTTTTACAAACGCACATTACTTGACAGGCTATGATGTTCCTTAATCTGTTTGCTTGGGGGAATTAAAAAGCAACATTAAAAAAGCAACCAAATAAAAATGACACATTTTTTCTATTTAAACAATCCCTGTCTCAAACAGGCAGTGCGCTCCCCACCTGTAATTCATTTGTTAACAGTTAAACATCATTACAACATTAACAGCCAATCTGAATGCAGAAGAGCTGGGCTTTGTACAGCTATAAACTACAGGACATCAAACTGTACTTTATGGAGTAAAGGCCAGTCAGAAGTGACCCCTTCTAAACTTTTACAATTCTCTGCATTCTTCTGATTATAGTAAAGATTTATTTGAACTTTGATATATATGTGCATAAAAGAAGAACAACAACAACAAAAAAAGGCATTTTATTAAAACCATTTCATCCTGGTACTTTAGTGAAAGAGGAGAGAGAAGAAATACTGCAAGACATCTTAAGCTGGTAGATTTTATTCATCTTATGAAGTGGCCATGGATGGATTTGCTTGGATTCTTGTTCAGAAATAAACACATAGTATTGCATTACATCCCGTTTACACACTTTGTTCTCCAAACATATTTGACATCTAATTGCACAACTCCTTGGCTAGCTGGTATGAAACGGAAAGTCCTTGTAAAGGGTTTACTGAAAGCCAGCTTTTTGGAGGAGAAAAGGTGCTTCAGTGGCTGAGTGCTGACAGAAGCCCTCTCTCACCTACTCGCTGTTGTTTCCCTAGAGCTTCCCTCGATGCTGTCGGGAAAAGTGTTTAACAATTCATTTCTTCTCCTCTCAGAAAAATCCTCTGAAAATCTAATTTATTGTTTCTCAATGTTTAGCTTGCTGTGAAGACACGGGGCTAAAAACTGCACCATCTTCCAGGCAGTGTTAGAGCAAGTACGGGAAGATATTAAGGTGGTGCTACAAGCTGAGTTGTGCAGTCAGGGAAGAGGAAAATGTCTTAGGTTTTCCTTCTCTTTTCCAGGATCCTCAAACATTGTTGTCGTGCCAGTGCAGATGGCTGCACTCAACAACAAATGCATGAAACAGAGAAGATACAATACAATACAATACAATAAACCAGGTTGGAAGAGACCTTCAAGATCATCGTGTCCAACCTATCAACCAATCCAACCCACCTAAACAACTAGACCACGGCACCAAGCACCCCATCAAGTCTCCTCCTAAACACCTCCAGTGATGGTGACTCCACCACCTCCCTGGGCAGCCCATTCCAATGGGCAATCACTCTCTCTGTATAGAACTTCTTCCTAACGTCCAGTCTAAACCTCCCCTAGTGCAGCTTGAGACTGTGTCGTCTTGTTCTGGTGCTGGCTGCCTGGGAGAAAAGACCAACCCCCACCTGTCCACAACCTCCCTTCAGGTAGTTGTAGACAGCAATAAGGTCTCCCCTGAGCCTCCTCCTCTCCAGGCTAAGCAACCCCAGCTCCCTCAGCCTCTCCTCATAGGGCTTGTGTTCCAAACCCTTCACCAACTTTGTCGCCCTTCTCTGGACATGTTCCAGCAAGTCAACATCCTTCCTAAACTGAGGGGCCCAGAACTGGACACAGGACTCGAGGTGTGGCCTAACCAGTGCAGTGTACAGGGGCATAATGACCTCCCTGCTCTTGCTGGCCACACTGTTCCTGATGCAGGCCAGGATGCCATTGGCCCTCTTGGCTGCCTGGGCACACTGCAGGCTCATGTTCAGCCTACCATCAACCAGTACCCCCAGGTCCCTCTCTACCTGGCCGCTCTCCAGCCTCTTTGACCCCAGCCTGTAGCACTGCATGGGGTTGCTGTGCCCAATGTGCAGAACCCGGCATGTCTCAATGCTGTGTAAGGCCTGCTTCACCTGCTAGGGAGCAATGCTCCCCAAAGATGTTGGTGTTTTCCAGCGGCAGAAAATGGGGCTTTACACACACACTCACACACATGCCCAGTAGGGGTGCATGTACACCCATACACTGTTTTTTGCAGAAACACAAGAAAAGGGATGGGAAGGGATGGAATGAGACAGGGATTAGTGTTTGGCAGAATCTTATTTTGGGTATGATGTGGTCTCAGTCTCATGATGTCCAAGGATGGACATTATAATACAATACAATACACCAGGTTGAAAGAGACCTTCAAGATTATGTTGTTGTCTGCAGTGGATTTTGGGAAATACCCTCTGAGCAGGGAGCTTGACTTAGGGACAGAAACAAGTCAAGAGTTAACCTAAGATGTAATTCCTGGGAAGTGCCCAAATCAGAGCGATAGGTTTTATGGAGGTCGTGCGCAGAGTGGAAGTGCTGATGAGAAAGAATCTTCCAAGGAAACTTGCCACTCACACAGATTTGCTATTTCCCAGGGGTAGAAATGTGATTGTGCTGAAAAACTGCGGTGCTCTTTTTGAAGGGTAGAAGACACACCTGAAATGAAACACTTCATTTTGGTCAGTTTGACCTGATTGAGGAGTATTTCATTCTTTTGATTGGATTAGATTCAAATCAATTCAGGATCCACTTCAACTTTCCTCAGGGAAAGTGCAGCTCTGGCTTTTATTCATTATGCCTGTTCTCTCAGGAGCACCTTGATGCCCAGGAGGCGGAGAACAACTGTTGCTGGCTGAATCCATGGGAACAGTGCTAATCTAGGGGCATGGCTGCATGATCCAAAGAAAAGCATTCAACAATTGTGAGACATAAAATGGGCCAACCAGCCCATATCTGCCCTCAAGCTAGTTGCGGGGGCTACATGAAGAAGTGGGGCTTTTTGGTGTGGAGAAGACTGAGAGGGGATTTAATAAGTGTTTATAAATATCTGAGGGCTGGGTGACAGGAGGGAGGGGACAGGCTCTGCTTAGTTGCACCCTGTGATAAGACAAGTGGTAATGGATATAAACTACAGCATAGGGGGTTCCACCTCAACATGAGGAGGAACTTCTTCATTGTGAGGGTCACAGAGCACTGGAACAGGCTGCCCAGAGGGGTTGTGGAGTCTCCTTCTCTGAAGACTTTCAAGACCCATCTGGATGTGTTTCTGTATCTAGGGTTGGATTCAATGATCTTCAAAGGTCCCTTCCAACCCCTAACATCCTGTGATTCTGTGATCCTGTGAGTGGAATAAAGACAGCAACTATGTTGAGATCTCCCTCCTGAACCTTTCTCTGCTGCCAGCCACCAGGAAGGCAGAGGTCAGGTGTTCTCTTTGTACAACAAAGCGTGCAGGGAAATTACATTTGGTAATGTAATGACTTGAACACGTTTTGCAGTCATTTCAGCTCCTGTTCTGATCTTCAGCATTTCAAACCACTTATCACATCTGTTCTGACATTTCTATATAGCATCATTTATTTTTCTCTGAACCATGCTACCAAAGCCTCCTTTGGAATTTCAACTTTTTGTGTCATTTCAAAGCACAGAGCAAACACTGAAATGTCAGACATCCCCTTATGCTCATCTGGGCATGACACTTGGTGGCTGAGATAGGGAAGACAAAGAAAAGCTGGAATCAGCCAGTATTTGCGGATGTTTTGATGCTGAAGAGCTCAATTATCAGTGCTTTGAATGACTGGGGTTTTGGGGGTTTTGGGTTGGTTTTTTTTAGCTGTTTGTTGGCCAGCTCCCTCCACATTTCTTTAGTTGCTGTCTTTAAAGTTGTTCTGGTTTCCTCAGCAACATTTAAAGCCCAGATCAAATGCAGCAGGTTGTCTGTCTTTCTGTTCACATTTCTTTAAAAAGAACTGGTGTATTTTGAAATGGAAATGTCTTGTCCTAAAAATGCTGAAACCCAACCTATTTTCAAAAGCACTGGGGTTTTTTTGGTGTTTTGTTTTTGCAGTTCAAAGAGCTGAGAGACTGCTACAAATGGTGCTGGCTAAAGCAAAACGTGTTATGCATGTTATGTTCTAGCAAAATAACATAACAAAAGAGTAAGACATGAGGTTTTATTGCAAGCAAATAGAGTGGACTGGAGAACATTTTCCTGTTTTGTCCAGGATCCACGTTCACTTATGCAGCTTCTGCAAGGTACAGTGCAATTACACAACAGAAGAGGTGGTTTCTCTACACCAGGATCTAAGACATGCTTTCTGTGTGTGTTTTGCAGGACTTCTGTATTGCCAGCATGGATGTCAAAGAGAGAACCTGACACACAAAGCTTCCCAGAAAGTTTTGCTTCAATGATTTTTCTTCTGTGAACATGTTCCTGGTCTGCCTTCTGCCCCATCTCAGAGCAGGCATTGCTTTCGTACAGCAGCTAAGAGATCTCTTGTAGATGTACTTGGACTTTGTGATAATCCTCCTCCAAAAAAAAAGGCACAGCACACCTGGTTTCAGCATTTGCTGTGAACCTCGTTGCTGAACTTTGGCAAGTCTTTCTGCAAACCTGGTCCAAGTGCAGAGCAACGTATGTAAGGAAAGATTTATTTCTTTGGATTGAAACCAGGCAATGTTTTGTAGTTTCAAAGCCCCCAGCCTGCCCATGCTCTGGCCTGGGTTTGCTGTCAAGTTTTGATGTCATAGACCCACAGGCTGGAAAGGACCTCCAGATGTCATCAGCTCTAACTTTCACACACAAATTCTCAGGTCCAACTTACCTGGAAGATCAAGGTTTCTCATCAGGCAAGAGTCCACCTCCTTCCTTTTGAGACTCTTTTTTGACAGGATTTCCTCTTTCCTCTCTTTTTTAATGTTCTTAGCAGCCATGCAACATGTAAGTTCTAAAATCTTGAGGCTTTTGAATGTTTACTGTAAGCTGGATTGAAGCCTTGATGACTATGATGCATATAAAAGACCAGAGGAAAACAAGGAATAACAAGGTTTGTTGCCATAACAAAGGATGATCCAATACCTTGAGATCTAAAAATAGTTTCTCCCTATTAACCTCTCCATGGTATCTACTCAAAAATTGCTGCTATTATTTTTTTAAGCATCATCAAGAAAAAGGAAGGAAGAATTAATTCATGCTACAGAGAGCAGACTTTTGCCCCAAATGCCAACTGGAGCAGTGAGCACACCAGGCAGGTCAAGAATCTGGACAAGGAGTGGAAGAATGGCTTTACAGTTTAATATCTGGGCCCAGTTCTGGAAAGATTCAGCTTGGCTTGCAGTCTTCATGTGGCATTGGACTGGTTCTTTCTGCTTTGGATTCCTTCTGGACTATTTCTCCACAAAATGTTTAGCAGAAGGGTGAGGGCATCTCTGTGCATAGGACTGGTCCCAAAATACTCATCTGAAGTGTAATCTTACTCCAGTCTTACTACTAATGGAAACAAAAATCTATGGAAACGCTCTGAGGGCCTGTCTGGCCCAATGTCCTTTGCAGCGCTCATCAGCCATTCTTGGTAGCCAGGAATTAGGTGAAGCTTTTCTCCCTGTCTGAAGTTTTTCACTAAAATTGAGGACAGACCCCAAACTATCACTCTGTGTCCCCAGTCTGCAGATGGAATTTTGTTGGCTTCTTTATTTCCATCTGACAATATGGACAAAGTTGGAAAGGGAAGTGAGACCTAGATGGATGAAAGTTTCAAGGAACACATCTGAACTTCTCCAGAGGTGTGCTGACTGAGAGTTTGCTGGCCCAGAGCCCCCATGAGAAATAGCATCAAATGTCTACCAAGACATGGACAACTTCAACTCCTTCCCTAGCCAGAAGGCCTGATAATTGTCTTTTCCTAGTGAGATCTGCAGGCTGCAGAATTCTTGAGAAGCTGCTTTGAAGCCACAGCTTCATCCCACTTCTTTAGCACACACACAAACACACACACACACACACACACACAGAGAGCTCCGGAGATTTGTGTGTTTTAAAAACAAGCCTTCCTTTTCTCCTCTCAGGAGAATAAATTGACCAGAGAACATCTGCTTCTTTTTCCTCCATCTTACAAATCTCTGCAGTTTTCTTCTCTTTTTTCTCACTGTAAGCATACAGAGCAATTAGCAGAAGTGGTAGTCGCCTCATGTAATCACTGTCAATAGCAGTGGGCTCTTGAAACCCTATCCCAAGAACAACTGGCAGAAGTGGTAGCAGCCTCATGTAATCACTGTCAATAGCAGTATGCTCTTGTAATCCCATCCCAGTTTGTAAAGCTGCCCAGGTGAACCTAGAAGCTCAGTGCAGGAACATTGAATCCACGTATTCAATCACTGAACTAGCAAAGAGGTAGGCTGCTGGGTCCCCATTAGGTGACCAATCACCTTCCATAACAGAGCATGTGCAGCAGGGCTAGTGTCTTTGCCCACCAATTTTGGATATATTTGATAAAGATCTCATCAGTTCCTGTTTCTGGAGGTCATACCACAGCACATACAACTCCACCTCTGTAGAAAGTGCAGTTCATTTGGAGAGCAGAAGTGCCTCTAGATCTGCAACTGCTATATATTCACAGGACTAGGTGTTTGTCTTTGTTTTGTTGTTGTTTTTTAACAAAAAGTGGGAAAGTCTTATGGAAGAGAAGAGCACTCCAACTACTTTATGTTGCTGCTGTTTCTGCTCATCCATCATGTTTGGTCCCATTACAGCTGAAATTTCTTCTCTTTCCTTAAAATGAAAGCTCTGATTTCACTGTTTTGCATTAAACTGCATATTGCCTTCTCATGCTGTTGAGGTAAAGGAAGATGATAAATTTCAAATGGCAGAGTATGAGTTGGAGATCAAAGAGGGAAACTCCTCATTCTGTTCACTTAGGCAGGACCTTGAAAGCTATTCCTGGAACACTCTGCAGCTCTGCCGGCTTTCAACGGTAGATACTTGGGCATGTGCAAGCAATCACTGTCATACTGTAAAGAGCCAGAAGGTCACCTGAGAGGTGCAAAAAGGCTGTAGTTTGGCCTCAACCACTGAAAATGCAAAATCCACATCTCCTGTTCCATTGGCATGAGGCTGGTAGGATCTGTGCCACAAAGTCTGGCTTTTGTTCCAGCAGGAAGAGCTGCTCAGGTAGGACTGTAGGCAGTTGGCAGATGTTAGAAGCACATCCACAGCACCTCAGGCTCTGGCCCTAATGGAAGAATTTGCTAAAAACTGCAAAGTCTGCCAGGAAACAGCTGCCTTCATCCTTTCTCTGATTATTAAGTTCTCTTCCTTGGCATCTCCTTTTGACAGCTTTAATGATGGGGATCTGCCTTTGGACCACTATAATGCATTTCTTCTACACCAAGTGTTTCTCAGCATAAATGGGAACTGGGCTGCTTTGAGCTTTCTTTGCTGAAAATGAAGCCAGTGCCATTGGGTAACATTGATCTGTAGCATTGTCAGGTTGAATTTCCCAGTTTGGAGACAACACAAAACTCCTACACTGAGCAATGGAGCATGGTTTGCATGTTCTAATGTCCTGGAGCTGGGCAGCTCAGGCAGGCAATGCTAGACTGGAGCTTAAACCAGGGAAGCATAGGGCTGCCTAGTTTGGGAGTTTAAAAACTATTATCTTACTTCTCCTGTGGTTTGACTCTGTGTTGGATGTGGCTTGCCTTCTTTTTCTCTCTTTCTTTCTTTTTTTTTTTTTAGGAGTCATATGCTATGGAATCACCTCCACATACCTCCAGCAATGATGTAGACATGCCATGAAGACAGTTTGGCTGACACATCTGCCCTCTCCCTTGCTAAGAACCCCACAGGTCTGGTTCAAAGCAGACTTAGCAGCAGAAATCTTTACCACCGCAGCATACTCTCCAGATAGACAAACTCTCAATTTGCCAGTGAGTGGAAACATGTCCTCCAGGACCAGCATGGCTGGCTCCTGGATTCCCCCTTTCCCCAAACAAGAAGAGAGCTCTATGGCAGAAGTGATTACTCTATTGCAATGGCTTCTCCTGCTTACATTCAAAGCCAAGCTTTGGGTTGATGCATCCAGTGCCACGGCGTAGAATAATGTCTGCTTGGGAAAACTGGGCAATTGTTGGCTGAAGAAAAGAAAAAAACATCTTTCAGATATTTTATAATCCAAAAAATGTGGTTCCCAAATGAGCTTTTGCTGAGCAAATTAGTGCTCCAACTATTAATAATCACAGAACTCAAAGAGAAAAAAAAAAAAATCATCTGGAAAAGAGTTGAAAGGGAAACTTATTAAAAGTTTAAAAAGCAATTTCCCAAAATATACATAACAGCTTCGGTCCCAATTTCTTTTTGGGTTTTGTTTTTTGCTTTTTTGAGTTATTTTTTGCTGCAACTGAAACTTTCAGTGACCTGATAATTATTTTAAAAGACAGCTGCACAGAATAAAACCAGGCCATTGTGTTGCTCTTACATTGTTCTTAACAGCAGGACCCCTTCTTCCTCCTCCTGATTGAATGCTTCCCGAGTGTCTAGACGTGTCGCCACCACCACTGAGGAGCTGAGAGATACCAGGGCTCATCCGAGGAGCTGTGGAAGCCAGTTATCTGTCCTCCTCCCCTTTCCACAGCCTGAGACGTGGGTTAAAATCTAGCTCATGAGCAATGTGATTCCTAAAAATAAGCTTCTGTGTTGTTAATTTTTAGGTTGTGCTGGGGTCATATTTTCCACCTCCTCTTTTTTTTTTCAGCAGTGGGAAGCTGCGATTTCTGCAGAATGGCAGGGCTCTCTGAGCAGGACTTTAGATGACAGCAAATTGTCCATGTTTGTTGACCACACAGGGAAAGTTCACGGGCAAAACTGTCTCCTAGTTCCCCAGCTGCTCACCTCCTCTCCAGCTTGTGAGCCAAAGCCAAGCTCAGGACAGCTTGGCCAGGGAGGTTCCAGGTGCACATATGTGGCCCAGTGCTCTAGATATTTCCAACATTTACTCTGTGTGAGGTGTTTCACTCCAGTTTCAACCACTTGATTCTACTCCTGCTCCCACCTCACAGCACTCCCTAGCAGCCACTCCTTGGCGTGGCAATTCCTGGCATCACACTGTCTCCAGTCAGGAGGAACTGATGGTACAGTCCACTTCCCACCTTCATGCCAAATGAGAGTTAGTACATCCATCCTTTAGCTAATAGCTCATCTCCAGTCATGCCCTTGGATCCCACAGATCCCGTGTGCTAGGGGCAAGAACTGTCTTGCTGACAATTCAGAGAGCACTTGAGACAATAGGAGCACTACCCAAATAATAAATAGCAGTGCTAATAATAGCCCTTATCCTTGCATCCCTCTGTAAACCATTCTAATTCACTAGGACTTGGCCAGAGCCTGTAATTAGTCAGTTATAATCTATTTCAGTCCTGTGCAGAGGGATCTGGCTGGGTTTCCTGGGCTCAGGCTGCTAACATGACTCATTCCCAGCTGATCATTTAGTGGATTCAGCCAGGTGCTTCTGGGACTTGGTGTCCTCAGCTGTGCTGCTTTCCTTAATGGATTGATGCTTTGGGGCCAGGAGGCAGAAAGGAAAGGGTGGTGAGGAGCACACCCAGCAGGGCTCTTCTCTGTTGCAAAATTAGCTTTCATGAGGGATTGAGAGAGTATTCTAGAAGTAAGGATAGGAAAGCAGGAGGTGAAAATCTCCAGGCTGGGTTTCTATGGGTCTGAGGTGGAGATTTCTTGTGGAGGCTTCTCCCCAGCAGTCAAAGGAAGGGCAAGGTGGAGGAACAACACCCATGTCAAGGTCTAGATGATGAGGCTGGCTGTAGTCAGCTTGCAAAGCACACTATGGGAAGGCATAGCCAGGTCTCAGATCTGCTCTTTTCCCCTGGTAGCATAGAACCGTGACACAGCAATGAACAGTTGGGCGTGAGCAGAAGTGCCTTTTCTTGTGTAAAAGAGAAACAGCATGCAGAGGTTGAGCTTATTTACTTAAAGCACTTTCTAGGTCAAAAAAAGAGCTGAAACTGGCCAAAGTCATGGGGGATGGAGCTGGAAAAAGTGTCTTCCTGAGCGCCAGCCCTGGCAGTGTGCACTATTCAGTGTGGTGCCCCGTGGAGAGTTTTGGTGCGAAGAGAGTGGCCAAAGCTTAAGGGGTGAACTCTGACAGCGTGAGATGCGTTTGTGAACAAAGCCCCAAACCAGTGTTAATGAAGCCACTGTTTCTCCTGCCAGAGGCAGCGTTAATGTCCATGGGCTCACCTCCAGCACAGAGGCGCTGCAAGGGCTGGCTCCTGTTAAGCTGTGGTCATCTGGGCTTGGAAGAGCAAATCTGTGAGTATGAAAAGGGTAGAAAAACTCAGGAGGAGAGCTCATGTTTGAGGGGTGCAAGCAGCTCTGGTTTGTGACTCCAGCCCAGGACCTCCAGCCCCGGGGGAGCATGGGGGTGAGGAAGGGTATTCTTCCCGTCCAAACACTTTGTATACTGCAACGGGGTCCCAGCCCTGCTGGTGTCCGAGCAAGCTATGCTTTCCAACTCAGCCTGGAGCAGAGGGCTTTGAAATGCATTCCAGTGAGGACTTGAGTTCTGCACCATGCTCCAGGAGGATCACAAAGCCAGGTACTCAGGCATGTTTTCCAAGCCCTGTGGTAATCCCCATCTCATGGAGGGCCATATGGATCTTTTATATATCAGCAGATCTTTCCAAAAGCTCCACTCTTGGCCATGGGAGACAAACCCTGGACAGTCCTTTCAGCTGTAGCTATCTCATTGGTGGGGGTGGGAGCACAGAAGCATCACAGTTCCCATTGTACAGAGGATGGAAAATGGGGAAATCTTCCCTGGCACTTCTCCAAATTCATCTCCTCTTGGTGTTTTGGGTTTTTGTTTTGCTTTGGTTTGTTTTTTTTTCCCACACAAAATAAATGCTGCAGGTTGCAAACACCAGCTGTGTAAGAAGAGTAGAGAAATAGAGGACAGGCATCATCCAAAACCCTGGCACTGATATTGGTCTGTAAAAGGCAAAGGTGAAACAAGATCACAGTGGAGAGCTCTGGGCAGGAAGAGTAATGAAATGAAATGAAATGTGGTCATAATTACTTGATAACTATCCCACATTTCACAAGTAATTTTAATGGCCCAAATGGAATACTTTCAAGCTCAGAGCTAATGCTGGAATGATAGGGATAGAATTCTCCCACAGTGGGACGTATGGTGCCAGAAAGCCCACTCTGAGAAGAATATGATTATCTAAAATGACATTAATACATCCTGTTATTCCCTCATGCTGTATCAAGTGAGGGAAGGGACAGCACTGTTAAAATATCAGTGTTCAAGCAGTGTCTCAGAGTAGAGTAAGCACAGTAGCTGATGCTGAGAGGTCAATCTGGCAGCCCTTGAATCAATCCCTATTGCCCTGGGCAACTCCCAGCCATTCACAGGAGTCAGATGCTCCGTCAGTGGGCACAACCCAGAGTCAGCTGCCTGCACTGTGCCTCCAGGTGAACTGGAGAAGGGATAGGTGGTACTGGATGCTGATTTGCCATCAGCAAGTGGTTTGGTCCAGGGTTCATTTCCTCCACTGTGATGTCAGGCTCTGCAGAGGGACCTTGACAGGCTGGACAGATGGGCAGAGTCCAACGTGGTGGCATTTAACAAGTCCAAGTGCCAGGTTCTGCACTTTGGCCACAACAACCCCATGCAATGCTACAGGCTGGGGTCAGAGTGGCTGGAGAGCAGCCAGGCAGAAAGGGACCCAGGAGTACTGCCTGACAGTAGGGTGAGCATGAGCCAGCAGTGTGCCCAGGTGGCCAAGAAGGCCAATGGCATCCTGGCCTGTATCAGAAATAGTGTGGCCAGCAGGAGCAGGGAAGTCATTTTGCCCCTGTCCTCAGCACTGGTTAGGCACCACCTGGAGTCCTGTGTCCAGTTCTGGGCCCCTCAATTTAAGAAGGACATTGAGACTCTTGAATGTGTCCAGAGAAGGGCAATGAGGCTGGGGAGAGGCCTCGAGCACAAGCCCTACGAGGAGAGACTGAGGGAGCTGGGATTGTTTAGCCTGGAGAAGAGGAGGCTCAGGGGTGACCTCATTGCTTTCTACGACTACCTGGAGGGTGGTTGTAGCCAGGAGGGGGTTGGTCTCTTCTCCCAGGCAGCCAGCACCTGAACAAGAGGACACAGTCTCAAGCTGTGCCAGAGGAGGTTTATGCTTGAGGTAAGGCGAAAGTTCTTCACAGAAAGACTAATTGGCCATTGGAATGTGCTGCCCAGGGAGGTGGTGGTCACCGTGGCACTTGGAGCCATGCTTTAGTTGTCATGAGGTGTTAGGTATTAGGTAATAGGTAGGACTTGAAGATCTCTGAGGTCTTTTCCAACCTAGTCGATTCTGTGATTCTGTCTTTGTACCCAGTGTCACATTGCTCTGTAGATGATGGTGGCTTTCTTAGGCACTGGAAGATTGCTGCCGCATTGCCATGGCTCTTGGACATTTTACGGTAATTGGAAACAAGCTGTGGAAATCTCAATAAAAGCTGGCTGCTGAAGCTCACCAATTACCTTTTAAAATGGAGTACTTTCCCTTCCCTCTTCTTTTATGGTTTATTGGACTTGGAATGCAGAGGTGAGAAACCAGATAGATGTTCTCCCAATTTTTTCTGCCCAATTAGCATCTCTGGTCTGATCTTGTGGTTTATCTGTTAAGGAAAGAAATCAGAAAAGGAAACACTAGCTTTGGGGTTTCTCTTGCTGATTATGGATTGGGGGGTGAGGGGGGAGGGGGAAGTTTCCCTTGTTTATTATGCTCAGTATTGGTGTATGGGAAAGAGATTAAAGGTGTGACAATCTTTACTGCTCATATACCTGGTCTGCTCTGCAGAGAAACATGGGGGGTGGGTTTCAACAAGAACCACAGACTGTTTGCCCCTCTCATTGCCTTAGTTTCTCATAAGAAAATTCATCCCCTGGTGTGACTCTATGGAGAGCAGCGGAGTTGCAGCAGAGAAGGATTTGGCTCCTGGAAGGCTCCAGGCCAGATGTTGTACTTTCAGTGCAATAACTGGAAGAACAAGCCTCGTTACCAGTTGGAAGCTTGTTCAATAAAGCCCATGGCTCTGTTCTCCACTCTAATGTGAGTACCTAACATACTGTCGGCGCAGATGACCTCATATCCCCCCCCTCACTCTCCCCTTCTGCTTTTCTAATATATCTCCTCAGCCTCTTTGGCTTGTATCTTCTGCTGTCATTTGTGCTGAAGTCAAGCCTTAGTATGAAGGTGGATGACCTCATGGGTGTGAGCTTTGCTAACACACTTGCCCTGGTAGCACAGACCAAGCATGTGCTGAATTCATTTCCTTTCACAAGGAGCGTCAGTTTTAAAGGTTCGTAGTGTGTTTTCAAGTCCAAAAGCTAACGTAGAAGGAGATGCACCAATTCTTTTTTTTCCTCTGCTTCATTTTCCCTGCTCATAAATGGGAGCTGATATTTTCAGTCCCCACCTGCCTGAGCACAGAGAGCTTTACACCAGTGCACGCGTGGCTGCTAGGAGCACGCAGCACTGCTGCTCCATGCTGTGCCTTGGCTGTGCCTGTTTCCAGCCGCTGCTCGCTGTAATCATGATCAGCGATAAATTTTGACTGTGTTGTGATCCAGTTCAGAGGGAGCTTGCCTGGGCCCCGCTGAGGGAGTTTGTTGTTTCAGTCAGGCCTCCTCGTCGGTTTCTGAGATCTGATTGTCGACACTCAGCAGTAGCAGGATGGAGGTAGCTCTTGGCTAGGGAATAATGTCTTAATTTGGGAGTGGAAATTGCTGCTCACAGCATTACCCTGAGTTAAACAGTTTTCTCCAGGACAGGGGTAATGCAGTTTGTATGAAATGATAGTCCATCCTGCATGCCCTGCAGCTGTGCTGAAGTGGTAGCCCTGTTCCCAAAACCCAGCACCACAGCTTTTTCAGCTAGGACAGAGAAACACCATGCCATCTAACACATCTCTGTTCAGCCCTCTCATGCTTCCCAGGGGGCTTCTGTCCCACAGTGGAGGTGAGATGTGTCTCTCTCAGTCTGACTAGCCTTTCAAAAGTTCAAATCAAGTCTCTCTCTCTTGCTCATGAGCTTCATCAAGGAATTATCAGAATCAAATAAAAAGCTCAGTAAGCTCTCCTGGTGGTCCAATATCAGCTCCCAAGTTGGGGGTTATAAAATCGCATGTTACTTCCCAGATGTACTGACAAAATGCATGATTGTATTGAATTCAATTTTCTTCTGGACTGCAGAGGAGAGGGATCACTTCTGTGGAGAAACATTAGTTCAATGACATCCAAATGAAAATGGATTCTTGAGCAGTTTGGAGCCAAAGTCCCATGGACAGGTTTGATTCAGCTTTCTCTGTACAAGGTTAGGTTCAGTTTTGAAAACCTACTCTCATATTCCAGACCAAGAAAAGGAAATCTCTGGGATTCATTTGCCATAGATTTCTTGTAGAACTACTGAGCAACCTGACATGCAGCAAACCAGATGTCCCCTGCAGATCTCATGCATGTGCAAGGTATGCAAGCCAAATTAAATTGAGTCATTCTCCAAAAGTCCAGCCATGATGGAATAGGTACCACAAGACACAGCTCAACAAAGCATCCAACTTGCAGGCTGATAAAGGCAAGCAGTGTACAGGTGTGTGCTTTATTCTTAACCAACCAGCGTGGCTCTCTGTTGAGAGTTCATAAATGCTGATCTGTGAAAATGTTTACCTATTACCATCAGTTTCATAGATTTATGCAAAGCAGTGCTAGAAGTGATTATTGAGTCTCAGAGAAGATGGACCAGGAAACAGCCTTCCTACCTTTCCTGTGAGAAATGATGATATTTTTAGGAGGGGGATGTAAACAAACAGCAACAAAACCAACCCATTTTGATGTGGTATCAGAGAGTAAGCAAATTAAAATTTTACCAAAATCATCTGAAATCTGCAGGGGGAAAAAAGTCCATTTCAGCTAAATTATGATGCTACAGGTTGTTTCATTGGTTGTTGTGTTTCGTTATTTGGTTTTTTTTCCTCCAAACATTCTCCATCTCCAGTAAAAATCCAGATATCTCATTCTAAGTTTATCAATTATCTAAATATTCTAAGAAATCTGGAGTAATTCTTTTTCAAACTGAAAGTGGAACAGTACAGCAACCTGGAAATATTAAATGGCAGGCATCCAAAACATTCTTTAAAAATCTTGTATGGAAAACACTTTCATTTTCAGCAGATCAGTTAAGAACAACAACAACACACCAAAACCCCCAGTGCCTCCTGAAGAGAGAGGGAAAACAAAGTTAAATTCTTCAATGCATGACCTGTTATCCTGCTCATCTTGTGTCAATCCCCTGCTTTATCAGCCACCAATGGGCAAAGATCTTATCATAGAATCAATAAGGTTGGAAAATACCTCAAAGATCATCAAGTCCAACCTCTCACCCAAGACCTCATGACTACTAAACCATGGCACCAAGTGCCACGTCCAATCCCCTCTTCAACACCTCCAGGGACAATGACTCTACCACCTCCCTGTGCAGCCCATTCCAACAGCTAACAACTCTCTCTGTGAAGAACTTTCTCCTCACCTCAAGCCTAAACTTCCCCTGGCACAGCTTGAGACTGTGTCCTCTTGTTCTGGTGCTGGTTGCCTGGGAGAAGAGACCAATCCCTTCCTCGCTACAGCCACCCGTCAGGTACTTGTAGAGAGCAATGAGGTCTCCCCTGAGCCTCCTCTTCTCCAGGCTAAACAACCCCAGCTCCCTCAGCCTCTCGTCATAGGGCTTGTGCTCAAGGCCTCTCACCATCTTGTAGGTGTTTGAGAGGATGCCCTGCCTTGCAGTGCTCAGTTCCATTCCTAGAGAGATCTTACACCACTACATGACTAATTCAAACGTGTCCAGGAATTTTGGCATCCAATACTGGATCTACACTGCTTCCTTTATTTTTATCCAGAGTAGTATGATGGCTTTGCCACCCATTTCTAGCAGCAGACTGGGAACTGCTTAATGCTTTTTTGAGGTGGGCTCTCCACTGTAAACTTCTGTCTTCTCTGTTTCCCATCATAGTTTGTTTTTTGCAATTTACTAGATTTAGGCGCATTTCCCACCAAAGCACCTGAGAACATGTTGACAGGTAGACTGACTCTTTACTAGTGTTAATTTTTTTAAAGCCTTTCAAGTCCATCCTTGGTACTGCTGCCATTTTCCAGTGTCCAGTTCAGCCCATGCTGGTGGTACTGGTGCCAGAGCACTGCATGTGGCAAAGTGACAGCAGCCATGAACATAACAAAATGCTCAAAGCTTGGTGGTTTAGATTTTTACTATCAATCTCTCAATCTCAATCCCTCTCTTCCCTACCCCCCTTTCAACAAACATGATTCTGGAAACATGAATCAATGACTCCCAGATTCCAGATGCTGGCACCACTCCTGCGTAGCCGCGAGCACAGCATTTAACTTCTTTGGTGTTTCAGTGTCGATGTTTGCAGTGAGGGAACATGTGGGGCTTGTGTTTTGCATTTCAGCTGTGTGCCCAGTCCAAGCCGGGGTATCTATGGTGCTCTCATCTCTGAGAGCATCCCACTATGAGGCTGTGCTTGGTTCATGTTTCTGCAATGGGCTCAGATAAAACTCCAGGACATACTACACTTCAGAAAAGTTCTGTTTTGTACCCAAACCTTTCCACTTCTGTTTATTGGGCGCTTTCTCCTTTCATTTCAAGCTAGTGAGAAATAGTTTTGTAGCCACTCAGACAGCATTTTTTTTTCCTGAGAGTCAAACCCATGGTTTGCTCTGCTTGAGAATCATAGTTTCACATTTTCTTTATATGAAAAGTAGGAATTTTAAAAATCTGAGCTGTCAGGACACCCACAGCGAACCTGAGACCTGAACCTCTGCAGGCAAGGATCTCAGCCGGGTTTCACCTGCTCTAGTAGGTCTTTGAATAGCCATGGGCTCTCCTGGGAAAGGCATCTTTGGTCCTGTCTTGAATTTGTGTGATTTGTATCCAAGCAGGATTCTGAGAGCTTTCCTAGTATTGGCTCAAGGGAGGAGATGTGCCAGATAGCCCCTGCCTACTCGAAGGAAGATTCCCAGACCAAGGCATCATGAAGAACCACAGGTTGTGGGTTTTCTTTTTCTTTTCAGATAATAAATAATTACTTTCTCCAGCATCCAGATCTCCAGCTTGGCAGGCAAAAGCACAAATGAGATCTTTCTGGTAGGAGGTGGAAATCAGCAGAGCACTACCTGAAAATAAATTGTTGACATTTCAGGGAAAGCAGTTCATTACCAGGGACAGATCATGCAGGGAGCTAGACAAGCCTCTGTTTTTCTGAGCTCTCTCACTGCTGTTTGATGCAGTCCTGTGATATGAACCTGCCAGCCAGCTTCGGGCACATCAAGATGCCTTGACAGCTCATTCCAGAAGCTGGTGGAGAGAAAGCAACATGTTCTGGAAGCAGCGTGGCTCCAGTATAGGTAACTGGTGTGGTATTTTGACTAAGCTGCTCCTGGAGACCTTGCAAGGCCATTAGATGCCTGCCTGCTGCAGCTGATGCAGAGCCAGGGGATGGATGGTTATCTCTTGCCTGTCTCTTGTAGACTAGGCGAGCTGCCTCTTCTGGCCTCAGAGCCTACAGTTTGGAAAAGAGAAGCCATTTCTCTTACCTATCATTTTCCTGGCTGTCTTCAACAAAATGGTTGGAATGTGAACACAATTTTCCATCAATGAGAGGGATCATGATGCAAGGCAGAGCTGCAGAGGTTCTAAGCCCATCTGTAAGTCATGAAGGAAGATGGTTCGGAGAAAGAACACATGGAGATGAGGTGAACTGAGAAGACTTAGACAGGTTTAAGCTGATGGTTTTCTATGCCTCAGTGGATTATAAATTGACTGGTTTCATATCTGGTGGAGGCAGAGAGCAGGCAATAGCCAGATCTGCAGGGCGTGGTTGCGTGGATCTTGCAGCCACGCCTCAAATTTTACCAGACCTCCAGCTGCGAGATACAAATGAAGTACCCCTGGGAGATATGTCTTGCACTTCATGCGTTGCTGACCCTGTGGCACCTCCACTTCCCCCTAATGCTGGACTACAACCCCCAGAAGCCTGCACAGGGATGTTCTTCCAGAATAAACAGAACTCCTACAAATATATGAAGTGTTAATGGCCCTCATTGGCTTTACTTGAAGGAACAATGTTGTCTCCTAAGTAAATTGGCTTCCTCTTCATTAAAGCAACCACCTCGGGAATGCCTACTCTGAAAATAATCCTGCCACCTCCTCCAGCTACCTGCCAGGCTTTGAACACCAGAGGCATTTAAAAAGTATGTTCCAGAGTTCTTTGCTTTTGGAAAGGTCTGAATATCAATCAGACACATGATGGGAGCAAGAGAGCTAACCAGCAACTTTCTCCTTCATCTACTTCTTTCTTTATTATTATTATTAGATTGGTCCCAGGTTGCTAGGCTGATTGATTAATTGCTGGTGGAATTGGGGGGGAAGAAGAAAAAAGAACGAGTAGCCTGCAAATGTGAGAAGGCACCAGAGGATTTGAGGAGGGAAGAGAGGAAAGGTGATCCATGTTGCAAAGCCAGCAAGGGGAATTTGCCCTGTAACCAATTTTTTTGATTATTTTTTATTTTAATGGCAGATGGTGGGAGTTTTAAGAGTCTGAAGGAGCAAGAGGGAAAATCAGATTCACAGCCAAGTCAGCCACAAGAAGGGAACAGAGTGAGCTATGGGAAAGAACAAAATGAAAAGTGAAAATTTCAGCTGGAAGCAGGGGGTAAGAGAGAGGTCTGAGAAAAAGAGAGATGGATTGAAAGTCTGGGAACTCAGAACAACAGCAAATAAGAAATTGTGACTGAAGTCTTGGAAAGGATCACGGGAGCTCACAGACTTGGTTGTAGAAAGGAAAAGGTCAGCACTTAGCAGTGGGTAATATGGATCAATACAAACACATGTGGCCTCACTGTGGCAGACCCACATTCCCGCCCAGCCAACATGGTTGGGAAGCAGTTCTTAGGAGAAAGACCAGTGAGGATTCTTCTCTCAGGTTGTGGCATACATTTAATCCCGAAGTTTGCAGCCAAAGTCTACAAAGCTCCTTAAAACCAATGGAAAAATAATGAGGCTGAGGTGACCAAGTTTTTCTTAATTAGCCTTCTCCTACTTTCCTGATCTTTACCAAAAATTTGATACGTTAAATTGGCCTTTCTTAGAAATAACTACTCCAGATGGAGGTGAACAGGCCGTACAATGATGGTTGGCTGACCTGTTGACACGAAGAGAGTCAGTCCAAAGGACACAGCTGTATGAAAGAGAGGTTTTCCTTTGCCAGTGCTCAGCTGGAAGAGATCGCTTGATGATGCCATTGCCAGAGGGTTGGAAATGATGTTATATGGCTAACCCTTGATCCAAGGCTGGTGTGTGATTGTGGAGACAGAGACAATGCCCCCCACTTCTGTGGGAGCTCAGCAGAGCGTGGGCAATGCCTGGCCTTCGAGGAAGAGACTGTGCCCAATGGCTTTGTGCAGGGAGGAGCTATTTGTGTCGGAGGCACCTCTGATCTGTTAGGAAACATGCCTGCACTGCCCAAAAGAAAACAGCCAGCGTGCAAGCAGGTCTGGATGACCAGACTCTTATTTCCACATCACAAGTCATTCAGGCTGGAGACCACTGCTCCAGAAGCTTACTCTGGGCTGGGGAGAGCTGGGACCCTTCAGATGAGTGGTCCCTGAAGCAAACGACCTTGGCCAGTTCTTGAAGAAATGAATATGCCATGAATGTCTCCTTGTGAATCCCCATAAAAGGCACAGAATGTCTTAAAACCTGAGTCAACAAACACACACAAGTCTTGATGGAAACGCATCCCGGTCAGACAGGTCTGGATCCCATAACTATAAAGGTGTTTTATTTCCTGGAATTCTGACATCAAAGGGTGGATTTTCAAGACAAATAGCTGCTATTTTCATTTCTCTGGAGAAATCATGTGATGTGATTGACAATTAAGATCAGAAAAAGATTTGATGGGCGAAAGATCAGGAAATAAATCTCCCCACACCAGCAAATCCAGGACTGTTATCAAAAGCTATTCACCCCCTCTCAGCACTATGAGGATCACAGGAATTTGGGACCTAATTTAGGGGTATTTTTTTTAGTAACACTAACAGAGGATTGAGGAAATTTGGCTTAGTTTTACCTGCTACAAAGTGCCATAAGTGCGAGAGTGAAGGAACAGATACTGAGTCAGATTCCCCAGAGATGGCACAATAAAGACACGGGCTTGCAGCATCCTCCCCTGGATATTTTAACCCTATGGGGCTAAGAGCTTTTCCAAGCTTTCCAAGTTGTTTTCCAAGCAAGAGTTACAATACTGGAAAATAAACAGTACCATTTAAGACTGCATTGGCAAGAGGCAGTGACAATAACATTGGGATGTGATCTGCTCAGGGATGGTACAAAAGAGGGAGGGAAGAAGTTGATACTAGTCACAGCCATCCCCAAAAAATCAGGCAGATTAGTAGGCCTACATTTCTACAGCCTTGTCTCCACTCATCTCTGAACGTTGGGGAGCTTGGGCTAGATTTGACATTGATTGACCATTTTACTCCAAAGAAAGAACATTTTCTTTCCTGAGACCATTACATTTTTGTGTCATAACCACACAGTCCAGACTACTCTGGTTACAGGCAAAGGCATATGGTTTTATTTCTCTGGTAAGCTTAATGCTGTGCAGGAGGCAAGGTTGTGATACAGCGTTGGTTTTCCTCCAGGGGATGGTGCAGAGTCCTGAGGTGTGGCACAAGCTCAACCTGAAGCTGGGTTTGGGCCCTGTGTCCTAGCTCAATCTTGTTCTTAAGGGTATTTGAGAAACAACCTCAAAACATGGGTAGAGAGTCAGCAGATCAGTACTGACAGAGCAGGGTGATGTTCCTGATGGCTGCTCTTATTCACACCTTTCCTAGGGAAGGAAAGATGATCTTAGTCCCATGGAGCTCAGCCTGGCTGAAATCCAGCCATGGGGTCAGATATGATAATTCAGTAGGAACTGAGATGTCCTTCCTCCCTCCTGCACCATCCCTCACTCCAGATCAAACTGTTGTGCAGGTGGTGGTGCTGCTGCCAAGCAGAGGGAGTTCTCCTGATGCGCAATCACCTACCACTTTACTCAGAGTATTTCTGCGGACATTTGGGCTGTCTAGATCCTACAGTGACATGGAAATACTAACATTGCTCTACAGCCCAGAAATAGTTATAAAAGCACAGGAGAGACTTGTCTTCTCTTTCTGTTTACTATTCAGAGTTAGATAAAACTACTCCCAGGTGGAAGGTTGCCACCATCAGAACAAACATATGACTCTCTTCCCCACCCCCCACCCCAATTTTTCTTTCTTGTTTCAAAACTTACCTAAAGACAACATCATTATTTTCTGATTGTTCCAGCTTGAATCCAGGAAAGCACCTTAAGAACTTGCTTAACTTTTGGTATGTGAGTAATCCTGCTCTTCTTTGGCAAAGCACTTAAGCACATGCTTAATTTTAAATTTGTTCTTGAGCAGAGTGAAATGTAAGCTGGTGTTTGAGTGCTCTGCTGGATGGGAGCCAGAGAGCTCAGCACCTTAGGGGGCTTAGCTCCTCAAAGAAAGATGCCATGATTCAAGAAAGCTGTTAACTTTAAGTACTTGCTTAAGTTTCAGGTGTAATGTGGTATAAAGGCTTAACCTGTGAAGTTGTGAGTCAGTAATGGGGACAAATGCCAACCAGAGCTGGTATAAGAATGAAGAAAAGTTCCCTCATTGTTTTCCACCAGTACTCTTCTTCCTCTCTTCTTGCTAGTGTTTTGCTTTTTTGGAAACATTGGCAGCTCTCTGTGGGAGTTTAAAGTAGCCAAACTTTATTCACAAAACTAAAGCCGGTCAAGATCTTGAAAGTCCCAATTTTTCTACCCATGGAAAGGACAATGACCTCTTTTGTAACTTAGTTATGAAGTCCACATGCACATATTTTGCAAAAAAATAATTTGATTGTTAAGGTTTTTGGAGAAGTAATGGATGCATTATGTGCATGTGTGTGTGTATGTATATATATGCACACTCATGCAGGTATATAGGGATATGCAAGTATATTTCTCCTCTCTTTCCCAGATTCTTTCTTAACAAAGGATGTAACTTTGCAAGGACATGTCAGGAAAAAAGCCAGCTGCAGAGAACACATCAAAAAAATACCCCTGTCCTTAAGGCTTCCCAACCATCCCAGTGTGGAAGCTTCTCTTCTTGGTGGTTTTGTAAGCTCCGGTGGTTTGTGAAGCATCAAACAAGTCTGGCTAAGATCTGAATGTTGCCCATCTGAGCACACATGTCAGTAAAATTTTATGGGGGGGGCAGAATTCCACATTTTAGGGAAAAAAAAAAAGAGCAGAGGTTTGAGTCTGTTTCTCTTTAAAAAATGGCAGCTGTTTGAAAGCTGCCTACAGGTTCAAAATGTTAGAAGCTGGTATTAGGAGCTCAAACCTGGTGTTAACAGAAATGAAGGAATGGATACCATGACCACATATGTGATAGTGATGCAAGAGCTGATGGGAAGTCAGACAGAGAACTCTTGTGTAGATGTAACATACTTGTAAATTATGTTTAGGGTCCTCTTCAGTCTTCTGTCCATAGAGGATTGCTGCCTGCCATCCCCACATCATGATAAAAGGCTTACTCCAGGCCAAGCAGCAGACCTGAGGCACTAGTGAAGACAGTGATGAGGGAGAAGGATTGATTTCTCTTGCATAAAGGCCACATAAGCATAGAAGAGAATTTGGTCTGAGTATTAAGCAGAAATTGGAAGCTTTTTTCCCTCCTAAACAAAACAAACACTATGAAACAAAACTTCTGTTTTAGTTAATGCTGATCTATTTTGGATACCTTCCTAAGTCAGGCCACTTTAAAAGGAAGAATAATACCAGAGAATGAATATTAACAATGCAATAAAATGCTTGAAAATGTTCCAAGTGAAACCTTTCATTTTTAATATGTCAAAGCATAGCATTGTGACACCTAAGAAAATTTAAACACAGATTTTTTTCTCCTTAAAACCCACTGTCTTGCCAAGTGTTAATTCAGCACATGATTCTGCCCTCCCTGAAATGCATTTTTCTGAGGGTAGTAACTCTTCTGGCAATTCTGTTTCCACAGCAGGAGCAGCAGGAGAGGATTTCTTATAGCACCAATTGTCCTAGAGATTTGGCTGCCTCAAGGGCGTTTACCCCTGTGAGGTTGTGTCTGATACTCTTGTAGCGGTGTGTGGAGTTAGTCCATAGCAACAGCAGCAAACATCTGACAACTTGTTTATTCATGTCTGGATCTCCAGCTCAGACCCTCCTGAGTACTCATGTGCCACAGAACAAAATGTAGCTTGTACATATGTTTGCTCTTAACCCCACTTTTCAGGGAAACCTGACAGAGTAAAGGGTTAACAGGTCTGCAGAATGGCCAAGGGAAGTGGGAGAGCCATCAAGCCCAGATCTTCACCAGTGTCTGTCATTGCAGGTTCTGTCTTTCAAAGACTATATAAATAAACTCCCTAGTAAACTCAGCAATTTTGTCATCATAAAGGCTGGCAGCCTTTCCTGGCAATAAAATAAACTCTAATCATTTCTTCAAATAAAACATAAATAGCAGCAGTGCTTTCACATGGGGGTCTGGCTGATTTTTCTTCTCCCCCTACCCCTCCAGCCACCTCACCATGTGCATGCCATGCCAGCCTGTGATGGATGGAGAAACACAGGGACACTCTGCTGCTAAATGCCTAAAAGGAAACAGACCTTGTGTCTGCGATGTAAATTAGGAATGGGCAAGGAGCTCAAATGAAATAAGAAACCTCTCTGATCCTCCTGCCGTGCTGCTCAACCAGATCAAAAATATTTCTGGCCTCCCTCCACAGATCCCAAGGATGATTTCCTTCCCTTTCTCAGGCACACCTATTTCCTTACCAGCTCTCTTTTCCTACAAAAGAGCTCTGATAATCTCAGGAGAAGCCTATTCTCGCCATTGCCCTCCGTGGTGTGGCAGAGAGAAAACCATGCTTTGCAAAGAATATGTTCAATGGAGAACAAAAATGAAACCTGGAGTAAAAAGATATGCAAAAAGATATAACAAACCATGCAAACATCAGGGGAGGGGAGGGAAGGGGAGGGAGGGGGGGAGGGAAGGGGAAGAGAAGAGAAGAGAAGAGAAGAGAAGAGAAGAGAAGAGAAAGAGAAGAGAAGAGAAGAGAAGAGAAGAGAAAGAGAAGAGAAGAGAAGAGAAAAGAAAAGAAAGAAAAGGAAGGAAAAGAAAAGAAAGAAAAGGAAGGAAAAGAAAAGAAAGGAAAAGGAAGGAAAAGAAAAGAAAGGAAAAGGAAGGAAAAGAAAAGAAAGGAAAAGGAAGGAAAAGAAAAGAAAGGAAAAGGAAGGAAAAGAAAAGAAAGGAAAAGGAAGGAAAAGAAAAGAAAGGAAAAGGAAGGAAAAGAAAAGAAAAGAAAAGAAAAGAAAAGAAAAGAAAGGAAAAAGAAAAGAAAAGAAAAGAAAAGAAAAGAAAAGAAAAGAAAAGAAAAGAAAAGAAAAGAAAAGAAAAGAAAAGAAAAGAAAAGAAAAGAAAAGAAAAGAAAAGAAAAGAAAAGAAAAGAAAAGAAAAGAAAAGAAAAGAAAAGAAAAGAAAAGAAAAGAAAAGAAAAGAAAAGAAAAGAAAAGAAAAGAAAAGAAAAGAAAAGATAGTTCATTAGTCCTTCCTGCCCTTTGTGCACCTGAATGCTCTTCTTGCTAGAGGCTTGCTCTGTATGACATGCCCAGAGAGCAGAAAAGGGAAATGAGAATGGCAAAAAAGGCTGAACTATTGATCTTTTATCTCATTTTGTCTGACATGTTGTTTGTTTGTTTGAAGATTTGGGGCGGGGGGAGAAGATAGGTTGTTATGCACAGACTCATGGGGATCAGGAGATACATCCCATTCTCACCCAGATTTGCTCCAGCCCCAGGAACATGCCTGCTCCTGCTCAGTGATAACCCATCCTCCTACCTGTTGAATATTTAGCTGACTAGCAGCTGACAGCACAGCCCCACCAGATGCCTGTGCAGTATCTCCCCAGCTCCCTGCTCAATCGCATTTATACTGCAGCACAAATGGCAGCTACGACTGCTTGGAAACAGCAACAAGTCTCGACCTTGCCATGGCTGGGGGTGCACAGTGACACCGAGAGCACACCAAGAGGACCATTCAGTCATGCATCCATCTCAAAACCAAGCACAATACGGTCCAGGTTCAGTTCAGTCATCTGTGAAATAGAGCTGCTGGCGTTTGTCCTAGTGCAGCATCAGCCCCTCCAGATGATGAATGCACATCACTAGGGCCCGATCATCAACAAAGCCCATCTTCCTCTGCATTAGATCAAGGCAACAGAAGTTTTGCCAAGTGTTCAGTGGAGGGGATTTTTTTGCAATGAAAATACCAAGTTCAAGAATTACAGAATTGTTTGTGTTGGAAAAGGTCTCTAGGGTCATTGAGAACATGTCATTAAACCATGTCCCAAAGCACCACGTCTACACATTTTTTTAACGCTTCTAGGGATGGTAACTCCACAGCCTCCCTGGGAAGCCTATTCCAATGCCTGAGCACCCTTTCAGTAAAGAAATTTATCCTAATATCCAATATAAGCTGCACCTGGTGCAATTAGAGGCCATTTCCTCTCTTCTAGATAGCATGGAGAAGAGCTTGACACCCACCCCACTACAGCCTCCTTCCAGGTAGCTGTAGAGAGTAATGATGTATCATAGTATCAGTCAGGGTTGGAAGGAACCACAAGGATCATCTAGTTCCAACTGAAAGCTGAAAGACCTGCTGGCCACACTTCTCTTGATGCAGCCCAGGATCTGATTTGCTTTCCGGGCTGCAAGTGCACATTGAGAGCTCATGTTGAGCCTCTCGTCCATCAGCACCCCCAAGTCTCTCTCCTCAGGGCTGCTCTCCAGCCAGTCACTGCCCAGCCTGTATTTGTGCCTGGGATGGCCTCAACCCAGATGCAGGACCTTGCACTTGGTCTTGTTGAACCTCATGAGGTTGGCTTGTGCTCACCTCTCCAGCCTGTCAAGGTCCCTCTGGATGGCATCCCTTCCCTCCAGCGTGTCTGCTGCACCACACAGCTTGGTGTCATCAGCAAACTTGCTGAGGGTGCACTTGATGCCACTGTCCATGTCACCCACAAAGATGTTGAACAAGACTGGTCCCAGGACTGATCCCTGAGGGACTCCACTTGTCACTGGTCTCCCCTCAGCCTCCCCTTCTCCAGATTAAACAATCCCAGTTCTCTCAGCTGCTCCTCATAAGACTTGTTCTCTAGACCCTTCACAGGCTTTGTTGCCCTTAATCACTTCTTGGCCTTTCAGCTAACACCAAGTCTAGCGCAGGGAACTGCAGAGTGTTTTGAAAAAGCTTAGTAAAAGTTTCACTGGGCATCTCAGTTTCTTAAAACTCTAAGGACATAGGTTTCTTCTGACATATCCTTTGAATTAAAACTTTTTGGCTTTTCCATGCAAAGCCACCTTTGGTTTTAGTGTCCTTATTTTGTTTTGCCTTTGCTCAAAACTGCAAGGCAGTGTTTCTCTCTCAAGCTTCACCCAAATGGTTCTCTCTACTGGAATTGGTATTAATTTGGTTTGCTTTGATAAATTAAAATAATAATTAATAAAATAATAATAATAATAATAATAATCATCATCATCATCATCATCACATCAGTTGATTGCTGAAGAATGAGAAACCTTTCATTTGGACACCTAGCTTCTGCCACTCCACTCTTAGCAACTTGCAGCACAGGGCATGTGGCTGTCATGGACAAGAGCATCTGCTCAGCACTTTTATTGCTTAAAAAAACAAAGGGGGAGCAACTTCCCTGGAAAAGTTTCTGGCCTGCATCATGCCTAGAGAATAGAAAGGTCTCTTCCAACCTGGTTTATTCTATTCTATTCTACAGTGGAGAATTGCTGTCCCACGGAATAGACAATCATAATTTGTATGAGCCTTTTCTTCTTCACTCACCTCTGCCAGATTCATGTATCTAAAAAGTTTCTCACATTAGACAAGTGGTAAAAGGACACCTGAGAAGAAATGGTCCTATCTTGAAGAACCTTTTTACATCACACTTGTCCATTCTTGTCATACCTGGGATACTATTCACCTGCCTGAAAAAATTCAAAGTAATCATAGAATCTTCAAGGCTGGGAAAGATCTTTAAGATGGTCGAGTTCAATGATTTACCTATCACAGCCAAGTGCAAGATCTGCCACTTGGCCTTGTTGAACCTCATACCATTGGCCTCAGCCCATTGATCCAGCCTGTCCTGATTCCTCTGGAGATCCTCCCCACCGTCAAGCAGATCAACACTCCTGCCCAACTTGGTGTCATCTGCAAACTTACTGAGGGTGGACTCAATCACCTTCATTGATAAAAATATTAAAGAAAACTGGTCCCACTACTGAGCCCTGGGGAACACCACTTGTAACCAGTTGCCAACTAGCTTTAACTCCATTCACCACCACTCTTTGGGCCCAACCAGCCAGCCAATTTTTCACCCAGCAAAGCGTACATCCATCCAAGCCATGAGCAGCCAGTTTCTCCAGGAAAGTGCTATAGGAAATGTCTTTAATAAAGTTCATGTAAAGAACATGCACAGCCTTTTGCTCACACACTGGGTGGGTCACCTTGTCATAGAAGGAGAGGTTAGCCAGGACTAGCTCGGCTGAGTCAAGTATGACCCGCTTTTCATAAACCCATTCTTGACTGAGCCTTCTCACCTGGTTGTCCCATATGTACTGTGTGATGGCACTCAGGATGGTTTGCTCTTGGCACCAAGGTCAGACTGACAGGTCTGTAGTTGCCTGCATACTCCTTCCAGAGTTTCTTCTAGATGAGTCTGCTAACCTCCAGGCAACTGGGACCTCTGTAGTTAACCAGGACTTCTAGTAAATGATGAGATGTGGCTTGGTGAGCACTTCCTCCAGATGCCTGAGTACAGAATACAGAATACAGAATTAACCAGGATGGAAAAGACCTCCAAGATCATCAAGTCCAACCTATCGCCCAATGCCATCTAATCAACTAAACCATGGTACTAAGTGTCTCATCCAGTCTCTTAAACACATCCCCTTGGGTGGATCCCATCTGGGATGTGTGTGTCTCAGTGGAGTAGTATGTCAGTGGACACAGTCTCAAGCTGTGCCAGGGGAAGTTTAGGCTCAAGGTGAGGAGAAAGTTCTTCACAGAGAAAATTGTTAGCTATTGGAATGGGCTGCCCAGGGAGGTGGTGGAGTCACCATCCCTGGAGGTGTTCAAGAGGGGATTGGACATGGCACTTGGTGCCATGGTTTAGTAGTCATGAAGTCTTGGGTGAGAGGTTGGACTTGATGATCTTTGAGGTCTCTTCCAACCTTATTGATTCTATGATTCTAATGGCAATTTCCTCTGGGGTTATGGGGACTTTATACCACACCCCACATTTAGGGAGGGGACTGGGTACCCAAAGAACAATTGGTCTTACTATTAGAGACTGTGGCATGAAGTGCCTCAGCCTTTTCCTGACTCTTGGTCACTATGTTTCACCCTGTATCCAATAAAGTAATAATGATGATATCCTCCAACGGAAGGATCATGCAGCTTGACCAAGTGCAATTGCACTTTAAAATTGCATTTTGAAGTGGCAATTGGAGCCTTCATTCTAAGAATCATGACGCATAGCCTCTGCAAATCTTTCTTTGACTTGCAACACTGTTTATTTGGCTATTTGGAGTATCAGAATGGGGGTTTTGTCAGGTTTTTTTTTTTTTGGTTGCCCTTTTTTTGGGGGGTGGGGGGGTGTCTTTGTATTTTTTTGTTTTCCCCCCATATTCTCAGATCTTCTCCCAGACAGCCATTTCCTGGCTCATATTGCATGAACATTTTTTATAATGCTTCTTTCATCTGATTTCAGAAATGCTTTGATCAAAATCTCCCTTCTGAATACTGAATGTGGTTTGCATCATCAAGCTGTGGCTATTGCTAATATAAAAGGAAAGAATAGACTTTTAATGGCTTTGTTGGTGTTTGTGTGATCCAGAAAGAAATCACTGGGAATATACCTGCAAGTAACAGAAGCCCCTTAGTGCTTATTTCATAGGGATTGTTTTTCCAGGCTTTTTTTTTTTTTCCCTTTCATTTCAGCTGTGGTTGTTGTTAGAATGTTTATGGAGTCATTCAAGAAGCTTGGCTTGTTTTTATTTTTAAAATACAAATTAGTTTGATTTCTGGTTTGTTTTTGTTTTGTTTTTGTTTTTTTCCTCTGGGGATATCTCGTGTGAAATTATTTTTCACTGCAAGTCTGTTTGCAGAAAAAAAATATCCATTCCATGTGCACTCACATTATGAAGCAGTTTTGGGAGAGGTAAATGATGGTGATACTTGCTAATGAGCATTTTTCAATAATAAGCATTTCTACCTCCCCTCCCCCCAAAAAAAGAAAAACCCACATGGCAGAGATCATTACAAGACCTCTCATCCACAGTGTCCCTTTAGACCACCCTTTGGAAGTGGGATCATCATGAGATGCTTTCATTCCCACAGAAAAGAGCAAGCTGAGGAAGGTTTATGTGCAATGTGAATCCCACCACAGTTAAGGCAGCTGCCCATCCCTGACATGCTCAACCCCATTTGTATCAACACCAGGTCTGGAAACTGAGAGCCAGAGTCCTATAAGGTTGAGGGCAATCTGCTTTGTGTTTCTTGTGCAGTGGAAGCACAGAGGCATCTGCTCCTCATTACAAGCAACTGTTTTGGCTAGATACAGGTAGCATGTTTTCACTAGGTAGCTCTGGCATTAAAATCTTATCTTGTAATTTACTAATTTTAGGGGAGAAAGTGTCAGATCTTAATTTGCAGATGTCCTGTGTTGAAAGACCCACAAAATCTGTAGCACTGGCTGAGCTCTTCCCTGTGTCCAGGTATCTTGCCTGGTTAGACATCAACAGTTCAATCTCTTCACTCCTCCGCCTGCTCAACTAGAGAGCTGTCTGCTGTCAGACTTCTGACCTAAAGCATTGTAGGCTTCAATATCTCCACATACACAGTTTAGTTCCTCTTGTCAGGTTCTAGCCATCTTTTTTCTGTACTGCTGGTGTCTGTTTCCCAGAGACACCCCTGTCCATCGATTACACTCCCACCCTTGATCTTGGCAAAGCAGTATCTCTGGAACTTGCCACGAGGGAAAAAATTATTATTTTCTGCCTTTTTTTTTTTTCTTTTTTCTTAAGACATTATCAACTGCATCTAGTTCTGCAGCCTTCCAACCACTTGGTTGAACAATACTGCAATTAACTAAGTGTGGGAATGACGATATGGCTCATTTGAGGTTTTGTTTCCACTCAGATGAGAGCTAATCTCCCCTGTGAGTTCGAACATTTCTTTTCCTGATGAATTGTTTGTTTTTTGATTCTGGAAGATTTCTAAGAATAGCATTTTGGGTTCCATAAAAATCTACTCTCCTGCTTTGATTCATTGCACTTAAAGATGCTGTTGTCATTCTCCCAAGTGTTGGCATGCAGTATTTGACAATCTCCAATGGAGAAAATTCCTAGAATATAAGAACAAGACTTTATGCTTTGACTTAATTTTCTTTTCCTTTCTCTGCAGTTGCAAAATGGATGTTTATTTTTCATTAGCAATGCCACATGGTTTTTGAAGGCATGTTCCCTTTGGTTTTCAGACTGACTCTTTTTCCAGTGGTAGATTTGCCCAGACTTTTAGCTTTTGTTCTCTGTGGATGTTATTCTAGTGGGCTGGTGCTCCCGTAGGAAACACAGCCATGGCCCTGCTGTGTCATGTGGTTTCCGCAGCAGTATGAGTTTGTTGAGCTGGGAGAACTGGCTTGGGGCTAGGCAGCAGTCAGTGACTCAACAGCTACAGTGGCTGCCTTGAAGACAAGTATCTTCTCCCTATGTGTAATTGTATTGTGGGTCAGAAGACAGCAGAACAGACAGTGCAAGCCTGCAGATGGGGATAGTACTTGCAGTGGAACTCCTTGGGGTCCTAGATCTTCCAGGTCTTCCTAACTCTACCCAGGGTGGGCCATCATCTGAGCAGGACACCCTGAAACAGAGGCTCAGAGCACAAGGCTGGCTGGATGAACCAGAGCTCAGCATTACCCACATGGTGGTCAGTGGAATGCTCTGGCGGGTTTGCAACCTCCCTGTGGTATTGGTCATTGTCATAGCCCTGCCTCCAACACTTGCACAGCAAATTGCAGAGATATTAAAGCAGGGGTGACATTAGCTTTTGCCTGCCCTTTGATGGCAAAGTGCACATGTAGGAATCTCCTAGTGCAGCCTGCACACAAACAGTGATAGTCATCACACTGGAGGTTTCCAACCTGAACCCTGCCGATTTTTTCATATCTGATGTCTTGTCTGATCAGCTTGTATCACAGACCCCAGATTTACTGTACAGCCTTAGTTCTGCCCACCCAGTTCTTTTAATGACCTAGGTATCTTTATTTATAAGAATTCCCAATCATCCAAATTCTTTCAGCTGATGCCATCTGATATGAATCACTCTAGCACCACAGCTTATTATTATTATTATTATTATTATTATTATTATTATTATTATTATTATTATTATTATTATTATTAATCTCTTTTTCTTTCCAAGACAAGCTTTCCTCATCATTCACCTCACCAGGAAGCATACAGGGTCTGGGGTAACACTAGGTTCCTGCAAGTGCTAGAGAGCTTCCTGGTGGCCTAGGCCTTCAAGCCAGAATCCACCCATATTTGTGGTGCCTTTGAGCCACTTATAAATAGATCTTGCTCATGCGGCTGTTTCATGTGCAACCATGGGAGCAAGGGGAGGCAGCTCAGATCTCAGGCACATTGTACAGGCTCTGGTGTCATCCCAGCCATCCATCAATGCTGAAAGCCTTATGAAATCCAGAAGAGATTCTGACATGCGATTTGCTCACTCCATCACGGGGGATGGGGGCGGGGACGAGTATTTTCTTTGCAGGCGAGCGAGCGAGCGAGCATGCAAACTGGCAGAACTCCTGCCACAAGGAACGAATTTGCACACACACTTTGATCCCTTTATGATTTTTTTATTTGTGTTAGCCACATCCTCTTCGCTGCACCACTCAGCAAAAGATGCTTTAAATTAGATGAGGCTTGGAAAACACTCTCTTTGTGGCTCCCTCCTCCCCAAGCCTTGCCTGCCCCCAAGGCTTAGTATTGGTCTGGTAGCCAGAGCTTTGCCTAACATGAAACTGGCACAAATGAAAAAGCGGATAAATAAACGTCCAGGAATCTTGCTTGTCATATTTAATCCATCATGTTTCCCAAACAGCCTGGTCAAAAAATTCTGCAGCAGTGTTTACATCATTCTGATTGAAAGCTACATCTGTGCATATAAATACCATTCCTGGATGCAGCTCCAGTTTCACATGAAGGCAGCTATCATTCTGTCTGCCCTCACCATTGAAAAAAAAAACCACAACCTTTTGCAATTCTCCCTTCTCTCATTTGTGCCCAATCCAACCTCCAGCACGTGCACACTTAGGTTTTTCCCATCCTTTCCTCAAGTCTTCTGGTAAGCGTTGCCCAATTCTGTGATCTTCTGCTACACGTGATGGGTGGTGTGCAAAGCAGAATTCAGGAGACCGTGAGCAGATAGTAATCACTTTGCTAATGGGAGTGACACAGTGCAAGCACCAAGACACACAACCTGGTATGGTTTTACTTCATCATGGCCCACATGTCTGGTACCATGCACAGCAACCCTGCTTTGAGGTGGGTAAAACCACCAGAAACGTCAAGCCAACACAAATGAGAAACATTTTCTTTTGTAGTGACTGGAAGCTACAACTGGAAGAGGGAAAAACCTATTTCAGCACTAGATCCAAGCGTAGGAGATAGTCACTGACCTTACATCCAGGCAATCAATGGAAAGCAGTCACAGTGGTTGAAGTCAAGAAAGGACCACAGAGAATCCAACACATCCACATGCCATGGACCACCAAACACTTCCCATCCATTCTGTCACTTCAGCAGATTGAATAGCTAATGAAAAGGAACAAACAAACAAACAAACAAATAAAAGAAGTATATGAGAAAAGGAAACTCTAAGCTGTTTGGGATCAGATGATACATTTTTGTCCCATCAAAAATTATGCTTTCTATTGATTCTGTGGGCTTTTCCTGTTAAAAGAGAATCAATCAAAATTCTCCTTTTCCATTCTCACCTTTCCCCCCACTATTTTTGTTCATGGCCAAAATGACTCTTCACCCTGGGCACAAATCATCTCCTGAAAACTGCATTTTTCAGTGGTAGGTGGTTTCACCACAAAATGTCACGCTATGGTGCCTCCAGAGGTTCTCACCCCGCTCAGATACACATATTTCTGTAAAATACTTTGCCCACCAAACTCCCCTTTAACACTGCCACGTGATTAAACAACTTCATTTTTAAGCCTCACCCTGATTTGGTGGCAGGATTTTTAACCACGTATTTAGCAGTATTGTCCAGAGGTTGGATTTTGCAATAGGATTGGAGACAGACATGCTAGAAGTGAAAGGCTTTGAAAAACCGGGTCCTGCTATGTACATCCCCCTTGGGTTTAGGATGCTTTCTGAGCCCTTGTCATTGAAAACATCCAGTTCCAAAAGAAAACAACACCTGTTTTATTCAGCCAAGCAGCACAGGCATTTCCCAGGTGCCTCTTAACACCCCTAGGAATAAAAATAAGGCTGTTAGATGATGCATCACAGATAAATCAGTGTTTTACCTGTCAGAAAATACCCACCTGTTTATCTATAAAAGTGCTGTTATCATCCCTGACTCTGCAATTAGGGCCTCACAGATGACTAAGACAGACACCACAACCTAAAATAACAGCAAACCATGTAACTCTATAAAAAGTTTTTAATCCCTGTAAAATATAAGAGACTGTAAACCCACTTTTACCCTTCCTCCTTGAGCTCTTGCCTACTCAAAAGCGGGAGCTGCTTCTGGCCTCCAGATGTCAAACCCACAAGCTCTTCCCCTTTTTCTATTTTTGCTCTACACTTTGATCTTCCTCAACAGCTGCCTGGGGAAGTGGGGGGAGGCACATGGGGCTGGGGGCGGTGGATGCTGCCATGCCCCCTTCAAGCCCACGGACTTTACCCCTTTGTTTCTCCTTGTCCATCTTAAGGATGGGAGAGAAATCCATAGAAAAAGTGGAGTGAAAACCGGTGAGAGGGGTGGGAGAAGGGTGGTGGGGAGTGATGGATGGCAGGGCTGGGAGAATGCAAAGAGGGAAGGGTGATGGGCAGAAAGGGAGCTGCTGGGTGGGCATGGCTAAGAAGAAGAAGGGGTGGAGGACATCTGCCTGTGGACTCAACACTAAGGTCTGAGTGGAGGTAGGTCTTTTGTGAGGTAGGAAGGAGTTTGTCCCTTACAACACATTGCTTTGAGCCAAAGCAAGATGCACGACCTGATAGGTAAATGCTGTCTCAAGCCATGGGGGCAGCTGGAGGTACTGCAGAAGACAGTACCTCCATAGTCATTACATGTCTTTCTTATACCCTAAACAAATCTTACCTACTTCTGGCACATCTGATCAGCCTGGACTTTCTGTGTCCCTGCACCAAAGGTTGAACACCACAGCATTAAAGGCAGGAGAATGTGCTATCTGTAGCAGTGTAAGCACAGTGACATATGAATCTTTGCTACTAGCAAAGAACCTGACCTCCAGACATCTCCCCAAAGAGATGGGATTCCCTTTCAAAGGCAGCTGAGTCCTGCCCAGAGCAGTGACTTGGTCATAATTCACTACATGATCAATGGGCTGCACCACCCCATAGTGCCTTAGACCAAATAACATCTTGAAACCCACCCTCCCCCCAGTAAAAAATAAATCTTTTTCATGCAATATCACAGAAGGAAAAATTAAATTATATTATCAATGTGACTCATTCCTGGAGCAAAGGAAGCAATATCACAGCTGGAGAGTCAGTGTCCAATTTGAGAGTGGTGAATATCTTCTTTCTGTTTCCCTGCCAATATTTTTTTGTTGTGGTGGGTAACACAGGAGGGTTTTCACAGCACCTTGCCTTAAGAGACTCCCTCAACAGCTTCAGGTTGGCAGTAGTGCTGAGGGGATTGTACATCTTGATGATTGACTGTCAAAAAAAGACAAGGGGAAAAAAAAGGTTGGTTTAAAAACCTGTGGTGGTGGAATGGGTAGGAATTGATATTTGTGACCAAACCAATTCACATGAGTTATTTGCCCTGTTTCTGGATGCCACGTGCTCTCTGCTGACAGCCTGGAGTGAGGAAACATTCAGGCATATCGCATGGAGATAAACTGTCAAAAGAGAGCTTGGGAGTTGTGCTGGAGCAGGAGAGCAGTTCTCCCACATAAGCACAGCCCTCACTTGAGATAACAGGGGGGGGGGGGGCGGCGGGGAGGAAGGAGGGAGAATATGACCCAAACACTCTCCTGAGGAACATGTGGCTGGTATCTCCTGGGATGACCAATAACCAGGCTCAAAAGCAGGCTATCAGAGGGATAGAACAGCTTTCCAGACCCCCCCCCTCCCCCCCCCGAGAAGTACTTTGGTCACAGAGTACTAAGATGATTTAGAAGGTAGAGCACTTGAATTTGTGTCAAATTTCACTTTCCTCTGCTCCCCAGCACCCACCCGGTTGCCTGTTATTCTCCAGCCTCCCTTGCTACGTCTGCCTCACTCCCAGCCACCATCACCTCGTTGCTCATTGTGGCACTGGCCAGGGTGATGACAGGCAGGCTTTGCCCATGCTCAGGCGTTGCACAGTGAGCGCTCCACAGGTCAGAGCCCCCTTCAGCCACCTCCATGTCCCCGGAGGAGCTTGCCTTCACCTGGAGAGCAAGTGACCATGCCACGAGGATGCTGCCTCCTCCCTGGTGCCCACCCTCTCCTGGGTGTTTCCTTGTAGCCATGGCAGTGTAAAAAGCTAAAAACAGCTTCAACGAAGTGCAAACAGGTGTTTCCTATAGATACCTGTGTGTGCATACAGATATCTCCCTGGTGTGGCACTGGATCTGCTCGCTGTTTTCTGTTTAAAAGCTTCAGTTTTGCCCTGAGGCACTCGCAAAAGCAAGCCCGTGATACACATTACAGACAGATACTAGCACAGAAATCTCCTCTCCTGCAGCTGTAACGACTCTTTCCCTTGTAAACATATCACATTGAGATCAAAATTCGCTCCCTCCAAATGAATTCCTGCATCTCCACCAGCTGCATACTTGTGGCTGTTTAGTATTCCAAATTTAGGCACTGGCAGAAACAAAGAATAAGTGAGGATAAGAACACATATGCTGAGAAATGCAGTGCTGAAGGGTATCCCACCCTGAATTTAAATAGTAGAACTAAAATATCTCGTGTGTGTGTGTGTATACACATATGCACATATGTCATGGTACTTAAGCAAACATTACATCCACAGACCATTGAGCATTTGCCTCTCCTGTGTCACATTTGGAAAGTGCTAATGCCTTATGGGAAATGTGGAAGAAAAAATTTGTTTTGTTCTGAAGCAACACAGCTTACTATTCTACTTTGCTGACTTTCTCCCCTCTTGCAGCAAAAAGCAAGTAAACAACGCACCGAATGCTTCTGCTTGTTCCATGTATAAACTAATTCTGTTCCTTGGAACCAGATTAACTGGGAGCAGGGTTTTTTTTTTCCAAGTATCTTTTTACGCTTTACAAATCATCAATTCCTGTTGCTTGCCATCTTCTTGGGAAAAACACCCAAACAAACAAACAAAAGCCCAAAGAAACGACGAGCCACCAACTATCCAAGTCAATTGCCAGGGAAAAGGCTATAGTTGCAAAAACTGGACTAAAATCACCCCATTTCTAGGCTGATACAGAAGACCAAGTGGGAGAGAATGGTTCTCCTTGCAGAAACAGTCACCTTGGGGCTTATGCCCATCTGGGCTGACTTCTTAAGAACCAACAAGGACACTTAGAGGGACAGCAGGGTCAGTGACTTCATGTTTTGAATGGTTCAGCAGATGTGGAGGCATGCTATGAACCCCCATCTTCATGGAGAAGCTGATGTTCCTCCACATGGGGAAATACATTAGCTCTGGATTAGGAATGTCATCAAAAACATTGTGTCATTGCCCCAAAACATTAGCAATTTTAGCAAAGCTTGCAAGGAAAATGGAAACTTTGACACATCTACCAGATATTTCATTCAACATCACTGCCCTCTGAAAGAGCTGTGGGCTGTTAGGTGAACTTGCACACCAGTCCAGCAGACGTTATCAGTTTCACAGGCTCCTACCACCATGGATATATCTTAACTCTCCATGAAGAAAACGTTTTTGCCAAAGGGGTTGTGACTACCTCAGTGGTTTCTTGTTATAAGAGGGCACTGGGCAACAGTGCTCTGCTGGGATCAAGGAACTTTCCGCTGCTCTCCTGCCACACTGGGAAACCACAGTACCAAAGCTACCACACTGAAACATTTCTGAGGCAATATCATATTCCTCAGTCATATCTTCACCTACTCGTTTCCCTGCATCATTAGGCTTGTTATTTATATTACACCCAAGCCACAAGATCTTGCTGTGCTCAGGACTGGAAAAGGAGTGATACCCCTCTCTGTGGATGTAAATGGATACATTAGAGCAAAGGCAGCAGCAGCACAATTATTTCCTCCCCTTCCCCCCCCCTTTTTTTTTTTTTTTTTCCACAGAAAATTGGTTCCAAAAGGGTGCACTCAAGCTGGTGGCACTTATGAAAAGAGGATCTGACATATCTGACATATCAAATAGAGGTTTTAAGGAACATTATGTGCCCTGGACAACAGTTTCAGATGAGGTGGGGATTGGGAGCCCAAGTCTTTATTGAGAGGGTCTTGCTGAAATGCCTAGAAGCAGGGAAAGGAAAGGTAGCCTCAATGCAGGGAAGATCTGAGCCTGAAAGGCAGGATCCCTGGATCCCTTAAACTGATGGGTGCGATAGGACTCTGCAATGGGCAAGAGTTCGACATGCAATACTGCCTGTGGGTTCCCCACCAGCTGCCTCTGCTCAACAGCCTTAGCTTAAGCAATGTGCTTGCTCGTGGTAAACATTTGCTTCAAACACACTTTTCCCCAGTGATTTCTGTTTTCTATGACTGGAGATGACACCATGCGGTTGCTTGCCACAGCCTACAGAGTAAACATTGATGGGAGGGGTGGTTTTCCTTGGGCAGGCAGCAATCTCTCAGGATGAGTGACCTCCAAGGCCACAGAGGGTTAAAAGGCATGGGGGAATATGAGCTCTGAGCATAAATTTATGAACCCTAATAAAACTGTTGGGGGAGGAAAGATAATCAGGGCAAACTGAAAAATGTTTCAGCATTTGCATTCCTCCACCTTCTGTCCTAGAGCAGGGGAGATGTTCTCCCTCATCTCCTGCCAAGAAAAGGAATCGCTGTAAAAGTGCTGATATCATTTTCAGTTCCTCCCCTTACTTTGAATCTGCAAACCTCATCCCTGCTTCCCTCTTGGAAAGTAGCAAACAGCTTGGGTTAAATGCGTGTGGAAGCCAGTAAGCCTGGAATTGGAATGATTTCCCCACTGGCCTTCCAGGGGCTCCAAGGGGGAAAAGCCCCAAGGCACACCCAGAGAACAAAACTCTTCTGCCAAGTCTCCTTCCTCATACACCTCCTGGTGCTTCATCTCCTGGGAGCTGCTTTAGCACTTAGGTGGTGGGGCAGATCCTTCAGCCGTGCAAATGGATTTCCAAGGCAAATAAAATAATTGTCTCAGGCAAACACAAGAGCTGAAAGACATCAGTTGCAGGTGGACCTTTCCCATTTTCTTATTGCCAAAGCACCCACCTCTTGAAGGAAATGGTCTCCCTGGATACCCAGCCGCTGGCCTCCAGAATCATCTGGATGGTTTGAGCACAACCCTTGTGCTTTCAACTTTCAGGACTGAATATGCTTCAATATAGGGATGGGGATCCCTGAAGGAACCAAAGAATGCTGCACAAGTACAGTTATGCTTCACAAAGCAGATGAAGGCTTCCAAGGAGCAAGTGGGAGGAGGAAGGAGGAATGACATGAGGAGGGCAGATACCCAGGGAGCCCATCTCTGAAAATTGAAGGCATCTACAGAAATACTTGAAAGAAACTTGGTCTGAGCTATCTTTGCTGAGGTCCATTCCCCTGATCACACAGAGGAAATGAATTTAGACAAAGGACAGTCCAGCTACAGAAATGACAGAATTTCATTAGAAAATCTGGAACAGAAAGTCACTGGAGGCCTCTGGAAGAGGTTTGCATAGAGGATATCTTCAGAGAACTACTGCCAAGAAGGAACCTCCAAGCCTGCCTTAGTGCAGGTCTTTCATCAGTGTGGCTCCAGCTAGAGATCTGGGAATCAAGCTCCTCTGTGACAGACATTATACAAACACAAAGGTGGTCCTGCTTCAAGAGGTGTGGAATCCACTTACTTAAGACATCCCCCATGCACGAAGGCACTGACTTTGCTTGTCCTAAAGCCCAAAAGACAGCCATTTCCTCTGTCTTGCATGACTATATAATCTCCTCAGGCTGACACACAGAGCCTGTAACAGAGGTGGGTGTGGGACCCAGGCTTCAGGAACACCAGCTCTGCCTGTTAAGCACCAGGCCAGCCTTCTCTACAGATGAATAGGAGGCAATTCCAGCACTCTGGCAAAGCCGTTTGGAGAGGCGATAGAGCCCCAAGGCTAGCCCTAAATCTGTCATACAGCACGTCCTCCTTCCCTCAACACTCACATACTGATATTGTTGGGGAAAGAAAAAAAAAAAAAGCAGCTTTGGCTGTCCCTGTAGGTCCCAGAGGAAATGGTTTTATAGGACTCTGGTGGATGCAGAAAATAACTTCCACTTAACGGCAGGCGCTGGCTCAGCATTTGCTGGCCTGAGACAGATCAAACACTTCAGAGCAATTCCCAAGTTATTGGTCCTCCAGCTCAGAGCTCCCAGCCAAATCTTTATCCTCTGCTTCTAAAAGCTGGTTCTACTTTATATTCAGGAACAATATCCCTAAAAACATGCATTTATGAATGAGCAATACTTTCCTCACCTCCACAAAAGCCCAGCACCAGGCTGGAGTCCAGGACGCAGCAGCTAAGGTGCAGAGCATTCGTGTGCAGATTTCTCAAGAGTCTTGGGAGTCAGACCCAGCCCAGCACTGCAGCTTTTACAAACCAGCTACTGGGATACAAGCTCTCCAGCCAGGCTCTTTAGTTAATGGGCATCTGCACAATGCGTTTTTATTTCTCATGACCCTTTATCACTCTTTATCCAACAAGCCTGAACCAGCCTGTTTGGAAGGGACTTGGTCCTCCAGGGAAATCAGCCTTTTGAATGCACATTACAGAGTTTCAGAAACAGTGCCCAGGCTGGATGAGAAGAGTAGATTAATCTTGGTGGTCAAAACCTTCACACTTTAGGAAAGGCCATGTGAAGCCCAGGGAAAGAAAAACAGCACAAGGGAAATGGAAAACTCTCACCCAGAGAGAGCTCTGCTAATCGGCACCAGCCGGTGCTCTGCTAATATTTTGATAAAGTCCTGTTTTCTCTCCAGAACAGAACATTTACTGAGATTTTTTTTATCCCCTTCCCCCACCCTTTCCCTGTCCTTTCCTTCTGTCATAGCTCTGGCATGCTGTAAAGTGGAACATATGTAGCAGACAAAGACTGGATGAAAGGTGAGAGAAATAGCTGAGGATAGGAAACCACTCTGCTCCACTGACACGTCAAAACTCAGTTTATATCCCCACACTAAGATGTCCTTTTCTTCTCCCTCCATCCCCATCATATGCATGCCCTTGCCTTCTCACAGCCTCCCTCTCAACATTAAAGGGAAGTAAAATCATAAACTAGAATCACAGAATCATGGAACTGTTGAGGTTGGAGGAGACCTTTGAGATCATCAAGGCCAACACTCACCTGGAGCTCACAATTCCACAACTATTGCTAAGCTACCACCACTAAACCACATCCCTAAGCACTACATCCACACATCTTCTAAATACCTCCAGGGATGAATAATAGAATCTACCAGGTTGGAAAATACCCCAGAGATCATCAAGTCCAACCTATTATACCTCATGACAACTAAACCATGGCTTCAAGTGCCACATCCAATCCCCTTTTGAACACCTCCCGGACTCCACCACTTCCCTGAGCTATCTGTTCCAGTGTTTGACAACCTTCTCTGTGAAGGAGTTTTTCCTAATATCCCACCTGCACCTCCCCTGGCACAACTTTCCATCATCCTGTCATCAGCTGCATGTGAGAAGAGACCAGCCTCCACCTCATTCCAACCTCCTTGAATGCAGTAGTAAAGGATGAGGAGGTCTCCCTCAGCCTCTCTTCTCCAGAATAAACAAACCCAGTTTCTCAGCCATTCCTGGTAAGACTTGTGTTCAAGGCCTTTCACCAGATTACTGTCTCTTCTTTGAGCACACTCCATCTAACACAAAACCTGTTCAGAAGGGCAAAGGACTCTCATTATAAAGTTAAGCTCATGCATTCAATTAAGGAAATGAAGAGGACCCAATCTGACTATTCATTACATCTTCTGTGCTAAATTACTCTTTCCAGCCAATAACTAGAGAAACTTTGGAATATATTTTGATTGCCCTGGGGAACAAAATCAGCCTCCCAAAGAAACATGGCCATGTTGTCAAATCTGAGGGCAGGAGATTGCAGGAATATATGTTTTGTGCTGATTGCATGTTGGAGAAGGAAAAGAAAAAAATATGTCAATGTTTTACAATATAAAGTTTTTTAAATGTCTTGTTTTCTGTGTTTAAAGTTACATTGGAGCCATCGACATTGGATTTAAGCCCTATTTTAGCCAAGAACAATCTGTTAAAGCAGCTTCTATCACCACATACTGTCAGCAAGCTGCAATAGGGGGCCAGCTCCAAGTCAGGGAACAAGTCAGGAACCAGAGGGGACTCTGGTACAGGTAGGTCCCACACCACCAGCAAGCTCCCCACAGCATCTGCATGCCACTGTGTGGAGCAGGATCCCAGCACAGGGTTCACCAGTAGCCGCAGACAAACAAAGGGGCAAATAGCACCCAGCCAAGGGTCAGAACCAGCAGGAGATGAAGGAACAGGGATGGAAGTAAGTCTACAAAAGCCTACTCAGGAGACAGGGTGATAGAAGAGATGGGCATACTTACTTTGTAGCCCCTGCCCTCAAGGCAAATGGGCCCCATGAGCCCAAGGATAGCGGGTATACAGGGCAACTAAGGAGCACTGGTGTCCTGAGAGTGCAACCTACCCAAGCTTCAGTACCTTTGGATGACAGGCAAATGTCCCCTTCCTTACTAAGGCAGTTCACCTCTGGCTCTCACAGAATGTGTCTGAGAAGCTCTACAGTGCAAATCTCAGTGACAGCTACCTTGTAGAGAAGGCGGTGACCAACTCCTCCATTACTCTGGAAGATGCAAGAGTATGGGATGGACTTTCTTCACACTGAGTTCCATTACATGGTTCCTGGAAGAAAACTTCTGAGAATCCAGCTGCCATTTATCTACATCCCTCCCACAGAGCCAGAAGAGTTTGGGGTTTTTTAATCTGCTGTTGGATAACAAGACAGATGTCCAGACTTGGTCTCATTTTTAATAGATGCAAACTAGTAACAAATGTATTAGGATGGATGAATGAATGTGTGTGTCCTATTCCAGCACATCTGACATGCTGCAAGGAAGAGCAGCTGGCTCACATTTTGTTTTTTGAGGGAGCTGCTTTTTAGGTGGGAAATGGAGGTACCACAGCGCAGGAACAGATCCTTGGGGGAAACATGACTCTAAAACTTAGGTGAGAAAATTGATCTGAAAATCTGTAAAATACAAGAAAAGTGGTGCTTACCTGTTGCCTCCACCTTCTAGCTCAGTCCTCTGAGGTAGGCTGAAACATCTGAATGGGGAACAGGACACACTGTTGGTGAAAGCTGAATTAACTCTGGAGGAAGGACATACTCTTGAATGGCTTTGAAAGCCCAAGGCAAGATTTTCAAGGCAGAGACCAGTGCTTGAACAGAAACTAGAAGCACCTAGGAAAACAAAAGGAAGAAAATAAATAGGGGTGAAACAGAGCAGTAGAAGAAGGTAGGACAAAGATCAAAGGAGAAGGACAGACTCAGAGAGCCACCACACTGCCTCTAGAGCTCAGGACCTCTGTGGTTCTGTTGGGTTTTCCTCCACTGGTCTCAATACACATGTTTATCTGTTTGAACAGCTGACTGTTGCTGACCTCAAGTGCTCAGAGTAGTTGGTGGGCTCAGCAGTGCCGGTTGCTCACTGCCTGGGATGCTCGTGGGGGCTCACCACAGCAGCCCGAAGCCTGTGTGTGGTCAGGGTGCTGCCTTCCCTCCAGCAGCAAGAGATTACAAAGGGCACAGCTGAGAAACTCGAAATGCATTAGAAGGAAGCAAAAATGGGAGGTGGGGAATTCAGCACTGTAGCCACCCAGGGCAGTAGCAGTAATCAATAGGGTCTAGTTTATATTTTTTAAGCAGACATTAGTGATGCATCTGTAGTGACTGCCTGCCCAGGAGTCTTCATGCTTCCTACAGCTGAAAAAGGCAACCAGATTACACCAGCTCAGCCCAGGCTAGAAAAAGCAGGACAGAAATAAGTCATCATGTCACAGAAATGAAGAGGTTGTCACCCCATCTGCCACCTCTTGCATGCAGGACTGAAGGCTGCCTATCAGGACAAATATCTGAAACTGGATACATACCTTCACCTGGCCAGCCGGCTGCTGCGGGATGTGAGGAAGTTTCACACCAGCTCTTCTGTTAGCTTCTGACTGACTGGGGTTTTTTGTTTGTTTGTTTGTTTGTTTGTTTGTTTTCTGACCAGGAGAAGCTGTTTTCATTTAAGCCATTGTTCAGAGGAAAGTGTCAGTAGAGTCCGGGCACCACCTTTTCTCCAGCTACTGTGAAAATCCCCATCCCAATCTCCATTTGGAGCTGATGAGTCCAAATCTCAATTATATTTATTCACTATTGTTTATTTTATTGGCAGGAACTGATGAAGCAAGTAGGCAGTGATGGAGGTCTCCTAACATCATTAAATACTCTTGGGGGACAGCTGCCTTCTGATGTCCCCGAGTTCATAAAATAGCTGAACACATAAGGCCACAGTGTCAACACTCAGAGAGGTTCCATCTGAAACTCCTCTCACCATTTTAATTTCCCTGAGCATATTATCCTGCATTAAGGCTGTGGTTGACTTGTTAGGTTTGGCATCCCTTTTGTACTATTTATGGAGGATTCTAGAAAATGTTTCTTGTTTTGTCCATCTTCATCTTACAATTATTAATATTTTTCTTTCTAGTCACTGGACTCATTCCCATGTTGGCTGCAAGGCTTCAACACCAATCACCATTTAATTCAATCTTTCTCTCTTTCAGGAACACATAACTGTCCTACCCATAGAAAGTAAAAACTTGGAGAACCAGAAGTTTGGACTTACAGAATACACCTTGAAATATATCCCCTTTTATGTCTTGTATCATAAACACTTTCTCTGCCTCTTCCATGAAACAGAAGGCTCCCCATGCCATGTGCCTGATAGGACACAAAGAGAGCCCTGAAGCCTCAGAAGGCTTAAAGTACAATTTTTCACTCTAAATAATTGGGATCTGTCAGCCTGCTGCAGTGGCCTATCAGTGTTAGAACAGAAGGGATATTTGAAGCTGTCCTGGTCTGAAGAAGTCTCCCATAATCGGGACCAGCCAAGGCTGGAAGAATAAATAGGTTTTCCTGAGCTTGAGAAATATTCCAGAATCCTTCTTTTCTTTCGTTGGTATTGGACAGAATTCAGTCTCCTGCTACACGGCACAGAAAATGTGTCGTGTCAAAATGCCCCATCTCCTATTGTTGTAAATAGCACACAAGGAACAGCAGGCTTAGGTGAAATTGCAGCTATCTAATCATGGCCTTTGGTCTATCTAACTTGGTATTCCTCTGACTTACGATGTGATGATGAAGTTTCTCCCACCCTCAGGCCTCTGTTGTATGAAACAATGTTTGCATGGATGCTTGCATTCACTTTGACTTCAGTCCGGGTCTGCCAGCAGATAATTCAAGTCAGAAGCTGATATGGATGGAGCAGCAATGACATTGCTGCTGGCCCATGTATAGACAACATATAGTTCAGCAGAGAGGCAGAAGGGAAGTTATGCCTCCCAGCTGAGTAAACATTAGACTGCAGCTGGCCAGAACACTGACTCCAAGAGAAAAAGAACCTGCACAAAGGAAGAAGAGAAAAAAGAGAGAGCTTTCTGAAGAAGAATGCAATAATAATTTCAAGTCGACTACAACCAAATCCCTTGGTGTGCTCTACCAAGACTGATCCCAGTGGGGAAATCCACAGCCATCTAACTCTGCCCTTTGGTATCCCAGCTCCTTAGAATGTGAACATGAAATTCATCCTACCTTCATGCCCTTGCTTCACATAATGCTCAACATTCACTGCATGGCACGAGCATGTTATGGTGCTGTCCTTAGACTGAATGCCAAGCACTTCTTGTTGCTTCTAGGGACAAGGGGTGAACCAGAAGACCTATAGTATAAAGCATCTTCCCAGGGATACCTCTAGATCTGTTCCTGCAGGGGTGACTGTGTGGGGACCTTGCTGGGATGCCGTGCGGGACCACTGGATAAGGAATGGAGACTTCATGTCACCTTACAAGAAAGCAATGAACTCAGGTTGATTCCTGAGCCATGGGCTGAGATTTGCAACATGTGGCAGAGAAGAGGGCAGATTTTGCATCATGAGGGGCTTCCATATAAGGGAGCCAGGCCCTGGCTGGTGCGACACAAGCCAGTGCTCTTCCCTCCAACTGAGATATGCTTCCATTCCTGCAGCAAGGAAAGAGGAGCACAGAACTGTATCTGGAAATCCTGAGCCTGGCATAAACAAAGGCATTTGTGAAGCTTATCTCCAAGCCTCTAGCTGCAACATCCAAGCCCCTAATACACTTACCCCTCCCCCCCACCCCCACCCCCAAGTTGAATCTGCATAATTTCTTCATCACAAAAGTACTTCTGCCCTTCTCTGCAGTGCAAGACAGGATGGGGCAAGTGGTGTTGAAGGAGACAGCTGAGGCAACCCACTGCACAGCATCGTGCTCTTTAGCATCCTGCAAGTGCTCTCTCCACATGCCTGCAAGGTGCATGCACATCATCCATGTAGTCTCTCATGGCACAAGGCAAGCCAGACTTTCTACCTACAATCCTCGTGCTTTCCCCAATGATAGCATGCCCTGCCCAGCCTCATCTCCTGCCACAACAGCCTACAAGCTACAAATGCTTCTAGTAATCAGGTCCCAAGATTTCTAAGAATAGGGGGAAGCACAACCAGGCCCACTCACAAAGACCATAAAGTTTTCAAGGGGGCTCCTTTGGGAGTCCTCACTAGGGCAGGGACCCAGAGCACCTACCCACTTGGAAGGTCAAGACTAAGCATAGCCATCAAACAGCACCATGGTGTTTCCACATTTGTTTGCTCTTCTCAGAGTGTCTCATAGCCTCTGTAAAGGTGAGATGCACAAACGGAATGTTTTGTCTCATCCTCATGACGTATCTAGGAAAACATGGTTTGCAAGGCCAAGCAGAGAGAAAAAAGATTCAATATAAAGATAACAATTTCCCAAACCACTTCTAAACTTCAGCCAATCAAATCACTCATAACTTTACTTAGGACATAAACAAACCTTGTTCTTTTACGATGACATCACTCTGCCTCCTCTCCTTCATCACTGAGAAGGCAGCTCTCATGGCAGCTGTGCAATACTTGAAACACACATCCCTCTGCCAACCCACTCTGAAACACAGAGACTTCAACAATAAAAAGGAACCTGCAGCATACATTGTTCATTGATTAGTCCATTGTATCAACAGGTATTCATATCATAGAATTATAGAATTGTCCAGGCTGGAAGGGACCTCCAAAGGTCATCTAGTCTGACCTCCCAGCAGTCAGTAGGGACATCTTCAACTACAACAGGTTGCCCAGGACATTACCTTGAATATCTCCAGGGAAGGGGCCTCAACCACCTCTCTGGGCAACATAATCATAAGAAATCATATAATCTATTATATCAATAGATATTAATCAGATATTCTATCACCAGATATTAATAATTTCCAGGTCAGGTTGGACAGGGCTCTGAGTAGCCTGATCTAGTTGAAGATGTCCCTGCCCACTGCAGGAGGATTAGACAATTTAGATGATTTCTAAAAGTTCCTTCCAACCCAAAGTACTTAATCATTCTGCAATCCTATGATTCTAACATGATCAGAGCACTTCAATGGCAAAGTGCATGTAACATGCTTGCAGCCACCATTTCTTCTGTGTATGTTCATTCTTACATAAGATCAGCAAACAACATTTTGGGGAAGCCAAATAACCATTTAAAAAAAGGGAAAAAAAGAGGAAAATAATAAATGGCAAAATAAGACAGTTGCCAAATAGAAAAATACCAAATCAGCAAAGTGGTAAGTGGTCTTCCTAATAGGTTTCCCTGGGGGCTGAGGTATAGTAATTCAGGGCAGGAGGTGGTGAAGGAAGCTGTTAGAGAAGGTAACTAATAGGAGCTTGTCTAAAACCTTCCCAAGAAATCTGCCTTATTGGCTTTTCCCACAGCATAACATAGCACAGCTGGCAATGAAATAACACAGCTTGTCTTTGGACCCCTCTGCCTGTCCTGAATCAAGCACTATGATGATATGTTGAGGCACCAGTGAGTTTTCCAATTGTAAAAGAAGGGAACTCTTCATTTCAGAAACCTGGGGTCCCACACAAGGCAGGTTTCAAGCAGAAGATAAAGCTCCTCCCTCCATATGAAAGCACCACCGTGTGCTTGGGTCAAAAGCCTACATTTCTTGAGGCAGCATTAAGAACATGAGCTTTATATTCTTGCTTATTCTACCAAAAGGATTCCCTGCCCTCCATAAACCCATACTGTGCAGCAAGTCAGACCAGGGTGATTTACAGTGTTGGGTAAAAATCAGATGAAGTACTTGAATATTGTGTCCAGTTCTGGGCTCCCCAGTTCAAGAGAGAAGGAACTGCTGGAGAGAGTCCAGTGGAGGGCTACAAAGGTGATGAGAGGACTTGAGAATCTCTTACAAGGAAAGGCTGAGGGACCTGTGGCTGTTTAGCCTGGAGAAGAGAAGACTGAGTGGGGATCTTACCAATGCTTAGCAATACCTGAACAATTGCTGTCAAGAGGATGGGGCCAAAGTCTTTTCAGTGGTGCCCAGTGACAGGACAAGGGACAGTGCTCACAAAGTGAAATGCAAGAGGTTCCATCTGAACATATTTCCTGTGAGGGTGACAGAGCACTGGCACAGGCTGCACAGAGAGGTTGTGGAGTATCCTTCTCTGGAGAGATTTAAAACCTCCTTAGATGCAGTCCTGGGCAATGTGCTTCTAGGTGACTCTGCTTTAGCAGGGATGTTGGACTGAATGACCCACAGAGGTCCCTTCCAACCCCTACCATTCTGTGACTGTGAAATTCAGTTGTTTCCAATTTAAGCTTGAAGCTAAGCTAACTTGGGCTTTGTTTTGGGATGAAACCAAAGCAGAAAGGAAAACTTGGGAGATGAGTAAAAGGCAGAGTGGGAAACCAGGTAAACTGAAATGACAAAGTGGGTTTTTTTCCTCAGCTCATGTGAACCAAAACCACCGACCTTCACACATCCAAGATCCTCTCCACACCAGCCTGTCTCACATAAATCTAACACCGAACTTGGAACTGAACTTCAGCATGGTTTAAACCACACACAATTATCCCAATTAAAGGCTATTTTTCAGAGCCTGCTTAGGTCCTGCCCGTATTTTAACGGCAAGAAAACTTGTGTCGCCGGTGAACGTTGCCCCTTTTGCAAGCAAGGTGTAGTTTGGACCTACACATGCTTGGAAAAGTTGTGTGCTTGGGCTGTAAGCAAAGGCAAGGAAAAGGTTTACCGTAAAGATGAAATCCATTACAGAAGCTCACATGCTTTCTGATCATGCTGTGCCAGGCATCAGTAAATATGACCAGCTGAAACTGCACCCAAAAAAATAAAAGCATGGGGGGCTGGTATGGGACTGCTGGAACCCAGAATTATTTAAAAATAAAACAAAACCTGGAAACATTTGTCAAGTGAAACCAGACTTTGGAGATTATGTTGTAATTATTCATGGCTGAAGGGACAGAGAAAACCTTCAGTATTTAGATGTGTGTGTTTGTTTGTTTGAGTGCAATCACTAACAGTGATGGCTAATGAAAAAAAAGAGGCAGGTGCTGTGGGTCCCTGTATAACTGCCCCTTGCATTACTCCCCAGTTCAACCAGCAGAACCGTAGTCTTATCACTATGGGTGCTATGTGGATTTCATTTGTAAACCTGTCTTTCAAATCCTGAGTAGTTGCCAGGAATGCCTCTATGGCGGGGGGGAATCATCCTGAAGGGTTATGGAATACATTTCCCTGTAAGCCATAGTCCATCTTTCTTGTTGGCGCAGGGAGCAAGGGAAAAAAAGCGCAAAAATATGCGCTTTTAAGTATGATTATGGGATGCTTTGAAATGTCTCTGTAGCACTTTGGGGATCTGCCTTCAATCTGAGAGAGATCACAAGAGTCCTTGGCAATCCCAAGGCAGGATGCAAGGTTTCAAGCTTTCTTGAATGCTCCCCTGGCATCCTTGTGAGAATCCAAGGAAAAGTATTCTGCAAGCTCCACAGCTGATAAAAGATGTCATGCTGCCCTGCACATCTCCTCTGGTTACAAGAACAATTGCCCGTATAGAATCATAGAATCAATAAGGTTGGAAAAGACCTCAGAGATCATCAAGGTCAACCTGTCACCCAAGACCTCATGACTACTAAACCATGGCATCAAGTGCCATGTCTAATCCCCTCTTGAACACCTCCAGGGACGGTGACTCCACTACCTTCCTGGGCAGCACATTCCAATGGCTAACAACTCTCTCTGTGAAGAACTTTCTCCTCACCTCCAGCCTAAACTTCCCCTGGTGCAGCTTGAGACTGTGTCCTCTTGTTCTGGTGCTGGTTGCCTGGGAGAAGAGACCAACCCCCTCCTGGCTACAACCTCCCTTCAGGTAGTTGTAGCGAGCAATAAGGTCTCCCCTGAGCCTCCTCTTCTCCAGGCTATACAATCCCAGCTCCCTCAGTCTCTCCTCATAGGGCTTGTGCTTGAGGCCTCTCCCCAGCCTCGTTGCCCTTCTCTGGACACGTTCAAGAGTCTCAATGTCCTTTTTAAATTGAGGGGCCCAGGACTGGACACAGTACTCAAGGTGCTGCCTAACCAGTGCTGAGTCCAGGGGCACAATGACTTCCCTGCTCCTGCTGGCCACACTATTTCAGATGCAGGACAGGAAAAGAGAAAGGTTGTGAGCTCTTCCTTATTTATAAGGATAAACTCAGCACTTCTTCCCATTGGCCAGATCTTGACTTGTCTACTCAAGCAGCTAAGGCTTCATGAACCAAACATCTTCCACAACAAGATGTACAGCTCAGACAATAGACCTGTTGGCTTAAGAGATGACAGGTTTTACCCAATGTCCATCCATGATTTAAGAATAAATGTGCCCCTGACACAAAAACACATGTAAGTACTTCTGAAAATGCCTGTCCAAGTAGGAATACAAAAGTCAAGATTGTAACCTGGGCTTCCCAGATAGTGGCCTTGGACTGGATCAGACCGAGAGCTTACAAGGCCATAGATATGGTGCCTCAGACAAGCCTAATTGTGGCACTGCACTTCCTAACACCTTCTTGGTTCCTGGAAGAGCAGATACTGCTCGAGGCTGCTTCCTGTTGAAAGCCATTCAACATATGAGCAAATACCATGGGTGGAGACTGAAGCATTCAAAGCAACTTCAGACTTTTTGGGTTTCTTCCTAAACATGGGAACTTCCTACAAGGAGCTCCTCTAGGTTACTCAGGTCAGCAGCATTGGCAGATGTACCAGAAGTTCTGTATCCTTCTGGAGCAGCAGTGGGAGACTTGGCAGACTAATTCACCAGGCCTAAAGTGGCAACATGTTTGAGCAATTGAATCCAGTCCAGGAGGTCTGAAACATTTTTTCCATCCAGCGACCTTATCCCAGCCCCTGAGCACAAGACACTTGGGGAGAGTTGTGTCCTTGCCCTGCAACGTGGCATGGTGAAGAGCCAAGCACTGGATTAGGCTACAGACAGATGGTTTGGGGTCAGAAATTAGAGAAAACTTTCTGTAAAGAATGTCAAACAAGCACAGAGCTTAATTTTTTGGAGTTGAGCTGGCTCAAGTCTTCCTACCTGGCCAAGCAATCTGCATTCCTAAGGAAGGAAACTACATAATAGTTTTGGGACTCCTTGGAGAAAAAGTTGGGGGAAATCCTGAAGGAGTCTTTCAAGCCTTACTGGGATGACAGATGCTGACCATGGGAGTAGCAGCAGCTTCCTTATTTGTCCCTATCCAGGAAGCCTTGCCTGGGGGGTGGTGGATGCCAGAGCTGCAGTGGTGGCTGTTGCACCAGTGTTGCTCTTTCTAAAGGGGTCTGGACTCAGTTTGGTGGCTGGTGGAGAGATCCCATTCAGGCAAGAACTGCCCAAGGGGTATTTTGATAACACCTTTGCATTCACCAACAGGCATTGGCATTAGCTGGTTTTGTAGTGAAGCTTTATCTGTTGCCTGCAATTCTAATTTGTGGTTCATGGGCCATAAAACTCTATGTGTTCCAGGCAGGAGGGGGAAAAAAAAAGTGACAATTGACTGTTATTCTTCTTTTTTTTTTTTTTCCCTCTAGAGCTGTTCCTTATGCAGTTGTAACCAAATAGTAACCAAACAGACTGTCTAATGGCCAGTGCTGTTTATTCCAAACAGTATGGATTTCCCATTTGTAATTCAAAAACCATAGGAGGTAACTTTCCTTGCTTAGCATGAAGCATGGTTGAGCTTCTAGGATATAGAGACAGTCCTGAGGAAAACTGTTCCTGCCTGAAGAAGGATCCATGAGAAATAAACTACCTTCCTCTTTCGGTGAATGATGTCTTTTTTAAAAGCATCTCCAGTCCAAGCTGCAAAACAGCCATTTCTTTCCCAAAGTGAGTGTTTATTAGGCTCTGCATAGTTAAATCCTTCTTTATTCCCATTTTAAAAAATTGTTTTTCTTGCCCCATGCATACATGGACAGGTTTCCATGTGCATTTGAAATTGGTATTTGAAACAAGATTCATCAATACCAAACTAAAAGGAAATCACATAATTACAGGGGAATATTAGCCTGTATCATTTCATGTGAGATAAACTATCAAACTGAAATCTGGCTGCCCACGCTGAGCACTGTTTTCCTCTAAGGGGCTGTTATCAGACCACTCGGCCCCACCACGCATCAAGGATGCTGCTTGTGGCAACACATCAAAAAAACAGAGGCTCACTGAGTACCACCTGCTGAAATGCTGCAGTTTGGGGGGATAAGGAGCAAAATTTTTCTCATTTCTGACCAAGAAGAAAACTTGGAAAGAATTTTAGACTTTGCAAAGTAGTTGCAAAGCTGTAGGAACCAGAAGGAAAGCCAAGGGAAAAGTCAACAGCTCAGAAAGACAGAGTTGTAAGGGATGGGGTTTTCCATATCCTCAGTAATTTCTGAAAGCCTGAAAAAATATTGACATGTTTACCTTGCAGAGTAATATTGTGGGGGAAAGCATCCAGGCTCTGGAGTGTTATTCAGTGCAGACGAGATCTGGGATTAGGTCTTAGTCTCAAGAAAGGTATGAAGCAAAGCAAAGGTGCAGATGAAGGCTCAAGAGAAATGAGCCATCATCTCACAGAGTGTTACCTGCAAGCCAGGACCAGATCCCACTCCAACTATGAGAAAGACCCCATGGAAAAAACAACCTCAGTAGATGTAAGATGATGTTAAGGAGATCTAGGGAAGCTTTATTATGAGGAACACAAATAATTGGAATAAAATCCGTGAGAAGAGGGTGGCTCTACTTGGGAGGAGGTTCAATTGTACATCTCTGGGAATAGGTTAAATGAGGAATGCAGCAAGCGTGCAGGCAAGTGCTGGAGCAGGATGGACTGGGCAGAAATGCAGGGTCCAGCCCAGGCGCAGCTCAAGGGACCACAAAGAGTTTTGGCAAGCAGACCCTCACCAGGAGCCAAAGGGCAGAGCAAGGAAGCTTCCTTGCAGTCCAATTACCTCGGCGGGAATCTAAAAGATATTCCCATTGCCTGCGAAGCCATGTGCCAAGTCTGGTGTTTGTTTGTGTCTGTGTTTATTTCTCAGAGAGTTTCTTTCCCTGCACCCCAGGGAACTGGCTGGATGCAAGCTTTGGCCTTCTCATGGAATAAGAATTAACTCCTGGATCTTGGCAGCACAGGGTAGAGACTGGCTCCTGCTGAACTGTAGACTGACAAAAGTCTCACAAGCTGCAGGACACTCAAAAAAGCAAATGCTGTGTGCCTCCCATCTGCCTGGACACCCAAAAAACCCAAGGCCATCTCTGTTCTGTGGCATTGTGCTGCACAGAGGGACTTTCAACATTGCCTGGGGACCTGCTGTCCTCTCATTGCAAGCATAACCATTCAAGCCGCTGAGGGTTTGAAGGATTCTTCATTCACAGCTCCTTGTCAAATTTGAAGGTGGACAGGGGAAGTGGCTCAAAAACAAGAGTGAAAGGCACAATACTGGCTCAAATATCAATATAAACCAGTGTTTGCCTAAGCCCAGTTTTTAACTGGCCTTTTGAAGTCCGCAACTAATTAAAACCTTCTGTTAGAAATTTGGTTTGCTTCTCCAATGGACCCTGTTGACTTGCACAAAAAGAGGCTTTGACCCATGCTTTCAGGGGCTTCTTTTGTTTTAAGAGTGAATAATAGTTGAAACACATAGGGACATCAACATTTGGGGTATCTTGGTGAAAAATCCTCTCTCTCTACCCCTGGTTGGGATAAACCAACGTCAGAGCTCAGTGGTTGCAGGGAAATGAGGTGCCAGTCTTGGACTTTCCACATCCGGGCATCACAAATTCCTGACAGTGGTGAATCACATGGAGCACACATGGCACTTACCCAGAGTGACCTTGCTTGGAGCTGGGGAAGTGTGGGTAGAGAGGGGAAAAGTGATGAGAAGGAAAAAACCCAAGTCACAAAGAAAATGGATCAGGAGGCCCCTGTACCTATGCAGGGGACCTCAGCATTGCACATGCCTAGACCACACTGAGTCCAAATACTTGGTGTTGTCTCCCTTTTCTTGTTGCTATCTATCAAGAAGGCAAAGAAAGCAGCTTTAGACACCAGAAAAAGAAATGCTGGAGCAATGGCACAGACAGACTCATTTGGACAGAAACATCAACATCTTCTTGCAAGCAGCAAATGCTGCAGGGAGAAATGGGGCTGTAGAATTGAAACATTGACTGCTCTGGGACTAAACAGGCACCTAAGCAGCCAGGGCCGTTTAGCCAGCTCTGTCTAGTAGCCTAAATCTCATTTTAAAGAGAGGTGGTCTCTGGAAGAACACAAGAACATCTGATTCGTAATCTAATCTTCTAATGACATTCATGGCATATGAACTGTTTTCCATGGAAACCTATCTGCAGAATGATATGCAGGCCAGATGCCTTGATTTAATTAGCCCATATAATATCCTTAGTTATGTTTAAATGTCTGAACCACGCTAACGAGACTGGGTACTTCAAAGCCTGGTGAATCATTTTTCATACCAGAGAGAGGGAACATCAGAAGAGCCAAATTCGCAGCGGCCACTCGCTGCCATCCCATTTGCCAGCACGTTTGCCATTTCCACTGACCTTGGGGAAATGAATGCATCACCAGTTCAGTCATCTCTTCCAAATGGCAGGGTGGTGGTGTTCATATTCCCAATGGACCCCAAAATGGATCCCATGTGGAAGTACATCCAGCCAAGGCTGCCCAGTGAATTCTGTGCTGGTTCAGACTGGAATGATGCACACTTTACCCTGTTCCCGTGGCATTCTAAATGCTCTCTGCTGAAAGGCAAATGCAAACCTGCAGAAGATCAACCAGCATAGAGCTCCATGCAGTGTTACTGAAGTCTGAATGTACCAACACCCTTTAACTGTCCTACTTTTTGTCTGTGGTAGCATAGCTATGGCATTCACACTTACCTGCATCTCATTTCTTTGGGCCACTCTTTGATTCCTGGACACACACACACAGAGTGAAGAGGGACAAGATTCATAGCGTCGGCAGTGGGAACAGTAAATTTCCTACTGTTGTTTACATTGGCACAAGGGGTTTTGCTGATCTCTTTGCATCATTCATACTCTATAATGCATGAAATATTTAGGGTTATCACTAAACCCTAAATTTATGGCCCAAACCCAAAGTTCACTGAACACCCAGCAAGAACAACTCTCTGCAAGAGGGACCAGACACTGTCTCAGGCTACTGAGTTAAAGATAATTCTTAACTTTCAGATTTCACAGATGGCCTTTAGGCTACAATTCTGTTTGAATGATGGGTGATTCAGACAAGACACTGGGTTATTGTGTCATGAAGGCCACAGAGATGCTACAGCAGGCAGGGAATAAAACAGCTGCTTTTGAAAGTGCAGAAATGATAGAACTGTTTAAGTTGCAAATTACCTTAAAGGTCATTGGGTCCAACCATAACACAGCCAAGTCCATCAAGTCCAACATGATCCACCTCCAGACTTGTGGCAGTCACCAGCTAAGGTAAAGAAGTACCTCTGCTTTGATGCTTTGGCTTTAAGAAAGTTGCACTGATGGAGGTTAGCAATTTTAGGAACTGATATTAGTAATGGAGTTAGGGTAATGGGAAACTTCTGCTTTCCTAGGTAGTAATTATAGGAGGCTTTATTGATTGCTTCAATGAAGGCAAGTACTTGAATGCTTTAAACAAACAGAAAGATCCACAACACACTTATAATAAAGCAAGATTGCTTTCCAGCTCAACAAGGAGTATCTGGAGGTGCATGTCCAAGTGCTAGGGTGATGTTGAGATGCACAAAAGATTGCTGTTATAAAAGCACAAAGGCTCAAAGACTGCAGCATCTCAAGACTGAACCTAGGCTTTCCATGGCCCAGCAGCTAAGTCCTATCCAGCACTGCCTGACAATGAAGCAATACTCAGAGATGTCACCAGGCACCAGCACATGACGAAGGCTTTGCTGATACAACCTGCACAACTCTTTATAGCTTCTATCTGTGCAGTGTCCAAGCAACCCCTGGAACTGTGCTTGGTATCTGCTACAGCACCCCATCTTTAACCTCATCCTAGGACAATGCAGAATGAAGCAAAACAGCTATCATTTAAAATAATAATTTCATAGAAACACAGAATTGCTTTGACTGGAAAAGACCGGTGAGATCATCAACCATCAACCTAAAACCAACATGGTCATTAAACCACGTCCCGAAGTGGAAGCTAAACAAATTAATTTGGTGTATGTCCTGAACAAGACCAAGCTGCAGCTACCATTAGTAATTGGAAAATAAAAATTTTAAAAGTTAATTACATATTGCATCTATGGCCTCATGAGCTTTCCACTACAGACAGTGGAACGTGATCAAATATAAGAGAGAACTTCCCAAAGTTGATACTAAATTCTCAGTTGCTGAAGTCTTCCAACGTCAAGACAAAAACTATGTTTTGTGGGAAATGATGCAAAGCATGAATCTATTATTACATTCCAACTGCAAACAAAAGAAGGCTCTAAAAGGCCAGGAGCACCCACAAAACAATCCACCCCACTCCCTGTGCCTCCTCAGTCTTCCGTGCCTCCAGCCAGTACCACAGATCGCAAGGCTGTAAGTGACACCATTATGTGGAGCTCAGAGTGCTCGCTGCTTTTAAAGCAATTTCTTAATTTAACTTCCAATTTATGAAGGCATTTTACCATCCTTCAACTCTCGTTTTCTCTGAGCAAACGCAGACCCTGCTTTGCAAAACGTTAAATAAATGGATGTCGCCAAATTATTAAAATTAAAGGCAAGTGCAGAGTTGGCCAAGCGAATTGTGGCTGGAAACCAGCTTCCAAAATTCCCTTAGCAGCTTTCAGATGATTGTGGAAGGATGCCATGAGAGAAAATGCCGTGTCTGCAAGCATCACCTCACCCTGGTATGTTTGGAAAGCTTATAGGAATCCTATACCATGGGGAGGGACTGTCTACAGGTCGTACATCATCCCGCTACCTTCCAGGGGATGGCCAAAGCCATTAATCAATGACAGTGTCTGTCCTACTCCATCTTGCCCACCTTGACTTTATTTTTCTGACTTCCTAGTGGCAGAAGCATCCTATAAAAATACTTGGAGACGCTTGTTAATTTGATTGGGATGTACATCAGGTTAATTTGTTTAAACTATTATTTATCTTTAATGCCAACACCACCTGCCACTGCTCCCTTCATGCAGAAAGGCATCTGGCAAAGGTTTCCTTGTCCCTTGCAGTAACTTGTGGTGCCTGGGGAATGTGGCTTAGTGGTGGACTTGGTGGAGTTAATGGTTGGACTCTATGTTCTTGAAAGTCTTTTCCAACCTAAATCACTCTATGATTCTATTAACTTACAGCCTCCACGAAACATACATTTGATGGCAAAAGTGAATTTCCAGCGTTTTACCTGTAGCTTTCCACCACTGTGCAGACGCTTGTCTGGCACCATCTGGATTTGGATATTTTAGTACCTTTTTAGGATAAGGGATCGTGGCACACGTGAACTCCTGACCAGGCACACTCAGGATGGCTGATTCTCTGTTGGAAAGCTTCGTTGTGTGTTTTACAAACACCAGATGCTCGATGATGGGAAAATAAAGCATACTTTCCAGTAAACAAAAGCAGATTTTGTCTCTGAAGCATAAACAATGAAAAAAAAAAGAAAGGTTTTAAAAAGTGCAAAGCAGAACAGTACAAATCAGGCCCCTACAAATGCGTCAGGGGGGAAAGTGATGAAAGCAGGGGTAAATGCATGTACCTAGAGACAGGTTAATGAGCTCTGCAGTGCAGATGGGCCATGGACCTCACAGCATTCTGCTGGAGAAACTGGCTGCTTGTGGCTTGGCCAGGTGGATGCTTCGCTGGGTTCAAAACTGGCTGGATGGTTAGACCCAAAGAGTTGTGGTGAATGGAGTTAAATCCAGTCGGCATCCAGTCACAAGTGGTGTTCCCCAGGGCTCAGTACTGGGATCAGTTCTCTTTAACATCTTTATCAATGATCTGGGCGAGAGGGTTGCCTGCACCCGCTGTAAGTTTGCAAATGGCACCAAGTTGGGTATGAGTGTCAATCTGCTTCAGGGCAGTAAGGCTCAGCAGAAGGATCTGAACGGGCTGAATCAATGGACTGACGCCAATGGTATGAGGTTAAATGACACATGCTGGTCCTGCACTTGGGTCACAATAACCCCACACAATGCTACAGGCTTGAGGAAGAGCGGCTGGAAAGCTGCCCAGTGGAAAAGAACCTGGGGGTGTTAATTAGCAGCTGCCTGAATATGAGCCAGAGGTGTGCCCAGGTGGCCGAGAAGGCCAGTGGCATCCTGGCTTGTATCAGAAACAGTGTGGTCAGCAGGACTAGGAAAGTGATCATCCCTCTGTACTTGGCACTTGTGAGGCTGCACCTTGAATACTGCATTCAGTTTTGGGCCTCTCACTCCAAGATCGACATTGAGTTGCTGGAGTGTGTCCAAAGAACGTAAATGAAGCTGGTGAAAGCTCTAGAGTACAAGTCTTATGAGGTGCAGATGAGGGGACTGGGGTGCTTTAGCCTGGAGAAAAGGAGACTCAGGGGAGACCTTCTCACTCTCTACAACCACCTGAAAGGAGGCTGTAGTGAGATGGGGGTCAGTCTCTTCTCCCAAGTAACAAGCAATAGGACAAGAGGAAACAGCCTGAAGTTGCACCTGGGAAGGTTCAGGTTGGATATTAGGACAAATTTCTTTACCAAAAGGGTTGTCAAGCACTAGAACAGGCTTTTTTAGAACAGGCTGCCCCAGGCAAGAGGTGATGTCACCATCCCTGCAGGTATTTAAAAGATGTGTAGGTGTGGTGTCAAGAGGCACAGGTTAGTGGTGTCTGGGCAGTGCTCAGTTAGTGGTTGGACTCAATGATCTTACAGGTCTCTTCCTACCAAAAAGATTTCATGCTGCTAGGATCTGTGATCTTATTTTTCTTCAAGGTTGCACTTTCAGGGGACAGAGAGCCTGAAGGAGATGATAGGGAACAACCACCAAAAAGTTAAACAAGCAGGGGCTTCCCCAGCATTGGCTGGGTGAGAGGAAGTAAGGCATGCTGGAGGAAATGCTTTGAGACTGCCAGAAATGTGCTGCAGACCGAGTTGGTTCTCATAGATCAGAGCAAGTATCCAAGCATCACACAGTGCAAGGCAAAATCTTTTCCTTGCTGCTGCAGGAAAGGGAACCTCACATTAGATCTTAAAACCAATGAGTGTGAGTTACAAGGAAAAAGTTGCAATGCCATTATATAAATTAAGGCCAGACTCACCTACAAGCTCTTTTCCTCAGCCACATGTGAAATACAGTGAGAGATGACCAGAAACCCCAGCCTGCCTACTCCAGAGAGATAATCAAGAGGAGAGGGGTTAATAGCATGAAAAACCATGGCTGGTGTCTATCAGTCCTTCAAACAATTCCATGTTTAGTGTCCTGAGGTTTGCAGCTCTCACACACAGCTCTCTCCCAGTTGGTGAGAAACCTCCTGGTCTTTCTAAGCTGCTGCATAGAGATGCTATCTCTGACCAACCACTCAGCAAGGTTGTGGGCAGCAAGTTGGGATGGTTACTGTGCGTGCCTGGAAGAAGATGCACTGGGAGACAAGAGGGATTCGCTTGTGAGGTAGAAGAATATCAAGGCTGGAACTGTTATAGTTTCAAATTAGGGCATGTTTTGCTTTGGTTTTAATCACCATAATTCAAAAACATTTGATCATTTTCTTCCAATTTAGGAAAAACTCTCTTTTTGCATTTAGAGAAAGTGCTGTCTCCTGCTCAGACAAACATGGCCAAAGAGCAAAGAGCAGGAATCCTAACAAAAAGGGATCGTGCGTTTGATAGTGTCACTATCTGGAGATAGTGACAGAAACTAAACACTCAGGTACCTGGAAAGCTTTTTCTACCTCTTCAGCTGAAAAATGAAATTGTTCAGGTATTACAGATGGAGCCTACACACCTGCTAAGCTCTAGGAAGAACAGAGCAACAGTCAAAAATGCTTACAGGGGGTGTTTCCAATGAAAATTCTGGAAGAAGCCAAGTTATAAGAATCAAAATATTTTAAGAAATTACACCAACTACAGAGTGCTTTCATGCCAGGAAAACTGAGGAGCTGGATTTCCAGAGCTGGGTACAATGAAAGCAGGAGCAAAAGTGAGAGTTCATCCCATTTGGAAGGATCAGGAGGAAAGCCAAGGGCTTTGGGCTGCTTTAAGCAGCAGTGGGTGACAGCAGCCACCTCACACTGCCACAGCACCCTGAGGAAAGGGGATGTCAACACCCCTGAGAGGATGCGTGGGCTTGTCACAGGATCATAGAATGGTTTGGCTTGGAAGGGACCTTTAAATGCCATCCAGTCCAAACCCCCTGCAGTGAGCAGTGACACCTTCAACCACCTCAGGTTGCTCAGAGCCCCATTCAACCTGACCTTGAATGTTTCCAGGAATAAGGCTTCTGGCACCTCTCTGGGCAACCAGAGTTCCAGTGTTTCATCAGCTTCACTGTAAAAAGTATCTTCCTTGTATCTATTCTGTATCTCCCTCTTTTAGTTTAAAACTGCCACCCCTTATCCTGTCACAACTGGCCTGCCTGAAAAGGCTGTCCCCATCTTTGTTACAGGCCCTTTTTAAGTACTGAGGGGCCACATCAATGTCTCCCCAGTGCCTTCTCTCCTCAGGCTGAGCAACCTCAATTTTCTCAGCCTGTCCTCACAGCAGAGCTGTTCCAGCCCACTGGTCATTTTTGTGGCCTGCTCCGGACTCACTCCAACAGGTCCATATATTTCCTGTACTGAGTACTCCAGAGATGCATGCAGTATACTCCAGGTAGGGTCTCACTAGAGTAGAATAAAGGGCAGAATCACCTCCCCTCACCTGCTGGCTGCACTGCTGTGAAGGTAGCCCAGCACACTGGCAGCTCATGTCCAGCTGTCCATCTACCAGTAACCCCATGTCCTTCTTAGCAGGGCTGTTCTCCATCCCATCGCCATCCAGCCTGTACTGATAGTGATTGGAGTGGGCTGGTAGGACTCCTCTGCACTTTCACGATGGCTTACATTTTGATTTGTCTGCCACATCCTTCCTGAAGGAGGTGGCAAGGCAGGACTTGGCAATGGTGCAGGAAACCACTGCGCAGACCCTGTCTGCCTGCCTGCAACCCCCGTGAAGGCAGCACGGTTCTCCGGCCCCCTCCAGCGGCTACAAACCACAGAGTGTCAGCTACAGCCTCTAGGCTTTTGCAAATGCAACTCCTGCTCTTTGCTGCACAGAGCTGTACTCCTCCTTCCCATAGCAAAGCAAATAAATAGGCAGACAGACACATTCTTGCACTGGAATGTCTTTATTCAGCTGTACATGGATTCAGGCCCACCACAGATAACCTCCTACCTCCTCTCAGATCTGATCTTGCTGCTGTGCACTATCATTTTACCCTGAGCAAAACCAAAATACCACTGATAGCACTTCCTGGAGTGGGACTCTTCTCATCTCTACTCAAGTTCTTAACATTGCTTTCTTCACTGGAACAGGACGGACTAAAAAAACGCTGAACCTCAAAGACTGCTTTGGTTTAAAAAGTGCTGTACTTGACTTTGGGTATGGGCAAAAAAGGCCCAAAATCAACCAACCAACAAACCAACAAACAAACCACAAAACAAACAAACCAAAAAAACCCACCAAACACTTCAACCCAACAGATACTGTTTCTGTGCCTTTTGCAAAACTCCCAAAGAGCAGGAAATTGCTTTTGGGTAACAAATACCACCATATCATGCTCTGGAAAACCCCCATAGCAACAAAGACAAGAAGAAAGCCCACATGAAGAAGACTGCTTTGGATCTGCCTTGCTTATGGCAGATCTGGTGTGGTTCTTTAACCATTTTCCAAATCTTATTATTCCATCCCACCCAAGCTTACAAGTAAGGCCATACAACACATACTTCATATATTATGGCCAAATATGACAGGCACCCTTCAATATAGGGGATGCACACTGCAGAAATGTTTAATTTCCCACCTAGGATTTCACAATACTCATATTATTTGAGCATGTCCCATGGAGAACATGGAAAATAATACCTTTACAAAAGAAAACGCTTTGCTACATAGGAGGAAATGGTGAAGTCTGAGTTAAGGCAAAATTAAATGCTGTTTATATATAGTGCCAAAACAAATAATATACAGATATTACTCAGATTTCATATTGGAAGACTGTTGTTTATTGGGTTTTAAAGACAGGGACAGCCAGAGGGTATAGATTTTGGCCCTACAGGACAGGGCACCAAGAAATTTGTATGCAAAAAGAAATTGTATATGAATACAATTAATCTATTCTGAGATTCGTTATTATCTCTCCGCAATTAAAACTCCAGACTTCTAAGCCTGTATATTAAACCATTTCAACTAAGCAAAGCTGTGTTTATGTAGCCTCAGCAATCAATGCCCACAGGGACTTACTCTTTTTGCACTTATGGCTTAATATTATGTGAATTGTCACCCTGAGTTGGACTCCCCCAGTCCCCAAGTCAAAAGAAAGGCCATCCATCTTTAACACCAAGATCTTTCCAGGAGGCACAGTCCCTCAGTTAAAATGGGATTTGGATGGGTATTCAGGTGAAATGTCTCCCGCACTTCAAAGATTTGATTCTGAAAAGGTCCAAGTGATCGATTAATTTCAAGCTTGTTTGCTACTGGCTTGGGAGAACCATCCTTTGACCTGTGGCTTGGGGGCCAAAGATATCCGTGGTGAGGGGAATCCTGTGGACTCAACACCAGGTGAAGACTTACACAGTCCTTCAAGCTTGAGGTCAAAGGAATACATACCCATACACACAAAGGTCAAAGTCCCCACCCCTCGCACGGCTTCAGCTTACCAGGAGGACCTGCAAAGGCATCATATCAGTACTAGGCACTGACTCTGTGGCATGGGAAGAGGGTGCTCCGCACAATTTCATTCACACAGGAGTTACAGTTCTGGGAAACGGCACAGGTGCTAGACTGCTCAGGGTGTCCACTGGGTGACTACCCATATTGCAGGACAGAGTTAGGCAAGAGCACAACAGTCAACAAATCAAATACTTAAGCATCCACAATTAAGACTGTAATAGGTCATATACGGTGGATCAACTATATTCAAGTTACATCAGGCACTGAGTTGAAAACTAAATTCTTCAGATTTCTTTGGACCATTCTCTACTATTCACACCATGGCTGCAGTGTGGACCCAAGTGCAGTCAGCTGTTCCCAGAGGAGTATCTGCCCTCTGTATCCATCCCCGCCACCTTCACCCAAAAGGCACTAGCAGGTGACTGGTTTGAAAAACTGTACAACAAGTGAAAATCAAGGGGGAAGAAGTTGACCCTAAGAAGCTGTTGTGATGGCATTTTGTCAGGACAATCTCCCTGATTTTCTGCCTCTATACACTGGAGCTAGAGGGTAAGCTCAGCTCGTCCTCCTGCAAAACATTATGGCTCCACCAGCAAGGTGACAAGAGGCTTTACTATGTGTTTGCATCTTTCAAGCATGTTAACACTTCTATAAAGCAGGCACACAACTCTCAGGCAACATGCTCATGGGCTGCCCTGGCCTCCAGCATGGTGAAAACCTAAACCATCTGCAAGCCTGGAAAGGAAACAGTGCAAAACTGCTGCCTTCTCACCTTGAAAGCATGCCTACAGCTACATATCCTTGTCATTATATCTCACCTGATCAGGTTTTTGAAAGCATCCTTTGCTTTTGTGTCTGAGCACTGAGCACAACCACCATATTTTACTTTCTTCTCAGCAATGCAAATTTTGCCACTTTACCCTGAAATCAGTGAGCAAAGCAATGTCAGGGGCCAGCTGGACCTTCCAGGCCTGGCCATGGAACAATCAGGGACTGCATTTTCCCTACCCCTCCTCCCTCTCTGAGAGTATCTTGGAAAGGCACGTGTTCTTCAGCAGACAATAAAGCATGCAAGTCAATCATTGCTTTACCAAACTCCACCCTAAACACATCTCACAGTGGGAGGATCAGAAACTAAATAAACTATGATTTTTGCATTCATTTATACCTCTGGGAAAAAAAAAAACCAACCAAACAAACAAACCCATACATTTTGTAACTAGTGCCATGACCTATGGAGCAAGCTTAATGTCAAGACCTATGGGGCAAGTCTGTGGGGCAGCCTTAAGGACCTGCTCCTATTGAGGCAGAGCTGTCAGCCAAAGGCATTCAGAACCAAAATGCAAGGTAGTTTAAACATCTCCACTTCTCTGTTACTGGCAGTGGGTCAAGGGGAAGAGCAACCAGAGCTGATTTCATTCCCAGGAGGGACTGTCTTACTGCCCCTGCCATCCCATGCTTAACTCAGCTATGAACATGTCCCTAGGCACTAACATCATACAATAACTAAACTCCCAACTTGCATGACCATGGGAAGAGCATCTGGCAAAGAAAAACTGTCAAAAAATTCAACTTATAGGGAAGAAAAATAACTCGAATCAGTGAAGTAAAAGTAAGTACCAATTATCACCTGAGTTTTTACCCTGGAGGGATCATCATCTCTGTCCTTCTGAAGCTGCTATTCTGACAATGTTTCCTATACAATATCATTACCTTTAAGGAACAGGCTGACCCTGAGATCCTCATGAAAGCCTACTGGCTCACTGTAGAATGACACTCTTCTGTGAACTTGTGACATGAAGGTAAAAAGCAATGTAGAGGCACTGAAAATCAAAGAAGCCCGGGCTGCTGGATGCAATGCTGCCTTTAAAAGCACATCATCTCCTCACTCTTCAAGGAAAGACAAAAAGTCCCTTCTTCTCCCTTTTCCACAATGCTGGAAAAAGACCTGTTAAGTGGATCTGGGAAGGTTTTCTCTGGTCATACTACCACCATGGGATATGGAATAAAATGTAGGTAGGAACTTCCATGTGAAGTGCACTGTCAGCTACTTTACTGGGCTTTCAGTAACATCACAATTACTGCAGTACTGCATTCAGGCAGTCTGGAAATCAATTTGGTGTCTTTTTCTCCACAGAAACATTCACAGGCATTGCATCAACTATCATCCAGCACAGCAACACAACAGTTTAATTCAGTAACCACCCCCTGCCACTGTCACTCCTGGTCACTTTCAAATACTTAAAACCTCATTTTGCAGTGAACAGAACATTCATTCAGCCATTGCTTTTCCAGTAAGTACTCCAGAAATCTTTAAGGGTTAATGTGCTGGCACATTCTGAGTATCACAGTCCTCATCCCACCACCACTGCAGTGGTGACTGAACCATGGGGAATACACGCAGGTGTACACCCAGGCTGCGCAGTTATCAGTTTCCAGAGGTGAAACTACCTTTTCATCTTCTCATTTGTGTTATGGCAGTGGTCAGGAGACTTGACTCAGTCCCAGGCAGTAGGGAGGAGAGCTGGCCAGCCCCTGCCTTGTCCATTATGGTCTAGAGGGAGAGCCAAGCTGCCACAGCAGATCTGGCACTCTGCAGAAACTACTCAGACAGGATAGGATTACACATTCTGCCACTCTCCCATCTGTGTGATGGGGCCTCTACACAAAGAAAGCCAAGTCAGCAGCTACCTTGCAGCAGGCAGAGACACCAATACAATTTTTCAAGTAACGCACAGCACTGGACAGGAAACTTGATGTATTTCACACCAGGAAAGGACAGGAGAAAATACACCAACTTTTACAGCAGCAACCATGTAGGCCAGGTACTGATGGCAGAAAGAGAATAGCAAGTGTTGTAAAACCGTTGCCAAAGCAAGGAGAGATTCTCTTGTACACTATAGGAGGAGAAAAGACTTCAGTATGAGTGTTTTCTCCCCATCGAAGCGCCACTGAGACCCAAGGTGTGTGTAACACAGATCAGTAACAGAGGTAGTCAGAACAAACAGACATATGCTAACAGCTATGGGATATATTGTATTTGCTCATGTAACAGCCACACACACTGATCAGCCTTGTTGCCCAACCAGTTGCAAACAAGAAATGACCAGTTGGATAATCAGTAGCTTAAGAACAGACACAAACAAATCACTGCACCCTAAATTTGGAGGGAAAAAAATCACAGGGGCAGGAAATTATGTGCACTCCATGAGCATTACAGTTATTTCACTGGGGATGAAGGGTTAGGATTGGCACCTGGCTTTATCAGTGCACTCATGTACCAAATCAAACTGTCCAGAAAGCAGCCAGTTGCCTTTTAACTGTGTTCATGAAGTAAAAATTGTTTAATGGGATCTGGGATTGGAAGAATATGGATCAGATCCAGTCGAGATTTGCCAAGTATTCTTCGTACAGCAATGCGGCAGAGAGACAAGAGGCTCCGGGTGCGGCCTGCAATGAAAAGAAGCAGAGGAAAACTGTTGAGAGAGAGGACAGCAGCATGCAAGTTGTGCTGAGCTCTGGCTGACAGCTGAGGAGAAATTCACCCCTTCCAAACTCTGAGGCTATGCCATGCGCAGCGACATGAAGAAAGTGCAGGAGAGTTGAGTGTGCACAAATCTCCCCTGTGAAGAGGCCAAACCTTTTGGCCAAAGACTTGGAGCAACAACAACTGCCACATGGGCAGTTTGGAAGGGCAAGTGGGAGACTGCATGGGGTTGTGGTCATGGAGCCAGTCCTTCATGAGAGGGTTCATGAGATCACTGCCAAATCCACACCAGGGGAGGCTGTAAGTGGCTTTATACTATCTGGATCATTTTAAAATGATGGGGACTTTATTTTTGCTCTAAACCACCCTCTGGGAAACAACAGCATGAGTAGCCAGCTCAGGCCTTATCCAAACTTTCTTTTTAGGACTTATTTTGAGTTCATGAAGAGCTCTGAGTTCATGGGACCAGAGGATGGCAGTGTCCTTGTTGATTCAGGAACTGGACTTCCAAGGTACCACTCCATTATCCTGCATGCTCTACCTGAAGGGTCCCATTTGCCTCCTAAAACCAGGCTTAATGAAAAACACCTGCTCCAGCTTACATGCATCTCTTCTCAGCAAAACTCCAGACAGGTTTAAAAAGGAGGCAGGTGCAAAGCTGAGTAACTTCATGGTGGGGGGTGGGGGGTTGGGGGTTGTATCCCACATCCTGAATCCCTTTCAAATTTTTCTGGAGTTTCAGAGGGAAACCCCACTTCCGACCCTGGAGCAAAGCCCTGGCCTTCACCAGCTGAGCCTGGGGGTTTTACGAGGTGCTGTCCTTGCTGGAACAAGAGTGTGTACTGTATTGATGTTGCTTTTGTTATAAAAAGAAAGAAACTGCAGGTATATGTAAGCATGTTCAGCTCTAAGGCTCTGGTTTACTTCTTCTGTAACTTAATTGCTAGCCAAAGCATATTACATTCAGAAAAGCCAGCTTTTTCTCCACCCTTTTCCACCACTGTCTGAGCTCTCTCCTGCTACGTCTTGGGTCCCTCCCTGGGCTCCCCCTCAGGCTCATTCAAGAACAGCGTGTGCACATCTGTACAGCTTTGGAGAACTGGATCTCACTGCATATGCCATAACCTGCCTGTGTTCCACAGGCTCAAAGCCCAACCCTGACAAGACCCCACTGCCTAAATTTTGCCTCAGGTGCTGAGGACATGGTTAGGCAACAAAGAAGAGCTGAGTTGGGCTGCTGAGATAGACATCATTGGTAGCTGAAGGACTCAACAGGGAAAACACCACAAAATACAACAAAAGAAAAACAGCTGGAGGCTTATGGAGAAGCCACTAGGTTGAGTCATCAGTGTTGACAGAGCTGGAGGCAGGCAGCAAGCTGGCCACACTGAGGGAGCCACAGAGGAAAGCCCTATAGTTCTCTCCTGCCTGATGTTTGCCTGGCCAGTAACAGCTCTTTGGGAGCCATATTGGGGGTGGAGAAGTCACAAATGCTTAAGAGCATGTTAAACCTCAGTTATTCTTTTGTGTGTGTATGAATTACTTTACACTTTAAAATTATGTATAAGCTGTTTACACAATCTTTTTGCACTTGGCTGAAAGCACTTAAACAGACTCAAGAGAGGATGTCAATGCCCATCCTACCACCTTAAAAGCTCTTAACTACCAAATAAACTCTCCAGAGAGTTCTCCTGAATCCAGAGCTAGATAAAACCCATGCCACCTCAGTAAGTCAAGTCCACTTACCTCTTGCTTCTTTGAACACCTGCAGAGCCTCAGGGTTGACTTTGACCCTTCCCGTGGATTCAGCTCCCAAGGCTTCCATTTTTACCAGGTTCAGATTGGCTCCAAAGTCAATCAAGAGATGGACAAATGCTGCTTCACAGCCATGCCGCAGGACAGCATCCATCACACACACTGGGGAGCCTCGAGAGAAGCCTTGGATGTTGATGGGGCCACAGCAGTTAAAATCCGGGTTGGCTCCAGCCTGGAGCAGCAGCCGGAAGCACTGGAGGTTGTGGTAGGCAGCGCTGATGTACAGAGGGCAGACCACCAGCGTGGTGAGGGGCCGCAGGGAGTGGCTGGGAGCCCGAGAAGGAAGGTGGTGATTCACATCCACATCTGCACCATACCTGTGTGAGGAAGAGAGAAGAGTGGAGGTCTGGGAAGAAGAGCAATGGAACTACAACTGCATCCCAGGGTGACAAATGTCAGGGGATGAGGGTGAAGGACACCCAGATGGTGAGTACCCTGCCTGCCTTCAGTACCTCCATGGTTCCCCAGCCAAGGACTGCCCATACCTACCCTCGCTTGGGCCTGGTAGGGCTTATGAGTGGGCATGTATCCATCAGTCTTCAAGAAGCAAAGCTTGGCCTTCAGAGAGAGGAGAAGCAGCTAAGGAATATCCTTCCTGCCCTTCTGATGAATGTACCAAGCACAGTCTTGGCACATGGGATGGCTCAGCCCCAAGCCAACATCACGTAATGCTGGATGTAATGAGCTGGCTGGGGAATGGAGATGATTCCAAACAATTCAGTGAAATAACTTCACTACCAGGATAAAAATGGGCCAAAAAGCAACACAGGCAATCACAAACAGCAGCAAAATGGAAACGGAAACCTGCACTCAGTAGTGACACATATATGACAAAATCCTGCTCCCGGAGGAGCTGGGCTGGTTGAAATCCCACCAGAGAGTCAAAAAGAGGCCATTCAGCTCAGCTGAAGGGGTGTACCTGCCAACTCTGAGCACCCAGGAAACTGGAAAAATGCAAAATCATTGTGTGAGACCTTCCACTCTCCCCATCCATCCTACACAGCTCCATTCACAAGTCATATATTACACCAGATACTGCACCAGAGGTTAAAATTCACTGACTCAGGACACTGAAGGGGACAGCTCCACAAGCTGCAGCAACAAACTTCTCAAGCCTTTTGCAACTGTCTCCTGCCTCACCCTGCCCCACAGAGAAACCTGTAGCTCAAATCTTTGCTATATGGTGCCATGTTATCCTAACTGCTCCATAAACATTGCAGCCAGAGCAAAGCAGGTTCAGGCTTGCAGTGGCACAGAAAAGATATGCCAGCAGGCTGAAGCCCTGTTTAGTGGGCATCAGCATCATCACAAAACAGAAGCAGTGCCTGCAGTTCATTTTGATAAGTACAGATGGTATTAAGAATAGACTAGACTAGACTAGACTAGACTAGAACAGAACAGAACAGAACAGAACAGAACAGAATAGAATAGAATAGAATAGAATAGAATAGAATAGAATAGAATAGAATAGAATAGAATTAACCAGGTTGGAAGAGACCTTCAAGATCATCGTGTCCAACCCATCATCCAACACCATCTAATCAACTAAACCATGGCACCAAGCACATCATCCAGTCTCCCCCTAAACACATACAATGACGGTGACTCCACCACCTTCCCAGGCAGCCCATTCCAATGGCCAATCACTCTCTCTATGAAGAATTTCTTCGTAACATCCAGTCTAAACCTCCCCTGGTGCAGCTTGAGACTGTGTCCTCTTGTTCTGGTGCTGGTTGCCTGGGAGAAGAGCCCAACCCCCACCTGGCTACAACCTCCCTCCAGGGAGTTGCAGACAGCAATAAGGTCTCCCCTGAGCCTCCTCTTCTCCAGGCTAAGCAACCCCAGCTCCCTCAGCCTCTCCTCATAGGGCTTGTGCTCCAAACCCCTCACCAGCTTTGTTGCCCTTCTCTGGACACCTTCCTGCAACTCAACATCTTTCCTAAACTGAGGGGCCCAGAACCCAACACAGGACTCAAGGTGTGGCCTAACCAGTGCAGAGTACAGGGGCAGAATGACCTCCCTGCTCCTGCTGGCCACACTGTTCCTGATACAGGCCAGGATGCCATTGGCTTTCTTGGCCACCTGGGCACACTGCTGGCTCATGTTCAGCCATCTGTCAACCAGTATGCCCAGGTCCCTCTCTGCCTGGCTGCTCTCCAGTCACTCTGACCCCAGCCTGTAGCACTGCATGGGGTTGCTGTGGCCAGTCTGTAGAACCCGGCACTTGGATGTGTTAAATCTCATGCCCTTGGACTCTGCCCATCTGTCCAGTTGTGAATGAGCAGAAAACAGGGCTTATTTGGGGGATTTTTGTTTTTTTCCTAGGGAACGAAGATTCCAGCCAAATAAATGGGAACAAAAAGACCAAGTACTGCTCTCTGAAAAAGCATAAAACATGAAAAATGGCAATGCTGTAGAAAGAAGAGATGGTAGAAATAAGGATTTATTTTCCCCAAGCTGGGTCACACCCAAGCAGTGGGGATACTAACTCCATCTACTTCACACACAGCTTGGATGGGAAGAAGGACAAAGACAATAAAATCCCCTAATGCTTGATCCCCCTGCAGATCAAGAAAAGCCCTGTCCCTTCTTCCCACAGAGGGATAAAATGTTCCATCACCTGCCAGTCCTCCTCCCAAAACTGCAAGAGAACCAGATTTTTCTGTCTTCTTATTTATTTCTGCCTTCCTCATATTCCATTCTACAGTTAACAAAACAAATAAAGAAACCACCTGGGGACAGGTCCTGCTTCAAGGCAAGCACAGTTCTCACTGAACCCTGTAGGGGCTGGTCCCTACCCAGCAAATACTTCAAAGAATGCTTCCATTCTGAGAACAAGAACATCCTCATTTAAATCAAGCACATACAGAAAAAGGGATGAGGGTCTAAGAGCTGCAAATGGCCTGCAGCACATTTTTATCCCAATGTGCAACATCTCCCAAGCATGGACATTTTGGCTGAGATCTAAGGAGACTGGCAGGGTGGAAGAATGCAGGAAAAGGACACAGACAGGCAGTAATAACAGTGCCAAGTACAACCTGGTCCTAGCACCAGCTTACAGGACTGAGATTTGCTTCCCAGTTCAGGCAGCTGGCCCAGGGACCACTGCATTCTAAGGGGACATTCCCACCTTTCGGGGATTTCCACAGCACTTTGCTGAATCTGCATCGCTTCACCTATGCTGAAGCACAGAGGGCTAAATAAGGTGTCTGCTCTCCACATATGCTCCCTGGAGAAAATCCTCTTAAAATCAGACTACAAGAGCATTTGGACTAGGTAATCTTTCAAGGCCCCTTCCAATCCCTAATACTCTGTGATCTGCATAGAGTCATCTGTGTTGCTGTGACACTTTCATAGGGCTGTTGTAGCGTCACTGCCTATGGCCATGGTCCTTACTAGACAGCAGGTGTCCCTTCATTTCAGATCCCTTCTTTTTCTATTATTGTCATCAAAATTCTCAATGGAAACAGCCAGTTCCAAGTAAAATACAAAATTCCGCTTTTATCACAGCTAGGCATGCTTCTGAGGCATCTGGGTGATGTCTCAGGTCTCTTCCTCACTGTCTTAGTGTGGCAAAAGGATCCTCTCATCCTTAATGCACTGGCTCTGCCCTCATTTAAAGTGCAACACAACAGCCTGATCCCATCGCAGCATGACCACATCACAAGCTACGAGGAAAGTCATCTCTGCCCTGGCAGTATAACCATCAACATTTCCACCAACTGTCTTATCAAATGGATCACCATTCCACAGCTCTGTGTGCATTTACTATTAATGCATACAGTTTCACCTACTGCTTGGTTAGCTGGCTCAGCAACTGCAGTCATGTACAGGAATCCTCACTTTGCTACCATATGATTAAAATATAAATGAACCAGGTGATGGGGTTAGACACCTGCAGCAAGACTGGCTGTGTTGAGCTTTTTCTTCAGAACACTGAGGCTGTCTTGAGCTGAATATGCCAAAATATTTCCTTGTATCTCAGTAAAAGTGTCTTCCTCACTGCATTGTCCCTGCCAAATCCTTTAGATCAACATTCGAAAAATCTGAGTGAGCTTTGTAATGTAAAACTGCATTTTAAAGTAAGCAACTCTGAATAGATCTGTGAAATCTGTGCTCCAAGATATTTGAAAAAGTGGGCAATCTGACAATTTGGTATTAGTTTAGCAGCCTTGAGAGAGACATTGTCTAATAAAAAGATATTGGACAAACTCCAGTTAATTTTTAATCCTGAAAGTTTTCCAAAATCTTGCTTTTAATATTGTTGGCAAAGTATCCTGAGGAGTAGACACATAAATCAATGCATCAGCTCTCCATGTGCTGCTGAAATACCATTTGCTACATTTCACCCTGCCTTAGGGGACATATCAGAGCAGATTCTCGGGAACACACCGTGTGAGCTGAATCCTGCACTGCCAAGCACGTGGTGATGGGGACATCCTCCTCTCAGCTGGCTGAGAAAGGAACAAGCAGAAGGGACCATCTACCTTTCCTTCTAGATGCCAGCTTCCTTAAAGCTACACTTGTATGAAAATTAACTTTCCCACAAGCAAAAAGCAGAGGAGAAAACCCCAAGCACTTTGAAATCACAGTATCACAAAGGTTGGAAGAGACCTCAAAGATCGAGTCCAACCTGTCACCACAGACCTCATGACTAAACCATGGCACCAAGTGCCACGTCCAATCCCCTCTTGAACACCTCCAGGGATGGTGACTCCACCTCCTCCCTGGGCAGCCCATTCCAATGGCTAACAACACTCTCAGTGAAGAACTTTCTCCTCACCTCGAGCCTAAACTTCCCCTGGTGCAGCTTGAGTCTGTGTCCTCTTGTTCTGGTGCTGGTTGCCTGGGAGAAGAGACCAACCCCTTGTCATAATCTTATAGCTTTTGCAGTCATTGAAGGGATTCCTTGCACAATGTTTCCGTGTGGATCTAAATACCTTCTGCTATTTCTGTGACCTTTATTTTCCCCTTCTGAACCCTCATTATTTTGCATCGATGGCCCACATGGCTCCTTATACAAAAAACTTCCAATCAGAACAAAGGAAATATCACAGCATGCCACAGAGGAAGAAACTCAAGTCCACACAGCCTACTGATAGACCTTGAGCTCAGTCACTGCTGACGCTGCAGAGGAGCTTTCCCAAGGTCACCAGTCACCCACCACAGGTTACTCTTCATCACCTCAGTGATGGCCAAGACTCTCTGCCCCACAGGGGCCACCCCTTTGAGAGAGCTGGGCATCAAGTGTTTGCCAAAGGGAGATCGAATCAGATGCCATGGAGGGCATCCCAGTGATAGGCAAACACCCAGTAGCCATGAGCAGCCCAGTGTTGTAACAAGCATCTTCTCCAAAGGGCAGAGAAAGATCAGAGCAGCAGAACTAAGCAAAGGAGAAATGTGTTTCCAAACCATTTTTGGTTTGCTGGAGGATCCACATCACACAAACTCAGCCAGGGTTCATGGAGCTGGCAGTCAGAATGGAGGAAGGTGTAGGGGGATACTTTGTAAGACTTGGCTCTGACTAAGTGGATGGTGGGCTCAGAAACAGACACCCTTCCTTGAGATTTGTCTTAGGAGAAGGCACACAGCAGGGCAGAAACCTGTTGCCAGGGACAAGCAATGGGGAAGATAAGGGTGTCCCTTTGGCACTTCTCCATCCTCTCTCCTGCTCATCTCTTGGCCAGCTACACCGAGCCTGTGGTGGTACAGGGCATGAGAGGAGGGAACAGATACTCTGAGCCCCATAGGGGAAAAGATCCCAAGAGATGACAAGAGGGAGGTAGAGGCATCCCTCTCCCCACCAGGACCATCTCCAGCCTGCACCCAAGCTCTCACCTGATGAGCTCCTGAAGGATGTCTGCCCGGCCCACACGAGCCGCATGGTAGACAGGAGTGCTGCGGTGGTGCCGGCTGCCGTTGGGGTCAGCCCCAGCTTCCAGAAGAATCTTGGCACACTCGAGGTGCCCGTTGACTACGGCCACATAGAGGGCGGTCTGCCCCTTCACATCCACCAGGTCGATTTCAGCCCCTTTGCGAAGGAGGAAGTCGACACAGGGGCCGTGGCCGGCGGTGGCAGCAATGCGCAGCGGCGTGCAGGGCAGCCAGCCACAGCACCACACTGACTTCTCGTTGATCCGGCTGGCATTGGGGGAGAAAAGCGTTGGGTCAGAGAAGTCCTCCCACTGCCTTGCATCACCCCACATCTCCCAGCCCCCAGTGAAGATGCTGGGAGAGCCCAAACTGCTCCCTTGAAGATTTTCCTCCCCACTGTTGCTCTTCATAGCAGCCCTGAAAAGCTCTTGCCAATATCCTGACCAGGCACAGGTAGCCAGAGACTATGGCACGTACCAGAGCAGTGCCTGGAAGATGAGCTTTACAGCAGGTTTACTGCATGGATGCACAGTAAGGGACAAGCCCTGCTTCAAGGCACAGGAAAATAAAATATTCCCTCCTCTTTTTTTACAGAGAGATGTCTCAAATCAGCAGTGACTGAGCTGGTGACCCCAACCATTTAACTCAAGTTCCTCCAAAGTGGGCAGAAAGTTGTGAAAAGTAGGAGGAAAACAGTGAGATGACATAGAAGGAGGACCATGTATGGTAATGCAGGCACACTGCTGACAACACCCAGACCCACCCCAGGAGCCATGGGATGACGTTAACGCAAGTCCAGGGAAACTCAGCCCTGCCAGCAAGGAGCAAGCTTTGGGAGGTGCAGCCATCCTGCACTGAATGACATAAGTAGGCCATTAGCAGCCTCATTGGACAGCTGTACTGGCATAAAAGCTCTTTCCAGTTTATTGAAAGAGATGACTCTAGCTGGCAGCTGCTTAGATCCCATCTGAAATAACCTGTATTAGCTGTCATGCTCATCTAGATCTCAGGTTAGTCCTGCAGATCTCATAACAACCAGACTTCACTCCCAAATTCTCTGTAAATCACGGTGGGTACCATTTTAGCAGGAATACACAGAGGGGAAGGGATTTCTTTAAGGCAAACATAGGCTAGCAAAAGTGCTCTTTAGCCAGCACAGCAGTGGATTTGCTCTTCTGGCTCACTCCATGCAGGTCCATGTAACCAGTGCAGGACAAAGCAGCTTTTGCACAATGCATTTATAGAGTTTGCTAGCAGAGCAACGATGCAAGGGATTTTTTTTCAACTGTGTTTTTGGGAAAAGGAGTAGAATAAATCCCACAACAAGCCCTCAGCTGTCAAGACTTATGATAAAGTGCTCCCTTTAACATTGCGGGTTTGGGGATCTCTACTCTGTACCTGCCCTCAAATTCAAAGAAGCCACTTTTCTGCTCACTCCACCACCTGTTTGCTGGTGCTGTGGGTCCAGCCCTCCTCCTCCTCCTGCCAAATTTTGCTTTTTCCTGCAAGGAAGGATGCCACAAGGTTCTCATGGAATGGGACAAAAAGAAGGCAAACATCTCAGGCAAAGAATCCAAAGAGGCCTAGGTACCCAGGTGGCAAAAAGAGAGGATGGACCATTCTCATTTTTGCTGAAAGGACACTTTTTTGAGGTTGGGAAACATTCTGCACTCTAAGCAGTTTTTTCCATGGTTCAGGAAAATTAATTATCTATCCCCACTTCACACAGGGCAGATTCTGTAACATTGGGTGTTTCAGGTTTATATTCGATTGCAATCCTTTCTGTGTGTTTTCCCCATTATACATAGGCTCCTATTTTCATGATACTGCATTTCTACCCAGATCTGAAAAAGAGGTTGTGTGTGTCTGCCACATACTCACAAACAGGCTTGAGATTTGCCTCCTGGGAGTCTACGGAGGGTATGATTTCAGGGGCAAGTGGAGCATCCACCCACCCTGACACCTCTCCTGTAAAAGGAGAGTGAGATGGGGATCTCCATCCAAAAGAAGGTGGCTGTAGAAAGATTGGTGTAGGGTGAGCAGCCCCAGGGAGTCATTTTCCCAAAATCTTTTCAGTGGGGACATCGCACCCTTGTCCCTGTGAGGGTCTCTAAAGGCAGCAGGAGTGGGTCCTCTCATTCTTGTCTATGTAAATGTCTCCAAAGGCAGCGCTGGGGGTGTGGACAGGATGGGGTGTAAGAAACCCCCTCACTTTTGGAAGCTCTGCTCACCTTTGGAAGCTCTCATCTTGCAGCAAGTTCTTGAGGGTGGGCAGGTCCCCCACATAGGCCGCGTCGTGCAGCCGGGTGTCCTCGCAGTGCTCGATGGGGTGGTCGCAAAACTGCTCCCGCAGCCATTCCTTCAGGTTACGACCTGCGCTGGAAAGAAAGGGGCGGAGGGGGAGCCGGGCTGAGCCCTGGCTAGAGGCTGCCCCTGGCAGCAAAGGGACCTGTCCTGTCCTGTCCCGTCCCGAAAGGAGCCCCTGGGATGGCGGCGGACCCGTAGCGGGCAGCTCCCCTCCGCCCTACGTTACCTGCCTGCCCGCCTGAGACAGCGGGCGGATCCCCGCCGCCCGGGGGCCGCCCTCCGCCATCTCGCAGCGCCGGGCCGGCTCGGCCTCCCCTCCCCGCCGTCAGCGCTCTCCGGCTGCCGCCGCCGCCGCGTCCCTCCCCAGGCCGGCCTGATTGGTGCCTGGCGGTCCGGCGGCTTCCTGCCTCCGCGTTAAGGTGGTTTTCCCCGGCGGGAGGACGGTGGTTCGGCTCCGCTCCGGCAGCGCGAAGTAAGGCCGGAGCCATTCCTCCTTCAGAGCCGCCCCGCCGCGGCACCTCAGCGGGAGGGAAGCCGAGGCTGCCCAGCACGGCTCTCCTGCTCCCGTCCTCAGGGCCCCGAGCCGGGGGCCTTAGCGCGGCAGAGAACAGGCGCTGGTACGGGGACCTGAGGCTCTGTCTTCAAGCAACGACTTGAAATGGGTAATAATTTACAGTGCTGTTCCCGCTCCCCGGAGCAGCCACACGGCCACCACTTGCACTGCTGCGGGAAGGATACAGGATCGCAGAACGGTGGGGTTTGGAAGGGACCTCCAGAGGTCGAGTCCAACCCCCCTGCTTTAGCAGGGCCACTTAAAGCAGGTTGGCGAGGATTACGTCCAGGCAGGTTTTGAATCTGGAGCCTCCAGAAAAGACGCCATAACCTCGCTGGGCAGCCTGTTGCAGCCCGGCCGCCCTCCCAGGAAAGTCTTTGCTATTCACATGGAAAGTCCAGTGTCCTGTTTGTCCTCTTTGTCTGTTGTGCAATAACTGGGCAACACTGAAAAAAGTTTTCCCCATCCAATTGGCATCTGCCCTTTAGATGTTTGTAAGCATCGCTAAGATCCCCTCTCAGTCTTTTCCAGGGTAAACAGCCCCAGGTCTCAGCCTTTCCCTCATCACCTTCACAGCCCTCCGCTGGACTCTCTTCAGTAGTTTCCTGTCCCTTTCGAACTGGGGAAACCAGAAATTAACACAATACTCCAGGTGAGGCCTCACTAGGGCAGAGTAGAGGGGCAGGAGACCCTCCCTCCGCCTGTTGGCTGTGCTTAATGCCCCCCCTGGAGACCATTTGCTTTCTTCGCCACAAGGGCTCATTGCTGGCTAATGGTGAATTTGTCCACCAGGTCTCCCAGGTCCTTCTCCACACTGAGAAAGACCAACACCTAAGAAAGTGTTTGGTATAGTGGTCAGCGTGTCTTTTCTTAGGCTTCTTAGGATGGAACACCTCTCCTTTGACAACAGCCTGAGAGAGTTCAGTGTGGAGAAGGAAAGTTTAGGGATACCTTATTGCAGCCTTTTAGCACTTAAAGGGGGCCTACAAGAAAGAAGGGGAGAATCTTTTTAGTAGGATCTGTTGCGACAGGATAAGAGGTGATGGTTTTAAACTGAAAGAGGGAAGAGCTAGACTAGATAGAAGGATGACATTTTTTATTATGAGGGTGGTGAAACACTGGCACTGTTTGCCCAGAGAGGTGGTAGAAACATGTAGGGTCAGGTTACATGGGGTCTGAGCAACCTGGTTTAATTGAAAATGTGCCTTCTTACTACTGGGGCCTTGGACTAGATGACCTTTAAACATCCCTTCCAACTGAAAACATTGTATGATTCTATATTCTCCTGTTTTCCTCAACAGCACAGCTCTCATGGCCCTTTGTAAGGGTGCCACAAGCCTGAGGGAGAAAACAGGCCATGTCAGAATGGACAGACCTGCAGTGAGCTGGGAGCTAGCAAAACAGCAAGGTAGTAATGAAACAGCCAGGCCTGTGGGGACTGAATGAAAAGCTGCTGCTTTGATTAAACCTCACCAAGCAGCCTCAAGTGCAACACCTAAAGCTCAAACTAATACACACCCTCAGAAAGGTACAGAGGGCTTGTTAAGCACCTTCAGGGAGTGCAAAAGAAGGAGAAAGTATACAGAAAGATGCACTCATAAAAAGTCTGCAAAGGAAACAACACACGCTGAACCCAACCTCCTCCCAGGGTGATGCTCACAGACAAGTTGCTGTAGCAGCCCATCATGTTGGTACCCTGGCACAGAGCCACTTTCCAAGTGTTTGAAACATACCTTTTGCTTCTGAGAACACATTTTTTGAGTCTCCAGTGCCAGAGAGGAATAGTGGTAATCCATCTAACTTTGCTGCAGTTCCACTTCTGCTGCTCCATGGCAGGGTAGCAGCCCATGGATGCCAGACTCTAGCTGGAAACAGGATTTCCTGTAAATACTATTATTTGGGCAGTCTGGAGGAGAGAGAGACAATCTGCAAATTAAACCTGTTTGTCTTGCTTGGTGGAAGATCAAACAGGGAAAGGAATCAATGTGATTTTTCAGAAGCCATTTGTGCTGGCTAGTACTACCACCTTCCTCTGCCTGCAGTCCTTATGCAGCTGAGGCAGACCTGGGCCCAAGAAATGTCCACTGGAATGAATTGGCTGCTGGTCTGGAAACCTGACTCAGTGTCCATTTGGCCTTCCTTGAGTCAAAAGGACAAGATTTGGAAACCAAACAGAACTAGGGGGAGCTCCATCTTTCAGCTTGGCCCATACTCCCCCATGTTTGTGTAAAGCTTTCTAGGATTAGGATGGGCTCAGGGCTTTCTGAGATGGGTTTTTCTACCCACCTCCCATCCTTAAGGAAATGCCTTTGCTGAGTGTGCAAGCATCTCATTCCTTGACACAATGGAGCAGATCCACCACCCTTCAATGGGCTCCTCTGCGAGCAGCATACTCCTTCCTTGGTTTCTAATACCAATCTACATCTGTATCCAGCTAGAGGCTCTGCATGACCCCCTCTGTATCTACTCACAGGCAGGGAAGCATCCATGTACATCTCAGTTCCCCACTGATGTGGCTGGAGGTAGCACAAGACAGACCAGAGCTGCTTGCTAGCTGTTGTATCGTCTGCAGCCTTTACAGATTTAATGGGACTAGATTTAATGAGCTCCTCCAGCTGCAAAGCATCCTGTTGGACTGTTGGCCAGCAATGATGTCTCATCCAGAGGAAAAAGGCATGTTAGTCCATGAGCTTTCGTACACATGGCCCCTGACCAAAAGCCATAATGCCTGTGTGCACAAGGGGATAGTTAGTGCAAGGGACAAAAACCTTTGTACTTTAGTCCCTTTCCAGCAAGAACACAATGCCAGTTTTCAAAGCTCTTAGGAACAGGCTGCTCCTGCTCAGCACAATTTTTCTTTAAAATAGATTTGTTTACTCTGTGTTATTCAGAGCTGACTCTTCTCCCATGAGTAAAGTGTAGATAGGCAAGAAAGCAGAGCAGAGAACGCAGCAGTGTTTATTTGGAATATGGTGATTGTCCCCGTGGACAAAGCAGAGCCCCAGAGTGGAACAAAGTGATGGGTAAACAGGGCAGACAAAGCTATTCCAACTAGCAATTGAGCTGCTTGTGATTAAAAGTTCTTCTTGCACAAAATGCCTTCATTTCTTCTCTTATCCACATATTTATCTGTATTTATGTGCTTACAGACATGCTGCAATGAAATGCAGAAAGTTTTTATGTACCATATCCTGTAATACTTTCTAGCAGAAGTTGATCTCCTGAACCAACCTTTTTTCTTCTTCTGTTTTTTGTTTGTTTATTTGTTTTCTTTAAATGCACATAAAAACTAACCATCCTAAGTTGACCTAGTGAGTTCTTGTACAGGAGTAGTGGAAAGGGAGTGACTGCAATTACTGAGTTAACCTTGGAGGTAGCCAGCACTGGGAATCCGTAGATGTTTAAGAGAAATACCATAGAGAAATACACTGTGATGCAAATCTGTTTCACTCTAATAGAGTGTAATGGGAGCAAGTAAATTTACAAGCAGGTTAACATTTGGCCAAGGCCTTGGAAATGCCTATTCCATGTCTGGAGAAATAATTTTATGTCCAGCATACCTGACTGTTCTCATCAAATGTATCCCTTCCAAGCTGGAGGCATAGCCTGTGGGCAGCCCTGGCTGCTGTTCCAGCCTGTCCCAGCAGTCTCCAACAAGGAGTCCTTGTGAGGTTCCTTTCATCCCAAATTATTCCATAATCATAATAACAATCAGCCAATATTTCCTGTAACTGCAACAGTACTGAAGTCCATGGACTTATTTTAAAGATTGCAAAAGGCAGTTGCTGCTTGTTTGAGGTACACCAGGCAGATTCTCCACCAGCACAAGACAGCCAGTGGAACAAGGATCTGCTGGCTTGGACCACATTATTTCTAGAAACTTGCCCTGTCCAGTCCAGGCCCACTACCAGAAGGGACAAGCATCCAGGGCAGGTGAGCTCACTTGGCCCCCCTTCCCTCCATGGCCAGCAGTACATTACCTGTGGGTGGCCTTTGGGACTGCTGCACTGAGTCCTCCCTGCTTGAAAGCATATCCACCCAGCAACTGGGGGCTGTGACTTTCTCAGGGAGAGATTCCAGTATTTAAAAATAGCCAGTAGCCAACACAGCCAGTGCAGTGACTTGCTTGGTAAGCAAGACCTTTTCTCCAGCTTCTAACACTGAAGCAACAGAGAAGAGAGGGAGAAGGAGATGAGAAAACTCTAATTCTCCAGAGGAGCTCTCAGCCATGGGCAGCTACCTCAACCACTCCACCACATTCAATAACATTTCCCACTGCCTCTCCTGAGCAGACATCTAGCCACTTGCCATCCTCTGAGCCATGTGCCTCATTCTCCAAGTGAAATAGGGAGTTTGCTCTTCCTGGCCCCATGCCCCTCCTGAAAACAGGATGCTGGATCCCCATCCATCACTGCTCAGATAAGAAAGGAGCCCATCTCTTAGGGTACCACTAGAGGGAACTTTCCTTTGGAACCTGGGCATGTGTCCTCCAAGCTTGTCCTCTCACACAGCCCACATTCCCATGTCCCTTGACACCCTAAAGTCCCCATACCCTAAAGTTGGTCTCTCTTCTGTAGCCTCTCTGAGCAGCATGCATAGGTTGTGGACATACGAAGAGCTGTGGCTTAAGCCTTCTTTCTGCCCTTTGTCATTGGGATTATTGCAAACAAGTGTTTCCAGTTTCAGGACTCTCTGTGGACCTCTGTGTCATCTGAACATGGTGGAGAAGAAGCAAGGGGGCAGGGGTGAACTCCTATTAACCCACAGCTTTTAATTCCTGGAGTTAAGCCAGTGACTGCGTATAGTGCCAGCCTGAGCAGAGAAATGCACCTCTTTATTTTGCCTTTCTGGATTAACAAAAGCATCTTGGGAGTCTTGCAACCAGGCTGAGCACTCACTTCTGTGACTGAAAAGGACAGTTTCTTATACCTGGTGCTATAAATAGTGGTTAGCCCCACCACTACGACCTCCAGTGCCCTTTCCAGAGATGCCACCATTTAAGTCCGCCAAGGTTCTTCCCAGACCTGCCAAGCAGCTGAAGAAAATTGCATTAGGAAATGCAAAGGAAAAAGGAAAATAAAAGGGAAAAAAAAAGAAAAGAAAAAAAAAAAAAAGGCAAAAATAAAAATAAAAATAAAAAAAAAAAGGGGGGGGAGAAAATAAGAAAGAACAAAATGGAAAGAAGAGGGAAAAAAAGAGAGAGAAAAAAAAAAAGCTATAACCATAACTGTAATTCACACTTAGCTCAGTCTATAAAACTCCCTTCCTGGATCTAAGCCAACAGCTTGAATTTTTAGTGAACTCTAAAGTTAAGTTGCCCTGGTGATAAATGCATTTCTGGGGAAAGGTGGGGAGGAATTCTTTGTCCCCCGTTTTTAGTACGGATCAGCATTTTTCTGCAGAATTCATATAGCTTCTGAAACAGACATGAAGATGTACATTAGAAAGAGGCTGCAAAGGAAAGCAGGAATGAGAGATGGGAGAACTTAATTCCAGCATCCAGGGTGGTAATTAGCACTGGGGCTGTAATCACAAAGATGACAACATGGAGGTTTCTTTGACTCCATTAAGTTAATTACGCTGCAAATGTGCCTTGACATGCCTAAATATGACTGTCTTGGGGGGAAAGAGGTAGGGCTGATACATCAGCTAGCTATGTATTTGACCTTGCATCAGGTGTCCAGGTCTTTGCTCTTTCAATCCTTGCCATCAGAAAGTGGAGAACATGGAGTGGAGGATACTGTCACACCAAAGAAAGGCAGAGACTAGAAAATCCCAGCTGTCATCTTCAGCGTGGCACAGAATGAGACAGTGAAAAACAGGAGCCCTGCTGCTCCAAAGGAACTGACAGAATAAGTCCTGCAAGTAAGGAAAGAGGGTTAGAACTGATAACGAATCACCAGGATAAAATGGATCCAAGCTAGAGGAGGGTAGATTTAGATTAGACATTAAAAAGAAGTTCTTCCCCATGAGGGTGGTGAGGCACTGAAACAGGTTGCCCATGGAGGTGGCGGAGGCCCCATCCCTGGATGCTCTTAAGGCCAGGCTGGATGTGGCTCTGAGCAACCTGATCTAGTGTGAGGTGTCTCTGCCCATGGCAGGGGGTTGGAACTAGATGATCCTTGAGGTCCCTTCCAACCCTGACAATTCTGCGATAAATCAGTAGCCTGGTTGTGACTTCTGTCAGATCATGAATCAAATATCTCAGCTGCATGGGGTATGCCAACCCCCGCAGGGTCCTGAAGGAAAATTCGCACTGGCTTCACCACACAATGACACTGTTAAGGAAAAATAGTTTAAAAAAAAAAAAAAAAAAAAAAAAAAAAAAAAAAGTAAATATATTGTGTTTCATGTTGGTTGTACCCAGAGAAGTGTGGGTCACACTGCATCTCTGAGACTTGGATGCTGGCTGTTCAGTGCTTTTAGCCTTGACCAAAGGATGTCTGTTTATAAGGAGTGAGGATGATCATTGCTCTACATGCCCCTTTTATTTTTCACAGTAAAATGATTGGACCATCTAAGTGAGAGCAGGATTTCAAGGAATTTTTTTCCTCATTCTTTTCCTAGCATTTACTTTTGTTAAGGCCACAAAAGACTCCAGCTCTAGAAATTCTTTTTCAGTAGCCCCGTACTGTCCTGTGGGAGCTCCTCAGGAGAGCATATCTCAAAGCACAAAGGACGCAAGAAAAGGCTTACATCAGTAAAGTCTCTCAGGCATGCCCAACATGTGAGAGAGGATGCAGCCCATGCCCTGGTCAGAGGTCCCCAGCTCATGGACCAAGCACATTTGTGGATATTTACTCTCTGGGGCACAATACTATGGCCATTACCATTGAGTGTCAGAGTCCTCCCCACCATGAGGAAAGGAAGGAAAACACTAGTGGAGATTTTATCACAATTTTCCAGAAGAAATGGCCATCTGGAGCCATCTCTGATGGCAGATGGAAGAATATCAATGGAGAAGCAGGCGCCTCCTTCATCTCGGTCAACAAACGAAACACCTTCTTGCAAGCAGGTTAGAAAATAACATAAAATCTGCTAAGGACAAGTTTCCATTGACAGCAAAGAGCTGCCCAGAAATGAGTCACACAGGAACATTTCAGATAAACCACCCCCACTTCCACCAGGGAATTTGCAGACAAAAGGGATTTACTTATAATTTTTGCTATTTTTTTCTCTTCAGAAAATACTCAGATTTTGATGGGAAAATAAAACTAGAAAGCTTTTTTGCCCTTTCTTGTTGCCCTTTGAGCAACTTCTTTCACCACTTGTGTAGATCTGTCAGAAGAAATACCTCAAGGAAAAGCGAAAGCAGGAGAAAAAGACAGGAACTGTAAGAGCCAGGGACTAGAAAAGTTAACTTCCAACATATACAATGTGTATGCAAAACACTGCTCTGCAGCTTTCCCTGCCCCTCCCTCTTCTTCTGAGTCTGGCCATTGTCTGTTCCATCCTGTTGCCCTGAGCAGGGCCATCTTCAGCCCCTCTGCAGTAGGATGTGCACCCTTTCCCCAGAGCTGGACTCCTCTTACAGAGTAGAGGTTGACAGGGTCCACCAAGCAATGAGATGAGGCAGGTTTCACCCTCCAGCAGATGACCTCTCTTGCCTTTAATCTCAACGCTGAAAAATGCCAAATAGGCTGTGCTGGAGAGCAAACCAAATGTCTAAAACCTCCAGAGGGTTAAGTAAGCAAAGGGAATACTAGGAGCAGTATACTGACTGTTAAATAATCAGAGGAAAATAATTGGACCCAGTGCTCTGACTCCTTTCAGCAAGCAGGTGCATCCCTGTGTAATCTTGACAATGAGAATTCTTCCCCGTTCCATCTGTTTCTGTCAACAAATCAACTACTTGTACTCTTAGGAATAATTTTTAAAATAGGCATTTCAGTTAGGCTTAGAGAAACCTGGGGGGACCCATATTAATTGAAGAATCATATAATTGTTTCAGTTGGAAATGACCTCCCCAAATAGAGAAAATAAGGAGATCATGACACAAATTGCTGGATAATAGAGGAATGTTTGTCCTTCACTTTGCTAGCACCATTGCTGAGGACATTGAAGCTCCTGGGCAAAAAGTCAAATGCAAGGCAACTCCTTGGCAAATGTAGATTAGAGGCAAGGAAGAAATTCTTTACTGTGAGGGTGGTAAGGAACTGGAACAGGTTGCCCAGAGAAGTTGTGGATGCCCCCTCCCTAGAAGTGTTCAAGGCCGTGCTGGATAGGGCTTTGAGCAACCTGGTCTAGTGGAAGGTGTCCTTGCCCATGGCAGGGGGTTGGAATTAGGTAATCTTTGAGGTCCCTTCCAACCCAACCCATTCTATGATGATCCAGCTAGGAACAAGCATCAAAATTTCTATGCTGTTGGAAATTTATGGAGAAAGCACACTGTAAAAGCAGTGAGCTCTGGCAAAAGCTAGAAAATGCCATTGGCTGAAAAGCAAGCACAGAGCTATGCAAAAAATAGGAGACTGTTTCATAATGTGCTCACATAAACAGATGAATTAAGCCTGCTCTCCAGACAGATTTAGCTATATCTGCTTTGCAAGTGCTTGACTTTCCCACCTTAACACTGTGCTCTTAGCATGCTTGTTTTACCCCTTGCGTTGTACATAGGGGACACAGCCGCCCACCCGCACCCTGGCTCTGCAGTAAGAGAATCCCAGTGTTGAGTGAGTGCAGGCACTTAATGGCTGACACAGTGTCCACGTTGCAATCACAAGGGTCTCTTTATGGAGCAGCTCTCTGGGCACACAAGGCCTGGACCAGCCTAACCCAATCAGCAGAGAAAAATAAACATCCTTCCCATGGAAGTGCCTAGCACAATTTCATTAAGCCAGACTACGACTCAGAAGGAGCCGGATGTGTATTTATTGAATTGAACCCTAGGAGAATAAAAGGAGAAAAGAAGCCCCTGGCTGTTACAGTGAGGGGGGATTTAAGAAAACTAAAGCAAGCAAGAACTGCCTCCCCTACTCAAATCCCAATGCTAAAAAAAGAAACTACAGAGTGGTTTTCAGATGTGATTTCCGCGGAGGGCAACGCGAACACCCTGTGGTTTTAGAACAATTACACGAAGAAAGGTGTCTTTTGGACAGAGGGGCACAAGAATTATGAGCCTGTTTCCAACCAGCAGCATTCCTGCCTGTTTTACAGCACGCCCTGGACGCCGGCCTACCTCCGAGGTGGAGTGTGAACATAAAACATTTCCCCAATTGTTCTCCCCGCTCCGATGCGGCGATGCTGAGCAGCTGCAGAGCGGGGCACGGGCAGCGCTCCCCGGCCTGGCTTTGGCTTGCAGTGGCAGGGCACAGGGGTTTAGAGCTAATTAAGAAATGAAAATTGACTCTCGGCTCCACACGTTTAACCACCTCCCCTTGCACCCAGGGAAGGGGGGTTCTGTTTCAAGGAATTTCAGATCGACCTCTGTTCCTTTTCCCCCTGCTTCTTTTGTCTCTTTTTTTTTCCTTCTAGGAAGTGGCTCCGGAGAGACTATTTAAAATGTTTTGGTTACCAAAAATCAGCTTCCAGTAAAGAAATAGCACTGACTCTCCTAATAATCCTTCTTACAGCATCTCTCTCTCCTACCAGTGATGCAACATTTGTTTTAACAAATGACCCCAAGTTCTTACCTGTCCCTTCAAACAGAGGTCCTGAACTGAAGATGCATTAGAGAGGTCATCCTGCTCTGCTTGAGATATAGAAACTATGTCTGGTCATGCCTGAAGGACATGGAAATGTTTTGTTTGTAATCAGAACAGCAATAAAAAACATATTGTACTTACACTAACATAAAGGTGTCATTTTGACTCTTTGCTTTTAGCTTGTGTCCCTGCTAGGAAGGAGTGAAAGGTGAAATGAATTAATGAAAGAAGAAAAAAAAAGAAGGCTACCCAATCAGATATAATAAACTCCCACAGCAGAGATGGTCTGTGTGAGGAGAGCTCAGAGAGAAGGGGCAGACAGGGATGTTTCTTCACTGCTGTGCTGATTCCCTCCTGCAAGAGGTCAGCAAATGCTTCCCCTGGGCCCTTCAAATCACTCCCAGAAATGAAAGAGCTGGAGGAGCTGATGGGCAACATCACAAGATGCCACGAGATGAACAGCATCTCCAGCATGTCAGGCTATCTCAGCTTGCTTTTCATAACACCAGAATCCCTTCCTCAGGTCAGAAGTATCACATTACACAGTCCTCCTGATGCAAGATGTGGGAAGGAAAGACAAAAGAGACTCTCAAGAATATTTCAGCTGGGATATAAATACTAATGAAGCAGGCTGCTCTCTCTTTCTGATGCTTCACAAAGGTTCTCCAAAAGCAGGAAAACACGAAAGGAAAAAGCTACCCCCTCAGCTTAGCATCAAGCTGCAACATCTCCACACCCTTGAGGACCCTTTTTCCAGGCAGAAAGGGGGTTGGTGTAGCATAGGCACTTTGCAAAGCAGGGTGAGTAGATTTGCCACATGTTGCTGGACTGGGGGTATTGCAGGGGGCAGAGATAATGATTACCTCTAATTACCTGAGCAGATTTGGGAGCACCAATGCAGCCTACTCCATGCAGAGATCAATACAAACCTCTTAAGGCTTTGTTCCCCAAAGCATGGACGTTAAATTCTAATACAATGCAGTTGTCTACTCCTTTTTTCTGTTTGATTTGTTTTGTTTTGTTTAAACAAAAGCTAAACCAAATGAAAATGGCAAGAAAGGCAGAAGAAGAGGAAAAAAAATGCAGTCATCAGCACCTGGTTATTACCAGAACCCATAGAGTATGGAACCTGATACTCATTGCCTTTATCAGGTCGGAGTTTTACAAGTAAAAGAAGTAGATTATGAGTAGATTTTTTCAAAGCCCTTTTAACAGCACAGACAACTGACAGAGTACTCCAGAGTACTCCAGCCTCAGGCTCATTAAAGGCTATTTTCATAACCATAAACTAACAGAACAATGTCTCATTTTGTAATTAATACATATTGTTATCAATAGATTTAAACAAAGCTGGCTTTCATTCCTTTATTTTGTGGTGCATTTGGTGAAGCACTTAAAGGGGGCCATTCCAGTGTACACATATAACCGTTTTAATTACATCCTGTGAATTTATTTTTCCAGGGAGAAATATTTCTCAGGGAAAATGTCTATAAAAGTAACTTTAGAAGCAATGTAATTTTGTGTGTGTTTCCTATAGGAAATCTGTTTAGTTTAAGTCCCAGCTTCTAACACTCTCTTTTATGCAGCAGTGTGACCTGAAGAATGCTGCTGACAGCCCTGTTAAACCCCTGTATCTCTTCTGAAATGAAATTGCTGATGGATTTGTGAATCACATCTTGATGGGACCTTGCCTCTTCCCCTTTTACAGGATTTCACTTGCAGGATGACTCCTTCACAGCCATCCCCCATCCCAAAAGGGGGCACCTTGCCTTAATGGGCACTCCAGGCGTTGATTTACATGCCCATGTTGGTGTTGCATTTGTGAGTTATTTTTACCGTCGTTTATTTAACCAAGGACAGCCCCACAGGAGCTTGACTGCAGTTTCCCAGATATAAGAAGAAAAACTTTATGGATTTCACAGCCATCAAAGTGAGACTTCCCAGGAAATGTATCCTCCAGGAGAGGCGTTGGTCAGGCTTGAGCATTTCTTTTCCCTAGAAAGCAACAAAGACTGAAAACTCCAGCCCACGGCCACTTTGTTACCCTTAAACTTTTCATTTCTGGGGTTTGCACCTATCATTTCACCTTCTAGCTTCATCCTGACCTTGGGGAATTAGCAATTAGTAACACTTCATTCCTCTGCCAAGAAAGAGTCCATGTTCCTCCAACTTCATCCTAACCCTGTGGAGTTAGTAATTAGCAACATTTCATTGCTCTGCCAAGAAAGAGTCCATGTTTCTCTGCATGATTAAAAAGGGACTACAGGGACAAGCATGCTCTGGGTCCTCCATCTTGCCTGTCTCTTCTCTGCAGACCACAGGCTGCTCCCCGTTTGGCCCAAGTCTGTCTGGAGACTTCGCTTGTTTTCTGCTTGTGGTTCTGATCAAGGTCAGATCTTTAGCAGCTTTGATTTCCAACATAAGATGATAGAAAAGCTGTTAGCTCCCTAATGCTAGAGCCCAAAAATCACCTTTTTCTTCCCTGATAACTTACTCCATCACACTTAGCTCATCCTGCTCAGATTTTGCCCTCAGCCTCATCATTGTAGAACTACCCCAGCACCCTGGTGAAAAGACTCTGTGATGTACTAGCACTGTGGTGTCTCACTTGCAAAGCCTTTCTCTGCCCTGCATTTGTTGGGCACTAGTGTGAGGAGTTGCACCACATTGCCTTGGAGAGGAGACCGTGTTTCCTTACCTGAGGAAAAGGGTCCAGCTTCTAGGAAAGCCAGAGGAAGGCAAAAGCAGCTTTTCCTTTAGGTAATGACCAAGAATCAGACACTCCAGAATGGCGCTTTGCCAGTGAGGGATTTCTAGCACAGTGCATCACGACTCTCTCCAACCTTCAAGTGCAGTTTTGTGCTTAGTTTTCTTCTAGGAGGCTTCAAACAAGGGCTACTGCTGGGCACCCCATCGCAGTGCTGCGGCAAAGGAGATGCCTTAGGGCATGGCACAGTGATGGGTGTTGCGCAGAGGCTCAGGTTAAACAGGAGAAGACTCAATTGTCCTTCCCTTGCTCTGGGCTCCAGAAAAGTGGCCAGCTGTACAACTCCAAACATAATCTGGGTTTGTACATGGTCCTTGAAGAAGAGCCCACATGCTGGAAGTTTCTGATGGTAACAGTTGTCCTAATAAATGACTCAGCTTATATGAAGACAGTGTCTCCAAGAGTAGTTGCTTTCTGCTGAATCTGCTCCTAATGGCCTTGAGCTAATTGGGCACTACCTTCAAATCCACCCTACCTCACACACTGTGCTGTCAGATCCCATGTCAGAAATGTTCTCTTCCTTCCTTTTCCTGTCTACTGTTAAAGCAGAACTGAATGTAGTATGGGGTATTGCAAGTAGGTGTGATCAGCAATCTGTGAACTTACTCAGCTCTTGCTGCTGTGAGGTTTCACCACCTTGAAAATTATATGCTTCCAGAACACACAGGGAAGGGTTCAGAGTAATTTTAGACATGGGGGGAAATAACATACAGAGAAATTAGCTTTCCCATACTCATGGTATAGGGGATCAGCTTTGCCAGCTATAAAAACCTTTCCTGGTTACTTACTCATTGTGGTGACAAGATGTTTTCACTGTTCACTTGAGATAGTGCATTAGCAGCACCACAAATTAGTCTGTAAGGACCATTCTTCAACTCCAGGAAAGTGAGTCTTTTAATGCACAAAATGTGGCATGGCACTTCAGCACTGCCAGATACATTTAGGAAATACACAGAAAGTGTTGTAGGCCAAGAATACAGGAGGGGAAAGACAGTTGTATCTGGTCATATAAGAAAGTTAGTCTCCATCAGATGGAGAAATAGTCATTAGCAGCCCACACTTATTCTTCTCTGTCATTACTATTGATCTCTCTTGGCACTATGGCAAGCCTTACCTCCAGTGTTATAAACAACGCACAAAGATGGTGCTGCAAGTTGGCAGCCACTTAAATCAAAGTGGTAGACCTGTCCCAGACTGACAGAAATCTCTTGCAGAACTGTAGAGGAAGCCAACACAGTGAATGTTTTTGTGTTCCCATGCCAGTACTCTTACTGCTTTAATCTGCAAGTCTTTGGCAGGGCTATTATGTCTGATCTAAATTTATCTGGATTTTGGATTGAGCTGGATCAAGCTGTGTAATCCAGCAGCCTAGCTGAGTAGCATCACATTAAAAAAGTCTCATCCATCTCTACTTACCCTTAAGAAAACTTGCATAACAGACTTGAAGTCACCTTGAAAGGGTGCATCTTCCCCACAGCAGGTTCTGTGAAGTTATGGCTGTGATCAGAAAGTATTGACTCACCTAAGTAACTCCAAAATCTCAGAGAGAATGGAGGCTCTTGTGTTGAAGAGATGAAATGGGAACAGCAAGGCCAGCAGTTCCTAAACACTTTCCAGTTGGACTGGTTTGAAAGCAAAACCCAAGGTTAGAGCCAAGACATGAATAAAAGGCCTGGAGCTCTCCAGAGATATGTGAGGTCCAAGGCTGAAATGGAGCTTCCCGTCCCCCTGCAGCAGGTTTCACACTGACCTCAGTGGTGTACTTCAGGCTCATACTTCATGGAAATCTTTTTTTGCCAGGCTTGGATGCACAAAGAGAAAGCCCAAGCAGATGGAAAGTTACTTGCCCAATGGATGCCATGTCTGCTAGGTGTTGAATACAAGATGCTACCTCAAGTCAAAAGTAGGTGGCAGAACGAGGTCCTTTTTGGCAAGGCTGGTGAAGAAGCCTCAAAGATCCATCCTGCTTCACAGGGCCTGAAGACAAAGAGGTAAGAGGTCAAAGCATGGTGGTGAGATCCTGCATTTCTGTCAAGGAGATGTGAAGAAAGGATAAGACAATAGGGCAAAAATAGATTATTTTTATCTCCTGAGTGCATAGGAAAACAATTTGCTTCTGAAGGAAAACATCAATCTTGCACTTTTCTTGCTGGTAAAGAGAAGGTTCCAGCTTTTGCTCTGATGAGTGCCATGCTCATTTATGATTTTTTTCATGGTTTGACTATGAGTGATATAAAAGAATCCCTAAATCTCAAACCCTCTTTATACTGCTCCTCAACAATGTAAACTGTACTTTACAACCTAGACAGCTGGCTACCTTACCAACACCCAGGGCCTGGAGGAAGCCCTTGCAGGTGCTCATGGTGCCCACTATCTCTTGGCCACTGGATTTTGCAGGAAGATGCCAGCATACTCTTCTTTACCAAGGCAGAATGCACAGAGCCTTCACCCATGCTATCACAAGATAAGAATTGCAGAGAAACACCTTTAACCAGCTTCCTCTGTAGGTTGAAGTATTTTTTGTCCAACGTGAAAAGAAATAGTGGAGATGCTTAGGACAAAGTGGTGCTGGCTGCAACTCTTCACTTTGGTTGTGATCTTCCTTCACGGCTTCTATGCACCAAAGTGCTCAGGCAACCAGCAAATGCTCCATGGCTGGTGTGCCCCTCCTGGCTCTGCTGACAAGGGAAGGGTGCCCGCTAGCTCTGCAGCAGGGCAAAGAGAAGATGTTATGGCTCTATCTCCCAACACCCAAGCTAGCCTCTCCAGCCTCCGTCTCGCCTCTCCTTAGTTTTATCCCTTGGCAATAGCCACCCTGTGACGGTGCTGGGAGTTAGGTCATTTCCTTCCCCCTCTTCTTTCTGAGGGGTTTTAATTAGCATTGCCATCATACGACTTAATTTGACCACACTCCTGGCTTCCAGTTTAAGCCCCTTTTCTTTTTTTTTCTTTTCTTTTCTTGTTATGAGCCCTTTAAAATGCAGCTGTAAAACTCTGCAGACCGTATATCATCACACTTCATAATCACACTTACATCTTAGTAACACGACAGAAAGCAGCTCATTCCTGGAGACCGGGAGAACCTACAACCAGCAAGCCAGCAAACGTTCATAATGAAGCTGGGAGTGAGGAGGCATTGAGCTGGAACACCACTGCCCCCCATCGCTGTCCTCAGTGGTCCTCAATGGTCCTCAGGAAGGACCTTGGCTGGAAGAGGCTGAACCCAAGGGGACTGGGGAACTGGGAGCAGTGTCTCATTCCCTGACAGGTCCCTGCTGAGCTACACCAGAAAGTGGGCACTTGCCAGCACGTGTTTTCTTGGTGAGGCTCAGTGGCTAGCCGTTGGGGTAAGCTGAGCTCTCAAGGCAAGTCATGACGGGCCTTGCATTTCTGTGAAGAAGGGCTAAGACAAGCCAGCAAAAATAGGTTCTTTCTATGTCATGAGTGCATAGGAAAACAACCTGGACGTGTGAAGACAATAGGCAGCCTCCCAGTACAGAAAACTGAGTCAAGCATCCTTTAGAGCACGTACACATGTAGACACATTTGTTCACCAAAGATGGACTTCCACTTACAGATCATTTCACTAACTGAACAATTCTATTGTATTACTTACTTCATCTTAGTCCACCCAGAAGATCTGTCTCTGAGCCTCTGGGCTTCAGAAGAAGCATAGTCCATCATGAAGAGGACAATGACAGCCACACATTTTGCTCACTGGAAACCATCCAGGCAGCTGAAAAGCACTGCTACTCCTCTGTGCCAACCAAGATCAGCACGGGATGGGGTCCCTCTCCTGTCATATGTTTATACAGCACCTTGTGCAGCAAAGCCTTGATGTAATTAGACCCTTTAGCTGTAATTACACCACTAACAGCTGTTAAGCCTTCCCCCTGAGCCCTCCCAGCTGCAGACCTCCACTTCACTCTGACTTTCTTCTCCCCAGGACCCCATTTCCACCTTCAGCAGTGCATTCACTGGTTTTCACAGCAAAAGGCAGTAATGCTCTGGCCCTTGCATTGTGCCAGCCCTTCCTTCACTGTGCCACACGCTGCAGCACAGTCCTTACATGTTTTCCCTCCTGAATACACGTTTAAGGCCCTCACCCAGCACATAATGAAGTTTGCAGAGTGCTTGCCATTATCTTGAGCAGGCTTTTGATCAGGTCTTGTCAGTAAAGTTTGTCCCAGACAGACAGCAGTCACTGCTAGGGTGCAGGTTTTGAGACTGAGTTTAAATACAAAGCCCAGACCTGGACTCTGCTCCCTTGCTGACCTGTCAGAAAGCTTCTTCTCGTTTTGCTTGGCTTCTTTACCAGTTCTGCAGCCGCCTGTGGGTTTGGTAGTGGTTCAGGTTACTTGTTGATGGCCTGTTCTTCTACCCCTGCCTTTCAAGAAGGGCTCACTCCAGGATTTATAACAGGTTTTTGGTAGCACCCTCTGTACTTAAATCTGTAAAATCATTTCAGTTTAACCACCTGTTTTCACACGCTCATAATTTCACAAAGCATCCACCTTTTGGGATAAAATTTTCCATGCTTCAGCTCTTGCCCAAGGCACCTTTTTTTTTTTTTTTTTTTTATTTTTATATAATTCCCTTTAAATAAAATCCCTAAAGGGGGAAAAAAAGTCCGGTCCAAATCCATTCCACATTTCTGTACTTGGCCTGAGGCAAGAAACGTTCCCCATTCAAAAAAAAAAATTTCTAACCACACTTCTCATGGTGGAGCTCAAAAGAAAAACCCTGATGCTCAGGAGCTGCCACAAACACTCTAGGAAGACAACTTGAGGCCAGTCATGGGCTGAAAACCCTGATTCACCCCAAAGGCTTGACAATGAGGTGCCTCCCTTCCTTTGCTCTCGGGCAGTGGGTGGTACCTTGCTGGTGTAGCTCTGTTAGCTTGCAGTGCATCCAGCAGCCATGATGGTATGAAGGTGGCTCCTCCATTACAAGAGCCCATGCTGTGATCCAGCCTTTCCTGGATCTAGTGGGAGCTTTACCACCAAAAGGACTTTCAGTGACATCTGCAAGTGCATCACTGATTACATCTGGGTTCAGACCTCTCTGATGTCAGTAGGAGCCTTTCCAGTGACCTCATCTATCTGAGCAGCTGTGGTTCAAAGGGCTGATGTGGGGTCTGTGGGAGAAGCCAGCACAGCTTGTAAAATACATGCCAGGTTTTTCTTTTATTTTTCACTCTTTGCTCTTGAGGATGTCTTAGGAAATGAAATGCAAAGAAATAACACCAAGGCAATGCTCAGGCTGTAAGATCAAGCAAAGTAATCAGGAATTTGTTTTAAAAACCCCTTATGTTGCTCCAGAAATGTTGTCCTAGTTTCCCTAAGCTGTTTCTGTTTTCCCTGGTGTTAAAGTATTATTTGTCTTACTTTAATCTGCCCTCATGCCTCTACTGCAGTATGCTAGTCTCAACCCACCCATAGGGCCCCAGACATGACAAAGAGAACAGTCCCCACCCCAAATTAGGGGTCTAACTGCCTTAAACAACATCTTGCTCTTCCTGCCCTATAGAGGCTGCCCTGAAGGACTGTTCCTCGTCACCTCTGTAAATTTATTTCTGGTGGCTCGAGTCTTTCACTCTGGGCTCTGGCTTTGAAACATAAGTCTCCAGCTTGCAGCACCCAGGAGAAAAGGATATGGGAGAAAGAGATCTCTGGTACCACCATCAGATCAGAATAACTGTGAGGCAGGAACTTCTGTGTGCCAGGCCAACCTGTCAGACCATCCTTCCTCCAAACTTAAGGCTCACTGGGAGAGCCAGTCTTCCTCCAACATGCTTACAAGATGCTCAAGGTCCCTGCCCCTCCACAAAAGCTGCTTTCAGCAATCAGGAGGCAGCTTAGTCATTCTCCTAGAAGATGCACTGACACATTCCTTTAACTCAACAGCAGCTGTATCACCAGCAACCCTGCTGTTTTGGATGCCTTTTCTGCCAAGCAAGACAGTGTCCACTGAATGGCCTCTTCTGCACTTTTAAAAGGATGGCTTAGGTTGACTCCAGGATTCCATCTTGTGAGTCCAGTAATAAACTGCTCTTTCAAAGAGCAGCTCAGATTTGGCTGCCTGCTTTTGGAAGTCTGCAGGCATGCTGATTTTCTTGGACAGATAAAGACTAGCACCACACCCAACACCTTGTTTCCTGTTAGCAGAGAAATGAAACAAAACTAAACAACCAACCGAACCAAAGCAAACCAAATCAAACTAAACCAAACACAAACAAACAAACCAACCCAAACTAAACAAAACCACAAAACACCCAAACCCATTAACTAAAAAAGAAGACCACTAAGGCAGCTGCCTCCAGGCAGAGGAATCAGAGCTGACCTCATATAAGCATACATGTCTACACTGATTAATCCCTGCTCAGAACATTAATGGCATGCTCCATTTCCACCTCCCAAAGCTTTGGAGAAGATACAGATGAACAGAGGACAGTTTCTTAAACAACTTCAGCAGTATCTCAGCAGTATCACAGTGCTCTAGTGGTCTTTTACCACCCAGGGACTTCAGAGCAAGCAACAAGACCATCACCATCAACTTGCTTGGCCTTTCAGCTTTCCCCATCAAATGTGGCTACAGCCTTGACAATGAGTGCATGGGTGTAAAAAGAGAGCCAGGCTGCAGGAGACAGAGCAAAGGGAGTATATGAAGGTGTGGTGTCTGTGGTAGGAAGGGTAAGGTGTGGCAGGATGGCAAATCAAATATCTCACATGACTAAAGGTGCTTTGCTCTTGCATAAAACAATTCAGGACAAATTTCCTGGCTGGGATGTTGGAGTGAGATGAAAATGAACTCCAGTGGGCTTCAGACATCTCACACAAAACCCCCTCCCCTCTTAGATTTCATCACTGAAATGTGCACTTAATAACCCACCACATTCAAAAAATATTCTTGCTTTTAACAGTGCAATGAAACCTCCTGCTCCTCCAACTCTTTCTGCAGAAGCACCAGCAGGTGACTGGGATTCAGCCCTGCACGGTCATCAAACCATTCCATCTACATGAGCCTGGGAATGACTTTACTCCTTCTGGAAGAGCTCCTTCCTTCTCCAAGCACACCAGGGAGACATCCTCTCTCCTGCATCACACAGTAGCTTTCCCACAAAGCCCAGCCACCAACAGAGCCAGCCCAGGCAGTAGCAAATGCTGATGTTGAGACCAGTGGTGGAAGTTCACATGCGCCTTCCACCATAGGTTGTCCCCCTCCACAGCACTGCATTGGAAGCAGCTGGATGCCTTCGGGTGGTCTTGTGCTCCACAGTTGCTCTCCACAATCACATGGTGAGAGCCCACAAGGCCTGTGCAAACACAGCACATGATACTTGAGAAAGTGACATTTTAACGAAATAACACATTTAAAGCACATTCCCACACAGCTTCTGGTCGCTCCTACCAGCAGATATAGAACACAGCACAATAGAGCAGTATTCAGCTGTCAGAGACCCTGGGCTCTCGCTCTCCATTCTGGCTCCAAGAGACAAGTACCCCATTAACATGGGATCTGAGTTTACAGCCCTCCAGCTAATGGAGTTAAACAGAAAACTAGCCCTTTCCTGACACTTCTATCGACAAGAATGAAAAGCTGGGAGCCAAGGAGCACTGCAGGAGAACACCTTTCCTTCCTTCCAGGATACCTGATCAGCACAGGACTGAGTCTCCTCTGAAGACTTGCAAAACCCACCTGTACATGTTCCTGTGCAGCCTGCCTTAGGTGATCCTGCTTTGGAAGGGGAGTTGGACTTGATGATCTCTGGAGGTCCCTTCCAACCCCTGATATTCTGTGATTCTGTGACATTGAGTAGACTAGAATAGAATTAACCACGTTGAAAAAGACCTTTGAGATCACTGAGTCCAACCTATCATCCAAAACTATCTAAGCAACTAAACCATGGCACCAAGTGCCTCATCCTGTCTCCTCCTAAACACCTCCAGTGATGGTGACTCCACCACCTCCCCGGGCAGCCCATTCCAATGGCCAATCACTCTATGAAGAATTTCTTCCTAACATCCAACTTAAACCTCCCCTGGTGCAGCTTGAGACTGTGTCCTCTTGTTCTGGTGCTGGTTGCCTGGGAGAAGAGACCAACCCCCACCTGGCTACAACCTCCCTTCAGGGAGTTGCAGATAGCAATAAGGTCTCCTCTGAGCCTTCTCTTCTCCAGGCTAAGCAACCCCAGCTCCCTCAGCCTCTCCTCACAGGGCTTGTACTCTAAACCCCTCACCAACTTTGTTGTCCTTCTCTGGACACCTTCCAGCAACTCAACATCTTTCCTAAACTGAGGGGCCCAGAACCCAACACAGGACTCAAGGTGTGGCTTAACCAGTGCAGAGTACAGGGGCAGAATGACCTCCCTGCTCCTGCTGGCCACACTGTTCCTTATGCAGGCCAGGATGCCGTTGGCCTTCATGGCCACCTGGGCACACTGCTGGCTCATGTTCAGCCTACTATCAACCAGGACCCCCAGGTCCCCTTCTGACTGGCCGCTCTCCAGCCACTCTGACCCCAGCCTGTAGCACTGCATGGGGTTGTTGTGGCCAATGTGCAGAACCCGGCACTTGGATGTGTTAAATCTCATGCCCTTGGACTCTGCCCATCTGTCCAGCCTGGCAAGGTCCTTCTGCAGAGCTCTCCTACCCTCTAACAGATCAACACCTGCCCTCAGCTTGATGTCATCTGGAAACTTACTGATGATGGACTCAATGCCCTCGTCCAGATCATCAATAAAGATATTGAATGGGATGGGGCCCAGCACTGATCCTTGGGGCACACCACTAGTGACTGGCTGCCAGCTGGATGTGGCACCATTCACCACCACTCTCTGGGCTCGGCCCTCCAGCCAGTTCCTAATCCAGCACAGAGTGCTGCTGTCTGAACCACGAGCTGACAGCTTGGCCAGGAGTTTGCTGTAGGGGACAGTTTCGAAGGCCTTACTGAAGTCCAGATAGACTACATCCACAGCCTTCCCCACATCCACCAGGCAGTCACTTGATCATAGAAGGAGATCAGGCTGGTCAGGCAGGACCTGCCCTTCCTACCCTTCCTAGATCCATGCTGGCTGGGCCTGATCCCTTGGCCATCCTGGAAGTGCTGTGTGATTGCACTCAAGATGACCTGTTCCATAATCTTGCCTGGCACTGAGGTCAGGCTGACAGGCCTGTCATTCCCTGGCTCATCCAACCGGCCCTTCTTGTGGATGGGCACCACGCTGGCCAGCTTCCAGTCATCTGAGACCTCTCCAGTGAGCCAGGACTGCTGAAAAATGATGGAGAGCGGCTTGGCCAGCTCATCTGCCAGCTCTCTCAGCACCCTAGGATGGATCCCATCTGCGAGTCGCAACCATCCCTATCCCTGGCCATGTCACCTCGCCAGCCTCGAGCACATTTTAAACTTCCCACGGCTGATGTCAGGATCTCAACCAGAGAAACGAGTAGACCACTCAGCCGGTCCTCGCTGTCTGCCTTGCTGACTGCTGGGGTCCTTCTGCCCTGCAAAGCCTGAAAAGGGAAGTACAATGGAGTGCCTTTCAGCTCGAGCACATTGGTCCCGAGTGCCGGTCCCCAGTCAGCTTTCTAGTGAAATGGTTAAAGTTTGCTTGTCTGTTTGTAGGAGGATGAGACAAAGCCAATCTCTGTGTTCTGGCTTTGTGTTCACAATCCATAAGTGTCATTGCTGGTTCTTACCTGTCTTTTCCTATGCTCCATGCACTGATGCTGACCCAAGACCTACCTCAGGTCGACTCTAGTTTCCAACTTTGTAATGTGCACTGGGAGTACTGCTGAGATTATTTGGATTGGACAGAAAGACTTCCTTGCTCTCTCTTGAGGTTAAAGCCAGACCAGCTTGGAACCTCCTGCTTGGGGCAACTGCTTCTTATCCAAACAGCTTCTCCTTCCCAGACAGGTCTGCAGCACGGTGTGTATCCCAGCTCCTCCCAAGCACAGCCAGCAGTCAGTCTCCAGCATCAGCAGATGCTGTTCCAAAAAAACAGAGAAACCTGAAAGCACAGGAGAAATCAAGCACCTCTTGCCACCAGTCTAATCCAGCCAAAAGGTGTTAGCCAGAAAATGGTCCCTGTGGCTAGGCTGCCAGCCCAGGAACTGAGAGATACTGTGCAGCTCCTCCACACTGCTCACTTGTACCACTTCCCATCCATTTCCTTCTACACCAAGTCAGTCTTCTGAAACAAAAAGAGCTCTGTTAAAATATGCCTTTTCCATTAAATCAATAGGAGTCCTTTCAGTTTATATCCTGGTCATCTGGAACAGGCTCTTCTGGCCTTTTGGGAAGGGAGGAATTTATGTCTGTAATTAGCCTTTCAAACAAAAGCAGCTACATTGGATGGAAAGCAAGGGCCCTTCCCTTCCACAGCACTGCAGCATGGGACCTCCCTAAATGTGGTTCAGCAGGAGGCAGAGAGAAGACAGGTCCTGGTATACCCAGGGCACACAGACTGTGTCTGCTATTCTTCTCAGGAAAATGAAATTCCTTCTGCTTGTCTCAGGTTTTGGGTTGTATCCATTACTTAAGTAGTTTCTCCTGTGCCGTTTTCCTTCTCTGTATTATTTGTGCTATTAACTTCTGACAGACCTTGCAGTAAGGATGGGCATACAGGTGCCCCAGGGTAGACTTCACAGAATCATCAAGGTTGGAAGAGACCTCAAAGGTCATCAAGTCCAACCTGTCACCACAGACCTCATAACTAAACCACGGCACCAAGTGCCACGTCCAATCCCCTCTTGAACACCTCCCAGGATGGTGACTCCACCACCTCCCCGGGCAGCCCATTCCAATGGCAAATGACTCTCTCAGTGAAGAACTTTCTCCTCACCTTGAGCCTACACTTCCCCTGGTGCAGCTTGAGACTGTGTCCTCTTGTTCTGGTGCTGGTTGCCTGGGAGAAGAGACCAACCCCCTCCTAGCTACAACCACCCTTCAGGTAGTTGTAGACAGCAATAAGGTCTCCCCTGAGCCTCCTCTTCTCCAGGCTCATTTCAATCATTGCCTCTACAGCATCCTCTTGGGAGGAAGGAGAGAGCGGGGAGCCTCCCCAGACACACATCCTGTAGCAGAGTGATGTTGAGTGTGGTTTCCAGGCCCATCCTGATCCAGCAGCTGAGCACCTGATCCAGCTGGGGCATGCCTCCATGTCTCTTGGCAAAGCACCATGCCTCATCATGCAACCATGAGCCCATGGGGCTGTAGCTGCTCTGGTTTGTAGAAGGGAGTTGTCTAAGCAGTGCCCCACACAGGGGAAGTCCACCTCCTCTGCCATCTGTGAAAGTCTGTCAACTGGAGGATTTGGGACTGGCAGCAGTTAATATTAGCCTTGTCCTGTCCCTTTGCAGAGCCAGCACACCTGGAAGTATTTCCAGAACTGGAAAAGAAAGACATCACCTGGCTGTTCCACACAGAGCACAAGAAAATAAAAATTGGCCAAAGGAAAAAAAATAAAACTCCATAAACATTTATCTTTAAAAGAAACCTCCAGTTCCTCAAAAGCTGCAAAAATTAAAAGACACTCATAGTCCTTGGAGAAGGAGTCTCATTTGCAGAACACATCTATTTTCTCCCCAGCTTCAAGGAGAAGGTTGGCACCACAGGTGTTCAGGTGCTGCTTTCCTTGTAAGGTGTTTCCCCGATGGTGTTTCCACAGCACCTTTGTCTTCTCTACCTTATCTAGCAGAGGGCAGAGTGAGATGAAAATAAATCAGCAGGTGTGTTCCCTGTTCTCCAGGGCTGCATGCATTTTCAAAGCTGGCATCTGCACTTCATTGTATGTCCCACGGTCCGTTTCTCAGGGCTGCCCTCTGGGTGAAGTACCAGGCCAAGCAACACCTTCCCATGGGTGCTTCTGATGCAGCACCTGGGGAAAATGCTTTGAGCACATTGGACACCACGTGTAGATACTGTGGTAGGGTTAGAGGCTTTCTAGGGTCACTGGGTCCTTTACTCTGGCTTCATGTGCCTCCTGGCAATGCATTTAGATCTGCCACATCGCTTCCCAAAATTCCAGTAAATGAAGGAGGTGAACTCCATTCTCACTCCTGATCTGGCGATCAGCATATTCCTTCCTGCAGAAACAAGGCACGACCTGGATGACAAGAGAAGGATTCCCTGTGCCACCTCAGAGCAGGGCTCTGATCCCCACCCTCTTGCCTCTGAGCAAGATAAATGGCACAAGGACAATCAGCACAACTATGTTACTACCCAGTGCTGAAAGTCTCTCTGGTTTTGCAGAAGTCCTGAGATTCAAGGAGTTCTAGGATTCCCTAGGTGTCATTTCAGGGCAAAACCACAGGGTTTGAGAGGTCACAGAAAGCCTCCTTGCATCAGGCTGCACCACAAAGCTGACAGATCCTGAAGGAAGACGCCAGGTCTGGGTTCTCCAACTGAGCAGCAGATGTTTGCTTTGGCAGGTCTACAATAGACAAGGACTGGAGCAGGGACCACCAAGCAGAGCATTACTTCTGCGCACCAGAACTTGCCACCCAACTGGTTTGATTGTGGCAGGGGGTCCCTGGGGCCAGACCCCTCCCATTCATTTTTGCCTGATGCTTCTAATCACTATCACTAGCCAAAAAAATGCTAAAAATGGTGAAATTGCCTGGGAGGGAAAACCCCACCTTGCAGGGACAAGCAGCACATGCTTCCCACATGTCTGAACACACGCTTTGCCACCTACACACACTCCAGAGCCTCAGTGGCCCAAAATAGCACCTGAGCACACGAGTGACCTGCAAAAGCAGCCAAAAAAAAAAAAAAATTAAAAAATCATTTTTCAGCCAGACACACAACAAAATCAAGTCTGTGGGACCCAGCACAACATAAAATAAGGCCAAGCCATGCAACCTTGGCTTCACAAGTCGTAAATCTGGGCTGGAATTTCTCTCCCTTTTCTCCTTGGTAAGCGCTTCCCTTCTGTGGCTGCCGGAGGCCAGGCTGCCATCGTCTCAGGTTGGGATTTGGGTAGGAGGGGGAGGGAGCTAATCCTTTTTTCATCACATTAAATTAAACTATAAACTATACCTTTTAATTCCTTCTAATTAAATTTCTCACTGGAAATGTTATTTCTCAGTGTGTTTTTTTTTCACAAAGCATGGCAGGAAGCACTTGGGAAGAGGCATGCCTCAGCACACAGGTGGTCATGCTGGGTGTCCTGTGGCATGCCTGGGGCTCTAGGACAGATGAGGATCACTCAACAGCTGGCAGCTCCTGAGTCCATCACATGTACTAGATTTGAAGAGAGGACAGTGCAAATTCAGTCCAGACAGTGTCCCATGGTCTAAGATACACAAGGTGCTGGTGCTAGCCCACACCCTTGGACTCTCGGGGCAGAGAAGGATTCATTCCCAAAGGCCCTGGGCTCTACACACCCATGGTTCTGCCATGTTCTTCTGTAATGCTGAGCTGCAGTGCTTGGATCACTGGACGGATCCAAAGTGCTTTGGAAGAAAATAAAAACACACCGAGGCTCTTTTAATTTTTAAAGAAAAGCTGTTTGGGAGCCCAATTTCAATTAGCTTTCAGTGGGTTGCATTCCCTAAATCACAGAATGTATCTGATTGGAAGAGACCTCAAAGACCATCCAGTCCAACCCTTGACCCAGCACTGAAGGATCGACAGCAAATCATGTCTCTAAGCACCAGTTCCACATGCCAGTTGAGCACTCCCAGGGATGGTGACACCACCACTGCCCTCAGCAGACCATTCTAATGTTTGATAACCCTTTCAGTGAAGAATTATTTCCTGCTATCCAGACTGAACCTCCCCTGAAGGGTCTGGCAGGCTTACAAATGCCAGGCTTCTCTCTACTGACACAGAAATATAGCTAGAGCTTTGCAAATCTAAAGCATTTAAAAGTAATTGCCATTTCCCCCTTTACGTTCCAGTATGTGCTCAAGGGAAGTAAGCCAATAGGCAGCAGGTTGTCTCTGAGGCCTCTCAACTGTTCAGGCTTCATGAAAGATGAAATCCAATACAGCAAATTGCAGAAGGAGTCAGCTGAAAGCAAGGGCAGGCCATGGAGGAAGCAACATGTCCTTCTCCTAGTCCTTCTGGCTTAGCAAGCAGAAGCAGTTCCCATTTGCTCCTCAGATCCCCAGTAACACAGCAAACCAGTGTCACTGAGCCAGACCAGGGGGAGCTACACCAACATCAGGCACTAGCTCAAGGGCACACGCATCATGCCTGTGTTGGGAGTTTCTACGTCCCGGATTGCACAGGAACAGGAATTTCAGATTTTGAGGCAAAAAATAGCAATGCTGCTGTTCCCAGTGAGGCTCTTGAGCTGTGAACAGTGGCAGAACTGTCTTCCCCAGTCAGCAGCCACAGTCTGGGAAGAGACAAACCACACAGCATTCACCTGAGTTTGAAACAAGCTCTCCAGTGCCAGCACTCCTTTACAGCTGTTAATTCCTGACCTACATGCCTCCAATCAGGACCATAACAAGAGCTAGCTCTGTCCCTGAGCAAGCTGATTGCAGAAGCTGTCTCAGTAGAAGTGGGCAATGAAAATATGGGGTGTAAGTGGTATGCAGAGCTTGCTACCCCCAGAGCATCTACCTTTATGATGGGTGAGAAACCTTGACAGATGGCCTCCATGAGATAGGAAGAGACATCTAAGGTAGCTAAGGTGTTGAGTTAGAGACTGAAGGTCTCGAACTCAGAGATGAGTGAGACAGCAGCAAAGTAAACAGCCTTACCTGAGCTTTCTTGCCCAAGGCTACTCTTGCAGACAACACAGGGAAGTGAGCCCTATTTTTTTATCTCAGCCTGGCAATGAGGTGAATTGGAGAATACTCAAGAAACAGGTTGAATTTAGCAGCAGGTTAGATGGCCAGCATATTTATACTCAGCTCATCCAGTAGTAGTGTCTCCAGAATTGAGAAGTGAGGACCCAGATGAGCAGGGGGTCCCTCAAAACTACCTTCTACAACTACCTGGCACCTGAACTCCAGCCAACTGCCAATTCATATACCCTAACACTTTAGGCTTCTCTTCCCCTGCACTGCTAACACAGGACCAAGCCTCTTCCACCCCCACCCAAGGGAACTGTCTCCAACACCTAGAGCACTCACTGATGTCTTCAGATAAAGACCTCTAAGCTCACCCCACAATTTCCTTCCAGCCTCCCTCTGCCCCTGGACCTGAGTCCTCCTGATCTGGGGAGGTTCTCTATCACCCCACTGGCATCTCTTGCTGGCTAGCTGCTGCATTTTGGGATCCTGCCAACAGCTCTACCTTTGCAGCTGAGAAACATTCCCCAACACTAACCCTGAGGGACTGGCAGCCACCTCCCAACCTGCACAGGAGAGGAATGTCAGGCACGTTTTGAACTAAAATTCCTGCTTCCCAAAACTGTCAGGCTGCATTAGCACCCGAGGGCCCTGACAATGCAAGGGTTTTCTACCCCAAACCACTGTGCCAGCAGAGCTGCCCTTGCTGCCAAGCCACTCACATGCTCAAACACCAGACCCACGCACTGAGATGTTCTTCTCCATCCATCCCTGCAGAGGTTACTCTCCCCTTTGTGAGGCACAACTGCCTCACTTGCTTTTCAGTGCTGCATCCTCAACCTCCCCTTAAAAATCAAACCGAGCCTCCAATGCCTCCAAGGCATTGGCTTTGTTCTGTCACACTGGAAAACAAGGCAAGTATGAAGAGAGAGGCAGCTGAGGCTGTGGGAGATGTGAGACACATTACTGAACCCCAACACTAACCCACTCTTGCTTGAAGTGATACTCGATGCAGAAAGCGTAAGAAAACAGGTGCATAAAGATGCAAGTAGTCATCTTTAATGCCTCCAAGGAACCCAACCAATGCCTCCAAGCCTCAGGCTTTGCACCCTAACTCAGGGACAGCCACTTCTAATTGAAGGACAGATGTTGCTTAACCCAGGGCAAAGTTGAAATCATTTCATGTGCACATGTCCCTAGAGAACACCCCAAACATCGAGCTACTGGTCTTCCCTTACAGCTTTCATGACAGCCCTGTGCTCCAGCAGCACCATGCTGGTTCTGTCTGTGAATGCAGAATGATCATGGGTGAAGCACCAAGGGGGAGACAAAGGCTGGAGTGATAAATCTCTCTGTGCTTTTAAAGGGTGGCTTCAAGCAGTAAAACCAGAAGTACTAAGGGATCAGGTCTCACAGGGTCACACACAGTCTAAGCAGGGGTCTGAGCTACCCAACTACACCTCATGGGTTTTGATGCAAATATTTAAAGAGATAAAGGAGGGAGCATTCAAACTGCTCTCAAGTTATACATTGACCATGCAGGCTTTCAGAATCAGTTCTGGGCTCTGGGGATTTTGGTAGACATCCTGAACCCCTTATCTGTAGTGTGAGGAGGCTCAGAAAGCAGTGGACAGGCTCCAGCCCTGGATTAGAAGCAAAGCATGGTAGGAAAAGGTGACAGCACAGGGCTGGGTCAGTGCAAGGGTCCGGTCTCTCTGCACCCACAGAATCACAGAAGATATTTGGTTGGAAGAGACCTCAAAGATTATCCAGTCCAACCTTCGACCCAGTACTGAAAGGTCAACACTAAACCATGTCCCCACAGTATTGCTTCACTATTTAAGTTCATAGAATCATAGAATCAGTCAGGGTTGGAAGGGACCACAAGGATCATCTAGTTCCAACCCCCATGCCATGGGCAGGGACACCCTACACTAGATCAGGCTGGCCAGAGCCTCGTCCAGCCTGGGCTTAAACACCTCCAGGGACGGGGCCTCAACCACTCCCTGGATAACCCATTCCAGGGCTTCACCACTCTCATGGTGAAGAACTTCTTCCTCACATCCAGCCTGAATCTCCCCATTTCCAGCTTCAATCCGTTCCCCCTAGTCCTATCACTACCTGAGATCCTGAGAAGTCCCTCCCCAGCCTTCCTGTAGGCCCCCTTCAGATACTGGAAGGCCACAATGAGGTCACCTCGGAGCCTTCTCTTCTCCAGACTGAACAGCCCCAACTCCTTCAGTCTGTCCTCATAGGAGAGGTGCTCCAGCCCTCTGATCATCCTCGTGGCCCTTCTCTGGACACGCTCCAGCACGTCCACATCCCTCCTGTAATAGGGGCTCCAGAACTGGAGGCAGTACTCCAGGTGGGGTCTCACCAGAGCTGAGTAGAGGGGGAGAAGCACCTCCCTTGACCTGCTAGTATCATAGTAAGTTCACATAGAGAAATAAAAACATTGAAGTGACAATTCAAAAGCAAAGACCACAGTGTCATAGCAGAATATTTCTCCTGTTCTTTCACAAGTCCCCTACTTTCTCTCCACTCCCACAAGATCCCATACAGCAAAGCATCCTGCCCTTTAAAATGTCTGTGGCTAACACACTAAATACTCACACTAGATGTTGATGATCCATTGGGTAGGTTTTTCAAGGTTCTGATACCAGGGGGCAAAAAATCAAGAAGAAAAAAAGCCAAACCTCACAGATGTGCCAATCAAAGGGGGGAAAAAAGGGACATTAGCACTTCATACACAATCCAAACAACATGGGAGGAGGAGATGTGCTCACACATTACAAAAATCTTCAGAGACCAGCCTCGCAGGGGACTAAAGCCTTCCGTGCTCAGTGCAGTGTCATACAGTTGTGTCTAAGCTAATATGCTTTGCAGATTTAGGAATAAGTAAAGCTGGACTCTAAAGTGCAGTACACTGGAGGTCATTAGGAAAAACACTACAGACATCTGCAGTTAACTAAAGGAGTCGGTGGAATTATTCACGTAGAAAACGTTACAGGGACGTGCATTGGGGAGGAAACAGGTACTTAAATTAATCCTTTCCAAATGAACATATGCAATAAAAATGGAATTAACACCTGTGCAGATAAAACACTTCTGCTCCCATTGCATTTTTAGTCATTCCTAATAAGATTCCCGATAGCTCTGAAAACATGACATCACCTCTGTAATGATGCAAAAACCTGCAAGCTACAGCAGGCTTTCTTCACTTCTGCATCTTGTGGCATTGTTTCGGACATAATTTTCCCTCTTAATAACCAGCAGGATTCAGGAACCTTCTGACCTGCAGGAGCCTGGAACACGTTTTTAAAGGGGCAAAAGAAGTAACTATTACCCTTTTTCAAGACGGCATGTTCAGCGTAGCCTCAGTGGAGACAAGAAGGAGCAAATGTAGAGAGAAGTGGATTAGAAAATGCGTGTGACACACCAGGGAGGGAAAGCGAGCTGTGAAGAGCTGGTAATAGAGTGACAGCAGTTCACATCTAACCAAACAAGTTATTTTAATAGCTCTGCAACCTGAGCATTCATAGGAATATAATTTTGTCCTGGGTAATATCGACATCTGAACAACAATGCAACAATGGAAGTTCTATACAGTTTTGACTTCGGGTCCCTAAACATTTTGTAACTAACCCAAGGCATATCCTTGCTTTCTCTGCTATTTTCTTTTTATTTGGTAGGAATGTCACTCAGTCCCAAGGTCTTTTTTATCCTTTTCTTCACCTTCTTGAAGACAGGTTTATGCTAAGAACCATCCTCCGGACTTTTTCTTCGTTCTTTAAAATATTAGCTTTAACAGCACAGATCTTGTCTTGCTGGTCTTTAATCAACTGTTCCAGTTCAGCCAGATCAGCTTTCAAGGGTTCTACAGCACTGTCCGTGATGCTGAAAGAGAGACATAATGTTATTGGAAACATTATGCTGCTTTGGGTTACTTAAGCTTCCAAGAAAGTGCATTCAATACCTGCAAAGTATTCAAGTTGCACCCACCCTTCCTGAAAGAAAGTTTAGAATAAGAGGTACAAAGGTAAAGCTAACAACATGGACAGAGAAGAATATTGTTCAAGAGAGATCACCCACAATTCAACACTTCAGCTGTCACTTCTTGGCTAATCTGGTTTTGCTGCTAAAATGATGCTAAAAATGCCTTGCAGTTATTTCACCCTGCACTGTGCATATGTCAAGCGCTTCTTTTATGTTGCCAGCCAAAAGCTGCAACCACCTGACCCAGGGATGAAGCAGCACCGGACTCTGGGGGATATAAACCAACAAGGACCAGAGAAGCTGTGGATACCACATCTTTGGAAGTGTTCAAGGCCACAGTGGGTGGGGCTTTGAGTAAATTGGTCTGGTGGAAGAGGTGTCCTTGCCCATGGCAGGGAGCTTGGAACTAGATGATCTTTAAGGTCCTTTCCAATCCAAACCATTCTACGATTCGAAGGATGCACCTCTTACAGGGACTCCTGGGTCCTTCCATGACACACTTGGTAACACCACCCATCTGGGCATCACCACAGGAGCTTAAATGAGATGCATGTGGCAGAGAGGGACAAGTACAACTGCTGTGGAGGTTGCTGACCTGCTTCTATCTATTTGCTACAACACATCAGCAAGCCGGTAGCAAGACACCAGCAGCTGCCAGTTGCGCTGAGCTACAGCAGATAGATGTCTGAGAAGAGGCAAGGAATATGAAAGCTGCAGACAAGGGCAGGCAATCTAACATTAACCAGAAATGTAAGAAACCCTATGATAATAAACCACAAGTGCACTGATGCAGCTGAAGTGAAGGGGGCTGCTGGCTCTAAAACAAATGTGACCCCTTCCACAATGCTTTGCTGATCTTCAGGAGGGCTGAATAGCCAGGGAAATGACAGACTGAACTAGCCTGCTGTCACTCTGAATTGCCCTGTCACTCTGAGGACATATTAGCACAAGTCTGCATCTCAAAATCATTTTGCTTTCCCCTCCTTTCTGCCACGTTAGCATAAATCACAAAAAGCATTGCTAGAAATTGCACTAGTATTTCCCCAATGGGATCCTTCAACTGTCTTTCACAGAAGCAAAGAAAACCAAAACATGCACCCAAATTGTAGTACATATGGGAAGAATTGTCTTCTTCATGTCTAATACACTTTAATTCTTTCCTAAATGATTGGACATGCCTTAGCACTACACTGATCTGATTAGGATCTCATATGGAACCTTGTGAAGTGCTGGGATACGCTGCAGCAGTGTCAGCTTGTGGAAAAGTGGTGCTGCTGAAGGGATGTGAGCCTGCCTGCAGTCTCACAAGAAACAGATGGGCACTGGAAAGCTTGGTTTGACAAAAGTCAGCAAGCAAATTCAGCCGGGCAGTTCCTCCTTCCCACTCCCCTGCACCACCGCCAAAGACATAGTCTTGCCCTCAGTAGCCTTTGCCTGGGAACCAGGGGGCCATAGGAGTCCAACAAAGCACGTACAGTTCCTATGCCAGGAAACCAGCTGAAGAACAAATGACTTGTTTGGCAAGGTCAGGGTGGATCCACTGAGTAAGCACACGCCTGGAGAAAGGCCTGAGACTTGCCCCCTGTCACTAGGTGTGGTGCAAAGACGTGAGTCAATGCCTCAGTTTCTCCAACCACAAAATAAAGCCAAGTATCCTTTCCTTTCTTTTTGCAGGAGTGGTGCATTCTAAGGCCAAACAGAGTGTTAAGGCCTGTCAAAGTTTTGGGATAGAAGGTGCTATGTAAGTGCAAGGAATTAACATCATTACACTTTATATGTGAACCAAAGCCCTAATTCCCACCCCAGCCACTGGACTAAGCCAGCAGCTGCAAATTTCCAACATTTAACACATTTCTACCTAGCAAGATAGGATTTAGCTAAGAATACTACTCATACTTGCTTCTGTATGAATGAAGCAGCACATTTATCTAGGCTGATTATCAACCCAAGATCAACATCTAGCTTGTGTTCATGATCAGAGGACGTAACTGAAAGGGATGGTCACTTTCCAAGAAACAAAAAGACACATTGGTGAGACAAAGCCAAAGAAACTGTTTCTAGGCTTGACCTCTGTTTTTATTATGTATGTCACCTTCACTCTCCTGGTTTTCCTAAACTGTTTTTTTCAAACCTTGCACAGGCAACAAATATTAAACCCTCTGCACAACATGCTGAATTCAATGGCACAGAAAGCAGGTTATGATTCAGGAATCCACTCCTAGTCCTGATACAAAATCTGCTTTGTTTACAAAGCTCTTCACCCCTTGCTCCTGACATATTGAGCCCTCTCATATCACACAAACATTTGCACCTCTGGTGTCATGTACAACATGTGAAATGGAGCTGAAGAGACCTTAAGACTTTAACAATTCAGACTGAAAACAAAAACATCCCCAAAACACAAAAGTGACTGAGGACAAATTGGCTTCGAATAATGAGTAAAACTCACCCCTCTCCTAAAACCAGAAACATGTCTCAAAAGATAAATCAAGCTTTCCCTGCCCAAACTCACCTTTGCTCTTTCTGCAGTGCTTCAGCATGCTGCCTGTTCTCATGCCGCCACATCTGCAACTCGTTCTTCATGGCATCCATGTCTTCTTGAATGTAGTCCATGATCCTGCCGAGCGTAAGGGCACTCTGGCACAGAGTCTGGATAGAGACCTGAAACTTCTCAATTTCTTTGGCTACTAAGTCTCTCTCTTTCTTCCTGGCTGCTTCTGATACAAAGGGCTTCTCCTAATAGAAAGAATGAATGAAAAGAAAAGCATCAAAATTGGGGAAACCAGCTGTGGCACATGAGGTACTGAATGAAGAATGTTTTGGAGACTGCTAACTGTGAAGTATTTGGAGAAATGTTTACAACAGTCTGCAATGCAAGAGAAGAAATGAAGCAACCTTCTAGAAACACATAAGCAGAAAGCATTTTATATCCAAGTCACCACTGCTACACAGGACTCATACAAGCCCGTGCAATAGCATCAGCACGTGCACAAAATATTTGATCCCAGAAATGATCTCACAGGTGTTCTCGTTTTTGAGCTGATCTTTCCCAAAGAAGCAGGTGCAGAGTGGGGGAAACTCCTTCACACTCAGTCATTGTTTACTTCAACCTGTTCCTGCATCTTGAAAGGAAAATTTCTGTGGCTTAATGTGGCATCACCAAGCAGAAGCTCTTGACAGACTCATATCCTCAATGACACTTTTGTTATCAATCTGCTGCTGCCACTGTCTGCCAATGCATTCACTGTGAAAAATCACACAATCATCCATCCACCCATCCTCCTCCTGGGCACTCTACAGGACAAGGCTGGACTGTGACTGTGTCACTTCAGAGCCCTACATCAGGATTTGGTGAACTGGCATTTACTCAATACTGCTATAAGTGACAGTGCACAGCAACACTGTAAAAATGGTTCTCCTGGAGGAAGATGATGAAGAAATCTGAAAGGCAACAATTTGGAGAAGCAGAAGCACCCTCGCTCATCATGCTATAGGAATAAATGCTCATTGGACCTGCTGGCCACAGGGTTTTGCTGTATATATTCAAGGGCACAGTCTCCTTCTAGCTCTCTTAATTGGTTCCTTCAAGATGCTTCTCTCCTTCCACTGTCTGTGCCTGGATTTCCAGGTCCTATTGCTGGTCCTAATAATTGCACAGCTAAACCAGACGGTGGTTATACTACACCTTGTACTTCTGTTAACAGTGGTTGTAAAATCATGCAGGCTGCAGATGTGGCCTCAATAAACTCTACTACTCAAAAACTATTTGGTCTTGTGCACAATTCCCTCACGTGCAGGCAACAGCGTCTCTGTGGTCAGTCTCCTGAAGCCTCTTCTAGCTTACTGCAAGTTGAATGCAGAAAAAGTGTTCACTAAAGCGGCAAAGCCACAAAGAGCAAAAGGATGCCATAAAAGGAGCAAAGTGATGCCACATTACTAACAGACTGTAACAACCTTATTCCAGGAAAGCCTTCCCTGAAAACAACTACCATCAAAGAAAAGCCTGCTGGCTTTTTTTTATCCCCCAACAAGAAAAACAATCCAGCTTTTCTTTCTTTCCAAGAGCCCTACAGGTTGAATTCCCAAACTGCCTTTTTTTTAAAGATACACAAAGCTTTAAGTAAAGTTTATTTAAAGTAATTTTGGACATTTAATATATGCTGGAAAACTAGAGAGGTCTTTCTCTACCATCCCAACCACAGGATCAACCAGTTCCTAAGCACAGTTCCTAGTGGGTATATAAACACAGGGGTGGCAGTGTGCTTCTCTCTCGTGCTGGGACACCACATCTACCACACTGTCCCCTCCTGCCCTCCTACCCAATTGGCCTGTCTTCCTGTGCGAGCTGTGGGCTGTTTGTTCAGCTGCATTTGCAGGCTGTAGGGACTACTGCCAAACACATTTCAGCAGCCCTTGGCTTACTGATGAACTCAGATATATGTATTTTAGAAAAATACTTCTAAAGATTTGAAGGCTGAGATTTACTTGCGTCTGACGCTCGTGTTATACCACACACGCAGCGCAGGCACACTGTGGGACTTCCGAGTTTACCGCGATTTTATAACGTTGAAGTTGTTTAATTAGGAACTGGGGCTGAAGTGACAAATGCTGCTGAACTTACAACCTTTGCTTCCTAAGTCAATTCATGAGTGCTGGCTAAACTGTTAAAAATAACACTCATCTTAATTCCTTTTCACTCTACCCATACCTCTCTCTCAGAAGCAGGTGTTTCATTATACTGCATTACATGAAACACGTTATTTAGACACTTTCTGGGCCCATCAATGTGCTTGCTGTCCTTTATGGTGCAAAGATGAAAGCACTGCTTCAGGACCCATTTCATCCCCTGATTGCTGGTGAGCACCCCGTTTCAAGCACAGATGCTTAGGCTTGAGCAGATGATCTCCCCTGGGTCACTTCTTTGGCCAACCTCTGAGCACAATGGCCAATACTGTTCCCATCCATGCTGTTCAGCTTCTCTCCCTGTTGATCATGCAGCTTTTGCCCAGGTGCCCTGAAGGCACAGATCAGAGGACAGGGTCCTGCACACCAACCATTTACTAGGTCTCAGATACATCTCAGGTTGATGGCATTTCTGTACACTGGAAATATTTATTTGCCACACTGCCTTGCTGCAGCTAATAAAAATGTATGAATAGATCTGCACTCTCACAGCATTGCCAAACCTTTTGCTCTCTATTCTAACCTCTTTTCCCTTGGTCCTTGTGCTCCATCGAAGCCACAGAGAAGGCTTAATACATGACATCATATTTTCCATGTGTAATTGGGAAGTTGCCTATAAAGATTTAGTTCAGCTGCAGAGCAGAGTTGTATCAGATCAAACAGCTTCCTAGGAAAAGTCCCGTTGTCTTGCTTTTCCGTTCGTCCTAAGTGCCACAAACTCTCACCACCATCCTCACACATTATAAGAAGCCACAGTCAAGAGAGAAGGAATTTCCTTCACATGCAACTATCTCAGAATGAGAGGGCCCAGCCAGTCCCTCATCTGAAGATTTAGTTCATAGAGGCATAGAATTGTTTAGGCTGGAAAAGACCAAATCCAACTGTTAACCCAACACTGCCAAGTCCACCACAAAACCGTGTCCCTCAGCACATCCACACGCCTTTTAAATACCTTCAGAGATGGTGACTCCACCACTTCCCTGAGTGAAAACCTGAAGAATGCCTCATTTTCATTTTCCAAACGGCAAGTTCCATGGTTTACATTCTTGTAATACTTGTGTGAGCTCCCTGATATCCAGACAGTCCAAGAAGCCACACTTCTCATCACCAGTAAGTATGGTAAGAAAGCAAAAAATGTAAGAAGTGAAAACCCCATAATTCAGTAAACAACCAAACTAGAATTTTATACTTCCAAATAGAGATCCAGCTAACAATTTGAAATGTTCCACACTAAAATACACAGCTGCTTGAAAAGCTTCAGTGGAAATAAACCACTGTGGAATATTTTCTATGATTCAGGAAAATGTCCTTAAAGCACATGAGTAAATATTTTAACATAATTGTAATTGCCCTTGTGGCTCCAGCATGCTCTGTGTAGTTCGATTCCTCAAAACAGACAGAAGAAGAACAAAATCTTATCCCATCCAAAGTAATTTCAAGTACTTATACTACTACTAGATATCTATTAAATACTATTTGGACTTAAACAGGTACATCAGTAGGCTTGTTTAAAAACCCCCATGTCTTTGAAACACACACTATGTGGTATCAAAGTGGTTTAAGAACACACCAAAGTTTTGAAGTGCATATTTCTAAAGAAGAAGCACTTTAATTCCAAGCTCCCAGAAAAAAAAAATCTCCCAGCACCTGGCGGTGCCAAGAGCTCAGCTGGCACAGTGTTGCGCCTCCTTAAATGAGCTTAAAAATAACCATCAATTCTTTCTTGCATTTCACTAACACCTGCAGCACCAAAGTGTCGTGTGACGTTTTCGGTAGTCTACGGAAAGCTGAGCTCAGGACAGAGAATTATCATCATGAAGCATTCAATCTTTGCCAGCTATTACTACAAGCAATTAAGAGGGGTGGCGAAAGCCATGTTGTCTATTCTCAGTTTCATAGTTGCAGCTATGGGTTAAAAATCTACATGGGACACTCTTTTAACTGAGAATTATGGCAGACGGTTTATTACAACAGGCAATGTGGGTGGTAAGAGTCCTGAATGCCACCTTTGCTCGTTTTGCACAAACATGTAACAGGATATATTCAATTTTAAGAAAAATGCCAGAATCAGAATTGTTCCTGCCTATTTAATTAGGCCATACACCTCACTGAACTCTCCTTTCACAAAAGCCTGAGATTCAATAAATTATGCCCATATAAAAGACTGTATCACTTCTGTAGGCCCAGCACACTTCCTTTCCTTCATGTTTTTCATAAGGCAGCAAGATAAATGTTTATTTTGGATTCCTGGGGAAAAAGTCTGCCTTTCCCATTACCTCAATGTGAACAAGAGCACAGCATGGACTCAGATACAGGGACCTGAGAAATTTGAAAGCAGGAATTTTCTTCTTCATCAGTAAAGGGAAAATTGTCAACATGTCTCCAGAAACCACCAGAATTTTCTTGTGTTTCATTTACCCTGGCTAAAGCAATTAGTATAAATTTTGCAGTGTGCACAGCTCCATAAAACTGGATTCTTCACAAGCCATCCATTTCTGATAGCTAAGCATTTGAAGAGCATGACATCTATTAAGCTAAAGAGGCGGCAAGATACTTTTTCTCCCACTGTTTGAAAAGTTTCTTTCCAGCAACAGGGTTTGCTTACTTTTATATAGCTTCTCCCTTCTTTCCATTTCTTTCATTAACAGTTTTTAAATATGAATCAAATTAAAACAAACATTTATCAAGCACTTAGTAGTTTCTGCAGTGTCTTTTAACTATTGCATGGTGTCCCATTATGAAAACACACCCATGTATTCATGGTTTTATTGAGCGACACCACTTCCTCCCTACCTCTTTCTATAGGATAGGACGGAAACTTCATTTTGGACACGTAATTTTGATACATTCAATGCAAAACCAACAAAGGGGGGTTTTTATTGTACAAAATTTATTAATTTTTTTTTATCATAAAGGGTGTTTTCTTTACCTGGTTTTTACAGAGTCTGCATTTTAAGTAACTATCCACTTGGGATCACCATAAGAAACTCTTTCACAGAAACACAGGGAAAACGGTAAATGTTAAATCATTTCAAATGAACAGGATGCTTTTTCTGCTTATGCCAGGTACTGAGTTCAGTAACAGGCCAAGGAATCAGAGGAGACACAATGTTCTTTACCATTAGAACTAAGACTCAGTCTGACCTACCTCTGTGTTGGAAAGCACCAAAATAAAATAAAAGGATAGCTCTTTTTTCTCTCTTTCTTTTTTTTTCTTTGGGGGTAGTGGTGGTGATTTTACCCCAGTTCACATTTGTGACCTCTAAAAAGAGCTGGACTTTACAGACATAAACACCCTAGCTCAGCCCCCCAGAGCCAGTCTGCTTTATTTCACATTTGGTCTGGGAGAAGTCATTTCACAAAACCTCACATAATTGGTGCAGGATTCAGCACACTAAGAAGAGTCCTATGTCTAACCACACGCATGCCAGGAGACAACTCTAGCAGTGTTTGATGATAGAAAGTGGTATTAATTCAGCCATAATGGTATATTTGGTGCCAGTCCTGCCCAGCTTTTCTTTTAGTCTCATGCTGCTGAAACTGTGTCCACGACCTCATTCTCTTGACAAAGCAGTCTCTTTCCTCTTCAAAAAGAATTTGCAATAAATCTGTTCCTTGTGTTAAACAACTGCTTTCACACCACTCTATGCCCCAGCCAAATCCATTGATAAGCTTCTTGAAATATGTGAAAGTCACCTGCACTGTGTCCTCCAACACCCAGACAATGCACTGCATCCTTGCTAAGGATGGAAATCACAGCTGTCTCACTGCACTTTTATATATCCTCTCTATTTAACACATCCATCTGCTGCCTCACGTATTTATACTGTACCCACAGGAGAGAACATTGTGTGTTTTTGTGTGCAAAGACCACAGCAAAGGACCCACAATAGTAGGGATATCATGAGAGCAACAAAAATCCTGTTCCTGTGTTCACAGCTTGTAACAAAATTACTTGGGGGCCACAGGTTGTTTTTTGTTCTGAGAGTTGGTAACAAGGACAATCAAGTATGTACTCCTTTTAATTTAAGCTCCTATAGTGGTTGTCCATAACCAGACTATGAAGTACAGTTCTGATTTCTGAGAAACTGTATGCTTGCACCAAAAATGTCTCCCTGCAGCTTTATTCAGGTTGCTGCATTAATGTCACATCATCATGAACAGAGCTGTCACACAAAGATGAAAACCCTTCTGCAGGTAACTCCGATTAAATTTTACCATCAGCATTTCTTATGACACACTAAGCTGGCAGGATACTGAGAAGCTGTGAGCTTGAATGGTGAGCCTCCTCAGAACACTTAAATGGTGGGACATATGCATACATCTGGCTAACATGACACATTACTAATTGCATTGACTGGAGGGGATACCCAACGTCGTGCGGCTGATGGATTAATGTAAAAATCAATGATCTGAGGAACTTTAAACAAACAGAATCAGCAATGATTGTATTTGTGCTAAGCTTACAAGTACATACTTAATTTATCACATTTGTAATTAAAGTTAATATTATCCAGGTGCTAAGCCATTTAATATCATTTGTTCCTCGCAGAAACCTCAAAGCTGCTTCTTCTCTGAAGCTCATGAACTGTATTTGCTAGGGCAAAGATGGGAATTCTGTGATCCCACTTGCCTAAAACTAATAACCTGCCTACATTTTCCACACATCAAATAAATGAAGTGGAATACAAAATGTAACATCTGTCTCTTTCTCTGTTTAACATTAGAGGGTTAGATTCTAAACAAATACATTTAGGAAGTCTTTTAGGAATTTGTTAGGCTGAACACAGCTAATCAAGGCAGCAAGAGTCTTGTGTATTTCCAGAATGACCTCTTTGTTTGACCTGAAAATTGTGTATATTATTTTAAGTTTCTGCACATGCAAAACCTAGATGATGAAAGTCCCAGTCTTCTTTTCTATTATTCAAACTTCTTAAAAAGCAAATGCATGTTTGGAAAATGCAGCACTTAAAAGGCTTCGGAGCAATGCTTCAAATACAAATAAAAACTCCTTGGCAATCAGCAGTTAGAAGCAAAGGTGTGAAATAACCCCAAGAGTTCACCACTGTTACATTTGGATTAAGTATTAATTCACCAATTTCATCTCACTTCTAGTTGATTAATCCACAATAAATCGGGTAGATCCACTGATTTCTTTATTTTTTTAATGAATATTGGACTTAATAAAGTATTAGCCAAAAGTTCCAGCATTCAGACTACAAACATATATTTTCCTCCCTTCGTTTTTCCAACTGGCCGAAGAAAAAGGCTTTAAAGACTAATGAATAGAACTGGGAAAATATTTCTTTTTTTTGGTATGCATCAAATAGTTCCACAAAACAAGGGCAGATGAACACTCTTACTGACAGACACAAGGATAACCTTAATTACATTAGATGTAATTTCCCACAGCAAGCATTCCCTCAAATTGTCACTGGACTTTCGGTTACCTTACTCCACAATACAGAAGTACAATTACATTTTACTCTCCAATGCTTAATAGGTTTTGGAATACAGTTGCTGATGTAGAAGATATTTCTTCTGGAGAGTTTGATGGAAAACAAATTAAATAAAGAGTTGACAGTCTGGGGGAAAATGGTGAAATCCCAGACTGATACTGCTTCCCAGCAGACTGTGGAGCTAGACCTGGCACAAAACTGACGACCATTTGAACACAGCATGCTGGCCAGGGTTCATTGACCCATTCTCACAGCCCCATCAACACAACAGGACACAGTTCCACTTGCCTGCCTAGACCACTTGGCAGAAATAAACCACTTGAAACTCTTCCTTCTCCTTAATTACTTTTGCTGCCTCTCTCCAAAGAGATTCCACAGACCAGTAACTATTCTTTCCAAAACTGCTGGTCTGCAGTCTCGCAAGAATACATCTTGCCACTGCCTTCCTCATGACATTAGGAACATCCCTCAGAGATGAGATGTGCTCATGATGCTAGGGCCTGACCTGAGCATGCCAGACACTGACCTGCTGTCCTCTGCCTATCTGCTTGCTGAAATACTCCCAGAGGCAATGCAACATTGAAAATATATCTTTCACTTTTACTGTCTTGTGCATCACAGTGTCTCTATCCTCTAAAATAAATTCCCAGGATTCACTAAAGTCTCCAGCTCATGTTTTCTGAACTACATCTATCAAGTCCTCATTACTAACTCCAAGCATTTTTAATCACCTTTTCCACCATGCTTCTCCTCTCTGGACCACCACTTCAACAACATAATTTAAAAAGCAGTAGCAGCAAAGAAGCCTACTGCAGTAGCAGCCAGCTGCTTGGATATGAGATCAGATGATATTCCAGGAGCTTAGCATTGTATGCAAGTTTTCACGTGGTGGACTAGAAAGTCAGCACCATTTTTTTTCCAGAACTAGTTGTCCATTATCAGCACTACTAACACAGATCAGTGATTCAAAAGGTGCAACAAAAGACAAACAAGGACTGAATGAATGCTTTAGAGACTGGAAATGGACAACGGGACTAAACGTTATTGCAGAAGGCCACAACTGTTCTCATGCATTTAAAAAAATTCTAGAGGGATTAAAAGCAAATTTATTACATTAGTGTTGTTAAAAAAAAAAACAACAACCACACAAAAAACCCCCAACTAAACCCAAATCACACACACAACACCCCCCAACAAAACAAACAAAAAAGTCCCAACCAACCAACACCCAGAAATTTTAACACCAGAGGAAGCTTCCTGAGCATGTAATCTATGCAGTTTTGTAAACCCTTTCCCATTGTCTTTTTCTGTGTTCAGCTCTGAAACTGACAGGACACGAGACCTAAGAGTAGAGCCTGCAGCACAATTATGCACTGGTGGCAGACTTTAGTCAAGGAATTACTACTAAAACTTAAGTTTCTAGACTGATGATGCCACAGCACCATCTAGCAATAGAACCGGGAACAGCGCTGCTGCTTGTACTCAAGTGCCAGCTCAAAATACACCACAGGAGTGATCTTTAAAGCTAGTTACTAAATAAACAGAGCAGCATCAACTTTTACTCCTCCTTTTCTCCAAACAGTCCTACATTATTCAAGCAGGAAAATTTTCACAGCAGACACATTCACTGGAGATAACCAACAGTGTTTCAATGATGCCACACGTACAAGCTGCACGTTCAATAAATGGTACGTAACTCAGCAAATTGGATAAAGCTTTAACTAGTCATAATGGAAAATAAGCAGGAAACTGATGGGGCTTTCCTCCTTTAAGGATGATCCATTTTCAGTCTCTAAAACATTCATTTTGTCCTTGCCTGTCTTTTGTTGCACCTTTTTAAGCACTGATCTGTCTGCTGATAGTAAACATTAAGAGTTCATGAAAAGCATTTGCCTTACCAAAACATTACCTGCCTGTCTGCATTTTTATACCAGCACTCTGCAATGCATTCCTCAGTGCCTCCTCGCCAGCACCTCAAACTAGCTTAGTCATTTAGAAATTTCCAAAGGGCCACTGGATCAGAAAAGTTCATCTAAACTCTCTGCCTTTCATAACTTCTTGTAAACATGAGCTTTGTAAGGCTGAAAAAGCAAGAGCTCTCCAGCTGTAACAGGAAGGCACTGAAACCTTTTGGGTTTGGTTTGTGATTGCTGCTGGACCCTTTCTAGATTTTTTTACAAGTGAGCAAAACAACAAAAACAAACAAACAGAACACCAAGTAAAACAACCAAAATAATTCCTAAGACCAACCAAACAAAACCACAGCAAAACCAAAACCTGCTTTACAAATCAAATCACTTCATAGATCCAGACTGTAATACTAGGCTATGCTAGGACGTTAGCAGGGAAACGTTCGATGAACTGAAGATACTTTCTATTGTGAACTGCACCAGAGAGCCCATTGATGTTAAGACAGTGATGACTGCTGGACAGTAGAATACTGTCCTTCAAATGCCCAGAGCACAAGGAAAATTTAAACTATAATGGTATAGCTGTACAAAGGTACAGTGTGCCCTGCTACATTTAGGGCAAGGCTGAAATCAGCAGACTTTTTTTCTCAAAAACAAAAAATTAGGCTAAAGAAGGCTCCCTAAAAAATTGCACTGAAATACTGAAAAAAAATCCTGAATAGCAAAAAGGTGAGAAAAAGAGCACTACACAGAGAAGAGAACAGTATCTGACAGACTAATGGAGAAAAAAAGCACTTCAAGGAGGAAAGACTGATTAATAAATGGAAAAACCACTTAAGGCAGAAGAAAAGGTCATGATTATAGCATTTAATATTCATGGTTCTTTGAAGGTCATTACCATCTTACCCTGTCTGTCGTCTTTGATGATGCCTGTGATGCCTCATAATCTTTCTTTGTTTCTAGGATTCTTTTAACAAGCCCACCTGTTGAAAAATGAGTATATTTCTCAGCAGTGGCTGGCACTACAACATTCAGACATTCAGACAATAAAATCAAAACCAACTGTTTAACTCTCTTTAATGTAAACAATTTTTAGAGCAACATGGGCAGAATTCTACTTTTAAGTCCTATTTTATCATAGAACCATGGTGGAACGTGTCTAGAGAAGGGCAACAAAGCTGCTGAGGGGTTTGGAGCACAAGCCCTCTGAGGAGAGGCTGAGGGAGCTGGGGTTGCTTAGCCTGGAGAAGAGGAGGCTCAGGGGAGACCTTATTGCCATCTACAACTACCTGAAGGGAGGTTGTAGCCAGGAGGGAGTTGGTCTCTTCTCCCAGGCAACCACCAACAGAACAAGAGGACACAGTCTCAAGCTGTGCCAGGGGAATTTTAGACTGGATGCTAGGAAGAAGTTCTTCACAGAAAGAGTGATTTGCCATTGGAATGGGATGCCCAGGGAGGTGGTGGAGTCACTATCACTGGAGATGTTTAAGAGGAGACTGGATCAGGCACTTGGTGCCATGGTTTAGTTGATTAGATGCTGTTGGGTGATAGGTTGGACTTGATTATCTCAAAGGTCTTTTCAACCTGGTTAATTCTATTCTATTCAATACCATAGAATGCCAGGTTGGAAAGGACCCTAAGGATCATCCGATCCAACCTGTCTAGGTGACAGTGTAGATTAAATGAGATGGCCTAGCACCATGTCAAGCTGAGTCTTAAAACTGACCAATGTAGTACAATCCACCACTTCCCTTGGGAGAAAAAGTTACTGTTCTAGTATTTATACTCTAAAATATTCCCACATTTTAATTACTGGCTGTAGTAGCACAGGGTTGTTGTTCAATCACCACAGGGTCACTACAAGCATGGCTTCCAAGCCAAGATGTTTCCAAGCAAAGACCTTTATGATGTTATACAGCAAGGTATATACTCTTTTTGAAAGCAGGGGTGTCATATCTTAATTGGCTATTTTCTACTGGCATGTGTGTAAGCAAAGCATACAATAGGTCAAAATTAGCAAAACAAGCTCTTCAACACATCCATCCAAATTCTGCCTACTCTTTCTTTTCAGTTACAAGATGTTTACATTCTTTTTGAAGTCAAAGACTAAACATAGCTTACTCTAATTCAAGCAAAGGCAAATCTTCCCCTACAACTGACATACAAGGTACTTATTATTTGATATACTTTCTCCTCTAAACCAGAATGCATAATCAGTATCATTTACTGAACAACTCGGTACAAAAGCAGGTCCTTGAGCTGTGTTAACACAAAAGCTTTTCCTTTGCACCCCTCTTTTGGAAGAATGCAAGAACTGTATGGTAGGTATATAGCCAGATATTCCTTTGTGAGGATTTGTTGCATGGATATAAGTACGTCTGCCTAAATCACATCCAGAGTAACCATAATGGCAGCCCCTGAATCAGAGATGTGAGGTCACAAGCAAGCATAAACATAGTTAAAAACCAGTCCATCCATTTTTCTAAAAGCTTTTCTATGTCTTTCCTTGAAGAGCCAATCTCATCTCATATCTCACAGCTGACAAGCTGGACCTGACACTGTAAGAAACATTAATTTATGAGTTTTAGGCAGAATTTTAAAGCTTGCTGACATGAAAGACCTAAAGAAAATCAGTACTTAACATAAATCCAGCTGCACAAGTAAACATGACTACATTTGAGAAATAACTTTTGGTTTTCTTGCAAGAGTTGCAAGTTCACACCCTTGGAAGGTATTTTGCTGCTTTATTCAGCATTTTAAGTGTTCAGCATGTGGTTTAAACCCATGGTTTTATTCCGTGCATATATATAAAAAATATACATAACAGCCAACATACCATGCTTCTGGTCTTCAGTCAGCTCCACTTCTGGCTCCTACACATGCAGGAAGAAAGCTTTAGTTTCATAAAGTTGACACTGCTGTAATAGACAACTATCAAAAAAATCACCTAGAAGCTACAAACAAGTAAGCGACAAACAAAGGATGGGAAAAGGTTCTATAATTTGCAACATGAACAGACCATGTCCATATTTGGTATTTCTGACAGTGGCAATGCTGCCTCCACCACAAACTGGTCATCATCATCATCAGAAATCTGCTGGTCTACAATCACATTTGAGACTGTTTTACCACTACCGCTCCTGTAAGAGACAATGAAGAATGAAAATCTATTAAGATCTGTTCAAAACTGTTAAGATCTATCCAGAACAGAAGAGACATCAGTACCCTGCCTTCCTCCCCTTAAAGAAAGCAGCACTAACTAAAAGCATATCAAATTCAAAGGCTGGAAAAACAAGAGCTCTCCAGTGGAAGGCACTGAAATCAAGGGTTTGATCTTTTGGGTTTAATCTGTGATTGCTGCTAGACCCTTTCTAGGCCTTTGATAAGTGATCAAAACAGCAACAACAAACCCAAATAAAATAAAACAAACAAAAAATCCCCAAACCAATCAACCAAAGCTCTCAAAAGGACTTATCTTTGTCTTCTCAACACATGACTTCGGTGACTGGCCCCTTATCAGAGATAAGCTAGCCATTTTGTTCATAGATTTGAACAGCTATTTCAGCCTTTATGAACACTATGTTCTAAAGATCTTTTCTAGTAGCACTTGAGAGTAATGCTCTAGAGCTATCTGCTTCAGAGTTTCCAAAGACAAAAAAATTAAATGTGTCTTTTTTTTGACCCTCCAGATGTGACTGCCAACCAGAACTTTGAGATGAAGTGCTGCATTTGCAGAAACAATAAACAAATCAGGCTTGAATTTTCCAACAATGAGCGGTGAGGTGATCACCCTAAAGCTATTCAGCAGCAGGTGAGGCACCAAAGGTCTCAGACTAGTGTGGTACAAACGCTAGACAAGTCTGCTCTGCACGTCGCACACTGCTTACCTTTCTGGTAATAAGACCTCCGTGCTTTCCTGACGTTTTACCCGGGGTGGTGCTGGTCTTGCACTGCTAGGACGGGAGTACGTCTGCAATGAGAAAGAAAGAGGCTTTTTCACTTTTACTGTAGAAGGAAGCCTCACATACCCTCCAAAGGAACACAGGGAACCAAGTAAGCAAGCTGCTGCATGACAGCACTGAAAACATCCCCAATGTACCCCCTAGTACGGCAATACTTGCTGTCCTACTCAATCTAGGAAAATCTAGGAAGTGTCCTAAACAAACAAAAAGCCCAACCTGTGATTGCATGTAAAATCACCTCTTGATTAGTCTCACTAAACAGCCTGTATACAGCAGGCTGTTGTTAATTAACAACAAATTCAGCATCATACACTGCAATGTAAATGGAAAAAAAATATTTTCACAAGTAATACAATTACACAAGCCCTTGATAGACAAAGCAAAAGTAAACTAAGATTAGAAAGGCAAGTTTATCTTATCCATAACACTGTACTTATGAAATGCACCTATGCAATGCAATGTTCTCATTAGACTCTCCACACACCCCTCCTACTTTAATAACATTACATTGAAGCACTTTATGAATTAAGAAAATAAGTCTGAAACACTTCACAATGTTCAAGTTCCCTTTATAGAAGGAAATGAAAGTGAAGAAAAGGAAACCATATGTGGGATAATATTGATTATTTGGTGGTAGCACTAGCAGCAATGTACAGCTTCGAGTTTCCTTGATCTTTTAAAATGGACTGACTTGTTCTTATCCAAGATACAGCATAATTTGATTCAAAAACAATAAGAGATATTTGACTCAAACAAGATAAAATTTGATTCAGACAAAATAACAGATTAGGAACCAACCTTTGGATGGGCTGAGGTGGAAGATCATTGGGTATGTCACCATTTTCAGATACTGCAGGTTTTTCAGCAGCTGTGTTCTCGACTTCTCCTTCTATTAAACAAAACAAACCCAATTTTGGCTTAGCTGGTAAGGTGACTTGAACTTTTCTCACAACAGTATTTAGAATCTTGCCACAGAATCACACAGTCTATTATCAGCACTATACTTGAATGTGTGTTCATGAGATACATCATGTGACAAAATCAGAAAAAAATTCTATAGACCTCTGTAACAGTTCAATATCTTGTGAACTTCTGGGTTTTAAACATCTTGGAGCATTCACAACTCAAAAGGGAAACAGAAAAAAAAACCCCAGTGTTTTAAATGCCTTTAGTTTTTATTTGTTTCTCAACATAGTGAAATTCATCTGTGAAAATGACATTATCTCACTCAATTCCTCCATAGCTGCATGGTAACATTTGCAGTATTTCAATTTACTTGTTATACAAAATCACTAGAGGAAAAATAGTATTAGGCCAACCCTATATTCTCTATACTAGGGTGGGTTTTTTTTAAGCCTTTCTTTTCTTTACCTTCTTCTTTTCCTCTACTGGTATTCTTACCAGTATTCTGACCCAGATTTGAGAGGGGGGTGGATTGGATGATGTCCATCTTGACCTACATCAAGGATGTTAGGATGAGGTCATCTTCTGTAATCCCATTATAGTTATCCTCTCCATAGGGCTGACTCAATTTTTGTTCTCTACAGGGCTACTCTCAATCTCTTCATCCTCCAACCTGTATCAGAGGTTTCTCTGATCCAGGTGCAGGACCTGCACTTGGCCTTGCTGAACCTCATGAGGTTGACAAGTGCCCACAAGACCAAGTCAGGCTCAAGTCAGACAGTTGTGCTGTGTTGCTGGATGTACCACAAGTTTCATGTGCTTCTCTTGGCACCTAATTTAGCATCTCTGATGAACGGATGCAACAGGTATTGCAAAATTTCCCTTCCATGCTGTGATTTTCAAGCAGTGTCAACAGCCAGTTTCCATTTAATTCCACTGGAGTTAGGAGGTATAATTTATATTTTACATATAATAGCTCTTCTCTGAGGATATATGACAGTTGGCTGTGATGGTTCAGCTGAATGAGTAACAACACCTTAAGGTCTGAGATAAACTTTAAAAGCTCAACTTTACTCCTCCTAGAGACATGTACTTCAATGTAATCACTGAAACTGTGAGAAGATATAACTGCACTACTGAAACTTCTCAAAAAAAACCCTTACTTTAGAATTTGACAAGGTTCAGAAAAATCTTACATAATTATCAGCTTCTAAAAAAGTTTCATGGAGACATAGACCTTTATAGCATGACTGTGAAACCAAACTGTTCCATCCTTCTTGCCACAGTGGATGCATTGATGTGTACAAGTCTAAAGGAAGTGGAACCTAAGTAACTTCAGTAGTGTATAAGCAAATAGCTGAGGCAGGCCAAAACACCCTTTTGCCAAAAAGCTTTATACATATACTTCTTACTTATGAGGCTACCATGAACTAGCCACTGAGGATTCCTAATGGAGAACACCAAGGGAGAATAACTGATATGCTGATAAATCCTCATTTATGAAGAGAAAAAGAACACAAAGCTCAATGGAAAGGTTCAGAGCTTTGATGGTCAGAAACAGACTAAGGCTGAAGCAGAATGCAGGAATAATACTTCAAAAGATCCAGGAAAATGAGTTTATTTCAGCCAGTAAACAATGTTTACAATATCCTCATTGGCAGTTAAAGACAAGAAGACACCAAGAAGGGACAGAAGATCACTGTCTTTTGATGACTCCAAACAGCATCTATCTGCAATGACTGTTGTTACTGTCATAATGGATTTCACATTCCAACTGTGAAAGTCATTAAATGTGTGAATGATATTTTCATCTCTGTAAGAACTTAACAGAAAAATAAGTCTCACTAATGCACTGCTACATTACACCATCTTATTAAATAAAGCTCTAAATAAGAACTGTCAATACAATATCTGGTTCTTATACTACCTGAGAATCCAGTCCAAATCCATAATGAACCTGGGGGTACTGCTGTTACATGCATCCAAATTATTAATAGAGAACTATAAAATTATATTCCATAACAGATACATTCCAATAGAGAAGACAGCTCCAGAAGATTAAAAGGAATCAGCGTGGAAGTTTTCCCAGTTGTGTAAGGTCACACAAATGCCTTGGCCAGCTGTCTACATTTCATCAGACTGACACAGCTACGAGGCCCTGAAGGCCACAGGTGGACTGAAAAACAGCCTTTGACCTCCCACATACAGGGTATCAACTCTCCCAACTAGGTCAAGCATCTGGATATCTGGAGAAAACAAAGACAGCTTTTACTTGACTCTCAGTTCTTCCTCCTACATTTTGCTTCTATGGCTCCATGTACACTGGAGCTGGATACAAATACCTCATTAACAACGTATGTCTTGGGAGATATACACAACTGTTCTTTGTTTTTTTTAATGCAGAGGTGGAATTTTCCTCTAAAATCCTTAAAAATGCAAGCATTAAGTGAGACTCCCAAATATTTGTATAAAATGTCAAGGTGCAGTGATTCAGTTCTTACACAGAACAAGTCACCAAGGGATTCAGGTGCAGCAGCCCTGCATTTTCCTTAGGACACCATAAGCATTGGTCTCTTTGAAAACTTGCTTAAGAGTAAGGAAAGAGCAAATACAGGTAACTGTTTCAGCAGGCAGCACACATTTTTCAATCAGGACCTTAACCACAAGATGTAATTAAAACTCAGGGCAGCAGTTAGATCAGGTGTAAATCCTTTTCCTTAAATCAGCTAGCTGCACAGATCCAAGTTCAACCCCAAAGCACTCAGGACAGACATTTCAAGGCAGTCAAGTTTTTATTCTCCCTACCTTTCTGTTTTATGGCAAGCCCTGGTTCAGCTTTCTCTTGTGGTTTAGCAGCACTGTCCTCTGAAATCTTATCCACCACGTTCTTCATTTCCACAGTTCCTGTAACAAAACAGTTTATAGCCAAATGAAACCAAAGAGTAAAAATGTAAAATAATAAAAAAAGAAAAGCCACATTAAATACCTGTTACACTTACTATTTCTTTATGGGCTATCCTAGTTTAATAAACCATCCTGACTGTAAATAAATAGAATTCAAAGTTCACAAAGACTTTTTACGTGACCGCTGATTGAACTTCTTACGTGACTGCAAACTAAAGGCAAATTCTCAATCCAGAAACGATTTACAGATATTCTTCATTAGCCTGACAGCTAGTGAAACAATACAATATTTACCTAGTAAAGTCTTAGCAATAGCTGAAAACCACAATATTGTTGGCATACTACTTAGAATGCATAATGCACTAAGGTTTGTTTCAAAGGCTTTAGCTTTAAACAGATTTCAGACTAATGCCATTAAGAAATTTAAGCAAGAAATGCTGATTTCTGATAGCTGAACTCCACAACTTGCTGGTAATGCCACAGAAGAACCTAGTCCACAAATGTTCTACCTACCAATTATCTTAAATTAATGCCCCCAGTTACAATAGGATAATGTTGGCAAAAGCAAAGTAACACACAGTGGAAGAAAACCGAAATATTCACATATACATCTGACTTCTAAATATCTGGGGAGTAGAGACTTTCAGGACAGAGGGATGCAAAGGAGAAATGATTCATCACCATTTGTACATCATTCCTGAGAATGTACCTGTGTATTGAACAAGAAAAGTTAAACTATACACTCAGTTTGTCAAGATATATACGGAATGGACAGAATATTTAGTTTTAGTCTTAGCATTATATACACACACACACACACATACATGCATCCCTTCACTTGGAGTAGTATCTTCAGTTCTCATACTCCTCAAAACACAGAAGAAGCAGAATAAGTACATAAATAGGCAAGATTCATACACAGAAAGAGGATGTATGTTTAAAACAGAGGTACCCAAACTGCTGAACCCAGCACTTCCCAGTCTCCTTATCTGCAAAGAGGTAACTAATGCACAGGTAAAGAACAGATTCACAGGGCCCCGACCTGCAGCCAGGGCACCTCAGGTGTAACATTTCCACAACCACAAAAAAAAAAAGCAAACAATTCTAGCTCCGGAAAAGATTTACTAGCTAGAGCTCTGCCTAATGCTTGGGTTGAAAGATCCAACACTTCCACAGCCCATGATGAAATTACTGCACTATGGGAAGCATCCACAAAACTGTATAGTCCATTGCAGCAGAAATGCTCAGCTCTACTTGTTTAGGAGGAGATTAAAACACAGGTCAACCAATACTTTCATCTGCCTGTGCTGATTAAGGCTTCAGTACATAAAGGGGGCCTCACAAAAAGATGGTGCCATTCTTTTTAGCAGGGCCTGTAGAGACAGGACAAGGGGTGATGGTTTTAAACTAAAAAAGGGGAGATACAGGCTACATCTGAGAAAGATATTTTTTACACTGTGGCACAGGTTGCCCAGTGAGGCTGTAGAAGGAGGCTTCAAGGTTAGGTTGGATGAGACTATGGGCAACCTGATCTAATTGAAGATGTCTCTGCTCACTGGATAGGGTTGGACTAGGTAACCTTTATAGGTCCTTTCCAACCCAAACCATCCTATTGTTCTATGATTTATGTCCAGTCACTATTAGAAAGTATTGAAAGCTCTGATCATTATCACCACCAGTAACAACCAAGACCACAATGCAACAGGCATCAGCATAGCACCAGAAGGTTTTTACTACCTTCTGGATTTCTATGGTGAGCACCTATGAGCCCTAATCACCTACTGCAGCTCTGCTGCCTTAGAATAGAAACTGGGCTAATGCCTCGAAGTATTTAGTGCTTAGGTAAACCCCAAGTTGAGTTCACTAGCTTGTTGCATCATGACAAGGGTAATATTTTTTAAATTTACCTCCAAGTCAAAACACAGGATGACTTATTAACTGCATTTCATATATCAGAAAGGCTAGATCCAGATTTTAAAGAAGGGACTATCCTATAAAAATGGGGTGTGTCTGGTCACTATAGTGCCAGTTCAGGCAATAAAACAAATATTCAAATCTTGGGAAATAAAAGAAGTTGTAGGATCAGCTAAGGATCATAATGCAGTAAAAGAAGACTACACTTAATGGAATCCAGACAGTGCTTTTCAGCTGCAAAATTAAAACATCACAGCACTTGAGTTCATGAGATGTGACATAAAAGTTTCCATTTTCAAGCACCAACTTCAATTAAGCTCCTGAGTCAGCAGACATTTATATCCAAAGTGCCTAAGCATCTTGGGTTTTTTTAATTTCTTTTTCCCCATGTCCTTTTGAAATGTGGCTATTGACTGATTTTGGAGGTCTCTTACAACCTGGTCCATTCTGTGATTCTCTGTGAAAGCACTACCCAAGCTCTGATGAAACTTCAGTGTTTTGGCCCAGGCACATGGAAACCTACTAAAACAGAAACCCAAAGCAAACATGGATGCTTGTGAAGACACACAGCAACACACAATCTCTTTACATAAAGTAGTAGTAGTGACATTGGCAGGTTAAGTGCATGAAGTTCTCATGCTTCACTGGTCTAAACAGTATCTACCAGTCTTTAGCCACAGTCACATATTTTAACAGCTATCAATTCACAGGTGTCATTGCCTCTTCTGAACAGAGATGTTTAAACTGTAGAGTGACTTCTTCACTAGAAATAAAATATCAGTGCCCAGAGCACAAAACTATTGAAGGAAAATTTGAATCACAGCAAGTGATCAGGTCACTGAAGAGTAGGGTGGAAAAGCCATTTAAATACAGACAGAAATTGTAATTATACTGCTGCCCTATGAGATCTAGGAACCAGCCAGTTGTACTCCTTAACTACCTGTTCCTCTAGGCTGTTCCTCTTGGTTTTCTTAAACAAAGGGCTGGCAGTCCTAAGTTTAAATTCCTTTCTTCCTGGTGTGGAAGTATTAAACATTTGGGGTATTCTGAAGATAATCTAATTTCCAATTAGTATGCAAATACAGATTATTAAGCAAAGAAACAGTTCTTGTGAAATTGATGGAAATAGTTGTAGATGAACTAAAAATGCCCATCCAGAGAGAAAACAATAAATATCAAGAGCAGGCTGAATCTCTATCTGCCATTGTGTATGAGGAACACAAGCAAACTGAACCAAGTACCTACTTATCAAATCCATGCAGGAAAATTGCCTATTGGATTCATAAATGCAGACTGGGAGTATAAAACAAGCACTGAAAATAATAAACACAGATATTTAAGTATTTATGCTATTCCTATTCAATAACCCTCTAGCACATTAAACAGAAATAATATCCTCCCTCTAGTTACCTTCTCCTCCGGGTCTGGCACGTTGCCTTGATCCTTTTGTTGAAGGCTGCCTCGATATTCCCGAGGGATTTTCACTCTTAAAAAAATAAAAACACACCCAAATTTATTAAAATAAATATTAAAAATCTGTATTTATATATAAACTTTAATTGCATGTGTTGCTTTTTTACCTATATGTATTACACATAAAAAAGATTCACTTGCAAAACTGACCCACACATGTAAGGTTATGTCAAGCCTATTTTCCTCAGAGCCTGATGGCATTTTTCCTGGATACATTCTAGCTATTTTCTTTTAAATGAACCTACTAGAGGATTAGATTTCATTATTGTAAAGATAACTTCCAAATGTGAACTATGAGTATCCAAGGCAGAGCAATCTTGCAAAACCTGCAGAGCATCTAAGATGCTACTGATGGTCCTGGGACACGAGGTTTAGCTACTAGTGAGCTACCAAAAGGAGTAAAAGGATTGCAATCCCTCTGTGTTTCAGCTGCATCAGATACACAGTTGCTCTTTAATGAAATCTGAATTTCATTCCATAATATAAATAAATAACAATAAATCTTTAATGAAATCTGAATTCCATTCCATAATATAAATAAATAAATCTTTAATGAAATCAGAATTTCATTCCATAATAGGAACAAAAACTAAAAGACTGTGCCATAAGTCTTGCACAGTCCTTTACTCAAAGGACAACTTTCCTGGACAAAGTCCTTGGACACAGTGAGAAAAGGGTACTGCCAGCAAGTCCAGCAGACAAACAAGAGATGATTGGAAGGTTAGACTGGTACAGGAAGGAGAGTAAGAGTTCAAAAGTGGAAAAGATCAAACTGGTCAAAAATTCAGGACACTTCTGAGGACTCTGACCTTAGTCCAAAAGAAAATCAGACAGACCAGGAAATGAAAGCCAGCAAGCACACATGAGAATTACTTTGCTTTCTCTGGATATAGCTTGCAGTGCCTGAAGTCAAGAACACCTGACAACATTTTCTGCATGTTGCACATTTCAGTGATCCTATGTCCTTGGAAAGGTGCAAGTTAAATCACCAGGTCCACTTGGCTGGAGGTTGAGAAAAGAAATGCATAAGCAGCAGTCTCTTGTGAGATGAGATCAACACCAGTCATGGAATCATAGAATTGTTAGGGTTGGAAGGGACCTCAAGGATCATCTAGTTCCAACCCCTCCTCACACTACATCAGGTTGCCCAGAGCCACATCCAGCCTGGCCTTACAAACCTCCAGGGATGGGGCTTCCACCACCTCCCTGGGCAACCTGTCCCAGTGCCTCACCACCCTCACGGGGAAGAACTTCTTCCTAACATCCAATCTGAATCTACCCATTTCTATTTTTTTCCCTATTCCCCCTAGTCCTATCACTACCTGACACCCTAAAAAGTCCCTCCCCATCTTTCCTGTAGGCCCCTTTCAGATACTGAAAGGCCACAATTAGGTCTCCTTGGAGCCTTCTCTTCTCCAGACTGAAGAGCCCCAACTCACTCAGTCTGTCCTCATAGAAGAGGTGCTCCAGCCCTCTGCTCATCCTCATGGCCCTTCTCTGGACATGTTCCAGCACCTCCAGATCCTTCCTCTAATAGGGGCTCCAGAACTGGATGCAGTACCCCGGGAAGGGTCTCACCAGAGTGGAGAAGAGGGGGACATTCACCTTCCTCGACCTGCTGGCTATGCTTCTCTTGAATTGCTTTCTGGGCTGCAAGTGCACACTGCTGGCTCATGTTGAGCTTCTCATCCACCAGCACCCCCAGATCCTTTTCTTCAGGGCTGCTCTCAAGCCAGTTGCTGCCCAGCCTATATCAGTGCTGGGGATTGCCCTGACCCAGATGCAGGACCTTGCACTTGGTCTTGTTGAACCTCATGAGGTTGCCATGGGCCCACCTCCCCACCCTGTCAAGGTCGCTCTGGATGGCATCCCTTCCCTCCAGCATGTCCGCTGCACCACACAGTTTGGTGTCATCAGCAAACTTGCTGAGGATGCCACTGTCCATGTTGCCAACAAAGATGTTAAACAATTCCCAGGAGACAAGGCCACTCAGGCAACAAGGTCTCTCTATGCAAAGAAATAGGCAAACTCATGAACAGGTATTACAAGAGCTTGAAGGCAGCTATAGTACTTGCCCTACAAATAAGCTTGAAAAAACATCCTGGCAAGAGCAAGCAGAGGGGCAGGTCCATGAGCGTTGTCACTACTACATGTAAACTACAAATTTACTACTCACTGTACCTGAAGCACAGCTGGGCCCAAATGCCTCCAGAGAATGTGCAAGTTGTAAAGGAGCACTCCTGCTAATCCAACAAAACTAAGTTACCACTATTATTATTAAGGAAGAAATTTTTTACAATGAGGGTAGTGAAACAGAGGCACAGGTTGCCCAGACAGATGGTAGAAGCCTCATTCCTAGAAACATTCAAGGTTGGGCTGGACAAGGCTCTGAGCAACCTGATCTAGTTGAAGACATCCCTGCTCACTGCAGGATGTTGGAGTAGATGACCTTTCAAGGTCACTTCCAACCCAAACCCTTCATTGGTCAGGATGGGAAAAAGTCAGTCCACCCACTTATACCAGTCTTCACTAGCAGAACAGGCAGACTGGGTAGTGGCAGACTTGGCAGTGCTGGGTTAATGACTGGACTCAGTGATCTTAAGGGTCTTTTCCAACCTAAATGATTATATGACTTCTTCTTGTGTATAGACCAGAGGATAGGGCCAGCAATGAGATCTGGCCCACCATTCCCACTTCCTACAAGGCTGTACATACTAACAAAACAGTAGCTTCCCACAAGCTATTCATGGTTTTAATTACTTTCCTGTCTTCTTACCCAAGTCTGTGAATTGATTAACAACATTTGTTGTTAAAGAGGAAGCAACCATCTCTGAACACAACAGATGAAGTACAGGTGGCTTGACAACTGCAGGGTGGTGAGCCACTGGCACAGGGTGCCCAGAGAAGCTGTAGATGTTCCCTCCCTGGAAATGTTTACGGTCAGGTTGAATGAGGCTTTGAATTACCTGGTCTAGTGGAAGGTGTCCCTGTCCACGGCAGGGGGGCTGGAACTAGATGATCTTTAAGGTCCCTTCCAACCCAAAACATTCTGTGACTTTATGTTCTGTGCTCTCTTGCCCTATGATACATCTCTGCATCTCTTTCAAAATCCTGTAATAAGTTTAGCATCTCACAGGATTTCCTCATCTGCTTTTTCTGAAATTTGTGTGAATTCCTGTGGTTTGCATCCAAGATTTATTCTCAATCCTGCTGATGACTACACTGATAACATAAATAAGAATTACAAATTCTTCCATTTCTATGCAAATGTTAACATTGTATGTTCCAATAAGAGAAAATTGTCAAGTTTCACTGTGTAAAACACTAATTTTCCATAATACCAGGCATACAGGACAATGGCCTGTACACACCATCATGGAAAATAACACTATGACATATTTAACAATACAGGAGACCAGTAAGTATTTTCACTCAAGTTACTGTAGGTGACCACACAAGAGAAACAACCCACCTCAACAACTTTACAACAATATACCCACTGGTCTTGGAGACAGAGTTACATGAATGAGATGAATGAAGCTGACATGTCAGGAACCTAGTGATAAGTTTGGTTTGAAGGCAAATGTTGCTTTATTATAAGCTGTAAAGCACCATGAGCTCAACAGAAGATCTTGACAACAAAGGGGACATGCTTAGTAACAAAAGGAAAAGTATGTATCACAGTAGGCAAACTGTGATAAACTGAAAAGTTGAACTATTTGGAGGCACTTTAAGGACAGTGAGCAGACTCCTCAAGAGTTATCTTCAACACCTTAGGTCCTTAAAGCCACATCTCCTTCACCTCCATGACTAAAGTAACATGCACATTTAGTATTTCAGTTATTCAATCAGCCAAAAGAAAGCCTCACCAAAAAATAGTACATAGTCTTGCTTGGATGGTTACTGGTTTTGACTTACACTGTTGTCAAAATTAAGGGCTGGGCTGGCCACTAGATAGATGACAGGAGCTCTGCATTAACCCCTCTGCCTTCTCCATAGAAGCAAGTACAAGAGCCTTTCTGCACACCAATCCTTGGTGGTAACTGGAAACATCAAGCATAATCACTTCAAGAAGTAGATACTGTCTTCAAAAATATGCTGTTAACTTCAGAAAGTGCAGGCACTTAGAAGAGACTTAGGTGAAAAATAAAATCACTGAAAATAAGCCATTGTTCTGGCTCAAACCAGGTATTCAATGAATTATTACAATTATTACTGGACCCACAACCAGGGCTACCAATATTTTTGTCTCACTCTTTAGGAATGACTGGCATGTTACAGAGGAAGATACAAAGCAGTCCAAAATGCATAGCTAATACTGAAGTAGTTAATCTTGATTCATCATAATTATTACCATCTTTCAGAATCACAACATTATGCAAAGAGCAAAAATAAAGCCCACATACCATCAGAGTCTTGCTCAACGAGCCTGCAGGCTACATCTGGTACACTCAGGCTTCAGCAGCTTTTTGGGTGATGTAATTATTAGCACAGGTGGGGAAGGAGTTGTGAATAGGTGCTGAGGCTTCTGGAGGGGTGGACTCAGTCATTTATTTATGTCAGGTAGTGACTACAAACATTTTTGTAGAGCCACATGTGCACACAGGCAACAGGTGCAAAGTAAAAAGTTAAAATTTAGTCAGGATGATAGCAAACAAAACATGAACTCCACAATATTTATTATGTGAGTCTTTCCAAAAGGAGATAAAATAGCTCATTATTCTTCTTACAAATTCAGAGGCTCCAAGGCTTTGACAAGCAGTCACTGGAGCCATTAAAAAGAGATCTTACACTTCATCTCACACCATCCTGGAAAAAAAACACACATTAAAGTGGAATTCTAGATGGATGTATGAACATTTCCTATTTGGAGTAATTACATTTCTATTTGGAGAGGATACAGCAGTCTGCTGCAAGCTGTCCAGTCTGCTGTGTTGTCCTCCATATTAACCTTTTAAAAGTCTGAATTCCACTTTAAGACACGAGCAAATGAATATTTTGAATGTTTCAGCAGGTGAAGAGGAGGAACATGCTTTGAAAAGTCATCCTGCCAAACTGCTAATTCTGCCCCCATTTTGTGCAACAACCAACCTCTAGCTTCACAAAAGGATGTCATAAAGAATTTCTATTAGTGCATTTTATACTGCTCCTGTAACTAATTCTGTATGTGCTTACATCACCTCTAGCCACTCTGTGCACCAACAAAAGCAGAACAAAATCCCCCCAAAACATCGAAGCAAGGTAGAACAACTTATTATATAAACTGGCCACTGTAATTTCTTCCTCTATTAAATCAGATCTACCAATAGCTCACTAATAAGAAACAAGAACTGAGTCTGTCAAGAGAAATGCAATGCAACCAACCTTCCACAATACTTTTCTTAGATTCAGTTTCACAGTGCCAGAAAGTGTATTTGAATGGATATTGCAAATAGTGCAAATTTTAAAATCTACATTTATCTATGTGTGTTATGTAAATACAGCTACATACACAACACATTTCAATGCTGTGCAAAAGACTATTCCTCAGCAAATAAACACAACTTGTTTCTAATGCTCTTACTGAAAGATTTGTATCCCTCAAAGACTTTTTTGCTCTTTCCCTCAAACTGTCTGTTTTCATTTTTAAAACTGCTATCATTATTAACAGGCAGAATTCATTAGTGTGCAATAGCAATAAGGACAGATATCTACTTGCTAAGGTCAATTTGAATGCTGTGGTGATACAACTTATTATCAATCAAACATCTTGTTAAATGAAGGCTCACAAGATGGTGTTTCATTAGTGTTAGCTTCTGCTAAAACTTCTGAAATACAAAATGAACTATCAGAAAAATCCCACTTTTTAAAATGTAAGTTCTAATGATGGATTTCTATTATATAAGCCAGTTATGAATAACTGAAAACAAAAAGAGGGGTCAGTCAGTGAACCAGAGCAAAAACCTTTGAGCCATATCCAGGAGATCTCCATGGAACAATTCTCTCTGCTGCTTCTAGAGCAGTTATGCCTTTTTTTTTTCATTCAGTAGTTGTTTCATTACATAGCTGAGATGAGCTCCAACAGAAATATAAGTTCATTAGATATGACTTAGAGGCTTGATTCAAGTGACCAGTTCCAGTTTGTAGGGCAAAAATAAAAGTCATTATGGAAGTGGCCAAAAGTGACAGGATATTACAAAAAGCTTTAGCCAAGAGTTTCAGCAGCCATCTGTAAAATAGAAGAGACTTTTCCAATGTGTTTGGCCTCAGGGGTAAATGACATACCTGTTCTGCAGCCACTTTCATATAAACAGCAGCATACGCTCAGAAGCTTTACGACCTGAATCATCTTTTGTCAAAAGACAAAGTTATTGACCTTCTCAATAATAAGGATAAGCCACACTATGAAGTGTCTGTTTTAAAGAAGACTTTTACCTGAGGCAGACTGAGAGCTAACAGAATATAACTCATCTTGCTCTGATCACAGTGTGGGATAGCTAGCCTCGAAGCAGCAAGCAGTCATCTTCTGATTACCATGTGTTGGTCAAGCATCTTACTCTCATTTGAAGACTATTACATGCTAGGTAACATACAGAGTTTATTTAGTACCAAAAAAATACCCTTTTTTTTCTTTTTAAGTCAATTTGTCAAAAATTCAGCCATTGAAAGCTGGCCTTTGATAATTGTCAGGAGGAAAAGTTAAGTGCCACATGAAAAAAGATAGAATCTTTTTAAGACTCCTAATGTCATAGAAGCCAAGTCAAAACCCTAAGTGATAGCTTTGCTGCATATGTAGAATATGAAAAAAACACCCAAATTAATTTGTTTTCTAAAGTAATAGCATCATAAAAGCCATTCAGTCTGAAACTCCATGGACATCTCGTGAAATAAAAGTTCCCATTCCTCACTGCTTTCTTCCACATCATTTCCCATGTCTTGTCATAGAATCATATAATCATAGGTTGGGTTGGAAGGGACCTTTAAAGATCATTTAGTCCTAACCCCTGTAGTGAGCAGAGGAATTTGCACATCTCCATTCAACCTGACCTTGAATGTTTCCAGGCATAAGACTTCTACCACCTCTCTGAGCAACCTGTGCCAAGGCTTCGCTACCCTCAGTGTAAAAAATGTCTTCATTATATGAAGTTTATGTCTCCTCTCTTTAAAGCCATCAACCTTTGTCTTGTCATGTCGGACTCTGCTAAAAAGATTGTCCCCACCTATCCTATGCTTTCAGACAGCATGTTTGAATATAGGACCTAATTCAAGTATGGAGGAAGAAATATCATAGTCAAGATGAACACAAATAGCTCACTATACCATGAAGCCATGTAGGACTAAGCTTGGAAAGGAAGAGAAGCTGTGGCCAGGAGTGTGATGACAAAGAGAGCAGGACCAGGAGCCAGGGTAGGTGGGTAAATGAGTGTGATAGGAACAAATGGAAAAAGAGAAGGAGGTTAATCCTTTAAGGCAGAAAAGCATGGGTGAGATCTTATGTACTGGCATATGGTGCACGGCTGGAGAGGGGCTGCTTCAAATGTTTTCATTTCTATTATATTTATAAAAGCTAAAGACAGATGATGAGTTATTAATTATGCAACAGAGAATACAAAATATGATTCAATACTCTTCATGTGCATAAAGACCTAAGCTGTTTCTTTTTAATACACTTGTTTAAACAACATGTGACTTAAATGGAGCTACAGTAGTTTACATCAGGGTAAATCCCTGGAAACAGAGGTGTTACCGTGCTGTCAAACTACTGTGAAGACAGGAAGATCAGCCCCAGTCCCTCAGATGCACTTCCCAATTATTTATTGCAGGAATTTCCTCTAAATCACTTTTTGCAGCTTAGCTTCCTGGCTCTAAAAATTCATTTGGAACATTTTAATTTCATTTCTCTCTCCCTCAGTCTTAAGATGATGACCATTTGTCATGCACTGGTCAGAAGAGTTTTCATCGCCTTAAAACTAAGCAGCATCTGTTACGCAAGCAAGCAGAGGAAAGTATGTCATCTAGATTTAAAGTAATAAACCCACATGCCTTGGAACCACTCCCAAAAGCACTTAAGACGGGAAATGAAACTTTACTGCCCCAGCATATTATTGTGGTGCCCAAGAGCACTACGATAGTTTGGGATGAGGCTCAAAATTTCCATTAGAGACCCAGTCTGCAGGAAGTTTAACTTGGCCATGAACATTTGCTTCAGGCTAAAAACTATTTTATAAGCTCTCCCTCCTAGAGCCAATAATTTTAAAAGTTTGGTTGGATTTCAGTCAAAGAATAGCTATAAATTTGTCATCTCACATAGAAGACACAATGATGTCAGTGGCCCACAGATTCTCAACAGAAACTCCTGCTAGACTTGGGATTCTGCCTATTTTTAACTAGCCTGAGCTGCTTTAGGTTAATTTATTGAAGTCTCACTCTTTAAACGTTTAGGCATATGGCTCCATAATTCCCCAGATTGCCTCAGGTCATCAAGAAGCAGCAGATGCAGACATGACAGTATCACAAGCAACAGCTACTGTTCAGAGGCAGTGAGCTGCTATTCCACCATCATCCAGATGCAACATATGGGCCCAAACCAGTGAATTCTACTGAAGTACAAAAATAACCCCAAAATCTAACAGCTTTCCACTAAATATTCAGAGGAATAAACAGAAAACCTTGTATAAGTACATATATTTCCTGAAGTACCCAGCATATCAGCAACAGAGAAATAAAATCTGGAAAGGTTTTATTTCCAAGATCAAAGGCATTTAAGTAAAACAAAACAAACTCAAACCAACTATAAAACAAAATAAACAAAACAACAAAGAAAAAACACACCAAACAAAAAAAAAAAACAAACTGAGCAACCAACCCACCCCCCCCAAAAAAAAAAAAAAAAAAAAAAAAACAATCAACTGGACAAGCATCTTTCTATATATTACAGCCCTGCAATTTCTACCTACTTTTCAATCCTACATTTCTTTCCTTCTGATTTCCAAAACACTCTAACATGCAACACTTTCAATATTCACCTTGCCAGATCTTCTATACTACTAACCTCATCTGGCTGGCACTTGCTGTCTTTAGTTGGCCTCTGCATTTTTCTAAGCACGGATTCCTCAGAATCTGCAGACTGAAAAGAAAGCAGTTGCTTTAGATTCAGTGTGCTGAGCAGTGAGCTATTTACCTGAATAATGTGAAAGAGGAAATGAGCATAGAGTACATTATAACATGCAGCCATCTACCTGCCTTCTTTACCTTGCCTCCCCTGTGTAAGAGACTAACCAAGCAAAATCCACAGTTAAACATTGTTCTCCACAAGTAATACCGGGCCAGCAGACAGGTAGTGACAGAAATGCTTTCTTACATCTAACAAAATTAAATCACCCTCTGACAGGAGCATCTTAGACATCCATTAATGCCAACTTCTACCATGAACCAGCTCACAGATCAGAAAAGGAGAACAGGAGAGAAAAGAAAAGGAACAACAAAATGAAATGCAATGAAGAGATGGCCTTAAGGTAGTTTAAGACTTTACACTGAGGAGGGCTAAGTATGGGGAAAGTGTGGATGCGTTCCTTCTCAAAGACGTAACATGATAAGCGAAGTCCACTGCAAACAAAGCACCCTTGCAAGAGCCTAGTTCTTTCAAGCCGGGGCGGGTGTGTGGTGGTGGCGCAGAAATCAAGCTGGAAGCAAGCAGCTTAACCGAGAGACAGGCAAAAATACAGATGTGCAACTCTGTCCTGTGTGTCCTGCTACAGAAGTAAGCTTAGTAAAGGCTAGCTATGGCCCATCTCTCTAACCCCATCTGGCCCAAGGCGTAGCTATGGCTGGAACAACATCATGGATTTCTGGGAAGACACATGAAGACAGAAGTACAGAGTTCCAATAGTTGCTGCCAACTCTCTGCCAAACAATCTCATGTGATCAGGAGAATTCCAACATGCAGACTTCAGAAAAGAAACTGCTTATTAGATGATCAGGGTCAAGTCATGATATATCATGGCAGAGATATGAATGGCCTCAGTCACACTCACCAGATGAAATCCACACTGATGCTTTCACGTGGAAGCAATTGCTGTTAAAGAAAGTACTTCATAGCTACATGAGCAGAAATACTAACATGTGAACACGTTAGAAGAAACATTCAGTCCCTGCCACAGCATGTGGAAAGTAATTCTCTTAAACATTATTTCAATTACCTTTTTCTCTGTTTTATCTTTTCCATGTTCTCTTAAATGCTCCCCATCTTTTTCTCTGTCCCTCTGCCTATCCCTTTCCCGGTCTTTTCCTCCAGCTCTATCCTTCTCTCGTTCTCTGTCCCTAGTCTTATCTTTGTCTCTTCCTTTCAGTCTGTCCTTTTCTCTTCCTCCTTCATTTTTTTTGTCTCTATCCTGTCCTTTATTATGTTCAAGATCATCTTCTCGTTCTATGTCTCCTTTCCCCTTGTTATTTTCTGTTTCTCTTCCTTCTTTGGATGTTCTGCTTTTTCTTCTTTCCCTTTCTTGTTTTTCTCCTTCCTTATGAGAGTCTCTTTCAGGGTCTTTGTGTCTGTGTCTTGTGTCTCCATTGTCTTTCTGTTTTTCACTTTCCTTTTCTCTTTCTTCACGCTCTTTCAAATCTCCTTTCGGTTTTCTGTCTTTGCTTGAGCCCCTCTCTTTAAGTTCAGTGCCTCCTCTACCCTAAAAGGAAAACAAAAGCTAAAATTAATTCTGATAAACAGTAACTCTATCACTCGGCTACTTTATGCAACAAAATATGCAAGCTAAAAACACAGCCAAGCAAACAAAGCATAAAGTCCCTGTACCCCACGAAAATTGCAAATGCCTACCTCTTTATCTCTATGGCTTTTTTGTTCTTCTGTTTTGGAGTCTTTGCTTTCTTTATCTCGAGATTTAGAGGATGGAGGCTTCCCTTTATCAGCTCTTTCCCCAGCCAAGATCTGTTTTACAGCATCATCACTGGACAGCTGCAATGAATAGGAAGTCATCACTGAAATAAGTAAAATATGTTATTCAATATCTCCTTTCTTCCTAACTGTAATTAACATGGCTGGTGCAAGTTTTCTTTTTGTTTTAATTAAATTTATATTTCTATTCCTTTGGAAACATTATTTGGGAAACATTCTTTCACAATAGTAATCAAAGAATCATAGAATGGTTTGGAAGAGACCCTAAAGATCATCTAGTTCCAACCTCACTGCAGCGAGCAAGGACACCTTCCACTAGCCAGGGTTGCTGAGAGCTCCCACCAACCTGCCTTGACCACTTCCAGGGATGAAGCATACACAATTTCTCTAAGCAACCTGTTACAGTGTTTCATCACCCTCACCGAGAAGAGCTTCATCCTTTTATCTCCTCTTAACCTCCCCTCTTTCAGTTTAAAGCCATTACCCTGTGTCCTGTCACTACATGCCCTTGTAAAAAGCCCATCTCCAGCTTTCTTACAGATCACCTTTAAGTACTGAAAAGCTACAGTAAGATCTTCCCAAAGCCTTTTCTTCTCCAGGATGAACAAACCCAAGTCTTTCATAGCAGGGGTGTTCCAGCCTCAGGATCATCCTCTGGACCTGCTCCAACAGGTCCATGTCCTCTTATGTCAGGGGTCCCAGAGCTGCACACAGCACTGCAGGTGGGGTCTCACAAGCATGCAGCAGAGGGACAGAATCACCTCTCTTGAGCTCTTGTGCCAAACATCTCCTTGCAACTCCTATAATAATTTGTTTATATGTACTAGAGCTATAAAAATACATGGTGCTTTTAATGTACTATAGCACAACAGCAATTCTCATTGCAACTTCAGTATTTTTCAAAATGGTAAGGTAAATGACTGACAAATTCTTGTACCACGACTGCTGGATTGGTTAAACACTCTCAAAACCACCTAGATTTGTATTTGCCTCCACTCTTAATTCACTTCACTTTCGCCTAACAGTCACTAAAGAAAACTACATTAAGAATGACTTTCAATAAACTGCAGTTACACTGTTTTAAAAGCTTCTTCATCTAGTTAATTTTTTAAGATAATAGGTACTAATTAGGTCTTTTAGACAACAAGTTAAAATGTTTTCACCTCCAAGTAGCAAAGAGTTTGATTACATTAACAGAAAAAAATATGATCACATTGCTAGGGAATTCTCCCTTCTGAAACAGGAATAGCTTTTAAATCACTAAAACTGATATTGCCCTGGGGGTTGACTCCTGATTCTCTCCTGGCTTGTAAATGCAAAACTATGAATTTTTGTGGGTTTTCACATTTGAGCACAACCTTCTGCACATTAGCAACATTTGCCTGAACTACCTAACTCCAAGCATTGTGCTCAGCCCAGCACTGAAAGTACCAAGCTAGAGATGGAAGAAAATCTGCCACAATGCACATCAAGTACAACAAAAGCCAAGGTGCTAATTATCTTAGCTAACTGGATAGACTATATAGTCTGGATATTAAATCTCACCACAATGTTCTGCAAGGCTGTTCCATCAAGCACATTTTCTAACTCCTCCACTCTCGGTACATGTATTTATCAACTTCCCCTTTTCTAGCCTCAAGCAATCCATAAGGAAGAAGCTCATAGCACTTAGCTAATAAAAACAAATATAAATTTAAATGAGTAGATAATCAGACAAAGATAATCCAAACTAAACTTGCAGAAGGCTTGTAAACACTGCAGTAGTTCATGGTTAAGCATACACAATTCCTTCACACACATTAATTCAAGGGGTTCAATTAATATCTTTGTATTTCATAGAATCACAGAATCACCAAGGTTGGAAGAGACCTCAAAGATCAAGTCCAACCTGAAAAAGCCTAACACCTATCTGCAAAGAATCCCCATTACTTTTAATGAAACAGTTACTTTAAGAAGGCAAATTTAAGAATGCAACAGTCATTTTAAGAATTGTGCCTGCAGGTTTTTTTAACAGATTACCAATTTTTTTCCTTTTCTGCATTTCCCTATTAAAAGAAACCAAAAAGCAATACATTGGAAAAATTATTTGTTACAGAATTATAGATTTTACTGCAATTTTAAAGGAAATGAAAACAAAGGTGCTAGTATTTAAGCTGCGCCAAGGGAGGTTTAGGCTGGAGGTTAGGAGGAAGTTCTACACAGAGAGAGTGATTGCCCATTGGAAAGGGCTGCCCAGGGAGGTGGTGGAGTCACCATCATTGGAGGTGTTCAGGAAGAGACTTGATAGGGTGCTTGGTTGCATGGTTTAGTTGATTAGGTGGTGTTGGATTATAGGTTGGACTCAATCTTGAAGGTCTCTTCCAACCTGGTAAATTCTATTCTATTCTATTCTATTCTATTCTATTCTATTCTATTCTATTCTATTCTATTCTATTCTATTCTATTCGCTCATATAACTAACATGTTTGCAGCCAAAAGTTGTCAGAGTTCTGAAGCTTCATATTCTTCTTCCAATCTTATGCATGTTATTAAATAGCCAAGGAATAAGGTGAAAAATAAAACCCAGTGTACATTAAAGGCCCTAAAATATCCAGAACAATTTCTTTTTGGCTTACACTCTGCTATGGGTCTTACACTATCTGTCTTTATGTATTAATGTAAGTAGTGACACAATGTTTATTACGTGTAAATAAAAATAGCTGATGAAGTCTGCTGCAAATAAGCCCTGGTAACATATCAGCATATGTATAAAACATATATGATGTCACACCTTGTTTAAGCAACACTTCCCAATTGCTTGAAGAAATTCATTGGTTTTTTCAGGTTCATGGCCAGCCACAATACGTGCTGGTTTTACTGACAGTGGCTCTCCTGTTACCATTACCACAGCATCGATTGCCTTCTGAAGGAAGATGATTTTGGCATCTTTATCCTGATAAAAGAGCAAATAAGGAATAACACTGAGACTTCAAAATAATTCCATATGCCACCCAAAGACTCTGATGGGAAGAATACCTGCAAGAAAGCATCTGGTTTGTAAAGTCAAGAAGAGGGCTGCCTGTGATTTACAGTCACTTTATTTCTGGCCAAGAAATGACAGCTTTGATAATGGATGAGCACTGAACCGGAACAACCAAAGTGACAGGATAACTTTGACTTTTTAATATGTTTATCGTTTAGCTTCAGTGTTTTTTAAGACCACTGTAAGTCTTTTCGCACCCTATTTGCACAGAGCGTATGTTAAAGCTTTGTTTAACAGATCATGCAAGTATTACCAAAGGGATTAGTAAAGGGTTACAGTGGGATTGTTACAGCTGAGAAGGATAGTTCTTGCCTTGAGTACTTTTCAGCACAGAAAACCCAAAGTTACAGGACTGAGAATCTAAACTGAGGGACTTACATGCTAGTACACATACTTTACAAACCAGACTTAACAGTGAGTAAAGAAAACATATGAAAGATGATGGGAATGAGATAAAGGCACATATTTTTATCTCCACAATTACCAGCTGTGTTTTATAATTGTACTTCACCCAAGTGCCCTTCAGTAGAGATGATGGCTTTTGGTGATTATGCAAAGTTGTAAGAAAGGCAAAACAAACAAACCCCCACCAAGTAAAATTTTATTGGAGGGTCCCTGGCCCAGAGAATGAAATCATGGTGTGAAGTCTCTGCAGCTGTGTAATACTCAGGGGCAGTGGGATAAAAAAATTAAAGTTTTTATTAATAAAGCATACTAAAATTCATGGAGTATTTACTAGGCCCAGCACAGAAGTTTACTTGCTCATCCTTTACAGTCATGAGTGGAGATAAATGAAGTATTTTTCTAGTTTGTTAAAAAGTAAACCATGTGAGAAGAATTCTGTCTGCATGTTTTTATAGGCATCAGTTCAAAAGGATATAAAACTACTGCATCCAAACTGATAACTGAAAAGCAGACCATCTCTATTCATTCAGGAAAGAAGCAGTTGCCATCATCCAGTAGAACACCTGACTTTGCACAGCACTTACTGTCCCAGGTGCCCAGACCCAATTAAATTAGACAGATGTGGAAAGCAACAGAAGTTAGTATTTCCTCAGCAGAGCAAGGCCCTCTCATAGCAATATCTATTCCTGTGGCACTGGAGCTCAACAGAGCTGCTCAGGACCAAGACGTGGGTTTTGCTGCAAGAACGTAAATGACAGTTACACATGTGAGAAGATGGTCCCCAGAGTCAATGTGCTTCCTGTCTTTGGCTCTTCCAAATGGATTAAAACAAACAACTGTCACATAGCTGAGATTTTCAGATTGTCTCCATTAAAATCAGGAGCACTGCACCTCCACCAGTACTCCCTCCATTCAGAAATAGAAAAGGAAAGGAAGGAAATACTGTAACCTCCTTCTATCAACATCCTTGCAATCTATTAATTAGGGAAGGAGACAGGACATGACTTTAAACCAAACATGTTTTCAAATAAAGAACCAAAAATTCCTCCCATATCCTTGATGTTTTCAGCAGTTTTGTTATCAGTGTAGTATTCTGTGCAGAGAAAACATTCTTGTGAACCTAATGAGAAATCTACAGCTCCCACCTACCATCAGTGAACAAAATTCTGTCAAAATAGATACCTGGAACAGTGTGGGGAGCTTAAGAAAAGTATTTTTATTTGGTACATTCATAAAGAATACCAAAACCAAACATAACTCCTTTGTTCCAAGTGGTGGGACTCTCTCTATATAAAAATACAAATACTTTTTTTGTGTATGTGTGTATATGCATATACGATGCTGATGTAAAAGATTACAGGAGTAAGTCCAATACCCAATCTTTCCATTCATAAGAGAACAACTTTTTACCAGACCCAACAAGATGAACCTTTCTGATGCAGACAGCAACACTGCCCAACGTAGCTGGTAGAAGAGGTGAACTTCTTTCAGAGAAGTCCCAAGCATTTGGGGATCCTCACGCTTCAAATTCCCCTTACGTCTCTCTCTCTCTCATTTGATTGCTACAATACACATCCGTGAAACAAACCAGAATTCAGTGAGGTCTACATGCAGGCTCTGCAGGCCAGATGCAGTTTGTAAGAAGCTTCCAGCCTCCTTCTGACATCATTTTACACAGGAGGAGACCAGCCATCCATTCAGTATGTGCTATCTCAAAGGTGGAGACACCAAAGGTAGCACAGAAGAAATAGCGGGAGTTTCAGGACCCCACTGGTATGTACAGGTGAGAGAGGCAAGTTGAAACTAGAAATTAAGACAGCTACTGAACATACACGTGCATAACCAGCTGGCCAAGGTTGATAATGTCCCAGCTTGTCTCAGAAATAGTGTGACCAGCAAAACTAAAGAGGAGATTGTCCCCCTGTACTCATCACTGGTGAGGCCAAACCCTGAGTAATGGATTCAGTTTTGAGCCCCTCACTACAAGAAGGTCATTGAGGTGCTGGAGCACATCCAAAGAAAGATAACAAAGCTGGTGAAGGGTCTAGGAAACAAGTCTTACAAGGAGTGGCTGAGGAAACTGGATTTGTTCAGCTTGGAGAAAAGGAGGCTCAGGAGAGCCCATATCCCTGTCTACAACTACTTGAAAGGAGGTTGTAGTGCACTGGGGGTGGTCTCTTCTCCCACATAACAAGAGGAAACAGCCTTAAGTTGCACCAAGGGATATTCAGGTTGGATAGTAGGAAAAAGGTTTGTAACAGGCTTCCTAGGGAAGTGGTGGAGTCACCATACCTGGAGGTATTAAAAGATGTGTCAATGCAGTTCTTAGGGATATAGTTTACTTGGTACTGTTAGGTTAATGGTGGTACTTGATGATCTTGAAGATCTTTTCCAGCCTAAATAATTCTATGATTCTAACTTCACTCTGTGTACCTCATAAGCTGCAACAGTACAGTACAGTCAGCTGGCAAAGCACCTGTCATTTTTTCCAGCCCACAGCTATTTGGGACTGTGGACTGCATGCTGGACTAGGACTGCTTACAGTGGGCACAGACCTTTTTCTGAAAGCATCCTGCTCATTCCAAGTCTCTGCATCTACTGCCAGACCATCACACCAGATGAGTATCATTCCCTAGAGTAAGATAATGCAGATTATGCTCACATGGAAATATATATAGCTACCCACAACATGGGACTCTGGCTGCTGCTCAGAGCATGGGGAGTTTTGGGCTCTGCATGAAGACTACACTCCTGATTTTCTACTGCTCCAACAAAAATTACAGTAAGGAAGCATCCTAGGAGAGCCAAGTCTTTCTCCTGATCAGTGTTTTGAAGAGAGCAGTGCAAGCTAGAGAGGTTTTCCCGCACACTACAGCATTTTGATCTCCTCTGCTTCAACTCTTGAAAACCATGATGTCACAGAATGTGAAAGAAGCATTCAGAGAAGTACTCATAATTGGTGCAACTTCACAGATACCAGTGTAGAGATATAAAAACCTACTCAGGACTTGATAGGAAATCTGCTTTTTTTGATTCCCAAATAAAATGCATGCTGGTCTCCCAAGAAGAGGCAGCATGTGCTAAGCTGCTCTTCATCACAGAACCTGTTGACAAGCTTCAACATGAACAGTACCAACATGAACACCAATCCATTGTACAATTAACTCAGATTTTAGTTATCATGACAATAAGGACAGTCACAGAAAAAAATGTATGTATCAGGCTGATCATTAGCTGCAATGCATAGAACATCCCGCAACTGGCTGTAGAGACAAGAAGCTCAGATCACAAACCTCACACTTTCAGTTGCTATGTTAAACAACTGCAACAGAGGATGCTAACTAGCAACACACAAACATTGCCCATGAATGAGAGACCAGTTTCCAGTTAAGTTGGTAGTTGGAGTCAACAACAGTTCAGCAACAAGGCACAGAGTACAACAGTAACAGCAACTGAAGGCACCCTTGTACTTAAGATTATTCAGAAATAACATCAGCTTTCATACTCTTTCAGTAATTGGCCACTTGCATCTCTAATAAACCTATTGTGGAATACATATACTAGGCAAATGCCTCAGCAAGTTCTGGGATATTAAGCAAATACTGTATGCATGTGCACAGAGTATAAATACGTATGTCTACAGAGATACACATGCATAAAGCAATGCATATAAAACCATACATTCCACTGAGGAACCACAAGACTCTTGAAAAAGCTGTATGTGGATTTCTAGCATTTATGACTGTCAGTGCCTGACTAGTTCAAAGCAATTGTAACAATAATAAAATAGTATTTTGGAAACCTAGACCTGGCCATTGATTAACACTTCCTGCTTTGAGATTTGTATAGAAACAGTTCTCTACATACAACAGTGTATTTGTCACATCCACAAATGCAATCTACAGGTGCTCACCTCATGTAATGTAACCAATAGGCAACAGCTTGTGCAATTTCTTCACAAAACCAGACACACCCTTGACATCAAATGCAGAAAGGGCAAAAGTACCATGTGGCAAGCTTCAAAGAGTACTAATATTAAAGTTAAATAAGTAACTTTCATACCCACCTTAACATTATCTGACTTCAATTCAAAATCCGTGTAAAGTCCTTTCATAAAACCTGTCACTCTAATTACCTTCAGAACAGAAGAAATGGGGAAAGTTAAGAACACTTTGAAGACCTCTGTTCAATAAAACTTGCATGGCAATAAGAAATATGTTGGATTTATTTGCTGAGGTGGTATCTCATTTAGAACTATTTCCAGGGCAGGATTGGAGGTCTGCTGGGTCTCTGAACATGCTCTGGAATGATGAGACCTAATCCTTCCTTACAACTCTAGCCTCCTACCCTATTTAATTCCATCTTTTACCTTGGTGGTTGGTGAATCCAGGAAATTCACAACACAAATATCAGTATATGTATTTTAACTACAGTGCTATATTATTCTCTTACTGACTTCTTCACACGTGGCTATATATAAAAGCAGCAGCTTACTGAACATAAAAATTAAGACTGTGTTTTTGTTTGTTTTTGTTTTTGGTGTTTTTTTTTACTGATAGGGGAAAAAAACAACCTACTAGCAAGTTTCGTGAAAGATCAAATACAAAGCAGTCTGAGGAAAAGAGACAGATACTGTGTCTGGTCTTAACCACTACGCTACCTTAAATCACCCGAGATCTACTCAGTACCCTAAAGCCCCCGAGATTTACTCGCTACCCGAAGCGTACTCCTGTAGCAGTGCACATTTTGCAGCACCCGGCCCCAAGGGCCCGGAAAGGTGACGACGAGATCCCCACCTTCCCAGGGTCAGGAGAGCTCAGAGCGCCGGGGGTACCCTCGGCAGCGCATCCCCCAGCCCCACATCTGGGGGACGCCCCTCACTCGCCATAGCCACACCCCCGTCCGCCAGGGGGCAGCCGAGCCCGCGGGGAGGCCTGTTGCCTAGCAACAGCGGAGAGGGCCCGCAGGCCGCCTCCCGGCCCACCTCGGTGATCACGTCGTGCAGGTAGCGGAAAGGCGGCTTATTCAGCAACCGGTCTGTCAGCGGCGGCTTGCGGATAACTCTGCCCAAGGAATCCTGCGTCCGCCGCACCACCGCCTCGTTCATAGCGGCAGCGGGACCGCGCCGCCGCCGCCGGCGGCTCCGAGCATTCCCAGCCTGCCCTGCGGCGTAAGGCGCCTGAGTGCGCAAGCGCAGAGAGCGGGTAAGCAGTTGCCTGGCACAACGCGGCCCTAGCAACGGGCCCCGAGGCTGGGTTAGGACCTGCCCTGCCTTCACACGCCCAGGGACTGAGGTAAAAGGCCCTAGAAGCACAGAAGCGTTTTGGTTAGAAGACACCTCCAAGATCAGCAAGTCCAACCATTAACCTGGAACTGTCAAGCCCCCCATTAACCCATGTCTCTCAGCACCACAGCTACAAGTTTTCTAAATACCTTCAGGGATTTCTAAAGACCTCCAGTCTTGTTTAGCATCTTTGTTGGTAACATAGACAGTGGCATTGAGTGCACCCGCAGCAAGTTTGCTGATGACACCAAGCTGTGCGGTGCAGCAGACATGCTGGAGGGAAGGGATCCATCCAGAGGGACCTTGACAGGCTGGAGAGGTGGGCCCATGACAACCTCACGAAGTTCAACAAGACCAAATGCAAGGTCCTGAATCTGCGTCGGGGCAATCCCAAGCACCAATATAGGCTGGGCAGTGACTTAGGGGTGCTGGTGGATGAGAAGCTCAACATGAGCCACCAGTGTGCACCTGCAGCCCAGAAAGCCAATCACATCCTGGGCTGCATCAAGAGCATCAGAGGCAGCAGGTCAAGGGAAGTGATTCTCCCCCTCTACTCAGCTCTGGTGAGACCCCACCTGGAGTTCTGTGTCCAATTCTGGAGCCTCTATTACAAGAAAGATCTGGACATGCTGGAACATGTCCAGAGAAGGGCTACAAAGATGATCAGAGGGCTGGAGCACCTCCCCTATGAGGACAGACTGAAAGAGTTTGGGCTATTCAGTCTGGAGAAGAGAAGGCTCTGAAGAGAGCTTATTATGGCCTTCCAATTTCTGAAAGGGTGCTACAAGAAAGCTGGGGACGGACTTTTTAGGGTGAAGGTAATGATAGGACTAGGGGGAACAGACCAAAAACAGAAATGGGTAGATTCAGATTGAATATTAGGAAGAAATTCTTCCCCATGAGGGTGGTGAGGCACTAGAACAGGTTGTCCAGGGAGGTGGTGGTAGCCCCATCCCTGGAGGTTTTGAAGGCCAGGTGGGATGTGGCTGTCAGCAACCTGATCTAGTGTGAGGTGTCCCTGCCCATGACAGAGGGGTTGGAACTAGGTAATCCTTGAGGTCTCTTCCAACCCTAACAATTCTATCATAGTGACTCCACCACTTCTCTGGGATGCCTGTTTCAATGTTTTACTAGTCCTTCAGTAAAAAAACCCAAATCCTAATATTTACTGTAAACCCTTCCAAGACAGAACTTGAGGGTGTTTCCTCTTGTCCTCAGGCCTGTTACTTGAGAGAAAGGACTGACTCTCACCTTGCTACAACCTCCTTTCAGATAGTTATAGATAGCAATAAGGTCTCCCCTCACCATCCTTTTCTCTGGCTTTCATTGGTTTTGTGGTTTGTGTTTGTTGGGTTTTTTGAATGTTCTTCAAGTAAAGAAGTAGTACAAATGAAGAACAGGGGAGAAGGAGGTAAATGTCAGGATTGTCCAGTTATGCTCTCTAGCAAAGCCAGGCCATGACTATTAAAGTACACAGGACACCCTGCATCATTCTCATCTCCTCCAGGCTCAGTCCCACCAGACAGTGTAGTAAACCTTCCCTAGAGCCTGCTTTTTCCACAGCCCTCACTGACAAGCAAAAACCTAGCTGTGCACCAGCCTTATGCCACTGCCAATCTCTGGGAAGCTAACAAAAAAAATTGCTGCCTTTCTGCTTGGCCAGTTGTGACCATTAATGTTTGAATGCTGAACTTCAATAGGGCTGCATGGTGCTGGGCTGCTGTGTTTCACCTTACAGCTCCAGCTCACCCACCTTGCTAAACAACCCTAGAAGAATTAATCAAGTTCAGGAACAAAAAGAGACACAAAGCACATTTATCTGGTACTAGTTGAAGCAAGGAAAGGGGTTCTTTTTTTCAGCAGAGGAAGGGAAATGGGTGCTTCCACACTGAAAGGGTAATTACCCCTGGGCTCCTGAGAGTAAGTGGTTGCAGGGAAGCATTTTTTGTCTTCTTCCCTCCTGAAACATTGGTTGGTTGATGAGGTTCACAGACCGACTGTGACTACAGGATCTGGTGAGCCTGGGAAGAAGAGGAGGTGTTGACAGCTTCTACATCTAAGGGCATCAGAAGAAGTCTCAGAGGAAGCAAGAAGACTGGGAAGAAGCTGCTCCGGGGAAGATGATTGTTTATTTTTGGAATCATGTGATTTATCTGGATTTCTGCCACTGACTCTCCAAAAAGTGTTTGAGATGCTTAAGAAGGAATTAAATTTGAAAAAGTTAAATTTGGCCTCTGGCATGCTCATTTTGATGAAGAGGTACTACCCCAAGGAAGCACAGCTCAATTTAACTTAAGGACAAAAAGCTAGCAACCTACAAAGTCTCCACAAATCCCTGTGGACTTGAAGGGAAGCAATGGAATTGAAAGAAGCACCCTAAGACCATAAAACAAATAACTTTGGTCTGGAGACTTAGTCTTTTTGAGGACTTCAGACTAGAATTGTTCCAATGTTGGGCAAGCTGAGGCCAATCCTGAAAATGTCAACAGGAAATTTAGCTGACCACACAATAGCAATAAGAGAAAAAGCAGGGGTCCAAATAGCTCAGGAGAAGATTCACAGATCATCAAATCATTGAATGGTTTCAGTTCGAAGGGACCTTAAAGATCATCTAGTACTAACACACCCCGACCTTGACCAGGTTGCTCAAGGCCTCATCCAGCTCAGCCCTGAACACCTCCAGGGAGAGGGTATCTACAACCTCCCTGGGTGACCTGTTCCAGTGTCTCACCACCCTTAAAAATTTTCTTTCTAATATCCAGTCTAAATCTACCCTCCCCAAGCTTCTATCCATTGCCTCTCATCCTATCACAACCCCTTTGTAAGAAGTGTCTCCCCAGCTTTTGCGTAGGCCCCCTTCAGGTACTGGAAGCCACCATAAAGTCTCCTCAGAGCATTCCCTTTTCTAGCTCCCACAGCCTATCCTCCAACATGTGCTTAAAAGACATCCCAACACCAGATGAGCAGCAGAGAATTTTAACTGCTCTGAGCACTTCATGACCCTTTCAAGCAGGAACAGACATCAACACAACTGCCTCTTCCCCTGAGGTTTTTCTCCTCCCATGGCACGGGACTCTGACCCTTCCAGCCACTACCTGGACTTATACAGCAGAATTTATTTGCAGAAAGAGGCTGGAAAGCAGCAAGATGGCACCACGGTACATACTGCTGGCCAAATGTTCTAGGCCCAGCAGTGGGAATGTGAAGCTCCTTACCTCTGTTTCTTTTTGTCTACCACTAACAGCAGGATACTATTTCCAGTCTCAAATAAGATTATGAACTCAGTAGCTTATGCACACACATGCTTATGTGCAGTTTCCAATTCCTATCAGCTGAGCTACCAAACACACTGCTGTAGAATATAGATGTAACTTGACAACAAAAAGCACCCACTGCCCATTTCAGACACATCTAGTCCAGACCTGAAGATACCATTTTCAGGACACAGTATGAAGGAAAAACACTCTGATTAGAACAAGTTTTTTTGTTGCTGACCACGACAAATATTAGCAGGCTTTCATGCATCGCTGGTTTCTCAGTTGTAAGGCTTTTAGAAAAGGCAATGGGAAACCAGTTTGTAATCATGTAGCATTCTAAACCAAGCAGAGATTTCTCCAAAGATCTCCACAGCATAAGATTTGGGAAGTTTACATTAAAAATCAGTTCTTCAGGCAGAAATAAACATTCTCACAGTACCCCTTACCCTAACATCAAGAATGGCAACAAAACCAAATCCACAGAAACAGCCCAAGATGTAGAAACAATGGCATTTGCTTGGGAGACAGCCTTCCGTTCTCTTGAACTCCCTAACCCCATCTCCTTCTTTAAACAGCTCTGGATTTGTTTACCTTTTAAATTACTACCATCTCTTAAAAGCCATATTTTGCCTTTTGAGCAGCTAGTCAATGTGGAATTTGGAGTTTAGTCCAGTAGTCCCCTACATTTTCAGTTATTATCAACCATCAGTCAGAATGACTCCCAGCCCATTGTGCAACATGTCAAGTGTATAATTTTACATCACTGTGAAGACGCTGTGCTTCTGAACATCAGCAGCAGCATCTGCTGGCATGCTACAAAATTATCTAGGAGCAAAGATGCTATTTTGATGCTTCACAGGCCTGAAATGTTTGGGTGGCAAGTTGTGAAAGGTGTCTTGCAAACTGTAGATTTCAAACAGCCTATAGCTAGCTGCCCTAGAGTTCTGCAGACATCCATGCTGCCTGCATCTCTGGATATGCTTTATTCTTGAAGAATCTTGCTCCTATCATTACCAGCTCCAGAACTGATACCAGCTTTGCCACACAGCATCTCCCCATGAGAAGTGCAGTCGCCAAAGATTACAAAACTTCAGGGAGTACATATTGCACTCCCTGACAGCAGCTTATAGTCATCCTTCTACAAGGACTCATTTACATATATTTACTATTTATCATAAATCTGGTTTCCAAATTATTCAGAAAATTGGTATCCAGCATGTGCAGGGGAAAGTGGGAGACCTTGGGAAGAGTGTAAGATTAAAACAGTTGCAAAGATATTCTGGGCAGTAACGTGATGTAGGTCAAAATCTCCCTGATGGAAACATACGGCTGTGAAACAAGCAGGCAGACACCAAGCTTTTCCCTTTATATTCTTCCCCACCCTGATCTTCTGTTAATTCTCCTTCCTGCCTGCTCCTGGGCCCCAGGAAGCATAGAAGTCATCAGTGCATGTGATTAAAGCTTGGGGAAGCTGTAACCCCTGAGAAAGAGGCTGTGAAAATAGATGATGTCAAACCAGCAAGGCTAGGCATGGCACTACTTCCACTGCATTGTTTCATACCTTGGCTTTGAGGTCATGGGTGTCTTGCAAGCAGGGAGACTCAGGTACTGGGAAAATTATCTCTACAATCTCATAATCACCAATTCACAAGGACTGTAATATGGCTCTAGTGCCCTGTTTTCATCGGCAGACAAGAAGTGCAGAAGTGCAAAAGTTTACAGCATTAGAAAGCTCAAATCATCTTCTGGCCTGCAAGAACATCTATTTCCATCTGTTATGCACACTTTCCTCTCACTGTGGCCTCCTGCCAAAGAGAGTCAAACTGCTATCCCTTGACAACCTCCTTGGCTACTGAGAACAAAGCGAGGTTTGTCAGGCAAGCCTGGCCCCACCATTTCTTATGAAACTTCTGTATTTGTTCCCCCAAAGGCAAACATCATAAATTGTGCAGACATCTTCCCAGCCTCTGTAGTGCAGGGCCACAGATGGCCACACAAAGCCAAGCCATAAGCATTCATGACGTGTTCAGCCACTGGGAAAGCAAGTACCTACACCAGCCTTTCAGCTTCTCAAGGACTAAATGGTTTTTGCATTTTACTTTACAAGAACCAAAGTCCTCCAAACTTTGGGGTATGTGTACACATCAGAAAGTGGTGTCAGTCATTGACTTGGAATATTTAGGATCAACATAAGATGATACAAAACTGTGGGTTTTTTTTCATCCCACCCAAATAATGCATGTCTCTTTCCTTTAAGGAAAACATTTGCTTCTAGCCCAGAGATCCAGCAGATGGCACAGGAGGACTTTGTCAATGCGGTAGTAAATCTGAATTTTGAAATATTAATCAAAATGTTTACCAGGCAGTGGAATAAGCCAGCAGAGATTCACTTTACACAGCTTTGAAGTTGTATTTGGAATTCTTTCTTTTTTTTTCCCCCTCCCACTTTCTCTGGGGATGTACAAAAAGGTTTGGAAAACACCAACAGTTCCTCCTTGGAGAACAGGTGTGCGCACACATACACACACACGCTCACTCACTGACATGGAAGTATAATTCTATATACTCCAACCACAGGTGGTATTCTGATACAAGGGGAAAATAGTCAACAGGATTTTTGGGTTTCTGCCCTCAGCCCCAAGCATATAGCAGGGGACAGCTTGGACATGGCAACACTATAGTTGATCACAACAGACTTGTTAATTGTTGGTAGATGAGAGCAGCTTAGCTGGTTCAGCCCACTTGTAGTGCTGGGACAGTTACCTATCGCTAAGAGGCTATCTAACTCAAGAGTATTCCAGCAGCAATGACAACACTGCACCCAGTGGCCATTATGTCCCTTGAAGCCTCTGTGTGGGTGAGTCTCTGGGGTCAGGGCAATGATCACAGCAGTGGGTTTTCTATGTGGTTCCCATTGAATTCACATTGCTCCAGATTTTCAAAGGGAACAGCTTAACCAGAAAAACCCAAAACTGTTTAGCAATTGGAGCTTAAATCAGGCATCTCTGTTTGTTAAAAAAGAGGAGCATGACACTTTTATTCCACTAGTGGAACTGAACAGCCTGTAACTAATTACTAACATATACTTTAAAAGGTTGGTCCTGCCTATGTCACACTGTCACAACATCCAAATACTGCTTCTTACCCCAAGCCTGTCTTCAGTTGAATGCAAAAGACTCTGTCCAAGGGCTGTGCAGAACTAAGTGTGTCACTCTTACCACTACCTGGCTGTAAAACATGTGAACCATGAGGCTCTGGCCAGCTGATCTAGTGTGGGGTGTCCCTGCCCATGGCAGGGCGGTTGGAACTAGATGATCCTTGTGGTCCCTTCCAACCCTGACTGATACTATGATACTATACTAACTCAGCCTCCAGCTGTGCACATCAAACCTGATGTGAAAATCAAGAATTTGCAAATCATTTAAATTCTGACTGGAGAGCCTTTAGCACTCCTACATATGCCCCAGAGGAAGACATACTCCATGTATACATGATAGCCACAGCTGTCTCCTTTCTGCAGGAGTAGTAAGTTTGTTAGCCAAGTTAGATATTTATTAGGGAACCCAGTTCAGTGTCAATTTAACAAAAACTGTGGGTGCTCCTCTACCTACTTGCAATACAAAAATGCCCACCTGTCAGGAGCATCCAATGGGAACAAAACCCAAGCTAGCTAACGAATACCTTTCTCTTCCCAAGCACAAGAGGTGGTGGATGAGAGAAGAATTAGAGTTCTCCAGACATTATGAGCACAGGTATAATTCACATAAATCACTAGAGAGCTGTTCCAAGAGCAGTCTGTTGGCAGGGGCTTACTCTGAGCAGTGATAGCAGCCAGAGAACTGTATGGCGGCAGAATTACACAATGGTCTCAGCAGCTTCTGCATGAAATAAAAGATCGTGTGTGTGCAGATGTGATCAGTGATTCCCTTGATCACTGGGAAAAAGGGAATTAAAGAGGAATTTGAAAGACAAGACCTGTGGCAGGTTGCACCTTAAGGAAAAGCTGCAGGCAAATAAAAGGGTGAGAGAGGGATCAGCCACTGGGGTCACCCAGCATATCCTCATTGGTATGAGCTAAGAGACATAAACAGATCCAAGAAGACAGTGATGGACTAAGCATTGCCATGGGGCCTGGGGTAGTTGGAGTGGAGCATCCTGGTAGCACTTGTATGGGTTGTTACTGCTAGCACAGAGAAGCAGAAGGCACAGCAAAGCCCAGCCAGCAATGCCTGCCCAGGACTGGGATGCTACTGCAGAGTAAACATGCAGGAAATTAAACACTGTTAATCCCTGGAACCAGTAACAATTACCGAATCCCAGTAAAACCAGTCAGCAAGGAAGCAAGCAAGCAACACAGCCTACAGCTACCTCTGGGTGCCTTTTTTTTCCCCTAAACATGTTTCTTCTTCAGTGATTAGCAAGGAAATCTTAACAAAAGCAGGTGTTTAAGCCCTCCTGATCACCATCTGAGTACAGCCAAGCTTCGGAATGCAGGAATGTATAGATTTGTTAACCACAAAGCCAATACTTGCTTAGCTAGAAACCCACCAGCTAGTAAGATCTACACTCTTCAAAGGCCAATCAGCCTTAACAGTCTCATGGTCAGATAAATGGTTGCTTTCCAGACAGTGACTCTGGGACTAGCATCTCGATCCTCCTGCTTACAAACTCAGTATTATTTCATCCAGATGCTGTGGCTTTAGTTATGATAAGGGTTGAAGACTAACTCCTTAGTTAAAGGCCATGTCAGCAGAAGCATTGGCAAAGTCCCATAACTGCAGCTAACCACACTGTAGGCCACTCCTGGCACAACCCTTCACTCGGGGAAGCTTCAGGAAATAGGCAAAACTGCAAGTCCCTCAACCACGGAGCTTCTCCTGAATGCAGCCTGAAGCCCCTGTGCCACCACTCACTGGTCCCAGTTACATTCCTCCTTCTTGGATTATGTACCAGCAACACCCTTCACAATGCAGTGGCTACTGAGGAAAGACTGAAGCGAGCAAGATCAACTTCGCTTTCTTTGCTGACAGAATTGTTTTGGCTGGAACAGAGCAACTGTATATAGGCTATTCCCTCCTGCTCAGTAATTAAGTGAACTAGTATGAGTTCTAATGGAAATAAAAAGAAACCCCACCATTTTCTCACAGAATGCTAGAGCTGAACACAGACTGCGCCAGGAGCAATTTGTGTTTAACTCTGTGCAGAGCCACAGACCTCTAGATGATTTATGCTAATGGCAAAACAACCCAGATTATGCATTTGCAAACAAACTAGGAGCTGAAATAATGGCAAGTAAATAGCAGGTCATGCCTCCTAAAAAACAGGAAAAAAAAACTACAACCTAAAAATAATTTTCACTTGCATCAGAATTCCAGTCCTCCAGCTGACCTGAGTCCTTGCATAGTGCAGCCCCAGCCAGATTGGTGCAGCTTCTGTCAGAGAGATGGGAATGCTCTGTTAGAACAGATTTGGAAATTAAAGCTTAATGAAGTCTGTGCCCCATCCAGTGTTAGAAACCAACTGATGCCATTCCTGATCCACGTTCAGTGGGCCGCACAGACAAGTCAACCAGACATACAGAAATGACTCTTTATTTTTGAGGAACACCTGAAAAATAAAGTTGAAAGCTTTTCCAGGCTTTAGAATATAACCATCATAGACTGTGGAATCACAAAAAACTCTGCTGTAAAAAGGTGTTCCCCCTCCCCACCCCCATTTTTAATGATCTCTCTCATTGTGGAATGACCCACAAGAGTTTTAAGGGAAAAAAAAAAAAAATGCATTTTGAGCCAACATTAGATATAATCCAAGATTGGTTCAGTGCAGGCGCTGCTACATTACACTTCAACAAAGGCACATACTAAAATTCTCACATTAGTGTTTGCAATCCATATTTAAATTTCTCCAAACGTTGTGTTTTCAAGAAGAGACGTGAGTTATTAAAGGTAGGGTGAGAGGCTGAGCTCAGTACAGCCGTCCAGCAAGCAGCTGGAGGAATTAAAGTGACAGCAAGTGCAATGCAATGGAACAACCTGCAAACACAAACCATTCCTGCTTACCTCGGTAACCAGCATGTGTAAGAAATTCTGTAAACCCTGGCACCACAAGAACACTTCATATGGAAGAAGGTGACTCAAAGTAAGATGGGGAAAGCAATTGGCTGCTCTCACCTCAGTCAGAAAATCCATCCATAAAACTAGGATTTCAAGGTTCATGTAAAGCCTACCTACAACCCAAAGAGTGGGGAAATAAAAATATCCCCTTCTGGAATCAATCAGCCTAAGCAAGCACAGAAGCACCTGCTGCATTTTAAGGATATGCAGAGAAATAAATGAAAATCATATGCTTCGAGGTGCCTGTGACTCTTTTGCCTTTTTTCACTGATAACTGAGAGTGTCAGTTTTTGTCCTGAAGCTGTCTAACACACCAGAATATTGTTACCCTATAAAAGGGAAATGAAAGCTCTTCTCACACTATCCAAAACTAGTAGTCTGTTGTACTGGCATCTACTACTACAGTATCTTCTACACATAGGGGAAAGAGGTTTAAAGGTTTACAGCAGTCCCCAAAAGTGACTCAACCTCTCATTAGCACAGATTTAAATAAGGATATTCCAGGCTATGTTAAAATACTGCTTTTAAACAACCATTCATTTCAGAACAGGTTTCTGGGCATTCGTGCAGCCCAACAGGGCTCCGAAGTGTGCTTTGATAGACTTCACCTCCTACAGCAACTCATTTGCACAAGGTCCCAGTCATAAAAGGCACACACATTAGATGCCACTACACAGAAATGCTCATGTGTTATCTTCCACCATTCCAGTTTCACCTAATCATTCAAAATACGTTTAGAATCCCATTATAAACATCAGTATTAGCTGTGCTCAAAGAAAATTCTGAACCCAACAGGAAATGAGGTTATGAATAATCACGTACAGTGTGGGGGAACACAGCTTAAGTACTGTAAGCATTAGAAGTTTTTTTGATAAAGATGCTGAAACATCAACTTCTGGTAAACTCTGATTCCCAGCCTTGGGGTAAGAAAAATATGGTCTATCATCAGCTAGTTAAAGACATTCTCTATCTTGAGATCCAATCTCACAAGCCTCAGCAATGACTTCAGATAGTAAACAACACCACGTTACAGAGGCTGTAAATCAGCCTTGTGACACCAACTTCCTCTTCTCAAATTTAGCAAAGAATAGTAGAAAAATTGAAAGGATAAGAAAAGAGGGAAAGTCCTCTGCATAAGAGTATTAACAAATAAATACAAGCCGCCTTCCTGAGTACAATAAACCCCACTTCAGACCAAACCTCAGATCTGCCATTTTTTCCCATCCCTTTTGTTTTTACATGAAGCTTACAGACAACAAAAAAGCCCGAGCAACTTTAAACTACATGGGTACCACACTGTTGTTCCATATCAGAAAAAATCTTCAGGTTTCAGAGCCTGACAAGATTCCAAATTTGCCTTGGTGCACTTTGTCGTCATTTCTGAAATCTGACTCCAGCTACTACAGACTTCCTTTTCTATGCAATGAGAGAAAAGCCAATTCTGACACAATTAGTAATTTCAGGGATGGAAAAATACTTTAAAAAATAGTAACTGCTGACGAGTGCATTGAAAAGCCCTGCAGGCTCTGTAGCGATGCTGCAAAATATCAGTATCTGACTGGAAAAAAAAAAAAAAAAAAAAAAGGGCATTTAGAGTGATTACAAAACAATCACTGAAAGGTTGTTCAATATATTAGTCTGTTTTCTCATGGATAAAGTGCCATTTACTTAGCCTGAGAATAATACCACATGGATAAAGGGATACTAAAGCACTTCTCCAAGAGAGACTAGGAGAAAAATCAGAGTTATCTTGAATCCTATTCCAGTTTGTCTTGTTGATTCCTGAAGACACTTTGGAAAAGACCCTCTTGCTGGTCAAGCTGAGGTACTCCATGTCAGCCGAGTACGTTGATAGTATGATCTGGTCAGTAAATCATCTCTTGGTGCTATCTGAAAATGCCCACGTTGATAGAAAGAGCCACTTCCGGTTTACGGTGCTTAATGTTCTGCTTCTCCTCAGTGACGATATGGTCCTGCAAGCGTTCGGCTTTCCGACTGGCGGGGGGAAAAAGGGAAAATTAGGATGCCTACTATCAGTGTCAAGCCCTTAGCACAGATGGCAGCACAAGCCTGAACTACAACCCCATTTACACTTAGGTGTAAGAATGACATTGCAAGCTCACACTTATAACCTCTGCAGGGACAGTGCAGACAAGCAGCCCATTTTTCATCTCCAAAAGCAGGGACAAATGTTGCTTTGTTTTGCAAGAGAGAAAAAAACCTGAGGATCAGTGTGGGAACTTAAAGCCAGGAGTTTGGATCGCCCAAGCACTTCCTTCAGGACTACTGGATTTATATTTTCTGAGAGCACCCAGCTAACATTACCCCAAAAATTTATCCAAGTATCAGACTAGTCTGAAAAGCAGCAAAATAACAGTTTGTATATTTCAAAAGAAAAATAAACTGTCATTACTCAATACCTTTTCTTTTTTCTAATGCAAGCTGCCTTTGTTTCTCCTTTCCAACATCATCTCTCACTGTGCTGAAGTCCTTAGTGTCATCAAGGAGAAGATTCTGTTGTGAAAAAGGATGAAATTTACAGGCTTAAACTATTCCCCACATGTTACTCAATTTACACAATGACTTTTCAGTGCATTTCCTCAACTAGTTTTACAGCAATAAACTTTGAGCTAAGTGGAAAAGATTAAAAAAAAAACCAGTTTTTTCAACTCCTCTCTTTAGTTTTTGCATTTAACAGTGGCTTTGCCTTATTCAAAGCTTTCTCTGCATAGTCTAATGTATTGGGATAAGACACCAGAGATTTTGCCTGCTGCTTTAAAATCCAGCAAGCATCTTCTTTCAGGCCTGCTAAATAATCCTCATGGCCAGTTCAGAGCTCAATGTGCTGCTGTACAATTCACTATGTAATAAATTCAATATATCTTTTAATTCATTGGAAAATGTAATGGGTTTAAATTTACACTGTGTTTTTTTGAAAGGTGCTGTCCTTGGATTTCTTTAGTTCAAGCTGGAAAAACACAACAATTGATAAAATGATGGCAAGAAAAAACAGCCTCTAAGGCACTGGTCTCTAGTGCCAGCACAAGATGTAAGAGGAAAAGCATGAAACTTCCACCAGGTTGGTTAACAACAGGAGAAAAAGAAGCAAAGGCATTAGTCACAACAATTTCCCTACCTGCACAATGTACTGTCCAGATTCATATAGAAGTACTTTCATAGAGATACATCAAGATGCAGGGAAACCAGGAAGAAATGAAAATACTACAAAGGGAACAGTGCCCAATCCTAATCCTTGTGTAATAAAGTGAAGTTAATCTACCTTCACCCCGATGATATCTCCATCTCTCAGGTGGTAAGGTGCTGACTGCAAACTCTCCTGTTTTTTCTTCCGTTTCCTCTTTGAAATTTGCTGTGTCTGAATAAAATCAAAGGCAGAAGATTTGTACACTGCAGATTTCAGAAATTTGCTTAAGTATTTTTGCCCAAGAACCACAGCACAAGCCAACACATAGTTCTCTCAAACAATACAGTATCCTGTGGTTTTCAGAAAGAACTGGGAGGTTCTGGCTGATGCTTGGGCTTAAGGGATTTTTCTGCTAGTGTGGAAAGACACAAAATAATCCCGGTGTTCTCATGCTGCAGTGGTAATACCTAGTCCAGAAGATCTAGACTTGGCACTTCAGGGAATGGTTTAATGGCCATGGTCATGTTGGCTTGCAGGTTGGATTCTGTGATCTTAAAAGGTCTTTGCCAACCAGAAGATTCTACAATTCCAGATCTTCGTTCCAGATCTTACCCAGCTCGATATTGGCAGCCACTCAAATCTTTCAGGGAAGTACTTGGCGATTTCAATTTTATCTACAGGGAGACAATAGTGGGAAGCCACTCGTTGCCTCAGTGCCCAGGCTGTGCATTCTCTGGAGATATCCCACACCAAATCCACAGAGTCATGGTAGTCCCTCTGCCCTGGTATGCTCATCTGGACTCGAAGCAGCAGCTCATGGGGGCTGTCATCAGGAAAAGAAAATACATTGCTCTTAGGAGTCATGCTTTCCGAACCCAGAATTCAGTTTTCACTCCCTTCTGCCCTCCCTTATTTTTATTTGTGGAGAACAAAAAATAAGCTCCAAAGTTTTCTTGCATACTGACATCTAAAATGCTGATAGACAGTATTTAAGCTAAAAGTTGCTCAATTAAGTCTCATCTTAAAGAAGAAATCAGTGTCTTGAGATCTTACCCTAAATTCTCTTCTTTTTCCAAAGGTTCTATGCAGATTTCCACTCTGGCACCCAGCTTACATTCACTGAAAACAAAACAAACATTATACACATTTCTAGTCACATTCTAAACTTCTGTGTAAAAAACCCCACTGGTTTAGTCAAGTGGACTTGTGCTTATCTGAAAAACCAAAGCAGGAGGCTATTGGAACAAAAATTAAAATCTCAAGAATAAGTACAAAAATGGCATTTAAAACCACTTAAAATGAAGTTTAGAAGTTATTCTAACTACTTAGTACTTATTCAACTACGTGATATGATCTACTCACTCCCATGCTCACATCTCCTCACTCCACAGCTCTCAAGTTAAAAAATGAAGTAACCAGCAGTGAGTTTTCTGTTGACATCTGACTGAGCCGATTTCTTTCTCCATCAATCCACCCACAACCCAGACAACATTCAGTCTCTTGCAATGCTACTTGCCCATTCAATAGGAAACCTACTTGAGGTGCTGCTTGTCGTTTCGTAAAAGCTTGCCTGGGCGCTTACTCTCCATTGTCCATGCTCTGAGAAACGAGGGCAATGGGACAATCTGCTCCTGAAAGCATGGTAAGGTCAAAACCTGAGAAAAGAAACATTTCTTTAATAATTTTGGCAGTCTATCTCCTTGGAAAAAAAAAGAAAAATTCTTAATTCTCAATGCAATACTGAAGCAATCAGAATTAGGTCTAGGTATTCAGATTTATTTCACACCAGCTGCTGTTTGGGACTTACAGGTCATGGCTAGGATCAACATATTTGATTTTTAACCTCAAAGCAAGTTGGACTTCGCTCCCTCTCAATGTTTCTCAACTTCACTTACATTTCAGGAGTACTTTTTTTTTTTTAGCCAAAAATTGCACAACTGTGAGGGAGCGAGGCTGACAAAATCATTACCCCAGTCTCTAGCCAAGTGCTCAGCAAGCTCCTTTAAGCCCTTATCAAGGACACAATACTATTCCCACACTAAGACAATTCTCCTTCTTCAGAAGATGTAAATGGTCTCACTCAGAGCAGAAATTTGGCAGAGACTGAAACTGAAGTCATACTCAAAAGAGTAAGTGTTGGTATGGATCACAGTAAGCTGAGATAACCTTCCCCATGCAGTTTAATTAGAACAACTGGCTACATAAGAAATAGTTTTATGATATGATTAGTTTGTCTTTTTGTGGGTTTAGGTTGGGATTTTTGCATTTGGACTTTTTTTTGTATGAAAGAAGCACTAAAAGGCACCTTAGTTTCTGGCCAAAGAAACTAAGCTATACCTTCCTGAATCACAAACGTGTCCTGCTGTGCATCCAAAGCAATTCTTGATTCATTAGATTCAACATACCAAAAAAAAAAAAAAAAAAAAAAAAAAAAAAAAAAAGAGAGAGAAGAAAAACTGACGCAAAAAACTAATACAGGAACAATGTGGACATGGAAAGTGGCTTTTTAGGAAGTGTTTGCATGTGTGTGCTTCTCATGAAGAATTTTTACATTGTGAAATAAAGATAGGGCTGCAAGCCAAAGTTCCAGATGAAGTGCAACAAGGCTTTTGCAGGTCAGGACACATGACAGGTAGAATGGCAACTGCAGGGGACATACTAAGGAAGTCTCTGAGCTACATGCTCCAACTGCCTCTTGGTACTTACCACTGAACATGGCATATAAGCAAATGCCATATCAGAACATACTGGAGACAAGGGAAAAGGAAATAGAAAATAAGTATTAATAGAGCTCAATTAATCACAGTGTTGCTGTTTATTTCCAATACAGGAGAACATCTAACCTGCATCTTCAGATCTTCCAGAGAAGCTTCTCCTGCTATTTCTATACTGCCAGCATAACAAAGATCCTTGTCTGTGTGGATGCATTCTGGCAAATCTTTAGATGGAAGGAGAGAGGGAAAAACAAACAAAACAAGAGTTAACATGGCTTTGTTTATCATCTTAAGAGGTAACAGTGACATCAAGGCTCAGGAAATGACATTGGTAAAATACATTCCTTTAGTTGCCAAACAGGAAGAGTTCTAACTGATCCAGTACTGCAGGTTTTAAAACTAAGACCAGTTATTCACATTTGTAAATAGTCTTAATTCACAGAGTGTGTTGCAAGGGAAGCTAAATCTGCTCTTACCTATGCTACTGAAATCATCAGGGGAGAAAGTGAAACTCAGAAAGTTGAAGGGAAAGAGAAAAATGCAAATACACCTTCTGAAAGGAGAGAGGTTCTGCACTGCAACATGCAACTCAGTAGCAAAGGAAGACTATTCTTTTTCCTATAGGAAGGAAAATGGGTTTGTTTCCCATTTTTCAATTCACAGTTGTCCCCACTCAGCTTTGGTTTTCCTTCTCAGCACATGCTTAATTTACCTAACCTAGCTGGTTAGGTATTTGGATTTGTCCTTTAGAAGAACAAAAGCAGCCTAAAATACTGTATACCTTTTGAGCTATGTAAAATTTACTCATCACTCTTCTTACAGCTTCTCCGAAAGCAACATAGCCTGAAGGGAATTCAACGGGATACTGTGCATGTGGTCTTTGAAATCAACCAAATCTATGCTTATTGAATAGATGCTTTATAATATGGCCACTGCCATAAAAATGTCATTTATCTTACTGAGAAGTGAAGAGTCCCTGCTTCAAAATCTAGTGGATGTCTTACCCTTGACCAAATAAGGGACAAGAGAACAGTATTCCAGCATTCCATAGCCTTGTAAAAAATTGCACCTGTCTCCTAAGTGGCTCCATTCACTTTAAACCTGCTGAAACTTGTACCATCACTTGTAGTTTCAGAAGGACTTCAAGGCTTTGGATTAAAACTTTGGATTTTGAATCAGAGCCCTCAGGGCAATCAGACTCTTCAAAAAACAGATCACCTTCACTTCCTGAAGGACACAATTGCAATGCATCCATCTTGCAGGTCAACCCATTCACTTGGTCATGTGCCTTCCCTCCATGACTTGAAGACTTGAACCACCAGATGGGTATTTTCAGGAAACCCTTGAAAGTGAAGAGAAAGTAGCAGGTAGCTTATGTGTTCCAACACAGACAATGAGAAGTTTCACCTTCACGTCAGGAGAAGAAAATGACTTGCTCAGATCTCATTTCCTACTTCTACAGGGGCTACAGTAAAAAAAAAAAAAATAAAAGCATCCAGCCTTGCACAGCCTGACCTTAGTGTCATCTGGCATTACAGATGATACTGAGCAACACCCTTGTCTGAAGATGTTCACACAGGTGTGACCTTGACAAAGGAAACTAAATTCACCTACCAACTGCTCTGTCGCTTGAGAAGTTCCTGATCTTACCTGCTCTTAATGGCCAAGAAAGAAAATACTAACTTGATGCTGCTCTCCAATCCTAAGCCAGAGAGGTTGCTCACATTCTTTCATATACAGAAAGAAAGCGTGCTATTAACACCACAGCCACTGCACTGCTGCCCTAAGATCTTATCCCCCCTTTACCTTTGGTTGTCTGTCTTCTCTTCTTTTTTCAGTTCTAAGAACAAATGTATAGAAAACAATACATGGGTTTCCTTTGTGAAGCTTTCTTCACCATGGACTTGCTCAGATCCACATTGTCTGCCCATTTGTTCTCCCACAGTCTGTTAGCATTGTATTTCAATTTATTTCCACCTCATAGGTTACACAGAGGGACAGACCTGTTTTTTCACACTTCAGGGATTTGGTCATTAAGACAGCAACTGTGGTGGTTTCTCCTTTTCTCCACAGGAAATGGCCTCAAATTGTGCCAGGGGAAGCTTAGACTGGATATTAGGAAAAATTTCTTTCCTGAAAGAGTGGTCAGACATGGGAACAAGGTTGCCCATGGAGGTGGTGGAACCACTGTCCCTGGAGGTGTTCAAAACAGCATGTAGTCATGGCACTTCAGGACATGGTTTAATGACCATGGTGGTGTTAGGTCAATGGCTGGAATCTATGATCTTGGAGGTTTTTTCCAACCAAAATAATTCTATGATTCTACAAAGGCAAACATTTAAATTTCTCAATTTTTATCATTTTGTGAGGAAGCAGTATAACCTGAGTTGTGCCTCTGCAAAATCTGTCCACCCTAGCACAATCCTAGACAGAGAGACTGCAATGAGAAAGCCTTTTATACTACAAAAGTTGAAAGAAGAATAACCATAGACAAAGAATGTTGATTGAAATGAAAAAAAAAAGGCATAAAACTACAAAACCCATTACCCATTATGGCTGACCTGATTTTTTCCGATGGAAGAGTTTTTAAAATAAGCACAGGATAAAAGGAAACTATCACACTCAAGTCTCCAGTCACTGTCAACTGACTAGAGAACTCCATCTCTCTCATTTTACCTTTGGTGGAAGCTTTCCTTCAGTTAGAACCAAAGTATCTCCTTTGCAAACATTAAGTTCCTTCAGAGTGGCATTCTGTAGGAAGAGAAAGCACTTGTAAATCTACAATGTTCTTGTGCTTTGTTTCCTTAAGTATATGCTGGTGATTCTTTTAAGCCACGCCAAAAGTCCATGGCATGTCAGAAGTCTCTTCCAAAGAGCACAGAAATATCCATTTAACATTCAGCACTTGGAGACAGCTTTGCAGCAACACACAGGTATTAGACCTGAAAGAGTCTGCTCTGCAGGAGCTCTTCCAGAGCACCCTTCTGAGCTCTGATTTGCCTTTGCATATCTGCCTCTCACGAACTGCCAGCTCATGCTTCTCCGTGAATGTATCTTTAACACATGGTAAGCCTTTGGAAGTAAATATGTGGACACAGCTTAATGATAAGAGGCAGATGCACAAGATTTACATTTTTGATCTACTTAACTGAAAAAAAACAAAAACAAGCAGTATGTGCGCTGATGCAGCACACAGAAAACCACCATGGATTCACTACAATGCAGCGGCTCTCTTCAAGGAAAGTCTCTAGAAGCAAATAAACTACCATGTGAATCAAGTAAAAAAATGGGATCCTCTTACTTCCTGACTTAATGCTTCCCCTGCTTCATAGCACCAATCAATCCGCCTCAAATGCCAGTTGTCACCTACCAAAAACACACACATAGAAAGCTAATTAGTGAACAATGCTGTGTCATAAAAAAACATTACTTAAGTGTAAAGAGGTTCTCTTACTTTGTTTTCTTTTGGTTTTGTTTAATTTTTAAACTACAGCTCTACAAATTAGTAAAGTACCGCCTTCACATCCTTCCCCGGACTCCAGAAGCCCTTTGCTGTTTGGAAACGCATGGCTTGCACAAATGTCTCTCTCTCGCCTATTTCCCTGGTTCAAGTGGAAAGCAAAGGAATTCCCCTGTCAATTTATCATTTGAATCAATGACAGGCTCAATAAAATGAAAACTACACTGTAAGGGGAAAAAAAAATAATTAAAATCTAACTTCCCTTCCCCAACTGTCTACCAGGAGACTTCATGTTGGAGGAAACAAAAAAAAGACGGTGTGGTCCAAAAATGACAACGTTTGAAATGTAGCATCTATATATAAAATGCACCATGTACAGAGGGAACACATAATACAATACAATAATACAATACACCAGGTTGAAAGAGACCTTCAAGATCATCGCGTCCAACCCATCAACCAATCCAACCCACCTAAACAACTAAACCATGGCACCAAGCACCCCATCAATTCTCCTCCTGAACACCTCCAATGAAGGTGACTCCACCACCTCCCCGGGCAGCCCATTCCAATGGCCAATCACTCTCTCTGTATAGAACTTCCTCCTAACGTCCAGTCTAAACCTGCCCTGGCGCAGCTTGAGACTGTGTCCTCTTGTTCTGGTGCTGGTTGCCTGGGAGAAGAGATCAACCTCTGCCTGTCTACAACCTCCCTTCAGGTAGTTGTAGAGAACAATAAGGTCACCCCTGAGCCTCCTCTTCTCCAGGCTAAGCAACCCCAGCTCCCTCAGCCTTTCCTCATAGGGCTTGTGTTCCAAACCCCTCACCAGCTTCGTTGCCCTTCTCTGGACATGTTCCAACAAGTCAACATCCTTCCTAAACTGAGGGGCCCAGAACTGGACACAGGACTCGAGGTGCGGCCTAACCAGTGCAGTGTACAGGGGCAGAATGACCTCCCTGCTCCTGCTGGCCACACTGTTCCTGATGCAGGCCAGGATGCCATTGGCCTTCTTGGCTGCCTGGGCACACTGCAGGCTCATGTTCAGCCTACCATCAACCACTACCCCCAGGTCCCTCTCTGCCTGGCCGCTCTCCAGCCACTTTGACCCCAGCCTGTAGCACTGCATGGGGTTGTTGTGGACACGTCACTGCACCTTTTTTATTTGACCAAAATAACTGTACCTTTGGAAGGTACAAAACTTGACTGTCATAACTGGGAAAAAAAAAAAAAGTGTCCATAATGAATAAAAAAATTCTGTGGGGAAAAAAAGAGCCAAAACTTGAGAAGGAACAACAGGAACATTAAAGTCCACTGAAGTCTGACATTTCTGTGAATGAGATCAGTCAGATCACAAATCTCAAAATGAGGCCAACTTCAATTGTTTAAAAATGGCAATATAAATTAAGCAGTAAAACCAGAACTGTTCTTTCTGGGCAGTAAACCTACACTATAGGGAAATGAAAAACGTTATGTTTATTTCAAGCCATTATTAACTACTTCAACTCTTATATACACAAGAGCACAATATTTCATCTTCATTTGGGCTATTCAATGTATATTCTGACAGTAATACTTTTCAGGTGAACTTTTTGGGTTTTGGAGCATGGCTACGTTTACAGTCACCACTTCACTGTGACACAGATTCAGTATTCAGTGAATGTTTAGAAGAAAAGCTGGAAAGCAATGCCTCTCCAAGCCTCTTCTCCTCCTTCCTCTCTATCAGCATCAAATATGTTCAGCCAGAAAATTCTTTCATTCAGGTTTCCAAAAAACAATCAAGATTTGAGTTAACCTGTTTTAGCAAAAAACCCTAAAACTATTTTTTTTACAGTTAATCTCTTGCAATGGTTCCCACTATGATAGAAAATCTCTTCACAGTAGCTAAACATCTTCACCTGCAGCCAAACAAGTTGTCAAGAAGAGTGGGCTTTGCCCTATTTTGACTAGCAAAGCTAAAACCTGATTTTCAGGAGCAACTGCACAGACAGCTTTTACCAGAGCAGGACTGCATGCTTGTATGTCACAGTAATGTCAAGAGAAAGAAGTACATCATTGTAACATTCTTAGGACTTTTAAGTTTTAGGGTAGGACGATCTGTCTTAGAAATCCTCTAATGAAATAACAGGTCTAACCAACCTGATAATCCAGCCTTTTCCAGCATTAAGTTCAGACACTGAAAAAAGAAACGTATGGTGAGACTTGTCTCAATGCACAGGATGGGAAATAAAAGTTTTCAACAAATCCACACCACAATTTTCTAATGCTAAAAACTGAATGACTGATCTCTGGGTAATTCCTAAACCAAATATAATTACACAGACATGGTATATTTGAGCTAGCTATTAAACCCTTCAAGCATGAGATTGTTTTCAGGTAAGACATTTACTACATGAGGTAAGCCAATTTTTACAAACAGTTAAAACACATAAATAAATAAATCTGTGGTGTCAATTTGTTGCTTCGCAAATTCTGTCCCAGAGCTTGGAGATGCACCTTTTGTAAATCAAACCTGCAAAACAACATTCTCCAGCCACTACTCTCTGGCACTGTGAGTACCAGGGCAAGTATTGCCTGGACTGGCAGTACTGAGAACCACTGTCTTCTCTGTACACAGCTCTTCCTGCCCACTCTCACTTCAATGCTGTGTATGCAGAGTTGGGTGAACCACAAGGAATCGTGACGGGCTCTGCCACAACTGTGTATCATGCTGAGGACGGCTGTGTATAAAAGGAGGGACTAGCCTGGCACGAAGACATGAAGCAGTTCCATCACGTTCATCCTTGGAAAGAAGCAAGGATGTCTGTCAACTACTTGGTGAAGGATTCAAGGTATTCTTCCCCACTGCCCTTTTGGAGCTGAAACACTCCCTTTCTCTTAGTGTCTCCTGGTGACCTGAACTGATGTACAGGTGTAAGGTAAGGTTCTCCAGGAACAGCAGACCTGACCCAGGCGTGGCAAAGGCTTCTAAAAGCAGCTAGACTTACCTCTTTGACAGAGGCTGTCTCCTCCACAACTATTTCCATCTCAGAGCTTGCATTCTGGTCACTCCCAACAATAAAATATAAGAAGAGCTAAAACAGCAAGTAGAAACTGTCAGAATACATATTTAACCATGGAAATACTGTGAAGTAACACCCCCTAATGCACACATACCAGCTATTGCAAGCCTACCCTCAGCCAAACAGCACTGAAACTACTTTGAGCTAAAGCAAAATAGTTTAAGCAGGACAATGCAATCGAGTCATGGCCATCAGTACAGCTTCATTAACCATATGTACATATCTGTGGCAAACAAGAGATAAAACCAGCTAGCACCCTGATCTTTGGAAATACACAACTATTTTTTCTCCTGCATATTTACAACTCATGGATATCAAAAGCAATATCTCCCTTTTCTTACTTTATACTCTTTACAAAAGTATATGTACATCAGAGCACAGAATTTGGACAACCACAAAGAGACAAGTGCTAACTGATTTACTATTAGTCACATTAGCTACATCAACTGCTCATGTATAAGATCTTGGTGTTCTACAATTGAGATACATGTGAGCCTTCATGCTGATATGTATAGTTCTCTGTGTCACCAAGCATTTTTTTCCATGTTGTTTTTGTAAACAACCATTAGAATCAATAAGGTTGGAAAAGACCTCATAGATCATCAAGTCCAACTTGTCACCAAAGACCTCATGACTACTAAACCATGGCACCAAGTGCCACATCCAATCCCCTCTTGAACACCTCCAGGGATGGTGATTCCACCACCTCCCTGGGCAGCCCATTCCAATGGCTAACAACTCTCTCTGTGAAGAACTTTCTCCTCATTACAAGAGTAAAAAGAGGACTACATGAAATATAGGAAGACGTGAACAAAACAAAAGCAGCATGAGACTTTTCAGCCACAGCAATACTATACCTGTGTGGAAGTTGGAGCTTTCCCATGACATAGCCCTAGCAGGCTTCCCATTTTCAGTTCTGCTTCCTTGACAGTATAATCCTCAGGCACTTCAGGAAGGACAGAAACCACAAACATCAGAACATGCTGCATTTTAAAGAGGGATCACTGTAGGTTCTCTGGTACAAATCCCTGCTCAAAGCAGAAACAGCTCCGAAGTTAGATCAGATCACTAAGAGCTTTTTCCAGTCAAGCTCTGAATACCTCCAGGGATGGCCATCTTCCATCATCCTGGGGTACAATAAAAAGAGTGTGGCCAGCAGGTCAAGGAAGGTTCTGTTCCCCCTTCTAACTCTGTCCTAGTGAATCCAGTCTGGACTACTGTGTCCAGTTCTGGGTTTCCCAGTTCAAAAGAGACAAGGAACTACTGAAGAGAGATCAGTGGAGGGCTACCAGGATGATGGGGACACTTGTATTGGTACTGTTAAACAGTAAACCTGAACAAAACCCCATACCACTTCAGTTATGTTTGAAAATCAGCAAAGTCAGGTGTGTGTCCTTGTCCCAGGACAACAGGAAGCATAAAGTCCCACAACTGAACTTCTTACAGAACAACGATTAAATAAATTTACCTGGAGAGAGAAGTTTCCCATTTGCACTAACAGGTCTAAGACAACTGTCATTTGCTGTAACAAGAAGGGCAGGAATGAGAGATAGATCTATTAAGCAACTCAAAAAGAAACATGGCTCAGAAGTTTAGTCTTAAATACATTATATCTAATCTCAACAGGTTTTTCTTAGAGGTCTTCCTCTGAAGATATTACATCAGAAGTACAAGTGGAAGGAGATGCCTTGAGACTTCAGAAGATTACTTTCTCTTCAAGGCCAGCTGCTGGCCACAATCACCAAAATATTACAAAATTGACCAAGTGCTTCAAAAGGTAAAGGAAATCAACAAAAGGTTTAAAAAAATCTGGAGTGTCTTAATGGAATAAAGTAAAAAAACCCCACTCCTTCAATTATGAGTGTAACGCTTTAAGACAACAACTGTTCCTACTCAAACAGCTTCAGAGAAATAGGAGCTTCAAAAAAAAAATTAATCAAGACATACTGGTTTTCTTTTAAGGTAGGGAAAAAAAAGATTTTATTCAGAATTAAGTTGATTTTATGTCCTTTGCATTCTCTGAAAACAAGCCAACCAACAAACAAAAACCAGTCTTTACAGCTGGATGTTTTGGATAGTCTGGAATCTAACCAGTAAATTCTAACATTGTCAGATTTAAAAGGAAGGTAGCTGAACACTTACCTAGTTCCTCTTCTAGCTGAAGCTCACGTATTGCTTTCATTTTGATATCTGACATCACCTAAAGGAAAAACAACATTAACACCTTTAATGCAGAGTATTCAGGTAACACACCTGCTGTTCAAATGCCAGTCCACAAAAGGCAGCCTTCACTTGAAAAGCATCCTAGTTATGTACTTACTCCTGGTTACATCATATGCAACTGAGAAAACATGTACTTAATGTTATTGTACCAAATGTACAGATCTGTGGAAATTTTCCTTAAAGAGAGTATTAGAAAACAACAAAAGAGGTGTCTTTAATTATTTATCTACAGATTAGTATTTCAAAAATAGTAATTTTGTGACCAAAACAAAGCAGTACTTATTTTCTGTAATAGGAAATAATTTAAAAGGCAGGACAGGTATAGGAAAAGCTCACCTGTTGGGGAAAATTAGCATTTTTCTCTTTTGTTGAAAGCAAGAAATTAATAGATTCACAGAATGGTTTGGGTTGGAAGGGATCTTAAATATGTAGTTCCAATCACCCTGCCATGGGCAGGGACATCTTCCACTAGACCAGGTTTCTCAAGGCCTCATCCAGCCTGGCCTTGAACACCTTCAGGGAGAGGGCATCCATGACCCCCTAGGCAACCTGTTCCACTCTGTCACCAACCTCAGTGTAAAGAATTTCTTCCTAATATCTAGTCTAAATCTGACCTCCTCAAGCTTCAATCTATATATAATAAATAATACTTTCTTCCTCTTCTATCTGTTTTTATACAGTATCATGGAATGGTTTGGGTTGGAAGGGGTGTTTAAAGGCCACATAGTCCAACTCCCTACAGTAAGAAGGGACACCTTCAACTAGATCAGGTTGCTCAGAGCCCTGTCCTGCCTGATGTTTGTGTCTCCAGGAATGAGGCAGATGGTAGACTGCACAGGTGTAAGTGACTGCATTACTTACTACACAGCAGTCAAAGTATTCCAGTAATGGTAACGCCAAGTTGTATATTATTTGCTTAAAGGGAAAATAAAAGCCCCAAGGCTAAATCCATTCCCCATGAAGTGGCCTAGTGTTATATCCCCAAACAACCACACTTCTTACAGTTTCAATAGTGGCAGTGATTTTAATTTGTTTCTCTTCACCATCCGTTGTGCAGAAGTTTTTAACTTGGAGCCAGCTGATATCATAGGTAAAAGCAGTCAAATTGCCACTTGACACGTTCACAAAGCTGTAAAAATGACAAGTACAAAGATAGTCAAAGACAGGAAAAACTATACATTGTCTGGGCTAGATCACTACACACCAATGCTCTTAAAAGTGCAACAACCTAGGTCAGTGATAGTGATGGCATGTCACAGAGTAAGAGGCTTCAAGGAGCATCCAGGCACTTCTTGGCTGGGCATTGAATAAACCAATAAAAATAACATTTTGGTAATTAGATTTTAATGGGACTTGAGTTTGTAAAGGCACTTCAGAATCTATGTTTTCTGAAACTGGATTTAAGGCTTCTGGAAAAAATACTGTAAAAGCATACCTGGTTACAGCTAAACTTTGAGATTCTCTCTCTCTCTGCTTCTGTACATACAACACAAACAGTGAAGTGCCCTTGCACTGCTTGATTTAATCATAAATTTTTCTATAGTTTCAACTAGAAAGTCAGAATTTATGTAATAAGCATATATACATGTCTCTGAAAACAGAAATCTAACCTGAGGGCTCTAGGAAGCAAAATGAGACCAGAAATTTGTCCTTGGCAACTGGGAATTCAACTGGGAGACTCAGCAGAATTGATACTGCTCTCTTCTCTCCTCCCATCAAGTGCCTCAGAGAATCACACAGCTCAAACCTCAGAACTTCAGATTACATCAAAGACATCCCAGTGCACTGGCCACAAGTTCTTGTTAGGTTTCTCCCAATACAATACACCAGGTTGGAAGAGACCTTCAAGATCATCGCGTCCAACCCATTAACCAATCCAACCCACCCAACAACTAAACCATGAAGCCAAGCACCCCATCCAGTCTTCTCCTGAACACCTCCAATGAAGGTGACTCCACCACCTCCACAGGTAGCCGATTCCAATGGGCAATCACTCTCTCCGTGTAGAACTTCTTCCTAACATCCAGCCTAAACCTCCCCTGGTGCAGCCTGAGACTGTGTCCTCTTGTTCTGGTGCTTGCTGCCTGGGAGAAGAGGCCAACCTCTGCCTGGCTACAACCTCCCTTCAGGTAGTTGTAGAGAGCAATAAGATCACCCCTCAGTCTCCTCTTCTCCAGGCTAAGCAACCCCAGCTCCCTCAGCCTTTCCTCATAGGGCTTCTTTACAAGTGTAAATCAAAGGATGTGACTCCATATGCACTTCAAGATTGCATTAACTTGAATTAAAAAGTTCAAAGTTACCATTAACTTTTTTTTTATATATATATATAGAGAGAGCATAATTTTAACGTTAACTATACTTTTAATCAAAACTGTTACCTCTGGTCATGGCTGTCTAAGATTAGCACTGAGCATCCATCTGTCAGACCAACACTTTTGACTGTTTCCTTCATATCTTCCTCAAGAAAAACTTCCCAATTCTTGGCTTCTTTGTCTGGTCCTGAGCTGTTCTTTAGGATGATTCCTCCCGATGGTGCTAGGGCCCTGCGCAGATCACCCAGCTTGGTGCTGCAGGAAAAGACGTGCTGCGATTCTGTGAAGTGCTGACCCTTCCCTCCTTCATTATACTCTGCTAAGTGAAGAACGTTTACGACCACAGGCTCATGATCAGGGCCTGTCATCACCTTTGTACCACCAACCTGAAGAAATGCAACATTTATGGAGTGATTAAATACAGAAAAGACTGGACAGTGATAAGCATCAACAAAATTGAGACAAAAAGGTAGACACCTTCTCCTCATTACAAATAAACCACCTTTGACCAAATGCCTAATGAACTGGAGTAATTCAAAGCTGTTGAGAAAAGAAAACTCTATGGTCCATTCCAAGTCTGCATGTATAGTAAATGTGTAAGTAACAGCAACAGGAAAACCAGTGGACACTTGGTCTCCATCAGATTAATAGAGGAATTTAGCTCCTGAGGATATTAAAGAACTATCCAAAAATCTGACCAAAGCAGATCAAAAATGTTACATTTTTAAATTGGGCCTGAGATTCAGCCTAGGCAAAGAATGTAGTTCCTTGCCACAGGCAAGTTAATCATGCAGAAAGCTGGAGTAGCAAAGACCATACCAAAAGTACAACTGAAGACAAGGCTGACTCTGTTACTAGATGTTTTCATTTGTGTTTGGGAAGTTTCTTTGACAAATCATAAAGAAAATGCAGATTCTTATGACAAAAACATTTTAAAAGTTACATTACAGAGACGGAATAAAATCTTGTGTCATATAACCACTGAGGCAAGCATTTGAAAGTTAAGCAGAAGCTTTAATATTAAAAAGGAAGATCCAACACTAAAAAAGGAGCACAGCATTTCAGGAAGGCCGTACAGAGAAACTGGTTTAATTTTATGTGAAATGATTCACTACAGGGCATAAGGTATAATCATTGCATTACTATCAACTCATCTCCTTCCAAGAGCCACCAGATGTTTCCAGAATACAATTCAATGTAACTGGCGCTGGGTATCCACAGGTACCTATCAACCTGGCCATCTCACATTCCACTTGCTATCAATCTAGTGACACTTTTATCAAGCAGCACTTCTACATCACTCAAGATATAGTGACAACCTGTAAAAGCACAGTAACCTACAGCACATCTGCAGAACAGATTGACATTTCTAAAAACATACAGAGACTGTGTCTTATCTCTTCAGAGCAGACAAACAAAGAGGGTATTTGATTCTTTTACCTCTTTCCCATTCCACACAAAGATGTCTGCTCCATCAGCCAGCCCAATGCCATCCAGCGTCAGTTCATCTCCTAAAAACATGCAAATCATCAAGTTCTCCCTCTCAGCAAAACACAGAAGCAGGATCAGTTGGTAAACTGAAATAAGGTGGCACACTCTACTCTGCCTCAAGTGTAGCATTACAAAAGCTGCTGTGTGATCAGCATTTTATGGTGGGCAAGTTGGGATTCACTCATTTAAGAAAGGGCGTGACAAGTGGGTTCACATCCCTACAGCACTCTCATTGACTGAAGTACAAAGGCTTCCATTCCATTTCCCTTGCAAACTGAGGCCCAGCTCAGCACTTGGCAAAGCTGCTTAGGTCAGGATTATCCAAATATTTAACAGTGATCAATAGATTTAAAATAAAAAGACTGCATCTAAAAAATGAGTTACTGTACCTTCCAAGTTCACTCTTTGAAATACTAATGTCTATACTGCATTTGCTTTTACTTCCCTATTTTATGTCGAATTAAGATATTTTAGAAGTCACTGGTTGTTTAGAGAAAGGTACTAATATCTGGAGGAATATTTACAGCAGCTATGAGTATCTCTCTTTTGATGTCAACATCAAAGTCAGGTTATGTTCTAGTAGCAGTCTAATTTTCTAACAGAGCACAAAGACTGTAAAATTTAAAACCATTTGAAAAGGCTTTGAAGGGTGAACACCTAGAATTACATAACAATGCAAAGATGGAGACAGAACTTCTGATTTTAAACTACTAATATACTCTTCATAAATTGGTCTGCTCTTGTTGGGTTAGGCTTAAGCTGAAGACATAGTATTTGATGTCACCCTGGCTTTTCTCTTCTATCCTCTCTTCTATACACTAGGTAAATACTATGAAAACATTCATAAGCAAATCAAGGTCAACATAGACTGGTATATTTCTGTCAACAAATGTGTCTAGCTTGAATAATATCTGCAGGCTTACTGCACTTCACAACAAAGATTACATATAAAGGTCTCAAAGTCCTTCATGTCACTAACAAGAGTCTCCTAAGTAACTTAACAGGAGTGGACTTGGATGTTAGTTTGAGCTTTGGAGAGTGTTCAGTAATTCATTATTTCCAAGATGTTATGTACAAAATCCTCAATGCTTGCAGTAAATACAATACCTAAATAACATGGAATTCTACATGTAGTAGTCTTACCATCAAGTATATGGTAAAGATGCAGTCCTGCTGGTAAAGGCTTGGCAATACTAAGAATCATGTCTCCTTCCCAAGATTCCAACATCTAATTGGGAATAAAAGTATATAAAAGAACAGCAACCAACAAACACATCAGTTCAAATTACAAGTTTGCTGAAGGTGTTACAGCCTGGCTACCAAGCTCTCTTGGTGACACTTCACAAGTCATAGCTATTTATATAAACAAGGCCAGTAATGCAGAAAACAGTCAAGCTGTTGGCCTTTCACATTAGACGCCAAACAGACAAAAATACAGTTTCAACTGGACACTAACAAAAAGCTGTGAGGTACAGGAAAAATAAACAGCATTTCCTAACACTAAGTTAGCTTTTATTTAGGTATCTGTGAAAAAACATTCTCATATTCCTGTAACATACTAATGCAAAGCTAGCACATTCAACCATTAAGCTAAATATTTCCTGTAACCAATTTTCCTTTTACTTAAACTACCCTGATTATTCCCAGCTAACTCATTAAAATACAAGAAAGACAAATCTGTCACAAACTGAAGTGCTACAAAGAAGCCTGCAATTCTTCAGTGCCATCCACATGCAGCTACCTACTACCTAAATATAAATACTTAGCTTACAAGACCTTTCGATGTCACATAGTTAAAGCTTCATTGATTTCACAGCTTCTTCAATATTTTGAGAACAGACCAGTATTTCCTTCTGTGTAAACCTATTTATTTGTTGGTCTCCTAAAACTACATTTGCTGTTGAAAATAAAAACTGCAGCATAAATGCATCTGTAAACGCTGTGGCTCAAGTGCAAAGGTAGTGTTTGAGTTAATTTGATATACCAAATACCTGGAAAACTGACTGTCGAAGTTCTCCTAGCGTTTTTCTTCTGTCAATAGTCAAATCCACAACACTCTCTTTCCAAGTAAGAGAAGGATGCAAAGCCCCATTGTGAAATTTGTAACATGAGCTCAAGTGGAGATGTAAATCAATGCCATTGTTTGCTGAGTCACATTTCGCTCTTTAAAGGAATAACACACAAATAAACCACTGAAATTAACACCAACAAATCTCAGAGATACTTCTGTGCAGTTGTCCTGTAACTGATACCCTCATGGCTAAATTCACTGTCACATTCCCTCCTCCATGATCAAGGGGTGTGCAAAGAGGTGTTCAAAGATGATTTACAGGATGTGCAATGCAGAGCTCAGCACAGACATCTTCCACACACAGTATATTCTGTGTGTTTCTACATCTTGCTTCTACCTTTCTAAAAGGGCAAAGCTCATCTTTAAGGATGTAGAGACTGTAGGGTTTTTCAGGCTGTGTTCCAGATCAGTAAAAGAAATAAAAAAATCAGGAAAAAAAAAATCAGAAAAAATGTAAGGAAACTGTGTCAGGATAGATACAGCCATGCCAATCTCCTTGCCATCTGTATCCAGTTCTATTTGCTAAATGTAGCAGAAATATTCCTAGTTAAAAAACAAAGGAACACCACTGGCACAGTACAGAGTTACCAGAAATACCACACAGGACTTATGTCTCCTAAGTGATAGCTTAACTGCAAATCAGGCATACGATCAGGTTCTTGTGTTCCTCAACAGAAGGAAAAGTTCAGACCAACCTGAATACCACCAGCTCTTCTGTCTGTGTGTCTGACACAGGATACCATTTATCTGTGGTTTCACAGTAAAATATGTCATTCCTCCTTCTCCCAGTGGAGAACTCCCTCTATAAACATAGTTAATATATTCTACTCTCCTTCTGGAATTGCATTGAATCTCACCAAAACAATTTTAAACTCTGAGTTTCCCTTGGAATTCTGTACAATGCCTAACTCTGCCATTAACACAGAGGCTGGGAACTAGAAAAAGGCAGAATCCAGACATACATGTTGTACTCCTCAATTAACCTCCATGGCATTGAATCCTTCTACATCACTCTGGGCATCTGCAGAAGAATGCTCTTTAAGAGATGGATAAAGTTACATCAAAATACCTCTCTTTTTGCAGCTCAGTATTAGCAGCATTCATTTCTTTCAGAAGGTGTTCAGGAATTTGGTACCTTGGATTTCCTCGTGCTGCAACAAATAACATAGGCTAGTTTGGCCTCAGCTGCTTAAAATGCATTTTGGCAAACAAGAAAAGTGATCAAGATGAGACATTACAATATGGTTATCATTGAAAACTCAGAGAAATGGTGTTGCATCATTTCATAACAAAGAAAATTAAACTGGGAGATGATACAAAGAACAAACAAACTGCCCATTAATCTACTGCCCATTAATCTCTGCCTAGGGGAAACGGATACATGAGCACTGTTAGCAACAACTTGTATTTGTTTCAGGAGATGGTTCTGTTAGTATTCGTGAAGCATACTACAAAAGCAGTTAGTGTCAGCTACAGGCAATTCACTGGTCACTACCTCCTTAGAGGTAACCTCTGTATATCTCAACCTTTTTTCAAATCACAGAATCACCAAGGTTGGAAGAGACCTCAAAGATCAAGTCTAACCTGTCACCAATGACCTCATGACTACTAAACCATGGCACCGACTGCCCTCTTGAACACCGCCAGGGATGGTGACTGCACCAACTCCCTGGGCAGCCCATTCCAATGGCTAACAACTCACTCAGTGAAGAACTTTCTCCTCACCTCCAGCCTAAACTTCCCCTGGCACAGCTTGAGACTTTGTCCTCTTGTTCTGGTGGTGGTTGCCTGGGAGAAGAGACCAACCCCCTCCTGGCCACAACCACCCTTCAGGTAGTTGTAGATAGCAATAATATCTCCCGTGAGCCTCCTCTTCTCCAGGCTAAACAATCCCAGCTCCCTCAGCCTCTCCTTGTGGGGCTTGTGCTCAAGGCCTCTCCCCAGCCTCATTGCCCTTCTCTGAACACATTCAAGCGTCTCAGTGTCCTTCTTAAACTGAGCACTTGAAAGAGATCTGCATCTTCAGCTCTTGGAAAAGACAGAAACACAGAAGTGCCTTTGCTCTCCAGAACATGAACTGTCAATGAAGCACCCCTTTCCCCCCAGAAAAATCCAAGATGAGCTTTGTGTACCTTCAGGTGGTCTTTTTAACTGAGATTTTCGATAAAACAGCATGTAGGCACTCTCTTTACCCTGAAACTGCTTCTCAATATCCTTCTCCTTGATCGGCTGGACTTTTGAGTCATTGAGATCAAACCAATGGCAACCAACAGAACTGTCCCTTGGCCTCATAGGGCTTTTTTCTGAATTCCACTGGAGATCATTCTTCTGAGGAGGGCTTAGGAGATCTTGGCCTTGAGAATGTGACTTAAATGGGAGCTTGTGTTTTTCCTTCAGACCAACCTTGTTTTCATCAGGACTAAAGTGAAATATCTGAGGGTTATTCTGCAAAAACTAAAAGGAAAGTAAGGACAAGATGAAGTAGATACCCAACTTTAATTAGTAACCTGCATTAGCTTCTTTCCCTGACTCATCCTGACATTGATACACAAATCTCATCCCTTCAAAGTTGATTTTACAGATGCTTCCTCATACATATCCTCAGTTGAGACAGAAAAACGTCATTTTCCTATCACCATTTCTGTCTGATCTTTTACACTCTGTTGCTGGCTCAGTTTCTTATATAACTTCAAAATACCATGCAAGCAATTGCAAAAGTATTGTTTTAAACATACATGCATCACTGAAAAGTCAGTCAGACTAACATCAGAATTTCAAAAATTGCTCAAGACACTTGAGTGTTTTTTAAAATGTCTCACAAGCACATAACCTCGGTCCCTGGAAAGGTCAAAAAGGGAGTGATCTCTACAGGCCATCAAAAAGCTTCTGCTATTATCAGACACACAGTACCATCCCAACTACTTCAGCCCTTGAACATTGCTACTTTCTGCTCCCTAGTCCCTGTGAAATTGCTTCCTTCCAGACAAGGATCCTTGTGCTCAACTCTGGCTATTGAGTTGTACTTTACCCAAATTAATGCTGCCTACTTCCCAAGAAGTACTACTACATCCCAAGAACATTAAACCTACTTGCTCCATTTCACCCAGATTTTTTCTCTACTCTCATTTTAGCAGCATGCAGATACTTCAAACAAGTTTGGTGTTCAAATTACACAGAAGAATGTTGTGGCTCTTGAAGGATGGGACATGGGGTGGACACCAACCCCTCCCAAAGCTACAAACAACACACAATCCCTTAACAAACCAAAACAAACCAAACCAAAAACCCCTTCCAAATCTGAATTTCAGTTTCAAGCATAATCAAATGCTCATTTGATGTTTCAGAAGGTACAAAACTATTTTCCAGTTAGTTCAGTCCCGCACTGACCAATGTGCTAAGTCAGGTTTAGTAATATTCATGATAGCACTCAGACTTTGAAACAACTAGCACTAAGGTGCTCACAACTTGTTTTCAGTCCCTTCCCTGTCAAAAATCTGAAGAGCATCTACCTCTATGAAAGACTCCTATCCAGATTCGACAACTCTATTTCAGAACAGTTATTTTAAAAGGCATCTTGGCTGTTAAAAAAACAAAAAGTGAAACAAGAATTTTCCTCATATCTGTAACACAAATGCTAAAGTATTTTCTACAAAGTATTGGAAAATAGAGTAGCCAGGTGGACAAACACAACCAATCAAAATGTGGCACACAGTTTCCAAACCTCATTTCTCTTATCACTGTGCTTTTGTCATCAGTGCTTCTGTGTTCAAGCAGCACTGGAGTTGTTGCAACTTCACCCACATACAAGAGCGAAACAAAGTTCAATAGGCAAGGTTAATTATTTTACAAGCCAATCATACAGATGGAAAAAAGGATACAAGCTTTCAGGCAGACAAACCCTTAAGAATCTACTCTGATCTGCGCTCCCCAGCCTACTAATTTACCTTACAAACTTCTTACATTTACTCAAGCTAGCTAGTCCAAGTGTCAGTATTTTCAGTTACCATCCTACTGAGTATTCAACAGGAATATAACTGCAAAGTTTTCTTCACAGCAAAAACCAAACTAACATACATGAGTATTACCTTTCTTAATGCTCCATGTTGTTTTCGGTATTTCTTATTCCAGGACACTCCTTTTTTCTCCAATAGTTTCTGGCCTAATTGATCCACAGGAATTTGTTTAGATTCTTCCTACAGAGAAATTAAAAACTAGGATACTGAAAAGCACAAAAATCAAGGGATTAACACAAAGGTGGCAATTCTCTAGTGCCTAAATCATTCCTGATTGATTTATTAACCAGGATGCTACATTGGTTTATTAACAATGTAACATCTGCTTATAAGCAACTTAAGAAATACTCCAAAATTAATTTTTATTGCATGAAAGCTCACTACTGGTACTAAATCAGATTAAGTTACAAGATTTATCTGGTTTACAAGAAGTTCAGAAGAGGTCTGTACACTGAAATATGCCCATTCCTGCATACAGTAACCACTTTTTCTAGGTTTCCTAACATCAAAATCAAAGCAATAAACCCCTTACATACCATACCTCTGATAAAATCCCTTTCAACACAGCCAATGGATGTTGTTGTTCTTCACCATTTTCAGTATCTCTTAAAGTCTTATCTTCAATCAGCCTATCCTCTTCTTCCTGTATAAGAAATATAAGAAACTCAAATACTGTTGTTGGTTTTCAATTACAGTCTGCACTAACAATAGCATCCACAATTAAAAACAAGTTCTGATAGGCTGCCTCTGCCACACGTCACAGGCTGCATATTGTCATACAGAATATCCACAATCAGGGTTTTCTAACCAAAAATGCTTTTGCATTATTTACAAATAGTCATCCAGAGTCATCCACTAAAACAACTGTGCTAGACTTCAGCAAAGATGTTAATTCATCTGGGAAAGAAAAAAGCAAGCCCACCAATGTGAGATAGTTCAGCAGATCTATCCAGACAGCGACTGCATCCTGTGGTGTTCTCAATGAGGTAAGAGACCAAATGTCTCACTAAAATATTCCTTAGTTTGGATGTACATTTCATCCACTAGTTCTTAATACTTTTCTGAAAACCAAGACATATCAAGCAAGGCAGAAAACCTTTTGGACTTACATGCAATTGCCAGTTTCCTAATTCATCCACATCTCTGATATAAACATGATAGTGTCCTCCATAGCAGCCACCTTTATGTATAATAACAGAGAAGAGCTCATACATGTACTCTGAATCATCCATTTCAGTCTTTAAAAAGAAAAACAATAATAGTAACAACAATATATATCGGTAATTCTTTCACACAAGGACAGTGTCAAAGCACCAGCATAGCTTCAGATATTTCTCAGCATGCATTTCCATGCACACAAACAGGAAGGGCTTTCCAGCGCTTGCGAACACAAGCACAGACTGACACAAACCACAGACCAAGGCACAGACTTATTGAGCAACCTTTGAAGCATGATTCTGAACAGTAGTGGAAATCCCAGATTTAAAATAATCAAATATTTATGCAAATAACAGAACAGCTCAACCTGTTTAAAAGGCTAAAGAAAAAACAAGCAACAGGTTGACATACACAAACCAACTAAAAAAGGCTTTCTCAGAAGCAAGCTCTGAGACATTTCCAACTTGCACTGCAACATCTCAATACAAAAAAAGCCTTTTTCAATAACAGTGCCTCTGTTAAGTATTTTCTTTCTGTATTTTAAGGATCAAACCCTAGCAGTAAGCATTAGTACAACTCAGCTTATCATCAAGAATACATATATATGAATGCAAAGACAGAGTCCTAAGAAAAATTAAATACCTACAGGCAGATAAAACATATATAGCTAAATTTATACATGGTATCACCAGACAACGAATATAAAGTTCAACTTCCAGGTGACAATCTTCCTTTCAAACTAATGCCAGATTAAATTTTAGGCGATTATAACACCCTTGCAGTAGTTATGAGGCACTTCCCACTCAGAAAGTGATCTTCTGGAAAAAACAACACAACAGGAGCCAGCAATGTGCACCTGCAGCCCAGGAGGCTACGTCCTGGGCTGCAACAAAAGCAGTGTGAACAGCAGGACAAGGGAAGTGTTTCTTCCCCTCTGTTCTGCTCTTGTGGGACCCCCCCACCTGGAATACTGCATCCAGTTCTGGTGCCCCCAGCTTAACAAGGACATCAAACTGCTGGAGTGGGTCCAGAGGGCCACGAAGATGATCAGAGGGCTGGAGCACCTCCCCTGTGAGGACAGGTTGAGAGGGCTGGGGCTGTTCAGCCTGGAGAATGGAAGGCACCAGGGAGACCTTATAGCAGCCTTCCAGTACCTGAAAGGGGTCTACAAGAAAGCTAGGAATAGAGTTTTACAAGGGCTCATAGTGACACAATGAGAGGGAAATGGATAGAATCTTGATGAGGACAGATTTAGACTGGATATTAGGAAGAAATTATTTACAATAAGGATGGTAAGACACTGGAAAAGGTTGTCCAGGAAGGTTGTGGATGCCCCCTTCCTGGAGTTGTTCAAGGCCAGGTTGGATGAGGCCTTGAGCAACCTGGTCTAGTGGAAGGCATCCCTGCCAATGCTAGGGGGCTTGGAACTAAATGATCTTCAAAGCCCCTTCCAATCCAAACTATTCTATGAACCTATGAATATATGAAATTGGAATTCCAAAAATTTGGAATTAAAAATGCATAATAAAAGATGATCTGTCCATGAGAGACCAGTTCACTGCTGAGTATACAGAAACTTTGTAACAAAGGTAACAGTACAAACCTGCTCACAAAAAGGCCTCAGGTTAATCTGGATGGGGAACGTATAGCAGCTTGTTTCCTTGTATCGTTCACACTTCTCAAAGTCAAAGTTAAATCTCAGTAGAGAAAAGGTGAGAAAAGGTGGTAACTTGCGTAGTTTAGCAGACTGTAAGGTGATGAAAAGAACTTGTAAGCACACAGGTATAACAGAGCCCTGTTTGCACCTTGCTATGGTCAACTACTTTCCAACAAAACTTCATTAGAACCCAACTGACGTGATCAGAGTCTTAATTTTAAAATGGTCTTCCCTAATTCTCAGTTTACCTACTAACTAGACATTCTGAAAGCAATCAATGGGTTTCCCCTCTGTTAAACCCTTGAATGGTGATCATCAGTCCAATACGTTATCCTGCTACAGAAAATGAATTCAAAGACCTGCAACTCTCATAAAGCTCTCACTGGACTGCCCTTCCCCAGCCCTAACTAAAGGGATGGATGAGAAGACAAATAACCAACAAACAGGGCCAAACTGTCAGCACAAGGATGTTTAGGCTGTGCTGTTATCCAGACAGTAACTGGTGTTACTAGCCATGTCACCATTTGAGAAACCATTCAGGGTCACATACACAACTTCTCTGGAGGATCCCAGTGTAGACAAGTGTCAATCACATGAAGCTTTCCCAAGGTGCCAGGGGTGAAGGCAGGGAACCAGACCAAAGGACTACTCCAGTCTGGATGTCCCTAAGCTCCTGGGAAACATTCTCAATAAACAACAAAGCTTAATGTCACAGTTCTGTGTTGGACACTGATTAACTCCAATAACCCAGCACAGGAAAAGGGTCACTACCTTTGGATTAACAAGCATTTATAAAATTAAAACCAACAAAAAACCCTCAAAACGGAGAGATTTCACCCATATCCAGGGGCAGATCACAGTAGAAAATTGTTTGCTAGAAAATTATGGTAGAGCAGCACAACTCAACATATAAACCCACTGGCTTCTTTCCAAAGGAAAGAAAAGAATTTCTGGGTCTATCTTCTGACCATGAGAACATAACTTTAAGGCTTCACTGTGCCTGGATTTTTATTCTCCTGTTTCTTGGTCTAGCATGCAGGAAGTAGTCAAAAAGCTCATTGAGAAAGGACATGAGGCAGGGATTCCAGAAGTAAACTGGCAGATTGACACAACACAAGCATACACAATGAAAATACAGCCAGTGTCTTGCATGTTAGAAGAGCTGGATGGCTCCTTGCATGAATACCTTCTTACTCACTTGAAGGCTCCAGCACTACAGAAGCATACTGAAAACATCTGCTAAGGTATTAATTTATCACTGCAAGAATGTCTTCAGCATCAGGGAAATGATACAATACTTGGATCAGCAGATTCCATTTCCATGTGCAGAGGCACAGTTCATTATTTTGGCTCTCTCATTTGGGTTCTTCATAAGAATTTCCATGCTTTTCTCCACTATATAGATCTATTTTTTTTCCTCATGCTTCAGCTTATCTTTTAGTCTACCCTCTGAAATGCCCAAAGTGTGGAAACTACATGCCACCCCTTTCACCACTGCCTAGATTAAAGACTGCAATAATACTTAAGTGAAGGAAAGAGTCACATTAACTTTTTTTTTTTTTCACATAGCTGTTGAGGCTTAAAAACAGGTCGGACTTTAGGCTCCTCTCGTTATGCATCAGGTACGGTAAAGATACAAATTCTTTTATTTCAGAGTTAGTGGTAAGACACAGCAATGTAAACAAAGTTCCTAACCGTTAGTCAACTGAAAGCTCAGAATATGCAAAGCATTACCTTTGAGGCTTCAACGAGTTTATCACAGGCTCCACATCGATACAAGTTCTCATTTTCAAAGTACTCCTCTTCTACATACATGTTCCACAGGGCCTCCTCCAAGCCAGCAACACCTTTTACTGCCACCGTTAGGTCTAAGAAATCCTCCTGTGCAGAAGTACAATGTATAAGTAAGATAGTAAGTGGGCTAAGCTCACAGTACATCAGAAAGATACTCATATTCCCTATGTGGTAGTTTTAGGCTACGCCTTTAAATTTTTTCCCAGATCTTGCATAGAAAAGTAGTAAAATAAGTAAATCACTACTGGGTGTGAAAAGGAAAACAAAGATTCTAAACAATCCCATTGGAGAGGTATCTACCATAAGCTTGATGGTACCAAAATGAGTCTCTCTTCTCATTTCTTCGCTCTGGAGAGATACTAACTTGCTTCTGCTTGAACTTGGCTACGTTATTTTGGTTAAGTCTAACAGCAACTTTCTCTGCTCCTTTCTCTTCTCCCTTTTGTACAGGGGAGTAGGGGAAGGCAGTGAGGCAGAAGCTAGTAGCTTCCCCGGTTCTTTGACCAGCAAGGTTCTTGTGCTGTTTATTAATTGTAAATATCTGCAAATATTGTAAATACTGTGTATTTTGTGCATGTTCATCATATTCCATTGTAGACTATAGTTTTGCCTATAAATACAACTTCCATTTGCTTCCGACTGGGCTGGTCTGGTAAAGTTAATGGTGGGGGGAATTTCAACCCACCACACCATTCACCACAGCGGATGTTAAGCATTCATTTTGCTTGCATTGCTAATGGGGAAAAACCCTTATACATGCACAGTAGAGGAATTATTTTTAGATACAACATCAGGCTGATGTAGGTGGTTTAGAAAATGCCAGCCAAGACTTAATGACAAAGTTCTGCATAATTTTCATGTGTGCAAGTCTGCAGCATCCTAACCAATATACACAGTAGATTCAACAAGGCCACCAGTAATACCTAAGAAAGATGTAATTCTTCTTAAAAAAACCCCAACACAACAACAACAAAAAAAAACAACATTTGAAGTATCTTCAACAGACTGAACAGAAGCCTATTCTGGATAATCAGCTGGCTTTACCTGTCTCTCGCTGATATTCTTGCATTCTTTACAAACAATCTGGTTGACAACAATCCCATGGTACAACCGGTTAATAAGGTCATGACCTGAAGTCCCCACAAGGGAAGTTTCCAAAGCACTGAACAGGATCCGATTTAATTCCTGCACATCATGCTGCCTCATTTCCTGCATGATTAAAAAAAAACAACAAAAAAAGCCTTGAAGAAATGAAATAGGGACATCGGCTTCACTTACTGCTTAATAACAACATACAGCGAGTGTGACAGTGAGCTGCCTCAATGACTGCCCATGTATTTACTACCTTGAGTAGTAAGTTACAGCCTTATTATTTTCCTTAATTCGGTTAGGCTAAATGTGAATATTGTGCTCAGTTTGGGGCCTTTCACTACAATACGGATATTGAAGTGTCCAAAGACAGGCAGTGAAGCTGGTAAAGAGGCCAGAGCATAAGCCTTATGAGGAGCAGCTGAGGGAACTGGGGCTGGAGAAAATGAGGCTCACGGGAGACCTTAACAACTACCTGAAAGATGGCTGTAGTGAGATGGAGATCAGTCAGTTCTCTCAAGTACAAGTGACAAGATGAGAGGAAATGACCTCAAGTTGAGGCAGGGGAGGTTTAGATTTGACACTGGGAAAAAAATTTTCACCAAAAGGATTGCCAATATTGGAATAGGCAACCCAGCAAAATGGTGGGGTGGCCAGTCCTGGAGGTATTTAAAGATGTGTAGATATAGTGCTAAGGGACATGGTTAGCAGTGGACTTGGCAGGGCTGGTTTAATAGTTAAACTCAATGATTCTATGCTTCTTCAAATGGCTACAAGTACATAAACTATAACCCATGTAACCCATATAACCCACTTACACATGTATATTTAGACTAAACTCTAAGGTAAGTTACACAGAACCATTTAGATAAAAATCTAAGTATTTGAGGTAAAAAAACCCAGTTACTGTTGGAAAAACAATCCTGCAGAAGACAAGGAACTGGCTACTGAAGTTATATCTAGCAGAACAATTTTCTTCTGTGCCTGTTCTTCTGCTGCCTCCTGTAAATGAGATACAGTTGTACACAACAATAGCTGACCCAACTCAATGCTGTCTCCCCAGCTTAAAGAAATCATGTCCATTCAGGAAGATGTTTATCAGTGGTGGTGTCACTGATGATTTGTACCTCATGGCTGTTCCACCCAAAGCTCTCAGTAAGGTCTGTTGTAGATGCAGCCTGCTGGTCCAAAAGCAGAAGCTGAGCAAATAACCGTTGAAGTTGTAATGGAATTATTCGAACCTAAAAAGACAAAACAAAATACATCCAACAGATCAGGAAGAGTCTTGAAAACAGTAATTTAAATAAAAAAAACAATAATTTTGTACAAAACCTCTAATAAACCATCACTGTCTATGGCTTTCACAGGTTACTGGATTCACAACTAACCATCAGTCAGATTTGATTCCCAAAAATCTACAATGCCTCACCTTACTCAGCCAAATGAAACAGAAATTTTGTGATAAAGCAAAATTGTACAGATTAGAATTAAGCCATGACCATGGCTTTCTCTGATACCTTTCATAATACTAAACCCCAAGAACTCAGATATAAGACACCTTAACATACAGATTTAACGCGTGCTGCTCCTTGCTCAGTGAAGGGTTTGGCGATGGGATGGAAGGAGATGGGAAAGAGAAAGGTTAATGCGAACAATCTTGATCACAGGATCATATCCAGGTGGATTTTGAATCTCTCCAGAGAAGGAGACTCCACAGTCTCTCAGGGCAGCCTGTTCCAGTGCTTTATTAATCTCACAGTAAAGCAGCTTTTTCTCACATTCAGATGAAACATCTTGTGTTCCAGTTTGTGCTCGTGCCAATTGTCATGTTGCTGCTCTTAAGAGTCTGTCCTTATCCACTTGACACTCATCCTTTAGATATTGATAAACACAGCTAAGATTCTGTCAATCTTCTCCTAGCAACAGCCCCAGGCCTCTTAGCTACCTATATTTATAGTTGACTCACAAAGAAAAATATTTTCCAAGCAGCCAGTTTTGTCACATTAGCCTGAGACCTAAATAATTACACTCTACAGTCAACTTCAGAAAGCAGTTTTTAAACAAAAAGATTACATTCCAGTGCTATAGCATCTTGTGCAAGGTGGGCTATGAAGTCTTCAGAGACCCTCAGTGCTGTCATCCAGGCTGCACACACTTGTTTGGTTTTCCTTCTGGTGGCAGAAATATGGCTTCAATTACAAAAGAGAAAACCCTAAAACAGGACTGTACAGAATTGTTCCTACAGGATCAGAACTGCTCCTGGTCCCCTTGAAGACAAAACTCTCTCTGCTATCAATTTCAGCAGAAACAGGCTCAGTATCTCTTCCTCCTGAAGCAAATGCTTATGACACTGAAAACACAGAACCATGTGAAAAATCAAGAATCAGCCAAACTGCCTTTCAGTATCAAGAGTTAGGCTTCCATTCATTCCCATAGGAAGTTTCCTGCAAATTGCAACAATTTTCTTCTGAAATGACATTCATCAGGGACTAACAAGAAAACACTGAATACCTTTGCATCAGGTTTATTGCTATCACCCAGAGTCCCAAGTTCTTCGGGTCCTAGAGAGAACAGTGCCTCTGTAATTATGAAGAAAAATGGCTATTTAAAAACCAGACAATATCTCCTCTGTAAAGATTTTTTTTTTTTTTTGCATTTTAACTGTCAAGCATAACAATGAGATTCTGACACAATAAGACATTAAATAATATTCCTGAACATCATTCAGATGGGCCTACAGGAAAAATGGGTTGGGATTGTGCATCAGTTCTGCAGCAATAGGACAAGGGATCATGGTTTCAAAAGCAGAGGGAAGATTTAGATTAGATGTTAGGAGGAAATGCTTTACTTTGAGGGTGGTGAGGCACAGGAACAGGTTTCCCAGAGAGGTTGTGGATGCCTCCATCCTGGAAGCATTGAAGGCCAGGTTGGATAAGGATCTGAGCAACCTGCTCTAGTAGAAGGTGTCCCTACCCATGGCAGGTGGGCTGAAACTAGATGACCTTTAAGGTCCCTTTCAACCCAAACCCATCTATGATACTTTGAGTCATCCCTGCAGTAAGTCCAAACTATAACAATAAAGCAGAAGTAAATCTGAAGGTGTTTAGATGGCAATGTTTCTGGGTTTTTTGTTTGTTTGGGTTTTATTCAGGAATTGCAGTGGCTGCATGAAAAAAAAAAAAAAAAAAAAGCAAACAAACCAAAACCCACCAAACCCAACAACAAAAAAAACCAAAGACCCTACAACATTTCATAGACAGCAATAACCTCCTCATTATACACACTGTGCCCACCCATAAGAAAAGGTTAAAAGGTTTACGTTTATAAACCCTACATTGTACGCAGAAAGCGATGACACCAGTTTTACACATCAGAAGCTTTTGAGTATTCTGTAATGACTGACTTGAAGTGAACTGAAGTAAATTGTCCTTGAAAACAATGTTTGCTGTGTTTCTTTAATAAATAACTAGAAATGCAAGTCACTGTAAAATAAAAATTCCAACATTAAGAAGATTTTGAACACATTACCTCTAAATTCAGGTGTGAAAAGCAGAGTCTGCAGAAGGGAATTGAGGTAGCAGGTCCCACCCTGATTTTTGATACCGCTTAGGTTGGTGAAATCCCTGGGAGCTGGAGGCTCAGAATCTCTGGGCTTTGATTTCTTCCCTTTTCCACAATGATCATTTGAAATAAACGAAAAATCCTCCTCAAACAAGTCCCCAAACATTGTGAAGGCAAAACAGTCCTGAGAAACAAACAAACAAAAAAGTAATCTATTTATTACAAAATAATACAACAGAATACACTCACCTCTAATCCTCCAAGACAAACCTTTCTGCCCTGATTAAAGAAGTTAAATTTTTTTTTCCTCTTATTATGGTCATTCAAAAAATGAACATCACTGCATAAAAAAGTGTGTACTTAGGTGTAAAACAAAGAGTAAATTTAAAGGATTTAGCACAGGTATGAATAGACTTCTAGCTAGAATCAAATACATCACATTTCAATTCTGCAGCAGTGAAAACTTGGAGCACAAAACAAACAGGTCCTTCTAAACATCTAAAGTTAACTAGTGCTCAAGTTGCCCAGTCTGCTGCAGCAAGGATACGTGAGGCTCCTCACATTCAACGCAATCTCTGTACTGCCTCTCAACAAATCCACACACACACACACACAAACTGTCTCTAGTGTTAGCCAGTTTGGATGGGAAGAGTGCAATAAATAGTCAAAAACACAGTGATATTTTATGAAAATATTATCTTTGCTTCCAGATGTTTAAGTCAAATTTAACAGCAAGTAATTCTTCTTGTGGAAATTTTTTCCAGTAATTTTTCAAAGCCTTGTAACCTTTTACCAGATACCAGGACTCCCAAAGTTAGCTCCCCTTTATGTTGTATTTGTCACCCCATTATTTCACTTGGTATGCTGCAGCAGGGAGTAATGAAGGAGTTACAGCAAAGCACTGAATAACTGTTCCCATATTTACTTTCATTATGTGTGCAAGTTTACAGATCTTTATTATATTCCACTCAGGATTATCTTCCAGACAAAAACTTCCACAAAGACATTCATGTCTACAACTGAACTTGTCCCCTACCCTTATTCTTATCTACCTACTCTAAACCCTTCAAACCTCTCCTTTACTTGTTCTTGCGCTTAGAGGACCATTTCTGCCAACAAAGTTTAAGATGTGTACAAACCACAGGCTTCTATAGTTGTAGAAGTGCTCTGTGTAATGGTGCTCGGGACTGATCTGGTTTTGTACATCTGCTGAGCACTAAACTACATTTATTATTATCCCAAGATCTCATTCCTGTATGTTCACGTCAAACCTCACCAATATATATGCACTTTACAAATATACATGAAAAGATATACTGTACAGCTGTGATGAGCTCTGCCCATTTCATTCAGCTGTCTATTAGCATAAAGACTTCAAAGCTTCACTGATGGCACCTGTCTTCACTGCAATTTATCAGTCAATTTCACAAGGAAAAAAAAAAAAAAAAAAAAAAAAAAATCATCTCAGCATTCACTGTTTATTTCTGAGAATTTATGCCATGCTAAACACAGGCCCTAGCAAAAATACAAAGAAACTCCTTCTTACTTCCCTCCTGTGACAGCTGATCTTCACTTTCCTACCTTTTAGCTAATTATTTAATCAAGCAATAACTTTCTTCTCCTGTGTCAGATTCATTAAAGAGCTTTCAGTGGTAAATCTTTATAATGTCTTTTCAAAAGCTGAATGGAGGTGAGAGCTCCCCAGTCAACCAACTGGCAGCTCATCAGGCACCTCCTAAAACTCTTTTTATAAAACAGCATTACACTTAGTCCATTTTAGTACTTCCCATAGTAGAGCAGTTTTAAAGCAAGAGGCTGTGCCCAGAGCAGCTGACTATGAAGCAGCATGGCAGTGCTCACTCTGCTTGTTCTATAGTACTTCTTCAGTGCTTCATACCTGTTATATACTCAAAAAAAAAACCAACATGGCCAGAGATACTTTTTAATGAATACAGACAGGAAAAAAAATAATTTGAGCTCTTTGCATTAAGTTTTCCTCCTCTGAATGCAGCACCTACATCCTGACTACCTAAAAAAGAAGCCTGCAAAGGTCCCATGTTTCAAGATGTAATTGCTAGGTTTATTATTCTTTCCAAACTGTCTCACAGCTTTCATCCATTTTTTCCAGTTAAGCCTGCTGAACTTCAGCATTTAACCAGACAAAGATGACAACCGTTCCCATTTTCATCACTGAATGCACAACAGCTTGCTCCTAGTAGGTTTGTTCACCACAGAAAGGTGCATGTCCACATGCATCAAAAGCAGCAGGTCAAGGAAAGTGATTCTTCCACTCTACTCCACTCTGGTGAGACTCCACCAGTGGTGCTCTGTACAGCTTAAATGTCATCAGCACAGGATTGACACAGACTTGCTGGAGTGGATCCAGAGAAGGCCACAAAAATAATTAGAGGGCTGAAGGCTGGGAGAGTTGGGGTTCATCAGCCTGGAAAGCAGGAGGCACCAGGGAGACCTTACTGTAACCTTTCAGTGCATAAAGAGGGTCTAGTCTTTTTAATGGGTCCTGTTGTGACAAGGGGCAATGGTTTTAAACTAAAAAGGGCACTTTAGACAAGGTAGAAGTGATTTTTTTAAATGAGGATGGTAGAACACTGGCACAGGTTACCCAGAGAGGTGGTAGAAGCCACCTTCAAAGTCAGCAACCTGACCTACTTGAAGATGTCCCTGTTCACTGCAGGGGGGCTGACTAAATCACTTTTAAAAGTCCTTTACAACCCAAACCGTTCTATGATATCTAGAAGACAGCACTTATCTTACTGACTGTCTACTGTACCCACCCACCACTCCAGAAAAATACTTCATCAGGACAATGCCAAATTGTCCCACGTTCCTCATTTGACTCTCAGAGTACTGCTGTTAGCAGCTTCTTTCCTTTAAAAATCATACAGAAATATAGATTCACTACTGGACTTGATGATCTTAAAGGTCTTTCACAACCTAAACGATTCTGAGATTCTGCCAGATCTCTGTATGATGTCTCTGATCCAATTCCCCCACAGAGGCAAGCCAACTTAGAATTAAGGCCTTGCTCCATAAACGCTGGTATCACTCTCCATGGAAGATCCCCAAATGCCTCTAAGCTCATATTCCGATGGGAACCTTCCATACTGTAACTCGAGTCAGGTACCTCTCATCCTAACACAGTGAACCCCCAGGCTGCACCTACGCCCTCCCCACAGCAGTACCATCACAGCCTAGCCTTCCCTTCCTCAGGCTGAACTCACCCGGCTCCTCCTGCCTCTCTCCACCAACCATATGCTCCAGCCCCGGAGTCCCCACGAAGCTGGGCCCAGACTTCTGACGCGGCCTCAGCGGTACAGAAGAAACGAAGAGGACCGGTACCCTGGACCTGCCGCTACCAGCTTGTGGGCTGGCAGGGAACAGCCTCTCGCCGCTGCCTACCTTGGAGTTACCGCACAGAGCCCGAACCTGTAGCCGAGCCTGCGCCTACCGCCACGGTCCCGCGACCGCCGCCATCTTTGTTGTGGCGCCTCGCAAAGCACTCTGGGACCTTAAGGCCGCAGCGGCTCCAGGACTTCACGCACCTGACCAAATCCCGGAGAGAAAACAGCAGCCGGAACACCTCTGGTAAGGGGCAGGAAGGAATCGCCGGGAGCCGATGCGAACTGAAGACAGGCCAACAACGCGACGCCTGGGCGGGCGGCCACGCACAACCTGCTGGGAGTCGTAGTGACGCCTGGTGGGAAGCCGCAAGGTCTTCTGGGTGCTGTAGTTTCCTGGTACCCGCCGTGCGCGGCGGGAGTCAACGAGCGTTGCCATGGAGACCGCGCGTTGCCTCTCCGGAGCTGGAGGACGGCCGGCCTGCCTCTCTAGAGCCTCTTTATCTCAGTGAACCGTTTGAGTAAATGCCTAGGTTATAGTGACACTCTAAGGGTAGGATCAAATATACTGCATTGTGCTTCTAAGGAGGACCATTGATCAGGGGCTTTAGGGGTGAAGCTAATTACTTTGTATAAACATTGCATGCCAGGCTAGGAACTTTAGCCTGGAAGAGGAGCTCAAAGATTGATGATAAATGGCTTGTGCAGGAAATTCCTACCAAAGTAAAACAAAAGGCTCTAAGAAGACACTAAGGGCATCATGACTTTATCAGCAAACTATGTAAATGCAAAACTGTTGGAACCTAGTGAGTGGACTTTAACTATCATCATAATACTAAAACACACAACCCCTTCAGCTGGGAATCCCCTTACCTACAAGATGAACTCTCAGATCACACACCATTTTGTAGATGCCATTGCTTTAATTGACAAAAATACAGCATTAACTTCAGAAAGTGCCATCACTTAGAAGAGACAGGTGAAAAGTAAAATTACTGAAGAGAATTAGTTCTTTTTTTTTAATCTCAAACCAGGACATGCCACCAGGGACAAGCCCTGCTGAAGCGTTCTAAAAATCATAGCAGGGGATGAAGCTCAGTGTACCACCCTTGTAGAATAAGAGCATCTGCACCAACAAAGAGGCCTCACCAAAGCTGGGATGGTTTTCCTCCTGCCCTGGCCACTACAGGACTCTCCCTGAGGTCATGCGAACCCATTAGCTGCTGGCAAGTGCTGACAGTGTCAGGATTGCAAGTACATATAAGCCAAATCAGAGAAACAAGCAGTTGTTCACAGCTAGCTACTTCATGCAGCCACTAGCCTAGAATGACCCAGCTGGCACGTCACTTCCTACCAGAATTGAGTCCACTGTGATCACACACATCCTACCAGTGATCACAGTTCAAGGTTCCTACTGCCTTGTGCCACGTGTGAGAGGTAAACAAATCTTACCCCACACTCCCTTGAACCCAGTGAAGTTTTAACTCATCAGGAAACCCTTGCCAGATAACCAAGCACAGTAAGAGAGTTCCTGGCAAATTTTTCAACAATCTGATGCACCTCAGAGATACTGATTAACTTCACCCATCCTGGGCTTGCCTGAGGGCCATCTCAAAGGCTGTGAAGCAACTATTCTCAATAAAGAACCAGGTCTTAAGCTTCACTGATCTATGTCTCAACTGCCAAATTAGTATCTCTCTGTCTTGGTGTCACTGCAACTGTGGAGACTTGCACTAGCTCAGAAGAGTTGGTTCACTGGCCCTTGCCCCTTATTCTGAGGCTCTCTTCTGTGCATCCAGTCCTAGCCTCAAAGGAAATTGTCCTAACATGAATGTCACCAACCACAATTGTTGAGGCAGTTTCCATTCATTACTGTGGTGCTGGAGCTGCTCACACCAGACCTGCCTTCCTTGATTGCTACCACGGCGTAAGACAGGACACATCAAAGATCAAGAGAGAAATCTTAAGACATCTGACTAGCATGTTGAGGAGCTACTTCTCTCCTGAAAATAAGGATCTCCAACGACTCAGCAGAGTAAAGGCTCACAGCATTTGGTTTTGCAAGTAATGAGAAAAAAAACCCTACACACCATCTACAACACAGAGCAGTGAATCATTAACTAGCAGATTCTGACACAGCAGCACAACTCAATATATAAATGGCGCAAACTCCTTCAAAAGCAACATCAAGCTACAGCCTGAAGGAGCAAGCTCTTGAACATTCTATACTCTGGCCACAGGAAGATGACTTTGAGGCTTTACTGTGCCTGCATTTTTCTCCTCCTCCTTCCTGTCCTCTCAGATGGAGGGAAACTCCTGGTGGTGCCCATGGTAGGAAGCCACTGGCTTAGCATGCAGAAAGTGGTTGAAAAGCTCTCGGAGAGAGGACATGAGGTGGTAGTGCTTATGCCAGAAATAAGCTGGCATATGAAAACGACCCAGGCTTACACTGTGAAAACATACCCAGTGTCTCAGACACTAGAAGAACTGGACAATTCCTTTCGTGAGTACCTTGCCAGTAACCTGGAGGGCCTGCCTTTCCCAATGAATGTTCTTGCAATATACAACACCTCAGAGCATGCTTTCCGTCTGTTTTTTACCCAATGCAGAGAACTCTTCAGCAGCAAGGAGACCCTGCAGTACTTGAACCAAAGCAGATTTGATGCCGTTCTAACAGACCCCATTTTACTTTGTGGAGCAACAGTTGCTAATTATTTCTCTCTTCCATATGTGTTCTTCATGAGAGGATTTCCTTGCAGCTTACACTATGAAGCACCACAGTGCCCAAACCCTCTCTCCTACATCCCAAGGCTATTTTCCTTCAACTCAGACCGCATGACATTTTTACAGAGAGTCGAAAATGCACTGATTGCCCTCCTGGAACTTGTGTACTGTAACTATTACTACGAAGATGCACTAAAGCTTTCCTCAGAAGTTCTTCAGAAAGATGTATCCTTGTTGGATCTCCTGAACTCTGCTTCTATTTGGCTTCTGAGATTTGACTTCGTGTTTGAGTATGTGAGGCCAGTGATGCCCAATATGGTGTTTGTCGGAGGTATAAACTGTGTTCAGCAGAAACCACTGCCTAAGGTAAGTTATTTTCCCTGAAAATAAATTTTATCTACTGTTTTAATGAAATAGCTGCTTAACACTGTTGTGTTATGTGTAAGATCCCAAGGCCTGCCTGTCTCAGAACGCAGAGCAGGGTTTTCAGGACAGTGACCAAAGATGATGGCTCCTTCACTGAGTCCTGCAGATGCTGTGTTGGCCTCCCTTCCCTTCACTTAGCATGAAGCCATCATGTAGTTGAAGGGTTTTTGTCTAGTACCATAGGGAGAAAATCCAGTCAGGATTGTTCTTCCCCTCAGATTCGGGGTTGCATGGTGCATCCTGGGAGTGGGGAATTTTCAACTGCCTGAGGGCCATGCTTTAGGCAGTGGTAGCACTGCATTACTGCTCTAAATCAAGAGCCTGGACTTCAGTTTCACTGATCAACCTCAACTGCCAAGTCAGCCTCACCCATTAGGTGCTGGCAAGTGCTGACATAGTGTTGCAATTACAAATACAAATAAAACAAATCAGAGAAAAAAGCAGTTGTTCACAGGCAGCTTCTTCATGCTGCCACTAGCCTGGAACAACCCAGCTACCAGTGATCACATTTCAGGGTTCCTATTGCCTCATGCAGGAAACCCTTGCCAGATAACCAAACATTGTAAGAGATACTGATTAACTTCACCCATCCTGGGCTTTGCCTGAAGACCCTCTCAAAGGCTGTGAAACAACTATTCCAAATAAAGAACCCGGTCTTAAGCTTTACTGATCTATACCTCAGCTGCCAAGTCAGCATCTCTCTGTCTTGTCTTGGTGTTACTGTAACTGTGCCCTTGCCCCTTATCCTGAGGCTCTCCTTTGTGCCTCTTGTCCTGTCCTCAGAGAAATTGTCCTAACATAATTGTTTCCAACCACATTTCATGAGGCTGTTTCCATTTGTCACTGTGGTACTGGAGCTGCTCACATTAGCCCTACCTTCCTTGGTCCTGACCAAGGCTTAAGATCAAAGATCAAGAGAGAAGTCCTAAGAAATCTGACAAGCACATTGAGGAGCTACTTCTCTCCTAACCACAAAGGTCACCAACGACTCAGCAAAGGAAAGGGTTACTGCATTTGGTTTTACAGGTAATGAGGAAAAACAACAGACAGCAGCAGTCAATCGTTAACTGACACAGCAGCACAGCTCGACAGATAAACAGATAAAGTTCCTTCAAAATGAACATCAGGCTACAGCCTAAAGGAGCAAGCTCTTCCACAATCTGTACTCTGGCCACACAAACATGACTTTGAGATTATTATATTTAAAAATATAAAACACAGGCCCTACAAAAATTAGGAAATGTTCTGATTACCAATGACAGTATCCCACACAACCTTAAAAGTCACCTGTCTTTCTCTTAGGATACAGTTTGTGACCAGAGGAGGACTTCAGGGGAATGTGATGATTCTAGGCTGTCTTGGGCATGGTGATCATGAAATGACAGAGGTTTTTATTCCTTGGAGCAGTAAAGAGGGATGGTGGTAGAACCTTAGATTACTAGAATCATAGTTGAATTGCTTCAGCTGGGAAAAGCCTCTAAAAAGCATTGGGTCCAACAGTCAACCTAACAGCACCATGGCCATTAAACCATGTGTCAAAGTACCATGTCTGCACAATTTTTACCACCTCCAGAGATGGTGACTCCACAAACTCTCTGGGCAGCTTAAGAAATGCTTCTACAAATATATTAACAAGATAATGACAATTAAGGAGACTCTCCATCTTTATTCGGTACAGGGGGAAACAAAACAACCAAGGATGAGAAAAAGGCTGAGGTACTTAATGCCTTCTTTGCCTGGGTCTTTAGTAGTAGAACTAGGTACTGAGGAAGGAGGCAGAAGAGCTCAGCAAGCCATTTTCCATCATTTATCAGCAGTTCTGGCTAACTGGGAAAGTCCCAGTTTATGGAGATTAGCAAATGTGACACCCTTCTAGAAGAAGGGCTGGAAGGAGGAACCAGAGAACAGCAGACCTGTCAGTCTGGCCTCAGTGCTAGGGAAGGTTATGGAGCAGACCATCGAGCTGCACTAGAACAGGAAATAGAGATGAGCCACTGCAGTAACTGAAGAACAAGAGCTCCCTCTTTCAATCGACTAGGTGTTCCCAGCTCTCTTCCTAATGCTGCCACCTCACCTCACTTCCTTCCAGTGTCGATTCCCACTGTGGTCTACTGCGATCACAGAAATTGTGGCAGCAGGGCTACAGGGAGCGGTTCTGCTGACACAACATACCTCCTGTCCACTGCATTTGTCCAATACAGCCCCTCTCCCTTGGGGTTGTCCATTCCTACCCTGCCATCCCTCAGCTATGCAGTTTTTTATGAAAGTTCGGGGTTCCTACTGCCTTGCATACGTGTCCACATGTGAGAGTTAAACAAGCCTTATCTCACACTCCTTTGAACCTAGCAAAGTTTTAGCTCATCAAGAAACAATTGCAGATAACCAAGCCAACTGAGGGGGTGCTAGCAAACTCTCCACCAGTCAGAGGCACCTCAAAGGTACTGATTAACTTCACCTGTCCTGAGCTTTGCTTTGCACCCACTCCCTTCACAAGAAGTGTGCTGCAAAGCTTGGATAGCAGATTTGTCCTGCTGCTGAAGGAGTGGAGGGCAGGTGTAATAAAACATTCTAGTTATGAACGAATGGCAGAGATATTAATACAATTTGTTTATAATCTATTTATGTACAAACTATGCCACAATTAATTTACAGTTGATATTTACAGGTACCGGTATTCAGTTGGAAGAATTATCTCTACAAATTGTATATATATGGACACTTTGAACAGTTTAGATGGAAAAGAGAATTTAGCAATTTTGAAACAAAACTTAATTTGGAAAGAGGGGCGGGGGGAAGAGGGTGGAGTGTGCCAGCGACTGGCGAGCCCACAAAACAGAGCGGTCTGGCACAAACCTTAACAGAAATTTTATGAGGAAATATTCGGTTTACTGTCGAACTAAGAATTTTTTGGGCAATCTTTCCTTGATACTGCATTTCTAGTTCAGAACTTGTGGCACGGAGGTGCCGTAATAAGGATATCGAAAATGGCGCTGTGCCGCTTGGCTGCTGCTTCTCCCAGACTAAAAGGTCCTGCTGCCTTCCAGCAAACTTTCAGAGGCCTGTGCAGTTCAGTCCGTGGGGCACGTTGAAGTGAGAAGGGCTTCCCACTGGCGGGGGATGGAGGAACGATGACGACGAGTGGGGGGAGTGGGAAGCCTCATCGACGAGGTTCGCAGGGCACGGCGAAGCGGCTTCTCTCCGAACGGGGGACGCACGGACGGGACTCCCTCCACGGCTTGCGGGGCTGCGGCCGGGAGGCTGGTCCGGAAGAGGAGATGTCTCCACTCGAGGGCTGTAGCACTCCGAGAGAGGTGGTGCACACGGCCTACCCCGGTTCCCTCACTTGGCGACGGGTCGGGCAACGGCTGGCTCCGTCCGCCGGACACGGGGTACGGTACGCGGGGCCGGCGCGAAGCGCGCCGTCGCCCGTACCCAGGCAACGGTTATGCGCCAGGCAAGCGGTGCTGGTCCGTAGCGAAACACTTGGGAACGCTGGTTGGAGTCCTGGGCAAAGCAGACACTTGGGCAACGCAGCGTGTGAGGCGAGGTCGGGTACTTGTTTACCAAAACGACCCCCATTTAACATTTGCCACAACGAATACCGGTCCAGTTAACATCCTTTGAATAATTAACCAATGATGTGGTGTTTTGCCAAATATAGTGTAGGCATACGCCGTGAACAGGGCAAGCACGAGTAAATCGTGTGAACTATAACACAGAGGTGGAAAACATGCACAGGCAGGTTGTTTACGGGCACTGAGTGGCACCTTGTCCCTTTGTCAATTTGGTGCAAAATCCAACCCTTCCGACCCCACCCCCTTCGGCTTCAGAAGGGAGGGGGAGGAGGGGGATTGAGCTACACATGTAGGAACACATCCTGGCAATATTTGGAACAATTTTGGACATAACCATCATTCACCACATCAGGATAATTTTTCCTCTCAGCTCTCTGCTTACCTGTCTGTGCAGCAAATGCCGAGAGGGCAGGAGAGGTGGGGTGACAGTGGAGGTGATGATTCATTGGCCCTTACCTTATTTCAAAGTTCTCCTGTTATGTTTCCTATACTGTCCTAAAAGAACCTGTCCTACCATAAAGACATTTGTCCATGTGTCCAACCATAAAGACATTTGTTGAGACTGTTTTCATTTGTCACTGTCATACTGAAACTGCTCACACCAGACCTGCCTTCCTTGGTCCTGACCAAGGCATAAGACAGGGCACATGAAAGATCAAGAGAGAAGTCCGAAGAAATCTGACTAGTATGTCAAGGTGCTGCTTCTGTCCCAAACACAAGGAACTCCAATGACTTGGAAAAGGGTCAGTGCATCTGGTTTACAAGTAATTAGAAAAAAATAACCAGACCAGGTATAACATAAAAGAGTAATAATTAACTAGGAGATTATGACAAAGCAGCACAACTCAACTTATAAAAGGACTGAGTTCCCTCAAAAGCAACATCAAGCTACAGCCTGAAGGAGCAACTTCTTCCACAGTCTGTACTCTGGCCACAGGAAGATGACTTTGAGCCTTTGGTGTGCCTGCATTTTTATCTTCCTCCTTCCTGTCCTCTCAGATGCAGGGAATCTCCTGGTTGTGCTAGGAAGCCACTGGCTTAGCATGCAGAAAGTGGTTGAAAAGCTGTCTAAGAGTGGACATGAGTTAGTGCTGCTTATGCCACAATTTAGCTGGCAAATGAAAACAACCCACGCTTACACTGTGAAAACACACCCAGTGTCTCAGACACTAGAAGAACTGGATGATAGCATTAGTGAGTATGCTGCCACTCACCTGAAGGGCCTGCCTTTCTCAATGGACATTCTACCAATGATCAACAGCTCACAGCATATTTTCTTTACATTCTTTGCTCACTGCAGGGACCTTTTCAGCAGCATGGAGACTATGTCAGTCCAGTGATGCCCAATATGGTCTTCATTAGAGGTATAAACTGTGTTCAGAAGAAACCATTGTATAAGATATGTTCTCTTCCATCCACAGAAGACTTATAGCTATGCATTGTGATGATGGCCTTTTAGTGCCAATAACACTCATAAAAACTTACTGCAGTATTTTGAACAATGCACCAGTCCTTATTGTTTGACTAATAATTATCCAGTTCAGATCTGACCTCAGCTGACTCTGTACTAACCTAAGAAGTTCATCCTTTGTTTGTCTGTTCTCTGTTAGGCTCCAATTTCTGTTTCCTGAATCAGTTCCTCTGCCAGGAAGCATGGCCTTAAGGGGACAGTTGTGCCCCTGCATGAGGGGATTCAAAGCCACAGGTTCCATTCACCAAGTTCCTAGCTAATTTAGCCAAGAGAGAGCCACTCTTCTCATCAAAGTTCAGCTGCTGTTCTTCTCTACCTCAGATTTGGGGTTGCATTGTGCAACCTGGTAGTGGAGATCTATCCATAAGACATGCAGGTTTGAGTGCTTCCAGGAGGTGAGAATTTAACATCAACCTTCTGCATGCTGCTTAGGTGTTCTGAATTAGGAGAAGAAATGGTGTTGCAATTTCCATTCATTGTGCTGGGTGCATCTTCAAGATTGCCTTTGAAAGCAAAACCTTTCTACTTTTCTCACTGAGTATATTCACTCAATGGTGTTAAGCACAGATAGGACAAGTGTACACCTCTGGTGTTAGCTGAGGAAAGATGGAATGTGCTGACAAACTTCCAAGCTTAAAAATCATCAAAAATCACAAAGAGGGATATATTTCTCCAAGAAAAGTCTGCTTCCCTTCCCTATTATATGAGCAATGGTAATATGAAAAATAACCACAAATGTATTGGGAAGTTAAATATTTAGTATTTTAGTTTAAAAATTACATGGGCCTTCATAGAAAGGACTGTTTTGGGTGACTCCAGAGCAGAACACTTTGGTTTACTGCCACTACAGCGGGGTTTCCATGGTTTTACCAACCAGCAGAGATATATCTTCTTCTGACATCATCGTTATGCTTTGCTGAAGGTGGAAAGATTCTGGTGGCATCTCTGGGTGGAAGTCACTTCCTCAGCATGTGCCTTGTAGGGGGAAACTCTGACATGGAAGAGCCCTCACAGAAGTTTGCACTGCTGCTCCACCCACACTTCCCAGTCCAGTTCCCTTTCTCAGCATCATGTGGCTCCACTAGTTGTAGCCTGTGCTTGTGTCAGCATTGGGACTGGAAACAGACATGAGCCAGGGCAGTGACTGGAGCACAACAACTCCCTCTTTGAAATGAGCAAGTGTTCCCAGCTGCCTTCTCAATGCTCATCTCAATTTCTTCCAGCACTGAATCCACACTTATCACACACATTGTGGCAGCAGGGCCTCAGGTAGCATCCCAGAGCTATGCAGCTTCTTACCCAAGTTCAGAGTTCCTAATGCTTTCCACAGGTGACCATGAGTGCAAGGTAAACAAGACTTGTCTTGCACTTGCCTGAACCCAGCAAAATTTAACACATCTAGACGTCTCTGCCAGACAACCAAAACAACTGAGGAAGTTGCTGACAAACTCTTCACCACTCAGAAGTGCCTGAAAGACACTGATTAACTTCATCTGTCCTGGGCTTGCCTTTTCACTCACTCCCCTCATGGAGGATTGGATAGTAAGTTTGCCCTGCTGTCGAAGGAGAGGAGGGCTGGACACGTGTCAGTCAGCTGTTTAGTCCTCTGCAAGAAATATCAGGTGGGGAGCCATTGCAAAATATAGAAGTTAACCTCTTTAGTGAAAGAAAAGTGTTTGCTGAAGCATTGTTCTCTAGTTCATTTTATATAAACTTGGAAATAATATGGTTTAGTTGTTATTCTTCATTTGGCCATTTCATTCATCTTGGAATGCTATTACAGATTCTGAGAGCATGCTTTTCACTTTTACCTCATACCTTCTCCCTCTACTCTGAAGATCAAATCTTTTGTTTTCTGAAAACTTATCACCTGCCTGAAGGATAATTGCATCGTGGCACTTGCCCAGGAGCTTCCCTCAACAAGGAAAAGTTCAAGAATTTGGTGATCTGGGGAAAGAAAAGAAAAGAGCAGATAGGAAAGAACCCAGCAAAAAATGCACAATTCATTCCATCACTTGAGGGACTGAGGCTGCCCAGCTCCAAGTCTCCTGTGTTTCATTGTTTTTCCATGTCACAGTGCTGTTTGGGCATCAAAGTGCTTTGGCAATGATAAGGTCAAAAGAATTGCTGTGAAGGTGATGGCTCTTGGAAACTGATGATACTGCTACAGCTGCTTGTGAGCTAAGACCAGTCCCTCCCCTGGGCTCACACATGAGTCTCTACTGAACAGTCCAAGCTGTGTAAGCAGTAGAAGTCTTTAAACCATGTTTAGAACATCTTCTGTCTGCCCTCTAATTCATGTATAGGCAAGGGGAGAGCAGTTTTCAATTGCCTGAGGGCCATCCTGTAAGCAGCGGCAGCACTGCAGTACTGTTCTAAATCAAGAGCCTAGACTTCAGCTTCACTGACTATGCCTCAACTGCCAAGCCAGCCTCTCCCAGAGTCTTGTCTTGGTGTCATTGTAACTGTGGGGATTCCTGCTAGCTCAGAAGTGTTGGTCCATTCTCCCTTTCCCCTCATCCTGAAGTTCTCCCATTGTGTTTCCTATCCTGTGTTCAATGAAATTATCCTAACATTCCGGTCTTCAACCATAAAGACATTTGTTGAGGCTGTTTTCATTTGTCACTGTCATACTGAAACTGCTCACACCAGGCGTGCCTTCCTTGGTCCTGACCAAGGCATAAGATAGGGCACATGAAAGATCAAGAGAGAAACCCTAAGATATTTGACTAATATGTTGAGGAGCTACCTCTCTCCTGAACACAAGGGTCTACAATGACTCAGCACAGAAAGGGTCACTGCATTTGGTTTTGAAGGTAAGGAGGAAAAAAAGAAAAACATACCACCTACAACACAGTGCACTGAATCATTAACTTGGGAGATTATGACTAACCAGCACAACTCAACATATAAATGGAGCAAGTTCCTTCAAAAGCAGCATCAAGGTACAGGCTGAAGGAACAAGCTCATCTCTGTCTTCACAGCTGTAATCCAGCCACAGGAAGATGACTCTGAGGCTTTGCTGCACCTGCATTTTATTCCTTCTCCTTCCAGGACTCTCAGATGGAGGGAAACTGCTGGTGGTGCCTACGGTAGGAAGCCACTGGCTTAGCATGCAGAAAGTGGTTGAAAAGCTTGCCAAGAGAGGACATGAGGTGGTGGTGCTTATGCCAGAAGTAAGCTGGCAGATGAAAGTGACCCAGGCTTACACTGTGAAAACACACCCAGCGACTCTGACACTAGAAGAACTGGACAATTCCTTTCATGAGTATGTTGCCACTCACCTGAAGGATCTGTCTTTCCCAATGAATGCTCTAGCAATATACAAGAGCTCAGTGCACGTTTTCAATAGTTTCTTTACTCAGTGCAGGGACCTCTTCAACAGCAAGGAGACCCTGCAATACTTGAACCAAAGCAGCTTTGATGCCGTTCTAACAGACCCCATCTTAATGTGTGGAGCAACAGTTGCTAATTATCTTTCTCTTCCATATGTGTTCTTCATGAGAGGACTTCCTTGCAGCTTACATTATGAAGCACCACAGTGCCCAAGCCCTCTGTCCTACATCCCAAGGCTATTTTCCTTCAACTCAGACCGCATGGCATTTTTACAGAGAGTCGAAAATGCACTGATTGCCCTCATGGAACATGTGTACTGTAATGGTTTATTTGATGACATAACGCAGCTTTCCTCAGAAGTTCTTCAGAGGGATGTATCTGTGTTGGACCTCATAAACTCTGCTTCCATTTGGCTTCTGAGATTTGACTTTGTGTTTGACTATGTGAGGCCAGTGATGCCCAATATGGTGTTTGTTGGAGGTATAAACTGTGTTCAGCAGAAACCACTGTCTCAGGTAAGTTATTTTCCATCCAAATAATACCTTTAGCTATGAGTTGCCATTGTGTCCTTTTAGTGCTATTCAATTTTTTATTTCTGGCAATGATTGGATAAAACCAGGCTTCAGCAATTCTTTTCCACAAGCTGAAATCAAATTACCTTAATGGAGGCAGATGCCTCACAATTCCTGAGGATTTCACAATAAATCCTACCAAAAATTGACTTCCTCCACCAGCTACAAATCACCGCTCTCAGTGATTTGTATTCATCAGTCAGAGGCAGCTGTTTATTTCATTTTCATGGAGTCTGACATTTCAGGCATCTAGATTTCTTTCACCTGAGGAAAACCCTTGAAGATTACTCTCTAAGAGTTTCTTTTCTTTTTCACTCTAGTCACAGCAAAGTCTGTTCATTTGCTTTGGTTGTGTCTTCTTGATTTATAGTTTCCAAACTAATGCCCAGCCTCATCTTCTAATGACTCCAGAAGCATTTGAAGGCTGGCATGGTAAGTTGTCCCTTATTAGGAAGACATTGCAAATTAACTTGAAATTTAGCCAAAGTTAATGCAAAGCTGCTTTTTTTTTTTTTTTTTTTTGGGGGGGGGGGCAGCAGCTCATAAACACAGAGGTGATAGAAACTGGGCAAAGCAGAGTTCAGAAATGGAAGCTATAGCAACCTTTCAAATTTGTTCTTCTTCTTGTTTCACTGAAAACACCCAATACTTACTTAAACATCTGGTTACCTTGAAACATGACATTAAAACCAGTTTTGAGGAGGTAGTTACTGAAGTAAAGGAGCAATGTGACTCTCTTCGTTAACCACACATTGGAAGTTTTCCATTCAAGGTGCTGATGAACTCAGTGGCAGTTCAGAGCAGCCTGATGTCACTTCAGCATCTGTTTGTTATGCTTTTGCAGAGGATGCTGAGCACCTTTAAAGCTGAGGAAAATTAACCTGCACTCTTGGGTCACCCACGCTTCAGCCTTATTTAACATGAAATGTATGTCCTTCAGTATCCTTAAGTGAGGAAGCCTTTGCTCCAGGCTGGCACATAGTTCTTGCTACTTATGACCTCAAACTACCCTGGGGCTCTCATCTCTACACACAACAGGAGTTGCTAAAGAGCCCCAGACCCTTCTCACCTGAGCCAGTCCTTATTGTTTGACTAATAATTAACCCAGTTCAGATCTGACCTCAGCTGACTCTGTACTAACCTAAGAAGTTCATCCTTTGTTTGTTTGTCTGTTTTCTCTTAGGCTCCAATTTCTGTTTCCTGAATCAGTTCCTCTGCCAGGAAGCATGGCCTTAAGGGGACAGTTGTGCCCCTGCATGAGGGGATTCAAAGCCACAGGTTCCATTCACCAAGTTCCTAGCTAATTTAGCCAAGAGAGAGCCACTCTTCTCATCAAAGTTCAGCTGCTGTGCTTCTCTACCTCAGATTTGGGGTTGCATTGTGCAACCTGGTAGTGGGGATCTATCCATAAGACATGCAGGTTTGAGTGCTTCCAGGAGGTGAGAATTTAACATCAACCTTCTGCATGCTGCTTAGGTGTTCTGAATTAGGAGAAGAAACAGTGTTGCAATTTCCATTCATTGTGCTGGGTGCATCTTCAAGGTTGCCTTTGAATGCAAAACCTTGCTGCTTTTCTCACCGAGTGCTTATTCACTCAATGGTGTTAAGCACAGATAGGACAAGAGTACATCCCTGGTGTTAGCTGAGGAAAGATGGAATGTGCTGGCAAACTTCCAAGCTTAAAAATCATCAACAAGACATAGAGGTACATCCTTCTCATCCAGTCATGTTAAGAGCACTGCATTGCTTGGATGTTGAATTTGTCTTGCTGTGGAAGGAGAGGAAGGCAGGACCCTTGTCAGTCAGATCTCTTCTTAGTCTTCTGAGGAAACAGCAGGTTCGAAGCCATTGCAAAACAGCTCTTTAGTGAGAGAAAAGTGTTTGCTAAAAGATCCTTTTCTTGTTCATTTTATATAAACTTGGAAATAATATGGTTTAGTTCTTATTCCCCATTGAGCCATTTCATGCCTCACAATTCCTGAGGATTTCACAATAAATCCTACCCAAAAATTGTCATCTGCCAGCTATGAGTTGCTGCCCACATTGATTAGTATTCTCCAGTCGGGGGCAGTTGTTTATTTCCTTCTCATGGAGTCTTTTACCTGATCAGATCCCCCAGGAGTATTCTCTGAGTTTTTCTTGTTTTCTTTTTCACTCTAGACTCAGCAAAGTCAGTTCTTTTTCTTTGGTTGTCTTTTTGTGATTTATGGTTTCCAAACTGGCTGTCCAGCTGCAGTTATTTCTGTTTCTACATCGCGATGCAACATATATGTCATACTGAAATCTGAAGAGTTAATATAAAATTTGTGTGTCATCCTCTGAGTGCATTTCATGTTGCATTTTGAAAGGAAAACTAGGCTTCTTTTCTCTCTGGGTAGATCTGTAGTCAATTGTATTAAGTGCCATTATGACAAGAGTACATCTTTGGGGTTGGTTTATGAAGCAAGGAATGTGCTGACACACTTCGAAGGTTAAAAATTAACAAGTAGAGCAAAAGGGGATATATCTTTATCAGGAACAGTGTTTTTCCCTTCCCTGGATGTTAAATATTTGATTTTGCAGTCAATAAGTTCCCTGCAGAAAAGCTGGGGTTTGTGTGGACCTTTCTACAAAGGGCTGCGTTGGTTGCCTCCAGAGCAGAACTCTCTGGTTTACATCCACCAAAATGGCTCGTCCATTTGTGTGGTTTTACCAACCTGCCAGGATATTTCTTCTTCTGACGTTGTCTTTATGTTTTGCTGAATGTGGAAAGATCCTGGTGATACCTCAGGATGGAAGTCACTGGCTCAGCATGCGCCCAGTGGTGGGGAAGCTCCAGCAAAAGGGACATGATGTTGTTGTGCTTGTACCATCAACGAGTTTGTACATGAAGCCAAAGCAGCCTTATAATTATACAGTGAAAGTATATCCAATACCTTATGGAGAGGAACGTTTAGCTGGTGGTCTAAAGTCATTTGTTAACGATCATTTTATTGAGCAATCTGCTTTGAATATTGTCATTACAATGTATCGAAGCGTGTTAGAAATTTCCAACCTTTTCCTCATCAACTGTAAGAGCCTTTTGCACAACGAAGACATGATGTGGTACTTGAGAGAGAGCAAGTTTGACGTGGTGTTCACAGATCCGATCCTCATGTGCGGGCCGATAATTGCCGAGATTCTTTCAGTACCTTCAGTCTACTTTTTGCGAGGATTTCCTTGTGGAATGGATTTTAAAGCTGCCCAGTGTCCAAGCCCTCCTTCCTATGTCCCCAGACTCTTCCTAAACCATTCAGACAGCATGACATTCGCTCAACGAGTGAGGAACTTGCTGTTCTATATGCTGGAGTTTGTTTACTGTAAGCCAATTTTTGCTCCATTTGAAGAACTCACATATGAAATTTTTCAGAAGAAAGTGACAGCTGCAGACCTGCTAAGCCGTGGATCTGTTTGGCTAATGAGATCTGATTTTGTATTTGAGTTCCCAAGACCAGTGATGCCGAACATGGTTTTTATCGGAGGAATACACTGTGATCAGAAGAAAAAATTGTCTCAGGTATACAATATTATTTTGTTTCTATCAAAAAGGCAAGAAAATAGATCAGGAAGCTTCCTTAAATGAAAACCTAACTAGCAACACCTGGGTATTTAAAGACAGGAAGCTAATGAGAAATTCTGCATGGTGCAGAAATGTCGTTTCCTAGTGTCCAGCATTTAGATTAGATCATATACTGGTAAAAATAAAATCTTATCAGATATTAAAATTAAAATGACATGTAGAGGGTTTTTTTGCAAATTATTAGCTTTTTTTGTTGAACTTCACCTGAATTTTGGTGAGTTTCCAGCTATGCTCCCCAGCAGGAGCCAGGCTTGTTAGCTTCCATTTCATCTTAGTTTCTTATGCCACATATATCTAGGACTCAAGATTTTAGTTATTTATCAGTTCTTTTTGTATCTGCCAGACTGATTGATTTTCATCGTTGCCACTATGTAAATGTGTCAATGTCTAGAGCCCAAGAGACTGCCTTTCACAATTGTATCTTCCCCTTCTTATATTGTTTATATAATTAGTTTTTCAGATTTTTCTTATGCCACATATATCTAGGACTGCCTTTTAAAATGGTATCTTCCCCTTCTTTTATAGGTTATATAATTAGGTTTTCAGATTTTCTGGGCGTAGATGTCTTCTGTAAATTCCCATTCAGGCTTTTAGGTACCAACCAGGTTTCTCAATCAAGCAAAGAATATTCCATAGCAGATAGAAAGCAGGAAAGGAATATTGAAGCCTGGCAAATCCCTCTGAAACAGAAATGGACAAGAAAGCCCTAATATCATCCCTTTTTATCTGGATAAATATGGGTAGTGCTTGTGTTGGAAGTGGCAGCGTCCATCCTCTTCGCAGGACAGTCTCTCGTAATGCTTGTTTCACTCTTAACTGGTAATCCATGTTCAAATCGAGGAAAAGGAGGGGGTTCACAAGGAGTCTTTCAAAAGGGCAGGGAGGCAGGAGAGGGCAAGATTGCTGATCAGTTACTGCAGACACAGGCAGATGTCAGGAAATTCCCCCCCATGGAAGACGCTTGACTATCTTTCTTCACCTGCTGGTCTAGCCTGAATGCATCCTCTTCTAGTGTGCATTTGAGAGCCTTTTCAGAGGTTGTGATCAGGAAGTCTGTTTCTGTGCATCATCCTGTCCTGAGCTCTTTGAAGATTCCCCTTAGGTTAACCCTATGTTGTAAACTTAGGGTGGGGACAGTGGCAGTAATGGACTGGCTGGTCCTAAGGGCAGGTTCTCCATAAGATCAAAGCTTTCCCTTCAGGCTTGAAAACTCACATGCAAAAACTGCATGTGAAGGAAAGTTCCACCAGGGATGCAGAGCCCTGAATGCCCTGGATAAGCAACTTGTATTCCAAAAGTACCTACCCAGTCACCTACTTAAAAATGGTGTGAGATAATCACCAACATTAAAAGCTGTAGGAGAAGGTTGTTTTCAGATAACTTTGGAAGGCTGTGGAGAAGATTTGCCATTGCTTGAATTAGAGATGGCTATACTTAGTCTTTCACTCAGAACAGAATGTAAACATCTTGAAACTGAAGGAGAGAAACTAGGCAGAATTTGGTTGGATGTGTTAAAATATTGTTTTGTTATTTTAACCAATTGTATGCCTTAATTACAAGCATGCCAGTAGAAAATAACCAATTAAGATCAGACACATGAGCTTTCTGATAGACTATATAACTTTGCTGTATAACATAATAAAGGTCTTCACCTGCGTACATCTTGTCCTGGAAGCTGTGCTCAGGGTGATTCGAACATCTACATCACAAGAAATGGAAGCATTGTTCGAGAAGAATAAAAAAATCCATATTACAACAAAAACCATAAGCAATTTAAGATAGAGAAAGATCTGGACCTACAGAGTTGATGAACTGTTTCAGTCATGACCTGAGATGACACTGGCCTTGAACTCATGAGTTCATGAATAAGAAACGTGATGGTTTACGTTATTTATGGTACTGCTGGTGAACGGCTGTTTTGAAATTTCTGTTTCCTGAATCAGTTCCTCTGCCAGGAAGCATGGCCTTAAGGGGACAGTTGCGCCCCTGCATGAGGGGATTCAAAGCCACAGGTTCCACTACCAAGTTCCTAACTAATTTAGCTAAGAGAGAATCTCTCTTCTCATCAAAGTTCAGCTGCTGTTCTTCTCTACCTCAGATTTGGGGTTGCATTGTACATCCTGGGAGTGGGGATCTATTCATAAGACATGCAGGTTTGAGTGCTTCCAGGAGGTGAGAATTTAACATCAACCTTCTGCATGCTGCTTAGTGTTCTCAATTAGGAGAAGAAACAGTGTTGCAATTTCCATTCATTCTGCTGGGTGCATCTTCAGTGTTGCCTTTTGAAAGCAATGGCTCCTCTGTTTCCCTGTTTTTACCAACCTGCAGGAATATTTCTTCTTCCGACATCATCGTTATGCTTTGCTGAAGGTGGAAAGATTCTGGTGGCATCTCTGGGTGGAAGTCACTTCCTCAGCATGTGCCTTGTAGGGGGAAACTCTGACATGGAAGAGCCCTCACAGAAGCTGGCACTGCTGCTCCACCCACACTTCCCGGTCCAGTTCCCTTTCTCAGCATCATATGGCCCCGTTAGGTGTAGCCTGTGCTTTTGTCAGCATTGGGACTGGAAACAGACATGAGCCAGGGCAGTAACTGGAGCACAACAGCTCCCTCTTTGAAACGAGCAAGTGTCCCCAGCTGCCTTCTTAATGCTCATCTCAATTTCTTCCAGCATTGAATGCCATTGTCATACACTCTGATCACACATTGTGCTAAATTGTGGTAGCATCCCAGAGCTATGCAGCTTCTTACCCAAGTTCAGAGTTCCTAATGCATTCCAGAGGTGACCATGTGTGCAAGGGAAACAAGACTTATCAAGAACTCCCTTGAACCCAGCAAAATTTAACCCCTCTAAAAATCACTGCCAGATGACCAAGACAGCTGAGGGAGTTGCTGGCAAACTCTCCACCACTCAGTAGTGCCTCAAAGGTACTGATTAACTTCATCTATCCTTGGGTTGCCTTTGAAGCCACTCCCTTCATGTTCAGGGTGCTGCAAGGTTTGGATGGTGAATTTGTCCTGCTGTAGAAGGAGAGTAGGGCAGGACACGTGTCAGTCAGCTATCGGAGAGGACTGCTATTGCAAAATATAGCAGTTAACCACGTTAGTGAAAGAAAAGTGTTTACTAAAAATATCTTTTTCTAGTTCATGTTATATAAACTTGGAAATAATATGGTTTAGTTGTTATTCTTCATTTGGCCATTTCATGCATCTTGGAATGCTACTACAGATTCTGAGAGCATTTTTTCACTTTTACTTCAGACCTTCTCCCCTTACTCTGAAGATCAAATCTTTTCTTTTCTGAAAAGTTATCAAGTGCCTGAAAGACTATTGCATTTTGGCACTTGCCCAGGAGTTTCCCTCAACAAGGAAAAGTTCAAGAATTTGGTGATCTGGGGAAAGAAAAGAAAAGAGCTGATAGGAAAGAACCCAGCAAAAAATGCACAATTCATTCCATCTCTTGAGGGACCGAGGCTGCCCAGCTCCAAGTCTCCTGTGTTTCATTGTTTTTCCATGTCACAGTGCTGTTTGGGCATCAAAGTGCTTTGGCAATGATAAGGTCAAAAGAATTGCTGTGAAGGTGATGGCTCTTGGAAACTGATGATACTGCTACAGCTGCTTGTGAGCTAAGGCCATTCCCTCCCCTGGGCTCACACATGAGTCTCTACTGAACAGTCCAAGCTGTGTAAGCAGTAGAAGTCTTTAAACCATGTTTAGAACATCTTCTGTCTGCCCTCTAATTCATGTATAGGCAAGGGGAGAGCAGTTTTCAATTCCCTGAGGGCCATTCTGTGTGATAGCACTGTATTACTGCTCAGCTTCACTGACCTATGCCTCAACTGCCAAGCCAGCCGCTCCCAGAGTCTTGTCTTGGTGTCATTGTAACTGTGGGGATTCCTGCTAGCTCAAAAGTGTTGGTCCATTCTCCCTTTCCCCTCATCCTGAAGTTCTCCCATTGTGTTTCCTATCCTGTGTTCAATGAAATTATCCTAACATTCCGGTCTTCAACCATAAAGACATTTGTTGAGGCTGTTTTCATTTGTCACTGTCATACTGAAACTGCTCACACCAGGCGTGCCTTCCTTGGTCCTGACCAAGGCATAAGATAGGGCACATGAAAGATCAAGAGAGAAACCCTAAGATATTTGATTAATATGTTGAGGACATCCTTCTCTCCTGAACACAGAGGTCTGCAATGACTCAGCACAGAAAGGGTCACTGCATTTGGTTTTGCAGGTAAGGAGGGAAAAAACAAAACATACCACCTACAACACAGTGCACTGAATCATTAACTTGGGAGACTATGACAAACCAGCACAACTCAACATATAAATGGAGCCAGTTCCTTCAAAAGACATAAGAAAGGACACATCGAAGATCCTAAGGAGTCTGACTAGCATGTTGAGGAGATCCTTCTCTCCTGAACACAGAGGTCTGCAATGACCCAGCACAGGAAAGGGTCACTGCATTCGGTTTTGCAAGTAATGAGAAAAAATAAACAGACCACCTACAACACAGAGCAGTGAATCATTAACGATCAGATTCTGATGCAGCAGCACAACTCAACATATAAAAGCAACAAGTTCCCTCAGAAACAGCATCAAGCTACAGCCTGAAGGGGACCAAGCACTACTCTCTGTCTTCACAGTCTGTAATCCAGCCACAGGAAGATGACTCTGAAGCTTTGGTGCACCTGCATTTTTTTCTTCATCCTTCCAGGACTCTCAGATGGAGGGAAACTGCTGGTGGTGCCTACGGTAGGAAGCCACTGGCTTAGCATGCAGAAAGTGGTTGAAAAGCTTTCCGAGAGAGGACACGAGGTGGTGGTGCTTATGCCAGAAGTGAGCTGGAATATGAAAACGACCCAGGCTTACACTGTGAAAATACACCCAGCGACTCTGACACTAGAAGAACTGGACAATTCCTTTCATGAGTATGTTGCCACTCACCTGAAGGATCTGTCTTTCCCAATGAATGCTCTAGCAATATACAAGAAGTCTGTGCATCTTTTCAATAGTTTCTTTACTCAGTGCAGGGACCTCTTCAACAGCAAGGAGACCCTGCAGTACTTGAACCAAAGCAGCTTTGATGCTGTTCTAACAGACCCCTTTTTTATGTGCGGAGCAACAGTTGCTAATTATCTTTCTCTTCCATATGTGTTCTTCATGAGAGGATTTCCTTGCAGCTTACATTATGAAGCACCACAATGCCCAAGCCCTCTGTCCTACATCCCAAGGCTATTTTCCTTCAACTCAGACCGCATGACATTTTTACAGAGAGTTGAAAATGCACTGATTGCCCTCCTGGAACATGTGTACTGTAATGGTTTATTTGATGACATAACGCAGCTTTCCTCAGAAGTTCTTCAGAGGGATGTATCTGTGTTGGACCTCATAAACTCTGCTTCTATTTGGCTTCTGAGATTTGACTTTGTGTTTGAGTATGCAAGGCCAGTGATGCCCAATATGGTGTTTGTTGGAGGTACAAATTGTGTTCAGCAGAAACCACTGTCTCAGGTAAGTTATTTTCCATCCAAATAATACCTTTAGCTATGAGTTGCCATTGTGTCCTTTTAGTGCTATTCAATTTTTTATTTCTGGCAATGATTGGGTAAAACCAGGCTTCAGCAATTCTTTTCCACAAGCTGAAATCAAATTACCTTAATGGAGGCAGATGCCTCACAATTCCTGAGAATTTCACAATAAATCCTACCCAAAAATTGGCCTCTGCCAGCTATGAGTTGCTGCCCACATTGATTAGTATTCTCCAGTCGGGGGCAGTTGTTTATTTCCTTCTCATGGAGTCTTTTACCTGATCAGATCCCCCAGGAGTATTCTCTGAGTTTTTCTTGTTTTCTTTTTCACTCTAGACTCAGCAAAGTCAGTTCTTTTTCTTTGGTTGTCTTTTTGTGATTTATGGTTTCCAAACTGGCTGTCCAGCTGCAGTTATTTCTGTTTCTACATCGCGATGCAACATATATGTCATACTGAAATCTGAAGAGTTAATATAAAATTTGTGTGTCATCCTCTGAGTGCATTTCATGTTGCATTTTGAAAGGAAAACTAGGCTTCTTTTCTCTCTGGGTAGATCTGTAGTCAATTGTATTAAGTGCCATTATGACAAGAGTACATCTTTGGGGTTGGTTTATGAAGCAAGGAATGTGCTGACACACTTTGAAGGTATGACATAATGCAGCTTTCCTCAGAAGTTCTTCAGCGAGATGTATCCATGTTGGACCTCATGAACTCTGCTTCCATTTGGCTTCTGAGATTTGACTTTGTGTTTGAGTATGTGAGGCCAGTGATGCCCAATATGGTGTTTGTTGAAGGTACAAACTGTGTTCAGCCGAAACCACTGTCTAAGGTAAGTTATTTTTCCTACAAATGAAGTTAATTCAAAACACCTTCTCTAACCTGAGTCTTAAAAGGTACAGTATTTGATAGATATCTAAGCACAAAAATAAAGAAAGGTTATAGGATTATTATATTTGAAAATATAAAACACAGGCCCTACAAAAATTAGGAAATGTTCTGATTACCAGTGACAGTATCCCACACAACCTTAAAAGTCACCTGTCTTTCTTTTAGGATACAGTTTGTGATCAGAGGAGGACTACTGGGGAATGTGATGGTTCTAGGCTGTCTTGGGGATGGTGATCATGAAATGATAGAGTTTTTATTCCTTGGAGCAGTAAAGAGGGATGGTGATAGAACCTTAGATTACTAGAATCTTAGTTGAACTGCTTCAGTTGGAAAAGGCCTCTAAAAGCATTGAGTCGACAGTCAACCTAGCAGCACCGTGGCCATTAAACCATGTGTCAAAGTACCATATCTGCACTTTTTTACCACCTGTAGAGATGGTGACTCCACATCCTCCTTGGGCAGCCTATTGCAATGCCTTAGCACTCTTTCAGGAAAAAAACTTTCTCCTAATACTAATCTAAACCTCACCGGGCACAATCTGAGGCCATTTCCTCTCATTCTGTCACTTGATACTAGGGAGAAGAGACCAATCCCCACCTCATTACAACCTCCTTTCTGATAGTAGAGGATAGCAATGATGGCTGTTCTCAACCTCCTCTTGTACAGTGTAAATAATCCCAGTTACCTTAACCCCTCCTCACAAGCCTTGTTCTCTGAAACTCTTCACAAGCTTCATTGCTCTAATAAGCCTCCAGAGAAAAATAATTCTAGTGAAAGAGATGCTTAACACTGCTGTGTCATGGGTAAGAACCCACGGTCTGCCTGTCTCAGAGCCTTGACTTCAAGAGGACAGAATTTGGCTTGCTGAGGAAACTGGTTGATAGAAGGGCTTGGGAAGCAGTCCTGAAGGACAAAGGAGTTCATGAAGGCTGGACATTGGTCAAGAAGGAAGGCTGAAAGGCACAGTAGCAGGCCATACACAGGTGCCAAAAACTGGTAGGCAGGACAGAAGGCCAGCCAGGCTGAAGAGGGAACTTTGGCTGCAGCTCAGGGAGAAAAAGGGGAGTTTATGGCATCTGAAAGAAGAGGCAGGACTACGAAGCTGTGAGTCCATGCAGGCAGCAAATCAGAGGGGCAGACAATAAGTGGTTTCTGCTATTAAAGGACAATAAGAAATGCTTCTACAAATATATTAACAATATAATGAGAACTACGGAGACTCTCCATCTTTATTCGGTACAGGGGGAAACAAAACAACCAAGGATGAGAAAAAGGCTGAGGAACTTAATGCCTTCTTTGCCTGGGTCTTTAGTAGTAGAACTAGGTACTGAGGAAGGAGGCAGAAGAGCTCAGCAAGCCATTTTCCATCATTTATCAGCAGTTCTGGCTAACTGGGAAAGTCCCAGTTTATGGAGATTAGCAAATCCAGTTCTGCGTCCAGTTCTGGAGCCCCTATTACAGGAGGGATGTGGACGTGCTGGAGCGTGTCCAGAGAAGGGCCACAAGGATGATCAGAGGGCTGGAGCACCTCTCCTATGAGGACAGACTGAAGGAGTTGGGGCTATTCAGTGTGGAGAAGAGAAGGCTCCCAGGTGACATCATTGTGGCCTTCCAGTATCTGAAGGGGGCCTACAGGAAGGCTGGTGTGAGGAAGAAGTTCTTCACCATGAGAGTGGTGAAGCCCTGGAATGGGTTATCCAGGGAGGTGGTTGAGGCCCCGTCCCTGGAGGTGTTTAAGACCAGGCTGGACGAGGCTCTGGCCAGCCTGATCTAGTGTGGGGTGTCCCTGCCCATGGCAGGGGTTTGGAACTAGATAATCCTTGTGGTCCCTTCCAACCCTGACTGATTCTATGATTCTATGAAATGTGACACCCTTCTAGATGAAGGGCTGGAAGGAGGAACCAGAGAACAGCAGACCTGTCAGTCTGGCCTCAGTGCTAGGGAAGGTTATGGAGCAGACCATCGAGTTGCACTAGAACAGGAAATAGAGATGAGCCACTGCAGTAACTGAAGAACAAGAGCTCCCTCTTTCAATCGACTAGGTGTTCCCAGCTGCCTTCCTAATGCTGCCACCTCACCTCACTTCCTTCCAGTGTCGATTCCCACTGTGGTCTACTGTGATCACAGAGATTGTGGCAGCAGGGCTACAAGGAGCAGTTCTGCTGACACAACATACCTCCTGTCCACTGCATTTGTCCAAAACAGCCCCTCTCCCTTGGGGTTGTCCATTCCTACCCTGCCATCCCTCAGCTATGCAGTTTTTTATGAAAGTTCAGGGTTCCTACTGCCTTGCATACGTGTCCACATGTGAGAGTTAAACAAGCCTTATCTCACACTCCTTTGAACCTAGCAAAGTTTTAGCTCATCAAGAAACAATTGCAGATAACCAAGCCAACTGAGGGGGTGCTAGCAAACTCTCCACCAGTCAGAGGCACCTCAAAGGTACTGATTAACTTCCCCCTGTCCTGAGCTTTGCTTTGCACCCACTCCCTTCACAAGAAGTGTGCTGCAAAGGTTAAATAGCCAATTTGTCCTGCTGCTGAAGGAGTGGAGGGGGACAATTTTAGACATAAGCATCATTCACCACAGCAGGATAATTTTTCCTTTCAGCTCTCTGCTTACCTGTCTGCAACAAACAGTGAGAGGGCAGGAGAGGTGGGGCAGCAGTGGGGAGGATGATTCATTCGCCCTCACCTTATTTTGAGGTTCTCCTGTTATGTTTCCTATACTGTCCTAAAAGAAACTGTCCTAACATCCTTGTGTCCAACCATAAAGACATTTGTTGTGACTGTTTTAATTTGTCACTGTCATACTGAAACTGCTCACACCAGACCTGCCTTCCTTGGTCCTGACCAAGGCATAAGACAGGTCACGTGAAAGATCAGGAGAGAAGTCCTAAGAAATCTGACAAGCATGTTGAGGTGCTGCTTCTCTCCCAAACACGAGGAACTCCAATGACTTGGAAAAGTGTCACTGCATCTAGTTTATAAGTAATTAGGAAAAAAAATCAGACCAGTGATCACATAAAACAGTGAATCATTAACTAGGAGATTACGACAAAGAAGCACAACTCAATATATAAAACGATCAAGATTCTTCAAAAGCAACATCCAGCTACAGCCTGAAGGAACAACTTCTTCCACAGTCTATCCTCTGACCATAGGAAGATGACTCTGAGGCTTTGCTGTACCTGCATTTTTCTCCTCCTCCTTCCTGGCCTCTCAGGTGGAGGGAAACTCCTGGTGGTGCCCATGATAGGAAGCCACTGGCTCAGCATGCAGAAAGTGGTTGAAAAGCTTGCCGAGAGAGGACACGAGGTGGTGGTGCTTATGCCAGAAGTGAGCTGGAATATGAAAACGACCCAGGCTTACGCTGTGAAAACACACCCAGTGTCTCAGACCCTAGAAGAACTGGACAATTCCTTGCGCGAGTTATTTGCTGCTTCCCTGCAGGACCTGCCTCTCCCGATGTATGCTATATCAATATACAAGACCACAGTCAATATCTTCCGTACATTCTATGGTCAGTGCAAGGACCTCTTCAACAGCAAGGAGACCTTGCAGTACTTGAACCAAAGCAGCTTTGATGCTGTCCTAACAGATCCTGCTTTTATGTGTGGAGCAACAGTTGCTAATTATCTTTCTCTTCCATATGTATTCTTCATGAGAGGATTTCCCTGCAACTTACACTATGAAGCAGCACAGTGCCCAAGCCCTCTCTCCTACATCCCAAGAGCAAATTCTTTCAACTCAGACCACATGACATTTTTACAGAGAGTTGAAAATGCACTGATTGCCCTCATGGATCTTTTTATCTGTAATTATGTCTATGAAGATGCACTAAAGCTTTCCTCTGAAGTCCTTCAGAGAGATGTATCCCTGATGGATCTTGTAGACTCAGCTTCTATCTGGCTTATGAGATTAGACTTTGTGTTTGACTATGTGAGGCCAGTGATGCCCAACATGGTGTTTGTCGGAGGTATAAACTGTGTTCAGAAGAAGGCTCTGCCTAAGGTATGTTCTTTTCCACTGAAGTAATACCTTTAGCTTTGAGTTTTCATTACGGCCTTTAAGTGATATTGAATTCTTTATTTCTGGCAATGACTGGGTAAAACCAGGCTTTAGTAGTTCTTTTCCACAAGCTGAAATCAAATTACTTTAATGGAGGCAGATGCCTCACAATTCCTGAGCATTTCACAACAAATCCTACCAAAAATCGACTTCCTCTACCAGCTACAAGTCACTGCCCTCAGTGATTTGTATTCATCACTCAGAGGCAGCTGTTTATTTCATTTTCATGGAGTCTGACATTTTAGGCATCTGGATTTCTCTCACCTGAGAAAACTCTTGAGGATTATTCTCTAAGAGTTGCTTGTTTTCTTTTTTTCACTCTAGACACAGCAAAGTCTGTTCTTTTGCTTTGGTTGTGTCTTCCTGATTTATGGTTACCAACCTAACTGCCCAGCCTCATCTTCTAATGACTCCAGAAGTATTTGGAGGCTGGCATGGTAAGTTGTCCCTTATTAGGAAGGCATTGCAAATGAACTGTGAGCCCTGAGACACTGCCATCTTTAGCCAAAGTTAATGCAAAGTTGCTTTTTTGGTGGGTCAGCTCATAAACACAGAGATGATAGAAACTGGTCAAAGCAGAGTTCAGAAATGGAAGCTGTAGCAACCTTTCAAATTTGTTCTTGTTGTTTCACTGAAAACACCCAATACTTACTTAAACAACTGGTTACCTTGAAACATGACATTAAAACCAGATTTGAGGAGGTAGTTACTGAAGTAAAGGAGCAATGTGGCTCTTTTCATTAACCACACATTAGTCATTTTGTCCATGCGTTCCACGTATTTCCATTCAAGGTGCTGATGAAATGAGTGGCAGTTCAAAGCAGCATGATGTCACTTCAGCATCTGTTTGTTGCTGAGCATCTTAAAGCTGAGGAAAATTAATCTGCACTCTTGGGTCACCCACGCTTCAGCCTTGTTTAATATGAAATGTATGTCCTTCAGTATCCTTAAGTGAGGAAGCCTTTGCTCCAGGCTGGCACATAGTTCTTGCTATTTATGACCTCTGATCAAACTACCCTGGGGCTCTCATCTGTACACACAACAGGAGTTGCTAAAGAGCACCAGACCCTTCTCACCTGATCAATGAGCCAGTCCTTATTGTCTGACTAATAATTACCCAGTTCAGATCTGAACTCAGCTGACTCAGTACTAACCTAAGAAGTTCATCCTCTGTTTGTCTGTTCTCTGTTAGGCTCCAATTTCTGTTTCCTGAATCAGTTCCTCTGACAGGAAGCATGGCCTTAAGGGGACAGTTGTGCCCCTGCATGAGGGGATACAAAGTCACAGGTTCCACTACCAAGTTCCTAGTTAACTTCATTCATCTGCTGTTCTTCTCTACCTCAGATTTGGGGTTGCATTGTGCATCCTGGTAGTGGGGATCTATCCATAAGACATGCAGGTCTGAGTGCTTCCAGGAGGTGAGAATTTAACATCAACCTTCTGCATGCTGCTTAGGTGTTCTGAATTAGGAGAAGAAATGGTGTTGCAATTTCCATTCATTGTGCTGGGTGCATCTTCAAGGTTGCCTTTGAAAGCAAAACCTTGCTGCTTTTCTCACTGAGTATTTCTCCACTGAATGGTATTAAGCACAGTTAGGACAAGAGTACATCCCTGATGTTAGTTGAGGTAGAAAGAAGGACATCTTTCTCCAAGAACAGTCTGCTCCCCTTTCCTATTATATGAGCAATGGTAATATGAAAAATAACCCAGCTGTCTTGGGAAGTTAAATACTTAGTTCTGTAGGTGACAGGTTTCCTGCAGAAAAGTTAAAATTTGCTTGGACCTTCATAGAAAAGACTATGTTGGCTGACTCCAGAGCAAAACTCTTTGGTTTAATGCCACCACAATGGCTCTTCTCTTTCCATGGTTTATCCAACCAGCAGGGATATTTCTTCTTCCGACATCATCCTTATGCTTTGCTGAAGGTGGAAAGATCCTGGTGGTACCTCTGGGTGGAAGTCACTTCCTCAGCATGTGCCTTGTAGGGGGAAACTCTGACATGGAAGAGCCCTCACAGAAGTTTGCACTGCTGCTCCACTCACACTTCCAAGTCCAATTCCCTTTCTCAGCATCATGTGGCCCCATTAGGTGTAGCCTGTGCTTGTGTCTGCTTTAGTGCTCTAAATCAAGAGCCTGGACTTCAGCTTTACTGATCTATGCCTTAATTGCCAAGCTAGCTTCTCCCAGAGACTTTACTTGTTGTCATTGTAAATGGGGGGAATCCTGCTAGCTCAGAAGTGTTGGTTCATTCTCCTTTTCCCTTATCCTGAAGTTCTCCTGTGCTTCCTATTCTGTCTTCAAAGAAATTACCCTAACATTCATGTGCCCAATTATAAGGACATTTAGTGTGGTTGTTTCCATTTGTCACTACGGTGCTGAGATTGCACACTCCAAAACTGCGTTCCTTGGTCCTGACCAAGCCTTAAACAGGACATGTCAAAGATCAAGAGACAAATTGTGGGAAGTCTGACTAGCATGTAGATTAGCAACTTCTATCCTGAACACACAGATCTCCAATGACTCAGGATAGGAAAGAGTTACTGCATTTGGTTTTCAAAGTAATGTAGAAAAATGCTCAAACAACAGAGCAAGTCAATCATTAACTAGCAGATTCTGACACAGCAGCACAGCTCAACAGATAAACGGATCACATTCCTTCAATAGCAATACCAAGCTACAGCCTGAAGGAGCAAGCTCTTGAACATTCTATACTCTGGCCACAGGAAGATGACTTTGAGGCTTTACTGTGCCTGCATTTTTCTCCTCCTCCTTCCTGTCCTCTCAGATGGAGGGAAACTCCTGGTGGTGCCCATGGTAGGAAGCCACTGGCTCAGCATGCAGAAAGTGGTTGAAAAGCTCACGGAGAGAGGACATGAGGTGGTAGTGCTTATGCCAGAAATAAGCTGGCATATGAAAACGACCCAGGCTTACACTGTGAAAACATACCCAGTGTCTCAGACACTAGAAGAACTGGACAATTCCTTTCGTGAGTACCTTGGCAGTCACCTGAAGGGCCTGCCTTTCCCAATGAATGCTATTGCAACGTACAAGAGCTCAGTGAATGTTTTCTGTACATTGTTTGCTCAGTGCAAGGACCTCTTCAGCAGCAAGAAGACCCTGCAGTACTTGAATCAAAGCAGCTTTGATGCTGTCCTAACAGACCCCATTTTACTTTGTGGAGCAACCCTTGCTAATTATCTTTCTCTTCCATATGTGTTCTTCATAAGAGGATTTCCTTGCAACTTACACTACGAAGCACCACAGTGCCCAAGCCCTCTGTCCTACATCCCAAGGCTGTTTTCCTTCAACTCAGACCACATGACATTTTTACAGAGAGTTGAAAATGCACTGATTGCCCTCCTGGAGCTTATTTTCTGTCATCATTACTTTGAAGATGCAGTAAAGCTTTCCTCTGAAGTTCTTCAGAGAGATGTATCTGTGACAGATCTTGTGGACTCAGCTTCTATCTGGCTTATGAGATTAGACTTTGTGTTTGACTATGTGAGGCCAGTGATGCCCAACATGGTGTTTGTCGGAGGTATAAACTGTGTTCAGAAGAAAGCTCTGCCTAAGGTATGTTCTTTTCCATCCAAGTAATACCTTTAGCTATGAGTTGTCATTATGGCTTTTAATGCTGTTGAATTCTTTTAATTCTGGCAATTGCCTTGATGGAGACAGGTAACTCAGAATTCCTGAGGATTTCATGAAAAATCCCACAAAAATGGACTTAATCTACCAGCTACAAATTACTTCCCTCAGTGATTTATATTCACCAGTTAGAAACAGTTGTTTATTTCATTTTCATGGAGTCTGACATTTTAGGCATCTAGATTTCTTTCACCTGACCAAACCCCCAAGACTATTCTCTGAGAGTCACCTTTTTCCTTTTTCACTGTAGACTCAGTAAAGTCAGTTCTTCTGTTTTGGTTGTGTTTTCATGATTTATGGTTTCCAAAGTGGCTGTCCAGCTGCAGTAATTTCTGTTTCTGCATCATGAGAAGACATAAATGTCATATTGAAATTAATCTAAATTCTGTGTGCCTAACATTCTGTGTGGAAACAGTGTATTTGGTCAAAGACACTTGCATGCAAAGCTCATATGAGATTTCACACCTAGTCCTTGAGATTTGCTTTTGGAAGAATTGTTCTTCAGGTTTTGTAAAGCTCATCTAGAAATTTCAATCCATTTTGATAGTTACCTTCTAGTACTCAAAATGATAATTAACACTAGACAATACTTTCTAGGCACAAGGCAGGAGACAGATCTCTTTCCTATGAAGTTACTCCCTCATTGTGAATTGTAGTCACAGAATATCACTACACAACTGGAGTGCAATACTGTTTTATCTTCTTTCAGGAAATTTTATGCTCTTTGAGAGGCTTATGAAGCCTCTGAACTCAATAATGAATAAGGCAAATAAAGAATGCTATTAAAATAAGAATACTACCATAATATCATCAATAAGAATTTTCCTCTTCTTAGGCTCAAGGGAGTGGCACTTCCTAGTCTGAGATTGAAGAGGCAAATCCTTGCTAGCTACATAGGGTAACTCTTTGCTTCTGTGTCCTGAAGGTCTCAGAGCTACCTTCAAGGGTAGAAACATCCTCTCCTTGTTTTATACCTGCATTTCCCATCTTCATACTGATATGTCATTTGTTGGAAATCACAAGTTCCAAAGCTAGGAAAAAACTTGTGTATTCCTCATACCTTCAATCTGCCTTTTCTAGATACATTTTCTGTAGACATCAGAGTAAGCAGTGCTCAGCAGCAAGGGAAGAATGCAGCAAAGTATAAACAAATTGGAAGCACGTCCTAGAGGAGAAAAAACTCTACTTATCCATACACAGTGATCAGCCCTGGGTTGATCATTACTGTTCAGAAACATAAGCATGTGATAAGAATAGTACCCCAAAACCCAGTAATCCATTGCTCAGCAGACAAGAAACCAAACATTTAGAATGATTAAGAAAGGTAGAGAGAAGAAGAGATTCAAAATTACCTTACCCTCCCAGGCTGTAAGCATCATCCACAGTCTGCAGCCTCAGAGGCAGTGGAAGAACATGGCACCACATGACTGGGCCTGAGGGAACACAAACTTATTCATTGACTAAGATAACAACCATCAGCTGCCCCAGGCTGCCTTTCCTACAGTTAACTACTTTACATAGGTACGTGTTTCAGAAGCAAATACATAGTCAACAACAGACACATAAATCCAGCTGCCAAGTCACAATGTGCCTACAACATTAACACAAGGCTCACAGGAAATCAGACTCTACATTTTGGCTGAGCAGAGGTCCTGTGCCAGCCTCATCTTCTAATGACTCCAGAAGTATTTGGAGGCTGGCATGGTAAGTTGTCCCTTATTAGGAAGACATTGCAAATGAACTTGAACTGTGAGCCCTGAGACACTGCCATCTTTAGCCAAAGTTAATGCAAAGTTGCCTTTTGGGGGGGCAGTTCATAAACACAGAGTTCATAGAAACTGGTCAAAGCAGAGTTCAGAAATGGAAACTATAGCAACCTTTCAAATTTGTTCTTGTTGTTTCACTGAAAACACCCAATACTTACTTAAACAACTGGTTACCTTGAAACATGACATTAAAACCAGTTTTGAGGAGGTAGTTACTGAAGTAAAGGAGCAATGTGACTCTCTTCGTTAACCACACATTGGTAGTTTTGTCCATGCATTTCCATTCAAGGTGCTGATGAACTCAGTGGCAGTTCAGAACAGCGTGATTTTGCTTCAGCATCTGTTTGTTATGCTTTTGCAGAGGATGCTGAGCACCTTTAAAGCTGAGGAAAATGAATCTGCACTCTTGGGTCACCCACGCTTCAGCCTTGTTTAACATGAAATGTATGTCCTTCAGTATCCTTAAGTGAGGAAGCCTTTGCTCCAGGCTGGCACATAGTTCTTGCTACTTATGACCTCAAACTACCCTGGGGCTCTCATCTGTACACACAACAGGAGTTGCTAAAGAGCCCCAGACCCTTCTCACCTGAGCCAGTCTTTATTGTCTGCCTAATAATTAACCCAGTTCAGATCTGACCTCAGCTGACTCTGTACTAACCTAAGAAGTTCATCCTTTGTTTGTTTGTCTGTTCTCTGTTAGGCTCCAATTTCTGTTTCCTGAATCAGTTCCTCTGACAGGAAGCATGGCCTTAAGGGGACAGTTGTGCCCCTGCATGAGGGGATTCAAAGTCACAGGTTCCACTACCAAGTTCCTAACTAATTTAGCTAAGAGAGAATCTCTTCTCATCAAAGTTCAGCTGCTGTTCTTCTCTACCTCAGATTTGGGGTTGCATTGTGCAACCTGGTAGTGGGGATCTATTCATAAGACATGCAGGTTTGAGTGCTTCCAGGAGGTGAGAATTTAACATCAACCTTCTGCATGCTGCTTAGGTGTTCTGAATTAGGAGAAGAAATGGTGTGCAATTTCAATTCATTCTGCTGGGTGCATCTTCAGTGTTGCCTTTTGAAAGCAATGGCTCCTCTGTTTCCCTGTTTTTACCAACCTGCAGGAATATATCTTCTTCTGACATCATCGTTATGCTTTGCTGAAGGTGGAAAGATTCTGGTGGCACCTCTGGGTGGAAGTCACTTCCTCAGCATGTGCCTTGTAGGGGGAAACTCTGACATGGAAGAGCCCTCACAGAAGCTGGCACTGCTGCTCCACCCACACTTCCAGGTCCAGTTCCCTTTCTCAGCATCATATGGCCCCATTAGGTGTAGCCTGTGCTTTTGTCAGCATTGGGACTGGAAACAGACATGAGCCAGGGCAGTAACTTAAGAACAGCTCCCTCTGAAATGAGCAAGTGTTCCCAGCTGCCTTCTTAATGCTCATCTCAATTTCTTCCAGCGTTGAATGCCATTGTCGTCCACTCTGATGACACATTGTGGTAGCATCCCAGAGCTATGCAGCTTCTTACCCAAGTTCAGAGTTCCTAATGCTTTCCACAGGTGACCATGTGTGCAAGGGAAACAAGACTTATCAAGAACTCCCTTGAACCTAGAAAAATTTAACCCCTCTAGAAATCACTGCCAGATGACCAAGACAGCTGAGGGAGTTGCTGGCAAAATCTCCACCACTCAGTAGTGCCTCAAAGGTACTGATTAACTTCATCTGTCCTTGGGTTGCCTTTGAAGCCACTCCCTTCATGTTCAGGGTGCTGCAAGGTTTGGATGGTGAATTTGTCCTGCTGTAGAAGGAGAGGGGGACAGGATACGTGTCAGTCAGCTATCGGAGAGGACTGCTATTGCAAAATATAGCAGTTAACCTTGTTAGTGAAAGAAAAGTGTTTACTAAAAATATCTTTTTCTAGTTCATTTTATATAAACTTGGAAATAATATGGTTTAGTTGTTATTCTTCATTTGGCCATTTCATGCATCTTGGAATGCTACTACAGATTCTGAGAGCATTTTTTCACTTTCACTTCAGACCTTCTCCCCTTACTCTGAAGATCAAGTCTTTTGTTTTCTGAAAAGTTATCAAGTGCCTGAAAGACTATTGCATTTTGGCACTTGCCCAGGAGTTTCCCTCAACAAGGAAAAGTTCAAGAATTTGGTGATCTGGGGAAAGAAAAGAAAAAGCTGATAGGAAAGAACCCAGCAAAAAATGCACAATTCATTCCATCTCTTGAGGGACCGAGGCTGCCCAGCTCCAAGTCTCCTGTGTTTCATTGTTTTTCCATGTCACAGTGCTGTTTGGGCATCAAAGTGCTTTGGCAATGATAAGGTCAAAAGAATTGCTGTGAAGGTGATGGCTCTTGGAAACTGATGATACTGCTACAGCTGCTTGTGAGCTAAGACCAGTCCCTCCCCAGGGCTCACGCATGAGTCTCTACTGAACAGTCCAAGCTGTGTAAGCAGTAGAAGTCTTTAAAACACGTTTAGAACATCTTCTGTCTGCCCTCTAATTCATGTATAGGCAAGGGGAGAGCAGTTTTCAATTGCTGAGGGCCATTCTGTGTGACAGCACTGTATTACTGCTCTAAATCGAGAGCCTGGACTTCAGCTTCACTGATCCATGCCTCAACTGCCAAGCCAGCCTCTCCCAGAGTCTTGTCTTGGTGTCATTGTAACCGTGGGGATTCCTGCTATCTCAGAAGTGTTGGTCCATTCTCCCTTTCCTCTTATCCTGAGGTTTCTCCCATTGTGCTTCCTATCCTGTCCTAAAAGAAATTGCTCTATTGTTTCCAACCATAAAGGCATTTGTTGAGGCTGTTTTCATTTGTTCCTGTTGTACTGAAACTGCTCACACCAGGCCTGCCTTCCTTGGTCCCTGCCAAGACATAAGAAAGGACACATCAAAGATCCTAAGGAGTCTGACTAGCATGTTGAGGAGATCCTTCTCTCCTGAACACAGAGGTCTGCAATGACCCAGCACAGGAAAGGGTCATTCTTCATTTGGCCATTTCATGCATCTTGGAATGCTACTACAGATTCTGAGAGCATTTTTTCACTTTTACTTCAGACCTTCTCCCCTTACTCTGAAGATCAAATCTTTTCTTTTCTGAAAAGTTATCAAGTGCCTGAAAGACTATTGCATTTTGGCACTTGCCCAGGAGTTTCCCTCAACAAGGAAAAGTTCAAGAATTTGGTGATCTGGGGAAGAAAAGAAAAGAGCTGATAGGAAAGAACCCAGCAAAAAATGCACAATTCATTCCATCTCTTGAGGGACCGAGGCTGCCCAGCTCCAAGTCTCCTGTGTTTCATTGTTTTTCCATGTCACAGTGCTGTTTGGGCATCAAAGTGCTTTGGCAATGATAAGGTCAAAAGAATTGCTGTGAAGGTGATGGCTCTTGGAAACTGATGATACTGCTACAGCTGCTTGTGAGCTAAGGCCATTCCCTCCCCTGGGCTCACACATGAGTCTCTACTGAACAGTCCAAGCTGTGTAAGCAGTAGAAGTCTTTAAACCATGTTTAGAACATCTTCTGTCTGCCCTCTAATTCATGTATAGGCAAGGGGAGAGCAGTTTTCAATTCCCTGAGGGCCATTCTGTGTGATAGCACTGTATTACTGCTCAGCTTCACTGACCTATGCCTCAACTGCCAAGCCAGCCGCTCCCAGAGTCTTGTCTTGGTGTCATTGTAACTGTGGGGATTCCTGCTAGCTCAAAAGTGTTGGTCCATTCTCCCTTTCCCCTCATCCTGAAGTTCTCCCATTGTGTTTCCTATCCTGTGTTCAATGAAATTATCCTAACATTCCGGTCTTCAACCATAAAGACATTTGTTGAGGCTGTTTTCATTTGTCACTGTCATACTGAAACTGCTCACACCAGGCGTGCCTTCCTTGGTCCTGACCAAGGCATAAGATAGGGCACATGAAAGATCAAGAGAGAAACCCTAAGATATTTGATTAATATGTTGAGGACATCCTTCTCTCCTGAACACAGAGGTCTGCAATGACTCAGCACAGAAAGGGTCACTGCATTTGGTTTTGCAGGTAAGGAGGGAAAAAAACAAAACATACCACCTACAACACAGTGCACTGAATCATTAACTTGGGAGACTATGACAAACCAGCACAACTCAACATATAAATGGAGCCAGTTCCTTCAAAAGACATAAGAAAGGACACATCGAAGATCCTAAGGAGTCTGACTAGCATGTTGAGGAGATCCTTCTCTCCTGAACACAGAGGTCTGCAATGACCCAGCACAGGAAAGGGTCACTGCATTTGGTTTTACAAGTAATGAGAAAAAAATAAACAGACCACCTACAACACAGAGCAGTGAATCATTAACGATCAGATTCTGATGCAGCAGCACAACTCAACATATAAAAGCAACAAGTTCCCTCAGAAACAGCATCAAGCTACAGCCTGAAGGGGAACAAGCACTACTCTCTGTCTTCACAGTCTGTAATCCAGCCACAGGAAGATGACTCCGAAGCTTTGGTGCACCTGCATTTTTTTCTTCATCCTTCCAGGACTCTCAGATGGAGGGAAACTGCTGGTGGTGCCCATGGTAGGAAGCCACTGGCTTAGCATGCAGAAAGTGGTTGAAAAGCTTTCCGAGAGAGGACATGAGGTGGTGGTGCTTATGCCAGAAGTAAGCTGGCAGATGAAAGTGACCCAGGCTTACACTGTGAAAATACACCCAGCGACTCTGACACTAGAAGAACTGGACAATTCCTTTCATGAGTATGTTGCCACTCACCTGAAGGATCTGTCTTTCCCAATGAATGCTCTAGCAATATACAAGAGCTCAGTGCATCTTTTCAATAGTTTCTTTACTCAGTGCAGGGACCTCTTCAACAGCAAGGAGACCCTGCAGTACTTGAACCAAAGCAGCTTTGATGCTGTCCTAACAGACCCCATTTTTATGTGTGGAGCAACAGTTGCTAATTATCTTTCTCTTCCATATGTGTTCTTCATGAGAGGATTTCCTTGCAGCTTACATTATGAAGCACCACAGTGCCCAAACCCTCTGTCCTACATCCCAAGGGTATTTTCCTTCAACTCAGACCACATGACATTTTTAGAGAGAGTTGAAAATGCACTGATTGCCCTCATGGAACATGTGTACTGTAATGGTTTATATGATGACATAATACAGCTTTCCTCAGAAGTTCTTCAGAGGGATGTATCTGTGTTGGACCTCATAAACTCTGCTTCTATTTGGCTTCTGAGATTTGACTTTGTGTTTGAGTATGCAAGGCCAGTGATGCCCAATATGGTGTTTGTTGGAGGTACAAATTGTGTTCAGCAGAAACCACTGTCTCAGGTAAGTTATTTTCCATCCAAATAATACCTTTAGCTATGAGTTGCCATTGTGTCCTTTTAGTGCTATTCAATTTTTTATTTCTGGCAATGATTGGGTAAAACCAGGCTTCAGCAATTCTTTTCCACAAGCTGAAATCAAATTACCTTAATGGAGGCAGATGCCTCACAATTCCTGAGAATTTCACAATAAATCCTACCCAAAAATTGGCCTCTGCCAGCTATGAGTTGCTGCCCACATTGATTAGTATTCTCCAGTCGGGGGCAGTTGTTTATTTCCTTCTCATGGAGTCTTTTACCTGATCAGATCCCCCAGGAGTATTCTCTGAGTTTTTCTTGTTTTCTTTTTCACTCTAGACTCAGCAAAGTCAGTTCTTTTTCTTTGGTGTCTTTTTGTGATTTATGGTTTCCAAACTGGCTGTCCAGCTGCAGTTATTTCTGTTTCTACATCGCGATGCAACATATATGTCATACTGAAATCTGAAGAGTTAATATAAAATTTGTGTGTCATCCTCTGAGTGCATTTCATGTTGCATTTTGAAAGGAAAACTAGGCTTCTTTTCTCTCTGGGTAGATCTGTAGTCAATTGTATTAAGTGCCATTATGACAAGAGTACATCTTTGGGGTTGGTTTATGAAGCAAGGAATGTGCTGACACACTTTGAAGGTATGACATAATGCAGCTTTCCTCAGAAGTTCTTCAGCGAGATGTATCCATGTTGGACCTCATAAACTCTGCTTCTGTTTGGCTTCTGAGATTTGACTTTGTGTTTGAGTATGTGAGGCCAGTGATGCCCAATATGGTGTTTGTTGGAGGTACAAACTGTGTTCAGCAGAAACCACTGTCTAAGGTAAGTTATTTTTCCTACAAATGAAGTTAATTCAAAACACCTTCTCTAACCTGAGTCTTAAAAGGTACAGTATTTGATAGATATCTAAGCACAAAAATAAAGAAAGGTTATAGGATTATTATATTTGAAAATATAAAACACAGGCCCTACAAAAATTAGGAAATGTTCTGATTACCAGTGACAGTATCCCACACAACCTTAAGTCACCTGTCTTTCTTTTAGGATACAGTTTGTGATCAGAGGAGGACTTCTGGGGAATGTGATGGTTCTAGGCTGTCTTGGGCATGGTGATCATGAAATGATAGAGTTTTTATTCCTTGGAGCAGTAAAGAGGGATGGTGGTAGAACCTTAGATTACTAGAATCTTAGTTGAACTGCTTCAGTTGGAAAAGGCCTCTAAAAGCATTGAGTCGACAGTCAACCTAGCAGCACCGTGGCCATTAAACCACGTGTCAAAGTACCATATCTGCACTTTTTTTACCACCTGTAGAGATGGTGACTCCACATCCTCCTTGGGCAGCCTATTGCAATGCCTTAGCACTCTTTCAGGAAAAAAACTTTCTCCTAATACTAATCTAAACCTCACCGGGCACAATCTGAGGCCATTTCCTCTCATTCTGTCACTTGATACTAGGGAGAAGAGACCAATCCCCACCTCATTACAATCACCTTTCTGATAGTAGAGGATAGCATGATGGCTGTTCTCAACCTCCTCTTGTACAGTCTAAATAATCCCAGTTACCTTAACCTCTCCTCACAAGCCTTGTTCTCTGAAACTCTTCACAAGCTTCATTGCTCTAATAAGCCTCCAGAGAAAAATAATTCTAGTGAAAGAGATGCTTAACACTGCTGTGTCATGGGTAAGAACCCACGGTCTGCCTGTCTCAGAGCCTTGACTTCAAGAGGACAGAATTTGGCTTGCTGAGGAAACTGGTTGATAGAGGGGCTTGGGAAGCAGTCCTGAAGGACAAAGGAGTTCATGAAGGCTGGACATTGGTCAAGAAGGAAGGCTGAAAGGCACAGTAGCAGGCCATACACAGGTGCCAAAAATTGGCAGGCAGGACAGAAGGCCAGCCAGGCTGAAGAGGGAACTTTGGCTGCAGCTCAGGGAGAAAAAGGGGAGTTTATGGCATCTGAAAGAAGAGGCAGGACTATGAAGCTGTGAGTCTATGCAGGCAGCAAATCAGAGGGGCAGACAATAAGTGGTTTCTGCTATTAAAGGACAATAAGAAATGCTTCTAAAATACAATAAATGAAATGCTTCTTTATTCGGTAAAAACAAAACAACAATATAATTAATGAGAACTAGGTACTGAGAAGACTCTCCCATCTTTATTCTGGCTAACTGGGAAAGTCACAGTTTATGGAAAGCAAAAGTTCAACCAAGGAGGGATGAGAAAGAAGGGCCACAAGGATGAGGGCTGGACACCTCTCCTATGAGGACAGACTTTGGGGCTTTGCCTGGGTTCTTTAGTAGTAGAACTGGGGGAGGGACTTCTCAGGATCTCAGGGAGGATAGGACTAGGGGGAATGGAATGAAGCTGGAAATGGGGAGATTCAGGCAAGCCATTTTCCATCATTTATCAGGGAGGTTCTGGCTAACTGGGAAAGTCCCAGTTTATGGAGATTAGCCCATGGCAAATGTGATAATCACCCTTCCAACCCTGACTGATTCTATGATTCTATGAAATGTGACACCCTTCTAGAAGAAGGGCTGGAAGGAACCCAGAGAACAGCAGACCTGTCAGTCTGGCCTCAGTGCTAGGGAAGGTTATGGAGCAGACCATCGAGTTGCACTAGAACAGGAAATAGAGATGAGCCACTGCAGTAACTGAAGAACAAGAGCTCCCTCTTTCAATCGACTAGGTGTTCCCAGCTGCCTTCCTAATGCTGCCACCTCACTTCACTTCCTTCCAGTGTCGATTCCCACTGTGGTCTACTGTGATCACAGAGATTGTGGCAGCAGGGCTACAGGGAGCGGTTCTGCTGACACAACATACCTCCTGTCCACTGCATTTGTCCAAAACAGCCCCTCTCCCTTGGGGTTGTCCATTCCTACCCTGCCATCCCTCAGCTATGCAGTTTTTTATGAAAGTTCAGGGTTCCTACTGCCTTGCATACGTGTCCACATGTGAGAGTTAAACAAGCCTTATCTCACACTCCTTTGAACCTAGCAAAGTTTTAGCTCATCAAGAAACAATTGCAGATAACCAAGCCAACTGAGGGGAGTGCTAGCAAACTCTCCACCAGTCAGAGGCACCTCAAAGGTACTGATTAACTTCCCCTGTCCTGAGCTTTGCTTTGCACCCACTCCCTTCACAAGAAGTGTGCTGCAAAGGTTGAATAGCCAATTTGTCCTGCTGCTGAAGGAGTGTAGGGACAATTTTAGACATAAGATAATTTTTTCCTTTCAGCTCTCTGCTTACCTGTCTGCAACAAACAGTGAGAGGGCAGGAGAGGTGGGGCAGCAGTGGGGAGGATGATTCATTCGCCCTCACCTTATTTTGAGGTTCTCCTGTTATGTTTCCTATACTGTCCTAAAAGAAACTGTCCTAACATCCTTGTGTCCAACCATAAAGACATTTGTTGTGACTGTTTTAATTTGTCACTGTCATACTGAAACTGCTCACACCAGACCTGCCTTCCTTGGTCCTGACCAAGGCATAAGACAGGTCACGTGAAAGATCAGGAGAGAAGTCCTAAGAAATCTGACAAGCATGTTGAGGTGCTGCTTCTCTCCCAAACACGAGGAACTCCAATGACTTGGAAAAGTGTCACTGCATCTAGTTTATAAGTAATTAGGAAAAAAAATCAGACCAGTGATCACATAAAACAGTGAATCATTAACTAGGAGATTACGACAAAGAAGCACAACTCAATATATAAAACGATCAAGATTCTTCAAAAGCAACATCCAGCTACAGCCCGAAGGAACAACTTCTTCCACAGTCTATACTCTGACCATAGGAAGATGACTCTGAGGCTTTGCTGTACCTGCATTTTTCTCCTCCTCCTTCCTGGCCTCTCAGGTGGAGGGAAACTCCTGGTGGTGCCCATGATAGGAAGCCACTGGCTCAGCATGCAGAAAGTGGTTGAAAAGCTTGCCGAGAGAGGACACGAGGTGGTGGTGCTTATGCCAGAAGTGAGCTGGAATATGAAAACGACCCAGGCTTACGCTGTGAAAACACACCCAGTGTCTCAGACCCTAGAAGAACTGGACAATTCCTTGCGCGAGTTATTTGCTGCTTCCCTGCAGGACCTGCCTCTCCCGATGTATGCTATATCAATATACAAGACCACAGTCAATATCTTCCGTACATTCTATGGTCAGTGCAAGGACCTCTTCAACAGCAAGGAGACCTTGCAGTACTTGAACCAAAGCAGCTTTGATGCTGTCCTAACAGATCCTGCTTTTATGTGTGGAGCAACAGTTGCTAATTATCTTTCTCTTCCATATGTATTCTTCATGAGAGGATTTCCCTGCAACTTACACTACGAAGCAGCACAGTGCCCAAGCCCTCTCTCCTACATCCCAAGAGCAAATTCTTTTAACTCAGACCACATGACATTTTTACAGAGAGTTGAAAATGCACTGATTGCCCTCATGGATCTTTTTATCTGTAATTATGTCTATGAAGATGCACTAAAGCTTTCCTCTGAAGTCCTTCAGAGAGATGTATCCCTGATGGATCTTGTAGACTCAGCTTCTATCTGGCTTATGAGATTAGACTTTGTGTTTGACTATGTGAGGCCAGTGATGCCCAACATGGTGTTTGTCGGAGGTATAAACTGTGTTCAGAAGAAGGCTCTGCCTAAGGTATGTTCTTTTCTATTGAAGAAATATATTTAGCTTTGAGTTTTCATTATGGCCTTTAAGTGATATTGAATTCTTTATTTCTGGCAATGATTGGGTAAAACCAGGCTTTAGTAGTTCTTTTCCACAAGCTGAAATCAAATTACCTTAATGGAGGCAGATGCCTCACAATTCCTGAGCATTGCACAACAAATCCAACCAAAAATTGACTTCCTCTACCAGCTACAAGTCACTGCCCTCAGTGATTTGTATTCATCAGAGGCAGCTGTTTATTTCATTTTCATGGAGTCTGACATTTCAGGCATCTGGAATTCTTTCACCTGAGGAAAACTCTTGAAGATTATTTTTTGGTTTTTTTTGTTTTTTTTTTGGTGGGGGCGGCAGCTCATAAACACAGAGGTGATAGAAACTGGGCAAAGCAGAGTTCAGAAATGGAAACTATAGCAACCTTTCAAATTTGTTCTTGTTGTTTCACTGAAAACACCCAATACTTACTTAAACAACTGGTTACCTTGAAACATGACATTAAAACCAGATTTGAGGAGGTAGTTACTGAAGTAAAGGAGCAATGTGATTCTCTTCATTAACCACATATTGCTAGTTTTGTCCATGCATTTCCATTCAAGGTGCTGATGAACTCAGTGGCAGTTCAGAGCAGCCTGATGTCACTTCAGCATCTGTTTGTTATGCTTTTGCAGAGGATGCTGAGCACCTTTAAAGCTGAGGAAAATGAATCTGCACTCTTGGGTCACCCACGCTTCAGCCTTGTTTAACATGAAATGTATGTCCTTCAGTATCCTTAAGTGAGGAAGCCTTTGCTCCAGGCTGGCACATAGTTCTTGCTACTTATGACCTCAAACTACCCTGGGGCTCTCATCTGTACACACAACAGGAGTTGCTAAAGAGCCCCAGACCCTTCTCACCTGAGCCAGTCTTTATTGTCTGCCTAATAATTAACCCAGTTCAGATCTGACCTCAGCTGACTCTGTACTAACCTAAGAAGTTCATCCTTTGTTTGTTTGTCTGTTCTCTGTTAGGCTCCAATTTCTGTTTCCTGAATCAGTTCCTCTGACAGGAAGCATGGCCTTAAGGGGACAGTTGTGCCCCTGCATGAGGGGATTCAAAGTCACAGGTTCCACTACCAAGTTCCTAACTAATTTAGCTAAGAGAGAATCTCTTCTCATCAAAGTTCAGCTGCTGTTCTTCTCTACCTCAGATTTGGGGTTGCATTGTGCAACCTGGTAGTGGGGATCTATTCATAAGACATGCAGGTTTGAGTGCTTCCAGGAGGTGAGAATTTAACATCAACCTTCTGCATGCTGCTTAGGTGTTCTGAATTAGGAGAAGAAATGGTGTTGCAATTTCCATTCATTGTGCTGGGTGCATCTTCAAGGTTGCCTTTGAAAGCAAAACCTTGCTGCTTTTCTCACCAAGTGCTTATTCACTCAATGGTGTTAAGCACAGATAGGACAAGAATACACCTCTAGTGTTAGCTGAGGAAAGATGGAATGTGCTGGCAAACTTCCAAGCTTACAAATCATCAACAAGACATAGAGGGACATCATTCTCCAAGAACAGTCATGTTGAGGGTGCTGCAAGGTTTGGATGGCACTTTGTCCTGCTGTAGATGGACAGGAGGACAGGATACGTGTCAGTCAGCTCTCTGATTAGTCCCCTGCAGGAAACAATGGAGCCATTGCAAAATATATAGTATATCATCTTCACTGAGAGGACAGTGTTTGCGAAAAAATCCTTTTCTTGTTCATTTTATATAAACTTGGAAATAATATGGTTTAGATCTTATTTCTAATTTAGCCATTTCATGGTTATTGGAATGCAATTAAAGACTCTGAGAGCATTTTTTTTTTCCACTTTTACCTCAGACCTTCTCCCCTTACTCTGAAGATCAAATCTTTTCTTTTCTGAAAAGTTATCAAGTTATCAAGTGCCTGAAAGACACTATTGCATTTTGACACTTGCCCAGGAGTTTCCCTCAACAAGGAAAAGTTCAAGAATTTGGTGATCTGGGGAAAGAAAAGAAAAAGCTGATAGGGAAGAACCCAGCAAAAAATGCACAATTCATTCCATCACTTGAGGGACCGAGGCTGCCCAGCTCCAAGTCTCCTGTGTTTCATTGTTTTTCCATGTCACAGTGCTGTTTGTGCATCAAAGTGCTTTGGCAATGATAAGGTCAAAAGAATTGCTGTGAAGGTGATGGCTCTTGGAAACTGATGATACTGCTACAGCTGCTTGTGAGCTAAAGCCAGTCCCTCCCCTGGGCTCACACATGAGTCTCTACTGAACAGTCCAAGCTGTGTAAGCAGTAGAAGTCTTTAAAACACGTTTAGAACATCTTCTGTCTGCCCTCTAATTCATGTATAGGCAAGGGGAGAGCAGTTTTCAATTGCCTGAGGGCCATCCTGTAGGCAATAAATCAAGAGCCTGGACTTCTGCTTAAATGAAAACCTAAACAGCACCGCCTTGGTATTTAAAGATAGGAAGCTAATGAGAATTTCTGCATGGTGCAGAAATGCAATTTCCTGGTGTCCAGCAGTTAGATTAGATCACATCCTGGCAAAAAAAAAAATCTTACCAGATATTAAAATTAAAATGATAAGTAGCTTTTTTTTTCCTTTCCCAAATTATCATTTTTATTGTTGAACTTCACCTGAATCTTGATGAGTTTCTGACTTTCCTCTCTTGATAGCTTCCATTCTTATGCCACATCTATCAGATATTAAAATTAAAATTACACATAGGGTGGGTTTTTTTTCGCAAATTCTTAGCTTTTTTGTTGGACTTCACCTGAATCTTCATGAGTTTCCAACTTTCCTCTCCTGTTAGATTCCATTATTATGACACATATATCAGATATTAAAATTAAAATCACACGTAGGGTTTTTTTTTTGGCAAATTATTAGCTTTTTTGTTGAACTTCACCTGAATTTAGTGAGGTTCCAGCTATTCTCCTCAGCAGGAGCCAGGCTTGTTAGCTTCCATTTCATCTTAGGTTATTATGCCACATATATCTAGGACTGCCATTTAAAATGGTATCTTCCCCTTCTTTTATAGGTTATATAATTAGGTTTTCAGATTTTCTGGGCGTAGATGTCTTCTGTAAATTCCCATTCAGGCTTTTAGGTACCAACCAGGTTTCTCAATCAAGCAAAGAATATTCCATAGCAGATAGAAAGCAGGAAAGGAATATTGAAGCCTGGCAAATCCCTCTGAAACAGAAATGGAGAAGAAACCCTAATATCATCCCTTTTTCTCCAGATAAGTATGGGTAGTGCTTGTGTTGGAAGTGGCAGCATCCATCCTCTTCGCAGGACAGTCTCTGGTAATGCTTGTTTCACTCTAACTGGTAATCCATGTTCAAATCGAGGAAAAGGAGGGGGTCACAAGGAATCTTTCAAAAGGGCAGGGAGGCAGGAGAGGGCAAGATTGCTGATCAGTTACTGCAGACACAGGCAGATGTCAGGAAATTCTTCCCATGGAAGATGCTTGGCTATCTTTCTTCACCTGCTGGTCTAGCCTGAATGCATCCTCTTCTAGTGTGCATTTGAGAGCCTTTTCAGAGGTTATGGTCAGGAAGTCTGTTTCTGTGCATCATCCTGTCCTGAGCTCTCTGAAGATTTCCCCTTAGGTTAATCCTATGTTGAAAACTTAGGGTGGGGACAGTGGCAGTAATGGACTGGCTGGTCCTAAGGGCAGGTTCTCCATAAGATCAAAGCTTTCCCTTCAGGCTTGAAAACACATATGCAAAAACTGCATGCGAAGGAAAGTTCCACCAGGGATGCAGAGCCCTGAATACCCTGGATAAGCAACTTGTATTCCAAAAGTACCTGCCCAGTCACCTGCTCATAAACTTTTATGATGCGAGATAATCACAAACATTAAAAATGCAAGCAATTTAAGATAGAGAAGGATCTGGACCTACAGAGCTGATGAACTGTTTCAGTCATGACCTGAGCTGACACTGGCCTTGAACTCATGAGTTCATGAATTAGAAACGTGTTGGTTTACGTTATTTGTAGTGCAATGGTGAACTGCTGTTTTGCAACTCAGTTTTATTGCCATCAAGGTAAGAGGGTAGGAGGAAGCTATGTGCAGATACAGGTAAAGATGTTGTGTTGACTTTTTATCTTCAAAAAATGCAGGTTTCCACCAACAGGTTTCGGTTATTAAAAAAACCCCAAACCAAAACAACAAACACTAAATATTTTAACATTGCTTTCTCGTACATCTCTTTACTATGCTAAGTTTCCCTGTACAACTTGCCTCACCTTCATGAGAAAATACTGTAAAAACATATCAAATTACTATACTCTGTGACAATTGGGTCAGGCTTCAGTGAGACCTGAAACACTAGAGGTCAAAGAGTCACTTCAGTGTGCACTTCATACACCCAGTACCAGCATGGGGGTGGTCAGCACCCTGTGCATCCATGCCTGTCATGGATTCCCCCACAACTCAGAACATGTAGTCAGTAAATGTCAGCCAAAGTCCCTGCGTGGATGGTGGTAAAAAGTGTCATGAAGCTGTGCTCATACCACAGGAAGAAGAAAAGAAGCTAAGTTACTGAAGTGTAGTCTCAGTTTAGGTGAGCACAGTGTATGATGAGAGCAGGCATCCCTTTCTCTTGCTCATGCAAATCGGCTTTAGAAATACAAACCTCATCTCAACCTTTTAGAACCTTTAACCAGCTACATAGACTGCATTGCGTGCCAACTTGTGAACACCTGAACTGCCAGGCAAGTCAAAAGGGCAGAGATATCACCTAGAAAGTATTGCCAAGTAGGTGGAGCATAGCTACAAAAGCCTGTGAACCTCCCTAGCCTTTTCTGTACATGGGTCCCTTGCTGTTCAACTCACACCATGCTGGTGTCAGTGCTGTTGCTGCTCTTGTGCTGCCTGAATCCTGCTGCTGCTGGGAAGCTGCTGGTGATGCCAATGGAGGGCAGCCACTGGCTGAGTATGAAGGAAGTGCTGGCTGAGCTGAGCAAGAGAGGGCATGAGATAGTTGTGATTGCACCAGAGAGCAAACTACTGGTAGATTCCTCGAGTATGTATGAATTGAAATCGTATCCTGTGCCTTTCGAAGAGGGAGAGCTGAAACAACAAGTACGCTCAGGTAGCACACAAATTTTTAGTGAAGAACCTTTCCTGACCAGATTTATGGAAACTTGGAATAATTTACAAAAGACCTCTCACATGTTTCATGCTTTCTGCAGTTCGTTACTGTACAACAAAGAGATGATGAAATACATTGAAGAAAGTAAATTTGATGCCGTCTTTACAGATCCTCTGTCACCGTGTGGACAAATACTTGCTTTGCACTTTTCTCTCCCCACTGTTTTCTTCTTGCGGCTCGTCCCATGCGGTATAGACATGTATGCTTCTCAGAGTCCTGACCCACCATCCTATGTCCCACGGATGTACTCAGTCTATACAGATCACATGACATTCTCTGAGAGAGTGAAGAATTTCCTGATTGCTGTTTCAGAGTATTTCACCTGCAGTATAATCTTTTCTCCATTCGAAGCGCTGGCCGCCGAGTTTCTCCAGAAGCCAATGACAATGACACAGATTTTAAGTCATGGATCTGTTTGGCTGAAGAGAATTGACTTTGTCTTTGACTATCCCATGCCTGTAATGCCCAATATGATTTTCATTGGAGGCATAAACTGTGCAAAGAAAAATCCGTTATCTCAGGTCAGTGGTTTCCTTGATATGAACATGTGCATGGGGAATGCTCCTGGCAAGCACTATTGGTGTATATAAATGCATGCACGACCTTGTGGGATTTGCATAGGAGCAGTGAGGTATACTGCAGAGACAGAAATGAGGTGGTAAGGACAGGAAATGGGTTGATTTTCATCCTCTCCCATTCTTGCAGGTACTCCTCTATAACATTATAGAGGATCTAAGCATTTCTGCTTACAAAAGTGTTTCCTTCAGACTAGCTGGAAGTAGTTCATCACTTGTGCTAACGGGGCACACAGCCACAAGTGTCTTAACAGGCAGGTCCCTTGCTTAGCTTCGCCAGATCAGTATAATTAGCTGAATCTATTTGTTTTACTGTCACAATTGATTTATAAAAGCAGTTAATCTTACTGGTTAATAGAACCATCCTTCCCTCATTTAGAAGCAAAGTGTCATAATGTGTCGGTCAGGGATAATGTTCTGGTTCCTCTGTCAGTTTAATCTTAGCTTTTCACCACACGGATTCATTGTGCAACTTTCTGCACAACTGTTGGAGGTTGTCATAGCTGGTACCCAGCACTGAGCCATCTACAACAGCTTACACTGCCATCTGATAAGTTTCCTTACAAAGGCTATGCCAAAAAGCCACAGTAGTTTGGCAAGTGTCTTTAAAATTTCCAGTGCATACTATCAACCTCCATACTAAATTACTGGATTGACAAAATACCTTCTCCACAATCGTTTTCATATTTAGGGCTGATTGTCTGCAAACTCTGTCTGTGTATTAGTCTTGTTGCTTTCTGGGCCCTGGGCTGTAGTGTTCCTGGTTTGATCAACACTGAGTTGCTAATCCAGCTTTAGGTGTAGCTGGCAAAACCATGGCCTTGCCCTTGCCCTTCCTGCTTCCAGCCCCTGTATCATGCTTCCAAAAAGAGACTTCTCATGACACTGTGGTGTGAGAACCAAATTTGTGTTTTAATTAACATCAAGATATATAATTGGTAGAGTCTGGACCATTTGTGATGTGAAGCACTAATATTTTTTGAATCTTTTATAAATGGGAAATGATTTGGGCTGACAGGAGGAGAGGAATTTTTCTTACTTTGAAAATTGTCATTTGGAAACTTAATGATCTGTTAATTTGCCCTTTTGAGTAGATCACTTATCACAGGATCACAGGGTATTAAATGTTGACAGGGACCTCTGAAGATCAAGTCCAACCCCCCTGCCAGAGCAGGGCCATGGAATCTAGCACAGGTCATGCAGGAATGCACCCACATATCTCTTGAAAGTCTCCACAGGAGACTCCACAAATTCCCTGGGCAGCCTGTTATTGGGCCTTTTGAGCAGATCATTTATTGAAGGATCCTTCATTTCCCAAAATCCCAAGGCTCCTCCAGTACAAAGATGCAGATGTTTGCCAACCTAACTGCTGCTCTGGTTACTTGTCTGCTCAATTACCTGAACTTTAACACTTCCCAATCCATTTATGCCAATTATACAGTTGTCACAAAGCACATAACTCTAAAGATCACCCGGAGAAAGAACAGAACAGATTGCGTAAAAATGTGGAGCTAGGCATATGGTTTTTGAGCAGCACTTACCAGTCTTTAAAACACATTAAGAACATCTTCTGTCTGCCCTCTTATTCATGTAAAGGCAAGAGGAGAGGAGTATTCAGTTGCCTGAGTGCCATCCTGTAGGCATTGAAAGCAGTGCATTACTGCTCTAAATCAAGAGCCTGGACTTCTGCTTAAATGAAAACCTAACTATCACCACCTTGGTACTTAAAGACAGGAAGCTTATGAGAATTTCTGCATGGTGCAGAAATGTCATTTCCTAGTGTCCAGCATTTAGATTAGATCATACCCTGGCAAAAATAAAATCTTATCAGATATTAAAATGACAGGTAGCTTTTTTTTTCCCCCCAAATTCTTAGCTTTGTTTGTTGAACTTCTCCTGAACTTTGGTGAGTTTCCAAATTTCCTCTCTTGTTAGCTTCCATTTCATCTTAGTTTCTTATGCTACATATATCGAGGACTCACGATTTTAGTTATTCATTAATTCTTTTTGTATCTGCCAGACTGATTGATTTTCATCGTTGCCACTATGTAAATGTGTCAATGTCTAGAGCCCAAGAGACTGCCTTTTAAAATGGTATCTTCACCTTCTTTTATAGGTTATATAATTAGGTTTGCCGATATTTCTGGGCGTAGATGTCTTCTGTAAATTCCCATTCAGGCTTTTAGGTACCAACCAGGTTTCTCAATCAAGCAAAGAATATTCCATAGCAGATAGAAAGCAGGAAAGGAATATTGAAGCCTGGCAAATCCCTCTGAAACAGAAATGGAGAAGAAAGCCCTAATATCATCCCTTTTTCTCCAGATAAGTATGGGTAGTGCTTGTGTTGGAAGTGGCAGCATCCATCCTCTTCACAGCACGGTCTCTGGTAATGCTTGTTTCACTCTAACTGGTAATCCATGTTCAAATTGAGGAAAAGGAGGGGGTCACAAGGAGTCTTTCAAAAGGGCAGGGAGGCAGGAGAGGGCAAGATTGCTGATCAGTTACTGCAGACACAGGCAGATGTCAGGAAATTCTCCCCATGGAAGACGCTTGACTATCTTTCTTCACCTGCTGGTCTAGCCTGAATGCATCCTCTTCTAGTGTGCATTTGAGAGCCTTTTCAGAGGTTATGGTCAGGAAGTCTGTTTCTGTGCATCATCCTGTCCTGAGCTCTCTGAAGATTCCCCTTAGGTTAATCCTATGTTATAAACTTATGGTGGGTACAGTGGCAGTAATGGACTGGCTGGTCCTGAGGGCAGATTCTCCATAAGATCAAAGCTTTCCCTTCAGGCTTGAAAACACATATACAAAAGCTGCATGTGAAGGAAAGTTCCACCAGGGATGTAGAGCCCTGAATGCCCTGGATAAGCAACTTGTATTCCAGAAGTAACTGCCCAGTCACCTGCTCATAAACGTTTATGATGTCAGATAATCACCAACATTAAAAACGCAAGTAGTTTAAGATAGAGAAGGATCTGGACCCACAGAGCCGATGAACTGTTTCAGTCATGACCTGAGCTGACACTGGCCTTGAACTCATGAGTTCATGAATTAGAAATGTGATGGTTTACGTTATTTATGGTACTGCTGGTGAACTGCTGTTTCGCAACTCAGTTTTATTGTCCTCAGGGTAAGAGATTAGGAGGAATCTATGTGTAGATATAGGTAAAGATGTTCTGTTGACTTCTTATCTATACTCTGTGACAATTGGGTCAGGCTTCAGAGAGACCTGAAACACTAGAGGTCAAAGAGTCACTTCAGTGTGCTCCTTATACACCCAGTACCACCATGGGGGTGGTCAGCACCCTGTGCATCCATGCCTGTCATGGATTCCCCCACAACTCAGAACATGTAGTCAGTAAATGTCAGCCAAAGTCCCTGCGTGGATGGTGGTAAAATGTGTCATGAAGCTGTGCTCATACCACAGGAAGAAGAAAAGAAGCTAAGTTACTGAAGTGGTCTCAGTTTAGGTGAGCACAGTGTATGATGAGAGGAGGCATGCCTTTCTCTTGCTCATGCAAATCTGCTTTAGAAATACAAACCTCATCTCAACCTTTTAGAACCTTTAACCAGCTACATAGACTGCATTGCGTGCCAACTTGTGAACACCTGAACTGCCAGGCAAGTCAAAAGGGCAGAGATATCACCTAGAAAGTATTGCCAAGTAGGTGGAGCATAGCTACAAAAGCCTGTGAACCTCCCTAGCCTTTTCTGTACATGGGTCCCTTGCTGTTCAACTCACACCATGCTGGTGTCAGTGCTGTTGCTGCTCTTGTGCTGCCTGAATCCTGCTGCTGCTGGGAAGCTGCTGGTGATGCCAATGGAGGGCAGCCACTGGCTGAGTATGAAGGAAGTGCTGGCTGAGCTGAGCAAGAGAGGGCATGAGATAGTTGTGATTGCACCAGAGAGCAAACTACTGGTAGATTCCTCGAGTATGTATGAATTGAAATCGTATCCTGTGCCTTTCGAAGAGGGAGAGCTGAAACAACAAGTTCGCAAAGTTGGCACACAAGCTTTTAGTGAAGAACCTTTCCTGACCAGATTTATGAATACTTGGAATGATTTCCGAAAGAGCTCTGCAATGTTTTATGCTTTCTGCAGTTCGTTACTGTACAACAAAGAGATGATGAAATACATTGAAGAAAGTAAATTTGATGCCGTCTTTACAGATCCTCTGTCACCGTGTGGACAAATACTTGCTTTGCACTTTTCTCTCCCCACTGTTTTCTTCTTGCGGCTCGTCCCATGCGGTATAGACATGTATGCTTCTCAGAGTCCTGACCCACCATCCTATGTCCCACGGATGTACTCAGTCTATACAGATCACATGACATTCTCTGAGAGAGTGAAGAATTTCCTGATTGCTGTTTCAGAGTATTTCACCTGCAGTATAATCTTTTCTCCATTCGAAGCGCTGGCCGCCGAGTTTCTCCAGAAGCCAATGACATTGTCACAGATTTTAAGTCATGGATCTGTTTGGCTGAAGAGAATTGACTTTGTCTTTGACTATCCCATGCCTGTAATGCCCAATATGATTTTCATTGGAGGCATAAACTGTGCAAAGAAAAATCCGTTATCTCAGGTCAGTGGTTTCCTTGATATGAACATGTGCATGGGGAATGCTCCTGGCAAGCACTATTGGTGTATATAAATGCATGCACGACCTTGTGGGATTTGCATAGGAGCAGTGAGGTATACTGCAGAGACAGAAATGAGGTGGTAAGGACAGGAAATGGGTTGATTTTCATCCTCTCCCATTCTTGCAGGTACTCCTCTATAACATTATAGAGGATCTAAGCATTTCTGCTTACAAAAGTGTTTCCTTCAGACTAGCTGGAAGTAGTTCATCACTTGTGCTAACGGGGCACACAGCCACAAGTGTCTTAACAGGCAGGTCCCTTGCTTAGCTTCGCCAGATCAGTATAATTAGCTGAATCTATTTGTTTTACTGTCACAATTGATTTATAAAAGCAGTTAATCTTACTGGTTAATAGAACCATCCTTCCCTCATTTAGAAGCAAAGTGTCATAATGTGTCAGTCAGGGATAATGTTCTGGTTCCCCTGTCAGTTTAATCTTAGCTTTTTACCACACGGATTCATTGTGCAACTTTCAGCACAACTGTTGGAGGTTTTCATAGCTGGTACCCAGCACTGAGCCATCTACAACAGCTTACACTGCCATCTGATAAGTTTCCTTACAAAGGCTATGCCAAAAAGCCACAGTAGTTTGTCAAATGTCTTTAAAATTTCCAGTGCATACTATCAACCTCCATACTAAATTACTGGATTGACAAAATACCTTCTCCACAATCGTTTTCATATTTAGGGCTGATTGTCTGCAAACTGTCTGTGTATTATTCTTGTTGCTTTCTGGGCCCTGGGCTGTAGTGTTCCTGGTTTGATCAACACTGAGTTGCTAATAAAATTTTAGGTACAGCTGGCAAAACCTTGCCCTTGCCCTTCTTGCTTCCAGCCCCTGTATCATCCTTCCAAAAAGGGGTTAGGTGGAAGATATATGCAGATATAGGTAAAGATGTTCTGTTGACTTCTTATCTTCAGAAAATGCAGGTTTGCATCGGTTGAAAAATTATTTTTTCTCAGTTTTACCAACTGGTTTTAGTTATTAAAAAACTCCAAAGCAACACAACAAACCCCAAGTATTTTGACATTGATTTCTCATACATCTCTTTACTATGCTAAGTTTCCCTGTACAACTTGCCTCACCTTCATGAGAAAATGCTTTAAAAAAATATCAAATTGCACTACTCTGTGACAATTGGGTCAGGCTTCAGCGAGATCTGCAACACTAGAGGTCAAAGAGTCACTTCAGTGTGTTCTTTATATACTCAGTACCACCATGGGGGGTCAGCACTCTATGCATCCACGTCTGTCAGGGATTCCCACACACCACAGAACATGTTGCCAGTAAATGTCAGCCAAAGTCCCTGCGTGGATGGTGGTAAAAAGTGTCATGAAGCTGTGTTCATACCACAGGAAGAAGAAAAGAAGCTAAGTTACTGAAGTGTAGTCTCAGTTTAGGTGAGCACAGTGTATGATGAGAGGAGGCATGCCTTTCTCTTGCTCATGCAAATCTGCTTTAGAAATACAAACCTCATCTCAACCTTTTAGAACCTTTAACCAGCTACATAGACTGCATTGCGTGCCAACTTGTGAACACCTGAACTGCCAGGCAAGTCAAAAGGGCAGAGATATCACTTAGAAAGTATTGCCAAGTAGGTGGAGCATAGCTACAAAAGCCTGTGAACCTCCCTAGCCTTTTCTGTACATGGGCCCCTTGCTGTTCAACTCGCACCATGCTGGTGTCAGTGCTGTTGCTGCTCTTGTGCTGCCTGAATCCTGCTGCTGCTGGGAAGCTGCTGGTGATACCAATGGAGGGCAGCCACTGGCTGAGTATGAAGGAAGTGCTGGCTGAGCTGAGCAAGAGAGGGCATGAGATAGTTGTGATTGCACCAGAGAGCAAACTACTGGTAGATTCCTCGAGTATGTATGAATTGAAATCGTATCCTGTGCCTTTCAAAGAGGGAGAGCTGCATGAACAAGTACGCATGTTTGGCACACAAGCTTTTAGTGAAGAACCTTTCCTGACCAGATTTATGAATACTTGGAATTTTTTACAAGATGTCACTTCCATGTTTCATGCTTTCTGCAGTTCGTTACTGTACAACAAAGAGATGATGAAATACATTGAAGAAAGTAAATTTGATGCCGTCTTTACAGACCCTCTGTTACCTTGTGGACAAATACTTGCTTTGCACTTTTCTCTCCCCACTGTTTTCTTCTTGCGAGGCATCCGATGCGCTATAGACATCCATGCTGCTCAGAGTCCTGACCCGCCATCCTATGTCCCACGGATGTTCTCATGCAATACAGATCACATGACATTCTCTGAGAGAGTGAAGAATTTCCTGATGGCTATTTCAGAGTATTTCACCTGCAGTATGATCGCTTCTCCATTTGAAACCCTGGCCTCAGAGTTTCTCCAAAAGACAATAACTATTACGCAGCTATTGAGTCATGGATCTGTTTGGCTAAAGAGACTTGACTTTGTCTTTGACTATCCCAAGCCTGTAATGCCCAATATGATTTTCATTGGAGGCATAAACTGTGGACTGAAGAAACCATTATCTCAGGTCAGTCACTGGTTGTGAAAGGTAGAACAAGGGGGAATTTCTGGCAGTCCTACACTTGTATAATCTGAGTGAAGTTCAACAGTGTTTGATATGGATGTTTCTTACCTATAGTCATAATTCAGATTAAGACTTTCCATATAGAAAATCCATATGAAAACCAGACCAGGTGAACAAGGTATGATTTTACTTCCTTTCTTTGGGTCTGCCCAATTGTGGGATTTTGTTCAGTAAGGGTGTCATTTGCTCTGCAGGGTTTAATTCTAGCTAAAGTCAGATACACAAACACTATTATGAACAGGAACTAATGCAAAAAGGACAGGTGTATTGTAGCACCTCTTCCAAAAAAACCTTGCATTACCTAAGAGAGAATTTCTTCAAAAGCATTAAGCTGCTTGTCCAGTCAGAAAAAATAACTCACTGTTTTAGGTGCAATATCAACACATGTTACAGCAGTCTTGCGCTCAGCCTCATAATCTGTCGTGAAGGTGTTGGTCTAAACCCAGCTTCCAGCACAAAAATTAGACACCTTAATTCTCAACTGTGCTTTCAGGAGACATCCAGTTTGAGGAAAGCTGCACCAGGGATGCAGAGCCCTGAATGCCCTAGATAAGCAACTTGTATTCCAGAAGTACCTGCCCAGTCACCTGCTCATAAACTTTTATGATGTCAGATAATCACCAACATTAAAAACGCAAGCTATTTAAGATAGAGAAGGATCTGGACCTACAGAGTTGATGAACAGTTTCAGTCATGACCTGAGCTGACACTGGCCTTGAACTCATGAGTTCATGAATTAGAAACGTGTTGGTTTACATTATTTGTGGCGCAATGGTGAACCGCTGTTTTGCAACTCAGTTTTATTGTCATCAGGGTAAGAGGTTAGGAGGAAGCTATGTGCAGATATAGGTAAAGATTTTCGGTTGACTTCTTATCTTCAAAAAATGCAGGCTTGCATTGGTGGAAAAAGTATTTTTTCTCAGTTGTACCAACAGGTTTTGGTTATTAAAAAAAAACCAAACCAACACAACAAGCCCCAAGTATTTTGACATTGATTTCTCATACATCTCTTTACTATGCTAAGTTTCCCTGTACAACTTGGCTCACCTTCGTGAGAAAATGCTTTAAAAAAATATCAAATTGCTATACTCTCTGACAATTGGGTCATGCTTCAGCGAGATCTGCAACACTAGAGGTCAGAGTCCTTTCAGTGTGCTCTTTATACACCCAGTACCACGGTGGGGGGTCAGCACTCTATGCATCCATGTCTGTCATGGATTCCCACACACCTCAGAACATGTTGCCAGTAAATGTCAGCCAATGTCCCTGCATGGATGATGGCAAAAAGTGTCATGAAGCTGTGTTCATACCACAGGAAGAAGAAAAGAAGATAGGTCACCGAAGTGTAGTCTCAGTTTAGGTGAGCACAGTGTATGATGAGAGGAGGCATGCTGGTGTCAGTGCTGTTGCTGCTCTTGTGCTGCCTGAATCCTGCTGGTGCTGGGAAGCTGCTAGTGATACCAATGGAGGGCAGCCACTGGCTGAGTATGAAGGAAGTGCTGGCTGAGCTGAGCAAGAGAGGGCATGAGATAGTTGTGATTGCACCAGAGCAAACTACTGGTAGATTCCTCGAGTATGTATGAATTGAAATCGTATCCTGTGCCTTTCGAAGAGGGAGAGCTGAAACAACAAGTACGCTCAGGTAGCACACAAGCTTTTAGTGAAGAACCTTTCCTGACCAGATTTATGAATATTTGGAATCATTTCCGAAAGAGCTCTGCAATGTTTTATGCTTTCTGCAGTTCGTTACTGTACAACAAAGAGATGATGAAATACATTGAAGAAAGTAAATTTGATGCTGTCTTTACAGATCCTGTGATGCCCTGTGGACAAATACTTGCTTTGCACTTTTCTCTCCCCACTGTTTTCTTCTTGCCGGGTGTCCCACGCGCTATAGACATGCATGCTTCTCAGAGTCCAGACCCACCATCCTATGTCCCACGGATGTACTCAGTCTATACAGATCACATGACATTCTCTGAGAGAGTGAAGAATTTCCTGATTGCTGTTTCAGAGTATTTCACCTGCAGTATAATCTTTTCTCCATTCGAAGCGCTGGCCGCCGAGTTTCTCCAGAAGCCAATGACAATGACACAGATTTTAAGTCATGGATCTGTTTGGCTGAAGAGAATTGACTTTGTCTTTGACTATCCCATGCCTGTAATGCCCAATATGATTTTCATTGGAGGCATAAACTGTGCAAAGAAAAATCCGTTATCTCAGGTCAGTGGTTTCCTTGATATGAACATGTGCATGGGGAACGCTCCTGGCAAGCACTATTGGTGTATATAAATGCATGCACGACCTTGTGGGATTTGTATAGCAGCAGTGAGATATACTGCAGAGACAGAAATGAGGTGGTAAGGACAGGAAATGGGTTGATTTTCATCCTCTCCCATTCTTGCAGGTACTCCTCTATAACATTATAGAGGATCTAAGCATTTCTGCTTACAAAAGTGTTTCCTTCAGACTAGCTGGAAGTAGTTCATCACTTGTGCTAACGGGGCACACAGCCACAAGTGTCTTAACAGGCAGGTCCCTTGCTTAGCTTCGCCAGATCAGTATAATTAGCTGAATCTATTTGTTTTACTGTCACAATTGGTTTTTAAAAGCAGTTAATCTTACTGGTTAATAGAACCATCCTTCCCTCATTTAGAAGCAAAGTGTCATAATGTGTCGGTCAGGGATAATGTTCTGGTTCCTCTGTCAGTTTAATCTTAGCTTTTCACCACACGGATTCATTGTGCAACTTTCTGCACAACTGTTGGAGGTTGTCATAGCTGGTACCCAGCACTGAGCCATCTACAACAGCTTACACTGCCATCTGATAAGTTTCCTTACAAAGGCTATGCCAAAAAGCCACAGTAGTTTGGCAAGTGTCTTTAAAATTTCCAGTGCATACTATCAACCTCCATACTAAATTACTGGATTGACAAAATACCTTCTCCACAATCATTTTCATATTTAGTCCTGATTGTCTGCAAACTCTGTCTGTGTATTAGTCTTGTTGCTTTCTGGGCCCTGGGCTGTAGTGTTCCTGGTTTGATCAACACTGAGTTGCTAATCCAGCTTTAGGTATAGCTGGCAAAACCATGGCCTTGCCCTTGCCCTTCCTGCTTCCAGCCCCTGTATCATGCTTCCAAAAAGAGACTTCTCATGACACTGTGGTTTGAGAACCAAATTTGTGTTTTAATTAGCATCAAGATATATAATTGGTAGAGTCTGGACCATTTGTGATGTGAAGCACTAATATCTTTGAAATCTTTTATAAATGGAAAATTGTTTGGACTGACAGGAGGAGAGGAAATTTTCTTACTTTGACAATTGTTGTTTGGAAACTTAATGATCTGTTAATTTGCCCTTTTGAGTAGATCACTTATCACAGGATCACAGGGTATTAAATGTTGACAGGGACCTCTGAAGATCAAGTCCAACCCCCTGCCAGAGCAGGGCCATGGAATCTAGCTCAGGTCGTGCAGGAATGCATCCACATATCTCTTGAAAGTCTCCACAGGAGACTCCACAAATTCCCTGGGCAGCCTGTTCCAGTGCTCTGTGATTTTCTCAGTGAACAGTTCCCCCTCACATTGAGGTGGAACCTGCTGTGCTGTAGTTTATATCCATTACCCCACGTCATATAAAAGGGTGCAACTGAGAGTAGTCTATCCCCTCCCTCTGGACACCCAGTCCTCATATATTTATATACATTTATTAAATCCCATCTCAGTCTTATCTTCTTGAGACTAAAAAACCCCAGTCCTCTCAGCCTCTCCTCAGAGGCCTGTGCTGTGGTCCCTCAGTCATCCTTGTAGCCCTCTGTTGGAGTCTCTCAATTAGATCTCTGTCTCTCCTAAACTGGGGAGCCCAAAACTAGATGCAATATTCCAGGTCTGGTCTCACCAGGGCAGAGTAAAAGGGAAAAAGAACCTCCCTCAATCTGCTGGACACACTCCTCTTAATGAACCCCAGGATACCATTGGCCATCTTCGCCACAAGGGCACATTGCTGACCCATGGATAACTTGTTATCCACCAGGACTCCCAGGTCCTTCTCCACAGGGCTGCTCTTTAGCAGATCACCTCCTAACCTGTACTGGTGCAGTTTATTATTCCTTCCCAGATGCAGGGCTCTGCCCTTATCCTTGTTGAACCTCATTAGGTTCTTCTCTGCCCAGCTCTCCAGTCTGTCCAAGTCTCACTGAATGGGCACAGCCTCCAGGCATATCAGCCTAGCCTCCAAGTTTGGTGTCATCAGCAAACTTGCTGAGCAGACACTCTGTCCCCTCATTCCCCTGACTTCTTAAAGGATCCCTCATTTCTTTAAATCCCAGTGTTCTTCCAGTACAAAGAAGTGGGTGTTTCACAATCTAACTGCTGCTCTGATTACTTGTCTGCTAAATTACCTGAACTTTATACTTCTTAATCCATTTTTGCTGATTATACAATTATCATAAAGCAAATAAGTCTAAAGATCATCCAGAAAAAGCACAACACAGACTTAAAAAAAATGTGGAACTAGGCATATTCTTTTTGAGCAGCACTCACCAGATTTCTGCAGACATGGCCCCAGTGCACAGTGCTCATCTGCAAGTCACAGTGACTGTGGTTCTGCTCCTGTTCATGCTCAGTTTGGCTGCTGGTGGGAAGCTGCTGGTGGTGCCGGGGGATGGGAGTCATTGGCTCAGCACGCACAAAATCATGGACAGTCTTACGCAGAAGGGATGTGAAACAGTTATTGTTGTGCCTGAAATCAACGTACATATAAAACCATCTGAGAACTTTGTTATGAAAATGGATCTAACACCTTTCACACAGGAAGAGGTGGATGGAAATATCTAATCTTTTAATCAAGGAGTATGTGAAGAATTTCTTTTCTGGAAAGATTGCTTAACATATACCAGGGCTGAAATACATCTCTGTCATTTCTCTCTCTACCTGTGCATACTTACTTTACAAAAAGGGGCTTGTCACATATTTTGAGGAAAGGAAGTTTGACACTCTGTTTACTGGCACTGTAGTACCCTGTGGGTAGATACTGGCAGAGCATCTTTCACTGCCTTCTGTGTTTTTGTTGCTTTACTTTTTTACAAGGACTGCCATATGATTTAGATTTGAAAGCCACTCAGTGTCCCAGTTGCATTTCTTATGTCCCCAGGGCATATACAGAGTACACAGACCTCATGAACTTTCTCCAGCAGGTGAAGAATCTGGTCTTTGAGATCCCAAATTATTTTCTCTATGATACTAGCAACCATTCACAGAACTGGCTTCTGAGTTCCTTCATGGTCACTGGACCCCAGACAGCCTCCAACCACCACATCTATCTCCTACCAGCCCTTCTCTATTTGTAAAGAGTAAGGCAAGCAAAGCCTTACCCCTGGTGGGCTCACACAGCAGCTGGGATAAGAACCTATCCTCCGTACACTCTAAGAACCTTCTAGACTGCCTCACAGTATCACAGTATTGCTAAGGTTGGAAGAGACCTTGAAGATCGAGTCCAACCTGTCACCAGAGACCCCATGACTAGACCATGGCACCAAGTGCCATGTCCAGTCCCCTCTTGAATACCTCCAGGGACGGCGACTCCACCACCTCCCTGGGCAGCCCATTCCAATGACAAATCACTCTCTCAGTGAAGAACTTTCTCCTCACCTTGAGCCTAAACTTCCCCTGGTGCAGCTTGAGACTGTGTCCCCTTGTTCTGGTGCTGGTTGCTACGGAGAAGAGGCCAACCCCTTCCTGGCTACAACCACCTTTCAGGTAGTTGTAGAGAGCAATGAGGTCTCTACTGAAGAGGCTGTAACAATCAATTATTCTAGTTGTGCTTCCTTGGTGCTTAACATACCACTTTTGTCACACTTTCATCTTCATCAGACTTCTTATTCCAGAAACAATTTTAAACAGCTCTTCCTCATCTGCTATGGAGTCACAAAGCTCATAGAGATGAGTGTTCCAAGAGACAGGTGCAGGGGTGAGAGGCAGGCCTTGACCAGGGGCAAAGGAGCAGACTCTGCAAGGCTGAATGGTGATATGGATGTGACATATCTCTGTTACTTGCCAAAGGTTCAGTCATAGGGAGCCTATCAGAAATGCAGAGTTACCACAACCCTCCCCTGCTGCCTCCTTCCCGGGGCACTCTTTAGAGTTCCTTCACCATGAACACATGGGCATTGTCCACTACACAGTACAAACCTGTGAAGTGAGATGAACTTAGGACTTGATACAAAGACTTTTGTCAAATCATTGATTATACATTTACCACACAGTAAATACCATAGGGATCACAAGTTAGGCTGTGGCACAGATTGCTTTAAAGCACGGAGCTGGTGCTATTGCTTCAGTACCAGCAGTGGTTTTCTTTCTGAGTGGCACTCACCTGATTTCTGCAGAAATGGCCCCAGGGATTCATGCTCATTTTCAAGTCACAGTGACTCTGGTTCTGCTCTTGTCCATGCTCAGTTTGGCTGCTGGTGGGAAGCTGCTGGTGGTGCCAGTGGATGGGAGTCATTGGCTCAGCATGAGGGAAGTGTTGGACAGACTCAGTCAGAAGGGACATGAAGTAGTCGTCGTTGCACCTGAAATCAATTTATATATAAAGCCATCAAAGAATGTCATTATGAAAATGTACCCAGTCCCTTTCACACAGGAAGAGCTGGATTACACTTACTGGAAAACGAGTCAGGAAGCCTTTGACAATGGACCTATTCTGGAAAGATTTCTTAAAACATATGAACAGGTGAAAAATACTTCTGCCATGTTACTGTCTACCTGTACTTACTTGCTGTACAACAAAGAACTTGTCAGAGACCTTAAGGAGAGCAAGTTTGATGCTGTCTTTACAGACCCACTACTACCCTGTGGACAGATAGTGGCCGAGTACCTTTCAGTCCCTTCCGTGGTTTTTTTGCAGCAAATGCCATGTGGTTTAGATTTTGAAGCCACTCAATGTCCCAATCCCTCTTCTTACATCCCCAGGGTATTTACAGACCTTACAGACCACATGAACTTTTTCCAGCGGGTGAAGAATGTGCTCTTTGGCCTCCCAGATTATTTTCTCTGTGATATTGTCTTTGAACCATATTCACAACTGGCTTCTGAGTTCCTCCAGAGGAATGTGACTGTGCTCAGTCTCTTAAGCAAGGCTTCCATTTGGCTTCTAAAGATAGACTTTGTTTTACAATATCCAAGACCATTGATGCCCAACATGGTTTTGATTGGTGGGGTAAACTGTGCTCCCAAGAAGCTGTCTCAGGTGGGTCATACTCTGTTTTTTTCTGTTTGTTTGGTTTTCTTTTTTTCTGGTTGTTATTGCAGTCTTTTACATACTCTGAGAAGTTTTAACACAGGTCCACCCTGATACTGCTGATTTCCTCTGTGCTCCTACCTTTACTCTTTAATGAAGGATTCTTTCCATGTTGACTTATTCCAGACTAGATAGGTCATTTGCAGGTGTCTCAGCCAATCTCCTTGTTAAAGTGGGTTCAGTTAATTCAGGCTGTGCCATCCTAGGTCTTGTCAAATTTGAATACCTCCTGTAAGCCTTACAGTGAAAACATTTTTTATAGCCACTTTGAATTTTCCAGTTTTGCAGCTTCTGTCTGTTCCCTCTTGTCCTGCCACTGTCCATCTCATGGAAAAGTAGAACTTTGTCTTCCTTATGCTCCTCTATTAAGGTCACTAATGAAGTCAATAAGATGTCCTGGTTAGCCTTTTCTTCTGAATCCTGAGCAAACTCATCTTTCTCCCTTTCTCTTGTTCTATGTCCTGGTTCCCAGTTCCCAATCGTCCCCTTGACTATTGCTGGACTTGCTCACATACTTCAATATCTGTCCCGTGCTGAAAAGCCCAAAACTGGGCACACGTTTTCGGGTGTCTCCCAAGTGGGGAAAGGCGGGGCGGGGTTGGACTCGATCTCTGGAGGCTCCTTCCAACCTCTGACGTTCTGTGACTCTCTGAGAAGTCTCACCTCTCCCTCTGCTGGCTGCACTCGGTTTCTTGTGCAGCCCAGGGTGCTGTTACCTACCTGGCTGCAAGGACCCTGGGTCATTTTCTGCAGCGTTGCTGTTTGTCCAGATGGATTGCAACCTGTTGTGTGACATGAGGCTACCCCACCCCAGTGGAGTGGCATAACTCTGCTTTTGCCTTTGCTGACTCTAGTGAGGCTCCTGTTGGCCCATTTCTTCGGCTTGTGGCATTCTTTTGGAATATTGCAGGTCAGTCATGCTCCTTACTCAAAGCATCAACTGCTATCAGAGAAACAAATTATAATTTAGGTTACTTTGTTCTAGATACTGACACTGCAAAAGTGTGAAGTAGGCCTTATTTTTCAGGAAAAGATGAATCTAACACAGCAAAAATCCAGTATTTTGATGAAGATTCAAAACTGGTCCACAATCTAGAAAAGCAAAGGTAGAGTAAAAGATATAGTGAACCTGTGAAAAGAACTATAGCAGAGGATCTGAGACAGAGATCTGCAGAATCTCGAGAAGAGTAGCAAAGGTGAAAGGGCAGCTGGTAAGTGGCTTCTCCCAGTGCCTGACCTGTAACTAACACTGAAAAGAGGCAGAAGTAAGCTTAAAGAAAATAAGAGTATTTATTCACACCTTGCAACAAACACAAACAAAACAAAACCCCCAAACCAACAAAGCAAAACAATACAATTATGCCTCCCAAGAGCAGCAGGTTTGATGGGGTTTTTAGACAACACCTGTGAACCTCAGAAGGATTTGAACGGTTAATCATAGAATCATAGAATCATAGAATCAGTCAGGGTTGGAAGGGACCACAAGGATCATCTAGTTCCAAACCCCCTGCCATGGGCAGGGACACCCTACACTAGATCACGCTGGCCAGAGCCTCGTCCAGCCTGGTCTTAAATACCTCCAGGGACGGGGCCTCAACCACCTCCCTGGATAACCCATTCCAGGGCTTCACCACTCTCATGGTGAAGAACTTCTTCCTCACATCTAGCCTGAATCTCCCCATTTCCAGCTTCATTCGGTTCCCCCTAGTCTTATCACTACCTGAGATCCCGAGAAGTCCCTCCCCAGCCTTCCTGTAGGCCCCCTTCAGATACTGGAAGGCCACAATGAGGTCACCTGGGAGCCTTCTCTTCTCCAGACTGAACAGCCCCAACTCCTTCAGGCTGTCCTCACAGGAGAGGTGCTCCAGCCCTCTGATCATCCTCGTGGCCCTTCTCTGGACACGCTCCAGCACGTCCACATCCCTCCTGTAATAGGGGCTCCAGAACTGGACGCAGTACTCCAGGTGGGGTCTCACCAGAGCCGAGTAGAGGGGAAGAAGCACCTCCCTTGACCTGCTGGTCACACTTCTCCTGATGCAGCCCAGGATCTGATTGGCTTTCCGGGCTGCAAGTGCACATTGAGAGCTCATGTTGAACTTCTCGTCCACCAGCACCCCCAAGTCTCTCCACCAGGAGGTGGTGCGGGACAGTGTCGAGATAAGAGAGACATTCTGACTGCAAGGCTTCCTAGGCTTACAAAAGAAGGAAGCATGGCTTCCCCTGATGAGGGCTATTTGCTGTACCCTTTCCAAACAGTTGGCTCCCAGCACTGTACTTTACTTTCTCCTGATAGATGATCTCGTTTCACCCTTGCCATTGGAACACTCTGAACTTGTGGACTTCAGTCTCTGGCTTCATACACACGTGACAGGCTGCTTGCACGTTGCTCAAAAGGCACTGAGGCAGCTTTAAAACTCTTACAAAGTTGCCTTCAGCCTTTAAGGGTTTAGTTTGTGGCTTTAACCTCTTTCATGTTGCTTGCTAGCTTTACAAGCTAGCACAGGGCCACAATATGGCTGCAACTCCAGGTTAACTACCTGAATGTGCACTGCCACCTGAGGGCATACATAATGCTGCATCACCTCCTTCCCTGAGGTCTTTTCCTCTCTATCACTGAAAGATGAAAATGCACACCTGGGTACTGCAGCTACCTCTCTGCTTGGCTTGTTAGGACACCTTCTCTTCACCTCTTTTAGCTTTAGGTCTTTTGAAATTGTCTCTTGGTCAGCTAGAAGGAACATTTTGACTAAAGAGGCTGCAAAATGTGACTGGTTTGATGTCTGAAACTCCTTCCTCTTTAATGCAGTTTCCTTAGTTGTTGAGTCCTTCTTGCTGGCTCATGAAAATCTCTTACCATGACACACAGAGAACCTCCTATCCAAGTAAACTTTTGAGGACACACTTCTTATGAGCCCTTTGATGTGCTTGTAACACCCAGGCAGCTAGAGCAATGGCAGGCACTTCATGAGGCAGATCTTCCAGCACTCCTACCTGCTCCAAGACAACTCTTCCAGACTGCTGCTGCTCTTCAGAGGTCTCCCCAGTCTGGTGTACTTGGTTGGGGGTCTAACACAGTCTGTCTTCAGAAAGAAATTGCTCTTGGTCAGCTTGCAAACTTTTGGCATCCCTCTTTTCATTTTCCATGACATATGTCGTAATGGCAGATGAGATGTACGTGGCCAGGCACTTCTTTTAGGCACAAATTGCATATATATGCTTCTCTATCTTTAAATTTTCATGTTTAAAGGCATCTATTTCATTCACTCATCTGCCCACCGGGTTTCCATTGCACCACTGGCTGCAGCTTCAACTCAGATTCTCATGAATAATTTAAATCCCATCCAGATCCACCTGATCTGGATACCTAAACAAGTACCTGGAGGGGGACTGTCTTCCACATCAGATCATGTCAGCCATGCTGTTACACACATAAAGGATCAAAATCTCAGAGGTAAAAAGGTTTTCCCCACAGCCTCAGCCCATTTTGTCAAACTGCCCTTTGTGGCCCTGATTATCCTAGTTACTGACACCCAGCAGGCATTGACCTGGCCATCACTGTTACTATCGAGCAAGTGTTACAGGGCACAGATCCTCCAACATGCTGGCATTTTGCTTAAAAAGTCCTGTCCTACAGCATGCGGAAGCAGCAAGTTGTACCTTCTTCTGGTAAGCACAGGACAAAGGTATGAACTTCTCATTGGTTCATACTGCAGCCAAGCCTTACTGAATTCCTTTGAGAATTGGCTGTTCTTCAGAACAATTCAAAAACATTTGCCCCACTTCAGCAAGGACCATGTATTCTGCTGCATTATTACTCTGAAATAGGCATTGGAGCTTGAGCCACTTACCTATGAACTCCTGTGGCCCTTTTTGTCTATCTAACAAAGGGATTTGGTCAATATGTTACCCAAACACTGGTGACACCACTCTGTAGTGTGCCAGCTTCTGCTTATCTTGCAGAACATCCTGTATGAACCTTTCTGAGCAAAGGTATAAGAGAGAAATTGGAGGCTTAGGTCTTTCACAACAAGAGTGCATGATGCCTCATATATTATAAGCTCTCTGGAGAAGCTCAGTGGCCATAAAAGTTGATTTATGACTTGAATCTGGCACAGGACAGACAAGTGCACAGTGACTGATCTGAAGCCCCCCGATCCAGAAAAACCCCTCTAGAAGCAACTGCTACCTCTGCTAATCACAGCTCTGATAATTGCTCTGAACCTTTTCAGATAACTGCCTTGGTCCTTTGATAGCACTCTTATCAATTCACTTATCACTGTTGATAAACTTTGAACTCCAACAACATGTCTCAGTAAACTTTTTGTGGAGGTAAAGATTAAAGACCATCAAGTTATAAATGAGGTACAACTGGGGTTGTTTTAAACTCCATATACTGCTTGGGAGAAGCAAGAAGGAGCAGTCCATTTCTGTTCCTGCCAGCAGTCCCATGAGAGTGATGCGGAGGTACTGGATACATGCTGGGCTCGCTCTTCTTCTTTCTTTCTGGAGTTTGGCACAAGGTGGGAAGCTCTTGGTCGTGCCTCAGGATGGAAGTCACTGGCTCAGCATGCGTATGGTTCTGGAGAAACTCTGGGAAAGGGGGCATGAAATCGTTGCAGTGGTTCCTGAGGCCACTTTGCTCATGAAAAGCTCAGAAAATTTCACCATCAAAACATACTCCGTGCCTTACACGCAGGAGTTTCTGGATAGATTCTACCATTCCATTGGTGAAAACAGTTTTGCTAACCCTCCCCTTCTAGAAAAGATTTCATTTTTTTCAACAACATGTCAGAAGTGACTGAGATGTACTCCTCTACTTGTCGGCACCTCTTATACAATGAAGAGCTAATGAAGTACCTGCGGGACAGCAAATTTGATGCCATTATGTCAGATCCTGTGTTGCCTTGTGGACCGATTATTGCCGAACATCTCTCTCCCCGTCAGTGTACTTCATGCGCGGTCTACCGTGTTCCTTAGACTACAAAGCTACCCAGTGTCCCAGTCCTTTTTCTTACGTGCCCAGGACTTTCATGTCCAGTTCAGATCACATGACATTTATGGAGCGTGTGAAGAACCTCCTGATTGGGTCTTCAGAGCATTTGCTTTGCCATCTGTTTTACTTACAACACGAAAACTTAGCTTCTGAGTTTCTTCACAGGGAAGTAACGGCACTAGAACTCTTTAGCAAAGCATCAGTTTGGCTGATGAGATACGACTTTGTTTTTGAGTACCCGCGCCCAATAATGCCAAATATGGTCTACATTGGAGGCATCAATTGTGAGCAGAAGCAGCCTTTATCACAGGTTTGCCATTGTTTATGTTGGGGGTGTTAGAGTATTTATTACCAGCTATTTAAGATTTGCTTTTTAAAGTGCTTCCTATAGTAGTACTTGTGCTGGAGCTAATATGTCATCAAATACCGGTTTCCTTAGTTGTGAGAGTCCTTTTTTGCTATCTTATGAGAACAACTTATTTTACCATGACACACTGTGGTAGTTTGGAGTTACCATCACTGGAGGTGTTTAGGAAGAGACTTGATGGGGTGCTTGGTGACATGGTTTAGTTGATTGGTGTTGGATGGTATGTTGGACTCGTTGATCTCAAAGGTCTCTTCTAACCTGGTTAATTCTAGTCTATTCTATTCCTATTCTATTCTATTCGAGGCTGTGCCTGGAAAATTTTCCACAGATTCTATAGCAGAAAGGTAGGAGAATGTACATTAATCACTATTGTATGTGAAAAAGAAAATAATGATAAGATCTAAATAATGCAGTTAGACAGATAACTAACATAAAAGATAGATTTGTAAACTAACTCTCTTTTTGACTTTCTTGCTCTGGCTGACACTCCGCTTCTGCTGGCTTTGCTGACCTTGAATGCCTTCTTGGGGTTAAGTACTAATAGCAACTCTGCTCTTTCTCTTGTCTGGTGTATAGGGGGAGGGAAGAGAACAGGGAGGGGGAAGCTATTAGTAGCTATGAGTAAGCCATGAGTAACTACATCTCCTATCACTCCTACCTGCTCCAAGACAAGTCTTCCAGACTGCTGCTGCTCTTCAGAGCTCTCCCCAGTCAGGTGTGCTTGGTTGGGTGTGTAACACAGAGAGTCTTCTATCAAAGTAATTTTTGAGGATACACTATGAGCCCTTTGATGTGCTTTATAACACCCAGGCAGCTAGAGCAAAGGTAGGCACTTCATGAAGCAAATCTTCCATCACTCTTACCTGCTCCAACACAGCTCTTCCAGACTGCTGCTGCTCTTCAGAGGTCTCCCGAGTCTGGTGTGGTTGGTTAGTGGTCTAACACAGTCTCTCTTCTCCAGCCAGCAATTGCTCTTGTTCAGCTACTATTCCTTGTTTTATTTTGTAAGTTTGACAAGTTTTGGCATCCACCTTTTCATTTTAAGTCTCTCCCATTCCTGCCAGCACTCTTCTATTGCATTACTGGAATCTAGCCATTTTTGGTTTTTCTTTGGGTAGGTGGAAGTAGTTCATCACTGCACTCTTGCTAACAAGGCACAGATCCATGAGTGAGGGTGATCCTCGTCTTCACAGGCAGGTCTGTTGCTTAGCTTTGCCAGATCAGTATAATTAATTGAATTTGTTTTCCTGCCAGAATGAATTTTTAAAAACAATCAAGCTTTTTGGTTAATAGAACCATATCTTCATAGTTTAGAAAAGTGTCATAATGTGTCAGTTAGCAGCTAATGTTATGGTTCCTCTTTCAGTCTTGTCTTAGCCTTTCACCAGATGGACTTTTGTATTCATAAAGGAGGAATTTTGTACTGCAGATATGAGTTAAATTCCTGCTTGGGGTGAATCATATAATTAGTCATGAAAAATTATTTTTCTCTCATCTTCTTCCTCACTTTCCCTTTTATGTATATTCAGCCATAGATTTGGACTTCTAAAGTAAGCTCAGTTGAATAAAAAATACAATTTTCTGTAGTGAAGGTCTGGTCCCAACCAAAGGGATTTTCAGAATTTGTAGACAAAATGTTGGATGATGTCATATGACTATCTCCCATGGGACAGTCCAGACAACCTTAAAAGCTCTTTACAGGCTCAAACCCCCAGTCCTAATGAATTGAGCCATGGAGCTATAGTGCAGCACGACTAGCACTGAGGATCGTGTCCAGAGAAGGGCCATGAGGATGATCAGAGGGCTGGAGCACCTCTCCTGTGAGGACAGCCTGAAGGAGTTGGGGCTGTTCAGTCTGGAGAAGAGAAGGCTCCCAGGTGACCTCATTGTGGCCTTCCAGTATCTGAAGGGGGCCTACAGGAAGGCTGGGGAGGGACTTCTCAGGATCTCAGGTAGTGATAGGACTAGGGGGAACGGAATGAAGCTGGAGATGGGGAGATTCAGGCTAGATGTGAGGAAGAAGTTCTTCACCATGAGAGTGGTGAAGCCATGGAATGGGTTATCCAGGGAGGTGGTTGAGGTCCCGTCCCTGGAGGTGTTTAAGACCAGGCTGGACGAGGCTCTGGCCAGCCTGATCTAGTGTGGGGTGTCCCTGCCAATGGCAGGGGGTTTGGAACTAGATGATCCTTGTGGTCCCTTCCAACCCTGACTGATACTATGATTCTATGATGCAGCCTTGATGACTGTATCAACCTCCTAGATGCAGTATGTGCTTTGGGTGCTTCTGATGTGGAAGACAGCAATGTACAAAGTTATTGCTAGAGAGCCTTCTCTGCTGCTGTGTAGGAAAGTGTGGAGAGTTGTGCTATTCTTTTTGGTGCCTTAGGTTTCTTTTTGGTCATATAATAAAAGAAATGTGAGCAGCAGAGTAAGGTCACAAAGCCTGTGTGGCAGTTACACCATTCCACAAGTGGTAGAGGTGGCTGTGATTTGACAAATTGTAGTGCAATTTGCCACCAGAGCATTCATACAAGCCCATTATTGCTGGACACAATGCAAAATCTTTCAAGTGACAGCACAGAATTAGGCCCTGAAGGGTTTTCTGGAAAGTCTCCCTCAAAGAGCATTTGTAGAGCGCTACACTGCCTTCCCTGCCAAAAATACAAACCATCCAGCCCCTGAGGCAGGTCTCACACACTGAAATACTGCTTAATGTGTGTGATAGGTCCTGCAGACAAAGTGGGAATCATGACTCCATATTCATTGTTGTTCTTAGTCTAGAAACAATTTTAAACAGCTCTTCCTCATCTGCTATGGGGTCACAAGGCTCACAGGAATGAGTGTTCCAAAAGACAGGGGCAAGGGTGAGAGGCAGGCCTTGACCAGGGACAAAGGACCAGCCTCTGCAAGGTCGAATGGTGATATGGATGTGACTTATTCTACTACTTGCCAAAGGTTCAGTCAGAGGGAGCCTATCAGAAAAGCAGACTCATCATAACCCTCCCCTGCTGCCTCCTTCCTGGGGCACTCTTTACAGTTCCTTCACCACAAACACATGGGTGATATCCACTACACTGCACCAACCTGTGAAGTGAGATGAACTTAGGACTTGATACAAAGACTTTTATCAAATCATTGATTATACATTTACCACACAGTAAATACCATAAGGATCACAGGCTGCAGAACAGATTGCTTAAAAGCACAGAGGTGGTGCTATTGCTTCAGTACCAGCAGTGGTTTTCTTTCTGAATGGTACTCACCAGATTTCTGCAGAAATGGCCCCAGGGATTCATGCTCATCTGCAAGCCGCAGTGACTCTGGTTCTGCTCCTGTCCTTGCTCAGTTTGGCTGCTGGTGGGAAGCTGCTTGTAGTGCCAATGGATGGGAGTCATTGGCTCAGCATGAAGGAAGTGTTGGACAGACTCAGTCAGAAGGGACATGAAGTAGTCGTCATTGCACCAGATACCTCATTACAGATAAAGCCATCAAAGAATTTCATTATGAAAATGTACCCAGTCCCTTTCACACAGCAAGAGATGGAAGAAAATTTACAGGCATTTTCACACATTCCATTTGAAGAAGGATTTGTACTGGAAAGACTTATCAAAGTATATAAAGCTATGAGAAAATTCTCTGTTATATCAATCACTGGCTGTAGACAATTGCTGTTCAACAAGGAGCTTATCAGATATCTTGAGGAAAGCAAGTTTGATGCTCTCTTTACGGACCCTGCAGTGCCCTGTGGACAGGCACTGGCAGAGCATCTCTCACTTCCTTCCATATTTTTTTTACGAGGAGTGCCATGTGGTATAGATTTGAAAGCCACTCAGTGTCCCAGTCCCCCTTCTTATGTCCCCAGAGCATATTCAGAGTACTCAGACCACATGAACTTTCCCCAGCGGGTGAAGAATCTGCTCTTTGACCTCCCAAATTATTTTCTCTGTGGTATTGTCTATCAACCTTTCACAGAAATTATCTCTGAGTTCCTCCAGCGGGATGTGACTGTGTCAGAACTCTTAAGCCACGCTTCCATTTGGCTCATGAGATTTGATTTTGTGTTAGATTATCCAAGACCTTTGATGCCCAACACAATTTTTATTGGAGGCGTACACTGTGGTCACAAGGAGCTACCTCAGGTAGGTGACACTCTGGTTTTAATTCATGCTCTGAAATGCTTCTGTGTTGAACGAAGCTGGAATTTCAAGTTCCTGGTAGGAATGAAGTTCCTGGCTTGGTTGACTTAGGCAAACCCTTGTGAAAGAAATTATTTTTCTCTTACTTTCTTCCTCACTTTCCATTTCCTGTGTAGGCAGCTATACCTGTGCACTTAGAAAGTCTGTTCAGTTGACACCTTTACATTACACCTACATGAAGCCATTTTGTAGAATGTTGTGCAACTTGGTAGCTCCTTTCTCCTACAATGAGTGATGGAAGAGCAGAGAGTAAGGGTGAGGACCTGTGAAAGACTTGCAGTTAGGTATAATCCATATGACTTTGCAAACTGTTGTAGTAGGGTCTGGCATTTACTGGGAAATGCAGGTCAGGCTTCTGTCCTCATGCAGCCTTGCTGCCTCACCACTATCTTCTCTGCCAACAAATTTGTCTACTTCTTCACAAGGGTATTTCCAAAGCTGGAATCAGGAGGAATGTCACAAGCTGTGGACTGTCAGGCTAAGAAGTGCCATCTCTGCATCTCTGTTTACAGGCAGGCCTCAAAAGATTTGATCTTGCTGATGGCTGTGTGAGATCAGTGGGAAAAAAAAAAAAAAAAAAAAAGGAAAAAAAAAAAAAGTCAGTGAGCCTCAGGATCTGCATGTGATCACTTGGCTCAGAAAGCTCCCTACAACAGAGCCTGCCACCACCTGATGAATTCAATTTCTTTGCTAGAACTAGGAGAAATAAATGAAGTGACAGGAAAAGCTTGATCTTCCTTCAGAAAACAACTCCCTTGTGTGAATACTGCTTGGTACCACCAGCCAAACCATCAGTAACATCTCAGGGTTCAGGGAGATCTGAATGTGCAAGGTGAAGCCATCAATGGCTTGCACTGTGGGGATGGGTTCACAGCACCTGAAAAGGTTTCTTGTCCTATTAGACACCAGACACTTGATACTGGAAAGGCCCTCAAGAGTGCATGTGGCCAGAAACTCTCTGGCCAAAACAAGGGCAAGTTTGACATTTCAGCAGGTTGCTCAGGTCCTTTTTGGTAACATCTTCTGAAAGAAAGAGTTTCATTGGAGAAGTCCTTTCCTGATCTTCTTTTCTGCCTTATAGATCCTGAATTCCTGCAGAATTTCCCCACATTCCTCAGACTTTTTTTTAAAATATATATTATTTGAAGGTATTGCTATGGTTTGCAAAGCAGTAGACTCAAAAGATACATTCGTTTGGAAGGTGACATCAATGACTGGAGTGCTTGATTTGCAGATGGACGTAGTCACAGGTCAGAAGTGTATCACATGAATTCCATCAGATGTGTCAATGCGCAGCTTTGCAGCCATTCCATTTGGCTGGGAAAAAAAAGTTATGTTGTTCTACATATCCTATGCCACTAAAGCTCCTCAGATCTTATTGTCAAGAAGTTAAGAGCAAAAGCCTTATCCATTTGTGCTTTGAAGGACTTTGTAGTCCTTCCCTGGTGATTATCATACCACTTTTGCCACACTTGCATGTTCATCAGACTTCTTATTCCAGAAACAATTTTAAACAGCTATTCCACATGTGCTGTGGGGTCACAAGGCTCATAGGAATGAGTGTTCCAAAAGACAGGGGCAAGGGTGAGAGGCAGGCCTTGACCAGGGACAAAGGACCAGACTCCGCAAGGCCGAATGGTGATATGGATGTGACGTATCTTTGCTACTTGCCAAAGGTTCAGTCAGAGGGAGCCTATCAGAAATGCAGAGTCACCATAACTCTTCCCTTTTGCCTCCTTCCTGGGGCACTCTTTACAGTTCCTTCACCACAAACACATGGGTGATATCCACTACACTGCACCAACCTGTGAAGTGAGATGAACTTAGGACTTGATACAAAAACTTTTATCAAATCATTGATTATACATTTACCACACAGTAAATACCATAAGGATCACAGGCTGCAGAACAGATTGCTTAAAAGCACAGAGCTGGTGCTATTGCTTCAGTACCAGCAGTGGTTTTCTTTCTGAATGGTACTCACCAGATTTCTGCAGAAATGGCCCCAGGGATTCATGCTCATCTGCAAGCCGCAGTGACTCTGGTTCTACTCTTGTCCATGCTCAGTTTGGCTGCTGGTGGGAAGCTGCTGGTGGTGCCAGTGGATGGGAGTCATTGGCTCAGCATGAAGGAAGTGTTGGACAGACTCAGTCAGAAGGGACATGAAGTAGTTGTTGTTGCACCGGAAACAACATTACATATAAAGCCATCAAAGAATTTCATTATGAAAGTGTACCCAGTCCCTTTCACACAGCAAGAGATGGAAGAAAATTTACAGGCATTTTTGCAAGTTCCATTTGAAGAAGGATCTTTACTGGAAAGATTTTTTAAAGTATATGAAGGTATGAAAAAACTCTCTGTTGTATCGATCGCTGCCTGTAGACAACTGCTGTACAACAAGGAGCTTATCAGATATCTTGAGGAAAGCAAGTTTGATGCTCTCTTTACGGACCCTGTAGTGCCCTGTGGACAGATCCTAGCAGAGCATCTTTCACTTCCTTCCGTATTTTTTTTACGAGGAGTGCCATGTGGTATAGATTTGAAAGCCACTCAGTGTCCCAGTCCCCTTTCTTATGTCCCCAGGGCATTTACAGAGTACTCAGACCACATGAACTTTCCCCAGCGAGTGAAGAATCTGCTCTTTGAGTTCCTAAATTATTTTCTCTGTGATTTTGCCTTTCAACCATTCGCAGAAATGGCTTCTGAGTTCCTCCATCAGAACATGACTGTGTCAGAACTCTTAAGCCACGCTTCCATTTGGCTCATGAGATTTGATTTTGTGTTAGATTATCCAAGACCTTTGATGCCCAACACAATTTTTATTGGAGGCGTACACTGTGGTCACAAGGAGCTACCTCAGGTAGGTGACACTCTGGTTTTAATTCATGCTCTGAAATGCTTCTGTGTTGAACGAAGCTGGAATTTCAAGTTCCTGGTAGGAATGAAGTTCCTGGCTTGGTTGACTTAGGCAAACCCTTGTGAAAGAAATTATTTTTCTCTTACTTTCTTCCTCACTTTCCATTTCCTGTGTAGGCAGCTATACCTGTGCACTTAGAAAGTCTGTTCAGTTGACACCTTTACATTACACCTACATGAAGCCATTTTGTAGAACGTTGTGCAACTTGGTAGCTCCTTTCTCCTACAATGAGTGATGGAAGAGCAGAGAGTAAGGGTGAGGACCTGTGAAAGACTTGCAGTTAGGTATAATCCATATGACTTTGCAAACTGTTGTAGTAGGGTCTGGCATTTACTGGGAAATGCAGGTCAGGCTTCTGTCCTCACGCAGCCTTGCTGCCTCACCACTATCTTCTCTGCCAACAAATTTGTCTACTTCTTCACAAGGGTATTTCCAAAGCTGGAATCAGGAGGAATGTCACAAGCTGTGGACTGTCAGGCTAAGAAGCGCCATCTCTGTTTACAGGCAGGCCTCAAAAGATTTGATCTTGCTGATGGCTGTGTGAGATCTGAGGGGAAAAAAAAAAAAAAAAAAAAAAAAAAAAGTCAGTGAGCCTCAGGATCTGCATGTGATCACTTGACTCAGCTCCTTACAGCACCTGCCACTACCTGATGAATTAAATTTCATTGCTATAGCTAGGATAAAGAAAAGATGGTGGCAAGGGTATAAGTTAGAGCAGAACAGAGCAGAGCAGAGCGGAAAACACCTTCAAGATAATCAAGCCCAACCTATCACCCAACACCATCTTACCAACTAAACCATGGCACCAAGCACCCCATCCAGTCTCCTCCTAAACACCTCCAGTGATGGTGACTTCACCACCTCCCTGGGCAGCCCATTCCAATGGCAAATCACTCTCTCTTTGAAGAACTTCTTACTAACATCCAGCCTAAACCTCCCCTGGAGCAGCTTGAGACAGTGTCCTCTTGTTCTGGTGCTGGTTGCCTGGGAGAAGAGGTCAACCCCCACCTAGCTACAACCTCCCCTCAAGATGCTTTGATATTCCTGAGAGCACTGTTTACAGTCATCTTTGAAACTCTGAGTTTGTTCTTTCATAGTTGTCTTTAAGTAAAGGTTGACTCTGTGCTTGTGAGCCTTCTCGAAGCATCTACCGGCAAGAAAAAAACATTTTCCTATGGCAGATTATTCTTTTGACAAGTTTTGATTTGTGAAACTTATCCTCTTCCTTTCACTGATCTCAGGGCCAGGGAATCTCATAGTGTGTTTCTGCTTTCTGTATGTTGCCAGTAGACATAAAGCTAGTTTCTGTGATCTAAGTCAAAGCTCTGTGCTGGCATTTGATTCCATGATGTGGTCTACAACAATTGACAGAATCTGCTAGGTCACAGCTATGACATCCTCATTAACTTTTACAATGCATTTAGCCTTGCTTGAGCTGATGACCATTAAAGCAAACCAACTTTTTCAGAACTAATAACCTTTCACTTCCAAGTGATTCTCCACAAGAATCAGTGTTTCTGTTGCATAATGGCAGAAGAATCTTGGTTTTCTCTGGTATGGATGAGAAATTTTTTCTCTATGCCTTGGATCACAGTTGTACCAAGAGTCCTTCTTTTAAGCATTCCCCCAGGATGGAGAAGCCTGCCACAAAGCTCACTGGGTAAAAGTCCAGTATGAGTCAGGCAGTGGAGATGCCCATGCAGGAGCAACATGAAAACCTTCTACCACAGAACAATTTCCTCATGTGAATACTGTTAGGTACCAGTGATCAAAGCATCAGTGACATCTCAGGGTTCAGGGAGATCTGAATGTGCAAGGTGAAGCCATCAATGCCCTGCACTGTGGGGAAGGGTTCACAGCACCTGAAAAGGTTTCTTGTTTTATTAGACACCAGACACTTGATACTAAAAAGGCTCCCAAGAGAGCATGTGGCCAGAAACTCTCTGGCCAAAACAAGGGCAAGTTTGACATTTCAGCAGGTTGCTCAGGTCCTTTTTGGTAACATCTTCTGCAAGAAAGAGTGTCATTTGAGAAGCCCTTTCCTGATCTTCTTTTCTGCCTTATGGATCCTGAACCCCTGCAGAATTTCCTCGTATTCAGATTTTTTAATTTTTTTTTTTTTTTTTATTTGAAGGTATTGCCATGACTCAGGTCACACTGTATCACTGTAAAATGTGTCAGTTCTTAATGTCAAGCAGTGAAGAGCAAGAGCTTATCTGTGCATCTTCTGCAACAGTTTCAAGGGGTTTTTTTTGAGTCCAACTATTCAGGCTGTCACATATCTCACAGGGGCGTATGATCAAAACCCTCATTCATTTGTGCCTTTGCAAAACATTGTAGTATTTCTGTGGTGCTTAATGTACCATTTTTGTCACACATTCATAGATCTATTCACTCTGGAAACAATCTCAAACAGGTCTTCCACCACTGCTATGGGGTCACAAAGCTCACAGAGATAAGTGTTCAAAGAGACAGGTGCAGGGCTGAGGCAGGCCTAGTTCAGGGCAAAGGAGCAGCCTCTGCAAGGCTGAATGGTGATATGGATGTGACATATCTCTGTTACTTATCAAAGGTTCAGCCAGAGGGAGCCTATCAGAAATGCAGTCTCAACACAACCCTCCCCTTTTGCCTCCTTCATGGGGCACTTTTTACAGTTCCTTCACCACGAACACATGGGTGTTTTCTGCTACACTGCACCAACCTAAAAAGGGAGATGAACTTAGGACCTGACATCCAGCAATTTATCATATCATTGATTATACATTTACCACACAGTAAATACCTTAAGGATCACAAGTTAGGCTGTGGCACAGATTGCTTAAAAGCACAGAGCTGGTGCTATTGCTTCAGTACCACCAGTGGTTTTCTTTCTGAGTGGTACTCACCAGATTTCTGCAGAAATGGCCCCAGTGCATAGTGCTCATCTGCAAGTCACAGTGACTCTGGTTCTGCTCCTGTCCATGCTCAGTTTGGCTGCTGGTGGGAAGCTGCTGGTGGTGCCATTGGATGGGAGTCACTGGCTCAGCATGCGGGAAGTGTTGGACAAACTCGGTCAGAAAGGACATGAAATAGTCGTTGTTGCACCTGAAATCAATGTACATATAAAGCCATCAAAGAATCTCATTATGAAAATGTACCCAGTCCCTTTCACACAGGAAGAGCTGGATCACACTTTCAAGAGAACAAGCCAGGAGGTATTTGAAGAAGGACCTTTTCTGGAAAGATTTCTTAAAACATATGAACGAATGAAAACAGTGTCTGCAACTTTACTATCTACTTGTACACACTTGCTGTACAACAAAGAACTTGTCAGGTACCTTAAGGAGAAGAAATTTGATGCTGTCTTTACAGATCCAATACTACCCTGTGGACAGATAGTGGCCGAGTACCTTTCAGTCCCTTCCGTGGTTTTTTTGCAGCAAATACCATGTGGTTTAGATTTTGAAGCCACTCAATGTCCCAATCCCCCTTCTTACATCCCCAGGTTATTTACAGACCTTACAGACCACATGAACTTTCTGCAGAGAGTGAAGAATATGCTCTTTGACTTCGTAAATTATTTTCTCTGTGATTTTGTCTTTGAACCATATTCACAACTGGCTTCTGAGTTCCTCCAGAGGAATGTGACTGTGCTCAGTCTCTTAAGCAAGGCTTCCATTTGGCTTCTAAAGATAGACTTTGTTTTACAATATCCAAGACCATTGATGCCCAACATGGTTTTGATTGGTGGGGTAAACTGTGCTCCCAAGAAGCTGTCTCAGGTGGGTCATACTCTGGTTTTTTTCTGGTTCTTACTGCAATCTTTTAGATACTCTGAGAAGTTGTAGCACAGGTTTCCTAAGAAGGGTCTCTTTCTGTGGGCAACAGGATTGCAGATGCTTTGTACTTTGCAAAGATGTGCCAGTGAGGGCATCCCAGTATCACAGCATAAAACATGGAGCAAGTGCTGTAAGTGAATTTAGCTCTGGGAAACTCCGCACTGCTTATCTGCCTCTGCTTAGAGCCAGCTGTAACATCAGAGCATGTTGTTAAGGGCTTTTGATGTAGTGCAAAGCAGCTTGTCATGAGAAGACCTTCACTCATCCTGTGATCCACCTTGACACTGCAGATTTCCTCTATGCTCTTTTTTTTTTTTTTTTTTAATTTAAAGAAGGATTCTGTCTGTTTTATCACAGAGTCATACTCACCTTTTTGTCCACAAGGACCCTAGGTCATTTTCTGCAGCACTGCTGTTTGGATTGCACCCTGTCATGTGGCATGGGGTTTCCCCACCCCAGTGGCATAACTTCGCTTTTGCCTTTGCTGACTTTAGTGAGGCTCCTGTTGGCATATTTCTTCAGCTTGTGGCATTCTTCTCGCATATCGCAGGCCAGTGATGCTCTGCATTCAAAGTATCAAGGGCCATCATAAAAATAAGTTATAATTTAGGTTACTTTGTCCTTATAAAATAAAAGTTGGGTTTATTTCAGGGTGTTTTTGTTTTTCTTCGTGTGTATTGAAATATATTCTGTGGTTAGCAGAGTACCATCATTTTTACAAATTACTCTTCCTGTGAAGCAAGTTTTTCAGATATTGACTTTGCAAAACAGTGAAGTAGGGCTTATTTTTCAGGAAAAGTTGAATCTGACACAGTAAAAATGCAATATCTTGATGAAGATTCAAAATTGGTCCACAATCTAGAAAAGCAGAGGTGGAATAACCTATATAGCTAAACCTGGGAAAACAACTATGACAGAGGATCCATGACAGATGTCTATAAATCTAGAGAAGTGTAGCAAAGGTGAAAGGGCAGATAAGTGACTTCTCCCAGAACCTGACCTGTGACTAACACTGAAAAAAAGCAGCAGTAAACTTAAAGCAAACAAAAGAGAGTATTTATTCACACCACACACCCCAGATTTGCATTTTGTAGACAAAACCTGTGAACCTCAAAAGGATTTGAATGGTTAATAAGTGTTGTGAAGAGGTTATTAAATTTATGAATATGAAATATGAATTATGAAAATATGAAATTTTATTATCAAATTATTAATAACCGATGAATCAACAACTTATATACATGTTCTAGTGCACGTTCGTGAAATACATTCCATAAATGGCTTAGTATTATGATCAGAACTTAATTAAACTATCTACAGACTGTCTCTGTGTTTTATATAACCAGGGGTGCAGTTCCGCCGCTTGACCACTGGATGGCGACTCGGCGGAACGCGGGCGGCTTTTGGCTAATATGAAACACGATATTGCAATCTTTGTGCGCGTCAGCGATGACTCTGCCACACGCGGATACTTTGAACTGAGTGCTAGTGGGTGGAAAGCACGTAGAAGATATTCCGTAGCTGATGTTTGTAACAAGGTGGGGGTCCGGCTGGCTGCTGCCGCTGGACTGGTTCCTGATCGCGTTCGGTCCGTGGGGGCGGCCCTGGGAGTCGGCTCGCACCGCAGGGCGAGGCGACGATTGCCGATAGGCGGGCTCAGAGGTTCCCGGTCGGACAACAGCTATGGCGTCAGCCTCGTGGCAAACGGCCTTAGGGAGGGTAGTGCGGCTTCTCGTTCCTGGGCTTAAAGGAACAGCGCGACGCTTGAGATAGTCCCTTCTCCCCGACAACTGGGCAGATCTTACCCTCGGGGCTGATCCAGTCCTCCGGTAGCACGATGGGCTCCCCTGGAGATATGACCGGCTAATAGCGACGCTGGCTTCTCGGGCTCAGCGAAGGTCCTCCTCTGGGCTGATCCTCACGATCAAAGTGCTTCTCACGATGCAGAGGCTTCAGTATGCGTGCATGTGTGACAGAAGCTAAAAACAAGCTCAAAGGCAGAGACGGTGGCTCGATAGCTGCTCTCCTGAGCAAGTCCAGAGGCAAAGTGAAGAGGAGGCAACTCGTATTACCAACAGGGGTAATATTTATAGATTCCTCGAGGCTGGGTTTGACCAATGGGCACTCTGATAGACAACTGGCTTCAGCCTATAGAAAGGATGAAGCTGGAATTATGCCCATACTTGGTAGTGGTCCTCCTCCTAAAGGAGGGGAGACCTATCCACATGCTGGGGGCCAAATCTGGGATCTGGGCAGAATATGCCTTCACCACAATAAGAAAGACATTCTAACTGCAAGGCTTCCTAGGCTTACAAAATATGTGGTTCTTACCTCATTTAGTGAAGGAATTTGAAGGTGGGTAGGACTGAGGGAGCTGGGGTTGTTTAGCCTGGAGAAGAGGAGGCTCAGGGGAGACCTTATTGCTCTCTACATATACCTGAAAGGGAGGTTGCAGCCAGGAGGGAGTTGGTCTCTTCTCCCAGGCACCCAGTGACAGAACAAGAGGACACAGTCTCAAGCTGCACCAGGGCAGGTTCGGGCTGGATGTTACGAGGAAATTCTTCCCAGAAAGAGAGATTGGCCATTGGAATGGGCTGCCCAGGGAGATGGTGGAGTCACAATCCCTGGAAGTGTTTTTAAAAAGCCTGGATGAGGCACTCAGTGCCATGGTTTAGTTGATTAGATGGTGTTGGGTGCTAGGTTGGGCTTGGTGATCTCAGAGGTCTTTTCCAACCTATTTAATTCTGCGATTCTGTGATAAGGGCTGCTACGGGAAAAGGGGGAAGCATGGCTTCCCCTGATGAGGGCTATTTGCTGTACCCTTTCCAAACAGTTGGCTCCCAGCTCTGTACTTTACTTTCTCCTGATAGATGATCTCGTTTCACCCTTGCCATTGGAACACTCTGAACTTGTGGACTTCAGTCTCTGGATTCACACACACGTGACAGGCTGCTTGCACGTTGCTCAAAAGGCACTGAGGCAGCTTTAAAACTCTTACAAAGTTGCCTTCAGCCTTTAAGGGTTTAGTTTGTGGCTTTAACCTCTTTCATGTTGCTTGCTAGCTTCACAAGCTAGCACAGGGCCACAATATGGCTGCAACTCCAGGTTAACTACCTGAATGTGCACTGCCACCTGAGGGCATACATAATGCTGCATCACCTCCTTCCCTGAGGTCTTTTCCTCTCTATCACTGAAAGATGAAAATGCACACCTGGGTACTGCAGCTACTTCTCTGCTTGGCTTGTTAGGACACCTTCTCTTCACCTCTTTTAGCTTTAGGTCTTTTGAAATTGCCTCTTGGTCAGCTAGAAGGAACATTTTGACTAAAGAGGCTGCAGAATGCGACTGGTTTGATGTCAAACTCCTTCCTCTTTAATGCAGTTTCCTTAGTTGTTGAGTCCTTCTTGCTGGCTCATGAGAATCTCTTACCATGACACACAGAGAACCTCCTATGCAAGTAAGCTTTTGAGGACACACTTCATATGAGGCCTTTGATGTGCAGCATCAAAGGCAGCACTGATGTGAAGCATTAATATTTTCCAAGTCTTTTATAAATGAAAGATGATTTGGACTGACAGGAGGAGGTTCTTGTTTGGAAAATTAATGATCTGTTAATTGGCCCTTTTGAGCAGATCACTTATTGAAGGATCCATCCATGCACCTCCAGTATAAAGTGGTGGGTGCTTCCCACTTTAACTGATTCTTCAATTTCTTGTCAGCTAAATTACCTGAACTTTAACACTTCTTAATCCATTTTTGCTGATGATACATTTACCACAAAAGTGTACAAAAGTATACATACTTGTAAGGATCATCCAGAGAAAGCACAGCACAGATTGCCTAAAAACATGGAACTAGGCATATTCTTTTTGAGCAGCACTCACCAGATTTCTGCAGACGTGGCCCCAGTGCACAGTGCTCATCTGCAAGTCACAGTGACTGTGGTTCCGCTCCTGTTCATGCTCAGTTTGGCTGCTGGTGGGAAGCTGCTGGTGGTGCCAGTGGATGGGAGTCATTGGCTCAGCACACAAAAAATCATGGACAGTCTTACGCAGAAGGGATGTGAAACAGTTATTGTTGTGCCTGAAATCAACGTACATATAAAACCATCTGAGAACTTTGTTATGAAAATGGATCTAACACCTTTCACACAGGAAGAGGTGGATGGAAGTATCAAATCTTTTCATCAAGGAGCATGTGAAGAAGGTTCTTTTCTGGAAACATTGCTTAACATATAGCAGGTCTGAAATGCATCTCTGTCACTTCTCTCTACCTGTGAGACTTCCTATACAACAAGGAGTTTGTCAGATATCTTGAGGAGAGAAAATTTGATGCTGTCTTTACAGACCCTGTAGTGCCCTGTGGGCAGATACTAGCAGAGCATCTTTCACTTCCTTCTGTGGTATTTTATGGGTAATGCCCCATGGTTTCCATTTTGAAGCTACTCAATGTCTCAGTTCCCCTTCTGATGTCCCATGGTACTCACAGTCCATACAGTCTGCAAGAACTTTCTCCAATGTGTAAAGAACATAACCCTTGTAACCCCAAATTATTTTCTCTGTGATTTTGTCTATCAATCAATCAGAAGCCAACTGGCTTCTGATATCCTACAATGAGATGTGAGTGTGCCTGGTCTCTTAAGCCAGACTTTGATTAGGCTCATGAGGTTTGATTTTGTGTTAGATTATCCTTTGATGCCCAACATCTTGCAAATGGAGCAGTAAACTGTGCTCACCTCAGGTGGTTCACGCTCTGTTTAGAATTTATGCTCTGATAGATTTAGATTTATGCTCTGTGTGCACAAAGGGGTTCCTGTTTGGGACATCTTACTCCAGAAACAACCTTAAACAGTTTATGGACATGTGCTGTGGAGCCACAAGGCTCATAGGAATGAGTGCTCCAAGAGATAGGTGCAGGACTGAGAAGCAGGGTTTGACCAGGGGTAAAGGAGCAGCCTCTGCGAGGCTGAATAGTGATATGGATGTGACATATCTCTGCTGCTTGCCAAAGGTTCAGCCAGAGGGAGCCTATCAGAATTGTAGTCTCACCCCAAACCACTCTGCCACCTTCCTGTGGCATTTACGATTCTTCTCATAGAAACAGATGGCAATTACCAAGATCATTCACTATGCAGCATCAAGCTGTGAAGTGAGATGAACTTAGAACTTGATATGAAGACTTTTATCAAATCATTGATTTGGGGACTTGAGCATCTCCCCTAGGAAGACAGACTCAGATCCCTGGAGCTGTTTAGTCCTGAGAAGAGAAGACTGGGAGGGGATCTCATCAATGTGTGTAAATATCTGAAGGGTGGGTATCAGGTGGAGGGGGCCAAACTCTGTTCAGTGGTGCACAGTAATAAGACAAGAAAGAACAGGTTCAAGATTGAACATAAAAGATCTCACCTCAGCATGAGGAGAAACTTCTGTACAGTGAGGGTGACGGAGCACTGGGCCAGGCTGCCCAGGGAGGTTGTGGAGTCTCCTTCTCTGCAGACTTTCAAAACCTACCTGGATGCATTCTCGTGCCAACTACCCTGTGTGATCCTGCTTTGGCAGGGGTGGGACTCAATGATCTCTGGAGCTCCCTTACAGCCTTTACCAGAGAGTGAATACCTTAAGGACAAAAGAAGTTTTATTTAAGAGGTCCTTTACTGGTCTTCTGTTCTGCCTTATGGATCCTGAATCCCTGCAGAATTTCCTCACATTCCTCAGACTTTCTTTTTTTCTTTCAAAGTTTTCCCACGGTTTGAAATGTAGTAGACATAAAAGACATTAGTTTGGAAGTGCCATCAATACCTAGAGTGCTTGATTTGCAGACGGACATAGAATTCATAGGATACACTGCTAACCTGTGACTATCAGATGTGTCAATGCACAGCTTTTCAGCCGTTCCATTTGTCTGAAAAAAAGAGTTATGTCATTTTACATATCCTAGGCCACTAGTGCTCCACAGTGGAAGCATCGGTGTTGCTATGCCCCTGTAAAATAAATATCAGATCTTATTGCCAAGAAGTTAAGAGCAAAATCCTCATTCTTTTTTTGCTTTGCAAGACTTTGTAGTACTTCTGTGGTGCTTTACACATAATTTTTGTCATACTTTCATCTTCTTCAGCCTTCTTAGTCCAGAAACAAATTCAAACAGCTCTTCCACATCTGCTATGGGGCTACAAGGCTCTTAAAGATGAGTGCTCCAAGAGACAGGTGCAGGGGTGAGAAGCAGGCTTTGTCCACGGGCAAAGCAGCAGCCACTGCTAGGCTGAATGATGGAATGGATATGGCCTTTCTCTGCTACTTGCCAAAGATTCAGCCTGAACAAGCCTATAAGAAAAGCAGTCTTACCCCAACCCTCATTCCTGGGGCACAATTTACAGTTCATCTAACAAACACATCAATGTTACCGACCACACAGCACCAACCTGTGAAGTGGTGGGTTGAAATTACCACCTAAAATAAACTGCTAGACCAGCTCAGTTGGAACCAAATGAAGCTTTACTTACAAGCAAAACTAAAATCTAGAAATATGAAATGAATATGTACAAAATATACAATATTTATATGCATTTACAATTTATATCCAACACAAGAACCCCACTAGACAAAGCCAGGGGACTACCAATAGCTTCCCCTTGTCAGCCCCCATGTACAAGGGAAAAGAGAAAGAGAAAAGCATAAAGTATATTGCTAGTACTTAGTCACAACAAGAAATGCAGCCAAAGTCAGCAACAGCCAAGCAAAAGGACCAGCTAGTATCTGCTACAGCAAAAGAACAGAGAAAGAGAGAAAGTGAGCTCATACAACTAACTTTATGTTAGTTATCAGACCAATGGGATTATTAAGACCTTATCATTATTTTTCTTTTGCATACAACAGTATTTTTTTTACATTCTACCACTTTCTACACAATCTGTGGAAAATTTCCTAAGCATTAGACTAAAACTAAACCACAGAGATGAACCTAGAACTTGATACAAAGACTTTTATCATATCATTGATTATACATTTACCACACAGTAAATACTTGAAGGATCAAAAGTTAGGCTGTGGCACAGATTGCTTAAAAGCACAGAGCTGGTGCTATTGCTTCAGTACCAGCAGTGGTTTTCTTTCTGAGTGGTACTCACCAGATTTCTGCAGAAATGGCCCCAGTGCATAGTGCTCATCTGCAAGTCACAGTGACTCTGGTTCTGCTCCTGTCCATGCTCAGTTTGGCTGCTGGTGGGAAGCTGTTGGTGGTGCCATTGGATGGGAGTCACTGGCTCAGCATGAGGGAAGTGTTGGACAGACTCAGTCAGAAGGGACATGAAGTAGTCGTCGTTGCACCTGAAATCAGTTTATATATAAAGCCATCAAAGAATCTCATTATGAAAATGTACCCAGTCCCTTTCACACAGGAAGAGCTGGATTACACTTACTGGAAAACGAGTCAGGAAGCCTTTGACAATGGACCTTTTCTGGAAAGATTTCTTAAAATATATGAACAGGTGAAAAATACTTCTGCCATGTTACTGTCTACCTGTACTTACTTGCTGTACAACAAAGAACTTGTCAGAGACCTTAAGGAGAGCAAGTTTGATGCTGTCTTTACAGACCCACTACTACCCTGTGGACAAATAGTGGCCGAGTACCTTTCAGTCCCCTCCGTGGTTTTTTTGCAGCAAATGCCATGTGGTTTAGATTTTGAAGCCACTCAATGTCCCAATCCCTCTTCTTACATCCCCAGGGTATTTACAGACCTTACAGACCACATGAACTTTTTCCAGCGGGTGAAGAATGTGCTCTTTGGCCTCCCAAATTATTTTCTCTGTGATATTGTCTTTGAACCATATTCACAACTGGCTTCTGAGTTCCTCCAGAGGAATGTGACTGTGCTCAGTCTCTTAAGCAAGGCTTCCATTTGGCTTCTAAAGATAGACTTTGTTTTACAATATCCAAGACCATTGATGCCCAACATGGTTTTGATTGGTGGGGTAAACTGTGCTCCCAAGAAGCTATCTCAGGTGGGTCATACTCTGGTTTTTTTCTGGTTGTTATTGTAGTCTTTTAGACACTCTGAAAAGTTGTAGCACAGGTTTCCTAAGAAGGGTCTCTTTCTGTGGGCAACAGGATTGCAGATGCTTTGTACTTTGCAAAGACGTGCAAGTGAGGGCATCCCAGTATCACAGCATAAAACATGGAACAAGTGCTGTAAGTGAATTTAGATCTGGGAAACTGCACTGCTTATCTGTCACTGCTTAGAGCCAGCTGTAACATCAGAGCATGTTGTTAATGGCTTTTGATGTGGTGCAAAGCAGCTTTTCATAAAGACACCTTCGCTCATAGAATGGTCCAGGCTTGGAATCGCCCTGCAAACGTCATCATGTCCAACCTCCCCACATACAGCAGTGTTGTCCTCATTTAGACCAGGTTGATCAGAGCCATGAGAAGCCCCATCTCATCCTGTGGTCCACCCTGACGCTGCTGATTTCCTCTGTGCTCCTACCTTTACTCTTTAATGAAGGATTCTTTCCATGTTGACTTATTCCAGACTGGATAGGTCATTTGCAGGTGTCTCAGCCAATCTCCTTGTTAAAGTGGGTTCAGTTAATTCAGGCTGTGCCATCCTAGGTCCTGTCAAATTTGAATACCTCCTGTAAGCCTTACAGTGAAAACATTTTTTATAGCCACTTTGAATTTTCCAGTTTTGCAGCTTCTGTCTGTTCCCTCTTGTCCTGCCACTGTCCATCTCATGGAAAAGTAGAACTTTGTCTTCCTTATCCTCTATTAAGGTCATTAATGAAGTCAATAAGATGTCCTGGTTAGCCTTTTCTTCTGAATCCTGAGCAAACTCATCTTTCTCCCTTTCTCTTGTTCTATGTCCTGGTTCCCAGTTCCCAATCGTCCCCTTGACTATTGCTGGACTTGCTCACATACTTCAATATCTGTCCCGTGCTGAAAAGCCCAAAACTGGGCACATGTTTTCGGGTGTCTCCCAAGTGGGGAAAGGCGGGGCGGGGTTGGACTCGATCTCTGGAGGCTCCTTCCAACCTCTGACGTTCTGTGACTCTCTGAGAAGTCTCACCTCTCCCTCTGCTGGCTGCACTCGGTTTCTTGTGCAGCCCAGGGTGCTGTTACCTACCTGGCTGCAAGGACCCTGGGTCATTTTCTGCAGCGTTGCTGTTTATCCAGATGGATTGCAGCCTGTTGTGTGACATGAGGCTACCCCACCCCAGTGGAGTGGCATAACTCTGCTTTTGCCTTTGCTGACTCTAGTGAGGCTCCTGTTGGCCCATTTCTTCGGCTTGTGGCATTCTTTTGGAATATTGCAGGTCAGTCATGCTCCTTACTCAAAGCATCGACTGCTATCAGAGAAACAAATTATAATTTAGGTTACTTTGTTCTAGATACTGACACTGCAAAAGTGTGAAGTAGGCCTTATTTTTCAGGAAAAGATGAATCTAACACAGCAAAAATCCAGTATTTTGATGAAGATTCAAAACTGGTCCACAATCTAGAAAAGCAAAGGTAGAGTAAAAGATATAGTGAACCTGTGAAAAGAACTATAGCAGAGGATCTGAGACAGAGATCTGCAGAATCTCGAGAAGAGTAGCAAAGGTGAAAGGGCAGCTGGTAAGTGGCTTCTCCCAGTGCCTGACCTGTAACTAACACTGAAAAGAGGCAGAAGTAAGCTTAAAGCAAATAAAAGAGTATTTATTCACACCTTGCAACAAACACAAACAAAACAAAACCCCCAAACCAACAAAACAAAACAATACAATTATGCCTCCCAAGAGCAGCAGGTTTGATGGGATTTTTAGACAACACCTGTGAACCTCAGAAGGATTTGAACGGTTAATAAGAGAGACATTCTGACTGCAAGGCATCCTAGGCTTACAAAAGAGGGAAGCATGGCTTCCCCTGACGAGGGCTATTTGCTGTACCCTTTCCAAACAGTTGGCTCCCAGCACTGTACTTTACTTTCTCCTGATAGATGATCTCGTTTCACCCTTGCCATTGGAACACTCTGAACTTGTGGACTTCAGTCTCTGGATTCACACACACGTGACAGGCTGCTTGCACGTTGCTCAAAAGGCACTGAGGCAGCTTTAAAACTCTTACAAAGTTGCCTTCAGCCTTTAAGGGTTTAGTTTGTGGCTTTAACCTCTTTCATGTTGCTTGCTAGCTTCACAAGCTAGCACAGGGCCACAATATGGCTGCAACTCCAGGTTAACTACCTGAATGTGCACTGCCACCTTAGGGCATACACAATGCTGCATCTCCTCCTTCCCTGAGGTCTTTTCCTCTCTATCACTGAAAGATGAAAATGCACACCTGGGTACTGCAGCTACCTCTCTGCTTGGCTTGTTAGGACACCTTCTCTTCACCTCTTTTAGCTTTAGGTCTTTTGAAATTGCCTCTTGGTCAGCTAGAAGGAACATTTTGACTAAAGAGGCTGCAGAATGTGACTGGTTTGATGTCTGAAACTCCTTCCTCTTTAATGCAGTTTCCTTAGTTGTTGAGTCCTTCTTGCTGGCTCATGAAAATCTCTTACCATGACACACAGAGAACCTCCTATCCAAGTAAGCTTTTGAGGACACACTTCTTATGAGCCCATTGATGTGCTTATAATACCCAGGCAGCTAGAGCAAAGGTAGGCACTTCATGAAGCAGATCTTCCATCACTCCTACCTTCTCCAAGACGACTCTATTCTAGGCTGCTGCTGCTCTTCAGAATCACAGAATTAACCAGGTTGGAAAAGACCTTTTTGATCATTAAGTCCAACCTATCACCTAGCACCTTCTAATCAACTAAACCATGGCACTAAGTTCCTCACCCAGTCTTATATTAAACACTTCCAGGGACAAGCAGCTATCCTCCAAACATTCCAAGAACCATCTAGACTGATTCCTCTCTGAGCTCTCCCCAGAGAGATGTGTTTGGTTGGGGGTCTAACACAGTCTCTCTTCTCCAGCCAGCAATTGCTCTTGGTCAGCTTGCAAACTTTTAGAATCATTTTCCATGACATACGTCTTAATGGCACATGAGATCTGCTTGGCCAGGTACTTCTTTTAGGCACAAAGTGCATAAACATGCTTCTCTATCTTTAAAGTTTTCATGTGCCTTTGCACATGAAAAGTATTAAAGGATATTGTTTATAGGCATCTATTTCATTCACTCATCTGCCCACTGGGTTTCCATTGCACCATTGGCTGCAGCTTCAACTCAGGTTCTCATGAATAATTTAAATCCCATCCAGATCCACCTGATCTGGATACCTAAACAAGTACCTGGAGGGGGACTGTCTTCCACATCAGATCATGACAGCCATGCTGTTACACACATAAAGGCTAAAATCTCGAGAGGTAAAAAGGTTTTCCCCACAGCCTCAGCCCATTTTGTCAAACTGCCCTTTGTGGCCCTGATTATCCTAGTTACTGACACCCAGCAGGCATTGACCTGGCCATCACTGTTACTATCGAGCAAGTGTTACAGGGCACAGATCCTCCAACATGCTGGCATTTTGCTTAAAAAGTCCTGTCCTAAAGCATGCGGAAGCAGCAAGTTGTACCTTCTTCTGGTAAGCACAGGACAAAGGTATGAACTTCTCATTGGTTCATACTGCAGCCAAGCCTTACTGAATTCCTTTGAGAATTGGCTGTTCTTCAGAACATTCAAAAACATTTGCCCCATACCTTCTGAAGTCTTATGGGCCCACTTCAGCAAGAACCATGCATTCTGCTGCATTATTACTTTGAAAAAGGCATTGGAGCTTGAGCCACTTACCTATGAACTCCTGTGACCCTTCTTGCCTATCTAACAAAGGGATTTGGTCAATATGTTACCCAAACACTGGTGACACCACTCTGTAGTGTGCCAGCTTCTGCTTATCTTGCAGAACATCCTGTATGAACCTTTCTGAGCAAAGGTATAAGAGAGAAATTGGAAGCTTAGGTCTTTCACAACAAGAGTGCATGATGCCTCATATATTATAAGCTCTCTGGAGAAGCTCAGTGGCCATAAAAGTTGATTTATGACTTGAATCTGGCACAGGACAGACAAGTGCACAGTGACTGATCTGAAGCCCCCAATCCAGAAAAACCCCTCTAGAAGCAACTGCTACCTCTGCTAATCACAGCTCTGATAATTGCTCCGAACCTTTTCAGATAACTGCCTTGGTCCTTTGATAGCACTCTTATCAATTCACTTATCACTGTTGATAAACTTTGAACTCCAACAACATGTCTCAGTAAACTTTTTGTGGAGGTAAAGATTAAAGACCATCAAGTTATAAATGAGGTACAACTGGGGTTGTTTTAAACTCCATATACTGCTTGGGAGAAGCAAGAAGGAGCAGTCCATTTCTGTTCCTGCCAGCAGTCCCATGAGAGTGATGCGGAGGTACTGGATACATGCTGGGCTCGCTCTTCTTCTTTCTTTCTGGAGTTTGGCACAAGGTGGGAAGCTCTTGGTCGTGCCTCAGGATGGAAGTCACTGGCTCAGCATGCGTATGGTTCTGGAGAAACTCTGGGAAAGGGGGCATGAAATCGTTGCAGTGGTTCCTGAGGCCACTTTGCTCATGAAAAGCTCAGAAAATTTCACCATCAAAACATACTCCGTGCCTTACACGCAGGAGTTTCTGGATAGATTCTACCATTCCATTGGTGAAAACAGTTTTGCTAACCCTCCCCTTCTAGAAAAGATTTCATTTTTTTTCAACAACATGTCAGAAGTGACTGAGATGTACTCCTCTACTTGTCGGCACCTCTTATACAATGAAGAGCTAATGAAGTACCTGCGGGACAGCAAATTTGATGCCATTATGTCAGATCCTGTGTTGCCTTGTGGACCGATTATTGCCGAACATCTCTCTCTCCCGTCAGTGTACTTCATGCGCGGTCTACCGTGTTCCTTAGACTACAAAGCTACCCAGTGTCCCAGTCCTTTTTCTTACGTGCCCAGGACTTTCATGTCCAGTTCAGATCACATGACATTTATGGAGCGTGTGAAGAACCTCCTGATTGGGTCTTCAGAGCATTTGCTTTGCCATCTGTTTTACTTACAACACGAAAACTTAGCTTCTGAGTTTCTTCACAGGGAAGTAACGGCACTAGAACTCTTTAGCAAAGCATCAGTTTGGCTGATGAGATACGACTTTGTTTTTGAGTACCCGCGCCCAATAATGCCAAATATGGTCTACATTGGAGGCATCAATTGTGAGCAGAAGCAGCCTTTATCACAGGTTTGCCATTGTTTATGTTGGGGGTGTTAGAGTATTTATTACCAGCTATTTAAGATTTGCTTTTTAAAGTGCTTCCTATAGTAGTACTTGTGCTGGAGCTAATATGTCATCAAATACCAGGACTGACTCACTTGGAATTATGAATTTCAGGCTCTGATAGATGATCAGTAGACTTCCACTGCAATCAGCTCAAGGGTTTCTTACTGGGACACCTTAAGTGAAGTCATCTAAGCTGTGTAGGTGCCTATGTATAGCTTAGCTTTTTGTAAGCATAACAGTATAATATCAGACTATCATGGCCTGCGATGGTCTATCTAGATAAACAACAAAATACTTCTGCATCATTGGATTTAATCTTCCTAATGGTTGTGGGATACTGGTTAACTGCAGGATGAAAATGGAAATGTGGAACTAACTCTGTGTATACCCAGGCACTTAGACTGTGCCACAGTGTTTGATAATGTGCATGAATATCCCCAAAGCAGGGGTACGCAAGGAAAGGGAGTTCTTTTGTCTCTGAATTTGTTTAAGAAGCACAGTAAGATAGAATATAGATAGCTTTCAGGATTGTAGCTATTAACTCTCCCTCCTTAGCTTGTGTAAATCTCTCTAATGTGCTGTGCAAACAGGTTTTCATACCATAGTACTGTTGCAACAACCCAGGTTATTGCTGGGCTTGCATCACATTTACTACTGTAGGCTCAGTGCTTTCACATGGATAACTGCTACCACATTGAAACAAAATCTGAAGGTAAACATTATCAACTCAGTATGTATCAGATTACTGTCAATCATTGCTTCCTCTTTAGACTCTAAGACCACAAAGTAATCCAAAGATCAGATTTTTTTTTCAAGTTTTTTGTCCAATCAGCTGGGCAGACTCAGGGCAGGGAGTTCATCATTAACTGGATGTCAACAAGACAGTGATTGCTGGGTCAGGTATTACCTCTCATTCATGACTCCTGTTCAGCCTTTCAGTGTGAGACACACTCTCATTTATTTTTTGACACATCTCCCTTGAGGATTTCACCCTCTCAGTGAGGACAAAGTTCTTCACTGAGAGAGTCATTTGCCATTGGAATGGGCTGCCTGGGGAGGTGGTGGAGTCACCATCCCTGGAGGTGTTCAAGAGGGGATTGGACGTGGCACTTGGTGCCATGGTTTAGTCATGAGGTCTGCGGTGACAGGTTGGACTTGATGATCTTTGAGGTCTCTTCCAACCTTGGTGATTCTGCGGTAGAATTACAGAATGGTTTCAGTTGGCAAAGACCTCTAAGATCATTAAGTCCAACCATCAACCTAAGACCACCATGGCCATTAAACCATGTCCCATAGTGCCGTGTACACACATTTCTTGAACACAACCAGGAATAGTGACTCCACAACCTCCCTGGGCAGCATATTTCAACACCTGAGCAGTCTTTCTGTAAAAAAGTTTTTCCTAATATCCAGTCTAAACCTCCCCTGGTGTAATATGAGGCCATAACCTCTTGTCCTATCACCTGATAGCAGGGAGACCGACCCCCACCTCAATACAATGCAGGTGTTCAACTTTACCTTGCAGTGCCTAGGTGCTTAAAACCTTTGCTGTGTGCACAGGCGATAAACCCAACCTTTATACACAGTTAGAACTTGTCCACAGTTCTGCTCACAAACAGAGTCTGTTAACAATTAAATGCTTACCTTAGTTAAAGTGCAAAGTACCCCATGACGAGTGAATCATCCCCTGCAGTATTTTTGCAGTTGTTCCAAACTTTGCTGACAGAACAAGGGAAATGGCTTCTTCAAATCCAGGATTTAATTCTCTTACCTCCTGGGTTGTGTTTGTCTTGCTCCTGTGGACGTTTTCAGAATGTGGAAAGCTTTTGGTTGTACCTATCGATGGCAGTCACTGGCTCAGCATGCGCCCGGTGGTGGAACGGCTCAGACAGAGGGGACACGAAATCGTGGTTCTTGCGCCAGAGATAAATTTGCGGATAGAGCCATCAGTGCATTATACGATGAAAACATACTCTGTGTCTTACACCAGGGACTATGTGGAGGCAGAATTTAAAAAGCTGGGCTATAGGAGTTTCACACCTCAACCCTTCTTGGAAAAAATCTCCAAAATGGCAAATATTACAGCCATGTTCTTCGATTCCTGCAAATGTCTTCTCTAACAAAGAGCTAATCAAATACCTTGAAGAAAGCAAATTTGATGCTGTCTTTATGGATCCTTTTTTCCCGTGTGGACAGATAGTGGCTGAACATCTCTCCCTTCCTTCTGTGTACCTCATACGGGGACTACCATGTGGCCTAGACATCCAGGCGACCCTCTGTCCAAATCCCCCTTCTTACATTCCAAGATTCTTCACTCTCTACACAGACCGCATGGCATTCCTCCAGCGTGTGGGCAATCTCATAGCTAGCCTGAGCAGTTCCCTGGCTTGCAGCTTTCTTTATTCACCCTACAATCATTTGATTAAAGAATTCCTCCAGCAAGAGGCAACAGTGCTCGAGCTGTTCAGCCACGCATCTATTTGGCTCATGAAATATGACTTTGTGTTTGAGTACCCCAGGCCCCTAATGCCTAATATGGTCTTGATCGGAGGCATAAGCTGCTCTCAGGAAAAAGTGTTATCACAGGTTAGTTACTTTTCTCCCCAGTTCAGCTATGGCTGCACTGTTTGCTTTCACCACGAGGTGGAGCTCTTGGCAGTAACAAACAGTAACAGGAGGACGAGCTAAGAAAGCGCTTTGCCTGTTTGCATCCCGTATGCGTTGAGGGGTTTCCCATTTATAGAATACCTCTAGTTTCCCAGACAAGCATCTATACCAAGGTAGGCTTTTCCAGTTTCTATTCTTCTCTCTCCCCCACCTCGGCCCCCCTTCCCTGTTTGCAGTAACTGGTTTTTTGGTTTGGGTTTTTTGGTTGGTTTTTCACAGTTGTTTGCAAGACTTGATGCTAGCTAAGATAATGCAGCAGGCCAAATCATCCTAGGTTTCTACCCTTGAGCGAAGAACTTTTCCTGCAGGAATTTCAGACAGTGGCAGACATGAATGAAACCCCAAGCACCCAGTGAAGCAGCAAGAAATGTGCCTCCTTTGTGTAAAACACTCTGTCCCAGATCTGTACTGCAGTAATAGTTTGCTTGGACTATGCCAAACTTCCCAAATATGGGTTATCTGTCACTTTCTACTAAGAAATACTCCAAATTCTCAGTGCTTCCTCTTGTTCTTCCATGAGGGTCCACAAGGCCTTCCATGAAGTGTAGCACCTACTGACACAAGCAGCTGCTGGTTAAAAAGCGCCTATTCTCAAGGAAGGGCTGAAAACAGCTTCATAATGGTAAAGGCATTTCTGAGCAGAATGCCAGACCTTTGCCCACAAACACATTTAAAGTATAGAGTAAAACTGATGTGATTTGTCCCATGGAAAGTACATAGGGCTAAACATGCCCTGAAATAGCTGTATCTGCTCACTGCATCAGGAACTGCTAAAGAATTTTGTAACAAAAGCACATTTGTAGCTTGGAGAAGATTTCACAGTCCCCAGATGTAAGTTTATACAGAACAGGACCCTGGGTTCCCAAGTCTTAATGGAGAGCATGTCATCAGAGAAGACTTGTATGACAGAACCAAGCCCAGAAATCAGAGTTATGTTTCACCTTGTTTGCTCCCAGGAGAGTCTCAGAGTGCAGCTATCAGAAAAACCTCTGATGGCTCCTTCTGTTTGGGATCCAGTCCAAGCAAAGGGCCACAGAACTCTGGTCAGCCACAAAAATATATAACAGAGCATAAAAAAGAGGGTCAGTCCCAGTTATCCACTCAGATCCTAGAGATAACATTTCAACTGCCAGTCTGAGGGGAGCAGTTTGTTTTATTCCACTCGTTTAACTCTGATGCCCACAGGAGTGCCCTCCAGTTTTGTCTTTCCTTCCCTGGCTTTACCAAATATTTTTTCTATTTCTACAGGAGGCTTGCTCCAGCCTTCACCTTATTTTATGCTTCATCAGAATCCTTTTCTTCTTGGATTCCAGTGGCAGATGTCCTAGTCCCTCTTTTATTTAAATCAAACAACACAGATTTTAAAAAGTGGCAGGGCTTCAATATGATCATATCGATATGCTATTATCATATCAATACTCAAAGCAGACCCAGTAAATGCAGACATCAGAAATCTGAGCTATCTGCTGTCAGAACACTTTTCAAAATCTTAATTCTCTCTTGCAGCTGCATGGTTTGACAAGAGGACCATCAGCTCTAAAGTATCTTATTTGCAGTAAATGTGAAAATAAACCACAACATAGTCACCTGGGGAAGCTGTGATGATGAATGGATCTCCTTCATTGGTACAGCACCTGTTTCACTGCACAGGAACCGCTGTCTTTGAGAGGGCAGGCTTTGCTCCGGGGCTGCTATAAAGTCAATTTTTTCTCACTTTCATACCGAATCTCCGTTTCAGGCTTCAATTCTGCAAGCACTCGCACACCTCCAAAGCTTTGTTCATCCACCTGCGCCCACATTTCCCCCCCCAGGACTCATTTTCAGATACATAACTGGTTTTCCTGATGGTAATTTTGCTGTGTTGACTGTGTTTTGTCTTTCCAAGTCACTTCACAGGAACGTGGCAGAAATGGCAGCATGCTCAGGGAAAGGACTTTGACTAAGGCTGTGCTTTGTGTTGGCAGGAATTTGAAGCTATTGTGAATGCCTCCGGAGAACATGGCATTGTTGTCTTCTCCCTGGGTTCCATGGTCTCAGAGATTCCTATGAAGAAAGCCATAGAAATTGCAGATGCCTTGGGAACAGTCCCTCAAACGGTATGGTTGCTCTCTTCCCCCTTCCAGCACAGAAATGCAAGACTGTTTTCGCATACAGTACATGGTGCATACATGATAACCTTCAGCTTCCAGTGTGCTTGGAACTCCCTTCCTTTCTTCTGCTCCCTGATGCTAGAACAAACTACCACCCCCGCTGCTCTACACAATGAAATGGGTTTTGTGCACCATGGATGTTTTCACTTGTGCTTTTCAAACCCACAGAGGAGCAGCAACAGGCCAGTCAATAAGCACTAACTTTGTATTTGCTTCTCTTGGAAGGTTTTGTGGCGGTACACAGGAAAGACACCCCCAACCTGCCAAGCAACGTAAAGCTTGTCAAATGGCTGCCACAGAATGATCTTCTAGGTAGGTCTGAGATACTTTGAGTGATACCAGAATGTTTTGTCTAAACTGATGCTGCTCCAGTAGCATCTGTGCTGATTCCCTTTATCACTGTAGGTCACAGGACTTCCTTACAGCCTTGCCTGTCTGAACCAGAGATCATCTTTTAGAAATTTACCTGATGGCAACTGCAAAATTTCTGAATTATGTGGCAACACTGTTTATTCAGGGGTTGGAACACCCTTACACCCTTACAGTCAAAACCAGGGGTCTTTGAGTAGCCCGTCTCAAGACTCAGCCATGAGGTTTTTGTCATGCTTTGCCTACTAGACTGAAAACAAAATGTAAGGTCCCCGAATAAGTGTTTCCAGACACGTCATCAGGCTTCTCAAGTGGTACAATTGCTTGTGTTACTGCTAAGAGTGCATTTGTTGGTTAGACAACAGGACCTGGCTGTGAGAAATCTGCAAAACTAGCAAATGGGAAACAAGGTATAAAAGCATAGAATAGTAACATTCTCTTTAACCCCACTTGGCTCTGATTTCATCCTAAGAATCTGAGAAGCTTTGGAGGATCATCCAAGGCTTTCCAGAGATTACCCAAACCAAGTCAGAGTTCTACAACTCAAGGTTCATTCAATCCCCTGCAACGTCCTGTTCTCTGCAGCCCTAAGTCTGTTTGTAAGCAATGATGCACACGACAGCCCCAAGGTCTTGATTTATTCCTACCAGTGCCATTTTTGTGCAAGCTGTTCCACAGGCATGTGTTATTGGGACCTGGGACTTAATAAAGCAACAGCTAAGCAAATCTGTCTTTTCTCCACAGCTCACCCCAAGACTCGTGCCTTTATTACCCACGGAGGCTCACATGGTGTTTATGAGGGCATATGCAATGCGGTGCCAATGGTACTGATGCCATTGTTTGGAGACCAGATGGACAACGCCAAGCGAGTGGAGTCACGGGAAGCAGGACTAGTGCTGAATATACTTGAAATGACTTCAAAAGACATATCTACTGCCCTGAAAACAGTTATTAACGACAAAAAGTCAGTAATAGAAACAGCCCATTCTCCTTCTATTGTTATGTAACAGCAGCACACTAGCTTCCAGCTTAACAGAACGTTAATCTGTTCTTGTATCAGTTACATCATTGAGAAGCTGATGCTTGCCCTGGGTTAACCTTGTCCTGTCCCTGTAACAGCACCATCCTCCTCACTGCCTGAGATTATAATCATCAGGTGACCAGAACCGGCTGAGAGGATGTGAGTGTTAGAGAACATGAAGTATAAACAGAATGGAGGAAATCAAACTGACAAAAGATGTCGCCTGCTCAAAGCCAGATTTACCAGGCAGTGATGTCACAGTCTCTGACACAATGCGGTAGAAAAAGCAACCTGTGAAGGAAAATGTGGCAAACTGCTTTCATTCCCCAAATCAGCAGTGACATGAGTCAATGGGGAGCCTGAAAAGGTTGAAAGGCTCAGCTGCCTGGATAACTTTCTCTGAAAGAGAGCTACCTAGAGATGCTGTGTGCACAGCAGTAGGAGGAAGGACACAAGTGGCAGCGCCTCTGTATAGCCTAGAGGCTGGTGCGTGTGTCAGGAAACATTGTCTCCCAGCTAGCAGGGTGGGTAAGCATAGCTATTATCACTCATTTTACAGACTAGTTTTCTCAATTGTTTCCCCCTGCTTAGTGCTCATAATGAGCTGCATGAGTACATTCAGCTGCTGCCTGGCTCAGGAAGCCTGGACAATTCCAGCACAGAGCAGGAAGAATATGCAAGGGTACACTGAGACAGCACAGAAAACCACACTAGACATCACAGTATTGCAGGCAGCATGCCCAAGGTCTTTTCAGGCATCACACCAAAGGGGAGCTTTAAGATACACCTTCCTCTTCCCTGCCTCCATTGTCATTAGGGCTCCTCAGTCCTTGTCATCCCTCTCCCACATCATGTTTATGAGGATTAGCACCTTATTGCTACTGTTTCCTAATGTAATAACAACAACAACAACAATAATAATAATACATCTTGATCTTGAAAAGCTGGATGACTTTTCCACACCCAGTCTCACATTTCAGCCAGATACTTTCACCCCAGAGATTTTGCTGACAACTCAAATTCAGCTTTTTCCTTGTCTCTTTCCTTCCCTCCCCCCACCCCAGTAATTGAAAACAATGCTTTTCTCTCCACAAATTTGCCATTATTCTTTTCATGGGGTAGCACCAGTGGGGAAACACCACCAGAGAAGTCCCCAGTTGACCCCCAGACAACCGACACTGCATCCCTTTTTTCTGGGGACTTCTGAAATCACAAGTCACTGCAAACAGCCAACATCTCTTCTCTTGACAGGTACAAAGAGAACATCAAGCGCATGTCAGAGCTTCACCTCGACAGACCCATCCACCCCCTGGACCTGGCTGTGCACTGGGTGGAGTTTGTCATGAGACACAAAGGGGCCCCACACCTGCGACCTGCTGCTCATGACCTGAACTGGATCCAGTACCACTCCCTGGACGTCGTGGCCTTCCTCCTCGTCGTGGTGCTCCTCGCCCTCTTCATTTCTCTGAAGTGCTGCCTGTTCTGCTGCCGCAGGTGCTGCTTTAAGCAGGGAAGAACAAAAAAGCCAGCCAAAGCAAAGTCCCACTAGCAGATTAAACCAGTGGTAGGAGGTTCAGGCTTCTGCTCCAGACCAGAAGGCTCAGGGAACATCTCACCTTTCACTCAAATAATAACAGTTCCTTTAAACTAGCACCATGGGAGGGGTTGATTCACTGATATAATTTCTGCCTTTAATTAAGAATTGGTTGTTAATTTGTATAGGAGTGATCCAGTCACTTGGGAAGGTATTACTGTGAAGTTCAAGGCTCCTGTCTTCCATGCCTTGGTGTGCAGAGGGCTCATGGTGCCTTTTTAATTTTTTTAATGTCTGTATGCAGTGAATCTATACAGGGACCTCATAATACCCTGCCTTGAGAGCTTTAGGGAGCCATTCGCTCTGGTGTCAGGCAGGTTTATCAAGCACTTAAAAATCTTTGTGTGGCCATGGTGATAGAATGGACAAGTATTACACACTGGCAACACGTGTCACATGAGCCAAGCTAGACGCACATCTGAAATGGGTTTTGTGTTTATGACACTCTGAGCAAAATTGAGGTTTTTGACAGAGAAGCAGTTATAAAGCTACCGATGCTTCACCCAAGTTCTCCATCAGGCAGAGGACTGGTTCCGGATCTTACCTGTTAAGTGATGAGACCTTTGGAAGCAATGTTTACAAAAATCTAACTTGATTTCCTGTTTGTAAATGATGTTCTGGTAAAGATGCAAACCCCAGCCCTATAAATAAATCCCCAATATTAACATCAACGGCTCTCTTGTGCTTTCTGACTTATGGGGCATGAGACTGGATGGTTGATCAATCACAGTATCACTAAGGTTGGAAGAGACCTCAAAGATCATCGAGTCCAACCTGTCACCACAGACCACATGACTAGACCATGGCACCAAGTGCCACGTCCAATCCCCTCTTGAACACCTCCAGGGATGGTGACTCCACCACCTCCCTGGACAGCCCATTCCAATGGCGAACGACTCTCTCAGTGAAGAACTTTCTCCTCACCTTGAGCCTAAACTTCCCCTGGTGCAGCTTGAGACTGTGTCCCCTTGTTCTGGTGCTGGTTGCTAGAGAGAAGAGGCCAACCCCTTCCTGGTTACAACCACCTTTCAGGTAGTTGTAGAGAGCAATGAGGTCTCCCCTGAACCTCCTCTTCTCCAGGCTAAACAACCCCAGCTCCCTCAGCCTCTCCTCATAGGGCTTGTGCTCAAGGCCTCTCCCCAGCCTCGTTGCCCTTCTCTGGACACGTTCAAGTGTCTCGATGTCCTTCTTAAACTGAGGGGCCCAGAACTGGACAGAGTACTTGAGACGGGAGAGCTGGAGAAGGGAAAGAGTCAATGCCTCATGGTGTGAAATTGACCTCACAGCACAAAAGCCAGTTCCCAGCCTTATTCTCTCACTGCTTGGTGACTTGGTGTTTGCTGAGAGGTTACATGGAATGGTTTGGGCTTGAAGGGACCTTTAAAGGTCACCTAGTCCGATCCCCTGCAGTGATCAGGGACATCTTCAGCTAGATCCAGTTGCTCATAGCCCCATCCAACCTGATCTGGAATGTTTCCAGGGATGAGGCTTCTACCACCTCTCTGGGCAACCTAAGCCAGTGTCTCACCACACTCACAAGGAAAAATTTCTTCCTAATATCTAATATAAATCTATCCTCTTTCAGTTTAAAACAGGTACCCCTCATCCTGTTGCTACACTCCCTGACGAAGAGTCACTCCCCATCTTCCTTATAGTCCTCCTTGAACTACTAGAAAGCCACAATAAGGTTTCCTCCTTCTCCTTTCCAGGCTGAACAACCCCAACACTTTCAGCCTTTCCTTACAGCAGAGGTGCTTCAGCCCTCTGATAATTTTCATGGCTTGAGGCTGCCACAGTCCCCACTACTACATGTATAGAATGCCAGAGAAGACCTTAAACATAAGTTAATATTCAGAGCTCAAAACATGCTGGTGGATGCTGGTACATCATGGCAGCACAAGCCTGCTGCTAAGTACCTGGTGCTGCTTTCGATTGCTGTTTGAAAAAGCAGGTACTTGGGTGAAAGCTGTCACGTTGAAGAGTGCCCCTCTGCTACTCAGCCTGTCCCAGTTGCAATACCTGACACCTGTGGGCATCCATACCACCTGCAAACTGTCCATGCCTGATGCTGACTCTTGCTTTTCATCCTCTGCTTTTCCTCCTCCTTGTCCTGCCTCTGGAAAACAGAGGGAGATTCTTCTTTGTGACAAGCAGAGAGTCACCACAATGCATAAAAGCTGACCTGCTCTTAATGACTTTCATGGCTCCTCATGTTCCTGAAGTGACAGCTCTGGCAGTCCCTGTGGGTCCTGGCTGGAGCCAGGTGACAGCAGCACATCTGTGCTTCTGGAAATGAGACCCAGTGAGACCTTGCAGTGCCCATCACATCACCAATTACATCTCTGAGCATGGGGCTGACTTCCAGCAGCTGCAAACTGTCTCTGGGTCAATCCAGTGACATTTTCTGCAAGGACAAGGGGGGATAAAACCCCCACATTTATTTCAGATCAATAATCCTGGCTGCAGCTGTTTGAGGTTGTGATTTTTCCCACATGAACCTCTCATATAGGTGAAAAAGCAGCTGGAAGTGAGGAAGAATCAAAATGTACATCCCATTGCTTTTGTATCATTTTGGAAAGCTTTGCAACAGAGCCAAAGCAAAACAGCAGCAGAAACCGCTTACACTCCTCTTCTTTTTCCTTTCACTCTCCTTAGCCTCGACTAGTTCGTCCTGCCCTTTATTTCCCCTCAGCTCATCGGAGGAATAAGGAGGGGAGAGGCGCCTTAGGGCACTGTACAACTACCACATCATGTCCTGCTTCAGCTGTGCCAGCAGAGGACGCTACACTATCACTAACAGGAAGGAGCAAGGAGCAAATCGATAGTGACTGTTCATCCACCTGTGCTTCAGAAACACCGATCCTGCTACACAGGAGATGATTTTTCTGAGTGAATTAGGAGGCAAAATGCACGGGAGAAGCAGCTTCAGTGCAAAGGAGGGAGTTAGAGAGGCTGCAGTATCATTGCAATATGATCCTCTCAAACATTCTTGTGGGAAGAGTTAATGTGGGGATACCATCCCCTCTTAATACCCCTTAATTAGGTGACATATGGAGCCATGGCTGCTCTTTAAGCAAGGCAGAGAGCCACAAACCCCCACTTCCATTACTGGGAGAAGGGGAAGTCATTGGCCATGGTGCATTTCTAAGCAGCAGAGCTGTAACTGAGTCACTTCCCAAAAGGGGAAACTGAGGCAGGGTCAGCCATGGCTCCTCAAACTGAGCTGCACAGGATCATTGTCCCAGGGCTCCAGGCACCACAGCCTGAACTTTTCCAGCAAACTCCCAGATCTCTGCTTTAAACACCTGCCAGAAGGCAGCAGCCAAGATCCCTTTGCTGCCCTTGGAGAAAGGACAGGCACAAACACCCCCTGCCTGCAGCAGCTGCTCAGCATCGCTGCGTGCCAACATAGCACCCCTTTCAGCTGCTGCCTTCTGCTCCCACCTGGGGACATTTTAGTGAATTTTAACATCCAAGCTTGCAACAGACTAAGGTTGAAGTGGGGAAAGAAAATAGGAAAACCAAACAAAAGCAATCCAGAGCAAGATGGTGCTCATCTGGTGACCCTTGGGCCCCTCTGGCTGCAGAACATGGGTGAGAGCCTCCCTGAATTCAGGGCGGAGGGTGTCTCGGGGGACAGAGCAGCCCTGGCTCCAGCAGGAGGATGCAGCTGGCACCTCTCACTGCTTCCCTCCAGCTGGACTGTGGGAAATGACAGAAATTGCTGACATTTTTTCTGCAGCCACAAGGTTTCTGCAGCCTCACCCCAGCCCTTCAGTTCCCAGGGGGAAAGGCAAGGTTTTTCCATTACCATGGCAACCCTGGGTGGCTTTTGGGCTGCTCCACCCCTGCCTAGTGCATGAGTTCAAGAAGACCCTTGGCTCACTGGGACACAATGCTGAGTGGAGAACTTGCCACCACGCAAGACACACTGAGATACAGACTTGTTACTCAAGGATAGAGCAAAAAACAGCAGGAACGTGCAAATGAGTGCTCTACTCCCTCCTCCTACCCTGGTGGGGCTCCCAGGGCCAGACACCCGCAGATAGGCCACTGGTGCTGCCTCACCCTGTGCATCCTCACCTAAATGCTCACACTCATATCTGCAATTACTTAACTTGAATGTTTTTTTAAGAGCTATCTTTTGGGTAGCTTTTTTAACAGTAAATACTGCTGCCAGCAGCTAGCCACAACTCCAGTTTGGGGGTTTCATAGGAGTTCCCAATCTCTCTCATCATGGAAAAGCACTGAAAGCTTGAGATAAGCAAGTGCAGTGTGTGTACCCACTTCCCCAAGGTGTGTGGGTAAGAAGTGCTGACCTGCCAGGAGCAGCAACAGCCTTATTAAAAAAAAAAAAAAAAAAAAAGAAACAAAACAATAAGAGAAAGCAGCAACAACCCCACCCCCCCACCCCCCACCCCCCAATAAAAAATATAACAACCACAAAAAGCCCCAAACCCACAAACATGTCCATAAACAAAGTTGCTTCGGGATTGCAAGTGTGATGAGACTGCATTGAACCAGAGTCCTATCCTGCCCCCCAAAAGCCTGGGGAGCAGAGCAGGGATAGTGCTGGGGAACAGCACCACACAGGCCCCATGGGAAGCTGCCCCACAGCATGCCGTGGTCCCTGCCTCACCTTAAAGAGCTATGCCTGTGGCATACCTGCAGACCACCATGCAGCACCCCAGTTAGCAAACCTGGATATTGGCACTGGAACTGTCCCATCCTCTGACTTGCTGCACGTTGGCCAGCTCTGGTCCCTTGTGTTGCCTGGAGGACAGTGGGAAGCTGACAGCAGCAAGCCAGGGACTTTCAGCTGGAGTGGCCATGCAGTGCTCCAATTAATAATCACCTGCAGGGATGGTTCTTTAGGAGTTATTTATAGGTAAGCATAATGAAACCTAGGGAAAAACTACTACTGAAGTGAACCAGGGACAAAAATTGAGGACTGACTCTCCCTCCCAGTGGAGGAATGCAGCCTTCTGAGCCCAGAGAGGGGCAAACTGCTTCAGCCCCAAGTTCTGTGAGCAAGATTAAACCCATGTGGCAGCTGGGCTCAGCCCATAATCCTGCTGGTGTTGGGATCACAGGCTACTGGGACTGAACCAGGCTTACAAAAGGAGAGAAGATGAAATCTCCATCTGTAAACATTTCTTTGTTGTCTGAAGATGCCACTATTTCCAGGAGAGCTGATGCTGTCTCCCAGTTCATCTTTCCCAGAGCAAACTCCTGTTCTGCCTACTGTGGGTATCATGGCTCCACGCTAAGCATCATGAAAAAGGCTGCTGCTCTGTGATTCTGCTTTGACAGGCACTATCAAGTGCTCTCAGCATCAATTCCCTTTCTATTAAGGAGGGGTGAAAGGCTTCACAGATCAGATCTGATTGCTCAGAATGATAGAAGCGAGTCATCAGCACGGGCTGTTCAGGCAAGCAGCAAATCCTAAATCTCTCCCATCCAGATACTGGCTGGCTTATCGCTCTTCAAAAACCAGCCTGAACAAATGGCGCAGATTTCTTCTCTAAAATGCTACCAGCTTAGATTGCCTTGCCCCCCCCTGCTTTGCTGGGGCAGATCCAAGCAAACTGACTCCAAGCTTCCCTCTTCAGCTCATCTCTTTCTCCCAGGAAAGGACCCAGCTGTATTCCACTGGCTCACTTTGTGCCAAATGAGGCTTCGCAAAACACCTGCTGGAAGCTTTAATTAACGGTCGGTGGGGGGTAATCAAAGCAGGGCAGGAAGCCAAGGTTTGTTGTCTTCTGGAGGCTGCTGAGGAGACTGTGGGGCTGTCCTTTGAGCTTTGTCCACAAATGGTTGGTCTTAACTACTTGGAGAGATGGATTTGAGATGACTGAAGTGTCACAAGGGATGCTGTGGGACAGACTCAGATGAGCAAGGGAAGGAAGAGGAAACCACAACCAGCAGCACTCCTGACATCAAGTGAGTCTGTTACATGGTAACAAAAACAACACGTTCCTCTTCCCAGCCAGAGGCTCCTTCCTTTTCATGTAGGGTCCCTTCCACTCCAAATCAAGGGTCATCCCTTGCAGAACTGGCTCTCCTGTCTTTCAGCCAGGCTCACACACAGCCTTGGGGAACTTGACTTTATACTCTACTTTTTCCCCATTATAATAAAAGAGCACAAGTTTGCCACTTGTTTTTTGAAAACCCCTGAATTTCACCAATGGTTTAAGCTTGTTAAACTATGAAGAGGTAAGCCCCATGGGATGCCTCATGCAAAGCCTGGTATCAAAAAGGCTTTTGACAGGAGGCTTGAGAAGGTCATGCTGTGAATGCACAATGGGAGTTGTATTTCCAGGGGTGATCATCACCTCTGTTAATTTACAGTCCAAGTCCATGTTTGATGATGGATCAGGCCTGATTAAGCTGGCCCGCATTATTAAGTTGAAAAGGTTGCAAGGATCCAGCAGACAAGGAAACTCAAACCTGGAACAGGGCAGGTGAGCCAGATGTGCCTGGGGTGCTGGTGAAGCCCAGCACCCAGGGCAGAAGTCCAAGCAATGCTTGGAATCCAACTTGGCAGAAGTCAAGTAAGTCCAAGATCCTCGCTAATGGCATTTTCTACCGTGGATTTCCACAAAGCAAACCATTGTGCCTCCACCAGGTGTGAGGGATAGCTCCATCACAGGAGGGTGGATGCAAGGAACAGCCTTCTGAAGGATGAGGTTTTGGTAGCAAAAGAAACCTGCCAAGGAAGACCTAGGAGTGGTCCCTACACCAACTCCCCCCTCATGACCAGCTTCTCATATTGCAAGACAGGGGTGTCCTGACAGCAGATAATCCACAACAAGCATTCAGTTAAGAGCTGGGAAGACCACAAAGCAATTGATTTTCAGCAGGGATTTCTAGGGATAAAAACAGCTTCCCAGAGACCTCCAGGGTCTTTAATCATTGACCAGTTTTCATTGCAAAATGCATTGGGGCTTCCAGAGACTGAAAGCTGGTGAGGACAATGCAAGAATTACAGGTACAGGAGTTTCTCTGTACAGGCACCAGTAGCACAGAGGTGACTTTTCTTTCTTCTCCCCTTCTGACATACTTTCTTCACTCATTTAGTGCTGAGCTGAGCAGATACAAGATGATCCTTCAGTTTTGATGGCTGAAGTAGAAGGGAAAACAATGCCAATGCATTTGCAAGGTGACCTGTGCTGAAGCAGTTCATTCCCTTGATTTGCCTTAGGAAAAAAAGCCAATTATTTTTCTGAAGTTGAAATATTAGAGGGAGTCAATCAGCAGTGAAAGCAGTTAATGGAGAACCACCCAACTCAAAAGCTGGTGCCCCTCTTGCCCAGACCAGGTAGGAGTGTGGAAGGACACAGCAGAGCACTTGTGGTGGGGCACCATCCCCATCCATCCTAGTGGTGAACCTGCACTACTGGGGGCCAATAACCCCAGCAGAAACCAACCCTGTGTGAAGGCACTTCAGAAATAATTCAGAAACCACCACAGACCACCACTAGGACATCTTCTCACATGTGCTCCCTCCCTGCTTTCTCACAAGGCATACCTGTGCTGGAGGTACAGGTGCCCCAAATGCACAATTTTAGAGCCCATACACTGGCCACAACACAGCTGCTCTCCAATAGCCATGGCAAGTGTTTGGGCTGCAGCAACGCTCACCCTGCCACACTGCTCTCTCAAGGGAGCATCAACTGTGGTCATCAACTGACTGAAGCCCCAAGAGCCTAGGTGGTATTTGAACCACAGCCCAAATCCTATGACAGCCACAGATCTGCCTACTGAATGGAGACCATGCAGCAAGGACCAAGAAAGCCTGGAAGGGGGAAGAACGGCAGCACTACATCCATCGCCCTGCTTTGGAGGCCAACGTCCTCCTGAAGGTAGAACTGAAAAATTAAATGGGTTAGATGGTAAAGTATCTGTTTGAGAAACACAGGACAACTGGGATCAAGAGACAAAAGGAGAGCCAACAGCTGACTCCTGGTGCATCATCCCTGGTAGAAAAACTTGTTTGCACATTCCCTTTGACAATGCAGATGGATGCAGAGTACCTTCCTTAGCTCAGGAGTTCCACAGAAACATTATTTTCTTTCCCCCTGCTCTCTTCATGTTCTCATAGAATGGCTTGGGTTGGAATGGACCTCATCCATCTAGTTCAAATCCCCTGCAGTGAGCGGGGACATCTGCTACACCAAATTGCTCAATGGCCCATCCTGCCTGGCCTTGAACACTTCCTCTCTCTGGGCAACCTGTTCCAGTGTCTCACCACCCTCACAGTAAAGAACCACTTGCTAAAGTCTAATCTTTATCTGCCCTCTCTCAGTTTTAAACAGCTACCCCTCAGCCTGTCACTGCACTCCCTGATAAAGCATCCCTCTCCATTTTAGTTACAGGCCTTCTTGAAGTACTGGAAGGCCACAGTAAGATCTCCCTGTAGCCTTTTCTTTAGGCTGAACAATGCCAACTCTCTCAGCCTGTCCTCATAGCAGAGGTGTTACAGCCCTCTGATCATCTTTGTGGCGCACTCTAGCAGGTCCATATGTTTCTTGTGCTAGAGGGCCCAGAGCTCCTAGGCTAGATCTTTGTTTTGCTTTGGAAATCGAGTCGCACTATGCCAAGAAGGGTTTCCAGCCTCCTTCCATGAGCCAGATGACTTGGGATTGCTGAAGACTTGTACCCAGCTCCATGCACTTATTAGCCTATCTTCCTCACAAGGAGGGACCAAAAATCTCAGGAGAGGACAGTCAGACCCATCCAGCATGGAGCAACAGGTGCCAAGCAAAGTCCAAGCAGATCCTTATGTGCACACCCTTCTCACAACCCATGAGGCACAGTGGTCCTGGCTCAGTAGCCCAGACGTGCTTTGCTGCACCAGACCACAAGAGGCATTCGCCAAGGATGAAATCAAACCAGGGTGCCTCTTCACCCTGGGCAAACTGAAGCCACAGCCAGATAACTATTTCATCTTCACAGCCTGAAAACTCAACTCCATGCATATCAGAAGCACCATAAGTGCCCAGGCTAAATTTAAGAACATTTTCTCCATTCAGTGAAGAACCAGAAAAGCATCTCTGCACCAAAACAAATCCTACAACCAAATCCCTCCTGCTTCACAAAGTTTCTTACCTAGTGCTTCATCACAAGCAGCACCTTGGGAGGTCACATGCTTTCCAGCAACATTCCCCACCAGAGGGCAGGGATGGAGAGGCCCAAGGAAGGAGGATCAGAGTGAGATCAGCCCTGGAGGACTGCTGGCTGTAGGTGTGGAAATGTACTGTGAGGAACATGTCACTCGCATGGCAGAAAACCCATTAAAGTAATCCCATGCATCCAAGCTGCTTTGAGATGAACAGACAACAGCAGATGATGTCTTCTCTGGAGCACTGGAACAATAACAGCTTTAATCAGGGTATTATTTGTTTCCATATTTTTTTCTTTAAAAAAAGGAAAGAAAAATAAACATTAAACAGTAAGTACAATAACCAGTTACTGCACTAAGGGTGGTGGTGTAAAGCCCAGACACAAGGTTTGGAGATGGGCTGGCTTGACATTTAGTGGGCAGAAGGCATCTGAAGGACATATACCCAGTGAGGAGGGACTGAATTTAGGACCGAAGAGAATGACAAATTACTGCAGCAGTTACCCCATGGGCCTGAAACATGCCGGCTGTGCCCCATGGGCCCCAGGGAGCATGCGTGCACTCCATCGATGAGCTGCGCAGGGCATGTTCTAGGCTGCTGCTGAAATGTTATGCTGAATATACAGAGTACCTGAGGTAGACAGAAAAAACAAGGGCTGGGGGTGTGTGTGGAAAACCCCCACAAACTCACACCTACAAGAAATGCTGGAATTACGCAGGGACATCCCTGAAACACAGGAAGCTCACTGTCCTGCCCTTGCCTGCTGCTGATGCCCCCGAGGGTCACCAGTGTAGCCATTCTGCAGAGCTCCGGACCTTGCCAGGAGAACGGTGAAAGCAGACAATTGGGCAAAACCGCAGGAGAAATCTGTTCCTCTGCCTTCACATGTTCCTGCACTCCTCTATTCCTTATTGCACTGGAGATTTCTGCTTGTGCACACAAAACTGTGCTTAGGGTGCTTCAGGAAAGAAAGGGGACACGGCTGCTGATGGACTCTCTATCTGCGCTACATTAAGTTGCATAGGAGACTCCTTAAAGCCCCTGAGGAGTAATTTAAGGTGCTATTTACTTGTTGTGAGGTCTGTCAAGATGGAGATGTGTTTCTGGGGATGTGATTTTGGGAAGGCAAAAGGAGACCACTCCCTCTTGAGGCTGCCATGCTGGCATGATCTGCTGCATGCCCTTCCCACTCTTTGTTTGGTTGCCTTACTGTGGTTTTTTTGATTAACCTGAAAGAAAATTAGCCTTTAACAACTAAACTTTCTGAGCTAGCAGCATTTCACTATAAAGAGACTGCATTTAAAATAATCTTTCTGTGCAAAAATATTTCCTTCTCACCTGAAACAACACAAAATCTGGGAGCAGGAGGAGGAAGGGAGGGAGGTCATTCAAAAGACTCAGATATAAAATGAACGGGGTAAACATTTGGGTAGTTGGTGCCACAAACATTGAGCTTGTTTGCACCACATTATAGTAAAGAGTATTGACAAGCTGAACTGGACTGGAGGAGCCTTGAGAAACTCCACTCAAAACCCTCTGAAATCAATGGCAATGAGAGTTGAGTCATGAGGCCCATCTGGATCATCTTCATTGAAGCTCAGATTTCACATCAGAAGTATTCTCTCTTTTCCTTACTTTTTGTTGTTGTTGTGTTTAAAGGGATATATGATAGCAACAATTCCCTCCCCTTTCCTGGCCTCTTCCCTAGAGCAGTGGCATCTGGAGAGTTTGCTGCCACAGCAGGGTGAGCCACTCTCACCATCCACCTAGATCCTCTCCCACGGAGGCTTCTGATGAAGCCCAAACCTCCAGCTTCTTCCAGAGATGTCCTGCAGCACCCAAGTGGGATGAAGCACAATGGGCAGTGTCCGCTTCTCCTGGTTAAAAACGGTACCTGTGCATCTGCAAACAGGCAACAAGCATCTCCCTGGCTGCAAAGGAGAAAAAGAATGCATGCAGAGACGTGAAAATAAACCAAAAATCAACCCAATGGGTCACAGGGTCTAATGGGTATTGGGCTGAAGACATCCTGTATTCCGTGGTGCCTTACAGCCACCTCTGGGGTCTGACAAAGCCTGACTGTGGTGGTGGTGGAGGGTATTTACTGTGCTTCCTCTTAATGTACACAGATACATGACTCACATTTGTCTCAAAAATGATAATTTAAAAGCAGTTTCTACAATGTAAAAAACAGCCACATATTACAACCCCCACCCCCAAGTGGTTACAACTTTCACTGCTTGTTACAAAAGTTAGACTTTTATTTGCAAATGCCTAAAAAAAGTGATCGCTTTGTGCTGCTCTCCCACCCCCTGGTCCCCTTTAAAGTTTTTGAGTAAGAAAGAGTTTAACTGGTATCAAGGCTGTATGGAAAGTCATCCCCCTCTGGATGCCTTCCCATCAAGGAACAATGTCTCCTGCTGATTTTCAGTCACAGTGGAGAACTTGCAAACTTTGGCCTGGTAAAACCCGGGGAGAATGACCTCCGCTTCTTTTTAAAGTCAAGTGCTTAAAAAAAAACCAAAACACAACAAAACAACAACAACAAACAACAACAAAAAAATCCAGGGGTAAAAAAGCACAGGAAAAAACAGCAAACAAGATGTGGACAAAAACATTGCCACAGAAGCTAGATGGCAAAATCCTCATGGTCTTGTGGGCTGAAGGCAGCTGCCCGCAGCATGTCCAACGAGTTAACAAGGATCAAGGTGCCAGTGAGATGCTTCCAGCGTTTGGTGATGGGGTTCTTCATCTTGTCCAGCCCAGTGTGCAGTTCCTGGATCACATCACGGTAGCTGTCACCCATCTGGCTACTCCAGGTGAGAAGGAAGTCATACGCTGGCTTCCACATGGCCTGTGGTGATGCAGCAGAGGCAAGAGGAGATAAGAGCTAAGCCAGGCTGCATGGCTTGCCAAGCAAGCAGTGCCATCCTCAACACACCTCTAACCCAGAATAAGCACATTCCTGAGAAAAAACACCCTCAAAGCTCCTCAGCACACTCAAATCCCTTCTGTCCCCCTAAGGTGCTCCAGTAGAATGTGTTCTGGAGGTGCCAGTGTCCTAGTTTTGAGCCACAAGCTGCCCAGGGCAAATGGACAGATTACAATATCCTGGGATGAACTGCCCATCCCCCTGGGACTCTCCAGCCTCTGGAGAGCTTTTCTTTGTGGTTATACCAATTAACTCTAGATTTCTCTTAGCCTACTACGACCTGCAACCCTAGGGAACCTATGGAGACCAAGACCCACCCGCTCTCACCTCACTGTCCACTGTCCCACTCTTGTCGCGGTGCGGGGCCTCGTAGGCATCCATCTGCTGCTTGGAGACTTTAGCGAGCTTCTCAGCCAGCTCCCTCCAGCGCTGGGCCACCTCCACGGCTGTGGTCAGCAGCACAAAGTCCTGGATAAGCCGAACGACCAGCCCCTGGCAGTCCATTTTCAGCAGAGCCTGAAGGGCAGTGGTGAAAACCGAACAGGAGAGTCAAGGCAGGCAGTAGATGGCAAGCAATGCAGGGGACCAGACAGGAAAGTCTCAAGCAGCTACCTTCAAAATCCTCCCAGCCTCCTTCTAGCGACAGGCGGTGAAATTAGGCCACCAGGCTTGCCAGTAATCTCATTAATTAAATGAAGGCCCTACCACTGCTCAACGAGGCTTGTAGCCTGGGTTGGCCAGCGCAGCCGTATTTTCCAGGCAACCCCTCAAGATGTTCAGGCACCACCATAAGCAGTGTAAAGCATCCCAGGGGCTAAGAAGAACAGATGCCTTTAATCGAAGCAACTAATCCAAGCACAGTCCGTGCAGCTTGCCTCCTCAACCCCAGAGAAACTCTAGCCTTCAGCACGGACAGGTGGGGATGGGCGCAGTCAGAACATCTGGGGACAAAACCTGGACTTCAGCCTCACGAGGAGATGGGCTGGGGTGAGACCCAGGTGAAGGGCCAGCTGTCGGCACTACAAGACCATCACTTGGCTTGGGATGCTCCTGCTCTTCTCACTGCTACTCTGCCTTCCTGTGCCAGTTCAGAAAACTCCTTCTGCATCACATCATCTGTTGACCTAAAAGCTGAGATTTACTGCAAATGGTTTTGAAGAAGTAGGGAAGAGGAACTGCAGTAGTCACGGTTTTCTAGCTAACAAGAACTTAACTCAGGGGGAAAAATGACAGGGTCTTTAGGTATGCAAGGACATTAACACCTGCTTGAATTGTAACACAAGTTGCATAGGGGAAATCCCACAACAAGGAAGGTCTTAAAGTGGCAATTACCAGAGGACAGGATCTGACTGACCGAATCAACATCCCACTCACCAGGGCTCCCCAGACCCTGCCATAGCCTGTGGACCAAAACAACCTTGGCAGTAACCACAGCTCCTGGACAAATCTCACCCCAAATGTCAAGTGACTACAGAAAGGTGATTTATATTACAAAATAGGCATCCTCTTTTTTAAAACACGGAAATCAAGCAGAGACACCCCAGACTGTGCCCTGAGTGCTGATTTGCTGAGTAACATCTTGTCTTCCTACAACCGGATTTGGAGCCGTGACACCAGTAGACTCAGGAGGGTGCTTCAAGGGTGGGTGAACATCAAGATGTCACTGTTTCAACAAGGGGGCAAACCACAGGTCAAGGATGCAAGGGACAGCCTCCCTGAAGGATGCTGAATATCAGTGAGTGCCCAAAGAACCAGAATGCATCACTCTCAGCTTCACAGCAGGTAGTTACAGAAACTGTTTATGTGATGGTCTCCAAGCAGCCAGAATCACACAATCAGAGAATGGTTTGGGTTGGAAGAGATCTTTTTTGAAGGTCACATAGTCCAACCCCTGTGCAGTAAGCAGGCACATCCTTAACTATAGCAGGCTGCTCAGAGCCCCATCCAGCCTGGCCTTAATGTTTCCAGGGATGGAGGATCTACCACTTCTGGGCAACCTGCAGTGGGTCCTGACATCCTCTGCAGGCATAAAGGGTCTGGGCAAACCCCAGCTGGTTTGGCCCTGGTGCAAAAGAAGGGTTAAATCCTTGCATAATCAGTTTCACAGGGACAGTTGGGGGAAGATGAACATCTGAAACCACTCCAGCAATTTGCAAAGCAAATGCATGTCGATTTTTCCCTTATCTGTCTCCAGTTTAAAGCTGGGCTCAATCTAATTACAGCTGCAGACTGGCACTTGTTTGCTTCTCCAAAGTGCTTACACTGGTTTCCTGTACCAGGGACAGAATTAACACCCCCTCCTGTTAAGCAAGCAAGGGAAATACATTTAAAAGACCATTAATGTTTTGGTGGGATTTTTTTCGGAAAAGGACATTAAGAAGCATTTACATCTCCCAGCCAGGCCACAATCACCTCCTTTCCAGCAATGCTACCTTACTACCCAGCCCCCAGACTCATCACCCTCTCCTCCACAGGTAAGAGAATTCGAGTAGTCCTACAGGAGGGATTTAGCATCCTCAAACTTGCCTTTCCAGGCAGGTGCAAACCCCCGAAACAGCGTGGCATTTAGCAAAGCAGCCCAAATGAGCTGCTGTCATCTTATGCCAGAGGCCAAGCAGGTCCAAGGCAGCAGGGGAGGCCACCAGGAGCAAAGTAAGCTGCAGGGGTTAAAAAGGATATAGCTGCAGGAGATGGATTCTCCTGTTCCTTCTAGTCTCCTGTTCCTTCTGCTGCTTGAAGTAAACAAGAAAATGGCATTAACACAGGACAGACATGGACCTGCTGGAGTGGGTCCAGAGGAGGGCCCAAAAGATGATCAGAGGGGCACAACACCTCTCCTAGCAAGACAGACTGAGAGAGTTGGGGTTGTTCAGCCTTGAGAAGAGAAGGCTACAAGAAGACCTTATAGCTACATTTGGCTATCAGAAGGGGACCTACAGGAAGGCTGGGGAAGGACTGTTTAGCAGGGCTCATAGTGATAGGACAAGGGGAAAAGGTTTGAAACCAGAGCAGGTCAGACTTAGGTTAGACATAAGGAGCAAGTTCTCACTACCCTCGTTGTGAAAATACTGAAACAGATCACCCCCAAAGGCCAAACTTGATGGGGCCCTGAGCAACATGAAAGATGCCCCTGCTCACTGCAGGAGGGTTGGACAAGATGACCTTCCAGGGTCTCTTCCAACCTGATACATTCTGATTCTATGAGCAAGCAGAACTGTGAGGCCATGTACCAGAGGATTGTACAATCACACAGAGCATCAGCTTTGGAAGAGACTGTTCCCCATAGTGCAGTAAGGTAACTCTGAAACCTACCAACTACCACTGAACCTACTTCCTGTGCTTTGCCTCAGGAATTCTGTCTGAGGAGCCTCAACACATACCTTATAGGCTGGGAAAAAAAGCAGGTGAGCAGAGAGAGGCAAGGAGAGCACCAAAGCCAGGTGGGGATGGGGTGCAAGGACACAGTCACTAAGGTCAGAGCCAAAGGGTAAATATCAATGGGAACTGCTACATATTTTTTTGGTGCCGAGTACCAACTTGCTGCCCCTGTCACAGAAATATACAAAGCATGGAGTGCATACAGGCCTCTCCTGGATGCCCTGCCTTCTCAGCTGGGATTAACAGGGCTCACAACAGACTTAATCCTCCATCAGGCACTTCTGGGATTACACTACAATTTCTCTCCATCCTCCTCGCTCACCCTGGACAAATCTTCCCAGAGAGCTGGGCACAGCCACCATCCATCAATCCATCCATCCATCCATCCACCCATCCCTCCCTCCCTCCCTCCCTCCCTCCCTCCCTCAGTACCCAGCCATGCTCCCTGCTGAGGCATGACCTGTGCTGTGCTTTGCCAGTATCCTCCAGGGCATTTATTAACCTCAGCACAGCTCTGAGCTGGCTCCACCAGACTAGTACACAGCAAAGGAGATGGTTTGGTATTTAAATTCCAGTTCAAAGCGGTGCAGAAGTGCTTCTACTTAAAAGGCATCCAGGAGAGGCTGAATTTGCACCCTGAGTCTGAAATGCAGAATCTTATTTCCCATTCTCTAATGATGGAAAATGGCACCCAGAAGAAAACAAATCACCCTAGAAGGAAGGAGCAACCCTAAAGACCACCTGCAGATGACAGCCACCCCTGCTTGCACCCATCACTGCAACCTTCATGACCCATTCTTGACTGTGACCCTCCACAGGCTGGCTCATTCTCAGATGCACAAACATGAAGCTTCACACAGTCCAGACATCCTCCACAGGAGCCATCTGAACTAGGGGAGATTTGTTTCTTCCCCATCTTTAGCCAAACTAAAGGTGTAAAACCCTTTCTCCTTTGCCCCAGGAGCAGAAAGGATTGCCAAGTTCACATGTTCCCATCAAGCATGGTGCAAGGAAGCTGCAAACCAGCAAAAACATACAGAAATAGATTCCACAAAGCAGCTATTCTAAAAGCAGAGGGTTTAAATTCATACATTTTTTTCAAATTAGAAAGCACTCCAGGGGGTCCAAGTTTCACCACCCATTAGTCACTCTGAAAGTCAGTGAGCAAAATGGAGATGTGGTTACCCTAAGCAGTAACATTTATTTCACATTAACTGCTGCGAGGATGTGTGCCAAGGCGGGAACGTGGCCCAAGTGTGGTAGGCAGAGTGGGCAGGCGATGTGCCCAGGATGGCACCGTGCCACAGCTCCTCCATGGGACCTCCTCAAACAGTGGGAGAAAGGCCCTGCATCCCCAAGGTGCTGGTGAGACTTGCAGTGTGAGAGGATGCTTGTGCACAGGCTCCTGTCTCCATCTTTCCCAGGATATAGGTCAAGGGTTTTGGCACAAAGGAGTCGGCTCTGCGTTTAGGTATTAAACATCTCTTCTTTTCTTGCTTTTGTGGGGCACTTTCCCTGAACATGTTGCCTGTTGGGGTACTTCAGGCATAACTTCTGAAATGGCAGTGAGCACCATCAGGCACACTCCCAGGTGAATTGTAGAAGGCACTGCCAGTAACATCCCAGGTGGCTTCATGTTTTGTTGTGGGTTTTTTAATTTACAAGAGGAAAATTATATGGGAGCAAGAACAGAGGGTCTGCAACTGCTGCATGGGGGATATGGAGCCAGAGATTTCCTGCCAGCCCCAGAAAATGAAACTGTCCATGGAACAAAGAGCCTGAGAACACAACAGCAGGAAGGCACCAGTGGCATTTACAGACTCAGAGACTTCTTTAGGTTAGAAAAGACATTTAAGATCATCGAGTCCAACCATTAGCCCAGCACTGCCAAGCCCATCACTAAATCATGTCACCAAGTGCCACATCTACACACCTTTTCAATACCTCCAGAAGACTCCATTACTTCCCTGGGCAGCTTGTTCCAATGCTTTACAACTTTTCAGTGAAGAAATTTTTCCTACCGTTCAAGCTAAACCTCCCCTTCAAGACATTTCTTAGTTTGAGGCTATTTCCCAGCAACCTTCAAGCTCCATTTCTGCAGCTTTCTATTCACTGATAGGGGTGCAGGGCAAGACTTAGAACTGTGGTGCACAAAGAGACCTTTCTGGAAACCTGCAAACGACTCTTCATTGCGTGCTGCAAGCAACTTGGCTCTGCAAAGATAAGCTGATAGAAACATCCCCACCTACTTCAGTATGGAGCAGCACAGCTCCTTAGGGGAGCAATATCCAGGCTCCATAGATGTGGTGGGGATTTGCTCCCACACAGACAGACGGCAGGCAGGAGCCTATTTTTTGTACCTGGATGCAAATTCAGCATGGGGACTACAACTAGCCAGCAGATTGCTTCAGGATGAAAGATCAACATAAGCAGTGTTAGGATGGTATGCCCTGAATGTGCCAACATCAGGTTCAAGCAATGGGCACCTTGCTTTGCAGGACAGTAAGGACTTTTTGAGCCTACCAACAGCTTTTTTCAGGGTGTGCACAAACCAGGGACAAGCAGTACCTTTTGGGAGAAGAAAGGCAGCATGCAAATATCTGCAGTCAGAAAGAAAGATAGAAAACAATGCGGGGCGGGGGGGGGGGGGCCAACATCATCTTCTGTATGATCTTTAGTAGTAGCTTGGAGAAGAAAAAGCTTCGTTTCCCCAGCTGTCTGCTGACATGCCCAGTAGCATTCCCCAAAGAACTCAAGGCTCTATAAAAATACTGCCTGAAAAATCCAGAGAAAGAGAAACACTGAAAGAGAGAAATGACAGCTGAACCCCAGCTCCAAAGGACCAGGTAGTGCAGTCACTGCATGGTGTGGGACTGGTGGCCCAGCTTCAGCAAGGTCTTCCATCATCTACGCCCAGGCTTTAACAGGAACATCTGTGTGCTGCCTGCTTTCAATGGGCAGATAGGAGGGAAGGGAGAGGTTGGTTTCTCCTTCTGAAATGCTGATTAACTTCTGAGCAACATCCCCCAGTTACCTTCACACACTGCTGCTAATGCTGCCTTGGGAAAATAATGATTAAATTCAGATTACTTATTAACTCGTCATCATGACCAGACTCTCCCATGCCTAGCTGCTGGTGCCTGGCTCTGCCACTGCAGCTTTGTGTACTTAACACTGAAGTCAGATAAGCCTGCTTACTGCTTCTCCCTTCACAGTCCCCTTGAGAGGAAACAACCAATTTTAAGATGGAATGGCCAGATAAAAGCTTAATCCAACTGTTTGTTCTTGCCAGCAGACGCCAGAAAGCAAGTCCATTTGTTACAAATCAAATCAGATTCAAACACAATAAAATACATTACTGCTCCACTGTCACCACCCAAAACTTTTTTTTTTTTTAAGCATTTTTTTGGGGAGGAAAAACCCAACAAACCAGGCTCAATTTAATTTCTTCCTAAGCTAAGGAGGATTTGACAGCAGCAAGGGGTTTAGAACAAGCATCACCTTCCACCAGAAATGGAGCTCATCCTTTATTGACAGGCTCAGACTTACAAAGAATAGAAGACAGAGCCAATGCTCTGGATAAGCCTCCATTCAATCAAGGAAAACAAAACCTGCTCTTGGGACCTGGCACTCCAGCCAGCTCTTGAGGAACAGGATGTCTTATTGCCTGTTATGGCCCTCCCCTTGAGTTAGCAGCTCCCTGAGTATCCAAGAGGGCCTTATCTTTCCCTTTGCCTCCCCACTGAGGTCTGGCACAGATTTTCCATGACCTACAGATTGTCTGGGCCCCTGGCAACAAAGGGAATAGATGAAAGAAACACTTCGAGGCTTTCAAAGGGGTAAGGTAAACAGTAGGAAGCCCTTGTAATCATCCTGCAATAGGAGCACAGATTGCACCCTATTGTTCACCCATGTTAATTAATAAAGAGATGAACCCTGCCTTGAGGGAACCACAAGGCCAGATACCAGCACTGGCTACCACATGGGTATTTTCCCTTCCTGGATGGCCCCAGAAAGAAGAGAGATAACTGCATGTGATGACCATAAGAACCCCTCAACAGAAGCCGCATTTGTGGCATGACCTGAGATCTGAAAGTCAAAGCTAAAGTGAGTGGTACTCAGGCACCAGGAACTTGCTGAACAATATTTCCATGAGTAACAAAGGGCTCTGTACTCTTCCCAACACTTTACATCTCATACTTATTCCTCACATTTCCCCCTTCTGATTAAAGGGAGTTGGGAAGCATTTGGCTACAATCCTTCCTACCCAGGCTGCCTACTTGTAATTCCATTTTGCAGGCTGCTGCCTGTGCCCATCTTCAGCACATGATTCACCACAACTTGGTTATCCTGCTTCTGGGGAAGAGCCTGGTAAGAGCTGCAGATCTCTTCCAGCCATTCCATCCTGTATTTTCTTGCTCTCATTTGCTATGAAATGCTAGAAATGTCCATGAAGATGGATCACACTGTGTTGGGTTAGGACTGGATGGAGGGCCGAGCCCAGAGAGTGGTGGTGAATGGTGCCACATCCAGCTGGCGGCCAGTCACTAGTGGTGTGCCCCAGGGATCAGTACTGGGCCCCATGCTCTTCAACATCTTTATTGATGATCTGGATGAGGGCATTGAGTCCATCATCAGTAAATTTGCAGATGACACCAAGCTGGGGGCAGGAGTTGATCTGCTGGAGGGCAAAGAGGCTTTGCAGAGGGACCTCGACAGGCTGGACAGATGGGCAGAGTCCAAGGGCATGAGATTTAACACATCCAAGTGGCGGGTTCTGCACATTGGCCACAACAACCCCAGGCAGTGCTACAGGCTGGGGTCAGAGTGGCTGGAGAGTGGCCAGGCAGAGAGGGACCTGGGGGTCCTGGTTGATAGTAGGCTGAATATGAGCCTGCAGTGTGCCCAGGCGGCCAAGAAGGCCAATGGCATCCTGGCCTGCATCAGGAACAGTGTGGCCAGCAGGAGCAGGGAGGTCATTCTGCCCCTGTACACTGCACTGGTTAGGCCACACCTTGAGTACTGTGTCCAGTTGTGGGCCCCTCAGTTTAGGAAGGATGTTGTCTTGCTGGAACGTGTACAGAGGAGGGCAACAAAGCTGGTGAGGGGTTTGGAACACAAGCCCTATGAGGAAAGGCTGAGGGAGCTGGGGTTGCTTAGCCTGGAGAAGAGGAGACTGAGGGGTGACCTTATTGCTCTCTACAACTACCTGAAGGGAGGTTGTAGCCAGGCAGAGGTTAGCCTCTTCTCCCAGGCAGCCAGCACCAGAACAAGAGGACACAGTCTCAGGCTGCGCCAGGGCAGGTTTAGGCTGGATGTTAGGAAGAAGTTCTACATGGAGAGAGTGATTGCCCATTGGAATCGGCTACCCGTGGAGGTGGTGGAGTCACCTTCATTGGAGGTGTTCAGGAGAAGACTTGATGGGGTGCTTGGCTGTATGGTTTAGTTGTTGGGTGGGTTGGATTGGTTGATGGGTTGGACGCGATGATCTTGAAGGTCTCTTCCAACCTGGTGTATTGTATTGTATTGTATTGTTTCTCATCAGAGATTTCCTAACAGTATCCTGGAAAAACCTGTACATGGTGCTTCCCAAGATGCCTTTCAGGACACAAGCAAGCCATGTATTTGACACTACCTCCTATCAATGTCCTGGATGAAGGAACAAATTGTACTCTCAGCAAGTTTGCTGATGATACAAAATGGGGAAGGGTGGATGACACACCAGAAGGCTGTCCTGCCATTCAGCGAGACCTGGACAGGCTGCAGAGTGGGAACCTAATAAAACACCTAGGGAGGAGCAACCCCAGCATCAAGGGACAATGCACACAAACCGGAACACAGGAAACTCTGCCTGAACGTGAGGAAAAAACTTCTTTCCTGTAAGGACGACAGAGCAGGCTGCCCAGAGAGTTGGTAGTCTCCTCCTCCAGTGGTCTTTAAAACCCACCTGGACACAATTCTATGCAAGCTGCACTGGGTGACCCTGCGCTGTACCACACAGGCTATAGAAGACCTTGAACACAGACTTCATTCTTCCACAAACAATTGCAAATCTTTCACCTCTCATTCCCCCTATTGACTCAGCATGACAGACACCTAAGATCCCCTCGTCAGACCTCAGACTCACCGTCATTAGCTCTTTCTGGAAAGATTTCCTCTCCTTGTTCTCGGTGCTGTTGCAGTCTTCCTTCAGCTTCTCCAAGACGGAGGCCACTCGCTCAGGCTCACTGTCCAGCTCTGCTCTGCAGAAGAACGTGAGCGGCAAGTTCAAGTACCCCAGAGCATCAGCAAAGGACCGCCAGCTGCTAAGGTTCTCCATGAGCAGAGTCCTTACTGAGGCATAGATGTAGGTCAGGAACTTGCAGGGCCTCAGGATCTGCTCAAGCAACAAGCTGGTGGTGAGATCTGGCCCAGAGAAGTAGCTGGGCTTGACCTTCCCAACCACCAGCACATTTTTGGTGTGCACAAGACCTATTTTACCCTGGTAGTAACCAATATACCACTCCTTGGTCCACAGCTGCCCTTTTAACCTGATCTTCTCCTCACTGAGGAGGGCTATGACATCTCCTTTCTTGTACTCCAGCAAATAGTGGTTCTTGCTTTGCCTCACCACCGTTTTCAGCAGCTTGCCATACTTCAAGCTCAACACCGGCCGGTCCTGAAAAACTGGGTACTTGGTGGTGGCAGCCAGAGGTGAAAGGATGATCTTTCCCACCTCGTTCTTCTTGAGGAACCGCCTCTGTCCTGTAGGTTTGATGGCACTTTTCGGAGGCGGCTGCGGTGTTTGGACACAGAACTGGGTCAAAATGGCGTCCTTGTCGTCCTTGACCTGTATCCTTAGAGTAAAGTCTGAGAGCTCGTTGGGGTCGTGGGACGCAATGGGGAAGATCAGGCGGCTGACCTTGCCCAGCTTCATCTGGAAGCCCCGCACGATTTTGGCCTGCTCACTGGCTTTCACCTCGTAGTTGGTCATGTTGGAGAACATGCAGAGCTTAAGGTCTTGAGGCCGAGACAGAGCAAACTGATGCTTACCCCAGAGCTGAAGGGCAACAGGAGCTGGACCGTGGGACTGCCTCGTGACCTCGTTCACCAAGAGCGTCTTGGGCGCGCATTCATGCCCAAACATGGCTACAACAGTTTTAAAGGAAGGGTGAATGTGTTTTGGGCCATAGACACCGACTGTGATCTTCTTGCTGATGTAATCCCAAACGGTGTAAGGGTAGAGGATGTTCTGCCCCTGGGCTACAGCTGCAATGTACATACAAGGCTCCAGGTTCTCCAGCTGCACCTGGATTGTGTCCCCATATGAATAGCTCAGTTGCATCGGTGTGTATGGTCCCTCTTTCATGTCACTCCGCAGACACTGCAGTCCTACCAAACTCTTGCTCATGATGTCATTCTTGACCTCTGCTGACACTTTCATCTCCAGAATGATGAAGGTTTTCACCTCCATATTGCTGAGTTTGATCTGCAAGACAGGGCTGATAGTGCTGCACTTGTCACTGTTCAGCTCCAGTGGTGGATCCAACATGGCTTTCATGGAGATCTGCTGTGTCTCCCCAGGGCACACGTGGCCCTCTGGCACATGGATGCTGATATTGGTATCTGGAAGCTGAACGGCCCCACCAGAGCTATCCAGCTTGCAGACAATGTTGGTCTCCACTGGTTGCGTCTGACCCCAGCCAGGATTTTGACCAAGCAAATCCAAGTCATGGCAAGACCGAGCCAGTTTCCTGTGGTTCAACCACGCTGTCCGAAAATCTTCCCTGCTCTGGAACTGCTCAGGTGTGGGAGACTTCAAACCACTGAAGAAACCAGCTGATGCTGGAGCATCTGACTTGGCCTGAAGAACAGACAGCTCAGACAAACTGTAGGAGCGTTTACTTCTGAAGAAGGGATTGTCCCTTTTCACAGGCTGATCTGCATCCAGCCTATTTGTGGACGGAAACTCATCAAAAATGTTCCCCAGGCTGCTGTTAGCAGCTGAACTGGAAACAGCTGATGAAGGAGCCTCCGTGTCAAAGAGCAGCAAGTCAACAGCCACACTGGGATTAGACTCTTTGCCTGAGGTGGGCACTGTTTGCAAACTCCCATTCAGAAATGGGTTTGTCTGAACTCCATTCAAGAATGGGTTGTTACTGTAGGATTTCAGAGAGTTTCTTTTCACATCAGACCATTCCCCAAGCAGGTCTAACTCCTTGACGCCCTCATCAGGGCTCTCCAATAGATTGTCTATCATGCCGCTGTCTGTTAAGGAAGAGTTGCGGTAGTTGACAGGCTGGACGTAGGAGGAAGGGATGTAACCCATTTCTGTGGTGTTGTGAGCATACCACCACTCACCTCCTGATGTGTCTAAGACATAAAGGTGGTCCCCCTTGGAGAACTTTAAAGTGGTGAAATTAGTTGGACAGTAGTCTCTGATTGCTATTACTTCCTTTGCATTTCCAAAGGATGTGGGATTGTCGACCAGCAAGGCACTAGGAGAAGGCACTGTAAAGCCAAGAAGAAAACAGCACAGTAAGTAATCCACAAGAGAGTACACCTTGCAGTCATTTATTTCAGGTCAACAATCTGTGCCACTTTAGCAGCGAAGGTGATTTTACAGGCTCTCAAATCTGTAGGTATTTCCCCCTCCCTTAAAATTTCTTAACAAACCCACTCCCTCTGGTACTTATGACACGTTCACAATTCTCTGTCCCACAGGGTTCACAGCTTAAGGGGATGGGCATTGGTGTGGCTGGGAAGAGCAGCAGGAGCTGAGACAGGAGAAGCAACAACTGGTTGCCTCCTGATACAGACAGATGCTTGCCAATAAGCCTGCCCCTCAACACAGGGCCCCATGCAGCTGCTCCTGTACAAGACACCAGTGTCCCACTGCCTCGATGAATTTTCTGATGAAAATACATAGGAAGATGTGTTGGAGGGAGTTTCAAGGGTGTGAGAGTCACTTCTTATCAGCTCTTCTTTTTACCTGGCAGTTAGGATCTAAGCTCCTAAGGGAATGTGCTAGAATCAGGCTGGAAGAGATCTTTAAGATCCAAATGTCCAACCATTAACGAAGCATTGCCGAGTCCACCATTAAACCATGTCCTTCCACACCACATTTACACATCTTTTGAATACCATAAAGGATAGTGACTCCACCACTTCCCTGGGCAGCCTGTTCCAGTGCTTGACAACCCTTTTTGTGATATTTTTCCTAATGTCCAATCTAAACCTGACCTGATGTGACTTGAGGCCATTTCCTCTTGTCCTACTGCTTGTTACCTGGTGAATGAAACCAACCCCCATCTCAGTACAGCCTCTTTTCAGATAGTTGTAAAGAACAATAATGTCTGCCCTAAACCTCCTTTTCTCCAGGCTAAACAATCCCAGTTCCCTCAGGCATTGCTTATAAGGCTTGTGCTCCAGACCCTTCACAAGACACACTCAGCACCTCAATGTCCTTCTTGTAGTGAGGGGCCCATAAATGACCACAATATTCCAGGTGTGGCCTCACCAGTACCAAGTAAAATGGAAAATGACAGGAACTCCCCTAAATGGTCAGATTTAAAATAACAGAAGCTAATTTGGGGGGGTGGTGGTGGTGGTGGTTATCAATGATTGCTACATGGAAAGGGCCATTATTTGCTCAGTGTTATGTCAAAGTCTTTGGCCACCAGCTCTTTAGCACTGCCACTGCACTGTATAAGTAGTTATCTCTGCTGCTGGTGATTAATGTCTCCTCTTCAAAGAGATCCCAGAACCAACCAGGTTGGAAGAGACCTCCAATATCATCAAGTCTAACCAATCACCCAACCCTAACTAATCAAATAAACCATGGCACTAAGTGCCTCATCCAGTCTCTTCTTGAACACCTCCAGGGACGTTGACCCCACCACCTCGCTGGACAGCCCATTCCAATGGGCAACAACTCTTTCTGTGAAGAACTTTTCTCTAATATTAAGCCTAAACTTCCCCTTGCACAGCTTGAGACTGTGTCCTCTTGTTCTGTTGCTGGTTGCCTGGGAGAAGAGACCAATCCCCGCATGCCTACAGCCACCCTGTGTGACAACCCACGGTAATGCAAACCCAAGGTAACTTTCAGCACAGGCTAGAAATGCTCCCAATTCTGCCCTAACCCTGCAACATGCTTCAATGTAAGAAACAACTAAAGGCACATCATACTCAAAGAAGGTCATGTAGTTGGAACGCTTAGAAAGTAGCACACCACTCTCCTGCAGGAGTCTCAGTAGTCTCAGCAGCATGTCTAATGTCCTTTAGAATCAGAGAATTTTTTTGGTTGGAAAATACCTCTAAGATCCTTGAGTCCAACCATCAACCTAACACCACCATGGGCATTGAACTACATCCCAAAGTGCCAGGTCCACATGTTTCTTGACTGCCACCTCCTTGGGTAACCTATTCCAAAGCCTGACCACTCTTTCTGTAAAGAAATTTGCCCTCATATCCAATCTAAACCTCCCCTGGCACAACTTCAGGGCATTTCCTCCCATCCTATCACCTGACGCTAGAGAGAAGAGATCAAGCCCCACCTCACTACAACCTTTCAGCGGTGCCAGATGAAAAACCCAGTTACAAAAAAAGTAGGATGAAGCCTACACATACTTGCATTGTGACCATATTTATTGGTTGTATTTTCACTTTTAGGGGTTATTTCTGTAAAAAACACTAGAACCAAGCTGCAGATGATGTTACATAAACGTTTGAAGGTGTGTTATCTCACTAGACAGGACCTAGGAAAACAAGGAAAGTTGCATTTTCATGAAGGGAGCTGCAGGAGACAACTGGGACAATGCTGCTTTAATAGGCTCAGGGGCTATCTGGAGGGAAAAAGGGCATTTAAGAAACACAGGAAGTCCCTAAAATTCCAAAGATGAATGGGATGGCAGATCTGACTACACATCCCTGCAGTCGCTGACTGCAGGCTGGCAGCACTTCTCAGACATGGAAACTGCAAGGTAAGGAAGGCCAGGGACGAGCAAAGAAAAGTCTTTTAATATTCATTAGGGATCAAATACAAAAAGAAAAAAGTCTGTACACATCCTAAACAACTCATTATCAGCCCACTTCTTCTGTCAGCAGGTAGGCAAAGCTGTGAGGATATTTATTCAGTGTAAAACTATATATAAACCCGGCAGTGAAACCATCTTGCCACCCTGGTAGGAAGCCACCATTAAATCAGCACTGCAGCCAGAACAGGTTGCAGGACAGGGTATGTTTGGCCTCCTCACCCTTTGGGATCAGACAGGCAAATGGCCATCACTGTGTCCCACCCCTACGTATACAGGCAGGCAATGCAGCAAGCAGGTTAACAGCAAACTCCTTGGAGAACATCAGCAATTCCTATTTTCTCATTAAAAACAATCTAATTTGCAGCAAGAGTGTTTGATGTTCAGGCCTTTTCTTGCTGCGCCTGCAAAAGCAATCGCTTTTGTGCATGATTGTTTTTAAAGGCCTTTGGCATATGTTAACTTCCACCTGGAGTTACTTCTCAGGATCCATTTCTCATGGGGGAACAGTAACTCCCTTCTCACCTAAACATGGCTTTTGTGCTGGGTAAGACAAATACAGCTGAAGAAAAAACAGTAAAAAGAAGAGAAAGAATTATTCAAGCAACCTGCAAGCTCCCCGTTCCAGGGAAGGGGAAACTAAGCTCCTGCAACCAGTGCGGTGCTGTCACCTCTCTTGGCCACTGATCTCTTGCTATCAGGTCCACACCTGTCCTCGCACCCTTAGATGTGCTCCTCAGCATTTGCTGCACTTCCTCATCAGCTGTCCTCTGCTAATTATTAACCTAACCCCTCCAGGACCCCATTGGTGTGAGGACACACCCAAACCGAGAAGGGGGCATCGCACCCACCCACCCCTCCGCACCTTTGACATCGCAGAAGCTGGTCTCGGAGAAGCCCTCGCTGAGGTCAATGAGTGTTCCCTCCGACTTGCAGCGTGGCAGGCCGCCCGAGTTGGCTGCCCGGATCCTCTGCGCCGCCATCTCCAGCCCGCCGACCCCTGTGGAGCGCTGGGCGGCCATGGCTTCTCTGAGCGCGAAGCCAGCTATGCAGACCCTGGCAGTCACCTTGGGCAACCAGCCTGGGGGAAGAGAAACAAACCCAAACACGTTAGCAGGAGCCTCAAGTTCCATTATGCCACCCACGTGCCAACAATGCTCTCCTCAGGCACACACCAACCCTGTGCAGACACAGGAGAACATCCCTAAAGCATCATGAACATTAAGCTGGGTATTCCTAGTGAGGACAGTGCTGCCTACAAATCACCAAGGACTGCGGGTAGCAACAACAGCCTGGTCTTCCATGGTGCTGCTCCTGACCACAGCCCCCTGCAGAGCATCCCTCTTGCACTCAAAAGTAATTTGGGGATGTGTTGCTCCCAGGTTCATAAATTGCTCCATCTCTCCATTTCGTAAGAGCTTTTGGAGCATTTGCATGTTGCTGTAATACATATTTATAAAACCATCATGCACTCAGATGCTGTGGGAGCCTAGGGGCAGTGTTCAGTAAGCATGGAGCGCCCACGGGATCAGGCTTTTTCCATGTTCAACCGGGTCATCACTCACCCACTGTAGCACCAGGATCTCCTGGGATGGAGACCGGCTCTTCTCACTTGCTCCCTGCATTCCCCCACCTCACCCAGCCAACCTGGCAGACACCAAGCAAAAAGCTGTTCCCTCCTGCACTGACTGCCCTGCTCCACTTGAGCAAAAATAAAAAATACAGGATTTTCATCTTTTTTCCAGAAACACTGTGGGAGAGTAGCTGCATCAGCATGCCAGCATCAAGAGGGAAATGAAACCATTTCCCACTGCCTGCAGAACACACTGCCATGTTGATCACCAACACTGCGGCTAATGTAAGCGCTGGTATGACCTCCTCTGGTGTCACCCATGTCCTCTGGAGCTTGGAGGACAGCCAGGAGCATTTGTGCGAGCAGGCAAGCCTGGTGCCTCTTTGCTAGCTGAAGACAAGGATGAAGCACAGAGCCTGAGCCATGGTTTGTTCCTCCAGGTCTGCACCAGTGAGCAGGTACACAGTCCAATGTCCCTGGCATTACCTCAGTAAATCCTGCAATCCAGCATCCCTAAGGCCATCCCTACATCCCGCTCCCTAAAACACTCCAGCTCGACTGCCAAGTGCCAACAGCTCCAAAAAATAAAGCCCTGTGAAGTCCAAAGTTATATTCAAATCCCTTGCTTTAGTCTTAGCACCCAAAGGGTTTCTCATCCACTCTTTTCTCCCCCTCCCATGAAATTTTTTTCCCTCCTTCTGCTTGATAATCAGACCAAGTAGAGAATAACTCCCAAACCTAAATTGCTTGGGTGGAATACAGAGCTGATGGAAACATGAAGACAAGCATTGATTGCTTTGGCTGCAGCTGGCTCTTATTAAAGCAGCAGGTCTTTCTCCACCACCAGCAGCAAGCCCTGAAGGATTCAGTGCCCTTTCTGGAATGCAGTAAGAGGAAATTTGCAGGGGAGAGCCTGAGCAGGAGATACTCCAGTCTACTTGAAATGTTTCCCAAGCCATCCCCAGGGCTGGTATGCCAGGAATGTAGTTAGCTGGAAGGGATGCACCCGGCTGCAACCAGAAAAGGGAAGGGAGAACTTGTGTGCAAACCTTTTTCCTTTGAGAAGAGCACTGTTTTGGGTCCTGCTGGGAGTGCTCCAAGGGGAGAGGGCTTGGCAGGCAACAAATAAAGATAAACTAGGCTTTGAGGCAAGACTGAGCTTATCAAAGCTGGGCCAGGTAAGACAGGAGACTTGGAGCTGCAAGAGAACGCACCAAGCCACCAGTGGGAAGGGAGGAAAGACACTCTCCTCAGCTAGCTCCCATTCAGCTTGCACTTTTGCAAAGCACCGCCACAGTAGGCAAGGTGGTGTTTCCCATTAATGCCAGGCACTGTTTGGGACTGCACATTTGATATGCAAGACTCTGAAGACTGCCTCCTTCTACAGAAACCCTCCAGACACAAGATATGCTTTTTGTAAGCTTTTTTTCCTCTCCCTGGCTGGAGAGTTCAAGCCATCCGCAGCTACACAGGCACACAATCAAGCACCAGGTGCACAGCACCATCAGCACAGAAATAGCTCAAGTGGCAAAGTTTTCAGCAATTTTAGCCATGCCTGCACACAATCCTCTTAAAAAACCCAGAAACACTTTGACAGCCCAAAGGTCACCCCTGCTCGGTGAGCATTGCATGAAGTGAGAAAGAAACCAGGGAGAGGGAGATGATCTTTTCCTGCAAATCAAAGTGCAAGCCACGAGTGTAATTTTAAACACCTGCCTGGAAGGTGAGTGCCAAATAATATTTTTTTATGTGCCCTGATAACTCTCACTAACATATCCACACTGCTTGGCATTTGCAGGGATGCTCCTCCACCCTGTATTTATGTAACTATATGGGGAAGCTTTATGATAAAGGTCTGGACAGATGTGACTTGTGTGGAGAAACAGCTGGAAAAATCCCCCCTACATGCACCCTATAGTCTCAGAAGGCAGCAAGAACATACATCAAAATGACAGGTTATGAAAAGGTATTTCCTTTCCTGAAAGCGGCATCTTAGCTGCATCTCAGCCCATTCTGGATGTAGCACATGTTCTCACACTCAGAAAGCATGGGCATGCATGTCCCCCACAGCTGGACTTGGGGTTGGAGCCATCTTTGGGAGCTGATGGTCCCAAGATGTTTCTAAATGCTGAGGCAGGACAGATAACCAGCAAGCCTTCAAACTCAGGCTACATGAGAATAAAAGCAGGGAGCAGGGTGGGGGAAACAAAGGGTGGATGGGGCAAGATTTGTTTATAAATCACAGCTACAGCAGAGACAATGGTCTGCAAACTCCTCTGAAAACACTTTAATTATAGACCAGGTTTAAATATAGACTAGGAAAACCCCACCCCCATCTGTTTACCCAAATCCATAAACAGCATCCTAAATGAAAGGGGAGAGGAAACTGGTGAGCAACCAGAGCTTACCCTCTGCTGCTTCTCAAAGTGTAGAACAGCTGACATGAGCAAGCTGGGGAGCAGCAAGGATCTCCGGGGTCTTGAAATAACCCCAGTACAGGTTAGGGGTTGACCTGCTGGAAAGTTATCTTTGTGAAGGACTTGGGAGATCTCAAGAACAAGTTAACCATGACCCAGCAATGCACCCTTGTGACCAAGAAGGTCTCCTGGGTTGCACTGAGTGTGGCCAGAAGGTCAAGGGCACCTCTCCTCCACTTCTACTCTGCCCAAGTGAGGCCACCTCTGGAGTATGGGGTTGCACTGGGCTCCTCAGTTGAAGAGAGACAGGGAACTAGTGGAGAGAGTCCAACTGAGGACTACAAAGATGATGAGGGGACTGAGGCCTGGAGCTGTTTAGCCTGGAAAAGAGTGAGACAGGATCTGAGTGATGCTCTTAAATAACTAAAAGGCAGGTGTCAAGAGGATGGAGCCAAACTCTTGCCAGTGGTGCCCAGTGACATGACAAGGGTCAATGGGCACAGACTGGAACACAGGACATCCCACTGGAACATAAAGAAAAGCAACTTACATCATTTACCTGGACCTGAGCAAAGCCTTCAACACTGTCCCACACAGCATCCTGGTCTCCAAGCTGGGGCAGTATGGGTTTGATGGATGGACCATTCAGTGGATAAAGAACTGGCTTGATGGCCACACCCAAAGGGTTCCTGCCAATGGGTCCATGTCCAAGTGGAGCCCAGCGACAAGTGGAGTCCCTCAGGGATCAGTACTGGGACCAGTCTAACATCTTTGTCAGCAGCATGGACAGCGGCATCGAGTGCACCCTCAGTAAGTTTGCTGATGACACCAAGCTGTGTGGTGCAGCAGACATGCTGGAGGAAAGGGATGCCATCCACAGGGACCTTGACAGGCTGGAGAGGTGGGCACAAGCCAACCTCATGAGGTTCAACAAGACCAAGTGCAAGGTCCTGCATCTGGGTCAGGGCAATCACCAGCACTGATATAGGCTGGGCAGCGACTGGCTTGAGAGCAGCCCTGAAGAAAAGGACCTGGGGGTGCTGGTGGAAGAGAAGCTCAATATGAGCCACCAGTGTGCACCTGCAGCCCAGAAAGCAAATCACTGCATCAAGAGAAGCACAGCCAGCAGGTTAAGGGAGGTGATTCTCCCCCTCTACTCCACTCTGGTGAGACCCCACCTGGAGTACTGTGTCCAATTCTGGAGCCTCTATTACAGGAAGAATCTGGAGGTGCTGGAAGGTGTCCAGAGAAGGGCCATAAGGATGATCAGAGGGCTGGAGCACCTCTCCTATGGAGACAGACTGAGGGAGTTTGGGCCATTCAGTCTGGAGAAGAGAAGGCTCCAAGGAGACCTAATTGTGGCCTTCCAGTATCTGAAGGGGGTCTACAAGAAATCTGGGGAGGGACTTTTAGGGTGTCAGGTAGTGATAGGACTAGGGGGAATGGAAAAAAAGTAGAAATTAGTAGATTCAGATTGGATGCTAGGAAGAAGTTCTTCCCCATGAGGGTGGTGAGACACTGGAACAGGTTGCCCAGGGAGGTGGTGGAAGCCCCATCCCTGGAGGTTTGTACGGCCAAGCTGGATGTGGCTCTGAGCAAACTGATGTAGTGTGAGGAGTCCCTGCCCATGGCAGGGGGTTTGGAACTAGATGATCCTTGAGGTCCCTTCCAACCCTAACAATTCTATGATTCTTTCCCATAATGGTGGCAGAGAACTGGAACAGGCTGTCCAGAGAGGTGGTGGAGTCTCCTTCTCTAGAGAGATTCAAAAACCACCTGGACATGATACTGTGCAACCTGATCTAGCTGTATCTGCTTTAGCAGCAGGGTTGGACTAAATCCCCAGAGATACTTTCTGATCCCTACCTTTCTCTGATTCCATCAATCATTGCTCTGCCTGTTCCTGGATCTCCTCTTCACCAGGCAAAGAGCAGCAGCAAGTTTGGGGAGGGTGGCAATATAACCTCTATTAAAAACCTTCTCAAAATCTATTAAAAAACCCCTCACAACACCCCAGAAAACCCTTTATCCTGCAGCATTTGGACACACAGCATCCATCTTTCTAACAGCAGCATTGCCTGGCACACAGTGGCACAGAAAAGGTTAAAAATAACTTCTACAAACTGTCTGGTACAGCTTAGCCTGGAATCCCAACCACAGGCTTTCCCCTCCTGGCTCCACAGACCCAGGCAGGGGCCCTGGGACCCCTCCACAGTGCATGCTGATGGTGGCATGGAGAGGCCAGCAACAGGGTCTCATCCTCCCTAACACTTCCAGCTCCATCCATCACACCAAGCTGGTCCTGATGGGATTATGGTACAGACCCATCTCTGCTTGGACACCAAGCTATAAATCACAGAGATAGCTCAGGCATCTGGCCACGCTGAATGGGGTTAGCAGAGAAAAGCAGTCCCAGCTTAAACGCTCACTGGCAGCATCAGGCCTTGTGTCCACACACAAAGAAATATATGAGAACATCTGAAAATGCAAACCCCCAGGGGAGGGAAGCAGGATGCTCCAACAAGCACTAAATTTGAGCACAGGTGGGACAAGACCCATGCAAAAGCCTCAATGGAAGAAGACTCTTAACTGCCAAGAATTCAGGCTGATAAGACCCGAGAGGGCTGGCAGGGCTGAGCAGTACACCAAGTACCGTCAGAGCTGGAGATGGGAGACAGAGCCAGCTCCTTCCACATGCAGCCAAAGCTAGGGCAGTACGTGGTACCTGCCACCAACAAATGGAGGTGTGTAGAACCAATGCATGTCCCTGCCATCTCACACCTCTCAGTCCTCCCTGGAGTTCTGCCAAGCTAGGGAGCTGCAGGGTCCATCTCACCATGGCATGCATATGTCCATGGAAAGCATTAGGAACAGGAGCCATGACCCAAGACAGGCCAGTCTTGCAGTAACTACCACAGATACACACCTGTTCTCCACAGGAAATGCACACAAAGCCCCTCCAGCCCTAAGCCCCATGGTACAAGTTCAGGGGAAATGTTCTGCCTACCTTTGGCCACAAACTGAAAAGTGGGAAGAGCAGAGTGAGCCTCTCATCAATTCTCTTCCCACATAAGGGCTAAGAGTTGTCCAGGCATATGGTGCTAATGGATTTTAAAGCCTTTTCTTTCTCCAAATTCAAGCTCCTCCAACTCTCCCACAAGTACAAAAGTGGTTTTGGAGGTTTCTTCTGAAGAGTTAGCTTTGCTTTAACACAAGTGACATGAACTTTTTGTAACTAGAAGCTAAACTCTCAGAGCCACAGTGCTACCCACAGAGCACACCCGTCCTATACAATCAATACACTGGAAAAGTTGCTTTTGTCAGTCACAAAACCTTAAGTAACTCAGGACCACGGGAGCAGCTGAAGAAGAGATGACTCCTGGAAACCCAGGGGGCAAGCACAGGAGACAGTCCATTGTATCCATCACTTGCTGCAAGCAGTGTGACGGTAGTATGGCCCAAGGTTCTCTCAAGGTACATGCAGTGCTGAGAAAAACCACCTTGACTTTATTCCCACCACTTACCCCAATCACAGGGGTTGAATGGGAGACCATCAAGTCCAACCCCCCTGCCAGAGCAGCACCCTAATAGAATCTAGCACAGGTCACACAGGAATGCATGCAGACGGGTCTCCAGAGGAGACTCCACAACCTCTTTGGGTAGCCTGTTGCAGAGCTCTGTGACCCAAGCAAGTAACCTCCTGCCTGGTATCTGCCCCATTCACTTGGCTGCCCTGTGGAACCACTGCAATGCAATACAATACAATACAATACAATACAATACAATACAATACAATACAATACAATACAATACACCAGGTTGAAAGAAACCTTCAAGATCGTCACGTCCAACCCACCAACCAATCCAACCCACCTAAACAACTAAACCATGGCACCAAGCACCCCATCAAGTCTCCTCCTGAACACCTCCAATGAAGGTAACTCCACAGATCTGTAGGGCAGTGAGGTATCTTCTGGTCAAAGGATACCTCCAAGGGTCTCCAAACATCTGGTGGTAACTGAGTGCCAGCAGGGAACAATAGATTTTGGTTAGAAGGGAGAACAAGGCAATTCCTCCTCCCTCTCTTTTGTCCAGGAGACAAAGCATCTCATTCCTCACAACCCTGACCTATTCAATAAAGCAATTTAAGCCTCCCTGGTGAGAGCAGGTGTGGAAGAGCTAGCTGCTATTGGTTTCATTCCCTCCAGAAGCCTGATTCCCTCCAGAAGCCTGGGCCAAGCAATTTGTGTGTTTAATGCTAACACACATCCCAGAGATTCCTAACCTTGTCACTTTTCTCTTGTCTTCTTCTCCTCATGCTTTGACACTTGTGTTTGCAAAGCCAACAATTTCATCTTACAAAAAAATAAAACAACAACAAAATAACCACCACAAATCATGAACCCAACCAAAGATAACCTCTTAAGACAAGGGGTTATACCAGTCCTTTGTACCAGAAAGAACACATTAGCATGAACTCACCGATGTCCCAAACAAGCCTTGGTGCTGCTGATGTGCCAGAAAGAAGACATGTCAGTTTTGTCCCTTTTCTAGCAAATGAGAAAGGGCTTAGAAAAACATTGGGTCCTCCCATCTCTCCCACAGCAGCCTCATCTCCCAGAGCTTTGCTTTGGACTCAGTCCCCACCAGTGCCGTAAGCAACAGGGATGCTCACACTCGGCCTCCCTGCTCAGGCATCACAGCAGCAGCAGAGCCAGTGGAGAGCACAGCCCCATGCTACACCATCCCCTTCAGTCCCTGCCATGCCCTATGGGAAAGTCCTGCCTAAGAATTTGAGGTTGGCTCTGCTTCTGCCAGCTGAGCCCACTGCCAGGCAAGGGCAAAGTTTGGTGGGGCTGAAATAGAAGGGAGGGGAAAAAAAAAATACTAAAATCTAATTATGTCTAAGCATGTGCTGCTGTTGTCTGCTGGCACCTGGTGTCCACTGCAGTCTCCCTGGTGGAGATGTCACCCTTCACAAGAGAAATAGGAAGGCTAGGAAAGTTTCCTTTTATAGCAATGACTTTGAAGCACAAGTCCCATTGGATATCTATCTCCAGTGATGACTTTCAAGTGACTCAAATATAGATTAGTCTTGGGGGGCAGAGAGAAAAGAAAGCTTTCCCTGCAGGATCTCCTGCTACCGAGCACAGGCTCCACAGTCCAGCACCTACTCACTAACTTCGGTCACCTGTGTGTCATACAATCAGCCACTGAGTCAGGAGAAAGCACTGCAGAAGTCAGCAAAAGTGGGTTGGATGTGGCCTGAGAGTCACTCATAGTAAGGAAAGCTGGATGTCATTTCACTATCAGACTCCTAAGTTCTCACTTAGGTTTTCCCTCTGGAATATCTGATCTTCATTACTCCTGGAATAACTAGCCCTTTACAAGCCCCTTAGAATTGTTTGGGTTGGAAAAGACCTTCAAGATCCACCACTAAACTACGTCCCTAAGCACAAGATCTAGAAGCTGTTTTAAATACCTTCAAGAATGGTGACTCCACCACTTCCCTGGGCAGCCTGTTCCAATGCTTGACAACATTAAGAAATATTCACCAATCTGAACCTCACCTGGTGCAACTTGAAGCCATTTCCTCTTGTTCTATCATTTGTTACTTGGGAGTAGAGACCAGCCCTCATCTCCTTTCAGGAACTGTAGAGAGCAATAAAGTCTCCCCTGAACTTCCTTTTCTTCAAGCTAATAAACCTCAGGTCTCTCAGATGCTCCTTGTAAGACCTGTGCTCCAGACTCTTCATCAGTTTCATTGCTCTTCCCTGGACATACTCCAGCACCTCAATGTCCTTCTTGTACTAAGTGGCCCAAACCAGTCCTGGCATCAAGCACACACAGATGTGCTGACTGCCAAGACACAGAAAGATCCCAGAGATGTGAGTACCACCCTTGAGCATCAACCACGATTTCAAAGCCCTCTCAAATCTCCCTGAAAATGGCACCTGTAAGTGCTGGCAGCGCTGTATACCACAGCATCCCTCATGTGGTTTATAGGTCCATAAAAAGGGTTCTCCTGGGATCACAGCCCATGTCCTGTGATCTAACCATTGATTACTTCTCAGCACTAAACCCGCTGTGTGCACATCAGTCCTGAAACCATAGTAGCAAAGTAGGGAGTTGTGGATGGATCCTTCTCTGCCAGGGCAAGGAGTTCATTCCAGCCAAGGCCCCATGGGGATCAACAAAACCATGAAACCCCAAAATCTTATTCAGCACTGAGCTCCCAATTGTTAAACAAGGAAGTTGCAAAATCAAGTTTAAATCTCTTGGAGGGATCAGGAGACCAGAAGAGTACCTTCTTCCTCCAAGCCCTTGCAGCCCTTCCAAAATCCTTCACAAGCACAAGAGTTCAGCCAGCAGCTGAAGTGAGACTGCTCCTAAGAAATGCTTAGTGCCAGAAGCAGGGACCAAGCATCTTTCAAACTCAGATTTGAGCCAGATCAAGCAATAGCACAAGCCCATGCAGGCAATTGGTGGTGGAGAAGAAATAAACCCCAGTTTTCCATATCCACAACCCAGTTGCTGGTCACAGAGAGACACTTTCAAAGATTAAATGGTCTTGTCTGACAGCCTGTGGCTCATAGTCATCACTCTCTGCCTTAGAAGAGGAGGAAAATCTCTCTTTTTTTAAGCACTGCAAACCAATCATTGTGTTAATCTAAGGGCACATCTGTACCCTGGCACAGATGTCTGCACAAACTGCCCTGGAGGAGGGGTTGTGGACAAAGCTCTTTGGCTGTTGCCAGCACCCGCTTTGCCTGTTGGTGGCAGGCTGGGGGTTGATAGAGGAATGATACGAACATTGTACTGTGGCCTCACTTAGGATCATCACCAGGAAAACACATACATGCTGCTGCCCGCATAATGCTGTGTTAGAAGAGATGCCATGGTCATCATCTATGAGATCTTGGGTCAACATCTGCTGAGCAGACTAAAGGCAACCATGAAAACCAAAAGGAGAGGAAATGGCATCCTGCCTTCACAGGTGCTCCAAGAACTACCTCACTAATACTTGGTGCACTTGAGGGTGGCCATCCAAACCCCTCCTCCTGATCTCAAGACACCACATCAACCAGCACAGTGAAAAGCTGAAGCATGGTAAAGGCTTTCACTAAGAAAAATCTTGGAGGAGTTCACTATCATGCTAACCTGAGGGCCACAGTCCTGCCAGCCTCTCTCAGATGCTAATTTGGACTTCAAGAGCTGCTAAAAGCTGAAGTAACCCTGTCCCTGAAAAGCTGTGCTTGTCCCAAGAGGACATGATGACAGAGCTTTAACTGCATCCAACGCTTCAGAGCCCTGTTTCCATCACCCTTCAATAATTTTGCCTTTGTCTGATGGAACAAAGTAGCTGTTCTCAGCTGAATTGCTGGTGCAATGCGCAGAGCCATGCGCTCTCCTTTTCCAGACTGCAACGTTGGGGAACCAGTCCCACCAGCATGACCAGAGAAGGGCAGGCACTGGAAGTCACTCACACTGCTGGCTGGCATCATAAACGATGCAGTGACATACAGAGAGGACAACAAAAAGCTCCAGAGACGAGCCAGGTCACCAGAGACGAGCTTGCTACAACTTGCCTGTAGAGAAACACATAACCAACCTAATGCAGCTTTCCCTGCCCAAGTACTCCACCAAGACCTATCTTCTCCACAGTGGTCACTTCCTCACGTGAAGAATATCAAAGGCTGAAACATCAGTCCTACTTGTTTCTCTGGACTTACGTGACCTGCTCGTCGCTTAAAGAGAGGGTGCTGCATTCAAGACACAGATACCAGACAGGATAGGCAGACAGCAGCCACCCATGGGTCACCCAAAAGGTGACCAGATAACCAGAACATGGCAGCAACTCCCAAGTTAGCTGCCCTTGCTTCTGACCTCCGTCAGGAGGTCCATTTTGGGGAAAAAACCAAACCAACAGGGGTTCTGTTCCCAGTTTGCTGCCTGAGAACACCACAGATGCCATCTCTTGCTAATGCATAAAAGCTTTTGGATCATTAAACCACAGAACTTATTCAAGTGATGAGCTCGTGCAAAAGCTTACCTTTGATTTAATGTTCCTACACACCTTGCTGATTAGTCTAGGTACCAATCTGTTGGTGGATTACATGACACCTTCAGCTACCCTGAAAACGCTGACGGGAGCCAAAATGCATCATGAGCCTGAGTTAGGCAGAAACAAAAGCAATCAGCACATTGCAGTGAAGTTCCTCAAAGCAGTGGGGCTTTTCAAGTGCTTGTCCTTGGTAAAGATTTCCAAATCAGATCCCCCATGATACCTGGGTTTAAGCAGCTTAACTGCTCCCTGAAGTGGATGGTCTTCTCATAAGAAATCAACATGTGGAGTTAAACTGAACTGTGAGTTGCTCACTCCATGAGATGCTCCACATTTGACCCAATGTGGACCGAGGGGACCACAAACCCATGTTGGAAAGACTGCAAGCTGGGAGCAGTATAATACCTGGAAAGCAAAGCCCCAGACGATGATCACAGACTCACAGTATGGTAGGGGCTGGAAGGGACATCTGCAGATCATCTAATCCAACTCTCCTGCTGAAGGAAAAAGGGGTTTTCGGGGGTGGGGGAGGGGCGGGGGGTGGAGGTAATAAATCTTGCTATTTTTAATAGATGCTACACCATCACCAGCCCTAGACTCTCCCCAAATCTGTTGCTCCTCTTTGCCTGGTGAAGAGAAAAATCCAGGAGCAGGCAGAGCAATGACTCACAGAATGACAGAATGGTAGTGTCTGAAAAGGTCCTCTGGAGATCTTATAGTCCAAACTCCCTGCAGGGTCACCTAAAGCAGGTTGCACAGGAGCATGTCCAGGCAGGTTTTGAAGATCTCCAAAGAAACAGATTCTACCACCTCTCCGGACAGGCCGTTCCAGTGCTGTGTCACCATCACAGGGAAGAATCTTTTTGTCTTGTTCAGATGGAACCACCTGAGTTACAGGCTGTGCTTAGTGCCCCCTGTCATGTTGCTGGGCACCACTAGAAAGAGTCTGCTCCCATGCTCTTGACACATGCCCTTTAGATATTTACGACCGTTACTAAGATCCCCTATCACTCTTCTCTTATCCAGGATGAACAGCCTCAGACCCCCTATCATCTTGGCAGTCCTCCACTGGACCCTCTCTAGTAGTTCCCTATCTCTCTTGAACTGTGGAGCCCAGAACCGGAAATAGTACTCAAGATGTGACCTCCCTAGAGCAGTGTAGAGGAAGAGGAGAAGCTCCCTTGACCTACAGGCCACATTCTTCTCGATGCAACCCAGGAGACCTTCTTGGTCACAAGGGCATGTTGGTCACTTGCAGTGAACTTTTCCATGAAGACTCCAAGGTCCTTCTCCACAGAGCTGCTTCCTAGCTGTTTGGGAGGTGTGCAGCAAGAAGCACATGAGAGAACAGACATCTGCTCCAGCTCAGAGTGTGGATTAAGACTTGCTACAAAGAGCCCCAGTCTTTTGATTCGATCTCACTGACAAAGCCAGCAAGCTGCAAAACCATCATAGAATGCATTCCTGCTTCAATTCAGAGTGTACTTTTAACACCAGGCTCATCACATCTGCGCACTTAAGTGGTTTTCAAAGCAAAGTCCTTGTCTTAATTTAGATTAGAACTTGTCCATAGGTGGGAATTAGCTTTCCAGGTGCAGGCACCCACCTCTGCCAGACAGGAGAACGTTTGAGATAAACCAAAACAGGCCAGTGTTTATGCAACAGGAGAGCAAACACCACGCCTGCTTGTTTAATTAGTTCCCCCTGAAATTAAAGCCTGTCAAACTGCACAGAGGCTCCGTGCAACCTGCAAATTAACTAAAGGGGAACACGACCTGAAGGTGAGAGATGCCAGATAGAATCCAAGCAGTGGCTCCAAGCACTTTCCATAACATCAACAGTGCCGTAAAGGGAAAATCCCAAAATAACACCACCCACCCCATTCGTCTGTACTTCAGAGTGCTGTTTCAGTCTCGCCAGGTTAAAAGCTGCTGAATCCCATCATCATGGGTCAGATGGTTGATAAAAAAAAATAAATATATTTCATCATTTTAAGACCCAAGCCCTTATTGCAAAGTTTATCTGCAAACAAAGTTCTGCACGTCCACCTGTTTAGTTTTACGTCAGTTAGAAAACACAAAGCCCTCGTCTGGACGCTCTCAAAATTAATGTGGCATGAAATGAGAGTCCATTCTCTGCAGCCTCCACCATGTGCAATGTCAAAGACATGCAGGCACACGGTCTAATAGCTGTGTACAGGGAGACGTTAGGTTATGGTTGGATTTGATGATCTTAAGGTCTTTTCCAACCAGGTGATTCTATGACCATGCCACTTCCTTGTGCCTGGACATAGTCATTAGCAAAGAGAGTGAACCATTCTGGGGTAAGATGAGCCTCCTCTAGCAAGACACTTGAGCACACAAATAGTCATTAATATACACTTGTCAAAATCTCACCTTTATATAAAACTGCTCTTGTTGCCAAGTGGAAGCAGGGATGCATCTCAGACACGGTCTTTGCAGCACTAATCAATGAGCAAGATTAAAATAATATCTGAAAGTCATCTTAAACTAATGCAAGATTATTTTTTTTCCCTTGCTTGAAGCAGAGCTTTTATGGTTGAGTGGAATCAGTTTCTACAAATTCTTGCACTGCATCTTTTCTTACAAGCACACCTTCTGTGTGTGCATCAAACCACAGTGACGCATCTTCACAAAACATCCCCTAAAAAACTGGCAACTCTAAGCCTCCACAGAATACTTCCCAAGGGCAAGTTATTCCCTCTGTGCTGTCTCCAATACGCCAGCCCCAGGCAAGGCTGTAAGGAGATGGATCTGCTCTCACTTCACAAGAGGCAAGGTCCTGAGGAGCCTCAGTGCCCGCCTGTCCAGCCTGAGAGCCTGGTGCTCCATTCATTCCCACTGAGATTTGTGAAGTAACAGTGGTGTGGTCTGAGTATTGAAACTCTGCAGCTTGACTTGGGGTGAAGCATTATCAACCATAATACAGGGTTGTCTAAGGCCAACTCAGAAGCACCCATATTAGAGTAAAAAAGACAAAGCCATTGCTGGAAGCCAGGCAGAGAGACACAAAAAGCCCAAACTGTTTCCAGAAGAATGTCTTACTTTAGAAAATAAGGACTAAAGTCTGGTAAAGAGGTCCCATGTATTCAGATAGATGTCTTGGGTCTGCTGAATTTCAGCCACATACAGCAAAGAACCTGCTCTGTTTATTGATTTCTATGGAAAGCAACTTCAATCCCACCACTGTCTCTGCCTCAAGGCTGCTTTGATAACCAGAGTGATATGTGTATTTCGATTTTGGCTCCATATCTAAAGCATGGGTTGAGATCTACAAACAGTAGGCTTTTGGCTAAAGATGACGATTCCTGCTACAACCAACATGTCAGGGCACCACCTATGGCCAACTTTACTGACTCACCTAGACAACACCTCCTTTTCTCATCATCTTTCACAGCAATACCCCAGGTTTTCTTCCCTGTAGGATCAAGCTCTTTCATATCTCACTATCACTCGTTTCCAGAAGTGCAGCAGATCTTTGTGCCAGCAACGGGGTAGCTCTGCAGAGGAGCACGCTCTCCAGCACAACCAGCTGATGCCCACATGCAGGCTGAGGCTTTTCTCTCAAGGGGCCTGGGGTCAGGCCAGAATTAGACATGCTCTTGATGGGAAAAAGAGAGCCTAAATATCAAACCAGTGCAGATGGAGGGACCTTCTTTTTTTCTTTCTTTCTTTTTTTTAATTAAAACTTGTTTGAAGTGACACATGAAAGAAGTTAAACTCCAGGCACAGCTGACGCATTGGGACAGATTTATATTTAGAAGGACAGCACAAGTACTTGATCAACAGAAAAGAAACACAAAGGTTTTTTGGCACCATCCAGAAGGGAAAAAGAAAACCAGAAGAGAAATGACCACCACTATCCATTATTACTAAGGGAAACTTCCACTGGTATCTCTCTATGCCACCACTTTTACTACATTATTATGTTTTACACTGCCACTGCTAAGGGTAGCAACCACTAGCCTCCTAACCCTCCCCTTCTACACTGAACTCTGCTTTTGTTCATTGCATGATCCCAGTGTACAATATTTACAGCTTGCAGAGCCCACAAGCCTATCAACCAAAACACATCCTGCGTTTTCACAAGACATTGTGAATGAAGTTGGCATTATTATTATTTAAAGTGAGTGCTTACTCCTTTCAGCTTTATTTTCAAGTGGACCACTAACAACATCATTGTACTTCAGCACAAAGCAAACATACTGAGCTGATAACACAAAAATCCCCTTCCAAATTTTGCAGACTGAAGTTTCAAGAAATAAAGCAGAATCATAGAATGGTAGGGGGTGAAGGAACCTCCAGAGATCAAGTCCAGCCCCCTGCCAAAGCAGGATCACAGAGGTCACACAGGAACTCCAACATGAAATGCAATCCTTCAAAATCTGCCACATTATTCATTTGGGAGCTTTTAGTTCAGAAGTCAAGAGACGTACTTAGCCGGATATCCGATCACTTGCTGGGCCTCATCCCAAATTTCTCTAACATTACTCACATTTTTATGTGTGAGAAGGGGGAGGTGAGGATTCTATCCTCAAAGCCAAAAGGGAGGAAGAATTGTTTGTAGCACTATGTAGGAATTATCACAATTAATCTCAGACCTCTGGGTCCAAGTGATTCCCACGTATTCCATTCACAGGAGACAGAAATTGGGTTGATCCTCAAACTCCTCTGCTTGGGACCCAGGGATGAACTGGGACTTCCCAAGGCAGGATGTCTCCAGTGGCAGGTGATGGATGCTCAGCCCAAAGGAAGATGCTCTGCATGCACCCTGGCAGCTACCAGAAGCATCACCTCTGCCTACCAGCCTCCTCACAGGGAATTGGTTTCACAAAATTGCCTTAGGTGAGGAACCACCTCCCCTTCTCCCTCCCATGTGAGGGGACTGTATGATGCAGTGCCAACATCAAAATGTTCTGGTCACAATCTCTTAAAAATTAGGCCGAACTACAAACATTTTTATTCCTTTTATCCTGCCCGAATGAAGGGCAATCTGGACACTGTGACAGATTTGTTGGCACAAGTCCAGAGAAAGCCATAAAAATGATCAGAAGGCTGAAACACCTCTGCTATGAAGAAAGGCTGAGAGAGTTAGAGTTGTTAAGCCTGAAGAAGGCTCTGGGGAGACCTTACTGTGGCTTTTCAGTACTTAAAGGAGACCTATAAGAGAGATGGGGACAATATTATAAGCAGAGGCTGTTTTGACAGGACAAGGGGTGAAGGTTTTAAACAGAGAGGGAAGATTTAGATTAAATATTAGGAAGAAATTCTTCCCTGTGAGGGTGGTGCCCAGAGAGGTGGTAGAAGCCTCACTCTGGAAGTATTCCAGGTGAGGTTGGATAGGGCTCTGAGAAAGCTGCTCTAGTTAAAGATGTCCTTGCTTACTGCACAGGGGTTGGAGTAGCTGACCTTTAAAGGTTCCTTCCAACACAAACCATTCTACAATCCTGTAATTTATTCCCTCCTCCCCCCAAAATACACTTCTGAAGTGATTTTAGATCCCATTTCTGAAGGCATAAGTACTGCAACTGCAGAAACCATGCTTCAACCCTCAGATGGTACTGCTGCCCAAACCCAGGCAATGATGATGCTCTGTGTCTCAGTTTCCCCTCAGCATTACCTGCTGATACCCAGATCCTTCAGAACATATATCCTGGTACCTAAACAATACATCTCTGCCTGCCTGTGCTGGAGTTCCCCGTCACATCCAGGTAGCAGGAAACTTACAGCAAGATCACAAACCTGGAAGGAGATGCTTTAAAACAGAGATCAACACATGGAGGTGAAGCTGGGATGGAAAACTCACTGGGATGGAAATGTCACCTCTGCTGCAAGGCAATTGCAGAGAGGGGGTTAAACACTCACCCTCCCCAAATCCCTGCTGCAGGGCCCTGCATTCCTCTGCTCAAACAGCATGCTAGCCTAAAGCTTTTTTTTTGCTCACTGTTTCCATGCCCAGTCATGTCCTGCATCCTGGATTTGGTGAACATTTTAATAGCTCCTATTAATAGGCAGAGCAGGAGCCAGAGAGGAACCAGCTGCTCTGACCAGTTGCCTCTCTGAGAAGCTGTATGGCTGTCCCCACTGCAAGGCAAGGTGTTAAAAATCAGGCAGGGTAACAATAACAACAAAACCACTAATAAAGCCCTGCTCACACAAAGGTATTCAAGATCTGTGCTCAATGTCAACACAATTTTTACACGCCTCCTGCCAGAGCATCTCCCATTCCCTACCGGTCCAGGAGCAGGGAGGCACTGGAGACCACAGCATGGCCCCCAGGGACTTGAACAAGTTGGTGTATTCCCCATCACTAGGGTGGAGTTGTGACCTTTTTTCACGGGATCTCACCAGCCAATGCAAGAGTCCAGATGGATCGTCTGGCTAATTGAGTTAATTAAAGCGTTTTTCGGCAGCAATTAACTTTCAGGCGCTTGGCTGCTCCAGAGCAGCACCGGCTCTCTCTAGGGAACAGGCCACACCTCTGAAGCAGCAGGAGGGAGATGGGGAAAAAATGTTTGGAAGAACTTACTGATGGCATCAAGCTGTTTCTCAGTGACGTTTTCTGACTCCAAGCAGCTTAAAAAGAAAAAAGACTTCACCCTTTCCAAAACACAGAAAAACTCCAAAACCTTCATTAATTTTCCACCAAAGCCTTCTGCTCAAAGAAGACCCACGCAAGTCTGTAGCAGATGGATGCATCAGAGATCCACTACCCTGATGTCACATATGCAGAGCATTTTTCCCTATGTCCAGTGCAAAGCAGCCCAAATAAACTCCAGGAAGCAAGTAATGCTGCCCATATCTCTGATGATGATAAGCTGGTCAGGGCCAGAGCCCACAGCACAGACTATCTGGTTTGCTGACGAGGTAATCGTCATCTCCCAGGGACAGTTAAATACTTTGTCTGTCCACAGCTCTTGCCTGGAGGTAACCAAGCAAAATGCTTGCAAAAGCCAAAAAGCTCACTTTGCAGCTGCTGCTGATTTGCTCCCTGACAAGGGCAGCTAATGCAAAATGCCAGAAAGGAGCTGCATCTCAGGAAGCCATTATTACAAAAACAAACAAAACCAAGAAACACTCAAGAAACAACCAACCTCGCTGCTTTCATCCCCTTTGCCCTAAAAACCTACCTGTCCTCCTCCATCCGAGCAAACATGGGATGAATGCCTACAGAGGTTCACAGGCTGCTCCGACAAATCTCCAGCCAAGAGCACCCATAGGTAAGGAGCAGCCAGCACTCAGGAAGACACACTGCAAGATGCATCCCCTCATCTCCTCCACACTTTATGGGATGCACTCCATCATCTCCTCCACTTTTTGCAGAATGCACCTCTTCATCTCCCCCACTTTTTGTGGGTTGTACTTCCCACCTCCTTTTTCTTGCAGGATGCATTCCCCCCATCTCCTCTTTTTTCCTGGAATGCACCCCTTCCTATCTCCTTTTTTCCCAGGATACACCCCCCACCCCCTCATCTCCTCCTCCTTTTTTTTTTTTTTTTTTTTTCAGCATGCATCCCCAACCTCCTCCTCCCTTTCAGTGGGATGGACCACCTCATCTCTTTTTTCCCCAAACTTGATGAATTGCAAAAGAGCAGTTGCTCCGAGGCCACGTGCATTAGGAAACATTCCCTGCGCCTTCTGATGGTCTTCAGTAGCTCAATCTGCACCGAAGGCACAGTCACACATACAGACAAATTTTGTAATGATGTTTTTTTGTGAAGAGGGGTTTGGGACCGGAGGCAGGGTGCTTGAGGAGAGAGAGGATTTTCAAGGCTTGGTTTGCATGCACACTGCTGGCTGGGAAACATTTCTCATGCAGGCAAAGAGCAACCCCACCCCGGCACAGCTAATCTGATGGCAGGGTTTCAATACTGCGGCCAGGATGCAAGGGGCTGGGGAGGGAGGCTGGTGAGGGTGGAAAGAAAGCAAGGAAATGCCACAGAGGTGAGGACGCTTTTTCTGGCCAGGGGCAGGTTTGTTTTGTTTCCCTCCCTTCAGCGAGCTGCCATTTTCCGGAAGCTGGATCGGTTACAAAAAAATAAGAAGTTTCTCTTTGTTTAATTATAGCTGCGGTAGCCCTCGCGCTGAGGGACCCAGCGTCCCCCTGGCTGCGCTGGGAACGGATGCAAGCAAAGACCACGGCGTGGCAGCAGGGAATAACGCAGGACTTAAAGCTTTAAAGTCTCCCACAAAGACATGATCTGAGCTCAAACAGATTATTTTTATTCCCAGAGGTGGGCAAGAGCTGGGAAACTTTGCTCTCCGTTCCCTGTGTGACCATCACGTTGGGTATTGAAATTCCTGCCTTTTTTGCTTCCTTTCTCTGCCCCTTTACCTGGTATAGGTGTATTCCAGATGGACAACTCAAACATCTTCTCCCTCTACAGCGAGAAAACTGACAGTTTTCTGGTGCTTGCTAAAGCCATATCTGCACCAGTGTCAAGCTACAGCCAAAAGGACCAACCAAACCCATCCATGGACATATTGCAAATTCAGCTTCCCTAATTCAGTGTAATACAGTTCATGCTCTCTCCCTGGCCTCCACACTTTGCTGGTGCAATGCCATGAGGCTGGAAGTCACAAGCAGGACATACTGCAGGCTGCCAACAAAGAGGACCATCATAACTGATAATAATAACCCCAAAGAACAGTCCCGTGAAGGACTTGGAGGTACTGGTGGACATGAGTCACCAACACAAGCCTGCAGCCCAGAATCTCAACTCTATCCTGTGCTGCATCAAAAACCATGTGGGCAGCAGGTCAAGGGTGGGAATTCTGTCTCTCTACTCTGCCCTGGTGAGACCCCATCTGCAGTACTTGGGGTTGTTCAGCCTGAAGAAGTGAAGGCTTTGGGGAGATCTTACTGAAACCTTCCAGTACTTAAAGAGGGCGTCACAAGAAAGACTGGGACAGTCTTTTTAGCAGGACCTGTTGCGACAGAACAAGGTGTGACGGTTATAAACTGAAAGAGGGGAGATTTAGATTAGATATTAGGACAAAATTCTTCCCTGTGACGGTGGTAGAACACTGGCCCAGGTTGCCCACAGGTGGTAGTAGTCCCATCCCTGGAAAGATTCAGGTTGGACGGGGCTCTGAGTAACCTCATCTAGTTGAAGATGCCCCTGCTTACTGCAGAGTGGGTAGGCTAGGTGACCTTTAAGGGTTCCTTGCAACCCAAACCATTCTATGGTTCTTTGACCCTTCAAAGCACTCACAGAGCTTGCTGGCAAACTAAGGGCTGCAGCAACTGAAAAACATCGCCTGCCTCGTGCTTCCACTGGCCGTGCTGGGGACACACCATTGTTCAACTCTGAAAAAGCCTTTTCTGTTCCTAAGGAAACAGCCAGCGTCATTCAGACAAGGCCACACACCAGGCAAATGTCTTCCCCCTAAAAGACAACCTAAGGCACTTCATCCAGGCAACCCACTCAGGCTGACTAGGCACAGAGGCAGAAGGGTGGCTGCTGGATTTACCCCCGGCAAGAAAACCATGGGAGAGGGAAGTGATAAGCTTTGCAGGGGGCTCATTTGCAGCACAGGAGGAGTAACCCAGCCTGACGACTATATATCATGGCTGCATTTCCCTGCTGCATCTAAAAGGTGTTTCTTTGAGTCAGCTATAAAACACCTGGGTTTGCTTTGTGGCAGCAATTCCCCCTCTTGAAATGATGGGATGCTCCCTGAGGCAACCCTCCCATGGGGCAGAAGAAGCAACTGAAGAGCCTGCAGAGAACTGTGAAAAGGAAAGGTTTTCACATGACTATCATTATATTATTATTATTATTATTATTATTACCACAGCCTTCTCCCCACCATTTAACAGGGCTTCCAATCAGAAAGATATTACTGACCCTCCAACTTGCACAAGAGCACCTTGATGACCAAGAAACACAGGAGAGCTTCAAAAACATGACTCAGCCACCTGCCACCTTTGTATTTTAATATATACAGTTTTGAGGCTACAAAGTAGCTCCCACATCCATCACCTGCACATGCAGACAGCATGCACCAGCCAAGCCGTCACCGGCTAAGAGAAGCTGAGGTGCAACCATGCACCACCTCCCTGCTGACAGGTCTGAGGCAGCATCTCGTCTGGGCAGAGCAGAAGCCACCTATTCGCGTAGCAGCACGCAAGAACATTTAGCCCTAGGACTTGCAATTCGTTGTCTTCTATCGGTAATGAGAGCGTTACGCTCCCCAGCAGCCTGCCGATAGGCCAGCTGGGAATGACTACCTCTCGGCAGCGAAAATAAACCCCTTAATAAGCACAGATGAAATCAGCAGGTTAAAAATAGAAATATTTCATGGAGCAGGATGACTGGCCAAGGGGCTTGTAACGGAGGAGCAGCAGACTGGCCAGCCCATACACAGTGCTGGCTTCCCCCTCCTCCCCCCAAAATACAATTGAAGATATTAGTTCTGCTTGTGGGACACAGTGACTTCTTCAAGTAACACAGAACCCACACAAAATGTCAACTTTCCTAGCAGAGGGAAAAAAGCATGAATCCAAGGACAGGACGAAAGAGAGTTGTGAGTTTCACAGTCAGCTCTTTGACCCATTAAAAACTGACTTTACCCTGGAAACACAGTCAAACATACACAGGCAAGCACGGCTGCAAACCACCCCAAGCAGCAAAGGGATTTCATGTGCCCCTTCATTTTCCTGTTGCTGTGAGCCGTCACTATCACCCCTCTCCCTACTCCCATACTTTTCTCTATCAGCCCAACGGAGAAGAAGAACACAGAAAACATTTGACTCTGAGGACTGGGAGAAATTAAGGACCCCAGGCTGCAATGAGGACCACAGGAGGGGAGCAATGCCACAGATATCCTCAAAAATAATCCCTCAGCATGGCTCTGGGAATGTTTTTGGTGGTACTGGGACATCACTCAAGTACTCCAAGAAAAACTTATGTGACCATCTGACTTGCTGGGAGCAAGTCTCTCCACCTTGTTTAGAAAGACAAGGCTCTGCACTGGAAGGAAAGGGGCTTGTTAGGACACGCATGTGCCCACTGGAGGACTTGCTCCCATCAGCCAAAGTTACAGGTCCTGCAAGTGCTTTCTGCTTTAAAAACAAGCATTATTTATGCCACAAAGCAAGCTGAGGCTCCCATTCACACTGCTGAATTTAATAAACCCCACAGCTTTGTAATTAAGAAACAAGGCCGCCCTTGAATCCCCATACCAACCCTTCAGGTCCTGTAGGGAGAGGTATCAGACCCATCACCTCGATGAGGAGCAACCCTCCTGCTGCTCCCCAGCATGCCCCAGGGTTTTGCTGCCCCTCTGAGGTTTGTTTCCAAGTCACAGGTTTTTCCCCGTGCCAGTGCCGAGGTCCACGTGCTCTCTGCCCCAGCCAAGGCTGGCACAGTGCTTTTGACGTCCCCTAACAATGACAGCCCTATGACCAAACATTGTCCCCTTGGCAGGGTTGATACTGGGATTGTTTGCATCATGCTCACAAGCAGCAAGCAGATGCAGCTCCAGTAGTAAAAGCGAAGCACCCTCTGATCACACAGGGACCAGATGCCTGCTCTAATGCCAAAGTACAGGTCTCCAGTGAAACAATGACCAACTCATTTTGTGCTTTTTAAGCTAAAATTTTGTTCTTCAAATTTTAGAGAGCAGGCTGGATGGGTCTATCAGCTGATTCCTCCCATCCCTGTGGTCCAGAGGGCCAGACACCCCAGAGAGCACCCAGTTTTGTGGTCACACATTACTCTTAATAAACACTTTGCTGCAGTCATCACAGAATCATGGAATATCAGGTTGTAAGGTATCTCAAGCATCATCTGGTCCAACCTTTCTTGGCAGAGCATGGTCTTGACAAGATAGCCCAGATCTCTGCTCAGCTGAACCTTTAAAGCATCCAATGCTGGGGTCTCCATCACTTCCACCCAGGCTGTCCCTACATAAAATGCCCAGCCATGAACCCATTAGGCTGTCACCAGGCCTGGGGTATTACCACAACACCAGGAGCAAGCTGTTTGCCAATTGCAGCAACACATGCATAACACTACCAAAGACACCTATGAAATCTTTTATTCGTCCCTCTCCCACTATCTGCAAGAAGTTTTGACCAATCTACTTTTAACAGCAAACCAGACTTAAACCCCTGCAAGGCTGAAGCACTGAGGAACATTTCACTGTACACATTGCAATGTATATATTCCACTTAATTAGCAGGAACACATCTTCCATCAGTTTGATCTCCCTCTTTCAAAAGTGGTTCATTGCTGGTCATGAGACAAATCAACATTTGGTTACAAAACTCCTCCCAGAGGTGCAATCCACAGTCAACATGCAAGAGATGCTGAGCCCTTTTCTTAGGGAAGTCCTTTGCCACCATGGACACGCTTCTATGATCATGCTGGATGCCTGAACACCCAGCAAGGATCACCTTCAGTTGTAATCCACAGTCAACGGGCAAGAGTTATCGAGTTCTCTGTCTGGGGAAAGCCCTCCACCACTGCAGACACCCATCCACCATCACTGACACCCCTGTGTGATGCTGCCAAGTACCCAGACACCCATGAAGGACCACCCTTGGTTGAGCAGTATCACAATCAGCCCTGCCAACCCAATGAACACCCTCTGCACAGAGAGCAAACCTCCAACCAGCTGGAAACCCATCCCACCCCTCAGTATCTCCAGAAGAGTCTCCAAGACAGTCTGCAAAGCTCAGGTGTTTTCTGAATCTATTATGTAAAGGAGACAAAAGGCAGGTGCCAAACATTAAGGTCGAGAGACTCCAGGGTGAGGTTATTTGCATTTGTTTCTGTTCCAGCTGCCCTTAGAAATCCACCCACCAAACAAGGCGGCAATGCAACTTTCAAACCTCTTGAAAGTCAGAATAAGGAGGGTGCAAATTCCTCCTCACGTCCTGAACTCTGCAGCTGCTGCCTTCGCGCAGACAGGCTTCTGTGATGAAAAGCTTCTTGCTGCATTTGAATATTTTTCTCATTTTAAAAAACGCAGTGTCTAAACCACCTCCTTAACATAGATACAAGCTCTTCAGAGCAACCCCACCAGGCTAAAATAAATATTTTGCTTCACAAATAGTTTTCCTCTCATTAAAATGAAAACATAATTACGATGTCAAGCACAGAGGCGAGCAGCGGCTGCAATCACTTCACACAGCCCCGTGCGGCTCAGCCTTCATTTGATTAAAACCAACGAGGCTGCTATTTTGGAAAAGCATGCTCCCTTCCACAGCCCATCCAGAGGTATTTTGGAAGTCTATGTATATGGAAAGCTGTCATCTTTTCCAGCAAGAAATCCCCTCCCGGGAGGATACAGCTGTGGGTCCACGGCACGGGGCACCAGCAAGCATCCTGGGCAACTGCCTCCTCTCGCTGCTCAGGGTCTGAGGGTTAAAATTCACCACAAGAAGAGCACAGCAACCCTAGGCGAGCATCTAAGAGAAGGAGGCAAAGGGAGGAGGGGAGGGGAAAGGAGGGGAGGGGAAAGGAGAGGGGAGGGAAAGGAAAGGGAGGGGAGGGGAAAGGAGAGGGGCAAAGGGAGGAGGGGGGGAAAGGAGAGGGGCAAAGGGAGGAGGGGAGGGGAAAGGAGAGGGGCAGGGGCAAAGGGAGGAGGGGAGGGGGGGCAAGGAGAGGGGAGCAAAGGGAGGGGCAAAGGGAGGAGGGGAAAAGGAGAGGGGCAAAAAGGGAGGAGGGGAGGGGGGAAAGGAGAGGGGCAAAGGGAGGAGCAAAGGGAGGAGGGGAGGGGGAAAGGGAGAGGGAGGGGCAAAGGGAGGAGGGGAGGGGGGGAAAGGAGAGGGGCAAAGGGAGGAGGGGAGGGGAAAGGAGAGGGGCAAAGGGAGGAGGGGAGGGGAAAGGAGAGGGGCAAAGCTTCCTTTGTTTGTTTAAGTAAACCTAAGTGTCCCATTGCTACATTTAGGCACTACAAAATAAAGGATGCATCCTTCTGCCACAGTGGACAGGGACATCTAGACACAGATATCAATATAACACATTCCTCTTGAACTTCTACCCAAGCTGCTACTGCTCTGCTTGTTAACAGTGGTAACTTAATCATTGTGAATCTCAAGTAGTGTTAGCCAGGGTGAGGAGTCTGGGAGGGTGGTGACGTGTATTATACCTGCATCCTCAGCATCACACCCTGCCTGAGCACAGATGCATGTTCTTGAATCCCAAACCCTTTCACATCTCTGGGTTCATATTGGGCTTCAACACAACATGGCTTACCCAGGCACAAGATCGCATCACCACCTTCCCAGTTGTACCAAAGTTGCTCTGAGTGAAGTACCTCTGGAGCTGCCCTCATGTTAACTCCTGAACAGCTTAATAGCCATAGATTGCACAGAAAACACCAGTGGGTACCCCAGCACCTGAGCCCAAGGCTCACTAATTCGCGCCTCCCCGTAACACACCTCCTACACAAGTCCACCTCGCCTCTGAGCAACTCTGCTGCAGCATGGGCTGTAAACTAAGCCTCCAAGAGCATCCCCTGCATGCAAAAACAATCCCCACAGGGCAGCCAGCGAGAAGCAAAAAGGTCAATGACCCCATGACATCGGCAAGCCCTGGCCCAGCAAACCCTCCTGGAAAATCAATGCCAGTCACAGCCGGTCCAATGCTGGTTTAAGAAAAAGCCCCAGACTCCCTGGGAACAGTCCACCCGTGGCCGGTGAGATAAGAAAAAGGAAAGAAAAGCCAGCCTGGCCTCCTCCTGCCTCAGCTGGAAGACATCATTGCAAGTTTACGGGCCAAACACATCAGGAAACACTTGCGTGTTGTCCCCAGAGTACACCCGGTCACGTCACTATGCACAAAGCCCCCCATATTCCTCCAGTTGTCCAGAGTTCCCTACTGAGTGCCAGGATGTCAGCCCTGGCTCCTGGCCCCCATCGCTCCCATTCTCTCCTGGTAGCGTCAGCAGGACCTGGGGGACAACAGGCAGGCTGCCCCAGTCCAGGTGTGCTCGCAGGGCGGCTAATGCGTGGGCAAGCGGACAAGCCCCCATACAGCATGCGATGCTCAGGGCACACGCAGAAGTTCCTTCCAGCAGATAGGGCAGCGGGAGTGGGACATGGCCACCCAAAGCACACGCTGCTGGGGCAGCCCCCACTTTGCACAAACCAGGCTGCCCCTCGCACGGCGCTGCACAGCATGACGACACCTGCAAAGCAGCCTTGGGGGCGATGCACACTTACACCGAGCGCACACACCCCGCACAGCCTTGAACCGCGTTGCACCCTTACACACACCCCACACACCGTGCACACTCACACCGAGTGCACACACCGGCAGGGCACCGCACACACTTGCACAGCGTTGCATGCCTACACCCCTCCGCACAGCCTTGCACGGCACTGCACGCCTACACACACCCCACACACCGAGCGCACTCGCACCGAGTGCACACACACCGGCAGGCACCGCACACCCTTGCACGGCGCTGCACACCCGCACGGCGCCGCTGGCCCCGAAGCACCCCACGCCCTAACGCCGCCCGGCCGGAGCAGCCGGAGCCGCGGAACCGGGCTGTCCACGCTGGTCAAGCTCGCACGCCGTCTCCCAGCCGAGGCGGGAGGGAGGACGGAACACAGCTCGCGCAGCTCACCCACCGGCGCCGGCGCCGCCACAAACTTTTCCCAGCCGATGTGGCGGCACCGGGAGCCTCCAGGGGAGCAGCGAGACAGCGAGGGCAAGGCTGCCAGCGCGCGTTCCCCGTCCGCAGCCCGCGGCCGCCGCCCGCATACCTGTAGCATAGACCGAGACCGGGACCCGACGCTGCGCTGCTCCGCTCCGCTCTCGGCTCGCGCCTCCCCGCCGGGCACGGGCCGCGCGCGCCGCCCGCCCCGCGCCAGCGCTGACGTCAGAGGGCGGGGCCGCCGGCGGGGGGAGCCCAGACGGGCCGCTGGAAGGGGGCGGTGGGAGCGGCCGCGTGCAAAGGGGTGGGGGCGCTCGTAAGGCTGGGCGCGTGCCGCTGCGCGGGTCGGGGTGCGGGCGGCGGGGGCAGTGCGTGTCCTGCCGCAGAGCGCGTGGGCAGCGGGGAGGGAAGCGTCCGTGTGCGAGGGGCAGTTGTGCAGGGTCAGCCTGCATTGGGGGTGCGGGAGTGCCCCGTGCGAGGCACCGTGCTTGTGCGAAACAGCCCTGTGCAAGGGGCAGTGATCTTGCGAAACGGACATGGCTAGGGGCTAGCAGTGTCCTTGTGCAAGGGAAAGTGCTCATGCAAAACGGGTATAGATGGGGGAGCGGTATTCTTGTACACGGGGCAGTGGCGCAAAGCAAGCCTGCTTAGGGTGTAGCAGAGTCCTTGTGCAAGGGACTAGTGCTTGTGCAAAACAGGCATGGTTGAGGGGTAGTAATGTCTTTGTGTAAGGGGCAGTGCTCCTGCAAAGCAGGTGTGCAGGGGCAGTAGTGGAAAGACGGCTGTGGGGGCTAGGGCTGTCCTTGTCCAAGGGGCAGCATTCATGCAAGACAGGCCTGTGCAGGGCTTTTGTGGGAGCCCCTTGTGCTCAGGAGAGCCCCAGGACAAATGCCTTCCACTTAGGCCACTGGGGCTGAGCCCGATGCAAGAAGGTGAATATAGCTCGCAAGGAGGGTGGTTACTGTTGAGCTCTTTTCTGTCCAGAATGGGCAATTCAGGTTTTCTGGCTTTTTTTTTTTTTTCTCCCTCTTTCTTCCCCCCCCCCCCCCTTTGCATTTTCATGCACTTTGGCACAGGACATGAAGCTGCATGGTGCAGCCCATGTTGAGTGTTTGCTGTAACGCAAACTGTGCTGTGCCAAGTCCTGAAGCTGTTGGGGACCAGAGCAGAAACTCCCACAGAGCTGTTCTCCTGGGATGGCAATTCCTGCAATTAGGGAAGAAACACTGAGGAAGATGGTAAAACAAAGTCAACTTTTTTTTCTCAATGAACTCAGAACTTGCACAACTCTATTTCTTGAGTTAGCCACGCTTGCAACAGCTCCAACCCTGAGGCAGCCCAAGCAGAAAAATAAAGGCTTTGTCCTCATTCAAACCCCGTGGACTAATTGTACATCTCGCCCTGGTGCTGCTGAGCATCCTACTACCCAGCGGGGATGCTGGGGTAGGAAATGGGGCATCAGGAGCCAGAAATACAATGGATTGGGGACAGATGCAGTGTGCAGCCAGAGATGATGGCCACAGAGACCAGCATGGTGGCCATCTCATGATTGACCACCAGATGAAAGAGAAATAATAGAACTATAGAATTACAGAATTACAGGTTGGAAAAGACCTTTAGGATTATTAGGTCCAACGTTAACCCAGTACTGCCAAATCCACCTCTAAAGCATGTCCCTAAGCACCACATCTACACATCTAAATACCTTTAGGGATAGTGATGTGGCCATTTCTCTGGGCAGCCTGTTCCAGGGCTTGACAACCCTTTTGGTGAAGAAATTTTTCCTAATACCCAACCTAAACCTTCCCAGGGGCAACTTGAGGTCACTTCCTATCATATGTGATTTGAGAGATCAAGCTGCACCTAGATACAGCCTCCTTGCAGGCAGTTGTAAACAGTGATAAGGTCTCCCCAGAGCCTCCTTTTCTCCAGGCTAAACAACCCCAGTTCCCTCAGCCCTTCCTCACAAGACTTGTAGACCATTCACCAGCTTTGTTACCTTTGTCTGAACACACTCCAGCAACTCAATGTCCTTCTTGTAGTGAGGGACCCAAAACTGCAGTATGTGAGATGCAGCCTCACTTCTCTGGTTTTGCTGGCCACAGAATTGCTGATACAGGCCTGGATGCTGCTGCTCTTTTGGCCACCTGAGTACACAGCTGGCTTATATTCAGCTGGCTGTCCCAAGAAGGGGGCAGGCAGGTCCTGTGTGCTGAAGGCATTGGCCTATGCAAGCTGTCACTCTTCTTACCCACCCCTTGTTTTTTCCTGGGTTTAATCAGGATCTGATGATTAAACTTCCTTTTCCTGCTCTTGGCTCCTCCTGTGCTTCCAGCACTGCAGAAGGAGATGGGGCTTTTTCTGGGGTGAAGTGAAAGCTGGGCAGACAATCGGTGGGGGCTGAAAGCTCTTCCATGACCAAATCCCATCCTAGGTGTCCGGGCTCCCCAGCTTCATCCAGCCCTTCCACCAGCTCTGTTTAGTAAGCACAAATTAAATGAGACGTGTAACCACTTCAAAGCACCCTTGGGAGCTCAGCTCGGTCGCATTGTTTTGAGAGGTTTGGGGTTTATCAAAGGAAAGCTCCTTGCAGCCGGATTGCCCGGTTCTCTAATTTCAACAGGGCATTTTCATCTTGCTTTGCCAGTGGAAACGGTTCAGATGACACCTGGGCTGCAGCTGGGCTGGGTGTTCCTCCTGTGCCAGCAGCTGGTGCTGTCTGGGTACCAGGCTGCTTCTCCCATCTACACCTCAGCACCAAGCCTGGGGCAGCCAGACCAGGGTGCTCCTGGTCCTTCTGCTTCTGCACATCTTGTCCAAATCACTCATTAACGGGGTTATCTGAGCTGCTAATTTGTTTATCTCTTACAGCCTTCATCTGATTTCATCTCTCTTTCATACTGTACAGTCAAAAATCACTTGTTTCATTAAACAGTTTTACATTAGAAACACTGAAGTTGTGAATCTTAGCATCAAAACAGCTTCTGATGCCAAACAGCTGATGTTTCACAGAATTTACTTTCCTGCTTCACTCTTAAATTAGTCTGTCAGGAGCAAATCACCCTGTCTTCTCCCATCCTTGACTAAGTTTGAATTTACTTCTTTTCTCTGCCTCCCAAACCCTAGTTTGTTCTTATTCCTTTAAATCTTATTTCCTAAATAAATGAAGCCCTGATGGAGATCTCTGGATTATCCCAGGCTGATGCCTTGAGTGGCTTTGGGGACAAAAGTGTCTTTTGCAGTGAGCTGGCTGCTGGGCTGGAGGAGGTATATGTGCTTCTACAGTTTCAGCTCAGGCAGCCTCATGAGCCCTCTGCAGTAAACCCACATCTCAAGGGAGTAAGACTGGACTTGGAATTCCAAACTGTGGGCTTAACTGAGAATCATCTATTCGTGTGTAACAATTGCTGCCCATCCTGAGAGCTGGGAGCTGCTTTCCCCGCTTTAGGCAATTTGCTGGTCAAGGAAAGTCTGTCTGAGCTTGGGGTGGAGTGATGAGCATTGCATCCTGCGTCTCATCCCCCTCTCTGTTTTGCAACAGATATTTTGCAATGTCCAGAAGCTCAAAGCAATAGGGACTGTTTAGTTGCAGGGTGGGTGATGTATGTGGTAGGGAGCAAAATCTGTAGAAATGAATAAAGATGTTCCCCCCAGCATCCTTCCAGCAGCTTAGGCTCCTGCCTTCCTGCCCTGTTTCTACACCTCTCCTGCCTGGTGCTGCCTTCTCCTGCCATGTCCCCTCTACTCTCACCACAACCACAGAGAGCTGGGCACAGAGCTGTGGCAGAGCCATCCCACCTTTGGATGGCCACCATTCCCATTTCCCTTCCAGGAATCAATGTTGGTGAGTAATTAGACCCAGGCAGGATGGCCTAATGGTCTCAGGCTTTTATATGGTGCTGGGAGCTTATCTTCAAGGACTCACAGAATCATAGAATGGCTTGGGTCGGAAGGGACCTTTCAAGGTCATCTAGCCCAACCACCCTGCAGTAATCAGGGACGTATTAAAGCAGGTCAGGTTGTCCAGAGCCCCATCCAACTGAACATGGTATGTTTCCAGGGATGGTGCTTCTACCACCTCTCTGGGCAACCTGTGCTGGTGTTTCACTGCCTGCACTGTAAAAAATGTATTCCTTATATCTAGTCTAACTCTCCACTTTTTTAGTTTAAAACCATCACCCCTTGTCCTGTTGCAAGAAGCCCTGCTAAAAAGACTGCCCTCATCTTTCTTATAGGTCACCCTTAAGTACTGAAAGGGTCTTCCCAGGGCCTTTTCTTCTCCAGGCTCAACAACCCCAACTCTTTGTGTTTCTTCACTGGACAGGTGTTCCCACATTAATGTTCATTTCAAGACTTTCTTTGTCTGCTTGCCTGTGGTGTTTCTCAAGCACTTAGACAAAACTGCATGGTAATTGTCTCCTTTTGCCTGAACAGGAGAAGAGTTGGTCCAGGATGACCTGACTTGGATGCATGAGTGAATCTTGCTCTTTCAGAAAGAGAAGGGCTCATCTTTGCTCTGATACTGCCTCTGAAATTGCAGAGCAACACTGAACATCTGATAGAGAAAAACACTGAGATGAGCTGTACCAGGTTCAGTGAGCACTAAACCCAGCAGCATCAAAGCCAGCAGCACCAAACTCCTCACTGGGGCTTAAGGTGCAAAACAATGCTCTTGCAAGTGCAGCAGTGGCTCAACTGCAAACGTTGAGGTCCTGAAAACTTGCAGGTGGGAGTCTTCCCAAATCTAAGCCTAATAAAAATCTACTTCCCAAATGGAATCTAAGAAAAGCCTTCAGTGGGAGTGTCTGAGCTCCTGCTGCAGCTCCTGTTGCTGCTCACTGGAGGGAATGCTTTTTCCATGATCCCCCAATTCTGGTAGGAGTCCAGGAAACCGCTTTGCCCATATCGTGTTATAGATTGCTTTGCGCAGCTGGAGCGGAGCGTGCTAGCCTGCCAAGGTAGGTTTAATAATGCTTCATTAGTACAGCAAGCCCAGCAAACTCCCTGGGGTGAGCTCTTCCCAGCCCAATCTTCCCCTTACTGGCAATCAATTACAGCCATGGTGGTTAATGATGAGGTGTAAGGATGATGTCCCTCATGGTTTCTGATGTAACAAGACAAAATGGCTTTAATTTGTGCTGGGAAGGTTTAGATTGGACCTAAACATTTTTGCACCAAAAGGGATGACAAACACTGGCACAGGCTGCCCAGAGAAGTGGTGGCATCACTGGTACCCTGGCGGTATTTTAAAAGCTGTGTAGATGTGGTGCTGAGGGGCATGGTTTAGTGGTGGACTTGGCAGTGCTGGGTTAACAGTTGGACCTGATGATCTTAAAAGTCTTTTCCAACCTAAACAATTCTATGAATTGGAAGCAGGTGCCAGAGCTATTGCTGCCTTCCCAGGAAGCAGCAGCTCTTATTTATTTGCATCCCTTGGCAGGGAACAAGGCAGGCTCCGGAGCATCACAGGCAGCAATCACAGGTGTTCGAACTCTGCCTTCTCAGGGTACTTGAGTTTTATGACTAGGATAATGTAAATAGAGATCCAGACAAGGTTTATTTTGTACGTATAACTTTTTATTTCAAACTCAATTACCCGCAAAAGTTTCTAATAAACAAGTCTCAGTGCATTTGGAACAGGCAAACAAAGCATCTTCTTCCTCCTGCCAGACTCCCCAAATGGATTTTTTCTGCTTCATTTTCTGAATTAGATTATGCTGGGCTGCAATGGAAGCAGGGCAGATTTACTCCTGTGACACTCATCTCTGCTTCAAACGTGCATTTACCCAATTTGTTTTTGTAACTGGAGCCCTGAGGGTTTCTTCTCCATTCCTTCCTTGGCCATGCACTGTGAATGTTATGTGAGATCTTCATCCACCGAAATGGCTGAAGGCAAAAGCAGCAATTTCCAACACTGTATTTGCAAGCCTGGCCTCTACTTTTGCTTTTCTTCAAGGTGCTGAGCCCAGTATACCCCAGACACATTTGCTGAGGTAACCATTTCACTGCAGCAGGTGAGTGCCCCCTCCTTTCATAGATTTGTGGACAAAAGGGAAGTTGTGGGGTGGAGAGGGATGCGAGGCATCCGTGACTCTTGTGCAAACCACTCAGCCCTGCTGTACAGTGTTTGTAATGTGACGGTAAGCACTCAGCCAGGTAACAATCACTTCCTACTAATAACAGGGATTACTTTTTTTAAGCCTGATGGGAAGTGCACAAAGCACAAAGCAGACTTCCGGAGCAGCTTTTAATTTCTTTGGCTGCGTGACATCAACTGAGTGAATGAACAAAAGCAAGCAAAGAGGCAGAGGTGAGAGATAAGGGAGGCCTGGGGAAAGCCTTGCACCTTTTCTGGTCCTTGAGGTAAAATCTACAGTATCCTTTCACCTCACTGCCTGCCACCGCTGCATCCCTTGTCCTTGCCATCACGCATCAAATGGTGCAACTCATACTTGCTGCTTGCTGTGCCCCACAGAGAGGGACACATAGTTGAGTTTGCTTTGGGCAGCTTTGCATCTGCAGCCTTCCTCCTCCTGGAAAAACTACTCCATGTGGCAAAATCCTTTATTGGAACAAAAATCCTTTCTTTTAGCCAAAATCCTTCACTTCAAATAACCATATCAAGTAAACAGCACTTCACTTTGCCTCAACACCCTTTCAGTGGAAGCCAAGCAAACCCCTGTCCATACCTCCCCCCCCAGCTGGCCAAACCAAAGTACTGATTGCAACGGCTGCACCCATGACCCACAAGTTAACGTTGCCGTTTCTCACAGAGAGTTTCTTTTCCTCCCCGAGTCCAATTGCACAAAACAAAACAGCTTTTGTTCACGATGGAGATTCTCCTGGCAACACACTGACGGAAGCTACCAAAAACAAATAGAAATGCCAAGGCTCAATGACAGCTTTATCTGGAGCTAAGCGCCCAGATGAGTCTGTTTTATCATCGTTAGGGAAGAAAGCGCTGAGCTAATGGGAAAGGGGAAATTGCTGCCATTTGTGATGGCTTCATAGACAGACAAATACCCCTGCCTAGCACAGGAGGTGTGCAAAATGACACAGCTATCAAGGCATCAAATTGAACCTTGAAATGAGATTGAGAGAGGAGAAATGGTCTTTGACCTGCACCCTCTGCCCCCGGAGAACTGACAAAATCAGATGTATTACAGGATTTGCAAGCATTTCTGCAGGCAGCGAAGAGGATCCAGTGGATTTCTGTGGGTCTGGACCAGGCCCAGAGCTTGCAGAAGGGAATTAAGAGGAGCAGAAAGCCCTGTTTGCAGACAAGGAGAACTTTGGCCTTTAGCACAGTGTCCTCCTAGGCTGTGTTTCTGTGTTCCTCAGAGACTTGAAGCAGCCTTTTCTATACAGTGTTGGCTGCTGACTCCCGGATTTCCCCCTACATATCTAAAGGACTTCTCTGGAGCAAAGATGCAGGGAGCAAGAGCCATTTAACAGTGCTGCTGAGTGATGTGCTGATCATTTACTTCCTTCCATTGAACCCCTGCCAGATCCCTTCCACCTTTCAGGCAGCACCATGATGAAGCAGGGCAGTTTCTTTGTTTAAATAGTGTAAGACACGGTAATTTCTCGTGTTCAATGACGGGCAGCCTTGTTTATGACGTTTGCTGAGCTCCAGTATTAATCAGCATGGTTAATTGAATCTGATGATTGCAGCTGGTTCACATCATCAGCTCTACTCAGCATGATGAACCGTCAGACAAACTGCCTGAGGTTGCCTCCACCTTGATACAAGCAGTGGAAATCCTGGGTCTCCCCACTCTATACCATCAATGGCTTAGGAATGGGAATTCAGATGACACCACACTGTAGAAATCAGTTTACTTTCTAGTGCATACCAGCAGCTCAGTCAGATTTGAATCCCAGGCCTGAATGTACCTGATACAAATGCAGGGCAAATCCAAACAGAGCAGCATTTTCTTTAAAAGTTCTCCCAGGCACACTGGGTGCAGCATAAAAGGAGAGGAGAAAAACATCAGCACTTTTGCCTGTCTGCAATCCACCTTGTAAAAGGGCTCAGAGCTTAAAAGATAAGGAGGAAAAAAGATGAATTTCCCAGGCTTTTAGAGGCACAGTGAGGAATTAGCCCAGGAACCCTGAGGAACCGAGAGTCATCAATCATGAGGTAACGAGGGCTCGAGCAAGACCTGCCAGAGCACGTGCCCCATCAGCAGGGTCACAGCTGTAGTCAGAGGATGTGCAACGATGATTTATGGCAACTTTTTCTTCCCAGTGCCAGGCACTGAAGACCAGGTGGCACAACCAGCACAGTGCTTTTCCTCCTTTTCCTCTGGCTGATAGACATTACTTTTTTCCTTGCTGCCCCCATGTGCAGGAGGGCATTCTTTCTTACCCTCCTTTTCCTGCCTGCACTCCCTGGGTCTTATTTATCAAAACCCATCCTTATTGCCTTCTACATACTTAATTGCCCTCTACAGCTAACTGAAGGGTGGTTGTAGCCAGGTGGGGGTTGGTCTCTTCTCCCAAGCAACCACCAACAGAACAAGAGGACACAGTCTCAAGCTGCACCAAGTGAGGTTTAGGTTGGATGTTAAGAAGAGGTTCTTCACAGAAAGAGTGACTGGCCATTGGAATGAGCTGCCCAGGGAGGTGGTGGAGTCACCATCGCTGGAAGTGTTTAAAAGAGACTGAATGAGGCACTGGGTGCCATAGTTTAGTTGATTAGATGGTGTTGGGTGATAGGTTGGACTTGATGATCTCAGAGGTCTTTTCCAAACTGGTTAATTCTGTATTCTTCTGTATTCCATACCCATAATTGGCATTTTGTCCTGGGTGGATTCAATTGGGCTGAAGCCCGTGTGACCAGATCTTTGCAGCTCTTATGTCAGATGGGCCCATATCATCCCAATTCTGCCTGTTTAACACAGCCAGGACACAGTGCTAAAATTTGCTAGCCTGCCCATAATTCAGGGTATTTTCTGTGACTTCTTGTCCAGCTTGAGATGCTGGTCAGTTGTGTCGCACCTCCTAGATGTAAGGGTTATGCAAATAGTGACTCTACTAATTAGTAATTAATTAACGATTAATGTAAAGGCATCTGCCCCATCAAGTGATTCTCTCTTGATCAAGCTAATTCAAGCCAACAGTGCAAAAGCCCTTCCCAATGATGCTTGCCAGCACCTGAACAACTCTTGCCATCCCCTTGGCCTTCCTCCAGAATGTTGGGCCAGAAAGGGTTCCATTTCTCTGGCTGATTCTCAAGGGAAGTTGGAAGCTTTTCCTCTCATCCCAAAGACCTGGAGCTGGAAAGTCCCTCTAGGAGGGAACTTGTATTTGTCCTAGTGTGTCATAACTCTCTCAGAGCTTGAAGTCTCTGTCACCTGAAGATCTGCATTTCCAGTTCTTAGAGGGGGCCTATGGCAAAGAACCCTATGGCAAACCATTCTATGATTCTGTGACTTTTACTCCTGATATCATACCCTCTTTCTACCCACCATGTTGATTTTAGATTTCTGGATGAGGCAATGAATCTCCTAATCTTCCTCAGCAAAGCTGTCTCCAAAGGGCTGCCTCTGCAGTCACCCTGACACCCAGGCACTCGTGTCAGGGCCAAAGGACTACAAAGCTTTCCCTTGCTGAAGTTCACTAAAATAAGGAATGTTTCACACGGGATGTGGGACTTCTCACCCTTTTCTTCTTCAGAGCATTGAGTGATATTTAACCATCAAGTAAAGCAGGATTTTGCTCCTCCTCTGACATGCAAAAGCCCTGTGTGTGACTCAGGTGTGTCTCTGTGGGGTCCCATGCTGGAGATGCTCAGCCAGGACACCCAGAGGGCAGCCAGGACTCTGCAATACCAGGTATCTGCAGACTTGCATTCTTGTCTTTTTCTTAACTCTAGCTACTCTGCGATTGAAGAAATGTTCCTGCTGTACCCACCCAAGAGCTCTCTCCCCAGGGACTGCCCTTTAGCCCCACTCCTCCATCTTCTCCAGCCTGTCTTCCTTGCTACCTTAAAAAGCCTCTCACCCCAGCTACCCAAAACTGTCTGTGAGACAAGACTGGGAACATTTGTTGCTGGGCAAGAATGAAAAAAAGGAGTGCTGCTGATGTGTGATGGACCATCTTGAAGCTCCTCCATTAGCCTCCAGGACTGTGTCTAAGTTTTGAATCCATAACCACACACAAACTGTCTCCTGCTTACACAAGGCGTCCTCTACCCCCTCCCTGGAGCAACCCTGAAGGATGGTGTCCTGAGCAGAAGTCATCTTGCAATGGTCGCTACTCCTGAGCACTCCTAGGTGCCCATCCTAGGGGTTATTATAGACAGGCAAGGGCAAAGAACAGCACGAGTCAGATATTTTGCCATAAACCGATGCTAAATGTCAGATGCTCACCACGACGCCAGGTACCTTTCTGCAGAGCCCTCCACACATTGCACCGCTTGTGGCCCTCTTAACAAAGCGGGTCTTGTGAGAAAAAGCACTGCCTCCCTGAGATTTAAGCCATCAGAGATAACCACTTGGCTGTTCCTTGCTTGGCCCTCAATACCTCCTCTTGCATGGCCAAACACACTTCCTTTCTGTGCCGCCGGATTTGCTTTTCAATGCTTCATTATGTTTCAAGGTCACAGCGTATGGCGCAGTTTGCTCGGCTGCCCTGGAAAGAAACGAAGCCACAAGAAATTTGTTTTCTTGTTTAATAAAGGCATGCACCAAGCCTGAATGGCTTTTTTGTGAGCATGTAAAGTAGAACGAAAAGCACCCGGCTCTACATTTTTGTTGTTGTTGTTATTGGTTTTGGCACTCCCTTTTTTCTGAGTCCTTTATTCACACTTCTTTTCTCTGGTGAAGAAATGCCCACTTCTCCTCTTTTCCAGCTGGCAAGCACTGGGCTCCCTTTTAGTTCCCAGAGCCGTAGGATTGTTTGCGTGGATCTAAAGGAACCGTACCTTTGACCGCTGTTACAGCGGGAATCGGGCAACACCAGCCCAAACGTTGATCTTCTCCCACACCATCCATCAGAAGATCTACCACCACTGCAAAAAAAATGGTAAAACTGGGGATGGAGGTTGTTGAACTGTATGGAGGCAGCACTGATTGGGTGTGCATTAGGTGGAAAGGACTTGGGGTTATGTGAGCTATTTGTGCCACAGTCTGTCTGTGCCACACTCCATTTGTGCCAAAGGCTGGCTTTGCGGGCAACCAGCAGGTGGGAGAAGCAAGGCTTTAGGGTAAAATGTTAGTTTCTTTGAAGTCAGTGATGACATTCCCACTGGCTTTGACCACCAGCCTTAGCATGATAAGGACTTTGTAGACCTGCTGATGGTCAGGCTCGTAGCTGGAGCAAAATGACAACAAACAAGCAAGCAAATAAACTCACCAGCAGTACAGGGAGACCCTTGCCAGCCTGTTTGCGATATTAATTTGGGCCGTGAGTCTGCAGGGTTTTCAGGCTCTGTGTCTTTAACTCATTGTGCAGGAAGGAGCAGGGATGCAAAGTGAATTCTCCTGTGCAACACTTCTGAAACAGGTTCCATGTCATTTTTGCCTCTGACAACCCTTGGATCCATCTTGGGTGGTGCTGGGGCTCCCATTGATCAAAAAGCATCTCTCAGAGCAGCTTTCCATGGACTGCAGTGTGTTCACAGGGTGCAGAAACCTCTCTGTGGACATGCCATTTCTGTCAAGACTCCAGCTGAAAAGCAAGGACAGCTGGGTAAACTGGTTTTCCACCAACAAATTTTTGTCAGATCTCTTGATGTGAAGCCAAGGGCAAGCACTTCTTGGACACTGGCATCTCAGAGGGCCTGAGATCTTGCCAGCCCAGAGACCACAATCTTTCTGCAAACATCTGAAGGTGAAGTTTTTGCAACTCCTCCCCCTTTACAGATCTCACTTGCCTGGATTTCACAGCTCATAGCAAGCTGGCCGCTATAAGCTTTCACCAATCCTCTCTGTCCTGATGCTTGCAAAAGGTGAGGTCCAAGCCACCACAGTGTCTGACAGTCTGCTTTCTTCCCCGAGAAGCCTCTGGGGCTAACTGTAATCATATCTGACACAAGCATGGCAATTCCAGGGACCAATACATTCTGGCCAAATTTTATATCAAATAACATCTGTGTTGTGAAGAAAGAACCTGTAAATATCAAGATCAAACTGCATGAGAAGCTCATACCTTATTAAACATCAGAAAGCCTGTGCTGAGAGACATACAAAAGTCCCTAATGTGAGAAAAGCATCCTTCAGACCATGCATCATGCATGGCTGCTGAAGAAGCTAAGCCTTGCTATCTCTTCTGTGCTCATAAAGCTAGCAAGTGTGCAATGCCCACCTTTCCCAGTGGTGGTGGAAATGTGTTGTGCCACCACTGGCATTTCCCCATCAGCCCATCCTTAGTGCCAGCAGTGAGAAATTTGTGGGTCTGGAAGCTTGCTGATGGGGCCTTAGCATCCGAAATAAATTCTCTGCTGTGATAAACATCCCAAATCCATTGCTGGATGATTTTTTAGAGACTTTGAGAAGTAGAACAAGCAAGTAAACAAACCAGGGAATTTCCCCTGTGCATGTGGGAGCGTCTCCAATGCAGTGGAAAGCACGATCAATAATTGAGTGAGAAGGCAAGCCGCTCTGAGCTTTCACAAGGCACAGCCTAAGCATCCAATATTTATTTTCAGGACTTAAATAATGCATCTGAAAATGCTTCTAACTGGATATTTTAAGGCAAACAAATTTATTTCATGAAAAGTTAATTGGCAAGAGCATCTCTCAAGAAAAATCAATAGCAGCCACAAAAGCTACCCCTCAGCTTCTCAACACATTGGTCGTGTTCCTCTTTCTGAGTTATGGGGGCAATTCTGTAATTTCTAATTAAAGGATAATTCACTATCAATTAGCCCATATAAGTAGATTTTACTGGCTCCCCAAGCTAAATCACTTAATCTCTGGCATTTCCTCCTCTCTGCTGCAATGCTGGCTGCCAGTGAAGCGATGTGGGGATGTGAATCGAGGGATATGGTGGCCAGTCCTGGTTCTGCCACTTACTTCCCATGGGAGCTTGGTGGAATGTGTTCACCCCCACAGATCAGTTCACTCAGAAGACATATAGCAGCCTCTGTGAACAAGTAGGAAGAAAATCATAGGTTTATAAAACGGTTTGAATTGGAAGGGACCTTTAAAGGCCATCTAGTTCCCAGTAAGCAGGGACATTTTCAACTAGGTAAGTTGCACAAAGCCCTGTCCAACCTGACCTTGAATCATATTTCCAGTGAAGTGGGATGGGGTGTGTGTGGGGGGGGTGTCTTGCATAACATTGAGATGAACTGTATGCCCAGAGCAGTGGTCACAGCTCCTTTGAAGGGTACTGGGGCTCTGACAAGTGGAAGTAACACCATTAAGGACAACCTGAACAAGAGGTGAAGGGAACAAAGCTGCTCCTCTGCCAGCTCTCATGCCAGTGTATCCCTCTGCTGAGCCCCAGAACAGCAGTCATCCTAGGCATACAGTCAGTAACACCGTAGCAAGGACCTCCGTCACAGCTGACATTCCCACAGGGGTTTTATTTGCACATTGGCAGCAGATAAAGTATCTGCTGTTAAATCCACCGTGGTTTTAATGCTGGCAGGCTCAGTCCCCACCTCATCCTCCAACTGTCACCATTCAGGGCATGAGAAAACACATTCCTGAGCCAGAAGTCAGCTCCAGGGACACAAAGATGATGTCTTTGATCCTGGAAGAGTCCTGCCACGCACCATTATGAGACCACCCTGCTGCAGGGCTGCTCCAGCTCTGCCCCACACTACAAACCTGGAGTGGGGCAGAGCCAGCTGTCCCTCTGCAACATCCCCAGCCATCGGTCCATCTGCCACCCCCAAGGCACCCTAGCACACAGGGCTTGGGGACAGGCTGCTTGGCATAAGCCACCGCTGCTATGTCAGGCTTCTCATTACAAAACTCAAAACAGGTAAGAAAGGTTCATAACCTCTCATCGCAGGACAAGATTGCTCATCTCCAGCCATACTTTCCTGCCTCTGATGTTTATTTGCCATTATGCTCAGCATCCAGCAGCAGATGAATTGCCTCTGCTGGGATTTCACTTCAATCTGATCAGAGAAAATTGTTTTTGACAGCTTTGTGATAGAAACATCTTGGGTCAAACTCATCCCTGGTTGAAGCTCCCTGGGTCTGCTGTGGCTGGATTTGGCTCTAGCTGGCCGGGCAAATACAAACCAGTAATGAAAAGCCTGAAAACAGAGTGACCTGGATCTAAAAGCATTCCTCTAGGTAGCAAGTCCACAATGCCCTCAGGAAGCTTAGAGGAGAAACAGAAGGACAGAGAGGCTGCATGTAGCTGCACTGGGCTGCATGATGCTGGTGTTCTCTTCTTCAGAGCTTTGGTTTGCACAGAAAGAGAGCCTTAAAAATCATAAGCAAACCCAAGATAGCCATACTCCAAATGCTTCCATAGAAACTGAACTGAACCTGGCAGAACCAGTGCTGCTGCTTTTCTAGGAGATCTTTCAAAGGTTTAAGAAGACGCAAGGCTTTGCTGATGCAGAGCTCTGAACATCCAAGTGAACCTCCTCAACTTTGTTCTTAGGGCATAGCTTTTGGGTTGAAGGAGGTTTCCCATCATACAGGGTTTGTAGGAGGTGGGAGGGCTGGGGAAACACAGATATGCTGTTTATACTGTGCTGTCCTCAGTTCAAAAGGCTTTTACCTCCCCAAGAGCACGTTCACCACTCCTATCTAGTTACAGCAGCTCTTGGACTCATCAGGAGCTGGGACAAACAGGAAAGCACAGAATTACTTTGATCGCAGCCTCTAAGGGTACAAGGCTCTGTGTTACACTTGAACAGAGGTGGATGCTGGAGAAGTAGGGAGCACCCTTCTCAAATCCTGGGGCTCCTAAAACCTCGAGGCTGTCTGTTGTGATTTTGACCCAGTGAAAGGGCAGAGAGGGGCAGGGGTCAAGGTTTCTCAGCAAAGCGCAAAGCTCATTCCAGTGAGGACAGATGCAGCCACTGCCTGCTGGTGTTTGTCCTGATGGAAGGAGCAGGCAAGGGTCCTCCAGCACTGGGCTTCAATACCAGTGATGGAAGCTAACATTCTTTGGGGGCAGCTATGAGAAATTAAACTTACAGCCTTGAGAATCTTACCACACAGCTTTAAGACACCACTAATAGGCAGGCATTGCTGAAGCCCAAGATGTTGTCTGTGAGCAGATCCCTCTGTTTCCCACGTCTCCCCTGATGGGCTTCAGAGGCACAACCCAAGCTCAGGGACCCTCCCTTGGAGCCACTGTCTGGTTGAGACATTAGGCCCATTTGGACCCAGCTCCATCATCCCTTTTGATTTGGGTTCAAATCCTGATTTTTTTTTTCTTTTTTTTTCCCCTCTTTGTGAGGCTGGGAATGGGCAGGATGTGGCAGATAAACTTTTATGTGACAAACTGTTCAGTTTTGCTTGATGGCTTCATTTTCATGCCTTGTGAAAGCCACAGCTGAGCAGGAAGGAGGTTTCATGTACATTCATTATTTACTTAAAGGAATTAAAAATGTAAGCTAAATGATTTGGTTCCCCACAGATGGCTCTCCTGCAGGAGTGGAAGCAGGTGGCTCCTTTTGCACATCTCAGCTTTTCAGAAAGTGAAGAGCTTCAGGTAGGACCGCACCAGTAATGTGAAGAGCATGCATCCTTCCCAGCCTACCCTAGGCAGATATCTTGATGCTCTGGTGGTGATGAAACTAATGTGGGTGTTGCAGCAGCTCTGATGAGATAGGGTTGTCACGGACATTTTTACAACGCAGTCCTTAGTCTGGGATGAAAATAGCATTTAAAAAGTATACCCAGATTTATAGCCAGGCACCATAAAACCTCAGAACAGCTTAATTCTGGTAGGAGAACAGCTATGAAAGTAGTCTAATCTTGCTCTCCTTTTCAACACCAAATGCCATTCCCAGTTTTGCTGTCCATAACCCAGCCTTGCAGGCTTCATTAAAGATGCCAGTGAATCATTTGCAGAGTCGGAAGCTCGTTGGCTTGCCTGCACGTCAATGGCATGTTTCACTTCCCTGATATGTTCCATGTTTGCTTCAGACTGTATAAAACAGTCAAGTCTGACCTACTCAAAATCAGGAGCATGGATCAAGGAAAGGAAAGTTCAGGTTTGGCCCATTTTGGAATTAGTACAGTGAGAGCTCATGGGATTGTAGAATACGCTTGTTAAAGCATACACAAACTGTTATTTGTTCTACAAATACCATGTTTGTATATAGAGAATATACTTTTAAACTGTGTATGTGTATTTATATACACATACTTTAAAGCATATTAACCCCTCCCTCTCCCACAGCAAATCCAACAGCAGAGAATAGGAATTTTGCTCCCCAAGGAGCACAGATCACAACCATCGAGTCAAACACCTCTGGAACGGGCTGGACCACCAGGGCAACAGATCTATGTCTCCTGCTGGCTTTTCCCAGCCCCCAGAAAGAAGCTTTGATCCTTGTTGGTTAGGAGGAGAGAACAAGGTGTCCTTCCCAGCTCTGACAAAATTCACAAGGGGCTTTCAGGTGCCTATACCAGCTGTGGACCACTCGCTCCTAGACTCTTCACCCTCACTCAGTCCCAAAACAACATTTCAGCTCTATATCTTACATCCTTAAACATCACATCTTGCTTGAGTGGCATTTTCATTAGTCTCAGGGTTTTGCAAAAAGGTCTCAAGAGGCAGTCATTAGAGCTGTCAAACTCACAGCGTCCTCCTAGCAATGAGCAGTCTTCCTCCTGCTGCAGTGTCTGCTGCACCAGCCGCTGCTGAGCAGCAAATTTGGGTGATTCAGGGGCAATCACATACTTTAAAGCATAGATGTAATCACCTTTCCTGATTAGTGTCATGCTTCACTGGACTGTCTAACTAATTTACCATTAATATTCACATCACTATCCACAAAACCACTTGCTCTCCATCAGACAAGCCTGGTATATCATTTACCAAATGCTTAAAATTCTACAGATTCTTACCCAGTTTTTAGGAAGTGTGGCCCAAGGAAACTGAGCTTGCTGTCTTTTTAGCCACTTTGAGAAATCAGCAATGCTTTGGTCTGCAAGCAAAGCTGTGGTCAGCCATTTCATGGAAGAGGATGCTGACAGCTGTGGTCAGACAGTCATGGTCATGCAGTGCAAGTCTCCACCATGGCTGCTTGACTAAGATGCTATATGCCATAGCTTGAATTACTCTCTCCATGTATTATATCTGCATCTACTGCAAAGCTCCAGCATGTTTCTTGGGCTCTCTTGGTCTTTCAGAAGACATCAGACCCAAGAAATTTCACCTATTTTACAATATACAGGAAAAGATGTCACAGGATGGCCCTAATTTGCCAATAGACATAAAGAATGCCCTGTTTGCCTAACCTCCTCTTTTGAAGAGAAACCTTTTTAAGTCAGAAAAGTGGCATGGTCCTGCCATGCCCCTTTAGCCACCCTAAACTGATCCCTTAGGCAGCAGCTGACCTGGGAGAAGGGCCCACTATGTGCAGTGCACCTCCAAAGGAGATGATGGAATAAGGGCTCACACACTGGACAGGCTTTTCCAAAACTGCTCTAGGGCTCTTTGAGTGGCAAATCCCATTCAGACCCCCTTTCCCTGGTGCAAAGTATTTACCAGGGGTGGGAGTCATGTATTCTAACTTGGACCACATCACATGGCTGCTTATTCCTGCTCCTCTAAAACTATTTGTCCTGACTCTGCCAGGTGCCTGGTAACACCCTTGGGTGCTCCTACACCCCTCCTCCCGCCTCTGAATAGAGGGCTGAGGTACCTGAGCATGCAGAAAAGGAGCAGTGACCTTGAAAAGGCTGCTCTCCTGTCATCCTTCAGCAATGGGGATGCTGGCACACCCAGCAGGGACTGTGGGCTCACAACCTGTGGTGAAGTTCACTCAGTTGTTCATTGTCCTTGTCATTTTCCATTCCCAAACAGGTCCTGGAGCCACTCTGAACAAACTAGGCACAAGCTTTGCTTTCAAAGTCTTATTTTTTAAAGCCTGGCTATATGCTTGCTGAAAAAAACCACCTCTGCATGGTTGTTGAAATTCTCCATGCTCTTGAGTTAGCAATAAATACAAAAACCAATGTGTCATTTTAAAAGTACTTATGTTGGTGCTTTGAATGCTTCTCCCATTGGCTGATTGTTGAGAAGGATGTAGCTGCCCCATATCTGCCCTCATTGCAGAGCGTGACAGAGACTGCCAGCTTCCATTTCTGCTCCAGCAGCATCTTTGCTGGTGAGGACAAAATGCCTTTCTGGTGGCCCAAAGGGCAATTTTCAGTTTGTAAACATTTGCTTGTCTCCTGATGGCCCCTGAAATGGGGCACATTCATTGCTCAGGGCATGTGGGCAGCTAGAGGAATGCAAACAGAAATTGCAGTGGGGACCTAGGATCATGAAAACTCATTAATTCCTGGCCGCTTTACAACTGCACAATGTGGACACTTTTGGGCTCAGTTTAATCTAATCTGGATTGGAAGTGGTGTCCCCGAGGAGAGGAAGATCATGAACAACTGTTTTTCCAACTTGATTTTGATTGCAGTGTGATTTCCCAGAGCCTCCATTGTTTGTATGATTGTAATGGGAGGGACCAGAAGGTGCTGGTAAAAATTACCGAGGACATGAATTTGTGCCCAGCATCACCTGAACCCTGAAGTTCTTGGGTGAATCTTCTGTAATGACAGTAAAGCTCCTTTTCCCAGAAGGGGCAGGAACTAAGGTTGTTTGGCAAGTAGTAAAGTTTTACAACTTGCTGTAAAAGGAGGCGCAGAGAGTTTTCTCCCCCTCCTCAGAATCATCCAGTAGTCAGGGGCCAAACTTTCTATTGGGGGAGATATCCTGCTGGGATCCATCCATATTTATACCATAAAAATACCTGTCCTTGGGGTTTAGATTCTCCATCCATCCATCCATCCATCCCCCAATGCCCTGGGTATGATCACATGCTCATTAGGCTTCAACATCTAATGTGAACCAGAGCCAGAAGAGACACAAAGACTCATTTGGAATCCCTCCATATGTGTCAGGAGAGGAAAGAAAACCTCAATCTGTTGTTTTGTCCTTGCCAAGGGACCCTTTCCTGCAGGCTTCAGGTTGCAGGATTGCACAGAGAAAGAGTAAGCAGGAGGGTTTACAATGCTGAAAGGAGATGTTATCCTGTCTGCTCCTGCCAGCCATTCTCCTAAGCTGGTTTTGAGGTGCTTTGTGTGTGAAAAGTGCAGAGCAATCAAATGATCCTTAGACTATACTAACTAGAAAAGGATAGAGTAGACCCAAGACCCCTGGAGATGATAAATGGAGCCAACAACAGCATAGCTCAAGTATTAGCTTCCCAGCAACTCCCTTTATAATGCTAATATCCTGGGGAGAAATAGTGCCAAGAAATTGCTCGCATTCCTCCCTGCAACAACAAACCCAGGAGAGCCAAACCCCCGACCCCACACATCTCTCCTGAGCTGGTGTTTGCTTTCAGGCCAGTCATTCTTCTGGGCATGATCCCTTTCTCTTCCAAAGTCACACTGCTCTACTCCTGTTGCAGTTGCTTTCAACAATCCAGAGACAGGTATCTGGTGGATGCACATTCCTTCCTTCCCACCACAAATCCCAGCCCCCACTGCACCCTTCCCACCAAAAATCCCAGCTCCCACTGCCCCCACCAACCTCTTTTTCACTCCATGTCACTTACAATGCCTCCAGCAGACACTAGGCTGAAATTCTCGAAGGAAATAGGATCTGAAGGAATTTCTCCTGCAGTGCACAGGTCTGGAGCCAGAGGAGGTTTGTGCCTTCCATTCCCAGTGAGGTTGGGTTGAACAGCAGGGCTCCTGCAGACATGGAGCAGCAGCAGCTCTGAGTGTCTTTGAATTAGGAGCAGGGATGGTGGCAGGAGAGAGGCCATACCTGGCGGCCACAGCTGCCCAGTAGTGACCTTTGGACTTCTCTGTGGGTCCTGCTTCTGGCAATGAAATTTCTCTGACACAGCCCTTGGAAACCACTTGCCATTGGGATGCTAACAAGGGATGAGTCAAATTGCATCCTGGAAGCAGAGCACACACTTGGGCAAGCCGCATCACTGAAGGGTTAGATGCAGTCCAGGTTCCAGAGGAGTCAGGTCCCAGAGAGCTGGGCAGCCCTTCCCTTCCTTCTGCCAAGCATTACTCTTTGTAGGAGCCCTGCCTTGAGGGGTTCCTGTTTCAGCCAGGAGCACTCTACTATGGCTGCTTTCCACCATCAGCTGAGTTCCTTCCCGGTGGTCAATTAGCTCTAATTAACACACAATTAGAGGACTTTTTATAGCCAGCCAGTGGGATTTGAGCCACTAATCACTGCACTGATGTGGCAGCAACCCAGAAGATTGCAGCCCTGGGGTGAACCCCTGTTTGTAAGTCCTGCCAGCTTCCTGGTCCTGGTCCACAATTCCCATGTCTAATTAGGGTCCAGACTCCAAATGAGAATGAACATCAAGTGAAAAATCAGTTTTCTAAGGGGAGCCATTCCTGGGTTGGCTGGAGCTTGCTCTGAATTCAGATTAGTGAATTCCCACGTGAAGGACAATTACAAGATGAACCCATGAGGACGAGGCCATGCCAAAGTGAGACACTGCACATGGGCTAGCACTGTAGCCTGATGGAAAAAGCAGGAAAAAACCCCAAGTCCTACTGAGCTTGTGTTCCTGTGGACATCTGAAAATAATTGTTCAGGAGACAGATGAGAACATAAAGCAGAATGAAAATACTTTTATGTTGTTCAGGCACTTAATTCTGGGGAAGATGTTCATTGACAGATCATGGCAGGGTGCACAGTGTTTATCGGCCCCTCGATTTTTTTTGGCACCAGGGCCATAAACAAGAACAGAGCAACACTGAGTCTCTGAAGTCCAGAAGAAGTCTCCTGCCTTTGGAAGACCTCTGTAAATATTAGGAGAGACGCTATCTTAAAAGGCGCAACATCTTTGATTATGTTCCCATGTCTAGCTTCCTCCATTTATTTTTGTCTCATCATCTCTAATGTTGAACCATGCTGCCTGCAGAGAGGGTTGTGAACTGAAACACCGCTGCCAGTTTCTTCTGACAGAGCCTGAGCTCCAGCAGAGAAATTGGCAGTTAGATTGGGAGTGGTATTTCCAGCCACAGGCTCAAAAGGTGATTTTTTTCCTTCATGGCAGAGCTGTTGTGGCTGTGACAGTCCAAGGGCATGGGTAAGGTACGGCCTGTGGGAAGAGCTAATGTCTTTTTTAACCCAGCAAGACCCACGAGCCCTAAAAAAATAGCAAAAATTTCCGACGTGCTGGGCTTTCACAGTGCCTGGCTCATTACCAGGAGGCAAAGTGTTACCAATGTGTGATAGCAATTTCCCAAATAGACTTTGAGAACTTTAGAAAGATTGTTTCTTATGAGCCTGGGGCTTTAAGTAAATGCCAGCTGGGGTTAGGCACACAGCAAAGTCATGTGAGATGATGGCACCCATGGGACGGTAATGGTAAGTGTGGGACTTGTGGGTTGGATGGAGAAGGGCAGGCAGGTTGGGAAGGTGTAGGACCTGTTGGTTGGGTGGTATAGAGCCTGTAGGTTAGGGCAGAATTGTTGCTGCAACTCTGGCCCTAACCAGCTCATTAACTCTTGGTTTGGAGATCTTGTGCTCTGCTGCAACCTTTACGTGCTAGGAACTGGCTTACAGCTCCTATCCTACAAGCTACCAAATAGAGGCTGATTTTGCCCATTTGTCCCAAGAGGAGAGGAATTCCTCCTCATCATATTGCTAATCTCTTGAATCACCACAGTCTATTGTCAATGGTCCTAATGCTCTCAGGGCAAGAAGTCTGTCATAGGGCCCTGTTGGTCTTATCACGTTCTCCTCCAGACCATGGCAGAGTTCCCACTGACTTAAATGAGAACAGGGACCCATCCATTGTCTGACACCTTTGTTATTTTCTGTGATTGAAAGGAACTATTTTTGTGTAAGGAAGGTCAAAGTGAGAGCAAGCACATAGGAGGAGGGTGCACAACTTCAAAGCTCAGCTCTGAAGTCTCTATGGGCAGGAGCCCACAGCGTCATGTGGAGATAGCCAAAGCAGTGCCAAACAACCTCACTTTGAAGGAAGATCCTGAAAGCTATTTTTATGGTGGAAAGATCATTCTAGAAAAAGGTTTCATAACTCCCCAGAGGTTCTCAGCCATTTGACTTGCTCCCTCTCCTCTGTAAGTTCAGCACAGTCTCCTCACTCTTGGTGGCTGCCCTGCAGTTCTGTACTATCTGCATGGTTTAGGAGATAAAAATCAAATCATAGCACATATTTGCATTTTACAGTTCCTTTAGCATAAGCACCCTGTGACATGTGTGAAGCTACTGTGCTGGCCTTGCTGACTAAGGATGAGTCACCATCCCCTGCCTGGGCTGAGGCATGGGAGGGCTTCATAGCTACTTACACGTGTACAGGGCCACAGCCGGGGACACCGCTGAACATCACAGCCATTAAACTGCTTCCCATGAGATGTAACAGCTTGTCCTGCTGGTTCAAACCCAGGAGTGGTACTTGCAATCTCTGCCTAATGAGTTTATTACTGCTTGTCATTAACTACACATTTGATAATATTATAGAACGGGTTTGGCTGGAAGAGATCTTTAATATCATCAGGTCCAACCATTAACCCAGCTCTGCCAAATCCACCATTAAACTATGCCCCTTAGCACCACATCTACATGTCTTCTAACTACCTTCAGGGATGGTGACTCCACCACTTCCCAGGGCAGCCTGCTCCAATGCTTGACAACCCTTTTGCTGAATAAATGTTTCCTAATATCCAATCTAAACCTCCCCTGGTGCAACTTGAGGCAATTTCTTTTTTCCTATCTCTTGTTACTTGGGAGAAGAGACTGACCTCCACTTTGCTACAACTTCCTTTCAGGTAGTAAGAAGTTCTCCCCTCAGCCTCTTCTCCAGGCTAAAGAACCCCAGCTCCCTCAGCTGCTCCTTGTAAGACTTGTGCTCTAGACCGCTCACCAACTTTGTTGCCCTTTTTTGGATGTTTTACCAGAGAGAGGAAAATATTCTTCACAACTATTAAAGCTGCAGTTAGGATGTCTGCTTGACTAAGCCTTCTTTACTCCGTCCAAGGAACCATTATTAGGAACATAAATTTGACTGAAACATCAAAAGCAATCCCTTTCTCCATTTGCTGTTGGCACCTTGCATGAGTCATGCTGGCAACCTGAGATTTCAAAAGAAGCCAGCGAGTGAGGAGGGGAGGGGGAAGGGAAGCTGTTGCTTTTGTTTTGGTTTGTTTTTTTCCAAGAGAGATGTCAAAAAGAAAATTAATTTCACTGCGGAGTGTCTATCAACTGCAAATTGCTTATATCTGGGGCAGATGTGTAATACCTAAGCTAAGAAACAAGCACTCAGTTTGTAAGGGCTGATCTTGGTGAAAATTGAAAGACAGCAGGGAGGGAGGTGGTTTCAAGATGAGACAACTGCGTAGAGTAGAAAATTCTGACCTCTGGGGCATCAAGGTGAAGGTTGCCACGAGAGCACTGGCTCTGAGCCAAGGGCAGCATGGAGGCCATTCTGCCTTCCTGTTAGCCTTACTTTGGAGACAAGCCTTTTGAAGCCTGCATTGCTACTGTCTGGGTTTCCTTCATGTCATTCCCTTGACTCTCTCTCCCTACAGATGTAAGGTGGACCTCTGTGCTGGTGGCAGTACTGGAGATAGGTACAGCAAGGATAGGTACAGCTGCCACAAACATGTCCACCCCCTCTCCACTGTGTCAGGGCTCCAAAGCCTGAGAAGGAAGCTAGTTCACTTCAAACCTCCTACTGCAACATGCCATGGTCCCACTGTCCTCCAGCCACCAAGCACCTTTCTGCTGCAAGACACTGAAAGCTGTGATCAAGATGTGGTGTGGGAGACACGGTTTGGTAGGGGCTTGTAAGAAAAGTCAAAAAAAGGCCACAGTTCCTGCTAACTGCTATCATTCATTTTTTCTGCTGATGTGTGTTAGGTTTGGGCTGAAGAATGAGAACACTTTTTACTTCAGGGCACTTTCAGTTTGCTGGTTTGGCTCCCTTTCCCCTCCATTAATAACTGTGCCAACTGCTAGACAAACAAAAACCTCACAGACACTTTGAAGTTTAGGTTAGTTTAGCTGAGATCCTATTTTTCAATTGAAAATAAAGCTCCCAAGTGAGACTCTGTGGTGCAAACTATACCCTATCAGTTTCTGCAGGGGAGGAATTAAACTCTGCCTAGCTGCCCAGCTCCTGACTGCTGCTAGAAACTGGCAGTGGAGGAAAGCAAGCCAGGGCACGTGCAGCACTGGTTGGGGACCAGACCATCACCTCTGCCCATCTCCTGCCCACTTCTCACAACTCACACACCAATGTGCCTCTTGCTCCTGGACCCTTGGGCATTGGTCCCTGCCAGTGTAGAAGTAAACTCACACATTGGCAGATGTTTATTTCCCTCCCCTTGAACAGTTAACCATCCATAGCTTTAGGAAACACTAACTGTTGAAATCTTTCCATTGGAAACTAATTCCTAGGAAAATGAATCCCCTCAAAGTTGTTTTAAGCACCTGATTAGCCTCACAAAGTTGTGCTGCCAAACAGAGTCAAGCAAAAGACCCCACAATGCCTTTTGCAGGGCACCTGTGTTGCTCCCAGAGAACTCAGGTCTTGCACCCTGCCCTGGTGGTGAGCAGTGGCCTGGCTTGTGTCAGAAATACTGTGGCCAGTGGGACCAGGGCAATGATTGTCCCCCTGTCCTCAGCACTGGTGAAGCTGCACCTTGATGCTGGGTGCAGTTTTGGAACCCTTACTACAAGAAGGACATTGAGCTGATGGAGCACTTCCAGAGAAGGGGAACAAAGCTGGTGAAGCATCCAGAGCACAAGGAGTGGATGAGGGAACCGGGTTTGTTTAGCCTGGAGAAAAGGAGGCTCACTCTCACTCTCTACAATTCCCTGACAGGAGGCTGTAGCAAGGTTGGGGTTGGTCTCTTCTCCCAAATAACATGACAACAGACAATAGGAAATGGCCTCAAGTTGCACCAGCACTGGAACAGGATGGCCAGGGAAATGGTGGAGTCACCATCCCTGGAGGCATTTAAAAGACTTGTAGATGTGGTGCTGGGGGACATGGTTTGGTGGTGGACTTCACAATGCTGGTTTAACAATTGGACTCAATGATCTGAAAGATCTTTTCCAACCTAAATGATTCGTTGGCTGACCAGAATATCAACAAATGGCTCCTGAAGTGGGAGTGGGGTGTGCAAGAGCTGAATTATCTGGAGAGTGAATTATCTCAGTTATCAGCTAGGAGAGACAGTGTGTCTCTCCTCACGTCCGTAAATCTGGATGAGCTCAGGCTCCTCCCTGTTTATCTGATGGCAAAGCTCTCTTCCAAAACCTCTCTGAGATGCCTGCCGGCAGCATGTGCCAGCTAACTTGGGCAAGAGGATGGGGAAGGTGATACTCTCTCCAGCTTCAGTAAAAGAGCAGGGCTTGGGATATTTTTGACTGCTCTTTCCTGCTTGTCAATCCTCGCTGCAAGAGGATTTTTGCCTTGGTGTGAATGCAAACACGAAGCCTTTCCTGAAAAACCTCTTTTGGGAGGTGTAAGTTTTATTGCACAGAAACCCTGGCAGAGAGCAGTGAAACACTGTAAGGAATCGAGAGCACCCTGGGCAGGCACCCAAAGTGTCAGAAGCAGCAGGACCAGGGCGTGGGGCAATGGCATTCACTCCAGCTGTCGCTGGTGGCTCTCTGGCAGCAGAGTGAGTACCTGGGTTTACAAAGAGCCTCTGCTAACATGGAGGTTTCATAAATCTGATCCCTCAGGCAGGTGACAGGAGGAGACACATGGAAGTCATTTAAGACAATTGCATTTCTCGCTCCCGGGTTTTTTGTTGCTCCCACCCTCCAGACACCTCACTCAACTTCTTGATGCTGGAACTGCTGTTGCTGGAATAAAACATTTTGTCTGGCTGCAGTTCCACTGGGGGATGAATGCAAGCACAAGTTTCTGGGTGACCAGTTCCCCAAGGGTGCTACAACAGGTGCAGCCATTCCTTCAACACCAGGAAAGTCTTTCTAACTAAAAGAGAGTATATTTAGACTAGACATAAGGAAGAAACCAGTTACAGTGAGAGTGGTGAAACACTTGCATAGGTTGTCCAGAAAGAAACCCTTGGAAATATTCAGTTCAGGTTGGACAGGACTCTGAGCAATCTGATTTAGTTGAAGATGTCCCTACTTATGTGGGGAGGTTGGACTAGGTGACCCTTAAAGGTTCCTTCCAGGCCAAACCATTCTATGATTATATGATTCTGAGATCAAACAAATTTCATCTGCAGGTGGATTGGGGCTCCTGTGGACAAACCCAGACTTCTGCACGACACCTGCAGTGCAAGAGGACTGAGGTAACTGCTTGTGGTGGGTTGAAATTTTGCCCCGACTAAAACTACCACACTGCAGCAAATCTCTTTGTAATAGCACCTTCATGGGCAACCTGCCTGTCCTGTCTTAGAAGCAAAGAAAGAGGTTTTGGGCCACAAAATAATTTGGTAGGCACACATTTTGTTACAAGGCATGACAAACTACCCATCACATGAAGGACATATTGGATTGACAGAAGCCACCTGCAAACACAGCGGCTGTGTGCTACCTGGAGACTGCTAAAACCTGTGGACTCAAGTCCTGCTCTTCAGCCACAAAAAACAATTTGCATCAGCTCAGGGTTCAAGCCAACAAAGCTAGCGAAGGGTTTAGAGCACAAATCTTATGAGGAGTGGCTGAGGGACCTGGGGTCATTTAGCCTGGAGAAAAGGAGGCTTGTGGGAGACCTTATTGTTCCCTACAACTATCTGAAAGGATGTTGTAGTGAGGTGGGGGTCAGTCTCTTCTCCCAAGTAGCAGGTGACAGGACAAAAGGAAATGGCCTCAAGTCATGCTGGTTTAGACTGGAAATTAGGAAAGATTTCTTCACTGAAAGGTTGTCAAGCCCTGGAACAGGATGCCCAGGGAAGTGGTGGAGTCATCATTCTTGGAGGCATTTGAAGCATGCATCGATGGGGTGCAGAAGGACGTGGTTTAATGGCAGACTTAGCAGTGCTGGGTTAATTGTTGGAGCTGAGGATCTTAGCGACCTTTTCCAACCTAAGCAATTCCACAATTCTATGATCCTAAGACATGAAACACTACTCACCACAAGAGTAGTGTAACGGGAGGATTGGCACAAGCCGCTTGCAAACATGGCAGCTGTGTGCTGTCTGGAACCTGCTAAAACCGAGGACTGAATTCCTGCTTCTCAGCCAGAAAAGCCCATTTCCAGCAGCTCAGGGTTCAAGCCCACAAAGTGAACAGAAACCCAGCCTCGGGGGCTGTGCAACACAAACCATGTGGTAGGGGCTGAAGAAGACACCCCTTGAAGCACAGGTCATGCAGGGCAGTGTAGAAACTCCACGACTACAGGCGTGTCATCTAAACAGACGCAGAATTTGAGGCCCCTGCTTCCCCAGCTCCTATCTCAGCAGGCTTCCCGAGTTCTTTTTGCACTCACATTCTTCAGAGATTTGCTGAGCTACGGCATGTATTAGTTTCTTGAAGGATTCACATGCTTGACAAGGGAGGTTTAGAAGCAGTTTCTCTCTTTATTGCATTTTTTTTTGCTTATTGTTCTTTAGTCTGCTAATAAATCAGTGCATTCCAGAGGCTTGACATCACGTAAAGGGGAAAAAAATGAAGGTAGGAAGTGGAAACGCAACAAAAAGCAGAGCCACAGGCAGAAACGTGGCTCCTTGCCTTAATTATTGGCCAATTTTCTGAATACCAGACTCTTGCAGAATTATCTGTACCATAATTCAAGCCAATGCCTTTCTATTGTATGGTTCTTGAGCAGCTGAAATATGTGTTCCACCCGAGGTCACAGCAAGCAAAGGTAAAAATATTATTAATTAACTAATAATGGAACTTCTTAGGAGGCACCAGTGCTCCATTTCTGTCTTTGATATGAAAGGATGGAGAGCTGGCATAGGCTCTTGGTTCCAGCAACAAAGAGGTGCTCTGATGTACAAACCTGCTTTTAGTATAACCCAAGAAGAGGGGACATCTGTGGAAATGAAGGTGATTCTGAAATCTTAGCAGGCAGCAGAAGCAAGGTCAAGTGTATTTGAATGAAAAGTAACAATTTTCCTACTGCTTTTATCCATGGAAATATTCTTAGCCAAACTGGTGAGAAGAGAACCACCATGTTACTAGAGATGCAAGATAAAGCTCTAAATCACGGTATCACTGTACATTGGAGGTCAGAAGGGACCTCAAGAGATCATCAGGTCCAACCCCCTGCCAAAGCAGGATCACCTAAGGTAGTCTGCACAGGAGTGCATCCAGCTGGGCCTTGAAAGTCTCCATAGAAGGAGACTCCACAACCTCTCTGGGCTGCCTGTTCCCATGTTCCAACACCCTCACTGTAAAGAAGTTTCTCCTCATGTTGAAGTGAAATCTTCTATGTTTAAGCTTGAGTTGAGTTTTTAAAATAAAGGGCCTCAGGTCATGAGCCCAGTGAAGACCTGGAGGAAACCTTCACAGGATTATCACTCCATGCGTGCCCATGTCCAAGTCTTTCATACAATTTTTGTAGGCATGGCACTAGGCTGAGATGCCAGCAGGCTCAGGGGACTTAAGAGATGTTAAACTATGGATTATTGTGTGTCTGTTTCTAAAAGCTTCTGTGCAAGCCATTACTAGGAAAGGTTCATGCATGTAAGGCAGTTTTTGATTGCTGTGCTTCTCATCTCTTAGCTCAGGAGCTTCCACAAGCTCAGACTCAAACCAGCAGCAAGCAGTGCTTTATTTTCTGATTAATGAGAGCAGCATTTTGGTACCTCTATCTCCAAATCAACAGCAAAGTGTTGATTGTTGAGAGAAGTAAAATAAGCATTTGGACCTTGATTCAACAGTGCATTGAAGCACACAGCTACATTTAAGTCTGTAACAGCAGCAGGGCTCTTCCTAAATGAAAAGGAGGTGAGGGCTTAGCTACATTGCTGAATCAAGGACTTCCAGCATGGAGAACTCGAATGTTCAATGTCAGCATGAAGGCAGATTCCTATGGCCAGTTACAAATAGCTAGGATTTATAATCTCTTTATATCCTGGAAACGCTGACAGCTTTAAATATAGCACCATGGCTGTGATAAATTGTTGGCATTTTTTCCTTGTTAGCCTTTTGTAACTAAATTTAAGGTATCCATTTCAGCGTGATCCAATTATGGAAGCGTAATCGGAACGGCTCCCCCATGCAAGAGGCCACATCTATTTTTGTCTGTGAAGCTTAAGTCTGCATTTCTGAGCTCATGATTTATGTCAGACTTTAAATTAATAATGAGGCATCTATCCACAGGCAAATATTTGTATTGCAAGACCCATTCAGCACAGACTCAGCAGCCAGCCAAGGCTTCCCGAGCAGCCAAGATTCAGTTACGACGACAGCACAGGTCCTGTTTCAAACATCACCTGGTCTTGCATGATTATCAACCCCTCCTTGCTAAGGAGGGCAGGAAATGAATAGCGTGTCAACCTAAACTGCTGAACCCCCAAAGACTCATTCCTGAGTAAAAAACAAAACAAAACCATATTTCATCTAGATTTCAGCCCAACTTCACCCTCTCCTCTGTTGCTGATGAGTGTTATTTCCACACATATTTCCAATGACAAGATGCAGGTGTCCTGCCTTTGTGGGCTCAAGCAAGCAGCTGAGTATGCATAGATATGGCCACACATACAGACCCAAGGGAGGTGCAAAACTGAAAGGGAGAAGGATAAATCCTCATCATGCTGGGGCACAAGCCTGGGAACATGACAGATGTGGGATAAAATCCACTTCTCTATTGGCGTTTAGAGAAGTTGCCCTCTCCTGCATTTACCAGTGGAAAACACACTGATTTCCTTTGCAAAGTGCTTTGAGACCCACTGACAGCAGAAGCAATGTAAAAGCCAAGCACTGTTTTTGTGATCCAAGGTCAAGAAACCTTCTGCAAGTAGTCTTGCCTAAAGCAGTTTGTCCTGTAGTTAAGAATTTATTTTTTTCAAGTATCTGGGGCCACTGCAGCTTCAGCTCACCTGCAGAAACGCACCTTCAGTTTTCTCTCAAGTCAGTAATGCTCCCAAATATGCAGAACCCCACCAAGAAATACTCAAACAAAACTGGAGGACTTCCACCTTAAGCTGACAGCAAAACTTGTCACTAAGTGACCCACACTGAAGGATAAAACCACTTAAGTACCAAATTCTCCAGGGAAATCAAGGCAAATAAAGCAATACTTGACATGTGATTACCTAGAAGGGTCAACTCCACATCTGGGAAGCAATTTTGCAATTGGCAAAACTAAAGCTGCTTAGTTTCTTTCCCTGGGCAGCTCAGTAAATCTAGACAGAAGAGGGGAGCTTTGGAGAAACACCGGCCTTTGCTGGGACATTTGTTATCACCTTGCATTGTGTCTGAATGGATGGCAAAGCTGCTCAAGGGAAGGCAGAGATCAGAAGAGTAAAAGGCACGACTTCAACTGAATGCCATGCATGACCTGCCTGGTTAAAAGAGCCACACACAAGACAAACATCCCCAGCCTTCCTCTTCCCGTTGCCCAAAGTATGCACATTCACCGTGTTGGCCTGAAACAGAGAGCAGGACTGGGCTTTGTTAACCAAGGAGTCTGCTGCAGCTTCTTATGGTGCGCGTTAGGATCTGCGTGGCACCCAGCAAAGTGGGATGCAACAATGGCATCCTACCTGACCCTGAATGTTTTCAGGTATGTTGCTTCTACCACCTCTCTGGGCAAACTGTTCATCTGCTCCTGAAGCTCCTGGTGGTTACACCGATCAGGACAGTGCTCTGGGCAGCAGCTTTTACCATCCCTGCAGTTAATTTTATCTCGTTTCTCCTTAATCTGGGCTTCTACACCCCCTGGACTCACTGGCAATACAATGAACACTGAGGTCCTTGTAGACAGGGAGGGAGGAAGACATTGGATACAGGCCAAGCTGTGTTTGAAGCTGAGATGAGGAACACAACCAGGCTGGCAATGTGTTGAATGTAATTGCTGGTCCACAGCCTGAAATGTGCCTGCTTTGCACTTGCAGATAAGCAGCCTCATCACTGTGTGTGCAGTGCAGGTGTGCAAGTGGATACAGCAGCACAAGGCAAATCAGCCATTCCTTTTTCAATAGCTTTTGCCAGTGCTCATGCAGCCCCCTGGGTGTGATGTTCCTGATCCTCCTCCTTTCAATTCTGCAGGCACCTGCCTTAGCCAGGGTCTGAGTTGCTCTTGAGTGGTTGAAAGAACCCTCCTGTTACTATAGTGGAAAGATGCTCAGTGCAAGCTGGGAACTGATGGGGGGCAGAGAGCGGTGCCCCAGCTTCCAGAGCTGACTGGACTTCATTTCTGCTGATGCTACCAGGGTCTTCTACATCTTGGGCAAGTCTCGGAGTCTCCAAAACCAATTCTTTCACAAAGACAATGAGGCACAGCCCAACATGAATCCAAGAGCCACACAACCTTACCTGTGTGTCTCAAGGGGCTCTCGACGCTGCAGCAGAGATTAATTAAGTGATGAGTAAACAGTGCAGCTCTCCCCAGCCTGGCAGCTGGAGCAGAAAACTGACTTCAGCAGTGAAGAGGAGCTAGCCTGTGGGGATGGGAAGTGATTGGTATCATGTCAGGCAATATGAGGCCAGTTTAGTTCATTAAGGAAATCTATCCTCTGCTGTGAAGGTAAGAAGGAGAGGCTGGACTAAGGGAACAAAGACAGCATCGGTCATGTTTGGGTCTCCTGTGTGTCCTCTGCAGCATTCTGAATGAAGGAGCAGCCCTGGAGCCGCCGAAGGGCATGTTGCTGGCAGGGACCTGAGGTTGGCAGTTAAAGCCTTGTCACCAAGCAATGGGAACTCATTAAGGATACCTTCTCTTATCTGAGCTAATGACACTCAGCACCCATTAGGGTTAGAAAACAGAAGTGTTGAAACCACCACAACCTAGCCCAGATTAGAAGCTCCTGTTAGCTCTCCAGTGACACCAGTGCAGCAAATCCCAGTCTGGCTTTGCCCCATTCTCTGTGGGACTCCTGGCTGCAGGTCTCATCAAATCATTAGAGAATCCTTAGGCTTAAGACCTTTGAGATCATCGAGTCCAATTGTTAACCCAGCACTGTCAAGTCCACCAATAAACCACGTGTCTCAGAAACACATCCACACATCTTTTAAATACCTCCAGAGGTGCTGACTCCACCACTTCTCTAGGCAGCCTGTTCCAGTGCTTGGCAACCCTTTTAGGGGATTAAGAAGAAATTTTTCCTAATGTTCAATCAAAACTTCTTCTGGCACAACTTGAAGCTATTTCCACCTGTCCGGTTGCTTGTTACTTGGTAGAAGAGACCTATCCTCACCTCGCTACAACCTCCTTTCAGTTAATTGTAAAGAACAATGAGGTCTCCCGTCAGCCTCCTTTTCTCCAGGCTAAAAGTCCTCTGTTCCCTCAACTGCTCCTCATAATGCTTGTGCCCTAAACCCTCCACCAGCTTCTTTGGACATCCTGCAGCCCCTAACGGGATGTCCCCTCAGCCAAGAAATGCAGTCCTCTCCTCTAATGCTCAGCATCTTACACCTGTGTACATTGCTCTAATGCATCCCGCACCTGAGCAAACTCAGAGCATCATGTTTCTGGAGGTCCTGAATCCAGCCCTTCTAGAGGCCACTATGTTTTCTTTTACATTGTGCTGTTTCACACTGTGCAGGGCAGTTTACTAGCCCTTTCAGTCAGACAGGGGGTTCATCCAGAGTCTGAGGAGTTCCCCTATCAAAAATGCAATTTGGTAGTAGAAAGGGACCCATTTTCCCAGAACTCAAATCATAACTTCAAAGTGGTTGCTGAGCTGCTTTGCTGAAAAATGTATTAGTGAGCTCAGCATTGGACTGTCACAGATGTGAAAGTCACTACTGCAAAGAGAAAACCCTCCAGACTGGTGCCTCCACCAGTCCAAGCTACTGCTGAAGGGAGCTGCCAGTTACCAGCTCTCAGTCCAACTTGTCCCCAGGCATTGTGGGGAAGCATGGGGTAGCATTGCCCTTGGGTGTCCCTGGATGACCTTTATCAGTTTGATACAATTAATTTACCATTCCTCACTGCTTATTAACATCATTAATGCAGTACAGCCCACGAGTCTTGCAACATCCCTTCACCTGCCATCTGCTCAACCCGCAGCGCTGTGATTTTCTCCCCTTTTTTCACACCACCTTCGTTCCCACCGTGCTTAACTGGATCTCTTCCCCTGCCTCCTTTCTCACCCTGCCTGGTGACAGTCCAAAACTCAGTATGGTTCATGTCAAGGTCAAAACTGGCTGACAGACTTGAAAACACAGGCAACCATTTGCTACAAGACAGCCTGACACGGGTGGGGACAGATGACAGCAGCAATTTGTTTTATCCACGCAGATGACTGAAAGATAGTTTTTTTTCCCTAGGTATTTCAAATTCAGGGCAATGCTGGTGATGCTTTCACTCTCCAGCTTGTTTGTGACTTCAGCAGCAGCAAGCAAGCAAGACATGCACAGTTGGTGGCACTGCCCTTATTTCTTACGGGCCCATCATTAGTGAAAAGCCCATGACAAGTATCAAAGTGTGATGATTTTCCTCCCATAAGGATGAACAGAGGGTTTCTCACCTCTGCTCAGACCCTAAACACAGCTGCACTCAAAGAGCATGTCCAGACAAGCTGCAAACTTTTCAAAGCTGATATTAAAGAGCAAAGACTATGATAGAATCATAGAATCACAGAATCATAAATTGTAGAATTGTTTAGGTTGGAAAAGGCCTCTAAGATCATCAAGTCCAAGACAAGACCTAACACCACCACGTGCATGTCCCAGAATGCCATGCCTACATGTCTTTTTAACACCTCCAGGGAGACCACCACCTCCCTGGGCAGCCTGTTCCAATGCCTGACCACTCTTGCAGGAAATTATTTTTTCCTAATCTCCAATCTAAACATCCTCTGGCACAATTTGAGGTCATTTCCTCTTGTTCTACCCTTAGGGAGAAGAGGCCAACCCTCACCTCACTACCACCTCTTTTCAGAGCAATGAGGTCTCCCCTCAGCCTCCTCTTCTCTAAGCTAAACAATCCCAGTTCCCTCAGCCACTGCTCATAAGATTTGTTCTCCACGGTCTTCACCAGCTATGTTGTCCTTCTCCAGACATGCTCCAACACCTCAATGTCCTTCTTGTAGTGAGGGGCCCAAAACTGATCTCAGTATTTGAGATGCAGCCTCACCAGTGCAGAATACAGGGAGCACAATACCTCAAGATACCTTAAGGTATGAGAGAGCCCACAGTTCCCTGACCCTCAGATACAGGCAGCACTGTTGAAGCTGCAATGTTGAGTCCTACTTTGATTTTCAAACAGCTCATTTATTCTGTCCTCACTGCTAGACTCTGCAATTATTTGTCCTTGGTCTTCCCAGCTGAGGGCATGCAGCCTTTGTTTTAACTTCTCACAAATCTTGCCATGCAAGGAGCAAAATGAAATCTGTCAGCAAGGACAGTTGTTGCAACAGTCCCTGGCTATGTGTAGAAAGGATTCAAGGATTCAGGAGGCATTTACAAAGCTCTGCTTGCTTTTAAAGCAGTCTCTTCTTGTAGCTCCATGTTGATCAACTCACGCCATAAAATGCAAGCACTGCTCTGAGATGGTCTGCTGCACAGACCTAGACTGGGCTTAATTTTCAACTTGCAAAGCAAGGAAGCAGAAAGAATCGCTGAACCCTTTCCTTTGGGTAGCAGATTTCTCAGAGAGCCAGGCTCCTCTCAGAGCTGAATTACTAAGCCAAGCCCTGGTAAGAATGTCATAAGACACCTGCATCGCTATGGAGCAACTTTGCAAGAACTCAGGAAGACCACAGACTCATCAACATCACTTCTTACCAGCTCAGAGATGCAAACCCTGCCCCTGAAAAGGCACTGAACACTCAGAGTGTGCATTTCAGCCTCAGAAGCATTTATCAGACAGCTCCAGACTCAGTGCTGAATTTTCATCTTCTTTGCAGCATGCGTGAGCAGCGATAACCACAGGCCAGTTCTGCAGCGGTGGGGCCAGGGGAGCCATTCCAGGGGCCCCAGAAGAAGTGTGCAGAGTCATGCATGACCTTCAAGACTGGCTGAAGTGATGCCAAAAGAGCTCACAAATACTGCCATGTCTTCATGATAGAGACACTTTTCTTCTAATAAATAAATAAATAGAAACCAAGAAGAAAAATCCCACAGAATAATTTCTATTCCAAGACTTCCATTTCAGCATCAAGAAAGATTTGGATGATATCTCGTTTTGGAGTAACATCTGCCCCTGAGGGCCAAGTCCTCTCAAATTGGTGAACAGCAGCAACTGCAGTCCTTCAGCTAATCTAATCTTGATAAGAGCCCAACCTCCCTGGCATCTGGACAGCAGAGAGAAGAAGAAGAAGAAAAACCCCAACAAATGCAGAAAGCAAGCAATCAGTGCAGAGTTTATTTTAATAAACTCTTGCATGTTAAATAATGTCAGCTCTGATTAGCACTGGAGATTTAAAAAATGTAAATATTTACCAGAACATCTTCAATATCCTCACAGAGTCAAAAGGCCAATTTCTGCATGCAGCGTGTCAGTGCTACTTGCTATTGCAAGCTCGGGGCTTTCAGCACCTTCAGATGACTACAGGATTATGCAAGGAGCTTAAATATAATTATATTTATTACAAAGACAAAGTATTAGAGTTCTGTTTGCTTTCTCTTCCAAGTTCAAGGTCTCTACACTTTCTTATTCTTGTGTGAGACTCATAAATCTCCTTTAACAAAAGCTGTGATTCCCACCTCACTTGAGGAACTAGATTTAATGTAAAATAGTGAGTGTCATGATGCCTGCAGAGAATCGGGAGCCTGTAAGTCCCCCAATGGCTTCAGGATGACTGCCTTTGATTCTCCTTCACTTCAACAACCTTTTGTTCCAGCCCAGCATGTTTCCACACAAGCCTGCCAGTCACCTGCCTTTCTACTCCAGGAGGTCAGTGGAGGCGAGGACCAGCTATTGGTATCCACATCACGCACACACAAAGATCCTCACCCGCCTCATTTTGCCCTGAGTTTTGAGCACACACCTCAGATCTTGCAAGCCTTCACCCAGAGCCAGCTAGCACTTACTGTGGCTTGCTCAGCCATGAGGGAGCATCTATCCTGGACCGCTGGTGACACTGGTTCCCAGTAAGCTCTGTATATACAGTCACACCAAAAAGAAACCACTTGCCTGGCTCCTTCACTGGGCACCTTATTCAAGGATGCTTAAAGCTAGCATTAACAACCATGCTATGAACGAGAAGGATCCTGTCTCACCCTCAGTAACAGGGCTGCATCTCTGCTTCATCATGGACACAGAACCTAGAGTGTACATCTGCATTTGATGTAGACAGTGAATTTGAAGCAAAAGGAGCAATCTCTCCCTGCTTACATGTTAGCAGCTTGTATCATGCTCCCACCTTTCCGCTGTGATCTCATCTTTCCCCTGTGTTCCCACCTTCCTGTTCTGATCCTGCTTTCTTGTGGTGATCTCATCTTTCCCCTGTGTTCCCACCTTTCTGTTGTGACCCCACCTGTCTTTCAATGCACATTTCGCAGTTTTGGTACTGCATAAGCCATAGGTCCACAGGCCACAGATGCTTTTCAGTCCAGGCCTCTAAACTCACCCTCCAAGGCCATTCACCCCCAGGACAGAGGGCCCTCAGCTGCTGCTTTGACTGGGTAAAATGTTCCTGAGACAGCCTGGGCACACAGAATATGTGGTGCTAATGAAGTGAATATCATCATCACTTCGCATTTGAAACCCACTCTTCTCTGCCCACTTTACGCTCACACACCTCAGTCCCTCATTGCTAGGTCTGCTGCTGGTGGAGAAACCTGGGATTCTGCTTAGCAAACCCATGTGTGATTTAAGGAGGCAGGAAAGCTTCATAGCTGGGGAGTAACATGAAACAGCAATGAAAACCTGAAGGAGCAAAGAGGCATTTCATTGCTTCAGGAAGACCGGTGCCATGACCCAGGTGAGGGGAAGGAAAGAGGCTTCCCTCCCTTTCAGTTGGTGAGAAATGCCAGTGAGGACCTCTCCTGAAAGCAGAGTCACACCAACCTGACCACATGAGCACTTGCAATTTTGGTTCTTAATTACAGAATCATAGAATAGTTTCAGTTGGAAGAGGCCTTTAAAGGTCATCTAGTCCAACATCCCTGCAATGAACATCTTCAACTAGATCAGGTTGCTCAGAGCCCTGTTCAGCCTGACCTTGAATATATCTGTGGAAGAGACATGCACAATGTCTCTGGACACCTTGTTCCAGTATTTCAATACTCTCATTGTAAAATATTTCTTCCTTATATCTAGTCTAAATCTCCCCTCTTTTTAGTTTACAACTATTGCTCCTTCATGCAGTGAACAACAATATGATGTTTAGTTCTGTCAGGAAATGACTCTTTGCTTTCCAAACCCTCTTCTTCAACCTAATGGGAGATAGACACTGGGACTTCTCTTGCATTGGGTCTTCTCCTGCTCACTGGGAGAGCAATGATACTGTGTTGGTGGCAATGATACAAAGATGGCAATCCATGTACACTGGAGGTTTGGCTCCATGTTGCAGGAGGGAGGAATTTCCCCTCAGTTTCACAGCAGGCATCACTCTTGGCCCTTGAGGGATAATGCTTCTGAACTGCAGATGTGAGCACTCTGCAAGCTGCCAAGGCAAAGCCCTGTCCATACAGCTGCCCATCCCCTCATAAGCATAAGCAAGGGCCCTGAGATCCCTGCCTCCCTCAGGCACGCCTGGTGTTTATACAGCAATTAATCCACTAGCTGACACAATGTTTATTGAGCTGTAAGCTGCCTGGCAGGCTGTGTGCTGCAGAGCTGAGCAAGAAGTTGTCCTGCCTGGACATTTCAGTCCCACCAGCAAGCAAGCAGGTCCACATGGGAAACAGCACAGGACACTGCTGCTTTCTGGCTTTCCTCCTGCAAAACACCCAGCACCTCTAACAATGCTGTAGCCTGCTTCCCATACCTCTGCAGGAGGCAGGCATGAGGCAGCAGAGGTGCATGGGATGCTCAGCAAGTCTTCTCCAGATGCATTTGGCACCTCTTGCCAAGCCCTTTTTCTTGCAAACTGGGAGTAAATATCAAGTCAGAGTGGAAGTGATCCTTTATAATCCTGTAAAAGTCACAATCTTGCTGGGATTTAAGAGGCAGAAACCCCAGGTAAGAAGTAGCCCTGCCTTCCTTGTGAAGATCCCTTCAACTCCTCAGTCATCACCTGCAAAGAACAGGTTTGGCAGAGTTTAAAAGAGGAGGAATAAAACCCCATTGCTAACATCCTTAGTGTGTCAATAAAGGTCCCTGCAGGGGATATTTTTTTTTTTTTTTTTTTTATATTAAAAGTCTGGTTTGTGTCTGAATTAGCTCATTGAAATTCAAGCAGATTATGAGGCGCTCTCCAAAGAGGCCAGGCACTGAAATTTCACACAGTCACTACTAAAAATGGTGGGTTTGCTGTCAGAAATCTTGACCTGAGGAAGGGGTATCTGAGCCAAGAGAGATTTTTGACCTGCTCTGTCACTGGACCTCTTCCCACTTGAAGTCTTAGGCTGAGTTTCACAGCAAGCCAACCATCTGATTTGGCAGACGTGCTCGGGCCAGACCTACCTTTTAAGTAGCGCTGAGCCATTAAAAAGAAAATACACAGCTCCACAATACAACAAAACCAGCTGCTCTGAGACGGCGCTCCAGAGGGACAATAAGTCTTCTCATGTTGGGAAGAATTTGCAAGCCTTTCCTTCCCACCCAGCCAATAGAAGGAAGGGAAAGGCTCAGCAAAGGGCTGAGCAGCACAGGCGCTCAGAGTAAACAGAGGTGAACTAGAAAGTTGTCTCCAGACAGAGCCCTCAAACAATGGGGCCCAAAGGGAAATGGAAAAGCAAATATTAGTGTTTTGCTATTCACATGGCCCCAGAGAAAAGAGAACAATGCCTTCGGTTGGACACCACCTTGACGTCTTCCTCCTCCTCCCCTTTTATTCTAAAATGTCATCCTAGGACCTGTGATTTCTTTGGATGAAGCAAGCAATTGCTGAGGGCTGCCTGCTGCTCAGTGGAGCCCTGCTGCCTGCTTTTCCCATGCCAGAGTGGGGGATGAATTAATTATAAATGTATTCCTCCACACCACACCCCCAAGTCATGCAAAGCAAAAGTCGGAAGCCAAGGAGAACACCTTTTATCTTGACTATAGCTATGAACTCTCATCAGCTGGACTGAAAGCAGGGCTTGGACAAAAAAAGCGCACCCAAATCCTCCTAAACCTGGCAGAAAAGGGTGAGCAAAATGCTGGGAAGCTCAATGCACTGGAAATATCCTCAGGAAGAGGCAGATATAAGGTCTTGACCTGTTCTTTACTTCTCTGGCAATGTGTTGCTAACCCAGCCTGGCTTTATCAGACCTGCTGCACTTCAGCTCAGAATCGGTGCATTAGCAGGACCAAAGTCCTCCACTAGCCAGAGGGCCCGGACCTTCATGGCAATGGTTTCACTGGAGAGTGAGGTTCAGCCTCCAGCAAGGGGCAAAGCCATGTGTCAGGGGGTACTCACTGTGTTTGTCATCATATTGGTGCCATCTGCTAAGGTTGAGCTCCAAAAGACTCTTGCAGAGAAAAGTGCCTCTCTTGGCTGTGCCAACAGCACCTGGAAGAATTTGTCATCAAAGCAGGGGATTAGCAATTGCAGTGGAAATAAAAAGCAGGCTCCTTGGCCCTCAGTGTGGGGCTCAGCATGGGGGGAGGAGGAATTGGACTGTCTCCCTCTGTCCATGAAATGCAGCTGGGCTCTTATCCTAGCTTAATTGTCCCAGAGGCAAACAAGACTAAGAAGAAGAGGAGAGAGCCCTTGTGCTCGGCCATTTGATACAGGAGGTTGCTATGGAAACCACTCTGTAATTAAAGTCTCCCTCTCCACTCTTATACACTTCAGTCCTGTAGGAGATTGGGTGCATCATCTGGGGCTTCTCAGCTATTGTAGCTGTTATAAAGCGAGTTGTCACAGCTTCCTCTGAAATCAGGCTGTTGCAGCAATGTGATCGCATCTCAGGAAAGATGCGGCATTGCTAAACGTTTAATGTCTTCAGAGCCGACTGTTTATTCATTCCTCATCAGCAGTCATGACTGTCCTGCACTCTCCTTTAGCCCACCTTCAGAGCAGAAGCAAAGACAGCTGCTGGTGACCTCCTGGGATGCAGTGCCAAGCTGGAAGAAAACTCTACCTGTTTGGAGCTGAATGAGTATTTAGGGGCCCAATGATTACCAGCATAGCAAGGCCATATCACCCCACACCACATCTGAGCTGATGCCAGTAAATTGTGTGCTGCAGGTGCTTAACAACATCAAGGCAAGCAATACAGCCCAAATCAGGCAGAGATTTGCTGTCCTGCTATGAAGGCAGCATGTGGTGAAATGCTGTGGTCTCCTTCCAAATGCTGAAACACTCACAGCACCAAAGGTGTCCCAAACTGATGCTGTTGCAGGAAGCTCAGCCTTCAGATGGGGAAAGATGTGTGAATCCCTTCTTTCCAGTCCCTTGGAAGCAGAATCATAGAAGGATGGATTGGAAGCGACCTTTAAAGGTCATCTAGTCCAACCAACCCCTTGCAGTAAGCAGGGATATCTGCAACTAGATCTGATTGCTTAGAGCCCCAGACAAAAGTGATCAAAGGGCTGGAACACCTCTGAGGATAGGCTGAGGGAGCTGGAGTTGTTCAGCCCAGAGAAGAGAAGACTCCAGGGGGACCTTATTGCTGCCTTTCAATACCTGAAGGGATCCTGCAGGAAGGCTGGAGAGGGACTTTTGCAAGGGTGTTGAGCAATAGGACGAGGGGAGATGGCTTTAAGATGAGGAAGAGTAGGTTTAGACTGGATCTCAGGAAGAAGTTCTTCAGTATGAGGGTGATGGGACTCTGAAACAGGATGCCCATAGAAGCTGTGGATGCCTCCTCCTTGGGGGTGTTTAAGGCCTGGTTGGATGAGGGCTTGAGAAGCTATGTCTAGTAGAGAGGCATCCCTGCCCATGGCAGGAAGGTTGGAGTTGATCTTGAAGGTCTCTTCCAACTTAAGCCAGTCTATCATCATTCTATCACAAGAAACTGCTCCATGAGTTGGCATTGAAGGAGAGGGAACACCAAGGATGGCTGAAGAGAAACTGTGAAACCAGGGTCATGCTGTGTTCTTGTGCTCCAGCTAGAGTGACAAGCCACCTTCTTGCTGCATACCCCTGCTTTTGCTGCTCAGCTGAGCCAGGGTGTGGAAATCCCAGAGCACAGCATGTGTTTGGCAGGTTCACCCACCAGAGGTTTTGATTAGCTGCTGTGTAACTTAATCTTCTGTACTGTCTGGGAAACAGCCATGGGTGAGAGCTGCCTGGCTCTCCTCCTAGCCTCCAAAACTGGACTTTATGAAGTGATGAAGAGACTTGCACATCACCAGGGACATCAGTTAAAGAAGGGCTGGGATGCATTCTGCATTCAGAGGAGATAGTATACAGTCATGTGCAGGTACCTGTGCCTCCTCATAACAAGCTGCATCTGAACTCCTGCAGCCCAATTTTCTGGCACATAAAGAATCTTTTAAAACAGAACAGGGTTTTGCTTCCTTTTCTCAGATGTAGCTGAAAACTCAGGGGATTTGGGTTTGTGTGTGTGTGTGGTTTTTAAATTGAACCTCCTAGCATGGACTGAATCACTGTTTTTTTCATTGTGTTTCTCACATTCTTTTCCCTAATGGCTTACAGTAAGCTTTAACTTGATAAAATCAGAGGAATATACTAAAAGTCTCAATAGCAGTGGGGTGATTTTTTCAGCACAGCACCCAATTAATGGTGCTGTATGCTGTAATAGGGCAGATTCATTAAATGGTACCACTTTGATGCTATCTGTCTGTCTGAGCTGCAGGAAACTAGGAAAACACGTGATCCTTCCAGAGGAAAACACTTGTTTTGTTCATTAATATGCAATAAAGCCTGGCTGCCTAGGAGCTAGCCACCACAAAGAAATAAAGCAGCTCTGATATCAGGTGAAAAGCAAACAGGAACAATATCCATCCTAACAGGCAAGCCATCCCCAAGCTTAAGCATTTCCTGAGACCTCCAGCCATAATGCTCCATGGCTGATTGCTGCAGGCCCTGGACAGTCTTTCCACCAGCTTCAGATGGATCTTTGCAAAAAAGGTATCTGCAAGTATCCTTCCCACATCCTACTGAGAAAAGCCCTGGTGTCATGGTGCTAGAGTGGAAGTAACCTAGTGGGACATTAAGGCTAAGGAGCAAGCCCCGTGGTGGGCCCTTATAAAAGGACTGTCCCCATCTTTCTTATAGGCACCCTTTAAGAACTGAAAGGCTGCAGAAAGTTCTTCCCAGAGCCTTCTCTTCTGCAGGTTGAAAACCCCAACTCTCTCAGCCTGTTCTCATAGGAGAGGTGCTCCTATGCTCAGAGGACCATTTTTGTGGCCTCCACTGGATCTCATCCAGCACATCTATGTCTTTCTTGTTCAGTTTAATTATGGTGCACTTTTCCTTTGCAAAGCTACTATGGCTGCTTTGCAATAGTGCTAGAAGAGATGCTTCTCTGAGGAGATGCTAGAAGCCTCTCCTACAGCATCTCCCCCAGCTGCCAGCTTACTCACAACTCCAGCAAACTGAGGGTTTCAGAACCCCCCCCACCCAGTTCTCCATCAGCCCAACTGGTTAAAATAATGATTAGGGAGAGAAAGATATAGAAAAAAACACTTGCCTGGGATAGTTTGGTTTAAACTATACCAACACCATCACATGTAAATACCTTAAGTGTATGCATATATGGTGACTCCAACCCAACATCAAACTGCCCAATTTAGGAAGAAGTAAAAGCTAACATAAATCCATAGAGAATTATACTCATATGTGATTACATTGGTATAGATAAGTCCTATTCCCTTCAATGGCAATAAGAATGACAAAATTGCAACATAGAAACCAAGGATTCACTTACACATCTGAAAACCAAAACCGAACCAAACCCCCAGACAAATATTAAATGGGAATTCAGTTGATAGTTTAAAATCACTGACTCAGATCATGAGGTAAAACAGTGAGTGGGAACCTGTGATTTAAATGATTTCTTCTGAAAATAAGGCAAGAAAGCTATCATGCATTTTCCTATTGGACTTCTTTACCATCACAGACCAACATACATCTTAAATTACAAAAAACCTTCTGCACTCTCTCCACCCCAGAAGCTGCTTTGTAGTTTCAACATGTGTCTATTAAAACATTACTGCAAACTATTGCCCAAACTAAGCCCTATGAGGAGAGGCTGAGGGAGCTGAAGTTGGTTAGCCTGGAGAAGAGGAGGCTCAGGGGAGACCTTATTGCTCTCTACAACTACCTGAAGGGAGGCTGTAGACAGGCAGGGACTGGTCTCTTCTCCCAGGCAACCAGCACCAGAACAAGAGGACACTGTCTCAAGCCGCACCAGGGGAGGTTCAGACTGGATGTTAGGAAGAAATTCTTCATAGAGAGAGTGATTGGCCATTGGAATGTGCTGCCCAGGGAGGTGGTGGAGTCACCATCATTGGAGGTGTTTAGGACAAGACTTGATGGGGCGCTTGGTGCCACGGTTTATTTGATTAGATGGTGTTGGATGATGGGTTGGACACAATCCAACCTGGCTTATTCTATTCCCTTCCCTTATTTTATATATGAGGAGCTCTTTTAATACTGTGTGCTATCTCAAAAAATCCTCTTCTTCCCCAGAACCACCTTTATTTTATATTTTGCTGATGAAAGGAAAACAGCCTGGGTGCAGATCCTGCTTTACTCAGTCTTAATTGTGCAAAACCACAAGCACAGATGATGACAGTTTCAGCGTTTGCCTTGCCTTGGGATTTGCACTCACGAGGAGGGCTGGGATCCTTGTCTTGCATGCTTAAGGCTAGCACATCACTTGATTTGTAGGAGTTCTGGTCCAGGACAGTTGAAGATCCTCAGTGACCATCCACCTGGTTCTCTGCAAGTAGTGCAGTTCCCCAACAGTGGCTGAGATGGGGCAAAGCACCCAGATGTCTTGCAGACAGGAAAGAGAGCACACCATGAGATCGTCAGTGTGCTATGGATGGTGTGATATTGCAAGATAGTGCCGCCTCTCCCAAACAGGTTTCTGTGACAGATGGTCATGCATCCCTCTGTAGATTGCCCTAGAGTTTGGTGGTCAACTGCTGGGAAGACAAAGCCAAGGACTCCCCAAAATCTGCTGCTCCCAGATAGCCAGAGCATAGCCACTTGTGTGTGCCTATGCAATAGCAGTGTGGGAGACAATGTGAACATCAGCCCTAAGAATGAAAGGGATACCTTAGGTAAAACCCTTTGTTCCTATTGCCCCCTTGCCTGGTGTTTGCTCTAAGCCACTGCTTGCTCCCTTTCTACAGACATTTTAGATGCTCATAATTGTCCCACAGTGCTTTTATGTCACTGTAAGGTTGAACTCACCCAACTTTCTTCCACCTGCATCTGCAATGATGTCCCTACCAAGAGCTCCTCTCCTTTCCAAATCCTCTTTGGAATCACACCATAGATGCGAGTCTTCCCTGATATAGGTGCTCTAAGACCTTGCAAAGTTACAGGCTAAACAAGCTTTTGGAAACCTTTGCAGCTCTCCAAAGCCCAGCCAGAAGAAATGGCAAGGTGATATTTTTTTAATGCTTTGAGAATGAGGGAGTGCAGTTCAGAACTTGGCTGGGTGACAGTCATTCATGGTGGTGAGCAGGTCACAGTAAAAGCATTTTTAAAGAGAAATCTGATTCTGTGGGTATTTCCCTGTGGGTGTTCCTGCCATTCCCTGTTATTTCCTGATTGCAGCAGCTGAGTCACAGCTGTCTCCAGAGGGCTGAGAAAGTTCAAGAGGAAAGCTAACTGGTCCCGGTGTCTCTGGTGACCTCCACAGAAAATCAGAGCTGGAGCTTTGCACATGGGGCGAGCAGCTGGAATCTGTCAAAGAGCTGAAAGATCAATGGGAATTAACAGTGAAGATGCTCCAAGTGGGATGGGAAGGAGGTCAGGAAAAGGGTGATGTTTGTTTTCCTTCTTTGAAAAGGTGGTATAAAAATGAAGCTTTTTGCATTTTCCACAAAACCTTGAAGAATCCACCCTCACTTCTACCCACTCTTTGAATGTCATCGGGAATGTTTTGGGAAAGAAAGGGATTGTTGGGTTTTGGTGGTGGTGTTTTGGGTTGCTTTTTTCCCTTGAAGCTCCAAGCCCTAGAGTCAAAGCTCTACAAAATGTGAAGCTCAGGTTTCCAAGCTTTAGGGTTCAACAGCAGTGGCTGACACTTACCCAAACATCCGCTAGCAGAACAAAATACAAGGCAAAAAAGCAAACTTTAAAACCAAAAAGCCCTGAAATCATGACTTTCTGAGCATTGGCCTGGGGTAGTAGAAGAGATGGAGATGATAGATGTGGCTTGGGAAGAAGGAGCTTTCAGAGGGAGGCACAGCACCTCAAATCCTGAGCTAGATGAGGCTGCTGTGACTCCTTGCCCCAGATTTAGCCAATCCTTTCCTGCCTAAGCGTTCCATAACTCCAGTGCATTCCCAAGGTGCTCTTCTACACCCTGCAATGTGTCCCACATGTCCCAAAGGTCACTGACTCATTTAATGGGTATCACATCAAATGATGGGACAACACTGGGAGTGTCCCAGCCAGGGCTTTTGTCGCATAAGCTAGTAGAGACCCACGTGTCCTTCAGAGAGAAGGCAGGAAAGTGGCAGAAAGAGGAGGGAATGTCTCTGTATTATTTTCTTACCAGACTAGGCTCAGTGCCAACAGTGCTGCTGGTATAAATAATGGAGTGCAATGACAGAAGCATTTTTAAAGGAGAACAAATCACCTGACTACTTTTTAGAGCTTCTTTCCTCTAGTCTAAGTGATGCTAATGAGGGAGGTCAACCTGTTTCCATTTCTCCCTGCTACACAAGTTCTGACATTTATCTCTTTTGACAAGAAAGCTCCTAGAGCAGACTTTCATCCCTCAGCTTGCACGACTAGTATGTTCCTTTCTGGGGAGAACACTTCCCAAGGCTGTGATTGGACAATACCCTGGAGGATTCATGCAGCACTTCTTCCTCACTGCCCTTGCTGCCTGCAACAATCAGCTCAAACACCATTGCTGTTGGATCCCATTTCTGAGACACTGACTTCAAGGTCATCTCGTGGTATGCTGGGGACATCCCACACTGCAGCAGCCTGGCCCAGCAAGCCAGCTAGCAACAGAGGCAGGTACCCCACAGGCAGGACTTAGAGGGGATACTGGCAGTATCTTCATGCAGGGACTAACATCTTGGCAAGCAGCATGTCAGAGAGGATGACTTGGAGCGATGTTATCTGCCCAGTCCTGATCTCACATCCCAGTGACCCATGCAGCAAGCACTTCCATTTCCAGAAGAGCAGATTTCAGACTGGACCACGCTTTTCTGGAAAAGTGCTGTCTCTCCTTCTTGTTAAGGCAGCTGGAAGTGGCTCAGCAATTCTCGTCTTCACAAACCTGGGCTCCCAGCTGCTTCTTCATGTGCAATTTAGATGTGTCCTTTTGAAGGTCTAGGCTTTTGCTGTTCCTCTTCACTTTCTCAAGGGGAAAGATGTTGCCTTCTCCAAGCAGACTGGATGTTCCCAGGAAGGAATAAAATGAAGATGAGAGGGACAAACCTTAGCTCAGAAAAGAGGAGGTGGCTCCTATAGGGTACAGCTCCTCGTGGAAGAAGATGGATGCTGAAAACTCTCTTGGGTTTAAAAAGGTTAGAGAAGTAAGAGTGCTTGGGAGATGTATCATCCATCCTTGCGACATCTTCCTTCCCATCACCACATATTTCAGACACCATATGTTGTGGTTTACGCTTTCCCGGAGTCCAAAAGCCCCAACGGAACAGATTCAGATTGCCTCCCCTCTCCCTTTTTTTCCAGTAGGGATAAGCAAATTAGGCAGGAGAAAAGAGAGGCAAATTCATGAAAGAAAACAGTTTAAAATCTATTTGGAAGTTAAAAGCTAAGTTTAACAAAATATATGCTTTGCATTTGAGCAAAAGGGAACTTACAAAGGTATAAGAAAAGAAAAGGTAAATGAAAAAAAATAAATATACGAACCCAGGCCCAGCTGGCATAAGATTCTCTGGATGTAAATATGGATTCCCCTTAGATGCAGTCCTTAGGAGTTTGAATGCAGCATGGAGCAGATCTCACCACGTGGTTACAGCGCCAGCAGGAGCAGCAAAGGGTCGGTAGAGCAGGCAAGGGGCAGCAGCAAGAGATAGCCAGGAAAATGGCTCCCCTTAAATAGGCTTGGTGAGCAGGAAGGGGGAGGGGAATAGACACCCCACCCCCACCCCCCGGGGACCAGTCCCTCTGCTCACCTGTGTCAGGTTTCTTCATCCACCTGGTGCTAGGTTCTTTTCAGCCCACTCCCTCCGGGGGTGGGTGTAACCTGACACATCCTAATATACACCACAAGGGTTAAAGTGTTTCAAAATAGATGTACCAAAAAAACAGTTTGTGAGCCTAGTGGTGGCCTGAGTTGCAGGCACTTCATGAGACCCCAAAATATTTTCAGGAGGGGCATATCATGGTGATGGACATCTGCCTTTGGGAGCACTTGCTGTGGCCATATAGGGAGGGACATCTCTTGCTGCCAGGTGGAGCAATGCACAGCAGGCTGTGTAGAAAGGCTTTGGTCACCCGTGTAAAACCTCATTAGAAAATAGCAGTCACTTCTGTTTATCTGTGCTGAGCCCCATTACGTTTGTTAGGTAAGGTGAGAGCCTAGGAAATGAGAGCTGGCCCCTATCAGGCACTGCAGTGTCCCTCCACGTCACCAAAACCTTTTCTTCACAATTAATAAACTTCTTCCTGGGGGAAATGGCTCTGGCCAAGCTCCTGGGGTCTGTACCTGCTTCCCAGCCCCTCAGCTGTTTATGGTAATGACTCACACTGGAGATTTTGCCTCATTTAATAGAAGAAAGGTGTTTTGCAGGATTCAACAGTGCTTTTATTCCAGGCCAGAAAAGAAAACCACCCTATAGACTGATTTATGTTCACATTGAGTACAAATTTCTGGCCAAACCATCTTGAAAATGCCACTGCACACCCTCCTGCAAGGCTAGCAACACTGAAACATCAAACACCCAAAGACCATGGCTTGGTTTGTTAAAAATCTTGAAGATTCATTCGTTATTCACAGTTCTTAACTCTCCCTTCTGCAACTAGCTTGACATCCATAAGACTTAAAAAAACAACTAAGGTTTTGGGTTTAGAGTTTTTAGGGGGGTTGTTTGGGTTTGTGTTTTGATTTTGACTTTTTTCACAAGAAAGACAAAGATTACCAATTGATCAGCTCTCCCAGGCTTTAAGCAGAAGAATATGAAACGCTGTAAGAAATACAGCAAGAAAAAATGGTGACACTACCTGTGTTGTAGAAGATGTGGCTTCTTGCTTTTTTGTCGCAGATTGCTGGCTGAGAAGAAACCTCTAAGAAATATTCATCTTTGAGAAAGAAGAAAAACAAAAAAAGCCTGAAACAGACCTAAATTCTCTGGAGCATTCCCATTTGATGAATGGGCTGCATGTGCCTGACGCTAATTAATTAATCTTCTCAATTTAAATTGCTTCTTCTGCATTCCAAATTTACAGGAAAACTTAAAACAAGACCTGAATGCATAAAAAGGTAAGTTGAAATTATTTAAGGTATCATTTAGCAGAAGCAATTTTCTGTCTTCATATTTTTCTGCCTTCTGTCTCCCAGGTTGGGCTTGGTCTCCAGCAGCCTCCAGGTTAACTATTTTTAATTCACTTGGGGTTAGGGATGTGTGCTGGGAATGGGCATAAAGCTGTTGCAAAAGCAGCAGAGACATGGGTGGGGGCACACAGGAACAACAGATGTTCCCTCTGCTGACACACACTGGGGTGATGGAAGCCATGAATGAATCACAGAATCACAGACTGAGTTTGGAAGAGACCAGAGTTTATCTGGTCTGACTCCCCTGCTCAAGCCAGGTCACACAGAGCCAGCTGCCCAGGAGGCATTTGAGTATATGACATATACTCAACACATGAAGAAGACTCCACATCTTTGAGCAGCCTGTGCCACTGCTTGGACACCCACATAGTGAAGAAGTGGTGCTCAGATGTAACCTGGTTCAGTGTGCACCCATTGCTCTGATCCTGGCACGAGGCAGCACTGCAAAGAGCCTGCCTCCATCCACATTGCACTCTCCCTGCAACTATTTACATACATTAACACGATCCCCTTGAGTCTTCTCCAGGCTGAAAAGTGCCAGCTCTCTCAGCCTCAGATGGGAGGTGCTCCAGTCCCTTCATCCTTTTTGTGGTGCTTTGTTGAACTCTCTCCAGTAGGTTCATGTCTCTTTCATATTAAACTGGACCCAGCACTCCAGGGGTGGCCTCACTAGTACTGACCAGAGGCGAGGAACCTCCTCCCTTGGTGTGCCAGCCATACTTCACCTAATTCAGCCCAGGTTGCCACTTGCTGTCTTTGTAGCAAGGACACACTCTTAGAATCATAGAATGGCTTGAGTTGGGAGGGACCTTAAAGATCATCTATTTCTAACCACTCTGCCACGGTCAGAGACACCTCTCACTAGACCAGGTGGCTCCTTTTCACCCCGGTGCCACAGAGACACTCAGGTCTTTTTCTGCACAGCTGCTCTCTATTTGGGTGACCCCCATGCACATCCTGGCACCTGGGGCTGTTCTTCCCCAGGTGCAGGGCTTTGCACTTCTCCTTCTTGAACTTCCTATCAGCCCATTTCTACAGCTTGTTGAGGTCCCTCTAGACAGCAGCACGATCCTCTGATGTATCAACCACTCACCTGCCAATTTGCTGCAGGTACACCGTGCCCCATTGTCTGTATCATTAACAAAGAGGTTGAACCGGACCTGATCCACGACCGACTTCTATAATGAAACTGTAGTCTGAGCCAGGCAAGTGCATGGCAAGTGCATGGTGGCCGGGAGCTTAAGGGCTGACCGTGCCCTGGATGTCCCAGAGAGCGAGGATCGGTGCGGGGTGGCCACCACCCGGGTGGGGACAGCTGGGACCCGGCGGGCAGCAGCTCCATCCAGCAGTCAAATGCTTCCCCCTAGCGACGCCAGAGCACAAGAGCAAGTGTCTAAGACCAGGCTGGATGAGGCTTTCAGCAACCTGGTCTAGTGGAAGCTGTCCCTGCCCATGGCAGGGGTTTGGAACTAGATGATCTTTAAGGTCCCCTCCAACTAAAACCATTCTATGACTTTCCAACGAGGTTGAAGCTGGGTAGTTCATCTATTCCCCTTCTTGAAAGCTCGGCTTGATCTCTGCTCCTGCAGCACTGGCAGCAGGGATGGGCACATGGCACAGATCCCACAGTCTCAACTAATGGAGCCACCATCCGTTGAAGGGTGACCACTACCTCCACACCAGTGGAGACCTTGCTGGGTGCACTGGATTCAGTCCCTTCCTCCCTTTGACTGCTTAAATGCAGAAGAATGAGCAATGCAAGGAGCTGGAAAACTGAGAGATGGCTGACTTCCCCAGGGCACTGAAAAAAAAACAATGCCAAGAGCAGCTGGTTGGCTTTTCATGCCTATTAACAACCAGCATGGGCTGGGGACTGATGGCAACAGGACAGCTTTGTGGCAGCAAAAAATGTTCAATGCCACAGGGAAAACACGACCTGGACTGAGTGGGAGGTGGACATAGCTGCTGTTAGGGAAAAGCTGTCAGCTGGGTGAAGGAGGAGTGCACAAAAGAGATGGTTTGGGTGCTCTGGGTGATGCCAGTATGGTCAGTTGCTCCCAGGGCACAGGACAGCTCACCTTCCTTCTTCTTCACAGCACATTTGTATCTTTCTATGCTCTTCACTGCTCAGATCCTTGCTGATTTAAACCCAAGTTGTGGCCTCCAGTGAGCCCCAAAGGCCAGTTCCTCTTAGGGTGAAAAAGCTAGTACTCTTCTCAGCAGGTCAACTCACCACTTTGCTTTGCCATTAGCTTTTTGTTTTTACTGCCTGCCTGCCTGAACAGAGGTGTCCAAGGAGCCAAAGTGCTTGTTAAATGTGTACAGCATGAACGCGTCCAAAGCAACGTTATATGCACCGACTGGACTCAAAATCTGATGGGAAGGGGTGGGAAGGGGCAGCACTTTGCCAGGCTACAGCCCGTAGAGCCACCAGGTGTGAAGAGTTCCTTTGGGCCCCTGAAATATGAAAGCACACCTTGTCCCCAGACCATCACCAGGTGGCCCTAGAAAACAGCTTTTGCCGGTGTAGCCGAACCTTCCCTGTCTGGTTAGTTGGGATTGCTTCTGTTTTGTTGGCTTTGGCTTTCTGAAAAGCAGGGCAGAGGCTAATGTCATCTGCAGTTGTCTTTCACACCAGTTCTGGGCTTCCAGTTCAAGAGACACGAGCAACTACTGAAAAGAGTCCAGTGAAGTCTTTGATGTGGGGGACTGCAGCATGCATCTCTCTTGCAGGGAAAGGCTGAGAGACTTGGGGCTGTTTAGCCTGGAGAGGGAATCTTACCAGTACTTTTCACTGACCAAAACAGTGTGAAGGGGGTGGGGCCAGACTCTTTTCATTCGTGCCTGGCAACAGGACAAGGGGGAATAGGCACAAACTGGAACACAGGAGACTCCATCTGAACTGTGAGGGTGACAGAGCACTGGAACAGGCTGCCCAGAGAGGTTGTGGAGTCGTCTTCTCTGGAGAGATTCAGAACCCACCTGGATGCCATCCTGTGTACTGGCCTAGGTGACCCTGCCGTAGCAGGGGGTTGGATTAGATCTCCAGAGGTCCCTTCTAACCCCCACCAGTCTGTGATCTTTAGGAGGTCCTTTTGCCCTGAGCTCCTTGGACCAGCTTTGGCCCTGCTACCAGACAGCACAGAGGGATGATTCTGTGCCATAGGATATTTGTTTGGTATCAAAACTGGGCTCCTTTGCAGTAAGGAGTCACTGCTTCACTCAGCTGCTGTGTGTATAGTAGGGACAGCTGGATGCCAGCACTGTGCCTGTCACAGAGGTGCCAACCAGTGCTGTCTACCTGGCAGTTGGAGGGCACCGAATGGAGAATTCATGCACGGGAGGAGACGTTGATTGCAAGGGAGACATTGATTTGCAAGTCCTTCACTTGCCAGTAAGCACAAGCACCCAGCGGCTGTTTACCCTCCTTTGGAGGGAACACAGCACCATGGGAAAAGCAATTCAAGCCGGTGCAGTTACAGCTTCCTCGGGGGTAGGTCATCCATGCAAGACCATGCATTTTAGATGGCCTCAGGAAGAGAAAAGCAGATAGCAAATGCCACATACTGGCAGCGGATGTTTGGCAGCCAGGCCGTGCATCGAGCCTGACACAGTTGGAGCCTGGGCCCTGGGGCAGTATGATTAGGTGGCTGAGCATTGCTCGGGGATGGAGGTGATCTGGATTAATCTCTGCTACAAAGACCCTCTGTGTCAGCCCAGACTTATCTTTCTGTGTTGATGGGTGCCATCTGTGAAGCTTAAGCAGGAGAAGATGCTTCCCTGTTCACCTGATGTCAGGTACCATGCCTGTCCTCACATAGCACCAGAGTGATGAAGTGCAGAGTATTTGGGATGCCTTAAGAAATTCCTACCCCAGCTCTTAATTAATTTTTCCAGCAAACTCAAACTTAGGTTAGTAAAAGTAAAAGGCCAAAAGAGGGCAGCTTTTAGCTCTGATTCTTTCCCCAGCCCAGCAAAGCAAATGCAGATACTGGCCAGCGAAGAAATGTGCAGGTAGGATCAGGGCACCAGCAGCATCAGTTGTGAGCCAAGGGCTTTGCACAGCCTCTGGCTACTGAAGCTCACAAACATCAGTGTGGTCTTCCCACGGATTGACTGCAAAGCTTCAAACAAAGCTCCTTCCTAGGTCATTTCCCTCTGTGGTGACCTTCCCATCTCCAGAGGTCTGGTCCAATCCTTACTGTTCTGTGATTCTGTGAGACATCATCCTGCACACAGCTTCATGCAGGGGGCTTCTTCTGAGGGACCTTCAGGGTGGACCTGTGGCAGAAACCCCTCAGTCAAAGTTACTGTCACAGTAATACCACCTGCTCAGTGAGAGTCAGAAATTCTTGGACATTAGGAAGAAGTTAGTTTCTGTGGGAGTGGTGGAACACTAGAACAGGTTGCCCAGAGACGTGGTAGAAGCTCCATCCCTGGAGACATTCAATATCAGGCTTGATGGGGCTTCAAGCAATCTTTCTAGTTGCAGATGTTCCTGCTTACTGCAGGTGGGTCAGACTAGATGACCTTTTAAGGTCCCTTCCAACCCAAACTATTTTATGATTCTAATGCCCAAGGTTGATCTCTTCATGCTCATCTCCCAGCTCACCTGGCAGGAGCAACCCCTTGTGAGAAATTGCCCAGCTGATGATAAGCATCATTTGGGCTGTAATTCCAGCCTGGTGATGTGAACATGTTGCTCCAGCCCCCTTTCTACACTTCATTACATGGCTCAGACCCTACTTGACTGAATTAGAGCTTTGCTGCATTGAGCTGTCTCTTGGATTGGCAGGCAGGTAACATTCAGCACGATGTGAAATGGTATCATCTGTTTCACTTCACCACTGTGCCTGGAAGGTGCTGAGGAGAGGGGTAGTTCCTCAGGCCCCAGAGGCTTGGCTGCGATGGAGGCAATAATCAATATTGCAGTTACACCTCTGCCTCTTGGAACAAGCAAGGTGTGATTGCCCAGGGTGCAGCCTTGAAACTGGGTTGTCTTCTCGTGTGAGCTGCCCACAGTGCCATGGAGACAGTGGGCATGCTCCCTGTCCCCCTGACTAGCCACTTCCTTGCAGGCCTGAGACTTCGGTTTATTAAAGCTGTTGCTGCAAGAGGAGTTTGTGGCTGGTGATTAGTCAGGCGTGGATCAGTAGCTGTGATCTGACCTCCTACATGATCCTGGTGCAGTTGTTTCTCTATATCGGGCTCCAGCTGACAAAAGTGCCTGCAGACAACAGTACTGCAGCTAAATATGGGTAAATCAGCTCAGCATTTTCCACTCTGAACACAGGGCTCCTTTAAGGGGAAAATAACAATAAATAAAAGGAAGAAAAGGACACTCAGGGAGTGAATAAAGGGCTCTGACATTTTGGGGGGCTCAGCAGAAATTCGTGGTGCAAATCACCCGAGGAGGCAATTTGAGATGCTGGCATGCTGCTGAGCAGCACTGTGTGATTCATGAGCTCTAAATCTCCACCAGCTCTGGGCTTTCACTCTCTTTGCCACACTTGCAACTCAGTAGGCTCCAAGATTTACTGCCCTGGGAATGGGTCCTGCGAAATTGAGGGTCTTTCTAAGCCTTCTGCTTATCTCTGCAGCAAGGCTAATCCACTTTCTTTTTCCCCTTCTTCTTCTTCTTCTTTTTTTTTTTTTAGGCAGTGTCAAAGGAAAATTATAGGGCAAAATCTGCATCTCTGGCTCTTAGTTCATACACAACTTCTGTGGGCAAGAATTTTGCCAAGGTAAGAAGTGGCTGAGTCCCAGCATTATTCAGGACAGGAATGAGGGAGGGATGTGTGACCATGCAGCTGCAGACAAACCTGAACCATGCTATGCACCATACCTCTTTGTGCTAAACTCTCCTGGCTTCAGAATCCTTCCTCCCATGTTAGAAGAGTTTTAACTTTCCTTTGAGCTTCCAGGCTGCCACATGATTGTGCAGCTCCAAATGAGCCTTGCAAGGCCAGATTTCCTGCCCCCTCACAGTGACAGATGGCAGGGGTGTTCAGTGTGTAAGCAAGCATAAGACATCCTGACGGGGACAGGTCTAGGTAGGTGCAGGTATGCTTCCCCCGCCCAGTATTCCACTGGCTTTGTATTCAAAACCAAAGCAATGTCCTGAGGCAATGAAACCACTGGATTTTCAGTCTCCTATTCCACGGCCTCAGGATGCTTGTGAGCACAACAGTGGTCGTTCAGAGTGGTTATTTACCCAGCTGGAAGTCATGGAGGGGCCAGTGGTTATTCCCCTCCAGGAATTGCTAGTGCAAAGGGTGTTAGGGGGTCTAGTCTCATGGCTCATGGAGTAGGAGGAAAGGGTTGCTCCCTCTTTTCTCTCAGCCCAGATGGCATCTCACTCACCCATAGATGTGTCCATGGTGAAGCAAGATGAGGGGACGGAACAGAGCTCCCGAATAACATCTGTTTTCCTATGGGCTCTCCATGGGTGACCATCCCAGATCCAGCTTAGGCTTCTCCAGGGCTTTCTTCCACTCCTGCAAGGAGTCATAAAATGGTTTGGGTTGGAAAGGACCTTTAAAGGTCATCTAGTCCAACGCTCCTGCAGCAAGCAGGGCTATCTTTAACTAGATCAGGTTGCCCAGAGCCCCATTCAACCTGACCTTGAATATTTCCAGGGATGGAAACCTATGACGTCTCTGGGAAGTCTGTTCCTGGGCTTTGCTTTGCCCGGCAGCCACAACGCTGGGAACCAGGAGGTGCACAGAGGTGAAGAACCATCAAATTCTCCCTGCTGGCAGTGTTCCTGGCACCCTTCTGAGGGCAGCAGTAAATTTTGATTCATGAAGTCACAGATGCAGAAGATAAACCATAGAGCTGATTAAAACCTCAACCTCTAAAATGACCAAAAGAGGGCATTCTACCTTCCTCATTCTCCGCAGGATTTCAGTCTAAGCGTCCAAGCTCAGACTAAGGTTACTTGGGACATCAAAGCTTAGGGCACCCACACCAGAGCACAGGTGTTAAGGGAGAAAGGCTAAGTGCTGTTTTGCTTGATCCAGTGTAAGACAGCCCTGTGCCCCCTATCAGTGCTCTCAGCCACAGTGGTGGGACACAGCACTCAGGGCAAAGATGACGTCTGTCATCTCAGTAAATGGCAGGAACAAAGGAAGTGAGATTGCTTCTTTTGTCTCTGCTTGCTCCAGTCGGGCAGATCTTTTGTTCTTCCTGACGGATTTCATGGACCTGGATGGGGGAAGTGCAAGTATAGCACAAAAAGAGTGTTTTTTTTGGTGAAAAATCTCACCTTAATGCACCAGAAAACCTTTGTGCTCACCTTGCCTTAAACCTGCAAGATCATACTTGGTCTGTGTGTTTGCAGAGCACATTTCCAGGCATGCTCCTCCATGCTCAGGAGATTCCTTTTTATCCATCAAAAATTGAGAAGTTGTGGCATTCTGCACCAGGATGCTGAGGAGGCTAGAAGCTTGTAAAGCCTCACAGTGCTTTTGTATGCACTCACCTAACTGAGGGGAGAAGAAAAACACCAAAAATTCTAATAGACATCTGCCCTGGTCTTGAGCTCCTCCAATAGTCTCCACCCCTGGCTGCCTGCAGACACGACTGGGCTAGATGGATTTCGATCTGCCTTGGTAAGGATGTTTTCACATCAACTACTTTAGAGAAAGATTGTTGTTCTTCCACAGTTTGTGACTTTTTTAGCATTTCCTGGGGAAGAGGCTGTAAAGTTGGCTTTTAGTTGGTCCTTGAAGGACTCTGCATGTCCTGAGGAGGCATCTGAGGTCATGAAATGGAGCTGAGCTTCTGTGCTGCAGATGAACGGATTATTTCTCACTCCTGCATTAGGAGCTCTGTGGATTCAGCCATTTCTCTGCTATGCTGATACTTTTATACATCTCATCCTCCAGCTCTCCCCACAGACTCCCCTCCCCCAACCCCCCCCATATCCTTCCATCATCCATCCACTAACCCACCCAGGAGCTCCTGAGCCACAACACCTCCTTGGCCCTTGCCCCAAGATCATATATGCTCAAGTGGGCAGAAGCAGGCAGGGCTTAGAGGGCCCCACTCCAAGGGACACGGATTCTCCTAGGGCTGGGTTGAACACCCAACTGTGGCTGTCTCTAGAAACCACTGAAGGAAGTGGTAGCAGAGGTGTGAATTGAGCACTTAGAGGAATAGCCTAGTGTGAAACATACAGTATCTGTCTATCTCTCTTATTAGTCCCTGGTGTCCCTTTGCTTTCCCCTATTAACCCTTTCAGTGGGGGTATCTAGCTGTATCACCTTGCTTCTGCAGCCCCACAGAATAATACTCTGCCTTTCCAGAGGGGAAGGAATCCCATTAAATCCATGACGCTCTTTTTCCTCAGAGTTAATATGCAAAAGGCTCCTGTGGGACTCACAGGCTATTCAGTCCTTAATGATCCTGCATTACCTGGCCTCATTATCCAGTGAGTGGGCCGAAAGGTCCTTGGAAAGAAAGAAGGTGGATGAAGATAGGAAGGAGAGCAGCACAAGGATGCTAACCATGACAGGTGCAGGTGCACTTTCCCACATGAGCTCATGTGGGCCCAGAAGAGCTGCTGCTCGGGCAGAGCTCACCCAAAAAATACCCTGGAAAGAGAAGGAAGCAGCCCCCGCTAAGCCAGCTAGAGATGATGGTCCCATGCCTCGTCCCATGATTAGCTACTGGGGAGCTGACAGCTGCAGTTCTGGCTCTCAGCACACCCTTCTTGCTGTTCTGGCGTCCCAGGCATTAGTCACGGGAGTAGTATTAATTAGCCTCAGTGGTCCCCAAGAACAGAGGCAGCCCTAATTACAGCCCTAGTCTGTCAACTTTGTTTGGCCTGATGTCTCTGGTTTTAATGGAGAAACCAAAGGTAGCAGGCTAAGACAGGAGATTCTATTAGGAAGGAAGGAGCAGGGGAAGGAGAGAGGATCCTGCATGCTCCAGAAGCTGGGATGTTTTCTGCGAATGAATTTCCCCCTCCTCAAGTCACTGGCTTTGCCAGAAAGCACTGGCAAGAGCTGCTGCTCCAAGGTTTCACTTTGCCTGGGTGCTGAAGAGCTAATTGGATACAGATTAAAAGTCACTATCATGAATAATCCACAAGCAGGCTGTGGAAATGAGGGAAGCATCCCTCCGTTTTCTCTGGACACAGAGCTGGTGGTTGTGTGCAGGCTCGGGCCCTTTGTGTTTCACCCCCAAAAATGGGGGGAAGATACTTTGAAGCACAAGTTGAGTGGGGGAAGGGAGATGGGATTGAGGTGGGGAGAGCTGAGAAGAAATAATTGCCATGTCTGAAAACAGTTACTATGGCAGCAACAGTCTTCTTGCTGCTGGAGTGAAATGTTGGGGACCAGCGAGCATCCCTTTGTCAAATACTCCTGGCAGACACACATTTAGATGCTAATGCTGGCTTTAACCTTGGCTGCTTAACCTTGGTGTGATGGAGAGTAGGGGGAGAAAAAGCAGAGGTGGGGGGCTTGTGGGTTTCCTCTCCCTAAATTTGGCACTGACTGGATGTGGCAGGCTCCTCTCAGCTGCGATTAACGCTGTTATTTCTGCACTTAATATTCAGCGGAGGTCTTAACAGCTTATTTATGGATAGATGGCATTAGCTGCAGCATAATTCAGTACTGCCATGCTCCTGTTTATCTCCATCCCCTTGGGATCATCTGATATAAGGCTGATTTTTAGAACATCCCCTAGGTTTGATCAGCCTGTCTATCTAATCTTGCCTTTATTTATAACCCACAATGCCAGGGTGAAAAAAGTAAGAGTGCAAAGCAGAGAAGCTTCTCTTTTAGATTCTGTCAGCTGGGGGAAAAGAAATTGTGGTGGTCGGTTTAGAAAAGGGCTTGAGGCTCAAAGCCGTTTTCAGCAGTAGGGATCAGCAGTAAGAGGAGGGAAGGAGAGGGTTGAAAGTGATGGAGGGGAGAGGGGGAAATTCCTGAGGAGTGCTGAAACAGCATCTCCTGGGCCCTCCTGGATCTGACAGTAAATTCCTGAACACAAAACCATTGTGCACAGATTAGCCACTAATTCTAAGGACAGCCCGGGTTGCACTTGCTTTGGGATTATCCTCCAGAGCAGCGTTTAAGAAAGCTTTTGCTGGAGCAATTCAGGCAGAAGAGATGAGAATAGTGCCAGATCTGCTGGTGACCTTATCCTTCTATTTCTGTCTTTTTTTTTTTACCCTTTAATGCTTCAGCTTCTAGAGTTAGGTGATCACTCACAGCTTTCTCCACTTGCTCATTGTGGCAGCTCATTACCTTCATCTGGTCGCAAAGGAAAGGAAAGCCTGAGCTCATGCCAGCTCAGAGGCCATCTGATCAAGACAAGTTTGATGCAGCAAACATGTCCATTTTCCAGGTCATATGATGCCTGTGCTTCACTTCTTGAACAGAGCAGAGTGTGGAGGTGATACCACCTTACACATGCCAAGGAACATTTCTCCCAGCTGTGTGCCAGGGTAGTGGGGGGAGGAATGGGACTCCCTGCACTTTTCATACTGTCACCACATGGTTGATTCTGCCCAGTGTCACTATCAGAGGCCATCACAGTGAGCTGCCTAGATTTTTAGTGACAGCATATGATAGCAGGTAGCCTTATCTCCATGCAAAGCTGCAACACATATCCTTGGGATGAAATATGAATATGAGGAATGATCCCACTCCAGCCTGACAATCCTCACTGCACACCACGTGGTGAGAGCATCTCAAATTAAAAGCAGTATCTGTCTTCTGCAGTAGGCCTCCTTCTCTGGGGATTTCTAGTTAAGCTGTCAGATACAGCTGATATTTACTTTACAAATGCTGTAAATGAATGGATGGGTAATACTGGCGAATCAGCCCTGCTGCTGCTCTTTGGCTCAGGAGCACAACCAGAAATAAATGAAACAGCAAAGAGCAGGACAGACCTTTGCAGAGGTGACTTTCTGTCCCCAGTCTGACTTGGAATGATCTTCCAAGAAGAGCAGCTGGGCCAGTAGCTCTATGGCTTGGGAACCTGAGCTGTGCTGGGCACTGAAAGGTGGCCACCCACAAGGACCTCAGGGATTGCAGGCATTCACAGTGTTTATCAAGTATGAGATGCAAAAAAGCATTAACAGTAGCAATGACTGTAAGTGTTCCCCCTGCCCTGGATTCAGTACACGTAAGTTTTTCTCGTCCTGGCATCTCGCATAGAATCACATAATGTTGGGGGCTGGATGGGACCTCTCTTCCAATCTCCCCGCTAAAGGAAGGACGTCTAGAGCAGGCTGTCCAGGACTGCATCCAGGCAGGTTTTGAATCTCTCCAGAGGAGACTTCACAACCTCTCTGGGTAGCCTGTTCCACTGCTCTGTCACTCTCACGGGAAAGATGTATTTCCTCATGTTCAAATAGAACCTCCTTTGTTTCAGTTTGTGCCCACCGTCACTGGGCACCACTAAAAAGAGTTAGGCCTATGCTCTTGACACGTCCTGTTTAGATGTTGCTAAGCATTGCTAAGATCCCCTCTCAGTCTTCTTCAGGCTAAACAGCCCCAGGTCTCTCAGATTTTACTCGTAAGAGAGATGCTCCAGTCCCCTCCTTGTTTTCACAGCCCTGTTTTTAGATTCTCATCCTGGGGGACGTAGATGCTCCACATGCCAGCACCACGCTGGGTGGTGGCAGTAACTGCTCAGCTTTTCCAGCTTTTCCAGCAGCAGAGCATTGCTCTCCTGCTTCTCAGGCTCAGCTGTTTGCTGTTGCTTGTTGTCCCTGCAGAGCTGTGCCTGAAGCACTTTTGCAAACCCACTCCCCCCACATCGATTCCCTCGGCTGAGGATTACACATGGTGCAGCAGAAGGTCTCTCCTTGTGCCTCACGTGCAATTAATAATGCCTTGGCCTATCACTATTTTTAGGGGTCTTTCTCCCCCCTCCCCCTCTCCCCTCCCCCTTTCTTTTATGATTTCTGTGATGAGTGACAATGAAAGTGTAAGGACAACCAAGCTTTAACCACAGCGGGAAACTCGCTTCCAGAAGACGCCCACCGGGGGCTGTCTCCAGGGCGGAGGGGTGCAGCAAGTCCCAGACCGCAGCAGTATAGGCAGGAGAGGGGACAAGCAGGCAGCTATGCGGGCAGAAGGAGGAGAGGAGACAGGCGACGGTACGGGCATGAGGGACGGAGCGAAGGAGAGATAGGTAAGCGGGACAGATAGCCGGCGGTGCAGGCAGGAGGTTGGACGGGCAGACGGCGGTGTGGGCAGCAGGAGAGGGGGCAGGCGGCAGGACGGGCAGGGGAGGGATCGGGCAGGGGACGGAACGGGCAGGCGGCGGTGCAGGCAGTAGAAGGGAGCGGCGCAAACAACAGGGGGCAGCGCGAGAAGGAGGGGGCGGGCAGGGGGCGGTGGTGGCGGAAAGCGGTGGCGTGGCCCCACCTTTTGGGCGGGGCGTTGCCCGGCAGTGCCCGCGCGCTGCCGCCGCGTGGAGCAGCGTCGCTCGCTCTGTGCTCCCTGCCTGCTCGTCCCGCGCTGCCTGCCCCCTGCCTGCCGCCTGCTCCGCGCCCAGCCCAGCTCATCCCGGGCCGTGCCTTTGCGGGCTCGGCGGCGCGGAGCGGCGGGGATGGGCGCGGGGCTGTGAGGGCGGCGTGGAGCCGTGGCCATGGGGAACATCTCCTCCAACATCTCCGCCTTCCAGTCCTTGCACATCGTCATGCTGGGCCTGGACTCGGCGGGCAAGACCACGGTGCTTTACCGGTTGAAGTTCAACGAGTTCGTCAACACTGTGCCCACCATCGGGTTTAACACGGAGAAGATCCGTCTGAGCAACGGGACTGCCAAGGGAATCAGCTGCCACTTCTGGGATGTGGGTGGTCAAGAGAAGCTGCGCCCGCTCTGGAAGTCCTACAGCCGCTGCACCGACGGCATCATATATGTGGTGGACTCAGTGGACGTGGACCGGCTGGAAGAAGCCAAAACAGAGCTGCACAAGGTGACCAAGTTCGCCGAGAACCAGGGCACGCCGTTGCTGGTCATCGCCAACAAACAGGACCTGCCCAAGTCCCTGCCGGTGGCTGAGATTGAGAAGCAGCTGGCCCTCCATGAGCTGACCCCTTCCACCACCTACCACATCCAGCCCGCCTGCGCCATCATTGGTGAGGGGCTCACGGAGGGCATGGACAAGCTCTACGAGATGATCCTGAAGCGGAGGAAGTCCCTCAAGCAGAAGAAGAAGCGGTAGAAGCCCCGCAGAGGCGGGAGGGATGGGGGAGCAGACAAAGGAACCGAGGGGGAGAGAGAACCAAAGCGATTTTTTTTTGTTTTGACTGTACTTTTAGTCCTTTTTCTTTTCTTCCCCCTCCCCTCCATTCGAAATGAACAGACAATAGTGGTGATAACAAAGCCGCTCCTGCCAGCCAAGACCAGATCCCGGCTGCGGGTGGGAGCCGGCATCTCCTTTCTCCCACTGACCCTTTCTGTGGACCACCAAGGGCCGGATCCGGACCTCCCGGGTCCCCGGGCCGGGCTGGAGTCGTCCTGAGGCGCGAGACCCCCTCCGTTCTTGGGAACCACCGAGCTTTTGTGTGCGGGGGGCGAACAGGGCAGGACCCTGTTGAAGTGCATTGGCGAGAAGCCCAGTGTGCTTCTGGATCTTTATCATGTGCATTTTGGGGTGGGGAGGGATGGATGATAAGGGGAGGGAGGGAAGGCAGCGCTCGGGTGAAGGTCAGCGGTGAGAGAGCTTCCATCTGCACCCCGATACCTGCCCGCATCGCTCCCCGCCCACCACGTTTGTCTGTGGCACGGAGTGGGCTGGACCAGCACAAAATGTGTGTGGGGGGGCTATAGGTGAGGTGCCACCCCCACCATCGGCTGGTGTTTTAGGGCGCATAGCAAGGACAGGCAGCCTGCAGCTCAGGGAGGGGTTGAGGCTGCGGTGCCGGGGGTGCTCAGCAGCTGCAGAGTGGTGCTGAGTTTTAAGCTGTTTGCTTAAAAAAAAACACCAAAAAAAAAAAACACCCAACCAAAACCCCCAAACCAACAACGACAAAAAAAACAACGACAAAAACCCCACAACCCAACAAAAAAGCAAGGGGTTTTGGGTGAACGCTGCTGGAAATGCGTGTGTGGGGATTGTCTAGGAGTCCCCCTTCTCAAAGGCTTCATTGTGTCGTCTGCTAAAGCAAAGCCCCGAGCAGGTCTTTATCGAGCTGAGGCAGATGCACGCTCCAAGGTGCTGTTTTGCTCCAGCTGGGGTGAGACAAAAGAGGGGTTATTAAGAAGAAGAAGAAAAAAAAACAATCCAATAAGCAAAACCAACAACAAAAGGAGCAAGATTCTTGGTCCTGGTCACCGTGCTGGTCAGCGGTCAGTGCAGGAGGTCAGGGCAGCGCTTGCCAAACGCGGGATTGGGGTCATGGCAGGGCAGGATGAATGGACGGACGGATGGTTACTGGCACTGCCCGCTGAGATGGCTGGAGCTTGCAAAAATCTCTGCTGGAAAGGGACTCGGCAGCGCCGGGAGAATGGCAGGGGCGGGGTGCGTGTGTGTGTAGGGGGGCGATAACGTATGGGGGTGTTAGTTTTTTATAAAGATTTAAACCTGATTCAAAGCAGAGAACCCCTTGCTGCCAGCAGTATCTGAGTAGGGCCGTGGCCGCTTCTGCCCACTGAGTGCCTGGGGCAGGGGCAGGCCTCGCCCATGGTCCTTCTGCAGATGATCATTTTGGTACCTGGATGAGACCGGGACCAAAAGCCATTTGCTGTCTGGTTTGGCCTGGGACCCAGCTCTCTAGAGGAAAAACCCAGGGTCCCAGCTTTCCATGCCGCCCACGGGGCAGGAGCAGGCAGCATTCAGGGCCAAATACCCTGAGTTTTGAGCCACGCAGCCTGGGAGGATTTTCTGGTGATTTTACACCAGCCTTCCCGTTTGAAAGCCTCTTCCCAGAGCAGCCAAGGAGAAACCAGCAAGCAGACAAAAGAAAAATGCCCTTCAGGTTTCAGGGAGTTGATTCTCCCCTTGCAGTGATGAGTGCAGCACCTTCCAAATAGTGGCGTTTTTTTTGTTGTTAGGAAACAAATGTTGCACCCACCTAGTATTTCTCTTGTGGGATTGGAGTTCCCAAAGCGAGTCCTGACTTGCACGCTGAGTAAGTGGGCTGGTCCCATCAGTTCAGGTGGCTCTGTTCCCACTTCCTTGGGTTTCCTTTGCTTTGTCTTCACCTCCAACACTTTGGTAGTTGCTGTCGAGAGAGAAGAAGGAAAAAAGTATTTTGATGCCACAGAAGCTACATGCATTAAGTCTTTTTTTTGGAGAGCAACCCATTTTGGAGGCAAAACATAAAGCTACGTTTCCCCCACCAGCTTGAAAACAATCAGGTTTTTAAAATGACACATGTAGACTATTAGCTGCGGGTTTTGCCTCCTTGCTGTCAAGACATAAGTCTTGGTTTGGGAAATGCTGGTGTGGAAAGCCTGGTGGTATGCATTTGTGGAGCTACATCCTTCTTGGGGGTTTGTTCCACTCAGCTGAGCATCCCCTTGGAGAAGTGGCTGGGTTTTGGCAGAACGCTTCAGCTGGTGCTGCACTGGCAGCCCCTGCTCGAAGGTTCAGCTGAGCCAGGTGGGACAACGCTGTGGTGGTGCCGTTCCCACCAACTCTGCTTTCTGCAATAATTAAAAAGACTTTTCCAATTAGTAGCTAATGACTTCTGTGGTATTTCTGTAACGTTTCCCAACCATATGCTGATTTCTCGTGTGTGAAGATGTGTGTTGCCTCCGGTGGGCTAGAAGAAGAGGTGCCTCAGCCAAACGGCGGTTAAGGGGAACAGTCTGGGTTGTTACTCTGAAATGAGCTGGGCTTATTGCAAGGTTGTGCATCTTCTCTGAATATGTTTGAATGACTTTCCCCCCCCTTCTTTTTTTTTTTTTTTTTTAAGCAGCTGTCACAAGGTACTGATCTCATTTCCCCAGGTACCTTTGCAGTGTTCCCATCAGTGTTGGATATCCTGCTGCCTGTGTCCTACCCTTGGCATTGTCCAACAGTCTCTGTTCCTCCTGTCTTTTCTTCTTTTTTTAAAAGATGCAGACATAATGCTGTGAACTGAAATAAATTATTTATACAATGAAAGGGCCTGATAAAAAAAACAACAAAAGAACAACAAACCACAACCAAACAGTGTTCTGCTTATTTCTCTATATCGATGCTGTGTTTTTACAGTTGGTTCTCTGTGCATATTGTGAAGGAGGCTGCTTCTGCCTCCCCAGGGAGAGATGTGGGCACAGTGATAGAGAAGGGACCTGCTCAGGACCACTTGGCACTGGTCTGTTGTGTGGCAGTTCTCTGCAGCATGTATATAATAATAGAAGGAAGAAATTTTTTAAGGTTGTTCTGGTGAGATGCTGACACAGGTTGCCCAGAGAAGTAGTAGAAGCTCCATCCCTGGAAATATTCAAGATCAGGTTGAATGTTTGGTGTAGGTATTTTATATCACAGTATCACTAAGGTTGGAAGAGACCTTGAAGATCATTGAGTCCAACCTGTAACCACAGACCTCATGACTAGACCATGGCACCAAGTGCCACATCAAATCCCCTCTTAAACACCTCCAGGGATGGTGACTCCACCACCTCCCTGGGCAGCACATTCCAATGACGAAGGACTCTCTCCATGAAGAACTTTCTCCTCACCTTGAGCCTAAACTTCCCCTGGCGCAGCTTTCTTCCCTTGCCTCTTTTTATTTGAAATCTATGTGAAAGAGGTGATGGCCTTAGCACAGCACTGAGTGGGGGAAGCCAGAAAGTTTTGTTTTCGATGGTGTGGTTTTCAGACGCATGGTCTCAGGCAAGCCGTTTTGGTGGCAGAAAGCCAGGTCTGCAGGGGTTAAAGCACCCGGCAGGCAGTTGAGAGCAGGATGCTGCAGAGCTGGAGGCTGCTTCTGCTGCTGGGTAGCTGCTGACACAGGAAACATAGGGTGACATTTCAGAGACGAGAGCTCGAGCTGGGTGGTAAGTGAATTCTCATTTCTTTTTAAAATGATGACATGGCATGCAGAGAGGAAATGAGGAACCCGGTTCCTGAAAGCACAGTTTGGGCAGGGCGTATGAGCACTTGTCCCTCTCCAGATTTGGGCCAGGCTCCTCTCTGTTTCCCTGATTTCCAGGTTGCACAGTGTCCAGGTGAGACGACATGCTTTGCAGGATCAGAGCTGTGGGGCCCTAAAGGTTTGCAGGACCTCAAAATGAACCTGAAGACAGTTACTGAGCTCCTATCAAGACTTGGTGCTTGCTCAGAAGTCACTTGGAACTGAGTTAGACAGTGATCTGTGGCATTCAGGGGTTGAGCAGCTGAGCACTCGGCTGCTTCGGGACCATGCAGAGAGCCTCTGACAGATGGGTTCCTGTCTGCCACACAGGTGTCGTAGTGGGCAGCATGGTCCAGTCTGGCACTCCTGAAGATGCTTCTAAGCATTGCTTTGCACCTCTGGCCCCATCTTCCAGGCAGCATTCAGGGCATCACATAGATCTCCAGGCCTGCGTCATGGATATGAAAGCCCAGGAGTGGATGCTGCAGTGCCTGTGCCTTCTTTAGCATGAAGGGACCTCTCACTGATCCCACTTGGCAGGACATATTTATGTGGGTTTTCCTGCTGGCATGGTGTTCTGCACACTGGTGGTGTGTCCCTGTAGAGGCTTATCTGTGCCTCAGGGATCCCAGACTTGGATCATTCGGACACACAGGGGAGCCTGCTCTGTCCTGTGTCCCTGTGATAGAGAAAAAGAAACAGAAGGGTGTACGCTGTAGGTTTTAGTAGGCTGTGACTTCATGTGTGTGTGACTTTGCAACTGGACGAAGGACCTGGAATACAAGTCTTACAAAGAGCAGCTGAGGGAACTGGGGTTGTCTAGTTTGGAGAAAAGGAGGCTCAGAGGAGACATTATTGCTCTCTGCAATTACCTGAAAGGAGATTGTAGTCAAGTAGGGGGTTGGTCTCTTCTTCCAAGTAACAAGTGATAGGACAAAAGAAAACAACCTCAAGTTTTGTGCCAGGGGAGGTTTAGGTTGGACTTCAGGACAATTTTTTTCACCAGAAGTGTAGTCAAATACTGGAACAGGCTGCCCAGGGGAGTGATGGAGTCACCACCTCTGGAGGGATTTAAAAGATGTGTAGATGTGGTACCAAAGGACATGGTTTAGTGGTGACTTGACAGTGCTGGCCGAATGGTTGCACTCAATTTTAAAGGCCCCTTCCAACCAAAATGATTCTGTGATTCTATGATTCTATCTACCCCCAGCCATATGGTTGGGGGTGGCTAAGCTGGGATGTCTCAGTCTATTTTACTAGAAAAGCCACTGGCTTGCGGGAAGGGGTGGGAGGGTTTAACTTACTGCAGACAATGCTCCTTGTGCCTCACACTGCAAGGGTGGACATCCTTCAAGGCACACAGCCAGCAAGTGCTTCTGTCAGCAGGGGTTTTTGTGTGTTTAGGCCGGTTGTCATGAAAACATTGCAGAAGGAGCTTGCTGACCTTGCAGTGCCCTGAAGCAGCACACTGGTTGTGATTTGTGTTGCTGTACCATTTCCCAAAGCAGGCAGGCAGTTCAGCAAAAGAGTAAGTGATGCTGGAGCTATGGTCCCCAGCCTGATGTCTGGGGACCCATACAGCATGTGGCACCCAGGCCACCAGACAGTGCCCTGCATAGGGCCAGGAGACAAAGCAGTAAGGAAGTGGTTTGTCTATAAGCTGCAGCAGATCTCTGCAAGCATGGGCTAGGAGCAGGTGAGAAGGACCTATGACCTTTCAAACGGCAGAAGAGGCAGGGAGAGAATGTATCAGGGCTGGGGTCCATCTAGGAACAGCAGGAGATGGAGAAATAAGCAGGGATGAGCTACCAATGTGTCCCCTGCCACTTCTCTGCAGGTCCCCTCTCTGAAGGCCACCAAAGGAGGGCCGCTGAGCATTCTGAATCTGCTGTCAAGGACAAGAGTACTTCAAATGCTCCTGTGATGGCTTGGCATTTCCCACATTTTCACACACATAGCTTCATGACATCACCCATGGCCCCTTTTCTGCAGGTTCTCCTTCTGCCTAGCCTCTTGGTCAGCTTGTCTCAGCTATATGCATCCTTCTTCCCCTCTTCCCCCAATTTGCCTTGTTAAGCTAAATTCCTCTGCTTTATTTCAAATGGGATTTGCCTCCCAAGCAAGTCTCTTTAAAAGGATCATCTTGGTTCCTGTAATTCTTGGGGTGTGGGATCCTTGAAGCTTGTTGTAATGCAAGGAGAGCTATTTCTCTGCACAGCACAAGGTATTTTTGGTCAAAGTGTGAGTGGGGTAAGCATGACCATCCCTTTAAAATGGACTGTAAACCATTACAAGAAGAAAAAGAGTCCCACACTGATTCAAACCTGGACCCCGATTGAATTGGGTTTTTTGTGTAGGCAACTCCATCTTAGAGCTTCTTCAACATGAATCACCCCAAATCAGAGGCCACTACCAAAACAAGTAGCACTTAACTAGATGAGCAAAACAGACATTTCAGCACAAGCATAGCCTTATTGTGGGTAGCTTGTGATGACTCCAGAGTATGGAGAGCCCAGGCTAGGAATATTTGCTCTAATAAACCATTCTGTTTATTTCAGCTTAGCTTGTGTTTGCTTCCCTTAAATATTTGGGTGAGATTTAAGGGAGGAAAGCTTGAGGAAAAAAAAAAAAAAAAAGAAAAAGAAGAACAGCTCTCCATTAGCTATGTTAAAATACTGGTGGCAGGTGGGTTATGAAGCTTATAAATTACCCAGGAGCTACACCCAACTGACAGGTGACCAGAAATAATCCCTTATGTCTAATGACCCCCCTGTCCTCCCTCCCTGACAGCCTTGACTAATGACATCTTATGGCTTGCAAAAATGCTGCTGCAAGAGGTGAATCTGGGAGACGTGCTGGTGAGCCCACAGCCACGGGGCACTGGAGGAGAAGGACAACTGCCTGCCTGCAGACACCAGGGAATGGGAAGCAGAGATCAGCTCATCCAGATCTTCATCAACCCACAGATTATATTATCATTTATTATTATTATTATTTATTGTTATTAGTAATTATTATTTATTACCTTAGACCAATGGTATCCAAATTTTGCAGATGGAGAAAGCAGTTGGTATCTTGGGGTGAATCAAAAGCAGTGTGGTCAGTAGGTTGAGGGAGGGGATTCTGCCCCTCTGCTCTGGCAAGACCCCACCTGTAGTGCTGTATCCAACTCTGGAATCAGGAAAGACATGGAAATTTTTGTCCAGAGGAGGGCACAAAATTGATCAGAGGGCTGGAATACCTCTGCATTGAGGACAGGCTGAGAGAGTCGGGGTAGTTCAGCCTGGAGAAGAGCGGGCTCTGGGGTGACTTTATTGCAGCTTTTAAAGGGGGCCTATAAGAAAGATGGGAATCGTTTTTTTTTTATCAGGGCCTGTTGTGACAGGGCAAGGGGTGATGGTTTTAAAGTAAAAGAAGGGAAGATGTAGATTACATCTACAGAGGAAACTTCTTACAGTGAGGGTGGTGAAACACTGGCATGGGTTGCCCAGAGAGGTGGCAGCAGTCCTGCCCCTGGAAGCATTCCAGGTCAGGTTGGATCAGCCTCTGAGCAACCTGCCATAGTTGAAGATGTCCCCGTTTACTGTAGGGGATTGGACTAGATGACTTTAAAGGTTCCATCCAACCCGAATTTTCTATGATTCCATGACTCTGAATGCTCCTCTCAGGTATCACACTGAGAAAGCAAGAGAAACTAGAAACTGTGCCTGTATACTTACCAGAGAGGCAAGTACAGCCTGCTTCCAGCCATCACATTTCTCCCATGAGGATGAGATATGACACCTCCATTTGCTGCTCTCTGTGTTAATTTAAATCTTCTAAGATTAAAAGGTTTTCCATCTCTGGGTACACGTTCAGCATCTATCAGTTGCATGCCACACTGACTTTATTTTATGAGCTGTGAGTCTGAAACCCTCCAGCCATATCCTCCAAGTTATGGCTGCAAGAGAGAAGTTAATAACCCGTTTTAAACTCCCAGCCCCGTACCTGTGGGCTTCCCTACATCTACAGGGGATGGTAATGAAGTCTTGTTGGAAGAGGAGGTAGCACAGAAACTCTTCTTACCACCATAGCACTGGGCCAGCAGTGGACATGCTGTGTCTCTAGGGCTGGAACCAGCTTGGGACCTTTCAGATCCACCCACACAGAGGTGAGAGTAGCAATGGGAAACGGCAACACAGGGCAATTGTTTTGCTGGTTAATGTTTAAGTAGCTCTTGGAAAACCCCTCCCTTGCTGCTTGCACTCTCTAACAAGGGGGCCCTTTCAACTCTTTGGCAACTTCCCCATCCTTTGCTTCTGCTGCCTGTTTAAAACGTCCAAAGGCAGGAGTGGGAATGGCAATGCTGCAGTTTTTGCCATGTTTTCTTGTCCACCCCATTTTCTCATGATGTACTACGCTCCTTCCCTGCCAGCCTTAGAAACCTAAACCTAAGATTACTTAGAAGGAGGGATCTGTTAGATTCGGTTGGTACCAAGATGACAACAGGTTGTTGGGAAGCAAAGCAAACCAAAGAACCACCTACCATCCATATGCAATTCTTGGAGCATGTGCCTGGTTGTTCCCCATCCAGCATAGCCGTCTCCCCAGAAGAAATGGCCTTTAGCCTTCCCCATACAGCTGCACAGGTCTTTGTCTTCCATGCATGGCCGAGGAGTAGCATCTAGTGGACCCAGAGAGATGGGGGGCACCCTGCCAATGTCTCCCTGTAAACCTCAGGCTAGCCCTGCGATTTGCTCTGGAGTATCTCAGAGTAAGCCTGGAGCAAGGATAGTTTAAAACTATCCCCTGCCAGTTTTGGTTACAGCTTCTACAAGGCCAGGGTGGATGGGCCTTTGTGCAACCTGGTCTAAGGGAAGGTGACCCTGCCTACCACAGGGGGGCTGGAACTAGGTGATCATTAAGGTCTCTCCCAACTCAAACCATTCTATGATTCTGGTACCAAACCCACCTCTCTTCCCACCCAGGCCAACCTCTCCTAAGGTGCTGCCTACCTTCATTACAAGGGTATGATGCAGCAGAGTCCCGTGATGATTTGTCCCTCATCAGCTGCAAAACCTCACACAGGGCAAACAGCACATCTGAGGCTCCTTCCCCGGGGAAATTTGATTGGAGCAAAGTGGGTGGTAAGTGTTCATTAAACCTCAGCAGCAGCATTTCTTTTCAGCCTGGCTGCTCTGTGTCCCTGGTAACTGCTGGGGTGTAAAGGGTGAAACTCATAAGTGATTGCAGACGAAGAAATCCTGGTGTGACGTGTTTGAAGAGAGCAGTGGAGCATGACGACATTATAAACCTGTCAGGAGGTCACCAAAGGGACGGGTTTGGGAAAAGTGAACTCTGCTGGAGTTTTACCACTGTGGCCTGAGGGTTTATAGCCCCTGAGGATGCTCTGAGCTGAGCAGAGCCTGTACTGGCTCTTTTAATCCTGGGATTTTAGGGTGCCTGAGCAATGTCCTGGCCCCTGACCTCCTTCCCACACCATCCTTACTCCAGGTGCCTCTTGAGGCAGCAATTGCCCCTCCCCACCCAGTTTATGGGTTACTAACACCAAGGCTTGATGTTTATCATGTGGCTACCCATGGGAGACTTGGGTGCCCAGAGCTCCTTTATTTTTAGCTGGAAAACGTGACGCAGAAGGATGGGAGGGAGAAGGGATGGGGCTCTGTCTGCTGAGACAGCCTCAATATTCAAGCTTCTTATCTGTAATTACTTGCAAATAAATCCTCAATATGTTTTTATATATATGTCTATGTATGTTTATAACCAATCCATGTTCTGCTTTATACAGGTATTTATATATAAAATTCACAGAGGGAGAGTATACTGCAAGTAGTTCATTAGGTCTTGTATCATCAGGACCTCATTTTCCCAAGGGTTTCAGTCCCAGCAAGTAACCATACATCAGTGCTGGCAAGGCAGCCCAAGTGTATGTTAGGAAAGAGACACACTGGGCTAACTTCAAACACAAGGTGAAGCTGGAAGAGCCTTGTCTTCACCAACTGAAGCATCACAGCTTATGAAAACTGCTTTCCCCCATCATGTTCCTGCACTTGCCTTATGGCCCTGGGCACTGGGGTGAGGTGGAAGCCTCATGCCCACACTGAGCTGACTTGCTGCTGCCAGCTTGTGAGATTGAGGTCTGGCATGGGACTCATCAACTCCAATCCTTTTAAGAAGCCTTCTTGACTACTGGCTGAGCCATGGCAGGGCCTGGGCAGGGTGAGGTGTCCTTTTGGAGGAGTCTGGTTGCCTGGGCAGATCACAGAATCACAGAAACATTCAGGTTGAAAAAGACCCTCAGGATCACCAAGTCCAACTGATAACCCTGCTCTACAAGGTTCACCCTTAAACCATATCCTCAGGTACCACATCCAAACGACCTTTAAACACATCCAGGCTTGGTGACTCAACCACCTCCCTGGGCAGCACATTCCAGTGCATGACCAGACAGTCTGTGAAAATTTTTTTCCTAATGTCCAGTCTAAACCTACCCAGTCATAGCTTGAGGCCATTCCCTCTTGTTCTATCACTAATTGCCTGTGAAAAGAGACCAGCACCAGCCTCTTCATAATGTCTTTTCAGGTAGTAGTAGAGAGCAATGAGGTTTCCGCTCAGCCTCCTGAGAGGACAGACTCAAATTTCCACTAAGCCCTGAATTGGAGTGCTGCAGTGGAGCTTTCCAGGCCCAACCATTGCCTACTCCTGGACAGACTCAGCCCTGCGGGGTCATGTCTTGGTGATCAATAAACCAGAGTGAGAGGCCTCATGTAAAACACTGGCGTCTGGAATGGAGATGTTTGGAAACTGTCCAGTGCTCCTCATCCCTTGCCATCCAAACCTGAGAATTCATCAAAAATCAGCTATTTTATGGAAATGCTGATGGCAAAATGCTACTACAAGGGTGAAAAAGCAGCAAGCCGCAGTGACCTTGCACATTTGGATAAAGCTGAAACACCACTTCTGGAACAGATCATGTTTGCCTTGAGATGGCTCTTCACCGCAAAATTTTAAAGCTACATTCTGTTGTTAAATATATATATATATATATATAAATAAATAAAATAAAATCTACCTCGAAATCCAAGTGGGGCACAAAGGGAGCCTGTGCTCCACAGTATCTCTTCCCCTCCCTGCACAGCATCTCTGGCTTCCTCCCACTGGGGTGATGCTCCTCATGACCATCTCACCCCAACACCAACAGGTCCTCTGATCTCTCTGGGGGTTCTTCCATCTTCTCCATGCTATGGTTTTTTTCTCCCTGGGTATCCAGGATGTGTGGTATCAGTAGTCCAGAAATCTGAGGAAATTCTTGGGAGCAGAAATGGCAGCAGAAGAAATCCTACTCCTTTTTCCCCTGTTCCCAACCTCCTGCCCCATTAGAGCTTCTTTTATGTTGAAATATGCAGAAAATTGTTGGGTTGCTAATGATTTGAACTCCTTCAGTCAAGACAAGACTTGGCTTGCAAAGAATTTGAATAATTTATCTGAAGATAATAATGAGAGGGAGAGCACAAGGAAAAAGGGAGTTTGTCTTTCATTCCCCTTGGTGCTGCTCCCAAGGCTTTGCCCTGCCCAGAATAGCTATTCCTGATTATCCCAGATGGGTTATTTACATGGGGACCTTCTTTGGAGCCTTCCTTTTGCTGTAATGCAACCCAGGATGGACGTAATTGCTAAATAGGAGGGGGGAAACAAACAAATGACTTAAAAAAAAACCCAACAATTTTTGTCCCCAGATTTACCCTAAACCTGTATTCTTTTGCATCCTTGCATATTCTGGACTAGCTTTTCTCAGTGGAAGGTCCTGGTAACAGTGCAGTAATCCAGCTTCCAGTTCCAGCCTTGCTAGCACAGTGACTCACTCTCAAGAAAACTCCTTGTGTTGGCTAAAACCAGAAGTCCTGACACCACTTTTTTTTTCTTCTTCTTCTTTTTCCCCTGAGAAACCCTAGCAAGGGCAAATATTTGGCTTGCAGAAAAGTATCATGGCCAAAAACCCCCTCCAGATTTAATGTTTGAAATGTCAGGAGGTTTTTTGACTGCAGGAAAATGCCTGGGAGCCTTACACTGTGTGAGGCAACTTTGAGAGGCAGATTCAGTTCTTGGTCCTGTGTAACATCCTGCAATGCTTCAATGGGCCAAAGGCATAAAGACACTTGCCGATCTACAGCTCAGCTACTCTTTGCAGCAGGCGGGGAATGTTGAAAAGGAAGGGGAAAGTGGAAGTAGGAAACAGAGACTCCAGTGCATCTCTCTTGATGTGAGCTCCCAGGACATTTCTAAGGGCAGATCATGAAAAGTCTGCTCCTGATGTCAAAACATAGCTGAAGGCAAGGAGGACCAGCAGCGGTTGGAGCTGAAAAGGTAATTCTGCTTAAAGAGATGCCCTTTTTGGTGACTGGCAACTTCAAGTCTGATTCACAAAATAATGCAGGGAAATGTCTAAAAAGCTCAGACTTTGTTTTTCCCCCTGCTTTGTCCATCTCGAAAGGGACTGATCTCTTTCTTTTGAAAGCAAAGAAAGGTTAAGCCTAAAAATCTAAATTCCTCGATCCATCCTCACATTGCTGCTTCTCTTGCCCTGTCTTGACCTTGCTGTTCATTGGGTCACTCAGAAAAATAAAGCAACCTACATGGAGGTTTTCTCTCCTTCCTATCCTCATCACCTGTCTTTAGCAGAGCATAGGAAGGGAGTGAGCTTGGTTTACTATCCCTGCTTGAAACCTCCTTTAGCCAGACCTCACATTAATGGCAAAACCCCTAAGGGTGATGCCTTGCCTGAGTGAGAAAGGACAGAGAGGGAGCTTTGCAAAGACAGGGCCTAATGAAGTTGATTAAGTTGCTTGGTGTAGTTTTGTTAATCAGAATGCAACATAAGATGCTACTTTGTCAAAATTGGGTCAGCCTCTTGCATAGATCCCTCTTCCCTCCTTTCCTAGACACTGTTGGGGCAGGTGCAGATGGGAGCAGAGTTCTTCTGAGGCTTGTCTGTTTCTGGGTGGCTGGTGACAGTGGGGAAGCTTCCCCAGGGTCATCCCAGGTGTGCAGTGGAGTCAGTAGTGAGGCAAGCAGAGCCCACAGTGATGCATGGCTTAGAGCCCACTGTCTTGACTTCAGCCCTTGCTTGGACAAGCTGGTGTAGGGCAGTGCAGGATGGGCACAAAAACATGCCTACAGATAACGTGACTTTAATTACTCTTAATGACTTAGTTGTGCTCTCCACGGCCTGCTTAAGACAACCACATTAATTGCTCACAAACAAGCTCTGGACATGTTCAAGATGTAACAGAGACAGCAAGTCATTTAAACCTCATCCCCTGCAGGTTTGGCCTCTCGTCATCCTCCTTTCAACCTGCCATACAAGACACTGTTTCTGGTGCTCCAGGGTTTCTGTGTTAGTTTTCTCATAATTTTTCAGGTTGACCTGGTGGCCCAAGGTCTTACTTCAGGGTGCTTCTATCTCCTTGGGGACTATCATCAAGGCATGGAAGATCACTTCCAACAGCTGAAGGGGCACATCTCAAGCTCTGTGACTCAAGGCCTGGAGGTACAGAGGAGTCTTTTCCCTATTCAGGTGCTTATTTTTCAGTACACCTGAGAACTGGCTTTCAGTCATCAGGAGAAATGGGAAGCAAGAAGAAGGAATGAAAGTCCAGGAGCCTTGCAAAACCTTGGCTGAACTGCAGAGAAATCCCTCAGTCAGGCTGGATGCAACAAGTTCTGCAAGACAAGAACAGATTGGAAAACTCAGGTTTGGGTCAGCAGTGCTCAGGCTGGGGCTAGCATCTTCAAGGGAAAGCAGCACATCCTAACTACAGAAGAATTAAAAAGAAATCAACATACAAAACAAAACACTGGCAGAATCTCAAACTGATGCAGGCTCCAGACAACAAATTCAATCACCATCACATTTACCAGGCCATATTGGTCTTCAGACAGGATCTTAACATGGGGCGGGGGGGAAGGGAAGCAAACTTCAATTCATACAGGTGAAACCAAGAAAATCCAAGATCCACATAAGCCAAAACAGAGGAAAGCCACATGGCAACCATTCCAAAGGTGAGACAGAGGAGGATATAGAGAGCATCAGGGCTTGGACAAGCTTCTTGGTCCAGTCACCGCAACACTGTTTCAAAAGAGCTTTCTTTTGGCTTTGCTAGAATGCCCATACGTCCTTGCACAGTCATGTTAACAGCCCTTCAGCAGCAGCTGTTGCTGGAAGTTTACTGTGTCAGGAGACTGGAAAACCTACCACTGAGTAGCCTTTAGCCCCTTCATCATCCATCATCACTCCACGTCCCACCTCCCTGACCAACAACAGGACAGCCAGAAGGAGCTGGGAAGGGTTTCATCCCCACCACAAGAGTTATTGCATCAGCATCCAAAAGAGAGGCATGTTTGAATCAATCTGATGATTCTCATATCCCCTCCTCCCTCCCTCCAAAAATAGCTCTATTAAAAGAAAACAAAAGCAGAAATGTCTCAGAGTCTGGGCAACCTGACAGTTTTAGAGTCAGCCCTCCTCAGGAGCTCCTTTTTGGATCAACACCTTTGGTGCAGGCAGGGAGGAGCAGATTTGGCAGGGGGTGTGCAGGGGTGTGAGTGCACATGTGTGCCTGTGTATCACACCCCTTTCACAACCCATATGCAGTCACAGCTCTCGACTGATGCTGTTCTCCTAACATTGACTCAATCAGTCTCAGTTATAAACAAAGCTACCAGAAGGCTCCCTCTCAGGAAAGAAAAATGGTTGATGGGGGGGTTCCCTGAGCCTCCAAAAGCTCACTTCTGTCAGATCCAAAAGCATGTCAGCTAGTAATTAATCACTTCAGGGTATTTGCTGATATGTAATTACGTGCAGAGAAAGGTTTGGCAATACGGTTTGCCATCAATCATCACTGCATATCACTCATGTAGGCTAGGACATCTCATAACTTGGCTGCCAGTTATTTCCAACACTAGTTTCAGGTAAACTCTAAACCCTCAGATTTAATTTCCAGCATTTCAAGTGTTTCATGTCACATTCCAGTTCTAAACACCTCCAGCAAGATCCTCTCCTGCCCAGCTGCACAGGAGACTGATTCACAGAGTGAAGGTTTCCAGAGTCACACTTGGTAAAGTGCAATGACTTTAAGGGCAGCATTTTATGGGGGGTGTTTTCTCTCTGGGCCATGTAGAGATTTTCTGGCACACATACCCTTGTCCATGAGGCACTTACACAGCTGTGCAGAATCCATCCCACACTGTGAAGCAGGTTGTACTTCTGCAGGACCCTGCTGCTTGCTTTTCCTTAGGAACAATACTGTGATTGCCACTCCTGGGAACTTTATCAGGAGCTTTGTGGTATTTAGTGGTTTAACAAAAGCTAAAGCCCACATCCTGGGGGTAGCTTTGCTCACTAAGGAGCCCTGCCTTCCCTCTCAGGTGTCAGACGGAAAGGAGAGCTTGCAGCCCCATGGGTGACACGGGAAATAAAAAGGAGCCAGTTCTTAACATTAAACAAAACACAACCCTAAAAAGTAAGTCCTGAGTTCTATGCCAGTTTCAAGATTTGGCAGTAGCCTGACTCATGATTTTTTTCTTTTAATTTGAGGATGTAAAGGAGCCCTCTCTACCTGCACATTCTTGATGCAGTCACAGCCCTCTTCCAGAAAAAAATAATCTCATAGCTTTCCTGCAAGCTGTGGCATGGGCCTCAGTCTGTGCCTGTGTGCTGAGCAGAGATGCAGAGGCTCAGTGCTTCACCAGTGCCCAGCTGCCCAGCAAGCTGCTCTCTCTCTTAGCATGTGGCAAGTCCCTTCTGGTCCCTGTCATGATGTGTCCTTGTGGATTTTAACTCTCTCTGGGAGATTTTAGCTTGTCTAACTCAGCCTGTTGGAAGTGGTTTTGTTCCTTCTAACAGTCATGTATGCAGAATTTGCATGCAAAGCCTTCCTTACGAGTAAGGCTAGGGAAGTCATCTAGAGAAAACACAGGATGACTGCAGTAACCAAAGCCCAGCAGGCTGGGGTTTTCCACCCACAAGGCAAACAACAAACTGCTGGCAGAGCTGGAGATAAAATCATGCTTTCCCAAAGGTCTGACTTTGTCCTTATCCTCCTGCTTCTGAATGCAAAGAGATGCACCCCAAAACTGTGTTTATAATAAGTATAATCAGTCTCCTGAGGATGAAACAGAGAGCCATGAAAGTCCAAAAATGCCAAGTTAATCATGCAGAGTCAAACATCACATCACATGCTCTCTTCCTTCTATACAAAGGAAAAAACCCAAGTCTAAGCCCTTAAACAACACTGAGTGTGGGATGCTGTTTGGAAACCCATGTCAGAAGAGGATCTGTTAAGACCCATCCCAGACAGCCTACAAACACAGACTGCTCATTCATGGCATCAGAGACACCAGACACAAGTTTGGCCCTAAAGCTTTGTTTTGGGTAAAAGTGAGCAGTGACAAAATCAAGAAGCTATACAGCAATAGGGCTGAGCCCCTGTGCCCCCAGCAGTTGGTTGGTTTATCTCACTGTAAAGAATGATAAGTGGGGTGCTGGGGAGCAGTGGGTGCCCTGCCATCCCTGTGCTGTGCTTCTGCTTGTAGGCCTTAATTAAAACCTCTAGCAACCATTTCACTCTCACCTGAGAGACTTAACTCCCAGCAAAGTGCAGTTCCCATAGAGGATGCAAAGAGATGATCTTTCCTTGCTCACCCTCTGCCTGTTAGCCGCCACTTCTGGCCTCCATGCTAGCACTGTTGGAGGAAAGGGGAAGCAGGGATAGGAAAGGGGAAGCAGGGATAGGAAAGGGGAAGCAGGGATAGGAAAGGGGAAGCAGGGATAGGAAAGGTGATTCATCCCTGGTCCAGCTCCAGCCCTCACCCTTGCTGATCCCTCCCCTGGGACATGCCCCAGCTCCTGAAGCCGAACAGCCAAACAGTGTAGGGATACTCCTGGCTGTTGAATAGGTTGCAGGAATCGCTGGAGCAGGCACTGCACTGTGGCTTCATCTAGGGGTGTCCAGTTGCAGCCCCAGGGGAGAACAGGAAGCAGCCAAATGGATGTGGCCTCCAACCCCAAGTGAGCTGGGTTTGGTCCACCTCCAAAATGGTTCCTTTTTATAACATGGAGTTGAGCTGTGGCTGAGGGATACACGTCAGAAGTGTGGCCTTTTCACTCTGCCCTTTTGGGTGGGGTGGGGAGAGGGAACTTACCCAGGAGAGAGCTGCCAACATGCACAGACAAGCAGGACTGCTGTCAGTGGTTTGGGATATTCTCCAGCCCTGTGTTGTCTGAATAGCCCTGGCTCTGCCAGGCATAACACTCTTGATGTGGTGTGATCCCCATGTTCAGCATCACTGTACCTGCTTAGATCCTGCAAAGGGGCTAGAAAGGGAAAGAAAACCTGATGAGAACAACAAAAAGAAAACTACTATCAGTGCCAGGGGCATGGCCTCTCTCTAACCCTATCACATATGCCAGCCCTGGGGAAGTCCAGAACCACATCTCCTCAGCTTCAGGGAGGGAGAGAGACAGGTTTTTGAGGTAGGCTGGACAGGAGGAGCAGTATGCCCCCAGGGCAGGGGCAGACTCCACCATTGCTTTCTTCAACCTGTGGAGGACTAGCCGCCCTGGAGATCTACATCATCCCCCAGCCACTTAGCTTTTGCCCACTTGAGGCAGAGAGGATGTAGGGCTGGATGCTGAAATGGATGGATATGGCTGAAAGACCCCGTTGATCTAAACCAGAGTGGCCCAGGGAAGGAGAAAGCCCTTTCTGGTGGCCCACAGCTCCCCCAAAGGAATGTGAGCTATGCAAGGACCAGAGGTCAGTGCAATCAGGCGCAGGGAAGGGCAGCTGTAAAAGGGAAAGATAAACCAAATAAATCAGGCTGTGGGAAGAGGAAGAGGGCACAAGTGCACAGAGCTGCCGGAGGATGGTACAGGGCAGCCCCTCCGCCCCCAGGCGCAGGGAGGGGGATGTGGGGGATAACCTGAGCCACAGACCAGCTCAGAGAAGAGGGATGCAGACCACAGGCAGCACCATCACAGAGGTGGCATCTGCAGAAGGGCAGATGATGGGGAGTCCTGGGATCTTGGCCAGAGCAAAGGGAGAAGAAAAGTCTCCTGGTTTTCCTCTGACAGTATATAATAAAAGCAACAAAACAAACCCTAAAAAAAGGAAAATGCAGAGGGAAAACCATAGAAGCAGTGGATTGGGTACAGATTGAAGAAGCCCTCAGAATATGAATTTTTGTTGTAATTTGTTTTATATTCTTGCCATAATGGGAGATGGCAGCCTGTATTCACTGCTGAAGCAGAAGATAAGACTCTCCTTGGAGGAAGTTACAAATGATTATGAAGTGTTTAAAAACCTGTCATTTTTTTGTTTAGACAGGAGACCTCCCTTAGGCTTGAGCATTGTGCAAGCACTCATTCCTGCAGCTCCAGCTCTGTACATCAGACTATCTATCAGAGTCTTAGGGGAGATGGATGGACATTGTGGAAACTCTGCTGGTGACTTGCTCCCCTTTCTTGAGCCCTCCAGGGGAAACCTGTTATCCAGACACATGTTTTGGAGACACAGAAGTAATCAGGTAGCTACACTTCCTTACCCAGAGTGCAGAATAAGCCCTTGGTGAAAAGAAATCTCTGCTGGTTCACATCCATTCTGTGTAAGCAGGAGAGCTATAATAGACCCACACCAGATGCTCTGGATTTCATCCCACCTGGTATGGTCAGAGATGATGCACCCTGGAGGAGATAGTAGCAATATAAACCCAGCTTCCACAGGAAAATACAGAGAGCCCAGCTCCAGTGCAAACTGAGAAACGAAACATTAGCCTGCTTGTCTGTGTAGAAGCAGATGGGAGATGTGACCCTTGGTGCCTCCAAAACTAGGGAACTGTGCAGTTGTGTGGCTTTTAGCTTGATTTCTTAAGATGCAAGACTTGTGCAATGGGGACCTCCCATCCCCCAGCCAGCCCACCATCCCAGTCCTGAGGAACTTTTGAACTGTTTGGTCAGTCTCCCCCACATTTGGCAAAGGAGGTGAAGTCTGACTGACATGAAGTGCCTACGAGCCTTGCGAAAATAGGTGACTTGCTCGAGAAGAAAGAAAAGTGCTATAAATATCCTGAGTGAGGGAGAATTCATCATTCACTCAGCTCTTATTATACTGCAGAGAAAGCTGTTACAAAATCCCCTGCCACAAAGAAAGGCCCAAGCATGAATCACTCCTTGTGAGATATCAAAGAATCCAACCACAATGGTGAAGCCGAAATGGATCCAGACATCCTTGGTGCTCCTGCTCCAGCCCAGGTATTCACACTCACTGCCTGGCTTGTGATCCTGTGATGGGCACCCTGTCCCTTTGGCTAAGGTCTCCTGGGGACAGAAAGCCATCTGTTTCAAAAGAGATAACATCTTCCTTTGAAGATGCTGTCTGCAAAGGGACTGAAGGGTAGTAACTACCAGAGCCCGTTTGCCATCCACAGCCTTGAATGTACTCTTGAAAAGATATGGGGACATGGTTTTATGATGCATAAAATAGGAGAGAGGAATCAGCATTACAAGTCCATCCTCTCTTCCTCCCACTGTGTCTCATTTTCTTTTTGCCCATGGCTGGACTCAAGCATGCCAGGGACTGGGACCTGCAAGTGGAGATAACAACTACAAGTCTCAGTTGGACCAGGGGCTGCAAGGACAACTACAGCTCTCTGTTCAAAGCCCATTCCCACAGACCAAGGTGTCTCTCAGCTTTTGTGAGCTGTTAAACCAAACACTCTGAATACTGTGCTCCGGCTCTGTGGGGGTTTAGCAGGCTAGAGGAAACTCTTACAGCACTCTTTGGTGAAGACAGTGAAATCAGGTGAGATGTGCTGGGGCAGAAATGGCATGTGACAGAAAGGAGAAAAGGAGCAGTTAAAGGGTGAAGTCTGAAGGTTGTGAGGATGAAACTCCACTATCCAGGAACATGAAGAGGACTGGATAATGAATACCAAGATAATGTAGATGCCTAGAATAACCTAAATAGCCTAGATAAGCCCTAGTCTGGGGCATACCATGGATATCCATCACTGAACTGGAGCCATGGAGCCTGCTATGACCTCACTCAAATCTTCACATACCATAGCAACAGACAGACAGCATTACAGACCCCAGGGTTGCTCAATGCATGGTCAAGGTCTTTGAATCTGCCACAGGGCAATGTATAGGAGGGTGATGGGGTCTGAGGCTGTTGACTTGTGCTGGAAGATTCTGCTGAAGTAACCAAGTTCACCCTGAAGCTAGTGACAGCAAGCTTTTGGAGGGTAGGAGTGAAATGGGTTCAGGTTAGCACTGCACACAGGCAGGGGTGCCAAGGACAGTGACCAAGCTGATAGAGGGTCACCAGTGGTGTGAAAGGCCATGGAGAAATACCTATAGCATTGCAAATTCTACAGTGTCTATTGCTCAAGAGAGTGACTCCCACTGTGTCTGTGGGATGCTGCTCTCTGAAAGGTATGAGGACAGGCATAGGCTATGGAGGGGAAGGTCTTGATGAATTTGTTCCGCCTGATGAGCTCACATCTTGGCAGGATAAGCCTGCAGGTGATAGAAAGCTTAGTGGCTTGTTTTCCAATCTCTCCCCATCCATGACTCAAGCAATGATACCAGGTCTTTTGCTTGAGGTAGAACTGATAGTGAAGGCTTTTCTGAGTCTTACCTGTTTTTCAGCTCCTCCTTCTTTTCTTATCTGTTTTCTCCTTTCCCCAAAGTCCTGTGAGTGCTGTAGCCAAGTCACCTCTGAAATATGAGCCCTCCTTCACCAACAGGCCAAACTATTCCCCAGTATAATCTTGGGTAAAACCAAAGCCCCACATCTTCTCTCCTCAGGAATTCCTGAGGATGGGAGCCCTGGGCAAGGAAGGCAGCCCTGCTAACACAAGGGAGATGGATGAGAAGAGCAAAACAGATGTGTATTTACTTACTGTGTGCTCTTGTCTCTGAGAGGCATTTCTTGCAACAAAAAGATCATATCACAAAACCAGCACCCACAGGAAGCTATAGAAGCCATCAAGCTCTGTCTCAATTATTACTCCACTCAAAATCAAGAGTTTTCAGCACTGGAAGCTTAAATTGTGCTTCTCTCCTAAATCACCTTGACAACACTCAGGTGTAAGCAGTTCCCAGGTTGGCATTTTAGAGGCATTTTCAAATTTCATCCCACACCATTCTTCAGGTGGAGTACTTGAGTCATTAGACCCTCTGTCTCTCAGATCTCTGGGAGATCCCAGCAGCCCTGCTCCATCAAGAACAATCAGCTGTAGTGGAGCATTGTGCTTTGGTGCCCTGCAGGACAGGCACGTTGCCTTGATGATTTGAGAGAAACTTGCCTTGTCTAACAACCGGCCACAGCACTTAGTTTCCTCTCCTAGATTAGTCATTCTTCCCAAATTTCCTTCTTTTATATAGGGATTCCCTCTGTTTCCTGCTACAAGCTTCATTTTCTCCAGTATTACAAGCACTTGGAAGTACTTATACTGCCAGAGAGACCAACTCATCCGTTCAGCTATTTTTATTCCTCCTGCCATAGCATCTTGAGAATTGTTTTTCCAGAATAATCTCTGGAGGTCAGGAAGGGAAAGAAATAATCACAGTTGAATGGATTGAAAGCAGTTTCCTACACAACAGGCTCAAATAATCATGCCAAAATCTTAAACGTTGATACTTCATATGGAAGGAAGTTTGAATCAAAGTGACGCTCTTTAAGCATCACATCAGATGTTCACATCAGGTCTGGGTGCTGGGGGTGCCAGTTCATCGGGGGAATCGTTGGGGAGCTCAGTGCATTGCATGGCTGAAGACTAGAGGGTTTTGGTGTCTTCCCAGGACTATTAAGCCTCAGCTGAGCAGCCCTCAAAAATTGCTCTTGCTGTCAGCATGCTCAGCTCTGGCACCTAGGAATGTGGAGAGATCAAGCCTCTGCAGACAAGGATTTGTTTGGAAAAGGATAATCAAAGTATTTCTGGGCTCTGCTCATTCTTCATGGCTGTGTTTGGGGAGTCAAGTTCCATCTTGCTGCTTCTTGAAGACAGCATGGCTGTGCTGTAGCAACCCAGCCTTGCCCACCAGCACAATGTGTGTGGATGTCCTTTGTGCACAGCTGCTCTGTGTGCAGGCACATGCAGACACTGGCCTGGAGACCATGGGCTGTGCTGTTTAGGAAATACTGTTCCAAGTCAGTAAGCAGCTGCTTCTGACAAAGCTGTGCCAAGGAAACTAAACTTTGCCAGTGGCTTTACCCTGGCTTACATCACCAACAGCATGGAATCAGAATCATTTTGATCGGAAGAGACCTTTAAGATCATCAAGTTAACTGTTAACCCAGCACTGCCAAGTCACTACTAAACAATGTCCCTCAGAAACACATCTGTAAGTCTGTTAGATACCTCCAGAGATGATGACTCCACTGCTTCCCTGGGTAGCCTGTTCCATTGCTTTACAAGCCTTTTGGCGAAGACTTTTTTCCCAAATATCCAGCCTAAACTGGTCAGTGCAAGTTGGCACTCATCTGGCCCCAGCAAGCCCTAACACCTCAGCTGTGTCAGCCATCCTCCAGCTTGTACTTCACATGGGTGCCATAGGGATCAGCCTACACCTGGTGGGTAATTATGGAAGGTGCAAGTCTAAACTAGATCATTCTTCTGAATTACCCCTGTGGATACTTGTAACACAAAACTGCACTGAGACACAGTGCAAAAACACGTTCTCTTCATTACATTAAACCAGAGAGAAACCAACTTCTTTATTCCTTGGTGAGAGCTTTCCCTTCAATGCTGAGCAGCACATCTGAGTCAGCATAGCAAGCTGTGGGCAATCCAAGAGACTCCTGGCATGCAGGGAGGGTAACTTAAGCCAGGCAGCCCTACTAGAGGGAATGCAATACTGGACCTGATGATCACCAGTGCAAGTGAGCTAGTTTTGAGATGCAATGGAAACTTTTGATCACAGCCATCCACACTTCACTTGCTCTTTGTTGTCTTTTAATGGCATGTCACCAATGGTCATCTAAACCCCTTTGTTGCCCACTACCCAGAGACTCGACCAGGTTCCCTAGGGTCCTTTCCCTCATGTTGTCACCATGAGGGGCTAATGACGAATATCTTCTTGCCATACCTCCTGTTTTGAGCTCATCCTAAAACCTTCTGAAGCCACACCATGGTTCAGCTCTGGGCTGTCACATGAGAACCACCACATATCTTGATGGCACACTGCTTGGCAAACCCATTGAACCGTCTGGCTGCTGTTCTCTTAATCCTTCCCTGGCCTCCTCTCTATTGAGGCATCATGCAAACTATCAAACAGGCCTGCTGTTGACTTTGTAGCCTTTGATCATTTATTCACAGGCTGGACAGATTCTCTCCATTATGAATTACAGGGCTCTAATCGGATTGAGAGCCCAACCTGCACCTTCCCCTGTAATTTAGCTTTAATTAATGCCCATTTATTATTGACTGTTATCAGCTAGGCTGAGGCTTAATGTCAGCTGGTTGTCATCCAGAGACCAGCAAGGATTGTTTTCATCTCCTTCATTACCCATTTCAATAATTTCCCCCTCCCATGTTGACAGATGCACGCAAAATGTGCACCTCAGCATAAAGGATCACTCTCAGGGAACAATGGACCTTTCAAAGCCACCTAACTCAAAGGAAAGTGTTCCCATGTCTCTAGGGTCACTACCCAAGCCAATGTGGACAAAGCAAAATACTCCTACATACAGGAGTACACAGTTTACTTTTCTTTCTTTCTTTCTTTTCTTTTTTTTTGTCCTTGAGGCAAAAAAATCTGTAACTGAGAATGGAAATTGTTGAGGAACTACTTTGAAAGAATTGGGGCATTGTCATGTTCTTCTGTATTTTCCATTTTCTCATTTCTAACATTAAGAAAAAAGAACAGAGAGAAAAAAACCCTCTCCTTCCTCTTCTCTTTTATCACGTTTCCCTCCCCCCATCCCCCCAACATAGCAGCAGTGAAAGCACCACAATACAAACTAAAGAAAACAGCAACCCAAGTACTCAGGAGAGGTTCAGAGCCTGGGTAAAAAAAATACCAGAGAGCTAGGGAAGAAAGAAGAATGCTTTGCCTCCAGCCTGGGTCCATTTTTCATTCTGCAAAACCACTTCAGGAGGCCTCCTGAAAGTCCTCCAGCAAAGCCAGAGGCTTCAAAGCCAATGCAACCATGCACCAAACCTTCTCTCCTGCCCTGCAAGCAAAGCACATTGAAAGCTTTGCTTTCACGAGAAATGATGAGGGCTCTGAAACAACCATGCTGAAATACTGGAACAGGTTGCTCAGAAATGTGGTAGAGGCCCCATCTCTGGAGACATTCAAGCTCAAACTTGATGGGGCCCTGAGCAACCTGATCTATTTGGAGATGTTGCTGCTCACTGCTGGGGGTTGGACAAGACAACCTTTGAGGTCCCTTCTAACCCAATGCATTCTATGGTTCTTGTGATTCTATGAGATGATGCCAGTGTATCAACAGCTGCCAAACAAGAACAGGACACTGCTTTCACCTCTCCTCAGCCCCCACTCGTAGCTGCTCCCATCAGATATATAGAGGCTCACACATCCTCCTTCAACTCCATTGCTACAGCCTGGCTGCAAACAGGCCCATCAGCCACATTTGCACCAGTAATTCTGAGTGAGAGCAGGCAGGCACAGATACTAGAGCATACACTGAAAGCATGTCATGATGACAGGGGATATCCCAGGTACACACTGCTACTGCACAGCAAATGGAAAGGACAGAGATATGGAATACAGAATTAACCAGGTTGGAAAAGACCTTTGAGATCATTGAGTCCAACCCATCACCCAACACCATCTAATCAACTAAACCATGGCACTAGATGCCTCATCCAGTCTCTTCCTAAACACTTTCAGTAATGCTGACTCTACTACCTCCCTGGGCAGCCCATTCCAATGGGCAATCACTCTTTCTATGAAGAACTTCTTCCTAACATCCAGCCTAAACCTCCTCTCATGCAGCTTGAGACTGTGTCCCCTTGCTCTGTCACAGGTTGCCTGGGAGAACAGACTGACCTTCACCTGGCTACAACCTCCCTTCAGGTAGTTGTAGATGACAATAAGGTCTCCCGTGAGCTTCCTCCTCTCCAGACTAAACCACCCCAGCTCCCTCAACCTCTCCTCATAGGGCTTGTGCTCCAAACCCCTCCCCAGCTTTGTTGCCTTCTCTGGACATGTTCCAGCAACTCGACATCTTTCCTAAACTGAGGAGCCCAGAACTGGACACAATACTCAAGGTGTGGCCTAACCAGTGCTGAGAACAAGGGCAGATCTAGGTGACAAGGGCAAATAATCTCAACCCCACTGCAGCGTGAGAGCAGCCCTGAGCTGAGTGCATCATCCATCCAGGGGCTGTTCCCCATAGACTTAATATAGTTTAATTACTCTAATTTGGAAATTGATTCAGATCAGCTTTCCTGAAGATATCTGCTTAGAGCAGCCCTCGAGGAACTTAAAAACAAATGGAACTGGCTTCAGCTGCATATCATCAGCTTCCTCAGATTTGACAAGAATAGAGTAAATGTGCCAACAAAATCCTCCAAAAGGTGCTTTCCCACCTTGCTCTTTACCCAGGTTTTCAACACAATGAATTTCCAATCTCTCACGGTTGGAAAAAAACTCCTACTCAGGGAAGAAACAGCTAGTACAGGAGGAGTCTGACCCATTTGTCAGGAGTATGGTCAGTGGGGAATGGTGTCCCTGCACATGCACAACCCTCATGGCTCCTCATCGCAGAACAATGCAGCTGGTGAACAAAGTGGAGCAATGTCTGTGGCCATCTCTCCTCCCTGGGAGGAGAGATAAGGCAAAGATTTATCCATGTGCCAAAGCTGAGCTAGTAAAGTGCTACAAGGTGCACACTTGCATGACGGCTGTTTTCTGGCAAGGTCTCTGGCAGGAGATGCCCAGGTGACCTTGCTATTTAATGTGCTGTGACTATAGTGCTGTTACTGTGGGATTTAACAGCAGGCTCCTGCAAAGCCCTGCAAAGGAGCATCTCTCTTCAGCCATCTGAATCAGCTGCTTCCCCCACAGACATACAGCCTGTGCAGGCAGCACAGCACAGCACAGGCACAGCAGACACACACACAAACACACACACACACACACACACCCCATGTCACTCAGCACTGGTCTGGTCAACAAGCCACTCCATCATCAGTCAAAGGAAATGAGGCACAAACAACCTGTGCATAAGGAGCAAGCAGCAATTGCTTAGTGCCACAGTAAGTTTCCAGCCCCTGGGCCTTGCTCCAGCCTATGCACAGAGTCACACAGCAGACAACAGAAATCTGCACACAGCCAATTACAAGGTGTTTTTTTTGGCCAGAAGCGGCAATGGTCATAGTCCAGAATGCTTTCATCCACGGGATCCATGAGGGCAGCTTGAGCTACCAAAGCAAAAGCTGACTGTGACCACACCAGTCTATTTTGGGAGATGCAAAAGGCTTCACTCTGGCTTTGCTTTGTCATGGACAGCATGCACACCTGGCTGATGCAGGAGAATAGAATAGAATAGAATAGAATAGAATAGAATAGAATAGAATAGAATAGAATAGAATAGAATAGAATAGAATAGAATAGAATAGAATAGAACAGAATAGAACAGAATAGAACAGAACAGAACAGAACAGAACAGACCAGACCAGACCAGACCAGACAGCATGCTGGCAAGGAAGGCTTTCTGCAATACTATCTAGCAGTCAGTAATGAAAAAAAGGCTGATGTTTCATTGAAATGTCACATCCAGAAAGAAAAAATCAAGATCAAAATACTGTCCTTTCCTCTGTGGCTCACCCCCTAATTCCTTCAGAGTAGGAACAGTGACTCCTGTGATCCCTGGCTCTGCCAGGTATAAATTCATCAGGTTTCACCCTGGAAACAAGCTCTGTGTGGCCTCATCTGTGATCCAGAAACAAACAGCAGAGCAGGGTTCAGATCACAGATTTTAAATACCAGCTTTCCTCCTGCCACCAGCTCTTGTCACCAGCTGATAACCAGAAGCAAAAGGCTTGATATGATGGTGTTTTCCAGTTCCCTGGATTGATACCCTGTCCTGCAGGAAACAGATGGCCAGTGTGCATCTGAGCATCACCTCAATTTGTTTAAAGGACGCCTGGCTGCCATGCCCAAGTCCTTTCCTGTCACGAATGGATGTGTCCTGAGAGGTCTCCTGCAAAGCAGGAACTTTGCAGCAGCTTTCTGTGACCCTTCTTTCCCACATAGGTGAGGAGAAAGGATAGATGGAGCTGTGGTTTACATTTGCTGACCATCCACACAAGCCTGTGTGGCCCCTCACCAGCCCTGATGGTGTGAAGGCAGGGCTGGAGCATAGGGATCAGCATCTCTGGGAAGCTGTTTGTGGGGAGATAGAAATGTGCCTCAAGGCACTGCCTTGCTGTCTGCAAAGCCTTCTCCCACGCTTCTCACGAAACAGCACGCCCGAGGCGTGATTTCTCACCTCTCCAGCCCGCGCCCAGGGAGAGCAAAGGCACATATGGCAGCCAGCGCTTGAGGAGGGCTGGCTGGAGGCTGCCACTGTGCCTGTCTGATGGGAGGTTCCTTCCTTGCTGGGTGAGCCATCCTGCCCCAGACCCTGTCAGGACCTGCTGCTCCTGGGAGTGAGACAGCTTGGTGCATGGCACAGAGCCCTTCTCAGAAAAGAGAAATTGTCCAGCATGGCTCCTCCTCAAACAACCCAGGAGAATCTCTGGCCAAGATTAACAATGAAGGCTGGAGCCTGCTGGCAAACTGAGCCATGGCAAACCAGGGAATGTCTGCACTGCTGATACATGCCAGCCAGCAACAGGAATGGGTACTGATGCTGCCCAGCCCGCACTGTGGCATCTCCTGGGGTCTGATGCAGGGGTCTGATGGTGGCCCAAGCACCATACGAACTCAGCACCAAGTCCTTCAGGCTGGGGAAGGGAAGGGCTGAGGGCATCCTCTATAAGGCTGTAACTGATGCTAGCTTTTTGTCCTCACTATCTACCAGTTCATTGCTTCCGGCAACCAGCACTGAGGGAACTGGGGTTGTTTAGCTTGGAGAAAAGGAGGCTCAAGGGAGACCTCATTGCTCTCCACAACTACCTGAATGGAGGTTGTAGTGTGGTGGGGGTCAATTTCTTCTCCCAAGTAACAAATAGTTTTAAAGGAAACAGCCTCAAGTTGCTGGTGGACGAGAAGCTCAACATGAGCTCTCAATGTGCGCTTGCAGCCCGGAAAGCCAATCAGATCCTGTGCTGCATCAGGAGAAGTGTGACCAGCAGGTCAAGGGAGGTGCTTCTCCCCCTCTACTCAGCTCTGGTGAGACCCCACCTGGAGTACTGCGTCCAGTTCTGGAGCCCCTATTACAGGAGGGATGTGGACGTGCTGGAGCGTGTCCAGAGAAGGGCCACGAGGATGATCAGAGGGCTGGAGCACCTCTCCTATGAGGACAGACTGAAGGAGTTGGGGCTGTTCAGTCTGGAGAAGAGAAGGCTCCGAGGTGACCTCATTGTGGCCTTCCAGTATCTGAAGGGGGCCTACAGGAAGGCTGGGGAGGGACTTCTCAGGATCTCAGGTAGTGATAGGACTAGGGGGAATGGAATGAAGCTGGAAATGGGGAGATTCAGGCTAGATGTGAGGAAGAAGTTCTTCACCATGAGAGTGGTGAAGGCCTGGAATGGGTTATCCAGGGAGGTGGTTGAGGCCCCGTCCCTGGAGGTGTTTAAGACCAGGCTGGACGAGGCTCTGGCCAGCGTGATCTAGTGTAGGGTGTCCCTGCCCATGGCAGGGGGTTGGAACTAGATGATCCTTGTGGTCCCTTCCAACCCTGACTGATTCTATGATTCTAAGTTGTGCCAGAGGAGGTTTAGATTGGATGTTAGGAAAAATTCTTCATTGAAAGGGTTGTCAAGCACTGGAACAGGCTGTGCAGGGAAGTGGTGAACTCACCATTCCTGGAGGTATTTAAAATACCTCTAGATGTGGTTCTGAGGGACATGGTTTAGCAGTGACTTGACTGTACTGAGTTAACAGTTGGACTTGATCATCTTAAAGGTCTCTTCTAACCTAAATTATTCTGTGTTTCTAAGAGCATTAGTGCAAAGCCATGTGGCTGGCAGAGCCCCAGCACAAGTAAAGACAGCTTGCTAAACCAGTATCCTTATGCAAACAGTGGCTTTTCTCCTCACACCCAGCCCTTTGCAGAGACTTCCTCAGCGCACTTTCCAAGGGTCACAAAGCTGGCTGGGTTTGGGATCTGGGGACAGCAGTCTGTCTTCATGTTAGAGGCAGGTTGAAAAAGCAAGAAAAGCAGCAAATGGAAAACAAACCTCAGCTATTTTTGCAGGAAGGCAAACTAGCACAAAGATCTGCCCTCCAACCTTTTGCATTGCTCCTCTTCGCCAAGGCAGGTGGTGTTTTATATTCTGCTCCCTCCACCTCTCTGCTCCTGCCCTAGTGCAGGAAGAACTCCTGAAATAGCTGCTCTAGCCACTTTATTTTGGATGCAAATCATTGGTATTCTGCACGAAGAGCTCTCACTTGGAGAGCTATCCTTCCAGACCTGTTCCAGCTGATTTCCTCACGGAGCTGAAGCCCTTTCTATAAAACCCTTTGGCTGCAAACTGAGCAATCATCCAGGGCTTGCCTCTTTTCTTCTTTATAATTTCAAACCCATCCCTTCCTCATTTTGTTTCTCTTTATTTCCCTTCCTTCACATCTGCACTGCTGCAGAGCACAGTTAATAAGATTTATGGCTAAATATTATCTGGCATACAGGTAATTTAATAGGCGCTTGCTGGTCCGGTTCGAAAAGCAAACAGCTTTTCCCAACATTCTGCTTTTGGCTCAGCTACCTTAATTGTCCATGACATACCATGCACAGGATAAATATTTGGTCCCAGTTCTGAAGGCTCCCCTCCTGATTTCTGCTTGTGGGTTGGAATCTTGGCACTGTTAGGGGATGCCCTTTCCCATGCCAAGGTAAGTAGGCTGCGTTCAACTGCAGTTTGACTATCTCCAAGGATGAATTCAATCTGTCTGAAGATGCTTCTTTTCAGGCAGGGTTTTCTCCATTTTACTTAATGCTACCAAAGCAGGAGAGATTGAGGGCTTGTCCAGGAGAGAAGGTGATATATTACAACTAAGACATGCTATGCCTCCAGCCAAGAAGACAGAAGATGAGAAAAAAAATTACTTCTCCAAGAGTAATTATGCAGCTCAGTGATTGAATGGGGGAGACAGCTGGGGTTAAGTTCGTGCCATGCATCCTGTGGCAGCAGTGCTACCAAGAAGACCTTTTATAAGCTCTCACACTGAATAATGAGCAAGGGAAACGAGTATTATCTACTCCAATGACCCAGCCAAAATGGCCATGTTCGGTCAGCAGTGGGGGGAAATGCAACACTGCAAAGGGATACAAGGAATTTGGCACCTGCCTTGCAAAGCAAGAGGGAGTTGCTCACACGGGAAGATGGCTGCAACCCTTCCCTCCGGCCGGGTTGTGTGGGCAGTGTAGCATCAACAGGACATCCCACTGCAGCCTGCAAAAGCAGCCCACTGGTAAGAGGGAATTTGCAAATAACAGCAGGAAGATTTCAAAGAGCTATATTCCTCCAATCAGCCCTCAGCAGGACCAGGCTTTGTGGCACAGGAGGCACTTTCGTGATCTGATGACCCACACTTCTCCTGGTGAAAGAAGCAAGCTTTAAGTACTGCTATGGTTGTGCTTAGTAAAGTGGGAGACCAGAGGCATCGGCATGTAGGGGAGTCCATGCTTTTCTGCACATGGGCTGTGCCAGAAGGATCTCACTTCACCAAGATGCAGGTTACCCAGCTCCCCAAAGTGCCGTGATAACTCACGGTGTGAAGAGTGTGCTGGAAGGAGAGAAGCCTTTCTGTCAGTGCCAGATCTCCCTGGCAACTTCTCTGTAAAGCAACAGAAGGAAAAACAGTGCCGAAGTGTAAACTGAGAAACCACCCAAACCTACAGTCAGCAGGCACAGCAGAGGTCGTTCCCTGGGATGGGAAATGTATATCATCTGTCAACAAGAACCACACACAACAAAAGCAAATTCAAGGGAACTCCACTTTGCATCTCCTAGCTTCCTCTGTTGCCAGCTGCTGTGATCTATTTCTTTAAGGTCAGCTATGCTTCCTAGAAGGTAAAGTCTTGTCCCCGGCTCCACTGGCCAGTCAGATTCCTATGCACTCTTCTCCTCCATTCCTATCAACTGCAGACCTTGCAATACTTATAGTGTATCTTGCACAGCAAGACCTTGCTCCATCTAAGCCCCTTGGATGAGAACATGCTGTGAATCTTCTGGTCTGCACCAACTGACAGCCTTGCACACAGCTAAGAGCAGCAAGCAGAGGATTAAGCATCCCAAAAGCTTTCTGCCGGGCTCACAGATGAGCAAAGGAAGACAGAGGCCACATACGACTGAGAGTGCTCCAGACAGCCCATCTGCAATGCAGTGCAATCAAGTAGTGACTCTGTGGCAGCCTGAACTCTTGCTGAGACAGAGCAGAGCGCTGCGCGGGCAGTTTTCCCTTTAATGGAGGGCACTCCCTTGGAACAAGCGTTTGGCACCAGATGAGTGAGGAATGAGATGGCTCTAATCCCATAATTTAATTAGAGCTGTGTAGAGCTGCCTAACAAAAAGACCATTTCCTGAGCAGGCTGCAGATCTGGGTGTCTGGCTGCTCACTCTGGGCTGGCAGCCTGGACTCTCTTGCTTCTGCTCTGTCACAGAAAGGTAGTGCAGAGTTTTTCTAGCCCTGCTCTGTCTTATTTTAACTTCTCATGGGTTTGAGCCAAAGGAGCATTGGCTAGGACTCCCCTCAGCTGTACACCCTCATATTTGTGATCAAAGGACTAGCTGGTGCTCTCTGATAGGGAGGAGATGGGCAGGAGCTCTGGTTTTATCCTGCAGAGGCAGGACACGTCAGTGAAACCCTAAGTTCCAGATGTCCTTCCCTGTGTGTGGGAAGTTCCAGGTCTCCTTCCATTTTGTAGCCAAGCAAAAAGGATGAGTATGACAAGAGGATTGGCTGAAGGAGTGTGCTTTGGGTAGGCATTGAAAAAGGGGTCCTGGCACCTTGTTCTCACACCATCCCATGGGCAGGGGTCTCACTCCAAGTTTTCAGGATCCCCCAAGCTGTGTGGGGTGCACTGAAAAGCCATCCTCCAGATGACGAGATAAAGCAGCTCCTATATGCACTCCCATATATACTACAGGACAATCTAAGAAGGCATTGGATGGATATCACTTTGGAGGTCAGTCAGTTTCTCTCCCAGCTGGTCTTGGTGCTCAGCTTTCCTGTTGTGGCCTGTGCATGTCCATGATGGAGTAAAAGAAGCTAAGGATGAGGGACCAGCAGCCTGAGGGACCAGTGTGGAAGGCAGCAAAGCATAACCCTGTCCCTGTCCCTTCAAAGGGGAGAGCAGCTTGGTCTGATGCTTCACCTCTGTCTCATGGAAAGCATGCAGGCTAAGCCTGGCCTGAAATCTGAAAGGGGTCAACTCAGCATGAGGTTTTGGTCTGAGCCTTTCTGGCTTGCTCTGACCCAAGCATGCCTGGCTCCCAGGAGCCTCTCAGGGCTCAGCCAGCCACAAAGCTCCCCTGGTGCAAACAAATTCCTGCACAGCAGCAAAACCCCAGGCTAGCCAACAGCACCATGCCTAATTAACAATAATGGGCTCCTTGCCACATATCTCCCAGGCCCAAGCTTGCACCTGCCCCAGTAATTCCTGCCCCATTATGTTTCCCGGATGCTCCAAGGTGAAAGGGAGCTTTGTACAGGAGCCTGAGGCAGCCCTGGGATGCAACAAGCTGGCAAGCAGTTGCTCCTGCACCAAGTCCTGACTTTGGGAGAAAGGGAAGTCTGAGGCATCCCATTCTGCTCCTCAAAGCCTCAGCAAGAACTCCCAAACCCAGTGGAGAAGGGGAAGAAAGTAGTTCTGGCATGTCACTAAGTGTCCAAGCCAGTGTCCCTGGCCATGCACTGCTGGGTGCCTGTGCAGGTCACAGCCCATAGAAATTGCCCCCAGAAGATGTCACTAGCACCAGTTCCATAGAAATGCCCCCAGGAGATGTCACATGGAATTACAGAATGTTAGGGGTGGGAAGGGACCTCAAAAGATCATCTAGTGCAACCAGAGCAGGCTCACCTAGAGTAGGTCACAGAGGAACACATCCAGGCAGGTGCTGAATGTCTCCAGAGAAGGAAACTCCACAACTTCTCTGGGCAGCCTGTTCCAGTCCTCTCTCAGCCTCACAGTGAAAAATCTTTTCTTTGTGTTCATGTGGAACCTCCGATGTCACTGGCCCAGTGCTCCAAACTGGAGGAAGCAACTGCCAGCTGCAACAAATACAGATGTAATGAGCCATTCTGCTACCCTGGCAAGGGTTCTGGCACCTCAGAAAATCAGGGATAGACCACTGCCCAGAGCTGTAGCTCTGTGGTCCTACTGCTGGAAGTCCCCTGCCCCGGCTCTGAGGAAGGTCTGCTGCAGGCAGCTTCTTATAACAGCTTCAGCTGAAGGAATTCCCCAGTGCTGCAATTTTCTACCTCTTTTTGTAAGCTGAAGGCTGCTTGGAAGCTGCACCAAGACCAAAGCCCTTGTATTTTGTCCCCCAACCTTTTTTCTAAGCCTGTTGCATAATACGAGCAGGTGAGACCCAGCCTGGAGGGACCATTTCTTTGTGCTCTCTTGTGGAATCCCACACACAACACTGTGGTTTCCCTGTTATGGAGCCTGCTGTTTTGCTCACAGACCTGCAGCTGGGGCAGGAATCAAAGCAGCTCCAGTGTTCGATGTCTTCAAAGGCAGAGAACAGGTAGGAACAGCAGCTGAAAGCCACAGAGAATTGGAAAAACTGCTCCTGGTTTGCAAACAGAAACAAGACGGAAGGTTCATAAATCTGCTCCCCTGGCTGCAAGGTAGTGCTCTCATTTGACTCAGATGTGGTGATGCTCTTTGGCTGTACGTGAACCATCCTGCTTGTCCCCAAGCTTGTCCCCCCTGTCCCCACCCTGCCCAAGCCTATCCCCACCACCCCTCACAGGTGAAAATCAGCACCAGGCACAGCCAGCCTCTGATACCCCAGGACAAAGCCTGTAAAAGCATTATGGTCATGCCATCTACCTAACTTACTGGGTCCTCCTGAAGGACCTTTGTCATTTCTAGTGCACTTGCTACTGCTTTCCCAAAGGATCTCCCTCTTTCTCTTCCAAAATATCTAGGCAGAGGCTGAAACATGATTTTTCAGAATCCAGGGAGAAGAAAATTACTGTGATTTAACAGAGATTCTCACCAAGATGAATCCAGTACCCCTGATGTCAGCAGCTCTGCAAGCTAGACCTGCTCAGTACCTCTGTAGAAAACTGACTCAGATTATGTTCCCATTGTTAGAACCTAAGGGACTCCTAGGTAAGAAGAGATTCTAACAATGGCCAGTTGCTTGAGCCAAACCTAGACCTCACTGAGTTGGTCTGCAAAGCACTAGGCAGGGTTCCTCCAAACAGTTTCCTTTCTTCTTTTACAGAGAACCTGCATGTGCAGTTACATCTAGCAGAAGTAGAGCAGTAGAAAGTTCCCTGCTCCCAAACCCCACATTAGCTCTGTAAGTTAGCTAAATTAGTTTTGTTCTCATAAAAGCCTTCTCTTTGCTTCCTCCATCATCATGCACTGCAGCATTTCTGGCTTTCCTAGAAAACCCACCCCACACAAATCCCTCCATCACTGCTGCATTATCATAGGTGTTACCACACAATTGGCTGACTTCAGCTGTAGCCTCCACTACTTCCAGCTCTGATACAGAATTACAAGAGTGGGTTGGGTTGGAAAGGACCCTAAATATCATTTAGGTCAAAACCCCATGCCACAGGCAGTGATACCTTCCAGTAGAGCTCCATCCAACCTGGCCATAAACACTTCCAGGGCAGGTAGATCCACAGCCTCTCTAGGCAAACTGTTTCAATGCCTCGCCAACCTCACAGTAAAGAATTTCTTCCTTATGTCTAACCTAAATCTCCCCTCTTTCAATTTAAAGCCTTTACCTCTTGTCCTTGTAAAAAGTCCCTCACCATCTTTCTTCTTCTTAAATACTGAAAGGCTGCAGTAGGGTGTCCCTGGAGCTTTTTCTTCTCCAGACTGAACAACCCCAACTCTCTCCTCCTATTCTCACAGTAAAGTGTTCCAGCCCTCTGAGTGTTTTTGCAGCCTCTACAACTCCAACAGGCCCGTGCGTTTCTTATGTGCAGGGCCGCGGAGCTGAATGCAGTACTGCAGGTGAGAGCTCACAAAAGCAGACTAGAAGACGAAAGTCACCTTCCCTTATCTGCTGATCTTGGCATGACACAGACTTTGTTGGTCTTTCCTTTAAAGTGTAAAGAACGCTCTCTGCATACCCCAGCTAGCCTTCAGTTTATCCATCTTCTCAGAGAGCCATGCGGCACTAGGCAGTAATTACTTTTCACGTCCTTCTTCCTGCCATGAAGCAAGCAGCAGAAGTAAGGGAGTCAGGATTTCCAGCTATTTCCAGCAATTGCTTGTCCAAATGCACTTCATTCATCTGCCTTCCTCACAAACATGCAGTGTAGCACTGACCTTCCAGTTTAAAGGTGTTGGACTTGTTCTTTGAGACATCTTGACCCAACACATTCCTCCTCATACATTCTGCTCTTCAGAAACATAAGACACTGTGAAGTGAGGAGACAGTTCAGAAGAGGTTACAACACCAGCTGGTGACACAAGATACGAGATTTATTACCCTGTTCTACTTCAGGCTTTGCATGAATCATGAGTGACTCAGTTGCTTTGAAAGCAAGAGGAGTTGGATGTCTATAAACAGCATAAAAGGCTAAGGTGACATTAGTGCTGAGTGGACATTGATATTCACTTTTGAATATAGTTCCCTGGTGGTAACAGGGATATAGAACCGCTGGGATGAGCAGTGAGTTTCACTCCCAAAGGCCAGCAATCGCTCCAGTAGGCTGCAGCAAGTGTGAGAGGGATCCTGAGCTCATGGCCATTTCAGCCATCCACACCTGGGGAAGGCAGTTGTTTTGAACAAGCTGTGCCCTTTGAGCCTGCAGCACCTAATTGCAAGGGAAGCTGAGGAGAAAGAGGGAAAACAAACACTCCACAAGTAAAACAAAAGACGTTTCTGAGCAATGATTGGTTTACCACAACTGCATTTCCATCAAATCTCAAAAAAAAAAACCCCACCAAAACCCCTGGAGTACTTCCACTCCTACATCATGTTACGTAGTTTCTGGGGCTAAATAACTGCTTTGAGGAGGAAAGCAGCACTGTTGTTCTCCAGCAGAAAACCAAGACACTGGATTTATATTTTTTTCCCCTGCAAGAGGGAAAGGCTAGTGGTTTCTGGCAGGAATGAGGAGATATTTATACCAGGTCATGCACACAACTGCAAAGCCCTTCCAGTACAAGGGGAAGCCAGACCAGCAGGCTGGCAGGGATCCCTGCCAGGAAGGGAACTCACAAGCCTGTGAAGTGCAGCAGTGGAATAAAAAAAGATAAAACATGAGATTGAAGGAGGGCAAGGAGGAAGAGAGGAAAAGTTGCAGCTACGGATGGACTAGCAGAACATGAACACCACAGGAGAGAAACGGAGGCAGCAAAGGGAGTGTGTCAGAACCAGGTGAATCAGGCAGCGACACGGTAATTAGCCTGGCTTTCCCAGAGGAAAGGTGTTTACATCAGGAAGCTTTTCTTCTGGTGTAAATCAGGACCAGCACAAAGCATTTATCCAGCTCCTGTACCTACAGTCAGTGCTCTAACCAGCACTCCCAGTACACAGGGACAAGCTGGGCACTGGAAAGGGTGAGTGGGTGATGGGAGTCCAACTCTCTCTAACCTGGAAGAGTTTTCCTGCAGGAAGCTACATATCTCTCAAAACAGAGGGAATGAGGGCAGTCTGCCAGCCCACCTCATCAGGTGCCAGGTGGAAAAACAACAATCCTGTTTTTACAAGAAACATCCAGAGAGTTCAAGGCCTGTCTGAAAGATTGTTGTAGGGTATTATTACATCTGACTTGTCAGTAGCATGGCCCATCAGATATCCATCTTCCTCCTCCACCATGTCTGACCTCAGGATAGGCAGTGGCTGTCTGCTCACTCAGGATGACTAAAGCAGGGAGCCCAGGATTTGATCCAGCTTTTTTCAGCCCAGGATTGCACCCACACAATGCTCCTTCTCCAAAGAAAGGATCTGGGGGTTGGGTTTGGTAGTGCATCTTACCTCAAATTAAGGATAGTCATCACAAGTGACACCCATGTAAAAATTCACCTTGTTTTATATCATTAAAACCTTACGGTATAGACAAATTTATGTTTTTATCTTGAGTGTAGCCCTCACACCTTGGGAAGTTACACCACATTGCTTCACAAGGATACTGGGAATATGAAATATCACATCAGCATCTCATCTGATGTGGTAGGAGTAGTACGTATATAGCCCTAAATTAAGGTGCCCAACAGCATCTCTCTCATCAGCAAGCACAGTGAAATAGGCATCCTGATTTTTGACGCTCTCTTCATGCTGAAATGCCCTCCCTGAGCAGCTGAAAATGCTCTGTAATTCACAGTGCTGATAGTGGGAGAGTCCAGGTAATGCTTCAGATATGCAGGGAGAATTTGGAGAATTCTGGATCTGCAGTTCATAAAAATGATCGCTGTGGGCAAGTCATTTCAAGTTAGAAATAAATAAGCTCTGGCAGAGAGATGGTAAATAAAACCCTGTATGTTTGTTCATTGACCAAGAAGACATCTAGCAAAAGCTTAGCATCATTGATGGGGCCACCATAGACAGGAAGCATTAAGGAAAACAGCTACAAATCTACACCCAGCCTGAATGCCATCTTGATCTGATGTGTCTACCACAGACCTGAACCCTTCTGGCTGTGTGGCAGGCCTTCAAAGTAAGACAGTGGTGGCTGCATTTCACACTGCTCATAGCACAACAGTTGGGAAATGAATCTTGTAGAAGATGGGGTTCTGTGGTGATGAGGCTGAGCTGCTTTTCAGCTACCAGGCCATGGGACAAAACCATAAAGTCACCTCCCATGGGCTATCCCATGGGCTATCAGGTAGTGATAGGACTAGGGGGAACGGAATGAAGCTGGAAATGGGGAGATTCAGGCTAGATGTGAGGAAGAAGTTCTTCACCATGAGAGTGGTGAAGCCATGGAATGGGTTATCCAGGGAGGTGGTTGAGGCCCCGTCCCTGGAGGTGTTTAAGACCAGGCTGGACGAGGCTCTGGCCAGCCTGATCTAGTGTAGGGTGTCCCTGCCCATGGCAGGGGAGTTGGAACTAGATGATCCTTGTGGTCCCTTCCAACCCTGACTAATTCTATGATTCTATGAAGATGGGAAAGGCTTTTAGCACCAGGTTTTCTCAGCTCCCACCTCCATAAGCCATGTCTTACTTCAGTCAAGCCAGCCAAGACTGGGGAATGCTGCCCACAGCTGTTGAGTAATGTAGCCTTCACATACTCTTTAGGTCTGAACTGGTCCTTCTGAAGAACTGGAGAGCAGTAGAGAGGACAATACCATACTGAAGAATTCTCTTTGCATGCAGAAAGAACAAGAGAATCTGTGTGGATCAGGTCTAGGTAGCATGCACTGAATGCAGGCAAGTCAGGACCAATCTGTTAATAGCCAGCAAGCTCCTACTCAGTAGCCTCCTCCTAAAAAGGAAAGCAGGAGGAGCTTATGTCAGACTTGGCTTGAAGTGTCTATATGCATGACTGAAGGAAGAGGCTTCTAGCTTGTGACAGGAGGCCAAGTGACTCAGTTGTGGTGGGTGGGGGCAACAAGAGAAGGGGATGTGGTTAGGGAGCAAGGCGTGAGTCACCAAGGAAGCACATATGTTGATAACAGCTGGATAAACTCAAGGCAGAGACATAAGGTCTGCTCAGGAGAAAACCCAAGCTGTACTGGAAGCCAAAACCTGGAGGCAGCAGCCCCAAGGGCCAGTGCAATAGAGAGCTGTAAATGCCTGACACAGGCTTTTCCTGCTCTGCAGATCAGCAGGGGTTGCAAGATGAATATCTTACAACAGGCAAGGTGTGGCCATGCTGTAGGCCACATTCTTGTATCTCAGGGACTGTGTTTTCAGCAGTCATGTAGGGTTGGAGTCAGCCCTGTTCATAGAACTCAGTCAAATACTCTCCATTATAGCCCTGCAACCTCATGTCACCATGAGGGATAGATAGATCTCTCCTATCCCACATCTGCGAGCCCTGTGTGCTTCCTCTGGAGGCTTGGCTTCCTACAGGAACACTCTTGGGCAAGTGGCATGAGCTCAGTGGAGTCACGGGACAGTACGAGTTGACCTGAAATCTGCCACTGTCTCCTCTTCCCCATGGTGCTCCAAAGCTCAACTAAGGTTGAAGGGGCTTCAGACAGCCTAAGATCCCACTGAAGACAATGGTGGTGAGGGAAGATTCATTAGAGCTCATTGGTCAATACTGAAAGCCTGAAGAGAGAAACGGGTGGAAGGTCAGAGGAAATATACAGACAGTTCAGCCTCCACCTATGCCCACTAAGCTCACCAAATATCCCACCTTGTAGCTCATCATGGATGTGCTACCATTATCTGGAAAGGCACACCTTTGCCTGGTGTGAATGACACATAGGCTGCAAGCAACGGTCCCTCCTCAAGTTCCACATAGCTCCTGGAGTACACCAGAGCAGAGATCTGCAGTGACTGTTTCTTGCAGTTTGGCTTGCCTGTTCCCGTGCTTGCCACCACCATGTGACTTGGGATGGTGTCATCAGAGCACACTGCCTGTCAGAGGATTTTTGCACTGTGGGAAGCCAGAAGTGAGCTATAGGTTTCCAAAACACGTGTGACGCTGATCCTGCAGCTGCTGAGGAACCTCAGGTAGGTATGCAGTCAAGTGTGTTCACCAAGGAGACCAAGGAAACAAGACTACAGGTATAATTATCAAGTCCCAGGGCCACTGAGGGTGTTGCTCACCCCTCACTGCTTTGTTGAGCCCACAGGCCTGGGAGGCCATGAAGGAGCACATGCTGGAGGCAGGACTCTTGCTAGGTCCTTTGCAGTGCATTAGTCATGCAGAGGACGTAGAGGCAGCAGCCAGTGCTCAGTGTGGGATCATGCCTCACCCTCCTAATCCCTGCTTTCCCACAGGCGCTGTCTAGCTCACAGCTCACACAGTCCACGTCTAAAACATCCCTGAATACCTAAACCCCCTCCCTCCCTGAGAGCATGGTTCGCTTCAGCTTGCCTGCTCAGTTGGATCTGCCTTCTATTCCTCCCTTCCCAGCAGATCCCTAGAGGTGTGGGCTCATTGCCTCGGCCACTCTGAAACCTGAGAGGATCGCTGCTGACTAACAAGGAATGTGTCACAGTCAGGAGCCTGCTCCTTAGCATCCATTGATGCTGTGATGCTTCCCCTTCAGTGGGGAAAGGGGACAGAAGCTGCACCAGTGTGGCATAGAAGAGAGCCAGCCTGGGTGAGAGAAGTGATGCCTCCTCGGAAACAGCATCTTTGTTTCTCTGTGATCTTGTGGTCTCAGTCAGGCCCTGGCTCTGCCCACACGTGCAGGACATGTTGGTGTCCCGCAGAGAGGGGGCAGCAGCTTACCAAAGGCACGGGGCACTGCAGCATGCGAGATGTGCTTGCCATTGCTCACAGTACCAGGGACAGGAGTCCTCAGGTGAAAGAATGAGGCAAGTGGTGAGCTAGAAAGAAGATGAAGACAATCTTTGGCTCAGAAGCTGGGGAGAACGGTGAAATTCCTGAGCACAGGGAAGCCACAAAACATCTGCCCAGCTCAGCCAGGAATGCACAAGGACCCTGGCCATCTTCTCTGCAGGAAAATGTCACTTTACAATGAAACTCTTTTTATTTCTGAACAATCAAGTCACCCGGAGTGGAGTTGCTGAAGGAAAGCAATGTTCATGCCAGCAAATGCAGCTAGAGGAGGGTGAGGGCCCACATGCTCATTACAACATCATCTACAAAAGCTATTGATGACAGCTTCTAGGGTGTCAGAACCTGAACTTAAGGACACAGTTGCAGTGATGCTATCTTCCCGTGATCCCATGACAAGGAGCAAAGTACTCACAGCTGGAAGAATGGCTTAAAAGCAACCACACACAAGGAAGTCCTCAAGAAACTCAGCTTTCTCCCAATACCTACACCTTGGGGTGCAATCTGAACATCATCCAGCACTATGCAAACTGAACCACATGCAGTCTCCATTTCCAAGAGGTTTCTTTCTAGTTCTGTGTCCCTGAATGCCAAGACCTGAAGGTAAAAACGTGATATCTCACAACTTCTTGACTGTATGAGCACTTTGTCAAGCCTGGGCAGATGAGACTCCTTTTTCCATGCCATGCCTCGACAGAGGAACAGTGCAATCAACATGTGTCTTGGAGCAGTGCACCATTTAGACATATATCTGGAAGGACAGCAATGACCCACTTGCTTCCAGAAGAAGCTCCTAGTAAACTCTTCCTAAAATCTGCAACAGAGCCAGGTTCTGATGTCCAAAGCTTCTCCTGTCTCTAATCCGCCAAGAGATGTAGGAGTGAGAAGCTTCCAGCTCTGTTGCCTGTGTGGGCATCACCTCTCATTCAGCTTCATGCAGAGAGTTTGGTGTCAGCACCAGCTGGCAGCCAGGAATCCCATGGGCTTTGTGTGAAACAGCCTCGCACTGCTTTCGCCTCTTCTAGTGCTTGGAGGTCACCGGGAGTTCATCATTAAATTGTCTATCTAGATGTGTTCATCTGCCACATAGGCCCAGCCACATCCTGCTTTTGGAGCTGGACAGTGCAGGACCACCAGGGCTTTGGAGAGTTGCTGCTGGTGCTGCCAGCCAGGGTCACTACACACAAGATACATTGCTTGTCCACTTGGGGCTAGGATGCTCCCAACATCCACGGGCTACCCAAACCTCTGCCTGCTTGGTGAGTTCCTGAAACCTCAGCTGACTTTTGCCAAAGGAGGCTTGATTACTCTGAAGAATAATCACATTAAATGTTACATTACCAAGGGGAAATTACTTTATGTCAAGGCTGTATTTGCCAGCATGTGCTGTAAATGAGTATTTGATGATGTCAACAACCCTGCTGGAAAAAAGAGATTTACATTAACACCTTTGAGCTGAATACAGTATCTGGTACCTGCATGTTGTAAAAAGCAACAGAAGCAACGGGAACCATGATTCTGTTTTGTGGGCCCTCATCAAGAGTTGATTTAGTTTCACTGAGAAAAATCTTTCTTTATAGATTTATTAGCTAGCTCCTGCCCATATGGGTTTCGCAAACACATCAAGGATGCCTTTCCTTGCCAGTATTCATTTTGGCTGCTGCAGGAGAGGTATGAGGGCTAAACACAAAGGGCTCTGAAGAGGTCCCAGAGTAAAGTTGGATAGGATGAACAAGAGTTGAACAAGAGTTCCAGGACAGATCAGCTTCCCTGGAAAGCCAAGATGTGCTCTATATGTTCTGCTAGATCCAAAGGGCTTATAGCTTTGCTACAGAGAATCATCTGTGCTTGGTGTCAGGAGTGAGCCCTATGCTAGAGCATGTCCTGGGCTGGGTCCAGGAAACCCTGCAGGGGAGAGAGACTTGTGAAGCTTCATGCACACTTTTCCCAAGCTGGCAGCTTGCTGAGAGTGCACTTCTTACCCTGTTTCTATCCACTCCCTCCTGAAGGCAGAGAGCACTGTTGCTGAGCAGCCTCAAGTATAAATCTCCTGTGGAGAGCAATTCAAGCAGTGCAGTGGTGGTGGGGCACTAGACCACAAAGGCACTAATTTCTGGCAGCAGGAACATTCACGTTAAGAATTACATGAATTAATTACTCCAGGATTGCACTACTTCACAAAAGCCATGTAGGATCATTTCTTTGCCTTGATAGCCTTGATGATGCTCCTGTGTGTCAAGCTGGGAAGACAGCTAACAGAAAGTTTACAGGTTTAGAGAAGCTGGAAATGGAGCCAGCTAAGATTATTAGAGGAGATACAGGTGCACACAGACAAGTGCCCACATGTAGGCATGGGTGTCACACTGGTAAAGTGAAATCATCAGGTTGCAGCCTTCACTTTTTTTGCCAATTTTCAGTCTGCCCTAGGCATGCCTTCACACTACAACAGCAATTTTTCTGAGTGGAAATAGCTCTACACAGGTAAAGGTAAAGCACTTTCATGGCAGTACTGATGTCCTCACTAGGGGGATGGTAGAGAGACTGATGAATTTCTAGCCACATGCCTGCCTCATATCCAGCCCACATTCACCTGTTCTGTGACACAGTATCTTAATGTAGCGGCCTTTGCAAGGGATGCAGATAAGGGGCAGAACTGTACCCACATTCAGTTTGCCATTTCCACAAGCCCACTCTTTAGCATCTTCTTGTAGGACACGATCTCCACTGCCTGCTCCTCCATACCATTTCTACTGGCAGTTTGCTCTTCCTGAGCTGTAAGAAACATTCTGGAGAAAGACTAATCAGAGCTTTGTATGGAGGTGGCACTGCTTCCCTCTCTGCTAAATATATCTCTTAGAACCGCACTAGCAACATCTGCCTGTGCCTATAGCCATCCTGCAATTAGTTACTACTCCACTTCCTCTTCCTCTGGCAATTCACAAGGATGAGAGTCAAGCACATGGAATAAGGTTTTATTAATAGATCCAAATGCTCTACCTGAGTTGCAAGATCTCACACCACTTCTTGTAAACAATCCTCAAGGTTGCTCCATCCACCCTGTGTGACATTCAGGTCCTCTTCCAGATTGGCAATGATCTCAACTGTCCCATCTGCAGAAGCAATCAGTACACTCTTCCATGTGTGCCTAGGACACGTTAAGAAAGATATCGATGAAGACAGGTTCCAGAAGGAATCCTTGAGCTGTGCTGGTCACTTCTGAACACATCCTGTTGACTCTCTTTCATCCTATTTCCCACCCACTTGATATTTCAGTAACAAGGTTCAGGTTTACTCACTTCATTAGAATTAGAAATAAAAAGTGCTAAGTTGTTTTGGCTTCGTGTGTTTAAGTGTGCAATATCACACGAGTGTTCAGATGAGCTGTTCATATCAGCACTTGCTCAAAACACCGTCATAGCTTACCTTGTCTGAAATCAGTCCTTCCATCCAAGGAGTCCTACCAGTAGGTCAGAGGAGCTTGATACAAGATATTTGGTCTCAAGCTAGGTGTCTTGTCAATGGCTTGGACGGTGGAGGGGGTGGAAGCACCGGTGCATGCATGGATGTGTAGAAGTCAGTGATGCCTGTACAGTTGGGGAAGAAAATTCTACATTAATGACTTCTTTGCTTTCAAAAGATGTGCATGCAGCTGGGTCTATAAATGGAAAGGAAATTAATGGTTCCACTCCTTTGGCACAAATACTCAATGATGTATTCTTCTGTGAAAAGCATCCCTGGCAGAGCCAAAGGCACCAAGGCCAAATCAGAACAGGTCCAAAACTCAGCTGAAAAAAACCAAATCAAATCTGTTGAGGTTGATGATACCAGTGATAAGAAGTATTATGGGTTACCATTTCCAGGAAAACAGCCCTATCTTGCAAGGACAGGAGAGTCATGTGTTTGTGTTTCAGGCAGCAAAGCAACAGGACCTTGACTGTTTGGAAGTCAAAAGCATCACTAATTTCCACAGAACCAGAGATCCTCACCCCAAATGCTCTGAGACTGAAAGAGTGACATCTAATAGAGGTGTCTAATAGACGTCTAATACATGAATGGGCTGCCTGGGGAGGTGGTGGAGTCGCCATCACTGGAGGTGTTTAGGAGGAGATTTGATGGGGTGCTTGGTGCCATGGTTTAGTTTATTAGATGGTGTTGGATGATGGGTTAGACACGATGATCTCAAAGATCTCTTCCAACCTGGCCTATTCTATTCTATTCACATTCAACCACAGATACATGGAGTAAAGCCCACAAGCACTGTGTAGAACGTGGCTAAAATGCTCAGGTTTACACCATCCTCCTATCAATAGCATACAGCTGCCAGATCTGCTGGGTCCTGCCCATCTCACTGTGTGAGCACATGGGGCCACTGCAGACATCCCTTGGAAAGAGAGGAGGGATGGAAGCATAACTGGACATTTCAGGACTGGAGGTTTCACACAAGAGCGAATACGTAAGGCCTTCTGCATTCCTGCAGAGATCATTTCCCAGGAATCCATCATAAGAAATGGATGTTGTGACACCACCACCACCCCAGCAACATCTCTGTATCTCAAAAGGATCACTGCTTTGTCCTTCCTTGAGCAACACTTACTGCTCTTTACTGATCACTCACAGATCTCAGCAGAATTCCTGCTACATGAAGAGCTACTAACTCAGCATACTGAAAGCAAAAGAGAGATGATGACTCTTTAAAAACGCTTGCAGCATTTTATATGAGCTTTCTGGGACATATATGACTGCAATGCAGATGAAGGTCCAAGAGCATTTTGTACCTCGCACATCTTGCTGCCTAACAGCACATGCACATCCTGCTGCTGTGATTCAGTTACACTCCGTAACCTATGAAGGTGCAACAACTAGGTTGGCTTCCAGGCTCTGCCTGTCTGCCTTGGTGTCAGACAAGACTGGAAATAATTTCTGGAGACAGGGAAGCAGTTGCCCTAGGCAAACTTTTGTGCATTAAATGTCTGGTGGAGCCATATGAGAGTCAAAAGCCAAGCCAATTAAAAGTCAAGGGTTGATGTCCTTCTTGGCTTTATGGGAAGTTTCACTAACTTGCACTAGGAGAAGACCATCTCTTCTTAAGAAATGGTACAGAAGAGTCAGGACAGAGGACAGAACCCCCAGATCAATAATTGAGTATTTGAGGTGCCTCAGAGATAGCGCAACTTCCTCTTTGTACAAGGCTTTCAAAGATGCGCAGAGATCACTCAGGCATTAAAGCAATGCCCAGACCAGTGCCCCCCGCTTCACCCCTCAGTGTATTCTGCACAGGTAGGAGTAAGGTCCAGGAGGGCAATTCCAGCAGTGCACTACCAGCCTTGTCAGCTTTCCCCTGGGGCTTGATCCAAAGAGGCCATTTGAGTCCAGCACACTGCAGCTGCACAGATTACATGTTACGAAGCAGCCACCTCAACTGGAGGGGACTTTTGTAAGTGCTGCTAAATCATGCACTCCCTCCCCAGTCCCTTCTAGCTCACAACTCCAGCATGGAAGGAACTCCAGAATCTCAGCATCGTTGCCTGCCAAAGGTCTGGCCCCAGTCATCTATGTGCTCTTGTAACACAGCAGAGAGTCTGGCAGCTCTGAATTGTCCTGCTGGGGAACACACTTAGTGGCCATGCTCTGGAAGCACCTTTTCCATTGCTGTGCTAACAACCTAAAAGTGCATCCCAAGTTTCCCTGTATATTTGCATAGAAACAGTATCCACAAGGTGTCTGGGGGTAATCTGGTTAAATGCTACCATCTGTGGTTTTGGAAGCAGGTGAAGGTTGCAGTGGGTTTGCTGCCAGTACTTTTCTGTGTTCACACTTGAGTCCTCAGCTTCAAAAGGTTGGACAGGTTCCCCTGCCTTGATGGGAATGCTAAATGAGAAATTTGCCATTTATCATCCCAAGCATGGCATGAGGATTACTGTGTGAGTCCCTTCTCTGAGTTAATAGCATTAATCTGCAAGTGGAAAACTGGAGACACTGGGACCCAGTCCCTGCCTGTCTGTGGCAAAAGGATGGATGATGGCAGGGAGGATGCAGTGACTATGCTTTGTTCTTTCACATGGCAGTCCTGGGATAATTCTGAGCCCGCAGGGAAATTCTAAGTCACGCCTGCTTGTCTGGAATTTGCTGCTTGGGCTTGCAGGAGCCTGAGGGGTGGTGGATACTGGAGATATCTGTGAGTTAAGCCCATGCTGTTCCTCTCAAGAGGCACTGAGACCTGGCAGTGGGACTCCCACGCAGCCCTACAGCAGCAGTGAGGAACCTGGGGCAAGCAACTGCAACCTGTGATCTTGCTACCAGCACCCACCACAAACCCACAGCATCTCCCAAGCTGGCCTGACCCTCCAAGGGATGCATGTTTTTTTCCGTTTCCAGAAGAGTGGTTGCTATGGCAACAAAAAATGGTATGCATTTTTACATGTTTCCTCAAGGACATCTATTAAAGAGGCTGATAATCAGAATGGAGGGATGTGATGCAACATGATGGCCCCATAATGGTACAAGCAGCTTGGGAGCAAGCCCAGGTGTCCATCCATTTAAAGCATGGACATGCTGAAATGCAAGAGCCTCCTCTTCACACTCCTGTTGTAGCAGAGAAGATCCAAAGAGAAAAGCTTTGCTACTAGCAGCTTGCTGCAGTCAGAAGAAGAAACAACCATACAGTCTCATCAAGAAAAAAGATTTTTTCCTCCAGAAGATACTAAAATTGAACCCTCTGTTCTCATTTGAACAGACAAGGACATTCAGGCACCATTTGCCAAGTTTCCTTCCCAAAAGAGCCTTAGAGAAAGTCCTCTGAGGAATAATTAACTGGCTAACGGACGGGAAACAAGGATAAAAATAAGTGGGATATTTCCGCCATGGAAGAAGATTATATGCGAGATCTATTCTCATGGTTGCACAACTCATTACAGAGCCACTCACAGGAGAGCCACGCGGGCATGTGTTTGGATGCCTGTCCACCACCAGAAAAGACGGAACTCCTAAATCCAGCATGTCATCTGCTCAGAAGGGGCTCGTCCACACCTGAGCTGCTGCTCAGATGGTGACCTGGGAGACTGACTTGCTTTTCTCCCCACCCCTGCTTCAGTTACCATGTCCTACCTGTGGACAAGGAGAGCACTGTGGAAACCTCCCAGTGAAAGGGGCATAAAGTCACCTGGGGACAGCTAACATGGCCTGGGAGGGGGTTTTCAGAAGCAGACCCTCCTAACTCCCTACACAGCAGAATGGAAAACAAAACCATTGCTGTAAGCTCCCAGAGGTTTTGCTAGGTCTGTGTCTCAGGTAGGGCATGATCCAGTTCACAGAAGATGCATGACTAGAGGCTATGAGGAAAGGCAATGTGGCTTTCAAACTACCCCTACAGGCAAAGAGCAGCTGGGGCGGAGCAGTGATTTTCAGAAGGTTGTGAATAATAACAACATGTCTGCAAAGGAGATGCACCTGCATGCCCTTATTGCGGCACTGAGTGAAACTACCTGCCTAACCTTTGCCTTGGCATCATCTGTTCCCATCCAAAGCAGCCCTGTAGGAATTGCATTAAAGATTCCTAATGATGGATGACACAGCAGGGCCAGGGGCAGGAGGGAGTGCCCTCAGCTGTTTTGGGAAGAAAGGGCTGTGTTTGGGATGACTGCAACCTGATCTCTCCTGAGAAACAAAACCCACTTCGTCTCTGCAGCACAGGACAGCTCTCCCCAGGGAAAGGACAGAAAGAGTGAAGGAAAACATGTTACTGGAAGACACAGCCCTATGAAATGCATGCTCCAGTGGGCAGGGAGCTCAGAGAGGTACTGAATCCCTCAACCTTGTCTAGGCAAGAGCTGGGGCTCAGTGTCCTACTTGTAGCTCAATGAAATACTGTATCCAGCGCCTGCACCCATGCCAGGAAGGACTCTCTTAGGTGTTAACTGGACAGTCACTGCAGTCCCTCTGAGACTGTGATCCCAGAGACTGACACTGCTTTTAGCTCGCAGTGATCTTCATGGAAGACACAAGCAAGCCAGGAGCTTCTCTGCTGTCCCTTTAACTGAATCTTTGGAGAGAAGCTCTCATCTTTGCTGCATGCCACAGCTGAGTCACTGCATCCCTGTGTGCTGAGCTGGTTGGACAACTCTCCTCCTCCCTTTAGTTTGCATAGTGGGTGATACAGAGGGTCTCTGCGTTAACACTGCCTGGAGCCAGGGTGTGAGGATAAGGAAACAAACAGACCCTAGCACCTGTCAAATGACTGTACTAAATTCAGAGGTAGCTCTTCTTCCTTCACTAGTGCAGCCTGGTCCTCATAGCCACCCTGTTTCTCTCTGGCTTGTCTCAACAGCTCTGTGCTTTGCCCAAACCTGAAGTAGCCAAGCCAACACATGCAGGTTATACACATTTCCAGAAAACTCAAAGGCACCTTCCATCATCTGCTCCTTGTTCTACTGTATGTCGTCAGACAATTTACCAAAAGCACCTTTAATACTTGGTGGGGTCTGCCAAGAGTACTACCAGAGGCAGTCAATGTGTAGTAGAGGACATAAACAGACATCATGATTCCTCCTGCTCTAGCTACCAACCACTCCTTGCAACTATCCCACCTCTTTAAGCAAGTGTTAAGGACAATTTAACAGAGGAAGAAAGCTGCCCAATCCCCAAAATTTAAATCCAGTTAGGTCTCCCCTGAAGTTCAAGCACTTCCTTATAATTATTGTGGCCACTAATGACTCTGTCAGTGGAACAGAAAGCCACGGAGCCCTTTGGCAGGACCACAGCAGCCCATGTATGCAGGATACAGCTTCAGAGACTCTGCACCAGCTCAGCTTGAGTCCAGAAACAGCAAACCCAGGAAAAGATGGCAAAGAAAACCCTGGCCATGAAGAGTCTGGGTCTAATAAAGAAATGAAAATTCATCTTCGGTGGTCAGCAGTGTGTAGGAAACATCTAGCAAGGCCAGGACACTACCAAACTGTGAGAGCAGCTGCAGAAGCCAGGCACAGGCTAAAGAGAAGAGTGAATATTTCCCAAGGAAATAAGCAACACTAAACCACACACCCTCAGGGCTGAGCAATGCCCTATCTGCAGCACAAGCAGTATCATAGAAAGATAGAATCCAACCATAGGGGTTGGAAAAGATCTTTAAGATCATAGATTCCAACCGTAAACCCAGCGCTGACAAGTCTACCACTAAACCATGCCCCTAGGTGCCACATCTACACTTCTGCTTTTGGTTCTACATTTCTAACAGCCCATCAGTCTCAGCTGACTAGCAGTTAACATCTATAAGAAGAGCCAGAAACTGGATCTGAAGAACTGTAAGCCTGTCAGTCTGACCTCAGTACCAGGGAAGGTCATAGAAAGCAAGTCATCTTAAGTGTCATCCCACAACATATATAGTACAACCAGGCAATCAGATGCAGTTAGCAAGTGTTTATGAAAGGCAGGTCCTGCTTGATGAACCTGATCCCCTTCTGTGACAAGGTGACCCATTCAGTGGATGAAGAAAAGGCTGTAGATGTTGTCTATGTCAACGTTAGTAATGCCTTTGACACCAGTTTCCCACATGATTCTCCTGAAGACATCGGCTTCTCATGGCTTGCACCAAGGTACTGTTAGCTCGTTGAAAGACTGACTGGATGGCTAAGCCCAAGCAATTTCTTCAAAGTCTTTTCTCGGGCCTGAAGTTGGAATCTCTCACAGCCTTTGCCCACCTTAATCACCATTCTTGTCACTCTTAGCCTGGGCTCCTGATGGCTACCTGGTTGCAGTCTTTGCCTTTCAGCTGACAGCCTGTGGTGAGTGGCCATGCTTCCCCTCTTCCCCTGCTACAGACCCTTCAAAAAGCTGCAAGAGAGAATGCTGCACCTCAGAGGCATTCAAACATTTATATCAGAGGGAAAAGATGGACACAGTGGCAGAGGAGTGGCTGCTTTGTTCCATAGTTTGCAAATGGCACATATGCATGATGCAAAGTGATGCTGCAGGAGAGCTCAGCACAGAGATGGCTGCACGGACAAATCCTGTCTTGAGAGCTGTAGCAATGCAAAGGTTCCTGACAGGTGACAGTGTCAACAGTGGAAATGTCAAGAGGTGGTGGTGATACTGGTGGTGAGACTGTAGCTGAGCTAGGAAAGGTGTGCAGGACAGATGAACCCACAGCAGAAGAATCACAGCCCAGGCACTGAAGGGACTACAAGTGTGAAGCTACATTTGCTGAGTGTCTCGGGGATGGGAAGCCAGAGAAGCAGGCATTTGTGTGGATCCTGTGCATAACCCAGAGCACAAGCCATGGAAGGTGGGCATGAAGAGCCAAGTAATGTGCTGCTATGGATAGGAGCCCATGTGGGCCAGGAGAAGTGCAAAACCCACAGGGAGAAAAAGATAGGAGCAGAGCTTTTATAAGGGATAATTAATACACTTCTCCATGATGGGAGGAATCTTTGAGGTCCACACTGATCATGCTAGCACGGGGGAAGAGACTGCAGTGAGAGCTGTCTAGTAGCTGCTGGTGGCCTTCACCACCCTATTGGTAACAAGGCTGCCCCCAGCAGATGGGCTGTCAAAGCCAGGCTGTGTCTGCTGGTAGCTTCCAGTGCTCATATAAAAGAAGGTGACTTTTATTTGCACGAGAAATGGCAGATTTTGGAGAGAGAAGAGGGAAGAGGACCAGAGGCAAGCTTTTAACTATCACAGCAGTGACTGAGATGGTGATGTTTCTTTCAACAGCTGCAGCAGCTGTGGTTTGGAGTTGCAGTCCTGCCAGCCATGTGCATTCAAGCATTGTGAATGTCCCTGAAAGATGAGTGGCTTGTTGGAGAGATTTTATGATTGTTCACAGTCCCTCTATCTTCTGGGCTTTCATGGTTTTAAAGCCTCTTTCTAGATCAAGCAGGGCTGTTCACAAACCTGTTTGAAAACCACCCTTCTGAAAAGGCTAAAGCAGATATTCTCATGCAATTATATTTCAGAGCTGAGGTTTTAAGAAAAAGGCAAACAATGAGCTATTGCTATAGACTGTTAGCAACACTGGGGTTTGGCTCTGGAAGGAGCCTGGTATGGTGGAGAAGAAATCTTCCTCTGCCAGTAAAATCTCGGTTGTTACAAATAAGCAAATTCCAGTATCCAGGCTCAAAAATTCCCATCCTGCAAACACACACATCGCTTGCTGCCCTGCTGTGAAGCTCCACATCTTCCCTCCTCCCACCCACCAGCTGTCTCTCTGGTACATCTCCCCTCCCTTCTTCTGAGCCTGCTGTGGCAAAAGATGCTTTTCCTCCAAAAGAGCTTCCCCCAAGCTCTCTCCTCCTCTATGCAGAGAAATGGTCTCTGAGGACCAGTTGCTTATGAAACCCGCTGATTCCCTAATCTGTTGTTATCCAGGCTCTTATTTCCATTCAGCCCCTGAGGAGGCTGCCCTTCATTCTTCAGCTGCAGAGAGAGATGGTCTCAAGCAAACCTTTGTAAGCAAGTCAGGTTTCTACCTGCTTTGGTAACCCCACGCCAGAGACATTAGTAGAGGTGCAAGGGTTAAGACAGGCTATCACAGGGTTTTCCTACCCCTGCTAGAAAATACTTGCCTACTCTCCTCCTGACTTGCATCAAAAGCCTTACAGGAAATAAAAATGTTCAAAATTATTTTTCTGATTACTATAGTTTCTAACAGGTCAAAACACTGAGCAGTAGCAGTCACTTCTTCCTCCCACCATATCTATCATGGCAGGGTTTTACCACCCATCCTTGTTAAAGTTTTTTATTCTTTCTCTGATTCTCCTCAGGTTCTCCACCATCAGAAATACCTCACCCTCTTGCACCAGCATCCTCCCAAGATGTACTTGGGGCAGAGCAAAACACCTGATAATATCTGTGGGGAGTTCTTGTGTTCCCCATGGCTCATTTTCCCGGAGTTCTCTGAAATTACCTTGCCAACCACCACAGGCCATCAAGTTTTTCTAGTACTTGCAGGAGAAGAGGAAAAGTTCACTTTAAAGGAAAAGTGGTGGAATGGCTCACTCCCTGCAAGTATCTTCCACTGCAAAAGAAGCCATATGGCAATGCATAACTGCACTTACTGTGCTGGAATTACTTGGCCTTCTGGTTTTCTTCTCCAAGACTGCCCAACTGTTCAGTTGCAACCAAGCTGCCACCTGCCTGCCTGGCAAGGGCTGTCCCATTCTTTGGGCTCAAAACTTCTGCAGCCACTCTGTTATTGGGTGGATGTAGCCTGTGAGTGCTATCTTCATCGCACCTCAGGTTTTAATGATCTCATCCCTGTCTGCATTAACCTTACCAACTTCTGTGCTCATTTGCTGTCCCTGTGAAACCTAGACCCAGAACTAGACAACTTTGGCCACAACAGCCTGTAAAACTTCTTAAAACCTCCTTTGCCTGCTCTTGCTGCTGTGCAGTTTGCAAGTTTTATGATTCCTGTTTTCTGATGGTCTTTCATTATATGAAGATGCAGGAACTGGGCGAAGCAATTTGGGCAGCTCTGCCAGTGAACATTCCACACACGCTGAAGAGTTTCTTGGAGCAAACCAGGGCTCAGCATTTCATTGCTAACAGGCCAGGCTGATGTCTTGAGAAGAGGGTAACTACTAGGGCAGAAGCCATACAGTGTCAAAGTGACCATTACCAGAAAGCTTAGGAATATTTTCCAAGTATGCTGCTCCTTTACAAGCTGCTATGCCTTGGATTTAGAATCATAGAATGGTTTGGGTTGGAAGGGACCTTGAAAAATAATCTAGTCCAAATCCCCTGCAGTGAGCAGGGACATTTTCAACTAGAGCAGGTTGCTCAGACCTCCATCCAATCTGACCTTGAATGTTTCCAAGGAGGGAGCTTCTACCACCTCTCTGGGCACTCTGTGTTTTATCACTCTCGTTAAAAATATCTTTCTCCTACCTAGTCTAAATCTCCCCTCTTTTAGTTTAAACCATCACAATTTGTCCTGTCACAACTGACCTTGCTCAAAAGTCTGTCCCCACCCTTCTTATAGGACCTCCCTTAAAAACTGAAATGCCACAATAAAGAGTGGGAATTTAGGATGGCCTGAGTTGTCTTTCACAGGGCCACCAGCTAGGCAAGTGTGCTACTACTGGTACCCTGAAACCCCCAGCCACCCCCATGAGCTATTCTATAAAGCAGCATTTTGGGCCAGATGCTTTTCATCTTTCCCAGACCTCATCATGCTTAACAGTTCTCTTGCTGAGTAGCATCTGGGACAAGAGGCTTGGGAATAGTTTTTCCCCCTATGTCTTTCTGGCATTTGCTCTCTGCAAACTGAGTGAAGTCACAGGTAGAAAAAGCCAAAACAAAAAGCCAGCAAACCTGATTGTGAGGTTAGAATATCCATGTCTGTTGCTTCCACATCATGTTGCATCACACATGACGCACACACCCCAACTCAGACTGTGCCAGCTCTGCCCGTAAAGGCTTCCTGTGGGAAGAAATCATGATTGAAGAAAACATTCTTTCTCAGAGCAAGAAATGGTCCTTTGCATGCAAGTCAGGACTAGGTAAGAGATTTTAGTGCTCAGGGCTCATTCTGTGTGACAGGACCCTGGCAGAGTTCTGCTCTGGCCACTCCCCATCCCCATCTTAGTCTGACAGTGAGGTTCCCACACAGCTCTGTCGGCCTGATTAGCAACACAGTGCTTTGGTGCTGGCTGAACATCATGCTTTCCTCTGCTCTGGGAGGACATCAAAGTGACCACAGGGTTCCTGGCAGCCCTGGATTAGCATCTGATCAGTAAGAAGTTGTGCTTCTCATTTAGGTCAGTTCTTGAAATCAGGTTTGTTGAGAGCAGAGTTGATAGAGTACCAGTTTTGGCATCTGTCCCCCTTGATGCCCCTCCAGCAAGAGCACGAGCATCTAAAGGGTGATGTTCATAGACCTCAACAGCTTGAAACCGTAGCTTAGTGTGCTTTGAAAGCTAATGCAAAAGCAGAAATCATTGTAAGGGAAGCCAGGCAGGTGTTAAATCGTGACAGCAGGTAACTGCCTTATGATCTTGTCTACAACAACGTTAAAGATAAAATCCATGTCTCTGCTTTCCTGTGAGAGAAAATAAAGCTAGGAGGCTATTCAATGTTACAACCCAAGCAGGGAGCAAGGGCTGGGACCCTTCTGTGCTGTGTGGGCTGGTCAAAGTGCAGAAATATGTATCCCCTAGAAATACAGATTTTCCACAGTTGAGTTAAAATAGGGCTGCAAGTATGGCTAAAGGACTGAATCATCTTTCTTATAATGAAAGGCTGAGAGACTTGAGGCTGTTTAGCCTGGAGAAGAGAAGACCGAGAGGAGATCTTCCTAATCTTTACAAATATCTGAATGGTGGGTATCAAGAAGGGGCTAATTTCTTTTCAGTGGTACCCCATGATAGGAAGAGGGGCAACAAGCACAAACTGAAACACAGGAAGTTCCACCTCAACATGAGAAAAAACTTCTTTCCTGTGAGGGTGACAGAGCACTGGAATAGGCTGCCCAGAGAGTTCATGGAGTCTCCTTCTCTACAGACTTTCATGAACCTGTTCAGATGTGTTTCTGTGTGGCCTGCCCTAGATGATCCTGATTTGGCATGGGGGTTGGGCTTGATGATCTCCAAGGGGCTCTTCCAACCCCTAACATTCTGTGATCTTATATATTTAAAAACATGTTTGATATCAAACTCAGTATAATTGGAAGGTGAAGCTCACTTGAGTCCTGGGAAAGAAGATCCATGGTGGGTTTATCTGCAGCGTAAACAGATCCCTTTACAGGTTAATCCAGGTCTACGCTCCTAGGGCATCCAGCCCTTGATTACTACATGGTTCCCTATGTGAACCTGACAAGACCAGGATAGTTTGCTGGTCTGATGTGCAGCTGTGCCAGTCCTGGCAATGCCTCAGTGTCTCACCCATCTCTTCTGTTTTGGTGCCAGCAGCACAGCAAATGGTCCTGGTGCCCATGTGGGTGACACAGGCAGAAAGGTGAGGGAAGAACAACAGCTTGAATGCCAGCCCAGCTGCTAACAAATTGCCTCCAGTGGCAGTCACCTTGCAAAATACTCTGTCTGCAAGCTCACGAGAGCTTAGCTGGAGAGAAGGGAATGACTTGTGCCGGCTTGAATCGCGCCAGCCCCATGCAGGCAGGCCAGAAGCATGCACCTGGCAGGTGAAGCACAGCAAGCTGCCTCTTTCTTGGGCTCTGTTTGTACAGTTCGATTATCAATGCTGATAATTCCTGCCTCAGACTTGCAGAAGGTCCACAAGTGGGTACATGGTCAGACCACCATCCATTCCTGCAACGGATGCTACTGCCCAGCCCACCTGGGTGGTGCATCAGCAGAATTTCTGCCCAAATCCAGCAACATGCAGCATGCCACAGGATCAGGGGCTGGGTCCTAGACAATGCAAAAAGAGCATCCATTAATTCAACTTGCTTTGCAAAAAGTTTTATTTTTAGTGCTTGTGAGTGATGCCAGATTGACATCATTATAAATAGAAGACTTCTATTTACCCTACAGTCCAGGTACCGCAGTGCTAAGTCAGTTTTATGACCTAAATAAATCCAGATTAGGTGCTCTCAAGGATGTGTCACCATAGGAATAACATTTCCTCTTCACATTCATATGCATGGCTAGGGGGATGCATGATGCTGAGGGATGGGTGCTGCCCTTGTAAGCCAGCCTGATGCTTTCTGATCTGTCTTGATTCAATGCAGGTTGACATCCAAACAACTCAGTGGATCCCAGCTTCCCATCTCCTGTCTAGAAGGTGACTACATAGCTTGTGTTTTGGGGTGAAAAGCCTACAGCAGCACTGTGAGACAAGGGTCTACCTCAATCCAGGACAGGGTGCATCACAGGATCTCTGAATGACAGCCAGATGCCCCTCCGTGCAGCATTCAGACAGCTGATGAAATTGTGGTGTCCTTTCCCAGATCAGCCTTAAACAGCAGGTCAAAAAGCTTGCTGCTCTGCAAAGACAGGAAAAATGGAGACAGCAGGAGAAAGAGTCCTATTTGGTAGAACAGAACACTAGAATTGTTAGGGTTGGAAGAGACCTCAAAGATACCTTACATCCTTTTGCTAAGACTTTGCTTTTCTACCAAGCTCACTGTTAATAACTATTAAAAGACCAAAATAATTCTTCCTCTTAAAAAGAAAAAAAAAGTAAAAAAAAAGAGAGAGGAGAGAAAGTAATCCTCCCTCAATTCCCTTCTATTTTCTTTGTCCTTTCACCAGCTGACACTGCTTTGTTAAATCAGTGGCATTATGTCAATGACCAGCATAACAAGCACTTTCAAGGGGTCACACACCTCCCTCCCTGAACATCTTCTGCTGCTCCAGGAGAGGGGATGCTGAACAGCTCAGCAGCATGTAAATGCAACTCCTGCATTTCTGGAGGCCTCCTTCAAAGTGTTGCCTAACTCCTTACACATTCATTTGAGCCTGTGTCTTCCTGCAAAACAACAAACAAAAATGATAAAATTATGGAATACCAGGTTGGAAGGGACCTCAAGAATCACCTGATCCAACCTCTCTTGAAAAAAACATGGTTTAGAAAAGACAGCCAAGCACCCTGTCCAGCTGAATCTTAAGTGTCCAGTGATAGAGACACTACCACTCCTTGGGGTGATTATTCCAATAGTTGATTGTTCTCATTGTGAAAACATTTTCCTCTTGTGTCTAATTGAAACTCCCCAGGAGTAACTTGCACCCATTATCCCTCATCTTACTGAAGTGATTCCCTGTAAAAACAGAGCCTCTGTCATCTTCATAGCTACCCTTTAAATACTGAAACATGGTGATAAGAACTCCCATAAGCTGCTTTTTCTCAAGGCTGAACAAACCCATCTGTCTCAGACTTTGCTGATATGGCAGATTCCCATTTCTCTGATCGTCTTTGTGGCCCTTCTCTGGACCTGAAGACTGACCAGTCTTTCTCTAGGTTTTCGGCTGCTTATCATCAGCAACAAGGGAAGGGCAAGGGGAAAAGGATTGATTGCCTTCAGTTACCCTGAAATTACCCTGTGCCTTTACCTGGGAACTGACCTGTCAGGCTGCTTTGGTCTCTGCCATCTCCATTGGGAGACCAGAGAGTGAATACACTGGGAAGTTGAGCATATCAAAGAGCAGATAAATCACAGCAGCTGCAGGTTTCTGATCCTTTCATTCTCTCTGAGATTTTTTTATAGTATTCAAGGCTGGAAGCCTGCATGAGTACAAGCTGCTTGGCTCAGACGCAACATTTTGTCCGGTCAGCTGCTTGGCAGGAGGAAGCAGGGTGCCGGTTTGGGAGGCACTGCGCTGCCTGCCCACCCTAGCTCTGCAGCAAATGCCCGCTGCAGCTGCTGATGGGAGCTTGCTTCTTCTCACTTGAAGTAGAAGCAGGGTCTGGAGTCAGGCCAGTGGAAAGGAGAGCTTCAAGCTTACAAGAACCCCCCTGAAAGAATGAAAAAATGATTGTGGTGAGGAACAATTCTTGGTGACTTGCTCAGATAGCCTCAATATCTGGGTCGGGGATCACCACCAGACGAGACCAGAGGTTTGACTGGTCTTATACTGGATTTTTTTTTGTGCATGGGAATGGAAGCAAAATACAAAATGAGACAGGGCATGAAGAAAAGAAAATTTAAAAGAAGGAAAAAGAAAAAAAGAAATAATAAAAAGCACTTATACTATAGCAAGAAGAGGAAAGAAATAAAGTGAGCTCTAGTGGGAGTGTGTGCTATTTGCTAGACATTGCCATCTGATTTTAGAGTCACAGGATGAGCAGTGAAACCACCACAGAGTCATCACGGAGATGCAAAGCCAGCCCACGCTGCCGAATGAGGATTTCAGCAAAGCTCCCAACACTCACGAGTGGCACTGCACAACTCACGTGCCAGGCTGGGATGAGAGTTCATCACAATTGCTGTAAGGCACATGGGCAGTGGAGCTCCCTAGCAGATGATGATCCCATTTCACAGCAGCTCTTGAGGTTTCAAAATGAGTTCTCTCTGCCTGAAATTAAAGCAGTATCTTTCTGATTTTTTTTTTTTTTTAATGGAATTTTGTTGAAATATCTATTTTGGGATTAAAATCCTGAAGCTTTTTCAGAACAGAGCAGATATTGTACTGCACAAAGCACTGGTTGGGAGAACGAGATACCCTGGGCTCTCATCTCTACTACCCTGGAGGCATAGGTGAACTTTGCTACCCCAGGAAGTGTGAACATACCAAGCTCAGTCAGGACACCCCTGTGGCTACTGTGCCCATGAGTTTCCAAGACAGCACAGTGGTTGACACACAGCTTCTCTATCCTTCTATCTGGTAAAGCAAAGAAGTGGAATAAGGAGTAGAACTCACCCAGGTTAAGCTATTTAGGATTTGTCAGGGGTGTCCTGTAGATTGCTAGCACCCCCATCTGGTGTGTCATCACTGCCTTCCCTTCCAACCCAAAGTCAAGTCCCAGAGATATGCCAAGGCAACAGCTCATGCCTCGAACATCCCAGCTCTGGCCTCCTCTGCCTACAGACAGTTCTCCTCCTGTTCACTCCTGACACAAAGTTCACTCCTGACACAAAGTCTCTCACTGGCAGACATGGAGGTGAGCCTTTTGTTAGTCTTCCATGAACTCTGCCTGAGCTGATGTGACTGGTGCACGTAGCAGTCTCACGCAGGAAGCCCCAACTCTGGATAGTGGTCAGCAGACATCCCTTTTGGGAGAGTGTGGACCATATTTTGCTCATACAAGGACAGGTAAAGCACTCAGCAGTAGTATCTGTCCCTCTGGTTCTTGCTAGCCCCTGCACAGAGCGGAGCTCAGAAACACACACACAAATGCTCCAGGGGAGCAGCAAACAGGCTGGAACTCTGACAGCTAGCTGATTGTGTTGGCTTTACTTGGATCTCTTAATAAGCTGCCAGCTCAGCTAGACAGAAAGCTGTTTTCCTCCTTATTTAATAATTAAAGCCAAAGGCATCTTCTGGGAAGCCCATTTTTCTCATTTACCAAGTGAGGTTACAGTACTCAGCTATTTGCCTAAAGACTTACACCATACTGCTCAGAGCAGTGTGAGAGCCTAGATGGAGTTGGGAGTTGATGTAAGGTCTTGCTGAAGGAGACAAGACATATTCACCATCTACTCATGATGTTCAAACAACTGTATGTAGGAAGACAACCATTTCCTTTCTCCTGTACCCAGCAGCACACACCATGAAGCCTCCAGTGTTCAGCCCAGGGCTCCCTTCCTGGGTTAATACATTTGACAGGCAGAATCCAATGGCATGAGATTTAATGCATCCAAGTGCTGAGTTCTGCACATTGGCCACAACAACCCCATGCAGTGCTACAGGCTGGGGTCAGAGTGGCTGGAGAGCAGCCAGGCAGAAAGGGACCTGGGGGTACTGGTCGATGGTAGGCAGAACATGAGCCTGCAGCGTGCCCAGGCAGCCCAGAGGGCCAATGGCTTCCTGGCCTGCATCGGGAACAGTGTGGCCAGCAGGAGCAGGGAGATCATTCTGCCCCTGTACTCAGCACTGGCTAGGCCACACCTTGAGTCCTGTGTCCAGTTCTGGGCCCCTCAGTTTAGGAAAGATGTCGAGTTGCTGGAACATGTCCAGAGAAGGGCAACAAAGTTGGTGAGGGGTTTGGAGCACAAGTCCTATGAGGAGAGGCTGAGGGAGCTGGCGTCTCTTAGCCTGGAGAAGAGAAGGCTCAGGGGAGACCTTATTGCTGTCTACAACTACCTGAAGGGAGGCTGTAGCCAGGTGAGGGCTGGTCTCTTCTCCCAGGCAACCAGCACCAGAACAAGAGCACACAGTCTCAGAGTTCAGACTGGATGTTAGGAAGAAATTCTACACAGAGAGAGTGATTGCCCATTGGAATGGGCAGCCTGGGGAGGTGGTGGAATCACCATCATTGGAGGTGTTCAGGAGGAGACTTGATAGGGTGCTTGGTTGCATGGTTTAGTTGATGAGGTGGGTTGGATTGGTTGACGGGTTGGACGCGATGATCTTGAAGGTCTCTTCGAACCTGACTTATTCTATTCTACTTCAGACACAGAGTTGGAGCTTCCTGCTCCCCTGGTCCTTCATTCCCAGGGCTGAAGACTGGAGGAATGAAGCACACTACCCCTAAGCAGGACAATCTCGTGGTTCCCCCTGTCAAATATCTTAATGCTTTCATTTTCATTGCAGAAGGAAGCTTAAAGGAAAAATACTAGTGAGCCTCTTTCAGGTTGGAAACAGAGCCTGGGAACACCGTGAATTTAAAGATTCAGCCTCCCATGCAGTCCTAGGTGTGTAGTACTGACAGTGCCAGGCGGGCTCCTGTTCAATAACACACTTGCTGTACCCTGTATGAAGATGTGCACTGCATTTAGCTCTGCAGGATGCTTCAGAAATAGTAATGGTTTCAGATTAAACAACTTCATTACAAACTGCTGCATGGTTAAGTTTGAAGTATTTCACATGTGGTGGCTCAGGCTTCATAGACTTCTGCCAGAGCAGGGAAGGACATTCTGCAGGGTCTCTAGGAACACTGTGCAACTAGCAGCTAATGACGTTCCTGCTCATCAGAAACTTACGTTTGAAACTAATGTCAGAAAGCCCCTAACCTGAGCTTCAGAGCAGCTTTGCTTTCTACTATCTGGAAAGCACTATTTTTCAGCTCTTCTCTGCTGCAACTCATTTTAAGGCTAGCTGTCCCGTTGCAGTAACCGTGCAAAAAAATCACTCCTTTCTGCTCTGAGTTGTCATATTCTGAGCAAGACTTAACAAGCAAATGATATCAGCCAGCACAAAAGGCAGACCAGCTCCTCAGCCTAGGTACGTCAGCAGAGTTCAATCACTCTCAAACCATTTAATCCATTTATTGCATTCTTCAGTGGAAAAGCACCCCCTCTCTAGACCTGTGTTTCCTGTACAACAAGCACGTCCTAGCACAAGCAGAAACGCTTACGTCTCGGAAGCGCATCTCGTTCCAGCAAGCCTGGGGAATGCCTTGGTTATGGTCCTTCCCAATGCTAAGGCCAATCCTCCAAGCCAGGAGATGCAACTTGATAACGGTGAGTTTAGACCAGAAGAAACATGGGGTTAAACTTCCTGGTTCCTAGTACTTGAAGGTGGGCTCAGTCACCTCTCAAGCTGACCACAGTTTATGTTCTTTCGTGGAAGCAGAGTGCTTGAGAGCCTCCTGCCTCAGAGTTCTGCCACTAACCCTTGTACAGAATGCATGGCGAGGTTCTCTGCGCCCTGCTGAGGAGCACCTTCTCAAGCAGTGCACAGCCCTGACCCCTAGAAAGGTTTTATGCTGCTCATGAGCACACTCAGTCAACCCCAGCATGGATACCTGAGCTAGAAGCCCCCACTGGTCATGTCACCTTGTTTAAGGAGACTGCAACCTACAGTGAGCACCAAGCACGTTCAACAAACCCCTAAAAAATGCCAGCACGTGACTTTGTGTTCCGTTTCCAGCAACATGTACAGTTTCAGACAGGAGAGATGGTCTTAGCACCAAGCAGCAGGGGACCTGCTATGAGTTCAGGGGTACAGCATAGCACTGGGTGGATTCACTTCTCAGACACCCCTCTGCCCTCCAATTGTCAAAGCTGAGGCTCCAGAGGGGCCAGGGGTGTAACAAAGTGCTGACTTAGTACATATGCCCCCCTCCAGCCTCCAGCAGATCTCTCTCAAGAGCAGTAGCATAGCATAACTTCATTGAGGCAAAACTGAGAGCGTACAGTTTATGTATTTCTAGATCATTAAGCCTTCTCCTAGCGACAATGTTTAAAAAGCACCATGACCTTTCATTCCATCCTCCCCCCTCTTGCTGTTTGGCTTTGGAAAATTAAAAGATAAGCTTTGTAAATCTCACTGAGAAGAGAGAACTGTCACTTCAGCTTTAGCAGAAAAGCCAGTAAAGAATCAAAATTCCTCTTTTGGCAGAGGAGGGGAAAAAACACACCCATTATTAAAGGCTTAGAGACAAAGGCTCTCAGCACAATTAAAGGCAAACCTAAGCCTTTGAAAGCAGAGGGCATGACATTGGAAGACACACAAGAGGTAGAGATGAAAGCCTCCATTGTAGGACTATTGAAAAAGTGAAAGAAAAAAGTTTCAATGGATGCATTTGCCTAAACCAAACTAGATGAGAAGCTTTCTAGAGAAGGGCTGGAGTCTTCCCATGTGTTTGTACAATGCCAAGAGCTGCTGGGTTCAGTCTTAATTAGGATCCTGGGGCACTGCTAGAATAACTTGGGGAGAAAGGGTCACAACATTCATTAATCAGACAGAAAAACAGAGCTCCAATATTTTCTGTGGGAAATTTTCCACCTGGGAAACCTAATCTTTTTTTCCAGCCTGTTGAGCTGAAGCAAACAATGTTTTGATTTGGTGTTGTCAAGGTATTTGTTTCACGGGGGAGTTTGCCGAGGACATGGTGATACACTAGGCACACAGGTGGCTTTCAGCCCAGCAGTGGTCTGAAGACATGGCTAACTCCATAAAGCACTGCAGAGACTAGTTCTGGCTCTCAGCCTCGAAACTAAGAGCACCTAATCCAAATAAATCCCACATCTTTGTTATGTGAAACACCATTATTGGAGTGCTTTGGTTCTAGCAGGCAAAAACTGCCCTTTGCTCTCAAACCCTCGAGCCAGCAGCACCGTAAGATGCTCCCAACCAGCGTGCAAATGGCAAAGACCCCTTGCTGCCATTTGTGACAGTCTGCTGATGACAGAACATTGGTAAAATCAGTTTTTCTATCCACCCTCTATTACAACTGCACAGCTCTGGCTTGACCCTAATGGTGCACCATGCTGGGTGGGTGATGATTTCCGCTGTCTTAAGACCTCTCTCTTCCCTGAGAAGCTCAAATGTCTATCAAGAGAACAGCTCCCTCTTCTCTGTGGATCTGAATGGGTTATAATGGCTCACGTGTCCCTGGAGGGGATGCTCCTACACAAGCAGCAGCTGGTTTCCCCTCCTGGTGTGTCAACATGGGCAGCCTACATATTTATGAAGGTTGGTTTTAAAGCAGGGTCTGCAGGAAGGGCAAAGGATACTTTATGCTGAAAGTCAGCATCATTATGGTCAGCTTAAAGATGGAGACTGTATGGTAAAGATGGTGTCTAAAGTCACTCAGAGAGCTGCTGATAGGAGCTGAGTGTACAGAACATTTCACTGTTTGCTCTCCTTGCTTGCACAGGGGCTGTGCTGGCATGTTTTCCCCTCATGGGAAGGAAGGTATAACATTACAGCTAGCTGATGGCTTAATCCTGCTTTTATTCTCCTCTCTTAGGATGCTTCTGTGATAGGTGATCCTGATTTGGGATGACTTGGGTTTCTTTTACACAAGACAGAAAGAAAGACAAGAGAAGGCAGAAGATGCATCAGTCATGCTTACCTCTTGCCCACAGCCAAAGGATGCCCCTTGTGATGGTGGTGAAACCTCAGGGAGCTTCAAGAAACTATTCCAGAGGCTGCCACTTTTCCAAGCCCAAGCTTGGGGCCACTCCTTCCCCTTAGTGTGTCATCCACTCTGAAAATCCCTGGAATTTTACCATTTATGTCAACTCAGAACAGTCTCCGACGAAACCAGTTATCTGTTTGCAAGGCAAAAGGTAACTCATTCCACTTATAGGGCATCAAGCAGCTTCCCACTGCTATTGACTGCATTTATCAGATACAAGGTAACCCTTCAGCTCCGAGGTGACTGAGAGCTGAAGGATTACCTTGATGCTTGTCCCCCTAGCCTAGATTTCTCACTCATCTTCACCTATAGGAAAATGGAGCCCTCTTTCTTTGAGGACATTTGTCCATCACGGATAGCCAAGCAATTAAACCTGGCATCATCAGCTATCCAGGCACAGCCACAAAAGCAGATGAGAGACACTCTAATTCACTGTCCTCCACTCTGAAAATAAAAGCAAAGTCCATGGACGGTTTTAGCTTCTTTTTTCCTGTACGTTTTCTATTGGTCGGTTTTGTCACCAAGGAGACCAAATTCCTACACTCGCTGTCTTAGTCGCTTGCCAGAACATAACTGCATGGTTGCGTGCCAATGGCCATCGCAGCATAATTACATAAGGTACGTGTTGGGCTTGTGAGCTACAGCTTTGCTTACTGCATGTGTGATCTTCCAGGTTGTTAATCCCCAAAGTAGAAAGCAAAGTCCTTCATGTCTGCTCTGAGCCCAAGTCACTCCTTGCACCACGGGTAGGAGGTGTCTCGAAGCTGAAGTTTCTTGCCACTTGCTCCTCTCATTTGTGTAGAAAGTCCCACATAAAACACACTGGCACGTTGCAGAAAGGAACAAATTCTGGTGTGCTTCTGCATCAGCATCCGAGGCACAAAGTCAGACAGTATCAGTGTAGCCAAGCCACCTGGAGGTCCTGTCCTCAATGAGTGACAATGGCTCTGTGAGCACAGACAGACCCCTGCTCTCCCTGATTTTTTTCCCCTCTCCCCCCTAAACACCACTCCTAAGAGTGAAATCAGTTTTCAAAGCACTGAACAGCAGCAGTATTTGATGGTGTTAATGGGAATTCTGTGCCCTGGATGCCTTTCAGAGCACACACTCACCAAGCCTATAACCAGTCCCTCAGGACACAGGCTATCTCTTGCTGTTTGGGAGATGCCTGTCACACTGACCTCCATCTCCACAGCAATCCACAGAAGCAAACACCTGGCAGGAAGATGTGAGGCAGAGCTTCTGTTCATTTCAGCAGGACAACAACATGGACTTGGCAAGTCAATGTCCACTGTGGGCTAATCACCTAGGCTGGGGCAGTGCAGATAAGGGGGACAATGGCCATGGGTCAGAAATGCCATCAGGGCTTTCACAGCTATGAAATCCCAACACAAGGCAAACCCATGTCAGGTCACTTATATAAATGGTTACCTAATGATGTGTCTTCCTGTATCTGCATCACAGGGAACTGTGATGATATGTCTCTGGTAGCACATTGTGGAAGATGTGTCAGGAGAAATTCACAATCTGAATGCTGAAGGCTTCAGAGGTGAAGGCACTGCCTCTGTGAGCCCCCACAAACTGGTCCAAAGGAGCACCCATCAGAAAGGCAGGCAGCAAGCCTTTGCGCTGTGCAGCGGACAGACAGCCCACCCCTCCCTCACTCCTCAGTGTCTCTGCTTTTGACCTGTTAACCTTCCAAAATACAGCCTAAACACATCTGGTCTTCAATCCTTTTTTACATCATTCCTTTTCTAGAATCAGCAACTAAACTGTTTCTTGAAGCAGCAGCTGGTTTACATGATCTTATTTTCCAGCCAGCTCCTTAACAGATAGTCCCCTTTCCCTCCTCCCCACTAATTTTAGCTGTTGTTGCTCCATCTGGTCCCCCCGTGCTTGGAGGAATGCCAGTACCTCTTAGAACAAAAAATAAAAATCTCTTCAGTTTGGAATTGTTGGGATAACATGAACAGGCCATGACAACATCTGCATTCATTTCCACTTCCAATTCTGCACTGTCCCAGGAGGCTTCAGGCAGCTCTGCGGCTGAGCTCTTTCTACTGCCCAGTGGAGGTGGTCTCCATGGCCATGAAATGCAGATGAGACAACTGCACGTGGCATCTGAGCATCCCCATAGGCCAGTCTTCGGTAGAAAAGGGGAGAATTCTACAGCAGAGACAGAAGCTAAGTGCCAGTGTATGGAAAAAAAAACAACCCAACATTCTGCTAGGGTTTTAAGTTATTTGCTGACTGGAGGCATTCCTTTCCCCCTGCACTTCTCCCTCCACACGCCCCCAAAAAAGAAGAAAAAAAAAAAAAAGTAATTGTAAGAACTTCTAAGGATGCTGATGAAGTCAGGGGAAGTCTTGCAATATTTCTCCATAACCCATCTGGTGTTACTAATCCTAAATCATGCAGAACATGAGCAGAGATCCCTCTTCCATCTTGACATGTGTTCTTCCCTCTGTGCTCTTGCTTGTTGAAGACTTGATGCACCAGCTCTGGTTTCCTGATCCATCCTGGTCCCAAGCCATTGACAAACACAGCAGCACCACACTTTTTTTAAGGCATGGGGACAGGGGACACATGGTTTGTCATTTCTGGATAAACATTTTCTAGTCCTGAGAGCTTTCTCAGATAACTCCTTGGAGCCTTGCTGGGGGTGGAGAATCAACAAGAGTTAGAAATCTGGATTTCAGAGCTGTCACACCAGACAAGCACCCTGGGAAACATGAGGAAGCCTAGTCCAAGATGAAGTAAAGGCTCTGGAGCACTACACATTGTTGCTAGTATATTTGAGGAAAAGTTCCTTTGTTTTAAGGACAATAGCTTGCTTGCCTCCTGGGATCTTAGTGTGGGCTCCTTTCTTCCATGCTACAGCTTAGGAACAAAAAACAAAGAACGAATTGAGGAAAGCAACTCTGAGCAACCCCAGGAAAGGGTGGGTTTGTGCTGTCCTGAACATAGGCTATGTTAGGCAGTAAGGGAGGTGTGAGATTCCGGCAAAGGAGCTTTTCCCTGTATCACCAGGAACCATCAGCCACTTCCCCCAATCCATGCAGCTCTAGCTTGCCAAGCAACAAGCTCATGGTAGAGACCTATAGTTCCTGTACTACTGCCCTGGTACTCTACAGTGGGGATCAGAGAATCTTTTGATAAACCCTAGCATACAGTTGGCCTTCTGGGCTGTGAGCAGACATTGTCAGCTGCATTGAGTTTATCCAGGTTCCCCTAGATGACACCCTTTTCCTCAGACCCATCAACTGCACTCGTCAGGTTGGTTTTCTCTTCATCATACCCATGCTAGAGGTTGATGAGACTCATACAGGACAGAGATGCAAAATAAGCAGAGCTCAGAATCATCCCATGGAGCTGTAATGTTAAAAGTAAGCACAAGCAAGCTCACCTTGCCTCTCTTCCCATGAGGGGGCTGTCTTCATGCAGCTCCTGTCCTTAGCTCCTTAATCAGAGGGGACAGCACAGAGCCTGCACTGACAGTCATCCTGACAACATGGCTGTGCCTCCAAGGGAGGTACCTTCACAGCAGGTGGTGTGGTGGTTGAGCACTTTCTGAGCTCGGGGAAGGCAGCTGATGCACAGGCAGGTGAGGTGGCAGCTGGCTTATGCTTGTGACAAGCTGTCTTCCAAGGAGTGACCCCCTGCAGCAGGCAAGTGATTTCTGTACTGAAATTAGCTCAGCCCAGATAGGTCTCAGGTTCATTCAAAAGCAGAAGCCAGCCTAGGTACTTCCTAAGACCAACACAGCTGGAAAAGGGTTATCTTGTCCTTAGAAACACAGAGACGCAAGTTACTCTCTTCTTTGAAGCCAGTATCTCCCCAGACCTGCCCCACTATGCACACACAGAGTTTCAGCTCCTGTTTAAAGGCATTCTCTATGAAGTGTGTACATCAACAGGGCCTCAGATCCCTTGTGCCTCCCCACTGTGTCACTGGGGCTCCGCTCAGGAATTCATAGAACTTCAAGTACTTAATCCATGCACAAATTCAACTTTTAAAAACTTCATCTGGCTTTGCTCTTCCAGGATCTGAACAGACATGGAGCAGGGCTGCAGAAGAGGCAGTTCAAAAGTCTTTCATCTTTTAGGAAAGATTAACAGCCCAGAAAAAAAAACCAACAACAATCTTTTCTTGGAAATATCTAGTCCACTTCTGAAGAGCAGACACAGAGTCAAGAGTGCAGAAGCCATGCCTTGGGAGGGACCTAAGAGGCTCCTTGCTCTGGATCATGTTCTTGCACTGCAAAATGCTGCCCAAATTCCAGTCTTTTCTCCACCTCTAGTGTGAGGATATGAACAGGAGGGTGCAAGATGCCTCTCTGCTGCCTTGTGTGTAACCCTGCCGAGCTTCCTCAGGAACAGGATTTACTTGAATTTTCAGGAGCTGGACAACAAAAGTGCTGAATTTTTTCTGAACAATTCATTGAGGTTTTTGGCTTGCTGCCCAAACTAAGATTCAAAGTAACTGCAGCCAGGCTGCAGGGGAGGTTTCAGTGCAAGGACACAAGAGAGGGATTTCAAATATGCAGTGAATCTTCTTACAAGGGGCAGATGAAAGCAAACTCTTTAACTAAAAGAAATAAAATTCCTGACGCAATGAAAGATTGGAAATCGTGTATCCCTATCTCAGGAAACTGGAATGGAGCAATTTAGCTGAGTGAAAATAGTTGGGTGAAACATGACAGAGTGAGATCATAGAATGGTTTGGGTTGTAAGGGACTTTAGAGATTACCTAGCCCAGCCCTCCTTCCATAGGCAGGGGCGCCTTCCACTAGAGCAGGTTGGTCAAATATCCATTTAGCCATCTTTCAGAATTGGGCATCCATAACCTCTCTGGGCAACCTGTTCCAGTGCCTCACCACCATCTCAAAGAATTTCTTTCTTCCATGTAACCTAAATCTCTCCTATTTCAGAAGGTGAAGCCATTACCCCTTATCGTGTCACTACGTATCCTTGTAAAATGGCTATGCTGACAAAGTCTAGTTGTGTGGTGAGAAGTTCCACGGCTCCAGATGCTAAATTCATGCTCTGGTCTCCATGGCCAGACTAATAGTCTGCTGAAAAGAGCAGAGGCTTGTATTCCTTTTCACAAGTCTTAATCAGAGATTAAGTTAAGAGCCCTCTGCATCACTGATAATTGTTTGTGGAGAATCAATGAAAATGAATTAGGTGCTAGGAAGCTTCAGCCACATTGCCGTTCTCCAAGAGAAAGGAAAAGCATCGGCCCAGTTTGGGACTTCCACATAGTTCATTGCCAGCACTCCGTCTTAGCTGAACTCAAGGCACAAGTTACACTTGGCCAACCATGCTGCCATAACATGGAACTCTGCTTTACTCCACAACTGCAGCCCCTCCCAGACAACAGGTATATTAAATCCACCAGGACAAAGGTGTTTTCCCAGTACTAACACTTTCACCCCTTGTTCACATGCACAGTGTTGTACTAAAACTCAGCAAGTGTAGTCTCCCCAGCTAAGCAACACCAGAGTCACAGAGGCTGTGAAACTTCTGCTTCCCTAATAACCACTCCAAGAAGTCATCTCTGAAGACTTTTGACTCTGACTATTACATTTCCTCAATATCTGCATTCTGTGTTGCACCAGGAGAGGTTTAGATATTAGGAGAAATTTCTTCACCAAAAAAGGTTAGGAACAGGCTGCCCAGGGAACTGGAGGAGTCACCATCCCTGAAGATGATTAAAAGGATGAAAGCATGAGGATGAGGTGGTGTTGGATATTAGATGAGGTATTTAGAGACATGGTCTAACAGTTGAGTACAGGGAGATGCTAGGTTATGGTTGGACTCAGGCATCTTAAGGTCCTTTCCAACAGGTGAGGCTATGATTCCATCATTTCAATAGCTGCCTTATCTTATGCTTCTTTTTTTGGCTTATTCTTTCAGATGAAGAGATAGTGGAGAGGCAGGTCTGCCTCCAGCAGAATAATCCTTTTCCTGGCTACCCTCCTCTGAGTACATGACAGAGAGCTTGGCTACATACAGAACACATTAGAGCTCTAGTTTTAGTAAAAGACTTCAGACCCAGGTGTATTGATGGCTGGATTTCAAGGGCAGACCACACTGCCCATGTGCAGGTAGCACTGGTTCAAGATGCTGGAAATGACTCAGCTTCCTTCCTCTTTATACCTCAAAAGTTACCTAAGCTCTTCACTCCTGTCAAAATCTCATATTTCCTCTCTCTGCCCTTCTTGGCTGCTATCCTACATGCCTCATCTTTCTCTCACTAGGGTCCTTCATTTATCTAGCACCAGCCACTTTGCCCTTCATGGTCTCTCTGGAAGGTATTTATTCACTCAGGTGCTCCCTGCTTGTCCTACCTTGGTGGGGGAAATTGCCCTCTTTCTACACCATCTTCATGAATCAGACTGACTGTTGCCCATGGAGATGCTTCTGCTCAGGTGTACAGAGAGACCATGAGGGAAAGGGTAAAGCTAAGGGCATGTCCTACACACACGCAGCAGTGATGGGATTTCACAGGCAGATGGCCTGCCTGCACCATCCCCCTACAGCAATGAAGAAGCAGCAATAAGACCTGTTTGGGCTCCTGATGGCTCTGCAGCTCCTCTGGATTTTAAACAGTGTTAAAAAGAGAGGTGTGCAGCACACAGGCATATTCCTATACCTATTCCTTGCTAGGAGGCTTACACCTGCCTTGAATTCATTTCAGGTCTTTACAGACAAGCTTAAGTCCTGGTCCAGTCATTGGCAATGTGAGCCCTGGGCTTGCTTGGTTGCACATACCAGAAGTAATGGTTCCTGTTGCTGACACCTCACCCAAAAGCTGATAGATCCAATGCACTTACCCAAAATGTGACCCATACTCAACATCCACATGAACCAACTGCAGAAATGCAGCCCAAAATCTTGCACATCAGGACCTGCAAGCAGTGACATGAAGCAGGACCACCCTTGCTGCCTGCCATCTGCTGCTCAGCTGTACAAGGCAGAACACTCCTTCCTTTTGAACAACTGTGAGCATCACTTCTGCTGCACATGAAGCATGACTCATTGATGGATTAACCTAGATCTGTCACAACAAGGCAACATGGCAGGACAAAAAAAAAAAAAAAAGGCCAATGCAAGTGTGCAGAGAGAGACCCCTGTCCATGGAGTGGGAAAGTAATCCTTCCTCTCTACAGAGCCCTGATAATTGCATCTGGACTTCATTGACCTCGTGGCAGGCCATTCCCAGAAAGGCTGACAGACCAGAGCAATCTCAAAGCTGATTAACACCACACACCCAGTGTCTGGGGGGATTGATTTATGTGGAGGGATTCACAGAGTTCAATAAGGCTTGCTCAGCCAAGTTACGATTAACGAAGACAACAGTCTGGAAATACCTGCAGGCTTAAAAATCTGATGACCTATCATTGTGGGGCTGCCCAGAGGTTAACCTGAAAGCCTGGAGATAATGAAACACACCATGCATCAGGGGGAGTCTTGCACCAGTCTCGGCCCCACCAAGGACTGAAGATGCAGCTGCTGTCACAGGACCGTGTGACCCAAGGACCAAAGCAAAATGATGGAGAGAGGACCTCTTGTATGGTTCCACAAGGGCAGCAGAGCTTACATTAAGCCATCACAGAAGAAGGATTTCATTTCCCATGGGACAACAAGGACCACAGCATTAGCTGTTACGCGGTTCTGGGACAGACCACAAGTTTGGGGTTCCTCTGGCTTCTCTTCCTTGTTTGACATCCTTTGAAGCAGCTGGTCAGCTGCAGGTTGATGCTTCCTGCTCCAAGCCATTAGCATCAGCAAGGCCTGAGAGAGTCCAACAGCTAACACAGCACAGGGCTGCCTCTCCCCAGCAACTGATTCAATTTGCAGGGTGATTCAGCAATGTATTGATTTAACTATCTGCAGACAAATTACCTCTCTCTGGGCCACGATTTTTAGTGCAGGGCTTCAGTCTTCTGCATTAACATTTGAACAGATTTATTGTGCAGTCAACTTCACCTCAAAAGAGGGAGGGAGATGAGGGCAGAGTTGGGGAGAGGCAGGGAGGGGTGGGGGTGGGGTGGAGGGGTTGGAGGAGAGTACAAGCTGGTAGGTTCGGATTTTCTGCAGGTAGGCAGTGTGATGAAGATTTTTCACTCAAAGCAGTACCATTTTCTACTGGTCTTTAGGTCATGTTTGCTTAGCACCACACCAAGAGCCAACCACTTGGCTAGACTTCTCCAGCCTGCAACTCACAGCCACCAGCATCTCACCCAGAGAGCTCACCTGCTCTTGTTCAGCATCATGAGAACCCTTGGCAGAGGGGTTTCTGCATGGCTGCAGAATGTATCTTCAACCAAAAAAAAAGTGCTGTACACTTGCACGTACAAATTCAAGCAGCACACAAACCATAAACCAGGACCTAAGCTGTTAGCACAGCCCTGGAGGAATCCACATGATTTACATCAGCTGAGAGCAGGCATCTCCAGACTAGAGATATTTTACCACCACGTGGCTACTGCGACAGTGAAAAATGCAAGCCTGCACCACAAGGAATTATCTGTATCCCAAAAGCAAACATCCTGTATTATTCTCTGCATCAGAAACAAATAGCTTTTTGCTATTGTCAGTGATTAGGGCTGGGCCAGCCACTCTCAATTAATCCTACTCCCCAGAGAAGAGAAGGAGAATAAGGGAGAGACTTATGGCTTAAAAAAACTAAAGCTACTTTAATGAAAATAACAACAATAGAATGAAATACATATACACATATACCATGCCAATATCAAACCTAACCTCCCTGACGGCAATTAGTCACCATCATTGCTGATGCTGTGGTGGAAGTCCCAGACTGGACTCAGCAGCAAATGATAAGCAAGTAGATGGGAACCAGATTCAGGTCCTAGATTCTGGAGTTCAGGAACTCATAGATCAGGACTGAGGGCAGAATGGACAGAGCCCTCCTTGGGTACTGGCCACTGAAGAAGAGAAAGGAAAAGAGCTTGACCCCTGTGATGCTTCAGATTTATACTAAGTATGAGGTAAGTAGTTGGGAACACCCCAGGATGCCCATCCTGACCCCTCTTATTGGAAGCTTGGCTAAGAGATGCTTCACAAGGTAAAACCTTAAGAGGGGATAATGAGGTAAAGGAGGCAGAGTCTCATGAAAGGAAGAGGCTTCCTAAAATGGCACCCTTCTCCTTTGCTAAATACAATGTGAATAACCCACCCCTCAGCAGACCCAAAGCAAGGTCAGAAGGAAAAGCATCAACAAAGGTTCCAGATTTCACAACCAGAGGCGGGGAGTGGGAGGTGCTATCACACCTGGATAAGCACAGGTGGTCCCAAAAGATAACAGGAGCATTAAGATAAGGGAAAGGTAAATTTCTACCTACATATGTAAAGTTGAGTGGTGAAATGACTGCCTTACTCACACACAAAACATCAACAAAGACACAGTTTATATCTTACAAAGTGTGTTAGCTTCTTTACATCACTCTGCTTACACCTGATCCTGCACAGGATCATCATAAACTTGATGTCTGTGTATGGACTGGATTTTGCACACTGGGTGGAGAACCCATTTTTGGGACAACACTCTTCTCCCCTGCAGGTGCAGCCTTTTACTCTGCACACCCAGTGTGGTGCACAAGATTTAGCAGTGACCTGTCTGCCCACCAGTCTTTGGTGCTACCTAGAAACACAGAGCCTTATCACAGCTTGAAGCAGACACTGCAAAGACATGCCCTTAACTTCCAAAAGTGCAGTTAGAGCAGGCTGAGCTGAAAAGCCAAGTCACTGAACAAAACTAGCCTTGTTATAAGTCAAAATCTGGACAAATTTAAGTTCTACCTCAAATAATGAGCTTTAGAACCTTGTGATACAGCTCTTTTGCTTCCTGCTAATCTATAACCAGGACAGTTCAAGAAGGGCTGTGGTCTTCAAGGAGTAACTGTCAATAGAATACTATGCAGATGTGGTGTCAGCCCAGACTCCCAGTTCAGGTCTGCCTCTCTCTACACAATCTCACTTACACAATTTGACAGAATTAACAATAAAGCCCCAAAGGTATTTGGTTTGATGATCTCTCCATGACATCAAGCTGCCTACATTTCCCCTGCACAATGGAAGGGATCCCAAGGTGCTGCTCTACCACCAAACTCAGACAGAACTGATACCTTTCTACGTAATAAACTTACTTTTCCAGCTCCTGGGGATTAGCTGCTACCACATTTCCTGCAGGCCTGACCATCAAGCAAGTGGACTTTGATGGGAAAATGAGGTAGGAGCTCCATGACTGTAGGGGATCAAGTCATCTTGAGAGGATGAGCTTGTCCCTTTTTCTTCCACTGAACTACTTCCATGTATCCAGGACAAAACTCTGCCACCCAGCCCTATTACGAAAGACAACGTTTGGAATGTCCCAACCTACCAGTCACTGTGATATTGTGAGTACCTCAAACCTGTGAGTCCTTCCAGCTCTTCACCCAAAGCCAGTCTCCACAACTCAAGAACAAGGCAGTAGACACAGGGGAATCCCACTCACAGCTTATTCTCCTAAGCAGACCTCAAAGTCAGCTTTAGTAACAAAGCAAAAGAAAAGTCCACCCCAAAAACTGTAAGTGACCCACAAGCACCACCTTAGAGTGACATAGGTAGATAGTTATTTCCACTCATTATTCCAGCCTCATCCAAGGCTGGTGGTGAAGAACCTATGCAGCCCTGCCAAGTGCAGGTGAAAAACCCCAAACATTTAGACCACAAAATCCTGGACACACAACACCAGGAAGTCTGCATTTGCCCACAGATTTCCAGGAAACGAGTCAATCAGCACAGGAGAGTCATTGTGCCACAAAAGGGAATGGGAGCTTCAGGGGATTCTTTTAAAGTCAACCAACAGAGCCATTTGAGAGGCAGAAGCTACTGAATTTGCCCTGAGGCTTTAGTGAATGAATCATTTTTCTTTTCCTCTTAGTATAAATGTCATCATTCAGTGATTTTACCTTTTAATGTAGTTGCCCTTTCTCTGCATATCTGGAAGATGAAGTGGCAGGTACTGTTCAAAGACAAGATTTTAATACAGGGAAAACCTTGTTGTTCCCCCAGTCAGGTGCTTATTATGACATTGTTCTCCTTAGCCTGAGGTTGGCAGTGGAGGGGCACTCAGGGGGTCTTCTCTGCTGCTTTGGCTAGCTCAGCCAAGAATGGGAGGAATGCAAGACAACCTTTTGAATCTGATCTGCAGAGCAGATGGCTCCAGCTCTCCATGAAAGTGCTGTCTGTACACAAGCATGCCAGTTCCTGCCCATGGCTTCACATTTTCAAGAAATTAATAATAAAAATACACTTTTGATCCAAAAGTTTTGAAGCGAGCCTGGAGTCTAGAAAATAAAATCAGCTGGGAAAGTGAGCTGAACTACAGCAGCAGCACAAGGCCAAAGGTATCTAGGAGACCCATGACAGATGTGCTGTAGGACAGTGCCACACCCTACACAAGGACTCAAAATCCACCTGCATTCCTCTCTCCAGGACTGGCAACTCTTAAAACTTTCCTGCTGAGGACAGAGTGAGTTTCATCTAAGGCCTTGTAGTGGGTGGGCTTATATAGAGAATGGCAGGAAGAAAATGCCTGTGCAATTTGTCAGAGGCAATGGTCTAACATGCAAGCAACTCTTATCAACTTCATCTTGCCGCCACTGACCTTGTAATCCAAGGCCTAGCTAATAGATGTCCTGTCTAGATGTCAAACATGCTTGTGTCAAATCTCAGTAACCTAGGAGGATCTTTCCAACTGCAGGACTTTTACTAACCAAGCTCAAAAGCTTGATCTGACCAAAGTATTGGTGCTTTCCTGGATGTGGGGACGTCACAATTGGAGGTCACCAGCCAGCACAGACACCAGAAGTGCAGTAAACACCAGAGAACCGTATCTCGACACCAGCCTCCAGTGAGACTGCAAGTTACCTCCACTGCAGAGCTGTCAAGTGCTAGCAGTTTGGTTTTTCCCTTTCCTTTCTGGATTGCTAATCTCTTAAAATACTACTATTACTATGAGTGATAATTATAAAAGTTGAACATTAAATTCTTGACAGGGAAATCACATTGCTGAGTGTAAATATCCCTAAGACAGTCATAGATACAGAGCTCAGTTACATGCCAGTAGAGTCCCTGCAACCATTCTCACACATGTGAAAGGGAATCAAGCCACAAGATATTTGCAGGATGCCCTCTGCTCCATGCTCATGGGGCTGGCATACAGCTCTGGGCTGTAACAAAAGGTGGGGACCTGTAACTAAAAAGGACTCTAGAAAGGTAAAATGAAATAGTCTGAAGATTTCTTGCCAGCAAGCATCACTGAAGAGCTTTCTCAGATCTCAGCCTCTGCTGCATGCATACAATCACCAGAGACAAGGTGGGAGAAAGGGTTTTGAAACAATGAAAAAGTTAAAATTCCCCTTTCTTTGAAGCCTGCCCTGTTTCATCTGCTGCCTGTGCACGCAAGCTGCTGTCCAAAGATCTGCCCTGCTGTCTCCCATTGTGGTTCCACAGGAAGATGACACAGTGGCACAGAAATGGACTCTTCCTGCCCTCCCTCAGGCCCAAGAAGCAGACTCTTATCCCTTCCCCAGAAACTTTTTAGGGAAGCTGTTGATTAGAGCTTCACACTGGCTGCTGCCCTCTGCACCACCACAAATAAGTTTTCTAGCGAGGATCAAGTACCAGTGAAGTCAGGGCTGATACAACCTCCAAGTAGCTCTGCCTGTTGCTGGAAGTGTTAACAGAGGCACAAACCCCAGACCTAGGTATTTGAGAGCATCACCCCTCCCTTCTGTGTCTGAGAGAATCACTTTGGCTTTGAATAGGCTTAATGACACAATAAGCTGATCTGCAAACTATGTGTATAATCCTGGACAGTTTTTTTCCAGCTGACTTTTAATGAGATGCGGTCTCCTTCCCTGCCAAGTTCCCCTTTAGGTTAACTTTGTTCTCTGTTTGACAAATGGAATTCCTCCACAACATACATCTCAGAAGTGCTGCTTTGTGGCAGCAAAGGAAAGGCATCCTAGAAAAACACACTTTCCCTTCCACATCCATGGCAGCTGCACAGAGAGCATCACCACAGCAGAGAAAGCCATCCTCTTGTGGCAGGGAGAAAGCTGAACCCTTCACTGTAGGACCAGCTGGGTGTCTAATTGCAAGCACATGCTGATTTATCCCACGTGCACACAAGTGCAGCCCCAGCACAGCCCCTGCTTTGATGCACCCGCCCATGGAAGAGGAGCAGATGTGCCCCGCACGTTCTGCAATCAGCATCAGGAAGTTATCAACACCATGAGGCCCACAGGCAGGGAAGCAAGTTTCCTTTGGCTGGAGATGAAGGCACCTTTTTGCTTTGGACAATGACAGCTGGATCCAGCTCACATACCCTGCAACTGCCTTGGATCTTTCAGTCCGCTCCTCTCCAGACACAGCAGAGTCTGACCTCTATTTCAGCAGCAGCATCTGTTCTTCTTCCCCAGTCGCAGGAAGGAGACTCCTATATTGACTCTCCAGTGGTCAGGGATGTAAATCTGAATTTCAGGGACAGGGACTCCATGCACAGCTGCACTCCCAAATCTCCATCTTGGACATTCAGTCCTTTCTTAGGAAGATCTTCACTGCATACACAAGCCCTTTGCCTGATACAGGCAGTTCTGCTGTCTGTTACCTACAGACAGCAGAACACCCATTCTGGCCATGGCCAGAGTCACAGCCATGGCTTCTCTGGAGTGCTAGAGGATAAAAAAAAAATGTTTTCACTGTGTGTCTCTGAGCTACAGCAAACTCTGCTCTTCCCCATCAACTATCAGAGGGGAGAAATCTATAGTAAGTCTTGAGAGAAGGGATATTCCCCTCCCCCCATGATTAATACCCTCTTTCTGTATCAGGGGAAGGAAACAGAAATCGACAAAAACTGTTTTCCAAACTTTGTTTTGCTCAAAAAAGCATTTTCTGCAGGAAGAAGCCTCAGTTAACTCTAGCACAAGACCTCCAGTGCACACAGTTTCCCTGCTAATGTTAACCTTGCTGGAGAGGAGGGCCATGAATATGGTCAGAGGGATGAAGCACCTTCCCTCTGAGGAGAGGTTGAAAGAATTGGACTTGTTCAGCCTGGAGAAGAGAAGGCTCCAGGGACACCTTACTGCAGCCTTTCGGTACTTAAAGGAGGCCTGCAGGAAAGATGGGCAAGGACTCTTTACCATGGAGTGTAACAATAGGATGAAGGGGAATGGCTTTAAACTGAGAGCAGATTTAGAATGCGTATTAGGGGAAAAGGTCTTTATGGTGAGGGTGATGAGGCACTGAAACAGGTTGCCCAGAGAAATTGTGGATGCCCCCTCCCTGGAAGCGTTAATGGCCAGGTTGAATGGGGCTCTGAGCAACCTGCACTTGTAGGGGGTGTCCCTGCCCATGGCAGGACTTTGGAAAGGGATGATCTTTAATGCCCCTTCCAACCCAAACTGTTCTATGATTCTGTGACTCATATGCACAAGACCACAGACATGGACAAACAGAAATGGAGAGACTCAGCTGCAGGTGCATGAGGATAAGTTAAAGAAAAGCACCTCACAAAGAGCTGTGAGTTCCTTTTACCTACCATATCACTCAAGTCTAGCTTGTTACCCATCTCCTGGCTACCCAGCTCACCATGAGAGTTCTTGTCTGGGGAACTAAGCCAAGAGATGCAAGAGCTTATTCTGCAAATGTATTTCTGAGAAGTGGTTGTGGTGAAGGCACTTTATGCCCAGAATTACACCCCAGATACTGAAACTTGTCCCAGCATGTCTGGACACATCCCCCTCCATTCCCAAGGGGAACAAAGGCCAAGGCATTAGCCAGGCAGCACAAACAACTGCACGCCCCCATCGCATGGGATGCTCATGCTCATACCAACTATGGGCATAATTCTAGTATCACGCTTTCTATAGGCTAAAACTAGTTGTTTGTGTGAGTGCCCATTGGCCAAATCCAGCCCCAAGAAACTCATAAGTATTACCCCAACTTGTAAACAAGTTGCCCTCTTTCTCTGTGCTCAAGCTACCAAGCTCTGCCTATGTGCCATAGCCTTTGCTATCAAGCCATTGCTAGTAAGTATTCTCTCTCCTATATGCAAGTAAACTAGTGACCTCTGCAAGATGAGAAGAAGCCAGCATCCAGGCAGGCCTGTCGAGCCTCAGCCCTGAGAGTCTCCAGAGGCCTGGACCCCCAGGGTAAGATTGCCCAGTTGCCAGGGAAGGGACTTAGCTGAGTTGGGCAGTCCAAATGTTTGCCTCAGCCTTAGTCAGCAGACTGATGAGCCACCACTGTGTGTAGCGGCTCGCATAAAGCAGGACCAGCGCTTAGGCGCACACCTGCGTGACCCCGCTGTTGTGGGAGAGAAGAGGAGCCGCCACTTCTGCCGCTCTGTGCCCCGTGAACCCCAGGGAAATCTAGTGCACCGTTCGTGCCCTGTGCTTCACTGCCGGGACCACACTGACAGGGTCCTGCCCGCTCCTTTGAGCCAAGCAAAGGGCAAGTCACCCCTCCACACAGCTGCACCTCTTCCCTGGGGCCATCCTCACCAGCCCCGAAGGTCATTGCCACGAGGGCCAAGCCTGGGACCTGCCAGGCCGATCCGCAGGACAGCTCCCTGCCATCTGGAGGGAGCCGCCTAAGTCCTGCAAAGGGAGCCTGCTTACCACCCAGCCTATGTTCTACCCTCTCTCCGCTGCCACGGGAGGGAGAAGGTTGTCTCCACTGTCGCCTCTGGACCAGCCCAGGAGCCAGCCCCCACGACAGCAGCCTGCTGTAGCCTAGCAGCTAAATCTTGCTACAAACTATCTTCCACATGCTTTCCACTCACTAACATTCAGTTCAAAGTACCCACATCTAGCAGCATAACATTTCCAGTTCATGCCTCTGACACATTGTAATATTCTCTGTATATAGTTAGGCACCACCAACATCCTGTTGAGTCACCACCTGGTGGGCAAGCAGCAGAATTGTACCCTTCAATACAATACAATACACCAGGTTGAAAGAGACCTTCAAGATCATCCCATCCAACCCATCAACCAATCCAACCCACCCAACAACTAAACCGTGCAGCCAAGCACCCCATCAAGTCTTCTCCTGAACACCTCCAGTGAAGGTGACTCCACCACCTCCATGGGTAGCTGATTCCAATGGGCAATCACTCTCTCCGTGTAGAACTTCTTCCTAACATCCAGCCTAAATCTGCCCTGGTGAAGCCTGAAACTGTGTCCTCTTGTTCTGGTGCTGGCTGCCTGGGAGAAGAGACCAACCTCTGCCTGTCTACGACCTCCCTTCAGGTAGTTGTAGAGAGCAATAAGGTCACCCCTCAGTCTCCTCTTCATTATATTAATAGAAATTAAAATTCTCTGAATATTCCAGCTGGGTCCAAATTGTAAATACTAAACCACTTGTGGGAGGTATTTCACGATCGTGCACTAGAATATGTATATAAAATAGTAATTAATTGGTTAATGATAATTTTAATAATAAAATTAACCTTTCTATAATTCATGTGTCATGTTCATACATTAAAAACCTCTTCATCACAGTGGTTTAACTTGGTTTCTCCATTAATAGGTTGTAATCCATTCTCCCTCTGTAAGAGTTCAAGCCAGCACTCCTGAGATTTCCAGCAGCAGATACAGCTGTAGTGCTACTCAGCTCAGCGCTGTAGCAGTCCTCCTTACCTGCTGGCCTCACAGAGCTTTGTCATTAAAGTGGAAGAGCAGAACTTCTCATAGCCCCCAGCAGAGGCAAGCAGAGGGGCATGAATGGTGAGTTCTCATAGCTCAGGCACCAGAGCAACTGCAAACCTGAAGCTCATCTGATCTTATCTGCAGTGGATCTCTGGAAAGAAGCACATGTATCTGTACTTCAGCAAAAGAGCAGGGGTTCATCCTCCCTGTGCAGTCTGCCTGCAGACCATAATGCACCATATGTGCAGCTGTGGCTTTCTTTTCAACATCAAAAGAGGACTGAAGTGAAAGCGGTAGCAGGCCACATTTGTCCTCTGTATTTTGGCCCCACAAGCATGTACCAAGCCTCAGCCAGACCTGAGATGTCTCTAAATTCAACCCCATGTCTCCCCACCCCCAGGAACCCTAGGGACCTTCAGAAATGCTTTGCTCAATCAACACTTGCTCACTGCTCCTGGGACAAGCTACAAAGTCTTGCTGTCTACAAGGAGCTCTGAAGGGATGCCACAAGTCAGCAGGACTGCCACACTCTAAAAATAACCAGCAGCACTAGATTTCCAAAGTCTGTTCAAAGTTCAAGTTAACTTATTCCTCTACATCAGCCCCAGCAAAACTGGAAATGTGATAGGGGAGAGTGGGGCAGGTGGAAGCCTGCAATTCTCTTGCAGAACCATGGTATGCATCATGCATTTGGTTTCCCCAAGATATGAGGAAAGCCATTCTTTGCCTTCAGGGGAACTGGGATCCTCCAAGCTCAAGACTGAAGGATGAGTAAGAAATTAAGCAAAGGAGGTGGGAGTTCTGCATGGATAAGCAAGCAGTTTCTGGAAAAACTCAGATGCAAAAAGGAAGGTTACAGTACTTTGAAAGGCCACTATATTGGAACATTCAGATGTTCCCGGAGTATGTGGAAATGCTATAAGGAAAGCTAAGGTCCTCCTGGAATTAAATCTAGCAGATGTAAAAGACAACAAGATGGGCTTCTTCAAGAACATCAGTAGGAAAAGGAATACCAGGACATGAGAACCCATCATATGGGAAGAGTAGTTGCCTAACAACTCTGGGCATAAAGAGCTAAGATGAAGGCAGAAAAAAAAATAATAAATACATGGAGCTGCATATGACTAACTGCAGCCTAGCTCTTTGAAGCACAACTTGCATGCACAAACATGGCAGACATCTCAAAGTATTATTCAGCTTGGCCTTTGCAAGAAACTTCAGTTACAGCACAAGTTTCATAACAATTTTCGGGGAGTAGAAGAAGAACCTAGGTAACCTCTAGAGTAATCACAATGTCCAGCTTAGCCATTTTGTTTTCTAAAGACCAAGAAAATTGCTATAGACAATTATAGGGGGGGGAAAAAGTGGCTCTGGCAATCTAGTTCCCAGCACAAAGTCCATAATTTCAAACTGGCAAGGAGATGTGAATCTGCCTTTCTTTCTTTAACACACACACAGGAAAAAAACCAAAACAAAACACCACACCACCACACAACAAATAAAAAACCCAACCATGGATACATTTGCAACGGGTTCACTTTAAAAGCCCACACAAAACAGAGCCCACTCTTTTCTCCAAACTCTGATTTTTTGGCTTTGATGTGTCCCCAAGAAGCTGCCTCCAAACTACTCTTCCAGCCTGTAAGGATAGCAGTCTGCTTGCTATTTCAGGAAGAAGCAGCAGCAGCTCTCCTGGGACCACCTAGAATTCATATCTACTGCAACTAGCCATGTGTGTGGAGGAGCATCCATGCTACCTACACCTGTAAGCAGCACAAGCCTCAGCACAACAGCTGCTCAGAAAGCATTATAGCTCCAGAGCCAATGTACCTATATATTCCAAGATACTACTGAGCACGGAACACATAGATGTAGCTCAATGCAGAAGTAGCTCTCAGGGTATACCTATTTACAGAGGATGTGAAGGGTCAAGAGGAGCTCCTTAAGTTTCTCTTCACTCTTCCAATTTCCAGCAGCCGACCCTACTCATGACATGGGACCAGTTGTCAGGGAGAACTAGGAAGCACCAGAGCAGGAAAATCCCCAGCCACAGAGTGCTCTTTTTCCCCCTTCATATTGTGTCCCTGAGTTCCCAAGCAGGAAGACATGGCAGCTGAGGAGTCCACATGTGGTATCCCAGAATAAGCCTAGATTTCAGGCTGCACCCTCAAGATGAGCAAACCTGCAGCAAAGAAATCTGCCACATCTCCAGGTAGCCCTTTCAGGTTCCAGTAATGCCCTCAGCATGCAAATACATCTTCTGCTTTTCTCAAGTAGGACCCACATGTCTCCTCTCTACAGAGTAACTTCCTAGTGCCAATGGTGAATGGCCTGGGACAACGTGCCTGGTGTTGGGAAAGGATTATACACCGTTGCTGGCAGGCTTCCATCCATCTCAAAGCAGCAGAACAGCTACACAATTATTGAGCAGGCTGCACTGCATGGTACAGGAGACATAAAAGGGATTAATTAAGCCATTGGCAGCACAAAGAAAGCACTGACAGATGCCAAGTCAAAATACAGGACCACAGGGGTTTACTTTAATTATAAAGCACCCCTCACCTTCCACAGCATGATGGCAGGGCTACCTAAATATGCGGTGGCTACTAAGGCTGGTCAGAAAACAAATCTTAAAGGACACATGCTTTAGCAGACTTACTGTTCCTCCACAATCACCTTTTCAAAGCTCCCATTTCGCATGGAAGCGGACCTGAAGGTTGCTCTTGACGTCCATCAGCCCTGCAATGATGCCATCACTGTGCTGGATGAGTTTTCTACTCTTTCTAACAGGACGCATTGGTATAAGATCAAAACCCCCAAGGAAAAGGCTTAAACATGCTCTGATACAGGCTGCTTTCGGATGTTTTAAAATCTGGTCCATGCAGGTAGGTAGTCTATGGTGCAGCCTCCCCAAAAGGCAGCCTGCGTTGTAACTCTGCCTGCCTTCAAACAAAGCGACTCAGTTTAATTGGCGTTGAACCACTTGAAGAGTCTCATAAAAGTAAACGTGTCTTCTAACAAAAAATGTGACCCTGTTACACTTGACCTGAGGGCTTTATTGCCTCATCATTGCCTCAAGTGACTCAGAAGTCACGAAACACCAGAATCAGCCCAGGTTTTGCTCCAGTTTCCTCAAAACAATTTCCAGTACTTGGGTAGGAGTTTGCTTACCAGGATCACTCTGTGGGAGCAGGCTTGATCAGACCATGCCTCATTCCAGTGAGTGACACAGGTCCCTCCAATCAGACCTTGTCATTAATCTTAAACAGCATCATGGATTTGTTGCACAGAGAAGATGACTCAGTCCAGGGAAGCATGGCTCTGTCTCATTAGCAAGAGCCACATTTCAGCACAGTGGTGACACTGCTGTTAGCATTTATGGCTTGCAAGCACTGCCATGAAACTTTCCCTACCCCTCAGCTGACTCCCCAGACCTGCAGGAGGGAAGGCCTCCTCTGGAGCTAAGCTGGCAAGATGCTCTCCAGTGTGCTAAGCATTTAACAGCCTCTGCTTATTTATTGCATTTAAATACAATCTGGGAGGGAGGACCTGGCTCATTTGCTCTCATTGTGTTTGCTCTTTGCTAGTCTCCTGACTACAGCACAAGCGAAAACATGCCTTCATTAAAATTAAGACATGAGACACAAACACAAAGCTGCTTTTGTTTGAAGCTGCTGGAGCAAAACGCAATACAGGTCCCTTGGTGTTTCATGCTGGGCAGCAATATTGGGGCAGGCAGCAGCAAGACCCTGCCAAGGTCCTTGCTGTTGATGGTTGCTTTCACAGCAGGGGTGAAGAAGGACTTATCCTTGGCCAAGGGACACCCAAGAAGCAGAGTCAGTCTGGTTCAGCCCCACAGGGAGTCAGTGAGCAGGAATGGATAAGCAAGTGGGGTAACCCAAAGTGAGGGACAGCAGGAGATGCTGTAGAGGAGGGCAGTACTATCTCAGGGACCTCAACAGTGCACTGTCCTGAAGCTAAGCTGTGTGATTAGCTAAGGTCCAGTACACAAGACCAACCCTCTGCTTGCTAACAGTATGAGCTACTACCAACACCTGCTTTTTTGGCTCCTTTTAGGACAGATGTTCAATTAGGATGTGCATATCCTTCTCTACATTCAAATACTGTATTTTAGAAAGTGCTGCTGAATGTGCACAGCCTGCAGTGCTTCATGATAAAACACTCAGTAAAACCCATGCAAGAGGATCGCTCTCTGGAATGGTGCCTAAATTAACAAGACTTGGAGTTACCCCACTCATTGAAGCTGTACTCCTTCACTCCCCTCCTCACTGAAAGGGTTATCAAACACTGGAAGAGGGTCCCCAGGGAAATAGTTGAATCCCCACCCCTAAAGGTGTTTAAAAGACACAGAGTTGCGTTGCTGAAGGATATGGTTTAGCACCATACTTGGTAGAGTTAGGTAATGGTTGGACTCAATCTGAAAAAGGTCTTTTCCAGCTGAAATGAATCTATGATTCCTCATGCACAGAAAGTAAAGCACAGGGCAGCAGGGGGTGGTGGTGGTGGTGATGATGCTGGGTGAATCCCCATGCAGCGGAGGGAAGGAAACTCCAAAGCATACAGTTTTCTGCAGTGTGGGCTCATGGCAATAAAATACAGCACCATAGCTCAAACAGTGCTCAAGAGAGTGATGTGAGATGCCCTTGTTACTTTGCTCCAGATGCATCATGGTGAAAGAAAAAGCCTCTGAAGCCCTAAGGTGCAGAGCTTCACACTTTTCTCTGCAGACAGCCTGTAAAGTCAAAAGGCTGATGACACACAGCAGCAACTTTAGCCCAGATAATATCCATCTGCCTTTCTGGGGAACAACACTGATGTTTTGAGAGGGTTTTGATAAAAGAAGTCTTAAACATGGTCTCAAAACACTGCCTAGGTCCTCAAAAATAGCAGGCCACACAGGACAGCAGAAGCATGTGGACACTTCAGGAAAGGGGACAAGGGAAGAAGCAACAAACTGACCATCCTGAACCTCTCCTACCAGCCTAACACACACACCCCACCGACCAAAAACCTAGGTAGGAGGTGCAGTCCCATCACTTCCTTGGCCAAGTGACAGCAAGGGATGCTGGTGTAGGTCCTCCCTGGGCAGTAGATTTGGTTCCCAGCTCCCCCTTCTACCAGCAGGGTGAGGAGTTGCGCACACAAGTCTTCTCTCCTTCCTTCTAGTTTTCCATGTGAGCTCTGCCACTTGCCTTCAGCTACCTTTTCCCTCAAGAACCACCACCCAGACATACTACCTCGTTTTCAGGTGCAGGGTTCAGATCTGTGTAAGTCTATCCAGCTCTACCACAAGGCATTTTCTGGCCCTCAATGAAATATTAACGCACACGAACAATCCCAGTCCTACAGTGGAGCTGTGTAGACATCTACACTTACAGAAACACAGCATAAATATCACCACTTCAAACAAAAGTCCAGAAAAATAAATGGGAGTTCTACAGCAACAAGAGCTGATTGTCTTATACTTCCCATCTAAACTTAGAGCAAGACCATTTTCTGGAATAGGCAAGCTTTTCCTGGGTGAGAGCTTTTCTACATGGTAACCCAAATACCCTTGGAAAAAGGCCCCACAACTTCAATACTTCCACTGTTAGCAGGCTGTTGATGTGGTTGTATTAAATAGGACATCCTGACTCACTGCACCCTTCTGAAGACAAGGATGTCAGATTATAGTGAAGTTATTTCTGACGTGTTTCAGGAGCTGAGAATGCCACAGAGAGAGTGAAGAAGTAAAGAATGGTAGAGGTCTTACAGGAAAATCAGAGCAAATTACACTGTGCACAAGTAAAGGAAGTGGTTTATTTTTGAGATACCAGATCATTGTAATATATTGATACTCTTCTGTCCCCATTCATTCTACTTCTGGAATGTGCAGTCTCAAAACCCACTTATCTCTGTAATTCCTCTTGACTTAACACCAAAAAAATCAAGCCTCTGATACCTCAAGGCCACCCTGTCTATAGTCAGAGCTCACATTTACTTTAGCTGGCTAGAAAAATGACATTTTTTTCTCCACTGGATAAACAATTCAGCTGTGAGATGGTGGAGAGGATGATCAAAGACAAGTACTATTTTTTGCACACACATGCTTTTAAAACTTGGCCTCCAGTTTAGGATCCTGAACTAGCCTTAGCTCCAGTGACAACTGGGGAATTGCAAGCAGTTTGTGAACCCTGGTGAACTCACGCTGTACACTCCTTATTAATGCCTCTCTACAAACCACTGCCTGAAACCTCTGGGAAAAAATAAAGTACATTTAACTTACCTGAAACTCTAAACACTTGCAAACAAAAATGGGGTAGATTTCAAGAGGCAGAGAACACTTCTTGGGCTGTGTCTGGAGGATGTTGACTCCAGTAATCAAGTTGAAAGGCTGCTGTCGAAACGCAGACCTTGGGCAAGGACAGTACTGGAGAGGTTCCAAAAGTCAAGACTGTAGGCTCAACTTCTCATGAAGGGTAACAGCCAGGTTTTCTTTGGAAGAAAGCTGCCCCTGTGTTCTCCCAGAGCTGTGAGTATCTCCTTGGAAGGTGCACTGAGACCCAATGGCATGCAGGAATTTAATTCAACCAAGGGTGTTTCTTCTGTAAAAGGCCATGCCAGTTTATGGGGAAATTGTCATAAATGCAATTTGAGAGCCTTTCTGTTGAAATAGGATCAATCCCTAAGGAAAACTACTGATCTGTATAATTAGAGGGAGCTGACACCCGCGCCCATGCCTGATGGCAAACTGAACACACAGGAATTCTCTCTCATTCCTGCAACAATCACAGCACAGCTACCATGCTGGCGCAGAATTTTAATACACAAAAGGAAAGTTCTTAATGCCAATTAAATTTAGGATTAGATTTTCTTCCCCCTTCTATTTGCCCTCTCTCCAGAGTCTCTTGAGGCTTCAAAGGCACCTTTCACACCACACCAGGATGTTTTCTCATTACATGGAGTAAGCTTATCAAAGAAGTGCTTCCTAATTCCACACTTCAGCCCATAAGCACTGACCCAGATTTCTGGTCTCTGTTAGGAGAACTTGGCCTGTGATTATTTCAGCCTGGGTAACAAGGCAGTGAGACATCCAGAACAAAAACATGGCACAAAGGCAGAAGCATAAGAATCAATGGAGCCCAAGAGCCTGGCCTTCATCTTGGTCACAGCCAGGGCAGATGCATAGAGATGGGCTCATACACTTAACTCCAAGCCCAAGGCAGGGATCCGCCATACAACAGGTGAGATGTCACTTCCTCACAGGTTGCTGCAAGCTCAGACTTAGTTTATGAGGGCTGTAGTAAGACTGCATGATGACCAGCAAGCTATTTGAAATGGGTTGGGAATAGTGTCAATTGACTCTGGTTGGCTAAGCTCCCTTCAGAGTCTAATTTCCAGGTTGACAAGCTCAGCAGGAGAACATGGAGTGTGAAATAAAACATTGAGACGTTACGAAGAAACCCTTGGAGATGAGTAAGTACACAGGCAGCCAAACAGTGCAGTCATGCTGGGCTGTACAGGCTCCATCATAAATCACAATTCGTTTTCCAAATGTGCATTACATACTTGTGCCAGAACCCAAACACAGCATTTCCTCTGTGCTGTGTCACATCAACAAAGCCAGGCAATGAACTGCCAAACTGTAACCAACATCCCCTGCTCCCAGAGAGGATTTGAGCTGCACAGAGATTAAATCCCACATAATGGATGCTCCAATCTGTTGTCAGGAGGGTTCTGCAAGCTGGGTTATACTTCACAAGCCAGGTAAGTGATGTGCACATGATGAAGGCATCTTCACAGTGACTGTAGAACATTTTGGTTTACCTTCCTGAAGGTCCTGATGGACAGGTTACTGTCTCAGCACCTTCTATCTGCCAACAGGGGTTCTGTGGCAGAGTCACCTATTGCATCCAAGAGCCTGGAGTTTTCACTTAATTCCAATTTACCCATAGGTCTCTCTCTGCTGATCACCCTCATCTTCATTCTGCCTTCTGGACAGCTTTGCTTTCATCAGCTGCCACAGGAAGGAATGCTTTCAAGCACCTGCTGCAACTGAGATACAGAAAGTTATTTATAGTAGAATTTCCTAGCCCCTTCAAGAGTGTAAGGCTGGGGGACAGAAACAGTGTATTTAGAGGCTTTATGAGGGAAGAACAGATATTTCAGAGTTGGTAGATCACAATGTGATCAGCTAATGGTGAGTAAACTCCCATCACATCTCCAAGGAACCCATCACAGCAAACATAGGCACAGTTAAAGTTTCCAGCTTACCCAGCTGCAGTGTAGCCCAGAATACATAGACACTATTTCTTTTACAGGCACCTTGCCAGCAATGCTTCAGTGTCTATGCAACCACTTTCCACAACAGATTACCCTGCATGATGGGAACATCTCCCTTACCCTAACAGCCTGCCATGAAGCCACCACAACTGCAGCCTCTCAACCCTGCCATTCTCACCTGGTCACCAACCAACTCTTAGAGCAAACCTCTGTTATACTCCATGACTAGCACCTGACCTCTGTCAGTTCAGAGTTAATGTGAAGTTGTGAGTAATTTTTCTTCTGCAAGTACCAGACATGACTTGTTTTTTATCTGTGATCATAACAAACCATAGCTAGCACAGAATGATTTACCGTAGTCATTCCTGTTTCATAACAGACATGATCCTCACACACACCCCTCCCCCCACCCCTACATTGGGTCCAGCATGGGGTCTTGGCAGGTCAAGGACCACCAAGCTAGGTATGCACACAGACATCCAGGCTTTGTAAACATGCTTGCAGCTCTCCATTTCCCAAGAGCAGAGAAATGTGGGAAGAGAGTACTTCATCATTGGTTATAACTAGAAGTTGCAGAGACTGCATCTGTTGTAGTGGGAGTCAATAGGCGTGGTCACTGGAGAAGATACTCCCCAAGGTCCACTGCTGGAGGCAAGCCACCACAGAGTAGCTAAAGTTCATGTTGCATTTGCTCTCCACTCTTGCCTGAAGCATTGCTGATCACAGCACTAGGCAGGGATTAGAGTGGTCTTCAGACTAGCAGTCCCTGGTGTCACCTGTGCTGCTGTGTTCATAGACAGCCACTGTTTTGGCAGGCCTCATTTTGAGTAAGCGCAGGCGTGTTGATGAAAAAGTCACCAACAAGCAGATAACAGCAAAAGTTTGCCAACTCCCAGGAGCTGAGAGCAAGAGTGATTAGCAGCTCATTTTCTCTGTCTGCTATAAATTTGTATTTCTGCAGGCAATGCAAGGACCATAACTCCTCATGGAACATGTCACTCCAGGATCCTAAAACATTAAAGCAACCACTTTGTGGGCTCTCCTAACACCTGGGGAAGAACTACACGAACTGTTCCATGTATGAAGAGAGGCCCATGGGGCTCTCCTGTTGCCTTTTCTATTTTGATTCTGCTCCAGACAGTAATTTAGAAGAATTAACAAAACAACAACAGAGTAAAGAGGAGCTATTGATCTGACAGGCTTCTGTTTGCCACTGTTTTGGGAAGCTTATGAGCTAGCTTGAAGGTTTCTTATGGAAAGAAAATAGCTTAAGGACTGGAAATAAAACTCCAGTACCTGAAGCTCAGCTCCTGGCCTGGCAACACCTTTCAGTGGCTCATGGCTCAGACAAGATGGGTGATCTTCAGACCATTTCATCCTTGCTGTGTCATGGCCACAGAAAAGGAGAACTGTCAAATTAGCTGGAGTAGACAGCATGGGGGGGGGGGGAAGGACTGCATAAGGTCCCTCTAGACTCTTCTTTAGTGCTCCTAACATCAAGGAAACTTCCTCTAAACACACTATACACCCTGCCACCAACAGTCTGAGTGACATGCTGGGGCTTTCCAGCTCAATCCTTGTGCACTATTTTGGCAGAGATGGCATTGCTGCTCTGGATGATGTGGGCAACCAGTTCTATTAGGCGTGTCTCACACAGGATTAAAAGCAAGCTCATTTTGCCCAGATGGGATGTTGCCCACACAAAACATGCACGCAGAGAATAATTCATGCTAATACACAGCGTGCCATGCTCCCAGCTCTGACCCTGTATTGGAGAGATGTGTCTGCCATCTGAGCCACCAGAGCAATGGGCAGACACTGCTGCCACTGCCCCAGCACACAGGCTGGAGGCATCACGATAGCAGTGACCCTGACTAATAGATTATGTCAGCCCAGACAGGCCAAATACAGTGAGATTTGTCAGCACAGCCAGAGCCAGGATCTAAAGAAACTAAACCCTGAATGTCCACAGATGGTCAGATCTGGGCCCTGCAGTGAAACAGACGCATGAAGCTTGCTGCAAGGACAGGCAAGGCACAAAGCTTAAAGCAGTGGTGTTTTTACAAACGCCAGTCAGCTGCCCAGTGCTATACGCAACCTCTTCAGGGCATAGGGAGTGAAATCCACCTTGCAAGAGCCAGCAAGCACAAGCTTGCTCAGCATAAGCCTCTGCATCCCACAGCTTTGCCACTCATCAGACCTGTAGGCACAATCAGGAGGCAACATCCTGTTTCTTTCTAAGGTCAGGCCATGATTTGTGGTGGGGGTGGGAAATTGGAACATCATATCTGCTCATGCAAAATAGAGGCTTTCCCAAAGGAGCAGATACTCCAGCTGGCATGGGTACCTGTATGCCAGCAGAGACCACCTCACACCTAACAGCAGCATATAAGCTCACAGTAGTGAGTTCAGAGACACTAATGCTACTTGGCACTAGCCTCTAGGACTCCATTGCTTTCACCAGGCTGGGCATCCCCTGTGTTAGCTACTGCTAGCAATATGCAAGTGGGACACTACTTAGCAACTCCAACTGCCTAATTCTGTTTGGGTGTAATGGTACCCAGATGCATTTGTATCAACAAGCCTTGAAGCCTCCTTCAAGGAGAGCCTCTGACATATCCCAGCCCTTTCAAATCCCCAGAAAGGCACAGATACCAATTTCTGATGCCTCACAGCTAACTTCATAGGAAAGCTGGATTTCCCTGGGGAGGAGAGTAGGGACCAGCAGTTGAGGGATTGGTCTCTTTGTAACTATCTGAGCCCCAGAGCATTTCACTGGCTTCCCCAGTGGCTTGTCTACAATCACTTTTCCTTTGAAGATGGCTCACTGAAAGAAAATAATTGCTTTAAAGCAGCCAGAATTATTAATTTGGACTACTCAAGTGTATAAGCCCCTGCTGAAAGTCAGAAAATAAAACATCACCCTGCTTGTGACTGGCTGGCAGAACACACACTGCAGTGTGTGGCCATCTAGAGTGCTGCAGCCCACTGGGAATCTCAGAGATGGTGGATACACATAAATCTATCACCCTAAGAAGAATGCAGAATAGTTTTTGCTGGGAAAGGAACTTTCTGGTTCTTGAGGACTTGGCTGTGGATTCATGGCTTAGTAGATGCAAGGTCTTCTCCCGATTGCACAGACACCCTGTCAGGTCTCCTCCTCCCTGCACCACCAGGTGTTCCTGAAAAGCCTTTGTTGGTGAGATTCCCACTTGTGCCCAGGCAGAATCAGTTTCCCCCTCCCTACTCTCAGGCCAAAGCCAACACCCAGCCTTCTTCTCTGAAGCCACCTGCAGTCTTCTCAACAATGTACTTAAAAAGCAGCAAACTGGACATAACATAAACCAGTCCATAAACCAGGAGATTCTGCCCAGTTCCCAGCAGTGTAAGACAAGTACCCAAGTTTCTGGAGGAACCAAAAATAGCCATGACACACCCATACTAGGATTTGTCCTTTCAGCTTGCTTGATAAGAGTCCCAGAGACCAGGGGGAAAGGTTGGAGGAGAGAAACCATACCCTTGGTGGAAAAAGGATCAGATAAAGGAATACTTAAGCAAATTAGACATACATTTGTCCACAGGCACACACAGGTTCTGAGAGCGCTGACATATCATTGCAAGACCACCTGATAATCATTGAACAATCATAGAAACTGGAAGAAGTATTAAAGGACTAGAGAAAAGCAAGCATCTCTCCTATCTTCAAGGAGGAATAAGAGGTGGACATGAGAAACTACAGACCAAACAGTTTTACTTCAAAAGTAATTGAAAAGTAATGGAGCAACTAGCACTGGAAACTATTTCCAAGCACACAGGGGCAAGAAAATCATCAGGAGTAGGCAGCAGTTTCACCAAAGGGATGCCACGCTTGACCAACAGAATTAACTTCTACAATGAGGTGACTACCCAGGTAGAAGAGGGAAAGGCAGTGGACATTGTCTGCCTGGACATCAGTAAGACTTTTGACTCTGTCTCCCATAAGGCATGTGGGAACTGACCATCCAGAAAAGTTCTGCAGAACACTCTGAGGGTCCCTTTGGACACCAAGTTGAACATGAGCCAGCAATGTGCCTTTGTGACAAAGCTGGCTAATGGTATACTGGGCTACATCAGGCAATACATTGCCAGCAGGACAGTGGGCACAATCTGAGATACAGGGGATCCTTCTGAATACTGGGAAACCCTTTTTCCCTGTAAGGGTAAGTGAGCCCTGGAAAAGATTGTCCAGGGAGATATTGGAGTCTCCCTCTTTGAAGATATTCAAAAGCCATCTGGACAAGATCTTGGGCTATAGGTGACCTGGTTTGAGCAAGGGGTTGGACCAAATAAACTTCTGGAGGTCCTTTCCAATCTCAGCTATTCTGTGAGTATCCAATTCCCAACCATGGCATGACTGAGATGAACAAAGTAGAACCAGATCTGCTGTGTGTTGAATGGGGTTCTTTTAACCCCAAAAGGCCAAAAAAACACCAAAAAGCACCCCCCAAACACAACAAAATAAAGCCCCAACCCCCCCCAATCACACCCACCCCTCCTCCCCCACCTCCACCAAAATACTTGCACTAGACCAACCTTAATGCATTAAACCTGCCAATCCACCAGACACTGTAGTTATGTAATGCCACCAATAAAAAGACAAACTGTTCAAAAGCACAAATGACACTTTGTGCCTGGAGATTAACTCGGCCAGCCAAGTTTTCTTCAACACCTGATTTACCATGTTGTTAATGGTTGTGATAAATCATTACTAGAAGTTAGTGCTGAATTCCACTACTGAGTTCCTGAGCTGAGTCACTATTACTCTCCCACTTGAAGTTTATCCTTGCAAATCATCTCAAATTGAATGGCTCCCCTATTCTCCATTCAAAAATCAAACACATGTAGAGGCTCATTCTGGGACTTGGTTGAGCAGGTGCTGATTTGGGAAGTCATGTACCTTCAAGCTGGTCTGATGCATTCAGCCCTCTGCAGGTAAAACACTTTCCAGTGAGGAGAGAAGATTTCATCTAGGAATTACCCTCAGCCTCTGGAATTCACCTAGAGCTCCCTTCCATCCTCACTGGCACCAAGGAAAGAATAAATTCCCTCTTGAAGGGGCTTGCAAAGGGAGGGTTCACGGCCAATGAAGAGGACCCTCTCTAAGGACAAATCTACTCCAGACAGTGAAAGAATGATGATGTTCATAGAATAATTTTCATTGGAAAAAACCTGCAAGATCATTGTGTCCAACCATTATCTAACTCCACAATGTCTAGTGCCAAACCATGTCCCTCAGCACCATGTCTGTGTCTTTTAAACACCTCCCTTGGCAGCCTGCTCCAGTGTATGATAACCCTTTCAGCGAGGAAGTTTCTTCTAATATCCAGCCTAACCCTCTCCTGGGGCAACTTGAGGCCATTTCTTCTCATCATATCGCTTCTTACTAGGGAGAAGAGACCCTGTAATGCAGGGAGAGGTAAGCTGATCTAGAGAAATCAACCACAGAGAGGGAAAGAGATATGAGCTGAGGCATTAGGCTGACCCAGCAAAGCCAGCTATGAAATGCAGACACCAAACACCAGCAAATAGTACTGATATGGGAGAGTATGGTGTAATGTGAACTCCCTTGCCTGAGTGCAGTTAATGCATATTAATCAACGATCCAGAAGTGTCCCACAAAGGATTTATGTCATTTTAGCCTTTCAGAAGTGCTGATACATAGGCACTGCCTCCACTCCATTTACTCATCTCCCCACAGAGACAGAAATAACATCCCAAAAGGGGGAATGACAATAACTTTACAGTCCTGCAAGAGTTGTGCACCATTTTGGAAACAGATGGAACTCATTTGTGCAGCTGGAAAAGCTGTCCTACCAAAAGAGGGGGAAGACTGAAAACATGGGGTGCCACGCATGCCCAGATAAGTGTCATATTGCCCATCAGGGCAGGAGGAAAGCCTTGGAGTAAGGCTAGGTCTGCTCTACATTCTTTGGTGATGGAGAGCTTGTTTGCAAGAAGCTGAGCATTTCAAAACACTTTGGTAACTTTTTCTAAAACTTAAACTACAAATGTTTGACAGCAAGTCCAAGCTGGAAACACAGCTTCACTGTAAAGTGCCAAAGATGACACTGAACAGAAAATCATCAACAAAATCACCAGTCTCAGCAAAGCAGTGGTAGAACTTGACATCACCCGAAGGACAGGTGATCAGATTGAAACAGAAGCCTCCTCTGTGTCTCAGCACAGCAGCAGGTCATACAGGAAAGCAGGCTTCCCAGTTATCCACTGCAGCTTGAATCCGGAAGAGCTAACACCACTTTGCAGGCTCTAGGGACAGCAGATAAGGGCTAGTATGGACTCATTCATTCACACAAACACGGGCACCTTCTTCTGTGCAAGTTGCTCAGAAAAGAACTAACGCAAATCCCAGCAGCCCCTTTCCCACAGAAATAAAAACATTAACATAGATGTGAAAAAGAAGGGCACGTCAAATTTGTGCTAGAAATGAATGTGGTTATATAGATCACCTTAAATCATCATCATCATCATTTTGAAACTCTGCTAGGGAGAAGCTGGAGCTGCTTCAGTTGTGTTCAGAGCACACTGCAGACTAGCTCTGGTCAGTTATGAACTGCCAACCTTTAAATGGCTCCACTGAAATCTTGTAGACATTGCTCCTTGACTTAGCACAGGGCAATCCAGCAGCAGATGACATTCTGCTAAGCATCTGTCATGGGCAAAATGTTCTTTGGGAAGAAAAAAAAAACAGCAACAACAAAAAGCACCTTAATATCCCCCACAATAAAATCCAGAATATCATCTGCCCTGAAATCATTCCCTGCAGGGATGATGATATGAAATAAATGGTCCTAAGCCAAAAATTACTGCATGGAAATTACGGATTACACACACATCTTGACATTCTCAAGCAGTGTATGTAACTGAGCTACTTTACATACGTCTCTAAAGAAAAGCTCTGCTGCTCCCACAGCATTTTCACTTCTCCATTACAAGTTTCTATCTTCTGTGTCACTGACAGAGCAGAAGTCTGAAGCAGAACAAAGACAAAGATCTGACTTCAAAGACTTGTAAGAACAGGAAACAACCCAGCATTGGGGCAGATTCTGGTTGCTGATAGGTAAGCAATCCTGCAAACGGTTCTGTTTGCAATGTCAGTCTGCCTCACACTTCTGTAGGCATTTTTCACTTCTCTAAAACAAACCAACCAACCCACCCTACACAAAAACAAACAACAACAACAACAACAACAAGGCCAACCAATACCCAAAGCAAGTGAGTTTCAAGGGATTTTCCCACCAGCCAAAAGTTCTTTGAACTCAGGAGGAGTTGCCAGGAGCAGCATAATGGTTATGGTTTTGCAAAAGAGCTCCTGCACTTGGAAAGATGTGCAGAGGACCATCCTCCAAACAAATGGAGCACAACTCCTATCCCATCATTTTGAGGCCAGCATGGTCTGGCTCGCCGGCAGTTTAACAAGGACAGAATTTAGCAGTGGGGACTACTGCTCTCTGCACAGTCCCATGGGAACAGTCATAGGAAGGAAAAACTTCCCGTGAAAACACGCTGCTGGAGGGACAGGACAGCCAGGTTTTCTGCTTCTCCACAACCTCACATCCTATTTCGTGCATGCTCTTGAGCACCATCTGCTGGCGTTTATCTCCATGAGCTAGCGTTTTACAGACCTCAGAGGTTGTCTACCCAGGGACAGGAGATCTGGCTGAGAGTAACTTGCACCATAAGCAGTGGTTCTGGCACAACACAGTGTGAGCACAGCTCCAGCATTTCACAGGCATGTCCACTCCAAAAACAGATGGTCTGCTTTCCAGTACAGACAAAGCTAACATGCTGTGGACCCACACAGAGCCAACACAGGTGTGCAGACACTACAGTTTCAGAGCTAGGAGGTAAGGTCTCTGCAAAAGCCCACAGGTTGGGACAGCATCTCAATGCCAACCATCTGACAGCAGTGACTAAAGCAAATGGAGCAGGGCTTCAGGTGAATCCTATCAGGCATTGGCTCTACTTGATACTGAGGCTCTGCATTACACTGGTTTGATTAATTTGAAAATCAAGCCTATCATCAGTGAGGGGTCTAGAGAACAAATCTTATGAGGGGTGACTGAAGAACTGGGGGTGAGGGTCAGCCTCTTATCCCAAGTAATGAAAGTGATAGGACAAGAGGAAAAGACCTCAGGCTGCACCAGGGGAGGTTTAGTCTGGATATGAGGAAACGTTTCTTTTGAGAAGGGTTGTCAAGCACTGGAACAAGGCCTGCCCAGGGAAGTGGTGGATTTACCATCCCTGGAGGCATTTGAAAGATGTGTATATATGGTGTTGTGGGACATGGTTTAATGCTGGATGTGGCTGTACTGGGTTAATAGTTGGACTTCATCTTGAATGACTTCCAATCAAATGATTTTACAATTTCTCTGCAAAAGAAAGAGTAACAGAATATAGATTGCTGCTATGGAAGGCAAAAGTCTGCTTGCTCCATCCTCCTGAGGACTCTCTATGCTGCCCTCAGAGGACAGGCTTGTACCTAGCTTCTGCAAGGAAGCTCTGCTGCTTGCCTTGGCTTCTGGATGATTGCAGGAGCCAGTGATGCAAAAATCCTGTGCTCAGCCAGAAGCAGCCTGGCAGTGGAGTACAATTATCATTGCTATGCTGTTCTGCACAGCAGCCAGAGTTCAACCACAACCTGGGCACTTCCCTGCTACAGCCAAAGCTCCTGCTGTTTCCTGCCAAACAGAGCTGCATTTATTTGTATTGTCTTTGAGAGTGACACTCAGAATTAAGGCACAGTGCAGATAAAGAGTCCTCTGCATGATTACATACGGGATCTCTGGACCAGACAGAACTGCTGTGGAATCTGTTCTCTGAAACCAGGACAGCCTAGGAGAACACCAAGATATAAGCATTTTCCCTTTGGGAACAAAGATCTTCTGTTTCAGGAACAAAATACCTTTGAAATTCTATGATGTAGCAGCAAGTCAGACATGCTGAAGGAGGAAGGGGAGACATGTTCTCTTTCCTGGTTATCTTGAATATTTTAATTGTGATCCCTCTGAGATAATTCAGAACTCTTAATTAGGATATTCCAGGACTGGCACAACAGAATTTTGTTTTAAATAACATTCTGCATAAATATAGTTGATTTCTGCTCTTTGTATTCAGCATTCCCCACACCCACGGCTACCCCCAGCCTCTTCCTTTCATACACCCATGTAAGGGTGCTGTCAGAAGACAGATATTCATCCTGCAAGATTACCACCTTGGGGAGCACTTATGAACAAGCCAAGCATCACTGGCTTTCCAGGGGGCTGTTCAACCAGAAAGACTTCTGCTACCATGGAAAAGCAATGAGGATACAAAGACATCTAAGAGAGCATTGATAACCATCTCCTCTCCATGTTAATTGCCAGCACAGCTGAAGTGAAGTTTGAAATTTGCAGTGGCTGATTCCCACAGCCATAAGCATCCTCACTTCCATCCTTAAGACGACAGGGAAGGTCCCCATCCTCTCACATGTTTCTTTATTGATAAAAAGCACGGGCTTCTGCTGAGGCCTGAAGAAGTGCCCACAGTCTCAGAAACACATAAAACCCTGGCCCAAGGCATGCTGCTCCAGCAACTCCATTGTAGGCATTCTAACTCCCAGAGATAATACTCTCCTGGATTTTTACAGAATCACTAAGGTTGGAAAAGACCTCCAAGATCTAGTCTAACCATCAACCCAATACCACCATACCCATGTCCCATAGCACCATGTCAAAAAATTTGTAGACATGACATTTCAAGATATTTTCCCCATTTCCTCTTCTGGATAGCATAAGGCCATGCAGGCTAGAGCTAAACTGCCTGTGTTACATCCACCTCAGCACATTTCCCTTTACACTTCTTGAGATATATGTCAGCCTTGCCCAGCCAAAGTGAAAAATTGATTGGCAAGAGAAATCCCTCCTCCAGCCTTGCTTCAGGTGAGAATGCAGAGCAATCAGCCAGTACCAGTTCTCTCATGCCACCTCTTAATTCCTTTTCTCTCACCTGTACGCCACCAGAGAGTGATTTCCCTTAGATCAGACTGAACTCAGTCAAGACAAAGCAGTCACAATCCTCTGTCTGTATCTTGGGGGTAAAGATGAAAATACAGGCAGATGTGGTAACAGGAGATTTAGGTCTCAGGAAGAACCACAACAGTCACAGACTCTATACTTTTTCCTATTATCCTAACTCCCCAGGTACATCCGTGGCCGACAAGGTTTTGTATTTCAGTACCTCTTGTCTCATGTCATCAGCCTGACACAAATCCATGTGCAAACGGATGCAACGAGGATGATCAGAGGGCTGGAGCACCTCTCCTATGAGGACAGACTGAAGGAGTTGGGGCTATTCAGTCTGGAGAAGAGAAGGCTCCCAGGTGACCTCATTGTGGCCTTCCAGTATCTGAAGGGGGCCTACAGGAAGGCTGGGGAGGGGCTTCTCAGGATGTTGGGCAGTGATAGGACTAGGGGGAATGGAATGAAGCTGGAAATGGGGAGATTCAGGCTAGATGTGAGGAAGAAGTTCTTCACCATGAGAGTGGTGAAGCCATGGAATGGGTTATCCAGGGAGGTGGTTGAGGCCCCGTCCCTGGAGGTGTTTAAGAGCAGGCTGGACGAGGCTCTGGCCAGCGTGATCTAGTGTAGGGTGTCCCTGCCCATGGCAGGGGTTGGAACTAGATGATCCTTGTGGTCCCTTCCAACCCTGACTGATTCTATGATTCTAACCTGGATAACTGAAAGTCACTGCTCTGTCTTGCAGTGATTTCCATGAGATAACTCTGAACTTCCATAAAAAGGTTACACAAGTTTACATTTACAGCTATTCAGATAGAACACACTCCTCAACCACTACTAGATAACCAAAGGGAAGGTAGCAGAAGTACAGCTGAGGAGCAGGAAAACTAACATCTTTTACCAGCATTGAGAAAGCTCTGGAAACACCACCCCCCCCAGCCCCCTAGAAACAGAACACTGGAAACAAAACAATGAAAAAGCATTGTGATCCAAATTATCACACCAGTCAAATCTGAGCCACATTTACTGGGTGTTTGTCCTCTCTGCTGATACGAAGCCATGGGGGAAAATAATATTCAGCTGTCAATGGTATGAAAAATCTGGGAAGAGAGCCCCTGAAAAGAGCTCCACCTATACTCCTATTAAACAACGGTCATGAGCAAACAGACCTGGCCTTGGTTGCTATATGATGCATCTTGTTCACCAAATGGTGAGAAGAGAAAAGAGAAAACATTGCTTTGAGATCATTATTTCCAGGCTGTTTCAGCTGTCAAAACACTGTGCAATGGCCCTGCAACCTGGGAAAGGGGCTTGAGGGTTCAGATCCAAGGTCTGGGTTCCTTAATCATGCAGAGCTGGAGGGGTACGCCACCTCCTGTGCCTCCTTCTTTAGAAGGGACTGCACATACTGAAGCACTAGACCTGAAAATGGCTGCTCAGTGAGATGCCTAAACTCCTGCCCCTGAGTGCTACTGCTGGAACATTTCTGAAGGTCTCTGAAGGAAAAAAAAAAAGAAACTGCAAAAGATACTTAAGCAACACAAAATTTTCTACAAATCCACCAAGTTATTTTTAGTCTCTCCTTTAGGATAATAGCACAGACAGCTTCAGAGCCCCACTCTCCATCTCTCCTGGGACCAGAACCTGCAACAGGGGCAAGTTAAGGGCACATAAAAGTTTTGTAAGTCAGAAGCTAATGGAACTTGGGCTCTGATGGATGGGATTTCACGGCTAATTACAGCTGGCAGTTTCATGCAGATGTGATGCTTCTGTTATCTGCATGGACTTACAGGCATGGAGGAAAAGGGGAATCAGTAGGAAGGGAAAGATTTAGTTAAGTGTGACTAAAGCAAATAGGACATTTATACTGAACTTTTTAAGGCTTATCTGTGAAGTGCCCTGTGGACAGGACTGGTTTTCAGTTGCCAGACAGGCACAGGTGAGAGGAGATCCACAGCCTTTTCAGTCTTGCAGCTGATATTGCCCCTGGATCACCTCCTTGCCCTGGATAAGAGTTTTGCCATCCTCCTTTAGAGCTAAAGGACATGGGGTGATAGGTTTAATGAAAAAAAGAGAGGGGAGATTCAGACTAGGTAAAAGTAAGAAAGTTTCTACAATGAGGGTGGTGAAACACTGACAAACATCAACCAGAGGGATAGTAGAAGCCTCATGCCTGGAAGCATTCAAGGTCAGGTTGGACAAGGCTGAGCAACATGCTCTAGCTGAAGATGTCCCTGCTCATTGCAGGGGACTTGGACTAAATGACTCAAAGATCCCTTTCAATACAAACTATTCTACAATTCTAAACACCAAGATGGCCAACAAACAAGGTAGTATTCAGCAGCTACCTTGCTCCATGCCAGGCCCAAAGCACCTCTGCTTTTCCCATTTGCCTACACTGCTCGAACAAGGTGGATACTCTAGTGGTCACCTCTGCCTTTCCCATACTGCGTGACTAACTGAATGTACACAAAATGCATGTGCAAAACTGTGATAATGAGCACAGGGCAAACAAAGCAGCTGCCTCAGACCTAAAACACATCACAGCAAACACTTGCCAGACTTTAAAAATAAAAAAGTGACTTTCTCCAAGCATCAAACCAGAAGTCATTTAGGGAGAGGAGACATACTGCACTTTCCTTCATTGGCCTCCACAGGCTGATCACTCTTCCAGGACTCTCATACAAAGGGTAGTAGTCAATAACTCAATGTCCAGATGGAGATGGGTGACAAGTGGTATCTCTCAAGGGTCTGTACTGGGACCAATGCTGTTCAATATCTTCATCACTGATATAAACAGTGAGACAGAGTGCACCCTCAGCAAATCTGCAGATGATACCAAGCTGAATGGTGCAGCTGATATATCTGAAGGACAGGAGGCCATGCAGAGGGACCTGGAAAGACTGGAGAGGTGGGCTGAGAAATAATCATGCTCTCTACTGAAAACAGTCATGGACTGGAATCAATAACTCTTTACGATACCTACACCAAAGAAGCCAATCCATTCTTTGAGAGATCTTCAAAGACTTTATCTCTTACTACACTACATGTAACTACTTTGAAAGAAGGAAACCGAAGAGTGAGCTCCTTGAGCCGACACCTGGGCAGCAAGCAGTGTTTACAGACTCCTCCTGACTTCAGTTCTTGAAGAACCAGAGCAGCCATACCAGGTTTTTGTATGGTGTGAAGAACAGTTCTCCCCACTGGAATGCAGGCCTGAAATAAAAATCTGAAGACACAAATGAAGACCTTGCATCCTTAGGGAGCAAGAAGGATACCTGGAAGGTTTTCAGTCCCTAGGACCTACATAACTATCTCCATGGCCCACCTCAGACAGTTTTCTACCAAAGATAATCAAACTTCAGAAATTTTCCAGTATAGATGGATCTAGGCAATGTGGGCCCAGAGAGGAAAGCAAGGAGAAGAAAAGATCAGGTAGCAGCAAAAATGGACCTTCCCACCACAAGGGAAAGAGTAAAACTAAGCTGTCCCATATGGATGCTGAGCTCTTCTCTCTCTTATGAAGGCTCTGGACACAGGACCACCTCATCTGTCAGTGTTTCTCTTCTCTTCCAGGCAATGCCCCAACAAATCCATCCATTAAAAGCAGCTATTTTGGGCTGTTTCACCTTGGATTCACAAATGCCTCACTAGCCATACTTCAGGATGTCACCCTGAAATAGAAACCAGCTATATGACCAAGCTATCTGCATTTGCCTGCTGGTCACTGAACCAGAGTCACAGCAGTGGGCCTGAAAATGTCCTTCAAGCATCATTCAGCATATTACTTATCTCTGCACTCAGACCTGCACAGCATTCAAAGCAAGGCAGCCTCCAAATGGTATCTGCATTCCCTGGCTGAAGTAAGAGCTTCTACTTCTTTGCATGCCCTAGTTTCTGGTCATAATTCAACGGTGCATTAAGATGAAGGCAGCTCCAACTACCTGCATGCATTTAGAGACACAGAGTATTTCTCCAGAGGGTTCTTTTAAAAGCACTTGGGGTTGAATCCAGGTATTAAAATATCTCCACTACTGCATTACAAAGAGTAGAATTAAAAAAAAAAAAAAAAAAAGAGAAAGTTGTGAAGAGCAACAGAAAAACTTGATGGCCAAGCTGAAGATCTCCCTGTTCATTGCAGGGCTGTTGGAATAGATGATCTTTAAAAGGTACTAGAAGGATTTGTTTTCAAGCGACAAGTGCATAGCAAAATCTGGTTGGAATTATCAGAGCAGCTTAAAAGGCTGATACCAGTGTGGAGTACATCATCCCATATGACAGTATCCTGCAAAGTAATTCAGATGGGAGAAAACATGAGGAAGGTTCAGGCAACCTGCTGGTAACTGCTCCCGCACAAAGTCGTGCGGGTGTGGGGCTGGGTTTGTGGACTCCTCTAGATTACTATCAAGGTGCTTGAGAGAGGAAATATGGCTTCAAATAGTGAGAAGCAAGGAACGAAAGGAGAAAGTGGGGAGGGGGAAAAGCAAGAGACAAGAAGTTCATTTAGGCCAAAGAAACCAAGATGTCAAGAACAACATTAATCAAGCCACCAAGGGTTGAGACAAAATTCTTTAATTGTCTCTACACCAATGAGAGAAGCCTGGTTAATAAACAAGAGAAATGGGAATTGCTCATTTACAGAGCATAAATTTGACCTAGTTGGTATCACTGAAACCTTTGGGGAGGAATTAGCATGATTGGAGCATATGAAAATCAGTGCCCATAAGCTGTTTGGGAAGAGGAGGGGTGCTCTGTGATGACATTATCTGAACAAATCGTGGGTGGTTGGAGGGACGTTATCTGCAGCTCACACTCCACCAGCGCGCAGGGAGAGCATGGGCTGCTCATGAACTCATGGGCAGGTCATTAAGCTCCTTCTCTGCAGAATGCAAAGTAAAGTCTTACAAGGAGAGCAGTCTGAGTGATTCATCCTGACATTTCCAAAACCTCCCCAGCACTGTAAGTCCTATCAAAAAATTTTTCAGAACTTACCAAAAGTATCTCTAAAGCTGCTCCCCCCCTGCGGAGCTGTGCTCACATACAGCTTTGTCTGAGCAGAGAAATGTGGAAAGACAGCAGAGCTGAAAGTCATCCTTCGCTTCAGTGAGAGCAATCACACTAATCTTTTAATGCACAGACAAAGCAAATGCCAAACCAATGAAATACCAGTTTACGTGTTCAAAGGGAAGTTTTCAGACTGAACATAATCAAGGGTTGGGGGGGGGGGGGGGAAGTTGCAAGAAGTTAACAAAAGGCTAAGTGAGAATATTTTTCTTCAAAAATTAAGAACAAAAAAAAAAAGCAAGCAAGCAAGCAAAAAGTGCTAGATGACCACAAATAGCATAATTCCAGGCACACTGCTGTTTTGAAAAGGCTGGGGGTGAAAATGTGAGAAATGTAATCTTCGTGAAGGGAAGGAAAAGTAAGGAAGGATTTGATGCAAATCAGTTAGTTAATTCCTAGTTTATATTCATTGGGAAGGGAGGGGAACTCAAATAATTCAATGTCCAGATGACGTCACAAGAGCTTAAGGAATCCTTGCAGTAGTGATGCTATTTCTGGTATGCCAGAGATTAATTACTACTTCTGCCTTTAAGAGCAGATGTACAGACCTTGCCTTCTACCTTGCCTTGTGGGTGGCATCCCCAAGAGCAGCCAGTGTGTTATGTTTCTTTAGCACCTTCCAAAGAACAGTCCTAGGTTTTTTTATTTCCTTTGGGGTCATTTTTTTCAAACAACATGCAATACCTTGGTACAAACCAAACTCACCTTCAGCACCACTCCCTTACAGTTCAAAATGTGGTACACAAAAATACCCCCAGTTCTTGCACCCCGTGAAGCCATTTCAACAAAGACCAGAGAGAATCCCTCCTCAGTAACAGTAACCCCTCCTCAGGCTTTTAGTAATCCTTTGTGTCCAAATTCCCAATAGTTCCTTGATATCTCCATCAGAAATTCCTACAGGTCACGAGCTCCCAGTTAAGAGTCTCTGAATTTCTTTGGATTCTTTTCTGCCCAGCCTGTTTCATTGATAAAAAACAGCTGGTGGGGTCTCTCAACAATCTTTTTAGTTTTCATTGCAGCTTAGCAATCAGCAAGACATCTCTTCCCCTCCACTGTCACAGAAAGGTCAACAGGCAAGTTGCCCCACCTCCACAAGCTCCCAAAACTCTTGCAGCTCTTCAGCGCTCTCCTACCTGCTGATAGAAATCTCCCTCTGCTTCCTCCATGACTTATTAAGAAACTGCTAGTGATGAACTTCGCTCCCATGGCTGAATTATCTAGAGATCTAAAGAAGGTCTGCCTAATATCTCTCATGCTTGGAGCATACCCAAACTTGGTTACATTCAGTGTAGGAAGCATTCAAGTAATGCTGAAAATCTTTCCATTCCAAGCAGTAATGTTAAGTGGAAACTACTAATATATAAAAATTTTTATATATATATATAAAGTTTAGAATCTTTCAAAGAATAATCCTCTGGGCTGTTCAGACAGGCTCTGAAACAGCTCAGCTGTTTCCAGTTCACTGTTTTAGAGGCTGGGACTGCATAGGTTTTAATATTTTTACTTTTTTAATTTATTTATAAGTTTGGTGTTGCTCTGAGTACCAAAGGCTTGGTAATCATAACAGAGTCAGGTGCCACCATTTCAGTTACTATTATGTTCCAATACTAATACAAACACATAGAACAAACTTAAACTGCTTTGACTTTAGCAGGTTTCAACGTTTAGTTGTCAAAAGGGATTCAGCATTTGGAGAGAATATGTCCAGGGAATCTTCCAGGATTAATCATAAGGTAGTTTTAGTCAATATAAACCAGGTTAAGTTTGCAGCTAAAGGAAACTATTGAAGACTAAACAGCAGAAATAATTTTAAAGAGATCAGACTGCTAGATAGAGTTATGTTCAAATGCAGCCAAATAAAGGCAGGCATACCTAGGAACACAGATTGTCACAAACTGTCCCAGCCAACATAACAGAAGCACAAGCAGGTGTAAACTGTCAACCAAAAATCAAGTTCTCTGTAAAACTCCTCAGCTAAAAAGTTTCCAGTCATTTCCTCAGGATAATGCATAAACCCAGGACAATGAGGAGACAGTCGTCTTTTTTTGTTATTTTTGAGCCATAACTGTCCCAGGAAAACCACACATAAGCCTGGCAAGGTTACTGCCAGTAATTATTGCAAGATCTGGAAAATATGCTGTAGAGTATCAATGCTAAAGGGCATTGCTGATCAGAGCACACGCTGACAGGAAGAGACAGAAACATTGTGCAGAGGTTTCTTTCCATACAAAGCAACAAAAGCCATCAGCTGCAAGCCTGGTGGAGATAAAGGCAAGACTCTAAGGACTATGTATTGATTACATCACAACAGAGATCAGAAAGCTCACACGGCAGCAAGTCATCTCTAAGCTACGCTTCACTTTCCAATGCCTGGCATCTATCGCGTGTTCTACCATAACCTCAAGACACAAGTTTGGCAACAGCCAGTCGGACCAAGCTGTCCAGGCAATGTACAGGAGATGCCGGTGCTGGAAAATGGTAATTGCAGATATTCCCAGAATGCAGGATGTGAACCGTAAAGAGAACTTGGAGTTGAACCCTGGGCTGGGCTGTACCACAACAGCTGATTCCTCTGTGTGCACCAAGCCTTCACTAGGCAGAAAATAATTTTACATTTCAGCTACCCTAATTTAGGAGGGGAAAAAAAACAAACAAACAACACACAAAAACCCCCAAGATTACTGAAGGAAGGTCTTACACATTGCAGAATACAGAATAACCAGGCTGGAAAAGACCTTCAAGATCATCAAGTCCAACTTATAACCCAATACTATCTAATCAACTAAACCATGGCACCAAGCACCCCATCCAGTCTCATCCTAAACACTTCCCGTGATGGAAACTCCACCACCTCCCTGGGCAGCCCATTCCAATGGCCAATCTCTCTGTGAAGAATTTTTTCCTAACATTGAGCCTAAACCTCCCCTCATGCAGCTTGAGACTGCGTCCTCTTGATCTGTCACAGGTTGCCTGGGAGAAGAGGCCATTCATCATGAACTACCTAGAGTGTAACCTGTCTGGCTTCAAATGTGTCTATACAGGAGCAAACTCTGCACAGTAAAGCATTTCCTACCAACCCAATTAAACTGCACAACTGCAAGGCACTTGCATTAGAGCAGCTGCCTCCTCTCCTGCTTTCCAGCTTTTCTTTAGGGACAGGGGAAGAGATCAGAGAAAAACCCCATCATGTTCACAGGACTTCAGCATATCATTTGCAGTGCCATCTTTTTAGCTATTCAACTAATTTCATTGTGACTCTGGTTTGCTCCCTCTGAGGTTCAAGCCCAGCTCAAGAAAGATAAGTCCATGCTGTAGTTAAATAATCCCATAGTGAGCAGAAATCTTTTGATGCTTATGTTCAAGCAGAAATATTTTTAGAAAAATGCTGGGTTTAGCTAAAAAACAGCTCACCCAATATAGTATCAGTCAACTGATCCACAGATAGTATCTTATCTCTAAGTAATGCTGATCTGCAGAGAGACTCCAACTTCAGAAAAGCAACTCTTTCCAGACAATTTGAAGCTGCAGACCTGAACATAAGCAGAACTGGCTGCAGAAATGAAAGATGACTGCATCAGCTCAGAGCACCAACATTTTAAGAAGAAAGCAAAAGCCCTACATGTTTGAGGAAAAAATACTTTAAAGTAATCTAAGCCTCATAAATGCACCAAACTCATTCTTCAGCAAAGAAGCATGGGTTAAGGTTTTAGAGTGGTGTCTGAGTCGGGGTGTCCCAGAAGGCACAGCCTGTCTTGCAGGTGACTTAGAAGACCATTTGGCCACAGGTTCCCAAAAGAATCAATCCTGAAAAAGAACATTCCCATAAAAACCTAGCCCATCAATTGGTAGCTGGGCCACAAGCATCCCACATCTGTCAAGGAGTAATTGAAGACATGCTCTGAAGAAGCACCAGGAATTACAAAGCCCCACATGCCAGAGACCTTGCACAGCTGACATGAAGCATGCAATGGCTAGAACAAAATGTTCAACCGATAATCAGGATAAGCTCCACAGATTATTTGGGTTTATCTGCCATAGGTCTGGAGGACACTGGTTTCCTGTGCTCTTGTGGACGGTGCAGCAGGTGTATAGGGAGTATATCTTAAACCTAGCTCCATTTTAGGGATGCATTGACCTGCTCACTCTTTTTAACTTTGGAAAAGTACTGAAATTCTCCTGTCAAGGGCTTGGTGCCTCTGCACTCAGCACTGGTGAGGCTGCACCTCAAATAATGCATTCAGTTTTGGGCCCCTCACTACAAGAAGGTCATTGAGCTGCTGTAGCATGACCAGAGAAGGACAACAAAGCTGGTGAAGGCTCTAGACAACAAGTATTATGAGGAGTAGCTGAGGGAACTGGAGAAGAGTATGCTGAGAGCAGACCTCCTTGCTCTCTACAACTACCTGAAAGGAGGTTATAGTGAGGTGGGTGTCAGGCTCTTCTTCCTAATATCAGGTGATAAGATGAGAGGAAAAGGCCTCAAATTGTGGCAGGGGAGGTTTAGATTGGATATTGAGGAGAGAAAAAGAAAAAAAAAAAATCTTTACAGGAAGAGTGGTCCAGCATTGGAATAGGATACCCAGGGAGGTGGTGGAGTCACCATCCCTAGAGATGTTCAAGAAACATGTGGATGTGGCATTTTGGGATGTGATTTAATGGCCATGGTGGTAGTAGCTTCATGGCTGGACTTGATCCTAAACATCTTTTCTAACCAAAACAATTCTATGATTCTATATGAACACACAGCCTTCCACATATCATGAAGTGTCACTAAATCTTACTCATCCTAAAATACCCTGTCATCCATTGAAGCACTTCCAGCAGGCGTGACCATATTGCCCACACCACCCTAGGACAGAGTTTGTTACAAGCAAAAGAAGATTTATTTGCCCATCTCCCAAGAACAGCAGATGCTGGAGTCTACTGGAAATCACTCACAGCCTCTACACTCATGAGCAACTCTTAAAGCAGCCATGTACTGTCTTTCCCCAAGCATTACTTGGTGACAGGAGCTCAGCACCTTCCATTGTCCAAGGAATCACACCAGATTTCTTACCAATCTTCTAAACTGCAGCTTGGACATCCTCCTGACCTGAAATTCTTCATTGTAGAGTGAAGAAAAAAAGAGCAAAGAGAATACAGCAAAGACCTTTATTTTTACCTTAATTCTCTCTCTTTGTCCTGTTACTGCAGCTACACATTTGGTGCTTCACTGTTCAGCTCCAGAAAGATTACTTACTGTCACTTCACATCAAGACCCAGTGACATGAAGAAGGTCTATTACTTTAATGACTTGCTGAAAAAAAAAAAAAAAGAAGTTAATGCACATACCCTTACTACCCAACTGGTATTCTGCAAGCTGTCTATCAGCTTGTTAATTTCTTTCATTTGTATCTTAATGAGGTTCATTCATTCGAAGAAGAAACAGTGGTGTGGTGAAAGAGGGGTATAGAAAATGAAATGTGCAATTACCATAAATTTGTTACAATGCAAAAGAAATGGGATTTACCTAAACACCTTAAATTAAACCATTTTCTTTGCATGAGAACAAGGATGGTCACACATCGGCCACTGTGTCAGAGAGGAGAGATGACTTCTGGGTGAGGGCAGTACCTTCTCATTTGGCTTCAGAAGTTTTCCTTGCAATCACCTGTTGCTCTCAAATGCCACACTCGCATCCTCTGTGCTGCAAAAATGCCTTTCCTTGCAGGTTGAACTTCTCCCAGATGTGAAAGGTCACATTAGACAGAGGCCAGAGACCATGCTAGGCAAATTAAACAGTTGAGTCATGTGCTGTGCCTCCTTTCAGCAGAACAGTGACAGGACACCATCACCCCTAGGCAGAATGCTGTAGGGTAACAAGATGATATCACTATTTTAGAGCAAACAGTCACTGGTAGCTGACTTGTGGCGTGCAAATCCAAAAGCCCAAGGCAACTTATTCAGCACACAGAGCTTCAAGTACCCAATAATTAAAGTTGTCAGCAATACAACAGTAAGGTCTGCATCGTGAGCAGCAACAGCAGGGCAGCCAGGAGACAATGATAAACACATTTTTGTCATGACCTCTAATTCAGCATATCTGCTTACTAACAAAATGTACCACCAGTTATAAAACCACCACCAACCTTAATGAAAAAGAGCAGAAGGGGATGAGAGGGGTCAGGAAAACAAACATTCTCAAGACACAGGGTGACTTCAGGTGGTAGACAGAGAGACAACCTTACATGGATGCTGTTTGGCCAGACTGGCTGTTAAGGAAGCATTTAGAGTATTTTCTAATGCCAGTCTGCCAGACAAAATTATAACCGTGCAGCTACACAGCTGTGCACACTTCCAGCGTTCCCTGGGAAAAATGTGCCACAGTGCTTTGCAAAAAGGAAGGTCAGGGAAGAAGCAAGCACCCGTAGCAGGAGGAGCATTCACATGCTCACCCAAACTCAATTTTCATTTACACACAGGTTCAGATGAGAAGAGTGACCAGAACAGGGTTTTCTTTAACCATTACACACAGCAAGAAGTCTAATCTCATACCTCGAGGCAGGTTACAGATGTCCTGAACCTGAGGGGCATATCTAACATGACTTGGATGGAACACCTGTCAGGAAGGATTCTGCTGATGAGTGTGAGTTGCTTGCTCTAATTATCTCATCATGGTGACACCACGCAATGCAATCAGTTTCCAGCTAATTGTAAAATATCCCCAATGAATTTAATAACAACACAAAGGCTGTGTCAGCCACAGCATTTTCATTAAAGCCCTCAGGCAGTACAAGCCCACCCATCTTTGAACAGCTGGTGGGTGGTGAGGCAGGTCCTCAAGGAAGAAGCTTTGGCTGGAAAGGTCCCCAGTGGGAAGGGCAGAACCTTGCCCAAACCTGACAGGAGCTGCAGCACAGAGACAAGAATGCAAGAAGGAAGCTTCTCAGGCATGAACACCTCAGCATTTTGTTGGGGGTCTGACTGACTCCTCTCTCACTGCACTAACACTTACAAATCCTGCTCACAGACATTGCTGGTGGGCATTTAACTTCATCCTTGGTGGTGGCAGTTCCCCAAGACAAACAAGGGGCAGCAACTCAATAACAGCAGCAGCTTTTTTTGGAGGTCTTCCCAAAAAACGACAAAAGGGAATGAAACCTGAATTACTATGCCTGTTACCCTGCTTGTCCTGGGAACACTTTGCAGTCCCTACAGACAGATCCCTAAGCCTTGCAGGTTGCCATGAACATCACAGCTTCTCAGATCCTGACAAGTAAATACAGTCATTCTTATGCCTTTTGCCTGAAAGGGCACAAGGATGAGGTGAGTTTTTATTGCAGTCTTTATAGAGTAAGTTAAATTTATCAGCTGAGGAATTTGCATCTTTCCCCCTCCCAACACGGTTTTTGGCTGACTATTCAGTTCTCCATCAAGGCATCTTAAAAGCTCACTATTTCATTTTATATGTAATGCCTGTTCAAGTTTCCCCACTCAAATTCACTGCTCTCCATTCCCACAGCTACGGTGTTTTATGGGGCAATTTCTTTGAGACACAGCAGTGTACGAGAAACAGAAGTTTAGCAAGCACAGCAAGACATGAAGATTTAGAAAGAATGACAAAAACAAACCTTCTCAACAAGAAAGCTCCTTAGAGGAATGCAATTGATTTTTCCAGTCCTTTTACAAGTCTTTCAGACCAAGCATTTTAATTAATATTTATCCTACCTACTTAAATGCAATAATCTGTGCAATGTTTAAAGTGCAATGTTCAACAATTGATGCTGTTAATTCTACCCACCACAGCACCTCCCTGCTGCAGATGCAAAGCAAAGCACACAGCAGAGAACAGATCTATTTTTGCAGCCTTTCACATGTGCTGAAAAAGCAACAACAGCTGTAATAATGTGCTCAAGCAGATAAACATTACAGGAAAGCTTCCCACGTACAACACTGCCGCTTCAAAGCATCAACTTTTTGTCTTCCCCTGGCTTGCAAGAGGTGTTTGCTGTCAGCCCAACTCAACGATTATTTAAGTCAGTGCTCTGCAAAGCAAACATCTAATAAGGCGCTGAAAAGAACCCTGGGGGAAAAAAAAAATAAAAATCAGCTTCTGATGCTCCATAGCTGAAGAGAAGCTGTATCATCCCTGGAAATAAAGAGCTGTCATGAACCCTCAAATCAGCTGTCCTCAGAGAGCACTATCAGCTGTCTGGCCATGGTGTGCTCGCCGCGAGACAGAAAAAGAAGTTGTATTGCCACAGGAGAAGTTTCAGTGGAGGACCAGCTCATCTGTGATTTGTTAAAAGCCAGAAACATTGACCATGCTTTTACTGGCTCTGGTGCTAGGTCGAAACTGGGGACAGAGGCAGCTTTCTACATAAACTGAGCAGACCAGACATGGGGACAGAAGAGGCACAGGGACATAAGGCACTAGGCATTCAGGAAGACCAGATCCCTCCAGGACCTGTAAGAGCTGACAGGAGACACCAGAACTGCCATTTGTGGCAACAATTCTTACCCTGGACAGTGGCACCAAGAAAAAAAGTCAGCCTAGAACACCAGGGGTCAATTTGGGGTTAGAATCATAGATTAGAACCATCCCCTGGTGCAGCTGGAGACTGTGTCCTCTTGTTCTGGTGCTGGTTGCCTGGGAGAAGACACCAAACCCCTCCTGGCTACAGCCACCCTTCAGGTAGTTGTAGACAGCAATAAAGTCTCCCTTGAGCCTCCTCTTCTGGCTAACAACTGCAGCTCCTTCAGCCTCTCCTCATAGGGCTTGTGCTCAGCCTGGAGAAGGATCTGAGGAGACCTTATTCTGTACATAAAGGGAGAAAATCTTCACAGCAGGACTTCTTGCAACAGGGCAAGGAGCAAGGGTTTTAAACTACAAGAGGCAAGATTTGGACTAGATAGAAGGAAGAAATTTTTTATAACTGGGGTGGTGAAACACTAGCACAGGTTGTCCAGAGAGGTGGTAGATGCCCCATCCCTGGAAACATTCAAGGTCAGGTGGGACAGGACTTTGAACAACCTGATCTAATTGCAGAAGCCCCTGCTCACTGCAGGGAGGGGTGGACTACATGACCTTTAAAGGTCCCTTACAACCCAAACCATTCTATGATTGTTACAACCTTTAAATTTGACATGAAATGTGAATCCACCAGAAGTGGCCCCTCAGCCACTCCACTGAAATTCCTGGGGCAGCAGGAGGGAAACCAGAAAAAAGAAAAGGCCCTTTAAAGTAGCATCCCACAGAGCTACAGGCTCCCAGGCACAGGACCACTGCTCTGCTCCATGAGCTCCTACCTCCCTCATTACATACAGCAAGCTCCAAGGGACAGCAGGTTCCCTCTGTTCCTCCATAGCATTTCATAGAAAACTTGCTTTTTATTTCAGCCAGGTCAGCTAAATAGCTCCTGATGTTGATGGCAGAGAGCCATCTTCCCTGCTGTGAAGTAACATGGTTTCTGCCCGGTAAGGACCTGGGGAGGAAGGAGGGTTAAACTCCATTGCTGCACAGCTTTCAGTGTCACTTCTATTTCTGAAGCAAGCCCATCTTCAGGAAGACCCTGCCTGCCTCAAACTCAGCTACCCTACACCAAGATTGGTCATTGCTTGGGGCAGGGAGAGGAACCGACCCCCACAAACCTTCTTCAAGTTTCAAACTTAGAACAATATAGATATTGGAAGATTCTTTTAGTCTATAGAACAATACTGATAACTATCAGGGTGCTCTATTAAGATCATTATTTGTTGTCAGAAGATCTTCAGGCAGCATGCAGCCAGTTCTAAATATAGATCCATTTAAAGCTTTTCTACCAAAAAAAGAAAAGAAAGAGGGTAAAAAAACCCCACAAGGTAACTGAGAGTGGGGGATGGCAGAAGACAGAGCATGTCACTGCCAGTGTGGCCCTATTAAAATTATTTTTTAAAGCAAACCTTTGCACCTGAACATGTTGGGGAGAAGATTTTCAGTGGGGAGTTACATCTCTGATGCTCTGCTTCAAACACCATCAAGGATTGAAGTAGGCTTATAGGAAAGCTGGAGAGGCACTACTTATAAAGGCATATGAACAAGGGGCATTGGTTTTAAACCAGAGCAAGGTACATTTATATTGGACATTAGGAAGAAGTTCCTTACTGTGAGGGTGGTGAGACACTGGAATGGGTTGCCCAGAGAAGTTGTAGACATGTCATCCCTGGAAGCATTTAAGACCAGGCTAGATAAGGCTTTGAGCAACCTGGTTTAGTGGGACCTAGACTAGGATGCCCCGTGAAGGGGTTTGGAACTAGATGATCTTTAATGTCCTTTCTAACTAAAGCCATTCTATGATTCTGTGATTCCTCCCCCTGTTCTGGGAGACACCTGTGAAATCTCTCCCCAGAAGAGACCCTGTTTTGTAAGGTGCTTTGCAGATAACAAGCACATGAGAGCTTGTGACTTACAGCTTAACCATTTTCCTGTCTGTCAGCACTCCCTACCAAGAACTCTTCACCACAGCAGTTTCCAAGGGCTGGGTGCCTCCCTGTTGCAAATGAAGCCAGCAGAAACATAGATCTGGTGAACTGCCCTTGTAAGCAGCTGTAGAGAAAGCAAAGCAGACTGCTAGCAGGCCACAAAAATGATCAGAAGGTTGTAACACCTCTTCTGTGAGGACAGGCTGAGAGAGTTGGAATTGTTGTCCTAGTTTGAGCCAGAACACATGTAATTCTGTTTCGTACTTTAACTTTTCAGCTCAGTCTTTTCTAAGTGATGGCACTTGCTGAAGTTGATGCCACATTTTTTCAGACAGTGTCTGCTCTAGAAGTGCTAACATGATATTTGCAGTTACTACCAAGGATTGGTGTGCAGAAAGACTCTTGCTTACTCTTCCTCCTTTGTAGGCCAAGATCACTGCTAATCTTATCTGTGATGTTAAGGGTGCAGAAAGTAAGAGGTGGCACCCGCAGGGAGGAGCGGACAGGACCTTAAACTGACCAAAGGAATATTGCTTACTACACACACACCAAAAAAAAGAATGAAAAAAAGAGGAATTGGGATGTTCAGAGTGACAGCATCCCCCTCCCCAGTAACTATTGTGTGATGGAGCCCTGCTTTCCAGAGATGGATGAAAAACTGCCTGCCAACGGGATGTAGTGAGCAAATTCCTTGTTTTGCTCTGCTTGTGTGCATGGCTTTTGCTTTCCCTCTTAAAGTGTCTTTATCTCCCCTATGAGTTCTCTCACTTCTTGCCATCATGTTCTCTCCCCATCCCACTCTAGGAGACTGAGCAAGTGGTTGTGTAGGGCTCATTTGCTGAGTGGAATGAAATCACAACAGTGGTTCAGCTTGGAGGCTCCAAGGGGACCGTATTGTGGCCTTTCGCTACAGAAAGGGGCTCTGTAAGATAGAGAACAGTCTTTTAGGCAGGGCCTGTTGTGACAGGAGAGGGGGGAGATGATTAAACTGAAAAAGGGGAAATTAAAAAAAAAAAACACACCACCACAACCACCTTTTCCTTGATTTTAGTCTATGAGGGTGGTGAAATGCTGGCACAGGTTGCCTAGAGAGGCAGGAGAAGCCCCATCCCTGGAAACACTGAAAGTCACATTGGATAGGACTCTGAGCAACTTCCTCTATTTGAAAAGATCCCTGCTTACTGCAGGGGCATGGACTAGATGACTTTTTCTCCCAACCCAAAACATTCTGTGGTTTTCAGAAAGCCTTAGTCCCTGCTCTGAACTCATGTGCTTTTTCAGATGCATTGCATGGCCAAGGGTAGTGCTCCACATACAACAAATGTGCAGAAAGATTGAAGAGGTACAATACAGAACAGCCCCTTCGGTCCACAGCAAATACCTTTCTCTATTTGGGTAGCTGCAAGAGCCACAGGGTTGGGTTTCCAGGTCCCTGCCCTCCTCTTTGAGACAAAGTCAACCTAGTAGTCCAGCATTAGAACAGCAATATTCAGTGCTGTTTACACTGCTGGAAAGCATCAAGCCTTCTGTGACATGCTGATGCTGAAGGACAAGCATCACATTTCAGACCAGGAGACTACCCATGGCTGACATGATGCAGACTCAGGGTACCCTCTATTTCCTTCTGAACCGCAGAGCCCTTCAGGTCAGAAGTGACTGCTCAGGGTGAGACCCAACACAGGCTGTGTTGACATGGGGACACTGCATCTGGGCTTGCAGAAGCAGCCTGTGTGGTCCCCAGCACCACCAGCAGCCACCGTCTGTCCCCACCCTTCTCATTTGAAGAGGCTGGTGTCCATGGATGTGGAATTCCCATCGGATTGCTTACGTGTAGCTAAAGGTGGCAGTGCCCGTGATTTGAAGGTTTACATCCCTTTCAAAACCCCAGCTCAATTCAGTATTCACTCAGGGGGATATTGTCATTTGTGCACATAATCCTCTTGAGAATCCTTGAGCCCTGGCTTGCCAGAGATTCTTAAAGCAATAAATCCCTGGGGCCAGTTATAAAATGCAGGAACACTTTTGATCATGTGGAAATGCCTGTATGCAATGGTGGTTTTTGTCTCTCTTCTCCTGGCAGAAAGGAAGATAAACACAGAATTCTCTTTCCCTTCTCTTTGCGTTGATGGTACTGTACTCTTTGTTCCCATTTACTAAACTGGAGGCAGAGAGATGACCTCTTCTTGTTAGAGTACCGAGAGCAAATCCTGCACTCCCCAGTTCTGCTACAGAGGAAGGTATGATCTACAGCGTTTACCTCTTGCATCATCCCAGATGAGAGCAAGCCTGGAGGGCAGCTCTCTATTTACAGGGTATAATCTCGTCAAGGCAACTACCCTGTTAATAGGCAAGTCCGAAGGCCAGAAGGGAAGGGTTTCTGTAGAGCCTATGCTTCCTTCCACAGACAGCATGAGGATGAACATCCTTTTGAGACCAGCCACTTAGCTCTGTAAGCCAATTAAACTAAATCAAATAAAAAGCTACTCTGATTCCAAAAGAGTGACTTTAATCATGTTTAGTTTCTCAAATTAATCCAGATTAATTTCCACTGCATACATAAGACAAAGTATTCTTGTGTCAACATATCGCCTCAGCTAGTAAAAAAAATATGTTTATTAACATGTTTATGGTAAAGCTTTTCCCTCCTCCCCCTCCCTTACATCTACATAACCATTTAACCCTTTACTGGGTGCTGGGAACTTGCAGACAGGCTGTAGGTAGACTCCAATTCTTTCCATACTAAGCATCCACTCAACTTAGAGATGTAAGGTCCTTCCTCTGCATGACCTTACCTGCTGTTTATTTTCAAATCATACAAAACAACCTGGTGTCCCAGCAGCCAGTTATCTCTTAAGCAACAGACAAGGGGCTGTGTTTTCCTTATAAAGACACACAACCCAAGATGAGCAGGCTTGCCTGCCTTCAGGTGTAAAGTTCACCGTGAGCTCTACCCCAAGTACAAATGCAAGAAACACACATCTGTTTGACCCAGCATCAAACAGAAGTTTAGCAGCAGATCAAGCCACCTCACACACATCTATGAGGCTGGCTGCAGGATAGGACAGACATACAACAGGATTAGAGATGCGATTCTTCCAAGAGGTACAAACAATTCTAATTTGGAAGATCCTTTTTAGTATATTTGCCCCCTCCTGATTCTTAGAAGTCTGTTTTGAGCCTTAATGAAAGCTTTAAAGCAGCACTGAATCATAATCAGCTTTGCACGTGCACAGGCAGCTGCTCATTGCCAGACTCTGGCTGCTTTGGGGAGCTGCTCAGAAATTTGTATACACCCTTTTCTGCAAAAGATAATTAAAGCAATCTTAAATGCCTTTTTTTATTATTATTTTGTAATGACTCCAGCAGTCAAAGAACACTCCCTCCACTGCAACCCATCTCCCACTCAAAAATAAGGACAGGAACTAAACCAGGAGCACAGACCAAAACAAGTAATGCAAAGCTTCACCCTGTTCCTTGTCTCCAGGAGAGTCCTAAGCAGCTGGATATCAGACACGGAGAAATGTTGTAGTGGTGTGTGCTGTCTGCAATCCCAGGAACTGTGTCTCCCCAGAGAGGATCAGCGTGAAATAAAAAAAAAAAAAAAAAGCAGCCGGTGCAGATCCTGGTTTTGGTTCTGGCCTGCCAGCAGCATCAGAGAAGAGGTGGCACAAAACTCCCAGGAGAACAATCAAAGCTGCCTAGCACAGGATGAAGCCCATTTCCTCTTAATGAGCTGCTCTATTCCCAAGAGCTCTTACACTTTATTCCTGCATTAGCGGCACTAACATAAAATCATCTCCTGGAGGAAAACAAGATTTTCCTAGAGTAAAGGCATGGCACAGGAGCTTTGGTAGGCCACCACACCTGCAACTGCACCCTCAAGGATCAGCTTGCCTCTATCTCCATCTTGTGCAAGCATCTTGCTCCTCCTCTCCTAGGACAACTGGGGCTATTTCTGCCTCAGCAGTGATTTACACCACCACTGAGATGGTGAAAATTCAGAGAGCAAGAATCAATTGATTACCAAGGGGCTTTGTCCAGCTCTCTAGTTGACACGGGTGCCTACACTTTCTTCAGCATGCAGCATGACTGCAGAGGTGTGAGACAGGATGCTCAGGACACTAGCTGTCTCATAGCAAGAACTCAAGTCTCCTGAAGTTTGCCCAGAGATGTTCTGGGATGCAGATGGAGAAGCACCCCTTGAGGAAGCTCCCAGCTCCTGCTTCCTAGCCTCATGCCTTGCTCCCTGCACTGAAGGGAAACATCAATTATCAGCTCTGTGAAATTATATAAAGAAGCTGTAATGAGAGAGGTTTTTCTCCTGCTTTCTTACAGACTAAAAATAAAGCAGTGATATGTTAAAGACTTCCACAAATCTTTTCTGGAAACTCAGGGGCAAAGAGGTACTCTCCTTGCACACCACTTCATCCCTAGACTGCCTTTTGTCCCATCAAAGCCCCGCTACCCCTCGCCCCAGGATTCCAAATGACAGCAGTGAGGGTTTTGCTTCTTTCAGTCCAGGCAGCCTGAATTTTGTGCTGCCAGTTCACAGACAGCAGTGTGCTGGTACAGAGGCTGCAATGTTGCGTGTGAAATGGCTGGTGTGCAGCAGTGAAGGGCGGTATTTGGGACACAAAAATCACTCTAGAGCTTCACAAGGGATGAAAGCACTGAGGGAGTGACCCTCAAGCAGCCCCTAGGAGTAGAAGACTTGGGCAACAAGGCTGGTGAGAGGCTTGAGCACAAGCCCTATGAGGAGAGGCTGAGGAAGCTGGGATTGTTTAGCCTGGAGAAGAGGAGGCTCAGGGGTGACCTCATTGCTCTCTACAACTACCTGAAGGGTGGTTGTAGCCAGGAAGGGGTTGGTCTCTTCTCTCTAGCAACCAGCACCAGAACAAGGGGACACAGTCTCAGGCTGCACCAGGGGAGGTTTAGGGTGGAGGTGAGGAGAAAGTTCTTCACAGAAAGAGTCATTCGCCACTGGAATGGGCTGCCCGGGGAGGTGGTGGAGTCACCATCCCTGGAGGCGTTCAAGAGGGGACTGGATGTGGCACTTGGTGCCATGGTCTAGTCATGGGGTCTGTGGTGACAGGCTGGACTTGATGATCTTCGAGGTCTTTTCCAACCTCAGTGATACTGTGATACTTATGAGACCATGGGGACTTCATGTTAATCTAAACCTGTCAGCAATCACACTCTTATTCCATTTTTCAAAAGAAAAGGACTCCTCAAAGTCAGACAAAGATATTTGATTGCAAAGCAGATATTAGCTGAACTGAAGGACGGAAGCCAAGTCAGGGCTCTGAGCCCAAGAAGCCTTGCTACAACATATTGCAAAGTGAAGAGAAGCTGCTCTGACAGACAAACCAGAACAAAGATGATTTCTCCTTGCAGATGACAGCTATGAGAAAGTCTGGGCTGTAGTCCGCTGTTTTTCTGTCTCCATTCTCTAAGCACATCTCACCACTCACCATGCCAAAGCATTTCCAGTAACACTCTGGAGAGTCAGCATTCCTGGGTAACTGAGCATGTATGAGCATGGCTCCACAGGTTCAAAGGAGCTGCTGAGAACCATTTTTAATCCCTAGTCCCCTGGAAACAGCTGTCAACAAGACAGACATCTAGGGAACATCATTTACATTAGTCTGAGGTTAAGTGCTTGTACAGGCAAAGGGTGCTGCTGGCTATGCAGCTATTTCTCGGCAGGGCAGGAAAGAAAGGAGAGAAGTCTGGCTGGAGGCCTGGGCAGGACATGCAGCCCTGTCTACACCTAATCCAAGACAAGTCTGGTAGGGTTAAACTGATGAAAAATAGGACATTTGTATTTTGGGTTCCAGACATTAGGGTTTGAAAGAGACCACACAATGGTACCCAGCACCTATGTGCCCCACATCAGGATGCCTTCCACTTCAAAGATTCCTGGTAAGTAGTTCTCCTATAGGGTCATACAAAGCACTGCTTCATATTGGCAAAAACTCGCCAGGAACTCTTCCAGCACCATGCTCTCCTTCCCAATTTTCTTCAGCCAGGTTTTGAACTGGGTTTAGCAGTCTGATCTGTGTTTTTGAACTTCTGGATTCTCCTGCAGCCAAATCAAGCTTAGCTAAAGGCTCAATAGGCTCAGCTAGCTATAGATGCTGCAGCATGGATGACAGGACAGGATACTACCACCAGACTCACTCCATATGCAGGGACTGTCCACAACTACTCACAAACAGTTTGCCATTTCCCAGTCACTGAAATATGAATGATTATGCATTTCATGGAATCTGTCACAAAAACCTCAAAAATAACCAATTCACACCAAAATTTAAAGATGCCCCAGAAAAAACCCGAATAGTGTAAGAAGTTCCTTTAGGTCATGTTCAACACGACTGATGCTCGGTACCCAACTTGCTATATGAACCCATAAAGATTCCTACAACTACACCTCCCACACAGAAGTAAATATTCCCCACCATACAAGTGCATTTGATTCCACTTCAATTAATAAATCCTCTCTTGCCCATCTCTCAACAGGCCCAATCACAACCCACACTCCTGCCAAGCTTATCCAAAGGAAAAGTTTAAAGGAAGATCTTGACCAGATTTTTCTGCCAAAGAACTAAGACATCACCATAGTTTTGAACAGAAGTGTGTGCAGCAGGTCTTGCTCCTGAACTGTTTGCAAGCTAACATACTCAAGGCCATCATAAAAGTACTTACGAGACACACTGACCAGCTCTTTTTCACTGGTGCAATCTTAATTCATAGATCCATATAATAAAAAATATTATATAACATAATATATATTAAAAAAATATAAGTGTGTGTTGGAAGGGACCTTAAAGATTGTCTAGTTTCAGCCTCCCTGCCATGGGCAGGAAATCTTCCACTAGACCAGGATACTCAAGGCCTCATCTAACCTGGCCTTGAACACCTCCAGGGAGGGGGCATCCACAGCCTCCCTAGGCAACGTGTTCCAGTGTTTCACCACCCTCAGGCTAAGGAAGTTCTTCCTAATTTCCAATCTAAATCTGGCTTCTTCAAGCTTCAATCCATTCCTGCTCACCCTATCACTATAAGCCCTTGTCAAAAGTCCCTCCCCAGATCTCCTATAGCCCCCTTCAGGTACACGAAGGCTGCTCAAAGTCTCCCCAGAGCCTTCTCTTCAAGGAATCTACAGACAGAGCAGTATAAAAGGCAACTTGGTTTAAAGCAAAATGCTAATGAATTAGACACAGGTAAGCCGAAAAATTAAGTATACTCTTCACGCTGAACACAAGCATCAGAGGTTTGAGAAGCAGGTGGCAGCTCAAGTTCAAAGGTCCCTGCAAGACATTTGTGACTTGTGTGTAAATGACATTAGGCCCTGAGCTATGTCACAGAGACAGTACTGGTGACATTCAATTCATCCTTAGAGTAAAAGAATCTAATATCACACTTTAAACTCCCCAAAACATGAGACGACTGCATATTTCCTAATACTGGTACACAATAAAATTTATGAAATGGATAACAAAACCATCCATCTTCATTTATAAGTCATGGCTTTTGCCTTTTGTTAAATTTAATTGCTTCCCCTGTGGCTTTAAACCAAGGGCAGATTCTATTAAAAGTAATTACTCTGCTGTGCAGCTGGCATAGCAAAGTTGCTTGATAAAGGTTAATCTACTAAGTGATGGCAGCTACTAAATGAGGGTGATGATTTCCATTAATAACTTCATGGTAAGGATGATGCTAGAATTTACACATAGGTTGACATGATAGCCACAGCAACAGCTCCTGGGTATCTTGTTAGCTCCTCTATCCAGAGGTCATTGCCCCAGCTAACCAGTGCATCAGGATATAGAAGGTGTTGTTACCATGGGGTCTTGCTGCAAATGCCAAGGTACCTGCCGAGAACAGCCACGGACTGGCAGCTTGCTCATTGCCCATGAGGTTACCACACACACAAATCCCAAGGATGTGCAGTCTGCTGGGTTAAGGGATTAGTACCTTGCTGCTGGTCTAGTGTAGAAGCAGCATCCCTCACATGATGAGTACATTTGGTTTGGAGTTGCTGGTGGGGTTGGCTGGTTGTTTTTTGGGGGTAGGTAGAGAATGTTGGTGGTTGGTTTGTTTGTTTGTTCTTTCCTCCCCATATCAAATTTCTGATCAAAGTAAAGCAGGGTCAGGAAGCTTCTAATGACCAGGACAAAGCGCACGAGGAAAGGGGGAGTCAGTCCTTTTTAAAAAAAAATAAAAATAAAAAATTTCTCTCCCCTGTTTTTCCTTCCACTTCATCTCTTCTCCCTACAAAGCAGCAGCCCTGACACACGGCACATCCAAATGCTGCAGCATTCTGAACAGAAGGCTATTTGTGGTGCTCGAATAATGGGAGAAGGTCAAGCAAGACAAAAAACCCCCACACCAACAAAACAAACAAACCAACCCACACAAAAACAGCTCCCAAACCCCAACACACTAACAAACAAAAAACCCCGACAACCTGGGGGGTTTTTTCCCCCCTTTAACACCAACTTCTAGCAGTTTGGCAATCTGCTGGGGGATTTCGCCGCTTCTCCTAGCGGCATTCAACTCTGCAACAACACCACTACCTTTTATTCCAGGCTAACTACTTTTAGACACTAGCGTTAATCCCAGGGCATAAGTGTCTAATGTCCACTCAGAGCTTCAGAATAAGTCAGATATTTTCATATTTTTAATGATCAGATCCTGAGAACACTGAAAGTCATCTTGAAGGAAAGCTGTTGACATTTCATAGAAATCTAGCTTAGCTTTCTCAACTGCAGGGAAGTTTTACACTGGAAGTCACAAACTGCTCTGAAATCAGGAGGACAAGCACAAAGGTGAGAATTAGAAGCTTAACACAGTAGCTATTTTTAATATAATGCCGAGAGTAACATCCTGTAAGTGACACACACACGTTCCATGAATAAAGTAAAAATACAGACTTCTGCATATGCCTGCCCCTCTGAAGGGAGCTGCCATCTGCACGTTGAAAGGATTACTTTCCACGTGGGAGGCCAGAGAAAAGAAAAATAATCCCAGAAACCTGCTAGCTAATGCAGTCAAAAGGGCAGGTTGTCTCCTGTTTTGCATGCAGAGGTGGTTCATACAGAACGGCTCTTGCAGAGGGGTCTGGCAAAGGCAATTGCTGGTTTTCCAGCCTTATACCATTCCCTACCCATTGTAAGGCAAGGAGCCAAATGAGAGTAAAGCTTTCCCTCCCTCCAACCCACGCAGCCATCATCAGAATCTTGCCCCTTCACACACCCCAGTGACTTCTTGATAGAGTCCTCATGCACTGTGCAACTCAGTAAGGGAGAGGACAGTGCACCTCCAGCTTCAGTTTAACCACACTCCAAGGTACAGTTTCCTGCTGTTGGCCAAGCACATACCAAATCCTTGTAGAAGCGGCCATAAACCTGCAGAAACTGCTCGGAAAAGCATTGAGCCCTACTAAACAGGAGGCAGAGCCTCTCAATAGAATTTGCACTCTCCAACAGTCACTCCAAGGAACTTACAGACCTAGAAGTGCCTAAACCAGAAGCAGTTTTAGTCAGTGGCAGGAAGGCGCAAAAGAGTTCAGGTATAGGTTCCCTTGCACATCCCATGAGCAGAAGGTATATTTAAACTAGCAAGCATTCATCTCTTCTCGAGACAGTATTTTAAAATTAGATACCTTCAATGCAATGGTCAGGGCTGTAGAGTCCAAAAGTTCCAGCTGAAATCCCTTCATTCCACACAAAGGGACAACTGCTAGATCTCTCCACTGCTTCAATATTTACTTTTCAACTCAGAACTATCTTTCTGTAAGCAAGAAACACCTTTGCATCTCTGTTTTAACACAAACTACATTTTTTTCACCCTGTTAACCACTGTTATGTAAAGCTTCAGCTACCATAGCCTGGCTAAATACCTGTCACAGGTAGTTCCTAGATGGCAAGTCCAACCTCTATTTTTCCTTCCATTAATAAATGGCTACCACAAGTGTCTCACTAACTGGCCCAGCTCCTGCAGCATGACAAAGTCCAGCCAAAGAAGCAGCTGTGGATGCAGCACCGAACATCACTCTGAGCTTCCTCATTCACCTTTTGGACTTCATGAAGCCCTTGTGTCCATCGAGGTTTCCTTAGTCCTTGGTTTCTCTGCAGGAGGAAACCTGTGTGCCTTGCCATTGTGACTAAAACAAGGGACCAGCTCTAACTTGTACTCTGAGGGTTGTAGTTATTGGTCCAAAGTAACATACATCTCCTTCAGTCAGATGCAAACAACACGTGATTACAACTATTTATAAATAAAATTCTAGTGAAAAGTCATGGGAGACTCAAATATTCCTGAGAGTAGAAAGAGGAAAGCAGTTATTTATTCCCACAGTTACACCAAGCAAGGTGTTACATTGCTGCCAGCTTAGCTACACATTCAAAAATAAATCTGTTTTCTTAGTGGTGCTGAGAGAGTGCAAGTCACCAGGGAAAGCAAAATCAGAATGGAAAGTTGGCAAGGAAGAGCTATTTATTCAGCCTATGGATGCCAGAAGGGTCTACTCTGATTAAAGGCTGCACTACTGCCCATGATCCAGCTCTGAAACATAAGCAGCCTTGTCTGCAACTATCAGGGGCACTGGAAAAAGTGCAGGCTCCTCACCGTAGGTCAGGTGGAGGAGTCATGCAGTGACAACTTACTTTTAGCACACACAGGAAACCCAGGTGCAAACCTCCACCTGTGCAATTCGCAGGAGTGGTTGAGGGAACTGAGGTTGTTTAGCCTGGAGAAGAGAGGCTTAGATGAAACTTTAGGGCTTTATAACCTCCCTTCAGGTAGGTTGTAGAATGAGGGTCAGGTCAGTCTCTTCTCCCAAGTAGTAGGCAGTACCAGAAGAGCAGAGCCTCAGGTTCTGCCAGAGAAAGTGTAGATTGGACATTAGGAAAAAAATTATCCACCAAAAAGTTTGTCAAGTACTGGAACAGGCTGTCCAGGAAGTGGTGGAGCTGCCATCCTTGGAGGGATCTAAAACATGTGTAGACGTGGTGCTGAGGGACATGGTTTAGTGGTGACACTGTGGTATTGGGTTGAGGACTGGATCTTAAAGGTCTTTTTCAACCTAAGTGATTTTATGGCTCTAAGGCAGAGCAGCACTTGCTAACAGCCTCAAAAGGCAAGGGCTGTGTCTGGGCTCCCAATGTGTTGTTCCCTTGTGTAATTACAGAGCAAACAAGCAGCAGTTTCACTGGAACCCTCTCTAGTTTAATCGAACCTTCAGTGGTTAAATGAAGTGGTGTCAGCCATCCGGCCACACTGCTGCTGCCGTCGTGTTGCCGCTCCTGGGGAAGCAATGCAGATGCAAATAATCACTCAGGGACACCAGAAGAGGGCGTTTCTAGATGGAAAGAATCAGGCTGCATTGCACAACTGAAACAATTCCCAGTGCAGAGATTAACACAAAGTAGAACAATCAAGATGAGAAGAGACATTAAGATAGTGCTTTAGTCTGTCATCAAGAGTCAGGATAAGAATACATCTCACTTCTCTGCCCAAGATTTGCTTTTGTCTTGGGGTTGTTTGAGGGAGTGGTGTGTTGACTGGTTTAATCTTCCTTTTTCTTAGCATTACTGCTAAGAAAATTAGAACCTGCAAATACCAAACTGAGGAGAAAAATCTGAGCCATGAGAGACAGGAGGAAAGCAGAAACTTAATTGTTCCTGGCAAATGCAAAGAGCCAGAGAAAAGGCACAGGGCAGTCTACACCATGCATTTCAGGTCACTGTAGCACCATGCAGGAAATGAATATGTGAGCAATGGAGCAGAAGCGTCTCTTTTCTGCAAGGCAGTAGCAGCCTTATAAAGGAAAAATCAATGCAATTTTCTCAAGCTCTGCTGCACATTTGAGTCAAAAGGCAAATCTCAGAACAACAGGGGAGAAAGAGGAGATCAATCAACCCATTGCTAGCAATTTCTGCAACATCAGTGAAAGATTCCCAGAGAATGGTGGTTGTGCTTCATTCTCCAATTCTGCCCAGCTGAAAACCAAGAGTTTGAAAAAATGCACATTGAGACGAGGCTGAAAGTAGTCACAGAAGTAGGTGGAGTTGATCAGAACCAAGAACAACATTGTCATACTCTCATGCATTGCTCATGCAAACTGGAAGGGCTTTGGAAAGCAGATGCATATTCGGAGACGCCAGCTCAGCTGTACAGCTACCAAATATTTGATTGGTATGTGGCAGAAATGCAAGGTGCAGCACAAGGTTCTAAATATGGTTCCGTAAGAAAGCTGCCATAAACAAGCTTCAGCCTAGGACCATGTGCCCTTCCACAATTTTGTGGTAGAAACATGTAAATTGCATTGCAACTCACACTGATGTAGTTCTGCCCAAACCACACCACCTTGGTTTTCTTCTCACAGTAATGAATATGTCAAAGAATTGGTGTGTGTTGGATCTTACCCCAGCTTCATGGGTCCAGGAGTTCACGCTCTCACCTTGGCACATTCCAGACATCATTTTTCCAAGAGAATTACTTAATGTTTTAAACATGATTCTCCTTTCCACTTTTCTTTACACTTGTCCTCTAGAGGTAGAAGAGTTATGGGAACTATTCTTAGTGGCTCAAACCTGAAAATACCTCCAAATGTTAACTGGTCCATGATATTAAGACCTTTAACATGAAAGGTTAAAAAAAAACAGCTAAAACTGAATATTTTGTTTCTTATTTTTACAGCCTATTTATCTTTAAAGCTCTTTGAAGGGCTATAAATGAAGAGCAATCACTAGTATACTAAGTGGAATGTGATTTCTTTGTACCATTTACCATGCCCCACATAGTTCGTCCCACTGTTCCCTAGTGCACACAGGCTTGGTAAATTGCTGTGCCTCCAGTGTCGGTGGGGAAGGGAAGGCATGGGCTATGATGAAAAATAAACAAATGAAAACATGAAAACTTCCCTACACACTGTTCCTAGTGAGGAGGAAATGACCTTATTCCAGCACTATGGAGGCATCTGCTGCTGCCCTCTGGCTCCACTGGAGATCATAGAATGGTTTGGGTTGGAAGGGGTTTTTAAAAGTCACCTTGTCCAACTTCCCCCTACAGTAAGAAGGGACATCTTCAACTAGGTCAGTTTGTTCAGAGCCCTGTCCAAGATGAAGTAGGGACAGACTTCAGTGCGAGAGTAGACCCCAAAACAGGCAGTGCCAAGCAGATGGTCTCCACATGAGCTTTAACGTGCTTTTTTTATAGCTACACTGTTACAGACCTGTTAACCTCTCTGTTTCTACAGCCAGAAAAAGTTACCTTAAAAAGACAAGGCATATTCCCAGGCTAACAAGGTCGGGCTGGAGACTTCAGCTGCTACACACAGGTTTGCAGGGACTGCATCTCCAGAAAAGCCCTTGAGATGCACAAGCAGCAGATGCAAGGTCATGCAGAAACACGTGCATTGCAGCAACCAGTGCAGATACACCTCCATTTTTTCACATGCCCACAGCCTTCAAGGACTGACAAGAAGCCAATGGCAGGCATCAGGAAAGGAGAAAGAGCTTCAGAGGGGAAGCAAGTGCAAATACCTAAACCAAGCTACATTATTTCACATAAATAGGTCCATTTGCTGACACAGGAATCCAGTTAAATAAACTCCCTGAAGAAAAATGTAAGACTAGTTGTAACCCAGTATTTCAGTCTCTCAAAAGAGCCTGAAGGCTGGATGTCACCAAGGAAGCATCAGCAAAAGATAACATTTCACCAGCATCTACATGCTGTTGAATACAACCCAACCATCCCTTGTATCTTCAACTAAACCCAGTTGTGTCTCATCAGTCTCTGTAAAAGATGAAAATGAGAAAGAATATATCCAACATCACGGTAACCTGCAAAGTGAGATGCTCATGAACACGAAGGCAAAATTTAGAGCTAATGCAAAAGCAGAAGCTCCAATTCTTGGTAGTTTTAATTGGTTTCAGTCCCAAAAGAAATACTTCCGTAAGCGTGAACTGAACCTGGCAGCCACACAGGGATAGAAAATAGGCACACAGCAATTCTAGAGAGAGATCTTTAAACCACAAGACTAAGCCTTGGACACTTGAATTAGTTTCTGTGGAAAAGTAATAATGAAGTTTTATGGCTCCTTTACAGTCACAATAGTGCTGGTTAATCTAAGCAACCTTCAGTGGAAAAAAAGCCAAACATACATAAAATAAACCTCTTTTGGTCTCCTTTTTAAAGGAAAGAGCTTTCTACTTTAAAAGTGAGGCAGGGAGATAAAGAGAAACTGGGGGAAAAAATGCCAGCTTTCCCCTATCCCTTCCCTCTCCCCCTGCCCCCTTTTTTCTTCTCCTCCTTATAAGTCAAAGAGGTTTTTCTCCCTTGAGGCACTAGAAATTAGAGATAATCATAAAAAAACTGAATGAAGCAAAAGTTTTGTGGAGGTTCACATCTGGATTTGACCTAGATACAGTTAACTTTCTTGTGATTAATTTGCACATTCAATTTTATACTAGAGTATTCCTATTGTAGCTCTGAAACAAATTGAACAGTGTCATATTGCTCTCTCATCCCCCTTGATAGATCACTAAATATCTGTATATTTTAATTATTACAAACAGACCATGATTCGTTATTTTGCTTTGAATCCTGCTATGAAGCTGGGGTTTCTTTCACACCCTTCATACTGCATTAGACTATAAAGGGAGTGGGATACCCAAAGAATATTAAACCCTTTGCCAACATACAAAAATCTGTGGGAGGCACCAGGTGCTGTAGTCCCACGCTGCATGCTCCATTCCACCCAAAAGACTATTTAAAGCTCTTAAAGCTAAAAAAAGCAGGTGAAGAGGGTTGGTTGGTTTGGGGTTTTGCTTTAAAAAGCAAGTGAATAGGGATATTTCTTCTAAGAGCTTCAGACCTATGGGTTTTTCTTGTCCCAAACAAGATAACCAAATCTTAAAAAAAAAAAAAAAAAACCCAACAACAAACTTCCAAAAGCTTGTCAAGCCCCAAATCAGCATTAGTTTTCCAATTCTGCTCTCATCCAGAGCTGGGTTTCTTATTTTCAACTGGCAGCTTCTAATCCATTCCTACCTTCCTATGCCACCTCAGACATCTCCCAACTATGAGAATGAAGTTCCTTGGGGCAGGTCTATGTCCTGGCCTGCCCCTACTACAAATCACTGGTAGAATAGAATAGAATTAACCAGGTTGGAAAAGACCTTTGAGATCATTGAGTCCAACCTATCATCCAACACTATGTAATCAACTGAACCAGTAAATGGAAGTTCACAGCATTTAAGTGACTGGGTACATTTTCATGACATAGGTTGGTATATGTATCCATAAGGGACATGACTCAGCACCTGAACTTATTTGGCTCCAAATGCAGCTATGCAGAATTGCATAACCAGCTTTCCTCCTCGGCAGCAGGCCAAAGATAAACATTTGCAGTAGATACAGAGGGGAAGAACTAGTTTTTACTGGAAAAATTGAGCCTCCTTAGACATACAGTAATTTCCCCACAAGAAAATCTCCAAGAAGCAGAGAAAATGGTCTGCCCTCCCCAGCAGGTTCCAGAGTGATACATCCTCACCACACTTAAGGCAACTATCTCACACAATTAGATAAAAAATGAATTATAGCATCTTTGCCTGGGCAAAGCTAATCTGAAGGTTGATTTGAAGATTAAAACTTCTACTTTGGCTTGACAGATGTGAGCATCTAACCACACTGTGATTCTTAAACCTACTTAGCTGGCTGCTTAGTTTTCCTTCATTTTCACCAATTAAACTTCCCTGCTCACATTTTCTCAGCTTTGACTGTTTCACAAGTATTCTCCTGGCTACCTGAGCAGCCAGGGCTAATTTATAACATTCTGAGATTTCTGCAAAGCAATTAGTCCACTGATGCCAGCCTGAAGAATCAAGAAAGCAAAAACCTTGATAGCCCTGTGTTAGAGACTTGGCCAGTAAATCGCTGGCTCTACTGCTCATCCTCCAAACATACTCATTCAGATTACTGAACCTGCCAGCAAAGGAACACCCTCTACCAAAATGCTGTCTGTAAAGGGGTCTCCCTCAAGAAACCTCAAGCTGTGCCAGGGGAAGTATAGGCTCGAGGTGAGGAGAAAGTTCTTCACAGAGAGACTTGTTAGCCTTTGGAATGGGCTGCCCAGGGAGGTGGTGGAGTCACCATCCCTGGCGGTGTTCAAAAAAGGATTGGACATGGCACTTGGTGCCATGGTTTAGTAGTCATGAGGTGTTGGGTGACAGGTTGGACTTGATGATCTTTGAGGTCTTTTTCAACCTTGTTAATTCTACGATTCTATTCTATGACTCTCCTCAGAAAACACAAGGAGTCTAGCAAGCGTCTTCTAGCTTAGAGAGTGCTATTATAGAATATCAAGCTGCCTGTAGAAAGGCTTGAACATGAGAACATTTGCAGATTCTTTTCAAAGCCTCTTTTTCCCAGCACATCAGTTTTGTCATGGATATTTATGGGGACAAAATAAGGTTGCTTTGGGGAGAAGGTAGCAACACAGCTTCATAGCAATAGGCAAGGTACATTACCAACTCTACAAATATGTGTAGGATCTCCTAGATGCTTTGCAGGGCCAGCCAGTACTGGTTAAAGTGAATACCTTCAGCCACTTCAACTGTTGTCAGGATTCATTGCTACCACTATCTGAAGTTTGTCAGTTTTTCTGTATTATGGCCTTATTATTTGGTCAGCCTCAAACAGAAGATGTTCTTAAGCAAGAACTGCCAAGGAAAGCCCACAGGCTGGAAAATATTTTGTCCTGCAGTTATCAGCTTCAATTACCAAGACTCTCATTGCAAGACACAGCTAATGATGATTCCAGCATAAAAAAGGGTATTTTCCTTCTCTGTGCTTTTTCCTGGATTGTTTGGCTTTCCCTTGATATTTCCGTGGGTATCTTCCCCAAGGTTCTTCAGGAAAAAGTGCTTCAAAACTACTCTTCCCCTATGGGGAAGGTTCTTCAAAGCCTTTCTAATCTTCCTAGCCCACCATCTTGCACTGCTATCTGACTGTGAAATAGATATCTCCAGAGAAGCCACAGTAAAAGCCTGCAAATATTTTCTCCAGGAGTGAAGAAAGCCATGGGAAGAAGACACTGATATCAAAGATGACAGTGAGCTCACACTGGCATCTCCATCCATTTCATGCTTTAGATATTCACTTGATATAAATTTTCCTTGCCCTACAGACAGCATTTCAGATAGAGGAGAAAGATTTTCTTCTTACTACTTTGTGCCCAGAAAGCAAAAATCAGCCTGTTCCCGAAGACAGTCTTGGATGGGTGCTAAACAGCTGAAGGATGTACTTTCCCCCTAGGCTATGTATGTCTAAATGACATTTGCTTCTACTAATGGCAGACTCATTAGTATTTGGAAAAGCAAGTGTGGAATGTGAGCTTATTTTGAACAGAATCAGCATTGTGGTAGCCAAAACTCATTAATTATGAATTTTATCAACTGCTTACTGAAATTTGTTCTGCTAGCACAGTGTAATTGCCTGCAAAAGCAATGATTCTAAATGAAGAAATACCATGCTACAAAGTAACACACAGCCTTCCTTTTTCAGTAGGTAACCCATATTTGTTCCACAACTACAATGCTGAGAGAATCCTTGAGGTTCTTCAAGCATTTTATCAGACTAATCATTGCAACAAGAAGCATTGAAGAGCATAATTTGGCAAAGCATGAATGTAGAGCACCAAAATGAGTTTTCCTGGCTGCACAACTACTGTGCACAGATGTGCCACACTTGGATGCTGCTGAGAGCCAAAGTCCCAGCAGGCAGCTCAGCATGGGAATGCAGTCTCACTCAAACCCAGCACTCCACCAAGATTCTGGTCACTGAGTTTTCCTAGGTTTTGAAGCAGGAGGGATGTTTTCTGACATTCTACTACAGCTCAGTTGTTGCACAAGGTCTATATGCACCCTAGCCCTTCCTGGGCTTTGGGTAGTGGGCTAGCCACTGATCCAATGTAACATAACACTTGCTCATAAAACTGCTGAAGCGTTGAACTGACAGAAAACATCAGCCAATAACTCTACAAAGCACAGGTAGCATTTAATATAAGAATTATTTATAGACACTAACTTTAATCAGCAAGCAAACTCTCTGCTTAATTTCATTTTACATGCACACACAGAGGCATATAAATACACATATACACACACACACACATATAGACTTACCTTTACAAAAGGAGATCAGCATTTTGTTAGCAATACAGAGGATCATCTTCAACAGCTCAGCATCTTTACATTAGGCACTTTGTGAAGATGGAAGTATAGAGCTGCCAAACGTACTTGCTCCTTGGGTAGTTTTATTTGAACTAGTTACCAGCCACTTTAACCAGCACCTAAAAATTCTGCACTACAGCTATTTCACTGATAGCATGCTCCTTACACACAGACTGCCTAATGCCAGCTTTCTAGGCAATTCATTTTTCATCTTCTTCCTCCACTACTTGGTACTCTTCAGTCTGCTTGCCCTCCCTTAAATACCATTTTCCCAGGTGTGCCCCATTTGTGGCTGATGGGCTTAGGTCTGCCCTGCAGAGGGTTCATTGGATACAGCTGTGACCTTCATGGAGGTCAGCTCCTGGGCACCTGCACCCAATACAACTCACTTGTCACAAATGGACCAATAAAAAGGATTCCTTTGTGTTCAAAGGGAAGCTGTTGGGCTGAACCAAACAACTTCCATCTCGAAGTAAAAAAGGCTATTAAGTGATGTCCCAGCAGGTGCTAGTGATTTAAAACTAAGTTGTGTACCAATGACATAAGAGTTCTGAAGGAGATGGCTGAGGTCTTCCTTGTCTGCTTAGAGTTTCAACACCAGGAAAGTTCTAAGTGGAAGGAAAGATGATGTGATAATACTATTAAGATTAGGCAACTGAGAGAATGACCTTCACCATTACATTTCTACTAGACAGAGACACTGAAAATATGCCCCGAGATCTGACTTGTCTCTTTTATTACTCTAATGAAAGCATTAATACAGTTGATTACTAGAGAGGCCTCAGTCAGTTATGTTAATGACTATGTAAAGAATTTCTGTTAATCATTTGTCAATGAACAATGGTATTTCTAGGATGATTTCCAGATACAAAGCTGTTAAGAATATATTCATTAATGATCTGCCTTGCATTTCCTCCTAATCAAGTTCCCAGTAATACTCTGATTGGGATGAAAGGAGATACAGAAGTATTGCTTCAAACTGAAAGAGATGTATTAAGCAAAGTCCCTTCAAATAGAAGACATTTAAATGGCACGAGGTGCCAGCCACAGGGATGGACATCCTGTCCCAACATGAGAGAGAAATACAGTAGGGAATCAAATTTGGGCTGCTACAGTTCAGTGTCACTGTAGAGGAGAACTATGACAGTCCTTGCCTGGTGAGAGCATAGGACATAAAATGTGCTAAAATGAGATAGATTCACAAAATACCACCAAGCTACAAATAATGGCAAGTTCATACTTGAAAGAAGCGCCTGCAGAATGGCAACCATCTGTGCCTGGCTTCAAACACCCAGCCTGCCAAAGGCTGTGATTAAATGCTGTCCAGACAGATCTTCTCCTGTCTGCTGTCAGCAGTGCTGTCTGTTCCAGAGCCTGCCCATGGCACTAACAACAGATGTCCCTAGCAGTTCAAAGGCTTACATGTGGCTCCAAGCTTGCATTTCAATTTCTACAGCATAAACTGGAAGATATAGGAAAGATACATTCAAAAAAATATCAAAAAATCAGAAATCCTCTTACTACTTCTTTAATAAATAAACCAAAAATGTCCATTTGGCAAACCTCTCTGCACTGGAGGAAACCTCAGCAGAGTTGACACAAGGTGGGACACTGAAGAAAGAAGCAGAAGAAGGCACCGAAAGAACTGAGCTGTCAGTTTGCAGCGAAGATCTGCTATGCGCTGGATTCTTCCTGACGCAGAGCTCTCAGCAATGCTTCCTACTGCCATTTTGGTAAGATTATGAAGGTTGTGTCTCTAATTGTCCGTCTAGGATTTGTTGCAGTTATGCCTATAAGGTATCTTTGGCATTGCTGGTAAAATATAGGAAAGATTCTGAAAAACCTCCTGGGATATAGTTTTCTAATTACAGTGCTTTCAATTAATGCATTTCAATTTGTTGACACAGCACTGGGTTTGTTGACACATCTTCAAGCCCAGCCAGGTTAGATGGCTTGTTCAAACCCATATATCAAGGTAGTGATAAGGCAGAATTAATATTCAGCTATACTCTCTACTTGCACTTTTCCAGTGGCATTTCACAACACCCCCCTCCACTTCACCACCCCAAAGAAATAAAAATAAAAACAACAACAACAACACCCTTAAAAATCCACCTCAAAACAGAGAGTTGAGTCAGAAGTAAACGCCCCAGAAGTACAGCAATAGCTTATGCATATTTGAAATGCCCGACAGCTACAGGGTCTAAGCTTCATCAACAGGTCTGAGTAGACCTTCAGGGAACATTCTCTGTTGTGTTAGCTCAGAGGAACAATCACTGCAGAAGCATGACAATAAACATTCCTATGAAAAAGCCTCTACAAAGCTGCTGATAGCTGTCAGGTTTGAAAGAAAGCAGCAGCAAAGCCAAGGGCAAGCTAGAGCTGATGGAAAAGTTGAGAGCTGCTGGAAAATATTTTGTTATTGGGCAAAATAATTTTCTTACAGTGCAATTGGTTATTGCTGTTAATTAATTAGTAATATACTTAATGAAATGCTCTAATTTCACTAGCAAGGCAGAGAATTAAAGAATCATTTGGCAGGTGGTAAACATCTCGAGCTACATGCATTATCTCAAGCTGCACCAGGGGAAGTTGAGGCTCGAGGTGAGGAGAAAGTTCTTCACAGAGACAGTTGTTAGCCGTTGGAATGGGCTGCCCAGGGAGGTGGTGGAGTCACCATCCCTGGAGGTGTTCAAGAGGGGATTGGATGTGGCACTTGGTGCCATGGTTTAGTGGTCATGAGGTCTTGGGTGATAGATTGAACCTGATGATCCTTGAGGTCTCTTCCAACCTTACTGAGTCTATGATTCTATGATTACAGAGGGGTCATCCTCCAGATACAAAAGTAGGTAGCCAGGTTAGTCTCATCCAGTCTAGGTCCTCAGGAGACTATCAATTCTGGTGTTAAACTAATTTGCAAGAGTGCCAGAGATGCTGAGTTTTGCTCCTTCCTTAGCAATGTCCTTCAGAACCTGTATCAAAGCCCTGGCTACAGTCTGCCAAAATACCCGCAGGACACACAAAACATCTTTCCCATCAATTGCAAGATACCACACTAGAAGACAATTGGAGGAAGCAAAGGTCTCAGTACTGAGTTAAATAAAGGAAAGAACAAGGATGTAAAAAAAAAATCTGATGAAAATTGTGGAAAAGACTGGAGTTAGGCTTGTCATGCAGAGCATTCTACTCAGAGAGTGTTTTTCCTAGACAGGAAAGGATTGTGGACCATGAGTTGACTTTGTTCAATGCTCTTTGGGGATCTGTACCTTAAGCCTGCAAGTCTCACAAGCATTCATTGCAGCCTACATGAGGTGATAGGAGCATAGAGCATCCTGCCTGCTTTCCAAGTTCCTATTGGAAAATCTGCAGAGTTTACAACCTCTCATGTAGAAGGAGCCCAAGCATATCAGAGATGATTTCAAGAATCTTTGCAGGCTGGTTGCATTTGAGTCCTGAAGAATCCAAGTTCACACAATTATGGCTGCAAAGAGAGCTTTTGAAATCCCTGTCCAAGTGCATTCTATCACCTTGGCTGGAAAGTGACAAGCGGCAAAGCTGTCCTGGTTTGAGTTAGAACAGAACAAATTGTGTTCAGCGATTTCATTTTTCAGTTCGGCGGCTCCTAACTGCACTTTCTGAAGTTAATTCTGAAGCTAACTGCATATTTTCACAGTTTCTGCTTCTAGCTGTGACAACACTCCATGTTTATAGTCAGTGCCAAGGACTGGTGTGCAGAGCAAGGTCACTGCTAGATCTTGTGTAGTACACTGGGAGTGCAGAGTAAAAGATTGCACCTGCAGGGAAGAGCAGACAGGGCAGGTGACCCTGAACTGACCAGTGAGGTATTCTATCCCATATACATCATACTGAGGGATCTTAAGATCATAGAATAACTAAGGTTGGATCATCAAGTCCAACTATCAATTCAACACCACAATGACCACTAAACCATGTCCCAAATTGGAAGGGACTTCTGGAAGTTATCAGTCCAACCTCCCTGCTAATAGAAGTATGTCTAGATCCAGTTGCACAGGACCACATCCAGGTCACGAGGATCAAGTCTCTTCTTCAATGAAGACTCTGCCCATTCTGCCTTCTATCCCAATCCATGAGTCCCTGAATCCAGTTCCAGAATCTAGCTCCATAATCCAGTTCCTGTCTACTAGTGATTCCAGTCTGGGACTCTTCCAGCGCCTGCCCAGAGCATCAGTGGTCATGGTGACATATTTGCCATCACAGGGGCTGGGCTCAATGTTGGGTTTGTAGATGTTTGTATGTATTTGATTTTATTGTTACTTTCATTAAAGTAGTTTCAGTTTTATTTTCCAATTCATGAGTCTCTCTCCCTTATTCCCTTTCTCTTCCCTTTGAGAAGGGAGAAGGATTAACAGAGAGTCTGTCACTCATTTAGTGGCTAGCCCAGCCCCAGCCCTTGACAAAAGCTGAGCCTTATTTGGAACCACTAGTTGAGTTTGAAGCATAAAACTTTAGGAAGATTTTTCTCCCCCCATTTTTCTGTGACTTCCTGTAAAGCAGCATGCAGTCAAGTGAGCCAAAATAGAGAGTCTGCATGTGACACAAAGTGGTTTGCTTTCAGAAAGCTGAAGTGGAATTGGGACTGTAAGTGTGACGGGATATTTGACAGTAACTCCTTACCACCATTTCCAGATAAGAGTAATGATAGGTTTTACAGCTTGTTAGAGCTTGGCTTGATTCATTCTTCACTGTCAGACATGAGCTATAAATGTCAGCACACAATGGTGTTGTGTTTGTCCATGGGAATCAGCATCTCTATCACCACAATAGCATCACTAACTTGCAATCCAAAGTCCTCACATTTCTTGGTTTATATACAGGGAGATAAGTTTAGTTTTGTAGAGGTAGATTTTAACTTGTACATAACTGGGTAGTAAAAACACTGCTGGAAACCAAGCTGATTAAAGGGTGAAACCAGAATTACCAGAAACTGATGTGTGCATGGTCACTCTCCATGTGGTCTCAACACTGCACAGAAAGACTTCTTCCAGGAGGTTAGGAAGCCTTGGCTTGGGGTGGTTTCCTGAACTTACAGAACACAGAATTAACCAGGTTGGAAAAGACTATCAAGATAATCAAGTCCAACCTATCACCCGACACCATCTAATCAACTAAACCATGGCACTAACTGAAGTGTACAGAGGGACTGGTAGATGCAAGTGGTGTTTTGCCCTATTTGACAACCACTTGCATTGGTCTTACCAGAATATGGCTGAAGACAAAGGGCTGTGACTCAGATTTTGAGGCTTTGCTTGCTTTTCTAAGGACAAAACTGCTTCATACTACAGGTTAAAAATTTATATTGGTGCAGAAAAGTTCTGAAGGTTGCTGAAAACAGACAAGCCATATACGTGATAGCTATAGTGGTATTTCTTCATTGAGCCCAACTCTGTCTCAGGTGTTTACTGAAGTCACACCACTTACAGCAGACTCTGTCACCCACTCCCAAAAGTCTGATACATAACCATTGTTTACATGGACTGCTAACACTCTGAAGAATTTGGAGAATATTAACTACTGCAAGAAACTTCTGAGGACTGTACTAGGTCAGACCCAAGACCATCTACTAGTGCATACATTTGGTGTGAAAAGACTAGAAACAAGAGAATTTGTTACTGTGCAGTTGGAGATGCTTACTGCCATCTGCCACCGAGCCTCACCAAGATGGTGAGCAGCAGTTTTCCAAGCACAGGGCTTCCACAGCATCTCCAAAGCTACATCTCACACCCATGTGCAACCAAGGTCACCTTCTCCTGCTGAAGGATAGAGACACCTTACGTGTAGTCCAGCTTCTCCTGTGAGCACTGCAAATCCTTTCTAAGGTCACAGCCTTAGATGCAACCTAAATAGGTAAGAGCTAAATATGACAGAAAATGATTGCTAGCAACCCTGGCTGCAATGCAGCAGTAGATGCCATCATGCACACTGTTACAATTAGAATCTGTCATTGACAGTTAAGGAAGGATAAGAGGAAGAGAGGTTCTTTTTCTCCACTTCTGACTCAAGCAATCAACAAAACTTCCGCTTTCATGCAGAGAATGTTCAGCTCTTAAATTTAATGAAGGCAGAGAAAGTTAAAAATACACATTTAGGCTAATCTACTTCTCAAGTTTGTGAGCCACAGGTCAAATTTTAGTATCTGCTTAAGTCATTCTCAAGATAATGAAACAGGAACCCTTTCAGGATGTGCAGAAATGGCAACACTGCAGGAGCAGTGGTTCCTGCTGTGGAAAGGGAATTGTCTGCTCCAGGGGAGCTGCCTAGACATTTCCATCCCATGTCCTTGTATCAAGGTTAGGATCAAAGCCACTGGAAGAAGCCATCACAGCTCCACCATTCCTTTCCCTCTGTCTCCTTCCAAGTATAGGTCTCACTTGCCAACAAGCTTCTTGTTCGATATGCTGCTATTCCATTCAGCCTGAATAATTTAATATCAGAGCACACAAACAGCAACAAGCACGCACATGCAAGATAGGATAGACACTTAAAGCCTCACTAATTCAGCAAAGGCTTTGCAAGCATGCTCAAAAGATAAGGCGTGATCTGTCTTTGGAACTGTCACCTCGCTTCAACTTTCACCCACTCCCCTTCCCTGCTCAGTGAGTGGCTCTGGATCAGCACCATTCTTGCACGCCACATTAATTTCAGCATCTTGTTAGCTCATTTGTTTACACTGTTTAGCTGGATGCCAGTGATATGGAATGTTCACATTTACACTTGGCATGGCCAAAGGCTGTTCTTCCTTTGTTTTAGTTCTCCACATTCCTCCAGCTGCTGGCTTCACCTTCTCTTGTCTCACTCTGCCCTTACTGTCTGAACTCCAGGAGCCTCCTGGGGCACTGTGAACTCACAGCAGCTGTTACCATCCTCCTAACACATTAGCAAGGGACCATCTTCCTACAGAAATCCCAAGAAATCTCCTTCATCACAGCTGGTGCAAAGTGGAAGTGTCAAGTTTCTGCACAGCAAAAAAAAAGTAACACTTGAGGAGTGGAGAGTATTGAATCTGGTACTGGTTCAGTCAGATATGTTGAGGTCAAGACTAAATTAAAGTGTCTCCAAAAATAGCAGGCCTGGTTTTAAAAGAGCTCTCTGAAAGATTTTTCAAAGGTGGGAAAATTGTCACAAAAGATGATTGCAAATGGGCTATATCAGTGGTGTTTTTCTGACTGGAAACCTGCTGTTTTCTACAAATAAGCTAGGAACTAGAAAAGCGCCAGGAATCTGACTTAGAGTAAGACAAGTGCCTGTGCATCCACATTGATAGACCAAATAAAAATGTTTGCTGTGGATTTCAGGGCAATCTAGACACAGCTAGGTACCTCAATAGCAATGCAGCACAATAAGAAGTGCCAAGGACAAGGGGAAACAGTGTTATGTACTTCTAAAGCTCGTGGGCAGGTGGGTTTGGGGAAGAAGTTCTTCTCCAGTGTTTAGAAAATAACTTACAAGGCGAGCACAGAACAATTGCAGATAAGACAGCCTGCTTAAACAGGAGTTCAATAGCCATTCCATAACATCAATCCTTTTTCATCGTCTTTTGGCAGGCAGAAAGCATCTTGAGCTCAGTGGGACAGATCCACATCACTGTTTGGAGTTAGCTTCTTTTGGAGTCCGGCAATGACAACGCCCAGCTCAATTTCTGACCAGCACTGTCCTGGTGCACTACACCCCATTATTTCAGCAGTACTAGACTCTAGTGTCTCATCCAGACATCATCAGGAAGCAACCAGAAACCTTTTTTTTTTTTTTCTGTTAATATGCTTTTGAGACCTTTATGCAATATCAGATGCTAGGAATGTGCATCTTGTACGGCATGCACCTCTTCTTTCGCTCTGCACATTTTCTGATTTTAAATGAGAGCATTGTGGTCACTCCAAGTGTTTACAGATCTTTCAGAAAAGGAACCTCAGCCTGTTCTGACAGGCATATCCAGAAATGTCCACAAAAAGCTAAGTCTATATCCAACATATTGCAGATTTGCTCTTAAAACACATTTTCCTGAGAAAACCTGGCTGATAGTTTAGCCAGAGAAAACAAAACCAAGAGGGTGAAAAGGTTCTTTACTCCTAATGCCCTGCTGAAGTACTGATAATTTTCCAAGGCTTGTATGTTTTGTTTGGTGAGCCATCCAGCTCAACTCATGACATGGGGCATTTAGCACAGAAGATGAACAGGGCCTAGATTTTTCTCTGCTAGAAGAAGATTTCAGCTGCCTGGGCTGAAGAAGCAGCTTATGCAGCTAAGGCCCACAAGCAGCTGTTCTGGCTGTAGTAGCAGCCAGTAGCGAAGAGAAGTGGGAGGACTGCCGTCTTGAGTTTGCTTCAGAAATGCTAGCCTGGCTGAACCAGAAGCAGCCTATTTTTACCAGCATGGAGAACATTCTTGCCCACCCCAGAGGAAAATCAACCCTTGCAATCTACCCCCAACCCTGCTTTTTGTCGCTGGGTGAGCCAAGAAGCTAGAAATTCTGTGTTGGCTTTGGGTTAAGCGCCTAAATCACGAGTGCAGTTATGCAAATGCTAAAATAAACTGGAAGTGACAAGCTATTAAACTGTCTTTAGTTCCCAATGTTGTAGAGCATTTATTAGGCCAGAAGAAAAAGGGAAATAGGAATTTAAAATAATGGCAATTTCACTACACCCTCAGTTAGAACAGTTGTCAATCGAACCCCAGATATTTCACGAAAAATCGTCATTGTTTCCTGCACTGGGCTTAGAAAGTAGCCCTAAGGGTAAATTCATTTTCCCACAGTCCAGATTCCTGATATCTCAGATCATGTTCTACTGCTTCTGCCCACTATCAAGGAGGTGCTGGATGCAAAGAGTGCACTTGTGAAAGTGCATTGCCTGGATCCACAAAGCAACAGGGGCTGACATGCAAAAACATTTCAGTAAGGCTGAGAGGCCATCACTGAGACAGGTTCAACAGGGAATCTTGCTTTGAAGCATCTAAGATTGGACCAGATGATCCCTGAGGTCCCTTCCAACCTGGTATTCTGTGAATCTACGATTATTGCAGACATTTGCCCAGGGAAATGGTGGAATCACCGTGCCTGGAAGTGTTTAAGACATGTGAATGATGTGATCAGGGACATGTTCTAATGGTTGTGTCCAGGGAGATATTAGGTTTGTGGTTGGACTTGATGAGCTTAAGATCTTTACCCACCACGGGACACAGCTGAGCCCGTTGGGGAAGCTGGTGGTGCCTCTAGGATAACACATTTAAGAATGGGCAAAAAAGATCAGAGGACAGTGAGGAGTGAGGGGAAAAAGCTAAAAAAAAAAAAAAAAAAAAAAGCTATCTGAATATCTGAACACCAAGGCCAGAGAATAAGGAGGAAGCAGAGTTGCAGCCCATGGTGAGAGCACAGAGAAGCAGGTATTTCTCTGCAGTCTGTGGAAAGGAACACAGTGGAGGAGATGTCCATACAGCAGCCTATGAAGCACCCCATGCCAGGGCAGTTGGATATTTCCTGAAAGGACTGAAGCCCATGGAGAGCCCACTTAGAGGCAAATTCATCCTGAAGGATCAATACTGGAGCAGGGAGAAAGTGCAAGGAGGGAGGAGCTGTTGTGAACAAACCATAGCCATTCCCAGTCCCTCTGTGAAGAGGGTAGGTAGAGGAGCTGGGAATGAAAGACTGAAGATGAGCTTGGGAAAATGGTGGGGTGAGGAGAACATGTGTTAAATTTTGTCTTTGTTTTTCACTATCCAAATCTACAGTGTGTTCACAGGCAGACCTGCTTGAGGCTTGGAGTTCAGTTTTTGTCTGTCCTATCCTTTCCCCACCCCCTGCATATTATTTCACTCTAAGGAGAAGGCAATGACATCTGATTTGTCAGGTCTTGAGATACTTTTATGACATTTGCACAATGGCTTTTACCTGGGAGTCTGCAGGCAGCAGAACTGGCCTGTTCACTGCCACTTTCAGGGGAGCAGTCATCACTACCTTTCACTTAAACCAAGAGAAGACAAAGGTGCAGCATGCTGCACTGAAGAGACCTTTCACTTGGAAAACCTTTCTTCTTGTTTTGTGGATAAAAAAAGTATGTGATTATTGTGAGAGCAAGCAGCTGATGAAACCACCCTGTCAATCTCTTTCAGCATGCCATTTTATTTTGTTTTGCACCATTTTCTTCTTATATCCCATTAAAAAACCCACAAAGAAAAGAATATTATTGTTTATATCCTTCACTTTTCTCAAAGGAACTCCAAATCACACATACAGTCTGGCTCCTGAAACTGAGTTTGGCAACTGTCAGAATTCCCAGTGCCCTGAGATGTACATTTCATATTCAGCAGAATGAGAAAAATTACAGGGAGGGAAAAGTGAATAGCAGATGAGTATTGCTCAGAGAGCCTGCAGGATGTCCTCTTGCAGAAGCCAGGGAATGGTGGCAGAGGATTCTGAGAGAAAGACATTGGACAACGGCATTTGTCCTAAGGCTTCCTAGCTCCCAAAACCTTAAAGGAAAGCAGTCCCATAGGAAAACAAGAAAAATGTCTTCCTTGTGTCACAAAATCTCTACTGGTACCATCTACTGAGATACCAGTATTCCTGGCTTCTCTAGTGCTCTTTTTTACCTGTTTTTCATGAAGATGACATATCCTGAGATCTTTGGTCTCAATAACATTCCAGCCTACTCAGCAGCAATCCAGATGGTTGGCTCTAATGACATGACACTTGGTATTGGTAACCTCAGTATCTTGAGGTTTCAGTTGAAGGCACTTCCCTGGTTGCCTTAACGAAAGACCTTTGCAGCAAAAGAAAGGCTGCAAGGGCTGGCTTTCCAGAAGACCAAAGGAATCCCTGCAACTCCTCTACAGCATTGAGCACAGCATAGATTGCTCAGAGTGATCACACAGAGATCTTATTTCTGTTTCTTTGTTTCAATCCCTCAATTTAAAAAATATTTAGATTGTCTATATGGAAAAAAACCCTTGACACTGGGACATGTGCCTCTTGACGTGAAGCCAAAAAGAAGCACAGCACCAGTTTAACTACAACATAGCCAAGGTGCATGGCAGAAGCCACAGTAGCTTTCCTCAGAAGCAAGCTATTATGGGTAATTGCTCACAAAAATCCCACAAAGTTTTAAAATTGAGCCACCCAAATAGCCTTGTTCTCAGCAGGAGCAGGAGAAGGGAATGGCTCTTGTGTAGTATCTTAATGGTTCCATAAAATATCCTTATCTCCTGGTGTCAGTGCCTTACAGAGGGTCAGCCAAATTCATGACCCATGATTCAATGTTCACCAGATTAAGAAGTACCTGAAATCCACCTCAACATTTCAATGGTGATGTCACTCAGCCCAAGAATCCCATCCAAGCCTTTGAAAGAGCATGCATTTCCCAAAACAGTTTTGGTAGTAAGAAGAATCATTGAATAGTTAGGCTGGAACAGACCTTTAAAAGTCATATAGTCCCCTATGCAGTGAGTAGGGACACCTATGCATCTATGAACTTTCAACCAAAGCAAGTTTCTCAGAGCCCCATCCAGCCTGAACTGGAATGTTTCCACAAACAGTGTTTCTACCACCTCTCTGGGCAACCTGTGCCTGTGTTTCACCACTCTCATCTTAAAGAAGTTTATTCCTTCTCTCTGGTCAATATCTCCCCACCTTTTATTCTAAAAACACCACTGCTTGTGTCCTGTCATAACAGGCCTTGGAAAAAGATTGTCCCCATCTGTCTTATAGGTCCCCTTTAAGTTACTGGAAGGCCACAATAAGGTCTCTCCAGAGCCTTTTATTCTCAAGGCTGAGCAACTCCAACTCTCTCAGCCTGTCCTCATAGGAGAGGTGTTTCAGGAAAGAATGAGCAAGTGACAGACACATAGAAACAGTTTTCTTTTCCTTTAATTGTTCTCCAAGACGGACCAGAGCTGACACCTAGACTGACCAGCAACCAGCGCTACAAGCTCTCCACCCGCACAGCTACGATGACTGAGCACACCCCATTGCCACAGCACGGGCACCCAGAACTAAATTCAGGACTGCTTAAAAAAAACTTTTACTCTTTTGACAAGCCATTCATGTAGGTTTATTGCCCTTGAGGAAACAAACAACCTGCATACAGAGCTGTTTTCCCCTCTGCATCTCTTACAGTCAATATGGGGCTGCAAAGCCAGCTGCTTCTCCATTCAGCAGCAAAAGCAGGAACAGAGCCCAGATCAGTGTTGCTCAGAATTCCACCTCAGCTACCAAGCCATGCTGAGCAAGTTACTCATGTCAACAATGAAAAGCTGAAGAAATCTGGTATTTCTATACTGCATAATTTCTATACAGCACTGTCCTCCTAGTCAATGACAGCTGAAGAACTTCAGGGTGAAGCAGAAGTAAATCCAGCAGATATTAAAGACAGCTACATGTATCTATACACACGTATGTGCATGTGTGGACATGCACAAGTACATTTAGTCTCCAGTCATGCCAACCAGTCAACATTAAATAACCAGAAGGTGCTGCAATTTCTGGGGAAAATTATGTTTTCCTGGTGTGGCTTTTGCTATAAGCATCTGCAGAAGGAGCTAGCCACTTGTTAGGACATTCAAGCCATGGAAAGTCAACACGTGTATCTGTAGTTCTGGAAATAAAGAAGTCATCTGATCACCCCAAAGAGACTGGTTCTTCATGCTAACTCTTAAAGAGCAAGGGTTTGACTAGCAGAATTTTGCACTGTAAACATTTGGACTTGAGCAAGTGATGTGTTTGTGTTTTTAACTGGCAAAAGAAAACTCTTGAGGGCACAGTCATGTCATTCCAAAGCCTGAATCTATTAATCTAATGGCAGATGCAGCAAGTTCCCATAAGCCTATCTCCATGTTCTGAAGTCTTCCCTCTCCAAGAAATTGGTGGGGCATGTAAACACAGATTGATCTCTTATTTAGACTACACTGACACAGCTATCAGTGTGACAGATTAGCTGTTATTTGAACAGCTCACACCAACATTCTGCTTTCCTGAAATAAGTATCTGCCAGAAAAAAGCAGAACGAGATCTGAACCTACAAGGTTGCTACTGTCCCTAGACAGGAAGTCACAGAAAGTCCAGAAGACCCAATATTCCTGATGGAGCAAAAAACCTGCTCTGCCTGTGTGCTGAGTGGACGGCAGTAAAGGGAAGGAGCAAATACCAATGAGTAAAGTAAAATGCCTTCTTTTTGAGCTGCCAAAACAGAGAAAGGATGGCTGTGCAGATGGTACCAAATGAAGCGTCAATCCTCTGAACAGGGCAGCAGTCAGGGGCATATTTTAGACCCTGCAGGGTGCAATAAAACCAACATGAGGTTGACGTGAGGGATCTACTTGCCTTCTGGGAGATGCTGCTCTTGCAGTCTTTTCTTCACATCATTCACACCCACATGGCTGCTCTCAGTTTCTGTCTTCGGGATCCAAACAGTAATGCAATCCCGTGATAGGCTAATCACACCATTTCATTAATCATTTATTTCATCAATCATTTTGAGCTGTTTCCCTAGGGCCACCCAGCCTTGCTTACAGCTGCCAAACTCCAGGCTCGTTTCATCTATAACCTAGTTTCAGAGCTGCCTTGTCACCCTGCCTTTCATGTTTTCAGCTCACATTTTACTCACACATTTGAACTGGCTGTCCCTGATCAGTGAAGAGCAGGATGAGGGGGAGAAAAGAGGGGAGCCAGACTTTTATTATTGTTTTTACTAAACTCAGTGTCTTGGAACCAGATGGTGGCTGACTTGTTTAATTTTACTCTAAAAGTGGACTCAAAAGAGCAAGTAACTTCAAACTGGGCAGCACTCCATGCTAGCAAGTATCTACGGGTCCTTAATAACTGCAGAGCATTTGTTCATTGTATCTTCGTTCAATGGCATGTCCTGTGGTTAAGGTAATTGGGATTAGTGCAAGGGAAACTGGCTAAGAGTATTGGCCTGTGCCAGGCTCGGCCATTCAGAACACCATTTCCCAACTCTGTAATGAGCAGTTGCAGTATTTTTTAACACGTTAGGGACTGGGAAGGTGCATTTTCAGGCCACCAGCAGTACAACAGTCACATCATACCCTGAGCTCACAGGGACAGCAAGTAAGAGACAAGACATTCGGAGAAAGATGCGAGAAAATGCTTACAAGACTTTCTCTTAGCCTTTACTGAGCTCTGCCATATGTTTTGGGCTGCTACAGAGTAAATTTCCCACCCTTGGCAAATCACACATATGGGCAAAGAGAGCCTTCATGTATCCCTTCAGTTGGGAACTAGTAAGAAGCTCTTCCATGTAATCACAGATCTCTTCTGTTTCTCTTTCTTTCTAGGAGGACTGAGGAGAAAAAAGCGTGAGAAATCTCTTCTTTTGCCAGATTGGTTATGATAGCTGCTAGATGAAAGGAGCCCACTTCCTTCCAGCACTGCACACAGTGGGGCTGATCTAAGAGGCCTCAGGGCTGGAAGTAAAACCACTATCACCAAATCCCACAGATGCTTTATCCTTAAATTAATGGCCCTAGCATCAAGTACCCTAGACAAAGAGATGGTTTTAAACCCCGGTCCTGAGCCTTGCAGTTTATCTTGTTGGTCAGAGGTGCACATTGCAGCGATCACACTCCATTCCTACAAACCAGGCTCTTTAACACATTGGCCTTTGAAGCCCCTGCAAGGCCAAGCCCAGAGCCCTGCAGAATTACCAGAGCATGGGTATGAATACAAAGCAGATGGAGCCTCCTGCAAAGCCAGAAGCATTCACATTCAAACTGTGGCTGACTCCAGCCTACTGGCAAGTCCCTGTGGAACTGCAGCCCTCTGCTCCAAGTTGCTCTTCTTCAGCAGCGCCAACACCACAAATGTCAATCGATGACAGACATGAGCTCTGTGATGAGTATCTGTGGTTTTGTTCACATTTTCAATAAACAGCAAGTGCTCCTAAAAATGGGATTTTTAGGGAAAATAGGTTATTGGCAACTTTTTACAGAATTGTTTCAGCCAGAGGAGGATGAGGAGTTCAGAAGTGCCAGAACACAGCCTATTGTTCAATGGCAGATAGCAACAAAATAGTGATTCCATTATGAAATAGTCATAATGAAGAGACATTTTAAAGATGATTCAGTCATGTAATTGGAGCAGAAAGCCAACACCTAACATTTCAGCTTCAGGCTTTTGTTCCATCCTCTATCAGTGAAAGAACTAAATCTGTGACACTTTTTAAACTCCAGGCAAATGGCACCAGCCCCCAGCCATTCACTGCTGGTCTTTCCCCACACACTCCCACTTCAGTAAGTGTATTTGCAGGCTTTGGCACAAAAGGCTGTGTTCTGGTTCACTGAGCACTTTGCAGATGCACAGATCTACTGCTCCAACACTTTGAAAGAGGCAGGCTTCAAATGCTGCTCCTGCTCTTGTGACATTCTCTCTTCATGCAATTGCCTCATCTATATGGAACAATTTCCTTTCTCCTAGGAAAGATGCAGTGGGACCTGGGCTATCTTTTGACACTGCCTGTTTCAGAAAATTCACCATCAGGACTCCTGAATCCTTTAAAAACATGTAGGAGCTCAAGAAGCTGAAAACAATTCACAGATTGCATCAGGTTGGGAAGGACCCTCAAAGCTCATCTTGTCCAACCCCACTGCAGTGATCAGGGATACCTCCAATTATATCAGGCTGCCCAGGGCCACACCAAGGCTGATCTTAAAGGTCTGCAGAGACGGGGCCTCAATGACATATCTGGGAAACCTGTTCCAGTATTTTACTGTTCTCATTGTAAAGAACTTCCTCCTTATGTCCAATCTAAATCTACCTTGCCGCAGCTTCAAAACATTGCCCCTCATGCTATTATTACAAGCCTTTCTAAACAGTGCTTCCTCAGCCTTCCTGTAGGTGCCCTTCAGTTATTGAAATGTAGCTACAAGATCTCTCAATAGCCTTCTCTTCTCCAGGCTGAACAGCCCAAATTCTTCCAGCCAGCCTTCCTAGGAGAGGTGCTCCAGCTCTCTGATCACCTTTGTGGCCCTCCTCTGTACCTACTCCAGAAGGTCCATGTCTCCCTTGTGTTGTGGGTCCCATATCACAGCTGGACACAGTACTCCAGATGTGGTCCCACCAGAGCAGAGCAGAATGGCAGAATCACCTCTCTTGACCCGCTGACCACATTTCTTTTGATGCAGCCCAGGATACAATCTGCCCTCTGGGCTGCAAGTGCACACTGCTGACTCATGTCCAGCTTCTCATTCACCGGTATCCCCAGGTCCTTTCCTGCAGATTTGCTCTCAATTTCATCATCCCCCAGCCTGTATTGATATTGAGAATGGCCCTGACTTAGATACAGGACCTTGTTCTTTGACTTACTGAACATCATGGATAAGTGTTTATTTCAGTTTGTGCCAAGATGATGGAAAGTTTGTAATTAACATAACAAGCAGCTTGGAAACACAACCAAGTCAAATGCTCTTACAATCATTTTTAGCATTTCTTATAGTCAGTGCTTTTTGCTCTCAAAATACTCTGCAAGTGGAATCACTAAGCAGGAATGGTACAGAATTATCCCTTAGTAGCCCCTGCATCAGAGATAGGGTTTTCTATTGTGTTTGGGTTTTCTTCCCCTCTACATCTTACAAAGTACATGGCAAACCTGTGTAATGGATATTTCTCACCATTGAACAAGGCTAATTTCAGTATTCACACACAAAAGAAAATGCAAGACCTTTAAAACGCACAGAGGAAAAAAATGGCTGGGCTTTCACTGCTCCTGCACTGACAGATGTCATGTAGCTCTGCCTGTAAGGGTGTCAACAAAACTGTCTCAGAGGTTGTCTGCAACAACCAGCTCTGCACCAGTTGCACTTGACAAGTGCAGCCACTCGCTCTGGAATTTTGTCCATGCAAGTTTTTGACCTATGGCACTTCTTCACCTGATATCATACCTATTTTACACCTCTAATATTCTCTCCAGGAAGGCCTGTTGGAAAGCTGTGGGAAAGTCTAGCTGAGATTATTTTCCTGATCCATGCCAAAGACTGCTGAGCTTTCCTCTGCACAAAAGCCCTAGCAAGATTTCCCTACATTGCAATACTGCAGGTATACTTTCAATACAATTTCAATCTATGTGCTTGGTGTGGACATGAGGTTTACTGCTTTCATTTCCAGGTTTCAATGTTTCTGGCCCACATTCTTCTGCACAGAACCTCTTTTTGATGAGATTATGAACTTTTTTGATTTCTTTTATTTTTTTTCAGCTGGGGAGGCTGTTATTTTTTTCTCCATTATTCTTTCCAGATCAGGAGGTTCAGCCAGAAGCAGAACCTCCCCTCTGCTCAGAAAAGATACATTCACACTCCAAAAGCACATAAGATTCGTTTTAAATTCTCATTAATCATGGCCTTAATCCCTGGAATCCTGCCAAGCTCTGCAGTCTTCTTGGTGGTCTCCTTCTTCAGCTAAGTCTTACAGACAACTAATGCCCTAAGCCAGTTTAGTCTCTAGAGACCAAAAAGAAATCCCAGTTTCCTTCTTGGTCTTAACCTCCTCCCAGTGTAATCTGCAATGAACATCCAGACAAATTCTAGGATCTTGACTTCCTTGGAAGAGTTAAGGCTTATATTTTAAGCCTCCCTTTCTAGCACTAGTCTACCACTGGTTTTCTATTACAGACTTTCTGCTTGTCATAAAGAGCAAGCAATGCCCACAGACATATCATCACCAACTTTCCAGAAGCCACATGGAAGATTGCCAAGTGCACTATCAGCCATCTGATATTACCTGGACTGAAGCTGAAGCAGAAATCCCCTGCTGGTCTTTTCAACAAGTGCTACACACGTTGACCATCAAGGCAGATATGCACAGATGGATTTGGCTTTGGTATCTACATGAAAAACAAAGAGTATTTAGAAGATGGGGAGGAGCATGTGCATGTGTCTAGGTACTTCATGATCAATGAATCTGACAAATCCCAAAGCATTCTAGTGCTTGAGGAATTATGGGGGCTTAGAGTAACAAACTGAGAAAAAAAAATCATGTGAAGCACTATTGCTTCTCAATAGAGGATTGACTTCTGTTTTGCTTCCTCTTCACGCTAAGAAAATTGTTTTGTTTGGCCTATGCTACTGCTAAAGATTCAGATTTGCATCTCAGTTGGGAAGTAGCAGCAAAGTCAGGACAGGACTCTGAAGTGCTGCAAGTTCACTGATGATAAGTTCTTTTTTCATTAAGAAAGTGACACAGAGGCAATGCGAAGAAAACCCGAAGTAGGTAGGAAAAGGACATCACATACTTGGAGAAGAACCAGCTGAAGCCAGGGAAAGCACATTCAACAAGTCACTCGACATAGTGCTTCCCTCCCCGAAAGGTGTTTTGAGTCACTCTTGACTAAGACCACCAGACAGCAAGGCATGTGAGAACACCATAAAAGAGAAAGAGCTTTCCCCACCAATGCTACAGGAATAAAACTACAAGAACACATCACATTGACCGAGAACAGCTGTGAGACCTTCTAGGGACATCACATGGCAGCTCTGCTGCTGAACCACCACAGCCTGGCAGCAACAGGCACAGACACTCATTCAAGAAAACCAGCCTGAGGTTCCAGTGATTTGCCGGTGCTCTGCATCCTGCAAAGAATCACTAGTGCACCGTGAGACTCAGGCAACAATTTGTCCTGGGAAAAGGAGGGGGAAAAAGAGGATTTTAAAGACAGTGGAATGTCTGAAAGGAGAAAACATGGGGGCAGCTGTGAAGTGTCAAACAGCTGCAAATGTCCTGCTGGTTTTGCCAGCATTAATTAGCCTGCTTAATCTTCAGAGCCATTATAATGCCCTTGCTAACATTAACCAGCTGCAGTGAATGAGCTGAGATCTTGAATAAGAGGAGAGAGGGAGCTAGAAGCTGGGCTGAGTGGAACAGGTAGAAAACTTCAACTCTAAAATTAAAAACTCTCCACAACTAGCATTTCTCTAGCCTTCCTCTTAACAAAGGCCCCTTACAGCCTGCAGTCTGAGGCAAGGGATGGCTAGGAAATGTGATTAAATAGACATTGTATCAATAAGGACAGGTTTGTCATGCCAGAGAGAAAAAACTCTACTGTCCCCAGGAGCAAAAGCAAAACCGTCTTTGTGCCTGGCCCAGAATGTAAGTTCTGGGCTCCTATATGCAAAACAAGCACTAACTTCACCAGGATGTTTTGACACAGTCATATCTCCTCATCCTCTGTTCTCTTCACCATTTAAGCAAACAGATCTTCCTTCCCTAAAAGTCATTCTATTGCACTGTAAAACAGAAATCATCTGAGAAAAAAATAATCATAACTACTTGAAAACTAGGATCATGTCTTCCCTGTGCCAGCCTCGGATTTATTCAATTCTGACACCTAGTGGGCATCAGCACCAGTGGAGGAGAAGTGGCCAGCCCAGCTCGCAAACAGCCTTAGCAGTAATGCTGATGCTCAGCATTAGCTCCGTGAGGGATTGGCTCCATCCATAGCACAGCTGTGTCTCCTTAAACCCTCCCAAACCTTCGCGTTGAACTTGCACTTGCAGATGTACTGACAACTGCACATTCTGTGGTAGAATCAAGGCTGGAAAATGCTCAGTTCCTGATCCCAGCATCTCATTGCTCTGAATCAGGACACGGGCTTGGCAATTAAGTCCTATCCATCATTTCAGAGAGATCATCCAAGGGTCATTCTGGTTGGTCAATCACCTGAGATTAGGTTGCTGACAGTAGAGTGCAGGCCCGGAAATCACCACATTCCTTCAGGATGAGCAATAACCTTCTGTCTAACATAGACTAGGCTTCATCCAGCTTTCACTTAAGATGATCTCTGCCCTTTGAGAAATTTCATAGAATCATAGAATAGTTTGCATTGGAAGAGATCTTTAAAGGCCATATAGTCCAATCCTTCTATAGTAAGCAGGGTCATCCCCAACTAGATCAGGTTGCTCAGAGCCCTGTCCAACTTGACCTGGAATATTTCCAGGGATGGAACACCTGCCACCTCTCCGGGCAATCCGTGCCACTGTTTCACTACCCTCACTGTACAAGTTTTATTTCTTTCTATCCAATCCAAATCTCCCCTGTTGTAGTTTAATACCATCAAACCTTGTCACAATAGGCCCTGCTAAAAAGATTGTCCTCATCTTTCTTGGACTAGTTTCACATAGCACTGAACTCCTCTTAGTTGCTGGTAATTCCATCCATTCCCAGCTAGCCCTACAGAGAGGGGCTGGGAAATAAAATGCCATAGCACCCTGGATCTCAAATACTGCCATGTTTCTCCAACTGTTGACTGAAGGGCAAGAAGGGAACTGAGCCCAGATTTTCAGCCATACTACTATATAGTGTTGTCCTTCATCCACACCATGGGAATTCCTACTCAGACAGTCAGCAAAAAAAGCATTGGAGTGTACAGAAAAGAGAGAAAATGCATATAAACGGACTGATTCTGCCACAAATGCAGGTTTTACCACCTTTTCATAGAGAATAAAAACTCAGCAGTTTCCCTTCTTCCACAGAGATAAACTGCAGTGCTGGAGCTCTGCACAGGACACACTTTCTGTGCACAGAAATGGATCCCCTGAATTTGCCCCAGCCACAGAAGGTAGCTGCAGTTGCTCCTACTCATTCCCTAAACCGTAGCAGGAGTCCAAATCAACATGAGTCCCTTTTCTCTTTATCCTACAGCTGCTACAGGTGCTCTGCATTGAATGGGGCACTGCAAAATGTTCTGTGGTTTTACCTTCTGCTGAGGCAAAGCTCAAAGGAACTGCCATGAAACCCCTGAATGGAGCAAGCCCCAGAATAATACCCCATGGCTGTGCTGTCTTCTTTCAGACATCACTCCTCAAAGAGGAGAACTGCTCTGCACATTCCTTCCACCGCAAGCATCTCTTTAGCAGTGCAGGGAAAGCTCCCTCCACCCTATCCCTGATGCTGCATGAATCTTCAGTCTCCAAGCAAAATCCAACAACAAATCCAGTGGTCTCCTTACATAAAATCTTTGCCTTATCAGTGTACTTTGCTCTGCATCTAACTGTTCGCAGCATTTCTCCCTTCCATGCCAAATGCACAATGCCCATGTTACTGGTACAGCCTAGAAGAAAGATGGCATCTTGCCTAATAAACCCTTGCTTCTGACTTAGTTAAAGCTACTGTAATTAATAGCTTGGAGAGGAAGGCCATGGAGAACACAACATGCAGACAAACAATCAGTCAAAGTATTTCATGGTGCAGGAGTACAAAAAGAGCTTGGTGACTCCATTGAGTTTACTCCCTCAGAGACAGGTAGTCTGGAAGCCTGTCAGTGATCTTGGAGTCTGGAAGTCCGTAAGTTTGAGGACGTGGCTGAATTTGAACAAAACCAGGAGACCCCAGCAGGATTTCAGGCTTCAACCACAGCAAGGAGAGATTTGCTCTTGGATGCAGTTGTGGTATCTCAGACCAAAATCTCAGACATGGGAGTTGGAAGGGAACATCTGTAGCAACTATCATTGGTATGTTGGAGCAACAAGTGCTTGAGTCAGCAATCTGAGACCGTGAAAGACTTGAATAATGCAGACAAAGAAAATATTGCTCTCTAGTGCCAGACAAACATCTGCACAACAGATGCCATATCAGCTTCTAGGTGTGAAGATATTTGCATACATGCAGCAAAGAGCTTAAAGCACCTGTAATCCATTTTCCTGGAGGAAGGGGAACTTTAATTGTTCTATTTGCTTTTTGGAAGATCAGTCTACTCCAAAATCCCTGCAGTGACCAAGGACATAGTCAACTAAATCCCTTGCTCAGAGCCCCATCCAACCTGACCCAGAATGTTCCAGAGATGCAGCTTCTATCCCCTTTCTGGGTGATCTATGACAGTGTTTTACCACACTCACCATAAAAAATGTCTTCCTTAGATGTAGTTTAAATCTCTCCTCTTTTAGTTTAAAGCCGTCATTCATTTCGGAAAGCAGCTAAGCTGTTACTTTCCACCAGCTTTTAAAATGAAGAGTCCTAGTTCTACCTAAAATCAGTGCAAAGGTGTGATGTCATCCCTATTAGGAAGAAGATGCTCAGCAAAAATTACTTGACTACAACAGAGATTATGCAAGGATGCTACACATTCACAACTAAGGAAGGGGTAATGTTCCCTATCCTGTTGACACAGAAAAAGCAAAATCACCATGAAAAAATAGCCTTTCCTCTGCTGGACCTTCACTGTACATCTTATCAGCACCTTTTGCTTCCCCTTCTACCCCCTGCTGTTGCTATGGGTAATCATTGAGGACTTCTCTGTCTATGTGTTGTCACGTTTATGAGATAGAAATTCCTATGAACCAGACTGCCTGGCTGCAATCAGTAAGGAAAATTACCTGAGAGTCAAACTGGGTGGGAGAATTGCTTTAGAGAGAAAAATCAGTTGATTTTGAAAGGCGAGACAGTTACATAACTGATAAGGAGCCAAGGATCAATTTCCAGCTCCCATGACTGCCACTTACTGAGAAAGACAGCTGAGTACTAGGGAGTGCAGCAGCAAAACTGTGACAGGGATGGAAGTACATCTTAACACCCAGCTGATACTTCTTCCTAAAGAAGACAGCTTTGTTATGTTTCAAAGATTTCTTTGGCACTAAATGGCACTGTTGTATTCCACAAGACATCCAACTATATGACTGTTTCTGTCTCAAGAAATTCACTTGCTATTCTGACCCAGTTTGCCATAAAGCCATCATGAGCATGGTATAAAAGACCTACCTGTGTTTCCAGTACTTGGACAACAGACACTTTCCCCAGAGGCCTCTTCCCTCTCATACCAGAGAATTGGAGATAGAAAAAGGGAAGGCAAGACACCTCTGTTCCCAGAACTGCAGACTCCCCACCTGGTTTCTTTCCATTGCAACCAGAATCAGTGGAAAGCTATGCTTCACAGAATGCTTGGTAGGAGGAAAACTATTCAGTTGGGATCTCAGTATCAGGTAACAGACAGGGAATCAAATTGCCCAAGCAGGTCAGCTGCAACAAGAGACCCTCAGTGCATGGTTTGACACAGGGCTGTCTGCTCCATCAGGATTGAATCCCTGCTTCATAAGGGCTGTTCAGTCCTTACAACCTTGCTGATACAGGCACCTATGTGACCAGCCCAGCGTATGAGAACCTTTGCTGTTATCCCAACATATAAAAACCACCCCTTCAGAACCTTCACTATGTACATGACAATTTCTGTACAATCAGCTTCTGGTGCCTATTAATAGCTCATTTGCCTGTCTCCAGTGGCGTCACATCAGCACTGTTTGAATTTGGTGTGCACAAAAGCATAGCCCTAACCATAAACAAACAGCAGAGTTGGTGGAAAAGCCAAACAAACAAGAACCCCCCAAACTGCACAGTAATCTTTCCTTTGCCAAAGGTTTGAAGGGTGGGATCTGCTGCATGGAGTGGAGCGAAAGGAACAAAACTGAAAAGATCTCTTTACCACCTTAGTGGTCAACTACATCAAAGCCAGATTGCTGGTGGGCTAAAAAGCTTTTGGATGTGTAGCAAGATGCCTTGTCTACAGATGCTGCAGCCCAGAGAAAAAGGAATAAAGTGTCTTTATTAGTCTGGATGAATCAATAATTAGCTACAAGCACTACAGAAAATTACAAGCAACCACAGAGCAATGTAGAACAAACAGATGGAATAATGATCCTTTAATTACATCATTATGAGATGGTACAACACATACTGGACACAGATTTGCTAGGTGCCTAAGAGAGTACTCCCAGTGAGCTTCAACACATCAGAAGGCAGTTATCAACTGATGGAACACAGGAACAGGTTGCCCAAGGAGGCAATGGAAGCCACATCACTGGAAACATTTGAGGTCAGGCTTGACAGGGCTCTGAGCAACCTGGTTTAGTTAAAGATGTCCCTGATTACTGCATGGCATTGGACTGGATGACCTTTAAATGTCCCATCCAACACAATGCATTCTATGATTCTGTGACAAGTGCAGGCAGCTACCATGAGCTCTCATCCAACGGTCATTTGATGCTGCAGCAGAAAGTGAGTTTAGAGAAAGACTTCATTACAGGACAGTTTTTCATGGAAAAGAAATCAGAATCTTGATGGGGAGCCTGACATCAGATTCTTTCTTCCCATGCTGTATCTTTGAGTCTTGATTCTTCTCATTCTCCGATCTACTTGAAAAGAAAACCAAACCAAACAACACCAAAAAAACAAACCACCACATGGAGAAATGTCATAGCTCAACATTTGTTTCATACTTCACAGAACTAACCACACATCCACGGCCTCAGAAAAAAACAAAATGTATTCAGCTTCACCGAGCTGCTTATTAATTTGTTTAGCATGAGAATCACACCATGAGGAATCCGTAAAAAGAAACCTGCATATGCAAAACACTTCACATTTGCACAAATGTCATGTCAATTGCTAATTAGTATATAAAAAAAATAAATCCCAACAAGCCAGACTGCCAGAAAAATTAACAACAGTGAAATAAGTAACATGGGACACAAATCAACACATATTGTAAAGTCTCAAAAGCTGAGATTGTTGAGACCACAAACTGAATGTATGGTCTTCTGAGAAATGTGTCTGAATTAAGAGCTACAATATGCAGAAGAAATTTGAGATCTGTTTTTCTGAGGGACATGTGACTACTTCTACAGCAATCTGTAGCCTACACTGTATCTTCAGCAAGTTTGTCACCATGGCAACTTGACATTTTTTCTGCAAGGCAATTTTGTTAGTAAAATTTTAGGGATAGATTTGTGCCAAAAAGCATTGACTACACCTGGTAACAACAGATATACCAACCCTCTGGGAGCAGCTTGCCCAGAAGTGCCTGATTCCTGCCCAGCTCTGGAGATGGGGAATGAAGGCCAAAGAACCCGAACTGACTGCTACTGGGGATCAAGTGACAGGAGCAGATAGGAATGAGTGAGTTCTTCAACACTGAACCTGGAGTTCAGAGAGAATGAAGTGTCTGTATCCAAGGATAGTCAGAACTCAACTCCACAGCCTCATGCACCTGGTCATGTTTTGAACCAGGTACGGGCTTTCAGAGATCCTTCCCCATCCCTGTGATCCTTTGGTAAGCTCATTTCTAGAGCTTGAAAGAGGCACATTAAGCAGTATGCTGGAAAACAGCTGAGAGCCCTTTCTTTTCTGTTTCTCCAGTGAAGTCCTGATGGTTTTCTCCAGGAATGAAATTAAGGGGCTTGCAATCAGGCCTTGCAATCAGACACAGTGAAGTCTAAGGAATCATCCGAGCTCTGTGACCTCCAGAAACAGGAACAATTTCCTCAGTGCATCACTGAGTCTAATCCTTCAAAACAGATGCAGAAGAGGTGGACAAAGGGCAAGGCAAAAATCACTGCCATTTAGAATTGCAACAAGAAATTGTCACAGCAGTTCTCCTCTCTGCTATAACACCTCTGCTTTATCCTTGCACCATGATCTGGCCCGAGCCTTGCCTTGGTCTGTTCCAATTTCACTCTTTCACTTCTGAACAGATGAAGGCATGCTATCACAGATACTAGGTGACAGCAAGAACTTATCTATCACAGATAGGCTCCAAGGCAAGAGGAACACAACTGCAGTCTGACATTTCCTCCATGTTGCCGAAGTGATAAATGGCTCTAGCTCTGACTCTCAAAGCTGATCTGATACGGAGCTCATGCACTATGCAACAGATCCCATTCTGCAGGGATTTTCTTCTCCTCTGATGTTTCACATTTTCCCCCAGGAAGCAATAAGCTGCTTTCTGAGAACTGTAGAAAGTGGGGTGGGTGAAAAGAGAGGGAAAAACAAAGGAATATATAAAGCTGTGAAAATACAAAACTGGAATTAAAATAAAGCATCTCCTTAATGAGGACACTGGGGATAAAAGCTCTTCTTTCCATGCCTCGGGAGGGTTCTGCACCCTGCTCTGTTATTGTTTTTATAGAAGACAGACAAGCAAGCATCCATCTCACTCTGATGGGTTAGACCCTAGACTTCTGGGGTATGAGAAGAGGCCCAATGTTGCCAGTTACTCCTCCATTAAAAAAAAAAATCCCTAAAATTCAGGATGCCAGTTTATTCACTTTTGCTTCTGCAAGGCTGCTAATCAGCTTGTAAGAACTGCCATCGACCACACCCCTGCCAGCTGCGAGCTGTGCCAGGTAAGAATCTGGCCAGAGAGTCACTGAAAGAAAAATGTAGAAATCTCAAGGAGGAAATCACAGCCCCTTGGCTTAATGCAGAAGGCATTTGATTATTTGTTTAAAAACACTTCCCTTGCGTGATTTATGACAGTAAGAGAAAATCAGCATTCACAATCTACATGTGCATTGCAAGCAAAGGCAGGAGTTTACTTAATTTTCCTGTCCAAGGATGAAGCATTGCTGGTGAGGCTCCAGATGTAAGTCATATGTTGGACTCCACCCTGCACAAAAAAGAAAACCTGCCTCAGGCAGTTGATTTTGGAAGAGCAGAGCGTGGGAGCCCTTTTCTTTTGTTTTCTGAGGTTAAAGGCATTAGGTGAGTTTGAGCCAATTTTTAGGCTCTTCTTTGCGGTTCAGAGCCGCAAACACCACTAAGCAGATTCCAGCTTAATGGAATCCATAATTCCTTATACCTGTGCACACGCAAAAAGCCTTTCATATTGTGTGTGTGCTAAACAGCAACCTTTGGGAGCAGGAGTCCCTCCTTCCCAAGAGGTCCAACAGGGAATCAACCACATCACTACCATGGCCTTTGCTGACACTCTGGCAACTGAAATATCTCCAGCAAGCTCTGCATGTACCTGGCAGGCCAAGCTAATGCCCTTAATTCTTGTTCCAGGCTAAGGTCGTTAAGCAGTGATCAGCTGTTGCACAGCTGCTGACTCCCCTGCTGTCACTCGCCCATGTGCCCAAGCTGTTTGTGGGAAAGCCTGGCATGCCATGTGAATTTTACAATCTCCCCTGCTCCAGAGATGCACTAGGAAATAAATCCAGAAAATCTGATTAGGACTTGTCACTGAAGTAAGCCCATTAATCATTGATGTGGTTCTTTCATATACAGTTTGCCAGCTCCTGCAGGCATCAGCAGACTGGTAGATCTGAAGGCTGCAGACTTGAAAAAGTTCTTCCTTATATAACAATTGCACTGATTTTTTTTTCCTCCTGAATATTTAGCACATTCTGATAAATAAAAAAAGCTACAAAGCACCAGAGAGATAATTTAGCCCAGCTTCTTGCATAAAGTCAGGCGTAGGGAATTCAGGCATAGGATTCCCCTGAAATAATTTTTGTAGCCAAAAAGATAAGAAGCTTTAGTTCAGAAAAAGTAAAATCCAGCATGAAAAACCTTAGTGAGTTTTGCAGAAGTCAGTTACCCACACTGTTGAGTACATTTCATTTGAGCTACATTGAGCTACATTTCATTTCTTACCTGAACTTGTCTAGCTTCGCCTGTCAACAGCAGGTTGAGTAAGAGATGAAAGTCTTTTATTAAACTGCTGTTTCCCCAGCCTCCCCCAGAATATTCTCAACAAAGATAAGTTAGCTGAGATACTGCCATCTCAAAGCCCAGCACATATTTCCCATGCCCCACCAAACACTGCCATCACAGTACAGATTGTAACAATGCCAGCCATCATCACACAGGTGCCAAAACACATGGGGGAAAAAGCCACGAGTAGCTTTCCCTGGCCTCAAATGCGTAACTTAATTTGGGTACTTTGGGCTCCAAATTAGACCCACAAAGGAAGCTCTGTGATTCTGAATGCAAGTTAAATTGAGAAGATTTCTCTCCAGACTGATTAAAATAAGTCAAAACAATTGAAAAAGGAAAAAAAAAAAAAGACATACAAACAAGGAGTTTCAAGGGGGTTGAATTTCTCCTTTAGTCTCTTAATCTATTTGTCTCTGAGATGTTCAAAATCTACCACACTGCTATGAAACCTAGGTCTATGAATCATACTTGCAACCCATCTTCAACTGTAAATAGAAAGTATTTAAACTCAAAATGCACAGGATTTCAGGAACTATACATTTCCCCCCATTTGTTCCATGTACTCGTCCAAGAAGATTTTTACAGCTTCCTTCTGGTTAGGCATTAGACACAGGATCAGAAAACATTTGTGATTACTGCTTAATGAGGGTAGCTCCTCATGAAAGCCAAAGAATTAATTTTCCAAAAAAAGGGATGTCTTCCCATCTTGAGTACACAGATCTCCTTTCCCACAACTTTTCTAGAAAACTGTCTGAAGTTCAACCTGAATTCATCCAGTGTTGGGACAGATTGGTTCTCAGGACAGCACTGGTCAGGCACTTACAAAATTTGCCTGACTTCTCTGGAACAGAAATTCAACCTCATATTACTCTTCAGTAAGCCTCAGTCTGTCCACACCATTTCCTTGGATTAAAGGTACCCAGAAGGACACAGAGTGCACATCAGAATGCCACTGCAATATGCTTAAGGAAGTTCAATGACATTTAGAAAAGCTAGAGATTCCTATAAGAGGAAAAGTAATGATTAAACCAGTCTATCACCTTTACTGGCTCATGGATAAATGAAATAGCATATGGGTTTAATGAAATTATATTTAAAACAAAGACCTGACCTCACAGAATGCCTGGATTTTCCTTTCATATCTAGTTTCTAGGAGAGTAGGGGGTATGTCTCCTTCAGCACATATAAGCTTACCAAGGATATGCTTATGAGTAACATGTGTTAGTTTTTGGTGAGTCATCAGTGCTAAATCACATCTAAAACTGTCTCTTCTCCAATGCACACACATGGAGCATTCAGTTCTGGCACACTCTATAGGGACAGGGAGCTGCTAACGATATGTACCCCAAGCGAGCGTGCAAAACCTTTTTAATCACAAAGACACAGTGCTAAGCAATTTCCTCTTCCTTTCCCAACTACTTTAAAACTGTTTGGTGTGCCATACAGTGACCTTCATTCTGTGTTGCTAAAACTATTCTTAAATCCCTTCCCTTTGGATTAACTCCATATGATAGCAGGTAAAATATCAGCAGCAATTACGGCTGCTCCCACATTCTCATTAACAGGGTTCCAAATATTTCTTTCACAGCTTTTCTGCAACAAACTCTAGCCCAGGAGTAACTGCATCTTGGCTCTCCCAAGAACTAAGTTCATCTTTTGTTTGCTGAACTGTGCAGCCTCAAGGTTGCATTAGATTTGGCACAACAACATGGCCAGAGTTTGCAGCATAGAGAGACATTACAAGCTATGGGTTAGAGGAGAGCACCAGCAGAGATGGTGGGTGATTTGCTGAAGGACTGGGGCACTCAACAACTCATCTGGATTTTCGCCAATGCACAACCAGGGTGTGTTCTAGATCACACAGCCAAGTGATACAGCCATGCTATGGACAGACAGCTTGAACAAAGCCCAAGGTATCAATAAAGTGTTAGACAGAAACATGTCTCTGTGAGGAAAGAGAGGTGGAGGCAAAAAGGCAGCAACTGTAGCTCAAGGCTTGAGCCTTAGGCTAAACTCAGGCCAGCAAATTTTCTTGCATGCCATTCACACTACCTCCACACCAGGACTGTGCAAGTATAGGGGATAAACTACTCAAGAGTGAGCAAAAGCCACCAGAGATTGCTACCCCATCACCACTTCGTAATGGTGCTAATAGTGCTGCTTCTATCACTAAGTTTCCCCATAAACAGCTCCTACAAATGCCTGAAGTAAAATGGCTTTTAAAATGCTTGCAGCCAAGAACCACATTCCCAAAGAGGGTTTTTAACGTCAACAGTGCCCCCTTGACATAAAACCTGCAGATCAAGGGTGCATAAAATCTACAATTTCAATTGTACTCACCCAAACCATATTATTCAATCTTGTCAGAGCTGAAATAGCTGGGTTTATACCAATCTCCACGGCTGCTGCCTCTTCCCCTTGAAGGGAAGGCTTCAGGAGCAAACTCATCTTAAAAAAAGAACATGGAGACATACACTGAGTGTTGTGTGCTTTCAAACACGTTCATTCAGCATTCTGCACATCAAGACACCACCTGATTTATCAGGGCAGTTGGACTAGATGACCCCCCAGAGGTCACTTCCAACTCCCAGCATTTTATGATGCTGTGCACACAAATATGGATTATTAGAGCACCAATCTGGCAATCCAGAAGACGTGCACACAGGGCGTACAAACCTCAGCACTGCCCTACTTTGCAACCTAACGGCCTCACTGTTTCTTCAACGGCACACCCTTCTGCAAAGGAAAGAGTAGCTGCCCACGGCATGAGCAATCTGCTGGTCTTCCCTGGTTTCCCTCAGACAGATGACCTTCAGATGATCCAAAGAGACGATCCAAAAGATAAACAGGAGAGTTGAGCACGGCAGAAATGGCTTACCTTCCTGGCGATTGCCCCCTCGCCCATTGGGGTCCATTACTGGCAGATACATCACCTGTAAATTAAAAATGCTTATTGAAAAAGCTCAGCCATCAAGAAGTCCACTTCTCCTTCATTTCCTCAGGTACTATGTGATCACTGAAGTAATTCCAAACTTCATTATCAATGTCTCTGAAAATAAGACTACTGTCAATGCAAAGCCCCTTGGCAGTCACTCACAAGGTTTTCTTTAACTTTTTTTGTCAGTGATCTAGATGAGAGGATGGAGTGCAGTACGTCTGCAGGCAACGCAAAGTTGGGTGGAAGTCTTGATCGACTTGCAGGTGGGGAGGCTCTGGATAGGCTGGATCAATGGGCCAAGGCCAGTGGCATGAGGGTGAACAAGGCCAAGTGCCAGGTCTCACACTTGGGTCACAACAACCCCACACAACGCTACCGGCTTGGGGAAGAGCGCCTGAAAAGCTGCCCAGCAGAGATGGACCTGGGAGTGTCAGCCAACAGCCAGCTGAGTATGAGCCAGCAGTGTGCCCAGCAGCATCCTGAACTGTATCAAAAGCAGCGTGGCCAACATGATCAGGGAAGGGGTCGTAGCTCTGTGCTCAGCACTGGTGAGGCTGCACCTCGAATACTATGTTCAGTTTTGGGGCCCTCACTAGAAGGACACCGAGGTGCTGGACCACATCTAAAGTAGGGTAGCAAAGGTGGTGCAGGGCTCAGAGCACAAGTCTTTTAAGGAGCAGCTGAGGGAACCAGGGTTGTATAGCCTGAAGAAAAGGAGGCTGAAGGGAGATCTTATTGCTCTCTACAGCTACTTGAAAGGAGATTGCAGTGAAGTGGAGGTCAGACTCTTCTTTCAATAACAAGTGATAAGACACATAGGATTTTGGCAGAGGCTGGGAAACAGTTTCAAGTTGCACCAGGGGAGGTTTAAGCTGGATAGCAGGAAAAATTTCTTCACTGAAAGGGTTGCCAAGTACTAGAAAAGGCTGCCCACAGAATTGGTGGAGTCACCATCCCTGGAGATATTTAAAAGACATGCCAGTTGTGGTGCTGAGGGACACAGTATAGTGCAGGGTTAATGGTTGGACTCAATGATCATGAAGTTTTTTTCCAACCAGGACAATTCTATGATTCTAAGACATTACTAAGGATGTCTGCAGTTGCAGGTAGGCTGTCAGGTCAACTTCTTTCATACTTCATACTTGACCTTCCTGTAGTGCAGATACAGCCAGGAGAGCAGCATTTGTCTGTTGCGGTTACACAGGACACCTCATTGACTCATTTATCCTAAATTACTGCTTTAAAAGCTCTCTGTACTCTTCTTTTGTTGGCATTTATGCAAGTGACATGATCCCAGCCTCAGCCAACCCCAATTCTTTTTCCTGTCCAAATGCCACCAGCACTACGTGAGCTACATCAACCACAGCTACACCACCATCTCAGCCAGGCTGAGATCCCTTGAACACAGTTGCAGTTCTACAGCAAGAGCTACAGTGCACTTGGTGCAGCTCTCTGCAGAAAAAAATACTTCCCTTTTCACGTGCAATAATTCCCTGTGGCATTTACTCCTTATTAAGATTGCAGAAAATACATTCCCCAGCAGGAATATTGGCAGCAGTACTGAATTTTAACTGATGGTTAAAGACGACTTGCAGGAAGATGTCTGCTTGTAAAAGCAAGTGTTTATACTAAGTGTGCTGTTAAACAAGAGTTATGCTTAACCCTCAGAGGACAAACTGAACATCCAAGACCACATTACGTATCCAAGTACTTCACATGCAGTCTTTCTGCTCTACAAATCAAGATGTGATGCATTCACTAGCTAGCTCCAAAGAAAAATCCTGAACCCCGTTTTTTGTTGTTGCTGTTAAATTTAAAATTGCAAGGTAATTTGGCAATTCAAAACGGGAGAAGGTGACACAGAATCCCATTTGCTTCAAGTTATTCCTTTAGTCACCTGCACTTTCTAAAAAAGAGAAGCTGTCCACATCCTCCGGCACTTTGCTCGTTCCCTGCATATGATCGTCAAGCACCACACCCCCTACAGATCCGCGTTGTAAATGCAGGCACCCAGGCGCAAGTGTCAGTTCACAGCAAAAGAGGACAATGGCATGATTTGAAAACAGCCAGCAGGAATTCACAGGCTGGGCTGCAATTGAATCACACCTTAAACGATCAAATGAGAGCTCCAAAAGGGAGTACAAATCTCAGCAAAGCAAATGTTCTTCAGCTACACTGTGATTACATGCTCAGCTGAGAGCTGGGTCTGGTAACAGGGCCAGAGTCATTGGTATTTGTTTCTGTTTAAGATGAACCAGTCACTGTTCTGCAGGCACACACTCAATACATCAACAAGGAAAGAGCTGGTGGATGTGCCAGACTACCACAGAGATTCACACTCTCCCCAGGCATCCCTCAAGCAAGGTCAAACCTCTCAGCTGATGGAAAGTGAAGCATTACAGGAGACAGCTGGGTTTCAAGCTACATTCAGTTTTCTCATCAAAAGCTCCAACTGCAACAGGAGTTGCAGTTCATACACACACACCTGACTTCTCCTTAAAAGAGGGTGAGCAGAATATTTGCTCCCCCAGGCAGCAAAAATCAATTTTCTCCTTCCTTACCTCCTCGCTGCTCATCGATTCAGAACTGGATGTGCCACGATGGCACCGCACAGAGATGTTTGAGATCAGCTCACCAGAGACTTCCACAACACTTTTGCATAAAGCAGTTGGCTGTAAGAGATCAAAACAGAGCAAATGCTACAGAGCCACTTACTGTGCAAACCCTCCCATGGGAGTTTCTCTGAGAGAAGAGAATATGAATAGGGATTTTTTTTTCTGCATTGTGAACTAAGAGTTGAAAATTACTTTCAACCTCTCCTATGAGGATGGGCTGAGAGAGTTGGGGTTGTTCAGCCTGGAGAGTAGGCAGCTTCAGGGAAACCTTACTGTGGCCTTTCAGTACTTAATCAGGCCTATAAGAAAGACGGGGACAGTATTTTTAGCAGGGCCTGTTGCAACAGGACAGATGGTGGTGGTATGAAACTAAAAGAGGGGAGATTTGGACTAGATAGAAGGACGACATTTTTTTACCATGAGGGTGGTGAAACAGTCACAGGTTCCCCAGAGAGGTGGTAGAAACCCCATGCTTGGAAACACTCCAGGTCAGGTTAGACGGTGTCGTGAGCAGTCTGACCTAGCTGAAGATGTCCCTGCTCACTGCATGAGGGTTGGACTAGATAACCTTTAAAATGTCCTTCTAAACCAAATCATTTCTATGCTTAGCACTATCAGCACAGAGGGAACCTGCACTACATAGGAAGATAACCCTTAATATGGTACCTAGATGCATGATAGACCAAAGCAGGTCAAATGTCCTTTCCTTTTAGAAAGGAAGCCAAATCTTCCTCACAGGATTTTGTCCCAGAGTACACAGACACTTCCACTGCATGCTGCTCGAAGACACACATCCTCTTTTCAGCTCACAGTAGCTCCCCACTGACCAGGCAGAAGAGTATCCCAGCACGGATCCTTTCCACCTAACACTCACTCCAACCTGCAGGTTACATTTGTTCGAGTTTGGCTCTGTTTTCAGAAAACCAGTCATTCTACAGCTCCAGCAGTGTTTCAATATGGCCTGAGAACATCCTGCACAGAGCAGGGGGGTCACATTCACACCGGAGGCACTTACCACAAAAAGCCCAGTTTTGAAGTCACATGTGGAAGGGTCTCTGCCCGAAGCTTTCGTGCACACAGTTTCACGAATGCTGAACTGCAGCTCTAGTCTATAGTCATCACTGTTCCATGTGTCAACCTGGTAAAAGGAAGGTCAACACAACACATAATTAGTGTCTGTCAGTTTTCTACGCCCACTACATGGCAGCCTGGCTTCTTTCCCCATTTCTATGCCCACTACATGGCAGTCTTGCTTCTTAACCAAAGCAGAAGCAAGACATAAGGGCAGTATGGGTCAGTGGCCAATTTAGAGTGTGTGAGAAAAACTCTTTTATTGGGCACAGGAGTTGCACTCTTAGGCAGACTTGGTGACAGCAACACAGAGCAGCTTTCTATTGTAGGATCCTCCCTGCTCCACAGGGTCACCTGGAGGGTCTATAGCTGTCAAAGGCAGATAAGCATAGTACTGCCCCTGCATGCTACCCCCTTTTCCGTGGGAACCATGTGCTAACAGCTCTGCTTTGGATGTCCAGACTGCTGGGAAGTCTGTTGCAAATAGAAAACTTGGAAAGTAAATCACAGAACTGCAAGCAACTGAGTTAATGTAGTTTGTAGAGTTGCTCCTTGTCAGCTGGGGTGCCTTAATAGGCAGTGTGCACACAACATTGCAAGCGTCAGAAAGTTTGGTTGCTTTTGTTGACACATTAGGGCTTTCCTGCTTCCCACAGTCTAACAAATGTTTTAGCTCAAGATGGAAGGCTCCATAAAGCCCCCCAAAACCAACACCTCATCCCACCCCCCAACTAGATCAATCATCATGTCATTTATTCTTGCAGAAGACTCAATACATGCCATCTATAGAAACAGAATGGTTCTGAGGATGTTCAGGAACATGGACATGCTAACTTTAAATTAGGAAGATTTAACTCCATAACTGACTATAACTCCAACATAATTCTTAGCAATGCAAATTAAAACAGATACAGGTTTCTTGCCTGCATTTAGACGCCAGCAGATTTAATCCAGAACTGGTGTGTAGAGACAGCTACCATAACTACAGATTGGAGAAAGAATCCTGAATGTGTTTGTGTTGCTATTTAATTAGCAATGCAAACATTCAGATGAATGAAGTTTCTTTATGCCCAAAGCAAAACAGTTAGCTAGAGGGATTTGAAAAAACCAGTGCAGAACAAAACCTTACAAGACTTGCCTCAAAGTTTTCTGTTTCAGGGGTAGAAAATCTGAACTAAAGTGTTTTTAATTACAAACCAACATACAAATCCATAACTTCAGATAATGTCCCAAACCCACCCTCTTCCAAGCAGCATCAGAAAACTCCAACTAAATCTGTGTTTCCAGAATTGAGAGAAGAATAGTTTTCCATCACAGCAAAGCATATTTCAGGTAAAAGATCTCCACTGTCTGCTCACTTACTCTTGTGACATGGCTCGTGACAACACCGTACAGGTATGTGCCCCACGACTGAGAATTGATCCTTGCAATGGAAGCATTGAGAGCCTCTTCTGTGACAGGGAGTTCATAGTCGTACACTGGAAAGCCTGAGATGGAGGCACTTAGCTGCATTAGAAGTTCAGGGTGGTCTTGAGCTTTTCCTCCCCAAACCACTGTAACAAAAAAGACATGGTTCCATTCTCAGCAACTTACCTGAACATGAGAAAACACTCAGTGTGAGGAAAAAAAATAAGATGCTCATAGTGTGACTTTCAAACTCGTCTGGTCTTTTCCAAGCAAGGCTTTCCAGTGCGTGCTCCTCTGTCTTTATATAAACGCAGCCTTGAACCTACAACTGACCCTCCTGTGTGCATGTTCTGCTACTAACATTGCACTTTAAACAGAATTGATCCCAGAGTAAATATTTGCTGTCAGCTTTTCTCCATTTAGCAGTAGCTCCTGGACACAAGATGGCTCACCGTGTCTTTTTTTCCCAGCACTGTGATTAAAAAGAGAGCATTGAATTCCTGATATCTCCACAGCCAAAGGCACCATCTAGTTCTTTTGCTCACTTTCAGCCATTTTATTTGTCCCATTAAAGCTGGTGAGTAAACTCTTTCCTTAGCACTGGACCTAGCACCACAGTGTCTCAGCAGAGACTGGTAGCACTTTAAAAGTCAGCATTCCCAGAAGACAGGACGATTCCCCAGCATGGAATGGGAATCCACCCAGGTAGATTCATCCAATGCCACCATCCTGCAGGCCAAAGCATTCAACAGAAGCCTCTCCAGCACAGAGCAGACTCTTGGGACACCCCAAGTCTGTTTGCCATGCAAGATCCTGGGCCCCTCAGTTTAAGAAGGACATCGAGACACTTGAACGTGTCCAGAGAAGGGCAACAAGGCTGGTGAGAGGCCTTGAGCACAAGCCCTATGAGGAGAGGCTGAGGGAGCTGGGGCTGTTTAGCCTGGAGAAGAGGAGGCTCAGGGGCGACCTCATTGCTCTCTACAACTACCTGAAAGGTGGTTGTAGCCAGGAAGGGGTTGGCCTCTTCTCCCTAGCAACCAGCACCAGAACAAGGGGACACAGTCTCAAGCTGCAACAGGGAAAGTTTAGTCTCGAGGTGAGGAGAAAGTTCTTCACCAAGAGAGTGATTTGTCATTGGAATGTGCTGCCCGGGGAGGTGGTTGAGTCTCCGTCCCTGGAGGCGTTCAAGAGGGGACTGGATGTGGCACTTGGTGCCACGGTCTAGTTGTGAGGTTTGTGGTTACAGGTTGGACTCGATGATCTTCGAGGTCTCTTCCAACCTCAGTAATACTGTACTGTACTGTACTCTACTGTACTATTAATAGTTTCAAAGAGAGAAGACATGTCAGAAAGTGTTGTCTGGGCCTCAGCACATCGTGACACTACAGCACATATAGTGCTTACAGAGCAGCACGCTCTCCACACACCAACACAGCCACATCACAATGTGTTGCAGCTAAACGCAGACCTGATGCATCGTCCTAGAAGACGAGCAGAGCATAATCTGACACAGGCATCACTCTGGAGAAGCATTCACAGGAACAATAACCTAACACTTGGCTCCTAAACATGGTTTTAGAAAGGTACAGATAGAGATCATGACATTAAGTGGTAATAATCACATCTCTTTTAAAAAGCAATAAAGTGTGTTTTGATGTTTCAGTTTCCAGAACTGAATGAAATCCTCCTTTGAGGCACAGACTATGCAGCTACCTCTGCAATTCAGCACATGCCAGAAGAGCATACACATTGCTCTGACTCTTACAAAGCCTGAGCTCAGCTAACCAAAGAGATGAGGGGCTGTGGACATTTGATTTTCCCTGTCAGATCCTCCTGATGTTCAGGCTTAAGTTTAAGTACAGAAATTAATGGGCTTTTTGACCTAGGCCTAACTTCAGTACTTGAAAGCACCCTAAGGAATTACAGGGATGCACTGGACATGACACCTCAGCTCTTAGCTAACTGGTGCCACTTGCTAGTCTACTACAGCCACCCCACAACAGAGCCACTCAAGTGTCACAAGGTTCAGATATGCACTTGGGTTTTAAGTGCCTAAAGTCTGTCGATAGAGTTGGAAGGACAAGTGCTGCCTTCAAACACGTTCACTCATTGCTGACCATCTACAAGGCACAGATGTGTCTAACCATGTTCACCTTGAGGATCTCAGGCGTGAATTCCTCCATTAATCTTCAAATCACAGTTTCACTTGAAGTAGGAAGGGTGATTTTGAAGGACATCCCAAATGGCAAGCACTCAAGGAAAGATATGGAAGCACATAAAGTAACAGGGTCCAGATTTAATAAGAAAGAGGATGAAGTTGCTTTCAGGTGTTAGGTTGTCCAGTTGCATGACAGCAGGTTGCACACTAGGGACATCTGACTCCTCAGGTGACAGGTGGAGTACCCCTCATGCTGCAAATACCTTCAGGCAAAGACCCATAAAGGCAAAGCACTTCCAAGACAAAAGAAAACTGTCCAGGTGTGAGCCTTGATGGTCACTGGATTCATTCCCCATCATTGCTGCAATGTCTTATAAAAGGAACCCGCTGAGCCATGGTATGCCCCAGGAAAGAGTTTCTGTGCCAGCTGGTAGAGTTGCACATGAGCACATGGTTCTAAGAACAAACTGTGCCTGGAGGGGTCAAGCAGACATGGTCCCAAACAGAAACATCACCAGAGCCACATTACTGGCCAGTGCCTGATCACATGTGTGCCATCCCCACCCAAGCATTGCTTTGAGAGAGGTGGATGTGGGTGCATATTCCAAAAAAGGGGTGGGAATTTTTTACCAGCCAATTTGGATTTCAGCATTGGGAACACGATCAAAAACGCTGATTGAAACTTTGCCCAGTCAAAAGACAGAGTCTGTTCTGTACATCCATTCTCCCTGTTCCCTGCAGCTGAAGACGCTCTCTCCTGGCTCTTGGATATGCTCCTCTGTAGCAGGGTCTGCCCTTCCTGCTTCTCAGTTCTACTTAACTGCCATCTGTGCCACAGGGAGGCCAGTAATATGCTTCTGAGGCTACAGCCATGCCAGAGCACCACAACGTGGAGGATTTAAACTGAGCTGTAAATTCTCAAGAACAAAATCTGTTGTGCTGTTCCCAAGTTTTCTGCAGCTAGAGCCAAGATCACACTCTTTCAGATCAAGGAGGAAACCTTCTGATACGCTGTTTGACCTGCTCCTGTGGTGGCTACTCTGCAATCAATTGTGCTGCTGCTGCTGCAGTAATGAAACACAAGAAACAAGATTGTTCAAACCACTTAACAGAAAGAACTTCGCAGATGGAGCCTCAAGGTCCTTATAGTTTTCCTTATTGCTTCACCACCAACTTGCTGCAGTAGTTTGGATAACATTTAGCTTTCGACTTCATCACCAGAAAAGGAACCATCTGCTTCTTGTATGCCGGCACCAGTTAATATTCCACCTGAACCTGCTTCCTAACTGCCAAGGTACAGCATTGTAGCCAGTGCAGTAGTAATTTTAACTTGGTAACCTACCACTGGGGGTAAAGATTTTCCTCTCAGAGTAGCTACCAAGACATGCTGCCAGCAGGGCTGCAATAATGCTGAGCAGGGCTTGAAGATAAAATTGTTTTAAAAAATTAAATTCAGTTGCTGTGCAGAGCTCTGGCTTCACTTTATGGCATCCAGAGAATGATGATGTTTGCTATTCCACCTCTCCGATTCTTGGCTTATTAAGTTTGTAACAAAGTTGGTAATTATTTCTCCTATCTCTCCACAGATACATTATACACTCCAGCAGATTCATGTTACAGCAAAATTGGCTTCAACCACCATCCATGTCAGAGACACATTTGGGTTGAGAGTCCTCAACCCAAACAGAGACAGGAGCCAGGAAGAAGCAGAAACTGGAAGCAGGCAGGATGGGGAAAGGAGAGAAGGGAGGGTGTGTGGAGAGAACAGGCTTTTCTGGCAGGACGAAAAGTAATTCTGATCCCAGCACAATGCTCTTCCCACTTAAAGTGCCTGGAGTTCCTGCTTTCTGAGGTTCTTCCCGCATTCTCTTTTCACTGGAGACTGTAACTGAAGCATCAGGTCAGGAAACCTGAAGAGCAAATGGTATTCAACCTGAAATTCAACAATTTGCAGAAGGCCTCCAAGGTCAAATTCTTGAGCCCAAGAGACTCTGCAGTTACCGGTCTGCCCAAAACAAACTTATTTCATCTGTGCTAAAGAAACAACAGGCATAGTCACAGAGACCAAGGACAACACGCTCTTGGAAGAGCAAAACATCCTTCCCTTCCTCTGAGATCAGCTCCTGGCATTTGCCAATGAAGACCCTGCCACAAATTTCTATGTATTACTGTGGCGAGCAGTGGCCTGGCACATGGAAGAATGATGAAAGGTGAAGCCTTCACTGCAGACCAAAACCAGGGCAGAACAACATGGAGAAGGTACAAAAATGCCACAATAAATGTTTCATATTGCCTGCTGCCCTATTGCTGCTGCCTTTATCATCCCTGATTTTCTTTCTCATCCCCTTCATCTTCCATGGGAAGACAACTCAGATGCCACATAGCACTGCAGAGAAACCATAAATTTCTTCTGCAGCTTTATGAAGGCTTCTGGTTGCAACAGCAGCAGAGCTTGCGATATCTAACATTTTTTCCCCTCACAATTAACCAGACTGAAGAAGCTGGAGAAGACTCTTAGAGAGAGTTTACAGAGCAAACAGAAAAAGCATATGGACACATACATATATGTCTTTTTAGAAAAGACAAATACAAAACCTCCTGAAAGTTGAGAGAGGACAAGATGAGGAAAGACTCCTCATAACTTGACTAAACTTCTACTCTACTATCATCAAGTTCCAGATGCCAAGGACCAAGGGCAGAGAGAGGGAGTTGTGTTCAAATTTATCTATGCAGCAAACAGATACGTGCTATTTAAGAAAAGGGGAAATTAACAAGCTTCTGTTAGATTACTATTTTCAGACCACTTTCATTCCCAGCAATCAAGTCAGCTCTGTTCCCAGACAACTGGGAGAACAATAATTTCTCTTTGTGAGTGAAATGTTGATAATTACAAGATGAGTCTTCATTCTAAATCCTCCAGCATCATCACACGCCTGTAGGCTGAAAACAGTCTAAACAGCATCCCAGGCAGTGAGAAGGTATTCCTGACCCCTTGTTTCCTGGACACTCAGAAGAAAGATGAAAATTAGTGATGCCCCCACAGAAAAAAGAAAATGCAATTAAATTTGAAACAGCATCTTTTTAATTCTCCCCTCTCCCCTCCCTCCCCATCCCCCAGGTCCCACAGCATGACATTAGAAAATCAAAAGGCTCCCTAAAAGTCTGTCTCTATGGGTAACTACTTTATCAGACATGCAGAAGACCTGGACTGCCCAGAGAGGTGGCAGAAGCCCCATCCCTGGAAACATTAAAGGTTGGAAGTGGCTCTGAGCAACCTGATCTAGATGAAGATGTCCCTGTTCACAGCAAGAGGGGTTAGACTAGATGATCCTTAAAGGTCTCTTCCAACTAAAAATGTTCTGTGATTCTGGTGTATGGACATCAACTGATAGAGATAAGAGAAGACTTCTACATTTTGCTCTGACTAACAGAGGCTTTGAGACCTGATCCATAGTTCAGAAACACCAGCAAAGACTCAGCTTTGATTGCCTCCAATCTCATCTGCATGTCCCTCGAGAAACTAGCAGGCACTTGTCTAGCCAGCAACCCATGGGCTGCTGAATGTTCTGGGATGGAGAATTAGCTTTTGTTCTTCCAGTTTTTCTAACTGCTCTCATGCCTGCATAAGATCACAGAAACACAGAATGGTAAGGGTTGGAGGGGACCTCCAGAAATCATCTAGTCCAACACTCCTACCAAAGCTGGTTTATCTAGAACAGGTTGCACAGGCATGTGTACAGATGGGTTTTGAGTATCTCCAGAGGAGACTCCACAACCTCTCCGGGCAGCCTGTTCCAGTGCTGTCACCCCCAAATTAGTTTTGCCTTATGTTCAGATAGAACTTCCTGTGTTCCTGTTAGTTCCATTGCACCTTGTCCTGTTGCTGAGCACCACTGAAAAGAATCTGATCCTATCCTCTTGAAACCTACCCTTTAGATATTGACAAGCATTGATAAGATCCCCTGTAAGTTTTCTCTCCTCCACACTAAATGGCCCCAGGTCTGTCAGCCTCTCCTCAAAAGAGAGAAGCTCCAGTTCCCTCAGCATCTTCATAGTTCCTCCACTAGACTATTTCCACTAGTTCCTTGCCTCTTGAACTGGAGAAGTCAGAACTGGACACGATACTCCAGATGTGGCCTCACTAGGGCAAAGTAGAGGGAGAGTAGAACCTCCCTTGATTTCTTAAGACACCGTGAAACACCTTTGGTCTTCCTGGCCACAAGGGCACATTGTTAGTTCATGGGTAACCTGACCACCAGGACTCCCAGGACCTTTTCTGCAGAGCAGCTTTCCAGCAGGTCAGCCCCTAATTCGTACTGCTGCAGGGGTTACACTTCCCTGTTTCATAAGTCTAGAGTGCATAACATGGCAGCTTCATACTCTACAGTCTCAAAAGTTTGTCTATGTCCATACTGAAAACCATCAGAACTTAACAGTGATTATACAAAGACTGAAGGAAATATTTTGGTAGGCACATAAAGGTGCACCACACATGACAGCCTAATGAATGCAATCTAAACCTACAGTTTCTACTGCTGTTGCTGGAGATGGACTTTGAGAGTGAAGCAACAGAAAGCACACATTACAACAAACAAAACCTCAGTAACACACACTGAGTGACTGTTCTGAAACATCACAGGCTGCAGCAGAATCTCAGAGGTCTCACTTCATTCCTCTCAGCTTCTGAAACTTTAAATATTTATATTTCCTATGCCTGCCAGGTCAGCAGTAATAGCTCTTGCAGGGCCACTGGCACAACTTTGTAGCTGATGCAAGGCAAACATTACCTCCAGACACCGAGATTGCTACCTGAAAAGCCTAAGAGCTATATCTCCTTTTAATTTTTTAATATTTTTTCTAAGTTTTGCTGACTCTATTGATAATTTTCAAGGTTATCTCCCTATCCCTAGGACACATTCTTAGTTCTACTGCTACATTTTTTTGCACTCTTAGCACAAGTTGCTTGCAACCACCAGTCAAACCAAACCCTGGTAAAACTTGAAACCCTATTCAAAACCAGGCAAAAGATTTACCTCCTCCTTCTGAAGCCATCAGCTGTGCAGTGCAGCTGCCAGTGTCACACCCTGTCCCTCATAAGCCTGCCACTGCCATGTATTGAAAGCATCTAGCACTGCTGAAGGAGGCTCAGCCTTTCTGCCAGCCAGTCCTGCTGCCAGCATTTCCTCTTAATGCTAATTCAAACTCAGCCCTCAGCATGGGTGTGATTTGATACACAAAGGGCTGTCTCTGGCTACAAGTCATGATAAGGTGCATATTCAGAGCAACATAGGAATTTGTTAGCAGGAATTTTTTGTTTGTTTGTTTCTTTCTTCCAGTTACATTTTTTTCTCTGCACAGAAAAAATGGAGAATGTTTCTATAATTTCCCATAGGCATTTAGATTCATAACCAGAAAAATCAGAAGGCCAAATCAGAAAGATTTATGAATACCTAAGTCGTCATTTTAATCTCTGTCTTTCAGAGTCTCTGAAAGTTACACAAGGCTTTAGATACGAGACAAAGAATCACTGCAAGTTCAAGCTTTAAATCAGCATATAATTCAGGTAATTATTTTAGTCATGAGCAGCAAAACCAAGAATGAGCCAAACAGGCTATTCTAGGTACTGTTTGTTTTCCCTCACTTCCTGCAATGTAGCAGCAAGAGATTGATAAGCTTCAAAACGGTACACATGAAACCACAGTCTTTCAGGTGCTGAAAGGGACCAGCCTGGTGCCTGAGAGTGGGCTGTGCAGGGATGGGCTCAATAGACTGAAACAAAGAAAAACTTCTTTTTTCAACTGTTAACCTAGTAAATTCTTTATCTCAACCTGAAAGTTTGGTTTGCTTGTTTTTTCTTGCTTTTGTCCTTCTCATTCTCTTCCTCATCCCACTGGAGCAGACAGAGCAAGTGACTGGGTGGGAGCTTAGCTGTCAGCTGTGGTCAGCCTGTCACAGTCACATATTTATTATGATTCATCACCAACTGTGTGACACTGCCTCTGTTCCCTGGGTGGCTGCATTAGCAGACAAACCTAATAGCAGTGACCAGCTCCAAGAAAAACAACAATTACCACTGAGCACACAAAAAAATATCCTAAGGGCATTCGCACTAGCAAAATGCAATCTCGTGGTGCTGGCAGAAAGCGCAAAGATATACATCAGCTCCAACAGTGACAGAAGTGAAGCTCCTGAAGCCTTTCCTGAAGTACTTCCTGATTCAACAGTCTCATAGCACAGGAGTTCCTCTGCCTCTTGAGGGTTCACTACCTGGAACAGCATCCAAGTCATCATCACCACCACCTGTGATTGTTAGCAGACAAGTAACTGTGCCTCAAACCCCAGAAAGCCAAAAGACTAAAAAAATTTTAGAATGAGTAGTCTGTTGTCTTCAGATTTGTGGATTTTATAGGTCACATTTGTGTCTTGCTGACCATTTTAAAGGCTTGCAGCAAGCTTTTGATTTGTTTTCTTGCTTTTAAGTGGAGTTTCCCAATCTGCAAAACACAAGGCCTTAAGGGAAATACACTGCTACATCTCTTTAGGCAAGAGTTATCCAAAGCAACTAATTCTATAGAAGAACAGCTCCCATGAGGTAGGAACACTTTGCCTGTTCAAGTTTCTCAGAAGAGAAAGTTGTGGGAGTCAGCTGTCAGGTGTTCCCCATCTAAGCCCATCAGCAAGTACTTGGCAGAGACTAAGTTTTACCTTTACACTCCAGCGTAAGCATTAGGACCCCACAAGCATGTGTATCCAAGCCAAGCAAAAAGCAAGGCACAAACATCTTCAATACTTCCTGGTTCAGATTCTACACTGAGATCAGTCACAAGGCAAAAAGCATTTCTGCTGTCCAAAAAACCCTCTTAGAAATAGTGCCTACCTGCTTTATAAGAGCTAAACTGAGAAGTTTAGTAACTGGATGCTCCCCAACCGAAACAGGGCACACTGTAGAAACCAAGGAAGACTCCACCTCTTGCAGTTCTGCTGCAGGCCATACAGCCATACGGTTACAGTCTCACTCTGCATGTTTGCTTCTGCTGAAACCATCCTGTATTTATGAATCCAAGGAAGCAAGTTTCTTGCAATCTAGTTTAATTGTGGCCTATGATTCAGTTCTAAATTGCATAAATCCTTTTCTCACAATACCTGTGTACCAGCCACCAGCCTAGGAGAGCAGAACACTTTCAACCCTCGCCTACTCATTTATCCTTGCTTGAGCCACTATTTTTAACTGTGTATCATTTCAGTGTCTCCCAGACCATACCCACATTGCAGCTAAAACACAATGCTTTTCAGATACTTAGCATGAAAGGCAGATTTACATCTTTTAAGTAAATACTTTTTAAAAAAATTAAGAGCATTGTATATGACTTCATTAGTATTCTTTTTCATAAGAAAGATTTCCTGATAGCTGAAAACTCATCTGATAAATTAGCATGGAGATTATTAGTTTTATGTCTTTCTCAGATGACAATTTTACAATGTTATTGGAAATACATTAACATCCTACACACAATAACATAATAGGAATGGCATAAAGCAAAAATTACTACCCACTTACACCGAGGGTGCGGAAAAATAACTCAATACAAAACTGCCTCGAGACAGTATCATATCAGTGTTTCAAATCAAATTAATAATGGAAAAGCAAGAAACAGCCAGGGGCAAAAACATGTAAGCCACCCCCTCGTGAGGAAATGCAGATTGGCTTATTTACAGCACCCAGGAATGCTTTGTGCCAGGATTCCTAGGGCAGGCTCCAGCAGCGCAAGCATTTCTCCCGATCAAGGGACACAGCCTCAGGCATCCATTTCCCCTGGGATCTTCAAATACCAGCAGTGGGTCATAATGCATCCTCCCATCCCTGCAGTTTTCTATCCTGTGTGTGACAGTTTTAGGCTATGCCTTTTAAATTAAGCTGCAGATCTCAAGCAGAAAAGTAGAAAAATATAAATCAGTCACTACTGGGTGTAAAAAGGAAAACAAAATATTATTCTAAACGAATTTCATTGGGCAGAATGTGTGGGATGGACGCAGATGTACCCTAACAATCTTTCACATTTCACTTCATTCTCATTCCTTTCCTTTCTCCTGTGGTTCCAGCTGCTTTGGCTGGGGAGTTAACTGTTACTGGCTGGCCTTGCAGATAAGAACACTAACATTGCTTCTTTGAACTAACATTCCTCCTAACTGCTCCTCTTCTCTTCTGTTACAGGGGGAAGGAGGGGGTTGGGGGGAGTGGAGCAGTTCCCCTGCTCTCTGGGATTCCAGAGGAGATACAGAGGGGGTACAGGAGGTTTCTGTGCCATTTTCTGTTTGTAAATACCTGTATAATATTGCAAATACTATATATTTTGTACTTATTCATTGCATTCCATTGTAGAGTGCAGTTCTTGCTTGTAAATACAGCTTCCATTTGCTTCCAGTTGAGCATGTCGTGCTCAGTTAACGTGAATGGGAAATTTTAACCCACCACACTATGCCAGGGCCCCTACCCCTGGTGACAGATGCAGGACATTTCCACAGGAAAGCAACTTGTGTCACAAAATGTGTAAAGCATCCATCAGGTTAGGGAAGACTGGAACGGACGTGTATTCTGAAGCATATCTGAAGGAACATCCTGTGTGGATACCCATGCAAGCTTAAAATCAGCTGCCTCACTTCCCAGGACAGGTCAGTCTTCACCAGCATCACCCAAGGTAACAGGACTAGCTGTCTAAAGACCAACTGGTGTACACATAGCACCCCCTCACGCACCCACAACAGGCCAGTGTTATCCTGAAACCAGGCAAAGCCTCATATGTCAACAGAGAAGAGCAAACAGCATCCAGCTCCTTTCAGGATGTCTGAGCTGCGCTTGCTCAGGTACACGCCCCAGTCTTACAGCCTGGTAATATCCCACACTAACAGCTGCCAAACCCACCTATCTCACTCTCCCAAAGATGGACAAGAAGGTCTAGTTAGCAGGAAGTTTTGGAAGCTAAACCTGGCAACCCTTTCCTGAAGCTAGGTATTCATCAGTATCAGCTGGTGCCATACAGAGGACTCTGCAAGGTGCGTGGCCCACGCATCTCAGCCATGTGGTGGCTCCAATCCTGAGCAGCTTCCACTAAAGAAGAGACTGTGCCTAGCTCTCCCATCTGTTCATAACCACTCTCATCTGCACAGCAGCACAGGCTTGGAGAGATTAGGTGCTAGAATATCATAACACTGAGTTTATGCATCTCCAGCTTAGACTAGGGTGCAAAGGAAGTAAATGCAGGATGGATCTGCCACCTCTTTGAGGCAGGAGATGGGCACCACAGTTCTCAAGAGCCAGTGAGGTGGCAAGTCTCCTTCTGCAACACTACATTATCCACTGTACCTACTGGTTTCAGTACACCATTTGGGCACATGCCTGGTGAACGAGTATTTGTGGGACAAGTTTTTTAGTGACTCCCACAGCTCTGGGCTCTGCCCATGACCTGTCACCAGCATTAAGGCTTCAGCAGAAGATCCAAAAGGATTTTCGGCCACTCTTCCCACCACGCTGCACTTCTGGGCAACTGTTGCAGAGCACAAATAACCTTTTTCTCCTCTTCCCCAACATTCTTCAATATCCTGGGAACACTAGGGACCAAAGCAAGACCTACTGGTTTGAGAAAGATAGTTCAAGTTTTGCATGTAAAACCATTCATGTGCTCTCCACCACCACCAGAGGGGCTAAGTCCTGCATTGGGAAATGTGTTTTTCTATCACCCAGTGACCTCATCCCCCTGGGAAGGGGAACTGGGGAAAAGAAAGGAGACCTAGACGTGATGGTGGACATGTTGAAATGGAGACTTATTAAAATAAAAAAAAATAATAAACTAATAGAAAATACAAAAAGTTGGACTCGGCAAATGTAGTAGTGACAAGCATCACACTCCCAGCAGTGAATGTTGAATATCAGGCACTGCAAGCACCACAGCTCCAGTGAAATCTTAAGTCAGCAAACAGTGGGCCCTGAGAGCAGAATGGCAGGTGAGATGCTCCAGGGATGCCAGTCATCAGGAGAAGAGACTGTTCCCAGTACACTTCCCAGTTTATAGTGTGTGTGACATTTTAGAACAGAATGGAATTAAGCAAGTTGGAAAAGAGCTTCAAGATCATCAAGTCCAACCTATCACCCAACACCATCTAATAAACTAAACCGTAGCAACACATGCCTCATCCAGTCTCCTCCAAAACACCTCCAGTGATGGTGACCCAATACCTCCCTGGCCAACTCAAAACTGCTAAGACCTTGACTCACATACCATAGCTGGCCAGATATATCTGATCTACTTATCAAAGTGTCTTATCAACTTTATTCTCACTGAACTGGGTGCTACAGACTTCTCAAAAAATGCAGCATTCACAAATTAAAAACCAGTTCTGTGATTCTATCCCAGCAAAACCAGGACAGTGGGACAAGCTATGGAAATAAAGCCTATCAAACAGCCTAGAAATCTCACCACCTTTTTTCTTTTTCTCCCCCCTCCCCTTTCAGTGCTTCATTTCTGCATGTGTAGACAGTGCACACAGCACTCTTAGACAACAGCTGTCCTGTGGTGAGGGAGATGCCAGGAGCCATCCAGCCCTTCCCCACATGCTCAGGTAGCCCCAACATACAGAGCTCCTGGGATCAACTCTGCATAGGGCTCCAGCAGCATAGCCACCCACTGCCCTCAAGGCAGCTTCCTCCATCCAGCTGCAGCCCAAATCTGGAGGAATGATTTCTATGCAGCTCTTACCAGGGTTAAGGTTTCAGACATCATGTTTGAGATGAAGAGGCTGAAGTCAACTGTCATGCCTTGAAGGGCTGGAAGTGACAGGAACAGACTCGCAGCCAGAGTCCGGCTCTGTGGGGACTGTGTCCTGCCAGATCTGCCCACCCAGCCCTTCCCGTGGACAGAAGAGAGTAGGGGCCAAGAGAAATCGCTGGAAAGTGCTGACCACAAATCCCTGATGTGCCCTGACATATTTCTCTACTCTGGCCAGGGAGCAGAACCCTCCCCAGCTGGCCTGGTCTTTCCTGTTTCCCACCAGTCCCCATTGACACCCACTGCCCTCACTCACCTTCCCTTCATGGATGCTCTGGAGTTTCTCCTGCTGTCCTCTACCACCTGGACAGCCCTAGGTCCACACAGCCGGTCACAAATCCCACTGCCCCAGCAGAAGGGCTTCCTCACCAGCCCAGCTCCATGCCTCCCTGCCCTCGCCAGGGCTGAGCCTGGCGCCTTCCCCAAGTGTCAGGACTAAGGCCAGGGGTGGGGAGAGCGACAGAAGCCCCACAGGCAGCCGGCCCCACATCGAGTGGTCAGAGGATCCACAGCCACAGGGCAACTCAGAGAAGGCTCAGAGGTGACCTCATTGTGGCCTTCCAGTACCTGAAGGGGGCCTACAAGAACGCTGGGGAGGGACTTCTCAGGCTATCAGGTAGTGATAGGACTAAGGGGAATGGAATGAAGCTGGAGGTGGGGAGATTCAGGCTAGATGTGAGGAAGAAGTTCTTCACCATGAGAGCGGTGAAGCTCCAGAATGGGTTATCCAGGGAGGTGGTTGAGGCCCCATCTCTGGAAGTGTTCAAGACCAGGCTGGATGAGGCTCTGGCCAGCCTGATCTAGTGTGGGGTGTCCCTGCCCATGGCAGGGGTTGGAACTAGATGATCCTTGTGGTCCCTTCCAACCCTGATTGATACTATGATACTAACGTGCTGCTGCTGGGTTGGGGCCAAGCTGCAGGCAAGGAGGGAGCCCCGGGGTTGTGGCATACCAAGAAACCCGATGGCTGCCTCACACATGGCCTCCTGTGGGCTCGGCAGGTCTGGCGGGAACTGCCACAGGTGCTCATCTGCTCTGCTGCAGTGCTGTGCCAGCCAGAGAGAGCACAAGGGGACAGAGGGAAGGGTTGGTGCAGACTCTCCTCTGCACCCACACCTGCCCTTCCCTGCCAGGACACCCAGAATGCCCAAGCAGCAGCCAGCTGAAGCCCGGTTTGGAGGAAGCAGAGGGCTAGATACACCCAGGGAGCTGTGGTGCCACTCTGCTGCTAAACCCCAGTTGGCCCAGGACTCTGTTGGCACCCCTGGGCTCGGGGAAGGAGAGGAGCCTGGAGAAGAATCCACGGGGGCACATGCACGAGGGAAGGGAGCATGTGTGGGCTGCAGGCTGGCAGCAATGGGCTGTGGCAGTGTGCAGGGGTAAGCATTGGGGGTTTGAGTTTTCAGAACAGAGTTAAAAGCTCTATTCAACATTTTACAAGAGAACAGATCACTAGAGCTACTGGCAAGTACACTGCAGGCTTTATATATGAAAGGAACAAACTAAAAGCACAATTTTCACATTCAAGGCATACAGGTGACATTGGATTTCTAGAAAGGAAACATTCAATAATTTATGATGCAAGCTCATTGCCATAGAAGTCTATGAAAGCTCAAGTCCCTTATAAACTTTAACAGGATACACAAATATGTCCACATGTAAACAAGTAACGCTTCCACTGGTAGCTCTGTATTCCCCAGGATCACATAATGCATGGCATACAGTAATGCTGGGTCATGTGAAGCAAGAAGGAATGAGATAAAACCTTTCTGATAAGGCCTCATCACAGTTTTCCCTGTAAGACTGTTCCATTTTCAGCTATGAAGATGCCAGAGCAGTGGCTTCAGTAAGCAAGATGTGCATGTGCCGGCCTCCTCAGTCAGCTGCATCCTAAAGCAGAAACAATTCTCCATGTGCAACAAGGCTTCATGTCCCTGTACTGAAGCAAACACCAAAATACACAAAACAGTCTTGTCTTGACCATCTTGGACCAACACATTTCCACAGCAGGCATGGAGTGGAACATGCTCCTGTGCACAGCGGCAGGTAAAGTGTACAGACTATGGTAGCTGTTGCCCAGCAAAAGGAAAATACCCGAACATTCAAATTATGTATTTTGGGAGATCGCTCCTAGACAGCAGGGATAAGATGGATACAATGCTTTGCTAGGTAAATAAATGCCATTTGTAGTGGTAGTGCACCCAGTTATACCACAGAAAATGCCACAAGCTTCAACTGACAGAAAGCAGAAAGAGCAACCCCACCATAGCAAGCATCACAATACTTAAGGCTGGCCAATAATGTCATCTCCATTTCAAAATGCTAGCATCCACAAACAGGTGTTTGAAAAAGCTAAATTAATTGAAATGCTCCAAATACACAAATTACAATAAAGAAACAAGCAAGGATTATCACACAAGGCCTTCAGAAGCACTTTCTAGATGAATTAAGTCTCTCCTACGTGGAGTTGTTGATAGCTGAGCTTCTGCATTGCTGCACAGTTGTAGTTAGCGCAGGAAGAAATCCACACTGCTCATGTAGAGTCTGAGACATGGGCGCAGGGTTGGACCAAAAGCTGTCGTTCCTCCAGGGAATGATGCTGAAATGCATCAACCACAGAAGGTCTGACAGACAGACAAGTAGAGAGCTCGATCTGGCTACTATAACAAAGCAAAGGGAATGGAGATTGATTCATGAAGACAAGCAATTAGTGGCTAAAGGAAACTCATGAACAGGCTCCTTTCAGTGAAATTGCAAAGCAAAGTGATTTTGGCAGCCGTAGCAGAACTCTCAGAATTAGGAGTGCTTTTTAACAGCAACTGACAAGAGCTAATTACTACCATTGAACATCACGGGAGACGAGGAAAAAGGAGAGCTTGGGTAACATGGGAGTCCTGCCAGGAGATAAACAGTCATCTTAATGTTTTACCATCATTGTACGATGAGCAGAAAGGGCTATTTTATCAAACACCCCCCCCAAAAAAGTTCTGGTGATTCCTGCTGAGACACTGACACTTTGGTAGATCTGTCACCATTTGCTTGGTGGTTACTGCCAGCTCAGAGAATTTATTCTGATGAATTGTTACCTGTGTGAGCAAAAGAAATAAATAATTAGAGTAGAGCTCCTGACTCTCCTCAGCATTTTGCTTTCAACCTCATGATATCATCTTGGAAGAGAGAATGTCTTGCACAACACTGGGGATCAAGGAGTTCTTTGCAGCGCCCATTCAGGACAAAGTGTCTTAGCAGAGCAACAGAGAAACTAATTGTCAGGAAGTGAATTTAAAAGAAAGAAACACCTGCATGCAAAACACCTGGAATGGGCAATGCAGCAACTCATATTGAGGACAGCCAGTGCAGATATAAGTACTCCCTTTCAGAGGGGACAACATAATGCACACATCTGCTTCCTGTGAGACACTAACCTCTCTGTTCACACCCTGACGTTAGTACTGTGGGTTGCCAAGGCTCAGCTTCAAATTCAGGACAGCTCACATGCAAACCTGTTTGATCACAACTGTGGCATCATTTAGACAGCTTACTGGAAAGTGACTCCATCTTTTCAATGAGAGGTTATTTCCACAAGCTCCATCATAAACAGGCATCTTCTTTCCCAGGCTCTCTAACTGGAATTTATTAATTCCTTTAAACAGATTATGTTGTTGAGGCTTCCATTTCCTCTTGTCACTGTTCTGAACACGCTTCAGCCACCCTATCATCTTCCTTGAAGCTTAGCGCTAGCACTGCATGCTGTACCCAACAAAGGATTCACTGCACTATAAGGAGCAGGAGGAATAATTCATACATCTCACAGACAATAAAATACTAGTTCTTTAATATTCCATTTCAGACACTTTTCTGCAGAACAACTGTCTTCGCAGGTTTTCCTCCATTTTGTGCCTGTATAGCTAGTACCTCACAGGAAACTGGACATTTTGCATTTGTTCTTTGACGCTTTGAACTCCAAGCTGCAGCTGCCTTTGATCCGAACCACTGCTGTTTGGAGCAGGGTTGAACTAGATGACCTCCAGAGTTCCATCCCTCTACTCTCTAGGTGACTTGGAGTTTACTGAACCCCAGATAAAGCCCAGTAACTGGCAATCCTTGCAAATGTTGTTAGGTGGTTGCAAGTCGTTCATAACTAAATTGAACTTCAGGTCGTGTGAATATGAAGTTATGCCTGACAAATGGCAAGACAACTGATTCAGGAATGTTCAACACAGGTACAAGCTGCCTTGCAGGAAAATCCTCTAGGGTAGAGGGAGCCAGGCTCTGGTGTTCAGGCTGATCAAATAATTCCAGATTACCCTCATCAGCATCTGTATTTCTTAATTTGCTGTCTTTAAAGACAGCATTTTCTGCATCCATCAATGTTTGACTGGCTTTCATATCCCACTGGAACCTGTGGCTCCAATTCTTCTGCAGAACTTGATGAAAAAGGACACAAGGCTAATGACTAAACACTAAACTACAGCTCCGGAGACTTTGAATCTCTATAGTTTGTTGTATAGGAAACAGGAAGACTACAGTGATCCATGATAATGCTTCACTTAGACAGTGGACAGGAACCATATTCCTACCCGCAATTCTGTCCCTTCTATTTGTTTTTTATGTACGTCAGAGTTAATTTTAACTGATTGTAAAGGATCCAGCAGCAGCGAGCTTTCCAGGGGCCTCTAGCACAAAGACAACTAAAATAACTTTGTGTTATTCACAGGTTTTCAAAGACAAGGGAGCAAAGCAAGATATTTAAAAAACATGCAAAAAAATGTTAGAAACACCAGATGGAAAATTGTCTTTAAAAAAATTAATAAAAACACAACAGAAACAACAAAAACACAACAAGAAATGAGGAAAAGAATGTAGCTCTTGTTTCTTTTCCAATATTTTAGACCACACCAATGCAAGCATGAATAATTAACATTTCATCCAGAGATACACCAATTTAAGACCACAAATGCTGTTAACTTACTCAAGTTAGAGAACGGATTAAAAATGGCTTACCCTGCTCAGGTAGCTGCTCTTGGGTTTTGGCTATTTTTACTTGATTTTGCTGGAAATCTCTTTTAGAAGACCTTTCAAATCTGAGAGCTTAAAATGGAGGGGAGGGGGAGAGGAAAAAAGAGGCAGCTTTGTTATTATAAACTTGGCCTAACTCTTTCCAAAAGATGAGTGCAGGCTTCGATGAAGGAAAAGGAACAAAACAATCAAGCAGTAATAATTACGTTAAAGGAGTCCTGGGAAATACTGTACAACATCAGCAACAACAGGCATAGACCTCCTTATCTGAGCCCCTGGCTACCCTGTGAACACCAGCCACTACTTCAAAAGCAATGACTGACTGCTTCTGTATTCAGCAGTGACGGCAAATGAAGCAGTGTTAACCCTACAGTTCACAGGATAGCAATTGCTAATAATTGAGGAACATGTAATTGCCTCTCCAAATATTACATCAATGCAACAGTGCTTGAAGGGATACTCCCAGTTGTAGTTTTCATCAATGCACTTAATGCAGTGAGGCCCAAAGCATACGTATTTCACTTAGTTAACACATAGGCATCATGACAGCTACAAGCCTCCCAACTAGACTCCATCTCCTTCTGCCCCTTCAGAGCAGAGACAGCAGATGAGTAGAGTTTTGTGGAGCAGTTATTCCAACACACAGAGCTGCCCTCAAACTCTTCCCATGCCATAACTGAAGTCTGCTATTCCTCTGCACATCTGCATCAAGCTTAGGGAAAAGCTTAGCCCCTACCTCCAGCTCATGCCTAGGACTGACTTAAATTCTCAGACTTGTTTTTAAGACACCATCTCAAGTGAGAGCCAGCGAGATATCCCTGGAGTGGTTTGACACAAGGTCACTACTTCTAAGCAGTGGCCTCACCACAATTCTGTCACTGAAGCTGAAGGCATGAATAGACAGAACAGTTTATTGTAAGGTATAGCCTCACTGAATAAGAGACACAGTTTGAGTGTTACTTTTCAGTGAAGGATTAAGGTCATATTTCCTTTCAGCTTCACGAGGAGCATCACTAGACATGTATTTTGTCACTCCCCAATTCCATTTTAGACTTGAAGCAAGCTATTATTTTGCAATCTAAATTATTTGACAGCAATCCAAAATATTTTGAAGTACATGTGGGCCTTTTCGCTCCCGGACTTCTAAAACCTCTGTTCTTCACACCAAAGCAACTCCCCACTTCATAGGCAAAATATGCAATTCAATCAACCCTCAGGAAATACTCATTGTGAAGGTCTTTTCAGTATCACAGCCATACAAAGTATACTTGTATGAGAATTCTGTTAATTCTGTGCTCTCTAGTGGATTGGTAGCTTTAGATTGCTTCAACACAAGACGCTTCTGTAAATCAGATGAGTATTAGTCATTTTTTTTGTAATTAAAGGTCTTTTTCCACCTTGCAATATGTATGGAATGTGTTTTATGGGGCTGCTGCACAGCAGAATCTTGCAGTTTTGTAACACAGAAGTTATTTTTACTTCAATTCCGTCCAACGAAAAACACTATGACACACTTCTTTAGTGCTCAGCAAGTACCTTTCTACGTTTCCCAGCACAAAATGAAGCTACGTATGGAATCAAAAGAGCACATTGAAAAAGCCCAATTAAAATGGGGTCCTGGTGGCAAGAAGAAAAACTGCACATGACTATTAGTGATGCTCATTTCCCAGTAATTGCTATACCAGCAGAGCTACTTTCCCCAGAGCAGTGTAAAACACACGTACCTTTGCATCCAGTTGTCTAAATCGATGCAACATCCTGAAAATGGAAAGATGACACAGAAAAAAGACTGAGTCTAGGTGTCATACAAGCCTTGGCTAACCATATCCTGTTTGCAAACCTGTCCACCTAGTCCTCATTTTTGGCCAAGTGTGGACCTAAGGCAACTAGAGTCTGAAGATGCCAGAAGACTTCCCTCTTTCCATGTAGTCAGAGGTCAGATACAAAACAGATCATCTCCAGCTGCCCCATGCTTGGGAACACCAGTGTTTCATCCTGCCCAGGTGGCAGGGCTACAGGTGGTTTGGCATTGCTTTTATTACAGGTACATTAACATATGGATTATTGCTAGTGACGTGCTATTCCATTTTCCTTGTCAAGACACTTCTGCTTCCAGTATGGAACTTTTTTTTTCTTATCCAATGCTGAGTTGAGTGCCTCTGGGTAGTCTTAACATAAACACTTGTGGACAGCACTGTCCATAGCACAGACCAAAGGGCAAAGGAAAAGTTTAGTCTTTCCTGCCCATTTTTATAAGCTCTTCCCTTACTTTGATTAAGGGAAATACTCAAGTTGCTGAAGCTAGCTATAAAATTATGCCATTACAAGCAGCAGATTGCTGTTCTGTTTTCTAGCTTTCTTTATATTTCTCTTTCTTCCTATACTATTACACTGAAAACACTGAGATTCCCAAAATGTCATGAGCCAAAGAAGAAGAGTCAAAGAAGAATAGTCCAAGTCACCAGACTTCAAATACCATCATTCCAAATAGTATCTCCCCCTCCTCAGAGGCTCTCCTACTACAGAATGACACTGTTAGAATGCTTGATATTGCAAGCCTAACATTTAATTCTCTGCTAACTGCATAATCACAGAATAAAACAATTGTTTGGGTTGGATCATTGAGTCCAACTTTTAACCAACACTATGAAGTCCACCACTAAAACATGTCCCTAAGCACAACATCTATACGCCTTTCAAATACCTCCAGGGATGGTGACTCTACCTCTTCCCTGGGCAGCCCATTCCATTGCTTGACAATGCTTTTGGTGAAGAAATTTTCCCTGATGTCCAGTCTAAACCTCTAAGGTCAGCTATAGCACAGCTTTGTGTTGTAAATCTCAAAACACTATAGGAGGACATTTTCTCATCTGGTGGTAAAATAGAAAGACTCAAGTCAAGGAAGGTGAAATCGTCTGGGAAACCATGTGATGGACATTTGGAATAAGTGTGTTTAATGTGTCTACCCAGCTACTGTGTGCATAACACCTTAAAATATTGCCATTAGCATTTTATCAGCCCAAATAAACTATTTCTGAAGACGGCCTATGGCAGCTGACAAAAAGCCATCACTTTGCTTAAAAAGAAAAGGCACATCTATGCTGAGTTTATTTATCTGCTCCTTAGTTTGTAAACAATTAGAGCTGCTGAAAACTTGTCTCCACCAAAAACATTCAGTGGCACGTTTAAGAGAGTGAAGACAAAGAATGGCAGACTTACTCTTCTGATGAATCATTAGCTTTGGTGTTGATTTTGACAAGGTAGTTCTCCTTCATGACAGCTTCCCATGCCAGAATTTCATTGTCCTCATTTTTTGAGCCTGAAAAAGGCATGTGAAGAAAAACAGCACCACTTAATTCAGTTACTTTCACTAAATTTGTTTTTCTAATGCCTAGATGCAAAAGAATTGGGTAAGTGCTTGCATCCAAAGGCTAACAATTCCATTCTCTGTGTCCAGAGCACTTGCAGCTCCACTTCCCACCTGTGGCAGAGCTCTGATAAACAGACATTAATGCATTTTACTATATGCTTCTAGCAACCAGAGTTGGTTAAAAAAGAGAAAATATGAACAAAAACTCCCAACAAGCTCCAAAAGTCTCTGTGGCATCTTTTGAGTCTCTATTAACACAAGTGCTTTGTGAAACAGCAGCTGCCTCGACAAGCACAGGACATTCCAGACAGTCCCTGTCTAGGCTTGAACTTTCCATATTGGATCATTAAGAGTAAAATGTGTTAAGAATGGAGTTGTATGGGGGGGGAAAAAAAGGAAAAAAAAAAAGAAAAAGGGAAATAAAAAAGAAAAAAGTTTGCTGAGACAAAAGAAGCCCACAGTTGGCAAATGACTGAAGTCTTATTTCCTCCACTCAGTGCTCCTCTGATTTCACACAGCCTGTTGTTCTCTCAGATACTGACAAGCATTTGAAGCACCCAAATCTCAGACAGGTCCACAATAGCTAAGTGGGGAGTTCAGGCTTTTGCAACATTCAGTGCCTTAGCATGCCTTCTTTGTGCAGTTCTCAGTTCCTGCCACCAGTTCAATCACAATAATATTATGGCTCTAAATAATTCTGTTTCTTTTCAGAACTGCAACATCTGCTGTGCATCACTTGGGCAGGAATACCTGCCTTTAAACAACCTCCCCAGCAAGGAAACAAAACAGTAATTTGGACAGCCAAAACAATTCAGTCAGTGTTAAGGAATGTTATACCCCAAAGCAGACATCTTTCTTCTAAACTGCTAATAAATCCAGCCTGTGCTGCAGGGCAACAGTCAGGTTGCTAATGGATGGGAGTAAGTCTGTCAATTAACTCAACTTATCCCCTCTCCTCTGCTTTTGAATGGCACTTAAAAAGAGAAAGCACTCCATTTGTGAGGGGGAAAAGCTTGTTAAAACAATTCATATCTGTGCCCTCTGACACAGTAAATAAGAGGGAAATAGCTAGAAGACTGACTCAGCCAATTCTGCATTTTTAAGGTGGTTTGACCATTTGGCTATGCCCAGAGGGCCAGGTGACTCTTTGTCCTCTTTCAGTCACTCACTAGCAGGAAAAAGAGCTTCTGAAGATGACTGATCTACAAGGCTGCTCTAACAGCTACTAGCATTATTAGCTGGAAAATTGGAAAGGAAGGACAAGTAGAAATGAAGCTCCAGAGGGTGGAGTGGCAAGCAGAGACTGAGTCTACCTCTTATACTAGTTAGCTACCCACTCAAAGTATACAAGATCAGGGATCTCTGCCCCGGGGTAACTACACAGGAGGGTTGCACTACCAGACATTAATGATAAATTGGATGGTTTACATCTTCCATGCAGACCACAAAGATTACTTATGTCACTGCTCTAATAAAAAAACCAAAAAAGCCAAACAAAATTAAACAGAAAAACAGCCAGAAACAAAACACCACCTTTCAAAGCTAGGAACCAGCATAGGCAGCTAAAAACTGATAGATTTAATTTGAAGACTTAAATGTTCTACATACATGAGATAATTCTGCCTTGAAATGACTTGGACAAGAAAGCACAGGATAACTCTGTATAACATTCAACTAGAGCAGGACTCATGGTAGAATGTAAAAGCTTTTTAACCAGACCAAAACTAAAGTTATTGGGAGGAAAGGATACCAACAACGCTCAGCTGGAGTTTTAGCATAAGGAGTTGGGAGTATAATTCCCTATATCCCAGAGAGTACCTAGAGTACTGAAGGTAGATTGGAGCTCAGAAGCAGCCAGAGGCTTTGATTTGAATGTTATTGAAGAGTAATGTTAATGAAGAGTTGCATTTGAGAATGAACACGAATAAGGTGCTCCTCATTTCCAATATGACCACATCTTCTAAGGTCTACATTGCCCTAGAAAACTTCCCACCAAAACACTAACTGTCTGCTTGAAGCATGCCATGCCATGAAAGAGCCGACTTCTAGGCAGTAAAAAAATAATCCAACTCACAACAAATAGATGGTTCTTTACTTTCTTTCTTATAGCAGCATCTGAAACATTTCCTCATCACCATGAATATGTAGGCAAAGATAACAAAAGGGAAGGGGGTAGTCAAACGACTGCAGTACTCTTGGACCAAGAAGTAGCGCTGGAACTTCCACACCTGGTCATTGTTCTCTTGTACTGATCCAACAGTGTAACTGGCAGGCAAAGAGAAAATACATAAATACATTAGCTACTCAAAGCACTCCATCTCAGAGCCAAATAACACAGTGTTTCTCTGCATTATACCAGGCATGTTTTTATAAAGCCATCCCAGAGCTGTTAATTTTTACTGCGGTTAGTGAGTTTGCCCTCCTTTTTAGAGAGGAATTTGAAAATGGCAAGAACAAAGACAGTGGGGGGGGGGGGGGGGGGAATCTAATAATTGAAAAAGCCCTAATGTTACAAATGAACTGGAAAAGTTAGGAACAGGGAGCTAATATTCAAAATACCTTCACTGCTTTAGCTTCTAGGCAATCTTCTTTCAGCCTAGACACATGAGAAAAGGATGCTTCTTCACAAGATGCTCTGTCTCATTACAGAATCACAGAACCACAATGGTTGGAAAAGACCTCGAAGATCATCAAGTCCAACCTGCCACCACAGAACCCATAACTAAACCATGGCACCAACTGCCACGTCCAATCTCCTCTTGAACACCTCCAGGGATGGTGACTCCACCACCTTCCTGGGCAGCCCATTCCAATGGCGAATGACTCTCTCAGTGAAGAGCTTCCTCCTCACCTTCACCCTAAACTTCCCCTGGTGCAGCTTAAGACTGTGTCCTCTTGTTCTGGTGCTGGTTGCTTGAGAGACTAACTCCCTCCTGGCTATAACCACCTTTCAGATAGTTGTAGACAGCAATAAGGTCTCCCCTGAGCCGCCTCTTCTTCAGGCTAAACAATCCCAGCTCCCTCAGTCTCTCCTCATAGGGCTTGTGCTCAAGGCCTCTCCCCAGCCTCGTTGCCCTTCTCTGCATATGTTCAAGTGTCTCGATGTCCTTCCTAAACTGAGTGGCCCAGAGCTGTACATAGGACTCAAGGTGTGGCCTAACCAGTGCAGAGCACAGGGGCATAATGACTTCCCTGCTCCTGCTGGCCATACTATTCTTGATGCAGGCCAGGATGCCTTCTTGGCCACCTGGGCACACTGCTGGCTCATGTTTAGGCAGCTGTCAATCAGCACCCCCAGGTCCCTGTCTGTCTGTCTGCTTTCCAGCCACTCTGACCCCAGCCTGTAGCTCTGCATGGGGTTGTTGTGGCCAAAGTGCAGCACCTGGCACTTGGATTTGTTGAATGTCATCATGTTGGACTCTGCCCATCTGTCCAGTCGGTCAAGGTCCCTCTGCAGAGCCCTTCTGCCCTCTAACAGATCAACATCTGCTCCCAACTTGGTGTCATCTGCAAATTTGCTGATGACTGTCTCAATCGCCTCATCCAGATCATCAATGAAGATATTAAAGAGCATGGGGCCCAGCTCTGATCCCTGGGGCACACCACTAGTGACTGGCCTCCAGCTGGAGGTGTCACCATTCACCACCACTCTCTGGGCTCGGCCCTCCAGCCAGTTCCTAACCCAGCGCAGAGTGTTGCTGTCTAGGCCAAGAGCTGACAGCTTCGCCAGCAGTTTGCTGTGGGGGACGGTGTCAAAGGCTTTGCTGAAGTCCAGGTAGACTACATCCACAGCCTTCCCCACATCCACCAACTCATCAGCTAACATTTTTCCATGCAGCACCCCCCACCCCCAAAACTGGAACATTTACCAAAAAAAATAATGCTCCTGAGATTTTAAGTGGAGGCAGTAAGAATGCTCCAGGCATGGAACAAGTCTACCATACGAAGTACTGTATGAACCCAGAAAAAAAAAAGGGGGGAAAGGCAGGGGGGAGAAAACACCACACACACAAAAAACCCACAAACAAAAACAAGAGCAAACTGCTGACAGACTGCCAACCTTTCATTGCTGACATTAAATGTCAGACAGATTCTTCCACAATATCTGTGTTGAGATCCTAATGGACCACTACACAAGAAGCTAGGACTTTCACCAGGTGGAAATGATTTTTGAAGGTCTAAAATGTAATAGTCAACCTTTTGAAGCTAATGCATACTGGATGCAAAGAAAAAGTTGGATTGCCTGTTAAAATTTATATATCACTATAATTACAACAGAGTGGGACTGGTGTCAGACATCTGCATTATTAAAGTTTGACAAATACTGTGTACACACTGGTCCAAAAGGAGCATCACAGATGTCACACATTTCTAACTGCATCACAGAAAAGCCATCTGAGATTGCTGTTTGCCCACTGGGCTTTCTTGACTTCAGTACAATCCAGTGCTCCAGCTGTGCAGCCCATTGTTAAAATGAATAATGCACAGCTCAGTGTCATTACAGAATTCATGCTGTGTCCTTCCACAAAATAAGCTGAAATAGCAAAGCCTAGGTTTTTACTAGCACAACTGTATAAACCAGAGCATTTACCATGAGGTGCTACTAAAACAAATGTTCTAACAAGGATCAAAGGCCTCTAGGGTAGAGCTAGTTTACTGTTATACTTTCCTTTATTAATGTTAATTGTTTTCACTCTTTCTTGTGTATATAAGCATTGTCTTCTGTCCTCAGGTCCTGTGCAGGTTAGAAAATGCAGGTATAACAAATAGGTATGCTGCACCAGTCCTAGTTGCCTTGCCCAAAAAAACCACATTTCTGTCTTTGGAGACTAGATCAGCATGGGGAGCAAAAAGGATTCAGAGCAGAAGGGAGAGCAGATGCCAAAGGTGAGACATTCTCAACTCATCACAGTGATACATCTCATCTCAGGCCAGTAGAACTTGGCACCGGCATTCAGAAGGGAGATCCTCAAGGCAAATCAGGAATCCTTAGCAGTTCCTATAAATACTCTTATTGCCAAAACAAATCTTTGACAAGTCTCACCACAAAGTACCATCAGACACACATAACCAAACACAGCAGACCTCAAGAAGGATGCTTAAGGGCTGTATTTTCAATAGGCTGCAAAGCAGGAAAAGCAGGAATAGGAAGGAGAACAGAGCCACAGCACCAATTCAACTGTATTCACAAGTCAGAAATGACATGGGAGAGCAACACACTTCAGAAGTCTGATGTGAAGGACTTTCAATTACAAACTAAACTCTGTGTCAAAGCTTGCAGTGTAAAAGATTTCTGGGAGAAGCTGAGGAAGCCTTTCCCTGCAGATCAGTTAGTTTTGCTCTTGAAGGTTCAACGCAGTCAGTGAATACAACAGCAACCATTTTTATTTGGCAAATCAGTGTTGGCTATGTGGTATAGACAGCAATTACTACCACCACATTTCAGGTGCCTGATCCATCTGCATGGATAGACAACACCTCATGAAATGCCAGAACAGGCTTCAGGACTGGAAGAACCACAGACAATTTACTATATAAAAGCAGAGGTGATTACATTTTTCAAGATGAAGTCCTTTTGTATATCCCAAGGAGATATAACAGCCCATTGCCTGTGCTAGAAGTCAGAACAATAAATAGCAGATCCACCAGAGCAGTAACACACTCATCACCAGACAGCACTTCTGGTTAATAAAACCATTGAAAAGACTGTGATAATAACTCATTCAGTCTGGGAAGGTCAGCTGTGCAGCAACTCACACTTGTTAAAGCACTTGCCCATCCATCACTCCTGTGTGAGCCACAGGAGTTTGTGCTAAGCCCAGTGTGCAAAGGATGACTAGAGAAGTAGTAAAAGGACAGGCAACAATCCATTCCCAGGACATTGTACCACTTTCTCAGGGGGATACTTATACAGGCATCACAAGCAAACAATTGCCTCTTATGTACATACCCAAACATGGCCACAAGCAGGTTCACAAGGAGGATGTTAGTTGAGAGCATGTAAATGCAGACAAGGGGAATGGTAATCCACTCTGGGAAGCGAGGTTGGTTGTTGGCATCCAGCTCCACGCATAAGGGCTTGGACTCATTCCCAGAAAAGGTGCAGCGATCGAAGTTGTAGGTAGTACCTCAGAGGGTGAGAGAGGAGACCAAACAATAAGTTCTATCCCACACTTTCTGTTGAGTCCAGTCCCAGATACTGCCAGTGACCACAGTACATGTGGCTGCCTCCTTCCCCGCCTCCCCATCAGACCTAAAATCTTGGTTTGTTGCTGTTCAGAGAAAAGGGGTCAACACAGGACTGGACAACAGAGCCTTACACCCACCCAGGAGAGCTTCCCACAGGAAATAGGTACCATCAACATCATCAGGGTATTGGCCAAACATAGCCAGGTATGGCTCATAGATGACAGATCGAAATATCCACTCCCAGCGGTGCTCATTCTTCCTCAGGATGCCTTGCCTGGCCACACCAAAGGCCACCATCCATACAGCAAAGAGGAAGAGGAAGAAAAATACGTCTACCATCTGAAAAAGGACAACAAGCAAACACATCAGTGCCCCACTGAATGCCTGATTACAAGTCTCATGTGCCTTTTTTCTCCCTGATTTGATATCAGGGTGGAGGACAAGCATTAGCAAAGCCCACACAGGATAGCACCATTGTAATGCAAGTTTTCAGAGCAGTGCTCCGTAAGTTTACAGCTGCCAAGATACACACACACAAATAAATGACCATTGCCAGTCAGGGCACTTCAAAAATGTTTCTGCAACCATAAAACCAAGGCACCTTTCAGAATACAGGTTATCCACCTGGCACCACACAGAGCCCACCTAAAAAAGTCAGATCTACTTACAAAGGCTACACAACAAAGGTAGTTGCAGATCTTGCACATGAGTGTCAGGTGAAAGCAGCCACCACCTCTGAAAATGCCACCTTGGATGGTTTCAAACCAACATTTACAGCCCAGACATTCTGGTTCATGGTTTCATTAATTTTCTAGCTCTTAATATACAAATGACTGAAGACTGGCAATACCCCAGGTGAGCTTTCCTGTTTCTTGCAGATCCACTTTGACCAATATCTGCCCTTCTACTAGCTCCAAGCACCTATATTATTAGACTTACTCAAAACCCCATCACTTTTGAAGGCCAAACAAGAGAAAGATGAACAGGAAACAACCCTCTGTGATTGCTTCTATATCATAACACACTCTAGGACCAGGCAATCTCTAGACTTCATCTTAGCAGTAGTGGTACAATGCAAAATAAAGGCTTTCTGGCTAACCTGCAAGCTATATTGTTACCCCTATAGTCACCACACACACACACACAAAAAATTTAGAACCCAACTGTAAGTCCTTAGCTATGGCATAAGACGATCCAAATACCGCAGAAATGCGAAAGAGGGGGGAAATTTCCCATCAGAATATTTAGCAATAGCAAATGGAGTGCCATTCCCCAAATGCTCCCTGCATTAAGTTCACTTCAAATTTTTGTTCTTTAGAATATATCTGCCTATGTGCAGAGATATCACTGGAAGGAAGATTCAAGCAGACATGCTCCAGCTCTCCAATGCTCCTTACCCTATATCTTCAGCAAGCCAGATCTGTGTTATATGGACCCTTACTCTCTTCCTACTACCTTTGCCTGTCTGTTAGTAAATGTCCCTTCCAGCTACAAAAAACCAGAATTGGCCAAGCCACTCACCACCCACTTATCCAGTTAGTTGTGTGATGGATGCAGTGGAAGACAGAAATCTCCCTCCTATATCATTTCTCATCATTGTCTTGTTTGGGGAATGCTAATGGGAGCAACAAGATTGATAGAATATATCAATGAAACATGGAAGGAAACTCAGGAAACGGGTTTTCTTTTCTTTAGCCTGATCTTTATTCTCTCCCTGTGCAGAGGGAGAGAAAGAGGCCTTGGTCTTATAATTAGGTCCTATTTAAAGCTCAATTAACCCTGTTTAGCAGATTTAAGAGGAAAGAACATGCTGCCATCATCAGAATGCTGGCGATTTCACTTGAAAAACAAGACATCACATCACTTATATGTATCTCTTGAATAGCTGCCAGAATCTTACCATCCTCTGCAGCATAATAATTTTGGGTCCTAAATTCCTGCTAACTGTGAAAATATGGATCAGCCTCAGAGTAAAAAGTATGTAGTCCAAACAGAAAATGACTCTCCCAGAATACCAAGAGCTTTCATCAGATGTGTGAAGCCTGATGGAGACAGTAAAAGAAAATGAAGAGGAGTTGGGTGAAGCATGCAGAAACCAGGTAAAAATACAGTGAAATGCTGAAATGGGGAGCAGGGAAATAGAACACGGCTCTCCAGGACTACATGCCTTCTCCCACCCATTCCTACCTGATGATGACAGGTGGCAAAACTCCTTAATACACACTTTGTTCACAGCCTTCCTGTCTTAGCATCATCATAGCTGTATCTCCTCTTCCCCTCCACATCTATTAGCAGCAGGAAAATCTGCTGTTCCCACAGCCCTCCAAAAACATCAGTGCAATGACTGCCCTGCTACACTGAGGCAACAAGCACTAAGCTACAGCTGGCTGAACAATTACACTATAAAATGTGTTTTCATCAGTTCTTTGTCATGGTTGTTAACTCACCCATTCATGTAAAACAGCTCATGTGAGCTAATAACATTCTGTTTAGACTACTGTATTCCCTTAAATACAACACACTACATCTCAGAGTCCAGGTTACCATATTAAATAATAATAGGAGACAGGGAAAACCCCAAAGAACATCTAACTCTCTGAGATATTAACCATTTCACCCAGCAACTTTGTCTGCTATGATCTATAACACCAGTCTTGAAGGCATTGTGGTGAAACCCATGCCTATTTCAATCACCACTTTCTAAACCTGCCCATCCAAAGCACTAAGAAGAGCAGCCCTGCTGGCCCAGAAAGATCTGAGTTTCAGGAAGCTACTTCTGACTCCAGGGATAGACTCAACTTCCATTAAACAACAACAACAAAAAAAGAAAATACTGCATGTTGATGTTCCCTAGTCACTTAATTTCTTTATTTGCTTTAGAATTATTTGCAGAATGAAGACTTGACAGTATTTGGGGTCTTCACAGAAGACAGGAAGTTTCATGAATATGTCCTTTCCCAAAACTTTATAGTCATAACCCAGAAAGGAAGCAAGCCATTACATGGCCACAAGAAAAGACACTACTCACCTGAACACAAGCCCAGCTATGAAGTAGAAGATTGCTAGTGTATCCATAACATTCCACGTATCTGAGAAATACTTACTGCCATTCATGTACCACTGGGAAGGAAGAAGAGGAGAAAGTAACCACCACACAGCACTGGCCAGTGACCTGGGGAGCTCAACCATCTTTCCCTCATCTCTCCCCATTGGATGCCCTCATGGGTAAATATTTCACCCACTGCAATAGTAAGGATTGTTTCCCTGCCCAGTTATTTTTCCCCCACACACATAATAGGTACACCAAAATTCAGATTGCTTTTAATTTTCCCAAAAAGAGGGCTCCTAATATCACTGGCAGCATGTTTTTACCATTAACTTCTAATAGGACTATGGGTCAAGAGTTTCTGTGTCTAGGGCTCCTTAACACATTTTCTCCTATCACCCAGATGTCCTTAAGATAATGCTCTTCACTAGAACCATTGCAGCACACTGGTGACAAACATTGGTCTTTAGTATAGGTTACTGTGCTCAAAGGAATTAACCCAATCACATGGGTCCTTGTACATGGGGAGAGGAAGGAACCATTACGACACGACTGATATAATTAGTGCTCCCATGCTGCCCGGGGACCTCAGAGTAGTTCTGCTGGATCATACCATAGTCTGCTGCTAAATAGGTGAAAGGAGTCTTGGTGAGACCCACTAGAATCAGATGAAACACTGTAGGGAGGCACTGTTTTGGGGCAGTTGAACTATTCTGGCTTCCTTTTCTTCCTAGAGCTCATTCAGCAATCTGTCCTTGGCTACACTCATGTGCATCTTTGATCTATAGATGCAGATTTGATTTTTTAAGTACCTGTCTCTTTCTTCCTGAATTTCCAGTCTAGTGAGAATCTTTGCCTGATCCCAGACTGACTGGTACCACACTGGTTTGTGCAAGAACCAACTGCTGCATCTTGTTCCAAGGTGACTCATTAGGACATGTAGTTTAACCAGGAGAAACCTCCACCAGGTCTGAAGAAATAGCTTAAGTCTTTGACCATAATTGGTTTTAAATTTTCATTGAAATTATCAAAACTTAGTAGAATATAGATCAGTGAATCCCTCTATAACTGGAACATCCAAGATAGGCAGTTCTGCTCTCAGTACTTTTATTGGAAACAGAGAGTGAGGGGAGTTTTCTTCTAAAAGCATAAGAAGCTGTAAGTAGAAAGCCTCACTTTTTCCTGTGTCCACCCACTGGGCTGGACCCTCGGGACACCAGAGGTGTATCTTGTGTGGCAGCAACAGGAGACACCTAGCCTAAACTGCCACACTTTGCTATTCCAGATGCACAGCTGTTGTATTTTCTTCACATGATGGGATGCAGTGCTGAAGACAGACAGTTGTTGCACCTAGCAGGGTGTCAGGCTCAAGATATTACCAGACACTGTTTCAGTCTCTGGGGATACACATACACCTTTTCTTATCACTTTAGGTACCAAAGGCCAAGCACTGAATGGGAACAGCATGTCTGACACACTGTTTCTCTCTAGAAACTCTCCAAATAAAAAATAAACTCTCTTGTTAGATGTGACAGTGAAGGAGTTTTTCATGTGAACAGCTGGACACGGGCCAAAGGTCTCCCACAAAGCAAGAAGCCATGTCACTGCGCTGCACCTGTATTAAATGCAGGAGGTTTAAGCCTGATGCCTCTTCTACTAAGGGCACAACTGTGAATGGAGGAAAGGAAACAGATTTTGGTCCAAAGCAGAAACAGACATAACAGAGGCAGATGATTATAAACAACCAAGAGTGCAGTGCAGCTCGGTCCTTCAAAGATCAAGTGGTTCCCACTACTAAGAGTTAATGTTCACAGAGGTTCTCTCTAGACTCTTTCTCCATTTGAGAATGGGGCTCTCTTGTACATCCTGTAGATCTATCCACTCACCTGACTGAAGGCTACATCCATGTAGCTATAAGAAGATAGCAGCAAAAAGGCATCTCCAATTTCCCTACTGCCATGACAGCTTTAAACAGCAGATGAGAAAGTAGCTCCAGCTAGTGAAAATCCTCTAGGACCGTCAGAAGTGAAACAGACATTTGTTTATGGTCCGGAGACCATAACTGCTCAGTTCTGAACAGTGAAATAATTCGCTTTAACTGGGGGGAATTTGGAGTAGCTGTCACTTCCACAGACACACCACTCTCTAATTAGAGTGATTACTGCCCAAAACTAGTTATCTGACTGCAGTGGGACCTCAGGCAGCATTGTTTCTCCTTTGATGTGAAAATGAAATCTGAGACATGCCCCTTTTTAGAAAAATATTAAGGACACATATACTATTTTGACTGCAAATATACACCAGTGCACACGCAAATCTATCTTGGATGAAGCCAGTGAGAAATTTGATGAGAGGCTCAGAGGACTGGGACAGTGCCCTCTACTCTGTTCCTTAGCAATATGGGTTTGAAGCCAGGACGCTGACTTAAGAGAACTTTAAATTTTCAGTAACGCCTGTTTTAGCTGCCTCCACTCCCACAGTCAAACTGGTGCAGTCTGGCCTCCAGCTATTAATGGGACTATTGGGATGCAAAAGCTGCTCTGCCTGCTCAGGTTAGAAATAGTGATATTCGTGGGGAACAACCAAACAAAAAACAGTTCTCTCCCTAAGGCTTTCCCTAAGACTTCTGCTGGGTACGCACAGGAAGTGCAAGGACAGGTCCAGAGACACCAGAACCTAAATCAGCAGAAACAAACACTCCATTAGTGTTTTCATTGAAACAGAGTCTTTTACTTTTCCCCAATTTTCCTTAGCAAGTAAAGTCGCCTTAAACAGGACACCGCCTTGACTACCAAAAAGGAAAAGGACCGCACGGCAAGTTAAGCACAGTAACATCAACACTTAGCAACGGGATTTGAACTCATGCATTGCAGGGTGGGCTGATCTAGCAGATCACCCACAAATGCTCATGGGAACTCTAATACCTTATAGGACAATCTGAAAACAGCACTGCATTGAAACCACACACCCATTTATCTTCCAATTTTCCCAGCATCTTCCCAATATTTAGAGTGCTGCCTGCCTGGTAGAGACCAGCTTGCCTGAAACCCAACATATTTCATATGTCCTCTTACATATGAAGTGAGAAGGATATCAACTATATGGCTGACTAAAAAAAGCAGCCCCACATTCCATTCCCACACCAGCACAAACAATGTCAGCAGTCCAAGTACAGTCTGTAGGACTACATGAAACCAGTAAAAAGTATTTGTGACAGTTTTAGGCTGTGCCTTTAAGAAAAGCCAGCTCACTACCACACTATTTATGATTAAAAGAGAAACATAATACAGTCTTCATTGGTCAAAAAATGTGGGTAGCATGTGGAAAAGAGGCAGGAATCACTTATCTAGAGGTATGCACCCAGATAAATGTGCTGAATTTAATTTTGCATTCTAAACTGTTTTGGCAATCCAAGCCAAGTATTCCTGAGAAATACCACTACTGGCATGAGCCTCAAAGTCAATACCCATTCCTCTTGGTGCATGGACACTGCAGTTACTGAGATTCAAGCAGAAATTAAACATTGTGGGAGGGGAGAAATAAAATGTGTTGTGCCTCAAGTTGCCTAAACATATCTCCCAGGAAGTGGTTCTCTTGTAACTTAGAAGCAGCCTGCAATGACTTAAGCAACTAAGAGGGGGAAAACCCCAAGGGCTAGCACTAAGCACTTTTGGTTTGCAAGCGCTGCCTACTTGTCTCACTTCATCACAAAGCAGAATGAAGACCAGGACGTAAAGGATGATCTCCAGGACAGTAGGTTCCTTCTGGAAATCCATAAGCAACACGTAGGCAAAGAGCAACAGGAAAGCGATGTAGAAGATGACATTCCAGGTGAAGACCACAAAGGGAGAGGTGAAGAAAGACACACAATACAGGAAGAGTTTCTTACTCTTCTCCACAGGCTTTTTCCTGAGGAATAAGGAGAGAGAAAAATGTCTCCAAGCATAGTTTTTATACCTGGAAATATCTGTGCTCTTCAAAGTGAAAACAAAAAAGGTGCAAAGTCTAGCACAGGAGATACCAAAGGGCCCCTCTACATCTACTGACTTCAGGCACACAAATTGGCACAACTCCAGAACAGAGTGAGGACAGGATCTCTCAAAAGCTCATTCAGTCATTAAATATCTTTATCTGAGAGTCATTAAACACTGGAACAGGTTCCTCAGTCTCCATCCTTGGAGATACTCAAAATCCAAATGGACACAGGCCTGAGCAACCCGCTTGAGCTGACCCTGTTTTGAGCAGGAGGTTGGGTGATCTCCAGAAGTCCCTTCCAGTCTGGATTACATAATGATTCTATGATAAATTTATTTGCTTCTGCTAATGAGAAGCCAGTTGATTACCTGAATGAGATGAAACCACAGCCTAATAAAGGGAAAAAGAACAGACACAGTATAATCTTCCAGTTCTTAGTATCTCTTGAAATCTCTCCATACCACTGCTTGGAAAGGAAATTCTGCAGGGAAGAAGAAAATATCCTCATTTGTTCTAATAGCATACAATAACCTAGGAATGCTATTAGAAGACATTTGATTTAGAAAAAAAACCAACCAAACCCAAAAAACACAAACAAGCAAACACAAAGCTTTGAGATTTCAACTGGGATTCCCATTTCAACAGTATAAAAGGCTTTCTGCACCAGTCTGCTAGTTCCTTGGTCCAGCCACCCTACAGTCCACATGATAAGAAGCTCAGTGTGAGGCTGAGTAGGACTTGACCTGATTTATAAGGCACTTTACATCAGGCAGTAGATTCACACTGTGCCTACATGGGAGTTATGCCAACTTCTAGAAGTCTTTATCATCCTCAGCTCATTATGATTTACAGCTCTAAATCAAGCCTTCCCCTCCTGACTTAAAATTTGTGGACAAATCAGCCACTGCTTATTTCAAAAGAGAAGAGTCACACATCCTGTTTCCACCACCAGCTCTTTGGGATGCATTTCACAGCACTGCAGACTGTACTGTGAGTGTGCTTCAGGACACAGTTATGCTGATGCCATGCAAAGCTCAATGGTCATAAGGCTGGGAAGCCTCACCTGGGAGCTCTCATTTCCATGAAGACAGTGTATGAGCATTAGCCTTTCATAGAGTGTTCATGTGGATGCAGTATTTTCACAGCAAGAATATTCACTTTTATTTAAGCTACTCTGATCACAGTAGTTATGGTAATCTGTGCACCTTGTTTTCACTGACCTTACCTGCACCCCTGGCTGTGCAATGAACTGCTGGTCTTTAGCTTCCACTGCAAGTTCCAGGCAATTGCATCCTCCCCAGGCTTCACAGGAATAAGTTAGCAGCTGCTCAGCTAGATCTTCGTCATTGCTGTAGCACTCTGTGAACAGCTCTGGAGGAGAGAGGCAGCCTGACACTGAGCTCCAACTCAATTTCCCACCAAATAGAGTGCAATTGTCTTCAGTGACTTCCAAAGGATAACATTTGTAATAGCAAAACATGCACATACAAGAACTCCATATTTTCAGCATGGTAAAACAATGTGTGTGTTGCTTCATAACCTCACTGCATGTATTAAGCTTCCCTACAGAATTCATGCCTGGATGGCAAGCTGTAACAGCAAACCAGCTCACACAGAGATAGCATTAAGCTGAGTTCTACACTAAAAAACCATGAGTAAAAAACATGAACTTCTCCCACTCAAATAACTCAGTATACCATCTTACTGTTATTTATTTAGCACTGATCTAATGATTTAGAATCATTCTCAGTAGTCCCATATCAGCAGCAGGGTGGAACAACAAGGGCAGAATCTGATGCTTTTTCACAAGGAAATGCATTGCAAGCAGACCTTTATTAGAAGATCCATGAGCATCTTATTCTGCCCAAAGATTTTTGGCACTCTGGATATTTCCCCACTCGAAAGCCATTATGTTGGTGCATCTGTGGCAGAGAACAACTGCCCTGATGAGCAAGCCAGCCTCTTATAAAACCTGCCAGGCTTCACTAGAAGCTCTTCTGTCCAACAGACACCTCCCTAGGCATTTCACAAACAGCTGTATTACTGTAACTGGATGCACACATACAGCAATACCTTTGGTTGCTGTTACACAGACTGCAGTATGCAGATAGATCTTGATAGATTTCAATGGGACCTGTTCACTTCTCAGTGTCCAGCTATATAATCAGGCCTGAGGGATGTAAACACCTCTACGAAACTCTATTAAGTTTTCATCTTGTAATAAAGGAGCTACTGTCAGGCAACAAGCAAGGTATTTTCAGTGTGGCCTTGTTCCACTCCTTAGTGGAACAAAAAAAATTAATGTTCAAGAGGTCAGAGCCCCAGAAAAGGAATGAACATGGCCTGCTCTTAGGAGCAATAAAACAATAGCCACCTGGGGAGGTTGTCAAGATTTGGCTAAACGAAGCCATAACTGAACTGATTTAGTCTTGGTGGTAACCCCACCTCAGTGGGAAGATTGCACTACAAACTTAGAGAAGCCCTTTCCAGCAACCTATCTGTGGGCTGCTATCCAACCTGCAGGGCTATTGCACTTTACCTGTCACTAACCAGGTTTATGGTGGTGACAGCAGATTTGTATGCAGTAATGCAATTACAGACTCGCTGTTCTCTGTATCAAGCAGAGGAAGAAGCCTCAGAAACAGCACCATGTTGTATCTCCTTCCAACTTTAGGAACCAAAGTCCTGCATGACAGGTAAGCTTGGCTTTTTAAGCTGCAGGTGACAGTAGTTGAGTTCTGCTTAATCATCTGCCAGCTGTGCTGGGTTTCATTTGCATGTTTCTCTGAATAATTTGCAGCATAACTGGTCACTGAGGACATATTAGCATTATCACTCAGGAAATGAAGTCCTAAAATAACCAGAACATCCCTTTACTCTTCCCATCACCCTCATTAAATAAGAAACTATTGGTCACTGCACAGCCCATGAGATGCAGAGCTCAGTTCTGAATTATTGACAGTCCTTGCAATAGGAAAAGCTGGAAGTCATACAAAGTAAGAAAGATAACTGAGCTAGATGTAAATTTCTAATGAGCAACTGTATGCTTCCAGTCTTCAAATAAGGAAGGTGTATGATTTTGCAGTTCAAAATTTAGGAATTCAATCTGCTTTTTACCTGCAATTTATTCTCATGCCCTAAAACTACTCCTGCAAATTCAAAGGGTGACTTTTCTCAACCTGAATACTACCAGCATTCATGCAGAAAACCTCTCTTATCCTGCACTGCCCTTCCTGTTTCTGGGTTCTTTTCTTTTTCAGCCCTGCCATTAGAGCTAGGTAGCTTTTCTCCCCAATTAATGGAATTTTCTACACCTCAAAAAAACCCCAAAAAACCCAACCCACAACACCCACCTCTGGAAGCAACCTGTTCAGACAAGACATACCGTTTCTACTGGGAGCAGATGGTGTAGCAGAAATCTCCAAGCAGTAAAACCACATTTTGACATTAAAAGGAAGCATTTAGTGTTGAGTGTCTAGTTTTCTAAATAAAGCTTTCTTTCCACTTCCGTTTGAGATGTCATTTCTCTTCTTTAAAATTCAAGCTGGATTTCTGGGCAGCATTTCAGGCAAACTGAATGAATTACTTTGCCTTGCGTTTTATTGAACAAAACCAGCAGGGTTGTCGGCTTTCCTTCACACAAAATAAAATCATCACTGTGCAATCATTGATACACACCAGACTTGGAGATTGCTAAAACAAGTAATGTTGCAAGAAAGGAAACTATTTCCTCGTCTCTAACCCATCCTATTAAATTTCTATAAAGGACTTAGAGAAGACACTTACCTACTGCTCTTGTCTCATACTCATTAGCGAGCTCCTCAGACTCACCAGCAGCATTTATATCATTCTTTACCTTTGCCATGCTCTTCAGGAGCTTACTGGCCCCGAGGGCTGCCAACGTACAACCTCTGGTCTATGGAGAGAGAGTTAAGTCATGCAAAGCCCTCTGCAAAGGGAAAATGTGATATATTCTTTAAAAATCATGTCCCTTTCTGCAGCAGCTTCCCAGTTCTCAGTCGTGACTGGAAAATGAGGATCCACTTCCACAAAATAAATGGTAACCATCAGTGTACTGGTTTGATAACAACTTTATGAGCAGTTTGAAAAGGTCATATATTTAATAGTTATATGTGGCATACATAGCTTTGTGTCTCTGGCTGAAGACTCACAAAAGAGGGTCTGTGGTGTCATGAGCTACGCTACCATTTTCACTGTCCGTCACTCTGAACCAGCTGGATGTACCCAGAACTTCTCAGACTACATTGGTGCATTCCTTTCAATACACCTACATGTGCAGGGAAGAAGCACTCTGTTTCTGACACAAAGATCACAGAATCACAGAAACATTAGGGTTGGAAGGAACCCACAAGGATCACCTAGTTCCAATCCCCATGCCATGGGCAGAGGCATCTTCCACTAGATCAGAGTTCCCAGAGCCACATGCAGCCTGGCCTTAAAAACATCCAGGGATGGGGCTTCCACCACCTCCCTGGGCAACTTGTTCCAGCATCTCACCACCCTCATGGTGAAGAACTTCTTCCTGACATCTAATCTATATCTCCTCTAGCTTGGATCCATGCCCACTAGTCCTATCACTACTCAACACCCTAAAAGGTCCTTCACCAGTTTTTGCTCTCTACAACTACCTTAAGGAAGGTTGTAGACAGGCAGAGGTTGGTCTCTTCTCCCAGGCAACCAGCACCAGAACAAGAGGACACAGTCTCAAGCTGCTCCAGGGGAGGTTTAGGCTGGAGGTTAGGAGGAAGTTCTTCACTGAGAGAGTGACTGCCCGTTGGAATGGGCTGCCCAGGGAGGTGGTGGAGTCACCATCATTGGAGATGTTCAGGAGAAGACTTGATAGGGTGCTTGGTTGCATGGTTTAGTTGATTAGGTGGTGTTGGATAGGTTGGACGCAATGATCTTGAAGGTCTCTTCCAACCTGGTTTATTCTATTCTATATTCCATTCAGTTTTCTTGTAGGCCCCCTCCAGATAATGGAAGGCCACAATAAGGTCTCCTCAAGGCCTCCTCTTCTCTGAACAACCCCAACTCTCTCAGTCTGTCTTCATAGGAAGAAGCTCCAACCCTCTGATCATCCTCATGGCCCTTCTCTGGACACATTCCAGCACATCCACAACTTTCTTGTAATAGGGGTTCCAGAACTGGACACAGTACTCCAGGTGGGATCTCACAAGAGCCATGTAGAGGGGCAGAATCACCTCTCTCAACCTGCTGGCCACACTTCTATTGATGCAGCCCAAGATACATTTGGCTTTCTGGGATGCAAATGCACACAATATGAGCCCAAACATCCATCAGCTGTGCTTACATTAGCCTCACATTTATATCCTGCAAATTATGTATTTGGTGCAATCACCACTAAATGTACTGTCTAATAAAAGTTAGAAACAGATTTCAATCAAATACCTGGGATCATAACACATCCATAGGGTGGAATGAGTGGGAACTCAGCTCCAAACTTGAACACAAAGGAAAACATACAACTATATGTTAAAGCTAGTCTGGACTGCCAACTGACATGTGATATCAGGAAACAAAATTATGAAATCCACACCCAAACACAAAATGGATAACATTAAACTTCCTTCAAAGTCATCTAGCAATTATCACTTGTGAGTGTGTGTTTAAAGTTAAGCTCAATGCCTTCAAAGTCCTACAAATCACAGACAAGGAAGATGACTGTGTTGTTTGCAACGAGGAATAAAGGAACTTACTTGCTCCCAAATGACTTTAGACAACTCTTTCTTGTTCTGAAGAACAGACCAAATAAACAGAGCTTGTAACGGGTGTCTTGTGATAGGACACTCATCCTGAAATAAAGAGCAACAACTCTTCAGAACTAAGCTCACTGAACTGTTTTCAGCTGGAACAAATCCTAACCTGCCAAGCTCCTGTTCTCACATTTTCTTCCTTTTACAACTGGCCCACTGATCCTCTTTCTTGGCTATCTGGTATTTGGCACACACTAATGTAAGTTAGGCCTTATATTATCCTACGTGGTGTGGAAGCAGCAGTCTCCCTTTTTCCTCCTGAAATGGGCATTAAAAGTCATTTGGGTCCAAGTCACTTTCTGCTTTAATCCATGCAATTTAAGCAGACTCACTCACAGCTTGACTTGGTGTTCAGTGAACACATATTAAGTTCTTCTGAAAAGAATACTAGCTTTATATCAATTCCTTTTGGCTCTAAAGAAGATCCTGAGCCTCACAAGAACTTAGAGAAAAATTTCTATAGCACTATCTTCTTTGCATTAGACCTATTCACACCTGACAATGGCAAAGCCATCACAAAAGGATTCCTGAGCAATGTAACTTTGGAGAATACCAAGCTTTGGTGGAAACTCACAGCTAATCAGCATTTTCAAACCAAGCTTCCCCTGAATGCCATGCACTGCATTGTATCCCTGAAGTCAACAACTGATTGGAAAAGTTTCCAGTCTGATGCCCATGTTCCAGTTTTGAAACTCACTTTGGATCTGATGTTTGGACCCACTGTGCTCTGAGAGTCTGGTTCTACCTGACAATTAAAGTGAAGCCCACAAAGTGCTTGACATCCTAGCCACAAGCAAGGTTTAATATACAAGAGCGTATACCAAAATAAAAGTCCAAATCCTTTATGCATCTCTGTACCAGACTCTGGGTTTACAGTGGCATACACTACAAACATAAGTAGAGCATTTATTGCTCTGATAGGAAATATTTCAACTCAACACCCAAATAAACTCCCACATTTTTCTGAGGGTTATTTTTTTCCTTTCAGAGGACACATAGTGGAATCAAACTGCTCATCACTTACTGGAAGGTGTATCTTCATCTCATCCTTGCTATTCTTGTCATCTCTTTTGAGACCTCTTCGGAAGTCTTCAACCATCTTCCACACAAATGTGAGAAGTGCATCATTATAGGAGTTCTTGGCAATCTGCAGGTTCTTGAACACCAGGCTGCTAAAGTTGTTTGTGTACAGCTCTCTAAGGACCTCTGTGGTAAGGAACTTCCTCAGATTCAAGCCATTTTCCAGGAAGAGACGGACAAATTTGGGCCTGTCTTTCACTAGGGCTGTGAACATGACATCCTGTAGGTCAGCAGACTAGGAAGAAACAGAAAAGTGAATATTAGGGCACACAAGACATGTAAAGCTTACTTAAGGACTTCATATATGTGTCTAACTGCTGCGTGTTCCTTCATGCTGCCACATTTTCACCAGAATCAGGCTTTTTTCTGTGTGCAATTGCCCTTGCTGTTCAGTGTAGAGTACTTCTGGATTGGGCAGATAACCTTTCCAATCACTGATGTCAAGTACAAGGAGAAGTAGGCACTCTTACATATCATCAGAGAGGTTGGGGTGATGAGATAGTAGCTGCTGTTACAAGGTCTCTCTTCCCACTGCTCCCCTGTCCCATATCACTGTGCTCAGAAGTGGTCTGTACCTCCCAGTTTCGGTCATTGGTGAAGATCTCATCACTGGCCAGGTCTAACTGGTTCCACTCCAGCAGCAGCTTCAGCTGCCCATTCCAGTTATCTCTGTCATGTTCATTGGTGCTGAAAGCTGCAGAGGAGGAACAATCCTCTAAGTGAAAGACCAGAGACAGAAGAGCTTCTTGGCATACCTATTCACCTCTGCTTTTCACACACTCCCTGACTAGCCCCCTACCAAGTGATTTCCCCAGCTCATGCACATCTTCCTGACTGGGTTTCAGTGGATGCTAGAGGCTCGGATGCATATTTATGGCTCATCATAGGTCACAAACGAGCTACTAGGAACACCTCATCAACCAAAATGAGCACAACATTTTCTTCAGGCTCCTCAGTGTCCTTCACTGTCTACAAAAAAAATAAATTCTGCAGGATTCTCAATGGAGCCCTGGACAAGAAGTGTCATGAGCAGCTGTAACATTCATAGGCTTTCTACAAGCACAAACAGGAAAATTAGATCAGACCAGAAGCCTTTACTGAGTACCAGTTCTGCACTGGTGGAGTAGTAGAGTCCATGCCTGAATTACTAGGGGTAGCAAGTCACTGAGATTGGAAAGAGTTAAGAGTTAGGAAGCAGCCCTACATATTAAATGTTAATTAGCTGAATACTTCTCTCCCTGCTGAATGCCAGTCAAACTTCTTCAATAATCCAGATATACACCAAAATATACTTGATTTTACATTGCAGTAACCCACAGAAAAGATCCTTTGCTTGGTTTCCTGTCTCCCTGTTGTGCTGCATACTTGTCACCCTCAAAAATGCTCCCCCACCATCCCCAAAGCTCTGCGAAATGCCTCTGATCTCACCCACACCAACAGATCCCAAAACACTTCTGCAGCCTGTTCACACCGCTTGAGGTGAAGATAAGATCCCATTGTGACAGAGGATTATCTCTACCAAGATGGCACTGCTCTAAAGCAGGCTGTTCAAGAAAATACTAGACAACTTTCTCCTATCTATTAAAAGAAAAAACACACACACAAGCAAACCACCCAGAAAAACAATTACTTGCCTTTGTACAGGGCAAAGGCAATGGCATTGCTCACAATTTCATCTCCAGCTTCTTCTATTTTGATAACTGTCAGTAAATGAGGGCTCTCAAGGACTTCTTTGATCTACAAAAAGGAAAAGTTCAATTTCAAAGCAATCTTAGGCTGTTTACTAGCTGATCTCCTAGAGTATCTTTAAAAGATAATTCCCATCATATTGTAGCAAAGCTGCTTCTCAGTCTCATTTCTACATGCAGTTAAAATTTAATCAAGTCTAGATAGAAGTAATGAGTTTTATTTTCAAGTCACCAAAGAACAAGAATAATTAACCTATGAACATACAGCAAATAACTGCGATTCCCCTATGCAGAACATCGTAACTGAAAAGATATAATCTCAATAATTAGAAACTACTCAAAGAAAAACCAGATTGTGACAGCACACGTTTCAAAAACTGTCTAGCAGTTCAGTGGAGAACAGCTTCTACCTCCTTGTGCTTTGTCAAAAATAGAGATCATTTCTCACATAACCAAGAGTTGCAAAGTTACTTTCATTCAAGCACATCAAAGAATCTTAGCCATTCTTGACTACAGGAGGAGGTATGCTCCAAGGCCACTCAGCAGAAGCTGTAAGGAGTGACCAGACAGGTAAAACTGCCTTCAGCAGCTCCATATTCTCCAGGTCAGAGCTCACTCTGGCAATCAGAGGCTTGTGGTCTGCTCAGAGTCAGGTTTGAATACCAGAGTTTCCATGCTCAAAGTGTAAGTTCAGATATGGCTTCTGCAGGAAGCTCAAGTTAATGGACCATTCACTGAACAGAAGTGTTCTTGGAACTAAGACTTCTGAAAAATCACAGAACACTAAGACTTTTCTGGAGCTCCATTTCTTTCTTGTGTACACAGAGATGTTAGGTTGTGGTTGGACTCGATCTTATGGTCTTTTCCAACCACGTGATTCTTTGATTCTATTCAGAAGAGCAGAAGTATATCTAAAATCAGATCCACCTGAAGGTCAGGTAACCAAAGAGTCACAGGCACTTTCCAAGACTGGCCCAAGCAACCCAAGGTAGCAGATGCTCTCCTTACTTCTCCTCTTGGCCCAGTTTCCAGAAAACACTCTTGTAGCAAACAGTTACCTATGGGATCACAACAGTGACTACATTCTGAAGGCTCTACCTCTGGTCAAAAAGGCAAAAAAGGAGCACAAGCAAAGTTTGCTGGTGTAGGTACAGCATCGTACCTTTAACTGCGTGCTGTGTACACAGGACTAGTAAGTTGATGCTAACAGAACCCCAGTGGAGATGGCATAGGGATGCTGCTGTTGTGAAACACTGACCAAGCCTCTAGTACTGAACTTCCCACTTCTAGTCTAAGAGAAATGTGTCCTGCACAATAATTTAAGGGATGAAGGAAGACAGACAAAAACTTTTGGAATGAATGAGGGAATCCTGAAGTAGAATCACTGCAATCTAAAAGTCCATGGGGTAGCAGCAATAACATTTAGTCTTTGAGCAATTCAACAGCATTTAGCACTGTGAGGCCTGATTCAGCAAATCTCCAATTTCTGCACCTTCACTAAGCATGCAAAGGAATTGCAACATCAACACCAGCAGCCAGTGCTCCAAAGGGATTCCAAGCATCCAAGAAGCAGACAGTTACAATACGTCTGGTCTTGGCTTTCCTGTGCCTTTCCAAGAGATTGCAATGACCTTTTGTTCCAGCCCATATAAGTTACAAAAGCCTGGAATTTTTCTTTTTCAATCTTGATGGAGCAAGGAGGCACCGCACATCCTATATGCTCCACCTGATAGCAACATCTGTGATTGACCTCCAATTTCCTCCACCCTTCTCCCACTTCCAGCCTTGGTATGGCAGCACACGCTTACCCATTTGATCCAGCTTTCAGTCTCCTCTTCTGAGAGCCTTGAAATAGTACGAGGCAGATATCTGAGCAAGCTCTCCTTGACACATGAAGAAGCAAGAGTGCCTTCTGACTCCACCAAGCTAGCAATAACATCAGCAATTCGGCCAGAGCCTTCCACCACAACACAGGGAATCTTACTCTTGATGGCCACATTGATAGACTAAGGAGTCAGAGAGGAAGAGGTCATCACTTGAAGCCTGTGTTATTCAGTATGGAAGTCTAGAGACTGAGGGATGGATTAGGCAAGAAAAAAGAAGCCTGTAGTCCAGAGCAGTATTTTTATTGCTACTCGCTGACACCTTACCAATGACAGCACTTTGAAACAGCATTCATCTAATGACAGAGGGCTGTGAAGAGACTCACAGCAACTGAGGGACTGAAATCACCATCTGCCAACTTTTAGAGCTGCTTAGCAGATCAGGAAAATTGCCAAGTGGAAATGGCACTCAGGACACATTCCAGCACTACCTAGCTACAGCTATTGCTGGTTTATGGTGCAGCATTGCTCAAGTAACAGCACAGCTGAGAATAAGCACTCTGGCTTTACTTGCTGGAGACACAAGCAGCAGCCTTTTACACAGAGATGGCTTGTGTGCTATCATGAGAGCACCAAACTGCAGTGTTACTGAACATCCAGAAAGGCTGGGGAGGGACTTCTCAGGATCTCAGGTAGAGATAGGACTAGGGGGAATGGAATGAAGCTGGAGGTGGGGAGATTCAGGCTGGATGTGAGAAGGAAGTTCTTCACCATGAGAGTGGTGAAGCCATGGAATGGGTTATCCAGGGAGGTGGTTGAGGCCCCGTCCCTGGAGGTGTTTAAGACCAGGCTGGACGAGGCTCTGGCCAGCCTGATCTAGTGTGGGGTGTCCCTGCCCGTGGCAGGGGGTTGGAACTAGATGATCCTTGTGGTCCCTTCCAACCCTGACTGATTCTATGATCTCCAAGTAGATGCTCATGTGATTTCTCACACAACAATATTGTACATAGCTTACTGGTAAGAAAATTTAAAATAGAAGGTGTTGAAATAATGACAGAAAGATCATTAGTCCTCCTGTTGCAAAGACCACAACAGGCAACCTTTATTTCGTTTGCTTCCTGACTGTTGAGAAGACAGTCACCAGAATATAAACTGTCTGCCAACAAATTGTACAAAAGGAGTCAATGCAAGTTATCCTTGAGCACTGGAAAGATGGAACATCTATTAGCTCTCCGAAGAGATCCTTTTGTGAGAACAGCAACAGCAAAAATGCAACTTGAAGCCATCAAACCCATGAACATAATACTGCTGCCAACCAGAGAGAGGCTTTTTCTCACCAACTAGATCAAAGTGGTTTTCTTAAGAGGGGTCCAAGTAAAGGGTACATTTTACATCACAGGGAGTTTAAAGCAGAAGCTCAAAACAGTTTTACTTCTCCTGTGCTAAAGCTGATTCCTGTCATCATGCACCAGCCACATAAGCTGAGAAAGAGGAAGTCTTTTCTGACCAACACTGCTAAGACTGAGGCAAAGTAAGGGCAGGTGCTCACAGCATGGAACCTGCTGTGTCACTTTGGGCTGATCAGAGACCCAATTTATTCTTGAGAAAATGGCTTCACCTGTAATTAAGCAGAAAGGTAGACAAGAACATCTGCATGTACTAGTAACATCAATAAGCCACAAGACCAGCATGGACCCTTAAGTGAACTATCACCCAGGTACTTTTCAGAGGAACCTCTTGCTGGGAATTACACCTCAACTTAACAAGGCTTTTATTCATTCTGAGGAGACAGCTACTATAACTCTGATTCACCTCACTATTAACAGCACAGTTTTGGTCAGATCAGGTAGTACCAAGATTACCTCTTCAAAAGAAATCATATAATGGTTTGAGTTGAAAGGAACCTTTAAAGCAGGGACATCTTTAACTAGATCAGGTTGCTCAGAGCCCTGTCCTACCTAACTGTGAATGTTTTCAAGGACAGAGCTTCTACCACCTCTCTGGGCAACCTGTGCCAGTGTTTCACCACTCTTCATCCTGCTTCGATTTTACTGATTCAAACACTGACATTATCTTTTCATCACATCCGAATCCCTTGCAAAATCCAGCCCATTTCCTCAGCTCTTTCTCAAGGTCCTTCAGCCCAGGCTACAGCAGATGTTCTTGCTGTCCAAGCCACTTATTTCTCACTATTCCTATCCCACACAGCCTGATTGCGCATCCTACTCACTTTAAATTCCCTGGTGCAAAGTCCCCTTGCTTCTTTAGTCACACCCTCTTCACTCAGGACACTCATCTTCACTCTTGCAAAGTGGACAGGGAAGTATCAGTCCTGGGGTTTAACACTGAGGCGTCCCTTCCCTAAGTGTCACCTAAACATCCCATTTCAAGCAATTTCTTTCTGCATCCTTCAGCCTACACATCCTCTTCCTACCTGTCACCTATTTGATTATGATGCCTGCTCTGTCACCTTCTAGGCTTAGAAGAGGCAGAATCACCAGAGCCTTCCTGCCTTGCTCAGCTACCTAGATTTAAAGCAGTTGCAGCCCACAGTTCTCAGGAGCAACAATCACAAGTCAGTTCAAGCAAGCTCTGAGCTAGAGCATCTCCAGTACATCTGGTCTTCCCTCTGTATTACAAGAAAGCACTAATCCTCACTGACTATGGGCAAGACAAGTTTTCCCAAACCACAGTTTAGGCCCATTTGTATAAGGATCAAGAGATACATGACTGGCAAACACTCATGACTCTTCGCTGCTCAATAAACACGAGAAACAAACCTTCTACTGGATTTGTTACGGAAGAACTGGGATAACTGAACTGGCCTAGCCAACAGTTTTCCAGGATGTCAGAGGCATAGATTTTGCACAGAAAACATTAACCAAAACAAAATTTGTATGCTTAAATGCAACTGCAAGCAAGGTCTTTATATATAGGAAGTCCTAGGCAAGCTTTGGTAAATATTAGGACTGTAGGACTATCTACTTTGTCAAGTTGCTTGTGGAGTAATCTGTTTTAAATCTGACAAATATGGAAAAAAAGTAAAAGAAAAACTTACTTTCAATGTCTCTTTCCCTCCACCTTGGGCAAAGCACACAATTGGAATCTTCCCACCGTAATTAGATTCTGTGAAATACACCAAAAGATTGAAAAAAAAAATAAATAATAAAATATTCAACCAATTAGTGTAGTTGGAACAACTGCTTTTTCCCAGGTACAGTGAAAGAATTTCCACACAGTTCATGCAAACACTCTGATACTAGTTTACTTTTTAATTTTTCCCAAATCTATTAACAGAAATCCTAGTTTGAATGATAATTCAGTTTTGATTAACATTCTGCACAGTTGAGTTCAGACAACTTTCTCCTACAGATTCTTTTTTTCCTCACAGCAATCAGAATTTTTCCTAGCTCTGAAGTCCCCAAACGTGATTTTCCTGTGTTTCCCCACTGCTTTGGCCACTGAGTCTAGGTGCAAGGTTCTTATCACCTCCAACTACAAAATTTCAACTGTAAAGGGAAACTAAGAACCAAATAACCCCTGGAGCTAGTGTTAAAGAGAAATACCAAGTTCTATAATGATTCTGGGTTCTTCATCATGACTAACAGCAAGTATGCTTCATCTGAAGTACTCAGTAAAGAAACAGAAATAAACACATACACAGCCAACAACAACCCAAACCCCCACAGTAACACAAAAAAAAACCTCTAACTATGAATTTAATAGAATCATAGAATCAATAAGGTTGGAAAAGACCTCAAAGATCATCAAGTCCAACCTGTCACCACAGACCTCATGACTACTAAACCATGGCATTTCCTGTCAAGGCTTTTGATTATTTTTTTCCCATTTTGGCAAAGAAGGGGTGAAAGAGAAATTATTTCAGAGCAGATTGCAGGTGGATCAATCACCCTCACAAATTAATATTTCCAGGAAAGCCTAATTTCAGCTCTTGTGTAGTTGTGCTTCAGCTACCTGGAATTCAGTGCCAGGTGGGAATTATGTAGAAGGGTCATTTTCCAACAGATAGCCAAGGAGGAAAGGGCTGTATGGAATGGCTGAAACATGACCATTTGATGTATCCCACAGAGGATTATTGTCATATAAAGAAAAGAAGATGAAGGGAAGAGATATTGCTCTAGAAAGGGCTGGTTGTTCCTCAAAGTGCTCAAGATGCAATTCAGTTAACACATCCTTTCCAGCTCAGTATCCAAGATATGATACCACTACTCTCTTGTTCTCAAAAAACAAAACAAAAAACTCTGCATCAGCCCCAAAACATGCAAGGACTAAGGAGAAAGAAGTCTGCAACCCAATGGCCACACCTACCTGGGATAACCCGCTCTGAAATGTACTTCTCTAACTGAGTTCGGACTTTTGCCTCTATCGTTGGGTGCCCGTGGGTGCCATTATCAACCAGTAAGAGATGGGTGTGGTTATTATCCAGGCAATAGAGAGGGTCTCTCTTGAGATCATCCATTATGTAGTGGGCCAAGTAATAACCCTAGAAGCACAAGCACAATGTTTAACAGAGGTCCAAGGGCAGAGTGTGCAAAAGCCTCCAAGGACAAGTCAACAACAGTTGAACCCCTAGTCACCAACTACTCCTCATTACATCAGAGTCTGACAAAGGATTCTGCTCACTGTCAGTTCCAGCAGCTGAACAGTCATGCTAAGCCCACAACTGAAGTTCTCCCCACCAGGCCTGGTGGTGTATGATCACCATGAACACAAGAACAATTTCCTCCTGTTCTGGGGAAGAGCACTTGACAGTTTGTTTCACTGCTATGTAATGTGGAGAAAAGCTGCCCTCAGGTTGATTGTTTAGGACACAGTAGCTCAAGCTTCACAGACAGATTTAATTCTATGCAAACATTTCACTGGAGAGAATTTTGCTGAGGTCTACTTTGCCAGACATAAGCAAAGCTTGACTGACCGCTCTACTCAGTCATCACACACCTGATAGCATCAGCCTAGCACAGCAATGGTCAGTCAGGGACATAATCTGTACAACTGACAGCCAAGCCCCCTCTGCCTCCCCATAGACCCATACGTGTTTCTTACATCAGAATCTCCACTGCGAATCAGACTTTCTCGGTTGGAAATCATGCCCCAGGCTGCTATGCCAATAGCCACCACGTTCTCCTCTGAGCTCCGACTGATGGTGTTGTCTCTGACCACTTCCCCAATGTACTTCATCAGCCCATAATGTGTGCCTCCTGTGAAAATCCAGGCCCCTGGGGACAACATCCAATAAACTGTGGGGAATGCTGGGGAACATGCACCCTCCTAATGCATGACCTTTAAGACAGAACAACAAAATCCCCTCCCAAGACCTCTCCTCAGAAGACACATGTACTTCAGTTAGGCACAACAAGATGCTAACCAACTTACCTTGCTTCACTGTGGGCATTTGATGACTATCTCTCAATCCTGTTACTTCTGAGCCATTAGGTCACATTTACCCCAAGTGCACCAGCCAAGCAGAAACAACCCAAATCTTCTGCTCCCCTGCTGGCCCTTTGAGTTGCAATACAGACACACATGCAGGTCATTACCTTTGGACTGAGCAATGTAGATGAGCCTGCTGAATATCTTGCGCATCCGGGGCTTGAGGGCAAAGTTCTTTGCGCCCCGGTGACGGAGATGACAAGGTTAGGGGTTTTCAGGTGCCAGTGCTGGGTCATCAGGTCGTAGAGGGTTTCGGAGTCTGTATCGCAGGACAAACGGATGTACTTGGGTGAGAGAAAAGGAGAGAACAAGCGCAGCAAGAGATAAATAGCAATTCAGGTCTGATCCCAGCCAGCTCATTTTCTTCTCTAATGTACAATCAGTCTTATTCCAACAGCCAGCAGATAAAAGTGGCAGAACATGCAACCAGTGGCAGAACAAGAGGACACAGTCTCAAGCTGCATCAGGGGAAGTTTAAGCTTAAGGTGAAATGAAAGTTCTTGACAGAAAGAGTAATTGGCCAGGGGAATGTGCTGCTCAGGGAGTCACCATCCCTGGAGGTGTTCAAAAAAGGATTGGATGTGGCACTTGAAGCCATGGTTTAGTTGTCAGGAGGTGTTAGGTATGAGGTTATAGGTTGGACTTGATGATCTCTGAGGTCTTTTCCAACCTGGTTGATTCTGTGATGAAGACTATGTTCCTTTCTCTAAAGCACCTTTATTCTCCCCCTACGACAAGGCACCCAACTCACCCTTCACTAGAAGAAGGTAAGAGCACTGACCTTGGGATTCAGAGGAACACTGAAAGAATGAACACACCACCAAGGAAGTTTATGGCAGCCATGCTATTTATAGCTTCGATTATGGATCAGTGGTAGCATTGTTGTAAGGAAATAATTATGTTTGCATTTTGATTAGACTACTAAAGCCCTAATGAACTAGAAATTCTAGGCTTTGTGGGCATGGTATCCCTATTGTAACATAACCATAACAACACCTTATATAATACATAATCTTATCAAATATATAGTAAAGCTTAAATGTTGTATGACTATGTCAAAAAACACATCAGATGGATGATAAGACTTCAGGTGGAACTACTACATCCCCGTTTTGGTAAAAGGCTCTCTGGCTTTTTCTTGCCATGCTATTCAAGAGCCGTTTTGCAATTTCATCACTGTTAGTAGTTTAGTGTGATGGACTTTCTGGCAGAGAGTCATGACTATACAACCCACACCAGGGACAGAAGGGAGTAACTTGGACCTGAATCATCAGCAACTTTGTATAGATTGCCTGGTATTTGTAGAAGAATAAAACCAAGTCTAACAGGCTCCAACAGCTATGCAGGAGGGCTAAGGTTCTCCCACAGTTTCTGCCCTAAAGCATCAGCCACATGAAGGCTTGGGTGGTTTTCAGAGAGGGTCCTGCATAGAAGAGGGGAGTCTGCCAGCAAAATTAACTGTTCAACAGCAAATCTTGCTAGCTCTGTAGTTAGAAGGTATTTCTCCTAAACTCTACTGATAGAGTACCCTCTACCTGAACAACTACTTTTGTTTAAGATTTCTACTTGATTGACCTGTTTGCATCTACACAAGTTGTTTTCATGTACGTAAAAGCAAATCCCAAGTAAAAGATGCCGAAGCTGAATTACCCTTACAGCACATCCCGTGCTCATACATCATTGCTGTGCATAACTCCAAACACTTAAGTCACAGCAAAGCTGCGTTCTATGAAAATGAGTGAAAATTGCCACCTCGAGTCCTTGGCAAGGCTTTACTCAAGCGAGTGCACCCCCCAGTGCAGCCTTTTTTCTTCTCCGAGGTACAACGGCGCCATCTCCTGGTATAGCCAATTGGTGCACCACAACCATGACCGATACAACTCTAACACAGGCGATACCAAAGCGGTTCAGCGGCTGAACTCGGAAAGGTATTCAGAAAAGCATTTTTCAGATTGATAGCTACCAGAACATAAAATACAGCAACTGCAATGTTCTTGGGTGTTACAAGATCTGAGCAACACTGCAGGGGGGAAAAAAATAAAAAATCAGCAAGCAGGACTTAGGAAGTGTAGAGATTTTATTGGTCTGTTCTACACCAAACTTTTTATGACTTGTCTGTCCTCAAAAGTATTATGCAGGGTATAAAACTTCTCATCTCTCACTGATAATAGCCAGCAATTTTTAAGTTTCCTTGGGCTTGAAGTCCTCCCATGAGATCAAGAGAAAGTATTTCGCGGTGTTTAAAATCAGCAAGTGCCTTGTGGTATAGGAAATAAGAATGCACAATGGAGATGTAACTCCAGACAGTGTGTTGATGGGATGGATTAGGAGACTTATAAGCAGTAATTCAACAAAGTATGCTCTGAACCATTCACAGTGACCTCGAGAGTCTCCCAAAACCAACTATGGGCATAAAAACTGATTTCCAAGGTGGGAAGGGAGACATGAGCTAAGGAAAGAACATTCAAGCTTTTAGAACTCAGATATATTGAAACACAGTGAACCATTTCTTCTTTCAGTAAAGGCATGCAAGAGCTTACAACCAAGTACTATGAAGCTTCAAGAAATAAAGTACTTGGATCTGTTGAAACACTATTCAAAACCCCCAGTCTTATTTCTGACCACAATGCCTTGTTTCTTCTACTTTGCATAAAACCAAATTAATTTATATAGCATACTCTGATTTTCCTCATTTGTTTTGATGTTCTCAAGCAAGCAAGCTCACATAGTATCAGTATAAATAATCAGAAACAGCAACACCAGCTATTTTCTTATTTCCACTCCTCCACTGTCCCTACACCAAGGAAAAACACAGGAAAGAGGAAAACATACAAAATAATCCCTCTGAAGTTGCATCGGTAGCTTACATCCCCATTTAATTCACTATCATTGTAGAATCTCCTCCTTGGGAAACAATATTTGATTAGTTATGGGCCTGAACAAACTGATCTCTGCAGATATGCTTTGAGTAAGGGGTTTTGCTAGAGAGCTCTGGAGAGCCCTTCCAAACAACATTATTCCTTGAGGATGTAGGCCACAAAAGCCTCATTCCAACGTCCCACAACAATATCCCCAGTCAAAAGCCTAAGACACAACTGCATGGAAAAGAGCAGTATATATCCACAGACTGCAATGGTCTGCACACAGAGCAGCTAGTGAGGAAGGTAGCGTAGGTCAGTAAGCTGTAGGCAGACGCTGGATAACATGTTAAACGCATTACAAAGCGTGAGCAATGATTTCATGGAGTTGCAAGCAGGAACGTGTAGCTTCTACACTGAAGAGTACATATCCATATAAAGGTCTTTCATTCCTAATGATATGACATCCCTGTGGTTATGACATCACAGATCCTGCTGCACCTTCAAAGGTAAAGCATGAGACACACGTTCCTGTCTCAAAAGTTGCACTGGACCCCATGCTCACATCATTTTCTTTCCAATGCAGAAGTTAGTCCACACTAGAAAGATGCAATGTTCCACAACCAGACTTGTCTTGGTATTAAAATCAGACAGTAAGGAACAAAGGGTTCTCTACCAGGACCTTGATTAATCAGGCACTTATCAGGTTGAGCTCACCACTGAAGATGGATTAAAGGGTACTAAGTTGCTCCTCAGCACCGTAACATTTCTATACAAACAGGGACTACAAAATGCCCACTAACTGCACACTGATATAATCAGGGCACAGAGACTCCATGAAACATCATGGACCTCTTCTAAAATTAGTTTCTTCTTGTACAAGACTTCAAATTTGTGTTACAAGCTTGTTATAATGAAAACAAGAAAAATTGTAATTGAGGATCACCCTCATTCACCCATTCTTCTGCCATGCTTGGAAACAGATAACGTGTTTTCATTCTCATCATCAGCCTATGAAACAAATAACACAGAACAAATTACTTTTTCTTACCTCTTTTCAGAGCCAGTTTCTCTCCTTTGTAGGCTAACAAAGTCCATTCTCATCAGAATAAAAACAACTTTAGTTTCACCTTCCCTGCTTTTCATGAGCTTCAAGTTCAGGACTCTGAATACAGTACACCCAACAGGTGCCTGATGTATACTCTTCCCACAGTCACTTACCTTTCCTCTTTTCCCCAGGTTTTCAAACTGAACATCCCCAAAGGCATCAGTGGGAAGTTCCTTAGTGTGCTTCTTGTAGTTCCATTTCTCATTGGTATTAATCTGAGTGCCCTCTATGTGCTGATTTTCAGGGTATCCACATTTACATAAGTTACCCCTGAAAGAAGAATAAATAGATATGAAACCACCTGGTTATCATCCTGAGCACAGGACAGTGAGCTCTGGTACATTTAGTAACAAGAAAAATAAGATGTTCACAGCTGATGTCACCACCCAAACCTCTGCTCAATAAGGACATTCCCAAGAAGTGTCATTTTGCAGCAAACTGGGAGCTTGTAGAACACACAGTGTTCTAGCAGTCACACCAAGTTCAAAGTCTTGAAGCAGGGTTGTACCAACACAAGCAGCCAAGCAGCAGATGGAGCTATGGATCAGATGGACATGGGTGCACTTGCATTTACTACAGGACAAATGAGACACCTCTCAGCTGAGACCAGCCCCTCCTTGTGTTAAGCAGTACTTGCTATTAGAGTGGGTCCAGAATAGGGCTATGAAGATCATCAGGATACTAGAATCCCTGTTATGTGAACAGGCTGAGAGTTGTGGTTGTTCAGCCTGTAGAAAAGGCAATACGGGAAGACTTTATTGTGGCTTTTCAGCATTTAAATGGGCCCAGCAGAAAGCTGGGGACAGGTTTCTTCAGCAGGGCCTGTTGTGACAGGACAAGGGGTGATGGTTTTAAACTAAGAGGGGAGATTCAGACTGGATGCAAGGAAGATATTTTTTATCATGTGTGTGGTGAAACACTGGCATGGGTTGACCAGAGAGGTGATAGACACCTCATCTCCAGAAACATTCTAGGTGAGACTGCATGGGGCTCTGAAAAAGCTGAAGATGTCCCTGCTTACTGTAGGGTGGTTTGACTAGATGACCTTTAAAGGTCACTTCCAACCCAAACAATTCTCTGATTCTGTCTTAATTCTGTTTGTCTAGCACTGGGCAATGGAGTGGCATACACCTCAGGAGCCAGGCTGTGCTGAGAGATGAGATGACACTGCTGGATGAGTCTTCTATATGTAGCATCTTTCATTATCACAAATCAAGTTAGGTCACCAGCAGCTAGAATTGAGACCCTACAACTGTGCACAGAAATGAAGAACATAAACCAGAGTGTGGCATCAGACATACCAGATGTGACTTTATCTACTGCTAACTTGATGTGTACAAGTGGTTTCTCTGCTTATTTGTGCTCTTAATCAGATGTAAAGAGATCACTAGGATGATTGCTGAGTGTAATCATTTTCCATTCACACCCAGGGCCTGACTGATGTCTAATGCCACCCAAGACATTCATGTGAAGAGTGAATGGATCTCTGAGATTTTGCCAACTAAAGACAGGAGACAGATTCTATGAATACATGAATCTCTGAGATTTTGCAGCCATTTGGCTGTATTCCTAGTATGTATTCACTACCATGCACTAACAGTGTACTCCTCACCAACAATGGCACTGCATGAGGAGAAGGAGGAGTCTGTGCTTTGGTTATGTAAGGCTAGTTAGGAAAGATGGGAAAACAATCCACAGAATTTTCTGCATAGCCTATATTCCTGATTCCTCAAATGGAACGGAAAAGGGGCCATAGTTTATGAACAAGAGGACTGACTGCAGTCAGCCAAGAGAAGTAAGCAATGTCAACAGCAATAAGTGGGAGCAAATGTGGCCTCTGTGCTCTAAGTTAACAAGCAACATGAGGTAAACAGTTACCTAGTGTTCATTTTGATAGCAGCACAAGAAAGTAGATGGGGAAACTAAGCAAGACGAACAATGCTATTGCTAAATGTGCAGTGTAACAACATATGGAGAGAAAAAAATAAATATTGGGGAAAAAAATGCATGGACCCAAAAGGACTAAGATGAGAACATTAATTTGTGTGCTTACATTGACCTTTATAGTCAGCCTGCAGACTGCAAGCATGAGATTGAGTAATGTCCTCCTGTGAAGATTGTTCTAAAGGTAAGTCACAGCTTGCCTCCCAGAAGGAGAGAAAATTTATATGGTTTGTTGTATTCCACTTTAGTAGAGTAACTTCAAAGTAAACCCACCTTATCTTAAAAACAGGCAGACAAAAAAACCCAGCAAGTATTGAGTATGACTTGCAATCCTTTCCCAGTGGGCTTCCAGGAAGCAAGCTGATAAGAACCAGCTCTCCCATCCTTTACTGGGCCTTTGCCAGACATCCCATTTCAGATGGCAGAAGAGGACCCTAAATAAGACTTTCTGAAACGAGACTAATTTCCCTCCCTCCCTGTCTCTCTCTCCAAAGTATTTTTCCTCTCAGCTTCAGAGGAGAATGGGGTTACTTTGAGAGCCCTCAGAGCTCTATATTCAAACTTACGCAGCTGCATTAGTTTGATCACTTTTCTACTGATACTACAAAAAGAAAAGATACCACCCAAAGTAGTCTTATGGCCATCAAACTTGCACTGCATACGTACTTGTGCCTGAAAATCCAGCAGGCATAGTATCTTATCCTAAGAGATGATCAGTGTGAGCAAAACCTACTGACTGGCCATCTCTGCTGTAAAGGCATGTGCGTGGAATTTGTGATTTGTGTTTGAAAGGAAAATTCAAAGTATGTGTAGCAGGGGAGAACTACTTGGAGTTTGATTAAAAATAGCCAGCTGCCAAGGGCTGCCTGAGAATAATGGGTGTTTGTGCCCAGCTACCCAGGGGTGTCTGGGAACACTTAGTGGGAGCCCAAAAGCTCCCAGGTGCATGATTAGGGTAATAGATAACATATCTGCAGGCCCCTTTGTTTATGAAACTGAGGGAGGACAGGGATGTGTTGACATCTCAGGATGACCATGAAAGACCTTCAAGCTCTCTCTTGACCGCTAATAGACCTGAGGGAGATAAAGATGAGGAAGGCTACTGCTGGGCAGGGACTGTGCACATGAGCAGTAGGGTGCAGAGTTGAATAACACAACTGTGAAATAGGGGCGGGGCTTTTGCTCCAAGACCCAGCCTCCTGTGAACAGGCCCCGGGAACATTAAAAACCTGGCGATGGCTATTGGGGGGCTGCCACCTCTCCGATGCAACAAGACAAAACTTGGTCTCACAGAGGTGCCTGCCTGGATGGGAGATGGTCAGCTCCGCCACTTCGCGATCTTTGGTACCACTTATAGGGTGCTTCAGGTAAGTTAGCTGCACTCTACTTGGGACAGGGCTCTGCTTTGGGTTTTCATGGGTAACTCAAGGGGTGGTGCCTTGCTTTGGGGTCTGTGCCTTGCAGTGCTGTGGTGCAGCCTCGTGCACCTTTTATATTAAATAAAGCTGTACTTATTGGCACCTGTGGTACCTGCAATCAATACATTCCTCCTCAAAATGAGCTCACTGGAAGAGTATGCTAACCTCTGATACATACATACACTTTTACACACCAATACCAGTACTGGTTCTACACCCCTAAAAGCACCTATATATTGCCACAATTACATTTGAAATACTGAAGACCTTTAACAGAGCTGCTGGAAGCATGCTGACAGCACAGAGGTCAGCCCCTCAGTTTTGCATCAAGTTGATTGATGCAATCTATCACTCAAAGTGATAGATTTCCAGGCTTAACATGAATTCCAGAGAGTATAAAGCAGTAGTCTCCAAAGTGGGGTACAGTTCAGTGTTAATTTCATCTTTGTCCCTTTTTTTCTTTAATGACTATTTTTGTGCACACTTTATAATGTGCATATTATTAATAGTAGTAGATGTATAGAGTTGATAAATAAACATATATTGAGGGGTAGGCTCAAAAAAAATCTTTACTGATGGAGTGTGCAATCAAGATAGTTTGGAGTGCACTGCCTTGGAGCTGGGAAAAGCACTCTGGGTGCCTGTCAAACCATGACACTTCTAACTTATTTGGCTACCAGTGCAGAATACCCAGCCAAATCAACACTGACAATGAAAGGAGTTGTACAAGACAAACTCAGGTGAGGTTGCACTGCAAGATTCACACTCTTCACACACAAAAAAAAAAAAAAAAACCCAAACCAAAACATGCAAAGTTTGTTCCCCACCCAACATCAGCCATGTGGCTCAGCAGGTAAAAATACCCTCAGCTACCAGCCTCCCACACCTGTAAAACAAGAGGAAAAAAAAAAGTCTGCTTACATTGACTTGGTGTCTTTTGTAAAAAAGACACATTCTCTCTTCTTAAAGTTTTCTTGGATGTAGCTGACCAAGTCCTTGAAAATAATTTAAAGAAAAGTTTACTTTTGATAACTCATTAACCAAAAGAAACAATATCAGCCTAGGCAGTTTAAGTAGGGAACAAAAACTGATGCAAATTCTTAAGTTTCCTTTCTCAAAGCAGATGGTGGAAGGCAGCTAGAAAGTAGTTATGGACATTGACAGGACAGAAAAGATTACTTAAAATCACAAATAGGCATTCATATATCTCTCCATATACTTAGGAAATGAAAGGTATGGTTTCCCCCTCAGGAGAAAAATAAAACACTTCACTTGAATTCGGTGGCACAATACAGGTAGCTGTAGACTATAAAGTGCTTCCATATTTCTAATAATTCACAGCTTTGACAATATTTTTCAAACAGTAAAGGGCCTAGATACTGCATAAAAAAGCATAAAAAACTACAACAAATAATGCTTCTTCCCAAAGGAAAAGCAAACAATTAAACAGAACCAAAAACTTCTCAGGTAGAGACTACTTTAATTCAACAGGGGAAAAAAAGACCCCAGGAAGAGACCTACACACCTTCAAGTTGTACTTTGTGTAAGCTCAGTGGAATGTAAAGTCTCCCCAGCTTGTTTAACCATTAACTCTGGTATTAACCCTGAAACTCCATCAGCAGGGGAAGTTCTCAAACATGGGAAATGCTAATTCATTCCTAATATGCCTCTGCAAGTGAGGAAAACAAAAAAAAGTGTCTCCCTAGCTAATAAAAGTTTTGGTGGTTTGGGAATTTAGTTTGGTTTTTAAGCAGAGCTTAGATTTGCAAGCCAAGATTTAGCTTGAGATGAAAAGGGTAAACATACAGCTATAGTTTAGCATTCTGATAGAACACCTGTAGTGAAACAGCAGTTAGAGGAAGTTATTCCAAGTAGAAAAGCATTTAAAGTAGAATATCCAAAAGAAAGTGGAAGAGAACATAATTAGCCAGTGAAAGCCACAATAATGCAAGACCAAAAAAAATAGTAGGGGGGAAACCACTTGCTAAAAACCTAAGAACTAGTTATTAGGCCTCTTGTAGCCCATCAAAAGCAAGAAATCTGCCAGACAACCCTTGCAGTCAGCAAATCTTCAAAAGGAAAGTTTAACATTATATGTCATATATATATATATATATTATATTATATTACATGTTACATGGAGGTTTTTAAGGTCAGGTTGGATGGGGTTCTGAGCAACCTCATCTAGCATGAGGTGTCCCTGCCCATGGCAAGGGGGTTGGAACTGGATGATCATTGAGGTCCCTTCCAACCCTGACAATTCTGTGATTCTGCCATATTTTGTCTACCTTGATGGAAAAAGTTCCCCATAGAGGTTGGGTTTTAAAAATACATGAAACCAGAAGCAACTGTGAAAAGGCTAGTTACAGGGATCAAAAGGAATGCAACACATCTTTATACTTCCACCATGTCAACAAAGCACCACTACTCCTTGAAGGATCACTGGCTAGGAAACCTTCTCCATAAAGGGACAAGTGACAAATCATCCTGCTCCTGACATGACCCAATTCATAATCAGTGTGGCCCACTCCTGAGACAACATCTGAGTTTATCAAGGATGTACCAGATACTCACAGCATCACTGCAGGACACATCTATGCTTCGAGACATGCTGGAATAGAGGAGTCTGGAATTCTCAAAATTGCCATTTCTTCGGTGCCTCATGGTGCCCATGGAAACCTGAAAGAGCATGGCAGAGGAAGAGGTGAAGGAACAGGGTCATTTTCTTCACTAGATAAAAACCAGCAAGATGACTTAGTGCCACAGAAAGGCAAGGGAGAGATTACTCAAATCCAGCATGACAAATTAGGAAGTGTATTTATTCCTAAGACTTCAAGCTAACATTCCAAGAAAATATTTTTTCCTGTTTCATAGAATCAACCAGGTTGGAAAAGACCCCAGACATCATCAAGTCCAACCTATTACCTCATACCTAACTCCTCATGACAACTAAACCATGGCTTCAAGTGCCACATCCAATCCTTTTTTGAACACCTCCAGAGACCGTGACTCCACCACCTCCCTGGGCAGCACATTCCCCTAGCCAATTGATGTTTCTGTGAAGAACTTTCTCCTCACCTTGAGCCTAAACTTCCTCTGGCACAGCTCGAGACTGCATCTCAGTTTACCCAGAAATCGCAAGGGTCTGTGGAAGGAGAGAGCATCTACTCTTTGAAGGGTATCCTGCTCAAGGGCCCTTTCAATGCAAAGAGGGCCACAAAAAAGAGGAAGTCATAAGAAAAGAACATGAAGAGAGGAGAACTGGGCTGAAAGACAAGGGAATAATGAGACCAAATCTGGTTAAACACACTAATTGATAAGGGTATGTGGAATGTGGGAATGTTTACTGCAGAGAGGTGGTGTGATGGGGTGGGCTTCTCAAATAGGATACTAAGGAAAAGACGGAAGCTGTGCATAAAATATACAGAAGCTCAAACATGGAAATCAAGCATCATGGAGACAACGAGAAGAAAAAGCACCTTGTTAGTCACAGTAATTGATGGGTTAGCAAGAAGCTTCATGCAAGCAAAGATGAAGATTCAAACCTGAGGTCCAGGGGTGGGGAAGGGCAGTGGAAATTTGCTAGCTGTGGAGTGGAAGGCAGGCAGAGAGCAACAAAGGAGGAATAGACAGAAAGGGGAATGCAAAGGACTATGAGTGTGCCTGTCTGAGCCCTGTGCCTGATCACTGCAGTCTCTCTTACCTTAGGTTGTGGGTTTTTTTTTCCACTTTCCAGCCAGGGGTGCTGGGCAAACAGAGAGGCAATGTTGGTGCTCAAGAGATTTGTGAATATGCATGTGCTGGTGAACCCTAAGAGTGTGCGGGGGTGTTCTTGCACTAGTGACCTCCTGTCTCAGCTGGCCAAATGGGAAGGGATCCATTAAAGGAATATGAAGCACTAGCAGCTTGTCAAGAGCAGCCAAACTACCATTTCTGTTCATTACATTCCCAAGACCAGTTCAGAGCCACTGGGCACTCATGAAGTGAGGTCCAAGGAACCACCTGTGAATCATTTAGGAACTTGATTGGCATCACATATTCAGTGACAGATGCAAGACCAAGCAAAGTTATTCTAGCTTTATAGTCTGGCTATACAGCCTGGGCAAATACAGCCTGTCTTTACCTTCCCTGAGTATGGGACCATTTGTTTTCTGTGTTGGCCCACCTGGCTTTTTACAAACTCCTTTGAAGGAGTTCAGTGTCCTGAAAGTAACAGCCCCCTCCCCTGTGTGACACTCACTTCAGAGCAGATCAGGTAAATAAGAGACTAATAGCTCTTGCACTGCATTTCCAAACAAGGCAAGCAATCTCTAAAGAGAACAGCTGACCTCAGTGTTGGGTTTATGACAGGTTTCACTCTGAACATTTTAGGAACCCTCCTTGCCTCCCCAAGCGGGACACAAGCTAGTACGAGGTCAATTTTCAGGCACGAGATAGAAGCAGAGAAGCAATTATCAAAGTGCTAGCAGCTCCTCTTGTACAAAAACACACTGCCAGAGAAATTTAGATGTCTACATCCACAAAGCAATCATCCTGCCCCTGGGAACTGCTAACTTTGGTAACAACCAAGACGACTACTTAGAGCATTGTCCCTAAAACCACCACACTGTTTAAAGCAAAGCAAATACACACACCTATCCCTAATAATTTATTTTACTACAGGCTGGCAACTGTGCATTGGGAGACATATTTCTTAACAACCCAGGAAGCCATTCTTATTTCATATGGCTGTTGTTGAGTACACAGATGTTTTTAAAGATGTAATTCAAGGTACAAGTTCCCCAGGGGGAAGTACATTTTGGTCAGTACATTTACGCAACTTATTTATTGACAGAGTTTTACTTTACTTGTTGATTTGTTAAATAAGTTAACATGAGAAAAGTGACTATGGACATAACTGTAGGAATAGAAGATTAAAAGGTAACAAAGGCATTGAATTATTCATTCCAAATACTAAAGGATTTCAAGTTTGCCTCACTGCTTTCTAAATAATTGATAGGAAGGAATATTCTGCAAACAAACTGGGGGGAGGGAGGAAGAGTAAAAAAAGCTATGGAGAGCACAAATAAACCCTAAAAACATTGGAATAATTTTTACATTTTAGTTCTGAATAACTGCACTGCCAGCATGGTGTTCAGCTGATATTTGTGAGCAAAGCTCATTAACTCCATGGGTGTTAGATGTAACAGAGCAATTTTACATACTTTAAGAGATGTGACACAGCTGTAGTCTACATAGCAGGCAAATGCAGTTCATTTTCTATCACATTTCCAGCCCATTAAATGCACAGGAAAACATTTTTAAATCACAGATTAGTATATTAAAGCTCTCTTAAACTAACATATTCTGAGAGCAATAACCATTAGGTAAAGACCAGAATAATCCCCTGAAACATAAGACTAACACTATGGCTTCTACAGCACTCGAAGGATCATATTCCAAGGAAATCTTCAGCTAGGAGGTGACTAGAAAATAGCAACAACAAAAATCTAGTTCTACAGAGACTTTAATAAATAGGCCTTAAAAATCTTCCCTGCAACTAAAAAGCAAGAAGAGCTTCCATTTCCAGAAAGCTTTCAGATGAATCTAACCACTATTTGCGTTAACATAACTGCAGCAGCTGGCTGTATATGAAAGCATTCAAAAAGAAAAGGACGTTGTCAAACTTCAGCTGCACAGCTACCTCAACTTCAACTTATTAAAATAAGTACAGAAAAATCAACTCCTAATCACATACCACTGTGGTGGACTTACCAAAGTCTCCAGAATATGCCCCAGCAATCCTACTGAAATCATTACTCAAAGAAGGTGGTTTTGATATACTTCAGCTTGCAAAGCCCCACCTTTTTTATCTGTGTCATACTTTCCTTTTAAGGGAGGGCACAGAGGAAAAGATAATGCACAGGAGCAAGCAACAGCAGGATTACTCACTAATTAATCATGAAGGCAGGCATAATTGCAGGAGGGTGCAGGAAATAATAGTTGCAGGTCATTTGTAAGAGAAGAGCATTACTTCTGTCTTACCTGCTGCCTATGTGCTGCAGAAACTGATAACAATATTGCAGCTAATTTATGTTATCAACAGCGCTATTAAAAAGCCAGGACTATGAAGAAATGCTTGTGGGAATAAATAATTACATTTTAATGAATCAACAGATAATGAAACAGCTCTAAACTAATACCTATTAACCTAATTCAATAGAAGGTTGTTGAAAACGCTGGTGAGTACAAGGAGGATTTTACAACTGCTTTTCTCATCCAACAAGATAATCGTACTCCTAAATGTGACGCTCATCAGTATCAAGTAATCAAGTTTTATTCTGCCTTGAACTTCTTTACTTCAGAAAGAGTAATTTCTACCATTGTGGTATTCACAATGACTCCTGGGAGACCTGGATTGTTCCCAGCCTGCTCTCCATGCAGAGATATCTGGTGTGCTGCTGGAGAACCTTCTACAATCTTTTAATCACCCACCAGAGACATATTCGACTGTCCCACCAGTTCAAGCACTCTCCCACAATTCTGTTTTAATTGGCATCAGAGAAGATGAGCATGCAAGGAAAAACCACATCTAGCTCTGGAGGGCAGAAGCTTCTAACCCATACACAATCCCAGAACGACACATGGAAATCACAAAGGCCATGGTGTTCAAAAGGCCCAAGACAGAACAGGTAGGTACTGCAATTGAGTATCTGCTGCTGAAAACACAACCATTAAAACAAGCTGAGATGTTTTGAGTTTCTGTTGATAATCAAAAGCTCATAGTGCTATTTCCTGGTAATCAGGGGTGTCTTTAAACTACCTAAGTGCATTCTGAAGCGTGACCTCAGAGCATCTAGATTAAAGAACATGGTGCCATGGACTGGACTCCCTCTGCTCACCCAGCTCCAGTCTTCTCTCCACTTAGAAACCAAATGGAGGGAATGATGCACACAAGACTCTGTTCTTAGCATGCATTCTGCGAGTTAAGACATGTAGGTGGACAATCAGCAAAAAAGCTCAGCAAAGTACTTCTGTAGCTTTCACGTGAGCAGGAGCAAGAAGTCTCAGATGTCCTTTTCTCTCCAGTCACAGCGAGGCAGAGACTGCTACTCCCCAAGGACCAGCAGCACGAAGAGGCTGAACAACTGAAAAGTTAGGCAGAAGGGGGGAACAACAGAGCTGGATTTTTCAGCCTGAAGCCTGGCCTCAGAGCAATCTTTCCTCTTGTGATACCTTTATTTACCTGAAATCTCACTTCACCTTGGCACACACACACCCCTGCATTTGCATAAGTTTTCACTTGGAGGTTTAAGTTTACACTGCAGCATCAAACAGCTACATCTGCCACTAGCAGACACTGACTTGTCAGCATATAGCTGCCATGCACTTCATTGCTTCATTTTCCTTCCTTCTTGGCATAGTTACCCAGTTGGTTCAACTAAGAAATAAATAGTAAATGGACTGAAGAATCTTAGACATAAAATGCTAGTAGGATCACAAAATGATAACCCCATAAATTAAGGTCTGTAGTTTCACTCAGATCTCTCTACTTCCCCTATCATGTCAGAGCTTACAAAGCCTACCTTAAGCTGAGTAAAAAAATGGCTAAGAGTTTAAATACTGGAGGCTATTACAGTTTGCATTTTATTTGCTGTCTCTACCAAACTGCCATGAAAATTTTTAGTTTCTTACTCAACCTAGGCTCAACAAAGTAGGATGCAGGTTCATGATCCATGAGAGAAACTTCTAGAACAGCATGGGCCAAGGACCCCCATCCTACCTGCCTTTACCATGTGTATTCAGCATGAAGAACTCATCCAAGTGATCCACTATTCCTGAGAAGCATACAGAAACATATCAAAGGCTTGCAGCTAATCTTGAGAGGGAGCTAAATCCCTTCTGTACATCTGTCATCACAAGAACAGTTTTCAGGGGCAGACAGCAGCAATATGGTCATGCATCAACATTACTGAAGTACTGAAGACAAATCTTGATTGTGGTTTATAGCTGCAGTAAGTCCCTGTGAAATCAGCCTGGCTGATTACTCTCAAGAAGAGAAACTAATGACTACATAAATGAGGAGCTCAATCATCCCTTTAAAAGAGCAGCTGCAGAGCTGGGGACAAACCAAGTCCTATTATTCATAGCAAACCTGGAAAGCCAACAGATTTTTGGGTCACTTTGTGGTTCTACAGTGTAGCAAAGCCTCCCCCCCACCCCCAGCTCCAGGGGAAAGTCTGGCACATCAGATATAAATCAAGGTGTCAGAAAATTTTTAGACTACCTGGGCAATGATGATCAATATTTTCCAAAGACAAGAGCTGCTTCATTGGCAATAATTCACACTTCTCAGCCTTTCTGCATTCTTGGTCTGAGGATACACATGCAAGTACTCCAAACCTACAGTAATTTTACCAAGTGATAGCAAATACACTAATATTTACTGTATGCATCTAAGTCAGGTCTGTCTCCACTGGAGACATTTCAGTCAGAATCTGACAAACTGGACAGAATTTGCTATCTTTCCTAATTCACATGAAGTATATAACTCTTGATTTGCAACAAAGAGATGAATATTTACAAGCTATAGAAAAGATATTACTATGGATCCTGGTCCATGACCTCATCGTCAGGACCACCAATGTCATTATCTATGCAGGAACTAAAGCGCAGCAAAATAAATTAAAGCAAACAAAAACATAGCATGAGTGTATTACTAAGAAATGGAAATTCACATAACTATGAAAACATTCTCCACTGTACTGAGGGCAGAGACGAGACCATAGGAAGAAAGATACTTCTGCACAGGAGTAAAATGCATAATCCTTTTTAGAAAGTATAACAAAACAAGAGCAGATTCAAGGTAAATGGTCTTGGACGAGTTATAGGAATTTCTGAATCCTGCAACCTTCACTGTGCAGAAGGCTGGGTACTGTGAGACTCATCTCAGTGGTTTCAGTAAACTACCTTCTATTCCAGGAACCACAATGAGCTCAAGGGCCTTTTTCTAGGTGAAGACTGAATTGACAGTGCACCTGTGAAGTAAAACAATGTATTAATTACATTGTAAAGTTTATTTTGTAAGGTTTTTAACTGTTACCTCCACTTCAATGAACCAAGCAAAATTTTAATGTCAAGGAGACTGTCACGGGCTCACAGCACTAAAATCACCACTACTGGCCATGAAATCCTTTTTAGGAGCAAAGCTGGGTTTGGCTAAGCTTTGAGTCACACATCATTAGCACACTGTTTAAAGACAATGTCTTACTAGAAGTTTGTATATTGGGTTTCAAACTGTAGCTACTTCAGGACTCAGCGTCTGAAAGAATTCTTGGGTCATTCATTCCAACCTGAAACACACAGAAGGGCCTGAATAAAAATACAGATGGGTTTTGCAGCACTATGGAAGCAGGATGGATCAAATGGACAAAAAGTGAAATACCTCTTCTGCTGAGTGCTAATCACTATCCTTCCCTTGTCTGAACTCTCCCCATGGATCACTAGAGAAAACAAAACGCCAAGTAGCATCATAGAACAGCCAGGGTACTTATTAATTAGGGAAGCTAAAAAAGTGTTACACAAATTCACAAAGAACATATCTACCATGGAAATCCCTCTATTTATTCTGCTCTGGCTACAAGCTGTTAACACTTTTCCTGTTTCAGGCCAGGAAACAGACATTGATGGAGCTGCACATAGAAATTCATTTACTGTGTGTGACCTGACTTCTGCACCCCTTTATTGCTTGGTACAAAAGACCCACTTTCCCCCTTTTTATTCAAGCTGTAGTGTTCACCTTGAGCAGAGGTTACCCTTTCTGTGTTGTGATTCTCAATTCTTAACCACTGGAGAGAACAAAACTTTCCCAGTACGTTTTCTAGCTTGTTGTATTTTGCAAGTGTTAGGAGGGAGGTAAAAAGCAGCAAAAGTTATTAAATGTGAACTATGGGATAACACTTCATCACTTCTCATCCTCAAAAGCACCTTGAACATAATGACCATGAGCACCATAAACCTGGGGAGAAATAAAGATACTTACCTGTCACTTCAACTCCATGCCCTTTGCCCCTCTACCTCACCCAGCTTCCTAAATACTGAGTTGTTCTCAGCAAAGGTGAGAATCTCTCTGTTAGTGTCTTTTACCATTTCCTAGCTCTGGCTAAGGAGCTGCTGGGGCTGCTACATGTATGGCAGGTCAACACGCTAGCAATTCCACAAAAGCATTGAGATAAAGCAGAGGAAACTTCAAATCAAGACAAAAGGACAAGGATAGACATACACGCCCTTTTCTTTAGCAAAGAGATCTGACTCCTTTTTTCTGTGTGTGTGGGGACCCCTGGGATACACTTATTAGCCATTACAAACAGATCTCTTTTTGACAAGAGAATTTCTTGGTTTAAATTCTGGGTTATATCAAAGCTCTATAAAAAGAGGAGCTGCAGAAGATATTCTTCACTGCAAGTCAGGTCAACAAAACTGTTCAAAGTGTACCAGAGCCCTACCTCAAGAATAGGTGTGACAAGCTCCATTACAGTACAACTTTGGCAACAAAAACATGGGATAGCCAAGCTTCTTCAGAAATTGATTCTTTAAGAATCATGGAAAAGCCTAAAGAGCACTTCTCTGTGAAGACAATTGCTCAAAAGACAGCTCTGCAAGCAGGCAATGCTTTGTGGTTACTCCTTTCTTCATGTATTCAGGAAGGCAGGAGCTGGAGATAAAGTTTCATCAAAAATACCCAGCTCCAGTGATCCTTGCTTATTTTGAATGGAAAACCTTGTAGAATGGCACATTTCTGGCTGGCTGCTCAAGTCACAGGGATTTAATACTAATTCCTGAATGCAATTTTGTTAGTTTCAGGCATTTGCCTTTCCAAGGTACATAACAGAACATTCTATCAAGTCCACAACGACACACTACATATCACAATAAAGAGAACGTAACCTAGGGCAAAATTACCATATTTTGGCAATTACAGATATTTCCACTGTTCAAAAAGGGATTACTGACAGAGTTTAAATCTATTAGAAGTCCCTTTTACTACTCCAGCCAGTCTCACTTACAGAAGACAGTCTCCTAGGCAATTGTGTGACCCTGCAAACATACAGAGACCAGCCTTGACATCTGGGTTACAACAGAGCAGAAAGCTGAGGTCCTAACCCCCTCTTATTTTCTACCCTTCAGTTTCCCAGGCATTTAAAATCCTTTTGAACAATTTTGATTCCTAAATGCAGACACTTGTATTGAAGTGTGAGAGTGCACTGCATTTGGAGAACAATGGGTGAAATCATTCTGATATGCATGTTAGCCCAGAAAGCTTTAGAAGTGCATTTTGGTGTGAAATATTAATAGGTATGAACAGAACACTGTCAGATTCTTTTTGTAAAAGCCTTAAAAATAAAAGAAATCCACCAAAACTAATTATGTAATTTTCAGCTTATGAACGCTCAGAGTAACTAGCAATTGTGCACCTCCAGCTTTTATGCACTTAACGTGATGGAAATGTTCTGAGAAAGTGTTCATCAAGCTTCAAAAAAAAGAGGAGAGCGAAGAGGAAAGGATAGAGAGGAGGAGATGAAAAGCTTAGAACACTTCAGAGCAGCTGAAAAAAAGAATAATAACTGAAAACCTAATAAAGTTCCCCAAGCAAGCCCCTCACCTCAAACACACCCATCAGCTGAACACTCACTCCCACCGGTTTCAGGGCAGTCAGCTCACAAGTTTAGCTTTGCTACAGCTGCGTGGGTTTTGTTGAGTTTAACCAGGAACAAAATCAAAATTAATCCTGTGATGGCTATCACAGGGAAGTCTTGTGGTTTTACAGAGCAGTTCTTTAAGATGTGGACTCAGCAGTGAAAGTTTTCCAAACAGAACAAATAAATAAATAGAAAGCAGCAATACATTCTATTCAGATTTGCAACAAAACATTCGAGGCATAGGAAGTTCCATGTGAACAGGAGAAAGAATTCTTTTCACTGTGAGGTTGACAGAACACTGGAACAGGCTGCCCGGGGAGGGGCTGTGGAGTCTCCCCCTCTGGAGATACTCTAAAACCTGCCTGAATGTGTTCCTGCGTCATCTGCTCTAAGTGATTCTGCGCTGGCAAGGGGTTGGACTGGATGATCTTTTGAGGTCCCCTCCAGCCCCCAACATTCTGTGATTCTTTGAAAACTAAACTTAATCAAAGTGACCTTCTTTAAAAGGAAACACACATACTTCAGTAATAAATTATATTTGAATATACTCAATGTTTAAGAAAAATATCAAATTCCATCTTTTTTAAGGCTTACTGTATCACTGTTGAGAGATTCAGAAAGCTATTCTTATTAGCCACTGGTACCACTCACCATTGTAAAGTTCATAACTGAGACATGCTAGACCACACAGGTTTCTATTTTGAGGGGGTTTAATGCATAATATCCATATGCCCCATTCCTGGAAGTGTGTGAGGCTAGGTTGGATGGGGCTTAGAGTATCCTGGTCTAGTGGAAGGTGTCCCTGTCCATGACCGAGGGGTTGGAACTAGATAATCTTCGAGGTTCCTTCCAACCCAAATCATTCTGCGATTCTGTGCCTGTTTCGCATGCACTGAGTTTGTATGCATAAATCAAAGCTGTACAGCTCAAAGACAAGTGGTAACACTGAAGAAAAAGCTTGCACAAATTTTAATTAAGTCAAAAGAAACTGCACCAGTAAAGAAGTACATCTGTTTTCACAGGGGCATACTGCTAAAATATGCTTTCGAACTCATCTGATCATATTCAGCCAAAATGAACATATGCTTATGACTATTTCAGTCTCCATTCTCTGAAAACTGGCTGTAACATGGCAAACCTTGTACCTCAATTCAAATTTCGCACCACTATGGAGATAATGATGTTCTGTCAGCAGTAGTGATTCGATTATCCCTCCCTATAGAAGGCATACTTCATCAACTACCCAAATACAGTATCTTAGGTAAAATACCTTTAATCCACGGAAATCATAGAATCAATCATGTAGCAGGAAGGTACCTCTAGAGGTCCAGGTAAATTATAACTGAACCATGCATGGCTCAATATCTCAGAACATAAATCACACCACCTCTCAAGACCCTTTTCTAATGTTTGACTACTCTCAGGCTGATGTTTTTTTTTCCTCTTTTTTTCTCCCCAGTTGTCTGCTTGCAATTTCCTTCATTCCAACTCATGTCATTGCCCATCCACCAGCACCTTTCCATCTCAACCTCTCATCATGCACTTCGGTGGCAGCTTCTTTGACTCATTTCAGTACACCAGGTCTTTTTTACATTGAGGAACCTCAAAATGGACAAAAAATTTCCAGATAGGATCTCAGAACTGCAGAACAAAAAGGAACAATCACTCTGCTGGAAATGCTGGCCATACTCATGTCAATACAGCCCAGGATGTCACTGGGCTCCCTTACTGCCAGGGAACACTGCTGATTTTATGCAATATTTTGGCCCACAGATGCTTTCCCCACCACCAAGATCATAGAATTGTTAGAGTTGGAAGGGACCTCAAGGATCATCTAGTTCCAACCCCCCTGCCATGGGCAGGAACCCCTCACACCAGATCAGGTTGCTCAGAGCCACATCTAGCCTGGCCTTAAAAACCTCCAGGGAGGTGGCTTCTACTACCTCCCTGGGCAACCTGTTCCAGTGTCTCAGCACCCTCATGGTAAAGAACTTCTTCCTAACATCCAATCTGAATCTACCCATTTCTGGTTGTTGTTTTTTTTTTTTTTCCTTCTCCCTAATCCTATCACTACCTGACACCCAAGACAGAAGTCATGATGTTTTCATTAATCTATGATAGGATTTACTAGGGAGAAGACCAAAGTCAGTTACATACTTGTACAAACTTGGCAGCTTCTAGGAACATGCTGTCTATTACGAGTCCCTGACCAGATGACAGGTTGATCAGCGATAACTTGCCCAAGTCCTGTTGCTTTCTGTTTTCCTACTGCCACAGAACAAAAGAGGACAAAACCAATCAAATCCATGGAGGTTACATGAAAAGAATGCCACGAGAATTTGTCAGCTGGACTGTCAAAGACATTGACATTTCCTCAGTTCAGTCATGACTGACAGAAGACTAATTTGCATCTTTCCCAAGCCCTTGACATACCTTCCATGGTACAAGCTGCAGGCATCTGTATCCTGCCCCAATATGCTCTAGGATTCCAAAAATCAGAGAAAAATATGAGCAAGAATCTAGATTAATAGTTAATCTGAGGCTGATGTGCACAGGAGAGAAAACACTATTAAGTGCTCTGAGGCAGAGAAACCAACTTCTTGGATGCTGATGGACTCTTAAGGTTGTCCACAGACAGCAGCCACCTCTACACTGCAACAGGCCAGCCACAGCATCTCACACTCTGCCTGTCCTTTTTCATGACAGATCCCCACGACACTTCCCAGGCTGCAGTCCAAGTACACACAGTAAACATGCATCTTCTAAGGTATTCTGCAGTGACAACAATGCATTGCATGTTGACATCTCATTTGCCGGTGGGACAGCAATGTGCCCTTGTGGCCAAGAAGGCCAATGGTATTCTGGGGTGCATTAGTAAAAGTATGTCCAGCAGATCTATGGAGGTTGTCCTCTTCCTCTACTCTGCCCTGGTGAGACCACACCTGGAATAATGTGTCCAGTTTTGGGCTCTTGAATTCAAGAAAGACTGGAAACTACTGGAGAGAGTCCAATGAAGAGCTACGAGGATGATGAAGACACTTGAACATCGCTCCTATGAAGAAAGACTGAGGGAACTGGGACTGTTTAGTTTGGAAAAGAGAAGGCTGAGAAGGGATTTTATTAATACCTATAAATATCTGAGGGGTGAGTGTCAAGAGGAAGGGGACAGACTCGTTTCAGTGGCATCTAGTAATAGGACAAGGAATAATGGATATAACCCAGAACACAGCTGCAGCTCAGCATGAGAAGGAACATCTTTTCTGTGAGGGTGACAGAGCACTGCAACAGCCTGCACAGAGAGGCTGTGGAGCATCCTTGTCTGGAGACTTTCAAAACCAACCTGCATATGTTCCTGTGTGGCCTGCCCTAGGTGATCCTGCTTTGGCAGAGGGGCTGGACCCAATGATCTCTGTAGGTCCCTTCCAACCCCTAACATTCTGTGATTCTGTTTAATTTACAACACAGTGACTTCAGAGCAGATCTGATGAATGAAAACAAATAATTTAAAATATATAAAAATCTTCTGAACTCCCTGCTCTTCATCCTGCAGAGCCCTGCATTTTCCACAGGCAAAAAAAAGTAAAAGGATGACTTCAGAAACCACCCTACACACGTGCTTTGGGTGGGTGAGCTCGTGCTTTAGCAAGCGCCGTACCTTGTATCTACTGTAGCCTTTTCTTTGAAGAACTGGACTTCAGAGCTAGAAGCATCTCAGATTTGCTGTGTCACTCACCCCAGATCACTCTGAACAACTTTTTTTTTTTTTTTTAAAATAAGGCAGTGATGAGAGGCAAAGGACACCTTATGCTTTGCAATGGAAAACCTGGACTGAATCAAACATACTGATAGAGGAAATAATGAAAAAGTAGGTAGCAGAGAAGACAAACGGAATACAAGAACTGTTTCCAAGTCCACAGAAAAACACAATAGCCACACTGCAGGCTTGAAGTGGAAAAATCTGACTGAATTATCCAGTTTGAGTGGTCTTCACACATGAAATCAGACTCTTAGAGACCTCCCAAATGTTTTGCATCACTCAGTGTTTTGTTCTCAGCCTGCCTCATGCTAGAGAGTCAGACTGAGAGAAGTAGGAGGATGGGAGGAAACTGCTTCCAAGAAGTTTATCTCAGGTCAAAGTCAGCAAGAACTGCCGACCAAGACGGGAATGTTCAGAAAAGTTCTGAGCTAGAAACAGTCTTAATTTAAGAAGCACTAAAGGCAACATTAATAGGCAGAGCTAGCAGCTCTGACAAGAATTTCAGCATGCAGGGAGAGGCAAGGAGATACAGTCAATGGAAAAAAAAAACACAAAACACCCTGGAGGCTGAGGTCAGAATGATTAAGACACTGTTTCAGTCAATATCCGCTGAAAACCGCAGTTGAAAGCAAACAAACACTAAATATACTTCGTGAGTCTTACAAGGAAAAGACTCATGGAAAATGTATGAAGAAGCTTCCAAGTAATTATAGGTTAGAAAAGGTATATTTCTTTCATTGACCATTATTTCAATTTTTAATCAGCTGCTCCTAATGCCTGTGTGCTTAAAAACACTAAGCAGTTTGTCCCTTATAGAGGTAGTTTCTAAATTGGATTTTCTGTCCATCACACAGCATTGCAATGAAAGATAATCAGTTTAGAGTAAACCATGAGTTTGATCCACTCACTTATACATTTTCATTGTTTCAAGATCATAAGGAGTTTTGTGGCTTCAACAGGTTTCACGGGAGGAACATCATAAACCTAGGGTCAGGCACAAAAGTGAAGTAGGTGACTACAGACAACATATATATATACATTATATACATACATATATATACACACACACACACTATATATATACAGACTATATACAGGGCTATAGACTATAGTCCATAGTTACACTTCTGGAGAGCTGCTTCTGCAGGTACTGCTGCTCATGAGATACTCCCTAGACTTCAAATGCAGGAGAAGAATATAAAGCATCACTTTGGCCAAAATCAGAGGTTCTAGCTGCAGTCACAACCAGCATCAAAAAGAGGACCAGAAACACCCCTCTCAGTCTCCCTAAGTCTGAACAGACAGCATCAATTCTACAAATAAATTACTCTAGCATGCACTGGTCCTGCATGCAGAGTACACATTTGTTAGGGTCTGTAGTTTCTCTAAGTCTAGTCACATCTGCTTTCTTCCAGCAGACTTCAAGTCAGCAGCAGAAAGCACTCACTCATTCTTTCTCCAACACACTACCTGCACAAGCTTAAAGATGACTCAGAGTCTCAGGAGGTTTCCTGTTAAGGACAGCAAGTGAGATTGAGTCTGGTGCTACATTTATTCAGTGCTGTATCTATCCTGGTTCATCAGTAATCTATGGTGAAGCCAGGAACAGCTCTCTGGCTTCTGTGTTCCCAAAAACCTGCATCCCAGCTGGAAGAATTTCCTGAAGAGAAGCTTGACAAACCTGAGGAAGGTGTCAGGTGTCATCCTAGGGTGAGCAATAGGGCTAAAAAAAAAAAAAAAAAAAACAAAAAAAAAAAACCCCAAAGGTGACTATTACTGCAGTTAGAAAAACTAGTCGCTTGCCAGCTATGGTTACAGTGCTCCCCTGGTGTTTCTTATCCTTGTAATTACTTCTACAACTAGAACAGATTTTAACACAAAAGGTTCACCACCCTCAAACTTGAAGAGGAACCAAATGTGCCTTCAAGCCAACCATATGCTAGGCTGTATCAAAAGCAACACGTCCAGCATGTCAAGCAAGGCGATTCTGCCCTTCTACTCCGTTCTAGTGAGACTCCCATCTGAAGTACTATTGTCCAGCTCTGGAGTCCTCAGCGCAAGGAAGACATGGACCCACTGGAGCAGATCCAAAGGAGATCACAAAATAAATCAGAGGGCTGGCACACTTCTCCTGTGAGGACAAGCTGGAAGAGTTGGGATTGTTCAGCCTGGAGAAGAGAAAGATTGATGAGACCTTACAGCATCTTTCCAGTACTTAAAGGGGCCCGACAAGAAAGATGGAGAGGGACTTTTTACAAGAGTGCATAGTGATAGGACATGGAGGTAATAGCTTTAAAGTAAATGAGGGTACATGTAGACCAACATATAAGGAAGTTCTTCATTGTGAAGGCACTGCAGCATGTTGCCCTGAAAAGTGTTCAAGACCAGGTTGGATAGGGATTTGAGCAACCTGATTTATTTGAAGATGTTCCAGCTTACTTCATTGTGGTTGGAACTAGATGACCTTTAAAGATCCCTTCTAACTTAAACCATTCTATCATCTGGGCCACCTGACTGACTACAAAGCTATGGGGACAAGTCACAGACATGAGGATCTAGGTGGCATTCTCAGTCCTGCTGGTGAGAAGAAAGGGCATGAGAGGAGACATTGATATGCAGGTCAACAATTGGTTGCAGAGATGTTGTTGGATAGTGTTTGGTTTGATTTTTTGCAGATCAGCTCTTTTGAAGGAGAGGTGAGATCCACCACTAGGTGTGATAATGGCATTTTTGCCAGTAGGTAGAAGAACCAGTAAAGAGAGCTTTAGACTAGGAATGACCAGGAAGTGACAGGACAGTCACACCAACTGATGAGGGCATGAGAGAGTGCAAAATTTGTACCCTAGCAAGTTTATCTGCCAGCTGGGAAACCAAGGGGAAAAGGGAAAACCTGAAATAAAATATGCAGACACAGACCTGGAAAAACCATTGTGGAGACAGGGACAAGAAACAAACCTCAGCAGCCCCACTAATCAATGGGCTGGCCAGAAACCACAAGCACCACCTGCCAGCAAGAGCAGCATGAACAGGGATGATGTGTGTCCTGAAAAACAGCTGCTGGGGAAGGGACCAGTTTGAAGAAGGAGAATTTTAAAATTGATGGAAAGGAACAAACTGTGAATAAAACCAAAACATGGAGGAAAGAAGGTAGCTGGGATTGACCTCCCTGATCGCAGTACCAAGTATTAAGACTGGTAGGTTCCTCCTGGCTCTGCCTGAAGGCAGTCTTGGCCTGTAGGCAAATAAGCCATTTAATTTAGTTCCTGCAGGCCATAAAACCCAAAGGTAAGTCTGCAAACTAAAGAATAATTTAAGTGCAGATAGGATAAGGCTGAAGTTCTGTGGGCTCTTTATGCCAGATAGATGCCTTTTACCAAGTTCTGCAGAAATTGCTGTGCTTCCTCATGTACAACAAATATCAAGAACTGCGTGATTGAATGATACCAGGCCTAGAGTAATGTTAGACAACTCTTTCTGAATAAGAGTGGAAGTGTTAAAATGCACCCTTTTTACAACTGCAAATCTTTCCAAGATGAACAGATTTTCTAAGGCTCAATGGATTCACAGAATCGAAGAATGGCCTAAGTTGTAAGGAGCCTTAAAGATATCTAGTTCCAACCACACCGCCATGGCTGGGAACACTTCCTTCTAGACCAAGTTGCTCAAAGCCTTATCCAGCCTGGTATCAAAACACTTCCAGGTCATCCACAACTTCTCTGGACAACCCATTCCACTAATTCCTGCCATTACATCCAGATGTCTCACACTCCCATTGTTCTCTGGACACTACTTTTTGGCTGTTTCACTGCAGTTACCACCAAACACCCTAGCTATGTGGATTTCACCGCCACCACCCAAAGTTTGAATGTTCTGCATTAAAGTCTGAGGATTGCAAAATGGTTGTGGATTGTTGGGGAAAGTCTAGATCAGGTAGTTATTTCACACAGATCCTACAGCAATCAGAGCAACCTTCCATGAAACACTGAATTAAGGAAAAAACAACCTGATATGTTGCATAAAAATAACCTGAGCATATAAAACAGCAGAAAAGCTCCATTTATTTGCTTCACCTTGGTAAAAGCCTATCTGAAGTACCATGACCAGCTCTAAAGTCCTCAGCACAGGAAAGACATAGACCTGCTGGAGCAGATCCAGAAGAAGCCACAAAGATGATTGGATGGCTGGAACATCTCTGCTATGAAGAAAGGCTGAGAGAGCTGTGGTTGTTCAGCCTAGAAAACAGAAGGCTCCAGGGAGACTTTATAGCAGCATTCCAGTATTTAAAGGGGGGCTGTAAGAAAAGTGGGGATGGTAATTTTAGCAGGGTCTTTTGCAACAGGACAAGGAGTGATAGCTTTAAAAGAGGAGAGACTTACACTAGATATAACGAAGATACAACATACAATCAGGATTGCCCAGAGACCTGGTAGAAGCACCATCCCTAGAAATATTCCAGGTCAGGTCAGATGGGGGTTTGAGCAACCTGATCTAGTTGAAGACGTCTTCGCTCACTGCAGCAGGTTGGACTAATTAACCTTCAAATGCCCCTCCCAAAGCAGAGCATTATGTGATTATTCAAAGGTTACTGAAAGTAACATGAAATCTGCTAGCTGTATTGAAGTGCAGCCTTTCATTGGACCATCCCGATTCACCAAGCCTCACAGTCACTAGTGAAACTTTGATACCTACTACAGAACAAAGGGTATCACAAACAACAAAACCCTTTTGTCTAGTCTCAGAATGGAGAGTTTCCAAAGGAATAAAGACCCACCCAGCCACAGCAGTGAATGCCCATCACCTTTTATTCTTCCTTCCCTCCATTTATATACTTGCTTGCCAATGATGCTGTGGACTCTAAGAGGAAGGGAGTAACTGTGCCTAGTTTCTTGTTCCTCATCGTTTGCAAAGTGGAAACTGCAGCAGATGTCAAGTCAAACATAACCTTGAACCAAACTCTTGCATATACAAACTCTTGCACCTCTCTGAGCAGGGCTAAGTATTGGAGTGTGCAATAACAGCAGCATTTTTTTCCAAAGATTTACAAGTCTTCAAGCTACTGTCACGGGCTACGTTGGGTTTTTTTTCGGTCTCAGATTCTCAGCAGAATATGCACACCCCAAAGACATGGCCTTGTATTTGATGAATGACTGCAGTTGCTGGTAATTAATAGGCATTTGGGAATCATAGAAAATGAAGGCTGTGAGTACGCTGACAGACAAGTGACACTGAGACATTCTACAGAGCTGTGGAAGGAAATACGAAGGGTAGGAAATACTGTTAAAACATCAGACGTTAAAGATGACTTCAAATACCTAGATGATAAATGTCTATACGATCTGCTAGCTATTTTTTTGCACCTCAAAGAGCCTCAGCCAAGTCAGCACCATTGATCTTTTCACACAGCAATTGGCTCTGTTAGAAAGATTCACTCTAAACTTCCACATCATCTTCAACTCTCCAGCTTCTTCAGCCTAAGAGACAGCTGAAACCACAAAAAGAAAGCATGTGTATGGAGCTGCCGCTCCCTAATTGGTGAGAGAATACATTCTTGATCAATTGAAAAGACTAATGAAAACATTTATGATTTCCAGCTGCTTTGAAACTGCAGAGAAAGGTTTTCGCTCTAACAACTTTTATTAGCTAGCCTGGAAGCTGCAACCAGCAACATTTAAAAAGTAATTTGAAACTGGAAGAGTACTTTTGGGGAAAGTGTCTCAAGTGTCAGACAGATCTATTAAGACAGCTCTTGACAGCCTAATCTATAAGCCCTTCTTTTTTAGTGTAATATTTGTATCGATTTTTAAAATAGCAATCCCATTACTACACATTAACAGCATGGATAAGCATCTCTCAGAGTATTTAGTATTCCAACAGGACAAAGAGAGAACACTAGGGCAGTAATTTTCCATCACACAGAAGGTGAGGTTAAATGGTGAAAGGACCAGCTTAACACTTAGGATTTGAAAATCAAGTCCATCTCTAAAGCAAGGTTTCAGCACAGCAGCAGTTCTGCTGACCTTTTTGTCACCCAAATATACTCCATACATGCTACTCAGCTCCCTTCCCAGCAGCCAGCTTCAATGTCCCTCTTAGTTGTTGTACTGCCACTCCAGCTGCCAGTCATGAAAAATTGCTTTTCTAAGACATCCAATTATCACCATTTTAGGGATAATAGAGGAAAAGCAGGAGGCAAATATCCATACACATAGTGCTGAGTCAGCATAAACGCAGGAAAAGAGTCATCCTGGCAGCGGACAAATGGAGCAGGCAGGCATTTCTCTTCATAGGAGTTCAGATTTCCAGGGTCAGAATGACCAGTTCCTCCTCTCACAGCCCACGACGGTCTAGTCATGAGGTTTGTGGTTACGGGGTGGACTCGATCTTCAAGGTCTCTTCCAACCTTAGTAATACTGTGTGATAAACTGCTGTACAGAATTAGAATCATATAATCGTTTAGGCTGGAAAAGACCTTAAAGATCAAGTCCAACCATTAACTTCCAAGTCCACTATGTTCCTAAATACCACATCTGCAGGTCTTTTAAATACCTCCAGGGATGGTGACTCCACCACTTCTCTGGGAAGCCCACTCCAGTGCCTCACAACCCTTTCAGTAAAGTAATTTTTCACAATATCCAATTTAAACCTCCTCTGGTGCAACAAGAGGACATTTCCTCCTCTCCTGTTGCTTGTTACTTGGAAGAGATCAGCCCTCACCTCACTACAACCCCATTGCAGGTAGTTGTAAGGAGCAATAAGGTCTCCCTGAAGGGTCCTGCATCTGGGTCAAGGCAATCCCAGGCACAAATACAGGCTGGGCAGTGACTGGCTGGAGAGCAGCCCTGAGGAGAGAGACTTGGGGGTGCTGGTGGACGAGAAGCTCAACATGAGCTCTTGATGCGCACTTGCAGCCCGGAAAGCAAATCAGAACCTGTGCTGCATCAGGAGAAGTGTGACCAGCAGGTCAAGGGAGGTGCTTCTTCCCCTCTACTCAGCTCTGGTGAGACCCCACCTGGAGTACTGCATCCAGTTCTGGAGCCCCTATTACAGGAGGGATGTGGACGTGCTGGAGTGTGTCCAGAGAAGGGCCACGAGGATGATCAGAGGGCTGGAGCACCTCTCCTATGAGGACAGACTGAAGGAGTTGGGGCTATTCAGTCTGGAGAAGAGAAGGCTCCGAGGTGACCTTATTGTGGCCTTCCAGTATCTGAAGGGGGCCTACAGAAAGGCTGGGGAGGGACTTCTCAGGATCTCAGGTAGTGATAGGACTAGGGGGAATGGAATGAAGCTGGAAATAGGGAGATTCAGGCTAGATGTGAGAAGAAGTTCTTCACCATGAGAGTGGTGAAGCCCCAGAATGGGTTATCCAGGGAGGTGGTTGAGGCCCCGTCCCTGGAGGTGTTTAAGACCAGGCTGGACGAGGCTCTGGCCAGCCTGATCTAGTGTGGGGTGTCCCTGCCCATGGCACGGGGGTTGGAACTAGCTGATCCTAGTGGTCCCTTCCAACCCTGACTGATTCTATGATTCTATGATTCTCCCCTGAGTCTTTCTTTCTCTAGGCTAAGCAATCCATTTCCCTCAGCCAGTCTTCATAAGACGTGTGCTCTAGACCCTTCACCAACTTCATTGCCCTTCTCTGAATGCCTTTCAGGACCTCAATGACTTTCTTGCAATGAAGAATCAGAATCAGTAACAAAGATACCTTGGCTCTACTTTCACATGACAAATCTGTATTCAAGTCCAGATGGTCTGGCATGTTACTGTATAAGTTCAGGACACCACACAGAAGATCTCCCAGCTCCATGAGCTCCCCAGCATAGTCTGTAGGACTTGATACTATCTGGAAATTACAGCAGAGAATTTGTAGCATGCAATACAGCCTTGCAGCCTGGGGCATGCAAGTTCACCAGCGAGGCATGGAGCAGAACAGCTGTGCTGCACAAGGTCCAGGCCATCCAGAGACAAAATGCTACACACACTCCTTCCCACCACTACCAATTACCCTAAGTCAGCATTTTACCACCAGGATGATAAAAGTTGCCATTCTATATATACTTTCTTCCCACAATACCATAGATCATGGAACTGTGCAAGTACCAGAAAGACACCTAAAGAAAAGTATTGCCTTCCTGACCTTAGTCAGTCCTGCTCCTACAAGCCTGCTACGTCCCTTCCTACATGCAGTTCCCTCCCTTTCCCCTCCAACCTCCTCTGCTTATGTACTGCAATTTCACTTTTAAGTCTTCTCACAGAACTGGAAATCTGCAACAGGAATGGAACTAACAGTTTCCCCACCTTCTCTTGGGGGGCAAATAATTTTGAATACCAAGCTGGAGACAGGCAGCTTCACACACAGACATCCTGCCTTGCATAGTTTCAGCACCTCCCACCCTGCTCCTGGTCAGTTTAGCAGCCAGTGGTACTAGTTCTGCTGAATGCAGCTGTAGAGGCTGGATCACCTCAGACCCCACACTGCATCCAGCTGGGAAGAAGTTAATTCTCTTCATAGCAGGCTTTATGCTGCCATCCTCTGAATTTTAACTATTACAGCACTAACAACACACCAGTGTTCTGAGCATTTCCAAGCAGTGCTTGAACAGCATGAAGGCTTTTTCTTTTTCCAGCTCTGCTTCCCCCAATGAATTGGTGGGAAAGGCACAAGAAATTGAGAGGAGACACAAACAGTACAACTGACCTGAATCATGGAATTGTTTAGATTAGAAAAGGCCTTTAATCTTAAGTCCAGCTGTAAAAACTGAACACAGCATTTCAGAGGTGCCTGACCAGTGCCAAGTACAGGGGGACAATCACTGCCTTAGTCCTGCTGGCCACACTGTTTCTGATACAAGGCAGGATATAGCTTTTCTTGATCAGCTGAGCACGCTGCTGGCTCACATTCAGCTGGCTATCCACCAACAAGTCCTAGGTCCTTTTCCACCAGACAGCTTTTTGTTTTCCTGTTTTGTTTGCTATTCTGCTGGGAGGAAGAGGGAGGGAGTGTGCATCTCTGCGGCACTTAGATGCCCGGTGGAGTTCAGCCACAAGAGCGCCTCATTGGTCTCCCAGGTCTTCAATCCTCTCTAAAGATATTACCCAGCATCTAAGAGCACATCAGCCCACATTCAGTGGTGCTACATAAGCATGTGCTGGTTGCAAGGAGAAGCATGACTTTCTTCAGAATTTGAAGTGCAGAGTTCTACTTACAGTATCAGTCAGGGTTGGAAGGGACCACAAGGATCATCCAGTTCCAACTCCCCTGCCATGGGCAGGGAAACCCCGCACTAGATCAGGCTGCCCAGAGCCTCATCCATAGACCTATAGACCTCCATAGACGTATAGACCTATGTGATAGGTGATGGACAGTGATAGGATGATGTGTTGGACTCGATCTCCAAGGTCTTTTCCGACCTGGTTAATTCTATTCTATTCTTTGTAAACACTTCTTTCCATTAGGGCCCTGTAACATAAACCCCAAAAACCTAGGGTCAGAGAATATTGATTTGCTCTCCAAATGGATTCTTGGGCCCTTAAGGCTACAGAACATGAGGGGGGAAGAAAAGCCCTCAAACAGGTCATGTACTAGAAAAGTGATAAAACCCACATCAACCAAGTAGAGATTTAAAGGCTTTTACATTAATCTACAGATTTCAATCCCCTATGAAGTATCTGAGGCAGATGAAGAAGTTCAGATTAGCCCTTCCAGCTCCATCAAAGTTAATGATTTGCATGGGCTTTGTCAAGAAATCATTTTTAAAATACAAGAACTATCAAAAAAAAAAAAAAGGGGGAAAAACATTCCACTGTAGCCACATTTAGATATACAAAGCCACAGGAAAAAAGTGGAATAGCTGAACGATGCAGGAAACTTCTTGCTGTGCAAGATCACTGCCATACAGAACACAGGGCTGCTGCCTTTCAGAAGATAGCTCTCATATCCATTATTTGAACTGCACTATACCTATTCTAGGCCTTGGGAAAGGAAAACAGAATGGAAAAGGAAGCTTTCCCATCCTATGTCAGACCGATACAAAGCCGGAGCTTCTTTCCGCAGAGTATTTCCAGCAATAGATCAAATACCCTGCCAGTTTAACAAGACTTGTGAATAAAAACTATTGATAGAATCACAAAACGTCTTGAGCTGGAAGGGACTTTTAAAGGTCATTTAGTCCACTCCCCTGCAGTAAGCAGGGACATCTTCAACTAGATCAGGCTAGTCAGAGCCTCATCCAGCTTTACCTTAAATGTTTCCAGGGATGGTGCTTCTACCACCTTTCTGAGCAAACTGTGCCAGTGTTCCATCACACTAAAACTCCTGTAAACATTTCCTCCCTTATCTAAACATCCTCTCTTAGTTTAAAGCTAAAGCCACCATCCCTTGTTCTGCTACAACAAGTCCTGCTAAAAGAACTGTCTCCATCTTTCTTACAGCCCCCCTTTAAATACTGAAAAGCAACAATAAGGTCACCCAGGAGCCTTCTCTTCTCCATGCTGAACAACCCTAATTCAAGTCTGTCTTCAAATGAAAGGTGTTCCAGCCCTCTAATAATTTTTTTACCCTAATGCAGCAAGTGGGTCAAACAAATATCACCATATTCATACTATTCATATATTTAGCAGCTATGCCTGCAGGGATGAAAACCACACAACTCCTGCTTGCGGGTTTCCTTCACTGTTCACACACAACCTTTGTCAGGTGTCATCTCCAAGGCCTTCCCATATGACAAACAGAATGGCAAGGATTGGAAGTCACCTCTGGAGATCATACTGTCCAACACCCCTGCTAATGCAAGATCACTTTGAAAAGGTTGCACAGGACCACATTCGGGCTAGATATGAATCTCTCCAGAGAAGGAAATTCCACAACCTCTCTGGGCAGTGCTGTGTCACTCTAAGTAAAAAAAAAAAAAAAAAAAATTAAAAAAGTCCTTATAGTCAGCCAGAACCTCCTGTGTTCCAGTGTGAGACCATTGTCCCTTATCCTGTTGCTAGGCACCATTGAACAGAGGTCTGGTCCCATCCTCTTGACACCTGCCCTTTAGATATGAGTAAGTTTGTCTCTCAGTCTCCTCTTCCCCAGGCTAAACAGCCCAAGGTCTCTCAGTCCTTGCTCATAAAAGAAATGCTCCAATTCCCTCCTCAACTTCATAGCCCTTTTCCTGGTCACCTGCTTTCCCACAATGCTTCCAGCCATGCTGAAGTCTGCTCCAACTGCTGAGGAAATTCACATCTACTCTAGAATTTTATGGCCAACAGTAGGATACACTGGAGAGAAAAACACCACCAATGTAAAAATAAAAGGTGTAAAGAGCAGGAGCAGCAGGAGCAGCAGGAGCAGCAACAACCAATACAGGGCTAAGCTGGAACAAAGGGCAACCTTATGCAGGAAAAGCTGCTTCAACAAGTCTTGAAGCTATTTCTCAATAAAGCAGCACTAAGAAAAGCAAGTGGCAGTTTGCCTGTCCTGCTTCCACACAACCTGCTTTTTTGTCCAAGAAGCAAAACTGTTTTCAAGTCCAAGTACTTAAAACCCTCACAATCCTTTCAACCTTGTAAACCATCATACAGACAAGTTTCAGTGCCCTTTCGTTAAGCAGGAATAACTGCTAAATACGATTTTGTCTTCCAAGATTCAGTCTCCTTTCTGCCACTAGATGTCCCACAAGTAAGAGGAGAAGCCAGATGGGGAGTGCAGAGTGGATGCTCAACCATATACAGCAATAATAAGCATGCAGGGAAACATGCTGCTTTGTTTACATTACTTGACTAATTAGCGGCTCAGACACTGTAGTAACAGTACAGCTACAGAATACATGATGTGAAATGCTCACTGTGGAAATCCTTAAACAGTCTGCTAGAGATTATCAAATTGATCTTCCTAAACATCAAGCAAACCCCAGCAAGCAGCAGTGCTTAAAACCAGCCTGTTGCAGGCTTTGTTTGGTTGTTGGGTTGGCCTTTTTTGCGTTTCAGTTTGTTTGATTGTGGCTCTGGGGGCATTCTTTGTGGGCGTGTTTTTTTAAAAGTCTTGTATTTGTACTGAATCACAAAGTGTTAGGTGTTGGAAGGGACCTATAGAGATCCAGTCCAACCTCCCTGCCAAAGTGGGATCACCTAGGGCAGGCCACACAGGAACACATCCAGGCAGGTTTTGAAAGGCTCCAGAGGAGACTCCACAACCTCTCCGAGCAGCCTGCTCCAGTGCTCTGTCACTCTCACAATAAAGAGACTCCTCCTCACGCTGAGGTGGAATTTCCTGTGTTCCAGCCTATACCTGCTGCTCCTTGTCCTGTTGCTGAATGTAGCATACTTAGGCATTTAAGGAGCTATTGTACAGGAACATCAGAACAGAGAGCAGTGAACTAATTATAAGTTGGATTTCTGGTCAGGGACTACAACAAACTTAAATAAATAAGCAAAAGGTCTGGAGGAGTGGGGACAGTCTATGGCACAGATGTTTACAAGTACCCTTGACACAGCTGAGACCTAGGCCCAGACGGAGCTCCCAGGAAAAAGGACAATGATGTCCTAGCCCAGGACTGCAGACTGGTCTATCCTAGTGGAGCAAGCTGGAAGCCTGTGATTTCTGGCAAGAGTTACCTACTCGACCTGCAGTTGTAGAGGAGGCTTAGTGTCCTGAACAATAGCAAGAATCAGTAAGATCTCCCCGCTGCTGCTGGGGAACTGCTGGTTTGCTGCAGTGGCAAGAAATGGCTTCCCTGCTGACAGCTTTAGCCCGTCCCATTGCTAGGACTAATGGTAGTGGCGTCGTAAGGCCAACATCTTACCTATGAGTGAAGGTTTGCAGAGAGCCACAAAAGATCCACACAGGCCTTCATATTAATTTTGTGACTCCACAGACTGCCTGTTTCACCTATCAGCCTGAACTGGTGAAGCTGTCATAAGGCTACAGCATCACATACCACCACTTGCACAGCCTTGCATGCAACAGATATTTTCTGCTACAAGTGATGCATAATTTCAGTCCAGTGCAGACACCAAACATTTCACAGCCAGGGAAATAAAACCTAATTTCATTTCACAGAACTGTCTCCTGGTGTCGCTTCTGTCACCACTCACATCTCAACACACAAAAATGCATAAATAAAACAAGGAAAGAAATATTTTATTCATGAGCACAAAGCCCAGCTGAGTTTTGAGAAAGGGTACTATTGCTTTTAAGGTGTCTCATCTCAAGACATCGAGCTGTGCAGTGCATCCCATGGAAAGAGACCCCAGCATAAGAAACTCAGCAGAAGCTACACAGCCAACCAGCAGTGTTTAAGAGGCTTCTGTGATCTATTGTCAGACTGAAATGTTGTCTCAGTTCTATTTTGTGTATTCTAGTTCTTTGATCCAATTAAAAAAGAGATGACCAACTAAGGATGAGTTGATTAGCAGAGAAAGAAGTGAGCTTTGGGGCACAAGTCAGCTAACAGATGCCACATGACATAGTACAATTCATTTGGTAAACCTGGATTTATTTCTTCAACAATTATTTTCAGCTGAATGTCCTAACCACAGTGAATAAACTCAAAAACATCATCAGCTGAAGAGCTTTGCCCTCAAAAAAGCTATCTGCTCAGCAAAACCTGAGACGTCATTAAACTGGGGTGCTGACCCATGTAAGCGACTGAAAAGATTGCCTGTTTGTGCTTCGTTTTCCAACTTTTCTCCAGCTGAGAATGTTGATTAAATACATAAAGTCAAAACCTAGGACCTCATTGCCTAATTGTCAAGGGTTAGGGCTGGCCTGTCACTAAATGAGTGACAGATTCTCTCTATTAACCCTTCCCAAAGGGGAAAAGAAGGGGAATACGGGAGAGAGGCTTAAGGATTGGAAAAGAAAACTGAAAGTAATGAAAACAATAAAATTAGATATATACACATAAGTAAAAAAACCTATATCAAACCTGACCTTCCCTGATGGCAGTTAGTCACTTTCACCACTGATGCTGTGGCAGAAGTCCCAGACTAGAATCAGCAGCAGATGGAAACCAGATTCAGGAGCTGAATTCCAGAATTCAGGAACACATGGACAGGGATTGAAGGCCAAATGGACAGAGTCCTGTTCAGACACTGGCCACTGAAGAAGTTGACCCTCATGAACCCTCACAAGCACAGCCCACAGAAGGAAAGGCACAGCAGAACAGGGAAGGTTGCTTTGTATTTGCTGGAGCATCTCTGAGAAGAAAAGTCTGAGAGAACTGGGGCTCCTTAGCTTGAAGAAGTGGACACAGAGGGCATCTATTTAATTCTTATCAATATCTAATGTTTGGGGATCAAGAGGATGGGGCCAGACTTTTCAGTGGTGCCCAGGAACAGGACAAGGAGCAACAGGCACAAACCTGAACACAGAAAGTTCCACCTGAACATGATAGAAATCTTCCTCACTTAGAGGGTGACAGAGCGCTGGAACAGGCTGCCCAGAGACATCATGGACTCTCCTTCTCCAAAGATTTTCAAAACCCACCTGAACACAATCCTGTGCAACCTGCTCCAGGTGAAAGTGCTTTAGCAGACATGCTGGCCTAGATGATCTTCAGAGGTCTCTTCCAACCCCTACTGTTCTGTGATTTGAAAGCTAATGTGACAGCCAAACACAAATCCTGTCCCAGCAGGCTGTTGATCCAAGCTCCTGTGCTTGCACAAGAGCAAGTGACAAGGGACTGGCCAACAGCTGGAGCTCTGCTGCCATGCTACAGTACAGTTCTCAATTTGCTACAAGAAAACTGGCTGCCTTTGTTTGCACTGCACATAGCAGCGTGTGTAAATACTAGATTAATGCCTGACAGAATAAAAGTACTGTATTTGTAGTAAGAGGAGAGTGAATGTGTATTTTAGTCTCCTGCCTTGATATCTGCCACTCTAAGAGCAGAATGAATATTTTGATAAATGTAAGGTTGCACCAACACAATGTAGTGGAACACATTTAGGTAGGAAAAATACATACTTTGCATTATTGCTTCCCTATGACTTAGTACAATAAAAGGACTGCAGATTTGCTGGTTGTGCTCTTTTGAACAGTTAAAACAGTGTTTTAGTTCCAAAATCATAGTGGTTTTACATACATTTAACTCATGCCCCCATGTATGCATGCCGTTGGTATTTTAACAACCAGTTTCTTCAATAGATAATTTTCCTGTCAAAGACAGCACCGTGTGAGAGAAGGCTCAGCAGTCCTCATATTTAATTCAGTTTAACTCACCAACCCCAAATCTTATTTCTCTGATTTGTTCACCATCGGAGTTGACTGAAGGTGGAGCTATTCGGGTGTGTGTGCTAACTCACCAGCCAGGCAGATGGCAGTTTTCTTCCCGAGCTAACACAAAAGGCATTCCCCTTCCCAGAACAGTAAACACAAATTCCCTTTCATGCTGCCACCCTCTGGCAAAAGAGGCATTTGCAATATTAATGATAGTTATTCTTGTCCTGTGGCACATTCAGTCCTGGAATTTCAGTCTCAGAATCAAAATCTTTTCCTGGTTAATGAAAATATTTTTCTCAAAAAAAAAAAAAAAAAAAAAAAAAAAAAAAAAAAAAAAAACCACCCAACCAAACCAACCACCCAACCAACACCAAGAAGGAGCAGTGAAATGCTGGAAGCTAAAGAAAAGATGCAGGAAGTTTGACCAAAATAGAAAGAGGAGAAGCATTTCATGTCATCCAAGATGCATGCTTCTAGTATTACTTTTATGAAGATGAACACACAGTTATCTATGCAGAGGTAACACATTTTGAACAGGGTATCTAAGGCCATCAGAATATATGTTTTGCAAGCTCAGAAGTTACAGAAGAAAATTGTCAAATTAGAAAATTCCTACAGTAAGGAGTTTTCTGGCCAGAGCCAGATACAGCACATATGTGACTGATCTATCCAGGAGTCTCTGTCCTGCACAAAAACTAGAATCAGCTCAGTTGGGACTTGCTTGAATTTGCTATTAAGTATGGCACTTGCACGGTTACCCAAGCTAATTAGACCAAAACAAGATCCTGTGGCTAGATGGCATTGCTGGCTGCAGTTACAGCTTTAATCCAGGTTGCCAGCAGAAATGCTCACAGCTCTTGCCTGTGGTAAACAAGGAAATCACTTCCTCAGCCACAGACAACCAAGCAACAGGGTTTTCTGTAAAGCCACCTGCAGAAAATGTATGTTAAGCAATACTACACCACCCTTAACTGCTTTTAAGAAACCAAAACATGAGCTTAAATATATGTAGCAGCAGCAGAGCTAGCAGCTGACAAGCATGACACTGCATAGACATTATGTCAGCAGGCAAACAGTCCTTTCCTCCTAGCTGAGAAGCCACTGGGGGAAAATAAGAGCTTCATGTGAAACCAATTACAGTGAGCCCCGCTAGCTGAGAGCTCCTGTGTGCAGTCACAGGTAATCACCAGCCCTTACCACACTACATCAAGTCTAGCACAGCCTATGCTCAGGTGCCCCACCTGCAAGCTCTTAGGAAACAAGCTAAATGGAGAGCAATTTGTTTGCACTGAAATGAGGAAGCCCGCAGCTTAGCTAAAGCAGCTCCGCACAAACTGCAGGGGACATCAGAAAGCTCTAGGGTCTGTCTTGACATTACGTATTTTTGTGAGGGGAGACTACTCACTGGATCCCTCTCAGCTGCCACAAAAACCTTACAGCCACTTTAGCCCCCTTTCAAACCTGCTATCCAAGGAGGAAAACAGGAAGCTTGCAGCAACCGCTCAAAATCTACCCCTTTCAGCACAGAGCCTATTCCAGGGAGGTTTCGGGAATCCTGCCCAGTGGGTCAGGTAAAGAAAGTAGTTTAGTTTCACAACTTACTTCATCTCCTAGATACCAGCAGTTCGCATACTTACAAGGACACAAGAGATTCTTATTTCCTAACACCACATGGACTTCTCAAAGAGCTGTCTAAAACCCTTCATGCTGAACTAGGAGTGGGAATACCAAACATTCTCAAAGCAGGGAAAATAGGTGACATAACAGACAAACAGGTGCCAAAAAAGCATGCGGATTTTTCTTATAAGGAACTCAGGGTGAAGCAAGGTTTTGCTTTGTCCCACGGGCAGCTGTGGCTTGAGCAATAAATTCTTTGTCCCTAAAGAGCTGTTAACCACTTCCTTTAACTCTTTCAGTTTACCCCACAACAAAGTTCTTGATATACCAGGCTTAATGGTCATATATAAGGCTTTGCAAACACAAAGCCCTTTTGGAGCTACTTTAATACATGCCCTGATAGAGATGCTTTCCCAAAGCATAAAAAACTGTTTGAAAACTGCTTCCCATCTGTTCTTCAATGAGGGAATTCCCAAGCGTGTAGAGCAGTGACAGCAATAACTAAGCATGAGGGTAGTGGAACACTGAAACACATTGCCCAGGAAGGTAGTAGATGGAAACCTCTGGAAACATTCAAGGTCAGGTTGGATGGGCCTCCAACCTGATCCATTTGAACATGTGCCTGCTCACTGCTTTTAAAGGCAACCAGAGAGATCATGGAGTCTCCCCTGGAGACTTTCACAACCCACCTGAATGCATTCCTGTGTGGCCTGCTCTAGCTGATCCTGCTTTGGCAGGAGGGTTGGATGAGATGGTCTCTAGAAATCCCTTCCAACCCTTGACATCATGTGATTCTGTGACAGGTCCTGTCCAAAACAAAGCATTCTATTATCCTATGAAAAAATACATGTTAAAAAGCATAATAATCATGTCTTTGTTTAATGCTTTCCCCTAAAATCTAGAACTAGACACCTTCCAGTTCACTTCTGCTTCTGATTGACAAAAGCTATTTCTGAAGGGCTTTCTTGCTTCAGCTTTAACTTTTTTTAACCTCCTTACTCCGAAGGAAGATAAAAATTTAATTATACTCCTTAGACAATAATATGACTGCATATTTTTAAAATCCAGTGGTAACATGATGTTATCAAAGGACAAAACAGAAACCAAATTCTAGTTGCATCTAGTTTCTTCGAAACCAGTGTTACAGCTACTCATGTTAGGAGCCTAATAGGCCAAGATAAAATATGAAATCAGACCTCAGAGTCAAATGTCTACACTCAATATCAGGGGATGCTTCAGTCACACAGAATAGGGTAAAACGATGCCATGTAATCAGAGGCAAAGCCACTCTTATCCACCCATCATGACAGAGCACTGAATTTGTTCTCTCTGAATCAGCATTTCCTGCTTGGAATTAATTAGGCAGCTATACAGTTACCTTCCAAGAGACTTCAGGCACCTCAGTTGTAAAGATGGACCATACCGAAGCAATACAGTGTTTCCAACTCTAAACAGAAGTCTTTCTTTCCACATACCTGTGTGCAGAGCTCCTCTCTCTAACAGAGGAAGCCTTGCTTTCAGAACAAAAATCAAGAATAATCCAGAGCCCCAGTCAGGTGAGTTAACTAGACACAAGGCATTCAAGACTGAAGCCAGCAATAAGTTTCACCTTAACTGTATGAAGCTATGCATGGGTTCCCTGACAGTAGCCCAAGGTAGATGTACAAATAATCCCTGCAATGATTAGGACAAGAGAGGCTGTAAAAGTAGTTATCATTTCTAGCTTCTTGTATTGCATTCTTTCCACTGTTTTCTTTCCATTTTTTCTGTAGATATCCCAGAAATAGAGGGCTGTATATTCTGACTTAAAAATGAACAAGCTATGCCTGCTTTTTCACTTGTGTTCAAGCCAAAACTGAACTACTGCCTCATGCCAGCTTCCACTCACCTGGACTAGAACCGCTGCTTACAAAGCCCACAGGGCTCTGCAGTGATACATGTGCGCTGGCACCTACAGAGAAGCAATGTGGGCATTCAGGATTATCAGAACTGATGTCTCCAAACCAGAATAAGTTTCTTCATGCTTTGCTATTCACAAAGTCTCGTGATACTGTGCCCAGCTGCATGCTACAGCTATCTGCACCTCGGTTCTAACACATGTTCTCCCACTAGGTTGCCATGAGACATTTTAGCAGTTAAAGTCCTACTTCATTCAAACATCCATCTCATTGCAGATATAATGCAGAAAGTACATTCCACTCCGAAGCCTTCATGCAAAGAAATCCTGGCAGTCGCTGCTTGCAATGACAACAAATTTGCTGCAGGAATATGGCCAAGCATTACTCTCTGCTATGAACCTCATGCACAGAATGAAAATGGAGCCTCAACAGAAAAATTAGAAAGTTGAAAAGTGCCATGACCACAGTGAGAACTGTAGAAGTGGCTACTTCAGTACCCATTCCCAACAGAAAATAGGAAGTACACACTGAGACCACATTCTAGAACTGAAAGTTCCAGCACCTTACATGGAGTAAGTAGTAACTCAGGTGTAACAGGACAAACAAACATCCACAAATCAGAAATGATGTGGTCAAAGTGGCTTACAGAAAGCTATTGTGTAGTGATCACTTTCTCTTTAACTCTTGGATCTCACACTGCCAAAATTCAGGAGCAGTCTGGGGGCTCTCCTGAGTCCTGAACATTGGTAAGTTTCATGAACAGGGTGACAGAGAGCAACTCCAGAAGCCTGGACTAATTTACAGCTACCAGATGTATAATTTATGAAGCCAGGGTCACTCCATGACAGCAACTTGTGCATCCACTTCTGTGCAGATCTGGTGCAGCAGAAGCAATTCACGTTCTCCCTGGGTGAGAACAGAAATTCAGAAGTATGCCACTAAACCGCAGTACAAAACCTAATTATTCCTGCAGTTTCTAGTTCATGCATGAACCCACTGCAAATGTAGTTTCCATGCACTAGATAATGCTAGGGGACTATTCAGGGAAGCATGAATCCCCATGCTTGCAGTGTACAGTATCAGCTTGCAAATTTAGTCACATTCAAGAGCTGAGACCTTAATTTGGCATTTAAGTTTGCTGCATTTGCTTTGGTAGTTTTCCTATTACTGTTGTGAATAGTGTCTGTGCTTCTACATAATTAAGAGCAGCATAATGCCTTCCGAGTGTTTCTAATTTGCTAGGCTGCTTTTTTATGCAAGCGAAAAAAATAAAACCAGGCATTAGCAAGCAAGAGGTAGAACACCACACAGGCTGCTGGTGCTAGCAATCTTTAGCATTTGCTTTGATCAAAGCCCTGGAATGATTGTCAAACTGCTTCACTCTTCAACTGCAAAGTACCTGCAGTAATCTCAGCAATCTCCATTTATACTTTGCGTTTTACCATTTCCAGGGCAGTATCAAGACTAACTAGCTGGTTCAGCATATAAAGTCCTAACAACACCCCTCCATCTTCCTCTCCACCAATATAGCCCATGAAGTATCACATCAACTGGTGCCAAGCCCAGAAAACCATGGACATGAAAGTATATATTTACTCACTATATTCCTGGTGAAAATTGCTTATATCAAGAGTATTTTTTGCAGTGGAAGGCGAGTTCATCCCCCTATGGTAAGAAACAATGAGTGCCCTCTAGCCTTCAGTTCTGAGTCTGAGACACACAGGTATCATTATTAAAGTGAATTAGCGAACTACAAACAAACATCCCATGGAGGACATATTCACAGGTTGCATTCGGTTGGAAGAGACCCTCAAAGGTCACCTTGTTCCCCCCCCCGAAGCAAGCAGGGACAGGGACATTTCCAACTACATCAGGCTGCCCAGGGCCATGTCAAGTCTGGTCCTGAATGTCTCCAGGAACAGGGCCTCAGTAACCTGTTCCAGTATTTTATCACTCACATTGTAAAGAACTTTTCTTATGTCTAATCTAAATCTACCTCGCTCCAGTTTGAAACCATTGCCTCTCATCCTACTGCTACGAGCCCTTCTAAACAGTCCTTCCCCAGTCTTCCGGTAGGTCTTCTTCAGATATTGAAATGTAGCTATAAGGTCTCCCCAGAGCCTTCTCTGCAACTACCTGAAGGGAGGTTGTAGCCAGAGGTTGGTCTCTTCTCCCAGGCAGCCAGCACCAGAACAAGAGGACAGTCTCAAGCTGCACCAGGGCAGGTTTAGACTGGACATTAGGAGGAAGTTCTATACAGAGAGAGTGATTCCCCATTGGAATGGGCTGCCTGGGGAGGTAGTGGGGTCACCGTCATTGGAGGTGTTCAGGAGGAGACTTGATGGGGTGCTTGGTGACATGATCTAGTTGTTTGATGGGTTGGACGTGATGATCTTGAAGGTCTCTTCCAACCTGGCTTATTGTATTGTATTCTCCAGGCTGAACAGCCTCAATTCTTTCAGCTTGTCTTCACAGGAGAGGTGGCTCCAGCCCCCGATCATCTTTGTGGCCCTCCTCTGAACCTGCACCATCAGGTCCATGTCTCTCTTGTGTTGGGGGCCTCAGAGCTGAACATGGTACTCCAGGAGCAGCCTCACCAGCACAGAGCGGCAGAATCACTACTCTCAACCTGCTATAGATGTCCCATTTGCTGCCCCACAAAGGTCTCCCTGACACTCCCCGATGTCTAATACTGGCCCAGCCACTAGCAATTCCTTCTTCCCCAAACAAAATAAAAAATGAACAGACAGCCTCCCAGTCCCGGTGGCTGCTCTTTCCTCCTGGGTCACTATGCCAGTCTCCTCCCTCAACTGCTTTGGCTCCTCATGTAAATTCTCCCATGGGGAATTCTTTTTGTTCTTTTTTACCCGAATCTCTTTAATGAGCCATTCCCATCTAAGAAAATCCTTTGTCTTCTTCTTCACTTTTTTGTTTTGGTGGGTTGGGTATTTTTGTTTGCTTGGTTTTGGGCGGGGTTGTTGGTGGGGGTTTTTTTTTTGGTCCACCTCTTCTCCCTTCCTCCCTCCCTGTTTTTATTTTTCTGTTAGGAAAAACATTTTCACCAAGAGTTAGGGCTCAACTAGTGCAGCTGCATTGGCTACAGATTTGGAATTCTGTAAGATGCTCTGGGTTGCTGTGGAAAGCATATCAAACCAAGCTTTTAAAAATGCCAGAAGCAGCATGCTGACAGAACTATAAATTCAGAAACACACACAGAGAGACCCTACGCTGCCTCCAATAATCCACACGTACTAGCTACCATAGCTGATGTTTGATGCACCAGGGAGATTCTCTTAGTCAAGGAATGGAAAGCAGCTACTGCTGTGCATTTATCTTTTGGCAAATGTTCATTCCCTTCACTACCAAGCATGCTTCTTTTTAACTTCCCTGATAAAAAGTACATTGTTTACAGCAAACATTTGCACAGAAGAATTCAGCTTGCATCCAAGGTCAGACTCTGGGAGATGTTTATTAGCATAACTGAAAACAGCTGAAGGGATGTACAGCAGGTAATGCTGGCTTTATCTTTCTCTCCTGTGAATCCAGCAGTACAGAACTACATAGATTCTCAGATGCAGGGTTTCACAGTGATGCTATGAAACTGAGATTTATTTGTAAAAATTATGCAAAGCAACTGTTCAAATGCTTCCAGCTCCATTTCTTTTACCCAGGAAACAGATCTTCCAAGAAATGAATGAAACCTGGCACCAGCTGTCTCATTAGCACAGCTGTCTTGGAGAAGCTCAATTCTCATGGCCTTGCATGGCAGCCTGACAAGCAGCTCCTGTCCTGAAATGGAAACACAGAGTTCCCTATAGAGGAACCCCAGGGGGAATGGACAAGATGACCACAGAAGGTCCCTTCCTTTCTCAACCAGTCTGTGATGGCTTATGGATGGGAATACAGAGACTTCAATGGGTGGGGCAAACACGACATGCTCAAGGAAAGCAACATTAGGAATTTATTCACTATTCCCTGTCAGCAGACAGATGTTTAGCCTCTTCCTGGGAAGGAAGGCCTCACCACATGTAATTGGCTTTGTAAGGCAAGTGTCACAACCACAAATGTTCCTCCTTCCTCCTACTTTCCTTTAGCCTTTATTGCTGACAAGATCATACAGCATGAAATACCCTTCTGGTTCAGGTCAGATGTCCTCTCCTCTCCCAATTTCCCACTCACCTCTGGCCTACTCTCTGGCAGGTTCAGAGCAAGAAAAAGAAATCTTCAACATTGTGCAAGCAGGGGTCAGCAACAGCCAAAACATTGATGTCTTATCAACACTTCCTTAATCACAAATCCAAACCACAGCACCATACAGGCTGCTGTGAAGAAAATTAACTCCATCCCATACAGACAGAGGACACCAAGGCAAGTATAATTACCTTCCTTTTGTATCCTTTACACTTAAATAATAAGGACAACACTTCAGTGCTGTTATGCAGCAACTTTGGCAATTAGTCTGTTCCTAAAGAAACAACTAATAACTAAGTAGTGTGTACCAGCAACAGCTGTCTTCCTCACTTGGTAGAGGTCTATTAAACCTCAACAGGATGAACACTTACCTCAGTGTCAGTTCTTGATTGCCCTGAACTGCCCTACTTGGAACCTACATCTACAGGCCAGGACCACCTCTCAGATCAGGGCACATAGTCCTGGCCTGAGTTACAGCAAAGGTGTGTGCTTGTCTCCAACACATCTCCTAAATGAGCCTCTTGGGTCTCCTTTGTCTCCAGTCTGGTCTCTGACTCCATCTTCTACTGCTCAAAGCTTGACCTATTTCATCCACTTACCTTGCCTGAGGCTGTCAGTGTTTTAGGAGGCAGTATTCTGCCATATTCAGAGGCTGCAGGATCACTCACCACTCCCTATAAGAGTAACAGAGGTCCTGGAGCATGTCCAGAGAAAAGAAATGAAGCTGGCAAGGGCATAAGTCTTATGAGAAGCAGCTGAAGGAACTGGGGTTGTTTAGCCTGGAGAAAAGGAGGCTCAGGGGAGACATTATTGCTCTTTACAGCTACCTCAAAGGAGGTTGTGGAGAGATGAGGGTCGGTCTCTTCTCCCAAGTAAGAAGAAAAAATGGCAGGTTGTGCCAGAGGAGGTTTAGGTTGGACTTTAGGAAAATTTCTTCACTGAAAGAGCCATCAAGCTCTGGCCCGGACTTCCCAGGGAGGTGGAATCACCATTCCTGGATGTGTTTAGAAGTGCAGATGTGCTTAGGGTCAGGGTTTAGTGACGTCAGTGCTGGGTTAATGGTTATCTTCAAAGACCTTAAAGGTATTTTCCAACCAAAATGATTCTGACTGCAGCTCAGGGTGAGGGTGCTGCCTCACTGGGGTTCTCCTTGCCTCCTGACTCATATCTTGCTCTCACTACTCTGCCAAGTTTTTCAATCTCACTGTGCTTCAGTTAGTTTCTTTATTTTAAGATGCAGTTTAGTACAGAGGAATTGCCTCAGACCATCCCTGAACTAAGCCCTTGTGTTTGCCACATGCAGTCATGCTCAGACTAAAGCATCATTTCCATCTCAGAAATGCTCTTTCCTGCTGCAATCATCTCCACACACATTATTCATAGGCTGATGGGGCCAAAAGCTCAGGATTGCTTCTTAAGATACTTCCTAGGAAGTGCTTCAGCTCCTGAAGGGAGCACAAAGTGAGGCTGCATTAGCACAACTTCCTGGGATGATCTTTTAGGTTGAACTGCTGAACTCCAGCTCATAGTGATTGATGTTGCCTGACAGCCACTCTGGTGCAAGAAGCCAATTAAATCCCCAAGGCAGTGCTCCTGGCTAGGGTCAGCTGTCCAGCAACCTGCCAGTCTAGTAGGGATTTGCCTTAATGTCTTCCCATCCCTCTAACCTAATGGTTGTGGAGCAAGAGGGCATGTACCAGGGGTGGCTCCAGCAGATTCAGTGCAAAGCCGAAAATGAGCCGCCGGGGCAGACGGCCAGCCTGGTTGGGTAATGAACTTCTAAAGGAACTAAGGGAAAAAAAGAGGGTGTATTATCTTTGGAAAAAAGGGGAGGCAACCCATGGAATGTTTAGGGATGTTGCTAGGTCTTGTAGGAAGAAAATTAGGGAGGCAAAAGCACATTTGGAGCTCAGACTAGCCTCTGCTGTGAAGGACAACAAAAAGTCCTTCTATAAATATATTAATAGCAAGAGGAAGGGCAAGGAGAAGCTCCACTCCTTGGTGGGCATGGAGGGGAATATTGTAACAAAGGATGAGGAAAAGGCAGAGGTGCTTAACACCTTCTTTACCTCAATTTTTACTAGCAGGACAGAACGGCTTCCAGACAGCTGGCCTGCAGAGCTGGCAGAAGGAGCCAGGGAGCAGCATAGTTTTCCCCTGTTCCAGGATGGGAGAGTTAGAGATCTTCTCAGCCGCTTGGACCCCCACAAGTCCATGGGACCGGATGGGATCCATCCTAGGGTGCTGAGGGAGCTGGCGGATGAGCTGTCCAGGCCGCTCTCCATCATTTTTCAGCAGTCCTGGCTCACTGGAGAGGTCCCAGAAGACTGGAAGCTGGCCAACGTGGTGCCCATCCATAAGAAGGGCCAGTTGGAAGAGCCGGGGAATTATAGGCCTGTCAGCCTGACCTCAGTGCCAGGCAAGATTATGGAACGGGTCATCTCGAGTGCGATCACACAGCACTTACAGGATGGCCAGGGGCTCAGGCCTAGCCAGCATGGATTTAGGAGGGGCAGGTCCTGCCTCACCAACCTGATCTCCTTCTATGATCAGGTGACCCGCCTGGTGGACGTGGGGAGGCCTGTGGATGTGGTCTACCTGGACCTCAGCAAGGACTTTGAAACAGTCCCCCACAGCAAACTCCTGGCCAAGCTGGCAGCCCGTGGCTTGGACAGGAGCACACTGCGTTGGGTTAGGAACTGGCTGGAGGGCCGAGCCCAGAGAGTGGTGGTGAATGGCACCACATCCAGCTGGCGGCCTGTCACTAGTGGTGTGCCCCAGGGATCAGTGCTGGGCCCCATGCTTTTCAACATCTTTATTGATGATCTGGATGAGGGCATTGAGTCCATCATCAGTAAATTTGCAGATGACACCAAGCTGGGGGCAGCAGTTGATTTGCTGGAGGGCAGAGAGGCTTTGCAGAGAGACCTCGACAGGCTGGACAGATGGGCAGAGTCCAATGGCATGAGATTTAACACATCCAAGTGCCGGGTTCTGCACATTGGCCACAACAACCCCAGGCAGCGCTACAGGCTGGGGTCAGAGTGGCTGGAGAGCGGCCAGGCTGAGAGGGACCTGGGGGTGCTGGTTGATGGGAAGCTGAACATGAGCCAGCAGTGTGCCCAGGCAGCCAAGAGGGCCAACCGCATCCTGGCCTGCATTAGGAATAGTATGGCCAGCAGGAGCAGGGAGGTCATTGTGCCCCTGTACTCTGCTTTGGTTAGGCCGCACCTTGAGTACTGTGTCCAGTTCTGGGCCCCTCAGTTTAAGAAGGACATCGAGACACTTGAACGTGTCCAGAGAAGGGCAACAAGGCTGGTGAGAGGCCTTGAGCACAAGCCCTATGAGGAGAGGCTGAGGGAGCTGGGGCTGTTTAGCCTGGAGAAGAGGAGGCTCAGGGGCGACCTCATTGCTCTCTACAACTACCTGAAGGGTGGTTGTAGCCAGGAAGGGGTTGGCCTCTTCTCCCTAGCAACCAGCACCAGAACAAGGGGACACAGTCTCAAGCTGCACCAGGGGAAGTTTAGGCTGGAGGTGAGGAGAAAGTTCTTCACCAAGAGAGTGATTCGTCATTGGAATGGGCTGCCCGGGAGGTGGTTGAGTCTCCGTCCCTGGAGGCGTTCAGGAGGGGACTGGATGTGGCACTTGGTGCCATGGTCTAGTTGTGAGGTTATGTTTACAGGTTGGACTCGATGATCTTCGAGGTCTCTTCCAACCTTGGTAATTCTATTCTATTCTAAGCTTATCAAACTATGTCTGACAGCAGGCAACAAAAGAAAGACATCTGACTGATAAAGAGCTTGCTTCAATGCGATTTCTTCATCCACTCCCAGATATTATTATAGTTCCTTAACTATAAAACAAACTCTACAGCCCTCCTTCCCCAGCAGGCTGAGTTCTCCTCTGTACCACAGACCAAATGCAAGCAGAATTCTATTAGAAGTAGCCACAAAACTGTCCTACTCCAGCAAACAGCATTGCCATTCAATATGTGCACCGCAGTTCTGAGAGCGGCCTTGTCTATAGAGGAACACTCATTGCTGTCAGCTGCCTGTCTTGAGCAAATGTCTAAAGGCGTGTGCTTCTGAAACAAGGCCACCACACAGCACTCACCCTTGGGAGGCGGATGAAAGAACAAACAGCATGTGACAGATGTTACTCGCGTCACCCAACACGTTGCTGGGACAGTGCTGGGATACTGTGGCAGCCAGCGTAGCCCAGGAGCGTATGAAATGGGCAGGTTTGCCGTTTTGCTTGTCATTTCCTTCCCACACTGCAGAAAAGACATTGGGACCTGAATGCCTCCCTGCAGCAAAATGTGACAAGATCAGGTACATCCCTGGCCAAGCAATGACAATGGTCCCCCAAAGTGAAATCTTATCTTCATCTACCGCACTCACTCAGCACGCATGACACCAAATGTTCAGCTAGGTAATTAGGACCCAATCTTTCACTTCACAGGAAAAACAATCCTCCTTCCCTGCCAAGCTAACAAGCTCCTTCAGCCAAGCATGCCTGAACTCTTAATTATGGCTTCAAAGAGCTCAGGGCACAGGTCTAGATACCCCTCTTCAGACTGTGAAGTGATGGCATACCTTTTTTCACCATTAAGTGTCTACATTTACAAACAAATCCAGTGTAGAGCTTTGGAGCCTGCTGCTTTAAGCCTTCCCTGTAGTCAAACAGAAGAATCAGAGATTATTAGCACCTCGGTTTAACAAAGCTGGACTGCAAATCAGCTGACAACGTAGTTGCCAGCAGACTCATCATACTTAAGAGTGGAAGAAAGATAAATAGAGAATTGTAGCTTAAGATAAACTGGTGCTTCCTGTGATGCTCTACTGGAAAGAAAAAGAGACCTGAAACCTCTGGTTTTATCACAACCAAAAAATAAATGCAGCTTGCAAAAACAGTGCTTTTAACCCCAGATTTGGCAACAGCTGTGTATCTGTAGAAGCAGGACTTTTAAGTAACTATTCTGCCATCCTTCCAGACAGGTTCCTCCACAGGGCATGACACAGCACACCCTCGCCCAGGCCTGTCCAGGTGCATCAAAACCTGCTTTAGCAGGGAAGCTGGACTAGATGACCCTAACAAGTCACTTCCAAGCCCTACCATCCTGTGATTCTGTGGGACTGTGTGATCCACTCACTGATTTCTATCCCTACTCAGGGGATATCCCCTACCCCATGGCTGGACACAGCACCCCAGGTGAGGTCTTACCAGTGCAGAGTGACAGAATCATCTCTCTCTACCTGCTAGCCATGCTTCTTTTGTGCATTACTCTCTACTTCCTCTTTCAATGGCTACCATGAGGAACATGGATCCCTCAAGCCTGACATCTGTAAAACTCAGATTTCTATCCCCATTTTACTATCTCCCAATGCCCCTCTTAACATGCTCCATAGCTTAGACTCAACCCAAAAGAGTATTTGCACGTTACTGTGATCATGACGCTTCTTATACTATTTACCCCACAGAAGTTAAAAGGCAGCTCAGAGCCATCTCTGTCAGCAAGTCACATCTTCAGAGCCTGTCCCTCAGCTCTGAAGCAGTAACAGAGCCCAGCACAGCCTGGACAGCTGTTTGCTCACATACCATCACACCCAAGTGGCAAGCAGCCACCATGGCAGCCCGGATTCTTCATGAGGATCAGTTTGTGCTTGTTCTTACCTTGTTTGCTTCACACAGTTGCTATTATCTTTGTTTTTCTTCACTGAGTCCCTGCTATTTCAGCCAGTCTTTTCAGTGATTTCAGTATACTGTGTCACATGTCTGCCTTGAGCAGGAACAAGTCGTCATCACCTATGCCTACTACTTGAATTGGGAACCTGCCAATGAAGCACTGCCAGAAGCCTCTTCAGAAAGTTCTTGTGATTTCTTCTCCACTCAGATCAGTCTCAGCACAAGACAGTAATGCTCACCCAGAAAGATCCCAAATCCTGAGTCAAGGCTGTTTAACTAGTCCTGAAGGAGAACTAACCCCTTTGTTTCACCACCTGGACCACCTCCAGTATCCCCTTGCAGTACAACACTGGAGCAGATCCTTCCAGATAGGCTTCCTTTTCTTCCCTTATGCTCAGTCTTCCTTGGAAATCCAACTACATTTTTCTCTGTAAATCCCAGGAACACCAAAGGAATGTCACAACATACCTGTATGAGAAGTCACTTGGATTTCTTTGTAATCTTTTGTTATATTCTTTGCCTTTTGGAGGATACATTCAGTAGATTGGCAGTTATTTCACCAAATGCATACCACTCTAGCCAAACAGCTAAGCTTATCTAGTTGATGGTAGAGTCTCCCTTTACACAGTTCCCCACGACTGAAATAACCATGCTTTGTTACTGCATGATTTTTTGGATGGTATAGCCTTCCAGTTGCTTAGGATACACACTCCAGGAAAGGTACTCAGAAGCACTGGTAGACAGGTGTTCCCTTATAAGCAGTCCAGAGTTCATTGGATAGTCTATAATAAACCACGGCTCAAGTGATGCACATTAGTAGATACTGGTTGTGAAATTACAGGGTGGGGAGGGGGCAAGGAGTTTGAAAGGGATCTTTGGAGATCGTGTAGTGTGTGCCAAAGCAGACAAAGAAAGTTTGGTAGAGTTGCCATATTTATGTGCTCTGGCTGAAGGGAGCAGTTAAGGTCTTTCTCTTCTATAGAGAAAGACCTTAAGAATGACAGTTCATTCACATTTACAGGGCAGGGAAGAAAAAAGCCCCACCTTAAATCCTAGGAACTGAGTTAACTGACAGAGGCTACAGTGCATCCAGCTAAGCTATTGCCTGCCCATTGGGTATGATCAGTGCTAAGCACAGGGTGGCTGGGCACTTCTGAATGGAGCTTTTTCTTTTCTTGTTTTCTTTTTTTTTTTTTTTTTTTTTCCTGCAGCAACATATTAGAGTCAACTGACTACTCCCTCTCTGCAGGCTGAAGGACTGCGTCCAATGCATACCAGTGACAGAAAGCATGCAACTGTGGTGTCAGGTTTCCAATTTGTTTGTTTGGGTTTGGAATTATTTTCAGTTGTGACCTGAAACTGCAAGAACCAAACTAGCATCTGCATTTCCTGTCTAAAAGCAGATTGAAAGTATCTCACTCCCTCTATCTTGGACATAGCACTACTTAGAGCTCATCTCCTCACCTCCTTTATTACCCATTAGTGCATGTTAAAAAAAAACCTACTCAGCTTGGCTACCATTATTTACAACAACTCGGGCCCATAAAAAGGTAAAGAAGAGGATTTATGCTTGCCTGGGGACAGAGGTTAAGTGATACAGCACTGAGCCCTACTCAGAACACATTTGACACGGGGCTTAAAATATTTTTTAGTACTGAAGTACTGAGCTGTGCCAGCCTTGTCAAAATCCTCCTAAGGCAGTTGGCCCTTCGTAGACTCAGCCTCCAAGTTTAGCACAGGGACAAAATTTGACAGCAAATAATCTCAGATGCACCAGGCCTTGGAGGTACCTTTGTTTAACTTCAGTAAATCAAGAATAGAATAGAATAAACCAGACCAGGTTGGAAAAGACTTTTGAAATCAAGTCCAACCTATCATCCAACACCATCTAATCAACTAAACCATGGCACCAAGTACCCCATCCAGTCTCTTCCTAAACACCTCCAGTGATGGTGACTCCACCACCTCCCTGGGCAGCCTGTTCCAATGGCCAGTCACTCTTTCTGTGAAGAACTTCTTCTTAACATCCAACCTAAAGCTCCCCTGGTGCAGCTTGAGACTGTGTCCTTGTCCCAGACATCCTTAAAACAGAGTCTGGTCAAGTATCAGATGCATGTTTAAATTCTCAATCACCCCTGTGCTGCAAGCCGAGAGCTAGGCAGAGCCGGGGTGTGAGGTCCCCTGCCCACTTCCCTTGCTTGACAACAAGCATTCTCACCACAAAGTCAGCGTATCTGCTTTGAGATGAGAACATTCAGACCTCAGCATAGCTGGCTTCCTCCTTCAACACACAGCACTTCTGCAGCAGTTTATTTCAGGTGTTAACTAAGCTAGGTTTGCTCTTACAAGAAAACATTAGCAAAATCCCCGAAGGCCACGTTCTCACAAGAGATCATAAGATTTCACAAGCTTGTGGCCAGAAGTTTAAGTGAACCACCGATACGGACTTAAAAAAACCAAAAAAGCCCAAAATACTAATTTAAATTACATCCCAGCCAAAGAAAAAATACCCCAAATAGTCATTCAAATTACATCCCAGCATGGAAGCTGATGTAGTTTAATACTGTTTATGATGTTGAACAATGAAAGCCTCAGCCCTTCCTGTTGATTTTATGATCCTGATTTAAAACCCATTTAAAATTAATAGAATTCTAATGGACTGCTCAGCAGAATGCAAGAGGTTTGGTCAATATTTGCAACTTGTATCTAAATAAAATGCTTATAGCCAGTAATACAAACAGCTTGTTTGATCTAACTCATTGATATGGCTGTGAGCTAAGCTGTGTTGCCATTTAAAAATGATAATTAAAAAAAATCTAGTAGTTAGCAGTCACTTGGGGTGTAGTATGGCAGAGCACCTTCCCTTTTTGGGTTTGTACTGCTCAGATGATCTTTGAGGTCTCTTCCAATCTTATTGATTCTATGATTCTATATGGCCATGTATCACAGGGTTGTTCAGAGCCTACTGAACCCATACCTGTGAGATGGTCCTGCTTCAAACCTCTGGTCCAGTACCTGGTCCAACTCAGAAGTACAGTAACAACATGCAGTATAAGATGACTAAACCCACTTCTCCTGATACATCCTATATGTCAGCTCATCAATTCTTTGTTGGTTTTGTTGCCTTTTGTGTTGTTGTTGTTCTTTTTACAAGTCACTTTACTAGATATATCGCTTCAAGGTAAGCTTAAAGCTTACCTTAGGATCGAGGTGAGGAGAAAGTTCTTCACAGAGAGAGTTGTTAGCCATAGGAATGGGTTGCCCAGGGTGGTGGTGGAGTCACCATACCTGGAGGTGTTCAAGAGGGGATTGGACATGGCACTTGCTGCCATGGTCTAATAGTATGAGGTCTTGGGTGACAAGTTGGACTTGATCTTTGAGGTCTTTTCCAACCTTGTCGATTCTATGATTCTACAGATAATGCTTTTGTGTTTAAATATCCATTTTGAGCTCATCTTACTCACCTCTGGGCAAAGACCAAAAACCTACCCGAGATGCATTAACCTCGCATTTTGAACTCCTTTAGATTACTGTTTTTCCACAGGCATGTCACCAATGAGTTAAAGACTTTCGTTTCCTGGCAGCCTGAAAAGAAGTCCTACTCAGTTGAATTAGATTCTCAGTGCTTCTGAAGAAAGTTTAAACTAATTATTTTTGAAGTCACAGGGAACCATACAACAAAACTGCAATATTTTAGTGTCAAATTCACACACATCCTGCTTCAAAACCAATTCACCTCCCGGGAGCACATCCCTGTGAATGTCACAAGACCCAGTTTCCAAATTCACTCAATCAGCAGCTTCTGTTCTGAGCTCATAAAACACAAATGGTTTGGGGGCAAAACAGACACTCAAGCTCCCTTTCAGTATTTCTGCGATTTCTGAGTAACACTTGCAGACTCATCAGCTGCGTACAATATAAATTGCAAATGACTGGAGGAGAGAGCTAGAGGGAGAGCAATATAAAGCCTACCTATTTCAAAGCTGGACAGCTTGCATTCACATTGAAGGCCTGTAAAAACTGCTTGATTCAGCTGCATATGGCCTATTTGGCATACTTCATGTTAATGTTTGGGACCAGCAAGGAGATGAGATCACAGCCAATAGAGATACCTTTATCTCAAACATGAAGGGGGCTCTTCAGATACTCAAACCAACATTAACTCTCTGCATTTCATATCAAACAGAAGTAGCAATTGCAGTTCTAGGAGCAAAGGCAAGCTGATCTCTCCAAGCTGAATCTCCCACAGGATGAGCTGATGCAAAAATATTCCTGCCAAAGGATGTCTGGGCCAAATCAATCCTCTCTGCACTTCCTGGGAAAATGACCATGCAGTAAAGAATTTCATAGCACAAAGCACCGTGAAAGTCAGGCTTTGAAGCACAGGCTCCTTGCTGCACAGATGCGTCTAGACAAAGCCATTGTGAGCATCATTGAGCACACACCGGGCTATAAAAAGACGCACAGAGATACAGATCTGACTCTGAAAGGTGTCCTTCACCCTGCAGGTAGATTATTGTATGCAGACATGGAGGAGTTATTCCAACCCACAGCAAAACAATTGTGGAGGCAACTAGGGAGGACTTGTAGAAGCACTATGTCCAGCGCAAATACAGCAGGTAAGGACAGATCTGGGACACCCATCAGAACCAAGCTATCCAGTTTCTCTGCCTGCTGGTAAAAGTTTACTATGAAGCAATTACATAGTTTCCAAGGATTAATTTAAGACATAGACCACCGCCTTCACAGAAGGATATGGAAGGAACTTTTAGACACAAAGAATACAACCAAGCCAGACAGGCAGCCTTGGAACTGCTCACTTACCATATAGAAGGCTTCTAAGAGTAATTTCACAAGGTAATTGTACATCTGTGCGCTAGTACACTATCAGAAACTGTAAGAACCATGAACTGCAACATGCAATTCAAAGAACTACAGGTACAAAAGAATCAGCTTAATAGGCTCCCTCCAGCATTAACAAATATTGGCAAACTATGTACAGAAATAACCTGTGAAAGTGAGTTGAGAAAGCTTGATACTTGTATTGGAGACAGGGAGTTGAATCATCATGAACACCAGGATGCAAGGATCATGAGCTGCCAACAGCCTCTTTCTTGCTCCTCTAATCTTTTATTTCCATGGCAGAAGATTGAGATCATACTGTAAAGAGTAGGAGTAAGACTGCTTGCAAGGAGTGCCACAGGTTGGAGTCTTGTTTTAGGATAGCTGACCAGAGCAATTAAGTCCCTGCAATTACACTCACCTCTGAAGGCATTACTTCTTACAGCTGAGCATTTACTACAGCAAGTATGTTGTAGGAGGGATGCTATTTAAATAGTCTTCAGTTTCTGAAGGGAACAGACAAATGATTATTGAAGAATGCTATCTACTCCCTCTTCCCACCAGTTTAATCTTTGTGTGAAAACTCTTTTTCATCAGCTTGAGCCCACCACTAAGCCCTCTTGACACTGCAGCTGAATGAATTCTCATGTTAAATAGCTACTATTTTCTGCCACTCCTACACAAACTGACATAATTGCAGCACAAAAAGCAGTCCTTAGAGAATCCACAACTCTCCTACCACTGGCAGAACATCCAGTCCACAAAGATATATAGAGATAACTATAGAAAAGACAAATATTTCTCAGATTTAAGTACACAGAGCCACAGCTGGAAGGTGTTTGTGCAAGCTCCAAGTGCTCTTCACCTTAAAGATGATGTTTTAAAGACACTTATGGTAACCAGCTGTAACTAACTGTGGCCAGTACAGACACTGGCAAGCATAAATAAGCCTTCTTAGCAGCATTTCAAACTACTGACTTTGCATCAGTGATATAAAGGAGGAATAAAATATTGGATGTGGAGATTAGTGGTTTATTAAAGTCTTAGGGGAGAGCTTCATGTTTTCTGTTAGTGAGAGGAAAAAATGATAACACAAGAAAAAAGGGAAAACCTGTTTCCCCATAGCTCCTGAAAGGGGGGGGGGGGGGAAATAGGGGAACATGGTTTCTTACTGTGCTGCTCTTTTTAATTGGCAGTAAACTAATCTTCCCCAAGTCTGTTTTGTCCATGACTAAGTGGTGAGTGACCTCCCTGTCCTTATCTCGGCCCACAAGGTTCTTCGTCTTTCTCTCTTCCCTGTCCTGCTGAGGAAGGACAGTGAAAGTGCAGCTTGGTGGGTACCTGCTGGCCAGCACAAGGTTAATCCACCCTCATGTTTTAGCCAGGAAAGGAGGAAGTATATGTTTTGCTTGATGAACAGCTCAGAACAAAGCTGTTCTCCTCAGGGAAAAAGACTTGCTAAAAGACCTGAAGAGTAAGATGTACAAGAAGCTACTGCCAGTCTGGGGTTTATTTATGGATTCTGCCTAAGAAAGAAGTAGCGATATTGGAGACCGAACTGAGCACAAAAGGTAGCTGACATATTGGATTATCAGTGACAGGGGCACAGCTCCTACACCTGTAAAGGATTACCTGCTTATGTCCTCAAAGGGGGCACACTGCACAAGGGAACCGTTGGGCTAAATGCAAAAAAGCAGCTACTTCCCCAGCCTTGGGAAACACTGGGGCAGAATCCCAGAGACCAGGAAACACAAGTCTCAAGGAAAGAATAAAAGCCAACAAACAAAACCTACCACCACCAAGTATTTAAAAGAAAGTGGGAAGTTCCTTATTACAACTGGGGACAACATCGGAGTACAGAGAAGATGAAAAACACTGAGTAGGTGGCCTGCCAAGGGTAAGAGGCAGGAAAATTGTGACCATACTGGCAAGGATCCCTTGCTGCATTCTATCCTGCTTCAAACAGCTGTGTGCAGTCTCCAGGACAATGAGCATGGGACTTGCATGTCATTAGCTGGCTGGTGCCTGAGCTGTGAATTAAAAAAAATCCTACTAATGAAGAGTTACGACTACATGAAGGCTCATAATGAATGATATTAGTTGCATATTTGCAGAAAAGCAAACGATGCAGCTGCCTGGCCATGTTTCAGCAAAGCCACTGCCCTCCCTGTGCAGCCTGTCAAAGCAATTGCATGTGTCTGTGATAAGCTCTTTGTCCTCTTCACAGCCAGTTTCACTCTTTGTGTATAGTGGTGAACCAAAGCCCACAGACAAATTTAACTCAGGATAAAAATGTGTTTGCCTGCATGGTTTAGTCATACTTAATTTGATCGTGTTTGGTTCCACTGAAAACACAAGGACTTGAGTTTTGTCCAATACCTTCAGTTTTTACTAAATTTGGGAATATATGGCAAGAGTAACATTTATGCCTTAGCACAAGCCCAAAATTGGAGATTTATTTTTCCTGGTGCAAGATGTGCCCTAGAAATGCAGGATGAGTATCATTCCAGGTACTAAGCTGCTCAGAAAGCCTTTCCCAGGAAACTTACAATCAGCCATCATACAGATTTGCTGCAAAAGGTCTCACAAAGTGGATGCCTATTCTCTTTGCAACATATTTCATCAGCCATGGATCTCTCTGGGACTGTAATTTCCTTTGCCACCAACAGGACAGCAAGGGCAAGCACTGCTGTTTCAACAGCTAGAAGTTAGACACCAACTACAGTTTTCAGTTGTCACTACAATGCAGTGGCCCAACACTTGTAAAAGCAGCTTAAAAAGAAATGCAAATCCTGAGATAAACTAAAGGTTCTTTCTTTCCTGTTTTCTGTTAAACCTGTCCTTTTACTTTCCACTGAATAAGACTGCCTCATAACCAGTTCTCTGAAGAACCTTGCTGGTCCCATTGCCACTGCTGGATTGCTGTATGGGACCATATTAAACATATAAGCAAAGAGGAGATGACTGTATGTATCTGCACAAGCTGAAATAAGGATGACATCTGTTTCCACAGTTGCACCAAGCTGCATCGTGCAAAAGAGAGATGCTGAAAAGTGTATACAGGAAAGCAGGTGATGCCATCACCAGAAAAACAGGGCAGATGTACAAAACATTCACAGCAGGGGAGTCATATAGTAAGTTATAAGTAAACAACCTGGAGCTAGATAATCCCACCACAAACACCCTCTTTAAATCTTGAATCAATGTTAGAGTTAGGAATGCACAATTCATGCTTCCAGATTTCCATCTGCAAGCAAGTGGATGCTAGACATTCACCCTTCACTAGCTTTTAATCCATATCATCTCTGTAGGCAAGTTTCCAGTGCTATAAACCCATGTGTGGTTTTTACAGTAAAAGATGGAAGACCTTTCCTGCTGCCCCTCTGGGGTCATGACCTATTTATGAAAGTAATTCGTACAAAGGTAATCTCCAGATGTACTTTGTCCTTTTAGGGTAAATTTAATTGTCAGGAGTGCCCTAGTAAAGCTAACACGTAAGCAGACAGAAGGAAAGGATTACATAACGAGTCACTACTCCTGTGTGCATAGGTGAGGCACTAACACTTAATTGAATCCATTTCATTTCAGCAATGAGATTACTAACCAGTCTTTTTCTTAACCAACAGACACTAAAAGCACCTCAAATCAGACAATACCAAAATGCACTGACTTGCATCTCTGTTTATTAGTATGCCTGATTTCTGTGCTAGCAGATTTTGTGTTTTGCAAGCATGATGAGGATCATTAGATACCTCACCACAATCAGCCACTGTAATTTCCAGTATATTGACTGGATGATGAAGTAGCATTATTACAGGAGACCTTAAACACAGGAAAATTAAAGCACTGAATAGCTGTGAAAGACCTCTGTCATTAAAGGGATTAGAAATCCTGTATGAAGAACATCTATAACACTCAAAATATGCTTACGTTCCATAAATCACTGCACCACAATAATACATGCACATTATACCCCTAACAGTGTAATTACATGGCAATTACCATACACCAGTAATTAAGGGAAAACTGAGTGTGCCATTCAACACAGCATCTTTGAAAAGGACTAAGTACACATGGAAAATATAATGAAGCAACAGAAGGTGAGTTGTTTCCTGATGATAATTACATTACTGCCTTTGTTTTCAAGTAGGTCACTTCTAAAACATCAGAGTAATTCGGGGGAACTGAACTCATTCAGGATTTTGATGTATGTCCCTCTGAATCCTACCACACAGTGTGTGTAGCGGTGGGGCCCAGGTGGTCATGGATTTGCCTACCAATCTCATTTGTTAAAAGCTTTAATGGCAAGGAGTAGGTTCTGCCCCTTGGCAGACTTTTGGGCAGCTGCCCAATTTCTTTAATACACTAACACAGGCTTCAACCAAAAGTAGGACTCATTCCACATTTCTGAAGAAAGCATTCCACTTGGTAGAGCTCAGCAGCAAATGCATTTTTTTGACTGAAGCAAAAGCTTTCCAAGGTGAGCTGTAGCTAGTTAAGTTTCTATGTATCTTTGCACAGCTCTGCCAAATCAAATGGCTTGAAAAATAAACCACAGACAAGGTGAACAGCTACCAATAACACATCTAACCACAGCAGTTAAGGGAGAGGGGAAGGCATGGGCAAGGGTGGTCAGTGCTCACTGAAACTCAGTACCCCTGGAACTAAAGAGAGCATTTACACACACAGCTCTAACTTAAAGAATCTGTGAGCTGGGGATGCAAATCCAGCCTGGAAACCACAGCTGAGCTCTTTCATTTTGGCAAAGGCACTAAAGGATTTAAGAACTTCATTTAGGACAACTCATTTAAATGCTTCGAACTCCAAGTACCAACCTAGAGGTGCGGGAATGCAGTAATGAACCTAATTTCTCAGGTCACTTCAGTTACAGAAGCATTTTAACCTCTTGGAGAAGCTGCAGCAACTCAGTGAACTTCAAAGCTGAGCTTACAGCCATATGCTGTTAAGGCTAGAAAGGGCTGTCTATTTTTAAGTGTTCCTGGAAAAAAGCCTTCCACAGGCTGAAGCAGTAAGCCATCAAATGCTAGTTGTTCTCATCACTACTATCACCTCAGAGGTGACAGATGGCACAAAACTTTATTGCATCCTAAACTTTGTGTCCATTCACACACATCACTGATTTTTGTTAAAAAATAATCTCAACAGCTGCAAAAACCCCTGCCTTTCTCAGAAACACCTTTTTAGCTTCTCACCATCTGCCTTTTGAGACCTTCTGGGCAAGTATACGCAAGTCCCTGTCTCAGCTGCAACTCACTGGGTTGCATAAGATAGCAAATCCTAAATCAGAAAACTTACCTCCTTGCTACTGATACCTCCAGAAGAGGCAATATTTCACTCTGTCCTATTCAACATTGTCAGGACCACTGCAAAGACACGGTTTGGATGTCTGCATCCTTGGCCTTGATCCACCTACCATAAAGCCTCATCTATCACAATTATCTTCAGTGATGCTTGCTTGTGTCCATTATCACCTGCATTCTCACCCAGCCTACTCTTGTTTGCTTTTGATAGCAAGAAAGAAATACAGTGCCACAAGAGACTCATTTGACCACTGACTCCTGAGGCCTCAATCAGGCAAGCTGATTTATGCCCTATTTTTCATTTGCCACCTCTTTGCTATCAAGGATACAGTATTGCCTTAAAAATCAAGTACTATTATCTATTTCAGGCCTTTGCAACTCAAAGAATCACTTTGAATTCTCATCCAGCCTCCAAGAGTTTCAATATGCCAGTTAGGCCAAAGAGACATTTGTTGCATGCTAAATAAGCAGAAAAATGGGTGAAAGAGGAGGTCACAGTCCAGATTTTAACACAGAACATGTCATACACAGCCTTTTCTGACAAAAAGCCCAGATAAAACCAAAAATCTGATTATGTAGATTATTCTCTCACGTCACACTTTGATACTCTTATGCATTTTAAGGCTTCTGATGTGCCTTTCAGAGAGCAGGGCTTTCAGGAGTCCCTCAACAGAGAGCTAGGAAGGGAAAAAAAGTGGATTTATTCTATCATTCGGAAAGCCACCACAACCACAGCAGGAAGCTGGGGGAGCCTGGCATTCTGCCAGAAGACAAAGCAGAAAGCAAGCTGCTCTGCTTTTAAGCCAGCCACATTGAAATTAAGGCTACAATTTCAGTATGTTGAAAGCTGCTCTTATAGCTGAGTTGCTACACTCTTAGAGACCTACTACACAGCCTCCAAGAGGCAAGGACAGAGTAGTATGTGTGGGCTCATTGTGTCTGCCACCCACCCAGAGAGAGAAATCACAATAAACAGCAAGTTTTTCTGAGAACAGAGTTGATTGTCAAAAAGAGAAAAATATACTGCTGCAACTACACTGAGGAATAGCATCATCTCGTTTTGACCATGCAAAGCCCTATAGACACACTTCTCACTGTTCTCCAGCTAGCAGCTTCATATTCCTGGAGTCAAGCACCCTGGAGCAGCTTAAAGCCTTCTCACGTATTACCAGCTGGTCACTACCAGATTGGGGGACAGCTGAAAAGCCAGGTCTCTTCTTCCAAAATGGGACACTCAGCAAATTAACAAACATGGCACAGTACCTTTGGAGTTCAAAATACCATCCTTGTCTTTTTTCCAGTCCTCAGTAAAAAGGAGCAAAACAGGAACAGACACTGGGTTTAGCCCTTTCCTATTAGCAGTACTTGGCTGGCAAAGCAAAATAATTCAGAAGCATACTAAATTCTCAAAATCTTTAGGAGAAAGTTTTGTTTTCTTTTTCTAGTGAGTCACTGGCCTGTCACTGCTGCCAAAGGAAAGAAAGGGTAAGCAAAGTGCTATGGTTACCCAGGACTACCAAAACAGTTGTAGGTTTGGTAACCGAGGGTAGATATGGCTGGAGGGATATAGAAGGACTGCACTCATAGCTGCTTTGCAGCACAGCAAGAAAACAGCCCTGTCTCACTGACCACCCTCTCAGAATAACCACTCAGCCTCAACCCTATTGCCAGCCTCACAGATCTCAGATAAAAGCAATGTCTTTGTGGCAAGATGCTGGCTGGGGCACAAGGACCCCACATCAAGTAGCTACTTCAGCCACTGTGGAAAAGCTGAGGAAGCTACTTCAGTGCTCCACCTTCTTCTAGTTCAAAGGTGGGGAATACTCCCTTGCTGAAAGGCGAAGAGCTGTTAGCAATTTCAGGGAACTCTAGCAGCAGCCCGTCTAACAAAAATGGGACTGCAAACTAGCTATTACATTACCCTAGTAGGTATAAACAAGGTTTCCCCCGGTCTTGTTTACTTTTGTAAATACTTTCAACTCTCTCCAAGCCTTCAAAGCCACAGTCAAGTCACTTGCAGCAGATCAAAGTGACCTTCTGAGACTGAATACTTCTACTCAGTAAATTTAAGATTCTGATTTATTTACCTCAAGCTGCCTAAAATATGTGGAGTTGAACTTGAATGTGTTAGACTTGGCTCAAAGCCATTCTCTCCTCTATTGAAGCCAGGAGTGCTATAGAAAGTAAATGTCATCCTATTGTCTCTAGGTTTCTTCTAATCTCTTTTAACAAAAAATAAAACAAAACACACCAAACCAACCCAAGGAAAATAAATTGCATTTGCCATTTGCTTTCATACTCTGAAATATTGCACTAAGTCTTAAAAGAAGTATTGCCATTGAAAGCTTAGAGCACAGTTGTCCAACAAAAATAAGAATACAGTAAAACAGGAGCACCATGCCTATAATATTCTCACATGCATGGTTATTTTTCTTTGCTTCCAGTATTGCACCAAAAAATATTTCAGGATGTCTTCCCATTTCACAGTCCCTTGTTGACTGAAGGCTCACATTTTAAGTGGAATTCAGCACTGATTTCACTCACTTCCTCCTTGTCCCCCTTACCTTTTTCTTTTGATTGTTATTCCAGAAAGAAAAAGGAGTGTAATCCCTGCCTTTTCACTGAGTGTGCTCGTTCTTTAAACTCCTTGGTCCTCCCCTCTATTCAGACCTTGCTCCGCAGAGCTCACCCATACAGAGATTCAAGCATCAGTCTCTTTGCTTCTGCTTTCTCATCTTCCCACGCTGCGGGCTGCTATTGCATTTAGCCGGCTAACTCCACCTCTCCTCTTCTCACTCTCCTCTTTAGATTAACTTCAAGGCCAACTTCCCTTCCTTGCTGCTGGGCTGACACAGCTGGTAGTGTAGAAAAGCAGGGGGAGGGTAGCGAAGCAGGGAGCTTTTATTCAGCAATGCTTCCTTAACCAAGCAGCTGCTTTGAAGCCCCAAGGTCCAATTTCAACTGCTGAAGTTGTCAGTAATAAAAACCAGCTAAATATAACACTACTTTGAAATGGCAGTTTTAACATAGGGGACTCTACCATTAAAGCTCTTCATCTGAAGCATGATGAGAATCTGTAAATACATAAACCACGCCAGCATCCCTGTAACAGCTAATAAGCACTTGCTAGGACACATATTAGCAAGAGGAATTCAAACTGCAGTCCTCAGCACACAAGGTCTCACCCCGCATTTCCCTGTTGAACTCAAAGCCATGTGCAAGGTGCTCCTGCTCAGACCTGCCACTCCTCACGCAACTGCTTGCTTGCAGATGGTTGGTACACAGGGCTGCAGCAGGGAGAGAGGCACGTCATACAGCACCAACAGCTTTGCTCACAGCAGCCTGCTGGATGTTCTGCAGTGCACATACACCCTCTTGAAGACTAGTATGGAGTGATTGCAGTTCTGGTCCTCTGAGTGTGATTTACCTTGCATTCATAGCAACCTCTATTGATATTATTGGATTTACAGTTTATAATCTCAGCACAAATGCTCTGGTAACAGAAGCAGTGCTGCAGTCACATCACTCTCTGGTATTCTTCCAGTAGCGTTGCAGACAACTGAATGTTTTATTTTGCCTTTCCTCTGTGCTTTCTTGTGCCATTTAGTAGCCAACAAAGGAAAATAAAAGCAACAAACAAAAATCACTTGTCAGTGTATGAAGGTTTTCATCAGAAGACACTTTTTTTCACAGGGCAGTACAACACTCATCGCTGGGCAGTGATATTCCAACACAGCAGCCAAACAGAAATTAAGACTTTGAGGAAGGTCAATTTACATTAATGCTCCAGAGACCACAGATTAAATTGATGGGAGAAGGGAGCAGGAATGAAGAGCCTTAGCAAGCAAAGCTTCCATTCTGCACAGTGAAAAATGTTGCTGAACATCCATTGATCTTGATTGTTTGGATGTGCAACACTTCCTTATAGGAATGCTCAACAGGCACTTCTATGAGAGCTGTTGACAGTAAACAGTGTGAGCAGCAGAAGCAGAAAATCATGCCAGTGCTAATATCATTGCAATGAGCACTTACAGTTCACTGAAAGATACTACACTTAAAAGCAGAAACCTCAAAACAACCTCACCTAGCATGATTTTTACACCCATAGCTTGGGGACCATGAGGATAAAACATGGAAGGCTGTCTGTTTTGCAATGCTGGATACTAAGAAGGAGCATCAGCTTGTCCTCAAGCGGTTAGCACAACCACTCTGCTCAGCAACCATACCTGAAGCTGACTTTTACCAGCAAATGAAGACGTTTGCTGATCACCCTTGCTGCTGTATCGTTCCGTCATATGGCCACATTCATGGTTAAATGTATGCTTAACACAAGCAGAAGGTACTGATATTTGGCCTCTTCAGAAACATTTTCAAGAGTGTGGCCTCCCAGGAACACAGGATTACCTGAAAGGTTGAGCTACTGAAGATACAGCTAGTAAGAACAACTTCTACAGCAGTACAGTTTTGTGAATGCTATCACAGACAGTTTTGATGTGTTAAAAGAAAGAGCTACTCACATCCCTCAAGATTTGTTAAAACCTGGTCTGTTTTTTTCCAGCTTCATGAGCTCTTGGGTGCTGTCCAGTGAAGTTTAACATAGGTCCAAGTTGTGGTAAAGTGTCAGGTAAAGTCTTTTCTTGAAGACCTCTCTGCTAGTCTCAAACTGCATATATCTGCATTGCAAAGAAAGGTTGACTAGCAGGTCTTAGGCATCCACTCCAAATCACTAGTGAACCAACAGAGTAAAAGATAGAAATAGCAAGTTGAAAAGTAGCACTCTGAGTTCACAGTTTTGGACAAATAGTATTTATTGAGCCATAACAAGTTCTCAGCTGTTTCAGAACTTAAATTTCCTTGTGGCCATTTATTCATCAAGCACTTCCCTACACATCCCTGCTATTTACACATCAGGGTTTGGTGATTTTTGTTTTGCTGGGGTTTGTTTGCCTGCTATTTGTTTTTGTTGAGAGGGATATGGTAGTGTTTGTTGGAGTTTTTGTTGTTGTGTCCCCCCTCCCAATTTAACTGCTGGGAAATGTTTAAACAGCTACTTCTCATAACTCACTATGGCTTAGTTTTCAAGACGGTTACTGCTAGTCTAATTCATTACCTTTTTTCCTTCATCACGTTTACAATCCCTTCAGCCATGAGGCTTTTTATGTAGTCTCAGACTCTGCTTTTAAACAATCTCTGCCTCATGAAGACAACTTGAGCAATGTCAAGATTTTACATCCCTTTGGCTTTATTAGATCCACCATCTCTTAAGCCAGGATGATGCACTTTCTGCCCACTCAGCCCTGGTGAGACCACACAGAGTACTGTGGGAGGTTTGGGCCCCCCTTTACAAGTAAAAGAATCTACTTGAGCAAATCCAACACAGGGTCATAAAGATCACTGGAGTATCTTTTTTTATGAAAGGCTGCAAAAGCTGGGACTGCTCAGCCTAGAGAAGAAAAGGTTCAAGGATGATCATATCAATGTGTCCAAGTACCTCACAGGAGAGAATGAAGAAGGTTGGCTACTATGCACTGATGGGACAAGAGGCAATAGGCACAATGTGAAACGCATTAAACTCCATCTGAACACAAGATGACCCTTGACTGTGAGAGCAGTCCCCATCTGTGAAGATAATGAAACCCCAACAGCTCTGGACAAACTGCTCTCCATGGCCCTGTTTCACCAGGAGGTTTGGTCTAGATAATCCCTTTCAACCTAAACAACACTATAATCCAGAGTGAGGATGCTGGTGATATTAGGCAAAATGCATTAGTGATACTGCTCCAGCAGACAGCACAATGACTCCAAGCTAGGACAAGGGCTTGATTCTAGTTCATGCAAGAAACACTTCTGCAACCAACACCTTCATTCACTGACCAGGGAACAGCTGGCAAATCTCAGCCAAACCCTCAACCAGTCTGCTCTGACTGGAAGTGCCTGCAAGATTGAGTTTATCTTCTCCTCCTCACCAGACAGGAATGTTGATTATATGCAGCTTTTGATGTGCATTTCTCAGAGCTCAAATGGATGCCTCCCTGAAGAGCTGGGGGAAACAGATAAGACAGCTTGCATTGAACAGCATCTGGTTCAGCTTTGGACACTTGTGTGCAGGCAAAAGCAGAAATGTTGCACACTGGCTCCACTGGTGAAAAATTTTTATGAAATGGCTGAGGTGCAGAAAAGATGCTGGGCACTAACATATCCTTGTTGGAGGAATGAAGAATTGATGGATCTGAAAGGCAGATCCTCTTTCACTATTTGCTTCCAAATGCTACTTGTGGCTGGTTCACAGTTCTTCAGTTAAGCGATAATGGATATATGGCAGATGTCACAGCAGGAAAACTCACCATCTGGCTTGATTGCAATTTCCTGAAGTGCCTAATGCAGGGAACACCATCTGATAGTTCCAGAGGTTTTGGATTTATTTCAGGAATGTTTGCTTGCAAGCCCTGACCAGTAGTCTTCATGGTAGACAGGCATTCTCACACAAGTCACTGCATACCTTGAGTCAGTAGAACTCACTAAACTCCTTTTTTAAAGCTGAACAGTGACAGCACAACAAATAACTTTTTATTGGGAGTAGAAATTAAAGGCATTCATCATGTTGTCAACAAAATACAGTCAATTGACTGGCAGTTGAGCAGGGAAAAAAATAAATCTAATTTAGTTTTAAACCACACTTCAAAGTTCCCTAGGAAAAGTTTAAGAACACAAAAATTGGATTAATATTACATCAGAAAATCCCAAGATGAACAAAAGTTTAATGATGGAGAAATAATCATATTCATTATACAGAAAAAAGTGATCTTCTTTCCTACTGCCAGATGCTTCCCCTCATAGTGTGTGACCAAGCCAAACATCTGACACCACCAACACACATAATCAGAGATTATTCCTCTTCACAACATATATACGCAACACAAATTAAACTTATTAATTGCAGCCAGAAACTAACACTGATGTAGTCAGGGCCATCACATGAAGTAACAGAACAGAGGAACCTGCAGAGAGGCAGTTATGCAATCTGACAAGCACAAAGCATGCAAAATGCAGTGTTTAAGTACCCGAACTGACTCACTCCAAGCTTACATAGTGCAATGGGATGGAGTGTGCTTGGACTGACCACAGCTGCTCCTATCTGGGTACAAATCTACAGGCTGCACTTTGCTGCCACTGCCAAGAGGCAGCTCTTCCCATGCTGAAGTGCTGCACACATCTGGCCTTCATACTCCAGGACTCTTCCATAGCACATCCCCAGGCTGCTCATGCCAGCGCTAGCAGATATTCAGATTACAACTGCACAGACCCACACAACCCTTCACAGCTGATGGCCTGGGAAACTGTCAGACAGTTTTACAGCCCATGTGGACTATCTTTAAGGTCCCTTCCAACACAAACCATTCTACGATTCTATGATTCCTTCCCATTAGGGCTAAACTCCCATCTGCTTTGAAGCAGCCTTTTCTCCCAGAGCTGGTGCTGGAGCCAGCTCTCTTTCACCTCCTCCTTCATTCAAGGCAAGCACTGCTCTCATTCCATTATGCACAGCACAAGCACCTCCTTCTGCTAGACAGCATCTGCAGAAGCAAGCCATGTGAAAGGGGTAAAAGTTATCTGCTACAATCCCATTCACCAATCAAGGGACCACAGGCATAGACATCTTTGGGCCTGAAGCTCTTGAAGAGGTTCTGGTACAAAAACACCTCCCTTTTCAGGCAAGGGGGTAATGAGTGGTCTCAGAGCAACGTGACTAGACAAGGCGCAACAGACAAACTGGAATGTAAGAAGTTACACCTGAACTTGTGGAAAAACTTCTTCACTTGGAGGGTGACAGAGCACTGGAACAGACTGCCCAGAAAGGTTATGAAGTCTCCTTATCTGGAAAGATTCAAAACCCATCTGGACACAATCCTTTGCAAACTGCTGTAGGTCAATGTACTTTAGCAGGGGGTTGCACTAAATCTCCAAAGGTCCCTTCCAACCCCTAATATTCTGTGTTTCTGTGAACAGCAGCCAGAGGCATACCCTTATATGAAGCTTCTGTAGGAAGCCCTGGCAAAAGGGAGATTAAGATGAGTTGTAATACAGAAAACAGGCTAAGCATCAAATTAATGCCCCCAACAAGGGCATATTACTCAACAAGGAACAGGTTAAACCTCTATTCAGAGGCTCCAACTCAAACTCATACCAGTTGAGCTCAAATACACTGGACCTAGACCTGTCCCTTTAGGGGCATAACAATGTCATTTTGCTGGGAAAGGATAGAAGGACAACCTTTGCTCATACTGCAAGAAGTACCCTGTTTTGATATGTTGCTGAGCCTGAAAATAAGACAGCTTACCTTCTGCTCTGCCCCTGCTTCTGCATGGAGCTTGAAAGATTTACTCTATTCAATAATGAACACAACTACATTCCTTACTTCTTTCCTGGCAGCTTTATTATAACATTGCATTGCTTCATTAAGTTGAACTATTTCATTTCAAGATTTACACCTGCCCTAAAACAAGTAATTTTGCTATGCATGACATTTTTCTCATTCAAGAGCTCATTGCTCATAGCCTCTGAAAAAAACAACCAAGGCTTGGTATCCCTAAGATGGCTGTATTTAGGAGTCTGGAAAAACACATATCATAAGAGATTTATTTCTAATTTGGCAAATGCAGTGACACCTTCCCAACTCAGCTCTGCATGTGAGCCCCTACTCAGTCCTGCTTAGCTCTACCACAGGCAGCAGTAATAGCGTAACACCATCACAGCCTCCAAGACAGGCACACCAGATGTCCCAGGGTTCAGTTTAGAGAAAATGGGCTGCTGGCAATGCTCAGTGCCCTGCCTTTCACACTGGCATTTGAAACTAGCATCAACAAAGGAAGATACAAATTTATTTCAGGTTTTCCCATCCTTTATGCCACACCAGCTTCCTCTACATCAACTCTTGAATTTCCCCTTGCTTACTCTTACACAAAGCACATCATTTCATCTCTAATCCAGCCTTTAAACAGAAAAAGGCATTTCTCAGCTAGGTTTATATCTAGTACTTCAATCTCACCCATTAGATGACCCTTGGAGGTCCCTTCCAACCTAAACCATACCATGGCTCTATAATTTGTTTACAAGAAAGATTATACACATTCTTACCTCCAAGACATCCCCTCCTATTCACAGCAGTTCAAGACTAACCAAGGCACTGGTCTCAGGAAAATTCTGGAAGTCTTTGTTAGAGTAACTTAGACTTATTTCCTAAAGAGAAAGAAAAAAAGAAAAACTTCAAATGGGATGTTTCAGGTACCCCAAAGCCAAGCATTGTGACCTGGCACTTTGCTTTCTGCATCACAAGAGCCATCAGATGGCCAACTCAAAGACAATACACAACATATCATTAGAACTTGTTGGATTATTGCTATGTCAGTCCCTTCAGCTGCTTAGCACACAGGAGTAGTGATGGACAGGGAGCTATAATTCCCAGAAAATAGAGGGACCTAGATCTGCAGAGGGTAATTACTTATTTTTCTTAAGTAGTTTTTAAAGGAATGTTTCACCTCTTGCAAATATCTTTCCCCTCACTGTGTAAAAATCCCTGCAATTCAGAAGCTGAAGTTGCACTGACAGCTTTCATACATCTCTGCTCATGACTTTTCAGAACATTTCAAACATGGCAAGATTTTACTCTGGCTATAAAACAAAGCTTTGAAATTAGAAATTAAAAACATAGGTTCAAGGCACACCTGACATTCTATTATGCAAAGAAACATACAATAAGGAAAGCAATAAATATAAAAGTAAGTCAGTGATTAACTTAGTGGAAAGACAAAGCAGCTTTGTTTGCATGAGAAGTGCCTTCCAGAGCAAGAAACAAAGAAGTTACGTTAGTCCATTTTCATTGCAAATGCCAGCAGAACCCACACAGGCAAGACTAAAGTCCCTCCCACCATCACTTCCAAATTACACCCGTTGCACATCTATAAGCCCTGAGTAAGTATTCAACTTATGCTTAGAGGTGAAAAGTCTGCTATGGTATCTTGCACCGAGCTCAATGCCTTCACGAACTGATAAAATAGCTGAGAATTATTTGCAGCAGATGTTTTATCATTTCAGCTACACTCACAGTGTTCAATTAGAAAGGTGGAAAAACTGCAGAATCACTGGAGAGGGAAATTACAGCTCCGGGTGCTGTGGAAAATTTCCTTAGGCCCAAACACTGCAGGAGGTGCAGTGCCTCTCTCAGGAGTCCAGTCCTGACCAAAGCAGGCAAGAATAAACCACAGACTTCAATAAAACACACAATTCCCCTAAAAGTTATTTTGTAAGCTTACAGCCCTCAGGATTACAGTGGGTTGTGTACTTGCCTTTCTGGCTTCACATCCAGGTGTAAATCTGAGATATTAAAGTGTTTGCTAGCACAGTCAGTGCTTAATCACAAAACCTCAGAGCCCTTTAACCCTCCCAATGGCCCAGCAACTGGGCAGAAAAGACCTCCAGGAACCTCCTAGAATTAAAATACATTAAACCCACCCTCAGACTCATATTTAGCACAGAAGGTAAGTCAGGAGACAAAACCAAACAAAAAAAAATCAAGGTTTCAAGGCCACTGATTCCCCTAACCCTGCTGCAGCACCATGGTGCCTTTCAGCCTCATTTATATCTTCTTGAGAAACAAGACACAGCTGGAGCAAAGCCTCCTTCACTGCTGTGTTGACTCAACAGCTACACCTGAAGGATCTCTCCATTGCACAAAAAGCTATCATGGTCATTAAGACTCCAACAGGCAAGTGCCAAGAGGTGATGGGAGTTTGACAAGCATAACACCCACCACAATCATTGAAAGGAGACCTAGGGTAACCTTGGGCTGGTTACTTCCTTTGAGTCTCTAGTCTCCAGCTGTAATACAATCCAGTAACATTCATACATGAGCTTTGTGAGGACAAGATAGATCAGTGTTTAGCACCCAAATTCCATTAAAAAAAAAAAAAAAAAAGAAAGAAAAAAAAAAAAAAAATAATTCTGCTTTTCAGATCTGATCTGCTTTTTAACACAACAACTTTCTAGCTCAGTTTTCCTAGCTTAGTTTTTTTGATAGCTTGGGTTCCAGGAAGACTACATGAAGAGACAGCCTTGGGATTATACTGAGCTACAGTAATAACTTTTGTTTATTAAATTCCCAATGAGAAGTCCTACTGCAGGTTTCTTTTTATAGCTGTTCAAATTAAACATGTATGACCTGTCTCTTCTGTAGTCAGCATCAGTGTTATCTCTTTGCAGAGAAATACAACAGAGAACAACAACATTCTCTCTTCTGCAGCCAAATAATTTTTAATCACATTAGCCACAGGACCCCTATTGGTAATCTTTCCTCTGGGCCCTCCCAGTTCTTAAAGCAGAGTTTGATAGAGAATTCAATTAATGTGCCCCCTAAGGATAACACATTCAATCACAGTAAGTGAGGAAAAGCATCTTCGGAGGAAAAAGAAATTGCAACCCCAAACATCCAGTAGAAAGCCTTCATCCTGGTAGGCAGAATACCATTATCCTCATGAAGTAAGGAAAGGATTTAGGTCTTTGCCTTGTCAACAAAAAAGCTGGTTTTGTAGGGCTTTGTTGTGCCTGAGTTTTTCTCCTCTTCAGACGACCAGCCATCCTAATCCAGAGAAGCCCAAAGGAGTTCTCAGGGTCAAACCTTCAGAAAATCAGTGTTGGGTCTATTGCACTGATTTGGTTTTCACCATCTGTCCAAACAACCATTGAAGAATATGTAAATCCTATATGCCACCACTTCCACTGCTCAGGTTGCCAGAGCCTAAAACATTATCCAGTTAGCACAAAACAAGCATGGATTAAATTTCAGTCTTTTTTGAAGGGCATATAAATTTATCCTCAAAGGAAAATTGGATTCAGACTAAGGCTTTTCCTAGTCAGAATTCTCTGCCATAGTAAGACATTTAGCTCACCTTCCCCATATCATCTTCAAACAGAAAATTGTGTCCAAGTCATAAGCACTGTAGGAACTGGCATCCACCATGATCAGATGACAAGACCTACTCACACAGACCTTGAACAAAACCAGCCATTATCTCACTTATGCAGGGGAGAGCACCCAACTGCAGCAGATGAGCATTCATGGAGATGAATGAGCGAAGTCCTGTTCCAGACATGAGTAGCTGTGCTCTCAGGTTGCCACAGCCTCCTGAGCACCATCAGTACTTGACCGACCTGGCAATTTTGCAAGGAAGGCAGAAACACCACTCTTCAGAGCCAACCTTTACTGAAGAATTTGCAGCCTACCTTCATCTCTCACTCCCCATGTGTTCAAAACCAACACAGAGAACAAATCTGCAGCTCTTTACAGGTTTCCTCTTCATAGCCTTATCTCTTTGCTTCCATTAAAGCAGAAGGCATTCTGCAACCAAGAGGAGTAAGGCTCTAATAACATACACTTTAAATAAATTTTCCACATATCCTGCCACATCAAGCTGAAATATGCAGGAGCTGGGTAGAAACGCAGCTTCCCAAACAATCTTGCTGTCAGCAGCTTTGAATGCTGCATAAACATACCCAGGGACCACTGCTGAGTCACAGCAGCAGCATCTTCCAGCCACACAAGATTACCCAAGGTTTGAGAAATCTGGATTTCAGAGCAGAAACTGCTACCATTGCTCTCTGTTAGCAGCAAAACAAAACACAGCATTGAGGGGAGAAGGAGGGGGGAAAAAAAAAGACAAGGAAAAACAAAGAAAACAAAGCTAAACTGTTGGCTATGTTGGGTAACTTTTCTTGTCTTCCCAGCTTGCTATAGTGGCAGATGGCCCAGTCTGTAAATTAGCAGCTACCAGATGGACCCCTTAAGTAGCTTACTGTGGTAAATTGATTTGTTCATGGATTTGGTATTAAAATGTCCTTCACTGTCTGGGTACTGTTTGGACACAAAGCTGCAAATTCCAGTTGACTGCAACAAAGGCCAAAACACCAAGCATTCACATTGGGCAGCTAGTTCTGCAACATGTGCCTCTACAGAAGCACATCCCCCATTCACCACTCAGGTAGGCTTTCAGTAGGTATTTGGCTCTTCCAGCAAGAGCCAGCAATAGATAAACAGTGATAAAAGATGAGAAGACTTAATTCTGACCACAGATGACACATACAGGAAACTTTCAGCGGGTAACCAGGGAAGAAAATCTTGACCTGGGAAATAATACGCTGGGTTGCCACAGCTCTTTCAGGACAAAGTACTCATAATTGTGGCTGCAAGTATCAATGGGGAAGGAGTTAGGTTTATCTGATATTTCAGCATCCTCCATCTGCCTCTCTCCTTCTACCCTCTATACCCTTCTCCTGTCCTCCAACCTTTTTGGTCTCAGCTCTTCTGCTAAACTTGCTTATGAATTGCATTTGCAGTGCCATGGCCCTCTTCTGTATATTTTGCTGTTGACCTTCTGCACAGTAAGCACCCTATGGCAATTCATGCCCCCTTGTTATTCAGGGCAAACTTTGGTTTATGAAAGGCTAAAGCACTTTTATTTTCTACTATCAACCAAGATTTCTAATTTTGTGTCAATATCTTGAAGGTGATGGAATTATTTGGAATAAAAAAAAAATGTCAAGATGTTGTTTTCCTCTATTTCATGACAGAGGCTGATAGCCAACATTTTCTAGCTTGGTTGTTATCCTTCCAGACTTCTGCTAAAGTAAGAGGAAATTGCCTCAGCGGTAGTAAGCCGGAAGCTAGAGATTGACATTTATTGAAATGAAATACTCCACATTCCTTTCATTTCTTAATAAAACCACAAGCATTTCCATCTTCCTAGAGCTTCTTTGGCATGTCATGGCATGATATCCTGTGAGTCTCATACATTGTACTTTGTGTCAAAGGCTGGCAAAACATGACTTAATCCTCCCAATGGCACTCTGCAACTGCAAAGGCTATAAAGTCAACAGAGAATACTGGCAAGCAAAAAGAAACTACTCAAATTTCTGCAGGAGTACTGTCACATTGTGGTTTATATTTCTAATATATAGATAACTAGCAAAACAAACTGAGCAGCCTTCCTTCTAAAGCCTAGATAGTTATGTTATTTGTCAGACTTAAAGCTCAGATTCCCTCATGTTACGTTGCTGACAACAACCAGATAATCTTTTTGAGCCAAAAGATTGTGACCTACTAGGAAATTATCTTCTCAACTCAAAGCTAACTGCCACAGCTTTTAACTCTTGACCAGGATTGGAAAAAGATAATTTCTCCTATTCTTTCAAACAAACTGCAAATTAGATCTCCTACCACAGGTGTAAGTGCATATTATTGTTCCTAATTACTATTACATTCACTCAAACGTCGGTTCTTAACCCAATACTCAGTGATCAAAACTTAATTGTCAAAACACAAGGAAAGAGCCATTGCTGGCCATCAATGTCTATGAGAAGATAATTTTGCCTTAGTACCTCTAAATACATTTAGTACTGAGCCAGGCAGCTTCCAAAACCACTTTTGTGCTACAAACCATTACTGCTGAATCTTGTATTTTTCTCCTGTGAGGCAACAAGGTCATTTCTGAACAGAGTTTTTATAAGGGGAATGTGTGGTTTAAAGGGTTTTGTGCTCAAGCTAAGGAAACTGTTAACATTCAGTTCGTTTTAACTATCACATGCAAGCTAACACAGAAGTATTATTCTCAAAGCAAGCATATGTTACACCAATATCCATCCAAGGAAACCACAGGCTGCAAGGGCTACATCAAGTGATGAAGCAAGTAAACCTTGGTCTCAGGAGAGCACTGGGAAGTCTAAGTAGCTCTCCCCCTCCTCTTCTTCAGTGTCATGACTCCTCTTCTTTAGCAGAGAATTCTCAGTGCAGATATGAATACTACCCAGCTGGTGTATGATTCACCTTTGCATGAAGCAGACTCTGGTCTTTCCATCACCATCATCTCCACTCAGTGGAGAAAACAGCAGAAACTGGACCACAGTGAACAACACACATTGTCACCCACCCAAGGGATCTGCAGAAGTGTTGGTACAACTGGGACTGGGCTCAAGCCCTCACTGACTACATGGGCACAGGACACTGCATATGTTTTTCTCAGATCTGTAGAAGTCATTTATGATTCCATATCTTTAGTCCAAGTAATCTAAAATGCATGTACTTTACATCTGACTTCAGCAGGAAGAGCACAGCACTTCACCCAGTGTCTGGACATCTGGCATGTCACATTTCCCCAGAGAAATAGTTGTTTTCTTCACTATCCCACCAAATGAAGTTCTACCCTGAGAACCAAGATAGATACTTCTACTGGAATGGAAAACAATCTGGCATTTTTCAGGAAAAGGTTTACTTTTGTAGCTTCATTTCCTGTTGGTCATTATTCCTTCTCCAGCTCTCTTCCACTGAATCTCAATTTGTCTTCAGATTTTACCCATGACCTCGTATGACCTGCCTTCTAACCTCTGTCTCTCCAATTGCTTTATGGTCATGTCCTCCTGCTCAAAAAATGCAGAACTCTTGGCAGTGAAGCACACAGATTTACATTTAACAAATTAAATATCAGGAACAGAAGCCCACATTACAGGAAATCTGTCTTTGCTGCTTGAGGCTCTGTCCACCATCCTCATACAGATGAGTTTTGTAGTTCTCCAGCTACACCTTTCTGCTGCCTTCCATACCATCAAAGTCTTTTCCTTTGAAACCTAAACTGATTTTTCTAGATACTTTTGCCAGTCAAGTGGCTTATTAGTGTGCTCTTATCAACAAGCTCACTGGCCTGAGAGCTGCATAAGGCAAGCAGTAAGGGGACATGTTCCAGTCTCTCCTCATTGAATTCTGTTTTTTTCAATAAGTAACTGGCATGCAGTGCAAAGAATCAACTGTCTGCCCTTTAAACCTGACCTGCTCACTGCAATGCTAGTTATCCTACCTCACTACTAGCAACTACCTATTATTTCCTTCCCAGACACCCAAATCACAGTATGCCCTTTCTAGCTGTTTTCTGAGTCATTACTGCTTTTTGATTCAAGTTCTTCCTGAAGAGACACTCACTTTAATCTCATTTTGAGATCTTCCCTCCATCTATCACCCATTCCACTTCTTTAGTGGGATGGTAGCTTTATTTCACACTTCCCATTCCCGGTTCATATTTGAGATCCTGGCTGGCCTGTCTTGAGAGCAAGGTCAATACCTTTGTTCATGTGTTCAACACTTCTATTCTTCTGTTCCCTGGTTTGGTTTTGGCAAAAGCCTTTCTCTCCACATACTCCACCGAACAGTACTAGTGGACTTCAGCCCCTCAGCTGACTCAGAGCATTTGCTTGGATGGTTCAAGTTCCTGAAAATATTTTCACTGGAAATCCACAAAGGCAATCCCTTATTCACATTGCCAGGATGCACTAACTTGCATTGTAATGTTGTACTTCAACATTCCTTGCACTTTGGGGTGCTGAATTGTAAAATAAAAGTGCTAGACAAAAACATCTCATCTTAGAGTGTGACTAAGCCATTTGCTCCCAAAATGACCTTTACACTTGATTGCTGCAGGCTTTCACATTCTTCCAGCTGCAATACATGCTGTTGGTCACATATTTATTACTTTATGAAAGCTATGCAGCCTACCTATCCTCCTTTTCAGAGGACAGTAGCGACCTAATATTCCTTCCCCTACCTGCTGTCATCATCCTCCACCACAGTCCTCCTTCCCTTTCTTACATATTTCCCTTTTTTAGAGGGTGATAGTCACATCAACTTGGAAAAGTTAGAGCTGGGAATATTGCAAGCAGATAAATGTAAGTAGTACCACACAGGCTCTCCTCTCTTACCATATACAAAAAGGGCCTCCCAGCAAAGATTCTGCCCTAGTATTGCCATGAAGTGAACAATAGCAAAGGATTTTCAAATGGCACCATGAAGGTACACATGGAAATGCTGTCTTTTTAATACATCATCCTCCTGGGGTAGATACTAAGTATTGGAAGGCAGGTTTCAGCTTTTGCTAGCTTTTTGTGTATATTCTTTCTCTCTGAGTGAAACCAACATTTTTGTGCTACACAAGTAAGGAAATGTTTATCTAATATTTTTTGAGATTACATATTTCAACTTCAAGCTACCAATCTGTTAACAAAGCCTAAGTGACTACTTAAGGATGTATATATTTTCACCAATTTACCAAATTTATGCACTGAACCAGTTATTCAACCATCAGGCCCTCAGTGCCTCCACCTGACTCATCACCAGCCAGGTCAAATGCACGAACAGCTTCTGGGCAGGATTTGTGTCAGCCAGCACAGACTGTACAGACTCACTCAGTTATTATACTTGAATGATAAACGGCATCACCAGAGCATGTTACACAAGCATGCCTAGAAAGCCACATACTTTGCACAGACTGGTAATGAGGTAAAAATAGCTTGAACACTGGGACTATGAACTGCAGCACTAGGGTCACCTTAACCTGAATTTTTCATGGCTCAGCAGCTTCTCTGAACCTCTCCCAGGGAACCTGGGCTGTAACAAACAGTCCTCTATGATACAGCAGCAGTCAACAGTACTGTGAGTTCAGCCAATGCCTTCCTGCAATGCAGAACCTGACAGCTGGATATGGTACTCTAACTCCCGTCAGTTTTTCTAGGTTCCCTTGCATGATCTGAATTGACAATAAAAGCTTTCTCCTTCTTCCCAGGCCACAAGCTGAAATTACTTCAAACTTGGGAAAACATTTTTATTTGCTTAGACTTACTAATCACCCTTGTTGAAGCCACTAATGCTTGTGAGACTGGAAGTTCACCAGCTGCAGACAGCCACACTTGTACACAACATCCTAACTTCTGGCACAGCTTTGTCCTATATAGTATTAGTGTCACTTGCACTAGTGTGAATGGTGGAGCTTATGCACAATTATGCATGAATTTAGGCAGAATTGATCACATTTACATATTAAATGTTCATCAACTCACAGTAACTAGGAGTACTTAGCTATTGCAGGATCTGAAAATATTAATTTGAAAATAACCAAGTTACTTATTCTTTTCCTGCACAGCCTAAAAATTGTTTCTTTAATTCTAAAAGAAAAAAGAAAGAGAGAGAAAAAAAATACATCAGTATATTTCCCCTCTGTGGAGAAAAGGGATAAAATGTGAGTTGTGAAAGTTGTTATGAAATTTGTCATCCTCCATACCAAGCGCTCCAGCTAAATAGTTGAACTGTTCACAGTTACACTTCAGCCTAGTTTCATGCAGTTGCTTTTTTCTTCTCTAAACAGTGAAGCAATCAGTACTTGAATAAGGCCTGGTCCCATGTTGAACTGATTCCCAGAGCAATATTATTTAACTTCACTCTTAGATCAGGCATGAAAATTGGCTCTGTTCTGTGATAGGGCACTTGGAGCTATGTCTCAGCCTCCAATTGGAGGTATTCAAACACTCTTCACCAGTGGCATATACACACCAGAGTTGAAAGACATCTTTGCAGGCAAGAGAAAAGGAAGCTGCTGTGGAAGAATACTGGCAAGTGCATGAACACATGGGAAGTCCTGCTCAGAACAAGAAGTGACTCTACAAAGCAGTTCTGGGGCTTGGTCCTCAGCTGACTCACAAGAAAGCATGCCTTTAAGTGAGGGTCAGAGAGTGTCAGAGAGGGGGCTAGGTCTTTAAAAACTTCAAGAAACAGTCCCGTGAGTAAATCAATACTTGAAAACCAGGTGTGCTGATAGTCACTTATGCCAAGAAAAAAGTGCTAAGCTTTGAGGAACTACAGACACACTTCAGGTATGGTGAGACACTGGAAAAAGTTACCCAGGGAGGTTGTGGATGCCCTCTCCATGAAGATGTTCAAAGCCAGGTTGGACAAGGCCTTGACCAACCTGGGCAAGTGGAAGGTGTTCCTGCCCATGGTAGGGGGCTTGAACTAAATGATTTTTGAGGTCACTTCCTACCCAAACCATGCTATGATTCTATGATTACATACAGTCACACATTTCCATTTTTTTCAAGTAACCCCTACCAGGTTAGCCATACAGGGCAAAGCTGCACAGCCAAACTACAAAAGGGTACTAAAGATTTATGCTGCTAAATCCAAGTAAGGCACACTTATTAAACCAGCTCATGTGTTCCAGGAAAATGCTGCCATCAGGGTAAAACACACACTGACTGCAGCTCATAACCTCTGTCACAGAGGGTCTTGACTGATGTTTGACTGGAAGCAGCAAGTACTCCTGTTTTATTGGCACCCACTAAACAATTTTTGTTCCTCTTCTTTGTCCAGTTTAACTTCTGTGCATGCTTAGCCAAAAGCTCAGATTGAAACACCAACTCAGTCCACTTCTAGTACAAAATATTCTTTACATACTGTTTTCCTTCAGCCTACAAACAATTAAGATCCAATTTTGTTACCTTGCCATTACCACCCAGAGTGCTACTTTGACTTTTGGAGAGACCAGCTAAGCAAACAATTACCTCCTGTCCTCAAAATATTAAGGAAAGGTTCAGGCAGTGCTCTGTTCGAGTCTACACCATTTTCTTCCATAGCATTTAAAAGATGAACAGCTTCTGCAGGAAAAAAGGGAGAAGCCTCTGACCAAAAAAAAAAAAAAGGAAAAAAGGAGCAAAATGTGCATCAAAATGTGGCCTAGTACAGAAGAATGTTTGTTTGTTTCAATGCATCTGATAATATTTGGAGAGGTAAGAATTCAATACTGCTACCTAGTGCTAGAGGCAGTGGATTGTCTGTAATTTCAAGCAGCTCAAAAGCTAACAAGTTACTTAAGCTCTCAGTCATTTATAATTGGATTTTTCATTCATACATGATAATAGTCACAAAACATCAGCTGTTACCACGAGCCTGCACCTTCACACTGACTGATAACTGAGCAGTTGCCCTTTAGCCGTACAGATACTCCTCTGTTGATTAGTGACAGCATGCAAGACAGGAGCACTTGACGTTTGTGCCCTAACTCCTCCTGCTTTGCAAGAATCCTCCTGCTTTGCCCAAATGTCTCTGCACAGTTTGTGCACTACACAAATGAAATGGTCAGTGGTCTCTGGAAGGTTTCACAGGACACACCTCAGAGCCTACTGTATATTTGGAAGTCCAAAGAAGGGCAAGGAAGTTGGTGAAGGGTCTAGAGAACATGTCTTATGAGGGGCAGCTGAAGGAACTGTGGCTGTTTAGCCTAGAGAAAAGGAGGCTCAGGGAAGACATTCCCACTCTTTGCAAGTACAAGGACACTGTAGTGAGGTGGGAACCGATCTCTTCTCCCAAGTAACAAGTGATAGGACAAGAGAAAATGACCTTGAGTTGTGCCAGGGGAGGTTTAGGTTGGACTTTACGAAAACTTTCTTTACCAAAAGGGTTGTCAATCACTGGAATAGGCTGTCCAGGGCCATGGTGGAGTCACCATCCCTGGAGGAGTTTAAAAGATGTGTAGATGTGCTGAGGGACATGGTTTAGCAGCGATCTAGCAGTGCTGGGCTAATGGTTGGATTCAATCATTTTGGAGGTCCTTTCCAACCTAAACAATTCTATGATTCTATGATCCAATTTCACTTAAAGCTTTAACTTCTCTTGGAAAACAGAAGTACGAATTGTCTGATGTTTCCTTCCCCAGGCTCCTACACACACATCGTAACTGTGATTCAGCAGGAACATTTCATAGCTTCCTCATCAGAAGAAATAAACATTGCTGCCGTTCTTCTGCATCTTATATAGTTCTGCTCTGTTTAGCTGAGGGTTAAAGAGGACAAATAATAGTAGCTATCTAGAGGTTACAGGGAGATGTGTCTCCTTTGCAGAAGACAGCTAAAATTTGGATTTATATTTAGTGACATTCTGTTTTTCATTAAAAACCAAATTAGTCTTAGGGTTTTTTCCTGTCAGATTGGGTAAGAAATACTCATTGCTTTTTACAGCCAAAGTAGTCATGCTGCCAGATTTAAGCTTTTCTTAATCTTCTCAGGGAATGAGTTATACTGAACTTATACTTGAACTCCTCTGAAACTAAAATGTCCTTGAATGGCAAGCAGCCCAATTCTAAAAAAAGGATCATCTAAAGACAAGAGTTCTTGATAAAGTCTTTTACTGATGCCAAAACAAGACACCAGCAAGGATGAGGGGTAAAAACCTGGATGTGCAACTAGAAATAAAGCCAGTTCCATGTGGGATGAGTGTAAAAAAATATGAAACACTGCCAGCTCCTGAGTCCTGTTTGCATCATTCTAGTTTTCCACATAAGGCATTGACATGCTTCATTTCAAAGTGATTTACAGCAGCATTAAAAATTTGTCACTGTCTTGTTTCATTTGGAGCTGTTGCCTCTTAGTTGTCAAGGCTGACACAGCATGTTTCTTTTTGTTTTGGTTTGCTTTGGGTTGGGTTTTTGTGGATTGGCAGACTTGCCCCCACATTTAAGATACAGAGCTGGAGATGTCTGGGAGCGCACATTCACATGCTAGCAAGTTTCCTCTGGTCTTGGAAAGAAAGAAGCATCATAACATCGAGTAACATCAAGGAGATAAATGAAGGTTAGGAGTCGTATTTCTCAGGCTGACCATCAGAGCAGTGGCTTAGCAGATCATGTTTTGTCTGGAGCCAAGCACTCATCAATGCAGGCATCACATAAAAGGTCTGCCTGTGACAAGGCTTATTAGTGGCACTGTGCTTCCAGCTGACCTTTTTAGCTGTAAAGACATCTGCAGCTCCATTTCTCCCTCTTGGTAAAGTAAGACTGATTGCCTGTACAGTTCTCATAAACATTTAAGGTAGCACACAGTCTACATCACAACCAAAATAAATCTGTCAAAACCTGATGTCATACAGCCCAGCAATCTGGCAAGGGGGGTTGCAGACTTGTGTGAACATTTCAGTGAATCCCACAGCAAATGGAGGTGTCAGTATTGGAGCATCTCAGGTTCATGAACCACAGCTTGAGAGGTTCAGTGGCATAAAACTCAGGCACTGCAGGTTTGTCTTTAGCTGAACTGCTGTGGTTTTGTGAATCACAGTGCTGCCTCACCAACCAAGAACTCAAGTCAACCTCAGCTTCCCGAAGGGTTGTCTGAAATGCCATTTAGCATATTTAATAAAAGAAAATACACCCTTAGGGGTCCTGAGCAATGGTTAATAACACCCAGTGACAGTAAATGAGTGGCATTATAGAGTTTTTGGTGAAGGAGCCCAGCTAATGGCTTTAACCACAGTAGACACAGGCTGCTAGGAGCGGGGTTTGTGGGGAGCCTGATATTACAGTCTTCATTGATTCTGCAATTGCTAAGGCAGCCTAAGCACCAAGTGATAAACTCTGAATACCAGCAGATAAGTCAGTGTTTGTAGCTCCCTGTATGACAGGATAAAGAGACACAGAGTAAACTGTTCTTATTTTCACAATTCAGGAATGATACAGGCTGGGGAATGAAGGGATTGAGAGCAGACCTGTGGAGAATTTGGGGGATACTAGTGGTTTAAAAGCTGGACATGAGCTGTCAGTGTGCTCTCACATCCCAGAAAGCCAGGGCTGTATCAAAAGCACCATGGGCAGCAGGTCGAGGGAGGTGATCCTGCTGCTCTGCTCCCTCTGATGAGACCCCCATCTGCAGTACTGTGTCCACTTCTGGAGTCCTTAACACAGGAAAGACACAGACCAGTTAGAGCAGGGCCAGAGGAGGCCACAAAAGCGATCAGAGGGCAGGAACTGTTCAGCCCAGAGAAAAGAAGACTCTGGAGAGACTGTATAGCAGCCTTTCAGTACATAAAGAGGGCTCACAGGAAAGATGGGGAGGGACTTTTTCCAAGGACATGTAGTGACAGAACAAGGGGCAACAGCTTTAAACTGAAAGAAAGAGATTTAGGCTACACAGAAGGAAGACATTTTTAAGGATGTGGGTGGTGAAGCAGTGGCACAAGTTGCCCAGAGAGGTAGATGCTCCATCCCTGGAAACATGCAAGGTCAGGTTGGAAGGTGATCTGAGCAATGTGACCTATGTGAAGATGTCCCTGCTCACTACTGGCAGGGTTGAACAAAATGACCTTTAAAGATCCCCTCCAAGACAAAGTATTCAGTGATTCTAAGATTCAAAACCATCCTAAACCTTAACTGAAGAAATTCAATGTGTTCTTGACTTCAGCTTCAGGTAGAAAGGCTTCTGCTGATAATCTCTCTGTGCCCCGAAAGTACCAATGGGCCCTAACTGCCCTATACAGGGGGTAGGTACCTGCACTCCTGCTCATGGTTGAGGGGCTCCACTTCAGCTCATCCTTGGGTGCCCAGTCCTGGCTTGAGCTACATGATAGGTGTACCTATCTCCTGCAAGCAGGTAGCTTTTTCCCTAGCGCTGTCTCTGGCCCCATCTACTACTGTTCCACTGCTTGGACTTCAGCCCTGGTGATCATCTCACTTTGTCTTGGTTTTTTGCCAAACCCTGTTCCCAGGACTCAGCTCTGCTGCACCCCATTGGTCAAGAGCATTGCTTGTTCTGGGGTTCACCTGGGTTCCCAGCTTGTCCTGGCTAAAGCTCTAGACTTTTCTGGTAAGGAACTCTACACATTGCCACTGAGAGCACACTCACACACCAACATAATTTGACCTCATGGCCACGCTACACCAACCTACACCTGCATTCTCCATAATGGCCTTCAACACTTCAAACGCACTTTGAGTCTTCTGCTATAATTAGTCAATCTCATTTGAAACCCTCTTGGACAAAACTGTCAGTCACAAATAGTGACTCTGCACCTTGTGAAATGAAAAAGTAATTTATTCCATTCAGTAAGACAGCAAGGAATATTACAGTTACTGAAAAAAGGTGCTGTAGAAGGGCAGCAGCTCACTGAGCTGATGCTTGAGCTTAAGACCTTCCTCTAATTCAAACCTCAGTGAGAAACCTAAAAAAAGGCTGCAAGAAGGCACACACAAGCAGGATACTAAAATAAGAATTAAGATGGAAGAATCAAATTTTGCATATTCACAAATGCTACCCATGCTCAGTCCTTCGGTTTCCGTAGTTCTCACTTTCTCTTTGAAGATCCCTGAAGGGCATTATCAGACCACAAATAGCTCTGAAGAGTATAAACTCTCATATCAACTGAGCTGCAGCTGCCACTTGCAGACTAGCACGGGTGCATTCCAGCAGGAGTGATGTAGCCAGATCTACTCCAAGAGCTCCAACTGCGGGTAAGGGCTATGGCTCCTTTAGACACAGCTTTCTGCAGAAAGATGCCTGAAAAGCCAGACAAAAGATTCATGCCACAGCACTGTGGCAGTGGCAACAAACAGAGAGGCTCTACATGGCCATAAACCCACTAAAATCCATCTGGGTGTAAGTTCATATTTATTAGCATATCCATATTTCTTAGCATATCCAGCATTTTCATTCCCCGTTGGCTAGCAGGCTGCTGCACCTCACCAATGCAAGAGCAGGCTTTCTGCTGCTATTATAAAACAAATTACCTCATGCATGAATGGCCTTAATATCAGTTCACGCTCCAAGCTGTTCTACTGTGCTGACATATGTACACCCCTTTCACCCTGACTGCAAAAGGTATATTTGCATGAGAAACCACTGATCAGATAAAGCAGTATATGGGTGAAAAAAACATGCACAACATTAGCACTGATACATTTCCCATCATTCTGCTCCCTTTGCCATGGGAATCCCTGGTTTGCTGCTCAGTGTAAATACAGGGTCACTGGGCAAGCAATAGGGCTTCAACATCCCTCTCCTCTTACATCCCGCTCATACATAGCATGTGTTCTTCTGCCTGTCATGGTCACATAGCCCTTTCCTAGTGAAGACAATACATCCAAAGGAATAAATTTTGAGGTGAGCAGTACTGGCACCTCATCTAGTAAACAGTCAAGTCATAGGAGCACCAGCTACTGAAATAAGAATATTATAAATAGAAATATTCCCTATAAGCGGCTTGTGACTAAGCTCACTTTTGAGCTAATAACTTCCCATGGAGATGAACTCTGCAGGAAAGCTCACAGAGCTATAAATACGCAGAATTCATTAACAGATCTTTTTGTTGCAAGAAATTCTTTCCCGGCTGTGCATCATGGCATTGGTGCTCCCAGCCCCTGCGCTTTTCAAACGCTGCAATTGTTTAACCTCCACATCCGCCGCAGAAGACGTTGGGACAGTTTTGAATATTTAGAATTTATTCTAGTGCCAAAACCAGAAACAAACGCAAAAAAAAAAAAGAGAGAGAGAGAGAAAGAAAACCAAACCAAAACCAACAAAGCACCACATGAGCGTGTCTGAAGTTTCAGACTTTTTTGGTAAGTTTTAACGCTTTGCTAATTTACCACTGGTTTCAAAGAGGAAAAAGCATAAAATATTTTAAGGACCTATTAATTTAGTCCGTGTACTGAGGTAATGAGAACTGAGGATTTATACTCAATTCCTGTATCTACTGCCTGCCTAGATCTGCTTCCCAGCAGTGCTCTGCTGAAGTGTGTGAATGCTGACCGACGGGGATCGTTGGAACAGCAGATCCTGACACTGAGATACTTTTGCTTCCGTGTGGTTACCCAGCATCAGAGCTGTACATCAACATTTTCATTTCAAAAATACACTCATGAATCACAGCATTATTTGCATCAAAATAATCTCTCACTTGAGGGTGTTCTCTTGCATCCATACGGTGATGTTCCCTTGAGCAAGAGTTTAGCTTATGCTAGGTCAGCTCAAATCTTTTTAATTCTTTTATGTAAGCCCAACCCTCAAGAGCCTAAGATTAACTTTCTTCTGTTGCAAGACAAAAGCAGAGCAGGCCACTATCTTTTAACCCAGTTCTCTAACCACTGTCCACAGTCACATATCCTCTTGGAGAGCTATACCTAGCTGTAATCTTTTTTTCTCATGCTTACTTCTTTAATTCTTTTAGTTTACTGAAGGTTGGCGCCGATACCCAGCCCTGTTGCTTCTGTTGCTGTGTAGGTGTTAGGCGACAGCCTCCACACAGGGATTGTGGCATAACATTAACAAGCACTTTATCATTCAACTATAAAATCAGGGGCTTCGTGGTTGCTTGCCAGCAGAGAAAATTCTGTTCTTGCTTCACCCCTAAGAATAATGCAAGGGCAGGGCAAGAGCTGAACACAGAGTTCAGCTATGCAAGTCAAACTACAAGTGAGTTACATGGCATCCTAATATTTGCCCTTTTGCTGCACGGCAAAATGTTTTCTACAGCTGTCTGCTCCAGACAAGACCAGCAGCTGTGGCTTGGCCATTTTCTCAGCTCATGGAAACAATCCTGAGTCTCTCGTCCCAGACTCTTTTTCTAGTCAGTCGTGCTTTTTTCCAGCCAGTTCCATTTGTGACTTCTAAATTTTAGATCAGAATAGCCAGTGCCACAGACCTTTACTTCAATAACTGCAGTTTGGTTAGGCAGCATTTTTAGCACAGTCAGCTAGCACCTAAAAATAAAGACAAACTTCCAGATATCAAGCTAATTTCAGGCACCTTCACTCCTTTAAAACAGGACATGTGCTGTAAGACAAGCTTTAAGGCATGAAGAGCGTAAACGCATTAGCTAGTCCCAAGGCTGACAACCAGGAGCATGCTGAAGTGCTGCAGAGGAGTAAATCACAGCTAGGACAGTCAGCAGCACGCTGTAAGCTACTGTTTTGTTGAGCTATTACCCACTAAAGAAAGAGCATAATTATTCTTCCAGGCTTTCATGAAGTGAAGGCCAGACTCTTCAACCTTATCTAATGGCTCGTGTCTGCCATGTAATGCAGAGATTACCACACCTTTGTTCCCTGTAAGCCTTCTACCATTCATACATATAACATTTCGGGCTCATAGGTGTTGAGTACTGCCCATGTTTGCATATCTTTGTGTATGCAAGCACAACCGAGAACTTGCAAGTAACATTTACCCTGTACTCTCACTTGGTTTTGCAGAAGACTCTCTTCCTCTCATTTATTCTCTAAGTGCCTTTTTGCTGCTGTCACAGTTTTCCTCATTGTCCTCAGGGAGGTTGCACATGGCTTGCGGCTCTCCTCTAGGAGATGTTACAGGCCCATGGCAAATTTGCTTTGTCTTCTGCACCCTGCCATGGTTTATACTCTCCTGCCATTGTCCAGACTTGTAGCACTTGTGCACAGTGCAGACACCTTGGCAGCTACATTCCTGAAATTGGCCACAGCTTGTCCAGCCTCTATCCTGCCCTGCCATCTTTGCATACAACCAGCTTTTCCTCCTCCAAGAGGGAAAGTCTTGTGCAAACAATCTTCTATTGGAACGGCCAACTTTCAACACTATTCGCTACTGTGGATTGGGTCTAGAAAATTATCTTTGACTCATGTGCCTTTGTCATGTCACCTACAACTATAGAATTATTTAGATTGGAAAAGACCTTTAAGGTCATTGAGTGCAAGCATATTTATTTATATTTGTATTCATTTGACATCCTCTCCTCGCCAGCATGCAATTGGTGGCATAACACACCTGATCACCTTTATGTCTTCTGGTGATTCTTTCAGCAAGTAAACACTGCAAGTTTGGAGGTGCTGTAATTAAATGTGGACTATACAATCACTCATCATAAAATGTACTGGTTTGTTTGCATTATTCTACCTGCCCAGCACACAAAATGCAGTTTAAAAAAAGTGGGGGACAGCAGAGAGATGATTCTCTCAGCTTCTAAAGACCTGGGGTTTTGTACAATTTGATTAAGTACAGCACCTGCAGCAACAGGTCGTTTTTGCAAGTGTGTCAAATCTGTCCTGCTGTTGGCTTTGGGTGAAGCTTGTGGTTAAACTCCTACTCACTGTTTCAGAACTATAAGGATGCTGAGTTAGCCCATCTGACTTGTGCTTGCCTCACACAATCACACTTTGGCCCTTGGCTGAGGTTATTGAAGTGTCATTATTTGAATATCGGTTTTACTAAAATGACTACCACTTCTAGAAGATCTTCAGCTTAGAGACAGTGTCTATCTCCAGCTATTGGCAAGCTTTCCGTGTTAAATTCAATTTGTCTCTGCCTTTCAGACATTCAAGGTTTCCCTTCTCAAATCATGCTTGGCACCAAAGATAAGAGAACTTTACAGACATTTCTCATTGAAGGTTGAAGTTGAACAAAAGCCTCAGTTCTATCCTTCTCTAATCAGGTTTTTTAAGACTATCTTTCAGGAGTGAGAGGCAGCAATTTGAATTATCTTTTTTACAGGATGAAGTTAATGAAAGTCCAAAATGTTCCCACTCATTTCATTATAAGAGGTTTCATTTACATTCCATTTAGCTGAATCATAACTAAGCCTTACACCCACACTGGGCATGCAGCCTACAGAATTTACATGTGTGTTGGTAAAAGGTGAGAAAAGCTTTGCCAGACAACTTTCCTAATTTGTTTCTCATAACATCTTCCCCAAGTGTCCAGTTTTTACTGTGGGATGCTATGGGTAAAGGCTAGTTTAGAATTACATCTCACAAAGACTCAGGTTAATGACTCAAACCTGGATTTTAAATTATGATGATGGGGTGGTTTTCTTTCTGGGGGAAAAAAAAAAAGCATCTTTAACCTCTACTTGTTTTTTCAACCCAGTACAGAAACATTTTTCAAAAATGGTCATTTAACTCTGCATGCATTTTTATGTTTAGAGCTCCTCCAGTGGCAATTATTCCAGTAGGGCAATGATTACTTAGCTGCAGTTTTCCTACCAAGTGTGAGGACCTGAAATGGTTAGCTGTGATTCACCACTCTGCACACAGTATCTCAGATTCAATACTAAAGAGGCAGTTGTCTACTTCAAATTCTATGCAGCAAAAAGCCCTCCAACATCCTAGAAACACAGTTGTCTGATAGCACAAATGAAACCGAGCTGCTTCTGTTATTTATTTCTGCCTTCTGCCTAAAATCCATCAGTGCCTAACATGCTAGATATAGATGAAGGTCTCAGTAAGACACAAGAATAAATTTTATCTGCACTGTTTGCTGTACAAGTAACCAAAACTCCTGGCATAAAAAAAACTGTTAGCAAACCAAGACAGGAGTGAATTCATTGGGAAGTCTTGACCAACATCCTTTTCCAGCTACAAATCTGAGAATACAAAAAGTAGTTAATGTATGGTGATCCCGCCTAAACAGACTTTGGGGCAAGTTACCTGCACTGCATCCACAGCTACTGCGGGCTGAGCAAGCATTTCTAGAGCTCCATCCACACTAATTCAGTGAGATACTCTTCATCTCAGTCAAAGCCTCTCCATAATATTTCCTCTACCTGCAGATTCCTCACAGCCTGGAAAATGTCTTTCTGTAAGCCTTGTATAAATATACATGGATAGCAGCCAGCTGGATTGTTAAATGAACAGATAGTAATTAAGATGAGCTAGTTTCAAGATGTACCAGTTCCAGTACAGTCTAAGAGAAATCTTTAAAGACATCACTTCAGATTTTATTCTTGCTGTTGCATCACAGAAATGGTGATTCCAATTTGAACAGCTTAAGCATCCTTCTGTGTAGTTTGGAAAATGACAATTCTTGAAAAATAAACATCAAGAAAGGATTTTGATCTTTCAATTTTTGAGCTCATTCATCTATATAAATAGAAATGTATTGGGAAAATAGGCTGAACCTGTTGGGTCTATCAAGGATCTATTCATAGGTCTGGATTAGAAACAAGTGCTTTGTCTGTCACACATCACACTGCACCCAATACTTACATCACAACAGGTCAAATTTCCCTTTTGCCCTACAAATTAAGCGATGCTCCTAAGGAAAGAAAAGCATGACCTACAGCAAGGGCAGGATACTTCTATGTATGGATACCTCACCTCAAATAGGAAAATGGAGTAACCTGCAGGTTATGGCTCCTAAAATTATCTTCCATCTTCTTAAATTAAGAACTGCTGTACTAAATAGCTGCAAGAGTCAGCTGTCCAACTACGGTTTAAAGCTGAGCAAGAACTTTATCTTCTACAGTGCTTTTCACTCTTTACCATTAATTACCTGCCTTTGCCCTCCCACAGTAGCATTAGGTTTTCCAAGAGCATCTTCTTGCTCAGCTACGCAATGAGGCTTTCCGCACCCAGGTCTAGAAAGCTCTTTCAGTCATGGTCTGTGCTCTGGACCACTTATTATTTACAAGCTGCTGATGCCCCATTGAGAGGTTACTAAAGGCCATCTGCCTGAAGAATTCTTGTTTATATTCCTCTTGCTTTATCCTTAGGAAAAACAGTTGCATAAAGGCAGAGGTATTTAAAGCTTGACCCACCCTCCCTCATCCTGCTGGAAGCTATAATCTGTCTGTGCTATCTCAACTGATATTTGTGCAACTGATTATGCCGTCCAAACAAGGGATTATGACTCTGGTTTGGGGAGCAAGCAGCACAAACAGAGGACGTCTGAAGGGACAGGCATTTTTTTGTTCCAAGTAAGATTCTTTGAACAAAAGGGAGAGAGAAGAAATGCATTTTGCATAAAGGGCAATTGTTTCCCAATGGAACATTTTCATGTTTTTCCATTAAGCATGAGCTGCTCTGGCTGTTATGGAATATTTTATTAACAGGTCTGTCAATGCGATGCCCAGCTCCAGCACTGCCTGCATGAGGAAAACAAAGCCAGCACAAGGCACCCCTTTGTCTTCTGATTTTCTCCCTTCACGCACAGGATGAATCAGAAAATCTCTGATTTTCTCCCTTTAAATACAGGATGAATCAGAAAACTGTCTTTTCATTTTTAGAGATACTGGATGAATATTCCTGTGTCTCTTGCATAAAAGACAATTACTTGTATTAACTTCTAAATTTTTCATGCAAATACAGGGTTGGATGTGCCAGACTTGTCTTCCTGGGCATTGACCCAAGGAATACATTTTGGTCCATGACATAACCTTTGTCACACAACTTTAAAGTCTTTGGAAGACCAGACAGAATCAGGGGAACAATGGCACAACATGTCTCCCAGTGTAATTAAGATGCAAGATAAACAAGCTCTGGACATTTTACCTGAGGGTCTGGCGGGCTGAAGAGAACTATCATCATCCATGGCATGTTTCAAACCATTCAGTGCGAGCAAGGACAAGCTGTGCGATTCAGATAGCCAAGAACACCAAGTTACTTCTGGGCTGCACAACTCAAGCATGGAGTCTGCTGCCACAACAATTTGCAGTGTGTCAGGCCTCTGAGAATACTAAGTAGGGTCATATATCTCTTCTTGAAGATTAGCTTTCTCCTCCTGTACAGTACAAAAGATGGGGAACATGTCAATTGCCTATAAAATTACTTGGGACATTTATTGTACTTTATAACATAAGAGGTAGAAGGCACCACAGGAAATGAGCAGTTTCAATGAAAACTAAAGGCAGCAGCTAGCAGCACAGACAAGCTGCAGAACACTGCTCCAAAATTTTGTTGGTAGCAGAGTTTTATAGACATTCAAAAAAGACCATGGACAAATTCACAAAGGATAATTAAAACAGGAAGGGGTACTAAAAGAGACCCATACATCTGGTTCAGGAAGCCCCACCTGCCACAGATAACTAGAGGCAAGGAATGTGACAATCATAGATGAATTTAGGGCAGAAGAGATCCACCGGGAGGCCACTTGTTTCAAATACTTTCACTTCTTGCCCAAGACCAGGCTAATTTCAAAGTTAGAGCAGATTGCTCAGGACTTTATCTATTTAAATTCTGAGTATCTTGGAGGATGGAAATTTCATAGCCACTCTCATAAATGTGTTTGAGGTTTTGATCACTTACTTTATGAAGAACTTATATATTTTTCCTGCTCTTATACTCTTCTTTACAGTCTCCAGCTGGCAAATGTTATACTGAGCTGTACAACTCTTGATTCAACCAGTAGGCCATCCCTATGTTCCTAGCTATGGCAATTGGTAAGGTACTGCACCATTTTAGTGAGGCACCTCTGTGTCCTATCAGGAAGGAGAAAATATGGGCTGTAGTTAATTCAGATTTTACTTAAGCAATAATGTCAGAAGATTTCATGCTGGAGTCTTTTAATGCCCTGTGTAAACTGACAAAGTATTCCAAATTATAGGATTCAGAGGAACATGACTTTTGACTCTCTAAATCTGTTCAGTAAGTTAGGTGGTGCAAGTCAGCCTGACAAGTTAAAATGAAATTCTTACTTATAGACTTATTTCGCTCAAGGTTCACATTACATGACAGCTGATAACACAAATATTAGAGAATAAAAGCTGTTTCAGAAGTAATGATTTTTTGGTCTTGAATGTTAATTAGCCCTATTATAGACATTGTAGCTCTGAGCTAACAGCAGAATTTGTCGCAGCCAGAAATTCAGTGCAAATTCACAATTTCTTTCAAGAGCCAGCTGCTGGAATTGCTACCCCATTGCTTGGGGCATTATCACAACATCCAAAATATCAACTATGGCTACTAAACCTATTTTTCATGGCTTTTTAATCTACAGCTCCAGGTCAGAGGAGAGAGAATACCCAAGAGGGCATTTCTTAGCTCTGTAAATGGACTGACTTAGGTCTATTTAAGAGCTTGCTTTGATTCTAAGAGGGACCAAACTAATTTTTGGCTTAACCTTGATGAAACTAAGGTACTTTTGTTACACAATATAGCTATAAGGGATTATGCCCATTTCACTTGAGAACTTAGACTCCTGCATTATACGTGATATGACAGTGAAGGAGTCTGTCCCATGCACGGGTCTGATGAGTTCACAGCCTGGCACATTCTGCTGAACAGAAGTGCCTCACTCAGTTTATCCAGTGTGAGAGGAAAGGAAACTTTGCAATGTCTTCTATTTTAAAGCATGAAAGAAGTATAATCACTGCAGAAAACTAATCAGACTGTCCTGTTGAAACAGATAATAAGGAAAATTAACAATGCTGTTTGGTTAGATAAATTTTTAAGTTCCTTCTGAGCCCAAAATTACACAGCTGGAATGAAAGAAAATCATTTGAGAGAGTTATTTGATCTCAGTTGTAGATGGCAACAGCATGCTGAGAGAGGTTGGATTCTTAACCATTTTTATAGCATCAGTATGCTGTAATCTTTAGTTCAGGATGGATGTATTATGTAACAGGACCGTGCCTTGATGCTCCTGTCAAGGACAAAAGCAAAATGCCAACAGGACAACGCAAGGAAAATGGAGCATTATTCCTGGAGTACATCTTTGTACCATCTGCAGATATTAAAGCATCTACTTTCCACCAAGGAACTATAAAGCTTTTATTTTGCTGTACCTGGCTGCCAACAATTTAAGGCTCACCATAACAAGCTTGAATAATTAATTTCTTGCATGCATTTCTAGGAGGATCTTGCTAGACTCAGATACACAGTGCACTACATTCCAGTTAGAAGGATGAGACATGAAAGTGATGGCAAGCTATTGCACAAAGCCATTGCATTAGTCACAACTGCTACTTACTAATTCCAGTGAAGTCAGGCTAATCACAGTGGAAAGAGTGGTGCTGTTGCTGTCAGATAGCCTCCTCTCAATTGATCTGCTCATGGGGGTATTTGTATTTTTTAATCAATCAGTAGCACACTGATCTCCAAGAAGCTGCACAGTATTTTGTTGCCTTCAGTTAGGTACGCACTTCATGAGTTGTGTAACCTCAGAGCCGAGTTGACAGAGTCTCTGCTTCTAAGAAGCCACTCACAATATTGAGCTTCTTGTGTTAATGCAACAGCTTTACAAAGAGCTGCTTTTTATCCACACAGTGCAAGCAATGCCAGGTGTGGACCACAGACTGTGATTCTTCTGCACAAAAAACCATTTAGATTCATTTTTCAGAGTGACAAATAATTTGTCCACCAAAACACCTGTGGTGCTGTAATTAAAAGGACAGTACCCATGCTGTAATTAAAAGGCGGTACCCACGCTGTAATTAAAAGGCAGTAGCCATGCTATCCCAAACCCAAGTTGCTAGTATGTTTCAGCTGTACTTTTAGAAAGCTGAGCAAGCCATTTGCACCGGAGATTAAAAGCACTGCAGCTGTGGAGACAAGAATCCAAAAGTGAATATTTGCCTGGAGATTTAAGATTCTTCCTTGTGCAGAGCACCAAGCATCAGCATAATCCACCTAAACACAGTTAAGTGATTGAGCTCTCCACTGGAAGTATAAACTCTTCAACACAAAGTATTATCTCAGCCTGAAAATCTGATCAAATTAATTACCAGTCTACCACTGTATTTACTCTTTCTGGGACTTCCCTTTGCTCTTGATTTCATAGGATTTGTCTACTAAGCTTGTGTCTGTCAGGATTCAGACTCACAGAATTGCAACAGAAAAACTCCTTCTCAGCCAGATCCAACCTTCCAGCTAAAGTTATTGTCAAGAAAAAACAAGTTTCTTTAGCAAGACTCAAATCAGTTCTCCGAGCTTTTTAACAGCCAATCAATTTTATTCTGGAACAAATGCTTTCTTCATCTTTGAGCTCAAACAACCATACAGCAGAGAGGAAGCAGTGGAGCAGAAGCCAATGTTTCTACTTCGTGCAGATAATTTGGACACAACAGCTGATAATATCATGGAAAAATACAGGTTGAACCAAATGCAGTGCAAGGAGTGAAATGAAAGACATCTGTGCATTTCTAATAGAGGCACTATACTGCCCACATGGCTGCTGGACCTTGACTTCCAAGCATCTTTGATAAAGACAGGCTTCTAGGGAGAGGCAATGTCCTACCACTGTATCTAACAAGTTGGAAAAGATGCACTCAAAACTTTTGCCTGCCAAGGAGGGAGAGAAGACTGCAGGGAACACTGAAAGACAGGTTGGCAAAGCACAAGGAGAAACTTGCTTGGCCTTGTGCTGTGCCATATGCTCAGCCTCCCAGAATAACAAAAAATCAGCTGCTCCTTTTTAGTCAGTAGTGTTCCTTCAGGCCACATTTCAAATGTCACTACAACCACCTTTACAGGAAAAGAGATGGTCTCATGTAATCACAGATACTGGGCTTTGCAGAGCAGCCCAACATTATGTACCTTTATTAGAAATCTCACAGGCTGGATACAGTGAATCAAGCACTTAAGTTACCACAAGATTCAATTTGGCAGTTACACTAGATGCAGCGGAATGGATCTGAGCAGATATGATTGTGCTTTTCCATTCCAAATGTCACACTCAGTCAGGAATACAGAGGAAGTATTTAGTGAATGCTCAGGACCAAAAGTACTAGTTCTGCTCCAAGTCCATGGACCTGAAATTATAATATGAAGGTCAAGCAAACAGTTTACCACATTGCTTTTGGCTAGTAACACTTAAAATGCAGCAGGGAAGGATAATCTACTATTAGCAATTACTGTCAATTACCAGGAGGCTGTCCCTCTGTTATTTCCAAGATATTTTGAATCTTGTTTACCATAATGTTAAAAAAGCCTCATCCACCCTAAATTCCACTAGTACACAGCAAATGTTAGCAAAGACTTAGGGTTTATTATGGGAAATACTCTTCCATTACTTGGTTAGAGGCCATTCAGTTCCCTTTCCTGTGACACCAGCAAAACAAGACTTGTCTCAGTGGAGTTGATTGAAGCTGTGTCCTGGCAAAAGGAGGACATAAAATGTCTCATTTTGAAGTGGTTACAAGAGATAATAATAAATGTTTTATGCACAATTGCCATGAATTCATTGTTAATGATCTAGGTTTTAGCTGTGTTTTACTGCAGATACACCTGCAAGGGTAGTTACTCAACATTTTTATGATCTGTACAGTATTAGAAGAGGTTCTACCACAACTGAAAAGGCAATTCCTTACAACTTTTATCCAAAGTGTTTAACTAGTTGAAGATTTCTTGACATGATCACTTCAAAGCATGAACACCTGAACCACTTTCCTTAATTCTGTTTCTGGTGGACCAAGTCTTCCCTGCTCATATCTAATATTTATTCCAGACAAACACATTTCTATTCCAGAAACAGTCACTTAGTTAAGACTACACTTCCAGAAGCAGAATCATCTCAAACAGCAGACAACTAGAAAATAAGTTGTTTATACTGACTTAGGACTTAGCAGAAATATAACAGATGTCATATAAAAATGAGCAATTTTACAGCATTTTCAGCAACAGGAAGAATTTGCTGCGGAGCTGGCTTTGATCCTTCATTAGTGCATATGTACCAGCTACACATTTAGTAGTTGCTGTAGAAGAGAGACAAAAAGCAAAGGCTTTACTTGCTAAAGAAATGCAACCCTCATACTGAAACTAATCTGCAAATAACTTATCCTACAAGTACATTTTGACCAAATGTAAAAGTTCAAGCCTTGGTGGTTTTTTCCCCCCATTGTAATCACATCACATCTATCCTTAGCTTTTTCAGTTTATTTACTTTGATGACTCTAAGGGGCAAAGAGGGCTCAGACTCCTGGAGTATATGAAGGTAGTGAAGCAGACCTGCCAGATATTGCCACATAACGTTCGCAGTTGGCACAATCACAGCAGGACACTTAAGAAAGAAGGATCCTGACAGTGTCACAGCCACAACTGAAACCCATCACGATGCCAAGTGTGTTCACTCACTGATATGTGAGTACTATAGGGACACCATGTTTGCAGCAGTGCTTCTGATCCAGCACATGGATATCCTGCCTCACTGTGTGCCTCACTTCTACAGCTTTCACATGGCTGCTTTACTCTACATTAAATCACCTACTTCTCCCACTTTTTGCTCCCTTAATGTTAACACACATAATCCTTGCATCTTCCAGGCACACACATAGGCTTTCTTGAAGTTCCAAGTTTTACTTTTCTTAAGAATCTTCTTTCTGACATCCCTTCAACACTCAGGTATACTTGAGGATCAATGGAACAGTGGTGGCAAAGCTCACATCCTGCTTTCTAAAACACACCTTGCAAAGTCATCACTAAGTAAAAACTTCTTTGCTTCCAGGTGACAGAGCTGTGGAACAGGCTGCCCGGAGAGACTGTGGAGTCTCCTTCTCTGGAGAGATTCAAAATCCCCTTGGATGCGATCCTGTGCAACCTGCTGTAGCAAGGGCACTGAACTAGAGGTCCTTTCAGACCCCTGCCATGATATGATTCCGTGATCAGCATCTTCACCTTGCAGGGAAATTGCTAGCTCAGCCACCATTTCATTATTTTGCTTGGTGCCATGATGTGTGTGTATGATTGTATCATAGCAGCAGCATAAGGGGAGTTGGAAAACTCAGTGTTGTCATGAGAAGCTAACAACAATATCCCACAAGCTCACAGGATCATCTCCCATCCAGAAGGCAACAGGAAGGAGGGGGCAGAGGAATTTCTTTGAGATGACACATGACACTGAACAACTTGTTCTTTTGAGGATGTTGCTTTTCTGGGTCTACAAACTGAGGCAGCACTTCCTACAGCTTCCCAGGGCCATAAAGCTGAGATTCATGACATGTGTGATAATGAGTCATATTAAATAAAATTATGACACTTGGATAGATCTGCTTTTCAAGCACCTATCAGTAATCAGCAACATCAAAGCAAAACCAGTATTTCTGTATGAAGATGGACAGTGTATTCTTTTTAATTAAGTCTCAGGAGAAAAGCTGGTAAGCAACTCCAAGCACAGCTGAAAAGCAGCACTGCTATTACACTTCTAAAAATCATCACCCAGCATGCTGCTCCTCCACGTGAAAGCATTATGCTTAGCCATGTCTAAAGTCATAAAATCCTTAATGGAATCAGCAGAAAATGCATTGTGCCCTTGGAGCTAATTCCTTTTTCAATCTAACCTGTGTGGTTTGCTTATGCTTAAATTTAAGTTTTGATAAATTATTTGTATTATTTTGCCCTATGTTTTGGAATCTAGCTGTAAAATACTATGCCCAGAACTTTGTAAAGCTCATTAACTTTGAACAGTAAAGAAACCTTATTACACAGAGTCTAAATCGGTGTCGCTTTTCCCTGACCAATACTTTCTTTGTGGGGGAGTATCCGTTTGTAATAGCTCACTCCACTCTTTACAGAGCTCAGAGACGACACCAATGGCACAACATGCCTACCATGGAATATGTTCTTAGAAACCTTCTGCTGCCACCACAGCTACCACTATGAGAATATTTCTTTCCTGTACATGCAGCACTTAAAACTGACAGTTGTCTTAGCCTGACCTGAAAACCAGCATATGAGGCTGAATATTAAGGGCAGATGACATGAAGGAGCAAAAGAAAACATGGGCCGAGTTACAGAATTAACTGCTCTTTGGCACAATGGCATTTCTCTTCCCCACACCAGCTGTAAATTCGTCAGTCAGGGTAAAATAATGCAAATTTGGAAGAAAGGCTCTCTCAGTGTGAGGGTCACATCACAAACATGTGCCTGATGAGATAAAAATATTAAGTGACTTATCTTTGCCTCAAACCTCTGATATGATGGCTAAAGCTCAGCTACTGCCACGGTGCTCAGAGCAGTGTTATGACACTGCCTTTCAAAAATGAGAAACAGCCACAAGAAATTAGACAGCAATAGACCCAGGGAACTATGATGCATTTGACTTTCTACATTTGAACCATCGGTACCAAAACTACGTAGACAAGAACCTTGCTGGTTTTACCGAAAGCTCATTTCAGTTTTCTTCTGAAGCTTTTTTTTTTTTCTTAACATTGCTTTCCATATGCTTTAGCCTTTTAGTCATGTAATTTCTCAGAAAGCAGCAAGCATCTTTTCTGATGATGTAACGACTCTGTAGTGGTTGTATTTACTGGGATAGTATATGGTAAGCTTCTCATCTGCCTGTGGAAATAGAAGCCCCACTGAGAACAGAGGTTAAATCCTCATGACAACCATATGGTTGTGGAAAATGACTTAGAAGTATTTGAAGAGCTGTGAAGAGATTTCACATGCAGGGCTCTCAGCTGTGACAGTCCCATTTAAAGAGAAGTCACTAATTCTGAAACAAAAAGACAACAGTCAAGATTTCAGGGGAAAACACCTGGGGGAAAAAAACAAAACAAAACAAAACAAAAACAAAGCAACAAAATGTTATGCGCTGGCTCTTAAGTCCACCAAAACTCAGTCCATTTAATTACCAAAACAAAAAATGTCTGACTGAACCTGTGACTGAGTAATGGATTGCCATGAATCGCTGTTTTGGTGTACAGTTAGACCGAAGCTGGCATGTCCATTGCCGGAGAAGGAATGACTATTGCCAAAATCCAGAAGAAAAGGCAGTTGCAGTTGGACAGACTGGCCCACCAATGTGGATAACAGATGTGCTCTTGAAACACAGTAAGAACATAACACCCTTTGTAGTGTTACTTGCTAATCCATCTCAGAAAGGGAAGGACGCTAATCATGTGGTTATGAGAGCGGCCTGCCAGGCAGATTTAAGCTGTGTTGACTACCACCATAGCAATCCCATACAGTAGATTAGACTCATATATTCACATCTCTCAAGTATCTTTAAGGAAGATAAAGCTGTTTCCTATTCTATTCTATTCTATTCTATTCTATTCTATTCTATTCTATTCTATTCTATTCTATTCTATTCTATTCTATTCTATTCTATTCTATTCTATTCCTGACTCCTGAGAACACAGATTACTTCACTTATGAGTAAATTCCTGACTCTCAATGAAGGCAGGGCATATATTTACTTGAGATGTTCTCTATTTACTAGTTATTTAGAACTCAATTTCTGGGGTCCCCTCAACCAAGCCAGAAAAATCACAGCTGCAGTATAAGTCACATCTTCCAGCACACAGCTGTTATTAACAGTTCAGGGAACATAGGAGCAGTCAAAGATCGAGCTAAAATGTAAGCTGGGCACCCTAAAGAGAAGGGGATCAAGCTGCAGGGTCAGAGGCCAAAAAAATGTATGGCTGAATGTAAAGTAACAGAGATGTGATCAGTCAGCTGGCATCTCACATAAAGATACTCAGTATTGAGCTTATGTAAGGAAATGGATAAAATATGTAAATGGAAATGCACAGACTAGAGTATGCTGGAGTGCTAATGAGTGTTGGCTGCAGAAAAGATTGCATGACAAGTTTCTCAGCTCACCACATCATTTCATTCAGCTCACACTGTTACGTTGCTCTGCTTCTGCTGCACTGTGCTAATAAATAAATTTGTATTCAGGGTTACTTTCTCTGCACTGAAGTACTACTTTTCTTTTTGTGTAAGGATAGTGGAGTGATTTTGCTTGACAGTGCAAACAGATTTTGAGTATAGCATAAAAAGCTGATCAAATAATTATTTCCAGCAGTCAGTATGCAGTTTCATCTTCCAATTTGATGGTTCAACAAGCCATAACTGGCAACAAACCTGGGTGCTGTGATTATTTATGCTACTGAATGGGTAGAAGTTTGCGCTTTACTGCTTCCCCACATAGATGATCTACCCAAGGGGGAAATCTTCTGGTGCCAATTCTTAATGTTTAAGATGCAATAATGCAGCACATCTAAGTTTTCCTCAAGAATTCTGTGAAAGGCACAGCCACAGGATTGTCTGGGACCTGTGGGAGAATCTTTGCTGTGTCTGCAGCAAGATGCAGTTTCAACTGTTACACCCCAAGGTTGGGCAACAAACCACTGACAGAGCACATTTGAATTTTGCTTATGGACTCTGTGGGGGCAACACTCCCAGCTACATCAAAGGAATGTCATATCCAGGTTTTCATCTGCCACACTTTAGGTCATGACCCACATTAAGAATTACAACGTGGCTCCACTGTGCTCTCCCCTGTGTGGCAGATAGCTTCTTTCAAAGTGCTGGATGGCAAGTTCTCTGTAAGAGCTAACATTACGAACCATTAGAAGCTTTCCTTCCCTCTTTGTGAACAGCTTTTAAAGATTCTGCTCAATAACAACTGTTAATCATACACTGTATGAATTTCCATAGGTCTGGATGTCAGCAGCTTCTCTGGGCCACAAGCTTGTTATCCATCATATGTCTACAGTGCCATTGCCTCCTGCTCCATGATATTGTGCCAAATGCCACTGCTCAGTCCAAACAAAACACTATCATGCAAAGCAGCAGTGCTTTTTTGTCCTGGAAAGGTTTTCCCCAGCAGCCACCTTTTGAATTTCATATACTACAGCTCCAGTTAAGGCTTGGCAAAGTCTGTCAGAGGCAGAAACTAAAACCTGAACAGCACTGCTGCCTTTGCTAGCTGCAGCAGGGCATCGAAACAACAGACACAAGGCACAGAGAAACATATTGGGGAAGTCTGGTGTTTGCTCTCACACCTACAAAACACTTCTTCATGTTCCAGATTGGGGAAGATTGACACCAACAGCAGAACTGGGAGGGAGAAGGGTGAGACAGTGAGTTGCACAGCTATGAGCAGAAGTCTCCTACTCTAGAGATATTCAAAACCTACTCATGCAACCTGCTTTAGGTGAACCTGCTATAGTAGGGAGGTCTCCAGAGATCACTTCCAACCCGAGTCATTCTGTGATTCTGTGAGAATATAGTAAGTGCATACTTTAGTCTTAAGTATTACAGTTTTTCTTAACTCTCATTTCTGTTTTATTTCTATGCTTGAAGTCCAAGACCACTAATGTTAGTACAAAGAGTATCTGGATTTACAGCTGTGGTTCAGACCTATCTGTCCAAGGGTTTCATTGCTCTATTTCCACAACCTTAGCCACCTTTGTATTTCATTCACCAACATAAAACCATACCAAAGTCACTATAATCTTGGACAGGGATACTTTTTACTTGTTTGGGTGACATAACCTTGAGAAACCTTCAAGTCTGTTGGATAATGGATCAATAACTACCAGACAATATGGGCAGATTGCACCCATGATGAAGTTGTAAAACATCTTGCAGTCACTGTGTTGAAAAATTAACCTGACATTTGTTGAGCTGTCTGGACAGCTGGGACAAACAACAGGGGAGGAAAAAAGAAGTATTATCCATTAGCACACAGTAATCCTCTGCCTCCTTTTTGCATTCAGTCTTCCTATACGAGCTAATAATGTCCAACGTGCTGGATACCTTTTACTTTATTACTGCATTACTTTCTCACTTCAGGGGTTCAACTTTCATAACCGCTAGCATAAGGAGGCCTCTGGCATCACTTAGAGCATCACTGCTGCACTAAGGGCTCGATAGCTCAGTCAGGTCTGTGGATCAGAGACAGTGTGGTGACATGAACATGCAATTCTATCAATTACTGATTAGCTTTCTGCTCACTTCACATCATGCTCATTTAGAAATCACTTACTGTATCATCTTACAGGGTGAAGCTGGCTTGATTAATTCCTGGCAAACTTCTGCAAACATTTTGCAGCATTCTTATGTTCCTCTCGATCTCTTGCAAGGTTGTGTTGTTACATTATCACACTTTTTGTCAGAGCAATGGGTGGCTGATTGCATTTAAGAACACCACTTCATTGCATTCATTCACCCATCTCAGATGATAATTATTTAGTTGTCCCAGCCAAAAAGAATGAGATAATTAGGAACTAGAGGCCCAATTCCTAAAGAGACTTAAGGAAAAGCAAGTCTGTTTCTTGAAGGACACCACCTAATTAAACTCCTATAGAGATCTTCATGTGCAGCATACTGCTTCCTCAGAGACCTGTTTTTAGAAGCAGGTTATTAAACCGAGGCATGCTCTCGGTGAAGCAGTAAGGGCTGATTACTGTTTCTTTTCAGAGCTTGCTGTTACCTGGATAGCACTAGACCTGTGCTGATCCTGCTCCCTTCTTCAGCTCTGGTATCAGGCAGTCTAGATGCAGTGTCTGGTTAAGCACAAAAGCTACACACCACTTTCCACATTCAGGGAAGTGTTACTTAGATAAGCTAGGGTACCTTCAAGCAGCAGCTCCGTAATCTGGACAGTAGGATCCAGGAATATGCACTCTGAAGCTGCAGTGGCCCATGGCATGTTTAGGAATGCAGTCAGCTACTGGCTTTCTGGTACAGGAGAATCCTTCCTCTTTAGCACCAAACCTCGGGGGTCTCTATTCAGAGATCCATGGTGAGGTGTGGCAGCTTTAATGGAAACTGGGTATCGGTTTGGAAAGACATCTGTAGTGGATTTAAGTACCAAGAAGCATTACATCTCTGGAAGCATTCAACAGAAGGACAGATTTTTCTCTACGAATACCAGGCCATCCTGCAAATGGAAAGGATGAGTCATACTGACCTCCTACCCAGCATATTAAATATGTTCAGTCGGAGACTGAAGCTCATTTATTTCATCCATTCACCCCTCCAGCTGACAAGGTCAGTCAAATGTCACTGTATGCTTCATCACACAGAATGAGTTTATCAGAGAGCTAGAAATTGTTTATTTTTTATATACTGCACATTTTTTTCTTTGCATATGGCTAGAGTTCTGTTTTCAGAAAATTAATACAGCCTCCTGACTGGTGATGGCAAGCTACATGTTGCCAAGTTTTAAATAGGCATGGCGTTCTAGTCTCTTGACCAACACAAATTAATCTACATCCAATCTAACACTGAGAAATAGTCATTGTCTTAACCCCTTAGGAGTGCTCAGCAGTATTTTGCTGCAACACTAACCATCTTTCCACATCACAGAATAGCTTAGTTCAGTCTAACAGCCTATTTCAGTATGGCCAAGAGAAGTTGCCTAGAGAAGAGCATAAAAATAATTGCATTGTGCTTCTCCCAGCCACAACCAGCTTCAGCTGAGATATGGTTTTCTGCTTTTAGTGATGTGCCTAAGAAGTCTCAACCTGAAAAGGAAAAAAAAAGGGCAGTAGATCTATAGCTTCCCTTACCCTTCCTGCCATTAGATACCACACACATTATTCAAATGCACATGCACTATGGATTTATGCAAAGTAGCATGACATTCTCTTTTTTGTGCTTGGTTGCCACAGAGCTCCTGTTTCTACAGAACAACCCAAAAGCTCATTTCAGAATGCTAAATTTTCTGAAGAGAGCTCATTACGCATGAAAATTCAGAGCAGGTAAACACAGGAGGTGACCACACTGAATTGCTTCTGGTGTTTTCCTGTCTAGGCAGCATGGCTGCAACCTTAGTAGTTCATCTGTTCAGCTTAAGTCCTCACTTTCCTGGCCTCAAACAAGTAATTTGGAACAAGCTAATAATAAAAGATGGTGGTAAACTTCACTGATATCAGTAAGCTCTTTGCTGAAAACACTGAAAATTAACCATGCTAGCTTCTTGGTTTACACATGCCGTAAAGCTTCAGCAGGAAAGAGCATCAAGCCAGACTGGGAAAATAGAATACTCCTTGCAATGTCTTGACAGTACTGTCCTGCCAGGCCCTTCTGAGGGGCACCAACTAGTCCAAATGGCCAGACATATTTGCGGCAATGAGGCAGGTCCATGGTCAAGCTGGGAAGTCAAACCCCAGATCAGGCTGGGGCTCAATGAAAATAACCAGCATCAGACAGGTGGGAGGATTGGAACTAGATAGTTTTGAAGGTCCCTTCCATGTCAAGCCATTCTATGAATCTATGAATCTTATTGCATCATGGATAAAAGCGGGGCTAAAAATTGACTATTACTTTAACACCAGCATTAACCACAGCCCCCCCCCCAATATCACTGTTAACCTCAATAAGCAGATGACCAGTAACCTCCTCTTGGAGAAGTGACTTCTTTGGTCCCAAATAGTCCTGACCAATCATGTGCATAGTGAATTATTGCTTCATTCCATATGCTGTCCGTAACCTTGTCACATGTTTCAATATAGATCAGATGTGATTAATGACATTTAACCAGACCATCCTTGCAACTTAGGCAGTTCAGCAAGAAGACTTGCACTTCTGTCTGATAGACATCTCAGATTTGGGACTCATTATATTTTGAAATATTTTACAACTGGTTTCAGTATTCCCTTTTTACACAGAAAAAACCTGCTGTAACCCAGGTGTCTAGCAAGAGAAGACAACTTACCTTCCAAAGGCAAATGCTAGCCTAGTGCTCTATGCCAGTGGCCCTGATAGGCCAGACTCCTTTCCAGGTGCATTTGTGTGCCAGATGATACATCAGCTGTGCAATGCACTTCAAGGTTCATAACCACTGGAATGCTGCAAGTTCATGTGTGCTATGTTTTGTCCTTACAGGCCCAGCACTGACCCATATTATTTAGCTTTCATGATTGCTTTGCTCTGAACACTTCCCAGAAACATCTAAACATTCAACCAGAATTTTGGATCAAGTTTCCAGCATCTCTCCAGAGCAGATACAGGGTCTCAATCAGAAGGAAGTCATACACAGCCCTTGGAGTCTCCATCAAGAAGAGACTTAATGACTGCCTTTTACTGGCACTGCTACAAGACAGTCACTGGACAAATGTGATCAGTTTGTGTATTTATTTGCCCTGTTTTCCACAAAATACGCTTCCAAGTTGATTCTGATTTTGCTTCTACCATCACAGGCAGTGGCAATTTCCTCCACTGCTATGCAATAAAAAATCCCTTTGAAAGGTTTCTATGCGGATGGTTTAGAGGAACCAACAACTCTGGCATATGGTTGTTTTGGTTACTGTGCTAGGGGAAGTTCCAAGCCACTTCTAAGATATGTCCCTTGTGCCATAGTAAATGAAATGACTGTTACAGAGGGAAATTTTTCTGGGAGGTGACTCTTCACTTCCCTGTATTTCTTGACAATGTTTTATGCTTATGAAGTTGCTTCACTTTATCCTTGGCATTTCTCATTTTCACTGAGAGACATATTTCTTCTTGGTATTGTTTTCATGAAATTTAAGATGTGGAGTTACTGCATCATGCTTTCTCCTTAAGAATAGACGCCCAAGACAGAACAGGCTGCCACGAGTCCTGTAATGTTCTCTGGATCCCAGCCATAACCCTAGAGAAAAGGTTAGGTCTTGAGCAAGTTTGCTGATGATACCAAACTGGGAGCAGTGTCTGACACACATGAAGCCTATGATGCCATTCAGCAAGACCTGGATAGGCTAGAGGAATCTAATGAAATTCAACAAGGGCAACTGTGGGGTCCTGCACCTAGGGAGAGATAACCTCTGCACCAGGACAGGTTAGGGCTTGACCTGCAGGAAAGCACCTTTGCAAAGAAGGACTTAGGAATCCTGGTGGATTGCAAGTTAGCCATAAGCCGGCAACGTACTCTTGTGGCCAATGAGACCAATGGCATCCTGTGGCTAGAAGGTCAAGGAAGGTTCTCTTCTCTACTCTGCCCTAGTGAGGTCACATCTGGAGTACTGTGTCCAGTTCTAAGCTCCCTAGTTCAAAAGGGACAAGGAACTACTGGAAAGAGTCCAGCAGAGTGCTATGAAGATGCTGAGGGAACTGGAGTTTGGTTATATGCGAGAGCCATGAAACAAAGTCCTTGATATACGCAATTCAGCTTGGCATTTATAGCCATCATCTGGAAGCCCTTGCTTGAGATTTTACCTCTGTTAGTTCCAACAGACCAGGAACTGTAGCTACAGGATTTACACTATTCCTAAAAATCAACTATGTTCTTGTCTTTTTGAGCATGGTATTTCCAACAAAAGTATCAGCTTCCAACCAAGCCTACTTCACCCAAAGGATTAAGTATAGACTTGAACTCAGCTTTTGAAATTTCTGCAGTTCCAGATCTATTTTGCATGAACAGCTCCAGCAGATGTGCACATGTGTTTGTCAGTGGTGTGAGAAATTAGTTTTTTACCCCATTTTCAAGGCTAAGAAACAGAACCTTTCCTGCCATATTTTATGTCATCTTTGAGAATACTCTGTCCCAGGTTACATATAGCTTAACACCACAGAGCCCACCAAAATTGCACAGGGAATATTTAAAGACCTACTATATGCCTTTTTTCAAATCAGGTAGTAGATAAAACCACAAATAAGCATTTACAGTTCTCAAGATACTACATCTGAAGTGCTGCTATTGGAAACCACAGCAGAATTTTTTCACTTGCTTTATTAAATGTTATGATGGGTGATTTGACTTTAAGCCTTTTTGATGCAACGAAGATTTTACAGCCTTGCCTAGTAGTGGTGGGACTGTAGTGGTAGCTTTAAATGCTTTCCACACAGGTCATCAGAATTGAACTGAGGGCCCAAGGATAATGAGGCAGTTGTTCTTGTGACAGCCTAGATGATTGAAAAGGAGCAAATAAGAATCCATGACATATTCTCATCTTGCCTCATCTATTTGGAAAACTAGCACCAAATATCCCCTGGTTTTTGACCCTTGAGATCTGGGTCACTAACAGTCTGTTGCATTCTGTATTGAACTAAGGATCAGGGCAAAGACACGCTCGCATCCCAGCCCCCTGCCTGCAAAACGCTGGTCCGTCATGACTGTGGTTTCCTCAAGTCAGTTGAGTTCAAGGAGACCTGAGTCTACATTTTATCTTGCCTTTCAAAGTAGCGGCACAAGTTGAAACTGTAGACAAAGAGGCAAAGCTTTGAGGTGTTTCAGCTTTGTATGCTTTGAAAGCAACTCATTCCACACGGCAGATACTTGGGAGTTTTGCTGCCCTGGCAACACTTTCAAGGACATGATAGTGCCACAGGAGCTGTCCTAAAAGTAACAACTTTGCTTTCTTTGAAGGGTGTCACAATGCAGGCTTTAAACTTTAAATGAAGTGCTGTGCTTAAAATACCCAAGAGCTCTTTTGAAAGCTACTGAACCACACTTGACCTCTCCTTTTAACACACTGTCCACCTTCAGATGTTGGCCAAGGAGACCAGCCCTTCCCTCTCCAGGTGTCAGGAAAGCAAAGACGAACTTTGCAAATAACTCAAGGGCAGAAGGGATCTAAGCAGCCTCTACAAAGTAAAGGAAATGTTTTCCAACAGACAAAATACATCTGAGTTTTGACATCAGGCTTCAGCTGGCTATTATGGAAGTTACAGAAGCAGTGGCTATGAGCAATGCCCAGCTTTTAGACTCTTCAGTGTACAGCTGATGGCAGTATTTTCAGTTGCTAACAGCTTCTTGGGGCCATGATGCTACTGATTTTTCATACTCATCCTTTCCTCTTCCAATGCGTTTGTGCTGCTTTAATGCATGCAGTGTAACCCAAGCACAATATATTCCTTCCACTGCTAAGCACACTAGCAATGTCATCTGCATTATCTGCCTTCCTACTAGCAGACAGTAAGAGAAGCCCACTTTACACAGGGCTTCTCTGCTGAAGGATCCATTTCTGGTGCCTCTGAGCATTCCCCAATGTAAAGCTTTGGAGCCAAGGCTCAGACCTCAACAACAACAAAAGCTGTATTAATCTTTGATAATATCAAGCTTTAAAATCTCATCCTCTAGCTTGCTGCAATAGTTGCACCTGAGCAACAAGTAATACTGCTGAGAGGCTAGAACTGGACATAAAAGGATTTTTTTTAAAATTTTTTTTAGGAATGGGATGTAAATTATGCAGTGGAGGGTTCATTTTAACTTCCATCCTAGTAACTTCTAGTCATGTGAAGAAGCACTCCTTACACCAGATCCATAGCCTTTGCTGGAAACTATATATATAGTTGGTCTTCAGTGGTATCAAATACATACCTCAGGTTGTGTGCCTTGACTGGGATCAACCTACCCTCCTCAAACTGCAATATTTCAGACTACCCTTTTGCACCACAGCAGCTCCCGGTTTGAACTCCAATCCAGCTTTGTGGTGTTAGCTCCATGCATCTCAGTAAGCTGGATGAAAGTGCAGCTTACACAGCTACGGTCCAGGAAATCTCAAAGGAACTGGGATGCCTGGAACTGCAATGTCAGAAGGAGGTTCATCTACAATTCACACAGTCAGTAGCTAATTGAAGCACATGAATATTTGTTTCAGGGGAATTCAACCCCCTCGATTTTCACAAAGCTTTAGCATTAATAGGTTTTATGGTAGCCTCCTGCTCTCTCTGTTAAAGATGTGTGTACTAAATGGCATATTGAGACGGTTCAACTGTCAGGACAGATCACGGGCAGCACTTTGAGTTGCAAGTTGGATGTTCCTGACAGTATGTACACCAAAGAAATATGCATTTTAAACGGTAGGAGTTAGGGAGACATTGAAAGTCTAGGACATGAGTTCCCTTCTGTAGTTTTAAATGACCCAGCAAATTCATAGAAGGTGACCTCAGATTTGGACAAGTCCAAAACGTTTCTGGATAAAGCTAGCTCTACAAAGAAACAGGACATTTCCATACTATGTCCTTTACATGATTTAGATCTAAAGAGTATGATTTAAGTGCCCTTAGTTCAACCAAAAGTTGCTTTTTTGCTAAACAGGGCTATCAGTTCTCCCTGCCTGTAATAACTGCTGAGCACACTCCAGGAGCCTCACAGTATTCAAATTTTTACTGGGTATCAAGTTTCAGCTCATTATACTTGTTCCCAAATTCTTTTTTGCAAATGATGGAAAGTTACACTGGAATGGAAAATCACACCCAGCTTTGTAAAAACAATCCAAAGATTCATTTTATTCTGTGATAACAATTCTGTAATAAGTACACAGGAAAGAGATTTTCCAATTCAATATGTACTTAGCAGCAAACAACTGATGAGCAGGGTCCCATGGTGCTCCTGTGATATTGAATGTAAGTCTTGCCACCATAAGAAGCTTGTTCAAAGCTTAGGATCCTAGAGAACATGGGTTTTTTTATGTTAATGTTATGATGCATAGCTGGTGAAGGGCTTTTGAACTGCAATTAATTACTGCAGAGGGAATAGCCTGGCTTTAGCAGCTGGGAACATTTCCAGGAGTCCACCATTAAGCCGAGTTTATGAACAGAACTAGGTCAGACAAACCTGGTCAAACCGTAAGCAAAATGTGAAAGTGGAAACATGCCAGGAGCCCTTCCTTGTCTCTAGAAAAACAGCCCATGGGATTTTCTTACATCTTTATGAGGCAGCTACAGAAAGAGGGCATACAAGGAGACGCATACAAGCAGTGAGCACCAGACCCTTTCCAGGGAATTCCTCACAGAATCTTTCCACAGTCCACACTGCAGTGCAGGCCATGGGAGCCCTGACTCTGCTGTGACACTCCTTGAGCTGCAAAAACTGAGTTAATATCAGTGAGCTGTTATACAACTCAAAGAAAAAGATCAGACAGACAATAAATCCCACCAGCTTCTGTGGTGACTGTGTCCTAGATGGCAGCTCTTTGGGGACCCTTTTCTGACACAGTGCAGTGCTCATGACTACTGTCCGCTGGGGATAAGGGGTTGACTGTGTTGCTACAGCAAGCAAGTTGTTTCATGGGAGCTTTTCACATGGGAAAGTTGAGAGGCTGAAATTACTACATCAGGTAAATATCACTGATTTTGAAGGGCAGGTTCTGAAGAAAGGCAATTTCAAGTTACACCAATGTCAAACACATGCATGATTAAACACCACCAGCAGAACTACAGCCTTTGGTACATGTCCACACCTGTTTGTAGCAAGCAGCAGGGCTGTACTCCAGATGTTGCTGCTGGGAGTCCTGAGCTATAATGAGGGCACAAGCATTTAAGTGAGCAATTCTACAGAGCTACTATGCCTTTCCACAAAATGTAGTGTTGCCTAACACTGTTCTTCTTGGCCAGGTAGCCTGTTGCATGGCTACAGTCAAGTGCCTGCTACTCCCTTCTTAAGCTAGTTTACTGCTGGCTGTTTTCCTGATCTTAGTGTTCAGAAGCAGCACTTTCCCTGCCATGGCACACACAGATGTCAAGGGCAAAAGAACAAGATTTCACAGCTGAAATCTAAGGAAGTACTGTGACCAGCTCTGACTACTTGCACAATGTCATGGGATGTTGTGTCATGTCACATGAGATCTTGACCAGCAAGGGAGCTTGTGATTCTGGTATCTGTGCCTTCAGATCAATGGGAACATTTGTAGCAGCATGAAGTCTGTGAAGTCCTTTTTGGTACCTTCCTTTTTTGGAGGGCGACAGGAAAGATCAAGAGCAGACCACTCTCTCTCTCACACCAGGAAGATCCACACTGCTCTTTAAACCTTCAGTAATCACAGAATCACAGAATGTTAGGGGTTGGAAGGGACCTTGGAAGATCATTGAGTCCAATCCACCTACCAGAGCAGAATCACCTACAGTAGGTCACACAGGAAGGCATCCAGATGAGTGCTGAATCTCTCCAGAGGAGGCGTGATGGGGCAGCCTGTTCCAGTGCCCTCACAATAAAAAGTTGCTCCTTATATTCACGTGGAACCCCCTACGCTCCAGCTCGCAATCCTTGCCTCTTGCCCTGTCAGTGGACATCACTGCGAAGAGCCTGGCTCTGTCCTCCTGACACTCACTTTTCACATATTTATAAGCAGGTCACTTCCCAGTCTCATCTTGTCCAAACTAAAGAGACCCATCTCCCTCAACCTTTCCTCATAAGGGAGATGTTTCACTCCCTTCAGCATCTTTGTGACTCTGTGCTGGACTCTTTCAAGCAGTTTCCTGTCCTTCTTGAGCTGAGAGGCCCAGAACTGCGCACAATGTTCCAGATGTGGTCTCACCAGGGTAGAGCGGGAAGAGAACCTCTCTTGACCTACTAGCCACACTCCTTCTAATACACCCCAGGATGAAGCATGACTACCATCTCAGGAACAGGCATGTCTCACTGTGACAGTCCTGGGGTCATGATCTTCCATAAGTTACCTGTAAGTCCTTGTAGCGTAATGTCTGGGTCATATTTTAGCCAGAACTAATTGTTTTGACTTTATTATATCAACTTTTTGTCTTGTTTCTTCATTCTTAATCACTGGATGATGCAGTATTATGCATGTAACATGTTATTAAAAATGGAGGTAATTGTTCTAAAAGATTCATTGGAACCACTCTGGTGTGACATCTCCTGTGTTTTTTCTGCATTAAATCAATAGCACCTGTCTGAAAGTCCAAAGGTAACAACTGACCTACAGTTTTCCATAACTTGTAAAGCCCTGCCAGCACACCACAGCTGAAGGGAGATCTGAGCTTAGTATGGAATTATGTGGTGAATCAAATATCGATTCTCTATCAAGAAAGTGACAAGAGCAACAAGCTTGGAGAAACTTTGAGTTGTAATCACATTTAGCCATGATAAGTGCTCAATAAAGTGCTGAGTATCCTGGAACTGATATATGAAGCTGTCTTTGGGCTTGCCCTGGTATAAAATTCAGGATGTCCACTGAACCCTGACTCAGGGGTACCCACATCATATAACCTGCAATTGAATGATTTGTTTTTTACTGCATACGATTCAAGTCTTTGCTGAAATGAAGTTGTCCAAGATTCAGACAGCATGTGTAGAATTTAGAATTTCAAATCATGTCTTTCTTCTGAAGAAGCACCCACTTAATCTCACCACAAACATTCTAAGTATCTCTTTAAAACTAAAACACAGACAATTGCCAGCCTGAGCAAAGCTACAACAAAACTTTCAATCTGAACTGTATCTGTGGTTTAATGAGGATACAAGTTCTGTAATGCTGCAAATACTGAAAATGTGTTTTTTTCTGTGAAACTGAGATCGCCAGGGACTGAAAACATGAGTACTTTAAGTGATGGTTCATTTTAACATTTCAGAAAATTTCAGGTTAGTGAAAATCCAGGTCCCTGTGGCTAGTATTGAGGGACGACTCTAGGATGCTTTTTCCTATGGTGAATCCATTCAGTTATTGCTACTTCATTACTCTGCAGAAGAATGTTAGTATGTAGTCCATTTCTAAGTAAAAAAAGTAGGCTAATTTGTCACTGCAAGGGGTTTGATCTGTGCTCCCACCTTCTGAAATGCAGGTTGGTTTTGCCATCCCACCTTTTTTTCAAGCAGATTCAATACAGTACAGCATTCTCCCAGTTATGACAGGCACACTGAGGAATGAGCTTCAGCTTCCACAACCGCTTGTTGTTGCTACTCCATAATTAGTATTGTTTGAACTAGTTGGCATTTCTCCTAGAAGAGATTTCACACTCTGTGAATGAGGTTAATTCATTAGTTACATTTGTTTCAAAGCCTCTTGAGCGGTCTAATCACTCTGTAATAGTAACTGAGTGACCCACATCTTTACCCAGCAAAACAGCCGTTTCATCCCAGTTTGTTTCCAGAAGAAGCTTAACCTATTTAAGTTTTTATACTGACATTTCACTGTGGAGCATGAAAAAGATAATGCAGGGAAAGTTGATGTTTCCATATCTGTTTTCCATATGGGTTTGATTTCAGTCTTTATGGCAATGTCAGTATTAGCAGGCACAAAGATGCATCTCTATCATTCTGTCTCCTGTGTTTTCCCAGAAGCAGCCTGCATGTTAAACAAAAAAGTGCTCATACTAATTGTAATCACACGAACAGCCAAGGTTTAAGATCATGAACAGATACTGAAACAGACCAAGTCGAGTGAAATGCAACTATCAGCCAGACTTCTCTTGCAGCTTCTCTTGGATCGTTGAGGAATCCTTATGTTCTCTGCTTTCTCACCTAATCCCCTTCTCTGCCAGGTCTGGAAATAAGCCTTTGCGTCTAGCTGTCTGTGACATTTGAGTGCACAAATCAGGACAGGAAGCTTTAATACTTTTTTTGTCCTTTTTTTTTTTTTTTTTTTTTTTTTTTTTTTTTTTTTTTTTTTTTTTCCCCTTCTTCTCTCCAATCAACATTTCAGGTACTAGTTTAGTAACTAAAAGCTAGTCCTGCTTAACTCCCATTTCAGCAGTCGGGAAGGCATCCTCCACCGTGTTGTCACAAAGGATTAGAGGAAGGTATTAGAGAGTGTTTAAATGAAATCCATCAGAGTTCTTAATTTCCAAGATGTGCACCTAAATATCAGCTTAAAGGACCGTGACCCCCCTGCCTGCACCTTCTCTGTGGAACTTCCCTACAACCATAATTTCACTAAGGTCAAATTCTGCAATTTGTTTTTACTAACACATTTGGAACAGTTCCCAAATCAAAATTCAATTGTCCATATGCCTTAAGCCCAGGTTCATCAACTGCATTACCTTCAAAATACTTTCCTACACTTCCTGTAGAGTTAGGCCAAGGTGGAAAGACTGGGAATGGCATGAAGTGGATAAGCACAGTCATCTGATAGGAGCTGGAGCTGTCTGAGATGTTGAGCCAATGCTGATTTACAGTCACTGAATACCTTCCAGGAATAAGTTACTGAAATCAGAATTAAACCGTCTGATTTCGCTTTCTGTAGTCACGGCAATGAGTGGATTTGACAGATGGGGAGGAGGAGGCCAGCACAGATGGAACTTTGTTACAGACCTAAGCACAGAACCAACTGCATGGGAACATGGTGCAGTGGGAAACTTCACCCTTGGAAAGCATTCACCTTCAGAAGGGAAAACAAGCAGCAGAAGGCTAACTTACACTGGGGCAAGGAACACTCCGCATTGCTTTGCTTAAAGCCCATCAGCCCTTATAAAAATGGTCCGAGTTTCATAACTTCCCCAGACTCGGAGACAAGCAGCAGTTTCAGTGGTTATCCTGCCTTTGACAAAAACAGACACCTCCCCTTCCCCCCTCAAAAAAAAAAGATGTCACGTGCCCAAGTTAGTGGTGTATCAGACCCAAGAAAAACAAAGCTAAATTCATAATGTTCAGTGTGGTGCCAAAGCCATTCTCTTTGCCAATTCACATTAGAGGTTGATGGAGCACTTCAGATGCCAGACTCTCTAGAACAGAATCTAATAGGGAAGAAATGTATCCAGCATCTCTCTGTGCATCACAAGCAGCATTTTGGGCTAATCTCAGCTGCAAGCACAGGAAAATACTATTGATACTGCTTTCTTTTATGAAAAATCTATGTAAGCTGCAACAGCAGCTTAGATTTTGCTTTAATTTTCCAAATCTTACATAAAAGCTATTATGAGTAAAAAATCATGGTAGCAAAAGCTTCACAATAGGACTACAGATTAGAGTATTACAAAAAAAGGCTTTATATTAACACAGGGGCTTAATGCTCCTCTTATTCGTGTGTAGTAGTTGCATTCATTTACTATTGAGACCACTCTGGCAGTTGTTTTCCACATCTTAACCTGCCATGAATTTTTGAGCTGAAAGAACACAAAGTATGGGGCAGCAACGGAAGCAGCCCCACACAGGCTATTGTCTAACTCTTTCATTTGCTAGCTTTCTACATGCCATTAGGTTATTCAAAAGGTTTGGAGTAAATGAAAGCAAAAATCCTCATTTCAGGAGTTTTTATTGTCATTACTATCCTGAGTGGCACTTAGTAGTGGAAGCAGGGACTGTATTTATGGTTGGACTCAATGATCTTAAAGGTCTTTTCCAACCAAAACAATTCTATGATTTGGATTCCTCCTGCTTTGCCTTTTTTGTTTGTCTGTTGTTTTCTGTTTTGTCCACTCAGGAGTTTCCTACTATGATTAGAAAATAAGAACAAGAAAGCTAATAAAAATTAAGCTAATTTCTGTTGAGAAGGAAGAGGGAAGAAAATGTAGGTATCTATGGCCAATTGTTCAAGTGAGCAGAACACAATTCTTGCAGTAGACAGTAACCAGTGCTGAGAAATCTTTAGTCCCTCAGCTTGAGTTAAGAATATCCTTATCTGGTGGTTGCAATGGGAAAATATGCAGTAAGTGACAAAAACACAACTGCCTTTGGGAACTGAAACAATCAGCTCACTTTCTCTGGTTGCAGCATCCCCAAATGCAAGAAACAGAGGAATTCACTGCTGAGACCACCCCACACTGCCGACACCCACGGAATGTGATGTCAAGCGGCCATGACAAGTTCTCCTTCTTCTCTACTGTGTTCCCACTCCATGTTCCCATTTGGAGATCACATTTTCCAAAGTATTTCTGGTGGGATTCACAAGCACTGACCCGACAGAGAGGACAGCATCTGGAATGCTGGGTCCAATTCTGGGATCTCCAGTTCCAGAGGGGAAAAGGAACTGCTGGAGAGAGTCCATTAGAGGGCTATGAAGATAAGGAAGGGACTGGACCATCTCTCCTACAAGGCAAGGCTGAAAGACCTGGGGCTGTTTAGTCTGGACAAGAGAATACTGAGATAGGATCTCAGCAATGCTTATCAATACCTAAAGGGCAGGGGTCAAGAGGGTGGGACCACCTTTCCAGCAGTGCTCAGCAACAGGACAAGGTGCAACAGGCACAAACTGGAACACAGGAAGTGCCATCTGAACAGGAGGAAATCTTTATGGGTGACTGCACAGTGGAAGAGGTTGCCCAGAAAGGTCATGGTTATGTGAGCCACTACACCTGGAAGCTTATGCACACGTGTTACTGAAACTATTAAATATCAGACACTAGGTACTATGCGTATAGCATAAACTGGTAGCAATTGCTTACCTTACCCATAGCTCATTTTATGGGCAAAGTTCACTTGGAGACTGACAGAAGCAGAACCCCATCCATTAACTGAAGGATCTCCCTGCATTCAGCTCTGTCAGATCACCATGGGTTTAAAAGGAAGACTTGCACAGTGTTAAAAGGTAAGGCAGAAAACAAATGTCTGACGCCAGGCGCTACTGCTCATGATACAATTCAGAAGTTTTTTAGGGTACTCTTCTTCTTCCTCTTGCCACCAAGTTTAGGAAACTTCTTTTTCTTAAGCTGTTCAGCTTAAGAACTCAGTTACAGCAGCAGAGCAGCTATTTCCACCTTGGGGATCAAATTATATGTGTCAATTACATTGCCAGATCCTCCCAAAAAACAGTTTGAATTTCTTAATATAGATAAATCCATTACACTTTCAAAAGCCTTTCTGTTTGTTGTCCTTAGGACCTATCATTACCAAGCAGCCAACACTGACAAAGATTACTCAACAAAAAAACCCGCATAACCCAAACAAAAAACAAACTAGACCAAACCAAACAAATTCAGAGGAAACAAAAAAGACAGTTGCAGAAAACACTAAGTACTGCATTGAGAAAGGAACACAGATGCCTCTCAGCCATGCTAGGCCAGAGCTGTGTATGCAAAGAATAATATTTAAAGTTTTCTTTTGGGGGGGGGGTTGCTGATTTTTTTTTTAATTGCTGTTGTTCTACTCATTGCTGTGGTATGTGTCAGCAGATCAGGTGGATACAGTTTTCCTGAGGCTTACCGAGGTGTCCTTGTGCCGAACTGTTTCCTGTTTGCTCTGTTTCACAGCTTTGCAGTTTAAATCCATAAAACATTGATCCCAAAAATGGATTTGTTGAGGTGAATGCCTAACTCTTTGTGAAGCTCACTTGCAAACGACATTGTTAATAACACTTGCTTATGATGGCAACACTTCATTACACCACGACTTGTCTGGAGTAAATTAGGTATTTCTGACTCTTCAGGCCGTTTGACTGGTGACGCTCTTGGGCTCATCGCTGCCGTGCCTCTGATTGGGGTCCCGACAAGGCTTGCTAGGCAGTCACGGCCACTGATGGGTGACCACCCGCAGGACCTGCACAAGTTAGTGCCTTATGAGCCCCAGCTGCTTCAACCGCTCCGGCTGTAACCAATTTCGACAGAGCACTTCAAGCACAAGCCTCCTGGTTTAAACCTTTCGAGGTGCCAGCGGTGGCGCGGATTCATGGGGTTATGCCCAGGTGCACAGTGAGTAGTCTGCCCGCCGCCAGGCCCTGAAAGCTGCGGCGGGCCCACGTCGCAGCTTGTCCCCCAACACAGAGGAACTTCCTCCACTTGCCTGCGGGTCGAAGCGGCTGCTGGCAGCACGACACCACGCGCGGGTCGCGCACCGCGCTCCAGATCTCCCGCGGGGGCGGCTGAGGGGACGGTGACCTTGAAAACAGACAGCGGAACAGGCTCCACCCAGCGGGGGAGCGCGACCCCGGAACGTGCCGCCAGCCCCCGGGACTACATTTCCCAGCGTACCGAGCGGCGCGGGTAGGCGGGAGGAGCGCGGGGCGACCTGCGCGGTGATGTAAGAAGGGGCGGGGCCTGCGTGAGCGTGAAGCGGGCAGAGGAGAAGGACGCGCTGGGGGAGCGCTCGGGAGGAGGGGGTGTCGCACCGGTGGGAGTGGGGCCGCGTGTGCCGCCGCCGCCATTGAGCTCAAGAGCGAGGCTGGGCCAGGGGCGCGAGGCTGGGCCAGGGGCGCGAGGCTGAATAGAGACCGGCCATTGGTTGTCGGCTTGCGCACGCGGGGCACGGTGGGACCGGACCGGGACCGGGACTAGCCGTTGCTGCGAAGTTGCGGCGCCGGCGGGGTCTGGTCGGAGAGCTCAGCGGTTCAGCTCTCGGCGGTGCTGCTCTCCATGGGGCCGGGGGCGGCCGGCTTGCCCTGCCCTGCCACCGTGATGAAGTGACAGCGGACGGAGAACGGCGGCGCCCCTTGCGGGCTACGAAGCGAAGGGCTGCTGCCGGCCCGGCCCGGGGCGGGCTGGGGGCGGGGGGGGGGGGGGTCCGGTGAGTGAGGCAGCGGCGGTCGGGGCTCGTACCCTGCGCGGCCCGCCTCCCCCCCGCCGCCCGCCGGCCTGCGCGGGGGTCTCGGTGAGGGGTGAGCGGGAGAAAGGCAGCGGCACCGGGACGGAGCAGGCGACGTCGGTGGTGGAGGGGAGCGGCCGCGCCATGAACTACCAGCAGCAGCTGGCCAACTCGGCAGCCATCCGGGCCGAGATCCAGCGCTTCGAATCGGTGCACCCCAACATCTACTCTATCTACGAGCTGCTGGAGCGGGTGGAGGAGCCGGTGCTGCAGAACCAGATCCGCGAACATGTCATTGCCATCGAAGGTGAGCAGGCGGCCCCGGCGCGGCGGGGAGAGGGGGTAGGAGGCGAGGGGTGCGCTCTGTGCTTCTGCTTCCCCAAGCCCCCGAGTCCGGAGCACTCGCGTGCTCTTTGAGAGCAGGTGCCCGCACTCTCCAGACTGCTTTCCCCTCTTCCATCTCCCCCTGGCATGGGTTTTCGGAGGGCTGTGGGGGTCTCTCGGCCTGGTCTCCGTCGGTCTTCCTGCGCTGGATGGCTGGGGTGGTCCCTCGGAGTGAGGGTTTGCTTTGCGGCCAAGCGGGAGCTGGGTTTGTCGGCAGCACGGCTCGGAGGGGAAGTTGTTTTGCTACTTGGCTGCCGCTGCTATGCAGGCAGAGCAGCGGTGTTGTTAAGGCTGGATTACGGTGAGAAGGGTGATGCTCGCCTTGCCTGCAGAAGGGTTGGAGAAAATGAGGTTTTCTTCGGTGCTCTGTGCAGTTCCCGACGGAAATGTTTGAAGTACGGGTTCTGGTTTAGGGGCGTTGAGTGAGTAAACAAGATGTGCAGCTGGATCCCGGAGTCGTGGGCTGCCTGTACAGCGGTGTGAAAGCAGGTTTGAAGGCAAGATGGAGATGACAGTCTTCTAAGCTTAGGTTTATGTGCGTCTGTCCCCGAAGGAGCGCAACGGAGACTCCTGAGCTGCTTAGGAGGTGAAAATCAGGAAAAAAAAACCCTTGCTTTTGCAAAATCTGCAGGTATTTTTATTAACTGTCACTGGAGTTAAAAAAGAGCAAATAGTATTTGCCAAGATTTTAAGAAGAAAATGTTGAGTTATTTTGCATGAAAACTTAGAGATTTGCGTTTTGTGCTACTGCAAGTGAAATCATCTGCCACTCTTTTGGAAGGGATGCAAGCCAGCGGAGGCTGATGGACAGCAGCTGAAATAGAGAGCTGCTTAAAACCATCTTGTGGTGTTGGCCTATCTTGTTCTGAAGTGATATGCAATAAAAAACTCCTGATGGAAAAGCTGCTGTTGAGGTTGTCATTTGAAAGAGTCTTAAGTAACGCAGCTTGAATAGACATAATGTTTAATGCCGTTAACATTTTGGGGGGGAGGGCGCAAACCCACCCTCTCTTTAGTGTGTTGTACAGCGAGTCACTGAGACTGGCAGTGCCTGTCACTTATTAAAGTCCCCAGCTAAGTCTCTGCATCTGACTAAGTATGTGGTAGAGTTTTGTGATATTCTCTGCAGTATTAGTCACTTCATTGAAATCGTGTGTGGCTGTCAGCTTCTGCGAGTCTGGGTTGACTCTTGGGAGTTCTTCGTGTTTGCCTTACTCTTTTGCTAGAGAGATGGAAACTTACGAACATAAATTGTGGGAAGGATAGGGCACAGGCACCGTGGCTCCTTTCTCAGTGTGATGGCTGTTTGGGCTTCTGCGGGATGGATGATGCCTTCAGCAGAACATTTTTTTAAGTGGCAATTAATGCATGTTTATGTGCAATTAATACATGGTTGTGGTACAAATATGTTTCTTGGATAGGATGCTTGGAATGTAGCAGTGCAGCCAAGTTTGTGTTGAAGTGGAGGAGGCTGTCAAATGCTGTATGTAGTTATCTTCACAGCATGGGACTTGTGTTAGTCTTTTCATGTATTAATGATTTGCATTACCTAACTGTAGCTCAGTTCATTTGTCAAATCACAAAGACTTTATAACCAAAATAGCAGCTTGCAAATTGTGTTTCAAAAGCAGAGTAAAATTTTCTTGTAGAATTTGCTGTCTGACTTACATTGGTTGTTGAGTCATGAAACCAATAGATCTGAATCATGGGAAAGATTTCTCTAGAAAATGTGTAAGTTAAGTGATTTTCAGCTAACTCTCAGATAATAAAATGAAAAATACATCAAAAACCTGAGTCCTTTAGGTTACAACTCCACTGGAATGTTTTTTTCATAAGCATACTTTATTTATCACTGATACCACTTTTTAAACCAACAGAATAGGGCTGTGTTGCATGTAGGAAGAACTTAGAAATAGTAATTTGTTTCCTGGGTTTGCATTTTTTCTGCAGAGTTGACTGTGACAGTGATACTTCCCAAATCAGAAACACTTCTGAGTTCCAGGTACTCAGCTTTTCACTGTCAGTGAGGAATTGTTGTGTGGCTGACATGTGGCTTATGTGAGAAAAATATTAAGTAACTTTTTTGCTCAGTTTTTTCCAGTGGAAGAACTGTACCCTTTAAAGAAAGGAATATAATCTCATTAGTTCAGGCTGCTTTAAACTGTAACTCCAACATGTGCTCCTTGAGCAGCTCGGACAATACTTCCCTGTTCAAAAGAGTTTTGACAGGTCTGAGGTGGAACATTGTTAGTATCTAAAGCAATTTGAGACTTATTTCAGTGGAGAGGCTATTACTTATTCTCAGTGTGGAATTGTCTTCTCAACACTTCGGATTTTATTTGCGATGTAAACCCCCCTTCTTATGTTTTGACTTCTATGATAGCAATGTCTGGACATACTGGATGATTGACTGTAAAAATAATGTGAAATGAAAATTACACTTTCAGCAGTAGCAGTTCTGTATGTTCCAGTACACAAATTGTATGTCATCCAAAGAGACCAACTGCTCAACGTTCCTAAACTGGATCCTAAATTGTAACATAGATATTTCTTTGCAGAGCTTTTTTTCTTCTGTTAATCTAAGTGAGATGTTATACTGGGTAAAACAGTTCTATGTGATATATAAGTTCATTAGTTTTCCCTCGCTGGATAAAGCTGCTGATAATTGGTTGCTTTGAGGTTTGTGTATTTTGCAGAGCTGCAAAATCAACAGTTTAGAAGTGTGAACTTCCATTCAATTCTCTATGTATGAAATTCATTCTAAGTAGCCAAGGAATTTCAGATGCTGTCATTTAGAGTGCTAACTGTAGTAAAAATTATCTTCACATGCTCTGTAGTTCATAGGCTCAGTTCTAGCAGCAGATGCATTGGTGGTACTTCAGTATTAAACAGCTCTTGTATCAGAGATGACTGCTAAGAGATGGAGAGAAGAGAATATGAATGTACTTCAACAGTCATCGCTGGAAACATCTTGGGGTTTCGAGGTACAATGGTCTTAAGGTGTGAGTGTAGATAGGTATGGGTAGGTGTGACTGTTTTAGGCTAAATATGTCAGTTCCAGTTTCTATGATCTAGAATGAAAGTAGCTTTATACGGTAATAAGACTTTAAGATGCAAATCCAAGGGAAGATGGTGGGAAAAAATTAAATTCTAATCCTTCATGAAGGGATTTTAAAACAATTTAAAATGTCAGTGTCATCTTGGCTAACAGTCTATAAAACTACTTTTGCTGATATTCTTAGTACTAACAGATGCTAATGCAGCAAGTATTGAACATCTGAAGTAGCTTATTGACCTTTTGCCCAGTGGCAAGCCCGCCAGAACAGATTCTGCTTTGCTGTAGGGCTGAAGCAGATTTTCCTCGCTGGGAAATGTTTTGAGTCTTCTATTAGTAAAACAGCATAGTGATGAGGCTTAAGAAACCTGTTGCAGTGTGTCTTGTGAGTAATTTGAAGATGTCCCTTGTAGTCTGTCCATTGCCCTTTTTTTTTAAATTTAAGTTCCCTTTTCTAAATAATTAGGGAAAGCTGATTTTATTTGTTTGTTAATGTAAGGGGGTGTTGGTACTTTAGTTCTTACGGATGTCTTACCAGACATTATTTGGTTATGAACTGCTGTGTTCCAGAGCACTTTGTGATTTCTAGTCTAATTTTTCTGTTTTAAAGAAAAAGGCTTGGAAGTGTGTTGTGAATGCCAGTGTGGGTTCTGAAATTACAATTATCACGGGCTTAAGTCTTGGAAAAAATGTGAGATCTACAGATGTGGAAATTACTTGTCAGGGTAGTACCAAGATCCTGATGCACTGGGGGAGTGGGTGGGCAGGAGAAAACGGTAGAAGGCATAAACCTTGCATTATACTTTTTTCTCTTCAGTCACTTTTAAGAGTATGGTGGTTTGACAATAGTGATCAAGAGTGGAGCTAAAACTCAAAGTGCAAATGCCTATGAGGCATCTACCATTAACTGGTGTGGCAATCAATCTTGGTGTTACTACCTGTTGTGGCCATTCTTCTATCTTTGCTACTGCTTAAATGCTGACATCATCTGTGTTGAGGAGGTGCTGCTGTTGTAGGACTACATCTTGTGGAACTTGACGCTTAGTTTTAGAGTTGATAACAACAATTTAACACTCGTATTGCTACTCAGAAAGCTGAAAAATCAGTGTGTTGTAAAAACATCTCTGAGCGGCCAACAATGCAAGACCACAGCCATTTTTCTTCCTTAATGTGCCTGTTCTCTCCTACTTGATGATATGAAAATGGCAGGCACACCAATGATCAAGCTTCCTAAGCTCTCTGTTATGGAAGGGGTATCGTTATTAGTTGACTTTTCTTCAACTTGCTAGCTTTGTGATAAGAGGAGGTGAATCACTGCTGTGTACTAGCTGCTGCTTAACAGTGTGAGCCTTCCTGCAGGTATACAAATAGCTCACAACAAGGAGCAAAAGCTGATTGTAGAATAAGACTTGGCACAGAGTCATAGCAAGTTGCAACTTGGAAGCAATGATAGTCACTCTGAAAACTGTTTGAATACCAGTCACTCCTTTTTCCTAGTCTGTTGAAACAGACTTAGGAGACCTGGGCACCTCTGTGCAAGTCTGGCTCTTGAGGAGGGGAATTTGGCTTTATGTTGTGTTATTTCAGTACATCAAGAATGATAGTATAGTTCAGATACTGGGGCATAAATGACCAAAGCTGAAGTAAACTGAGCATTGCATAAGTTAATTGCATCTTGGCATGGTAATAGCCCTCACCCTATTAAAAGTTTTGCTATTCCTGTGCTTTTCTAAACTGTGGATCAAATTGCATGGAGTGGTAAAACTGATTCTCCAAACAGCCGTCCTGTTTCAGATTTCTGGGAGAGAGGGCAGTGATAGAGCATGCTGGGAATGTGCCTTTTGTTTGTTTGCAGGGTGATTAAATTCCTGTGATTCAGTTGTAGGGCATCCAAACACATTATACCAAGTGTATAAGCACATCTAGGCGACCTCTGAGCTTCCATATATGCGCAAAAAGCATTGACTTGGGTAGTGATTGTTGCTTTTAAGAATGAGCACAGCATGTCTGGAACAAGTCTCCTACTGCCCTTTTCTGCTGGCTGTGCAGGTGTGACTTTCTGAGCCAGTCTGTGCATTCACCTAGCTAAAAGGTATCATTTTTCTGCTGTGGTTCTGTCTTGCTGCCTGTAGAGCGTCAATACAGACAAGGTGATTGAATGCAGGATGTATTTTGTAGTTTTGGTGGGTAGTATCAAAAGGGAAAGATGTTTCTTTTTCACTTGGGAGGTTATACATTTCAGTGTAGGAGTGACCAAGAAAATTCATCACTTGTGTGGTGAAATAAAAGCTTGGTTTGGTATTTATGTCTAAACTTACTGGAATGTTTTAGTCCAAGTTCAAGTGACTGTGCTTGCTAGCTTTAAGTTATATCGTGCATTTCCGTTCTCAGCAAAACTTGCATCATGTTTTTGAGTGGGAGCATCAAAGCTACAAATCAAGAGGAAATCCTTAAAACTGGTAACTTTTTTCTGAGGCGAAGAAGGAGACATGCTGTGGATCAACTGGTGGTGTTGGAACAAATGTGTTGTGAGGCTTCAAGATTCTCAGGGAGTGTGCCAGGCTTCTCCCACCGTTTGCTTTGGGGGATTACTTAAAAGCTGCATGCAATAATAATGATGAAATAAGAGTTCATGCTGCTGTGTATACAGATTGCTGGGTTTATTTCTATTTAAATTGGTAAATGAGTTTTACTCCCTAAGAGGAGGGGGCAGTCAGCAGTGCAGCAGCTTAGACATTTGATTTGCTTGGGCACTTGGGAAAATAAAACACACCTTATGAAGTCAGTTGCTGCGTTAATGTTCTGCACTGCACTTTGCTAGGCTACAATGATTAGAAAAACAATAAGTTATAGTATATGACACTTGAGGTATCCATAGTCTTAGTTGTAATTTTGCCACCTGAAGAAAGTGATTGGAATGTTGGATCTCATGGTGAAAATACTTGGTAATTCATCACTTCCTAGCATACTGTAATCTGAAAGTTATAAGCGACATTAAACCCCCCACTTACTTTTTTCAGAATGACAGATTAGGGATAGTGCCAGGCAGATGAAGGACTTTTCAGACATTAGGAATACTCTGTTCTCTACTGCATCACAGTTGGAAATTGATTTTTGACCTTATGAATAAGCAAGGTAAATGGTAGTATTGATGTTTTTGGCAAGTCTTTGGAGAAAAGGTAATGTAAGCTCAAAAAATCTTGGTAGCTGAAATGGAGAGCACAGTTGCAGCTAAACTATGTGGCCTTCTGCTGACAGTGTGTTTCAAACATCTGTTTCTGTGATTTTCATTTTATGTTGAGTATTCTTCCTGACCTTCATACACATAGCTTACTATCATTTGTGGAAAACATCTGAAGTGATTACTTAGTAATCTGTAGTGGATAAAGTTTCCCTATTCTGAGAGAGAAAGTATTAAATAGTTTTGTTCATTCCAGTGTTTGTGGGAATAAGAGATTTATCTCCTGTAATATTAGTTTTTGTCCTTGACTACCTTTAAGCACTTTGTACTTCATTTCACCTACACCGAGGAGTGTGACCAAACTTTGTATACTGTTGTCCACTGCCTGCTCAGTTAGTTCACCACATGAGGACAAGTTGTTAAATACTGCTATTTTCTGGGAATTCTGTACAGTCAGAACTTAAATAAAATTTTATGGATGTTGTTTGTATGGAGAGAAGTACACACATGAAGCCCCATGGTGGGGGTGAGTGGGTGCTCCTCAGGGGCCAGTGCTCAGGCATGTGCCGGAAGAGAAGGTTAAGGGTAAAGATCCCAAATACTGTGGCAACAACTTGGAGCAGGAGGCTTACACCCAGTTTGGCTTGGGGGCAATACTGGTAGACATTCTGTCCAGGTGTCATGTACTGTGCCAGTTGCTGTGCAGAAGAGTGGCTTGTTCTGGGGTTCCTTCCCCCGCCCATGCCTGGTCATGGTGGGTGTGTGTTGGGTTTTTTTTTTTTGCTTTGCTTTTGCTTCTTTCCTTGAAAAACAGAAATTCCTGCTTTGGCATTGGTGAGGCTACCTGGAGTACTCTGTCCGCTTCTGGGCTCCCAGGACTAGAGATTTGGGTGTACTGAGAGTCCTATGGAAAGAGTTGAAACAGAAGAGCTAGAAGGAAAAATAACATGATTATCTGTTGTACTTAGTTATTTGGCATTTCATTCATTTGTAATAGTCACTGGCCTGCTAGGAGTACTCATGTTTGTATGGTTTGGGGTTTGAAGTCATTGGTATCGAACCTTGCTGCTGTCCTAGAAAATTCAGTGTTTAAATGCAATGGGAAGATAGAGTTCAACTGCAGTGAAACTCCTCAGCATATGGCTACAGGGCAGTAAGTAGCTTTTGAGTGATAAACTTTTAAAGGGATTTTATAAAAATCTGTGTATATGGGGGAAAAGTTAGCTGTTTCTTAGTCCTCTCAGCAGAGCTTTTGATCTAAAGCTATTTGCAACTTCTACTTCTGTTGTTATAAGGCTATAAATGCTGCATGAATCTCGTGACTCATGTTAAAATGAGCTAACAGAGCTGTCTCACTTAGAGATCTTACCAGGGATCTCTGACTCTATAGAAAGTTTATTTTAAATGTCTGATTCTGAAGTGGAAACTGAGGGGCTGTCAGGCTTCCTTGTTGGTAGTGAGTCTGTTGTGGGCAGCTGGCAATTCCAAAGCCCTCTAGAAGTATTTAATGTAGGCTTTTTTTTTTTTTTTTTTTTTTTTCCCTCTGAAAGTGGTTGGAAGCAGATGTGTTACTTAATATGTGCATATTCAACTTTGTTAATGCCATTTCAGGATTCGGGCTAATATAATATTTGGAGCCTGGATAATGGTACAGATGAAAGGGTGTGAAGATAGTGCTGTATGACTTGGGCTTTAATTTTTCTTCACTTGCTGTTAAAGTAAGCTTCAGTTAACTATTTAAGGAAGCAAGTGTGAAAACCAAAGGGCTGATGCATGTGAAATGTATAATTTCAGTGTCTTGTTTGGTATCATTATTTGTTTACATAGTTGGCTAATGAATGCAAACCTCATGATTAGACTGTGTTGGTAATTTTGCCTGATGTACTTCAGAAAAATACAGACTAGCAAAGTGATTGAGAATACTGGAATTTCATGTGTACCTTTAGCTGTACTGCTTGTATGTATTTATGAGAATCTTTGGATGCAAATTTTGAAAGGATTGAGGGACTGTTTATAGCCTAGACCAAATGAATGCTTGGTAGTTTAACTTCAGATCTGTAGAAAAATCCTTGGTTGTACCTATATTTTATAGCAATCTGAAGCAGCAGATGAAGCTCTTACTGTCAGTAAATTTTGTCCTTATTTATGCTGTTCTATCTAGACTCTGCAATTACTATTTTTCAGTAACATAACCAGAAAGACTCAGCAAGATTTTGTAGCATCCTGTACATTACTCTCACTACTTTCTCAAATAGGAATGCTGTACAAACATGTGAGTTCCATTATCTTACTGCTTTGACTTTCCATGTTCAGGAGAGCAGCCAGAAGCTTGTCTTTGGTTATCAGCAGCAACTGTGTTCTCTGAAGGAAATATGCTAGAAGCATGGCAGTCTGGGTGCTCAGACAGCAGTGATTTAAATGTTTACCACTTAAATGTTTATTTATAAATGCTCTAGTATCTGAGTTGACAAGTTGGGAATCATAAGCAAGGCTGTGTCCCTTGGTCACTAATTCAAGACAGATGTCTCAGCTTCTGAAATAAGGAGGCTGCTGACACAATCTTGTACAAAAATGGGAAGGGAATGTAGCAGAATGTATTAGACTTCAGCTGAATACACTTGTTTTGCATTTTTGTTTTATGTGGAACACTTCATAGTAGGAAGATGACTTCTATGCAGAATAGTAGTTCTTAGGTTAACTGCAGCATGATACTGGACAGCTAATGTAATTTCCTATGAATGACATGTGAAAGTAGTTGCATTTGAGAGTAGCATCACCTGTCTTCTCATTGGTCTGTGATAAGAATGAATCCAGCAACCTTGGGATTCTGATTATGGTTGTCTAATGCAACAATGAAATCGTCAATATGCTTGTCTTGTCTGTGCTGTTGGAGCCGTTTTTCTTTCTGGAGTGAGTCAGTGTTAGGTGGAGTGCAAGCCTGGAGGGCTGGTATACTTAGTAGGCATCTCCAATCCAAACTGCATTGCTGGAATAATAAACGTCATGAACTGAAGGTACCGTGAAGTTCTTAATTGTGTATACCTGAATAGTAGAGAGGAGATGGCCAGTGTGTGGACAGATAAGGAATTTTGGTCTGTATGAATGACATGGGTTTTGGATGTGGAAGTTTTGGTGGGCATGTGAAAGGCATGCTATTTATTTTCCTTCTTTTTTTATCTTAAAGATGGGTAGAATTCTTAATTACAGCTTCTCTCAAGAGGCTGGTCTTGCTGTAAATGATCAGACAGTGTTTTAGTAGATGCTGGTTATCATCCAGCAGTGAATTTCCTCAAAGATACCAGCCAGACTCAGAAAAACTCTTCCTAACAGGAGGAGTGGGGAGGGAGATTGAGATGTCAAAGGTAGTATAAGGATAGATAAAGCAGGAAGTTGAAATGCTTCCAGGCAGGGCTCCAGGTTCAGGAAATAATATTAAATATATTTACCCAGATAACTGGAGAGGGAAATGTTAGAGCTATATAACTGTGTTGTAAAAAGGATCTGAAAGCATAGAGAATATTGTGGCTTTGAACTAGGTTAGTAGGTGCAAGTGGATGGAATGGTCCTTCCCCCTCCCCCCTACAATTTTATATCCGGAATTAGTTGTTCAGTGAAATTGCTTGAGGTGACTTAAAGCTTTACAATAACTTTAATGTCACAAAGCCAAAACTCCAGTCATCAGCCTTCCTGTGGCAGCTGTTCCAACATGCTAATGCAGTGAAGAGAAACAAAGTCACTGATAGCAGTAGGAACCTTCAGCATTTATTAGCATTATTAGCTTGGCCTACTAAATTACCTATGATCCTTTCAAAATGCTGAGTTGACTGCAGGATGCAAAAGATCTCTTGGAAATTAAGCATTTAGTAATGTTGGAATAGTAAGAGGGAGTAATTGAGCTGCCATTGATTTCCTAGATTTGAACACTGGTCTCTTTCATAAACCTAATGCAAGGGTATGAGTTACGCCATAGAGACTTTCATGATGTGGAAAGATAAAAACTGATATGTCTGTCATGGTCGTTGTATAGCTCTTGACCATCTACAGACCTGGTAGGCATTTAATTTCAGCAAAGGTGGTATGTTCCTGGAAGAATGTGACAAGTTAAGCCTGCAAAGAAATATGCAAAAATAGGGAGAGGACCTGTTATGTTTCATGCCTGCTATTCCAGGTACTGTTGGAGGCATATTGTAAAACAGGGATTGTGTTCTTGGAAGAAGGGTGGGCCATTTATCTTCTGTTTGGGTAATTCCATTATTTAGCACTGAAACTAGAGTGATAGCCTGGGAAATCTTAGGGACATTTGATAGTGAGTATTCTGATAAAACGCTTTATTTTGTTAAAGCACCATCTGCTTCTGGCTAGAAGGTGTTATTGGTTGTATTGCCAAGGGTACAAGTGTCAGCTATCAAAACTAATTTCCATCACTGTCATCATTTATTAATATTCCTTTGCTTTCATGAACATAAAATCAATAATGTAGTAGAGTTTTAAAATGCTTTTATAGTAAAGTCTTGTTAGTATTCTCAATACATGCTGAAGTCTAAATAGGATTATTTTCTTTTTCTGTTACTGTGAATAAAGCTACTAGTTTTCCTTCAAAATACATTGCTCCTAGAGTATTTGTTTTAGATTGCTGTTTGAGTTTGGAAAGGCTTCTGTTGGTCTTTGAGCAAGCTTCTAACACCTGTGTGCAGGAGAGCGACAGATGAGTACCGGCTTGGCGTTGTACGAAACTGTAAAATCTGACAGTGCTCAGAATATGAAAAAAATCTATGGCTGCAGCCTCAGTGCATGTGGGACTTTGCCACAGAAAAGTGATAAATTACTATGGGAATCTTGTTACTTGAATGTGAATCCGTAACACCCTTGGAATTGAGTTAATGAAAGAAGGAATAGAAATAAGCTGTGGAGAACTATTTTTTTGTACCCTGTGGCAACTCATCTCTTCAGTCCTATTTCGTTACTTTTTGCATGGAAAATAAGATTCGGATTTTAAATTGCATTAACCAAGCTTCAGAAATACTTCATTGCTATGAGATTGTGGCCTTTAATCTAGGTGTGTAACAATACATTAGTTTACGGATGAAAGGAACTTGCTGTTGACATACCTTGTGAAAATAAATTTGGGTAGGGTGGGGCTGACCAAAAGGGCACCGCTTGCTTGAGGCCACAGATGCACTGAATAGGTGGATGCTCAACCTCTGAGAGGGAAGTTACTCATTTGCCTAACAATACCAGCCAGGTTATCTGCACGCGTATTTAGTGGGCATTTGCCTTGATAACTGCTCAATGCATTTGAGAGCTGGTATTTCAGCCGCACTCAGGGGACCTACAAAAGACATTGCTTCTTTGGGAATATTTTGCTTACTGGAACATCTTGTTTCCTGCATAATAGAGTGAATTCAGTTGCTATTTTGATTTATGATGCTAATTGATGTGGTAGTTGATGGGAACTGCATGTACTAATTGCTGGCTTGCTAATCCTTTCCAAATTATCTGACAAAAGCTTTTAAAATAGAGCATTACGTGTTTTTTAAAACTGTTCATCATGCAAACATAAACAATTGGGGGCCCTGTTGTGCTTGGAACTGCCTATTCTAAGCACTGGTCCATTTTAGTCACTGTAAGGTTCCTGGGGAACTTAAAGGGCTTTAATGTAGTCTTACTGTTGTTTTTCATGGATGTTGAAACAACCTCTAGAAAACAATTTTCCAGCATACTTCCTCCTCCCTCTTTCAGCAGGAGCAGTACCGTTACTTACATGGCCAGGGTAGAATATGTATGATGCTTGGCTGTGCATTTTTAGGTAAGGAAAGACCTCATCTGCCATTTGAATTGATGTTCATGTGTATGTGCCAGTCGGTGCAGCAGAAGCTGCAGTGGGTAAAACAGAAGGATAAAATTGGGGTAATTCATGGAGTAGTGCTAAGGTATGTTGACTGTTTCTGATTCTGGTGAAGGAAAGAATATATTAACAACTTTGTTTACTGGGCAAATCAATCAACCCTAATGCAGACTGGAAGGCTTTTGTATTTCTGGGCTGATGTGGAGGGGAATCGATGCTAGATTATGGAATGCAGGAGTAGGAAGAATTTACTGTCTTCACTTAAATAAGGAAAGACCTGTTTGAGGACAGGCAGGTAACAGCTGATTTTCTTTTTTTGGAGAGTCATGCAGGCTTCTGTGTCAGTGGGGTAGCTGGGCAGAATCTCTTTTGTAACTATGGCTCTGTCAGTGTGTGTTACAGTGAAATCAAAATACCTTCATGTGTTAGACTAAAGTTCCTGACGGATGGTTGTTTCACAAAATGTATGCAAATCTACCTTGAACTTAATATTCTAAGGTGATACAGACACTTCAGTGAATGTGAAATTTTCCAGTTTGAGACTTGCTGTGGGAGCAAGGAATTAAACATTGAGAGTAGAATAGAATTAACCAGGTTGGGAAAGACCTTCAAGACCATCAAGTCCAACCCAACACCACTGAATCAACTAAACCATGGCACCAAGTGCCTCACCTCATCTCTTCCTAAACACCTCCAGTGATGGTGACTCCACCTCCCTGGGCAGCCCATTCCAATGGCCAATGACTCTTTCTGTGAAGAACTTCTTCCTAACATCCAGCCTAAACCTCCCCTGGTGCGTTTTGAGACACTGTCCTCTTGTGGTGCTGGTTGCCTGGGAGAAGAGACCAGCCCCCATCTGGCTACAACCTCCCTTCAGGTAGTTGTAGACAGCAATAACATCAACCCTGAGCCTCCTCTTCTCCAGGCTAAGCAACCCCAGCTCCCTCAGTCCCTCCTCAGAGGGCGTGTGCTCCAAACTGCTCACCAGCTTTGTTGCCCTTCTCTGGACACGCTCCAGCAAGTCAACATCTTTCCTAAACTGAGAGGCCCAGAACTGGACACAGGACTCAAGGTGTGGCCTAACCAGTGCTGAGTACAGGGGCAGAATGACCTCCCTGCTCCTGCTGGCCACACTATTTCTGATACAGGCCAGGATGCCATTGGCCTTCTTGGCCACCTGGGCACACTGCTGGCTCATGTTCAGCCTACTATCGACCAGTACCCCCAGGTCCCTTTATGCCTGGCCACTCTCTAGCCACTCTGACCCCAGCCTGTAGCACTGCATGGGGTTGTTGTGGCCAGTGTAGATGTGTTAAATCTTATGCTGCTCGACTCCACCTATCTGTCCAGCCTGTCAAGGTCCCCCTGCAGAGCCCTCCTACCCTCTAACAGAACAACACCTGCCCCTAGCTTTCTGTCATCTGCAAGTTTACTGATGATGGACTCAATCCCCTCATCCAGATCCAAAGGATTTTTAACAGAAATGTTGTAGATAAATGGGGAAATCCAGTTTTGCCAGATTTTGTAAAGAGCAAAATACTTTACTGACATTGTTTCAGATTTCTTTTTAAATTAGTATGTAAATATGATGTGTTATTGAGACAGATACTTCAGTGTCACTTCCTTTCAAGATAATTTTTGCATACAAGTTTCTATGAAGTCAAGTATTTTAGAAGTTGCCTGGTACTCCTTGATTTCAGTGAAAGGTGCTATCAGAGGAACCTCTGTTTCTGTCCAATGTTGATATATTTCTCATGAATTATCTGACATTCTGCAGCTGGCTTGGTGTAGCTTTGATACTCTATCTCTACTCAGCAAATGGGAGTATTGCTTACTAGGTGAGTGGTGATATTTGATAAGAGGTCTTCAGGGGTGATACATTAGGTAAATCAAATACTGATAAGTAGATGCCATTACAGATAGGATTGGTGCTTTTCAAAACAAGATCAACGAGGCTGTGATATGAAAAATTCTGTAAGAAGATATGAACACAGCTGTATAAATGGTTTTACATGTCTGTGTGTGAATATTGGAGCTGGAACAGAACTCTAGCTTGGATGCAAATCTGCAGTGCAAATTGTGGAACTTGCAAAGGGTCTGCATACAGCATGGTTGGTCTGTCTTGCTGTTGCAGGCTGTAGTAGCTAACACCTGAAAATGTCTTGAGTACATAGAGAAGGTACTCTACTTAAAATATGGTGACTTTGCACATGTGTTTTCCTGCAAATTCTGAAGAGTTTAGTTTTGAAAAATAAGGATGTGAACTGTCTATTCCTTCACTATCAGTTCCTTGCTTTTTTTCTTGTTAATCAAGCCAGTGAAAAGGCTTTTCATAGCTAGGTATGTCAGCAGAGAGAGGGGATGTATTCCAACCCCAGGGGAATGTATTCCCTAGCCAGTGATTAAGATACAGGTTTCACTACAGGATGCCATAAACCCTCTCTGCTCACTCATGTATCTCATTGGGTTGATTTCTATTAGTTCTTAGGGTGTCTGTTGGATGTTCTGTGAGGATCACATCTGGATTGTGAAGCGCTGTTATCTGTGTGCTTAACAACCACTTGTTGAAATATTTGTGATGGGGTGAAATTGCCCCCCCCCCCCCAACTTGGAGAAGCTACTCCCCTCCCCCCCCCCAAAAAAATATTTGCCAGACTAGCTCAGAAAGTTTTTGAAGCAAATGAAGCTATATTTACAAGCAAACTATAATCTAGAAATATGAAATGCAATGAATATGTACAAAATATACAATATATGTGCTATATATATACACACTTAAAGTTTATGAAGAACAAAAACTCCTCAGACCCCCCTTGGATGGATCCAGGGGACCCGTTCATCTCCTCCCCCACTCCTTCCCTCCTTCCTCTTACCTCACACAGTAGTCAAAGCAGAAATGCCCCAGCAAGGCCACAGGGGAGAGAGAGGGAAAAGTTGTAAGCAGAAAGGACAGAAGAAGAAAAGGGAGAAAACTGTTTATGCCTCTTCTCTATGTCCCTGTTAGCAGTCCGATGAATTACGCAGACCTTACCGTTATTTTTCTGTTGTATCCAATGGTAATTTTCTTTCAGTCTTCGCAGTCAGAAACTAGGCAAAAGTTCCCCTTTCAATCTGTGACAACTTAAATGTTTACTACTTTAATGTTTACTTGTAAATGCTCCAGTATCTGCGTTTAGTTGGGAACCACAAGCAAGGCTATTTGTGTCAATTGGTGCAGCTGGCTTAAACTGGAAGATACTTGGTTTAAATTTCTTGAAGAGTTCTGTAAAAACAGCAGGGATTATGAATGGTCGTTCAGCTGTTGTATTGCCAAATTATTAAAGTAGTACCATCCTGTGCACACTCAAATAAATAAAAGAAATCGTGACAGTGAAGTCTTTTGTTGAATTATAATCCAGTTGAAATATAGTCCAGGACAACAGATCAGAGTCTTAGAAGATAGTCCTGTAAGTATCTTGAAAATGTTTGTTCTGTAAGAGTGATAGTGGCTCATTTGTTGCCATCTAAAGTGGGTCTTTTGTGTTGGATATTGTGGCTAAGTTGTTGCATAAACACTATGTATTGCGCATTCTGTGAGTGATGCTGATATGCTGATCCCGGAGCTAGACAAAAGTGGTTGCCTTGAGCATTGAAAAAGTATTAAGGGAGAAACCAAATGGAATATATATATATATATATATATATATATATATATAATAAATAATATGTGGGAGAGAACTGTTAGGTTTAATTTTTTCTCTGCCAAGGTGAGCTAGTAGAAATTCGCTGGTGAAGAAGTGTGAGATGCAAAATGATCACTTGGGGAGCGTGTGGGATGTATTTTTTTTAAAGCACAACAGCCTGAAAGCAGGTAATTCCCATGAAGCTATAGAAATTGATGTTAATGGGCAAACGATGGCTATATACACTTGAGGTAGTTTGTGCTTTCTGAACCTGAAAGTAATTTTTTTTTTCTTAGTGTTTGTCTCCAAGCAGGACAAACAGGCCATTGAAATGTGGGTGATAAATTGAATACAGGGTCTTCAGTGTACTCTGGTTTTACTCTAGCAAATACTTGGCATGATTGCAGGCTGTTGGTCTCATAGTACTGGCCACCTGCTGTTCCTGGGAGACTGAGATATAAACTGGGAGAATTATCAAGTCTCCTGGATTACCACTTCAGTCTTAGATATTGTGAAGGGGTTTGCTGCTTGCGGTTCTGTTTATGGTCCCTGTGCCTACTGACTTCTGTATTTACACATTTAAATCAGATGCTATTTATGATACAGTATGAAAACAAAAATTTTTAGGTATAAGGCATTTGTTTAATTTGTCTTCCATCTACCTGTCAGGAAATATGAGTTTGAATTTAAGCGTTGAAAAAGGTAGTACATTAATTTCCTGATATCAGGGACAGTAAATTAAGTTGCTTTTATGTTGTATTCAAGTGCAGTGTGACAGTGGAGTCCTTGTAAGAAGAGATGTGTGAAGTACTTTGCTAATGACATACTGTGATACAATGAGATTCAAAATCGAATCCTGTTTAGTGACACAAATTAGTGCAAACCGGATGGTTTCAGCAGGAGTCAAGTAGTAACTTCACATATTAAGGCCTGTTGAATAGCAGAACTGATGACTTGCGGTTTCCTGTGGTTCTGTCATCTTCCTAGAGAACTTGGCTGATTTTCATCAGCTCTCTTGTGTGCTGCCTTCTCTAAGCCAAACCAGTAGCAGAAGAATAGGCAGCACATGCTGCAGCTGCATCCAAGCTACCTGTGTGTCAGCAAGAGCACCTTTGCTGATGTGATGGAGCATGTGGAGAGTGATAAGTGGCAGGCCAAGGGGAGTTGGGTATATGAAGTCTTCCAGCTGGAAGACTACTTAGAGCATTCTTCAGTATACCCCTCTCCTAAGCATTTTCTCTCTAGGTTTTTTTCCCTGTTGTCAAACCAAGCTGAAACTGTGTGAAGAACTTGAAATTTTAAAGTGGAAGAGAGCATTTTCACATGAGGTTTACTGCAATGTGATGTTTTTCATCCAGTGGCTAAACTGACTAGTATAAGAAGAAATAAACCATTCTGACTTGTGCTCTCTGCTTATTCTTTAGGATGTGAAATCTTTGTAGAGTAACTGATACAGTATTTGCTGCCGTGTTAGAACATGTAGCTGATTGGTAGTCTAATGGAAGTGATATATTGAACAGATGAGGCCTGATTAATAATGAATATAGTTGCTTCAGTACTATGGGAGGTTGCCTTTCTTAAATATTAATTTCTTTATGTAAAAATAAAATAAACCTTAAAAAAACTTACAAACCCCACAGAGTAAAGCTTCTTTAGTTCAGTCAAGCAAGCAAAGTTTGTTATCTCAGGGTTTTATTTCTGTGCTCCTTTGTGCTGTGGGATTACTGCAACTTCCATTCGAATTGAATACAAAATTAGATTGTGCTTCTTGATTGTCAGTTCAGATTTAGCTAGAAATACTAACCCTGTGAAAGGCTCATGGTGAAGCAGAGCAACAAAATATAAACTTGCTAAACCCAGATATAGGCATTTACTGTGTGCTGAGAGTATTGCTGAAGAGTGGGTGAGCCTGTAATGATTAATTTGCTGTTGCTCCAGCTCCCTTTCAGAGGTTCCAGCCCTTCAGTGTAAAAATCAGTAACTGTCTTACTGGGATAGCAGGCCTGCTGAAGACTCGGATGACCTTTGGAGCTGTTAGAGGAACAGGTGTGGGATTGCACTGCTGGGTCTAGGACAGGTTTTTAGGATGTTGGAGAACTGCTGGCTCTGTTCAGTGGGTTGTGGGTCTGCACCTAAACCTTACCTGCCTTAGGCAAGAGGGACAGTGCATCAGAGTGCTGGGCAGAAGCTATAGCAACTGAACTGAGCAGTAGGTTGCAAAACAACTTTCTGGCTCTAATGAACTTGAACCTGCTTCTCTGGGAGCTATATGCATTCTCCCTTTATCTGCAACTGATTGTAAACATGTTGAACCTGTCATATAATCACCAGCCTAAGGTTTTAATTAATCTTGCCAGAAGGGTTTTATGTATCACTCTCAGGATGGCTTTTCATTGGCCATGCGCAAATTAAAACACCGTTAGCTTTGTATTGCATGCAAGTCATGCAGCTAAATGCAACTTGAGTTTCGGCAGGAAGAAATTTATCATACAAATAAGTACTCAAAGATGATACAGCTCAGTCTACTTATGCTTACTAGGTGTTTAGGATTTGGAGCTCAACGTGATGCACATTTGCAGTTGCTGCTAACCTACACAAGTAAGTCTGTGGCTTTCAAAACTATCTCTTTGCAGATGCCAAGGAAAGGAAATCTTGTCTTCAGTAGTTAAGCCATAATCACTCTAATCTTGTGATGGTCTTGACTATCCCCTGCTTTTTTTTTTTTTGGGAGGATGATCACATCACTTGTTAGGAACTTGAGAGGCTGTGAGCAGGCATCTTTAAAAGCATATTCATTCATATTCAACACTCTGTTTAGTGGACTATGAAGCATTTATGGAACTTGACAAATGGGTACTGTGTCCTACGATGGAAAGAAATGCAAAGCACATTCCCAAAATCAAACTGTCTTATACTAATGCTGCTTGGTGTTGATTACTTTTTACGTTACAATGTAAGTAATCTTGGAGACTGTGGTAATTTCTTATTGTGGAGATAATTGTAGCACTTAAATGAGCAAACAACCTTTGGGCAAAATGTTAGGTTTAGTTTTGCATCGGACAGTTGGCAAAGTATGTGGGTGCCTGAGTACGAAGTGTGTTTGACTGGGTGTCCTTGCAGTCAGTCCCTCATCTATGAAGTCAGATTGCTCTGTAACTGCTGCCTTCTGTCAGTCAGTGGGATAGACCACACAGAGCTGTAGACATGAGAATTCTGCCAGTGTACACTTTTCATGGAAACATTTGTGAGGAAATTTCAGAGTGAAAAAGAAAAAGAATCGAACAGGTTAGCATAGATCAAACTTCTTGTGTTGTCATACTTTTTTTCCTAGCTATCCTGGTACTGAAGTGTTGCAGTAGTCTGCTAGTTGATAACTGCAGATATAGTCTAGTCAGTGCAGTAAGCCTATTTAAAAACACTTTTTAAGCTTTTGAGAACTGTGGTCTTGTATTGAAGTGAATAACACAATTTATGTTTTCAGGTTTTCCACAGAAGTTAAATTTGTGTAACTTGTTAAGCTGTAGTGAAAGATTCTCAACACTGCTGAACAATCACCCATATGTTTTTACCTTTATTTTTAAGATAATAAGAACTTTTGTTTTATTAGCAAATAGGCTGTGTGCCTTGAGTTTGTTGCAAATATAAACTCCTGAAAGAATGGCAAATACATGGAACGATGTTACCCGGGAAATAAATACCTGGTTATCAAAGCAATGACACTGCAGGGGATGGCTGAATCATGCTATATGCTGGAAGGAATGTTGGAGGGAAACCATTGTGGTTGGTGTGAATTTCCTGGAGTGGCCCTTTCAGTAAATGTGGACATCACTTAAGGTTAACTATAGCTTCAGGCAGATAGTAAAAGATAATCGTGAAAAAACAGAATTAGCTTGTTTTGTGGTGACTTCTGAAGGGTGCAGGGCTTAGCAAGTTGAAGTGTTAAGTGCTTGTGAGCAGAATGCACATTCAATAAGATGGTGAGGACAGATAAGGGAGTTGTCTTTGCTGTTGTACTTGCAATAAAACTAGGAATTCCTGGAAGTTTGATTTACCTTATTTTTCAAGTATTCAGGGTTCATACTGAGGTTCTCTCTCTAATGTTACTGTAGAAGAGCTCAGGGAGATAAATGATACAGCTAACTGGTATGTCTGCTATAAAGGCTGTATTCTTATGCCACATTTCTGTGAAGTCTTATTCCAGCTAGTTTATTCTGGATGTGACCTTCTTAGAACTTGTTGATATTCTGTAACTCTAAACTCTTAAATCATCATAGCACAGAAACGTTGTGATGATGGAAGAGGGGTAAATTTAGAACCAAGTTTTCTGTATTGTCAAATAAGAGAGAATCTGATTCCGAACTAGTGTGTTACTGCTAGATATTCAAAGTACATCAACAGGAGGTAGTTTAACTGACTTTGTGTCATTTGGACTGTGATGGACATGTGAGGCAAATCTGTTTACATGATATTGTTGCCTTTTTTTTTTTTCTAGGAGGTTATTACACTGTTTTGGATTTGGGTTCTTCCCTGTGATAATAATTGTGGCTGTACTGTCTTTTCAAACAGATTTGGACATGGGCCCAGGATTTCCACATGTTGTTAATGTAGATTTTCTAGTTCTTAATGATACCTTTTGCCTAGTATCTTCTGGAAGCTCAAAAATAGCTTTGAGTTATGAGCAGAACATCATGTCTGGTGCTTTCACAAATGATATTATGGAGATCTCACTGAAGAAATAGTTTTGTCAGTTTCTCTGTGTTTTCAATGATTAACCTGTTAGTCTAGTGCTACTGCTGAGCAGCTGAGTAAAGAATGCTTTTCTCCAGTAAATTAAAGCATCTTCCAGATGAGTTGGATCTCAAGTTATGGGGGAGGCTTAATTAAAACACATTTTGTCTTACTGCTCAGGAATGTTTGCCTTCTTTAAATGCATGCTATTAACTGCTACTGCTAACTTTAGAATGTATATTTTTGAAATGCCAGTAGTGGCTACATACTTACTAAAAGAGAAAATAAAGAGACTTTTCATGTGTTAAAAATACTTCATTATGCAGAAGTTGTATGTTTAATTCGATCATGGTAGAAGCTCAGGAATTCTTGACTGACTTGCAATCAGGTTTCTGTTCAGTTTCAACTTAACTGCACAGGCTGACAAAACTTCACACAATGTAGCTATGCCTGATTTGTACTCAATACAAGTATTAATCCTGTGGGACAAGGCTCCAGCATGTCAAAAGTGAACTCTTGGGTTGGCACCCAGATGAAAGTGTAGGAGGAATTAGTAGATGTGAGTATGTCCTAGAGCTGAATAACCTTTCTGGAAGCTTATTTTAGTTCACAATAACTTGCTCTATTTGTCCCAGAGAATTTAGGCTTTTAATTTGTCATGATCAATAGGGAAGAATTGTGATGGCAGGTTACTACTGGCTCATTTGAAACTTTTATTTTGAATGGTTTCTGCCTGATTTATGTCATACATACTTTATGTAACCTGGCTAGAACAACTATTGCTGTGTTGCTTAAGTTAAACCTCACAGCATTGCAAGTGGGTTGTTTCATTTTCTTGATACTAGCCCAGATTTTGTGACATTTAGAGTACAGTTTTCCTTTTTCCATTTTAATGGAGTTTTATTTCAGGCTGAGAGTGAATGGGAAAGGAGTAATGGAAAGAACACTGCCATTGATACGTAGCTGGGTAATTTGAAATGGTGATAACAAGACAAGGTTTTAGGTGAAAGACTTGCACAAAAGTGGGCTTGGGTCTTTGGGCTTCTCTTATGTTTAAACTTGCCAGTTGGAGATGTCACCAGAATGAACTTGTAGCGCTGTCCCACAGCTGTGGAGTCCAAGTTTGATCTTGCTGTCAGAGGTTAAGAACAGTTTAGTAATACAAAGCCATCTCTGACTTGTTGCTGGTAAAGAGAAGTGTTCTGGATTAGACACATAAAATGGTCATGCCTGTGTGCTCAGGTTGTCCAGAGCCTTTGCTTGGAACTGGTCTGATAATTCCAGTCTCTGCTTACCACAGACACGACAGTTAGTTTCTTATATATGCTGATTGATCTCAGTATTTAAAGCAGTGGAGATTGTTTTCACTGCTCCTTGGTGAATGGCATCTAAGTTTTAATCATGGTAATAATTGTGGTGTTTTGTTTGCCACAGCCTTGACCAGTCTCTCTGTGCTGTGCATTGTTACTCCAGTGCTATTTGCCAACTACAATCATCACCTCTATCTCTAGACTGTTTAAAAGTGTCAAAACAAACATGAAAACCCCAACCAAACATAAGCCAAAACAACCCCTTTGAAACTGAAAGGACCAACCAACCAAAAACTGCCACCACTAAAACCAAACAAAACTTTCATGTGGTTTTCAAGGGTTTTCCTTGAAGTGGGAAAATGCTCATAATCTTCATATTATGTGACGGAAATGCACCTGTTAGCAAGAGGAACTTGCTGTGTGTGGGGGCTAGAAATGGGGTAGTTGAACTACTTTAAGGAAACCTCAGAAATCAGATAATTTTCGTAATTGCATTAGCTGGAGTATAAATGCTTCTCTGGGTTTAAATGTGATCTGAGTGGCAGCCAAAGCTGTGTGAGGAGAGGGTAGGAATGGCAGGGTGCTGCGCCTCTGAGATAGCTCTGCAGCCATGAGTGACTCCTTTTGATAATATTAATTACATGTTAGATTTAAGGTAACCTTTTTCCTCAGGTTACCTAGAAGGAAATACTAGCTGCTTGGAATATTTCATTGTGCTCTGTCTAGGAGGACAGGCGATTGTCACTACATGCTTAAGTCTGATCAAATGCTTGATCCTGTAATCACTTGTAATTGTCTTCACAAACAGATCTACAAAATGCTACATGATTTCCTATACACTTCTAGCAAGCCAGAAGTTCTGATGCTCGTTCACCATCACCACTGTTTTCTGGGGAACTATTTAATTCATAGCTGGAACTCTAGCTTGGTTGGGTTTGTTTGTGGGCTTAGCCACGTGGATAGGATGTAATCCTGAACAGTAAGAGATAGTTTTGGCTTTGACTGATAAAGCTCAGTGAACCTCTGTAGTGTTCTGGTTCAGCTGATTAAAAAAACAAAGTTGGACATCTTCAGAAGCTTATTTTGCAAACAGTTGACTGGGAACTGTGATCTGTATGCAGATCAGAGGCACTGACCAATCTTTTCTTTACTGCTTGCTGCTTTTTGGGGCTAATTATTTCATCAGAATTTGTGGCTCTGTAGAATTCCTTCACTGTTGAGTCATGCCAAAGATCAATTGTGTCTGAGCAAGTTGGGGAAGGTTTTATGTGAAGCAATGACACTTTTTAGGGCTTTGCTTACTGGCTGTAACTATTGCAAGATAGTAACTGCTATAAGTATTTTAAAGAAACTAGTTGCAATCTGAGCAGCTGTGAGAATTATTTAATTGGATTTCTGGGAAAGGGATGAAGAGCAAGCTGTTGTGGATGAGCACAAAGAAAAGCATTTTGACTTTGGCCTAGTAACTGCAGTGAGAAAAAAACTATACAGACTTTGAACAACCTCAGTGAAATGTAAAAAGTCAAGACACCAGGAGAGCTCTGTACTTCTACAACTATTTGGGATTTGAATGGTGTATTTGGTTTGTTATTTTCCAGGATTGACAGAATCAGGCTAATAACCATTAAAGCTTTGCACAGGAGCAGTAAGAACAACAACTGAAGAATATCAGATACTTGCTTTTGAGCACTAGTAAATACAATTTAAGAGAACAGCTAATGGGCTCGCACTAAATTTTCAGTTAATATTTACAGCATATGCTTAGTATTAAGGGGAGTACAGTAACAGGTGAAAAGGTTGACAGTAAGAGTTTCATATCTTTATTTAAACTCTTAGCTGTAAAAGCTTGTTAGGTTTTGCTTTTTACAAATGTTCAGTTGATGGTGAAGGTGATTGCTTGAAAATTAGTTTGCTTATTCACTCAACTTGTGTTTGTGTGTGTGTGGTGTTTTTTTAGTTTGAAACTCAGGCAATCATCTAAATTTAAAACTGTGAAGAGACTCTGGATTGCTGTCCATATGATTACACTCTCTTCCATTCTTGCCTGCGATTATCCCTGTTGTAAATATTGAAGCAACTAATTGCCCCTATCTTGTTAATTATCCTTCTTGAGAACATTATAGTGAGTTTCCTTGTAACATGCCTTCTCTGTGCTAATAGGTAATGATGGAAATGGACAGAGGTTCTCCAACAAAGATCTTCAGGATGTTTTGGGCTTTGATTACTGTTTATACTTGCATGGAAAGGCACATGATAAGCAGAAAACTGAAATGGAAGGTGGGTGGACATCCAAGGCAATAAACACATCCAGAGAAGTGTTCTGGTTTTCTGTGGAAGGAGGAAAAGCTGAGGCTCAGGAGTTTAGTGTGAGAGATCAATTATTGAAGACATCCATTTTTTTAGTGCATTCTCTAGCTCTACACTGGTGGTGATTAGCAGGAGTTGGTTGATGGGGATGGAGGAAACAAAGGCAAGCAGAAAACATCTTAAACCACTAGGAATTAAGAGTAGGTTCTAGTGAAGGGAGGATTCAGTTGAACAGCTCAACTTACCTTAAATTGAACAACCCAGTTAAATCCAGACTTTGCTTGTGGTCTTGTGTATTGGATTTATTTTGCTTTTATTGGTGAGCTTACTGTTGCAGACTGAAGACACCAGGAAATTAGTCCAGTACCTTTGCCATGAAGGACCTCTGTTACGGGGAATTCCCTGTGTAAGAACAGAGTGAGCATTTCAATGCAAGGGTTGCGGCAGCTGTAGTTGCCTGTGCCAAATGTAATATGGACCAATGCATCAGGAAATTTCAAAACTCTTTCTCTGGCAAACTTCTAAACTTCAGTTTTCAGTGATCTTAGGAAATAGTACTATATATTATGGTTTGTAACAGTCTAGATCTGTCTGACTGGGCTTGTTCATAAAAAGATGAAACAAAACCACGATGAATTGAAATGATGCCAATAACTACCTCAGTATATTTGTTCCTTACTGTTGGGGGTGAATTTCTTTGACAGGCAGCTTTGAATGATGCTTGCTCCGGTGGGCAACCTTAAAGAGCTATGCTGTCACCTAGGTTTTTGCATAATAATTGCTGGTAGAGGAAAACTCTTGAATTAATTGGCTTGCAGCATAAGCTGAGGATAGTGAGGAAAGGGCCTATATAAAAAGCTGGTTTTAACTGCCACAAACAGATTACCTGAGTTCTGTACTGAGTGTGTTTGTTCAAGATTGTTTGCAAGTGTTGGGGTGGTTGCTAACATTGGAAAGTGTCCCTACAGTAACAGTGCTTATTTTTGGAAAAAGATGTAAAGCAAAATCATAAATTTTGGAGTAAAAACCAAGGAGATATCTACTGTTCCTTTTAAGCAAGTACAAAAAAGCTTTTGAAAGGTTGGATTGCAGCTTTGTTGTGAAAAGTTAAATATACAGGAAGCATTGTACTTAATGTTTGCCTAAGATGCAATACTTTATCTCAGAATGTTGTGGGTTGAAAGGGACCTGGAAAGATCATCTAGTCCAACTCCCCTGCCAGAGCAGGACTACTTAGAGCCTATCAGACAGGAATGCATCCGGGCAGGTTTTGAATATCTCCAGGGAGGGAGACTCCACAATGCCCCTGGGCAGCCTGTTCTAGGGTGGTGGTTCTGAAGTTGGCTTAGTTTTGCCACTGTGGTTGACTTAGGTCACTCTTAAAAACCTGCAGTATTGCGAGAATCAGCTTCTCAGTTGGTGACTGTGCATTTTGTGGTTTACCTCACGTTCAGAGCATCTGTGGGAAGTGAGGATTGGAGATTGCTTTCAAAGTATATCTGCAAACGAGCCCCCGGTTTAATTCAGATGTATTTTGGAGCTTAAAACAGTATAGTTTCCTTAAACAATTTGAGTAGTAGGAACACAGTTGATGAGTGTAGAAGTAAGATAATCTAAGACTTGAAACGGTTGGTCCAAAATGGTTTGTTAGATCTTGTGTGTGAGAAACCACCGAGAGCTTTGCCGCAAGGGTAAGGGAGTACGTAGAACTGACGCTGTTGCTAAAGGTTTAGCCTTCCAGGTTTTTCCCTGCAGCTTAAACAAACCAACCCCCTGCTGTAAGAAAAGCCAGCAAGTAGCTGAAGCAGTTAGAATGTAATGCTGAGTAATAGCTGAATTGCATTTATCAGATTATAATAACAGAAAAGCCTTTTAAGCAATGATGAAGACTTAAGTCCATTGAGTTGGCTAATAATGCTCTAACAATCAGCTATAAAATGATTCCAACAAGCAGCAATTAACTTCCTTAACTGATAACTAATGCGAAGAAATCACAGAATGGTAAGAGTTGATCTCCAGAGTTCCCTTTCATCTAGTCAACTCCCTTGCTAGAGTAGGTATACCTAGATCAGGTTGCACAGGAACACATCCAAGTAGTTTTTGAAAGTCTCCAGAGAAGGACATTCCATAATCTCTCTGGGAAGAGCCTCTCTGGACAGTGCCTGTTCCAGCGCTCTGTCACCCTCAAAGTAATTCCCTCGCGCGCCCCCCCCCCACCCCCCTTTCAAATTGAAGTGAAATCTCCTGTATTCTAGTTTGTGCCCACTGTCTCTTGTTTTGTCACTGACCACCAATGGAAAGAGTCTAGCTACACCTTCATGATCTCCACCCTTTAGATAATTTTATGTGCATTGATAAGATATCCCCTGTGCTTTCTTTTCCAGACTAAATAACCCCAGGTCTGTCAGCCTCATCTCATAAGAGAGATGCTTCAGTACCTGTCATACACTCAGAAAGGCATATGTGGTTTTCTCAGGCACCATGTCTAACTGGGGGGGGGGGGGGGAGAAGTATAGAATATTTAGTTCTAGGTAGACCTAGACTTCATGTAATTATATAACTGAAATAAATCTTAGGTGGCTGGTCATGACTGGCTAAAATATATGAAGCTATGTGCTCATTACATAGTTCTTGCTTAAGGGTTGAAAACTAACTGAATGGTCATAATTTAAGAGTAAACTGAAAATCCTGAAATGGCTGAAAACACAACCTTTTTGGACACATTTTCCATTGAAAATAAGGAGTGGCTCTCAGTCAATAAATTCCATGACATGACTTTCATATTAGAGAAATGAAAATGTCAAACCTGAACCATTAACACCTGGACAAGTAGAAACTGAGGGAGAGGAAAAAGACGGAAGGCGTGTGTTGGGCTCAAGTTCTTATACAAGTTGGCTTACTTGGTTTCATTTATCCAAAGTAAGGCTGTTTTAGGTGTTTCGTACTTAAAGGTTCAGAAATTGATGGAAAGCAGTGAGTGTATTTCTTCCTTCCCATACCTTAAAAATACTGTAAATGGAGGTTGCAAGTCAGACAGTGTGATGTTCAGTAATGCTTATTGTGTTGGAAAAGAATCTTTAGGGTGGTGCATTTAATCTGAGGAGTGAATTAACAAATTCTGTGGCATCTCGGTATTTGTTTTTCTGACTTAAACAGGTAGGTCGCTTATTTGTAATGGCATATAAACTAGAACTGAAGGAAAATTTTACTTCCTTGGCATATAATACAGAGCTAGGTCTTAAGCACAATGTATACACTTCTTAAATTGGGCTGAAATTTGGCTGAGGCTCAGCTAAGAACTATAGGGAGAAACTTGGGAACAAAGGGATCTGCATAAGGGATTTTGGAAGAAATAAACCAAACATGGCTTGTGCTTTATGTTGTATCGTGCTTCTCTAACACTTGTACTCTGTTTCTGATCTTCTCTTTTATACTTAAAATCATCTGAGGCATGTGTAGGAGTCAGGAATTAAACTACAGAATATAGAAGTAGTGATGATGTGCTCTCCATGTGGGGAAGACAATGTACAGATGGTAGAAGTGGAAGACTTGCAAATTGCCAAGTTATTTAGCTTGACCTGCATTTTGCAGCTGAACCAATTAGTGGTGGATGTTAATGTAACATCCTCATTACAGTTAGTATAGGCTGGCTCATCCACAAGTGATGCTGACTTTATGTACCTGCTTGATTCTGCTGCTCATAAAACTGGAAGCAACAAGCTAGGCTTCTCTGGTGGGGCTTCAGAAATTTGATACTTTGAAAATAGCAGTGGCTGTTCCACTGAGAAAGAGGCTGTAATTACTTGAATGAAACTCGACCCACATATGAACAAAAAGTACCTGCTGAGGGCTTGTTGCCAAGTGTGGATTTGTACTTAAGCAGATACAATTACATGGACTTTGTACTGGATTGTTTGACAGATTAAATTTTTGTGATGGTCCAAGATAACAGTAGGTCACAGTCCAAAAGTAAGGTTCCTTAGGAATATATATTCACAGCTATAGTGGTAATCTGATTAACTGAAAACCATTTCAATGCCAGTTTTCAATGATGATTCTGTATGAGGTCAGTGTGAGGTTTGTGCATTCATAATAGTCTTTTGCAGTAGTGCTGGTAAAATTTGAGTGGACTCTAGTCTTTTAATACACTTGGCTGCCTCTTGAAGCCCGAAACAGCCTCCTTACTTCTAAAGCCTGATGTAGTGACAAGTGATGTACAATGATATGCTAAAAAGGAGCATTTTAAAAAGTTCTCTGGGTTTTTTGATTGTGGTGGTGTGTTGTTTTTTTTTCCTCCTGGTTATCAGGCTAAGAACTAAATTGGTAGTGGGTAGCCTTTGCCAACAGTTATCAAGTGCAATGTAAAGCTGTCTGGCTGTCGCATTAACTAAATAGGACATCTTATATGTGGGTCTTGATCAGTGATGCTAGATATCGAGCACTGGATATTGAGTGTGTGGACTCTAATACAGCTGGTGTTCTATTTTTGGAAGCCTCTGAGGAGCCCTGATCTCAAAGTGTTGATCTCCTAGCCTCTTAGGTCAGCCTGTGGAAGAGTTGAGCGTGGGCACACAGCAAGGCTGCAGGGCAGTAGCAGGCTATTCCTTCCTAGCTGAGACTGTGGGTGGAAATGGAGGTAACTGGGAGCTCTTCCTGTTATGCAAGAGGGGAAAAAAAACTACTGCATCATAAAAAGAGCTGCCTGTCTTTGGATAGCTGACGTTGCGACCTCGGAGAGCTCCGTGTTTCTCTGACAAGCTCTTTTGAAGTCTTGAGGATGCGTTTGAACCAATGTATGTGCACATAGGTAGTGCACAAGTTGATTTCTGCACCTTCTTTTTCTTGGGTGGGATGTTATTTGTTGCAAAGGAGCTGGAAGAAGATGGCTTGCCAAATCTAGGTATGATGTTTTCTAGCTTTCAGTACAGTTTCTGTACTGTAAATCATATCTTTGATTATGTTTCCTATTTAGAAACAGCTGTCTTAGGATTTTTAACTAAGAGACTAATGAGGGACTGCTTGAAATACAGTAAGCTTATCTTTATGGAATTACTCAAATGGGTACCTTGATGCTGTATCAGGGGAAAATGTCAGTCCTCTCTGGTATTCAGCTGGTGCCACTGGACTGGAAATATTTGTCAGAGATGTAATAGAACCCATTGATTGTATTGTGGGGATCTTTAGTAATTCAATGAATAAAAATATTCATACTCATTCCTGGTAATTGAGAGATTCTTTATGCAGTACATGTAATTCTATGTTAGTTTTGAAGCTTTTGCTTGTGGAAGTGATAACCTGAAGATTTGACTTCATGTGTAGTCTAGAGTTGGAGGCTTTCAGAAAGGACCCTCTGAAGCCTAACTACTGCTTAAGGTTTTGCGGAGAGCAATAAGTTTCTGTGAGGTCTGTAGAAAGCCTGGGTAATGAAGTGGTCTGTTAATACGTATAAAGGATCTCTGGGCTAAAAACCCTGCAGGAACAGGGTCCTGTTCGGCTAAAATCATCTCAGGAAAGGTAATTGTTTGTAGAATTGGGATGTTGGAAAATAGGTAATTAATACTTGTGTCCTCTTTGCTTGTCTGAAAAAAGCTTTTAGGAAGGACTGCAGACATCTGCAGTGCTTTTAAATATTTGATGTGCTTGTACAGTTCTCTTCACAGAAAATTCATGACCTGCTCTCTTTCTGTGAGTCTTATATGGAGAGGGCTCAAGTAAAAGATTAGATGGATTCCTTACCTTCTTGTTACAATATAGCTATTGAGAGATTAAATAATCTGTTAGAGATTTACATAGTGTTTACTTCCTCATGTCTGCTAGCTCCGTATCAACTACTAATTTCTAGAGACCACTGAATCATGCTGTCTGTAGATGCTTGTTTTGCTTATGTTTAGAATAAATGCCTTGGTAAGGTTGACTTTCAGTGCCTGATTCTCTTAGGGTTCTAATTGCCAACAATTTTGACAGCTTCAGCAAAAATCTCGTGAGTACCACATCAGTGTCACTTGTACATACAAAAAGACTTCTGATGCAAGTAGATGCAAGCAAAATTGAATACCAAATTTGTAGCAGCCTTTGAAACAAGGTGCTTTCAGTTTGAGAAAATCATGGAAACATGAACTTGCTTTTCTTACGGTCCAGCAAAGGGAATTTTATGGACAGCTGTTTTCTACTTCTTGCATTGAGAAAAGTACTTGGAAAGCAGTCAGACTTATGACAGTGAAGAGTTCTAGATCCCTACTGATGACAATTTCTGAGGTTTGATAAAAGGAGAAAATAGATGATCTGCTGAGATGTTTCGAAAGAGCTGTTTGTTCATAGGATTTCTGTAGAGAAAGTGAGGAAAATACTAGTTTACACAGTAACATTCCCACTTCTTGGAGCTGTTGTACTCTTTCTTTTTCCTCTTCTTTTCTTTTTTTCTTTATTTTTTGGTACCCTGTTTAGTGGTGTCTTGTATATACTATAGCCACAATATGAAATAGAGTGTTAGTATTATTTTGGGGGGAATGACACTTCATGTGACTGATATATACTACCTAAGTATATGACACTGTACCTCCCAAATTTCAAGTACTCAAAATCTTGTTAGTTTTGTTTCTGTAGCTGATGACATCAGTTGTCCATCTCTGATAACAAGTTGTCCACAGTCAGTTATGGAGGATAATGGAAATAGATTGTTTCTATTCAGGCTGCTCTTTGGAAATGTCAGCTGACCATTAAGTGGTTCAGGTGTTCTGTAAGAAGCTCCTATAAACTAAGTGTACTGATTTATGGAACAGCTGTAATAGTAGCAGCTTTTTAAGCTAACAGAGCTAAAACCAACGTATACTGTGTATCAGATCCTTTTTATGTGTGTGAAGGTTTGGTTTTATGTGGTTTGTGGTTTTCTTTATTTTTTTTGTTCCCTGACTAATCTGTCAGTACTTGACAGAAGTTGCTGAAATTGTAAATGATTGCTTTCAAAGGAAGAGAGCTGTCAAATTGTGATGTGTTGGAGAGGAAAAAAGAGAAGTAAGGCTTGATCATTGTGGTGGTGAGGGAAAGTTCAGTTCTCCCCCACACACAACGAAACCACGGCTAACTCAGTCATAGTATCATAGTATCAGTCAGGGTTGGAAGGGACCACAAGGATCATCTAGTTCCAACCCCCCTGCCATGGGCAGGGACACCCCACACTAGATCAGGCTGGCCAGAGCCTTGTCCAGCTTGGTCTTAAACACTTCCAGGGACGGGGTCTCAACCATCTCCCTGGACAACCCATTCCAGGGCTTCACCACTCTCATGGGGAAGAACTTCCTCCTCACGTCCAGCCTGAATCTTTCCACCTCCAGCTTCATTCCATTCCCCCTAGTCCTATCACTACCTGATAGCCTGAGAAGTCCCTCCCCAGCCTTCCTGTAGGTCCCCTTCAGATACTGGAAGGCCACAATTAGGTCGCCTCGGAGCCTTCTCTTCTCCGGACTGAACAGCCCCAACTCCTTCAGGCTGTCCTCATAGGAGAGGTGCTCCAGCCCTCTGATCATCCTCGTGGCCCTTCTCTGGACACGTTCCTGTACGTCCAGATCCCTCTTGTGATAGGGGCTCCAGAATTGGATGCAGTACTCCAGGTGGGGTCTCACCAGAGCTGAGTAGAGGGGAGAAGCACCTCCCTTGACCTGCTGGCCACAATTCTCTTGATGCAGCCCAGGATCTGATTGGCTTTCCGGGCTGCAAGTGCACATTGAGAGCTCATGTTGAGCTTCTCATCCACCAGCACCCCCAAGTCTCTCTCCTCCGGGCTGCTTTTCAGTCAGTCAGTGCCCAGCCTGTACTTGTGCCTGGGATGGCCTCAACCCAGATGCAGGACCCTGCACTTGGTCTTGTTGAAGCTCATGAGGTTGGCTTGTGCCCAAATATGAGCTATATTTACAAGCAGGATGAAATGCAGATGGATATATACACAATATGCGCTATTTACAATATATACGGAAATATACAGCGAAGAAGGTAATACAGAACAAAACTTCCTCTCTCCCCCTACCTCCCTTTTTTCCCAAAAAGGGTTAGAGAGAAAAGGTGATTATTAAGGAGGAAATTATGTTAGCTCAAAGCGTGTGCAAGAATTATTCTTATCTGTTAATTCAAGGTTAACTTCGTCCAGCAGCTGTTGCTCAGAGAGAGTCTGAAAACAGACTGGAACAGACAGAACTAAACTGAAATTCGAACAGAACTAAAACTTAAAGTTGCATTCTACCAGTCTCCCAATGACATTCATTTAGAATATCTTCGATTTCAATTATTTCACCAAAACATTCAGCCGGAGTGTTCCAGCAAGTGTCCCTTCCTTAAAGCCACAGCCTAAAACGGTCGGAGTCATTTACATGCTAGTCTGGCAGCTGGATCACTTGTGGGAACTAATGGAGAATTTGGAAATCTTTGTACCTAACCTATCTAGTCCAGTTCAACTATGAATGCTAAAAATGGTGTACTTTAAGGGTAGTGTGTTAGAAGTATATTAATTTACAGACAAAAATACCTTTTCTGAAGTGCTTGAAGAAAAGTAGTGAAATACTTGTTTTGCTACATGTCTCTGGTTAATTCTGGGTATGCCAGTGATTCCATTGCAGAGGAATGCTTTAAAAAAGGAAGTTCGGAGGGGTAAATAACTGTTGATAAGAGGCTTTCGGATTTGCCTTAGATCCTGACTGATGTTACTTTTGCGTCAAAGCAACTGAGTTCAAAGCACAAGGATACTGTCATTAGCTAGTCAGAAAACAGCCAGGTGAAACTCTTGACTGGCAAGAACGTCTCTGCTTGCATGCTATGATTTCATTGTTTCTTGTGCCGTAGAGGCCGTCTTGCAGCGATGGCAAGGTTGAAGCTGCTTTTAGTAAATCTGGAATGTGCAAGTATCTGCAGTTGTAAATGAAATAGTAGTTCAGACTCGGGCATGTCTCGCCTTTTTTTCCGAATGTTTGCCTAAATTAGTGAACGATGAAGATGTGCTGTGATAGGAAGCTTGTCAATAATGATGAATCAACTCCATCTGTACATCTAATGAGAAAATGAGCTCTTTGTTTTTGTGGATTTCAGCTTCTAATTGTTTTCTTCTAGGGAGTATCAGATTAAGAAATTCCATTTTTCCGGGTGCTCATAGAATACTTGAGTTTGGAAAGGACCTTTTAAAGGTCATCTAGTTCAACACCCCTATAGTGAACATGGACATCTTCAACTGGATGCTTAAAGTCCTTTTCAACCTGACCTGGAGTGTTTCCAGGGATGAGGCTTCTCTGCCTCTCTGGTGAACCTGTACCAGGGTTTCACCACCTTAATTGTGTAAAAAAACCCCAAAACAAACAAACAAACAAAACCCAACCCAAACAAACAAAACAACAACAACAACAAATCAAGCACCAAACACCCCCCCAAACCCAAACAAAATTGCAAAATTCTTCCTTGTAGCTAGTCTAAATCTCCCTCGTTAGTTTAAAACCATTGCCCCTTGTCCTGTTGAAACAGGCTCAGCTTAAAGCCTGTCCCCATCTTTCTTCTAGGCCCCCTTTAAGTACTGGAAGGCTGCAGTAAGGTCTCCCCGGATCCTTCTTTCCTATTGTTAAACAGACAGCTCTCTTGGTGTGTACTCATGAGAGAAGGGGTTCCAGCCCTCTGATCATTTTTGTGGCCTTCTTCGGATCTGCTGTAGCAGGTTACTGTCCCTGTGCTGAGGGTTTCAGAGCTGGATGTCATACTCCAGATGGAAGTCTGAATGGAGTAGAGAGGGAGAGTTGCCTCCCTTGACCTGCTGGCAATATTGGTTGTGGTGCAGCTCAGGATTTAATTTGCCATGGGGGTTGTGAGTGTGCATAGACAGCTGGTGTCCAGCTTTTCATCCACCAGTGCTCCAGAGCTGTTCTCAATCGCATCATCTCCTAGCCTGTATTGATACCAGTGATTACCTCAGCCCAGGTGTAGGATCTTTCATTTGGCCTCATCTCATCCCTCTGGTTTGTCAACTGCACCACTTGCCTTGTGTCATGTGCAAACTTGCTGAGGGTGCACTCAATCCTGCTGTCTGTCTTATAACTGAAAATACAGCTCTCTGTTGGTCCCAGTGCGGACCACTGAGTGATACGTCTTGTAATCAATTTCCATTTGGACATTTCAGTTATTGACCACTTTCCTCTGGATGAGGCTATCCAACGAGTTCAGTATCCACTGAAGAAGCCATTGATCCAATCCCTTTATCTGCAATTTACAGACTGGGGGACTGTGTGAAAGGCTGGGCAGAACTGTAGATAGACAACATCCATAGCCACTGGTGTAGTCTCTCCATCCTATTTGTATCTTCATGGGAGTTATGAGTCTTAAACATATTGTTGTTATTCTAGCAGAAACTGGTGGAAGTAAATCCTAGAGTAATGATCGTGAGCAGAGCTTACTGTCTGCTGAGAGATCTGATAACATGAAGCAAGAGCCTGGTATCTTGTGTGTTGTCTTGTTGTCAAGTGAAAAATACAGAAATATGTCTAAGTGCAGCAGCAGGAACAACAGCCACCCCCTAAACAAATCCTAAATCCAGACTGTTGCTTTTCTGCTTTGTCAGTAACTACCAGTTCTCTACAATACAAACTAAACTGTGCCTGGTACTAGTCAAAACAACTTGTTTGTGGTTAGTACACACACAAAGGTAAAACTAAACAAACCCATTGACACTGAATGTTATTAAAAGTTCTTTGCTGGGCTCCTGGTAAATGTAACTATATATTGATACTTTTCACTATGTTTGGCAATACAGTAGTGAATGTCAGCTTTTATAGCAGTCTGTGGGATGTGGGGCTGTGAGGTTTTCTTGATCTTCATCAGCTTCTTGCAAATAAAATTCTTGTGTTTGGTGGTGAATATATCAACTGGTGGCTCAGAAGTTATGGGCATCTCATTCCTGGAAGTGTTTAAGACTAGGCTTTGAGCAACCTGGTCTAGTGGGAGGTGTCCCTTTCCAGTGACAGGGCAGTTCGGACTAGATGATCTTCAAGGTCCCTTCCAACTCAAGCCATTGTATTATAAGATTCTATGAAAAGTTCAACAACACAGTTGGGAACATGGGAAGCAACTTCTTTTAAGGAGTTTTCTAACTTTCAGAAGTTGTGATGCTAGGAACTGAAACACCAGTTTTATGGAGCAAATCACACAATCATTATTCTCTTAATTAGGTGAGGGTAGAGGGGCTCTGCAGAGGGACCTTGACAGGCTGGACAGATGAGTGGAGTCCAATGGCATAAGATTTAACACATCTAAGTGCCAGGTTCTACACATTGACTACAGCATCCCCATGCAGTGCTACAGGCTGGGGTCAGAGTGGCTGGAGAGCGGCCAGGCAGAAAGGGACCTGGGGGTACTGGTTGGTAGGAGGCTGAACACGAGCCAACAGTGTGCCCAGGTGGCCAAGAAGGCCAATGGCATCCTGGCCTGTATCAGGAACAGTGTGGCCAGCAGGAGCAGGGAAGTCATTCTGCCCCTGTACTCGGCACTGGTTAGGCCACACCTTGAGTCCTGTGGCCAGTTCTGGGCCCCTCAGTTTAGGAAAGATGTTGAGTTGCTGGAAGGTGACAAGAGAAGGGCAACAAAGTTGGTGGGGGGCTTGGAACACAAGCCCTATGAGGAAAGACTGAGGGAGCTGGGGTTGCTTAGCCTGGAGAAATGGAGGCTCAGAGGAGACCTTATTGCTCTCTACAAGTACCTGAAGGGAGGTTGTAACCAGGTGGGGGCTGGTCCCTTCTCCCAGGCAACCAGCACTAGAACAAGAGGACACAGTCTCAAGCTGTGCCAGGGGAGGTTTAGGCTGGGTGTTAGGAAGAAGTTCTTCACAGCAAGAGTGGCCATTGGAATGGGCTGCCCCAGGAGGTGGTGGAGGCACCATCACTAGGAAGAGACTGGGTGGCATACTTGGTTCCATGTTTTAGTTGATTAGATGGTGTTGGATGATAGGTTGGACTTGATGATCTCAAAGGTCTGTTCCAACCTGGTTAATTCTTTTCTATTCTAACTAATACTGTAAAGCTGCCAAAAACATCCTGGTTCTGGAACTAGAAAAGAGAAAGTTTGATAAGCCTCTGAATAGTCTACTATAGAATAGTACTTCAGGTTACCATGACAATTTTGTAGTGGTGAGGGTAGGTTTTAGTCAGAAACTTAAGGCTGTAGTGCTTGACCAGACAGTTCCTGTGCATCTTTTCCATCCCTGGACTGTGGTGTGTGTGTGTGTGTGACTCAGCTGGGAGCCTATAGAACCAGTACTGTGACAGCTGACCTAACCTGGAGGTTTTGTGATACGCTTTTAATGGTAAACTTCACCAGCAAAATTAATTTTCTCAGTGGTTTTATACCATGTAGTGATGATCACAGATGCTATTAGTAGACTTTCCTTTTGAATTAGTAACAACCGCCTTGTCAAAAGTGCTGGAAGATGATGCAATGTCAGTACTTGATTTTAATAATGGAAGAATGACACACAGTACTGGTAGAGGAGGGAAGAATGTAAAATGATTTTTCATATCAGTAAAAGGCTGTATTTATCAAGATTGATATCTGACACAGTGTTTCTAGAACTTCCTGTTTGATTATTGAAGGAGTGGTGGCTGCAGGAGAAGCCCAAAGAGGTTGTAAATAAAGATGGTGTGTTCTGTTTCCATTTGTGTGCTGGGGAGTGAGGCACCTCAGTAATAAGCTGTTGTAGTGGTTGAAGTGGGGCAAATATTCCTTTTACTGATGTCTGAGATACTACTTATGCTAAATATGCATAGTTCAGCAGTCAATTAAGAGGACTGTGGAAATAATGACCCATTTACTTTTGAAGAATAAGAAACTAAGGCATTTTTGTTGTTGTAATAAGCACTTGTCCTGCCTTGTAGATTTGAAATCTGTGTGAATGTTTTGCTGAAAGCATCTTCGGCACAGGAAGTGCAATTCTGGCAAAACATCTGAGGAGGATCATAAAAATACAAAGCTGAGTTGTTTGATCTTGGTTCTTCATCCTTTCGGTTCATGATCTTTCATTCCCTAAACGAGCTGCTAAATTTGCCTTCGGGGGCAGCTTATCCAGGCACACTGCAAAAAATGTGAAACTTGGTGTCTCCCATTCTTGCTATTCTTGCTTCATTCTTGTTGGTGCAATGGCAAGCCATAAAAGGACATTTTAGATTCAACTTACTACTAAATTAGTGGGAATAGATAAGGTTGAGATGAAGCATCTAAACCACTTGGCTTCACCTTTTCCCTGCCCCCTGCTTTTCTGTTCTGAATTTGCCTTTTTTGTTGTCTGGGTGAATGAATCTCAATGATGAAGTGAAATGTTTCTTGTTTTGTTTATGGCATAGCTTAAAAATATTTTATCAGGTTTTGAAATTCTCAAGATGCAGAGGATTTGAGGGAGTCTAGTTTACACAGTAGTAGTTACTTAGTTCTCATGGAAACTGGGCTAAAATCTTGACAGAATCTGATACTGTGTCAGAATGCCAAACATCATGTCCTTGCATCCTTAGAGCCAGATCAAGCTGAGTTGGAAGTCTTTGTTATGCTATTATCAGGCAAGCCTGAGTCACACAGAATGCCTTCACACACTTGGTTAGAAAAGATGCCATTCTCAGATGATGCAACATTTTCTCTTGGCGTGCAGCTTTCCCATGAGCCTTGAGCAACTGGATTTTTGTATCACCCTGTGTGCTTTGTCACAGCTAGCACCAACCACAACAGAGCTGTGCAGGCATATGGCCCCTTGAAACCTGAAGCTAGATTTTATTGATTTTTTTCAAAATAGGTCAAAGTTAGAAGTCATTTGATCAAGCATAGCACCCTGTGAACAAGCTCATAAGCACAAGTTTATTCTCAAGTGTAAACATTGAGGAGTAGCTAAAAAGTAGCAGATAGTGTTTTCCTTCACATGTATCCATTGCAAGCTCTCTGGCATCATTTGTCATGAGTGAATTTTTTTAATTATGAGTGTTCAGTGAGTAAATCCAACTAATAAGCTTACTCGAAGGCGAAAACTTGTGGAGTGGATTGGTTGTTTTTAAATGCGAGTGTTGCAGCTTATTAGAGTACATGTTAGAAAAATAAACCTCTTGAGTGAATGCCAGGTGAGGGGTTTTTGGCATCTCAATTTCGCATGGCTTTTGAAACTTTTCTTTTTTAAATCCTGGTAACACTTCTCCCCTGATCTCCAAGCTGAAACAGACGATTTAAAAGCCAGAGGTGCTTACTGCTGTGGTTGTTCAGTGTGGTCATTTTGGACAGTGTCCAATCTTGAAGAGGCATCACCATAGCAGCAGTCTCCTAGAGAATTTTGTGGATCAGCGAGCAGTGCTGTCTTGAAATGGATGGATTAGGGCATGTTTTGCTTACTGAGTTTCCAACAACTATTTTGCCTTGTTTGAAGTGGATTGTTATTTTGACCTTACTGTGAAAGTAAAGAATGTGGCACTAAAAAAAGGTTTCACTCTGGAGCAAGCCTGGTAACTGAGTAATGTAGAAACACCATCTGAAATGCTGCTGGAAAGGTCTTGTTTTTGAACTGAAATTCAGTGCATGAAATTCAGTCATTTCCTTCAAGTTAACAGTAGTATTTCTACAGAGCAGTGGCTGTGCTTTGACTGAAGCATCATAGCAGTGCACTGAAATGCTGGTGGTAAAATACTTAATTCCCTGCTTACAAGTAGTTCTCTGATCAGACAACTCACTGCAATCTTTAGATATATAAGTGGGCAAAGAAAATAGGTATGTTCCTTGTAATGTTGCAAGTGAGCTCAGAAACACCATGGTGATATTTACTTGGGAACAATAAGCATGTCAAATAGCTTGACAACTGATAAAATTGTCGTCTTTTCACATACTATTTAAAATGTTGCCCCCTTCTGGTTACTGACATCTGTGAGAGTTAAGCATGGGGAGGAATAGAGCAAGTTACATAAAAGTATCTGGAAAAAATGAAAGCATGTTGTGTTTTTGCTTTGGAACAAATAGTTTTGATGCCTTAAAATAAGCCAACACATGAAAAAGAGCAGCTGAATGTGAGGGCAGTTTCTAGGCACACATGAAGGTTACATATAATAAGAATCTATGTAGAGGAAGTAAGATTTCAGAGATTAGCAGTCTCATATAATAATATTTTTTTATGGAACTGACTTGTAGTGGGCTAGTTACTCATTAACTTGTTTTAACACCTAAAGAACCAGTTTCCAGAACCACATCTGACCAAATATCCTGTAGCTGGGTGGAGGAACAGAGCTTGTGTGATCAAGTGCTGCTGCAGAGTGTGCTGGGCTAGCTTGTGTGCCTGTGCTACTCCAGGAAAAATGCTAGAAATTTCTTTGAAGTAGAAGCTACTGTTGCTTCTTAGAGGTGGAACTTGGTAGTAAGCATATTCATAGCCAGTGCTGCTCATTCTTGAAGATGCAAAGCTTTGCTTAACTCTCTGTGGTAACATACATGGAGTAATGAGTGGAAGCATTCAGTGTAGTAAGGCAGGCACTCAGAGCAAGCATGTTGCATCCTAACCTGGTATCTGAATTAAGCAGAATAAAGAAATATGATGATACTTCCTTGCACATTATTTAAATAAAAAGCTAAAAAGTCATGGTTTATTTTTGTCATGGCTGTAATCTTGTCTGTCACTTCAGCACCCAGTAACAGAATGACCAATGTAGCTAGCAATGCTGATGAGTAGCTTACAGAAAGTAGCTATTTCTGCTATACTACACTGAGGTACTAGCAGGTTGGCATGCTTTGTTTTGTTTGAGGTGTGTTGTGTGTATCAGTTTAGGATATGTAGCATCTGGAGCGAGAAGAATTTACGAATCACTTTGGCAACATAAACCATGTGTGGATCACTGTGGAAAGCAAGTTGTAACAACTTTGAAGGTGCTTTTGTGTTTTAAAAAGAACTGAGATACAGTGGTACGGTATGGAGAGAAACATGTCTGAGTGTGTTAGTATTAAAGCTTCACAGCCTTTACTGGTAATTGACAGTTTATATTGCTAGGCTGATTCCTCCTGTTATGTTTCAGTCCAAAGGTAAATTTCATACACTGGTAAGAGTGAATAAAGTGTAGACATGAGAAAATGGTGTGAGGTGTATCAGCTAATCTGTACCTTCAGGGTTTTTCATGGTGTTGTTTTTCTCCCCTCACATTATCAATATTTCTGAAACTTTGTTAAAAAACCCCAAAGCAAACAGCACAAGAACAACGGTTAAGTATGTAAGGGAGAGGAGATTTTTAAATGCTTTTTTTTTTTTTTTTTAACAAGTGGCACCTCTTACCAGTAGATGGAGGTAATGAGATATGCAAGGCAAAACTGCCTTCTCTAGTCCTTGAAAGATGGAAGAAAAATGAAGTGGTATTTAATAGAAATAACTGGTAGTTAGTTTTTGCATTTCAGGAGACGTGCAGAAGAAAGCAAGAAGGTCTGTTTTCAATAGGAATCAAACTCAGAGCTACTGCCTAAATATGCTTGCATTGTGTAGATTTTCTCCATTTCCCCTGTGGTTTAAGCAAGTAATTAGTATTCTGTGGGAGTGTTTTGGGGCTCTTCTAATGCTGTGAGTCCTGATGAGAATTGATTCTTTTGCAGCAGTTTTCTAGTTTGCCTTCTGGTTTGTAACCCCTCATCCTGTAGAGGTTTTTTTAAATCAGATAAGGGAAAAAAAAATGGTTTAGTTGAATCTATGCTCTGAGCATGCATGTGTGAGTTGTGAAGGTCAGTGTCATGGAATAAGACTCCAAAACTTGTCTGTCATATATATTTCTCTTGTTAACTTCAGAACTTGCCAGTTATAGCACTGTTTCTTTGATAGCTAGACATTTTTAATATGTCTAGGTGATAGCAATGAGCACACTATGCTGCCACAATTTCCTAAAGAACATTAGTCTTTTAAAACCACTTTTTAGGATGACCCTATGCATTAAATTTGCTACTTTATAGCTTAAGAAATACTTGTGATCCCTTCTATAATTTAACTACTTTTAGTGTCATATTTCTGTGAAGGCTTTCAAAGGGCTTCAAGACAGCTGCCCTGATAGCTTTTGATTTGAACCCCTGAGACGTTTCCACGCTCATCATGCCACTGCATAGGATGAGACTTGAGTGTCTGAGTTTCAGCCACTCATCTTAATGAGAAAATTAGGAGGATGTATCAGAAGTCATGAGGTAAGTATCTGTTGCAGGACTGCAGCTTCATGCTTAGTTAATGCTTGGGAGCGAGCTCACCTCCCTGCTCTCCAACTTTTGAAACTATTTCCATGAGGAGAATTAGGGAATGTATAAATGACACTTACAGACCAAGGTCAATAAAATAAAAACATGTCCAGAGAAAGGCAACAAAGCTGGTGCTGGGTTTGGAGCACAAGCCCTATGAGGAGAGGTTGAGGGAGGAGGGGTTGCTTAGCCTGGAGGAGGATCAGGGGAGACCTTACTGCGATCTACAGCTACTTGAAGAGATGTTGTAGCCAGGTGGGGGTTGGTCTCTTCTCCCAGGAAACCTATGTCAAAATAAGAGGACACGGTCTCAAGCTGCACCAGGGGAGGGTTAGGCTGGATGTTGGGAAGAAATTCTTCACAGAGTGTTTGGCCATTGGAATGGGCTGCCCAGGGAGGTGGTGGTGTCAGTCTTGTTGGAGGTCTTTAAAAAGAGACTGGATGAAGCACTTAGTGCCATGGTTTAGTTGATCATATGGTGGTGGGTGATAGATTGGACTCTATCTCAAAGGTCGTTTCCAACCTGGTTAATTCTGTGTTCTGTATTCTCTTCTGTGAAAGTGATGAAGAACACCACCAAGAAAAATCTCCAAACCAAAACATACCCAAGCCCAAAGACTTTGAGATTCTAGATAGCAAGAGAATAATATATTGGAACATTCCCAGGCCATTTTTACTTAATAAGATAGATATAAGCGTAAGTTCAGAGATACTTTCTATGTCAAAGAGTACATGTCTAAGAAAATGGCATTTCCTGAGAATTGCCACAAATTTCATAGGTGTTGGCACTAACAGGCAGAAGTAGAACCTGCCATAATCTGACTGTCATAAAGCCGTATGGAAAGGTACCACTGAAGATGGACTGGCTTAAGAGAGTTATGGGCTGTGGAATAAATGAGCTTAATAAAAGCAGTTTATGCCTAGAGAAAAATGTATTTCTCCTATCCTCCTGTTTCACAGCAGTGAACATAATTGCAGGCTTCATAGAAGCTTGTTTGTGCAAGGCCATATGGATAGCAGTGCCCTGAAAGGCAGTGCTTGCTGATTTGGAAATAGCATCTGGAGTCACTGGTTTGTGCAAGTAACTTTCACCCAGCAGAAAAATAAAGCTTAAGAATGCCTCTCAGCATGCTTCTGGGTATGACAAGGTGGCAGTGTTAATACCTGTGTTTTGGTGGGTACCATGGGTTGCTGTCCCAAGACTAGAAGTAATAAATGTATTGGTAGTTGAAGGTGTCTTCAATGGCTTGGTGAATGGTGATAGTAATATCAAAATGTCCAAGGTTCACATCTAATGATAGCAAAGGGAGAACTTCTGAAGCAAGGAATTAAGGATTGAGTATGTGTAAGTTACATGGGTCTTAGATATCCCAAGAAACTTAACTTACGGCTTGTGAGTTGGCACTGAGGAGGCTAAATAAACCCAGCAGAATTGGCAGCAGTAAAAGAATGCTGTTGCCATAAAAAACATAACGCTTTCTCAAGTCTTCCGTGCCAGGTCTTCCTTTTAGTGACTGTATCAGCTTGTGCATGTAGTAACAGCTTAATCCATGTCAGTTTCCTAAATCACATAATTCAGACTGGAAGTGCTAGGATGTAAGGCATTCTCTTTTACCAGCTAACACTGGTTTATTTCATTAGGTTGACTACCTCTGTGTGCTGTCCATTCAAGTCTTATGTTTAATGTAGGTAGGTTTAATGCTGCTAGGACAAAAGTAGTCCTTGATTATGTCAAAGGGAGACCTTGAATTTGTAGCTCTGTGCTGATGCTCCAATAACTCATGTTTCTGTGCATTCTTGGTGTCTTAACACCTGTTTCAGACCTATGTTCAATGCGCCTCAGTCTAAATGTATTTTGGCTCTGTTGTTTTGATCTAGTCAAAATGACTTCTAGGTATTGTGTGTGTTCCAACATTTCAAATATTCTATGAACAGCAATTTTATCTCTTAAGAATTGTTTCTGTAACACTTGTTAAATCTGTTTATAAATTTGTTGCAATCGATAGAAATTTGAGGTGTGTTGGCTGTTCATCTGTGGCTGTCTTAGCTTGCTAACAAGTTGTTTCTCATTACTGCTAAACAATGGTGAGAAGCTCATTGAGATGGTCACTTGAATTTTAAAACCATACTCTTTGATTCAAACAAGGCTGTTAGTTAACTGTAAAGATACAGCCGTGGACAGATGCAAGAGTTGAGCTCAATAGTTCCTTTCTCTTGCCTGCATAGCTGGGAGAGCCACAGGCAGTGCATTGCAGGAGAACAACTGTGGCAATGTACCTTCCAAATCCACAGATTTTTAAACCTTGTATGTAAACATTGTTAGTTGAAGGTCTAGGGCCCTTTTTTCTTCCTTTTGTGGGAGAAAGCTGGTAGGAAACAACTAGTGACTGTTGCAGGAGGAGATGTAATATTTACAGGAATCACAGAATGTTAGGGGTTGCAAGGGACCTCAAAAGATCATCTAGTCCAACCCCCCTGCCAGAGCAAGATCACCTAGAGTAGGTCAGACAGGAATGCACCCAGGCAGTTTTTTTCATAGCTCCAGAGATGGAGATTCCATAACTACCCAGGGCAACCTATTACAGTGTTTCATCACCCTCACAGTGAAAACATTTTTCCTTGTGTTTGCATGGAACTTCCTATGCTTCAACTTGTGCTCCTTGCCCTTTGTCCTGTCCTTGGGCATCACCAAGTGGAGCCTGGCTCCATCCTCTCAGCGCTCACCCTTTATGTAGTTATAAACATGAATGAGGTTGCCCCTTAGTCTTCTCTTCTCCAGGCTAAATAGCCCCAGCTCCCTCAGCTTCTCATCATAAGGAAGATGTTCCATTGCCTTAATCATTTCTGTGGCTCTGTGCTGGACTTGTTCAAGCAGGACAGATCTTAGGCTCAGGTCTTTTAGAGCATATCTGGTGTTTCTGAGGAGTCAAGGATGTAAATGGTAGGATTGAGAAAGTTTGGAAGATGGCAGGATTTAAGGAAGGCAAAAATAGGGAAGAGTTGAGTCCCTAGCATTTGTCTCAAGCGCTCTACTGATTTTAGATGTATTTGGTGGCAGAGCAGGGATCTAGATGTATCTTGTGTATGCACCAACAGTTCAAAACGTTTTGCTTGTGTTTGCAAACTAATATTCTTTGTGTCTGTTTAACATATGAATGTGGTTTTACGTAACTTAGGGGGAAAAAAATCTTAACACTGTAAAGATCCAAAATGAGATAGCAGAGGTCAGTGTTGGTTTGTTCTCAGGTGCTAAATCAGTTCTCCTGTGTTTACAGCATACAGGAGGTAACCTGAGGTGTTTATTCTCTAGGTGATATCCTATTTCTCTTTGGCTGATATTTTCAGCCTGTAGGTAGGTTTTCAGAAAGGCTTGTGGACATTAAATCCTTTTGTTTTTAAAAGATCCCTTGTGAGATGTCTTGTTTGGTGGTTAAAATTAACAGTTGTAGGATGCCTACAGTTTCCTAGGGGACATGTTTCTATTCCTCGATCACTTGATAATTACTCCATGCTGTGTTATGGTTTTAAATGATGAGGAGTTCTGAAGAGGTACAGATGCTTCTCTTGGTTTGCCTGGTTCAAATATGGTATGACCCAACTCATGCTTCCCTTTCTTCCTTCCTCCTTGTGATTCCTTCAAAAAAGTTATTTGCTCTAAAGAGCAAGGGGAACAAATCTAAATGTACACATTAAATATATCTCAAATCTTCATGGTATGGAATTGTGCTTTAAAATAGGAACTGCTTTTTGTCTATATTACATCTGCAAGTGACTTCTACCTTGAGGTCAGGGTGTTACTTACCAAATAAGGACTGCAGTAAAATGAGGAAGAGTTTGCTGTACAGGAGCAAAGGTTCTGGGTTCTAGGTATGAAAGCTTTTGGGGAAAAAAAGTAAACAGTTTGCAAATTGTTCAAAAGAATATTTACCTCCAAGTTCTGCTGTTCTGTTTAGGGAATGATTCTCATTTCTTTCACTTGCTGCTGTAACTTCAGACATTTTCTTCAGTCAACACAGATGTGTGAAAACTACCTTGAGGTATCTTAAATCAGCTTAGCACTGGTGGGAATGAGCACCCCAATACTGATGTGATAATCCTTGTCCATTTTCTCCTCAGTGGTGACTGTTATATTCATACATACTTGAACTGGTTTTCAGACTAGAGTTACAAATTTAAATTTTGTTAGATGAAATTAATGATTCTACATTAACTTGAGACTGAAATTAATAATAAAATCAAAGATAGCACATTTGTGGGGCAGTTGCCTTGATGACTGTCCTGGTCATGCTGTAGGAAGAGGTCTGATTTTCGTAGTGTTTAGTGCAATTCCAGTAGTAAATGAACCTCTGTGTGTGGTTCCACATCTAAAGAGACAAGTGAGGTTTCATTCTGTTCAAATGAAATTATGGTGAGATAGTTCATGGTTGCTTTCTAATGGGAAGAGAACAGATGGGAGCAATCCTTCTGTTGGAGTCTTAATGCTGCAGTCCATAAGCTGTCACTGTGTCTTGGGTGGGTCATAATTTTCTTCAGAGATCACACTGTAGAAGATAGAAACAGGCCTAAAACAGATGAGTGTAATGGAATTGAGTGTATTTTGATGTCTCTGTGTCTCCCTGTGTACTGTCACTCGGATAAATGAAATGGATCACTTGGTGCTTTGGGTACATGTGATTAAGACCAAGATTTTTTTTTTTTTTTTTATTGTCAGTTTGTCAAAAGGAAGAAAAATGCATGTGTTTTCCAACCCATTATCATTTCCCTTCAGGTTGTATTCAAAACATCTGTGTACTATCATATGTCCTAGGTAAACTTCAGCTTGTTGGCCATGAGCAGCATCTTGTTTTGTGGAATTCATGTGATATTTTAGCTGAGTTTTTTGCTTTATTTCTACATGGTTGTTTCAAAACTGGGTCACAGATGCACCTTCAACATATAATGCATGTGCATAATCAAAAGCCCTGGTTTGCAGTAAATAATTCATGTCAGCTGGGGCACTTGGTTCTGATAATGAGATCTCAGGGGCTTGGCTCTTTCCAGATGATATATGAAATATTCTTTGCTGTTAGCCGTTCACACTGACAGGTACTTACTTAGCAGCTAATGGGATTTGTGTGTTGAGAGGAAGGAAATTCCTTAAGTTTTTCAGTCATTTCTGTACTTTTTTTGACATCTTTTTTACTTGTCTGCCTTAGCTTTGAGGCTTTGACTTTTAAGACTTGGATGGACAAATGACTGCCACCCTGGGTTAAAATCTCTAAGAATTGACATAGGCAGGAATATAAAAATTATGCTTCTATTGACAACCTCTTCCTTAAGAAGTCTATAAGGAAATTTGAGGAGGAGGAAAGTTTAATTATACGAAGAGTTGTCTTTCTGTACTTTCAGAGGGTGACCAAAATGTTGATGGAAAAGCTTGCTTCTGTTTACATCCACATTAAACTTTGGAATTGGGTAATTTGCTTAGCTTTGGTTCTCCCTTCAGTCAAGCCGAAGACAAATTACTTCATTTGTCTTAATGTTCTGCAGCTGATAGGATGTAGAGGTAAGAAGTTGTGAAATTAGGTTTTGTCTCCATCTGTTGGCATTTCTTGCCAACTCTGCAAGCAAGAGAAGTAGCAGTGTTTGCTCAAAATCTGTTGATGCTCTTGAGCTTTCAAGTCATCAGTCCAAGACTTTTATAATGGAAGCTGATATTAAGGAGGATTATTTGGGGGCAGGTCCATGGGTAAGTATTCTACCCTGAGGTAGAAGGTTCTACCCACCAGTAAGGACTGGGCTTAGCACTTGTGCTGATGCCTTCCATGTCTATTTCCAATTCTGAATGTCAGACTGTGTGTAACAGCAAACACAATCTCTCTAAGTTCCTTGTGGAGTCTCCTTCTCTAAAGACTTTCAAGACCTGTCTAGATATGTTCCTGTGTGACCTGCCCTGGGTGATGCTGTTTTGGCAGGGGGGTTGGACTTAATCTCCAGAGGTGCCTGCTAGCCCCTAACATTCTCTGATTCCCCAACTTATTATTTTGGTCACTAAATATTTTATATTTTCATCAAAAACTGTTGCTAGTTAAAAAAAAAAAAAATCTTTAGTGGCTGTTTTTAACTGGCTCCTTTTCTTAGTGCATGGAATTGCAGTAGTCCTGACAGCTTCTGTAATTAATAGCAAATTAGCATATGACTGTGGTTTCTGCTAAACCTTATCCCATCTGCTGCTCGTGATGCTTGGCTTGTCAGTCTTGTGTGCACGATCTGTTGACGGTGTTAACAATGTGTTCCATGGCTTCCCTTCAGAGTGTCTGAAATGTGAACAGTCCAAGTGGGCAAGAATGAGATTTTTAACTTTTTTAAAGCTTTTGTTAAATAATTGACCTATTCAGTGCATGTTGGTGTGTTTCCTCCATAACAGAAAGGTCAAAAGGGATCTGCTAGGATCTCTTGTGATTCTGTGCTGCTCCTCTGCTGTTAGTCATGTTTGTGTCTCATCTTTCTGTTTCATGCTGTCATATCTGATGGGAACAGTAAGCTTAAGTTTATAATAGTGCTCTTGTCACAGGTTGTTACAGTGCTTACAGTGATGGTTTTGGTTGTCTTTTTTCCTCTTCTGTCATTTCTCTTGCTTTAGCCTTTCTTTACAGGTCTAGTTTATGGCAATCTTCTTCCAAGACAGTGGTGTTCATAAGTACACAGGGCAATACAGGTAAAGATATGTGGAAGAGAAGGTGAACCCAGGAAGGTCTTTTGGCCATCATTTTAGATCAGTGTGGAGTTTTTGTTTAAATGTCTGTAGCTGCTGAGGCTTTAAGTCATCTGAGGTCGGTATGGGGAAACCATCTCTGGTTTCAGCACTTGGAAGAAAAGTCAAAGCTCTTAAATGTGAGATGGAGAGAAGAATAGGTTTGTTTAAAATTCAACATATTTGAGGGGATTCTTCTCAGTATCTGTAAGGGGGGAGCTTGGTATGTCAGATTCTCTTGTGCTATAAAGATCTCATACTTATTTCTTCATTGTAGAAATATCCTGTGAGCTAATTTGCTGCTTGTGTATGCAGGTACCTTCTTGGGTTTGCTGCTGTAATAGGAAAAAATGTGCTTGGGGATGGGTTGCTTGAAGAAGAAAGATAAAGCTGGATGTTAAGGGATAATTCAATATATGTAAATAACTTGCCTTGGTCCTGGTAATTCTGTTATCCTGATGAGTTTCTGTAATCTCAGAAGCATTTATCAGTGTTCCGTATGTGTGCTGATGATTATGCACCGTAAGTGTTGCTTTTGCAGCAAAGTAACCCTGGTGGGAATGGTAGAGACACTGTTGTTAACAGTGAGGATTTTGAATGATTCTTGCCTGAAAAAGATTTGTGATTTTACTGTTATGTTTTGGTACTTTTTGTCTGAAAAAAATATTTATCTAAAAATATAATTTTTTACCTGAAATTACTTTTGTGAGCCTGTATGGCAAGCAGAGAGAATTAATAATCCTTTAGGTTCAGCTGCTTTCCGCAGAGAATGAATTAACTGAACAGGAATGCACTCTGTTTTCATGTGAGCTTAACATGGAGTGGTCATATGGGTTTCTGCAGAAGTGGGTCAAAGCTGTTTTTCCTTTTTGCCTCCAGCCACTAAGGAAAAAATTGGGCACCTGGCTTTCTAATGTGCCAGGCATTTAATGTCTATTTTAACATGCCTTCACCACAGGCCGAGAAAACCCCAAAACAACAAAGCCCAACTCAAACAGAAAAACAACATACAAATTAAAAAAACCCTAACAAACAAAATCAAACAAAAATCCCATCAACCTTCCCCCCAAAACCCCAACAAACCCCAAGCAACAAATTAAAATCTAAGTGACCCTTTCAGCTCATGTTCTCACTCATAGAAGGACTGTAGCTTAAATAAATGATGGACATACTTCAAGAAATTGGTTTCTGGTTCAGTTAATGTTGAAAATAAATTTTACTCCTAAGAGCTAAGTGATAATTGGATACATCAGTGTTTTAGCTGAGGCTGAAAAAACATTCTAGGGACTATTTGAAGTGGTCTTCGAATTGAATGTACAGCTGTACTTGCAGAGCAGGAGCCCTATGGAACATAGATGCGGCCTTGGAGCAGAGCTAGGAGAAGCTGAGAGAAGTCATGTGAAAACTGTGATGAAACTGGCTTGAGTTTTGTGAAATAACTTAATATATGGCACAAAAGACTTGATTTGTGGCTATCAATTCATTGAAAGTGAACTTATTACCAATGTGGTGCATTATTATGTGAAAAGGGACAGGCGACAACAGTGCTTCACAAGAGAGTTCAAACTAAGATGCCAAGCAGTGCATGATGAGTTACTTAGGAATGTCTACCAGATTCTTGTTTTGTTCTGTTTTCTTCTGCTGTTGGAGTGATCTCAAGCCTTTAGATGGTTACATAGTTTATGTGCTGCAGCAATATGGTGAGTTGAGGGTGAAATAGTACTTTTAAGATGCTGATTTGGAGTGAATGCAGTTCCACTGCCGAGCTGTGGTTTGCTAGTATTTTTTCAGTAAGGCAAGGCACTTGGCTGAGCTTTGAGACCATTTTTAGTATTAACTTGAGTGTTCTGGGCTCCTTTACTCTTCTTCCCCTGCTTCCTTGTCCCTTGCCTCAAACAATGAGTACTGCATGAGTACCAGAGGCTTGTGATTTTTAATAGAGCAGAAGAGTTCATTTTTGAAGCCATGCGTAGTGAAGCAGTAGTATGTATTTTCCTGGCCAAACAGTACACATTGCCTTTAGAGGTAGATTCTGTTAAAAAGTAACTAGTTGTTAATAGTCTAAATAACTCAGGCCTGTTGGGTGAAATGACATAATTGCTGTTGTGTGATTTCTGCTTTGTCATTTCTTGAGCCTTCCCTGCTGTGTACAAGCTTCCTCCAGTACTTGACACTGACTTGTTTGAAGTCTAACTTTCACCTCCTGGGTTACTGTCATTACAGCTCTCTGGGGCAAGAGAATCAAAGAGCCTCTATGTTTACTACTCACTTGCTTTTGTGGACAAAGCTGAAGAGGTGTGAATCAGGAATCAGAATGGCTCTTGTCTGCATTGGTATACAGGACTGCCTTTAATTTGTTGCTTCCCTATCCAGAGCAACCTGGTCTAGTGGGAAGTGTTCCTGACCATGGGGATGAGTTTGGAAGTAGATCATCGTTAAGGTCCTTTTCGACCCAAACCATTCTATAAACTCTGGTGTGGATTTACTTTTGCTACAGCACTTGGAGCCAAGCTACTGAGTTTAATAGTAGTGAAATCTGTTGCAGATTCAGTGTCTGAGTATGTTCTTCCCTTTTCTGATGTTACAGGTTGTTTAGGTATGTTTTTGTTTTCGGAAAGTGTATCAATACATGGAATGTGTAAGTGATGTCAGAGGCATAAACAGAGCTGAAGTATTATTCTTAACTTGCTAAATTAATGAGGAATACTTGTGTAGTTTTCAGGTTTTGTACTTCTTTTGCAATGAAAGAAACGTTAAGATGTAGTGGTAAAAGCATTTCTTGTCTGTAAAAGCTGTGCCCTTCAGAAAACGTGATCTAAGAAACTTCATGTTGGATTTACATAAGGACAGCTTTTTGGGGGGAACCTTGAATTAATTGAAGAGCTTAGTTAATTGAAGCTATAACATCTATTTACAGAACTTCCTTAAATTGTCTCTAATATTATAAGCCAACCACTGCCTTAACCATATCCTCATAATTTTTAAGCTTAGAAGTCAAACTCCACTAGGTGCTCAGTAGCACAGCTTTTGCTCTGTGAACAGCCTCTAAGAGCAGTATGTCCTCTTTAACATGTTCCTGAGCCAAGTGGTTCGCTTGATAAGAAGCTGATACTGTTTTTGCTTTGTTTACTGGTGCAGTTGACTGGAAGTTATCATTGTCCTTCTCCTAACCTGCCTCTTCAGGATTCACTCAGGAGATACACATTATTGTGTTGTGACTTCATGCTGGGTCCTTTCTGATAGATGCAAGCTGTCAATGAGTCTTCTAATCAACCTGTATGGTAAAAGGGCCTGGATATTTCACATCTGGTGTTTTAGTTCCCTTGAAAATCTGCTACACACTGGTTCTTACTGGTAATTACAAAAGAAAAGAAATTCTATGGAGATTGAGGTCTCATTTTATTTCCGAGGTAGCTGTGGCTTGCCTTGCTGACCTTGCAACCAGCCAGGAAGCTTTTAATTCCTGTTCTGTGGCAAGTAGTAAGAGCTGTAGCAAACAAATTTGATTTTTTGGCTTTGTGGATAAGCTTTTGACCTTTGAGTTCATAGAGATTTTTATTCCACTGAACAGATAGGACTGGAATTTTGTAGGCAGCCTGAGGTCTCACTGTTTTGCAGTTGATTGTGGCCAACTACTTGGACCAAGCCAGGCTCATAAACTCAGTGATTATTCAAGTCCTTTGGTGTGCTTGCAAGAAAATGTATAAGCAAAATGAATAACAGCTTGCTGCTACCCATACAATTTCGACTCACCATTTCATGTCAGTTTGAAATAGTGAGGGATCTTGATTTTGACTGTTTGTTTGACTGTGTCATGTGTTGTTTTCTGCATAACCTAGGGTGTTTTTTTACACTGAAAATGACTTCAGGAAGGAATTGGTTTGAACCACATTTCCTTTGTTCTGTAGCAGGTACTAATTCAGTCATTATACTATAGTGGGAAATGCTTAAGTAGTATTAGGATGAGGGGAATGTTGTATTTAAATCCCATCTGGTGCCTAGCTGAGTGTGTTAAGAAAGGTCATTCTAGGTAAAGCAACACACACATCCCATTTAGGATAAATGATACTGGTGACATGTTTTTTCCTCAGTGATGGTACTGTATCTTGGAAAGATCCTAGTTTTTAGCTGGGAAGTGAAAGCATGTGTAGGGCTGAGGTCCAAAGGTTAGGACGGCTGCAGAAGCATTTTAGTTTGCCAGCTGAAGGAAATATGAGGAAGTCATGTGTCTGCTGTGAGTTGACCTCAGTTTATGGGTTTAGAGAATGTCTGCTCCAAGCCCACTCTGATGTGAAGACTAGGTAGGAAGGGGTTGGACTCCAAGTAAAGCTGGATGTTGTACTACAGTGTGGGTTTTTTCCAAGTATAGTAGCCCAAGTATAGGGCTATGAGCAACCTGATCTAGTGGAAGCTGTCTTGCTCACTGCAGTGAGGTTGAACTACATGACGCCTAAAGGTTCCTTCCAGTCCAAAATATTCTGTGGTTCTATGAAAGTTGAGAGCCATGTGTTGTGATGAAGGCTCAGTCTTTCAAATGCTGTTGTTGATGGCTCACAAGAGCTATCACAGGTCAGGTGAAACTAATAGGGAGCTGGCAAATTATCTGGGGTACTGCAAGTCAGAAGTTGGGAAGTAAAAAAAGAGTGTGAAGCAGTGAGGTAAAACCTCTTAGTGAAACCAGATATACACTTACCAAAGCAGAAGTCTGAATTCTTATGGAGCACACCTAGCTATTTTAACACCTCTGACAGTTACAGCTCTTTCAAGCAGCCTAGATGTAGCATTGATGCTCTTCTGTTAGTGCAGTGTGCTTTTAAAAAAGGTGACTGACTGAAGTCAGTATGCATTATATCAGAGTGACTTCTGAAATGCAACGTTTTTGCTCCCTGTCTTTAAGTGGATGTGCTTGGTTTGACCATAATGCCTAGGCTGTTAATGCTAGCTGTGTTTACAACATGTTGTTTGGGGATTGTAAATAATTTTGAAGCAGCAGGAGTGACCTACTTCTTAGAAACATTTGCCTTCTGGCTATTCCATGGGTTTTGTGGGTTCCTAGATCCCTTACATGGAAAGGCAATTTTCTTTGAGTTCTAATGCTGTACACGAGTAAAAACAACTGTGATTTAAAGTATTACACAACTAAAATGCTGCTCGTGTGTTCAGTCATTACTGTATTGCCTAAAATGGGTTTGGTACAGACAAGCGTGGCATGAATAACAATGGTGTGAACTCTGGATTGCTTGTGTACAGGAAGCAATTATGAGCAACATCTTTGTTTATTGATGTTTTCTTTACTCCTGTTTTAAGTCACTATTGCTTCTATTTCAGAAGAGGGAGTTTAAATTTCTTCCTTATTTGATGGTAACTTTGCCATTACTGGATTTCATGACACAGGCTTATGACTTACCTAGGCTGGTGTACTGTAAAATGCATGGTTAGGGGTAACATGATGTGCCCAGTTCTGCTCCAGCTTCACTCCTCTCACCCCATTAACTCTTCCTTGCTTATTGGCACTTCTTCCTGACTTTTTGCCCTAAATTCTGGGGATATTTTGTTATTTCACATTTTCATTTAAGTGAACTCTTTATAGGGGATTTAAGGGCATAATGAATTCCTGTGGGAGCCACCCTTCCATTACACAACTTTGGCTGACACTGGATATTTGTTTGGGAAACTTGTATTTTTACGTTAGGACAACATTTTTCTTTTTGCAAAGAATGTGATCTACCAAGTTAAACCAGTTTAAGGTATGGCATAAGGACAAAAATGAGTCTAACATGATACAATGGGCGTAAGGTGAAAAATAGCATATTGGGGTCTGATTATACAATAAGAAAATGGAAAATGTTCAGGAAACTTTGGACTACTGAGGTACAGGACTGAAGCTGTAAAGTAATCTCAAATGGGTCTCAGAGATAGACATCATTCGGCAATCTGTAAGTAAAAACTAGCTAATCCACAAACAGTAAACTTAAAGTAGAAGAGAAGGTAGAGAGGCCTGGCTTTGTTATCAAGACTGCTAAATTGGGAGCCAGCCTGTTGACTTGTAGCTAGCTACAATGATTTTCTAAACTGTTGGGCCTTAGAAAACATTTACTTTGAAAAGGTCACAGGACTTGATGTCTGTGTTATCATCTCTCAGAAGAGCTGCTGAGGTGTTTAGGAAAGTGAAAGCACTTGTTTTGGTTTTGCTGCAGCCCTTGCTGCCATCTATCTGGTTTTCTGGTACCACTGATTCTGCTGTTTTGCACAGATCTGTGTGTCACTGCTGCTCCAGCAGTCTGCATGCTGGTGAGAGAGAGGTGGGCTCTATTTCAGCCTTGTTAGAGAAGCAGTAGCAGCTTTCCTCATAGTCATGTAGGTACTCTGGAAAGATGAAATTCTTTGAGACAGGGAAGCTCACTGGGTAATGATGCTGCTTTTGGTTTTGAAATCACGTATCTTTGCAATATCTTAACTGGTTTGCAGAAGATGGACTGGGTCTATTTACTGCTCTTGGGTTGTCTCTGAAAAGAATCTTAATTGTACCTTGTCACATGAGCAGTGAAGCCTCAGAGGGCACCTTCAGTCTTAGCAGTAGGCAGAGGAATAAAGACATGAATTTACGTGGTCTCCAGAAGCAGAGTTTTAGGCCAGTTCTGTAGTGTGACCTCTGGGATGAGCCTTGGTGCTTGCTCTCTTTCCGTAGATATTCAGTATTGCTTTTAAAGATGTTCTTCATTAGTCTGAAAGCTGGAGTTGCTTCATATCCTTGGGTACAGGAATCCAGTCTTATCAGTGGCCTGTTTTGCTTCCTTCCCTACTTGGCCCTGTCTCCCACCCAGCCTTCCTTTCAGTATAGGCTGACCCAAGGTCTCCCAACAGACAGGTCTCCTGCTTGTTTTTCCAGGCTGGTTCTCTTGTAATGCCGTGTTTGAAGCAGAGCTGTGTTGCCCTGGTTTATATTTGTTCCAGATATATTCCTCTTATTGAAATGCTACTTTCTACAGTAAACAACAAGAAAATCCATTTTTGGTGTAGCAGTGCTAGCTGTGATCTTGGCTAAAACAACTGTACTTGGAATTCATTGGGCATGCCTTCTGTGACTTAAATTTAACACATAAATGGCCTCTTCTAAGCAGAACATCTCAAATCCTTGTACTTAACTTGTACCTAAGAAACTTTTATCTCAAATGGATGTAGAAATATCTGGGACTTTCATCCTTTGTGCAGCACCCGATCTTGGCATCTGCGTGTGTCCATGGGCACATGTTCATATTTATTTCGGCCGACAGATCCTCACATTTGCCTTCCAGCAAATGCATGGCTTTCTGCAAGCTTTTTATTCCTGTTCAGTGTTTATCAACATACATCAAATTCAATTGTCTTTCCTGCAGACAGTGAAAGAATGTCACTTTTTTTGTCCCTTGTGGCTGGCAAAAAGGGCCTTTGATTGGTGTACTGGAGTGTGTGTAACTGAACAAATCTTTCTCTCTTTTTTTTTTCATTATGTAAACAATGATGGAAAGTGAGACTTCCAGCAGAGGAAGAAGATAAATTGCAGAAATACTTTGGAAAGCTTGGTACAGTGTGGTTGTCATGAAAACAATTCTGATGCTGGATGACCGTTTCTGTTCTGTCTGGTTATTATGTACAAAATGTGAAGCTGTTCCATTAAGCTTCACTGAGAGAATTAAAATAATTTATTTATAGGTACCTACAAATACTCCTTGCAGAAGAACAGGCTTTGGAAGCAGGTGGTAGGTAAGATAGAAAAAGTAGTTCAGCCTAAAATGGTTAAAAGACCTGGAAATGAAACGGATAGTCCTGGACTTCAGTGTGGATAAGTGTAGAACTGAATTGAATGAAGTGTAGTTTGTGTGATGGACATGGAACTGAGAAGGTAATTTTAGTCAGTTGATATATTAATCTCTACTTGGTAGCTGTGGATACTCAGATGTGGAATATGGTTATGAAATGCATGCACAAAATATCATTAGATGGGAAGGTCACACCACTCTTTCATATTCTAGCAGGCACATCAGTTGATCTTTTCTGTCCCTTGTGCTCACTGTAGCAATGTTTGAACTGAAGGAGAATCTCAATTACCTACAGTATTGCAAAAACCTGCCTGAAAGGGCTAGTCATTCAAAATGAAATACAAATAACGTGATATTTTTCAAACAAGGCAGGAAAAGCTGAGGCTGGTGATACTCTGTTGTACATGTGGCGTGTGCCTGTGAAACAAAAAAGCAGTCTCTAGGACAGTAGGTAAACGCATGTAATACTGGGAAAGAAATGAAGGTCAGATCATAGCACATGACTGTGACAAACTTCAGGAAAGATGGCTTAATGGCTATTGTGATGAACACAGGAAAATGTATGTGTGGGTGTTGCCATGATGAGGTAGCTTGAGTCTGTTGGGAAATAGACTTTTACAGCTTTAAATGGTCATATGTCTTACAGTTGGGCAGGGAAAGCACACAAGCAATTACTGTATCGGTGATATCAATTGCTATCAGTGATAGCAATCATTTTGCTGTTATGGTTTCTGACACAAATTGGAAAACACAAAAAGGAAGATTGTTGTCGTGGCAGGGATACGACCAATTTGAAGAAAATGGATACTTTGGTCAAAGCAGCTGCTGGCTAAGAGGTTTTCCTTTGTGCATCAAGTATTGGAGACATTTTTCCCACAAAGAATTGGATGGTAGATGAGAATGGTTTGGTGTCACTGTGGTTGCTTCTTTACAGCTTCATTGGGAAAAGACCAAACTGAAAGTACTGCTATGCTTGTAGGTTCTGCAAGTGTTTCCTTGTGTAAAGCTCTGAAAAAGTCTGAATTTTAGAACACCAACTTTCTGAAGAGAATGTAAAGTGTGTTCTTGTGCTTCTCCTATCTGTATATTGGTCAGGTTTAACTATGATTGGAGCATTTCAGAAGGCTTAAAATACAGGATTTGCATGTCGAATTGTAGCTCAGTTGGTGTATTTTGCTGTCTTAGTTAATCATTTTCTTATCAATGATATTATGGTACTCACAAGGCTGCTGGAGTATACTTATCTCCGAATTGAGCAAGGTCATCTCTTGGTAGTGTAATCATACAGCTTCCCAGTATCATTTTGATTTGTTTCTCTAAAGGTCTGAGACAAGTCATGTCCTGCCAGTAATGAAACTGCTGGGTTTTGGCTTAAAACAGTCTAATAAAAGTAAAATGCAGCTGAAACTATCAGGTAGATTTTTCCTGACAATCATAATGCTGTTAACAGTGTTAGCTTGATAGACCTTTGGACACATGTTGGTTGTATTTGTCCACAGAATGCCATATATTAGCAGAAAGGTTCTGCCCAGAAGCCATCCCATGCAGCAGGCTTCTCCTTTCCCCTAAAAAAACATAAGGCTACAGGTGTAGGGGTGTGTTAGCCTCAATAGTAAGACAGAAGTGCTTTGTTTCTGTAATGTCTCTGCCTGAATACATATATTCCTCTTTAATAATAATAATCCTTCTACTGAGAACTTAAGTAACTTACCTGTTTTCCAGTCTGAGCTAGAAAGAGTATTTGTGGTGTGTTGGTTGTTTTTTTGTTCCTGTCAATAATATTAATATCGTAGATGTGGAACACATCTAATACAGAACACTGATTTAGTTTTGGGGCAACCAAAATCTGTTAATGGATTGGAATGAAAGCAAAATCAGACCAAAATAAAACTCCAGCACAAGTAGTGTGTGGCTCAAAATTGTTCCTTTTAGCCAATAAAATCACACTTTCATGTTAGGAGTTAACTACTGTTTGTCTGTTGGTTTTGCCTATTGTGTTTTGTGCCCAGTACTGTGGCCTTAGTTGTGAATTCTTGAATATCTGATGACAGAACCTTGTTAACAAATAGTATAGTTTGGTGGTGTGTGTTTATTTTTTTAATAATGCCTTATCTTCTTTAACTGGGACTGAAGAATGCAAACCCCAGGTGCTCCTCTCAATTTTAAGGTTTTAAATTTTAATTTTCCTTAATAAGATATTACATTCTATGTTCATACCATTATGGCTTTTACTAGTTAGATCTTCAGCTTCAGAAATGTGATCTTGATGTATGAATACTTGATAGGCTGGCCAGTGTAATGTTTGGGTGATGATTATTGTTTATGTGCTAATATCAGCTTCAAATCACTTTTTTTTCCTTATGGGGAGGAACTGTAATCCACTGCATAAGCCAAATGTTGCTGCATTAAGAGCATAAGTTCTTCTTCCTATTGAGGTTCATTTGCCTTGCCCTTGCCAGTACCTCCAATGTACATACCTGAATACTGTAGCCTTTTTTTCTTTAAAAACAAGCTTTGTTGGTTCTGCAGGCTGTTTTTAATTTTTCTTGCTTTATTAAATTCGGTACAGAGAACATTCAAGGTTATTTGATCCTACTTTGTTTCAAACTGCTTTGCAAATAGTTTTCCTTTTTAAGAAGTTTTGTGCAATTGGACAGTGACCAGATGAAGGTCAGGAGTTGAGTACCAATTGTGTATTTAGTCACAGACTCGGTCTTGCTTGTGTCTTGCTCTCTTCAGTGTCTCTTTTTACACATACTGACTTGGTAAAGAGCTCTTCTGTTCTGCTGGATTGCAATATCTCTAAGATCTCTGGAAGCCAGGACATGTTGGAGCCTCTAAGGGATTAGAATTATTTTAGAGGACATCCCATGATTAGTAGATTTGGCTTTAATATGAGGAACTCTAAATGAATATCTAATCTTCTTTTCGGTGAGAAATGTCTTATTCTCCTTTTGAAGCACAGCCTTCCACTCTCACAAGTAACTGGAACAGCTATTTGCAACTGCAGTTGGCCACCTGGCGAACCAGATACATTGGTGGATGCTTCATTTTGGCATTTGAAAGCACTAACCTTGAGCCGGAGATAACTTCAAATTGTATGTGAGCTAGCAGTGTATGTTGTGTTAGGTAACTGTGGTTTACCTAAGGATTTTAATTTTTGAATTCTTTCTCACACTACACAAAACATGATTGGTAATTACAAGAGGTTAAATTCCACATTAACAAAAAAATTCTCCTAGGTGTGTAGTAGAACATGGTCGATGTTTAATGTATAACGATATGACAATCTAGCCTCAGTCTTAGAGGCAAATGATTGCTGCTGTTGTAACAAGAGAGAACCAGAATTTTATTTCTTTGCTGAAGAAATGCTGAAGGCAGCCAAAGGGAGGTTATCCTTCTTTTATACCCAGTGCTGGTGTGGCCTTATCTGGATTATTACTATTATTATTACTCTTAATTGTGGGCTCCTCTGTACAAGTAAGATCCAAGTTTACTGGAGGAAATTCTGCACAGGACCAGAAGATGGTTAAGGGACCAGAGCCTCTTTCATAGGAGGAGAGGCTAAGAGAGCTGGGACTGCTGAGCCTGAGAATGGAAGGTTTAGGGATGATAGCATCGATGTGTCCAAGTACCTGGTGGGAGGGAATGAAGGAGGAGGCAAGTTTGGTAGTGCACACTGATGGGACAAGAGGTAATAGCACAAATTCAAACACATTCAACTTCATCTGAACATAAGAAAATGTTTTTCAACCATCAGAGTGATCAACTACTGGAACAGGATGCCCAGAAAGGCTGTGGAGTCTCTGCATGTGGGGACATAGGAATGTCAACTGAACACAGTCCTGAACAACCCTGATTTCAGTGATCCTCCTTGTATGGGAGATTAGGTGGTCTGGAGGTGTTCTTTCCAGACTCGGCTTTTCTGTGAACAGTGTAGGGAGGATTCCTGTGTTTTTTAGGTATCTTTGGGAGTACTGGCTGATTTTGTTCAAGTATTCTGGCTTAGCTGTAAACATGCAACTAGCTTGGAAGAGAAATACAACTCCTTCTTGTGAAGGCCTTTTTTCATGCTTAGCAAGCTTATACTGTGATGTTTCACATACCTGTGAAATGCTACTCTGTTTAGAAACCAGAGTGAGTGCTCTGTTTATCATTTAAGCTTAAACAACTCCATGGCTTCAACTTCAGAGTAATGGAAGTTTATTTTGAAGCTTGTAACAAGAATTATGTTGTTAATAGAGTGTGTGCTTAGCATGATTCTCACAGAAGTGCTTTATAGTACTTTAAGCACTTAATAATTCTACGTGCTGAAGTCCTCCAAGTTGGTATTTGTGCTATGTACACAGCTAAATTGGAGGCTGATTCATAATTTTCCAATTGGATAAGTGTGGTGGGAAACTTTGTGGGCTGGAGCAGATTGGAAAGACAAACTTCCTGGGTATTGCCTCTTGAGAAAAATTTCCTTGTAACTGAACATCTGTTTTCCTCTCTCCAGATTAACCTTTAGCATTGTATTTGCTGAACAGTTAAATGACAAATAGATGTGAAATTGCTAGAGCTTTTTTGTCTTGAACATAAACATCTAAAGCAATAGATGAAGAAGATTATAATTTGCTAAATCTAGGAATTTCAGTAGTATTTTAAGCTAGGACTATACGAATTTGAAAAGATGAGCTCTTGAAATGAGCAATGAACATTTTGTGCCTCTTAAGCACCTTTGTGAAGCCCTTCACAAATTAAGGGTTTCATATATATATGAATGTGAGTTTTCAGTATATGGAAAGGCTGCATGTGAGCTTCAACTTGTACTTGTCATTGGGTCATTCTGAGGCGTGTGTGAAGAACAAGCTCTGCATGTGTTAAACAACTGAAAGAATGTAAATATTTTTATCAATCACTTCCTATTTTGCTTCTAGTTCTGTGTAGTTACAATGAGTTTAGAGCTGTTTCAGTTCTTGAAATTCCATTACCAAAACAAGGAGTACTTGCTGACTTGCAAGTAGCAGAATGAAATTCAATATGGGTGTGAATGTACTCCACCAGCTTGCATCTGGTAGAAAATGGTCATCAATGGTCATCAAGTCAAAAGGTGGTAAATTGTTTAGAGTAGAGAAGATCTTAAATATCAAGTCCAACTGTTAGCCTAGCACTGCCAAGTTCAGCACTAAACCATGTCCCTCAGTGTCACATCTCTTAAACACCTCCAAAGATGGTTGCTCCACCACTTTGTGGAGCAGTCTGTGGCAGCCCTTGACAGCCCTTTTGGTGAAGAATTTTTTCCTGATGTCTAACCTGTATTTCCCCTGGCACAAGTTGAGGCCACTTTCTCTTGCCCTATTACTTGCTACTTTGGAGAAGAGACCACCCCCACTTCATTAATACCTCCCTACATGTAGAGAGCAATAAGGTCTTCCCTGAGCTGGTTGGATTGTAATGTACTCCTCCAGGTGTTTTCAGTAGCAAGCTAACATGGCTTAGTGCTTTACTTGATGCTCAACTTCAAGGACCTCCTAAGGGCTGGAGCACCTCTGCTATGAGGATAGACTGTAGTAGCTGGAGTTGTTTAGCCTGGAGAAGACAAGACTCTGGGGACACCTTATAGTTGCCTTCCAATACCTAAACTGAGCCTATAGGAAAGTTGGAGAGGGATTTTTTTCTTAAGGATGTCTAGCAATAGGACTAGGAGGAATGGTTTTAAGCTGAGAGAGACTACTGTTCGACTGGATCTTAAAAAGCTGCTCTTCAGTATGAGGGTGGTGAGACTCATGATTAGGGTGCCCTAAGTGGTTCTGGATGCCCCCTCCCTGCAGGTGTTTAAGGCCAGACTGGATGAGGTCTTGGGCAGCCAAGTCTAGCTGAGAGGCATACCTGCCTGTGCCAGGCTGGTTACAGTAGATTGTCTGAGGTCCCTTCCAACCTAAGCCATTCTGTGAACTTTAGCAGTAAGAGGGGAAGTATCTTGTACACACTGGAAACCAACCAATAAATCCAGATATATTTCTTGCTTTAGAATGTTTAATCAGTGTCAATGTGTTTGTAGGAGTTGAAGGTGCATGTAAAACTTTCAACTCCCATGCAACAGAGAAGTAGCATTGGCTGTTTTGTTGTCTGTCATCTGATGGTCAGTGTTGGTGATTGGGATGGTTCTCGGGACTGAAAACTTCTAGGATGACTTTGAGATTTTGGATGTTTTCATGTTATCTTCAGAATATTCTGAAATTATGTTAAAGCTTGTTGCTAACTTGAAGTTGCCTGACAAAATACTGATGTTGTGTATTTTAGGTATCCATTGCAGTTCCACAGCAATTTAGCTTTTACTTTGGTGGGGTGCCTGAGCCCTCCTCCCTACCCCAAATTATACCAGAAAGTGTACAAATCTTTTACAATTGAGAAGCTGGCCTTTTGCAGCCATAGCCATGTAGATTCTTGAGTGATAGGATTTTGGTGGCAATACATCAAGAAGCTTTGGTCCAATTATTTCTCTTTGTAGGAAGAACTGTGTGGGGTTTTTGGTGTTTTGGTGTTTGGTTTTGTTTCATTTTGTTCCCCCCCCCCCCCCCCCCCCGGAATTGCCCTTGGATGTTGTGATTGGAAGGAGTGTTAGGAAATCTTACCATACACATCTGTGGTTTAATTGGGGAATTAATTATGGCATTCTCACAAAATAATGCCCTATGAGGGGAATGACTTGAAAGTGTTAACAGTTGTATGGAGATATTTGATGTTTTTTTCTTGTGTCATTATGGTTGAACTGGGTAGAGGAGCATGATGTATCACATAAATTTGTACTTCGAGTTATGGAGAGATTGCTCTGTATGCAGAGGTGCTGCTGGTGTTCACAGTTAAAAAGGGGAGGAGAGGGGGAGAAAAACAGCACTGCTGATTGACAATTTGTGGTCTGCTTGATAAAGTAGTTAAGGAAAGCTTTCACATAACATGTTGCAGAGATACAAACAGGCTTCATAGTCCCTTAAGTAAGAGTATAGGTGATCCACAGATTAGGCTGACTAATTTTGTGCAGTGGAAGCAAGTGTTGTATCTGGCAGTTGCATCTTGTGTGGTGCAATTGAAATTGCTTTTTATGGTGTAATTAATTTTTTATGTAGTTCTATTAGCGTAGTGAGTCAACAAGCTGGTATATCATATGGGAGTGCCAACATCTTTTAGCAACAGATCTGGTTTTCTTTGCAGAAAATGGTGTAGTCAAGTAATCAAGATATTTTTATAGGCAAATAAACTTTGTACTAAATAAGGTACACCACTTTCAAGCAAAAAGGGATGCCTGATGTTACATAGTAGACTGCTGTGATGTCTGTGCTTTAGAGCTGCTGGTTTAATGCTGCTATTTGCAAGATCAGGAGAGAGATCAGACTCAAATGGGGGAAGGGAGAAGCAAGAGGAAGAGAGAAAAATCTCCATGCAAACTGGGAAGGTTTGGGGGTAAAATGTTACCTGCAGCTAAGCTCTCAGTGTTGCTTTCCCAAAGGTGAGGGTAGGCAAGTTCTTTTCTCAGCACTTTTCTCACTGGGAGGTAATGGGAATTCAACCTAGCAGCCTTTCACATGGTGAGCATATGATGGAATGGCCTCTAATTCCACACAGCAATATCTAGTGTTTGATGTAAAGCCTCTTGAGTTCTGGTACTGAGCAATTGTTTGTTTTTGCTTCCAAACTATTTAAGGAAGAAGGTTCAGTGTTTTCTGTTAAGAATGTTTTTCTGGTCATGGTTCTTACCTTCTGTAAGTGATATTCTGACATGAAATAATACATTTTAGGCTTATTCAGTTATGATTACTTGCATCAGGTGATGATGTTGCAATATCACCATGGCTTTAAAGAGACCTTTTTTTTCCCCTCATGTAGCATATTAATATGTTACAAACCGTTCTTACTTGCTTTCTTAAGCTTGAACCTTAATCAGATCTGTGTGCTTGTTAGGAGTTGTGGGAGTGTTTGTTGAATTGTTTTGTTCTCTAGGATTTGGTAATCTGTTGTAATGCACATATTCTTAGACTTACTGAAGAAAAAGGCAGCTGATTTGTTTTTTTAATATATTTTTAAGCCATCAATTTTAGATGTAAGGGGACTGTATTAAGCCTTTGTGATTCAGTAACAGACTTATCTGTTGTACTTCTGGTAGCATTTCTTTCTGCTAGTACTTTACAAGGACTAGGATCATAACAACGAAGCTGGTTGAGAAGGTATTTCCAGGCAATGATCTGAAGTTGAATAAACTGGAGTTTAACATGATGATCCAGAAACAAGGGAGAAAACATTTTTGAGTAGTTTGTCTAGGAATCTTCCGTTGCAGACCAGTTAGTGGGAAAAGCATGAGATGCGGTTTGGCTTCTAACATGAAGAGAATGAGGGAAGAGGGGTGAAATCAAGGTAGTGTGCTAATAAGTTACTGTTCCTTCTACATAACATTGAATAATCAGATACTGCCTTTGCCAGGATGAGTAAATGTATATAGGCAGTATGGTCTGAGTCCTGTGAGGTCTCTTTTGGGTTTGGATTAAACTTAAAATAGCAAGATTGTATTTTAACATATTTCAAACCTTCATCTGTACCTCATGGCATCATAGGAAAAGTCAGATTAGAAGACTCTTCAGGAGGTCATCTAATCTAGCCGCCTGCCCAAAGCCAGACTGGACCATGTGTTTGGAGACCTTGCTTCTGACCTGCAACTAGAGAAAAACATTACTCATGTTTGACATGACTTTCTGGAAGTATTGCCTGTTCTTTAGCTCTCCTATGTTCTCCTCTCACTCCCTGATGTTTTGCAACTATGCAGAGCAGAAAGCTTCTTTGCGTAAGTTTTCTGACCTGTTAGTCTATCTCTCATGCAAAACAGTAATATAGATGAAAACTGAGATTGGAAGAGGGGTGAAACCCACACTGTGTCCAGCTGGCCCAGGTAAGCAGTCAGTAGTGCTTTTGCATAAATTAGTGGGGAACTGGCCCAAGCTGTGGGGCTTTGACAATAAAGCATTGCTAAGATAGCTGTCTCTGACTATTTTCCTGTCTTCTCTGAATGTGATCTTAATCTCTTGTGAGAGTAGCTGGAGGCAAGGGAAGAAAAATTGTCTGGTGATTGCACAGTCTTTCCTGCTACAGCAATCAGGTATGTTCTCCCCAGTTGCTCCAGGAAAAGCCATGACTGGCAACTGAGTGCAAAAGGTGACAAGTACATAGCGAAAACACAGTCCTAATGCTCTGTGTGTGACTACAAGCACACACATCTGTTTTGGTTGTTCAAAACTGAGACCTTCTGAATGTACTAGAACATTTTGCAGAGGGTGTAGCCTGTTTTCCTGGTATTTACTACTACTGGTTGGCTATTCATCTTCTAGTCTTTGTATCTATTGCTGAATGGAATATCTGTCTTGCTCCACAGTTGTTGTGATTCAGGTGATGTGCAAGTGAAGTAGCTGGTTGGCCCTCGTGTTAGCATGGCAGATACATTGTGTGTTTTGGGGGACCTCGCTGGTAGCTCTTGGAATTCTGATTAGTTGTGCATTTTATCCTTCAGCCAGTTTGGGTGGTCTCTAGGTAGATGACCTGCAATCACCAACCTCGAAGCAAAGTCCACATGGGTTAAGTAAGTTTTGCACTGAAGCACTTCTTACGGAAGTGTAAATGGTAGCCATTTGTGTTCTTAGTATGCCTTTTTGGACAGAATGACGTACTTCAGGTTTCTTACTAGTATGGTGCTGAAAATGAATATGTAAACCCAATTGTGGTAACTTCTAAAAATTCCTGAAAATGGTGGCAACTCTTCAACTGGCAACATTCTCCTGGATATGCTAGTTTTATAGGACAGCAGTTGCAGTAGTTCTCTAAGTAAATTCTTCATGCTGTTATTAGCTTCACAGTTTCAGTGAACACTGAAAAGGGACAGGTTTGTCAAGGTAGGAATGTGGGTGTTTTGTTGATACTGGATAGTGTTGAATTTATGTTGCTTGTCTACTTACAACTTTAAAAGAACCCAAACCCCTGAAGAACTCCCAGCAATAAACAATTTGCCTAAAAAAAAACCCAGCACCCCACACACCAAACCCCCAACAGAGAAAACGCTCAGAATCGGAAAAAACCCACCCACCATCCCCACCAAAACTCTTATCTCATGGTACCTTCAATGTATAGTGGCATCTTCAGTGTCAGTGGCAAGGTGAGCTATGTCTGTTTCTGTAAGCCCAGATAGACCAGACTAGAGGTCTAGGATCGCTGGTTTGCAGTGAATATTCCAGGTGTTTCATGTATTGCTTTGTATTACCTAGAAAGAAGCGTGCAAGTGAAGTTGTAATCACTTTTGTGTATAGCTTTAACAAGGTGTCTTTAAGTCATCCTTTACCAGCTTGCAACTTTGCGCGTGTTTTTAGATAGAGCCACTGTCAACTGGATGATCCTTTATGAAGGAACTAGGAGGCAAAATGGACTAAGCTCTCTTTATTAGGTTTTGATGCATTTGCTGCACCTTGGCTGGTATGAAATTGCTTGCATGGATTATGGGTGACTAAGGGCTATCAGATTTGTGGGGGCTGCTTTCATTTTTGCATGAATTACCAAACAGTGATGACGGTATTTATTATATTAAAATTGGAAATAGTGTTCTGAAGACTTTTCTTCGGTTTTGGATGCCGAAAGCTAGGGAGATTGTAGGGTTTTATCAGTACTTGCCTGTTCTGGCTGTGCATACAACCTAAATCTTTTTTTGTTTCATTCTCATACAACTCCCTGTGACAAGATGATCAAAAAGTATTGAATAGGGATTCAAAGAACTTGGTGCTTGCAACCTGGTTGTGTTAACTGACTGAGTCTTGGCATGTACTTAGTCAGCTCCAGCGCAAAGCAGTAGCAGTTTGCTTTATTCACCTCCTGTGCTGATTTATTTGGCTCTGTCTCGATTCAGATATCTTGGGTAAGAAGTTCACAGGCAGCCTTGGCTGGGTTGTATCATAGGTTATTGTAATGGATTTGCTTATAACACATTCTAGAGTATTAAAATTGCTTTATATAGTAAGTGCATGAATAGAACAGCAGAACCTATTAAATACTCATTGAGGTGGGCTGGGCATTTTGAGATTACTGTGTATGCAAGACAGAGTTTCACACTGTGTGTTTGCTTCGGAGGTAGATAAGTGTTTACCAGAACCTGTGTCTTGTTGCCTTCCTGGTGAAATAACGTTTAATGTGTATCTGCTAGACTTCTAACTCGGTAGTTATGTTATTGCAAGGTCTAACTCTGGGAACTTGTCTGTAATAAAAATCTGGAATTGCTGTGAAAGCAAAAGTGTATAGGTTAACTTCTCCACAAAGCTGTCATTAGAATCAAGGAGGTGTGAATGATCCAGTTCAGAATTTCCTTACAGTGGTTAGCTGTTGCTATTGGATGTCACAAATGCCAAGAGCAAGCTGTTTAACTTGGACACTAAAGCCATTGTAAAAGCTGAAGGAACATATTTGAAAATCCTTTCCTACTAAAAATGGAAGGGAAGGGCAGGACCTGAATACCTGTGGAGGTTTTTTATATATCATTTTCTCTCAGGAAGACAAAAACATTGTCTTTTCAGCTTTAATCTGTTGTGACTAATCTCAATTGAAAAGCAGCCTTTTAATCTTCAGCCACAAATCCTGTTCTCGTTTTATTTTCTTGTATTTCTCAGGATCTTTAGAACTTCAGTTCACAAAGCTTGTTCCATGCCAAGGTTGTAACTTCAGAGACTCTTCAGGCAGAAGTTAATTTCTGCTAAATCATCTGGACCATCAGCGAATGCTGTGACTTCGGGTTAAAAGAATAGTTCAAAATAGGAGCAGCAGAGTACTTAAGTACTTTGTTGTTGCAGGAAATTTACTTAAACCTCTCTCTGAGGTGTAAATGCAGGCTGAACAGAAGGATGCACAGGTAGCATCATCCTCATGCAACATTTTGTATGACCCGCAGTCATAGTATGGATTTGGGGCAGTGTTTTGTGGTTCTAATGAATGTTGACTAGATAGCTAGCCTTTTACAAGAGATCAGACTGCTACCTAGCATCACTCATATGAGGCTTGCACCTTTTGGAACTGGAAGAAAAGAAGATACACTTTCCTTGTTGCCAGAGTTAAATATGGCAGTTGCTAACACCAGGAATATTTTGACTTCGAAGTGGCTAAAACCCAATACAGAAGAGAAGATGGAAGTCTGGCTAGTGTGTATGCAGTAAGCTTGTTTTAATGTTAGTGATAACCGAAGGGTTCTCTTCAGACTGCACGTCCAGTGCTGAACTCTGGGTCTTGCTGTAGTTCTGTATTTCATCTGCATGTGAGCATTATGTGTTTAAGTAGTCTTGCTGTTGAATCCTGACCTCTCTTGCCTGTTTATTAAGCTGTCTGTAAGAGCTCAGAATACAAGCGATTGAGATGTACCTTGCTAGGTTTTGAGGTATGTAGGTGCTGTAGTACATAGGGTGGTCTCTACTGCACTTTGTAGTGCAGGTGAGGTGAAAGTTCTGAATGTTCCCAGATGATCTGTGAGGATCATTTAATAAAGTCCTGGCCTGAAAGAGCACCGAGACTGAATTACCATCGTTTCTATCTCAGGGTGTGGTAAATACATTCAATTTCTGCTCATTGTAGAAAGTTAGTATAAATAGCTCCTCTGTGTACTTACTGTTGTAGAGCAGAATGTAGCAAAAATGCAGCTTAAGCTGTCCTCAATGTAGTCAAGTGTTACATAAATTATTTGGTAACAAACTCCCCTGGGATCTGTTGGCTTAAGTAAAATTCTGAAAAAACAGTTGATGAAGTTTGTGCTGAAATATCCAAGGGTCTGTGCTTATGTTAAGCTTTCCTTGTAGTGCCACTGGTAAAACAAGCAGTTGTGGGTGAAGACAAAGTTCTGTATTGTTAAACCCAATCTTTCTCCCAGAGTGAAATCATAGAGAATTTTGTTACCCATCTTCAAGGAAGATTTTGTTAGCACTTATTGGCATGTCTGCTTGTCAGAGTCCAGAGTGGCTTTCTGACGTGACAGCAATTCAGTATGTAAGACTTTTCTGTAGATCAATGTGTGTGGTGTGCCAGTGTATCAGTAGTGGTTGTTTTCACTGTAGTGTTCTGGATCTCACTTGAAATTTGGATCTTGTTCCTAAACATCAAAGCACTAATAATAACAAAAGGGTTTTCTCAGCATCTCAAGTTTTGGGGTAATGAAGCACTACCTCTATTGGCAGGATTACCTCACTTTCTTTATCCAGATATGTGAGATACCCTGCTTCTTGTGGGGCTTCTCAATGGTCCATGTGGAGACTTTGCTTCCGTTGTATTTTAACGGGTTCAAATATGTTAGGATATGCATAGAAATTATCCTTCTAGAAGCTGAAAGTACCTGTGACTTTATCAACCTCTTGTGTGTAGAAAATACGTATGTGCTTTTAAACACTTCTTTCCAAGAACAAAAAAACAAAAAACATTTGTGAACAGGCAGGTTGGCTGCATCTGTGAATTGAGGCAAGTTTAACATCTCAGCAACTGGAGGAGACATGCATGCGTAGGGCAGTTTAAAGGCTGGGCGTGACTATGTCAATGTAAGATTAGTGTTATAGCTTGTAAAAAAAAAAACCCAGAAAACTCTGTAAGCAAAAGATTGTGGGGATGCATGGAGGAATAGAGGGCAGAAAAGGCTTTGTTATGCTTTTGTTAACCTGAAGAAATTTTTGTTTTCTCAGTGCTGGGGGGAGGAGAAAGGGGATGGAAAGGTGATGTTCTTGAGGGTACTTTTCTGTTCAGATACTGTACCCTGTGGATTGGTGGTACACTTTTCATAATCACTAAGGTTTTTGTCCTGTGGAAGTCTAGAGTTTGAAGGAGGTGGCATCTTTCCTAGGAACAGTTCAGTCAGTTACTGCACACAACATCAGATACCAAGCAAATGTAAAGTTGACATAGTTCTAGGATATTGCATTTGTCGCTAAGTTCCACAAGATGATACTACAATAGGGTCTGTGTAGTTGGGAAATAAATAAAATTTTGCTGGTTTTTCTATTGAAGCTTAGTAATGGAGGAGTATGTAATTTGCAGTAGCTTCAGTTTCAGTGTCCTCCTTTGTGTTGCAAGATATAAAGTGTAGGATTTTGAGTGCCAGCAAAAGGCTTTTGGGGAAGCTAGTAAGAATCCCAATGATTTGCTTCAATAAAGGATCTGAATAGGCAATTACATTCCATCTGCTCATGCAAGGAGGGAACAGACTTGCTAGAGATTTTTACCACCTCTGAGTGGCACAGTATTACAAAAATCACAAGCAAAACCATAAGCAGGCCAATATGTTGCATTTGGATATGTGAAACCCAGTATTTTAGTCATAGAACGGGAGCTGTTGAAAGGGATCTCTGGAGTTCTGGGTCTGACTAGACCCCAAGAAAAGCAGAGCCACCTTGGAGCATGGAGGCTTCCCAACTTCTCTTAGAAATCTGTTCTGATCTACAGCTACTGTGATGAAGTGTGGTGTTTTGATTTTGTTTATTTTTTGCTTGGTGTGTTTTTTGTTAGTTTGTTTCTCTTCCAATATCTAGCTGATTTTTTTTTTTGTTGCTTTTTGTGCATTGCACGCCTTCAAGAAAAATCCTATTTTGCCTTCTCCCTTGCCATTGGGTAGCTGTAGATGTTTTATTTACTCCTTAATATTCTCCTCTTAAGGTTGCTGAAAGTACTTCTAATGAATTGCATAATTTCTAGAGAGAAAGCATAGGTGCTTGGGGAAATTTCTTCATCATGGCTGTAGTAGAGGGCCCTTAGCAGCTGTAGGAATTTTGGCATCATAGATCTGTTTATCACTGTCAGCTGAGTAAGTGAAACCTCCATGGCATTGAAATATTTATAACAAAGTAGGCTGAAGTTGCCCTTTAAAATAGTTAATGCCTTTTGTGTGTTGTCAACAAATGTCAGTTAAAAAAAATGAGATGAGACAAGTCACAAGATGAGTAGGCTTTGCTGTCTGAAAGGAGGTATTTTTTAGCGATGAACTTGTTTTCTTCATTTAGGTTGGAGGAAATGCGATATCTAGCAAACAGTAGTGTTATGTCAGGTGTTAGTAATGGAGAATGGCTCTTGGCTTTCTACTCTCATTCAGTTCTATGTGTGATGATGATTATTTGTTTTCCTGAATTTTGATGATGTGCCTGCATTTTTTGGAAGATGAAGTTGCTAAACATGGCTGAGAAGTATTTCGTAAGAGCCATTTGATTGCTGGCCTGTTTGCAGCATGTGACATTTTTGACAGAGATTTCGATTGATTCTTCTATGTTCAATAATGTGTTCATTACAATGGTATTTCCTGAGCAGCTGGGCTTGCTTAGCTTTGGAACTAAAACAGCAAAAGCAAGGAAGTGAGTTTTCCAACTACCCTTTTTTGGGGGGCCGGGGGGTGCGCCTGTGTGTTAAAGTGATGCTAATGAAATAGCACGGAACCATTTGAATAATGGGAGAGGGCAAAAGCAGAAGTGGAGGACAGGGAGGAAACGGCATGGTTAGTCTTTTGTGTGGTGAAGGAGCTGGCCTCAAGAATTGGCATGTCCTTTCAGAACTGGTCTAATCAAAATTCACAGATAAAGCTGCATTTCCTGATGGTCTCTGAGTTAATAAGTGCTTCTGTTTCAGGCAGATCTTCTTTAGTGGTAAAAGATGAGTGTTCTACACTTAAAAACTATTCAGTAGGTCTTCAGATGATAACCAGATTACCTATTGCAATGCTTCTTACCAGCAACAAGACAGTAGTAGGTGTTTCTCCTACTCCTTTGAGAGAAATAGATTTTAGATACTACTGTAAGAAATGTTTCATCAATAGACAATACCATTCTTTAGGCTTTGTTTGAGTAGTGCCTGTATCTATTATTTAAAGACAGAACATGTAAAACTGGTAAAATACTGGAGTGTCAGTATTTAATAGCATTTTTCAGTGCATGTAAACTCATGTTACAGACCTCTGCCTCCTGCCACCCCTCACCTACTGCAGTCCTGCAAATCCAGAAGGGGACAGTTGAGCCCCTTCAGCTTCCCTGACTCCCTCATCTTGTGGCACTTGTAGTGCACAACAGACTTGAAAATTTTCTACTCTGGTATTTAAATGTTTAAAAAGGTATGCAGAATCCATTCCACAGCCTTTTAAAGAGTTGGAGTAAAACCCGTGTGTCAGTGGTATGTGATCTGTTTTGTCAGCGGAGATTATTACAACACATGCAGATACTTGTAACTTGATTTGTTTGTCACCTCCAACCTTGCTGCACGAAGAGTGAGACAGGAGAGCAGCGGACTGTGTTCTTGTACCCAGTGCTTACCTGAGTGCTGTCTATGCTGAGATAGTGGCAAAAAGCTCACTGCTGGTGACTGCAGCCTTCAATGCAGTGGTAAGCACTGTCAGCTCCCTGTCTGGCAGCAGCTTCTTCATAGACTGAGGTCAGGAAGAGTGTTCCTTACTGGTAGATAGCCCTGTACCAGACAAAGATAGCCAGAAGTTTGTTTTCTTTAAACATCCTGTGTCCTGCTTTTTTTTTTTTTTTTCTTTCTTTCCCCTTCCTCATATGAGTCAACTCTGACAGGCTCTCAGGCCTATTATTAGCTAGCTGGTACCTGCAAGCAACTATCCCTCACTGGGTGGATTTCTTAAGAATAACTTTCTGGTAGCGTTCTGGTCTTCTCTTCCCTTCTTTTCCCCTTTCATTCTTTCGTGGCTGTGCGTGGAGCACACTGAGGTACACGTGCTGCAGACTGAAATGCGAGGAACCTTGTACTGGACACAAATGTTCATACTGTGTTGTGTAACTTGCTGAAGACAAATAAGGAGGGCTGTGGTGGACAAGAGAAAAGCATGTAAAATGTAATTCGTGATGGGCAAAACCAGGCTAGGGCTACAAAAGCAACAGAGCTGTACAGCTATAGAGGTAGCTGCTGGGCGAATAACGACTTCTGCAAGCTATATGAATTGGACCTGCTTAGGTTTGCTGACTTGCATAGTTCCTTTTACCCACACTGTTTTATGTATTTCAGTGCTCCTTGGCAGGGGTGGGGGTGTTTATGTAGTTCTCTGAAAAGTACTTGCCCCAAACCATGATCTTTGTATTTGCTAAACCATTTTTGCTTCTTAGCTCTAGGATGGCTGGAAAGCGCTGCTACGCCAGTTGATTTCACATTACATTATCTGTACTACTCTGCTACATAGTTGAAAACAGAACTTTTTAAAGAAATTCAGCAGATGTTAAAAGCTTTTACAGATGTTATTTGTTTAGCTACAGAATGGCATTAAGTGGACTTTTAATGCAAGTCTTCTGTAATACATAGATGGTTTATTGAAGACAGTAACTGGAGGGTTAGATCTCTGAGCGGTTTCTATCCATCTGCTTTTGTACCAAATCAGAGGGCATGCTTGAATAATTCTGTACAAAGTCATAGGCTTAGCAACAGATGCACCTGGTATATACATGCACAATATGAAATGTATATGATATATTTAACTGTAGAAGGAGATATATATGTGAAAGTGTTCTGGAGCAGGCTTCTGTTTGAAACCTAGCACTCCATTTCTGAAGTTCTAACTGTACCACAAGCCTCTTTTCTCACTTAACCCAAAGAGCAGGTGACAGGACTAGAGGAAAGGGCCTCAAGTTGTGCCAGGGAAGATTCCGGTTGGACATGAGGAAAAACGTTTTCACCAAAAGGGTTGTCATGCCATGGAACAGACTGCTCAGGGAGGTGGTGGAGTCACCATCCCTGGAGGTATTTAAAAGATGTGTAGATGTGGTGCTTTGAGACATGGTTTAGTAGTAGATTTGGTAGTTAATGGTTTGACTTGATGATCTTAAAGGCCTTTTCTAGCCTAAGCTATTCTATTATTCTTTATGTTCTATTTGAGATTATGGAATAGCTGTATCCATAATGATGCCTGCAGTACAAACACTGTAGCTGAGAGTGTGCTACCTACGTATAGACGAGACCAGACTATACTCCCTATTTCATTCCTGCTCTTTGCCTTCATTTTCTTGTCTGCAGTTAAAAAATCATAACTCAAGTATGTGCTACATGTTACTACCCTTAGTTTTGTGGTGAAATGTTGCATACCTGATAAAAATGTTAACATTTTTGTCATTACTTAGAGGAGCAGCCTCTAACTCTTTGGCTGCTCGGTTAATAGATGGTTTTGTCAATAACGGATGCCACAGCCTATCCCTCTTCCTTACAGTTTAAAGTTCATGCCTCTAGAGTAGTATATCTTCATAAAAATGTAAGCTTCTGAATTCATGGCACTTAGGAAGCCTGTCTAGGCTTCATGCAGATAGTAACGTGACTTTAAGTACTCAACTAGATTGTCATTAGTGACAAAATCCTGTACCACCAATATCTGTGGTATGAAACTGCAGCCCAAGTGGTTTCTTCAGTTCTACTTTTTTTTTTAATTCTTCACTGCATTGCAATTTCTTCAAGTGTGAGGTGAAAAGCAGCCTGCCTCAAAATGAGTAACACTGTATAGTTAGCAGGCATCTGGAAGTCTTCCTGCTTTGTGACATACTGAAACACCATATGGAATAAGCAGAAGTTTTAATCCCAAGTTGTGGGACTGGAACGGCATATTGATGCTGCATGTCAGAATGTTTTACTTGTGCACGAGAGGAGGGTTAAAAGAAATGTATGTTAGTTAATCAGCACTTGTCTCTTAGGAAAAAGAGTAATATCCAAAATAAGGTAAGGATTTATTGGAACTTGTACTGTTTCTTATCAAGATGAATGTAGATTTTATATGTATTAGCTGTGTATTTAAAATGAGTTCCTGAAGCAACATTGTATACTGACTTTTCTTTTTTTTTTTAACAAGCCCTTAAGGGAATACAGAACATGTAGGAAGGTGAGTTATCTTCTAGTTTATTCTTGGAAGCTCTGTCTATCAGTAAGTGAAAGGGCAGCCAAGTGATAAGAGCAGTCTTTTTAGGGTGTACCAGCCAGTCCTTTCCTGAACATCTGACAGGTCAGTGGGGTACTGCACTTTTTCAGTGTCTGAGATGTTCAGGCTTAGGAGTTGAAGAGAACAGCAAGCAGGTTTCATAGAGGTTATGTTGGCAGCCTACATAAAAGCAAATTGAAGTTGCAGAATTCATATTTCTCAAGTTACCTTGATAGATACATGCCTCATATTGGCAGCTTGAATTGGAGCAGAAACTGAGTTTTGGGATCATTTTGCAAGTTGATTGCAGGACTTGTAGAGAGTGGTAACTTCCTCCTTCTCCAGAGGAGCGGGTGAAACTGCAGACAACTCCATATTGACACAAGGCCCCAGCATTACTGCCTCAGTTTTAACATCTAATCTTTGTATATGAAATACTGGAGTAATTGACTTTGGTTTTGTACAGTAGCCTGGTTCACCTACAGCCTTTTACTGGAGCATGCTGACAAGTCTATGTGAGCTTTTACTACCTACTCACCAAAATGCTGTGATGCAGCAGAGCACAATGTGGGGACAGCTTTAATGTTGGCCATTTCATACCAAAGGCTTTGGGGGAATGACAGGATTATAAACTAAGTTAATTGTTAGACTAAGCAGATATGTTACTCTGAAGATTCGCCAGGTAGTGATTAGGAGAGGGGTACTGCAGGCTTTAGTGTATTAACTTAAAAAGCATTAATAATGGGGAAAATAGTTTATACAGCTTCATTTTTTCCCTGCTGTGCTGCTTCAGTTAAGTTCCATAGCAGTAGAAGGTTGCAACTTTTCTGTCAGGTGATGTGATCTAAAAAAACCACACTTTTATTTAAACCTGGAAGATCAGTCTTTCAGACTTGATTCTCTGGATGCTTGTTTAGTGAGGACTACCTTGTTCTGTTCAGTAAAAATCTAGTTGCAGTCAGGTGTTGTGTTTTTAAGCTGCAGAGAAGCAGTCAGATAGGAAAAATACATTGATTGTAATGGCTGCAGTGGCTGGAGGGTAGAAATCAGAAGAATCACCTTAGTCATGCAGAAATCTGAAAACTTTTTTGTGCTTTTCCCCTTTAAAAAACGTTTGTGTGCTGTTTTTTCCAGTAAATTACAGCGGTTGTCTGCCACACTTGAGAATGAGAAATTCTGTGCAATTGGGGATTTGCTTGAAACTGCCCAATAAGGGACTTCCTTCTAAACAGTATCTTCAGTGCATCTCATGGTACCAAAAAAAAAATTAAAAATCATAACTGATTAAAAGATTCATTTTTCTTATTTCCCCTTCACTTACCTTTAATGAATGGGTATGAGTCCAATATAGTCTTATGAGGCATGAGCTATGGAGCACGTGAAGTACATAATAGGTATGGTCTATGTGAAAGGAAGTACTAAAAGCTGCACTTAAGAATGAAAACGGAAAGGCCTGTGGATGTGGTCTACCTGGACCTCAGCAAGGCCTTTGACACCGTCCCCACAGCAAACTCCTGGCCAAGCTGGCAGCCCATGGCTTGGACAGGAGCACACTGCGTTGGGTTAGGAACTGGCTGGAGGGCTGAGCCCAGAGAGTGATGGTGAATGGCGCCACATCCAGCTGGCGGCCTGTCACTAGTGGTGTGCCCCAGGGATCAGTGCTGGGCCCCATGCTCTTCAACATCTCTATTGATGATCTGGATGAGGGCATTGATTCTATCATCAGTAAATTTGCAGATGACACCAAACTGGGGGCAGCAGTTGATTTGCTGGAGGGCAGAGAGGCTTTGCAGAGGGACCTCGACAGGCTGGACAGATGGGCAGAGTCCAATGGCATGAGATTTAACACATCCAAGTGCCGGATTCTGCACATTGGCCACAACAACCCCAGGCAGTGCTACAGGCTGGGGTCAGAGTGGCTGGAGAGTGGCCAGGCAGAGAGGGACCTGGGGGTGCTGGTTGATTGTAGGCTGAACATGAGCCTGCAGTGTGCCCAGGCAGCCAAGAAGGCCAATGGCATCCTGGCTTGCATCAGGAACAGTGTGGCCAGCAGGAGCAGGGAGGTCATTCTGCCCCTGTACACTGCACTGGTTAGGCCGCACCTTGAGTACTGTGTCCAGTTCTGGGCCCCTCAGTTTAGGAAGGATGTTGACTTGCTGGAACGTGTCCAGAGAAGGGCAACAAAGCTGGTGAGGGGTTTGGAACACAAGCCCTATGAGGAAAGGCTGAGGGAGCTGGGGTTGCTTAGCCTGGAGAAGAGGAGACTGAGGGGTGACCTTATTGCTCTCTACAACTACCTGAAGGGAGGTTGTAGCCAGGCAGATGTTGGCCTCTTCTCCCAGGCAGCCAGCACCAGAACTTTTGGACACAGTCTCAGGCTGCGCCAGGGCAGGTTTAGGCTGGATGTTAGGAAGAAGTTCTACACGGAGAGAGTGATTGGCCATTGGAATCGGCTACCCGTGGAGGTGGTGGAGTCACCTTCACTGGAGGTGTTCAGGAGAAGACTTGATGGGGTGCTTGGCTGTATGGTCTAGTTGTTGGGTGGGTTGGATTGTTTGATGGGTTGGACGCGATGATCTTGAAGGTCTCTTCCAACCTGGTGTATTGTATTATTATTGTATTATTATAGTATTGTGAACTTATCATTCCGTATGGCAAAAAGATTATCCCCGACAGTAAAACACATCACCTTCCTACAGTAGCTATACCAGCCTTCTGAGGTTTGAAAGCACCCCAGGTTTCCAGGAGGAGCCACTGTTGCAGGTGGTAGGATTTCTGTCAAGATGCTGAGACCTTTGTTTAAGGAGATCTGTAGCTTTCCACGGTGCTTTCTTCTTACATGTCTGTAAGAGTTTTTCTAACACAGTGTTCATTCTGTTTGGGCTTCTTGCAGAGTGGTTAAGCAGGTGAAGCTGGTGCCTGGTATCCTGTAACCACCCCCTCAGATCTCTGTGAGGGATAGGAGGCGTGTTTAAGTGTCACAGGCTTGCTGCAACCTTATTTTCCTTTATAGACGACTAAACATTTTATTTCCCTCTTAGTGAGAGAGAGGCAAATAATTGAGTTGCATTTTACTCCACATCCTCATCGCACTTCTTCCCTTTCCTGCTCAGCATCCAGTGTTTTTAGGACAAGAATGTGACTTCATTGTGCTTGACAGTAAAGATCATTATTGATAGATGACTTCTTGCTGGTAGCTCCTATTCTCTGTATTGTTGAGATGTCTCTCTGCTTCATCTTAGTGAAGAATTGCCTACAGTGAATTCAGGCCTCTTTTAATGGACAAGTGCATCATGACAGAAGAACACAGATCAGTGGCTTAATGCAAACCCTGTGGCTTGAGAGAGATCTTGAGTTTGGGCTCTGTATTGCTGGTACCCTCTAGCACAATGTTGTTCTCGTCCAGATGTCTTCTCTTGTTTCCTGGTTGAACACTGATCTGTAATGACAAACAGTGGATGGAGCACAGTATCTCCAGCAAAGAAAATGAAATGACGTCTAAATTACTGGAAGAATTGTTCAGGTGACCTAATTTTGTCTTCAATAATCAATTTGTTGAAGGGACAACTATTTACAATGATAGATGCTGTGTGTCTAGTACTTAACCTGTAGTGTGCAAAAATATAACATATGTCTGCTGTTCATAAAAAAAAAAAAAAACAAAACCCACACACACAAAAACCCAAATCACAATGAAAGCAGTAAAGATTTGATTGACTAGAGCTTGTCCAGTAAAAAACAAGTTTATAAACAAGCAGTACCACAAGAATTGCACACCCCTAAACATTTCAGCCAAAGAGGCTAACCTGACTAGGCTGGTTTAGGATTGAAATTGTAATGCTCAGATGCTGATGTGTATGAGGGGTATGTTTTCCATTGTCTGGACTTTTCCATTTAAATGGGGACTGTGCTGAATCTCCTGACAGGATGTGAAACTCATAGGAGGAATTAAGAATAAGAAATTAATTTTTCAGGAGCCTTTTTGCAAGGAGCTCTTGGTAAAAAGAGAAAATGCAAAGCCTATTTTACATCACTCTTTTTAACAATACAAGAATTCTTAGCTTTATCACGTCAAGCTTAATTGCTTACAGTGAACTTGCTTTACAGTTGTGGGGGGAATGATAATGCTTCTCCTCCCAGCATGGTTTGCCTCTGCAGTTGTTTCTGTTCAGTAGTTAGTGCTTCATGCTGGTGGCCCAGTCAGCAATGCTGTGAAACTCAACTTAAGAATAGTTCAGAATAGTAAGGAATGAGTGCTGTATTCGTGGGGCTTCCTCTGCTCTTTCTGATCATCTTAGGCTTTGTGTCTTTTAATCTGAAGTATTTTAATTTGTGGCTTCTTTGAAGCACTGCACAAATGTCTCAGTGCAGATGCAGCTGCTGCTGCAGCACTGTGGTTTTATAGTAAAGCAGGCTGTGCAAGGCAGAATTTCGACTTGGAGATTTTTTTTGCAGCACTTTAAAGATGTATTTGAGACATTCATGTTTCACTGTGTTGGTTAAAAGAAATAATGGTGTTTTGTCACTGGAAAAGGTCATGGAAGTGCTTTTCTTGAGTGGGACGTGTTTGCATTTCAAGTCACGAGGCTGAGTTTTGCTAGTTTGACAGCATTGAGATGAGCTGACTTTTTTTTTGGGGGAGGGGGAGGAGGGTCAAAATATACCACATATTCAAAACTTTTTATGTTGCTTCTGGACATGCACTGGGGTTGGCTCTGTTGTTGATGGAGGCCTTTGAAGTAGGGTAGATAGGCTTGACCTCAGCAGTAGGATGAGAAGTGGCAAGTAGGACTTCTCAGTAGCTACACTGAATGGCAGGTTTGCATTGTTCTACTTTTCAGTGCATCTTGGAGGGACAGCAGGACTCTGTCAGCCACAGTGCTTTGGAGGTACCTGGATGGACCTTTCAGAAGCTTTATATTTATTGTGCATGTGCAGTGTGTTCTGTGCTATCAGCTGCCTCCAGAATAAAAGGTAACTGGAAGCTGCTGCAGAGGGCCCTTCAGGACACACGGTGTAGGCTTTGAGCCAAATGGCTTGTTTGGGTTGGCTGCTGTGGCTTCTGGCTGCTCTCGTCCCAGGGCCCGAGGGACTTCTGTTCTGGGACCGGATCTGTGCTAATTGCACGCCGGGAGTAGTTGTCGGGCAAGAGGGAATGAGTTTGCTGCTCGGGCTGCCCGGATCTTAGCCCAACCGGGGTGGGTGCTATGAAGTGATGCTGTGCGTGGGCTGCAGGCAGAACCCCTTGGGGCAGAGGCCTCCATGGCGATTTTGCAGCTCTTACAGAATATTCAGCATGAAGTCCCTTACTTTGTGAAGTACCTCCCTGCTCTGAGCTAACCCGATATTTTATGGCCAATTCATGACATACTTCTTAAACCTGGTGTAGACCTGCAGATGATGGTCGCTGCCAGCCAAGTCGGCTGCATTATAGGAAGTCTTACAAGGAGTTACAGGGTTCTAAGTGATGTAGTCAGCTTGACCAACCTCCGAGTATGACTTACTACTTGTAGAAGAGCTGTTTCAGCATCTCGAACCAATGGTCGATGCAGTACTTGCACACCTGGCGTGTCTGTAGCACGGGCGTGGAAGCACGGGTTCTCAGGGCCGGCCCGGGCGTGGATGAGCTACCAGGAGGCTTCCCAGGGATGCGGGGAGGGGATACTCCAGAGGTAGGGGTAAAGGAATGTGCCGGCTATTTGTCTGCGCTTAAAAGTGGTTCTTCAGAAGGGGTCTGTCATCCCGAGAGGATGAAAAATGGTTGATTCCACTCTGGGTAAGGAGGCTGCTTTCCCGGCGGCGTACTGCAAAGTGCGGCCCGGATTTGGCTGGGGGATCTGATCAGCAAGTGCCCGTGCGCTACACTCTGTTGCCGTGGGTTTCAGTATTTGGCATTCAGTGAAGTGTGTATTTTTTTTTTTTTTTTTATTTAAACGGCTCTCCTATATCTCTCATTTAGATTCCTCTTTTTTTTTTGGTCCTGTTCCTCACCCCTTCTCTTCTAGAAATAGGTACTGGAATTGGCCTTCTGAATGTCAGGGAAGTGGGGGAGAAAAAACATCTTTTGTCTGCCATGAACAAGCATTTAGGAGCAACTGAAAACTGTTTTCAGGCTGCTGCAGTGTGAGCCCATGTTGGTTTATTCCTAAGACATGGTCTCTAGGGCTGGTCTTGATCCAGGTACCTGCTGAAGATATGTGCCCTATTCTGAGGTGAACAGAGCAAAGATGAATAATGAATGTTAATTAGTCAGTATTAAAGACAACAGCATCTGTCATATCTGCAGAAGTGAGTCAAATCAGCAATTCACTGTTCCAACTGGCAATTGATCTGTAGCGTCTGTTGCAGGATCCCAGTGTCATTGATAAATCAATGTGTAGAGTACCTGGAACCTAAAGCATGCTTTATTCTTGGGAATATCTGGAGGGAAACATAACCTCTCACTTGGAAATGCTGAGGGCATGTCCTATCTTATACCACATGTCTTGTGTTCTGGAACTGTGGTACTTGTCTAGGGGGCTTGTCTCTGCTCTTTTCTGTCTGATTTTTTTGAAGCCATCCTGGGAGTGAGTTGCCTCGATGGCTTTCCGGTTCTCTTCTGTCTGATGTATACTTTCACTCTCCTTCATTTTTATGTGTTTGCAGGTTTTGAACTTTACTGGTGTTGGTAAAAGATGCTTGACTGTACACTTGGAATACATAAGGCAGCTTAGAGGTTTGTGGTGTGGTTTTTTAAAAGCATATAATTTAAAAAACATGTGATGCACAGCACCTAAAAACCTTATTTCTAATATTGTTTATTCTCTGGGGTCTCCCACTGTGACATATAAATGCATTTTAGAAGTCATTAGTCTATTGGCTGTCAATTTCTTCAGTTTCCCTGATCTGGACTGCTGGAGCTGGGTGTGTAAGGCATGCATATCCCATTGTGTGGGAGGAGTGCACAATAAAACTGACCTGCAGCTCTGCAAAGGAGAGGTTCTGTTTAGAAGAGTAGTTGTGAAGTGTATAGTAGGTTAGTGCTCTATAGTGAAATCTATAGTAGGAGTGCTATGGTTAACACACATTTATTAAACAATTATAGTTGCCTCATAGTTTGGAAAAAAAGGACATCAGATCTGGGTAATTCTTAATAAAAATCACACACTCCTTTATGTTGCAGAAGACCCTTAAGATCGCAGAGTCCATCTGTTAACCTAGTGCTGCTGTGTCTACCCCTATCCTTTACCATCACATCTACCTGTTGTTGAAATCCCACCGCTTCACAGAGCAGCCTCTTCCAGTCCTTGAAATATTTCCTAATGTCCCCGGGTGCAGTTTCAGGCCATTTTCTCTTGTCTAACCACTTGTTCTGGTTGAGAAGAGATCAGCTCCCCCTTGACTGCACTCTCCATTCAGGTGCTTTGAGTGAGAAGGTCTTCTCACAGACTCCTTTTCTTCAAACAACTGCAGTTCACTCAGCTGCTTCTCTCCTGACTTTTATTCTAAACCCTTCACCACCTTTGTTGCCCTGCTCTGGACATACTGCCCTACCTCACTGTCCTTCTAGTGAGGGGCTCAAACTCCGTATTTGAAGTAGGGATTTGCCACATCTGAGGACAGGGGTACTCTTTGTGGTTAAGAAAGTGGTGTTGCCCTAGACTTTCCCCAGCTCCTGTATGCCAGGGTATGCACAGCAGAGGCACCTCAGATGGAGTCTGAACCTTGGTCCCAAGTTCAGTGGGAGCACAGGCCCTGCCTGCATGTGGGCCTGGAGGCAGGGAATAGAATTAATGTGGTTGGAAAAGACCTTTGAGATCATCGAGTCCAGTCTATCACCCGACACTATCTAATCAACTAAACCATGGCACAAAGCGCCCCATCCAGTCTCTTCCTAAACATCTCCAGTGATGGTGACTCCACCACCTCCCTGGGCAGCCCATTCCAATGGCCAGTCACTCTTGCTGTGAAGAACTTCTTCCTAACACCCAGCCTGAACCTCCCCTTGTGCAGTTTGAGACTGTGTTCTCTTGGTTTTGTGCTGGTTGCCTGGGAGAAGAGACCAGCCCCCTCCTGGCTACAGCCTCCTTTCAGGTAGTTGTAGACAGCAATAAGGTCTCCTCTGAGCCTCCTCTTCTCCGGGCTAAGCAACCCTTGCTCCCTCAGCCTTTCTTCATAGGGCTAACTAGTGCTGAGTGCAGGAGCAGAACGACCTCCCTGCTCCTGCTGGCCACAGTATTCCTGATACAGGCACGGATGCCATTGGCCTTCTTGGCCACCTGTGTGCACTGCTGGCTCATGTTCAGTTTATTATCAACCGGTACCCCCAGGTGCCTTTCTGCCCAGCTGCTCTCTGGCCACTCTGTCCCCAGCTTGTAGCATTGCAAGGGGTGGTTGTGGCTAGCGTGTAGAACCTGGCACTTAGATGTGTTAAATCTCATGCCGCTGGACTCTGCCCATCTGTCCAGCCTGTCAAGGTCTCTCTGCAGAGCTGCTCCACCCTGTAACAGATCAACACCTGCCCCCAGGTGCCCCAAGGAGGAGTGAGGGGCAGCTGTCTCCCCCTTTCAGAGAACTGATCGGAAGGATTGGTGCGGGAAGGTGTGCTCGTCCTTCCAGGTGAGCCTGGTGCCCCCCACCGCCTCTTCTGGGTTGTGCATCCTGCCTTGCTGCTCTCCTCCCGCTCCTAGGCGGACGCGACTCCATCCCGGCGCTTGGGAGAGCCCCGGCTGCAGCGGCCCAGTGCTGCCTGCCCGCCCGCCCTCTCCGGCGCTGCGCCGCGCTGCCCGCCCAGGGCCGGGCGCTGCTGCTCCCGCCGCTGGGCTGGGGAACCGCGGCCGTTTCCTTCCCGAACGGGCCCTTTTTAGCTGGCGCTTCCCGCCTGCTCTTTGCTCTGAGGACGGATATTAAGCGGATTTACCCGGCGGAGGGGGAAGAAAAGGAGGCGAGATCCGCAAACGTGCAGCTTTGCTGTAAACAATGAAATTGAGGGTTCTTGCTGCTGCTCTAATCCCCTGAATGCCGGACGGGGCTGCTCCCCAGCAATGCATTTCGGGATCCGCAGGAGGATGCATGCGGTTGCTGCAGGGCTTTAACTCGTCCCCCGGTGTCTCGTCGGAAGGGGCCGGGGGTCTGGATGGCGCTTACATGGTCGCCGTGCGCCGGTGGGGAGCGGAGCTGCCGCCTCTGAAGCGGGGTGGTGACTCCCGGACCAGGGTGTGACACAGGAGGATCTTTTTTTTTTAATATTGTATTATTTTAAGATCTGGGTGGCGGTGGCTTCTGGTTTTGCATTTCGTTTCGGCGTTCCAACAAATCAGGTCTCTTTCCGCCACCTCCATCTCCCGCAGCGGGCTGCGATGCCCGGGCTAGATGCTGCCGCCTGAAGGGAGGAGAGCAGCCGGAACAAACATGTATCTTTTGGACAGTAGTGAACCGCCGGCTGCCGCCGCCTCTTCTCCAGAGAGGATGCAGCGGGGCACTCCCCAGAGAAAAACCGTCTACCGCATCTCCGTGACCATGGTGAAGAAAGAGCTTCTGGGAACAGAGAGCGGCCATCCCGCGCTGGAGCTTCCCCGCCGCGGGCGTCGTGGAGGCAGTCGGCCGCCGGGCTCCTCCAGTCTTACCAGGGCTGGGCTGCTACTGGTGGAGGAGGAGGAGGGCGAGGAGGAAGAAGAGGAGCGGGACAGAGTTCCCCCAGCCCCTGCGGCTTCCGCAACTTCAGGACCCTCAGCACCGGGCAGCTGGAGCTGGGCCGCCTCAAGGTGCCGCGGAGAGCCGGGCATCCCTTCGCTGCCGAGCTCGTCCTCGGGGGACCGCAGAGCAGCCCGGACCCAGACGGCAGCGGTGGGGAGCCGACGGCCACCTGCGGCCGGGCTGAAGCCGCAGCCTCCCCGAGAAAGAGGAGGATGGGGGCTGGGTGCCCATGGCCAGCCGTCAGGCCTCTCGGTCGAGGCCCCGCAGGCGGAGGAGCCGGGGCAGAGCCCCCGGCGGCAGCCAGGCTTGCTGCGGCGGAGCTTCAGCTTCAGGCACTGGAGCGGCGGCAGCAACAGCGGGGAGCTGCCGCGGGTGCGGGCGCTGAGCCGGGTACGGCGGCACAGCAGCTCCGGCTGTCTTCCCGGACCGCCGCCCGACCAGGGCGCCGAGGCGCAGGGCTCGCCGCCGGTCACCGTCCCCAGTGCCCCCCCCGAGAAGCGCAACACGCTAGACGTAGGCGAGGTGCTGAGCCAGGCAGACCCGCTCTCCCGGCTGGAGCGCTGGGAGCAGAGCAAGAGCAAGAACCGGACTCTGGATAACAGCGACTTGCAGCGGCTCTCCGAGCGGCTGGGGAGGGAAGGCCCCGCCGCCGCCCACGAGCACCGGCTGCTGCGCTTCTTCAGTGGCATCTTCGCCCGCAAGGATGGCACCACCGCCCTCTTTGCCAGCCCCCACGGGCGGTCGCCACGCAGCAGCTTCTCCAGGTCCAGGGCATACTTTAGCAGCCTCAGGAGAGCCACTGTGGACATGCAGTCTAGCTCCGAGAGCATCAATGGGTCGCCCCATAAAGGTGCCCTTTCTTATTTTATCTTAGGGGGTGGGGTGTAGTGTGTTTGCAGCAAAGCTCTCTGTCGGTGGTGAGGGATACCGGGGTTAAAGGGTATTTATGTGTAAGGAGAAAGAGATGCTGCACTGGGATACCCGGAGCTTGCTTGCTTGCAGTAATAGATATGGCATAGTTTTAAGTGTGTCATAGTGCTTATTTCTCAGGTGCATCACCTGGCAACTCTGATGAGGGCAGGCTAGGCTGAGTACTCAGGATTGATTGTGCATTCTAGGACAGCTGAATGAGGCAAGTGTAGCACGTTTAATTATGGAGTTGGAAGCTGAACTCTAGTGCTGCTGTATGTAGGTCACTGGGTGGCCCAGTGCTGCACAACACTGGGAGTTTCCCCTTTTAAAAAAACTTCTGTAACCCTGAAGGTGTCTTATGCTGTGCAGAAAGATGCCTGCTCATTTTGGAGCAGTGAGTGAAAGAGTATTCTAAATCCTGAATCTTTTCGGATAGAACTTGAAGTGAGTTAAATACTTTCTAAAAAATACAGAAGATGTTAGGAAGAAGTTTTTCATCATGAGGGTGGTGAGACACTGGAACAGGTTGCCCAGGGAGGTGATGGAAGCCTCATGCCTGGAGGTTTTTAAGGCCAGGCTGGATGTGGCTGTGAGCAGCCTGATCCAGTGTGAGGGGTCCCTGCCCATGTAAGGGGGTTGGAACTAGATGATCCTTGAGGTCCCTTTGACAACCCTGACAATTCTATGATTCTGTGTGGTCTCTGGATTGTTTTATATAGTCAATATATAGCTAATGCTAGTTGGAAATCAGACTGGTAATTCTGGGGTTCATGAATCCCTAGGATACAAGAAAAACTTGAAAATTTTCCTTTCTGTGGGATGGAAGTTAAGGGCTGACTACCTGCTTTCTGTAAGGATCTGGAAGGATCACGGTATCGTTGCCTGAGACATGTTAAACCAGTAGTGCTGGTTGTGGAGCTTCATTGTAAAATGGGGTGCTTTCTTCCTAGCTGTGCTGTTCAAATCTTTAATAGGTATCTGTGGTGAAGTATTTAACTAGTAATTACAGCAGTCTTTGAGCACTAGGTGCTTATCAAAGTGGCAAATGATCTTCCAGTTGCTGTTTTTCTAAAGATACAATTCCTGGTTACAAAGATAATGCTCTCTGTGAGGCACAGGTGCAGCAGAGGATGCTGTGGAATTGGCCCGGATGGCTTATTTGGGGGAACCAATCGGAGGAGATGCTTCACAGTGCTGCCAGCCCATTACAGATCCAAAAGTCCTGCTGTGAGTGGAGTATGCCCAGACTTTGAGGCACAAGGAGCAAAGCCAAATATTTAGACCTAGTAACTGCAGATTGTAATACTTTATTGATGTAGAGGCATTCATGTGGGTTTACAATAATCTTGACGGAAATTGTGGTCTGACCTTGGTTAAAGTTTGAGGTAACCACAACAGAGAGTTACTTCATACAACTATTTATGCCTGTCCTGTGCCAATATGCTTAAACTATTACTGTGTTTCAACAACATACAGTCATATACTTGGAGCACAGTCCTTTCAGCCTTGGATAACATGAAGATTTCAGTTAATCAGTAACTGTATTCTATTCTAATGTTGATATGCAGCATTGAGATGTTCTGGAGAACTTTCTCCTGTGTGTTCTAGCACCAATTTATCTGGTGAAATTAAGCTTTAAGTCTTGTTTTCCAGGGAAAAAGGTGTTCTAGTACCAGCCATGCGGCCCCAGGTTGGTAGTGGTGTCATGAGCTTGTGCTGCGGGTTAACAGGCCTGGTGCACTCTACTAGTTTCTGTTTCTCTCCAGAGAAGTGCGAAGCTTTTACTATCAGAAAAAGTCTAGGTGTAGTTTTAGCTGTTGCGTAGCAGTGCCCTCCAGAAAGCTAAGTTTAAGCAAATTTCTATGTAATTTTTCTCTTGTTTCTTAGGAAGAAACGTTTCATGAGGTATTATGATTAGCGTGCTGAATATATTTTAGTATTTTGAGACTGGAGTAAGGTGCTCTTCAGCCAAGACTTGTATTTTGCTTGGTGTGAAATTGGTATGCTCTTGACAGTCTTGTGCCTAGGTTTTGGAGTAGTAACCATGTAACCACTTGGTAAAAGTCTTATTTCTTGAAATTTGTTTTCCTTGTACCATAGGCGTTCTGTGTGTGTGGTGCTATGCACAAGTTGTTTGACTTAGGACTTTCTATGGAATGCCTGCCAACAGGCTGTGGAGAAAGTAGTTTTTAACAGAGCACCTTGTTGGCATTTTCAGCTTGAAATAATCACCCAGAGTGCAACATGATGTGTGATAGTTCTTCGAAATTTTCTCTTAAGTGCTGTAGTCACATAATAGACTTTTGAACAAGCTGAAGTTACCCGCTTATTAAAACAAAAAAGGATATTGACGTCTATGCATTTTTGATGTTATTGAGTTGGAGTTGGGCTGTGAAGTGGGTAAAAAAATACTACTTTTTTTTTGGTGGGGAGTGGGAATTACTTTTTGTAGTGTCAGTAAATTGCTCTTGAACATCAGGCATTTGCCTACCTTATTTTCTGTGGTATTGTTTGTCTCAAGTCCCATGCAAACAACAATTCCCCGCCTTAGCAGTAGGGAGGCAGGGGTTAAAAATGCCAACTTCCCAGCTAAGATGAACTTAAATTCCAGATCATGTAATTGTTGATCAAATTGCTGTGTTAAAAGTTAACTTTTAAAAGAAGAGCTGAAGGTATGAGTGGGGAAGATGAAAATGGAGTGACCTATCTGCCAGCCAAGTGGGTACCTCTTTTGGATATTGTTCATGGTTTCTGTTTCTGCGAGGACTGCCACATGCTGATGTAATGTCTTCTAGACCAGGGAGGTGATGTTAATAAGCATTCTTTTTCATAGCTAGCTTTGTGTTAAAAGCATGTAACTGTTTTTGTCCATTTTGATGTAATCCTCATAAACTAGACCAAGTCTGGTGTTCTGCAATTCTGCTATATTGGAGATTTTTTCCCATCTGTATATTAAGCAACTAGATTTGAAGTTCACTTGTCTTGGATTGGGCACATGAAGGATAAAGAAAAGTTCTTACATATCCACCACCCCCACCAAAAAACCAAACCAAACCAACACCAAAAAAACCCCAAACTTCCATAAACTTTATGTCAGAGAAGCAAGAGAAGCTATTTTAAAAATTACTTAGGAGAACTTGTCAAGGGAAGTGTTGCCTCTCATCTAAACTTTTTTTCTCCCTCCTTGAAGTCTCCATGATTCTTTCCTAATGAGAGAAACTCCTGCTGCTGTGGAGGAGGAAGATGGGTCTTTAAAATAGCAGTTTCTGTTTCAGTGGTTCTCTCTGGTTGCTTTTGTTTTGAGAGAGCTTTGATTTGAGTAATATCTGTAGGATAGATTAAGCAGATTAGTGAATCAAAATTGTAGCTTATCAGAAGGACTAACATTATAACAGAATAAACTGCTCTGTTGAAGCTTTTTCCCCCCAACCCCCTTGTTTGAGAGGAGTTAAGATGAGTTTTATCTCAAATTCTCTACCATTTATAGCCATGGGAAGTGGAGGGCAGTTGGTGAGTGATCTCTGTTGGAGACTTCCAGCCTTTTTTTGCAAAGCTTTGCTTGATGTAATTCTTATTAGTTCTGATCCATTCTCTTGTTTGCTGCCCTGGTGTGGTCCACTACTCAGCCGCCCAGTAAACTTCCTGGGTGCTCATGAGTGAGGAGGCAAAGCTTTGGAGCATGTGAAATTTGACCAGTGTCATGTAAATGTATTGAAATGTCTAGTGTCATTCCCCATCATGTGGCTGCAGGTTTTTTTGAGGTTGAGCTGGTATAAGCATATTAATTTTCAGCACTGGAGAGTCCCCTTTCACAAACTAAAAGTCTTCTAGAACTCTTCTGGCTGATTGTGTGCTTATGAGTGATTGTTACTTAGACATTGTTCTGAAACCATCTAGCAGATAAATAGGCTGCAGTTGGAGCTAAGCATTGTCTAAGGGTTGTTTTTTTGTGTTATTTATTGGATAGGTCTTGTGTCAAGCGAAATGAATGCCAGCTGCACTGGTAGAGCCAGATGATTAAGAACTGAACTGGTATTAAGGTCACTGGCTGAACTAGAGAATGAGATGGATTAATGTTTGCTCAGTATTGAAGAGTGTGCCAGATGCTAGCAGTATGGTCTTTGTTTTTCTGTTAAAATTGAGAAGAAATGTAGAATTTTGACATTGCTCTCTATTAACTTGACAGTTAAATACTTAATGGCGGAAACGGGTAACTTTGAACAGATCAACAAATGTTTCTGTAAAAGCATTCTGTAAAAGCATCTATCTCCGTTCCCCCACAAAGCAAGCTCTCAAGTTAGCATGCTTCTTGTTTTGCCAGAGATCTGCCTGTGGTTTGGTTTACCACTGTAGGCAAAATGTTGTGCTGATCTAACGAATCTTACGTAGATGACCAAAGCATAGTTTGTGCAAGGGAAAGAAACACATAAATCATGATACTCTTGTTCCTTTCCTCCTAATTATTTAGCTTGAATGTGAGAGTGCTTAATATGACAAGAGGGATAAGGTTACTCTAGAACTGTTTCCTGATCCTGGTAAGTTTAGAGTTAATGAGAGAACATTTGTTTTTTCAGCAGTAGAGTCTGTATGTGAGGTGGCATGTGAGCTCATCTCTGAGGCCAGGGAAGGGTTTGAGTTGCTCATAGTTGCTGCCTGTAGAGAACTTCAAACTTGGCTTCTTCAGCCATTAGCAGTTGTTTACTGGATATAATGATCTAGTCATTTTGCCATAGAAAATGGAATCACTTGTGCCAGATGCTGAACTCTACCCTAGTGGTTAGGCAGTCAGAACTTTGATTTGCTCCATTTGACAAAATGTAATTTCAGAGCTCTGTGTCACATGCTACGCAGTGTAAGCTCATTAGCAGCATTGCCTTTGGATCTTGCATTGTTAGATCACCACTGAAGAATCACTTGGGTGTATTTGAATGAGCACTTTGGCTCTTTTCTGCAGGGCTAATTTTGATACTACTGTGCTGATGACCACTGGCATTTTTCACTGCTGCAGTACAGCTATCCAGTAACTGAGTGATGTGTGTAAGGTGATAGCTGAAATAGCATGTAACGTGGTTTTCTGTAGTATGGTTATAATCTTGGGTACTTGAAAAGTGGAGAGTAGGTGGCAATGTCTTTCCAATGCCTGCATATCCATTTGCACTTTGAGCTGCATATGGTTAAAAAAAATTCATTAATGCAGACTATTAATGTAATAGTGTTGCTTTTGATAATTGGTGTTAGGATTTCCCTAGGCAACTGCAGTAAACACACAGTGAAAGGCAGTTTCTGCCAAAAAATACAGAATGGGCTTTTTCATGTGTGAGGAAAAAGAAATGTCAGTATATTGAACTTGAGAGAATCTATCATCTGGTTTGTTCATGAAAAGCGTCCAACATAAAGCTATTATCTCGATCAAAGTTTAAAATAGGGTGTTTGATTTTGATGTTTCAGACGGGTATGTAATGAATGTTTGACAAATGCTTCTGCTTTATTGGCAAAACAGTACCAAATGTTTTCTTACAACAAAAGAGGCAACAAATACCATCGAGATAATAAGCATACAGTGCAGTGTAGCTTCCTACAAATTTTTACTAATCACGGAATACATTAATAACACTTAAATGGTGGCTTCTGTTATTTATTGAGGTTTTCTTTAGAATCTTGGGGGACAAGTAGGCAAACAAGGCTGAGAGCTGGCTTGCCATGCTGCAGCTGTTGGTCTGCAGTAACAGCTGTATTTGGTTTGGAACATGCAGGAACTCAGGGCAGCATGTTTGTCATGAGGGCTAGTTTTTGCACTGGTTAATCACCTTGAAAATCTTGATCAGTCAAATTTGAAGGAGTATTTGTGGGGTGGGTTCACTTAAGCTAACATTCAACTTTATAGGCAGTGCTTGTTTTCATATGCTTTGGGTTTGTTACTTTGAGGTTATGCAGCCGGAGATGTAAAGGTCACCTGTCTGAACTTATAACCCAGAGTAAACCTCTAAGTGTATTAAGATGTTACAGAAAGGTCTTTGAGGAACTCCCCGGGATCTGGCCATAAATCACAGTTACTGTATCTGACATTATGAGGGAGGCACATCTGTATTTCCTGATTCTAAGTATTCCACTTGGGTGGTACAAAGTTACACCTAATTGATATGGGAGACTTTATTTGTAAATTACCTGAGAGTGTTATTTCTAATTTTATTTTCCCTATCTTACAGATAGGTAGAACTATTAAAATAAAAAACATTCAGCAGTGTCAGTTCTAGTTTCATCAGACCACTTGTATTTTTTCAATGTGTTGATGATGCTTCAACTCCTGAGGTTGCTGAAGTGAATGTCAGCTTTGGAGATACTTCTAAGGAATAGTATGGAAGTATTTTGGAAAGATCTTATTGTTAGCAAAGGGTTCTTGTTCTTCACAGAGCCCCAAATGCAGTGCAGTTTGAATGCCTGTGAGCTCTGCTTCCATTTTGTGAATGAAGCCCCATGGCAAATCTTTTCTTCTTGGAAGCATTAGATGCTGACGTTTAGCAACTCGGATATGAAGGGGAACTTGAATGCTGTGCTGAGTGCTGCCAGCTCCTGGCACTTCCAAGTTATTTATACCACCTCTGCTTTTTTGCATGTATTTGCCAGTCAGCTTGTCTGGCTGGTTTGGTAGAGAATCTGGATTCCTAAAAATACTGTTTTCCTTGTGTTTGCCTTAGTGCATGTGCGCATATACATGTGTGGTTTGTGAAAGGAGGATTCTGCAACAGTGGTGCTGTGTTTTTCATCGTATTCCTATGCCAAGAGTCCCTTCATGGCAGTGCTCATGTATTAAACCTAAGGGAGTTCTGAACCACCTAGTGCAGTTGTGTTTATGGTTGTATTTACAAGGATATGGAACACATCTGTCCACACACTCCTTAGTTTCTCTGTTTCCTTCTCTGTGTATGTTATTTAGGTCTTAAGAGCATAACGTTTCTTCTTTGTCTTGATGTGAAATTAATGACTTAACTGCTTACCCTGAAAAATCAGTGACTATTAGCATCAGTTTTGTTGCTATTATGGAGCATTCTTACAGAGATGATGGTATCCCTATAGCTCCTGAAAACCAAAGCCTTCTTCGGGATGAGCCACAGAATGACTACCACCTGAAACATCTCCTGCTCTTCTGAGTTTGTGTCAGGGTAGACTGCCTGGGAAACTGAGATGTTGACCAAACTGTTCCTTCTGCAGCATCCTAAATCAGAAGCTCTTCTATTCAGTGATACAGAAATATTTACGTTGGCAAGGCAACAGCTTTTCTGTCTTGATCTGTGTGTCCTGCAGGGGAAAACCTTATGTCTTGGTATGGAAGATACAAGGTTTAACATTTCTCTAGTTTTAATTATTAAAGCTGTTAAAATTGGATGTTCATTGCTCTTCACAGCTTTCAGGGGATTATGGTCAGGACATGAAGATGATTATTTTTATATTTTATTTTTTTTCTTTCTAACCTGACTTGAGTTGAAAATGACCCTTTTTGCCACATCCTTGGCTGCACATTGATGGTTGCTTTCCTCAGACTGTTTTTCCTCATACTTCAGTACGACAGATACTGTCATTGACATCCTTTTCATTGTGTATATTCTCTTGTCCCCATGTCTGTAGCTGTCCTAGATCTCCTTTAAAGTACTTTGGTATAATTCCTGTCTTAAAAGTTTATTACTTAGTTTATCTCTAGTCCTTAATAGAGAATCTTATTGTCCCATGGCAGAAAATAAACACAGAAGTGATGTGTTCCAACCGAACCATGATTGTATGCAGTGACTCCCATCTCCGTTCTTTGAAGGTGAGGGTGTTGGGTTTCTCAAAATGGATAAATGACAATGCTCATGCAGGAGACAAATCTGTCTGTCTTTAATTTTCCTTTGGAAGGACAGCAGGTTATTCTAAATTGCCCGTTTCTGGAGTTGGCTTCAGACTGTCATGATTCCAGGTGCTGGACACAGCATGAAGTTTTTCGCTGCTGAAGTTATTTTACTTTAGCTTTTGCGTAAGAGTCAATTTAAAGCTCAGTTAAGCAACCACACTTCAAACAGGTAGGGTTTAGTTTACTGCACAGCTGTACATGGAAATAAAAACTTCTCTAGCCACTTGCATCAAGTCTTGAGTATCACAAGCCTGCCCAATATAATGCTGTAAATCTGAGGAACTTCATCACCAACAGGATAAAAAACCCCCATGTTCTCCTGAGGACAGAAATTAGCCTCCCTTAGTGCAGTTTCACATAAAATAACCTTTGTTCTTGTGTTCATTTTAAATCTCTTAGAAAAGATCTTAGTGTAATTTATGTCTTAAGAAATTCTGAAGTATTTTTAAGTCAGCTGAATAGTCAGTGCTTATTGCAGAGTATGGTGTTTGAGATGATAGCGTTGCTGGGAATGAAGAGCAAACCTAATAGAGATGAACTTCAGGTTCTCGATTAAGTGAGGATGGGGCCCTGGGGGAGGGGACATGAAGTTCTCTGAAGAATTTCTTGATTCTCAGTTCAGATACCTGCAAAGTTTCCTGGGTGACTCAAGGTGAAATTGTTATGGAGTTATTTGATAGGCAATGAAAAGAGTAGGTTGAGATCAGATAAGTGAGGTCTACACAGTCAAGGCACCGTAAGATTTGTAAGCAGGCTTGGTTATTGCTGCATGTGTGTACTGTAGGCATGGAAATGCTGTGAGTATGTTTAGCTGCATTGAAAACTTGGTTGTGCGGATCCTTCCCTTTCCTTGCCCTTTCTTATCTGCAGTCTTGTGAACATAATGGGTGGGGAGCGAAGAGCAAAATCACGCAGTTGGTTTGCTTTAGGTTCAGACTCCAGTGTTCCTGAGGTTATTATATTACCACCTGCTTTACCTCTTCAGTCAGGCACCGAGGGTTTGTGGAAGCTGCGCAGCAGCAGGGGCTTGCCTGTGTGCCTGCTGATTTCTGTGTGCGAGTGAATTACCTGCTTATGCAGTTGACCTCCAGCCCTTTGAACTGACTATTTTTAACCTGAAGAAGAGGAGACGTAACACTAAGTAGAGGCTGATCAGAGGGCACTGCAGTCATCTTAACAGTTGTTGCTACACAAACTGCCATCTTCCTCCAGTAAACAGAACTGATAAAATGGAAGAACTTTTTCTGAAAAGTGTTTTGAGAGAGTCTCAAATTAAAAACAAATAAATTTAGTGTCATGAAATCTAAATGTTTTTCAGTTCAGTCGTGCCTGTAAGATGAGAGCACAGTGCTTGCCATTTTACAGTGGTGTTACAAAACTGTATAGTTTCTAGTTTGACAAGTGTTGTTCAGTTTTAACTCTAGCTTAGATACCAGAGGTCTTGGACAGACATGCTGTTTTCTGTCATCAGGTGGTTGTCCTTGTCCTTAGTTGTATTTATTCCTACTGTGATGGCCAAATTACTCTTCAGTGATTAAGCTAAAATAAAAATGAGGTTTGTTTTACTTTGTTAGTTCTCTTGGTGTATGTAGAACAATTTACAGCCCAAAATGCCCTACCCTGTCCTGCAGCTTTCTCACAGGAAGAAAGGATTAAAGTACAGGTCTGGTTGCCTTACTCAGCTGCAGGTATGCCTTTCAGAAAGGGTCAGCTATCAAGTAGATGCTTCTTGATGTGCATGGATGCTACACTAGATGCTTCTTGCACTTGAAGCATTCCCTCCTGAGTGGATGAGCAGGATACCAGTACCATTCTTGATGTTTTTTTCTGGAATCTTACACCTAAGTCTCAGCCAGAGTAGCAGCAGTATTTTTATTATATGCAGTAGATGTTTTGCTTAAGGAAGAGAAACTCTCTGGGAAGCTTTTGTCCTGATAGATTTGAAACTTGTCCTGATTTGGGTGCAGTGAAATAACAGTGCTTGGTTTGGGGGGGGACCTTTTTATCCTTTCTGAATGAAATCTGATGGTCTGTAAGGAATGAGAAACTGTTGATGTTTATCTGGAGACTGGAAAGTCTGTTAGTTCTGTTTGTTAGCCCTTTTCTTCCACTTAAGTGCTGCAGAAAATAGTTTGCAGCCCAATTCTTTAGCTTGGCTTTTCAGCTGTGTCAGTGGCAGGAAGATGATACTGCTGATGAGCCAGGTGCAACCTTCTTTCTTCCAACATCTGTCTCTGCTTAACACCACCACTGAAACATCTGCAGATCGAATATATCTGTTAACCACTGTCCGGAGGGCTCCATGTGGTACTTCTAGGAACATTTGGGAAGTAGGACATTTCTGAATTTAGTTTCGTAGGGGAAACAAAAACCTCTCTTTGAAGAAAGACCACCAGAATGTAGTGGGATTAAGTTGCTGTGTTGATTACAGTTTTACTCTAGGTACCTTTTAAGTAAATACTATGTTAACTCTCACCTATGCCTGTATGCTTTTTTTCCCCATCAAAATGGAGGTTCCATTGTGCTTGTGGGTCCTGGACTTGTAATCCTATGTATAAGTATTTCATGTAAGCACTCTGTATCATTCGAACTTAACTGTAATCCCTGCAGGTCCCTAATGTGTATGTGGGCACGTTGTGGGCTTTGCCCTAGGAATCCTTTCATTCAGATGACTTAGAAAAGAAATAAGCATGTTGAAGAGAGGTTTTCTTAGAGTCACTCCTGGAAGTTGTTTTGGCAGAAGTGTATACAATGTGCATCCAGGTTTTCTGCAGTCACCTCCTATCCCCTCTTTCCTTTAAGAGGAGGTGTTGGGACGAAGCACCTCTTTATACTTGCGGAGTATGTTCATGTCACAGCTTGCCTTAACCTCTACCCTTGCAAGTATGTAAGGAATTAACTGATAACAAATCCCTTTCCATCCCCAAATAAAGAAGAAATTGAGTATGATCCAAGGGTTCGTGCTAGTTTATATTTTTAGGGCCCCAGGTTGAGACATCAACTGTAGTCATAATGGTGTGGGTATATAGCATGGACAGGGCATGAAGGAGACACAATACCTGTTTTGTGTGAAAGCACTGCCAATGAAAACTGCTAGATGTTGGGTGGTTGATAGTGTTTTCAGTAGTGGGGGATGGAGCTGGCTTACAAAAATGTGTGTAATCCTGTTTCCAGGAGCAGAAGCTTCTAATGCAATTTTCCTTCAGTTCCAGTTTTGTTCAAAGTCAATCTCCTGTCCCAAAAAACTCTGTTGCTTGCGTAGTTGTGCTGCAAGTGTGTAGCTAGTGGCTTCTGAAGCTCTGTGTGTGTTAGACTCCCTGACTCTGTAGGGGCTTTTCCAGCCCTGTCTGCTCTCATGTCTGCATGCCATCTCCTTTGTCAGTCCATTCACACAGCTGCCACTGATGCAGCTGGGTTGAAAACCAGAGGGATTTAACCATTCCTTCACTCAGTCTAGAGAAGACCAAGCTCTGTTGCCCATGGAGACTTAAGTGAGATGTGCAAAATTAGTCCCTGCATGAAATCCCAGTGCCACTGCTGTGTAGTGTGTGCACTCTGTTAGAGCAGGGTTCCATGGTTCAGACCCCAAGGAAGGAGTTTAGTATGTCTTCTGTGGACCTGATCCAAGTTCCTTTCTTGCAGAATCCTAGGAATGTGTCACTGCTATCATCACAAACACTTCTGGCCTGTTCTGTTTACATGTGGTTGTCCCTTGTCTTCCAGGGTTGTACCAGTGTGACAGCTCGTGCAATGCCATCGCTGCTCAGGGGAGAACGCTGGAAGCTTTTGTTGTGATTTCTGTTCAGTTTTTACTGCACAGTTTTACATCACAGCAGACCTACAACATGATTGCATATTTATGTGTTGCCCTGTTAAGGTTAATAATATGGGAATTCTGTATTTTCTGTCAGTCACCTCTAATAACTAGGTGACTAACAAGCCATGAGTGTTCAAGGAGCTTCAAGTAACTTCCACAAAGAGCTTCTTAGGTATACCAAGGCTACCTTTGTGCTCAGACCACTAGAATTCAGGGCTTTGGGCAGCCTGAACTAGTTGAGGATGTCCCTGCTTACTAACAAGAGGGTTGGACAAGATGACCTTCAGAGGTCCCTTTAAACCCAAACCATTCTATGATCTGTTAACTCTTGTAAGCTTTTCTGCCAGTTGCAGAGGAAAACTGTTGGGTGGTGGTTGTGGTTTGTTGTGTTTTTGTTTTGTTTTGTGGTGGTGGCGTTTTTTGTTTGGGTTTTGTTTTGTTTTTAATTCCATTTTTCCATGGCTTAGCAATTTTGGGGGGTTTGTAAGTTATATACAGTGTATTTGATATACTATATTTTCTGTAATGTATATATATATACATTAAAAATATAAAAAGTCTAGTTGCTGTGTCTTAATCTCAGCCACATTCCTATGCACATTTAGTAATCTGATGGTTGGGTCTAGGTTCTCTGACTGGATTTTGGAGTTAGTGCTCTCTGTTTCTCTCCATTCCTGTGAGCTTTCATTCTGGACTTGGGAAACAGCAAATATTTGCATTACAAAAGCACTCGTTTTTAATTCCAAATCATGAAGTCACTTAAAGGCTATTTAACTACCTTAATTTCTTCTTCGGATTTGCTTAGTAGAATATGTACCCAAGAGACCATACTTAGGAAAATAGGATCAAACCTCCAATAAAAGTAGCTGCATATTGACCTGTGTTGAAATAAGCACTCTCTTAGCACCTGTTTTTTTCATGTTGGTGTTGTGGTGGGTTGGATTGTTTTTTTGTTGTTGTTTGTTTTCCCAGCAGATTACTTGGTTTTAAAACCTTGAACCTCAAGGTGGTTGCAAGACTTTGTTGTTGTTGTGGGGCTTAAGGTTTATTTTGGTGCTTCTTTCAGAAATGTTGGTGATGTCCTTCAGGAGTGTCTGTGGGACTAATATGTGAAGTGCGGACAATTTGTGTAGATGCAATTTGAATTACAACATAGCCTTTGAAGTCTTTTAAGTTTCTGGTTGCTTGAGTCTTGGGAATTTTTGAGCTACAAACTAAGACTGTTTAGTTCTGTGTAATGTGAGAGATGATTTAAGTATAGGATATGCTTTGAGAATTGTAGCAGTTGTATTGTGCTGTACTGTAGTTTCTGAACCAGCCCAGCTGAGATACACTCAGTGACATTTTGGGCATCTGACTGGAGTTGTACAGGTATATTCGTCATGTTCTAGTCCTGCTATCAGGACAGCCTACATGAAAAATGAAACACAAAGTTCAGTTTCCAGTAGGTTGTTCTGTTTATAACTTTTCTCCCTGGGCATGTTGTAAATAATTTCTGGAAATAATTTGGAAATTACTGAAAAGAACTTCGTCAGCCTTGAAATTTCTGTAAGGAGAAAGCATGGTGTGGCTGAAAGAGTCTTGAAAGAAGGGCATCATATTTCTCTTTATTGTTCATACTATGTTTAGGAGGAGGTGGGGGATTTTCATGGTTTGGAGTAGCTGGGCTCAGGTTTAGGTACTGCTCTTTTGGTAAAGAGCCTCCTTCAACATAGCTTGAGGGGCTCAATCTCACTATGACTTTTGGCACAGGTAGTAAGTTTTGCACCGCAGTGTTGTGGCATGTTTAATATGAATGTTTGTCCATAATGCCAGTGGAAGTCTTGTTCATATTCTGTAAATATCACTGACTTTGAGGGTCTGGTTAGAATAGAATAGAATAGAATAGAATAGAATAGAATAGAATAGAATAGAATAGAATAGAATAGAATAGAATAGAATAGAATAGAATAGAATAACCAAGGTTGGAAGAGACCTTGAAGATCGAGTCCAACCTGTAACCACAACCTCACAACTAGACCATGGCACCAAGTGCCACATCCAGTCCCCTCTTGAGCGCCTCCAGGGACGGAGACTCAACCACCTCCCCGGGCAGCCCATTCCAATGACGAATCACTCTCTCGGTGAAGAACTTTCTCCTCACCTCCAGCCTAAACTTCCCCTGGTGCAGCTTGAGACTGGTTGTTAAATTCTTTCATGGAAACTTCAAAGTATTTACTGTGTGTTCATATTGTGTGATAAGCTAAGATGCTAGCTTTCAAATGCAGTTTCTGCATCACATTTTTGGAAACTTACATCACTTATTTTTCTTAAGCATAAAATCTTGTAATTCCTAATATTATTAATCTTTGACATTTTATTCCCCACATTTGAATTGAGTAATGTCTACTTCCCTTTTTAGAAATGTGATTTTTAACAATGTCTGTAGGAATTCAGTGCTTATTTTTTGTTGCTGCTGTTAAGTGGTCAAGAAGGATTGTAGTCACTTTTCTATTTAATGTGGAAAATAAAGTGAATGATTGCAGATAGTGTTTAGCTGTCTGAATTCACCATAAGCTTGCCTTTCCTCCAGATGAGAATGACTCTTCCTTTTGTTGTATTAATTGCTCTTGGGCTGTAGCTGTCCAGATCCTCTGTCATTCTGGAGCTAAATTTATCTTGTCGCACCCTTTGGGCTGCATGGGAAGGTAACTGTCTGGTAACTGTTCTTTTCACATTTTGTTGGATTTTTCCCTCTCAGTATGTTGTGATAACTTTCCCTCATATTTCTTAGCTTCATGGGTGGAGATATTTCTACTATGTTTTAGACTTTGAGGAGACAGAGGAATTAATTTTGAAGGTGGTGTCTGTTCTATGTGACAAGTGCATGAGTAGCGATGGCACTTTTCCTTCTGCCCTTGGCAACAGCTTTTACATCATCTGCAAGCTGCTGCGTAGGTCCTTTTAACAAGATCAGAAAAATCAGAACCTCAGCTCCCCTTCTTCAGTGCAGCAGGTTTTGGGCTAAGGCAGTAGATGATGAAATCTGAAAGATAACAGAGCAGCTTTGTATTTACAAGTTTATCAACTACTGCCATGCTCTGATAAGCCTTCTAGTAAACTGTTGCATGAAAGCAGCCTTTGCTTGTGGGAATTAGCACAGCAGATGATGAGAACTTGGGCAGGATGGAGTGACAGGCTTTGTGAAACAGGTTACCTACATAGATGGTGAAGTTTGGGAGTAACTTGAGTAGTAGGTCAAAATCTTACAATGAGGCAAGTAATAGATACTCTAAGGTGCAAGGGTGCAGTACTTGCTGAGGAACCAGAGATTTTCAGTTCTTGAGGTGTTAGGTACCATCTTGAGTAGATGTTTAATTCAGAGGCACAATCTGCAGCCTAAAATCCCTAGTGGGTTTATTATTTGTTGCAGTTATCTCAGATTTTTGTTTCATAGGGAAGTGCCTGGACAGAGACTTCATTCAGTTTTTCTCTGAAACTCCTCTGACTGCCTGATGTGGTTTTTTAATAGAGAAAAGATGAAACTATTTGACTTACTGAGTCAATCAATTCTGTAGCCATAGGTGCTACTGGCTGGCATAAATGTGTATGGTGAGATGAATATAAAATCACATTGTAAGACATCCCTTCCATGATACCTTCCCATTTATCAGCTGGATTTGGTTCACCTTGGTTTATTGTGTGCAGGCAGTGCATGAGGTTCCCCAGAGTACTCTCATGTGAAAGACAGCCTCTGTGCTGAGGGTGGTTTTTTCTTTTCCTTTTTTCAGTGATGCTGATTGCCACTGCAGTGCTGGCTGTGCATTGTTTGTTTAACTCTTTGCTATGTAATTTAGTTCTTTCTCATTGCGCATTACACTGTGCAAAGCCAAAACCAGCCCTCAGCCAGGTAATCAAGTGATTTCAGCCCCCTCCTCTTTCCTCCATCCCCCTCCAAGATTATCTTTGGCATAATTTCCAGTGGTCAAAATCCCTTGAGACTGTTTAGATGAAAAACATGTCTGATTGCTTAGCTGTTTAGAAACTGGTAGGCAAACAATGACTGCTAAGTACGTATTGTGTATGGGCTAAAACAGGGCATGTCGAACACATGTCAGCTGTAATGATGAGCAGAGATCATTAAAATTATCTTAGAAGAAGCATCTGGCCAGCATGGAGGCAGCTTTTGTGGGGCCTGAAGGCATCCACTGCAGGCTGTATTTGAGGCAGCAGTGATGTGAGGGCTTGATGGAGGAGGGCAGTGTGACCCAAGTGGAAGGTAAAGTTTCAGGTTTGTAATGCCAGTTAGTTTACAGAGAGCGTTTAGTGTTGTAATGCAGCCTAGCAAGGTGATCCGGCATAAGACGGTGACATGTCTTTTCACCTTCTTGTTAGCATCATATGGATTCTACAGCCTCTACCCAGAGGAAGGGGCAGCACGGTTTGATATTTATCTTCCATTGAGTTTCCTGATAACCTGCAGCTTCAGTAAATAGACCAGTCCCAAATGATGTGTTGTAAATGATATACACTTGTACTGGAGGCTGGCACTGAGGCAGGTAAGGTGAGCAAATTGTTTGGAGATATTCGTCTTACAGTCTGAGTAAGAGGAATATGAAATAGACAATATGGATTATGGGAAAACCATATTATTTTGCTGGTTTTACTGTGCATTTTACTAACTCTGTTTTAACATAAACAAGTACAGGCTTCTAGAACTGTTCCTTCTGTTTTTATAGTGGGTGTTCTGTTATATACAGGAACAAGAGGACACAGTCTCAAGCTGCACCAAGGGAAGTTTAGGCTTGAGGTGAGGAGGAAGTTTTTTACTGAGAGAGTCATTTGTCATTGGAATGGGCTGCCCAGTGAGGTGGTGGAGTCACTGTCCCTGGAGGGGTTCAAGAGGGGACTGGATGTGGCGCTTGGTGCCATGGTCTAGTCATGAGGTCTGTGGTGACAGGTTGGACTCGATCTTTGAGGTCTCTTCTAACCTTGGCAATACTGTGATATCCATACATATTTTGTCAAATGCTTAATGCTAACTGTGGTCTCCCTTTCTCCATAAGTTGGCAGTAGTTTGCATAACATGGTGGAACCACCACCTTTTCAAGGCTGATGAATATTTCTGTGAGTCAGCAGAGGCATGAGTAATGGGTGGTTCTCAGCTCATAAGGAAATACTTTTGCAAGTGATAAAGGTGAAGTGTTAATTTGAGACAGCTGACATATACTGCATTACCTCTGCCTTGAATTAAATGGTCTAGAAACTTGTCTTTCAGATGTTGTGAATCACCCAAACTACCTATTACAAAATGAGTTGGGTTTTCTTGGCTGGCTTGTACTGTTTTTTTTTTTTAGGATATGAAATATTTTATTTATCCATAAGCATGAGAGAACATAACAGATGTGTGGAATGGAGAGATTTTACTACTGGGAATATCCCATTATTAGAGTTATAAATGGAGACAAAGATCTGCCATTGTTCTCCTGCATATAAGGATTATAAGAACATCTGTTTAATTTGAAGATTTCTGTATCAAATCAGCTTTGGATTTCCCTAAAAAAAATATACCAAGCAGGGGACACATTGCTCTGTGAGGTGTTTTCTATGAGGTACAATTCAATGTTATTTTACTTGGGCTTAGGTGACTTGATCTCTTGAGGAGAAATGAATCTAGAATGTGGTGGAACAACCTTATAAGCATCATTTAGGGCTAAATTAAAAGTGTAAACTTTCTGCCTTCCTGGAGGAGCTGATCTCTTAAGACTGCAGTGGCAGCATATGACACAGATTGCTGCTTCAGTGCACTGGGCAAAGTTCTCATTGCTCTCGTTCTCAAGAGTAATTTGTGCACAAGACTTCGAATTTGACTGTTTGCATTTCCTCTTCCTCTTGAAATACTGGAGGCTTTAAAAACACAGGTGTTTTTCCCCAGCCTGCATTCAATGTATTGCAGTCAGGTGGGAGTTGTGCATTTAGTCCTACAGCAGACAAGTGCTTTATAAAGCAGCTTGGCCTGGCTTTCTTGTAGTACAGCTACTTGTTGGTTGCAATGCCATCAGGCCTTTTGTGGTGTACTGGGTTGCAGGTAATAGTGGCACAATTTGGTCTTTCCAAGGAGGTGAAATTTTCTTATGCCATACCTTTGGGAACAGAATTTCCTGGAGCAAAGTGAAGACATGGAAATACTTTCCTTTGGTTTCAAAGCCCTTTCCTTTCCCCCATGCCTTTCACTGCAGAATTCAAGCTGTTGTTATCTTCTGCCAAGAAAGGTAAATCAGATGATCGTTGAGGTCCCTTCCAACCTGGTGCTCTATAATCCTGTGATAAATAGTACTATTTGGCAGTGTAACCTCTACAAAACTCCCCTTTTCTATGAATTAAGTGGAAAGATCAGCAGAGGCAATTAAAAATGTCTAATATCAATACTGTGTCAGATTTCCTAAAGCCTGTGAGTTGAATTCTGCTGGAATATTCAAGTATGAATGGTAAGAGAAACTTGCTCTTGCTCTACGCTGTGTGATAAGAGCTGTGTTCTGCATAGACCACAGTGGAAGAGAGCTGAAGTTTGTGTAACCTTTATTTCAAGTGGCAAATACTGTAGGTTGTGCTCGTTGTCAGAACTCTAAACCTCCAGCTAAAAAATCATTAGGTAGAAAACTTGCTTAGGTTATCAGTAACATCCAGTTACACTCGCTAAGTTTCTTGTCCCATAGGGTGGTCATGCCTAGCACAGCAAGGCAACGTGGCTGAAAACAACTGCAAGCAACTTAGTGGCTGTTGTACAGGGAGTGGAAACCTTGATGCCAGCGAAGAAGTTCTTGAGTTGCTGAGATTTAGTTTATGCAAATGCTCTGTGGCATTTCAAATAAAGTTGTCTGAAGAACCCACTTCCTAGACAGAGCTTTTGATGATGCTGCATGGGTAGCCAGGCTCTGACTTGCTCGCACAGCCTCAGTACAAATGTTGGAAGGATGAAGTGCTAAAAATACGATCTTAACCCTGCAGCAGTGGTTTGTGTCCGCCTTCCTGAGGGAACAAATCTCTTTAATTAGTAAGGCAGAGAAGTTTATTTCGGGGCTTGCTTTGTTTTCAATTTGGGATGTGAACTTGTATGCACTGTAGCTTAAAAAAATTTAAGATCCTGTAGCTGTAAGGGGGCCTGCTCCAGCTGTTGACAGCAGCTGTGGCATGCACTGTGCTTGTCCTGGTGCCTGCCTTTGCCTGGGAAAAAATAAAAGCCATTTAAATGGGGAGGAGGAGTCAAAAATTGGTTTTATCTGCACCAGTAGCTGGCTTGATGTGCTAACCACATGTTGTCTCTGTATATTTGATCCTAAAGACAGCTCACGTTCTCCTTTCGCTGTGGAAGTGTAGCTTTTGGTAGCGCCATGGCAGGTTGAACCAAAATTGCCCAAACTTGTTTTAAAAAACCCTTACACATGCCAAACCCAGGCTCATCACTGCTGTCTTTAAGAACAGGATTGTCAAAATATTTGAGGTCTGGCTGGCTGCTGTGTTGTCCTTTGGTTTGCTTTCTCTTCGTACCATGCTGCAGTCTGACAGAGGTTGATGTGGAGAGGCTGGACAGTTTTTCCAGCACAGTTGTGTTTTCTGGAATCAGAGGGGAGGTTCTCAAGTGAAAAGAAAGGCAAAACTGCCATTTTTGTACCCTTGTGCTGTGTCTGGTTGGAGTGGCATCACTGCAGCTGTCACCAGCAGAACATCTTTACAGAGAGGTTAGAGCTAGACTCTCTGATTTCCCAGATACTGTAAGGTTGCATTTATTGTAGCGTGTTCCGATCTTGCTTTTTGGATAGTTTTGTAGAGATATATAGACTGTAGCTGTTTGCTTTCTGGTTTTCCATTGTACTGCTTCCAAATGGCTGCATTTTATTATGAGTTTAAGGCTGCACTTGATTGTGTTAACTATTTTTTAAAATTTTTTTTAAGACCATGTGTTAGTGTTGTTGCTAGAGTAGAGGCTGACATTCTTCTTGCTAGCTTTGAAGTACATTTTAGGTCTCTGTTTTTGACTTTCAGGTTTTTTTTCCAAATGTGAAAAAAATTCTCATAATGAGTTTCAGTTGCTAATGTGGTTGAGTTTACCTTAGGAAGTGGTACAAAGGTGAAAAAGAATCAAAGCTATGATGGGATAACGGGCCTCCAGCTTTCTTTTCTCAGCTCATGAAAAAACAATGGGAGGCTATGGCACTAATAGGGAGCAGAATATGAACAGAGATTGACTTCCAAGTGTTTGGATGCAGGGGTTTAGCAAGGAGTCAGTTTACAACGCAGCTTGCTAGAGTATGTCATAGGTCAAGCCAGAACAGCATGAAGTTGCAGCAAGGGGCCTTTTCCAAAATGGGTTATTTTAACCAATTCCCCTTTTAGTAGGGCTTGCTTACATGTTGTGAAATGATGGGTGGGACAAGTGTTAGAGTGGGTTTGTAAAGAAGGAGGTGCAGGTCTCTCAGGTGTATGTAATTTTATTTTTTGGTGTCTGAACTCTGCACATGCTTCTTTAAAGATATCATTTCTAGTGCAATCATTTGAGTTTGAAGTGCGTGCCTGGGGTGATGGGAAACTGATGAAACTCTGGAAACATACTTGAATTTCTTGGCTTCACCCAGGAAATGCAAATGGGAATGCAGCCAGAGGGCAAAATTCTTGCAAAGACCAAGAATAGTTTTATTCCTGGTGAATGCTTCTCAAAACTATAATATTACCAGTTTTAGCAAAGCTCAAAATTCACCTTTATAAACCTCAAATGAAGAAGTATTAGTAAATTGATATTTGTGTGTAGCCTGGACTCTTTTGCTTCCAACAAAATGTTGTGGTAACCTCAGAGAAATATCTGGTTCTGCTCTGATTTAGGTCTTGATGTTTGGAGGTATTGCATTAATTCTTCACATGCCATGGGAAGCTGGGTTGTGAGCTTTGCTTGTGTAATGGTGGTGATCAAGGTAGTAATGATGAGAGTCATTCTCACCCTCTCTCTTCAGAGACTTGATCTGACATGTCAGACCTTTCAAAGTTTGCACAAACTGTTAAGGTGTGGAAAAGGTGGAATTTAAGGAGAGCTTGCATGTGGCTTGTAGCATCCTTTTTGCCCAATGCTCTTGCTGCTGCTCCAGTGTGGTGAGCAAGTCAAGGGTGAGGTGGGACAGGCTGCCTGGGAGGACAAGGTGAAGGAGTGGTAGAGCAGATGATTGCAGAGCTTGGAGTCATGATGACTGATTTGCTTGCCTCCAGTTCCCTACAAACTTGCAGTTTTATCTGTGAGTGAAAGTTGAAAGAGGCTTTGTGGTATAGTTAGTCACTGAGTCTAAAGTTCAGGTGACAAATATTTTGAGTGTCCAAAATAAATAATTCCCAGTTGTGTAGGTCTGCTGTTTTCTAAAGTGCCTTGTAATAGCAGGTGCTTTTAAAATAGGAAGCTGGGAAAGGAAGCTGCTTTCCTAATGGAGCATTTAGCCACATACTAGCTTTATTAGCTGTTATTGTAAGCAGTTTTAAGGCAACAAATAATGGTTGAGTCCTTCCCTCTATGCTTTCTCTCTGCTTCAAGATCCTGTCTCCTTCTCTGCTGCGCAGTGTGTTAAGACAAGGGGTTTTGGTGATGCTTTGGTAGTTCTGTGATGGCTCAGTGTTTTGGTACTTTAACAGTGCCTTGGACAAAATGCTAATGAAATCAAATTAGTGAGTATTGTGCTTATTACAGGAAAATAAAAACTGACTGGGCATCTGAAAGAGCACCTGATGTGAGTATCTCAGTGCTAATGGGTACAGCTGAAGCTGAGTCTGGGTGTTCCCATGCAGTCTCATAGGAGACAGAGAGGATAGAAGAGCATCCAGGGTGAATGGCTGTGCCTGAGCTGTCTTTAGGGATGCCTCTTCTTGCCTCAAGAAAATAGGGTGATTATATCTTCCAGCCTGGCACAAACTAGGTGTTTCCAATACCTGCCCCCACCCCAATTTCCTGTGCTAGGTGCTCCATCTTGGCTATTAGGAAATCAGTCTTTCTATCTCAGAGGATCTCTTTGCATTTGAAGTAAAAAGGGGCCCCTTTACACTGTTGCCTTGTTGCTGTAACTAAGGCTTTCACATTGGTTCCAGCTCAGCATTAATTCCCTTTGAGAGCATGCCTTGGATTGCATTAACATTTTTCTTGATGTTTGACAAAAGCCTTGTTTAAACAAGTTAGATGTGCATCAGGCTAATAAATATAAAACCCATCAGATTATTCCTGCTGGGTTGTTCTCTGGAGAACAGTGTCTCATTTGTGTACTTTCCACTAATCATCTCCAAATCGTGTATGGGTGATATCAAGTTAGGGAAAGTGGACTTCATATTACATATGGTATAGTCAGGGAAAAAAAGTCTCTGTTTTGACAACCAGCATAGCAATCTGGGAGACATGACTCGAGTTCTAAAAAATGTTTTCAGAAATGTGTTGCATAAACAAGTCATAATTTCCCTTGTGGAGAGGGGAAATGTTTTTCTAGATGTACTTCTGCATAAACATACTGGACCCATTTTCCGTAGCCACAATTTAAAGAGCTGAAAAAGTCAATCTGAATGATTGTATGATGCCAGAGCACAGATTTTGGTTGACAGGCAAGGAGGCTGGGCCATGAGTTTATTTGAAAGCAACTGAACTTTGATACTGCATATTTTTGTATTTGGGTGCTGTGACTATACCAGGTGGTATTGGGCAGCAGAAGAATAAAGCATCCCCAGTTGCACCATTGCTCATTTTACAGTCTTCTCTAGCACTGTCTGCTTTTGGGTTACTTGAGGGAAGTGCATTTAGGCATGTAAGAGTGTTGGTTTGAGAGCTGAGTTACTGGATCACACCCATTTAACCATGTTGACTTCATCGTGGCTGCATGGGTGTGATGAGGGGTAGAGTTTGTCTACATTATTTGTGTTTACAGCCCACAGCCACCAAGCTAAGAAACTGAGAATAAACCCTATAGATGGATGAGTAAATGACTTATTGGGGAAGGGTGGACTTGGCTTTTATGGGGGAAATCATGCCTTGCATTTACTGGAATTCTTCAGGGGACAGCAAGGGAAATGTGCTTCTTTTGATGATTAATATAGCTGCTCTCACTAGAGACTTGAGCTGAGCTGACATCAGTTAAGAGGGAGGGTCCTCTTGTGTATGTGAGGTCTTAAAAAGTAGAAAATTGTGTAAAGGGTACATAGCCGACTTCTGCCTTTGAAGAACCCAGCAGCAAACCTTGGAGGAATCTGTGCTGCAGTCTCCTTTGCCTAAAATATCAATAAAAGCCTTGGGAACGGGGATGAAAGAGGGTGACAATTTATGGTGTTTTTGAGGGAGAGTGAAAGACAGGAACTGGTTGTGCAGAGCTACAGGAAAATCTTGTGATGGTTGGTGGTGGACATCTAGCAGATTAAACTTACTGTGCGAGTGCAAAGAAATGTGTGGGGAGAGGGCGGTCCTAACTCCTGTACCACAGCTCTGAAAGGGCTGTAACTCAGGGTGAAGATCTTGGCAATTTGTGAGAGCTTTGTAGAACTTGCCAATGAAGTGCTCTGCAGGGCTTGAAGCAAAGAGTGTTAGGGACAGAAAACAAAGCAAGTTGTCATGCCTCCATTAAAAGGGCATAGCATGCCCATGTCATGAGGCTTTGTGGGAGTGTTTGTGGTCTGTGAATCTGGGTAGAAGTATAGGAGAAGGAAGAGGTGTGTAAGAAAGGTAGCAAGTTTGGTCCAGGCAAGAGCCAACCCAGCTAAACAGAGTGGTGCAGCCTGGGAGAGTGAAGGCAAGAAGGATCATCATGGGAGAGGAGGGACAGTGGAATCACTCTTGATTATCCCATCTTGCACAAGAATTAAGAAGCCTTGTGTAAAACTAGTAGGAGACAGATTAAAACCCAACCCAATGAATTTTCCTTTTGTTATAATCCAAAAGATTATTGGGTGGTGAGTCCCTGTAGGATCTTGGGAGTGTCAGTCCTTGGCTGATGGGTGAAACACATGGAGTGCTGTGTTTATATGAAGAGGCTACTTGTCTGAGCTGCGTATGAAGGTAACGTGGAGGAGAGCAGGGGCAAGGTGTGTGTGATGCTACCCTGTCCATTCTTGTGTGGTTAGCACCTGTGCCAGGGCAGGACGACAGATGAATTATTAATCTGGGTTTTGGTGTTTGCCACTTCTATGAGATTGTGGTTTTAAGACTGTTTTATAGTGTTGGTATATAGTGATAGTACCTTCATCTCCTTCCTGTGCCTCTTCCCCCCCCCCAGCCCCAGCCCCCACCCCCTGAGTCACTGTGGTTTTGCTGTTTTCTACTTCACATTCTGCTGCTTAGGTTTTGATGATGCTCAAATGTTGCCTCACTATAAACTTTTCTGTGGAAATCCTTTCTCTAGTCTGACTTGTGACTGCATTCTTGCTTTCTTTGAGCATTGTTGCTGTTTCACCTTGAAAATAACTATTTTCTCCTCTACCAAGTACTCACCAAGTTTCTCCTGTCTATTTTTCAGTTTTGTTGTTGAGTTGCAGCCATTCCTGTCTGAAAAGGTAGAAGTGTTTTCAGCCTGTCAAGCAATGGCTCTCAGTAATTTTTTTCCCCTGTCTCTATTGTGACTTTTTTCTGTCTTGCCAAATACAATCTTCTTTAGAATGTTCTTCTCAGTTCCCCCACTTCTTATTTTTTTAATTTATACTTCTACATTGATTCATCTTTTGCCAACTGTATTAGCAGTCCTCCTTCATCTTTGATGCACTGTCAGAAGGCTTCTCATTAATATTCCAGTCTGAATTAGAAAGGCGAATTCATTGTTTGTGTCTGTAGTCAGGGAAGGCAGCACCTGCTTTGATTCTTGAAGTGTCTGGTTTGGGGTACTTTGGACATTGTGTTTTCACCACTGGTATTCGGCAGTTTGTAAGAAGCACATCACTCCCTTGATATGTTCAACATGCCTTGTTAAAGCTCAAAATCTTATCACCAGCTTTTCACTTAAATTTGAGGTAATCTTGCCTGTGCTGGCACTACCCTCCCCATGAGACAGGAGATGTTATAAAACAGACCTCACCTTTGACACTGACCTGTTTTCCAATGAAACCCAACAAAAGACGACATTTACCAAACATTCCATCTTCACTGGCTTTTTCTTCCTGGAGTGCAATGCTGTGTATTGCCTGAATTTGCTGTTATTTCATTTCAGGGTCAGATGTAGCTGGAGGTTTCAGGAGAGCCCAGAACCCTGGTAGATGAGCAGTGCTGCTTGCCAGTGCTTCCTGTGTTGCAAGAATTGGAAGCAATGCAGTGGATTTTAGCCTTGTGTATTTGGGCTTGCTCTAGCTGACGCAGCTGTAGAAGCAATTTAAGGCAAAGATGTGCTTTATTCCCCTCCTCCACTCAGTGTGAGAGCAGTGTTGTCTCTGGGTTTGCCCAGCGCACATGCTTGGGAAAAGTAGAGACTGTCTTCAGCATGGGTGGGAGAGGAAGGAGGGTGGAGGTGGGAAGGATGGGGTGGCACAAGGGGAGGGGAGAGATGGATGGAGTAGTAGAGGGTGGGGGCATGGATGTGGTGGCACACCCAGCTTGGTGGAGTTTGGCTAGTTTGTATGAATCCACTTTGGGAAAGATGGTTTGTCATTTAAAAAATAATGATGATAATTGTAAAGGACTAATAAGACTTTAAAAGTTTCTAAGATGTCCTTAGTTTCAAAACAATTGTTTACTTCCCCTGTTTTACTGGCGCAGGGAGGAGCTTTACTCATGATGCTTTCATTGTCCCTTTGCCTGCTTTTTATATTCCTTTCAACATCTTCTTGTGGTCGTCATCATCACCACCACCCTGTTATAAAAGGCATCATCTAGTGAAGCATTTCTCCAAGGAGAGAGTATGGAGTATTAAAGAATGACCATTTATTGGAATTTGCTTGCAATCCTGATCTTTCTCACCCAGAACATCCTTCTCTGAAGTGTGCTGTGCTTCTCTGATGGCATAGCTGCCTTCAGAGAAAACATTGGTTTTATCTGTGGGATTTTAACTTCCCTTAAATTGTGTCAGCTCTGGAATCCAACCCACTGTGAAAATACAGGGAATATGAAGGTTTTCTTGTTGATATGTAATTTATTCCGGTTTTTAAGCAGGTAACAACCAAACTATCTTCTGTTTGGTTTTAGGTTCTTGGTTTGGTTTGTGTGGGTTTTTTTGTTGTTGTTGTTTTGTTTTGGTTTTGATGGGTTAATATGACCAATTTTGTTTGGAGATACATTATATTTAAGAACCAAACAGATATTTTGGTGGTGTTGGATGTAAAACAATCCTGAAGCTGATTTTGGGAATATTCTTGGAAACATTTTGCATCATTCGGTGCATGGGACTACTTCTAGTTGTGAAAGCTAAAGAGATGGTGTCTTTGAAATCACCTGAAAGCTGCGTATTCAACAAGGTTAAGTATAGCTGTAGATGTAAGGTAAATGAGTGGGTGAGTGGGAATGTTTGCAGCATTGAAGTACACAATTTCAGCATTTTAAAAATTCAGGACAAAGCTCTGCGGTGACAGAGAAGTGCTCTTAAATTCTCAAGCCCAAAAGCATGTTTTAGGAAAGGCAGACTAATGGACTGTTGAGGTTCCATGGCGCTCTCCATCACCAGTCGTCCTTTTGTTTCCATGGCAGTGCAAAGGATGATGCTGTTGCAGGTGTTGCTTGCTACTGGAAGATAGATTTTGGGTCTGATCTAAATAACTATTTAATATAGTTCTCTGTTACAAGGCATGGTTTTTCAGATGTCAAGTGTATGTGGGACTCTAATGAGTTTTGGCAGAGATGCCTTGATGCTTTGAAGAAGCTGAGCTCAGAGCAGTTTTTCATCTTAAAATTAGCATGTGGATATTGCTAGCAAATACATCTGACCAATATCAAACATTTATGTTAGAACTGTAAGAGGTCTTGGGGTTTTGTCCTTTCTGACAGCCCTGGGAGGAACAGGGGAGTCTTTTGAACCAGTGGCTCACAAAAATCCCTCTTGTTTTAGGATTGTAGTTGAAATGCTCTGCGGGTGGCAGTATTCATGACTTCTTCAGCAGCATGTGCATTAGTCCTGTTAACACAGTGTATATTTGGTGCTGTATGTGACTTCCCAGCACTCTTAGCACAGCTAGACTGGAGTTCCCAGCTTCAGCTGGGCAGGGGAAGGGAACAAGGCCATGCTGCAATTCTGCTTGAGGGTTAAATTGCCTAAGAGTAATGAACAACACTGCTGCAACACAGGAAAGGTAGAGCAAACTGGTTGTGGAGGTGTGCAGTTGCATCAGTAATTTCTAATTGGAGTCCAGATGAGAGCTGTATAACCTAGAATTCTGGCAAAATGACTGAAGGGAATTGGAGAATGCTTCAGGATAGAAGCAACCTTTAAAGGCCATCTAGTCTGACCCCAGTGCAGTGAGCAGGGACATCTTTAGCTAGATCAAGGTGCTCAGAGCGTGGTCCAACCTGACCTGGAATGTTTCCAGGGATGGGACATCTATCACTTTTCTGGGCAGCTTGTGCCAGTGTTTCACCACCTTAGTTGTGGGGGGAAATCCTTCCTTGCATCTCGTCTATATTTCTCCTCTTTTAGTTTAAAACCATCACCACTTGTCTTGTCACAGCAGGCCTTGCTAAAGAGATTGACCCATCTTTCTTAGAGCCCCCCTTTAAGTTCTGGAAGGCTGGAGTAAGGTCTTCCTAGAGATATCTCTAGGTTGAAAAACCCCAATTCTCTCTGTGCCCATAGGAGAGGTGTTCCAGTCTTTTGATGATTTTTTTGTGGCCTCCTCTGGACCTCTCCAGTAGGTAATGTTCTCCTTGTGCTGAGGGCTCCAGAGATGGACACAGCATTCTAGGTGGGGTCTTACTGCAGTGGGGAGGTGAGGATCCCCTCCCTCAACCTCCTGACCATGCTGCTTTTGATGCAGCCCAAGATGTAATTGGCCTTTTGGGCTGCCAGCACATGTTGACAGCTCATGTCCAGCTTTTCATCCACCACTACTTCCAAGTCCTTCTTGGCAGGACTGCTCTCAATCACGTCAACCCCCAGCCTGTACTGATACAGGGATTGCACCGACTCAGCTGCAGGACCTTGCATTTAGCCTTGTCGAGCTTTGAGGTTTGCACAAGCCCACTCCGCAGAATCACAGAATTGCAGAGTCACAGAATGTTAGGGGTTGGAAGGGACTTTAAAGTGTCATTCAGTCCAACCCCCATGCCAGAGCAGGATCACCTATACCAGATCACACAGGGACACATCCAAGTCAATCTTGAATATTTCCAGAGAGAGAGACTCCACAGCCCCTCTGGGCAGCCTGTTGCACTGTTCTGTCACCCTCACAGTGAAAATTTTTGTCCCCATGTTTACATGAAAGCTTGTCCTAGTTGAGTAGGCAGGACATAACTTTTCCTCGTACTGATACAAATGGTTGTCTAAAAAATCTTTCATTGCTTTGTAGCTATGGTTTGTAATTGTGTACAGAATAGAATGTATAAGCAGAGATGCTCCATATCAAAAGCTGACTGTTATAAAAGCAGGTATAAGATGATTGAGAAAATTGAAGTACAAAGAAGGCCTTTTGGTATATGACAGATATCTGCTGGGAACTTAACACAGCAGAGAGGAGGCGGTCTAGAAGGTTCTTAGAGTGTATGGAGGATAGCTTCTTATCCCAGCTGCTGTGTGAGCCTACCAGGGGTAAGGCTTTGCTTGACCTTCTTTTTATCAATAGAGAAGGGCTGGTGGGAGATGTGGTGGTTGGAGGCTGTCTGGGGTCCAGCAACCATGAGTTTTCAATTTGCAGTCAAGCTAAGAGGGGCAGCAACAAAACCTCCACCTTGGACTTCTGGAGAGCAGACTTCAGGTTACTGAAGGGGCTAACTCAGAAGGTACCTTGGGAAACAACCCTTAAAAACAAAGGTGTCCAGGAGGGCTGGACCTACTTCAAGAAAGAATTCTTGAAGGCTCAGGAACAGGCTGTGCCAATGTGCCGGAAGATGAGCCGCCGGGGCAGACGGCCAGCCTGCATGGACAATGAACCTCTGGGTGAATTAAGGGGGAAAAAAAAGAGGGTGTATCATCTTTGGAAGAAAGGATAGGTAATCCATGAAATGTTTAAGGATGTTGCTAGGTCACGTAGGAAAAAAATTAGAGGCAAAAGCCTATTTAGAGCTTAGACTGGCCTCTGCTGTGAAGGACAACAAAAAATCCTTCTATAAATATATTAATAGCAAGAGGAGGGGCAAGGACAACCTCCACTCCTTGGTGGACACAGAGGGGAATATTGTAACAAAAGATGAGGAAACACTTCATCTTTGAGGAAGAAGGTTTGAGGAAACACCTTCTTTGCCTCAAATTTCAATAGCAAGATGGGTTGTCTTCTGGACAACTGACCTCCTGAGCTGGCAGATGGAGTCAGGGAGCAATATAGTTCCCCTGTGATCCAGGAAGAAGCAGTTAGAGATCTGCCCAGCCACTTGGATCCCCACAAGTCCAAGGGACCAGATGGCATCCATCCTAGGCTGCTGAGAGAGCTGGCAGATGAGCTGGCCAAGCCGCTCTCCATGTTTCAACAGTCCTGGCTCACTGGAGAGGTCCCAGAAGACTGGAAGCTGGCCAGCATGGTGCCCATCCACAAGAAGGGCTGGTTGGAAGGGCCAGGGAATTCCAGACCTGTCAGCCTGACCTCAGTACCAGGCAAGATTATGGAACAGGTCATCCTGAGTGCAATCACACAGCACTTACAGGATGGCCAAGGGATCAGGCCCAGCCAGCATGAATTTACAGTATTACAGTATTACCAATGTTGGAAGAGACCTCGAAGATCATAGAGTCCAACCTGTAACCACAAACCTCACGACTAGACCATGGCACCAAGTGCCACATCCAGTCCCCTCTTGAACGCCTCCAGGGACGGCGACTCAACCACCTCCCCGGGCAGCCCATTCCAATGATGAATCACTCTCTTGGTGAAGAACTTTCTCCTCACCTCGAGCCTAAACTTCCCCTGTTGCAGCTTGAGACTGTGTCCCCTTGTTCTGGTGCTGGCTGCCAGGGGGAAGGGCAGGTCCTGCCTGACCAACCTGATCTCCTTCTATGATCAGGTGACTGCCTGGTGGATGTGGGGCAGGCTGTGGATGTAGTCTACCTGGACTTCATCAAGGCCTTTGACACCGTCCCCCACAGCAAACTCCTGGCCAAGCTGTCAGCTCGTGGCTCAGACAGCAGCACTCTGTGCTGGGTTAGGAACTGGCTGGAGGGCCAAGGCTGGAGAGTGGTGGTGAATGGTGCCACATCCAGCTGGCAGCCTGTCACTAGTGGTGTGCCCCAAGGATCAGTGCTGGGCCCCATCCTGTTCAATATCTTGATTGATGATCTGGACAAGGGGATTGAGTCCATCATCAGTAAAATTGCAGATGACACCAAGCTGGGGGCAGGAGTTGATCTGCTGGAGGGCAGAGAGGCTTTGCAGAGGGACCTCGACAGGCTGGACAGATGGGCAGAGCCCAGCAGCATGAGATTTAACACATCCAAGTGCCGGGTTCTGCACATTGGCCACAACAACCCCAGGCAGTGCTACAGGCTGGGGTCAGAGTGGATGGAGAGCGGCCAGGCAGAAAGGGACCTGGGAGTGCTGGCTGACAGTAGGCTGAATATGAGCCAGCAGTGTGCCCAGGTGGCCAAGAAGGCCAATGGCATCCTGGTCTGTATCGGAAATAATGTGGCCAACAGGAGCAGGAAGGTCATTGTGCCCCTATACTCAGCATGGGTTAGGCCACACCTTGAGTACTGTTGTCCAGTGTCCAGTTCCGGGCCCCTGAATTCAAGAAAGATGTTGAAATGCTGGAATGCATCCAGAGAAGGGCAACAAAACTGGTGAGGGGTCTGGAGCACAAGCCCTATGAGGAGAGACTGAGGGAGCTGGGGTTGCTTAGCCTGGAGAAGAGAAGGCTCAGGGGAAGCCTCCTTGCTGTCTACAACTACCTGAAGGATGGTTGTGGCCAGGTGGGGGTTGGTCTCTTCTCCCAGGCAACCAGCACTAGAACAAGAGGACACAGTCTCAGGCTGCGCCAGGGGAGGTTTAGGCTGGGTGTTAGGAAGAAGTTCTTCACAGCAAGAGTGGCCATTGGAATGGGCTGCCCCAGGAGGTGGTGGAGGCACCATCACTAGGAAGAGACTGGGTGGCATACTTGGTTCCATGTTTTAGTTGATTAGATGGTGTTGGATGATAGGTTGGACTTGATGATCATGAAGGTCTTTTCCACCCTGGTTAATTCTGTGTTCTAACACACTCTTCCAAATGATAATGCAAAGCTTAAAACTAAGCATGTCAAAATATTTTCTTGTTATAGTGTGTTGGAACTGAGTTGGTGCTTTGAATTGAAATGCTGGGTGCTGATTTCACAGTATGCCAGTACATTAGAGGCTGGAAGAGACCTCCAGAAATTATTGGGTCCAACCCCCCTGCCAAAGCAGGATCACTTAGGGTAGTCCACACAGGAATGCATCTGGGCCGGTTTTGGTTGTGTCCACAGAAAGAGACTCCCCAACTTCTTTGGGCAGTCTGTCCCAGTGCTCCGTCACCCTCACTGTAAAGAAGTTTCTCCTCATGTTGGGGTGAAGTCTTCCACGTTCAAGCTTGTACTTGTTGTTTCTTGTCTTCTTATTGTGTGCCACCGAGAAGAGCTTGATCCCCTCCATTTGACACCCACCCCTCATATTTATACACATTGATGAAATCCCCTCTGTCTTCTCAAGACTAAACAGCCCCAGGGATCTCAATGTCGTCCTCTGAGTTGCAGAGGATGTATGCAGAGAGATTACTCCTTCTCAGAAAAGAATGCATATTTTATTAGTATCGCGAGTCTCAACCCTGAAGTTGCACGTTTCCCTCTGTGCTGAGAAAATTAGCACACAAGCTTTGGGAAGTACATTCTGAACGTGCTGCTTTGATAGGGCTCCAAAGGAGGGATGTGTGGTTTTATCTGCATCTCTGTGGGCAGGTGGGAACTTGTAGGAATATTTTTTTGTACCTGTTCACTTTCAGGATTTTATTTCAAAGTAGGCAGCAACTCTAAATATTGCTTGTAATGCAGAAATTATCGAAGGGGATGCAGTTGGTACTTTATTTGTGCTTCTTTTTTTTTGAAGTTCTTATCTAAAAGGATCTTTTGCTCCCAGTTTTCAGAGAAATCCCTTAGCTGTTGCCTTTTTTTTTTCACTTTTCAAAATAATTTTCCCTTATTTAAAAGGACATAGTGAGGAGACTTTGGGGTAGCCTGAGGGAAGCTCTTCCTAAGAAGCTTTCCAAGAATCATGAAGGTTTAAGTCTTTTCATGTCATACTGCAGACATCTGCCTGCTCAGCCCTCCTTTTGGACAGGTGTGCCATTAGGTTTTCATCTCAGTCAGACAAAAAGAAATCTGTGAGCTTCTCATGCTTTGGATTGGCTAGCCAGTGAGGGGTGAAGGATTTTGGTGCCAAAAACGGAGAAAGCAAGGTTTGTGGAGCCATGACCAGTGACATATAAGGGGTGGAGAGTGCTGGCACTGCTGGTGGTGGGCTCTGGGCTGCTATGATGGGCACCTTTGGTTTTCCCAAAGATTTTATCAACAGGCGAACTTCATTGGTTTGTGGGCATGTTTTTAACCAGGAGGAGTCCAAAGAATGGCCTTAGTAGTGTAAATCTGATCAGCCCTAGTTAAAAGTGTTTCCCTTATGGTATGATTTGCTGCCTTACTGCTGTTGCCCTGGTGGTGAATGGAGTTAATTTAGGTTAGCAGAGGGCCTCCAGCATGAAAACTTAAGTCTGGGATGAAACAGACTGCTGAACCCTTAAGACAGGCTTTTGCTGTGGTTATTTCTATAATTGCTGTGAAACTTTGCTGGTTTTCATGTGACTTTCATCCCCTCTTCTGAATTGTGGACAGTTGAATTAACCTGGATCCTGTGGTCTCTCAATAGCATTGTTTTGCTAACTATTTAGTTTGTAGTGGTTGTTCCTAGACTAGAACTAGTTTTGTTGTTATGCTTGAAAAGTTGTTTTAAGCAGGGCATCCATACAGTGTTGAAACAGGCCTTTTTAGAAGTCTGCTGCCATGCTATGGAGTACATAGATCTTTGCCAAGAATGGCTATAAAATCCCAAGATTACATCACAATATTGTGCTTATGGGGAACCAAAATAGCATGACACCTGATTCTGAGTATTTGAACTAACTGAGAAGGTTCCTCTGGCTGGAGTTTAGCTGCTACAACGAAGACTTTAAAACAGCCAAGGGTCTTGTAGTTTGTGCTTTGGTGTAGTGGTGTTTAAGGGGAAATGAGAAACTCTAAATGTAGTGATAAAAATATAAGGGGTGGTGGGAGGGGGAGGAAGGTGAAGAGTAAGAAAAATTAAGGCTTTGTGGAGAATTAAACTTGACAAAGAAAATGCAGCTTTAACTATCTCTTTGGTGCATGTTTTAAAAATAAATGATTGACACCATACGTATTTGAAGCTTTTGATCACTGATGCAGAAGTTAAATGAACAGGACACACAACTGTGATTAATTATTGACACAAGTTGCTCCTTTCATATGTATAGTCTGTAGTTAAATGTGAACGTTGAGTTGAATTCCAAAGTCGGAAAGTAATGCAAACAAGACTCCAGTTGATCAACTTCATACATGTGGTTCTATTTATTATGCAGATCTCTTCCAGTATGTTTAAATCAACATGTGGTAGTGTGATTTTGGCTTCTTCAGCAAAGTATGTTTGTGCAGTACCTAATTTGTGCATTGCGTGCTACAGTTTCATGCATCCAGTGTTTCATGCTGTAGCTATAAGTTAGCTCTCTTCATTTAGAACAACCAGCAAAACCCAATCAAATCCTCAAACTCGTTTGTCATGTTGTATCTGCAAGTATTTGACCATTTCACTTTAATGTACTTGAGCCTTGGAACTAACTCGGAGTGCATCGCTTCTTTCTGAGGTATTTGTGCTAGAACTAAATTGGTTAGCTGGACACCTCAATGTGCATACAAATATTGGTACATGAACTTTGTTTTGCTAAAGAGACCAGTTGCTATTTCATGACGAGTTCTGGTTTTAACTGTCATTATTCCTTGTAAACATGCCAGTGTAAATTATACTGGGGAGGGAAGATGACCTCATAGATCTTCTAACAATAAAAGTTTGTTGGTTTGCTTTTGAAAAGGGCAGTGGAAGACCTTCTGCTGTAATGTAATGGCAAATTGAAGATAATAGTATTGTGAAATTCTAGGCCAAATTGGATGGGTTGAGGTCAAGCTTTTATTTATTTCCTTTTTTTGGCAGGCATTTTTTTGCAATAAAATGGTATTCCAGATATTCACAAGTACTTTGGATGCTCAAAACCTGTCTGTGTAGCAATAACTACATACTTGGCAAAAAGGAAAAGGTAGTTTTGTCAAGAAGTCCAGAAGTTAGTTTTGTTATATTTCTTTTGCTCTGTAGCTGGTCAGAATTAAAATCCATGTATTTCCCTTATTGAGGGTGCTTGATGTCTGAGACAGTTTATTTTGAAAGGTCATTGTGTGAGTTCTTGGTGCATTTCCGAGAAGGAAGGGCAAAGCAGGATGACTGAATCCATGCTTCAAGCTGGATCACTCTCTCTTTCCAACTGACATCTTTCTGGTTTGTCTTTTGGTCTCTTGGCTTTTTGGGAATTTGCCTTTCGTTGCCTCTCCTACCTCTTTTATGCTTTTGGAATGTACAGACCTTACAAAATAGTATTTAAACTTACTAAAAAACCCAGCAACAAACAAAACCAGAAAGTGACAGTGCTACTGATGTTCTTGTTACCCTTATGAGTTCATCCCTTAGCTTTATTGGTAGATTTTTTCCCCCCATTTCTCTAAAGGGCAACAGTGATCATTCATCAACTTTTAATCTTCTGTGGTGATAAAATCTGATACTTCTTTTTTATTGAAGCTTGTTGACACTAATAGAGAGTTCTCACATTTTATTTCATACACATGCCCCTCCACCAGTTCAGGCATAATGCTTGCCTGAGACCAATGGTTTTCCTTGACTCCTGGGAATCTGGAGATCAGCTGGCACCTTCTTCTGTGGTATGGCCTTGGATAGTTCTTCCTGTTGCTGAGCCTTGCAGATAAAAGGGCAAGTTCAATTTTTATCCGTTCATCCATCTTTTGCAGGCAGTAATGAAGTAATGAATAATGCATGCAGAGGTATGGGGAAAGGAAAAGCAGTCATGTTCAAATCATACTGTACAGTCAGATTCTCAAACTGTGCAAATGTGTTTCTGGAGTTAATTGTGTCAGGAGACTCCTTTGGAATGGAGTTATGGAATAGCAATGGTTCTTGGGGTTATGAAAATGAATGCAGGGTAACTTAGATCTCTCATGCAGTTACAGGTAATTAATACTTAGGCAAAACTTTCATGGAATTAGGCTTAACCGGAGTAGTCTTTCATGCAAGTTTTTGCTTGGTAAGAAGGGGATTTTACTTGGCAGCTAGGCTGTAATGTTGTTGTTGTATGGAGGCTACTGGTGTTATTATAGGCTGACTGATGAGTTCTATTTAAATGGGGGGAAGGCGGGGGAGGAGGAAGTGGTAATTGAAAGAATCAGATTTCTAAGTGTAAATTAGTTGGTATCTTTCCTGAGGAGGGAGTAATGGTGAAGCATACAGTGATGGAGTTTAAATCAGCACTTGCATGTTTTCATGCATTTGAAATAACTGTGAATCCCTATTACTGTTCCACAAGTGATGACTAAAATAGTAAGTATGTAAAGTTACAGAAGTATCACCTGGGAAATCTGTACTTATTGTCCCCTGAAGAAGTAAGTTTGTGTGGAAAGGAACTGTTCAGTTTGGTGGCTTCTTGTTTTGGTCAGTTCTTTCATATTATAGCTGGATAACAATTTTTTCTTCTTTTCCACCTACTTCCCAAGTCAGCCCTAGTTTGAAGCAAACCCAGGAAAATTCATAGTTTACTGCCAGGGAAGGTTGGGGAAGGATTCTCCTTCTGCAAAAGGCTGTGGCAGATTTCTGGAGGTGATATTTTGATCCCTGTTGCTTTAGTGCTCTGCAGACTTTCCAGGGGCCATTGGAGAAGCTCCCAGGCCTGGAATGAGGCTGTCACAAGTGTAGCTGTATGTTCAGCCCCACAGCAAGAATGGAGTCCAAGGATAAGGCACTGCTTGTTAGCTCTCTTTGGACACCCACATCCACACTGTTGTGACCCAGTATCTTCCATTGTTCACTGTCAAGGAAAAAGTTACCTTCCCACAGAAGGGTAGTTTGAAAAATAATCTAGACCAAGTCATGGTCTTTTTGAGTGCCTTGATCATAAGGCATCTGGAGCAGGTCTGTTATGCTGTTTTTGATTGAAATATTGCTGTTGGTTTGTCTGCATCTCTTAAGCTTGGCATGCTACAGAAAGTTGTTCCTGACATGCCCAGTTTGAGACTTGACCATGTTTTCATATATTCCTGATGAGAAATCAGGGCAGCAGCTGCTCAGGTCAGATATCCTCCCTGCCCTGGGTGACTCCTGTGTCCTTGTCTGTTCAGAGAGACACCTTTGACTGGGGCAATCTCTAAATTAAATTGCTGTTGGTCTGCAGGAAAAATACATTCTTCTGTAAGTGTCTCCTGTTCTTTGCAAAGTGTCATCTACTGGTCCCTGTACTGTAGTGTAAAAGGATACTGCCATAGCTGAATATTTGGGCTGACCTGGTGCAGGCTTTTTATATACAGAAGTGGTAGTTTCTAAGCAGTGCAGTAAATAACATGCATTCCAGCTGCAATGAGTTATGTAAAAAGGAGAAAATGACTGTGAAGGCTCTTGAAACAATGCATTATTTTTTTCTACCTCTCCACCCCTGCTTTCAAAGTACAGTTCATTCTTTGCCATCTTCTCTGTCCTTATCTTTCCTTTTTTGGCTTGGAGCCTTTGTTTGGTCTGAGATGGTGATGATGTTTGACAAACGCTTTTCTGCTACCTTAGCATGAATAGCTCTTTCTGAGCTCAGGAGTGCTAACTAGAAGGTGCTGTTCATTTTCACCATCTCATACTGCTTCCAGGCATTATTAGTTGTTAATTGAAGCTGTAATACTTAACTAAATAGTTAGCATTTTAGAGCTATCCCAGGCATATGTAGTAATTCTTGGATCCTTGGTTTTCCTTTTATGGTAAGAAATGCTGGTATGATCATGGAGGGGGAAAAAAAGAAAAATACTTGCAAGGAGTATTTGCTTTCTTAAACCTTTACTAGGTAAACCAGAATTGACAGGCTGTGGGTTGCAAAAAAATTAGTGTGCTGCTTTCCTAGTTAAACCATGCCAACACAAGAGACTTGTTTCGTATGGTGTACAGCATCATCCAGTCTAGATGGAAACCTGAGACTTCAGGTTTTGATCATCTCTGATTACTTCAAATCATGCAACAGAAGCCTAGTGATTGTAATGCCTTCTCTTGCAGCTGGAATACCAAATAGTTATCCAAGTCTTCATAGTTTCTTAATCTGAGCCTTTGGTTTCCTTCTCCTTCCAGTGAGTGAGTGGGAGGCAACTCAAGAATGTGACATCCCAAAATACTTATTTTTTTCGAAGTGTTTCCTGTGAACTGCTAGTACACACAAGCTTCTGTTTGTAGCTGAAGTGTAAATTGATATGATAAAGACGGGGAAGGCTTCCAAATTCATGGCTAATATTTCTTTGTAATATCAAGCAAAGTTAAGGTACTTATTGGGGAATAGAGTTACAATACAAAATGCAAGTTTGCTTTGAGATGGTTTATTGTTAAGCAATGGGAAAGCTTGCTTAAGGGTGACAGTTTAAGTTACAGAGGATACCATCAGGGGTTGTAAATGGCTTCCAACTTTTTTTATTCTCTAGATTAGAATATATAATGAAGTTGTGTTCTTCCTCTTCTGTTTGGTGTTTTGGAATGGAAGTAATGGCTTGCCAAACCTTTGGTTGCTCACTGAAAATGGGTAGCCTGGTCAGGTGAAACTCTTCATCTGTTCTTTCCTCTGACACTGGAAATTGACTCAGTAATGCCAGGACTACTTCAGGGCTGTTTGTTTACTGTGGAGTTGCATCTGATCTACTTGGCAGGAGCATTCTGTGCTTGATACACTCAGCCCCTCATCTGGTTTGCTTGGTTTTGGAGAGGCTTAGATCAGAACTTGGGGTAACACTGCTTGGATTTGTAACAGAAATGCCGTTATCTGCATTCAGTTGACCAGACCTTTACAGAAGGAAGAAAATGATAAGATGTTTAGAGGTAGAAGAATGGAGCCTGTTTTGGTTGGGGTGTTTGTTTTTTTTTTTTTTCTTGTGGGTTGGTGGGGTTTTTCTGTGTTTTGGGGTTTTTTTTCTCTTTTTTTCTGGATGTAGAGTTGTCAGTCAGGTGGGAGCCAGGTGCAGACATAATTTCTGTTGGGAGCATTTATGAAGCTGACTCAATGGCTTTCTAGGAATCAGCTGCTTCCTCCTCCAGTAGTTTTTATTCAGTTCTGTGCTGGTATTTGCAGTGTTGACATTGATTATGATGTGTGGCAAAATACATCATATTTTAAAAACAAGCTCATTTACCTGGCTGCAGAAGTCACTGCAGTTATCGCCATTGAGGGCGAGGAGCAGTCCAAGGCTTTTCCTGTAGAGAAGCAATGTGTTGTGGTACATGGAAAGCTGTTTGACCATGTACAGGCTGGAAGAGTCTTTTCACAAGCGTGAAGGACTAAGAGTTAGTCTGAGCTTGCTAATGCCAGTGGAGGTGGTAGAGCTAGGCTCGTGACAGAGAGCACATCTGTTCTGCAGAATGTTAATCTGGTATTCTTGATATTTTTGTGTTGTTGATCCAAACCCTTAATGAAGTTCTGTGTGACACGCCATTAAATGTCATTGTACTGATTTTGTGCATGTTGTCTACTTTTACAGATGCCTTTGTAAATAGCCAGGAATGGACACTAAGCCGATCTGTACCAGAGCTGAAAGTGGTGAGTTTGTTTTAATTCCATCTCTGAAAACTATTGTTGCTGTTTTGACTTGTTTGGCAATGTCAACCAGCTTCCTAGGATCTTCTCAGCAGGGAAGTCAGAGGGGGAAGTGGAATTCAGCTGGCAATATGTTTTATCTCACTGCAGTAATTCTTTTCAATTTCTTCAAGGGCTAAGTGTCTTTTCTCCCTCTCATACAAGATTTTTACTGAATTTATACTGACTAAAAAATATAGGGTTCATTTAGCAAAGCAAAAGCTACATTTTGCTATAAGCAAGTTTAATAGCTTCTTACAATAACTTTTTCCTTCACTGAACCATTTTCCATATGAGTAGAAGAAAAGGCAAAAATAACTCGCACAGATTGGGAGAATTTCCCAGATTGGCCCCTTTAAATGTTGTAAATGTGTAGGCTGGAGATGGGGGTGAAACATCCTCATAGTGGATACCAACTGGACAGTTTAAGCCAGCCGCACAGAGTTGTTAAGGCCAGATTGCTGCGAAGCTTACCGTGTGGAAGTCCAGATCTAATTGCACACAAATAATTTCTCAAACCCTACAAATGACTGTGGTACAGAAGATACAGAATTTAGTAATACTTTTGGTAGGTGTTTGTTCTCAGCTCCTGTTGTCCAGCTATAACTAGATCATACAATTGCTTGAGTTAGAAGGGACCTTGAAGTGCATCCAGTTCCCCCATCTACCATGGGCAGGGATATCTCCCTCTATGTGAGGTTGCTGAAAGCCTCATCCACCCTGATCTTGTACGATTCCAGGAATGAGGCATCTACAACTTCTCTGGGCAACCTGTTCCAGGGTCTCCCCACCCTCATAATAAAGAACTTCCTAATGTCTAATTTGCGTCTACCCTGCTCTAGTTTGAAACCATTGCCTCTTGTCCTATCACTACATGCCCTTATAAAACGTTCCTCTCCAGCCTAGTAATTCACAACACCTACCAATACATTTGGGGCTTGCAGTTGAGACCAAAGCTGCATTTATCATGTGTTGTAGTACAGGACACAACCAATTGCCAATTATTAGGCAATGGTCTCAGGGTACAGTTGTTTCTGTTAATACCATGGCTGCATTATGTGAATACTTGTCAGAGGTATCTTGCCCCTGTGTTGTCTCATCCAATGGTAGGAAAATAAACAATTTCTGTGTGGCTGCGCTGTAGAGAATTGATTTTAAGTGGTCAGCAGGCATAAGCCATTCAAAGCTTCAGTTTGTGTATTATTGGATAAAAGCAGAACTCTTGCCATTACAGAAATCATAATTTGATTATGCCACTGCAAATTACTGGAGCAGCAGCACCAGCTGTGGCTGTGAACTTGTGCTCGAGCAGGAAGGGCAAATTAGGAGCTCTGTCTGAAATCTGGTCTGCCTTTCATATATTTGTACACTTTGGAACAGGTTTGTGCAGAGACTCATCCTTGTGTCTGTCCCTGGCTTCCAGCTTCACCATTGGTGCTCACTTTTGGCTGAGGAAGGAAAGGGTCACATCAAAAGCCGAACCTGCCTCTTCTGCCACAATGCTATCATTATGTTTACCACTAAGAATAACTGTGGGTGCATTGCTTTAGCTTGTGGCTGTGTTGGGGAATGTTGGAAGCATGAGGAGTGTTTGCTTCCATCACCACACAGTGCAGACGGGGAGATAAAACTTAATGTTGCAAGGCTATGAAGGACCCTCAGCTTTAGGTGCTTGAGCTGGCTCAACTTGCAGGAGAAAATGCCTCGTAGCTCACTGAGAGAGACATTCTTCTCTGCAGGCTGGGAAGCCCTGAAGTTTTGGTTGGTGTTTGATTTTCATAGCAGCTGTTGTTACACCCTTAGGCTTTACAGAAATTTCAGTGGAACAGAAACAGCCTCTGGGTGAGCAGAGGAAGCACACAGCATTGCAATAAAGAAAAGCTGATGGATGCATTTTTCAATATACTTTTGAGGAGAGAGTACCAGGCTTTGCCTCCTTTTTTCAGTAGCAGTACACATTGGGCTTGATTTCTTCTCTGGTTTTCAGAAGCAAATTTGTTTCTGCTGATCAAATCACAACAGTTTTATTTTTGGGTTGTTTGTCAGGAGCATGTTAGGTCAGCTAGGTGAGACCAGTATCTTCCCTGTACGATGGTGGTATTCTTGGATCCTGTTTATCCACATGTAAAATAAAGATGTGTCAGGCAGAATAAATAGAGAACTTTTTTGATGAAGTAGGTTTTTTTGAAACAAATGAAATTATGCAAAGTGCAGTCAGGCTGCTGTGCTGGGCAGCTGTAATATGTCAAAAGCCATCAATACATTAACACATTTCTACAAACAGTAGGATGTGGGCATAATGATTTGGGTTTATTTTGCAGCGTATCTGGCATGCGCGAATAAATGAGAGTTGCGCAAGTCAGAACTGACAGAACTTTGTGTTGCAGCCTTGTTAGCTGAAATCTTTCTCATTTCTACAGTGGGTTACAGTAGTGGTTTTGTTCCATAATATAACTTGGTCATAGCTATGTGCATTTCATACATGTCATTAAATAAATATAAATGACTTGGATTGTTTGCATATGAAGTCTGGGAGATACAGGAAGAGCACTGTTCTGAAAACATGCTGGCATATTTGTCATACTTGGGGAGGAATCCTCTTTAAAACAAGAGAGAGAGAAATTGTATTGAGTCAGACTTTTCCACTCTAAAGTTTGAGTTTTCAGAGGTTAATGATAGGCAGAGACCTGGAGCAGTAGTGCCGGGCACTGCACTGAAAACAGAAGGCCTAATCTGGATTTCAATTTGTGTACTGGTTTCTAATCTGGCAGAAAAGGTATGGCTGCATTGTCTCCTCAGATGCAGCCCCTGAGGTGAGATCTGAAGGAGTGAATCCTCTTTAGAAGAGAAGGAAGAGATTGTTTCATCCTGGATGCTTTCTGAAGTAGCTGTCTAAGGAAAAAATTACTGTTGCAGTTGAAGGTTTTTATAGTCAGGTTTGTGTGGAAACATACTTTGGGTTTGTGTGATTTCTGTCAAGTTAACATTAATACTCCGATATAAAACTGCATTAATGCTTTTATCCATGTTAACTTTTTTCACCATTTAAGCTTCTTAAAGAACTTTTGGCAGTTTTGTGGGTAGTTCAAAACTGACTTGAAATATAAATCCAGGAAGTACTCTATTAAGAAACAAACATTCTGAACTAGAAAATAAATCCTGCTTTATCTTCAAGATACCAAACTGCTAGCTCTCAATCTTGAGAAATGAATAGAAGGAGAAGGAGTGGAAATACACTTGAGGACTGTACATAGGTTTTAATAGTGCATCTAAAGGGAAGAAGGCTCTAGCTGTACTAGAGGAGTTAGTGAAGTTATTTCTTAATTGAAATACACATCACAGAACCAACCAAGTTGGAAGAGACCTCAAAGATCATCAAGGCCAACTGATCACCCAACCCTAGCTAATCAACTGGACCATGGCACTAAGTGTCTTATGCAGTCTCTTCTTAATCAGCTCTAGGGATGCTGACCTCACCACCTCCCTGGGCAGCCCATTCCAATGGGCAATCTCTCTTTCTGTGAAGAACTTCTTTCTAAGATCAAGCCTGATCTTCCCCCTGCACAGGTTGAGACTGTGTCCTCTTGTTCTGCTGCTGGGTGCCTGGGAGAAGAGACAAACCCCCTCCTGGCTACAACCTCCCTTCAAATAGTTGTAGATGGCAAGGAGGCTTCCCCTGAGCCTCCCCTTCTCCAGGCTAAGCAGCCCCAGCTCCCTCAGTCTCTCCTCATAGGGCTTGTGCTCCAGTCCCCTCACCAACTTTGTTGCCCTTCTCTGGACACCTTCCAGCAACGCAACATCTTTCCTAAACTGAGGAGCCCAGAACTGGACACAGGACTCAAGGTGTGGCCTAACCAGTGCTGTGTACAGGGGCAGAATGACTTCTCTGCTCCTGCTGGCCACACTATTCCTGATACAGGCCAGGATGTCATTGGCCTTCTTGGCCACCCGGGCACACTGCTGGCTCATGTTCAGCCTACTGTTAGACAGCACTCCCCAGTCTCTTTCTGCCTGGCCACTCTCCGGCCACTCTCCAGCCACTCTGTCCCCAGCCTGTAGCACTGCATGGGGTGGTTGTGGCCGTTGTGTCACTATCTGCATCATTTTGTGGCATCAAGCATTGCTCTTCTGACCAGGCACCTTTGTCTTTCTGGGTACCTATAAGGAAGTTGTTCCTGGAGAACCTGGAAATTCCTTGTGGTGATATGGTTTTTGTGGTACTTGAAGGGTAAAATACTTAAACTAAATTGTGTTCTTAAGTCACTGAGTTTCCTGACTAAATACAGTAGCACATCCCAGCCATGGGCAAAGGATGTAGCTTACTCACTCTCATTGGAGCCCAAGCTCCAACTCCTCGCAGTTTTGCCCTCTGACAGGCTATGCCTCTGGCACTGGTATAATATAAAATAGCATCAACTTGCAGAACTAGTCTTTTTTCAGTGGAGCTTCCACTACCTACTTTGAAGCTGTTTGTGTGACTGATTGTATCTCCTGACTAATGAAGGTTTTTGGTGGATGTTTCAGTGCTATACTAGTTTGCTATAAGGCAGGTCAGAAGCAGCTTCATTGTGTGGTGTCTAGAGTTACTACTCTTACGTGTAAATGCAAACCATTCTGTCAGTATTTTGCTAGCACACCCATGGGAGGCTTGCTCACTTTCCAATTTTTCAGAAATTGTGGAGATCAGAAGGGGCCTTAACCTGACTCTTCATCTGCAGAGGTACATCTAAGCTACTGTTTTACAGCTGGGATTTTTGGTTTGCTTCTCGTTTTCGGCCCAGCCTATCACAATGCAGAGTTGCTGGGAAAGGAGGAGAGGAAGATACTTGCTGGCAGAAGGTGGTGTTCAGCTTCTGCTCCAAGGTGAAGCTGCTCCAGTAGTGAATACAAACTACTGATGAGTTATATGCTGAAGAAAACGGACAACTAGCAAGCAATGCAGTTTATCCTTTTTTAATTTATTTTCTTTAATGGAATGTAGCTAAAATCTGTAAAACTGTTTTGTCTGCTTCTATTCATTTTTTCTGGGAAAAAATTACTCTTTGAGGGTTTGTGAATCCTGAACAGCAAGAAATGTGTTGTTTGATGCTAAAGGAAAAAGATGGGAAGTAACTTCTCACCAGGAGACTTTGTATGGAAAGGGAAAGAGTATGAGTTTTGTGATGAGAAGGGCTGCAGCAGCCAAGCTTTTATTCACAGGATTTCCTCAGGCGTCATAGTCGTTTGGTGTTTTTTTCTGGACAGAAAAATAGAGAGTTATTTGTGTATTTTGCTTATTTAAGGCAGTGTATGAGTAGACAAGCTTACTGTAGCTTATTGGCATATAGTGGAGGTAGAAGAGGTTACTTGATATTTTGGGCTTAAAGAACATTTGTTAGAGATGTTATTTTCTGCCTCTTACATCTCACTGAAATAGCCAAAATGAAATTGTGGTTAAGTCAGAAGAATAGAGATACAAGATTTGGATGTCTTAGCAATATTGCTTTGGGTTTTTGTTCTCTGTATGAGCAGATGGAAGTCCCAAGCTGGATTTCCCTCCTCCTTCAGATGATCTTCTCCATATGTTGAATGGGCGAGTTAGGGATAAGTGTTAATAATTTTTAACAATTAGCTAAGCAATACCTTGTATTTCCTTGTGCATACACAATCTTAAGCCTTTACCTACTGCCCACTAGGCACATTGCTCTTTTGAAGGCAGCAACTTGTTTCAATACTAATTTTTCATTAGGTCTTGTCACTTTTTCTTCAGTAACACACAGTGCATTTCCCCAGTGCATCTGTGAGATGAAAGAAATATGCTGAAAATGTGGTTGCTATAGAGAGCATCATTTCATTTTCCCTAATAGCTTGTGCTCAGGGTGAAAGATGTTGAAGTAGAACGTGCAGTAGACTAAACCCAGTGCAGTTCCACAACACGCGTGCTCATCGTGTCCTTTTAGCTGTTGTCTCCTGTTGGCAAAATGGGGAAGTTGTCGTGAGTCACTGTAGTTTTTCCTGAGCAAATTGCCCTTTTCCCCTTTCCCCCACCTGCCATTGAGTTAAAGGTGGCACCGCTGTGTTGGTTTAAGCAATTTCCGGTAAGGAGGATAGTTTCTTAACAGTTAGGATAAAGAAAGTGGAGTAGAGAATGTGTGCTAGTGTGTAACTTGTTCCTGCTGTCTCTATTTGGCAAACTATCAGATCAGCAGAGTTCATCCTCTCTCCCGGGATCTTATGTTCTGAACCTTTCGATTAAGGTCAGGAAAACACGTAACAACAGAGCACACATAGGTTTGTTTAAAGGGTGAAATAAGTTTCCATATCCTCCCCCAAAAACTGACTAAGTACAGTGTCTTCAGAGATGACAGCTGAGCAAAAAAAAAAAGACATTTGTTTGAAACACAGGGAAGACGTATTCTCCAAAACCTCCTGTCCCCTGGACTCTGCAGAGCAGGGCAGGCAGCCAGACTTGGACCTTGCTTGCTGCATCTGTCAGTCCACTTCTGCTTGATGGTTGGCCTGGGGACAAACCAGCAGTACTTGCATTAGCCAACAATGCAAGGCTGTGACCTGAAAGGGATAACTTGTTTGGGAGTAGTGAAGACAGGCTTCTGAACTTCCTCACAGCCACTTTAAAGCAACAGAAAAAGGAAAGTATTTGAGCACCTCTGGGAAGAAAACTGTTTTGGCATTGGGCTATGCTCTGCTGCTTCTGCCTGGGTTTTGAGAAACAAATGCTGGCAAACAAGTTTAAACAGAGAAATCACAGTTTCTCTAAGATATGGTATATGGTGCTTGTATATATTGAGTATTCCTGTTAGGACCACAAAAATGCTCTGAGTCCTGGAACACCTTGGCTGTGAGGGCAGGCTGACAGAGTTGGAGAGATATTTCCCGGTAGGAGAATTTAGTGATGCGTTTATATTTCCTAGTAAAGAGGTGACAAGCTTGCTCTGAGCTCTGGATGTTTCCCCTGGACTCTGTATGTTACCTTGTGTTCACACTTCACATAAGTGGTCAGCAGGAAGTTCCACTTCAACATGATTAGCAACTTCATTACTGTGAAGGTGATGGAGCACTGGAGCAGGCTGCTGAGAGTGATTGTTTAGTCTCATCTTCTGGAGACTTTCAAAACCTGACTGGATGTGTTCCAGTGTGGCCCAACCTAAGTGATCCTGTTCTGACAAGGGGGTTGGACTGTATGATCTCCAGAGATCTCTTTCAACTCCTAACATTCTACGATTCTATACTGCCAGAAGAGACTGGGTTTAGTTTGCATGCATTTTCAGATACATGCTCTACTGGGGCCTTCCTTTTCTGGCAGCTGTTTTATCTGTGGGCATATTTTCGAGTGTTTATATTATGTGGGCATTCTTCTCAAGTGCAGAGAAATTATTTTTGCATTAAGGTTTTGCTTGAATATAGAGGTTTTAGTATGGGGATTGATTGCAGTTGAGCTTGTCCTTTTATTTTTCAGGGGATTGTGGGTAACCTAGCAAGTGGCAAGTCTGCACTTGTACACCGGTATCTGACTGGCACATATGTCCAGGAGGAATCACCTGAAGGTATGTGGATATGCATATTTATTTCACTCTTTTTTTTTTTTTTTTTAAATCACAAACTACATCTTCATTCATTTTTAATCATACAGAAATGAATCAGCAAACAATCTGATTTACTATTTCCATGTTCATGGAAATTTTTCCTTCAACATATTCTAGACTGAGATAAGTGTATAGGAAGAGCAGAACTGTGGCTTTTATGTAACAGCTTAGCATCTTTAAATACTTTGATATCCAGTATTTGCCCATATGGGAAACTTCAGTCCTTTGTTTGGAAGAGCTGCCTGCTCTCACTAGTACTGCTGCTTTCAATTTGGCTGTTGAAAGCCACAATTATTCTATCTAGTACTGGATTTCTGCAGAATCAGGCCCTTTACTTTATGATATTGGGAGACTAAAAAAAGCTTTGGAAGCCAAAATTGAAGATGTAACTTGTTCCTTGTTTAGTATGTTAAGTCTTTGGTCTTCAAGTTCTGGTTGGGGTGGTTTTACTTTTACTTCTGTTGTTGTTGGGATTTTTGTGTAGGGGGTGGGTGTTGAGAGGTGGTGATTGTTTTTTGTGGGTTTTGTTTTGTTCTTATGCCTCAGAAAATTAATTTATTTGTGAATACATTGTAGTGTTTAATCCAAGTTTATATCTTGAAATAAAAAAATATCATACTGCCTTATAGTGGTGTGTCTTACACTAAATACTTTTTGATTATTTTTTTCTTGTCTTTTAATTTGTTCTCACTATGAACTTTTAAATCCATCTCTGAGACACTGAATTTCTGGTTCCTTCTTTTCCTTACTGGCTGTTCCATTCTTTGCAGATATGGATGCAGGTAACTATACATTGTCTTCATGGCAGCTCTTGTTTTGAAGAGACAGAAGGCAGTTTCTGTACTACAGCGTCTTCCCCTTGTTTTGTGTATCATTTAATTTGTTTCCTTTTGATTTCAAGTCTTTAGTACATCTCACTCTTTTTTTGTCTCTTGCTGTAGTTGTCTTTTCAGCAGTAGTTTGTAGCTTCATGCATCTATGATAACATTCGTTTCAAATTAACTCTTGCCAGAGGAAGCTATTAAGCATAGTATGTGACATTTTAACAGTCGTGAATTGTAGTTAAAATAGGAGGAGAGGGGAAGGGAGGGATGGACCAAGCTTTTTCTTGTGTAATTGCAGTAACAGTCAAGTCTTACAAGCTTGCCTTTTAAATGTTTTTCCTGCTTTGTAACAAGGGCTGATGGAGTGATAATTGAGCCTTGCAACAAAACTCTGTGTAGTTCACCTTCATGCCTTCTGCTTCTAGATGCTGATGGCAGTGAATGGTTATGTAGTACCTATATCACTGAATACAACAAGGATTCTGCAACAAAGAGTGTCCCTGAAAATCTCTTTCCTCATTTCATGAACAGACTTATTTAAATGGAAGATTCAAATGTATTGGTTGTTTACAGGGTTAACAGTCCTCTCCTCATAAATTGTGAATATTGTAGATGCTGTTCCTTGAGAGTGTTGCCATCTGTTCTCTTTGTCTTCAAGGATTTTTATTTACAGTGCTTGAGTGACATTCAGACTGTTTTTTCCTGAAAGGATTAGATTACAAAAGCAGTGTCAAATCATTTCTTTGCACATAAATGTAGCTGACAAGCCTCCCTAATGACACCATTCCATTTCATTACCAGTAGAAAAACTAGAATAATTAAGAGCTCTAATTCACCTTGTAAGGGATAGGGTCAAGATTTTTAATCAAGTTAGTATTAAAGTAAATTTCATCCACATAAACGATCCCTAGTGAACATCTGTACTAATGATTTGTTGGTGTTTTACTTCTTTCCCACCCAATTGTAAGTCCACACACTGCCATTCTATGGGGAATACAACAGCAATGCAGTTGATTCTGTTGCACTCCAGGACTTTCATTGTTTCCGTGTTATGCATAGGAAGCATATTTTAATGTGTTTTTGTCAACATTTTCATAAATTGAGGCTAGGTGTAAGTCAAAAAGGTCTTTTAAATGTACTGGATTGTTAAATGAAGGATAGTATGCGTATCAGACACTAAGGTGTCAGCTGCTTGACTAAGGAAAAACAAATGTAACTGATTTCAAATGGCTTACTAACAGCGGAATTTTATCAAGCATCCTGTAATTAGTGTCTAGTTGGTAAAATAATGGATGCATATTTCATGTGAAAATGGTGATTATAACTAGAGACTGCTGTGTGTGCTATCCTTTGTCCTGCCCTGAATTAGGCAAGTGTCAGAGCTCCTGTAGGCCTTTAAAGTAGCTTCATCATTCCAGTAAATGAACCTTAAGTATATAAAGATGGTTTCAGGTTTCCTTCAGCTCTTTTCTTTAGGATAAGACATTTGTCTTGCTGCCTGGCACCACCTCCCCCTACAACAGAAGGAATAATGTGACTTTAAAGTGTAAAGCAGTTTTATCTCATTGTCTGGCCCAGCTTTTATTTTTGTTCAGAATTAGCTTTAGTCTCTAGTGTGATTCTAACATGAAAACCTTTGTTTTCTCTTGAAGTCTTACTTGTGGAGTAAAGAGACTTTAAGACACTACCTTTGCATATTAGGCATGCATATAGCTATACTCCTGGGCAAAACAGTTCTAAAGCAGATATGTTTTGATGTAAGAAAAGGAATGATTCATGGATTCACAGATTGTGTCAGATTGGAAGGGACTCTCAAAGGTCATCCTGTCCATCTTGAATGTATTGCTCTGTAACAAGCGGGAATTTGAGTAGTCTGGGACTTGCGGTTTTTTTTCTTGTAACAATAGAAGGAAATGATGGGAAAATGGGGTATTTCAGTGATTTGTGGTCTCCTAAGGAGCTTCCTAGGGATGGGAAGAAAAACTACTGCTGAGCAGCATGCTGGGTTTCTTGTATTGCTTGAAAGATGCGAGCAATATGATTCTGTTTTTTTCAAAATTTAATTCTACCTGTAGGAACAAAATGAAATGTGGTGTGCATAGAGTTTGAGACCAAGTACTTTGCAGACCAAGTTGGACTGAAGTTTACAGGAATAGTGAGTGTCAGGAGTATAATGATAAGGTTTGGGGATTTGTTCCCATAAAGCCCCAGCGGTGTGAAGCATGATTTAAAGGCTTTTGCCTGTTTTTGATATGTCTATGAGAACCCTAATTTGTGTCACAATTATTTCAGTTGGGTTTTTTTCCAGTGAAGGGTTAAAAAAAAAAGAGGTGAATGGGGTGGAGAGAAAAAGAAAAAAACAAAACAACTTGTGGTCCAAGGTGTCTCAGCAGGGATGAGGAAAAAGAAGGCTTTGTTTTCTTCTCCCCAGCCCACTGCCGTGGTAAAGTGAGATGCTAGAACAGACAACTGATACAAACACAAAGTGCTAAATCTGTACAGGATGTCCTCTTTTAAGAGGTCACATTAACCTAATCCCCTTAAATTTGAAGATGCAGAATAGTTGAAGTGATAGTGAAGAAGGAAGGAGATTCCCTGTTGAGAAAACTGAATTCAGGTAGTGGCACCTGTGGCTGTACAATAGAACTTGAGGGTAGAAGGCTAGAGAAAGAGGTATAGCAACTGTTTTGGCTGTTTCTTTGCCAGCTGTTGAAAAAAATGTTCAGGACACAGGTCTCTGGTGTAATCTGTGCTTAGGAGACTGGTTTCAAAGTAACTTAAAGTGTAACTTCTTTCCTGGAATTGTTAATTACTTCTTTTGGTATTTTTTGAGGATTGATGATTATGTCGTGGCAATCTGCTCTACTTTGGCATTCCAATGAGGGACAATTGTTTTAAGCAGGTTAATAACTAGATGTTTGGGTGTGTTCAAGTTTGGTTTTTTGTTTGGTTGGTTGGTTTTTTGTTTTTGTTTATTTCCTTGCCCCTTTATTTCCCTAGGTGGAACAAAATAATATTTTTTTTTCTCAAAAGCATGAAGACATTCAATACCCTAACTTAGGGGAGTAAATAGCTGTTGCAGTTTTATATCTGTGCAGAGCAACTCCTGAACAGAATACAATAGAACTAACCAGGTTGGAAGAGACCTTTGAGATCGAGTCCAGCCTGTCACCTGACACCATCTAATCAACTGAACCATGGCTCCCAGTGCCTCATCCAGTCTCTTTTTAAACACCACCAGGGATGGTGACTCCACCACCTCCCTGGGCAGCCCATTCCAATGGCAAATCACTCTTGCTGTGAAGAATTTCTGCCTAACATCCAGCCTAAACTTCCCCTGGTGCAGCTTGAGACTGTGTCCTCTTGTTCTGTCACAGGTTCTTTGGGGGAAGAGGCCAACCCCCACCTGGCTACAACCTCCCTTCAGGTACTTGTAGAGAGCAATAAGGTCTCCTCTGAGCCTCCATTTCTCCAGGCTAAGCAACCCCAGCTCCCTCAGTCTCTCCTCATAGAGCTTGTGTTCCAAGCCCCCCACCAACTTTGTTGCCCTTCTCTTGTCACCTTCCAGCAACTCAACATCTTTCCTAAACTGAGGGGCCCAGAACTGGCCACAGGACTCAAGGTGTGGCCTAACCAGTGCTGAGTACAGGGGCAGAATGACTTCCCTGCTCCTGCTGGCCACACTGTTCCTGATACAGGCCAGGATGCCATTGGCCTTCTTGGCCACCCAGGCACACTGCTGGCTCATGTTCAGCCTACTTGCAGCCAGCAACCCCAGGTCCCTTTCTGTTTGGCTGCTCTCCAGCCACTCTGTCCCCACCCTGTAGCACTGCGTGGGGTTGTTGTGGCCGATGTGTGGAACCCGGCACTTAGATGTGTTAAATCTCATGCTGTTGGACTCTGCCCATCTGTCCAGCGTGGCAAGGTCACTCTGCAGAGCCCTCCTACCCTCTAAGAGCTCAACACCTGTCCCCAGCTTAATCCTTAATGTGCTTTTCAGAAATATGTGATCATTTGGTGTGGTTGTTTTTTCTCCCAAATTTGGCCTAAAAATAATTTTCTGCTGTAGTAGCCTCCACTGGTGTACTTTTTCAGTGCCCACAATGAATGCTTCAGTAGCAGGCATGATCTAAAACGTAAAGGTTGCTAGTATTAAGTGTGTCATGTTCATCCTTTCCTTTAAACAAGGGATGCAATGAGATAGCTATGAACCTAAGTTGTTAGCCTGTTGCCAAAACAATTAGAAATTTCATATGATGGGTTGCATGTCACTTTTTTCCCATTTCTATCCAGTAATTATTTCCATATCCTGCTACTCCAGCAGATGGTAATTATCCAAGGAGGACTGAGGAAGACTAAAATTTCAGCTGCTTTTATTCAGCATCCCCTTGTGAGATTTTTATTTGGCCTTAGACTCTTGGAAAATGTGTATACAAAAAGCTTAGGCACTATCTGCTAACCTACATAACCTGCCATTTGGCTTCACTCATGGAAAAGATCAGATCAGATGCTGGTCTCTCTGGTTGAAACCAAGAATGGAACTTGTTCTCCTGGGGTGAGGGGAAGAAAGATATGATTGTTCTTTCCTTGTATATGCTAAATGAAGTATATGGGAAAGAAATCCCATGTTTTGACATTATTTATACCTGGATGTATTGAGAGATTTAATCATGAGAAGGGGATAACACTTTGGTGCTTTCACAGCTTGGTGCTTTTACAGCAGGTTGACTGCAACATGGGAACTGCAGAATTGGACAGCCTTTTCTCTTGTAAGACAGTGATTCTTGTTCACTTCTTGTCCTGATTCCTGTGCAGACTGGAAGTGTAATTCTTCCTTTTGCGAATCCTTCCTTAGATTCCTAAGGCTGCAAATCATGGAGTTTTGAGTTGGAAAGGACCTTTTAAGGGCCATATAATCCACTCGTCCCGCTGTGAGCAGGGACATCTTCAACTAGAAGAGGTTGCTCAGAGCCATCTCCAACCTGACCTGGAATGTTTCCAGGGCTGGGGCTTATAACACCACTGGGTGACTGCTCTCCAGCCACTCTGTCTCCAGCCTACGTTGCTGCTTGGGGTTGTTGTGGCCAAAGTGTAGAACTCTGGACGTAGCCTTATTAAATCTCATGCACTTGGCCTCTGCCCACCCATCCAGCTTGTCAAGGTCACTCTTCCTTCTGTGTAGTCTAAATCTTCCCTTCTGTAGTCTAAACCCATAACACTTGGTCCTGCCACTAGCTATTTTTATCTAGGATTGTTTTTTGAGTTGGTTGGGCATTTTTGTCGTTGTTGTGGGGGTTTTGTTGTTGTTTGGTTGTATTTTACTTTGGTTGGTTGGTGGGGTTTTGTGTTCATTTTGTTCTGTTGTTGTTCAGATATATCTCGGTTTGGAGTCTGTATTTGCTAAACAGCTATATGTGTGTTTTGATGAGTGAAGGGTGAAGGTCTGTCCCAGATTGAGGTCTGTTCTTGGTGAGCAAGCCAGCTGAAATGTAAATGAATAGCAGAAAAATTTGTCCTCTGAATACACACTTGCGTCCTTTTCTGTAAAGACAGAATTTGATGCTGCTTCACTTATAATTTCCTGTAATTCTATAAAATCCCATTGTACATGTAAAAATCTACACATAGCTTATATGGGGAGATTTTTAGAAGAATTCTGAGTGCATATGAATTCAAAAAAGTAACATGAATCCTAGGGTCCAGCTCATTTCATCCATTGCAGCACTCGCATCACAAACACAGGAAAGCTGAAATTTTCCATGTCAAATTCAAGCCTTAGTGCAGTTGTTCACAGGCTTTTTACAGAGCACTCTGTTGGGCAGCAGAAGCTATCAGAGCACTTTTTTGTTTGTCTGTAAAAAAAGTAGACAAACACTGTGTTGTGTGCAGCAGACAATGATGACTGTAGACATGTGTTTCAAAATTATCTCCTTTCAGTTCTTTGTCTTCTGTTTTGTTGTAATACTATCAGCTGATTACTTTTCTTTGGCATTTCACGCTGACATCCAGATAAGACAACACTTGTCTTTTTTGATCATTTTAAAGTGCTGCTGCCATTGGCTCTCTTGGGCTTTTGGAACCTTTCAGCCTTAGCATAAAAGCTAGTTTATGTATTCTACAATCTCCCCTCGCCAGCCCTTCCCTCTCCTCATCCCCCTGAGATTGCCTGTGTGGGTTAGCAGATTCTTTGAAAACCTCTCTGTTCTAGCTGTCAAGTTGGCTACTGTTTAAAGTGTTGCATAAATAAGGAACTACGTTAATTAAAGGAGGAAATTGAGTATTTGCTTTTATCCTGGGGAGAAGGTGCTGAAGAAGCAGTTTCCTAGAAGGGACTTCCCTTTTTGGTTGTGTGCCTTGAGGGTCCACTGATCTTTGAGATGTCTTTAACATGTTACACCTTGAATACTCAAAGGTTTTGGTGACTTATGTCTGTGGAATTTATACCCTCCTCATAACAAGCTCCTTTGAAGGTTGTGTTCCAGGTAAAAACTAATTTGGATTTATAGTGCCTATTACAGCTGTAGATTCTTGATAGTAATAGAAGTGACTCTTAGGTTTCCATTGCTCTTTACTTTCTTCTGCTATTGAATCAGAAGCCAGTTTGCTGCTTGAGGAAGGACCTGCCTTCCACTTCCTTTTTCAAATACTACATCTGCTTGTGTTTCTAAATCCTAGTCCAGTGTTTAGCCCTCAGAAGTTTTTAAAGCAGAACTTAAACAAGCTTGTATCTGATTGTATTGTTGTTTGGGTGTTTTCCTCCCTTCCATTTAATCTTGCGTTGTTTTGGAGGGTTGTGTCAGAAAGTAGGACATAGTAGTCAGCTGATTTTATTTTATTCACAATATATTTAGTTCCTAGAAGATGTTTTTTAATTTGACACTATAGTAAGCTGTCACTAGGTTTCCTGCATGGTTTAGGATTGCCAGGGGCCTTCCACCTTGCAGCATGGCAAGAGCAGATCTTTGCTAAGTGATGTCATTTTTTTTTTCCTCCCTCCCCTTGGACGTGAATGATACTAATATGAAAAGTGTTCTGTGAAATACAGGATACATATAGAAAATAAAAAAAGATACAGTGTATTGCATAATGAACATTCTGTTCTCATGTTTGAATTGGGATATTTTTGGAGATAATTAAAAAGGAAAACAAAAAATATTGTAGCTGCTTTGGGTTTTCTTAGCTGATCTCATTATAATTGGTTCATTTATTTACTAAGTGTTCAGACAGATATAATCACAGGTAGCGAAGTCCAGTTCTAAGTTTAGGGTTGTTATTTGTAATGTAGTACTGTAATTCAGATGTTATAGGAGACGGCTATAAACTAACTAAAAAAAGCAAAGAGATGATTTAATAGAAAAGAGAGAAGAGGTGGGGGGAAGGTTGAAATCTCTGCTCCTGTTCTTATAGAATTTATTGGCTTGTCTGGGTTATGAAGTAGAGAGTTTGTTATCAGGTGTGTGAGGATCTTTGAAATTATGTTGGAAGCTTTTGGGGTTGAATTTATATACAAAGGTTTTGAGCAAGACTTTGGCAGGAGATGATTCATGTTTTAGATTGAAAGGTAGAATGGGTTAATGTCTGGAAGATGGAATGCATGATAAGCCATGTTTTAAGGAACTGCAGTAAAAAAGAGCGAGGTATTTTAAGTCATGGGGCTAACTTTGTAAGGAGCTTTGTAAAGTGGTGTTTTGTGGTATAAACTTTTACACTTGAAAAGGCTGGTGATGGAAACAGGTAGGAGTGTACTAAAGTAGTATCACATCCTGCCCAAAGAAGTGGACTGCTGGTGTTTTAGGTTTTGTCTGTCTCCAGCTGGCTTGACAAAAATAAGCTTTTAAAATTAGACTTGTAGTGTATATACAATTAGTGGGTGTGACAAGTAAGTAACCGTCTACACCTGCTGTTCATGGAATAAAGCAGTGGGGGGAAAAAAACCCAAACCAACCACAGTTTAAAAAAGCTATCACATGTGGTAGATTTCATAGCTTATTAGTAGAAATAGAACCATTAATTCAGATGTAGTCTTATCACCCCACACTACAGGGTCAGGTGGGTTGTTTTTAGGGGTCCTTTGCAGGCTAATGCCAGCACTTCATGATGCTGTTCTGCCGACCCCAGGGGTCAAGAGCTGGGGTTAGTGGCCACACCCATCCAAATGCAAAACTACTGTTATTTTCCCCTTTCCATTGGAATGTTTAATAAGGTATAGCTATAAAAATACTTGAGTGTGTTCATCTGAAGAATTTTACTGTCTGATTAAGCTTGAACATCGGACAGTGATCGTTGTGGTTTGAATTTTAAATACAGTTGTACTAAGCGATGAGATTATGGTGCTGGTGAGAATGCTAAATACAAAGGAGAAAAGCAGTAGTGCAGAAAGCTTGAAATTATTTAAAAGTTGTCCAAATTATAATCACAGAATTCAACATACGTAGAAAATCCTGTAGGTAATGCAATGTGTAGCTGGAAGAGGGTCCTGGCATTTGGGACACTGGGGTGAATTCAAGAGGTCCGGGTGACTATTGAAGGAGGAAGTTCAATGCAAGTTCTTGTTGAGTGTTTTTCTCCCCTTTAAACTGTCAGAAATATTTAATTTTTTTCCCCCCACATGAATGAACTGTGAAAAAGGGCATGCTCACAGTGTGTAATGTATTCAGTGCTTACTTGCCCTGTGACAAAATTTTTGTATATTTAAGTGCAGTAGGTGTCAAATGAAAATGCTACCTCATCATATCTAGTATCTTTCTTTTTTTAATGGAATAACTTTGGAGATGTGGGCGCACACAGACAGGGCACAGGTGCTTTATCACTGTGCAGAAAATGTTTCACAATTTTCAAACCGGAACCTTGAGCAGTGTCCAAACATTAAACCTATTTATTGTATTTAAAAATCAGATATAAATTGATGTGGTATCCTAGGAGGAAAGGCAGCTATAAATTCTTTACATGCAGGTGTGAAGTGACACATGTAATTCTGATGTATATGCTAAAAATCAGTCTGCTGTTTTAAATATGAATGCTTTTGTCTGTAACACTGAATGTCAAGGTCTCTGTGGTACTGTGGTGCTATTTCTGTGCTGTCATAGACTTCCGCGTAAACTATAGGACACAGTCTCAGGCTGTGCCAGGGAGGTTCAGGGTGGATGTTAGGAAGAAGTTCTACACAGAGAGAGTGATTGCCCATTGGAATGGGCTGCCTGGGGAGGTGGTGGAGTCATCATCATTGGAGGTGTTCAGGAGGAGACTTGATAGGGTGCTTGGTTTAGCTGATTAAGTGGGTAGGATGATAGGTTGGACGCGATGATCTTGAAGGTCTCTTCCAACCTGGTCTATTCTATTCTATAATCACATTTTCAAAGCCAATTTGGAGAGAGATATGTACCTGTTAGGGTTACTACTGAAAATGAAAATCAAGGAGTAGTCCCTAAAACAGTATGGATTATCTAGTTTGTAAGACAGCTAATCAGATACTGATTGTGATAAACTGGCATACCGGGGTGCTCCCAACAGACTCTTTTGAAATGCGCACTGGCAGTGTGCGCTTTCCAGAATTCCAGTTTGCTGATCAGCTTTCTTCCTGGCCTGTATACTTCAGCTGGATACTTTTGCCTGTTTTCCTGGGATCCTAATGAAATAGGAACTAAAAAAAATGGTAAAGGTCTTTCCCTTGCTCTAAAATGAGATCCACAGATTATTTTTTGACAAGAAGCCTCACATCTCTTCCTAATCTAAGTAACCACAGTCTGTATGCTTACTTCTCTTACTGTGTGTGTTCTAGGCAGCTTTAGAAAAAAAAATGTTTGCATGTGCTTGTGATCTCTCTTAATTCAGTCCTTACCTTCCATGTAATGAGCTGCCCAGGGTGATACAGGGAGTTCTGGCTGTGTCCTTCTGAGCTGCTGGCAGTGGGAGGGCTGGAGTGAGCTGTGTGCTTGTCTGCACCCCACAGGAATTCACCACTGCAGTGAATAGAATAGAATCGAATCAATAAGGTTGGAAGATCATCAAGTCCAACCTGTCACCCAAGACATCATGACCACTAAACCATGGCACCAAGTGCCATGTCCAGTCCCCTCTTGAACACCTCCAGGGATGGTGACTCCACCACCTCCCTGGGCAGTCCATTCCAACAGCCAACAACTCTCTCTGTGAAGAACTTTCTCTTCACCTTGAGCCTAAACTTCTCCTGGCACAGCTTGAGACTGTGCCAGTGGTTTGCCATCCTACCCCATCTTTCTTCTGCAGCTGGTTGGTCTTGCTTAGCTGGAGGACTTTTTAATTTGTCCCTGTTCTGCGGCTGCCTTTTTTTTTTTTCCCATGCTGTTTTTCTAACTTGTTATGGTCCTGCTGAATTACAACACCATTTTTGAATGTAATCTCTTCTGCTTCGTTACCTAGAAATTAAGTAGCCTGTTACTTCCATCTTCCAGGTTATTAATAAAAGGAGAATTGCAGCTCCTGCAGAAACTTGCACTGGAATTATACTATTTTTAAGATGAGTCGTTTGAGTATCAAGTGTAACTTACCTCTACTTCTGCACTCATTACAGTAATTATTAAGGCAGGGCTTCTCTAATTGGCTTACAAGCAGTATGCCAGTGATTGTCAGAAGCTTTATAGTAAAAATATAAAGTGCACTGCACCTCTCCCAACTCCTGTCTCCATGTATTGAAGGAAAATTAATTACCCAGAGGCTGGCACTTTTAAAACTCTTTACCTTGGTGGTTAATCCATTGTTTTTTTGTGTCTGGAAATATAACATTGCATGGCCATCACAGCTTCTCTACTGTGCTTCTGTCTTCTCCTTCCCCTTTTACCAAGTTCTTCTAACAGAGAATCTGCTGTGGAAGCTTTCCCTGAACCAAAATGTCTAATAACTGTATATGTGTCTGATAATGTGTGGTTGGCTCAAATAAATGCCCTTTCCAGATCAGCCTGTGCAGAATCACAGGATATTTTTTTTGGTGGTGGTGTTTTCTTTGGACGCTGTCAAATGTTTAACATTAATGGAAGCAACTGCTGGGTGTTTCATTCTAGTTGGCTAATGTTGAGCCAAGAATTGGTTGCAGCAGATTGCCATCATGTTTTTAATCTGCTTAATTCGCGTTCTCAGTTGGGCAGTTCAGGACTGTGCTACTAAAGCTGTTAAATTTTCTACCACTTGCTAAAGATGCCATAAACCTTTTAAAAATTATCTTTCAAAGTAACTGCCTGTTCATCGTCAAGGTAATGCCCAAACCTCTCCAATTTCACAGAATCACAGAGTCAACCAGCTTGGAAGAGATCTCCAAGATCATCAAGTCCAACTGATCACCCAACCCTAACTAATCAACTAGACCATGGCACTAAGTGCCTCTTCCAGTCTCTTCTTAAACATCTCCAGGGATGCTGACCCCACCACCTCCCTCTCTTTCTGTGAAGAACTTCTTTCTAACATCAAGCCTAAACTTCCCCCTGCACAGCTTGAGACTTTGTTCTCTTGTTCTGGTGCTGTTCTGTTACTATCTAACCATATTAAGGAATATTAATTATAGTATCTGATTCTATGCAACTTGAGTAGCTAATACTTTAAGTGTAAGCTCTAGCTTCCTGAAGACTTGAAATCTTAAAATTCAGTTGACCTCTGTTTCAATCACCACTGGGTTTTGTGGAGTCCTCGTATCTGGCTTTCTATAGAAGCACTGTGAATATGTTGATGAATGTATCTCAAAATGAAGTTGTAAAATATCATTGTGGGTGCTGCTAAGATTCCAGCAGAAAAGGTATCGAAACCTTATTTTCATGAAATGACAAGATTATATGTGTGCTTTTTTAAGGCAGTTTTAATGTAACGATAAGATTATCAGTATGATGTAATATTATTACATCATACCTGTTTTGTGCCTGTGTGTATACCTTGCTTTAAGTATCACTTGATGGTTCAGGGAGAACTCAAATAGTCTAGTTGTAGAATCATAGAATCATTCAGCCTGGAACAGACTCTAATGATCATCTAGTCCAACCATTAATGCAGCACTGCCAAGTCTACCACTAAATCATGTCCCTGAGCACCTCATTTCTACATCTTTTAAATCTCTGTAGGGATGGTGATCCCACCACTTTCCTGGGCAGTCTGTTCCAGTCTTAATGCTTTTGGTGAAATAAATCTTTCCTAATGTCCAGTCAAAACCTGCCCTGGTGCAACTTGAGGCCTTTGTTACCTGAGGGAAGAGACTTGACACTAGTCCATGGTTCAATCCATGGTTTCCTAAAACACATCATAAGCCTACTTATTGAGAGAAGCAGATGGTGGGGGTTGAAAGGCTCAAACCAGGTTGTGTTGTTGGGTTTTATTTGTTGGGGTGTTTTTAACTGAGATATGTTGCTGAGAAGTGGGTACAGTTACCTGCTTGCGGCTATACTCTGGTGTGAGTGTGAGAGTTTCCCTGTCTTTGCACTTCTGTGGTTACGTGCGCACCCCAGCTTGCCCATATTTGAGTTCTGAAGTATTATCTAGCACAATATTCACATTAAGGAAATACCCAAATGCTAACCTTATGTGTGGCTCAGTGATAGTTCGTGATGGCTTTTCTGCTGCTAATATTGATATGAGCTGACATCAAGCACTGAGCACAACCTGGCGTGGCGAAAATGTAACTTTGTTGTGTGGCAGTGTGCTTTGGTGGCAAACACCAAGAAAACACATTTTGGAAGGCATAGTTTATTTACACAGAAACTTTAGATATCATTGTGCTGCAACACTGGTGGTGGTTTACTGGGCTGTTGCAGTTATTCATTGGTGCTTCTGCTCAGCTGAAGAAGATTCTGTGAGCATATCTTTTTCTTTTATGTTTTCATCTTATACAAAGATTTTTTTGGTATGTTTGGTCCTGAAATGATGCATATGTAAACAGAGGGAATGAATGACTTTAGAACTCATTTCCGTGAAGAGAAGCCAGGTTCTTGGCATGGTTTTTCCTATCTTCGGGGGGGGGGGGGCGGAAATAATTAAAATCCTGTGTTCATGAGACAACTGACTACTGTTGTCAAAACACACATGGCACTGGGAATATAAAATAGAGGCTTTTACGGCTGCTTCACTCTTATCTTCTGTCTCTGCTGCCCACTCCTGCCTGCCCTACCCCCATAGTTATAGTAGACGTTCAGCTGGGTTTGTCATGTGGCCAGCCCCCTGAATTTATCTTTCTCATATGGCCAAATAACTTCATCCCCGTGGCAATTTTCTTGAATAAAGAGCCTGGCGAGTGCAGCCGAGCCTGGGGATACAGTATGAAAATCAGCGGTTGCTTGGGTGAGCAATTACGCAGTGAAACAGCTATCAGGCCAAGGAAGCGGTGGCCAGGTTTTCAGAGATGGATGAAAAGCTTCATCCCTGGAATTCCCTGTGTGATTTTTTTTTGCATTATAGCCCACCTTTGATGACAAATATGTGTAGTGTTTAAAACGAGTATCAGTTTTTACCGAGAGGCAGCTTCTTACTCCTGCTGATTGAAAGCACTAACCTTTGTGGAATGGCGTGCATGGAAATGAGATTAGGAAGCTTTTGTTGATTCCCTCAGCGTCATATTCTGACTTGTGCTGGGTCTTGAGTCAGGGCTTTAAGTCACTGATGCACAGAATATATTTGGCTTTATATTTGATCAAAGCTGGTTTTTTATCTGGAGCATTTTATAGTAGCGATCGGGTCTAATGCACATAAGAAACCAGACACTTTTATGGGTTGCATCAGAAGCGCTGTTCAGTGTCTTCTGGTGGGTGTTGTGTGGGGCTCATACACAGGAGCAGTGTTGGCTGCCTCGTTGGAATTTCTGTCTGTGTCTGAGAATAGGTATGTGTGAATTGATCATCACCTTGTCCTGGAAAGCTGGGAATAATGCAGTGGTTTACCGATACAGAGTTTTAGAGGAATTAAATAAACCACATAGTGAAATCCTCCCAAATTAAACTTCCCCATGCAGTTTCAGTGATTTGTTTTTATCAAATTGCTGTGACATTTTCTGAGAACAGTTTCCATCTCCATCCATCTGGCTAGAAAGGGTTACTTAGGTATTCACTGCCACTGCTTTTATATGGCTTTAGAGATAGGATTGGGAAACGTGGTTCAGCCGCTGATTGCATGCCTTGCACTTGAGCATGTTTGTGCTTTGATGTGCCCATTAGGATATAGCAGGAGCAACCCTTCACTCCTCTAGATCTGTGGGCCAGGCTGCCAGTCTTTCTTTCAGTGACCTCCTTTGGCAGGTACATATGGGAATTGAGAAATTCCCTCATTAAAAAGCTACATGTGTGATAACGCTGATGGGAGTGAAACAAAGCTAGTTATCCCCTTTGGGAATAGTGCTGTGGGTTTTCAGCACTTTTTAAAATGAGAAAAGTCATTTCTTTGTTTTCACTGTCATCAGCTTACTTGATCTCTTGTGGCTCCATCATATATACAGATATGTAGAAAAATACATTGGTACTTTGTAGTGATGGGAGGCTTACTGACTTCTTTGACAGGTTGTGGTAGTTTAATATTCAAACTGGCTGATTTCTCTAATAGTTCTTTCCCACTGATTTTGTGTTTACAAACTCTAAAGATACATTAAAAAAAAAAAAAAAAACACACTGCAAAACAAAACAACAGCAACAAACCCCTAGTGCTTGCCAAGCCAAACCATCTCAAACTCACTGTCCTGGTGCTGCCCTTACTTGCATGAGCTGGAGATGGGTCATGTCAGCACTCATCAAGTCAAAGGCAGAATCAGTCTGTTGGTTGCCTTAATCTTATAACCACAGAGATCTGCAGGACAACCATATAGCCTTGGCTTCGTACCCTGGCAGAAGTCTGTATGTTCTTCATCGTTTATGCTTTGGTTGTGTAAATTCTTGATACTGAGATAGGTCTCCTCAATCTCTATCATGTGTGGTACATAAATTTATGATGTGATCATGGTAAGGGCCCTTTAATGGTGTAGAAGCATAAGTTAATAGGCCTGCATCCTGCTTTGATCTCAGATTTGCATAAAATAATTCTTGCTTTGAGGATGAGCAAGATTCTGCTGTTATATTTCTGGATCTTCAGATTTTATTTGAAATGCTTAGTGCAGATTGGACATGCAGGGCATTCTTTTCAGGGGGTTATTAGATTTAAACTATCATAGAAATACCTAAACCCAAAGAACAATAAATGATGCATGAGGATGTGCCAGGAGCCAGTGCATATTCTAGATAATGAGCACGCTCAGCTTTTGAGGGTGAAGAAGCCACTTGAATAGATTTGAGTTGACTGTGTGCTGGTTGATTGTAGCAGGGCTCTTCCAGGGTGACAGACCATGGTGAAGCCATACAGCATGTCAGGATTTGAATTGAATGCTGCAGATGAAAATCCATTATTGTTGTCCTGAACTCCACACACAGTGTTTTGGGGGAAGGCAAGAAGCAGATGTATAAGCTGGTCAGTGTAGATTCATAGAGAGCTGTTGAATAACTTTATAGTTATTTGTTAAATAAGGTACAAATCTCAAACCTCTCATGAGCAAAATCATTAGTGACTATGAAGTGGCTCTCAAGAATACATCTCTTAGTACTCACATTTGTCATTGTGTATATGTTCATTTTAATACTACACTCAAGGATTTATTTTCCTTTTTCACAGTTCTTTACTTAAGCTTTTTGTTTCACCTTGTCTGTACCTTCTCTATGCCTCTGAGAACTGAAAATATAGAGACGTGAAAGGCGTCCTCTTGGCAAGAGAGGGAGTAATGAGTTGGCTCTTAAATGTGGTCTGTTCATGGTATTTTATAATTAGCTGTGTGAACTTTCAGTGTTTAAAAAAAAAAGGAAATAGGAAATGGCAATTACACAGAACTTTCACTCTTCCATCACGTCTGTACTGCGTTTCCATTGTTACTTACAGCTTTGAAGGGCCTCTCTGGAGGGCTGTGCATTAAGTACTTCATCTTATTTAACAGTTTGTTGTGAAGCGTATACAATTAATAGACAATGTATGGAAATAATGATGTAGTTAATAGAAATTCAGTTCCTGAGCAGAGCTGAGACTAGTTTCCTTGAAAAGTTTAATGGTTGGGTTTGATTATTCTTTTTGAGTTCACTAATGACATATATTTATCTGACACTCAATCTTCTAAGGAAAAATTGAAATCTAATTTGTGAGCAAGATAATGAAAACCTATACATAACTTTTCTACTCCTGTGCAGTTAAACAACCAGAAATGTGGCAGTTTAAATTGTTGCATATTTGGTACTGCTGAATTCTTGATAATAGGGTAGGGTAATAAATAAATTTAAAAAAAAAAAAAAAAAAAAAAAAAAGGCAAGCAAAACAAAGAAACTAAACCCCTACAACAGAAAAAGCAGCACAAACCCAACAGCAAAAAACCCACAAGCACAAACCTGGGTTTATGCCTTTTATTAAACATGAAATATGTTTAAACATGCTCAAATAGTGTACATAGCTGAACTGTTGAATGATCTTGATTTGAAAGCTGTTCTAATGGTTGGGCTTGGGGAATGGTGGGTCTAAGCCAGTTTGTTGTTTCCCTAAGGCTAACAATTTTTGTGCAAATGTTTTGAGGATCAGTTTGAGCCTGTGTGTGCTGACTTATTTGCACAGAGAGCTCATTTGGAGTAAAAGTCAGAATTGTTCACTCACCCGTCACGTGTTTAAATGCATTGGTTTTGATAGTATGACAGGTTTTGAAGTAAGTGTAGTTAGGAAATGGGTTTTGAATTGGAAATAATTCCAGTTAAAAAATAGGAGTGAAGAAAGAAGCTTAGGGTGTGCTAGTAGATAAATGTATTATCTTTGTCTGGTAAGCTCAGATGTGAGGCAGTTGGGTGATGGTAAGCATAAAAGCCTTGGAGTCTTTGTGGTTTAGGTGAGGAGATAAAGACTGGGTTTGCTTCCAGGAGAGGAGCCTAAATGCAACCTAACTACTTAGGCAGGCCGAGTTTGCTAATCCTGGCTTAGGCTCAGTCACACCAGAAGCCCTGAATGTGATTTGTCATTATCAGAAGTCCGTCATGAGACACAGCAAGATGCCCGAAATATGCTTAACCCCAAAGGAAAGCAATCCTGATTCTGCCCTTGGGCCATACTTGAGGTCTCTATGAGACAAGTGAAGAGGGAAGGTACTGAGGCAGCTGCATGCCCCAGTTTTGTTTCTTGGGTTCAGTGCCATCTCTTTGGTCTTCACAAGCAATTAATATTCTGCATTTTGCTGAAATAACAGGACCAGGGGTAGAATATTGCTGGAGGCTGTGACTCTGCTTTTCTAATCTAGATATCTAAACCAGGTCTTTAATTCATCCTGCTAGCAAGTGGTGCAACATTCTGTGTTAGTTTAGTACATCTGTTCAGAGGAAGCATGATTGTAGTGGTTTTTTTTGTCTAACATGTGTCTAGTATTTTCCACTAACTGTGGTTTGTGGATATAGAAACATCATTTTCACAACATTTCATGTGTGCTGTAAAATCTGGGCTTCTCTTGAGGAAATGAGAATTCATGCAGTAAACTTATTGTAGTTCTATTACATGATAGGCAACTGTCCCATGTTTGCCTTTCAGAGCGATACATTTCTCACCATTACATAAAACAAAGGCAACTGTCTTTTAACTGCATATCAAAACCAAGCCCACCTAATGTGGGAGCTACTGTTTGTAATGCAGTTGTTGGCTTGCTTTCCCCACGTAAAAGTATCTGATTTGAAGTGTTCTCATTGCATCTACATACATGAAGGTACATTCACAGTAGTTCATTAATTTGCGGCAGAGCTTCAGGACACCTTTGTTTCCACAAGCGAAGCCTTTTTCTAGTTTGTATTTTTTACTTTTTCTGTGCTGTAATGAATTACTTTGTGTGACAGGTGGGAGATTCAAGAAAGAGATAGTAGTTGATGGACAGAGCTATCTGCTGCTGATTAGAGATGAAGGGGGCCCTCCAGAGGCACAGGTGAGCATTGCATATATAGAGCTGTACCAGACTAATGCCACTGTTTCCTTTCTTGTATAAAAGCCTTCCTTTAAGAGAAATGTTTTTGTTCTGTTTTTCTCTGGGTCCTGCTCACCCTTCTGCTGGTAAAAAAAAAAGTAAATGTTACCCTCAGGTGAAAAATACTGCGGTTAGAAATTATTTGGGGTTTCAAATTGCATTATGAAGTTGTGTGATAAAAATATGACTAGCTCATAGAATCATGGAATGATTTGTGTTGGAAGGGACAGTTAAAGACCATCCAGTCCAATTCTCTGCAATGAGCAGGAATGTCTTCAATTAGATGAGGTTGCTCAGAGCCCTGCCCAACTCTTACCTTTAGTGTTTCCAGGGATGGGGCATTTGCCACCTTTCTGGGCAACCTGTGCCAATGTTTCACCACACTTGTCATAAAAATATGCTTTTCTTAGATCTAGTCTAAATCTCCCCTCTTTTAGTTTAAAACGATCACCACATGCTCTGTCACAACAGGCCCTCCTAAAGATAGTCCCTGTCATTCTGATAGACCACATACTAAATGCCGAATCAGTATGCTTCCACTGCCCACAAAATTCCATGTTATTAAGACTTAATCTGAGTTATACTCTTTAAATTGTTAAAATGCACAATAGATATGTGCAGTGACACACATACTTGTGTACAAATCTTTGCATTCCCTGTCGCTTCCATGTTTTGCTCCCTGTGCTGTTTAAGACACAACTTTGTGTGTTCTAGTACAGCACCATCAAGCTCTCAGGTATCTGACTTGATGTCTCTATATGATGTGTTACCTCCTTGTCTCGCAGAAGATTTGCCTTTGGGAAGACTTGCAGGTTTCTGGCTATAAGTCTGTTACTCTGTTTTGAGTGATGTGAAGTAAAGCACTTGCTTAGGTGATGCTTCAATCACCTCAGACTCTGACAGCCTAGCTGCTGGCAGTGTCCTTTTATTCAGGCATCCTCCTTGTTTCCTCTCTACCTGTTCTTACCTGGGCACTAGTGGGATTCCTCAAATATGTTCACTGCTGCTGGCCTTGCTTTGCTTGGCTGCTAAGTGGTGTATCAGTTTCCAAAAAAAAAAAAGAAAAAAGAAAAAGAAGCAGGAGCTGTTCTGTGGCCAAACAGCTGAACAGGAGCAGTGCCAGCAGCAGCAGCTTGGCTTTCAATGCTCCACTATTGCTCATGAGCTGCAGGAGGAGCAGAGCATGGGGGAAGGTGCCTGGACAAAGGACAAGAGAAAGGAGGTGGAGGAAATGGAGACCGAAAGAGACATCCTGGAAGGAAGTTAAAAGAACAAGAGTATAAGTAGTGCCACTGACACATCTGCAGCCATGTGAGGCAGGAGCCTCAAAGAAGTGCTCTGTGTGAGGCTGAGAGTGATTTGGCTGAAGTACACAACGGTTTCCAGGCTCTGATGCTTAGAGAACATTCATGCATATAAAAACATAAAAAGGTACACACAGCAATCTAAATATTTTTTTCTACCTGAAGAATTGGCTTTGCTGAATTCACTTGAGCTAACTAATGAACGGACACAGTGTCTTGCTTTTGATCTGTACTAGCTGTATTTGGGTTATCAGTCACTATTGTGGCTGAGATTGGTTCTTCAGCAGATCATGAGGATGGAAATATTTAAGGTGTTAGTGGTAGTTCACCTTTCAGAAGACTTTTCACATGTAAATTCTCCTTGGATTTTTGGGGTGTGATTTCAAGTCATATGCCTGTTAAAGATCTTTAATCTGCTTGTTAATTCTGGAATCAAAAGTTTACTTCTGGGTTCATGAGTATAACTGTATAGTGAAAATGGAATCCTGTCTGAAGAAAAATATTTACCTCCCATTGTTTGCTCATAGTATGGAAAGTGTTGGTTATTTTAGCCTTAAGGTTGTGCTTTTTGCAATAATCCACTATATTTTTGTGGATAATTAGGATAGAATTGTGACCTGAGTAAGTTACGAGCTGAACTGTGGTCTTCATGGTGCTTAGTGGCACTAGGTCAGGGAGGGTTCCCTGCTGCAGTGCAAAGGCTGCAGTTCAGGTCTCCGTTCACTGAGAAAGAAGGAAGGGAGGGAGAATTAACTCATTTGAAAACTTACTTTCTGCATCTATGATCCACCTCTTCCTTGTTTAACAGAAGATTTTTCAAAGATGAAAATAATAAAAAAGGGGGGAAAAGAACAAACAAAAAGGCTAATTTTATAGAATGAGTAGGGGATGAATTGCACTAGCTGATGTTCCTTCAACTTGTGACTAGTGAGCATTTCTCCTGCTCCCCAGGTGTGATTTTACTCTTGCTGTGATTTGTTACAAATATAATACTATAATCCTATTGTAAAACCTGGCTAACATAGCAACTGAGCTATAAGGAGCAGCCACACTATTAGTGTTTAATGTAGAACTATTTTTATGACCTTTTTTTGTGTGGGCTTCTCTTGAACTAACAGATCTGCTCAGTCACAGTTTGGAGATGGATTTGTATATCGGCAGCCAACCTTTCCTTATTATATCAGGCCATTCTTTGCACAGTGGTGTAAACAAGACATCCTGAATTTCCAGGCTTTGTGTGTGTTTTCAGAAATGCCTTTGTTTTTTAATAGCACAGGTCTCCTATTCACAAAGCTTAAACTTACTTAAATATAAAAAGATCAATAAAAAATTGTTGAAAATATTTTGTCTGGAGGAGCTGCATTTAATAACCACCCTTTGGATTTTTAAAATAATCTTCATTAGAAGGCTATTGCTACACACTGAGGAAATATTAAGACAATTTAGAGAGGCTATAATCTTCCAAACTGATGTTTTTAGGACATTGTAGCTGTAAGGAGGAGTCCTTATCTCATGCTGCTGCATCCAGTCATCAAGAACCATTTCGTAATAGGACCCAAAACTGAGTCCACAGTGATGGTGTTGTCTCAGGATCCTTTAGTTAGATCTTCTGGTTTAAATGGTTCAAATTTAATAGCATGGTAGTTGTCCTTACTTCTGGCAGCAAATATACTGTGAGTAAGCAGTCTTCTTGTTATCATCTAGGAGATTCTTTCTGATTGTCTTGAAAACCTTGAAACACTTTTGGCTATTTTTACACCATAACTCTAAGAGATGACATAGTGTTCAGTTCCAAGTACAATGCAGCCATTAATATGCACATCAAGTTAAATTATCATCTGATTTCCTTTATAAAAAATAGGCAAGAAGTACTGCTAGCTCCTGATTCTAAAGAGGAAAATTTAGTGAGCTTAGCAACTTGAGTACATACAGAGCTTTCCAGATTGATATTGTGGGCTCTTTTTTCCTTAGCTTTGCATATGCCAGCTTGGGATGCCTTACTCTAGCTTGCAGATTTACACGATCTCAGCTTTTAGTGAATGAAGTTGTTTAAACACTGCAAGAGCAGAAACAAAACAGCAAGAGCTGGTAGCAGGGAAGTGCTTACAAAGCTAGGCTGGTCTTGTAAAACTCAGCAGAATGCTTCCCAAAGGAGCCTCCTTGCAGCTCGCTGTTTAATGTGTCTCCAGTATACCTGGCATATTGTAGTAGTGAAGTAATGAAAAGCATAAATACTGATGGCTGAAACTTGTTTCCATTGATCTAAATTTGGTTAGGAATGGAGTCACTTAGGGAAAAATAAAGGCAGTGAGGTAAGCTTTACTTCAGTCTGTTTCTTTTTTGCTGTCCTGTATACGTTGGCTGTTGTGCTAAATGTGTTTAAACAAATGTATTTCACTTGTGAGCTGAAACTTCTTCACTTGCATGGTCACTTAAGCAGCACCTTGGCTTGACCCACTGATATGCATGTCTTTTAGCAGATTACTGATGCCAAGAGAGAATAGTTTGATTTCACATGGAAAGCTGCATTAGGCACTTTTTACTGTTTCCTCAATTAGGAATGTCTGTACAGCAAAAAAACTGGAAATCTGAAATTAATGTATTTGGACATTGATCAAAATGTGAGAATTACTAGTAGTGCTTGTAAAGCCACAACCACAGTGTGTCCTGGCATTAACAGAAACACCGGCATGCATGCATGTATATGAAGCACAGGGTGGGGAAATAACATACAAAGTAGGGCACTCAAGTGCCTAGAGATAAGTGTTCTTCATTTATAATTCACAAATGCAGAAATCTGAGGCTGCTACGTTTTCTGTGAATCAAAACCAACAAGCACTGATAGTAGCTGAGCTTTTAATTTCATGTACCAGTGAAGAAAAGATGCAGTTTTGAGTGTGGGGAAAACCTTTATGTATTCCAGATTCCCATCACTTGCAGAGTGGTGAGATTAGTCATTTTAGAAATGTGTGCCACTTTCAAGGCCTTGGTTATTGTCACTAAGTTTCTGTGATGAGTATTTCCCTCCAAGTAAGGTAAGAATGGTTTTTATTTTGTTTTTCCTTTTTTCCTCTTCACTCATCTTACAATATACCTTTTCCATTTTTATTCTACAGTTTGCCATGTGGGTGGATGCTGTTATATTTGTCTTCAGCTTGGAAGATGAAATTAGCTTCCAGACTGTTTACCACTACTACAGCCGTATGGCTAACTATCGGAACACTAGTGAAATACCAATGGTACTAGTGGGAACCCAGGGTAAGTGCAGTCTTGATTTCCATAACCATGTTGTCTGCTCGAAGCTGGCAAAGCCACATCCTGTGCTGTCCTCTCTCTCACATCAGCATTGCTACTCATCTGACTAAACCACTGGTTAATCATGGGATGGTGGTCTGACTGTTTAGGGCTTCCTCAGATGGCTTGCTATAGGGCAATAGCATTGTGAAGGCTGGGTTGAGATGGGGAATGAATGTCCTTGTAGCACTCTGGGGAGACCTGAGTTTAGGACTTGAGCAATGATGACTTACAAGAATATTGAGAAAAATATTTTCAATGCCTGCAAATCACAGTGGTTTTCTTGATCAGCAGGGAGATGCTCCCGTTGAATTTGGTCAGGTGAGCCAGCTGTGTAACGAAGTTCTGAATTCAAACTGGTTTCCACTAGGTTAGCAGTCTAGAAGTGATTAATGCTCTGGCGTTCCTAAGAGGTGGATGGAATCAAAAACCTCGGCACTGTTAAGAAGCAGACCTGAACTGTGCTCCTGTGTGGCATCACAGGGAGACGACTCTTCAGATGAACCAAAAACTTTTTGCTCCATGAAACTGTGCACCCCTGTTTCTGGTGGTGTTGATGCTTTTCACTGCTTTCTCGGCTTACTCTTTTGGCAGCCTTGTGGTCGGGGAGGAGTTTGCTTTCCCTGTCTGCCTGCAGAGCTGTGCCACCAACTCTGCCACGTGAAGGCAGGGGAAGTATGACCAGCATGGATGGAGGAATTGCAGTCAGGCTGTGGGGTGGAAACAGATGATAACAAATGAAAAGAGAAGTAGGTACACGAAAAGTCCTAGGATAGCAAAAACTACAACCAAAAAGCAGAAATTAACTGTTCTGAAAGGCTATGCTGTCAGCTTTAAAGTGGAGTTGAAAAAAGGAGAGGGGGAAGGGTTTCCCCGAGGTATTTTTCTGTCTGCACTTCTGACACATTGAAGTGTTGTTTTTCATCTCATTCCCATTATTGCCAGAAAGGAATTTGATTTTTTTTTTTTTTTTTTAAATTCAGTTTGTGTTGCAGCACTCATGCAAAGGAGACTTTTAAAATTGTGTGTGAGATGGAAATGCTGCTAATTTGGGGACATCTGGGACAGCATCAAGGCGGGGGAAAAAAAAAAGCTTTTTTTAACTGTGAAGCTATGGATTGAAATGAAATAAATGAAATATGTATCTGTTAAAAATGTATTTGACATCCAGCTTGTTTGTGTTGACCAGTAGTTTAGAAATGAACTCCCCAAGAATGTTAGCGTTTGCATGATACTTCCAGATGCCCTCCTCTGGCTCGTTGTACAGGTCAGGCTGTGGTACTGAATTTGCTTGCTTTAGGTGTCAAACTTTCAAAGCCCCGGGATTCTCAGCCATTCCTTTCCTGTTAAATGTTTCCAGCGCCCTCTGCTGATTAAAAACATAACCTCTGCCTTTGGCTTTCTAAATAATAGCTCTGGTTTTACTTACTGCATCTCATTAGAAGATACTAGTAACATCAGCTGAGATGTTATCACTACCAAATATCTCAAATGTGGCATTGCAGTAGTCCCTGACTTCACACTTGCACTGAGGCAGTGCTTTGAACCCCAAAGGACGAAGATAGTTTTGCTGCCACAGAATGCAGCCGAGTTTTAGGAAAGCTTTCTGAAATGGATGCCTTTCATGGTACTAGCTGCAGAAGTTTGTAGAATAGGTTGCAGTGCTGTCTTTCCGTATATTTTTTTACCACAGATAATCAATTGTCATGATACTCCTGGGGGCAGGGGAATAGAATAGAATAAACCAGGTTGGAAGAGACCTTCGAGATTATTGTGTCCAACCCATCATCCAACACCATCTAATCAACTAAACCATGGCACCAAGTACCCCATCCAGTCTCCTCCTAAACACCCCCAATCATGGTGACTCCACCATCTCCCTGTGCAGCCCATTCCAGTGGGCAATCACTCTCTCTATGAAGAAGTTCTTCCTAACATCCAGTCTAAACCTCCCCTGGCACAGCTTGAGACTGTGTCCTCTTGTTCTGGTGGCTGGTTGACTGGGAGAAGAGACCACCCCCACCTGTCTACAACCTCCCTTCAGGTAGTTGTAGAGAAGGGAAGTTCCTTTTTTAAGAGATGTTCTTAGTATTTTCACTTTATAAATTTAACTTTTTAGGGTTCTTTACTACAAGAGCAGTGGTGAAGAAGCTTCTTTTTCGTTTAGCAGGGTTTTTTTGTTTATGTATTAAGTCATTTATTTCCCTCCTGGTATGAAGTGTTTTTCAGTTCCTGTGGATAAGCTCTAGAAATTGAAGTTAGAACGCACACATGAAAAGCAGCTTTGGAAGAAAGAGACAAAGTAGCGTTGTTTGTTTAGAAAACTTATTTTTATTTGCCCTGTGGTCCATGTTCATACAGCATCAAACGAGCGCATTGCATTGAGGTTTGGGACTCGGCCATTTGCAGTGAGTGTCCTGGATCCAGTCTTGGCTGTGACTCAGAAGTCAACCTGTGCATATATCGAGCCTATGAATATATTTAGGCCACACCTTGAGTACTGTGTCCAGTTCTGGGCCCCTCAGTTTAAGAAGGACATCAAGACACTTGAATGTGTCCAGAGAAGGGCAACGAGGCTGGGGAGTGGCCCCGAGCACAAGCCATACGAGGGGACGCTGAGGGAGCTGGGGTTGTTTAGCCTGGAGAAGAGGAGGCTCAGGGGAGACCTCATTGCTGTCTACAGCTACCTGAAGGGGGATTGTAGCCAGGAGGGAGTGGTCTCTTCTCTCAGGCAATCGGCACGGGAACAAGAGGACACAGTCTCAAGCTGCAACAGGGGAGGTTTAGGCTTGAGGTGAGGAGAAAGTTCTTCACTGAGAGAGTTGTTAGCCATTGGAATAGGCTGCCCAGAGAGGTGGTGGAGTCACCATCCCTGGAGGTGTTCAAGAGGGGATTGGACGTGGCACTTGGTGCCGTGGTCTAGTCATGAGGTCTGTGGTGACAGGTTGGACTTGATGATCTTTGAGGTCTCTTCCAACCTTGGTGATACTGTGATATGAAGAATCTCCACTTCATGTGAAACTAGCAAGTGTCTGCCTTGACTAAGGCATCATCTGTGTCATGGATTCAGGGCTGGAGTTTAGCACAGTGCTTGCCTTCTGGCCCAGCTTGGCTCTCTGTCTCTATGCCTGAGCAAAACACAGAACTAGCCTAAAAAAATGGGAAGGACCAAAAAACCCCACACATGAGGAAATGAGGGAAGAGCTGGACTCTAGATTTTTAGAAAAGCGAAAACTGAGGTCCTGCACAGCTTTGTTATTTATCTGCCATCGTGATTATTCCTTCCCCTCATTGTCTAAGTGTTGGCTAGCTTTTTTTTTTTTTTTTTTTTTTTTTTTTTTTTTTTTTTTTTTTAAAAAAAAGAAAAGTATCTCTTGTGTGCAAATCTGACACTTAGAGTCCTGCCATAATACCTGGTACCATTCTACTCCCATCCCATTATTTCTCTACCAAAAATGTTCCTGTCCTTACAAACATGCCATACTGTGTGCTTCACACTGTTCAAGTGAAAGGTACCTGTAAGCCAGTGCTGGTATTTATAGGTGTTCTGAAAATAATTTTATGTGTTTGTAGTCATCAACCATTTGTTTTTCTCTGTGTGTTTTACATCAAAGCTCATGTTCTTTTATTTTTCAGTCAGTGAGCTAAAGGGAGGTGATGGAGTCGCCATCCCTGGAGGGGTTCAAGAGGGGATTGGATGTGGCCCTTGGTGCCGTGGTTTAGTCATGAGGTCTGTGGTGATGGGTTGGACTTGATGATCTTTGAGGTCTCTTCCAACCTTGGTGATACTGATACTAAATATATTTTTAAGGTAATCAAAAAGCATTTTAGGCTTTTGCCTGTTTCAGAATCAGTGTGCTTCTGATTTCAGCACTGAAGGGTAAAATTGGAGTGATGTGCACCCCTGTTTATTTGTCTCAAGGTTTATGCTTACATTTTCTACCGTTCATTGTAAGATGGTGTTTGATGTTTGGTCTGTTCTTCCTTCTGTTGCTGTAGATGCTATAAGTTCCAGTAATCCACGTGTCATAGATGATGCCAGAGCAAGGAAGTTATCGAATGATCTGAAGAGATGCACTTACTATGAAACCTGCGCTACTTATGGACTCAATGTGGAGAGAGTCTTCCAAGATGGTAAAGATTAATATTTTTTTCATCCAGCATATCACACAATACTGTCACTGGTTTTATAAATAACAGCCGATGTAGCCAGGAGGGAGTTGGTCTCTTCTCTTAAGCAACCAGTACCAGAATAAGAGGACACAGTCTCAAGCTGCACCAGGGGAAATTTAGGCTCGAGGTGAGGAGAAAGCTCTTCACTAAGAGAGCCATTCGTCATTGGAATGGGCTGCCCAGGGAAGTGGTGGAGTCATCGTCCCTGGTGGGGTTCAAGGAGGGATTGGATGTGGCGCTTAGATGCCATGGTCTAGTCATGAGGTCTGTGGTGATGGGTTGGATTTGATGGTCTTTGAGGTCTCCTCCAGCCTTGGTGATACTGTGATAGTTGAAGAGCTTGCCTGGTTTGCAAGTGTTCCTTAATGTTTAGTTAAAGAAAACACTCGTTTTTAGGGATTTGGTTTATTATATCATAAGTGAAGTAGAGGGCTCTTACACTGACCACAACATGTGAACACTTATGTTCTCTAACCTTTTTAGGGATAAAGTCTTAAGCTGCTTCATGTAGTCTTCTGGGTTTGGGTTTGTTGGTTTTTTGTGGGTTTTTTTTTTTTATTTCCTTTGTTGCTTGCTTTATTTTAGTGAAGTTTTCTTCAGTTTTACTGCTTGTGGACATGCTGAGAGAATATTTGTGCAGAGTAGTAGAAAATTGTCTCTCACATTTGAGAAAGTGAGAATAAATTGAGAAAAATTATAGGAATGGGGTAATCATGAGAAGTAACTCTGCATTCATGGAGTGTTAGAAATTGACAGTCTTGTGTAGGAGTTTAGAAGTGAAGCTGGCTGCTTAAGGGTGCTTTAATAAATTATCAGCAGTGTTCCAGTTTGCCTTGTAGGAGGTATTCAGGATCGTTGTGTGCCATCTCAACAACAACAGTGTTTTCTGAGTATCTGAACTATTTTGGAACAGTTACCCCTTGGAAGAATTTGCGTGGCTGGAGAGACGATGCTGATCTTGGGTGCCGTATGAGATGGGCTCTGTGCGCCCTCTAGTGGAAATTCAGCCCTGTGTCTTGGGGCGTTGCTGTCTTCTAACCATAGCTGTTAGTGGCTAGACGTGCCAGCTTTTCATGGCAGCGGTTTTTCTGTGTCTAAAAACCTTCATAATTGTGTCAAAATGCTTCTCAGAGCTCCTTAATTCTCTCGGTTGGAGGGCGGGGGGAAGATGTTGCCAGTCTTCATTGCAAAGATATGTGCTATTTGTGGTTGAGACAGTGTCATATTAGTACCTATCAGAGAAAACTAAACAAAGCAAGTAAAGCATTATGATTTTTAAGGGGACGGGGGAACCACCCCAAAACATTCACTTTTTCAAATACTGGGGAGAAAAAACCAAACCAACAAACCCCCAAACCATACACTGAAAATACTGATGTGCACTGCACTAGGTTTAATTCCAAATAAGGATGGTTTTGCCCACCCTGTTGTTAGGATTTCAGAGGAAAGCATTTGAAACTGGGTGCTTTGCTCACTGTTTTTGCTTGAACTACTTGAAGAAAGTACTGGTTTCACTGCCTGAATGTTCTGTTCTATATATTAGTTTCAAAGGACAGCTGAGGTTGTTTACTTTTTGTTTATTGCTGTTAACTAGTACTGAAAAATCAATATACTAAAGTTAGATGTTAGTTATATATTTAGTTATGTTTGTGGATCTTCATACATCTACTGTTTTTCCTTTCTTAGGGACCTTTTGAGAGGAACCTCTTGGCACAAAGTTAATGTGATAAACTTGTAAGCTTCTAAGAAACTTATTTGTCTGCTAAATTTCAGTAGCAAGTAGAAATAATTGACAAAGATCATGCATTTAAGAAATATGAAGGTTTTGTTTTACCTATGTGGCAGTCAACCAACTAAATATTTGCCAACAAATAGGGTTAGGAATGATGCTTCTGTGCAAATGTGTTACAGTTGCCAGACATGTCTGGGACCAAATCCAATTCCTGATAATTTTTTTCTGTTTATTTATAGGAAACAAAGCAAGTTCTTAACCCTATTAAAAGAGGAAGTGTGAAAGAGGAGTGCAAGTTGTTAATAGGGAGCACTGGATTAAATGATTCTTGGTTTGTGCCACTCCAGAATGCTCATGTTCATTGTAGGCACAATGATGTGTCTAGTGGCTTCTTCAGAGGGGTCATATATTCTGTATGCAAACTTTTGAAAGTACAGAAATTTGAAGAAAACCTCTACATTGCTAACCTGGCAGGAGGTTGTATAGAGAGGTGAATGTCAGTCTCCTCTCCCTAGTGACAAGTGATAGAACAAGAGCAGACAGCCCCAGATTTTGCCAGGGGAGTTTTAGATTGCACTCGAGGGAAAATCTCTTCACCAAGAGAGTTGTCAAGCAAGCTGCCCAGGGAAGCAGTGATCATCATTCCTAGAGAGATTTAAAAATGTGCAGATGTAGTGCTGAGGGACATGGTTTCGTGGTGGATTTTGCAGTGCTGGGTTAACAGTTGGACTTGTCAGTGTTAAAGGTCCTTTCCAACCAAAACAATGATGTGATTCTACTATGAAAAGGAAACTTCAGCATGAAGATGTGATGTATCCTGTAGTCAGGAGGCTGACTTGCTAGGATATGGATGGCATGTTGGGGATGGCTGTCACTTGGCATTCCTTGTATCACCAATGCTTTAATGGCCACTAGTGCTGTGAAAGCCTTTGAGTAATGAGAGTAACTTTGATTTTTTTTTTTTTTAACTTTTTCAGCAAAAAAAAGATTAGTACTTTTGTGAAATCCTATTCAGTAGGAAATAAAAGCCAGTATAATGAAATATACACTGATTTGATACATGCACTCCAAATTTGTTTCAACAACTTTGTATGTTGATAGGCATGAAATATAAAATGTGTAGTACCATAGGATTGTTTTGGTTTGAAAAGATCTTTAAGATTGAGTCTCCAACCATTATCTAACTCTGCCAAGTCTGGTGCTAAACCGTGTTTCTTATCACCACAGTATAACCACACCTGATGTAGCTCAATAACATTGCCCAGAGTGGCTTGTGACTGGCACTGCGGGCACAGTGATGTAACACGGTTTTGGTGCTTTGTGCGACTCCATGCAGCCAGTCTGTTACTTCACTGGTTTCTGCTTGGTAATGCATCTTCCCTGAAGCTGCTGTTAAACTGGAGTGACTCTTCCTCATCTTACATTAAAGGTCTTGATTCCTCTCTTCAGTAGAGGAGCCAAAGGTCTAACTGGTTGCATGGCTTGGACCTCATACCCATAGTTTAAATTTTTATTTATTTTTATATATAGATTTTTTTTTTTTAATGAGGTGAATTCTGAGATAAAACCTTTGGAAGGATTACTGCTTTGGTCCCCTTCAAGGGGTTTTAAGATTTATTTGCTCCAAAGCAAGCAGCACATGGTGCTGGTTAATAATTTCATGTCTTAAGATCCTCTCCAGAATAAACAGAGTTGATTATCTGACGTTAGACAGCCTAGTGTGACTTAACAAAGCTCTTCTTGATGCAAATATTGTTGAATAAAGAAAAGAAGGGAGGAGACACAGGCTAAGCAGAGGTCTGCACATATTATGTTGTTAAGTATTTCTTGCTATGTTGAGGAAACTGAGCCAGTACCAGTAGTCTGCATCGATTAACTGTGTTTTTCCTCCAACCTGAAAGGGCTACAGAGGAATTAGTGCATCTCATTAGTAGATGAATGGATGAGACAGGGGTTTTATTGGTTTTGTTGTTTAGCAGGGCTACTATGCTTATTAAGACCACTTTCAGTATTGAAGTATTGAGGTTTAGATATAGGATTTAGTCACTATTATATTTCAGGGTAGGTAGTGCTGGGTGTTTAGATGCTCCAAACCTTTACTTTGGTAGATCTGTTACTTTAGTTTATTACAAAGGTCCCACAGCTTTTGCTGGCTTGTTAGTTTGATGGGCGCTTCACTTCTGTACATTTTTCATGTGGATACTGCAGTGGATGCAATAGCTGAGACTGGGTTTGGTCTAGTTGTGTTAGTTTTAGTGCTCCCACTTTGCATGCAACAGCTTCTGTTTAGGTCAAGTCAGACTAGTCACTGGTTTGCATCAGCTGGGATTTACATACACAACTTATGGTCCAAATGCACTCTGCTCTTCCTCTCTGTTTTCTGTTTTTCAGGAACTTTGAATTGTCAGTGCATTGGTAAATCCGTATCTGTCTGTAAACTTGCATTGTCCAAACCAGTCCACATTATAGCAGACTTCCCTTTAACTTGGCAGCTAATTAGTTTTGTAACAAAAGGTGCTGCTCTGCAAGCTTTTTCTGGCATCTACTTTCTTATTTGTTTGCTGCCTTGATGTGACGTAGGCCAACCTCTCAGAGGAAGAAATTGGAAAGGGCACTGAAGAGTCTGTACTCTTTCACACACATTAGAAATTAAATTTCTCTTTTTTCCTCTGCAGGCATCTCCTGAACTCTGTTAGTGGTCATCTGCTGTAACTTCTAAATAGTTTCTCATTTTTACCACAGTTGAGTGCTAGGATAATGTAACTTCAGTAACTATTATTACAAAAATGATACTTAATCCAAATTCATTGTTTACAATGCTTCATTGCATTTGAGAGGCTCACTGTTAATGGTGGCAGAGTAGGTCCATACTTGTGTAATGGACACACTGCTTTACCGCAGGATTTCACTTCCAGCTGCAGAAATGTTCATAGAATCAGTCAGGGTTGGAAGGGACCACAAGGATCATCTAGTTCCAACCCCCTGCCATGGGCAGGGACACCTCACACTAGATCAGGCTGGTCAGAGCCTCATCCAGCCTGGTCTTAAACACCTCCAGGGTTGGGGCCTCAACCATTTATGAATGTTGATGCATGGTTAATGTACATCTAGGTATTTTTTGGTAATGGTTCTTGACTGGTTTAAGTTTGAAAACTAGGATTTGAGCAGCAGTTGTCAGGATGGGGCTAAGGTCTTATGCAATGCGTATGTGAAGCCCTAGTAATAATTTATAAATTAAGCTCTTCTGATACTGTGCTAAAACTTGTGATTCCTAAGTGCAGTAAATACTCAGGCACTCTCTGATGTGACAGTCAACTGTTTCATGTGCAAGTTTGTGCTTTTACACAAAGCAGAGTTTTGAACATTTTAGAGGGCTGTTTTTCACCTTCAGCATTGTACCATTTGGGTCTAATCTCTGATGCTGCTTGAAGTCTAAGCTGTGCGAACAGGCCCTGAGCTTTAGTCTGGAATAAGAACATAAAATCCCAGGTTCCAGGGCACTGGCTGAGAAATGTGCTGAACAGTGGAGGATAGTAAATTATTTGTAGCTTTTGACATTTGAAACTGGGGACTTTTGGACAGGGGAATTGTGTTTTTAGAAAATAAGATCAAATGCTAATAAGATTAATTATATTTTGGATTTCCCAATTAAGAATTAGAGGTGGGGTTTTTTCCTTGCTTATCACAATGGATTTTATCAATGACATTGGAAATGATTATTTTAATATTTCTTGTCAGCACAGTATTGTAATGACTGTGTACTGCCCCAGGATGCCTTTTTAATGATTTTAGCCTTCTTGAATTAGCTTGATGTACCATTAATGCATAAGAAGTGCTTTTATTTTTGTTCATGATGTATTCATAATTGGACATCTTTCCCTTCTTTATGTTCAGATTTTCTTTGACCCATTTAACTGTGTGCTATGCAATTCTCTGACGCTGCAGAGGAGCAGCAAATTTGCAAGTACATAAAGGATAAAAATTTTACCTTCGCTGTAGTCTGCATGACTGGGTGTGAAACAAAAGGTTTTGAATATGATTTCAGTTGAAAATTAAGTCTGCTATGGTAGCTTAGCAGTTCACTTAGCTTGGTAGTGATCTGAGTAGAAGATATTTACATCCTCCAGCATGAACTTGCCGTGTGGAGATCCTTTATATTGCTGTGACTTCCCACTGTAACTATATGTGTATGCCTAAGTGCTGAAAACACACTGCTTAGTCACATTAGTTTATTAACTCCAAAATTTCTTCATGTTGGGGAGATAAAGCCACTTTTAGGGGCTTCCAGTCTGACCCACTTATGTAGTTAGTTAGAATTCATAGAGCTGTATTTCTTCACTGTGTGTGTGTGTATGTACATGCATGTATTTGTATGTGTGTGTGTGTTACTGATGAACCTTGTTGGGAAGGGATCTCTGAAACGGCAAGGTTTAGAGCCTCCCTGTTAAGGTGCTGTTGGACATGTCACACCCTGTGAAGATGCACATGGTGGAAGAGTTTTGACATGGTGAACTGTCTGATGCCATGGATAGTATGTCTGCTGCCTTGTCCATCTTAGGAAAAATGCATTGCTTAAGGTTGGGGTTTATTTAGGGTGGTGGTTTGGGTTTTAGTGCTTCAGTGTTCTTCTCAGCCTGGAGAAGTGTCTGGGGGAACCTTGTACCTGCCTTCCAATACCTGAAGAGATCCTACAGGAAAGCTGGTGAGGGACTTCTCATAAGGGTATCTAGAGAGAGGACAAGGGGGAATGTTTTAAAGTGGAGAGAGAGTAGGTTTAGACTGGATCTTAGGAAGAAGTTCTTTGGTACAAGGGATGTGAGATGCTGGTTGCCTGGAGTGGTGGTAGATGTGTCCTCCCTGGGGATATTTAGCACCAGGTTGGATGAGGCCTTGGTCAATCAAGTCAAGTTTAGAGGTGTCCCTGCTCATAGCAGAGGTTGGAGTAGATGGTCTCTGAGGTCCTTTGTAACCTAAGCCATTCTATGGTTCTGTGAAGCAAGGGAGGAGATTAAACCTCAAATACCCGTTGTGTTGTGCATGTGATAGGATATATGTACCTATTGCATGAGTTGTCAGATGCAGATTTCTGAGGTTTTACCTTGAATGGATGGCTGTAATGCTCACAGTTTGAAAGAAAAATGCCCTAAATAGCACTAAACCCTTGAATATTGAGGCAGGAGTTCAAGATATACAGTGGCAGAGGCCATTGCTGCCATCACAGTTTGGACCTTTACCTCTGGTGCTGTGCTGTTGCTTGTTTATATGTTATTTACAAATTAATTTTTTATTATTGACTGTGTAAACATTAGCCAGAAATACTTTATTTCTAAATATTATTTCAGTTGTTGTGTCAAACAACTCTGTTTAAAAGCGGTGCCTTGAAGTACAGATTCTCCATTATGGTAGAGAAGATGACAAATTAATCCTCATACAGCTGGATTGCAGAGAAAGGCTGTCACTTGCTATCAGTATTATCAAGACAGCTTTTTATAGATGTGTTTTCATTAGGAAATGTTAATCAGTCTAATGGGAAGTAAATAAAGTCTCAGTCCTATTCTACTGACAGCTGTTTTAGAAGGAGGCAATATTAGCTCTTGGAACTAGATATGGCCTGAAGGCTGCTTTATTTTGGCAGAGCTGGGGTGGTGGGGGCCCAAGTGCAGTGCAGAGCTGGGGAGCAGGTCGTCTGGCTCCTGGGATCCCTTTAGTGGTCCTTTTGACCTTTCAGAGAGTGCCCACAGCTGTGGCATGGTATCTGAAGCGATGTGTGGCCCTGATCGCTTGTTAGTTTGGCTGAGCAAAGGTAGACTGGATTGGGCTGGTAAAACCTCGATGTCCTCCTTTGTGCTGCATCAGTAATGGGTAAAAATCTTTCAGTTGCTGAATCCAGAAATTTGTTAATTTACTTTTTAAGAAGAAGAAATTAAAGGGATGAATACTTGTCCTTGGTGCTATAGCTTGTCCTGGAACAGCAAACATTCACATCAGGTTCATTTAAAGAACCCCTTGGCACAGAAATTAAGGATTTAGGAGTTGTTTTCCATTAACACCAAAATCTGAAGCAAAAACACTCTGGAAGAGGGAGAAAGTTTGAGAATTCATTGTGTTTTTCTGTTTCTGGATGTTTCCTACCTAATCTGCTTATGAATAAAATGTGCCATGATAAAAAATGTGAATTTTCCCATACTAATTTGTCCTCCATCATATGTTAAAAATCACTACCAGCATGTATGTATCAATCACGTCTGTACTGCACCCAGAGATTAAATTCTAGTTCTGTGTGCAGATATGGGCAGAGAGGTGGAGGTTGTGTTCAGTTCTGTAAGCATAGCTGAAAAAATGACACTATCTGTTCTTTTTTTTTTTTTTTTTTTTTTTTTTAATTAAGCATGGAGTATCATTTCCAATCACTGACAATCAACTACTGCTTGTTTTAAATGCAGGGTATTGTAGCCATAAGCCTTGTTGTGTGCATGGCATTTTGTTAATGGTGTGTGGAATCACGCCTTCAATTTCTTGTGCTTACATTTTAATTTCTAATCTGTTCCTGCTTTGTCATTTTACACTCTGCATTATGTGTTTGTGGTGTTGTGTTTAGTACCTCGGGAAAACATCACTGCTGCTGAATTGCCTTGCACTTTGCAGAGCCTTACTCTCAACAGAGGAAAAAGGAAAACCAGAATAGAATTAAGTTAGATGTCCTATCAGCTTGGCAGAAGCTGAATTATGGAGAGATATCTCCCTGCTAAATTTTGTTGTGTTGCAGTTCCTGGTGGAGCTGGTGACAAGCTGAAAAGAGCAGTGACAATTTCTGTGATTCCTTTTGAGCCAAGTGACCTGAGCAGCAAACTGATTGCATAGTGAGTAGTAACACAGGAACAGCAGGCCTGCTAACAGGGCTCACTTGTGGGGGATGTATCCAAAGCTGAGGATTAAAAACAACCCAAAACCTGAAAAGCCAACAAACCCACAGAAAAACCCTTAAACAAACAAAAGCTGAAACCTGCTGGTAATATGTTGTGAGATGGTTCTGCAGCCCTGCTTTTGCAGTTGCTAATGGGGCTGTGGCGTAGGGTGCTGGAGATGGCCATAAGGTTAGATAAGGGTCTAAAGGGCTTCAGTGGAGCATTAGTTCTTGAAAATGCCAGTTTGTGTTTTCTGTATTGCATTGACTACCTTATTTTTACTTGCATCTGTTTTATGTGGAAGAGGCGTAGGTAAACTGTGGCTCAGTTTCAGTGCTTTAGGAGATAGTCTGCTTTGTCAGCCAGTCTTTGTTGCTCTTCCTACTGTGAAGCTCTTTATTATGTATGATCGCTTTAGTATTATCACTTGACCTGATTATTTTTTTCTTAGATTTTTATTGACAGATTGTATTAACACCTTATCTGCTGCTTTATAGCATGTGTTCTGTACAGCTTGTCCGGCAAGTTCTCAAATAGAGGGCAATGTGAAATGTCTAAAGCTTGATTTCTTTAATTATCCTCAATATGTTGTCCCTTGGACATCGGTTTCAGCTGCCCTTTGTGGGTTTAACTTTAAATTTGTTACTACAAAATGACATTGGTGGTTTATTATTACTGAAAAAAAGAACAGGAGCTGAAATGAAAGGTGTTTTGTCTCAAAGCAGATGCAAGGGAAAGCACCCTTTACTATAAAACTGACTGTGAGAACACCCCCACCCTGCTCAGAGATTCACTGCAGTGTTTCAGAGCACCTGGAAAACAAACCTGTGCTGTCAGCACAAAGGCAGGATGCAATACCAAGCCTCAGGAGTCTTGTGGGAAAATTCGACTTCCCCTTGAGAAGCAGCCATGACGTGCACTGTTCGGTTGGTGCGTCGTGGCGTGGTGTTTCTAGCCATCCCATGAGGTTCCAGAGAATAACTGTCGCTCTTGTGCGTTTATTCTTTCTGGCATATGGCAGACGAAAGCTCTTTCATCTGAGTTGTCAAACAGAAAGCTTCCATCAAAATGCTGGTATTGCATTTGTATCTCTTAGTTTCTATGATTTCTGTCTGTTCCTGGCTGTGTTTGCAGTGTATTTACCATTTATTAGAAGAGAGCAGCTTTTTCCTCTTACAATAGAGGGATGCTTTTGTCTAAGCTAGCAAACATTTAGGGTGTAATAAACGTAATCCTTTTGTAATGTTCTCTGTTGTGTCACAAACACATTTTAAACATCAAAGTTCATTACTAGCATAGATTGTTCTTCAAAAGCATTTCTGAAATGCAGTGCAAATCCTTCCTTTTCAACTAATCGTATGCATATGCAAATCCTATTGAAACTGTTTCCTTCTCTGGGATTAGCACTTGTGTATTCAGAGTTTAAAAGCCCGCATGAATGTGTGAGGGTGGTGTTCCTAGTAAGATAAAGTGTTGGCATTACCCATCTGAATTCCTATGCCAGAAAGCATCCAGCACTGCTACCAAGTTTAAAATACATGGGGGTTTATTTCCTCATTTTCTTTAAAGTAGAGAATCCTGAAATGAGTGGCATGTAATCTTACTTTGAAATGGAACTTGGATATGATGAGGGTGCTTCCAGTGCAAAGTCCCTGATGTTGCAGAAGGAAGCTTGTGACCATTAAAGGTGGAACTTTTGCCTCTCTCCACTTAGATATGAATGCATTTAGACCAGTCTTGTAATATGATTTTTATGCATGCTAAATGCACAATGAATTTTATCTGTAAGCTATTGGTTCTGTTTCAGTTTTTAGAGATGGGATTGGCCTGTGCGATCACATCAGGTCAAGTGATCATACTAAAGTGACCACTCTTAAAAGTGTTGCTTAACAGGTAGCTTTTACTACATATGTGCTTGACATCTGGTGGATTGTGAGGGCCACTGTGATGGGGTATGTTCAATGCATATTAAGGGATATAAACCTTAGCTGGATGCAGTATTGGTCTAGGATAGCTGCTGGCATCGGGGCATCCTAAATCCTTTGCTAAGGATAAAAATACCCCTTGAATGTACAGAAGATTGTTGTCCTGTTTATACTGGTCCTTTAATAATGCCTGGATTCTTGGAGTAGTGCAGTCTTTAATGTGTATTTTGTAAATCAAGCCTTACATCAAGCTTCTTTGTTTCCTCTCCTTAGTTATCTGAGTTGTGTATGTGTGCGTGTCCAAAGCAGCTCGGCCAAACTCTGTCAATTGCATGATCTAGTTAGCATTTTGTGGAAAATGGAAAATACAGTGTGGTATTCTGTTGTACAACTCAGAGATAACTATGTAGAACTGCTTTTTGAATAGCCTCTTTACATATTTTGGTATTTCACTAATTTTGTCTTTCCAGAGGGAACAACCTTCCCAAGATCTGTTTTAGAAACGCATGGTCCATTTTGTCCGAGGAAGCAAGCTGGAAAGTTAGTTGACAGATGGATGAGACCATGTGGACTGCCTCTGTGTTATGAAAATGATCCTGACTGTTAAGTGTGACTGCTGGGCACAGAGGCTCAACTAATATTAGTAAGGGATTACAGAAATGGAGGACTCTGGCAAACTTGTTTGGCATCTAAGATTTCTGGGGGAGAGTGGGGTGAGGAGTGGTTTCTTGGTGGCTGCCCTGACAAGCAGCACATCAGACTCCACTGCAGTATCTGCTGATAGTTGGCAGCTATTTGGTAACTAGTCGAACTAGCCAAGCCATGTGCTTGAACCTTCAGTTTGCTGTTACCCTTGAAAGAAAAGTCCTTGTGACTTCCTAAACTTTGAACTTTTTAAGAAATCTTGCACAGACAGAGACAGAAGGCAGGTTTTCTGAGTGTGTTTTAGTCATCCATGCCAAGTGCTGAGTAGTGAATGCTGCGTTAGGTCAGGAATGTCTGCAAAGAAATGGGAAATCTCTACCAGCCTCTCAGCACCAGTGCCAGTACTTGTGTGTTTTGAAGTTATTGCTTAGCTGCTGTCACTGCTTAACCAGAAGTCTTTGCATTGTCCAAATTATTTGTGGTCTTCTTACTGAAATTAACTTATTTTGTGTCTTGCATGTATGTACATGATTGAAGCATTAATTTGCAGTGGAGCCTCTTCCAAGCAAGACAGTCACCTTTGTCCTTAGGATGTTGGGGTGAGATCTGGTCATGTCAGGTGAGCAGAGGGTGCTGCTGTGGCCATGAGTACACAGCATGGAGCTGGCAGCACCTGCTTCTATAGTGCTCCTATGTGGCCAGGAGTTGTCCTGCCATCTGAGGAAGCCAATGTGGTCCCTTTGCAATGGAATGAAAATCAACAATCAATGTAACTGGGGACAAGGCAAATGCGGTAGAAAAATGGCAAATTTGTTGTTCAGCTGCTGGTGTGACTCTAGCTATTAATTTGTAAATTGTTTGTGCTTGGTTTGTGAAACACATGTCTGTTGTCTTGGATTTTTAAAGCAGTATCGGGAATTAGTACTTAATCAAGGGATCTTCCGCTTTCCTGGACACAAAGCACTATGATCAGCCTGGCTTTGTGCTGTTGGTGTCAACTGTAGATACAGCAGTGGGTTGCTTGGAGCATGAATCGTGGTTAACCACCCGTGGGTGTTTTAATTCAGAAGAAGAATAGTTATAAAGCTGATATAAGACTAAAAAGCTGGTTGTTTTGTTAATAAATGGATGAATGCTTACTTTGTTTAGTTTCAGTATAATAAACCCCAAGATTTGTAAGCCCACAAAATACTGCTGTGTTAGGTCCCTTCTGAAATGTCTCATCACTTGTATTCGCTTTAAAAAGGCTGGAAATGGTTTTCAGACTCCCAAAACCAATTTAAAATTCAGAGCTTGAAGAAAAACAAACCTTTGCCTGTCTGCTCTTAATGAAGGAACATCATTGGCAGATGCTGAAGAAATATTTTTTTCCATAGGAAATTGGATTTTCTGCATAAAACTTGTTAATGTTAATAAAGACAGGTCATTACTGGTTTCAAGTCATATAGGCAGACTCCAAGCGATGTAGTGTGCTGGCAGTGCTTCTGTTGGTGATACTTTTGTAGGGAGAAAAAAAAAAAAAAAAAAAGAAGAGGAATAAATCAGCTTCAGTTTAGCATGTCTACAAATGACTTCCTGCCATCATTTATGCCTCTTCTGATGGCTGATAGAGTTGCTTGTGTCTTAGGCATCGTAATTTACAGTTTTGCAGAAAGGTATGTTTAGATTTAAGCTGTGCAATGGTGTTACTAATGAGAAATACAGGAAATTTATAGAGCTTGGTGATTGATTGGATAAGTACCTAGACATTAATTGAAATCTGAGGACTCCCAGCTGTCTTTCAGTTAAAAGAAAAATATCTTTTTGGACAGGCAAAACTATTGCCGTGTAGTATTTTGGAAATACTTCTCAGGTTTATGGAAAACATAGTTGGAAAGGTGTGAGACTGGCAGGTTTTGGGTTTTCTGTGTTTCCCATTGCTTGAGTAAGCAGTGTGTTTCCCCTAATGACCTACTGATTAATTTGGACCTACAGCAGTACCACTTAGCTCCTTATCATACAATGTCAGCACAGCTTCAGCTGTCCTCCCGTAGGGTTTTGCATTTTGGCCCCAGTTTGGTACAGGAACTTGGCTGTAGTCAGCAGTTTCTGCTTCTCTTCCTTGACCCTGTTTAGCAGAGAGGCACTCAGGCCTAACTGTTGTGTGACTGATTATCTGGATAAATACTCGATATTAATCTCCCCATTAATAATGCCATTGAATGGGTCATCTCTAAAGAGATCATGCAGCTTTCTTCTGTGCTGTCATTCCGTAAATGTACCATTCTTGCTGGAGCTTAGTCTTGTGAAAATGTCTAAATTTTCCCATTAAGTGCTTAAAAAGTCATAAAACTAAAGTCATTAGCCTTCACTCGTCAGATCTGTATCAAGAGAAATATTCTTCAGTGCAATAAATCTGATCAAGTGTTCGACATTTATATCATTTGAATTCATTCTCTGGAAATGGACCTTTGAAGGTAAATTGCATTAAGTAGGGCAGTTTAAATTTTTAATACAATCTTATTGTAACTGTTAGCAAATTATTAAAGTGCAAAGGGGGGCCTTACATATTTTGTGAGATTTATGTTAAATGCTGTATGATGCTTCTACTCTAGTGGGTAACTGCTTTTATGACAGCTGAATGTGGATAAAACCCACAAAACCAAGAAAGAATTTAGCTTCTAGTGCTAAGAGCAGATGATTCTGTACCTTCTATTGGACTTGTGGAGATCATTTTTTGGAATGGGGATTTATTTTACCTGGGAGTGAAGCAGCAGTCTGGGTACCAAAAAACTTAACTGTTTCTCTAGTGGGAGTTAATGTGCCAGAGAGGTGGACCTGGATGGCTTGGTGGATAATATGCCTCTCAGGTGTTTTATTTAATGTTACACCATGGCTGGTTGTGAAGGAGTTTTTTCTTTAAAGCACAAGTAACTTAGGCTTCAGAACAAGTGATGTAGTTGTGCCTTTTTAATTTTGCCGTAGTGTTACTGTTGAGTTTGCTTTGCATAATGTCTCTGTTTTTACAGCCTGACTCAGCTTTATACATGAGATTGTCGTGTTCAGGTGCAGCTGCATTCACTGTTGTAACAGTGAAGTTTGAGTGTCTTTAAAGTGCCTGAAATTCTTTTATTTTGAAAAATTCCTTGAAAGAGGGGTAATACCTTTGTGGTGTATATACAATACAATACACCAGGTTGGAAGAGACCTTCAAGATCATCACATCCAACCCGTCAACCAATCCAACCCACCTAAACAACTAAACCATGCAACCAAGCACCCCATCAAGCCTCTTCCTGAACACCTCCAATGAAGGTGACTCCACCACCTCCACTAGTCCTCAAGCCATCAAGTTGATTTTGTCCACAGATGCAGCACACCTTGAAGACAGAGCTGCTGATATTTGAAGCAGACAGTCAGGAGGGTGTAAATATTTTGTGTGAGGCATGATACTTAATTTCCTTTTTCTTAGGAGAATATTCCCATCTTGAGGAATAATGTCCATATTTATTGTGAGGGAAGTTGCTTAAATGATGTCATGAGCATAATGGTTTTGATCCCATGAATCAGGTCAAAATAGGCAGAGCTATAACAGGTTTTGCTGGTCCTCCAGACCTCTGACATGCCCAGATAGTTCTAATCAAAGCATGGATGACTCCTTTACATGTTAATCATCTGCTTTGTAGTATTTGGCCTGCTGTACAACTGTGTCTACCAGGTGTGCATGGCGGCAGGGAGCTAATCAAGCTGCAGTGGTGTGCACTATCATCCTTGGATCAAGAAGTGACAGGGGAAGTGGAATGGTTGGCAAACAGGATAAAAATAACTGTTCAGGAGACAAAATGCTGAATTTGATTCTCCATATATGTTAATTCTCTGCCTATGTAAAGTTTGGTATTAAAAACTGAAACAAAAGAGAAACCAACTTCTGAACAGCAGAGCCACCTCTGTGGATTAATTCAAATTCAAAACTGGTTGAAAATTGTGAGATTGTGGGAAGTGTTAGGAAATTGTCACAGAAAACTGATGCGAAGTCTAGAGTGTTCATTGCTTAAGTAGTTAGTACCTGGATGTAACAAACCGTGTGTAAGGCTGGATATTTGCATGCTAGTCAGAATTAGGTAGTCTTCCACAAGAACAGTTAACCACAGTTAACCACCAGTTAACACTTCAGCATTTGAAGACAGGTAGTTTCTGTTGACAGCTTTCATTTTTTACTCTGCTGCACTGGGCGTGTGGCCATTGTTTTAGGACCAGTTTGTGTGTGCATGGAGTTCTGTGATATAAGCATGCAGTTGCAGCTCTGCGTTCAGGGACATTGGGTTGTTAGGAAACAATTTTAAGTCATTTGGCAACTAAAAAAAAACCCCATATAATTATTGATTATTCTAATGAAGGGTCTGATTTTAACAATGTATACGTTTCCTTCTTAGTTGTATTGATACAACTGTTTGAATGAGAGATGAGTTGAATGTGATCTAGTAAACGTGACTAAGTTTATATTGTATGTATCTGAGTCATGTTAACGTAACCAGCGGGTTTCTCTGATTTTGTTTCCTTGTCTGTTTGCTGTCACAGAGCTTATTGGATATGGCTAAATCTTGAGAAAGTAGAAACGTTGCCTATAAAAGCAGTGGTTTGATAGCATGCCCCACAAAGTAGCCTTTTTGCGAATCTCTTCTTTAAAATGTGAACATGAAATTGCTTGCCAGGTGGTAAAATTCTTAAGCTTAGTATTGGTATCTGTTACTTAATTCTATGTTTTGAGATGATTAATAGATAATTCAGAATGGTCAAAATACAGAATTAGATGACATACAATGACAGTGTGCTTATCATTCTTAAATGATGATTAAAACCTCAGTTATTTATTAGCATTTTACAAAACACATGGATTTGACATTGTACTTGAATATGTCACTAGTACTTGAATCAATCGCTAGTGGTGTGCCCCAAGGATCAGTGCTAGGCCCCATGCTCTTTAACATCTTGATTGATGATCTGGATGAGGGCATTGAGTCCATCATCAGTAAAGTTGCAGATGATACCAAGCTGGGTGCAGGTGTTGATCTGCTGGAGAGTAGAGTGGCTTTGCAGAGGGACTTCGACAGGCTGGACAGATGGGCAGAGCCCAGCGGCATGAGATTTAACACATCCAAGTGCCAGGTTCTGCACATTGGCCACAACAACCCTATGCAGTGCTACAGGCTGGGGTCAGAGTTCAATACCTGCACACTTCAGTTTCTCACCCATGCTGGTCATCTTGTAACATGAAATAGATGTTATCCAGGCAAGGACCACCGTAGCCTGTCAGAGCATGAAGTTCAGCGCAGAATGATAACTTGTCTCTAAGCATATGGCTTTACTGTTTCTGTAGGGGGAAAAAAACAGCCTATGAAATTTCTGGCTATATATCATGCTGTATCTGTGCTCATACCAGCTGATTGTTGGACTGAATGTAAACTGGATCACTGAAAAGACCTGGGTCAGAAAGTCCCGAAGCTGATTTTCCTGCAACAAGTGGCATCTGCCTGCTATGTGGCATAGTGGGTTTTGTGCATTTGCTTGCCTTGGCTTTAGATAAAAATACCATGTTAAATTGACTGCTAATAATGTTACATAGACAGATTAATCATTGTTGGGGAAAAAAATGAGAGAGCAAATAGGTCAGAGAGTTTTGGTGTTGGGTTTGTTTTTTTTAATACTGATGTTAGAGGTGAGGTCCCTTTGCAGAGATGTTCCCTTCAGTGGAACAGGGAGGTTTGTGTTTATGGCAACTGCAGTTGCACTGATGAGCTGCTGTGTTTTGAAACCTGTAACTTTTCTTGCCTTCAACAGTAAGTTGGCCAATAATAAGCGGGCCTACAAATCCAGCACAGAGTTCCCCTAAGCGCATTTGTGATTTCTTTTAGAGATCTATATGTGTTGAAAATGTTGAATTTTCACTGGCAACGGATTTAGGACATGTGCAAATGCATACTGACTTTTTTTCCCCCTCCCTCAATGAATTGTTACATCCAAGACCAAATACTTACAGGAGTCCAGCACTTATTTCTGTGTTACAGATGGCACGTGGTATGCCAAGTTCTTCTTTTTGAAAGGAGAAGTCTAAAAGTTTAGGCCTAAAATATGGATTGAATTTAAAATAATAGGCATAATGGCCTTAATAGTGGATACTTACATTAATGCTTCCCATTCAAAAGCACTTGTGGTTACTGCTTGCTCTTGCAGTTATTACTGCTTTGCCTGTATATGTAGTTGTGGAATAAATTTATTTTTATTGAACACTTACTGCAAACTGGAATATTGAGCTAAAATGCAGCTGCTGTAAAAATGTAAGCTACTATGTATCTTAACTTCCCACAGAGTGTCTTCCTCAGGCAGATCTCGTCACATGAAACAAGTAAATGGCCATCAGCAGGGCTTATGGACAGAAGCAAATTACTTTTGCTCATCTGTTGAGCCACAATGTTGTTGATGTATCATTTATACTTAGTTGTGCTTCCAGTTTCCTGCTCCCTGGTAGGTTCTCTTGAGTTCAGTGGGATTGTTTAGGAACCAGGACTTAAGCAGGAATTAGTTAAAATGTATCTAATGGTATTTGTGATGTTCATATCATGGTCTGGAGATGGTGGCAGACATACTTTCTGCTGCATCGCATCAGTTTCTCTGTTCTGGTAACTGCAACTGGTGCTGTGGAATACCTTTTTTAAAGGGAGGATTAGTCTATGGATGTGTTAATTACCAACAAGAATAAGGGCAGCAACAAAAGAAGTTTGACACGTCAAACGTGAAAGAGCATGTTCTCTCCTAAACATTATTCAGACCAGCTTGTAGAGAGCCTTTAGCTGTTGTGTGAGCAGACAGTGCTGCGATGTGCTTAAAGAACTGCAGCTTCAGGGTGATGCATCTTCTGACAAAGCCAGATACGCAGCTGAGGGAGGGAGGGGAGTGAGTGAGGAGGTTCACTTCAGAAGGGACACTGGCAGTGCAGCATTGGGCTGGGTGACGAAGCTCCTGCTTGCCCTCACACATGGTGTCTGAAGATGGATGGTGATGTTTCTGGAGCTTTCCCTTCCTTGCAGTTTCGAGCACAAAAATATTTTGACCACAAAGACATATTTTGACCTTGTGCTCGTATACATCTTGCTTTTCACATTTTTTGTCATTTCAGGAGAGAACCAAATGTCTTACATAAGCCTCATGATGAAACATCCATTTCCTTACGCATAGTAATATCAGTGTGTCCTTTGACTTTACAGTGGGAGTGTGCCCTTATCAAAAATGCAGTATGGTGCATATGTTGCGTAGCCTTCCTTATAAATCATCATGTGATGGAGCAGCTTGTTTAGCACCAGTTGAAGTACAGTTAATATTCCATGCTTTCTGTAGGCAGAAATGTCTTGATGGCTTGTAAAAGCATCAGTTTAGTAACTGTCACGAATGTTACTCCAATCCATGAGTTTGCAGAAAGAACTAAAATTTGTCATGGAATTTCAGAAAGCCAACGTGAATTTCAAGAGGTCTGGCTCTCTGTGTTAGGAAGAGCATTTGGGTTTGGTTCCAAACTAATTCTTCGTCTTTTTCGGTTTGCTAATGGTTCATATGAGTTGAATGGAGACTTTCTGCAAAAACGAAATGATTTTTTTGTCATTGGAATTGATTTGTGAGTTTGGGGGAGGGTTGTTTTAAGACAAAAGGTAATCTCTGTGTAAACTCGCGGGTTTGGGGGATTTCTGTTTTTGCTGGATTTTCCTTTCGGCAGTTAAAGAATATTTGTCCTTTCTGCTGTGTTTCAGTCAGCCATGAGCGTTCTAACTTCAGATGAAAGCTATTTTCTGTCTGTCAGTAAGTAGAAGAGAATTTACTGCAGAATTCCTGCATTCCCAGCTTTTGCACAAAATGGCAGGTTTGAACAAAACCCGTTGTTTACATGTGCTGGGACACACCATGGAGATAAATGGCATTGTATGTGTTTTTTAGGCACCAATTTTGGCTTAAATTAGTGGCAATTGAGAAACAACTGTTTGCATCTCCTAAATAAGCAGTACTCTTTTTTTTTTTTTTTTTTTTTTTTTTTTTTTTTTTTTTTGTGGTGGTGGTGATAACTGAGAAGAGAAATACCATCAGATGTTAGAGGTGCTGTGTGCCTGGAGTCTTCTCTTGGATTATTTCAAGTTTTCCTTGGTAAAAAACAGCATAAAGGGTGCAGTGGTGAGTCTGCTCGCTGCCTTTGGGGAAAGAGAGCGGCGGTCAGATTGTTGATACCTCTGGATGTTTTCCAGGACTTGCCTTAAAACCAGGGAGAGATCAGATCTCAGGCCAGATGGTTTCCGCACATCTATTGTGCGAAGCAGAGGTACCTTTCTGTTTTCAGTTTTAAGAGGTGTGGAGTTAGATGAGGCAGCCTTACCTTGTATCTTGAACTTCTTGTAAGGAGTATTTTTATCCCCCCAGGTCCCTGCCTTTCTTGTCCTTATACTTGAATGAAGCTGTGCTAATGAGATTTTAGAGACCCGGCTGCCCCCGCCAAAGCAGCCTCACGCTGCACAAGAAGTTGACATGTGAACAGCCCTTTGAACCAAGGAAAGACAACTCTGTCAGAGCAGTTACTCTGGCAACAGTGTTTCTAATGGTGATTAGCTCCCAAACGGAGCACAAAGAGGAGTGGGTTCATTATGGAGGTGCTGCTCTGGGTTTCGGGGAGAGGAAATGACCTGCTATTCCTCCTGTCAGTGAATTTAGTCCTCTCATAGTCAGCCCTGTGCCATCCAGAGTAGAATTGGAGACCTTATGGCAAAAATTAGTGCTTGGGTAAGGTGGTTTGGTTTGTTGGGTTTTTGTTTGTTTGTTGTTGGTTTTTGTTTTTTTTTCCCACCTTTCTTTTCCTGTGTGCAAATGGAAATAGCGATGGCTTACATGCAGATATGCTGAGCTTCAGTGCAGAAAACTTGCCTTAGAGCTCAGGGAGTGCTAGAGCACTGAGCTGTCTCCTGCCCAGTGGTACAGTCCTTCCAATAAACAATCTGGGAACGGGGGCAGCTTACGAATGAGTCGTTTGCCTAACAAAAAGTAGCATTTGAGATGAAAGTGGCAGGGGGTGGGGAGGTTAATTTTGTTCTGGCGAGCTAGGTCAGGCATGGAAAAAGAGGCATTCAAGTCAAGAGCTTTCTCTCCAAACTTGGACATTTTATTCATCATACAGACCAGGAATTTCACATGCTTTCAATTAACAAGACCTTAAAGCAAAATATAGCTTCTAGTCATTCTGGCTTGTGAAACTAAGTTTAATTGTGTAAGAACTAAGCATCGGTCTTCCCCAAAGACCAAATATTTGGTAAGCATCAGTTCTCCTGATTTATAATTCTAAATATCCTTGGCATGTCCCCGTTTATCTGCAGAAGAGTTCTTGACTTAGCAAATAAATTTTGTGTAGCTTTTCATACTACAGGGAGATGGCTTACAATGAAAACTGCTCTGAAACTGATAGCTTAATTGAGTATATAAAAGTAGAGAGAATGCCATTGATGATTTTTTTTTTTTTTAATAGTTGAATGCTTGTCACTGTCTTGCTTATTTTTTATATTTGCCACCTAGCTTAAGTCAGCATTCATCTTTTTTAGAAACCTATCTTAGCAAGTATATTTACATTAAATCCTGAAGCACTGAATCATCTTTGGGAGGAGGTAAAACCTGGAAGCTACGGGGAAAAAAATACTTGCGCTTTCTTGCATTCTTTATAGAACATTTGTTTTGGTTGTATAGCATCTTCTGCACTGACATTTCTGTTACAGGCAGTTTAGTAGCATTAATCTGAACATTTAGACTCTGAATAATCTTAAATTGGTAGATGAAGTGCACTAGTTGGCTTTTATTAAGACCAAGATGATGATTATGTGTGGCCACAGCTCCGGTCAGGCATTTCAGTAGAGGTCCCACCCAGCTGCCTGAACTGTAGTGGTGGTGGCGCTGTCTCTTGGGGGGTGGAGGGGGCAACTAATCATACTTTTAGGTGTGGTTTTTTTTTTTTTTTTTAATGCTCTGACAAAGTTACTTGTAAATGTAACTTGAGTGTAGCTGTACTTGTGGAAACAACTGTAACTACTTGAATGTAGTTGTAGCTGTGGAAACAGAATGTTAGATCAAGGATTTTTTTTCTTGCCACCACGAGCGTGTGATCACTTTGAATCCTAACAAAAGTGTTAACAACAAAAAGAGTTTGGGGCTGAACAAGCAATATAGAGTGGCTGTTCTCTGGATCTGATGTTAGTTCTTATAATTATGGTGTATTTCTCGCTTCCTACACAACCATTTCACTGTGGATTTTTTCCTCCCTAACTACTGTGTCTGAAGATGTCAGCAGCAGGAGTTAGTAGATCTATAGGGGTTTTCAGTGACAGCCATTTTAAGTTTTGTGTATTTCAGGGCTTTCTTCTCTGGAATAGAAGATGTAGAAAATGTGAATTTGCAGCAGCACTGCTGAGGAGATACGTGCTTGAACCCCTTTTATTGACTTCTGATGGGCAAGATTTAGGTTTCATCTCTTCCCTCAAGGTAGCTTTAGAAAGAGCACAGTAGGTCTTTTGACAGTCCAGCGATTGCCCCACAGATGATCAGTCACGTCTTTCATATGTCACAAACTTTGAAGGGTCAGGGTACTCCTTTAGGTACTTCTGAAGCTCCTGTCACCATCATATCCAAGGGCAAGTAGCCCTGAGCAGTTGAATATTGAATTCAATCTAATTATGGAGTGATGGCTACATGACTGCAATGAAAGAAGCAAAAACTGTTTGGTGTCTCAAAGGAGAGCAGGTTACCTAATGAAGGGAAGGGGGAGGTAGGAGGAATTGTAGCTCTGGCAGGGGATATTAGACTTTTTGCTGAAATGGAGGGGGAATTGGGAAGGTTTGGCAGCTCAGAAGGGGATTTCCATTGGGGGGGGGGGGGGGGGGGCACATCATTTTTCTAACGGAGGGAAGAGCTAAGAAATTTGAAGCTAAGAATGGTCTGTTCTGGAATTTGTAGCACAATTTTAAGTCAGTAACTTTAGATCTTCTGCTGTGATTCTACCATTTCTACAGTGCACAGGATAAATTACCCTTTGTGCTGCTCTATGTAAAGTTTAGTTTTCAGCTGATTTGTGAATTACTCTATGTTTCTAGAATAACTTTATGCCTTTTTTGCCTTTTAAATCTTACTTGTTTTTTTAGTCTCTTCTTTTGTAGTACTTAGCTAGGATTCAGGTTGTGTGTTTAAGTTGATGATTTCAGACTGTCTTGGGTTGTTTTCCCTTGTGCCTTCCCAGACCAATAATTTGGCAAGACTGCATTGTGTATGTTAGTGTGATGCTGCAGACACACCTATAGTCACATTGAGGGAAAGAGGTAAATATTTTCCTTGACTAATTGCCTCTCCCATGTGAGAGTGGAAGATTTTGCTGAGGAAGTAGTTTTCATTCATGTGTGGTTTTAATTCAGTTTTGGTCTTAATTTAGATTTTTACCACATACGATGAAGACAAATCCATGTGCATGTTAAAATCTGACCTTCAGTTTGCTCTCTGCATTCTCTAATGTGTTTTAAAATATTTTAATATATGGCTTTGCAGGCTCCAGATCAATAAACCAATGGGTCTGAAATGACAGAGTGCTGCGATATTCCTCTGTAATTTAAACATGATTAGCTGATGAAGGTTATGATCAATATGCCAGGTGAAGATAAATTAATTGATATCATCCTTTCAGGATGATAAGAGGCCTATTGGAGGTGGGATGTAACTAATGAAGCTGCTTCTTCATATATATGAGCCATTTTTTATACAATGTATTCTCACTAAATCATGGTTATGCCATCATTCATTTACATGAAAAACACAAGTCACAGACCAGTTTGTTATTAAAATTGCATTTGAGAAGTAATTGTATGCTTGCACTGCCAGACAATATCTCTGCCTGTCTTACAATGTATTGAGGAAAAATAACCTTGGAATTTGCATACATATCTTCTTATGTTTTCTGAACAAGACATATTGAATGCTGTTAAAGCACAACAACTTTCTGTGTGACTTTTTAAAGGCCTTTATAGAACGGCTTTAGTTGGAAGGAGCTTCAAAAGCGCATCTAGTTTCAACCACCCTGCCATGGACAGAGACACCTCCCACTAGATCATGTTGCTCAAAGCTTCATCCAGCCTGGTCTTAAACACTTCCAGGGATGAGGCATCCACATGTTCCTGGGCACCCCATTATGGTGTCAGTAATTGTTGCCGTTGTACCTCACTGACTGGTTTTGGTGGAGACTGTGCAGGTGACTGTGGGCTCCTTTTACACAAGTTTCATGAAGTGCTTCACTTCATGCAAGGAAGCTAAATTTCATAAGTAGTATTTCTGCTTGGCCACTACACCTGCTTCTCTTTCTGAAGACTGAAATTTTGGTTACTTTTTAATTTGTGACCCAAAAGATCAACAAATGCAGTGTAAAAGATTGTATTGTGAAGTGTTTATGACCTAAAAAGGGCTCTTTCTGAAAATCTTAGCTGAGCTGAAATTCCAGTGTATCACAGAATGAAGTTCTGACAGACTTTTTTTAAATGGCTGAGCTATAGAAGTATGGAATTTACTGCATTTCAGATCAGTGCTGTTTCCATTTTTTGAGTGTACTGTGTATAGAGGTGTTAATGACTCTGATTCTTGTATCAGTCTGATAAATGCTACTTTGCTTTACGTGCTGAGGAAAAATGTCTTAATAAATTGCGAAATAAAACTGGCATTTTCCCGCTGCTGCAGTGCTGCTAAGTAATGAATGCGAAAAATAAAGTGTCACGATAGAGCTTCTTTTCATAACGAAGCTGAGCTGGATAAAATGTTTAACACTACTAATCCAGGTGTTCTATGTCAGGAGCCCTTTGCCAGTTTTATTATGATGATGATTGTTTGTTTCAAATGCTTTAAATTTGTTTCCCAAATTAATTGTCCTGATGCAGAGGCTGGTAACTGAGAAAAAACCACCTTATTTCTTGGCAGCAGATGCTGGTAAACTAAGCCTGCTTGGACTGGGAGTGATGGCTTTCCTTATGAGCAGTCATTCCATGGTGTAGGACACCTTCTGGGATTATACCAGCAAATAGCACTGAGATGTACTTGAACCTGATTGTTAGTCAAGTGTTGCTCATACTTCTGTCTGCCAGGAGGACATCTCAAAGAATGGAATCAGTGTACTACCATGATCTTTGTCAGTGTGGTGTTACAAGCTTGCAGTGGACATGTTACAGCTATTTGCAACTTCTATGCCTGCCCTCCTCTGTTGGATGTTACTGGTCCTCTGCTGCTCAACTGGTGGACTGAGTTCTGGGACAGTTTTATCCCAGAGCTGGAGTCTCACATGGAGCATATTGTGGAAAACCAGCATCTGTCATCTTAACTGGGTATATTACTTTCAGGTTTTGGAGCAGGGTTTGGTAACAGAAAACTCTTGATTTGTAGATTGTGCATTCTGTGTATTTATGATGCACTATTTTTCGTGGGCTGTACTGTAGCTAATCTTCCTGTTTGTTTTCCCTTTAGTTGCTCAGAAGATTGTTGCAACGAGGAAGAAACAGCAGCTCTCAATTGGCCCCTGCAAGTCTCTGCCAAACTCTCCAAGCCACTCATCTGTGTGTTCTGCCCAGGTTTCTGCCGTACATATCAGCCAGGTACAGACTATAGCGAATGCTTGCTTGAAAAATGAACTGGTAGTTGCTTTTCATCTAGTATATTTTATGCCAGTGCTTTTTGCTGATTGGTAGATAGTTGGCATTTTTGAAGGTATTGGTGATCTATAGTTTGAAGCTTGGTTGGGCTTTTTTTTTTTTCCCTTCCCCATTTGACTTGACTTTGTTTCCAGAAAACTGCTGCAGTAAGAGAGTTTGGCTTTGAAGCCATCTTTGATCGTACTGATGTATGCCCAGCAGCCTGCTGCTCTGAATGCACCAACTGTTTCCATAGCAGGATTTTCTGTACTGTTTTAAAATTGCCTCATTATAGTTTTGGTTATTTTTCTTGTTCAGTTTTGTGCTGAGCAGTAATAACTTGTGTATCTCACTGTGAGATAGTGTGTGTGGAGACGAAACAGAATACTGCCTTAATGCATGATAGGAAAGTGGCAGCCTTGGTGGCATTTTTGGAAACAATATGGTTAATACCAGAATTTTCTGACTTGCTCTGTTTTTACTCACATGTGTTAACACACTCCCATATTCCCCTTATGATACTCTCCCTCAGTGTCTTTGTTTTCTAGTACCAAGTGCCACCATACATTCATAGTTCGGATGTACGTAAGCTCTGGCATTCAGATCCAAGAGTTTTGGTGCCAGGCAGGTTGTGTTGCCGCTGTGCTCTCTCACTCTTGGGAAATGGTTGCATGAGGCCATTGTTTTGACCCTTACAGTCTGTGACCAGACCTGTAGCCTGATTTCCACTACAGCAGTCTGAAATGTCTAACTGATATCCTGGCATGGTTTTCAACCTAAACTCAACAATGGCCCAATAGTGTCTTCTAAGGTCATGTTATGTTCTTGAGCCACCTATGTGAGGTTTTGATATATCTATTGAACTTTCTTCCATGTGACAGTGTCTGCTTTTGGGGGAGAAAAAAACAAAACCCCACCCAAAAACCACCCAACACCAAAACCCCCCAAAAAATCCAACTTAGTGAAGAAGGGTTTTATCTTTGCAGGAAAGGTTTTGATACCCTTTTTCCCTTTATTTGACAAGGTGCTGTGCTCTGAAATCGCTTTGTTTAGATGCATACCACAGGACGAAGGCTCAGGTTCTTCAGTGGGTATAGTGGCTGGTGGTCTTCTGTGCCCTAGTGAAAATTTTTGCTGTTGGGTTATCTCTGAAGATGCCAGTTCAGTCTTAGAGTTCTTTGCTGTGAGATGTTCTATCTTGAGCTGAGTCTAGATACCGTCCTCAGACTGTGACTCTCATTTCTGCTGATTATGCCAAAAGAAAATGCTGAGGACTCTGCTTTCTAGAGCAGGTGCTAAGATGCCTGAGTCTTCCGAAGACCCCTGGCACCTTCTGGTTAAGTGCAACTTCCTTATATGGAACTTTCCTGTTGTATGTACCATTGGCCAAAGTTTCCTCAGCCAATTCATTGCCACAAGCACTTTGAACTAACCTTCTGTGAAGTGCTCTTCTTCCAAACAGTGTCCTCCAGGCAGTTGTCCATGTTTATACTTCTAGAATTATGCTGCTTATAGGGGCTAAGACCTGTCCTATTCAGTGGTGAAAGAGGAAACACGGTGTCACAGGAATGTGGACAACAAATGGCACCAATACTGACCTTACTCTTGGATCCAAGAATAATCTGGTGTACTTGTTGAATACCTGCATGTTTTTTCAAAACTTTCTGAGAAGAATAGATAATGCTTTGTACAGTCCCATCTTAGCCAGCTGCATCTCCGTGTTTTGCATTCTCAAAGCAGTTGTAGTCACCCTTCTTGGTAAATAAAGAGCATCAAATATCTAGTTTCTCAACTGTTTCCTACTCAAGTCTAGTTTGGAAGCAAACAATAGACACTAAATTCTGGACCAGTACTTCCCCTGTGGCAGATCTCTTGCCAGTGATAAGGACTGTTTGGGAGAAATCAAGTCAGGGTAGCTTTTGTGATGAGAATCTCTATGATCTCTCTCAATATAAATGAAAGTATGGGTTTTTTCACTGCCTTTGCTAACTGGCATAATTATCTAAAGGGGCAATTGTAGCACCAGTCAGAGATGTCTGTCTTGTGAGACTGATGTCATGGCTAAAAGTATAGGTCATAAATCTATGTCATGTCTTACTGCCTTTGTGCTATGCTTGAAGGCAGTACAACCTTGTTTAAGGAAAGGAAGACAAATCCTTATCTTAGACTTAAAAGAACTTTGCAACTGCATTTCCAAGTTTAAGATGATCTGGGGGAAGATGTACCATCTCTGATCTTGGCTGGAAGACTGGCTGATGTCTTGCCCTTTAGAGAATTTCTTTGGACGTAACAGTATTTCACTGAAGATTTCCTCCATGAGTCAAAAATGTTATCATTACAGTGCCCTGCTACTTGCATTCTCCACAGGACTGAAGGTCTTCAGAAGTAGTGGCTCCACGGATCACTTCAGATAGAGTGAAATATTGTCCCTTCTCTGGTTGGATTGCTCTGGTGATCTAACTCTTGCAAACTCTCCAGATGACTCTGCAGTCAAGAGCTTGGGCTTTAGAGAAAAGAAAAGAAAGCAAGAACAAAAGTATGCCCTTATGTGATCTAGTCCTTAGCATATCTTGGGGGAAACTGTAAGGCTTAATACCAACAAGTCCTTCTCCACTTGGTAGTTTCAGCTGTCAAATGATGGCAGGCTTGTTTGTGTGTTCAGATGCGTATCTATACTCTCATCCAGTAGTCCAGAGTGTTGAATGCTAAGGCAACATCCCCTTCCAGAAAAATGCGCTCAGGTATGTCTGCACTCCTGCACTTGCATATTTCCAGAGACCTCTCTCACAGAATGAAATGCTTCCTAGTCCAGTGACAAAATCTACTTCTCTTGGCAGTAGGTGCTGCTTCTGTTTTCCTACTCTGACTTTTTGTTTCTAATGCATAAGTCAAAGTGAAGGTTTTATTTGGAAATCTTTGATAGCCAGAGTCAATAGCCCTTGGTAGTTCACAGACACGTGTTGGCTTTCAGGGCGTCACGGAATGCATGCAAAGCATTTAATTCTCAAATCCAAGGACACCATTTGTGATTTGTGGTGGACACAACTATTGTAGACTGTCAGCAAGAGGGGTGGTGCAATATTTCTTATATTCTGCTAAGAAACAGTCTCTCTGATACATTGAGAAGTGCCTCAGCCAGCAGCTCATCTTCTGTTTTTTCTAAACACTTCAACAGGTAGAGTGAGTTGTTTTGAGAAGAAGAAGCATTGTTTAGTGTACTGAAGGCCTCTTAAGGCCCCAGGGCACATCCAGATGGATCGTTTTACTTTGGCCGTCAACAGGAGCACAGCTCAGGAAATGCACACTGGGGAGTGCAGACCAGTTACTTCTCTATCTGGTGTCATAAAATCATACAATGGTCTGGGTTGGAAAGGACCTTCAAAGGTCATCTAGTCCAACCCCTCTGCAGTAAGCAGGGGCATCCTCAGCTCGATCAGGCTGCTCAGATCCCTGTCAAGCCTTACCTATCAGACTCATATCTACCCCAGCTTTCATTCTGCCCACTCTCCAACCCCTTGCCAGCCTTCCTAGGCATGCTGTGCTTGGAGACCACACTAAATTTTGTTTCAAAGGAGCATGAATTCCCCTTTCATTACGAAACCACACAGGCATTCTTTTTCCCTAAACTTACTTCTGTACTGAAAGAGTTGCTTGTCCCTTTACACCTGACTGAAGGAAGGATGTTTTAAAGATATTAACTTTTTAAGACATTAACTTGCAAATATGGTGCCAATATCCAAAAGTTCCAAAGGGTTCTTCTCTCTGCTCAGGTCCTGAACATGGTGATCATTTTGTTCCAAAAGCCATGAGGCTGTTTGGGTGGGTGCTACCTTTGATCCCCAGTATATTCCACCTGATGCATCACAAATCTGTGTGTAGTAGCCCTGTATTAGATATCCATTTGAGTAGCTAACTGGAGTTGTGCCTATTTTCATTTATGCACTGTTGTAAAAACATCACAGAATCCCATGGCATGACACCTGTAGTGGCTGTTTCTGTGAAGGACTTTGGTCCCCTCTTCAGAGAAGCTGATGTGGACATTCCATCTAGGAGTCCCCAGTAGTGTTAGCTTACTGGAGGATTATGGTTTTGAAGTTAAAAATGAAAATACTGTTTATCAGTGACTCTAATTCATTGAGCTCTGTAGTCTGCATGTATTTTCACCTTTGCTGTTTCTCCTGCAATTCAGCTGGTTGTGTTCTACTGTGAGAGAGGATTTAAATGGCACCATGTTTCCATGTCTGCTTTTACAGCATGCATTCAGTGGCAGGAAGGGGCCTTAGACACCACACCTTCTATGCTCTGAATTTAAAAATGCTGCCTGAGTGAGTGGTGAGTGCTACTGTGTAAAGTCACCTGCAAAATCATGATACATGTGGACTGCAGTGCAGGGAAATGTGTTTGCTGAACAGCACTGTCACTTTTCTAGGAGATTCGCATTATACCTGAGAAAAACATGGAGTTTAATGTACATTTTACTGAAGTGCAGCTTGGGTATGGCTAGCACATGAACTTGCTTCTTGCTCCCTGCTGCAAATCTGTCAAGATCCATTATTTATGCTTTCACTATGCCTCCATAAAGTTTTTACTACAACATGATTGTCATGATTGTCTAAATATGTAAATTAAACTATTGAAGGCAAAGTGTAGTCAGCTTAATCAATCCATTATTTTACTGTATATGAGATCTGATTATGTATAAGCACCAAATAGTAGGGTACAATTATTTATAGTGGGGGTCAATTGGGGATGAAATACTCTGTTGTAATATTTGCACTTGAATAAGGAGACTACATCACTTAACTAGCTTTTCCTTCTGCTTTTTCATGTAATTTCAAAACTAGAACTGCAAGCAAACAATATTTAAGTGAATGTTTAAAACAATGTTTAAGTGAAAACAGAATTTAATACCATTGCTACATATACAATAATCCTTCTGCATTTACAAGCTTTATTTCTAGGTAATCTCTAACATTTAAAACAAGCTTTTTATGTATGTGCTGCGTGTTGTTCCTGTGCATAATGTCACATACAGTACATATGTATGTGGAGATGCATTCTCCAGGACTCAGGAGTTAAAACTCAGTGCATGTGTTGATTTACTTTTTTCCTCCTCTCTTTATGGGGCCACAGTTACGTTCCTGCATTAGGTTTTGTTACGCCCTCTGTTACCTTTTCTAAGGTGTCTTAAACTTCAGACTCAGGCCTGATCTGATCTTAGACTTTCCAGTTCATAATGGAGTTGCTGCCAATGTGCTGAAGCTTATTGTCACATTTGGTTGTTAAATGTTATTAGTGATTTCATTGAGATGGCTTTTTTTTTGAATGTTGCGGCTAAGTTTGTTTTCAGAAGCTGTCTTCAGGTTCTCTTGATGCTCTGTGGTCTGTCTGATAGGACAGATCTACTTTTTATTCTACCTTGCATTGCATGAGGAAGGGCAAAAGCTCCTGAGATGGATAGGTTCCAAACTGCTGAAAAGGTGAAAAACATTCATTTATTACAAGATGATTTGGCCTCACGGTGGAGGGCTAGATGGAAATCTCCAGAGTCCTTTATTTGGACCTAGATTTGAAACCTCCTATCAAAATTGTGTTCCACAGCAGCACACTCTAGGTGTTCTGGCTTTTCTCCTGAATCTGTCTTTGGATGTGTGGCTGGATATCATCAAAATCCTTTCAGTGAGTTAGACTTCCATTTAGAGTGTTTTCAGATGAAGGACCAAAATAATGTGACTTTCATGAGAAAATTTCGTAAAAGTGGGAAAGAAAATGTGTCCCAACTAAACAATTTTTGATGAGGCTTTTGTTTTCCTGTAGAAATACATTTTTTCCTCTCTCCCCCAAAAACACAAGGTGATGTTAAGCTGTATTGTGTCCCAGTGGGCACTGGAGTGCTTATTTGGTTGGTTTTGACTGCCCCAACTTTGACCAGTTTGTCTGCAGTCAGCAAGTTGGTTTATATTGGGCACTTGTTGGGTTACTTGTGCTGAACAGAAGATTGTTCTTCAGATTCACTGGCTTGATTTTTATGACTCGAGACAAACTTTAAGTTCTGTGAATTATAGATACTGCCACATGTCCTAAATTCTGTACCTCACTCCAGTGAACTTGTTATTAAATGCTTGCCTTCTGATGGCAGGAAACTGCTTCCTATGATCTTAGTGTGGCACAGTCCATAAACTTCTGTTTGGTGCAAGCAAACAACCCAACAGAGACTAGTCACCACCTTTTGTTTCCTTCAGCAGTGCATTAGGTTGAGATAGAATGGAATAAACCAGGTTGGAAGAGACCTTCAAGATCATCGCGTCCAACCCATCAACCAAGCCAACCCACCTCATCAACTAAACCATGCAACCAAGCACCCTATCAAGTCTCCTCCTGAACACCTCCAGTGAGCCTGATCTAGTGTGAGGTGTCCCTGCCCATGGCAGGGGGGTTGGAATGAGATGATCCTTGTGGTCCCTTCCAACCCTGACTGATACTATGATGGTGACTCCACCACCTCCCCGGGCAGCCCATTCCAATGGCCAATCACTCTCTCTGTAGAACTTCTTCCTAACATCCAGCCTAAACCTCCTCTGGTGCAGCCTGAAACAGTGTCCTCTTGTTCTGGTGCTGGTTGCCTGGGAGAAGAGAGCAACCCCCACCTGGCTACAACCTCCCTTCAGGTACTTGTAGACAGCAGTAAGGTCTCCTCTGAGCCTCCTCTTCTCCAGGCTAAGCAACCCCAGCTCCCTCAGTCTCTTCTCATAAGACTTGTGTTCCAAACCTCTCACCAACTTCGTTACCCTTCTCTGGACATGTTCCAGCAGGTCAAGATCCTTACCATCATGTTACCAAGAATATGGTTTCTGAGTTCTTGCCTGGTTGCATTTGTCATTGCTCCTGTCTATGCAGCCTGTAACTTGGCGCTCACATCTGAGCTTTCACATCAAACCCATTCTCTGTATTGAGCAGCCATATCATTTTCTATGCTAATGATTAGCACCCTCAGTAGGAATTGGAGCTTGTTTGGTATGTCATGCTTTTATTCTGTGGAAATCTTCAAGGTTTTTGAAGTCTTTTATTGAAACAGATAATTTTAATTCCCCCCACCCCAGCCAGTGGATTCAACATGGCTTTTTTCCAACCGCCTCAGAATTTTATTTACTAAGTTTGAAATCCAGTGGGGTTAGTATATGTAGAAACATTGCCTGCAGGACTCTTTGTAGGAGCCATCTGTAAAGGAACGCTTGTCTTTGGAGACCAGAATGCCTACCATGTAAGTGTTTTCCTTTAGGAGTTACTCATCCTGGAAAATAAATCACTTAAAAATACACTAGACAGTATCTCACTGCAGAGAGTCTAACATGATGCTGTAAGGTGATGACAGATTAAAAATGCAACATTTTTGGGAATCCTTTATATGCTTTGCCTGGGGAAATGGGCAATTAGGGTAAAAATGTGTTAATTTTATTTAAAAAAGAAAAAACAAGGCACTGCATCATTATCAAGTTCATCACCACTATAAACAAAGCTGCATCATTTATTTTCAACAGCTTGTGGTTCAGTTCCTGTCATTGGTGTGCAATGTAGCTTTCCTCTTGCATTTTTCTGCAGAAGAGACTTCTATGTGTTTCAAGGTGTAACTCTTCTGTGATCTTGCTTTTCTCCATCATCTCCATCACTTATTGTCATCTCTTTTTTGTTTGTTTGGTGGTTTTTTTGTTTGTTTTCCTCCTCAGGTGAAGCTTGCAGCTGCATAATTTTCATTTAAAATGTGTGCAGTGTCTGTTCCCATTAATGGTTGCTTGCTTAGATTTCCCTCTCACCAATTTTTTCCTTGCTTCAGTCATGGCAGAGTGGACAGTAGATCCTTACCACTCTAGTCTGAAAGCCATGACAGCAGCATGCCCCTCTTCTACTGGTGTGCGTACTCATTTGCAAAGTCTTTGGCTGGTAGTTATCATCAAAAAGTTTGCTAAACTTCAGAGTGTTCTAGGTACGTGGTTTTTTCATTGCTTTTTCATGCAAGAGTCTGTGCTGTGTTTGCTTGGAGAGGTGAACTCTGACTTCCATAAGCTCAGCGCATCTCCTTGCAGGCCATTTATTCTCCTGTATGTTTGGTGTGTTACTTGATGCCTCAGCTAGATGCTATAGAGAAAGAGAGCATGCGGGGTGGATTATGGTCACTTCTTCCCAGGTTGTCCTGCTCATCTCTCCGGTGTTACCATTCTCTGTAAGGACACTAAAAATGATCATTTCACATCTTGTTATTTTATCTCCTTTGTTTCATACACTTGGGACATCTGCAAATTCTACTTGCTTGTTCCCCTGTGCTCTTGAAAATGCTGTAGAAAATCCCTCTTAATGTCCTCAGTTACTTTCAGTAGCCTTACCTCTGGCTTCGTGACAGCTGTGCTTTGCCAAATCAATCAGAATGAAGGGAAAACATAATCTAATGCTATACATATACACATTTATTTAAAGAGAGAACCTTTCTTCATCAAAAAGCTCATTTGCTTTGTTGTCAGTCCTATTTGGTCAGACAAAAATGAGCTGAGGAGCATGTTGTTTACAAAGAAACAGTGACTTGGTGTTCCTGGATTTCTATCCACATTGATTGGCCCTTCTGCCCAAACATCCAGCTGCTTGCCTCATGCCTCTTATCCTGGATGTTTCTTGAATTAAACAAACAAACACAACAAACAGACAAGCAACAAACCCACACCCAAAACAACAACAAAGAAGAACGTTTAAAAAAAAAAACACCAAATGCAATTCAGAAAAGCTGGAAGAATCAGAAGAGGGCTTGAAATCATTAAAAGAAACTTCTACTGGATGGTTCAAAGTCTTGTCTTCTACTTGCTTTTCCTTCAAAAGCTTCATCTTGATTTGCAACTTGAGAACTTGGTCCATATGCTGATCTCCATGAAGATGAATTCTTACCTACAGTAGTTAAGATGAGACCAAGTAATGGTTTAAATGTCATGGGAGAATCCTTCTCCTAAGGGAATCCTGGAAATACCCATTTACCATCTTTCCTCATTGCTGTTCATAAATTTAGCTGCTTTGAAGATGCTATTTTCACCATTTTGTGTACATCTTAGACCTTTATTCCCCCTTCATAATTTTGAGATGTCTTGACCCTTTACCTACTGCTACTCTGTGAGCTTTTCATCAACAGTGTGCAGAACCTTCCATCTTTGCTCCAGCTCCACGTCAGCATATACAGTATATCCTCAAGGTGTATACTTGATTCTGGGGGCGGGGGAAGCTTTCCTTGTGTCTTTCCAATCTACTTCCATATCCTTTTCAATAATACTTTTAGTACTTGTTTGTGTTATGTGTAATCAGAAAAATTAAAAAAAAAACCCAAACAACAAAACCCAACCAAACAACAACAAACCAAAACAAAAAACACCACCCCAAAAAACCCACAAAAATATGCTTCATTCCTAATCAGATTTGGTCCTTTCTGTCTGGTTTCCTCACCTTCCTGCTATTACTAGCTTCTTACCTCAATTTATTAATTGGTTTATAGGTCAGCTAAGTGACTGCTTTCAAGACTGCAAGTTTCACATGTTTGGCTGTTTGGAATAAATTGGTTTCTTACTTTAAAGTTTTGTATCTCTACACCAATGGCTCCAGCAAATGTGTTGGGAACTTTAGCGGCCATTTTACAGTGTTATTTCCATTTTCTTGGTTAGCACTCTGTGAACAGACATCTCCAGGCCAGCATTAAGTCTAGATATGCAGTTCTGTGACACTAAGTATTTTTTCTTAGGTTTGAGGCAGACTTTGGTTTAGCAATTTTGTAGTAGTAATGCAAAATTTACAGGCTTTTCCCTGTAAAACAACTGAAACTCTGTGCATTCACCCAAGATTATGTTGTAAAAAATAAAAATATGCCTGCCACATCAACAGAACAGTCTAAATTTCAAAAAAAGTAATGACAGGGAGACTATTTAAAGACTTGGAATAGAAATGTGTGGAGAAGTGGCAGTAGGGCAGTCCTACTGTGTTCCTGAGCCTAGCCTGCTGTTCTTGTTTTATCAGGACTGATTAAGATACAGCTGTGGATTGTAACTTCTTGAAAGCAGTGTATCACTGTTTAAAACTAACTTTAATCCTTGCAGACCAGTAATGGAGGAGGGAGTTTAAGTGATTACTCCTCCTCTGTCCCATCAACTCCAAGCACCAGCCAGAAGGAGCTACGGATTGATGTTCCTCCCACTGCCAACACACCAACTCCTGTCCGTAAACAGTCCAAGCGCCGATCCAACCTCTTCACGGTGAGTGAGCCAAGGAAGAGACTATCGTTGTGTTTTACACAGTGCACTGTGGTGATGGCCTGAACTTCAAACCTGTTGAGTTGAGCTAGTATAATACAAGCAGGAGTGTTGTGATGGATCTCTAGGCTCAAACCCAAAAAAACATTGAGTTATGATGGGGAGATTCTGTTTGATGGCTTAAACAGTAACTGAATACAGTAAATTAATCGTGTTGTGAATTGCAGTGAAACAAGTGTATCAGCAGTTCAATTCTGATGCATTTGTCCAGCTTCAAATCTCGGATTTGTCTTAATTCCCTGGTTTGGCAGTAGTCAGAGAGCAAGCTGAGCCTCTGTTCCCCAGTCTTGCCTTTACACCAAGTAATGATGCTGACTAAGTATTCCTCTGTGAGGTCTCCTGTGTTTGTAGGGAGGTCTTGGGGTTTGCCATGAGAATACTGTTCGGTATGCAAAACTGCCCCATGCTACTTTTATTGCTAGACAGTCTCAGCTTACTTTTCTTTCCCAGGGTTAAGAGAGATGCTGGAGATGAAAATTACCTTTTTCCTTCCCAAACCATCTGTTTCTTGCTTCATTGAGAGGCAAGAAAAAATGTACTAAATACAAAGCTTGACTAGTCAAATATGATAGGTCTTCGTTATGCATGTGTAGTTAGGGAGATGATAATGACGCCTTGAGTGATGATTTCCATAGCTTAGCAGTCTTGCTGGAAGCTCTGGGATTGTATTGTGTGCATAGCTGTGGATTTGTAAGCAGTTTTTTGACACTTAACATGCTTTATAGGAAACAGAGGATCCCTTTGGGCTCACGTGTGAGTCCCTTGGCGATTGTAGTTACCCACGAGTTGTGTTTTGAAAGCCAGGACTTGCCTGTCACAGTGAAGAGTTTAGTTTTTTATATTCCAAGCATCCTGTCATGTTCACTTCCCAAAACTCCTTAGCTGTATCCAGGGAACTGCCTTTAAAAGGGGTAAAACCATTTCCTTGTACTTTAAACAAACTTTGACCTCTCTGCCTTTAAGTAACTATAAAGTTTTGGCGTGCTGAGTGACAGTGCGGAGTCCCAAGGATCGTATTTCATGTGTCCAAGTTGTACTTACATTTAAAATGAGAATTTTCAGACTCCTGCAAAGAATAAAAATAATGCATTTTTGTTTAGGTTGAAACATCTAGGTGCAGAACAATAAAACGTGCAAGAATGAGTGGTGTGTGAAAAAGAGTCCAAGTTTGAAGCTGGTATTTTATAACAACCAGGCAGATTTCCCTCTGTCGGTGAAAATACTCACTGCTGTTGGAGTGTACCTCCTGAGTTACCAACCCCACTAGGTGTCAGTGTCAGCCCAGGAACTGCCAGCATAGAAACACTTCTGGAAACAGCTGGGACGCTGCAGCATCCCTCAAAAGCATTTGCCAACCATTTCTGGTCTGAAGGCTATGTAAATGCTGTAAGGGTTCTATACGTGTTACTGACATTTGGGAAACTGGGGATGTTTTAAATCAGAGTAAATATGAATTTGAGAAAGTGAATGGAGAAAAATCCACCCAGTGCCAGAAAGTTTGAGAACATTAAGTGCACTGTATTTGCTATGAATGAATACACTAAAGCTCTGGGTTGTGACAAATAATAGCATAGTGAGAACCAAATACGAGTAATGCGAGAGGATGTTGATAGTTGCCTTAATGTCTAAAAACAGGGACAAAATTCTGGGGAAACCAAATCCAGTGCAAAACAAACGAGGAAAAAAACCCAAACAAAATTCCCAAAACTCCTCAGAATTAGTTCTGTCTTTTAAGATCTGGGTATGCTGAATGCTGTGTAATGACTTGCCACGTAATCTCTGTCCTGAATTATTTGACACTGACCCTACTATAACACAGTTTTCATACTACATCAGGAGTTACAGCCTGGAAGTATTTAAATGACTGATAGGTGACTGGTGTTCTCTGTCTAGTCATGAACAGTGGTGTGTAATCGAAATAGTTTGCTGTTTTATCTCTGCATTTCTTCCCCTGCTTCTTTCCTAGTCTGTTACTTGCTTATGCTTTTATTACTCACAGAATCGGATACATTTCTGTTTAAGAGGAAATCACTTCTTGTTATCTAGCGTAGGTAATATGTTTGGATTCCTGCGCAAAGATCTGTTAGTGCCAGAAGAAAACAAGAGTTCAGTAGAACACAGGTGTTTTCTTAAATTGATTACAGCCTTATTAGTTGAGAATTGTAAGAATGTTTATAGTTAAGTGCATTAAATGCAGCATCTGATCCTTTTGACTTTGAATATTAATATTTGCTGTAGAGCTGCTGTTGTAATTGCTGACTTTCTAGTTGGGTGAAAAATAGATCGAATATTAGCAGAAGGATGAATGTCTCTTGTACTGTCTATTAGCAGGGGCAACTAACTAAAAAGTAGTGTATAGTACAGATGGGGACTTAAGATGTACATGAAATCCACTTCAGCAAAGAACTAATTCTAACTATATGGGGTGAAAGAACTGGTACAATAAGAAGCATCTGCTGTCCCACCATCAGGATCATCTATCTTACGTCAAATCTTTGCAGAATTGGAAGCAAGACTCTCTTAAAAGTTGAAATGAGCTTTTTGTCTTAGGATCTGCTATTAGAGATCAGTGCTCTGGCTTTTGGGGCCCTCTGAGCTGCTGAAACTGAACTCTGGGTGTGCCCAGAGTCGGCTACTGTATCCCTCTGGGGCTAAATTTTACTTCACAGACCTAACTTGGGTAAGATTTTATACTGATATAAGTCTGTTTATGACTTCCAATGCCAAGGGGAAGTGACTCAGATGATATTCATGCAAGTGTTCTAAATTTTTTTTGGATTTTTTTCTAGTTCACTTGAATGAAGTTTAAAATAGAATGACTTAATGTGTAGATGTGACATCAGAAAAAGGCCTAGCAAATGTTGATCCAGTATGGTGTAGAATCTTTTTATTTTTCACGCTGTAGGATATAAGATGCATTGTGTGTGTCATAGGTACAAAAGCATAAAAGATCAGAATATATCTGTTTCACTGCAGTTTGTCTTTGTAAATAGAGGAGCCTGCTAAGAATCTCCTCTTGATAATTGAATGCTTTCTGTTACAAGCAGCTAGAATAGAATTTCCCTAACAGAAATCTCTTCATTTCTATACTTTCGGCATTTGACAATATTTTGCATATAGATATTTCCCTTCTGTGTGCAGTGTGCTATTTCCAGATATTTTACAGAATGGAAGACATGATTTAAAAATGAAAATGAAAACTAGTGCATAGATACTTAGTTTGCTTTTCAGAGGGCAAATAAAAAAAAAGAAACATTCAAGTTGACAACTTCCCTCCCAAGGATTTGGCTACCTTCACTGACTTTCTTTAAAATGTCACTTATGGGCGCTTTGCGCCATTGAAGCATTGTTTTGCCTTGTATTATTGGGAAGTGGCACTTTCAGATTCAGAAATCTGTCTTGAAGGACGAGGAACAATAGTTATCCTGAACACTGGATTTCATCCCTCCCACTTGTTTTGCTTTCTTTCATTTAGTCTTTGTTTAATTTCCCGGCACGTCATTCCATTGCCCCGAACCATAGTAACTAGTGATAGGAGCCCATTCCCGGCGGAGCGGGGAAAGCAGCACGGGGTCCCTGCTGGGTAAATGTGTTGCTTAGAATGGTGTTACTTGAAGTCTTCCTCTGTGGGTTTTCTCCCTCCCCTTCCGCACTCTAGTGCCTGAGGGTAACTGCTTCAGGGATTTATCTTTTTTTCCCCCTTCCTTCCACCCCTTCGTATAATATGGAAAGTGGGTGTTGGCTCTCTGTGATCCTAATTGTTCTCCTAATTTCAGTGTTTTTCAAACATCTTTCTGCCGAAAATGAAAAGCAGGATCTTGTGTCATTCTGGTTTTCATTAACTTCCCATTGTGGTACTGGACATCACAAATGTATCTGTTTCATGTATCATCCTTGGTCTGAAAAAGCACATGAAAATGTTTTCTCATTTTCGATATTGTGTGAGTAATGTTCCTGTTGAAAAGTAATGGAGTGAAGTTGTCACTTGTCAGTTCAGTTATTAAGGAGGACGACTCTCAGGTCTTCTTTTTGTGATAAAGTAAATCTGTTGCAATCATTATGGCCATTCGTTCTTTCACAATAATGGACTGGAATCTGATTAACTTCTTAAAATTCCTATATAACTTTATAGAGTTAGGAAGTGAGCACTGTGAGCTTCTTCCTGGGCAGTTCTACTGTTACAGAAAGCTGAGATCAGGCAATTCAGCCTTTAAACATTGGTTGCATTTTCTTCATACTGATTGTTCTTCATTGTGTTCAGATAACTTCCCCCCCCCCGTATCAGTTGCTAACTTTTCTTGCAATTCCAACTTTCTAACAATCCAAAGGTAGGGGGGAAAAAGAAATTAAAGTCAATGTGTTCAAAACCAGTATAATAAAATCACATTTCAAAGTAGTTGATAACATTTCTAAAACCCACACAGATGTAAGTTAAATGTATGCATGTATGGATCAGATTGTTTTTTAATGAGGAGCTGGAACCTTCATTCCTCTTTAGAGCCACTATTGGAGACTTCAGAAACCTGTCCTCTGATCTGCTGAGTCTTCAGGCAGTGAAACTGTAGCTCTTTCAACCCAAACACTGCTTCGAACAAGTGGATGGTTTGAAAATTAGAGGTGGTATTTTAGCATTCATCTTTTGGGATAGTTGTGTACATTTGTAGATTCAGACCTGCACCTTCTGAGTCTGTATTTATGTGTCAAAATACTTTCTTTTAATTGCTTTTATTTAAAAAAAAAAATCAAAAAAACCAAACCATTTTAAGAAGCATCCTCTGTGTGAACTGCTACATTTAATGGAGCACAAACTTTCTTTTTGCTCTGCAGTCTCGGAAGGGGAGTGACCCAGACAAAGAGAAGAAGGTCCTGGAGAGCAGAACAGATAGCATTGGAAGCGGTCGTGCAATCCCAATTAAACAGGTAATGCTGAAATACTTTTTTTTTCCCCCTTGCTTTCCATAGTTGAAGACACACCTCAGGTCTTAAGCACTCTGATGGTGGCCCGTGTGCCAAGACACATTTGATGTGCTCTGGTGATGAATGTGGAAGTCACTCACTTGACATCAATTAGGAGAGGTTCCTATGTGTATTAAAATAGGATCATTAGAATAAGAAGAGGGAAAATGTGACAACAGGCCTAATGAAGTGCAGTCTGCCGGCCTGCATATGGAGCGGGTTTCTAGGCTGTGCTGGCTTCAAAGCTGCCTTTGTAGAGGGGGCTTTGATTGGGCCGTGTGCTGCCAGTCGGCAGGGTAAATCAGATCGCTCTACAAGAGCCCCTTGTGATCGCAGAAATAGCCTGATGTGGCCCTAATTTGCTACCGCAGACGGACATCTGAACACAGTTTCAGGCTGGTTCGTAACAACGAGGCAATTAGTTGTGATAATCATAGCCGGTGTGTCAGCTGTGCGCTCTTGTTTGTAATTTGCTAATGAAGGAATTGTAACTTTGATTAGGTTCAGTTTCATTTAGACCTTATTATATAAGAGAACGTTTACAGCTGTAATGTGTGGCCTTAATTAAACTTCCTCATTACACAACAGGACTTGAATTCAAGGATTTGTTTTGGTCTGTTTTACTAGCCTGGATGCACTTTCATTAGCCCAGAAACTCAGTTGTAGCTGAGCACACTCTTTTGAAAGGCAAAAGCAGTGCCAGCATCTGATGCAGAGTGTTTGGGTGAATGAGATCATTTACTTTCTCCAAATAAATTGCACTGTATTCACACAGATGATAAATGGCACATTTAGTGTTTGCAGGGGAGGCTTTGCAGATAGTTTCTGGGGTAGTGATTGCAAGTATTTACTTTCTTGAGAGTTACTTTGCTGGAGAGAGTAAAAGCACAGAGGGAAGGGTGCTTATTTTCTTCCTACACAGTTGTTTCCAGTGTCTTCTGGTGGCTTTCCTACCCTCCAGAAGGTCACCAGCTTCTTTTAATCTTTCCTCAGTCCATGCTTTGTCTTGCCAGGTAGCCCTGGGTCTCCTCTTTGGGGCTGGTTTCATGTGCTTTGTGGGTTTCATGGGTTTCTTGTTTGTTTCCATTTTGGGGAGTTGGGTGGGGTTTTTTTTAAGTAAGAGTTGTGAGGTTTTTTTTTTTTTTGGAACTAAGAGGATGAGGGATTTGTATCCTTAACTGTTTGCTGTGATTTTCTCTCCTGAAGGCAGTAAAAAAGACCTTTTGGGATCGTCAGGCAGCAAAAGTGCTGTTGTGTCTGTGAATCTCTAGTAGACAAATTTTAATCAAACATGCTGCAATTCAGAAGAGCAGTTTGAAACTAGTTCAGCTCCGTGTTTGGTTCCGCATTCAGGGGAGGAGATTCCAGGCATTTAAAACAAGCTACAATTTTTTTTTTTTTTCTGCAGCTTTTGTATGGTACAAGGTGGGTTAGACTGGCTACAAGTGTCTGCAAATGCAACTGGGAATGAAAAAAGAGGATGAATATACTTTTCAATGTTTATTCAAGGCATACATACTGTTCCTTTTTCAAAGTGGTCTTGTATGAAATGTGATGAGAAATACTCTTGTAGGAGGAGTACTACAAGGTAAGCATTGTAAGTGTGCTTGCAGTATACTGTGTTGTAATGAAATATCCCCTACAATCCCTTGAATTTCTGTATTAAAAAATTCTCCCTGCAGTCCCTACCTGTGCACTGAGTATGATCAATGTTTTGGGAACGTGTGGGGTTTTGTTATTAATCCCAGTTATGGTAATTCCATTTTGTCACATACGAGTGATGATCAGCAAATATTTGAGCAGGTCTGTAGTCAGCAGATCCTGTTCATTGGGGTTTCGTGAGGTACAAGAAGGAGGGAGGTTACATGGCATGCAGTGCTGTAGGATGGCTGCTCTTGGGGGTATTCTACATCATATGTTAAGAGGATGGATTTTGAAGTTCGTAGGTTTTCTATGTTACAGACAATCTGCAGTAAAGTGTAAGAAACTATCACCACCTAACCATTAAAAAAAAAAGGTGAAGTAGGAAAAATACCTTTTTAATTAAGAATTTATATACGATGCATATTCACACTGACAATGTTTCATTACTGTTAGAAAAAGTATGTTAGTTTGAAGTGTTCCTTGATTACAAACTGCACTGCTTCAAGCAGAAGTGGCTCCTGAGGTTTGACCAGGAGATTAGCTTTTTGTCTACCAGCTCCTTACATGGAAATGTGCTATCAGTAGAGGTGGCACCAAGTTAAGTTGCTGATATGACTCTGTTATTGATGGGCTCTACAGGTGCCAGATACTTGGATATATCTGAGACAGTAGAAATTCCAGCTAGAAAAGATGGTGTCTCTTGTTTTATGTGTTAACTGTGAATAAGACAGAGGGATTAAAAAAAATATATATTCTTGACTTAAATATTAGCTTGTTGTGCTACCGTGCCCCTTACAATGAGAAGCCTCTTCTGTCATGATACCTTTCTGTGACAAGTGGTCAGGCAGTAGAAAGACAAATCTATTTCCAGGAAGTGGAATATAAATTGCAGTATTCACAGTATTGCTGGGGGAGAAATGCCTTCTATCATTAAAACTGTTCTTTTAATCTCATAGTCACCATGTTTTCCAATGTTTGTCCTTCTGTTAGCCCAGAAGTCACTTTACTGCACTAGCCCATGCTCATTTCATGAGTAACCTGCAGTTATGTTAAACATCACCTAACTTTTTGAAGCTGCTGTTGAGCAAGATGCCTTTGCCAACATCATGCGTGTACTCTTCTGTTGTGTCTTTGGGACATCTTTGAAAGCATATAGTGACCAGAGCTTTTTACTCTCTGTTGTCAGAGTTTTATTCTCTGTGGATTCTTGCTCTGTGTGCATGCCCTCAATACTTTATAAGGGCTGGTGCAAGGCAGAGGTCTTTACAACTCGGATGTTGAAATCAACGGCTTGGTTTTCCAGTGTGTTTTGTAATGTCTGTGGATTGTTCTTAACTATCTAGAGACTCCTGAAAGTCCCAGCTTAAAAAAAAAAAAAAAAAAAAAACAAAACAAAACAAAGCAAAAAAAAACAAAACAAAAACACCCCAAACAAAAAAACCCCAACCAATGCGAAGACAACAACAACCTCCCCAACAAATAAACAAAAAGCCCCCAGCAATAGATCTCCACAGACAACCACCAAAAAAACCCACCAGACAAGACCAAAACAAGTTAATTGGAGACTGTAAATGTTCTATTTTGGGACAAAAACTGAAATGTCTTCCAGGGCTAGAGGGGAAATGAAAGGGAAGAGGAAGAGCTGATATTAGTTGCATATGTTTATATGTGTTAGGAAGAGCACAGGTTACATATAGGAAAAACACCTCTCTGGGAGTGTAGAAAATGTGATGAGCTTCTCATTTGTCTCAGCTGCAGGTTTTTTTCCATGGATCTGCTCTGTACTGCAACCGTTGAACCACCACAGGTGTGGTTGATGTTTGTCATCGAAGTGATGCTTTTGTATATTTGGAGACAGTTGTAAATTAGTGGAAGATGAGGTTTTTCTAGGGGCATTTAATTTCTCCTGCTTTCTAAATATATATGGACATCTTGTGGAAGTGAACTGTGTTGCCGTGAAGAGTTGCTCTAAGTTTGTATTGCAGCCTTTCAGGGACCCAGATACTGGTCTGCATAGCCGCTGGAGTTTGGTGCTGGTTTTTGATCAAATGAAGCCAAAAGTTGCAACCTCTTCCTAAATTTGTGTTCTTGGTCCTTGAGTCCCTGAGGATTTGGTGGACATTGGGAAAATTGTAAATGACATATTTCCTTCCATGGCAACACCTTGCTCTTTCAGGTACTCCTTCACTATTTTCCTTACCTTTAAAGCAATATGGTCAAAGGGAGTTAATGTTCTTACTCTTTCTGTCCTTCCTGAATGTTAAAAATCACTTTTCATTGCAGTGATAAATAGTTTATTGGACTAAGCCAAATAAAACTGTTCAGACAAACCCCCTTGCTCCCTGCAGAAACCCAAAATGTAGTCAGTGAAAAGCAGGAATGTTTTTAGAACTTGCCTGCTACTTTCTGCCAAAATACTTTTAAGGTGAGCAACATTTTGGGAACGCCACTTTCCCAAGGAGATACAAACCATGCAGAGCAGTATCAGCATGCCTCGAAACCCTGTGCTTTTGGCATCCTTTGAGAACTGCAAATGATGTGATTTTCAAGAAAAAAAGACCACAAATGAAAAAGTCTGGCTTGTGTGCTATTTAAATATCTTCTACCAGTCCAACTGAGTTAGAAAATGTCTGGAGCAGTATTAGCCCAAAGGTAAAATCTATGGAAAGTTCTGTACTTGTGAGAAAGAGGTGCTTCAACTAAAAATATATAAGCTGTCTTCTGTAGCATAGCTACTATTCCCCTTCAAGCAAATGTAGGGTGAATGGCTTACTCTGTTTGGGGTATCCTTAGTTGAAAACCGTTTATTCTGAAGATGAAGACTTGTTCCTGGTAGCCTGAGCGAATATCTTGACGCATCTATTGGGCTGTGCAGTTCAGGGTGACATACTTTATAGGATGGGAGGGTTTTGTAACATTTTGGGAAGATGACTTTGTTTTCTGCGGTCTTGCTGCAGTTTTATCAGTAGGGTATATTCAAATAATAATAACAAAAGTCACAACAAGAAAAATAAAAGCAAGAGGCTCAGCTCAGCGGTGAGGGGGCTTGTCATGTATTAATTTTTCATTGCTGTGGAGAATTGTACATACATAATCACTTGATTGCAGTGGGAGTTAGCGAGCTCCTATGGTGTCATTTGCATAAATCTTGTTAAGTCAATGGCAGTTAATGAAGTACAAATGAGCCTGGAGAAGGTGACATGCAAATCGTGGGTGGCAGATGGGAGGTCTGTTTTTGGGATGGCAGCTGTGTGCCTTTTTTTTTTTTTTTTTTTTTCTTTTTTTTTTTTTTTTTAATTTTTATTTTTCTCTCCTGCCTCTATCCCCACCCCCAGCTCAGAGTGTAAATAAATACACAAGAGCTGGCCTTCACTTGGTGCCTTCAGACATTCTTCTGTTTACCATTTCAACTTAATCACAGCTGCTCTTGTTATTATAGGGTCCACCTATATAACCTTGCCTGTTCTTTTGCCAAAACCTGACTGGTCCAGATAGATTTTGGCAAGTTGCCTCAACCCTTTGCTTACCCTAGGAGGTGCTGCATCTCTTGTGCCCCTAAATTCCCGTGTCCTTTAGGAACAGCACACTTTAAGGCTGAATTAAAAGTAAGTGTTCTAATGGTTAATGGTAGGCTGATGACATAGTGAAAAATATGCCACCCCTGACTTGCAAAGGTGAACTTCAGAATCCATTCCCTTCTCTCAGTTTGCAAATGGCTGTATTAATGGAGAAAGTTGAATATCTTATTCCCACTTTACTTTTAGGTGATAATTCAGATGACCTTCTTTGCTTATCAGCTTGGTCAGCTTAACTGCATTAAACAATATTAATGAAATTAGATGTGGTGGGTTTTTTCTTTTTTTATAGCTTTTATTACTCTGAACTGAAAAATGGCAACTAATTTTTTTAGGTCAGGGCTAAGACAGGTGGTTTGTTAGTAAATTGGGGTGGAATCAGTGGTTTGCTTTCCATGAAGAGGAGCTTGGCTCCTGAGTGCACAAGTGGCAGGTTTTTTCCTAGGAAGGCTATAACAAAACTAGAACTTGACAATGTACATCTGAATTGTATTAAAAACAGCGTTAAACTTGACAGGGTAACTACTTGAAAATGCTTTCAACAAATGTCAAACTTTGCATGAAGAAAATGTCACCTTTATTACGTAGCTTCTGAAATATTTGAGAAGTTGTGTTGCAACTTATGACCCCTTATCAGCAGGGGGTTTTAAGTTACTTTTAAATCAAGTTCTTTGCAGCTGAGAATTTATTCTTAAGCTTTTTTTTTTTCCCCTTTATTCCAAGCCTGGCCATTGCACTGTCAGTTTTCAATCTTTTCTCAAGTGTCCCAGCCTTGAAAGAATGCAAGTGAAGCAATTGGTCCGAAACTTTCCTATTTGGGGAAATATCTGTTCTGTTTTTAAGATGCACTTAAAGCCAAAATATGGAATTTTTATTGAATTAAGATTTTTGCTAGTGAACTCTCCATACATTGTCTGTGTGTTGCTCTGCAGAAAGAATCTCTGGGAAATTGGGAATTGCTTTGTTTCTCAATGATTTATTTTTTCCAGCCCAGTCTCACCTGGATTGCTAACAACTCACAGCAGCCCCTGGTGTAGGTCAAACTTTGGTTTTATTAGACTTCACTTTAGCAGTCACTCTGGATATGTGGCTGGGGAGAAACTTTGCTGGTAAACTCAAGTAGAGTGTCTCTTCTAGCCCAATCAAATGTATGTCAGTGGCCATCTGTGCTGTGGAGTGCAAGGAGGAGAGCTGCAAGGTGAGGCAGAAGCTTCTGGTTCCAGCTGTGTTCCTTCCTTCCTTCAGCATGGCCAAGCTTAGGTGATCCATTTGCATTTCTTCCCTTATTTCAGAACACTATGTTTCTATAGTTGTCTTTGTGTAAGCTTTTAGCCCAAACAGGTGGCACTGTGACAGGTTTATTCCTTATGAGTCTGCTCAGCTTCAAAAAAAAGAGTTTTTTAAAGCTTAATTTGGGTTTTAATGGACTTGGTCCTATGTTATCTTTCTGATATTCTGTGTGCCTTTTGCTTTGTGTTGCTCAGTCTCCTCACTTCCCTACATGCGCAGGTCAGTCCCTTTCCGTTTTTCCTCTTCCTTACCTCCTTTTCCTTTGTTAATTTTTAGCTCTAGCTGGGGCATTTATGTACGTGGTAACAGCTACATGATTCTTGTGTGGAGAAACTCACAACACTGTTCTCTTGGTCTTTCCCACTGAACCAGAAAGAACTTTGTAACTCAAATCTCTTTTCCCCTGAAATACCCAGGGCTATCTGTACAGCTGTTAGTGCATTTCAGCAAGTATGGCAGTGTCTCAGAAATAGGTTTTGAAAAGAGATCATCTGCCACGTCTAGTCAGTCAAACTGATGTCCTTAGTCGTCCTCGTGAGCAGAAGAGCATTGTAATGCTCCAGGCAAATGTCAGATCCAAGACCCACCACCATCATAAACAATAAAAGCTTTTTGCAGCAGGTTTCCCCGATGCAAATGTTTACTTTGCGTCTACGAAATGAGAGATCAAACAAGCAACCAGCTTATCATCTAGTCTTGCTTAATTCATATGGCTTGACAGGGTGAAAGAAAATGGTATAGCGTGAGCAGGATGGGCACATGATGCTGCAGCTAGTGTGTTAGCAGGCCCTGTCACCTGCTGCTGAATGCTAGGGCTTGTCCTATGTCTCCTCTCTTCTGGCTGCATTCAAAATCAGGTTACGCATGGAAATCAAAATGGCTAATGCATGTAACAACCAAAAGCATTTCAAAAGAAGGACGCTAGCAAGTATCTTGTGAGGAGTGGCTGAGGCAATTGGGGTTGTTTAGCCTGGAGGAAAGGAGGCTGAGGGGAGACCTTCTTGATGTCTACAGGTACCGGAAAGGATCTTGTAGTGAGGTGGGGGTCTCTTCTCCCAAGCAACAGGACAGAAGGAAATAGCCTCAAGTTGCACCAGAGGAGGTTAGGTTGGACTTGACAGTAAATTTTTTCACCAATGGGTTGTCAAGCACTGAAATAAACTGCCCAGTGGTGGAGTCGCCATTCCTAGAGGGATCTAAAAGAGGTGTAGATGTGGTGCTTAGAGACATGGTTTAGTGGTGGACTTGGCAGTGCTGGGTTAATAATTGGACTCTATGATCTCAAAGGTTTTTTCCAACTTAAATGATTCTGTGATTCTCTTTGGGAGGACGCATGCGACTGTAGAATATACTTGCCTTCGTTGTACATGTGTCTTATGTATCTGTGGAGGTGCTACCTGCAGAGCTCCTGCACCAAAAGCTCCCATTTCACTAACACAGACACTGAAACCACTGTGCTGCTGCTGTTCCATCTTCTGTGCCAAAACATTCACTAGATGCACTACTACTTTGGGCTATTATTTACTGATGCTCACGTGGGCTTCTGGATAGCTGTTTGCAAGTCAGTATTGGTGTCTCTGGAGAGCAGCTTTCTAAATCTCAGAAACTGTGTGATTTACAAGGGACTGGCAGATGACACAGTTTTATTTATATATATCTAGCATAAAGTGTAATTTCCCCTGTCACACTTCTGTCTAATCACAGTAATCAGTATCCAGATCTGCTTGTACAAACATGAGGGTATGGGTTTTAGCCAAATACTCTTAGTGCTGAAATCTTCTGTGTAATTCCTCCACAATTGTTTATAATCAGAACATACACATTTCGCTGTGTTTTTAATTAGCCGATTACTAGTTATAACATGTTTTGTACTCACTGTGCTTCTGTAAATTGTTAACTGGTAGCTACCAGTATAATTAAATATTTCAGAGCACTTGACTGTGGTTGCATTGAACTGTGAAGAAATAATGTTATATAGCCAATCAAAAAGAGATACTTGTAAACTCATTTAAAGCGTCAGAGTGTGTTAGGACTATCATGGTGATGCTTATTGCAGGAGAAATTAAAGATACAGTTTTGTGCTAAGAGGCAATACAGAAATTAGTTCCTGAATTAGTTGTTAATTGATTTGGTAATTCCCTCGGGTCTGCATGCTCTTTTTTCCTTTTTTGTTGTTGCATTCAGTTAACAGTGACTATTCCCAGTGTACTTGAAATATTTTTTCCAATTAGATCAAATGTGCCCTTACATCAAAGGAATGGCTACAGCTATGTGTACCTGCCTGGAATAATGTTTCCTTTGACTGCAAAAGAGATATTTTTGTGCTTGATACTGTTGATGATTTTCAGATACTGGCTCAACAATAGCAGAAGTCCTAACTGTTTGCAATAAAATAGCATTGAAGAGTTCCTGGATTTAATGGACCATCTTTTTGCAGTTTCAGGAAGCTTGCTTTAATTTATGCCTCTCTGATATCAAAACAGTGGCAGGAGATGAGGATGCCACATGGTTTGGCTTGGTGCACTGCTCTGTCAGACAGCTGGCACAACCCTACGAGCTCCAGGCATTAAATCTTGCCCTGCCTGAGGTGAAGGTTTCTACCTGCCAGTGCGAGAGAATGGCCTCTCTTGGCCCATAGCCAAAGCAGACAGGAAACTGGGCAAGGAGCTCAGCACCTCTCAGATTGAGGCAATTCCTCTTTCTTCCATTGTCTGTCTGTCTCAAGTCATCTGCTTCCTCCTGCTTTCTAGATTCTGCTAGTTTGAGAGTTGATAAAGCTGGAATTCAAGTCATTGGCTCCTGAGGATTTTTTCTACTGTGTTTCTTTTTATGGGTCTCCTAGTATTTGGGAACCCCTAAAATCAGTTTTCTGTTTTCCATTCCACAAATCCTTATTTTATCTCTAAATACCTGCAAGAATTGTGCAGTATTAGGCCCAAGTCTTGGTCTTAAGACTAAGGTGAGCAGCCTATAGCTGCTTCACAGGTTTATTTCAAGACCTTTAAATGAGATACTGTTAATAAACTTTCCAGAGAAATTATGTGTCTGCAAGTTTTTTTTTACTACCTATGACTGTGACCTGAAGCTAATGGGAGCCTCTGGCCCATGTAATGGGAAGAAACTGGTGGTTTCTGAATGAATTAACCAGTATAATTTCAGGGTGACTTCCTTCATGACTCTTCCCGTAACTCTTCAAAACTTCCTCCATAAGCTTCCAAAACTCCCTCATAACTTCCCCTGTAGCTCTTCAAAAATTTGTCTTTGTGGAACAGTGCATGAGACAGTAAACACAGTATTCTGTGTTTTACTTTATTTTCTTTCATAAATATATTTAAATGTTTGTTAGTCTCAAGTTTGGCAGGGGGCACATAATTTAAAAAATAACATCCCATTTGTCTGCATGGCACAACCTCCAATGTGACCAAAAGGAGAATACTGCCTTTTAGGGCAACAGTAGAAGGTAATGCTATAAAACAACAGCAAAAAATACGAACAACTTCTCGTTATCTTATGTTTGGCTCTTCACACTGGTGCCATAGGACCTCATATATTGCTTATTGTTGCCAGTAAGAGGTCTTCAGCTTTGTCCTCTTTCTTTTTTAATCCTTTCTAAATGGAATACTCTGATCATGAAAAACTTCTAGGTTTGACCAGTAGCTAATTATTTTCTGTTAGATCCATTTATAGCTCTTTTACATTATTGAGATTTGGAATAATGTCTTGATCAGGTTAAGCATGCTTTGAGAGACTGTGGAAAGACAAAGGAAATAGGAGGCGAGTGCCAGAAGAACTGTCAGCTTCTACAGAATAGTGAGGCAAGAGCTTTCTTCTTATATAAGAAGTTAATGTATTAAAAAAAAAGGCAAATAAATTCCGCCTGTGTCTGTATAAAAGGACCAGATGCTGCTCTTTAGGATAAACCACTCAAGTATCTGTTTTTTGGTGCTGTGTTCATAAGAGAAGGGAAAGAGTATTTCTTTTTTTCTGAGGCTCTGCCATGGACATTCTCATTTTCTGCCCTGTGCTTGAAGCCAACAGAGAATGGGTTCCTTCAATCTCCATGTTTTTGGTCCTTGTGACAGCACGGTGAGTAGGACTGGAATCTGCAGAAACAAGTCAAGCAGTCTCTTGTGTGAAGCTTTGGAGAATTTAATACACTTGGGATGTTCTCACCCTCTTCTGTGTGCTGGTTTATTGCAAATCCTGGAGTGCATGTTGAAAGCAAGTACAGAACATGGTGAAGAGGTGTCAGGATACTTCGGGGGAGAGGAGGAGGAGGGAATGATCGAAAGCAATATAGGTATAAAAGAGAACATCAATAAAAAAAGCCATAATATGACTTTAAAAAATTTATTAGAATTTTCCAGTGCTGAAATGGTGTAATATATCAAGGTGGCATCTCAATGTGACATGCAGAGATTGACAGCAATGAGGTCACTAAGGTATCTTTACTGTTGCCCTTAGGCTAAGAACTGGCCCTTGGCCAAAAGCCTTTGGCTCAGGGTGTTTGTGTCTATATACTGCTTTCTTAGTTGCATCTAGAAAATGCTTACAAGCTGCATTCTTTGAGCCATCCACACCTACCCAGATAATTAAACTTCCGGCGTCACTCTGTGGCTCATTGCGTGCGGGAGTTTATAAATGGAAAGTGAAAAGAAATGACCTTTAGTGATTTTTAGTGCATGAGACCTGAAGATGTAGTGATCTCTCCTTGAGCAATAATGGTTGTGAAGAAAATGCCTGCAAACTCTTCAGAACCAAGATGTGCTGGCAGAGCTGTGTGCACTGCACTGCTCTTCGGTTTTCAGTTCACAGAAGCTCGCTTAAGGTATTGGTGCAAACCAAACATTCCTCTTGTGAAAATGTCTTTATGTCGAGTGACTGCTGGGCACTGAAGGTGAGTCTGTGCATCTGGGCTAACTTTGGTGACTGGAGCTCTTCCTCTGAGGGCATGAGGAATTAGGGCACGAGAAGTGACATAACAAGATTAAGTAGAAAGCTTATGACAGTTAGCAAGTGAGACTGCCTGATGGACTTCAGTTGACACAATGATTATTAATATGTTGTAAAGATGTTTTGGGGATTCTACCATATCTGTATGGTTGCCAGCAAAATGTTGACAGTTGCATTGTGGTTAATAAATTCATTTAGATTTATAAGCATTGTTTACAGAACCTGTTCGCCTGCTGAAACTCTAACAGCATCTGTTCCTTCGTACTAATTAACTGCTAATTACGAATGAGCTTTGTGTTTTTGTCAGTATAACTGGCTCATGCATTTTGTAAGGAACATTAACAAATTGATTTACATAGTGGTAAAGCAATCAAAAGAGTAAACTGAACAGCAAGCATTTAAAGCCCTTTAGCCTAATTTTTTGAATGAGGGAAACTTTGGGCATTCGACATATTTTCCTGATTCTTTTGCCACCTTTTAATTGTGTATTAATTGCATGTGAATCTGAATCAAGGGTGTTGGAGCTACATCTCTTGTTTTATTTTGGGGTCTTTTAATTTAAAAACAAAACCACACAACAAGAAAACAACCCAAAACCCCAAAACATAGGCACTGTTAATATTTGATGCATTTATTCAGAGTATAGTTAGCAATGGCAAATTAAAAGTAGTAAATGGCATGAAGAAGGAATTTTGCTTGGGGAAGAGTAGGAGGTCTTTGAAATGTAGGTACTCTAACTATGTATGCTTTTTCACTGGTCTTCAAAATACCCACTGTGAAAGTCTTTGCACTTCTGCTTAAAATGCTATTTTCTCTTTTCCTACTTTTATTCTTCAAGAACCTTCTGACTGCAGTAATTATCAACAGTTCTTTAGAGCAGTGGCAGCAGATAGGCCAGATGTTGACACTTAAATATTTAGAATTTAAAGGGAATAATTCAATGGTGTAACTCTTAAAAACTATAACAAAATCTTCATTCTTTTGCATTCTTTTGAATTGGAACAAGGAGAAAAACCATGTAAACGTTGTGTTTGCTCTGAAGATTCCTTCATGTTACAATAAACTGGAAATGAGTGACATGTGATGACATAGATATATTTCATTTTCAGTTGTCCTAGAGCTGTAAAGTTTGCACTGAACCTTGTAACTAGTAATACAAACACACAGCTGCAGGATTTAGTTTACTTGAGCAGCTTAATATGACCATGAGACACATACAGAGCAGTGTATATAGATTGAAGCTTGACAGAAAAGCTCAATTGCCTTTTTTTTCCACAGGATTCAAAATGAGCACATGAAGGAAACATACTTGGAGTTTAGTAAAGCATTGTGATTCTGCCTCCCTGTGTCTTAGCTAGGGTGGATATGCATCTGGCTGAAAACTCTGATGGGGTTGAAAATGGTCTATAAGATCATAAACAGAAGCTAAAGCTAGGCTGTAGTCTGAGCTGCCTGGAAGGAGGACTGAGCTTTGTCCAGCTCTGGCTGGTGCTATTCAGCAGTGCAGTGCCATTAGTGATAGTGCTGGAAGTGCAAGCAAACACAGAGCAGTCACATTACTGATTCCTAGGACAAAACTGGAATGTCAGTAAAGAGAGGCACACCAGAAAGGGGACAAGGATTGGAGCTGGTTACTAAATGGAGGAATTTGACTTGTAAGGATGCAAGTCACTTAATAGAAGCCAAATCCTTCTGGTCTATCATAACTACTTGTACATGCCAGACTTTCCTTGTTCCTACATGATTGCTATTGATAGCAAATTCTTAATAAAGAACTGGGAGCTGTCTCCTGCCAATGCTGTGTGTCTGCTTTAAAAAGTGTCTTTTCATCCTTGTTTAAAATAACCATGAAAACAAAGGCCGTATGGTAGAAGCCTCATCCTGGAAACATGTAAGGTCAGGCTGGATAGGGCTCTGAGCAGCCTGATCTAGTTAAAAGATGTCCCTGCTCACTGCAGGGGGTTTGGACTAGATGACCTTTAAACATCTCTTTTAACCCAAATCATCCTATGGATTCTATGAATAAACCAGAGTGGGAGGTAAACTCAGGTTAACCTGAGATAAAACCCAGCTGCCTGAACTTTAGCTGGTTCAACCCAAGTTTGGGAGGTATTCTACCTTTATATGCTGTGGTATCTCATGAGGACACTTCTCCAGTGACCCCCAGCAGCAGGAAGCTGTGCATATGTTTGGAACAGGCACTATTGCAGCTGTGTTGGTGCTAGGTTGCTGCTGGGCAAAACTGGACAGCATTCTTTCTGTCTGGTTCTGTCTTGTACTCTTCCTAAGGTAGACTGAAGGTGCCACATGGCTATGGGTTCAACTTGGGTTTTTATTTGAGGCTTGAATGCTTCGAGGATAAAAAGCAATTGCATCACTGTGTAAAGGAGCTCCCACCCCAGCTCTGGGAATGACATGTGGGCCATTTGAGAGTCATAAGCTGCAAGATGCACACAAGCTCGTTAAAGACACATACTGATTAAGTGCAGAGTTCAGGGCAGTGCTAGGGAGAGAATCTCACCTCTGTAGTTCTAAAGCCAGATCAGTCTCTGTCTGAAGGTTTTATCCATTGACCATGATGGTAATCAGGGCACATTAGCAGTAGTGATGCGAGTTCCCATACCTGATCACTGCTTGTAAGATTAGAAGGCTAATTACAGGCACTTTAGCTGTAATTAGTTATAATTATACATGGAAATCCACAGTGTGTTTTCCTGGAAAAAGAAGTGTTGCTGCTATGCTCTGAGTCGCATGTACACAGGTATGAGATGATGAGGAGATGACAATTTCAGGCTTAATACTAAGATAAAGCTTCTGGGCTTTGGGGACCATCAGACTCCACAGTATTCTCTGTAAGAAACAGTATAAGCTTACTGACTTGGATTTTCTTTCAAAACAAGGAGGGGTGGGGAGTCAACTTTAATTTAAAAAGTGGGGGAGACTGTCGAGACTGTGGGACTCTGTAGGTCAGTGTGAGCACCAAGAACGTTTCTTTCTCCTGTGTAACTAATATGATTCTTTGTCACAGAAGAAAAATACCAAGACATACCATTTGCAAAAGGGTTTATAGTACAGTATATCACCCTATTATGAATGACAGTATTTAAATGGTTGGGTAGAGAACTGGAGAACTGCTACAAATCAAGTAGCTAGATTAACATCTAATGTTCCCTTCTTGTGTGAATATTTCAGGGGGAAAAATTAAGAAATCTTTGAGTGCAGGAGGTACTGGGAAGAAAAATCAATTAAAATAGCAAAGAAAGTGTTTGAATTGTGTAGAAATTGTACTGTCTGAAAGTGAGCGGCACAGAGGGTTGGAGGAGAATAGGCACTGTTTAAGAAGGCAGCTATCATCACGAATCAAAAGTATATAAGCTGTTTCATGGCCAAACGAAAGAGAGATGACTCTAAAGCCTAAACCAAAACAGAAATAGTGACCTATGAGCAAACTGGATGGAAAAAAAAAATCTTGTAAACTGAGTAAATATAGAAATATGCATGGTTGATATGCTTCTCATAAAATAAATACCCCAGTCTGATTCTTAAAATATATGCCTATGTTTAGGCTTTTTGTGTGACTTATGTCTCCTGAAGTACATAGATTCTCAGCTTTCCAGCACTGAATTCTGGTGGATGAGCTGTGCAAACCCTTTCTGCTGTAGTTAGAGAACATGTGCATCCAGCCATTGCTGAAGTGTACTCAACGTTTTGAAGACTGACTCGTCGGTTTTGTTTAAGATAATGGCTGGGCAAAGAACTTCTTCAGAGTACCTTCTGAATTGGCCCTTTGAGCAGCAAATGTTGCTGTCAGTCTGTAATTCATGGCAATACTGTATTTGCAGGAGAGAAATACATGCGTGATCACTGTTAGTAGTGCCTTAGTCTTGCAGCTTGGTGATACCTGTTAGGAATTTGTGATGCGGTTTAAGTTGCACTTAATTCAAAGTAAGTGACCCTTTTTATTGTCCATGTGATGTAGTGAAACAAGAGGGGTTTGTATGGGTGTGGAGCTCAGAGAGTGCAAACTTTCTGCTCTTGCAGAAGGTGAGGAGGCAGACAAAAGCAAGGGACTTTAAAGGTAAGAGAAGAGAGGAAATAATGCCAGTGTGATGGACCACAGAATTAGAGGGACAGAACTCAAATGGGAAATTACGCTGCTGGTAGAAGCCAGGTGAGAACCAAGGACAAGCAAAATCCATATTAAACAGGTAAGAGGGCAAATATTGAACAAAGGCTGTGAAGAAGATGGAAAGTGAGAATAAAAACCAGATAGTGTTTTCAATTGCATTAAAAATCTGGAGTGTCTTTCAGAGAGTGGTACACCAGTCCCTAGAGGCATCTGTTTCTTAAGGTGCTGATGTCTTTAAGCATGAAGCATGATGATCGATCGCTGGCTTGAAGCAATGCATCGGTGCCTCTGGTGCCCTGCTGCTTCGGCACCTTGTCAATGCCTCTGAGCTGTTGCCAATTGAACAGTCTGAAGAGCTTTCAGTCTGGAGATCTCAGTAACAAATGCATCGTAACTGATGCATGCATGCTGTCAGGGCACTGATTTTTCCACTTTGGAAAACTGAAGGGAAGATACCAATGATAGTCCAGAACATCTCTGGTGGTAAGATAATTGCCTAAAGTACATGTGATGGGAATTTGAAACTGGAGAGTAAACAAAGAGGGACTTAAGAAAGTCAACATCTCTTTGCCTAGAGTGTAGAGCGCTTGCATGGGCTTGGGCCCATCTTAATTTAGGGTCTGTAATTTCTAAACTCAGGTTTATTTTCATAGGGGATTCCTTCTTTGGACTTTCTGAATGGTGCTGGTGTCCTGGTCCCGAAGAGCTCTTTTATGGCACTGGCATTGATAGCTCCAAAGTTTTACTCTTCTGTAACACAGAAGCGTTTGGATGCCTGGCTTGTTTTCCTTGGCTGTTGCTCTCACGTTCTCCCACTCCAACGCTGAGACATGCATAGGAATATTTTTTTTTTTTTTTTTTTTTTTTTTTTTTTAAATCTGAAATCTTGAAGATTATCCAGGTGGTGGAAAACTCTTACTCCCGTAGAAGATGTATTTATTCACTCATTTTAAAGGCAAATTTCAGTAAATGCGACACAAGGCAAAGTGCACTGCTCTCCTCTGCAAAGCTGCTTTGTAAGATCCTGCAGCTGTATTTGTTATTGAATAATTTGGTGCCACAGGTGTTTGTGTGCTTTGTATTACGGAACAAGTAGCAATGGATGCATAATTTTATGGGTAATAGGATCTGTTTGATGTAGGAATTTTTGGGCTTTCTGACAATGGGCCATCAGCCAGTAGGTTTTCTGTTAAAAATAGTAGTGAAAATAAGCTGTCAAATGAGAGAATCAACAACTCTATGAGCAGTGAAACCACAGAAGGATTTCTCTGTGAGGTTTCTCTCTAACATGTTGATTTCAGCTCCCACAGACTCAACCCTCTACACAGAGAGAGTGATTGCCCATTGGAATGGACTGCCCGGGGAGGTGGTGGAGTCACCTTCATTGGAGGTGTTCAGGAGGAGACTTGATGGGGTGCTTGGTGCCATGATCTAGTTGTGTGGGCGGGTTGGATTGGTTGATAGGTTGGACGCGATGATCTTGAAGGTCTCTTCCAACCTGGTTTATTGTATTATTGTATTATATCCAGTCTTCCCACTAGCAATGTTCCTTAGACCTACTGTCACTGTGGTTTGCAATTGTTGTTAAAAAGAAAAAAAAAGGTAAATTAAAAAGGCACAAATTACACTTTTTTTTTGTTGTTGTTAGAGGGGTACAAAACAACATGCTGTGGCTGGTACCAAGCAGCAGGCAGGCTTGCAGTCCATCCTCCTAGCAAAATAGACCAAGTTCTAACTGTGGTCACATTTTCTAATCTAGGAACTTTCAGTCTTGCAGGCAAATAACAATTTCACAGAACTTGTCAGAACATCTCTGTGGTATCTTTGCTTCTCTGTCAAACTTGATGTTGAGCTTAAATTTATAAAGGACTGGAAGGGAGGCTTCAGGTGTTGTCTTGTAGAAACCTGAAAATGCAAGTTGAAACACTGTTTTAAAGTGTGTTTTGTCCACAACTGATAATGATGACAGCATGCTTGCAAAAATGAGGAAATAATCAGCCCTTTTGGTAACAGGTTCCTGCAGTCTGTCCATGCTAATGCCGCAGGTGTCGCTGCTTCCCCTAAAAATGAAGCTGTCCTCTAGATATGGAGGCTCTGGTGCTGGCCCTGGGCTGTTCTGTCCTCAGGCCAGTCTGCTTTCCAGCACACACAGCCCTTCACACTCTCATCGTTTTGTGTTAGGAGGAAAAATAATCTTTGAGTTACACACAGAAAAGCAGGAGTCTTAATCTGAGGTGAAATGTGTATTTACATTTCTGTTTGTACAGCTGCATTATCTGCCTTAGTTCTAATGTTTGCTCTCAGTGGTGTAGTCAGGATTTTTTTAAGAGTCTTCACAGTATCACAGTATTACTAAGGTTGGAAGAGACCTCGAAGATCGAGTCCAACCTGTAACCACAAACCTCACGACTAGACCATGGCACCAAGTGCCACATCTAGTCCCCTCTTGATCACCTCCAGGGACGGCGACTCCACCACCTCCCCGGGCAGCCCATTCCAATGGCGAATGACTCTCTCGGTGAAGAACTTTCTCCTCACCTCGAGCCTAAACTTCCCCTGTTGCAGCTTGAGACTGTGTCCCCTTTCTGCAATCCAGGCACTAGGGTACCCTTCTTGGTATGAATGATGCTAAGTACCTGGCTTGTTGGCACAGAAAAGACTTGAACCTTTTGGAGCTGGGTCCAGAGGAGGCTACAAAAATGATCTGAGGGCTGGAACAACTCTTCTCTGAGGACAGGCTGAATGAGTTGGGATTGTTCACCCTTGAGAAGAGAAAGCACCAGAGAGGCCTTGTTGTGGCTTTTCAGTACTTACAGGAGGCTTACATGAAAGATTCAGGCAGTCAGGGCCTGTTGCAAAAGGACAAGGGGTAATGGTTCCAAGGTCAAAGTGGAGGGATTTAGACATGATAGAAGGAAGTGGGGAAACGCTGTCACAGGTTGCCCAGAGAGGTGGTTGAAGCACCACCCCTGGAAACATTCTAAGTCAGGTTGGATGAGGCTCTGACCAAGGTGATCTAATTGAAGTCATCTCTGCTCATTGCAGTGGGGTTGGACTAGGTGACCTTCTAAAGGTCCCTTCCAAACCAAACCAGTCTATGATCCTATAATAAGACTTCCATTCAAGTGCACTGAAGATACTTCTGCTTTGAACAGGTATAGTAAATAAAATATAAAACTAAAAATACCTATTTTATTTTTTTAAAGGAAGGGGGTGAGACAGCAGCCCACAGAGGTCTTTCCTTATTCCATCAAACAATTGCATGTATGTCCAACAGCCCTACCCACGCTTCATGAATCTGTTGTGAAAAGTTCTGCCTTCAGACCTTTGGGAAGCTCCTGGTCAGAGTTCAGAAGAGCAGCCATCCTGCCTTCCTAGCTGGAGTGGATGACCTGGGGTGCTGTTCAGAGAGGGGCACTCTCTGTACCTTGTGTTAAGAGTTTTGGAGTGATGGGCATAGGAAATGGGACTGCTTAGTTACCCTTGCTTTCCATTTTCTTTAATTATCTATTCATAGTGTATCTATCCCTCATTATCGGGGATTGTGTCTAGTAGTGCCTGTAAAAAGCGGTCTTCATTAAACTGGCTATAATAGTAACAAATTAATGCATATCTGCCCTTTTTCTTGGGCTGCGTAGAGAAGAATACATTAGCACAAACTACTTGGAGAACCCGTGATTTAAATTGTTTTAGCAATGCGGTCTCTGCTACTAATCTGGTCGGTTCCTAATAACTTCCTGGCACTGTTGGCATTCTAATATTGCTGCACAATACGTGTGGCATTTCCCTGGTTATTTAGCTTGGAGGCTCCTTGACTTGTTTCCTTTTCGGCTGAGAGGTGTCTTGGTGGTGTTCGCCAGAGCTCTAAGTAAAAATGACTTTGTTCTCTGCTATGTTAAATTGGCTGGTTAATTCTGGTGTTATTTACCCTGTAATTCATTAGTTTTACTCTACCATTGGCAGCTGACAGGCTGTAATTTCATGCCTTGCAATAAAAGATGTCTCATAATCTGCTTCATTTAGCAGCAAGAGAATTTAATGAAATTAACTGCAGTCCTAATTATGCCAGTGAATACTAAAGACTGCTATCAAGTTTCCTCAGAAAAGGACAAGGTCCACCTCATGAAGGATTTAGAATATAATTTCCTGGGAAAAGTTGCAAATGTCTCCTTCTATTGGCCAACAAGGGCCAATTACAAGTGCTGATATGACTTTAATGAACTAGTTTGTTCTGAGTACGTCTCACAAGGAATAATAATTTCTTATTTTTCAGCAAATTTGTAGAGGTTTCTCTCCTTAGAGTAGCTGATCTGTAAGAATTTGTTATTTTGCTTCCATTTCAAAGAATTTTTCCTCATCTTTTGTGGTGCCTTATATTTGAAAAATGGCAACTGAGGGGGCAGCTCGGAAGTTAGTTACTTCAGACATTGAATGAGGATAGTGGATTTTGGAAATCTTCATCCCAGAGGACATTAGACAACTTGTTCTCATGTGCCAACATTCATTGGAAGTTCATAGTTCAATCACACAGGCACCACAATTGAACAGAAACGAGGAAATTCACAAAGAAACATAATCAAAGACTGTTGACATTGAATTGAAGAATTGATACCAAGGAGCATTCCTAGGGCTGTGGAAACTCTTGAGTCTGTTGTCACATGACAGTTTTCTAGAGGCTTCCTTCTGATGCGTGCCTTTTTGCGCACTTCCATGACTCTGTGTTGAAAAGGTCTTTCTCCGTTTGCTGGCAGGGCTTTCTGGATTTCAGTTCCAAAGTACTGGTTGATGGATTTGCCAACTGGGCGCTAACTGCTTTCTAAGCACTGCCACACTTAGACAACATCATGTGAAATGTAACCGCCATTTTATGGCTTAAATGATGTTAAATGTAGTTAATTGGAAAAACTTTTAACTGCAGAGAATTTCCCTATGAATAGCCTTCATAATAACCATCTCACTATAAAACGCAAAATGCTTTGCTCACAAGGACAACTGCACTATAAAGGTGAAGTGTATTGATCGAATTACCTGAGATAATAAACTTCGGATGAATAACTCCGCTATTGATGAATGGGAGAAGTCTTCCTTTTTTGCCTAATACTGTTAGTGTGATGGGAAGGCAATTGGGAGAACAGCATAGAAAGTGCGTGGCTGTTTCAAGCATAGTTTGTATCTTTAAGTTAAATAGCTGCGGGAAATTGCTGGTGGGAAATGGCGTTGGGTTTTTTTTACTGTTTCAGTTCCTTTTTGTTTTAGGCTGTAATTTGTTCAAAGTACAATTAGCTTCCTCGAGATAAAAAGTTATAGGACTAGACAGTTAAAATGGTCAGTATTTGCAATGACTTGCAGATATGAACGAGCTTTGCCATACATGTTACAGAATCACAGAATGCTAGGGGTTGGAAGGGACCTCAGAAGACCATCTAGTCCACCACCCACCCCTCCCTGCCAGAGCAGGATCACCTGCAGCAGATCACACAGGAACACATCCAGGCGGGTCTTGAATATCTCCAGAGAGGGAGTCTCCACAACCCCCTGCGCCGCCTGTGTTAGTGAAAAGTGAAGTCAGAAAACAAATGGATTTGGATACTAGAAATGCTGGTATCACAACACAGAAGAGTTTAGGACTCCAGAAAGGGAAAAATGGGGTGGAAGGGAGTTTAGAAGCAAATTAGATGTTCTGGTTTTTGTTGCTTAGCACATGCTCCCTCCTTCACTTTCTGCTGAGTGGGGATTCTGTGAAGTTGTTACGGTTACAGAAATAAAAAGGAAGATGGTGGTGCATCTGCCATCCACAACAGCTTGAGTTTTGTATTTGGCCAGAGATGTCAGCTACCTAGGCAACTACAGATACATAACTTCCAATAAATCTAATGCAGACTTCTTCTTATCTTTCAGGATATAAACAGAAAACTCAGTACTTGTATTCAATAGATAGTAATCACCTGTAGTTACATTTAAGGGTGAAGAATAAAGCAAGAGTTGACGAGAATGAGAAGACCTTAAAAAATTAATGAAGCATTTTGGAATATCCTCAGATTCGTTGGTCAAAGTGGGTAGAGACGATACAGAGTGTTCAGACATGTGTCCTGAAATGTGCTATAAACCATCAGGCTAAAAAGATGGGAAGTTATAAAGAACCCCAAGAAGCTGATCAACTACAGTATTCATATCGTAAGCTTTAAGACTATTGGCCAAAAAAGACTCCCCAAAAACCCACAAACATAAAACACCAACAACCTTCAAGAGACAGTTCTCAATCATAAAAGCAGGGCATAAGTCTTTCTACTTAACACAGAGGGGGAGCGAGGAAGCAATATGAAATACTAAAATAGTAGTTGGATTTAAAATTGTTTGTTGAGGGATGTCACAGTAGGGTAGAAGGGCAAGATGAAAAGAAAGCTGTATTATTGTTTGAGATTTCATCTAAAAGCTAGCCAATGTCGACTTGGCAACTAAATGTGGTTAAGGTGTTGAGAATTTTTCTTCTCAAATTTCTGAAGGCTGTATCTGAACAGCCAGCCTTTAGCTATAATTGAATTTATCCATGTGTTATGCTTTAAGCTCACTAGACCCCCATTTTGAATAAAAGGTTTTAAATTATTCAGTGGAAAAAAATTATTTAGCTTAAGTTTGTGTAACAATAGATTTTATCTTTTGTAGGAGAGTCTCCAAAGACTGAACTAAACAAGCTGATATATGCTCAAGGTCTCAGTCAGGAGTTGGCAAGAGGAGCAAGGAAGGGAACCAGATGCGGGAACAAGTTTGAGAAAAACGATGCAGTGTATAAGTGGCATAAGAGTGAAATGAACCACAGGATGACACCTGCTCCACCTCTGCTATGAGGATAGGCTGAGGGAGCTGGCGGTTGTTCAGTCTGGAGAAGACAAGACTCCAGAGGGACCTTAGAGCTGCCTTTCAATACCTGAAGGAATCCTACAGGAAAGCTGGAGAGGAACTTCTTGCGAGGGTGTCTAGTAATAGGAGTGGAGGGAATGGTTTTAAGACGTTCTTCAGTATGAGGGTGGGGGGGACTCTGGAATAGGCTGCCCAGGGAGGTTGTGGATACCTCCTCCCTGGGGGGTGTTTAAGGCCGGATTAGATGAGGCCTTGAGTGACTGAGTCTAGTTGAGAGGCTTCCCTGCCCATAGCAGGGAGCTTGGAGTAGGTGATCTCTAAGGTTCCTTCCAACTTAAGCCATTCTGTGATGATTGACATCCAAAACCATAAGTATTAGTAACATAAAATTTTTTTAATAATGTAACATACACTAGTAACATTAGTAACATAACTCATTTTGAGTCATGTAATTAATAACCAATACCAAACCATGGATTTAAAATACCATTATAGAATTGCGTCTTTGCAGTAAAGAGCTTGTATGATGGGAATTGGCTGGCCCAGTTATTTTACTGTGATGCTCTTATTTGGTGTATACGAAGTATGAAAAAATTACCTAGAAGGCCATACATCTTGAATGAACCAAAATGTCACATCTTAAATGTGCCTTATAGTAATTTAAAATAGAACTTAATGTAGGAAAGAGACACAAAGCAAGTTTCTTCATTCTACATACTGGAAGAAATTATCCTTTGAAAAAGTTCTGAGATGATGTGAAATGCCGGCGTGTGATTGCCTTGTCATTTTATGTGTGTGTGTAGAGGGATACAGATACATATAAACACACACACACACGTGTGTGTATGTAACCCCCATTAAAAGAAATAAATGTGAAGAACATTATCCTGTAAAGTGGAAAAGCTAGAGCAGAGGGCAGCCACAGCGAAACGGGGATTTGAGAACATCCTCATATTCAAAAGGTGAGAGCAAGACAGGTCTTGCAGTCTTTGGAAAGAGATTAAGAAGAGCTTTCTTTTAATGGTCAGGACTGATTCTCTGAGGCTGTTTGAGCTCATGTCAGGCACAATCCAAGGGAGCAAGAATTTAAGCTGGAACAGAGGCACACATTTTTAATACCTTACATGCAAAATTCAGTTTGAATTATTAGCAAGCTTTAGCTTGGCTAGGGGTTTTTAGAGTTCGTTCTTTAATGCAATTCAGTTTTGCTGGCTGCCTTCGAACTTTGGGAGAATAATGTTTAGTTGATACTAGTCAGCTACGCTACCAAACTTTTAGCACCCAAAATTAAAAGCCCAAAATGTGAACTAGATCAGAAGCCCATGGAGGCAGAAACTTGACTGTGAGAAGGGGCTTTGATGTCCATAATGTCTATTGTTTAATGTCTGGTTTTTGCTTTTAAATGCCAATGCACAGCATGGAGGCCTGGCCCTCCCATTGTGCAACAGAGGGTGCTTTGGGTGGTAGGGAGAAGAAAAGGAGAAATCTTCCACCCTGCCAGCACAAAGTTGACAGGTAGGAAGGCTTTTGGAAATCTTTTTTTAAGGAATTGTGTGCTAAAGTGTGCAAACCTGAAGTAAGCGTGCTGTGCGTGCATATGTGCAAGAGAAAGTTAGCAGTCAGTCAGGTTTTATCTCTTAATGAATAGAGACTGCTGAAGTAAGGGTTAGGTAATTGAGTTTATAATTAATTAGCCATAACCCTCATCAGATAAAGCAGTTGTCGAGATTTTTTTTTTTTTTATCTCCTTTCTCTCCCCAGGGCCTGCCCTTCTTTGTCCTTGCACTGACAGCCAGCACTTATCTTAGGCCTTCCCCAGGTCTGTGCCCATCAACCCCTCCTCCCTTGGGCTGATTTTTGGTGGTCAGCCGAGACCCTTATTGTCCTGTAAGGCTCACAATCAGCCTAGCTGTCGGGTGCCAGGATGATGAATTAGTGGTAGGAGTTAACGTGTAGGTGAACTCCAGATTGGACTCCCGATAGCTGGCACAGCAGCTTCTGTGTTAGTCACTCTCCCTGATGCTGATACGCTGCTGACACTTTGCAACAAAGAGGTTAAAAAGGTAGATTTAGTAAAAGAAATGGTGCATTTCTCCAGAAAGTTAGGATGCTTACAAAGAACCCTTAATTTCTTCTGCCATGCAATTCACCACAACAATACCAAGAAAATAAATTAGATTTTATGCTGTTTCTTTTGGTGACCTTATCTCCCTTATATTGTGGGTTGAACTAGTTTGCTTGCAGTAGGGGTAGAAACTTTAGACACACATATCTTAAAAGCATCAAGACTGTCAAAGGTGTCTAGTGTCTCTGCCTGTTGACCTAGATTAAGGGAATCTAGACACTGAATTTATCCTCTGTCAAGCACCATCCTTTTACAGACACATTGGAGAAAAGGAGTTTTCTTGCCGTGTTTACAGCAGACTCGTGCCATTGGGCTGGGGGATTTTAAAGAGAGGTTTACCTGCTGGAGGAGGAAAATGTTCAGAAACAAGTCTCTGGGTTTTCTCTTCATCTGGAGTTTTTGAATTAGAGATGAAGTCTCCCATGTCTTACAATATTGACTTCAGGCTTTAGATGAGCACAGTTTCTCCTTAATCTGAGTGGCAGCACTAGAAGAATGTGACTAAGTCTCTTGATGCAAGAAAGGTTGGATTCTTTTTGAAAATCTATAAAGCATTATTCTTCTGCAGTCTCCTTAATTTCCAAGAGGACTGGTAAAGCTTTCCGTTTCCCTTGTCATTTCAGCAGCAATATGTGGTTTTAGTTTGACTTCAATTCTTTTTGGATTCAAGCAGCAGAAGCTTCCCTGGGTGCATGTATGCCTTTCTGGGATCTTACTGAAAGTTAAATCAGTAATATATTAGTTAACCTCCATTTAAGATGACAGTGTAAGTGCATAAAAGGTATTACTGATGGTAGAACAAACCTGTTCCATTTTGGGATAATAGCTAAGCAATTGTCCTAGTGTGTCTTACAACTCTGCAGCTGCTTTGCCGTGGTGCTTGCAGCATGTGAAGCTATTCAGTAATGCAAGATGTGCGCTTCATCCAAGCAGAGGAAAGCAAGTTTTTGTGTACCTCACTGCTAATCGACTGATCTAGTGGAGGAGTAAAGGAAGTAGTTCCCTGATTTACGGTTTGTTGTGAGTTGAGAGAGGGAATTCCAACTAGAGATGGAGAAACTATTTTATTATACTTTTTTCTCCCAGCTAGAGGACATTCAGCTATTGGAGAAGATACCTAAAGGGGCTGTGAAATACCTCCATCTTTGGAGATGCCTCTAAGTGTGACTTGGAGAATGTGGTAGTTTTAGACTCTGCCTTTAAAATTTTTCACAGATCTTGAATAGAAAGTAGTAAAACCTACATAGATCACTATTGGGTGTTAAAAAAGGAAAATAATGATTGTTCTAAACAATCCCATTGGGAAGATACTGCTAGCCGAAGTCCATTGTAAGCAATTTCTCTCTTCTCTCACTTTTTCGCTCTGGGAGAGATACTAACTCTCTTCTGCTTGACCTTAGCTGCATTGTTTTGGCTAAGTTTAACGTGTCTCTGCTCCTTGCTCTTGTCCCTTTCATGTACAGGGGGATTTTTGTGCTGTTCATTAATTGTAAATAGCTGTAAATATTTTAAATACTGTGTTTTGTACATGTTCATTGCATTCCATTGTGGATTGTAGTTTTGCTTGTAAATACAGCTTTCATTTGCTTCCAAGTGAGCTGGTCTGGCAAATTCAGTGTTTGGGGGAGGGGATTTCAACCCACCACGGAGAAGACTCCTCAAGAGTCAACTGGACAAAGCCCTAAACCTAATCCATGTTGGCCTCTCTCTGAGCAGAAACCTCCCGAGGTCTTTCTAACATATGTTCTGATTCTACTTGAACACCACCTAGTTTCACAATCTAGTGAATGAAGTCATGTTGTATATGTTGCTGATACTGATGTTTCTGGAACACTAGTGACACATATGTTTGTATTTCTGTAAATTGAGCTTCTTCTCTTAGGTCAGGTAAAATAGGAAAAAGAAAAAAAAAAAATCTGAGGATCACTTCTGAGAAGAGTGAAAATCAGTGGTGGCCTAGTATAAGATCCTCTGCTCTCAGTGGCAGAGTTGTGCTGCATTGCAGGTTCTGCTTGTTTCTGATGAGCATCTCTGCTCGGTCACCTATTGCTGTCATTCGAAAGGGCTTCACGAAGGCAGCCTGCTGGCACTTTTCATTGATGTGCAGATAGAACAAAATACAAATGCCCAAGGAAGCCTACACACAAAATAAGTCTCTCTACATGAGTCTTAACAGCCCACCACCCCCCTCACCCCCAAACCTATGTAGTCAGTGCTTACACTGTATGGAAACAGAGTTGCCAGTTGGATACTGGAGGACTCTGACCGGCCTCTGTGGCACTATTTCACTAATTCTGTAATGAAAAAAAAATGCAAACCTCTGTGCTGGTGATCAACAAGGTTTCCATCCTCTTTTAATGTGGCTAGGTGAGCTTCTCATAGCAGTCATGGATTTTCCTACACACAGCTCCAAACTGAGGGTCAGAACGGCTGGGTTTGCATCTTGCAACTGGAAGTGAATCAAAGGAAGCAAACAGCTTTCTCATCCCCAAAAGAGGCACTTAGTGGTGTTTTATATGTAAGAGAGACCAAGCATGAATACAGTGGAAGAAAAGAAGCTAATGATCATCTCTGTAATGTAAGAACTGTGCCAGGTTTTTTTCCAGATTGATAATTCATATTTAACATAATGCAAGGTTGATACTCATCTCATGCAGAAGGATAACTAAATCCATGTTACTTTTAATTCTAGGAAGCAGTGGAGAGAAAAAGCTTGTGCTTTAAATGTGAGTCTAAAACGTAAGATATTGGGAAACACTATGCCTGAAAAAAGGCAAAACGGACAGTGTCTTCTGGACACACGTGTGCATTCGTAGGATGAATTCAGTGTGAACTGAGTTAGTGTTTCCATGGTTGGTTCTATGATAAAAGAATATTTTTCTCGTATAGTTTTCACTAGGTTTTGAAAGTGTTCCTCAGTTTGTAAGATAGGAGAATTTCTGGCAGATTGAGCAAGATCCACAAATCCAGATCCTTTTCAGATTACAGGCCAACACTTAAACCAGTAGCAGCTAATACTGTGATACTACAGGCAGTTCAATGCCCTAGCAGGGTATGATATATCGCCTGCAGCAGTCAGATTCCTGTTCTTCCAGGGTATTAATTGTTTGTTTTACAATCTCTAGGGTACAGCATGAGGTACATATTGTTTTGTTTTGCCTTTTAAACACTCAGTTTATGGTGCTGTTTTACAGCATGCTCTCTTGAGAGGTGCTGAAAATAGTGCTGGAAGCTTTCAAATGGTGAAAGCATTTTATTTTATTTTTATTTTTAAATTGCCAGCTTGATGGAGTAAGAGGTAAGCTGCAATGACTGGGCTTAAGATTTGCCACTTTGCAGTTAGAATTTGAGAACCTTTGAGGTTTTCAACCTTGCAAAAGAAACAGTTTAAAGGCAGTGTTAAGATCCCAAAACCATTTCAGCAGTCCTGGGAAAAAAGGGATCATTTAAATCATGACATATTTACAAATCTCTTCTGTTTGTAGGAAACAAAGAGAGGGGGCTTTTTCCCTGGAAGATGTCAGTGAGAGACAGCTATGATTTCCTGGGTAATCTCTGTGTGGGGTTTTTTTTTCCATACCCTGATGATTTCAGAGCAGAGAACGATGGGCCCCTCTTCCTTAACGAGTTTTCTAAATAGATTTGATCATTTCTTTTTGTCACTTTTGTAGAGCTAACACAGATATGACAAGAAGTCTGACTGACACACCCAAGCATGGAGTATTAAAGTTGGTGGTACCAAGTACTATCATCAGCCATAATTGACAAATAATACCCCTCATAAATACTGCCAGTCTTTTCAATTAGTTTTCATCTCAAATTCAGGATGCAAAATGATGGCCTGTCTACTGACAATGGATGACAAAAATTAATAAATTGTCTTCTAAATAGTATGGACACTTAAGAAAAATTGGGCAGCCAATTTAGCACAGCATGAACCGGGGGAACCTTTTGTACTGTTGCCGTGCCACTAATGTTGTCTGGGTCTTTATTAATGGTGCTTGGCTGCTGCTGACAGTTTTGTTGCTACTGGCAACTTTCTTCATTAAAATTAAAGCCAGCGTCAAATCCCATTAGCTGCACTCTGGGTACCTTGCATTTTTATTTATATATATATTTTTATCTTTGCAAACACGTTCTTTAGCTAAAGAAACTTAGGTGGTTATAAATTAGTCTTTTGTCTTGTCTGTGGCTGATGACTTAACTAAATAATGGATTATATTTTTTTGAGGGAGATTGTCTCCAACATGTTATAATATGCCTCATCTGCAACCATGTAACTGCACAGAGAAATTCATAAATGATGTTTATAAATTACCTTTTGTGAACATAGTGTTCTTCTGTGTTGCCTGCAAGCGACCTGGCTCTCAGATACTGTCTCATGAAAGAGTAATAGCCTCTGTAGGAGAACAGCTCACTTGTAAGGGGCTCTTCTCTTGCTTGTTCAACTAAAATATTAATGATGTTGCATGTATGCTTAAAATGGAATGATCAACATGTGTGAAAGACAGCTTTTACAGGGAAGATATGCTGTGTGTATCTTTACTGACTTTTAGGAGGAGCAAATACCTTTGTTTCTGGAAACATCTTTGATTCTCTGCTTCAAGAATTCCTGGGTTGTCTCCTTCAGATGTAAGTCTTCATTCATGGAAATGTATAGTGCTGGCTAGATGTAGTCACTACACAGTATGCTTAAGCATTAAAATGCTGAGTGACCAGTGCATTAAATTACCTGAGGAACATCAAAGCAATCCATGATGTGTATTGCAGAGTGCACACAAGAAGTCGATCCTAAGGCTTCATATGGAAAGATCTGATGCTAACAGAACTGCCTGAAAAGATGTGCTGACAGAAATGCCTACAGCGGACCGTGGCCTAGCCATGGACTTTTCATAATGGGATCCTCATTCTGGAGCATCACACTTTGCTGCCACCTTATATACCCGCCATTTCCAGCAGTACACCTTTCCAAGGGAATTTAGCCACTGCCACCTTTGTTACAGCATCTTGTGTTAACTATGCCCCTGTGGGCTTGTGGGCCAGAGCACCGTAGTGTTGCATAATATGCCTTTTCTGATACCATTTGTGTGTGAGTCAAGTTATCAAAAAATGTAGCATCTGCTTCCTGATTCTTAAGGCTTCTAATGGACATGAAATGTCTTGTGAAATCACAGAATGGTTTGCATTGGAAAGGAGCTCCAAAGATCGCCTAGTCCAACTGCCTCTGCAGTAAGCACGGGCAACCTCAACTAGATCAGGTTGCCCAGAGCTTTGTCAAGCCTGACCTTGAATATCTCCAGGGATGGGGCCTCAACTACCTCCCTGAGCAACCTGTTTCAGTATTCCTCTACCCTCATAGTAAGGAACTTGTTCCTAACATACAATCTAAATCTACTCTACTCTGGTCTGAAACTATTGCCCCTTGTCTCACTACTGGTCTCTGTAAAACAGTCCTCTCCGTCCTTTTTGTAGGCCCCTTTCAGGTACTGGAAGGTTACTATTAGGGTCTCCCTACAGCCTTCTTTTCTTCCAACTGAACAACCCCAGCTCCCTCAGCCTATCCTTGCAGGAGAGGTTTTCCAACCCACTGAACATTTTCATGGCCCTACTCTGGACCCTGCAAGATACAGCTTTGGTTTACAGTTGTGCAAGGAGTTGGATTTACATCCCAAGTGCACTGTAACATTCTTCTGAATGGGCAGAGAGGTAGCATGGCATCTTCCATCAACACTTAGTTTTGCTGTTACGACAATAAAAATGTCTTTTGATTCAGCAAGTAGGAAGCAACGTGGTTCACCTTGTGTTTGGGTTTTGAAGCAGTGGCACTATGAAACTGCAGGTAAACCCAGACTGCAGTGAAAGGAAGCACTGATGAGTTCATTGCAGAAAACTAACAAATGGCTCCCATTGCTCATTTCTTCTGATGTAGTTTTCCTATCAGTACGAACAGAGCAAGTGCTGTATACGAAGTGCCATTTAAATGTTCAGTTAAATGGTTATGTTTGAGAATGATCTTATATGCTAAGTGAAAAACAATTAACAGTTTAAATGGTCTTTTAAACTGATGCACTTACAGCAGTTTTTTGGCTAAAATATGTGCTGCGTGGCTCAAATCTGAATTTCAATTCAGCTCAAATGTAGATTAAGTGACCCTATCATTCTCAAGAATGGATACTTTATAGAAGGAAAATAAACTGGTGGCATTGAATTAACACCCATCTAATAAATTCAAGTTGTGCCTTAGCTTTTCTGCTATATCTTCTTGGTTTAAAAATAAATAAATAAAAGAAGGTGGCAGTAGTTAATTGTTGACTGAAGCTTAATATCTGTTGAAGGAAATGAGCCATGAAATATACTGCATAGGAAGTATTGTGTCTGGAGTGATTTTAACATTAAAACAATATTACAATTTTTAACTTGCTGACACAATATGCAGAATCCTTTATTTTGAAATTGCACTGATTAATGTGAAGCTTGGTAAGTGGGGGAGAGGAGGAGGCTGTGCTGTAGATAGGACATAGCAGGCCCAGACAAAACTAGCTTTTTTTCTCAGAAGTACTGGTTTGAGGCATATTAAATAAATTTTGGGTTGTCTTGGGTTAATACTTCAGGAAACCTAGTAATACCCATGTCAAAAGCAGTGATTTATAGTTTCTCAGAAAAGTTTTTTCCAATGACTGACACTGGCAATGTCTCTCATATTTTTTTTAACTGTAGTTTCTATACCATCTATCACAGTAAAAATGTACTACTGCTGTTAATGACGGCAGTAGCTTTGCCTTTTTGCAGTAACAATTTAAGAACACAGTGTAATAAACCTGTATTTGAAAGTTAGATTATCCCCTTAGATCCCTGGAAGTGGCCTTGGGCAGGTTTTCATTGGAGTTTAGGGAGGCATTGTACAGGTGGAGATGGTTTGGCGCAAAAGAGTCTTGAAATATGTAGAATATATTAAGCAAGTGTAGAGGCTTCAGAAGCATTGATTACAAGTTTGTGCTGTAGAGAGTTGCCTTCCTCCTTCCCTGGCTCTGCTGGTGCTGTGGGTTGCTGCTGGGGCTCTTGGAAACTGAGGAAGTTACTTTCTACTCCAGTAGACATCTAGGTGGTCTTTGAAAGGCAAAAACCTACAGACCATTGTTTTCCATCTTGTGATCAGCAGAAGTAATCTAAGGTGTTGTGTATGTGGTTCCCCAAGGGAAATTTTACATCCAATACAAATCATTTCTTCTCTCAAAGCACCGAAAACTGTGACTCAAGTCATGGTCCTTGACCTGTGCTGACCAGCCCCTGACCATTTTTTTTGCAGTGAACTAGATATCCACTTTCTGTATTTCTAGCTGAAGCCAGAATAATTTTGTTTTCAGATTATGAAGTCCAGATTGAATCATCAGAGCAATCAGAACTTACTTGTTTGCAGGAAAAAAAGGAGAATAGTGTGTGCTCTGAAAAGGATCGTTTAACAGGACGCAGCTCTGCTGCCGTTAGTAGATAGGTCATGTTTTTTTCAGAAACGGTTTGTCTCAAAGTCAACTTGGATGTCCAGCAGATAGCAAAGGGATGTGGTCATAACTGTCTCTCTATACAGTTGCTTGTTTGTGTCTGGGCATGTTCTGCATTTATTGAGTTTTCCTCATTTTAAAGAAGAATCTGAGAGCACGTAGAGCTGCAATATCTATGTATGAATGTAGGCTAGATTTGGCAGCTCATCACGGCCATCAGAGCATATATTACATCTCAGATGTCACAAGATGGTGGCTTTGCTCTTCCTTGTGTCCTCTCGGAACAGCATATGATATCCATGTAACCAGCTCTGATGCCATCTTGGCATTGAGTGGGTTTGTGTCTCCATTTTCTCCTGTTTTCAAAACAAAAAAACCCCAAACTAACAAAAAAAACCCAAAAACCACCACAACCCACAAAAAAAACCCACTCCACACTTTACCAGAGAGTCTATTCTAAGGGAAACAAAGTGTGTACTGATGTTACAACTGTATTAAACCAGCCTTTTCAAAGTGATTCTTCTTGTAATGATCAGGTAGTACAACAAATATGGTTATGAGTAAATGAGCTTTTTTCCTTTTCTGCAGCTCTTAAAAGAGCATGAAACATGATTTTGTGATCTTTAGGAAATAGGTTCTGGCTTAAACCCAGTCACATTCTGTTTGACTCAAGCATTTTAGCAAGTAATCCTTCAGGTGACTGCTCTTTCTGACTCACCTTGTGCTAACTTACAAAACTGAGGGTACCTGAATACCTTAGATGAGGTATAAAGCATTTCTAAATTAATGTCTTGAAACAACACATGTGATCTCTCTCTGAAGTAAGTAGAATTGCTGCTTCTTGATTTTGGATCTTTTTGGCAGCTGACATGCAGGGACGTTGACACATCTCCCAGAATCCATCTGTACATGTCACTCCTTTCTAGGCCAGCTAGAAACACTCCTGGTGTGGAGAAACATTTCACTCACTGAGTTTGAGAGTTACAGCTATGCTTGGTAACATTTCAGTAACTCTGAAGCAGCAATGTGTCTGGAATATGTGAATTCCATGTGTGCCCTTAGCAGGTAGGATGAATAGGTTAAAGAGGGTGAAGGAATGTTTCCTATGATAGAATGCTAGTTGCCCAGCATACATTGACTGCATCTCTGGAGAACTGTCATCTTCATCTACAGCACAGGAAGTTCCACCTCAACACAAGGAGAAACTTCTTTACTGTGAGGGTCACAGAGCACTGGAACAGGCTCTCCAGAGAGGTTGTGGAGTCTTTGCTGGAGACTGTCAAGACCAATCTGGATGCATTCATGTGCAACCTGCACTAAATTCTACGGTCCTGCTCTGGCAGGGAGGTTGGACTTGATCTCCGGAGGTCTCTTCCAACCTTAGCATCTGTGATTACTATTCCTCTGTGAAAATTGGACACTTGAAGTATATGGGCAGTAGGACAGCTCAGAGCATGCAATTGCTGCTTCTCTATGTTTGTGCATATAGTATTATTTTCTATTGTTCTTTTCTTGGTGTTAGGAGACATTTGAGGAAGAAGAATGGGGTGGGCGGAAGGAAGTGTGATGGAGTATCTTTGCAGTGCTGAACAAGTTCAGTGCATCTTGAGAGGCTGGTCACATCATGAGGCAGTTTGGGATGCGTTGTTACCTATCTAGCAAGTATGTATGGTGTGGTCATTGATGCCAACACTCCAGTGACCAGAGGACAAACTGGAAAAATAAAGAAAAATGAGCCAATCAGGATGCTAGTAACTACAATAACTAAGAAAGTAACCTTCTAGTGGGGGGGGGGGGGAAGGTTTTTCTTACCTCATGAAGGATTAAGGACCAGAGGTCTAACTGTACAGCAATTTTTTTATTTTATTTAGTGCAGGGCACTTCTTTTGATTAAAAAATAATAAAGAGAAAAAAATTCTAAAAATCCCATTATAGTGCAGAGTTTCTGAGTGGTGTTCACGAAGACCTTTTTGGTCCCAAAATTTGACAACACGAAGTGTGAATCCTTTCTGTACAATAATGTGTAACACAGTTAAAAAAAAAAAAAAAAAAGAAGAAGAACCACCACCACACACTTCTTTTTTTTTTTTTTTTTTTTTCCCCCCTGCCAGTGTTCTTGGTTTCGTTCTTCAGTAGATGCTGTACTAAATTGGATTTTGTGTCCATCATTATTAAAATGTGAAGTGTGTCGGTCACAAAGCATACATTTCAGGGCAGTTAGCTGAATAATTCTTTTCTTTATTATCCCAAATTACTGCTGAGCTCTGGAGAGGTGAGCAGTTTAGCCAATTATTGCCATTTGAGCTGGATTTGTGGGTGATTAGCTCCTGGTCGAATTCAGTCCTGGCAAGGGCTTTGAAGCCTTCGCTTGTGTGATTTTCACAGCAGTGAGGTAGGAATAGACGCGGCTAATGACAGGAAGGTCGCGTGGGTTATGTGACCTGTGAGGGGGGGGCTCGGGTTTAGCAAATAGGGCATCCACAATAACAAGTGTGTCACTAACCCTGCCGTGCATAATCGGAGTTTTATAGGATTGTTGGAGATGCTGACAGCTCAATTAAAGTGTAACCCTTTGTACCATATACCCTGGCAGAATGACAGAAATATTACCAACAAAAAAGGGAGGGGGCCACAAGGGAACTGGTTAAAGATCTGCTATTCTTTTTCTTTCCCCCCTTCATCGGAGCCTGCACAGAACAAGCTGCAAAAAGCATCCATTTGTGAAATAATAGGTTGTCCGGGGGAGGGGTATGGTGCCAAACATGGCTACAAAAAAAAAAAAAAAAACCTGCTCTTAAGTGGTCTTCCTCATGTTTCTATGGAAACACTGTAGTGTCAGGATAGAGAGTTAAAACTGGGTTTTAAGCTTTTCATGGCTTTTCTCCCATGAATTCACCCCTCCAAAATCCCTACTTTATATAAAATATGATAAAGAGAATTTCAGGGTTCAGGGAACAGAGCACTACTGTAACGAAAGCCGTATCACCTACCCGGAAGTAGTAATATCTGCATGATGGATCCTCTCAGTTTGTTTCTTTAGGGAAATAAATGTTTTATTTCTTTTTCATGCCTGACCCCGCAGCTGTTTCTACCACTGCAAATGTTTCTGCTCTTAGAGCCTTTTCCAAATTTACTGTGTCATGCAGTCATGTTTGCTTGCACCAGATCAGTTTCCCATTGTTGTTTTTCCTTTCAATTTTCATGTAAGTAGCAGTGTTTCACCAGGCTGATTGGCATGGATTCTGACTTCATTTGTGGCCAGCGTAGTTAGAGCGCAGCGCATGATGCTGGAGCTGCAGCAAGAGGTAAAAGTTCAAACTGAGCCTATCGCTGCCGGCTGCTCTGCTGCTGACTTAGACCCCTTGGCATCAGCCGTCTGCTTTCTCCAACACGAAGATAATGATTTGCATCGCAGTGCATTTCACATTAGCGCTGACGATGGTGTCAGGGAAACCACAACTGCCAATGCCAAGGGGTTAATAAACCAACTACTTGAGATCATTAAGGGCTGTGATTCTTTTTCTTTTCTTTTTTTAACAGCCCAGGGTAAGTGGAACAAACCTCAGAAGGCAACAGAGGCAGAAACTACTGTCAGGCAGAAAAACATTGTGACTTGCTAGGTGCCTTGTTCAGAGGGGTAAACTGCATTCGGAGCAAGAGATGTGCCTTTCCTTTATGTTTGTAATTGCATGTTGTAATGCAATGTTGAATATTTAACTCTGCAGAAAGGACACACAGGTAACCGGGGAGTACTCGATGTGCTATTGATTTTATAAAGTCTAATTTTAGAAATAAATGTGGACTAGGGTTAACAAAAGTGCTGCTTTCACAAAGCTGTCAGCTGAAGAACTCAAGAAGTCTCCTACTTTGCTGATCATGTCTGTTCTTCAGCTGAGTGTGCTGCACACACATCTTTTGACGTGCCTGTTAGGAAGTCTGTAGCATTATCCTCACTGTTTTGCACATGGGTGCAGCTTTGGACTTGGATGCTCTACCAGAGCAATGTGTTTATTTCTCCAGCTGCTTGCTGCAGCAGGGTTGTCTTTAGCTTTCCGTACAGATTCTTCTGTGAGCATTCTTGAGTAGTCATCTTTCTGCTTCTTAAGAAAGTTGCTTGTTAGGTGGGTGAGTTTGATGTGCCAGGTGACAGCTTTTCTAGTCTCCAACCTGTGGTGCAGTTGTCTCTTCTCAATCAAATCATGCTTGTAAGTAAGGTTAGTAAACTCGTATGCTCAGCACTATCCTTCAGGAATCCTTGTCTGTGCCATGGTGGAAGCACATAGCCTAATTTAACCTGCATCTGTAAGCTGAGGAGTTGTGTAAAATTTTATTTGCTGCATACTGGAGGAACGTGTGTGTTACCCACAGCTGTCAGGTAAACTCAAAATCTGGAGGCTGAATTGTCAGAGCAATCATCAAAGACAAACACAGTAAACGGGGCACTAGGTTTGTTCTTCCTATTTACCCTGGGCTGAGGTTCCTTGCAGGAATTCAAAGAGATTAATAATTTGGAGGTGGCAATCTGCATTGCCAGTACTACAATGATGTGAAAGACTTGCTAATCACCCATCTCTGGGATTCGATTTTCTTTTTAGTAACCCTGGTTTTTTTGCTAGTAGTTTGTATGTGGAAAGCTTGGAAAAGAATGGCTTGCAGGTTGACTGCCCTTTAAGATTTTGCAATGCTACTATTTCTTGCTCCTAGTCAGATCAGAGATGCTCTCTTTTTTGCTCCAGAGGAAAGCAGTGCCTGATCAGCCTCAGCATTAGGTATCCGTTCATGCTGTAACTACCCACTGCACTGAGATATTGCCTTGTGTTTAGGAAATGTTAGAAGAGAATTGGGTTCAGTGGGCTGGCTTCATTTTCTCTTGAAGCTGGTGTATAGCTTAACTTTGAATAGTTTCTTCAATAGGGAAGCATCTCTGCTACTGTTGTAGTGCCCATTTTTAGGGAAGATGTGATGGTTTTCCTATATGCTTGGCTGCAGTAAGAACACATGAGGCCTTTTAGGTTTGGGGTTTTTTTTAATATCATTGTTAGATACTGAAATCTGAGAACATTTGAGGTCTCCTGTTTTCAGATTTCTGTAAAGGCACTCCACTTTCTTGTAGCCCTTGTTTTGCGGTTCAGTTGGTCCCCAAATGTGCCCTGCTGCTCTAAGAGATGTGTACTGCAGGCTTCTAACTAAAAACCTAACTAGGGTCAGTTAAGTTAACCTGACCAAAAGAGCAGGCAACATTCTCTGAAATTCCTGGGGGAAAAAAAGACTTTAAGAAATCAGTTAAACAAGTTATATTTGTACATGAGAATTCAAATACACTGGGCATCTTCAGCAGTTCATATCCCAGAGGATTAATTGCATACTCTGGTATCTGCTCAAATTAATTGTTGAAGAGAGAGGAGCAACTACTATAGATTTCTTGTATCATGCAAGTATTGCTTGTAGGTGAAGTAGTTTGAGCTGCTGTCTACCATATTTTGGGGAAATGGACTTTATGACTAGAAAACTGTTACAACTGAATATTCTGAAAGCAAAAGATACCAAGAACTAATCTCTTGTTTGTTACTAGAATGAGCTGGACTAGTCACAGCGATGCTAGCCAGACTACACAGAGTTGGCTAGGGATGCAAACCTGGAGGATTTACCAGCATTTGTTCACCATGTTTAGACATCTAGGTTGGACATCAGGAAAATTTTCTTCATCAAAAGCATTGCCAAGCCCTGGTTGGCTGCCCAAGGAAATGGTGGAGTCACTATCCCTAATGAGATTTAGAAGACATGTAGATGAAGTGCTGAGGGATGTGGTTCAGTGATGAAACTGGCAGTGCTGGGTAAATGGCTGGAGTCTATGATCTCCCAGATCCCTTCCAAGCAAAACAATTCTATGATTCTATGTTAATAGATTTAAAGGAAGCAGATGTTTCACTGACCAGAACTTCTGTGTAACAGTTTGTGATCCTACCTATGACTGGTTGCCTTTGCAGTTATTTGAGGGAGGATGTTTCTGACAAGCATGAGGTTTGTTCCTTTTGTGAACAGGATGCAAATGATAGAGCTACAGATAATTCATGGCACTGCTAGCTACTAATCATAGTTAGGAGAACTAAAGACCTGAGTGGAAAATTAGGGATTTGTGCTGTTAATGATTAAGTGCAAGATTACATATTTCATTCTGTCAAAACAGCATCAGGGTAACAGTATGGGGTTGGCTAAAAATTAGGAAAGGGAAGAAAAAATTTTGCATGGTGCCAGTATCTTATCCATGACAGTGGTGTAAGGTTCTGAAAGAAAACAGAAACCCAAGAATCATATTTCCTTTTCTAGAAGGTCCTATCTTGGCTCCACTGACTTCCAGGGCTCTACCATTTTTTCTTGGCATGCTGAAAGCCAAGTGTTCCAAATCCTACTCAAAACAAACAAACAGCACCACACAAAAAAAAATCAAGTCAAGTTCTGTAGCAAATGAAAAAAAAAAAATGGTGTGATGTAAGCTATGGTGTCATGATCACTAGCATTACCCTGTTTGTGAAGCCATTTAGATCTTGTGGCCTCTGGAAAATCTGGAGTATGTGGGAAAGTGGGGACATTTAAATGGAGCACAGCAGGGCATGCGAAGTATGTTGCTCCATGTACAGTGGGAATTCTGCAGGCTGGAGAGTAGCTGTAGACATCTCTTGATGATCAGCATGTTCATTTTGATGCCTTTTATTTTGCTACCATCTGTCCAGTATTAAAAAATTAAGGCTGCTTGTCTGCCAGCATCTTCAGTGTGACTTCAAGAGGCCACTTTTTAAAATGCTCTTAATTTGCTGCTTAAAACCTGAAATATTTCTCTCAAACACATTCAGAATTGTCTCCCTATTTGGTGTTTAAGCAAGCCAGATTTGTAGCTCACAGGAAAGCACCTGGAGCAGCACGATTTAGCCAATTACTGAGTATTCAGATGAACTCCTTATATTATGTGGAGTGGTCCCTTGACCAGTGTTGGGTGGTTGTGGGTTTTTTTACCTTAAGTTCAATCAATCCTCCACTGGTGGCTTTTCATTAGCTGCTCCTGCTCTCACGGTAATGATTGGGATGCAGAGCCTGATGGCAGTCTGTAACTTCTCCTGGTGCCCTGAAGCTCAACAACGTAAGCTGATTGACTCAGTTAGAGCCCCAGTCTCTAACAGCAAATGCAATCAATAAATCTTTGTTGGTAAATAATTGCTATTGAACAGAGTTTTAATATAAATTTATGAGTGGTGTTTTATCACAGCTTGAGGCTACAGCAAGCCACTGAGTGATGGATTTCAGATAACACTTACATTCATTACATTAACTTTGTAAGTTATTTAAAGCTTGTACACTTAACATTGCTTTTGGCTTGCAATGACCTCCTGGGACTAGATGTAGCATACACATTACTAATAAAGAGCTCGCAGTACGTACAGACAGTTCCTCTGTTTGCTTTGTACGGTGACGCAGCTCCTTGAGCAAAACCCAAGAAGCGAAGTTCGTGCACTCCAGTTGAAGTCTTTTTCCTGTGGATTGTTTAAAGTACAAACTAGCAGAGTCTGGCAGGAGAGAAGCATTCCTCCGTTAGATACAGAACTGCAGTTTCGGAGGGAAGGTGGTAAAAAATCCAATTCGAAGTGCGACATTCTTCTCGGCTTGTGTGGAAATCAGAGGTGTTAAATTCCTCAGTGTTGAATCTGGAGGCTTTGGGTCAGCTACACCAACCTGCAGGGCTACAGTTCCAGATGGAACAAATGAAAGGCTGCCTACAAATGAGGAAAAATGATGTTATCCAATTAGTAATGATTTGAGGCAAAGATTATTTTGGCCAAACTGAAAAAAAAAAAATGTGCTGTTTTGAAAGGGAAGTTGATTTGCTTGGTGCCTTACTGCATAGCTTGGAGATTAAATGTATTTTTTCCAATGTGCTGTGCGTGCATGGGGGCCTGTTTGGCTGTGACTGGAGACGTATCCAAGCTACCTCAAAATTGCCTCAGAGGTACCGAAGGTGGGAACCCATGTATCACATTTACCTTAGGCAGAGTGGCTGATGTGACTTAAATATAGACATAATGTGACTGAAGTGAAAGGTGTCGTTTTTTGGTTTTGGGGTTGGGGTTTTTTTTTGAAGTCATGTTTGTTGTCATATCTGGACCATTTGTATTTGGTTTTTTTGAAGTTCAGTTAGTATTGGAGTGCATTTATAACTGATCTAAACTCTGATACTAAGGGCGTTTCTCCAGAACATTCTATATAATTACCACAAACAAAGTGGTGGTTCCTAGCCTTAGAGTGGGGGTAGGGAAAGTGTCCTTTATTTTGTCTTCTCTGCTTCATAACTTTTCTGCACTGGTTAGGCCACACCTTGAGTACTGCGTCCAGTCCTGGGCCCCTCAGTTTAAGAAGGACATCGAGACATTTGAATGTGTCCAGAGAAGGGCAATGAGGCTGGGGAGAGGCCTTGAGCACAAGCCCTACGAGAAGAGGCTGAGGGAGCTGGGATTGTTTAGCCTGGAGAAGAGGAGGCTCAGGGGAGACCTCATTGCTGTCTACAACTACCTGGAAGGAGGTTGTAGCCAGGAGGGAGTTGGTCTCTTCTCTCAAGCAACCAGCACCAGAACAAGAGGACACAGTCTCAAGCTGCACCAGGGGAGGTTTAGGCTTGAGGTGAGGAGAATATTCCTCAGAGAGTTGTTAGCCATTGGAATGTGCTGCCCAGGGAGGTGGTGGAGTCACCGTCCCTGGAGGTGTTCAAGAGGGGACTGGACGTGGCACTTGATGCCATGGTTTAGTCATGATGTCTGTGGTGACAGGTTGGACTTGATGATCTTCGAGGTCTCTTCCAACCTTGGTGATACTGTGATACCGTGATAAGACTTCAGGTTAGCTCCTTGTATTCAGAGCAGTTTCTTCTGCAGGTACTGGAAGATAATTTGAATTCTGACATAATACAAAAATCTACTGTTTTTGCTGAGGTAGTACCTGCAGAAACTGGATTGGGAAGTCTGATTCGTTTGTTAGGCAGAAATAGGTATGTTGTCCGTATTCAATACCAAGGTGTTGGGGTTTTTTGACATGATAGCACAGAATTCCAATTTAAAAGCCAGGTGAAACTTCTTTTTGAATCACTTGTTTCATTTAGATTCAAAGTTAATGTTTCATAATTCACACCTAGATAGCAGCAGTACTTTCATATAGTAATAATCAGGAAGTGGTAGGACTTCATTAATCATTGAGTTTGACTGTCATGAATTGAAAATTTCCTAAGTATTGACGCATTTTCTGTTTAGCAAAGGGACAGCTGAGAAAGTAAAGTGTATATATTTCTCTTTCTCCAAAACTGTAAAAAAAACCCAAAAAAACAAAAAGCAGGGTTAGGGAGGAAAAGAAAAAAAAGTGATCCTTACAGCTTTTTCCCCATTAAAAGGTCTGAAGAACAAACCAGTGCAGGGAAACAGTAATTTTTGATCCCCACAGCAATAAGTAGACTTGGGTCCCCCTAAATGTGAGTGAGGTATGAAAGGCTGCAGGTGAGGTATGAAAGATTGGAAAGGTGAAGTGATAGATCACCTGCTATAGACAAACAGGCAAGTCAAAGGCAGAAATAAGCTTTCATTTTTTAATAGAAGAAAACAACGTCTCTAACCAGTGGAAGACGGTAATTGGGATGTGCGACTTGCAGTCACAGAAGCTTTTGTAAGAAAGCATTTCAGAAACCCCAATCTCTCTTATAAAAGTTATAGTTGTAGCAAGGAACAGCACCAGAAAAAGAGAAAGAAATCTGACCCCCAGATGGTCAGAAAGTTCGGGGTTTGTAGTGCTGTGTAATTTAGTCATCTAACACAAGCCTTTCTTTACAGTCCCATCCACAGCGTGCTTTGAATTGTGATGGGTTGTGCTCTAAAGTTTCATTCAAAGTGTGTGTCCAGGAACAGGCAATTGTGAACTTGACTTTTCCACTGGGCTCAGCTCTGTTGTTGCAGCAGAGTTGTTAAGTTCGTACAGATGTGGCAAAGGACATGAGCTGTACATTTTGACATCTGGAATTTGTCAAGTTCTGCTTGCACAGAACTGCCTGTTGTCTCCTCATGGCTTTGGGGCTGAGTGTGCAGAGATGTTTTTACAAAGCTATGGGTTTAATGGGCAAACAGGTAGCATAACTTGCTTTCAAGGTTTTAACCTGCTACCACAAACACCACTCTATGGGAGTTGAAAGCACCATGTTTGATAGTGCATGTTTCTTCTGTGTTCTGAAGTTTGCATTCATTTAGATTCCTGGTTATGATTTAATGAAATTAATCTGAATGTCTGCTGTTACTGCAACTTGATCTGTGGAATTACCCTGTGGTAGGTCCATCAGGACGTTACAGTAAGACTTTGAATAACTAAAGTGCTATATGAACTCACTAGGAACTGCCTTCTGAATTGGTTTTGGAAATGAAAATTTCCTAAGGAGGTGTGTTGCTGACACATGTCCTTACTTGCCTTCTCCAGTCTGCTACAGCGTGTTATGTTTTGCTTTTCTAAGTGACTTTCTAATAGTAAGCTGAGAACAGGTTACTCTGCAGTAGTAGTCCTTGTCCATTCGAATGTCATGATGAATTTGTTTAAACTGGTAGATTGTTATCATTCACCACTGATGTTTTTGTTGAGTACAGTTTGTGAAGGGGTGAGCCCCTTTGCCTACCTCTTTCTTCTCTGATCACATCTCTCTCATTAAATTATACATAATTCATTGGGAAAATGTCATAATTTTCCTATTTCCATTTTGCTGCTGTTGCTTGGAATTGGTGTCTCTCTTGTTGGAATGAATAGCTGGGAGTATTTCCATTGTGGTGTCACCTTACTGCAAAAGGGAATGAGAGCAAACGTGTGCTCTTCCCTGCTTGTGGAGGGGCTGAGCCTGGATGACAAAGGAGGGAGCACAAGCTACTCAATCTGTGGTTTGTTATTTATTTTGGGGAGCCAGGAAATGCACTGAGCAGAGTCTTTGTCAACTAGGAGTGCATATGGGTTACCTTACTCTGTTTCACATGTAAATGTGCTTTCCTGAGGCATAGGATTCAGTGCAAAAGTGTTTTCTTTACCTGTTGGACAAAGCCAGTCTTTTCTGTTTATGTGACTCGCTTTATGAAAGCTGCATTTAGAACCTTTCCTCCTGAATTGCAAACATCGAAGCTGCTGGTGGGAGAAAGCGTGCATCATGGGAGAAGCAGGGGAATATGAGTAACATACTGGGGAAAGCATATCTAAGAACCTTGGCAATTATACTTACCTCTTTCTGTTTCTTAAATAGGTATGCATTGACAAAAAAAGCATTCAGTCTTTTTTTCTTTTCCCCTCTGATAGGGTATGCTGCTAAAGCGAAGTGGCAAGTCGTTGAATAAAGAGTGGAAGAAGAAGTATGTAACGTTGTGTGACAATGGCGTGCTGACCTACCATCCCAGTTTACATGTAAGTGCACCTTGCTTTCTGAGACTTCAGCAGTGTCAGGCCCTGATAAAACAATGCCAGCAAGCTCATCCTGACGTGGCTGCTTTGACTCTTCTTTGCTGGAAGAACTTCTTTCTCTCTCTTCATTCTCCTCTCTTTCAAAAAGGCTTAATCTGAAATAAAAATTACCTGGTGCAAGTCTGAGTACAGTCAAGATCATGTGAATCCCCTGGAACTGGGGTTCCTAAGAGGCAGCTGAAGCAGTTTAAACTTTCATTTTTATGGAATTGTTGTCAATCTCAGGATTGAAAAACAGAAGCGTTTTATAGTCAAAAGTGTCCTAGATGTAGTAAAGAGTGAGACAAGTCTCTGGTATTGGTCAGGGTACAGAGATTATGGTTTATTGAGAAGTAATTCTGAGCAGTCTCCTGAAAATGGCATAGCTGTTAAAATCTGTGCCATAAAACTTCACCATGTTCCAGCATCTGTTAGCATTTCTCCATCCTTCTCAGCGAGTGTAGCCCAGTCTCTGAATATGGTTGTGGGCAGGTGGAAGGAACATGGTGATCTGACTCAGAATTAGCCCACCCCATCTGCTCCAGCCATGCCAGCAGGAGAAAAGGTGACATTTGTCAGAACTCATTCCATGCCAGGCCAGTTCAAAAGACAGAGTTAATGTGGAGCTTCCAGATCTTGGAAACTCCCAGAGGATTCCCAGTTTCTGTCATTTTTCTCCAGTACAGGCAACAGTAAAATATGAAAAATGTGGTGTGACTCCCACCAAGTTCTTAAGAATCATGCTTGATCTTGTATCTTACCATAATATTATATATGAAAACCAAGAAGGTGGCCAGTTATAACATTATTAGGGCCCTTTTATTCTAAAACTGTTGGTGTCATTTTGTGCTCCTGGGGAAACTTTCATGAAGGAGTGAAAATGAAAATTGTGATCAGAGGTTTTTCTGTAGATATGCTCTGTAGCTTATAGACCTGCACGTGGAAGTGGCAGGAGACTTCTGCTTCAGATGGGTGGTGTCTAAGGAGCATAGGCACACTGATGCTGAGCTTGCCCCACCTGACTCTTCCCTGTCTGACAAATATTTGCACTTTCTCTGGTGTTTTTCTGGTGTTATGCCCATGGCTCTTCAAAATTGCTATAAAAGTTAGATGACAACTTGCTTCAAGGCATTTCTTCTTCCCATCAGAAATTTTGTCCCTCAGACCTTGTGCTTTGGAGCAAGGTTTGCACTGTTTCTTTACATGAAACTGTACAAGTCTGTCTGTCCTTTTTGATGGCTCTTAGTGCCTTTAAATTCGGGAATTCTACTGTGAAGTAGTTCAAAAATACCTGAGTTGTATATTGGTGTTGCTCACAGAAGGGTAGCACAGATACTACCTGCCTTTAAGGCAACCCCCATGGAGCTCCCACATGAGTTTTCCTTAGACTGTGTTGGCCAGCTCTGGGTCATCCAAGGAAGGAGACGACAAGCTGCCATTGTCTGTACCCAGGCCCCTTCCTGGCTTTGTGGAAGTGCTCTATTGTTCCTGGAGGCTGCTGTGCACTTGTTAGTTTTTCATTGCCTCTTTCAGACAATAGAGTACTTCTTCTCTGAAGGCTTCCCTGGAGCTACTTGGTCTTCCCCAGAGTGAGAATCCATTGAGATTAGAGGTAATTACTTTGAGATTAGAGGTAAATTCATTGGAGATTACAGAGAATCCATTTAAAGAAGAAGTAATTACTAGGTTGTAATTGTTTCCCTCTATCCCCCACCGTGCCCCTCCACCCTAAGAAGTTCTGTGGCTCCACAGTTGTGTTGGCTCAGATCTCCTTGCGTAGATCAGAGAGGTTTGTAACATACTACTTCTCCCATGGCTAAATGTGGATAGGTAGCGGTGAGGGACCATGCTTCTAGCCCACAAGAAGCTCATGGGGAAAATGTACTTGTTCAGGGGCTTCTTAGGACACCTTCATTGAATCCACTCTCCAGAAGCACCTGGGGTTCTTCTCATTTGTGTCAAAATCTCTGTGACATGATTTGTATTATGAATATTGCTGACCTAGTGCCTTATTTCTGTTGTCTTTAGCCTTCAAAGAGGCGCTGCACCATGTTTCCATACTTTCAATGGAATATTTATTGTCAATTAACTATTGTTGATACAGCCTACAGAACATTCATCATCCATTAAGCAGTAGTAGTGTGTGAGTAGCATCTTCTGTGCTCTGTGCAAATCACAAGGAGGAGGGGTCAGGACCAGACAGTTCAAGTCCGTTGTATTCCCAGCACACTTTGTACAAAACTTTGTAGGCAGGACAGGAGAGTCAGGATTTCCATTTGGGTGTTACCAAGGAAGTGGCTTTCCCCCAAACAGGACTCTGATAATGTGTTTCTGGTTTGGTCTTGCTAGTATTAGGTTGTCTCTAAGCACTTGCTTTTTTCTCAGCAAGCCAAAAAAAATGAATGACTTTTTAATACTATGTTTGCATTGCCATTTGGGATAATCTCTTACAATGCTTTGAGAAATAAGGACCTTATTCCTACCAACCTTCCTATTAAATAGTACTGACGCACAGAACTTCTGTTAACCATCTAAAGTCAGTTTCCTAAAACAGCTTGACACTAATCTGACCTGTTAGTTAGATTTGGGTTATCTCAGGTTTGCAGGTCACTTTGACTGTACAACATGTTGCAGCTATAGTTCTATGAAGCAAAAGATGGGTCTTTCCAGGCTGTGATTTGAGTCAGAACATAACACCTGCATTGGAAGGACCTATTATAATAGTTAATGGCTGGTAGTGAGCACTACATTAAATGTTGCTTGAGACTTGGCCAGAAGTGGATCAGTTGTCTCTGTTAGATGTGTTCAGTGGCAGCCCAGGCATGAAGGCAGTATTTTTAATATAGAGAATGTGTTCCTATTGCAAAAATCAGTATTGTCATCCTCCTAGAAGAAACTGGCTGCAAAACAAAAGGTTTTGGGGTGAAAAATCAAATTAGTACATTTTTTTACAGAGAGGGTGCCCCTGGAAGGGTCAGGTCTGTTTGGCAGGGCAGCACGTTGAAATGACTGCTATATTGCGCCAGCTAAATGAGTAACTACTAATGCCACCAGGTTGATGTTTGACACAAAAGCTAAATTCATATTCTTTCTTCTCAAGAAAGTGGGGGGAGAGAAAAATGGGGAAAGAAAAATACATGTACATAAGCACCCTACTGTTTTCTGACTTGGTCATGTCAGGGTTTTTTCAAGAGCCTTAAACCTTCCTGTCCCTTGGGATGCTGCGGAGCTATGCCGATAGAAAATGGTGGGGATAATGAGAGAGAACTTTGACCTGCAGGCTTCAAAGTTCACCATAGCTACCTATTCATCTTGCGTTTCTGGAGTATAGCCGTTGAGTGGATGACTAAAATTCTGGCTGACAAATTCAGTGTCAGCCTCCCCGAAGGGCCCCAGGGGAATTTGTCTAGGCATCTCTTGGCTTTTAATGGCAGAATGCCATGTGCGAGGGCTCCCAAAATGTATTCACCAGGATACCTGCTGGGCAGCATTGCATGCTGCTGCTTTATCTGAGCTTTATCCCAATGAATAGCTGATGATATTTCACTGCTGTCTGCCTGCAGAGGGTTATCATCATGCCACATGTCAGTAAATGACAAAACTTGAGCTGTGCATGTCCATTTTCTGCTCTTGTATCACCATCATCATCACTGCTCCTTATTTCTGAAAAGAAAAAAAGAGGGGGACCTCTGAAAACAGCCCTTTTTTTATTTGGAGATAGGCACTTTTTCCCCCTGTACACTATTCTAGATTTGATGTGAAATAAAAGCACAGTGCTGTGGCATCTTATGGTGGAGGAACACATGAGAAGGAGGGTCTAATAGCCATCTAGAAAACACATGGTATGTAAATCCCATGTTCCTGCACAGCAAGGATGATTTTCACTTGTTGAGGTCTGTAATGCAGTAATGCCACTCTTTTACCTTACTCCCATTCTCACTGATCTAGTTTGATAACTTCTGTTGAGGTGTGTAGCATTGTAGCAGTGATTAGGGGTCGGAACTGTCTTTATCTCCTTGATAAGTATGTGGATTCACTTGGTCAGCACAATTCATCTGACAGTAGCCACAGTTTCAAAACTCTTCCTTAAAAATAACACTGGTTGAGTAGCCTACGTGAGCAAGCTCCAAGGGAGCATTGGCAATGTTGTTCTGTCCTCAGATAAAGTGAATGTTTTTGTTGGGGCTTTTTTTAATACAAACCATCAGCCTGGTAAGGAGTCATACCAACACTAGACTAAACTCTGTGCAAGAGCTTCAATAATATATTATACAGACACATCTTCTTGGAAGATGATACAAAACAGACCTAATGGTGCCGTAAAAGTCTTTGGAACTTGGGATGGGGGCACTGGGCTTTCAGTTGAGATTTCTTTGGCTGTTTCCTCCAGGGAAAGAAGACTTGGTGAGCAATATTGGAGATATTGGTGAGAATATTTGGATATTAGGAAAAAGGTCTTCACAGAAAGGGTTATCAAGCATTGAAACAGGCTGCCTTGGGAAGTGGTGTAGTTGCCATCCCTGGAGGTATTTAAAAGATGTGATCCCTGGAATGATGTGTGAATGTGGTGCTTAGGGACATGGTTTAACGGCAGTGGCTTAGCAGTTGTGGCAAGCAGTTGGACTTGATGATCTCAGAGGTCTCTTTCAACCTTAACAGTTCTGTGATCCTATGATACTAAATAGGAGGCTATTGAAAATGATTCTGTGGTACTAAAAAGAAGGCTATTGCAAATGTCCTCTGTGGAAGTGTGGTAGATCCATGCACTTTCTTTAAGTCCCATAACATGCAGCATTTCTCTTAGGGCTGCAGTCAAAACATTTGACCATTATCATCTCTTAGGATTTTCCTGCTCAATTTGAAAATGGAAAGCATCCATCTCATTTCTAAGAGCAAGCCATGCCAACTGCTGAGCTGCATGGCATCTTTGTGCATGGCCTGGTAGCAGTGGGGCGGCCTGGTAGCAGTGGGGCAGCCTGACAGCAGGGCTGCATGTTGCTCTGGCCAAGGGAGCAACGCTTACCTTCATTCTTACAAATAACCACCTATAGATATCATTTCAGTTCAGCCTTATTTTCAGGGTTGCATTACCTCAGGCTGTTTAATAGCACTGAAGTGTGTTGTTTATGTTGCTTTAATAGAAATATTCATGGTCTTACATATTTCTAAAATACCATCGTGTGTGCCTGGGTTTTTTTCCCCCGTGTTTTTTGCACCAAAGGAATGTAAAGCTGAATATTGGCTGGCTCTGAAAGCCTTTCTAGCTGGCCTTTCCTGGGAACAACTAATCCTGAAATCAAGCTCTGGTAATATATATTTGAGCTGACAAAAGGATATGCGCTTGTTGTTTTTCACATAAGATGTAGCTCTGTTTCCTGAAAGAGGAGTGATCACAGTGAGTCCCAAAGAGCAAAAATGAGGGTATTGTTTGAACAGTGATGAAGGTAAATCTGTCTGAAGCATTGTGGTTTTTATTATAGTTATTACATCCATTAATATGCCAAAAAAAGCCAAATTGTAGGAACACTTACAGACTGTGTGTATAGTGATTGTTTATTACAGGTGATGAGCTGGTGCTGTGTTTTGTCTCACTTACAACAACTTGCACTCTTTCTGGAAGCCTTCCCATGAAAACTCTATTCAGAGCAGCATTCTCCTCTCTAACAATATTGACTTAAATTTCCCAGAGCTTTCCTTTCTTAATTCCAGCATGTTTCCCTGGGAATTTACATTGCTTCCAGTGATGACTAGAGAATAACCACCCTTTATGGATGAAATTAAGTGTTAATCACGCTGCTTTAACTTTTTCTTTTTCTTTAGTAAATACACCAAACATAAAATCTATGGTGTTTTAAAAGAAAAAGAGACTTATATGAAGTGGTATAGCTGTGCAGATCACTCATTCACTTTATAGCTTCGTGGAAAACTTCTTTATTATCTATGTAATGGAGTGAAGATGGAAAAAAATTCAAAACAGATGGGTAAAACAGAAGTTGAAATGTGTTTGCAGTTCTTAAATGAGACCTATCATTTGGGATAGCTGTCAAGGCAAATTATTTTCTACCCTCCCTGGCTTTTTTGACTTTTCAAACTACAAATAATCTTCCTTGAAAGAGCCATTGCATATGCTCTGCTCGTGAAAAATCAGATTGTAGTTACCCATGGTCAGCAAGCTACCCTGTGAAATACTCCAAACACACAATCCCAGTCAATAGGAAAGGAGAGGGAGACTGATTATTCACAGTAACCTCTTATAATCACTTCCATGACTTGTTACAGATGCTTACAGGTCACTAAATGTACAAACAGGGCGAACACGAAGCATTTTTTGTTTCACGTCCATTCATTTTGGAGAGCATGACAAGATTTATCACGTCATTAGCACAGGGTATTGTAGCAAGCACAACTGCTACTGCAGAGCTGTGTGAACTTGCAGCATGTACAACATGCAACAAACATGCACTTCAATGTCATATCCTCTCTCTCTGCAAAAAGGCAGGGGAAATTTTTGGTATGGCAGTGAGTTGCAATTTACATGGCAAAAGCCCAGTTAATCACAGGGTTTTATGAAATTAGAGCTTCCTGTGCAGCGGAGCTAACTGCTGTGGACATAAATGCTTCATAAATTACTCAGGATGGTAAAACTCCGATTTGTTCTTGTTACAAAGTCTGAATGGGAAGTGATGCGCAGGCAGAAGGATTTTCTTTTAAAGTTATGGAAATGAGGGATCCTTTAAAAACAAAACAAAACAACAAAAACAAAACAAACACACAAACAAAACAACAGCAAACTAAAATAATGCCTCCAAAACCTCAAACAACCAAAATGCAAACCCACAATATTTTGTGCAACTGCTTTTGTGTTGAAAGTGTTGCCCTAACTTCCTCCCTTGTCCCTGCATTGCTGATGTGACTGATTGACATCGTGGTATTGGTATAGTCAAGGCTTTTTATCACTGAAACTTAATGTTCTGGATTTCCAATGTGAATACAACAAATTCAAGATGACCCCTTTTTACCTGGACAGCGTGCTTCAGTGTTTTCCAGACAGCATTTTCATTCCTGTGTTCTCCTCAAAAAATATCATTTCATTGCTTTTCTTAAAATTAACTATATATATTATGAAGCCAAATGATATTATACCCATATTTATATGCAAGAGGGGAGGATGGCTAATTTAACAGGAACATTTGATGAATATATGCCACTGTGGCTCATAACCTGATGGTAGGTTTGTTGCTGAGGTCCTTCTTGGAAAGGAAGGGGAGAGGAATTGGGAGACTTTTTTGTGTTTTTTCTTAGGTGTGCCTGTGGCCCCAAATGGAAAACCAATCAGGGAGCGATTTATGTTCATTAAGTGCTTGTCAAAACTGAAAAATTTTCTAATCAACAGCAATCTAGCTGAGGCCCCTCAATGGCTGGGAGTGTCGCCTCCGCAAGTATCGGCTATTTGCCTGTTACAACTCTAGGCTAGAAATCCGCTGATGATTACATTAGGCTAAGCTGCGAAGTAAATGAACCATGTCTTATTTAGGTGCAACTAGCTTCAGTGTAGTCCTGCCCCGCAGGGCACTTTATAGCGTTTTATGGCTTTAAAATTAGTGTAGCTTCCCATTTGCTGCAGGGTGCTGCATGTTATGCCTTTGAACTCAATAAGCAAAGGGAAGGGGGCCTTTTGTTTTTTTTCTTCTCCCCCTTCTTTTCTTCTTTTTTTGCAGTTTAGCAATTTTGTTTTGCATCTTTTCCAGACGGCGTTTCGCAATAAAAATGTCTGACTGCCACGCAGAGGCACAAAAGTCGAGGCTCCATCCATCTACCCGGGGTTTGGCCTTGTTTGGGTTTTGTTTTTCAGCAGCAGTTGTTGCTGAGGGTGAACAATAGATTTTTGTGGGTCCAATAGGTCAGCTCACAAAATTGGAATCGTGTTTCAAAAAATATGCCACCCCTGGTCTTTAAAATGTCATCCAGAGGTGCAACCATAAGCTTTCTTTTCCATAACCATTTTTATTTTACCTCGGATCAGGAAACACTGTCTTAGCCTCAGTAAGTTAAGCCTGAGGAGGGATTTATCCAGTGGAATGATGGGGGAAATGCCCAGGAAATAAAGGTGTTTTTCTCAGAAGCTCAGGGTAAACCAGGGGCAGACCTGGGAAGAATCCTGGGCTTGGACCAGTTCCAAAAGTTAGAAAAACAGGCTTCTTATGAGAGACTGTAAGAGCAAAGAATGTGATACTCTTATGTGTGTTCCATTATAGACGTGAAAAGGCACTGCTCTTAGAGAGGCTCTTGTTTTGTGTGTTGTGTATGGAGAAAGGTGGCAGTAGCACAGATATGTGGTGGCAGAAATAAGTGGAGAGAGGCTCTCTAGGGTGGAGCAGATATTATTTAAGATGTTAGTGTTAAGACACGTGGCAACCCTGAGTCGAGTGGTGTTGATGTGAGCTTTGAGTCCCATTCACCTAGTGCCACGATGTAAAAAATAAAACTCCAATTAAGGGATTTCTCTCTCTCCACAGTCCAACTGAGCCCAGCCACAGGAGACCCTAATTGTTGTCTTCTGAAGCATCTTCTGTCTTCCTGGTGGTGGTTTCTTGGCTGGGAAGAATAGGTTCATAGAATCATAGAATTGTTTTGGTTGGAAAAGACCTTTAAGGTCATTGAGTCCAACCGTCAACCTAACACCACCATGGCCATTAAGGTTGCAGCATGATCATTAAGGTTGCATGGCCATTAAGGTTGCAGCGTGAGCCATTTCACAGCAATCCCAGGACAGAAGCACAGCGCAAAGCAAGTTCGATTAGAAAGAAAGAGTCTGACTGTCTTCTGTTGCTGCTGGAGCAGAACTGAATGTGCCTGTGCAGGCAGGCTGCCAGAATCTGCCCACTCAGGTCTTTGGTGAGGTAAAAACCTAGCTGTGTGAAATTTTTCAGTTCTCATTCTTCCTGGACCTGTTTTATGTTACTTTGGGAAATATTTTGCAATGGTGCAAATTAAGAAGAAAACACCTGCCTTAAGGACAGGGGAGTTCCTACTCCAGCATTGCATGCAGGCAGCTATACAGAAAGGTACAGGATGGTTAGCTCCAAGGTACTGACTGATAACTGCTGTATTGAGTAATTTAGCATTCATACACATTTTCTTGCTTATTACACTGAAAAATTAAATGCTTTGGTTTTGAAATACAACCTAGATAGCAGAGAGGCATTTTTGTGAGATAAGGCTGACCATATTTTGTATTAAAAACATTGTGTGGCTGTGTCAATCTGCTAGAGGTTAGGGAAGCTTCACAGCAGGGTTTGGATAGATTGGACCGATGGGCCAAGGCTAATTGCATGAGGTTCAACAATACCAAGGGCCAGGCCCTCTACTTGGGTCGTAACAACCCCATGGCAGGCTACAGACTTGGGGATGCATAGTTCCAAAGCTGCAACTTTGAGAGGGACCTGGGGGGATTGGTTGATAATGGACTAAATATGAGTCAGCTGTGTGCCCAGATGGCCAAGATAGCAAATGGTATCCTTGTATTGGAAACACTGTGGCCAGCAGGAAACAGGGTGGTGATCAAACCCCATGTACTCAGCATTGGTGAGGCCACACCTAGAGTATTGTGTTCAATTCTGGGCCTCTCATTTTAGGAAGGACATTGAGGAGCATGTCCAGAGAACGGCAATAAAGCTCATGAAAGGTCTGAAGCACATCACCTATGAGGAGTGTCTAAGGGAGCTGGGCTTATTCAGTCTGGAAAAGAGGAGGCTTCTACAACTATCTGAAGGGAAGTTGGAGCAAGGAGGGGGCCAGCCTCTTCTCCTTGGTGACAAGCAACAGGACTAGAGGAAACGGTTTCAAGCTGTGCCATGGGAGTTTTAGGCAGGGTATTAAAAATACTTCTTCACTGAAAGGAGTGCTAAACATTGGAATGGTCTGCCCAGGGCAGTGGTGGAGCCACCATCCCTAGAGGTGTTTAAGCAGCATGTGGACCTGGCACTTAGGGACATGGTTTAGTGTTGACCCTTCTTTGCTGGGTTGAAGGTGGGACTGGATGATCTTTGAGGTCTCTTTCAACCAGATATATTCTATGATTCTGTGAAAATCCTCAAACTCCTTAACAGTTTCGATATCCACAGTGTTACACACCTAACGTGAGCCATGTCATATGCTGCCACATGTAGTTGAGATAACTATAGTAGACTTGGATGATGTGAGTTTGAGTCTCAGCTTCATGGAAGCAGCAGCCAGCACTTTCTTCTGCCTTTCCCTCAGTCTGATTCATGTGTCCTTCCTGCCCTGAAAAAGTGGCCAAGCAGGCAGCGGAGTGCAAAGCATAGCTGTGGAAGGAGAGATGCTTGATAGTTGTCTTCAGTCTTCATGGCTGGAAGCATCATGTCTCCTGGTTTCAGCTTCTCTGAGGGCAGGCAGCAATTCCAACAACTACTGGCATTTGAAAACAAAGGGGAGCCTTCCAAAATAGCAGTGTTTGTTCTTGGTAGGTCTCTTAGCAGTGTTTCTTCTTGGTAGGTCTGTTTAGAAAACATCATCATACTCATTTGCTCAATTTGCATGTCTGAAAGGCTTCTGTTCAGTTAATTGGTTAAATTAATTTCTGCTGTTGTAAATGGAGGGCTGTGTTAAGAAGAGAACTGAAGTAATTTTACTTTACATTATTCTGTGTCATGGCACATCGTTTCTCTCTTACTCAAGGCAATTCATTTTGCGGTGCTGTCAAATAATATTTTGTGTCATATCCAGTCAATGTAGCTTTTATGATTTTTGCTGGTATTTTACCTGTTTATTTAGTCCTCTAGATAATGGTCAATGGCCTTAAGTAGTCAAATTAACACCTGTATTTGAGCAAACCTCTAGCACTAACCTCAGGATGAAAAGCAATGAGAATCAATACGGCGAGTGTATTTTTAGGGATTATTGATTGATTTATGCGTTCTGGCCTTAACTGGAAGAGGCAGTATTGCCTCACAGCTGACTAAGATTAAGTTGCCAGTTACTGATAACTGCAGGCCATTACCTGCATACTATTTCACAAGCTCGGAGATGAGAGGGAGACCTTTTATAGTCCATAGCTGAAGAAACCGTGGCATTGGCAGGGTCTGTAATGCCTGCCTGGCTGCGGGAAAATGCTCCGCTCTTCTCCGGCTCGTGCCAGCCCTTGCTGTGAGAATTTGAGACGATGCTGATTTGATTCAGCATTGCCCATTATTCCTGTAGGGATCTATTTGGGACAACTGAGGCACTAATGGCTTGTCTCCCCTGCCACCTCCCAAGGCAGCTCCGCAGAAGGTGGGGGCCATGTTATGCTGTGCTGCTGTCAGCAAGCTGAGAGCTGTGGGTCTCCCCGCCACAACTCTCAATTGCTAGCAGGTTTCTCTCATTGCACCTCATTTGCATCTGGGACATCAATTAGCATGTTTGTTGAGGCTAATTGAATGAAACTCAATCATAGCTCTTAATTGCTTGACTATGTGAAAAGAAATCACATTAATGCAGCTAATTAAGTGTATGGCAATAGATGCAACATAATTAGGAGTGAAATGTAAAAAACAAGCGACGGCGAAGGTGCAAGCGCAGGGGTGCGGGGACTGGGGTGCTGGCTTCTCCTCGTAGCCACACGGTTGGAGAGGGTTCCCTTGCCTTTGCTGCTTGCTTTTTATTTTTTTACTTCTGCATTTCTGAATGATGAACATGGACAAGTTTGAGAAGAAAAATGCAAATGGAGTTGCAATTACTACTTTTTCAAGCTGTTGAGGGGCAGAAGATGGCACTTCTGGGGTGGCCCACTGTTGAGTGGGCTCTAGGGACTTGTTAAGTGCTGTTTTAAAGTACTTGGCTTTGAATTACCCTCATGCCTTGTTAAAGGGTTTTTTCCCCCTTTTTTCTCGGATCAGCATTTTCTACAACTAACATCTAGGGGAGTTATATCTGTAACATTTGCATATCAAAATCAGGCTTGCTGTCTTCTCTTTAACACAGCATATTCCAGATGACAGCAAGACCCTCATCTGTTCTAATCTGATCAAACCCTCCATTGCGCTTCTGAAGCCGTGACATTATTTTGTGGTTTTAACTTTTATTCCCCAAGTGCAGATCTGAAGGAGCATGCACGGGGGCGGGTGCTCCGCCAACTGGAAACTTGGTGCTTGCCTCTTCTCCTCAGGGAAATGCGGAGATTATCACTATGCATCTTGCACACAATGAAAGAGGCTTTATTATTTACATTTGATATATCCCTATAAATATTTAAGCTGACATTAATACCTATGTGGCATCTGTTGTGTTTGGGTACTTTCGAATAATAACGGTATAGCTACAACACATTTATTTCCTGCTTGCCAGCGTTCATTTACTCTCTCAAAGGGTTTATAGCTCACCTAAGCCTGTTCTACTCTCAATTAAAAGGGCTTTAATAATGCCCTGTAACATCCTGCAAGTTGACAGGGTAGTAAGGAAACCATACATGCTATTCTTCTGAAGAATTGGGAAGCAACACCTCCTTCTCGAATTTAACTGGAGTGCGCTGGTTGTTGTACATTAAATAAAATGTGTCTCTTAAAAAGGGTACATGCTGAGGTTTAGTCACTATCTGATTAAGCCTCATTTTAGAGCCCAGAAGCAATAAATGCTCAATTATGTTCTGCTTATCGTATTTTAATTTGTGAAGAACTGACACTGAACAAGAAAGTTACGCCAACTTAATAATTTATGGATGAAACCGTTTTGTTCATTTCTAGCTAACACTTAGTGAATGAATTTTTATTAATGGATTGCCTTTGTTTCTTTTGGCAGCAGAGCTCTGTATCCTCATCCCATAAATTGTTCAGACCCTGCCTTTTCACTGTTAATTCTCAAACAGCTGAGGGGGAAAAAAAAAAAAAAGGCTGGTGTGATGGCTTTGTTTTGGGTTTTTAATCTCAGATTAATGCGAGCTACGAAGAAATGACTGCTGGTTCAGGAGTAGATTTTTCATGTGTTGAGTGGAATATATAATTTGTATTGTAAAAACCATCAGGGGCAGAAGGATTTTAATGAGGGAGCTGATTGCTCCCTTCTTCATGGCAGCAGTGACCTAGACCTCAGGTATGCTTTTAATCCATGTAGCTATATACTTGAAAAAATCAATGCTCTGGTGGTGTACAGGTCTGTATGCTGCAGTTTTGGAACCAACCTAGTTAAATATTGGTAGTCTTTCATATAACACCATGTAATCTGGCCAAATCTTGTCCTGTACGCTTGGACAACTGGGAGTTGTCTTTGCTGGCAGATCTTTGCTCATGCAGTTGCCCACAGCATCACCCAGGCTTCTTAAGCTGACCAAGCTTTCTCTGTTAAGGAATTAGACTTTTTGCCCCAGGTGCTCTGTATACAAGATTGCCCAAGAACACTGTTCCCCTGGTTACCAGATTAACTCAAGACCTTAAGCCCAGATCTTTTCCCAATCTTTAGTTAAAATTACTGTTTTCATCTTGGGGCATATGTACCCAGGTGTACAATGCTCTTAACCCTCTTCACCCTTGATTTTTGTTGTCCTGTGCTCCCTGCCTTGCACGTTTTCTCATACAATACAGTCTCTTCTTTCTTGTCATGTCCTCATAGTAGTTCCAGTTCCATTTGTTTTTATTGGAATGCAAGTAACAGCAACCTTGTGTACCGAGATGTGAAAACTTTGGTGTCCTGTGTACTGGAAATACCTCTACCAGCTCTACTGGAAATACCTCTTCTGCTATACACCAGGATTGCTGCCTCAGCAGCTGTCTCACTTTAGAGAGTTGTTATTTGCCCTTTGATAAAGATACTCATGTCCATGTACTTCTCTGTTTTCTCTCCTGAAGAAGCCTATAGACAGTCTAGGGAATGCCTTTGAAGCTGAAAAGCAGAACCTCGAGAGCCTTTTTTTCCAGAAGCTATTTACAACTTGAAGAACTTTCTCATGGATTTCTCAGGAAGCAGTGGCTTGTCTCCAGTCAGTTGACCACTGTCTTTCTGCAGCTAACTAGATTTTTTTCTGTCTCTTTTTTTCTTTATGGATGTCCCAAACAAGAATTAAGCAAAGTGTTTTCCACTTCTGGCTTTCAGCTTTTAGTGTGTTTATCCTAATCAGACATAATTTGCATATTTTTTTTCCCTTCCTTGATTTTTGTGTGGGTGTGGAGCAGGGATCACATTCTAAGTAAGCAATGGTGTAATTGCAAAAACCTTACCAGTCAGTGCCCTTCCCTAACTTTTGTGTCTGTTGACCAATCCAGCCGAATCGGAGCAATAAAGTTGTAAGTGTATGAAGCGTTGGCAGAGACACAAATAAGTGTGCTCATGAGGGACTGTTAGCCTTGTCTTTTCCTTCTGTTTGACACCTGCTGGCTAGTGAACTCTTACATGTGGCTCAGAACCAGCCCCGTTGTTAGTTACCTCTTACTCAGCTGGTAGTTGGAGAATGTATTAGGAAACTCCAGACTTTGGGGAGAATTTGTAGTGAGAAGCATGAAAGGGATTACTAAGAAAATGGAAGGAAAGGGAAAATCATATGGTGACTGCTGGCAGACAATGTAGTGCAAGTGTCTTAGGAAAACAGGTTTCATTGTTTCTATTACTTACAAAACTACCTGTTTAATATAGGGTTTGTTTGATTTCTTTTTTGGTTTTTTTCTTTCCCCCGCCTCTAACCAGGACTATATGCAGAACGTTCACGGGAAAGAAATTGACTTGCTGAGAACCACTGTGAAAGTCCCTGGGAAGAGGCCACCCCGAGCCACATCAGCCTGTGCACCCATTTCCAGTCCCAAAACAAATGGCCTCTCCAAGGACATGAGCAGTTTACACATCTCGCCCAATTCAGGTAAGAGAATCCCATGCTGGGCTATAAAGGGAAAGATTGCTCTTTCAGTGTCTGTGGGCAGCTGTCATGTACAGCTGGGATGGGGATGACATCTATTGGTAATTTACAAATCTAAATGACCACTGTTGTGTATTTTGTAAGCTCTGACTACTGGTCTGTCCTCCAGGAGAGATTCTAAGTTTCTAAGTAACCTTCATAGAATTGTATAATGGTTTGGGTAGGAAGGGAGCTCCAAAGTTCATCTAGTCCAACCCCCATGAAGTCAGCAGGGACATCCTCCATTAGATGAGGTTGCCCAGAGCCTTGTCGAGGCTGACCTTGCGTATCTCCAAGGATGGGGCCTCAACTACCTCTCTGGGGAACCGGTTCCAGTGTCCCAATACCCACATGGTAAATAACTTTCTCCTAATATCCAACCTAAATCCACTCTTCTGTAATTTACAACCATTGCCCTTCACCCTGTAATGACAGGCCTCTTAAAGCAGTCCCTCTCCAGTCTTCTTGTAGGCCCCCTTCAGGTACTGGCAGGCTGCTATTACGTCTTCCCAGAGTCTTCTCCAGGCTGAGCAACCCCAAGTCCTTCAGCCCATCCTTATAGGAGAGATATTCCAGCCCTCTGACTATTTTCATGGTCCTCCTCTGGACCTGCTCAATCAGGTCTGGTAAGGGCACCAGAGCTGGATGCAGGACTCCAGAAGGTGTCTTATCAGAGCAAAGAGGCAGTATCCCCTCTCTTGATCAGCTGGCCACACTTCTTTTGATGCAGCCTAGGATGCCGTTGACCTTCCGGCTGCAAGCACACACTATTAGCTCATGCCCAGCTTCTCATCCACCAGAATTCCCATGTCTTGTTACCTTACAATTGCCAAAACTCTGCATAACATCACAGAAACTAGCATATGTGAAGAATTGATACAGCCTTTTGACTAATGGCCCAGGTCTAATGTTTCAGAAAAATAGAAGATGTATCACTTGGAAGGGCTTTTTCAAGATTCCGGTTGGGATCCAGAGCACTTCTTTCCACCTTTAGAAGGATGCATAATTTTGAGCTTTACAACAGCAAGATTCTTCTCTAAAAAGCTATCTTGGTTTGTTTATGGAGGTAGTTTATCACTCCTTGTGAGCTCTGAACAAAGAATTTTATTGTTTGCTGAAGCACTTGTCCATACAGCTAAGTGGATTTTAAAAATTGCATTAAGGAAAAACATTTAAGACAATTGATCTTGTAAAACACTCGGCTTATGCAGAGCTCACACTGGTGTAGTGCTGGTATGGTAGTCTTTTCAGCATGTTTGGGATAGCCTCCATAAAGTGCCAAGTGTCTTTTGCATTTATGGTTGACATAGGCACCTCTCATGTGTGCCAACAGAACTGTCCAGACACACTTCTGACCCTGTGCAGTACCCATTACACAGGTGAGATGAGCAGCCATGGAAAAGAACTGAATCACCCTGCTCTTCAAGAGCCTTCTCTTGCATGGTGATAGTTATGTTGTGCTTCAAGTCAAGGTGCAGTTCCTTTTGTTTTTGTGATGCACATTCCCCTATTTTATGAGAAGGGGGAGGAAAAAAACAAGGAAAGTTAAAATTCAGCTTGTGGCTTTACAGTGGTGCCACTGAGCAGACATCCCTGGAGATCTTTTGTGGCCTCTTGTATTAGTTTGGCCTGGGACCTGAAATACCTGGAGCTGTGATTTCATCACAGTCTTTCTCAAGTTGCAGCCAACCCCTCAAGATGCACAGCTAGTATTGTCACTGGAAGAGTTCATGGGACAAAGTTATTCATGATTGGTTTGTTTTTTCCGTTTTGCCGTCTAGTTTAGATGACTGGGTGCAGGGAGTGGTTTTGGTTTTCAACATGTTCCATCATTTACGAAAGAAAAATGCTGGTCTGAGTCAGTAATCAAGCAGCAAGAACCTTTAAATAAGAGAATTCTGCTTGTAGAACGTTTGAACTTAGGCAACAATTACTTGATTGTTCTAGGGAGGTATCCACAGATACATACTAATATAAAGCCTACAGCGTGGTATTTATGTGTTTTGGCATATGCTTAGATTCCCAGGTCGGAGCTTGTACATGACTTAAAGCTATACTGCATGTTGCATGTTGTTTCAGGACTCTGCAGTTTGTAATGCTTTCTTTACATGAAACGTACAGCAGACAGCACTCTGGCAGTGGTGATAGCTGCCATGTATGTGTCTTGGCTAGTCTGAGGTTGTATTGCACAGCAATGCCTTTAAAACACAGAAGTTAATTGTGTTAGAGCAAATGCTGGAAAACAGCTCTGCCTTTAGTTAGCAGATTTCAAATAACATGGTGGGAGTAGTTAAAGCTTTCCTCCCTTTTGGCTTCTTTATTATGTTGCTTACAAATACCAGAAGATTGTTGAGGATGGCTGATGACTGCAGCTCAGGAGATAAACCATGGTTAAGTCTTAATATAATTAATGTACTCCTAATGTATGGAATAGTGGTATCCAAGTGGAGTTGAATCTGATTGCTCTATCATTACCTACTTGAATACCTTAATTTTGTTTCTTATGCTGTACTGATCCTTCTTTAATTTTAAGCCAGTTATTGACCTGCTTTTTTTTTTTGCTTGCCTTTTTTTTTTTTTTTTTTTTTTTTTTTTTTTTTTTTTTTTGATGATTCTCTTCCCACAGATAAAATAATCATTGATGTCTATATTACCTCTAGAGTTGGCTGGAAGCATAACAGCTTTGCAGCATCTTTATGATTTACTGGGGGAGCAGGGCAAGACAGGTTGGACTGAACAGCTTTGTGCTCTATATGACAGACAGACAGCCTATTCATGCCTCACTACCTCTTGTCCTATGCCCACTTTGGGAGTCAGAGGATATAGAAAGGGAACGGCTATGGTTTTGGGTGAGAGAAGGTGTAAACATCTCTGTAAGGCTGTGTTTCATTCGTTCAGCTGCATACACAGAGAGTAAGACTCACTGTACCAGTTCTCCTTTTGGCTGTTGCTTCTGAAATTTGTGTTGGGACGTATCTCTTTGGAGTTTTTCCTCTACAGATCTCAGTGCTTTACAGTGCTCGGTGCTCAGCTTGTGAAGTGCTGGGAGGGCTTCCGGTATCTCTGCAGTTATCTGTCATGCAATTAAAACATTTGCAAATTATCCCTTGCAGCCTGTAGTGCTGTCTCAGAGATTATTCTCAGTTGTTATTGCTGGCAAAATGTTATCTTCATCTTGCATGGTCCCTTAAAATTGATTGTAGGGCTGAAATTGTTGCTAGATATTCATTGGCTAGTTTCAGTACACGGATCTGCTGTGTGAAGGAGGTTTGGAACAAACACTAGAAGAATCAGAACTTGCTATCTTTTGCTTTCTTAGGCCCACAAATCCATTGCATCCTCAGTGCTTCACCTGTTAGTTCTTCCCCAAAACAGTGATATTTTCTGTTCTTCTGTGCTTTTGCCAGGGCAAACTTGGCACCTGAAACAGAGTAATATTTGCCGTGTATTTCATTTAATTGTTTGACGTGGTCAGGAACAGACTAATTTTCCTTCTACTATTATGTAACAGTGTACAGGCTGGTGAAAAAGCTAAGATATTAGAAGAATATCACTGCTCAATTAAAATGTCACATTTCAGAGAGCCTCTGGAAATAAAATTCATTGTCTTTGCTTATACCAGGTGATAGCCCAACTCCACTAAAACATTTCTGAGGTGAGGTTGCCTATTTTCCACTCCTTTGTGTTCCTAGAAATGTCAACTTACTTCCATTCAAACGTCAAAGCCAAAAAAGAAAATGCATTTTTATTGTTGAAATGGTCAAATAGTGTTTATCTTAAATCATGTCTTGAGACATGAAGACATCAGTAGTCTATTATTAGACACTATTGAGAAGCTACCCCTCAAATAAGGATTTCAGTGTCAACTGTGATGATAAATACATGGGTTATATATCTCTGTCCTGGTTTGAGTCAGAGCAGGACTACTTTTGTTCAGTGATTTTAGGTTTCGGCTCAGTCTGTTCTTAGTGCCTGCATTTGCTGCAGTTCAAGGCATGTTTTCACAGACAGTGTCTGCTTCTGGCTGTCACAACACTTGATAGTTAGCACCATGGACTGGTGTGCAGACCAAGGTCACTGCCAAATCTTGTGTACCATGTTGCGGTGCACAGAGTGAAAGGTTGCACCTGTAGGGGGAGCAGACAGGATAGGTGACCCTGAGCTGACCGACAACGTATCCCAGTCCATATACTTGGTAAAAAGCTGAGGGATTATAAGGGCTAAGGTCTCTTCTTCAATGGCCAGTGTCTGAGGAGGACTCTGTCCTTTCTGCCTTTGATCCCCATCCATGAATTCCTGAATCCAGTTCCAGAATCTAGTTCCCATTGGCTAGAGAGTCCAGTCTGGGACTTCTCCAGAGCCTGCCCACAGCATCAGTAGTGACTGTGCTGCAATTGCCATCAGAGGGGTTGGATTCAAGGTTGTTTTTGTGTATGTTTGTATATATTTTGTTCTGTTGTTGTTATTTTCATTAAAGCTGTTTTAGTTTTATTTTTCAATCCGTCAGTTTCTCTCTTCCTTATTCCCTTTGCCTTCCCTTTGGGAAGGGAGAGGGGTTAATAGAGAGCATCTGTCACTCATTCAGTGGCTGGCCCAGCCCTAACCCTTGACAGTCAATTTGATTGTCTATAACTGACATCTTTTAAATTCATTCTTTCATGAGTGTCCAACAGATATTTTCTCTGTCTCTTAGTGCAGCTTCTTGTGTTTTGGGTTAGATGCCAGCACGTCAGATGGTCTCATGGGGAGACAAAGGCAAAGTCTCTTACTGGATTATAAAACATGTGCTACAGGGAAGCTATTGCAGAGATTGGTACCCTTCAGCATAGGTGCCATCCATAGCATGTGGGCAGACTTGGCATAGCTTGGGTCAGGGAGTAGGAGCAGTCATCTCACAAGAGGCACTTTAGGGATAACTTTTATTGCTTTGCTCCTGCTTGATTTCTGTAGGAATGGTCACTTGTATCTCGGGTTTCTGTGAGGCAGTGCTTGACATAAACCTCAATCCATTAGAGAGATCAAAACTTTATTCGGCTTCTCTTCTAATCCCAACCACAGTATGTGAGGCAATAGGGCAGCTTGAGTTCTTCCTTCTTATCACATTTCCACTCTCTAAAGTCTTCTTGGACCTAAGTTATCATTTCCATAAAACATGTTCAGTCTTGTTTAAGACAGCCTGCTTTATCAAGCAAGTGCCCTACACACAGATTGGTAGGGAAAATAAAACAAAAAGCCCTGAGTTGAGATAACAAGGTTAATGACAATAATACAATACCTTACCTATTTCACAGAAATGCAAAAGCAGAAACAGTAGCAGTAGCCAGTGATAAAATGACCCCCACCCCTGAAGCCCACAGCCAGCTCAGCAGAAAAGATCACCCCCAAAATCAGGAACTGGAACTAGCAACTGGAACAGGAAGCCTCTCATGTCACAATCTGAACTTCATGTCCCATGATACTTTACTGCAGCCAGCACTTTCATTTTAAAGCTGGCATGATGTCAGCACAGTATTGAATACTCACCAGCAGATTCAATTGACTGAACCCATGACATTCCCACATGCTTAAGGGTGATGAAGATCTTTCCCAAAGTGCTTCCCATAGCATCGCTATGAGAAGAGTAGAAGGAATTAGGCTAACAATGGTGATATGAATTTGAGAGGGGTGTAATCAGTTCTTTGGTGATAAGACTCAAGGAGGTCCTGGGCAACCTGGTCTAGTTGGAGATGTCCTTACTGACTGTGGGGAGGTTGGACTAGATGACCTTTGAAGGTCCCTTCTGGCCTGGACCATTGTATGATTTAAACAGCCAAGCACAAAGTGAAAGGTTTTTGTTAGATCCATTTGATTAGATGTCACATGCAGAAGGAAAAGTTTAAATGCCTGTCACTCCTAGCACAACAAATTTAATAGTGCTTTGTGACACTTCTTGTCTGAATAAGGTTGGTTTTTCTGGTTTTAAAGACTATTTGATAAACAGACATATAATAACCATCTCTTAGTGACAGCTATCTCAATCTGTAAATGTGTTTACATACCAAACATCTGGAAGACAGTAATCTCTGAGAAATAATCATCTTAACAACAAAAAAAAGCCAACAAGTTCCAGTCCTTCTTGAGAGTTTCCATTCCACAGATGTAAAAAATATAAAGACCTATATGAAAACAAAAAAATGAAATTACTCTTTCCTGATGAGTTTCCACACTGAGGCATTTTCTTCCATATGTAGAGTCATGGTAGGACAGCAACCAAATTGAAAGTGAAACACAAGTGAGGAAAAAGTATTATTTTCTGTACCCTGTTAGAAAGCAGACAAATCAGTAGAAGGCAAGGCTGCTTCTGCTATTGCAAAGCCAAACACCTTACCTGGAAAAAGGTTGACTTTTCTCTCCTAGAAGTTTTTCCATGGCACCGTAAAAGTTGAAAATTGATTTTTGGGCTTTCTTGGGCTTTTGGAGGTGCAGTTTGGGGGTTATCCTGTAAGAACTGGGTGCTGTGTTACCACTTATCCCAGGCAATACAGGGATGTGTGGTACTGTTTTAGTTTATATATATATATATTTATATATAGGATTTAAATAACAAAAATTGTAACTCTATCTTTATGAATGATGCTCGTACTTCTGTACTAACTTGTCAGGAGAATCTCTGAGTTGGGCAAGATGGAAGTTTAATCTAAGGTTATGATACTTCTGTGGCATCTTAGAGTTGTCGAGTGCTTAAGTAACTTAAATTAAATTTACATGGCAGTGAACATTATTCCATTGATGAGTCCCAGTTGGAAGTACTGGTAACTGGTGGACTTGCTCAGTCCCAACTTTACCTAACAGTAGGTAGCATATTGTGGCAACGTTCTAAAGGTCAGTTGTCCTGTAAGTCAGCCACTGACCAAGGCTCTGTGCCTTTTTGAAGCTGGCTCAGTTCTTGATGACTTTGGAGTATGTGTGGGTGGGGGTTTTAATTACTCCCAAGTTGGACTGGATTTGAGCTGGTTAACCTTAAGGTGAACTTAGCCCCTGAAAGCTCTCCCAGGAGCCATTTATTTCTTCTCCTCTACAAACAACCCAAAGCCTGAGCTGCAGTGAGAGCCACTGATGTAGAAAGTTCACATCTAAAAATAGCTCATGGTGTCGAGATATATTGTTTCCTGATTAACACTTCATTTAAATAATTTGGTACTATTAAATTTACTTACAATAGTGACTGTACAGTATGTGAAGTATCCTAAAATGTGTTAGCTCTGTAGTCATTGTTAAGTATGCTGAAGGTTGTTAGCTGCTAACTGTATGTGACATTTCAGACATTTTAGAAGAACAGCATCCTCACATTTTTATAAATGTGAGTTTTCTATCTGTTATTAATTGTGATCATCTATCAAATTAACACAGTGGTCATTAAGTAATCTTACTTTACACTGAAGTGCTTGGAATCAGGCTGAGTTGGAATAGACTTCCTTCTAGATGTTTCTTTTAAAAAGATAGAGAGTGGGTGTTTCAAGTACACCAGTATTCCTTCAAAGAAAGATTACTGACATGGTATCTTTACATTCTAATACCTGTCTAATAATTCTGTTCTTCAACCACTACATTTTTAAATTATTTCTTTTTTAACATTTTAAGCCTGACATCTGCAGCCCTACCTGTCACATGTTACCTGAATTAATAACTGCTGAGTCCAGTATTGAAAGCCAGTGCCCCCTGAAGTGTGGCATGCTATACGCAGGAGGGGAAGCACGATAGAAAACTGTGGGTAGGATCACTCCTCTGTTGTGATGCGTTGTGAAGTCTAGTCTCATTCTGAAGTATGTTGAGCTCATTGGTGTTTTAGGCAGCATCAAAAGCAGTGTGCCCAGCAGGTCAACGGAGGACATATGCCCCTCTGCTCTGCTGAGACCCTACCTGTAGTTCTGTGTCCAGCTCAGGAGTCCTCAGCACAAAAACAGTCATGGACCTTGTAGAGTGAGTCTAGAGAACACCTCAAAAATTATCAAGGGGCTAGAAAATGCTCTTGTATAGAAAGGCTGTGATACTTTGGGTTGTTTAGCTTGGAGAAGAGAAGGCTCTGGGAGACCTTATTGTAGCCCTAAAGTACTTGAAAGGGGGCTACAGGAAAGGTGGGAACAGGCTTTTTAGCATGTTTTATTATGATAGGACAACAAGCAATAGTTTCAGACCAAAAGAGCATCGATTTAGATTAAATATTAAGAAGAAATTCTTCACTTTGAGGGTGGTGAGACACTGGAACATTGAGGCTGCCCAGAGAGGTTGTTTACGCCCTGTCCCTGAAAGTGTTCAAGGCTACATTGGATGGGGCTTTGGGTAACCTGGGCTAGTGGAGAGCATTGCTACCCATGGCAGTGGGGCTGGACTAGATAACCCTTAAACGTCCCTTCTAAACCAAATGATTCTATGATGTTTGTCTGTTGTAGATGATGTAATAATCTTTTTTTACATTGGAATTTACTGTGAGGTTTCAGATGATATGATGAATAGATGTGTGTATCAAGTCAAGAGCTTGCTATCGTAGGCAACCACTCCAAGTCTATATGGATCTTCGGTGCCTTGGCAAACAAATGCAGAACTGAGTTCTGATTTCTTGAGTGTGCTCTGAATTCCTGGTTTAGAGGTGACTGAGCTTGTTGGCTGAAACAGTGTGTGACTTGACAGTTCCAGATTTTCTCTGGTGGAGTTCTTAAAAGGCCAGAGGTTGGTAGTTATTTGCTACTAATTTTGCAGTCTGATATGGTATGTGAAGTGACTTGATGTGAAACATTTTCTGCTCTTCAACTTGAGAATGAGTTTTATGGTTTTGCCACAGATCACAAATGCAAGTTTGTGACTTACTTTTGCCATTAATCACCCAAGTCAATTTTCCATTTGGTTGAGTTTGCTGTTAGTTCAGTGATATACAGCTGTAGCAAATGAAAGGAGAAATTGTCGGTTTGCTCCTTCAAAAGGAAAGAAAGCCCAATTTTAAGTGCACCAGAGATTTCCCTTTCATCCCACTAGAGGGGGATCCCTCAAGTTCATCTTTTCTAGTTCATCTGGACTAGGACTTGCCCTTTCCAGAAATAGAGGAAAAAAAGTATTTCACCGTTAGTACTGTATATCACTTAATATTGGAGGGGGAAAGGAGCAGGGCAACTATTGGTGTGGGTGAAATAAATATTTGATTAAAAGCCTGCATTTGTTAAATATTGAAATAAATTCGTTTGCTGAGGTTTTTCTCTTTAGGGAAAGAAGGAAACAATGAACTGTCTTAGGACTCTTGAGGTGGGCAAATGGTGCCCATCTCCAATGGTGATTAGATAGATAAAGGATAGAAACATGTCACGAAGCTTCAGGCAGATGACTGTAGCTGCCGGACAAGATAGAGTCGGAGCTGCTCAGCCTGTGCCTGTTTCACTCTGGCTGATTTTTCATGCCTCCGTTGCGCCGTATCCCAAATAAAATCACAGATCTGTCTTGTCCACCCGATGCAGTCTGGCCGAGACTGTGATGGTTGCACGTTGCAATACTAACTGGTTGGCTGCGAAGACCTTTGCAGAATTGCTCATTCTTTTCCCCCCAGTGATTTTAAAATATTAAAGCCATCAGGAGGGTTGAAGCTGATTTACCAAAAGGGAAAAAAAATTCACAAATGTGTTTTGAGTATTGAACTGCCATTGACATCTAAAGTTCCAACCATGCTGTTTTCCTCCACACTCCAGCAATCAGGACATCCAGCAAACCCATAAAAAACCAAACTAATAGCATGAATATTCAGTGACCTAGAATACTAATTATTGTCATGAATATTAATGTGATCGGACTTGCTTTTTCCTCTTCTCTTTCTCTCTGGCATTTTTTTTTTTCTTTTTTTCACCACCACCCCCACCCCCCACCCCTCCCCTTTTTTTTTCCACTCAGCCAGCTCTAAAGATGGACCATAATGAGAGCATTTAAGAGAGAGAGCGCTCTCCGCCGTGACAGGGACCGGGGTAATAAGGAGAGCTTGATTAACGTGGTGCACTTGGGGGAGAGATGAGAAGATTCACGTGGGCCTGTTGTGGGGGAGGCAATGAGGCACCGGCGGCTGTGTTGCTGCTCCCTCAGATTAATGAGGCCTAAGAGTGCATTAGGAACAGTGACAAAGGTTTGATCTAATGGGCTCAGTCATTTTTCCTTTGAGTGACAGACGCACAGAAGTAATTGGCTGTGCAGAATGGCAGCTCATTGGCAGTACTTAAGGATACATTATCCCTGTTGTGTGGCCCGCAGAGGCTGTTTATCAAAACTGCTCACACTGCAGACATGCATTCACTTAGCTGCTGTTACAGTAGCAATAGCTATTAAAAAAAAAAAAAAAGTCATCTTGCATTGGTATCTATTGTCTCTTTTTCAAAAATAAAGTTTCTTTGTTCCATTTTCCAAAGTCTGGAGGGTATCTGAATACCGACAGTCATCCCTCCCCATTCTGAAGATGTTCTGGTTGTAGCTCACAGCGTCTGGGGAGGTTTGTAGGCTTGTGGAAAGCTTCCAAAGTCAGTATTGAATACCTACAGTTGGCTCTGCTCATCCCAAAGTTGCTCTAGTTGCTGCTCACAGCATCTGAACAGGTTTATAGACTTGTGGAAAGTTCCCAAAGTTAGTTCAGGTAATCTCACCAGCTTCTGATGTAGGTCCAGCACACAGGTAAGACACACACACACCCCCCCGCCCACTCTCCAGTTCGTTGCTGACATCCTCCACAGAGAGTCAAAGGGATTAGGAAGCATTTTACATCTTTTGCCTCAGGCGTCTTTGCATGCTTCACTTTACACATGGAGCAGCATAAAACCTCCGAATTATTTGATTTTTGCACTGTTGTTTTTGCAAAGTTACATTCACAATTGTTAACAAGATTTGCAACCAAATGACAGCAATAAAAAGAAGAGCTGAAGTAAAATGGTCATCTCTGGTTCTTAAAGATGCGGTCCCTTAACAGGCAGGTAACCTCAATCAGGACATGCCCAGAAAGCAGAGCGTACATTGTTTATTACTGTTATTTGTTCAAACTAAAGAAAACATAGTGAAATGTTTGCTGGAAATGAAACTCACACTTTGATCCCATCAGAGTAAATAGTCTGGGATCTTGAGCAGAAGCTCTTGGTGAAGATTTTGGGTTTAACTTTTCTCTTAGAAGGTATGTCTCTTCTGATGATTTAATTTTCCTCCACACATGCTGTGTTGGTTTGGCATGCTCTGAGAACAGTAGCTTTTCTTGTTATACTCCCAGCACCATGCCCTTCACTGCCAAGGTATTTCTTGGCATTGCCTTGTTCATTACCATTGACCCTTCTCAGTTTACCCACTACTAATCACACCCCGTTCGCAGAGGCTGCACTGCCAGGCTGTGAGATGGAAAGTCTTCCTCTATTAATAGCTGCTTATCCTCAGGAAATTTGTTCAATAAATAAGTGCTTCTGGGAAAAACAAATTTTAAAAAAAAATCTTAAAACTAAGTACAACCCACAAGCAAGTGGTCTGCTACGGTATTGAAACTGGTTGTCATCATTATTGAAGGAGAGTTTCAATACTAGAACCAGTATGTTTTTGAAAGGTGCTGTTCTCTCACTGTTTCTCACTCCATGTATGAGTAACCTCAAGTTAAGCCCAGAGCAGAAATGATGTGCTGTTTGCACAGTGCCATTAGATCAAAATAGAATCCATTGCAATACTTCAGTATATTTTCCCACATTAATAGCCCTGCTCCCACAGCCAATTATCTTGAGAATATAGCCAGCTAGTGCTCTGACATGTGGGCAATACCTTCCTTTCCAAGGTGGACTTACTCTACTCAGTCAGAAAGTCAAGGAGCTAGAAATAACAGTTTTCCCAGCTTTCAGTGCAGGGCATAATCTCCAGAGCTGGGAATGGAAGATGCACCTGTAAAAGTTGAATACTGGGGTCTGAGGCACCAAACTGTTGGAACCTACAAGAGCCATTGCCAAATGTTCTTCAGCTAAAGCAGGAATTGTCCCAATATTTGTATTTATAGGCAAAGGAGAAGTCAGAAGCTGGCACAGCCTGGATGGTCAGCAACTTCTTAGGAAAGATTTGTCCACCAGAAAGATTTTTGTACAATCCTAGGAATCAATTAATTAACAGAATGCAGAATTGAGAAAGGGGAAGGGAATTGAGTCAGTCATCAGTAAATTTGCAGATGACACCAAGTTGGGAGCAGGTGTTGATCTGTTAGAGGGTAGGAGGGCTCTCCAGAGGGACCTTGACAGGCTGGACAGATGGGCAGAGTCCAACATGATGGCATTCAACAAGTCCAAGTGCCAGGTGCTGCACTTCGGCCACAACAACCCAATGCAGCACTACAGGCTGGGGTCAGAGTGGCTGGAGAGCAGACAGGCAGAAAGGGACCTGGGGGTACTGATTGACAGTAAGTTGAACATGAGCCAGCAGTGTGGCCAGGTGGCCAAGAAGGCCAATGGCATCCTGGCCTGCATCAGAAGTAGTGGGGCCAACAGGAGCAGGGAAGTCATTGTGCCCCTGTACTCAGTACTGGTTAGGCTACACCTTGAGTACTGTGTCCAGTTCTGGGCCCCTCGGTTTAGGAAGGATGTTGAGTCGCTGGAAGGTGTCCAGAGAAGGGCAACAAAGCTGGTGAGGGGTTTGGAACACAAGCCTTATGAGGAGAGGCCGAGGGAGCTGGGATTGTTTAGCCTTGAGAAGAGGAGGCTCAGGGGAGAGTTTATTGCTGTCTACAACTCCCTGAAGGGAGGTTGTAGCCAGGAGGGGGTTGGTCTCTTCTCCCAGGTAACCAGCACCAGAACAAAAGGACACAGTCTCAAACTGCGCCACGGGAAGTTTAGGCTCAAGGTGAGGAGAAAGTTCCTCAAAGAGAGAGTTGTTAGCCATTGGAATGTGCTGCCCAGGGAAGTGGTTGAGTCGTTGTCCCTGGAGGTGTTCAGAAGGGGATTTGATGTGGCACTTGGTGCCATGGTTTAGTAGTCATGAAGTCTTGGGTGACACGTTGGACTTGATGATCTTTGAGGTCTTTTCCAACCTTATTCATTCTATGATTCTATGATCTTTAAGCAGCTAGCAAAGTGGCTTCTTTCAGTTTCCTTCCTGAACAAAATTGAGGGAGTAGTGTGGGGTCTGAGTTTTGAACAGGCGCCCAACAGCCAATCTAATGTACTTGACGGTGCCTTTTACTGAATTAGAGGGCATTTCAAGAGTAGGCAGTGTTCCTGCAACATAAATTGACCCAACGTGATTTGAAACAATTAACCCTCTGATATCAAGAGTCAGGATTTCCTGACCCGCAACTCTAATGTATTTTTCATTAGTTCTAACAGCTGGTGAGCACAGCCCTCTGGCCTTAAGAGGGTTTATTTCTTTTTTTGGAAGAGAAACTCATTGTGAGCATGGAGAGTATAACACAAATAAAACGTGGCCATAGTGAAAGCATAGCAGTAGGCTGTAGTTCATCTGATTCAACCTTTTGGTGTGTCTGTACAGCCCCTCCCTGCAGGGCTCATATGTGTGGAAAAATACAGTTCTGCTTCATGACTCTTGCAATGTCTGCTCATCTTATAAATTGAAGAGAATGTTAGTTGCACTCCTGAATGTAGCTTCTTGCAACTAAGTGATTTGTTTGGAAGAGATGATGAATAAATGGAGGCCACCTCCATGTATTTAAGTCACCTGTATCTCATTTTATGGGGTATGGTTGTGCCTTATGTTAATTCCACATTTGTAATTAGTAGGTGGCATCACTAGGCAAGGCTTAGTATAAAGTGATGTGTCTGTTCCACCACCTGTGCTGTCAAGTAATGAATTACTATTTTATTTTTGTTCAGTTAAAATACAGTGGAAGAGCAGTTGCTAAAGTGCTGTCCACCAGACTGTTCCATTACAAGAGCAACATGCCAAAACTGCCGAATGGTTTCTTTTTTTCCATTGGTCAGGTTACTGCTTATATGTTAGATAACATTTATCGTAAAAGTTTATCGTGTGTTTCGTTAACATCTGTGTAATGCAGAGGCTTTATTTTGGGGGTTTCATGGACAAGATGCACACTCAGCATCTTCCATGGTTCTATGTTTGTGTAAATCTTTGTCATTTTCATAGCATTTCTAAGTATTTTCATCTGATGTTGCATTTTGGGTCTGCTTTGTAAATCTGAAAATCTGTGAAGGGAGAGCCAGGGTAAGTCCCTCTGTGCATAGGAAACTGAAAAAGTTCTGCCTCTAGTGTGTGTTTCCGTCAACCTCGTAATGCATCCACACACACGCAGAGAGGCATGCCCTCCTCTGCTTAATTCCTCTTATGCTCTTTGCTATTGGCAGCTATTTACACCAAATAGATGGGTATATAAATTGAACTTTGTGGAAGTAAAGATCCTCTTCTGCTGAACACTGACCATGGAAATTATCTGAACTCTTAATTTGGATGAGTTTTGTAAAGCTTAATTGTTAGAACGTTTTGTAAGTACGATCTTAATGGGGTATTTTATAATATCAGAAAAGATAGTTTTAATAAAGCTGTCTAGAGCTAAAAAGAGGAACTCATCCTTTGATGCTCCTTTGGTAGATGAAAACATTTTTGTTCAATAGGAGACCAGCATCTTTTTTTTTTTTTTTTTTTCCGCTCATTTGAGACCAGTTCTGGCAACATACTGATATTCATTCAAATATAAATGCCATATTCCCTTTGAAATGCAAATTGTTTAAAGAAAAATAGCATATGGTAGAGGTAAGTACCTTTTCAAATCAGCTCCCACACTTTAGGGATGTAAGTACAGCTAAAATTATTCTTTGGAAAGAATCTGGAGCCTTTGACACATTGAAGCTTGAACTAATCAAGGCTTCCCAGTAAGCATATACATATATCCATATCAAGGAAACAGTGCTGAGAATACATGGATTAGCATAGTAATTTAACTGCCCCCTGCTAATCAACTTAAGCAACCAGCTGATGCATATATGATGTATTTGAGGAGGCGCTTGCCCAGCTCCAGAATGGGCCAGGTAGCTGACCATGGATTTCATGTTAACATCGAGATAGGTATCTGTCAGTCTCCTTACAGATATACCTGTGTGTTGTGCGTGAGTGGGGAGACAACAAATGCAGAAGGTATCAAGGCACTGCTTAAAAGAGCTCGATGTGAAGGCTTCCTGTGCCTGACCCTATACACAGTGTTTACTTTCCGAGGAGTATTGCTGACCTCCACTTTTTAACTGTTTCTTGCTTGTCTGCTAAAAGACTGAGAGGATTTCTGCTGCTGAGGCTTTATCCTTGAGCAAAAATAAAAGCACTTGCTTTGTGGAGGTCTGGATTGGGGGTTGCCTGGTAAAGATGGGAAAAACCATAGGACCGTTTTGTAGAAGTTCTATGCAGCATACAAAGTGTGCAAGAACAGCAGTTGACTTCCAGCAGTCCTTGTTTTGGTGTGACAGCATTAGTGCCTACTGGGGTGAAGGAATATATGTCCTGGGCATGCTGCGATTAGACTGAGAAGTGGGGAGAATAATAATGAATTGGGAAATAATGATTTTTAAATAAGGTTGTAAATAACAAGCTTGTGCTAGAGCTGAGCACGTTCAGGAAAGGGCACAGTCTGTTTGTTGTACTCCGGCCCTTAGGTACCCATGGATTCTGTCTGGCATGGTCCAATTTGTCATGAAGGTGGAACTTAACCTTGAATAAATGTTATGGTGAGGGTTGAAGGTAGCAGGACTATCAGACTATGGCAGCAGAACAGATGGAGCTAAGCTGGGTTGCGTCATTGATCAGTAAGGTATTACATGATGAGACTTGACGCCTGTTCCTCACTAGCAGCCTGTACCTTTCAGAAATACGAAGTGAAAGAAGAAAAATCGTCTTCCTAGGTTTATAGAATGTCACTTCCTCAACAGGTTAATGTCATAACTTGAGATGTGCACTTTCATGAGATGTCATTAAGGTGAAAGTAAAGGTGTTGACATGATGTAGAAGTCTTGATACTATCTTTAAGGTTTTGCTTTTGCATCAAGGTTAGAAAATGACTGGACACTTTGTTCAACAGCTTGTGAACTAGGCAGGAAATGTCAGCACACAGCTTTTGGTGCTCTCTCCAACTTAGCCACGGTGGACAGGGGACTGGGCATGTGTCATCCAGGCATCTCATGATACCTAGGAAATGTTCCATCTCACCTTTCACACATGACTTTTCTCCTTCATGATCTTTGTTGTGAAGATACTCTTGCAGAAATTAGTCACATGTAGATTCTTATTTTACTAGGTGGAGCGTGAAAGATGGCTAGAGGCTAAAAATGCACTTCTGTGGCGTTGCTCTTGAGTTTAGATCCTTGTGAAAAAATAGATTGTTTCCAAAGCTAGTTACCAGTAATAATATAAAGGTGCCCCAAAAACTGCCCCAAACAACTCTGACTGTCTTGGCAGTCTTTGATGGTTCTTTTCTCATTTACCAAAATCCTTTTGAAGTGGGGTCCCAGAACTGAGTACAGTGTTTCAGATAGCCGTCATGGTGTGCCCTGCTAGTGGTTTGTGTTGAATACAGTGTCATGACACTTTCTGGGATCTATCGATGATCTGGTGTTGGTATTGAGTCCATCATCAGTAAGTTTGCAGATGACACCAAGTTGGGGGCAGGTGTTGATCTGTTAGAGGGTAGGAGAGATCTGCAGAGGGACCTTGACAGGCTGGACAGATGGGCAGAGTCCAGCGGCATGAAATTCAACACATCTAGATGCTGGCTTCTACACATTGGCCGCAACAACCCCATGCAGTGCTACAGGCTGGCGTCAAAGTGGCTGAAGAGCAGCCAGGCAGAAAGGGACCTGGGGGTACTGATTGACAGCTGGCTGAACATGAGCCAGCAGTGTGGCCAGGTGGCCAAGAAGGCCAATGGCATCCTGGCCTGCATCAGAAATAGTGGGGCCAGCAGGAGCAGGGAAGTCATTGTGCCCCTGTACTCAGTACTGGTTAGGCCACACCTTGAGTCCTGTGTCCAGTTCTGGGCCCCTCAGTTTAGGAAGGATGTTGAGTTGCTGGAAGGTGTCCAGAGAAGGGCAACGAAGCTGGTGAGGGGTTTGGAACACAAGCCTTATGAGGAGAGGCTGAGGGAGCTGGGGTTGCTTAGCCTGGAGAAGAGGAGGCTCAGGGGAGACCTTCTTGCTGTCTACAATTCCCTGAAGGGAGGCTGTAGCCAGGAGGGGGTTGGTCTCTTCTCCCACGTAACCAGCACCAGAACAAGAGGACACAGTCTCAAGCTGTGCCAGGGGAAGTTTCGGCTGTGTGTTAGGAAGAAGTTCTTCATAGAAAGAGTGTTTGTCCATTGGAATGTGCTGCCCAGGGAGGTGGTGGAGTCACCATCACTGGAGGTGTTTAGGAAGAGACTTGATGGGGTGCTTGGTGCCATGGTTTAGTTGATTAGATAGTGTTGGATGATAGGTTGGACTCGATGATCTTAAAGGTCTCTTCCAACCTGGTTTATTCTATTCTATTGTTGACTGGAATCCTTCACAGCAGTGCTGCTACTCAACCAACTGGTCCCTAGCCTCTGCTGTAACACCATATTGTTCTGTTGTTGTTAAACCACATGAAGTTTCTAGAGTTCAAATGGTCTCAATCTCTGTCATTTGTATCACCCATGCCATTTGCTGTGGTGCATCATCAAAATAATTTCTTAATGTTCATAGTTCTTCTGAATTGTGAAAAACAGAGGTAATTTGAAGTAAGCATCAGCAGCATCACAGAAATTCATTTGGAAGGATGTATTTCTTTTAAGAGACCTTAAAAATATATATACTGTTAGTTAGCATTTCCATTTTCTATTGCAACTTTAAGATACTGAGGTATAATTTGATCCTTTGCTTTGTAACTTCATTTCCGTGGGCCTGTTTTCTCTGCTGAGCGTTTCTTGGGGAGATATCTTTATAAGGTGTTAAATTACCACTGTTACTAAATTGCTCGTGGTTGATGGGGTCAAGCAAACAGTGTCCTGAAGACAACCAGTTGTTGGAGGCATACATTTTTTCAACAGCTTGGCAGATGATGCTCTGATTATAGAATTCTTTTGGACAAAAGGGTTGCCCAGGGAAGGTGATTAGAGAGGAATTATGCACCAGTAGCAAAAGCACAGCCTTGGGAGGTCCCGACATGGTTCCAAGATCCACCTTAGACTTTGCATAATTGAGCAAGTTCATTTTTCTGTGTGTATTTCATGTCTACAAAGCAGAAATTGCCAAGCAGAAGTTCTTGAGACTGAGAAGGTACATTCAAGACTCAGGTGGACAGATACTGTAGTGGTGGATCTGTGTTAAGGACTAAAGGTGAGATTTAGTCTTGGGAAAGGGGAGGGAAGAAAGGGACAATTACGCCAACTCTAATAAACACAAAGTAGTTCACTAAGCTCTGCTGTCTTCCCAAAGGCTGCTCTGGGAAAAGACATAATGATAGAACTGGGAGTCAGGAGATCTGGGTTTTATTTTCAAGTCTGCCACAATCTTCCTTTGTGGCCCTGGGTCATTTAACCTCTGAAAAATGGGGGAAATGATAGCAGATAATTAACAACCTCACAGGAGCATTGAAAATTAATTCATTAATTTTTCTGAACTCATCAGTAGAAGGTTCAATGGAAATGCAAAGTGTTAGGGTATTTTATGAAATTATGTCTATTTCTTTCCCTTTATGTGTATTTTTAAGAGTATTCTTAAATCCATAGAAGACCTGTGGGATACCTGAGAATCTGCCACAAGGAATGAAGCTAGCATTGTGAAATCTTTGTATCTTTACAATATGCAAATATTGTGCTAGGAATGGAGTAAAAACGTTCTCAGAAACCCAAACTGTAGAGCAGACTTTGGCCTGTGTCAGGTTGTGAGTAAGACCATCAGAAACCTGAGTTTCTGAAAAGGCTTTAATTGTTTAGACTCTAAAATTTATTCAACCACATCATTCCTGGTTTATGGTGAGAAACCTGTGTCTGCTGCTCCCCCTCGCACACATCTCCCAGCACTTTATTGTCCTAGACCTCACTGATCGTGAAAATACTAAAATTATTTCTAGTGTTTATTGGGTAAGGCTGTTCTTGGAATCTAACCTTTTGTGTAGTAGGCCTTCAGTTAGAGGTGTGAAGGGTGTAATGCTGCAGGATGGGACGCAGGAATGCTGTTTGCAGTCAGTGGAAAAAGCCTCTATTGTGAGCTTTGTGTCATGATATTCAGATTTTCATCTTAAAACAGTAGATTGATTTTGCTGGTACTGCAGTGCTAGTAAGTCATTTGTTCCCCATTGCTGTGGCTTTACTTAGGAGACATACTTAGATGAAATATTATTTAAAGGTGGATTGTTTCAAGCTCCATGAGTAGTTCTCTCATCCCAGCTGCTTGCCTAAACAGTGGTTTTCAGGAATAAACTTTATTTTCTGTGTGCAGTTTGCCTTTTATGCTCCACCTGTAACAAGTGGACAAACTATACAGACTAAGACTGGTGGCAAGGTTGTGGAAGATTGTGTTTTCCAGAAGATGCATTAACAGAATGAGGCCAAATCTTGACTTTTAGGCTCTTTCATCAGATGTTCTTAGCTGGTTTTGTTGTGCCCCAAGCTGGTCGCAGGACCGTTGTCTTCAAAGTTTCAGGGAGGGTCATGTTGTTTTTTGTGTTGGTTAAGTAATTTCTTTTTCTGCTCTGTTTGGGTGCACCCATCCATCTTCATGCAAACCAATTTTGCCTTCTCTATTGACACAATTTGTTTTCCATTTATGTCTAGGGAACGTGACTACTAGCACATCTGTGTCTCAGATGGCAAGTGGGATCAGTCTAGTCTCCTTCAACAGTCGTCCGGATGGTATGCATCAGCGCTCTTACTCGGTCTCCAGTGCAGATCAGTGGAGTGAGGCAACAGTCATTGCAAACTCTGGCATTAGCAGTGGTAAGAAACCTGGAGCTGGGGGTGGTTATCTGCTGTGGGGAGAAGGGGGAATTTGGTGGTTTGCTTTCTTTATGAAGAAGGAAAAAAGCACAATCTGATGGTGTTCACACAGATACTCTGTTGGAAGTCAAACTTCTAACATCTAAGAGAAATTAGATAAAAGAGAACAGATCAATACAATACTTTTTTTGGCAGGAAGATATAATGCAGTTATTTTATTGATTAATTTTAATTTTAGGTACAGAGTGTAGCTTGTTCACTTGATATTCTTGTTTCCTTTCTCTGTGGGGAAGCTATTGGCAGTAAATTATCCTCCGCATCTTTTCATGGGCATGTCTTTGGCTGTTTTCTTGCTTTAAGGTATGCATACTACCGGCATAGTTTCAGTGCTTTCTTTGTGGAGTGTTTAAGAGTATTAAAAGATGCACACACTATTCCAGGTGGTGTTTTGCAATGATTAGATTATAAGAGGGCAACAGGGGTTGTTGTTTTTAAAGGATATGCATGATATTTGATATCAAAATGGTGCATCAGGCCTCATCAGACTACCGAGGAAGGACAGAGATAAAATGCTGTTCACCTGTAGCTGAAAATGAGACCATCCTTGGGGCAGCCAGGGTGGGTGGGCTGGGACTCAAGTGTTCCTGTTGTGATGTGATACAGAGAGGGTTCATACCAGTGAAGGACGTGTCTAGGAGCATGGGACTTAATAGGTGGTTGGAGAAACCATAGAAGGCTCTTAAAACAGGAGTGAAAAGACCTGACTGTGTGAGAAGGAAGAACTGAGAAGAAATTGGGAATATGGATAACAAAGGGGGGTGGAATTGTAAATAGGATATTAAAAGGGAGAGAAAAAGCTGTTACTGATGGCCATCCCTATAATTGAATGATAGGTTTATGGAAACTGTCTCACATGTCCCATAAAAATATATACATGTATGCATCTATATCTGTAAGATTGGAATCTTGACTGTAGCCCTGATACTGTCTCTGGGTGTTTCAAGCAGGTTTGGACAGCTTTTCAGTGCTACCACATGAGAAGAGAAGGTTTAAAATCTGTTCACCTTGGCCCTGAGTGGCATTAGCTCTCAAGTTCGTGATTGCTGAAGCACATGAATTTCTGGAGCTCTAACATGTGGGCAACATATTCAGGGTTGTGGTGTTTGCATCAAAATGGTACTGATTTTGACTAAAAATTTTCTACACCTAGCACCCTTCATTTCAGCCTTGGTGATAGCTAAACAACACTGTAAAATGTTTCAGTTCTTTGTCTACCCAACTCACCTGCTCCTTTGGGAAGTGGGTGATATTGTAGAACAATCGGCATTGCCCTACACTGGTTACCTTTAGACTGAACTGGTTTCACAGTTGAGGCCATATAGTTCTTTCACTTTTTCCCAAGCTGCTTTGTCCTTTTAATCCACCCCAATTCTACATCCATTTTAAAAGATGATGCCAAAGTTTTGGCTTTTTGGTGTCCTTCTTTTATACTGTAGGTTTTCAAAGAAAATTTGGAGAATATTGAATGCTTGTGCTAGGAGGAAGGCAAGTGAAAGACAAAATGTAGTCTGTGGTCCATACAGCCACAGACAGGAGACTCGCTCCCCAGTGCCAGATGTGACAGCTGAGGCTACAATAGAGGAAAATCTTCAAAATGAAGAATTCAGTCAGTTCCTAAAAGTCGCATTTAATTGATATGTTGAAAAGTAGAAGTTTAACCTAAATTCTTACCTTTTCTCTTCCCCTTAACTTTGTGATGCTCTGTCTGGTTTTGAGATACTTGCTGGACTCGTCTTCTGTTCCCCATGCTGCATTTCAGCTAGTTTTAAATTCCTGGTGAAGGGAACTGTACTCCTAAGTATGTGCAGTACCTTTTTCTGACTTGATGTTCATATAAGATTACTTCTGGATCAAAAGAGATGACAGCTAGAATTAGCTATGAAATACTTATTCCAAAAAGACAGCTGTCTGGTGGGTACCTCTGCATAAGCCTGGCTTGAATAATTTCTTGCAAAGATTCTAATTCTAAAAGAGGCAAAATGTTGTGGTTTTTATAACTGTGTAGGGGGAAAAGGAACTAATGTTGAGTTTTAGGCAGCTAGGATTCAACAGAAACAGAAATACTGTGCTGAAACTGCTACAAAACCTCAGGAATAATTCATTGCTGTCGGTGTATCATCTTTGGGTAAGCTCATAGATGTGTCCTTTATATTGGCAAGTTGACGCAGGGTTTTTTTTCCTCCATTAAAAGATTTTTGAATTTTAGTCATAAAAAGATAATACTGTGAAAGCAGCAGGTATGGTGAGAAGCTAAGCATCTTTTGGAATTCAAATGCCAATGTACTGGAGAATATGCCTGCTTATTGTCACATGGTTTTATTGTAGACAAAATAACATATTGGGATTCAATTTTTCTCTGCACCTTTTTTACCCACATTAAATTAATACTTTGTGTGGCTCCGAAGAACTTTTCAAAGTCTTTCAAACCAGACCTTTGGTTTCCTGGGGCTTCTGTCTTTCAAGCAGCTGTGAACATCTCCTAATTAGATAAATTACTTTGTAGTGGGCAGAGCCACAAAACAGGAGGTGCTGGTTAAATTAAAGGGGAAAAATAGAAAAATCCATTCTCTGAAATGGAATGCCCCACTGCTTTATGACTATTACTGTTGTAAGGTTTTACATTTAAGTACCTGAGGTTTAAAATTAAATGTCTAATATAATTTGGCACTGGTAACATGAAGCCTCTGACTGCCCTCAGAGAAAATCTAGACAGCTTAGTTCAGTGTTTCAAATTGCTGTCCGCTTGATAGTGAGCGGATCGTGCGACGGGCTCACGATCTAGCTAAATACCACCTGCTGTTCAGCATAATCTTAAATGCAGTAACATATTTGCCTTAAAAACTCAGAAATTTAAAAAGACTGCTCCAGCAGCACATGAAAAATTAATTCTTTTTACATTTTTTTTTTACTCTCGTAAGTACTTGACAGAAGTAATTTTAGCAGCAAGAGAGAATAAAAACTGGAGGCAGTAAATCCCTGTCCAGGAACCTCTTGTGTAGATTCTTTATGGACCCAGAATTGATCTACATGTCAGATCCTGATGTAGTTTAAACTGTTTATCACTCTAATGGCGATAGAGAGACCATGAACATCAGCTTATAATCCTCCATGAAAGAAATTGGTGTTTGCAGTCAATGAAGGAGCAGCTTAGCTTTATTGATAGATTCAGAACAATTACTGCTGCTGCAGCTATTGGCTGAGAGGTTTTCCTGGATCACATTGGAAGCCTGCAATTCTTTTTCTCTGATAAATCTTTTCCATGATGGATCATTTTTTTTCCACCAAGAATTATCTGTAGCTGCTCACTGCTGGGGAATAAGTGGGTTGTCTGGTCTCAGGGAAGTCATTCATAACCTGTTCAAGTGTTGAGGTTCGGTTCAAGAATGGGCATCTGCATAGTTTGTCCTCTGCAACCGTGGCTCTTATGTCTTACATTCTTTTCCTTCTGCAAATATTCTTAGCTAGGAAAGGCAGGAGTGTTTTGGGAAATCAAGGAGAAGCTGGCCAGGAGTACTGTTGTGAGGCTTCTCAAGCCTCAGTACAAATTGCAATTTTTTTCTGAAGGAAAACAGAGTTATATTCATGGGTGATCTTGCTGCCACTAATAAGAGAGGGTACTGCCTCTTCTACAGTCTGTACAATTAGTTAAATCACTAAAGAACTTCAGAGACAAATTTTCACACTTAGCCTCAGAGCTTTGTTTTGGGTGGAGGAAAACCACAGCTAGCTGTATTGCAAAAAAATTAGGTTTCTGAGATTTAACAGAGACCTGAGGATGTCATTTCCTTTCTGGCGATGCAGACGTAGCTTGTTCATTGTCTATTTAAATGTCAGGTTATATCAGCTGGCTTCTGTGACTGTGTGCTGAGACTCTCAGAGGGTAGAATTTCTTCCTTGAAGTTACAATTTGAAGCTCTTCTGAAACAGTGCTGCAAACAGTAGTTTGCATAGGACAGGGATTTCTTTCCTCTGGACTTGTAAATCGTCATTTGAATTCTAGCATGATATAAAATTCTGCCGTAAATCAAATATCTGTTTAAATATCATCCACTTAGGCTTTATCACTGTACAATTGCTTGTACGGGCCATTTGATCTCAGCTGTAATTTATGTAAGTTGTAATACCTGGTGTCTTTTGAGTTTCTAACAGTTTGGTGTTAGGGTTTATTAATGTAAAATTGAGTTCTCACTGTGCCATGGGGTATGAGAGGTCATTGGAGTGCTTACATTAATGCAGACCTTACAACTTGCCTTCCTTTTCTGATCATAAGCACTTGTGATGATTAAATGGAGTCATCTGCTCTATGGTGAAAAAGAAAATCACTCAACTTTCTTCTGGTGGTCTTAACACTTTTTCAAAAGTGAGCTGGAAATCATAGTTTAGAGATGCTGGAATTGAATAGGCAAGTTTTAGGATAAATGGTATCATTTCAAAGCAAGTACACAATTTCAGTCATTCGGGTTAAGTGTGTAGTTTGGAAGAGCTTTTCCCTTGTTTTTAAAGAGGGAATCATTATTGAAAAGCAAATGTAAAGTATTTTTTTCCTTCTTTCTAGCTTCTTTGGAGCTACTGTGGGGTTTCCTGCAATTCCTAATGTTTAATACTATAAGATTTGCTATATAGAAGACAGTATATGTGTAAATATTTTAATTTGTCTTTAAGAATAGGAAGGAAAAGGGAACATTCACATAGTTTTCATACCCTTTTGTGATCAATGAACAAATTGCTTCTGCAAATACTTCCAGAGGGAAAATTTATCAGTCCAGTCAGGTAGGTTCTGATAAGAACAACTTATTATTTCCTTTGCTTTCTAAACAGCCTAACATACCTTAAGGTTATATAGTACTACTTTATAGCAGGTGGAGAGAGCAAATGTGATGTTTCTGAGATGTGGGCAGGTGTCCCATTCATCTTTTCACTGAGCTTTCTTCTCCAAAATGGTGTTAGCATAAGGATAAGTTCTCTGAAAAGGGTTTCATAGCATTAAACTAAATGATGGTTTCTGCCTGTGTTTTTGAGGAATGTGTTAGCATCTAGAGGCAGTAGAATCACAGAAGTGTTTAGGCTGGAAAAGACTTTTCAGATCAAGTCCAACCATTAACCCAGCACTGGCAGGTCCACCATCAAACCATGTCTCTCAACCCCATGTCTACACATCTTTTAAATGCCTCCAGGGGATAATCCTTTTGGTCTTGAAATGTTTCTTAATGCCAAACCTAAACCTTCTCTGGCACAACTTGAGGCCATTTCCTCTTGTCCTATTGCTAATATTTCAGTAGGACCCAATGCTTACTTGACATTCTGTGTTGTAGATCAGAAGAATCTCAATTGAATGGGAAACTTGAGCACTGCCTTTCTTGGGGAGATACCTGCCAGGTTCAGAAAATACAGGCACTTACCTTGTCTTCTCTGTATGTGTGTTCGTTGCCAGAATGATGGGGAAAACCTGTCCTATCATACAGATGAAGAGCACTGTGAGGTATTCCTGAAATTCTGCTTAATGTGCCTCATTGGAAAAGTAATCAAGGGATGAAACCTTTGCAGTGTGCTACCTCTGTGCAGCATGGGTTCAAATGCTGCTGGCTTGGCTTACTGCTCTCAGTATGCTTTTCACCAGGTCATCCAAGCTATGGTTTGCAGCTCAGACAATGCCAAACTGCAGATGAGCCATTGCCATTTAGTCCCACTGAACTTTACATCCAGCAGAGATCACATTGCTTCATTGCAAGCTAGAAGAATGAAAGGCATATGAAAGTGGTTCTTCAGTTTCTGTGTCCATGGTGGAGGGGGAGATGGCACCGATCTGGACCTTTGAGGCTTAAACTGAGCTGCTGTGATGTTGGTTTAAGGAGGGCTTTGGGTGTGTGGGCATTTCTGCATAACTTTGCTGAGTTTCAACAAAGTCCTTCTATGCTTACCTAGTGGTTCTGTTTAAATCCTGAGCTATACTGTGTGGATTTTTACAGTTCCGTGGTTCTCCAGAAACCCATCTGCTTTTCTTGTTTAAGGTCCTCCTCTTGCTACCCTCCCCCTGATTACAGTAAAGAGAATTATTGCGTTCAGAAGTTAAATCCTGCACTTTGTTCCAAAATGGCAAGGAATGTGAATTTTCATCTTCTGATAATTTGATATTGGCAACCTCATGCTCATCTTAATCTTGTTCACAGCTTGTGGTGCCAATTGTCTGTCTGTAAATTGTTTATGTGACTAAATTAAGTTTTTGAGTGGAACTATAAAGCTTTGTTTTTCCAAGCATTTGCTTATGGATGCTTAAATGCATATTTTGCTTTTAGTTTCACCTAAAATTTAAACTGAAATAGGAAAGCGTGTGGCATGTTCCTTATAATAAGGGGGGGGGGGGGGAAGATGTTTATTGTAGCTACAGATGTTGATTAATCTGACCTGGTTGTCTCTCCATGTTCAATATATCAGTGCTTTTTCTGTCTATAGCTCAGTTTGGTTGTCACACCTTCCCCATTTCGATTCACTCAAGAGAAGAGGGGAAAAAAAACCCAGCCAACAAGCAACTCTAACCAAAGCACTTTATTTTTATTATGGAGCATAAACTTTAGCCTGACAGGATAGTAGAAATAGTGAATGTTGCCTTTATTAGGTCTTCAGGCTGGTGGCTGGGAGATGCTCTCTGTTCCCAACCTTTCGGGTACAGGGTTAGTATGTTGCAGTACACCGCTCATGGTGTTTAACCACTGCCAAAAGTCAGGTACTTCCCAAGTAGGGGAAGTGGATGCCTGGCACTGATATCACTGGAAACAGGGCACTTTTACCTTCAGGTTGTGTTTTAAAATACATATGTATCTATTACCTCAGCTGTCTGTCTTCTTGTCTGACTTCAGCTGCAAGCTGGTTCTCTGTAGCTCAGATGTTTGACATTTGACAGATCCAGGGCTTAGAAGTCTGTAAAATATATTCTGTTCTCTGTTTCTATGTTAGTATGTGTCAAAATGGAAGGGCTAATACTGAAGGTGATTGTGGTCCTGTTCAAAGTGAATTTTTTGTCAGGGAGGCCATCCTGTAATCTCATTTGTATAAAAGTATAGTTTAATCTTTCAAAGGTTGGGGTTTTTTTTATGTTTGTAGTTCAAAATTACTTTAATCTTAAATGTTTGCAGTTTGGAATGAATTTTGCTGTAATGCTTCTTGACAGGTCAGTCAGCAGATAGAGAATCAGCTGTGATTGTTTTTCCCAGTATCTCAGAAATAAGTGTGACCTGTGGTCTAAGACTGCTTGAATAGTGGCTGAGATAGAAGGACATGGACTGCATTCAGTAGCAGCAGAAGAATGGATCTTCTGGAACTAGCTATTAAAAGCTGAAGAGCTGTGGTTGATGTGAGGCTGTCTGCATTCAGGAGAGATGTATCTTGATAAATCCTAATTGCAAGGAAATGAGTACACAGGCTGGATTCACACAATTTCCTGCAGGAGTTTCTGAACTCTGAGAAATAAAATCATGTTTACAGAGAACAATATAAATTGAGAGACACATTTGCAAGTAAACAAAGGAAAGCCTTATTAGGCTCTTATAATAAGAGCCAAGTTTACTGTAAACTCTTCTTTTAAGTAAGACTTAGGGAAGAAAATCAGTTAACCTCCCAGATCACTGCACTTTTCTTTTTCTTGATCTTTTTAATCTGTATTTTATTAATCTAAATTTTTATAAGAATAATATAAATTCTAAGTTTAGATAAAGTTTAGTAACATTTTAAACACAAAGTTGAGAAAGTAAAACGTTAATGTGTAGTGAACATTGGACTAATCACTGATTTCAGAATTTCCTCTTTTTCTGTCCATACTTTGGAAGTTCAAATAGATGCTTCTGATAATTAGATTTCTTGTTTAATGTATGTCCAGAAGCACGCTGCTTTGTTTTGTCAGGTTCTGGAAAAAGTGACTGTGAGAAACACACACAACGCTTCTGTTTCTTCTCCAGCTTAATGAAGTTTCTGTTTCAATTAACATGAGAGCAGTTGTCTCATCAAGCATGTCTGTTTGCAGGCTCGATTTCTTTCCAGCCCAGATCACAAAGCATGGGGTACAGGGATGTTGTGTATATGTTACCTATGGAATCCAACACTTCAAAGCTTTTTACGGTGAATACAGTTCAAGGAGTGAAAGAAGCCTCTGTGCTAAATTCGATACGCAACTCCTTCACAACCTGCTGATTGTTGGGGGATAGCTGAAATACAGAGACCTGGCCTTCCTGCAGGTGGAAGAGCATCTCCTTTCAAGTCTCTGGGCCCTTCATTTGTTTCAGTTGATCTCATCCCTTAATTCAGCAATGGTGTGTGCCACCCACAGTCTAGGTCGATGAGGAGTATCCAGATTAGAGGTCTCTAGGCAAGTGGCTTTTCTGATTCATGGATTTTGTGAGAACAAACGGAGGGCCCTGACATGGGTGATCTAAACGCTCAGAAGAGCTGTTAAGAGCTAGAAAGAGTGCTTGATTAAATTTAAAATTAAAAAAATAAGTTTGTCAATGCCAGCTATGTCATCTGACACCTATCAAAGGCAGCAAAGGCATATCTTTATGTTAAGAGCTTTACTTTTCTGCTATAGGTCTCTGCCATAGGAAAACAGTTGAGTTTGCCTTTGATTAACAGTGTCTTTGGTGTTACTTCCATCACTACTTTTCCTTTCTGATGCTGGTGCACATGGCATATGTTACCAGGAAGGCCTTGGCTTGTTCCTACCTAGCAAGATGCAATTAACTGCTTATTTGCTATACAGCAGTTATTCTGCTTTGATTGGAAAATGTTAATAATGAAAGTCTCTTAATTTTTTCCCAAACACTGATGTTAAGACTTGTCCCTGAAGCCTGGTGGGCTGATAGTGGAGACCTTCATAACCTCTTCACAGTTACCAGTGAGTGGCTTTGATGCTTGAAGTTATCAACAGGTTATGCAGAGTGAAGGTGAAACTAAGAGAATAAGAGACAAGAGGCATCTTTACGGCTCTGAGTGTTTCTTTGAAGAGTCAGTTCTTTGTTTCTCTCTATCTTGAAATACACAGTAAATATCTTAGTAGGGAATGGTTTGGTAAGGTGTGCGTTCATTATTTTCCAAGTGCCTTGAGAGCTCAAGACTATTTCAAAGGAAAGCATTGCTAAAAGAGTTGTTTTGCAATTAGAAGACAATGCTGATCATTATATCAGGGTGGAGCTCTGACCTGTTCTGTGTAATTGGGGTGAATTTATTATGCACATCATTTTGACCAAAGACATAAAATACGTTTGTCGCACAATGTTCTGTATGTACTTGATCATGACATAGCTTGCCAATCCAAGATGCATGTATATCCAGAGTAGGGCCACAAGGATGATCAGAGGACTGGATGAGCACAGACCGAAAGAGTTGGGGCTATTCAGTCTGGAGAAGGGAGGGCTTCGAGGAGACCTTATTGTGGCCTTCCAGTATCTGCAGGGGGCCTACAAGAAACATGGTGAGGGACTTTTTTGGGTGTCAGGTAGTGATAGGACTAGGGGGAATGGGGAAAAAAAAAATAGAAAGGGGTAGATTCAGACTGGATGTTAGGAAGAAGTTTTTCACCATAAGGGTGGAGAGACACTGGAACTGGTTGCCCAGGGAGGTGGTGGAAGCCCCATCCCTGGAGGTTTTTGAGGCCAAGCTGGATGTGTCTCTGGGCAACCTGATGTAGTGTGAGGAGTCCCTGCCCATGGCAGGGGGGTTGGAACTAGATGAGCCTTGAGGTCCCTTCCAACCCTAACAATTCCATGATGATTCTTTTCTTTTAGTCATACTCCAAGCATCTGTTTTTCTGCAAATCACTGTTACTTGGGCTGTCTTTATAGGTTTAATGGATCCAGAATGCTACAGTTGGTAACTACTCTTGAACTGTCTGATTATCTGTCTGGCTTCAAAAGTGGCAGGCGGACTAACCAACACGTGACCTGGAACTGAACCAGGAGGGTACTGCCCTGAAACCATTTCACAGCCATACGGTTTTGTCTTCAAACAAACCATCTATCTTCTTTCTCCCTTGTGAGGTAGCTAAGAACAGGTTACCTGAAATAAATCCCCATATCTAGCTGCCTTCTGTAATATTCCTCACCTCTTCATTTTGCATGAAGTTGATGGTCAGGAAAAGCAGTGCCCATAGCATTATGCACCCAGTTTGTAGCAATTCAGGGTGACACCATGTAAGAATCACATTTTCTCAACAGATCTGATGCTGCCCAGTGAAAACATTATGCCAGAAGAATTAGAGGCATCCCTTATACATCTAGACTGTAGCTCTATGCAGCAGGAGCCATAAAGTTAGTTTGCCTTGGGATGTGGTGGTATCCTGCAACGTTTGAGGCTTGCATCCCTTTCTAGTTTGTTGTCCTTATGTGTTCAAGTGACTTGTCACGCTTGATCTTTCCACAGGGCATGTGGTACAAAGGAGGCAAATCCAAAGATGCATCTGTCTAATGGAGGATAAGATAAATTAGCAAACTATGTTAACTCAGGGAGTAATTCATAATATCTCTGCCCCTGACCTAAATCTGCTTTAGGTGAGATGTACAAAGGAGAGATTAGCATCTTGTTTCTGGTTCATGTTCTGAGGCTTGCAGGTCCTCTGAAATGCAGTTAGTCTTTACTTTGCTTGTCACCATATTGGCAGCACAGGAGGGTCACGTTGGAATAGGTAGTTTCCTCTCCCTGTGTCAGACAGCAAATTCCTTCCTTGCTACGGGAGCTTACTTCATAGATAGTTTTGAAGGGGAGTTAACAGGACTAGGTTTCTTCTTTTCTTGCTAGCAATACTTCGATTTTTAGGGAACATGATGGTGTTTTGCTATAACTGCAATATGAGGCTCCTTAGGAGGGAAAACATAGTGAGCAATGTACTCAATGTAGGGTTTTTTAAACATTATATCTTGCTTTTTCTTCCTTTAAAATGGGCAGACATTGTGTGTGAGTAGGAAATAAGCTAGAGGTAACTTTCCTTTTCCTTTAGATAAGGGAGATTGTAATGAGGGTCTTAGTAGCCCTGAGATTATTTAAGCCAGTCCTTCCAATATCTGAGGCTTACTACTGTCATGAGGCTGACTTTCTCTCATGAGTCTGTGGATGATGTCCCTCACTTGTCCCAAAGTACCTTATTAGGCTGCAGAGTGGAAATGATCCTGCAAAACACGCCTTCAGGTCTGTTGTGCCTGAGGCATGCTACCACATATCAAGTCAGCCCCTCCAAAACCAGGGAGTTCCTTTTTTTTTTCTATTGTCAAGAAGGAAGTTTTGTTTTTCTTTTTTAATTGAAATCGCTGTTAGAGGGAAAGAGGCAGTAACTTGGGCATTCAGTGGGGCTTTCTGTACATGACAGGATAGCTTTGTGATTTACAGGCTTTAGGCATAAGGCTGGAAAAATGGTAGACGCTGTGGAAAGAGAATACTCCTGAGGCTCTTTCATCTCCATCCCCCAGTTCTGCTCAGAGCATCCTTTTAATTTCATTCAGTGCAGCAGGTTAATTTAAGCCCTTGATAGCTTGAGTGTCCGACCTGAATTCAGCTAAACGATGACCAGATGCGCCTAATTCCCACCAAAGGTGTGAGCTTTGTGTGCTTTAAGGTTTTTTGACTTTTTTTTTTTTTCTTTAGGCTGTAATCTCATCCCACCCTTTCTCCCTCACTCGTGTTTATTATCATCGGCAGACTTCTGCCAAGCTGCAGTTTTGACAGGATTTTAATGTCAGTCCCATACATCCATGCCTGACTCCAGCCTTCTGCAGTCATTGTGCAACTGCAGTATTGCTTTAACTTTGGTTTGAGGCAGAGAAGGAATATAAAGAACTTGATAGAACATTTATGGTAATAGCTGTAAAGGGAAGCTGTAGAGCATTGGATTTCACAGCCAGAAAAATCTCAGCTCGGGGAAATGGGTCTGAAATACAACTACAGATGGTTTTAGTCTATTGCTTCCCCTGTTTAAATAAAAGGATTGCTTTTTTTTTCACCTCTATTTAAAACACATGTGTAGAAGATGAAAGTGTCCAGCTATTTTTTTATTATTCAGTCCACCAGCTACCGACATCTTTGCCTTATTTCATTTCAGCACTAATGGCATAGTAAAAGTTCTGAAACACCCTCTTTGGATTCAACCTTCCTTGGGTCATGGCAAAGATTCCTGCTGCAGTCAGAGCTGTTGCTGTTGTTTTCGTCATCAGCGCTTTCTCTTTGCTCTTGAACCTGGTGCTATTAATTGTGTTGCTGCTTCTGCTCTTTAATTGATCCCATTCACCAGTCCTGCTTTTGTAACGTCTGAGTCCTTGTCACTTCAGCAAATCAAAAACCCAAATTAATCAATCTCCAGCCACTTGAGAATAAGGCTGCGTTGGGGAGCTGGGCTTGACAAAAAGTCTAATTTCACTTTGAAAGCCTGTTGGAAAATTTTAACAAGAAGATGCAAGAAAAATGTAAACCAGATCAAGCCTGACTTTGGTCTGTGGAGAATAGTGTCACCTGTTGAGTTTGTTTCAAGTTTTTGTAAATAGGTGATTTGACAAAAATATGAAATAAATCAAAAGGATGAGGATAGAAGAGGTCAGAATATTCTTGTTTCCGCTGTAGATGGTTACACAGGAGAGAGGGTTGTGTGTGTATGAGAGAGAATAGGAACCATGGGCCAAAGATGAAGCTCCGCTCTCAGATTTTTGTATCTGAGCCTTTGTGCTGTGCTATTCCCATACCTTATGTGTTGCCTCTTTTCCTCATGCTTTTTGCACCTCCAACTCCTTTATCCTGGCCTGGGCCACTCGTGCCTGCTTATTGTCCCTCATTTTCTTTATCCCCTCGATTCCTGTGCTGCTGTGCGGGCACTGCAAGCGGTGAAGAAGAAATGGCTTCGGTCCAAATCTCAGACATGCTCTGAGCAGATGCTGGACAGTTCAGGATGCAGGTTGGTAGTTGTACTGTGCTAGGGGCACAGAGGCAGCACAGACTGGGTTTAAACTGGATTTCTTAGCCTTTTCAAATCCAGGAGCACGCTCTCTACATCCTTAGAGGACATAACTGTGTTGTCTTTAAGATCCATTTGTGGACCTCGTGTGGCTTACAAATAATAAAATTGCAAAGATAGAAGAAATGGGGTTTGTGCAGGATGTTACCTTTTACAAACATGGCATAATACTGCAAGAGGATATCAAATGTGTTTCAGATGGCAAATAGAAGACAGTACAACAGCCCTTGAGACCCTTTTGAGAAGGGTTGAATGGTTTCTTTTTTCATTTCACGTTCCATCTCGTAACTATGGCTTGTAATTTTAGACAACAAACTTCTTCCCTTCTGCTTCTCGTTTCTCCTACCAGAACTTGTAAATGTATCTAGGGGAGAGGCAGGCATGGGACTTGCTTTCTGGAATTAAAGCCGCATTGGCTTTTTTTGGTTGTAATTTCTAGCAAGTGAGGATTGGAATCAAAGAAGCAGAATCTTTCTCTTATCCCATGTGTCACACACCTATAGAGAAAAACCATCACACTAACAGCAGAGTCATTAAGTTTTTAATATCCCATCTCTTGATAACTTAGCGGGTTTGGTTACCGAGTGTCACTTGTTGCTCCCAAGCATGGAATGAACTACTGCATATTTTTTAATGGCCTTAAATAACTTGTGCAAATCTAATCTTATCCTACATACTCTGAATTGACTGGTTTACTACTTTGTCTGAAATAGGCACCTGTACTTTGTCATACTGGTTTGTGTAGAAGGTGTCCTCTCCCTTGGTAAGGGCTTGGTATTATTTCATGGCCCTGCAAAGACAGAAACTCAGCTTTTGATGGGAAGCACATTTTCTCGCTAGTACTGAAAGTCACCAAACACACATGTGAAATTGGAGCATCCTCCTTATCACATCATGAGTGTGCATAGGTTAACCACAAGGATGCCACTCTTGTCAACTCTCACAGTAGAGAGGAGTTAATTGCACTGGGGAGAGCAGGCAGGGAGGAAAGCTCACTGCTGGGAGAGGGCATGGAGATCTAGCTTACTTCTGTACATGGTGCGGAGCAGTAGGTGTAGGCTGGAGCACAGTGATGCTCCATTTTGAAGGAGAAGACATTTTTCATCAGCATGTTGCTGTGCATCACTTAGAAACATGGCCTAGCAGTTGCAGAACCGAGGTTGTGCTGGTCAGGACAACCCCAGCTACGTGACAAGAGGAGAGTTTCGTCCTTAATGTTGTATAATATAGATATACACCCTACAAATGATGACCATCATCAAGGAAAGCTGTCCATACAGTCCATCAAAAACTGCAAAGATAATGATAGGCTGGGCAGATAATCGTGGGAGAGTTAATTGTAAGGTTCGATATGGCATCTTGTCAGCAGAGATAAGTTGTCACGTTTTCCACTTGAGCTGAAACTAAATGATTGTAAAATAAGTTATGAGTGTCCTTGGGCCTGTCTGCCAGAATGATGGCTAAGAATACATTCCTGGCCCATCAGTCTCAAGCAGCCCGCTTGATATTTATGCGAACTGAATGTTATTTTATTCCCCCTCTAGTCATGCTTGTCAGCTTCCCGAGTGAAAAGTGAAACTGCTTCTTTGACTCATACTTCAAGTATTGAAGCTCGGAGAGGCTGCAGATTGTTATTATTATTACTAGTATTATATATTTTTTCGGGGGTGCGTTGAACATTGATGCCCGATTGGGAAGAACTAATGGCTGACATTGAACGTGCGGGATGGCTTCAAAACAGCCCATCCCAAGCCAGTGAAACGCATCTTACGAGTTCCTGTGCTTCTGTCAAAGCTGGTTTAGATATGGAGTAATGAGGCGCTTGCTTTTTTAATTTGGCGTGCCTTTTTCCTTGCCTTTCCCTTCCCCCTCCCTCCCCCTTTTTTATATATTTATATATATACATGTATATATATACACTTAATAGTCCCGGTAGTGGTCGTCTGTTCTCAGGCGTGGTAATTGATACAAAATAAAATGCATTATTTGTATTCAGTCAGGAGTATGAAATTGCATTCAGCGGGCTGAAGCCTGAACTCATTTACAGTTTTCCGAAGCTGGGCTTTCAGGAGCCCTCTTTTCAATTTGAAGAATACCTTGTCAGGCAAGAGAAGTAGTGGGAAATGGGAAAGCACAGCGTGTAAGCCTAGTGCCTTTTGATTGCTCATATTTTAAACGGGACGAATGTTAAATAACTTCCATCTTCAAAGGGTGGTCTCCGAAACCAGGAATACAGGACATTAATACACCAGCGATATCAGCTCGGCACCTGTTTACGAGCAACACGCATTTCTTCTCTGGTTGAGGGGGAGGGAAAGCTTCAGGCTCTTCACTTCAGAGCCGTTTGACCCAAGGACAGCAGGTTATTACCTGGAAAGGGCTGCGGATCACGACGATTACCATAGGAGGTTAATTCTTCAGCTCTCCGACGCAAGCATTTGGACTGCACGCGTATAGGTGTCCTCGTTTTTCAGAGCTCACAAGCAGGTTTTGTTGGTGAAATTTATAGCCTGCAAATTAGACTAAGCTGCCATGAGTGGATCTACCTTAACATTTTTTAAGATCCTGCTGAAAAATATATTCAACTGTTTTGTGTCGGGGTGTGGTTTCTTCACCATTTTATGGGTTTGAGGCGTCACAGTTGACGCTGGAGTCTCACATCATGATGAACACAGCCTTTGTACACCCACCTCAGGGACTGAAGCACTTCAGTGCATGTCTTGCCATCACAAATATTTGAAACAAGCTTTGTGAAAGCCATGGAAGAGGGTGGTAGAGCTGTTTTGTTCTGGATTTTTTTTTTTTTTTTTGTCTTCTTTTTTCCTTCTCTTGACTAAAATGGGATCATTCTTCTTAAAGTGAAAGCTGAAAACGAGGCCTGTCTGGATGCCACTTGCCATATATTTTTCTAAGGGGAAAAAGTGAAGTGTTTTTAGAATTTGTGGTAGATGGGAGATGGCCTTCTTGGCTGGTGTGTTCTCTGGGATTTCACCATGATGGATATACATTTTCCTGGATATCACAAATGAAAATAAGCAAGACACAGCCAGGCCCCTTCCTTGCAGTGCCTGTCTCTGTGGCTGGCCTGTCTCACACCATAGTTTTCATTTCATCACTGCAAAGAAAGCATTTCATGGGGCTTTTTCTTCTTTTTAAGTACCCATGGTAGGTAACCTTCCTAAATCTAAAGCTGGAGATAGAAATGTAAGACTAGAAATAACCATCAGCATCTTTGGCCATGCCTCACTCTTGCTGGCATGCTCTTTGGCATCTTCCCTCCTTTCAGCATCGAGGAGCCAAAGGTATCTGCGTCCCTTTTTCCGAGAGCACACTGAGCACTGGCAAATGGCCCTCCTCAGGATGTGCCTTCCTTTTCACCCAGAGAGGTGCAAATCTTTGCAGGATACCCACTTTGAGCATGTCTGGGTCAAACACTTAAAATCTCCTATACAGATATACATTAAAGACATTCACATGATTCCTTTTTGTGGTTAAATACTTGATGATTGCTTTCAAAATAGTGGATATAGGGGAAAGAGCAAAAATCTTTAATAAAGCCCATGTTTGATTTAGTCTCCCTTGCCAGGCAATTAACTATATAATTTATCCCCCATTAATAACCTGCAGCACAACTGTGCTTAGCGGGTCATTAGTAAATAAACTGTATTAGGCGGGGGAGAAGCCCCAAATTAGTATTTCTTTGTCAAATACACAGTTGTACAATATTTTAACTACTCTTAAAATCCAAAGTTGCTTTCTCAATAGTCTCTGACTTTATATTTTCCTGACTTTACCTCGAGCGCAAGCCTGGTACCTATTTGCAATGTGGTATCTAACCAAGATGCTGGCAGCAGCTTTGCTTTATGTGGTAAGAAGCACTTTAAAGTGCAGGGTGTTAGGCTATTTTTTAAAATAAAATGTATATTTTTTTAAATGCATGTAGCACTAATTGTACCTTAAAGATTGGTTGCAATTACACTAACATGGTATTACCAACCTTGGCGGATATACTGGACTAAGGTTTCTTCAGTATTTGCTATGTGAAAGGACCTAGATGGAAAGTGAGAGTTCAAGTATGTCTTCGTTTCCTCAACTTGTGTTAAATGTTGTGGTTACATGTTTCTTGACTGAAAAAGAGCAGAAGTACTGAAAGAGAAGGTGTTCATTATTGCCAGTCATTACATGGACTAGGGGAGGGACTCTTAGGTCTCTGCTTATAAGAGGGGGAATCGTTAGCCTTTAATTTTGAATTGACTGTGTGATCTAATTGGTGGTGGAGGGGAGAAAATGACTGTCATTGGTCTTAAAATTGTTGTATGTTATGCTACCATGGCTAATACAGTGGGAAACCAAGCACACTGAACATGGGATTGTTTGTTTTGATTTTCATTGAGAGCAGATAGTAAGTGACCCTTTGTCAAACAGTATTAATTGTACCAGGCATCCATGAGGCAGGCATCCAAAACACACCTTGTTTTCTCAGCTTTATTGCTGTTACCACCTTTTCTTTGTGTGTTGTCTTTAATATTAATGAAAGCAGATAGCATTCAGAGGACCTTGAGATATCTCTGTTCCATTATGCTTTTAAATGTCCTAGTGTTGCACAAGTTAATTTAAGGATCAGTAAGATTCTTGAGGGAAAGAGCAATTGGAAATAATAAAGTGATTTCCCATTGGTTATTGTCAGTCCCAGCTGGCCTGCTTCTGAAATTGATGCAGTCCTGTTGATTTAATAGGACTTGAATCAGAACTTCACCCAAGCTGCTTTTACACCTTTCTGGAAAGGTAATGGATATTGTTAAGAGACTGTTATGCCTTCATAAGTCAATGAGCTCAAGAAGTTAACAGGTAATGGACAGTGTGGATTCTGTCCATTATTAATTTTACTTATGCATATTTTTATTTTTCCTTCCTTTTGTTTCTTTTACCTTCTCACCAAAATGCAGATACTGGGTTAGGAGATTCTGTGTGTTCAAGCCCAAGTATATCCAGTACGACAAGTCCCAAACTTGATCCACCTCCTTCACCTCATGCCAACAGAAAGAAACACCGCAGGAAGAAAAGCACAAGCAATTTCAAAGCTGATGGTATCTCAGGCACAGCTGAAGGTAAGTTTGCTCTGTGGTGGAAGTCCACGTTTTGAAAATACAATTCCTAAAAGCTTTTTCAAGTACAGCTCAGCTGCAGCATTGTCTTTGCAGGCAGAAGGTAAAGAAAATCGTACTGGAGTAGAGCAATTAAAGGTTGGACTTTTAATGATGAAGCTGAATAATCTGAAGCATCACAATGGTGAATTCATGTGCCTAAAATATGTTTGGAACTGATTTTTTTTGATTAGTAAAAAAAATGTTCCCAAGTTAATAGGGAGCATCATTAGCTATATAAGTAAGGAACAGTCACACTTGTGAAATCAAAAAAGAAAGAAAAAGTCAGGTTCACCCCATAGCCTATACATCGTGTTAGAACTTGTGCATTTTTTCAGTATTATTAAATCTCAGGTTATCACTTCTCCTTAGACACATCTTGAGCTCTAGAATCACGAATGCTTCTGATGCCTGTTATTGTTTGAATATTCAGGTTCTCATGGAAGGATTATGTTATTTGAGGATAAAAAATAAAAGGGGAGAGTTTAAATGTTTGGGTTCTTTTTTAAGAACCAGAAAGGAAAAGCCAAAAAAGAACTTCTTTTTCCTTTAGTTTAGCTTACTATTTCCAACATGAACACTGCTATAGCTGTTCAATGCCCTTCTGAACGGGTAACAATGTATACAGTAGCCAGATATGATATAAAACATGCTTGTATCTTTAGAAAAGAAGAAAAGAAACATGCTAGGATTCAACCAAAAGAGCTCCAGAAAAAAGATGAACAAGGATAGTTGGAAAGCTCAGAAACTAGGGAGTCAACATACAAGGAGAGATGAAAAACGGAGACAATGGAATAACATTGTTGGAAAAGGGGAGTGTTAAGTAAGAAAAAGATGCAATTGTAAGCATTGGAGAGTAAAAAAACAGCTACTTCAGTATCAAAGACCATTGGGACAAGTTCTGAAAAAAGCATGACAATTGCAGACAGCTGAAGAGGCATTAAAAATAGATGTAATAATAGTATACAACTGAGAAGGGGCATGTTAACTACTACTTAGTCATCCTTATTTTCCATGTATTTAATTTCTCAATTGCACTTCTATCACATATGGAATTTATTTGCCAGCTATCTATACAAATCCTTTTTTAAAAGCCATCAGCTTTTTATTTCATAATAGCTCCTGTTGCGTTCTCTTTCCAGTCATTTAACTGCCTCTACTGTTAGTTTCCCCCTAGTTTATGGCCTGAAGCCATGTTTTAGTTTAACCTTTCGTTTTTAATTTGTCATCTTTTTTTTGTTGTAACAATCCCTTTTACACCACTTATTTTCATACCTCAATGGCAAGTTACAGAAGGGATTTTTTTAGAGCACTCAGCATTGGTCCAAGACTATTTTGTCAAAGTCAGTGTGAATCAAGACCAGCTGGATATCAGGAGCCTTTGAAAATCTCCAAGAAATTAATATGTGTATGTTTTCTTTCGCCTGGGGAGATTATTTTCACAAGACACTGGAACTGAAGCCTGTGTGGTCCTGGTCTGCAGGCACAGACTTCTGACCCGCAGTGAGCAATGGGAGATCTGCATCTCACCCCCAAAATCTCTGTTCTGGTTGGAGTGGGGAGTACGTCCTCCTTCATCCTTCTCTCTTTTCCCTTGCTCTTCTCCTTGTCCTCCAGCATTGTAACACATAAACCTGAAAATCTTTTGTGATAACTCAAGAGAATTGTCCTCTCTCATATAAATGGGATTAAATGCTTCAAGAAGAGCAAGAACTGGCTGGCAAGCAGCAACTAAGTAATACATAGGGAGTCTTAAAAGTAGTGGTGAGGGCCAACACTTGCTTCTACAACCTTTGTATCTCTACATTAGCTCATCAGCTTTCTTTGACCTGCCTTCTGAGATGTTCGCTCATTTCTGGCTTGGGGCTCACAGCTGTGTCTGGAGTGGGCCACAGTGTCTGTTAAATGCTTTATTCTTATAATACCTCTTTTAATGTATATCCCAATGAAACCCAGCAACTGGCCACATTAACAAAATCACAGCTTTCTGGTGTTCTTGCCACCTGAGAGGAACTCTAGGCATCCTTCAGCAGTTAACTAGTCTTACTGGCCCTTGAATCTTTAGCAAGGTTGGAAGGAGATTCCCAACAGTTAAGACAGCTTCAACTGTCAGTGATAGCTGAAGGAGAAAGCAATGAAGCATGCTCAAGCTCCCTGTCCTTCTCAAAGAAGGACATCTCAGAAAAAGTAATAATGATTGTATATTCCCATGATTGATGTTCTTTCTACCAAGACTCTTGGACATTGCTTTTTTCCAGATCCTGGAATGTGGGCACTTGCAACCTTTGTCTTCTGGTGTCTGTGCTTATGCAAGCCAGAAGTTACATTTATTACATCAAGCTTAGAGCATTCATTTCTTTGAGCTTGCTGTGATGTTAACTTCAGTCCTGGGACAACCTGTGTCACAAACCAGTCTGCTACTAGTGGGGGGTTGTGTCTGAGATGCTTCAGGCTGTTAAGGGCTTTTCTCCAAGCTGCCAAATGTAGGATTTTCACACCTGTCTTGCAATTCAAAGCAGTTTGCAGTTCAATAATTCAGCCTTTCCTCATTAAAAATCTTTCCTTGTTCTCCAGCTCTTGGCTGCAAATCTGTCCAATAACCTAAAAGATATCTCTCTTTTTTGGTTTTTCTTCCTCCACACTTGCCTTAAGCAAGATTTAAACCCTCAGAAGATTACTGCAGTTCTGAAGACTACAAATCCAAATTAAACTGGGTGAGGAAGGTGTTCAGATAGATACATGCTTTGCCTTGACAAGTTTGACCAAGTGTTTGAGATATGGTAGGTGACTCTCTGAAAACGGGGTACAGAAGACTATGATGATAATTGTGGGAGAACCGTATCTTCCTTCCTCTGGAAGTTGTGAGCTCATTGTGAAAAGGGGAAGGAGGATCCTCCTCCTGCAGTAGCTATTCTCAGAGTTACAATGGATCAGAGTTAAATGATTTGGGTAATCGTGGATTTTATGTTTCCTTCCTTTGGATCTGGGCACGTTTCAAATGTCTGGCTTTCAAACAGAAATTCTGGGTTCCTTCATTTTTGTCTGTAGCAAAGCTTAGGTGTTCAGTGAGGTTTAAATCTGGTCTTCAGCAAACTATAGCATTTTTACTGCACTTTTGCAGTCTTTTTTTTCTCCTCCTTGAACGTGCCTGCTTTGATCGTTGACCTCTGCCCAAGTATTCAGATACCACGATGATGGACACTAGTGAGCCCAGGGTGATTCACTAATTCCAAGGACTGATGCTCATCTCTTTTATGCCCTTCCATGAAGGTCATGCTGATTCTTCTTTCTCCACACTATCTGCACATGCACAGCCCTCTCTTTCTGGGATTGATTCTTTCATCTTACTCAGTTTATCTTTCTCTGGGTTTTCTGAGACAATGGCTTCAGCAACAAAAACACTAAAGCAACTAAACAGCAGTTGGATGAAAATTATAATTCAAGTCCAGTTTTGGAAAACCTGATTCTTGTGAATTTTTTCCAGTGCAATGCAACCCAGAGAGAAGTCTTTTAGTTCTCTGTAGAGAACTTGTCACTGAAAAAACTTCTCCGTGTTTTTGAGGGTAACAGCAGGAATGCTTACATTAGGCAAGGTGCCAGCAACCAGCAGTGTTTTTCCCACCATGCTATCTAAACTTGCTCAGAGCAGGATTATACAGTGCTGTGTTTCAAAGAGGAATAGCTGCTCAGAGCCTGGTCCATTTTTGTACCCTTGTGCTGCTGCAGTTAGTGGAACCAGCTCGTGATAATAGGAAGGCTTTTCAGCTTGAAAACAAGTAGGGAAATTAAAAAGCTTTCTTGGAAATACTCTTCACAGACCTTCCCCTGTATTTGCCTTTCTTACTCTTGTTAGATATTTTTAAAACTTCCAATTTAATTTCAGATTGAACCTGCCTGCCCTCAGTCCTTCTCTGAGATGTTAGGAGCTGTAGAAAGTCCGAGATATTACCACCTTTCAGCATGAAATCTGGATCGTCAGTGCTCTGCAGGTGTTTCATTGACTAAGAGCTCTGACTCTGCTGTGTGGCCGATCTTGACTGTGTCCAGGTAGATGGGTGAATTTGTGAGGCAGCTGCAGGCAAGACACTGCTAATTTCTTTTCTGTCTGGGCAGTGTAGGCAAAAGAAGCATAGCTCTGTGTTCCCATTCATGCAGATGTAGCCTGAGAAACAGGAGATGATGATAGTAAATGTGACAAGCAACTCAGTAGACTTTGCAAACTCTGTATTTTCTCTGTAAACCCATTTCCCACATTCTTCTTCATCACTGGTTTCTAAAGAACTTTTGAAGGACAAGGAAGGACCTTTTATGTTTCTTTCCAGAACTATTCTCTTAAAGATATTTGTTCTCTGTCCCTTGTAAAGTAATTGCTTTCCCCTGTACTTTTCTGATCTGTGCAGTCTAGCCCCCAGCTCTAGGTGTATACTTCCTGGCTTGTAGCTGAGGATGAAGCCCAGTTTACTGACAAGTGTTATTTTCTTTGGGTTTTTTTTTTTCTGCAGGGAATGGGTAAAGATATTTCAAAAGCTTGTGGTCTTCAGCTGCATGTTTTGTAACACCGGAGTCACTCTTCTATTTCGAATCTCAGGGAGAATTGGGGATGAGCTGTAGTTTAATTTGAAATGAAAATATGTTCATTTTTTATGGATGGAGAACCAGGATTTAGTCAGACTTCTTATCTGTACTTTTGGCAATCAGCAAAAATTTCACTGTTTTGTTCTTGCTTCTCAGCTGCATGGGGCTTTGGGTCCAGGAGAGTGGGACAAGGTGCAAAAAGCCAAGAGAGATGCCAGTTTATTCCCAGGGCATCATGGCCCCTTTCATCCATTCCAAAACCAAAGTGACAGTGAACTGGGGAAAAGCTGTTCTTAGCATTGGTCTCTGTAATCTGTGTAATGCATGAATGTTTGATCTTTTGTCTAAATTGGAAGCAATACAGCTGGATGTACAGTTTACCATACATAAAAATAACCTCTGTGCATTTTACCTGCTGCTTCTCACCCTTAGGATGTCTTAGGCTAATCCCTCACATGTGCCCATGATTTACCTGCTGGCTTTATATGCTGAAATGGTTTAAACATGCTTGCCTCTATCTGTGGCTCTCTGCATAGTCTTCTCCAGACCATTTTAACACAAGTTTTCCTTAGGTGTGCATAATTATAGCAAGTGTGCTATGGCCAGGCTGAACTGAAAAAAAAAAATGAGATTTAACTAATCATCTATATTAAAAAATTAGTTTATTGGGAATTTTTTAGTGGAAACATCTGAGGCCTGTTTAGTGAAACAGATGCAAACAATGAGCTGTATTTTTTGTGAGAAAGTAGTTTCTTCGTTTGACAGGTGGACTTAACATTTTTAATGATAATACTTATAAATAAGACATTGAATTAAGCACCATGAAGGAATGTATTTGTACTTGGTGCTCTTCTTTTTTCTTTCCTTTTTTTTTTTCCTTCTTTTTTTCATTCTTTGGTGGGGCTTTTTATGGTCTGGAAGAAACCTTCTGACATTGTCAGAGGACAGCATGTTCAGAAACATTTTCAGCACAAAAAGTCACAGCATCGTCCCTCCCTTTTCTCTGCAAGGAAGATGTGAAATCTATTATTTTGACCTGCAGCTGCACAAGGGCAAAACTACTCACCTATTAAAGAGTTTGTAACCTTTGGAATCAAATCTATTAGATGTCAAGGTCCCTGTATGGAATGTGTGGCTTGAAGTAATGCACACGACTAAGCTGCCACCAAAACTTCTAGTAAAAGCCCTTTCCAGTCTGTTACAAGATAATTAAGTATACTAGTGTGGTTGTACAGGCAAACAGATGTTGCCCATGGAGGAACATCACAGAAGTTATTCCTGATAATCTTGTCATCCTAATTATTTTCACAGAATCAGAGAATGGTTTAGGTTGGAAGGGACCTTTAAATGTCATCTAGTTCAACCCCCCTGCAGTGAGTAGGGACATTTGCAACTAGATCAGGCTGCTCAGAGCCCTGTCCAAACTGACCTTGAATGTGCCCAGGGATGGAACTTCTACCATCTCTCTGGGCAACCTGTGCCAGTGTTTCCCCACCCTCGTGGTAAAAAATGTCTTCCTTACCTAGCCTAAATCTCCTCTTTCGGTTTAAAGCCATCGGCCCTTGTCCTGTCACCACAAGCCCTTGTAAAAGTCCCTCTCCATATTTCTTACAGGTCCCCGTTAAGTACTGAAACGCTGCAATAAGGTCTCTGGAGCCTTCTTTTCCCCAGGTTGAACAACCCCGACTCTCTCAGCCTTTCTTTGTGAGAGGTGTTCCAGCCCTCTGATCATTTTTGTGGCTTCCTCTAGACTCACTCAGTCTATGTCTTTATTGTGCTGAGGACACAGAGCTGAACACAATACTGCAGGATGGGTATCAAGTTTTACTGAGTCCCTACATAGCAGGAACAGATGTGGAGGCCTTCTTGGAAAATTTTTTTATTTCACTAAGGCAGCAAGTTTTTGATACTGTGAGCTGAGTGGACATGTGAAAATGAAAGGAAAAAAGCATTAGTGCTGGCAGTATGGAAGAGTCTTCATCCTGTGTCTTTGGTTGTGTGTGGACATAGCAGAGGATCTTAAGCTCTTGGTCCTTCTAGCCCCATGCTGGCTGCAAAGTCCAACCCAGCTCCTTCCTGTGGTCACGGCCTGCGCCAGGATGCTGCTGCTTTCACAATGTGTGTTGAGGCTGAGCACGCTCACTTGTGCAAGGGGCTCTACACGTGTTGTGAAGCAATAACATAAAGTCGGAGCATAAGTCAGTTCATTATAACCGGGGGTGGGGGAGGGGGGCAGAGCAGGGGACAGCATATAAATATTTTAGGAATAACTGATTTATCCACAGACTTTACATTACAGCTTTACGACACATGGGCAACCCGCTGACCCAAGCTAGCACGCTCAGCAGCCGCTTGTCTTGTGGCGGTATCAGCATCTCAGTGCTAAAAAGAATATGAAATATCTTAATCAGTGTTTTCCCCTCTTAAAAAAAAAAAAAAGTTATATAATATAAATTTTTTTAACGAAATGCAGACTAATGTCATGTAGAAAAGGAGTGTGTTTCCATCCTTTGTGGAGCATTTTTATGCATCTTGTGGTGGACAGTTTGCTTAGAGCAGGTTTTGTTTCTCTTTCTGGTCTCAGATGGGCTTGAAGTTTTAGAAAGTATATGTTTCATAGTTTTAAATAATGTTCTGCACTATTTAAAGGGAGAATGGTACAAAAGTGACATTTTGACTACAGTATGATACAGGGTACAATATTGAATGGAACTGGAAATGTTTGCAATGTGAGTAGATAGCCAGGAAGTTCGGGGGTCCTTTGTAATAGTTTAGAGTTACTGATGAATTACCTTCACATGCAATTTGTTACTCAGAGTGTCCTTTCTGTAGTCCTCCTATGCATGAAACCATTCAGAAATTTAAGCAAACAACATTTTGCTGTTTCATACTATGCACAAAAACCCCAAGTTCTGCTCTGCTAATTGTCACTCAATTTGGAGTTTAATAAGCTTGCTTTGCCTGATACTGTAGGACTGTAGTCTCATAAGTTTGATAATTCTTCTTTTCTGAACTATCTCTGAAGAGTTGTAGGCATTGCCTTATCTAACTATTCTTTGATTCTCTGCTCTGACTGCTTTGTAGGTTAACTTTTTTTTTTGTAAGCAAACAATAACCACAACACAACTTGCTCTCTCCCTCCCCCGAAAAAAAAACCCTACCACCAATCAACCAGAAAAGAAACCCAAATCAATCAAACAAACAAGAAAAAAAAAAAAGGTAGGTCTTAATTGGCATTAGAAATGTATTTTCTTCTAAGAACTGGAAAAAAAAATCAACAGTATGTGACTATGTTTGTTGTCTGTAATGCCAAATACTTATTTTGATTTAAGTGTACTGCAAATGTCAGCCATTCAGTGTTAAAACACTCTTTGGGTGTAATTCCACTGATTATCAGTAACTTCATTCCCTGCTTCCTAAGAGATAGAGCCCTGGCCGATTGCTGTACACCTGAGAAATAGGAGGGCAGAAATTAATAAAATCTAGAGTGAATCTTCAGAGGCTTACTTTCAACCAAGGCATAAAGGTCACTTGTTGGGAAACCTTGAGCCGCAGTTGTCACAGCCTCTCTGACATGAAAGGTTTGCTGCTGAAAGACATTTATGTTGATGCTGAGCAGTGAAAGACAAGGGAGGTGAAGCTCATCTATTGTTTTAACCTACTTCATTGCAGGCTAAACAAGTTGAAAGATTCCTTCTTCTCTTTAAAACCACTGTTAGCTCAGAGTCGGAAGAGCTGCAGGTTCCGCCTACCTGGTTGAAAGGAAAGGAAAAGTGTCGCAGTGGTGGTCAGCAGGAAAGGGGATTCTGGAAGGGATGAGTCCCAGGAAAAATTGGTGGTGTTTGCATGCACCAGCACATTCAGATAGCCAAACAAAGATAAGACTTCTTCTTTTCCCCCTACATTTCTCTGAAAATCAGCCCCACTCTTAGTATGTAAAGTGTTCTGTGCTGTCACTGTAGAAGGGTATGCTGTGTGTCCTCAGTACAAGTGCTGTGCTGTGAGTTGGCCTGGATTTTTTTGGAAAAGAAAGATGTAAGTAGTTTGATAACTGAATTTTTCATTCAGGTGACATGTTAGTATTTTACTGGCTTCAGGTAATTAGTGTCTTTTAAACTACACTGTCAGCCTGAGACCATGATTATGAGAAGGTGTTGGATGTCCACAAGCTGATGTTTACAAGGTAGTGAGAGGTTCTTGTGAATTTTTAATCTTGCTAGAGAATTTGTTTCTGTTTTGTTACTTAAAGAAGAGTGTCTACTTCAAAAAATCCTGGCCAGCTTTTCCAGGGCATAAGATTTGTAATTTCATTATGATTCTATATATCTGAATTTAAATACTTTAAAAATAAAAGTAGATTATCGTTTATTGCATAAGATGTAGTCAATGTAAAGGGGAAAAAAACAAGGTCATTGTGTTAAGTATAACTTTGTTCTCATGTTCACCACATGACTGAGATCTTGAGTCAAGGTGTCATAATTTACATGAGCAGGGTATTTTGATGTAGGAGGATGAGTTAGTTTTTGAAGGATGCCTTGTCCTCAGCTGTCATTGTATTTGTTAGCTCACTGGAACTGAGCTAAAAAGGTACATTGAGAGGAAGTTACATTTAAAAAATGGAAGTCCTAAGTAATTCCCTTCAGGAGACCATAAAAAGTTAAAACAGAAGTACTGAATTAGACTAATGTGAAGAAAAAAAAAGATCCATTAAGGTCTCTTAAAGATTACAACCTCTCCTAGGAAGTTCTCCAAACATGGACTGTTCTGGAAAGCACAGCAGGGTACATGTTTCTCTGTCTGTTGCTGTTCTGCTTTGGGCATCTCCCAATAGTTGCTGATGAAAGCACAGCAGGCTAGGTGGACTCCATGCCCTGTTGTGGCTGTCAGTATGCTCTGCTTCTCTGCAGCATGCCTTGTTAAATTGATGTTTTCCATAGAAGGTACATGGCAGCATTGGGGGGAGGGTTGAGGAGATGCCAAGTGATTACAGGCATGGCTTTTTATTTGTAATGTGCAACGAGACATTTATGACAATGGCTTGATTGTGGAGGTTTGCCATGTATAGCTCAAACCTGGAAATCAAGGGGCAATGTGTCAATAGGGCTGATCTACAATAGGGGTATAAAACATGTTCTTGGTGTTATGCTAAAAAGATCTCATCATCAAGAGGAACACATAGAACAGAATAGAGGAATAAGAACCTTGTTATTTTTTTCATTGTAGAACCCAACATTTTAGTCAATTATGGAAGTGCCCTGAAGAATACTTGTGGTTTTCAATGTGTTCTTAAGGCTGAGAACTGATCTGAGAATAGCATCAGAAAATAACTCCTCATGTAATCAGCCTCCTTGCTCCAGGTCTGAAGAACTTCAGTGGGCAGTCAAACCACATCTGTCTTTAAATCTAAGTGAAACAAGTTAATGATCTTTTCCAAATGCACGCCTTTGCCAGTCATCTCCCTTCTGTACTCCAAAGAAAGGTATTCCAGGCATATCATTTAGCAAGAGAGATGTAGAAAATCTCACGTGATGAAATACGTGAATTTAGTTGTACCTAATGTTATCTACTTATGGGGAAGGCAGAGTTAAGATGACATTTCCAGCTGACTCCAGTTCAAGAGTCTGCATACGCAGGTTTTACCCAGCAGCACGAATCTGATGCTGGCTTTTGTACCATGTAGGCATTGCAGGTTTGGAGGATTTGCTACTTTTACCACACAGAAAACGTCTGTCTGTTTTTCCAGCTGCATCCAAATGCTTTCTCTGATCCGTTGGATGTTTTCTGTGGCTCTCTTAGACTTCAGGATTTAATAACATACATCAAGAATATTTTTGCCTTGTTTTAGTTTTTTGTCAAAATATCTGTGAGTCCTTTCAAAGAGCAGATCCAAACCAAAACTGAGGAAGCAATGTTGTACGTGAGGAATTTCACTAAATAAGTTGTTAGAAAGCCACATCTTTTCCCCGCAATTTTTTGTGTAAGGGAAGTGAGCTAAGTGCAAAAGTTTGAGCAATTTAAAGGTTTTTTCCCTTCAAGAGACAGTGATTTTTCTTCCAACTTCCCTTTGTGATTTTGGTCCTTCCAAGGTTAACTATTATTCCTGAGACTGATGTTTTCAAGCATTTTTTGCCTCCCCTTCCCCCCCCCCAATCCCCCTCCCCATTTCTGGGTGTTAATCTTTTCATAGGATAATTTTCAAAGATAGCTTGGGGTGAGCTGAACATGTTTCAGTGTTTCCTGGACTATGATGTGCAATGCCAGCAACTTGTGCACTAGCAAGTTCTGTGCACCTCTGGTTCTTGCTTACAGTGATAGAGCCCATGAGAGTCTGAGGTGTGAAGGTAGACATTCTCATCCTGAGGGGCAACCTCTGAATATGTATTTGAAAGAGTGACCAACAAATATGAGAGGCTGGGGTTCTTGATAGTGAAATGCCAGCTGAAGAGCACCATAGTACAGGATTTATTATTCCATAGATGTTGGGCGCTGTAGATGTTGGGTGGGTGTTTTTAACTAGGCTGACTTTTCCTTCCACTTAAGCAGTAGTCTCTGGTCTGATCATAGCAGCCTTCTTCATTTGAAAAATGCATCCCTGGAGTGGTTCCAGTTTTGATGCTCTGTGGTATTGATGTCAGGCATTAAGAAGACAGCCCCGTAACAGTAATGTAGACCTCTTTTTACTTCCAACTCCTGACCAGTCAGTCATTTCAACCCTCTGTTGTTTTGTCAAGTTTTAATCACATAGTTGCTTTAAAATAGCTGTCAAATTCACAGTGAGCAGATGCTTGGTATCTTTCCATCTGAAGTCTCTACTGCAGATCCACACTCTGTGTGTGAGACTTCAGTGCTGAGTTTGCTGCATGTTTGTTTTACACCCTGTGATTTAATCTCGTGTTTTCAATCCCTCCACCTTTCTCTTCATGAATAGGTTGCTTATGATAGATGTTATGCATTCTATGTAGTGTGCAACTCCAGTGAAAGGAGTAGGTGAAAAGAAAACTTGAGCAGGGCCTCGTCATTGACATTTCCACCACTTCACGCCCTCAAAAAAAAAAAAAAAAAAAAAAAAAAAATTAATAAAGGTTTCTTTTGTGAGTGTGAGATGGAAAAAATTGGCCATTTGTCTGTGAGGTAATAGGCTTTGGTATAATATGAAAATCTATCAAATGATTAAATTCAATGACATTAAATCACAATTCATGAAAGGAGAATACTGCACGGTTTAATTCTATTTAATTTTTGAGGGGGAAAAAAGAAAGGGGGGGGGGGCAAAAAAAAAAAATGTTTGAGTTTCTCTTAAGCTGATTTCTCTGTGCTCTTTCTTAAAAGTGCCTTTCTAGTTGCCACACAGTGATGTGATCATTATCTGTCACCTCATCGCCTTGCTGCCTCAACACGCAGTAAAATAAATAAAAAAAAAAAAAAAAAAAAAAAAAAAAGGGAGAGGGAAGAGTGAAAAAAAAAAAAAAAGACCAGAGGAGCTTGTGAAGTATGACTTCCTATCCCAAGACTCATTGCCTGCGATTCGTACCGCTTGACAGTAATGATCTTATTACAGTACTCTGGACCTTGAAGAGATTTCATGAGGAGAGCAAAAGGACATGCCTCCATGTAATCAAGTGGCGCTGAATATTCCACGCGTTTTTGATCACACACTGATTGGGCACAGTTTTAGCCCATCTTCTAGTCAATTATGCATGGCCCCTCGTGCTCCTGTGATAGTCAGAAACATTGATAGCTGTTGTCTGGGGGGGCTGGCAGCCAGCCAGGGGTTTGAAGTGCAGTCATTCCGGGAGAAGTGCTTTTTAGTTGGAATTGATTACCTTTCTTTAGGTTTTTGCTTAATGGCAAAACTGTATTGGAGAGGGCTTCAGGTGAAAAATGGACGGATTAGCCATTTAGAGTAGCTGAACTCCTAGTCAATTTTTAGCTTTCCCGTTTCCATCTAATTTATATTTAATGATGTAACGTTTGATAATATTTAAGATATTTCATTTTCGGTTGCTGCTGAGCACACATGTTGAGCACATGTTAAATCACAATGTATCAATGTTCAGGTTTTGGAAATTAATCCAGTTTAACCTTCAGGCTGTGAGGAAGTGGCTTTTCTGGCACCTCTTCCAGCAAGTGTTTGGTTTATCTGCAAGCGGTACAAAGATGACGTTACCAAGCAGAGCGAGGGCTATTTTCATCCCCTAATGAGGATAAATCTGCCTGCTTTAAAAGAAGCAGAGGGTCGGAAGCTGGGTCCTTAGTTTAGATTTTCTTGTCTCAGCGGCTGATTAGGCTGCTGTTAATTTCTTGCCTATAAAAATGTCACATCTTTCTTAATTCAGATTCCTCCTAAAATGAAACAAAAAATAAAGGCATGTGTATCAAACTCAGAGTACTCTATAAGAAAATATTTAATCATAAATGCTGCTTCTTACTCCAGGGCCACCAGTCTCGTGTCTCACATTTGAATGTCCTACAATATCTAATTTTTCAATGTGTGCATAGTTTGGAGAGATGGGAGTAGCATTTTGCAGTAGGCCACATGTCAGATGAACAGCTTCTGTTTTCCCTGCTTGGAATATGCTGCAACTGGCAGTGGAAAGATGCAAAGTATTCTGGTAGCCCCCAAATTTTGATGTCCACTTGTAAGTATAATTCTGCTCTAGCTGCCTGCTGCTGGCTGAAATAATAAAGCAGTCCTGCAAAACGACACTGCAGGCTTTCAGCATTTTCTGAAGGCATTTCTGCCACTAAATGTCTCCCTCATGGGACTGCTTCCTTCTGAGGTCCAACAAAATTTACAGGGTTGCTTGAACAGGCAAAATGTGAACTGAAGTTCAGTTGCTCCTTGAACTTGCAAGTGAAACATTCCATATGGACCCTGCCCCTCTTCTACTGCTTCCCTTTTAATTGGATTGTGGTTTTCTTTTTTTCCTGAAACTAATCTTATGCTGGCAATATCTACTCCTTAAAAAGCAGCTTTAAATACTTTTTATGTCTTTGATTCCTTAAGATCAATCCTCATGTCCCAGGTAGGGGCCAAACCAGAATTAACAAAAAGAAGAAAAACAGTAGTCTTGGTGGGGCTTTTTTGGTCTTTGAAACAGAGCTGTTGGGATTTCTTCTAATGATTGCAAGTTCTGCTACTGCCTGAAATTCTGTATTTTTGTGTTTTATTTTGTAATAATGTTTTACTGCTTCTATACAGCCCATGAGAGCTATGTGAATATTTTTTTCCCCTCTTTTCCCCCACCTTCTTCTTTGGAAGACAGACTTCTCTAAATCTGTGTATTTACTGACCTGTGAGCCTGCTGCCTGTGCCAGCAACCAGAATTGCTCTGTGCTCTTCAGCCTTCCTCCACCTGGACAGAGAATGATTTTGTCAGGCTGAGGGCCCCTTGGTACTTCTTGCTCAGTGAGGTTTTGAACCAAGCCTTTAGTGTTGAGGTGGTAATAAACCAAAAGGACCATGGTCAGCTCATAGTTTGCCATATTTGTCTCCATCAAGGAAGTAAAGGCCTTGTAAGGTAAGCTTTGAAGGGGAGAAATTCTGTATCTTTGACACTGTTGACTTTCTTGGGAGTGGTGAACTCAAGTGTTTGAACCTACTGTCAACACTACCTATGGAAGTTTGCAAGCATCTCATAATGCATTTTATAGCATGATGTATGCAGTGACATCAGCTGGGGAGGCTCTGATGTATCGTGGCAAATTTCCCATTTGAATGGAATGCTCAAATGTGGGAAATAGCTGTGTGGTTTTCAGTGGGGGAAAAAAATGTTTGATAGATTATGAGTCTCTCCTGGTGAACTCCACTTTGCAGGGTTCATCTGAGAAGAGGTTGGTTGGTGCTTGCCAGCTTCACTGCCAGACACACATCTTCTTCACTGGGGTTTTCAAATTGATATGTCATTGACTTGACTTTGACTTCCTTTGCACCTCCTTCCCCAGTGCTTTGAATCTTTTTAATCTGGGGAGGAATTGCTGCAGTTTGTGGTGATGGATTACAAAGATAGGCTGGAATATGTCTGACTGCTTCATTTGACAAGGAATTGGCAGCTCCCTAGAAGACTGTTTCAACTTCCTTTTATTTCTCCTTTCCCAAGTTCCTCCTTTTGGGACTTCAGTGGCTGTGTCCATGGTGTGCAATTGTCATGCAAGCTAGTATTTCAAGGGAAAAAAAGGACATTTTAGTTTTTAAATCATCATTAGAAAATTGTTCGTGGTGGTGACCGGTTTGTGATTATCATAAATGCCAGTGCTTTTCAGCCCTAAGGTAGTACTTTGTAGTGGTAAACAAAACACCCAAGCAATCCAGCCCATTTCCAGACAACTTGAATGCTGTAACCAAAGTATTTGTACATAAAAGTACAGTCCATGATTTACTTAATCTTAAAATTGGAAGCAGTCCTATTACATGGGCCTTAATACCACCATTGTCACACACATAATTTCTTTTGGTTGGGTAGTTGCCAGTCAGTGGGCTGTGAATGGTCAGTTATGAATAACTTCTCTTTAGAAAGCAATTCAAATTTTATGGTGAGACACGATGTTTATCACGCGAGTGTTGCAGCAGTGTGAGCTGGATATGATGGAGGAAATCATACAATATTTAACCAGTGACTAATCCACATCTTTCTGCTCTTTACTATTTATTTTTAATTTTTTTAAAGTATTTCTGCAGTCTCTGGAGATGTCTCACAGCCAACAGTGTTAACTGAGTGATAAATCTTTACGGTTTTTTTTTCTCTTGGTACTCTTTACTGGGATCTTGTTTGGATAAAGGATACACTGAATTTAAAATTACTCTGAGTCAAATGTGTTTTCCATTTCCAGTGACTCATTACTCTGGGCTCACAGATGGGCTGGAAAATTTTGCACACTAGTTCCCATATTCCAATTTCAGCTGTAAGTTACTGCCTTCAGTATAGCAGGGGGAAATATTCTGCATGTGGAGCTGACTTTGCAGCATGTTATGTGATGTATCCAGACATGTGAGGGGTATGACCTATGGATTAGAGTTCAGGGTTTGCCCATAGTGAAATGCCATCCTGACAGACCTCAACTTTCTCCTCCATGCAGTCATTAACTACCTTTAGTCAGTCCACCCTTAGTGCAGCCTTGATACACGTCCACCATTTGTATCAGAACAGTGCCTGAAGAAGTTTTTTCCTTCATTTAATATTCATTTTCCTCTAAATGAAGAACATATAAAGGAGGGTTACAAGAAAGATAGAGAAAGACACTTTACCAAGGCTTGTAGTGATAGGATATGGGACAATGATTTTAAACTGAGAATAGAATAGCATGGAACGGAATAGCATGGAACAGAATAGCGTAGACCAGAGTAGAGTTAACCAGGTTGGAAGAGACCTTTGAGATCATTGAGTCCAACCTGTCATCCAACACTATCTTATCAACTAAACCATGGCACAAAGCACCCCATCCAGGCTCTTCCTAGTGATGGTGACCCCACCACCTCCCTGGGCAGCCCATTCCAATGGCCAATCATTCTTTCTGTGAAGAACTTCTTCCTAACATCCAGCCTAAACCTTCCCTGGTGCAGCTTGAGACTGTGTCCTCTTGTTCTGGTGCTGGTTGCCTGGGAGAAGAGACCAAACCCCCTGGCTACAACCTCCTTCAGGTAGTTGTAGACAGCAATAAGGTCTCCCCTGAGCCTTCTCTTCTTCAGGCTAAGCAACCCCAGCTCCCTCAGCATCTCCTCATAGGGCTTGTGCTCCAAACCCCTCACCAGCTTTGTTGCCCTTCTCTGGACACCTTCCAGCAACTCAACATCCTTCCTAAACTGAGAGGCCCAGAACTGGACACAGTACTCAAGGTGTGGCCTAACTAGTGCTGAGTACAGGGGCAGAATGACCTCCCTGCTCCTGCTGGCCACACTGTAGGAGTAGGTTTAGATCACATATACAAGGAGGAAATTCTTTACTGGGAGAGTGGTGAGCCACTGGAACAGGTTGCCCAGAGTGGTTGTAGATGCTCCTCCCTGAAAGCATTCAAAACCAGGTCACATGGGGTCAAACCTGCAGCCTGGTCTAGTATAAGGTGTCCTTGCCCATGGCAAGTGTTTTGGAACTGGATGATCTTTGAAAGTCCCTTCCAACCCAAACCATTCTGTGATTCCAAGTTGCCACATACAGCAGGACAATTCATGAAACTGTTCAATTCCATCACTTCTGTTTCCACTGCTGTTTTTTTCTTTTACCTCATCTATAGCCTTTCAAATTTCCTTGCAGGAAGGGGCTGCTGGAGAGTTCCCTTGACTCAGCCCAAAGATACATTTTCTCCTATTTGATGTTTATCTGTGTGTATACAATTCATTACATACTGACTTATAAAACAGGCATCTGTAGAACAATGTGTCATATAATAAAGGTAATTATGGGCAGTGAAGATAGTATTTTGTAGGGAATACACTTTTTTAGAAACAATGCTGTGAGAGTTCAGGTCTGTTTAAATGTAAAACTTAATGTAGTCAGAACCTCAAGTGAAAGGTACCAGTGAAGTACTGTAACATGTACATGTTTGTTCTAAAACTAAGCACTCATCAATGGTAGTTGGTCCACAATCAAGATCTGAAAAATATCAGTAAGGATTCCTGAAGAAATGTTCTCAGAAAATTCTCACTTGCCAGGCAACATACTGTAGTTTTATAGACTAAGAGGCCTCAGTGTTTAATTAAATTAGAACAAACCTCATTGTAATAAATCATAGATGGATATGTGGTTAACATATTTAATTATATGTTAATAATAGCCAGATTACTTAAAGAATCTGGTGTGGGGATCTATAGTGATTGTAAGAGGAATGTGAAAATCAAATAATTTTTAGTGATTTGTTATCTATATTCTTTATCTCTCTGTCTCTCTGTATACAGTTAGATGCCAGTATGTCTGGGCAAAACTCCTGTTAATGATTAGATCACCTTTGCTTATAGATAACTTTTTGATCCCTGATGTGAAGTGAGAAGGAAAACTTAACAGTCTGTTAGTGTCCCAAGGAGAAATGGGAGAGATGATTGAGAATATTCAGGCTTAGACTTAAGCTGTGATCTTAGACACTATTTTATTTTAACTATGGTCTAGCAGAGAAGGTGCCTATTTGTAAAGGTGATCATCCCTGGAAGTTTTTAAGGACAGGCTGGATGGGGCTCTGAGCAACCTGATCTAGTGTGAGGTGTCCCTGCCCGGGGCGGGAGGGGGTTGGAAATGGATGATCTTTGAGGTCCCTTCCAACCCTTACAATTCTGTGATTCTGTGATGTTTACCTGCAAAGTTGTCTTGTTTACTTAATCATGGGGAGGTGGTGGAGTCACCATCCCTGGAAGTGTTCAAGAGGGGATTGGATGTGGCACTTGGTGCCATGGCTTAGTAGTCGTGAGGTGTTGGGTGTCACGTTGGACTTGATCTTTGAGGTCTCTTCCAACCTTATTGATTCTATGATCTTAACTTTATAACTGTTATGGGAGATAGATGTTTTGGGTTTGTTTGGGTTTTGTTTTTTTTTTTTACTGTGAAGATGACTAAGGTTTAGGTAACAATTACTTCATAATTACTACCTTCCACTCTTTTCTGGAGGCATGATTGTGAGCTATGGCTGAAGCGCCTAAAAGCAGGTCTACATCAGGACCTGCTTCTCCAAGATAACATATGTCAAAGGTTTTAAGTGCAGTACTCTGGTTTATTGCAAACTAAAGAGTACAAGTTGTGTTTGGAGCTATTGGGATATGAAAAAATAGCTATAGAGGAGATTGGAAGTAGTATTTCAGGGTTTTTTTTTCTTAACCATATTAATAATTATCTGCTGTCTTTGGTAATAAAAATATCAATATAGTCCATTGGAGGGTTTATTTTATGAATGTTATTGAAAAGCTATTCCCAGATGAAGAGCTTATGACACTTAAGTACTTGTAAATCTATTAAAAATGAACTCTTTAATAATAAATAATCTATTAATAATGAACTCTACTGCTTCTCTGCTTGCAAAATATCCCAACAGTTTCTTCACCAGCTAGTTGTCAGCACAGTCCTGATTTGCAGGGGCTTTAGACTCCGTGATCTCTGGAGGCCCCTTCTAAACCCTAGCATTCTCTGTTTCTGTGACTCAGCCAATAAAAGCAGAAGCAGGTCGACTCCAATAGAAACGATTTCATGTGGATTATTTCTGTAATGAGGAATGATAGCAAAGGAGTGCAGAAAATGCTACCTAACAGCAACTTTGCTTCTTGAAAGGTGATTTGCAAAGGTTTTCAGGTGTTGCCTATATAGTTCCACAAGTGAAAAAGAGTTTGTGTCTTTTACATGCAATCATGCTGCAAGGGAACTCTACTTAATGGTTAAATCCAAGTACTTCACCATCTAAAATTCCTTATGTTAATACAGAGGAAAAAGTTTCTTCTTTTTTTTTTTCCTTTTTTGGTAGAAATATTTCTTTTTGGCTTTTTACTTCCTCCACAGCCTTTGACTGGAGATGTTCTTGTTACATATCATCAGGTCCCATAATTTGTCATAATGCTACTCAATGGCTCGTCCAAAAAATGTAAAGGGACGCTGTCAAGGTTGTTAGGCCCAAAGTTTAACCTGCAGTACTTTTGAAAAAAGAAGAAAAGATTGACATAAACTGTCCCCCAGAGCCCAAACTGAGCTGGAATAAAATCCAAAAATGATTTTCTGAGCAACTCAGGAGCCAGCACGTTGGGTCTCTTTGAGGCTCTGCTTGTGAAAATTGTTCTGTGCTTTGTTCCTGCTTGTAGGAGGATGTTGAATATACAAGAAACTTAACTCTGTAGCAGGTTAAGAGGAGAGGTTTCTTGTTCGTTCCAGTTACCCTTCTGGAGCAAAGTAGGTCGCGGAGACCCTGCGAGCTACAGAGGGGTTTTGTCATTTCAAGGGCAACACAATATTCAGCATCTAGGAATTGTCACCCCCAGCTCTTAGTCCCTATCAGGTACTCATTCTTCACAACATTGTAGTTCTGTCCTAACACATCAGCCAACACAGTATGCAGAAGACTGAGATTTTGATTGACAAATCCAAAATGAATGGTTTTTTTTTAATCCCTTCTTTTTTTCCCCTCTTAAAAGAGGAGATGGAGAATTTAACTGCAAGTAAAAGGTACTGCCAAATGCTGTGCAGCCTCCATATCAGGAATAGAAGTCAGAAGTCCAGCCACTCTTGCAAGAGGGTGGGAGACATGGACTAGGTTGAAATGAGAATTGTGGAAATGCTGGGAGATATACTAGGAAAATTTTGCCTTTAATTCCATGTTTATATGACGACTGTATGTTTCTAGAGACACATTTCATTCTTTTGCCTTCACTCTTTCGAGACCGCTTTCCAGACAGATCTACACTAGATCAAGCAATACGGTGAGGTTCTCCTATGTAATCATTATACTAAGCTGAGAGCTTGAATCTGTTCCTCATGATTTTTCAGTATGTCAAGTGTGTTCCCATTTCAAGCAGGAATTGCTAACTGTGTTGGTTTCAACATTCTTAAGGATTTTGTATCTTTTTGGTGGCATTACTGCCTACCTGGGCAAAGCATGTTTTATCACCCTGGAGAGAACCTGGTAGATCACTTTCTGGTTGATAGCTCTGACTTTCCCATCAGTGGTCTTTGTACCTTGCTTTTGCTTAGGTTTTCATGCTTAGTTTCTTTACCAAACCCATTTCATCTTGCCCACCAAGCAAGCAGTTCTTAACTTGTGCACACATGCAGATATGCCCAGTAAAAGACAGAATCTGCTAACCCATCAGCCTTTATTATATTTGATTGTGCAGTGTTTTGACAGTAATCTTGTGCTATTACTTGTCATGGTTTTTCTGTGCCATCAATTACTGCAACTACCTGCACATTAACTCCACATGGAAGGGTGAGAGCCTCTGCTTTATTTTAGAGCTGATCGATGGGTTAGAAGAATGCAGCTGTTAGAAAAATGCAGAGTAAATAATTAAATGTCGTTAGTCCCACTCCATGTGTGCAATAGGTCATGTGCACAAAGTTGAGATTGTACAAGACAAGCCTAATTCCTCTGCCTTGAACAAACACAGGGCAGTTCATAAATATATATACATATATATATATTTATGTATACAAACTCAAAGCTTTTAACAAGCTTACTTTCTATAACTATGAACAATGGTGAGACAATTTGTTTGAGGGGAGAGGTTAAACATGTGGTTGTAGCCAGGAGGGGGTTGCTCTCTTCTCCCAGGCACCCAGCACCAGAACAAGAGGACACAGTCTCCAGCTGTGCCAGGGGAAGATTAGGCTCGAGGTGAGGAGAAAGTTCTTCACTGAGAGAGTCATTAGCCATTGGAATGTGCTGCCCAGGGAGGTGGTGGAGTCACCATCCCTGGAGGTGTTCAAGAGGGGATTGGACATGGCACTTGGTGACATGGTCTAGTAGTCATGAGGTCTTGGGTGACTGGTTGGACTTGATGATCTTTGCGGTCTCTTCCAACCTTGGTGATTCTATGATTCTGTTTCTGTTTAGGAAAGATTAAGTGCAAAACACCAACAGTTCTCCACTTAAAAGGATACTTGTATTTTAAAAGCATTATGATTAAGAGTGGAAGTAGAGAAAACAATTTTAGGAGAATGTCAGTGGGAAGGATAGTGAAGGTGATGGTGGTAAATACAAATCAGTAGTCAGAAAATGTGAATTGTTGCTATAGGAAATTAAAGATATTAGAAAGAAATTATGGTCTGTAGAATGTGAAAGTTGAGGAAAGAGGAATTTCCTAAATTCATCAGCAACAAATGACTTCTAGCCATGATATGAATCTAATGCTTGACAAAAGGCCATAACAGTGGATCCTCATTTCTGAAAGGAAAAGCAAGACACTTTGTGTCATTGGAAAAAGAAAACATTCACCTTACCTTAAATTCTTACTTCTAAACAGTCATGCAACAGCTCAGCATCATTTGGGGGGGGAGCTGTTGTTTGTATCATCATCATCTGCACAACCAGATTAACTGTGGTCAGGATTACTACAAAGCTTGTTTAAGAACTTTCTAATCATCTGTCATATAATTTGGAAGGAATCTGTAATGGTGGGAAAATTGATATTGCTGTAAAAAGGTTGATACTACACTTGTAGATGAAAAGACAAAAGGGATCCTGAAGAATCCCTGTATTATTTAACCTCATACTGTTCCTGTGCATAATAATGGGAAGGCTGATCCATGCTATGATCAGAAAGTAATTACTTACTTTGCCAATGGAAGAGTTGTCTAAATCTCATACAGGAAATTAAGTGATAAAAAGCTGTGCCATTTTTAATGCTGCATTGTCAAAAACGTCTTTCACAAGCAACTATATTGAGGTTGCCCTGCCCCATACTGTGAACTTAAAAACAAATATTAAGTAAAAGCTGTCCAGGCACTAGAAAAATAGCCCAAGTAATATAAATTAACCAGATTGAAATGACTAAGCAGTAGATTGCAAGAGCCAGTTGTAAATGGGTATCCATCATCCAAGAACAGAGAAGAGTTGATTTGGGTTTTGTTTTCACCTGCATCTTGTTTGGTGTTACACCTGATTTATTTTTTTTCCTTTGCTTCTCTTGATGTTAGTCATCTTCATACTCCATCCTCATTTCTGCTGTTAGTGGCAGTACAGCCTTTAAGATTTTTACCTCTCAATTGGTCTTTTAGGCCTTCTGAAGAAAATTCTTCTTGCTACTTCTGCTTTGTCAGGTCCACTTCTCTTCTCTAAACAATCTCACCAGTGCTCATGCAAATGGAGCTTCTTGTGGCCAAGTCAGAGATTCATCTGCATGGGGCCTTAGGTTCTCCATCCAGACCACTGGGTGCACATCTCCTTGTGATGGTAGCCAACTACCTTAAACCCCTCATTCCATGTCATTCTGACCAAGACAAATGTCACATTTAGCTCAAGTGTCACTGAAGTACATAATCTGGGCTTCATCTTTTGATTTGGACCTGTTTTACCACCTCGTACCTCAGCTGCTGCACCATCTTTTTCCTGGCCTTGATGAATGTAGTATCCATTCAGCTGCGCCCAGTTGCTGCTACAATGATTACTTCCTCAGCCTGTCACTTTTCCAGTGTCACCCTTCACTTGGCATCCTTCCCAATGGCCTCCTCTGCTGTATCACATCAAAAATGAGCTGCCACTCTATGCTTTGAAGACCCGTCACAGTATCTGCTGTTAATTCTCTTTCACTGTACTGACATCTGCCTCATGTGAACCTTGACATCTGTTTAGTAAAATTTTCTTCTTTCATGGGTTGAGCACAGGTGATCAAAATCACAGAATCATAGAATGGTTTGGGTTTGAAGAGACCTTTAAAGGTCATCTAGTCAATCTAGTCCCCACAATGAGCAGGGACATCTGTCACTAGATCAGGTTGCTCAAAACTCTATCCAGCCTGAACTGGAATGTTTCCAGGGATGGGGCATGCACCACTTCTCTGGTTAACCTGTGCCAGTGTCTCATCATAATACATTTCTTCCTTATGTCTAGGCTAAATTATCTCTTTTTTAGTTTTGAGCCATTACCCCTCATCCTATCACTCCATGCCCTTGTACAGAGTTCCTCTCTGGCTTTCTTATAGGCCCCTTTTAGGTACTGAAAGGCTGAAATAAGGTCTCCCCAGAGCCTTCTCTTCTCCAGGCTGAAGAATTCTACTCTCAGCCTTTCTTCATAGCAGAGGTATTCCAGCCCCTTGATCATTTTTGGGGCTTCTTCTGGACCTGCTCCAACAAATCCATGTCTTTACTGTGCTGAGGACTCCAGAGATAAGCACAGCACTGCAGGTAGGGTCTCAGCAGAGGGGGGAAAAAAACATCTCTGTCGACCTGCTGAGTATGATGCTTGTGATGCAGTCCGGGATACAGTTGTTTTTTTGGGCTGCAAGCTCACATTGCAGGGTCATGTTTAGCTTAATACATTATACATTATAAATAGAAAAGTTATTACCATTGGCCTTCTGCAGCCTAAACCCACTTGCAACTTTGCAAAGGGCTGCACTACAGTAAGGCCTTTGTATGCAGATAGTGGAGAACCAAGCGAAAACTAGTCTGTGTAAGCTGTAATCTAAACGGGCGCTTCAAGTGCTGTGTAACCTTTAAATGTGATGGGACTGCTCGACCCTTTGGCATTCCTGTAAAACCTGGGGTTTTGTTGTGGTTTAGTTGGATTGTAATGTGCTGTTTATTTTTAAATTTAGCTTTTGTAGCAGCAAAATGGGACAAGCAAGTAAGTTACTGCCACTGCTGTGTGGGAACCTGCTTTTACATCTAATGGGGTCCTGCTGGGGTTTTAGTTCATCATTTGCAAGGTGTGGCTACAGTGATGGATACACTTGTCCAACTTGAATTTAAAAATCTGTGGCACATCACTTTGTTCAACTGGCAAAATTAGAATGCTTTTATTCTCCCACTGCATGGGTTGTCTTTTTTCTTTGGCCTGTTTTTCTTCATTAAATAGAAGTGAACATTATTAATAAGAAAAATTGTAGTTTGTGGGTGCAAAGTTGCAAAATAATACGAGAGGTGAATTTAAGAAGCCCAGCACTGTGAGCTTTTGAAAGAGTGCCTTGATAGAATAGATTTGACTTTTGCAGGAAGTAGGATGATACCAATTCAACCAATGAGATAAAACTGCTGTTGATGGACTGCTTATAAATATGAAGCTTCATTCATCTCAAGGAGAGGGGAGGGGGAATCCTGTCTCACACTGCCTCAAAAGCAGCCACATCCCTCTCCCATCTTGAGGGGAAAATGGGATCTGCAATACACAGCAGGCAATGTGACAGTATGCTACAACGTAACAGTCTTGACAGCTCTGTATGATGCTGCAGTTCAGATTTTGCCATCAAGAGAAATCTATAAACTATACTGAGCTTTCTGAAATCATTAATGCCTTAGTTGTATTGATGATTTCATTTCTGCACTAGAGGAGCGTGGCCAATCTACCTAGCTGCAAACTGCAGCTTCCTGGGTTTATGATACTCCTCCTCTTTCTTGCTATGCTTTCCCTGCCCCACCATGTGGGGGGGAAAAAAATCCATCGTGTAAATTGATTTGGGGATCAGCCTTGATAAAATACCAGCATTCAGCCCCTCACCACAGCATGGCTGTATTGTTAGCGGTTCTTGATTATTTGGATGCTCCAGCAGAAGCTGCCACATCAGAGTTGGAGGTGTGCAGAGATTAACTGGTGTCTGTCCAACCATTTGTCATACAAATAACAGTGCCAGTAGAGTGAAATACTATAAATCATTTTTTTCCAGGATTGAAACCTTTTATCAGTTGTGGCACTTTCATTATTCAATAAGCGATTAGTAACAGCCATTGTCATTTAGCCATTTAATAGTTAACAACTCAGAGCTTCGGCTGGTAAGGAAGCTTTGACACTAGCATCTGATGTAAAAACAAGGTTTAATATTTATCTTTGGAGGCAAAATGCAGTTGTTAGTGGTTTACTGAAAGATGAAAGGCAGCGCCACTTGGACGTGAGTCTCTTAATTTGTTGAGCCTCCTGGGTTTGCTTTATCACGGAGCTGTGTGGTGTTTGTGTATGCCCTGACAAAACACACAGTATTTAAAATATGCAGATACAGGATTGCATTCTCCTTTTGCCAGCCTCTTCATTCTAAAGCTAATCACAGCTTCTCTCTGGGGATTTTCTGCAACCACAGCTTTTGAGAAAGGTCGAATTCTAGGAATGATAACCTTTGTGTAAGAGCAGCCGCAGAAGTTAACCCTGATCTTGTTGGATATGTTCAGAACAGTATCCAGGCAGGTGTTGGGTTATAACACATCAAGAATGTCTTCAACTTGTGACTTTTACATTTTGCACTGGTTAGGTGTAAATGGACAACTTTCTGTAAACCTGAGGAGCCCTATCCAGTGCAACATGGGTAACAGGAGCTTCCTGCGTGTGAAGCCCTTTGAAATCCAGATGAGTCTGTGAAGAGATAGAATGTTGAATCTGCTATTTGAAAGAATTTTTTCTATTCCTGACAGAAGTTTAAAATGAAAAAGTCTTAGTAATTACTTTATCCCTAGGAAGAGACCTGGATTAAAAGTACCTGCCCAAAGAGATGGAGACCTTCAGACTTGTAGGTCACTGTAGTAACCATTGGTTGAGCAGTGAGTTTGGGAAGTTAAGTTGGCTGATCTGCAAACTACTTGTGAAATGTCTGTGCTTCATTGTCCCGTTGCCCTCTTTGAGCTAGCTTTTAATTTTGCAAGCTTTGGGAAGTCCTAAAATGCAAGTTAATGGATTTACTGCTAGCACACCTAAGTGCAGGTGTTGTGCATGTGCTACTTGACAGGAACTTCTAATTCATAGCTCAAACACTTTGTGCCTCAGATTGTCCTCTTTGTAATGTAGGACCCAACATCTGTGGGATTTCTGTTGAAGCCAAGGAAAGGAACTGAAAGTCGTCGTCTCTGTCAGTGCAGGCTGATGTAGAAGCTCAAGCAAAAAGGGAGATGGTGACCTTCCTGTTGTAGCACAAGCACTCACTTTATAGAGGAATACTCATTACAGATGGCTTAGTAGTTTGTAGGAAAAGACCTTGACACAATAAATCTCTCCAACTGAATTCCTCCAGTGAGAAATCTCTGTATTAACATGGGAAGTTGCACCACAAGCAGAGCAACATGCCAAACTATTAGAGACCTAATACTGGCAGATTTGCTCGTGCTTATTTGTACAAGTGATGTAAATTAACAAAGAATTAATGTTATATTAGCCCCAGTGGAAAGTAGTGCTGTGTCTGCTCACATATGGACATGATTCAGCACGAACAAACAAAAGACATTTATCCCTGCGTGCTTCTCAGATGTGCCTGTCACTGCCTACCATGCTGGAGGGCAAACTTCTAATGAGCCTGGATCATGGGTTGGGTTTTTGCAAAGGATGGAAACACTTCAAATGAGCCCATTTCAAAGATGCTTTACGGATAGCCTGTTCTAAAATGGTGTAGCAGAAGGTGGTGTTTTGTGTGGCATGAATCGGCTAGCATTGTTGTGCAAGGTTTGGATTATCTGGTAAAGTTATATTGCCTGTGATTTGGAGTTTAGCGATCTTGGGAGCTGACAGGAACAGCAAGGGCTTTTCCAGAAAAAGAAACTGCTTATGAAATCTTAGGCAACTGTTTATAATTGCATAGTCTGAGCTTTTACAGTAGTGTGCCTGGTGTGCTTTGAGTATGTGAGAAAAATGAGTGATGGTAGTAATGGAAATTCTGATTTATATTCAATTTTATAATTGCTTGGAATTTCAAAGTAAGTAAAAGGTGGAACTAACAAAGTGTCTCCAACCCCTAGTCTGGTTCTATGCTATCTTAAAAGACTTCAAAAGAAAATTTGCATGCCTCCTTTGATTACAATGAGGACAGTGGAAGTCTTGTACAAGGGACAAATTTATTAACTGCTGAACAGGATTATTCTAAGATAAGCAGTATACCCAGGTCTTTGGAACAATCTAACTCTTCATCATCTAGAGCCACAAAAAAAAAATCAAAGACATGAGAACTGTAAGAATTACCTAAATATTGGTGTTCCCTGATGCCTGTGTAGTAGGTTTGTTTCCTGCACTATTTCTTGACAGAGCTACTGTGAAGCACATTGATCGTGCAGAGAACACCTTCCCATCCCACTTCATACATAAATATCTTTTATCTTCAAACAAGTTACGGGGTTTCTTCCATGAGAAAACAAACACGCTTTTTGGCTTTCATTCAGCCCAATGGTACTTACTTTATTGTAGCATATTTTATTTTCAGTTTGCAGTATTTCCTCTCTGACATCTAATATACATTGGAAAAGAAATTTCATGAAAAAGCTATGGCCACATACCTGAGAAATTTCAGGATGCCTGCACTGAGTGTATCTTTTAAAAGTGAGCAGTGAGAGTATAACTCCTTTGAGCAGAAACACCTCTGTCTGTTGTTTTGTAACTGGTTTCTTGACAGTAATTGCTTGCACTGTCATCAAAATGTGGCTACTTTTTGTTCAGAGGGAGAAGGGTGCAGAACAATGCATCTTTGGTTAATGGATTTAAATGCTCCTTGTTTATCAGCCTATAACAGGCTAGATTGTCATCTCCCTACACATAGATGAAACTGACGGTCCGAAACAAGAATAAATCCGTCATGCCATAAATGTAGTGGTTCTCCATGGGCTAAGCAAGGAAGCATTATCTCTTTTCGTCAATACTGTGTCTAATTATCAGAGAGAAGGTAGGCTGGTGGTGAATACAATGTGTCCCCTGTATGTCCCATCCTCTAATCTTCTGCTCCTTTGTGTCCCAGATGCTTCCCCATGCCTCGTTTCCTCTTTGGCCGTTCCATACGATGCTTTTCCTGCTCTTCTTTGAAATATATTGGGTTGGGTTTAGTGGTGGTGGTGCATTTTACATTATGTAATGGTGACCTTGCCAATAAGGGTCTCAAAAGCCAAATGGTTTTGATGTCACATCAAACAGGGGTTTGTTGTCACAAATGTCATTCTGGCCAGGTGTGGTATCAACAACTCTGTCAGTGTCCCCATTTCATCCCGGAGTCATAGAATCGACTGCAAGGTGCAGTGTTAAGAAAGGTGGCTGGTTTGAAGATTGACATCCCTGGTGGTGGTGTCACTTGAGCTTCAGTGATGCTAATTACAAGCATGAGACTGATTGTGAAATCAAGATGTTGACTAGATAATTGGATAGGAATTCAGATATCTTTGAAATTCCAGAGGGCTCAGTATCTTGTATCAAATCTAATCAGGGGGTGGGGGAGGATTCAGGTAACTGTAGTACCACAAAACTAATAGCAGTAGTGTAGCACCTGATGCTGAGATATGATAGAAGCTGCTTTTATGCAAATGCTTTGTTACTAAACCAAAAATAAGCCAACATGCCCTGTGTGGCTCAGCTTCTGAATGGCTCTGGTAATTAATACATGATGCTACTAAGTTCTTTTTCTCATGTTTCAGTTGTGAAAGAGATATAAACAATGGAACAGAGCCAGAAGATCTGCTTATGTGCTGCTCCACCTATCTGGAGTAGATTAATATGGACAATAAATATTAAAATGTAATTAAGATAAAAATAAATTTTTCAGTGAGCACATTTTGGGTGGTTTTTACACGAGAATTATTAGAGTGGGGTCAACTGGGGTTTACAGAAGACTGTGATGTTGCATTAAAAGTGGAGAGAAATCAATGATGATTTTGACAGATCGTGTTTTGTCAGGGAATTATTTTGTTTTCCTCTGCAGGTTTGGGGTTTTGGGGGGGTTTGCTGGTGGGGTTTTGGGGGGGTTTGTTGGTGGGGTTTTGGGGGGTTTGTTGGTGGGGTTTTGGGGGTTTGTTGGTGGGGTGTTGAGGGGGCTGTTGGGTTTTTTTTTTGTACGAACATGTACAAAAACTGCAGAGGCAGGGTGACAAACTGATTCCCTAATTCCCTAATCACTCAGCTAGCCCTGTGAAGTCAGCCCAATTGGAGAAACTAACCTTAGAAATTGGTCAATCAAATGCTACAAGCAAAGTGCTTGTTTTCCAGTATTGAAGCTGGTGGTCTAGTGATCACAGCCAAGCAATTATGGCCCTGTTAGATAGCATGAGTAGTAGTCATTAAATAATTATACCTTTGATTAGCTGCTTTAACTGTTCGTTGCCTTTGAAATATGATAGTATAATTTAAAGCTTTTATTAAAAGACAATTTTTCTAGGTGGTTGAAAAGGATTTTTTTGTGTGTGTATAAAAGACCCATAATTTTCTGCTTCAGATAATGAAAAACTGAGAAAAATGTTTCCAATTAACATTTACTTTTGTCAATTTGAATCTTGCATGTTTATAGTGTATTGGAAATGCACTGAAATAGTTTAGCTGGGCCTTTACCTACTGCAGAACTTTAAATGGAGAAATCTTACAGGGGAAGAAAAAAATAAATGTTTCATTAAAGTAACTCTCTTTTTTTTTTTTTCCCTTGTCAGCAGTAGAAATATGAATGTGTTTTCATTTTATTATTTTTTTCCCCTTCGTTTGAAATATTCAAAGCTGAATCAAAGCCAAACGTAATTAACTATTAATGTGATTTGAAGAAGTATTTTTAGAGCGTTTTGTGGGTTTAAAATAGAGCACTGGGAAGGATTTCAGCTTCAGCGAGGAGTTTTTTCAGGCATACAATTTTACTTGTGTTTGGGCTGGGCAGCTTTTGCAACTCATCACTTCCAGTAATTTCCTTCAATGCGCAGCAGCTTCTTTTCCTGAGTGTTCTGGTGGTTTGACAGGATGTAGTAAGGGCTGCTGCTGTCCAGTGTTTAAGAAATAAGTGGGAGAAGTAAAATCTTTTGTATTTCAGCTCCATATTGTTTGGTCTGTTGGGATCCATGTCCTGTAGACACCAATGACAGAAATGCTTAGAAAGTTTAGAGTCACATCCAAGTGTTTAAAGATGTTTTGCTTTGGAAATCTGGTTTAATAGCACTGCTGTCTGCATTTGTCAGGAATTACAGAGGCACAGTGTACTTACTTATGAGATCCTTGCACTGTGTGGGGTTTTTCATTTTAAATTTAGTGTTGGTCAGATTTAAAAGCACAATGTATCCAAATTATTTTACTTTCTAAATGTGTATTAGATATGTCTGGTTTTCTGGATTTTTTTTTAACCATTTTTGAGGAATTTTTGCCATTGCTCCTTCCACATAGGGTAAAACAGACAGTGTCAAGCCCCTTCACAGAAGCAAGTTTAACTGGTGTACAAATCTCCTGGGTTGTATCTTAATGAAACAAATTCAAGCCTCTTACAGAAGAGCATCTGTCCTGTTCTCCTGACCAACAGGAAAAAAATGCCCAATCTGCCATTTTACAGTCCCTGATGAAATGACATGTGACACAGAGGGAGTTGGAAAAGAGCAAGAGAAAGGCTGAAAGGCAGAATCCTTTCCCCAGTAGCATGGCAACTAGGTAGTCCGGGAGTTTATCCTTGAATACCCCCGATCGTGCTCAGGTTTGCCTCTCATCAAATCCAATGTAGCCCTGTTTTTCTGGATAGATGCTACACAGGTATTATATGAAAAATGTTCCCCTGGCCTATGCTACAGGAACAGGTTTTTCCTCATAGATCTTCTCAGCCTTTAATTGTTGTACAATAAGAATAAATAAACAAACATCCTCAGGTGAATGGACAGTGTTATTTATTTTGTGCAGATGATGATGAGATGTTCTGAGAAGCGAATGGCACGCCAACTCCCATCCCCAGCCCCCTTCCTCCAGTGTAGGTGAAAAGATCCTATTATTTCTGATAATTGATGCTGAGGGCTGTGGCGTGCCTCATTTAATCAGCACTGTTCAGCACACTCCAGGGATGTAATTCATGCACACTTTAACATCCAACATGGCTGACAAGGCTTGGACACACAACCTAACGGCTACATCATTTTTTAATCAGCTATCTGAGCACTATTTATCTAATCAACAAAGAACTCTGTCACATGGAGACCAGAGGTGACATTAACACGTCTGTAGTTTCTCAGTACAGCAGTGAAGGAAGATTTTTAGGATGAGACTGTAGCTATTGAGACTCTCCCAAGAAATAAAAGCACATTTCTGCTTATCAAAGTATATAAAGGCCTGAATTTGAGCAAGTTGGAAGGTGGTTAGTCTGACATTTTGTTGGGTATAATATCTTAAGCATCCCTAGAGAACTTCACAGGATTCAAACAGATGTAACCTCAGTTCACACATGGGTAAGTGTGCTTTCTAAAAACAGCTATTGCTTTTAGAAATAACGGTATGTGATCATGGGGGCAGCAAACATATTTACTACAAACCCTGCTGAATCAAAACTAGACAGGAAAAGTAGATTCATTAACACAGTATAAGTAGCATCCTTATTACAGAAAACAGACACACGTTCTGTCTGCAAGGGGTTGGTCACAGATGTAAAGTTATTGCCTGAACAAATACCATGATATGTGGTAATTAGGAGTGATTAAGTTTAATTGATTCCTAGTTACCCTATATTTTAACAAAAGGGTGTACCAAAGCCTAGTTTTCATCTTTGTATACTGGAATACCTGTTCTTGCTGTAAGTTGTACACAGAACAAATAAGCAAGCTGATCTTGATTATCTTTAATTTTAGTACAGTGTGTATGTTACAGGACTATAGCTTGAGTCAAAAAGTGAAGTACTCAAAAGCAGTTACAGCTGGACGTTCTCCCAGAGCTTCAGCTGTAACAGCAAGCAGTTGCCACCATTTTATTGAGACAGACAACCAACATGTAATCATCTCCCACTAGATTTAAATATCTTCTATTTGGACTCGGTTTATAGTGCTCTCGTTCAATAGTGTTTGGATGTTGAAAGACTTGTACAGCCATTAAATAACTTGTTTAGCTTCCACTTCAGAGTGTATTCATGACAGTCCCTGCCTTCCAGCTGAAAAACTGCAGGTAAGGACTTTGAAAACTGAAATAATGGAGTGGAATTGTCTTTGTGAAGCACGAGACCAGTCAACACCTACAGAGTCATGGCAAGAACCTTCATGACTCCCAGGCTCTCTGTGCACTACAACCAGAGATCCTCCTTCCATTTGCCATTGCCAGTCTATAGCATTTCTTCACATCAAACCACAGGTGTCCAAAGTTGTGCTTAGTTTAAGTAGTTTGAGTTCTTTATAGGAAAGGCACAGTAATAAGCACTTCTGACCTGTACTTTAAACATAAACAAGCAGAAATAGGGTATTTGGAAGCGGGGGGGGGGGGGGGGGTGTTGGAGGAAAGGCATGACAGCCTTTAACTAAAGTCCAGAAGAGTTCAAAGGTTGTTTTCTGGAAAGAGGAGCTTATTGACTCAAGATCAAGCCAGGCTCCACTCCGGATACCAGGACACATCTATCCTGGCCAGGGCTTCTGTGAACTCTTGAGAAAAAATGCAGGTCATGGACAACACCTGGGAAATCTTTAGTCTTGGGTTGTGGTTTAGGGTATTTTTGCTTACAAGCAGTCATAGATGACGCCTGAGGGAACAATAATAAGTGTTTTGTCTTCTACTGTTTGGCTGATCTGGACTTCTTTTTAGTGTGTAGATGCTGGTTGGGATGAGGGGACTGCTTTCATTGCTGTAAGGTATTTTTCTGTGAGCAGCAAAGCCAGAGATCAGGGCAAATGTCAGAGTTAATAAAAACTTTGTCTTGAAATGGTGTTAAAATACATTAGTCATTCAGATGGTGGTAGCACAACATACAAGGCAGAATACTAGTTGCCACTTCAGTACAAGCTAAATTAAGTACCTGGTGTCTTCTGGGCAATAGTTAACTTCATTCCAGATATTTGGTGTTTGAGAGAGGTATCTGTCCAGGTTTTTCTAGTATCTTTAGAGATACTTCTTAGTGGCATTTTTGAAGAAAAATGGCTTCCAGAAAATACTTGGAATCAGTTTACTTTAAAGATATTTCAAAGTAGGGAGCTTTGTTTGTTGTTAAATGATGAAGTATTTCTTGTAGTGTTTTATTGGAAATCAGTTTGGACTTACTTGTTCAAGTTTATATATACTATATATAGCTACATATACCCAGAGTTGGCAAAAAGTCCTTTTATTGAACTAGCCTTTTAATCTGGCAAGTGAAGCCAGACAGGACAGGGTGAATACCCTGGGACAGAAGTCAAAGACAAACTAGGCCACTAATGACAAAGCGTTGTTGGAAGGTAACAAAACTGTGTATAGACAGTATGTAATTTTGAAGGCAGGCACGGTAGGATGGCTGAGCTGGGCCCTTGTGCTTGCATGCACATCAATCACCCTGTGGAGGCTGTGCTTGGTGGTGTCCAAACTGTGCTGCTGATAGTATTATTGAATCCTCACAGACAGAAGAGCACCACAAGGAAGCAGGCTGGAACCTAATCAGTGCAAAAGGACACACTCAGGTGTACCAGGACCTCTGCATCACTGCAAAAAAAAGTCTATTTGTTTACAGAGAAGAAAAAGGCATGACACTTAACACATTAAAATGGATTATTTCACCAACAGGTTAATAGGAAACCAGGCTGCAAGTTCCTTTCCTGCTCATAGAGCCATAGTCTTAACATGCCATTAAAGTGTGAAAAATGAAAAGGGCCTGGGAAAGGGTCTTTGTGTACTGGAGACCATCTTCCCTTTCTGAGGGGTGCCCAACCTCGATTTTGCCTATTTATATGTAAATGTTTTTCAGGACAAACAAGTTTTCTGCTGGGAAATTGTGCTAGGTCTAGGTGCTGAGACTCGTTAAACAGCTCTTAAAACAGGATATATTTTTTCACATTGAAGGGTGCATCCAATGAAGATATTTTTAGATTTGCTGAACTTCAGTTTTTAGGTAGATAGATAATTTTTAGCCTTCTAGGTAACATTATCTGTTTTAATTTCAGCAAGATGTGCTCTAAAGGGAATCATTCACACATCCAGTCCATCTTTTCAGTATATAGCATTAAGGCATACAGATGGCTGTATTAAAACAACACATAGCTTAACAGTCTAGGATCTTCAGGCATTTCTCTTCCCGCCTTAGCTCTTTAGCTGATAGTCAAGCTTTTTGTTAAATACTGAAATGACTTCACATCACTGTTCCTTTGCGGTGAAGGCAGCTGTTTGGTCTGAGTTTCATGGGGCATGAAAAATAATTTTCTGATAAGCAGAGAAAGAAATTAATTTGAAGTTAATGTATCACTGTACTCACTACATTGTGCAATGTTCACCTCATCCTAAAGGGTGAGGGGAGAGAATCATCTTACTCCAGATTTCCCATATTAATTTCTTCATAACAGGCTGTGAGCTGCATGGGGGTGGAAGGCAGTTCCAATTTCAAATGCATCTTAGAATTGAATTATAATTAGTGCTACTGATCATGTCCTTTTTAGAAGTCTTGCACCCAAAGTCAAAGCTCTCCACTACCTCTGAGCAGGAGGGCTGGGTCACCAACTAAGAAAGGTAGATCAAGAGGAGGTCCAGATGCTCTTCTGTTTGTCACTGACAGCCCACCAGTGCTGCGTCATTATTTCTCGAGCAGCTAAGCTTCGTGTGGTGGCTGGAAAGCCTATAGAGATACCACTTCTAGCAGGTACACGGTTCTCCTCATATGTGGGGGTGTCCATGAGTGAAGAGGGCACAGCTTTGTTACTTCAGTCTCTGTTAGGTGCCAGTAGTGTCTGGGTGTACTGGGATGTTTCATACAGTTCCTGTCTGATGAAACTCAGGCTAAACATATTGTTGATTGAACATAGTTCTCATGCTGTGAATTCACTCTTGAGGCAAAAAGTGTCAATTTTAAAGAACATGAAAATGAGCTTTGTCCTAATGAGCATGGGAATGGAGTGCTTTTGAGCAATATTTTCTGCTAATTGTAAAATGGCAGCTGTGAACTCAGAATCTCAAAGTTTGGAGCATTAGTAAAGTGAGGGTGTTGCCTCTTCTGTACAGAATACACTTCCTTGTTGTTGTTGTTGCTTTTTACTTTCCAAATAAACACTTTGATTTTGCAGTGGTGTGCCCAGGGGAGGAAGGGAGGACAACAAATATCAATTGCATCAATGTCTACTTGACACTTTTGAAAGTAATTCAGTCATGTCTCTAAGCTCAGTGCTACTGATAATAGGCTCTGTTGTTATGAGGATTTAAGGCTATTACATCATCACCTCAACTTTTAAGGGTGATGATGTAAAAAGGATGTTTTACAGATAAACCACAGGCACCAAGTGATCAATATAGGCTTTTAGAGGAAAAGCAGCTCATGTCTGGCTGTGTTTTGTTATTAATTAAATCACATTTTACAGCAGCTGTTTTGTCCAGTCCTGTATCCTCTATACAAATACTTCCTACATTTCTCTACTTCTACTGGTCTGGTTTTGTCTATTCCAATAGCAGATCCATTTAATCTTGTCAAATCGTGTCACGTTGTACAGACTTAAAAAATCATTCTCAATCGGAGGCTTTCCATATCGTCCACGGATGGCAGAGGCTGTGTAGTCCTGTGTGCATTTTCTCTGTGTAGCTCTTCACGTGTTAACAGGCTCGTGCTTGTATTTTACTTCACATGCTATTTTGATGTTTCTTTTCTCCCCTTTTTCATTTTTGTGGGTTTTTTTTTTCTCCCCTCCCTTTTCTTTATTTTTATTCTCTTTTTTTTCTCTCCCCCTTCTGCTCTCTGGACGCAGCCAAACGCAAAGCTTGGAAACTAAACCGTGTTGGTAGCCTGCGAAATATATACAGCAGCAGCAGCACCAACACCGAAGGTAACAAACCCACCCGTTTTAGATGACCACCTCCTCTCTTACCCCTCTTTTTAACCTGCTTTTCCAAAAATCATCCTCCTTGAGTCTCTCCCTTACCCAGCGTGGGCATGGAAATCAAATTTGCCCAAAGCATGTGTGCTTTATTTTGTGTTTGCAGAGTCATTCCAGTTGGTCTTTTCATCTTTTTGTTTGTGCGTTTTATTTTGCCATTCATGTTCCTTTCAGCTTACTTAAATTTTGACCTTTCCCTCTAGTCGTGGAGTGGTGATGTTTAAATTACTTCAGGAACCCATTTTCTTCTTTTATTTATTTTTTTATATATATATTTTCCCCTTCTACATGTGGGCACTCAATGTAATATATCCCAAGTTATTACAGATTTTAAAAGTGTTAGTATCAGGTGTAATGATCTGTAGCCAAATACAATAGTGTGCCGTGACATTTAAGTAACAGTCTTAATTTGTTTTGTGCAAGCCTTCTCCATAATGCTCTTTGCAGGTCTAATCCAGAGGCGAGACAGTGCCGGGTCATTTGCATGTGCTACTCTTGCTTGTAAATTCTCTATATTGTTGTATTTCTAAAGGTCACCTGGTGCCAAAGTTCACAAATTGACTTACATTGCTGTTTTTTTCCACTGAAGACAGCCGTCATGGCTTTTGTATAATAGCACATTGAATTTTATACTGTTCCCCCCCCACCCTTCCACCTTCATTTGAACAACACAATTATAAACTTACTTCCCTTTCTTTATTTATTTATTTTTGCTTTGTTATTATTACAAATGTCAAAGGTCAGAATTACTTGGAAGCCAGGCAAAGAGGAAAAAAAGAAGGCGACAAACCCTCTGCCACCATCTCCAACAGCATGTAAGAAGGATGTGTAAGAAATAGGGAATGCAAAATAGGTCACAACTCAGTAATCTCGATATAAGGGAGGGGGATTTTTTCCTTTTTTCTTCACTTAAGTGCAAACCAAATGGGTCAAGTAATCGCAAGCTCATGCCCTAACACTAATTGACTTATTTTGGAATGATTATAACTGTAATATTTTTCTTAATGTCACTGTTTTCTGGGCTGTTGATTTTAGTGATTGCCAAGCGGTGGCATTAAATCTCTTGTAAATTTTAAATTGCATGCTATTTCTGTAAACAAGTCCCTCTGTTCACATCCTGATCATTAACCTTTGGTGATTTATATCACCGTCCTTTTTCTTGCGCAATTACAGCTGTATTGCTGTTGGATGCCTCGCCGCCCTGCCCAGCAAAGTGTAGGGAGAAAGCGCAAGTGTCGTTTCACTGCAGCTTGTTAAGGAAGCTTTTCTGTAAATTGTAATTTTGCTTTATTTCGTCAGCAGACATGTAAAATTACTATTACCTGTCAAAAAGGGAGCGACAGTTGCAAAACTGTCTGGTTTGGGGTTGTTTGTTTTTTTGTTATCTTTTCAAGTCTGAAGTGTGAAAGACTACATGAGAGAAAATTATTGTCAGATATTAATGTTTGGAGGGTTGAGGGGGTTTCTCGCTTAACAGGAAAATAGCTAGATAGTTTTTAATGATTTGTAATTTTCCATGTATTTGCCAGGTTTTTCTTCTAATCAGGGGGCAAGCGTGCTTGTTGGTGCAGGTTTACTGCTTGAGAAGCTTGTGATTTTATATCTACTTGTTATTAAAATGCAACAGGGCAACAAGTAGAAAGAATTCCCTTGTGTTTTACAGATAAAGATTTTATTTTTTAGGGTGTGGGGTTTTTTGTAGGGCCTGTCTAGTTTGAGGACTCTTTTATCTTACTGATCAAACTAAGTATCAAAGGCACCTTAGATAAGCATGTGGGAACGTGTTCCTGTTGGCCGTAGTCCAAAGAGCTTTGAGGCATACCATCAAAACAAAATGCTGAAATTAGGCAAATGTATCCATTTCTTGGAAGCAGCATCCCTGCTAAAAACTCTGTTCTGGGTTCTCTGTGGCTTTGTATCTTTGAGCTGATACCTTAAGCCTTTTTGTGAAAGCTGGAATGGTGAGACATGCAAATGCCGAGTTAATGAGCATTGTAAGTATTAAAAACCACATGTTTAGATAATTATGCCTTCAAAAAAGAGAACGATGATAGGAAATGACAGTCCAGAATAACAAATCTGCTTTGGTCTTTAGCACACACTTGCTCAGTTGCGCTTAAACCTTTTCACAGACTAAAACCATTTCTGTAGTGTACACTCCCAGTTTTGAAAGGCTGATATAGAAAGCAGCTTCTCCAAGAATTGTAAATGCTGATCTTATAATTTTTATGCATTCTGTGTGCTTCCAGGTAGCAAAATCTTGGATTAAGATGGAGAAATTTGCAGCTCAGGTGCTGCAACTGTTTTGTAGGTGCTTGCAAAAGCAAGTCCATGGATGGTCCTCAGCATGGTGGTCTCTTGTGCTTTCACAGGGTCGCATTTGCTGTACATGTGCAAAGCTGAGTGTGCCTCCTCTCTCCGGGTTATTTGATAGGCGGAGTGCTGTGTTCCTGATGGTTCTATCCTAGTCAGAGGAGTAAGGAAAGGACGGATTTTCACAGATGTGTAAAATCACAGCTGACTTCTGAGGAGGGCAGAGAGAACTGGGCCGCTGTAAAGCTATGTCCTCTGCTGTTCCTTCATCAGTTTTGTGTGATTCCAAGAAATTTTACTTCCTTTAATTTTGAAGTTGATCTAAATCTCTTTGGTTTTCAGAGTTTAGATATTTTTTTCCTCTGGGGAACCACTGACAACTAAAAAAGTCCCACCTGCTCCTTATCACAGGTGGCCACTCTTTGAGCAATCCTTTGGTTCTCTGGGGTAAAAGTTTGAGGTATCAGAGTGTTATACTTAAAACAGACCCTGCTCTGGTTCTAAGGAAGGTGGAGTCACTTACACCTGCTATCATCACAGCATTATCAAAATACAGAATTATTTTACCTATACCAACAGATTTTGCAGCACAGGGGAAGGGAGTGTCTTTAAGAAATTGGATGGCTGCGCTCTGCATGTTGTTGTTTAAGATGCATAAAGATGCTGCATCCTTGTTGTCTCACTCTTCATGGTTTCATATGTGACTTGTTAAAACAGTGCTGCATTGGAGTTGCTGCTTGTTCATGAGCTCCCAGCCTGCCTTCTGTTGAAAAGTCAGTGGTGCTGTTGGTGTTACGGTGCTGTGCCTATGCAGAAAGCTCACTTTTGGAAACTACAGCAGGTGGAAGAGGAGGCACTTCAGAGCACCTGAGATAAGCTCTGCCCAGTAGACTGAGCTTCACAACGCCTCTCAGTTCAGCAAGGTCTTCAGCTTTGAAATGCATATAATTTAAAAAGTAAACTATGGGCTTGAGACACCAAATCTCAGTGTGGACTCACGTTTTGTGAGCCGAACTTAAAAATTACTTCATGGATGTCTTTGAACTGTGTCGGCATGGCACCCAAATAAAACAGCAAGTGCATATGGCACAAGGGACTTATTCCCTTGAGCTAGAAACCAACCTTTCAGCACCAGTTTGTCACTCATGGGTAGCACTAAAACAGTAGCAATGAAAAATTCTTTCAGTGGAATACAATACCAGGAGCTGTCGGCAACCGATAGCTGAGCTATATTGTCCTGATAGGGTTGATTTTCAAAACTAATTAGATTTAGACACTGGGTTTGGAAAGGGGAGAGAAGTATTAGCATAGTCATGCCCAGTGGGACATGGCACAAATATTTCCTTAATTGAGGCTGCTAATAAACATACTTATCTTCCAAGTTACAGGGATAATTTGCACCAAATGGCAAAAGGGAACAATAGTTAACATTATATAGTTCATAAATAACACGTGCCTTTGTTGTAAACACATTGTTTATTGTAAACATCTCATGTGGATGGCTAGGGCACCTCAGCAGTGTTTCATTCTCCTCCTTTTGATAAGATGAAGGGTTATTAAGAAGGAGTGCTTGAGCAGAAGTGATTTTTGAGAGAGGGAGGAGGGTATGATAAAGAGGGAGTTTAAATAGGTCTCAGTGTTACTTGAGGCAGGCTTGACTAGGTTTCAAGCTGTAACCTCAACTCTTGAAGAGGATTCACGGGTGTTTGAAATATGCCATGGAGAATCTTTTGGTTCTGCACTTGACTTCTTGCTGCTGGAAAGTGTTTCCTGTGTGAGCAGCATCATCCACCAGATGTGCACGGTGAGTTACTCTTAATTAGCAGCAGCACCAGGATCCTCTGATGATAGCTACGTTGGGCAAAGATGCAAATGCACAATCTGGCACCTAGTGAAAGATGCTAGTTGCCTTGGAAGCCAGAAGATCCCGTTTTATCTCTGATTCTGGCAAAATATTCATGTATGCCTGTGAGATAAACCATGAGCCTGGCAAGTCATTGTTTGATACTCATGGAAAAGTAGAAATATTTTTCCAGTGTAAAAAGAAACATTTGGAATGGATTTAATTTTAGATTGCAATGTCTGATGAAAAGGGGCCCTTGTCTTCTGCTGACTTCAGACTGCTTGTGGTTACCAACCACTGGTCTAAGGTTTTGGTAGCTATTTATCCTGTTCTTAATATTGAAAATAAAAGATGTGGGAATTGTGAACAAACTGATACATGCTTACAGGATACCAAGAGGCATAAGCACTTCTGGACTTGTGTCTTCCCTACATTTTAATAGACTTAATTGACTTCTCTGGAACAAGTTAAAGACTAATTGAATCCTGTAGTTATTTTGAGTGTAGTTTCCTAAATCAGATCTCTGTTGCATGCAATAAACACAGGCGTCAGTACAGGAATGCAGTGACACCATGTCCAAATGTTTGTTTTCGCTTATACAATCCTTTACTTCTAAGAAGTTGTACATCTTGTTTTCCATAAGTGAGTTGGGTGGGCTTGTAGCAGTGTCTGTCTTTTGGCAGAGCAAAATAAATGTCACCACAGGTTAAATGCAGTAACTTTACTAGGGAAAGGTACTGGTGAAACAGTATATGCAGCATTAACAGTGGTATTGTGTAGATGGTGTTGGATGATGGGTTGGACGTGATGATCTTGACGGTCTCTTCCAACCTGGTCTATTCTATTCTATTCTATTCTATTCTATTCTATTCTATTCTATTCTATTCTATTCTATTCTATTCTATTCTAGGAACTGATGTGGTGTGGTGGTTTTCCTAAAAGTCACTGGTTGCCTACCTGCTTCCCCTTTAAAAAAAAAAAAAAAAAAAAAGAATAAAAAGATAGAAAGAAACCACACCAGTGGCATCCTGGCCTGTATCAGGAACAGTGTGGCCAGCAGGAGCAGGGAGGTCATTCTGCCCCTGTACACTGCACTGGTTAGGCCGCACCTTGAGTACTGTGTCCTGTTCTGGGCCCCTCAGTTTAGGAAGGATGTTGACTTGCTGGAACGTGCCCTCTACTTATTGCCCTCTACAACTACCTGAAGGGAGGTTATAGCCACCCTTTCCCACTTTAAAAAAAAAAAAAAAAGAAAAGAAAAGAAGGCAAAGCAAACAACAATAGAATTGTAGACCTCTCCTGTTGATAATAACTTCTAAATGGAAATCAGTTGCGGCTGGCTTTTTGCACTTTAACCCTTTGTCTCCTGGCCTTCCAGGAAATAATTGATGACTGATTGGCCCATTAACCTTTTTTTTTTTTAAAGAAAAAAAAAAAATAAAAGGAAAAAAAAAAAGTTTGACAGCCTGGACTATGTAATGAGGAGGGATTCCTAGTGAAATCAGGTTGATGGCTGAGTTGCTTGCCCCTGAGAATGCAAAATTAGCCCCATGGGACCTCGTCTGCATAGAAACTGGACACAATTAGCGTAATATCTGGTGTTATTAATGTAGTTTGGAGTAATTGGGCAGGTTGATTTCGACAGGTTGATGGTGCTAAAATACTATTATAGTGGACCTTCCTGTGAGTAACTGTTAAACATGGAAAACTGTTTAATAAAATTTTGTGATTGGGCTCACAGGGATTTAAATAGCACAACTGATAATTTTACTGAAGAGTAAAACTGAACAGTTTCATCCTGCAGCCTGGATTTGCCTGTTTGGTGCTTACAGGATGTACCCATTTGCCACTCGTCTTTTGCAGACATTGCCCTGTGGGTGACATGGAGCAGGCTCTGAGGCTTTGTTTCACAACTGCCCTGGCCAAAAGAATATTTGGTGTATGTAAGCATGAAATGTATTACTGAACACACCTTCAACTGGCACAGTGGCTTTTCATCTGAGCTTTTCACAGAGTGAACCTGAAGGTTCAGTGGATCTCAGAGAGTGAAAACTTCAGTGTTCTTAATGTACCGTCAGCAATGACCAAGTTTTCAGCTAACTTACTGATGAACTTAAAATGTCCTTCCAGCCCAGATGTAAAACATGCTGCAGGCCTTGTAAGCCAAGGTGGGGCTGTGCCAGGACAAACTCACTGGCATATTGTGTGGGCTTTGTGATCCTGAGCCACAAGGACTTTACAGCTTTTGTTGTGGTGTCAGCTGATCACAGCAGAAAAGGTCAGGAGATGAAACACAGGAGCTTCTCCTTTGGGAAAAGGAGACTTGAGGGTATAAAAGAGTGACCACAGGAAATGTCTGGAGGTGTTTCCTGACTTTGCACTCCTCTCACCTGAATGTTTGTGTCCTCTGCCATCAGTGTCCCATAAGCAAGGGTGTAGCTTTGTTCAGTGTTTCTAGAAACAAAGCTTGCAGAGGTACCACTGCAAGCATGGCGTCTCAGCCTCACTTTTAATCAGTACACTGGCTGGATTGCAGAGTCTATTTGTCATGAGCCCTTGGGCAAACCAACATCATGTATATGATAAGGATTAGTGGCTAATAGTAGATGGAGGATTAAATGATGCTGCAGCTTGATGTATATACTTTAAGGTCTGGAACTGTAGTGCTGAAAAGTCTCCTAGTACTCTAATGCTGAGGTGAGCTGGGACAGGTCTCTTCTCCCAAGTAGCAAGTAATAGGACAAGAGCAAACAGCCTGAAGTTGCAGCAGGGGACATCTAGGTTGGACATGAGGAAAAATTCCTTCACAGGAAGGGTGGTAAAGCATTGGAATTGGCTGCCCAGGAAAGTGAAGTCACTGTCCCTGGAGCTATTTTAAAAAGTGAAGATGTGATGCTGAGGGACATGGTTTAGTGGTGACCTGGCACTACTGGGTTAATGCTTGGAGTAGTGCAAAGGAACTCTCTAAAGATACAGAATATATACTTGTGGAGTATTAGTTACATACTATGCATTTCTGTTGAGTTATAATGCTTTGAGAAGTCAACCCTGTCAGTCTGCTGGAGGAGTCTTCTCTCTTGTTGCCTTCTTCTGTCTTTACATCCCCTCATGGCCTCCTCCCTGCTTCAAAATGAGATGTGGGGAATTTTTAACTTGGGGTGGCAAAATAACTGTTTTCTCAAGTAGGCATGTCCTTCAGCTTGCACAAAACCTTTGGCTTATGTATGGCATATGGTCAGGGGAGACAGGGACAAAGAAAATGCAATGCAAGCTGGAGCAAAGCTGCAAGTGGAGAAGGGCTGTGGGAGAAAGGCTCAACTGAGGCACAGAAAATGGAGTGAGGCTGAAAAGGGCCTGTGTGATACGGTGTACTGTGGAAATCTCCTTAGTAAGACTTCAGAAGTACTATGTTTTATCACTTAAAAGCCATTTAAAGTTATCTGTTTCCTAAATGTAATTCTGCAGGGGCTCCTTCAGGTGGGATTCAGTTTTCCACATTCTCTTCCCTTAGCATCATTCCATGTTTTCATGAACATTTGCATAACGTGCCTGTACCTGCCTGCTGTCCATACACCATATCACTGCTGTGTAACTAGAAGACCATAGTTGTGTTTTCCTACAGGAGACAGCACACGGAACTGAACATCATGTCCTTTATTGTTGGATAGTTCTTCTTACATCTTCCTCATGAATTTTCAGAAGCTCTGTTTGACAAATGTGGCTTTTTCCATGATCTATTCGTAGCAGTTTGGATTATGTTGTCACCTGTTTGTTTTTAACAGTGTTGCTAAAGTAAAAACTACTACAGCCATACAGTTGCATAATTTCTCTTATCTTTCTATTCCCACTTACCCTCCACACTGTTTTGTTGGGATTTTTTTGGTAAAATTGCTGTTTCATGCAGCTCATGCACCTGGAAATAACCTTCACTTCCATGTTTATTCTCACCTAAAGGTGCAAAGTAACCTGTTATTTTTTGAGGCATCATTAAAGCAGTGTGGGCACTGGCCTCCCTAGCACAGAGTTTATCAAAGAAAATCAGTTGACCCACAGGTTGAGAGAATGACTGCCAGCAAACAGCAGTACTGTCTTTAAAGCTAGTGCTAGATTTGTCACTTATCTTTGCATGCTTATGGATGACAAGGTAATGCAGAAGTTTCATGGCTCTGAATGTATAATAAGTCATTAGCAGACAAGTGAATATAAATGTTCTTTATAAAGCCCATTATGGCTGATGTTCACCAGAACTTTGTGCTCTATTATTCTTTTCCTTTCATGCTTCATGCCTGCCCTTCCTAATTCCACTCAGTCTGCTTCAGCTTCCTTGATTTTTTTAATTTGACTTTGGTGTCCCATGTGTAGTTAAAGCGTGTGTCCATTTAGTTCAGTTCTGCTGATGTTTTCATATGCTGCAGTCCTCTGGCCTGAATACTTGTCCTTATATACTCTAGTAGCCCTGAGGATATTTCCTTGACCCTTTCTGCTAGCTTCTCAGCTCATTTTCTTATATCCTGTGTTGAACGTGAATGTTGAATAGGTCGAAGTGTGTTATAACCCAGCATATTTATGCTGTAGAAAAGAACATGTGCTCATCCACTTTTAATATATCTGTGCATGTAAAAATCTACTTGAAGGAAGAGTGTAAATCATCCAGTTTTTGGTATTGTCATCTCTTTACAGTCCATTCATCTAAGTTATTTTGTGACATTTTGATCTTTACAGTATGTAGCTCGTAACACCTCAGGTTTAAATCTAAATAATGCTTGTTAGCCACTTTGTGTTTGAGAGAGGTAGAGACCCCATACCGAACTCACAAATGCATGCAGGAGCTGAATACTTACCTTAAAAAGCACTTTATCTGCATGACATTTGGAGACGAGCAGTTGTGGATCCATGAGACACTTCCTGTTGCATTGGGCAGCTGCAGGGTAGTTAGACGTAACCAGCATCAAACCTCGTGTGCCCATTTATGGGTTTGCTCATTACCTTACAGAAATGCTTGTCAACCAAGATGGTTTAGCCCTAGCTATCATATCCTTCAATTTAATCTTTCCTTCCTATTGTGTATTTTTTTCAGAACAAGAAGAAAACTTTGAGTTTATCATTGTCTCTCTCACTGGCCAGACTTGGCACTTTGAAGCTACCACATATGAAGAAAGAGATGCATGGGTACAAGCCATAGAGAGTCAGATCTTGGCCAGCTTACAGTCATGTGAAAGCAGCAAGAACAAGGTAAGCAGCAAGAACAGATTCATACTGAAAGTACTGGGTGGATGATCATTAAGATGAAAGCAAAATCAAGAACTCCGGTGTTTTAAACCTGTACTCCTAGAGATCTGCTTGTGTTGCATACATGAGAGAACAGCATTGGAGCTGCAGGCATACCTCAGATATTTCAAGACAGCTGGTGCTGTAGCCTGTTCTGCAATTTCTTTTTTTACAGCAGGAGCTTCTGGATTATCTTTTTCGCCCTTGATAGTACTCTCAAAGTTTTCAGTGAAACCTGAGGGTTGGTCATGGACTCTCCCTACAGAGAAGTTGTATAGTGCAGTCACTGTTGCACATTCAGGTTTGTTTCAGGTTAGAGCTCTGCAGAAGGCCCTTCAAGAAGAGCCAGTCTTGGAGAAGAGTGAAGGCAGACCCTAAAACCAGCTTATTTACTAGCCAAGTCTCTAGTTAAATCTATTGCATAGCAAAACTGAGCTAAACATTCTGGTCAACCTAACCTGAAATGTGCAGCTATGTTTAGCCATAGCATTCTGCCATGGTGAAGTAACACAAATCACAGAGATCAAAGCGTATGTCCAATTCTTCTTTTATTACACAGAATTAATTTTTTTATGGTTTTCTGCCTTAAATGATATAACACAAAGCAAAGCCTGAAACAGTTCATCAAAGCTTTCTAGGGAAAGAACGTGGCCTAAGAGGAAGAGCCTTTCTACCTTGCAATGCTTTCATATGGTGACAGAAGTAATTTGTTCTCCTTTCCTGTCAAAATAAATGTTTAAAAGCTGAGACTTCCTCAGCCATTGCTTATTTTTGGAAGGTCGGGAGAACTTTTGCTTCTTGACTCTATGTGTCTGCAAACTCCTCACAAGTAGAGAGTGAGGTGTTGCGTAGTAGTCCAGGGATAGAAATAGGCAATAATTGTTAACATTATCCACCTAACAGTTGTCTTTAATGATTTTCTTTTGCAAGGAGAAGACTCATAGTCAGAAGGGAATGCCTGCTTTCATTGCCCTGATCTACCAGAGTAGATCAGGCACCAGTAATTATCTTCATCATCACATAATAAACTTCCTATTTTGTTTTCAAAAAGTACTATTTTCAATATGTATTTCTGAGATCAAGAAAAATCACTGCTTACATATTTTCTTACCTTTCACAGATTTACACTTTCTAGTACCTATGTTAAGGGAGCACAAAAGAGGAAATTTGTGCACTAAGTCCTGTATAAAAATACTAATCTAAAAAAGGATAAAGCAGAGCTAGTAAGTGGCTGTGAAGAATACTTCTATGAAATATTACTGAGGTCTCAAAACATGTCAGAAGAAATAAGTGGGAAAGCAAAGTGCAGTTAGCTGGACAGCTTTACTACATGTCCCTCCATAATAGATCAGGAGGACATATTCCACATGGCCATACATTAAGACCTGGTCCTCATCTTGCTTAAATCAATTCATTGCAAAGAGTCCATCACTTGCTACAGCTATCAGTTTTGTTCTCAGAGAGCAGTTTTCTTCTCAGAGGGTCCATGACACAGTTTAGTTGGACAGCACTGAGGCAGTTGTAAATCGTGATAGTCTCTCCAGGTCTAAGTAGAGGTCATCGGCAGGTCATCATGGAGAGAATTTAAATGGGATCTGTATGATTAAATCTGACCTTTTGATGATAAAAGGTTTCAGCTGCTTTTGCAAACCAGCCCTTAGTCTTCATTAGCAAAAGCACACACATCAATAAAAGGAATTGATTTTATAAATTAATATTCATATCTAATTTATCTGAAGAAGCAAACCTACACTGTGACTGCTGTTCTCGTGGAATAGCAGGGTTGACTTTCAAGCTCAGTTTTCCTCTGTGTGGTCTCCCTACTTGTTAGAATCCAGACTGAAGACCTCAAAATGCTGGGAGCTCCAGCACAGGGTAGAGAGAGCCTTGGGGAAAATTCTGAGCCATGAAGAAACATGAGAGCAAATAGAAGTCTGTGTGTGAGCAGACTGTGGGAACTCAGCCAACAGCTGAGTCTTAAACCATAAGTGTCCCTTCTCGGCAGGCATGGATTTGCACGTGTCAAAGGATCATGATTTGTTGAGAGGCAAATCAAGGATTTGAGGTTCCTTGATCTCATTCATTCAGTTTGGGTCAAAACTTTGTATTTTACTGCCTGTTCAGCTGCCATTTGTGCCATGCAATTTTTCGGGGGGGGTTATTTGTTACTAATGCAGTTCTTTTAATTTACACAGTCCCGCCTGACGAGTCAGAATGAGGCCATGGCACTTCAGTCCATAAGGAACATCAGAGGCAATTCCCACTGTGTGGACTGTGAAGCACAGAGTAAGTACAGCCACGTGACTTCAGAAAATTGACCTCTTCTCCTCAGCTGAGACTTAGATGAATGCCCACCATGGACTTTCTCTCTTTTGGATATTACATTTCATATGTTACTTGCACATTTCTTCTTGATTGTGGAGTTTGCTTCATCAGGCTTGTTTTTTTCCCCCTTGTTTCACATGCCATTTTAAATATCAGCATTTCCTTACTTCTCTTTGAAGAAAAGGAAAAAGGTGTTTGCTGTTTGACATCAGTTACTTCAATTTTCTTCCTTTTTTTGTATGGAGAGGGCACATGTGCCATGGCAGTATGTTCAAAGAGGTAGAACTTGATTGGTGTTTTTTTGGTTTGGTTTTTTTTATGGTTACTTGTCAGAAGAAATCAGTCATTTCTCATTATATCTGGATACTAGATCTGGGATTATTTTTTTTTTCTCCCCTTTATGTTTCTTTCCCTTTTTTTATTTTTTAAAACATATACTTAGTGTTCAGAAAAGTGTTCTTGAGAATACTTTGAGCTGTGGTTCACCTCACTAACCCCAGCTGAGGTCATTATTTTGGTGCTCTTTAGTTCCAGGGGTTTGCAACAAAGCCACAAAAAGGAAGTACTGTTGCTCCAAAGCAATTAGTTGTAGAAGCAGAAGGATGGAGAACTTGTGCATTTTTATTTCTTTGATATTTGAAAGTCAGAACTTTTGTGAGATTTTTACATGTGCTTAAAGTGGAAAAATATTCATTTATTTTAATTTGGGTATAATTAACCATTTTTTTAAAGACTTGCTGTTTTGAGTGCTGGTCCAAGCCATTCTAACATCTCAGTTAACTTTAAAGTGAATGTTCGTACAGAAGTGCAAATGCTTTTGCACAATGGATTTGCTATCTGAATAGATAGCAATTGGGCTGATTTGGTCATCTAGCAAACAAAGCTGTTATCCCTTGCCTCATCCCTAGAGGTCTTGAAGAGAAGATGGTTAGCACATTAACAGCTGTTTTATAATCTATAAAAAAAATATATATTTTTTTCATACCATCAAAATTTGATTTATATACAGACTAGTTTTACTTGCTTGTTCCAGGGTCAGAGTGGCTGGAGAGTGGCCAGGCAGAAAGGGACCTGGGGGTGCTGGTCGATAGTAGGCTGAACATGAGCCAGCAGTGTGCCCAGGTGGCCAAGAAGGCCAATGGCATCCTGGCCTATATCAGGAACAGTGTGGCCAGCAGGAGCAAGGAAGTCATTGTGCCCCTGTACTCAGCACTGGTTAAGCCACACCTTGAGTACTGTGACCAATTCTGGGCCCCTCAGTTTAGGAAAGATGTTGAGTTGCTGGAATGTGTCCAGTGAAGGGCAACAAAGCTGGGGAGAAGTTTGGAGCACAAGCCCTCTGAGGAGAGGCTGAGGGAGCTGGGGTTGCTTAGCCTGGAGAAGAGGAGACTCAGGGGAGACCTTATTGCCCTCTACAACTACCTGAAGAGAGGCTGTAGCCAGGAGGGGGTTGGTCTCTTCTCCCAGGCAACCAGCACCAGAACAAGAGGACACAGTCTCAAGCTGCACCAGGGAAGGTTTAGGCTGGATGTTAGGAAGAAGTTCTTCCTAGAAAGAGTGATTAGCCATTGGAATGTGCTGCCCAGGGAGGTGGTGGGGTCACCATCACTAGGAAGAGAGTGGATGGGGTGCTTTGTGCCATGGTTTAGTTGATTAGATAGTGTTGGATGGTAGGTTGGACTCAATGACCTCAAAGGTCTTTTCCAACCTGGTTAATTCTTTTCTATTATGTACACTGTCAGATATTCGTACACTGTCCATAGGAAACTGATGAAGAGCAAAGGTAGCTACCCTGTCCCTGGTGGTTCAGCACACAGGAATGTGAGCCCTGGCTGGAATAGGCTTTGAGCGTCAGGACTGGGGTGCTGACAAAAGATCGTGTTGACCTGCTGGAGGGAGATTCCAAAGAGAAATTTCACAGGGACTTCTTGCTGACAAAGATAAATGATAACAACGCTGATAAATCACCATCTTTATGTTCCGCTGTCTGGTAATCCACCACACAATAAACAAGGCAAAATGCTGGTTTAAGTGACTCTTATTCGTTGGTTTTCTTGCATATCAACCTGGAAGTTGTTCAGATTTACAATGAAGCTTTGGTACACTTCAAGTAAAAGGCATATAAGATGCTGTGCTATATATGAGAAGAACAGGGTCTTCAAGTGACCTAGATGTATATTTAGCTCATTTGAAGTACTCACTGCTGTCTGTGAGCAGACCACAATGGAAGTGTTACTGATTTCTGCTTCAGTATGTCTGTACAGCTGTGGGTGGCATTTTCTTAGACCCTGTTAAGTGGTCACCCAGGCAGAAGGGGATCATAAGATCCTTTCACTGCCGACAACTTCCCATACCCACACACGTCCTTCTGGTGTTTCCATGATTCATTTCAGCTCTACCCAGAGTCCACACCATCTCCAAGGTGTGTGTGTTTGTCTGCCCAGTCACACAAGTACCCCCAGTATGTGTGCAGCAAGCAGATGCTGAGTCAGGAATATGATTGTGCAAGAAAGCAGCCTTATTTGTTTGGTTTTGTGGTGTTTTTTTTTCCCAGTCTATTTCAGCCAGGTTGTGGTTTTCATCCAAATTGTTTCACTGGTCAAGCTGACCACCCGTGTGTTGTGCCAGCAGGAGGGATGTGCCAAGAACATGTTGCTGGGAGACGGCAGAGGGGGACTGCCCTTTTTTGGCCACACGTAACTCTGTTATGTAGCTTTTGATGTGCAGGGGTCATTTTGGAATCTAAACTGGAACTTCTTAATTGTTGGCATTCTTGGAGAAATGTATAACCTCTTTGACTCTTCTTGCCATGTGGCCTTCCTAATTTTAAGGCCATCATCATTCCTGCTGAAAAATTTGAGGTATTTCCAAAGTGCTGTATGTTAAAATCAAAACAGACATATGAGGTGAACCTCAGCCTTTTGCTTTTTCTGCCGGGTTTTGCTTTATTTCCTTCTCTCCCTTTCTGCCTTGCCTGAGCAAGTCCTTACCCCCTGAGCATTTAGCATTACAAACACTAGTGCTCTTGTGGAAAGCTTACATAGTTTGCATCTTCACAAAGGCAGATGTTTGGGAGCAAAGGAATATGAGATGTTGCTGTCCCTCAGCTCTATTCAAGAGCCATCAATCTTCCACTTCAGAAGTCTCATTCTTTCTCTTTCTAGAGCTCTTTGCCTTTTTAGCACTTCATCACAGCACTTTGTTTCACCACGGAATTTCTGCCTTGTTGTATGTTAATCGGCGGCAATGGTACCGGCAGCATCTGTGTGCCAGCAGCCTTCTGGCCCTTTGGCAGTCTCAGGCTAAAGTTTTTCAAAGTGCCTTTTTTAATGTTCCAATCCCAGAGCAATAGATGTGGCAAAATGCTCTTCAGGTGGTGAAGTTTTCACCCAACAAGATTTCACTTCGTGTTTCAGAACAAAAATGATGTTGCCTTTTTCCAGAGCATTGGAGTTACAATACTGGCTTCTATCTGGAGAAGGCACTGAAGATGTTCAAACTGATTAGGCAAACCCAGCTGAATTTCTGCCCCTGAAGAATTTTAGCTCTTCCAATCTTACTGCTTAAAAAGCAGATGAGAGGATAAATGTGAGTCACTTTTTCAAGATATCTGGAGGCTGTGAAACATCAGGTTTTTCTGTTACAGAAGAAAACAGGGGGTCTTAAAGAGGGAGAGTCTCACCATGAGTTTTGTAGTCCAGGAGTCTAGTAACTTACTGTGGTACTGAAGTAATCATTTGGGTGGCCCTGGCAAGCTTATGTAGTCATCAATAGATTCAACTTTATATGCAGTATAAAAAAGACCACCAACTCTCAAAGAACAGTAAAGATGCAAACTTTTCTCTTCTGGTATGACTCTGCAAGATGATGCTGCTTTTCCTAGCTCTTCTCCTTCCTTTAGAGATTCCCTCTGCTCAGCCCAGAGCTGTCCCACACATGCTGGACTCATGAGGATTTAGCATGGCAAAACCTTTCATCAGACATCTTGAGTCCAAAGGGATGAAGGACACAGTGGGGAGGGTTTATTCTCCTACACAAAGGCTCTATTCCAAGAGCTTTTTGCCTTCAAATGGTCAGTCTGAGGTGCAGGTCAAGGTGGGAAGGCGTTCTCTTGAACTAAACACCTTTAATAATATGGACAGCTGAACATTGTGATCTAGGAGTATTGAGTTACATCACAAAACTCTCATTTTATTTGTCAAATTGCAAGTAAAAGAAAGGGAAGTTAGTTTTATAGCATCTCCAGATGCATTGAATGGGCTTTTCCCTTCTATTGCCATCAAATTTGGATGTGTATGTACTGGAGATAAGCCTGCCACATGTTTGCTAGTATTCTGGGCATCCTCCAATTCAGAATCACTCATCACATCCCCAGGAAAAGAGCTAATTTTCTGTCTTCTTGAAAAAGAGAAGGAAACAAACAAAAAAACCCCAGCCTGACTAGTTATAGTTTTCTGAGCATGTGTGTTTCTTTTCAGTAGAGATTTGTGATCACAATTTTCAAGCATGAAATTTTAAAAGTTCTCAACTACATATAGCAAGAGGAAGATACAGATAGGAGCAGTGAATTGCAATTAGGGACAGCCCTGAGCACGCAGTTTACCATAATTTGCCTTAATTATTGGTGAGTAGTGACTTCTGTCATCTAGCATGCATCCTTTTGAAAACAATTTTTCAGGCACGCACACTGAAACAGGAGTTGTAAGTGACGTCCTGTCAGTTTTTTCCCCAGAATCCATTGAATGCTGCTTGTTCAAGCTCCTCATTAGAGCCTTGTCTTGCTCCAGTTGTAACCAAAATCAACAAGTCCATTTTTTCACTGAATAATGAGTTCAACACTTGCCTTTCCTAGCTTGCCACCTTCAAACTCAGCTGTGTGTTGTCAGACTGTTGAAATTTAAAATACTGTCTTGACAAAATTTCATGGAGCTTGCTTATCGCTTTGGTGGACTCATTCCACTGTACCAGCACTGTCAATTGGAAGCACATGATTACTTTAAGAGTTCATTCAGTAAAAGCTAAATCAGATGTACCTCAAGTGCATGGAGATGTTTGGGAAGTCTTTAGTTTCCCAGTAATTGGGAAAATATTAATTGGTATTTTTCTCTTGCTTCACTCTGAGTTTATGCTTCCTTGAGCTCATTGTGTGTAGTATTTTTGTGAAGATAACTCTGGCCTTTGCAGGTCAGGAGCAGAGACTTTATTTCAAGTCACAGATGAAGATTTAAAATTATTACCTGCTTTGTTTAAGTTTTTTACCTACAAATTAGCATTTTGTGATTTTTTTTTTTAATTGGGTTTTTTTTTAGTCTGTTTCAAATACTCTTCTAGAAGTTTTCCTCACTGGCAAGGCACCAAAACAATACAATACAATACAATACAATACAATGCAATACAATAAACCAGGTTGGAAGAGACCTTCAAGATCATCGCGTCCAACCCATCAAACTAGATCATGTCACCAAGCACCCCATCAAGTCTCCTCCTGAACACCTCCAATGACGGTGACCCCACCACCTCCCCAGGCAGCCCATTCCAATGGGGAATCACTCTCTCTGTATAGAACTTCCTCCTAATGTCCAGTCTAAACCTGCCCTGGCGCAGCTTGAGACTGTGTCCTCTTGTTCTGGTGCTGGCTGCCTGGGAGAAGAGACCAACCTCTGCCTGGCTACAACAGGTGGAGGTGACCTAAAGAAATATGCAGGAAAGAGGTTTGTCGTGGTTGTCTTGCCAAGGCCTTAGAGGCGTGGCGGGAGTTTTGTCTCACCTTATTTTTTGGAGGATCTGAAATGCTGTATATTCCTAGTAAAGCTTGGGATGGACAGAATTTTTTAAGCATGAGATGTGTGTTTCTGCTCAAGCGAAATAAGATGGGGATTTTTCTTCTTGGGGATATTTTTAGATTTCTGAGAAATGTCAGTCAATGTCTTGAATAAAATGCAGGACTCTGTAGCTAAAAGTAACCGCTTTCCTTCTGTGTTTATTGGCCAAATGTGACACGGCAAAGAGCCTAGGAAATTTTTTGCTCCCACATGTCGGCCACCAAAAATAACTTTTTGATTTTGGATTACACAAAGTCAAAATGAGTCTTTGAATGAAATTTCTGTGAATAGGAGGAGACAGACAGGAAATTCATTTTCTATCAGTTCTAAATTTCATTTAGATTTGAATAAAAATTGCCTGCCCTCTCAATTAATCACCATTTTCCTACTTGGCATTGGTGATAGCCTACTAGTTCTTCGGGAGGCCCAGGCTAAGTCAAGAAGAAAAGATCTGACAGCAGGGGGAGAAAAAGGGCCACCAAACATTCCTCCCGTAAGTCTTTTGTTGCATTTGTTAAAATGAGTGTTTGTTGGAGAGAGGGGGATTCATACAAATGTAGTTTTAAATAACACAGGGAAGTGACAAAAAAAGCGAACCATCTTGGGAAATGACTTTGAATTTCCCAGCTTTTGTCAGGTATGTCACAGCCTTATCGTTCGCGGGGTTATTTTGTGTGTGTGTGCGCGCGCGTGTCAGTGGAATCCTTCTGGCTCGTACACTAGAACTGGGACTTGTTCAAAGTATCACATTTTCATCTTAGTACTTATCTCCCTGATCTTAGAGATGAAAACATACCCCATAGTGTGTTAGATGTAAAAGCCATATGTAGGTGATGATATAGATGGTTATTAAGGGAGTTCATATAGTTAGCAACAGAGATATTGTATCTAGTCACTCCTTTTTTTTTTTTCCCCTCTTCCTTTTTCCTTTGTAATTTGCTATGAGTGGCTCTAGATTCCCAAGGAGGGACTTCCTCCACCACTTTTTCATCAGCTGCCTACCACCATGTTTATATTTTCTTTGTTTCTTCTTTTCTTTCTAATTCATATTTTTCTTTAGAGATGGAATGATGCATCCTTTGAGACTCACCTCCCCATTTTGTTTTTTTTTTTTTTTTTTTTTTTGCTCCTTGAGGGTTCCTCAGAAGGATTGGAACTTCCACAGATCAAATCTGACCCTTCTGGGAGATCTTCCAACTGTGCTTTGGACAGGACAACTTTTTTTTTCTTTTTTTCTTTTTCCCATGGAGACAAAATCTTTTGTCCACCACCATAAACTAGACAGTTTTGTTGGGTGTTTCATTGTACTCATTGCTTATTTCCCTTTTCCCATAGACCCTGACTGGGCCAGCCTGAATCTGGGAGCCCTCATATGTATCGAATGCTCAGGTATACACCGAAACCTTGGCACGCACCTCTCCCGGGTCCGCTCTCTCGACCTGGATGACTGGCCTATAGAGCTCATCAAGGTGATGTCTTCTATCGGGAACGAGCTGGCAAACAGCGTCTGGGAGGAGAGCAGCCAAGGCCATATGAAACCTTCATCAGACTGCACAAGGTAGGCTTGCTTACTCCGTCTCACCATGGCACACAGTGGGTGGGTAGTATGTGACACTGCACGTGGCCGAAGCTGCAAGCTATGATCACATAAATCCTCATTTAGGCTTTTCAGTCAGAGGTGGTAGGGTGCTGCAGCTTTTTACAACATGGACTTTTAAAGTTCCCCCTTGGAGTACCCTTTGTAAAAATCATTACATATATATATCTTCACTGCGTGCCCAGTGAGAATGTGTGTCAAAGGAGAGGGGTGTCAAAAGTTGAGTGACCCCGTTACTTTTTCACTCTTGTGAAGGTTTCCTCAACAGTTCTACAAATTTTTTGTTCAGCTGACTGACTGACAGAACAGTGGGAGACTGAAACCTCCCGCCTGGGTTATTCCTCAGTCTAAATTATACTATAATGCATTTCTTTGTTTCGGTCAGCCACAAAGTTCCTGGTTTTTGAGCTGTGAGTTTGTGATTAAAAGTCTGCCTTCAGTAGTTTGAGCTTACCCAGGAATTTGTACCTTGCCATCAGGTCTTTGGCTTCTCATCACAGAAGTTGAAAGTTTTGCTGACTGTGGGCTTGCTTACCTTTTTTAATGTGATAAATGTGAAACCGTAAGCTGGGGGGGCAGATATGTGTTTCCTATGAGAACAGTTTCACCTGCCTCTCATAACACAGTGAAAATCTTCTATGATATGTTGTCCTATCAAACGCTAAAGATTGTGGGGTTTTTTTTCATACTTAATTTATCTGATCAGTGTCAAAGAAAGCTGTTTTGAAAATGCTTTCCTGATTTTAGATTTGAGATGTGTGAATGCTGCTAATTCTAGCTAGGATATTGGTCTGAGGGAAGCTGAGTGACCTGTGGCAGACTGCATTTCAGCAGGATGGTTCAGGCAGGAGGAGAACCTTCTGGACTACCTTGTACAGCTGGGCCAGCTTTTGAAGTTGTCTTCAGACACATGTTATAATTGTCTTAGGGTGAGCTCCAGGAGGGCAGTCTGTGTTCGTGCACTGGTTGGTCCCCAGGTAGCAAGCAGCATGGTGGAGGTTAAGCTCTCAGTATTCGCCTCCTGCATGTGAGAGAAATCAGGGCATTGCATTCTGATTTTGTTGATGTGTTTCTCTGGATTCTGCTTTTTCCAGTACTGGATCAAGTGAAATTATAACCTGGGAGCATATACCTGGGCCACCTGCTATGGTGTAGGAGTAGGTTTATACTGTTCGCATGTAATATAGTCAACTGCTTCTTATTGCATTATTTCGTTAGCACTGAAAAATGAATTTGTGGTGCCACCTTTGGTTCATCTTCGAGAATGAAGCCAGTACATTAATCAGGCTACTTAGATGAATGACTGTGCATATAAAAATGTTCAGAGTGAGCTACACAGAGGTTTTGCTCATACATAAGCTCTATGCCTGTGTATACATGTATATTGCTAGACAATATAATTATTTCATCCAGTAGATTGAAATTAATTTATTGCACTTTTTGTCATTACTATTTATTCAATCTTGAGTTCTTACATTGTTGCACCTAATAAATATACGCGTTGCTGCTTCTACTGAGCTGATCTGGAGAGATGCCTTAATTCTAAATACTTTTAAAAGGCAGAAGCTTACACTCAATTGGATTATTTTTTTTTTATGACAACAGTAGTATTTTAGTATTTATAAAATAAAGGTGCTGTCATGAAAAATGTAAAATGCATATGACTATGATGAAAAGAGAGCCAGCCATTTGAATTAAATTATTCAGGTTTTTAGTTTTGAAAGTGAGTTTTACTTCTAAAAAAGTCAACTTTGTTCTCTTCGTATTCCGTGCTCAGACCTTATTTTAATTCTTCTTTGTTTCTGTACATTTTTGTGTTTATATTCAGCTGGTTACGTTTGACAGTGCCATAATTGCACTTTCTTTCCTGAACTATAACATTTTGGGACAAAAAGACTCATTTTACAAATATGTATTTCCAGCTACGTGTCCAACTGCACACTTGCATTGATGGAAGAGCTGTGAGAAAAAACAGAATTGAGATTATGTGCAAATTTTCCCACAGAGCAATTGTAATCTTGCTCTGCTACTCCCATTTTTTCCACTCTTTGCAGTGGGGGATGAAGTGATATTTTTCACATAAATATCTGAAAGGTCTGGTTTTTAAAAAGTATGGGCCTCCTGTACTTCACTTCGCTCTCTACTAGCATCATAATCCTTCTGCCCGTGATGCGGCAAAGAAATAAGTTCTACTTTAGGCAGAAGCTGTGCGTTCCGTTTTCTCGCTGCTGTTTGCAGCTTTGCATGAGGAATCCTATCACAAGCATCTGCAATGGACTTGAAGCAGGCTTGGACAAACACCCCTTTTTCTGTTGTTGAGGGACTGAAAGGGGAAGAGGCAAGAAGGTAAGCAAGTTAGAAATATGTTGGAGAGCTGAGATTTGGAGTTCTGGTGGAGGAAGGATGGATGGAGTCCCTGGGCATTTGGAGATGGGGGAAGAAAGAAACATTCAGCAAAACTCCTCAAGTGGAAGAGAGCTGAGAGGTGGTGTTGGGAATCTGTTTCTGCCCATGCTGGTGGTCTCTGAGATCAGCCAGAGCCTGGGAATTGCTGTGTGAGGAAGTTCATATGCTCAACATGCTCCTGCTTTAAGGAACTTCTCACCAAAGCCCCATCAGATGGGAGAGGGAAGTACTCCCATGTTTTCTTCCAAGTTTCTCCTGAACTTGTTCACATCCTTGTTCCCTTCTGCAGCCCCACTTACTATATCTGTCCTGCTCCTGTTTTGAGTTCCACTAAAAATCCACCCTCCGTGGCTTTCCATGTATGCTCAGACCTTCAGGCTGTGCCTGCAAACAGCGTGTTGGAAACAAGAACAGAAGATTTTTGTAACCATTCTCTCAACTGATTCAAAAGCTTAGCACAAAGCATCAGTAAAAGACCTTAGATAAATAAAACCTCCTCACAGGTTTTTTCATGACAGGCATGTCTTAACACTTCTGATTCCACTGTGTTATGCCTAAAGAACCAAATGTTGTCAGCACAATGATGGACTCTCCACTAATAGACATTTGTAGAGAGGTTCAGACATAAATGGCTTTCCCCATTTCATATTGTGTCTTTCTATTGGAGATGAAGCTATCAGTGGCAACTCACAAGCTTCCTAGGGGCACAGAGTTGTTGACTGAGACTCAAGGCCTGGTCACATGCTAGACTAAAAGGAACCTGGAAGTCCTGACGGCTTGAGAAGCAGTCCCTTCAGCTTGGGAGAAGTGGACACTGATGCTGAATCACTTCAGTGATGTCATGCACATTTCTGTTGAGTAGACGGAAGGGTGAAGAGATACAGAAAGACCAATGTTTTGCAGGAGGTACTGCCAAAGGGCTGCTGTAGGTCATGGAACAATTTAAAAAGTCTTGCTTAAGAAAATGCCACCAGTGTTTATAAAAATAGAGATACACTAGGCTTTAAGTACAGCTTGCATTTTACATTTGTATACTACCAAGATAAGTAAGCATTATCAAGCTTAAATCACATCAAACACACTGTGCTACTGCCCTCCCCTAGTCCACTCAGATTCACTTAAAACTCTCCAAGAAAGTCATGGGGAAAGAGAAACATTTTGAAGGTCAGAAAGGCTCTCAGATGGGAGAAGCTGGACCCCAGAGCCTGAGAGTTAGGTGGCAAAAGGCACTACTTCTGTTGCTTTCATCAAGGATATATTGCCCTGTTATGTCCTCTAATGTTAACATGCACCGGGTCTCATCAAATCTGGGAGGCAGCTTATAAAGTCAGCAGATCTCCAGGTCATTCGGTGCCCCTGGATCAAAAACAACACCTTGGATGGCCTCCAGCATCAAAGTGGAAGGCAGCACAGGTGCGATGGGCTCCCCAAGGAAGCAGTGTAAAGTAAAGCAGTAGCACAAGGCAAAGTTCAGACTGAGGGTGTTGGTGTGATTACAGGAAGGAAAGATGAATAAACACAAGCTCTTGGCAAGCAGGAAAGAAAAGTTGTCGAAGCAGCAGAAAACCCAAGCACGGGCACATACGTGAATGTGAAAGTGAAAGGGAACCAGCTGGCCTCTGAGCAGTGGTGTCCGTGGGTCCCTGATTAGGTCAGCTCTGGAAGGCTGGTAATTGGTTCCAGCAATTACTGGCAGCCCTGAGAACCGCCGCTCAAACTTCAGGAGCCTTGTGACAAATTGAAGCTGACTGCTGGTGAAGGAGTATCGACTTCCCATTTCTAAACAGGGGGATCATTAGTCAAGAAAAGCATCTTTTAATTACTCGCAGGAAGGAAAAAAAAAAAAGATGGGGGAAAAAAGGAAAAAGATCTTTCAGTATAGATCCTGCAACAACTGCCAGGTTTTTTTCCAAGTGTATTCAATATTAAATTTATTGTCTTGGAGGGGAGAGGGTGAGCGAGGAGAGTTTGCCTGCAGTCCCTCCTTCAGTAATGCGGATTTAATTTGGAGTGAGAAGTCAAATTAGAGTAAATCAATTTTGCAACAATTAACTGGGTCTGGGGGTGAGATCAGGATTTTCCCCTCTAATTGCTATTGATATTATTTGAGCATACTCTTAAAACGTTGGTTTGGAGTGGTGTGACACAGGAGTAGCCTGGTAGGGCAGGGCCGGAACCACTTCATAGAGGAATGTGGGAAATGTGGTGAAGCCACGTTTTGCCTGGGCCTTTTGCATCAGTATGTAGGTTTCCTACCACATATTTCACTTTCTGCTGGACATACTTCACATGCTTAGCTTTCTCCATGCACTATTCTTTCCCCTGTGGTTTCTGGTTTGCAGACTAACTTGCCACCATCAGCTTCCTAAGATGTTGTTGGCCTTTTCCAAATGAAATGAGCTGTCATTATCCCTCTGCCTGCTCTGGAAGGTGATTATCAGCTCCCTGGCCCTCACCCCCTTTCTCTGACTTCCCAAGGTGTCTGTCTCGCAGGGAATACTGCGATGTGCCATCAACAAGGCCACCTTCACCAGCTGGAAGCTGTTGGCCAAGAGGAGGGACTATGAGTATCTAGGCACCATCCTAGGCATGCCTTTTGTTCTGCTGAAGAGATGCTGAATGTTTGCATTAGCTATGTGCAAACCTTAAAGTTGAAGGGTTCCACCACTGCAGTATCTTTTTGAGAATATTCCCAAACAGAAAGAATCTCCATCTCCATGAAAATGCATTTTAAAAGTGAGAGATGAGCTTGGAGAGCGGAGCATCTGCTGCAGTTTTGCTCAGGTAATCTGGTGCATAGATGTCACCATGTTTATCCTGGTTGCCAAAGGTTCTTAATGCTGTCTGAGAAGTCTGGAGTTGGGAGCTGGCAGTGTTGGGAGTTGACTTCCACCTTACAACGTAAGATTCAGTTTGATCCCTCGCTTACTAATGAACTGAATTTAATGGTGTCAGAAAAAACATTATGCAGCTCGACTGTATTTAGCAGAATTTTACAGTCCTAAACTGAAGCCTGGCTTGCTGTTCCAAGGCTTGTGTCTGCTATGCAGAGTCTGCACCAGTTTCTGGGGAATAACTGGGGAGCAGGCAACTTCTATGAAAAATATTAAACCATGCCTTCTGTGAAAAAATTGAACCATGCCTCCTTTCTGCATAAAAATAATTATTCCTTCATTATAGACAGTACAGATGAAGGACAAGCCCAGGGAAACTGAGTAGTTGAGATCCCAGTATTGTATCCTGAATCCTGTAAGGATGCTGGTTTCATCTCTCTCTCATTTCTTCTTCCTTTTAGCCATTAGATTGCTGTTACAGTCCTGTTGGTCTCGGATTCCTGGCATAAGGCCGCATCATTACAAATGGGGCCTGGGGGAACATCAGTACCTCTCTATCCGCGATTGTCAGGTCTGGTTTCTTAGCGGTTCTTGGCCTGATGAGGTCAGTGTTCTGTGCCTTTTGAATGCTCCTCCATGCTTGACACCTTTCCCATTTCAGGGGTGGGGGAAGGGTGTTTTTAAAAATAAATTGAAAAAAAATATTTTAAAAAAGAGATTTTATTGTGAAGGGCTGACCAGAACCCATCTGCAGTTGGGTGGCATCTGCTCCCCACATGTCACTTCCCTCATTAACAAGCAATTGAATTAATTAAATGCTACTCAGAACACACATAACAAGCTACCGGCAGTGTCCAAATTAGCACTGATAATCAAGGATGATTTCCTTTATTATCCTGCTAAGTGGTGTGCAGGCTCTGATCTCCCTGTCTGCCCTCATCTATTTACATACCCCCAGCTTCTGCCTTTAGAAGCTGAGGTTATCTTACCTAGTTAATTTGCCACGATCACCAAGCATGGCGGATTGATATTCCTGCCTCTGCTGAAGCAACCCCCCCCTTTTCTCCCCCTTTCCTTCCTCCCCAAGCCTGGTCCTTTGTATCTCAAGCTCACTGATAAATTAAAAGCCACCCCTGTGGTCTCTCAAGTGAGTAATAGAGGCAGAAATTTCATTTTGCAACTGGCTGATTTAATGATCCAAAGGGTAATTAATGGCCTGATTATCTTAATGTTAAATATGTCCGGCAGCAATTACTGTGACCTCCCGCTTGTCAAGGTCCAGGCTATGCTCTTCTTTCAATTAAGTTCTCTGGGGCTTAATGGTATGAATAAACTCCTCTGATTCTATCATTCCGGACTCTGAGATTTAAGCGAGCTAGGGGCTCGTTTGGAGTTTTAATCAGCCCGTCTTCTACTTGAGCGATCAGAGTTAACAATTATAACAAGGACAGTTTAACTTTCTTTCTCTGCACCCCCTCCCCCCTCCCTGCTTTCTACTTCTCTATATTTTTATGTTTTTTTATTATTTTTTTTTCCCAAGCGCTTGGAGGGAATTTTGTTGGCGGCGGCAGCAGCTTTGCTGGGCTAGTCTCTCCCTATATAAATTATCATGTGAATGCCGCTGTTTTTCCATTTGACAGGCTTAATTAATTGGCAGGAGCGCCCGAAAATGACAGTGCCACTAATTGCAACTCCAAGTCCATTTCTGTCATTGCGGCACGCTTGTCAGCGGGCATGCCCCGCTCCTCGCCGCGGCCGGAGTTTGTTGACGTTTTCCATTTCGGTTTTCACATCTCGTCGGCGAATGTGATGGGATGTGATAGCCCAAGATGTGCCTTTGGGTTTTCCAGGCATGCAGTTTGTGTGCAAGAATGACATTTACTGCCAATAAAGTTTAGACAGCTGGGCTTCTGCCGACCCAACAGCTGCTAGGGGACTTAAGATTTGACTTAAGATATTTCAGCAAGTCCTACGAACAGAGGAGACTTTGGGAAGGAATTAATAAAACTAACAAACAAAGAAAAATGAAAAGAGAAAAAAAACCCTAACAACATAGCTATAAACCCTGAGAGTTGCAACTTCACTCCTGGTCTTTCTGGTGGCTGAACTACACTGAACAGCGCATCTCCAGTTAGCTGGAGTTATATTAGCTCTGTTTTGAACAGCAGATATTTCATAAAGATAATGAGGAAAATGTATAAATTATTAGTTACGCGAGTGTAGCGTTTTCCAACGCACACATAAATAAAAAGACTGATTCATTGCTGCCAGTAAACTAAAACCTTTCCCCATATGGCTGTAGAAATGAACTGGTTCTGACATGCTAGATTGCATGCTTTCAGATTAGAGGAATTGTAATTGTTTTAAAATTAAATTACAAATTAGAATAGAATTTGTCACTTACCAGTAGCTTCCAGGAAATGCATCCAATAAGAATAACCAAGTGAGGCAAATGAAATGTTGGTTTGGGTGGTGGCTGGTCAGATTTCACCATTTGGAGGCCTCAGAAGATCACATGCAGTATTCCTGTCACTTGATGAAGGTTAGTAGTAGTATGACCTATTTTATTGTCCCTGTAGCTGCTTGGCAGACCTTGTCATCCAGGAGCTGATCTGGTGAAACACAGGTGCCTGTGCAGCGGCATGGGAGATGCCTGGATGATTAAAAATAAAAACATAACAACAACAACAACATAACCTCAACCCCAGTTGTCCAAATTAACAAGTGCTGTAGAAAAAACACTCCCTGGTTCAATTGCATGTTTCTTAAGTGCAAATCTGTCTGATAAAAACGCAAACACTTTGTAAGCAGAAGCATAGTTTGCAATTATTATTACAATCATTATTCTCCTTGCTGCCTGTGAAAGGGAAACCTGCAAAGGAAGTATTTCTATCTCCTCCTGCAGTTTATCAGAGCATTTGTTAAAAAGCAGAGGTGTAAAACCAACATTTTTCTTTTTTTTTTTTTTTTTTTAATCCAAATAGCAGAAGTACCACTTTATTGAGTTCTCTGAATGTTTAGAACACATGACTACATCAACCTGGCTCGCTGCAATCTACATTCATGCTTTGCATGGAACGTATACATGCACTGGGGTGCTGAGATGTAGTATGTTATGGACCCATATGGCACATGGTCAGCTGAGATTTTCAATTACACTTGGTTTATGGTGCATCCTTTTCATTTTGATTACCCACTGCTTTCTGGGGAGTTTGGCCATGTATAGTCTAGAGGTTTTGGACAGAAGAGCCAAAGAAATCCTCATTGCTTTTGTCTTTTTCTCATTTCCTCTCATATGTCAGATTATCCATGCATCCATTTGATGTTCATCCTTTCAAAAATGTTTTTGAAGAGGACAGAGGAGAGCAGTGTGCTTTGGTCTTGTTTTGATATCTGTTAGCTAAAATACCTCCTAGCTAAGATCCTCCCTCAAACAGATTTTTTGGGTAACATGACAAGACAAAAATGAAGGTCAGTAGTGGGTCAGAGGCAATGGTCAAGCTTAGAATACTGAACTGAAGTTATAAAGACTGAAAGAAGGGAAGAGCCTTCAAAGGACCTTGAAAGAGAACACAAGTAGTTTTGCTTTCATACAGCATAGGAAGAGGAAGGCATTGGTCCCTATTTTAGCAGTTTTTGACCAATTTCTTGCAAGTCTTAGAACATTTGGTGGGTGTCTTGCTGTAATGTGTCATCCCCAGGAACTGAGGAAAGCACTCACCTCTTAATTTTGAAGGTAGTTTTCAGTATTGATTTAAAAAACATAGAAACCCCCTCTGAATACACACAGAGGACTTGAAGAAAGACATCCTTGAGTGTAATAAGCTTACAAATCAGAGCTCTTTGAGGATGTCTTGCCTTTTGAGGTTTCTGCGGTAGGACAGGTGATAGAGACTGAAATGTTTTACCTTGGAGGTGCCATCAATCCAAAATACCTTTATTCTGCTCCGCTGAGATTCTTGACAATCTTTGGTTCTTGTGTGTGTGTGTTTGGCTGCCACACTGAAAAGCACCAAGTTAAGCTAAAATTCTAAAGTTGCTGAGCTGTTGCACTTTGGGAAGCCTAGGATTCAAGCTTAGAACTCAAGCAAGGGGGATTTCTCTGTTGTATGAACAGTATTCAGAAGTCAATAATTAGCTGATAGGAAAAGTGATTATTTTGTTTGCTAGAATAAAAATCTGCTTGTTGAGTGCCTGTTCTAAAGGTCTCAAAATGGTGTAGGATCTTTGAGTCAAACTTAATTTTTAGTTTAGTTATGGATTGGTTATTTCTTGGTTTTGCGTTAGTTCTATCCCAAATACCTAAAAGAGCTAGAGAGCATCTTGGATTTGAAGACCAAACTGTCTTCACTGTGGCTTCACATCATCTTGGCCATAAGCTACTTGAGAAGGTCAACACAGAATTTACCAATGGAGAGATAGTCATTGCTGTGTTTATTAGAAACTGCGGGGGACAGTGTTTAACTGTGGTACAACAGAGGAATATAGAGCTAATTAGAACCAAGATGTTAACTTCAAATGAGAAAAAAATTGGGTATTGTATTTATAAATTGTGGGGAAATATGGCTTACATCAGGCTAATGGCCAAAGGCGAACAGCATGTAAAATTAGTCTTTCCCCAGAATGTTCCTTGATAGTTTTATAAGCATTTAGAAAGAAAGTAGAAATGAGACTGAGCTGCACACAACATTCAGCTCTAAGAAATTCAGCTATAAGGAAAGATGACAATGGTACCAATATGGTAGTGACATTTCCCCAATCTTGGTGAGTAACTGCAGCCCAGAATCATTACAGACTTTCAAACGGACAGGTCCATAAGCAAATGCTGTATTTCAGTCCAGAAGCCAGACCAGGTTAATGGTTAGCTCTCCTGCAGAAGTGCAAAGAAAACCAAGTTAGTTTTCTCCAGGGTCTCGAAGACATCCAGAAGGCTTTTACTGAGAAAGAAGCATCAGGCTTAAGTAGCCCTTCCACACTGTGGTCCCTTCCACTACTTAGCTGGTGTCTTTCCCTTCTGCCTTGCATCCTATGCAAGCGTTTTATCAATGGAAATGGAGCCATGAGAGTTCATGGCAAGGGGCAGGTGGAAGCAGATGAGCCCTTCCAGCAGCAGCACGCAGCTAGAGCACATCAGGCGTAAGGTGAAACGGCACCCTGCTATTGCTCATTTGGATCAAAAACACAGACTGGTGGTGAATTGTTGTGAAATAGGCAACAGGTGGACTCTAGAGTATTTGCTCTCTGATACATTTAAAAAATAACAACTGCTGCCTCAACTATGCTTGGAATTGGCTGCATGGACTGGAGATTGAAACCAAGCTAAGTGTGAGATCTTATTTATGGTGCTTATTTTAGGATGAAATTCCTAAATTAGGAGTACAGTGTAGTGCAGCTTTACTGTCTGAAATCTGAAGATGGGGTAAGCATGGTATAGATGAGTATTAAAAAAATTAATAAAGCAAAACACCACCACCAGAAACTGAAGCCCATGTGCTTCTTATTTTCAAAAGTTAGCAGCTATAACATCAGGTGGGTATTTACTGGCAGGACACCAGATACTTCTGTGACTCCAGGAGCAACTCTTTGTTCCAAACCACAGAAATTATTGAACTCTGCAACAGAATATTTGCAGGGGAGCATATTTACAGTAGCTAGGCTTACCTGAACTCCTTTTTTATCATTTACTTTGAAATTAAGTTCCACAGTGCTCAGTGTATATATGCATGCGTATATCTGCTACTCCACAGCACCTGAGGAATAAGTATGGAGAGTTTCATCTTATATATGGCAAGCTAGAAGCAATTGAAAAATGAAATTTACTGTATACAAAATTGGGCAGCCTTACCAAAGGGGTATTTGCCTTCACTGTCTTAAATAGTAGCTTGTTTATTAGTTGTTTCCAAAAGGAAAAGCATTTAACTCTTCTAATGCTGTCAAAATTTTAACATTTGTGAGGCTGAAACTTGTAATGACAAGTAGGCCAAAAAAGGGCAATCAAGGAAAACAATGCCAAATGCCAAGCATCAGCTATTATGAGGTCCCTCAGGTCAGATCCAAAGGCTCATCTATGAGTTGCATTCAGCTTCAGAAAGTACTGTAAGTCAAGTGCCTGCTGCTGCTGAGGAACTCAGCAGAGCTGCTTGGGTGGCAAGGAAAATACTCAGCGTATTGAATATATATAGTTAGAGATGTTAGGTAAAACATTTCCTTTTTATTTGAAGCTTTTCTGTGTACTTGTAGTTTAACCTGTTCTTTTCACTTCTCCTGCCCTAAGGTCACGGCTGTCTCCCTGTTTGTCAGGTCTTACCAAACGTGAAGTGGTTTAACTAAACCTATTTCAAACTGGTTGCTATATGTGACCTAAGAGCAGTCACTCTAAAGCCAGTTTATACCTGGTTTGTGCTGCTGAAGCTTTACACTATAAATGATCTTTAATGTCTCTACACACATTTTCTGCTATTAAGAGGGATATAAAACCAGTGTGGTTATATACTAGGACAGGCTATCACTGGTTAGGCTGTGAGGGTAGGAAGCTGGTCCTCATGTTACCTTTTCCCTGGGCTTAGCGGGATGGGGTGTTAGGAGAAGGCCGTGTCTCATGTGCTGGTGGTGGTCACTAGTGTGTCAGTAGTCATCTCCAGTGACTGTGGTAGTTGTGTTCCTTCATCCTCCTGCATTGTTTTTGACCATTTTAACCTTTGGAGGTTGTTTGGATGGCAGATGGCTTTGTTTGAGCTCGTGGTGCCGTGGAGAAGAGAGTGTGCCTAAACCCAGTGGTGCCGATGCTGAGCAGTACTTGAAAAAAAGGCAGTGCCTTGCCGTGCTACTGGTGGCTTTGCTGGCCGGTGACACTAGGCACAGAAGCAGCAGCATGCTTTTGCTTTGGTCGTGGCTACAGAACCTGCGGGGCTCCATAACAGTAACTGTGACCAACTTTCTCTCTTTTGTGATTTTTTTCCTTTTTTTTCCTTTGTTTAAGACTGAGCTTTGTTTCTGGCTCTGCAGGAAGCTGGTAGCCTATGGCAAGGGACTGGGGAGATAAGACTTCAGTAAGATAACTAAATGAAAAGGGCAGCAGTGAAAAGATGGTGCTGGCTTTTGACTGGACTGAAACTTGATATACACATCAACCCAAATGCAGTTTCCCCACGGCTCTCAAATATTACCCGTTTGTCAGAGGCAAGGCGCTTACCGCTGAATTTTCAGATGTGCGGGTGCTGGTGGGGGAGCCAGCAGCAAAACCCTGAAAAGAGAAGAGTGACCAGAAGAAATAAGACCACCATCACTCCAGTTTTTAAAGTAATTAAATAGCAGGCTAAAACGTGTGGAGGTGAGCACAGGTGACAAATCGGAGCCTTTAGAGGGTCAGAATTAGAGTGAGATGAAATACCTTACTGTGCCTATTAACTAGATTGTGCAGACTGTGCAAAGTCCTGTCGCTGAAGCATTTTTTTGTGTGTGAGTCTGCAGAGATGTACAGTAGTGAGAAGAAGCCATCTCTTAATAATTGGTAAGCCTCAAAAGATACGGATAGGATAAGCTTCAAAACGTCTTCATGCTGAACAGATGATTATGTCATGGCCTAGAAATCTCTCAGCTAACTTTTTTTTTTTCCCCAAAGATTTACATTTCCCTGGTTTCATCCAGGTCAGAATTTCTAAGTGATATTTCTGTGGTAGTTTCATTTCTCTACAGCACCAGCCAGACTTGGAAAACCATGGTGCATGTACAATTAAATTACAACCTCAATCAACACTTTCAAGACTCTCTTGCAAGTGAAGAGAATAAGATTGTGTCACCGTGTGCTAACACTGAACGATACATGGAAGGGGTCCCTGCCCATGGCAGGAGGATTGGAGCTAGATGAACTTCTAAGATCCCTTCCAACCCAAACCCATTCTATGCCCTTTCTTCAGCCTCCAGCTTGAGATAGTATCTAGAAGCTGACTTTCTTCCTTTCTCATCTAAAGAAGCAAAAATTTGCAACTCTAATCCTTTGCTAATTACATGCAAGCCTTTCCAGACCAGATCTGCTCAGGCCACTCGTGCAACTCCCACAGCTCAGGCCAGTTATAAATAGATATCTGAGGCTGCTTGAATTGGCCTGTTGCATTAAGGCAAAAAAGTGCATGTGTGGGGAAGCAGCTACGTAAATTTAAGTTACTCGTTTGGACCTTGTGTCACAAAGAAATAGAAGTGTTAATGGATTTTAAATCTTTATTATTGCTGTTGCAACTTGGAGAAGTAGTCAAAACTGTTGTTTTGGTTGGTATAGGTGCACCCAGCTGTGGTTTCAGCTGGCTGCGGTGGACACCACCACCAGTGGGAAAGTACTGGCATAGATCAGTGCTTGCCTTGTCTGGCATCCCTTGGAGGAAGACAAAAGATTTAGACGTGTGCTGCAGGCACACTGTCAGTGATTTTCATGGATGTAGATAACCCAGGGTCTCTGGGAAATATCCAACACTCTACCTGTGCCCAAGTGTGAAGCACAGGTTTACTGCACACAGCCTTTCCTTGCTGTTCAGATCATCAGGTATTTGTGAGCACCACTCCATTCAATTGGGCTGGCCAGTGATCTCCACTGCAATCTGTAAGAGAGGCTAGGTTTCCTGACTGTGGGGAGACATAGACCATGATCTGCAATGTGCGAATGGGCTGTGGTGGTCAGAGGAGCTGCCCATGTTGTAGCTGGATCAGACCCCTTTCAGACATGCAGCAAAATCATTTGCCTTCTCAGGTCAATTCTGAAATTAGCAGCCATTCCCTCCTATGGTGTAATGCAAGTCTTACGTTGGATTATAATTTGGTTGGATCTTTTCTTGTTCACTTTCTTATTTAGATAGAAATCTACTAGCGCTAGCACTTTGCAGGCAGGGTATAGTGTTTTCTCCACAGAGCCAGGCTGTGTTTGCATTTTAAAGAACCATGTTTTTTGAAAAAAGGAAAATAAACCAATTCCATAGATTAAAATATGAATGGAGTAGGACCTGTGCAGGGACAACTTGCTTTATACTTGTAAGAGTGCACCAACGTCAGTGCTTGGCTTAGTGCTCTAGGGCAAGTTAATTAATGCCAATAGAGAATTTAAATTTGGGGAAGGGGAGCATTTCTTAATTCTGTTGTGGAATCTCTAATTCATATCTTTCAAAACCCAGCCTTTGTGAAGCCCCTTGCCTGCAGCAGATCAGCTCCAGGACCCCTATGGCAGAACGTAGCTGGCACGCATTCTGTTACAAATAATTCACCCATGTTTTCCTTTTTTTTTCAAGAACATAATGTTATTTACAAGGGGTCTCAAGGTGTTTGACAGGGAGGCATGGAGAAGCAAATGAAGCATAGGTAAGCATTGAATGTGCAACAGGAAGGCTTGAAATAAAGTAAGAGAAGAGAGTGTCCAGAAAGTGACTCTTACGATAACATTTTGGGACTTATTAAATTCATATGTGTCTAAATCTGGTATTTTAGCTGGCATTTGTTGTCACATTTGCATTTTTGCGGAGGCAGACAGCTTGTTGGATGCCCATGTATGCATTGAAATGTGGACTAAGAGAGAGGAGAGCATGAGATGTCACAGTGTAATTTTGTGTAATTTTGCTGTAAACTTCAGAAAGGATGTTTCAGTATTGCAAGGAAAATACCCTTCAAAAATTACCAAGAGGCAACTGCATGTGACATCCTGGGGCAGAGAGGTTTTGCCTGTGTTTTTAACAGTTGAGGCCCCATCCTTGGAGACATTCAAGGTCAGGCTCGACAAGGCTCTGAGCAACCCAATCTAGGAGAAGATGTCCCTGCTCACTGCAGGGGGGTTGGACTAGATGGCCTTTGGAGGTCACTTCCAACCCAAACCATTCTATGATTCTATGTGTCCAACCATCTCAATACTATACCGGGACATACAGGAATCAACGCAGTCTTACAGGGAAGGCTTTCAGGGTAGAGCAAAAAATAATCCTGACAGAGCAAGAGTAATAATGTAATTTAAAAAAAAAAAAAAAAAAAAAAGCTGATTTAATTATTCCTCAGATTAGAGACAAATAACTTGAGCTGAAGAGACAGGTTTTCTTGTCTTACAGAGGGGTGTGTAATGCACCAGAGCTGCAGCTCGCAGAGCAAGAACAGGACCATGTGTTTCAGAGGAGGTAAATGAGGTGCAGTGCCTGGCTCCTCTGCAGGGAAACTGGTTGAGACTCCAGTTAATCACAAGAATAATATGTCAAGCAATATTTAATGGACAGCTTGTGAGTGTGTATGTGGGCAGGGTAGCTTGTAAATTTGAATATGCCTATTTTCTTTGACAGCAATCAATAACTGTGCTGTCTATTAATGTACTATGAGAGATCTCAGACTTTTTATGATCAGTCTGGGCTCTCAGAACAGTTGAAACGACAAAGCAGAGAAGAACTTTGGTGGTTACAATCAATATTGTGCTTTTGTTTTCATGCAAATAGAGGAATTGTAATACGCCTCTGCAAGGGCTTGTTTGTATCAGCCTGTATGAGGCAGCAGCTTTGGTGAGGAGGGTTGGATGCAAAGTTGGTGCCAGTATGTATATGAGTGTTTTGCTGGAGCAGAAGGCACTGCTTTGGTTCAATGGATGGTCTTGGTCCACACAAAGTTGATAGTATTGCTTTCTACAAGTCCCTGTGAAAGGTTGTAGTGAGATAGGATTCAGATTCTTCTCCCTATTATCAAGTGACAGAATGAGAGGAAATGACATTCAATTGCACCAGGGGAGGTTTAAATTGGGTATTAGGAAAAAATTCTTTACTGAGAGGGTGGTCAGGCATTGGAATAGATTGCTCAGGGAGATGATGGAGTCACCATCCCTGGAGGTGTTCAAAAACATGTAGACATGGCACTTCAGGACATGGTTTAATGGCGATGGTTGTGTTAGGTTGACAGTTGGACTCCATGATCTTAAAGGTCTTTTCCAACTAAAACAATTCTATGGTTCCCTTTGGAGAAACCCAGCTGGAAGCTCCACATGTACCCAGTGTGCTCTAGACTCTACTTTGAACATGAGAGGCCAACTTGTGATGCTTTGAACCTCTTGTATAGCTGGGAATGTTTGATTCAAAGGTTGAGGCTCAACCAGTTAAAGGTGGCACCCCCAATTGTTAATATATAGAGTCCTTGCCACCAGCTGCTCCAATCTACACATCTGCTCCTGTTGCACTTATTTATTTGCAAGTATAGGCACAGCCTGCATTTTCCTCAGAAAGCAGTTGATGGAATTATGCTGCCTAGCCTAAACCCAGGAATCAGCTCTCATTTGAAGTGCTTGCATCCAGGTTTCCTCAGAGTTTGCATGTAATCCAGAAACCACCTGCTAATGTCCAGTTCTTGCTGGCCTTAGAGTATTTGATTCTGTGCTTTTACTGCAATCCTGATAAGCAGAATTTTATCTGGGGTGTGTGTATTTATCCACGTACATACTTATCAAGCAGAGCAAAACAATACATGAAATATGTCAAACATGCAGTAGTATTAATATATTTATATATTGGTCTTTAGCTTTTGGTTTGACATCCAGGAAAACTAATTTCACTGCTAATCAAAAAAATAGCAATTCTGGAATATGCAGTTTTAATCCAAGAATGCATTGGACAGCACTTTGCAAAGCATGTAAATAGAATTTGGCTCATTTCAGGGCATTGTACATCTCAGACTTCAGTTAGACCTGAGCTTTGTTTAAGCTAGAGCTACATCAGCATTGAAAATGAGGTTAGATTCACTCAAGCTTTATGCAGGGATCAAAGTGGGTGCATTTCTTGACCATAACTTGGCAAAATAGAAAAGAAGATTAAGATAAGAGTGAGGAGGAGGATTTCAAGTCTTCAGCAAGTATCTTCAAGAGAAGATGCTTTAGGTGGTCAGTGAAATTATGATCAGGGAGGCAGAGGGATATGCAGGCATTTGGAGGTGGTATTATCCTTGGGAAAATGGGTTCTTGAATTCCAAGTACTTCTAGGAGTAGAGGATGAAAATGAGAGGAAGTGTTTGGACTGGCTGCCTTAAGTTGTGCTGTCACCTTCAGGGAAAGCAATGAGTCCCACTCTAGTAAACACATGATGGGGAACAAGTCAGGGGATCAGACGGTCTGGGTGGTCTTTACCTACCAGGTTCACTGAATCTCTGATAAGGACTCTCACAGCATTCAGCAGCTATGGCAGGTTTTTTAAATCTTTCTTCCTGTTTCATATTCTGTCCTCCACCACTCCAGAAGACTACAGAAATCATCTGAAATCAAGATCTAATTCCTGTGCTCGTTCCTCTCAGGTCCCCTGCTCCCCTCTCGCATCCGCTGGATGTCCATTTCTGTAAGTTTTCCCTTCAGAACAAACGTATCATTTTTCACCACAGGATATTTACAGCTTCAATCAGTGCCAAATTCAATTGGCTTCTGATCTCATCGCTGGAAGTTATAGATGCAGATATTATTTGCACTGCGGTTAATTATGGAGCAATCAAACTTTGGCTTTTCCACTGTAATTTCCTCTGCCAGCTAATTTAATTAATCACCCCCAGCTCAGCTCTTCCAGCTGCGACCGGCAGGGTCATTAATTAGACATGTGGTGGTAGCTCATAGACCAGTTCCTGTTAAGGGGCTGCTGCCCACTTGATCTCTAAGGGAGCAATAGCTTGTTTTGAAGCATCCAGGCAGGATTCGAGGAAGCTGCCAGGTTATTGTGTTCCTCAGAAGCGGAAGCAATTCCCAAAAGATGAACTGCAAGCAAAGTCTGAGATTGCTGAGATTGCCAGCACTCAGGTCACTCGGCATGGTTCAGCAAGGCAGGACTCGGATCCGTTCCTCACTGAGAGGCTATTTAGGGTGTGACCAGCAGTCCTCAGTGGTCCATCCTTTCTGGCCTGATCCAGGAGCTTAAAAACAGAAAACTTCAGAAACTTGATAGGCCTCCTTCTGACTGTTTGTGGGAGCTACCTGGCTTTTGTCAGATGGAACATGAAAAAAACCACAGATGAGAAATTAAAACTTGCATCTTTATTGCCAGATTTTTTTTTCCACCATAAAATAACCAGCTACATAAGTAAAATTGTTTGGATCTTAAAATAATCTGTAATTGTTCTTTTACCTTCCAAAAACCACACAACCTTTTACAGTAAGCAAAACAGTTTGACTATATCTCAAGAATCTCATTCTAAACATTTTTAGCAGAAGGCATGTGATTTGGGATATGTGGTAGCCCAAACTTAACAGCCCAGGAAAGTCCACAAATTTTTCAGGGAAGGATCCTTAGTCTTTGCTCTTGCACTATCTGTTTTGATAGTCAGCAATAACAGACCCTGCTGTTGAGTTCTGCTCTACATCTGAAATATAAAAGCATCCTCCAAAGCCACCATGTTCTCAGTCTGCAAAGACAGTTGGAAGCATCATTCATCTTGTTACCAAGCTCTTTGTCCTCCTTGGAATGCCAGCAGAGCCCCTGGTGTTCCCATCACACCACATACTGGTTCTTGGAGTAGGTAGGCTAGAAAAGCTGAAAATTGCCCGGGTAGTTGTAGCTCTTGGGCAGCTTTTTCAACACCATATGACAGCTAGCTAGCTTTACTGCACTTTGATTTTGAACCTGTTGCCAAGCTGTCATTTCTAATCAGTGCATCTGTCTGCCAGGGGTAGATTGCTGATGGATTAGTTGGAGTCTCCCTACTTCTTTTCAGAGTAGACAAATTCTGCTCAAGACAACTGTTTTAATCTTCTTGGGTCACAAAGCCTCCTTTCAGACTCTTCTGTCCAAAACATCCATCAACCCCTGAAAATAAAAACTCGATTCTCTTCACTGCATAACTGTAACTGTCTTTTTTTGGTAGCAAAACAGCACTGTGTCCTCAGGTAAGCTTCTTTCCTGACGAAGAAGGTTCTTCTGATGCAAGCTTCCCTTGAAATGCATCATACTCTTCACTGGTCGTTTTTTTTCTTCCTTGAATCTCTCAGAAGATTCCCTTAGTCTGAACTGTTTGGGAAGACACAAAGTCCCTTCCTTGCTTGCAGTCAAGAAGAGCTTCAGGGATTTTCACAATGATGCAGTTCAGCCTCTACTGTTTCAGAATGTAGGGGTCACTTCTACTTCTACCATCATAAGAAGATTGTTGACATGTTGCTGCCATCGAAGCCCTCGATAAGAGGGATTTGCAATTGATAAGGAAGCAGCCTGTCTCTTCAGAGAAGCTCTATACCTTGCTTTGGAAGTTAGTACTTCTGCTAGAGAGCAGTGCATGCAAACTTCAGCAGGTAACAGCTGCTCCTTTTGGAAAACCTTTCTCAGCTTGAAATTTCATAGCTGGAAATGCAGCTGGTAGAAGGAGCAGGGCCCATGGGAATCTTACATTGTTAGCTTGAAAAGGTACTGCTAAGTAACTTACAGATCAAAAGTAGAACAACTGCCAGCATTAACCAGAAGACAATCCACTATGAAGACCTCAATCTGGAACGGTACCTTTTTTCCTTATTGAGAAAAATGCAGCAGCTGAAATTCCTTAAATAACCATCAGTGTTCTACAGACGCACTGGAAAATTAGTTTGTTTTTGCTCTGCAGAAATTAGAATTGTGCTTGGTCTTGATCAGCAGATTGCAATTACCCTGTGCCACTTTACCTGCTCATCTCACTCGGTTTTGTTTTATTTGAGTAATAAGTATCTTAAATCTTCACCAAGGTATTGCATGTCTTCTATGGAGACTCATCATAGTCCTGCCAGGCATTCATCAAGGTTTCCAATGAACCACAGCATTAAGTATTCCTCTGCTCCTTATCAATCAAAACAGTTTACTTATAACTTTACTTTTTCCTCCTCAAGTAATCAAAATTTGGTATTCCACAGATTGCAGGAAATTGTCACTGATGTATTCTGTGCTAATCCATCACCTGGAACAGGCATCATTTGGGCATCAGAAGAGCATTAAATGTTTAAATAAGCAAGAGACAGTCAATGAGAGAGTCCATTAACCGCTCCAGATGACGGGGCAGAAAAATGTTTAGATCACAGGTATGTTGGGAATCACAGTGCAGAGCTTGCAGAGCGATGGGGCATCTATATTTTGCAACAGGCACAAGTTTTTTCTGAGTTCCTCATGATACTGCTCAAATGTTCAAAATAAATACATAAGCCATCAGAATGGTATGAGGTTTTTTTTTATCTGTAGTATGAAGCTCTTTGTGGAAGATAGTCCAAGAGATAGTTAAAGGCTTTGTCACTTCTTTGTGGCCTTGTTTTTGTCTGTACAAACCAGTAACAGCTTTCAGAAGCAGCTTGTCTATTAATGATGAGAGGGGAAAAAAGAGTCTCTTTATCCTGTAGATGTGAGCAAAATATACTCATTTGCCATCTTCAGTTCTTGTAATAAATGCTCTGAAAGTAAGTGCAATGGGCAGGCCCCGTGTGATGAGACTGGCCCATGTAGACATGTGTAAGACGTTTCATTAGTTCTAGAGAAGCGCTTGGGGATTTGAGTCTACCTTAAACTGTGAAAGGTGACTTCTCACAGTCACTGCTCAGCCTGAGGGTGGCTGCTGTATTTCTCTATGAAATGCTAGTTGCAGTGGATTCATAAAAATCTCCATGGAGAGGCCCTAATTGTGGGATTTCTTGTGCCTTTATTCTATGGCAAGGACACAATCCAAAAGTCTCCTTGGTGGAGGAATTATGGTCTTCAGGTGCGTATTATGATCCTCGTGTGATGTGACACAGCATCAGCAAAATAGAATTTGAGTCACACTGGATCACAGATATGATTTGTGTGTACACGCAGCCTTCAGATCTTCTGTCCTCTCCCATTTGAGTCAAGCTCCATTTTAAACTAATTTCCCCTTCTAGTAGTAATTAAGTGTACAACATTTCCCTTCGCTTGGCATCGTAAAGCAAGCTCTTTGTTTTCACGGGGAATAAATAACTGTGTGCAACCAATGGAGCTTGGCAGTGCCAGGGTATTTTGCACCAATCCAGGGAAACATCTTCTCTTCAAAATAAAGAAGGAAAAAAAAGACCCACTGTCATTAGAGTGTAAATCTCCTTTTGAAGGGGTGACTGGCAAGGGGAAATTACCAAGACTTGAGACAGTAATTATCAGCCACTGCAAACAGCAAATCAAGCTGTCCATACCAATATCCCAGAGGAAGGTGCCCCAGGAGCCAGGGTAGGGGTTAGATGAGAGGCGCCCGGGCACAAGCCCTCTGAGCTGTGGGCAGTGTTGATTGTACTTGTCAGGTTTCTGCTGTTAGAAGCTCTCTTGCTATAAATACAGCCCAGCCACCCTTGTCTGAAAAGGATCCTTAAACCTTCCTTTTCTCCCCTTCCACTGCTTCAGAAACACAGAGGCTGACAGTCCAAATGTTTGAAATAATTGGATTCTGCATTCTAATTCATCTGTAAAGTATTCGTTGATTAAATTAGCCTAATAGATATTATTTCTTACATGACTGCATAATTTCATCCTGATTGGATCACTACGGCACTAACGAGTCCCTCCATTTACTATTGACTTGAGAATCACAGAAGGCTAGAGATAACTATCATTTTGTTTCCATTTTTTTTTCTTTCCCAGGCTAAAAGTTAAACTGATTTATACTAAAAGGGCATAGAGCCGATGCTCAGGTACAGTTGGAGTTTAGTGTTCAAAACCAGTGTTAGAATGAAACGAAAAATCGGTTTATATAATCTTGAGCCGTCTTTTATTTACTCAGTGGGTTGTTCCGAAGCAGAAAGATTAACTGACCATTTAAATTCCTTTGGGGGGAAATGGAAGCATTTTTAAATAAAATACATTTTATTATCTCATCAAAACAGATAGGCGCATTGCAAATGAACCTCGTAAGGACTGCACACATTCAGGGAAATGAAAATACTCCTTTAAAGCTAATGTTTCAACCAAAGTGGTTTTAGCCTCTATTAGTAAGATTTTTCTTTGAGCTGCAATTTGAGTGTAACCAAGAGAAAGGAAGAGGAAGACAAAATTATATTTAGTTTTCACGCTAAATGAGAGCAGATATTTCTTTCCTAAGTAAGAGGGAGCTACCTCGGAGTCCTACTCATTTGCTGTAAGGATGACGAGCTCACACCCTCCAGTTTTCTGCATGCAACCAACCGCCCAACCCAAGCAGACCTCCTTCTGCAGAGAGCTTTTTGTTGGGAAGGGGTTAACAGTCTGATTGGCTTTTTCCCCTGCCCCAGTGGCTAGAAACAGCTGGTGGGTTTTGTATAGCGCCGGTGAACTGAGCAGTCCAAAGAAGTTTTTGGCAAACACTTGGCCTGCCCGGGACAAGAAGAGGTGGGTCAACTCAGGAAACCGTTTTCATGAGCAAACGGGGTAAACAATGACTGCTCAGCAGGAACAGAAGGGAGACCCGCTCTCGCTGAATAGCTCCCCAAAAAAACCCAGCTCAAAAGAGGGTCCATTTGCTTCTGGGAATCTAATAAATTGTTTCAGGAAGTGAAAGTCTGTCCAGGCTAATGGAGCCGTGATTGACAGGTGGTTCTCATTACAGAGCCCATCAGGGGACAAAGTGAATTCCAACGTTATTTAAGAGGTTAAGTAGAAATAAGATGCAGGTGACAGCCCAAGGCTTGAGGCATCGCGCTCTGCTCTTCCTAACATGTTGGGGTTTTGTGAAGAGTCTCCACAAAATGTAAAATGAATAGGGTGAGGGGCAGCTTGACAAGCAAAAGTTGGTCCTGCCGTGACCTTACCTGGACGCACAGGAGAGGGAGCAGGGAAATTAAGGTTGCTTTAGTAATTCTTACATTGTAGAGTTCCTATTCCTTATATCCACATAACATGGTTGTTATGTCTATTGAGGAGGTGCAGTTAAGTGAGCTTCCAGCACTGTCTACTATGTCTGGATGTTCTTGGGCATCCCAGTGGAGGAGGAGGAGGAAAAGAACCATGAATGACTGTAGCAGTCTGTCCTTGTCACAGACTCGGGAGATTCTGTGGCCCTTTTCCTGAGGCCTCATAGGAACATCTCATAGTGCTCAGAGCCACAATCATACAATGTTTGTCTGCTGTTCCTTCTCATGCTGCGGCAGCTGATGAGAAGAAAACACAAAATTTTTTGAGTAATTTTGAATCAAAACATGCAGAGGCCATCTCAGCTTGGGTCATATTTCTGGTTGCACTTCTCCAAGGTCTGAAACTAGTTAGAGAAGGAAAATAAAAGAAAAATGCATTACTCAAATTGACTTGTGTTCTTGAGCAGGAGGCATCCTTGCACTACCATGGGCTACAAAGCTGAAACTAAAAACTGTTTCTAGCCTTGTTCAGCAGAAAATGAAGGCAAAGATGCTTTGCAAAGCATCCAAAACACAGTGTTGCTTGCATAGTCTATAAGGAGGACACAGTCTCAGGCTGCGCCAGGGGAGGTTTTGGCTGGATGTTAGGAAGAAATTCTATACAGAGTGATTGCCCATTGGCATGGGCTGCCCGGGGAGGTGGTGGAGTCACCATCATTGGAGGTGTTCAGGAGGAGACTTGATGGGGTGCTTGGTGCCATGGTTTAGTTGTTTAGGTGGGTTGGATTGGTTGATAGGTCGGATGTGATGATCTTGAAGGTCTCTTCCAACCTGGTCTGGTCTATTCTATTCTATTCTAAGCCCCAAGATGTGGTTTAAGCTGTGAGCAGAGATTTAAAGTAGACCCATGCTATACTGAAGATGCTAAACAATGCAAACTATTTGTTTCTCTCTGCTTCTGTATTTTATCTTTTTCTGAATGCCCAAATAAGCAGTGTCAGGTGTCTTAACACTTGTGGATGTCATGAGGTGGGAAGCTGAGGGATCTGCTCTGAGTGACGGTATTGATAGAATCTTGCATGGTGCATGGTCAGATACAAGGATGTAATTTAACCAAGAGATTCACGACTGGCTTGTGAATGACGGTGAAACTTCCAGGTATGACGTGTGTAATAAATCTGGTTCAATGCAGAATTAATGTGGTATTCAGAATGACTATTTACCATTTGAAGTTCCGACATGGCTGTGTGCAAGAAGCAAATAGCTGTGCACAAGGCATTGGGGAGCGACACTTAGAGGGGAGAAGAAAAACACCCGCTTGCATTTTTCCACAAGTGCATTCCCAGGTAACGCTAATGAGAATTGCACTTTAAATGCAGGCCTGATTTGTGATGAGATCAGCTCTAAAGAGTACATTTGTGGAATGAGAACCTGATTGGTGGTGCTGCCTCTTGGAGGGCTGAAGGGGTCTAATTGGCATATAACGCACTATAAATTTATTAGCAGCTTCTGCTTTCCCATTGGCAGAGCTTCTCCTGCTAACCACGAGGAAATTACCAATTTTCAGGAGTTAGTCACTCAAGTCGCACCACATCTGGGTTTTAAAAAGAAGCCTACCTACAGCACTGCTCTTTTAAATCCTGCCTTAGAGCTGGTACATCAACAACTTGCTGGAAAGCGGTCACTTCTGTGGTGGACAACTTGAGCACTGTCTGTTTACTGTTCAGCTTTGGGCTGCCCAAGGAGGTGGAGGAGTCACCATCCCTGAAAGGGTTCAAGAGGGGATTGGATGTGACACTTGGTGCCATGGTTTAGTAGTCATGAGGTCTTGGGTGACAGGTTGGACTTGATGATCTTTGAGGTCTCTTGCAACCTTATTGATTCTATGAACTTCTATCCTCCTTTGCTCATTCCTCCTTCTCACCTCCTTGCAGTAAACCCAAGTTGCACTAAGACCATTATGAGGTAACTAATCAGTTTGGCAGCCCTTGGACTGCAGCTGCCACAAACCAGAAACTGCAATTTTTTGGCAGTTCACATTCAGGGCTTTGATGTACATATTGGTACATTCAGCCCTGGGCCATATCTGGCAGAAGAGGACATACCCAGGAGCACAATAGAAATATTCAGGAGCCAATGTAATTATTTCAGTGACTTTGCTTTTAAGATTGAGTCACAAATTAGAAAATAATATTCACATGTGTCTGCTAATTGGTAACAGATTAGGGATATTTTATCTTTTTTAATCATTTCCAAATGTGTCCTGAAGAGGAATTTCAGGGAAGTAGCTGAAAGAGAGAGGGCACTTAGGCACTCGGAGCACTTGGGCAGGAGGCTTTAATTCCTTAATTCTGGCTTTAATTCTGGCGTACAGCTATTAAAATCCCTGCACACCTCTCTCTGGAGATGCTCTCGAAGTGCAACTTGCTGTCACTTTCACCAGGCATCTCCAGTGTAGATTTTCTTTGCTATCAGGTTTTATGTGGGTTTCCCAATGTTAAACCCCAACCGTATGGCTCGTAAATCATAAAAGCCTAAAGGTTTGCAAGTGATTAATAAGCAGAGGTGTGCAATTAGAAATGCCTCAGCAGTACTTGAGCTTTTTGAGTGTCTTTTGAAAGCTGAGTCCATTTCTAACCTCACGTTTTGGGGCATGTTTGGGCAACCCCGTTGTTGTGTGTCCCATTGTGGAAAATAAGCAAGCAAAAAAAAAAAACCACTGTTGGGGGTTTCTTTCCTTAGGTACAGTGGAAACCTCTTTCTGTGAGTGTTAACTACTGAGGTTTTCTCAAATCTTTCTCTTCTCTTCATCTCCTTTGCTTTTTCAGAAATGTAAGCTGATCTACCAATAGCTTTTAACTAATTGTGGTTAGTGGTTTATGGTTTGTGGTTTTAAAAAGACATCCAGCGCCTGCAGACCACTGAAAGGGAGATAGAGGGAAGTCTCATCACTTGCTGAATGGAGATCTAACTTGCCAAGACAGGCATCATTTTTACTAAACAAAATAGTCATTGAAAAAATGCAACTAATGGAAAAGCCTGAGGACATTAATGATTCCTGTAGTCTTTAGCATCAATGAGAAGCACAAGATGGCCAAACAGATGAAGTAGTAACCATCAGAGATAGTGTGTTAGAACAGCCAAGTGTGTGTTGGTGGAGAGGGGGTGATGTGTTGGAGAGGAAGATATGAGATATATTAGAGTTGTCAATAAGGAGGTGTTGGAAGGTAAAGGGAGCAGAAGGGAGACCTCCAAGTCACTAGGGAAGATTTGAGCATCAGAGATCCCTGTAGCCTCTGAAGAATGTGGTCATGGAAATTCTGCCCACAGGGATGGTCCAGCTACTTCCCAGACCCCTGGACCTTCAGTTGCAAAGGTGCCTGCCTTTCACTTCTGACTTGTATGGAGCAAGTATGTGTTTTTTATTTGCTTGTTGCTTCAAATGTGTTTCTCTTCACAGTCTATGCTGAAATACAATGTTGATTACTTGTACTTTGGATTTTATGTCTCATATAAATTTAGTGTAATGTTTGGATTCTTTTTCTTCAAATACTCCAAGGAGTAGCATCTTAGTGCTTCTGCTGGAGTGAAGCCCTGAAAGGGCTTTTGTTTTTTCTTGTAAGCCAGACTATAGGAGTTATTGGCAACAAAGGATCAAAACTATCAAGGAAATTTCCAAAGGCCTTTGTAAAGCACTGTAATTGGACTGTCCTATTCCAGTTACTGCTCCTTGGGTAAAGGTTGTATTCCCATTCCGCAGCCCACAACAGATGTTTTTTTTCCATTTTGGATAACTGAAGCCACCTTTGCATGCTAAACAAGCTCTCATTTGAGGTGTCTTTAATGTCTGCACTGCAAGTTTTTCACTCCTTTGGGTAAACCTTGGAGGTTTTCCCCCAGCCCCTCATTATTTGTAAGACATCGATGCACTCATAGTTATGCTACTTCCCCACCTTACAGCATTACGAGCAGAGGAAAAGCTCCATTTCTCTTCTCTCATCTGTTTATGATGTGATACGTTCCAAAGCAGATCACATCAGCGACTGTTATGGTATCCTTAATGCACTGTGATAGTCGCAGCACGGGAGGAGCCGCTGGAAAGCTCATCGCTGATGTACGTCCCTGTTACATGCCACATTACTCAGGGTCTGTGGGAACCTCACTTGGCTACCTCGCTCTGTCTCTCACCTGGCACAGATTATTGAGATTTATGCATTGAAATATTTATATGTCACTTCCCCCTCTTTGAATACTGCACAAGGGCTTCCTCTAATATGAAGATGAAAGCAGAAGCCTGGTTTGGGGTGAAAACAGCTGGATTTGTAGACATGAACAACCAGGATAACAGACTGCCTTCGTTTCCACAAAGTATTTCCTACAAGTTCATTTATAGTTCCATTATCCGTTCAAAACTGCTGCTGTGTTTTTGTGCGACAATGGATTTCAAATAGAGTTTTCATATTTTTTCCTTTACATACTTTTTTTCTCCCCCTTCACGATGATTTCTTGAGCTATATTTCAAATACTGTTGCATTAAAGGTAGCCTTCCTATAGGAGGAAGTTAGTGTTAGCAAATTGCAAATTAATGGAATCTTCTAACCTCAGTGACTGTATATCAAATTGTAAATTGAAATTTCCAGTCTGCGTTTAGGTACTGGCACAATGCAATTTGATTTATACACTTAAGACATCAGGTTAAGTATGGTTACACATGAATAATGAAATGCATTAGATACATGTTTGCAATTAATATTCTCTGCATATATATATGTGCTGCTGCAAACAAGCAAGAAGCAAATATGCTCCTTGGTTTTAGCATCTCCATGCAACTGTTGTACAGCAGCTTTTGGCTTATTTTAGGTGATATTTGTAGTATGCCCAGTGGTTGAGGTTGACCACTCCAGAAATGGAAGTAGTCTGCATACTTGTCTAGAACCACTCACTGGTAATTCACTTATTAGTTTGGGGGGTTTGTTGTTTGGTTTTGGGTTTTTTGGGTTAGCCAACACAGTGACACATCTCGGTTTAAATTTCACAGGGATGTTTCGTGATTGTACATCAATAGGTAAAAGGAATTGGATTATGAACTCAGTATTTTTTCTGTTGGTCAGCAGAGAGTGGGTGGGAGGGAGTGGTCATTCATGGCTGCTGTATTCCAGATTTTCAGTAAGGTCTCTCCTTGCATATTGTAGCAGAAATCTGTCTTCCTCCACTGTTCACAGTGCTTTTCTAAATGTTTTCACCAATATAAGTGTTTAAAACCCTTAGATTTCACCATTGTTGGCATTTTTTTCCTCCTAAATGTGGCTGGCAATACTATTGAAAAAAAAAATTCAGGGGCTTTGGGGGTTAGTAGAAAAGTACAATTTGTGGCATTCTTCAAGCTTTTTGTTAAATCTCTAGGGACTGTAGTTGCACAGAACAAAAAAAGCTTGGATTTCTATTGAGAAAAGGTTTAACTGTCTTGCAGGGCTTACACTTGTCACACTTACAATCTTTATTCTCAACTTAATAAGCCTTTTCATAGCACCTGCAGTATTCCCTGCCGTTGTAGGTCGCATAGTTCTTGCTTAACTTTATATGGAGTAAACCTCAGGTGCGATGTATTTTATCGAGTATACCTTAAAAATCATTAGATTGAGTGTTGTGCAATGAAAACATGGACTTGCTGCAATTCTACATGATGTATTGGAGCCCACAGCTGCAGGATATTTATCTAAACAGCCTGAAGTCAGTAAACCTTGGTGCCTTGGCTAGGCTGGTAATTAATGTTGTACAGAAATAAATCCCACAGGTGTCTTAACACCTCAGGGAGTGCTGCTGGTTACTCCATGGCATTGCTGGTAGGCTAGCCTGGAAGTGCAGAAATAACAGCTTTTTTGGAGCCCTAGTAGGGGTGTGCTGTCAGAAGAGAGGGCAAAGAAAGTGGAGAAGCTTGGCTGAATCTGTATTACAATTATACTGGTAAGTGTCATGCAAGAGATGATTAATTTGGGAAGCATACTGAGCTCTGCACGTATGAGTGATCTCTGTCTGTCATGCACAGTAGGGCTTTCTTTCCATCTTAGACCTTTGGGCTTCAGAAAGCAGCTTCCTGATGGTGAGGAGGGCTTTGGGCATGCTTCTTGGGTCTTTTGGGACTGGTGTTTTAGTTTGGTTGCTTGGTGGTAGGAGAGGTAAGCTTGGCCTGTTTTTATGGTACTGAATTTTCTGTCTCTCCTCACTGGTGAACAAAAATGTGAAGGATTAACAGCAGGTTGAATGCAGTCCTCAGCCAGATAACTTCCCTAGCAGAGACAGTAATTACATCATTTCCAAGCTGGGTTACTGTGCTGCTGATCTGGAGAACCCTGGTCCAGAGTCAAGACATGGGTTGGCTTATCTGTAGCTTTCCTATAGGGCTGGTCTTCGTCCGTCAGGGATGTTTAACTTGCAAGAAGTAATAAGCTTAATAGGTTGACTTTATTTAATTATTAATGGTCCTTTTCTGTCCTTACAGCTCATAAAACACCCTTTAGGTTGGCAAAACACTCATAATATTGATCAGGAGCCAGAGAGATATTTATTTCCTCTTTGCCCCAGCGCACATAAATCTTGGTCCTTTTCCTCAGCAGGCGGGATTTACAGTGGCCTGTGCCTTAAAAGCTTTTCGTAATTAAGGAATAAATACCTATCAGTCTTTGTTTGCTGTCTGGAGCCCTGTTGTTTGCCAGGGACCTATATATCCCTGATGGGTTTGTGCGCCTTCCCCTTAGCAACGCAGCCGGAGAGAGAAGGCATGCATGCTCGGAAGCAGTCAACTGCTAAGCACTTACTTTGCAATAGAGTGGGGTCTTCTCCTGCAGAGAGAGGAAGCCCCTGTGTTTTCTCAGCATATTGTTCCCAGCTCGTCTTCCATGCCTCTCCTCCCAGTTCCTGCTTTGCTTGGGGCAGGAAGACACTTTGGAAATTCCTTGCTGCTAGCCCTTTCTTCTTGCCTTCTCTTCATCTCCCCCTTTGCTAGTTGCAATTAAAAACATCATGAACCTTGCCCAACATTTCAATCCCGTCTCCCCCTCATCGATGTTTCTCTTTTACCCATGCCAGCATTGCATTGCCAGCTCAATCCAAAGCGATGCCGTTTATCTCATGCCCGCAGGGCTAGCATGAAGGGTTTGTTTAAACGGCAAGCCCTGGCACAACTGCTTGCCGAGCACTGGTCATTAGGTGATGCATACTTCTTGCATGCTAGACCATGAAGCTAATGACAAATTCTGGCACTCTCCAGGAGTTTGGGAGGTACGGGGGTTAGATCTACTTAATTTTCTTGGAAGAGACACATTAACCTTGTCAGCTGGCCAACAGGAGAAAAAATTTGGCAGTGCTCTTGCTGCGCTGGCCAGGTTACTCCCGTGTTGAACAGTTGTACTTCAGTGAGCAAGCAGAAATGGCAACACGCAGGCACAGCACCTGCACGGCAATGCTAGAGAGACCATTTCGAGGCCACTTCAGTTACAGAATTTTTTTCCTTAGCAAGAAAGAGGAAAAGATAAAAAAACAAAATTCAAGGGGGTTTTTTTCAGTGTTGTCAAAAGGACGAAGGATAAAACTTCACTTCAAAATGCCTGCAACCCAGCCTGCTCAGTATTTGGGATAGTGAGAAATCCGTGCTCTGCCGCGGTAAATATCTGCCATCCGTTATCTTTTTAATGTAACCTTTCAAAATTTCATGGAACCTTTTAACAAGTGATGACTAATTTCAGATAACAAGCAAGCAGCACAACATTTTTGTTATCCTTGTTGTCTCTTTAGTAAGGATAAGGCTGCTCTTGCACTGGAGCTGTTGAATTTTCATGGCAAGTTCTCAGGCTTTCCATCCACATGCTGTTGCCTGCACAATCAATTCTGAGTTGCTGTATGAACATGAGTTTGATTTCCACCCTGCACATCCTTTCTGTGTTTGCCTTTTATGCCTCTCCACCAAGTATGTGTGAGGGACAAAGGAAGCTGAAGACAGGTGAATGGGAGTGAGGAGCAGAATGGACAGTCAACACAAATGATGTGCTCCTGCTCTTATTTGTCAGGTGTAAAACCATACATGTTTAACCAAGGCTGGAGAGGCAATCAGTGCACTCTGTGGGGCTGAGCTACGTAGGCTGTGAGCTCCTAAATGAGCATCTCTGATGCAAACCCACTAGTGGAGAATACAACGTAGCTCCTGGAACAAAGCTGTGCTCTAAGCAAATCTGCTTTTGTATTCTCACATGCTACCTAGTTAGCCCTCCCCCCTTACCAGTGCCCAGTATTTATGTTTCCAGATAATAATGATGTGATGTGGCTGGCAGAGTAATTTAAATAATTGGACATTATCTTGAGAAGCAAGCACCTAATTAGATCAAAATAAACTGAGAACTGAAATTTTCATCTGTTTCTAATAACCCTTTACCTATGTACAGTATTGCTGCGGTGGCAGAGATTTCATTATTCACACCACTGCGTGTGCTTAGAGTTCACTAGTGATGGAGATTCCTGCAAGAGCAAAGAACTTGGTGGCATTTCTTGGCCAAAGCTTAGTGGCTTATTCCTCTTCTGCTACCACAGAGCATTTTTGCAGCCTTGCTCTGTTGTATTTGGCCCTTGTGAGGCTTGAAGTTTTTATCAGTACTCAGGATTTACATGCATAACTTCAGAGATAAAAGGCTCAAAGAAAGTGTGATCTTTAGGTTTTTTCTAGGAGTTTATAATCTATTAATTCCTTTGTGCCTTAAAAAACAACAGCTGGCATGATCACTGAAAAAAAGTCATTGTAGTACAGATGAGGAAGAGGCAGCTCACACATTCTCCAGCATTAGGCATCATCAGAGCACATGGCACTGTTGCTTTTCTAGCACACTGGCCTTAATCTGGTCCTGAGGAAAAAATTCCACTGGACTTTGGAAGTTCTGTAAAAGAGTCCTCTTTTGGCTTGCACCACTACAGCTGAAAGTCTCTGTGGCTGAGGAGGTCATTTAGAGTGGAAGTTGATTATGGCTAAGAGAAAAAAAGTGAGGAAAATATTTACTAGCTGATGCACTTTTCCTTTATTTTTAGGGATTGGTTCAGTGTCTTTGTCCTGATTAGTAGCTGTTCCTCACATTTCCTCATGCTCTTATTCAGCTGATTTATTTAAAGGTATGTCAGTGCTGGCTGAAATGAAACACTGTGCCTCCTCTTCCTGCTTATTGCTGACCGCTCCAATAATTCATTTTTTAGCTCATTAGCTAACAGGGGATGTGAACAGTGGTCCTCCAGGGAATGGCAATGAGGTTAAGTGATCTACTGCTGACAACTCTGCTCTTGGACTGGCCTTCCTTGGGGGAAATGAAACCTCAATGAAGACAAGCTGTGGATCCCAGAAGTGAAATTTGGGCATCAGAGCAACAATTACAGTATTTATGTCTTCTTGTTGAGATTTACAAGATGAATGCAAGTGGCAGAGCTGAAGCTGTCGTGCAGTAAAGTAGTCAGGTCTTCCCATTCAAAATGAAATGGTTTGTGCCAGAGTTGTAAGGAGGATGTCTGTGGGCATAGGCTTTCTAGATACTCCTTGAAAAACAGCCCTTCTAGATTTTGGCTGTCCATGAGGCATGGGCAGGCATGCTTTTTCCTCCTGCCTCTGTGATAAAGTTTTGTTTTCTACAGGGAAATTCTGTTGGCATATCTTTGTTGTGCCTAGTTTGTACCGTTGAGCAAGACCTAAATCTCACTCAGTAGCCAATGTCAGTGACATGCTGCCCCCAAATGTCTGAGGCTTTTAAAACACCTACATTTTTGTTTGTAGTGTTTTGCTGTGTTCTCACCATGACCCTTAATGTGACTCCAAAGGTAGAGTTGGTCACTTGGTCATGCTGCAGAAGGGTGCCTTAAGGAAGGGCCCGTTTACATCCTTTCCATTGCTAATGCTGGTGGCAGCATGTTTCCCCTTCATGTCAGAATTCTTTTTAGAGTTTTTTTTGTTTGTACCCAACTTTTTGAGGCAGTGGGATAAACCTGGGCAGAACTCAGCTGCTTGGTGTCTGTCCTGCTGTCTTGCAGCCTCACATGAACAGCAGGATTGCCTTTGTGCTGCTCCCATGCTATGCAAAGCAAATGCAAGGTCTGTGCTGGTGGATTTGTAAACTAGCAGCCTAAAGCTCTGAAAAGTTCTGCCTTGGTGTAGCGATTGTTGTCTCTATTGCAGTACATATCAGAGTCACTATTACATTTTAAGGTGAATTGTGCTTAGAAGTGGGAGACTCGTGTAGAAACAGCTTGATTTCTAAACAAAAAGGGTCTTCAAGACATGGTAATCATGCTTTTAACAGGAGCCAAAAGTTACTATCACTCAAAAGATGGTCTGGGGGAGAAGGGGGATTCATTTGCAGACTCTTGACTGGGCTAAAAAATTCTTGCTACTTACATGCCTGTGATATCTTTTGCCCTTAGGGTGTATGGGCATGTGAGAAGTAAGTTCCCTAGGCTCTGATGTCTACCATAGTGGAGGTCAGATCCCTTCATTTTTCAGTCTGGCACATTTTAAACATGTAGTGGATATGTTGGTTATAATCTCAATATCTCTACACGCGTTTGAAAAACAGAGGAGATATTTGCTAAACATTCCTGAGGATACTCTAGATGGTTAGTGGAAGTAGAACCGTTGCAGTGTTGCAGGAATGCCCATTCATTGTCAATAATTGCATGTTACTTTATCCTCCTCCTGGCTGTGTTTCTGGTTTGTTGTTTTTTACGTCAGAAAAATACAAACACAAAAAACATGAGTTAAGGATGCAATAGTAACACAAGTCCTTTTCTTCCTTCTCTCCATCTGGAATACCTGAAATGACACTCTGCTTATCAGATCCTGCCTTCAAAGGCTAATTTGCAGTTCCTCAAATGTTTGGGTTGTGGGGGGCTTTTTGGTGTGTCTTTTAGCTTGCAGGAGTTACTCAAAAGTTTGATTTAAGCAAAGCACTCTTTGGGTTGATTTTATGTTTGCACTTTTTCCTCTTAAAAAAAACAAAAACAAAGAAAAAAAGCACCAAACCAAAAAAAAAAAAAAAAAAAAAACCACCAAAACAACCCAACAAAAAACCCACCAGGAAACAGCCCTGGACCTATTGGTGAGTTAAATTGTGCTGGGGTAGAGAAGGTGATGCTTTGGGAAGCTGTGCCTGAAAGCATGCAGGGAGGTCAAAGCAAGGTCACTCCACATGTACCAGGAAATGATGCAAAACTAATCCAGATTTGCTGTTGGAAGGGTCTGTTTACATAAGTATTTAAAAACAGATTAGGGCTAACCTGACACTAGATTACTGGGAGTAGTGTAAACACGGCTGAAAGGCGTAAACAGAGCTTTGCCTTTTGTACTCCAGAGGAGAAAATCTGTCACCAGTAACAAGTGGCCTGGCTTAGGTGATGTGTATGGCTTTCACAGGCCAAACAGATTACCTGAGGTTCCTCTAAATGGGACTTTGTCTGGGGATAGATCTCTTAGATCATATAATTGTATGGTAATTTTTTTAATGGAGAGTTAAGGGACTTGTTTGTAATCCTTGTTCTCCTGTAATCTAATAGCATCCAGAAAGCTTTTGATAGTTCTTTGACATATCAGGAGGAAATGGTACTTCAAAGTATTGTTTTGGTGGTTTTCATTTTGGAAAAACAAACAAAGGAACCATCCATCCATTCATAAGCCTTTTGCATTGGAAACCTTACTCAATTTGTAGAAGGAAAAAGCACCCCTGTAAGGAAGACAGTGTGTTTCAAAGCTTGCTTTCATGTCTGCAGTACAATTCCAGATGTTTGCTTACTTCTGATCTTAGACACAGAGATTTGATGCACTTTCTGTAATATATTTTGGAATGAAGGCTGCCTGTTTTGTCTGTGGTATTCCTAAGGGTGAGGGCTCTAGCACTGACTTCGTGCCAGCCTTTGAGTCATCCCCTGGGTTTTTTAAGACCTGTTGTGGTCTTAGAAGCCTATATTCATGGCATCCACCAAGGGGCTTCTTGGGCACTGCACTAATACTGCTCAATAATGATGAGATGGGGGACGCATATCATTATAAAGATAAGGTTTGGATGAACTGTTCCTACGAGGGCTTTCTTGCAAAAATTTTGAAGGGACAATAATTTTCCTATGGGTTAAGTGATGTTTGCTAGCATGCTGGTAGCCCAACTGCCACCACTTGGAGGGAGCAAAGGCAGTCTAGAGTGACCTGTCTCCTTTGGTTTCTCTAGGGAAGAAAAAGAGCGCTGGATACGTGCAAAATATGAGCAGAAGCTCTTCCTTGCCCCACTGCAGTGCCTGGAGCTTTCTCTTGGCCAGCATCTCCTGAGGGCTACAGCCGAGGAGGACTTGCGGACGGTCATCCTGCTACTTGCCCACGGGACCCGGGAAGAGGTGAATGAGACCTGCGGAGATGGTGATGGGCGAACTGCCCTCCACTTGGCGTGCAGGAAAGGAAATGTGGTATTAGCACAGCTCTTGATTTGGGTAAGTAATTTGTGTCCAGGGCAGCAGGCTGGCTGGGTTGGCCTTTGCTTGGCTCTGTCCTTCAGCAGGACCTCCCAGACCTGAGGGTTTCACAAAGAGCCTGCTGGTGTCCTGAATTTGTGTGATCCTCACTGCCCACTCTCAAAAGACAGCACCATGACTAAAAAGTATGCTTCTGCCTCTCTGCTGCTTGATGGAAAGTAGAAGAGAGAGTAAGAAATGAGAGATTCTTTTAGCACCTCTTTGTAACACCACTGAGGCAAATGTTCCACACATGAGACTCCCTGTAGAAACTTCTACAATGCTTCTGTTCTCACCTTGTCAGACTGGTATCCTGCCCGCTCCCTATTCTCCCTCTCCTTTTCCCTTTCCCATCTAGGTAGTAGAAGCCCCATCCCTGGAAACATTCAAAGTCAGGTTGGATGGGGCTCTGAGCCCCATGATCAAGCTGAAGATGTCCCTGCTCACTGCAGGGGGATTGGCCTAGCTGACCTTTAAAAGTCCCTTCCAGCCCAAACCTTTCTCTTGTTCTGTGATCGTCACTTAAATTCAAATCTATCTGTCCCAAATCTATCCCCTCTATGTTTTAACACCCTACTGGCATCACGGCTTCCAACAACACATCTCTTCTTTCTGTAGTACGGCGTTGACGTGATGGCACGCGACGCCCATGGAAACACAGCGTTGGCCTATGCCCGGCAGGCCTCCAGCCAGGAGTGCATTGATGTTCTCCTCCAGTACGGCTGCCCCGACGAGCGCTTTGTCCTCATGGCCACACCAAACTTGTCCAGGAAGAATAACAACCGAAACAACAGCAGTGGAAGGATGCCCACCATCATCTGAGGAGCTCACTTGTGTATTCGCTGACCTGAATTACATCCACAGCCTCATAGTCCTCCATCCTCATCACAGCTCTGCTCTGTGAGTCCAGTAACTCTCCTTTTCCCTTTTCCCTTCGGTATATCACTGTTCCACCTGGAAATGGCGCGTCCAGAGAGCGCGAGGGGATGAGAAGGAGCCAAAGGGGCTGCAGAGAAAGCAGTTGTTTCAGTGTCAGCTCTCGAACGGTGGAAGCGAGCGGGCGAGAGCGCGTGGGTTGAGCAGGACACGTCGCACGTGGCACCAGGACCATGGGACAGCAGTCGTCCCCAGTGGGGGATGCAGGCTTCCGGAGCATGGAGGGAAGGGGCGGAGGGAGAGGCGAGCGAGAGGAGAAGGAAGGAGAGATGGTGACTTTCTGTAACTGACAGTTAAGCACATCAGTACATTTCACCTCTACCAAACGCGACGCCTGGATTTCATTCTCTTCTCTGAAGAGCTTGACGGCATAAATCAGAAGCAAGCACAGAGTTTGTCAGGTTTGAAGCTCCTATGATGGTATGTGTCAAATCAGTTGTAGCTAATCTGTCCGGGGAGAATACTGGCTTCATTACACTTGTATAGTTGAGTTCTTCCAGCATTACCGCTGTTTAATAGAACATGATTAGTCATCACGGAGAAAAAAGCATATTAGCTGAGGAGGTAGTTACATGGCACGCTTCGGTGATTGCTTGGATGTGATTGCAATATTCTTAGAAGCATCATATTATCTCAGACATGTTCTTTCAAGCCCTTGGAGCCCTCCTTTCTAAATTCACTGTCATAATTTAGTATCTGTTTAATTTTTCAGTCCAAAGAGAGGAAATGAGTTGCTGAGTGTTATTTGACTGCAGTCTCCTTGGTGTAAAAACAGAATGGAAAAAATAAATAAGAGTAACTATGAAACAGAGAAAGGAATCGTGAGTACCGCTAAGGAACAAAAAAAAACCCTTTCAAGTACGTTTAGTGAAATTAATAAACGCATTGAAGGCTAATATTTTTTCAGCCAGCAGAAATAGGTTCTGTCGTTTTGCCAAGGTAAATGTGTTGAGTTTTTGGTCACTCCTGTGATGCATTGCCTAACTTATACAGATTTTTGTATTGTGTCTCTCTAGATTATATGTATGTAAAATCTATTTGAATAATAAAAAACAACAAAAAAAAAAGCCACCATAAATATGCATCGATTATTACTTTTGGGTTGTACAGAAAAAAATGACATCTCTGTTAATTTATAAACTGTAATGGATGTGAACTAAATAATGTGCAACTAGTTAGGATCTGTGGGTTACAGATCATTGTACATTGAAAATATTCCCAGCAGTGAACTCTTGTTTCCATCCCAAGCCTTTTGAGGAACATATCAGGAGAAGATTATGGCATGTTTGGCATGAAAGTGAAAAAAGAAGTGTATGAGACCTTTTAGAAAGGCAAAAGAGGCTGTTTCTCAGTGCTGTAAATATATTTTACTCCAGAAGTCATGAAGCTTTCACAAGCCAAGACAAAAAGCCCTAGCCTGGCTGTAGGAAGATCAGATTTGATTAAGTTCAGAATTGATAGCCTTCACCGCAGCGGGCAGGGCATGGCTGCACTTGACTCCCAACTTGGCTGCTCTCTAGAAGAAAAATGGGTTGTGAAAGTAGCCTGGACAGTTCATTTGAATTTCAAGTTTTAATACTTGATATGATTATTTTGGTATTATCAGGCAGATCCCAGCTTCTCCTGTTTTCAGTGAAGTGGGATTCTGGCACAGAGAAGCAGGCTGTACAGGATTTGGCAGGTGGAAAAGTGGGTTTTTGTGTGATTTTTTTTTTTTTTTTTTTTAAAGTGGCATATGGCAATGTGAGGATGGGGGAAGGGTATATCACAGGGAAAGTTGAAAACTCAACTGAATTCAATGGCAAAGGAGCAATTATGTGAAGGCAGTGAGGTGCATACAGCATAGTAATTTGCAAATCTACCTGCTCGCATCTATTTCCCAAGCCTTCAGTGCTCTTCTTCCTTGGGGCTCTGGGTTTCATTTGGCATACAAAGGGAGAAACATAGCAATTGCTAAGCAAATTTATGTGGACAAAATGTGAAGGGAATAAAAAAAGCATAATCTGGTTATCTTAAGGAAAAAGAGTCAGATAATTACAAATTTGATGTAAAGTCATCAAACTGTGGGGGAAAATGAGCCTCAAGGTGGAAGCACAAAAGTATTGATCAGCTTTTCCTATTTGGTGGTGGTCTCATTTTGTACTTTGTTACTATATTGACCTTTGATTATTTGGTGGGGGGATCTTTCTTCTGCACCAGAATAAGGCTGCAGCTGATTCTACTCATCCTGGGGTAGTTTTGATTTATTTGTCTCAGTTGAGGAAGGGTGTCTGTTGTAATTACTGTTTCTCCATCATTGCCATGCAGCTGCCTGATCCTTGGTACTTACAGGTGGTCCATCAGTGACAGGACAACCACCTAATAATGTGAGCTGAAGGGGATGCTGTGAAGCCCTCTGTGTCTTGGTGCTCATGAGCTTTACACCTCTATGAAGAGATGTAGTGGAGATTCAGGAGTCATGGCTCATGGTCCCAGAGGTGCTAGAGCTGCTGTTCCCCTGGGAGCACCAAGGGCCTTTCTATTTGAAAGCCAAGTCCAGTGTTTCAAATGCGTGGTAGGCAGATTTGCCGCTGTTAAGTTCTCAACACATGTTCCATTTCCAAGCTGTTCTTTTCCCCATTGAAAATATTTTCTGTGCATAATTTAATGCTCTCTTTGGGCCACCTTCCTCTTCTAAAACTGAGAGTGATGTCTGAGAAGAAAAGGGCAACAGGGCTGTCATGCAGATTTCAGGTAGAATAATTACACCAGAAACATTTTCTGAAGGCCAGCATTGAACAAACAAGGAAGATTTCTAGGAAAGGATATTCCACTGCATTAAAGGAAAACTTATATATCCAGGCTAGCTAACTAATAACCTCATACTTAATTAAGCAGTAGCACAGTTGCTTTTAACCTAAAAATACTTTTTTTTTTTCCTGTGGAGGTATGAGCATTGGCAGTAATTTTGTTGAAGTGGCATAGACTATGTGATGACTTCCCCCAAATCTTTGGGGGTCTGCAGGGAGGATACCCAGTCATACATGCAGTGGTGGTCCTTTCAACGAACAGGAGATTACTCAGTGCCATCTCTCCAAGTCAGGAGAGGCCTTGTCTGCCACTACAGCTCATGATGCTCCAGTCGTGGGAACACAGACCCCAAGGGTCTGTGCTTCATGGAGTGTTAGCTGCACCATCACCTGTTCAAATGGCCTTGGTTGAATGGCTGTGAGAAGTTGTGTGCCACCTCCTGAGCTAGTAGGACAGCCCACTTGGCATGGAAGTCAGGCCAGCATAGACTCCATTCTCTTCCTGCATAGTGAAAAAGAGAAGGCAAAACCCTTCCCCCTAGCTGAGAACGAGGATGGACCCTGATGGGGCTTGGCTTTGTGAGCCAAGGTCTCCAGTCTTCATGCGCTTTTCAGGGGAAGTGTTTGCACTTTGCCAAGGATGTTCGTGAAGCTGTCCAGGTGTCAGAGCAAGCAATGTAAACTGACACTTGGAGAACCTGCAGGAACCATTCCCCTTGCATTCCCTCCATTAATTCATCTGTTGTCTGTTCTTGGTCTCATGTTTAGCCCCTCTCTTTGCCTTTCTGGAACCCACTTGCCAGGCTGTTTACAGCCTTTGAGCATGTTATGAGCAAATTAAAACCAAATTGAGATCCAGTCAGTAAGAAATCCCAGCAGAAACATGTTAGCTAAAGCTGCCGTCTCCAAAAATGGAGTCTGCAGCTGTGTTTTTTGTTGCACCCCCCATTTAACCCTTTTCGTCATCCCAGATACTTTTTAATCCCCCTTCCACTGCACTTTATCCACAATGACTAAAACACTAGAAGCGAGTCAGCTGTTGCTAGTAACATCAGCACTTTCCTTCTATTTATTCTAAGCTAATTGCTGTTGGAACCATGGAGATGAGTCGGATGTGTCATATCTGGCATCTGAGTCTTGATAGTCCTGGAGCTGAGGAGACTTTGCTTCTCCTCGCTATTTATGAAGAAATAAGAGCTAACCATGGGAAAATGCAGGATCCTGCCAGTGCACAGATTTAGCCAAGGGCTCCCATTCCCAGATTTCTGATTTTGTTGCTAAAAGGGAGCAGAAGAAAAGCTGGTTTTGGAGAATCTGGGCTAGGTGTTGCTCAGAAAGCCAGGTGAGCTCCTGGAAGGAGAGAGGATTTTTGAGCATTTGGGCATAGTGTGTGATAACTGTGTAAGCATTAATATTGTTTCATTTGCTGTCTTTTTCCCCTGTTTCCTTAAATTATGTGTGTTAGTGCAAAAAAAGCTTTAGCTGCACTTGGAGGTTTCCCCTGGCCAGAGGAAGCTGAGTAACATAGGCAAAGGATTAGAGGTGAGAAGGCAGATACAGGCTTAGAAATTATCTCTGGCACTGTAATGTATTATAATTAGATTATATGGGGTTTGGATAGCTTCATCTTTTATATTTGTATGGAGAGAGGGGGGAAAATGAAGTAAATTGTAGTTTCTAGTATAAAGTAGTAATAGTGGAGACAAGCACAGATTTCACAAGGGAGTCCCAAAGGGACCCTTTCCAAACGTCTCGGGGAGCCACGTTTGCACCTTAACTGTGAACAAATGGTCATTGTGGCTGGAGGGACTCAAGGTGAAGGAGGACACTGTTGGGGACCAAACTTGGGCCAGCTTGGCTTGACAGGAGACAGCTTGCCCATCCTCATCTCATCATCAAGCATCTTTGTTTCCCCTCTGATGGCTGCTACAGTGGTTTGTACATAGGATCTCTGGCTATAAGCCTTGGATCCTCAGTTCAGCATCTTCTTCCGTTCTTGGTGCTTTGTGGGTAAAAAATTTATTGTGTAGAAAACCCAGGTTGGATGGGTTTGTATTTACTGCATAGCAGAAAAAAGAATGCTCCAGATGAAAGCTCTGTTCAAAGCGGCAAAACGCTAAACCACGAATTTAAAGGCTCTGCAGTTAAGTTTTGACTTCTTAAATTCTAAGCTACAAAAAGAAAAGCAGTTTGAATGGGTTTATTAGAAAATAATCTCCTGCTTTCAAATAAATAACTAAATAGAGGTAATAGAGCAAAATGCCCAAAGGTGTAGGTAGGTAGATTTGTCGTATCATCACATTCTAGATTTTCTTTTGTTGTATAGCGTGGGCTAGTTTTTAAAGTAAATATTGGGTGATCTCATCTCATTACAGTTTGCCTTGAGTTGACTGAATCTGTCTCACATTTTAAAGGGAGGTTTGAAGCATTTTGGCCAAGATATTCAGGAGCTGTGAACAGTTCATGTTTTCAGAGGAGGATTGCATGATTTCTGCAAACAAAAGGTTGCTTTGGGGTTGTTTTTTTGGAGCCATCTTGAGTCCCAAATCACTAGGTGTGCATCTGGTCACCTTGGCCCCTCTGTTTCATTTCAGGTCACAGCAATATGTGGGTGAATTAACTCTCATTTACTGCTCTTCCCTGAATGTTCAAGGGGGTCAGGGGGTTGCTTGTGAGTGAATGAAATAAAAGTATCTTTGTGCATTTCAGCAGTTTTGGCCTCTTTATCTCTCTGTGTCTGCCTATCTTTCAAATCCCTGTGGCATATTTAAGTGGTGGTGGTCAGTTCTGTTGATGGGCAGAGCTTCAGCTTTCTCTTGGCCATGAACTTTCTGGATATGTGTTTAGCTTCTGGTACTACGAATTGACTGTTTTGCAGTGCTTCAGAACTAGTAATTTTTACCTGTGTGTTATGTGAAGGGGGGTGGGTGGGGATGCTTACAGAGGTCTAACGGCATGCGTTTGGAATGACCACATTGCTTGCTGGCAGTGAATACACCATCAGCTCTTTTGTGTATGCCCTGTTTTCCAGAACCAATGGGTGTTTTGGTTTGGGTTGTTTGGGTTTTTTTTTTCTTTTCTGAGAACTGAAGTAGATGAAAATACTTCCCTGGTCCACTACAATGACAAGGTAGAGGGAGCAAAACCCCTAACAGGGGAGAGCTTGATAGGATCGGGTCTGTGCTAAAGGCAATCCCCAAGCTCACACAGGACCAAGGAAGGGTTTTGGTGTTGAAGGTGGTCTGCTATTTTGCAACTAGTTGCTGTATCTGGGGATTGAGTTGAGTTGAATTGGTGGATAAAGTGCAGCCAAGGTGGTTTGAGTCCTAAGGTCAAGGTGGTGTATCACATGAAGGTACTAAGTACATGTGCTTTGCATTTGGTGTGTGTCTGTGTGCTTATATATGCTCTGCATACTGCTACTAGCAATTGTGGAAATGTATGCACGCACATTTACACGTTAATCAAAACCTATAGCTAGAGACAGATTTTCAGTTAGATTTTTCTACATGGGCAAGTTTCCCAGTTTGACTAAGACCAGCCATTTCCAAGAGGGAGCCAGCTGCAAGATGGGGGATGCCTGCGTGATGGATAGAAAGATGCAGGAATATGTGGTGCAGGCTTACTGCACCTCAAAAATGCTATTCCTTCAGGCAACAACACTCAACTTTAAAAGAACTTTAACTACATAACCAGGTCTGGAGTAGTCCCCTTGCTTGAGAGTAGAAATTCCAACTTGCCGGCCCTGCCGGGCATTACCATGAGAAACTCCAGGGAAGAAGATTCCAAAGGTGGAAAGGGCAGAAGACTTGCTGCTCAGAGGCTATTTTCTAAATAAATTTTCTTGAGACTCAACATAGTGGCTGAGTTTCAGTGTTCAATCAGTAGGCTGCCCTCCTGTAGCTGGTTCAGTGATGTTTTGGGTCCTGTTGCTGTTTGTAGGGCTGTTGGAGATGATGATGGTGAGATGTTTGTGAAGAGCATTCTGCAGGTGGGTCCCTTCCCCCAAAGTAGCTCCTCATTCTTCTCTCCGTGTGTGCTTGATGATTAAGGTCTGGCCCCAAAATTTTGTAGTGGGGGAGACACAAATCTCAGCTGAAGTGTGCTGAGGCTTTGCACATACTGAGTAGGCTGGAAAAGCTTGACCAAGTGTTGTGCACACCATTTCTACCCTTGCTTTCCATTTATAGTCCTATCAGGAGAAACCAACAGGGAGAGGGCAAGTCTGGCAGAGCAAGAAAGATGTTTGCTGGAGTGAGGCAGCATATGGTAGGAATCATGGCTGAGTGCATGAAAAGGATGGAAGCATCTTGTGTTTCCCATTCTTGCACCCATGACAAGACTAACTTTGAAATACTGTTGAAAACCCCTCTAAACTTCTTTTCTGATGTAACCATGTATTCGGCTGGATTCTCACTTGAATCATTTTGCCAGTCCATGGAGAAAATCGGGTGTAGCCATCCTCTGAAAGCACAGCTCATTGCTCCATGGGAATACCAAGTTTCCAAGGGACTGCACGCATTCAGTCCAGCTCTCTTTTACTGTTTCAATGTCGAGAGCATCTCTCACTTGTAGGCAGCTAGCGTAGGTGGGTGCACAAACTGAAGGGGTGTTTGGCAGAGGAGTGGCTTTAAAAAAAAACAACAAAACAAAACAGGACTTGTTTTATGTTGCAACTGCCTTTGGCATCTGGTTTAGAATTCCCAGGGGCCTGATTCTGCAGCTCCTGCTCCCTTAAACTTCTTGACTTCAGTGGGGTTTGAGCATGTCTTGAATGCTTTAACCACGCCCAAGACAAAAGAGCTTCAAGGCAGCAGAGGTGGGCACAGACGAGCTATATTCTGACCTCTGTGATGGCAGAGTTTGGCTCCTGGTTTCAGCAAGGTTGTGATTTGAGGTTCTGTCTCGTTGACACCTTTATTTGGGGAAGTTCCATCAGCACCACTTGGGAAGCGGATCCGTAACCCACTTCTTTCCTTTATTCCTTTACACCCTGTGGCTGCCTGCAAAGACTCAATTTCACATTCAGCTGCATTTAGCCCCCAGGCTTTCAGTTCTTCTGCTTTGTGGTGTTTGTCTTTCTGATTGGGATGGGGAGAAAGGGAATCCAGGTGAGCAGGGACACCCGAGACCTCTGCTTGGGGGAGAGGCAGAAGTTACCGAGCACATGGCAGGCTTTAGAGCAAGTTTTGGGGTTTTTGGTTGGTGGGAGGTTGTTTTGTTTTGTTGGGGTTTTTTGGTTGTTTTGGTTTGTTGGTTTTTTTTCTGTTTCTGTAAATAGTGATGTATAAATGACGACAAGACAGTGTGGAAATTATTAAAAACAAAAAAGGCAAAATGCGTCTTTTGTTGTTGTTTTTATATTACCTCATTCAGCAAGTTTGTTTTACAATGACTCAATGATGCTTTATTTATATTGTTTGTACTGTAATTAAACCCATTGACAAACATTTCACTTTGCTTGTTGTTTCCTATGATTTTTGGTTTGATTAAGTATGCCAGTTTGTATTATGTTTCCCTTTCCTCTCTCTCTCCGCGTTGAGATTTTTGTGTCAGTTGTACAGTATTCTGAATAATTAAAACAAAAAACAAAACAAACAAGCAAAAAGAAGTTGTAAAGTACTGCAGAGAGAGGCTGCTACATTGTATAGGTCTCTTTCTAATAAAGACAAGAAAACTTGTTCGTCGCAGCTTGCTTCTTCGCTTGAGTCTTCATTGCCGCCTTACTGAGATACACCTGCCCTGGCCCCGCTTTTCTTCCCGTATTAATGATGAGATCCTGTCACTCCTTGCCAGTAATAAAGATGAAGTATTATCCGAGACCTGGGATGTCAGAAGAGCCAGTAATGGTGCAAATTGATAAATTAAAAAGCAATAAGTCAGCTGGACCGTAATGGTGTATATCTAAGAGTTCTGAAAGTGCTTATGAACTGAATGACAGATCTCCCAGCAAAAATATGCGAGCTTTCATTAAAAACAGTTATTCTCCCCGAGGAAGAGAGAGTAGTAAATGTTGCACCTAGGCTTTAAGAGTCTCTGGAGGAGATCCAAGGAATTAGGCCGGTAACGGTTACATCTGTATCTCCTAAATTGGTTGAAATTATCATTTAAAATAAGAATAATAAAACATCTTTTAAGGTCATGATATGGTATGGTCTAATCACTTCTTTGAAGGAAAATCATGGCTCTCTATTAGGCTTCTCTGAACAAGTCATTTAAAGTCCTGAACAATGGGCAACTGATTGACATCTATTTACATTTTTAAAGGTCTTGGCCCGAGTACATCATGGGAAGAAATCGGGAATCTAAGCTGGTCCAAGGAGAAGACAAAATACTGCCCTGAACCAGAAGGTTGGGAGGTGGGGTGGAGAGGGAAGCAAAAGATGATGGGATTTCAGCTGAGCAGACTGGTAATGAGCCACATGCCAGAAGGGTGCGGACCAGTGTGTCTCAAGGGGTCGGCAAGATGGCTGTTGGTGACAGGGGATGGGGAAAAACTACGTAAGGCCAAGACAGCTCTGTGGTATCGAGGTGGGTACATAGAGAACAGCAGATTCAGTAAATGCACTCTAATGGGGGGGGGAAGTAAGTTGATTTAAATAATGTGCCCTGGGGTGAAGAAAGAAACGTAAGATCTTAAGATCAAGGTGACCACTGCTATGGTTTGTCTCCACCTGCATTTGTTGTTGGGTGGGTTGGATTGGTTGATGGGTTGGACGCGATGATCTTGAAGGTCTCTTCCAACCTGGTGTATCGTATTATTGTATTGTATTATAAAAGACTCAGGGAAATTAGGGATGTCCAGAAATTAACAGGGCTATGAAGAGGTGGAAGAAGTAGGGAATTTCCCTCAAAGAGGTGGGGTTGTGTTAGCCATAGATAAGCAGTGGAGAAGCGGCAGGTTGAGGATGTCTGTTTTTCTGATCTTGCACCCAGTGCAGTGCAGTGCATGGGCTTATACCAAATGGCACCCTGGTCAAAACCAATACCAAGATGGATGGGCTTCCCAGTATGTCACAGGACCTCACTGCAGCAGGATTTTGCTCAAGAGAAGACTTGACCAATACTGGAAAGGTGAGTTTGCTTCTTCCAGGCTGAGCAGGACTGCCCAGAGCGTGGGATTGGGTTTTTGGTGGGGTTTGTTTGTTTGTTTTGTGTTGTGCCTCTGCTTGTGCCTTGGCTTTGATTTCTTCATTCTTCAGGTTATTGCCCATCTCATCAGGAATCCCACCCACAGGGAGTTATCAGTTCTGTCTTGTGTGATGGTGGTTTGTTTGGGGGAGGTTTTCTCTTTCCTTTCTATTCTTCAACTCTCCAAGTTCTCCAGGGATCCTGTGGATGATAAAAAACTACAGAACTGATGGTGATTTTTTTTTTTTTTTTTTTTGGGGGGTGGTGTCTAGCTGGCTCTGTTGTCATGTACCAGGGATGTGCCTTTGTTCTTGTTTTCCCACCCTGTTTAACCATCACACATCCAACTAACACCAAAGCAGGAGGTGGGTGATTTGTGTTCTCACCTTCTGGTTCTGAAATGTTGAACTTTGAACATAGGAGAACTTGTTTCGGATTCCCCGGATGTAAAGCTAGAGTAGTGCTTTTTTTTTTAAGGAATCATCTGTCCCTCCCCTCCTTTGCTTTCCTAAAGGGGTATGATTTTGTGAGAGCTTTGCTCTCTCTAAAAACCTTCCTAAGATCTAGCTTCACCTGGAAGGTCCTGGTGCCAAGAATGGTGGAGCAACTTTAAGGATGTCTTTCATGTCCTCATTTGTCAACTACCCCAACCCCCCGCCCGTGTCACCCTGAAACGCTCTCAGCTGGTGGCATTCACAGATGCCTAGGAAGGAAAAATGTCCTACTGCAAAGCAACAAGGGTCTGGAAAAAATTTTGAAGGAAAACTATTGATTCTCATAATGAGAGTAGGAGAACCCCCACCTTTTTCTCTTTTTTTTTCCTCCCCTTTTTGTTTTGTTATCTTCCTCTTTCCTTTTTCCAGAAAAAGCGCAGTTACTGTAAAGCCTGGGCTGCTGCTCTGCCCTAAGGCCTCGCTGTGCATTTCCACCCTTGCCTACAAAGGATTAGCTTTGATGGATGCCGAGAGCACCAGCTCAAGAAACCTGCTCCAGAGCCCAGAAGATGCTTGCTCTGTAGGTACTGCAGCATTTTAGCCCTCAATCAAAATTATTCCCATGGCAGCCTTGCCAGTTTCTGATTTGTTCTTTAACACAAATCCAAACTGGTGTGAAGAGAGTGATGGGATGAGACAATTGAGGACGTCCCACACAGTGATCACAATGGTAGGATGAGGCTGCCCCCTGGTTATCAGCTTTGTTTTCCACAAGGCAGCCAAATTCACCCAAACTCAGCTGTTTTCACAGGAAAACAAAGCATCTTATGAATATCAGGTAAGAGTAGTCTTAAAGAGCCATGTCAACGATCCACCCACACCAACATTTTTTCGCCACCTGTGGCCAGAAGCCAGTGCTGGAGGAGAGTGTAAACCCACATTCTGTGAAGTCTTTGCTATGTATTTCCCCACCCTGGTTAAAAATCAGGGACTTTGGCAAGTTAGTAATCCTGAATGAATTTCTCTGTGTCGGTTTGGCAGATCCCCTGACCCTATTGAAAGTTTTGAGCATCCACAACATCCCACATCAAGGAGTTCCTCAGTGGTGGTAAAGAACTACCACCATTTTCCTTCTCTATTTCCATTATCCTGGGGAGGAAGGGTGGTAGTGGGACCCCTGCTTTGGAGTGACTTGGCCCAATTTATCTTCTTGAGGGCCCTTCCTGGGGCAGCGTGTCGCTTATGTCCAGAGTTGCTCAGTGACTCGGTGGCAGGAGACAGAAGTGGTGTCCAGAGGTGCTGCTCAAAAACTTGACATTATCCTGACTGTGAAAAACCCAGCAGGAATCTGGGCCAGAGGACAGCATGTCCCATACAAAGCGCTTCTGAGTCCAGCATCACCTACCTTCAAGTTCATCCTTGTGCACTTTTCTTCTTTATTTCCTTGATGTATCTGTGGCAGGGGATGCTTGCAGGGAGAAGCAAGAATAGTGTTTTTCCCTTGGTGAAGTATTCCTATACCATTGCAGTTCCCATGCAGTCAATGCCCAGAACATGTCTTCAGAGAATCATTTGGGTTGGTAAAGACTTTTAAGATCATTGAATCCAGATGTAAAGAGTAGGAGCTACTGGGAGAGTGCATTAGAGAAATGTGGTTACTCCTGGTGAAGGCACTAAATATGCAGCAAGAACACCACAAATGGGTACCAGGGCTGGGAAACCACCCAGGCAGCCATTTATCTCACCTAGCATCCAGTAAAGCCCTTAATTGGCCAATAAATGTGGTTGCAGTTAGCGTGCTTGATGTGCAGTGCTACGGCCAGCAATTAGCACTTATTTATTTGTATTCTGCCCCCTCCAGTCCCTGATTTCCAGATTGGTTTGGTTTTAAGCCAGGGAAACTCCTTGCATTTGCCAAAGAGAGGATGACAAGAGCTGAAGCAGCAGCAGAAAGGCAATATTGTACCACGGGGCAGGAGGGATGTAGGGATGTGGAGCTGCAAATCTATCAGTAGGCCTTTGCCTTTGCTCATGGGATTAATGCTGGGCTCTTGGGAAACACAACCTGCCTGGGGTTTGCTCTAGCCTTTGGGGAAATGGCTTGGCATTGGTGCTGCCAACACAAAGGGCTGCTCATTGCTCAGTTGAAGAGAACCTCCTGACCGCTATTTGCAGTAGGAAATTATCATTTATGGTCATTTTGGTGCAGGAACAATCAATTCACATAGTTTTGGAGGATTAGTGGAAATGAAAGGCCAGGTATTTCCATCTAATGAAGAAAGAGCTGGGATCCTAACCAGCTTTGAGTTGCCAGAGCTGGAAAAGGGAAAAAAGCAAATGCCCAATGCCCATCAGTAGCTGCCAGGCTGTTGGGACTGCATCTGTGGGGAGCAAGGAGGCCCTGAATGTCAAAACACCTCCTCCTGCAATGGTGACAGCAACGGCTCAGTATGTGTCTTGAAATCCTGCCTCTGCTTTGGGCTATACAGGGGATGCTGTGACTACTTTGCAGGCAAGAAGAAACCACTGAGAGCCCTTGGCTTCTCTGCTAGGATGAAGATGTTCAACAATGTTTTGGTGTGGGACCCCAAAATGACGGCTGGGTGTTGGAGGAAAGAGCCAGAGTGCTGTCAGAGCTGCACACTGCCACAGGAAAGAGTGGAAGCAGTCTGGCCTAGCCAAAAAATTAATACACCACTCAGCCCTGTGTTTACCCTTCTGAATGGGCTGTCTTTGGAGGCAGTCTGCAGTTACTGTGAGTTTGTGGACTGGAAAGGGCTCTGGTGCCAAGCACCTGGGCGATCGAAGCAGAAGAGGGCAATCTTCCCTGAGAGCAGCAGAGCAGGAGCCCCTGGGAGCGTGGGGGCACTGAAGGCTGCTGGGAATCGCCCCAGATGGATGAGCATCTCCGATCACTGCTGATGAAAGCGCATTTTGGTACCACCTTCCTTCCCACCCCCAGCAGGCTCCCCTCCTCCTCCTCCCCACCAGAGTTGCAGCATCTACAGCTCCCACTCTGCAGATCCAACTGGTAACGTCTGGGCTGATTGACTGCAGATTTCCCTGTAACTAAGCTTAATTAGCAAGCTAATCAGGTCTGGAGATGGTTCCAATTTATTTATTGGCTGATGGCTGCCACTAATCGCCCTGGCCAGTTAATACTGGCAGCAATGAGGTTTGTGCCAGGTGAACAAATAATGTCAGGATTTCAGCATTTCTAGCACTTGGAGATAGCAAAATGTTCCCAGACAGTGCCTGAGGTTGAGATGTGGACGGGGTGGTACCCTCAGCATCCCCTCCCCGAGGGGTGAGGAAGGGTCTGAGCACTGTGCCCAGACCAGCTCTGGCTCACACAGAGAATGATGCTTGCAAGGTGAGGACAGAAAAAGAGTATGTTCTGCTCTTTGCCCACCAGCAGACTAACAGAGCTTAAACACCAAAAATAGTCCTTGTGGCAGGGACAAGGTGTCCAAAGGCAATGTTGTCCACGGGTCACCTTCAAAGGCAGTTGTGTTCATGGGTCACCTTCAAAAGAGGTGACCCAGAGCAAGCCTCTCACAACTTGTGCTTCTTAGTTCCATCCAGCTGCTTGAAGGTGATATAAAAGAGAGGGGTTTTTTGTTTTGTTTTGTTTTGTTTTGAAGAAAAAATCTAGGGAAATTTTTCTGGATTTTTGTTTTCCCCTGAAATTCCCCAAGAAGTGATGTTGATGTTCCCTTTGTTTGCCAGAGCATCTCTGGGCTGATGCAGGATGTCTCTTGAGCAGAGGCAAGGAGAAAGGGGAGAGTTGGTGCTGTGGCATAGGCTGCCTCTCTACCAAAGGGTGAGGAGTTGAGAAATCAACATTTGCTAGTTAAAGCATGGTGAAAAGCTCCCTCCCCTCAGTTCCTGTCCCTCCAGAAGTCCCACCAGTCTCTGCATGTGGGAGGGGAACATGAGTGTGGGATGACATCAAGCAGATTAAGGAAGGGAATAGTATTTCCACATCTTTGTTCCCTGCCATAAATAGGACCCAAAGGGAAGGGAGGCAGGAACACCTCTGCTGTGAGGACAGGCTGAAAAAGTTGGTTTGATCAGCATGGAGAAGAGGAGGAGGCTCTGGGGAGACCTTATCACAATCTTTCAGTATTTAGAGGGGGCCTATAAGAAAGACGGGAACAAGATTTAGAGCAGGATCTGTTGTGACAGGACAAAAGGTGATAATTTTAAACTAGAAGAGGGGAGATTTAGACAAAATCCAAGGAAGAAATACTTGTGACGAGGGTGGTGAAACACTGGTCCTGGCTGCCCAGAGAGGTGGTAGAAGCCCTGTCCCTGGAAGCATTCAAGATCAGCTTGGGCAGTACTCTGAGCAAGCTGATCTTGTTGAATATGTCCCTGCTCACTTCAGGAGGGATGTGCTAGGTGACATTTAACGATCCCTTCCAACCCAAATCTCCCGATGGAGTAGGCACTTGCTATGGCAAAAACCTGCACTTGGCTGAAGCAACTCTTCTCTGAAGGCATGTGGCCTCAAGCTGAAGACCCCAAGGGCTGGAGAGACCACACACACACCTTCTTAGTTGGCTCAGATCTGTAGTGATCCTCTGTATTCTAAGGTGGGGGAAGGGGTGAAGGATAGGAAAAAAGCTTTGTTTCTAATTAGAGTCTGCCTGGCTTGAGTTGCCAACGTTGATTCTCAGGCTACCGTCCTTCCATTGATTCAAGAGCCTTTCAGTGCCAGTATTTTCTTCCCAAGAAGGCACTTATGGACATTGACATTATGGACAATTGAGTCATTTCTCAGTCTCCTATCTCTGATAAGACAGGAAGTTGGTGGATGTCAGAGCATCAGGCATTCTGAGGGCCTTCAGACCTTTTGTGAACCCTGGGATCCTGGTGACGATCCCAGTATGGGACCTCCAAAGGGTTGACAACTAGCAAAGCTGGATGGACCATCCTTCATGGTGGGATTGTGGGACATTCCACCCTAGGGTTTTCAGGTGATAGACCTGGTCCACCAGTCAAGGAGAAGGGGGATGATGGGCTGGTGAGGGCAGAAAGCCTCGACACAGGCAATGCTGATGGCACTGGAGAAGCAGTGGCAGGCAGGTTTTGTGTCTGTGGGTCTGAAATCTCTTGCTGGAGAGGGTTATTAGAGGGAGTAATTGGGATCACCTTACTTCACAAATGTTACTTTGCAGAATGAGGCAGGAAGACAGATCGCTCTCAACTATTATTCATTAAGGAAAGTCCTTTATAAATCCCAAATTAACAATTTCTCTTAGAGAGAGACTTCCTATTACCCTTCTTTTCATGGGAACTTATTGCTGCTTTGGCAATGGGGAAATATGGAAATAATTGTGGAGGGGGAGAATTGTGGAGGGAGCAGTCATGGGCTTAGGAGCCAAGCATCTGCTTAAAAAAAAATAATAAAAATTACAGATGTATGCCTTAAAAATGACCATTGCCCTAATTCAGAAAGGCAATGGTTTTGATAGACACGATTAGACCACAGTCATAATGATGTTCATAAAAGCCCAAGTGGCTTCTTAGCAAGGAGCAGGCTATTTGTAAATGTTCAGCACTGGACGACTTATCTATCTACAAGCAGCCACAGTTTGCAGAAGGTCTCTGCTGCCATTTGTCCTCTCTGTGCAAAGAGGTGAGTGCCAGTTTGGGCTGAGGGTGGGGGCAGAAAGCTGCTGTTACTGGTGCCAGTTGAATTTTTTGTAATGGTCCTTGCTGTTGGAGCTGCACAATGTTTTAATTATTTGGGGGTGTTACTGCACGCTGAGGGGGCCTGTCTTGGTGTTCGGTGGAGGAAAGAGAATTTCAACCCAAATCTTGATCTTTTGGGTGAAGAACCCTGAGAACAAATGCTTTGTAGGTTTTTTTTTCAAGCAGAGGAAACAAAACAAAATACAGTTGTTGCCACTTAAAGACCCTTGGGTACCTTCCAGCTTCAGTGCAAGACCTTGAAATTTGGCAGGAGGGTGACCGGGTAATTGCAGTGTAGGGGGTTGGAGGAGGCTGTGTATTTTACACCCAGCTGCCAAATCTGGGGTGAATGGGGCATGCCCTGAGGATGTACATGGGGGCTTTTGGGAGAGGAGTTGTGCCTATTGCCCAGAGAAGTCAGCTAGTTCACTTTGAACTGAAATTGCCAGCAAAAAAAAATACCACCCTGGTTATTTGGTTTGTATAGCCATGCCCATGGCTTCTTTTGGATGTTCTGGGAGCATCAGTAAAGGAGACAGGTGTCACTCAAAGGGGTGTTTGGGGCCATAACCCCATTTTCCCCACATCATTTCTGAATTTGGGTGTTGTTACAGCAAGCAGGAGACATCTTGAACAGGACCACGAATGGCAGGAAACGGCAAAGGTTTCTGTTGAGTCTTAGGCAGAGGCAGTTTCTGTCACCCCCAGAGTATCAGGATACATTTCCTTTAAAAAAAAAAAAAAAAAAGAGTAATCACTGCTCATGCCCCTTTCTGAGGGGCCAGTTTTAGGGCATTGATACCCTTTAGGGTAGCCTGGGGGTGTGAAGAGGGAAGAGCTCCAGGCACCTGGCCACACATATTTGCTGTGTGAGCTCCAGCTCCTCACTGTTGGTAACACCATGCTCCTAGAAATTTATAAATGGGAGTCCCCTGTTTGTCTTTTGCTCTGTTAATTAATAGGATTTGAGCATTAAAACTGCTCCCCCAGAGTTGGTGATAGGCCCTTTGCCACTAATTCAGGCCCCTTGCCACTAATTCAGTCATCCTGGCAGGTCAGTGTAAGCACTCCATATTTTACAGCCATTTTCAGATTATTCCCCTGCCTCGTAATTATTTTCCCGGGGGACAGCGGGGGATGAATTCCAGGCACCCATTCCTCCGCAGATGGGGGCATGCCACAGCGCCAAGGTGGTGCAGAGCGTCCCCAGCCAGCCGACCGCGCCGGCAGTTGCGGGTCCGTGTGCCTGCTGACGAGGGAGATGTCGCTGAGCTGGCTCTGTGCTCCTTTTCATCAACAAAAAAGGAGGAAGGACTTGCTGCCAGTCAGCCCTGCCTGCGCTGCTGATGTGGTCCTCTGGCTGCAGAGGGATACTGGGGAGATGCTCACACCAGGGGAATCCCAGCCCTGGTGGGTACCAGAGGGGCTTGGGGATACTTTGAGCACGGTCAGCCCGTGGTCAGGTTTTGCTCCAGCATGCTCAGCATCACAGCAAGGGGCTGAGGATGTTTTTCTCCACACTGGGTTGTTTGTAGAAGGAGGATGAGGAGCCTCCGTGCCCCAGAGCAAGCAGCTTCAGGGTGGCCCTTAGCAAAGGGAGGGAGAATCGTTTCACTTAGAGCTAAAATGCCCCTTTCGATGTGATTTATCTGTATGACCTAATCTCCCAACGGGGCTGGAAGTCACAGCACCTGCAAGAAGAGGAGAAAGCTGCTTTTTTTCTTTGCAGTTTGAGATGCTGGGAGATAAAGCAGAGGTTTAAAATCCACGTGGCTCTGAGGGAAAAAAATAAAGAAATAGCCTCAATCCATCCTTCCTCCATCAGGCCCACTTGGAAGCACGGCCCTTCACATCTCTCAGGCTGAGCCCTGGGTAAAGTTGGGTGAGCAAGTTTGCCGAGCTGGAGGGAGGGCGGCGCAGATCAATTGGCGAGTTTAATAGGATCAGGTCAGTGTAATCCTGTTTTAGCCATTGTAATACAGGCAGCCAAGGAGACCTCAAACTATAGGGGAAGGGGCTTTTAAAACCTCAGCGGTCCTGCCACAAAGCCAGAGGCTGGGGCCGGGACAAAAGCGGGAGAGAGGATGAAGTGGCTTGAAATAAATAGATTAAGGCTCTCTATGGGCCAGGCGTAGCAGGAGGGAGAAAAGAGCAAGCAAGGGGCGGGTGAGCATCCCACGGTGGCAGGGAGAAGGATGGGAAGGGACCTTGCACCCACAAGGGATGCCGGGTGACTGGGCAGAGCGTTCCCTCCTGCCATGGGGTAGCCCGTTCAGAGCACTGGGTGGGTTTCTTTTCCCCCCTCCCAGCATGTGTTTCTGAAGGGTTGGGATAGGCAATCAATTTTTATGATGCAATTTATAATTCATACAGGTTGTCTTCGTACATATGGTGTTGCTTTTGTGTGTCAGGGTGCCGGGTGCTTTATGACGGTGACAGGGGGAATTTGCATTGGCAGCCGTTTACCGGCCTCATCGCTCTCCTCCTTGCCGATGAAGATTAATACAGCCCCTGGAAGTGCAGGCAAGAAGGGGGCTCGATCTTGGAGGATAATGGGCGCAGAGGGTTGTGGGGGTGTCTCTTGCAGGAGGTAACATGCACCCATTGGGGAATGAGGAAGCTGCTACATCCTTGGGGGCTGGTTATTCCCAGCAGCGGCACGAATTCCTCACCCGGTATTTGGATGCACAGAGAGGAGGACCTCACTATCATTGGGGATGACCCCAACGGAGAGGAGGTCTGGCACCTCCCACCTTGGGCACAAAGGGGGCCTTGTCAGCTGTTCGCTGCATCCCCAGGGCAGGTAAAAGGCACAAAGCCGAGCCTGGCCAGTCCCAGCTGAAATAATTAAACCAATTAAGTCAATACAAACAGAAACAAGGCGGAAAGCAAATCTGCCCCCCTGAGGAAGCGGGGGCTGCAGCTGGAGTTGTGTGTCCCCTCAGCACCACCCCTGCCTGAACTGTCCTGGCATGTGCTGAGTTTGCCTGGTCTCTGCGGCAGCCTGGCATACGATGAGTTTGCCGGGTCACTGAGGTGATGGGGTAAGAAGTGGGGGGGGGGATTACAAAGCTGTGATGTCTTATTTAAGAGCAAAGCAGCATGCTCCTCACCCCTATGGAGAAGAGTTGGCTTCTCTGGCCACTGCAACTGAGTGCCAGAGAACAGCAAAGGCTTAAAAATATACATTTTTATATATATCAAAAGAAGGGGGTTGCCAAAGGCAGGCTGGAGGTGAGGTGGAGGGTAGCAGGCAGCTTCCCTTTCTCTCCGACTTCGGGCTGCTGCGAAGCGGGCCGGCATTTCTGCTGCACTCCCCAAGCAGTGCAATTATTTGATCTGCAGATGTAAGAGGAATTTATTGTAACAACAAATATAGTGATGTCAAAACCCAACCTTGGATTAAAGCCGGCAGCCAAAGGGGAAGTGTATTAATTTCAAACAGCATCAGAGGCCAGTGCCTATTAGGACGAGCTATTCTTCAGACCCCCCATCAGAATTAATCATTGGGAGTTAATTTGAAGCTCAGACAAGTTGCTGTTAATTTAGTGCAGGGAGGACGGGATGGAATAAAAAGCTGAGGTGCTGGCCGGGCCTCCTGGGTCTCATTAATCAGCGAGCTGAGACGGCCTGGCTTGATTACAATTTGCAAAAAAATTCATTAGAGCCTGGGCGATTGACAATTTTTCTCTCTGCCTGTGATCTGACTCATTAGGCAGCCAAATGAAAGCCATGATGATGGTGATGATGACAGCTATCAACCCCCTCGCTTGTTTATCTCCTTCTCCTCCGGCCCCCAGCCAGGGCTCCCCCTCTAGCCCCAAAGCCCCGCTCCTGGGGGGGTGGGAAGGGGGTAATGGGGGACTCCAGCCCATGGAGCAAACAACTTTCTTGTGCCTGGGGCAGATGCTGGCTTTGAGGGTGGAGGGATAGGGATGAGGACCAGCTGCTCCTCCCTAAAATACAACCCACATCTCCCCTTCGTCCATGGGGTGGGTCTAGCCAGGCTGCCCGAGCCGGCTCCAAGCAGCCTTCCCTTTGCGCCGAATGCAAACCAAAATAAATTAATTTCTGAGGGGATAAAAAAAAATAGGAGTCGTCCTGGAAAGCCCGGGGGTGGGGGCGGCAGTCCACGCGTGTCCGAACTCCCGCGCAGAAACCAAACCGAAAATTAATAATAATTTGGTTTGGGTTTTGTTGTTGTTGCTGTTGTTTTTTTCTAATGAGCCCAAGGATCGGGCAGCGGTGGCGGCTGCCGAAAAGAATGGAATTAGGTGGGGGTGTCCGCCTGTCCGCACTGCCTGTGGGGACGGCAGCAGCAGGCATCGATGCTGCCCGGGGCCGTTCCGTCCCGGTGATGCGGCTGGTAGGAACGGGGAGCAAAGATACCCGCCGCTTCCCTCCCCGGAGCCGCTGCAGCCCCTTCCAAACCCGCCGTTACAAGATAATAATGATAATAATAATAATAAATAAATGATGAAGTGCAAGGACTATAAAAGATGTGACCACTTCCAAGCCCTAATTTACTCGCCAGTACCTCGGGAGCGAATCGCTCTCTTGCATGACCCCTAGTTTAATTTTAATAGACATTTCCCTCCCCACTCCGCACACTCTTTTTAATTTGCTCTTTAATTCCAAATAGCCACCGCCGCCAACGATACGTATACGACCGGGATGCGTAAAATGGGGGGGGAAGGGATGGGAAAGATACGGTGCAGGAAGAACGCGGGACACTCCGGTCCCCACCCCCGAGCCGGCCCACAGGACCCCTGCCCCGGTTGTGTATGTCCCTTTCTCCCATTGAGCGACTGTATCCTACAAAACCCGTCCGGCTCCTGGCGGGGAGGTGGGGAGGGGGGAGTGTGGGGATGTCTCTGTCCTGTCCCCTCCACGCCCCGAGGCCATTCACTATTATTCGCACAAAAAGCCTTTTTCCAGACTTCCCATCATTTCCCCTCCCAAAATAAAATGATTTTTTTTTTTTTTTAAAGGGAAACTTTTTGTCCATCTCCACCCTCTCCAACAATAAATGCGGCTCCAAGAGCACTGTCGCTCTGTTTCAGCAGCACAGGAGGGGAAAAGAATATCAGCTCAACGCCAAATCCTGGACAGAACAGCTGGGGAATGGAGAGCTTGTTTTGTTTTGTTTTGACCTTTTTTGTTTCTTTGTCAGTTTTTATTCACAAGACTTAGTTTGTTTTTAAATTTCATAACTTATAATGAAATAAGCTACATTGAAATAAATTAAACACAATAGAGGAAATCGTGCTTTTCTTTTTTTCTCCCCCCCCCCCCCCCCCCTTCTCTCTGTCTTTGAACATGGCTTGGTAGAAGAGGCAAACCAAATCAACAGAAAGCCAGGCAAAAAAATAGATTTAAAGAAATCATCCCCCAGTGCCTGCCACTCAGCCATTGGAAATAAAACCAAACAATTGAAAAAAAAAAAAAAAGGCATGAAATGAAACTCTTCATTTTTGTTCTCTCTCTTGTCTATTTCTTTTCTTTCTTTTTTTTTTTTTCTTTTCTTTTTTTTTTTTTTTTTTTTTTTTTTTTACCTTTTGCCCCTGCTAAGAAAGAAAACCCCAAAGGTGGCTAAAGGCGCGCTGCGGGTTTCACTGAGGATGTCTCTGCGGTGACTGGGGTGGGGGGACAACAGGCAAACCGCTGCTGGATCCAGCGCCGACACCGCACCGCATCTGCGGTCCCCAGCGCGGCCACGGCAGCACCAGTACGTACAAAGCGGGGGCAGCGTAATAATAAATATCTGTGTGTGTCTCTTCCAGGGCTTGATATCCCTGCTCCAAACCAAAACAGTTTTCCAAGCCTCTTCCTTTCACAGACTCTCACTTGACTTGGTAAGTGGAAAGTTTCACTTCAAAGTTCGCTCGTGGTGGGGATTTGCCTTATGTTCGCTTGCGTGGAATTTCTTCTTGTTGGCTTTTATTTGCTTTAGGGGTATTTTGCTTCTTTCTTCCCCGCCCCCCCACCCCCACCCCCCCCTCCCCCTTCCTTTTTTTTTTTCGGGTTGGTCACTTTCAAACCCCAATTTGGAAACTTTTCCTTCAAAACATTGTGGTTCTGAGCGTCGGGAGAGATCAGGGTCGAGCTTGCTCCAGCTGCTGATGCTGACTCCTGATTGCAAACCTGCTGACATGCACCGGGATGGGGACCACAATCTTAGGGTTTCGGGAGGGCTCCCCTGTCTTGGAATTGGCGTTGCCCGCCTTGACCCGTTTCCATTTAGCCCGTCTGTTCTGGAACCAGATTTTCACCTGCACCTCGCTCAGTTTGAGGGCATGAGCGATCTGGGACCTCTCTGTCAGGGACAGGTACTTTTTGCAGTGAAACTCCTTTTCCAGCTCCAGCAGCTGCTCGCTGGTGAAGGCTGTTCGCCTCCGTCGGTTTTTGCCCGTGGACGTGGTGTTGGTGGAATTGGGAGGGTTTTGGGGGTTTTCCTCCAGCACGTTGCCAGAGTCCTCTTCCTTGTGAGCTGCCTGGCCAGGGATGTTGTCGTCCGAGCTATAGTCTAGATCGCTGTCCATGGAGAAACTTTCCTCCTTGCCTTTCGCATCCTCTTCTGTTTTAGGGTCCTCCTTTCCCTGGCCCCGCAGAGCCCCGGCTGAAAGCCAAGCAGAGGCCTTTCATTAGCATTTTGTACCGTCCATTCCGCGGCCACCGCACCACCCCCGACGCTCAGGGTCTGCCGCCCGATATTTGTTGGGATTTTTTCGCGCGGATTTATTTTATTCCCATTTTTCAAGTGACGGGGGTGTGAAACCTCCCTGCTCCTCGGCCTTGCAGCCACCAGTCCCTCGGGAGCCAGCCCTGCCTCCTCCTTGGGGGTCTCCCGGCCCTCTCCCAGCCTACCCAGCCGAAACGGGCAGCGGGACTCCTCTCCCTACCCCCACATTCCCCCGACGGTTCCGGCGCTCACTCACCGAGGGAGGCCTGGACGGCGTCGGTGGCAGGGAAGGGCAGGAGGGCTCCGTCCTTCCCCAGGAAGGCTTTGCCATCGTCCCCGCCGCCGTCTGAGGGAATTCCCTCGGCTTTCTCGAAGTTCCCCGGGGGTGCGAACTTCCTGGCGGCCTCTTGGTGCTGAGGGGAGGCGGGGAAGGTGCCGGGCAGCGTGGCCATAAGCGTGGAGGTGAGGGCCATGCCCTGAGCCAGGCTGGAGCAGAAGCCTGTGGGCAGGCTGGGGAGCTGGTGATGGTGGGGATGCGCGGGAGGCAGAGCCGGTTGCAAGGCGGCCTGCGGGAGCGCCGGGGGCGGCGGGGGGGCGGCGGAAGGACCACGGGCCGGTAGGGCATGAACATGGGGTAGCCGGTGTAGACGAAGTGGCCGGGAGCTGGCGGCGGGGGGCTGCCGATGAGCGAATCGATGCTGAAGGCCGTGCTGCTTCCCAGCGGGCGCTGCATCATCATCAGCGAGGGCTGAAAAGCCGCGCTCATGCCGGAGCGGCGGCGGCAGCGACCACCTTCCTCCTGTCCTTCCTCCTCCTCCTCCTCAGAGCCGCGCAGCAGCCAGGCGCGGGGCAGAACCGGGGCGGAGCGGGGCCGCGGCCCGCCGCCGCCGCCCGCACATCGGGGCTGGCCCACCGCCCAGCCGCCGCCGTCCGCCCCCGCGGAGCCCGCCCGCTGCCGCTGTCGCCGCGCCGCTCTGCCCGCCCGCGCTCCCCGCGCCCATTCACATTTTGCCCGGCTGGGAACCCGGCCCGCCCCACGTGGCTGCCGCCGCCGCTTCCCATTGGGTGGGGTGGGGCCGGCCGGCGAGGCCACGCCCGCTTCCCCTCCCCTCTCCATTCACGCCACCGCCTCCCGGCAGCCGGACGGGGCGGCCTCAGGCGGGAGCGTCCACGAAGCGCCCCCGCCCCCCCCCCCCCCCCCCCCGCGGTCCTGCGTGGGACCTCGAGTCCCTCGGGGCCATCGGGGAGCTCTGTAGGGTCCCGGACTGTCCCGGGGCGGGGGCATTCCCTATCAGACACACTAACTTGATGCCTCTAAAGCACTGAACCCCCTTTTAATTTTTCTTTTTTTTTTTCTTTTTTTTAGTAAAGAAACTCCTATTTTATTCACTCTTTTCTCTACCCCCAACTCCGCCTTTTTTTTTTTTTTTTTTTTTTTTTTTTTTTTTTTTTTTTTTTTTTTTTTTTTTTTTTTCGTTGAAAAGCCCCCAAATAGGCTCCATGTGGTTCTGGGTAAAGTCAGCCCCTGGCTTGGCTTTGAAATTGCTTCTGCAATTATGTAAAAGAGCCATTCAGCAACACGGCGGAATTAAAAGCGATGGAGGGCTGCTCTCTTTTCTCCGGCGAGCCTCTCATGTTGGCCGGCTCAAAGCCTTTTCCAACACGATGTCTTTGGCGAGGACAAAAGCTGGAACAAAAAAAAAAAAAAAAAAAAAAAAAAAAAAAAAAAAAAAAAAAAAAAAAAAAAAAAAAAAAAAAGCAAACTTGTAAATTGAACGTCAAGGGAACTTTACACAATTTCAAAGGCCATAAATAATGATAAAGGGACCAGGCGAAGAGGCAAACCCAGGCAATTAATGGAGGTTCCCAAGCAAAGATCAAGTGGTTTGGAAAATAAAATTAAATGGGAAAAAAAAAAAAAAAAAAAAAAAAGGGTGGTGGTGAAAAAAAGAGAGATTGAAAAGAAAAACAGACAGGGGTTGTCTGGGTGTGGGATCCCTCCTGCCTTTGGGAAGTTGAAGTCTTCTCAGGACAATGGTGCTGGCCATGCCTCTGGATTTGGTTTTGGGCCCTTTTAGGCACAAATCTCAGCTAAAAGTGACTTCTGGCTGGGGGTGTTGTTCCCCAGAATCAAGGGTCAGCAGGAGATCCTGCTCCTGCATGGCCTGATAGAGGGGAAAGCTCTTCATGAGCTGCAGTTCATTTCTAGCTAATTGGTGCTCATGTTTTCCAGGGGACCGTGGCAAATGTCAGGCCTGGGAGGCTGAACACCCCAAGAGGAAGGTGGACCCCCACAGGAGCTGGGCTATTGAGGGCCAAGAACTGTTTTCTAAATCCTACCTTTCTTGGATGGCCACACTCCAGGCCCCCAAAAATTTGGCACATGGGAGTGAGAGTGATCCTTCCAACATCAGCACAGCTTCATGTCCTGAAAGACAACCTCCTTTCAAAGATGTCCCCCAAAGTGAACCCACTGGTGTTTCTTACTGGAGGGGGTTCACAACCTCCTTCTCTTTGCTCAGCAAGTCACATTTACAGCCTCCCACCCCCCAAAAAAACCCACCCTTTGCTATTAATTCCCAACACAGAAGCTCCCCAAATGGGGGCGTGGCAACTGTTCCCTGATCTGTGCCCAGATATTTGGGTCAATTGATTCCTCCACACATTTCCAGCCAACAGATGGTACTGTTCTTTGCTTGGTAGAAACAGTTAAGGGGGTTTATTGCTTTTGGGCTGGTGAGGTTTTGCCACCCCATCCTCCCTCGGGCTCCCCATTTTGCCTCAAGTTTTGGGGTTCTAAGCCCCACTGGGGGCCTGGGGTGTGAGTTTTGGGATTCCTCCCTCTGTAGTTCTGATGGAGAAAAAAATTTCCCCAGTGATGTGACAAATGGGACAGGGTGGATGGCCAGCAAAGCCGCAGCCGCTGGGATGGAGCAGGGAGGGTATGTGTCTGTGCACACACAATTTTGGGGCCCGTCTCTGACTTCAAGGGACAGGGAAAAGTTTACTTATACAGCTCATTTCCATATGTCCCATCTTGTGGAAGCCACCATATGCGTGGCAATGCAGTGCTCAGGTGTTTTCCCAGCACAGCACCAGCGAGGTTTTGATCTCCTGCGTGGATGCTCCATAGCTGCACGCATGGTGGTTTTGCTCCAATTTCTTTTGCCTTTTCCCTTTTTGCATCATCCAGCAGGCATCATCCGATTGTAGTCCCTCTCGTGCTTCCTCTTTCTCTGCACCGTGGCAAATGGAGCCAAGCTAAACCCTCCAGCCTTCTAAATCAGCATCATCCCCACTCCTTCTAAAACCAAGCAGAGCGGGCGGAAATCCTTGCGGAGAAGCAAAGCTTTCGTTTAAATAGAAAAGCCGGGGGGAGGGAGGGGGGAAGAATCATCTCTTTTCAGGAAACCACGTTAGATTGCGGAAAGGGGAGATAATTAGGCATGGTAATCTGGCAGGGCATGGAAATGTGTACCAACACCCAGCTCCTGCAGCTGTTTTTATTGTCAGCCCTCTTCCAAATTTGCCCACAAACAAGTGCCTTTGCAAGACGGGAGCATTATTTCAGACGAGAATAGCCTTTTTGTTCAGCACATAATTAGCTGAACTTTCTCGCGGAGAAAAACGTCGGCGATCTCTGATTGTCGGAGAAGCAACCGGAGCGTGATTGTGCCTGGGAAGTGTAACAGGCGGGAGGGAGGCAGGGGAGGGCAGGAGAGCCCAGCCAGCTGCCCCTGTGCCCTATCGAGGGACCTCCACCACCCCTGGGACATAGCAAGAGCCTTTCTCAGGCAAGCTAAACCGGAGTATATGCTACAAATCAGTATTTCAGCGGGTCATGCTTGGTTAGGGGAAAAAACCTTTTCCCCCGTGGACCGTAGTATGGGTGCAGACCTGGTCCTGTGTGGCCCCAGCTCAAAATGTGGCACCAAGGTGCTTGGGGAGGATCCTGCGTCTCCCAGAGTGGGAACTGCTGAAGAGTATATGTCTTCTGGCTGGTTTTGCCCCAGAAAACCTTTCCCAGGACAGGAATAGCAGATATATGGAGGCATCTTTGAACTGGGCAGATTTTAGGGGGATATCTATGACTCTGGTGACCTCTTGTCTGGGTGGAGAGAGTTCTAAAGAAACTGTGGGCTCTTCTCCCGAACCAGGGAAGAAAGGAGACACAGCTTTTTGGAACAAAGAAGTAAACTGGGAGCTGTGGAGGAAGAGGAATACCAACGGATGCTCGAACCCTTCCAGGTGTGAGTCCATAGGGCGGCAGAGGTCAGAGCATCCCTTCACTCAGCATGGCAGCAAGACCTGACATGAGGTCAAGAGCTAATGGCTGCTTCTGTCTTTTAGGCACCTCTAGCTTGTTTGTAGGGAGCTGAGCTATGGGTTTCTTTCGGGGACACAGAATCGTGTCCATCCTCCTACTAAGCATCAGCGGGACATGTTGATTAGAGCAGGGTGCATGCTGCTGCTGGGGTATTGAACAGCACGGGGTGGGGGACACCTCTGATTTGCTGCCAATGATAAAACCAATGAATCATCAAAAGCAAAACTCTGGTTTATGGAGACCCGACTGAGGTAATTTTTTACAGGACCCTCTGTCTTTGCTGGGGAAATTTTAATTGCATGGGAAACGCCACTAAAAATATCTCACCCTACAGTGCTTTTAAAGTGTGGGGGGTTGTTTCTGGTTTTGTGTTTTGGTTTGGTTTTGTTTTTTCCTCTCCCCCCCCCGCCCCCGGGTGGGCAAGAGGGAACACCGTAAGCAAAATTTCCTCAAAATGAGTGTATACTCAGCGATGGAAGGATTAGGTGTGAGCGCGGAATACCAGCAAAAATGATGCAGCTAGTACACTCCAGCCATCCCTGCACTGAAGGGCTTGGCCGGAGACGCACTTTTGTGTGTGGCTGTGGATTTATTTCAGCGTATTTGGGCTGCAGGAACTAGGACTAAGGAGGATGGGAGCAGGATTTGGCCCTTGGAAGGGGCGTGCTTGCTGTGCGGGAATTGCAGAGGATGCAGAGAGAAGCGCAACACCACAGGGTGAGACCCGCCGCCCCACGCGTGTCTGTGGGTGCCCCGGGAACCCCTCCGTCTGCCTTCCCTTCCCTCCTGCTGCTTCTGAGGGAAAAAGCCCAACCAAACCCCTTCACTCGTCGCTTAATCCCATTAACTCCTTCGCGTGTTCCCGTTTGAACTCATTCCAGGCTGGGAACGCGGCTCCGGCGGAGGATGTTTCTCTCCTTACAACTACCACCCCATACACGGGAGATGGGCTGCTAGTTTTGTTGGTTCTTTTTTTTTTTGCCCAGATGTATTTTTTTTCTTCTTCCTCTCCCCCCACCCCTTTAAAAAACCCAAACCCTACACCCACAACAACCAAAACCCTAAACAAACCAAACCAACCAAACAAACAAAACCCTCGGGATTTTTGACTTAAATAAAGGAGGGTAAAAATAACGCCGTGCGTTATTAAGGAAAAAAAAAAAAAAAAAAAAAAAAAAAAAAGGAAAGAAAAAAGGCTTCAGTTAAAAAAGGCAAGAAAGAAATTTGGCTTTGACAATCCCGGTTTGTATCCCGCAATTCGTTCGGATGAGGGGAAAGAGGTTATTAAAAAATTTCTTTTTCCTCTATGCAGTTGATGCATATTTCAATAACCGGAGTGCAAATATTTTAAGAGCACTAAAAGGCACCTTAATAAAACGCATCGGTACGGAGAGATTATCCCCAGCCCTGGAAAACCACACGCATTCCCACTCACGGCTTTTCCTGGAATATAGTTGAGAAATCCTCCAGTTTAAAAAAATCCCGAATAAAAGTCTAAAATATTCCCAGGTCAGAGGGGCACCGTCTCATTAAAACCAGCGCGGTCCTGAAACTGCACTGCAGACATTAAAGTGCAGTATTTTTCAATTAGAGCTGACGAATTCAATCAAAATTCCATAGATTAGGATGAAATGAGGCATGGGTCATTTACAGAGGAATTTAATTGCAGAGCCATTAGACAAATAGTATATTTGCCATTCTCACATTATCCATCATTTTAGACATCAATAGAAGGAACAGCATCTTTACTAATACAGCAGCACTTCCCAATCTCTGCCTGTAAACACTCCCTTTCCCCATAGCTCCTGATTATATCTGATTTCATTTAAAGCCATGGGGGATTATAAATGTTCCTGCAATCAGGTTCATTAGGACTTCAAAAATCTCATTTCTGATTTGTATTGCTTTGCGGAGCGCCCGCCTCAGCGCAGCCTGCGCGGTGCCTCTCTCCGCTTTGGAGAGGGGGAAAAAAAAATAATAAAATAAATCAAACGCTATTTCATTACCGGGGCTTGATTATCACCCTGATGAGCCCCTTCTCAGTCACCGAGCAGGTTGTGGGGAGCAAGCTGGGCTTCCCGCCGGGACCCCGCTCCATCCCCAAACACCCCCCTGCCATTCCAGCAGCCGCCCCACGGGGGCTCGATCCTGCCTGCGGCTCCGGCTCCGCAGGGACCCCGGGAGGGGAAACACCCCATGGGGTGGTAAATTATTTTTCTCCCCCCACCCCCCGCCCTTTTTTTTTTTTTTTTTTTTTTTTGTGGTGGGGTGCTCTTTAATCCCCCCGTCTGTTTAACCAGAGGTGTGTGTCCCTCAGGGAGGATGATTCCTGTTATTTGGAAATAATTTTGCAGCCGCTGCCGGGCAGGACCATCGGTGGCTTACTGCTGCAGGCCGGAAAACCGGGTCGGGCCAGCCACGACCACAAGAAAAAGGCGAGGAACGAAGGGCTCTGGCGGTTTTGGTCTTATTTTTCCTTAACAGCTGCTTAATACCAACCGCCTCGTATAAAACACGAGCATCCAGCTAGACTTAAAAATAACCCTATAAAACAGCAACAAAAAAAGCAACCCCCAAAACCCCCACCACAACAACCCAGAGCAGCCTTCATTTCACCCAAATGTATGGTGTGCGCAGCGCTGTGTTAGCTGCCTCAGTAATTTAATTGGAATGAAACGTGAAAAATGTGTCAATTTTTTTTTTTTTTGGGAAGAATTTATGCATCGCTTCCTGGAAATCTCATTGTCTTAACTAGCAGCCCACTGTGCTCTCCTTAGCAGCCGTAATCGCCTTTTGATGTGTCTCCGTATTATAAGTTAATGTGACCTCCCGTCTTCAGCTGCTGGAGAAGAGAACGGGGGTGGGGGGCGGGAAATAAAAGAAAATAAAAATGATCCTTTCCCACAATACCTGCATAAAAACAAGGCGCTAGCAGGAAAATATAATACAATACAGATATATATATCTAGGCAGATAGATAGATAGATAGATAGATAGATAGATAGATAGATAGATAGATAGATAGAGGCGAAAGCGTCTCAAGACGCCCGCCAAACTTCTCTACCCCAGCACGAGCATCAGCCCGCCCCGAACCGCGCCCGCTGTGCTTCCACCGCCGTCGGCAGAATGCCTTAAACCCTCCCTCCCTCAACAACCATAAAAGTAAAATATTTTTACGTTTTCCCTTTCCCCCCCCTTTGCTTTTCGAGGTGTTGTCGCTGTCCCCCTCCCTGCCCCACCGCGTCCCCCGCGGGTACCGGCCGCGCTCCCCGCCGCTGCTGCCGTGCTCACGGCGCCCCCTGCCGGCCACGGGCAGCCCCGCAGCCGGTCCCCACGCGTGTCCGCAGCCCGGTTCCCCCTTCCTGTGGGCCCTCCTATCCCTCTTGCAGCCCCTGTGGCCCTCCAGGGCCCGCTACCCCGGCACTGACCTGCTGTTTCTTATGTTATCCTCTCTTTGATGTGCATCTTCTCTTCCCCAATGGAAGCTGCAGGTTACGGATTTGGGGGAGGATGTGGTCACCTGTTGGGACTCTATCTCCATGCAAAGTTGCCCGATACGGATGTAAAACGTGTCATTCTTCCCACACAAAAGATCAAACGCTCATTAGAGGCACCGAAATTTTAGATTTGCCTGTTTCAAACGCACAGTGGATTCAGCCAGGATGTGTTTTCTCTAAATTCCCTCCAATTCCATTCCTGCTCTGACTGCTGACACAAACCGAGAAGTAAAACAGCCACTGAAGTCATGAAGTGCCAGGTTTCAGGGCGTTGCAGAGATTTGCCACAGGGCATTCCCACGTGGGACAGGGATCAGGCATTACGGATGTGGAACACAGTGGGGTCTTAGTGATGCCCTTGTACACTTCCATGTGCACAGCTGAAAGGGTGAAGTAAGCAGCAGGTGGAAGCTGAGAGGGGGAAATTTCCTTCCTTCCTCATTTCCACACTCCCTGCTCCACAGGCACTGGCTCTGGGAGCCAGGGATGTTGCCTACACATTGCACACATCAGCTGTATAAACCACAATACTGTTGGGTGCTGGTGCAAAGTCCAGCCAGACATGCAAAAAGGTTGATTTATTTATATGTATATTTTAAAATCGTTAGTGTAATTAAGCAGCGGAACAATTTGGCGAGCACTGTGGCAGAGCTGCTAGCGCAAGGCCAGCTGTTCTGCTAAGGGGCACGTGCATGTGCTTGATTTGGTTCAACAGAAATTAATCTGGGGAGCCTGAGGGTCTGGGAAAACCAATCCTCACTCCTCCTGGTACCTTTTGCCAAGTTGCTGTGTGAAATGAAAGCCCAAACTGCTCCACTTTGGGTTTCTGTTGACCTCTTCAAGCCCCTCTGCATGCCAGCCTGGGAGCGGCGATGGGCATGAGGGGCACAGCAGGTGCACCTCTTGGGCTGTGGGGAGCGAGGAGAAACAAGGAGCTGTGTCTCATCCCCCTGCCCCCTGCTTCTGTGTGGAGTAACCAGCTCTTTCATGGTGTCATCAACACACACACACACACAGACAAAAGCCCAAACACCTTTGGGTCTATTTTGCAGTCTATATTAATACCACAGGATACTGCACCCTGCAAGCGGCTTCTGTGGTGCACCTCTGGTTCCAGTTGTTCTTGTGCCACTGTCTAAAGGGTTTTGATGTCCATGTGGGCTGATTTTAGTCATCCTCCTTGCATGCTTGCCTTTGCACACCTGAGGAGCCCTGCTGCTTCGCAGAGATCCTTTATAATGAGTATTATTCATATCTGTGGCTTGCGCCTGTAACAGCTACTAATCATTTTATTACTCTTTATAATCTATTTAAAGCACAATTAGAAAAAAATCTATACAAAGTTACAGCTGAAAGCACATTTTAGTTATGTTATAAATCCCTGAAAAACAACCATCTATCATGAAAACTGGTGCTCCTTGGCTCAGCTGACAGAAATGGATGCTGCTGAGGGATGAGAAGGGAAGGAAAGGCTGGATGGTGGACCTCAGCTGGCTCCTCTTGGCCCATCAAAGCATGACTCCTTCAGGTTCCAGCATCAGGTAATCATGCAAAGTCTTGGGCACAGGCAGCAAGGGGATAAGGCAATGGCATTTGCTGCCAAACTTCTTCCGAATGGCAGAGCGGCATAAATGCTGCAGGCACCGGACTGTGCCTGCCAGCCGGAAGAAGGACTCATAGAAGGGCAGGTGTTGCTGCAGAGAGAGAGGGGACAAGAAAATGCATTAGCACTGGTTGGTTTTATTTTTGTCTTGATTAAGCCAGAGACACTTCTGAGACTAGTATCTAAGGGAGAAGATAAGAAACCCGTCGGTGGTGCGTTGCCTGTGGGTTAGGAGTGCATGTGTTGCTGCGGCTCCTGCAAGCAAAGGCCAGATGAGGAATTCTCCTGTGGAAGTGCATTTGAAGAAGCCCAGCCCCACTGCAGACATTGTGTGAGGAGGATACTTTCACACCCACCAGTAGCAGCATTCCTGCAGAAAGCCTTAGAGCTGACATAGAAGAGACCTGCTTGTTTCTAAGATGGAGAAACAAAGCAGGACTCGTCTGGGCACCCTCACCCTTTCCCTAAAGGCTTCATTCCCATTTCCTGGGAATGAAAATAATTTTCCCCACCTCCTAGAATGCACTGAAGGGTTTTATTTGTATTTCACCATCTTGACACCCTTGCAGCCAAGCTAGCCAAAGATCTTCTGGGACAAGGCAGCCATCAGAGATCATTCAAGTTGCACAGCTGAGGACAAGGTTTATAAATCTCAAATTAGTGGTGTGGGCTCCTGCTGGGTAATGGTCTGGCTCCGGGATTGCTTCTAGATGCTGGGACTGTATTTTGTTGTGAGCCAGGGGCAGGAACAGAGGTTTTGGTGCTGATGGAGCTAGAGGCATGCAAAGCTGCTGAGATGAATTGGGTGTGTGGTGGTGCTCTGAGGACTGTGTTCCCTCCCCCACCCCACCCCCTCAAGTGAAGTTTGAGCAAGGAAAAAAACCACTCTCGGTGGGTAAAAGTCCTTCCTTGGGGCTTTTTGTCTCACCTGAAACACCTCCTCTGGTACAGCTTCAGCCCACTTCTCAGAGATAGGGATTTGAGAGTATGAATTGAAGAGGACTTCGATGATCTCCGGGATGGCTGCGCAGGAATTCAGCACCTACTTGCAGGCAATGGAGGGATTCAGACAGAGATACGTGGCTCAGAGAGGTAATGTCCATGTGCTGCAGCCAGGCCTCTTCCCACCCCACCACAGTCCAGGCTAGGACAGTGTTGTGTCAGTATGAGGCAGGCATAGGGTTTATCCCAGCATTCTTTGGAGTTCTTTCTCCATCTGTGAAGCAGTGGGAAGACCTGCCTTGCTCTGGCACTTCTTCATCTGGATGCAGCCCTTGTTTTTTTGTTTACATTTTTGGCTTGGGTGTGATAAGCCAGGATACTGTTTTCTCTGATGTAAAATCAGTGAAACATTGAGCCATAAGGTTAATGTATCAAGCCTGCCTCTGACATCCCCAGGCAGGTAAAAAAATCATGTTCCTGGTTTCCCACATCCATGTTCACTCCATCCTGCCCTTCACTCTACCTGCTTTTGCCTGCTGTCACATCATGTGGGTGTTTTAATTTCCATCATCCCCAGCAGCAGTGCCAACACTTGTACCTGGGCAGGGATACTTCCCTGAATTCCCCCAACCCACCAGCTTTTTATTTCCTAAATCACCCTGACCATAATTGATAGGGTGGGAGGAAATGGCCTCAAGTTGTGCTGAGGAGGTTTAGATTGGGCACTGGGAAAGATCTCTTCACTGAAAGCACTGTCAGGCCCTGAAACAGGCCACCCAGTGAAATGCTGGAGTCACCATCCCTGGAGGGATTTGAAAGATGTGTAGATGTGGTGCTGAGAGACATGGTTTAGCGGTGGACTTGGCAGTGCTGGATTAACAGTTGGAATTGATGGCTATAAAGGTCTTTTCCAACCTGAACAGTCTATAACTGCAAGATCCCAGGAGTGAGGGGATGTAGAGGTGTTACTTTGGAGCTGGTACCTTGGCAAAGGCAGAGGGCCATATCCTCTGGGAGCCGTGGTTGAGCAGCAGCTGGACCGTGAGGTGGGGCCGCAGCTCGCTCTTGAAGGCAGCACTCTGCAGCACACAGCAGAGCGGGGAGACACCGCTGTAGTCGATGGCATTGACGTCGGCCCCGCGCTGCAGGAGGAAGCGCACCAGGATGGCATTGGCAGCCCCGCACGCCTTGTGCAAGGGGCTCCTCCGTGTCACATCCCAGGCATCAATGTTAGCGCTGTGGGCAGCCAGCAGCTGACAAAGCTGCAGACAGCCCTCTCCGGTGCCCAGAGCCTGCCCACACAGGACATTGAGGGCTGTCTCCTCCTGTGCGCTGCGTGCATCAACGTGGGCCCCGTGGCGCAGGTAGAGGCGGGCATGGTCACAGAGGCAGTGCCTGGCTGCCACATGCAGGGCTGTCTCTCCACTATCCTCGCTGGCCAAGTTGACAGAGGCTCCATGTCCCAGCAAGAGCTTGGCACATCTGCAAAGAGATGGAGATGCTGGAGAGTGCACTGCCTGGATGGATTCTGGGAGGCATGGGTTTTAATAGGAGCCATGGGGGATGATGAGGTTAGAGGTGGCACAGGGTGAGAATGGAGATCAGAACAGTGGTGGGCTCCAACAGGGGTTGTGTCACTCCAGGCTTTTGGGAGGGAGCAGCAGAGATTGGGTAGGGTGATTCTATGCCCTGGTGCTCACCATGGTGGCGGTGGTGATGATGGTTTGGGCAATGTCTCCCTCTTGCCTTGACCATTCTGATTCATGAATGGCCATCCTTGACTACCTTGATCACCTTGAGCATCCCAGACTCACTAGGCCTTGGTAATCCTTGTCCTGGCTGTGCCAGTGGTCAGGCAGTGCCAGCAGTGCCCAATGTTAGCTCTACCAGCAGGGTTTGTCCCAGATGGTGAGGGGTGAGGGCATCATCTGTCCATGATGAGGAAACATAGGGTGATGGGCCTTTTCATGCCATCAATCTGTCAGCTGCAGTTTAATCTCCCAGTACGGGTGCAGCCCTGGGGTATTAAGGAAATGATCTATATAATCCCACCCCTTGGCTGACATCCACAGAGCTTCTCAGCTGAAACCATCCTAAACTGCTGTCTCCAGTTTTATCTGTGCTGGGACCAAGCTGACATGGAGGGAAAGCTTTAGTGATGTCTCTCTGCAGCAGGAGAGTTCAGTGTGGGTTTGCTTAGGTATAAAAATCGATTCTTCTTCTCCTGGCAAGGGACCTAAGCACCTGTATTGGGATCCTGCCCCACAGAGGACTAAAGTATTGTGGGTTTTGCCTGTCCTGAAAAGAAACACCTTTGCAGATGGTTGAAGCCTGTGGAAACAGTTTGGCTGGCTTGTTTGACATCTGATGATGAAGTGGCAGCACCTGCAGTTCCCAGGAGGAACAAATCAAGGTAAGCAATCTTCTCCATCTCCAATTGCTTCTCCCACCTCTTCTTCCCTCCAACATCACTCTGAGTGATTACACAGGAATGTTGTGGTTTTTGCAAGGTGGAGACACCGGTTCCCATCAGAGTTTTCTGCCTGCATTCTTTTGACAATGGAGGAGGGTTGAAGATGCCTGGTATGCCCCGGTGGGTTTCTGTTATTTTCCTTGGTGTTTGTTGGTAACTGGATTTGATCAGCCAGTCTAAGTGAATCAGAGTGACTGTTCCACCTCCTGCCGGGAGCTGCTGGGGCCAGCACGGCTCAATGTCACTGCCCTGGCAGGGCTGTTGGCAGCCAGGTTAGTGCATGGGGCTGAATTCACCACTGCAGCATGGAGGAAATAATTTTTTAGAGGGAGGGTCAGACCCACATGCCACCCAAATAAGACCTTGAAAACGTGGCCAGCTCTTATTTCCCAAGAGATGCTGCTGGGGAGCTGGGAAGAGCCCACCTACAGGAAGCCTCAGCAGTGACTGGCTGGGTTACAGAGTTGTATATTAACCTTTATCACACCCCTGCCTGTTTTATTTTTCTCTAATATGCCTTTTTTTTTTAAAGCTCAGGTGTCACTCAGAGCCCCAGATGAGATTGTGGGCAAAATGAAGGGAAGATGTGGGGTAGTGGAGACCCAGCCTGCTCCCTCCAGCAGGAGGGATGGGGAAGAAGAGGAGCTCTAAGGTGGAAGGATGGTACCAGGGCATTATTTATTTTTTCCTGGCACAGATGAATGATAACATATGTGAGGAAAATAATAATTTAAAAATAGCAGTAGTAATAATAATCTACTTGAATCTTTTTGCACTTATGGCATCACCTCCTCAAAGTTTGATGGGAGCTGGTGAGACATTCACTGTCTTTGTCGGTGCAGGATCTGGAAATACCTCCTCAAGCTGTTTATCCAGTGCATAGCAAGCCTGAGTTTGTCAGGAAAAAGTCTTGAAAGATGTGTGGGGAGAGCCTGCTTCTGCAGCCTTTGGAGGTGTAATGATCCCAAGTGCTCTCAGCCTACACTGCACCCCACTGGAGGCATCTGCTACTCAAGGTCTTTGCTGGGGACGCAGTTATGAGTGAGCAGATTGAGTGTGAGGTTGTGCTAGCTCCCAGATCCTCAGATCCTTACTTTACAATTCCTTTTTCACTCTAAAAGTTTCTGAATCCTTTTCAGAACTAATGGCTTGTCTGACTGAGATTTTTATGGCACTTGCTGTCTGCTGCTGCTCTTTGTTTTACTGGGAGGGGTCTCTGGCTGGAGGAAATCACACTATGACTCAGTCATGTCTTTAGTGGTCTTGTCTGTCCTTGGCAGCAGGGAGTTTGTAGCCCTAATTATAATGACTCTCTTCAAACCTCTCTGGGTTAGCTTAATCCTAATGTCACAGATAGCTCTGGCACCCTAAAATAGTATATTTGGGGCAAACCAAGGCATGGTTTTGCAGGCAAAGATGGGGAAAAAGTTTTACAACTTGGTTATAAAACATGCAGTAGCCTAGTCCTGGAGAAAAATCCCTTCCCCTTAGAACAAAATATTATTATTAAAAAAATTATTATTTTTCAATAGATCATACTTGAAATATCTCTGTTCCTTCCCAGACAAGGAGACAGCTGTGCCTACAGACCCTGAGCACAAGCCCAAGCCAGTTTTTGGCAAGGGCTATTTATGGAGAGAGCCAGGGCTGAAGGTTGCTGTCTGCACAGGTGAGACAGAGGGAATATTCCCATGCCCATAATCCTCAGGTGAAGGGTGGTACATCATGGGTTGCCTGGCAATGACAAGAGCTGTGCTCAGCCCCTCCAGCCCAGCTCCCTTCCTCTGCCGTGAGGTTTTCTCTCACTAAGAGTGGGATGGGAATTCAGTACGAGTTCAATCCCATGTAGCCTCCTGCTAGCCATCCCAGATACCAGAGAGAGAATTCCAGAGTGGAAATGTCATCCTTTCTAGATCCTATTTTCCTGATAGGTTGTTCTTATTTATTATCAAGTCCAATGGCTGAACTTGGAAGAAACCCAAGTCAGTCTATATTGAAATTTCTCCCTGGATACTCTTCCCTCAGCAAAGAGGGAAAGTTAGTGAGGGGCTGTAAATAAGAGGTGATCTTCTCCAGTTAATGGGATTGGTGGGGAGCCTCCTGTTTGGATGTATGGGGCATCAGCAGGTGTTGGGTAGATGCTGTTCATGTTTGCTGGCTATATGCCCCTATTTTACCCCCTAATCTCAGCCCACGAACTCATATGCTGTAAGACCTCACCAGTGTTCCTAGCCTCTCACTTGATTTTTATGAACATCATGTTGCTCACCATCCAGTTTGATTAAAATCCCACTAAATAAGGCTCAGCAATTGCTTGGGGCTTTTTGAGGGCTTGTCTCCAGGTTTTTAGGAATATTGCAAGAAGCCGTGGGTTTAGGTCAGCACAAGGTCAGACATAGGGTGGCAAAGCAAACCAGTCTGTTTTCCATCCAGCTGGGTACCACTGTCCTGGCTGAGAAGCTTGCTGATTGCAGCAATACCCTCACAAAGCCACCCTGACACCCAGCTCTGCCTTATTTTCACTGGCTGAAACTAATTTTGAAGCCCTTTTTTGCCTCTTTGTGGGTGACGGGTAACACACCCATGTGTCTCACTCAGTATGTTAAAGGCACATGAATTTATGAAAGCTGGTGTTAATACCACAGGTTTCCCTTGCACTAGGGTCCTGGCTCAAATAAACAGGATATAATGATTGGGGGTTTATTTTCTTTCTTCATCAATAGAATTGGGACAGCCGTGGGTGCAGTGTTGGGCAGGATGTGCCCAGCATCTTGCCCTCTCTCTGCCAGGATGGCTCCCACCATCCAGGTAGAATGCTGCTCAGTTTTGGATGAAAAATGGGGAAGTGGGATTTAGCTTGAAATGGGATGTGATAAATAACCAGCAGGAGGAGCAGGAGGCTGGGGCAGCCAAGGCAGCAGGAAAATTCCTCTCCCAAAGCTGAAGCTCTCAGTTTTCCTCAGGAAAAATCTGTGGTGGGTTGTTTTGGTGTGTTTTTCATTTTATTTATCCCCCTGTCCGGGTCTGGAACAGGGCTTTTCTATCCTTTCCTTCATTGTTTTTTGTGGCATCCCAGTGACCATCTCCCAGTTTCTTTTTGTAATTCATTGCAGGATTGATCCCTCTTGGGAAGGCAGCCTTCTCCAAACCTGTCTCTGAATGTAAGGATTTTCCTGTTAGTTTCCTAAAAGGAGGAAAAATGAAGCCTGTTTTTCTTTACAAGATGAAAGTATTTTCTGTTGCTGCAAGCCCACGGGTGAACCATGCTAATGCCACGCTGGTGCAGGGTCCACTCTATTGCCATGGTGTGAACTCCTTCCCAGGAGCACTGCCGTTTGCACCGCCTCTCTGCCAAAGCCTCATAAGCTGTGGATGCTCATCTGTATGAGCCCTTGTTTTGCCACGCCACCTCGGGGAGCAGCTTCTCCAAAGACTGGGCTCAGGCCTTGCTCCTGGGCTCTTTATTTTCTGCTCAGGACCCATGCAGGAGATGGTTTTCCCTGATGTGGGGATCAGTTTCTGAAACAATGGCTCCAAAGGCTCCGAGGCTTACATTTTAGCAATGCTAAATGGAGCAGAGGACAAGGCTTGGCAGTAGATGATGCTGAATGCTGGCTTTTGAAATATATGGTTGTGTTTTTTTTTTTTTTTTAAATTTGTAGTAATGCTTATTTCCCACAGCCAAAAGGGCAGTGTGTCTGGGCTGGTGCTGGAAGAGGGCCACAGGGCCAGTTCCACCAACAGCTTGTTAGTGCCCATGTGCCTGGTGTTTGGAAGCCTTGTTGCCTTGATCATGTTCCTTTCTAGTTACCTGCCTTCCTGCTTGCCTCCTGTTTCCTGATAATTACTCCCATGACAAACTGTCCTCATCTAACATCCCCTAAGTAAAATCCATTCTGTCTCCCTGAGCTGACAGCTCTTCCCTTCACTGCCTTACTACCTTGTTTTTCATATGGAGCCCCTTGGACTCGCTCTCACAGATTCACAGAATGGTAAGGGTTGGAAGGGACCTCTGGAGATCATCTAGACCAACACCCCTGCTTAAACAGTCACCTAGAGAAGATTGCATGGGATTGTGCCCAGGTGGGCTTTGAATCTCTCCAGAGAAGGAGACTCCCCAAGCCCTCTGGGTAGCCTGTTCCAGTGCTTTGCCAAAAGATCTCTCCCACGCTGACTCATCCCACCATTTATCTCTTATCCCACAGAGCTGAAGGCTGGAAGCCAGAAAACAACCCTTGTTTCAGCTGCCAGGGTGCAGAGAAAGCTGAAGAGGTGAACACAAGGGTATCGCTCAGCCATAAGCTCAATTTCCATGGAAGTAGGGGTGACATCTCCTTTTTTAATCCCTTGTCTTAACTAAGTCCTCTTTGCTATGTGGAATGCTGGGGAAGGCAGACCCTGGAGGATTTGTCTCCAGGTAGGCTCTCCCTGGTTGCATGGGAAACCTGGGATTTTCAAAGAGCTTATACCAACTCAGAGATCTAAAGGACTCCTCTACAAACGTGGGAGCATTTGCCATCCCTTCTGCTGCAGGTACTGCGATGGATCCTGCATCCCTGCGATGTGCCTTCCCACCGCCCCGTGCCTGCTCTTCCCCCTGGCACCGCCGTGAGAGTTGAGACTCTTTCTCTCCCCTTCAATTATTTTTATTTTATTTTTTTTCGGGGTGCCAATAAAGACAGACTCCTTTAATCATCCCAGCTTTAAGAGGGAAACGGGAGAGTGCCAGGGAGAGAGTGCAGTGAATTTAGAGACTCATCTTACCCCACCATGTTAATTATCTCCGCTGTAAAAAAGAGGTCAAGGAGAGGAACTCTACTAAATAGGCCGACGTTGGCATGAACAGCTCCTAAAGTGAAGAAGGTAAGACTGAACTTTACTGGAACTTTTTTTTTTCCCATCTCTTCAAAAAGCTCCTAGATTAAAGCTCTGATATCCTTTTTGTTGAAATCTCATGGATTCTGAAGCTCAAATGGCTGGAAGGAAGCCCAGATAATTTTTTTTTATCCCAGTCACTGAGAGGCTCAAAGGTTTTAAGTCCTGCCCCCACGGTGAATTGCCGAGTATATGGGAATACAGAAGAACCTGGCACATAGGTGTTCTGGCCATTGTTATCGAGAGGGAGAAAAATAAAATAGCTCTCTATGTAGGTCAATGACCTGATCTTTATTGTCAGTAAAAAATTAAGGATGACCTAAAATCTACTACTCGATGGAAGAAAAAAAAATTAAAAAAAATATAATAATAAAAAAAAAAAAAAAGAGAGAAGGTAAAGTAGTCTCCCCCTAATCAAAGAGGACATGTTTGTGTTACCTGAAGCTTGACCTCCTCAGCCTCCAACTTTAGCAAAGTCTTTGCCTTGAAAAGCAGTGGTCGAAACCTCAAAACCTGTCTGAAATGTCTATTAATTTTTTGATCTTTCAAGGGAGTTGGCTTAGTTATTGTAGAAGCCCCCGTAGAGCCGGGGAGCGTAGTTAAGGGTCTCTCAGCATTTCCATTATAAAGCTCCAATATTCAAGGGCTTATAACTCAGCTGTTGCCACGTTGTGTCTGTCTGATCGCTGTGTTGCGGTTTGCTGGCTCACCTGCCGTCCCCCTCCATCCTTCTGGGAGAACTAACATGTACATTGGTGATAACAGCTCATTTTTAATATACATAGATATAATATTTATTTTTTACCAAGTTGGGAAGCACCTGGCTAAAACCAAGATGCCTGGACTTCTGTAGACCATGAAGTTCTCTCCATGCACCAGGATGTTTCTTTGCCCTGTCTCTGTAGGGCGAGAGCTCATTGGTGAAGCTTAAATAACCCTTTTGGGGGCTTTTAGGGTGGCTTAGGGTTTGGAAACTGAAGACTTTAAGGTCAAAAGTGAGCTTGGGTGAAGGAATTAAAACCAGCTCTTCATCAATGATGAGAGTTGCTTGTAGCATCCTCCCTTACCCATCCCACTCCCTCTAATCCTTATCACAGCAAGGATGTGTTCGATTAGTTCCTAGATTTTTGGCTGAAACAAAATTTGTTTAGTGTCTGACTTCTGGCCATCTTACAGGGACTCTTATTTATAAGACAGGCTTGAGATATTTACACCTGCAAACCTTTTCCCTTCTGGCTGCTTTTCTTTTGCAGGCCTCTTTTCCTGATGCCTAGTTCATGATACCTGGGATCTGCAGTGGGAACCTTGCCTTCATCACCTACTTCAGTTAAGCTCGCTGCCTGCTTAAAGGGGAGAACATTGAAGCCGAGGTGGATTTTCACTGCAGCTGGCAGGCAGTGAAATTCACCACAGCCCTAAGCAGCTCTGTCAGAGTATCAAGAGGTGAGCTCTTCATAAAAAAAAATAAATTAAAAATTCTAGATTTTCTAGGTCTAATGATTCAGGCACTTAAAGTCCTACTGAGACATATATGCACATGTGGGAAGCTTAGTTTTTTGAAATGTAAGGTGATGCTGATCCAGGATGAGAAAGGAGCAGTCACGTGTGGCCAAGCCTGAGCCCTGGCTATAAACTGTGGAGAACCCATACATAGCTTGTGCAGAACAAGAAGGTGGGAGGATTGCTCCCCTTCCCCATAGACCCTATCTCTTTGTTATGGCCCTGGGACTGGGATTTTGGGAGGAACAGGTGCCCTGATTGTCACCAGCCTCCTTCAAGGATGGGGTTGGCATGGGCTGAGGAGGTTATGTACCCCGTGATGGAAATCATCCTTAGCATTTCTTGGGGATGCAGGACATTTTGCTTTTCAGGATAAATCATCAGAAAAGAGGAGGAAGGAAAAACCTATAGAGGTAGGCAGGGCTGCTCCTGTCCGCGACAAGGAAAACTGTGCCTGGCACCAAAATGTCCCTCTTTGGCTCTGCTGTACTTGCTGCAACAGCCACCAGAGCTGGGAGATGTGGGAGCATGTGGAACACCTTAGTGAGGACTATGGCATCTTTTTTTGCACCGTGCAGAGGCAAAAGAGAGAGGGGCTGCATGCAGGGGAGGCAAAGTGAAGTTGTCAGCAGAGGGTGCTGATGGGAGAATCTTCTTACCCCAAGGAGTCTTGGGTTGTGCAGAGGTGCAGCGGGGCCAAGCCCTCATCGCTCTGCAGGTTAGGGTCAGCCTTGTGCTCCAGCAGCAGCTCCACGCAGTTAGTGTGTCCCCCCAGGCAGGCTTCATGCAGGGGCCCGAGCCCCCTGGTGCCAGGTTGGGGTCAGCCTGTCGGTGGAGGAGATGGCGCAGGCAGGCAGTGTGACCGTGGCGGGCGGCGAGGCACAGCGAGGTGGTCACCTCCTGCTTGTACTCCAGTGACCACAGCCCTGTGGGGAGCAGGAAGTGTGGCTGACACAGCTGGGAACCCACAGGTTTTGCACCTGGGACAGGGCTCAGTGACTTTCCCATCCAGTGGCCCAGAGAGGTGGTAGATTCCCCATCCCTGGAAACATTTCAGGTCAGGCTGGACCAGGCTTTGAGCTGAAGATGTCCCCGCTTACTGCTGGGGGTTGGACTGGATGGACACCTTTCCAACCCAAGCCATTCTATAATCCTGTCCACAACCAGTTGCACAGGGGAACCTGTGCCAGACCTTGCTGGCAGGTGCTAAAAGGCAGCTCACAAACTCTCCATCTGCACCCAGGTGAGGAAAAAAACCCTGTCTTTTCTGGGACTGGGCTGTACCTCAAGGCTCCCAAGACAGGTAGGAGCATGTTGAGAGGGTGATACAGGGCTGGACATGAGTTTAGGTTCAGATGGAGGAAGGCATTGCTTTTCTTGGCAGCTCTGGGACCTTTGGGCCCATAAATAGTTAAACAGTATGTAGTGAGCATCTGGGACCATCCAGGGTCAGGAGGCACCAAATATCACTATCCTGGGAGCATCTTCCTCCCAGACAGGATCAGGCTGACCCCCTGCATAGGGAATTTGGGCTGTGATCGCTCTTGCAAGAATGCTCAAGGCACTGACCATCCTGTCCCAACCTGAAAAAATCATCTGGGGACACACTTTTAAAGTTTCCCTACCCCTGGGGTAGGTTAGAATGTGCAGAAGATTAAAAAATAATGAAAGAAAATGTTGACTATCTCTGGGCAGGGCACAGCCAGCTACCCAGAAAGGAGCAACCTCTATAAAAGCACTGTTAGGCCCTGAAATACCCTGCAACCCTCCTATTTAGGGTTAGTAAATACCCATTTATTTATTTTTAAATTGACTGGCCTTGAAAGGAAGAGTACCTGAGAGTCCATAAGATGCTTGGCTTTTCACCTGCCACTCCAGCTCATTTTTATTGATCTCAAAAACCAGGTTGACATCTTGATAGTATCGGTCAGTCAGGACCTCGAGGCTTCTCAGGTCTCCCGTGACCAGGGCCGTGTAATACTTGGTGGCAGGAGAGTGAGGCATTAGAGGACGCTCCGAATCCACTTTGAGGGAAATCTGCAGCTTTTCTGTCACCGGTCCTGGTAACTCACCCATTCCAGTCCTTCCTCTGTGTGTGTGTAGGTCCTCACTGTGAGGGTAGATGGGCTTTTATAGTTCATTGTTTCCATCCTCCTGGGCTCATTGTCTAATTATAACCCAGTTAAGGCTCTATTGTTATTGTATTTATAACTCCAGCGGGGTCAGATGATAACAGGCACGCGATACAATGAAGGTCAAATGGTCACTGGGTTGTGTTGCAGCAGCACCTCCTGGATTCGATTGGCTGGTTTAATTGCAGGCAGCGGTTTGGGACCTGGGACTTTAGGCTGAGAGGAAAATGGTGCCTAGCATTTAGAGAGTAAGAAAAAAAACCAAATTTAGTCAGGTCCTGCCTGCCAGACTCTTGCTCTGAGAAAGTGTTGTGTTTTTTACCTTTGCAAGACTTCCTTTGTGAGTTTCCTTGGCATGGCTGTGGTGATATCCAGTTGCCTGGCCCCGGAGACCATGTGAAGAACACAAAGGCGCAAAAATACCACAGTGTGTCCATCCAGGGTAAGGTTGTGTTGAGCTGGGGGTGTCTAACTTGGGGTCCTTGTGTAAAAGACCCTCTGTTTTGCAGACATTGTTCAACAGCATCCACAGTGGGATATAATTTGAGGTAAAACTATGTGGTCTTTCCCATTTTCTTTCTCCCCCTGAGCCCAAGGTTGGGCTTCCCACTTGCTTACAACCGGTTGGTTGGTTTGAACCTCTGAGTCGCATTGTCTTTCTCTCTTCTTTTACCACTTGTTACCACTATGCTGCTACCTCCTTGCTGTGTGCTTTCTCCCTTCTCATGTCAACTGAACCACCTCCTCAAAGTATTGCTTCAGTGTTAAAAATAGCCTCAGTATTCCCTGGGGTCCCTGAGCTGGTGCAGGAGGAGGTCTGGAGACCCAGGCAGTGGCAGAGTTTGGGATTGTTTTCCACAGAGGCTTATCCTGGGTTGTATTTTCACAGCCCTGGCTCGCTTTCCTTGCTGCTCGTTAGTACCCTGTGACATTTTCACAGTGGCATGGAGGAAGCCTTCCTTCACGTGCCAGGGGGATTGCCTTCCTGTGGCATGGAGCACCTGCCAGCTGGGTGTGGGTATATTTAGCAGGGAGTCTAGACCTTCCTGGACAGACAGAGGCTAATTTTGCAAGGGGTCACGTGTGTGTGTGCATGGCATTACACTGCCACTGAGAGCATGTTGAAATACCCTGTGACCCCTTCTTGCCAGCCTTTTAATCAGCATTTATTTGCATATAACACTCAGTTCTTGGGTCAGAGGAATGACAGGATTAATGGCACTGCTGACAGAGCAGGCTTAAAATAGCCAGGGCCAGCAAGAGCAGCAGGAGCAAGTCCTCTTGTAGCTGAGTGGCACACAAATGCATGAGCCTGAGCTCCCGCCAGCCAAGTCAAGTGCTTTTTCCACTGGTGAGTGGAAAGTGACATCAGGATGAAAGGATACTTCTGATTTTAAGGGGAATGCTGGCCTACAGACAGGAGTGATTTACTGCTGACAGGAACTGGCAGCCAGGACACCTGCAGAGCATCCTGGGGCTGGCCAGGAGAGTGGGAGAAGTCCTCAGTTAGGTTTGTAAGGAAAACAGGGGAGTTTCAACTGCTTATCAGCTGCTTGTCACATCTGAGCAGCAATTTTGAGTGCAGGGGAAGGCTGGGACCTTGCAGTCCTATCCTCTCCTCTGCCACTGTCTGCTCTTGGGCACATCACCTCTCCTCCCACCATCCTGGTCCTTATGCCTCAAGACCCTGAGGGTCCAAGGGCCTGATCCCACAACCTGGGATCATCCTTATGTTTCCTTACTTCATTAGAGATGTTCCCACACAGAATTGGGCCCCAAACTTTGGCAAGGGTGAGCCCTTCATTAGCAGTAGCCTCACACTCAATCTCTAACGCAGGGGTATCATCTTAACCTTCTCCCTGCACACAACTGTTTGCAGAGTACACCTCATTTAACAAAACATTAAGCATTTTACTTACCCGGATAAAGTGTGTCTATTAATAATGACTTAAATTGTCTGCACTGGCTTCACATTACGACGAAAACTCATTCCTAGCATGCAGAAGCAAAATGACTTCAACACAAGCCTGTTCCCTATGCTAAGCTGCCACATAACAACTTGCTCCTCACAACAGGGACATTCCAGCCTATAATAACCTGCCCTGCTGGCTCACAAAAGCCATGAGGCTGCCTTAAAACCCCCAGCAAGTCCAGATGTGCCCATGCCGAGAGCTCCTGGCATCGCCACCATAATTTACAGCTGCCCTCCAGCAGTGCAAAATGGCTTTATTTATTTTTTTTTTCCAGGGAATTTTCCAGTGCAACGAAGGAGCCTGAGGGCCAGCAGCCTACGGCACTGCCTCCTCCAGCTGCTTTCAAAGCGTGGGTTGCAATGAGTGACTGATTTAAGGCTCGCACCTCCTCTTCCTCCCCCCCCCAAAATAATTAAAACAGGGCGGCTTAAGTGGTGAATCTCCCTGTCATGGCTGTGTCCCCGTTGGCACCCTGCAGACACGGGGAGGGGATGCTATGCCTGCTACCAGGGGACTGAGAGAGGTCTGCAGACAGGATGGTGGGGCCACTGCACTGCAAGATAAACCATCGGATGCCCAAGCCTACCTTGGAAGGATGGCGGTGTGAAGGTGGCTTTTCTGGGTAATGCTTTCTTGTCCTCCCTGGGCACCATTCCCAGTCTGGAAGTCTGGGGTGGGTGGTATAATCTCCTCTCCTGGAGCCAGGTGCCACCTTGCAGTCAACCTGACACTGGAGTGTCCCTGTGTTTATATTTCCAGTGCTTCCCCTCCCACTCCACGTGACAGTGCTGTCCAGCTATGTGGCTGGTGGCTGGCTGAGGGGGTCAGATAGTGGGATTAATGCCATGAGAAGATGCCTATCTCTGTGCTGGGTGGGGAGGGTTGTGTTTTGCACCCCATCAAAAAAACTTTTGCAGATGGAATTGCATGAGCAAAAGCAGCCAAGCTGCTGTTGCTGGAGCTCTCCCTCAAAAACTGCTGCCTGGTGAAATATAAACTTGTCCCGAGGCTGTATTGATTTTTGTCTGTTTTTTATTGGAAATTAGATAATATTTAAATGGTGCCAAAACATTCCCCTTTAACAGCTCTGTATAACATGGAAAGGTATGCTGGGATATGTTGGTTTACAGTGGCCCTTTGTCAAACATAAATAATTCAGTTCAATATAAAACCCCAACCTTTTCCAGTCCTCATAACTGCAATGATTTCTTTTTGCCTCCCTTTTCCCATCAATTATAGGAATAGCATAACCATAGCTCTTAGTTTACCTAAAAATAACAGGCTTCCCTTCTTACCCCCTCCCGGCTGAAGAATTGTGCTTGTGTTAATAATCCCTTGTGAATTCAACCCTGGTGTGCATCCCCTTTTAAAGGTGAAGGGGACCCCTGCCAATTATTTAACCCTTCAGTAATCTGCTTGTGAAATGTCACCCTGGGTGCCAGCCTGGAAAACCATCTCAGATTGACTCTCCATCACGTGGACTGCTTACAATACGAGGCTGGGTGATGGCATTTGTTAATCAGCAGCAAGGAGACCACGGTATTTTTAGCAATCACCCTTCAGGCTGCTGGTTTGTGGGTTGCAAAGGTTGTGGGGTTGTGGGTTTTTTTTTGTTGTTGTTGTTGAGGGTTCCCCCCCCCCTTTTTTCCCCCTCCCCTCTACCCTGAGACTTTAAAACCCTTATGGCAAAGGAAGGCACAGGACTGTGGTGCCTCTGCTGCCCTGGGCTGCAAAATCCTCTCTGTGAGTGGTACAAGTGGGCATAATTTTCAGCAATTTGAGGATGTGGGGAGCTCAAGTTCCTCCTCATATTTTTTCCCTCTTTCTGATGTGATCTCATGCCAAAGCGGCTCATGGGGCAGCACAAGGTGGCAATGGCTCTGTACACACAAAAAAATGCTACTGGGTCATGCAGGCATTTTCATTGGTGATCTGAGGCTGGGAAAGGATGGCTTCCTCACAAGGTAAGTTTGCTCCCAGTTTAGCCAGCACTGCAGTCAATGCTCTCCTATGGCTGCTGGGGCAGGGGGTGCAAGGTGAGTGACCTTCATACCCTGTGGCTAGTGGGTCATACTATGGCATCCCTGGGGGGTTGTGATCTCCAGGGAGAAGGAAAAACCATGCAATTGCGGAGGAGGAGGAGGAGGAAAGCAATAGGGAACAGAGGCTTCTTGTAGGGTCCGTAATGTAGGACCATGGCTGTGATGTGCCATATATCAACACTACCACCCACAGGCTGACCATCTACAAAGGGACTTAAAAATGATTATAGCATGAGGACCCAGTGCCAGGTCCCTGAGGAATAAAACTGCAGTCCTTTCCTCCAAGATCATAAAAACTGAAACAGATGAAACAGATTCACTCCATTCCCTAGATAGATTTCCACTGGGGGCATCACTGCTGTCCAATAGGCTTTTCTGGTCTAAAATGCCGTGGGAGGTAGACAGAGGTGCTGGATGGCACCATGAGTTTCAGCAAGTCTGTTGCTAAGTTTCATGCCATCCCATGCTGGTTTGCTCCCAAGCAAAGTTAACTTTTGACACTGAAAGTGTAATGTAGTGATGGAAGGAAGGTATTTATGGATTGGAAGATGTGTTTCCCAAGTGCACCCTAACTAGAAAGTTATGGAGATAATTACTTGCCCTCTGGGATGCAGAAGAACAAACTCAGCTTGTTGGACATATCCATTCTGGAGGATTGATTTATTCCTTAGCAGTGGACACATCTGAACCTCACTTGTCAGCCTTAATTAGTGGGGACTCGGCCCAAATCATTATGGCTATGACCTCTCCTTGGTGCAGCTGCACTTCAACAAGAGAGCCATCTGGTTTGCCTGCTCGGCTCTGCCTTCATTCCTGCCCCCTGTTTCCCATCACTTGAGGGGTACAGGCTGGAATCACTGCATCTGTAATTACAGGTTGTTGCTGTGCTGGGATGAGGCAGCTGGTTCTGGGGGCACCTGGACCATCCATCACACCAGCAGCACCCAGTGGGGTGAGTTGTCAGCATATCATCCCCTCTGCCTCATCTCCTGCCTGCCTTGAGCTACCACACCGAGAAGTTCCCTCACTGAGCATGGAGGATGGCTTGGGTGAGCGATGTGGGGGGAGGCATTTGGGCTGCCCCTACCAACCCCTGTGAGGGGCCTTCATTACTGTTACTGCTTGGGGGGTGGCATGTCATCAGTGGGCCAGGGACAACCAGGATTGGGAAATCATCTTGGTGATGGAACAGGGGTGGCTTTGTGAACATAAATGAAATGTTGGCTCAGGGCAGAACCCTGCTTGAGGGGCTTAGGGACGAAGGCATCTCCTTATATGGGCTGGAGAACATGATGTAAGGATGGGGCAGGATTTTGAGGCATGAGGTGGCACCATAGCTAAACACATAGCCTCACCAATTCCCCCAGTAGGAGGAGTTGCTCCCCAATGGGTGTTTTCAGGTTAACATGGTATTTTCCCCTCCCTGCCAAGAAAGAGGACTCCAGCTGAGGGCCGTAATGCCAAAACCCAACCAATGTTGCATTTGGAGCTTTTGCAGGAGGCAGAAGTACGTAACAATGGGCTTCTCTGCAAAGGAAACAGCTCATCTTCTGCAGTGTCCTCCCAGAGTAGCAGCCTTTCAGTGCAGAGCTTGGGAATTAGCCAGAGTCACGTAGGCACCATGGGTCTTTGATTGTGCCATGGCAGTGGTTGAGCTTTAAAAAGCAGCATCATCTGGGAGCATCTCAGGGCAGCAAGCCAGGGGTCGAGCTGGAGAAACCCCCTCTCCTTTGAAGAGGACAGCCCCACGGATGCCTTGCAAAGCTGAACAAGAGCCCTAAATGATTTGGTGATTTTATGCAGCTTGTTATCTTAGGTGTAGGGCTTTTTTTGAAAACGCAGCAAGAAATAATCCTCTTTTTCTGGTTGGAATAGAAATGACTTGATGCTATGAGGCAGAAAAATAAAAGGAAGCTCTACTTGGTGCTGTGATGATTTGCAAGGCTAGTGAGAGACTCCATAAGGCGTTTTCAAATAGACTCCAATATTTTCAGTGCTTAAAGAGGGCCCAACTACGTGACACCTTTTTTGAAGCCCTGATTTACAATGGACCCAGGCTGAGTGCATTATAATTTGCTGCCCGAAGTTCCAAAGTAGCAGTACTTTCAATAATGAGGAGAGAAACCCTAATATGATGAGGCTTTTTTTTTTTGGGGGGTATTGTGTTTAATGAAAAGCTAAAAATGTGCTAATTTGTAAGTCCTATTGTGGTAGTGGCATCGGAGGCTTTTGAAATGCATTACTGACTTAGGAAGTATTAAGAAAAAATGACATTTTGCTACTAGCAGAAAAGTCAATTATAATGTTTCCACACTTTAGAAAATTGCTGATGCAGGATGGGAGTTAATAGAACAGTCAGCTTCACTTTGCCTTGCTGCATCTGGGGGGCTTTGCTGAGGAACACTGGGTTGTTTTTTAATTCCAGTGGCAACTTAAACAATAAGCCATGACAGGCGCAGCGTGGCTGGGATTCATCTCCGGCCAGGGCGTGCTGGAAGGAGATGTATTCCCTTGTCTTTTTCCCACCTGGATTTGTTGGAGCATTCACCAGCCTGGTGTGATGCAGTCTGCCCGGGTCCAGGGCATAAATAAAGATTTAGCAGCATTTTGCAGTTGGGCTGATCTCTCCCTGATGGTGGAGGAGCATGTGCCAAAGCACTGAGGCCAGTGCAATCTGTTCCCAGAGCCTTGCAAATAAGCCCAGTTAATTTACTAACGTTTAAACCAAGACACTGGAGAAAAATAGCTGTCCTTACCCACTGTGCTCTCAATGAAGTGCTTTTCCCATCTCCTGGAGAAGAAAACAGCAGTAAACTTTTCCTAAGCTCCCAGGGAACAGAGGGGTGGGAGCTCTGGGAGATTTGCTGTGGTTGCCAGAGAGCTTCAGCACTGGCTGTCAAGATCCTGCTGCTGGGGAAATCTGCTTGTGGGAAGGCAGGAGCAGCTCTCCCAAGAATCCCATCTTTAAATCAGCACATGCTAGCAAGGCAAAATAGTTCATGCAGAACTGGCAGAGATCAGAGACAAGGGCTGGCACAGCTTTGAACAGCAATTTGCCACAGTGGCATAACCCAAGTGCTTGACATAAGCCAGGGACCTAATAATACCCGAGGCACATTTTGAGTGCGTGACTTCATGCTTCTCCCGCCCCTCACTGCAAGGATGCTGTCCTCTTGCCTGGCTGTAGAGGACCAGCACTGCCTTCAGTTGGCTGCAGTTTTTCTCCAGTATTCACCAGTTTACCTCCTGGCAGTGAACTCTCCTACAGATGCAGCTGCCACAGGAATGCCAACAGGGATGGCCTCTTGGGTCTGCACAGAGACCAGGAATTTCTTCCCTGAGTGGGTGGTGGGTGCTGTAGAACAGTGTGGGGAGGTGATGTCCAGTGACTTAAAGCCTGCATTTGCTTTTAGTCTCTTACTCATTCTGTTCCAAGTGCTATGGTAGTTGACTTGTTTTTCTGAGTCTTGCTGATAAGGCTTCAGTCAACTGGCAGACATTTCATCTGAGGCAGGGTACCCACTACATGCCTGAAATCCTGATTATGCCTTTCCCCCCTTTTCCCCCCCCCCCCCTTTTCCCCCCTTTTCCCCCCTTTTCCCCCCTTTTCCCCCCTTTTCCCCCCCTTTTCCCCCCTTTTTCCCCCCTTTTTTTTTTTTTTTTTTTTTTTTTTTTTTTTTCCCCTCGTGGCAAACTGTTAGCTACTTATTTCTGGAGCATGTCTATCAGATGCACCTTGAATCTATGCTCTGGATGGTTTGGATGATGCACAGCTGTTGGGGCTTAGAGGTCATATGCTCTGGCTGATGCCCAATTGATGGGGCTTGGAGGTTAGTGATATTTTGAGGAAGTGTGGGTGATGATGGGAATTTGTACAAAAGCAAAATGAGCAAGAATGGCTTGCAGATGCTTCCCCTGCCTTGGGAAGAAGCTGAGTGCTGGGGCTGTGCTCCTTGCCACTGTGCAGTTGTTCTGCAAAGCTGGCACTGAAACTTGGGCTCCTGCTCCAAGTATGACCTTGTGGGCTATATTTAAAGCACATTTAAAAATCCATGGGGCAGGATTATGCTAAAACTTTATGGCCCCTGTGAGAGTAGAGTCACACTTTGCTCCCCCTTTCTTGGCTGTTTCTCCCTACGTGTTTCAAAGGGAGGTTCCCCATTCGTGTGATTAGAGTAGAAAGGCTGGGGATTGAGCATGGACACTTAAATACATGTCACATGTAGTTCTCCTGGGTTTGGAGGAAGCAATTAAGCCAATTAATTTATTGGTAAATTATCTTATGATGAAGTACAAAATAACTGCAATGAAACGCTGACATTCACATTAATACCAAATTAGTTACTGTATTATGACTGTTCTTACAATGAATGCCCAGTAGTTTAATAGTAATGGGACATTTAAATAATTTAACTGATAATTCTCTAGATCACTTACATATATAAATGGGCATGACAGCTTCTTTTCTCAACTTTGCTGGGGCTGCTGGATTACTTCCCACTACCACCCTGGGAGGCAGAGCAGCCTGGCACCTCCCCCTGTCATTCCCCAAAACTCACTTCGTGTTGGAAACAAAGGAGAAGGCAGGGCATAGCAAAGGGGATTTCCCTCCATCCTCAGATTTTGGGATTGATGTGGCTGGAACACAGAGAGCACTTGCCCTGAAGCTGGTCTTAGCAAAGCCACAAATCTCTTTATTTCTCCATGGTAAAATGATCTCTGGGTCGAGCTACTCTGCTCAGGCCTGGTAGAGGAGCACCTCTAGCAGTATTCCTTGCGAGAGCACTATTAGCCTCACAGCAGGATGGACATTGGAGATCCAGCCAGGGAATTAATTGAACAGTTCAGCCATTGACACCAAAATTACTATGTGTTGGCTCTGCTTGATACAACAGCTTAATTTTCAAGTAGCTGCACTTTCTGTAATAATAATTATAAACAGCATTACAATTGCTCCTCATTTGCCCCTCCTCATCCCCCCATGAGGACTCTCTAAAGGAGAGTGAGGGCTTGGCAGCCACACAGGGCAGAGTCTGTTTGCTTTATGGTCCTTTTCAATCCCCTATGCCCACAGGGCTCTTTGTAAGTACACCAGCTTTGGCTGGTGGGGGAAAAAAAAAATCTCAGAACAAACCAAACAAAATAAACCAAAAAACTCCACCAAAAATACCAACTCAGAAATGAGTGAAAGTAGCCGTCACTGCAAACCTATGTCTAAAGGATTAACTGCCCCAGGGCTTTTTTCCCATAAACAGGTGAACAAACACTGAAGGGAAAAAAACCCAAACCTTCCAAGCACAGCTGAGATGGTGAAAAGTTCCTCTATCCTTTCTGCATGGGGTCAGGGTCATGCTGCAGAGATGGATGTTGTCAGTCAGTGTTACTTTGTTATTGAGACTGTGTTGAACCTGCTGAAATATTAGTTAATGGGCTTGCTTACGTTCAATCTAAATGTGATCTTTTCATCACATCACATTTTGCTGTCAAACCTGCTGTGGAGAGGAGTATTCCACTGTCGGCAAGATTGAGGACAGAATTATCCAAATTTTTTGTAGATGAGAGCAGAGATCAGGTTTTTAACACAAAACCTGACACCTCTTTGGAGACTCTGGCTCTCCTCACTGAGGACAAAGTTGAAGAGTACCTTTATTAATAGGGTTGTGCTGCCAAATTTGTGAAGCCAGTGGCCTGCCACAAGCAGGCACCTGTAAAGAAAGAATCATAGAGTTTTAGAATTGTTAGGGTTGGAAGGGACCTCAAGGATTATCTAGTTCCAACCTCCTTGCCATGAGCAGGGACACCTCACACTAAAGGAAAGGAGAAGAAAGGAAAGGAAGTTTGTAGCTGCTCTGTTGCAGAATATTAAGTCCAGGGGCTGGTGAGCAAACAAGACAGCATTTGATAGCGTTTCAGCCGATAGGCAACCATGGGCTGCTGCTTGGTGTGTTGTGTTTCTGAGAAGGTTTAATTCCTTGTGTTTCCTATTTATGATATCTAGATATCAGGAGTAAAGCATTCTGAGTAGGAGACACTGCATCACACTAGAACACCAGGAAACCTCTGCCTCCAAGTGTTTTAGGTCCTTTGTGCAGACGATGCTTCTGCCACAGAGCTTCGTGGACATAGAAATAGCCACTGTGATCCCACAGGCTACATCTATACATAGCTTTGTGTATGGAGACTGAAGGTGATGGGGCTGATTTTCACCAGTGAGCTATTCAGAGCATTCAGGATAGGATTTAGAAGAAGCTGAAGCAGGTCTAGGTGGATTGGGTTTAAAATAGCATGAAACAACCTTTTAGACAACTTAACAGACCTATTCCAGGTTGCCTTTAGAGCTGCTGTTCTGCCACGTATGGTTGGGGTTTTTAAGCACCAGACATGTTTGTGCAGGCTAGGTAATGGGGCATTATTTTTTACCACAAAATAGATTCTCAAGACACTCCCCAAAATGCACACCGCTTGTCTGCATTGCTTCTTGAGCTTCAACATGGCCAAGAGCCTGGTCCTGCACCTGGGCTGCAACAACCCCGTGTAAAGTTACAAGGTTGGGGAAGAATGGCTAGAGGGCTGTGTGGTGGAAAAGGACCTGGGGGTATTGATTGACAGGAGGAATATGATCCAGCAGTGTGCCCAAGCGGCCAAGAGGGACAACAGCATCCTGGCTTGTTTTAGACACAGTGTGGCCAGCAGGAGCAGGGAGGTGATTGTCCCTCTGTACTGTACTCAGCATTGAAGAGGCTGCACCTCAAGTACTGCATTCAGTTTTGGGCACTGCAGTACAGGAAGGACATCAGGGCACTGGAGCAGGTACAGAGAAGGGCGTCTAAGCTGGCAAAGGGCCTGGAGAACAAGTCCTGTGAGGAGCGGCCGAGAGAACTGGGCCTGTTTAGCCTCCGAAAAAGGAGGCTGAGGGGAGACCTTATTGCTCTCTACAACTACCTGAAAGGAGGCTGCAGAAAGGTAAGCACTGGTCTCTTCTCACAAGTAACTGAAGATAGAATGAGAGGGAATGGCCTCAGACTGCACCAGGGGAGGTTTAGACTGGACATTGGGACAAAAGAGGAGAAGCTCAGGGGAGACCTTATTGCTGTCTACAACTACCTGAATGGAGGTTGTAACCAGGAGGGAGTTGGTCTCTTCTCCCAGGCAACCAGCACCAGAACAAGAGGACACAGTCTCAAGCTGTGCCAGGGGAAGTTTAGGCTGGAGGTGAGGAGAAAGTTCTTCACAAAGAGAGTTGTTAGCCATTGGAATGTGCTGCCCAGGGAGGTGGTGGAGTCACCATCCCTGGAGGTGTTCAAGAGGGGATTGGACATGGCACTTGGAGCCATGGTCTAGTAGTCATGAGGTCATGGGTGACAGGTTGGACTTGATGATCTTTGAGGTCTTTTCCAACCTTATTGATTCTGTGGAAATTTTCATGGAAAGGGTTGTCAGGCACTGGAATGGGCTGCTCAGGGAGGTGGTGAGTTACTATCCCTGGACATGTTATAAAACCATATAGATATAGTGCTTGGGGACATGGTGTAATGACAGACTTGGTGGAGTGGCAAAATGGCTGGACTTGGTGATCTCAGAGGTCCTTTCTGGCCTGGATGATTCTGTGATTCTTATCAATGTTTTCTGCTAACATCTACATATATGGAACTTATCCATGGTAAGGCACTGAAAGGTGAAACAGTGGTGGTCCTCATGCAGCTATGTAAATATTCAGCTCGTGGTAGATTGCATTAAGTGTCTTATAACCCATCCCAATTAAAAAGCAGTCTTTATAGCTGTAATAGTTTTATTGAGAACTGGAACACATTAGACCTACAGATATATAAAGCAGTTAGTTTTATAAAGCATATAGGATATTAAAGTAATGAAAGACATTAATGTGACATCAATTTTTAAGGAGAGTTACTTGCAGAAATAAATGAGTACAGCCTAAAAGTTGATGGCATGTTACAGTCCTGAGTAATGAACCCTTCTGCCCCCTAAAATCTTTTAGAATAAATAATGTTTGAGCAAGTCAGTGGTCATTAACTCTTTATCCCCTGAGACTTACATGTCATCTCGTTTTATTTTTTGCTTTAAACTTAGCAAAATTAATTCAGAAAGGTATTCCAGGAAAGAAAATTCCTGAAACTTGGGGTGTACCGTTCTGAGACATCTGCTTTCCTTCCTCTTCTCAGTGAAGCAGAGCTGACTGGCATTTCCAGATGCAAAATTCTCGAGGAATTTATTTTTTCCCTTTTTTGGCACTTGTTTTTCCTTTTTCTGGTTTCTGACCACCTGCCAGTGCTCTGATTCGTGCTTTACCCAGCGGTGTCTTGTCATACCAAGCCTGGAGAATCAAAAAGCATCTCTAAGTTTTATTAAAACTTTTTTGCTTGGGAAAAAAAAACCCCAACCAACCAAACAAAAAAAAAACCCAAACCAAAACAAACCCTAAACCCAAGCCAGACTCCCAGCCCCCAAAACCAAACCCAAAACCACACAAAAAACAACCCTTAAATTCTCTGCTAGTACAATGGAACATTCCTTGAAAAAAAAAACAACCAACCAACCAACAACAACCACCAAAACTCTTAAAATCCTGGCTGGCTTGTGGAGAAGCAGAAACGAAATCCTCAGATCTCTTGAGAACATTATTCTAACATGGAGCGCAGCAATGGTTTGCTTGAACTGTGTCTCATTAACAGGAATATTTAGTTGGGCCACTTGCATTGCTATAGCTATGGAAATGTTAGAACTTCTATGATCAACCCTGTTTCTGAGGTACATAGCTCTTGTCAAAACTCCCTCTGGTCTGAAACTTGGCAATAGACAAAGCATGTACGTCTCATGGCTCTGCAAATCAATCCAGACAGTTTTTATTTCAAAGAGGGCGCTTAAGAAGCAAAACAAACCCCGCACATTAAAAAACCTGTTTATAGCTTTCAGATGCCTGTTCACAGTCCTGTGACTTGTAAATGATTCTGGTATAGCTGCTCTGCAGACTTGCCAAGCTCCTGGACTGTAATGTCAACAAGGCAGTTCTACGCCATGTGACAATAATGCAAAGTGAAGGGAAAGACAATGCTTGAAAGTTAGTAGTCTGTAGGAATTAGCCTTTCCCCATAAGTACATACAGCAACCTTGATCAACAAAGTGCTGTCTACACCAGAGATTAAAATGCCACTAGGTGTTGACGTGGCTGACGAAATGCCTTCCTTCTTGATCATATTCATCCATGCACTGCCCTGGGACTGAATGTCTTTCCTCTGACCACAGACCACTATTTAATGCCACAACTGTGTCCCCTCTGCCCTTCTCTTGGGCTCCTGTCACCTTCAAGCTTCCTACCAATGTGGCATCCTATAACCCTGCCTTTTCCATATGATCCATCCAAAATGCTGCCTCTAGCTTGAACCTGGTAAGACTACCCCTAGGAATGTGTCTTGTCCAGTTTCCCAGCATGTTAAAGACAGGCAGCAGCAAGAGACATAGTTGGTGGAAAAATGCATTAACGGAATGATAGAATGCTTTGGGTTGGAAGGGAGTGTCATAGGCTACCTAGTCCAACCCCCATACCGAAAGCAGGAACATAAACTGGATCAAGTTGCTCAGAGCCCTGTCCAGCCACATGTTGAATGTTTTCAGAGATGGGGCATCTAAAACCTTGGAGGGCAACCTGTGCCAGTGTTTCTCCATTCTCAGTGTAAAGAATTTCTTCCTTATCTAGTCTAAATCTCCCTTCTTTTTAGTTTAAAAACATCACCACCTCTTGTCCTGTCACAACAGGTCCTGCTAAAAAGAACATCCCCATCTTTATTCTAGGCCCCCTTTAAGTACTGGAAGGCTGCAATAAGGTCTCCCTGGAGCCTTCTCTTCTCCAGGCTGAACCCCAACTCTCTTAGTTTGTCTTCATAGCAGAGGTGTTCTATCCCTCTGACCATTTTTGTGGCCTACTCTGGACCTGCTCCAATAGGTCCATGCCTTTTTTTGTGCTGTATTGGAAGCCTATAGGGGAGAAAAACCTGTGATGTTCCTTTCCTGGCTCAGATGGTCCTTGGTGTTAAGCTTAAAGGCTCCCTCTGCGTCCTAGAAAAGGGCTGATGACAAGCACCCTATTTAGACCTCTTGTCTTGCAGATTAAGTGCTGTCAGCAGGTAAGGGAAGTCTGACAGCTGTCAAACATCCAGCTGGCTACTGAGCAACCCTACCACTGATCTCTGCTCTAATTGCTTGGATTAGCTAAGCACCCCTCCACCACAAACCCTCACTCCACTGAGGAAAATATCATGCAGCCTCTCATGCATCCACATCTAGATGGTGGTGTGAGAGGTGTTTGGGAGGACACCTGAGCAATTGAATTTCGCTGTCCTAGAGGTAATCTTAGGTCAAGATTCTCCTGTGTCAGAGAGAACAGAAATAACTGGGACATGATGGGGCAGGGAGAGAGAGGTCTGCAGATGGCTGGTTCTGCTCCTTCATGCGTGGGATAAGAAGGAGAAGGTGGTGGTTGTGACTGTTGACTCAGGGAGGAACCAACCTCTGCAGCAATAGCTAGCAGCCAAGCAATGTCTCTGGCCTTCCTTATGTGGTAGGTCATGAGGCTATAGAAATGCTGTTTCTCCACAATCCCCCGCCTCCGCCCCCCCCCCCCCCCCGGTTTGTCCTGACCTTTAGTGGGAGATAGAAAGAATAACAAACCCCTGCCAACATCTTGCTGGGAGCTTGGTAGGGTGCCTTTCAGTGGGTGCAGACTGGGGAGGTCATCTCACTGCCCACTTGTTGATAAAAGGATGATGCTGGCTGTGGCAGGAGGAGCAGAGTGATTCAGGTTCTCATTCCATTTCTTTGTGCATGTATTTCAATGCACAACATTACCCTGCTTGCTGGCATGCAATGACTGATGTATTTGACTCTAGGTGGTGAAACTGCTGTGTGGGATGAATGAAGCCAGCTTCTCAGGTGTGGTTACCATAAAAAACAGATTTACCACTGATGCACTAGCCTCTGAACAGTGGATGTAAGTGACTAATCAGAGTTAAAATGATTGCTTGTTGGGGGAACGATACCCACAGTCTTTGGTATGGGTTTTCTGACCTAAGTATTTTGTACCAGTCACTGACAGGCAGCACCAGCCTGCTCACCAGACTGCCTTGTGCTCCTCTAGGACTGCTGTCATTTCTGTGTAAGGATTTGTCTTGCACACTGGTGCAATAATTTATAATTTCAAAAATGTGGCTGTGTAATTGGGGCAGAAATTTGAGTAAATTGAATGAAGAAATCACATTATCACAAATTTTGCATTATTTATAATTCCTTTTGGAACACTGGTGGAATATAAATGTCAAACAGGGAGATTCATGTTTCCAGTGAATAGAAATCAAAGATTCATCACAGCGTTAATCTCCACTTTGAATACTGCATTTTAACTGCCCCACTTCAAAAGGACAAAGCAACAGAGAAGGTCCAGTGGTGGCAACAATTAGAGGCTGGGGAAGAGAGGCTTCTGTGGAAGATGAGATGGAGATACTGGAGTTAATTAATGCATAAGGCCATTTAGACAATCCTCTTCCCCTGTGCCATATTACAGGTGCTGGGGCAAGGTTCCATGACATTTAAGGGAAACAAATTTAAAACAGATAAAAAGAAATACTTTCTTAAGGGCTGTAATTAATGCAAGGAAATTATTGCCAAGGGAAGCTGAGGACAATATCATTTTGGCCGGGGTGAAAATTAAGTGCTGCCTGCATACCTTGTGCTGTACAAAACAGGTACATTTATAGGAAATGGAATAATATTTTCAAGTTCAACTTGCACTAAGTACTAGCTCTTAGGTTTCAGGGTACAAATGGATTACTACTTGGACCTGGGAATGATCAGGGATTTTTTTCCCTTTGCTGCTATGCTGAACCATTAGCCTTTCCCTGAGGAAAGATATTGGTTTAGATAGGAAGCATGAGGAAAAAAGAGTAATTTGCCAAATATTACAAATGCTGCCTCTGTTGAATGAGCCAAATGGCTCTAAATGGAAATTGGAATGTATTCAGCAGGGGTGGGAGAAATATGCACTATCATTAGGTTAGCAGTAGAAGAAGACTTGGACAAAGTTGTTAGAAACCGCATCCTGTTTATTGTGAGAGGCACGGTGGGGATTCAAAACCAGAGGGGACTCAAAGAGCAGAACAAAAAGGAAACCCTTCAGCCAGGAGAACTGGATGTTATTTGAGCGGGTCTGAGTAAAAGTTGGGAAGGTTAAGGGATTGAGAAAATTTTTTTTTGGGGTCTCTTGGCATCAGTTACAAAAGTGCTATCCCACTTGGAGCCCCTGGTATGGGCTGCCTGCCATTTCTTGGTAAGCAGTCAGGTTTTGCCGTTCAGTGGGCAAGGCTTTTACGAGTGTTCAGTAGGTATGAAGTAATTTGGTCAAGCATTGTGCTGTCTTTTGGAGTGTCAGTGCTGCTAAGCTGTAGTATTGTACCCAACTAGCTAGTCCAGTTCAGCTGTTGTCCCTAAGCTACGCTGAAGTCACTACAGTAAATAAATTTAGATCTGTACTTAAACCTGATGAACTGTTCCCATCAACAAGAAAATCAAAACCAATACAGTCAAAGCAGAGTTAACCACTACATAAAGCTAATCTTAGTCTACAGAAAGAAAGAGTAATTATTATTGAGCTGCATGTGGAAAACGTAGCTGTTTGCAGGCTGATCCATGGTTTTGACTTCAGGATTTTATAGCCCTGGGGGTGGGGAGAAAGATGAAGTTTGAGGCAGAAAGTAATTTGATTGTGTTTTTTAAAACCCTGACACGAAAACTGTTACAAAAATTCTTGTTTGAAATAATTAAAAATAAGGACTTAGAACTAGAATCCCCCTGCAGGGCCACATTTTTTTGTCTTAATATAGCCAGGCTTGCTGAATCCTTCACCTCTGAAAGAAAATGGACCAATGCGTTGTCCTACCAATGATACCTGCAGAACCTGCCCATTAATGAGAACGCTTCTGTGCTCAGTGTGAGCTGGGTGTGGGCAGGTTCAGCAAAGCAGTATGCCAGGTGTGTTGCCCATACAGAGTTACTGCCTGTAATAACGACTGTGCCTGGCACATCCAGCTGCCCAGCTACCTGGGTTGCCAAACATCCCAAAATGCAGGAGATGAGTATTTGGTGCCTCTGAGCCTGACATCATAATTCAGATAGTGATGTGCCAACCCATAAGAAGAATTAGCAGGTCTCTAGATCAGATGTGCCTGGATAAGGACATGACAGAGGACGACAAAAGGCAGCCAGTTAACATATCTCTTAATCTTACCTTAAATGTTTCTTCCTCCTCTTTGTACACTGGGTCCTGTGTGGCCAGAGAAGTCACAAACTCTTCAGTCCTCAGTGGCTTCCTGGTCATCTGCAGGAGGCGCAGCTCACTCAGGACAGCTTGCACCACCTGGACAATGTGTCCCTGGGTGAAACCATCAGACACTTTTGCTAGGGAGCTTATATCCAGCAATTTGGTGATCGTTCCGCCGTTCTGCAGGATGATGTGTTTCCATAACACTGTTCATCAGGACCCAAAAAAAGAGTGTACCAAAGCCATGCATTAAGGAAAGCAGGATTTTTGCATTTTGAAATGGAAACAGGAAAATAAGGGAGATCAAGCAGAGAGCCAAGACTCAAATTTTTCTTGTTTGCTGTTTCTTTCATCTACAGATTTGTAGCACAAAGGCCTTCAGGCACATCTCTTCTTAAATTACTGATCATTTGTTGGCTACCAGTCAGTACTTTTCATAAAGTCATTAAAGGCCCATAACGTGAGGTGGATATGTGTATAAAAATGGAAATAACTACTTAAATAGGCCTGTGTGTACAGACAGGCAGAGAACCTGTCCAGAATATTCCCATTTGGATGTGTAAAGTTAAGTACATATATTATCAGACTTTTTTTTTTTTTCTCTGTGACCCTGGTCACAAGTTACTCCTGCTCAACTGAGGGCTGCTATGGGGATTCAGTGTCTGGTTTGGAAGCCAAAGCCTTCCAGCTATGCAGGCACATGCTGCAAAGGCCAGGTGTAAATTTCTGAGACTGGCATTTTCTGTGTTATTTAAATGGTGAACCAGTTTGTGTCTTTTAGCTGTGAAACTCTGTCATGACTGTTTTCTTGACGTTTGAAGTGCCTGAGATTTTGCTTCCAAAAATTAATTAATAGGAGTAATAGCCTCTTTTGGTTTATCCTATGTGAAATAACGGTATGAATTGATAGGGGTAATAGCCTCTTTTGGTTTATCCTGTGTGAAACAATGGTTTGTCTCAGAGGAACTTAGTAAAATTTTCATCCCATTTCCCTATGTTTTCCTTTAGAGCCTTACATGAAAACACAGGAAAAAAGAATAAGAGATTTTAAAAAGGTTCTTTAAGGAGACAGACATTTTGTGATTTGAGTCTCATGTGTCTGAATGCTCATAGCCAGTATGAAAATGTTGGGTGGAAAGTTACTGGCACTGGGTGTTGGGACAGTCATGCAATGGAGAAAACCTGCCTTATTCTTCCTCCGCCTGCAATGTCGATACTATGGGCTTGTGCCCACAACTATTGACAGCTTTGTACTACATTTTTCACTCAGGCAAATTGTGATCTTCCACTTGAACTATATCTACGCTCAATAATTATTGGCTGAATTGCTAATTTGCAAGAGGAATGGCTGCACACAACAGTGAGCACTACTTCTGCGCAGCCATATATTGTGCGCCGCAGCTTCTGCTGCAGGTGGGATCCTGTGTGATACAAGGTACTCACTTGCTGGGTGATTAATAGCAAGAAACCAGCACAGGATCGTGAATCTTCCAGTTTAATGATTTCCATTGTATGTTTGCTGTTTCCATTGTGCTTAGATTGGAACATTCTGGTTTGTAACAAAAGGAAGGGTTGTAGCTGAGGGAAGCTGTGTGCTGTGGCTATGATTATTTGTTATGTCATGGCTTCTGTCAAAACAAGCTACTTTAGTTCTCAAATTGGGTGTGAAGTACTGACAATTTTCAGGGCTGCTTGGTGAGTGCTCTCTGTACCCTAAGTATCATATTTCCACTGAACTTCAGGGAAGGTTGAAGCTAAGGAACAAGCAAGGCACTGTCTTAAATTGGACAATGTCAAAGAAGTAAAGTTGTAAGTTCAATTTGCTTGAAAATGTCAAGAGTTAAATTTTCATTGGGGCATTCTTAAAGTTGCAATTGAAATCCCTTTAACTGGCCCTTTTTTTTTTTTTTTTGACTTCACATCAGTGGTGAGAATCCCAGAATGTGACAATTCAATCCCCAGAAGTGAACACAGCTAAATTCAGCTGCTATCACCTCCTTTCTCTGGGTCTTATTCATGCCCCTTATCTGTTAGCAATTTATCAGAGCTGTAACATAACATGAAACACATGTTAGCTTGCTTCAAGACCATTTCCCATCCACACTATGAAAATTATTGAACGTGGGAGAGATTTACAATGTGCTAGGCAGTCAAAACCTGTCTTGAGCTTGCCCAAATGTGCATCATCTCAGTGCCTTGGCTGCCCCTGTGAAAGGCAGTATGAAACTGGACTTCCCAACACAGTTGTGTGATTTTTGTAAGGAGGTGCCTATGAGAAGCAATGTTGCAGTCAAGGTACAATTACATAGCAAGGTCCCTGAACTGAATGTGGTTTCCTTTACTACTGTGTTCTTTTGGGACATGGCCTGTTGCAGACCAGTGGCGTGAAGACAGTCTGTTTTCCTTGATGTGGTGATGAGAAGGGATGTTCATGCTAGGAGCTGCTGGTGGAAGTGCACCATTGGAGTCCTAACTCGAAGTGTTTGGTACCATTCTGAATAACCCAAAATCTTTTCCCCTATTATCTTTAGAGTGGACTTACATAGCCCTTCTGGATGTGGTGACACATGAACAGACTTCTTAGTACCCAGAAAAGTGTATTAAACCACATGAACTCTAGAACAAGAGGAAATGGCCTCAAGTTGCACCAGGCAAGGTTTAGGTTGGATATTAGCAAAACTTTCTCCACTGAAAGGGTTGTTGAGCCATGGAAGCTGCCCAGGGCAGTGGTGGAGTCACCATCCCTGGAAGTATTTAAAAGCTATGTAGACATGGTGCTGAGGAACATGGGCTAGTGGTGGGCTCGGTAGTGCTGGCTTAATGTCTGGACTTGATCTTAATGGTCTTTTCTTGTCCAAACCTTTTTATGATTCTATATTTGTGATTAAGCAACAGGGAAAAAAGTATAATCTGGGGGAAATAAAAGCCCTTCTAGCAGCCACTTACTTAAAAAGAATGTGGACAGACTATCACTAGTAGTAATTGATTGACATTTTTAAACTCAATTTAGAGCATTTCTGCCTAGTCAATGCTGAGCTGTTAGAGACTTCAGGGTGATTCAAATCTAGGAATGCGAGATTGTTTTTTCAGTTTCTTCTTCTAGTCATATAAATTGGTCTAATAAAAGACATTCACTTCCTTACAGGCTCTGAGTCTCAGCATATGTGGTACTCAGTGAATTTGTCAGACTCTGGGGAGGGCCTGTCTCTCACTGTAAACACTTGATAGACTAGACATGCTGAATTTTGGATGCCTCTACAAATTCTCTCATGATCTGTAAGTTAAAAAAAAAATGGAATTTACAGTGATAAAACTCAGACGGGTTTTGTTTATGGAGAGGCCCTGAAGTATATTGTTTAAGGTTCAGAAACTGGATAGGAATAACAGAAATTTAGAATCCCTCTGTAAAAAGGAAAAAAAAAAAAAAAAAAAAAAAAAAAAAAGTGCACTGAAATAGGATCTTATCCTTCATATAGGGGGACAAAACAGCTTGGGCTGAATTCAGTGCACGCTAAACTCATGCTAAAATGTCAGTCGGTGCTGAACAGTATTTTAAACTCTTCTCCCAACTTCCACTTTTATGATTGTATCTTTGAGGTACCCTGTATCAGTAATACCTAAATTTTCAGGAATTGAGATGTATCTAGAGTGTGAGTTGAATTTAAAACCAGTTCCAAGGATACCCAGACAATAAGCATGGATTTTAAACAGTGGCAGTTATCTGTGTAAGTCTAAGTACTTGCCAAATCTGGAGCTGTAGTCAGGCCGAGGAATCAGGATGATTTTTTTGTAAGTGTCGCAGAAAGGTTTAAGATTAGCGTCGAAGGGACGGTTGGTGGTTCCCACGAGCAGCACTCTGTCCTGTGCTTTCAAGACCTTCAGGAATTTGGGGAGGATCTTTGCCAGTCGTCCTGGGTTCGCCTTCAGCATGTAAATACAAAGAGGAAATGGATGTTATGATGAGGACGTTAGGAAGAAGTTCTTCACCGTGAGGGTGGTGAGACACTGGAACAGGTTGCCCAGCGAGGTGGTAGCCCCATCCCTGGAGTTTTTTAAGGCCAGGCTGGATGTGGCTGTGAGCAACCTGATCAAATGTGAGGTGTCCCTGCCTGTGGCAGTGGGGCTGGAACTAGATGATCCTTGGCATGCCTTCCAACCCTAACAATTCTATGATTCTGTGAAAGCATTGTTACCAGTGCTGACACTTTAATGAGATGAAGCTGCAGTTGTCCTGTGTACAACTGCATTTTGTACTTTTTTGAGTAGTCCAGTTGCATTTAGTATAAACAAACATAGATACTCAAGTAGAAAGACTCTGCCTTCTCAAAGTCTTGGTTATGTATTTATGGGTTTGTGCTAGTGCCTTTCACTTTTGAATCATGTCCTCTTATTGAAAAGCAGGAAAAAAAGACACATTTAAAGAAGGAAATCCTGATTCACAGTTCACAGAGAAATACTGCTGGGACCTGTACACCTGATGGACCTTAACAGGTAGAAAAACTGCCAGGGTATGTGACTTTCTCTGGAGTCCTCCTAACTCTTGGAGATTATGGTCTACCAACTCCTACTCATAGTTTAAATGTGGAAAATACACTCCTTAATTTTTGCTGTCATTTCTAGCTTTGTGAGGCTCTAACCTGAGAACACAATCTTTTCTGAACTCAAGATTCTGTTCTTTGCTATAATTGACTATTCGACTTTACAACAAATATTTAACTCCTACTTACAGAACAGATGAGCATTGACCAGAGCCTCTGATTGGATAGTTACGCTTGGTGATGCTCAAGTGAATACTGGTTGGAGAAGCTTAATCAAATAGCAGTGATATTACTCCAATATTAATAAAGCTAAAAGTGAAAACCTGGGTTAAGATAGTGTGTTAAAGAAGTCTAATGAATCAGAAGCCTCTGTTCAGAAAGAATTGATACTTAACATTCAAGTCATAGAATCACAGACTGGTTTCGGGTGGAAGAGACACTTAAAGGAGGGATGTCTGTGGCAACCTGTGACTGTTTCACCACCCTCAGCATAAAGTTTCTCCCTTATCTAATCTAAATCTCCCCTCTTTCACATTAAAACCAATATCACTACTCCTGTAACAACAGGCCCTGATAAAAAGATTGTCCTCATCTTTCTTATAGGTCCTGAAATGCTACAACAAGGTCTCCCTTGAGCCTTCAACACTCACTTGAGAATTTTACTCTCTAGATTCTAGATCACCTTGTGATTTACCAAGCAAAACCAAATGACCAAACAAAAAAAATAAACTATACTGTAGGCAGCTCCCTGAGAAACTTGAGCTTCAATTTCAGATCAGCCTGCCTTAACATCAGTAAGGAAGAAACTGTCCTTCAATCCTCAGCTGAAAGGCAATAATGAACCCCTGTGTGAACCTATGTTGCATGTATAATCTTTGTGATCCAGTTTTTCTGTTGTCTGCACTGGACAGAAAAGACACAAATCTCTGTTCTTTGGAGTGACAGCTAAGGAGAAGGGGAAACTGGGAAATCAGTAAGGAATTCCAACAGTCTTGGCGCAGTGTCCCACAGTCTTCTTCCATCTAAACTTGTGTTAATTTACAAGCCCTGTGAGGAGAGGCTGAGGGAGCTGGGGTTGCTTAGCCTGGAGAAGAGGAGGCTCAGAGGAGACCATATTGCTGTCTACAACTACCTGAAGGGAGGTTGTATCCAGGTGGGCAACCAGCACCAGAACAAGAGGACACAGTCTCAAGATGTGCCAAGGGAAGTTTAGGCTGGATGTTAGGAAGAAGTTCTTCTTAGAGTGATTGGCCATTGGAATGGGCTGCCCAGGGAGGTGGTGGAGTCACCATCACTGGAGGTGTTTAGAAAGAGACTGGATGGGGTACTTGGTGCCATGGTTTAGTTGATTAGATAGTATTGGATGATAGATTAGACTCAAAGGTCTTTTCCAACCTGGTCTGGTCTGGTCTGGTCTATTCTATTCTCTATTCTATTCTATTCTATTCTATTCTATTCTATTCTATTCTATTCTATTCTATTCTAATTGCAGTGTGTCTGCTTTCTAATTCTTTTTATTCTTGTGATCATACTACACATCTTCCTAAGTTTATCTATTGCTTACTCATGATACTGAGTTAAGCATGTCTTAGCAGGGAGGGTTAGGTACCACTCTGGAGCACATGAACATCACTTGTTAGAACAATGCATCCAGCCCATGTTTTTGTTCTTGGATGAGCTATTCCTGTGGCAATCATTCAGTTAGTTATCTGCCATTTTTAATTCTCCTTGTTGTGCCTATGCACCCAACAGTCCTAGGAGAGTGAGATACCTGCACTTGCTCCCAGAAATGTATTGTAAGCACAGTAGGTCATCTTGGGAGCAAAAGAGAAAGGATGTTGCGTATCCATACCTAAACAGTGTTTGCTGTCTAAGGGCATGACTTCAAATCACATGGTCTTATCCAGACTTTGTAATTCTCTTGTTGGGAAGCTTTGGATTAACTTTGTTCTCTGATGATTAAACAAGATGCTGCTACCAATCAGCCTTGGAAGTTTTGGCCACCTTTGCCACCTTTGCTCTGTCAAGGAGGTCTGGGCACAGCAAGGACTGAAATGTGGATTTACTTTGTTTTTCACACGTTTTGTGCTGGCTAAATGACTCTGATTTTTATGTTGCTACTGGTAGATTTCCTTCCAATACATATTGAAGAAGGGGAAGTACAAATGTTCTCTAAGGTGTTTTGAGTTGTCAATATTGCTAGAAAAGTGAGAATTATCAAATTAATTTTAGGTCTGGAGGTGGAGGTGTAGAGGAATCTCATCTCAGTGAAAGGACTGATAGAAGATAATAGTTGCTTCAAGTGAGGTGTGGTGCTTTTTGGGCTTTCAGTGTATCTTCTGCTGGAAAAAGTGACTCTATCAGGAGATACTGAGAATTTTTAAAACAATCATCTGACTCCTATCTCACCTATTACTCATGAAAATAAGTCCTAATTTACCCCCATGTATTTAGAACATAAGTTTTTGGGGGCTGACAGATGATACTCATGGATTCCCACTGGTGTAGAGTTGGTTATAACACGTGCTCATTGCTCATCTTGTAGGAATCTTAACTTTGAAAATGGTAAATGATTGAAGCAGTATCAGAGACCAAGCTAAACACTCCACTCATGTTAAGCCCTCTAAGCCAGACTGGTGTGTCCATAGCACATGCATTTCAGAGACATGTCTTAAAAGCTAATAATATCTCTTCCACTTTGAAAGAAATGTGTCAGTACCAAGAAGGGATGTTGAAGAGGCAAGCTATGATTCCAGACACTGTGTGGACCTGAGCTGGGGAAAAGTAGATTGAATTCTGAAGTTGACCCTATTTATTTTATTTTTAACTGGAGTGGCTGAACTGTTTGCATATCATCCTTGACACAACTGGGTTACCATAACATATTTGATATTTTATTGCTTTGCAAACTCTAGGGAGGCTTGGAGAAACCCACTAGAAAAGCAGTCTATTTGAGGAATTTAGGGCTTCTTTTTACCAGGTTCTCAGTCACAGTGCCAGAAATGTCACACTGGGATGAGCAAAGTGACTTCCACTCGCTTTTGCTTCCTGAGAGCTGAGCTGAGCTTATTTTCTCCAAAATTCTAATGCTCCTAAGGAAGGCTCCCAGACTGCCATTTACCACTGCCTGTCCCTCCTGTTTCATGGTTTCTTGCTTCAAATATGGATTATACTGTGAACTATGTGGGACATGAGTAATTTCAAGCCTGGGGCCATTCATTCCCACCAAGAACATGAGACCTTTTCTGAAACACCTGCAGGTCTCGGAATATGGTAGCAGGAGCAGAGGTGATATCCCTGACTTGGAGGTGGGCAGAACACTAATTTTGTCCTATCAAATGATCATGAGTATTCCAGGCAATCATTGTCCCCTAGTTTTAATTCTGGTCCCTATCTGCACTTGCTCTCAAGGTTTGAGTCCAAGAGGAAGGCTCCCTTTGGTGTGGGGACCACTAGAGGGCATTAACCACCGCAAGCCCATCAGCTCATCCAGCCCTCATGAAAGTAACAGCCTCATCCGAGGTGATGCTTCGTTGGTCTTCCAAAACACAGGCGTGTGTCCATCCCACAGCCAGATTGCACAGCCCTCACCTTGGGAAAAAAGGTTTATTCTTTTTTGACATTTTAATGGAGCTCTAAAGTAAAATATTTTGCAAGCAGCATGAATCTAATCAGAACTTAGGGCAAATTGTTCTGTGCCGTGGTAGTTGCGTTGCTGTGCCTGTTGGGTAGTGTTTTAATTTTCTTTCTAGTGGGAAAGCTGAACAAGAGAGGAAGGAAAGGAAGGAATGGCAATAGGGCTCCTGGGAGCCCAAAGAAAATAATCTGTAAACATAACTATTTAACGTAGGCTCTTTGTTTTCACAGTAGAAATTTATCCTTGTTACTTTATTGTTCATTTTGCCTCCATCCAATTTCTCAAATTAATAGAGCTGAACAACCCAAGATCATCTTAACTTTTTTTATCTTCTTGCCTTGTATTTTGAAATTCTCCATTATTCTCTTCTACTTTTCAGTGCACTGATGAGCAGTGACTGGACTATTTTTAAATAAAGCAAGTATAGGTGTGTAGGAAAGAAATGACCTCTTGGGGCCTCTTAAGAAGTCACAAGACTGTCTTAAAAGAAAAAAAGCGATAGTGAGACAAGCTATTATCAAGCAAGCTTTGGCAGGTCTGGCCATACTGGTATGTGCAAAGCTAAGGCATACACTTGTTCCTTTGTGTTGGCTGTAGTGCAACAGGAGAAATTATCTGCACAGAAATAAAGGAGCAACTCACCTCTTCTTCAGCCTTTTGAGCTCCTTTAGAAAATACCTTTTCTGTTTCGCCAATCCATAAGACTGAAGGCTGCAATTGCCTAGCCACCTAAGGAAATGGGGGGAGAAGGCAAGAAGTTGATTTAAATGGCTAGAATTTTATACCTGAATGCCTATAATTATGCATTTAAATCCATATTTCAGCAGTTAAAATTAGCTTGTTTGGTGGTGTTTTTTTTCCCCCAGAAATATTCAGTACTGGATTTGCTCAGCAGCCATGGCAGATCAAACTGTTTCTAGTTCGGAATCTAACATTAAAAACACAACCCAAATTGAGGAATTTTGACTGCTATGCTTTTTTTTCACTTCTCAATCCGAGTTCAATCATGGCTCTGCAAAAGGAAGTTTGGACTTGGAGTTCAATGGCAAATAATAGACCACAAGCAGCTTTTGACTGGCTGCCCTTGCCCATAGAATCCCACCTGGTTTTTGAGGACAATACACATGGGGCAACAGGCAAGGCATGGCTATTGCATGAGAAAGGAGGGTACTAATCTTTAAGCAAAATAGGCTGGTATGCAATCTTCTGGATTACAAAATAATGTTTAACTTGTACTTTGCCCAAGAATTAAAATGGAACCTGTTAAATTTGAAAAGGGGGTCTCCATATGAATGGGCTTTCCAGCTCCAAAGTCAGAAGCACTATACCTCTGGTTCACAGCAGGATGGCAGCAATGCTACAGGCTTTTTCACATCTTGCACTCTCCCTATTGCTATAGAAACGCCAGTGGTTTAGACATTCTGCTGCCAAATTTTAATCACTTTCCAGTGGCTCTCAGAGCCATGCTAGTTTGCTCAGCAACAAAAGTGATGGCTTGAGGAGTCAATGGGTAATGAGAAAGATCATGTTCTTCTGTCCTGCTTTTATACCTTCCAGCTGAAATTCATGCTTCCAGGAATGAAGCTTACAAAATTGATATGTTGTACACATCATAGACTGAGTGTCTGATTAACATTCAGTACAGGAAGAATTAAGCTATGAACATCTTTCCTCAAAGCACTGAAGCTCAATTTTAGGACGCATTTCAGAAGTCCCAAGATTGTGTATGTCTCTGTACAGTAAAAATGGATTGAAGAGAGGGAAAAACAGTAGATGAGAGTTGTTCAACTTGCATGCTGTGCTGTGCTGCTGATGGGGTGAAGTGGAAACAATGCCATCTTCAGCATGTGACGCTGTATTTGTGGTAACTTGTCAGTCCTAGAATATGTCAAGTAGTACTTCCAAGCTCAGAACAGTTTCATAGATGAAAATGGAGCTTTTTACCTTTGTTGGAAGGCAGGAACTCAATGTTCATCACTAATAATGAGGATTTAAAGAATAAAACCACCATAGTATGAAAAATATGAAAATCCTGCAGAAAGTAGTATGGACCTCTTTAGTGATGTGTTAATCTGCATGTACATCTGAAGGGGCAATGTCTTGGTCCAGCAGTGTATCAAATATACAAGATGGAATGAAATGACAGATTAAAATTGTGCAGCAATATTCTCTACCATTTTAAGGCCAGGTGTTTCTTTAATCCATCTCCTATTTATCTATTTGCAGAGGCAGGTTTGGCATATTCCTAAACCTGCACACACTTTGCAAGGTACATTTGAGAGGGCAAGCTTGTGGCTTTCATTGAATTGAGCAGTGCAGCAGCCTTAGACTCAGGGATTTTTCTGCTGAGTATCCTGCTAGTCAGGGGCTTGGGCACCTGCAGAAAAGACAAGTCAGTCCTGATTTGCACTTGCAGGTGAATTCAGTTAGTTCCCGGATGTCTGTAAATAGGCTTGGAGACCAGGGGTGAAATAAGAGTAATGTTGTAGCACAGTCATATAGCAGAGGTGGGAGGAGCAACATTCTTCATAAAATTAAGGCTGGGAAAGAAAAATATAGATGCTGTTTTAAGAAGCTCTGAGTTTCTTTTAGCAACCTAAAGAACTGCCTTTTTGTGCACCCATTACAAAATCTACTGTGGCATGAGGAAACTGACTTGGAGAGCCCTACCCAGCTCTGCTAATGAAGGGATTATCAGCTGGGGTTTTTCCGACAGTGATTTTCACCTTCGGAAACAACTATTTTTTGCTCCTGCTCTGTGTGCCTGGAACAGCTGTCAGGAGGGAGATGAAGCAGTGGGAGACTGCCCTCCTTGAAGCCTGAATGAAGAGTAGGCTGGCAGCATGCAGGCTACACCAGTTTACAGACTGTGTATGCATTACCACCCTGATAGATTGTCACTGTGGGATCTGCTGTTGCTGTGGTGTATTCTCCCCACTTTACTCATATTTATGGCTAAAGATATACTGTGCATTTGCTTCTTAAGGAGAACAGTTTTGTTCTGGTATTTTTGCTTTGTGAGGTAATGCAGCTGTATGAAGTCTGGAGAGCTGTGTATCTGTTTCTGCAGTATAGCCTCCATACCTGTGTCTGATGCTGCAGTGTGATGTGATGGGGGGAGTAAGGGTGGGGGACGTTACAGAGGCTATAAAAGCTGTTGGCAGTGGCTGAACTCTGCTTGTGAACTTCAGAGGGAACCATGTTGTCCTTTCAGTGGGGCCGCCACAGTCAGAGGTACAGATCTTCCCCATTTGGCTCACAGATGACTTCAGTGCCTAGCAGCCCTCTAAAATGGAGCCCTAAATTTTAAATCAGACTGTACTTTCACTTTAACTCTTAAGGAAGCTCACTGTCACACCTGTAATCTCTTTTTTGTCCCCGTTATTTCCCCACCAAGTGAATAACCTCAATTCTGGCTCTTTCTTAAAGAGATAGTTTCCTCTGGTTTCTGTTTTGAGGCAATGATTTATATCTGTTAAGTGACCTGTACTTATTTTTCTGCTGTTGACACACATTAATAGGATCAAACACCAACACACTGTGTTTGGGCCTGGCTGTGTCTTTTTTATTTTTCAAAAGACAGATCAGACACCCAGAATCCATTGGCATCTAATTTAAATGGTTGGCAGATACGTAGCAGACTGTATATCCCCTGTGAAAGTGCTCCATCTGAATTATCCATGGACAGTTTGAATCCATGGATAATTAAATGCACTGTACATAATTAATTTGTAATTGAAATTTTATTAGCTTTGCTGCATTCAACAATTTGTGGGAGCTGCCAGCAGATGGCTCCTTAACCCTTCTAATTCCGCACCCAACACTGTGAACTGCTCTGGCCTGGTCGCGGAGGCTTGATTTGCTCTTCAAGAAAATCATGAGTGAAAAAAAGCTTTCTCATCTTGCTGTCTGTCAGCATTCATCAAAGATCAAACAACATTTTTGAAAGCCTTGGGTTAAACGTTTCAAACTTGAGAGCCAGAGTCTAACAGTTAAATTGTTATACTTGGAAACGAAGAAATTTGATTCTCGTAGGACACAGGGGCGAAAGGCTCCTATAAACTTGAAGGCTACAATGGAAATATTTTTTTCAAAAGGACCATGAATAAGGTTTTCTGGAAGCTCAAGTTATTGCTGAAAACTGCTCAGTACTCTGTTTTGTGCTCACAGAAGTCCTTCAAAGCAGCTGAAGCAGCAAGATGCTGAAATTTGTGATGAGACCTTCTCTGTGGGAGCCTCACCAGGCAAACATTCCAGTGCAAAGAGAAGATGGCACGGTATTCCGGTTTGTTAGAAAATAACTATAAGTAGTTTTCCAACTGGATACATTTAGTTTTTTGACATCAGGGTGACAGAATGTAAAGCTGCTTTGTCACAGAAATCACACTTTATATTTGAGCACTGGTGATACTTAACACTTCAAGGGTCTAGGCTTCTAGCAGGCTGAACTGCGTCAAGAGGAAACAGTTGCTTTGGGTTCTTGCAAGAAAGGGTGACTGGACTGTTCCCACATCTCAGCTGTAATGAAAGAGCTGTGCATGGCATGGAAATGCAAAATACAGAGACTTCTGTCCATGTACTGGAGTAAGCTGTACCTGCTTCATCAGACTGCCAGAAAAATGACCTGTCCAAAGGTCAGCTGTGGCTAAGAATAAACTAACATGATTCAGTGGAAAAACAAATATCAAAATGACAGACTTCAAAATGATGTTGTCTCTAGATGTTAGGTTTATATAATTTATTCCTAAACTCCACTGTATTCCTTCTTAGGGTAACACTTTTATAGTCACCTCTCTGACTTGCTGAATAGCATAACCAAATAGCCTGATAAGAGTACCCTAACAGTGATGGTGTTGAAATGTTTCTGCAGATTGCTGCTCTGTAAACCTTCTTGTTCAGTAGAGGAGGCTGCACAGCACACACTTGAGCTGTTGATACACATACACAATTTCTCTGCTGGTATTTCCTCCTGGCCACCTCTTTCCCAACCTTTTAGCCTGGTCAGTGTTGCACTAATAATGTTTTCCCATGTGTGGCTTTTTGTACAATGTGCTTTCTGTGTGCTGCTATGGCCCTGGTAAAGGACCCGAGAAGAGCTGTCTCCCTCTGGTAGTGATTAACCTGATGGCTGCCTTATGGTTGCTGATGGAAGGCCAGTGCTTGTCATTTTTATTGCTTTGGAGTTAAGCCTCATGAACTACCTGCATTTTTACACGTCTGTGATGTGGAGTCATGCCTTCTTTCCTTGAACCTTTCTGGATTTTTGTTTCTGTGCATCCTTCACCATCCTTCTTTGCCTCTCTTACAGAAGCTGTTGCACTGCCGTATTTAGTGCCCTGGTAGGATCATGGGAGAGCCAAGCCATCAGTTGGTACAAGCTGGCAGAGAGCTTCATGAAGTTCAGGCTGGCTTAATACATAGAAAATGTGGCTTCACTGAAATAGTCCAGCGTGCTCTGGTTCATGCCTGAGAGATGACTTTTGCTCAGGGGACTGCTAGGAAGTGTTTCTATATTAGAGACAGATCCTCCTTTTTCACTGTGAAGCAGAGCCCACCTGGCAGGCTTTGCTGTGTCTTTTAGAGAACACAATTGCTTGGGCTTAGTGTTTACAGCTTCTCTCAATTGTTTTCCTATTTAATATTAATCTTCCCTACATATCCTTTGGATAGGCAGATTGAAATGGTGGCGTTTTCCTGTTCTGGTATGAGAAGTCATTTCCTCTGTGTGACATTTAAAATACCTGCTTTGAGTAACTCACAGCCTTCTCTTTTGGATCAGGACTGATATGTCTCTTGCAAGTCTCCTGAAATAAGGGAAGAGGGGAAGAATTTGGCTGTTGCATCTGAAACAAATTAAAGTTTCTTTCTTCCCCCCCATGCTATTCACTTGTTTAGGGTGTCTCCCACAAAACAATTGCCAGCAGGCAACACTCATTTATGGACAGAGTTTCCTAATGGTCATTTTATGTTTTCCAGAGTTTCCTTTCATTACAGAAACTCAGTTGTTTGCAGATGTGATAGGTAATCAGAAGTGCAAGGTTACTTCACCTTTATCACAGAGCACCATTCATTCTTATTGACTCAGTCTTGGTGTTTAGTGATGGTTCTGTGGATCATAAGACAACAGAAAAAAATGTCCTATTTCTTGTCATTCACTTGCAGCTGTAAGTGGCAGGTCTGTATTCTGCTTGACTAACTTTCCATAAAGGCAGTTCTGGAAAGCTGAAGCACAAAGCTGGCTTGACAATTGTCAGTTGCTGTTTGCAGAAAGAAAGGACCAGAAGCATTTGATTATGGAGATGTGATGAATCTTTCAGCGATCATCTGCGTGCAAGGCACTTTAACAAGGTGTGCTATGGTGTGTCAGACTGAGAGCTGTGAATATTAAATACTATGTGTCAGCTGCAAGATGCTATTTGCTTTCATGGCTGGTCTGCTCTAAGTCCCACTGTATATTTCTGGCTTACAAAAATAAAAATGTGTTTACACCAGACTTTTTTTTTTTTTTTTCCTTTACCATGGTAAATAAACTCTTTTGGGGGGCAAACACCAGTGTTCACTTCCCCTTAAGGAATTTGTTTTCACTGGGTGGGGCCTGTATTTGCTTCGGCTTGGGTAACAGTAGATTCCTACAAATCAGGATATGAAGGATTCTGTGTCCTGCAATTCTTTGTGAAACTTTCCCTAATATAGAAAGAATTTCACTTGCTGCAGCTTGTGTCCATTGCCTCTTGTCCTCTTACGCTGCAGCTCTTGGAAAAGTCAGGCTCTGTTCTCTGTACTGTCCTGTGAGTTTCCTGAAAAGACCAGGCAGGCTCCTCCTTGCTCCAGTTTTCTTTAAAGCTGAAACAACTGGATTTGTTCTGCTTACTCTCATGCACTCCATCTTTGTTATCTTCACAGCTCTTCACTGGACCTACTTGCTTGTCAGTGCTTGTCTTGTAACAAGATAGCCCAATACCAGACACCATATCCAGTTGTGGTCTCACAAGTGCCAAATAATGGGGAATAATTAACTGCTTTAAGAGCTTGGCTATACTTTTACTGATATAGGCCAGTATTTGGCTGACTATTTGCAGCATGGACACACTCTTGACTCATGTTAAGCATGCTGTCCTTAAGAACTCTTAGTCTTTTCCTGCAAAGCAGCTCTCTATTTGGTAGGCTACATCCAGGACCTATTTGTGCTGTTGCATGGAGTTACTCTATCCCAGGTGCAGGACAATCATACTGGATGGGAGCATTAGGTGTGAAAAAATAGCAACTGATGGCAGGATGAATGGAGTGGATGGTTGCAGCAGGGCTTGAGAGTTTCCAGAGAGAGAAAATGAGACACATTTGTCATTGTCAAGACCAAAAAAGAAGGGATTGTAACTGCAGAGGTAAAAGCCTCTGTGTGGATGAAGAATTGCTTCCAGCCTGGCTCTGAGAACCTACAGAATCCAAGTCAAAATCATCATCAGACTGAACAAATCAGTGATTCAGCAACGGGGACAGAAGGTGGCAGAAAGAGGTGAAACAACGATAGAAGTGGAAATTGCACATAGTTGACCTGAATGATGCTAAGACAAGCTAGTGCCTTATCTATGAGTTTGCAGAGAATGGAATAGGCAGATGATGTATCCCCCAGAAAGAGATTCTCTCTGCCATTTGCTCTGTAGTTCAAGGCACAGAGTTTGAAGCAATACTGCTGCTGCAGCTGGAACAAGCCATCTTTTGATAAGCAAGTGCTTGGACAGCCCTTATTCCATGTGACTGACTGCAAGCAACTTTCATCATGGTAAATGGAGGTCACTGCTGCTTTTGTAAGAGCTGCAGTAGAGATGTGGGCTCGGACCGCTCCCCATGGGGAGGTGTTGGATAACATTTCCATTTGTTCCCTAACATTTTTCCACACTAGTGAAGTTTTTATATTCCTATATCTAGACTTACGTACATATTTTCATAATATATGTATATACTTGCATATCTAATGTGTGCATCTAGTGTGGATTCCATCTCCAGAGGTTCCTTCCAGCCTCTGACATTTTATGATTCCATAGATGCATATCCTTTATGTTCCACTTATTGTATATATTATATGTATGCATATGGAAAACCCTAGTATCTTCAACCTTCTATAAAAATAAAAAAGCTGCCCTCCTGAATCCTGTGTTTGAAGGCTTTTTGCTCTAGCTGGGTCTAAATGATGGACGGGATGGTGTGTGCATGGTACCTTCAGCCAGATGTACACTTTGCCACTGATGAGGGCAGAGGAACTAAGTAGAGAAGGGTGAAATGTGCAGAGCAGAGGGAGGAGGGGGAGTATAATGGCACTAGTTCGTGTCAGGGAATGCTAGACCCAGTGTTAGTGTGACAGTATCAAAGGTGCATGATCACAGAACTGTCACTTTCCTTAAGCACTGCTCTGACCAGCAAGGTATGGGCTCCTTGGGGACTGCTTTGCTTTTAACTGTGAAACCTGTTTTTTTTCTGGGGATGGAGGCACCTGTCACAAACTGCTGTAATACTGGGTTTAATAAAATATCTGATAAATCCTAGGGAAATAATTCAGTCTTTTAGTAGGCCTCTGGCATTGGAAAAATATTATATTTGGCTTTTTCCTAATGTATGTGCTGTACTTCTGTCTAAGAGTATTTTGTCTGGAAATGTTTAGCAGCTTCCTTCCTTAGCAGAAACACTGAGGACTTAGGATATGGAAGAAATCCTGCCAGGATAGCGTCTTTTTATTGTGAAGAGGATTTGGAATATGTTCTTCACAGTTCATATGCCTTCATTCATTTCCAGACTTCTCATATATTTCTGTTAATGCAATCCTGAAGCAGGATTCCCTCTTTTGAAAAGCTTTCTGAGAAGTAAACAGAGCAGTATAGGGGAGAACTGTTCCACAGCAACAGTCTAAGAGAACACTTTTGGCCACCCCTGGTCTAGTATTTGATTAAATGCTGCATGACCAACATTCCTGCCTGATGTGCATATAAACAGAAGAAAATTTTCTCTATGATGCTTTTCATATTTATGGTAACACAAAACTTGCACTAACGCTAATGTGAAAAAGATGGATACTCTGTGTGATTGCTCAAGGGGCAGTAAATCCTCTACAGAGGTGCACACACTGCCTGTCAACAAGAGTTTTGAAAACTTAAAAGCAGGGAGGGCATTTCAAACTGTGTTGGCAGTCCTCTGGACCTCATATAATTGGTGTAGATATTCCTTGGTATGGAGGAACTATAATTCAATTCCCTATTTGTTCCACAAAAGATCTTACGAACCAAACAAACTTTGTAGAGAAGTACACAAAACACAATACCTTGAGAACCATGTGAAGCATCATTTGCAGGCCCATCTTGCCTGGGTATTTCCCAGCAATGTTGGAAGCAGATAAATTGAAGAGATTTGCTCCTGTTTCTGTGCAGATGGCATGGACCAACATTTTCTTTCCAACCCCTGTGGGTCCAGCTAGTAACAAGGCTTTTACCAAAGGAGCTTTCTCATGTACTATTTGGGAGCCTGTAAAAAGTCACATGGCACTATTATTGCTTTCATTTAAATCTGCAATAAAGATAATAGCATGGTTCTTCCTTTTTTCTTCACAATAAATAATTTATAATGTGCATTCATTGTTTCCTTAACGTGGCGCAACTGCTCTTGAGTTCAATTCTGTATAACCAGAGCTGTGGCTGTAGCACATTTGAGTTAACAACCCCGCAATAACCCTTATTTGCACCTTTTGATGGGCAAACTTCAGCTGTAAATCTGTGGGCTAGAATTAATCAGTAGATTTTTGAGGATGGACATGAGATAAGAGCACTGCAACAGAACCGCTGCTGGTGGCTGAGGGTACAGACAAGCCTGCTGCTCTGCACAGGGACAACTACTTTCTCTCAGTTATCAGGCAGAGGCACAGTGAGAGGTGTACCTGTGGGTTGAGCCTTGCATTTGGTGTTGAAGCAGGTCCTCACTTTTACTGCAACTGCACAAGGGCATAGATTCATGTTGTGTATAGTTCTAGCAGAATTCCTTTCTTCCCTGCTGTCTGAAATGACACTTTCCAGCTTCCCCATCTTTAGAGAAAACAAACTAATGAGACTGTTGGAGCTGCATTTGTCAGTAATCTTGAAGCCAGATGTTACCATATGTTTTTGTCTCTAACTTTGCTTGCACCTCCCTTTTTATGGATCATTTTTCTTCTTAAATGTTAGTGCTGTTCAGCAAGCAATGGCGATTCTGTCAGTCTAGGCTAGGTCTGCTCCAAAATCCTTCACTGCTGTTATCTCCTCTACACGTGCCTACTGAGAGTGTGGTGTTAGCTTATCTGCAGAGGAGCTAATGGTATTCCTCAGTCTGGAACACGGCAGATGTATAGAATCATAGAATTAATTAGGTTGGAAGAGACCTTTCAGATTACTGAGTCCAGCTGTTAACCCAGCACTGCCAAGTCTACCACTAAACCATGTCCTTAAGAACCATATCTACTCATCTTCTAAATAACTCCAGGGATGGTGATTCCATGCTACACCAACCCAGTTCCCTCAGCTGCTCCTCACATGAATTGTGTTCTGGACCCCTCACCAGCTTCATTGTGCTTCTTTAGACATGCTGCAGAGCAGGTACAATATCTGCTAAGGGTGAGCAAATGGAAATGCCAGGATGGCTGGCCTTCTCTTGCTCTGCCAGCAGCAATGGCATTTCTGAATCTGTTTCAATGGCTGCTCCAGGTAATTTCAAGCTGGGCTGTAAGAAATATGCTCCATCACCTGGGAAAGCCCAGCAGAAATGCCTGCTTTGTGAAAAGGGAACCACAGAGATTTAAGTGGTTGACAGTGATAGAACTTGTCTTCTCTGCAGCTCTCTCTCTGTATGGATTAGGTACAGGTGAACCTTCAGAGATGGAACTAGCAGGAAATGTCAAATGTTTTAACCATATCCGCAGGTAGTCCAGTAATGCTGATGTCTTGATGCCTACATGCATCCTGTGTCAGTGATTGCTACAAAGACAGGAAAAATCTGTGGGAGCATCCACTACTTCTGAAGGTCTTTGAGACTGATGCCCATCAGATTATGGGGCTTGTGTGGGAAACCAGCTGCAGAGGGACCCTATGGATTATCCTGGAAAAGTTCTCTAGGTTAATGGAAGGACTGCTAGGTAAGAATGGCATCTCAAACCAAATCCAGCCAGGCTTCCTATCTGTGCCCTAATGGCTTAATGTCCCAAATAAATGACAATGGACTGAGTGCTAAGATGAATGCCCGTTATTCCAGCACTGTGCAGGACCTAGTGAAGTTGTCAGCCACCCAGGCTTTATTAATATTTGGTCGTTCCATACCAATCTATTACTATTACACATAGATTTATTATGAGGGGAGCAGCAGACTCCTCTGTGGTTAAAGATGAAGCATATCTTCTACTATTATTTCTCCTTTCAGCTGCTTATAATTTTCTCAATGCCATTTAAGATGGAGCATTCCATGCCACCAGGTGACTATTTTGAGAAAACTTTCCCTTCTATACATACACTATTACACAATGATTAACTAGTTCTGAGGCCAATTAAGTAAAATGTCATACATAACTTATCACCCAAAAGGTGAAACTATTCCTGTGACTATTTTTGGCTCATGCAATCACTATTTTATTTTATTCTATTGAAAAAAAATTTAAAATCAAAGGCATTTTTCAAACTGCTATTGCAAATACATTGTTTGTTTAACTACCCCAGGGTTTCTCCTCCCTAGATTTTTAGCCAGGTGTATAAATGGAAGAAAATTTATGGGTTCTCTTTCATCTAGCCTTGGGGGGTGTTTTGGGCTTGATTTCACTAGATTAGATGGTGTTAAAACATAGTCTTGAAGGAGTTATCTGATATGTGAATTACCATGTTGCAGGCAGCGCAGACAGGGATAACAGCTGAACTCTCTTGGCTGATTGTGGTCAAATTTGCAGCAGACGCCTGAGGGTTCACCCAAAACCTCCTGAGAGTGTTTTACATGGAAAGAGTTTCATCTGTGTTGAAGGCAAAGGTGCTGCTCGTATCCTGTTTGTTAACCTGCCTCTTCAGATTGAGCTGTAGGGCAACAGGAGCACTCATCTCGACTTGAAACTCAAATGAGGCAGACTTGTTTGCTATTGCACCGTGTTGTCTAGAGCACACAGAGCCTGCTTTGGGGCCAGGGCAAGCCAGGAAATGCCTGAGGAGAGCCACGGGATAGGTATGTACCTAATAGTCTGAGCACTGGTCTTTCTGGAAGGAGTGAGAAGGGGAGGGAAAAGCAGAAGCTCTGTGTCAGCTTTGCTCTGTTTGCTAGAGTGGGAGGTAGGGAAATGTCAGCTGCTCTGCCCTATAAAGGGAAGCAACAGACACAACCTGGGGGAAGTTATGACTACTTAAAATCTTCCCAAAATCCAATCAGGAATGGGAAAGGATGCAAGTGAAGTACTAGTAGAGGCTCTTGAGGTGGGCATTTCTCGCAGTCACTGGAGTTTAGCTTGCTGCCATTCCCAAGTAAAATATGGGATAGATTTTGCATTAAAAGCAAACAACTCCTGATAGATATTGGCTAAGACTGGCATTAAAACTGCAAGGGTACTTAAAAGTGTTCTCTCCGCTGTACAAAATGTATTCAGACTAATTCCTTAAATGATTGCATTGTTTAGTGCTGAGTAACATTAGCCAGCTTGTAAAAGGTAAATTGCAACCTTAGCCCTTCCCTTAACTTGATTAATTTTGATCACTGGAGCTTGTTTTAGCTATTATCTTTCCCAAGCGATTTCCTTTTATGTGCTGCCATTCACAAACTGTTAACATGCAAACAGAGATGGGATGGAAATGCAATACCTGACAATAGCATGTGCAAGCTCCTTTATGCACTATTAAAATGATATGGTCTTCACTCAGAAGGCTTAATTGAAAAACAATTATGCTGCAAAATGCTTTAGATTACGATTAATCAAGCCCTGTCAAAGCCAGTAAAAATGCACGTTGCTGACAGGAAGCAAAGCCATCGCATTCTGCCCTCAAGCAATTTTTGCTGTGCTCTTACCTAATGGCAATATTCCGTACAGCGCTATTAGCTGTCTGACATCTGCCAGAGAGGGCATTGGCTCTATATCTATCTGACGAAGTGTGCTCCCCAGATAGCTGTACTCGCCTGTAGGGAGGAAGCATGGGCTTAATAAATGTGACACTGCATTGTTATAAAATGCATAACTCAAGTAATGAAAAACTACCATAGAATACCAAGATAATGTGTTCTCAGCAAACCTGGTGCTGTCAAGGGACAGGGACTCAAACAGGGCAATATTGTTGTGGAATGTGGCCCTGAGAAATTTGAAAGGTGAACTGCAAAGGCAAATGATGTTAAACACACTGTGGACTTTACCTTCCAGCCTGTGGAAGGCATTCAGCAGAGCAGTCGCTCTCAAGTAATCTTTTAAAGAAACTTTGTGGAGAAGAATCATTAGTAGCGCCATAAATCACACTGCTGGCAACGGATTTCTAGATTTGGGATTTTGCAGGGCTGCAATCCCAGTGAACCACGCTCTATCAAAAGGATTTGAAAAAGGGGGAAAAGATGTTTTAACAAGCTTTCCCCTGGCTCCATCATATCTCAGCTTCTCACTATGATAGACAGTTAAGTATGTCACCTAATTTGGTGGGGTTCTTTGCTTTGCAGCTCACCTTCTTTGTTAAAAACAGCCCAACAAACCAACTCCACTAAACAACCCAAGAAAACTCAAAATCCCTGACGTGAACTGAAACGATCTAATTGTGCCTGAGCTCCTGTTACAGAGCTATAATCACATTGCTTGCCCTGTCAAAGTCCATATACAAGACATGTTAGAGAACAAAGATCCAGAGGGATGGCCACAAGCTGGAAAACCAATTGTGTAGTCAATGATTTATATACTTTTTAGCATAAATTAGATGCCATTATGGTGACTATTATTGGAAAAAATAACAGTATAATGTGTTTTATTGGAGACAAAAAGGGAGAGCACTACGTCTCTCTGAAGCAGAGGTAAATTAGCAATAGTTAAAAGAAAGTGAAGTTGTAATCTGGGGGCAACAAGGCAGACAAGAGCTGGTGCAACTGCTCCCTCCCCTCTGCTGAAAATTCATTTCAGGTTTTATCTTTTATTTAAGGAGAAATCAAAAGAACTGGATAAGAATTAATCTTCACAGATTTAATTAGAAGGCATCAAAGGGTTTAATTGCAACTGAACATAAATCACAGTGGATATTCTCTGACTAATTTAGATAAGGTCACCAAGCAAATTAGTTCAGTGATGTCGTTTTGTCATAGAGGGGGACATTTCAGTGCCTTTACTCACTGTGTAGTACAGTTCCACTCTTTGTCCTTTTCCCAGGAACTGGGAATCAATGACCTTCCTTAAGCTTCAGCCTTGTAAGAGCTGAGCGGTTGAAGACTTACATTATCCACAGGGCTTGACTGTGTCCTTGCACCCTTAAAGGGAGGTGTTTTTTCTTTGTTTTGTTGTGTTTTTTTTTTTTTTTTTTTAATTAAAAATCCAAACCACCTGGGTCCAGCTTTAAATGCCTTCTGTATCTTTCTCTGGCAAGGGTGGGGAAGAGATAGCTTTGACTGTCTGAGCTACCTGCCTGGTCTTCATGGGCCAGCATCTGTGCCAAGCCATGTGGTGGACCTGGCACAGGTGCAGGAAGTCAGGTGAATATTACTCGGCCCCTGCACTTCTGTGCCCAGTGTCCTCTGCTGCTGGGAAGTAAATTTTGCTAGTGTAACTTGGAGTAGCCCTTTTGTTGCAGAGCAGCCAAAGCTTCATACCTCAGGGTCAAGGGAAGATGATCCAAAGCCATCTCAGCTAAATCATTGGTCAAGATGTGCTTTAAAAAACATCTGTGGTAGGGAATGTGTTCGACAAATGACCTTGATGGGTAGATGAGGAACTTTTTTGTGATTTTTAATGAGCAAAAGATGGATGGAATACTTTTTAAGTCAGCCTTCACAGAGGGAGTAAAGGCTCTGAAGGCAAGAACTTTTGCTTCTAAGTTTATGTAACGTGGTGATGTATGAGAATATAGCTTTTCTGGCTTGGATACATACTGTACTAACAGGCAGTGGCATTGTGGCTTCCTGATGCCTGCAAATTCAAGCAATGGTGGCCTTTGCAAAAATTGAATCTTGGGGGTTTTTTTGCCTCTAAGATTGCTGTGATTTTGCTGTATGTCGTCAGTGCTTTTGGAGACAGTCAGACCCCTGTGTTGCCTCAGAGTGATGTTGTCTTTTTGCTTTGTGAAGAGCATAATTATGCATGTCTGGCTGCAGCTGCAGCTAACAGAAACTGGTCAAGAGGACTATTTAATGTAGAACTAAGCAGAAAGACATCTTACTCAAATCAAAGGCCAGATACACCTTAAAGCATTGCTCAAAGTTCATGGGCAGTCCTGGAGGCAGAGCTGAGGGGGTGAGTCCTCTCTGCTGAATGAGCAAATGCTGAAGTTATGATTTTTGCTCTTCTCTGGGAAACATTCTGGAAGGATTATGATCTCTAGTCTGACAGACTTGCACTGTCTTGGCAACATTTGGCCAGTGCTCCTTAAAAGATGGCCTGGTTGCACCTCAGAGTTGCTTGGCATCCAAAAACATCCAAGGCTTTGAGATGTTAGTGCTTGGAGCTAAGCACCAGCTTTACAAAAGGGTCCTGGTTTCAGTAGCAGAAGTGAAAAGTGCTAAGCACCCTGCAGAAACAGACTTTATTTGCATATGTGGCTTTAGATATTCAAGTTTGAATGCCCTGAAAGTGTAATTACTCTTGAACTCACTCTTGACTGTAAATGGGGGTCAGTGAACACTGAATGGCTGGAGGTTTGGTTAGATTAAACACCGTATTAGCTGCAAAATGTGTACTTTACCAACATAATCGGAGAGATTCACGGTCTGGGCTTTTATTACTAATCCGTTTTCCACTAGTTCCTCATACAGAGAATCGATGGTCCTACGGACAAGAGACATTACTCAAATTCTAGAGCACTGTAAGGAAAACCTCAGTTCTTCAATAACAGAACTGGATGGAGAGTTATTTGTTTCCTCAGCTTTATAAATGTGTTTTGTAGCTCAGAGGTGAAAGTGATTAGCATCATCAGTATGAAATCAATAAGTACTGTTTTCTGCATTATGGCAAGAAAAATCTCTTATTACCTCACACACACCACATGGCTCCCTCTCACACTGATTCCATTACCCATTTCCAGGTGATGCAAGATCAGTTATGACTTGTGTAATAGACTCATTCATTAATATCAATTACTGGGGAATTATTTCTAAATTATACAATAATAGCAATCTTAACACTACTATACCTATTCACTTAGCTCTGCAATTAGGAGTAATTCATTAATTCTTCTTGGAATTTATTCTGTTTTCAATAGACAGCCTCATCTCACCAGGAACACACTGGGATTGATTTGATCAGAGCAACCAGTGGTCCACCTAGTGCAGTGTTAGGGTCATGCTGGACAGAGGAGGTCTGGGAAGGAAGAATTCATGGAAATGAGTACAAGACCTCCACTGGAATGTTTGCATTTTTTCCCCCGTCTCCATTTGTGGCTGAAATAGCTCCTAGTAATTGAGGATTTCATACACCAATTCTATTGGTATGGTTGTTCTCCACATTCTCTCTTTTGGAGTTCTGAGAGTTACTTTCAATGGCATTTTTGGCACTAGTTTCTACAGATTGATGCTGTTTCAAGGATTATGTTGGAAATTCTCGTGGTATTGTTAGTATTAAACTTCCTTGAACCCTTAAGTCTTTCACTGTGCATTATTGGCATCCCCTTTCTTCAATACCTGAGGTTTTTTTAATTGTCACCTATCCTAATTGGGATATTCAGGTATGGCTACAATAAAAATAGCACCTCTCAGCTGGCTAATAAAACTTCAGGTACAATTCGAGGTCTGCAGCTGGAAAGTTTTGTGTTTATGCAGTGTCAGTGGCACAATTAATATAGGAGCAATAATAAGTGAATACAAAATTTAATGCAGCTTCAACAACGTTGACTTTGCTACCCTGACTCTTGCTTTCATTCTCAGTGATTTTGTGTTGAGTATGCATCATAAAACAAGCAGAAGGTAGACTGGGACTAACCTCAGAGGTCTGTTGGGAGCATGACTTCTGCTTTTCCTGTATTACTATTTTATTGTGTAAGCTTAATGACGCATGCCCTGAGTCTCCTCCAAGTAAGTGTGATGTGATCAGTCTTTGGCTAAAGCCCCCTGTGCACCCTCCACCATGCTAAAACAGAGATGAACCTGAGCTGCTTTTGGTTATTTCTGAAAAGCTCAGTGGGGAAGAGTTAAGCATGGAGCCAAAATGTCACATAAAGTCTGATTAAAAGCCAGCAACTACAAAGTTTGTGTTCTTAAATGGCTCTGTGTTGTAGTAAGTTTATGTGCAAAGAAGCAGGTATGTAAAAGAACAGTTTTTAAAGCACAGAATATAAGCATATTTGTTAGGCTTTGGCACTGTTCTTGTAACAGAGGTCATGCTCTGTTATAATTCATGACACATTTATTTAAAATGTTTGCTTGGAGAGGTTTTCTGATTTTTAAGGCAGGTAAAAAGACTATTAACTGATGGTGTAGTGCTAGCACCTGAATAACCCAGTCCAGATTTTGCTGTGCAAATGGAATTTTGGGGTGAATCCCATGTGTTTCCTACCAGGATGATTGAGTATGTCTTCAAGATATTCTCCACTTCTGCTCTCTTGAGAGCTGTGTCTCCTCCTGCCCTGCACTACTGCTGGGTCAGCAGGTCCCAGCAGAGAGATCTCTGCCTACATGTCTGCATTACATGTACAGGTGAAAAATGGTCAGATTGTCAGTGAATGCATCATAAGCTCACTGAAAATACAATGTCAAAAGGAGAAATCCTCTCAAATTTTCCAAATAAAATAAGGGTGCTTAAAAGAGCAAGGGTGCATAAGAAATTGCCAGGTCTGCCAGAACTCTTATTGATAAATAAGACTGATTTATGACATGTACATTATACTTCCGACATGAAAGGTGATTTATGGAGTACAGGAGCCTGTCTGCAGCCTCTCTTATCAGGCTGCAGTTAGGATGGAAAAATCTGACAGCCAACAGAACTGCCAGGTGCTTCTGCACCTGCAGAGAGATTGGCAAAGAGGCAAAGGGGGTCAACATTTTGCCTAAATGTTACATGTACTCAGTTTTGCATGCTGGAATGAACCTGACTGAAATTACTGGAGGCCGGCCTTGGTGGTGTGCTGCTGCAGAATGGGGATCTTCATTTGTGTGCACTGTTGATGATGTGGGAAAACAAGGTCTGTGCTGTGTAGTGTTAAAGCAGCCTCTTGTGACCCTGTTACCTATGAAGCTGCAAAACCATCAGTCAGGAAGGGGCAGTGGGGAGTTTGGAGCATCCACTGGGTTTTAGCTAAAGTTTATGTGCTTCAGGTTCGTAAAAGATATATATATATTTTATCATCTAAGCTTTTAATGGATGTTTATAGCTGTTAGTAAAAAGGTTTTATGTATTGTAGGGCTTCTGGTGTTGCTAAGCATAGCAGTGTTGAGATGCTCCTTGTGCAACTGAAATTTGAAAGGCTTGACAGCATATCTAATGCAAACAGGATGCAGTCTCATTGTCTGAAGCTCAGGTAAACAAATTCTCTCTTTACCTGTCAGGAGTTAGATCTTCCTCCATTTCATTTATCTTTTTCTTTGTGGCCGTCTTTTTTTCCTGAGGACCCCAAAAACAGGCAGAAATCAGAGACCTTAGTTCAGATATATATTTCAATGAAGCTAAGTGAGGGCCAGAACAGAAAATGTTTCAGTGTTTGAATGTGGCTTTTGCTACTGAAGGAACCCAAAGGGAAAAATAATATCCATGACTGCCCTGAGGGAAAGGAAAATTTAGATTAGGTATAAAGAAGAAATTTCTTACAGTGAGGGTGGTGAGCCAGTGGCAAAATTTTCCCAGAGGGGTGGGGATGCCATACCCCTGTAAATGTTCAGGGTCACGTTGGACCGGACTTTGAGCAGTCTGATCTAGTGGAAGATGTCCCTGCTCACTGCAGGGGGATTGGACTAGAATACTTTTAAAGGTCTTGTCCAATCCAAAGCATTCTACGATTTATAGGTATGTTACTAAGGCACAGGAGAGGGGAAGCAACTCAAGGCTGATGAGTTTTGTGTAACTTACAAATCTCATGCAAATCTTGTGGCAGGTGCTCTTGAACTAGACTCTACATGAAGTAACCTGGTGGCTGCTGCTTGATTCCAGAATACAGCTGCTCAGGGAGATTGCACGCCTGACCTTCAACTGTCACTTCCCCAGTGACTGCCAAGGGTACTTCAGCGTGATCAGTCTTGCTCCTTCCAGTTGATATTGCATACAAGAGAATCCCAGGGTTATGTGCTCTGAGAGAAAACTCTTCTCTCCTTCCTTTTGGAGCATGACTCTATGTTTGAGTAGGTATGGCTCTTACCCAAGGGGAAGCAGGAAAAGGGTGTGGGGTCCAAGTAGGTGCTCCAGAGACTGCTCATGCTTTTTTTACATTGAAGTAAAATACAAGCAGCTTCCCTGAGGGTCATGGAGGGTGCTTACAAGCTGGACAAGGAGCTGAAACTAACCCTCCTGTGTCTCTGGCTAGCCTTCTAACTATTAGATGGCCTTTCTTCCTTCTCCTTGCTAATGCCACAGGGAATAAGCTTGAAGAGGTCAGAAAAACATGACCTGCTCTTCTCTTGATATTTTCACCACACTTTCACACACAAGTCACAAAATCTTTATGTGGAAAACATAAATAACAAAGATGTGAATCAGCAATGTCAAGCCCCTCCATTAATTAGAGCTCAGAAGCCATAACTACAGCTAGAGATAATTAGTAGCGGAGAGGGCATCATTCATCTGTATTAGTGCCCATCACTGGTGTCCATACTCATGTTCTGCAAAGCACTTTAGAATTACTTCAGTGGAACTACTTACACAGCAACATTTGTGCACCATGAGATTTCTCCAACAGCTGAAATGTAAGCATATGCTTAAGTGCTTAGTTCAAGACAACTTATTCTTTCCAAAGGTTCCCTTTCCTGGGAATATTGTAATTTACTTTTTTTTTCTTTCTTAAATAGTAAATAATTTTGCTGAGCTCTAGAGGCTATGTTGTTGAGTTTAAAAAAATCCTTTCAAATTAGCTGGAAAATGTTGCTGTTTGTTTCCCTTCTAGACTGGATTAGCAGGGCTCAGAAAGGTATCAATTTTATGTTTTGGAGGATAGCTGCCATGTAAATAACCCATGGCTCCATCACCTGTTACTGTTTACTGTGCAACAAAGATAATCTAGATTAAAATGTAAATTAAACCCAGAACTCTATAGATAAGCTAACTGGAAAAAGGTGATGTGTTTTTAAATTTTGGACTAGAATCATGTAAACAACTCTGTAGTACTACACCTCAGGTTTCTTTATGTAAATAAGCTTGGCAGCAAATACTCGTTAGAATGCGCCAGAGGGATTTTGTTTTAAAGAAAAGGAGATGGAAGAACAAAGCCTATGCCATGCTGTTTTAACAACTGAGGGAAGACTGAGACTCTCAGTGGTTTATTTCTGGTGTTCCTCCAGCTTTCCCTCTTTAACCTTTCTTCCAGCAAGCTAGAAATTACATATCATGGGGGCTGACTGGGAAGAAAAGCTCATTTCCACCTATGCAAAGACACTAAGCATATGCTGAATTTATTGGCCAACTGGTATTGTCCTCAAGGCAGCTTCACCAATAAAGTACCTCAAGAGCAAAACAAAAATGAACTATGCAGGGGAAAATGTGTTTTCCTAATTAACATCAGTGTTTATGGGAAATTTGGCAAACACTGAGATGTGATAAGGGGAAATATGAATTGTAGACAATGGCTTTCCTCCAAAATGTCTTATTGGGAACTGCTTTTATTTAGAAAATGATAATGTTTAATGAATGTGAACATGCTCATCATTTATATTGGAAATCTCCTTGTTTCTGTCTCTGAAATGTCAGCCTAGCTTCTGTGTAGCCATCCATTTACTTGGTTATTTTCTGCTTTGATAAGTCACATGTAGTGAACTGCATTAGCTATTAGCTGGCAGATGACAGAAGATTGTCTTCTGTGCTCAGTGTGGTATCTTGTCTTACTGTGTGGGCTCATGAAAATGTTTTTGAGTAGTGCAGAGGTTGCTATGAGCAAACACAGACCTGATTTTAGACCAGGTTCCAGAGCAGAGTGTCTCTGGCACCAGAAGGGAGAGGGCAGCCAAAACAACACATTGAGGGAACTGTTCCATGTTGGAATTGTAAGATCTGTGTCACCCTTTGGCTGTGATCATACAAATCCTGCTGCCATCAGCTGTCTGTGGCTACAGACACCAAGTATATGAGAAAATAACAAGAGGAAAGTGCCCTTGTGGTTTAAGGGAAATGTCAGTGTGTAAGCAGCCATCTACAAAGTGTCTGAGTGAATTCCATGTGTTGATGCTTGGAAGGGAGGTTGAGCGTGTGCAGTTTTGACCTGTGTGCATCTGTGCGGGCTTGAGAAGTCTTTTCTGGCAATGCCAGAATATAGACAGCAGCTCTGATACTTGCACTGAGAAAGTCTTTAGACAAAGACCTTCCCACTGACTGTTAAGCTTTTGCTAAATGGGGGGCTCTGATCTGTAATCCCTATTGGTTTTAGCTCAAGCATCCAAAAAGCTTACAGCCTCCACAGCTGTCTGAGAGCTCTGGATGCTTATCTCCATGAACTACAGAAAAATCCAACAGGGACTGTGAATCATAGTTGTCAAACCCAGCCTCTTCTCAGTTCTGACCCAGCCTGTCTTTTGGCTTTATCCACTGTGGCTTTACTCTTACCAAGTCTTTAGGCTGATGTCAATATTCTTTTCACAGCTATTGCTGTAGGATAATTTCTTGTGGCTCTTTGCATCAAAAGAGGGTATCCAAAGCTGCATTTTGATGCTAGTGAGGCCTATTTTAAAAGCAACTTTTACATACTTAAGTTCCCATGTCCCCTCTTTCTGCCATTTTTTTTTCTGAGTTCCAGCCATGCCTTTGTGTATGTGTGGGTGTGTTCACTGGCAATGAGTTGCTTTACCTACAGTTGGATCAGAAATGAATCCTTGGGGGAGCAGAGCAGGAAAAGCAGCACAATAGGTTGATAAAAAGAACCCTGATAAGCAGTCAAATATCCCTTCCAGGTCAGTAATTGCAGAAAGCTGACCAGTCAGCTCTTATGTTGGGTGGAAAGCCAATTTAAAGAACTAAATGTCTGGTGGTTTACTTAGCTGCAGATTCCCAAGAGAAACACCCTTTGCTGCCAAGCCCTCTGGGTACCATACTGGGTACGTGGCGTCCATTTAGAAGAAACGCTTGTAAAGCTGGTAGGTTGTGTTGAACCATCCAAATCTGAAGTTTGGGCTGTCAGCAGAAAGAGGTGAACCGAGAACAACATTTCACTAAAAACTTTGTGCTGGCACACGAATGCCACAACTAGTTTGGAAAATGTTAGCCCTCTTTCATTTTAGGTGCTTCCTAACAGGCTTCCTTAGGTTGGATGGGGACATAGACCTTCTGACATCTCTTTGCCAGCTTTCCTAGACATCAGTACCATATTCCTCACTAGGAGGCAATCTCCCTTCAAGTCTTTCCTCAGCCTGGTGCTTACACTCCTAGCTTGCTGATCCGTGGCTGGGCAGGTGACAAGCTGCCACTGCGCATAGTGAAGAAAAATGCTACTTGCAGCAGAGCTGAACCACGTTCCTCTGTTTCAGTGTATCCTCGTCTCCCTCTCCTGTGACAGTCATTAGATCAGGAGCTATCAGGAGCAATCAGAGTCCAGCACAGTGTCACTCAGTGAGGACACTTGGGCTCTGCATCATATAAATGCTGAATCATAAAGACAAATAACAGTGGGATAGTCTCTGCGGTGAGATGTTTCCACCATGGATAGAGGTGCAGAATCCGTGCCTCCAATGACAGCAGTGTGGCTTGTTGCATACTAGGAGCCATCTAATTAGTTTAAGTTTTTCCAAACCAGTCTACAGGTCTGGAGACCCACTTGTAATGAGAAAAGCAATTTGCCTTTTGCTCCAAGATGATTCTTCCCATAAATGTGGCAAATGGGCTTTTTATCTTCAGGGGCAATAAGAGTAATTCTTCGTAGGGTTAAGAACCAGCTTTTAGCATTAAGCAATATTTGAAGTTTTGGGAGTCAGTGATAATGTTCAGCCTAGGAAGTACAGTGCATGGAACTAAAGGAATGGCACACAGTGTGTCTGGAGATGTTAAATTTCATTTATCTAAGACCTGAGTAATCTGAAACACTGACCTGAAGGGAGCAATTATCTTCCTTTATCTTTAAAGGTCAATTCCAAAATGTCCTCTGAATTCCTCTCAAAAGAGATTTTGGAATAAAATCTTAAATTATTTCAAGCATATGGACTTGACAGAATTTTGTAGTTGTAAAGTACATGTGCTAAGATGCACTTGAAAAGGCAGAGATTATTTACCCTTTGGCAGTGCCTATTCCTTAACAATAATAATAAAAAAGCCCTACTGCTGTTGTGTTGTCTTCCTGCAAAGAAAGTAGACAAAATCCTTGCTTACAAGAGAGGGGGTGGCCAAATGTGGCATTGTGAATTTGGGTAACTGCCTCTAAACAGAAAATTCTACTTGTAAGAGTTCACTTAAACAAGTTACTCATGCTGCCTATTCCCCACTGATGGGGTGCAGGAAAAGGTTTGAGTTCTCTGAAGAATGTTGAATCCTTCTGATAACACTTTTCTTTTCTTTGGGGGAGGGAAAAAAAAAGCTTTACATTGTGCTCCAGATGAGTTCATGTCTGCAGTGAGAATCTAAACCCACTGTTATTCCACACTGCAGAGTTGGATGGGGAGATCTATGGGATTTAGGATGTGGTACCACATGCCTTGAAAACCCAGGGATTTTTGCTGAATAACAAATTAAAGCACTGCTTCCAAAACTGTCCATCTCACTTGGTCCTTGATATATAGGCCAGAATTTCATAAGGCAGATCTGAAGTCTCTACGAAGTCTCTACACAGGTGTGCACACGCTGTGCTCATTTATGGACTGAGATTTATGCAGCTACTAACTAAAAAGCCTTTGTCAATGCTAATTGGATATTTCAACTAGTTTTGTGCAGGGAAAGACACATTTGGACTAAAACTGGATACCTCCTTCCATTCCCCACCCCTAAAGCAGAACTGGGTTTTTTGGTTTGGCTGTTGGTGTTTTGTTTTTTTCTGACAAAATCATTAGGGAACTTGTATTACTTAATTAGTACTTTCTGATCTCCCCCTCCAACTCCCCCTGCCCCTCTTTCTCTCAGGCTAATGGTACAATCTGGGAAAGCAAAAGTTAAGTAACATCCCCCTATCCCAAAGCACCATACTGAAGAAAAATACCGACAAGCCAACCCCTGACATAAAGCTTTATAATTCCAGTATGACACTTCTTGAAGCAATTTTGACCAGCTGATCTAATAGCTGATCTTTGGGAAGAGTGTTGCAATATTTTGTCTGCATATCTTAAGCCCTGCTATTATTGAAACAAGTTTAGCAAACCAATTGGTATCAGTTGTCAGAGTTGTTCCAGTCTTGCATCATTAAATTGGTCCTGGACGTTTGTCAGGTGAAAGAGTGTTTTTAAAGCTAATTTGAGTAGAGGTACAGCAACAGCAAGTATTTGCATGCTAAAAGGATTAGAGAAATTAAATACAACATGAGATCAGGGTTGGCTATTTGCCCTGAGGATTTTAAGTGGCTCTGCTGATTGAATGGTAGGGTCTGTAAGCTTTGAGTTGTTTTGCGCTGACATGATCTATAGTTTAAATGCTTGGGTAAGGAATTCAGGGAGCCATGAGCTGTGGAACTCTGCATATGGTAATGCTGTGAAACTAGATGTGAACGTGACCTGTGCTGTGCTTCGGTGGATAACACGCATTTAAAATAATGTATATCTTCATCCTATTTTGTATGCTTAAATAAACTTGACTTATATGGCAAGTTCCCAAACCCTTCAATTGTAAATAGTGACATAACTAATGTGTACCTGTGTGTGATCTGTGTTGTTACAGATAAATCAAAGGTTACACCAAAGAATTTTTCTGGTGTGCAGTTTTGAGACACATTAACTAGCCCTCATTTAGGAGGAAAACTGGCAGCAGCTGGAAATCTTACTGGCACCCAGATCCATGCCTTCTCTGGAAGACTTTATTATTCTGAACTTGTAACCTTGTAGAGAGGGATGGCTTGGATTTTCCTGTTTGACTGGATCGGAGGATTTCAAGGGAATCTGATCTATCTTGTAATGAATGATCTCTGCACTTGTTCAGCTTTTCCTAATTACAATTTATACAGGTTAAGACAATAATAGCTAAAGGAAAAGGCTCTGAAAAAAGCCACAGGTGAACAGATTTACTGACTCTCAAGTCAAACATTTATAAATGTTCAGGGTGGACATTTTGGTGTCAGTATCTGTGAGACTAGGATTTGCACTGACTACCACAGTAACTGGGCAGTGAACTGAGATTTAACCTGAATTTAACTCGCTGCTTTTACCTTTTCACTCTTTTTCCTTTCTTCTGTTTGCGACTCTTCTCTCCGTCCACAATCAGTTTGAGATTCGTCAGTTTCTGTTGCATCAATTCATCAACCTATCCAGACAAACACAGATGAATCTAAGTCTTCTGTTCTGCCACCACACTTCAGACAAATATTCAGCTAAACAAGCGTTAAAGCAAAGAACAGATACTAGGAACTCTGGAAGGAGGTAAGGTCTATGCCAGGGCCAGTTCTTACAGCTGCAGAGAAATATACACAGGTAATGCACATTATTAGTGTCCTCTTACTATTGTAAGCACACCTGCACTCTGATCTCTTCCTCCACTTCTTCTCGTTTCTCTGCTTTGATCAGCTCTGGGTCATGATCCTGGTGAAAATCCCATCCCTTCTCTCTATTCTGCCAAAAGACTGTTAACCAAAAGAAAGAAAAAGGGGAGAAGAAAAAGTTACAGAAGCCATTGGTTTCTCCAACTGCTTCTGGAGGCAAAAATAAGTAGTTGTAGGCAGCTTTTATTGAATTATTAGCTGTATGAAAGTAGCAGGCTCTAGGGACCCTTATCAAGTTCAGAGCCCTGTTGCATTAGGATCTGTAAATCTTAGGTTAACTTTTTTTCCCTGGACTGTAAATTGGTATCAGATTTCAGGAGGATAATGGGATATGGAGGCTGTCATTTTCTGATTGTAAAGTTGAATGCCTGGAGTGTTGTTCATCTTCAAGAGCAGGCAATACAGTATTGGATGAACCATATCACGCCTGATTTTTGGCATTCTTTTTCTCTCCATTTAATAGCACAGTGCTTTAATCTTTACCATGAAGAAGCCACCAAGATGGCTTCTGTCCTGAGAAGTTTACTTTCTATGTGTGTCTCTTGGCTGTCATAATGCAGGAATGGGGACTAAATGAAGGTGTTTAAACAAGCAAATTTCTTTTTCTCCTGCTCAGCTATCTAGTGCTAAGTTAAAGCTTTGCAAAGTTAGCTGTTGTAGTAATTCACATGAGGCTGAAATATGGGCCAAGAGCATTGGAACAGGCATAAAAGCCTGCATGGAGCACATGGAAATGGACGTGAGAGGGAACAGCAAGTCTGACATAGCAGTAACCTGCATCCGACCAACAAGCAACATATGGCCACCCAGAGTTTTAACTTTGGGGAGTTTTAAGCTTGGTGCAGTAATTGAGAGGCAGTTGAATTGTTTTCAAAAAGAAGGCAAAGCCCACCTGATACAGCATCTCTCTTTCTTGGTATTTTGCAGAGGAGAAGTAATAAGGAAACCTAACTTCAGGAACAAAGCAAGCTTGTGCAAACGGGTGATCAAAACACAAATTCCCTGTTTATGATAAAGTCATTAATCATCCTGAGGTGCAGGTCTTTATTTTTGTTGAGGCAAACTGCAATTTGCTCCTTTAGAAAGAAAAATAAATGGAATCTAGCAAGCTTGGTGTGTATCCAAGTTCTCAGCTACTAGCAAAAGGCATTTAATTTAATGGAAACACCTCTCTTCATTCTACATTTTTTGAGCTAATTTGAAGGAAGAGATTTCATATCTTGCATTTCCTTGCATTTCAAGCACTGATAATATCTTTATAAATGGCAGCTAATCTCCATCAGTATGTGTTAATCCCATTTCCAGATGACTTCAAATGGCAGCTTTCAACTTTAAGACATAGGCTTCTTTATGAATCTGTTTTCTACGAGTGCTCCTGTACTGGCACTATAAATTGTGAAAGGTTTTCACAGTACCCAGAGGAGATAATTTCAAGTTTTAGTCCAGTTAATATACTACTGGCTTCTGTTTCCATCCCCTATGAATTTTCAGAGTCCAATTGCATGCAGAATATTTGTGGCTTTACATACAGGAAGTAGCTTTTGCAGGTAAGTAGTTTTAATTCCCTAACTGAAAATGGTAGAGACGGAGGACAGTGGATTTGTGGTAATGAGCAAGAACTCAGAGGTATAGACACCAATTTCTTTAAATCACTTGTGGATCATTAGATGACATGACAGATGTCATGTAATATATCAAGAAGAAAAGCTGATTTGTCTTAGTTAAAAGGTACCTCCTCCACAGTCACCAGCCTGGAATTTCAGCCTTGGGAAAAGGGAATGTTATATGGGAGTTATGTGAATTTTTAAACGGTTCCTGACTGGGTCAACAGGTTGCAAGTGCTATGTTTTCACAGGAGTACTAGATTTAGATATTTATTATTCATAGAGGGATCCATAGATTTTTATTCTCTATTTTTCATAATTGTTTGTTGTCATTTTGTGAACTGATTAGTGGTTAATATCCACCGCAGGCAATTCAGTGACGGTCCCCACAGATTAGGCAGCTGCCTCTGATATTACCTACCTGGCAACGAGGTTTTTTGAGTGCTCTATTAGCCACTGGGTTAGGGGTCTTTAATTTTAGAAAAGAGATTAATAACTCATAGGTGTTAGATGCTATGTTGTTCTTTTACAGATCAACAAAATGTTTCAAAGTTATTTTTAAAGTAAGGTCAGGAGGCTAAGGATGTTATGTTTTCTCTGGCTGGTCAAAAGGGTTTGGTGTTTTGTTACAGACAGGGTCACCCAGCTACAGGGGCTATTTTTGTGCGTGTGTGTGTGTGTATGCAGAGCAATTTTTATCACCTCTTTTAAAATAGTGTATGCTTATCTTTGGATTACTTTATATGCATACCCCTCCAGCTTGGATCTCAAAAGAGAGCCCAGTCTGCTAATATGACTGCTAGCTTTTACCATCTTGGCAGCATTAGCTCTCACTCAGCAGGCAAGTAGGTAATACCAATATCCCTGAATTCCAGAGAATAGCTTGTGACTAATAATTGACATACATTTACCTAGAGCCATCAAGCTTCTCTTAAAATGACTACTTTCAACCTTTTTGGCAAAAGGATTTGAGTCTTTTGATGGCTAGTTAAAAATCCATAACATCACCATGCATTATGGTATGGATCATAGCATATTTGAGTTGAACTCAAATATCTTCTGCAACACTAAGTCATAAATATCAACTGACCAACTGTATAATGGGAGAAAAATGCAAGTGCTGCCTCACAACATAGGGTACTACACATATAAACCCTAGGAAGACAGAGGTAATTACTCAGACTGCTTAATTTGCTCCACACAAACTCTTATGATCTGATCTAGTGTGGGGTGTCCCTGCCCATGGCAGGGGGTTGGAACTAGATGATCCTTGTCGTCCCTTCCAACCCTGACTGATTCTATGATTCTTGCTATGCCAGTGTAAAAGTAGACATCACACAGAAACTGGGTGTTTCAAACAATAGTACATAAAATAGGTGTTTTAGAGCTTAGTAAATGCAGTTAAAAAACTAGCAAAACTGTCAAGCAGTCCTAGAATAATAAACTCTTCATGAATTCTAATGTAGTTTAAGTAGCAGCTCCAGCTTGGTAGAGGAGAGGAAAAAATATAGAGTGGAAAAGTTTGTAAGTGATATACTTAGGTTACTTAAATGTGCAAGATGATGTAGATCAGTTAGCACAAATATCTATGAACAAAGCAACCAGTTTCAGGAGATGGGAAGACTTAATTGTACATCTTGGAGTTGGTTGTGCACGGCCAAACCAAACCTGTTTGGTCAGCTATCAATTTGGTAAATTTCAGACACACTCAGAAGCATCTCTAGATGATTCCATTGTAGGCTTCTGACATAAACCTTTCTTAACCAAGCTCCCTTACTTCGGTTTTGTTTTCCAGACTTATTAATTTCTGTGGAAATTGTGATAGCAACTGAGGTACTTCTAGGTAAGAACAGGAAAAAGTTGCTGGTATAGAAGGATCAAACTGAAACTTCTTCCCCCTCCTCAGCCCCCCTGCCCTCCCCCCCCCACACTACTGAAATGGAATTATTCAAAAACTAAAAATGTAAGAAACTACTTACATTGTTCTGCTCAGAAAATTCTAGATTTGATTCTGGAGGTCTTGGGGAAAAAAAAATATCAATCTTCTCTATGGCCAGATTAAAAGTAAAAGTATTCTGAACAACCACCAGGTAATATTGTGTTAAAGAGCATCCTGAAGTGAAAAGCACTAGGTGCTTTTGAATGAGGCAGGGGATCGAGCTGCATGAAGAAGTTAACAGCTATTTACTCAAAATTCATGTGTTGCCAAATAGACTTGGTTCACCAGGAGGAAAAAAAAACCCACTCCTCGAAGTTTAACTGAACAGCTATAGACTCTTACTCTGCCTAAGGCAGAACTGCAGCTGTTCTTTGAAGCTTGCAAGAGAGCTCTTTCCACTCTGAGGATTTCTGGTTGTGCTCTGTACAGAAAATGGTTCCTTCTTATGTGCTTTCAGAGTTAAAGAGTCAGCTCTGGCAGGATGGGCTGGAGATGAGCATCAGTGTTTAACTCTGCCAGGCTGGAGTCTTTATCTACCACAAAAGAATGATGCCTGCTCCTGACCTACCTGAGCATATTATTGCAGGGCACCTGCAAGTGCTGTAAGTACATAATGGGGAGATGGAGGTACTCACACTGACTGGCTTTAGGCAGGTGCCTAAATAGGAACATAAGCTCCAGAGACAGGTAATAGACTGCCGAGTTGCACTTGGGAGGTCTTGTAAGATAGAGAGGAATGCAACACCCCCAACTCTGCATGCATCTTTGTGTAAAAAGTTAGTATGAGTAACCCCCAAATATTCTATACTTGGAGAAATCAAAGCATTGCCTTATTAGGAAAGGCAATACTGGTGATTAGACACATTTTGGGTGCTAAATGTGTCCCCCCATCTTCTCATAACCTGACTTGTTAGCATGTGAATGTGGAATTCGAGAGTCCTATTACATGAACTTATTGACCTCTGCAGTGTCTTTATACCTAAGACTGGCATCCACTGCCAAATTGTGAGGCACTGTTTTATGCCTCTATGTAAGGTTACAGCCAAACGTGTGTTCTACAACCTGGAGGAGGTATTTGCACAAATACAAGGAGTCTGTGAATTCACAGTTTGGTGTTGTATTGAAGACTGTTAAGGCTTCAGCAGCACTGTGGGTGCACTGGAAAGCACATCTACTGCATCATTTGCTCATTAGCAAAGTGCTGGATGAGCATATTGCCAAGCCTCCTGCCCTCTTGCTGGTACTTCACAACAGGTAGGGCCTCTACACTGCTCCTTTACTGCTCGTGGGGCTTGCTGGGAAGGAAACACTGGTCTAGCTGTTGCTGGTCTCCAGTTGCAAGATGCTATTTTGTCATGAATGTATAGAAAAGCACAACTAATGCTCTTGGCCAGTTCATGGAAGAAGCACAGATGAACTTGATTTTTTTACCTAAAATTCCTGCAGACTTCAAGAGTAGAGTCTGCGATGAAGAAATACCTTTCAACCATAAAACTACTTTATGATTTATAACATGTAAGAAAATCCTAATTGTTAGATGTCAGAGGTCAGGTAAAACTGTGTTGGTGTATATTTAGGAAGTAAGTTGTAGACTCCTTTATCTGCAGCCAGCCCAAATCTGGTAGAAAACTTGTTGCCAATAATTTGTCAGCAGGAGGGAATAATGGAGACTTTTCACATAAGTTGAAAACCATTTTTTCAATTTGAAACCCCTTACTACTGGATGCTTTCTCTAAGTGAAATAAACAACCAGTCTCCTAGCCAAAAGTTTGAGTTCTGTTCGTTAAGTTGCACATGCTTTGAATTAAGCAAGTATGTTCATAGTTCAGCAGCATTTTTGTGCCTTTGCTTGATGACCCTCCTATTGAAACACCTAATCAAAAATATTAGCAGTAGCTGGTGTAGGTGGATGAATTCATGGACACTTGCTGTGAATGAGGGAAGCCTGATCTACAGAATAGTGTTTCTGGAATACCTGCTATTTAGTTAGATTTTTCCAAGGGCAACAAAATTAGAAGAAAGCCTCTGCCTGAACTTCGGTTGTAGCTTGGCCACTTGCACTCACAGAATTGTGTTCTCCTGTATCATTTGCTTGACGATTTTGAAAGACTCCTAGGAAGGCTTGAGCTACTGAGAGATTCCCTTCCTAAATACCACTTTTTTTTTTTTTTTTTTTCTTGTCTAATGTCCTCATTTCTATACTGTTTCATACTTTGGAAAGCTGCACTGTTTGACCTTCTAGAAATGACATTCAGATTAAGCTGTATTAGAAGAACATTCCAGCTGTAATTGTTATCTTTTTCTACTGACCTTTGTATTGACGGTTTCCTTCCTCCATTATCGAAAGGAAATTACTGGGAGCCATTTTCCAGCCTTCCTCCTCAACTGGAGGCTGGGGTGAAAAGAAAAATCAAAATATTAAGATTTAGGGACTTTGCAAGTATGACAAAATGTCACAATTTTAATTGAATTTTTAATGATTTGTTTTAATTTGAGGAATAAAAGGATTTTATCTCATCCACCAAAAAACCCCACCCAAACAAACAAAAAAAACCCCAAATCTTCCTATCGGACTATAAATCAGTTTTAACCCTCTGAGAGAAAAGAGGTGTCTGCTCATCAGCTGACCAACTGATGTCACAAGAATTAAATTTAGGCTTAAAATCATAGAATTGTCAGGGTTGGAAGGGATGTCAAGGATCATCTAGTTCCAACCCCCCTGCCATGGGCAGGGACACCTAACACTACATCAGGTTGCTCAGAGTTTCATCCAGCCTGGCCTTAAAAACTTCCAGGGATGGGGCTTCCACCACCTCTCTGGGCAACCTATTCCAGTGTCTCACCACCCTCATGGTGAAGAACTTCTTCCTAACATCCAATCTGAATCTACCCACTTCTGGTTTTGCTCCATTCCCCCTAGCCCTATCACTACCTGACACCCTAAAAAGTCCCTCCCCAGCTTTCTTATAGGCCCCTTTCAGATACTGGAAGGCCATAATTAGGTCTCCTTGGAGCCGCCTTCTCTCCAGACTGAATAGCCCCAGCTCTCAGTCTGTCTCCATAGGAGAGGTGCTCCAGCTTGTTTGACCCTGTAATGTAAGTGGGAGACTTGCAACATGTAAACAAAATTACTATCTTGGTTTTATTCAGTTACTCTTATTGCAGGCTTTCTCCCTCCTCTCACCCCCCACAAGGAATTCCCAACTTGTGGGTAACTCAAAACTGTTGAAATCTCATTTTAATCAGAAAGCAAAATAGCGATCTAGGTGTATCTTGCAAAACAAAATATTTTGTTTCAACGTTATCAAAACGTTTTGATATTTTTCCTCTCTGAAATAAACGACATTGACATGCTCCTGGAATAGTTAAATTTCACTGAACCAGTATTTCCAATGGAAAACCTTGTCAGAAAACTATGACAGTTTCTCCATCTTGCATCAGCCAGAAATCCTCAGAACGGTCTGAGGTAATAGTTACCAGTGGGAAATAAGATCCCTGTTTGGGGAGGAGGTGAGTATGGATTCATGTAAGGCAACACGAGCTGCATCAGGCTTTGCTAAACAGTGTGTAGTCTGTAACCCACTGGTTATCAGTCAGCTATGAAGTGTAGTTCTTAGAACAAGTAAAATGAAACCAAATCCCCTAAATATGCCTCTGTAATTAGGTGCCATTGCATGCCTGCTATTGGCAGATGCAGTTGCAGCCAGGTCACGTGGTTTATTAACTATCTGCTTTTAATTAAAATGTTATTGCAGTAATTAAAGTTTGGGTCCAGAAGGACATGCGAAATCTAAATACATTTATCATGTCTACCCTGTGCTCTGGAGATGTATTTGCAAGAAATTCAGCAGTTTCATGACTAAACATCAAGACCATTTGGGAAAAACGTAAGCAAGTGTTTGAGGTTTGACACCCAGAGCTCAAATTCCAAATTATGCTAATGTATTCTCAATTTTTACAGGGTGTGGCACATTGAGCTTCATTCTTCCATCTTTTGCAGTAGTCAGAATTAATTCTTTTAGCATTTTTCTGTGATGTTTTATAGAATATAATTACAGCATGATGTTTTAAAAGGAAATACTGGTAATTGCCAACCTTCAAAACAAACAAACACACAAAACACCAAGCCATAAATTCACCCCTCCCAAAACAGCCTAAAAATGAGTTATTCATTTTTAGCCTCTTAGTAGCATAGGACACATTAATATTTCTTTTATTGTTACAAACAAGCCAATAAATCATTTTAATTACCAGCTTCAATGATTTTATACACTGATGCAAACAATTTTATTGTGTCAGTTTCATTGATTTTAATCAAAACCTCTCTGTGCCTACAAGACAGTTGCAGAATGTTCTGTATTTCTTCTTGCATCTACAGATAGCATAGGAGTCAACACAATATGAAGAAATTCTTTCCCTTTGAAGTCAGCTGGTGTATTTTTCTGTCTTTGGTTGATTGATTTCATGCTCATTCTGTGTTAATGGTGCTAAGGCACCTTGAACCAACAATGTACATTTCAATCTAAGCAGAAAGATGGAGATGATAATTGGAATACATTTCTGAAGCTCTCCAAAGCCCAGCCCATGCTAGGTGATTCTCATTCAAGAGCAGACAAGATTTTGAATTGACTCTGTTGTGCCCTTCTGCTATGGAGATTTTGCTGATGGGTTTTGGTAAGGACAAAATGCTGAACATTTCTGGATGGAGGCTAGGGACGCACAGCCTTGCTCCTGTTCAGTGAGACAGGCTGCAGCACATTAGTGGGCAAAGCAGTCCAGACTGGTCTAATGTGTTTTGCTATTGAAAAAAAGGATCATATGGTGCTGAGGTTGGCTTATTTGTTTTGTGTTTGGTTTGGTTTGTTGTTTTTTCTTCTTAGGTGCCCAATGGGAAATCAAATCAGCACCTTACAGAGAAAAGAAAATGAAGTTACTTTGATCTCAAATATGTCTTTTAAAAGATTGCTATCAGGCTTTTTGGAAAAATTTAAATTTCCTTCTGGGATCAAACTGTTGTTTTTTTTTAGGAACTGAAGGCAGCTTTTTTCTGCCCGCATCACTATGACTTATAGCCTACACCGACTTTAATAAGAGTCGTGCTGTTAGAACTTTCCAAATACTTCTCAACCAGTCTTAGATACTTTTCCCCCCCCTGTCAGTATTATAACCTTGGAGAGAATGTTCCCTTTGTTCTTTCTCAATGAACCATAGAGAACCTGATATAATGGCTCAGAATTTTACTTGACAGGACTTGTGATGTCTGAAGAGATGAGAACAACATGAAGTTATAAAGCTTCAGAGATCTATATTGTTATTTTACCCCATTTCAAAACAATCTTGTGGAGGCTGTAACAGGATTGGGTTTTAGTATTGTTGTTTCTTGTCTAGTGAAATGTGTAAAACCAACAAGGAATCAAATTTATCCTGCAAAAAATCAGGTTTTTAAGCAGATGAGTTGTCATGCCGTCTAAGAAGCTCTGGATGGGTTTGGCATTTTTAGTGTTCCTGAACATTAACATCTCACTGATTTAGACTGAAGGATTTGGAACAGACTTTGTCATTGCTTGTGTGAGACCAGAGGCATCACAGGACTTTGTTCTGGGCCACCTGATTTGGGAAGGAGTAAGGACAAGGGCAAAGCCATTAGAGGACACCCTTGTGAATCCTCCCAAAAGGAACTGGGCTTTCTGAGATGCTACAGGGTTCTGTAGCTGTGAATGACAATGGTCTTTAAAGACTCTAATTTCAAAAGCTTTTCCAAGCAATTGCTTTTGTACATGTACTTTTATCTGATCTTTCCCACAGAGTTCCTCAGTCCATGTGCTGATTTAAGGGGTCACAGCATGCAGTGATCCCACAGAGCTGAACTCAACACTAATATAAGTCACAAGAAATCTTATGGACAACAAACAACTTGATATCAGTGTTATTTGGCTTAGACCTGCAGGCATTACACTCTTCTTTCTCCTCTGCTCCTTCAGGCTGGGTCTGCTCTGCCATTAAGATACAATGAAGTAGTACCAGTTATCACCTCCAATGCTTTTGGTATGTTGCCTTCACTAATGCTGTGATAATGTACTCTGTGATACTGTCACCCTGATGGCAAACAATTGTCTGAAGATGTGTGACCAGAACTTAAAACTCCCCTCGCACAGGAGCAGGCAGTACCATTCTTAATTCACAATACAAGAACAGGCTTAAAGAGCTTGGAAAACACGCTTATGTACACTGTTCCTTCAGCCTGCTGTGCATCTTCACTTACAAAGGGGAAAAAAAACACCCAGCCTTGAAACCTTGAACATTGTTTCATATGACCCAAATAGTGTTTTAACTAGCAAAGATGCTATCCAAGTTAACACTTAGATATCTGCCTCCCAACCCAGATAGACTGCTGCTTTCTAAGCTGATGCAGTTTACGTTCCTGGCTAGCTGTTATAAGATTTTTGGCCAGATGAATGGATGGTGTCCAAGAAAAGCATCTCTTTTTGTTATATGGTTGTTCTAGGGTTAGGACTTTAAATTAAATTGTGTAAAACTTGCAGTGAAGAGTAAGCTTTGCCCCAGAAAACTCACCCTTCTCCTCCACATACTTGGTGAGAGATTAATGAACCTTATTAAAAAAAAATATTGTTTCAACTTTGTTTATATGGTAAATGAGAAACAAAAGGTGCTGCTTCAGCAAAAGCCTACAGTTTTTTGTTGTATGCCCTTTGGTTGGTTTCACAGGTGTCTTCCTCAGTGAAGCTGTTCCTGAAGCAATTTGAAAGCATACCTTCAGCAAAACCAGCCCATCAAACAGTTCAGGGAGTGTATCACATGTTAAGTGGTGTCTACTGTGACCTGAAGTGAAAAGGAGTTCATACCCAAAGAATGTAGACTGAAAATGCATGACTGCTGTTTATAGGTTTGCAGTGCAAAAGACACAACTGGCCAATACAGAGCTGCACTTACAAATTGAAATCCACAGAAACTGAGGTGAGTATCTGAGTGAGACTCAAACTCTTGTTTCCTAGTTCTCGTATGAAGGGGTGGCAGTAACTAACTTCTCTGTACACCACGTAAAAAGTGAAAATGATTGCTTAGATAGTTGGGCACCATTTTGTGATCTACAGAAAAACAGAGTAGCAGTGCGTTGAGAAATACATGCACAGTCTTGGCAAGAATTTTCTCTGTTACCTGTCTCTGGCAGCCTGTACCTACGTCAGCTCTCTCACAGAGCTGTGTCATGGCCATGTAAAATGGTTATTTATAAAATGAGAGGTAAAAATTCAGTTCCCCAGAACCAGAAAGGTGGTTAAAAGGCTGAGAGGTGCTGGCCTCCATCACTTCCTGTGTCTTCGGAACCCAAGACCAAAGCCTTGGTGACCAGTTTAATGTGAACTAATAGCCTCTGCCTACACATGGCTGAATAGGCTGGACTTTGGCTATGTTTTCACTAGCTGCTCAATACTTTTACCCCAGGAAGCCTTACTTTACTTCCAGTTTTCTGCAAAGGTTTTTCTTTTGGTTTTTCCTTTCTTGCTTCATTTTTCCCCTTTTGAGCTTTTTTCTGCAATTCCATCATCTTTTTCTCAGCCAGTTCTGTGAGGATCTGAAAGAGACAGAAAGGAATGTGAAGAGCTGGACAAATAGTTTCATGTACAAGGTGTGTAAGACATCTGCTGTAAGAGTTACGACCTAGCATGTATTTTTGCTCTCTCACATTCAGCTTTCCAATATTGGGGAAACATCCATTACAATGCTTGGTAGCCCTCTGTGAACTCCAGAGTGGCTGACCGTTACAGATAAGTCCTTTTAATTTATGCTGAGGGCACGTTCACCTGCAAACTTCAGCATAGGTGCTGACTGTCCCAATATATCACTTGAAAAGAGGTGATTTCTGTCCCAAAACACAAGGGCTTTTATGGACCAAGACCAATTTCTGAAACCACACAGAAGCACAATATTCTAATGACACAGAACTTTAAGTTCCCTCTGGACTTGGACTCAGATTATGAATTTGCCCTAGTGTTTCTAATGCAGATTGACTTTATAGAGATGGATTTTGAGAGATCGCCCCGAGGCATGTCTAATTTCAATATGTGGCTAAAACCTGAAATAGTTCTAGTGGGTGAGAGAGATTCAATAGAGATATTGTGACAAACTCTGACATATATATATGAATAACCCAGAGTCTTTATCCCTGCAAGCTGATAAGTGGCTACAGCTACATCAATTTCCATAACTTCAGTTCCTGGCCATTTATGCTTTATTATCTGAAAAAGGCAGAGGGTGAAATTTGCTTTTTCCTCCCATTCTCTTGTCATTGTGTTCTCTTGTCCCTGAGAGGAATTCTAAGATCGTGTAGTGATGAGCGTAAATCAGAGAATCTGTGGCTGTTGAAGTTTATTAATGGACCATCAATATTGGCACTACTATGAAAAAAGCACCATGCCAGTTGTAAGGCATATTTCCTGTAACAGTAAAACTATTTGTTTGCTGAAGAATGCTTTTTAGTGCACTGAAGGATTGGTCAGTGGAAAGAGACAATGACAAGGGCTACGCTTTGCAGCCAGTGAAATTCCATTAGTGGATTTCCCCAAGCATTTCAGTATCTTACATTTAATTAAATATGGTAATTTAAACCCCAAGCACCATTCAGTCATATCTTGCGGTGATAAGCAGTGAAACATTTCATTCCTTGGGATAGATTAACAGATTGACTAGAGTTCAAAATAGGTTTTTAGTGTCCCAGCAGGCCTGTTGTATCCAAAACCAACAGAGCTACTCGAAGTGTATACTTTAGTGTAGCGCTAGTGCCCAGCCCAAAATCCAGCCTTGTCACCTCCACCATCACCCTCTGCTCTGCCTGGCTGTCAAAGGCTAATCATAACCATTTCCAGCATCTCAGGGGTGGGTTTATCCAGCAGGATACCTGTAAGCACACATGCAATAAACAACAGGCTTTAATTTAAAGCAGTGTTTTTGAGTTCTACTGGTGATATTTAAGTATATCCAGGCTCTGAATGGAATTATTTACTTTCATGTTTTTATCTAGATGAAAGATACCGAAAGGGGTTATACAGAGTTTCTGTTCTCATGAACCCACTATAATGGGACTGAATTGTTGAACTGTCCTTATCTTTGTCTTGCTTTCATCTCTTTTGTAAAGTGGCAAGAAAAAATGTTTTACTATTTTCAGAATTGCAGTATGAGCAATGGTGCTAAACCTTGAACTATCCACTCACATAGGGAACAGAAAAGTGGTGCCTGCAGTTAGCATGGAGATGTACAGCAACACAAGAAGACACATCTAGAAATATACACAGTGACTGCAGGCAGAAGTACAGTCTCTCTCTCGGATGCTTTGGCAACACTGATGAGGTCTGACATGCCAAGAAGTTTTGGTGAAATGTTCCAAAGCCCTGCAACTGGCAGTACTGTCACCATGTGCGAGCTTGACTTCTCTGAAGTGGCTCTCTGCTTCCCAAAAGAGAATGACAGAATATAAATCTTCATTCTCCATGTCAGTTACACCTTCTCCTCCTATGTTATTTTGGTGCAGCTTTTCCAGCTCTGTTTTCACCTCAGCACTAAGCAGCTCAGTGATTGCAGAGGACTGGGAGCTGGGGTGAGACTGGCTGTATATCTAACCTTGAATCGCTACAAGAAAATGCCTGAAGAATCTGACAAAAGAGGAGTAAGGAAAGGGAAGGGCAAGCAAAGGTTAGTTTGAGATACTAAGCAATTTACCCACATTGTAACACAGTTGTTTTTTTTTTTTTTTAACCCTGGAGAATATTTCATGGTGGAAATAAAAGCAGATGTCTTTCTAAATTATTTTAGACTGCCCTTTTCTTTGCTAGGTTGCCTTCTTTTGAAATAATTCTGAAAGTACTTGGAAAACTCTTAATATCGAGGAAGAGAATGTGCTTTACTTAAGAGTAGATTAATTTTAGATTCTTGGATTTTTCTAGCCTTGATGTAGGACTCTTGTTGTGCTGGTCATGACTCTTCTCCAACAACACTTTCTTTTGAGGTTGAAAGGACACTTTCCTCTAAACTGATATCCCACAGAAGTCAATTTGACTTCTCTAGTCATGCATCAGTCCAAGTGTGTTTCCAAATCCTTGCAGTGTAAATCCCCTCTTTTGGGAAAGAGAGGTGCACTAAACCAGAATGCAGTTCATGAATGGAAGTGCCTGATGTTGGTTTATATGAGCCAAGAATATGGAGAACCTCCAGCTGCCAGCAGGACTTGATTATGTTCTCGGTGTCTTCAGCCATAGAAAGTTTGGTGTTAGCTCACAGAAGCCGATGCTTGAGGTAAATGTTTTTACTCATGTGAATAAGCTCTTCACTCATCCCTTTAAAAGATGACCTTACTTGAACTTGTTGCCTTTTAGTCTTGGGAGTATAAATGAAAAGTGGGAATGTGTTTCAGCAGGCCTGTTGTATCCAAACCCAACATTTGCTACTCAAAGTGCATCCTTTACTGCAATGCTTGTACCTGGCCAGAACTGAGCTCGGGAATTCTGCATCTTCAGCTGTGGCAGGTGAGAACCAGCCTCAGAGCCTGGCTTAAACACCATTTTGAACAGAAACATTTCATGTGCACGTAGCCTAGTATTCCTGGAGAGAAAGTGTGCTCTCTTCTCTACACGAGAAGCTATTTTGAAATCAAAGACAAACCCCAAAGGTTTCTTCAAGAAAACAAGACTAGAAGCCTACCTGCTGAATTGATATCTGGAGGTGAATACATCTGCCTGATGTGTAGCTTAATAGACTGAGTACCACTTGCATCCTCCTGCATTGTTAATGTGAAATAATTGGTATTTTAAGGCTTTAAGGTGCCAGTTCCAGCTGATGGTACATGTGAAAATCCAGCCTGACAGCTTTTAAAAGGAACATCTGGAATAGTGTGGTATAGAGGCAATAACAGTGAACATAACTGTAGACATCTACTTCTGTTACTGAAAATTATGCTTGGTATATTTGCTGTCAGGATAAAAGCATATTTGTACAATAATGGGTACAAAAAAGCACAATAGAGCCTCTTGAGTACTTCTCTGACACTTTAAAGATGCTTGTGATATACTCATTTGGTAAAAGTCAGATAATATATTTGGGTGTGTTTGTGAATATTGCAGTATTTGATTGCATAATATTATTTTTCTGTCCTTACCTGGGAAATAGGGATATTAATTAAAGGCTAACTGTAACTACTGGGGATTTCTTACACTGCCATTCACAATGAAACTGATTATTGGGATTCATGGGGTTCTTTAGCTGTTGGTAATAATGAATAGTAATTAGCAGCATAGTATTGCACAGAGTGTCAAGCGAGGATCAGGAGCATATGTTTGCACAGCAGCTAACACATACATTTCTCACCCCTTTTCTAGAGGCTGCTGGATCTGATACTGCAATTACAGCAATATGGAAATGACTTTCTTCTCCATGCAGCAAATGAATGTGCAACTAAAATCTTGATAAGTAAGCAGCTTTTGTTTTTCTTTTTTCTTTTCTGTTATTTAATATTGGAAATGAGGGGGGACTGTGCCTGCTAAATGGCAACTCTCTTGGCTTGTTTTCAGAGTGATGAGACTTAATGAACTACAGGAAGAGATCATAATTTTGTTGGCAGCAGTATGAGGGCAAAGCTAAAAATCATCACATCAGATGAATATCTTTGGAGCAAAACATAAAAACCCATTAGGGATAGACATCTGGAACAGATGCAAGGAGATTACACTGACGTATCAGAATCTGAAATTTCTCTCAGAGGCATGCAAAGAAGAGAGAAGCTTTGCTTTTTGGTTAAGAGAGAGTACACATTTTTCTGACAGAACTACCAAGTATTTTGCACCCGCATCTCTTTGGCATATCTTTTTGAAAGGTATTTGTAAAATGACATGGAAGCAGTTTGTGCAGAAGGCCAGCTACATTACAAAGTCAAGTAAGGTCAGAGTTGTCAAAGGATAAAGAAATATAGATTGTATAATAATGCAGCAATGGTTCGTGAAGTGATTAATTTGTATTTTATTTTCCCCAAAGTGTCTTTACCTAAGTCTTATAAAATGCTCACTTTTTAAATACAGTTCAGTCTTGATTTTTCATGGAGTTTAACTTGGGAGTAACCAACCCATTCACAGAAGCTAATACATACAAGAGGTGAAATCTTGTCTCCCCTGAAGTCAAGGACAAAACTCCCATTAACTTCAATGGGGCCAGGATTTCATTTGCTATGTTGCCCAGTAGACCAGTGTGGAACAAAACCACTTGCCTGAGGGATTTCTAATATGTAGCTGACTCAGTTGAACAAAAAAATGTTTTACTTGTCTGACATTCAGGTAAAATCATGATAGTACTGAACTTTCCTCTGCCAACTGCATTCTATTAAGGTTCTGAGTTAAGGATCTTCTGTTCAGTGTATCTGTTAAGGTTATGTGGCATACGTTCTGCTCTCAGTTGTGCTGGCTAAAAAGGGAGGAAAAAAACGCCCCTGAAAATCAGATCATTGTAGCAAAAATTGGTTGGGAAAAGAGAAGAAATTGTTTTCCCTGCATAAAAGAAAAATACCTGGAAGAGGGAAAAGACACTAAAACAATCTCTTTAGGCTTAACTTTTTTTCTTTTATTTTTTTTTCTCTTTTATGTAAGTTGAAATCCGAGGACCAGAGAAGACAGCAAAACAGCTGAAGGTGGGAATTCAAAGCTGGGAGTGGGACAGGAAAAATATATTTTTCCGGAATCTACTTCCCTATCCAGTTTTGCTCAGCATCATTTCTTGTCTAATTTTCTTTTTGGGCTGTATTTATCCTTGTCAGTAGCAGGTCTAATTAGCATTGTGTTCCCTAAAAACTTCTCCAGCAACAAGCCATACTTGCTGGGTGGTTTCCATGCTGCTCAGAGCAGCCAACAAAGCCTTCTTGACTGTGGCATGTGTTTCTACTTTAGAAGCTGAAAACTTAACTGATGGGTTTCCTTCACTCTGAAGGGACTGAACAACAGAGTGGTTTAGATACAGAGACCAGTGGGGTTAACCTTGGCATATTCTGAACTAAAACCAGGAGCATGACCTGAGCCAACAGAAAACTGCTTGTAGCAGTTTTACTGCAGTTTTTTGGAAGCAGAGTAACTAATGGTTAGAGCACTGTGCTTTGTGCTGAGCTAGTCTGTATTTACATCCCCTCAAAACACTCAGAGGCTGCTAGTATGCCCCAGGCTTTTCCCTATGATTCCAGGAAGGACTGAAGCCAAAATACTGGCTTACCATACCTGTGTTAGATCATCAAATGTAGGTAGTGGATGAATGGAACAGTCTGTCTCAAGACAGGAGCTTTAAGGTCAAGGGAGGTCAGGTTTTGGCTGTACAGTTCTCCTAGACCACTAGCAGCCGCCATGCCTCGTTCACTCAGGGGCCAAATCCTGTTCCTGTGTGCAGAACTTCCTTTTCATAATTTCCCTTCGCAGACTCATCATCCTGCTAAGATCATTGTGGTGGGTAGAAATGGCTCTCTGTGTTGACCAGTGCCTTCACTGTCTCAACTAGTCTCAATTCCCATCTTTGTGAGACACCCAGATGATCAAAGGAACCGATTATCAGCCACTTCTATTAGCTGGAGCAGTCAGAAGAGGGATTTTACCAGGAAAAACAATTAATTCTGATACAAGAATAGAGAAGATAAACTAAAATGACTCCTTTGCTTGAATGCTCAAGCTTGTTTAATGATTGTTTGCAGTAAATCAAGCCTTAGGTCTGCCTGCATAAGAAATTCTTCTCTCCTTAAACTAATGATTGTTAGATTGTGCTGATACTGAATGAAAACTCACTGGAATGGGTTTCATAGAATGGCAAAATGTTTTGGGTTGCAAGGGATCTTAAAGATCCCTGTTTGGGCAGGGACATCTCCCACTAGAGAGGGTTGCTGAATGCCCCATCCAACCTGGCCATGAACACTTCCATGGACTGGGCATATGCAACTTCTCTGGGAAACTTTTTTGCAATGTCTCACCACCTTCTCAGTGAAGATCTCTCCTTACATCTAATCTAAATCTACTGTCTTTCATTTTCAGTCTCTAGGGTAGCTTTGGAGGCCTATTTTACAAACCAAGGCTCTTTATACTGTTTAATATATATTTCTACTACTAGCTAGTACTGGTCTAACTACATTGATCCTACAATGGGACTGCAACTCTCTGTAACTGAGACATTTCTTTCAGCTCCCTCAAACATTTATCTGTCAGTAACTTGCATGCCTGAGCACCTTCTGCCAAGACTAAGTGGCTGCACATCTGGAAGGGAACAAATTTTGGTACTTGACTTTTGTGATTTACCCTGGAAGAAAACAATCCATTCATCTGCAGCTAAAAGCTTGTTAACTATAAAATTCCTGGGCAACTAGAGGCTGTTGCTTAAAATAAAAAAAAATAAAAAAAATTGCTACTCAGATACAATCATAGAATGGTTTGGATTGGAAGGGACCTTAAAGATCGCTTAGTTTCAACTTCCCTGCCATGGGGAGGGACACCTTTCACTAGACCAGGTTGTTCAAGGCACCATCCACCTGGTTTTGGATGATTCCAGGGTTGGAGCCTCCACAGCTTTTCTGAGCAACCCTTTCCAGTGCCTCTCCATCCCCACAGTGAAAATTTTCCTCCTAATGTCTAGTCTAAAATCAGCTCCTTTGAGTTTGAAGCCAATCCTCATCCTGTCACTATGTGCCTTTGTAAAAATTCCCTCTCCACTTATCCTGTAAGCCCTTTTAGAATACTGGAAAGCTGTTCCAGGGTCTCCCTGGAGCCTTCTCTTCTCCAGGCTCTCCCAGCCTGTCCTTCATAGGTGAGTTGTTGCAGCACTCATAATCTTTATGGCCCTCTGGACCCACTCTAACAGTTCCATGTCCTTGTGTTGGGGCTTCAGAGCTGGCCACAGTACTGGAGTTGAGAATTTGAGAGTAGAGCAGAGGGGAAGAATCATCTGTAAGAATTGCCTTCCTTGACTTGCTGGTGATGCTTCTTTTGATGCAGCCCAGGATTTGGTTGGCTTTCTGGGCTGCAAGTACACATTGTTGACTCATATTGACCTGCTGCTTCTCAACCAGCACCCCTCAGGTCCTTCTTTGCAGGACTGTACTCTACCTATTCTCCACCCAGACTGTATTTGTGCTTGTGTTTGCCCTGACCCAGGTGCAGGATCTTGTACTTGGCTTTGCTGAACTTCATAAGGTTGGCACTGGTCCACCTCTAGAGCCTGTCCAGGTTCCTCTGGATAGCATCCCTTTTCCTCCAATGTGTTGACCACACCATGCAGCCTGGTGACATTGTTAAACTCACTAAAGGTGCACTTGATCCCACTGTCCATGGTGCCAACAAACGTGCTAAACAGCACCAGTCCCGGTGCCCACCCCTAAGGAACACCACTCATCACTTCTCTCCACTTAGACACTGAGCCATTGGCCATCACTCTTTGAGAGTGACCATCAAGCCAATTCCTTATTTGCTGACCAGTCCACCCATCAAATCTGTGCCTTTGCAATCTGAAGACCAGGATGTCACAGGGGACATTGTCAAATGCTTTGTACAAGTGCAGGTAGAACACATCAGTTGCTCTTCCCTTGTTCATCAATGCTTTTACTCCATCATAGAAGGCCACAAAATTTTTCAGGCACATTTTGCCCTTGGTGAAGCCATGTTGACTACCACCAATCACCTCCTTGTTTTTCATGTCCCTTAGCAGAGTTTCCAGGAGGATCTGCTCCATGGTCTTGCTGGGCACAGAGGTGAGACTGACTGGCCTGGGTCTTCCTTTTTTCTCTTTTTGACAATGGGGGTTATGCTTCCCCTTTTCCAGTCAGTGGGAACTTCACCAGATTGCCACGATTTTTCAAATAGGATGGGAAGTGGTTTGGTAATTTCATCCACCAGTTCCTTCTGGACTCAGATGAATCCAGTCAGGTCTCATGTGTTTTGACACACTAGACATGTTTGACATTTTAGACATGTTTTGTGGCACTTCCTTCCCCAATCCCATTAACCTTTTCATTAGAGGACTGACAGTACCTCCTCTGGAGTTTTATCCGTAAAAAGAGCCTTTGAACCTCCTGCCTTTTCAGTAGGATAGTCTGGAAACCTTCCTACAATATGCCTGTGTGAGAAAGAAAAGCAAAAAAGGAATGAAAACCCATCATTTTTCATCTGGTTGACAAAATATGTTAGACACTGGAGTAGCACACCTTCCTCAACTTCTGTGCAAGAACAAAGATGGATTGCTTCTTATGCCAGTGGCTTTTCATCTGCTAAATTCATTAAACCAGTTACCAATCTGTGTCTCTTGTCCAATGGCCCATAAAGTACTGAAAGTTCTTAAGGAATTCCTTAGGACTGCACATCACTTCGTAGCCAAGAGACTTAGCTTAAAGTGCTAAGGTTTATAGCTCTGGTTTCCACTTTATGCTGCATGAGGTTTTTGTATAGCTCGAGAACTTTCAATATCCAGCTTTTGTAAACAAAAATTATTTAAATGAGGTTTTGATTTACAAATTCCAGGTTTAATTTCCACATGAGGATCTCCACTCTCAAAATTTTCCAAGGTACTTGCACAATTGAGTGGTGACAGCAACTGATGAGGGGGCAATAAATGACTTAGTGGCAAATTTTCATGGATGGCATGGATAACAGAGGGTGCTTCCAGGCCCTTCAGAAAGAGATGAAAAGATATCAATAATAACTACAGGCCAGAGGCCATTTAAATTGACAAGACTCTTTAACGTCTTTCAATTTCATAGCTTTTTGGGATATATCAGTAAGATTTTTTTGTGTCTTATTGTTTCTTTGCTTATATCAGGAGAAGGTTCAGTTCCAAAGAAAATTCTGACACTTCAGAAAAATCCTTGTGATACTTCCAAATAGAATGGTAATGTTTCCTCTAAATGAAATGAAATTTCCCTTGAGAAGAAAATAGCTCAGAAAGGTCAATGTGATTCATAAAGATGACTTTCATTTTTTCTAAAACAACTGGCACCTTAAGGGAATTTCCTAGTCTACTGTTAAGCAGTAGACTCAGCTTTGACTGAGATCCTTGGAACAGAGCATCTGTTATGTTTCTATAGCACCATGTGTAGGGTTGGGATCCCTAGCTAGTATTAATGTAATACCAATTACGAAAGAATAAACAAACACTCATCTGTGATTGCCAAGCTCTGATGTGCATGTTCAACAATTACTGGTTCTATATGCAAGCAGATGCAAAACTTTGGTCATTGCCTCCCCAGAAACCAGTCTGGATGAACAAAGAGGTGCCTTTGTTAGTGGTTTTGGGGTTTATTTAATTTCAAAAATTATTTTAAAATCTACTACGAATGGGATTTTAGCCTCAAAGCACTGCATCATCTATTTTATTTAATGTTAAACCATGTTTCAATTTTTTTTTCTACAAATAGCCAGAAAATAGCCCAATTTATATGTTAAATGCAGTCTCCTTTTAAATGCTGCTACAAGCCTGGCTTACGGTAACAAATCTCGCCGAGTTTGATATTCTGGCTGTTGTTACTTCACTCGTGCCAGCTGGGGGGAAGGAAAATCAATATGCACTGTGGGTGAAGAATCAGTTTGGAGTAAACTGCCTGCTGAATTTGGTACCAGTGCCAGCATTCAATATTTATTAGTGTTACATCTGGTATTTGTATTAGCTTTCTCACTTTAAAATAATTTCCAGCTCTAGGAGATGGAAATATTTACCTCTTGGGTGTGTGTAGATGAATGCTGTAAAAATTCTGTCAAATTCAGAAATGTGATGTGGCTTCCAGTTTGTTTATAATCTGTAATTTTGGTGTGATTCTTTTGCTCACAGCTGGTGCAGCTGTTTGGGATGCCGTGGCTGATCTCAGCCATTTGTAGCAGCTACAGCAAGTGCATATGGTGACAAATAACTTGAGGTGAGAAGGCAATGCTAATCTTCTCACAAAAGTGGAAGGAAAGCGTCAGCCGTTTACTAACCAACCAGCTGCCCAAGGACTGCACCTTTGGTTGAGGGCACTGCAGAATGCAAGTTCCCATGGCCATCAGTGACCCTGAGAGCAGACAGCTACCACACATTTCAGTTGTGCTAATTCTTCAGGGGCATCTGTTTTTTTTCTTTTCTGGACTTCATCCTTTCCTGTGTACTGTTATTTAGCATATCAATCGCTGACTAATGGTCAGGGAACAGTATTCTTAAGTCTCATTTCCCTAACTGACCCCTTTCTCTTCTAGGTTCAAATAACTACAACTTCAATCTTGTAGTGCCTGGAAAGCATGCACATGCATGACCCTTATAGACAAATTCCTCTCTTTATGAAACCCTTTGAGTTCAGAGGTTAAGCCAGGGATTCATTTGGCCTGTAAATCCATGCAGAAAAATGCTGTCATTGATCTTTCTGGTCAAAAGTCCATTTTAAACGCAATGAATCTCAATTTTCATTCTCCATTCACTTTTTGGCAGTATTCTACCAGAGCCATAACAATGGGTTGCCTCATGCATTTCTCATAAGATGCTAATTTGGATTTGACTGAACCTGACCTATTTTGTATAAGCTTGTTTTACAGTTGTTGATAATGTGATGAAACACGAGGAGAAAATGACCAGCTAGCATACATTCTATGATCAGCCAAGAATATTTATTAACTCTATCAGATAAGCTATGCTATGTCTGTGTCTCAAGAGGGTCCCACCAGGCATGTCTCACACGGAACAGGGAACAGCTCTTGAATTAGGAGGTTCTCCCAAACACATTGAATGATTATGAGCTTGCCTTACAGTAAGAATTGTTCCAAAAAGGTGATAGCTGTGTAAAATTATTTGAACTTCCTAGAAACAATGAAGTATTCATTATTAGACCCAGTTCGAAGACAATAATCCTGAAAGATAGTCCAGATAATCCAGATTTTGAGTTTGCCTTACAGTAAGAATTGTTCCAAAAAAGGTGATAGCAGTTTAAAATTATTTGACCTTCCTAGAAACAATGAAGTATTCATTATTAGACCCAGTTATAAGACAATAAAACTGAAAGATGGTCCAGATGATTGAAGAACTTGCTCGATGCTGGTTTGCTTTGCTGGAAGCACAGTGGGGAGCGTTTTATGGTGGAAATCTTTGGTTCCACCAAAAGACACAACCATGCTGTAAACCACGAATTACAGAAGGTGGAGCTGTAGAGGTTCCCATAGCCAGGAGCTAGCCTGAAAACTGAAATGAGTAGGGCAGGTACACCTGCACCTGCATTGTTCACTGGCTTCAAAAGATGAGTTGCAGCTACAGTCACTGTTATGGCTTTAGCCCGTTGGAGATCACTGACTGTGAATGTACTTTGGCACTTTTTTTTTTTTTCTTTGCATGTTAGTTACAATAAATTGCTGACAGATTATGCACACAATTAACACACCCTGATGTTTTCTCTTCATGCCACTGAAAAGGGAGAAATATGCAAAAAGTAAACTGGTAGTCAGGGAAGTCTGAAAGTCTTAATGGATGTTGATGGGGAGAGGACAATGTGTAAAGTTTAAACTCTTGATAATAAGCATGTTGGAGTGCATAATATATTGAAGAGACATGGTACATGTCAGAAACACCTGGTTCCGAGGCAAGTCAAAACACAGTGAATCTGTTACTTATTATTGTCCTGATGTTTGCAGAGAAAAAGAACAATCCAAACAGTTGTGACTGTTTCCAGCATCTCATAAAATGTGCACACACTAGAACTGGAAGAAGCAACTCCTATTTTCAACACAATTGCTTCAATGGGAATGCTAATAACGTGTTATTAACTGCAACCAAAAGCAGAAGTGAAATCCATTGGATTCCATTTGGAGGATGCACTTCAAGTAAAATTCTTTGCCCAAAGGAATAAATGGAATTTGTAAAAACTATGGCTGCTTTGCAGAACTGGACTCAGTGGCTGTACTGAAGCAAGTAAGGTGAGATGGAAGAGTAGGTCCAGGAAAAAAAATTTACCTTGTGAGGCAAGCTTCGGCAGCTGCCTAGGAAAGCCCTTGCAGCTTAAGGACCCCAAAGCCTGCTGCTTCCTACTCTGCAGGCAAGGAGCTGAAGCACAGCTTTTGTGGGAGAGCTGTTTCCTGTTGTGTATCCACAGGGCACCAAACAAAAACTTGTGTTTGGGAGCTTTGCTTGCACTGCTGCAAATCAAACTGATCTGTGCCAGAGTTCACGGTTGGTAAAATATCTTCCTTTGGGTCAGAGCCACTGCCTTAACAGAGCTACTAAATGTCTCTGTGCTGCAGAGGACATTGCTGAAGAAGGGACCTTTAGAAACTGTGACATGTGAGAAATCCGTTACTTTTCTGGGAAGAAGTGAAATCCTGTCAGGGGGAGCATAGTATGAGTTTGGAAAACAGCTTTACAGAAAAGCCATCTAACTGGAATGAATAGGGGTCCTAAATCTGAATCAAGCCAGCTCAACCGGAAGGGTAAGGGGATGAACAAAGATGGAGGAGTGAAAAGAGGTAATCTTCCACTCCCAGTTCAAAAAGGATCTGGTGAGATTTTTCAGCTGTGCTCAAGTAACTTTCTGTTCCTTAGCTCACTGATACCATTCTCCTGCTTTCCAGACCTACTCCTCTTAGAATAACTTAGATCTGTCAACTGTAATTGAAAGAGAACAGTCTTTTACGGTCTGAAGTGCAAGCCCTTCAGTCTCCCATCCTGTAGCATAAAGTTCTGGCTTTCCTGGGCTCAGTTTTTGTTTTAGTGCACAACCCATGTAAATATTCAAGTTGTAACTTGATACGAATGGTTCCTTAACATCTCCAAAGTGCCACCAGATTTGGCATGAGTCAGTGTGATTGGCAGTCTCTGCTTAGCCCTGAATGCTATGACACCTTAATTCCGACCTCTAAAATCTATTCCTTGTCTGGGAGATGCCCCTACACCTTACTTGTATTATCTGCTGCTTCCTCTCCTCCTTGTTCCAGGAACATCAGTGCTTTAAATGTCTTTTTAAAGTGTTTTCTCTCTATTCCATGTTGCTCAGGGATGGTTATAGTTAAGGCTAAATATGGCTGTTGATTTATGAGAATGCACCACTGATTTAAACGTTTTTGCCAGTAATAGACTCAACAAGTTACTACCTACTCTGTTCTCTGGCATGATTTTACATGTGTTATTCTTTCTTCTTGGCTATGGCTTCTCTAGCTAATTGCATAAAAGGCCTTGTCAGGAAAAATAAAAAATTGTTCTTTGGAGGAAAAAGCACATTTAACTCTTTTCAAGGTAAGAAAGGATGTGGGCTGTGTGCAGAAGAAAAGGCATGAGTGATGACTGTACAGTCAGGCAGAGGGACAGCAGAGTGTTCTGTGCAGAAAAGGAACAAAACCAAAGGGTGAGGGGGACCCTTTAAAGAAATAAACACCTCATTGTTTTGTATTTCTTGCTTATTTCTGTAATGTCACTTCAGATTCTCTCAAACTACTTAAATAGCAGTACTGGTTTATTTTAGGTGTCTTAGCTTCAGCATTTTCTTTCCTTTTCTGTGTGCTTTCACTACCTCTTTGAAAATCACTTCCAGAAAAAATAACCCATGCAAATAGGGAATTACTTATTAAGCAAGATTAATTTCCACAGGCTTCTTATCTTTAATGGGTTTGGACGCAGACATATTACAACTTATGTTTTATCTCAGGTCCTGATCCTCTAAGTGTTTGCTTGTATGTGTGATTGTTATGCATGGAAGTAATTCAGAGGAGTGACTTGCAGGGAGAAGTGTTTGGAGGATTGGAAACTTTATTGTGCTGGATAAATATGGAGTCTAAAAAATTTAAGATCAAGTGTTGTGAGGCCAGCAATGTGCAAGAAGAAACATTCCCATGGAGGAATGAGTGCGAAAGATTTGTGGGGAAGGTGATATCCTTTCTTCTAGTCCCTACCATAATTAGAAACAATAGACAGTCTTCTGGGTACCCAGTGTCTGCCTTAGATCTGAAATGGTAGAAGCGAGCTTCAAAGCCAAATAATAGTTGGGAACAGTTGTTGGAGAGGACAGACCTGAATGTGGTAATTCTCTCTGATAGCTTTATTACATGTAATATTATTGGCCAGGAAAGGTAGAACTTTGGCTGACCCAGTGCAGTCATTCTTAAGCTGCTTGAGTTCTTACAGCAAAATAACTTTATCGCAAAGCAGAACAGACTATTTTACCTTTCCACAAATCCTCCTGGCCTTTTAACAATAGAAGCAGGTAATTAGTGTATTGGAAGAAAGGGAATCTCTGTTCCCCTTCAGACAGACTTGGGCATGAGCTTTCTCTGCTAGGACACCTGATTATCTTGCTTCCCACTGTAAGCCATAGAGAAAAAGGAGGGATAAGGATTTTTTTTGCCTATTGTATCAAAATTCTGCCAAATTATTTCTGGTTTAAAATGGCAATAAATTTTTCTCCTTGAAATGAAGTGGAGAAATAGAAAGGTAGCACTGCAAATTTCTGCTACCTTTTTTTTTTTTTTAATTATTATTTAATTAAAAGAAAAGGCAATTTGGGCATGAATAATGCAAAGGAGAAATAAGGTAATATTGGAACTGTGAGATAAATATTTTTAATTTTTTTTTTTTCATAAAAATAAAAAGGAAAAATCAGAAGAAAAATTTGGCAGTATCAACACTCACAATGTGTTCTGGTGCTCTGACTTGTTTGTTCCTCCCTCTCCTAAAAAAAATATTGCCAAAAGTGTTCTCAGAACTCAAATCTGAGTTAACTCTGGACTGTGAGAAATTGCATCCTGATTTATGTAACTTAACTTCTTTGCAAGAGCTAGGAATATTCAACCCATGCTGAAATCTTAGATGAACCTCAAGAGCAGCATTACATTTACCTACTATAGCACAGAAATGGAACTATGATTAATGTGATTGAAAAGCAGATTCCCATATGGTTATTTCGGGCGCTTTTGGCTCGACTCCTGCAATACAGGATTTTCCTGGGCAGAGCTGCTGGTAAACTTGGTGCGAGGTGTTATGCGTCAGTAGTGAAAGCACGTCCTAGTTGGACTCAGAGGCACCTGGATGTCCCATCCCTGTCCTTGGAGGCTTGAGGGAATCAGTAATCTTGACTCTTAGCTTTTCTATGGAAAAGATAATGACATCCAGCGCCACAACCATGTTTTGTTTTCTAGGTCTACAATTCTTCTAGTGCCAAGCCTGTTGGCTTTGCTCATCATCACATGTTTACTGGAGCTGTGAAGCAGGCTACCTTCCTTGAGGGAGTGACTCAAAAGGTGAAGTGCCGTTTCCCCTCTTTCACAGTCAAGACTGTCCGCAGGCTTATTTCCAGTGTCAGCTTCCTGTTGACTGTCTACGGCCTTGCGAGGAATGCGATCCTGTCAACCCAGCTGTAAGGAGAGTGTCTGGAGCAGTCCTTCCTGCAGAGGAAGAACTCCCCTGAGGGCCCAGCACCACGGCTGGGGGACTTGGCTGATGGAGTAATGAGTACTTTGGAGTGCATAGCTCTTGTAAAACTCTCATCTGTTTAGATTTTCTTATCTTTCCATGCTCCTTACAAAAGGTCAAAAATACAGAAGCTGGCTCATAGAACCAGCAGGTCAAATTCCCCTTGCGTTTACTGAATTCCTTACCTTTGGTCAGCTTATCCTGCCTTCACAGAATGCCCAACTCTGACTCAAACTGGCAATATTTCCTGTGCTTAGTATTCAACTTAGGAGAATGAAACAATTATGGCCAGTTTTAAGCAAGATTACTTTAACTCAGACTAGAAGCTTTGCAAGAAAGAGCTTTCCTGCAGAGTCAGCCAGAGGGAATCAACAGTATTTTATTAACACAATATGAATTCTGTAAAGAAGAAAATAAAGCATGTGATTTTTGTAGCAAGGCCAGCCAAGAGAAATAACCTGCCCTCCAACATCACAAGTTTCTTTGGGATTTGGAATGAAATGAATATAGAGAGCATTTTGTCTTACAGAATTTGTTTATGAGCAATTCAATCAATCTCTTTTGCTTCTTAGAAGTCAAGGTGTCAGTGAAGGAAAATGCATCTCTGTGGATGGGGAAGAAGGCTGCAAACTGGGCATGGTTGCTTCAGAATTTTTTACCATGGCCCATCACTTTCACCTGGAGCTAACACTTTGTGCATGGTTGAGAAATGCTGCAGGTCACCTACCTGGAGGAGTGCCACTTACACCTGAGATCTTCATCAGCTCTCTTAGGACTTTGTCCTTGCTGTGATATGGTTTTGCATATGCTGTATTTCTTCTGCCACCACCTGACTGTGAAAGGTACTTGAAGTATTTCAAGGGTATTAGTGGTATTAGCTGATTAAAGACTCCCTGAAATGACTGCACTCTCCCTAAACCTCTTGCTCATCTGCTGGATGGATAGTTGTGTGCACGCATAATAAATTTAATGCACTTGGGGCACGTCAAACTCTCTGCATGCACTATGCAGAATATGCACCCTTTTGTATCTGTCTGGAAAGTTGTGGACTAACAGCCTGAAAATTAACAGAAAAGGTTTGTGTTCTGATCTATCCTGGTATAATACTGGAATTGATATGGCATGCAAATGTAGCTTTTCGCGTCAGTGGTTGAGACAACCCAGCCTACCTGATTCAAAGCAGGTAAAACAATATGAATGTCATCTGTTTCGTAACTGCTTGCATCATTTCACAGTGTGATGAAGAGAGGTAAATCAGAGATGCTACCAAAGGTGGCATCAGGCACGTTTTAGTAACAGGACCTCTGAGCTTGCCTGCTATCTTACAGTATCAGTGCAAAAATACAGTCCAGTCTGGGATAACTCTAACATCCCTGGATTAAAATCATCTGTATGTGCATAGTGTCCTCTTCAACCACTATATCATGGCTGTCCCATTCATGGATCACTGTGCTTCTGACCTGCTGCCTGCCCATGATTTGACTTTAAGCGTTTGTAAAGGACAATGTGTAATCAGCATCTGTCAGGCATCACATTACTGCTTGGGAGAGAGTAGCTTGCTACTTCATTTAAGATGGATACCACAGTGCTGTGTTAATAGCAGTACTCCTAGCTAAGACTGTGGTTCCTTGAGAAGCACTTGCAATGCAGGAAAAAAAAAACTTTAGTGGGGACAAAGGAGCTGAAAATGGCACATAACATGTTCCTAAGTTTTAAAGGCAGCAACCAAATATGCTGCTTCCTTTCACTGCTGCTAACATTCTTGTCCGGTTCAAGTGATCCAGTTCTCTGTGGTTTGCATGAGCGTTTAAATGAACTATTTAATGATAAATCTGAGGCAATTTCATGCATATGAAAGCAGTCACAGTGCTTGATTTTCCAATGTTCATCCCAACTGGCTTGTGTAGCCTTATTTGAATAAATTACAATCAGGTGTACACAGTGTAAAACTAGGAAAAAGCCTGAGACTGATATTGAAGAATGTTGCAGAGAATCTGCATGTAAAATTAGAGATATTTACAGACTCCTGGTTAATGCTGAAAAACAAATACCTCAGTAGGAAGAAAAATAATTTAGACTCTCTGGTTTGGCAACTTAATGTGTTAGAAAAGACAAGGAGAAAGATTCCAGATGAGCTAGTGGCAGGCTGGTATTAAGAGCATTCATTTATCAACAGTGTTAACTGAAAACCCAGGCATTTCTGCAATCCAAGAGACATTGTGATGCCTTGAGATGCCATGTTTGTCAACCCTCACTTTTTAGTGTTGTGAAAGAGAAGCTGGAGTGCTCTGTTTCTGTACCTGATTTGGTGCATCTTTCGTGCATGATCTATAGTCTCCTTAAAGTGAGTAAAAATGTGGATGATCTTAGAGAATGATGAAGAATCAAATTTCTTTTGTAGGACTCTGGTATTGCCCCTCTAAATAACAGAAATCTTCTGCATGTGCTACTCACAGTGGGATGTTCTCAATTACAAGCAAAAAAAAAAAAAAAAGAGGAGGTTTTTGAAATTACTGTTCATTTACATGATGCCTTCATGTGCTTTTTAAGTGCTGCAGGGAGTTGCTGGCAGTGTGGTGGAAGAGGTGGACACCTGGCTGGAGAGCCAGGGCCAGGCACGGAGATGGCCTCTGGGAACTGGGAGTTGGACCAGTAGCCCATTCTTGTCAGAAACAAAGTGCTCAAGCAGTGGTTATTTCCTTCTGCCAAAGCAGCGTGGCAAGTAAGGTGGTGTGGGAAGTGCCGTTTGCGGGTTGAGACTTGTAGGGCAGGTTTACTCACTTACTAAATCTTAGGGCTCTTTTGTACTTTCTTTTTTTGATACTGGAGACCTTAATGTATTGCTTCACAGGCCTACATAGAAGATCAGTTGTCTGGAATGGCCTTATTAGAGGATAGCAGAGCTCCCTCAGGCAAAGAATGTAAAGATTAGGTTTGGACAGGAATGAAATACAGGCACATATGTGGGAGAGGCTACAATCAACTGCTCCCACCTTCACTCCCACCGGTTCCCAGGCCTCCTGCAATTGCAAACCTTGCAATAAATAAAGAATAAAACCATGCATTATACATGATTTCCCAGAAGAGGATGAAGGTGAAATGATATTTTGGGCACAGTATTACCCCCTCTGCAGCAGCTAGGAGAGCTGAGCCAGTGATGGGAAGCACATGTATGCAATATGAACGATGGCGAGGCTCCGGCGCTGGAATTTACTCCCTTGGAGCAATTGTATTTTGACTTGGAATACTTCGAGGACTCCTGCAGCTACACAAACTGCGGCCTTTAACTTATGCTTTAAACCAGTATCTTCAAAATTGCTTGCTGGATTAGATGTTTTCCAGAAAAATCTGCAGGAAAGAGTCGGTCTCCCTCTGTGATGGGGAACACAAAATGGGAGTAAACTTCCTTTCCAAGCTACCACAGTCAGTATCACTGAGTCAGTAAGATGCTCTAAGAGGGGAGTGTTTGAACAGATTTTAGTTAAGGGCGAGCAAGTTGCCTGGTATTGCATCAGTATCTCAGTAAATACTGAACCAGTTCTATGCTATACAAATGACACTGTATTTGGTATGGGATATTATTGAATGGAACTGCAAGTAGAGCTTCAAGGGAACTAGCAACCTGCCTTAGGCACTGTTAAATATCTCTCCTTCAGCCCGGGATGGTAGCTCTTAATACTGTTCTTGCATAAATCCCAAGGATGCCTGACAGCAGACAAAACATAACAAGCTTGTGATGCTAATAGCTGGGTGTGTTTAAAGTAAATTAGCATAAATAATTAGATTTTCTTTTGTATCTGCAGAGGACTGAAATGCAGCGTGACTTAAAAGCTCTGGATTCCAACCTGGATAATAAAACCAATCTGCTTGATGGAGTCTGACTAATCTGCCCTGTGCTGAAATTCTCAGTAAAATTGAAACACATTGACTCTGGAAGGAATGGACGAGACTCAGGTTTCAGGCAAGTTCATGTTCTACCCACAGAAATACTCTTTTCAAACTTTTTCAGTATTATGATACAATCCAGGTATAGGATTTGTGGACCTGCTTTAATACTAACTTGGTGCTGGGAAGCGTTTGCCTAGGTGCTCACCAAACCAGACAGCACACTACCCACCTAACAAAGGGGTTAGTTCAGCGCCTTCAAGAGAAACAATCAGGTCAAAGAAATGCCTTGCCTTATGTGCCCTTGACATGCTTGTCAACCCTGCAGTCAGTGTACTGCTGTCATCTGGGCCCTGTTCTAGCTAGTCTGTGAATCAGCTGCTTGTGCTTCCCGAGTCCTTCTTTCCTCTTAATTGCACATCAGTTCTGCCTAACCCTACTGGAATTTAAGTTATGTGCCAAGTTGAATGGCATAAGCTCATCCTGCTTAAATGCCTCTAGATGTTTTATTAACCACCTAAGAATCTCCCTTCACTGAAGTTGTGCTCTCAACCTTTGTGGGACCTTACGGCAGCTGAGTTTGAGTCTAATTGTGTATTTGATGTTTGATTCAAAAAGAGGTGAGCTGTTTTGTCTAAGCTACAGGCAAGGGAGGACAGGGGGAAATTAAACTGGAGGGAAATGTTCTCAGTGTGGTAGATGTTCCACCAACTTTCAATGTAAGCCTGGATTTTGTATGCTAGATGATGCAAGTCTTCTGGGTGTTGAATTCACTTGAAATTCAGCACTGAAGTAACTTGTCAACAGTTTGTTATTTATTGACATGTTGGCACACTGAATCCACAGTGCCCTGGATCAGTCTTGTGTCCCCTTCAAGAGATACTCTGCTGCTATGGTCCCCAGCATGCAAACTCCAGAAAACCCACTGGCACTGAAAATGGTGAAACAATTGTATTTCAGAATTAAATATATCCTTCTTCTCTTGTGTGAAGCAAAGGCTGCCATTCACAGCCACGCTTCTGTTCCTAACTTGTATGCCTTCCTCTTCTCCACAGTCAAATATGACTTCCTGACAATCAGGGCTTTTTTAATATATCCACCTGAGCTTGCTTCCTGGCATACACATTTGAGGATTGCTTTTTTGTCTTTACCTTGGACACTTAATATTTTCTATCAGTCTTTGGGTCTAACTGTCCTTATTTTTCAAATTAGTAACTTAAAGGAGATTTTTTTTTTTTTTTTTTTTTTTTTTTTGTTTCCCAGGTATATGCCTCTTTCATCCTTCCTCTTTTGATTCTGCCTCTCCAGCTCCTCATGACTGTTTCTGCTACCCCTTTACTCTGCTTGTGTCAGTCTGTGCCACATTTCTTTTTCCTACTTGCCTCCTTTCTTCTACACAGCCAAGGCTGAAATTGTCTTTTCTACCTCCTCTGCTCACTGCTCCAAAGAGATTTTTCTGTGGAGCAAGGGCTGTAGCTTAGGAGCCACTGCTCTATGCTTCATGTTCATTTTTATTCTTCTCACTTCTAAGCTTTTCCTTAGTCTTTCTCTTCCCGGAATATCCCTCAAACACCTCTCCTCTTCCAGCCACTGGCTCTTCAGTGCCTCTCTGTCCTCCTACCAGGCACCAGTGGGACTCCTGATTCTTTTTTCCTCTGCCTGTTTCTTGTTCCTGTATCCCAGTAGATCTTTGTTCACTTTGCTGGAAATGGGCAAGTGGGAAAATTGGTTCTTCTGCCTGCTCTGTATTAACTTGCTGGAGAAGGTATCTCCCTATCACAGTGGAGTGAAAAAACTAACTGGGTTGGCTCTCTGACTCTTCTCCTTGGGATTCATTCCATTCTTCCGTTCTCACTGATTAGCTGTGCTGGTCAAACCAAGAACAGGTCCCATAGTAGAGAAGGTCCCTCTGAGCCACGCATAATAGGTACCTAGCTGGATTACTGCTAGGGAAACCAGGTCTTGAGGTGAAAATCAGGACCCAGTTATCCATGTTAAACACCTTGTCTGTTTCTGCCTTGACAAATCCTGTCTGCTGCATTAGGACTCTGCTTAGAGGAAGGAATAAAGTGCAGTGCAGATGAACTGCAACCCAACATCAGTTGAAGGGGGCATGCTACTGCAGCACATTCCAGTAAAAGCTCAATCCAGTATTTAAAATATGTTGAGCTGTATTATAATAAGCTCTTGGCAAGTGTGAGCCCTTGAGTGTAGCTCATGTTTGTGTCTGTGGAAGTTTCTATGACAACAAATAAATCTAATATTTGGGAAAGGTCCTTGAGAATATAGGGGGGTGTTGTTGCATTATGTTGGTAACTCTAAGCATTTTCAGACTTTTAATTCCTAAGCATTACTACAGATGGGTATGAGTACTCTAGGAAATGAACTAATTAGTTACAACATTTTTTTCTTTCTTGTTTGCAAATGGGACCACCTTAGAGTAATGATATTTACTTGAGCTGATTCCAGCCTTTGAGACATAAAGGAGTGAATATTTTTGGGAGCTTTAATTCCAAGTGGGAGGCTTAGACTCAAGGTCAGTGGCCTGTGGGTTGTCTGTAGGTCACTTTCAGCTATTTGAAGAAAGCAGAAAAGAGAATATAACCCAAATTTGTCATATCAGTCAGCATGGTTTCTGTAGGGCTACCAATGAAAATTTAGGGAGCAAATGGAGACAGGCATTCTCATCTTATGGAATAGTGCTCAGGGTGTGCATGTCTGTAAGAATAGGGCTAGAAATGACTAGTGGGGTAAGACAGAGAAACGTATCCTTGTACTATTACATTTGGTTTGGTTCTCAGATTTCTTCTTGCTGAGCAGCAATTGTACCACCAAATATGTATGCTGAGGCTTATTGCTTTGACCTTACTTGCATCTGTATTACTCCTCTATCTCATACTGTGCTACTAGGAATGCGAGAGCAAGAATGAAGAGATGTCCTGTTTGTATGTGGAGAACTACACCGATGGGGCTGCCTCCACGCCATGCTTGCTGGAACTGAGCCTGTTATGGGGAGGCTATGGATTCTTATATCTGGAAAAGTGAGCACCAAAATGGGACTCAGAATGCTCACTCATTGGCAACATTATGGGGAAAGGTTGCTTCCTCTCATCTCTTGGCGCTCTATCTGGGGCTTCATGTCTCTCAAGTATCTGATCTGCTCTTGCATTCTAATCTCTGATGATTAAACTTATCTTGCTTCTCATCTTGTGTGAACAGCTGTGCACTCTGCAGTGCACTGGGCAGGAACTGAGAGCACCAAAACAGCTGTACTACTTTTCCACTTCTGATTTTAGCACTTCCCAATGTCACTGCCTGACACTATCCAGTACAAAGCTCTGTTTCTCAGCTGATCATAATTTGTCAAACCATTTGGAATATTGACCACTTTGGCTGAAGTTTAGCTGCTGAGCATTCAATTTACAATATATAGGTCTGACAATATTGGCTCAAATTATTCCAGTTTTTCTAAAGAAGACTATTTAAAGACCTAATAATGCTTATGCTAAATAAATGGAAATGTCTAATTGGACACATCCTTTTGTATCCAAGATTTAGGAGTTTCACCTTGCCCTTTGGAAAAGAAGTACCTTTGCTGTATCCAAAAATTCTACCTCCCCATACTGAAAAGTAGGCTCTGCACAATTTAGCCTTTGGTCTACAGTCACCAGTGTTTCTAAGAGCTTCACAGTTGAAAATTGTGGAGACAGAAACTGGGACTGAAATGGGATGGGGGAAAGATTAAGCCTTTCTGGGCAATGCAATTTAGAAGCAAGCAGTTTGAGGAGAAAAATAGAGGAGGAGATACTGGTCTAAAGAAGAACCGTGCTCATTATGGCTTTGCTAATGTGTGACTGCTCAGATCTGAATGAGCTTTTAATGTTGCTAATGCATAATTTATATGCAAGCATGGCAAGAGGTGTGCAATACAAATCATGCCTGATGAAGAGATGAATATGTGCTTACAGATGCTTGAAGTTCTGAGTTCCTGCAAAATGCTGAGAGAAAGCCTCTGACTGAACTTTTTGGGCAGAAAAAAATAATCAAAGTGCCACAGTATTGAAATAGTTTTCTTTGACCTTGCACAGCTGGTAAACAGTTTGAGGAGCAAAAGTATGTGCCTTCATATATGTAACACCCTTGTAAAAGCCCTGATATTGACAAACTTGCTCAGAAAGAGCAGTGTCTTATTTTGTGGATCCCTCTGGAAATTGATTGGGAGTCTGCTTAGAACAATGACTTTGCTAAATACTATCAGGATTTGACCCTATTTTCAGTAATGAAGTCAGTAAGCAAACTGTCAAGGAAAGGAAAAGAGAGATCACCCAGGGCAGATCACTAATGACTTTGTGGTTTAAGATATCTGAATGACTATCTGGAAGGCAATAGTAGAGTTTGGAAGGCTGGTGAAGATGTGCTTATATGCAGCATTGGTATACTCGGTGATTAAATCAAGAGGTTCATGAAGATGAATTGTTATGTTGAAAACCCCTTGGGAAGCTTGATTTGCACCTGCAATATTTTAAGAAGCTTCTTTTTGTTCCCTAATTATTTCAAACTTTTGGTAGTTCAGTGAGTGAAATGGAGGATCCGCGGCAGAGCATTTGTTTTTAATCACTGTAGAGGTGGCAATCATAAATTGGAAGTGTCAATTCAAGGAGCCTTACAAAACTGGAAAGGCAACATATCTTGGTTTGTGGTGATTTAGAAAGCAGAACTAGTGATGTTATCAATGCCTCTCTGGAGGCGTGACACCAGGGTTCAGCTGGTCTTACTGTTTCAGATACCTGCCACAAAGATTTATCAGTGTTTCACCAAGTATGAGAAATATATGAATCTGGGGGCTTCCGGCTGATTCCCCCCCAAAGCCATCAAGCTGCCTCTATTAATGTCAGCACACTCGTAAATTTTTTGCATGCACTGAAGTAGGCAACTTCTGCCACTGCACAGAAGCTTCCAGAGGTGTCCCTTGCCTCCTGTAAATCCACACACACCCAATAAAGTAGATTAACTGCAGGTGGACTTAACAGTTGTCCCTCCTTTGGAATTAGAGGGGTTCACACTTGTGGTGTTCCCACAAGCAGGAAAGAAGAACTGAAGGTTTCATTCTTTGTTGCTTGCTGTTTGTTTTTTTTTTTTTTTTTTAATGGCTGCCAAAGCTAGATGGTTAATTATGGGAAAACAGGTTGTAGAACTGTGGGCTCCACTGTCTCCTGTCATACACAAACAATCCTCTTGTTTATGATAACTTATTTTCCCTCTGTTCAAAGAAACCCAGTGGGCTATTTGCTCTGGTACTCCTCCGGTAAACCAGTGATGCATTTGCATTCCATTCCCTTGCTCCCTCCAGCCCTAAAGATGTCTGCCAAAATTAGTCACTAGATAACTGCTCAGTGGAAGCTTTAAGAACGTGTTAGGAAATGCTTGAACATTACCCATTAATGTTTACAGCTCCTAATTATGTTAATTAATCAGTCTTGGAGGTTATCTCACCCGGGAGCCCAAAGGCAGGATTTTAGTTCCCACAGATGTACTTTAGCTCAGCAGCATGGCTGCTTGCAGCAAGGAGCTCAGCATGGTCTAGATGCCAGAATACTTATTCAGGATCCCAGACAGATTTTGCTGCCAGAGATATGTACTGTCACAGCTCTGTTCCTGTTGGATTTTGAAGCTAGCTTTGATTGTCTACACAAGGTACAGTCAAACATTGGAGAGTAGGCTGAACCATGTTCAGGAAGACTGACATTAAATGTAAGCTGTTCCTGCAGAATGGCCTTTTGGCATGGGAGAAAGGCATTCAGAGAGCACTTTGTACCAACACTAATTGTTACAATACGGAGATTGCTGCCTTTGGAAAATCTGAAGTTGTTAGCTCTGCCAGAAAACAGAGGTGAAATGATGGATAGAGAAAATGGACATTGTCTCTTCTATTAATGCTTCTATGGTTTTGCAGGAAGTCAAATGACTTGGGCAGAGAAGGACACCCAAGACTGTGCCAGCTTCTTTCAGAGCTTCATTTCCACCATTCAGAGTTTGTCTTTAGCCTCCTGAGGAAAATAAGATGATTTGGAGAGGAAACACAACCCAGACTGCCTGCAGAATGGCTCAGGAGGAGCTTCTCCTTGTTTTGTGCTGTTTCCTGAGGAATTCAGTTAGTGTAGGCTTTCATTGCTCAAAGTACATGAGGGTAGGTGAAGATGCATTCAACTCCAGCGAACAGGTAAGGAGAGGAGAAGGTGCTAGTGCAGCTAAAGACCTTTTTCTCATTTAGTTCAGCTCATGCTCATCTGGTGGAATCAGCAGACAACCACTCACTCATCCTCACTTGCAGGATATCCTGCTTTTTCCATTGATCTCACAGCTGCTTCTGGCTGGTAATTTTTCCTCCCATGTGGAATGTCACATACAAGTGGCTTGTGAGTGTGTGAAAATCCTTTACTTATGACGGGGAACACTAGTAATGATGATATGGATTTAGGTGAAAGAGTGTGATTCCTCACCATCTGTAAATGGTTCCTGTGGGCAGTAACTCCTGGCTGTGCTTGAATACAAAGCACTAGATACCAGAAAGCCATTTTTTTGGGTAGGCTTCACCAGGACAAATGTCTCTCAGGAATGGTAGAGAAGAAGGGAATTAATTTTTCAGAGAACAAGGCACTGTATGGAAAGAGGACTGATTCAGGGGCTGGTGATACCCCTGTGTTCCAAGGATTTCTAGACTGGATCTTGGTCTTTAAGAGAACTGTCTGCCACAGTGGTTCATTGTTCTAAACCTGGTTATTAAGCAATTTTCCTATCAGCTGTTTTGTGAACTGCTGCCATATTGTGTAGAGACCGCTTTCCATGCTTCTCAGCTACTTGGAAAGCACTTCTGGCAGGCTGAGGGCACATATGATGAGCCAGACGGGACTGATAAACAGCACAGGTCTGGATGGACTTAAAGCAACATTTCCTCCAAACAAGAGCTGAGGTGGAATGGGGAGGGGGTGCCAGTGCTTGGCACTGCTGAGGTGTCATCTGTCTCTGTCCTGTTGGCAAGAATTCAGTTGCTGATGGATTGCCTGGCAGCTTTCATGCACGTTAACATTAAGTTCATAAAAAGCAGTGTGTACCGAGTGTGAAACGCGATACGGGCAGTGCCTGACACAAATGAATACTTTCCCTATTCTGCAGAGTTTCAATGCAAAACCTCTCTCTCCATTCATCTTCCTCCTGCCTTCTCCTTCCCCACCCCCTGCTACCTAGGGAGCCCTGTGAACAGGCATATTGGCAGTAAACTCAACTCAACAAAATAATCTTGTGAAAAAGGGAAATATAACACAATAACTTCCTATTTCTTTCTCCTTTCCTCTGCATCAAAGCCTGGGCTGGCTGTCAGGAATGTTCCAAATGAATAAATAAAATGCAGGAACCCCCTGCTTCAGAAGGAGTCTCATTCTCTCACCATGAAGCTTGGCCAATTCTCTTTCTGACAGTACTCAAGACAGCAGGCAGAGCAAGAAGATCATTCAAAGCTAATCAGTAAAGTGTAAACCTATTATGAAAGCACATTTACCCCTCGCCTCCTCCTTTTGAGAAAACCAATCCCCAAATCTGTGGGAATAACACATAACGTACATAAAAGTTGCTATTACTTAGATCCCCTGTTATTAGGTCAGCAATGCCACTGATGAAATGCTCCCTAGAGCGCTGAGCAGCGGCATATAAATCCTCCAAGAAATCCACAGCATAATTTGTTACAGCTAGAGGGCATAAGACACATTACAGCAAAGCCTGTGTATTAGGCTCTCCCCTGTGATTCTTGAGGCTATCTCTTGTAATAAAACCCTCATCTTGATTTCTTATCCTTTGTATTGATTTCTGTCAGAGAAGACTTTTCACAGACAAAGATCCTACTATAGTTTCCTGTATAATAAAGGGGATCCTTCTCCCCTCTTCTCAACACCTTTTTTTTAACTTCCTTTTGTTGTTCTTTTTTTTAGGGATGACTTAAGGAAGATTTGTAATTCAGGAACTGTTGGTATGTACACCGGGTAAAAAAGCAGAGGTGGAGATGATGATGACAGATTTTTTGCATACGCAGTGCAAAACCCTAAATGTGAAATTAGAGAGAAATGGTTTTGTTCTAGAATAGTACAGGAAATTGAAACTAAACCTCCAGCTATGCGATTGCTATATCTTAATATGAAACTCTGTTATTAATGTAATAGATGGAATCTGTGGGAGTCAAGTGATTAAAATCCAGACTCAGATGTATATAATGGTAGCAGCTGTTAACTTTGGAACATTTGTACTCCTGCTCTACGAGTTATACAGCTATCTTGGAAAAAAGGGAGGCCTGCAGGTATACTGCAAGATGCTTTCATTTAAAAAAACATGAAAAAAAAATTATCTTTATTTTCCAGCATGGTGCATAGGGACAAGGCCAGACAGACACCTAGGAAGCTTTATGTGAACGATTTGCAAGCCAAATAAGAACAATCTTATGGAAGCCAATAGAGATAAACAGAACAATGGACGGTAAGGTGGTGAAATGCATAGCGTTACAGCAAAAATACTTTGTCTTCTCTGCAGTGGGTTTACAATATGCAACTGCAACATTTTCATTTAATCCATTCCTTTCCATTTTGCTTTATTTTGCTTTTGTGGAACCTATCTTCATAAGAAGCTGTCTTGGGTCTTGAATGGACAGAAGCAATGCAAGTGCCCTTGTGCAAAGAAAGTGGTAAATATTTATAGCAGTTCTTACAAATGGAGAAATTTAATATGTGCTTATTGCTTTTGTAATCTAATAGTATCTGTGCTGAAAAACAATGCCTGCTAATTATATTTCCTCCCATATCCTTTTGCAATTGAAGGATAAAATGTGGAAGTTTGGGTTTATTTTCTTTAGAATACACAGGAAAATTTATTCAAAAGAATCTTTGTTCCCCATTAGCTATCTGTTTACCTTTTTCCATAGTCTATTAAATAAACTCTCTTAAAAAGCCTGGTTAAAGAATAATTTATAAGCTACATTTAGCTGTTGATCTTTTAGGCTGGCTTTATGGAGAGCCAAAGTATATCCAGGCAAGTAATAATTAATATAAACCTTGACGCGTGAGATCTGGCCACTGTTCAGGTGGCTAGACAGGAGTAGCACACAATTCCTGCTAGTTCTGCAGTGTCTTGGGCATGCACCATATGGAAAGCTTGGCTCTTTCGTGACACACATGCTTCCCATGTGTAGAAATTTGTTGGTTGTTGGGGTTTTTTTTAAACCTATTTTGGATGCAAGTGAAATATGTCTGTAAGGAAAATTATTTTGGTCACCTAAATAGAGGCCTCCTGTGAAGAGTAGATGGCAGGCAGCTCACTCTGACTCCTCAGTCTCATAAATCACTGCATCACTCAGCCTGATTAAAATGAACTAAAATATTGGGTGATGTCCAGCCTTTGCTGAAGCTGATGGCAGCTCTCCCACTGCTTTCACTGGGGGCAGAATTTTATCTACCACACTACTAAATCACCAGAATATTTGTGTGGTGTTTTTTTTTTTTTTTTTTTTTTTTTTATATCAATGAAACATGCCTTATTGATTTTTAGAGATAATGATGCACAGTTACTTTGAAAGAAGAGAGTAGCAGGGAGTATGATCAAATACATACTGCTCTACCTGCACCAAGTCTGTAAATGCACCTCTGCCATCAGAAATGACCTGCACTCAGGCATACCATGTAACCGCACACGCAGCATCTCTTTTGCTGTGCTCTATCAAATGCTCTGATTTAGCTTAAACCCACTTTTTGGCTAGTAATTTTTAGTATCAGGTTGTTTCAGATGGGTGGGTTGAGAAAGCAGCTCACTCTGGTTATTCTACAGTGTCGGGAAGTTGTTTTCTCAGTCTGCCCCATCTGCAGCAGAAGAACATGTCTGACTAAAAGCACGTGTATAAGCAGTGGTGTCACTGATTAACTCTGTGTGTGGGTGTATCTCGGTCCCATTTAATACAATCACTTGCTCAGGAAGAGCATACCTACAGAGCTATTCAAGATCAGTTACTGTGTTGCTTATATTCAAACATCTGTTTTAATGTTTGTTTGTTTTCAGGCAAGATGAGCTTGAAGACTACTGAACCTGACTAGGCCAGACCAGATAACTTAAAGGTTAGCTAAAGAACTCCTTATAACTTGCTTAATCACATATTTATATGCTGTGATACTGACTATGTCTGCCCACAGCCTTGAAGTCTTACCCGAAGTGGTGCCCCTGGGCACACTTGGGATACAAATGTAGCAATGAGGTCCCATTTCACTTACTAGGGCTGCTTGAATAAGAAAGCTCAGCATTTACACTCCACCTTACATCTTCAGAGTATTTCATAGACACATAAGACTGAGGTCGCTTATACATTAGGTAGCAAGGACTGTGATGAACTGCTCATTCAGCCATTCCTCTCCACCTGCCTTGCTTGAACGATGGCTTCGGCTTCCTCCAAATGATCTTTTGGATTGGTTAGGCTCTTGCTTGGCCCTGCTGTTAAGTGTCTCCATGGAATGGATTTTACTTTTAATAATGTCTCATAACTGTCTTTAAAGAGGTTTATGGCTCAGCCTTATTCTCTGGGAGACTGACTGTTCTCTGCTAATCTCCTAGAGAAACATTGTTAGTGGTTCGTACAGTATTTCAGTGAGTACTCCTCAAGCTGTAGAATTGAGTTAATTGGACACGATTGACCTATGTTAGAGAATTACTATTAGGTGAGTAATATTAAGCGAAGGAAATAAGATCTTTCTCTGCCTTGGAACGTACTGGGAGTTGTGGGGAGCAGCAGGAAATGACAGTTCAAGAAGCTTGCAGACAAAGTCCTAGGACCAGGGTTGATTTAGGGAATGGAGAAGTGCTTTGTGAGAACTGAGATTTGTAAAACCTTTCTAAAGGAGAGCTAGATGGGGTAAAAACGTACTAAAGGACTGAGTGTCTATGAAGAAAAAGTACAAGAAAAATCAGGAATAGATTGTGGCAGACCTGCGACAGTGCTATTTCTGATTGCCCCCCACCCCACCCCCCCGCCTTGTTTTTTTAACAAACACCACACTGTTATATAGGTACCAAAACCTTATTAAATCAGTCAAGGAATAAATATAGCAGGATTTCATCAGAATGCATTTGTATTTCCAACTGGAAACTGCTAGCAGAGGGCAGGTCCGGTACACTGAAAAATGCTGAATGATTAATGGACATGACAGTAGTTCACAAGACAAATATGAGGCCTGTAACATCCCCAAGCAGCTCAAGACACAAGAACACTTAAAGAAGTGTTTTTGCAGAGCAGTTTCACGCATAGCAGCTGAAACTATGTTGCTAAAATCTGGAACTTTTGGGTGCTGCTGCCCAATTTACTACTACATCCTAATCCACTGGATGGAATAAATCCTGGAAAATCACCTCTATTACAAAAGCAGCCTACATTCCTTGGTACAAGGCTTTACCGTATTGCCATATGAAAAAATGCTGGCCTCCAAACTTCTTCAGCTAAAGTAAACTTCCTGAGAGAACTATAGATGTCAGCACTCAGTTTAAAAAAGCCTAAGTATGTGCTTAACTCTACTGAGACGTGAAGTTTCACTGAGATCAGCAGCACTACTTCAGTAAAGTTACATTTGGAGGATTGTCTTGAAGGCCTCAAGTGCAAAAGTACTTCAGAGTCATATTGGCTGCTGGATAAGACCCGTAGCAGGCACCTGAATTGCAGTACTGGCAACGTGATGTGGTTTGCTATAGCCAATAATTATATTTCTATCTCATGGAAGACTGCGTTCTGTCTCCTAAACCTCATTTATTCTGACATGGAAAAAAAGTCAGTGTTCCTAGACTTTAAGTATGCTTCTTATAATTAGAAAGCCAGAGCCCAAGATAATCTGCAAACTCAACATGTCCCACGTTAATTCTTATGGGCCTTATTTTGCAGTCTGTCTTTCAAGGTGCCCCTCTCATCCCTACTGGGCTGCGCAAGGAGTGATACACTAATCTGGTTTCCCCAATTCAGAGTCCTGCTACTCAGGAACTTAGCTTTGCAGGTGATGCAGAACTAGTTCTGAAGCTGGAACTGGGATTGCCACTGCAAGATGGATCTTTGTGATTTGTCAGAACTGCAAAATCACGCTCCCTGGGGCAAATGGACTTGTCAGAGGGCAAGTGGTTATCTCTGCTTACCGGCTCTCGATGAAACACTGGCTAATCTGATCTTGGAGAGTTTCCTTCATGTGGAACCCCTCCATTTCCCTTAGTTTGTCCTTGATGGGTACCTCCTCGTGTCCCTCCTGGACCTTACTTTGCAGCGTGTTTACTGGCCTGGTGTGCATCTGTGAATGACTTGTTGCCATTGAGTGAGGAGGCAGAGTCTGGAAACGACAGGAGAAAACAAAAGTTACGAACTAAAAGAAGCTTAATACAAAATGGAATGCCAGGTTGACAGTGAATCTGTGCTTAAGCCTTAGTTTATTTGTGAAAAGCCAGGAAAAAACTGTGCTCATAAAAAGTGCCTGGATGCACACAATAGTCTATTGTTAGTGTTTCAGCTTTAATTAACAGCACTGCAATGTACAAAAACAACCCTTCCAGCGTGGGATCCTGGGATCTCAATGAGACAGGTGAGAAAGCTGCTGTTCTGCAAATGCCAACTCTGTCCATGTCAGAAGGGTGCCAGAGACTTTTTAATTGATTTCTCAAATGTTTGGACTTCCCATTGGTACTTTTTAATTAGCCAGTATTGTTTTTAATTTGTTCACTTAAATTTTTATATGCACTACTTGGTCACTGGTTTCCTGGTATTTTGTTGCAGCTGGTCATATTCCTTTAGGAAATCAACTTCCCTTGAGGAACAACAACAACAAAAGAATAAACACCCCCCCAACACCACCACTGTAATAAAAATCATCGCTCCCCAAGTTTCCCATGATTTGATAACCTTGGCAAGAGGGGCTTCTAAGCCAGTTTAAAGCCTTACAGTAATTTCTGCTTTGTGATTGATTTTACATGTGTACTTTGAAAGAGAAAAATGAAAGTCTTTCTGGTATGCAAATACAGAAGCATGAAAAACACCATCTGTGTGGGTGGTCTGCAACTTTGCATTTTTTTAGTTTGCAATGGTTGATAAAGTTAAGATGTTCCCAGTGTTTTATGGGCTATTACTACCTTGTAAGGGTAGAGGCAAATCTGTTTTAAAAATGAACTTGTAAACCATCTTTGGAGTTTTTTTGAATTCTAGAAGAAATTATTTTCTACATACTTGGGAAGTACCAATCACATTGTCTGACAACATATGTTCAATGTAAGACTAGAAAGGAGAACAAAATCTGATGATCTGGTCTTGTGATATGATGTGTTCTGCTCTTCAAAGGTAGTGACTGTCTGACATATAGGTGGCAGCATATGTGAACAAAAGCCTCGGTTTCCATGAAAAAAAACCTATACAATTCTGCCCTGGGCTTTTTTACCTTCAGAATGTGTAGAAATTATCCTTAATCAGCACATCTCAAAATAACTTAGTAATACATTCTCCTTGCTATTGTGATGCATTTTCTAGCGTCCTCCAAGTCCTCATTCCACGGGACTCCCGCAAAGCTAAAAAAAAAGCTTCTTTCAAAGGTTTGGCCAGCTTGCATTTAAGATCTGTTGGTGTTTTTCTATGCTTCAGCCAGGTTCCAAAAATCACTAACAAGTGCCAAGCAAATTTGGTTTCAGAAAGTACACAGTGGGATTGCACACTCTCCAAAGTAAGCGCAGAGGCCCTGCTCAGGAAAGCAATTTACTGCCTTCCCGCATCTGTGATATGTGACTCGCACTATGCAAAAGGAATTGGTCAAGGCCACTGGTGAGAAAATATTCAGGAGGAAACAAGAAGAGCAGCATGTGCACATACTGCTGCCTTGCATTTTCTTCCTGAATACATGACCCAAAGTGCTGCCTTTCACCCTGAGATGTTACCTTCACTCAATTCTGTTTCCATGGAAATGAAATGTTTCTGATCTCGGTCTTTACCAGTGCCTATTCTAAAGTATGGCACAATTGCTACTAATGTTATTTATGTTTATTTCACCTGGATTTCACTATTGTTTGCTTTATTAATACTAAAGGAACCTCAGAACAGCCTGTGCTGATGCCTTCTCAGGACTCATTTGGAAACTGGACAAGAAGCCATGAAACTTGCTTCCCAGGCCAACATCTAGAAACAAGATCTACTTTCCTTGGGCGGTTTCACACTCGGCTTTTGCTTCACTACAGCAATGTACAAGGGACAGCTTTTCTGAGAAGTTGTTATCAGAGTACTACAGCCTAGAGCTACCAGAGTTGCTACCAAAGAGATGAGTCAGCTAGAGCCAACATGACTCTTTGTTCAGACCACGTATGGCATGGTCTGAACAGATATTGCATGATGTGCAGAGGATAGCCTAGTAGGCTTTTAACCAGATGCTCACGAGAGGAAGTTGGGGAAGGGTTGTTTCATTTAGACACAGGTTTTCTAGCTAAAGATATGTGAGATGAAAAGGGATAAGGGAAAGAAATTTGAGAGCACAAGAAAAGGAACTGAACGGGCATTTCCATGAGCTGAGTTAGTTATGCTTATGCCTTGCTGAGTGGGTACAAGGTCCCCTTGTCCCTCTCATCTCCTTTGGGAAGTGATAGAATCAAAGCTCAGGCCTAGACAACTTCATGTGAAGGGCACAAGGATATTTCCAGCTTTAGTGAGGCTGATCTGCAGCTGATGGATTCTGTGATGGAGAAAGACAAGTTCCTGTACAGTGTCCAGCTAGACGTTTAAGAGTGAAAGGACATGAAACTCTCACTAGATGTACATCTTACCTGGTGCTGGGAAGGGGCTGTTTCCTCTCTATCTTAACTGCTGGATGTGCTCTTCTGTACAGATTCTGGCAGTCACCTGAACCAGTTCAGCTCTCTAAGAAGTGGAGAGTAATCCCTTTTGTCTTTCCACTCCCAACCTCCTCAGGTCTCTGCATAAAGAGACGAATCCAGCCAGCCAAGGAGGCAGTTGAGGACCAGAATCATAACAAGGGAAGTAATTGGTGAGCATGGGACCAGAGCAAAATGGAGAGCAGGATGGCTTCTTTCACTGCAGAAAGGAGAGCTTCTCTGCCATCTCTGAACCTTTCCTCTGCTCATCTCCTCCTCTGAACTGTTCTCCACTGGGTCTTGACAGGGCCTGTGAATTTACTATCAGATATGTTTCATCAGTACCAAAGCCAAACAAGGTTTGGTTTGAACTGGCAAGAATGTGCCCACATGAGCAAGACCAGAAACAGCAGATTCTTATCTTTAAGTGAATTAATACAGACCCTATCTACACTTGAATCCAGAGTCATGAAGCTGGATCCAATGTGTGGACGCAGTCCAGGTCATTCTAAACCAGATGGATCAGATGCTGATAGCAATAAGGTTATAGAATGTGATCTGGGTGGCAAAATTTAGCCAAGTCCTGAGTAAATATTTGTGCAGCTGCCTGTCTCATCACTGTATAGTTATCAATATCTGCTGATACTGGTTTATGAGCTGTCCTCAGCCTGGAGGCTGAGACATAACCTTGTAGAACTGCTTATGAAAAGAAGTCCTGTTGTATTTGCCCTTCACAGTTTGGGTGTGTTTGGTTGTATTTCCACCCCCTCCACCCCCCATATTTAAAGACTATTTTACTGCAAGAAAACAAAAGAAACAGGAGCCATTTCTACCAACAAGAGTCCAACTACCTGCTGTTGGTAATCCACTAAAGAAAGGAATAAAAGAGAACAAGGAAAGTAGATAAGATTATATTCTCATTTGACTTTTATTTTTTCCTAATCCTTTTGATTTCTTGCAATTAATAATTCCTAAAGTAAAGTACATGGAAAAGGGTTTATTTAGATGGAGGAAAAGGTTGTTGCTGATGTGAAATGTGCTCTTGTTTGATTGTTTCCACTGCTGGGAAAGTAGAATTGGATCAGAACTAGATGGGCCAGATAAGCTGGAGAGGAGGCCAGGTGCTGGAGAGCAGCCAACAAGATAGGATGACATGGCAGGTATGAAAAGACACTTGATCTGAGTGGGAGCCAGCACTGCCAGGCAAGCTGTTGTGATGAGTAGCAGGGAGATATGTTAATAGCAAATGACATCCTTTGAAGTCAGCGTAGCAGTGGACAGACAGCTGCCAAATCAGGGGCAGCTCCTGTGTGCAAAAGCTTTGGCAGTGACATGCTCTAGCTCAGATGGGTGAGGGAGAGCATGAAATGAAGGGCAGAGCTGGCTGTAACAAATGAGTCTTGAAGGATCTGTGGCTCTCTAATGTGGAACATATGCAATGCACCCTGTTTATGAGTGAAGACCAAGAGTACAACACATGTCAGGAACTGAAGGCTGGCTCCTGTTTCTGGGGGAGGAGGGCATAAGTGCTGAACAGCAATAGGAAATCATGCCAGATATTTCAGTACAGCATTACCGGTGAACATATAACTGGCCTGACTTTTCTATTTTGTTACTAGTTGAGAGGCATCCCTGCCCATGGCAGGGAGGTTGGAATAGGCGATTTCAGAGGTCCCTTCCAACCTAAGCCATTCTATGAAATCAGTGCAATTCCATCAACCAAAAATTAATATGACTTAAGGAAAACAAGCATGGGGAAACAATGAGAGAACTCGTGTATGTGGGCTAACAAGTAAAATGGAGACTATCCTAAAGACTGCTTCCCCAGCCTATAAGAATGACCCGAGTGTGAATGATCAAGGAGAGGAACTGGATGGTGAAGTATAGATAGGGAATAAGAAGTTGAATGGAGTGTGGAAGGGAATTTAGCAACACAACCTAAAAATAGGCACTTCAGTGGCAGGAGCTGCTGAAGAGACGTAACAAGATGTCCAGAGGATGTAATTGTACTATTGCTTTAGCAGGCAGTTCTTTACAATTTGTTGGTTGTTTGTGATGCATTTTCATAGAAAATGTTTTTCTTTTGTCAAGCAGAAGACAAACTGAGGAAAGAAAATGGAGTCTTCAAGCATATAATGGATGATTCTACAACTACCTGAAGGGCGGTTGTAGCCAGGCAGAGGTTGGCCTCTTCTCCCAGGCAGCCAGCACCAGAACCAGAGGACACAGTCTCAGGCTGCGCCAGGGCAGGTTTAGGCTGGATGTTAGGAAGAAGTTCTACACAGAGAGAGTGATTGCCCATTGGAATGGGCTACCCGTGGAGGTGGTGGAGTCACCTTCATTGGAGGTGTTCAGGAGAAGACTGGATGGGGTGCTCGGCTGCATGGTTTAGTTGTTGGGTGGGTTGGATTGGTTGATGGGTTGGACGCGATGATCTTGAAGGTCTCTTCCAACCTGGTGTATTGTATTGTATTGTATTGATATTGAAATGTTTTAGACAATTGCAACACCTTAAAGGCTATGAATAGTATATGTGATATGACATAGAGGACATTGCTTCCACCTTCTTGCTTTGTGATTGAAGAAAGCCCCTATCACAGAATCACCAAGGTTGGAAGAGACCTCAAAGATCATCAAGTCCAACTCATCACCACAGACCTCATGACTAAACCATGGCACCAAGTGCCACATCCACTATGAAGCTTTCTGGCTGTGGTCCACAGTGTTCTTGTCCCAACTATAGGAGTATGCATCATCCTAAATCTCACCAGCTTCAGACTGTAACATGTTCCTAACTTTGCCTCAGCAATGAGGAGACAAATGCAAAACCTGGGATCTTGCATTAATCTTCAAATACTCTTGGATCTTCAAATGGAGATAGAGTCTATGTGACAGCCCTGACAGAGTTTCTTTGCTATTGTCAAAGAGGAGACTTCAGAAGTGTGTGTGTCTGAAGCAGCTTTGGTCATCTGAGGATGCAAGAGAAAACAGGTCGGGAAATGGCAGAAGAGCAGTGCTTCTCTGGCCAGTCTTTCACCTGTGCCTTCCAGTATTGCAAATTAACTTTACATGTGTCCCCATGCTTGTTCTGGAGCTCTAAAGAGTTATACTTAGACCATATGATGAGTGCTGCTTATATAGCCCTCTATACTTAATGTGCATGTTAAGGAAGACAAAAGGCAATTTATTTCTAACATCACTTCTCTCGGTGCCCCTAATGTTTCTGCTTCTGAATCAAAGGGAGGCATTCTACAGTAAGACACTAATAAATGGCATTTCCTTGGGGGAAGAAGCATTTTCCCATCTTTAAGAAATTTCTTTGGCCATGTGAAATTCAAATTTGTTAACTTGCCCTACAAACAGCAACTCATTTAGAAACAAATTACAAATATTAGACGGAGACAGTGAACTTGATAATGCAGTGCTGCCACATCAGTTGTAAAATAATGCATCTTAATGAAGGCTTCCCATGTGAATAAACCATTATATTTACAAGCTTTTCACAGTTAATGACCCAGAACTGGATAACGAAACTCACATTTTTAGTGTGGTCCTCTGTCAGCAAAAGTATACATATTAATAATTGATGTTGCTGTAAAAATAGGGCATAATATGAAGATTCCTGAGTTTGTGGGGAAAATAGGACTACATGGTCCATTAACTTAAAATGCTTATCTAATGTTTGATGGGCTTTGTCTTTAAAATCCTTGTTTAAATTAATAAGGCAAAATGGACATTTGTCTAAAAGAGAGTTTTATTCCAACTCATCAGTCACAAGTATGCTGATGAGAGCGCTGCTAGATTTTTCTGTGCTTCACTCCTCCTTTCTCTAGCCTTCCAGAAGATAATGTGGGTGTTATGAAAGCGGAAGATCCGCAAGCAGAAGGAAGATGTTGCCTACGCCTCCCAGGTAAGCCAGTGTGATCAAAGTCTCTGTACGTTTTCCCTTTTTGACTTAGGAACTCAACTGCATAGATGGATCTTTCCTAGCTTGAAAAGCTGCCTTTCTGCTTAGTCAGCTCAACAGCTCTTTCCAACACAGCCTGCTTTATTGTTCATTATAAAACACTTAGAGGTGTGCAGGCTGGCTGAACATGCTTAAGGCTACAGCTCTACATATAGGAGGCCCCATGCTGTGGAACTAACTGCTCTTCAATTGTTCCATTATGACTACACTTAAAAGGGAAGACAGTCTTCATTTCAAAGACATAAATACATTTCATTTTTACTTCATGTTTTAAGGCTAACATTCAGATTATGTCTGAAAGGTAGATTTACTGCAGCCTTTAGTTCTGAGTACTTAATTTAGGGCAGCTTCTTTTCTTAGACCTGAAACACATGCTGCATGGGTTTATGGGACTTCTTCAGTAAATGTTCTGCTGCAGACAGTATTGCTTATGATTGTAATCCTTTGAAAGATGTTCTAGTTGTGTAGTATTTTGTTGTAGATGGCTGACTTTCAGTACTAATATAGTTTGCTTCTCTGGAGGGCTTCATTTCCTAAGGAAACTAAGTATTTTTAAAGCAAGCAGTTCTAACGGTCACTTATTTTCATCAGTAGTGAAAGCAAGATTTTGCATTTGGACATGGGCAAGTAACTCCTCACTAGCAGACTAAAAGAATTTACCACCTAAGCAACTGAGGTTCTTTTCTTATAACTTATTCCAGTCAGTTTTAAACTGTGATTCAAATAATCTTTAAAAGCTCAATTGGTTGTTCAGCCTCGAGAAGAGCAGGCTCTGGGGAGACCTGATAGCAGCCTTCCAGTACCTGAAGGGGGCCTACAGGAAGGATGGGGAGAGACTGTTTACAAGGGCCTGTGGTGACAGGACAAGGGGCAACGGCTTCAAACTAGAGAAGGGCAGATTTAGATTGGATATCAGGAAGAAGCTCTTTACTATGAGGGTGGTGGAACACTGGAACAGGTTGCCCAGGGAGGTGGTTGAGGCCCCTTCCCTGGAGAAATGCAATGTAAAACTCCACGAGACCCTGGGCAACCTGATCTAGTTGGGATATCTCAGCTGACTGTGGGGAGGTTGGACTGGATGACCTTTGGAGGTCCCTGCTGGTGTGGACCATTCTATGATTCTATAGGAGTTAGCTATGTTCTTTCCTTCTTTTTTCTCAATATCATTTGTCTGACTGTGGGAAGCATGTACTTTAAAGAGGTCTCTCATCTCATGAATATTGTATTCATGTAGGTTCCACAGTACACAACTGGTGATAGCCACATCAATTATATGGCTCAATTCCTAAATTAGACCAAAAAAAAAAAAAACAACTAAGCAAAATACATTGCATTCATTAAAGCTTCCCTACTATATGATTCACTTCAATGGCTTTGCCAATTAAAGTAATTGTCATATACATTCAAACAAAGCATCTGTAGTAAGAGACCTTGTTAGAAAAATATTGAAGATGGCTGGTTTATAGATTTTTATTATATACTTACATATATATATATAATAAAAAATATTGACATGTAGCACTTTTTAATAAGACACAAGAAAATTTAAAGTGGAGAGAATCTTTATATTCATGACCATATAAGTTTATATAATTTCAGTTATGTTTATTTCTGATGTTATACCTAGGCATGCTGTCAAACTTCTACTAAAAATGGCAAGTATGTTTTGGATCCTGAAAGGCAGTGATTTCATTGTTAGTGTGACTCCAGCCAATGAAAGCTAAATTATTTAGTGGGTTCTCTGCTTCCCAGCGTCCTTCTATTTCAAAAATAAGCAGGTTTAAAATTTCTATTGAAAATAGGACAGATTAGCTATCACTGTTTAGATGTATATGTATGCCTGGTGAAATAACACATAACTGTGTGCTGACATCTGAACATCATCTAGGCTGCAAGTAAAACAAAAGTCTTTCTAATCTTATGCTTGATAAAAACAGGCCTGGTGTGTACCACTACTGGAACTGCCCACTTTCAAGTGCTGGTGAAAACTTTCAGATTTCACTTACTTAGAGAGTTTGCAGTTTAAGTCCCATATAATATTTATTTAGCCACAGTCTATACTGTTTACACAGAAGGCTATTCTGGGAAATGCTAATTTTATTTTATTTTTTTCCTCTGACTGGATGAAATGAATTATATTTATCAGGAGTTCACAGAATAAGGAATGTTTGGCAGAATGTTTTCTCAGATATAAATAAAAGCATCATCCAACAGAAGATGCCTAAATTAGGCTATGCTTAGAAGAGGTAAGGAGGAGAGAACATTTTTTTCATTTAAGACCACATAGACCCTTTCATGTGAAAAGGATAAAGTGGAAGAAGAATGGTGGAAATAGCATGTGAGAAAATCATGGGTCAGCACGTATTGTGCCACTAACTTTTTGGTAAGGGCTGAAATCATGGAATAGAGCAGTGTGAGAGCTGTGTAACTGTAACTGTAAATCAATAGATGTGTCTGTGAGACAAGATGTGTTTGTACATCCACAGAATGCAGGGCTCAGTCCTATAATTTGTTTAAGCATTGGGTTCAATAGAATAGTTTACTTGTACTCTTTAAGTGAGCCTGGAAAAGAGGAGGCTCAGGGGAGACCTTATTGCTGTCTACAACTACCTGAAGGGAGGTTGTAGCCAGGTGGGGGTTGGTCTCTTCTGCCAGGCAACCAGCAACAGAACAAGAGGACACAGTCTCAAGCTGTGTAGGGGGAAGTTTAGGCTTGATCTCAGAAAGAAGTTCTTCACTGAAAGAGTGATTGCCCATTGGAATGGGCTGCTCAGGGAGGTGGTGGTGGGCTTAACATCCTGGAGTTGTTTAAGAAAAGCCTGGGTGAGGCACTTAGTGCCATGGTCTAGTTGATTAGTTAGGGTTGGGAGATTGGTTGGACTTGGTGATCTTGGAGGTCTCTTCCAACCTGGTTGATTCTGTGAAAACACGAGAAAGGAGATGTCCCGGCCTTCAGATTACTGCCTTAAAGTGGCAACAGTAGGCTGAGTCCCTAAAGATGGAACAGATTTTGTTTTGTCTTTTTGTGTTCCTTATTCCTAGGCTGTTCCTACCCTCCCATAAATCAGTCTGATTGCAAGCTGTTTATCCTAACACTTTGTGTTAAAAGCAGCTTTTTCTCTTTCCAGTAGCCTATGTTCTGGGATTATAACTTCCTGGAGAGTCTGTCAGGGAAAGCACTGACTGTAGATTCATTATTAGGCCTGGGCTGTTTTGCACCACCTTAAGAGAAAGCAGCTGCCAAAAACCAGTTCACGCATCTCCAGTTACACAAGGCTGATAGCTAGTTTGTGCTGCAGCAAAATGAAACAATCACAGCAACCCCTAACTAGGGTGTGTTTAATGAAAGGGAATTCATAAATGCCAGAAACAGACAAGTGTCAGTATGCACCAGCTTTAAAACTGGAACAATGGTATGTTACAAGTGGGATGTGACAGTAGAGCAAGGAAATGCAGTTTGTTTGGACAGCGCATGCATGTTTTCAAGACAATCTAATGTGTTCTCTTGCAATATCAGTGTGGTTGGTGTGGCTTAAACACTGGTCTATGCCTGGAACGCTGGTTATAGTGGCTGTGCTGGAGCTGGTAGTAAACAGCACTGTGGCAGGAATGTGAGGAAGATCAGGAAACAGGTCAGGATGCAGTTATGAAGATATATAGGCTTGCTTCTCTTTGCAAATTAAACTGGTATTGCAAATTGTGATTTATCAGAGGTTTAGAAAAACATGTGCTAAGGGAATCGTGCTGTTTCTGCAATTAATCTTTAATAAACAATAATAATAATAATAATGAAGCTTTACTTTTGAGGCAAGGAAAATCTCTGGAACATAGGCTTCTACTCTGTCATCGAGCAAAAGATGAAATAGAGTTGAATTCCAGAAAAGATACATAAATTTTTCTGAAGCAAGTAGACAGTAAAGAAAATGATCCTGAATTAAGTAAAAGACTGGGCAATTCTTGGTCTTTGCACATATTTCCATATTTTTTTAGGCAAACACAATTGAAATTTTTCAAAAAAATCATTATTCAGTACTTCAAGTGGACTCTCTCTTTTTTTGCAAAGCAGTCTTTACATGGAAGTAATACAGTTTTAAAACATCTATTATAATAAGAGAAATTATATTTTTTTGGCAGTAAAAATCAGGTCTCCATTGGGATGGACTTGGGAGTAATGGATGGCTAAGTCTTCTAATTTATCTAAGTCGTGCAGCATTAGAAAAGCAAATTCAACATATTTACACATGAAGATCTGTGGTCATTTTTTAGAGGGCTGACGTGATCATACATCAAAGGGACTTGACCTTTGGAGCTCACTGCCTATCTATCAGTGTGAGCCAGCTTGCCACTCATTTCCTTTGGAGACCACGGAAGGGAATGTAGCATGAAAAGTAAAAGGGAAACACAAATGGGGATTATGAAAACACTAGAGAGATGAACAGATTATTTAGAGGTATCATTTTTTCCCCCCTGCATTCTTTGATTATATGCTTGATAAAGACTAATGAGTCTGAGTGCAGAGTTGAAAACATCAATTCTCTTGGTCCTAAATGGAGGTCAGGAAATGAATACACTATATATGTGTTTGGTTTCAATTCCCCTCATCCCTATGATCATACAGATTTCCTCCCTGTGAACTAGGTTATTTACATCCTAGTTATCAGTTACTCCTACCATTTACCACCATGAAGAGTGCTTGGCTGTGAACCTTCCAATAACTGATACCAGATTTAGATATCCTTCCTAAGACTCTAGTTTTAAGACTCAGCAAAAACTGTCCTGGGATACGGTAGGAAATGATCTCTTGATTTGCAAAAGGTACAGTTTCTAATCAATTTTCAGTATATCCCAAATGTTCACCACTTTAGGTCTGCACTAATTAAAATGTTGCGTTAAACAGAGGCAGAATTGGCAGCTATGTTGGCCACGCTTACTGTTAATGACCAGCAGACATTGAAAGCAATAATCCATGATGTGTCATCTGTACTTAACATGGCAAAACTTAGGTGAATGTACATGTTGTTTCCTAAAGATAAAATTTTGAGGTCATTTTTAGAAGTGATAAAACGTGCTTGCCAGATGTATGCTTATAGGCACAATCAGTTTTCATAAACTTACAACATAGATAAGGGTGATTTCATTGCTGGGCAAAAAAAAAAAATCTACCAAATTCTCTGGGAGAAGCAGAAAGCATGTTTTAATTCAAAATGAAATGAGTTTATAAATCAGTCTTTTAAGAACTGTAGAACACAGAGGCACATATAAACCTACCAAACACAGAGCAGTGATCTGTGATGAGCAGCTCTACTAGAACTTGGTAAAAGGGCTGTGCTACTGTACCTGGAGTTTGAGGGGAGCTGTGAGGCTTTACACCTGTTAGTGCTCAATGAAGGCACCTGAAGAATTAGTGGTGGCCAAAGAAAATGTCAACTGTAAAAAGTTTTTCCTTTTTCTCAGGTACTTGCTAGAAAGGAAGATATTGTTGGGAGGGGGAGGTGTACCTTCTCTAATTGTGGGAGTAAAAGGTTCCTTCTGGAAAGGATTCTCTCATTATTTTCTCTCACTTCCAGGGGTTGGACTAGACTACCTTTAAAGGTCCCTTCCAACCCAATGCATTCTACAATTTATGTGATCTAACTGACCATAGGCAGCTGTTTGCTTCCCTTAATTTTGCAGTGTGATGTGAGGAATATTCTGGTTATTTTCAAATGGAGTTATGGAACTACTGACATACTAACATAGCAGTTCTAATGCCCCTGTTACCTACTCTTGACGTACACATGCCATGGCTTGCAAAGGGCTGAGAGAAGTCTTTGCTACTTTTATTCCACTCCAAGAATAAGGCATCTCAAGTGTCTTGGAATTATTAATTAAAATCTGATTAATAAAATTTCCATTCTCTGTCATGCCTGGGTCAGATTCCCTAGAACCTGGGGTAAATTCTACAATATCTGCTTTTACATCTGCCAAATATATTGGGCTGTGTATACACAGCACAAAAGCATGCAGCATAAGACAAACTGCGCTACCTCTGGGCTATCTATCATTTCAGTTTAGCTCTGTACCCCTTAGAGACTCCTTTTAAAATAGGAAGAATTTTAGAAATGAATTTCTCATCTTCTGCTAAATTACCAAAGTCTGAAGAACAAACAGACTGTGACATTTTATATTCTCTAGGCAGCACTACTTACCATCCCCAGAAATATCATTTCCTCTTCTCTCATTTTCTGTGTTTTCTGGCGCTGGCTATATCCACGCCAAACCTGAATTGTAAACAAAACTCTAATGAGATAAATGGGCCTTGTTACAGCTTCCTTTACTGTGGCAGACACAGGAAAAAACAAATAGAGGAAGGAAAGGCACAATATACAATTGAAACTATTGCTCTTTAACAGGTTGCCATCTGCTTTTTTTTTTTAAAAGCCCCACAGAGTCTGAGGTTTGTGACCCTCTCACACTGGTATATCTAGCTTCTAAACATTATACTAGGGGTCCCAGAAATGTTTAGACCTCAGAATTTGGACTGAGCTCCCGTTCTAAAACGGCTCATCAGCCTGAATTATTCATGCCCAAGGACTTTCTGGTATTTAGCACTGACTTCCTTTTGTCATCTTTTCAACATATGGAATGAACTTTTTCCTCCCCAGAGATCACAGGAAAAGGCATGAATTCTTTGAGATGCACTGGATTCCAAGGGGATGCCAGAAAGAGCAACTGAGGTCATAAAAATCAGAATGGAAGAACAACATGTAGGTTATAAAGTCATCCTGCATTGCCAGTGCAGGACTTTCCATTGATCTCACATCCAGGGTCCTGTCTCATTTCGTTAAGTGGTTTAAATCAAAAATTATGTATTTCACCTTGGCAGACACCCTGCCAGCCATCATTTCAGAATGCTTCCCGTGTGTTTCTGTCTACTGCTGTTCCTCTGAACAAAACATCATTTGGTTCTGCCAGAACTGTTATTAAACCAGAGATCCCACCTTTTGAATGCAAGTGGCAGCATCATCTGGACTTGGACCCGTCTCAGCCTGAGGTTCAGTTTGATTTTGTCTCTTGTCTTCAAGGTAAAGTTTCTTCATTAATGCTGCTCGACAACGTCCTTGTCGAGCCCGTTCTGCAACCTGGATCAACCTAGTGGCTTCTTCAGATGTCATGGTCTTGACAGGTTCCTTCAACAGCACAGCAAAAAGGAACGGACAAAGCAAAGTAGTAGAGTTATACATATTCTGTTAACTGCTTACCTCAGTTAAAAAAATGTATGCAAGAAGTTTATTCATAGTTTTGTTTTCTAATACAAAAAAAATGCCCGTCACAAACAGCAGAGACTCCTGTCTCAGTGCCATCTTATGCTATCTCGAAGGTCTGATATTTTGACAGATGTTTTCCTGAGGACCTTAAGGATAAAGCAAAGCTGATGTTTTCCTTGGCACACAAAAACACCTGATGCTATGGTGGGATGCAATGGCTCTGTGTGGCATATGCATATTTCAGAACTTTATCCATTTGAGGAAAAAACAACCAACCAAGCAAGCATGTGAAGAACCAGAGGGCTTTGTCCTCCTAAAATCCAAAATTCTTTGACTATGGAATATCTTCCTTTTACTTTCTGAAAGGGTGGTCTTCTGATGGTGCTTCTTGGACCTTAGCTCAACTGCTGCCTGGAAGGACAGACTGTTCTGAGTCAGTCCATCCCAAACACAAGAAGTTTGGAAAAAAGTAGAACACTGCAGCTGGAAAGAGATTCTCCCTATTCTCACTTTAAGAACTCTTGTTAACCCCTCATGCTCCCTGTGGAAAAGATGAATTATTGTCCTTTGTTGACGTTAATCCCCCGGTCGGAGACAGTTCACATTAATACTGTGTGGAACTTACTAAATGTTCAGCAGGACTCTCTATAACAGATACATACAAGGACAAAAAATCTGCAGACCAGACTCCTCTGATAAACTTCACTGATTTTGATCTAGGTTAAACTGCTTGTAACAGCATTGCCACGGACACTGAAGAATGCAGTGGTCTGTTACACAGCAGTTACGATTTCCTGAGTGTACATGGCTTGTACAATGCATGAAGTGCTGACAACCCTCTAGTAATCCCAATGGTGATTGAACCGGAAGTGCAGCACAAGGTGCTGGACTTGTACGGTGTGAGATTGTTTTATTCATGTTTATTGAATTCTGTGCCTCTCTTGCAGAATCCTGGAAAGGGAGACTTGAATGCTGTCAGTCTAGGGCTCCCAGGTGAGCTGGCTGTACACCAGAAAAATCTGTCACGGATGCCATGCTGAAGAGGGATGAAAGCAGAGCAAAAAGTCTTCAAGATGTAATATGCCAAAATAAAGCATCACCACAGACCAACATCATACCACTGTAAGAGCAGGGAATTTACCCAGAGATTTACTGTGGAGGTCAAGAGGATTGTAGCTGCCCATTAAAGCAATCTAGCAGCAGGCCTGTGTTCTGTCTCTGCAGACTGCCTCTGACTGGTGCTGGTTCTTTCCTGGGCAACCTTCCTTTCATTGCTTTGTGGGATCAATATGCAGAGTTCCCTTAACAGTACAATTACTGCTGAGAAATTCAGCAGTACTGGGGCAGTACAGCAGTTTGACAAAGTGGTCTGATCAGAACTGTCACTTATAGCTATAGCACCTATGAATCTAAGTTATCCAGACATGTAGGCATAATTGTTTATTTCTAGGGGTTAGGAATGACTGCTTGTAGGCAATATGCCGTTTCCAAAAGGTCGAAAGTGTATCAAATCCAGAACAGTCTTTACTGGAGTGCTCATGGACTTCTCTGTAATGACTTTTGCTCTGCCAAAACTCAATTTTCTACCCCTCCCAGCAGCTGCAGCTCTATAGCTGCACCGAAGAGACTGTAGCCATTGTTCAGAGGTTATAAACAACTGAATGCTAACAGTTGTGCTGACCTGAACTCTGAGTTCTGCCCGTTCCAGCTAGGAATTCTGGTTCAGTAAATCTTAAGCCCAACTTGACTTCAGTAGAACTAATTATGTGATGATAGTTAGCTAGACAAACAAAGCACCTACTAAACTTGGCCAAAGTGCTGCCCTTTCTCTGACACTCATACATAAAACAGAGTCAATTAATTTCAGTCTTAACCAGACTCAAAATGTGACTAGATATTGTTGGACAAGAAAACTTAATGTTACTTTCTATTTGTGCCTTATCTAGAAAGAGATTTTTCCTAACTGTTATAAAAGTACTTTTCACTTCTGTGGCTCACATTCAGATGTGTGGCTATAACCTAAAAAATGTTAAGTGTGTGATTGTGTAGGTATGTGGTATGCTTACCTGTATTTGCAAGCCAGCATTAAGTAAAATCTGATCAAGCATTTTCTCTCTCTGCTGCAGGGCTTCCAGTCTTTCTTTAACGAAGTACCTCGGGATAGGTACTTCTAAGACTTCCTAGAGGAAGACATAGTCATGAGACGCTTTTTAGAACTCTATTAAAATCATATTATGTATTGAACACCTTTAGAAAGCAATTAAACTGGACTGAGGTGGTTGAATATTTTGGAGTGTTGGGGAATTTGACCTCTGTAACAGCTGCTGAGCTGTTACTTTGCAATTACTTAAGGCCTAATTCAACAAAAACAAATAAAGCAACTCAGTTTCTGAACTGTGACAGCTCAGAAATATTTCTTTTTATAATGGCTCAATTATATTATCAAACTATTAAAATGCTTGGCAGAGCCATCAGAAATTTAAACACAATTTCCACTGAACTGAATACTTCTGGTTGTATGATCATCCCACTCAAATCAACATGAAAAATAGATCTGTTCTTTTGCATATTTTTGACCATTTAAAGAACCAAAGCACATTTGTTTGTCTACAGACATTTCTAGAGAAACTGTCACTCTGTGACTGGGATATCTCTTGCTTCTCAAAACCAGCTATGACTGGAGGTGGCTGTCTTTAAACATTTCCATCACAAAAAAAGACATCACTGATTCACATTTCTACCTATTCTTCTCCTCTAGAATTTTACTGTTGTTGAGCATTGAAAAAAAACACAGACAGACAACAAAACTTCCCAAATGATGCTGTGGAGTGACAACCTCTACTTTGTGTCAAAGAGTGGACACAATTCTTCAAGCATAATTTCTGGCACGTACACCTCTTTGGGGGAGAAATGTCTTCACAGGTCTAGTTCATAATTGTGCCATGTTCCCTATATACTGTTTTCAGGAACACCTGAAGGATAAGTGATCCTACCCAGAAGGACAGAAAGAGGGATGGTTGAGATGGGCAGTAGTTACCACGTCATGCTTCTCATAAGGAGTGGCATAGTCAAGTTACATCTGTCCTCGGGTGTATGTGGGGGACAGGCTGTTTTGCCCAAGGAGCCTAAGAGGCTCAAGGCTTGATGCTGCTCTCTGGGTGCTCTCTCTTCTATCTGCTGTGGAACCTTGTGGGCTTTTACCTGCTCAGAGAGACCTTTGCCTTGATTCTTTTCAGTCTCAATGATACCTCAGGTGTGGACAGATATGGAGGAGAAAAGTGCTGGCTGTAAAGAACAAGTACTACTTCTGCCTTGACACAGGCATATGGTAAATGTACTGCTTGTGAGCTATGAGGCCTTCCAATTTCTAGGGCAAGAATTTGCAGGGAAAGTTGTGGCCAGTTAAAACAATCCCTCTGAACTGCCAACTTCAAGATTTCATTACTTATTCCCTCAGCTGCACACTGTGTAGTCCAGGACACCCTATTATGGCAGCATAAGAAAGCTTCCATGAGGGACTGCGTTTATCCCTGTTGATATTATCAATGAAGAGGTCTGGTCTGCTACAGCTTCTAAATATTTGTCTTGTTAACCTCTCTGTTTGCAATTTCCAACATCCTTTCTTGTTGATGGAAATGATTATATGTTGTACTTTAAGAGTACAAATCACTCTAGGTTCAATTCCAAATCTGGCTGTCCTTCGGTATGAAAAACCAAGTGGTTTGTCTGGACACACTCATACAGGATGAGAGGGCTCTTATGCTCTCATGTAGCAGTGTGAGTTATTCAGTGTAGTGGTGACGAGCATCTCTGTCTAACCTGGGACTGAATTACAAGTGATTCTGGACTGTTACTTCTACTGACTGTAAAGATGAGATTAAAACCATAATACAGGGGCTGAAAGTAGTGGGGAGTAGAGATCCTGATTCTCTTTATAACCTCTTTTTTTGGGGGGCCCAGCATTGTAAAGTTAGGCTTGTGATGTTTATCCTCAAGTCAAATGTGCAGTGTTCTAGCCACTCTGGGCTCCACATGGGATTTGTGTATCCAAATACTTTTACAATTACCCCAGGAAATGGAGTGACTGCATGTTGGAAGCTAACTGTACAAAAACCTGAGGTGCAGAACTAAAGAAAGATGAAGCTTGGCCTTATGGTGACATAGCACAAAGAACACTGATATCATTGCATAAGATACAAAATGGGACTACTCTGCTGTGTTCTCTGCCTAAAATCACGTTGGATTTTTAGCCTATGATAATACTGTGAAAGGAAGGACTAGACAGATCTTTTCTGGGCAGGTTTTTTTAAGAGAGAGAAGTTTTGTCAAGCACTGGCCAGTAATTTTGTTTTATAAGCAAGAATATGTGACTATGTAATTTTAAAACAGTCCTATAAAATTTTATGCTTATCTGTTACTGAAAATAATGTTTTATTTGAAAAAGCCTGAAATCTCTTCAGTGATTTATTTTTTTGGTAGTAGATAGGTATGTCATACCTTCTTAACTTTAAGGCGTGGTGCAAGAATTTGAATATATGCTTGTTTTTTAATAGATGTCAGGCACAGCTTTTCAGGCTTGCCAACTTTTTGCTGCAGGTGGATTTACTGCTAAGTCATGAAAATAGCAGTGCTTAATGACTCGAAAATATGATTAGAAGGATCACTTTCCCCGGAGATGTGTTTATACTCTCTAGTATGCCTTCTCATTGTTTAATATAATTCTCTGCTGTGATTAATGTAGAAGGTGAAAATTCATGGCAATTACTATCTTAAATTTGCAGAGTGGGATACTTGTGCAATTGCAAACAGAAACGCGTTTTCAAACCTCAGAATAACGCTATGATGACATAAGGCAATTTATCTCACGTCGTTACTGGGATCCGGGGCGGGGGGAGCAGTAATATAAACGCCAACTTTGCCTCTCTTCTTTAGGAAAAGTGCGGTACCCGAATTTGACAATAGGTGGAGCTGTCTGCGAGAGAAGTAACCAGCTTTTTGCTGCTAATTCTTCATGCTGCTTTTAGAGGACAGCTTCAGGACTTGGCCTGATGGTAGTATTCATCGGGTTTAGGGGGCAGTCTGTCAGGGGGTGCTTTTACATCAGACGTTCCTGAACTCTGAACGTTGACCCTGCTCCTAACTCCTGTCATCTTGGCAAAAGGAGACTTGTCTCAGATTTCTTGTTTTACTACTTCGTTATACTGTGAAACAGTAGTTTTTAGCTACCTGTGATCTCCAAAAGAGGCCTGAAGTCAGACTGATTCGCAGTGACACAAAGGCCAACAGCATCCTAGCTTCTGTCAGGGAATTGATTGTGTCCCTGTGCTCAGCACTGGTGAAGCTGCACTTCTAATACTGTATTCAGTACATGAAGGACATGGAGGTACTGGAGTGTGTCCATAGAAGGGCAACAAAGCTGGTGAAAGGTCTGGAGCACAAGTTTTATGAGGAGCACCTGAGGCAACTGTGGTTGTTTAGCTTGCAGAAAAGGAGACTGAGGGGAGGCTTTATTGTTCTCTACAACTACCTCAAAGGTCATTGTAGTGAGGTGGTGGTCAGTCTCTTCTTCTAAGTAACAAGCAATAGCACAAGGCAAAGTAGCCTCAAGTTGTGTCGGGGAGCTTAAAATTGGACATTAGGAAAAATTTCTTCACCAAAAGGATTGTCAGGCACTGAAACAGGCTGCCCAGAGCAGCTGTGGAGTCATCATTCCTGGAGGTATTTAAAAGACATATAGATGTGGTGCTGAGGAACATGGTTTATTAGTGACTTGGAAGTGCTGGGTTAACAGTTGGGCTTGATGATCTTAATGGTCTCTTCCAAGCAAAATGATTCTATGATTCTTAAGGGCAGATTGAAGCTGGTTGTACCTTAATATCACTTCCCTATCTTCAATCTAATCCCACATTAAAATCAGGCAGAGTCGAGCTGCTGGCTATAGCCGTGAAGCTGTCTAAGCTAATACAGCTTCATGCTAGGGCACGTGCAACTGAAAGACTCAGAGCCTGTGCTGATATAAAGAAGCCAAAAAGGAACATCCTGATGAAGCAGGTAAGCTTTTAAAATCTTGCTCCACTATCTAATGCTGACCATAGATCAAATATACTATCATCTTCTTAAAAATGCCATAATTACTGATTTCCCAGTACACTAGTAAATGTATAGGAAGCTAAAACACTCATTGGAACTTCACAGGCTGCAAGTAAATGTGTGACTGTCCTCCAAATAAAGCATAGGCAAAGCTCCTATGAATTTGCTCACAAAGAGGTAGACCTACCGGGAGAAGCTTTAGATCTACCAGGATATTATCAACATAATGAAACTCTGAGTTCTCCAGCTCCACCATCTCTTTTTTGATCTCCAGGATCCGGCCCATAACTCCATCTAGCACTTGCTGAATCACTGCCCGTTTCTGCTGGTGCTTGAGTTGGTCATGGGCCATCTCCAAGCTGCGGAAGATCTGCATGTATTTGATGTAGGAAGTGGTTAACATCTTAAATACTTTCTCGTGGTCATTCTCTGGCTGGAGGAACTCTTCTCTTTCTTTCTGGAGCTGGATGTCGAGGTCTTTCTGGGCATCTTCCCACAGCTTATTGTAAGTGCTAATTAAAAAGAAGAGACTGTGTTAACTTGACATGAAAGCAAGAGTTAGCACACAATGAGGCCAGGGCTCTATATGTGTGGATTTCTCAAAGGAAAAAAAGCCTGGAAATGTGAGCCTCTGTATCTATAAAGGCACTTTAACTACAAGGTACTAAAACAAACAAACAAACAACAAAAAAACCCACATTAGCAAAAATTCCCTTTCTTGGGTGTTTTAAAAATAGGAATCTTAAAGGTCTTCTATTTAACTTAAAACTTGTCAACCTAATTCTTAACATTTGCTTAATCTCTGGATAGGGTTGTGAGTTTTGTTCGGTTATGCTAAAGGACCTAATAGAAAAGGTATCTCCCCACAACACCCTGATGATGGGGGAAGGTCTATTTTAGGTCTCTGTTTGGGATAAGGACTAAAATTGATGTTTGAAAAGCATGTGTTGCTTTTCTGCCTTTCTGAAATGGTTGCTTGGGGGTAATTGTAGGGTAAGGGCTGTATCAGTGCCCACACTGAAGCATAGCTGTGGGTGCTATTTGAAACATGAAGTGAGGAAAAGAATTTATTTCTGTGGTAGTAACTGCTGCACTCCAAGGGATCGCTGAACATCTAGTCCAGCAACTAGGGGATTATGTGACATGGAATATGTCACCTAAGGACAGCCTCATTTTCAGATGTGATAATGCTGTTTATTTGGTATTTTAGGAAGGGATAGGCGGAGCTCTGATGAGAGCATGGAGTAGCTCTCGGTGGTTTTTCATGGGAAAAGCAGATCAGTGCAGAGTATCAGGGGAAATCATAGGGGAGCAAAAAATGGACTCTGGGCAATGAGGCTTTTATTCAGAGAAGAGCACACATGGCAGGTTTGTCACTGGAAGGTGCTAATATTTATGGTAGTGAAAGCCCCTTTTAGGGTCCCATTCTACTTTGCACCTCTTTTCCAAGTGGAGACTAAATCTCAGGAGTGACAGGTATCAGAAAGTCTTTTGTCTTTACAAATGCTTCTCAACTAGCAGAGCTAAGAAATTTCTTCTGCACCGAGATTCACTTATGCTGAGAGAAAAAGTTGATTCATGTTGTCAGATTTGCAAGAGGAGGGGAGACCTGGGCTGTGGTGACAGGGAAAACTGACTTTTGTTTCTTAGACCTAGAAAAAAAGGTCATTTGCTTAAATGGTGCAATCCAGACACATCCACGTGCTTAACCAAGCTATTGCTGGCTTTTTCTAGAGCCTCTTAAAGAAGGATGAGTACAGTAAAAGGCCCTGCCTCAATTCAATGAGCTTCCAGATCAGCTCTTTCTAGTCTGAGCAGCATTGAGGGAGTGGTTGTGTATTAATTCTGACAGGAAAGCTGGGCTGTTAACATTGCTTGTGCTTGATAATAAATGCCTAAGTTGGAGCTTTGTCAGTGGATTTTATCATTCCCAATCTCAGAGTACAGAATGACCTGAGGCTTGTGCTGAAAGAGAGACTACTAGGGTGAACAGGACAAATGCCAGCCCACAACTGTACAAAGCACAGGGTGTGTGCTGCATATCCAGGATGCTGACAGGGCTGTTGGGACTCCCTGAAGCAGTCAGCAAAAAGACCAACAATCTGAACCCTTCTATTGAATTTGCACTTTTAAAAGTGCGTATTTTACTTTCCAGCTGACCTGGGTTTCTGCAGGATGCAGCTGGTCTTGCTTTTCCTAATGTCTCTGTAGCCCACCCAGGATTTTCCCCTTCCTTTATTCCTACTTCATTTACATCCCATTGCACCACTGAGTCTCTCAATTGCAGCAATTAACCCAGGTGCAGGAGATAAACAAAATAAAACCATCGAGTTGAGAAGGCTGGCACAAACAAGACCAGCCTTAGCTTTGACCTAACAGCTCTGTTCAATAAGAGTTTTCTATGCTTTCTCTGAAGTCAGAATGTGGAAGAACACGTATTGGTGTGAGGTTCACGAGGCGCTCCAGCACAGAAGGAAACAACGTGGTATTGTACTTGCTTAGCTGTGCCTACTCACAGCCCATTTAATAGTGGGGAGGCTATAAATCTTTGAGGAAGCCCTGTAGGTTGTCCCCACAGTCGTGCTGCTGATTTATGAACAGTGGGTATCCTTGGGCCAGAGTGTTTCGAATGCAGGTTCTTGCAGGGAGACAACAGATTATACCACAACGAGAACGGACGCCATGACTGTCCACTCCAATTTGCAATAATCTCCCTTTCTGCCTCCTCTGACTGAGGAATGTCAAGTGGTTCCTCCTGCTGAGCCAGCTAATATCCAGTCTTTTTAGATTTTGAATGACTTTTGAAGAAAGGAGGGGGACGGCATGCTCTACCCCTTCAGAGGATATTAACATAATGCAATATAGATGGAACATAATTGCTTCCATAAAGCATTAGTTTATCAGATAAGCATTAAGATGATTGTAAGCACGTTGGTGTGGGTCAGATGTTAAGACTAAGGATATTATGGTATGTTTGGAGGCTTTGTAGCAGTGATGCTCTGTGTAAATGACAGGAAAAAAAGAGGGACGGGCCCACTGGAAAATTAAGTATTAAAGGGAAAGACTGATGTGGAATGGCTGAATTTTCAGCTGTGATAAGCTTGTAACTCCTGTGCATCTGTGGTGATCAGTGTGATGGACACCTTGGGGGGACCTAACCCTAGAGCTGAAATTTGTTTAGGCATGTGATGGGGAACAGCAGATACTTGATAACTGGACAGCGCAAGCAGAAACACGATTTGAGTGTTTCTTTGGTTCACCTGATTAAAAATTAGAGGACATATGAACAGCCATTTGTTTCCCTTCCCCAAAACAGGCTTAAAGTAATTATTTCAAGTTTTACTAGTGTCCAAATGGGAACTCTTCTGAACTAGTTTGAAGAATCATGTGTGCTTGGTGTTTATAGGCCTTTCTGGGGGACTTGGCAGAGCAGCTGTATTCCTGATGAGTTTTGGAGACATGTTCAAAAGTAGTCAGGAGTAATGCATGTCTTCAAGGTTACATATTAAAAGCAAAGGACAGGACTGACTCTCCTTGCCTGCCCTTATTTGATTTTTTTGCCTATTTTCTGAGTTTCCCTTTGCACTGAGTTGTAAGCTCCTCCAAAATTGCTTCCACACACTGAAGGGTGAGTACAGCACAGCCTTGAGTGCACTAGCGTTTTATTTACTGTTACTAGTTCATTTATAGGCTTGTTACTGTTCTGTAACAGGTAGGTTGTGAGCTGTATTCATGCCTGAGGATGATATTGCATCAGAATTAGATTGATTAGAGCATCTAACTAGCCTACTAGTGCAGGTAACCAGAAGCACTGAGCATAATTTTCTCACTTGTGGCATAAGATTGTTAAATCCTGGAAAAGAAAGAAATGTGTCTCTCAGTCACTGCATGTGTACAGCAGTGTAAACTAACTAATGCTGCAAATTGTCATAGCAACTACAAAATAGGAGTGTTATGGGTAAAATAAGCAATGTTGTAATGGGATGAGATAAAAACACGTGAAGTGGCTTAACTCCATAGCCCCCAGAGTGCGTTCTGGCAGCTTGCAGCTTGGAGGGAAGGTCAAGGCTTTACCTCCTTAACCGATGTCTCTTTTTTCACTCTCTTCATTCCCACAAAGCAGAAATGGAGGCTGGAACAAGGGCTTAAGTTATTTTGCCATAGCATGACTTCCAGTTTGAATCCCACTATTATTGCTTGAGATAAAGCCTTCTCTGCTTATTTAGAGTGGAGCTTAGAAATATGTTTTTTTCTGCTCGAATTATAAAGAGATGTTAAAAATCCTTCCAAATTATGCAGAGCCTCATTTCACTATTCCAGGGCTCTCTAACTCTGCATGTTTGCTTGACCTATCTCTTCTTACACTAAGAAAAATGTGTCGGTTTTGAGTACAACTGAGGCTAGCTCACTTACTTGCGCTTGAACTGGTTTTTGAGACTTTGTTTGGAAGGATTTGTGCTGAGCACGCAAACTGTCCCTCAGACCACTCTTGAGCCAGTAGTGGAATCTGGCATCAGTAGGCTTACCTTTGTGTGTGTGTTTTTTCTTTCTTTCCCCTGAAGCGTCTCGGTGTTCGTACTTAGCTGTCAAAGGGGACACTACTTCTGTTATTCCAGGGCATGACATACTTTGCACTCCAAGCTGTTTCTGTTTCTGGATTTTCTGTGAGCTGAACCCAGGCTTCTTTGATGCCAGGTTTTCCTGGGCTGTCCTCTGAGGACAGAAATACCTCACACTTTCACATGCCAGCCACATAAATGCAGTGCAGTATTGCATGGAACACACAGGTTTTTCTGATGGATGGGCACATGTAAGGGCATGGAAGGGAAAACATTTCACTTGGACTTGGCCCAGCTCTCTTCACCTAATATGGAAATTCCTGTTTGATTGAATGAGCACTAAATCATATGTGTTTAAAACCATTTCTGAAGCATCTGTTCTGCCACTACAAACTACCTACACTTTCCTATTCCTCAGAAAATAAGATTGGGCTGTGTTGGGCCACATAACAGGAAATGGAGAAAGCACCAGCAGGGCTTCTGAAAGGAAGGATATGTGGAGCTGGGCTGCAGCAGGGATCTGTGTGCTGGATCAGGGCTCCTGCAGGCTCAAGGAGCTCAGCATGTATTCCCCACCGTGCAGATCAAGGCAACAGTCATGGAGCAGACGAGAGGAGACTGAGACATGGGTCTTGCAACAAGGAAGTGCATACAGGGGCCAGACCTTGGGGTCTCCTCTAGATACTCAGGGCTTGACAGGTCAGCCATTGTGCTAAGCCCTGGGCAAACACGGGGGAGGGAAACCCTGCCCTGCAGCCTCTGTAAAATAAAGAAACAAGAGACAAAGGTTGGGAGGGGAAAGTGAGGCCCTGAGAGGAAAAGGGGCTTGCACAAATGCTTTTCTTTTTCTTCTTTTCTTTCTGAAAAATACCAGACTTAAATTGACTGCTGGTTTGTTTAGGTCAGCAGAGATATCTCTTCCCCCACCACAACCTGATCAGGTATTGCATGATGATTGTAGGGCTAAATGTAATATAGAAGTAGCCCTCTCTTCACACCCCACACCCCCCCCCCCCCCCTTTTGTCTTATTATAGACAAAACTGTCTTAAGAGTGGAGAGGTGCAAACAGAAACAGAGATCAGGGTGGCCTTATGTCACAAACAAATTGACTGGAAGGTTCTTTGAATCGAGTCCTGCTTTAAAAGCCTTTAGCCTGCAGTCTTGAGCAGTGCAGACTCATAGTTCTGAGCTCGATCAGGCCCACTTTACTCCTAAAATGAGATCAGGCTTACAATCATGCCAAATTTCTTCACTGGTGTGAATGTAATGCTGCCAGATGACTTTTTAGGCATGCTTGCTCTGGCCATGATGTTTTAGAGAGTTTGAAGCATTTGGGGAAAATAAAGGATAAATTTCAGTAGGCTTTGGTTGTGACAGGGCAAGAAAACACACAGTCTCCTGGCATTGTTAATGGAAATAACTTTATGCTTCTGTCATCTCCAATTTCAGTCTTTGGTACTATGATGTAAAGTGAATAGGGAATAGAAGTTTTTTGTAGTATAAATGTAATGGGAAAACTGCAGGGAAGGTTTCACTCGGCAGCAGCGGCAACACTGCACCTCAGCCAGTCTCAGGCACCTGCTCTAGCCACGCTCACAATGCTAACTGGAAATGTGGCTGTCTTCTCACAGGAGGATATTGCAAAGTGATTGCTCAGGCATTTGAACAGGTTGCCCAGGGAAGTGGTGGTGTCACCATCATGGCACTGTAGGACATGGTTTAATGGTCATAGAGGTGTTAGGTTGATGGTTGGATTCAGTCTTAGAGATCTTTTCCAACAGAAACAAATCTCTGGTTCTATGACCAAGGTGGAGGAGACATTATTCCAGGCTGTGCTTTCCTGTAGCATGCTCCAGGGGCCATCCTTCTGTCTGTCAGGCTACAGCTCCTGACAGACAGAGGCTCTCCCTCCCATTGAGATAAGGAGAACAGCAGCCATCTCTTACAAGCAGTATTCCTTCTTGCCAGGGAAATATGAAAGGATGGCCAAGGAGAGCTTTGGTAACTTATATCCAATTACTGTGTAGTATTGTTCCATCAGATACTGTATCTGATACATCAGTGAGCTCGCTGTGGAGAGATGCATAGCCAGAAATAGGCCAGAGCTGAAAAGATCCTACCTACTCAAGCTCCAAGCAGCATTTGCTTACACCACATTTTACTGGGTGTGGTAATGAAGTCTATTTCAGCACTAACCACCTTATCTGTATCCTTATTTTTCTCCCCACTTCCCATAGAAAAGGAAAACTGCAATTTCCCATCCAGCTGCCTATAGTTGCTTGCATGAAGCACAAATTCTGTGTCTTGGGTGCTGCCTTGCCTCTGGTAGGATCAGGAGGCCTTAAGCTCAAAGTTAACAATCAGTTTCTTGAAAACTGTAACCTTTTCTTTCACTGATTTTTAGCACAAGTGCTGCTGGGATATTTCCACTGACAATGGTTTTTCCCAAAGGAGACAATGTATGAGTAATGCACAAGATCTTTCCCTACCTGCTCATTAAGGATGAAGGGAGGCACAGGAGGGAGTTGCAGCTTTGAGTCTTAGTTGTGATCATTTTGATTCTGTCTCTGCTTTCCTGCTTTAACATGAGCAGAATGACACACTAATGCTCACCAGAGGTGGAAAGAGGGGCAAAGATGAATCCATGAATGCCTGGGAGATGTATAAGAGAGAACATGCTAGGAATGCCCAGGAGGAAGCTAATAATTGTGGCGTTTGGATGGAATTTGAAGAACATGGCCTGGGGCCACAAGCTGAATGAGGGGATAAAATGAAATATTCAGCAACAGCCCAACGCTGAATGAGGCTGGGGCCCCATGGGAAGAAAATAGGATGTGATCACAACAGAAGAAACTGCACCATGTTGCAGCCATGTGAAGTAAGGGGGAGAAGAGGGGATTAAAAGTTGCACTGACATTTTCTTACGTTTTGGTTTTGCAACCTTGATCTTCCTTAATTGAGCTTTGGGGATGTAATATGCAGAGCTCTCTTTCGGTTGCCTCTGTCAGAAACAGAAGGGGAGATGCTGAAGATCTTGTCTTAAATCAAATATTTTACCACTGAATTACTTTAAGGTCTATTTGTGACATGAGATTAAATTTTAAAGCTTTTCGATTGTTTAAAGCTCCTTGGTGGCAGTGGCAAATGTCTTGTAGCTGCTTACAACCTGGTACAAATGGTAGCAGTGCTAAGACTCAGCTTTGAATGTGTTCTGGACTAGGAGCATCAGGGCAAGTTAAGAAATCACTGGTCAGGATCTTACAGGTCAAGTAAATGTTTAACATATTCGTAAGAGAAGAGGAAACACAGGAGGAAAATATAAATGCAAAAACATCTGTGTAAATGTCTTGTTTAATGTCTGGAACAGAATGTACATCTGCATGCAAATGCTGAGGTTTGAGCACTTTAGGAAGTGTGACATGTCCAGCACTTCTTAATCAACCCTTCAGCCAGTGTAATGGGTACGCTCTGTTTGGAGCACAACTGTCCTTAGAAAATGTCAAGCACACCCGGACATGCTGGTTTTCGTTTTACCTGCCTGCTGGAGCTTACTGACCCTAACAGGATATACTTCAGTGCTCTCCGAGTGTCTGTCTCTGTCCTGATACAAAGCTTACTCAAGCAGGGGAATAACACGCTTCCATTAGTTAAAAGACTGCATTTCTCCTAAAACCACAGGGCCCTGAGGATGGTGACCATGACTCATAAACTGACTGGAAATACTGAGATCACAGCCACACCAATTGTGTAGAGTGTGACTCTGTGCTGCAAAAGTTGCCTGTTTGACCACTCTGACTTGCAGTGCACACAAGACAACTGCTCTGTGCACACACTTAGTACGTCCAGCACGTCCAAATGGCTGCATGAGATGCAAGTGATTCCTCTGTGTGGAGCAGCTGTTCTTCCACATGTCTAAAAAGCAGCTGTTTACCTCAAGCTCAGAAAAAGCTATGTGCTGTGTAGCACACAGTACACCGGATGTGACTGTACAAGTACTGAAAATCAGTATTATAGCCTCACCTGGGACTTACTGATGTGCTAACCTCCTTGCAGGATGGAGTCTGTCTTCCATGTGACATAGCAAGACATGCAGCTAGCCCCCCCACTCCTAGCCAAATAAGGTGGTGTCCCATAAAATATTTTTGCCCAAAGTAGCCAAGTTCTTCATCATAAACCCCAAGCATTATTATCTCATTGCAGACTGCCTTCAAGTAAGGAAGTCTCTTATAAGATGTGTTGGTCATACGGCTTTAAAAATGTTTTTATTTTGGCATTATTTACGGTACACAGCCAGGATAAACCTCACTACTACAACCATGTAATGGTAACCTTGGTAACGTACTTGAAAACCAGCTCAGTTGTACCTTGCAAAACACAACACTCTAGGACAGAAGGAAAACCCGCTCTGATTTCATAACTACTGGCATTGATTGCAGCTCAGCTCTGCGCTGGGGAGGAACGCACAGGGCTGCCAACAGTAAACACGGAGATCAAATTTTTATGGATTTGCCAGCACTGTCAGTCCCAACCGCTGAAAAATCATGATGTGAAACCTTTAAAACCATCTATATTTAGGTAAGAATTTAGTACTTTTTATTTTCCTGATGGTTTGGGAGCATTTTTAATTCACCTTCCCGGGGTTAAAAAATGGTTTATATTTTAAAGGAATGCTGAGATTCTCAGGTGATAACCTGAACCCAGTCAGTTCCTGGGGCAACAAAGAAAAGCACAAACTGTCCAGAAAACTGGGTACACTGAGGTGTAGAGTACAGTAAACAAAACTATTCAGCCCATTGCTTAACTCAAGCTCTAGAGATGCAGTGGCTGACGAACTGGTGTATATTCAGACTTGTGTTTGCAAAGGACTGGATTAGCCAAGCTATAAATGCTTAGCTGTGCACAGACACAGTGTGATTATAGTTAAGTGAGCCAAGAAGTGTCAATGTCAGACTATAGTCCCTTACCAACACCACTACCTTGTTTGAAACAAAACTTTATAGATTTTTTTTTTTGGGCATATGACAAAATATGTATCACATTTATATGGATTTGTTGGCAATGCCATAGGAAATGTTACAGAGTCCTGTCTCTATATTCAACTATTGCCAACTATATTCAATTCTTTCAGTGTTACTCAATCTTAAATAAAAGCCTTCAGACACTCAGTAGGAATGACAGCTTCTGAGATAACAGTCTTGGGGAAAGGTCAAACTACTTCTGTGGAGTTTGTTGTTATTGTTTTGGTTTGGGATTTTTTGGTGTGGTTTGCTTTTGTCTGGGTGTTGGCACCCCTCCCTTTTTACCTCTTTCCTTTCAGACAATGCAATTTAGGTAATTATCCATTATTTTTTTTTAACTTTCCTTAACTGAGTCACTATGTCAGTGTAAGACATAGAATCATAGAATGCTTTATGTTGGAAAGTCATCTAGTCCAACTTCCCTGCAGTGAGCAGGGGCGTTTTCAACTAGATCAGATTGCTCCAACCTGACCATGAATGATTCCAGGGATGTTTACCACCTCTGGGGGTAATCTGTGCTAGTGTTTCACTGCTCTCAGTGGAAAACATGTCTTCCTTCTACCTAGTCTAAATCTCCCCTCTTTTAGTTTAAAACCATCACCCCTTATCCTGTAACAAGAGGCCTTGATAAAAACACTGTCCCCATCTTTCTTATAGGCTGCTTTTAAGTACTGAGAGGCTGCAGTAAGATCTTTCTGGAGTCTTCTCTTCTCCAGGCTGAGCAACCCAAACTCTCTCAGCCTATTCTTACAGCAGAGGTGTTCCAGTTCTCTGATTTTTCTGGTCCCCTCTGGACTCACTCCATCAGATCCATATATCAGATCCCAGGAAACCAGAACAAGAGGACACAGTCTCAAGCTGCACCAGGGGAAGTTTAGGCTTGAGGTGAGGAGAAAGCTCTTCACAGAAAGGGTTGTTGGCCCAAAGAGGTGGTGGAGTCACCGTCCCTGGAGGTGTTCAAAGGGAGACTGGATGTGGCACTTGAGGCCATGTTTTAGTTAGTCATGACGTGTTGGGTGACAGGTTGGACGTGATGATCTCGGAGGTCTTTTCCAACCTTGTTGATTCTATGATTCTACAAGCCAGGCAGTCCCTGCACTGGATTAGCCAGGGATCTAATCAAGCCTTCCTCAAACTTGGGGCTCTTGGAGGATGCACTGGATGTGTGGCCTTGAACTGAGCCCCCAGACAGGCTTTGCACTGCTTTTGGTGGTGATTTTCTTTATTCCTCAGCTCACTCTTCCCTCCTGAGTCAAGAAGCAAGGAAAAGGAAGCTGCCTGTCTGGAAAGCTGTTGAGTTGGTGCTGGCATCTGGCCGTGACTGCAAATACACTGAGGCTGGAGCAAAGAAAATCCAGTGTGGTGACAAGAAGCTGCTCTAGTTGTGAGGCTGGAAGGATAGTTGAGAAGTTTACCTGGCAAAGTGCTGGAGTTCAGAAAGGTGACACCAAGCAAAAGAATTAGGAGGCTTTTGAGGCTGATATTACTGATGCCAGAGGAGGAGAAGCCCGTGTATAAGAAGCCAGTAGTGGCTGTGCTCCCAGCCTGCTGGGGTAGCAGTTCAAATACCATCAGGTTTGACAGGGTCAAAGCTTGAATGTGCAAAGAGTAGCAGCAGGCAGCAAATACTGCTTGAGGGCGGTGGTGGGTTTTTTTTTTTTTTTTTTTTTTTTTTTTTTTGGTGGTTGGTTTTGTTGTTTTTCTTCCCCCCTCTCTAATGTACTATTATTTATTGAACAAATCACGTCTCGCTCAGAAATGTGAATAAGAGCTGCCCAAAACTAGGCTGTGTCCCAGATTTCAGACTACTGGACCTAGAGGCAGCAAACAGCAAAACACTGAGGGATAGAGTCAATAAAGATGTTCGGTTAGGTTCCCAACCTTGTAGTGCAGCAACAACAATACTTTCTTAATACGGGGCTTGGTATCTTAGTAATATTTCTGGAAGAACGAGTACAGCTCCTTGCAGGCCCTTTGATCCAATGCCAATGACCCATGTCTGGTTATTGCAAATAAGCTTTTAAAGCTTTGTACTGGGCTGAAAGCATGAGGAGTTCATTTCAGAAAAAAATACTATGTGCAAACTTCGGTCTGTAAGAGACAAAAGAAAGTACTTTTTTTGCAAGCAGAAAATAGCCTAATGTCTGAGTAGGAATAGTATTAACATTGGCCTAGACGCTGCCCAAGTGACTTCAGCGCTCTGTGGGGTTGAATCTCACCCTGCATCGCCGCATCCCTCTGGCTGTCCGACCCTTGTCCCTGCCCTCGGAGAGGCCGCAGCCCTGGCCCGGCGAGAAGGGGCCTAGCACCCGTTGTACCGGCTCGTAACGGCGGTGTTCTCCTCTGCAGGCGTATGGAGGGGCTGGTGTGTTTTTTTTTTTTACTCCCCCTAAACGGGGATTTCGCCCGGGCACCTGCGTCCCCTCCTCCCACTTGGCCCCCGCGCCCCGCGCTACTCACGCCTGAGACATGATGAGGCGCCGCGGGATGCTTCTCCTCCGCTGGGCTGGCCCCCGGGCACCAAGCCCGACACCGCACCCTGGGCCGCCGCGCAGCACCGCCGGCCCGGCCAGCCCTGCTCTCTCTTGCCCTGGCTGGCGGCGGTTTGTCCGCGGCCGGGCAAACGGCTGCCCGGCGTCGGCCCCGCCGTTACCGCGGAGACAGGCTGCGGCAGGAGGAGGCTGCGGGTGCGGAGGCGATTGTGTCTTCTCCGCCCCGAGCAGCCTCAGGACCTATTCTAGGAATAAAGTTAGTTGATTTTATGTATTTATCTCTATTTCCTTTCTTTCTGTTTCGCTTTCTTTTACTTTTCTTCCCAAGGGGTTGTCCTAGTTGCATTTGCTTTTTTCCTCAACTTTTTTTCTTGCTCCAGGTACCTACTAAGGTAAGTTTCTGGTGTTCTTCCATTCCCTTCCGACCTGAAAATCAGTTTGTTATTACTTTTCTTCCCTTGCAACATCTGGAAATCCTCCTTCTGCATTGTAGTTCTTCCTTCAATTGCATCCCAAAACTGAGCACTTCTCTACACTAAGAACAGCTGGGAAGCAGCCACCAAGCTGGGGATGTCTGTCTCCATCCCATCTATTGGTGCTTCATCACTCCTGGCAGGATTTGCATGTTTGTTTGTTTTGTTTTGTGTTGTGTTGGTTTTGTTTTGAATTAGCAATGGAGCAAATAGGACCATAGAGTGATAGAATTGTTTTGGTTGGAAAACACTGCAATAACTTTACCAAGTCTGCTGCTGAAAGATGTTCCTTAGTACCACATCCCTGTGCCTTTTAAACACCTCCAGGGATGGTGATTCAACCATCTCCTTGGGAAACCTGTTCTAGTGTCTGAGAACCCTTTCAGTGGTAACGTTTCCTTTAATATCTAACCGAAACCTCCACTGGTGCAACTTGAGGCCATTTCTTCTTCTGTCACTTGTTACTAGGGAGAACAGACCAACCCCTTAACTCACTACAACTTCCTTTCAAATAGTTGTAGAGTAAGGTCTTTCCTTGGTCTCCTTTTCCTCCAGCATGTCTACATGCAGACTGTAAAATCAAACTCTCAACATCTGAGCCCTGTTTTGGTAGGAGCCTGGCATGATACAGCAGCAGGTTTGCCTCCATGTAAATGATGTCTCTCTGGTAGTGAGGCTGGAGATTTAAAAAATAATTGTTTTAATTTATTACCTGTGTGAAAAGCAAGAAACATGTTACAGAACATTACAAGATTCCTTCTTTACCATCCCCCCCCCCCCCCCCTTTAAAGCTAGCAAGAACGAATTACAGTACATTACTTTTATTTATTTTTTCCCCTTTTTTTCCTTTTTTTAAGTTTGGGATAATGAGTATTTTGCCAGGGATCACTTTTTTGGGGGCCATAGATCTGTGGGTGTCTGTGTTCCTTTGCCCCTTTTTTTTTGTTGTTTTTAATTTACTTCCCCTCCCACTTTGACATCTCTCCTCGTATAATTAGGTGAGGCTCTTAGCTATCAAGTTTCCAAAATAAAGTTCCTAGCCCCTATGGTTTTGGGAAAAAAAGCTTGAAAACATAAACCTTGAAGGACCAAGACCATAATAAAATGTATCTAAGGCATATTATTTCTTGAGCCATGTGATGGCTATGCCCATCGCATGCTTACTTGTGGTGTATTAGAGCAGTGAGTTTGAGCTATGTGAGGAAGTGAGCTGTTGCTTTTGGGTGTGTCAGAAAATGGTGTAAAATCAGCTTGTGTTAATTTGGAAGTAGTACTTCATGCTGGCACAATTTACATCAGAAATTTGTCTGTTTCCTTTCACTATCTGATTGTCACTCATCTGCAGGTCAGGGGTTCTCAAAAGCAGTAACTTGTCTTTTTTTCTTACAAATACCTTAACTAAGTCTTTGCAGCCCAGATGGGAACCTTTTGTTTTTATTTCCAGTAATGCAGGCATTTGTGCATCACTTTTTTTTTGCCAAACTATTGTTTTTCAGTGAAGGGTTTTACCCGCAGAGTCTCGGGAGTGCTGTCTCCATCAGTGCGTGTGGTTTTAAGGACCAGTTTGACCATAACCCCTAAGCAATACCACCTTTTTCTACAGACCTCAAGATACCGTTCCCAAATCTCCAAGAGAAAGGGAGTAATGCCTGCAGTTCAATTAATAAATTCAGGAACTGGAGTCAGAATAGTTTAATAGTTTAAAGTGACTGTAGTTCTATTATTCTGCAGTATATCACTCAAATAGCTTCTAAAATTGATAGCTAAGCAACCTAGTTCATGTGTTTGAGACAAAAACCAGTAGGAAGCTTTCTGAAGAAATTTAAATGAGAGCAACAAGGCTGCTTGATACCATTTGGATGTTAGTTATTAATCTGAGTTTATTGCCCTCTTTTAGCACCTCGGTGCCACAGTGCAAAGGATGTTCTTCGTTGCGCTTGAAACTGTATTAAAGATGAAGTAATGCCCATTGCTCACATTCCCCCTACCCTTCCCTCCACTCCCAAAAGTTGGAAGGAAGCAGACATCTTCATTTAAAAAATGGGAAATTAAGCTACAAAAAAGAGTGATGTGTGCGAGAGTGTGAGCACGGAGCCTGTGCAGGAGCTGAGGGGCTTTTTATTTTCATCAGTTTGTAGGGAACTTGAAAAAACAAAAAGAATCATGTTGCTGGGAAAAGTCATGCAGTAAAATTAATTATGATACAAACAGAGTTGTTGTTTTTTTTTTCCATGGGAAAGGAGCCTGCTTTTGTAGCTGAAATGGGAGTAGTGTATGACTGAGAACAAGTAATTGGTTTAGCCTAAGAAAATAGACATTTATAAACAGAGAAGCTGGGGAGTGTGAGATGTTCTGGTTTGCTGTAGGTTTCCAGTTGAATCCTTGAGCGTTCAAGTAGTTTAAAATGAGAGGACGTAGGTCTGCTTGAGCTGTTTGGACAGTGCTGTCCTCAAAGATTATCCTGCGATATATTTTCAGCTGTAGCTGTGTCTCCACTTAAGGTTCAGCACAGCTGCTCTCCATCTCTATCTCCAGCTTTACTTGACTGTTCTTCCCTGTATCTCCCTTCTTGTCTCTTCTCCTGGAGGACCACAGCCTGAATTGCAGCTGAGGTCCACCAGAGACCATTGATGGTCAGTCAACACCATGAAGTATCTTAGTCTTTCTAGTCCAGGGTCATGCGTCTCTGATAATCCCTACAGGCACCAAACCATCTGAGGTCTTTAAGAACCACCAGAGACTTAAAGGGATTTGTAGCTATTATTCCACACGTTGTATGTTTTCTGTATAGTACTGATAGCCACTTCCTCATTCAGATCACATTGCATTAAAAAATAAAACTCTGTTATTTAATCTATCCAGCAGGAATAGGCAATAGGTTTTATACAGCATGTTCTTTTTGGCATCCCTAATTCCTTAGGCTCTTGGAAAAACGAGCTTATAAGTTCTGCTGCCTTGGAAACTAGGTGCCATCATTTTTCAGAAAAGTCTTTTATTACAAGCTTAAGAGGCGACTAGTGAGCTTACAAAAGAGGATAATGTATAAAACTGAAGGACCTTGTTCCTCTAAACGCAGGTCCATGGCAAAGAGCTTAGTGCACCTGTCTGTTATTGAGTCAAGGCTTAAGTAGAGAAAGGAACATAATAGGAAAAAATGTTCTGCCTTTGCAACTCATATTTCAAAGCATTTACAAAGGTCTGGATTGTCCCTTAAGGCACAGGACAGAAGGTGGAGTAGGTTTTTTTGTGTGTATTGCTGGCCCAAAGAGCATGCAAAGGGAGAGGCTGTGGTTCAAGGTTTTCTCCATCACGTGAGATGGATGAGCTGAGGTGTTGGGCTGCTTCTTAGGAGTCAAGGATCCTGTTGCTTTTCTGGCTGTGGGGATGGGTCTGCTGCATCTCCCTGGTGTGTGCTATGTGGCATCTAGCTGACATGAGTTGCTGGAGAGGCCAGTTTGTATGCTGCTCGTGAGTTGGATGAAGCTGAGGTTGTGAAGAAGTGAAAGGAGGGTGTGTTTTTCTGCATGTCTTACAGTGAAAAACTGTCTTGTTCTGGAGCCCTACCCTCATCCTGGAGGGCTCAACAGAGGATCTCTCCTGCAAGGCACAGTGTCTGTGACAGAACTTATATCAGGACAGCTATCCACAAATGGGGACCTGGTTACAACTGAGTTGCACAGCAGACCTGCATGTCCAGGAAAGTGAGAAGCAGGACCTCTGGTAGGCAAGCTTGGGGAGATGTTGCTCAGGGCTTCCTTGCAGATGGTATTTGAATTTTCTTTAGTCTTGTATTAAAGTGTCTTAAGGAGCTCTGGGGGCTCTTTGCTGCAAACTTGGAGACTTAGCCTTGTGGCTTCGTTGCTAGCTTCCACTTCATGCTGACACCCAGGAGGGATGACTCTGCCAGCTGGGCTGTGCTGACTGGTTCGTTTAGCTTTGTGATCAGTTGCTGAGCTATTTTGCCAGCTAACGTTAACTACTGGATCTACAGGAGGTTTTCTGCTTGCTTCGAGGGTAAGTGGAGGGGATTTGTCAGCAGTCAGGTCTATTAGACTTTGATATAGCACCAGCATGTTCGTCAGGCTTGAGCGTGGTACGTGGAGGAGGAGGATTGGAGAAGAATTAGAAGGTATAAAGTTCAAATCTAATTTGAAGAATTTTTCCTCTGTCACTTCAATGTGGGAAATGTTCCTGTGGTTTCGGGTATAAAATGTCATACTTCATAAGGCGTGTGTGTTTTAAATCTCAGCCAGATATTAAATGCCATGCCACACTCCACTTCTCTCTTTGTTAAAAAGTAAAGCCCCAAATCATCTCTCCTGAAATAATGTTGTTCCATCAAATTAAAGCTTCCAAAAGAAGCTGGTTCAAATAGCATCAGCTCTCTATCACTGGGAAACACCGGGGAATGTATCGATTTCAACCCACATTGATGATGGTTCGTCGACGTTCAGCTATTTAATTATCCAGGATGCTGTTCTTAAAGGTGCCTACCAGCACAAGTCCTGCAGTTGATACAGATTGACAATTAACACGCACCAGATGGGTTTTTTGGTGAGGAAGAAATAGAAAAAGGGAATGGGCTCAGGCTTCTGGCAGTTATCCAAGCAATTTGTTAGTAGAGGCTTTAGAAAACTGGTTGGCTTGAACATTTGGCTTCAGCTAGAAATTTTTTAATAAATTAACACAAACACTTTGTCAAGCTTTAGTCATTTAGGAGGGGGAAAGGTCACTTCTATATTATTCTGCAAAACAAATATTGGAAATAAGTAGCATTTCTTTTGGCTGTGTAACGTGAAGATGTATTCAATATTGCGTGTGAAATGGCACTTCTGGACAGACCCATTGCAGCACTTCAAAAATATACAGATCCTTTAACTGTTTACTCACTTTATAGGCTCACCAGTCAGCAATTAAAAATCTATTATAGGTTTCTCTCTTACTATTTTGATGGAAAAATGACAAAAAGTTTCACTGTGAGTACTGGCCGTGCACATCAGTCACAGAAAATCACAGAATGTTAGGGGTTGGAAGGGACCGCGAAAGACCATCTTGTCCAACCCCCCTGCCAGAGCAGGATCACTTAGAGCAGATGACACGGGAATGCATCCAGGAAGGTTTTGAATATCCCCAGAGAGGGAGACTCCACAAGCCCCCTGGGCAGCCTCTTCCAGTGTTCCATCATCCTCAAAGTGAAAAAACTTTTCCTCGTGTTTACATGGAATTTCCTATGCTTCAAAAGTTCTTCTGCTTTTTAAGTAAAGGAGTAGAAAACAGTGCCCAGCACATAAGTTGATTGCAGTGGGACTTCAGCTGACCTGAGCCCTCATGTTTCCTTCCATGGTAAACAGGCAGGGAATTTGGTGGGACCATCCTGCTGTGGAGTCCTGGGTTGGAGAGAACTTTGAACAGCAAAGTGTCACTTGCTTTCCAGGGCAGGAGGGGATGAAGATGCTGGTCTCTGGTGTTGCCAGTTTATATGTGCACTGTCTGGTGGTCTTACTGGTGGAAAATAGTAGCTGTGAGGTGTTGTTATGAACTTATGGGGCAGCAGTCTTGGCTTTGGTTGTCCTAGTCACTGCAAAAGACAGAGGGGCTTTCTGAAAGTCCTTTGATCTCCAGCTTGGGAGCTGGTGTTTCTGAGGATATCTGGAGTACAGAAGACCATGAATAAGGGACAGGGGAGGCATGTCAATCCTTCATGGGTCAAGTCTGGATTGGGAAGATCCCTTTCCAGATCCACTGGCTGATTGAAGGGAAGCATTTAGGCTCCAGGACTTAGAATCATAGAATTGTAGAATTGTTAGGGTTAGAAGGGACCTCAAGGATCATCTAGTTCCAACCCCCTGCCATGGGCAGGGACACCTCACACTACATCAGGTTGTCCAGAGCCACATCCAGCCTGGCCTCAAAAATCTCCAGGGATGGGGCTTCCACCACCTCCCTGGGCAACCTGTTCCAGTGTCTCCACACCCTCATGGTGAAGAACTTCTTCCTAACATCCAATCTGAATCTACCCATTTCTATTTTTGTGCCATTCCCCCTAGTCCTGTCACTACCTGACACCATAAAAAGTCCCTCCCCAGCTTTCTTGTAGGCCCCCTTCAGATACTGGAAGGCCACAATTAGGTCTCTTTGGAGCCTTCTCTTCTCCAGAATAGCCCCAACTCCCTCAGTCTGTCCTCGCAGGAGAGGTGCTCCAGCCCTCTGATCATCCTTGTGGCCCTTCTCTGGACACATTCCAGCACCTCCAGATCCTTCCTGTAATAGAGGCTCCAGAACTGGACACAATGCTCCAGGTGGGGTCTCACCAGGGCGGAGTATTGACCTGCTGGCTGTGCTTCTCTTGATGCAGACCAGGATGTGATTGGCTTTCTGGGCTGCAAGTGCACACTGGTGGCTCATGTTGAGCTTCTCATCCACCAGCACCCCCAGGTCCTTTTCTTCAGGGCTGCTCTCAAGCTAGTAGCTGCCCAGCCTATATCGGTGCTTGGGATTGCCCAAACCCAGATGCAGGACCTTGCGCTTGGTCTTGTGGAACCTCATGAGGTTGTCATGGGCCTACCTCTCCAGCCTGTCGAGGTCCTTCTGGATGGATCCCTTCCTCCAGCATGTCTGCTGCAGCACACAGCTTGGTGCCGTCAGCAAACTTGCTGAGGGTGCACTCAATGTCTTAAAAGCCAGCAACTGAGTGACCCGAGTCTAAAGGTGAGGGAGATGTTAGCCATCTGCTTTAGCAGTTCATCGGCAAGCAGTGGAGGAATTCATCTGCTATTCGCGCACGTAGGCTGTTGTTTCATTGTGTTTGTTCTGTTTCCCCTCCCACTCCCTAGTGAAGCACCTGTTGAGTTAATCCTCTTTGATTCAACTCCAAAACAAGGAAGTCAAACTCCTTGAGAGGCAAAGCAGCTCAACTCTTATTTCTCCAGGTTTCTGTGCAGAGGCTTTATCTGGCGTGTGTTGACGGCTTCCAGAGGCAAAATTATTAAAGCAGGGAAGAGAGGATACAAGGGGAGGGAATACTTAATTTGGCTGGGCATAAGGGTGACTCGAGCCATGAAACGTTGTTCCAAGGCGTTCTTGAGGATGTTGAGAAACGTTCTAGAAGTTCCATTCTGGTGCATCTTCAATGAAAACTATTTTGATTTAAATAATTTTTAAAAAGTATCCCCTTACTAAACTGGATGCATCCTACTTCATGCACTGAAAAGTTAAAAAGCAAGCAGAACAAAATGCCAGCAGAAAGCAACCCCAAAATGCAATGATTTTGCGGGAAGCCACAAGGTGAGCTGTAGATGGGCTCTCTGCATTGTGTATTCACTTTTCTGACCCCAAAGGCTGGGCAGCCTGTGCTGCCTAAGGAGGGAAAGAGGTTGCTCTAGGGAGAATCTTGTGAGAAGACTCTCTATGTCTTCTCCAAGCTCTGGAAGAGCCTTTCTTGCTCTGCAGGCCATCAGGATCCAACCTTAAGTGCTTGTGACTGAGAAGGATGAGCAATTTCCATTATCCCTCCCCCATAATTTCCCATCTCTTTGCCTTCAGACTCTAGGGACATTATATTCAGTATATGGGGACTCAGTTTCCATCTGGACCATCCCAGAATGAATTAAGTTCAACTAATGTAGTTGCATGCATGAAGCAAACCCAACAACTTGTGCCCAGTGAATTAATTAGAGCAAGAACTCAAGGGTTAATAATGTCCCATCTAGAGGTAAAGGAACAATACAAACCCAGTGCCTGGCTGTCTGTCCCTGCCACGTTGCACGTGCGTCACTTCTGCATGGAAATGAGTGTGAAACTTCTTTGTTTTGTTTTGTTTCTTTTTCCCCCCTCCAACTCCTGCTTCAGCTTCTTGTGCTATAAATAAACAGCACAGTGTGAGAGAAAAAATGAATAACAAGGGGCTGTAGTTTTTTAGGTGCCTGTGGCAGGATGTTTTCTTGATTATCCTGTTTCTTGTAAACACAGCGATGGCTTTTGTAGCCCAGATGTAGAGGCAGCCCGAGTTCATTGTTCAAGCACCTGTTGTCCTTTCAAATGGACCCAACACAGCCCATTGATAAAATCCAGACTCAGAAACATGCAGCACCAGGCTGAGCTCCTGTAGTCGGCTCAGAAAAAAATAATCCTTGAGGACCTAACATCCGCCCTGGGTTTTGTTGTTGTTGTTCTTGGGTTTTTTTTGGTTTTGGTTTTTTTGTGTGTGTGTCTATTATATTTGATTGGGAGGGGAAGGGAAGATTTCCCCCACCCCCTCTGCTCTTGTTCTCACAATAGCAACAAAAACAATGCTCCCTGCCTCAGAGGTGGTAAACTGTGAGAAATAACAACAATAGTTCACTGTGCAAGGATGCAGCCAAATTTATGAATGAAACTGGTGGCTACAATTTAGTTTCCAGCCCTGTCTCTGTTTTTGGTGTAGTGTTTTGAAATGAAAAGGCCAGAGAAGTAACAGCTGGTAACTACTGCAGGCTTGTAGTTTGGAGCACAGGGAGAGATTTTGTTGGAGTTGGAGAAGAGTAGCACAGAGGTTTTCTGCTTCCTGCATCAAGATCAAAGCATGAAACAGATACATTTGCTCACTTAAACAGAGGCTTTGCTGCATCTTCTTTATCTGACACTAGTGTATGGTGGTGTAACACTTTTGGTACTGCAGTTACAGCTCTTCCCAGGTTGGCCACATCGGGTAAATAAAGTCAGAGAGACTTTCTGGACCAGGACTGCTTTACAAGCTGCACCAAAATGCCACTAGCCTGTGGAAGGAAGGGTATAAGTTAGACCAAAGCATCAAGTACCCTTATTTCTGTACCTACAGATCAGTTATGCACCTTCTGTGCACCTGAGTGTTTCTTTGATTGGAACTTGAGGGCAAAACCTTCATTTTGGGATGATATCTTTCAGGAGAGGAGGTCCTTCCAGGGTTTGGAATTCAGATATCAGAGAGCTGAAGTGGTTGGTCAGGGCAAGGTGTGGTTTAGCAGCTTCTTCTCAGACAGGAGACTTGTTTTCCATGGTGGTGTTCAGAGCAGGAAATTTTTCTTTGGGTGACGTCTCTTGCACACTTCCCCACTTCTCATACATCTCCCACCTGTGCTTTTGGCTACGCAAGCAGAGACGACGTACAGCAATTTATTTACTGCTGCTTTGAGCACAGGATTGGACCAGATGGACTCCAAAAGTCCCTTCCAACCTAAATTACTGTATATCTATCTTGCTGAGAGAGTCAGATGCCATCTATGAGCCTTTTACAAAGGCACTTCATGGGTCAAAGACTTTCTCCACCCACCTCTGAAAATGAGATCTGGGACTGTAAAGGAAACTGTCCAGTTCCAAAGTAATCATTTGTCTGAGACAGGTGAAATCAGGTGGCCAGACCTATGTTGTGCTGTGGCTTCATCCTACTTGAACAGATGCTGCCACCCCCAGATGTTAAGCTGAGGACAGTGTTTGAAGGACTCCTTGCTTGGATCATCCCATGTGTCCTCGTGCACTCCTTGGGCTGTTAGGGGTGTCCTAAGAGAGAGAGGACACTGCTCTGTCCTGTGGGACAAAGCATGGAGAGACCCATAAGCTGTTGGGGTGACATCCACTCTCCTGCTCTTGCTCCTTGTCCTGCAGCTTGTGAGTGGGGTCCCAGGCATGGAAGCACTCGAGGATAAAATTTCATGCAGACATTTTTCATCTGCCTTTAATTAAGCCACAGGCTAAAAATGCAGAGGGGCGTGCTGGCATCACGTGTGAGAGGAGCAGAAGCTGTCCCTGGACTGCGGAGCAAGCAGTGCATAGCGTGTGTGTCGGTACCTGGCTGTGGGGGGCTGCCACCCCACAGGCACCATGAGCTGGAGAGCTGGCATGACCCAGCCTTTGCTGGAGCACAGAATGCACGGGCACCCTCCTGGCCTGGAGGTGGGACATCATAACCTCTTAACAGCCAGCACCCAGAAGGAATTTGGCTCTTAATTCATTCCAATTATATTTGCAGGTTGAACTCTCTCCTCTGCTTGTTTCAGGCTGTGGCTCTGCAATGCGAAGTGTGTGCAGCCTTTCCTTTTTACCCGGCATTTTAGCTGAACTTTATAACGGTTGTGTTTAAGAGCAAGATAGCAAGGAGTTGAAATAGTTTCAATGTCCTCTGCTTTCTTATGCATTCACTTTCTCAGAAAATGCATTTGCTGGTATCACCTGATATGGCATGATGTCAGACCTTTACTGCAGTTACTGAAAGAGCTGCACTAACCGCATGAAATGCTTACATGAATTTTTCTAGCTTGCACAGGGTGGTGTCCTGGATGACCTTTCACAGTAATTACAGCAGTTAGGAGATGTTTGCCCCAGGCAAACCTCTCTCTAGGTCTTCAGTGTTGTGCACTTAGTTGTTTTGGATTTCCTCTGCCGCCTTATTGTGCAAAATAGCATTGTGACTGCTCACGTCTGTCTTTTCCCCTAAAAGCTATCAATTGCTGTTGGGAGGCAGTGAAAGCTGCTAGGTATTTTCACAAACCAAGCAAATGCAGTGTTGTGAGAGCTTTTGGATTTCCTATTTATGTTTTACTTTTAAACCCTGCTTTCCAGAAACACTTTTTGCCCAAGAAAACAGAGACAATCAGTCTAGCATTTCTCTTAAAATGAGTGAAGGATGAAGGACGAACATCTGTGAGTGACAAGTTTCTTTTCAGGCGATTCTGAGCAAAACCAAAGCCTTTTTGAAGTGGTTTGCTGCAGCCGTAGTTTGCCTTGCTTCCTGCTCATGCTTTCGGCAGTTCATTTCTTGGGCACACCTCCCAGCGTGTTGTATGTGGTTACAGGCTGTGGGGGAAGTTGGAAGGCCAACAAAAGGCAAGGGGGCTTTAAAACCTTATTTAATTCTTTTTCTACTTAGAATACCGCTAACAAGACATTTCTTTTTATTCCTTCCTACCATCAAGGTACAATATCTCCCCCAGGATCAGCACTGATGGAGACTGGGAGGCATATGAAAGAAATAGCAATAGAATATTTCATGCTGGATGGGTCTTCAGCTAGGGTCCAGACTGTGGACAGTGTTAAAAAATCTTTATTTAGCCTGCAGCTGATTGCTGGTGGTTGCTTTTAGCGTGAGCCCTGGGCACTGAGTTGGGAAGCAGGATGTCCTCCTCAAGCTGGTGTGATTCACAGTGTTGGGATATAGCTCTAGAGCAGCTACAGGACTGACAGAGCCAAAGCAGAGGGAAGTGTGTGCTGGAGACCTTGTCTTAGTGCCAGAAGGTGAGATGTGAGAGCACAGCTGCTTCTTCCTTGTGCCAACACTGGCAGGGAAATTCCTCTTGATGGCTAGGTCCCTCCTGCCACCCTCTGTGACATCTGGACTGTTTGCTGCCCCATGGTTGAGCTGGCAGAGCTGTCTGTGGGATATTGGTATGCACCCGGTGAGGATGAAGGAAGATTAAGATGGCTTTAGAGCCACAGCCTGGGGTGCTGCCAGATGGCTGGGATGGAACAGAGCGGTGAAGGCTGAAGACATTGCTGCCCCACCAGCTGTCTGGCTGTGTCTGTTAGAGTGGGAAGCACCTATTGATCCCCTCCTGGCCTCATTTCTTTAATAAATAAGATATATTCTCAAAGTGGGACTCCACCAGCTTGTTGAAAAGCTGTGGCTTGCAGCAGGGCTGTGGCTTTGTAGCACTGTGGTCACTCCAGCTCCTCCAGTGGTGCAGACTAACTCATTGCCTTTGGTGCCCACTGTACTCTGTCAGTTTACACCAGCGAAGAAGTTAACGTCTGAATTTTGCTTGGCAGCTGTTTCAGAGCGAGATGCTCTTCTGTTTGTTTGATCAGCACACACTTTAGAGTATCTGTTAATTAACTTAACGTGATCTGACACTGGGCTCTGGCAAAGACTTTCTCTTGCTGTTGAAGGTGGTGATGAAGACCTTCTCTGGAGTGAGTAATAAAGCATCACATGCAGGATCAGAGGGTGGGTGGGATCCAGGCACATCTGAGCCACGTGAAACACGCTGGATAGTGAAGGTCTGTCAGCACTCTGGTGTCCTCATGTGTATGGAATCATGTTACTGGTGATGATGTCATACTGTGGCCTCACATTGCATTGTGTGGCTGCAGATGGGGAATATAACAAGGTTCCTTGTCTAAGACTTCACCCTCCCACACTAGAGTACCTTGGTCCTAGGCATGTGTAGCGTGTGGACAGGCTGTGGACCATCTCACTCCTTCACTGGTGGGGAGAAGGTCCCATGAAAAGAGGTAAGGGGGCCATTCAAAATGGCAAATGCATCAGGTTTGTATCATTAGCATGGATTTCTGGCTCTCTGGAGATATGGCTTGGCTAGATGTGGTTGCCTCAATCATCAGTCTTGTGAGCAAGGTCCTGGGTTTAATTAAACCCTCGGGGTAGGTTTAGATGTCTTCAAATGCACTGATAAGGAGCAGCCCTGATACTAGTTTTCCAACTGGCTGTGGTGTTGTACATTATTTCTACAAGGATGGACCTCCATGTTGGTGTGAGCTGCTCTCCTGTCCCACCACAAAAGCACCACTCATGTCCTGAAGGGCCCACATGTTATGCAGACAGGCCGTAGCTCCAAATCTGGAGGGTAGCAAAGAGCACGTGGTCCCTAAGAGGTGCAGCTTGTATTGCTAAAAGTGCCTAGAAAACTGGAGGTTAGCGGGCTTTTCCTTTTACCAGCACCTGGCCTGAGGAGGAGCAGGCTTGAAGCATGTACTTGCCTTTCATCATGTGCTTAAACGTTGTCCTGAATGGAGACTCTCTTGAGCTTTTGCTGAAGTGCTTTTCTGAACCTGGGCCAGCAGGCTGTGAAAGTTGTCTCTTGGTTCTACCCCACTGTCTCTATGCTCATTCAAGCTTGCTGGCTATTTACCACAAGGGGAAAAAAATCACTTTATTTAGTTGCAGCTAGCTAAGTAACTGAGAGCAGGCAGGTTAGGAGAGTCTCACATGAGCTGGAAGCGAGACAGCTGACCTTGTCTCTTGTCTGTCTTGTTTCTACGATCCTGATTCTGCTCTAAATTAATTCTTTTGTTTAGCTGCTGGATTGTGTGGTTTTTTTTCCCCTCCTTTTTGTTTTCACATGAATGCTTGTCTCTATATTTAGGTCTGCCGGGGCGGGATGTTATGAATAATTGTTGATTGATATTATTAAACACTAACACGCTTGGCTGTGTTGCACTAATGATGGGGCTTTGGGGATATGCAAATCAATTAATTGCAGTAATTGCTGTAATAGCTGTTTTGGAGGATGCTGTTGAAGAGCCCTTGGGAGGGTGGACAAAGCGGGAGACATTAGGAAGTGTGGAGGAGAAGGGGTGCTTGAGAAGTCACTGGAGATGGCTCATTCAAGCTGTTGATTTGTAAAGTTGGGTTTGTTTTGCTCTTCAAAACCCACTCAGGCCAAATCCTTTCTTGATTTGTTTGAGTTACTTCAATGTGGCTACTCCTGCGTTTTTCCCAGTGCCCCTTCTGCTGAGATGTAGGTGAAGAAGATCACAGATGTGATGGACCCTTTTCCAGGTAATCTTTTGTCTTAGAAATATGGGAGACCTCTACTTGAGAAAAAGAAATGGTTCCAATACCAGACCTCTGTGTCACCTTGCACTGAGCAGTTTTGATTTGCCAGCTGATTCTCATTCACGTCAAAGCTTCACCCCCTTTCTTTGGCAACACCATGGGGCCTCGCAGTGAGCACAGAAGGGACGTGAGATGCCTCAGGAACTGTTGTGGGGAGTGCTGTGCAAGGATTGGGATTTGGGTATCTCTTCTGGCTTCTTCCCCATTCTATATGTGCTCTCCCTGCCTTTGTGTATTCTTGTATATTCTTTTGTCTGGGTTTCTATATGCAATGTGCTTTAGTCTCCGTGCTAAGTGTTCAATGTGGTGCACAGATGGTGCTCCCAGAAATCCTGTTATTTGCTAATGGGATTTTGTGCAAAGCGTTTCCACTGTTCTTTTCAGCACTCTGCATGTTTGTGTAAATATGCCCAGACCTGCATCTTGCTGAGACACCCTCTCCTGTGCAGCTGAGAACACGGCTTTATTTTTTATGTATCTGGATTTTTTTAATCCCTAAGAAGGAGGCCAGACCAGCTTCTGTGGGAGGCAGTGGTTGCAGGACCTGGGCAACACTGAGATCTATACCTATACATTGAACAGTGAGGGAAGGTTGGTCCCCACTGGCTCTGCTTGATGCTGCAACCCTGCTAGGTGGCCTGGACAGTTATGTTGGGGCACTCCACTCTCATGCTCATGCTGCCTGTCTGGTAGTCATGTCCTTAGGTTTTGCACTGATGCATGGCTGAGATACACTTATCTATTCAGCAGCTTGCCCTGGTCCTGCAACATTTCTGTAACATAATGTTCAGCTATTATGCAGCTATTCCCCTCTGTGCCCTTCGTTCTTTAAGCAGTGCTCAAAATCATGATATAAATAGCAAAAGTCTAGAATATGTTGCTTTTATCACCAGAGGCCTTTCAGAATAGGTTAGACATGTGCCTGATGGGGATAATATAGTACTGACTCTTCCACAGGGCACAGAGCTGGACTAAATGACCTCCTGAGGTCTTTTCCAACCCTTATTTTTCAGTCTCTGTGTGACACTGGCTGCTGGTGTTGAAATGAGTAAGTGGAGCTGTGTTTTGCGTCACGCTCGCTGGAGGGAGGTCAGGGCTTGGCGGCCGTCGTGACTAACAGACAGTTGCAGGGTGTGTGTCAGGAAGTTCCCTGTCCGTCTGTGTGCTCCTCATGCTGCAAAATGCTCTTCCCCTAAATGCTTCTCAGGCTTTTCTGCGATGGGAAGGTGAGTCATATGAGGGCAGAGGTTCTCCTTTAGCTGGCCAAGGACTCCAGGTGGTTCCTCTGGGGCTGACTTTAACCATAAAAATGTCATTGCAATGCTAGTTCAGAAAGCACAGGCACGCCAGGGCAGCAAACCTGCCAAGGACTGCTCCTGCTATGGTATGGTGCCATTGAGCTGCCCAGTTTGGGATCAGGGGCTGGCAGTGGCTGTAAAGGAGAATCAGCTGTATGTGCAGATACAGGATTGATGCTTACAGTTCTACTCTGCTTCTCTGAACATTCAAAACTGTGTTGTTCTCTGAAGTGAGGTCCTGGCCTCAAAAAACCTTAATTTCCAGTTATGTGTCTATGCCAGGGTCCAGCTCTGGGCTGGGGAGGTTAGTGGACAAAATAAGAACTGCAGTCACCCTCACAACACCTGGATCTGTATCTGCTTTGTTTGGACATAATAGGAAAAAATTATTTGCTGAAAGAGTGGTGAGGCATTGGAATGGCTGACTAGGGAGATGGTGGAGTCAGTGTCCTTGTAGGTGTTCAAAAAATGTGTATAGATGGCACTTTGAGACATGGTTTAATGGCCATGGTGGTATTAGGCCAGTGATTGGAGTTGATGACCTTAGAGGTCTTTTCCAACTGAAACAATTTTAAGATTCTATTATTTTGTTACTGTACCTATTATGCACCTGGCCAGCACGGTGTCCATCCATCTGTAGTGGTTTTGTGACTGATTTGTCCAAAACTTGGGAGCCACGGGGGGATTCTGGAAGGCAGTCTTCAGTCTTGCACCCCTCTTCCAGTGACAGTTTGGGTAATAACAATTTTTAGGTCTGCAAAAGGTGGCAGAAAAGCTGCACAGATACTGATCTTCAGCAATGCCCCACTGTAGTCTTATGTCTCCTGTGTGGTGGGATCATTATGGGGAAAAAAAGCTCTTCAGAGGTGTTGGCTTTCTGAGCCCATCACAAAATACCTCCCTAGCCTGTGTTGCTTCTCAGGGTTGCTGATTTTATCACCCTTCTGATAAGGGTGATTAGATCCGATTTGTTTGAATTACAGCCTGACAGCTTTCAGCTCTCACAGACACAGCACCATGCAATGCTGGGTTCACACTGGCTTGCACATAGAGGGAAGTGAGGAGGGGAGAGCTTTTCTCCTCCTCTGAAAATAGCTAGCAGATGTGATATCGTTACCAGGTCAAGGATCTGAAAGCATCAAGCAGCAGGAAAAAAGCTGCGCTTGGATGGCACTTTAAAGCTGTAAAGGGGAGGATGTGGCAGAGGCTGAATCATCCCGTGCTCAGCAGCAGTTCTGAGCACTGCTCTGCAAGGTTTCACAAGCTGTGGTATATTTAAGTAGTCCTGGTTTGGTGGTTTGGCCCCAGGAGTCATTTCCTTAGCTCTGTTATAAACCATTAATGATTTCTTCACAGAAATCAAGCTTTCTGTGGCTCATTTGTGTCTTGGGAGCTGTGTGCAGTCAGTTTGTTAGTGTCTTGTTTTTCTGAAGGAGTGATGCTCCATTTTCCCCCCTCTTTTTAGAGGCTCTTGGGCCAGTAGAGAGATTTTCTCCTTCTAACCAGGTTTTGTCTGAGGTTGGTGACCTGTTGCGAGACAGACCGTGATGTGCATAATGTTAAAATATGACTTTTCTGTGTTATTCAGAGGTTTGGCTTTTTTCTTTTATACATATATATAATTTTTTCCCCTGAAGCCATTCCAGTAGCTTTCCAGGGTAGTTAAAAATCTAGGGCAGGTCAGACTGCAGCTTATTGTTACACCCTTGTGCCTTTATCCTGTGGTCTAGTGCCTGAAAATCTGAAATAAGACATGATTCAGGTGTGGGTTTGGGGCCATCTGTGGCTCTGGAAGTTGAGTTCTGTCTATAGGTGTGTCTTTGCTTGGGTGGGGCTTGGTCAGATGCATCCTCGGGTCTTGGCTTCCTCATCTTCCTATCTTCATCACTTCCGATGGATGATTTAAGTGTAAAGGTAGATCCTTGTAGGATTGTTACTTAGAAAACAGGTTCTAACTTTGGCTAGTGGTCTCAGCGAGAACAGTATGTTTTAAAAGCCATGTTGTAGTTCTGGGCTCTATACAGCCCAGGGGAAAAAAAGAGCTTCCCAGGTTCTGGCTAAATGTGATCATCAAAGAGTAAGTGGTCACTCCTAATGTGAGGCTGGAGAAATGTGAGAATTTTAAGGAGAGAACCCAGTGTGCCTTCAGCATGGCCACAAAGAACAAAATACCTGAAAGTATAGGAAAAAGTCTTGAGGAGCTGCTTCAGCCTTACTCAAAGGTGGGCAAGTTGCATCTTTGGGGGCTTCTATGGGGAGAAGGTATGGGAATGGGCTGGAAAGGAAAATGTAGCAGTAAAGCAGTGGCAGCTCCACCTTAACATGGAGGTTTTTTTCCCCACTGCTGCCCTTAACTCCAGCAAGGTATTCTCCAAGTTAACTTCAAGGTAAGAGAAGGGGAGTCCATGTATTTAACTTAATGGCTGGTTTCAGTGCATGCTGTGTTAATGCAAAGCAGTGGTTGCAAGTGCAGTCAAGAAAATACTGTGAGGACACAAGTGTGTGTCTGTGTGTCAGGGGATGCTATAAATAGCTTCCAGATACACATTATATCACATTGTAGTGTGCTTTTCTCTTATACTGATGGCACAATTTCTGGCAGTGTGGTTGGCAAGCCCTTCTGTGTGATATTTGGCAATGCTTGGGAACACTTATGCCACTGTTATTTGCCATCCAAGGGACAGGGGAAGAAAACCGCAATGATTCCAGTGCACTTGCTCTCTCCCACCTCCCCCCTACATCTTCTTCCCCAGCTGATTTGACCAGGTCACTCCCTGTGTTTGATTCTTTCCTCTTATTTAAAGACCTCCCGTGGCTGCATTGTCTGGAACAGCTCTGGTAAAGGCTTCAGAGCCGTACTTCCACCTAACTAGAGAACACGGTCTCATTAACAGCCCTCGAGGAGGGTGAATATCACTGCTGCCTTCAAAGGAGAGACGGAGGGGCAGAGCGAACTCCTGGCCCTCAGTCAGATGGAGCACTGCTGAAGACATCAGCAAGATCAAAACATCAGCTGGTGAGAACAGAAGTGATGCAGGTAATCCTCTATGATGCAGGAGCTGTGGTGGCTTTGTGGTTCCTGGAGATGTGAGGTGAACTGGCTTTAACTAGCTTTGGTACCGATAAAAGTGTGGCAGCCACTTGGGTGAACGGCCCAACTACTTGCTTAGACTCTTGGGAGGGTTTCAGCAGACATGCAGAACTCTGCTGCTGCTGCTGTCAGCAGTGACTGCTAGTTAGCTTAGGACTGCCTGTGCCATCTGCAGCTGCACCATCTGCGGAAGAGACATACCCTCAGTCGCTGTCAAGTGCAACTGTACCAAAACTTGGGAGCCAAAGCCCTCTTCCCATCTTATATCTGAACACCTTTGCCAGGCACTCAGTCTCCTTCCTCAAAGTTGCACCTCGATGGATGAGCTCCAGATGGTTGAGTGGGAGCCTTGCCAAGCACAGAGGGCTATCAGCAGTGCTATGGATAACTGTAGGCTTCCTGCTGGGGAGTACGTGAAGATCTGTTGGCTTCTTATTTTAGTCTCCAAAAAGAGTGCTTTCTTAACTGCTTTTGGCTTTTCTTTTAGCCTAATGAGGTCTTCTACCTTTTCCAAAAAGTTTGAGGCAAGTCAGTCCCAAACTACCCACAGCATCCATTTGTCTGATTTCTCCCATCTCTGGAAGCATATCAGATGCGTGCAGTGGGGTGGAGGTAGGTTGGACTTCAGCCATTCCTTGATTCCTGCCATGAATGTGTAGACTTTTATCTCTTCAATGTAACCATTAAGGATTAAAAAACAAAACAATGAGGGAAATTAAACTGCAAACAACTGCATTAAAATAATAATCAAAGCCTCATGAAAGCACACAAAAACTTAGTGAACTCCCTGTTCTTTGAAATTCGAATCTTATCTCCCCCTGTCAAAGTTAATTGTTGCTGGGTTCAAACCATGGACAAGCTTTCATTAGAACTGGAGAGCTGAGCCATGGCTGGACCAGGTTCATCTGCTGAGTGGTTTGTAACAGGATTGAATTTGGTCCAGTCTGTTAAGGAGGGAGTTTCATCTGTAACTGTGCATTTCATTTTATTTACAGACTTAAGCCTGAACTCGAAGGTTCCTTGAGTGTCTTCTCCCGGATTTATAACCTGTGGACCTGTTTTAAAGGTCGTCACTTTATTTCTTTCCATATTACGTTGAAGACTACAGTAAGGCAGTGTGATCAGATCTGGAGAGCTGAGGAACAACTGACAGAGGGTCCCATGACATAACAGACCCTTCCAGTTTACGTGGTGAGGAGCAAATAGTCTGTCCTAGCAAGCAAGTCCTCCTGTCCTCCTCATGTATTTATTTATTTTTCTTTTGGGCTGTTGTAGCCCAACCTGTGTGTTCAGGGTCCCAGCTCTTCCAGTTGTGGTTTTTTCTCCTGAAGCTCATGTTCTTCGGATGGGGTGGTTAGAGGAGATGGGGCTATTGAGAGCATTAACAATGAAAAAATACCTAACTGCCTCACAATATTAAAAATGCATCAATGAAATTCCATCAGGAGTATTGGAAATGGTTTAATACCCCCTTAAGCTAGGAAATATACTGAAGGACAGTTTCCCCCGGTCCCTCCAAAGTCCTATTTTCAACTCAGTAGGTTAATTTGGGGGACAGTATTTCACATGCAAATAAGTTGGGATTATGGTTCTGCTTGGGTAAATCACAGAAAACTGTTCAATATGTCAACTTACTCAACCTTAGATGGAGGTTATTGGTGTTCACTTCACCCCTGTCCTGTCTCCTGAGATCTTCAAGCATAAAAGGAGGCTGAGGAGATATGAGAAGAAAAGAAAATGAACTTATTTTCTCACTTTCATCCATATTTATGAGGTGGGTAAAAATTGGTTGTATCAGTGATGGAATCTTTCCTGGTGTTTGTTAGAACTGGCAAGAGGTATTAGAAGCTGGTTTTGGAAACAGGTGGTTGGTTGTTGGTTTCCCCCCCCACCAGGAATTTTCATTACTTTTATCAGAACTTCACAATTTTTTTAATACCAAACAAAATTCATTAATTCCTATCCAAATTCTGTTCCCAGAACTGTGTAATGACTTTGTAGAGCATCTTTGAAAGTGCTGATTTTACAGAGCTGAGCTGTTGGTGGTTCCTGTGTTCTGATGCAAAGTGTTGGAGCTGTGGAGCTATGAGATGAAGCTACCAGTGCCTCAAAGGAGCCTGTGCCCAGCAAAAGAGCCCAAAGTGCCGCAGGCTTGGGCATACAGAATTCTTTCTTTGCTACAGAGGTGCTATTTTGACATGAGGAGCCCTCAAACATAGTTTTATTTTATGGGATGTGGCTGGCTGTGACTTCACATGGTTCTTTAGCATTACAGAGCCATCTTTCCCCAGCGCACTTCTTTGCCTGTTTTCATTTCCTTGCTCAGTCAAGCAGCCTAATGTTAGCATGAGGAATTTTTGTGTGGTGCAGATAGGTCAGGGAGATCTGACTGAGACTGTATTTTACAGGGTACATTCTTATATAAAGGTGGGCAAGTAGGACCACAGAAAGGTCATGGAGATGGAATCTGTGAGAAGTGCTGGTGTTAGATGGTGGGGAAGTCTGGGAAGGTGTGAAGTACATAAGAATAATTTGCAGCAGTGCATGAAATGACGTTTTAAACTCTTGTGAGTGGGTGCAGTCCGTGTTGCTTTCTGCTGTCAGAGAAATATGACCGCACTCTCCCTGTCTTTGGGCACCAACCTCTGGCACCGTGCACCATCATGTGCTGTCCTTGGCCAGCGCTGAAGTGCTGGTGATAAGCAGGTGTCCCTTGTTGGCACGTCGAAAGAAGAGTCAGCTTGTCTTGCAAATGCTTTCCCCAAAGACAGCTTCAGTCATTTCACTGGTGAGGCTTAGCCCATTCACTCTTGCTGTGAATTACAGAAACCAGACCTCTCATTTTCGCATGGACTATATCCACTAGCAACCAGTTCCTGCTAGTATTTGATACCAGCTTTGAAACCTGCTCAGGAAGCTCTGATTATTTTGTTTCTTTGATTTTTTGTTTTTAATTTGAATTTTATTTTATTAAATTTCTATCACCTTCTCAGGCTTGCTCCCCACACCCTTGCTTGGTGTGTCTGGTTCATCCACTTACATATACCCTAACTGTGGGTAGGTGTGAGTTTGCTTGGCACAGGGACCTACACAGTGCCAAGCTATAGGAACTTCCCTGGTGTGTCTCACTTTGGGCAGTCTCAACTCAGCATCATTTCTATGAAGCTGGACAAGAAGACCTCATAGCTCTGGAATAGTCATCTTTTGCAGTCTAATGCATTTCATGCCTGGAAATGGGCAAATGTACAGTTTATGAGAGCTAAGGGCTGTAGCTTTTAAATCTCATGTGTTTATTTTTATGAAACAAAATCCCATGTTTCCTCCTTTAATGGATAGTATTTACTTACTGTTTACCTTAGGTACAGCGGAAATCTGATGTTGAGCTTCAAATGAAGTAAATCTCCATTCATGAAAACCTTAAGTGCCTCTGTTTCCAGAGCTCTTCATGGTACATTTAGGTTTTGTGTCCAAGATAGAGGCTTAAAGCTCAGAAGCCTGAGCATGCACCTAGAGGAAGGGTCTAATTTTGAGGCTGATTAAAGGTTGGTGCTGTAGAGGGGATGTGAAAAAACTTTCATGTGGCCAGAGGAGCAATCTCTGGAGACAGCCTGAGACTATCTGTGGTGGAGAAAATTCTAGGAGCAAGGTGAATCATAGAATCAGTAAGGTTGGAAGAGACCTCAAAGATCATCAAGTCCAACCTGTCACCTCAGACCTCATGACTACTAAACCACGGCACCAAGTGCCACATCCAATCCCCTCTTGAACACCGTCAGGGACAGTGACTCCACCACCTCCCTGGGCAGCACATTCCAATGGCTAACAACTCTCTCTTGTGAAGAACTTTCTCCTTACCTCGAGCCTAAGCTTTCCCAGGTGCAGCTTGAGACTGTGTCGTCTTCTAATCCAGCCTGTTAAAGGCAGAAGATTAGGTTTTATTTCTGGGTGTTGGTTTCTTTGCTCTAAAACAAACAAAACACAAAACTTCAGTTTGGACTTTGCTTTTTTTTTTTTTTTTTTTTTTTTTTTTTAAACTGTATTGCTTTATCTGATGATGCAGGAAGCCTCCAAAAGCTTGGTTTGCAATAGGACACTTGAGCAATTTCTTCTCTTTTAAAAATCGTTTCTATGTATGTCCAGTCAGCTGAGGGCAGACCACTGACCCTTTAACAGATTTAACAATTGAGGCACTTAATGTCACCAATAGTATCATCCTGCAATATGTTATGCATGGTGGCTTTCACTTTACCCAGCACCATTACCATGAGAAGGCTCTTTCACATGTTTGCTGTATCAGAACCACAGTAATTGGCATTTTGTAGGATGGGGCATGAGCATGTTGGTGCCCCTGGTCTCCAGTGTATTAGCAGTCTCGGGGTAATGAAGTTTAAAGGACAGGTAGCACCTGTCTCCCACACCAGCACTGTTGTGACCGGCTCAGTGTGACATGTGCCTTGCAGCAGGTAATTGTGGCCTTCTGCAGTCAGATGTGCTTCTAACTGGCCCAGTGTCAAATGAGTAAGGCTCTACCTCATGTCCAGAGGTGGTTAGTCCCTAAGGATCTCAGGATGAGGTAGATTAGTACCAACTGTGAAAATTAGTTTTGGTTTTTTTTTGTCCCCGCACCTAATGCTGTGCTGTGGAGGATGCACCAGTTTCAGGAGAGAGGAAAGCAACAGCTCTCTACATGCATGAGCAGATTTAGCTTGTGTGTATAGTGTGTATTATAGCAGTATTATAGCACTGATATTCTATTAACTAGAACCGGCAGTAACAAAATCAAATAATCAGCCAAAAGTTAGCCCAGCAGAGTTTAGAAAAACAGCAAAACAAAAACAAACACAAAGCAACCAAAAGATCCAGAAGACACTGATGTATCCCCACCCCTCCCAGTGTTCAAAATGTCAAAAACTTCTGTATGCTGTGGGCTTTGGAAAAAACACATTAGCAAATGAGCACTGCTGGTGTTAGACTGTGCAGGGACTTGCATCCAGATGCCATGGGTGATGGTTGTGAGGCTCTCTGCCCTTGGATCTCTTTTGTGGAAGCCTCCCTGCAGCCATCTTCCTATCCTGGAATAATGAGGCTCATTCTTGTCTAAACAAATCACATTAAGTACCACAGCTTCTCCCCATCTTCTCTGCCAGGCAAAACGCACCCCAAAGTGAAAGGCATTAACCATAAGCAAAGCTAATTCCTGAACTTATCCCCAGTGTAGCGTATAATTGATTTCATCAAATAAAGTCTCTGCAATATAGCTCTGGAATTTAAGGGAAAGCTACAACTTAATTGCAGTTCAGCCAAGAATCAATTTCTCATTTTCTTTCCTGTTTTCTGACCATTTCTGCTTATTGGTGAGGGCCAGAAAGGATGGAGATTTTACAAATGTTGACATCCTCTGTATCACTGCCATTTCACATCCAAAAATGAAAGGAAAATTTTCCAAATACTTTCTGGATCAGTCACACTAGGGGAACATCTGGGGAAAAAAGAGTTGTCCAACAATGAAGAGCTTTGCCCTGTCATAAAGCTAAAGACAGTTTTTATCTGTAAAGTTTTATTGAATTTCTATCTATGAGTTTCCCCTGCACAGAGAGTTAGGGAAGAAATGGATTAAGCCTAGCTTTTTTTACAGTGTCTCCATTTCAGAGATGCAATAAAAATTTAAAGCACAATAAGAAGTTAAAACCTCAGCCTTCTTTTGCTGAGTGAAGATGTTTAGGAGATGTTTTGGATAATACCTCTGCAGTGAAAGCCTGCAGTCATTTGAGTGGATGGATATTTAAACTTTTCTCTGTCTTCTGTTCAGAATAAATGCCATGTCCAGGAGGAAAAAGGAAGGATTGGACCATATTTTCTAGGATGTCTGGGTAGCTGGAGTAGTTTTGGATAAATAGCTGTTGCATAGGTTTGAATCGTCTGTGAAAATAAATGCTGGAGAATTCCAGCCCACCCAAAACGCAAAATGTAGTTAGGTGCTTTTGTTTGTTTGTTTGGTTTTGATTTTTTTTTTTTCCCTCTAGATGGAACTGTATTTCTTCAGGGTGCTTTTTTAGGGATGGCTTGGATCTATTCAAGGAATATGCCAGCTGTGACTTTTGGAAGCTTTATGAGGCTAATCCTTTTAGATCTCCACTCTACTGCATCTCTCAATTTGTTGCTATTTTTCATGATGGGAGGAAATGCAAGACATGTTTTGGTGATAGGCTTTTCAGAGGAAGATTCTAAGAGGAGAGATTGAAGTGAGAAGTGGTGCCTGCTTTTCCTAATCTTGTCAGCCTTCATACTTCAACGTGGGCTAAGAGGTGCCTGCTTAACTGAAAGTGTCGTCTCGATTCAGGTGGTACATGTTGCTGGGGCACTAGTTCCTACTCAGGTAGGTTGAATGTGCTAGATGCAGCAGTCTGGGTTCATACAAACAAAAAATTTCTAGGTTAGAAGATACCTTTAAGATGGAGTCCAACCATTAACCCCACACTGTCAAGTCCATCACCAAACCATGCCTGTCAGCAGCACATCAACGTCTCTTCTAAATACCTCTGGAGATGATGACTCCGCCTCTTCCCTGGGCAGCCTGTTCCAGTGCTTGACACTGTTTCAGTGAAGAAATTTTTCCTGATGTCCAATCTAAACATCCCCTGGTGCAACTTGAGGCTGTTTCCTCTTGTCCTAACCCTTGTTACTGGGGAGAAGAGACTGACTCCCACCTTCCTACAGCCTCTATTCAGGGAGTTGTAGAGGGAGATAATGTCTCACTTCAGCCTCCTTTTCTGCAGACTAACCCCATTTCCCTTGCCAGTCTCCATAAGACTTATGTCCTAGACCCTTCACCAGTTTTGTTGCCCCCTTTTGGACACTCCGCAGCACCTCAGTGTCCTTATTGTAGTGTTATTGAGGTGTGGCCTCACCAGTGCTGAATACAGAGGGACAATAATGAGTAGGGACTCCAGCTGGCCAGCAAGTTCAGTAGTTGTTTTTTTAAAGCTGTCATATCATGACAAGCTTTTTATTTTAGGGATGCCCCATGTCTGTTCTCAGGCTGAGAGAATGCACACATCAGGGAGGGTCAGGAATGGAAAGAGTAGGGAAAATGGGTGTGTTATCCAGAGCCTTAAATTTCCCTCATCCACCATCTACCTTGTTCTTGTGCTGACCTCCAGCCCACATGCTGCAGAGCTGGGCTTCACCGTAGATACCTCTCCTTACTTGCTTTGCTTACACAGCTGGCTTTTAAGTGCGCTCTTGAAAAACATACATTCAGTACAAATATTATTCCTATACATCCTCCCCCTGTTATTTCTTGTGTGCAGGATCAGCAGTTTGCAGCATGCACCTCAAATCCCATAAGATGCTAGAACTACCCTGAGAAACGTTGCTGTAAAAAAGAAGTCTTTACCAGGCCACTTAAAGGAAAACACAAACGGTGAGTGAAAGGTACGGTGTCCCTGGGATGGGCTGTGTTCAGCCAGGTCATAAAAAGGTGGTGGATCTTGAGAGAGGTTTTGGTCTGCGGGGAGAAATGGCGAGGTGTGAGATGGCTGGCTTTGTGCAGCTCATTACGCTCCCGTTGCTGATTTCCAAATGGAATCCTGTCGCTGAGAGAGAGCAGGTTTGCTTTTACTATAAACATAGGGGTGGGTTTTTTATTTTCCTTGCAGCGAGGTATGTAACTTTAGATGGCCATCTCTGTGCCTGGTCACCTCTGAGATTTTTTTCCACTGACGTTCACCTTGACAAGCTACAAAGAGGTAAAAAAACTACACTGGCTTGCTGTGCCTTGACTAGTGTCTTGCTTTGATGTAAATCCTCAAGGGGAAAAAAAAAAACACCTTGTGTAGCAAAAGCAAAGGCTGAAGTGGCTTTCATGAGGCAGGCTTAGTTTCCCTGCAGGACTGACATCCCTGGTTTTGAGTCCTAATTGCATCAAGTCTCCTGCGATAATTTCTTAGACAGCAAGAAAAAGCAGCTGGAGCCGGTCTCCAGCATTGAGGGGTACAAGCCCAGTCAGGTCAATGTAATGTCCTGACAGGGCAACAAAGAGATTCAAAGGCTTGGACAACAGTGATCCTGTCAGATGTGGTTAAAGCTTTTTTTCATCCATTGCTAACACAGATTCCTTGAGTTGATCAATATTAAAATGGTTGACATAGAGGTGCATTTCCTTTGCAACTTTACTGCTGTTCTCATGATAAAGGAATGAGTGGAGGCAAAGCTTCTAAGAGTCATTGGTCTAACACCAGACTGATGTTGTCAGCTTGGCCACTCGGGGCTATTCCAAACACCCATCAGCAGCATCTGCCTTTGAGCTAGCCTAGAGGGACTGCAGTCCAGGCGCCTTGACACTGTCCAGATCTGCAGCAGCAACCTAGAGATACTGTATTGAGCTCCCCTCCTTCACTCCAGATTGCAGGATCAACCAATGCTGTGCTTCCTACCTGTGCATTGTCCTGTACCAAGGGGGAACTGGCTGCCCCTGAGGCTGCTGACGTATCCCTTTGTTGTTCTTTGCTTTGCTGGTGATGCAATGTCATGACCTGCTGGCTCAGCTTATAGCAGTGTGTGGGGTATTGATTTCTGTTTCACAAAATGATAGCCTTCAAAGGATGGCTGGGCATAATGAGTTGGGCAGCTGCCAATAGCTCTGTGTTACCAAAAGTCTGTAACTCTCTGTGTGTTAAAGCCTTCCGTCTCCTCAGTAGTTCAGATAGCTTTGTGTCTGCAAGAGCAGGCACAATTTCTCAGGCTCTTGGGGTGCGCCTACATCTTCTGAACCCTTTTTGAAGCTATTTCTGCATTTGATTTGACAGCCTAAAGCCCACAGAAAGGAAGAGCATAGCTGGTTTGGAGGCTTGCAGCCCCCCCATTTAACCTGGACATCATTGCCTGCTCATAAACCCTAAGTAACAGCAGTTTTGAAAGCCCTTTGCAGTATTGATTTATATTTTTCTGCAACATCAGCATAATTTTCAAGGACAAGGGATTTTATAATGTAGTTGTAAATTATTCCTATAAGTATCTTAAGTGCCTCATGGGAGTGCATGATCATTCAAGATGCTCCGTAATTTATTTCTTCTCATGTTTTTCAGCTGTGCAATAAAACATTAGTAAATACCCAGGGATGATGGTCCTTACAGATGGCACTGACATGTACCAGGCTCTCGTGAAAACTTGTATCATCTGTGGGAAGGGGGAAGTGAAGATAGAAATAAGTCTAAAATTTTCCTAAACTTGTGTGGCAAGCATGCACCAATAAAGCTCCTGAAAAGGTTATAAAACTGGTAATTTTGCTTCCTGGATATTCTTTCTGGGGTCCCCACTGGAATCTCTCCTTGTTATATTGTGGTTCCTGTTCTGAAGTTAGCTGCTCTCCTGACCTGCTAAAGATCTAGACAGGCGTGAACCAACCTGCTAAGACAAATTAGCATCAGTGCTTACATGTCCCAGGTTTTGCTAATATGTGCTCTGGTGATGAGATGCAGCCAAAAGGTTTAATGGCCATGCTGCTCCTCTGAGAAGCAGGCGGCTTTGTGGAGAGGACTGTCTTCCAAGTACAACTGTGTCTGGTGGAGATTTAGGATGTGGAGGTAAAGTGCAGCTCCGGTTTTACTTTGTAAGGCTTTGTCAGCAATTCTTTTTCTCAGTGTGTTGTTCTCTGTGGATGCAATCAGTTGTATTTTAAAATTCTATAGCTGTAGAGATGGTCATAAGTCTAACTTTGGATAGCTTGGGCAAACATAACTTGTATTACCTTCAGCAGAGTTATGTTTTGACTCTGCATAGTGTTATTTTGCCCTCTTTCTGATTCAGATAGGCTGTTTCATGTTGAGCTGGTCCCATCAGGTCCTAAAGGACATCAAAAGCAATGGTCCCAGAATGGGAACTTTCAGGTCTAACTGGCAAAAGAGCTCAAGGACCAAAAGCATGCAAGAGATGAAATGACTCAATTGGTTCTTGCAGGTGAGGGCAGGCTGAAATCATCACAGATAATTTTTGAGAGTAAATAAATGTCTGTGGTTAACATTATTTGAGAGAAGCCTATTTGCTGTAAGAGTACTCTGTTGACTTCTGAAATGATAGACATCTTAAAGAACCTTCTTGTAAAGGAGCCTTGAAATTCAGCAGTCCTGTGTAGCAGCTGAACATCTGAGACTTTTAACAGGACCATCAGATGTGATGTTTTGTCTTCAGTCATTTCTCTAAACTACCACTTTGCTTTCCCAGTGCTCCTTATCATCTGCATTATGTAGCTTTTAACCCTAATGACCTCAAACACCGTAGCCACTTAATCTGGCTGCGTTCCTCTGTGAAAGTTCTGTGTTAGTCTGTGTGGATTTGTTAGGGGGATACAAATGCTGGTTGAAGTCTTACAAGGATGTGCCTTTCTTGAGTGGGATAGCCAAGAGACTGCTGTTCAGTAAGTAAACACCGAGAAATATTCTCCTTCTGGCTTGATGTTGGAACTTCTAGCTAACTGCTCCTCCAAGTGTGCTTACTGAATGCCAGTAAATTTTTGTAGGTAAGCAGGGTGTAGTGGTCCTTTGACAAAATAAATCTTAAGGGTTTGAGATATCATCAGCACCCTCCTATCTGCTTGTATTAGCTGATGCAGAACTGGTAGTGGTTGTATTGCTTGCAGCATAAAGTAAAACCAGTCAGGGCAGAACACTGATCTCCGTAGCAAAGGAATTGTTCGTGGCGTGTTGACCTGCCCTGAACTCCTGGGAATTCACAAAGCATTGTTGATAGTAACAGCACAAACACAGTAAGCAGTACCTTTTGCTCTGTGCAAACATCCTGTGCAGGCTTGTGAGACCAATTATGAGTCCTGGAGACTGCCCTAAATTCATTCTCATTTTGCTTATGACCTCCCAGCATGTCCTCGCTCACACAAGAAGTAGTTCTGAAGTGACTGGTCATGGGCTCCAGATGTTGGCCTCACTGTGGCTGGCTGTCCCTCCTAACCAAACACGTGTCTATGCTAGTAAATACTTCATGCCCAAATCTTAAAGAAAGAATAAAACAAGATGCTTGGCTTGAAAAACCAGGAAAGCCCCAAAAACATGTATAATGTCTGTTTTGCAAGACTAGTTATCCTTGATGTGTGGGCCTCTTGCCTTAAACAATTAACTGCTTGAGGAAGATCTTGCAGACCTATTGAAAGAGCTTTTTGACCCTGTGTGACCGGTTTAGGCTGTGCCTTTAAGAAAGAGACACTTTCTGAACACTCTGGGCGAATATTTTGGTATATGAATGAAAACAATGATATGCTAATCTAATTTCATTGGTGGAACCTGGCTGTAAATTTTTGTTTAGTCTTTCAGTCGGGGGGAGTCAGTAGTCGTCTTCTTCTTCCCCCTGTGATGTGAGCTGGCTCGTTTCTCTCTACGATTCTTGCTAACCAGATAAGAGAAAACTAACTTTTGCATCCGCTTTGAGCTTTAACAAAGTTTTCACCCTTTTAATTACCTTCCTTTCTCTTTCTCTCTAACCCTTTTGGGAAAAAGGGGAGGTAGGGAGGGAGAAGGGAGGGGCAGGCCGAACCCCCTGGCCGCAGGGGGGTGGGGAAAGGTTTCCTGTATTACTGTGACCGGTTTAGGCTGTGCCTTTAAGAAAGAGACACTTTCTGAACACTCTGGGCGAATATACAGCAATGTATACTTCCGTATATATTGTAAATATTGTATATATTTGTACATATTCATTGCATTCCATATCTGCTTGTAAAATACAGCTTTCATCTGCTTCTCCGGCTGAGTTAGCTGTGGAATTCTTTTGTGTGTGTGTGGGAACCTTCCTACTCCACCACACCCTGTTTTCATCCATTTGGCCATTACTGGCCTGTTTGGGGGTCCAAAGGATTTAGGCCGACCAGTAGAAATTACAGCTGGCTTGATGGCAATTCTGCTGCTTGCAGCTCTATCTCCTGGCTTCATGTAATAATTCATCAATAACCCTCCCTTACTTCTGGAGCCAGTTGTGGGTGTGTGCCGGTTACACTGCTGCAGTTGACATCAGCATCTGAACTCTCATCATTGCAGCATGGCTTAAAAACAAACATATCTTCCCTTCTTCATGTCAAGAGTATGATTAACTCCTCCTGTTTCTGTTCAGGAAACGTGATGGGCCCATGCAAGAAAAAAGTCATCTGCTTGGAGCAGCTGCCTCCATTCTTTTCTGGCTGGCCTGCGTTTCTCAAGATATAGGAGGGATGCCAATGAAGAAATGTCTCTCCTGGGAGAGAGTTGGATGAATCATGTTAACAGAGCTCCAGCAGAAAGCTTCACCCGCAAAGGGTGGGGAGTAGCAGTTGATCTAGACCAAATGATGACTTAACCTTGCCTGAAAATTAAGACATCTTTCTTTCAGCTTTTATCCTTCTGGAAAATTTGAACTATTTCCATGAAACCCAACATTGGTTTTTTGGTGGTTTTTTTTTTTTTTTTTTCTCTGAAGAAAACTTCTATCCAAAGACTGCTTCTTGGAGAGCTCCCCACCAGCTCTATTGGTGGGCCAAGGAACTTTCCAGGACTGCCCTGAAATTTCCATTAGGCAACATAAGGCATTGTTATTTTTTTTCTGATTATTTGTTTGCATTTCTAGAGAGCCAAGCAAAACAACTACTGGCAAGAACTTTAGCACCTGGTTCATCCTTACAAAACTCTCTGCAAAGTAAGAAGGCATTTTCAGAGCTCTCTGCAACTTGCTTTGCAAACTGAATTTCCTCTAATACCACAAGCAGGAGTTAATCATCAGTGTAGGTGTTTGTTTCATTTTGAGTGCTTAAACAACTCTCAATTTGTTTCAGATGAGACACGACCCTGTAAATGCAGCCTTTCTTTCCCTCCCTTAAATAGCCACCCTCTCCATTCAAACATTACTTTTTTGTTCACCTTCCTAGCATCCAGTGTTAAGTAAACATTTTAAACTTGGAAGACCATGGCTCTTTGTCTTCTGCTCTCCTAGCTGCCTTGAGGACAGCAAGGGCTTTACCAGTTTACACAGGCTTGAGATCAGCTCCAAGTTTCTTTGCGGCCTTTCATTTGGAAGTTACTCTGGTGGACAACAACTTTTTTGCTATTTAGAGAGTGGAAAGGAGCCTCGAGGAATCTGCTCTTTCTCTTGGACACGCTTGGAAAACAGTTGTTTATCTTTTTCTTTTCTGCCTCTCAAACTCATTGCAAACCCTGGAAATGGAAGGTCCTGCCAAAAGAGGAGATGATGGGCCATCCTGTCTGCAAAAGGTAGAGTGAGGTGGCCACTTTGGCCCTCGAGTAAAACAATTAGTAGTAACCTGAGAGAACCTGGGGCTGTTTACTCTGGAAAAAAGAAGGTTCAGAGGGGATCTTACTAATTTTTACAAGTATCTGAAGCGTGGGTGTCATGAAGAAGGGGCCAGTCTGTTTTCAGTGGTATCCTGTGCTAGGACAAGGGGCAATAGATACAAACTGGAACACAGGAAGTTTGACCTCAGCATGAGGAAAAACTTCTCTTCTGTGAGGATGACAGAACACTGGAACAGGCTGCCCAGAGAGGTTGTGGAGTCTTATTTTCTAGAGACTTCAGGACCTGTCTGGATGTGCTCCTGTGTGACCTGCCCTAAGTGATCCTGTTTGGCAGGGGGCTTGGACTTGATGATCTCCAGAGGTCCCTTCCAACCCCTAACATTCTATGATTTTATGATTCTATGTGTAACAAGACCCATCAGATTCTGTGCATGACTTCAGACTGGCTTGGGGATGGATCACCAACTGATGATGTTTTACTTGGATTTTTAAAGTTCTAGGCAGAGGTTTTGGTCCATGTGTTTGGTAGCATGTCAGTGTGCACTGGGAAGGCTCATAACTGAACTCATAACATTTTATGTCTTTATCTGGGAACACTTGGCTTTCACTGTTTCACTAGGGGTTTATTTGTGTGCTTTGAAATATGACTATCTGTAAGGTAGTGCTGGAGTTTTTCCCACCCCCTTCTTCTTTGTGACTTCTCTTCCTTGCATTTCTTGTCTTGCGTCAGGCTAAACTACACCAATCAGAAGTGGAGTTAAAATGGCCACAACTTTAGGTTGAAGTCTGTTTGCCGCATTAGAAGAACTGCTTAACTCCCTTTGCATCAGACTTACAATATTAAAATCAATAATTCTCCCCATTTTCCAATTAGTTTTATTGGTGCCCCACTGTGCAAAAAGGGGTCAGATATTTGGACTGCAATGCACTTGATAACTGAGCAGAGGAGGAACAGGTAATGGATAAAAGACTCTGCAGGTCTCCTCCTCACTGTGACAGTGATGGGTGGAAAATCACCAGGATTGGTTTTTCTTGTGTTTTTGATGTTCTGGGTGTAAATGACTTTTAAAAAGGAGGATTAAGTTGGTCCTGCAAATTTGTGTCTCAGAGAAGACAGGGATTTTTTTGTGAAGAAAAGAGGTGTCTGTAAAAAGTACTTGCACTTCCTCGTGTATAACCCCTATGCCTGCCCACAGCAGAGCAATCCCCACTGCAATGCAGGTTAGATGAGAATTGTCCCAGAGCTCCCTGAGATGATTAATGATGGGGCACCTACCCACAGAGTCACTGTAGGGTGACTGATCTGTGCCGCTCTTTTTTTCCTGATCTGGAGGAGAGATATACTGGGAAGGTCTTTACTAGAAAGTTCCTGTTAGATGGCATTGCTTGGCTGTGAATATTCATGTGTGGCTTGTTTTTGCAGCAAAAGCATTAGTAGGGCTGTGGTACTGCTAATTGCAATTGAAAGTGTTAATTTTCACACAGAGGAAAAAAAAAATCCCGGTTTGCAAAGATTTCACTTGAGTCAGGGGTGAAGTCCCTGACAGTTTTAAAGAGTGCAGATGTGAAATGCTGAGTTCCTCTTAAAATACTTCATTTTGTCTGAAAGATTCCCAGGCTCTCTCAGCATGTTACTTTGTCAAACTTACCTTTTTTTTCCCTTGAAGAGGTTGGAGTCTTGACTTATTCAACTTTCTATTGCAGCTTTGTTTAGTGGAGTTTATACATTCTTAGATCAAACATTATACAGTCTGACCAGGAATCATGCAATCACAGTGGGAGATGGGAAGGGGCAGCATAATTTATTCTATAAACAAGAGCACAAGTTGGTTAATAAAATGGAGCTTATTGAAATGAAAAAATAAATATGCAGCTTTCCCTGGGCTGTGTTTAGAAATAGTTGCACTCAGATGGGGAATGTAGCATTCATGTCTTAACCACAGAGACTGCCTTCATCTCCTGAAAGCAACTACTTTGTCCAGTCTTGTCTAGGTTGATGTGTCCTCAGTGAGGCTTCTGCCCTCACTATATTGCCAGGGTTCCTGGGCACAGCCTGCTTCATCTCTGTGCTGCAATGAGCTGAGCTGAGCTGCTCTGCTTCTTCCTTTGCAAAGTGCAGAGGGGATCTGTCCCTTTGTATGCTTGGGAAAAGGGGATGGAGAAAATACTAGAGGGATTTGACCAAATCCTTATTGCAAAATGGGGTGGACAATGAATGCCAACAGAGGGACTAAAATACATTTAATATTTATCCTGAAATCAACCAGCTGCTTCAGGATGGAAACACATGCAAACATGAGATGAGGATAGCTATGAGGACACTTACCAGGCACATTTAACAGTTGATAATGTCCAGGGATCACTAGATCTTGTTGGTATCATAGAATGATTTGGGTTGAAAGGGACCTTTAACAGCTATCTAATTTAACCTGCCCTTGTGGTAAGCAGGGACATCCTCAACTAGATCAGGCTGCTCAGAGTCCTGTCCACCCTGACCTTGAGTGTTTCCAGTGTTGGGGCATCTACCACCTCCCTAGACAATCTGTGCCAATGCTTCACCACTCTCATTACAATCCTTAGATCTAGTCTAAACCTTCCACTTTTTAATTTAAAACCATCACCCCTTATTCTGTTGCAACAGGCCCTGCTAGAAAGATTGTTCCCCTCTTTCTTACAGGCACCCCTCTAAGTACTCGAAAGCTGCAGTAAGGTCTTCTCAGAGCCTTCCGTTCTTCAGGCTGAACAACCCCAACTATCTCTATTGTTCTTTGTAGCAGAGGTGTTCCATCCCTCTGTTTTTGTGACCTCCTCTGGACCCGCTCCAACAGGTTCCTGTCTTTCCTATGCTGAAAAAAAAACCCACAGCCTGTCCTGGGGGTTGCATGTGCTAGATGCTTGTAGGACAGCTTTGCACTCCTAAAGTTTTAACTTTGGTAAAATTACCAAATTACTGTGGTTTGATTGCTGGGTGAACAGAGGATCCTCCTGAGCATTTGCTGGACAGCCAACAGCTCCAGTCACATTGAGAAACAGTAATATTTATTGGGTGGAGTATGTGCTATAAGTCTGGGCAAAGGGCTGATGTCTCCAACTGCTGCTTCTGGATCTGAGGTCTGGGAAGGGAGGAGAGTTGGATGTGGGGGGTGTGGTGTTCTTTTTTTTTTTTTTTCTTTTTTCCCTGAGGATATATTGCAGCATGGGTAGGGAGATCTTTCAGGCTCCCTGCAGTACAGACCTGGGAAGTATCAGCTGGTTGAAAAATCACTTTATCCAACAAACATTACAAAAGCTCCTGGAAGAAGTAAAAGACTAGCTTCAGTGAAGTTAATGGTACGACCCCTATTAATATGAGGGAGAAGCAGGATTTCATCTTGGAGCTGCTGTAAGTACAACCAGCGTTTCTGCTGGACTGTAAACTGAAAGTTGCTGAGAGTTATTACACACACGTGCAACACAATAGTGCTCAGAGCCTGTCCACTGAGATCTTTCCTTGGGGATCCATATAAAGTACCTCTCACAAAAGCTGCCCTGTGTGTGAGCAGAGGAACTCCATCTAATGACGTTAAAAAAGGGGAGAGGAAAGAAAAAAAGCCACAAAACCTTTTTCACACACATTTACAGTTGCCTACCTCTTATCTTGCTGCCAGTCTGCTGAAGATATCAGCAGAGCTAAACAGCATGCATTTACCATATGGGACACTAAAAATGCTGCCTGGGAAGTGCTTTCAGTCCCTGCTCTGAATCTTGCTAATTCAAAAAATGTCCCCTTTGTCATGGTGGTGAATGAATTTTCTTGTTCCCCTTTCTCCTTGGATTTATGTTAACCCTGGATTTCAGCCCAGTTTGATCTCCTCACTTTATTGTATTGCAAACAGTAGTCAATAGCTCTTCAGCTTGAGATTGCCTGGATTTATTTTCAGGTCAAGTCAACTCTCCTTGACCCAAGGCTGAACCAAAATACATTCCCAGAAGATTCCCCCACAGGATATCAGATCCAAAGACAGAGTGACATTGTAATGAGTTCAAGGTTTCAGCTCAGTACAACAGAGTCCCTATTGGTGTGGGGAAGGCAACCAAACCATCCCTCTTACTTCAGAGCTGGGTCCTCTCCTGGGGCAGCTCACAGCAGATTTTGTCATCCATCAGTCACTTCTCTTCATTGAACAGTGTCATTGGTTGCATTCCTGGTGTTTGTGGTCTGAAGGGAAGCCAGTCCTAGCTCATTATGTATGTGTTTGCATGACTCTGACATGCATGTGTGGAATTTGGTGTGCATGCTTTAAGCAGCTGATGAGATGATCTGCATGAGTGCCTTTTTTTTCCCTTTCTTTGGTTAGTTTGGTTTTTTCCCCATTTTGTGAACTGCCTGGCACCGGGGCAGAACCAACTGATACTGCATCATGAAGCAAAACCACCGCTTTGAAGACTTGGGACAAAAATGGAATGAACTCATGAATTTATCCTGGATGGTAAATCTTCCTTCAAAAGAAGGCAGCCTTATGTTTTGTACAAAAGATTGTTTATTTCTTCTGTGGAAAAAAACCCAAAACAACAAAACAAAAGAAGTAGTGTAATTGGATAGGATTAACTTTCCAGGGCCCCTGGACAGAAGCTAAAGCACAGTCTGCCTCCTTCTTGTGCTCACATTGGATAATTGGAGTAGTCCAAGACCTCTCTGGCTTCCTACAGCATTGGACTGTGGGCTGCTGCCAGTGTGCTTTGCACCTAAAGCCAGTGTTAAGGACCCCAGCAACAAGGGTTTCTACAGAAACTAAAGTTGTCACACTGTTTGGCTGTTATAAACTGCTTGTCTCAACTGGGAACCTGGCCCAGGTATGCAGAAAAAAACAACCTTGCTAGTGGGACACAGTCTCAAGCTGCAACAGGGGAAGTTTAGGCTCGAGGTGAGGAGGAAGTTCTTCACGGAGAGAGTCATTCGTCATTGGAACGTGCTGCCCATGGAGGTGGTGGAGTCACCGTCCCTGGAGGTGTTCAAGAGGGGATTGAATGTGGCGCTTGGTGCCATGATCTAGTCATGAGGTCTGTGGTGACAGGTTGGACTTGATGATCTTTGAGGTCTCTTTCAACCTTGGTGATACTGTGATACTGTGATACTGTTTTCCATCTTGAGCAGGTAGTTGAATATGCTTATGGCAAATACAAAAATAAATACAATTGGCTTAATGATAGAATTGTTTCAGTTGGAAAAGACCTCTAAGATCATTGAATAATACTGCATCAAGAGTCTTTGTATTGTGTGTGTGCTGACTTTGTTGGTTTGACTGTTTGCAGTGCATGTTTCATCAGCCCTTCTTTATTTTAGCTAGTTATTTAATTACCTAGGAACAGTCCTGTGTGCAGTTTTGTCAGTGGGAGCAATGATGCTTCAAATTTCACACCTCATTGAGGATGGATGGAAAAGTCTTTATCTAGATTGCTGGGCTGGCAAAAGGAAGGAGAAAAGTGAGAAGTGCAGCAGGAGTCTGCATGTATGTGCTTTCTTGTGCAGTGTCCTATGCAATTCAGGTGATAAGCAAATGTTATCTTTTCTGATGGGCCAAGTTCAATTAATCTGTGCCTGAGTTGGTTAAGAGTGCAAGTCAAACTGACACAAGAGCTGCTCAGCAGTTACTGTTACCTTGTGTGGTAAACTGTCTTCTCCTCTTGTTCCTCTGGAATTAGCTACTTTGGATGGTGAGGAAGGATATGGTCATGAACATTACCATGCCACTACTCTATGGTAATTTGTGTGTTTGTGGAAGACCTTGTAGCTGTTGGAACGGTATGGGTTGGAAAGAGACCTCTGCAGATCATCTAGTCTGAGGTTTACCTAGAGCAGGTTGCACAGGGTCACATCCAGGCAGGCTTGGAATATCACCAGAGAATGAGCCTCCACAACCTCTCTGGGCAGCCTGTCCCATTGCTCTGTCACCCTCAAAGTAAAGAAGTTTTCCCTTATGTTCAAATCAAACCTACTGTGTTCTGGTTTGTACCTGGTGCCACTTTTCCTGTCACTGGGCACCACTGAAAAGAGTCTGCCTCCATCCTCTTGACCCTCACCCTACAGATATTGATAAGCATTCATAAGATCTCCTCTCGGTCTTCTCTTCTCTGGGCTAAACAGCCTCAGGTCTCAGCCTTTCCTCATTGGACAGATGTTCCAGTCCTCTCATCATCCTTGTAGTCTCTCCTGGACTCTCTCCAGTAGTTTCTTGTTTCTCTTAAACTGGGGAGCCCAGAACTAGACCTATTAGTCCAGGTGTGTTCTTGCTAGGATGGAGCAGAAGTGGGAGGAGAATCTCCTTTGACCTGCTGGCCACGCTCTTCTTCAGGCACCCCAGGATACCATTGACCTTTTTAGTCACAAGGGTGCATAGCTGGCTCATGATTAACTTATCCACAAGGATCCTATCCTCCAGAAAGCTTCCTTCCAAGAAGTCAGCCCCTAACCTGTTTTATGGAAGTGGATACATGGCAAAGCAACACTGCTTGGATTGATTGTGATTGTGCTTATGGTGCTGTGTGAAGTTGATCTGAGCTAAGGTCTGCATGTGTTCTTGTTAATTATCCACAGCCTTCTCAAGAGGGAAGATATGCTCCAGGAGACAGTGGAGCTCCTCAGGGACTTGTGAGTGAAATCAGTGTCTGGAGAATATGTGCAGTGGACAGGAGTCCTGTCCAGGTGTCCTTGCATCATGGAGTCAAGCTGGAGGAAATCTGAATCTATGTAATCTGTGAAGTGCTATAGAATAGAATAGAATAGAATAGAATAGAATAGAATAGAATAGAATAGAATAGAATAGAATAGAATAGAATAGAATAGAATAGACCTGGTTGGAAGAGACCTTCAAGATCATCGCGTCCAACCTATCAACCAATCCAACCCACCTGAACAACTAAACCATGGCACCAAGCACCCCATGAAGTCTCCTCCTGAACACCTCCAATGATGGTGACTCCACCACCTCCCCAGGCAGCCCATTCCAATGGGCAACCACTCTCTGTATAGAATTTCTTCCTAACATCCAGCCTAAACCTCCCCTGGCACAGCCTGAGACTGTGTCCTCTTGTTCTGGTGCTGGCTGCCTGGGAGAAGAGACCAACCTCTGCCTGTCTACAACCTCCCTTCAGGTAGTTGTAGAGAGCAACAAGGTCACCCCTGAGTCTCCTCTTCTCCAGGCTAAGCAACCCCAGATCCCTCAGCCTCTCTTCATAGGGCTTGTGCTCCAAACCCCTCATCAACTTCATAACCACTATGCTAATGGTATGGAGGGGAGGGATGTTCCCATTTCAGAGGAATACAAGATTTTTGGGTCAGGAGAGTGGTAGGAAGCTAAAGGTGGAGCATAACTGTAGCTGTTAAAGGAGTCTGTGAGACCAGCCCCAGCCTTTTGCGCAAACTTTCTGTTGTGAAGAGACCTCATCCATCTGTTATAGCTGGGTGTATGCAGGATTGCTCCTCAGATGTCTCTCAGATATGGTCCCTCAGGGGAGGGAGGTATATATTTACTTTCATCTAATTGTGATTTAGGCAGGAGATAGATGTTAGTCTGCTCCAGACACTACTGGGCGTGTGCCACAGTAGGAATAGAGGAGAACAGAGACCAGGCATATAGAGTATAGATTGGCCAGCAATTGAAGGAGGATTTTGGTGACCCCATATTCTGCAGCTGGCTGTCCAGTTCTACCCATATCCTGACTATTTGGCTGGACTGACAGCCAGAATATCTCATCAGAGCCAGAAGGAGACCAGAAAGAGATGGCCAAGGAACATGAAACTCAAGGCAGCTGTAACATTTTTGTCTTCTCAGCTGCTGTTGGTGTTTGCTAGCCGGCAAACAATGTCTGTTCACAACAGGCCTGGTGAAAAATTGCCCTTTGTGTTCATGTACTTAACATTTGCAAGGAGCTGCCGCTAAACGGAGGTGACCTTCATTCTCAGCTCCCATGCATGGGCTTAGCTCCAACAGCTCCAGTCAATCCATGCTGACTTTCGGCAGCTGGGACTCGGGCCCCGCTTTTAATGTCCCTTACTCATTGCTCATGTAGTCAGTTTTTCTTGCCAAGATCATATTTGCTTTCCTTCCTAAAGGAGTGCTCTAAATATCATACTTTAAAACAATATGTCTTTTTCCCCCGCAGAGAACAATATGATATGCCACCGTTGGATTAATATGTCCATGAAAAGCGAATATAATCTCCCCAGCAGATCCCCTTTCCAAAAGATTTATGATTTAATGATTTATTTTTTATTTCTTACCGGCATGTACTATTTAGTCCTTTTACACCTAGCAGGACTCTTTCCCAGGGAAGCAAGTGAAGGCAGTGGTGGGGATCCCATCATCCTAATTCAAATTCCTTTTTTCCCCCCTCTCTGTCCCTGGTGTGCCACTTGTAACCCTTGCCGCTGATGCGGAGGCCATGGCTTTCTGTAGCCTGGCTCCTGTCAAAACCTACTCCTGACACGTTAATGTCACCTTGCTAATTTGAGACAGCACTGTGTGGAGAGGAGAAGTATATGAATAGTGTTTATGTAAAAATCAATGCCTTTAAAAAATCTTCACTGCTGGCTGTAGAGCTGCTTGGGGTCCTATTTTATCTTCCTCATGGTCACACTCTGGCACACAAATAAATGGCAATAATGTCTATGACAGTAGATTATAGAGCTGAGAATAACATCCATACGTAACACCTTTATTTAGTGGAAGGGTAAGATGGAAATGAACTGTGAAGGAGAAAGCCATCTTCAATAATTATTAGCTACATGGATAATATTCCTAATTACAGCACCAATTGATTTCTCCTAAAAGCTCTCATTGCCTTGAAAATGGTAAATTGATTGCTGTGCCAGCCCTTGCCTCTGCAGGTCCTGCTGGGATGCCTCACGTACCGGTGCTTGGCTTTTGGGAAGCTCACTGGCGATGATGTCTGCAATTCCCACTGGGATTGTCCTGTGCAAACTGCTCTAGGTGAATCTGCTCTGGCTGGAGGGTTGGACTAGATGATTTCCAGAGGTCCCTTCCAACCCCTATCATTCTGTGATGGAAAGCTGTATCTTTGGAAGAAAAAGAACAGTTAACATCCTGGGTGGCCCCGTTGATGGAGACCCACATGAAGTGCTGTGTGCTTTACTTTGTCTCTTGGAATCGGCACTGTTCATCATCACTTGTCAAGAGCTGAATGCTGACAGCATTGTCCCCAGACCGGACAGTGCGCCTGGAAAATGCAGATCTCTACCGGCAGGTTTTCACAAGGCTTTTGGCAAGTGGCGCTTCAAACCATAGATGCTGAAGGCCTATGACATCTCAAGGAGCTCAGCTTTTGTGCTGTAAAGTCTTCCTCTTAAATTCCTTGTTGTTGTGGTGGCGGAGTTGAAAACACAGCTCTGGAGCTACAGCATAGGTGGACACCTGCCCATGACAGGCTTTCTAAAAAGGAAAAAAAGAAAGGATGATCTCATGTACCTTTAAACTGTGGGGTGGATGTTATGATGGAGAAAAGGAAGCCCTGCACTGGCCAGGGTAAGTGGGAACCTTGCCCTAGGATGGGCTGTGGTTCCCCTGGCAGCCTCTGTGTGCACAGATGTTCCTTTGCTCTCCTGTTTTAAGAGGTCAACTTCTTTCTGCCGCAGTTTCCCTAGCTGTAAAACACCATGTGATGTCATGTGTTTGCCAGCAGCAGCATAGCCTCCCTGGGTATGCTGAACATTCCACCCAGTATCACAGCCATGCATCTGCTTTCTCACCCTCACAAGCTATGGCAGCTCCTTCAGTCTGGGGTATCTCTGGTTTGCTCCATCCTTCTGCAGAAGACATTGGTCTCTCCGGAGCTGCCTATGATGCAGGTGCTTTTCCCACACTGCCACAATCACGAGTCTTTCTGCAGCACAGCAGTGAAGATGGTACTTCTCCGTGCTCTCTTCACTTTCCTTTCCTCATCCCATGTCTCTTCCAGACTAGACAGGACAGAGCTGAACAGGAGACCAGCCCTGCGGCTTTCCTGAGGGCTGCCGGGAGCTGCTGACACTGCTTTAGGCATGGTTTGGCATTAAATGACTTGATTGTTTTCTGTTGGTAGGGAAGTGAAGCTGGGCAGTACCACTGTCACTGCCTGCTGGAAATTCGCCACTCATTTCCTTTCTGCCTGAGATTTCAGAGGTGACTCCTGATGTAGTCATCTATTTATTCCTTTTGTTAGTCCGATGGCTTTTTCCTCCATCCATCATCCAACCAATGCAGTGAGGAACATGACCAGGAGAGGACAGAGAACTTGCTGTCTTGGAAGAGGGAGGAAATGAGCCCTGCATTTTCATCCAGCAGCCCGCTGGCGCTGGCTCCCAGGACTGCAGGAAGCCCTTTTTTACCTTCGTACACTTCACGGATCACAGCCTGATTTCCTCCGGGGCTCTCCCTGGCTGTATCGCCCCGATGTGGGTGTTTGCACTCCTGGCCAGCACGTTGTTCTGCGCCTGCCTGTGAGGCTGCTGCCTTTGGACACCCGCTCAGACACGCTGCTCCCGCTTGGCTCTTGCTGCACGTAAATCCTCTCTTGAGCAACAGCAAAATCTTTCCCTTTGTCCCTTTTTGATATTTGCTGTGCTATTGAAATGCTTCCCCACCCAACACGCATATGCCGTTTGCCTTACTGGCTTTCTGTCTCACCCCAAAAATATCTTTAGCACTTAAAACTGCCAACTTGCTTTTTTTTTTTATTTTCCTCTGTTGACTTGAGTAGGCAGGGCTGGGCGTTAGCTTCCATCTGCCTCCCAGTTGGAAAGGGAAGCTATAGGAGAAAATGAGGATGCGTTCAGCACTCATGCCAAATGCCAGCAAGGAGAGGCTTATGGGGACTGAGAAACTCCTGATTTTTCTTTTCCCTCCACATTAGTAAACACTTGTGCTTAAGGAGGAGAAAAAAAGAATATGTTGCTGTAGTTCAGGTAGTTAAGCAAAATGTAAGTGCAAAACAATGGCCTAAGTAGTTAAAACAACAATCTGGCTTTTGGTGCTGAATGTTGCCCAGCCCCTCTGCCGTACCTATCTCTGTGGGTCAGAGCTTGCCCTTAGGTGTGTTTATCTGCACTGCTGAGCATGGTGGAGCCTTGACCTTGCACAGGGCCCCTCATGGTCTGGGGAAAGCAGAGGCTTAATGGTGGAAGGGCCCCAAGAAAAACCCAGCAAGGCAAATGTGGTGAGGGTGACCAGTCCCTTCCCAGCACCTTGCTGCAGACTTTGTGAGCTGCAGAGCTTTGCTTATCCCCTTTCCTAAAGATCTGAAGCCAACTTGTTTTCAATGAGCAATGGATCGCCTTACCTGGATAGCTGCATCTACAAGGAGTTTGTGGTCATTGGACTCCCTGAGATCATGTCTCCTGGGACACCTGCTTCGACCGCCAGCAGATACCAACTAATCATGGCAAGCAGGTAGCATCTTGACCTTCTTATCTGGGGTGCCCAGCTCCTCCCCAGCTCTGTTTGCCATGTTTTAGGGAGGCGGTTTCATATTGTGCAGATTTTTTTTTTCCAAGACCACATCATTTTGCTTATGGTCCAAGTATTTCTTCCCTGAATGCGGAGTAAAATGTGGCTTTCATAACTGAAAGGGAATGTGCTCTGTGTCATCTGCGTGAGGAACGTGCTTTCTACAAAAAGATAGCCAGAGGGAGGAACCTGGGAAGGGCAGTGAGGGCTCTGCTCTTGGTGAATACAGGAGAGGAGACGTTGTCTGTGACTCCCGGACAGCCAACAGCTTTGCAGTTGCAGATGCTGGCTGGTATTTCAGGGAGCTGTGGAAGGGATTGTACTACTTGATGTTTTCTGGCACACCAAGTTAGGAAAAACCACTCTGCTCGCTTTTCTTGCTAAGTGACTCTGCAGTTCTACTACAGTGCCTTTATTTTCTATTTTTTAATTTCCCCCAGGACTGTCAGAGCCCTATTTAGCCAAGTGCTTCTGTATATGCTTATTTTTAAACCTGCTTCTGTCATTGTCTGAACTCATTGTACTTCGATTCCACCAACAACCACGGAGTTGGGCAAGCACTCAGAATTAAAGTGGATGTCAAAACACTTTGCTCACTGGCAGCTGTGAGCTGGGGATGTCATCCAGGGGGAGTGGGAGTCAGGGAGAGGCTTACTCTTTCTATGTGTGGGATGGCAAGATGCATACCTCTGTTCTTCCTTCATGGCACCTAAACCCCTGCAGTGTTGTGAGCATGGTGGTGGATGGGATGATCCAGGCGGCCTCTTATGATCTTGCTGCCAGGTGGCACTTGGAACTGTTGGCAGCCCAGATCTCGGTAGGGAGAGAGGCATCACCAAATGCCCAATGGGTTGGACATTTCTCCAGGATGTTCCTTTGACATGTGCTCTCCAATGTGGTGTTGTCTTGGAGATACTGAAGGTCTCTAGGGGTATGTGGGGCCAAGCTGGGAGGCAGCATGGGCTGAGTACCAGGCAAGATTTAGTGCATACTTGGAACTGCAAGGAAGTATGGTATCTACAGCTTAAGGGTCACAAATACAATCAGGGTACTGAAACACCTCTCCTATGAAGAAAGGCTGAGAGAGTTCAGCCTGGACAAGACTCCAGGGAGACCTTGTAGCAGCCTTTCAGTACTTAAAGTACTATAAGAAAGGTGGGTACAATCTCTTTAGCAAGGCCTGTTGTGTTTTTAAACTAAAAGAGGGCAGAAGCAGACTAGGCATACAGAAACAAAATTTTATGATGAGAGTGGTGAAACACTGGAACAGGCTGCCCAGAGAGAGGGTAGAATCTCTTTCTCTGAAGATAGTCCAAACCTGCCTGGATGTGGTTGTGGGCAACCTATTGGAGATAAACCTGCTTTAGGATGGGAGTTGGACAAGGTGATCTCCAAAAGTCCCTTCCAGCTTCTACTGTTCTGTGATCCTGTGGTAGATGCCTCATCTCTGGAGACATTAAAAGTCAGGCTGGGCTAGACTATGAGCAACCTGATCTAGTTCAAAACGTCTCTGCCCATGGCAGGAGAGATGGACTTTCAAAGGTCCCTTCCAACCCAAAACATTCTATGATGCTATAATCTTTGCTGCTAGAAAAGATGAAGATAATTGTGTCTTTGCTTGTGGGGGTGTAAATTTGTTGCATTTGACTCTGCTCCTTGATGAGCAACCTCTCTTTGTCAGATTTCAAATTGCTCTGCTGGTGAATGGGACTCCTTTTAAGCCACACCCTCACGCTTTTCAGATGGGTCCCATGTGCCACAGAATAAAACATTCTGTTTTGCCTCTTCCCTGACTCACATTAAACTGGAGAACTTGTGCTAGGCACTTTCATGGGAAAACACAGCTTGTTTCTAAGCAGGCATTTGCCAGCAGGTTTTAACGCAAGCTTTTAATTGCCTGTGGAAACAGGATTAAGTATCTTTGGGGAAACCAAATCTTTGCTTTATGGAGGATTGTGAGTGCTAAACCTCCCCATGTCTTCCAAAAAAGTGCTGTCCCGAATGCGTCAGTTAACCCGTTAATCCAGATGGTGGCTTAGCAGTGATGTGGTGATGTAGGAGCTATAGGTGTTGGTGTGTACTCCAGCAGCAGGTTTTGGGGCAGGGGAGTGAAGCCCCTGCTGTGGGTTATGAGGTGTTTCCAGAGCAGCCCGGTGCCACGTGCTTCATGTCCTGTGGAGCTGTCAGTGCCGTTGGCAAGCTTTGGCAAGTTGTGTCGTGGAGCTGTTGTGCTGGCACGTAAACTGTCATCTAACCCTCACACTGTCCTGGGACAGACAGGCTGACCTGCTGAAGCTGAGCACAGACCTAAGCCCATCATCTCCACTGTGCAAGGAGTGGTGTCAAGTGAGGACTCAGCTTTACTTAGTGGCTTTCTGAGTTCCTGTCACTGTTTTTTGGTATTAATTTTTCTTTCCCTGGATGAGGGAGTAGAGCTGAGAGTCTGCTGCCTCCCTATTTCTTGTCTTCTCAAGGTTTTATCGTGGTGGGGGAGAAAACAAATCAAAACAGAAAACCACTAGAAGCCTTCTTGTCTTTTATTTTTCTTCCTCTTGTTTTTGATATTTTTTCCCCACTTTATTCCTCCATTTTTTCTTTTTCCCCCCTCCCTTTTTTCTTTTTTCTTTTCTCTGTCCTCTGTTTTCTTTTTTTTTTTACTTTCCTTCCATGTTTTCTTTTTTTTCTCTCTTTTTTTTCTCCTTTTCCCTACTTTTCCCCCTCATATTTCATTTTTGTCCCACATTTTTCTCTTTTACCTTTTTTCCCTTTTTGAATTTTTTTCCTTTTAAAAAGTTTTAAGTGTTTTTTCTATAATCTTCCTGTTTGTAGTTTTTCCTGTTTTCTTTTTTTTCTTCTCCCCACCTCCCTCTTTTTATATATTTATTTGAGTATTTATTTCCTCCCCCCGCTCCCCGTTTTTCATTTTCTATCCATTTCCCCTCTTTAAAAAAAAAAAAAATATCTTTTTTCCCCTCTTTTTTTCCTCTTCTCCCACCCAGTGTCAGTCTACACCTCCCCTCAATCCTCTATCCTGGTAATGATCACGGAGCCCACAAAGGCCCCACCACGCTAACTTCTTTGCTCTCAGTGATGCAGCGAGGCGCGCTGTCCTCGCTCTCTGACCCGGGCCCCCACCCCAAGCCCCTCCGCGAGTGCCGGGGCTGGGGCGGGCGGTGCCTTGCGGGGCCGGGCGGCGGGGCCGGAGCCGCCCCCGAGAGGCGGTCCCCGCCGCGGATATAAGGGGCGGCGGCGGCGGGCCGCGTTTAGTCGCTTCGCAGCATTCAGCGCGCTGGTTGCCGGAGGTAAGGGAGAGGGAAACGGAGTCTCAGCCGGACAGGGCTGGAGGGGCTACGGGACGGGGGCTGCGCGCCACGGGTCTCCCTGTGCCCCTGCCGCGGGAGGCTGGAGCAGCGTGGCTGCCGCTACCTAGCTCTCCATCGCCCCGCAGCCTTCCTCGCTGCATCCCACCCTTTTTCGGGGTCGCATTGGGGTCGGGGGGAGTCTCCTCTTGTCACATCCCACCCGTGGCGGTTGGCATGCCTCGTCGTGGCGGAGGCTGGTGTGGTGCTGAGAGGGTCTGAGACTTTGAACCCACTGCAGCATCCGAGCACTGCTTGCTGCTGGATGCCTCTTGTCCCTGGGTGCCTCCGTGTGATCCGGAGCTGCCTGGGACACTATTTCCCGATTATTATTATTACTTCTTCAACTGAGGACTGTAGAAGAGAGTTTAAATGTGCTGGGGCTCAGTCTTGCAAAGCCCGATGAGGACGTGGGTGTCCTGCAGTGGCCAAACAGCCTGGATAGGGCTGTGCTGCTTGCTTCCCCATGCTGGAGGAACAGACTGACCCTTTGATGTGGAAGGGGTGAAGGTGTGTAGGTGACAACCAGACCAGGCTTCCTAACTTTTTCTGGCACAGATTATTTCCTTCTGCCCTCGAGAAGGGCAAAGTCCAGTTTGCCCATGCCCCTAAGGTGCCTGGAGGCAGGTGTGAGTGCACGCAGGACAGGGCTGCAGGATGCTCTAGGTGATAAATGGGATACAGAAAAGTTCCCAAAAGTGTGCTTGAACACTGCCACGCAGTGTTCAGCTGCCCCTCTAGGCAGGGATGCATGGTTACTTTTTCACATGTTGTAGCATGTCCTAGGTGGGAGATGGGATAGGGAGGGTACAGTTCTGCCAGCTGCATCAGTTCCAGGGACATCCAGGGGGGTGAACTAGATGACCTTTGTTGGCCCCTTCCATGATACCACAATTCTGTTTTGGCTGCATCTCCTTTCCTTCATGCTGTAACTCCTGCGAACTAGCAGGGCCTGGCTGCAGCACACGTGCTTGCCAGGTGAAGGGCTCATGTCCTGCAACAGCTTTGCAGCGCAGTGGACGCAAGAAGGAGTTCCAGCTGCCCTCATGAGTTTTTAGGTTATTGTGCTGTCTGCAGAGAGCGCTAAAGGTTTGTTGTTGTTGGGTTGTTGTTTTTTTTTTTTTTTTTTTTCTTTCCAGGGGCCCAGAGGACTTCCCTGAGTCTGCCTGGTGGGTTCCCCTCACACCTCCCAGCTAATCTGGGTGGGAGTTGGAGCTCAGGTTACAGCAGCTAATCCCAGACTATAGTGAGCCCGGCCTTGTAAAGCTGTAATCTCTGCATCTAGCCACCCTCCCCAACTGGGCTGTGAGCCTGGGAGGCCGAATTGGTTTCACATTTTTATTACCGCACTGGGGATGCGAAAGCACACAGGCATGCGGGCGGCCCCGGACAGACGGATGCACGTGCGTGCAGCGGACCTGCTCTTGGAGCAGAGGCAGGCTGAGAACTGGGCTGAGGATGTTTGTGTTCAAGAAGATCCCTAGGGTGATTGTAAGGAAGCTGCTGTGGTGGTGGTGCCCTCTCCTAGCTGGTGGCCTAGGCTGGGGACCATGGGATCCTCAGCACTGGTGTGAGCTTCAGCTTCAGGGTTTTTTGGCTGTCTTGTTCCTGCTTCTCTGAGTTGGGTCTTGAATTCCTTCCCCATGCATGGTCTCCTTGTTGGACCATGTGCCTTCCCAGAATATGTCCGTGCTGCTTCTGTGGTGTGTTATGGGGATAGCCTGGCATTCCTCCTGCACTGCTTGTCACGCTTCCCACAAATACCAGCAGGAGACATTGGCCCATGCCACAGAGTTGGGAGTTTTGTGGCATGTAGGGAGCTTGCTTTAGTTGCTAAGGGGTTTTTGAGATACAGGGACTGAGGGATAGTGCTGCTTCTCCCCCACTTGAGAGGCCTTGAAAAGTGTGCTGACACAGTGGTGTGACCCTGGAGGAAGTCTAGCAGAAGATCCATCCCTCTCCCATTTGCAGTTCTGGGCTGAAGCTTACATCTTGGGGAGCTGTGCCTGGGCAGGGCACATCCCTGCTGCCTGCACCAATCAGGTAGTGTAGCTTGAGGGTGGTCTGTGTCTCTAGGGGTGGCAGAATCAGCTCTTTTGCCCTGTGTGGACATGGGTTAAATCACCCTCTGCTTTCCTGACCTAGAAGATCATCTATCTCAGAACAGAAAGCTGCCACTGTCTTGGCTTCCTCTTAGCCAGTGTTTTAGCAAAGTCTCTGTGTAGTTTGGTTTGAATCTCAACTCCGTCTTTCAGCAGACCAGCAGGATGAAAGCCTGGACGGCTGCATAGGTTTGAAGTGATAGGCTACATCTCCTCATGGGGCCAATTTGGGCCCTGTTTGTGGAGAGATTTGATCTTCCCTGGATGCATGCACGCCCCCCTCATTGTTAGTGCCTCTAGTTTCCCCTCCACCGGGACAATAGTGCCTTGAGTCCTCCCCGGTAATCTCCCCCCTTATCTCCCTTCTCTTCCGTAGACTGTATCTCTGGCAGGCAAGGAGGGTGGGAGGTTTGGGAATTATGCAGATGGAGGAGCAAGAGGTGCTGTGTCAAGCAATATCCCTTTTTGGGGAGCAGAGGTGAGAAGAGGATGCTCAGGACAGGAGCACATCTAAGATCTTCCCTGCTCACAATCCCCTCCTGTAAGACCCACCAAGAGTTCTTATGGTTGGGTCGAAGATGTTCCTCTGTAGGAGGTGTTTTCCCCACTGTTGCTCTTTCCAGCTGTTTGCTCATGCTGGTGCTGACCCCAGGGGTAAGGTTGGAACCAGGGGGTACCTCTCACAGCTGGGTCACAGAGAAGAACAAGGCAACCAGCATTCAGGGGTGACCATGGTGGAATGTATGGATGGGGTAGCTGTCCCAAGGCTCTGGCTTCAGTGGAGTTATGGGGGAATAAGATGGGGTCCATTCCTTGGAAAGCTTCCTCTCCACCTTTATTTTGGTGTGTCACAACCCAGAGCCCACAAACACAGGGCTTCAAAACTTGTTTGGCTGAAGTGTGGAGGTCACAGGCCAGGGCAGCTGGTTGCTGCCGTGGGTGGTACTGTTGGCCCTATGGAGTGGGAGGATCCCAGCAGGGAAGGCAGCATTTTTACGCCACCCCAAAAGCACAACGGTAATTAGCAGCCCAGCTTTGGATTTTGTGTAAACTGTATGGGTCTGCTGGGGCCCTTCCTTCTGCTGTCCAGGAAGTTAACAAGGAGCCCCTGCTTTGTCTGCTGCCTGCTGATGGAAGAAGGAGCTGAAGAGGCAAGAACAGTAGATGTAGAAAAGCAAAAGGGTGGGAGGAAGCAGTTGTTGTAGAGCCAGCTGTGATGGGGGCAGTGTTTTGTAAATCAAAGCACTCCTAAAAAAGAAAACTTAAGCCCAGCAGATCTGCTCAGCGGTCAAGCTCTTACTCTTTTTTTTTCTTTTGGTGTTTTTGTGTGTGTGTGTGTGTGTGTGTCCCTTTCTTTTCTCAGACCTACGTGGTAATCGTTAAATGCAGGGGATGCTTTGTAAAATAGATTTCCGGGGAAGGGGGAGGACAGAGCAGGATTTAAATTTAAAATTGGACAAGGGTACAAAGCCTCTTAGTTCCCCATTTCTCCTTAATGCAGCTGGAGCTGGGCTTGACAAGATGCTGACCAGAGCTTGTGGTAAATGTTTTACGGTACCGTGTATCAGCCAGATCAATTCTATTATGCTTGAGGGAGTGCAGACAAAATGGCTTAAAGATTCCCCAGCTGAAAGCGATAGTATCATCATTTATGTTGGAGAAGACAGCTTCAGTTGCTTGACACTTATTTGGCCATGGTGTACTTTGTGGATTTCACACCCTGGAATGATAGCCAATCTGATGATGTCAGATGTGAGCTGCAAGGAAAAAACCAAACCAACCCACAACCAACCAACAAAACCTGACAAAAAGCTAGTACTGTTCATCTCTTGTCGACCAGATGAGTTTTGCTATGCGTCTTGGTTATTTTACTCCATGGATCTCTTTAACACACAATGCCTTCCAAGAGTAGGAGATTCCATCATGTCCTGCCTGTGTTTTGTGGTATGAAGATGGCAGCAGAAATACCTCCTTTAAGTAATTTCTTTTGATCCTGTTTTACCTGTAGGTCACTCGAACTCCAAACTGAGCGAACATGAGTGCACTTGATTTGACTTCCATCCTTGATTTTCTGGAAACGGCCAACTTGACAGAGATCAACTGGACGTGCAACAACGGTGACTGCATCACTGTTGATGCGACGACATGCCCTGGCACGCTCAACAAAAGTGCCCTACTCTACACCCTGTCCTTCTTCTACATTTTCATCTTTGTCATTGGGCTGGTGGCCAACTCAGTTGTGGTATGGGTCAACCTCCAAGCCAAAATGACTGGCTATGAAACCCACCTTTACATCTTTAATTTGGCTATTGCCGATCTGTGTGTTGTCATCACCCTTCCAGTGTGGGTTGTCTCCCTCGTCCAGCATAACCAGTGGCATATGGGGGAAATCACATGCAAAGTAACGCACCTTATATTTTCCATCAACTTGTATAGCAGTATCTTCTTCCTGGCTTGCATGAGTGTGGACCGCTACCTCTCAGTTGCCTATTTCACCAACTCCAGCAATCGCAAGAAGAAGATAATCCGGCGCTGCATCTGCATTTTAGTGTGGCTTCTTGCCTTCTCTGCCTCCCTCCCAGACACCTACTATCTCAAGACTGTCTCTTCCAACAACGAAACCTACTGCCGTCCTGTCTATCCAGAGGAGAGCTTCAAGGAGTGGTTGATTGGCATGGAGCTTATTTCTGTTGTGCTGGGCTTTCTCATCCCCTTTCCCGTCATTGCCGTCTTTTATTTCCTCCTTGCGAAGACCATTTCCGCCTCCAGTGACCAAGAGAGGAAGAGCAATGGGAAGATTATTTTCTCCTATGTTGTCGTGTTTCTCGTCTGCTGGCTACCCTACCACATAGCTGTCCTGCTTGACATCTTCTATAGCCTTCATTTCATACCTTTCAGTTGTCAGATGGAGAACTTTTTATATGCCACTCTTCACATCACTCAGTGTTTCTCTCTAGTCCATTGCTGTGTCAACCCCATCCTGTACAGCTTCATTAACCGCAACTACAGATATGAGCTCATGAAAGCCTTTATTTTCAAGTACTCTGCCAAAACTGGTCTCACTAAACTTATTGATGCTTCCAGAGTCTCAGAAGCAGAATACTCTGCTCTGGAGCAAAATGCCAAGTGACTGCAACCCCATAAAGAAATCTCCTTGACTCTCTGACCTTTGTTTTATTTGTGTTGTGTTTTTTGTTGTTCTGTTTTGTTGGTTTGGCTTTTTTTTGTGTTTAACCTCCCCATTCCCTGTGCTTGTTACGAACGGGGCATGATTTCCAGCCTACAAAAGAGAAATAGCAAACTGTAATTTAAGGGTAGAATCAGGTGCAAAATAGAAGTGGTACCAAAATGTAAGCCTTTTGTTGGTATGTTTTGTTTGATCTCCTCCAAGCCAGGTCTGGACTTCTCCACAATGCTATGCAAATGGGAATGACTTTGTAGCTGGCAAAGCTGTTGTGTACCATAGATAACATGCATTTCCAGGATAAGCTTTTTCTTCCACGTGTAGATTCCCTCTGGTCTCCTTGTATATGTTATATATATAGTGTGTTGTATTTAAAAGCTTGAGACTTTATTTTCTGGCCCTTGGTGTACCTTACACGATTGTATTTGAAAGTTAAATATATTTTTCTCATGTATTTGAAGTATATTGCTGATGAGTGTATCCAGAGTGCTGTAGTCTGAGTGTTAGGTTGACATTCGGTTTCAACTGTTGTAGGTAGGAGGATGCTGATAAATAGCAGAATGGAAGTGATCTCTTAGCTGTGTCCTCCCTGGCTGGCACACATTATCGACCATAGCTTTATGTGGTGGTCATACCCACACATCTGGAGCATGAAATGTATGTAATGTAATATAGTTGACATCATGTTAAAATTAACAGTGTTGTAAGAGTTAACTCCTACACCCATACTTCACAAAGTTGTATCCTTATGCACAGAATGAATGATCTTACTTCTGAGAGTTGTCTCTATTTGTAAGTTATTTTTGTAAAATAAAGATCTGAAAAAAACCCAACCAAACAAAACCAATGCCGAGCAATTTTTTTTGACTTGCCATCCTTCTCCTCCTTCTTAGAATGTGACAACAAAAGAAATCTGAAATCCACCTTCACTCCTTTCTTTGGTGCAGGAGCAAACAGGTTCGTCTGTGTTTTCCTGATGTTTGTTGATGGTGGGCAGAAACCACTGAATGGAGGAATGTGAGATGGTGTGTGGTGAGAGGGGAGGGGTGGGAGGAGCAGGTCTGTGGAAGGCTGTGCTGCTTGGGAAGGCAGAGGTGATGGATTTATAAGGTGAAAGCTGCTGGGAGTGATGAAAGGCTGTGTTGGCAGCTTAGAAGTAAACATGTGGGGGAAAAAATGGGAGTACACAGATGGAGCAGATATTTGAACTAATCCAGGTTCAGCCCTCTGCAGTTTTTGCTTGTGGTGGGATTCAGGGGTTAGCATCCTGACAGCATTAAATCCCTTTTTATCTCCTCTTCTTTTTGTTGTGATTTTCACTGAATTTGTAATACTGTATTGTCAAAGTATGGGAGAAGATTCAGCCACTGTGGGATGTATGAAATAGATCTTTAAGCCCAGAGGTCACTTGAATTGTGATCATCTTCATGTCAAGACAAGGTAACATATTAAACAGGTGACGTTTCACCACCACTGCTGACTCGCTGGTTTGTGTATTTTGTAACTGGCACAGTGCTAGGGAAGGCTACACTTACATTCCTACTGAATCAAAGCATGCTCTGGTCCCTCAGGATCCAACGGCCAAACAATGGTGTAGACTGTATTTTGTTCCTTCTTACATATGACTCTTCAGAGGTGAGCCTATGAAAATAGGTGTTTGTCAGCACTGCAAAGTTGACCATCCTATGCTACTTGGTGCTTCTAACAAATCCCCAAATGGATGAGCTGGGTCCAGAGAAAAGCTGCCAGCATTGTTGTCATAACATCATACAGCCTTTTGTGCTGATGCTTCTTAGAAGATTAAGGGTACTTTGAGCTTCCCATGAGCCCTCCTTAAGGTACTGCTGAACTGCAAGGAAAATGCTCACTCATGCTGTTAGGGGACAATGTGTTAAAATTAAAAATTAACATTCTTTATTCAGCTGGATGTTGGTTTTCATGCCCCAGTATCCAGATGTGGAGCTATCTCCTCACCAAAGGTGCTGGCTGTGACTCTGGCATTCCAGTCCTGTGGGCCTGCAGCAGCAAAACTGTTTCAGTTCAAGTTTCACCTCAGGCAGTGTGCTGTTTTCATGTGATGCTGTTGCTGATAGGGAGGTTTGAGTTGGCAGAAGCTCACAGTTGGTTTTTGGTGGGTGTGTGTGTGTGGTGTTTTTTTTTTCTTTTTTTTTTTTCTGTTTTTTGTTCTCCCTCTGCAGTTTAGTACTCACAGTGTGGCGTCAGCCTTGGAGATATCCCAGGTGGTGCTGAGTGTTGAGGAGGTCCTGCAGACCTGCTGTGGAGATCTGACCGGTGAAGTCTCCAGCCCTCTTCCTTGGGGAGGTGAATTTGTGGTGAATCAGTCAGACTGAGAGTGCAGGTAAAGGTCAGGACTGTGACACTCACTGTTAACAGCTGTAGCATCTCGCATGTAGGTCCTTTCCAGCTCCTTGTCTGGGAAGACCTGGGGCTGAGCACTCATCTTGTCTCCTTGGCCCTTGAAAGGACAGGTGCAGCTTGGAGGCTGCAACCCCATGTGCAGCAGGACTGGGGCTTGGGAAGAGTTCATGGGGTTGTCTCCAGGGATCATCACTACTTGTGCGGAGGTGGGCAGCCCCAAGGTGGTTGTGACTCTGAAAGAAGAGTGGTAGTGATAGGATTATGGGAAATGCATGGAGGGCAAAACAGTGCAGAGGGGCAGAAGGATAGTGTTAGCCTGTCATTGTTGCATTAGGGCTTGTTTTCATGTAGAAAAGCCTCACAATTCAGGTATAATCAAGAAAAATAATAATGGTATATGTTCTAGGAGGACTTCCCTGTGGCTGTGTGACACAATACCCCAGCAGCTATTTGTCCTGAGGCCAAAAAGTGAGTTCAGACCCCTCAGAGTCTGATAAGAGGGAATTTATCAGTAGACAACAGGTGAGTGAAAATCCATGTCCTCGGGTGCCCTCCATTGTGTTCTACAGTGATTGATGTGATAGCTGCTGTCATCTTGTTTGGCCAAATGTCCTGACCCTGGAGTTGGAGGTGTAAGGAAGAGTCTCTGCACCTTCCTGCAGGAGGGCTGTGGCATTGGGGCAGAACTGGTGGGCTGGCTGCCTGTGCCTGGGGATCTCTTTCGTTCTTCTGACAGCTACCAGTATATGTGGGGGTTCAGGCCTCACTTGTGCAAGGAGGTCAAATTCACCATGTTAAGGCTTCAGTAGAAAAATGAGTAAAAGTCAAGCATAGTCCATTCCATGCTGGAGCAAGTCCTCCTGCTTAATTGCTGGGCTTCTTAGCTGAAGTCATCCCAGCGCTGTCAGATTCCACGTGCCCTGGAGGCAGGCACAGAGCAAATAAAAATGCATCTGCTCTGCAAGAAAGGCATTTAAAAAAATTCCTTTGATATAAAAAGTGCAGTCCCGCTTTATCGTTTCTTAAACACAGATTTCCTTTTATGAGCCATAAACGACATTCAGGTGCAGCACAGTGACTTTAAATCAGCTCCTCTGGCAACCATCTAGATAATGTATTGCAAGGAAGGCCTAACTGGCCTGTTTCTGCTTTGACTAATTCATCGTTTCAGTGCTGCTGACTTTAGATCCTAGCCTTTCCTGAGTTCACTGAGCATAAAAGCTGTTTAAAGTTCCTAAGAAGCAAGAAATAACTCAGCTGTGAGCAATATTTAAGCATGTGGTGGCAGCAGCACTGCCAAAAACAGCTCTTAATCTGTTTCAGAGAGCTTCTTGATGAGAAGAGTTGGGCTGGTACTTTGAGAAGTGATGGGGTGTTGGGCTAAGCAGGGCATGATGTAATGGGGGTGAGTTTTGAGAGCCTGGGGTTTGCTTTTGGCTTCCCTGCTCCATTACAGTGTGTGGCTGAAGAGCATCTGAGCTAGAATCTGCTCTGACTTACACCCTGGATTTACAGTAGGATAATGCTGCTGATTTAAAGGGAGCTATCCAGGATTTATAGGGCTTTTATAAGTAGGATCACAAATTTTAGCCATAATCCTGTGCAAATGCATGGGTGTGAGTGCAGATGTGCGTGTCTGCATCACTAATGCAGTGTAATACCCATGTACAGTCATAATACAAAGATGTAATAATGGCAACACAACAGATAATAACAATGTGAGTTTGCTTTTTCAATAGTACTTGCATTACAGGGTTATAACATGATTCAAACCAGGCTCACAAAGATCCCATGAAAGATAATCCAGCTGTAACCCTAAAGCATGTAGCGGATTCTTGTAACACCTATTGTCACGAGAGAAACTAGTCTCTTTCCATTTCAGTAGTTGCTATTTGAAAACAGTTTCTTTTTCTCATGTAAATTTTGATCTGTTTAGCTTTCTGGGATTATGTGGAATATATGCAAGGCCCTAGTTAAAGATCTCTATGCTGAGAGTGTTTTAAGAAGACCACTCAATTCCAGAGCTAAAGTGTTGAGCAGGATGCTCTGCAGCGCTGGAGTGAGAGTATTAGAATAAGGACTTTCTGTTGTCTGGGGCTTTTTTACCTTACCAAGCAGGTATGTATCTTTAGAAGAAAGTTCTGGAGGATCAGCTGGATCCTCTGCAGATGCCAAGTGGCCTTAGTTCTGATATGAAGTGTGAAATTGGTACAATTCAACAGAAAGTCTGGGCTCACTGTATGTCATATGCTTCTTGACATCATCTGGTTTGAAGCCAGCTCTTGAGGATGGATGTTTTTCCTCTCGCCTCTAGGTTAGGGGGGAAAAAACCCCAAACCCCTATCATGTTTGCTGTCTGTACAGTGCTATTTCCAGACTAAAGAAAAAGAGTTAAATTACATTTGAACAGAACAATACCGACAACAGCAAAGGTCAGGAAACTTTTAAATAAGGTCACCATATCGATTGCAACAGTGAATGGATAGACATCAAATACTTTGCCATGAAAGGCTGAAAAGAAGTAAATTCAGCATGAGATATTGAAACCCAAGTCTCTTTCATATGTTGCAGAGCCTCTGACATAGCAGGTTTACTGTTCAAGCTGAGATATGTTGCCTTGCCAACAGATATTCTGAGTTACCCAAGCAGATTTAATGTTTTTGCTGTAATGACTTTTCCCTTTTTTCTCTTTTAAAAAAATTGTTGCAGAAGATTTCAAACCTACCTAGGAAATGACCTTAATCAATTTAGTTCCACCAATGAGTATGAAAACTCGGATCTTTCTTTTTCGCTTTCTCTAAACATTGTCTTACTCGTATTGAGCAGGGTGACCGAGTCACAGCTTGATAGAAAAGTGCGTTTTGTTTGTTGTTTTGTTGTGTGGGGTTTTTTTTTTAACCCATCCAAGTGGCAGCTCTGTTTTGTCCACAAGGATTGACGTGACTGACAAGTGTTTTGAATTTCTAAGCTCCAAGGTCTCAAAATCCATGAAAAGCGAATGACACACACACACAAAAATGTAAATCTTTGGAAAACAAGCACCAACTACACACACACACACACACACACACACACACAAAAAATAACAGTTCTGCAGAAGGGTGACAGACGCTTCATTCATTCTTTCTCCCCCTTCTTTAGTAAGTCAGTGTTTCTGGGCCACCTACAGGCACATTTATTTCTTCTGCAGCAGGGAATCAGGATGCACAATAAGACAAAGTCATGGTCGTGTTATGTCAGGGTGGCTCTATCTGCATCTCAGCGTTATGGCTTCCATCGCTACCAGCTTGCCAGGAACTGTTCCCATCAGCTTTGTATCAATTGGGGTGACTCCATGTGTCGTAGTCCGATGGGCACATGACTTGAATACCCTCATTTTTTAGGGGTTGGGTTGCAGGAGTCCCAAGAGAATAAAAGCATTGAGCCAGGCTGTGCAAACACAGCCAGAGGCAGTGCTGGACCCATGTGCTAACCCTGTTGCAAGTGAATGAAGTGGGCTTCATGATGGGGAGCCCTGCTGGTCCCAGAACTTGCCTGATGTGCACAGCTTGATAGGGAGTCCCAGACTGGGGCTAAGGTGTCCCCTGGACTGCCCCAGAACAGGCTCTGCAGCAGGCTGCTTTGGTTTAGCTCTGCGGGACGCTCTGCGGGACCAGCAAGCTAGCATCTCCCTCCTTCCAAGCACCTCACTGCAACCTTGTTGTCACTTGCTGTCCTGGGTGATGACTGCAGCAAAGCATATTTGCTCAGCTCAGGGTTCTTACAGCCATGCAATCTGTCTCTGGAAGGCATTTTAATCACTTTTTGTTTCCTTTCATCAAGGACTTGTCAAATCTCTAATAATACACCACCTGAATGCAGGATGTGACTTCATGAAGCAGCCCATGAGCCCTCTGTGGCATGGCCACGCTCCCTCCTGACTCTCTTTTTCCGCACAATCTCACCCAAAACCAAAGCAGGATGAAAGTTACGGGAGTCCCACACCATGTAGAGGATACTGAGCCCTTGAAGACATGATCTGGAGCTCTTGTCTCCGACCCAGACAACTTGTTCCAATAGCTGGCTTGAATTTCAAGGTTGCCCTGTTGCTTTGGTGGGAGGCGGAGGTGGCAGATTTGTAAAGAGTAATGATGGAAAGGAAGTTTTTCTTCTTGCTTCTCATCCCATCTGGCCTGGTGAATGAGGTATTTTTGGTTGAGGGGTTCGAAGGATCAAGCGAGGCAGTCAGTCGGAAACACCAATTCTGCAAGCTTTGGACAGATACCGGCCGCTGCTTCCTCTGGTTCAGCTCCACCGCTTCATCATGGGCTTGAGGTGGCTGCTTTAATGGAAAATTGGCCCACAGAGGAGGATCTGTACCTTCCCTTTGCAGTGAATCAATAAAAAGCTGAAGTATTTTGAATTCCTTCTTCCGGGAGGGAATAGCCCTCATTGTGTGTCTGGAGAATAAAATAGTAAAGAGAGAGAGAGAGAGGAGGGAGGCTCCAGCTCTCTTGGCTGAGAGGCAGCTTTGCTCTGCAAGTCTCAGCCACGTTTGGTTTTGGCATTACTTGAGGCTTTCTAAGCCTGTCCTGAAAATTATGTCTTTCTGTGGAGGCCAGGCACTGCTGGTTCAATCTAATTATAGGATGAGGGTGATGGAGTCTAGGAGACCCCTGAGAAAGGACAAAAAGTGGGTATTTAGCAAGAAAAGCTTTAGCAGCCCCAGTGGTTTCCCATCAAAAACTGCTCTGCTTGTACAATCTCATCTCATCTCTGCCTGTGAATCTTTTTCACCAGATGATTTCTTGGTCCTGATTCTGCCAAAGATGCTTCAGGATGAAAGCCTGGATTTCTGGTTGGAAACTCTGACAGGTGAACATCATGAGCATCTGAGAAGGATGACCACTTGGCTTAGACCCTGAAACTCTGCATGCAAACCTGAAGTGCATTAAACCTTCTCCAGGGAGGGAGGTTTCACACTTGGAAAGCTTTGCAAGGTTTCCAGGATTTGCTGCTTCCAGTCAGGCTGGAATCCAAAAGTGCAAAGACCCATGAAAATCATTAATAAAGAACAAAAACCAGATGCAGAGACAGGTTCAGCTCCACAACTCCTCTGAAACTGTGGCTTGCAGAAGTCTTATCCTTTGCTCAGGTAGAGCTGAAATCCCATTCCTCAAACTGGATTCAGTGCTGGGTGCTCTTAGTGTAAAGATTAAGATTGTCTCCAGGTATAAGTTGCCAGTGTCTGTTGGCATCAGTGGGTTATACTCCTTTATGTGCCTGGAAGGCCTGGTCCAGGTAGGTTGTGGAAATGAATGGGATTTACTTGCTCAGATGGGTGAGTGCTGCTGTATGTGTAGCCTTCTCCCCACATTTTGCCATTGTTCTTGAGGCAACCTCTTGTTAGGTCAGTGAGAAAGTCCTAGGTGCCTCTTCACCTGTGCTTCTTTGTATGAGGCTTCTTGGTTGTGCTCTGCTCTTTAAGATCACTGGTGAGACATTGGAACAGGTTGCCCAAGCAGTTGGTGGAAGCCCCATCCCTGGAGGTTTTTAAGGCCAGGCTGGATGTGGCTCTGAGCAACCTGATCCAACCCCCATGGCAAGGGGGTTGGAACTAGATGATCCTTGAGGTCCCTTCCAACCCTAACAATTCTATGATTCTATGAATGAAATGAAATCTGATCTCTGTTCAGCTAATCCTGACTTGTCAGATCAGACCCTGGGGGCCTTCAAGGGGTTCCCCATGACCTCTTGTAATCTTCAGCTGCTCAGAAAGTTGGGGAATCTGACAAAGGTACAGAAAGCTCTCCTGAGGTTTTTTGTGTAGTAGACACAACAAGGTCTGTCTGATGTACCAGGGTAGTAGCAATTGTTAATAAGAAAAATTGTATGGCCATCAATAAAAGAGACTGCACCTACAGAAAGCAGCAACTGAAGTGGACTTCTTTATGCTATTTATAATACATATGCTGTACTATATACTAACATTGAGCTAGTTCCTAATCCTGGAGCCGGGGGAGTTGTTGTTCCCAGGTTAATCACCTTCTCCCTTCCATTGACAGTTGAAATTGAGCATTAGAGGAAGACAGCAAAGGACACAGGTTCAAAACAAGACTGAGTTAACCTGTCATCCCATGCCTTGTAGGAAAACCAGGGTGGAGGCAACTGATAAGGGAAGAGCAAAGCCATTGGCTGTTTCCAGGTTCTGTGGGTCACAGGTAAGGAGATTCCCCAACCCCTTTGCTGCTTTGCGACAAGTCAAGTAGCTGTCTTATCCAAAAACCTGTTCAGTTCTTAATTTGAGTCAATTGAGATGCTGTTCAAGCTTTTCTGGAATGCACAGCCTCTGGTTGTCTTTGCTGTTTAGCTACAGGGGATGAAGATGACGGTGTGGGTCTGGAAGAGCCAAGGAGCCCACGTTGATGTGGTAGGGTTTTGCACTGGTTTTGTATCATCAGCATCTGCTTAAATGACCGGCACTGTATTTGTCAGGATCGATAGAATTCATCCAAAGTGTTTTGCTGGGCTGACTTGACTCTACTTTGCCTCATGTGGTCTTCTTCACCTTTTACAAACCTGGGGCTGATTTGTGCCCTGTGTTTCCATTGGTCCCAGAGGCATTATCTCTGCCTTGCAGCAAGGAGTAGGACTGTGTCCTATCCCTGGTGCTGCAGGCACAGCTTTGAATGAGCCAGTGCCTGAAATCCTAACAGTGAGGCCTACACTCATCCTTTTCTTCACCCCTGCATGAACATGCACCAATGATGGTGCTTTGTAAAAGCTGTTTTGTAGCTGCACTGCCACAAGAACAAGAGCAATGTGCGCTTCAATCCAGCTCCCTCCCTGATGCAGTGATGGTCTTGCTGCCTGCACCATTCTCACAACTGAGATGCGCTTCATAGGAAGTAATATCTCTTGTTAGATTAGCTGATAGATTTGGGAAAAAGCAGGCAAGTAATTTGTCAGGCTAAAAGCATATGTGGTTTTCTCCAGTTGCATCAGCACTGGGTTTTCCAATAGTATCTGTGCATCGCACATAGCCAGCTGATAAAACATGTGCACCACAGTCCCTGTTCTATCAAACACTGAGAGATGTTGCAGGAGTTATATGCCTGTTATTGGCAGCAACCTTTGATCTGCTGGAATCCCATTCATGCGCACCTCTGCCTGAAAGCGTCCTTGATCCCTGCTTGGATGGAGGCTTCCCACCCATACTCTGTTATTCAGTCACTTATGAAGTTTTGAAGGTCTCTTCTCGTGGTAGAAAGCATCCTGGAAACGCATCCCCCCAGGTACTCCTGAGAACCAGGACTGCACCCTTCCAATGCGCATTTGACAGAGGGGATGAGCTTGTTATAAAACTCCTGTGAGATAATACCAGAGGTATTTGAACTCTCTTTTGTTTTAGAGTGTAATCCACTTACATTTTCCCCTCTCTTGGCTGCAACAGCAACCAGTTGTTTCTGTGCAAGCCTAATATAGGCTAGTAATATATCATGGAGTAAAATTATGGCCTTTTCTCTAGTGCCAGACATTTGGAAGCATCTGGTTAGATAGAGAAGTACCCAGCATGGATAAATCATGTTTTAAAAGCTTGTAATTTTTCATAAAACTATTATTTTTTTTTGGTGTGTGTTGTGTGTTTCCACCTCCTGGGGCATCTCCTCAGCTGTCCATGGAGGAGTGATTGTCAGTGAAAGCCCAGCCCAGTGGATGCTCTGCTGGAAAGACAAGAAAGTAGCGGAAATGCTCTGAATTTGGTTTCATACCTCATTTACTAAGGCTTGCCTTTAGAAGATGATTCTTCACCTAAAGTGGGTTTCCTTTTACTCTCTTGGCAAAGGAAATGTTTTGCACAGGGTGCTTGTCAGAGCATCTGTTCCCTGCATGTGAAAACTGGCTTTTTAAGCTATGCTTTGTAAGCGCGTGTTGTAGCAATTCTTACATGGTAATTCCCTGCTCCTCTTTATGGTAGGATGCTCTTCTCAGTTGCACATAAATTTGACTGTTGGCATTGGAGTTTTCCATCTGAGATATCTGCTTTGAACTGAGCTCTTCTGGGGAAATACCAACTCAAAGTGAACAGTCACTTCTGAGAATAAGATTGCAGTAATTTCGTCCATGCTGAAGCAAGGCTGACTCTGTCCTGTGGAAAAGGAAAAGGAAAAAGAAGGTGTATTAAGGATTTTCAGTGAATTTCCTGAATATGCTCCCTGTACAGAAAGCATGTTTTATTTCACCAGTGCCTTCCTCTGCATCCAGAAGAGGAAGCTTAGTGGGAGACCTTACTGCTCTCTACAACTACATGAAAGGAGGCTGTAGACAGGTGGGGGTTGGTCTCTTCTCTCAGGCAACCAGTGGCAGAACAAGAGGACACAGTCTCAAGTTGCACCAGGGGAAGTTTAGGCTTGAGGTGAGGAGAAAGTTCTTCCCAGAAAGAGTAATTAGCCAATGGAATGTGCTGCCCAAGGAGGTGGTGGAGTCCCTGCCCCTGGAGGTGTTCAAAAAAGGATTGGATGTGGCACTTGAAGCCATGGTTTAGTTGTCATGAGGTGTTAGGTATGAGGTAATAGGTTGGACTTGATGATCTCTGAGGTCTTTTCCAACCTGGTTGATTCTGTGTCCATATGTTTGCACAAGCCCAAGGGCTTTGGCCTGTAAGAAATGGATGGTCTGACATTAAGGGGTCTGCCATTTGGTGTTTTCTAGTAGGATGACAAGAAGCAGTGAACTGTCTGCAAACACCATCTGGAGGAGCTAATTGCACTGGGGTGTGCCTAAAGTCACCAAGGATGAAAAGTTACCCACTAGACCAATTGAGCTGGTTTTGTTAAGGCATCAGGAACTGTAGTGGTCCAGAAGTGTATTTCTCGCAAGGAGCCACAGCAGGTGTGTGGCTCTTGGGAAGAAGCATCCCAGTGTAGTTGATGATGAGCAGCTTGGATTGCTGGGCCACCTTCAGCCTGGGAATAGCAGAAGGAGAGGATAGTTCCTTTGTCTGTGTTGTCTTTGCTCATGGCTGCTGAGGCAGGCCATGCTCTGTTTGCAGATGGGGAAGGTCAGCTCTGTCAGAGTCTGCCTGGGAAGTTCATTTTCCTTGATATTGTGAAGGGGGGAGTAAAATTATTGCTAATTAGAGACTCCACCCAAAACTGCAGTGATCCTTCGGTATACTTCTGTCTTTGCATGTAAAATGAACATGAATCAGTCAAATGCAAGATCATACATGAATGAAGTCAGACTGCATTTCCAGGTCAGCAGTATTTGGCCAGAGCTGAGTCCAGATGCAAACCATGATCTTGCCCAGCAGTAAGCTTGTCTCCAAACTGCAGGTGAGCAGCTAGGCAACACCCAGCTGTACCTCTCTCTTTTCACATTTGGAGAAGATGCTGAAGGGGTAGTGGGATATATTCCTCAAGGAGCTATGCCACCCTGCAGATGAGTGCAGGCTGGAGTCACACACTGTTTCCCAGCCTGCTGGAGCAGCAGTGGAGGGGCAAACAGCCTGGGGTGCAGTGAGCTGGCTGGCTCCCGTCCTGAAGAGAAGACCATGTCGATCTTCCCTCTTAGGGTAGCCCTGCAAGTGAAGATACTCAAAGCTAAACAAATGAAAGAATCATGTTGATATGAGCCTTAGCCCAGTGTCTGTCGGCTGACAAGCAATTAAACTCTCCCAACAGGTTGTCTGCTTGTACATGATAAGATAGGAGGGTGTGAGCAGGCTAATATTGATAGTTTCTGGATGCATCATGTCCTGGGGATTTACACTGGGGAATGATGCAAGGGGATGTCTCTCCTGAAACACCATGTATGTTCAATTCACAAATTGTTTGCTGTGAACAAACAAAAATGTGTGCAATCTGCATGACAAAAGCTTGCAGAGGGACAGGAGTTTGGCCAGGTTCAGCTGTGAGACCTCATCTGATTTGATCCCAAATGTGTGTGGTGTAACTAAGTGGGCTTGGAAAGGCCTTCTTGGCAGTAGCCCAGTTTCTAGGCAGAGCATGAGAGGCAGCTGACTCCCAGAGCAGGTTTGGTAGCTGAGGGCTGAAAACTTGTTGGATTAGTGGATTGTGCAAGCCCAACTTATCAAAGCTTGTAAAGCTTACCTTATCAATGCTTGTAAATATCTAAGGGGCAGGTGTCAAGAGGACGGGGCCAGACTTTTTTTCAGTGGTGCCCAGCAACAGGACAGTGGGGAATGGGCACAAACTAGGACACAGGAGGTTCCATTCAAATGTGAGGATAAACTTCTTCACTGTGAGAGTGACAGAGAACTGGACCAGGGTGCCCAGAGAGGTAGTGGAGTCTCCTTCTCTGGAGATGCTGAAACCCTGCCTGGACACAATCCTGGGCAACCTGTTGTAGCTGGGGGGTTGGCCTACATGATCTTCAGAGGTCCCTTCCAACACCTACCATAGGCAAAATTTCTCTGAACTGATTTCTGCCAGGCTTGATCTCTGTGTTTATATATCTTGAAGCAAAGAACAGCTGAAGCCTGCAAAAGAATTAATTATTATCAATCATACAAGGCAAAAATGATCTTCTGTGATGCTGCCATTCCTGGGACAGAGGCAGAAGCAGTGCTTTGATGTTGCAGAGAATACTAAGGCAAGGAGAAAATCCCTGAAGTTTGCAAGCATGTGTGGAAAGGCAAACAAAATACCTGAACTTTTAGAGAGTCTGTAGTGAGAGGTTATTTTTGAGCAGTGATGTGATGCTCTCCATCTGAGCTGTGAGCTCAAGCTGGGATGTGTGCATGCCCTTGCCGGCCAGGAGGATGCTGCCACATCCTTTGTTGTGCACACGGCTTATATGTGGTGAATTTGTACTGAGCTGCCTGCAGTGCCTCACAGGGTAGGGGAGAGAGGTTTGGCCTTTCCTGCCATAAGGATGGTTATGGAGGGGACCAAGCTGGGGAAGAGGGTGAGAGGAGGTCAGAGGGTCTTGCTACCTTTGAGAGGAGACAGACAGAAGATGGGGGCTCTGGGCACTTTCCCCACCTTTTGCTGCACTATCCCTTTTCATCACAGCACTGACCAGGTGCTGATACCAGCGGGAGAGGTTAGTACCCCAGCTGTGGTTGCCTCTGGCAACATCCTCTCCTGCCCTTATGCTCATGCCTGTCAAAGCTGAGTTTGATGCTCTAGCAGAGTAAAAGGAAGGTGTTCTGCTGGAGTTTCTTTCTTATGCTTGTACTGACCTTTCCCAGTTCTCCCATCTCTAAATTATTCCATCCCCTGGAAATCTTTATGTGCAAGGGCATTGCTCAGCATTTAGCCCAAGTACATTAAGGAAAGGCAGGAAGAGCTTCTGATTGTGCTGTATCTGTAGCGTAGGTGTAAAAGATGTATTTGTGAGCCAGTCAGAGAAGAATGCTGAGGAAATCCTGTTTGGGTTAATCTTGTTTAATTTTATAATAAAAAACAGATGGCTGGCCATCTGGTGCTTCTTGCAATCAAATATCTCACAATTAACAGTAATTTACTTGCCCTGAGACTTCCATGATCGTTGTGTGTGTGGGGTTTTTTCCCCTTCAACCTGAGTATGTGTGGTCCGTTCCTAGAACGACGCTGAGTGCAAGCCTAGCCCTAGAGGTGGCTGTGGCAAACTCGTGGTGGATAATGCTGTGGGGCTCCTGGGAGGCATCTACTTTCCTACTGGACCTCCTGCTTAACACCCCCAAAAAGAGTGGCAGGCAGTGCGTCTTCTGCTTTTCAGACCCTAGAGGAAATCACTTTCAGAGTAGGCTGAGTGAATCTTGGTACATACCCACAAATGCATTGTTGCAAGAGATCTTAAACAACACTTAGGGGAAATATCAAAATTAGATTGACATTTTCTGGTAGCCTAGGGGATTTATTGAGAGCTCAAAGTGATTACAGCCAAAGTGGGTTTTGTCTGGCAGTTTAAGTTCCTGAATGTAATTATGCAAGATGCAAGCAATCCTCTGCACTAGGAAAGCTTTCTGAGAGAAATAGCAGCACAACGGGATGTGGAATACAGCCCACCAGGAAAGTATGCTGCTCTTCTTTGCAGTCTTTCCTTCAGGAGGTTTAGAGACCCCCAGGATTCATCCACCTAAGCTGCTCAGTGGTAGTCTCAGGTGTGATGGGCAGTTACAAGCTGCAGAACCAAGCACCGCGACACTAGCTCATCTTGGTTGAGCCCAAGGATGGAATTGGACCTTTGTGACTTGTGGTATAACAGAGGTGCCTTCTGTGTCTGAGAACAGTAATCAGTTTGCAGACAGAAGGCAGAAGTATCCTGCCTTTCAGGGTGGTGGGAGCCACAGCTGTTTGATAATGCTGAATTTTTAGGTGGTGCAGGTACTGCTGAAAATGGCATTTCTTCTGAAACTCTAGCATCTGTTCAGTTCCTTTGTTTCTAAGGTGACACAGCAATGGAGAGTGGTCTTTCAGTAACTTCAGGACTCTCAAATATGTCTTCCCCAAGCCACCTCTGTAGTTTAAGGGTATCAGTAGTGCACATGAATAAATGAATTTCAGAAGAGAGATCTGCATGCCAGTAGGTAAGAGCTTTCCCAGGTGATTTTTTTTTTTTGTTTGGTTTGGTTGTTGGTTTTGGGGTTTGTTTGTTTGTTTTTTTTTGCTTGCAGGTGAAAAATAAAGGAGCTTTTTCCCTTCTTCTCCACAAAATCACTGGGTTTGTATGCACTCAGAGTGCTGGTGCTAGCTCATCATGGAATCACATCATGGAGCTAAAAGATGTATTCAGATATTAGTGTGGTAGTTTTAGACTGCTGCTATGCTCCATCCTCCAGGTTGTTGATGGGGTGCTTGGCTGCATGGTTTAGTTGTTGGGTGGGTTGGATTGGTTGATGGGTTGGACGCGATGATCTTGAAGGTCTCTTTCAACCTGGTGTATTGTATTGTATTGTATTGTTTATTTAAACAGAGAGGAACCTTCTGAAAGGCAAGAGCTCATTTTAACAGGGCTCCCCCCTGAAGGGGACTTCAGGCCATCATTGGGATCTGCAGAGCTGGCAGGTATAGGGTTTCACACTGCCCTAGCCACCAAATGATCAAATCTCAGAGGTGCAACTCAGGAGTGGATCTGACATCCATCCAGGGCAGTTCACCATCCAGTCTAGATAAGGCAGTTAGACAGGTGGTTAGTGGAACAGCATGAACATGCAGGTCAATAAAATGGTTGTTATTATTAGAGGAGTGGAAAAATGCTATGAATGATGACCTGAGACCTACATACATGAAAGTTTTGGGACAAGTTCTACTCAGGTCAGCAGAGGACACGTTTTGGAACCTCTCCACCCTATTTTCTCCTTTTCTATTTCCCTCTTTCCTGGTGAGACTAGATCAGACTCTTTTGTCCTCCTTGTTTTTTTCCCCTTTAGTGAGCAGCCTCTACCTACAGTGTCATTTTCAGAAGAAGACTGGATGATTCAATGATTAGGATCTGTGCCTGGCACGTAACCTGACAGAGGGGACTTTCTCTTTTCTGGGGTATATGCCACTTTGGGATGATTACATGCTTTGGTCCAAACACTGCTTCAGTTCAGGTTTGTCTGCCTTCCCCGTTTATTTATGTGGAGTGGAGGTCTCGGGCTCTGTCTGTGATTGCTTCTACTGAATGTCCCTTCACAAGCCTACACCATAGTGGAGCTTGGCTCTATCTGCTTGGTATGTGTGCAGCCCAAGAAGTGTGAAGACATTTGCTTAAGCCTGCTCTTCACCATACTCCTTGGACACTTGCAGTCATTGACCATGCATAGCTCATCACCCCATTGCTGCTGTACACCAAGCTGGGAGAAAGCCTGAATGCCCAAACACACCTCTGGTACTGCTCTTGCCCCTAGCAGGCAAGAGAAAGTCAAGAAGCACTGGGGACAAATAAAGGACAATGAATCGACCATGCCAGGAAGCAACCCTTGTTCTTTAGGAGAGCTGGTTCTTGCCATCACAATGGCTAGATTACAAAGCCATTTCCTCCAATTACCTTCTCTGTCAAATCTCTGTGTCGTCTGGCACTAGGAAAGCTTGGATCCAAATTCATTGTGAATTGGGGCGATGACACAAGAGATTTCTGAATTAATATCCTGCCAAGAGGAATTGAGCTTGTTTTTCCCAATCATGTCACTTCTGATTCCTTTGCTTGTCAGAAAAAACTTTGGCTTGCCATCTGGTTTCAAGGGCCCAGGTTAGGGAAATTGTAGATTGCTCAGCCCAGCACATTGAACTTGCTGAGCAGTGGCTGCAGGGAGCTTTGTTTGGGAAAGAAAAAAAAAAAAAAAAAAAAAAAACAGGGGGATTTGTGGCCTGTTCTTGGCACCTGGTGAAGAACAAAGTGGGAGACCACAGACACAGGGTGATGATGATAATTAAGGAGGGGACATGATCTCCTTTAAAGTCTGGGAATGTGCACAGGTTATGTGCAGGGAAATCTCAGTGTAGTGTGAGTCACAGCCTACACCTGTGAAAATGGTTTTGTGGTCTGATCTGAACTGGGGGGCATTAGGGATTTAATGGTGCAGGCAGTGTAGAGTCCATTCTCTGGCCCTCATTCATTCTTCTGGGTGAGAAATAGTAATGAATTAAAAGGCATCCAAAGCCTGGAAGTGTCTCTGACCAGAAGTTAGGATCCTGCTTCAGCCTCCTCCTTAGCTTTCTGCCTCTTCTTTCTTGGGTAGGAGATCCATAATGTCCCCCTTCTCCATAAACAGCTTGGTGCTGAAAGGATGGCAGTGTTTCCATAGTGACCTCTTCCCTGTAGAAAGGCAGCGGCGTGTCTCTCCTAGGTAGCTGTTCACCAGAAGTACCTTGGACTCTTTGTCTTTCTTCATCTTGGAAAAATTAATACAGTGCTACACTTACAAGGCTTTTGGAAACCTGCAGCAGAGTGGATGAGGATGCATAAGTGTCCACTTTGGGTCTTCCTTGTTGAAAGTTATAAGCCATTCTCAGAAGTGGTCAGAGAGGTGGAGCACTCTCATATGAGTTCAGCCTGGAGAAGAGAAGGCTCTCGGGAGACCTTATTGCATCTTTCTAGTACTTAAAGGCAGCCTTAAAGGCAGCCTATACAGTCTTTTTATCAGGTCTTGTTGTGACAGAACAAGAGGTGATGGTTTTAAACTGAAAGAGGAGAGATTAAGACTAGGTATAAAGAAGAAATTTTTTTGCAACAAGAGTGGTGAAACACTAGCTCGCATTGCCCAGAGAGGTGGTAGATGCCTCATCCCTGATAACATTCAATGCCAGGCTGGGCATAGTTGTATAGGTTCCTTCTCACTGCAGAGGGGCTGGACTAGATGACCTTTAAAGGTCACATCCAACCCTAAACGTTCTGTGATTGTATTCTGGATGCATTTGAAGATCAGGCTGTGAATGCACCATAGGCTAGGTTATGTTTAACTGAATGTCAAAGGACTCTTTTGCACTGCAATACTCATGGATCTTGAAATTTCCAGGAAAGGAGCACAATGTTGACCAGCTACTGTGCTCTGATGCCACATAAGTGGGATCTAGTGTCTGTGTAACCTGAAACAATACTTTTACAGACCAGGATGATTTTGGGACAGTGGTCTCCAAAGCTGATGATGGGAATGCTCTAGACCCAAAAGTTAAAGCTGCAGTGGGATTGGGTGAGGATTGGAAGGATCTGCATATGCTTGTTCCATTGCAGACAGACTAGGGCAGTCTTCAGAAACCGGGGGCACAAGTTGTAGGGGAGGACCAGCAGCGGCAGAGGATCGCTCCTGGTGCACAGCTGGTCTCTAAGACCAAATTTGGGGTGCTGGTGTGCCAACTGGCCCCATCACCAGGGCATGCTCCGAAGATGCAGAGCTGGGGATGCCAAAACCTGTGAAGCTTGCATGCCAGCCATGCTGCTGTGAAGAAGACTGGTGTGTGCAGCTGAAGGAGAAAGTCCTGTAGGAGTTGCCTGCTTGAGCAAAGTGTAAAGGGCTTTTTAGGATGGTGAAGTTGATTACCACTGTCCTGGGCATCAAAAGAAGTATGACCAGCAGAGTGAGCTGATTCTCTCCCTCTGTTCTGCTTTCATGACACCCCACATGGAGTACTGCATCCAGCTCTGGGGACCCCAATACAAGAGGGCTATCACACTGTTGGAGTGGGTGCAGAGGTGGGCCACAATGGCAGATCAGTGAGCTGGAGCACTTCTGCTATGGGGACAAGCTATTCAGCCTGCAGAAGAGAAGGCTTCAGGGAGACCTTGTAGCCGCCTTCTAGTACCTGAAGGAGGCCTCTGAGAAATGTGGGGAGGGACTTTTTGTGAGGACTTGTCGTGATAGGACAAGAGAGAGTGGCTTTAAGATGGAAATGGGTAGATTTAGACTGGATTATAGGAAGAAATTCTTCATGGTGAGGGTGGTGAGACACTGGAACAGGTCGCCCAGGGAAGTTGTGAACACCCAGTCCCTGCAAGTGTTCGAGGTCAGGTTGTAAGGGACCTTGAGCAACCTAGTCTAGTGCAAGGTGTCCCTGCCCATGTCAGGTGTTTGGAACCAGATGGTCTTTAAGGCTCCTTCTAACCCAAACCATTCTGTGAGAGTGATGGTTTATGTGCCTCCTGTTAGTACTTCTCAGTGGGTGAAAGAGCATCACAGGGATGCACTGGAGCTGATCCCCCTCAGCCAGTGTCGCTGGGGATGCATGGCTTCTTTGTCAGGGCATCAGACATTGGCAGTGGGCACCCAGCCAGTGGGTTGTGTCTCTGCAAACACACTGTCAGACCTGGGTGCCAACATTACTGCCCAGCCATTGGGAAGGGGGCACCTGCTTCCCCCAGGCATCTCTGCTGTCAGCTGCAGCTGCTAGCCCAAGCACAGTCCCTGCACCTGGGACCATATCCCTCCCTTTCCAGCCCCATCACAGCTGCAGGTGAAGGGTCTCCATGCATGCAGCATTTTGGGGCAAGCAGCACTATTGGTGCCAACTGCCAGTCAGGCTCCCAGCTGCTGCACCGGGAGGGAACTTGGAGAGGTTTCTAGACCCTTTGAGCCATTTGTACAAAACCATCTGCCTGCCCTGGCTACTAAACTGGGGTGCAGCATGGCTGTGACAGAGCTGGAAAGAGGCAGCAATGGGTGATACCCCACTTCTCTTAATAGGAAACCCACGTCGTGCCTGCGGCTGCTCAGCTCCTTACAAAAGGATGAAAAGAGAGGCAGCCTCCAGTTCTCTGGCTGAGCCAGCAGCTGTGGAGGTGTTGGTGGTCAGTGATGGGAGCTGCGTGACCGAGCACCCCATTTATCACTCACCTCCCCTCAGCCAGCTGCCGTGACTCCTTATCTCTCTTCACAGCGGTGGCATGGGCTATGCCAGAAGCTGGAGCAGAAGAAATTGGTCTCTGTGTCACCTCCACAGCCGCCTTCTCAGCCAGCAGGTCTGCCTGTCTTTCATTACTCTGGCTTTGCTGGGTGCTGGTGCCCCCTGTGCTGTGCCTGGCTGCTGGCATGTTTTCAGATGCTCTGTTGGGAAATGCTGCTCACGGCTCCTTTGGTGAGGGGCTGCTGGGGGCTTTCTCAAGCATGGCTTTATAAATTCAAACAGATGTGGTTTTGAAAACTTCAGCTCTGAAGCTTTTTTTTGTTTTTTAATGGTTTCGGTGGAAATTTGCACTTCAGTGGATGTGTGGAAAAATGGTGTTTTCATAGTGAAAATGAAATGAAAACCAGCTCACCCCCTCCTTTTCCTCCCTCCCCTCAGTGAAACGTTATTTGGAAAGTGGGGCCTCTGTTTTGAAATATCTGAAGCACAGACACATCTTTCTTTTTACTTCCTCTGCTTTGCTGTTCCTTTCTTTACTTCTATTTCTATTTTCTTTGTGTCTCGAGTCCATTCCCAGACAGTTCCTAGCTCCCCTCATCACTTGTAGGGTGCAGAGTGTCACAAGAGGTCTGTTGAAGTGCATTAAGTCCCTGTCTATTCCAGGATTTTTAGATAAAATGTGCTTGGGACTGAAACCCTTTATAGAAACTCTACTTTTTACAGAAATCAGGCTTTAGAATTTATGCTGCTTCCCTGGGGCTGTGCCTGTGACCTGGCCACCTTGGGTCTGCACGGGAAGAAAAGCAGATGGCTTCCTGCTTTACCTGTGGCTGGGAAGCCTGTTTGCACTGGCAGCTTGCTAAAATCCTCACGTCCTGCTGCACATCCTTCTCTCTCTGAGAGATGATGCTGTGCGCTGCAGAACCTGTGGCCTTGAGGTGGATTTAATGCAGAAGGGCTGTGCTGCATTAGCTTGGATGTGGCATCCTATGCATCGTGTCTGAGATACCCTTCTTATTCAGGGGCTGTCCCCTCTGCTGGGGAAAGTCTGTGCAGGGATATAGCTGATGATGATGCCTTGCTCTTCTTCCAGCTCACCGTGTTGCTGTGCAGGAGGAACAGGGAAGATGATGATGACAGTTAAACACTGGCACAGGGAGGTGACAGATGCCCCATCCTGGAAGCATTCAAGGTCAAGCTGGGGCTCTAATCAACCTGATCTAGTTGAAGATGTCCCTGCCCCATGCAGGGTGTTTGTACTAGATGACAGTTAGAGTTCCCTTCCAACACAAACCATTCTATGATCTTAAAAACCTCCAAGGAGGGATTGAGTGGGGTGATGGAGGCTGAGGTGGATGATGCAATGTCGGTACTTTCATAGCTGTCTAGACAGGGAGATGCAAAGGGCACACCGGATGCTGGCTGGGTCTCACGGAGCTGGGCCTGTGGGGCTGAGATCAGCGGGATGCTGGCGGGTGCGGGGGAGGCCGGACCCGGCGCTGCGGATCGGTGACGATGGGATGCTGGCGTCTGTGCATTGTACAAGGAGCTGCTCACGTGGTTTCAGTTGAGCCAAAATATTCTTTCAGAAAGAGAACGGACCAGATGTCTTATTATTGCCGCTCACAATGCTGTCCTCCGAGTACAACGATCCATCAGGGGGCTCGGCACAGCCCCACAGAAAAGTCCCTGACACGTTTTTACAGCAGGGCCAGGTTCTCACTGCTTGTGTGCATTTGTACCCCTTGACAAATAGCCGTTTGACTTCGGTTTTGTTCAAAGTGGCACTGGTGTCAAGCACAGGGCTCCTATTCAAGTGCCCACCAACAGTGGCCCGCAACTGTTTCCTCTTCTTTTCTTGCTTTGTTTCCCTGTGACAGTTGCTCAGGAACTTTTTTCTTTTTCTATCTCGTAGGGTTTTTGAAAGACAATGTTAAAGGATTTTTAACTCCAGCAAAGCAGTGCCACTAAGGACTGGAAAAATGGCTTGGGGGTATATGGTGTGAGGAATTCCCATGTGTGTTGGTAAGTTGCTGATGTGGCACTTAATTGCTTGTGCTTTTTTTTCCCTCTAATTTTTCCAACACATTGATTTACAGCATTGGTTGGCAAAGCTCTGCATACATTGAGAAATGCAGCTCTTTCTACAGTGATCGGCTTGTCCTTAATGAATGGCTCCTCTCAAAGCTGAGAGATGTGATCCTAGTTGCTCTGAGCCCCTTGGGCACTGAGGAAAATTAATGCCAGGTGGTGAACTGCAGTGTTTGTCCTGCTCTATAAACCTGCATAGGTAAGGTCTTGACTTTAAACTGCTTTCTAAATTATGCATGTGCCCAAAATTGCCTGTAGAGAATGGATCTTATCGATGCTTACCAATATCTGAAAGGCAAGTGTCAAGAGGACGGGGACAGACTCTTTTCAGTGGTGCCCAGCGACAGGGCAATGGGCAGCTGGCACAAAGTGGAATGCAGAAAGTTCCATCTGAACGTGATGAAAAACTTTATCGTGAAGGTGATCAAGCACTGGAACAGGCTGCCCAGAGAGGTGGTGGATTTTCCTTCTCTCAGAGGTTCAAACCCCTCCTGATACAATCCTGTGCAACCTGCTCTAGGGGAGCCTGCTTTAGCAGGGGTGTTGGACTAGATGACCTGCAGAGGTTTCTTCCAACCCCTACCATTCTGTGATTCTGTAACCCTGGATGTGTCATGGTCTGTACAAATATGTAGTGCAAGGATGTCCCATCTTACAGCAACTGGCTCCCAGGGCAGTGGTAAAATCCACGCAGATTGGTCCAGGCAACCCTGGCTGCACAGTGCCAATATGTTTCTTTCCAGAAACTTATTAGAAGTTTGGGTGTATACATGAAGAGTCCTTTGTATTGTTCAGACTGTGACTTTCTGCTGTACTTCTCTAGGTGAAGTTCCCTTTTGACTTCAGCAAGTATTTTGTGTGCTCAGAGAGCATTTTCTACCACTTGAGCCTGAAAGGGAGGAGGATTTATGGAATAGGGAGTGTGAGGCACCAACTCAGCAAATACCAAAACGTGTATGTAAGTGTTTGCAGGTCGGAGATGTGAGTGTGCAAGTGGTCTTGATCTTCTTTAAACCACTCCATATTGCTGGGTCCAAAGGGTGAGCTGAGAACATGCAACACAGTTTGCACACTGACATTTTCAGATGTCTTGTCTAAGAAGAGCTTTTTCTCTGCTGTGATCCTTCATCTTTTTCCACTCACTCTCAGGCTGTTTAAAAGACTTACAGCTACTCAGCACCTTCAGCAGATAATGATTGTCGTGTTGTCAGTGCAGTAGAGTCTTTATCTTCTTACAGTCTTAGCCTGCATTCCCTTGAATTTTGTCAAGTACATCATGATGTATCTGACCTATTATTGTTTCTCATCTGTTATAGAAGTTAGGAAAGGTAAAGGCAGGAACTGTGAAAATAAAAAGTTGCCCACTGTAAGTCAAGATCAGGGTTGAGACCAGCTGAAAAACCTCAAGGTGCACAAGTCCATGGGACCTGATGGGATCCATCTTTGGGTCTTGAGGGAACCAGTGGATGAAATTGCCAAGGGAAAAATGTGCCTGACAAATCTGATGGCTTTCCATGATGGGGTAAAAGTGTGGACAGACAAGGGAATAGCAACTAATGTCATCTACCTGGACTTGTGCAGAGTATTTAATAGTGACCCCCATGACATCCTGGTCTCCAGTCTGGGGTGACCTGGATTTGATGGGAATTGGCTTGATGGTCATTCTCAAAGAGTGATGGTCAATGGCTCAAGGGCAAGTGGAGACAACTGATGAGTTATACTCCTCAGTGGTCAGTACTGAGACTAGTGCTGTTTAGCATCTTTGTCAGTGATATGGATGGGGGGCTCGAGTACATCCAGAGAGACCAGGACAGGCTCAAGAGGTGGGCCAGTGCCAACCTCAGGAAGTTCGACAAAGCCAAGTGCAAGGTCCTGAACCTGGATCAGGACAATCCCAAGCACAAATACATGCTGGATAGAGAATAGATAGAGAGTAGTCCTAAGGAGAAGGACTTGGGGGATGCTGGTTGATGAGAAGTTCTCCATGAGCTGGTAATATATGCTTGCAGCCCAGAAAGCTATCAGATCTTGGCTGCATGAAAAATGTGGCCAGCAGGTCAAGGGAGGTGATTTTCCCTTTCTACTTCACTCTCTTGAGATCTCACCTGGAGTACTGCATCCAGTTCTGGGCTCCCAGCAAGAGAAGGGCATAGAACTGTTAGAGTGGGTCCAGAGAAGGGCTGTGAAGATGATGTGAAGAGGGCTGAAACACCTCTACTATGAAGACAGGCTTAGGAGAGTTGAATCTGTTCAGCCTGGAGAAGAGAAGGCTTCAGGGAGACCTTGTATCATCTTTCTAGTATTCGGTGGGGGCCTACAGGGTATGTGGAGAGGAACACCAAAAAGGCATGTGGTGACAGAAGCAGGGGTAGCGGCTTCAAACTGTAAGAAGATAGGTTTAGATTAGACATTAGGAGGAAATTCTTCACTTTGGGTGTGGAGAGGCACTGGAACAGGTTGTCCAAAGAATTAGTGGAAGCCCTAACCCTGAAAGAATTCAAAGTCAGGTTGATAGTGCATTGAGCAACCTGTAGGATGTTGTTGCCCGTGGCAAGGAGGTTGAAACAAAATCGCCTTTGCAATCCCTTCCAGCCTGAGCCATTCTATGATTCTATGTCCCCCAGCCATGAGTCATCATCAGTGATCTTCAGTTGCCCTTCCCAGCTCATTCCATTAGCTTTCACTCCAGCCATCAAAGTCTTATCACAAGGCATTGCAAGCTTCTTTCTAGCAGGTAAAGCTGGGGGAAGTCTTGTGACAGATGATATGAGCAGCTTGATTTGTAACTGTAAAGGCAGGATCTGTAATTACTCTATAAAACTCTCAACCTCAAGATGAGCCTTTACCCATCGGTGGCCCAGGGAAGGGATGCTCTTGTCTAGACACAGAAGACAAAAATGAGACTTGGGGAAAGAGAATTATCTCCTTTGTTTGAACGATAAATATTGTTCCCTTCATACCTTAAATGAAACAAGACTTTGGCTAAATGCACTGTGGCTTTAACTCTCGGAAACACAGGCTTAAAAAGAACTGGAGAAAATAGTCTTGGGATAGACACCAGAGACCCCATCCAGCAGATTCCTCTCATTCCAAGGCAAGCTCAGCAATACCTGTGTGATTCTTCATAAATGTTTGTTTAACCTGCTTCTGGGACTGTTGAAATGTTCTCTTTTTTTTTGCAAACACGCGGCTCAGGAGCACACACTGTCTCTTGGGTTCTCCTGTTAACTCCTGTGAGCCGTGGCTTTGGGAAAAGCACCAAATATTGCAAAGCTGTTAACACTTCATTATTTGCATAAATTATCTTTCATTTTTTTTTTCTTTTTAACAGCACCTTGAAGTGGTTTAAAAATCCTTCTGTGGAAGGCTTTGTCAGAGAGTAGATTTTTTTTTCCACATATCTTCATGCGGAATTGATTACACGGTCCCATGTGCTAGAGCTCTCCTTGGAAGGAGAACTTGATGTACCTCCATGTGAATGTACATGCAGTAAGACTTATTCTGCCGGATTCAAAGGGAAGAGAATAGTCCCCTAGAGATGAGAGCAATGTCTAATGAAAGCAGATAGTGTCTGAAAAAAATCTTATTAACATTAAGGAGTCAAAATCTAATGAGCTTTGGTAGATGGTAAGGAAACCAACCTGAGGACTAGGCAGCTTTACCAAGGAAGAAATGTGGATTGAAGGAAGGTCAAAGTACATCATTGAAGTGCTTGTTTGGTGAGACCAGCTAAAAACCCAGAACAATACTCAAAACCATTTTCACTTGTCTCTGTTGAAGGTTTTTGAGGGACTGTTGGGAGAAAAAAGGTAAAAATGCTTTTGATACAATATCTTTCACTTGGCTGAAGAACTGTATTTTTAAAGACTAACAAGGAAAAAAATCCAAACACAACAGGGTGGGTTTTTTTTATAGGTAGAAAGTAGCCCATGGCAGCATGTGATGTGGCTCTAATCCATTGCTAAGCACAGCCTGGGGTGGTAGGCTAACAGCAGCTCACAGAATTGCTATTGCTACAAGTGATGGCAAGCTGACTTTTCTCCTTCTGCTCTGGGATGATGGCCACCATTTGAGGACCCTCATGGCAATTAAGAGACGTGCTGTGGTTGCATTTCCAAGCTTTGAACATTCCCATATTCCACTAGAAAGGTAATGGGAGAGCACTGTGTTGTAACACTGTGAACTGCTTTGGAGATGTTTACTTTAAGAGTGTTAAGACATGATTTATATTCAGCACTGAGCCTTGAAATCTCTTCCAGGAGATCCCAGCCTGCTTATGTGTCTTGGCTCTGCAGGTTACAGAGACGTTGAGAGATAGCTGAGCTATCATGGGCAGTTCTGATTTGTGGTGTTCTTCAGTGCAGGCAGCTTCCCTGATGGGTGTGATGATTTTGGGTTTGGTTTGTTTAGCTCATTGCACAATTCCTTGGCATGGTGCCTTTCACCTTGTCTCCAAATGAGTGTTTTTACCTCAGTGTCCCACCCGGTGACTCAGGTCAAAAGCATCTTATTCAGTGCACTGTGCTTCCTGGTGGGTTTTTGTTTTGTTTTGTTTGTTTGGCCTTTTTTTTTTTTTTTTTTTTTTTTTTTTTTTTTTTTTTTTTTTTGCTTTTCCAGATGTGCCTGAGCTCTAGGATGAAAACTGGAACGGTGACAAGTTTTATGAGTGGCATTAGTGTTCAGCTCTAGGTCTTCCAGAAGGTGAAAAGGCTTTGATGTAGTACAGAGGACCCTCACTTTTACCCGTCACAGTTGCAGCTGATGGCTGTACTTGCTTTGGAGCTGGACCAGTTGGCAGATGTTTTATGCTGTAGCAATGCCAGCAAGCATTTCAAATGAAACCACCACCAAAGTAGTGGTTTCAATGCACTCTTTGCAAGACATAGTGATTCATTACAGATCCTCTCTAGAGACAGCCTTACAAGGTGAAGGTCCAAAGTCCAAAACCGGAAACTACCCTGGCCTCCGTAGCTCCCAGCTGATGCTGTGAGTACTTCTACTCAACTTGTTTGACCTTGGAGACTTTAGGGTGGCTTAAGGTTCTACCTCTGCATTGGTCTCAAAAGCCTGGATTCTATCTACTGACTGAGGCTGACCAGGAAAGAGAAATTGCAGAACAGCTGGGGTTGGAAAGGATCTGTGCAGCTTGTCTAGTCCAACCCCACTGCTAAGGCAAGTTCCCCTCCAGAGTGTTGTGCAGGAACCACATCAGGAAGGCTTTGAATCTTGCCAGAGAAGGAGACTTCAACACCTCTCTGGGCAGCCTGTTCCCATGCTTTGTCACCTTCAAGGGAAAGCTTTTCCTTACATTTAGATAGAACTTCCTGTATTCCAGTTTGTGCCTGCTGACCCTTGTCCTGTTGCTGGCCACTATTGAAAAGAGCCTAGCCTCATCCTCTTGACCCTCCTTCCTTTAGATATTGATAAGTATTGAGAAGATCCATCCTCAGTCTGAGCTTCTCCAGGGTCAACAGCCCTAGGACTCTCAGCCTTTCTTCAGAAGAGAGATGTTCCTGTCCCCTCATCATCTTTGTAGCCTCCATGAGACTCTCTCTAGTAAGTCCTTGTCTCTCTAGGTACCTGCATGTCTCAGTCTGAAGACTCAGCATCCTCAGTATAAGCCCATGGGAGGAGACCTCTCCTCATCTCCACTGGCCATGGAGATGCAGGAGATGATATACCCTCACTCTCCCCTGTAAGGACTTATGTTGAAACACTTGCCCAAGGGAACTGGCACTCTAGGCAACTTGCTCTTTGTTCCCCAGCCTGAAAATCCCCAACCACAACCCCACTACTGAAACTAGATTACTGTGAAAGGAAAGGTCGCCAAGGAAAGCAATCCGCACCACCTCCTTCCACCATCTAGAGCACTTGCCTTCCCCTGGGCACTACAAGGAGGCTGCCTGTTTGGTCAGGATTCCTCTTTGAAGAGCACATCATCATCCCTGTGTCACTATAAGGAGTGTCCAGGATCAAACAGCACATTTCCATCTTGGACTCCCCACAGCCAAAGCAAACCAAATGCTTTTAAGGTTCTTGAAAGATCCTCAGATACTCTGATGATGAGCCCAGAAATGCTTGGATTGCTAGCTCTAATAACCATGGAGGTATACCAGCACTGGGAACACCTCATCCTGTCATCTCAACATGGGAAAAAAGGCTGGCTGAACAGTCAAGCACCTTCACATAGATGTTTCTGAAGAGTCTAAGCTCATGTGCCCAAAATGGGATGTTTAGCTACAGGGCTTTTATGTAGCTCCTACTAATTTCTGACCTGGCTTCGGAAATCCTGGCTCACAGGCAAGTCAATCCAGCTTTATTCAGTTTACTCTTTCCCATACAGTGAGCAACACCTTAGTCTGAAGTGAGAAGGAATGTGCCTGTGCTATGCCAAGACTATGGATTTCTGATGGTATCTTGTGAACATGTTTCTGACTGAGGTTCTTGTCTCGTGCTTCCTGGGATGCGTGTTTCACTTCACAACGGGAAAAATATGTGATGGCAGTTTGAAGAACTGGGTGCTTTCCACCCTGCTGTCAAGCCAGATGCCTCTCCCCTAGGCAGATCTTTCTTCTTTCATTTTCCCTTCCCCAAGCTAAAATTTTTAACTGAATTCCTGCTGGTAGTTTCCTCCCTTTTTGTGTTGTGCAAGGACCTGGCAGTGGAGTCAGGACTTGCAATCTGCAGCTGTCTTGAGGATTTTGGATTTGTGATCCGAAACACCGTGAGGTAAGTTGGAAATGGAAAGGGGGAATTCCTGCATGTTTCACAGGGAGTGGCATCTGATGTGGAAGTACATCTGCTTTTGTCTAAACTGAAGGCCATGCAGCCAACCCCCTTCATATTGGAATTAAAATGTTAACTAGACCTGATGAGGAACTTCCCAATGTTAATTTTTTTTGCAGGTTGAAATGTCCAGCTGAAAGTGCGTGAAAAGATTGGAGTGTTTTTGCCAAAGCATGTCTTTAAGAAGAGAAACAAAACCAAACACCGACAGACACCCTCTACCCCCTCTCAGTACACACCTAACCTGATTTTGCCATGTTCTCCCCTAAGTAACATGCCCACAGTCCCACAAGAAGTCTGCGGCAGAACAAGGAGCAGGACCGCTGCTTTTTTTTCCTTGGACCCACATCTGCTGTTACAGGATTACTTGTTCCATCTGGGAGCAACCTCAGCCAGACCTTGGCTTCGCTGAAGCAGCGTTAGTGCGTCCTTGCCATCAGTACTTCCACCATCAGAAATGGAGGAGGGGGAGAAAATGGAGCTGAGATCATGTAAAGGGATCATTACAGGAAAAAGCAACTGAAACCACATCCATTTCTGTCTCTTGTCTGTGACTTTTCAGCTGTCTGTGGGTAACTGGATGACTGCTGGGAATAGCAGGAACCAGACTGCCATCTCTGCTGTTCACTGTCAAGATGAGGCAGCTCTGACAGAAATTAGAGGTGTGTTTTTTTCATTTTGTTGCCATATGAGCCTATAAAAGTTCCTCTTTTGCGCCTGATTCCAGACTACCAGTGAGGTGGCTGCCATCTCGCAGCTCATCTGGCATTTCATTATAGCACAGCTTTGCATAGCTAGGAAGAAGAGTAGGTGGGAAGTAGCCTCTTGTAGGCTACTTCTCTAATGACCTAATGACATCTCTAAAGACCTTAAGAGAAATGAAATATTTAAAAGCCTAGACCTCTGGCTAAGTTTCTAGCTCATGTTACCAGACACATTGTACCATCCTGGCGACTGGAGCATCTCTCTTTCAAAGAAAGGCTGAAAGACCTGGGGCCATTGAGCCTGGAGAAGGGCAGACTCAGAACAGATCTTCTCAATGCTTATCAATATCTAAAGGCTGGAAGGCAAGAGGATGGGTATAGACTCTTTTCAGTGGTGCCCAGTGACAGGACAAGGGTCAACAGGCACAAACTGGAACACAAGAAGTTCTATCTGAGCGTAAAGAAAAACTTTCATTTGAAGGTGGTAGAGCTTTGGAACGGGCTGCCCAGAAGGGTTTTGAAGTCTGCTTCTTAGGAGATCCTTAAAACTCTCCTGATGTGTTCCTGTGCAACTTGCTGTAGATGAACCTGCTTTAGCAGGGGGGCTGGTCTGGATGATCTCCAGAGTTCCCTTCCAGCCCCTACTATTCTGTGATCGCCCTTCATCTGAAACTAGGGCTATGCAAGTAGCAAGGCCTTATTTGTATGCTGTGACATATCTGTAGCACCAGGCACTGATACATAAGCTAGGTTGGTACCAGTGGGTGCTATAAGTTGTGTATTACATCATTGTCGTATTTCTTGCTTGTTACTTAACCATGGGGAAAGCTTTAGACATTGCATGCATTTTGATGAGAACTGCTGCAGATGTCTGTAACCTGTAAAACTGACCTTTCTGCAACTCTGTGACCTTTAGCATATGAATAGCAGTGCAATCTTGGCAGTGCCTTGCTTTTCTTAGCACTTTGAATGTCATACAATTACAGAGCATCCCAGGCATCTACAGAAAATGTGTTTCTTAATTTGTTCCAGCCTCCAAAATATTCTTAGGCTGTTTTGCTACTCAGCCCTTCAAAGGATGTGCATGCACCCTCTTTCCCTGCTGACTCTAAACCTTGGCTTGCAGGATGCTTGTACAGGATTCAGCTGTCCCAAGCCTGGAGCTGAATCAATGTTCCTTATCTTTCTGTGGGTGATGATAATGACTTTGCAGACCATGTACTCCTAGTGTTTCTTACATGGAAAAAAACAGCCAGTGAAGTTTGGAAGGAGGCTTCTTAATGTTTCTATTTATGATTTTAAATGAATAGGTGCCCTGCAGAGATCATCACCTCCTGCTGCTTATCCCTGCACTAGCCTGAGTGTTTCTTGACATTCTTTGGCTTTCCTTCCACTTTCTAGAGCAGTTGTCATGCTGCCCTCAAGGTCCCTGGATCTTATCTTCTGTCCAAGACAGGTTCTCCTTGGAAAGTTGTTGTGCACTGCAGATACTTTAGTTTATTGCTGCTTAAAACATGACTCTTCCCCTGGTCCCCACCCTGACATCTCTGCTCCTTCCAAACAGGAACTACTTTTCTCACAGGAGTTGTCTTCTTGACAGTGCTGTGGGTCACAGCATGAAAAAAAAAAAATGAAGCCAAACAGTTCTGTCCTGAAGACCTGCTGTTGAAAAACTTTTCACTGTGATGGTGGCGGAACACTGGAACAGGCTGCCCAGGGAGATTGTGGAGTCTCCCTCTCTGGAGGTATTCAAGACCTGCCTGGACGCATTCCTGTGTGATCTGGTATAGGTGATCCTGCTCTGGCAATGGGGTTGGACTAGATGGTCTTTTGAGGTCCCTTCCAACCCCTAACATTCTGCAGTTCTGTGGTTCTGTGATTCTGTGACTGAGAACCTGGCCAGAGGTAAGCTAGCACCCAGACTGCACCCTGCACCATGGCTCAGGACAAGAGCTTAAGTTTAAAGGAATCTTAAATCTGAACCTGTTTGTGTTCAGATTGGAGGTGTTACTGTGTAGTGATGAATGTGGGGAAGTGAACAGCAGGATCCTGACTGCTTCACGCATAAACTGTAAATTTATCCTGGATAAAAGTAGTGCTTGAAATCATCTGATGAGCATGTTAGAACAGGTCAAAACAGGGAGGACTCATCTGTGGCAGAGCTGGGTGCTAAATTCCTCCCATTTCATGCAATTTCTCACTGGCATCTGAGTAACCTATACTGGCACAGATAGAAGCCTCCTGTCACCCTGCAGTGGCTGAACATCTAGACATCTGAAGCCAAAGTACCTCCAGGCTGAACAAATTGATTTTAAGAACTCGAGACTTGCAAACTGGGTTCATTCTCCTTGGGTGCTTTTCTCTGGTGCCTTGATTGTACCTTAAATTCTTCTCGGTCCTCCCCTTGATGTGTGACCGTGACTGGTCCCCCCAAAAAGGTTGATTCAAACATTTAAAAATCTCAGCCTACACTCTTGAGGGCTTAAACAAAGCCTTTCAGGCCAGGCCAAGGACAAAGATTTGAGGAAGGATTTTGCTGTGGAGGATCACACTTTGGTTACTATCTTGATTAAATTACACTAAGCATTGTGCTTAGTGATGAACTCAAGTGGAATTCATACTTTCAACTTCCCTCCATGCTTTATTAGGTGTTTTAATTGTTTAACACCCTTTTCTGCATGTTGCCTTAGATGTACTTTGCATTAGAGCCTTTGTCTTCTTTTGTACAATAGTTTCTTGTGGGTTTTGACTGGTGGGATCTTGGCACTAGTATTCTTCTTTGAGAATTGCATCAGACCAGTTGCATGAATGGGCCAAAAGTAGATGGCATTGCTTTGTGCAGAGGCTGCTGCAGTGGAGGAAGTCTAATCAAAGACTTCAACAGATCAAGTCTATAACAAAGATGTTCTAAGAAGGCAGTGCCAAGATACTGCTAGCTCCTAGAAAACCAGCATAGCTTGGAGTATGAATAAAACCAATTCTCATTCAAAAGGCTCTATGTCTTCAGTTTTGGGCACCACAGTGTAAGAGAGACATTGAGGTGCTGGAACATGTCAAGAGAAAGGCAATGAAGCTGATGAAGGATCTTGAGAATAAGTCTTACAAGAAGTGGCTGAGGGAGCTGGAAAAAAGGAGGGTGAGAGGTTACCTTATCAGTCTCTCTAGCTACCTGAAAGGAGGTGGTAGAGACGTGGGTGTTGGTCCTTTCTCACAAGTCACAACTGATAGGACAAGAGGAAATGGCATCAAGTTATGCCAGGTCAGGTTTAGGTTATACATTAGGAAAAACTTCTATACTGAAAGCGTTATCCAAGATTGAAGCAGGCTGCCCAGGAAAGTGGTTTTGCCTGGATGTATTTAAAAGCTGTCTAGATATGGTGCTCAAGGATATGGTGTAGTAGTGGCCCTAGTGAAGTTAGATAATGGCTGGACTTGATGATCTTAGAGGTCTTTTCCAACCATGGTGGTTCTGTGATTCTGTAATAATTTCTTCTTCTGGCCCATTAAGTGGTAGTCAATCCATAAGCTCTATGATTACAGCAGGTAAGAAAGACTGCAAGGACTGAATAACTCCTCCTATTTAAGTATTATTTCAAGTACAACCTTGGTCAAAGTAGTGTTGGTAGAGCAAAGACCTTATGCCTTTTCGCATGAAATGTTATTCAATTTCCAGCTGCTTCCTACTCAGGGAAATATTGTTTGCAGATGGTGCAGTCACAGCACAGTTGTATGCCACTCCATTATTATCAGGATGGATTTATTACTGCAGAGACATCTTTCTGCTATCTTGTTTCCCTTCTTCCCTTTCTTGAGGTTCAGTCTCCCCACCAACATGTGGAATGGTTCTGCTCAAAATCCAGACAGTGGCAAGACAAAAAGCATGCTGTTAGTTTCTTTAAATCTGAGTCTAGGCTTGGCATGATGGACACAAATGCCTGGTGCATCTCCAGAAACACCCAGAGGGCTTTATTCCCTTCGGGGCTAGATATGGAAAGACTCTGTCTCTTGCAGGAAAAGCAGTTGCCATGGGAGATAGCAGCCTTGATGTGAGGAGTGTTGACCTCTGTCACATCACACCTCTTGCAGGAGATGGAAGAGGAAAAATTCTCAGCATTCCAGAAGAAAGAGAGATTGCTTCAATCCCTGCCTCTGAATTCTTTGCTTGCCTGCTGTCACAAGTTGGTTCCTAGACCTGCTGGTAGAGGTAATAGAGGAATTTTGGGGAAATAAGAAAGCATATGAATGTGATGCCAGGAGACAGACCGCAGCTGGCAAGAGCTACCCGGGAACCCTGGAAAGGGCCCTTCCGTCTCATAGTGTGGCCATGCCCGAATGCTGCCAACATCTGGCTATGGCTTTCCTTGACATTGCCTATGAAGACACCCATTTTTTAGGCTCTCATCAGCCTGCTTTGAAAGCTAGGACAGGTCCAAAAGTTCATTCTGCATTCAAGACATGTCTTACAGGTGAGAGGATATTTTTTTCTCAGCTACTATAGTGGAGGGAAAACAAAATTATCCTTGAGTGCCATGACTCTAAAAAGAGCAATTCTCTCCTTTTCTACCCAAAGCAGAGGTCAGGCAAACAGCAATTACACAGGTTTAGAGCTCCAGGCTGGGTCATCTATCTCTAGCAGGTTATTTCTGAGCCATGCAGGTCTCTGTGCCCCGGTTATGCTCTCTCACATTTCCAAACCTTCTTGGCTAGCAGCAGTGTTTTTGTAACAGCATCCACATAAATGATGGTCTTGCTTCACTGCACGCATTTGGATGATAGCTGGTTATGGCTGTATCTTATCCATAGCTCTTTAAATCGAGTGGCCTGCATTTAGGTATGTTTCATTTATTAAGATTAGGTGAAGCACAGCTCTTTCCATAAATGGTCACTGTTTTTCTTAAGACTTGCTCAGTGATTTAATCTCTTTCTTTAATTCAATATTTCAATTAATTATATATATATATTTTTAAAAAGCAATATGTACTAGTTATTTATGTGCATACAGACCATATTTGTGTGGGTTTGGTGTTGATGGGCTGCATGTGTGTTTACAATAGCCCTTGTGTTATCCCAGCCGGCAGCCTAAAAACACTTCCAAATTATTCCACATCAGAAGCAAAGAGGGTTTGGATAGACTCCTAGGGGAAAGTCTTGAAGTGGTGCCCAAACCTCAGTCCCAGTGCTGTAAGTCAGGCACGTGGCTGATATTTTATCCACCCCAACTTGGACTTTCGCAAGCTGTTTTGTTTGTGGAGGAAACGGGAACTTGGGAGCACTTCTAATCAGTGATTTCTTGGAGATGGGTTCCTCCTTTCCTTTGTCCTCCTTTCCTCTCTTGACACACGTGTGTGCACTTTGCCCGTGTTTTCTAAGAATTGATGGAAAATATGCACATGCAAGCACAATGGCTAGGCTGTGCTCAAACCCACCCCTCAGTGGATAGGGACTGATCCAGTTACGATTTGTGCCTTTGCAGCAGCTCTGATTCTCTGCATAAAACACTTGAATGACTGTAGGTGGATGAGCTTGAGGGATTTCAGATTCAGCTCTGTCACTACGGTTTTCTCTTTGCTGCTAAACTCAGAGTGGGCTGAAAAGTTCAGTCCTAAATGGGTGCTGTCCTAAAAAGTTAGAAATGCTCCAGTAAATGTTTCAGGCTTTGTCTTTACTAAGTGTCACAAAGGCAATGATCAAAAGCTTTTAGACTGCAACTTTTGTGAGGAGGAATAGGAGAACTGCTAGTCCACAGAGTGCTTAGGCAGCTTCGTTGCATGGTTGTTGCCCTGGGACCAAGCATTGATGGACTTTCCAGGTATGAACTTCACAGGCAATGCCCTGGGGTGTGATGTCCTGAGACAGGTGTTTCCCAACCAAGCTCAGCACTGCAGCTTGGAGAAACAGCTGTCCTTTGGACCAGACAGCCTGCCCTAAACAAACCAAAAGTCTTCAGGGTCATTCGGGAGAACATGAGTCATCAGTTTCATAGCTGTCTCTCAGTCTAGTTTAGCTTAGCAGTGCCCAAGGATGTCAGAGAAAACAATCCTACATCGTTTGGAAAAAGGGGGAAAAAGCCAGGACTGTGTTGTCTCAAAGACAATGCCCTGCAGTGTGATTCCAGGGCTAGAAATACCACAGTTCCCTGCTGTTTAGATAGACTGAGGATGATATTGTTTTCCAAAAATGTTGGCATTACTGTGGCTTGGAAACTCAGTCCCTGAGCCAGCTCTGGTCTTGGGCCTTCAGTTCCTCATATAAAAGCCCACTTTACTATTGGATTAAAGATCACTGTTAAAACTGTAATCTAAAACCGGCACACGCATCGATTTAGGAATGCCAAATGTTTTTATTACTAACTCATCTCAAAACCTTTTCCCTGACTGTCTGTGGTTCCGGATTGCAAAATGCATTACAGAAACACATCTGTCATAATCGATCATATGAGATAAGACATGCTGTGGTGGTTGTTTGTCTCAAAATATTAAAAAATTCCAGAGCACACCAAGAATAATATGGACAAGATCAAAGCTAGAGTCAGGTGCCTCACTTTTTGGTCCAGTATTGCCTAAAGGGTTGGGAACAGGATATTCTTTGGATGTGGTGGACTAAGAGGTGTCTGTCTTACAGACTGGGAATTACTGTAGCTGAACTGCCTTACAGAAGTCATGCTCTGAGGCTGAGAGAAAGACCTGAACGTTCTTAGGAGGTGCAGAAGTGCAGAGGAGTGTGCACAATGAAGGAAGGGATGCCATCCAGAGGGACCTGGACAGGCTGGAGAGGTGGGCACAAGCCAACCTCATGAGCTTCAACAAGACCAAGTGCAGGGTCCTGCATCTGGGTCGAGGCAATCCCAGGCACAAATCCAGGCTGGGCAGTGACTGGCTGGAGAGCAGCCCTGAGGAGAGAGACTTGGGGGTGCTGGTGGACGAGAAGCTCAACATGAGCTCTCAATGTGCACTTGCAGCCTGGAAAGCCAATCAGATCCTGGGCTGCATCAGGAGAAGTGTGACCAGCAGGTCAAGGGAGGTGCTTCTTCCCCTCTACTCAGCTCTGGTGAGACCCCACCTGGAGTACTGCATCCAGTTCTGGAGGCCCTGTTACAGGAGGGATGTGGACGTGCTGGAGCGTGTCCAGAGAAGGGCCACGAGGATGATCAGAGGGCTGGAGCACCTCTCCTATGAGGACAGACTGAAGGAGTTGGGGCTATTCAGTCTGGAGAAGAGAAGGCTCCGAGGTGACCTTATTGTGGCCTTCCAGTATCTGAAGGGGGCCTACAGAAAGGCTGGGGAGGGACTTCTCAGGATCTCAGGTAGTGATAGGACTAGGGGGAACGGAATGAAGCTGGAAATGGGGAGATTCAGGCTGGATGTGAGGGAGAAGTTCTTCACCATGAGAGTGGTGAAACCATGGAATGGGTTATCCAGGGAGCTGGTTGGGGCCCCGTCCCTGGAGGTGTTTAAGACCAGGCTGGACGAGGCTCTGGCCAGCCTGCTCTAGTGTGGGGTGTCCCTGCCCATGGCAGGGGGTTGGAACTAGCTGATCCTTGTGGTCCCTTCCAACCCTGACTGATTCTATGATTCAATGATTCAATGCATCTGGTCACTTGACTCCAGGATCTGGACCTTTCAGACTCTTGTCTTTTCCTCTGCAACTTTATAAAAGAAATTCAAGAATCTGGGGACACCAAACGACCTTACAGAGAAAAGCAAATAATCATTCTGGAACTTGGGCCAATCCTTTACCTCATTAGGGCAATGAAGCCTTTATGGCTCCTGCAGTAATGATGCGTTTTAAAAGCTTTTCACACCTACTTTAAATCTCAGTAAAGACCGGGAAACTTCTTTGGTCGTGGCCACATGGTATCTATTGTTAAACAGACTGTTAAAATGAATCAATCCAGATTAAGCAGCCAAAATTACCACTTGCTATCTCTGGCCTGAATCAGTTCCCTCAGAGACAGCCCTGTAAAGAGGCTGAAGGCTGATTAAACACTTCTCCACCAAGTAGAGTCCAAAAATTCTGGCAAGAATTGCCTGTAGAAAGCAGGGGGAAAAAATGTATGCAACGTAAAAGGCTGACTGTGTCAGCCTGCCTGAATCCACACGTCCCCTGCCACAAAGCCCTTCGTTAGTGAGCCTTCCATCTGCCCGATGAGAGCTTCTGTATCCTGGCTCCGAATTTCTTTGCACACTTCCCAGGGGAGTTATCTTGTGAGCTCATTATTAGTGCTGGCTGCAATTCACACTCCAGCATGCAGAGCTATTAGCAAAAAAGATTAAAAACCCCCACGTTAGTAAATGTACTTGGTTTGCCTTAGACTGGAGGCTTAAACTCTTCCTTGGAGGCAATCTGCCAGGGCAGAGCTATTGGAAAGAAGCTTAGCTCGTGTACCTTTGAATGTACTTGTTGGCAGTGGAGGGTGGGACAAGACCTAAAAGTGACCTTCCAGTATTTACAGAGGGCTACAGGAAAGGTGGGGAGGGACTCTTTATCAGGGATTCTAGTGATAGGATGAAGGGTAACAGTTTTAAACTGGATGAGGGTAGACTTAGATTAGATTTTAGGAAAAAGCTCTTTGCTGTGAGGGTGATGAAGCACTGGAAAAGGTTGTTCAAAGAAGCTACTGGAAGTATTCACCTCCCTGGAAGTATTCAGTGTCAGGTTAGAGGGTCTTTGAGCAACTTGGGCCCCTCAAGTTAAGAAGGACATTGAGACATTTGAATGTGTCCAGAGAAAGGCAATGAGGCAGGTGAGAGGCTTCGAGCACAAGCCCTACGAGGAGAGGCTGAGGGAGCTGGGATTGTTTAGCTTGGAGAAGAGGAGGCTCAGGGGAGACCTTATTGCTGTCAACAACTACCTGAAAGGAGGTTGTAGCCAGGAGGTGGTTGGTCTCTTCTCCCAGGCAACCAGCACCAGAACAAGAGGACACAGTCTCAAGCTGCACCAGGGGAAGTTTAGGCTCAAGGTGAGGAGAAAGTTCTTCACAGAGGGAGTTGTTAGCCATTGGAATGTGCTGCCCAGGGAGGTGGTGGAGTCACCATCCCTGGAGGTGTTCAAAAGGGGATTGGATGTGACACTTGATGCCATGGTCTAGTAGTCATGAGGTCTTGGGTGACAGGTCAGACTTGATGATCCTTGAGGTCTCTTCCAACCTCATTGATTCTATGATTCTAAGATGTCTGTCTGTGGCATGGGGGTTGAGGCTTCGCAATCCAAACCATTCTATGATAAGGAGCAACTTGCATGTGACCTTTCACACTGAGCTACTTGAACAGAAGCATCTGGTCCACCTCTAAAATGTCTATTTGACACCTGGGCAGGCTGGATCCTTGCCTACAAGGATGCTGCTTTGTGCCAGCTGAGTGTCTGGCTCCACAGCCTCCAATTAACGCTAGTGGCTTGCAGAAAGCTGAATGAGTAGTCGTGTTGCTTGATGTGGAACATGGCTTTGATTTTACATTCTTTGATTTCACTGGTCTGGCTGTTCTTGAAATTAGGGATATACTGAAATTGGACAATCTGCAATCTAGTTCTCAAAAGAAAATCAATGCTTTGTTTAGATTTTAATTTTCAGCCTCTTTCCTTCTCTCCTTCTCCCCTTTCCCGTTTCCCCCTCTCTGACAGCATGCACATCAGTGAGTCCTAAGGGAGCAATCACACTTTTTTCACAATGGAGGAATTTAATCTCCTGGTAATTATAGATAGAAAATCACAATGTTGGGAGTGTTTTCACTTGAACTGTGGGGCATTCCTGCCAAGACTTGGATAGTCTTGGAAGAAGCAAAATGCTGCGAGTATCACAGGATCCTGAGCCAGAAAATTTGAGGCCCAGATCCTGTGGCTGAAGAAAGTGGGTGTAATGCCACAGATGTGAGCAGATCTCTGATTTGTGGCAGGTAAGAATGTGCTGAAATCCCGAGAAACATTGCTTCACTTTCAAATCACAGCAGATGACACCCCAGCAATCCATCTAATCCCATGTGTGGTTCCCTTCCATCAGCTCTCTGTAGTCTCACACTTCACTCCAAATGACATCTGGTGCCAACACTTGCTTTTGACTTTTTTTGGTGGTTGTTTGGTTAAAGGCAAAGGACTTTAGTGCTGGACTGATGGAGGAGTCACCACCCCAGCTGATGGGTGTCTTGTGCAGCCCAAAGTTGAAGAAACAGAGTGAAATGCAGCAATGATGGACGCTAGATTTGTACCTCTTAGAGGGCCTGTCAGCTTGCAGTTGTCAGGAATTTTGGGTTTCTTCCTATCTTAAAAAAGATTTTTCTTTCTTGCTTTCCTTTTTTATTTTTTATTTTCCTTTCTTCCCAGCAGAAACTTGTCCAGAATTTGGTGTGGGGTGAATGTAAAACAATCTAATGCCCTGTGCATCAGTCAATGAAATCAACCCTTGCTTTTCCTGCCTGGATGACATCCACCAGCTCTGCCCAGCAGTTTATCCAACAGAGGGGATTTGAACAGACCTGATGCCAAAGTCTGGGATAATTCTTTAATTATGCTTGCATTGGAGTAATTTATTTTGGTAAGTCGTGCTTTTTACTGAAAATATTCCACACTGAATCAAGGCTGCTGCATTTGAAGATGTACAACTGCAGAGTTGCTCTGGTTGGGGTTGTGCCCCCTCATTTAGCCGAATCAGTGCAATTTATATCTGAATTGAGGATTTGACTGTTTGCTTGGGTTTGTCTGTCAGCTCCAGTAACCACTGAGAAGGCAATGCTGGGTGAAGGGTATTGCAGATGTGCAGCAACCCTCTGGCTCCCAAATGAGCCAGTGGTGCTCAACTCCATCATTTGACTGGAATTCTTCAGCTTTGCAAATGAACTTGAAAAATCAGCTTGAGTGTCTTTTTGGGAGCCATCCCAAATAAAGTTTGGCTGACTTAAAATGAAATGAAGATGGGAGATGAGTTTCACTTGGGGCTTTGCCTCCTTTCCACCACTGGCATAGCTGTCCATTTGTTAAAGCTACATTGGTGCTGGGGGAATGGCTTAAAAGAAGAGAGAAAAAAAGCAGAAGAAAAAGATGGAAATTGCTTTTCTCTAGGGTGTCACCTGATTGAGAAGGACTGGAAAGCCCTGCTCCCATCAGCTGTTATGGACCCTGGATATATGGGATCACATGTGGCTCAGAGTGACCATGGGATGGTGTAGGTAGGAGCAGGACTTCTTTCTGAAGACAGAAGGCTTCAAAGACTTGATAGGGCTTGAAGTAATTTTGTTTGAGGTATTTTTAATTCCTTTCAACAATTTTCCTCTCCTTCATTGGCAATCAGCAAGAGAAAAACCTCTCACTGCTTGGCAAATTCCCTGAAAGCCTGTCACAGCTTTTTGTCTAAGGACATCTGAAGGCTTGCTTCTTCCCTTCCATCATCTTTTAGTGGCTAAAAAACAGTGATGGGACCCTGGGTAGACAGCATATTAGCTCCAATGGCAAGGTGATCCAGCAGGTCTCTGCAGCTGGAAGCCAGGGCAGTGCTTGGGTCTCTGCCTGCTTTGCATTAGCTTCCCTGAACCCAGGGCTCATTGTTGGCCACACCAGGGGGCTGGAGGGCTCCCACAATGTGCATGCCAACCTAGAGAGCCTGGAGAGTAATTTCTGGCAGTCTCTAGGCTGAATTTGCATTTCTTTTAGTCCCACCAGGCCCACCTTAATGAGCAGTCGTGCTCTGCCTTTAACTTTTTTTTTCCAGGGTGCCAGATTTTGTGGGTTGCAAAGAGGCAGAAAATCTGTAAGCTTTTCTAAAGAGGAAAACATTTAATAAAACCCTGAAGCAGTGCATGTTCTGCGGTGCTCTGGAAATGCCTCTGGTGTGAACAAGCAAGGATGGGCTAGCAAGCTCTGCAGCACCTGCCAGATGCAATATGCTCTTCTAACTCCGGATTTTACAAATATGACTTCACTCCAGGCTGAGTATCACAGCAGAGCCTTATTAAATAGAGAGGTAATTCAGATGTTCCAGCTCTTTGCTGCTGAGCTTAGGGAATTATTCAGGCTCTGGTCTGCAGTTCCACAGCATGGCAGTGACCTGTAGTAAGGAAAACTGGAGGAATGCTGCAGTTGGGCAGCTCTCCCCAAAAGGAGAAAGAGGTAAACAGAGATAAACAGGTGCTTGGTAATGGATACTCTCATTTTCCAGATAAATGACATTTCTTTGTTTATTTCTTCCAAGCTCTGCCTCAATAGCTTTTATCCTTTGGAGCTCACTTTGCTGGTTGTGTGTGATTACATTTCTTTTATGGTATTGTTTTTGCTTGTTAAAAATGGATATTTTTTTTAAAGCCAATTTTTCTTTCCCCTTGTCTGTGCTTTGCCTCACAAAAGGCTCATTACCAAGTGTTTGAATCCCTGCAGCAATCAACAGCATATTCTCTATATCGAAAGGAGAATAATTTGAATTAGAATGTGAATTCTAGAACTTGCAGGTTTGGGGATTTTCCCCCAGGGTTTGAAACAGAGTTGAAGATTGTTTCTTATAAGGACTTCTGCCAAACTAAATTGTAACTACAATTATTGTTATTATTTTTTTTTAGCAGAAAGTTAAAATCATTAGTAATGAGACTTTTGAACAAATTCACTGGAAATTTTGGTACTTGAAAGCTGTGTAAAATCTGGGAAACAGATTCTGGGAATGTGCTTATTTATCCCTATTTCACATCGGTTCTCTCCAGTAACACCACGTTATTGACAGTGGCGATGGAAACCCATCCTAGTCTTTTCTTCTGGACTTTGCTCAGTACGACACTTGCTTCTGGAAGTGCTGTCACATGTAACCAAAGCTTGTGGCTCTAACAACTTACTTGGAATAAGCTAGCCTTGCATTTTCCTCAGCAGGGTAATGCCACACTAATTTAAAAACTGCAATGCTGAAAGGCAAACAAAGAGGATTAGAGCAAACTAGTTCCAGAGCACACATTGTACATACTAATGTCTTGTTGAAACAGGAGTAGGCTTAAAAAAAATGCTGCCCATGCCTAAATGAGAACACAGGCTTCCTTTCTGAAACCCTGCCTCCTTTTGCCAATCAGATGGGGGTATCCTGCATTGTAAAAGGAGCCAAGCTAATGAGATTATGGTTTATCACTTTGGAAAATAAAACTGTAATGCTGGAAGAATACGGTTTAGCACAAGTCCTAAACTGTGCTAAACTCTCGGCATGGCCGCTGGGCTGTCCTCCTCAGGTTGTTCAGGGGAAGGCACCAAGCCTTGCAAAGGTTTCCATGTAGATGACTGTGCATCTCTAAGCTAAAAACCTCCAGTCACTTTATGTCCTGAGTTTTGTTTCAGCTAAGCAATGGCCCAAGCAAAGTAAGGCTTGGTGAGGAACAAATGTACAAACTTAGAATCGTAGAATGGTTTGGGTTGGAAGGGACCTGTAAAGGTCATCAAGTCCAATCCTCCAGCATTAAACAGGGATGTCTTCAACTCGATCAAGTTGCCTCATTCAACCTGACCTGCAGTGTTTCCAGGGATAGGGCACTGACTACCTCTCTGGGCAGCTTGTGCTAGTGTTTCATCACCCTCATTGTAACATACCTTTCCTAGATATAGTCTAGATCTCCCCTCTTTTAGTTTAAAACCACCACCCCTTGCCTTGTTGCAACAGATCTGGCACAAATTATTTTTCCCATCTTTCTCACAGACCCCCTTTAAGTACTGAAAGATCTCAATAAGGTCTTCACAGAGCACTCTCCTCTCCAGGCTAAATATGGTGTTTCAAATGCAGTGCTTGAAGTATGGCACATCTTCTTATGTTGACCTGGCTGCGTAGGCTGTGCCTGCTGAATTACAGTAAGTGTTCATTCCTTGGGATTTCCCCCCAGACTGCCACCTCCATTACATGGCCTGATGTGGGGCAGCAGGAACAGACTGTCTGTAAGCAGAGAAGGCAGATGTCTGCAGCAGTCATCTTTAGAAAGAAGACCTCTGTAGTGGTCATCTTTACTCGTGCACATTGATAAGCAGAGCTGCGGCATCCACTTGTGTTTCTCCACTTCTGTAGCTCTGGGGTCTCTCTCTGGACAGTGACTGCTCTCCTGGGCAGCAGCAGCAACAGGACCCCAAAAGGGGTATAAAGGATAGGAAATGCTTTCTAGCTCCGTGTGGGTTTTTTGGTGGGTTTGAAAAGTAGTTTTGCAGTTGCATTTCTTTCCCCCTGTTCCCTATTAAAGCTCCTGCTTTGCAGAGCAGACAGTGCTGCCGGAGAGTATTCACCCACTGTAGTTGCTGTGAGGTAGTAGAGGGGATATTTCAGCAACCCTTAAACAACCAGCTCAGTAAGTAGTTCAAGTGCAGGAAGAGCAGCTTTCATCTTAAGGCACCTCTGTGGTGGGCCAGATGGGGGAGGTTTTAACCCCCTCAGTGTGGTTTCCCTATTGATATGCTTGAGGTCTGGCTTATAGGGTCAAGGGATAACACAGCAAGTTGAACTTGTCCTTTAGCTCTTTTCAACCCTTTCCTCTCCTGTTTTGCTTCTTGCCAGCAGGAAAGTATTTGCACAAGATCATCAGGCAAAAGGTGGCTCTGACGTGGTCCATGTAAATACCTCCTTGGACCACCAAAGTCAGCAGCATGAGTCCCACCATCACTTAGGGCTTTACTAGGCTTGTTCCTAGCCAGTTATCTGAGAACACATGGGCTGTATTTTCTGTGCTAGAAATTCCTGACATTTATGGACTTTTGACTTGGTTATTTTTGGAAGACATTAGCTACGGCTTGGCATCCTGCCTAATCACTCCTCCTGGAGGATAGGTAGTTCATTCTGGTTTGGGGAATTCAGAGGCTTCCCCCTCCTGTGTCCAATTTTTATTTGCAGAATTTCCTACCAGTCTAAGAGGTAATGGCGGTGCCAGCTTTCCATTAGGCACCGAAAGGTAATCCTCCCTTCTTGCTTTATCCAAACAAACTTGGTGTGCCACATTCCTCCTGTCTGCAGAAGCAGACCCAGAAAAGCCTAAATGGGATGTGAAAAGAAGCAAGATAGGAGAGAGAGGAGAAGTTAAGGCCTTCTGCCTGGGGAAAAGCTGGTGCTCTGGTCTAAATAGCTGGTGATGTCAGTCCTGCTGCTCCCTTGGGTGACAATTTATGTGCAAATGTTCTAGTGAAGCTCTTGGAAACTCTCTTTGGGATTCATGGTTATTTCAAAGGAGTTTTGCCTGTGTGGGTTTGTTGTATTTGTTTGTTTTTTTAATTTTCACTGTGCTAAGGCCAAGCCTTGAAGCCCTGGGAGTCAGCTTCCCTTGAGAAATCTTCTGGTCTACCCACCCTTAAGTCAGGAGAAGTGTTTAAAATCCCAAGAGTTGTAGACTTGAATATGGCTGGGTTCTTTCTTTTCAGTTCACAGCTTTCAAGGAGGCAGTTCAGAAAGACTTCCCCCACCCCCACCCTTTTTTTTTTTTTTTTAATTTTAACAGAGAAGGCTGCATTGCTCACCTACAAGTTAAGAACAGAAGGCTTTAACATATCAGTTTTGAACTGAAAGGCTCAGCACTCTACACACAGTATTTCTTCCCCTCTCCCCTGTTCCCATTATGTCTCAAACAAGGCACTTGAGATTTCTCAGCATCTTCCAAAAGTCTGAGGCTCTCCATGTTTTTTCCTTGCCAACCTCACTACAAAGCACCACCGTCCTGCTCAAGCTGCACTGGTGCATAAATCACTGGGACCTGTGAGGTGGGAATGGGATTTGAAGTGATTAAATAGTGGGTAACTGCTAACACCAAATCTCAGGCAGTGGGAATCCAATAGGGCTGAAGCATCTTCTCCTCTGACCTGCAGGTGCCCTCATCAATTGGACCTGCCTTCTCCACAGCCTCAGTCCTCAGGTTTGACATTCGCCTTGATGTGCAGCCCTTCCATTTCCCTCCTAATGAATGGGAGGTTGCAGGGTGCCTGCCAGGGCAGGGTTTGCCCTTTAGTGTCAGTAGGTTCTCTGACAGCCTATTTGTGCTTTCATCTCCCTGCCCTTACTGTTAATTTATGCAGTTTCTGGTGCTAAGCAATGCAGCAGCCGCAGGGAGGAGGAGATGAGAACCAGAAACCCTGCAGGCTTCCTAGGACACATCTTCTCCAGTAATCAATCTGGGATGGAGGAAAGCCTCCTCTGATCGTCTGTGCATGCCCTGGTGTGCTGGGAAAGGACCAAACACTCAGATGATGATTTTCAAAATGAGATGTTGCCTCTTTGTTTCTTTCCTCAACTGCATTTTGGGATGCTGGAGCCTTATGACCACATTGTCTGCAAGATGCCATTGACTCAGTGATCTCCTAATGCATTCAGCTGTCAGCAGCTCTCACCAAACTTCATTCTCCCTCCGTCACGCTTCAGCACTTGCATGTAGAGTTCCCCAGGCATAGGCAGGAGCCTGTGGGGATTACAAAAGGAACAGGGATTACAAAGAAATGTAGGATCATGTCAAGATGGAGACCATGTGGCTCTGAGAAGTGGTTAGAGCCACATGGTGTGAGGGGCCATACAAATTGGTACCAATGGAGATATTCTTTGTCTTACAGATCTCATGGTGCTTGGTTGTTAATCTCACTGTGGGGGCTCAGGGCTGTTTCTGCCACTGCTGTTGACTGCAGGAGGTAGTTTTTTAAATTATTCCTTGTGTTGCATGAGTAAGTATGAGAGAAATGGTGGACAGGATGGATTTAGGATTGGTTGTCTGATGCCTGTTGGTGCCGTCCCTAACAAAGGTCTGCTGTTGTCATTTGATGTGCACCCCGCATAGATTGAGAGGTGGTGGTACGGAGACAACCTCACTGCCTTCTCCCACAACATGAAAGGTGAGGTGCTTCACCATGCAGACCTTGTCAACTCTATTCTCTTTATGTAAATCAAATAGGAGAACAGCAGTGATGCCTGCTCATGGAGGAGCACAGTGACAGAGCACAGCAGAACTAATACCAAACAAATCAATTGTTGCTGTGACAATTCCCTTTCCCATTTTATCTGAAATATCTGCTAAGTACTCACTAAATTTGCTTGCATGATGAAATACCCAAGTAATGAATCCTTTTAGGCAAGGAAATGTTTTGGGTTTTTTTTTCTTCTAAATTGGGAGGCCGTCTCCCATTTGTGGCTTTCTCTATCAGATTGGCAATTTGCTTTCCCTAGGGAAGGACAAGCCATGGAGCAAAATCTCTACTTAGGGCAGCAGATAAATATATGAAATATGCAAGTTATTGCCATTTTTAATGGGGCATAATATGCTATAATTTAAAAAAAAAAAAAAAAAAAAAAAAGGAATTTTTAGTTTGTTTTTTACAAGCTCTGTACTGAGGGCACAGTCTGACTTCTGGTCAATGTGAGCAGGAAATCCTGCAGCTGGTAGCACACAGCCCGATGAAGGGCTGGATTGATTTCCTTTCCAGTGGTCTTTTACTTCGTACAGTGAGAGGCTCAGCTCCTCACCTTCTCTCCTGAGACTTCTCCAAGAGATGAGATGTTTCTCTGAGTGGAAAAGCAGTTCCGCCCAAATGCCAGGCAGACATTTCAAGCAAGACTACTCTGGTGAGGATTGTAGGTGGGGGTGGTGGTGTGGTGTGTGCATTCTCCTTCAACAAGGAATTGCAATGGTCTTGGCAGGAAAAGGTTTGGTTTCATCTGAAACCACCAGTGCTGGATTTTGAGTGTGGGGTTATATACGGCCCAATACTGTCCTTGGCAGTTTTCGTGAGGATCTCATCTTGTGTGGTGGTCCCAAGGAGACTAGGGTAAAACCTGTGTCCTAGCCCCAAACTCCCTGCCATGAAGCCTTAAAGTGAAAGGAGAAGGTACAGGGGGATGGTAGAAGCAACTTCTACCATATCTGTCTCAGTGACATTTCTCCCTGTACTTGCTTTTTACCTTGCTTCTGTTTACCTGGTTTGAATGGTTTGCTTTGGTTTGGTCTTGGCAGTGCTGGGTTAACAGTTGGACTCAATGATCCTAAAGGTCTTTTCCAACCTAAATAATTCTATGAACCATGAAAGGCCTCTGTATGCATGTCTGAGGAGGGATGGTCAGCATGGTGTCTTCTCCTGCTGTCTGGTGAAAATCAGGGGACATTCATTGGGACTGAGATTTAACAACTGCCCCTTGCTCAAGACTGTTTAACTCACATGCTTTAGATGTGGTTGCTTGTGGTCTATCTCCTTGCAAGCCTTTCTTATGCAAAAGAAACAGGCCTCTATCAGACAAAGGCTGAAGACCTTGAGAACACCCTGCAGAGGTGTAGGACATCCTTCAGGATACAACACTTATCAGCTTGGGCAAAGGAAGGAAAGTACATCTCTTGAGTCCGGCGCAGATGCTTTGGAGGTTTGGCAGTAGAATCATAGAATGCACTGGGTTGGAAGGGACCCTTGAAGGTCCAACCTCCCTGCAGTGAGCAGGGACATCTTTAACTCCAGATCGGGTTGCTCAGTAAATTAACGATGTGTTAAACTATAAGCTGTGCTTTTCCTCAGAAAACAGCTGGCACGGCTTCAGTGCATAAGCTGAAGTTCAGAGTAAAGCAACCAAGGAATTAGTGCCCTGCTGATTTCTGGTTCCTGAATGCCTGCGGTCTGTTAATTTCTAGGGGGAAAAAAAGGAGAGGTGAATTGAAATGAAGAAAACTGGTGCAGTCTTGCCTGAGCCCCATGCCTGGGGAGCCACGTCTCATCTCTTCATGTGATGCCATGAGGCAGATACAGCTCATCCATCACTCTGGGGCATGTGTCCAAGCCTTCTAATTAATGAACAGAACTGGAGGTTTGGAGCTTAAACTGGTTCTGACCTGCATTTTTTAATTAAGGCATTTTTTTAATATAACCTCTGCTTCAGGTCATCTGATAATATTCATCTAGACATAATCCCTAACCTTCTTAACCCTAGATTGTTACTCCTGTGCTCTACTACCAGTCTTAAAGAAACATTGCCTCATAAATTAGGCGCCAGGTACTAAACAGGAACAGAACCAGCTGTGAATTAAAATGCTCTTAAGGAATACCTTAGATGGTCCCTGAAGATTGGTTCCCAGCTGACGTCCTTGCCCCACAGGGTCAAAGGAAGTACCCTGTCTTCCTGTTGCCAACCCCATGCCTGATAGCAGCTCAGGAGAGGCAGGGATAGTATCTCCAGATACTCTTTGGGGTTGTTGTTTTCAGCTGGCTCTTGGCCACCTATTCCACTTGTATCTTGGAGAGCAGAGATTTTTGATAATCATAAGAGCACTCTGGAGGAGACCCTTGTTGCTATCAGCAGGCAGAACAACTGATGAAGTCGAGGGATTAATGAAAGCAAACCAAGCGGAGTGCAGTTTTATAAGAGCCTTTTTTATGGGTTCTTAGTTGTCCTGCCTTGTTCTGCACATAGCAATATCATGCTGGGAATCACAGGGAGAAATGCTAATTCAGTGCTTTTATACAGGGGAAACAGCATGCTAAGTGCATTCCTTAAGTCAGTCCAGAAACCACCTCCTGCAAAAACAATTCATGAAAAGCACATGTAATGCCTTGTCAACCTTGCCTCTTTTATCTGGAATAGTTAAAATAGTTTCACTAGGGGAAGAAAGGTTGCTGGGTGTTTTTTGTTTGCCTGTTTCTGGATAAAGATCTTCTGAAGGTGGGAAAACGCATGGCCTTCCATCTGACAGGCAGAAAGGTGCTCTCCAACACAGCCCTTGGGCATGGTTTGGGCTGTGATTTCCTAGGGGAGCCATCCTGGAGCCAAGGATAAAATGTGTGGGGAACTATCTTGCTTACCAGTCATAGTAAGTCATTTTACAGGCAACCAGCATGGCATACCAGGAGAGTAAGGCAGAGAAAAAAAGTCCTCATCATCTCAAACACTAAATAAATAAATTAATAAAAAAGGGAATGGAAAGAATAGGCAATTTTACTGAAAGAGCCTCAAAATTCCAAACCATTTCCACCAGTGCTCCATAATCCAGTGTTTCAAACATTCATGGCTCAATTTACCACCTATTTGATGGGGAGAGTGTTTACGACACATTCTCTGCATTCCTTTACCAGAACTGCTGTAAAATTGGACTTTTTCCCTCCTGTGCATGAATGACTCACATCTGGAAAATTTACCTTAGAGTTCAGCAGAGCTCTTCTTACAGCAACATACCTAAGGGGAGAAATCAAATGTAACCTTGTCCTGCAAACCTGGGCGTGCAAATGTACCTTTGTATATTTAGGGTTAGTTCGAGTCACAGAAATAGCAGAAATGGAGATATAATGAGCTTATGTGGAGAATCTATAGGCTCCAACAGGAGAAAACTGCTTAAATCAACATTAGGTCATGCTGAAGGGTGTGTTTCCCATGGTCATGGTTATCTGTCCTCAGTTTGGCCAGAGCAGGAGGGAGAAAACTCTTGTTACAGTTGATTAGATTATCCAGAGGCATGGAAAAGGAAGGAAATGTGGTGATCAGACAAGGCAGAGACACAGAGCACAAAATGTTTGTTACCTGGGCTCTAAGAGCATCCAAGGAATGACTGCAGAACAGTGTGGTTGGTGGCAGTGCTTGAACTACCACTTAGAAGTGGAAAGATTTCAGAGGAGCCCATTGTAGGAGGGAATGGTGCTGCTTCTGTCTTCTCAGAGCGCGTGGAAACCATTGCTAGCCACCCCCACAATCATGACTCAGCAAATCTACCGCCTGGATCAGCCACTTGCATGCCACTGAAATTTGGCTGTAGACTTGTCCTCAACCAAGTGGGAGAATCATAGAATGGTGTGGTTTGGAGGGGACCTTTAAAGGCCATCTAGTCTAACTCCCTTGCAGTAAGCAGAGACACTTTCAAATAGATCAGGTTGCTCAAAGCCCCAGCTAACATGACCTGGAATGTTTCCAGGGATGGGGTGTCTACCAGTTCTCTGGGAAAATGTTTGCCAGTGTTTCATCACCCTCACTGCACCAAATTTCTTCCTTGTATCTGGTCTAAATCTGCCCTCTTTTAGTTTAAAGCCATTACACCTTGAGCTGTCACAATGGGCCCTGCTAAAAAGATGTTGACTAGCCATGTACAGAGACTGTAAACTGAAACCAGAAGAGGAAAATCAGGTTTAATGCTTTCTGAAGATGAGAGGGTTTTAACCACAGGAGATGTACAAAGGATCTTGTGCATTTTTTCTCATCTGTGTCTCAAAATTATATCCATCATGCAGCGGCAGATTCCTCCTCAGCTCTGGGTTATTGGACTTGATGAAGGAATTTCTGGGTGACAAACACAATCCTCTCTAAGGCAGGAGGCCAGGCTGGGTGTTCCTAACGATTTCTTCCTGCTTTCAAAGCTTCTGATTAAATCTGTCTTTCCCCACCAGTCAGCAGCCAAGCCCAGAGGGTGAAATTCCATACGATTCACCGATTAATTCCACCTTCATTCCTGCAAGCCGCCTGATTGCGAGGTCTTAATTGGTGCAGAAAGGGGAATCTCTCAAACGTTTCCCAAATGCCTTCAAGACAGCGGCTCCAGCTTTGCATCAAACCTGCTCCTGCAACAACAAACCTGCTCTTCCCAACTTGAGTGGAGTTGCTACTGTCTCTCCTGATGATATACGAGGGTGTCATGATTCGTTATGTCACGTCCCACTGTGCAGCAGGATAATAAGAGCTGATGGGATGTGGCAGCAGTCATTTTGAAATGGAAGGAAAAGGTTCTTTGTGCACCAAAGAACACATCTGTTTTGTGGCATAATTCAAATTAACTTTGGGGATCTCGCTGCATCTCAGGTGTCTTCCATGGTGACATGCAACATAGAAGTGCAGTCTTGGAAAGCTTTCATGAAAGCTCAGCAGCTAGAGTGAGTTTAAATTGCCTTTTTCTTTTTTTAGAATTTCATATATATACATAAAAAGATCTTGACAGCAATTTCCTATTCTTGATTGATTCGACCTTATTTACGCTTGCACTGATTGCAGTTTTATAAATAGAAATTCCAGGGCCGTGTATCTGTCCACCAAGTGGGGGACAAGAAGCTCTCTTGTTAAGCTTTTCACCTTTCTCCGAGACGAAATGTGAATTGCCTGTGTTAAACCTCTCTGTGAAGGGTGATGCTGGGAGGCCAAACTGCAGCTGTGCCGGCTGCTGCCCAGCTCTCACTTTGCAGGGACCCCCAGGAAAATCCCATCTATTAACTCCCTGTGCTCAACTCCACCCAGGGGATCTGGGAGCTGATATGTTTAAAGGGACCTCAGGATCCTCCAGAGGGGAGCAAGTGTGCTATGATGCAAACTAAAGTGCACCAACAAGAGCTAGGCAGGAGGCGTCATCTCCTGGGGAATGAAACCTTTAATCCCTAAGGACACGGCAGAGAAATTATTTCCATGGTGAGGAAGCATGAGGTGGCAGCTGTTTGGGCTGCAGTGGCATCGAGTACAAGCCCTATGAGATGAGGCTGAGGGAGCTGGAGTTGTTTAGCCTGGAGAAGAGGAGGCTAGGGGACACCTTATTCACCTTATTGCTCTCTATAACTACATGAAAGGAGGTTGTAGACAGGAGGGGGTTGGTCTATTCTCCCAGGCAACCAGCATCAGAACAAGAGGACACAGTCTCAAGCTATGTCAGGGGAAGTTTAAGCTTGAGGTGAGGAGAAAGTTCTTCACAGAAAGAGTAATTTGCCATTGGAATGTGCTGCCCAGGGAGGTGGTGGAGTCACCATCCCTGGAGGTGGTCAAAAAAAGGATTGGATGTGGCACTTGAAGCTATGGTTTAGTTGTCATGAGATGTTAGGTATGAGGTAATAGGTTGGGCTTGATGATTTCTGAGGTCTTTTCCAACCTGGTTGATTCTATAGTTCTATGATCTTCAACCCTGGTCTTGATGACAGACCATGCTTGCAAAGCTCAGCATCTGCTTCTTAAAGATAAAGATGAGTCCAGTGGGGACTGTTTCACCCTCTGAAAATGTATCCCAGTGCTAGCTGAACACACAGTTCCCCAGCTGTCAGCAGGGACTTGCCAGCTGCGAGCCACAATCATTCTGATACATCCCCTATGTCAAATGTTGATGAAGAGCTCTTTAAGTGTTTCTTTCTTTTCCTCCTAATCTTAACTGAAGTATCTCTCTTTTCCCTTAAATCTGGAACAGAAGGTTTGAGCCTCTCTGAGCTTTATAGAGATTGCAAAATCTGACCAATCCTCCCCCACCTCTCATCTGGCAAAGAGGAATCCTCACAGTCTGATATGAACTAGTCTCCCCTGTGGGCTGTTCACTACAGGTAGCTGCAGGCAGTCACCCCATGTCTGACCTTGTACATCTCAAATTGGACCATAGCTCTGGGGAGAATCTCTGCCGGGAGCCAGCTAGATGTGCAAAAACAGTCACATCATCTTCCATGCCTCGGTTTTCCAGTTGTTGAAATGGCAGTGATGGTATTCTTGCTTACATGGCACTTCAAGACTCTGAGGAAAGGCTGGGAGTTAGTCATACTCTGCCTCTGAGCTTGCAATTTAATTAGGCGCTGAATCTTGCTAATGGCTTTGCAAAATAGGTGACTTCTTGTTGCAATTAATCTCGAATTGCAGCATTGCTCAGGAGACAGCGTGGCATTACTTACTGGAAACATGCCCCAGCCTTAACCCAAAACACATGTGGCTGCTAGAGCTGCCCCAAGGCAAGGGACTTTGCAGTTTTGCCTGGCCTCCACATTAGCTTCATGGAGCAAGTAGGGTGAGCTGGGACAGCACTGGGATGCTCACTACAAGGTTGCCCCTTAGGGCGTAGTGAAGGGGTTGAGCAGGGTGGGACTTTGTCATAATGATGGAGTGGATCTGGCTCAGGAGAGGATAGAGGGCAGGAGCTAAGCCAGCAGCAATTCTGGGAATAGGACAGCAAGGGAGGAGAAGGAGGATTTTATAGCTGTTCACACTGATATGGAGCTACTGAGGATATCAGCTGAACTTGCTTCCTGCAGCTCTTCCCCTCTCTAGCTGTGCTGTCCCAGCACATGTCTTGTTTGTCCTGCTTAGGTTAGTAAGGGTAGAGTAGGGAAAGACAGCAGTAATCTTCATTAGAGAGGAAGCTATGCTAATTATCTATGGAAAGCAAAGGTCCACAGCTCAGGAGGCAGGCAGAAACCATGACACAGTGGGAGTCACCTGAGTTATTGCCCAGCCTGTGATGCGCCTGATCATGTGCACATAGGAAGGCTATATGTAGGCATGCAAGGTAAGCCCGAGCTTGGCATAGAGAGCAGGGATCTTTTTGAAATTAGAGGAACTCATACAGTCCAAAAACCCACAGGGAAAGATGTCATTCTGGCTTGGGTCCTAGTGGTATCAAAGATTTAGCTCAGGAGGTCTTGATCCAAGAAATGCTCATTAATAGCAAATACAGTGGGGCCCCAGGTGTTGGGAACAGGTACTTTAAGGGTTTTAGATTCCCAGGGGAGAGCGGGGAGAACAAGACAGTGTCTTTTGCCAATAAAGAAAGACTTGGTGTGCCTGGATCTAAAGTATTTGATGGCACTTCTTGCTTCTGCATCTGAGGGGGAACATGGTGGAGGTTGTTACAGGCAAAATGGTGGAAGGCAGGAAGTTAGAGACTAAAATTTTCTCATTCTGGAGAAGAGAATGGGAGGATAAATCTCAAAGGCATCAGGAAAGGCGGAGATGAGCCTGTCCTTCACCAGCCCCTGTGTGAGATAAGTGGGTGCACCTGGTGAATGCAGAGGGGGCCAGGGAGGAGATACAATCTGCTCCATATGCTCTGAGAATATTTTTCTTCTGCCTTTTCTACTTTATTTTGTAAGTTATTTCACCATTTATCAATACTTTTTATGTTGCTTTTCCCCTGTTCCACCCACCCCAAATGCCACAGATAATGCTTTGAATACAGCTTAGCAATTTTTGTTCATGGGAAGAAAAACTACAAGAGGCTGTCTTGCCTACACCCCATTTGAAAAGACTTCTGCCAGAACCTGGAAGTGGAGTAGCCGCTGGATTCCTCAATCCCTGCTTGGTCCAGCAGCCTAGGCAAAACCACTTTATTACAATCGTCAGACGTCAGCTCTGTAACATGTGAGTAGGTGCCTGGGGATGTTTCAAGGGGGGCATTTTAGTGTTTCCTATCTTCTGTTTCTGAGGGTCAACCTGAAAAATGTTAAGAGCCTTCCACCTTCTGCTTTTGTCTGGCCGCTTTCATCCTCCCACAGGCAGAGTTTTGGACTGGAATTTGAATCTTGAGGCCAAATGCAATGGTTCCAGACAGCCCCCCACCCCCCCACCCCCTTTTTTTGTGTGTGAATGCCTCTGCATGGGCTATCTCTTCTAGCTGGATTTATCTAGCTCTTAGGCTGCCCAACTCAGAAGCTGATTCTTGGGCAGGTTGTATTTTGCTCTCTGTGTTTTCTTTCTTAATCCTTGTCTTTACTGTCTGGTGATTTAGTGGCAGCCGGCTATTTCTTGCCACCCTGGCTCCTGTGGTTTGGATTTGGAAAGGCAGATGGAGGCAATGTAACAGTGCAGTGTCTTGAAAAGAAGTGGAGGTTTCCCCTTTTTACCATCCTGACTCTAGTCCTGCACTCCCTCTGTTTATCCAGTGCTGGCTTCAGTGCTTGTTGGATCCCGAATGAACTCACTAACCTGGAAAAGTGAGATCCAACAAAAATAGCTAATTGTTTTCCATCTTTTTTTTTTTTTTCTGTGGGGTTTGTGAGTTAAAACAGCTCTGAGTGGCTGGATAAGATGCCTATCTCTGAAGCTTGCTGCTGTTTGCTTTGTTGGTTAAAGTCCTGCTGCCTCCAAAAGGGAGTGGACCTAGTGCAGGACCTACAGCATGTATCTTTCTGTGGCCCCAAATTTACAGCACATAGCATGATGCTAGTCTGTTTGCTGTGCAGAGCTTTGGAAGGGTGAATTCTGCTGAGTTCATGATCCTTTCTCTTGCTTTGTTCTCTCTCTTTCATGGTGCCTGCTCTTCTATTCCTGGTTTTTGGGAACTAGGGGGACAAGAGTCTGCCTTGGAGGCATGTTTAGCCTTGAGATGTGTGCGATGTGCAGACAAGAATTGTGTCAATGTCATCCCATGTCATGCTCAGCTTCCTGCAAAAGCTGGCTTCTTCCTCCACATTCTCTGCTTTAACTGGGAAAGGACCAGCTCCAGTTCCACCTTGAGATGATCTGGAAAGAGATTTTCTTTCTTTATTTTAACTACCATGTATTTGGGCAGTGCTGTTTGTTTCATCTCTTGGAAAAATATCCCCAAATTTTGCATTCAGCTCTCAAAAGTGTGAGCATGACTTCAGTGGCTGAGTACTGCAATTCTCTGCAGATGCTGACAACCCCAAGAGCTTTTCTCAAGGACAAGGGAGCTAATTGCATTATTCTGGCGCTTTTTCCTCTCTCCAGTGTTGCTGCAGCATGGTCAGAGGGTTTGAATTAGGAGATCTGTGCTAATTAGATGGGGGAAGGTTGCCTCGCTGGGATTTTAGTCTCCACTGGGCAACTGGACCGGGAGACAGGGGATCTTTGCAAGGTTTAGATGACGCTGGATGGGTGCAGCTCATATGTTGGCAGGAAAAGGATTTCATGGGTGGGTGTGTAAAGAGGTGGCAGGTGAAGCCAAATAGAAAAAGGACTGTGCTCCCCATGTGGATGACTACCAAGAGAGTGCCTTTCACCCAATAAAAAAAGAAGAGGAAAATCAGCAAGAAACAAATAGGTTTTGTGCTCCTGAGGGCCTTTCCTGGATGGAGTATTTCAGCTTCACCTTCCTCCTGATGGCTGTGGAAAGTGAGTTCAACAGCCTCCCAGGGCTTGGCTATTCATGTTTTCCAACAGAAAATCTTTGCTTTTTCAGGACTGCTTTCCCCCTTAAACAAAAGGGATATTGTCCAGGGAAGAATTTTGATTTTATGCTTTTTAAATCAGAAAACTTCTCCTGCAGAAGCTTTCTAGCTGGCTTTCACAGCAAGTTTGCTCTTGCCACCTCTCTGGGGGTGGCTGGCAGTGGCCCCAAGTGCAGCTCACAGCAGCAAGCTGCACTTCTGATCCTTTGCATTGGTCTGGCCAGCTTATGAGAGCGAATGTGCTGAAAAATAACCCTCAGACTGAAGAATCCTCCCTGTCCTGGGTGCATGTATTTGATGCCAAGGACTCCTGGAAAATCCCAAAGTATTGTGGGATAATTTGTCTGTCGTCTCTGAGCTTTTGTGAAGAGCTATCCAAAGACACTGAGGAACAACTATCCTTAAAGACTGTGCTGACAGCAGCTACCATGTCTGCTCAGCTCATCTTTTGGCCTGTACTCCTAACAGACCACCCAACACAACTTCGTTGTGATGGTTCTTTTGGGCTAAAAGAAAGATGAGTCTTGGGCTAGGATCAAGAGCCTGCTCCAAAGAAGTAGTGTCATAAGTAGAGATAGTGTTTTGGGGGTTGAGGGTTTTATCCCCACATTTTTGACCCATTGTATGCCTCTAGACAGCTTGAAACAGAAAGAGAAAACTCAAAGTCCCCTCCAAGGAATAATGGAAAGAAGGAGGAGGCCTTGTTTAATTTTATTCCTAGGAAAATGACACAATTCTCATTCTGCCAAAGCCCAATATAAGGTAAGCTGCCAGACATTTACGATAGGAATTTGCTAAGCATGTATGATTCATGGTTAGGATTGCTGCTCAGCCCCAGTGGGGATTTCTGAGCAGCCATGCTGGAGGCTGTCCCACACAGCTTGACGTGAAGGAAGGATGTACTTCCATGTGGTTTGGCATCACCTTCCTAAAGGAATATCCCAGAGCAAGGGAAGATGCTTGACATCAATCTTTTCCTGCTGCCAGGAGGATTTAATCTCCCAAAGGAGTGGTTGGGCTTGAAGTTAAGCTGCAATAGCTCTCCTTTTCTTGAGCTGCAACATGTGCTCACCTTTACTCATGTAATCTCTCCTTCTGGTGGTGGCCCTCTCCGTCTGGCTGGTGATCATCCACTTGTGCTGTTGTGAAGAACCAGAAGCTACCACATGTTGATAGATTCAGATTGTTGCTGCTCCTGGGTGGATCAGCCACCCCTACATGTATGTGTCTAGTGAGGGATGTGTTGGTGGTACTGTTTGCAGGAGGAAAGGCTTAACTGAGGTTGGTGCTATTTGCTATAACCCCTCATGCTGAACTGCCTCAGACCTGCATCCACCATCTCCGAGCAGCTGGTTCACTTCGGTAAACTCTTCCAGCACTAAGCTTCTGCAAGCAGTGAAAAGCTCTTCTGGGTGCAGATGGGTGAGAAGCAATAACCCTCACATCAGCTGCTTGGTCACTGCTGATCTTTCCTGCTTTTCAAATGCAGCCTTGCAAACAAAGAATGAAGGGGTTGAGTGGTAACTGCTCCAATGTGACAGCTGGCTCCAGACTTTCTTTGCACCTGAGCCAGTGCTTGAGGTGAAGCCATGGGCAATGGAAGTCCTCTTCATGTTGTCCCTTTAAAAGCCCTTTCAGAAACCCATTTGATCCAGTTCTACCATTAAAACAATTGCTTGGTTTGGTTTGGTTTGGTTTGGTTTGGTTTGGTTTGGTTTAGTTTTCCTCTGTTTGCTCCTGGAGGGATGCTGCCCTGGCATACAGTTGCACTCATGCTTGGGAGCTGCACCGCTCAGTCTTCTACTCCTGGCAACGTGTGTGCACCCACGTCTTCTGCTAACAGGGCTCCTTCTCCTGTAAAACAGCTTTTCCATCCCCACTTCTGGGATTTTATTAGTGTCTATATAGTTATAGTGTGTAAGTAAGTATAATTATCTACCCTCTTTCTGCCCTCTGCTTTTCTAAACACTTGAGCTTTATTAAGCTTGATGAACCCAGATTCTCCCTATAAGAGGATTTAAAAAATGGATTAAAGGAGTGAGGCATCTCTACCCATATTCAGATACAGTCATGAAATGGAGATGCTGGAGGAAGAGATCTAACACTGGTGGTTAAGCTTTTATTGGGATAGTTTGGGCTGTGAGAGTCATCTCTCATCCTTTAAATCAACGTGGCAGAGGAGCAGCACTGTGCCAGACCTTTGCAGCCCCAGCAGGCAGAAGCTACTTGGGACGAACACAGTGCATGCTCCTCATCCACCCCAAATCAAGTGTCACCATGCTGTGTGGTGTCTGTTGTGCCCTTGAGATCCCTTTGGCTTGGCTGGAAGGTGATGGTTGACAGATGTTAGAGATCTCATCTTGGAAGGAGGAAGGGGGAAGCTGTACTCTAAACAAAATCCTCCCTCATGTCCTGTGCTCATTTGTGAGCCACAGATATTTATCTATCCCATCCTATGTGTGTGTGCAGCTATAAATACGAATGTGTATAAACATCTGTATATACAGAGCATGCTTTATTCCATTACCAGTATGTTTGTGTTATTTCACCAATAGCAGCAGTGCTGGGGCCCGAAAATGCATCGTTATCAGAGCTCACAAGTATCACAAAGTCTTCTGCGATGTCTTGTAAGGACACTTGATCCTAGCCATCATTATTACCTCATCTGTATGCATGCCAGCTATCAAATTAATGTACTTTGATTTCATGCTTTTTAGCCCATGGGCAGAAACCACATGCCTGCTTCTGCTGAAGTCACATGGTGATTTGCAGGTACTGAAATCTGGGCCAGCAGCTGGATGGGAGAAGATAAATGCAGCTTAGAAATCTGCCTTGAGACCAGCCTGTAGTTCTGTGGTGCAGCAAACGTGGGACACAGGCTAGCAAGATCAAGCAGCAAGGCCACAGAAACTGCAAGGAAAGGGAGCTTGGAGCTACATATAAGTGTGAAAAAGTTGGTGAGAAGGCAGCAAAACCTCTGTAGGCATACCATTCATGACACTCTGGTCCTGCTCTTTTAGCAAAGAGTTGGAGGGTGATGTGATTGAGAGCAGCCCTACAGGGAAGGACTTGAGGGAGAACTTGGGGGTAGTGGAGGGTGACAAGCTGGATGTGAACTGGCAATGTGCACTTGCAGCCCAGAAGGCCAACCATAGCCTGGACTGCAATCAAAGCCAGCATGGAGGTGATTCTGCCCCTCTGTCCCATTTTGGCAAGACCCCACCTTCTGTTCTGTGTCCAGCTCTAGAGTCCTCAGCACAAGAAAGACGTGGACCAGCTGGAGCAGGTCCAGAAGAGAGCCAGGAAAATGGTCAGTACGTTGGAGCACCTCTGCTATGAGGACAAGATGAGAAAGTTGATGTTGTTCAGCCTGGAGAAGAGAGGGCTGTGGGGAGACCTAACTGCAGCCTTCCAGTACTTAAAGGGTGCCTATAGAAAAAACGTGGCCAGAGTTTTCAGCAGGGTCTGTTGTGACAGGACAACTGAAAGAGTGGAGATTTAGAGTGCATATAAGGAAGAAATTTGTTACAGTGAGGGTGGTGTAACACTGGCCCAGGTTGCCCAGAGAGGTGGTAGAAGCCCCATCCCTGGAAAAAATCCAGGTCAGGTTGGATGTGGCTCTAATCAATTTGCTATAGTTGCAGATGTCCCTGCTTAGTGTGGGAGGGTTGGACTAGATGAACTTCAGAGGTCCCTTCCAACCCAACCCATTCTGTTACCCTGTGATTGAAAGAAAATGTGAGGGCTGGCTTATAGATGTCAAAGCAGATGCCAAGGTGAGGTGTTGCCAAGGGTATTTTTCATGTCTGAGCAGCCTCCCTTCCTGCTGAGGAGGATGAGGATGTTTTTCCCTGGCTTTCCTCAGAATCTGAGGTTTGCCTTTGTGGGTATTGTGGAAAGTTTGTTTATTGCAAGTAATCTAAATATGGGTTGTATGTGTATTCAAATCTATACGCAAAGCACCGATTGCTTTTACTCCTGCAAACAATTTGCTCACTCACTTCAGTGTAAATCAGGAATATGTTCTCCAAAGCTGATAAATTCTGGGCTCCTATAACCCCAGGGGAGGAAGAACTAGGCTCTGTGTGTTTATAAACATTGAGAGAAAATATATATATCTCTGCACACAGAGTTTACATTCCATGTGGGCTCTCTTACCAGGGTGTCTAATAAAAGAAAAGATGCATTTCTTTTGAAAAAGCATTGGAAACATCTGGCTGGGTGGCACCATCTCTGAATCCCATGCATGGAAACCAAAGGAGGTAAAGCATGATACAGCAGACCCATTAATTCAGGGTGTTTTCTGGGGACTAACAGACTCTGTGATTAGTTAAAATCAATCAAAAGCAAGGAAACTGGGCCCTGGAGTGCTAAGGAGAAGACTCAGTGTTTGTGGGTGAACTGATTTAATTAATTTGGAAGATGTTTAGAGGCCTCTTTTGTCATGGCCATACACAGTTTTCCCATGTGATTCTTAACTCACTTGGAAGAATTTTTTGTCAGGTTCCTAATAGTCTGATGTTCAGAGAAATCATTTTAATCATTAAATGTGCCCATTAAACATAAAGGGCAACAAAGATGGTGAAGGGTCTGGAGATCAAGTCCTATGAGGAGTGGCTGAGGGAACTGGAGCAAAGGAGCAAATTCTCTACCTGAAAAGAGGTTGGAGTGAGGTGGATGTTGGTCTGTTCTTTCATTTAGCAAGTGACAGGGTGAAGGTAAGTGGCCTTGAGTCACAGTATCGCCAAAGTTGGAAGAGACCTCAAAGATCATCGAGTCCAACCTGAGTTATGCTGAAAACGTTTAGGTTGGATATTAGGAAAAATTTCTTCACCAAAAAGGTTGATCATTGGCACAGGATTCCCAAGGAAGTGGTTGAATCGTCATCTCTGGAGGGATTTATAAAGCACATAGACGTGGTACTTAGGACGTGGACTTGTACTTTTAGGTTGGACTCAATGTCCTTAAAGGTCTTTTTCATCCTAAACAATTCTATGATTCTAGCTCTATTATGTATGATAAGGAGAAAACAAACTGAAAACATGAGTAGTTCATGCATGCATCAGCTTCTGCATCTTAGGTTAATGGTTTTGCAATGTCCCGGTGTGTTTCTGATGTGACAAGTCATTATTTGTGTAGCAAAGATGGCCTCCACACTGCACTGTAAAATTAGCCAATAACCTCTGCTTAGATATAAAGGATGAAAAGCAGCCAAAGAAATCCATTCCTGTGCATAAAGTACAAAGTCCTCTGTGGTCCAGTGAAGAAGTGAATTTTCCAGCAAAAACAAGTATAAAACCATATAACAGACTTTCCTGACTTATTTTGAGAGACTGTGTTGGAAGGGCTTGGAGAATGGACATACATTTCAAGACCTACAGGGAATTTTTAAGAGTTGAGAATTGGTTGTGTAGACAAGCTTCTCTGTACCCACTCCAAATCCTTTGTCCAACAGGATCATAAAGGTTATGAACATCAGAACAACTGGCTCTTTCAAATACCTTCTCTGAACAGACGACCCAACACTCCTTGGCTTTGAGATACCAGAGGAAAAGAAGCATTTTCAACAGGCCACTCAAAGTTAGCAAAGATATTATCTGTATGTGCCAGTATTCATCTTTCACCTCTGCGGAATATCTTTCTCTGTGATCCGTAGTTTGTCTCCTGCCTTTTTTGTGGCTCTTCATTGCACAATGCACTCTTCACTGGCACAATGGGATGGCTACCTATGGACCTGTTCTTAGAGATGCTCAGTGAAAATATGTTTGACAATCAAATAAGGTGTTTCTTCCTGCTGCTGCAGTATCCTCTGTTGGGTTTGGTTTATTTAAAGCAACAAGTGGGCTGGAGAGAAAGATGATGCTCCAGTTGTTTGAGCCTTCCAGTACCATCACCAGCACCCCCTATAAAATGTCTCTGATAAATAAACCTTGGTGGTGGTTGCCTATGGACCTGTTGGGATCACTGACCTGGCCACACTCTTCCTTTTAGGAATGAGGACAAAGCAAGACTTAGGAGAAGCTACTAGGCTCACAATTCCTCTCACATTTTACCCCTAGCTGTAAAATGTACATGGGGCACACTGTCGGTCATGAACTCTATGGTCCTTGGCTGCAAAGCTCCCTAAAGGAGGAATTTTCCCACTGCTAATCTTTTTGGCAAGGAGCGTAGCCTCGCTCAATGCAATTGTTATTTTTATCCGTCACTGAATGCTTTGCAGCTCAAGCTGGGTGGTCTATAAGACATCATGCACAATTAACGTGGGCTGAGTCAGGGAGCAGAGAGGTATTATCAGGGAGGAATGTGCAAGTGTGGGACCAGCAGAATGCCTCTAATGCTGCTGGGACAGTGGTGATGGCTGATGTTGAGCTGAAGCTACTTCTTGCGTGGTTAAGCAGAGGTGAGCTGGAAGGGGCTGTCTTGTTCAGAAGTTCCTATCTATCTGCTGTCCGTCTCTTTGAGGAAGAGCTACATGGAGCTGTTAGTACCAGCAGGATTGCATCAGGTCAGTAAATCTTGTTGGACTTGTCTTGTCAGAAGTGATGACTTTGTCCTCAAAAAGCCAGCCAAGGATTGCTGACTAAACTTATCTGTCATGAGCAGAGCTGACCAGAGAGGAGTTCTGAACCTGTAGCAAACCAATTGAAGGCTAAAGGGATTGACTTCAGAGTGTGATCTTGCTGTAAGCCCATGATGCCTCATGCTTCAGTGCTGGGCAAAGCCAGAAAGAGATCTGCTGGCTCTCTGGTCCCTTAAGGGTGGCTCTTTTGCCTGCAGTGGGGTTGTGTGTGGCCAGAAGAAAAGTGACCCCGTGGTCTGGTGAGCAGTGGGAAAAGGCAGCAACAATGGCATAGCTGGAAGGAACTTAAGAGCCTGGAGCTCTCATCAGTGGGAGACATGTTGAGGCCTTCCACTTCCCCAGAAATTTCTTTAAAAGAGAATTGAGAGGGAGATGGGGTGGAAAATATCTTCAGCAAGGGGTTGCCTTTTTTTTTTTTTTTCCCCCATGCTAGTGAAAGCATTTTACCAACAACTGATTAAGTTTTGCATCATCCCATGGCAGCTGTAAATGGTAATACATCATAGCTTTGTTTCCCTCTTCATTTCTTCAGTCCGGAAACCTCAGCTAGTCGTCGACAAATCGGGAGACAGAGGCAGTTAATGAAACATGTAATTGAAAAAGAAGGGGGAAAAATAAAATCTCTGTATGGCTGAAAAGTTACAGAAATCCCTGTGTGCTGAGGAACAGATTGGCAACAGGTTGGAGAAAAGGACTCTGGTAGTTCAGCAGCGTCTCATGGATGATGCAGCGGCTGTAACCATCTTGGCCCAAGAGCCACAGGCAGCAGCAGCCTGTCCACTGGTGATGTGATCTTAGGTATGTTGCTTTGTCTGAGGTGGGACAGCCCAGCTTGTTGATGTGCTGGAGTTGGACTTGATTTGAGTTGCATATCCCATCTGGGGATGTAGGCCAATTGGATGTGACATCAGAATTTAAGATGGGCTGATTAGATCCTGCCTGATCTTGGACTTGATCCTTAATTTCTTTTGCATGGTCTTCTCTTGGGAAGCTCTGTTACCCTTTAAATGAAAACAGCAGTTTGTCAAGAGAGTGGCTGGCGCACATCCAGGGGACCATCTTCATCATGCTGTGGGCTACTGTGCACTTCCAAAATAGTTCTGGCTGCCTCTGCCCTTCCTCAGGGATGCTGAGGACTTGTGCCTGACTCCTATCTCCAGGTGCTCTCTCTCTCCAGCAGACGCTGCTAGGATGTGTAACAGCTGCAAATGTCTTAGAACATTGCAGGCTGGATGGTTGCCCACCACTGGATGGAGACCACCAACTTATTAGCCATCTGAGTTTCCACAAGGCAACATTTTCCTTTGGAGAGATCCAGTTTGTATTTTCTCCCCTTCCTCCATCCTTTGCCTTTCCACTTTAAACCATCATACTGCAGCAGAGCCCAAAAGTGAGCTGGCGTGGAAGCATCTGGATCACTGCAGGGCAAGAGGCTTAGAGGGATGAGGTGACCCCAGGAGAAGCATGGCAATTCAGCTCTTTTTGATTAAGCTGGAGCTTTCTTCAGTTTCTCATGCGGAAAAAGTATTATTCTAAACAGCCCTTTCCCCTCATTTCCCTTCCACCTCCCATATGATTTTCCATCTCCCCACCAGAAAAGGGGGAAAGGGGATTTGTGAGGAAAAGCAAAAGAATTTGGGGTTTTGTTTTATTCCATTCTTTAAAAGCTGGTTTATTTTCATAGTGCAAACCCAGAGATATTTAGTGAGGGAGAGGAAAGCAATCATCTTCCTCAGCTATGGGCATGCTGTGTGGCAAAATACTTTTTCCAGAGTACCCTCTGGGTACTGTAGGGTTGCCAGACCCATCTGGGTTAGGAACTGGCTGGAGGGCTGAGCCCAGAGAGTGGTGGTGAATGGTGCCACATCCAGCTGGCAGCCAGTCACTAGTGGTGTCCCCCCAGGGACCAGTGCTGGGCCCCATGCTCTTTAATATTTTTATTGATGATCTGGATGAGGGGATTGAGTCCATCATCAGTAAGGTGGCAGATGACACCAAGCTGGGATCTTTGGGATGGATGGTGGAGGACTTAATGGAGATGGCAATTTTGCTATCACCCTTTAACCCCCTGAATGACATTCCCAGAGGCAAGTTTAACTCTTTCACTTCTTCCCATGGCAGAAATGTCCAGTTTAACACTCTCCAAGTAGAAATCATAGAATATTTAAGTTGGAACAGGTCTTTAAGATCCTCAAGTCCAACTGTTAACCCAACACTGCCAACTTCACCACTAAGCCACATCCCTCAGCATCACATCTATATATCTCTTATGCTTTCCTGAAATAATTTGTGACACCAGGCCTGACAATGGTTATTCCCAGATACTGCAATGCTGCCTGGTTTCTGTCCTGGGAAGCATTTCTTTACTTTAAGAGTTGGAGAACAATCCTGAGGATGTCTAAGTAGCATTCTATAAATTGGCAGGAGTGCTGTCTGCTTTGGGAGCTCACCTACACTGAAGATAATGTGACTGAAGTGGACACAGAGAGAGTGAGGAGCTTGGAAAGGCTTCCACAGGTGGAGGAGAAGGGCAAGAGGGTTAAAGAGATTAAGGCTGTTTAATTTAGTGAGGAACAGAGTAAGAGGTGCCTTAATGGGGTTTGTGAAATAGTGAGTGGTGTAGAAGAAACCACTTCCTTTTACCAGCTCAGTTATTTTACAAGACACCTGATGCTGCTTGAAGGGAGGAAAAAAGTGGGAAAAATGTTTTCCAAGTATATATCAGTGCTTTTTGACTGATGATATTAGGTTAGATAGTGCCCAGGCCTTGGCAGGAACTCTTCTTTGTGGTCTCCAAGAGATTCCACAATAATCTTCTTCCTGCACCATGAGGCAACCAAAATAGTTCCTGACAGATATGGAAATCCAGGCCCTACTTGGCAAGATTTTTAGGATTTAAGCTTGTGCTGAGGCTGAACTTTTAAAAGATAGCTTAGTTGTTTTGCAATCCAACCTTAGCAGTGTCAGAACATGGTGGATGACCCATTGGAAAAAAGAAGAAGAACTGGTTGGGCTTAAGAGCGAGCGTTTAAGGGTGGCTGGACATTGAGGGGACAGTCTCAGGGAGGGCCTGCCCCAGCTGAGGGTGCCTGAGAACCCTGTCAGACATGCCATGGTAGCATATGACCCCCAGGTCAAAGGCAGTAGGATGTCAGCTGCTGTAAGACTGTCATCTCCTAGACATCAGGAGCTGAAGCAATGGTTTGCTCCATAGGCTACATAGCAGGATTTGCTGTGTGATGCTGGTGTTTCAAAGAGGTAAATGAGGCTAGGACAAGCTGTGTCACCAGATCAGAAGTAACCCTGTGGTTTCAGTGACACTTGCAAGCCATGCTGATTTACCCCACTGAAGAGCTAACCAGAAATATTTGCTGCATCGGGATGTTTCATGAAAGCCGATTTGTGTCTGTTGCAGTGGAGTGGCGACTGGCTCATTGCAGATGGTGTAGGGGTTGCTGGCATGATGAGGGTCCTGCAGCTCTGGAGTGGAGCTGGGACCCCTGTGGGCTCCTCTATGGAGGGAGGGAGAAGGGCTTCCCAGGCTGAGTCACCCTGCTTTGGATGCACGAGTTGGTGTTCAGTGCCTTGCTCTGCTAATTCTGTTGCTTTGACCCCTTCACATTTCCCTGGCAACTCTGGAGACCCTCTGCCATGCTCCTGGCTTTGTTTTGATCTTCAGTGACAAGAAAAGAAAACAAACCAGTGCTTTGTGTTCACCCTGGTCTGAAGATGCTCGTTAGGTTGGGGATGAGACACGGATTTTCTCCAACCTGTGTCAAATGTCCACGTGCCAAAGTTTGCAAAGACTTTGCTGGGTATTGCTCTAAGATTTCTATCTAATGAATGTTCCCCAGGGAGGAAATCTTAAAATAAATATCCAGGAGCTTCTTGAAAGGGGTTGTTTTTTGTGGTGGTTTGTAGCAGCAGGGCTAGCAGAGGTAGAAGAGCAGCCATGGAGAGGAGGGACGAGGTGAAGGGGGTGGGAACTGCTTAGGGAGTGCAAGCCATAAAACTGTGAGCAGGAACAATTTTCAGAGAGGAGCCAGGTGGGAACAGCACCTCAGCCATGAGCCAGACAGCCATATCCCCATTAACTCAGGAACACCCAGCAAGGCACAAACCTTAACATGATATTAAACATCCATCTGAGATTGTTTCTTTTACAGGTAAACACAAAAGAACTAGTACTGAAGCCACAGCAAGTGGGATTGCCCACAGGTTTTAGATAAGCTGTGAGGTGGGGCATCCCTCTTCCACAGGACTGGGATGCTCAGACTTCATTTCTCTCCTTAGAAGAGGCAAAGCCACAGCAACATCAAAGGTTTTGGGTGTGTATTTTTCAAGTGCAGGACAGCTGCAAAAGCTTAAGCCAGGAAAGCTGATCAGAAAGTTAAGGAGTTGTGCTCGCTCATGTTCTGCTGCCTAGCCGGGAGCTTGCTCTGTTTCCCCAGCAGCTGGCAATGAAAGCGGTACCTTGCTCTTAAAGGGAGTCATGGTTTGTGTCAGAGAAATTCATTGTCGTGCTCTAGGAAAAGTAATGGTGTCATCAGAAATTTTGGATATACTTTAATGTCAGTTTCTTGCTGGTGTTGTGCCCAGCTTCCATAAGAGAGGTTTCATTTCTGGGGGATAAAAGCATCCCCATTGCCAGCTGCACATCAGGAATTAATTCCCATGATGTGTCAGTGCATGTATTTAAGGCTGGTTGTCAGCAGGACTGTGATATACAAATGGTTGCTGCTTGCAGGGTAGGGCCTAAAGGCAAACACCATGTATAGTCCCATCCAAGAATTAAACTGAGCTCTGATCCCCTGCTGAAATATGGATGGGTGCTGTGTATGAGCCTTGTGGTGTTTCCAGTCCCTGTTGCTCCTGGTTCTCCTGTGCTCCGCCAGCCTCACACGTGCCTCCCTTGGCTACGCATTGTCAGACAAGACTGATCTGATTATCTCCGTAAGGAAGATTTATTCCTTCACCAGCTCCATACTGACGGCTGGCCTTCACTTCACTTTCTGCACGGGGCTCATTCTGCCTCACTGCAGGTTCATCCTTGAAAACCTGGGGACAGTAAGGATTTGGGTGACCATCTCTGAACAGATTTTGCAAGTCTTTGGGGATCACGGCTGCAAATTCCTACAGGTGGTTGTTGATGCAGAATTCCAAGATGTGGTTTGCAGAGGCACACAGCTGACTGGCTTTCTTGGCACACTGGCACAAAAGACAAATTAAATGTGTTCATAAACTGTGAGAAATGGGTAGTGCTATGACAATCCAGGTTGAGTTAAACTGAGCATGGTATAGCCTGCCATATAATATCCTCTTACAAAAGCCAAGCATAAATCATTTTGATGAAAGTATTTTAACCACCTGGTCCTGTCATTCCCATAGTGCAGTTAATCTAATACTGGAAGTAAATAATTCAGCTGCCTTTTATCTCCGTCTGTCAGAAAGCTTTGTGCTCTCCCTCTTCCCTACTGAGTTTAGTTAGGAGCAGAGGTGAAGCAACAGGTTTGTCAGTGCTGACCGAAGACTGATTGATCATAGAATTGTAGGTTCTGTGTTTAGGCACAACGTGTTTCACTTTTCACCCTACTTTGTTACCTAGAAATGCTTACCTTTGCTCGGAGGATGCTCAGCTCACTTGTTTTCTGGGTCAGAAAAAACAAAGTTCACATGCTGCAGTGACAAATTTTCTATAGGTCAGTTGTTCATCAACAAGAATCAGGGATGAACTTTTGCCATAAAAGCTAAAAATTCTTCCTTTGGGTCATAAACATGCAGAGGCAAGTTAGCTCCCTCAACAGTGCTCAAGACCTGCTCTAGGTCATGGGGCAGATGTTGGCTTTTGGTGGCATCGTCATCAGTATCCATCAATTTTCAGTACTAACCTAGAGTTGGAAGAAAACGTGTGCACATTCTTACAGTGACCCAAGTTTTTATAATACAATAATACAATACACCAGGTTGGAAGAGACCTTCAAGATCATCGCGTCCAACCCATCAAACAATCCAACCCACCCAACAACTAGACCATACAGCCAAGCACCCCATCAAGTCTTCTCCTGAACACCTCCAGTGAAGGTGACTCCACCACCTCCACGGGTAGCCGATTCCAATGGCCAATCACTCTCTCCGTGTAGAACTTCTTCCTAACATCCAGCCTAAACCTGCCCTGGCGCAGCCTGAGACTGTGTCCTCTTGTTCTGGTGCTGGCTGCCTGGGAGAAGAGGCCAACCTCTGCCTGGCTACAACCTCCCTTCAGGTAGTTGTAGAGAGCAATAAGGTCACCCCTCAGTCTCCTCTTCTCCAGGCTAAGCAACCCCAGCTCCCTCAGCCTTTCCTCGTAGGGCTTGTGTTCCAAACCCCTCACCAGCTTTGTTGCCCTTCTCTGGACACGTTCCAGCAAGTCAACATCCTTCCTAAACTGAGGGGCCCAGAACTGGACACAGTACTCAAGGTGTGGCCTAACCAGTGCAGTGTACAGGGGGAGAATGACCTCCCTGCTCCTGCTGGCCACACTGTTCCTGATGCAGGCCAGGATGCCATTGGCCTTCTTGGCTGCCTGGGCACACTGCAGGCTCATGTTCAGCCTACAATCAACCAGTACCCCCAGGTCCCTCTCTGCCTGGCCACTCTCCAGCCACTCTGACCCCAGCCTGTAGCACTGCCTGGGGTTGTTGTGGCCAATGTGCAGAACCCGGCACTTGGATGTGTTAAATCTCATGCCATTGGACTCTGCCCATCTGTCCAGCCTGTCGAGGTCCCTCTGCAAAGCCTCTCTGCCCTCCAGCAAATCAACTGCTGCCCCCAGCTTGGTGTCATCTGCAAATTTACTGATGATGGACTCAATGCCCTCATCCAGATCATCAATAAAGATGTTGAAGAGCATGTTTTAAAACTTCACACACAAAATAAAAAGATAGAAATGTATCTGAGCCTTTGAAACCTCAAAAATGTTGTGGGATTGGTTTTGGCAGGAAATGAAAAAATTTCCTTTCCCTTGGTCTTCCTTCTCTCCCCGTCTTCCTTCTCTCCCCGTCTTCCTTCTCTCCCCGTCTTCCTTCTCTCCCCCTGTCTTCCTTCTCTCCCCTGTCTTCCTTCTCTCCCCTGTCTTCCTTCTCTCCCCTGTCTTCCTTCTCTCCCCTGTCTTCCTTCTCTCCCCTGTCTTCCTTCTCTCCCCTGTCTTCCTTCTCTCCCCGTCTTCCTTCTCTCCCCTGTCTTCCTTCTCTCCCCGTCTTCCTTCTCTCCCCGTCTTCCTTCTCTCCCCTGTCTTCCTTCTCTCCCCGTCTTCCTTCTCTCCCCTGTCTTCCTTCTCTCCCCGTCTTCCTTCTCTCCCCGTCTTCCTTCTCTCCCTGTCTTCCTTCTCTCCCCGTCTTCCTTCTCTCCCCTGTCTTCCTTCTCTCCCCTGTCTTCCTTCTCTCCCCTGTCTTCCTTCTCTCCCCTGTCTTCTTTCTCTCCCCTGTCTTCTTTCTCTCCCCGGTCTTCTTTCTCTCCCCGGTCTTCTTTCTCTCCCCGGTCTTCTTTCTCTCCCCCGTCTTCTTTCTCTCCCCCGTCTTCTTTCTCTCCCCCGTCTTCTTTCTCTCCCCTGTCTTCTTTCTCTCCCCTGTCTTCTCTTCCCCCCCCCCCCTTTTATTTTAATTTATTTTATTTTATTTTCCTGAAGACGATGTAATTTCCTGACTATCCCTAATCTGAGCTGTGTAATCAAAAGGAAGGGAAGACAAACTGGGATAGCTCCTTCCTGTAAGGAAATGATTTCCAATCTTTATTTGAATGTACTATCGCTTTGTGTGCCTTATCCTTCAGATACCACTAGAAGTATTATTTGGCAAAGGTTCTTGTTGCAGAGGTAGGAGCTGGGGCTGAAGGAAAGAGAGGCAATGGAGTTATACACAGGCAACCGTAAATCTACGTGAAGAAAAAGCTTTGAAGTAAATTTTCCCTTTTTTTGTGGCACATTTATACTATCCAAAGAGTGCTTCAGGTTTACTTTTTGAAATCATGCCTTGGCTTGCATATTTGGGAGTGTGATACCCAGAGCAATTGCTTTCCTAATCTGATTAATATGGTTAGCTTTTCTCTTGCAGACGAGATTATGGGAGTAATTAAAACTTGCTCAGTTTGCAAATGGGGAAATGTTTTGCTGCTTGCAAAACTGACTGGAATATTAACAACAGTTACTAGAAGGCGAGCCAAGCAGAGGACATGCTTGCCACCAAAACCACTTTTCCAAAAGGATGCAAAACTCCACGCTTGAACTAACCTCCAAGAAAGGTATGGAAAGCTGCTGTGGTGCAGTCTGGTTGGAAATTACATTTGAGAAAGGCTTTTTACTTCATTGAAAAATGGTCCTAGGCTCAATGCTGACAGATTTTGCTGGCGGTACTCATGCTTCTTGGCTCAGACCAGGACCTGCAGCCATTTTGCAAGCAGGAAAACATTGGAAGATCTGTGGCTTTCATGAGCTTTTTTCAGCCACATCTGAAACAGTATTATGAAACTGATGGGCTTTGGGTTCCCACATCAAAATGGAAGTCAACTGATCCAGTTTCAGCATGTCTCATCTAAACTGTAGCTCAGATTTGAAAAGGGCTGGATTTGCAGCTCTAGTTTCAATTTGCTCATAATGGGAAAATTACTTTTATTTTGCATGATCCCCAGGAATTTCTTTATCTTGCAAACTGTGGATTTCCAGATTTGTGCCTAGCGTAGATCGGGGGGGCAAACCTGACATCTTCTCAACTCCTATGTGCATTCTGTATAATGTGGTTGCTTCTGCTTTTAGCTGAGTCAAATTTGCTGCTAGAGAAAATTGGAAGAAGTTGGATGTGTTCTCTGGAAAAGCCGAGAAATTTGCACTTGAAGAAAACCCATCTTTAATGAGCTCCCCCAAAGCCCTTCACTCCCAAGCAGAGGCTGTGCAGCATCCATCCAGGGATGTAAGGCTCATTTATTAAAACTCTGGTTCTCATTATCATTTTTAGCCACAGAAAATTCCCCCTGCTGCAAAAGTTATGGCCTGATCTAAAGAAAAGAAGATGTAATACTTATGTAACTTCTTAACGGCAGGGTTTTTGCAGTCATTTACTTGGTGTGCTGTGATATAAAAGAAGAGCAAACACTTGGGAAATGTTTGCTTTAATGCCCTCATGGAACCACGATCCTGTCCCTGGAAAAAGCCAGCAGCAATTAATATATCTTGCTCACTTGTGAGTATGAGCAGGCTTATTTAAACAGCATGTTCAATACTGGGAGATGCTGCAGAAATATAGTATTTCAGATTCGCCCATTGTGAGGGGGTTGAAACCAGGCAGTCTTTAAGGTCCCTTCCAACCCAAACCATTCTATGATGGCTTGTAAAACTTCAAGAAAATATTGAAAACCATTCTGGGGTTTGCTAGGGGGAAATACAGGCTTTGAGCATGTATTGGGTTGCGGGTTTTCTTTCTTTCTTTCTTTCTTTCTTTCTTTCTTTGTGCAATGAGTGGCAGCCTCTAATTCGAATATTCAAGATCACTGCATTTATTACTACCTTGTTTTCAAGTCCTTAAAAAAAAAACCTCAAAACCAACAAACACAGGGGAAAAAGTGGTTTCTGGTTTAAATGGGTGCCTCAGAGTGGCAGCTTTTCACAGGAAGAATGCGACAAGCCCTTTTTCTCCAGACCAATACAAAGAGGTACCATAAGCAGGGTACTCCTGGAAAAAAGCAGCGGATGGATATGTCTGCATCCTCACCTCAACTTCACTGTTTCAGCAGAACAAGGGGTGATGGTTTAAAATTAAAAGAGGGATATTTAGATTGGATAGAAGAATTTTGTTACAGTGAAGGTGGGAAAACACTGGCACAGGTTTCCAGAGAGATGGTAGAAGCACCATCCCTGGAAATGTTCCAGGGCTCTGGGCAACCTGATCTAGTTGATGATGCTCCTGCTCACTGCAGAGGGGGTTGGACTAGGTGACCTTTTAAGATCCCTTCCAACCCAAACCATTCTGTGTTTCTATGAAATCTATGGCCTTGCCAATGGAAAATAAGTCTTTAAGTGCCTATTTCATGCCCCAGTTTGTTTCATCCCAAGTGTATTTCAGACCTAGGAGCAAGTCTCTTCTGACAAGGTTTTAGTATTAGGAAGCCATTTGCCCTAACTCAGCAAAGCACCAGGTCACCAGCAGTGCTCACACATACATGACTTGCTCCTTTCTCAGCATCTCATGGAGAATGGGTTCCTCAGGAGCTGAGAGGGCAAGTTGGTTTTGTTCCTCTTTAGTATGTTTGCCTTCCAAATTAATAATAAGTTTAAGATGTCCTGGTGATTAGCCATAACATCCCAGCAGTATTATTTGTTCTGTCACAGCTGAGATGGGGCTCCTGGAGTGCTAAGGGAAGAGGTTACCAACTCTGCCATGAGGATTTGAGAAAGGGAGCATCTGGGTCTTAAGGAATGGGGTATCAGTGTTAAAGTGGCCTTAAGAAACTGAACCCACAGCTGATGCTGTGGATTTGCCAATCTGATGAGAGCAAGATGACTTAAAAGCAAATTCAGGGCAAATTAAAAGTGAAGTCTTTAATTCAAGAAGGGGGTGCATAAACCTTTGTGGTGCTTTGAAACTTGCATGGAAGCATCTCCAAGCATCCCCTTTCCACAGAAGCAGAGTGTGACAGGCTTCGGTGACAAGAGAGGAGCGCCAGCTCTGTCATGTAACAGGTTGGTGGATCTGGCAGGGTGGCAAAATGTTTAGGATTTGTCCATTGCCAGGACCTGCAGTCTGTGTGCAGTTTAGAAAGTTCAAATTAACCTGTCCAAAACTTCATATCAGTCCTTCCGCTTTCTATCTCAGGTCTTTACCTGTCAAGCTCAGGGGTGTTCAGGGTAAGTCTTTGCTCCCCAGCCTCTCGCCATCTGGCAAGGTGCAAGGATGGAACATCTTTGCTATGCAATAAATTAGTACTGCCCAGTGGTCTGCATCTGGCCAAGTGGGCTCTGCAAGCTTCGGAAAAGAAACTGTTGCAAGTTTTTCTTTCTTGCTATCTGTCTGTATGTTTATGTTCACACAAACATACATATAAAATGGACGTGCATGTGTGCAAATATCATATCTTGAAAAGAAGCTTGCCTAGAACCACAGCATGAAGCTTTTCTCCATCAGCAGTCTTTCCACAAGGCTGGACTTACACATGGGGACCAGATGTGGCCATCCCAAAAGGTCTATTCTATACCCTCTCTCCAATTTTTTTTTTTTTTTCCATCCTACTTAAGTACAGCATGAGCCATATGGGCCAACCACCCATCTGAGGCTAAGCGGAAACCAAGAGTGATTGCTTACAGTGCCATAAATAGCTAAATAGCCATTTTCAACAGGGATATGTGAATTAAGAATGAACTCTCTGAGCAGTTTGTAGACATTCCAGTTTCTTGGTTTAATATTTTCATGTGGCTCCCCCCCCCCCCCGACCCGCTTCTTCACTTCTCTTGGTGGGAGGTGACAGATTTAACAATGCTTCCCATGAGCAAGAGGCCCACTCTGGTTATCTAAAGCAGAAAGTGGAAAAATAATTAAAAAATAGTGTTAGGGCCCTTCAAAACGAGCCTTGCAGAACTCTAGAGACCTCGGGCATCTTGGGAATCATATATTCAGTTCTTGGAGGGAACCCTGAAAAATCCCATCCACATGATATTGGCAGTTGATGCAAGGCCTGGGGGATGTGTTGCCAGCTTTAGAGCCTTTGTATGAATTTTCAAAGCTTTCATGAGCTGTCTCAGCCAGCCACCCTTCTTGACAGCAAAGAAAGCTGTCCAAGAAAGTCAAATTCCCATTGCATGGAATGAAATGTTCTGATGTTTTTTCTATTTGGTTCTTTTTTTCCAAATCAGGAAGAAAAGTTGAAGGTTTTTTTTTTTCAGAGAGATGAATTTCTTGTGAAATATGGAGTCAGAAACATGGAAGTGACCTTATTAAATGGACCATTTTATTTCAGTCTAAACATTGGGTAAAGTGATACAAAACATGGGCATCAGAATGAAAGGAAAAGGTAATTAGCCAACATACTACAAAAACAAACAAAAACAGAGAAATTAAACTTTTTGTTTCAAACTTACATATTTCTGAGGTTTTGCTGTCCAGTGCCTTCAAAATCTAAATTCTCCCACAAGTCAAATGATTTGGGATGAATCAGAATTTCAAAAGATTTTAGATGAATCAGAATTTACTGTTGGAAATCTGCTCTGGGAATTTAAGTTGTTTGCCCCAAATAGATCTTGCCAGCACATCTGTGCTCTGTTTTATAGCACAAAGTTGGTAACCACACACAAAACTTGGGATCCAGCTTTGGGGCTGGCTATGCTTTGAAGAAGAGGTTGGACTAGAGAACTCCCAAGGTCCTTTCTGACATTGGTGATGCCCACAGTCTTTACCAGGGAAAAGAATAACTTTGCTAAGGTAATAGCATAGGAAGAATGTGGGTAATATAGCAAGAGGGGAGAAAAAAGGGAAGATGGCAGAAGAGAAACAGTGGTAAAGGAACGTGTTTCTCAATGCCATGTCTAGAAGGGAAAATGCAGGAAGAGTACTTGTACTTTTCCAGGCCTCCAGTTTAAAATTCCTTCCCTGCTCTTCTAAAGTATCCCCAAAGTAATTTCCTCCAGCCACCTTACAGACCTGACCTCAGTTTAGTAGTGGAAGAGAGAGTTTCCCAGGTGCATGAAGCATCTCTAGGGAAGTGACATCTCCAACAGCAAGAGCATCCATTAATGGGCATCCATTAATGGGGAAGGCACAACTGAGCTGTCTAGTTAAGCACTAGGCAAGCGTCTTTACTTTTGCCCACTTTGTTTTATATAGAGAGGAGAAAATGGCAAGCAGAAAGACCACATCGTATGGCAGGAGCTGTTGCGTGAAGCAAGAGGGAGGAGCAGTCCTGGTCACTGAGGCTCAGCACTCCATGGCAGAAGGAGCATTCGACAGATCAACAGGTTTAGTAAGGTAAGAAGGAGCATTTTGACTATCCTGTACTGACATTCTCTGCAAATCTGGCTGCCGCGTCACCACTTGGTAGTTCCTGTTTGTGCTGGTAGCTGCACTGGACATCCCTCACCTTGATCTGCTAGGGAAATTAGAGCCTAGAGCCACCCTTGGCTTGATGGGATGGTGGCATAGGAGGGACAGCATGGCTAGTTCTGCTGCCACATGTGAACGTCTGGCTTGGTTTGGCGAAGTGATTTTGGTGCTAGCGCAGTGCGTGGTGGATGGCACAAGTCTTGCTGTGGAGAGTCGTCTCCAGGCCCTGCAGCGTAGTCAATAAATAGGTTGGACGTTTGGTGTGGTAGTTCCAGCAGCGCTCGGTATTGGCTCAGCTCCGCTTTATTCAAAGCCAGCGGGAAGCGCTGACGGCGAGCCAGCACAGCTCTTACAATCCCTTTCTCTCACTAATTACTTCTGGCTGCCGTGGAAGCCCCAAGGACTTCAAAGGGATGACACTGGATTTGCACGAGTCTGTCTCTCTGGGTCTTCCCTCCCAGTTTCTCAGCCCATGGTGGTCCATCAGGCTTCAGAAGGGGACCCATTAAACAACTGCAGAAAACATTAAAATATATTCTGCGTTCCCACAAATGTACATTCCCACACAGACAAAGGCAAGGAAAATGGAGAGGAATCAAAGTGCTAAAGGAACAATGGAAATGCAGCTTTTTGTTCTCTTTTTGGCTGTAAATGGAAAAGCATGTGCACAAGATGGAGCTGGGGTCTCCAAAAAGTGAAAACCTTCCTCAACACAATGCCCAGAAATGCATGCTCTGCTTTACATCAAGAGCATTATGGGAAGCTGTAGAAGTGGTCCAAGGCCCTGGGCACCATCTTTAGGGGCAGTTCCAAGCTTAAGCCCTTAATGTCACTGACCTCTTGGAGCTTTTAGTGTCTAGTTGCTAACTAGCTGAACATCTTCCTTCAGACCAAATGCTGCATACACTCTTCTGGCTGCGTCATAGGACCTGGAGGCGTTCAAGAGGGGACTGGATGTGGCACTTGGTGCCATGGTCTAGTCGTGAGGTTTGTGGTTACAGGTTGGACTCGATGATCTTCGAGGTCTCTTCCAACCTTGGTAATACTGTGATACCTCCTGTCATAGCCCTCCTGTCTGTATGTTAGTGCAAGATGAGAGATAGGCAACTCCAAGGGGATCTATTTAATTTCCTAAAATTATTAACAAGTCTTCAAAGACCTTCATACACCTCACACCTAAGCAGTTGCATCCCCAGCACACTGCTACTCCACTCCTTAGGGTCAAAGTTTTGAAGCAAAATATTGATGCATTGACTTAGCAGTAATGGTTTTAGACTAAAAGAGGGAAGATTTAGACTAGATAGATGGAAGACATTTGTACACTGAAGGTGGTGAAAGACTAGCACAAGTTGCCTAGAGAAGCAGTAGAAGCCACATCCCTGGAAACATTCCAGGTCAGGTTGGACAAGGCTCTGAGCAGCCTGACCTAGAGGAAGATGTTCCTGTTCACTGCAGGGGGCTGGACTAGATGACCTTTATGAGGCCCTTCCAATTCCAAAGATTCTATGATTCTATGACTTTGCCAAAGCTTTCCCTTGGATGGAGATGTGCCCTGCTCTCTATGAGGGAGCAGAGAAACCCTGAGGTGAAGCAATCTGTAACATCCACAGCTGTGCCAGGACACCCACCAAACCAGTGCAATCCTTCCCCCTCTCTCAGCAGCTGAGTCAAAAGAGGAGAAACTCTGACCCAGGCTGAGCAGAATAAAGCACTGTTTTTTGCTCTTGGTGTAGGTTTGAAGGAGATGCTTGTCCCAGGAGCAGTGATACGAGCTTAGGGGGATGAGGAAAGGCAGGCTGGGAAGTGCTGCTCTCCATGTTCTTTGGAGTGGTAGAAAAATACAGCACTGAAACCACAGCAGCAAATGTGCTGGGGGCTTTTTTTCTCTTCTACAGAGCATCATTCACCTTCTTGGGCACTTTTGGGTTGGGAAAGTGCTACAATTTCATTCTGTGATTCACAAGCAGAGAGTTTCTGTAGTAAAGGCTGTTGGAGACATCTCCAGCATCACTTCATTTCCTAAAAGAAAAAGGAGGGATGGATTAATTTTTTTTTCACTAGAAATAAGCAACCCATGGCTCTCCTGGGCGGTTTCCTGCAGGGTGGGAACAAAGGAAATGGGGGACTGTTTATCCCCAGAGCTTCTGTTAACCCCTTTGCCACAGGGAAATTCAGCCCTTGAGACGGAGTGGTGGCTCTTTCCACTCAGCAAGGGGATCTGAGCCCTGGAGGCTATTCCAGGCATGATGCTTGAGAAACATCCCAGAGCTGGATGAACCCTGTCCAATGCGGAGAAGCTTTATAGGCAATTTTCATAAACCAGGGAAGTTTTATAACTAGTCAATGTGACACTCTGGACAAAGAAAACAAATAGCATCGTTAGACAAATTTAAGTGATTCTGGCCAGACTCTTCCTGAACAAAACTGGGTTGGCTTCATTTGCTCCTCTCCTGATTTTCACCCATTTCAGTGAGGGGAGAAGCAGAAGTTTCCACTGAGTCATTAAGAAAGCGGTGATTTCCAAACAGGCAGCCAGACCTGACCATGCTCATTTGAATGGGCTTTTAGTAACCTTCAGAGACTGGCAATTGGGGTGGTAAACCCACTTTATGATCTGTTATTACCTGTGCTCTGCTCAGAGGCAGCAAAACTCATTAGGGCGTAAATGGCCAGAGCACTCGCGCGTCCCCGTGCAGGCAGCCTTTAATGCTCTCCCTTTTCCGGCTTCTCAGTGATAAAAACACATTATTGGTACAAAACAAAAGCTGCAGAGTTAGCTGCTGGTTTGCCTAGCAGTCAGGCTTCTGTGCTTGATTTTTTATTTTGTTGCTGGTGTCCTGTGGATGATGACTGTAAAAAGTGCACTTAGTTTTTTAAGAAGTCAGGCAGCGTGGCGTGCTTTCTGGTTTTAATTTAACTGCACATTAAATGTTCCCCTTTGCCCCAAGTTTTATTAAGGAGAAATTAAAGAAAACCTCGTTAAGCTGGAAACACGGAAGGAAAACAGTCCATCCTGCTGGGCCAAAGAAACAGCCTTAGGATCAGCCCTATAGCATTAGTCCAGTTCTCCCAACCTGATATAATAACAAGCATCACGGTTTGGAAAGGGCATGGGCGGTGCAGATGTTCCTCTGAGAAAATCAGGGAGAAATGATAGCTGAGCTGGACCTCGGTTTGTCAGTCCAGCTGGTGGATGTCAGTGCAAGCTGAACACCTTGGGCCACAGAGATCCCTCAGAGACCCTGTGTCTCCCCCTGGTTTTACAATATTTGTCCTCAAATAGAAAACTTTTCATGTCTCTAGCAAGCAGAAATACCAAAGCCTGCCAAAGCCCCAGCCAGACTTCTTTGCCATTGAGTATCACTCCAGAAAAGCTCAAGAAGCTGGTCCTGTGGAGGCAGCCTTCAAGAAACAATGCACCAGGGGTGTTCTAATGGGCTTATAGGTTGTGGTACATTGTTCTGAGTCAGGACACATTCATAGTCCCTGTCAGCTTTGCTTCTCTCGTCTTATCCAATGTTTTGTCTTAATACCATGGTACAGTGAGAGAGGGCCACAAGCTGTGTTTAGATTGAAAGGTGCATGCCAGCACCTGTAACCCACCATTGCCTTCAGATGCTTCAAAAGCATGTTTCTGGGTTTTACACCACATTACACTTGTAATGAAGCCACACAATCTGGCTGGTGCTCTAGGAAATCTCAGAAATCTGTTGCTCTTGGGGGTGTTTCTCCACACCTCACCTGTGCTGGGGTTTCTCAGTGAAAGGAAAAGGCACAGATAACTCGGTATTAACTAATACTGAGAGCACCATCTGGTGGGCTGTGGGACCAGATAATGCAGTCGGAGCCAGGAATGGGTTTGGGGCCTAAAAGCAACCCATAGGTGCATCTGCTTGGGGCTTTCAAGTAGAGATAGCCCACCTGGTCTGGCTTCCTACAACCACTAGCTGGCAGGGTCAAGAAGAAAGTGGAAATAATCCCTGTGGTAGTGATTAACAAACAGTTCTTCCTGCTTTTGGATAGACACAGCTTGATGTGCTCCTTGAGGTGTGTCAAGCTCCTACCATAAATATCCACTCTTTGAACGTGGATGAGCTCTTATAATCAGTTGTATTGTGGCTATGGGTTCCACAGGTCTGTGATTCTTCCCATATATACATGGGAGTATATTTATTTCTCTTTCATATATATGTAAAAATATGTATCCATTTTCAGTTGGCTGGCATTCAACGTTACCATCTGCAGCCTTTTCCTGTGACTTAGCACAGCCCAAGTTATTTGGAACCAGCCATGCTATTGCTGGTCCTCATGGTTTCAACCAGAGCCCTGTGAAATCCTATTAACCCTTACAAAGACTCTTCGTTTGCTGTGCTGAACAAAGCCAAGAAAGGTGACCTTCAAAAAGCAGATGAACCCTATGCAAATCAAGCATGAGGTTAAAAGTTCAATCTTCTCATTGACCTTTCATCGTAACCTCCAAGCTTTGCATGCTTAAGGGTGGGAGACATCCTACCAACACATGGCTTTTGCCCAGTAGCTGATGCTCCTTTTACTTGCATGAGATCCTGTGAAGAGTTCCTTCACTGCTGGCTGATCAAGAGATTCCTTCTTTAGTGCATCCAACAAGATGAAGGATGAAGTATCCCAGGCATTTTTTTAATGCTATTGTGATATAAATGTACATCTATCAAAATGTTTCCCATATGCAAGCTGTCAGGGAACATGCCTTTGTATGTGCTTGTGGAAACTGGGGGCCTCAGCTTGAGAGGGGCACTTGAGCAGGGCTGCAGTATGAGGAGTACAATAACAGCAAAGATTTTGTAAGGTCTCAAGCCCTCACCAGCCTCAGGGGAAGAAGCTTTCGCTTCTCCAAGTTGAACTCCTATCCCCAGACTCAGTCCATCTGATTTTCATTAAAACACCCTCTGAGCAAAGGTGGAAACAGTCAGAGTTATTAAGCAATTTTAGCCCAGCCTCAGCTTTCTGCTCCCATTGCTGGTGGGGAGCCTTGTTGGGCAGGCAGCGATGGGGGTGATGGCATGCTTTTTCCAGTAAATGAGGGAAGGTGTTTGACATGGTCTGCTCTGCTCTTGCAAGAGGTGAGGGAGATGTTGGCAAAAGCTTGACTGAGGACCTAAATGAATATGACCCACAGATTTATTCTATCTTAATGAGATGGCATTGCTGAGCATGTGCTGTGACAGTCTCTGGGGCTTGGCAGAAGAAGTCAGGTGATGTTCTGTAGCATGCTTACCTTGAATTTGATTGTTGTTACTTGTTATACGTCATAGAATTATAATTTATGTGGATTATTCTCTAAGAGGAGCAGCTCATGGTACTTTATCCTGCATATTTGTGCTGTTTGGGGTTTTTTTTTGTTTGTTTTGTTGTTTTTTTTGTTGTTTGGTTCTTACGGTTGCAATGAGATTAGATTGAACATAACGAGGAGAAAATAGTACCAATGGAGTTTGCTTCCATGCCTCTTTGGGATGTTTTTCCCTCAGATCTCTGTGCTGGTTGGTTCCCAGGGCTCAGTGCTACATCCTCTGTTTGTGTCCTCCTCAGTGCTTACCCTCCATAGGCTCTTCTCTCAGCTGAGGCAGAATGGGACCAGTTCCCACATGTTCTCAAATGAAGAAATCTCCTAAGTAAACACATGAGATTTTTCTCATAGCTTTCATAGCATAGCAGGTGGAAACGTGCAAGCAGTGTGGAAAGAAAACCAGCTGGGTGGACCCAACTCTGTTGTCAATGTGTCAAAAGCTAGTTAATAGAAACTCCTACTGTTACTCCTCTTGAGTAAACACTCCTAAGGGCTCTGCTGCCAATAGGAAACAAGTCACGCTTGAGAAACATGTTAGCAGGAGCCTCGGGCAGGTTTCCCAACTAGAAGGTAGAGATGGGCTTTCCCCTTTGGGTTGAGAGTCATGAGAACTGCTAAAAATGTCTCATGGAGATTTTCAAGTCTTTTTTCCTCTTGCAAATGAGGACTTGGTGGAGTCCCAAACCCTTGCACAATCCACTCCTGGGTTTGCTTTTCCAAGCGTGCTCAACAATGCAAACATTTTCTTGGAGGTGTACCAAGGTCCTCTTTAGGATGGGGGCAAAATCTCCCTCTGTTCCTTTTCTTCAAACCCATGCCAGTGTGCTTGGCCTTCCATTGCTGTCGTTGTTGCTCTGCATGCAAAAGCTCCATGTGCACAGTACCATCACTGTGTTTTCCCAGCTTTAAGATCCTGTTAGGGTAAACCAACACTGTGCAGCCACACTGCAGTGGATGCTGCTCACTGATGCTGAGCTGAGCTAGCTGCAGCAGAGGGGCAAGCCCACTGCGTTTGGAAATGGATAGAAGAAATTCAAGTTGCAGTCCATTATCTCAGCTGCAATCCCTTGTTTTTCCCTGCAGACATCAGAGACATGAAGTGGGAAAATGGATGCTTTGGTTAGAATTGCTGGCTATTGATGTCAACCTGTTGCAGCTGAAGTAGGCTTTGACTTCTAGTGGTGCACTGGGGCAATGCTTTCCCAGCAGCTCCTTGCTATTCTCACAGAGGAAGCTAGGAGGGTGGACACGCCACTGCTGCACAGCAACTTAACAAGCAAAAGAGTAAAAATCCCTCATGCAGATGAGAGTTTTCCTCCCCCCATCTCCTGCTTTTTGCTGCAGGCTCTGAATCGCAGCACCTGCTTGCTTCAGCTGCTGTGATTAAAACTGGAAAAGAAAATGATCAGTGAGGCTTGCTTTCTTCTCCCCAGACAATACCCAAAATCTCCCGAAACTGGCGTGGCTCTGTACAAAACCCTCCACATTAATAAGCACGCCTTTGGACCCTAAGAAATGTCTTTTGTGTGAGGTTCTCCCTGCATTTTAATAAGCCTGGCTTTTTACAAAGAAAACACCCCCACCCCCACCCCCCCCCCAAAAAAAAAAAAGGAGAAAAAAATAGGAGGGAAGCAGACACATGCACAAAGACAAATTTCATTAGGCTCTAATCTCCTTTCTGACCAATACACTCCTGCTGATCTCTAAGCCCTTCCAGCCCAGCAATGCTTTTAATTTTTTATTATATATCTTTTTAATCTTGTTGTTGTTTTGTTTCCCACCAAAATAAAACTTGTCCCTGGTGTGAAACACGGGGTACCAGCATCAAGCACAGCAATGCTGAAATGGGTAACACCCCTTGTTTCCCCTTTCTTAAAGGTGTGAAGTTGTTAATGAGGTGTCCCACGCAGTAGAAACCCAGCAAATCCTTTGATTAAAACCAGTTCAAGTGGCAGAGGCTGAACTGTTTGTACTCAGTCCCTTTGAGGGATGGTAGTGACTGTGGTTGGGGGGAGAGAAGAAAAAGATGAGAAATAACATATGCTGGGCAACAAGTTTGCTTAATTTGGCAAGATAATATCAAGAAAAGGGGAGGGGGTTGTTAAATGGCATCAGAGCTTGGTACCGTATAAATAGAGATGCTAGCAGGAGGATTTGCTTTGAAATGCAGCATTTTTTGGCTGAGAGAGACTTTAAGTGGAAGATCTTAGGCCAGCAGTACAGCAGCAGGACAGAATTTCTGTTGTTGGGATGGAGGGAAATCAGGGTGTTTATCCCCACATCTGTACATTGCCTTATGTCTATCACCTCCCTTGTTGTGGGGTGAGATCTACAGTGGTGGCTCCATAGCAGGCACCACCATGATGAGACTGATGTGAATTCCTTCAGGGAAATTGCTTTCAGTTGCATTCAGGGTCCCACCTTTGAGCTCAGATCCTCAGAGGTAAGGATTCGGTTTTCTATTGTCATCTTCTGTTTCAGTTAGGTCCCCAAATCCCATGTTTTCCCAAGCTCTGAAAATGTTGGCTGTTAAGGTCCCATGCCTATAGTCATGCTGAGGAGCAGAGGAGGACTGAGCTTTCCCTTGCTTGCTGCTTTGTAGTTCCACACTTGCACAATACAAGCTCTTTAACTCTGTTGCATTCTCACTTTGATCACTGGAAATATGGGTCCATCATGTGCATATAGAAGCTGCAAACAAGAGATCAGCATGCTTGAACTGCTGACTGAGATGTAGAACTAGCATGAAAAAGAGAAATCACAATGAAAGGAGAAAATCAACCCAATGCAAGCTGCCTAGCACTGCTTTGCCAAAGGAGTTCATGTTTTGGCTGGCAGCCCACTGGAGCATTCCTGGCATAGCTGCTCTGGCCCTAGGATATTTAGTTGGTTTTGGGTCCAGGCATTTTTGGCTAGCTGTGCAGGACTCCTATGCATACAGGGTTCAGGGTAAGGTGAGAAACCAGGTTGTGAGTGTCTGGGCACTTGTGCCAAAGGTGAATCACTGTGGCTTTAGGATCTTGAAAGCTGCTGAAGAGTCAGTTCTCTGTCCTGAAGGAAATTTTACCTGGACCAGGTGGGAGACCTGTGAATGAACAGTTGGACATGAACCAGCAATGTGCACTCACAGCCTAGAAGACCAGCTGTATCCTGGGCTGCATCCAAAGCAGTGTGGCCAGCAGGTTGAGGGTGGGGGTTCTGCACTCTAGTCTGTTTTGGTGAGATCACACCTGTGTCCAGTTCTGGAGTCCTCAGCACAAGGACAGACATGGACATGGAAAGACATGGACATGTTGGAGCAGATCCAGAGGAGAGACACAAAAATGATCAGAGGGCTGGAACCCTGTGAGGACAGGCTGGGAAAGTTTGGATTATTCACTCTGGAGATGGGGGGACTTTACTGCAGCCTTCCAGTACTTAAAGGGGGCCTATAAGAAAGATGGGGGCAGAATCTATTATGACAGGATAGGGGGTGATGGTTTTAAACAAAAAAAAAAGAGATTTAGACTGGATAGAAGGAAGACATTTGTTTGCAATGATGGTGTTAAAATTTGCCCAGGTTGCCCAGAGAGGTAGTAGATGCCCTGTCCCTGGAAACAACCTGGTTGGGTTGGATGGGGCTCTGAGCAACCTGATTTAGTTGCATATGTTCCTGCTTACTGCAGGGAGGTTGGACTAGATGACCTTTAAATGTCCCTGCCAAGTCAAAACGTTCCATGATTCCATTATGCAGCAGCTGCCAGCCCCAGACTGTCCGTGGGGATGGAGTCAGAGTTAGGAGCTAGCAGTGACCAGTTGTCCAATGGGAGCAGCCTGGAAAGGAAATCATCTCCCATTTGTCTCACCGTTGCCTGTCAAGGCTCCACCACACTCACCACATTTCCAAGCCTTAGTGGAGCCCTGGTGGGTGCCAGCAGCTGCCTGCATTCAGGTCCTCACTTCCTCTCCCTGCCAAGCCAGACTGACACAAGCTTTTGCAAGGAGCAGTGAATGGCACATGGGCAGATGGCTGGCATGCAGGAAACCATTCAGCTGCCCCAGCCCCATCACTCCCGTGGGCACACGGGTGTAGCTCCAGGGTCTCCCTGGTGGCTTAGCTCCATGTGGATAATGTGGCATGCAAAGGCTGTTGCATCAGCCCTCTCTGGAGCACAGTCATCAAATAAAGCAGCCCCCCAGCCAAGGGAGGACAGGAAATATCGTGGCTCTGGCCCCGTCCCTGGCAGGGCTCTCATCTGTGTCACCAGGGTTTGATAGAAAATGGTTTTCATGCTCTGCAAAAATGTTGTAATTGCAGATAGTCTGTGCAGCCTGTGAGGAATTCTTGGTCTGAAAAATAGCCCTCAAAAAAGAGGAGAGAGGTGTCAGGGATGTGTGGCATGGCCAACAAAAAGCCTGAGTGATGTCAGGGACGGTAACTGGCTGCCTGGAAAGCTGAGCAGCCAAGATGGCTGCAGAACAGGTGCTCAGTGCCTTCACCATGGAGGTTAAAGCACATCTGTAGTCCCATGGGGCATTTAAAGAGCTGCACTGAGGCAGATGCTGGTCACTTACCACTCTGATGGTGTTACTCTCCTGATCAGAGTGTTGAGTGGCATAAAAATACCCAACCTTTTACAACACCTGGAAAAACAACCCTCATAAATCCATATGCTTTAAAGAAATCCCTTTCATAGCAGGGGGTGGGGGTAGGGGGAGCAGGATCACCAGGGTCCCACCATCCCACTGGTGCTCCTCTGCTCTGCCATCTTCTCTCCAGGCCTGATGGGAAGGTGCAGCAAGGCTCTCTCTGACCCTGAATTATTTTTAGCATTGCCTTGTTTACATTAATAGAACCCCCAAATGCAGCTAGGACTGTGAGATTCCTCTCGTCCTTGGAGGACTGGTTTGGACCATATGTTTGGGGTTCTTCACCTCTTTGTGCCTCCTGATCTGCAGCCAGAGGATGCTCCTGGCTGTTCGGCTGGAGAGGAACACAGCTGTGACTCTGTGAGGTCTTCCCAGAGGAAACTTTTTGATTGCTCAAGAGAGAAAATTTGGGGAAAAGTCTGATAATTTCAATTATTTTTGAGTGGGAAATTTTTGGAATAGTTTCACTGGTGCAGTAAATATTTTTGGTCACCTAAGAGATTTCCTGCACATCATTTGTTTTCTGATTGAATGCTCTAGCTCCGTTCTGTAACAGTTAGTGCATGCAGCCAGTTTTCACTTTTGGGTCAAAAAAAGAGTAAAACAAACCATGTGCCTTAATATTTCTAGGCCAGCTTAGAGGTGGGCTTCTGCACACCTGAAATAAATCTGGGGATGCAGTGAGTGCTTGGAAAAGAGGAGGCTCAGGGGAGATCTTTTTGCTCTCTACAACAACCTGAAGGGAGGTTGTAGCCAGGTGGGTGTTGGTCTCTTCTCCCAGGCAACCTGTGACAGAACAAGAGGACACAGTCTCAAACTGCACCAGGGGAGGTTTAGGCTGGAAGTTAGGAAGAAGTTCTTCACAGAAAGAGTGATTGGCCATTGGAATGGGCTGCCCAGGGAGGTGGTGGATTTGCCATCACTGGAGGTGTTTAAAATAAGACTGGATGAGGCACTTGGTGCCATGGTTTAGTTGATTAGATGGTGCCGGGTGATAGGTTGGACTTGGTGGTCTTGTAGATCTTTTCCAACCTGGTTAATTCTGCATTCTGAGTGGGGAGGTCTTAAAAATTGCCCCATTCAAAGACTTTCAAATGTGACAATCAACTGCTAGTAAAAGCCTTCTCTGAAATGACTGAACCAGTGTGAACAATGTACAACTTGAAGGGGGAAAAATCCCCCAACCCAATAATCCAGAGATGTTTGGGTGAACAATCAGATCAAAGACTTGCAGAAGGACTTCTGCACTTGAAAACTCATCTGGTTACATTACCAGTGACATCATTTGGGCTAATGAAAGATGTGCCCCTCTCTGTAAACACTCAGTGCTCAGCTACTCAGACTATAATAACACTGTATTAAATGTGGAAGATAGCAAAGACTTCCAACAAGTTCATAATGAACACATTTGAAAAGTTGCCCACCACTTACAAAAACAAAACTTTCTCTTGAGTCATCTTTAAGAAGAGGAGGAAAGAGGAGGTTAGATGCCTTCTTTACCTCCCTGCAAGCTAACTGCGTGCTCTCTTCCCTACACATGGCAACAGCAAATCTGTACAATGTGGCTTAAACATCAGAGATATTTTGGAAGATGAATCCCAGCACCAAACATCTGTTCCTGTGTTTCCTGTGACCAAAAGGGATAGGTCAGACTTAACCAGAGTTGAAGTGCCTTTTGCATCCTGCTCCTCCACGCAGCTCTGCACAAGCTCAGCTTTGAGCAGGCAAATAGTTTGTGCTCCTCAAATTAAACACAGGCAGAATCTCTGCCAGGATCCGTGCACAGGGTTTTGAGCTAAAGCAAACTAAGGGTTCTGGACCAGAATTTGAAAAACTTATCAGGCTTCAGGTCTCATGGCTACCTTTATATTTAAGGTGAAGACAAGGCGCAGAAATGGCACATTACTGTGCCCAGCTGTTGCGATCAGGAGAAGGTAACTACCTGTCCTTACTCTTGGTTTTAATGGAGCCTCTGAGGGGGAGGTCAGAGACTCACCATGAGAGAGCTTATTACAGAATAAATAAGAGCAGCTCCAAGTGAGCAGCTTTTTCCTATTAGCCAGGGCAGAGCAGAGAGATCGGGTGTCCGTCCTGCCTTGCCAGTGAGGGAGGGTGAAGGAAGAGCTCACCAAAACATGTGTCTGCTCTGGAAAACTGCAGTGGACGTGGAGGTTGGTTTGTCTGTGTGGGTTTTTGTTGTTGTTGTTGTTGTTGTTTGGTTTTAAAGTTTTTCAGCTAGATTGAAGGGAATGATTTACTGGAAAATGGGCAGTGAATGTAAACTTCTCTCCCATGTGCCCTGCCCATAATGTCGTCATTCACACGCTCATCTTTGGGAAGGTTTTATGAGAATGTGTTGCAGCCTGGGATTTGCTCTCAAGTCGTTCACTGCAGGGCTAATCAGCATTTCTTCCTCCCTAAGAAATTCAGGGAAAGAGGAACCACAATTTCTCAGTCCCTGGAGAAGCCAGCATTGTGCTGAACCTTGGTCCCATCCCTGAAGAACGGCAGGCAATGAGAGCTCCTTCTTGAGGGGAGTAAGGGCAAGCTGAAGGCTTCTAGACAAAGCATCATGCTCAGATGAATAGATGTCTTTGTCTTGGGGTGAATTATTCACTTTAAGGGGTCTTTATGGTCGTGCTTCAAGAAAGAGTGACTTGCCCCATCTCTGCCTGGCTCAGCACTGGCAGTAAATTTCAGCCATGAGGATGCACTTTGCTTTAGGGAGGACCAAGGTGGTCTGGCTGGAATGGCAAAACTAGTCACTGCTGCTGAGAGGTGCTGCTTTCCCTGGGAAATCTGGGGTTATGCTGCAGTCTTCAGGAAACATGACCTAAATTGGAAGAGGAATAAACTTGAAGAACAATAAAAGCAAGGGAATGGAGCAAAGTGTAAACAGAGCAAGAATCATGCGTAATGTTTCCCTGAATCTAGGTCTGAAAGGCATCTAAATATAACAAATATTGAAAGCTTTAATCCCATCCAGTATAAACAACAACAAAGTATTTTATTTATTTTTTTTTACCATGCCTGGCAGAGAAATAGGAAAAAATTCCTTTCAGATCCCACAGGCAAATTAAGGACAGGATGAAACTGTGCTCCACATGCTGGCATGGCCCTTCTTAACCTTTCAGCATGCTCAGGATGGAGGCTGGATACAGCTCTGTTGAGCCCAGCTTCCCAGTTCACACTGGTTTGGCTGGGATGTGACTGGGAAGATCCAAGCATATGCAGAGCTGCTCTTGCCAGCAGGACCTTGAAGGAGCACAGCATCAAGCCCACCCTATGTCTTTAGCAGACCCTTTTATGACTGCAGCTCCAGCCAGAGCTTTTCCCTTCACAGGAGTGCAGGGCTGAGGAAATTTGCAGCAATAACATCTGGCTGCTCTGACCAGCTGCAAGATTTTTAACTGTGTGTGGTTGTCCATGAGAATTAGAAAGACCCTGCCCCAAAATGTGTTGTCTTGGTGTTATAATAAGTTTTTTTTTTCCCTCATTATCTTCAGGAGGGCAGCAGAGGTAGTTACAGGGACCAGGAAGGGTAGCCAAAACCACAGAAGGAAAAGAGCCCTTCCAGGAGGGACTGAAAATGTTGGGGCTGCTCAGGATGGAGGGGATGGTGGAGGTCTGCAAAATCGTGACAACAGCTGAAAAAGCAAACTGGGGAAAAATTGCTTCCTTGACAGGTGTAGGCAGGAGATTAACTGCTGGAGGCATCCAAGAGAGAAGTGGGGCTCATATACCACCCAAACAAGGACTGCCCGCTGCTGTGAGAGACTGAGTCTTGGACTGCGTGGGCCCTTGGTCTGGCAGGGGCCAATAGGATCTTTCCCATGTTGTTATGTCCTGAGGCCTGAGATAGCCTCTGTCTTTTTGAATTCTGAAGGTTGGAGTTCTTAGCAGTTGTTTTCTAGATATTTCTGGTTCTTCATGTTTCAGAAGCCCACTATGAAGCTTCACAAGTTATTCCTACCAACATGCCATGGCCAGTTAATCTCCCAGTATTATGTATGTGGCCACAGAGGTAGAAACTTCCTCTGGCACTAATTTCCCTGAACAAAGTCTTTCTCTGCACATTCCCTCTGACCCAGCTCACTAATTTTAGTTGGTCATTGACTGGCAAAATTCTTTTGAGCCTTCATCGTCTTCCTCATCATACCTCCCTGCATTTGGCCCCAAATTCTCTGTTTTGGGGCTGAGCTCTGTCACCCCAATCAATAACTGGGTGTAGATCCTCCTCATGTAACCAATTACCTTGGGCACCAATGTGCATTTTGTTGCCCATCTCCCAGGACTATGGTGGAGGTCTCATCCCTGGAGACATTCAAGGTGAGGCTTGATGGGGCCCTGAGCAACCTGATCTCATTGGAGGTGTCCCTGCTGCAGGGACTGCAGGGGCGTTGGGCAAGATGACCTTTGAGGGTCCCTTCCAACCTGATGCATTCTACGATTCTGAGGTTCTGTGACTGAATGTGGTTGACAGGTGGTAAATGCAGAGGAGGGGCTTATTGGCAGGAAGGAATTCAGCATATAGCTAACTCAGACTAAAGGTTAAACTTCTCATGCTGCGTGGTTAATAAAAACTCCCTTGACAGAGGCAGTGCTTCAAAATGAGTCATGTTGGATTGCAAAGACCAAGCTTGCTGATGTGATACGGCAGAAATGTGGGGATGGAGAAGGAACTCCCTGTCTGGTGAAAATGGGGGTGGAATAGTAAGAGTTTACACCTGAAATCTTTTACTCCTCTCAGTTCCAAAGTTCTGGCTTTTGCAGTAGTCTTCCTTCCCTAAGGCCAAGGGTGTGTGAAAGAAGGAGGCACCAGCAGAAGCCTGTGACCTGCTGTGAACTCAGCTGATTAAAAAAATCCCTCAAACATGAAAGCAGGAATTCAAAGGTCTTTTGTGTCATCTATTTCTGATGTTTCAGAGCTGATGGTGGGAACACTACCTTGATATTTCCAGCATATCTGGACTGAGGAGGAAATTGCATTTTACTGCTGTAAAATACAGAACATTGTGAATGAATCATGTTTGCAATAGTGGAGATGTTGGTGTGTTGGAACAGATTTCTAATGCATGTAAACTTCTCAGTCCAGGAGGATGAACTCAGGCTAGGAATGAATTACCAGGTGGGGATAAAGAGCTGACAGCCAAATGTAGGCTGATCTTTGCTCTGTCATGCAGTTAGGCTGCAGACTTGTGCTGATGAGGGCTGCATTTCAGCAGGCTGGTTGCTTAAAACAGATTTGGCTGTTTGGCAGAATCATGGAACTGTTGAGGTTGGAAGAGACCTTTGAGTTCATTAAGTCCAACTGCTTGCAGTCCCACCACCACTGCTAAGCAAGTAGGAAGAAGAGAAGATGGTAGAAGAGAGAAGGTAGGAGAGAAATTCCTGCCTGCAGGCAAACTCCTAGGCATCAGGAAGAAACTTTCCTGGGAGAGTGGAGTAACCCAGTTTGCATCCCAACATTGCACATCTGGGTCTCAAGGATGGTGATGGTTAGCGGCAAGGTGTTTGCAGTGGCACAATTTTAGGGGACCAAAAGGTGATAGATGAGTGACAAAGTGGGGGTTTTCCCTATCTGTGACCAAGACACTAGGAATAAACAGCATTAGCAAAGCAGCGAACAAAAGATGTCAATATGAGCTGCTTTGTATCAGTATTCACCATTACTGAGTCAGTTCCCTGCCATGTGGCCATGGCTTCCTGTTTATACACCGCTTCCAGAAGAGAAAGTCACAACAGAAACTGGAGCAACTGGTGCCTGTAATTTATCTTGTTTCTAGAGCTAAAACCAGCCCCCATTTCTGCAGACATGATGGAGTGGTGGAGCTCTCACTGCCTGCTGTGATCGAGCATGGGTGATCGGGCATCAGTTCCAAGTCCCAGGTCTTGTCATCTAGCTACATCGTGTTAGGATCTGAAACAATTTGGTTAGGCTAAACAAGGGAGAAAGTGTCACATGCTTCTAAGAAAAGAGACGAGATATTAATTTGCTGTACTTTTTGTTGCTTCTTGTTTGACATTCGATGACAGGCGTCTCTGGAGTCAATCTTAAGAACATATGTACAAAGCTGTTAAAGGGGAAATTCTGCCTTATCATCTGTAATAATGTATACTCCCAAGGCTGCTTATCTCCCGCTGACTGGCGGGACCCCTGTGTGCAAGCTGAGCTTCCGTAATTAACCCTCTTTGAGAAGATGGATACTTTTGGTACTTCCTTTGGTGTCCTTGATGGGAGAAACCTAGATCAATCAGTCATCACTCCCCTCTCTCAGCACGGCATGAGGGAATCTGCGGAGGTCTTCAAATTTCCCTGCCAAAAGAAAGTGAAAACCTCACATAGTTTTCACAGAAGAGATTTCAAAAATAAGAAAGAAGAGAGTCTTTGTGGTATTACGGTAACGCAAGGTCTCTCAGAAACACCTAGCCCCAGTCAAGGTTGGTAGGACTTGTGGGGATGATCATGAAAAGATGACATTGCTTTTAAGGCATTATCCTACAAAACCATCTGCTCTGGGTCTGGCAGTTGCTCTGTATTTACTGGCCCTCAGCGGAGCCCTCGTTGCATGAACCTGGTCAGACCTCACAACGTGACCACCAAGCACCAGAAGTGTTTAGTGCTGAGAGATGTAATGGAACATGTGGAGTTAGGTGCTCCCCAAACACCTCCCAGCTCTGTGGCTTGTTTCTCTCCTCCATCTTCCTGTGAGCTGTTGTGGTTGCACCTTCCAGTGGCAGGAATTGCCAGGAGAGGGTTATGAGCTTATGGCTCCTCTTTTTGGCATTTACCGTCCAGAGACTAAATGACACAGGTGATGAACCAAAGATAGTACAGAAAAAAGAGTGGCCACAAAACTTGCTCTTTTAAAAAATAAGAGAAGATTTACCTAGGGGTTCCTTTCTTGAAAATGAGAACTGCCACAGAGTTTGGCAAAGCTTTCACTGGAGCAATGAAGGACAAAATAAGGAAAAATGAATCCATTTTCCTTAAAAAAAAAAAAAAAAAAAAAAAAAAAAAAAAAGAAAAAGAAGAGTAATTTGGTGACATCTGCAGTACTTTATTTTTTTTTCACACAGTCCAAGTTTTGTTTACCTTTGTGTCAATCCAGTGAGGATTTTGTCTCTATTTCAGTGGTATCTAAAAAATGTCCCATTTGTACCTATTTTAAGGAACTTGATGAGTATTTCCATATAAAGAAGAAGGTCTGAAAGAGAAGGTTTATCTCAGGAAGGAGAAGGGTTTCCATTTTCCGGGAAGCCCTAAGATGATGCTGTGCACTCTACCACAGACACTGGCTTGCAGAAGCACAGGTAGCCAGATACAGAGGCAGGCCAAGCGATGCTCTTTCTACTGCAGCATCTGCACTGCTGCTGGTCTGAACACAAAATGTCAAAGCTTATCCCTGCCAAGTGGCTTTAATATGGTGTTATCAATCCACACCGTGAATAATTAGCATCGTGGCATCGCGAGGAGCAGCTTTGACAGGGTCATTTATGAAAGTCTAAATCCAGGGGAAAAAAAGCAGCAGAGCTGTCGTGCCACCTCAGTTCATTTTCCTTCCACAATAAGAGCCAAGGTTATGCCTTGAACAATGGATTGACTAATATATTTAAGACACATAAAGCCTGGAAAAATGAGGGAGGAAGGTGTTTCCCTCCCACCTTAAGAACATCTGACATGGGGTTGCTGGGAGAGGCAAAAGATAGGCAGAAGTCACTTTCACTAAGGCAGGCTTTAAGAAACTGAGTTGAGCTTGTAGGAAGGCTCAAGGAGAGAAAAGAAAAGCCTGAGAGATGTTGAGCCTCAGCTGCTTTGGGAGTCACCAGTCCATGCAGTCAGTAGTTCAAACCAAGTTCAGCAGCTGATGCCTGAACTCTCCCCAAAGTGACTCCTTGCTCTTGTGTATGTGTTAGCTTACAGTAATTGTTTCAGTTTGGTTTTGTACAGCATAAGCACTTTGCTCCACAGAAATACACCTGAAACAACTGCAGAAGTGCTGGCATGAAGGTGTTTCTGGAGTGGAGGTTTCTGAGCCATCTTGATAATCCCTGGATCCCCAAAAGGCTTAGTTTTTTGCTTAGTTCTGCCCTGGGTAAGGACAACACCGAATCCATATCCCTGCTGCTGGCCTCGCAGCCAGCATGACCTCACTGAGACCAGATGCAATGGTGAGGGCAAGTCTAAAAGCCAGACTTAAGCTTGGGTTCAGCATCTTTGCAGCCACAAGGCTGAAGTTCAAAGGTCTTTTTCTTTGTTTGGCATATGCTCTGTTAATTTGTCAAGTTTTATCTGTTTCTGCTACCCCAGCAGCTGCAGTGTGTGTAAAATACTCCAGCTTTGGGCTGGAAAAGCAACAAAAGCAGAGACCCCCAGCCTTTTTCATGTAAATGATTGTTCAGGGCATAATTGTCTCGAAAACCCAACTGAAGGCACTTAAATTGGTTTAAAGGTTTGCAGTTACATGCCTTTGACAGCTCCTGCCATAACCAGCTTGTTCTGGCATTCGTGGGCTTGTCACATGGATCTTTACTGTTGAATAGTGCTTTTTTATTTTATCACAACATCAGTTAATAGGCACTTAAAATGAAGTAATTTCCTCTTTATTTTCTTACTCAGTCTCTGTTGATCAGTGTGGGATGAGATCACCTGAATTTTATTTGGGGGTCAAAGGAAAACCTGGCAACATCTACCTAGAGCTTTTTTCCTTTCCTTTCTTTTTTTTTTTCCCTTTTCCCCCTTCTCCTTTGAACAGGGTGGGATTTCTGCAGAACAATTAACATTCATTTGCTAAGTGGTTTTTTGCAAGCACATTTGTGAGCAGCGCAAATACCTCAGGACTCGAGTTGCACCGGGGGAGGTTTAGCTTGGACGTTAGGAAAAATTCCTTCACCAAAAAGGTTGTCAAGCCTTGGAACAGGCTACCCAGGGAAGTGGTGGAGTCACCATCCCTGAAGGGGTTTAGAAGACGTGTAGCTGTGCTGAGGAACACGGTTTAGTGGTGGACTTGGCAGTGCTAACAGTTGGGACTCCGTGATCTTAATGGTCTTTTCTGACCTAAACGATTCTATGATTCTGTGGCTATGGTAGTTTTCTTTTCTACCCTTCACTTAACTTTAGCCCCTGGTCCTGCAGGTTTTATGTACACGTTTATGTCTCAGCTCGCGCTATGACAAATGAAAGCTTGCGTGCCTGAAGGCAAACACGCCTGCAAACCTCTCCAAGGAGAGTTGCTAAGACATAAGAGATCTTGAGCTTTTTAAAAACACTGTTGCATCATAGCTTAAAAATAGAGGCTGTTTAGACTTCTCAAGGTGTCATGCAAGAGAATTTCAGTTGGAGGCGAGGATCTTGAAAATACCACTGTCCCAGCAGATAAAGGGGGTCTCTGATGTTAGCCTTCCACTAAGATAACCCAAGGAAGCTGACGCCTCCAGGACTGTATTGTTTCACATCCAACTGTCTGCTGGCAGAGCAAAGGCGATAGCAGGGGTGTTGATTTATGAAGTGGTGGCTGAGTTCCCAACCAGAAGCAGCAGAGACATTTTGCATTTGAAGTATGACAGCTGAGAGGCGTGCAGGCTGCCTGGAATTGGTACTTATGTTTGGTTTCTCAACTCTGGTGAAAGTCACCTACTGATTTGGGGACATCAAATGGGTTTCCCTTGCCTCTCCCCAGCTGGCTGGGTTTTGTATAAGTTGTAGGCACAGAGTGGCAGCAAAACCTCTTTCTTTCTGTTGGGTTTTGCATGAAGTGGAACACCCCCTGGAGGCATTCAAGGCCAGCTTGGATGGGGCCTTGAGCAACGTGATCTAGTGGGAGGTGCCCCAGTCCATGGCAGGGGGGTTGGAATTAGATGATCTTTAAGGTCCCTTCCAACCCAAACTGATGCTCATCAGAGTGTTTCAGCAACTGTCCCTTTCTTGAAGGCACAGCCTAAAACGGTCACACCTTTCTATAAATCTGTAAGCTGGCCAATACTTTTTGTAATGAATGAAGGAGGACAGGCAAATGCACATTTGCTTTCCCTAGAAAATAATGCTAAAATTGGAATTAGTCCTTCCCAACCAGTTAGTGAACTTTGATGAACAAACCTAAATGGTGGCTTGGTCTGTGGAAAAGATTGGCAAAGAGTGATGAGAAGGAATAAATTTAGCAGAATGGCACAAGCCAACCTGAAGACCCCTCTGACATCATGAATATAGCCCCTTGGGAGTATTCACTGGGAAAGCCTCTGCTTAATTACAGTCTAATTGCTGCTCTGGCTGCAGTTCTCATGCCTTTTGAAGATGTCTTGAGACTGGCCTGCTCTAAACCATGTTTTTTTAAGATATCAGGCCAAGTCAAAGGAAATCTGTCAGAGTCATGGGTATGATTGGAGCCTATCAAGATGGAGGGATGAGGAAATACCTATCTTGTTCCCTCAAGTAGTAAGAATTAACTGCATGTGAACATGGGTATTGAGAGCCCTGGAAATAGTCATGGGGACAGCAGCAGCAGCAAACACAGATATAATTTAACCCTTCTCCTTTTATCCTTTGTGCTTCAGAGCAAAGGAAGTTCTGATGCAAGGGTCACCGAGTCAGAGACATAATGCTGGGGTGGTTTTTAATGTGGTTTTCATCACATTAAAAAATATTGCTTGAAAATTAAATATTATGAGACTGTGATGCAGAAAATAGGATTTGATGCAGAGTTTGAAACTGATGCAAATTAAAAACTCATCTAAGGGACCTGGAAAAAAAAATGATTCCTAATAAGAATTATGGTGGATAACTGCTCTTGTAAGTCAGTGTGCTCAAGGAAAACACACAGCAGGTGGATGAAAACTTCTTCAGTCTGCCATTGACTACCTAGCTTGTGGAGAAAGAGATTCAGAAAGGAGAAATGGACAGGGCTGCCCAAGGGTTCGGGCAAGAGGATCCCACCACACCTGCCCAAAGTACCGTGTAGCCCATGAAGGATACCACAGCCACCACATGCAAGGCAGCAGCTTGGGCTCTGGAGTTGGTGCATTAATAAAATCACCCTTGTTCAAGGTTACAGTGTAAGCTGATTGCTTCTGATTAGGGATCTGTATTCAGTTGTGACATCCTGCAATTTTTATTACCTTTATGGTAATAACTGCAAATAATAAAATGACAAACTATTGTAATTAAACTTTAATTAATTACAGATCCATTACTTTTAAGTTTATTCATGGTAGGGACAATGATACTGAAAACAATTCATTAAAGCACTTGATATGTAAATTATGAAGTAAAGCATTAATATTAGGCAACTCATGTATTCACTTTCTGTCTAGCAGCAGAAAATTCATTTAAGGAAAGGCAGCTCCCCCAGATGATTTTAACTGCTTACTTTAGGGAGCAGGGAAATACTGGATACTCTCAAGTTGAAATTATTCCTGAAGTCAGGTTCTGCATTCTCTAAAGCAGAACGCTAAGCAAGCCTGGTCTTGCTGCTGTGTGTGGCTAGTCACTGTAATAGCTATAGGGAGATGTTGCAGTCCCAGAGAGTGGTGCAGAGGAGGGCAGTCCTCTTGTCCCAGTCTGCATGTTTTACTTCTGATGAGTGACCCTACATACATGGTGCTTGGGGAGAGGGTCAGTGTCACTCTTGTAACACCAGGCAAGCAATGAGCCCTTTGCTTTGGCGATGAACACCTCCCTGCCTCTCCTGAAAACACTAATTTTCTATCCTAATGACCTGGTGCTTCTCTGTCAGGGCAGCAAACCTCTTATCCTGGCTCTCCAAAGTGAAATAATCTCATTTGTGATGGTCTATTTGTCTTCAGCTTTTGCTGACTTAATTTAACGTAACGAGCAGAACTGGATTCTGCTTCCCCCAGATAACCTGGGCACAGATCACTGCACATCACCACCGTCAAAAATGGTCCATGTCAGGTACAGGATGCTAATCATGCACCCATATCATGCTATTCACACTCAGAAACTGTCATCCTTGGCCCTAGAGGAGCATCTTCTGCAGCAAAAGTGCCTGCTGAACCTCTCCATGGCAGCTCTTTATCCCCAAACCCTGATGATGAGCTGTTGCTGTTGAGTTAGGCCGTGTGCTGCAGTCAAGCGGCACATGGATATTTGATTTGCCTTCTCAGATCCATGGGAATAGGCTGCAGTCTTAATACAAAAAAAGGCAAAAGAATTAAGAAATGCACAGAGAAACATTCAGGGACATTCAGCCCTGGAACACACATGCTGCACCATGCGAGGTGTGCTGGAACAATGTGTCTCTGCTGAGAGCACCCTTGCCTGGCAGAGTCTTTTTTCCATAGCAGCTTTGACCTGCTCCTTCCAGCACCCTGGGGCACACTGGCCTGGAGAAGGTCAGCATAAAGATTTTTTTCTCCCCCCTCTAATGCTATTTTCAAGTGGAGGCATCAGTGCCATGCTGGGAAGCACAAGATAATATTTGCCTTCTGCTAAAGGGAGCTGGAATTTTAGCGCAGCACCCTCTGGGCTCCCAGTTGTCTGCAGCCCATGTGTAACTCTATCTAACTTTTGTGAGCTAGTGAAAGAAGAAGCTTTTCTGACAAGGGGCAAGGCATGAATAAAGGGAGGGACGTGATCAGACAGAAAGGCACCTCCAGCTCGGACAAGGAGAGCCTAAAGCAGGGAGGCACACCCAAGGTTAATAACATGTTGCTCCACCAGCTTCTATCTAATCTTGGAAAACGTCCTCTGCTGCAAAGAAAAATGGGAAAGTGATTATGTGACTTGAAATAAGGTCTTGCACTACTGTCTAGACAGCTTTAAAAACCATCAAGCTAGGGTGTTCCTATTTATGAAAAATGCAGCTGTGCTTCTGCCTTCCTCAAGCAGGAGAAGAAAGCAGTGCACTTGAGGTCATTTGGCTGCAATGCACTCACTGAGCCTGTCCATGGGAATTTATTCCTCTCCCTTTCTTTCTTTATTTGTTTGATTCCTCGTGCTGCGTGGCTTGTGCTTCCAACCTGCCATGTCAATCGCTCTTGGCTGCTGGGTTCTCTCTTTGGGGGAGCAAAGGGAAGCTGTCTGCACTGGGACAGCCTGCTGAACAAGCATCCCTTTGAGGATTCAGAATGGCTGCTGGGTGCTAACCTGGGGGTTTTTTGTTGCCATAATACTGCAGTAGGGATGATCACCCGCAGCAAAACCACAGGCAGCCTTCAGGTCCTTAATAAAGTCTCTTATAGACTCTCTCTTAAATTGGAAGAGTGTAATTTGCCCTAAATGCAACCTCAGCAATTCCTTCTCTTTTTTTTTCTTTCTTTTCTCTTCTCCATAGTGAATTATGTGCATAGATTTTGACCTTTTTCTTTCTCTCTCCTTTTTTTTTTTCCCTGGTGGGATCTAGGCAGGTGGAATCTGATGTTCAAATCAGCTGGACAGGATTTTCAGCCATGCCCAGCACCAGCAGGAGCCCGACTGCTCAGCACCCTCTACTAATGGGTCCCAGCACCACATCACTGCTAATGTTCAACCTTGGATGGTCTGAAAAAAAACCCACCCTATTGATCATGGGTTGTGTCCTACAAAAGGGAGAAATGGGTCAGCAGATATGTTAATCCCAGCTTGATCTAAAGTCTTCGGGACAGGTGGCAACCTTCATTTAATGGAACAATGAGATCATTAGGAATTTGTAATGAACTGTACGGCAGCCATGAAAGTAGGTCACCCTTACCCCAGGAACACTTCAAAATGAGTCTGTCCCCATTCATGTGCAGCAGCAGAGATGGCCAGGGGCAGAGTGACAGCTCTATCTCGGGATTTACTAACCAGACAGTTTTAGGAACAAAAAGGGGCAAATGCTATGGACATAAAACGAGTTATGCTATCCTGCTGTAAAAATGGGCTGATTTGAGTTTAGGTGTCCAGCCTCACTGGTCACTGGCTGCAGCCCTGCTGCTGTGGATGAGTTAGGAAGGTCATCATTTGGGGAAGAACCAGAGTCCCAGGCCAAGGATGGTAACCAGCCAGGAGGAAAAGGGAACAGATCCTTGGCTCTGGTCCTCCAAGGAAGCTTTGTTCATCTCTGGCATCACATACGTAACCCTAGTTCCACATCCTGAGGGACTCCCAAAGGTCTCTCCTCACTGTGGGTCTTCATCATTGAGCTTGAGTCTTTTGGATGCTTTCACCATTGCCTTCAGGGCTGAAGTTTGCATGCTTCAAGGGTTGGTCTGGTATTGCTTCTGTTTCAAAATACCTGTGTAGCTGGCCCAGACCCAAGGGAAAAAAGAAATCGCCCCATGGCCCTTCTGTTATGATGGCCAGCCCTCTCCTAGCTGAAAACTTGCAGAGTTAGGGAAAATGGAAGTGTCCCAGGCCCTGAACACTCAGAGCAGCCCTTTAGTCCTGCCCAAGGTCCCAAGCCTTGCAAGTCAAACATGCTGCGTATCAGTAAACCATCTATGAACTTTTCCCTTCTCATTCTGACCATTGTGTATGAAAACCAAGTGCTCATCACAGGACTGCACGTTTGAAAAGTTTCATTTCTTCCCTCCACCTCCTTTTCCCCCCAAATCCTTACATTCCTACAGTCATATGTAACTTTGTTAACCACCGAGCAAGCTGTCTGCTGCCCTGCAGGAGAACAGGCAGGCTGAGCTATGGTTGGTGGGAGAGAGGTTTGCTCATCTCACAGCCCCAGGGCTGAAGATAGGAAAAGTTATGAAAATATTTTGTTAAAGATGCAATAAGGAGCAGTGGGGCTTGGAGTGTTATTTCATTTCATTGCTTTTGTTTTTAAAGGGGCATTTAAATGAAGCATTTAATAAATATTTATCGACACACACAAAAACCCAACAAGAAAAAACCCCAACACAAAATAAACCAAAATAAAACAAGCAAACAAAAATGCTAAAATAACACTTGGGGGCTGCTCTGATCTGCTCCAGGAAACTGAGGTGGTGTATGGTCACCATGTGGATGTTGTGAGGAGCCTTACATTGCACTGCATTTCCAAGAGCAGGGTTCAGCTATTGTCCATATTAACTACAGCTTTTGCTGTTGCACCACCATGGTTGTGTGATGCCAGGTGGTAGTAGGTGCTTCAGTGACCACCCTTTCCCAGCTCAGCCCAGTGTTCCCTGGGCACCCAGTGGGCTACTGGCCCTGACCTGCTGCAGTGGTTTGAGCCTTAACTGGGACTTGAGAGCTCAGATGGGGGCCAGGCTGGGAATCCCTCCCTCCGCTGCCCCCTCCTCTCTCTCAATAGAGAGGAAAAAGAAAGGAAAGGAGCAAATCCACCAAGAAATAATTTTGATTCAGCTTTAAACAATATATATATATTTGTAGCAATAACAGGTAGGGTTCACAAGGGTAAGGAACAAGGATGGATGGAAAAAAAGAAATATGCAATACAAAAGCAGTCCTTTGCAAAGGCGTGGGTGCAGCAGGGAGGACCACGTGGCAGAGAAGCAGAGGAACCACCAGCAGTCCTCATCCAGGAAAAGGCAGGGCCCAAAAAAAGAACTAATGACTGCAGTATCCTCCTTCTTATAGCCTTGCTGGGCAGGGAGCGGGGGAGTGGAACAGACTAATTTAGTTTCCCGGGGGGAAAACACCCTGCAGGGAGGGCAAAAGCTCTCACAAGCCCTCCCCGCCCCTGCTTCCAGGATGGGTGTAGCCCATCACACCTGCCCAACCCACCAGTGCATCCCAGCATGGACCTCTAGACAAGGCTCTGTACATCCTGCTGGATCACCCTGAAAATGAATCAAAACTGCCTCTTTCCTGTGTGTGTCAGACCCACTAGCTCATGCCTATCCTTAGAGCAGAGCAGGGAGACGAGTGGGCAAGTGTCTGTTTTAGTGAGTGTTGTTTTTATGGGAGAAGGGAACTAATGATCCTCACATTCCCCTTTATTAAGGAAAAAGCAACCCATTTCCCCTCCTAATAGTTTTTTCAGATTCACTGTTTCTGCTCCAGCTTGTCTGCACCTGAGATGTTAGTCCCATAAATCTAGCAGAAGGGCCTGTAATCTTGACTCGCAGCCCCACAAGAGGCTATTTAAACCCCAACCCATTCCACTGAAGATGGCCGTTGCTCCCTAAGAGCACATCAGGGGACCAGGCACAGCATGACTGGCCACTAGGCCAAAAGAGCATGTCTCCTTTTGGTCCTCTTCCCCTAGAAATGCTCCACAAATCCTGCCATCCTTTTACAGCTGGACGTGGTTGGCCATGTTCTGTCCTTCTGGCCCAGGTGTCTGTAGTCTTCACCAATACATAAAGGTTGAGCAGTCAGGAGGGGAGGCTTCCTTCCTCTCTCCTCCTGTTTTTGCTGTTTTCACTTACATTTTTTCGTGTCTCTTTTCTTCCATGCACAGCTCCAGGGTTTTTTTCCATATGTGCTCTGGCTCTGTCTGAATTACTTTGTGAGGTGTTTCTGTTTATGCCATGCCAGACAGAGTCTGGAGATCATTTGCTTGGAAGAACAGGAAAGAAACTAGGAAGCATTTCACGTCATCTCTTCCCCTGCCACCTCCCTGAAAAGAAAACACCCAACACCATGTCTAGAAGATGGTTTTGGGGAGCACCACAAAGATCTGTGATGGTTGTGGAGTTTGGTGAGGAGCATCTCTCAAAATGGTAAGCAGAGAGGCTGAGCCAGCCACAGGAGACCCAGACAGGGTCCCCCATCTTGATCATGTTGGCTCTGAGGGAAACGAGTACTGGCTGGTGAAATGTTCTTGGGGGGAACATATGGGGATGAAAAGGAAAATGACCTTTGAAGCTATTAGAGAGTGATGCAGTTTTCTTCATTAGAATGGCTAATTGAATTTGTATTACTCGGGAAACAGCACCCAAGCTGCAAGAACCCAGTCCGAACATAGTTCTTGTGTTGCTGATATAAAAAACCCAAACAACCAACAACCACAGTCTTTCTTTTGGGAAGGCTAGAGGAGCCCCCATGTGTGTGTTCTTGGCTCTGACCAAAGCAGGAAGACAACCCTGTGATAATGCCAGTCTCTTGGCCCCACTCCTTCCTGTCCCCTTTCACAGTTTTGAGGACATAAATAAAACTCACTCTCCATCTTGCTACATGATGCAAACATTGCTCTGTGCCAGGCAGCTGATAAGAAGTCATCTCTTGCTTGTAATGAGGAAACTTGACATAACCTTAAAGAGTGTTCAGGAAAAAGGAAAACATTTCAAAGAGTGTCTGCAATGGAACATTTCTGGTACTTGAAAGGGCACAAAGCAAGTATGGTTCATGTCAGCAAATGTTTTCAGCTTATTCTTAGGGGAAGGGGGGGAAACAGCAAAAGATAAAAACTTTCTGTAAATGTACAATGACTCAAGGAGCAGTTTGGTCTTGGAAAAAAAAAATTCATCCACTGTACCAACAAAGTAAGAGTAAGATTTTTTGGGGGTGTTCCCTCATGTTTTAGCTTTACCTATCCTAAGTGATCAAAAGCAGCAAGCCCTTAGTAGTGTTTCACCTGGTCCAAAGAAAGCTGGCAACATTGCAGTGCTTCCTTGAGGTACAGGTAGAAATAAAGATCATAGAATGCATCAGGTTGGAAGAGACCCTCGAAGTTTATCTTGTCCAACCCTCCTGTAGTAAGCAGAGACATTTTTAACTAGATCAGGTTGCTCAGGACCCCATCAAGTTTGACGTTGAGTATCCCCAGGGATGGGGCCTCCACTACTTCACAGGGCAACCTCTTCCGGTATTTCACTACCCTCACTGTGAAAAACTTCCCCATGATGTCCAACCTAAATCTCCCCTGTTCTAATTTTAAAACCATTTTCCCTCATCCTATCACTGCATGCCCTCCTAAAGATCCTGATGCTTGATGGACTTCCCCTAGTCCACACTCTAAGTCAACCCTTGTATTGTTGTGTTGCATCCCATGCATTGGATTTCCTCAGTGATCTGGGATACCACCATTGCTGGATTATGTAGAGATCTTATTTTGAAGTTCTGATAACTACATGGAGATTTTTATTGCAAGGAGAGAATTAAAATGCCAGCTCCAGCACCAGAGCACCAGGGTTTCGTGGGAGCTCTCCAAGGTCTGCCTGGAGATACCAGGTCCAACCTTTGACTACCTCTTAGAATGATAGAATGGTTTAGGTTGGAAGGGACCTTTAAAGGTCATCTAGTCCAACAGTAAGGTTGGATTTGATCACAAGGCCTGAGATTCCTCTTGAACACAAGAACAGCTACTAGGAAAAGCAGTAGAATGATGCCAGTGTGTTGTTCTTTGCTTTAAAACTGTTGATTTAGAAAGAAAATGAAGCTGGGGGATATTTTTACAAATATGATAAATATTCAGCATGATTCCTTTTGCCTTTCTGCTAGAGCCTTTAGAAGCATCTGATCTTTGTCCTATCCTGGTAACATAGTCTCACAGGAATAAACTTTACAACACCAGGGAGACAAACAGATTCCAGTGGCTTTGTTGGTGGATCAGAAGGTCTCAATTCAAACCACACCCTGCTAGCAACTTCTTGTGTGGTCCTCAGGAGAAATCTGTTGCCTTCTTTTGCTTTCTCCACCTGGACAGCCAAATTATTATTGCTTCATTTGCAGTGAGGGTTGATAAGACACGCAGAAGAGACAAGCTGTTGCACCACAGCTTTGCTACTCATGATGATTGGAAAGATGATTAAGAAAACCCCCACCATATGAAGCTTGAGTAAGATGAGAAGAGTTTTATATGTGTAGTGCCAAAGCTACTTCCAAAACACACGCAGAGGAGGTAACTCTGCTTATTTATCTCCTCTGAAATTGGCAGGTTCTTCACATTGTTGCTGAAGTAGGTTTCCTCTTTGCGTGCAGACAGAGACTTGGAGCGATGCTATCTTACCTTCTGCATTCTGGCAGCCCTCCTGTTACCTCAGCCCCTTTATAAAGATAAAAATTGGCTGCAGTCTCCAACAGCTAGCATGCTGCTGTGGTAGGAGCGAGGCTTCAAGGCTGTATTTTCTCGTGTCTCTCTGGTTGCCTCAGACTTAGTCTAACCCCCTGCAATCACTTGGACTCTTCTTTTCCTTGAGAGGGTGTTAGGTTATGCCCACTTTTCCTTGATCTAAATTATTTCCTGTTGGTCATCTTGGTCATTAATTCTAACATTAATCTTGACTTAAACCCCCTCTTGATGGAAAGAACTGTAGGAGGTGTTAGCAGAGCTGGAATTTCTCCATTCAGTGGAGAAATGATAGAATGGACTGCCTGGCTAGGTGGCCAAGTCAGCCTTCAAACTGGTAATTCCTTGGTTGCTTTGCAAGAAAAGGAGCGAGACAAAAGCCTTTCCTTTAAGTAAGTGAATCAAAACTTTCTATGCAATCTGGAGTAAACCATTTTCCCTTGATGTTGAGGTTAGCTACTCCTTTTGAGTTTTATTTTAATAGTAGGTCAGCTTAGGGGGAAAAAAAGAAAAGATGACTTGAAAAAAACACCAACCCAAACTAGTGTTTCCACTGCCTCAAGAGCCTCTTTCACTTTATAACAACCAACCAGCTGACAATTTCAAGTCCAATGCACAAATGGATTCCATCTCCAAAGGAGACTTTTCCAGAGAAGTTAAGTATTTTCTGAAAATAGCTTGCCCTGTGCCTTATTTTTCACATATGCTGTACACTTCAGAAGCCAGCTTCCAATAGCCCCTAGATTTCGTCAGATATTGAGCAGCTTACTCTGCATGCTGGCAGTAGAGCCTGGTTATATTTCTGCACAGATAGCAGTGAGATTTAATATAAACTCCGAATTTATAGGACAGGCAGGACAAATTTATTGTTCTGTTCAACACTTCTGATGTCAGTAGGAATTCCTCCTCCACGGGCATTCTGGATGAAAACCTTCCAAAAAAAAAGCATTTAAAAAAAATAAATATCTTAAAATGTTTACATCTGGGACATGTAGTCGAATTTAGCTTAGATGTGCATTTTATAAACCAGATGGTAACATCTTATTTACATTTCCTATACAAAACCATCTGTGCTTGAACTGGGGTGATGCTGTCTTTTGCTGCAGTTGGGAGTTTGGCTGCAGGGGGTGTGGTGTCACTTTTGTTCGCATCCAGTTTTCCCCTCTCGTTAGAGCTGAATGTGTAGCACTAGTTTTATTTAACCTTGTTTTAATTAGAGGGTTGCAAAACTGCAATTGGCTCTTTCTGCATCAGTTAGCTGGCACTCTGGATTTTGCTTCCTTTAAACAAACCTTAAATTACTTGCCTTGTTTTCCCTTGACATTGAACTTGCAGTCTGCCTCCTCTGTCTTTATCCCATGGTTCTCGTGTCTAGCCTTCCCCACCGCTAAATAATTCCTCTTCCCTCTTAGTGTGAAAGCCTGGCTCCACTGAAAGTTTTGACATCAGCTTCAACAAGGTCAGGATTTCTCTCTGGGTGTTTATTTTCATTAAGTACTCATAGTCTGTTACTCTGTCCAACATTTCCTTGAGCCAAGTTCAACACCTCCATCTCCACCATCCCTGTTGCTCTTCTCCAAATGATAGTGTTGGGTGCCCAGAAAGGACTGTGCTATTTCAGGTGTCATCTAACTAGTAACCTCCTGGAAAAACTTCTCTCTTGCTGTTGGCTTCACTAGCTTTTTTCCCTTGTTTTGCTGGATATCATGTTGCATTTTCATCTCATTAATAAAGATGTAAAAAATGTCAGACCTAACACTGACCTCCCGATGGAATCCACCAACTCTGCCAGCAGTATACTCTGTTGGTTGCTGTTTTGCTTTTTCTCCCATCTAGCTCTTAGCCTTCACAGGCCATTCCCATCCAAGCCAATTTGAATTAATCTTGTGTGATACAAAAGGACACCATAGTGAAGGCTTCATCATGGTGAAAATCAGATACATGTGGGAACCAGATGTTGTCCTCCATGAAAATTTTCATAATTTGAAAAGGAATTTGAAGGTAAATTTGTCTCCCTTCTGGATCAAAATGGACTATGAAATTTGCCCACGTAGTTGTGTTTTGGGTTTGTTTGGGGTGTTTTTTTCTGTGAGAAAAAGAAATGATTCGCTGGTAAAAATGGTCTGGATTACATTTTTAATGTTAATTTGAATTACCTAAGCTTATGCAAAATGAAAAAGACAAAGTACTTGGATAAAATCAAGCCTGTAAACTCTGATCAAATCAAGCTGTACTGACAGAATGCTCTCAAGAAAAGGAAGGTAGCTCCACAGAACATCAGTTCCCAGTAGAAAATATCCTGATGAGAATGGTATTGACTAATGTTGCTAGGCTATGATAGGTAGTTTCTTCCACCAACCCAATGAGGAGCTCTTATTTCCTGGAAAAGACACATTTGCAGAGTTGTGTGGCATTTCCCATCTTAAGCATTTTGCTCTTTTCAAGTCTGCTACAGAAAATATTGAGTGTCTTCAGAAAGGAGGAGGTACAGACCATGCCTTAAGTGTTTAGCATGAAGCATGTTTTCCTGGGGGTTTCCCAGATCACGGACTTGATTTGTGTTTTGGGATAATTCAAGTTTCGCTGTGGCTTGCTGGAAGAGGGTTGTGTTGGGAATCTCAGCTAGGGTCAAAGCAGCTGATTTGCTTTGGCAAGCATGGTGTGAGCTTAGATGAGTGGCCAACCACTGCCTTTGCTCTGCATATGGATAGTCCTGGTCATTTACTTTGGGTGGTGGCCAGCAGTTCCTGTTAGACTTATGTTACAGGGCCATGTTTGAACTCATCTCCATCACTTCAGACATCCAGATGTGTGACCAACACATACACACACACACCATGCTACAGATGCTGTATATTGGCTGCAGCTGAGATAAATATTATTTCTATATCATGATGAGGATGAAATAATATCTCTGGAGGATTTGGAAGAGAGATGGAGGATACTTAGCCTGTCACAGTCTGCCCTTGGGCTCCTTTTCTCTTTGCTTTCTTGAAAACAGGAGGACAAAACCCACTCTGCTAACAAGGGGATTTCGACTCTTCCTCAGACCCTGGTCAGGAAAACAGAGCATGTTGTTTGTGATGGCAGTCTCCACCAAAATGGCTCAGGGGCCAGGTTAAAGCTAAGGGGGAAATTCAGCCTGTCCAATGATGAAAGGTCTGCATGCTGTCTTCCTTTGCCTGCAACAGTTCCCATGCATGCCTCACTCTGCTTGCTGTACCCACGTGGTCTGCAAGCCAATGAAAGGCTACAGGGTGGATCACCATCAGAGATTTGGTGCTAAACTGTTTATTACTGATGACAAAATGTCCTTTGGTGGACACACAGGCTGGGTGTGTGTTTGGATGCTTGCTCCCAAGCAGAGGTCCCAGCATGGAGTGTGACAAGACTGAGATGTGAGTCTGGAGAGGTGCAAAGGAGCTGGTTGGTGGTACCAATGGACACAGGGTTGCTCTGAGGGGTATTTTCCTAGGCTGGGTGCCATGTGGCAGAGAATGAGGAGATATTCAGGTGGACCTCAGGAGAGCTGGGCTCAGATCACCATTAAAGCCCAGGCATCTCTGCAGACCTTGAGGCTATTCAGTGCATCAAAGTGACAGCAGCAGGGCCATGATGCCATAACTCATCCAATGAACTTTAGTGACAAAAAGTCTGTGTTGTATGCTATGCAAACGTTTTTTTTCCTCCTCTCTGCTATCAAACAAAATTTAGGGTGAGTGCACAGCTGTGCTAGTCACTTTTGCTGGCCATGTGGGTAGGTGCATCCCCTGCAACTCAGACTCTCTGCTGTGGTGGTCCCTAAACTGCTTAAGTTTTGAGATTGAGGGAGGGGAAGCAGGCAGGGGGGTTGCTTCTCAGCAGTCACCTTAAGATACACTTCTCTAGTACTTGTTACATAGGCCCATATCAGCTCAGGTCAATGGCCCTGTGTACTGTTACCCATCTCTCTACCCTACAACCTTTGATAAACACCCCAGTATTAGCCTCTCAAGAGGGCATACAACTGCAGGCACTCCAAGTGCTTACTGACACTTGCTGCAGGAGAGGCAAGTAGCTCTGAAGCTGTTCTGCAATCCTACCCAGCTGCTAATCCTCTCAGCTCCAAACTGGGATAACATTTCCCTTCTCTCACCCTTTATGTCCCTTGGCTGTCAGGATGGCTGCCTGCTCTCCTGTGCTGAGTTTACAGCCACTCAGCTGCAGCTTACACAGAGCCTGACACCGGGGATCCTGGAGGTAAAAAACAGGAAAATACAGACTAATTTAATTGGTAAAACCCCTTCCATAAATTGAAAGTTCAGTCACTCAGCTCATCTTTTTAAGCTCTAAGTGCATCTGGTTTCTCTGCTAAAGACTCTTGCTCTAGTAGGAGATATAGAATAATTCAAAATCCTATTTAATGTGGAAAAAAGACAACACTTGTGTGGCTGGAGTGTGAAGTGAGTTTTGATCATATTCCTTGTCCCATGCCTGGTTCTGTGTGATGCCAAACCATGCTGTGGGATGCCAATGCTGCTGGGCTTCCCATTGCTGCTGCAGGATTGCCCGCTGCCACACAGGTTTCACGTGCCTCCAGCTCTGCCCCATGCACAGCATGCCCAAGCTGGGGCATCCCAGATGTGTCACAGCATAGATGTCAAGTAATCAATACCCACTGTAATGACAATGTGCTGGCAGGCTCCTTTTCACTGCCCTTCTTTCATGTAAACATAATAAATTATGTGTGACATCCCACACCAGGTCTGTAAATAGGGTTTGCTGAAAAAGAGAGGGAAGTTTCCTGTCCAGGAAAGGCAGCCAGGGTGGAGGGTGGGCCTTTTGTGGTTCCCCCAGCCAGATGTGCTCTTCTCCCCTTTCTAATGTGTCCTTTCCGTGTTAAGTTACCCAGGGTGAGTAATACTACTCCTCACCCACATCTTCAAAAAAGAGAAAGAAAAGAGACCTTCTTATGCAGCTCCTAGACATGCCTGGCCTTCAAATAAAGCAGGAGCAGGTCAAATAATTGTGATTTGACTCCTTCCTCCTATTTACACCCATGCTACCAGAGCTTGACACTTAGTACCAAAAGTTTACTCCCAATCTGGGAAGTAACGTTTTCACCCTCTCTTTCTTAACCCTCTAATGCAGAAGGCAGGCTTTTCCATATGATTTCCCAGGAGTGGCAACCTTGTGCTTTGGGGAGGAAGAATTTTTTGTAGACTTATCCTTCCAGCAAGGTGATGGATCTGTGATGAGCTGGCAAATCTCAACATACTGCAAACTTATGCAGGAGGGCAAGTGATGCTTGGTGGGACCCTCTCCCAGCCCTCAACCTCCCAGCCCTTCTCATATGATGGATTGATATGAGTGTACCCATGTGGCCAAGAAGGCCAATGGCATCCTGGCATGCATCAAGAATAGTGTGGCCAGCAGGAGCAGGGAAGTCATTGTGCCCCTGTACTCAGCACTGGTTAGGCCACACCTTGAGTACTGTGTCCAGTTCTGGGCCCCTCAATTTAAGAAGGACATCGAGACTCTTGAATGTGCCCAGAGAAGGGCAACAAGGCTGGTGAGAGGTCTTGAGCACAAGCCCTATGAGGAGAGGCTGAGGGAGCTGGGGTTGTTTAGCCTGGAGAAGAGGAGGTTCAGGGGAGACCTTATTGCTCTCTACAACTACCTGAAGGGTGGTTGTGGCCAGGAGGGGGTTGGTCTCTTCTCCCAGGCAACCAGCACCAGAACAAGAGGACACAGTCTCAAGCTGTGCCAGGGCAGGTTTAGGCTCAAGGTGAGGAGAAAGTTCTTCACTGAGAGAGTTGTTAGCCGTTGAAATAGGCTGCCTAGGGAGGTGGTAGAGTCACCATCCCTGGAGGTGTTCAAGAGCTGATTGGACGTGGCACTTGGTGCCATGGTTTAGTCATGAGGTCTGTGGTAGCAGGTTGGACTTGGTGGTCTTTGAGGTCTCTTCCAACCTTGGTGATTCTGAGAAAATAGTCTGGTTTTCAAATACCTTTTTTCTTTCTTAACATTGCACAAGTTTTGAAAGAACTCCACAACCAGTTTCAAAACTGAGCCAGAAAACCCCTTTGGGCAGATCCGGCTCCCAGCCTGTTTACTACAGTTAACAATCTGCTAGCCCTGATCATCTTAAAGCCTTAGGCAATTTGAGGTACCATGTTTTAGTATGAGCCTGAACTGCAAATGGAAGCAGCCAGGCACTTCATGTCAGAATACTTGCTGTACCGTCTCTCACTCTCAGGGTGAACATCTCTAGGGCTGGAAGGCTAAAAGCCCTTCCTTGAACTGTGAGGGCATGCCATCTATCTTAGGAATTGCTCACAGGCAAAGCAATTTTCACCATGTTCATTAGAAAATGAAATGCAGAATAGTTGTTCCTAATGTCGCTCAGGAATAAGGCAGCAACCAGCAGAAAGCAGCTTCAGTGAGCAGGGTTCTGGGAGGCTGCAGTGATGTCCTACCCTGGAGAAACCAGCAGAGCCACCCCTGTGAGGTCCCCTCCAGTTCTGAGATCATCTATTTTGCTGGCTTCCAAAGCTGACTCAGTGCTAACACGTGCTGCTTCTTGGCCTTATTTATTACTGCTACTTGACATCCAAAATAAACAATGCCTGAGGTCCTTCTACCCCTTACCCAAGACGGTACTTCAAATGGGAGCTGGGGGGACCTATACTCCCCAGGGTCCATAGAGGATGATAAATCACCTGGCATGAACAATGTCTTTCAGCCAAGCCCTAACCTGTTTAGTCTAATGGGCAAAGCGAACTGAAACAAAAGGCTGGTTGGCAGCTCTGGATTAAAACGCTTTGACCGAAGCATCCCCCATCCTCCTCCACAGATAAATCACAGTTCAAAGGAGCTGCTGTTGCAGCAGCTGGGATATTCAGCCAAAAGATGGCTTGTGTTTCCAGTCCATCCCTCGCCCCTTTTAAAACACAGGAGAGGAGATGGCATCAAAAGTGGGCCTTAGCCCTGGGTTGGGTGTAGGACAGCACTCTGCTGGTGGCTGTGGGTGCAGGGGGATGGAGGAGAGGCAGGAATAGGAAAAGCTATGGGACCACAACCCTGGGTTGCTGTTCTTTAGGTTGCAAATCTATCCCAAAGGGCAGCTTGATAGATTTCATTTATGGCTTTTCCTGCCCTACATAATCTCTGAGAAGAGAAGTGCCACTTTCAGTTTGTGTATCTTTCACTGACATGTGTATTTAGCACTCATTAACCACTTACCTTGGGCTAATAATTCAACTTTTGTTCCAAAGTCAAAATTTCTTCATTTCCCTGAGTTGTTGGAGCCAAAGAGACCATTTCTGACAGATTCATTTTGACTTTGTCTGAAAGTTTGCTACAGACTTTTAGTTTATTTGAGCAGCACTTTGCATGGTTGCTTTTAAAGCTTAGCCATAGCGAAACATCTTCATTGCTTTAAACCTGTAAACAGTTCTTGCCCATTCCAGGTAAATGCAAACTGAGAACATTGGTTGCTTTTTACAACAGCAACAACAACAAAAGAATTCCTTACATCTAGGTGTTTTATCCAAGGTGACTGCAATTAACACTGCTGTTTCTGTCCAAATTCTTCCTTGCTCTGATGTCTAGGTGCTTTCCTTGCTTTGTCCTAGATTCAATGGCTTCATGGTTTATTTTTCATCTATGTCACCTTTGCCAGCACATAAACTCCCAGGAGTGACAGGGCCTGGTGTACCTTGTCCTTGTACAACACCTGACTTGATACTTTTTTAGAAAAGATACTTTTTCAAAAAAGAAATTGAATTATTCAGATTTCTGTGCTGTAATGGAAAAATGCCAGAGTTTAGCTTTTCCTTTAATACTGAGAAACAACTGAGGTGGAGATGATTTGAATATAAATCTTATGAAGTCTGACTGAGTTGTAGACTGAGTTGTCTACAACTACCTGAAGGGTGGTTGTAGCCAGGAAGGAGTTGATCTCTTCTTCCAGGCAACCAGTACCAGAACAAGAGGACACAGTCTCAAGCTGTGCCAGGGGAAGTTTAGGCTCGAGGTGAGGATAAAGTTCTTCACTGAGAGGGTGGAGTCACCATCCCTGGAGGTGTTCAAGAGGGGATTGGACGTGGCACTTGGTGCCATGGTTTAGTCATGAGGTCTATGGTGACAAGTTGGACTTGATGATCTTTGAGGTCTCTTCCAACCTTGGTGATTCTGTGAAGGAGCAGGGGCTGTTTAATTTGAAAAAGAGAAGGCTGAGGGGACACGTCATTGCTCTCTACAGCTACCTGAAAGAACATTGTAGAGAGGCTGGTGTTGGTGTCTTCTCACAGGTAATTAGTGATAGAACAAAAGGGAAGGGCCTAAAGCTGCAACAGAGTAGGTATAGACCGGACATTAGGGAAAACACTTTCATGGCAAGAGTGGTCATGCATTGGAATGTGCTGCCCAGGGAGGTGGTTGAATCACCAACCCTGGATGTGTTTAAAGGTGGTTTGGATGCTGTGCTTGGGGATATGGTTTAGGGGTGAGCCTTGTAGAGCAGGGTTATTGGTTGGGCTTGGTGATCCTGAGGGTCTTTTCCAACCTGAAGGTTTCTGTGATTCCTTTTTTGTTCCTGTTTTAACTCAAGTATACTTAAGCACATACTTAAACCTGACTTTGATGCAACCCTAAGCCTCTGCTTCAAATAAATGCAGGCAGGATTAGGGGAGTTCCTTGGCGGTCAGAATTGGGATTGGTGCTACACAACATTATAGTTGGCAGCATGGACAGTAGGACTGAGTGAACCCTCAGCAAGTTTGATGATGACACCAAGCTGTGTTGTGTGCTTGTGCTATCTAAGGGACAGGATACCATGCAGCTTGTGAAGTGGGCCTGAGTGGATTTGCATGAAGTTCAACAAGGCCATGTGCAAGGTCCTGTCCCTCGGTTGGGTCAGTCTCAAGCACAAATACAGGCTGGGTGATGAGCGGATTGAGCAGCCCTGCAGAGGAGGACCTGGAGGTGCTGATGGAGGGAAAGATGGACATGAGCTGGCAATGTTCACTTGCAGCACATAAGACAACTGTATCCTGGGCTGCATCAAATGCAGCATGGCCAGCAGGTCTAGGGAGGGAATTCTGCCCCTCTGCTTTGCTCTGGTGAGTCCCTACCTACAGTGCTGGGTCCAGCTCTGGATTCCTCAGCACAGGACTGACATGAACCTGTTGGGGCAGATGCTCAAGTTTCTGTGTTCAGCTCTGCTTTGCTGTGATTTCTTACCCGGGGAGAAATGAGTCAAAGCAAATGCAGTCTGCAGCACTGTTTTTTCCCTCCAAACTCAAAGAGAATTGACAGTCAAACGTTCACAACTCAAACCAGAACCAACCTTCAAAGCACAGAAGCTAAAAAAGAGTTTAAATCGTTTTGCAGTGCACACATCTGGTGCAGTCCCTAGATCGCCTCAGGCGGGGAGCCATAGTGCTCATGGGATGCAGGGTGCATAGAAGGGAAGATGCCATATCCTTTTCCTGTCTGCTGGACAGGTGCCACCAGGCTAATTGGATAGGAACCTGTCTGGGCTCTGGCAAAGTTTCATCATCCCAGCTTGGGGGAATGTTTTGATTTCAGCAGGTCAGATTTTTTTTAAAGAAGTGCTTCACTGCTGAGTTAAATGGTTGGGAGGGTTTTTTTTAATGTTGTTATTATTTCCACTGCTCAGGCGTAGAATGAGGGATGTTGCACATGAATAAGAAATCCTCCATGGACCACAGGAAAACAATAAGCAGCCCAGACTGAGTAGGAAACCCAACTCAGAAAAATAAGAAGTGAAGCACTCATCCTTGGCTTGACTCTGTGCCCAGTGATGCTGCTGGCTGGGCTGTCACCAGTTGCAGTAGGCTTAGGCCAGTTCTGGGAGCTTCTGAGAAACCCAGTTGTAGAGCAATGCAGGGCTTATTTAACCCTGTGTTTCCTCCACTCCCATGTGGTGTTTTTTTTCCCATTAAACCCCATGTTTACTACCCATGTGCCACATAATTCCCATTTTAAATAGCTGTGCCAGTGTCTCCAGCCAAGCACTTCCTATTCAGCCTAAAAGTTTCACCTTCCTTTCCCAGGAGCTCAGTGACATGGCAAGAATAGCCCAGGGGCATGGGATGAAGAGATTTTCAAAGTCCTTAGATGCAATAAAAAATAACCAAAGTATTGTTTTACTTTTCTGACTTCTCTATACAGCAGTGGAACAAAACGCAGGGCCAGAGCAAGCCAATGAACTGAGGAGGATATTTTTCTCTCTGGTTTAGGTTATTGCCCTGGGCAGAGCTGGCACAGGGGAGGAGAAAAGCTGGAAGGAGAACTGCATGATCTCTGGGACTGGAGACACTCATAATCATCCCACTGGGCTGCTCTGCTCCAGCTTCTGCTGCACAACTCACCCCTGGGCTGCACAAACATGGCTACCACCAGGATCCCATCTGTGGAGCATGTTTTCTGGTTGTGTCATGCTAATTTGTGGTTTTCAGGGAGACTGTTGGAAAAGAGAGTAGCAGTGTGAACCCAAGCCAAACTTGCTAATTTGAGCTGGTGTTCCTCATTCTGGATTTCAATTGCTGTTGTATTTTTGGTGGCTTTACTTAAAAACACAGAAATGCAGGAATAAGGAAAAAAAAAAAATTAGATTGTGAAGGTTTCCATTCATGACTAGGACACGTTTCAGAGCTCTGCAAGGACAGGATATCTGCCTCCTTCTCCTTCCTTTTTTTTTTTTTTTTTTTTCTGATACTGAATTATGGTTCATAGTGGTACTGGGTGGAAGAGTAAAAATCAAACCTGAGCATGGGCCACCACAAATCTTGAGTTTAGTCAAATCAAGCTTAAGACTAGTTTCACATTTTGCATGTTCTGAACCAACCTCTATCTGATGTCAGCTGCCTCCTCACAGGAGAAACCTCAGCACTTTTAGATCTCCTTTACACTCACCCAGGGTGTGGTGGGTAAATGTACATTCTACCACTTTCTGTTCAATGGAAAATTTTCAAGGGGCAGCCTACAACTACCACACCATGACAGGAAGACATATGTATTTTTTTTGTGCTGGTGCAGCTTTTATTAAATGTAATGATGGAAAACCTTCTGTGCTTTGAGGTGTTTATGAGAGCTGGAGAACTTAGGTTCAACCCATCTTTTTTTTTTTTTTTTTCTTTTTCTTCTTTTCTTGACTATAAGTTACTGATTTTGATGCAGATTTAAATGCAAAGCTTCCCTCAACTGGAGCATGCACTGCTGGATGGATGTCCCAAGGGGTGAGCACCTTGGCTAAGCTGTGGTGGGTAGAATTTCATGGTGTGGCACCCAGCAGCACAAGTCAAAACACAGCAGCTGAGCATGGTGTTTGTTGAGCTCGAGGTTAAGGCTGCATCTGCTCATTGAAAACAGATTTAAGAAGCAGATGAAGGATGCAGCGAGATGGCAGGAATATCAAATCTGTTTGCTCAGGGAAGGGTCATTTTCCATAACACCTGCTTGTTATTGTCTTCTGCTCAGCGTGGAGTCCTTTTACAACCTTGCGTTTAGGGAGCTTGGCTGGGCTGCCAAAAAAAACAGAGAGGATCATTCTTTATGAGCCATCCCTTCCTCCCTTTTATGTTGTTAGGAATTTCCCCGTGTGTCTCCCTTTCACAAATTCCTTTTAATTATGTTGCATCCAAGCGAAAGTAATCCATCCCAGTTTGGCTTCTCCAGCGCTAGCAAAAGGAGCTCTTGGTGTTCTCTCTCGTCTGTTTTTTAGGGTTTCCAATATATCAGCCCAATGTCCCGCAGAAGAAAAATGATCTCAGGCAAGAACCAAGTATCACGGCTGCCTGTGCTGGCTGGGGGGAAATGTTTACCTTGAATTCTACTTAGTCGTGGGGTTTCGGTTCCGAAGCAGCAGCACATCTGCTGAACACACGCATGACGACGTGGGTGAAGTGTGATTGCACCCAGCCTAGCTTAAAGGCTGCCTCCACAACTAGAGCAGCAGGGACACAGATCTGTGGGTGAGATAAGGGCTCAACACAGCAGCGACTTGAAAGTATAATCCTGGGATCTCAGCCCTGCGCTGCTGCATTTGAGATTGCAGTACACAGAGCTGAGTTTAAGCCCCTCAGTTTAAGAAAGACATTGAGTTGTTGGAACATGTCCAGAGAAGGGCAACAAAGCTGGTGAGGGGTTTGGAGCACAGCCCTGTGAGGAGCGGCTGAGGGAGCTGGGGTTGCTTAGCCTGGAGAAGAGGAGGCTCAGGGGAGGTTCTATTGCTGTCTACACCTACCTGAAGGGATGCTGTAGCCAGGTGGAGGTCAGTCTGTTGTCCCAGGCAACCTGTGACAGAACAAGAGGACACAGTCTCAAGCTGTGGAGGGGGAAATTTAGGCTGGATGTTAGGAAGAAATTCTTCACAGAAAGAGTGATTTGCCATTTGGAGTGTGACCTGCCCAGGGAGGTGGTGGAGTCACTATCACTGGAAGTGTTTAAAGAGACTGGACAAAGCACTTAGTGCCAGTTTAGTTAATTAGATGGTGTTGGGTGATAGGTTGGACTTGATGATCTCAAAGGTCTTTTCCAACCTGGTTAATTCTGTATTCTGCAAAAGAAGTGGTTGAACATTTTCCAAGGGAGTTCTTTCTCATTTATTTTTTCTCCTCTGGTAAACTCCCCTTTTGTCAGAGTGAAAACTTTCTAGGAGAAAAATCAGCTTACAAAGAATTTTGGTCGAGTCTTTCATTTGTTTATTTCCAAATGTCTTTTTAATGGAGTCATAAAGCTGTGTCAGGTTTTGTGAAAGTCAGAATGAAACCAAGATGTATCCGTTTCACCATTAAAAGCAGAGCTGGAAAAGAAAATTAGACAGCCCATTCCCCTGTCCCTGCATGGGATTTAACATTTTCAGGATACAGATAAAATGCCAAGAAATGTTGCAGTTTCTTATGCTTTGCTTTTGTCCCCTTCCCTGCAATCTCTGTTTTCATATCACTTTGCTACTGCATATTACATGCTCTCTATTCTCTCTGGATTTCAGCTGATTAGCACAATTACAAATCTGTATTGGAATATCCCACCCTGGAGCAGAGCCCCTTGCATGAGATACCATCCAGTGGTGTTCTCCTGATCCCCAGGCTTCTGCTCTTCTCTGATCCTAATCCCACCCAAGGTCCTGACACAACCTTTCCATGGCATCTTTGTCACCTGCTTTCTAACCAGGGTTTTACCAGTTGACTGAGGATGCGTTTTATAGAAATGCTAGAGAAACTCCTCTATCTCTATTAGATGTTCAAGCCAAACCCACACCATTGCTACTATTCAATCTGGCCAAAAATGGTAATTTAATGAAATCCAAACATTTTGGGAGACTATCAGTTTCACTTTCAGGAAATTAGGGAAACTTTTCCATCCCATATAGTCCAAAACATTCCTTCCAACCACTGCATTTGCTGTTTTTCTACCATGACTAGAACATGCAGATCAGTTGATGTTCAGATTTCTATCTGAGGTTTTCTTAGTGTAAAAGTCAAACCAAACCAAACATTTCAGCTTCATTGGTAATTTGCTTCCATTTGTATTTGGAAAGAAGAAAGTCGCGTATTCATACCTTTGCTCCCCTCAAGACAAATGCTTTGGAGAGCACTTTTTCCTGACTTTAATGCTCAAAAGCGTCAAGGAAATCTGAGTCACTCGCTTGCTGTGAACTGTAAAGAATAAATGGGCTTCTCAACCCCTTGGGCTGCTTCAAAATCTCAGTCAGAGGCCTCTATTAATAACCCGGAGAGTTCCTGTATGACACTTTCTTATCCCCATCTCGCAGATGGGAACGCAGCGTGGTAGTGATTCTCCAAGGTCACCCAGCAGCGGAGTTGCAGTCAGAGTCCAGTCCTTCTCCTGCTACCCACTGACCTACTTCAACCGCATAAATGCATCATCCTCTTACACAACAGCTTTTCCATTCGTGCATACCAGAAAACTAGGGATTTTCTCATGGAAATTTCCAAGGGGAATGCTCACTTTCCTGGTTGGAAAGATCTTCCTTGAGAATTTCTGCTTTTTCTCTAAGGAAGTTTGAAACTGCAGGGAAGTGTAGGTTACCTTCCAGTTCTCCGCTCCCCCACATTTCCCAGTTGGAGAGGCGATCTGTACAAGCAGAGCTAACCATGCAGCTGCAGCAATTTCGTAATAGATGTTTTTCTGCAAACATATGAGCCAAGACTACAAGACATACTACAAGACTGCTGCTAGCTGTGCCAAGGGAGTGCTAGTAAAATCTTTAGGCTACACCCAGTTATCTTGTGTTTTTGCAAATGCCATAGCACATCCTGGAAAGCTTCATGGTTTGAAAACCCAGTGAAGTCACCCTTTCAAACTCCCTTGCCTGAGGAGTCTAATGCATTAGGGTTCTCAGACCAAATCCCAAAATCTCAGAGTGATAACAAAGAAGACATTATCACCATCAGGTTTGAGAAACAGAGAGTTCCAAACTACTTCCTGATCTATAACCTTCAGGAGATTCAGGTCTGATTTCCCTCTGCCAGCTCTTGGGATTTGCTGGCGGTGAGTGTTATTTGACTCATAGGGGAGAAAGGAGACAGCTGCTTGGAGTGTACTCTGTTGGAAGGAGCAGCTGGGGTGGCAAATAGGACTCTTACTCATCAAGCTCCATTGTGGCTACGTGTTTGATCACACCAACCCAAATTGAGGTTGGTACCAGATCACAGCCTCTCTGCAGAACTGAGCATGTTCAATGTAAGGAAAATGGGTCAAGAGTGCTGTATGTGAGGACAGGCAATGAGGAAAAAGGTGGAAAATCAATAGAAAGCTGAAGGGGTAGTCCAGCTTTTCAGAGTGCCAGGACAGCGTCATGGCTGTTGAATTATTTAAGGAAGACATAATCATTCTTCCAATATGTGCATTCTGCAATGACAGTAGATGCAACTAATCCAGTGGATCAGTGACACCAATGTGACAGTGGCCTCTGAGCATGATGGGACCCCCTTAACAGGGACATCCTTGCTTCCTCTCTTCTGGAACAGGCTGCCCATGGAGTGTTGTATTCACCATTCCTGTAGGTATTTAAAAGATTTGCAGATATGGTGCTTAGGGACATGGTGTAGTGGTAGACTTGGCAGTGTAGAACAACATTTGAATGCAGTGATCTTAAGGTCTTTTCCAACCTGAATGATTCTGTGACTTTGTTTCATGGCACAGAATGCAGTGGCAAAAGCACCATTAGGACAGTTTTGAATGGCCTTGGGCATAAAACTCCCAAATGAGCCCCTGGGAGACCCTAAAAACCATGTCCTGTAGAACCTCTGACATGAGTAGGGCTCTTAAGTGGCTGTCTGACACAGGCTATTACCCTACTACAGCAGCAAGGGAAGCGGTGGCTGCACCTCACCCAGGTGCTCTGCATGAAGGCAGGGCTGGGCAGAGCCAATTAGGCAGCAGCAGCTGCCTATGAATGCCTGGCTGAGTAGCAGGTTGGCTGGCTGGACAAAGAAGCAAGCAGAGATGGGTGGATAAAGAAAGGTGTATGTAGGTGAGTAGAGTGAGCTCAGAGCAGTAATTTTCTACTGGATTTTCTCCCATTTGCTTCATTAAAAATTGCTAATCAGGATGCTGGTCTGAGCTGGAGCTTGACCAGATGAGGGTACTTTTCCACTGGTAGAGCTTTTAGGGACCTTACAACACAAATGCTTAGGGTTGCGGGGCTCCTAGGGGTGATTGGAAGCTATTTAAGGCATAGATTACTTACTGCTAGTTAGCACTGCTCTTCTAGCATGGATGGAAAAAGCTGCTCTTGACACAAACTACTCTCTGATTACTTCTTTGGGAAGTGCTCTTAATGGAGTGGTCTTCTTCAGAGAACATGCAGGACTTCTGTCTCTCACATTAAGGGTGTGAATTAGAAGGGAAACATTTTCCCTGTATTTTAAAGAGTTGAACCTGAGTGTCTGATAGATTGGGTGCTGACCAGAGCTCATTTTTGTAGAGATTGATGGGGATACAAGTGGCAACTGGAACAGACATTGTAATTCGTATCAGTGCTGGATGCTCCTTCATGGATGCTCCCTGGGCTATGAATCAACATAGTACATTTTCATCACCAAAAGTTAGACCTCTCTTTGCTGTTATGCTGGTTGCTAACCCAGTCTGATCGTGTGAGTGGAGTCTCACAAGGGAATGCTTATTCCAGGATAGGAATAGACATCTATTTTAAACTCCTCCAAACTGAGATCATCTGCATGAAAATAGGTATTTGTATACCAGGATAAAAGTGTCCATGTGGGAAGTTACACCAGTACATGCAGATGTCCAAGAACTTGTGCCCTAAGTCAGTTTGGCCAATCCATCTACACAAGTACACAGAGATGATATCCAGTGCACCCTGTTGTACATAGAGAGAGGCTACCCATATTTGAAACAGTCTCTTATTGCTCCTCTTGTTACTTGTTACTTGTATCTTTTACAATAGTAGCAGTTTCCTACTTGGCAGCCTGTGGCTCTGTTAGACCAATGTACGACTCCTGCAGGATGGCCTTCTGAAGGCTGTGTGTCTGGTTAAATGCAACAAACTGGTCACTGTTCCAGCACTCTCATGGCTTGTGGCTCAGTGCATTATGTCTTGGCATTCTGTCTCATTTAGCATTTAGGAAATTTGGAACCTCAGGTTTAATGGGTTCCTTTGTATCCCCAGGATGCAGGAATGAAGGGCTTGCAAAACTGGCTAAATATTCCCTGCACCTCAGATTTCTGGGATATGCTATATTTGTCTTAATTCATAAGCACCCCAGGTAAACAGGGCAATGGTAATTATCATGGGAAATGAGTGCAGCTCAGGAATGGCATCACAGGAAAATTTTTGCAGGTTCTGGTTACTGCTACATGAATGAAATTTAGCATCATAGCTTAACTTCGCAAACTGGGGGACTTGCATCCCAAGGAAACTGAAATGAAATTAAATATTACGTGACTCGTGGGAGTGTTGTGGGTTTTTTGTTGTTTGCTCCAAAGGGAAATGGATTCTCCAGAATGGTTTCCCACAGAAAACTCAAAGTTTGCAGGAATTGCATTTGCCTGCCCAAAAGAGCTATTTCAGTGGAGAACTCCCAGCCAGCTCTGAAGCTCAGTTATTTAGGGGTGAGCCAATGGAGAGATGTCAGTGATGCAGCCAACTATTGGCTAAGTTAGCTGCAGAATTTGATCTCTTGCATATTGTCTCTTTAATAGAAACAGAAGCATTGACAGACTCGGTGGTTATTTATATTTTGGGAAAATGCCCCTAGTTTGGGGAAACTTTGTCATTCCCTTATGGCCAAGGAATGACATCTTCAGTGCAATAGTTTTTCCATCTGATAACTACCAGAAAATAATATGTTGAGGTGGCAGAGGCTCTCTCTGTGCCGTACAAGCTCTCTCCTAGCTTTGCTGTGGAACATGGCCCTAAGTCATGATTGTTTGGGCACAGCGTGGAGCAGCATGTGGGCAGCCACCCACCCATGGGGTCCAGGCTGCAGTCCTGCCCCCATACCACCTCTTCTTGAATTCCCTAATGATGACTTTAGTGCGGCTATTTCCATGGCTGTAAATCGCCTTGCTCACGTGAGGTGACGCTGTTGTGTCGCACAAAGACACATTTGCAACGTGGAGTAACAGTACGAAATATTCTTACTTGACATGTCATGACATTTCCACTCAGCAGGCTGTCTGTAAATCCCTGCCAGCTCCAAGTACCAGGCAGACAGGCTCTTACCATCCACCAGCAAAGGTTGTGGTTATCTGTGCTGACAGGCTGAAAGAAGTGAGTGCTCAGTGCCTGCGAGCCAGAGCCTGAAAACTAACCTAAATCACTCCAAGTGGATGAAAAAAACACTTGTCTGTAGATGCCCAAGTGCTGAGTGACCAGATATTCTGTGTTGGTGGTGCCATGGTTTCTAGTGGAAAAAAAAAATCTTCTAGCACCTGAAAACATCACTTATCCAGGAGGGAATTTGCTCAGGATGCATTGGTTGAGGATGGAGCAATGACTTAGGTGTGTGATGGCCTCCAGCTCATTGTCCTTGTCTCACTGCTACTCTGGGTTTTCATCAGTCTTTAGTCATCCCTCATCTGGAGAGGATCAGGACAAGTGATGGTGCTGTGGCTCAGACAGCTCCATAGCCTGGAGGCAGCCCTCACCTTTTGTGTGTGACCTGGAAAGCTTGAAGGGGAAATGGGAGACAGGTAGTTACACTGGCATTTGCTTAATGGAGCCGGCAAGTATGGCCAGACCTGTAATTTCCCAAAGATCAAAGACACAGCTGAAAGCAGCTCTTTAGCACTGAGCCAGGGTATTCCAGAATGCATTTCCCGTACCATTTCTTTCCAAAGAAAGGCCAAACTGACCTTACATATCTCCTAGGGCATCACCAGAGACACCTCCCTGTTCCTACCACTTGTTGACCTTCAGAATTTCTAGCTGAGGAGATGTCAGCCAGATGTAGGGACATCCTGATGGGGAATGCCCAATAGTTTGGCTACCCTTACCTCAAGAAAGGGAGTCCAAGTTCAGCTGTCCAGGAGCTTCTTAGGTCTAAAAGCTACTCAGTGTGGTTTCCCACAAGGACATTTCAGCAGAACAAGTTTTGGAACATCTTCAGCCCTTTCTGTAAAACTCTTTTGCAGTCAATGCTTTCGGAAGTAGTAAGTCTAGGTTGAGTGCCAGGGAAGTACTGCTAAAAGAAAACTGACAGTTCATGAATTATCAGCTTAAACAACAGATAAGTGAAATACCCACCTTGGCATGTGGTTATTTTCCCATTTCCTGGCTTTCCAGTCGTTTCCAAGGCTGTTGCTGTGCAAATCCCTTGAGCAAACATCTCACAGTACTGTCCACTTGCTCACTACATGGCGTCCAAGAGTCTGGACATCCAGGCACTTCTGTCTTCTATTCAGGTCCAGCTCTTCTGGCTAGCTCCCTCTAACAAGGATACCTTCTAAAATTTATGGCACTTAATCTCTTGGCTGTATTCAGTATAGGCCTGTGGTTTTCCTCATATCAGGAAGGAACATCCATGACATCCACAAGCAGCACACAGGAAGGCAAAAGGCATGCCAGAAAGGGCTTTTTCTCTCCTATTCCATCTTGCTGAGCAGTGCTTAGTGATGTGGGCCTCTTCCACCACTCTCTTGTTTATACTATGTTTCTAGCTGTCTTGGTTGACTTTCAGCACAAGAATTTCACTGTGGGTTTTTGTTTGTTTGTTTCTGTGTTGTTGGTTTGGTTTTTTTTTTTTTTTCTGCTGGTTGGTTTCAGTGATGCTATCTGCCCTATTGCGCAGTGCTGTTGGGTGGGCACTCTTTTGGGGAAGCATTGTCAATGGCAGGTTTCAGGAACTGGTGGGAGACTACCACTTCTAGGTCAGAGGAGCCCAAAGGACTTGCATGGATGCAGCATTTGCTGCTGGTGCTAGTTTGTAGGTGGAAACCTTTGGCTTTGAAGAGTTCCCATGACTTCTCCAAGGCAGGGCAAGTCCAGAGAGTAACCACAGCCCTTGCCACAAGGACAAAACTTGCTCTGATAGGCCTAGGGCAAGCAAAATGCCTGGAGGCATGCTTGCTGCTTTCACAGCAGCTGTTGAATATTCAGGGTCCTATACCTTCTGGGTGCTCAGGGCGTGCTTTCTTTGCTGTGGATGCATGGGATGCCCCTAAGTGTGGTCCCACAAATGGTGGGAGAACCTGGCACATCCTGAGTCCCCATGGACACCCCATCTTGCTGATTTGTCAGGGCATGGCACCCCTGAAACTGGAGCTGCTTGACATCAGCTTGACTGCGGTGGGTTTGGGTGACTGTCTTGCTTCTCATGCTCCTTCACATGGCCGATGAGACAGCCCTGGCTAAAATTACCCTGGTACAATGCCTTGGGGCGTCTATTTTTTGACGCTGCGTATGGAAGGCAGCTGTCAATTAGCAGCTGAAAAAATAGCCTGCAGTGCTAATGAGAGCAAATCTAATAGAGACCTCTTCCAAATTGTTTCCACCTATTTTTCAGGGCTTTTAATTGCTGTCATATTAGAAGGATGCCAGAAGGAAAACACAGGGGAAAAGCTCCATTTGGAGGCAGATTCCCCTCTGCCAGGATTGATTGAGACACAGCCCTCTTCCCTGAATTTAATTTACAGGAGTTTCTCGAGCTGTTTCCAAAGTTACATTTGGAGCTGGGCCCTGGCCAGCTCTTGCAATCCCTCTTTCCCTGTAGCAAGGATGGGACCAGGGTGTTATACCAGCCACCACAGCTGGAGTGAAGGCTGGGGACAGATGCAGTCTCCCACCCACCTGCAGTGCTTGAATTTTACTTTTTTAATTATTTTTTTTTAAGGAATGTAGTAAAAAAGGGAATATTATGTACTGAAACAGCAATGGCAAAATACTTTATATTTCTGAATTCTTACCAAAGAAAAGGCTTTCTAATTATTGTGTGATGGAGCCACTGCATTAGCCACTGCAGGCAGAAAGTGAGAGGAAAACAAGACAAAGAGTGAAACATGGAGAGGACATCAAGAACAAGAAAACAAAGTGATTTATCAAACTCTTTTCTATAGACAGAGAAACTTACCTCTAATCCTGGCATGTATTTACACATATCCACTTATCCATCTCTGGCAGTGGATGTATTTACCTGAGGGGCTTTTCTTAGGCTCACTGTTTGAAATGAGGGGTGAATGGCTGCTGTCTCATAGTTACAGCTGTGGGGTTTTTTGTGGAAGGATTAATGCTTCTTGCATGATGCAGGCAGCCTGAGATGTATTATATCTCCCAGCATTCATTTTCTTCCTCTCAAAAGCTTGTGGGTCCTTAAATATTATTAGCTATGTGCTTGTCTGCCTACATCACCATCCCAGTTCAAAGGTATCCATCATCTGAGGACCTGCTTGTTTTAAACCTGCTTGGGACATGCTTTGTCCAGCCCTTAGCTAATACAAAAGCTACAGGACTATGGAGGGCTGGGGAACATATACACTTGAAGATCCTCAAGAAATAAAGATTAAAAGCATGTGTTATAGGGAGATAAGGGGTTGTGCTCACTCCTGGTGTTACCCTGGGGTACACTATAGGAGATGCTTGACTTGGTAAATAGGCTGATTAAAACACAAATAATACAGGAGTTGTCAGAGGAGGCATCTGGCTAGGCTTTTGGGCTGACACATGCTCTTTATTAACCTATTTCACAGTTAATAAGGTACCCAAGAGTTTGCACAAGCATATTAATGCCACAAAAGTGATCAGAGGGCTAGAACACCTCTGCTATGAGGGCATGCTGAAAGTTGGAGTAGTTTGGCCTGAAGAAGAGATGGCTCTGGGGAGACCTTGTTAATGCCTTTTAGGGCTTAAAGGGGGCCTATAAGAAAGATGGGGACAGGCTTTTTAGCAGGGGCTGTTGTGACAGGACAATAGGTGATGTTTTAAACTAAAGGAGGAGAAATACAGACTAGATACAAAGAAAAGATTTGTTACAATGAGGGTAGTGAGCAACTGGCCTAAGTTGCCTAGAAAGGTAGTAGAAGTCTCATCCCTGGAAACATTCCAGGTCAGGTTGGATGGGGGCTCTGAACAATCTGATCTAGTTGCAGATGTTCCCGCTTACTGAAGGGGGTTGGACAAGGTGACTTGTAAAGGTCCCTTCCAACCCAAACCATTCTATTCCTTGTTGCAGAAGAGAGCCAAGGGTTCCTCTGGATGAAGGCAGCATCACCACAGGGTTTATAAATATAGAACACTTATAAGATCTTGAACCAAAAAAGTAGATATTGCAAAAGGTTGGGCTAAGGACGAGCCAGTCCAGCATGCCCTAACACAGCCTTTACAAGCACATTAGAAATGACTTAGAAGGCTTCTGACAGCAGCCACAAGACCGAGCGCTCTAGTGGCTCTGGCATCGGCATCTTCCTGCTGCCAGTGGCAGATAAGGAAGCCCGAAGCAAACAAATTTATCTCCATGCTGGTGCCACAAGTTCAATGCCTCTGCAAGACCTCAGCCACTCCCAGGGTCAGCTACAAGCCTCAAGGGATGCTGCAACCCATGAGGAGGTTCCCTGGGTAGAGCATGTTTTGCTCGGCTCCACTGTAAATCACTCAGAGGGAAGGGGACAGGAAGGGAGGGGATGCTGCTTCCTGATGCCATGGAGCCTGCTGGGATTGAGTCACATTAATTGAAGATTCTTTCATTAATTCAGTCTGTGGGGCAGTGCATGCTGGTGCCAGGGGCTGAAATCCCATCTGGAGAGGCTGCTGCCATGAATTTTCCAGTGTGGGGCTGCCCCTCCCTGGGGACATGGGGCCAGGGCATCCATGCAGTGGGACACAGCCTCTGCCATCTGCTGCTCAGGGCGTCAGGATCACTGCTGGTGGCAAGGATATAGGCGTTGGGTCTGAGATGCACCAGGGCAAAGGGGCAGCACATCTTTTTGAGGCTCACTTAGGGGAAAAAAAGGAAGTATTTCCTCCTGCCTTTGCCATGACCCTTGCCCCATCCTACATTTCCCCAGCATTGCTTAAAGAGGGGCTAATGCACCAAGTGCATCTTAAAAAACTTTGGGACAGTAGCAGCTTGGCAAAACAAACTTCAGCTGCACTGGTCTGGAAACAAGCCTGTTCAGCTGCTTCCTGGGCTGGCCTCTCTTTCTGGACCTGCCTCACAAATCTGGGCCAGATTGGAACAAACCAGGGATGATCCTGACTAAGGGAACATGCTGTTCAAGGAACACAGGGTCCTGCCTACTAGGGCCTTGGAGGAGCACAGGGAGTGGTTTTGACTTATCAAGCCTCCCCTGGAGCCAGCATGGACTGCTTCTCAGCACAGCCAGGCTGGGAAGGCCTGGAACTCTGACCTGAAGACCTGGCTGTAGTTGGACGTGTTTACTATGACATGATGGCCAGGGTGGAAAATCAGACCTACATAGCCAAGGAGAGACAGGCACTCAAAAAGGGGCTCTGTCAGCCTTACCAGGACAGGCATAGCCCTGGATGAGAAGGAGAAAATGTCAGGAGAGGGCTTGTGGTGGAGTAGGAAGGTTCCCCCCCACACAAAAGAATTCCACAGCTAACTCAGCCGGAGAAGCAGATGAAAGCTGTATTTTACAAGCAGGTATGGAATGCAATGAATATGTACAAAAATATACAATATTTACAATATATACAGAAATATACAGCAATGTATGTAATACAGGAAACCTTTCCCCAACCCCCCTGCGGCCAGGGGGTTCAGCCTGCCCCTCCCTTCTCCCTCCCTACCTCCCCTTTTTCCCAAAAGGGTTAGAGAGAAAGAGAAAGGAAGGTAATTAAAAGGGTGAAAACTTGTTAAAGCTCAAAGCGGATGCAAAAGTTAGTTTTCTCTTATCTGATTAGCAAGAATCGTAGAGAGAAATGAGCCAGCTCACAGTACAGGGGGAAGAAGAAGACGACTGACTGCCCCCCCGACTGAAAGACTAAACAAGAACCTACAGCCGGGTTCCACCAATGAAATTGGATTAGCATATCTCTTGTTTTCATTCATATACCAAAACATTCGGACAGAGTGTTCAGAAAGTGTCCCTTTCTTAAAGGCACAGCCTGAACCGGTCACAGGGCTCTAGGCTTTATTTATGTTCAATAAGTGCCAAACAGAAGCAGGGAATAGAAACCCATGGGGTCAGAGAAACGCTAGGAGGCAGCTCAGAGTGGAGAAAGGTTTCAGGTATATGCTGATGTTTTGGGTTTGTTTTACATATGGTTGTGGATGTTCTTTTGCACCTGTATTTCCAGCTCTGTGCTCAGCCATCTGCTTTGTGATGTTTCATACCTCTGTGTGGTCAGTGTTTATTGTGGACTCAGGTGTTACCAGTGAGCTAGAGGAAGAGAAACATTGTTGCTTGGTGCTGGTAAGCAGGAGAACAGGTCTTGGAGCAACAGAACTGCTCCCTGGTGCAGAGGGGATATCCAGAACAATGCATGCCAAAGGGACTTGAATGCTATGCAGGTACACCCAGGAGTGCCCATATTTGCACCAAGAGCCAAGAACAGCAGGAGATGCACAGTAGGTGATTAGGGTCCACCCATCCCCAAAAGAAGCTGTTGTGTCAGTGTTGGTAAGGACTTACCATTTTCTCCCTCTCCCCTGATGAAGAAGGTGATTAATTAAATGTGAGGTGAGGGCTCTTTACTCCTGTGGAACACAGAGTCTAAACCTAACTTTTCTCAAACCGAGATGAAGCAAGCATTTTATTCAACCAAGCTCCTGGCAGTCTTCCTGGGGGCATCTAGTCAGAGGCATCAGTGCCAGCTGTTACAGTCCTCCTTTGCACACAGACCCCTTGCCTACAGAGCTGGAAAACAATTCAGTTGCACCCTTCACTTGGCCACCCCACCTTTGACTGTGCAAGCAAGAATGCAAGCAAGCAGACTCTGCACCCTGGCCATGCTCTGTCTTTACACCAGGGACTGACATCAGCATCAAAACATCTCATGATTGCTGCAAGAAGAGACATTCCTGCAATGCCTGGGGCCTGATGCAGTCTGGAGGTGACCAGGACTCACAGCCTTGGGAGCAGGCAGCATTGAGGACAGTTCTGCATTGATATGTAAACATGAATTCATTTTTTTGCCTTCCCTTCTGGGGATTTCTGACCTGTGTGAAAATCGGCCTCAGTCTTGGACTAAGCCTTATCCAGCACTCATTTGCAAGCTGAGCTGCCGAAGAACCACTTAAACCCTTAAGCTTGCTGGCAAACATGGAGGAATGGGGAACCACGACAACACCACAGAGGAGTCAACTGAGGTACTGCTGGACCCTTGCAAAAACACCTTGGCAGGCTCGTCAGAAGCAAACAACATTTTGGTGTGTGGGGAACATGGGCTGAATGAGCTGCCCCTCAGAATTGTGCCAGGGCTGTTGCTGGTCCCATTGGAGCAGCCCCTCAGATCCTGTGATTGCCATTGCCCATGAGAGCAGCCTCTTCCAGAAGTGCTGGAGGAAGCATCTGCCCAGATTTGTTTCTTCACTTTTTTTGCCAGATGTAATATGGGAGATGATGATCTTCCTTTGTCTGAGATGTCTTCCTCTGCCTATTAAGATTATTCTCTGTAGAGGATTGCTCAATATCAGCCTCAGGTAGTTTCAGACGTGATGGAGAAGAGTGTTAAAAGACCTGCTGGTGGCTTAAGCCTGTGGTGAAAATTATGATGTGTTGAAGAGATGCCTGCACAAGGAGTGGGACTTGTTGGGAGATGGCTGTGCCATGATCTCAGACACACTTCATGCTCTCCGCCACCCGGGAATGGCACAAGGTGCTCATCCCTCCACCCATCCTCCAGGCTGAAGCCTCTGCAGGTGTTAAAGACATCTACTGACCAGCCTCCTGCTAGTGTTTTTCCATCTGTCTGTGCTCAACAGATCGTATTTTTCAAGCTGTAAGATGAATGTGAAGAGTAAGGGGGCATTGCTGGGGCACCCAAAACCTAAATAACCCACAAGTGGAAAAGAGCACAGCACCAGAATCTTCCAAGGCATGGACTTGGAAGTGACACCTCCAATGATGTTCAGAGAGGAGAAAAAAAAATGCAGCGAGCCCTCCAGGCTTATGTCAGTGGAGCACCAGGAGAAAAAGTGATTTCTTCCAAGAAATCAACTTAAACTTCCAGTCCAAATTACTTTCTGTGCCTTTGCTCATCTGCTGTTGAGCAAGAATCTCCAGGAGGAATGGTTTTCTTCTCAAGAAAGGCAGGGGTTTCACAGGGAAGAGAAAGATGTGGGCAGCAGCCAGGTTTGGGGGTTGTTTGCTAAAAGGCAGGGCTTTCTATCTCAGCCTGAAACCTAGAAATCTTTTTACCTCATCCCACATAAAATACCTTCCCATTGTTTATCCCAGCTGCCCTCAAGCTTGCCAGGATCCTGATGAAAAAGATATCAGGGAGATGACAGTTTCTTGCACCATCTCCAGGCTCCTGGGAACACTCACCTCAATTCTACCCATGCACAAGTGCCTTTACATCTCTTCTGAGCCTGGGTCGGGTCTCCCATGGGTGCACCTGTAGTCGGGTCTAAATCCCCTGCCCTTCATTAAGGGTTAGGCATGTGCTTAAAGCCAGGTGATGCTGGATGTTGTCCACCTCCTGCCATGCCCTTTCCCTGCAGGAAAAGGCTTCTTGCGTCAGTAAGTCCTTCTGGAAACATGTTGGGGTTATGTCATCTCCCTCACCTCATCTGCGGGTGTAAATTGGCACAACCCCATTGACTTCGAGGGAGCACTTGGCTCTGGATCCACTTCTATAATCAGCTCTATAAATTAAAGAAGAGGGAAAATGATAAATGACACTCAAAGTTATCCAGCCAGCCGTGGTAGATTACTCACAGGCACTGTGCATAAGTGACCTTGAAAATAAATTCCAGCTAAATTCTTTTAGAAACTTAAAGGGGGGATGGTAGAGAGGTGGAAGAAATGAAGCTTAGAATTCATACTCTCAGACTTTTTAACTCCTATCCAGCAGAAAAGGGAGAGGTCAGTCCCATGTGTCCCCTGGAAAGGGCAGGATATGATGTCAATAATCAGCATCTATCACCTGTGAGGGTTTCCAAAAGCAATCAGGGCTCACCAGCCCTCCAAGGGTGTTTTGCAGCCATTTGGAGGGAAACTGGAGCAGATACAAGGGCTTTGAAAATCCAGCTCTAGAAATGTGCTTCATCAGGACAAAACAGAACTTAATTAGGGCCGGCTGGAAGGTTTGGGGTTTTCTTTTCTTTGCAAAGCTCCTCTCGTGCAAAAGAGATCTTTGCTCAGAATGGGAAGATGATTATTAGGGATTTTAGAAATGAGGCAGATGCTGTCATCTAGGAAAAAAAAAAAAAAAAAAAAAAAGCTCCTTTGGGGGCTTTGAAGTGATTTAGTTATTTATTAATTTGACTGCCAATGAAACATTTTTTTACAGAAAACTGCCCTGGAAATGGAGCCTTTCCAGGCATGGTGGGGGTGATGGATGGGTGGATATTTGGTATGAAAATCAGTTAAAATTTTCAGCCTCTCATTCAAGCAGGAAACTTCAATTGCTGGCACAGCAGTTGATCAGTTCACCCTCGTGCTTTGCACTGAACCAACCTCCAGCAACCTAATAAAGATAAATTTTTAATATATATTACTGGTTGTATGTAGTTTAACAGACACATTCCTCCTGCTCCTTTGCTTTGCTTTCCACAGAAGACACTTTAACAGCTTGAGTGATGTCGCATTTATGGTGCACAAGTCGTTTTGCTAAACAGCATGATGAAAGTTTGTTCAGGCGGGAATTTCATTAACTTCAGGGTCCTTGTTGCACTTGGAGGCATCGGGCTTGGCATGAAGGAATAATGGGTTCCAGGGCCTGAAATTTCCATTATTTCCCATCCCAGGTTATTTAAAAATCACTGGATGGCTTGCAAAAGCTGCTAAACAATGAACAAACTGTTGTTTCTCATTATTTGTTGCTGTGCTCAGATGTTTGATGTTTCAGGGCTTCCTAAGAGCACTTCGGGGTGCCACAGAGGGAAATGAATCCTGTGAAACAATTCCTAAATCCTAATTTTGTCCTCATAAAGCAATATGTTGAATATTTGTGAATGGTATATCTTCCAGTACCTGAAGGGGGCCTGTAGGAAAGCTGGAGAGGGACTGTTTATAGGGTCATGTGGCAATAGAACGAGGGACAGTGGTTTGAAACTAGAGCAGGGGAGATTTAGATTGGGCATTTGGAAGAAGTTCCTTACTATGAGGGTGGTGAAAGACTGGAATAGGTTGCCCAGAGAAATTGTGGATGCCTCATTCCTGTAAGTATTTAAGACCAGGCTGGATGAGGCTTTGAGCAACCTGGTCTAGTGGGAGCTGTCTCTCCCCATGGCAAAGGGGTTGGAACTTCTATTTAAGGTCCCTTCCAACTCAAGTCATTTTAAGTTTCTGTCAGAACTGATGGTTCTGCTGAGCATTTGGTGAGCATTTGCACCATGTCTCTTTGTCTGCAGAAAAGCAGAACACTTTGCCTCAGAGAGAACACTGCTTCAGAGAGGGAGAAACTGAGCCAGGGCAAGGAACATGGGATAGACCTGAACACGGGATTGATCCTTCTTTTCCATCCCCAAACCAGTATTTTCCATGTGCCTGTAACCAGATCCTTCTTAAGGTATGTTCATCACTGAGATGTACCTGTATGTTTTCACCCCCAGCTTTGCATATTCTGTGGGAAGAAGGTGATAGCAACCAGTAGTACAGAGCCACTGGCTTTATGCCTCCTGGCTAGCTCCCACTCTTGGGACATATATTTAAAACCTCCTCATCTAAACCAGCTTTGCTTCCAAAGCACATCTGTCTGGGCCATCCAGAGCACACATTTGTAGGGGAGAGATGCATAGGACCTTACAATGGCCATGTTGTCAGCGTCCTGAGGCTGGCTCTGCTCCACTCACCAGCCTTTTTTTTTTGGGTCCTTGCCCCGTGGATAGCGCAAGTCAGACAAGGCTCCAAAGTAAACAGTCTCCTCCTTTGCTCACCAGCAGGTCATATGTGTGGGGAATGCCACACGCTGTAAATAAGTGGCTAATAAAAGCGTAGTGTTCTTCTTGCAGAATAAATAGCTCCAGGGCTTAAATTAAATAGTTAAGTGAAATATGGAGCTGCTGAGTGTATCCCAAAATATTCCCCCTGAGAATAGCTCCTGGGCGGTCCCATCTTCAGCAGCAGTGGAACTGCTCCTCTCTGCTGTGTTTCCTCCCCCAGCCCTCTGGAAAGGATGGATGTGCTTATAGGGTGGTTTCAGTTTAGTTTGGGACACTGTTCCCCATTCAGAATGTTTAAGTTCCAGATGCTGTGAAGGGAAAGGTGTGAAGAAGGAAGAGAGCAGGGTGGGAAGTGCAGAAAGTAGTTCTCATCAAGGCCACAAGGATGATTAGTGGGCTGGAGCACCTCTCCTGTGAGGACAGGCAGAGAGTTGGGGCTATTCAGTCTGGAGAAGAGAAGGCTCTGACGAGAACTTATTGTGGCCTTCCAGTATCGTAAGGGGACCTACAAGAAAGCTGGGGAGGGACTTTTTAGGGTGTCAGGTAATGGTAGGACAAGGGGAAATGGAACAAAAATAGAAATGGGTAGATTCAGATTGGATGTTAGGAAGAAGTTCTTCACCATGAGGGTGGTGAGACACTGGAACAGGTTGCCCAGGGAGGTGGTAGAAGCCCCATTCCTGGAGGTTTTTTGCAGCCAGGTTGGATGTGGCTGTGAGCAAGCTGCTGTAGTGTGAGGTGTCCTTGCCCATGGCAGGAGGGTTGGAACTAGATGATCCTTGAGGTCCCTTCCAACCCTAACGAGTCTATGATCTTTAATGGTGGTGGCTTATTTGCTGTCTTCAAACACGTGTTGTCAGAATTAAGATATGATGGGTGTGACATCAGTGGCAAAACACAGGTTAGCACAAGGAGAGCTTTTCCCAGCAGTGTCATTCAAAGAAGCTGGGGGTACGGGGACTTGGGAATAATTTGGTAAGATTATATGTAGAATCTCAGGATTGTTTCTTTTGGGAAAGACCTCTAAGAGCATTGAGTCCAACCATTGACCTAACATGACCATGGCCATTCAACCATGCCCCCAAGGGCTGTATCTACATGTGTGACAAACACCTCCAGGGACAGTGACTCTACCAGCTCAATAGAAAGAAGGGGAAAGAGAACAACTTTCTATTTCATTTTAGAGTGGCTGTTTTTCCACTGGCATTGCTCTCTGGAAGCTCTTACAAACCAGGAAAAAAACAACAGCAACAAAAACCCAGCAAAAAACACCAACCAGCCCAAAAGCTTCATCAGAAATCCTTGCATCAAAAGGTAATTCTGCTTGCAATGTTTGCCAGGTGAAGAAAGGATTTAACTTCTCAGCTGTCCCTGCTGACAACTGGGAAAGATCTTGTGTGGCAAAGAGGAGACTCAAATGGAGTTAGCAGCTTTTTGCCAAGGGCAGATGGACTTTTGCATTGAGTTTATCCAGAGCTTAGGCCTTTCCTCAGGGCTCATGCCATATTATGTGCCAGTTCAGGGACAGAACTGAAAGGTGAATTTAGGGATCTTGTTTATTGGTCTCTTGCTCCAGCCCTTGGTCTAGAAATCATTTGAGGAAAATCTATCAAAAAAAAAAAAAAAAAAAGTACTTCCTTGATGCTTATTTTCATACACTCTTTCAGCTCTCGTTTATCACAGGATCATTGTGGTTGGAAAAGACCTTCAAGATCAAGTCCAACCATTATCTAACCCTATCAGGGTCACTAATACACCATATCATTAAGCACCATATCTAGACAGCTTTTAAATGCATCCAGGGATGGCAATTCAACCAGTTCCTTGAGCAGCCCTTTCCAGGTTTTGATAAATAAATATACACACTCCTTAAACCAAAAGGGTTATTTATTTAGAAAACTGACTGGTACTGCTCCAGTCTTTCAAACAATCAAGTTTTCTTCAAGTGTTATTTATATTCTTTTTAAATTCAGTGGCCCAGCCTGTGCTACAAGCCCATGCTCCCCATGCTGCCACCACATTACTAACATAAAAGGGGTTGTTTCCAGCAAGAAAGAGAGAGCAGGAGTGGGGTTGATACTCCCCAAATCCCACACATGCATCCTCCCATCACGCTAATTAGGAAATTATTCAGAAAAGCCAAATCCCAACTTCAGACCAAGCTGAGCCAGTAGCTGTGCCTCAGTTTCCCCTCCTTCAAAGGACAGTGATGGCAGCAGCCTATTTCTCCTGGAGGCAGGGCTGTGCCCACAGAGCAGGCTGCGGCAGTGTGGGTGACGTGTATGAGTGGTGCTAATCGCCTGGTGAGATGTTAGTGCTCTGGGGATTTTTTTCCAGCTGGCTGTGTCCAGCCTTATCCTTTCCGACAAGGAGGCAGACTTCCAAGGGGATTACGCTGGCTGCAACTCGCTGTCCCCTTGCCAGCTCTTTGCAAACGGCTCCCGCAGGGTGTCCTGTGGCAGCAGAGGGCTCATGCCTGTCCAGTGATGGGAAACCCACCCTTAAAGACCTAAATTTAATCTCCTTTTTTGTCCTTTTGTTTCTCATCTGTATCTAACAACGCTTAGTCCATTGATGTATCCAGCCCATGTATGAATGGAACTTACTCTGGCTGAGGCTCCTCTTAAAGGCTCAGGGTTTAGGCTACTCAACTTATTTATTTTAGAGATGGGTTTTGCCTGCTTTGGAGCCCTGCATCACAACAGGCAGAGGTGGAGAGCAGCTACAGCAAGTGGTAGCAGTTGTCTCTCCTCACCACAGGCTGAAGGCTTGATCCTATGTTCCAGTGGACATCCTTCCCACATCCCACCACACCTGGGCTGGGTCCTTTGCACTGACCACCAGGCAGTGACACTTACCTTGGAACATGGGTAATTCACTCAGAAACCAATGCCCACTGGCATAGCAGTGCAGAACAGGTGGTGGGCTCTGGAAATGCCCAATGTGATCCAAGTCCCACTGATGATATTTGTCCAATGAAGGGCAACAAACCTAGTGAAGGGTCTAGAGCACAAATCCTATGAGGAGTGCCTGAGGGAACTGGGGTTGTTTAATCTGGAGAAAAGGACACTCAGGTGACACCTCCTTTCTACAACTGTCTGAAAGGAGGTTGAAGCAAGGTGAAGGTCAGTCTCTTGTCCCAAGTAAAAGGGGATAAAACAAGAGGAAATGGCCTCAAGTTGTGCCAGAGGAGGTTGAGGTTGGACACTAGGAAAATTTTCCTCACTGAAAGGGTTTGTCAAACCCTGGAATAGGCTGTCCAAGGCAGTGGTGGAGTCACCACCCCTGGAGGTGTTTAAAAGACACGTAGATGTGCTGCTGAGGGACTTGACAGTACTGACTGGGTTGTCAGATGGACTCAATGATCTTAAATGTCTCTTCCAACCAAAACAACTCTAAGATTCTCTTTTTTTTTTTTTTTTTTTTCCTTTCTTTCTTCTTCTTTCTTTCCTTTTTTTTTTTTTTTTTTTTTATGCATCCAATGCCACATCCTGCAAAACCCTAAGATCCCAAGAAAAATATCAGGAGCCAGGTGAGAGAGTGGTGGGGATCTGTAGGGGTGCAGTGGCCATGACACTTTCCCTGCCACTTGTCCCTTTGAACATATGCAGCACAGCATGTCTGAACCCCATGCTTACATCCCCATGGAGATAACACACCCCTATAACCAAGGAAATGGGACAAGACCCTCCTCAGCCTGGACAAATAGTGGGGACAGAAGGAAGTATGTGCATGTCTAGGCTCACAGCAAAGATGCTGCGAAAGTATGGTCTGTGAGGTGTGTGGGCTCTTCAATATCGCACTGTTGCAGAGTGCCAGGTTATGTCTTGTGCAAGACAGGAGGGGAGTGCTGGGGACATTATCTCCTCCCAACAGAGGAAGCCACCAAGTGATGGGAAGTGACCTCTCCATCATAGGGGCTTGGGCTGAAAGCCTGGGACATGCCTGCCTGCATCATGAAATAATTAAACTGTGTGGTATGCTTGATTTCTTTTCCAAGGGTTTTTTTTTTTTTCCCCTCTCTTGGTTTATGTTCTTCTCTCTTCCTTTTCAGACCCGCCTTATTACAGTATTTATGGAAAATAATATGACAAAACACTAGAAAGGGCCTTTTCCCCCCACCCCATCCTTCTTTTAAATTGTACTTCCCCTTGCTGTCCTGCAGACAATGACTTGTGGAAATTAGGGATGGAACAGACTTGCAAGGTTGGGGTTTGTTCTCTTGCCAAGGCAAGACTTATCAGAGTGATGCAATCTCCAATGCTTTGGTTACTCAAGATTTAATAGACCCAGGTATATTGTGGCTGCAGGGACAAAATCTCAGGCATTCCAGGACAGGCACATGGAGACACAAGCATGTCTTCTCCTAAAGACAGTCTTGTGGCCTGGGCTTGGCTTTGGGCTGCCATTCCCTGGCTCCTTGGGGAACACAGTGGCCACCAACAGGGTTGGCTCAGGCTGAAAGCCACCGTGGGAAGCTGCAGCCTTCCCTCATAGCTAAATTCTGCTTTGCTGATGTTAATGGAGAGCCAGAAAAAGACTTTTGGATGAAAAATCAAATCTTGTCCCACCATGTCCTTCTCCAGTTCCTAGTTTGCAGAACAGAAGTTGGGCCACCAGCCCACCCAGCTCTGTTGCTAAATGTGCTAAATATGACTTCAGTTTCAGCTTTGCTTTCTCACTGCAGGCTTTGAAAGAACAGCTGCTCAGGACAGCTCGTCCTTGGATGTGGAGAAGTCTTTAGTCTGCTGTTCCTGTGGTGACCCGGATGCAAGGTAGGGTCTGTCTCAGGTGACAGCCTGGGGTGTTTGGAGGGGGAGCTAAGAACCCAGGGAGGCTGTGATGTAACCATATAACCTTGGAAAGGCTTAGAGGGGAAGGCTAACATTGAAAATGGAAAACAAACTGGTGGGTACAGCAAGGAGTCAGTATCTCACTTTTGCTTCTTCCATACTGAGAGCTGCTCAGGGTTTGAACTAACAGTGATAGAACAATAAGAAATGGCCTGAAATTGTCCCAGGGGAGGTTTAGACTGAATATTAGGAAGTATTTCTCTACTGAAAGAGTGGTCAGGCATTGGAACAGGTTGCCCAGGGAGGTGGTAGTATCAGTATCTGGAGTCACCATCCTGGAGGTGTTCAAGAAACAAGCGGCCATAGCACTTTGAGACATGGTTTGGCTGACAGTTGGACTCAATGATCTTAGAGGTCTTTTCCAACTGAAACAATTCTATGATTCAAGGATTCTATAATTTCTATTGCCCCTGGAAGTCATGGTACTATTTTCTGGCTTTTTGATCCCACTCATAAGATACAGGTTTGAGCTGAGCACTGGAAGTCAATGGGTGAACAAACCACACATTTCCTCTTCCAGTCTCACAAAAGCACATCATCAGAAGCAGCTTTAATCCTCCATCTGCTCCAGGCCACCCCTTTAGCTGATAGCATCCTTGCCACAGGATGCAGATCAAGGTAGAAGAGGCGCTCTTCTCCCTGCACAGAATGGGAAGCATCCCTCCCTCAGGGTCCCCCAGAGATGCACACGGAGGGTCCTGTGCGGTGACCCGCATCCTGGCTGCCTTGTTTCTCCCTCGCCTGCATCCCAGCACAGCTGGATGGAGAAGCCAGCTGTTGGCAGGCAAGGCTGCAGGAACAAAGGGGCCATTGCAGTGCGGACTTTGAGTAATCGAGAGCAAAGCCCAGCAGCTCTCCGCAAGCGTCGGGGCCGTGAAATCCAATTCGCGCCCCTCTGCTCGCGGCGATGGAGAAGGGACCCTGCAGGCAGCGCGCTCAGGCGGCGGGGAGGGACAGGTGGCCGCAGGCTGGGAAGGAGGACCGTAATAAGGCGGCGTGGACACAAGATCTTCTTTGTTAGGATGTTACCGAAGCAGAAGTGTGACTGCGGGAGAGGTTTTGGCACAGCTGCCTGAACTCCTTACCTCCTGGAGATCAAAGGCCTCCGTTCTAATTGCGGCTTTGATTACGCTCACCCAAACGCTCGCCCCGGTACTCCGGTGGCTTTGCGGGGCCAACAGGTGTCTCTTAACACGCCTGCGATTGCAGGAGATTAACAGATTTAAAAGCATGACCCGGGGATACGGCAATGCATCATGCTCCTGTTAAGACGGGGATGCTGAGCCAAGCAGGGAGGCTTCTGCAGGAGCATCTTTCTCCCTGGCACAGGAGGCTCATCCCATCTCGCAGGTGGCCAATGCCGTGGGACAGCTTGGGGCACAGATGTGCCTCCAGCCAGCCTCGCACAAGCTGAGAGGCCAAGAGAGGCAACAGGGCCCTGAGAAGGCCCTGGTCTGAGACTGTGAGCTGCATCCCTGGGATGACATGAGCATCAGATGGAGAGGGACTGCAGCCTGCAAAGGGATGCTCCATTCCCAAATGCTTCAGCAAGAGCAAGGGACCTTCCCTCCATCCCCCAAATGTCTCTATTCATACCCCCAAAATCCATGTTGGACCATGGAACCCCCTGCTCCATTAACCAAATGCCCCATAATGAACAAGGACCCTCCACTTGATCCTACCATCTGGGATCTTCCCATTCTATGTCCTATTCTGGGTGATTGAACCCCCAGAACACCCTACCCTGGACCAGAGATCCTCACACTTTATCTTGCCAGATTTGGGGGATTCCAGTTATTTTCAAGTGCAGGAGCAGTATGATGGGGGATACAGGAGGAGACAAGCTGTTACATTGCTCAAGGATACCAAAGGTCTTTGCCATAGAGGATTAAAATATGCAGAGAACAAGAACCACTGACCCAGGAGCTAGGGAGTGGCCAGAAACTTGGCTAAGGATCCTGCAGAACAAAGCAAAAACAGGAAAATGCACAGACATGCCTAGAAAGTAATAAAAACAAAGTTTAGGTTAAATACACACAGAGTCTCTTTTCCCCTTGATAGGTTCAGAAAGGGCACTCTTTGCCTCTAGAGCTGCTGGCAGAAGCCATCACTCTTGCTTACTCCCAGGAAAAACAAGAGGAGGTGGATGGTAGTGTTTATGAGTGGACAGAAAGGAGCTCAGCTGACCCTGAAACCTCAGCTCATGAGGCAGATTTGCTCCAGAGTGGCAGTAGGACACACAGCCTGACAGGCAAGGCCAGGTGCGTGGTCAATCCTCCACACCTTGTACCACACCAGTCACTTTGCTAGGGCTGCTGTGGTCTCCTCGAAATCCTCCAAGCTCCCCAGATTTCCTGATTTGGGGATTTTCCTTTAATTATACCACCATGCTGTAGTAAAAACCTGTGTAACTGAGTCCTCAGTTTGGAGCTGATAAAACAAGGATTAAGGATGGGAGGGAAAAGGGAAAAGCAGGGGGGGGGGGGGGGGAAGTAGTCATATCCCAGAGAGCTTCTTGTTTATCAGAGTTGGAACCAACACCCCCATCAAAATGAAATGATAAAGAAATGCTTGTTTGGGGAAAAGCCCTGATAATTTCCCCTCTGCTGCTCACTGTTTCCTTTCTGCTGGGCACAGCTCCTAAAACCAAGGCGTTTGTCCCCTTTGATGGCTGGTGTACAACAAGCTTTGATGTCATGGAAGGAAATAATGTATTTAGATATAACCTTTGCTCAGAGCAGGCAGAGCTAATATAAATCAGGGTACTGAGAGGATCAGGAAGGGTGTGGAGAGGTTCAACTTGACCCTTTACCACCATTCTCTTTAAGTTTCACATTAAATTAACTTTCCTGTTGTTCCATATCACTACATTGCATCTTACTTTCCCCGTTATGATTCTTTTGTTCCACTGCAAAGTTTTTGAAGCAAATGAGAAAGGGAAACCTCTTACAATCATCTTTCCAAAGTGTAGGTCCAGATCATGAGGAGCACATGGAAAATAAAGCCATGTCACGACATCTCTGTTAATCTTCTTGGAAATGCCTTGGTTATGACTTTGGAAACAACGAGTAACTCATTTGAACTGTCTAGGATGGCAGAACTGGAATCCATTTCCATCACTGATTTAAAATTCATGCGACATGCAAAGGAGTTACTGAGATTTTTGTGCCATCACCACCAGGAACTGAATAAAAATCACATTACATTTACTTAACACTTCTGCAACAACTGGCAGCCACATCTTAAAGTGCTTTTCCAGCCCATGGGCCAAAGAAAAACCAGGATCTTCTCAGCTGAAGGAGTTTTCCCATTAATTTAACCTGGATAGCTTTGCCAGAGGATAGATTTTTCCAACATGCTCAGCTGTTTTCTGAGCCTGGCTGCTTCTTTGGGTTCCTGAATTGAAGGGAAGCTCCTGAATAAAATTAATGACCCTGTGATTTCCCAGGATGCTAACTCAGCAGGTCTTGGTCATTGTCTGGAGGTGCTAAGTTGATGCCGCTGTACAGGGGCCAAGCTCATCCCATACCAGCTCTGGACAACCCCAGGAGCAGTATCCAAACCTCCCAGATTTATAATAATCTTGGAAATGTGATAGATCTGTTGTTTTTTGGTGATGCAAAAAGCCTAAACTATGAAAAAAACCCAAACCAAACAAAACCATATTCCCTCCCCCTCCCCGAAAAGGTTATCACAGCTTTGAAAAAAGGAGAAAGGGAAGCTGGTCTCTGTGAGAGGTACCCAGGAGTTTCCCTCTTTGTGAAGGGCTGGTTTTGTTCTAAGTTGATTCTTTAATCTTTTAATTTGTCAGAGTTAAAATACACTCAGATGTCTTGGCCCCTGACCACAACACAAACCTCCTTGGGGAAATGTGTCTTAACCAAGCTACTGGTGACACCTCTTCAGGCATGGCTGTGCCACCTTTCCCTGTACTGACTGGGGACTCAGGCCATACTCCTTTATTAATCATCTCTGGCTTATCCTGAAACAAACATTTGGCGTCTTTGGGTATTCCCAGCAGACATCACCTGGCCCATCACTGAGACATCAAATAAAGACCTCTGAAACCATCTTCTACCCCAGGGCTGAGGAAAACTGTGTTGGCAATGGTGTGGAAATTGCTCTTGCTCGAGACAGGAAGGCTAGAGAGGCTGCTAGGGCCTCTCATCCAAAGGGGTGACCTCCTAGCCATGATGCTGGGGTTTCTTTTTGCTTATGGGGCAAGGAAGAGGTCTGAAGATTCTGCTGAGCTGGTCTGGGAGCATCCCCAGCTCTTGCAACCACAGGGTTTGCATCTCATGCACACAGAGGAAACTAAATATCATGGTAAGCCAAAGGAAAGCTCCGAAATTGGTGGCACAGAGCAAGTTTCTATCTGCAGAAGGATTTTTCAGCTTGGTAGGTGACCTCATGGGGAAGCACATCCCCTTCAGCAGCTGAAACATCCATTGCAGCTTGGTGCAGCAGGAGCATGGTCAGCACAGCACCCTGGGCATCATGGGGAGATGTTCCCTGGGGTGTTAAAGAAAGGGGAGTGGAGAGGGATGGAGAGAAAAAAATAAAAAAAAAAAAAAAAAGAGGAGGAAAAAATTTAAAAGAAGAGAGAGAGGAAACAGCTTTTCCTGCTGCCCCCACACCAAGGCATTGCTTCCAGAGAGGTCCTGGTAGCTTTGGGAGGCTCAGATAACCAAACTGGAAAGCAACGCTTCCTTTCTTGTCCCCAAAGCTTAATGAAATCCTGCAAAAAGAAATATGGAAAAGAAGGAAAAAAAAAAAAAAAAAGCCTAACTGCTCTCAAATGGAAAGTTTCTTGCATGGAAGAGACACTGTGATGTTGGAAGGCAGTCACAGCCCCTACTCCGATTTCTTTCCTTGCAGTTTTTCTTGCAGCTAGCGCCCTCTTGCGGAAGCTTCTCATCTGCCCAATTTTTAGGGTTTTTTCCCCCAAATGAAATGATTGCCCTGCAGAAAGGAGCATGCACAGGCACTGTGGTTCTGCCCAGGCCCAGTATGGCCGATGGTGCTGGAGGTCAGTTTGCACCTTCACATCCAGCACCAGGAAGGATGACTGCATTGGGATGAAGGATTGCAAGCCTATGACATCCCACTGCAAGAGGAAACCTTCCCAAATCGATGTGCTCCACAGTGGCAGTCCAGGATGCTCTGATCCTAACCCTGCCAGCACTAAGGGGAAGTCTCCTGCCAGCACCAACACAAGATGCTGCCTGCTTTGCTCTCTGCTTCACCTCTAAAAAGCACAAGGTAATTGGGAATTGGAGCAAAAGGTGAGGACAACATTCCTCTCAGGTGTCTGCACATCAAAGTGATGCCAGCATGGAGTTGAGGGCAACAAAGAGCAATCAAGGTCGATACAGCTGGTGGGGATGAAACAAGATGTGAGGCTGGTTGCTGGGAGCAGCAATGCCTAAGCTGGCAGAGCAGCAGTGCCATCGCCTGGAGCCCTCCTCCGGATGCTCTCCTTGAGGCAAATCCCACAGCAAACATGAACACTAAACACAAGTGATTTTTATTGCTATACAGTCATGATCTCTCCTGGAGCATGGAGATTCCTTGGAAAAAGTCATCAAGCTTTCTGCCAGCCTTCCTTTATGCTGAAGCATGGAGGGGCTGAGCATCCCTATTCTTTCCCTTTTTTAACCCAAAAGCATGGGGAATGCCTCTGGACCACCCTGCCACAGCTGGGTCAGGCTTGCACAGGGCACTCTAATTTTGCATTGGGGTGGTGCACAGCTGAGGAAAACTCTCTGGTGAAGGGGCTGGAGGATTCCCTGGCCAGATATGAAGAATAAATGGTTTGGGGGATACAAGGGTAAGAGGGAGTGCTGCGGTCAGGCTTTGTTCATACAGGGCTGCAGATGATGGTGGAAAGCAAATTCATGTTACCAGAAAGCAAGGGTTTTCAGAAAATAAGCCCCTCAGGTAAATGTTACCATTAAAACAAAAAATGTTTTGATCTGTGGCCCTGATAGTTGCAAGTATCTGGTGAATATCCTGTCATTTTCCAGCCTCAAACCAAGGCTGCTGCAAACATGTTCAAATTCCATCCTTCAGGAAAAATCAGTTTAAAAAAATCTGTGAAACCATAAATACAGTTCCTGAGCCTGATCCTGGGGAAAAGCAGGCAGGACTGGAGGGGTCTCTGCAGATGGAGCCTCACTGAGGGCAGGAACCAGAGCCATGGGAACAGGTGGTCCTGCTTATAAAAGAGCATATATGCTGTTATGTACTAGTTTAGCATTTTAATGTGCTATTTTGGTATACGTGCTATTTTATAGGAGTTCTATGTACACATACAGAAACTATATAACGTTGTACATCACAGAGCGGAAGGAGATAATCCAATCCAATCCCCTCTGCTAAAGCAGGTTCACACAGAGCAGGTTGCCCAGGATCATGTCCAGGCAGGTTTTGAATCTCTTCAGAGGAGACTCTACAACCTTTCTGGGCAGCCTGTTCCACTGCTCTGTCACTCTCACAGGAAAGAAGTTTTTTCTTATGCTTAGATGGAACTTCCTGTGTTCCAGTTCACGTCCATTGCTACTTGTCCGGTTGCTGGGAACCACTAGAGTCTGGCTCCATCCTCTTGGCACCCCCTTTAGATATTCATAAGCCTTGATGAGATCCCCTCTCAGTCTTCTCCTCTCTGGACTAAACAGTGCCATGTGTCTCAGCCTTTTCTTGTAAGAGAGATGTTCCAGTCCCTTCACCATCTTTGTAGCCCTCCGCTGGTCTCTCTCTAGTGGTTGTCTCTTTTGAACTGGGGACCCCAGAACTGGACACAGTACTCCAGATGTGACCTTGCTGGGGCAGAGCAGGGTGGGAGGAGAGCATCCCTTGACCTGCTGCCACACTCTTCTTAATGCAGCCCAGAAGACCACTGGCCTTTTTGGACACATTATTGGCTCAACAGTGAACTTCTTGTCCACCAGGACTCCGAGGTCCTTCCCTGCGAAGCTGCTTTGCAGGTCAACCCCTAATCTGTACTGGTGCAGGGGCTTTTTCCTCCCCAGGTGCAGTGCCCTACCCGTGCCCTTGTTAAACTTCATGAGGTGCTCCTCTGCCAAAGTACAGCCTGTCCAGCTCTCGCTGAATGGCAACACAGACTTCTGTTGTCTCGACGTGCCAGCTACTCCTCCGAGTTTGGTATCATCGGCAAGCTGACTGATAAGTTAATAAAGGATATCGGACCTCTGCATCTCATAATATGCAGTAGACACAAATGAAAAATTAAACATATATGCGTCCATTGCACACAAACACACAGAAATAACGAGGGGCGGGGAGGGAGGAGAAGGTGTAAGGCACCACCCCTTATACTACCCATGCGCCGCGCAGAGTCCCCTGCCCCTGGCGCTGCTGACCCCGCCCCTCTCCCCTTCGCTCATGTCCCCCGGCCGGGCGGGCCGCCCTGGGTCCCCGCCTCGCAGTCCTCCAGAGCATAGAAGCGAACGGCTAGAGCGGCTACAGGCCCGCGGGTGGCAGCTGGAAGTGTGCGTTGGTCGCGACGGAAGTGACGTTAGGCGCAGCCTCCTCCTAAGGGGAGGCGGTTCTGGTTCTAGCTGGCAGCGGCGGGCGGCGTGAGGGGAAGATGCCCGTGGCGGTGATGGCAGAGAGCTCCTTCAGCTTCAAGAAACTCCTGGAGCAGTGCGAGACCCAGGAGCTTGAGGTACCGCGGGGCTGGGTGCAGCACTAGGGGATGGGCTCGGAGGTCCCGGGGGCCTGGCTGAGGCCCCGGCGAGGCTTCGTGGCTCGGTGCCGCCCCGCAGAGCTGCTGGTTGGGCACCCAAGCGTTTTGGGCTGTGAGGGTTAGAGGTGACGGTAACACTAGTCTCGGTAAGTGCAGGCTTTAGCCTGAAAGTGCTGTTTTGAGAGTCTGACCTGACCCTGCGAGGAAAGGTATTCGTGGTTATTTGGTTACTTCTGTGTGTGTTGGTGGTGAGTTTGGTGAGCATTCAGCGTTGAAACTTCTCACTTGTGCTATAGCCCGCCCGAAGGCAAGAGAGAAACTCGCCAGCTGCAGTAAAATGAGTGCGTTATGGTATAATTATTAGGGTATTTTGGCGGGGGGGTTGTGTGAGAGAGTAGTTGAGATATTCCGTCAACTATGTAGTTGATGTGTTTCATGTGATTGAGAAAGATCACAGGGGAGTGGGGCACTGAAACAGGTTTAGAGAATTACTCCTGCATCTGTGGTGCACATAGATAAAGAGCTCACTCTGGAAGCTTCCTCTGAGCTGTTTTCTATTCTGTTGCTTGGTGAGTTTTCCAGTCTTGACTGTGTGCTCTGTTGGTGCATCAGACTACAGCCTGTGGTAAATCTGCATAGCACCACGTTGATGCTAAGAGCTCTTCCTGGGCACATCCATAGTCTCTCTATCATCCTGCAGAATTTCCGGTGCTTTTCTAAATGTAAAACTCCAGTGTCCCACAGTACCAGTTTAAAAGGAGGAGAAAATTTTGAATTTTCTGCTTTCATGTGATCTTTAACAAATCTGATTTTTAGCTCTTGCTATCCTAGCAGTTGAAGGGAGAGTGTGATCATTTGTTACAGCAGACCTTTAGTTCTGTCAAACTGCACAGTGCAAGACGTAATCCTTAAATGGAAGGTATCCCTGCTTATGCATGTGCTGGTGTTTCTGTACACTATTCATGTGCTGAGCCCATGTGCCTCTTTTGTTCTCAACATGGTGCTGCCACTTTTTGGTATGCCCTGAGTTCTGTACAATCATCACATAATATAGGTTGAAAGGGCTCATTAAGGACTATCTAGTCCAACTGCCCTGCAGTGAGCAGGGACATCTTCAGCTAGATCAGGTTGCTCAGACCCCTGTCCAGCTTGATTTGGAATGTTTCCAAGGATAAGGCTTCTTCCACTTCTCTGGGCAATATGTAACAATATTTCACCACCCTCATTGTACCAAATGTCTTCCTTCTATCTTTTCTGAATTTCTTTTCCCCTTAGTTTTAAAACCATCACTCCCTGTGCTGTTGCAACAGACCCTGTTAAAAGATCTGTCTGTCTCTTTCTTATAGACCCCTTTTTAAGTACTCAAAGGCCATAGTAAGGTTTCCCAAGGGCCTTCTCTTCTCTAGGCTGAACAGCTCCCAGTAGTCTCAGCCTTTCTTTACAGGAGAAGAGTTCTAGATCTCTGATCATTTCTGTGGCTTTCTCCGGACCTGCTCCAACAAGTCCATGTCTTTCTTGTACTGAGTACTCCAGATCTGGACACAGTGCTCCAGGTGGAGTGTTATGGAGCTGGAGGGAGATTGTTTTGCTGAAGATGAGCTGAGTGCTGCCTCACGCAATGGACAGATGACCAAAAGGAAGCAGAAGAGTGCCCTTGGACCGTGTGGGAGAGTCAAGTGTGGCTATTCCTTCATGCTGGCCTGTCTGAACCTGATTTGTGATGGCTTTGCTGCCTTTTTAGACTTTGTGGAGTGGCAGGAGGATTGTGTCAAACTGAGTGTCAGGGATGGAGCCTGGGAGGCTTTGGGTGTTGCTTCTGCAGCCATCAAACAAAGTTTAATATGGCCTCAGTTCCCTGCTGCAGAGCATGTGGTATTGGACCTTGGTGGGTACCTGGGAATTGTTACACAGCCTCTATATTTAGTCTGTGCTCTGTCATCACAGACTCCTGGAGTAAATGATGGCAGATGCAGTTCTGATAAACTGTTCCCAAAGGCTCGTAAGTTATTTGCTATGTGTGACTGCATCCATGTGAAGACTCTTATGGGCAATCTGCTGACTGCCTTTGTGTCAAATCAGGAGTTGATATGCAAGCTGATTTCCTTGCAGGATAGATGCAGCTACTTAACTTCCTCCAGTAAGACTGCAGGTTGTAAATCTGGTTGTTTTGGTGGCAATTAGTTTTCCTTTTTGTGAATGTGTTCTGGTACAGAGACTGTCCAAGGGTGAGCTTACACAGTTTGGACAGGTGATATGAATTGACTTTGCTTTGTTTTAGTGGGTGAAATCCAAGGAGCAGTTGCAGAAAGTGTTGTATTTTTATGTGGATAAGCCCTGGAAACAGGATAAGCACAGCCGAGAACTATCTGCTCCGTGGCACAGTTAATTGCCTGCTTTTGACTTGGCTTAAGCCTGCAAATCACACATGTAATTAAATCATATTGCTGCATAATTGGCTTTCTGTGAGTGCTTACTGCACTACCCTCTGATAAATTGCTGAAACCTTACTGGAAATCATTTCAGCTTTTAAAAAATGGCAGGCTTTCAAAATTTCATTTTAAGTTTGATTTTTAACATTATTTCAATGCATTTTTAGTGTCTGTGTGATTTGTGAAGCCTGCTGAAGTGTGGCAAGTATCGAAGATTAGACTGGATTTTTAGGAAGGGCAGCTCAAGTGAGCAAAGCAGCTTTACTCTGGTAGGGTGCCCTGAATTGAACTGAAGTTCAGCTCAAGATAAATGAAATTGTGAGTGCCTCATCTCTTTGTGAGGGACTGAAGCAAGGTGGCTACTACTTTCATGAGCATAAGCTGGAACATTAGAGTAACAAAAGATGTAACCTTACTTTAGTCAGGCAGCAATACAAAGTTTTCGAAGTAAAACTTCTGGTGTGTGCAAATTGCTCTTTCATTGATACAAATGCATTACAACTGTATAGCAACTCTGACAATTTGTGGTGTAGAGGAAAAAAGTTAGCTGTCTTGAAGTGCTTGGTTTTCATTAAAATCGGCTTCCAGCTATATTCTATAAGGAATCACTCCTAAAATACATAACCAAATTATTTGTGCTTTTTTTTTTTTTTAGGCCCCTGGAGGAATTGCAACACCCCTTGTTTATGGTCAGCTCCTAGCTTTATACCTGTTGCATAATGACATGTAAGTGGCTTGTCTTCATCTTTAACTTCAGATACTGAATTTATCACTGCTAGCGTGGGCTCCAGTTGCCAGAATATTAGTAATTGGTGGTGTGGCTAATTAAATGCGTGTAGGCATGTGGTTTAAAAACAATTGAAAAAATCATGGAATTGTCTTTCACCCCTTGCTGTCAGGAAAATTACTTGCTTTTGCCCACCCTTTTGAACTGTAGGGAAGCAGACTGGTTTTAGGAAGAAAGTTCTGTAAGTAGTGAAACTGGTTCCTTTGAAAGTGTTGACTACTTAGGTGTTTTGATTTGTAGCTTCTAAAGGCTACATTTGTTTTGGGTGAGATTACACCTCTGCTCCTTGTGGTTGAATTACAGCAGAATAACACTAAACTGTCCAGATTAAAAAGGAGGGATACTGTTGGCTTGAATGAGCTAAATCTGCATGAAGCTGTAATTCTTTTGAGTTCAGTCTGGTGGCTTGTTGCCACGTCCCTGTGTGAACCTGGTTCACTGTGTTTGGGTTTTTATTGCTGATTATAGTTCAGGTAGAATAAACAACACTGCCATGTTTGATTGTCAAGCCAAAGTAAGCATTGGGGTGGGGGTTTTGAAGATCTGAACTCTCTCATGCATCGTAAGCGTATGTTCTCCCAGGGCAAATTCCCTGGATGCTGATACTGCTATGTTAAATGCAGATAACCTTGGTTCAAATCACTTTGAAAGTCAGAATTGTGCTTTAATGAAAAGCATTTGAGGCTTTTTCTCTATTTTGCATCTGAAGTCTTTCTGAGAGTTTTAAACTGCTTCAGTTGGACTTCAGTGCTCTAGAGATCAATGAGTAAATATTTCAATACATTCAAATCTCCAGAATGTGTATGACAAAGCTAGGCTGGGAAGAACAGTCTGAATTGTTGGTATTCGAAGTGAGGTGTGGGCACATGAAGAAAGGAATTCCTAATAATAAAAATTAAATACATGCCATTTAAAGGTATTTTTATCCTTTTAAAGTCAACATGCTATGTGCATTATGGAGCACGTGAATGTAGTAGTACCTGTATATAATGTATAAATATGCATAGACCAGGGGTTCACGCTCAAATGTGTTTTTGCTGGAAGTGCATGATCCATGTTTGGAGACCGCTAATCTAAATGGGCACTGACACTATGAAAAGTTACTGTCTGTATGTGTGTTCATCAGAGATGCACAACTAACATCTGCGAGATGCTGCCCAGGGTAAACAAATGAAAACCTGTTTCTGAACTGGTGTTAAATGAGGCAGTTAATGAACTAGTTGTTGTATTGTGGCAGCCATGTTGTCTACTTGAGAATATTTTTTTTTTATACTTCAGTAGACATGGAAGAAATCATAGAATCATTTCATTTGGAAAAGACCTCTACAATCTATTCCAACCATTGACCTTACGCCACTGTGGCCATTAAACCATGTCCCAAAGTGCCACATGTTTCTTGAACCCCTCTAGAGATGGTGACTCCATCTCCCCAGGCAGCCTATTCCAATGCCAGACCACTCTTTCAGCAAATAAATTTTTCCTGGTGTCCAATCTAAAGCACTGAGACTGTAAAGGATAGCATCTTAACAAACCTTTTGCTGTATCCCTGTAGCAGATACTTGGTTACTGAGAAGTATTTTTGTTTTGTTTTTTTTTTAGGAATAATGCAAGATATCTTTGGAAGAGAATCCCTCCTGCTATTAAATCTGTAAGTACTTCAGAAAATGCTGCTTGGATTTAAACCAATTCCATATAAGATTGCAAATAATGACTTTCCCTCCAAGGAGTCTCTTTGAGTAGCTTTTGGGCTGAATTCTGTGCTGTGAACTGCTTGCTCAGCAGATGGCATATTGGACTTTAAGATCCCTAGTTGTTCATCTGTTACTGCTTTTCCTTCATACAGAATCTGGTGCAGTAGAGTTCAGTTAATCTGTAGCCTTCTTCATAGAAATGTTTATTATGAAGGGTAGTCATTTGTAGAAAAGCAGTGGGTGGGACTGTATTCCCCATGAGGGTACAGAATACCTTGTGCATTGAAAAGTGACTTCAGATAAGATGTATTTTCAATTGGATTACATTTCTGAAGCTGCTTGTTTTGCATGGCATCTGAATCAAAGAAGAGTTTTGAGGATTTAGCTAAATACAATACCAGTAATGCTTTCAGATTTAGTTGTTGGGATTTTAACTTTATATCATACATTTTACAAGGAAACAAGTGTTCTGGAGTCTTGTGTTAAGAATCCTCATGGTCAAGATGAGACTTACCAGATGGTTCTGAAGTAACTTTCTGTCTCTTTCAAGTAAAAAGTAGGTATATCAGTTGAGCTAATAGTTATCTGGACCAAATTTTGCTTGGCCTTTCTCTACAACCTACTGCATTTGTTGCACAGTGATATTCTGTGAATAATCTGGCTGCTTTGGTGTAACTTGTATTTCACATGAAGCATCATTCTGGCAGGGAGAAACTTGTTGCTTGGCTTATATGTACTCAAAGCATCATGTGTAAGTGATGAATCTTCTGGTAATTGAACCAACTAGTAAATTAGCTTCAGAAGCAAATCTCTTCTCATTACAATTGGAAATATTACTCTGTGACCCAGTTTGGTGTTTGGTTACTGTTCTTGCAGAGTGTTTCAGAGTCTAATTTACCAAATGATGATGTCTTACACAATGCATTTAAGTAGCCCTTAAAACCAGTGTTAGGAGAGCAGTATGACACTGTTCAATATGTGTGACCTGTTGTCAGGGTTGCAGGACTTTAAACTTTAAAAATTGCCTTCACTGTGCAAACAGCCTCTGCATTTATAAAGGCTCTGCTGAGGAGGCAAACACCTCTCCAAGGAGAAAGTAAAGCTATGCCTGTCTTTTACCAACTCCAGTCAGTAGCCTGAGTGTAGGTCATGTGCTGTTTGAGCTGATGTGTCAGCCTGGATTAATATAACTGACCTGTGAGCAGAGTTTGTGGGTGTGTGCGTGGTCAAGTTTTGGCAGAGGATGCATTAGGGAGCTTGCAAGAGTAGCAGCTGCAAGATGATTTCCCAATGCTTGTCTGTTCACTTGTCAGGTGCTGGGATGTATTCTTGTAATGGGGAAGGGAATAAAAATGAGTTTGTACAGTGTGGTCACTATAGGGAATCCACTGTTCTCGATTAACTGGGGTTGCTTTTTTTTGTCACTTCAGGCAAATGCTGAACTGGGTGCAGTTTGGTCAGTAGGACAAAGAATTTGGCAGAGAGACTTTCCAGGAATCTATACAACAATCAGCGCACATCAGTGGTCTGAGACTATTCAACCAATCATGGAAGCACTTAGAGGTACAAATTTGGCTTCTGTAGGTAGCATGGGAATACACGTGGTGTTAAATTACTTCTGTGTGCTCCAACACAGACAGACATGCAGGCAGATGACCACTTACGAAAAATCAGAGGTGGATGGGAGATTATTGCCACGTTTTTTTAGGTTTTACTTAAAGGATTTTAGGTATCAGGTATAGATAAGACGCTCATGGCAAAAACTTCAGAAACAAACTAAGCTGTCTGTTAGGAATGTGTATGCAATTTTATGTTCTTTCATACTGGAATTTTATGTGCCATGACTTGCTCTGTAATAGCAAAATCCTAGAACTGACCAGGTTGGAAAAGACCTCAGAGATAGTCCCACCTATTACCCAATACCTCATGACAACTAAACCATGGCTCCAAGTGCCATGTCCAATCCTTTTTTGAACACCTCCAGGGATGGTGACTCCACCACCTCCCAGGGCAGCACATTCCAATGGCTAACAATTCTCTCTGGGAAGAACTTTCTCCTCACTTTGAGCCTAAAGCTCCCCTGGCACAGCTTGAGACTGTGTCCTCTTGTTCTGGTACTGGTTGCCTGGGAGAAGAGACCAACTTTCAGCTGTCTACAACCTCCTTTCAGGTAGTTGCAGAGAGCAATAATGTCTCCCCTGAGCTTCCTCCAGGCTATGCAACCCCAGCCTCTCCTCATAGGGCTTGTGCTCAAGACCTTTCACAAGCCTCATTGCCCTTCTCTGGACATGTTCAAGTGTCTCCATGTCTTATAAAATAGACTATGAGTTACCAAATCTTACCAGACTTCTAACCAGAAATCTAAGGAAATTGGTTAGGCATTTCGGAGCCTTGTGACACTGAGGAAAAGAGTTTTGTTGTTTTCTTTAAATGTGGCTTTTTATAGACCATGTAACAGTAGCATGCATAGTTTTGCTACTAGAGGGCAGCGCAGACTGCTGAAAAGGTTTCCAAGGTATTTCACAATAACAAATTCTCCCTGGCTTTAGGAACAACTGATGTTTAGGTGCCTCACTATCAAAACGGATGTGGTGAAAAACATGAACAGTTTAACTGGGGGGGGTTCGTTTTTTTTCTGATTTGGAACTACTTGAGACACAAATTTAATGCAAATACAAAGCAGCATTTCCTAAACTGTTTCACATGTTGGTAGTAGTACCCAAGGTGCTGCAAACTGCAGTTGGAAGTTAAATATGACCTCTTGGGAGTTTTGTCTTGGGATGGAGCCAAGCCGTTGTGTCTGGCTTCTGACTGTGGCACTTTGAATTGCAGGAGGGGACAGGTAGCTTCTAAAGTGCTAGCTTTAAGAGTGTCAGTGGCTTTCTGAATGTCAGGATGGCACAAATTTTCTCAGCTTTTCTAGTTACGGAGATGGGTCTACCATCTGCTGACAGTGTTTGTTTCCTCTTAGATGCAACTAGGAGACGAGCCTTTGGACTGGTTTCCCAGGCGTATACCTCAATAGTTGCAGATGATTTTGCAGCCTTTGTTGGGCTTCCTGTAGAAGAAGCTGTGAAAGGTACTTTTCATTTGCTGACTAAAATGCTTTTATACATGATTGGGATCAGAGAGCTGTAAGTGATGGTAAATAGAAACATGTATACAAATGCTGAGACTTGATGGGGCAGTGAATAGAGAAAAATGTCTTGATTGTGCAGAACTTTTTTGTTTTCAACTATTTGCCACTAGTTACCATTGGTTATTCTCCCCTTCTGTGTGTGGAGATGTTAACACAACTTAGTGGTGAGGGAAGAGCAAAGACAGTGGATTAAGCTAGTTCCATGTGCATTTACTTTCATATTTGTTGAACTACATGCCAAAATGTAACCACTTTTAGAAGAAATAAGTCCTGGAGTTATGCCATACAGGCAATGACCTGAGCTACTTTTCTACCCATCTTAAATATTTTGCATTTCTAACAATCATATAAAATACCTGTTCTTACAACTGTAAAAATACCTTTTCAGGTGTATTAGACCAGGGCTGGCAAGCAGACTTCTCAACTCGTATGGTAATGCCTAAAAAGCCAGGTAGGTGGAGCTGTTATTTCACTAGATACCGACTTTAGCATTTTCTGGTAACGAGGTGTCAGTCTGTAATTAAAATTTTGCACAGTGTTCTTGAAATATTTTTATATAGTGGCTTATGCTGCTTATAAACATGGAAGGTTTATAAAATGTAGGAGGCACAATGTAGTGGAGTTGGTTTGGGATTGTAAGTAGTTTGGATTAAGCTACATCCTCAAACTAACTTTTTAAACAAAAGCAGACAGGATGTGCAATGGTTTCTCCTGCTCCTCCTCTGCTGCTGGCTCTGACTCAGTGGAACATAAGTTGGATGACCTCAAATGACATGTCTTAATCAAATAAAGATGAGTGAAAATTACACTATTATGAACCTGAGAACTTTTTCAGGAGTAGAATTTTTCTGGGCAAGGTTCTAGTGGATCTTTATGTTCTGAGGAGGTCCAGGTACAGGCATAATTTCCTTCACTTTAATTTATTTTGCTGGATCTTTCCTTCACTCTCATGGAGTTGGTTACAGAGTATCTGTTCTTGCAAAGCTCAGGCTGCAGAAATATTTGGTGTGTTGTATCTGTGACTGAGGCAAAAAAATAAATGTTCAGCTGTGAAGGCAGGATGAAATGACTGCTCTTAAACTGCACGGTGCTGCTCTGGAAGAAGGAGCCAAATTACAGCATTCTAGAAGAGCAGCATCTATTAGGCTAAGAAAATACACTGTTTGTGTGGGCAGAATTTTGAGGTGCTCAGAGCCCAGAACGTTATAATAAACATGTTCCAGGCAAGGTGTTGAAAAGTATCCCTTGAGCCACATAACCAACCAGAGCCCTGAGCTTTTGTGTGTGTTCAGGGGTGTTTTTTTTTTGTTGTTTTCTTTAAATAGTTGCTAAATATGCAGTGCTTACAAGCACTGGGAACTAGATATGTGTGGTTCTTTTCCAAAAGGGAGTGCAAGAACTACTATTGAAGCAAAAAAAATAGGCAGGGGATTAATCTGTTTTGAAGCTCCATGTCTAAACAGCTTTGAGTATTCTGCTTTTCAGCTATGAATTAAAATGTTCATAAAAACAGGTTTAACTTCAGTTAATGACCTTTTCATCCAGTTGTGACTTGCAATGTAGAACTGCTTAAAATTGCTTCATTGGGCTGTGTTTTTTTTTCCTTCAGGTGTGCTGGAAGCTTCCTTTAACAGATTTATTCCTTCATCAGGTACTTTCTGCTTATATATAATCTACTTCCAGATACTGAAACTTGTATGATTAACACAATTTCACCAGCACCAGAAAATGGGAGTTGGGTCCTAGAGAACTGAATTTTGTTGTTCCCATCTCAAAAAAAACCAACAAAACCTACCCCAATCAGGTGCTGTGTGAACATCCTTTCCTCTGTCTTTTCCCTTACGTTTTAAGAAATGCCTGAGATTCCCACTTCCATAGCTGAAGTAGGGAGCAGATTGCAGAGCAGGGGTAGACTGGCCTTGTAAAACAAACAAACCCAAAAAAGCTCCTGGAACTTTCTGGTCAAGTGGAAATACTGTCAGTCTTTGTTAGTCATACTCCAGTGTAAGGAAAAGACAAAACCCCAACCCTGGAGGCTGCTGACTACTGGAACTTGTTACACACAGAATCACACACAGAATCACCAAGGTTGGAAGAGACCTCAAAGATCATCAAGTCCAACCAAGTGCCATGTCCAATCCCCTGTTCTTTAGCTGCAATCTTTGCAGCAGTGTCTGTTCCTTCTTCCAATAAAATAAAACTGTCGTGGGGACTCAGCTCTTCCTGGGATTCGTCTCTCAGCCCAGCAAGATGTGTCTGTCTGCTCCTGGGCTTTACAGTGGTGGAGTCACCATCATTTATGGCTCTTTGTTGTTAGTAACTCTTAGGTACCTAATGTTGCAGATAACAGAAGTAATGTCAGCTGAAACTGCACAGGTAGGAGATACAGTTAAGATATCAAGGTTGGAACAGACCTCAAAGATCAAGTCCAACCTGTCACCACAGACCTCATAACTACTAAACCATGGCACCAAGTGCCATGTCCAATCCCCTCTTAAACACCTTCAGGGATGGTGACTCCACCACCTCCATGGGCAGCCCATTCCAATGCCTAACAACTCTCTCTGTGAAGAACTTTCTCCTCACCTTGAGCCTGAACCTCCCCTGGTGCAGCTTGAGACTGTGTCCTCTTGTTTTGGTGCTGGTTGCCTGGGAGAGGAGACCAACCCCCTCCTGTCTACAACCACTCTTCAGATAGTTGTAGACAGCAATAAGGTCTCCCCTGATGCCCCGTAAGACTGTTTAACAGCTTGATGCATTTAAGTTTTTCCTTATGTTGTGCTGGATAGTACGGGGGATGGATTTGTGTTCTCAATTTCATTAATGATGCCCTTTGTTTTTATCTTCGTAGAACCTGCTCCAGTTCCACCAATTCCAAATGAGCAGCAGCTGGCCAGATTGACTGACTATGTGGCTTTCCTTGAAAATTGATTACCCTGCTCCTCCTGTCTTCAGAACAACTTGGGAATCCTGTGTACTGACAATTTTAGAAATCTAAGAGTCATTTTGTATCTATTAAAAAGTTGCAGCATCCCCTACTCAAGTGTGTGTGAAATATACAGTGTATGTTAGCCCAATTCATGTTTTGCCAAAGCCAAGCTTGCAGTCGAAACAATCTTTTTAACTCCTGTAATATTTATTCAGTAGGTACACAGCAGTATTACATAGTAAGGGAGGTTTTATTGTTTCGTAGCAGGGAGAGGCAGAACTTTTCACGTCTGTTAGAGATGGAGAAGAAAAAAGAGTACTGAAGCAGGTTAACTGTGAGGAATTTAAGTTGTGTGCTCTGCTGGTGAGGGCTGCAGTGCTTATCACGGATCAATTGCATGGTGAATGAAAGTACTAAGAGTGGAAGACTGCCCTACTTGTATCTGCAAAGAGGAAATAGTTTGATGAAAGGATAATTTAGGGCAATTTACAGTAACTTTTGCAAGTACATTTCTGGCCTATTTGTTCTTTGGGTGGTTTATTTTTTTTATTATTTGGTCTTTCTGGAGGGTTAATTTTTGCTTTGAGAATTTTTCACATTGAGCCTATTTTTTACAGCTGAAAAATTAGAATCATTTAAGTAAAGCAAATCTTCAAGGAAGAATTTCTTACTTTTGGAAGCTTTTATGAGTATTGTGGTACATCAGGTACTTTACTGGCTATCCACGCATCTTCTTGAGGCTTGTTATGTTGTTGTTTGGTTTTTTTTCCAATATACCAGGCCAGGATCTACAAGAAGCAAACTCTTACCTGTCTGTAAGCTTTTTGGATTACCTATTTAAAAATTAGATTCGGTGTCCCTGGGTAGAGACCGATTGGGATGGGGATGCCGTGCTGCAATGTCAGTTGGAAGAATACTTTTTCTATATTGGAGCACTGCTGTGTTAATTTTTGAGTTGAGAGTGACATTTAGAAGCAGAAAGATGACTTCTGTTCCCAGGCTTCTTATTTGTATTATGCTGGTAAAAAGGCTGTGGAAAAACAGTGGTGCTTTAAAGGGCAGTGCATGTCTCCCCCTTTTCAACATCACACTCAGTGGTTTCATTGAAGATGGCAAGTGTGCTGTATGTTATGATTGTTTTTCCCAGTGTGCACTACCTACTGTACATTCTCTTGTTGGGATGTGTTAGCAGGGAGGAATTCTAAACTGTGCACTGCTGCTTTGAGAGCTCCCTTTGTATGTAAACACTTAAATCAAAATGATTATTTATTTGAAACCCACCTAAGACTTGGATTTCTAAATTTATCTTCAGTGGTATTAAAGAACCTGTTTACACTGACCTTGTGTATTTGATTTTTAATTGTTTTTGTATTGGAATATAGTTTTTCTGCTTTGGCTTTTTAAGTGTATTCTTGCTGGTCTAGCTTGGATAGGGCTGGTTAAAGATTAGTGCAATGTATTATGCCTAGACTGGTATTTTGAACAGCTTTGTGTGCAGCAATTGTATAGTTTTCACAGGATGTTAGGGTTGGAAATGACCTCCGGAGACCATAAGTCCAACCCCTGCCAGAGCAGGACCATAGAATCTAGTGCAGGTCACACAGGAATGCACCCAGATGGGTCTGGAAAGTCTCCAGAGAAGGAGACTGCAACATTCCTGGGGAGCCTGTTCCAGTGCTCCTTGACCCTCACAGTAAAGAAGTTCCTCCTCCTGTTGAGCTGGAACCTCCTGTATTACAGTTTATATCCATTGCCCCTTGTCCTACTGCGGGGTGCAACTGAGCAGAGCCTGTCCCTTCCCTCCTGACACCCAGCCCTCAGAATTTTTATAAACATTTACTAAATCCCCTCTGTCTTTTATCCAGACTGAAAAGCCCCAGTTTCTCTCAGTCTCTCCTCACAGGGCAGTGCTTCAGTCCCTTAATCATCCTCATAGCCCTCCATTGGACTCAAGTAGATCCCTGTCCTTCTTGAACTGGGGAGCCCGGAACTGGATGCCATATTACAGGTGAGGTCTCACCAGGGCAAAGTAGAGGGGAAGGAGAACCTCGATCTGGCTGACATACTTTTCTTAATGCATCCCAGGATCCCATAGGCCCTCTTTTGCATTAAACATCACTGGTACACTTCAGATGTCTTTAAAACAGTCAAAGGTGTATAGAACTTGAAGAGCTCAGTGAAAAATTCCCTTTCTGTGTATGTATTGTGCAACTCCACAGTTGTCGGTAGCACAGGTGAAGGACTGTGCTTGCAGCAGTGAAGATAATGCATGATTGAAAGATTGCTCTTCTCCTATTACCATTAAGCAGAAGTAATGTGGATGGTTTTAATCTGTTTGTCTCAAATTATGTATCCAACCTATGTAAAATATAGCAACTTTGACTCCCCTATTTGGTTCCAACAAGCTCATAATTTTGCCTTTGTGAATAACTTTATAATTCGGCTTTGTTGCCTTGCTTACCTAAAACATGTATCAGTGTTGAACGTAACTGTGGCAGTTTGGGCTGGGTGCCTCCTGCTGCTGCCATATAGGGTGCACCTCTCGTGCCCTGGGTGTCTAGCCCAGTGGGTGGACACAGGAAATGGCATATCTCATTCCCATCATGTCCTGCGCCCTATAAATCCATCTTCAAGGTCTTACACTTCCTCTTTCTCCCTCATTGGCTCCCGTGGGAGATGCTCCCTATCTGGTAGTGGAAGGGGAGTTATCTCAAGGCCTCTTGGGCCTGGCTAGGCCTAATGCCAAGAGGAGAAAGGGGAAAAGCAATCTCAAATCTGGCCAGCTGAGATTAGCCTAACAGTAGTGGGGGGTGAGGTGGGGGAAGAAAGAGCCCTGGGGGTTTTGGGTATACCTTCAGGTAGGGAGAAGGGAAATGCTGGGAGGCTTCTGCATATGCTTTGGGATCTCTTTTGTCACTGTGCTTGTAGCTCTCTGTAAAACACTCCCTGCTTTTCCATTTAAACTTTCCATCACTTCTGCAATCTGTTTGTCTGAGTCTCATTTTTCTGCCCTGGTGGAAGGCAAGGGAGGATCTGCCCTCAAACTCCCACAATAACAATATTACAGTGACTTACAGTGGCTTCCTCCACTGAAAACTGACTGCCTGCTGCTTACCCTTAGCTAGTCCTTTCTCCTTTAGTCTACTGGTTTGTGTGGTTTTGGTAAAAGGTTACCGCATTTGTTATGTAGGATCTGCGTAAAGGATTTCAGTTTGCTTGTAGTGCTCTGGCAAGCCTACCGTAGCTTTGTGCTTCCCTGTCCAGACCACTCTTTTGCTAAGTAGGTTGTGTCAATTATTTCCTGAAGTGAGATCTTTCAGCATTTGAATACTTACCTGGACTGCTTTTGCCTCAACAAAGAGGAAGTATTCTTGTGGTTCAATTTGCTTTATAACTGAAGCAACTGGTGTGGGTTTTGGAGTCCATCCAGGTGCTTTTCCGCCACAGTGCTGGAGTGGGAGGACCTTTGGCTTAAGAAACCATTAAGAATTCAGTTGGGAGCAGAGCTTTGTGAAGGATTAGAGAAAAGAAATTCCATTTCAGCTTAGTGTTTTCCATTTTCATCTGCATCCCACATGCAATTGAACACACTCTTTGCATTTTATTAGCCTCTCCTATGTAGGTCAGTGATGCTCATTTATGTGCAGTCTCAGTCTCTGCAGAAAAGGCTGTTTCAGCTCAAAGGTGGTTTAAAAAAAAAAAAAAAAAGAAAAACTGGGCATGTAGGCAGAACAGTAGAGTATCCTCATGAAATCCTTTAATGACTAAACCTAGAAGGATTTCCAGGATCTGATCAGAGCTCTTGCTTTGAGGGGGAAAAAGCAAGCAGTATGCACATGTAGTAGAATGTCTCACTGGACATTGCAGAAAGTAACTGATGCCGCTGTGATGCATTTTGATCAACCCTGCTGCTGATAGCATGCTTCGATAGTATTCTCCCTAGTTTTGATAATCTGGGTCGTTCTGAAATCCAGTAGAGGTGTCTTTTCTGCACTGCAGATCTAGACAGTGTGTGCAGAAACTGGACAGTCCAATTCGGGAGCATTTGGGAAGTTGTTTTTTAAAGTTGAAAAGGTCACCAGCTCAGCCTAGTGCTAATTATTCCTCTGGTGGCCTGTCTTTATGAAGGTGACTGGCTACCCCACTAGCAGGCATGAGAGGCATCACTGAGCTTTATGCATCTCATTAGCTGCTTTTCTCTCACTGTAAAAGCTTGCAGGGCTTCCAAACCTGAATGTGCAGTTTGATTATGTAAGTTAGTCCTAGGAGTTCTGCTGAGGCAAGGAGTGAGCTGATAGTGTCATTTGGTTTATATGGTGTTTGTGGGATTAAAAACCTATGTAAGACACAGGAAATCTGGGGAAATATCTTGGGTGGGTGGTGGTTTTTCCTGTTGGTGTCCTACCCTGCTGGAATTAGCTGGGCTGTTGGCCAGCCAGGATGTTGGTATTTCCTCACATCTAGAAAGGACTATCTGGGCTGGCTGGCTTGGCCTTTCCAGTGCCAGAGCCACAAACAATTTGAAGCATCTGATGTGCGCGGCCTGGCTTCCTGCATTGAGAAAAGCAGTCACAAGGCCTTTGTAAAGGTGTCTGAAAGTAGTAATATGTGTTCATATTAAGTCTAAGAGTGACTACAATAAGAGTTAAGATTTTACTGAATAGGCTTAGTTTTGTGAAGACTAGAGCTTGGAAGATGTTAGAATAGAATAAACCAGGTTGGAAGAGACCTTAGAGATCGTTGTGTCCAACCCATCATCTAACACCATCTAATCAACTAAACCATGGCACCAAGCACCCCATCCAGTCTCTTCCTAAACACCTCCAGTGATGGTGACTCCACCACCTCCCCGGGCAGCACATTCCAATAGGCAGTCACTCTCTCTATGAAGAATTTCTTCCTAACATCCAGTCTGAACATCCCCTGGCGTAGCATGAGACTGTGTTCTCTTGTTCTGGTGCTGGTTGCCTGGGAGAGGAGACCAACCCCCACAGGGCTACAACCTCTCTTCAGGTAGTTGTAGAGAGCAATAAGGTCTCCCCTGAGCCTCCTCTTCTCCAGGCTAAGCAAGCCCAGCTCCCTCAGCCTCTCCTCATAGGGCTTGTGCAAGTCCACAGTGAATCTTTTTTTCATCAGGTCCCCGGTGATGTCAGAAATCTCTTCCCATTTGCTTGCTTAAGTACTTCTAATCTGTAATCTCTTGAAAGTTTTCTGTAATATACTAAATGATTGACAGGCTTCCTGCATACTACTTATGAAAGTTAAAGCCTAGGTTTATTTGTTATCGTTTGCTATATTTGTCTGTCAGATGCAGTGAAAACAGTTCATGGTTATTCTACCAAGATGCCACCAAGTACCCAAATACTGCAGTAATAATCTACTCTGCTTTGACTGCAGCTGTCATAAATCTGAGGAATATCACTGAATACTGATGGATGTGCCTTGTAGTTCTATATTTTGGACCTGGTGCCCTGATGAGTGTTCTTGGCCATTCAGTTTCACCTGGCTAAATGTGGATATTTTAAAGCAAAACAAATCAAACAACAACAAAACAATCAAGCAGAAAAACCCAAATAAATAAAATAAACCCCAAAACAAACCCCAAAGCCCCCAAACAAATAACCAAACCCAGCAAAACATTTGCCCCTCTCTAGTGTCAAACAAAACATGGTCTTGCAATTGGCTTTCAAAGGACTGTGACAAGTCAAAGGCAAATGAGTTGCTGGTTTGTAATGGCAAGCAAACTTATAACTTTTACATTCTCAGATCATACCAAATAACTTGAAGTTTGCAGCTGTTTTAAGCTACCCATGTTGAACAATGGAAAGTTATGTGCATTCCTGGTTTCAGGGGTTGCTTGTTAAATGCTGGAGTCTTCAGTGCTGTCAGAAAGGAACTTCAGGTGAGTTGCTAGGGCCGTGCGTGCTGCAACTGAATGTAATACAGTCAGAATACGTTAAAGCATAGTGATCAGGATGCTTACAATCGGTTTGAAAGCATTGCAGTAAATATGGGTGTCCTCTTGAACACTTTCTCAGGCAGTAAAAACAAGAGACTATTAAGACACTAAGATGTTGAGGTCTTTTCCAACCTTATTGATTCTATGATTCTATGTTGAGAAATTAAGATGTTTTCAGAATTTTTCTTCTGTGTGAGCCTTCTGTTTTGCTAGAGTAAGAGACAGAGTAGCCTGTGCTGAATTAACATCACGAATCATGACTAGCAGCTTATGTTGTGTGCTAGAGCAGCCCATCAAAACTGACTGATGTAACAGTATGTGATGAGAATCCCTCTGAGGTGACAGGACTTGGTCTCTGATTCACAAGGTACAGCACACTCTTTTAGGTGCCTGATATCTTGAAATCTTTGAAGTATAAAACCTGTTTTATTTCTTTGGTCTTTAGCCTTTCCTCATATCGCAGCTTCCTAGTCCATGGATCATCTGTGTGGCCCTTCTCTTGACCCTCTCCAGCCTGTCCACATTAAAAACCAAACCAAACAACAAAAACCCCCCAAACAAACAAAAAAACCCTCCCAAACCCACAAACAAGCACCCCGCAACCACCAGCCCAAAACAAAACCAGCAGCTGTCCAAAATCCCCAGCTTCTGAGAGTGACAAAAGCCAACAGTGCTAAGCATTTTCAAGGAAGGTATTGAGAAAAGACAGAGTAATTTTCTTCTTATTTAAAACTTGGTGCACTTGCACAAAAATTCACTTGAGTATTGTAGTTCTGCCTTCCACCTCTTGAGAGTACAGTAAGGGAAGTTGCAGAATTGTACATAGAAGATCACAGAAAGGACAGAGCAGCTGACTTCTAGGTACAGAGTGACACTGTGGGGACGCTCCAGCATTGGAGAGAATGTATAGGGAAGGTACGTTTGAGAATTGTCAAATCATGACGGCAGTGGAGAAGCTGAATGTGAAGCTTATTTGGCAAATGCCACAATTCTAGAGGTAGGATGTACTTAGACATCGTTTTAAAGCAGGTGAAGGAGCTTAGTTCTGCATGGCATGCTGTGAGCTTCTGGGGCTTGCTACTGCAGAAGGAGGTAGAGGCAGAGCATAGCTTGTGTGCTGTCAAAGGGAAAACAAATTCACAGGCAACTGCTCTGTAGACAGATAATAAAAAGAACAGGCAGAGGTGTGCCTTGTTCTAGTGGGTGCTGGATGAGTCCTGAGGAATGAAAGGATTATTGAGAAAAGTCAGGTCTACAGAGCATCTCTAGTTGCCACCACGCTAGGCAGACTGTTGGGCTACGCTGATCTTTGTTTTGGACCGGTGTAGTATTTCAGATGTTCCCAACTCTAAGTCCCCTTCTCACAAACATTATGTTAATTTTCTCATCTTTTACTATCCCCCAAGCATTTTTTCCACATTTTATTTGGATGACAAGAGGAGGGGTCCATGAATTCTCCAGTACAGTTGCAAAACAACTGATACTGAAACAGGAGTTGGGAGTTTCTGTCACCCTTAGGGATATTGTATACGATGAAGTGTTCATTTATTTTTCTGTCACATCCAAGAACCTCCTTTTCCTAAGCAGAATGGGGATTACTTTTTGAATTTTAGGCGAAAAGCAGCATCTTGCTGTGTGTCAAACGGGTCAGTGGATGAAAAACTTAGTTCAGAACTTTCAGACCTCAATGCTCCCCAATTTATGTGGCATGTCTTAGCTCGGCACTTTCTTTGCCTCCCACGGTCCTCGCATGGCCCTTTAACATCTGGTGAATAAAACTGAGGATTAGTAAATGCTCCCATGAGATTGTGAACAGCAAATTCTACTTTCATATTAAAATACTAGCTGATTTGATTGCAAGAACAATGTCTAATTATGAGGGAGTGTCCTACTTCTGCTAACAGTTTGGATCCATGCTGAAGGTCTTGCCTTGGTTTACATTTCCAGCCCAGTCTCTTTACTGCAGGGTATTTTGTGTAACTTCAAGTACAGTTAGTGTGAGAACCTTTTGTATGCTCCTCTGGATAGTTGGAGAGGAAACTTTAGGTCAAAGGGAACTGCTCGGGTGCTGTCCAAAGGTTTGTAGTGTCTCTAAGCCCTAGCACTGGGGGAGAAGTGCAATCACAGGAAATTATTTAACCTTTTAATGCAAGTTATTTAGGCTGCTTGTCAAGGAATTGCATTTACTCCTTTCTCTTGCTTTCCCTTACTCCTCTTTTATTTATTTATTTTTTTACCATGTGTTCTGGGGATGGGCCATCTTCTGTGTGCAGTATCTAGTATCAAATGTAATGGAGTTGACTCTTGGGCTGCTTAGGTTCCAGTTAACATTTTATGGAAAGTGAGGAAGCATGTGGGAGTGGAATTGGGAGTGGGAAGAGTTGTCTGATATGCCAACAACATTTTGATTTTTTTTTTCACCCCTTCTTGCTGCTCAGTGACTCATCCAAATCACGTCTTGCCTGTCCAGTTGTTACTTGATTTTGCAATAGCTGGTTTCCATGGGACAGCCTTCTAAAATTATAATCCTCTGAGAGGGGGTTATCTACTCGTTCTTTCATGCTTTTTGGCTGCCTGTCTGGCTGTCAGCTGATTTAAAGACTTCAGAGGGCACAGCTGAGCTGTTAATTGACTGCAATGGGATCTCTTTGGATGCTGGAGGTGAGCACACCTCTGAGAACAGAGAAGAGTTTTGCTTTTTTTTCCATGTAAAAAGGCTCTCTTAAAGGTTGCAGCAGGAATGGCCTGAGGGCTGGGTAGTTGGTGTGTAATTTTGAACTAGTTGACAGCCTGAGGTTGCCTGAAGCAAGATGAAGCAGGGAGGTATTTTTGTGCTTTCTCAGAAGTTTAAGGGAAAACTTTTTTACTCATTCAACAAGAATAGAATTTGTCATAATGCCTTTAGTTAAATGCCAGAGAAGCTACAAAGACCTCCAGCAGTACTAGAACTGTGTGAAAGTTCTAGGACTCTGATTTGGAGAACAAATCATGGAGGGTTATTAAGGTGGATAAGCCTCTTTGCAGGTATTTCTGATCTGTGTTTCAGTTCAGATACATTTTTGCTACTTAGCGAGAGGAGGTTCATTCACCTTATGTGGTTTCTGGATGGTTTTCCAGTTTAGTCACAGTGGTGTTTGTCTACCTTCAGACAGCAGTGTCGCCTAGCTTGAGTTTAAAAGATGCTGAAATCCGCCAATCAGCAGGAAAGAGGAAGATGACAGTAAAGGTAGCTTGCTGCTATGAGCACTTGAGCAGGTCATATGATGTCTCTGAGCTGAGGAAGGAGATGTTCTTTCCTGATCTCTGGAAGGTGAGAAGCCCAAGCTGAAATTTCATGCAGTTGAAGGCAGCATCTGTGGTTTTGTACAGATTTGGTTATGGAGTGGTGACTGTTGTGTTAGCAGTATCAATTCTCAGCTTGGAAAGAAGTGAGCAGAGCTGGACTTTATTGGCCATTTCAATACCTTTGTAACAGAGGGAGGACAAATGTTTTTGCAATATACATATTTCAGTTTGAGATTTTTTTTTTTTGGTAACACACAGTTGAACTTCCATGCCTTGAGAGTTTTTTTTTCCTTAATAGAATTTGTGGTTGAAACCAATTTGCAGACCAAACATTGTCAAGTTTTTTTCCTGTTCTGGAGGTTAAAATAATTGTGAAACAGGTAGCTCTTCCTATCCCTGTGGCCAGCCCAAGTACCAAAATTCAGCCAAGGCTTTCAAAAACTCAGCAAGCTTCAGTCTGAATTTGCAAACTTTAAGGATGCGTGACCATCAGCACTTGTTGCAAAAGCCTGTAAAAGCTCAAGTTCTTGGCTGACAAGTAAGCCAGGTATGGTTGTACTAAAGGACATCCTTTCAAATCACCCTGTGGAAGGATCAGCCTCTGTGGCAGCAAAGCCTGGGGAATGGGGAAAAAAATAGTGCTCTTCTTGTAGCCTGTGAGCCTGTATGGTCTGTAAATAAATCAACAGGCCCCAGAGAAGTGATAGGTGATGTTGCCAACAGCTTTCTGAGTAAGTCTCTTGAGGCTTCCACCCTTTGCCCAGTTTTTTAGACCGTGCTATTTCCTCCTCACACAAGAACTAACTGTAGAGTGGTTAACCACCTGCTTTGATGGATCACTCCCAGATGGGCCTTGGAGATTGAGGCTATGTGCATGAAGCAAAGGGACACAGAGTTATGTGCTTTAACTGCTGTCTTTCATGCGTCTGTGTAGCCTGTTAACCCTTGCTCAGAGGGTTTCCCCTTCCTTGATTTGTGGGAGGTTGCAGGCATGTGCTATAAACAATTTCATCTGCTCAGGTGCTTTTTCAATGGAGCTTCTGACTTTCTCTTGATTCAACATCACCTTTGTGGAGTCCTTTTGCAGACATGTCAGTGTAGGGGTGAGTTATTTTAAGCTATGATGAGGCAAGATGTGCACAGCGTGGTGTAGCTGAGTGAGGCAAACCATAACTTGCAAAGTTTATTTGCTACCACCCACTTCTGTTTCAAAGGAGTAAGAGCTGAAGGGTGGGGAAGAAAGTGGAGTAAGTTTAGGTTCTCTGTAGCTGGTGAACTGCAGACACTCATGATGGTACAGAAGGTCTTGCCCCACTGAGTGTTACAGGGATGCTTTTGTTTGTTTTTCCTGGGGGCAATAGCCCTGCTTCTGATGGAGGGCATCTGGGAACCTGAAGACGTGACATCTGCAACCTCACTAAGTTTGGTGTAGTTATTTGATTAATGAATAATCTGTCTTTTAAAATAAAAACCAAAACTGGGTTCTGAGTACTAACCTGATGGTGAGCTCAGTGAATGTTTGTTTGGCTAATTATAATAGCCAAGGAACAACCAGATCTGATCACTGAAAGCAGGCTAAAGATCAAACGTGGTTTATGGGGCTGCTTCTCCTTAGTCAGCGAAGCCTGCTGAGAACTTGCTTTGGTGGCAGAGCTGTAACATCTGGTCATTCCATAGATGTGCTGTGTCACAGCCAGTGCTGCTGAACCTGGTGCAGAAAATGTCTCATGCCAGAAGAGCTGCACCCTTGGCTGTGTGATTTATTTTATTATATTTGGCTCTCAAGCAGTTTATGCCTCCTCTGCATACGGCATAACTCTTTTCTTACCTTTGAGATCTGAGTGAGTCTAGGTGCTTGCACAACCAGAAACCACAGAGGGCAAGTATCATCTCTGTAAATGAGTATTACTCCAATATCAAGATAAGTATTGTTTAGGGATAATGTGATCATATCACTGTATCACTAAAACTGTTGCTCAGAAGGTCTTTTGGAGATTCCAGAAGAGGACCACAAAGATGATCAGAAGACTGGAGCACCTCTCCTATGAAGACAAGCTGAAAGAGCTGGGATTGCTCAGCCTTGAGAAGAAAAGGCTCTAAGATGACCTTCAGCAGCCTTACAGTACTTAAAGGGGACCTACAAGAAAGATGAGGACCCTTTATCAGAGGGTGTACTAATAGGACATGAAGGGTAATGGTTTTAAACTGAAAGTAGATTTAGATGAGGTATTAGACAAAAATTAATCACTGTGAGGGTGCTGAAATATGAGAACCGGTTGCCTAGGGAAGATGTGGATGCCCTCTCCCTGGAAGTGTTCAAGGACAGGTTGGATGGGGCTTTGAACAACCTCTAGTGAAATGTGACCCTGCCCATGGCAGGGTGGTTGGAACTAGGCGATCTACCTTTAAGATCCCTTCCAACCTAAAACATTCTATGGCTCTATGAGGTCATGCTTTAAGCACTATCTTACACTGGATGCTTCTGAATGTAGTCTTAGCAGTTGATTATCTATGTGCTTGTGCATTCAATACTCATTTTCCCCCTCCCTGGTAATTATCAGAGTTGTTTTTTTGATTGATGCAGTCAGTTATTTTATAGTTAAGGCTCAATTTATTTTTTTCCCCCTGAACATAGGAGAAGGTTCTGTAGTGGCACTGTTGCATAAACAATGTTTTTTGTGTGGACTGAGAAGATTGCTGTCAGCAGCCAAGATCTCTCTTGCTAAACACCTGTGAAGACACTGCCAGGGAGTATTGTTCTCTCTTTTTGAGCTTGCTCTCCTGACAGAATATGCTGAGTGATTGTAGTGAGAGTATAAGCACAACAGCAGACCCTTTTCTAGTCTTGTTAGTTCTTGGGTGTGCAGGCATGGATGGAAAAGATGTGCAGAAAAGGTACAGGTGGGAGCTGCAAGCTGACAAGTCTGTTTTCTGGAGCAACTCCAATGTAAAAGAGCCAAGACAGCAAGACTAGAATCAGAAGAAGAAACTTCATGGTAGTAGAGGATTCATTATTTCCATGTGGACTCTGATGAAGGAAAAAAGTCATGATACAGGTGGTGAACCTGAAAAGGGAAAACATGACAAGAGAGTTTGTATACTCATGGGCAGGGAGAGAGAAAATATAATTGCCTTGTTTAAAATTATCTCTGTTTCCTCCTGTAGCCTTTTTGGAGTGGAGAGAACCAAGTACCCAGATACTTGTCTAGTCAAGAAGTCAGCTCTGAAACCGGAGTTGGGCGATGGAGAATTTTACTTCAAGGACTTGAGTTACACTTCCCTTTGAGAAATCTTAGGGGCAGCCAAATCTTTGAGTCCTCATCCAGCCTGCAGCTCATGCATTCACACTGCAGGAAGAGATGTTGATGTAAAAGAAAACTGCCCAGCTTGAGATCTGCCCTCAAATGAGAAGTGAAAACTTGTTGAGTAGAAAAAGGCTGAACAGCAAACCAGTGGATTATAGTGTGGTTCTGGAGTGTGTTTATAGAAACAAGACCTAGCCTGGCTACATTCAGAGTCAGCCAGATTCTATGTAGAGATTTTTCTCCTCTGTGTTAGCAGAGGGAAATGTCATCTGCTCAGCTTCTCCCTGTTCCTGTGCAGATAGGAAGGCAGGGTCCTGTGAGAATTTATCACACACTCTGTGAGATTCAGATCGTGCAGTCTTTTTGGACCTCTGGGGAGCAGCTTCATGTGCTTGCTTTGTTGAGAGTTAGGATGTTGAACACTTGGGTTTTTTTCCTTGAGAAATGGAAAAGAATTATATTCTTACATCTGCATGCTCACCTGGCTTTTACTTCCATTTTGAGATGTCCCTTAGTATTTACTTGAAGATGTTGTTGTCATAGTGCTGGTGGAAACACTCCATTTTTTGTTCTCATCAGCTCAGAAGCCTTTCCATTTTTATGAAGTGCAGGTAATTCCCCACAATAATGCAAGTGCAGAGGGGATATTTTGAGAGGTTTGAAAACACTTCTTGTGAGTAACTGATTCACAGAAAGTATTAGGGATTTCACTGCCAGACATGCTACAAAATACACAGTTTCATTTCTCCTGTACCGTTAGCTGAAGCTGGAAATACTCTGCAGTGATAGCAAAAAGTCAGTAGGATATTTCAACTGAGCTAATGTCTGGGGGAGGAATGGAAGTCTTTTCCTTTGCTGTCTTAGATCCATGTTTGTGTTAAATCTTTTGGCCTTAGCAAAAGGCTGGAAAAGAACAATGTGTTTCTGTAGTTTCATAGGACTGTCTCGCCTCAGGGGCAAGAGGTCTCTCGTTAAAAAACATTTCCCATTCAGTTTATCTCTTCAGGGTTTCATCCATCTCCCACTGTAGTTGGTTACAAGTCTTCTGACTTGCATGCAAGTTGATTTGGATCAAGATATGATATTTCAGCTGTGTGAAGAAGTTTAGTAGAACTAACTGATTAACACTTCAAAACAAGGGCTGTATGAGCTCTGCTATGGCAAGTGAAATGGGTCTATTTTTCCTTCCATTTGCAGCAGACATGAGCAGTGTTAGAGCTGACAAATGATCAGATTCTCAACACTTGGTTTAGTCCACTGGGAAATTAATAATTTCCCTTTTTATTTCCATCAAAGGGTATCAATTCCTACCACAGTTCTTCCATTTTTAATAAGCAACTTCACTGTTTTGCTTTAGGGAAAAGGGAAAAAAATGGTTCAGGATGAGTTGAATGATCCCACTGTGAGTCTCTGACAGGCTAGAAAGGATGTGGGACTCTGGTCAAGCTGAGAGATTTATTTGTTTTTCCCTTTTAGCAAATTCTTAGTGCAACTTGCACTTATTCCACTTTCTGATCTTTGTACATGAAGAGCTTATAAGAAAGCCACAACTGCTTCTTCACTAGAACGAAACTCTTTGTAGCATTTGTAAAAGTCTTCTTGCTATCTTAAGAAAAAAGCTAATTACCTAACTAGAAAAAAATTCCGGTTTATTTTAAATGTGTCTTTGTTCTGCAGTCAGTACTCAGAATACCTAAGGCTAAAGGAAAGTCACTGCAGTAGCTGATCTGTATAAAGAAGGTGGGAAAGCATTGGGAAGTACTGTAAGATTTATTTCCTTTAAGGGAATTCCTTTGTTTTCCTGTTAGCAACATCCCCAGAGGTCTCTAAGACCAGCTAATGTACATATCTGAATCTGCATTTGTGTCTGCTTTGCTGTATCCATCAGCAGTGATAAATGTCCTTTCTCATTTCCAGCCTTCACCTGTGTACCACTTGAGTGGCAAGGGATGCAAAGCCGACAGACACTTGTATTGCAGCGTGGCTGTGGAGTTGCTGGGAGAGGCAGTGGAGGACATGTAGGTCTTGGGCCAGTGTGCTCTGGGTAGATGGCTCCTGTGTCTGACCCCCATATCCTGGCCTTCAGCTGCTCCACAAATTGCAGCCCCTCTGTCTTGAAGTCAGAATAACACAATTCTAGTGGGAGTGCACTGCATCTATCAAAGGCTTGTATTTGAAAGAATTCAGAGGAAGGCACACTTGTAAACTGTGAAGCCAAGCGCGCCCTGCTGCCTTTCCTGGAAGGCACTGAGGGACCTTGGTTGATATGTCAGTACCAGATGGATGGGCAATCCCACAGCCCTAGGTGACCCAATGTTGCTTTGGATTCACCAAACCACCCTGGTAAAGGAAAGGAAGGTCACCGGCAACCACTCTAGCTCTGCAGCCTGTCTGCAAGCAGAAGCACACTGAAATGTGCGTGCTGAGGTCTTCAGAAAGTGAGGCACAGTAGATGGAAAGCTACTAAAGGAGGGGGTGAATTATATTCAAGTGATTAGTCTGTTACCCAGTTTCTTCCAACATCTTTGCAAATATGAACAATGAGTCATTCCAAAGCCTTGTCATTTTTCCTGTGGGTAACAGTTCCCAGACTTTTGTAAGATGTGTCCTGTTAGAAACATGGATCTTCTCCAGACTCTTACAGTGTTTTAGGCTACTATAAACAAGAGTCAAGAAGCTTTAGCACAAAACTTTTGTTAAATGAAAATAACATGTCCACACAGCCAGGCGAAGTGTAAGGGGCAGTGTCCTGATTTATGCATGGATATAAACTAAATCCTACTCTTCCTAGACAGGAATTAAGGAATATACATGTAGCTATTTGCATATCCAGTATCAACACTTCAGAGAAATGATCCACTGTTAACTTATGTTACAGTGTTTGTAATAGATGTGCCTTATTGTGCTTCTCTTTTGGGGAAGACAACAGGAATTGGGAGTTGGCTTCATCATTTATGTTTTGAGATCCAACCAGATAATAGGAGCAACACATCTTCCAGAGCATGTGATACAAAAGATGGAGTCCTGTTCTCATTCTCCCCCTGTACGCTGCACTGGTTAGGCCACACCTTGAGTCCTGTGTCCAGTTTTGGGCCCCTGAGTTTAGGAAGGATGTTGACTTGCTATAAGGTGCCCAGAGGAGGGCAACGAAGTTGGTGAGAGGTTTGGAACACAAGCCCTGTGAGGAGAGGCTGAGAGAGCTGGGGTTGCTTAGCCTGAAGAGGAGACTCAGGGATGACCTTATTGCTCTCTACAACTACCTGAAGGGAGCTTGTAGCCAGGCGGATGTTGGTCTCTTGTCTCAGGCAACCAGCACCAGAAGAAGAGGACACAGTCTTAGGCTGCGCCAGGGCAGGTTTAGGCTGGATGTTAGGAAGAAGTTCTATATAGAGAGAGTGACTGGCCATTGGAATGGGCTGCCCATGGAGGTGGTGGAGTCACCTTCATTGGAGGTGTTCGGGAAAAGACTTGATGGGGTGCTTGGTGCCATGGTCTAGTTGTTTAGGTGGGTTGGATTGGTTAATGGGTTGGACGTGATGATCTTGAAGGACTTTTCCAACCTGGTCTATTCTATTCTATTCTATTCTATTCTATTCTATTCTATTCTATTCTATTCTATTCCATGGGAAGTCTCCCACTGACTTCAGAGAAGACAAAGGTCTTGCCTCAAGTGTAGCTCAAACTCTAGAGAACACATTTAGTCAGATGGCAAGAGGAGAGCTGTGGTAAGGAACTTTACAAGCTCTGATTACTTGGAAGCTACTCAGAGAATGGCTGCTTAAAACATAGAAAGCAGGAGAGAGAAAGTGGGAAGGAAAGAAACAGGCACAGGCATGTTTAACCTGAGTTTATTTCCCTATTTTTTCAGTATTTTTTGTAGGAGGGAGAAGGTGGTGCTGCTTTCTGTGTTTTTGCCCCTAAATTCTACACTTTCAGCACCCTGTACAGAACTTTTCTACTAAATGACTGGATTTCCCAGATGTAGACACCAAAAATGTGAACTGGGGAAGGCTGAACTCCAGAAATATTGGCATATCCAGAGTCTGGCAAGTTTAACAGCACACCACAAGACCACTTTCTTCCATGTTGTCTAATATCCAACATAGTGGGAAATGATTTTTTTTTTTTTTCTTCCCCCCAGTTGTAGCTTTCATAGGCAGCAGTTATGCAGTGGGAGGGGTGACTTAAAAAAAGTTCTGACTCGAAGAGAAGTGTTCTTACTCAGAGTTATTGGAGGACTCTCCTTGTATGTCACGAATGGAGTTGGCAAACCCTAAACAGCTCTTAGCTTCTTGCCCCTCTGGCATTTGTAATAGATTTGACATGCTGCTCTGACATCTTTCAATGTGCATGTTTGGCACCTAAAGCTTTTTTAGCTGTTTGTATTTAGTTTTGTTCAGGGAGCTGATATCAGCCTCTGTCACTGCAGTGCTTTTGTTCTTGTGTGTTGTCAGTGAAATGAGTCAGTAGGAGGAATAACTGGGGACATGAGACTTCATCACATTATATCTGTAGGCTCATGGTCTGGCAAATCATTTATCTAGGCACCCACAGTTAACTAAAATTCATAAAAAGTAGTAGCTGCAGACAAAACAAAGGGATTAGGACTTTGAGCATCACAGAATGGCTTGATTTGGAAGGGACCTTAAAGGTCATCTAGCTCAAATGCCCCTGCCATGGGTCGGGGCACCTTCTATTAGACCAGGTTGCTCAAAGCCTCATCCAGCCTGGTCTTACGATGAGGATGGACTATGACAATTTGACAACATGAGTATGTGACTGGGGGGAAAAAAGAAGCAGAAGATGATGTTGACAAATCCTATATTTTAGAGCACTTTCCCCTGTATTCCCCACGCCTTGCCTTTTTTATTTATTTTTTAAAATAATATCACCAATTTTTGTGTGCCTAATTGCTTTGGATGCTGTGGGAGGATGCGCCTGAGATAAGTGAGCTGTTAGCTAAAAGGAGCTGGGAAAGGAGCTTAGAATTTCACAGAATCACCAAGGTTGGAAGAGACCTCAAAGATCATCAAGTCCAACCTGTCACCCAAGACCTCATGATTAAACCATGGCACCAAGTGCCACGTCCAAACCCCTCTTGAACACCTCCAGGGACGGTGACTCCACCACCTCCCTGGGCAGCACATTCCAATAGCTAATGACTCTCTCAGTGAAGAACTTTCTCCTTACCTTGAGCCTAAACTTTCCTCTGGCACATCTTGAGACAGTGTCCTCTTGTTCTGGTGCTGGTTGCCTGGGAGAAGAGACCAACCCTCTCCTGGCTACAACCACCCTTCAGGTAGTTGTAGAGAGCAATAAGGTCTCCCCTGAGCCTCCTCTTCTCCAGGCTAAACAATCCCAGCTCCCTCAGCCTCTCCTTGTAGGGCTTGTGCTTGAGGCCTCTCACCAGCCTCGTTGCCCTTCTCTGGACATTTTCAAGCGTCTCAATATCCTTCTTAAACTGAGGGGCCCGGCACTGTACACAGTTTGAAAGAGGGTAAGACAGTATGGACCCATGAAACTCTTGGTACGGTTATTAACTCAAAGACTTGCCTTAGGGTATGAGATTTGAGTTAGATCTAGTTCCTTTGATTTATGTATTTATTGTATTTGTTTATTGTCAATTAAGTCATGATGATCTTTGTGTGCCTGCAATCCTCACATGTCCACATTGTGGACCAAATAGAAGCCCTCACAGTTTAGCAGTGCAGGGACACTTTGCCACATTTGCAACACGCAAATAAACATGAAAAGCAACAATCTGTTTAAAAGTTGTGCATATGTGCAAGCAGAGGGAAGGATGCTGTAGCCTGCATGCTGAGTTTGTTTGATTACCTATGGCATCCTTGTGCCTGTGTAGTCCAGTAGCATGCTGAGGAATGAATCAGTGGGGAAAAGAGTTGTAGTAGGCTGTGGTGGAACATTTTTACCCAATGCAAAACTGAATAGCTCTTTCAACTGTTTAGGAGCTGTGCTGACTCATGCCAGGAGGAGACCTTTCTCTCTGGTTTCCCCTGACTGCCTCTTGGACTCATTTGTTGTCCTTTCAGTAGTGGTTTATGCTGCATGGACTGCAAGCAGAGAGCAGCTTTCCTCTGACACATCTCTGCCTTGCACCCGTCCTGCTCCTGGAGGCTGCCACTGGCACAAACCTCTCCTTGAAAAGGTTAATAAAATGCCTGTATTGGATACATTGCAGGATGGGGCTGGTAGAAAATTGAGTGGTGAGCAGTGCCAAACCCATGATGTGTGTGCTTTTTCCATTGGGAACACTGAGTCATAAAATGAAGTAAAAAAACGTTATGTTCCTGCATGATCTAAAAAATGGGGCCCAGTCTGGCCTCTCCAAGGGACTCACACAATCCCTCTCACAGTGAACACTTTCCCCTGTTGTAGGTTATGAAACCTGGCTCCCCTTGGTAGAAATTCAGTTTATTTCAGCTGAAAAGAATTGGGCGGCACCTTGGATGGGCCATCTCCTTCACCTCCAGTCAGGGCCAAGCACTGGTCTTGTGACTTTCTAAATACATCCAGCAAGTAAATACTTGCTGTTATTTTAATTCAGCTGAGAAGAGCTTGGCAGTGACTCCATTTGGTTGTGCTGTCAGCTGGTTACATTGCTGACCGGTTGTCCAAGGTATGCTTGCTAGAAACTAGAGAAGGAAACTCTTCCAATAGTCATGGTTTGTGCTTCCAAATCCTGTTTCCAGTAGAGAGTAAGAGTGTTGAGATATCAATAGAAGAAGTAGATCAGGTAATTAGAGTCAAGGAAGTTTAAAAGAGGATGTGAGCATTCTCACTATGTCTAATATAAGAAGCAATAGTAAAGTACCAGATTTTGTTCCATGATCAGTTACAAAGTGATTGTGAAGTGGTCTTAGACTTGGCAGTTTTCTTCATAAGTAGGATAAGCTTAAGAAAACATAATAAATTCTAATTATTACACTTATGAACTGAGATACACAGTTAAGTTACAGTTTATGCTACTGTGACCATTGATGCACTATGGTCAAACTGCCTGAGATATCTGCAAGTATCTTTTTATGTTGCCTGCAGTATGAACGAATGGTTCAAATAGTGTGACCAAGAGCTTGAATTGCCTTAGGTGGGAGTAGTGTAGTACGAGTAAGAGGTAAACAGATTCTGACAAGAACAAATAAAGAGCATTTTGCTTTATGTTAGGGCTCCGACAACTAAGGAGTTGCTGCTGCTTGTGCACACTGTAACAGCTGCTTGTAGTGTGAGTTGTCCTGTGTCATTACTTGAGTTTTGTGCAGTCTGGGCATGGTGGGTTGGTCTCTTCTCCCAGGCAACCAGCACCAGAACAAGAGGACACAGTCTCAAACTGCACCAGGGGACGTTTAGGCTTGAGGTGAGGAGGAAGTTCTTCAGAGAGAGAGTTGTTAGCTGTTGGAATGGGCTGCCCATGGAGGTGGTGGAGTCACTGTCCCTGGGGGTGTTCAAAAAGGGATTGGACGTAGCACTTGAAACCCTGGTTTAGTAGTCATGAGGTGTTGGGTGACAGGATGGACTTGATGATCTTTGAGGTCTTTTCCAACCTTATTGATTCTATGATTCTATGGATGCTCAACTGCTGTGGTTTTGCAGGTTGTGGAGGCAAACTGTTGAGACAGTGCCACTTGGTTGTTTGGCCTCCGAGTAGTAGGATGTTGCATGTGATGCCATTTCAATCAGATGGAAGCTAACTAGTAGCCAACTAGCTTAATTACTGGAAGTCTTACTACTGTCTGTCAGAAGGTTTCCTGTCAGAAATAACTTAATGGATGCAGACCTGTAAAAAGGGCTTTTGTGATTCAAGCATGCTGGTTTTGCATAGACCAATAATGATGAAGCTTGTGGATTAGCAGGAATTCCCACTTCACAATCCTATCTCCTTGGCCCATGCAGAAAATCAAAAGGGCACCCATCTGCATGGCTGAGAAGATAATCTGGGGAGCCTGGGTGGTAGTGCTGTACTCTGGCCACTGGCTGATTGACAGGCATTGTCCTTGCATATTTGCTCTCTCCTTGTATTAGTCAGAAGATGTGGACGTGAGGCATGGCAAAGCCCTTCCTTATATGGATCCAAAGTATTGGTGGCAATCAGGTGCTTGCTTCCTTTTGTGCTGTTGTTTCTTGTCACCAGAAACAACTGTGTGGGGGGTTTTGGATGTATTGTAAGCCAATGGGAAAGGAGTCTGGGTGATGTGATGATGACACTACTGATTAGCAAGTCTGATTCTTCCAAGCAATGTCTCCTATAATGTGTGTGCTTACGGGAAGTTCTGCTATTCTGTCCTCCAGTGGGAGGTACAAGCAAGATGCTTAGTGACAATTAGATTTCTCTCCACTGTCCTACTTGTGCCACTACATTCACTTCTAGCTAGCTCAAGTTGTGTAGTGAAAAAATTCTTGTGCTTTGACTGAACCTGACTCTAAGTAGTGTTCTGGGAATGCATTCTTTCCTTTTTCATTTCAGCATTCTGGATAAAACACTGAGTTTATCAGGGCCTGTGAATTTCTGGAGGCAGGGTGGTTTCCTGCTCACAATGGGAGCAGAACTAAGAGCCAGGAACTCTGTTTAAATCCCTTTCTTATTAGCGTAGTATACTGTGGCCTTTGACGTTCCCCGATTCTTCTCTGCCTGCAAACTGAAGGTAATTATGGTACTGACCACTTGCAGGAGCATGAAGGATTACTTTGGATGTGTGCAGCCTCTTTAAAAATGTAGAGTGATATACCTGTTGAGTATTAATGGTTTGTTAAATTTATTGAGTGCTTTGGGACTGTCGAATGAAAAGCTGTGGCCCTGGCCTGCTCACTCCCCCTCTTAAGTGAACAGGGGAGAAGGGAAAAAAATTATAACAGAAGCCAGGAATAGGATAGGAGCAATTTTAATAACGCTAATAAGCAAACAGCAATAGACTGTGTGGAAGCAAAAAAAGCAGAGAGAGAGAGATGTTGGTCTCTACTTCCCGTCAGCAGGACGATGGTTGGTCTCGGGAAGCAGGGCTCTCTAAGCTTGGTGGTTCCTTGGGAGGATAGACACCATGGACAAATCCCCACACTTCCTTCTTTCACTTCATTCTTATAACTGAGCCAAAACACTGCTGTGTTGTCAACCACTGCTGCAAAAACAGAGCACGAGAAAGATGCTGTGAGGAGAATTAACTCCAGCTCAGTCCAACCCAATACAAAAGCTCTATATAAATGGCACTAAATTGTTGCTATTACTAGAGAAGGGCCAGCACAAAAGCAGCAGTTATCTGGGAAACAAAGGTCTGGAGCACACTGCCAACATCTGCTACCTCTTCAAACTTCAACCCAATTACACCATGAGACATGCTGAACTTCAAGACGTGCATGGAGGAGTAGCTTTGTGATCGCAGAGTTGTGGCACCCCTTCTGTCTTGTTGCTCAGATGTTGAATGTTTTCTCTGCACTTCAGCCATGGGAAGTACTCTGCCCTCATAGAATTGTCAGAGGGATGGTGTGATACTAGTCTGCTTTAAACATTCCTGTTTCCTTCCTCACAGACTTGAACATGCACTGATGCTTTTCTCTCATGACCTCAAGTGTCCTCACAAACATATGCAAGACTCCACTGTTCAGCGCAGAGCAGTTTTCCAAGGCAAGTAACAAAGCTTTCTATTTCTAGGAGCTCTCACAGCTCCTTCAAACTCTTGGGCTTCAGCACATGGAAATACCCGTTAGTGTGTGGTGTTTGGCTCTGGGTGCAAAACCTGCTTTGCTTCTGGAGCAATGGGAAGCTCTACTCCTCAGTTTAAAGAGAAATTGATTACCTTGCAACACCAGTCTACTGTGAGGCATCTACCCAGTGGCTTCAGAAGAGAAAGAATGAAACCTCCTACCCACAAAGACTGTGGCAATCTTATTAGGCCCATTTCACATCAATTTCACTGATGCTGTGATTGATTTACTGACAGGCTTACTTTCTTCAGCTGGTTTGTGCTTGTGAGCAAGCTGTTGGTCATGAAGAGCAGGTAGTGTAAATGACTGCTAGAGGAATTTTGTCTAGTGACTGAACTGAATTATTCACCCAACAGCCAAAACAGTTACTTAGCTGCTTTGAGAGTATATTCAGCTTAAAACAAAGAAAGAAGGTGCACTGCTCTTCTTAATGTAACAGTTAAATATGATCCTGGGGTATGGAAATTTCAAAATCTTGTTCTGGTAGTTATTTATTGGGTTGGGTGTGGGGTATTATATATGACCACAGGCTGTAGAAAAGGCTGAGGCCAGAATATCAGATGTGTGAGCGGCCCTTCTAGGACATAACAGATTCAACTTGAGGATTATCAGGTTGAGGAGGGGTTTACATCTTTGAGATCTCCCGTGTCACCTGGACTTTCTAATCAAAGGAGGGGAGGGAATAGCTCCACCTCCATCGCCTCTCTGGTCTCTCAATCAGGCTCAAATTCCCTAGGATGCTTCACTTTGATCCACCTCCTGTATTTTTTCCAACAGTGTTCATAATGGCATTTTAACTCTATTTTATATGTAGAAACTGCATTTTATACAGAATACTTTACTATTCAGCAAAACCTTTTGTTAGTGGTCAGGAGGAAAGAGAAGGATAAAAGCTACAATCCATGGGTTCTTATTCCTGTGAGATCACTCTGGCTTTAGCAGCTTAACTACAAATGGAAGCAAAACATAGAAGCAATGAATAATCTAAGTACTTTTACTCTCATTTGAATCTTTCCTGCTCTTACGACATTTTTATTGGTCTTTCCACCCTGCATAGATGAATGTATTCTTCTAGCATCTGCCCACCCAAGAATCAACACCAGCAAGGACTTGTGGTTGCTCAGCATACTTACGTTAGTAATATTTTGGCTAAGACTAGTGCCAGCCACAGGAGTGCCCTGTGCTCAGGACACATCTGTGATTGTTCTTACACTTGATTTGCCAGAATGCTAGCAATGAAGATTGCCTCAATAGTTCATAGCTTCATGGCTCAGAAGAGTGGCAGGTATTCTTCCCTTCTCTTAGACCTGTCTTTTGTGCAGTCTCACCTCCTTTGCACAGCAGAGAGCCCTGCAGGAGTAAAGTATGCCAAGGATTAATTGGTTCCCAGATAATTTCATGGTGGTGGGAACTGTAATTCCCACAGATAAACCTGTGGGGTTTGGTTCAGACCATGAGTTCGTGGCTTTCCTACTTGTGTGCTGGACTGTAGGAGTGTAGAGTAAGGGAAATGTTAATCTGGGCATGGAAGGTTAGTCCTTTTGCCAGTGGCTCAGGAGAGTGGAACTTAGTATTTCTGCACTGATGTGAACTCTTTCTGCAAAGAAAAGCTTTTTTATTGATGGAGCAGTGGGTACGTCTTTCCTTCCAAAGGCAAGCAAGAGAACATTACCCTCATGGCTTGACTGTATTTGACTAGAATTTGAGAACTGAGTACCTTTCAGGTTGTGCGAAGTAGTGCATATCACGTGCCATTCCCGAGTCAAACTGCTTGGTTTCCCTGCTTTGTGATCTGCTCCGCAGTTACTGATGTTTCATGGGATAATTCCCACAGTCAGTAAGGAAATAATTTTTTTTCTTTCTAGTCTTGGAGTTTCCCCTTAGGAACAATTAAAAATGACTCCTAATGCTTTGGCGTTGTCTTTGATACTTCTCTAATCGGACAAGGTCTTAAGTAAGTATTGTGGGTCCCTAGTGGTTTAGAAACCATGATTCAGAACCTCAAAGATGAAACATTAAAACAGACTTCCGTTTTCTGCATCTTCTGTTCCTAAATCCTTTAGGGCTGGTTCGCTCCCTTTCTCAAGGCCCTCTTCAAAGCTGTAACTGCTAGCTTGGTTTTTGGTTTTGTTGTTTGTGGTTATTTTATCACAAAATAAGATGACTACCAGAGAGGCATAGAATTAATCATAGAATGCATTGGGTTGGAAGGGAGGCCTGAAGGTCATCTTGTCCAGCCCCCCCCCCCCCCCCCCCCCCCAGCGAGCAGGGACATCTTTAACTAGATCAGCTGGCATCTTGAATAAAACATCAAGGACACGCAAAAGTTGACAATGCTGATTTCATTGTTGGCTTATTGTTCCCTGTACCAGAAGCTGTAGCCAGGTGGGGGTTGGTCTCTTCTCCCAGGCAACCTGTGACAGAACAAGAGGACACAGTCTCAAGCTGTGCCAGGGGAGGTTTAGGCTGGATGTTAGGAAGAAATTCTTCACAGAAAGAGTGATTTGCCCTGGGAGGTAGTGAAGTCACCATCACTGGAGGTATTTAGGAAGAGACTGGATGGGGCACTTGGTGCCATGGTTTATTTGATTAGATAGTGTTGGATGACAGGTTGGACTTGATGATCTCAAAGGTCTTTTCCAACCTGGTTAATTCTATTCTGTTCTAAGCATTCAGTGATACTGAATATTGCTCAGAGTTTGATTAAAAAAGTTGACGTGTTCATCCTCAAGCTGTCTGCTCTAAAGGAGATTGCCTGGACTGAAGTTCAGGCAAATGGGATAGGCCTGCTATGAGCTTTCCAATGTTTAAAATCTAGGCTCTACATGAACATCTCCCTTGTACATGCATTCCCCAGCAGGGGATCTGAGTCAGGACTAGCACCATTGTGCTTGAGAAAGATCATTTCTAATCTTGTGTTGAGGGCATGCACAGCTAATGGTAGCCATTAGGGAGAAACAAATCCTGCACTGCTGCAGCAGCTCAGTTTGCTCTCTAGTTTTCTAATGGTTGTGACTTCTCAGGCCCAGCTACTGCTGAATTAATTCCTTGTGACCATTCAGCATATCTATATTGGGGATTTTATTGGGAACTAGAGAGAAAGGATGATCTTCCTGCATTTTATACCTTCTTGGATCAAGAGCTGGATGAATTTTCTCTCTTCCTTTGCAGTAGTTTCAGGAAATGTTTTGTTCCTGGTGATGCTCCATCAGAGTTGCTCTGAGGAGACGTTCTGGCTGACACGCAGCCGAAGCCTTGGCTCTTGCTCCAGAAGTGCTTCTGCCAAATGCCTCGCCACTGAGTTACTGCTCCTGAGTGCCAACTCTTTGCTCTTTACGAGGTGGAGAACTGCTGGGGGAGGGAAGCATTTGGTGAATCACAACTCCCACGCCTTTGCATACCCACCAATTCCCAGCCAAAATGCTTTCGTCCTTACTCACACCAGATACCACCTTTACTCCAGAATCTTTTCCATCCATCTGGTAGGCTGTCCAGTGTAAAGGACATGAGAGACTCTGGGTCTTCTCTGAAGACAAATTGCTGATCTGAAGCAATAAATACGTTGTGTGTGTCTGCATCAGACATTCAAGCTACCTTAGTGACTCCTGTTCTATTCCTGTTGTCAGCTGCCATCACTAACACAGAACTGACAGCAGAAAGAGGACTGAGTTACCCACAGGAGTATCTTGCAGCTTGACAAGAAGCAGTGTCAATTTTTTTTTTTAAGTGGGTGCATTGAGAAACTTTTGCAGCTCTGCTGCCTTTCGATGGGACTGTGCTAATCCTTCCTCAGTTGTATATTTGATAGTAAACCGGAAAGATTATTTCCTCTGGGTCTTTAACTATACATTATTGTGGTATGGCCTATTTTAAGCACCTTAAAACATATGCTGACTGTCATATGTCACTCTAAAATGGTTTGATTTTAAGATTCATGTGCATTGATGCTAGGCATGACCCATACTGTCATTTTTCTGAACTCTTAGGCACTAGACAAAGTACACTCATTGAAACAGATTGTATGGTGTTTGTGCTTCTGATGTCAGTGGTAATAATCTGGGTTTCTTGAACATAGGACAGATCTGAGAGGTAAAGTGCTTCATGGGTCTGCACAGAGCTGATTATTGGAAGTGAAACTGCATAGTGCGCAGTACATCAGTCAGATAATTCGTTCTGTGGCCTCTTTGGCAGTGAAGGGAATGAGGTGAGTGCTGTTTGTACCACTGAGGTTTGAGGCAGCAGTACAAGATCTAGGATGGAAACAACACTTGTTTGTGGAGACCCACAGTCTGGAGCCACCAAGCGTGAAGCTACAAAGGTGTATCTGAACCTCTCTGATGGACTGGATGTGGAACATCTAGCATTGGATCAATGTCAGAACATGGTACCAGTCTGAAACTGTGGTATTTCATGGGCTGGAAAATAGGGAGCATTGAGTCAGATGTCCTCTTCTCTCCATAAGTGTTTGAGCTCACTGTATATAGAAAAGGTAGGTAATGGTGACATTTCTGACCCCCAGAGTATTCGAAGGACCTAGGTGTGAGCGTCAGCTAACACCTGAAGGTCTTGTGGTCTTATGACATTAGCAGAGCCTGGAAAGGAAAAGATTGAGAGGGTTTTTCTGGTCTGAAGTGGAGAAATACCTTCTTATTTCAACATTAATAATGAAGTTGTAGGTCTCGATAGCTCCTGCTACTGTGTGTTGATGTGGAAAGAGTGGTGTTCTTGTCACAGGCATTTTCTTCTTTCTTTTCCCATATCTGTGGAATGAGGCTGGTCTACTTACTTGTTAGTCTTTGTAGATGTAACAGAAGAATATCTCTCCTGTACTTTGAGTCAGTGTTTGGATACTCAGTGAAATGGATGGGCATTAACTAGCCAAATCCCACTGGGCATATCTTGTCCTCAGTGAGGTCTGAGTCTGCTAGCTAAAATAAGTATTGCTCAAATATGAATAGAGCCACTTCAGTTGGGCTGATGATGTTGAAGGCTGGTAGAAGTGACTGCAGCTGGCTCATGCTTTGAGGATGCAATGCCAGGCAGAAGTTGGTCACTAAAGTGATTGGTAATATTTCCTCCACCCTGCTCCCCTCCCTCAACCTAAGGCTTTCCATGGAAATTGTAGCTGCACAGGCCCTGTCTGAGACTTCAATCTTAGAAATATCCATGCACTTCTGCTCTCATTCAGGTCCTTAATATAACACAGCAGTGAGCTGACCAATGTGAGTTTGCTGGTTAGAGTGGCCTTCCAGGGATAGATGGATAAAAAGTTATCCCTGTCCCTCAAGATGGGAGTTATTTGCTTCATGGTCATGCCTGATATCCCCAGGGTATTCAGATTACAGCAAGGGGTGACTCAGCTATACCAGCACCTGAACTGCCTTACCATGTTCTCTGTCTCTTCATGAATCATTGAAGAGCTTGAGCACACTGGGAGTGGAGTTTGATGCCTGTAGTTAGCTAGGTTGAATCTTAGGTAGGAGAACCTTAGCCAAGTGAGGGGCAGCTGCTTTCCCCCTAACTCAATAATAAGATATTGAGTAGTTGGCACTAAGGATTAGAAAATGTGACATTACAAACTAGAATGAGTCAGGATGCTTATTTTGTTCAGGACTGAGCTACAGAGAATTTCAGGAAGTGGTTCTGACCTTTTCTCAACCACAGAGCAACATTTTATTTCACTCCATAGATTTATTTGATGAGCTACTCAGGCTTTAAAGAGTTGGTTCAGCTGGAGTCAGGTCTTCAAGGATCTGCAGAAGTTCACACTGTGAATGTGTGGCAGAGCTAGAAATGAAATGTGTGACTAAAATGTCTGTCTTGACAGACATTTTCTTTTTTGTAAAGAGCAAAAGGATATTCACTCCCCACCAGTGGCAAGGAGAATTGCCTCTGCATTGAAGTCCATACACTGCAAGAGATTAGGCTGAACATTATGTACAAATTAGAAATCCAACTTTGCCCAATAACTAAAGCTGCAGGAAACCCAGATTTGTGGCCCTGGCAACAGGCTGGAACATACAGCAAGTACTTATGTTGGGTTTGGGGTGGGATGTAAGCCATTAGTTACTACCGTTGAAGTACAGGCTTAAAGTCTGCCTTGCAATAATTGCTGGAGGCTTCCTGGAAGCAAAGAATTCAGCATGGCTATGGTGGAATACTGCAGGATTTCTCCAAACTAACCACTCAATAGTTTTTACCTCAAATCTCTAAATCTTTCTGTTCCCCTGGCTGAACATGGACCACTGCTCCAAGCAAATCACGGAATGGCTTGAGTTGGAAGGGACGTTAAAAATCATCTAGTTCCAACCCCCTCTGCCATGGGCAAGGACACCTCCCACTAGACCAGGCTGCTCAGAGCCTTGTCCAAGCTGGTCTTGAATCATGCAGCTTAGGTACTTCAATTAGAAAGCAGAAGACACTCCATTTTTCATCTGGGAGACAGAAGTACAAACACACCTAGTACAAACTGTGGTGTGTTGGGTTTTTTTCTCTTTGCCATGTCTGGGTTGGGAAGAGATTTTTAACAGGAATGAGAAAAGAGGAGCTGTAATTCTTTTTCCATTTGAAATCTGAGGGGGGTAGAAATCACACTTCTAATAAAAATGGAGAAAAATATGTTACTGGACCTGCTGAGGACATGAACAATTTCTTACATTTCAGTTTCAACAGCTGAGCTGGGGGAAAAAAAAAATCTGTGAAAGAAAGGAACATTGTTTTAAATGAAGCCACTTAAGGCTCTAAATTTGGAACTTTTCCCCTGAGAAACAGTACAGTGAAACATCTTGAGAAATTTGAAACTTAAGACTCATCTGGAATAACTCTTTCCTATGAAGTTTTTTGGTTTTAATGAAGCCTCTATTTGCTCCAATGCTTTATTGAAATATTCTTAAAAAGCTCTTATACCCATGAAAAAACCCACACCTGTCTCTTCTCTGCATTCAGACCAACTATTACTCAATTATACATTTTTTTTAGACAAGAGGAGAAGATATGTCAAGGTAGGTTTGCATTAGGGAGCACTTACAGTTCAAAACCCACTCAGCCACTCTCATCTGGGCAATACTATGCTGGAGACTGCAGAGACCAGCTTGCTGAAGGCTCTGTGCTTTGTGTGTTGCCTTCTGTCTTTCAATTTCTGGCTATAATTATCACTGAAATTGCTGCCATGCTTGGAACACTGTTGGGTGTCAGAACTGGATCAACCTTTCCTATCACTCATCTTCAGGTACCCAGGGTCCTTCAGGCCAATGCATGGAAAGGTTTCTAGCTGGGGCAATTTGGAGGACCTAGATTAGTTTCTGCTGTGCTTTGTTCTCTGGAGTGGGCTCTTTCTCTAAGTGACTGGACAGATTGTGGCTGGCTGTGTTAGGTCCCCAGACAAGTGTGATGTGATAATCTCCCCATGAAATCCTGGCTTGCAGAACTGATGAGAGCTCCATTATTGATATCTGTGCACCCAGGATTTCACCTACAGTGACTGAGTGTGATATTTTTATTCCATCCAGCTCTACTGGGGGCTCTGTTTGTTAAAAGTATAGCCACAAAGAAGACGCCTGGCACTGCGCCTCCTGGGTGACTTCACGGACTGTGATTCTTGAAAGGCTGCTTGCTACGTGCACAGGAAAGAATTTGATCTTGTACAAACAGGACAGCCTCACGCAGTTATGGTCAGCTTCTGTGTTCTGCTTCCCAGTGAACATACATGGCTCAGCTGAGATGCATCCCCCTTGCCTTCACTCGCCAGCAATTTGCAGCTGATGGTTTTCATCGCAGTCACATGAAAGCAACACCAAGCGGGAGCTGTATTAACCAGTTTGGGTTTTCTGTCCCTCTGATCTTCCAGTTTTATCCACTTCTGTTCATCTCTCTCTGCTCTATTTTTATCAAACACTGTGAGTAGAAGCATACCATGGATTTGGTTTTACTTAGCATTAGTTGAAGACAGTATAGGACTGTAAGCATGCTGAGGATGATGGGACTATGCTTCTTAAGGTTTTTAGATCAACTGCGCTGCCGGCATCTGTCAGACTTTTTCCCAGATTGCCACTGGGCACGAGGTAAAACCCTGTGTGGCTAATATGCTGTTAGACCAAGCTGGTCACACAGTTTAGGAAGTAACTCTGAAAACTGTAGAACTGTAGAATTGTAGGGGTTGGAAAGGACCTTTGGAAATCTAGTCCAATCCCCTTGCTAGAGCAGGTTCACCTACAGCAGGTGATGAATTCCAAGATGAATTGCATCTTTTACTGCAGAAGAGCCTGTGATTGACTCAGCTGTCAGAGGGAGCAGTGCTTCATGCAGCCAGGGAAGCCTGGTGTCCCATAGCATCCTGGTAAGCTGGTAACATGCTGTTATCAGGGTACTAGTGGTAGGATATCAGTGGAAGCTCTGCAGATCACAGTTTGGGTGAGGTTACATTAAAGACAGTGAATTCCATCAGTCAGACCCAAAAATGCAAAGCAAAATGAATTTGAATGAGAAAGCAGAAACTTGTTAACATCTAAGAGCATAAGAAGGGCTGCACTGGGTCAGATCACAGGACTGCCTGGCTTGGTGTCTTGCTCCTAGCATGATCTGGGGATAGAGGTTTGGATAAAGCATAAAAATAGAACATGGATAAAGCATAAAAATAGACCATGTATGAAGCAATAATTCCCCCAGACACTCTCCAAATTTCCAGCAATTTTGACTGGCAGGCTTCATGACTTAAATATTGTTTCTTTGTTTTCTTTTTTTTTTTTCTTTTATTTTTTTTCCCCATTAAAAAAAAAAAAAATCAGAAAAGCTTTATGCCTTCCTCCAGCACAGGGAATTCCAGAGGGTCCTAAAGTGTGGAAGAAACAGTGTAATTTGCCTGCCTGAGTGCAGCACGACCTCCTGAGCAGGACTGCTAAGCAGGCATTCTGCACACAGGTCTGCTTGGCCCGGCTGTTCTTCCTCTCTGCGAGGCTGGTGTTTGCCTGGCAACCTAGCTGTGAGGACCGCTTGTGGTCACTGCGTGCAGGAGGTGCCAGGCTGCCTGCAGTGCCTGCTTGTGGTGCTGGTGAAGGTCTGAAGGGTCAGGAAGAGAAGAGCCCTGTTCAGACATATCAAGCAGGAAAAGGACAGCTGTCTGACCTCTTAAACTGGTGAGGAAACCCAGGCTGTGGTATAACTATCACCATCCCTGAAAAGGCTGCTCTCTGCAGAGGCTGAATAGACAGTTAACTGCTGCCACAAGCAGCCATGTGTGCACTGTCTCTTCCTGAAGTTACCTTGGATGACCTGGCTTTCTGTGTCCATAAGACGGAACATGACTAGGCTTTGGCTTTCACCAGGATGGCAACATCCCCAGCACTTTTCAGGCACTTTGCAGTTCACACCAAGCCTACTTTGCATTAGGCGTTGCAGATTGAAGCCAAACACATGTAAGGATAATGCCAAGCAGTAACCCTTGCCATATGCCTGGGCTGTGCTAGAAGTCTCGTTCTGTTCTGAGGCTGTTCCAGTAACTGGCAGTTAGCAAAGAAATATGACACCATTAAGGATGCCACTAAGGCTAGCCCATTTTCTCCACTGATGGAGACACTCCTTGTCTGGCTTCCTTGTGAATCACAGTGAGAGTGAAAACTTAACTTGCCAGGCCTCCCACTCAATTTTTTCCTGAGAATATTAATCTAGGCTCCTGACACTGTTCTCCAGAAGCTTTCTAGGTAGCCAGGCCAAGAAAACAGGAGGGACTTTGGGAGCTAATCCTGCAACTTCTAACTTTGTTTGCACCATGAAGTTTTAACTTTCGTTTTGCCAGACCAGAGGAGTCCAAACACCACACTGGCTAGTGTATGAAATCCAGTTCCCTAGTTACAGTGCCTCACACTGAGGTCAGGAGGATCCAGGTAAAAAGACAGTGCAAAGAGATTCAGATCTGATCTTCAAAAGTCTACTGCTGTCTTAGACTGTTTTTTTTCCCCAGTATAATCACTGTGAAATCAGTTCTATTTATCACTCTGTTTATGTGCCTCTAATGGAGGCACTGGAATATTTGCTTGCCAGTATGAATACGAAGCTGTCTTATAGCTTGGGAAATATGGATAAAGATGCAGTTATGAAAGCTAAAAAGGTCTTCATGTCAGAGTTTGAATCCACTGCTCAAGTAGGAGCCATGCATTTTCCAGGATGGTTCCAGAAAGGTTTTGAGTAAGTACTTTGAAAAATGGGTAAGTTAATCTTTTGGGATTTTCCTGTGTCCTGGTGAACCACCACCCTAGCAAGAATACTGTTACTTTAAAGATTGATTTCCTCTTTGTGCACCGAACTAGAGCCTCAACCACAAGCCGTGCTTTAATTACGTCTGCCTCAAGCAGCAGACATGCACACACATGCTATGAAGAATTATGGGCTGCTGCTGCCAAGGATGCCATCAAATGACTGACTGAAAGGGAACATTTACAAACAAATAAAACCTGTTATTAAGGGGATTATTAATGAAAGGTCTTCAGATAAAATAACCCCCTTCTCCTCAATATGTTTGAGGTAATTTTATTTTTTTTTTGGTAAGCTCCTCTCTTTTATCTTGTTAATAAGCTTCATGGCAAAATGAATACCACAAAGTTCCTCCAAAAGAAGGGACTGAAGAAGCAGTCAGCATCATAGGGGTCGGTTCTTTGAAACCTGGGAGTTTCGCAACAGCTCATGTCATGTGTCTGTCCACCCCTGCTGTTTTGCACAGCTGCCATGAACTTCACAGCCTGCTCTAATTAGCACCAGACCTGATGAGGGGCTGTGGAGTGGGAACTCAGGAGTAGAGGAATGGAGAAAAATAATTCATACTGTTATTATTTGGTTTTGGTTAGCTAGGGAAAATGTTTGCAGGGTTGGAAAATACGACTTGGCACTTAAGGTTTCATTTAGCAAATGGGGGAGAAGAGCTAGTGCTGGGAGACAAGGAAATTGGTCTGTTATCCTGGGTTTTGGATCATGTAGGCAAGAGTTTTCCTGTCATGTTGTCTTTTCTTGCCTTGCTAGATAGTAAGGGCTTGCTGTACTGGGCACGGAACTGACAAGGTGAGAGCAGTGGTTGGTTGCTTTGTTTTGCTGTGGGGAGGTCACCACCTCCTGGCAAAGCAGTTATAGTGTGTATCCTTTCACAGCACCTCCAGCTCCTTATCCAAAGCAGTTGATGCTGTTTCCTAGTGAATGTAACATCAGTTGGTCAGCCACATCTGGTTTGTACCCTGGGTTGGATATATCAGTGCCTGAGGAACAGATGTTCTCTCTTTTGTGCCATCTTTGCAATGGAAAGAGCTGGGAGGGCAGGTCTCTTAAATCACTGAAGAGCTTCCTTCCTGTGAGAACTAGGTCCTGGCTTGAAAATGCCAGTAAAAGAGAGAAGAGAAGCCCTGAGAAAGGAGCTGATTTATCTGCAAATCTTTTCAACAGACAAGTGGCAACGTAGAGAAGAGAGCCCTGAGGGTTCTTCTCTACCTATCTTCCCCTCTCCCGAGGATCTATGCACCCTTGCATTTGCTCAGCCAGTTGCTCACAGCCTGAATTACAAGGTGATTCTGCATCCCTTGTCCCTGTTGCAGTACTCCATTCGTAGTGTGTATCATTTGCTTGGAAACCAAACAGGGTTCATAGAACAAGTTCAGAGACACTTCTGCCTATGGTAGCACTCAGGTCACCCACAGTATCGTATGTTGTTGCTGAGGAAAAGGTCTTGCTGTGCAATTCTGACTGCCCAAGGGTGAGGTGATGCTCCCTCATGCTGCTATGCTGGGAAGTATATTTCCAAGCTGGAGACTGACTTCAGCTTTCAGGGAAGCCATGACTTTGCTGGGAAACACTTTGGTAGATGCTTGGAGATTGCAAGGGGTAACCAAAAGAGAAAGGCAGGTGTTGAGCAGTGAGGAGAAGAGGGAGGGCCAAGTATGTGAGATGGAAGAGGCAGTCTGTGCACCTTCAAGGGACCTAGCTCACTTTTGCAGCAAAGAGAGTCAGAGTCCTGCAGCTCTCCTCTATTGCTTCTGGTCTGACTCTGTTCATGAGCTCAAACAGCTGGTAGAAAATGGATGATGCAGAAGAAGCATCTTTTGGAGTTGGAATCAATAAAAGACTTGGCTTCTCCCACAATAAATGTTTCCGGGAATCAGGATGGAAAAAAATTCAACTGGATTAGGAGTGTGCAGCTGGGAGCAACGACCCTGCCAGTTTCTCCCTCCTTGCTGTCACTGGAAAGGGAAGCAAGGGAATGTGTTTAAAGGGATTTCACATGATGCAATTGCATCATGTGAGATTTGGGAAGCAGAGGCCTTGCTGATGTCTGTCCTGCTTGCACCCGATGCAGACTTCCCCGAGGGTAGCGTGCTGCTTGCCCTCTGCCTATGCAACCCAGCTGCAGTTTGCTCTGGGTGAAAACCTCTGGTCTAGGGAAACCAAGGAGCTGATCTGCTGCTCTGATGAATGAAGCATCTTTTGTGGCACTGGACAGCTTCGTGGGAACCTGTGAAGGGAAATAAATGGGACTTGCACTTTGTTAATGCTCACAGCTCCCCTCCTGCCATCTCCATAGCAGAGCAGAGCACCCATGAAGCCTAATTCAATGTATAGTCCTCTCAGCACTTCTGAGCACCAATGTCCTGTGTCACCTAAGCTGTGTAGCTCCTACAAATGCCTGGAAACCCCACCTCCTGAGTGTGGCTGAGCTGGCTTTCATAGGAGCACTGTGCTCACCAGCAAGCAGCTTGCAGTATTTAGACCAGTCTTTGATGGCTGAACACAAAACTCCTCATGTTCAGGAGGTGCCTCCCATCAGAAGCAGCTTTTCCTTTTGTTCCACGGTAACTCTTGCATCTGGTGAGGCATGTGTCAATGAAGCTGCTGTAAGAAAGGGAGGCCAGTGCTTCAGGATTTGGATGCTGTGGCAGAAGAGGTCTTAAACCTCCATGACCTGTCTGCATCCCTCACTAGACCAAATAAGACAAGACCAGAGCGCAGGATTTACCTTATGACTGAGGTCCCATACCAAATCCTCCCATGATTAGGTGGCTAGCTTATTCTGAGGTGAAAACAGTCTTTTTGCCCTTTGCTGCTCAAACCCTTCCCTTGCTGGGAGGGTGCCTAGACAGACTGTGGAGCAGCTCTAGCTCTTCCAGCTGAATATTTTCTGTGTGCAAGAAGCAGACTATGCTCAGACATATGCTTTGAACACCTGCCTGCTCTGAAAGGAGGGCTCAGTCCCACCTTCTGCTCTAGCAAAGGGACTTCAAGTCTATACATCCAAATGAGAAGCACTGAGAGCAGCCTACCTGCTCTCTTCACACCCTGTTGCCTGGTACTTACTGCCTGCTCCTACCATATGTGTTTAAATACCCCTCCAGGAAAAAAAGAAGATCTCAAGGGAGATGTCAGAGCAAACAGCATGTAAGCATCTTTGCCTGGTAGGGCTTCTGACTGGCACAGGAAGCTGTGGGTAGGTGTCTCAGGGGTCTGATGCACTGGAAGGTGTAGACAGGAAGATCTGTGAGTAGCTAACTTGTTTGGAAATGGTTGCCTGGTTGCTTGCTCTTCAGATGACTCTGTTGGCTTAATTAGAGAGATCACTGCCTTCTGTGCTGGGCAGGATGAGAGGATCATCAGCACAGCTTGAATCTTCCAAGTGACAAATGCTTCAACAGATGTATTCCTCTTCTCCCTTAATAGCATAAGGTGACCAGGGCAGCCATGCTTCATAGCTTCTGGTCTGAACTCATCCCACATTTATTTTGAAAGCTTTCCTGTATTGAATGCTTGTGGTCCCACCTGTAAAACTGTGCTTCCTGAGATCTCTGCTCATAATAGTCCCCTGCACTTTCTTTGCTCAGTGGTTGATACTCTCTAGTTTGGCTTCCAGGTTTGCTTTTGCTCTCTCCCTTGCTTTCTGCACACCCTCATTGATAGCCTTATATTTATTGGAACCTCTCCCAGCTGTAACTATGACTGATGTCTGAGCAGCATGCAGCTTCACATGTGACTGGCATGTCAGCTGAGGAACATATGCCTGCAGCACTGTGTGATTGAGACTCCTTGAAAATCTGTTGGTAAGTTCCCTGTAGCAGACTGGAAAAGAGAGCAAGCCTTAACATAGCCATAGAGAAAACAGAGTCATAGAATGGTTTGGGTTGGAAGGGACCTTTGAAGGTCAGCTAGTCCAACCCTCCTGCTGTGATCAGGAACATCTGCAACTAGATCAGGTTGCTCAGAGCCCCATCCAACCTGACCTGGAATGCTTCCAGGCCAGAGGTATCTGCTACCTCTCTGGGCAACCTCTATCAGTATTTCATCACCCTCAGTGTAAACACTTTCTTCCTTCTATCTAGTCTAAATCTCCCTCTTTTTAGTTTAAAACCACCACTCCTTGTCCTGTCACAACAGGCCCTGATAAAAAGATTGCCTCCGTCTATCTAATAGACCCCCTTTTAGTACTGAAAGGCTTTTCATCTACCAATACCTCAAGTCCTCCTCAGCACTAGTTCTTCCAAGCTGCCTATGAAGAAAATCCTCCCGTGTCAGTGGGTGCATGGAATGACTCTCTCAGACACATTTAAGTTAGTACATAGGAGGTCCATGGGTTCCCTTAGATCTGGACCTGGTTCTGCCACCTCAGGTGATACCACAGTGGGCAGAAGAATGGAGACACAACAGGCAGTAACTGTGCTATTAAAGGCTGAAAGACAAACATATCCATAGGGATACACAGCTTTGTATTGTAGTCAGATCTGTGACCAGATATGGTTTCTTAGCTATTATTAAAAACCCTTTGGATTTAACAAATCAAATGGAAAGAAAGAAAAAGTTTGTTTGTTTGTTTGTTTTAAATTGCATCTAACTGGTAATTTGGGTGCACTGGAGAAAGATAACTTTCATATGAAAATATACATTTTGGGCAGAATAAACATTTTCCCCTGGAGTAAAGACAGATGGAGTATTCTGAGCCATTCCTGCAGCAATGTCTCACTCCTGACTTTTTGCAGTTAGTTTGGAAGACTTAAACTTATTTAAGGGTTCAGACTATCAAAACCATCTGCTTTCCCACGTATTCTGAAACACTTCAGTGTTTGAAAATGGAGAGCATGTATCATGCTTGTTCTAGCCACCATAAAACTTCAGCTCCACAGTTTAAATTGTGGGGGTTTAATTATGGTGTGGGTATATTATTCAGTCCTATGCAATGCACTTCTGGTTATGGCACTGTGATCTCTTTTCCTTGCTTGGAACTGGGCCAGCTGACCATATTTGCAGTGTGTGGCCAAACATCAAATGGAACTGAATAAGCAAAGTAATCCCTTCCAGACAAAACACTTTTCAAATTGGTTTAAAATATTGAACAAGATTCATCACCAGGTGTTGCCTCTTTCATGACAGCAAGCTACATTCATGTGTCACTGATGATGGCTGTCTCTTTTTCTTGTGTTGGGGTCTAAGAGCACTGAAGCCCTTAACTCTATTGACATCTTCCTTTGACTATAGTAGGAAGTCCTGTGAATTCCCTCAGCTCTTGGCCAAGGGCCAATCTCCGTCTTACGTCTAAGCTATGTCATCAGTGGGCCCTGTGGAACAAGAATCTGTAACAGTTATCCACCTCTTTCAGATGAGAAAACTGGGTTGTGGACAGGAAGTAATGTTTGCCTTGAAAAGTCTTAGGGGAAGCTGGTGACAGCAGCAAAGCAGAGACTGGGAATTAGCTGAGTTACTGCAAGGCCCTTTCTTATTTAGCAAAACTGTTTGCTGGTGGTCGGGGAGAAAAGGGAGGAAAAAGTGCTTCAGATCTCAGATCTGGAAGAGCAAAGACAACTCATGTATCTATGAGACTCCTATGCCTTCCTACTGTTTCATGATTATGGGATATCTTTAGTGTGGGGGGTTTTCGGTTTTGTTTTCTTGTTTGTTGTTCTTTTTTTCTTGTTTAGTCCTGATGTTGTCCTAACACTCTTCACTTGGTCTTGTTTTATTTGACTTCTTATTTAATTCTCCAGAGCACTGAGGTAGGAGTTTCTACATTTATGCTGTGCTTTGAAGACAGAGCAGAGAGCGGCAAGAACTTCAGCTCAATGGCACATATTCTACATCCATTCAGATGCTGATCTGCTTGTCTCTTATACTGGTATGTCTGGCACCAAAGGTACTGAGGATGTCCAGTCTCTTGTAAGGGGTCAGTAGCTTGAGTTGGAAGGTGCCTTAAAGACCATCTGGTTCCAACCCCTCTGCCATAGGCAGGGACACCCTCCACAAAACCAGGTTGCTCAAAGCCTCATCCAGCCTGGTCCTGAACACTTCTAGGGATCAGACCTCCACAACTTCTCTGGGCAACTCATTCCAGTATCTTAGCACCCTTGTAAAGAACTCCATGGCAGGGGGGAGGGGCGTTGGAACTAGATGATCCTTGAGGTCCCTTCCAACCCGAACAATTCCATGACTCTACTCTAAACCTACCCTGCTCTACTTTAAAACTATTGCCCCTTGTCCTGTCTCCACAGGCCCTTATAAAATGTCCCTCTCCAGCTTTCCTGTTGGCCCCCTTCAAGTACTACAAGACAGCTATAAGGTCTCCCTGGAACCTTGTCTTCTCCAGGCTGAAGTGACCCAGCTCCCTCAGCCTGTCCTTGTAGAAGAGGCACTCCTACAGTGAGATATAGCAGTTCCACTGTAGATGCTGGCTGGGAGATGTGGTGCTTGGCTAAAGCTCTGTTCACATTACAGCTGGGTATAACAGTATGGCCCTCCCGCCTACAGATCTGCTTTGTTGGTAATTTGGCTGTCTTCTTGATGGCTATCTTCCTGCAGTCCTGGGAAGTGTCCATAATGCATCTGCGGTCCTTCAAAATCCTCTGACTCCCTCTTTCTCTGAAGTGAAGGCTGCTATTAAACATAGCTTCCCACCAAATTCCAGTGACTAATTGCACACAAACCATAATCCCAAACCAGCCATGACTCAGACATCAAGGACCCCCTGTGCTTCATACTGCTGGAAGAGTTAATATGCTTCTTACCTGGCCTTCCACAGGCAATGGGAATGCTGAATAAGAGCAGACCAAGTAACAGGCCTGCTTTGGTAGAGTCACCATCACTGGAGGTGTTTAGGAAGAGACTGGATGAGGCACTTGATGCCATGGTTTAGTTGATTAGATAGTGTTGGATGATAGGTTGGACTCAGTGATCTCAAAGGTTTCTTCCAACCTGGTCTACTCTACCCTACTCTACCCTACCCTACTCTACCCCTAATCCAAAACACAGCGTGTCTGCACTCACTAGGTATTGCCCAATGATTATGCTGAACTTTCACATGGCCATAGCTGAACCATGATGAAGGAGCTGAACACAGATGCTCTTAAGGTCTGGGTCGGAGCCAGCTGAGTGATGGAAGTCTTCACCATGAAGCTTTCTTTTGAGTTTAATGAGACATTTAAACACATACCTCAGAGCAGAGAGGAAGTCTTTGGCCCAGTGAGAGCGTCTGTGTTTAAGGTTAGGAGTAAGTTTGAGCATCCTACTGGAGTAATGGTCTGAATGAAAGTTAAGGGATGAGTTTCTGATTGAGCCCTTTCCCACTCAAAAATAACAGTTTTCATCTTAGACTTCTGAAGTTCTTTCCAACTGAACTCTGTTTTCCCTTTAAAAAAATAACTTATCTTGAATAGTAATGTAGTCAATCATTTTCACTTGCTCATGTAGTGTTTGTGCTTGCTGCAATTATTCTTATACACTTGGGTATCCCTTTTCCCCCCTCTGTACTTAACAGTAACAAACACATTGATGTGGGTGACGCAGATTTTCTTTCAAAATCATCTGAATACAAGAAGGAAGATGGAAGAGTTTGTGGCAAGCTGCTGTGTTTATGGACAAATGAGCTCCAAGGAATTAGCTTCCCAAAACACTGCAACCATTAAAGTTCTCCTAAATGTTCCTGACTTTTCTGGACACGTTCTTATCAGTATGTTTAATTCCAAAGACACTTCTTTATCTGCTGAGAAATGTCTATCCTGTTTTTTCCAGACACTGACATTTTGAAACTCAAACCCAAACAAAGCCTCATTTATATCCCAAGAGCAATCAAGATTTTCTTGAAGTAGAAGCTTTCCTCAAATTTTTTATTTAGCTAAGAACAGGGCATTCAGAGCTGGGGCTGAATACAAGATGTCATCATGTTTACGAAGTCATGAAAGCATCTGGATACAGGATGGCAGCCCCCAACTTTTTGAAGTCTCTTTTGAATATAATCGTCTGGGCTGACTCTGCCAAAGAATGCATTTATTGGATTTCAGTGGAAGATGAGGTAAGAATCAAACTGATATTGTTGAATTTAAGCGTGGTGTTAAGATTGTATTGCTTTAGGGGTATTAAATTGTGAATGTTAATTGTATGCACTTTTCCATACTTAATTGCTACTTCTACAATTAGGAACTGGCTAGAGGGCTGAGCCCAGAGAGTGGTGGTAAATGATGCCACATCTAGCTGGCAGCCAGTCACTAGTGGTGTGCCCCAGCGGTCAGTGCTGGGCCCCATCCTGTTCAATATCTTTATTGATGATCTGGATGAAGGTATTGAGTCCATCATCAGTAAATTTGCAGATGACACCAAGCTGGGGGCAGGTGTTGGTCTATTAGAGGGTAGGAGAGCTCTGCAGAGGGACCTTGCCAGGCTGGACAGATGGGCAGAGTCCAAGCGCATGAGATTTAACACTTCCAACTTCTGGGTTCTCCACATTGGCCACAGCAACCCCATGCAGTGCTACAGGCTGGGGTCAGAGTGGCTGGAGAGCGGCCAGGCAGAAAGGGACCTGGGGCTGCTGGTCGATAGTAGGCTGAACATGAGCCTGCAGTGTGCCCAGGTGGCCAAGAAGGCCAATAACATTCTGGCCTGTATCAGGAATAGTGTGGCCAGCAGGAGCAGGGAGGTCGTTGTGCCCCTGTACTCATCACTGGTTAGGCCACACCTTGAGTCCTGTGTCCAGTTCTGGGCACCTCAGTTTAGAAAAGATGTTGAAATGCTGGAATGTGTCCAGAGAAGGGCAACAAAGCTGGTGAGGGGTTTGGAGCACAAGCCCTATGAGGAGAGACTGAGGGAGCTGGGGTTGCTTAGCCTGGAGAAGAGGAGGCTCAGGGGAGACCTTCTTGCTGTCTACATCTACCTGAAGGGAGGTTGTAGCCGGGTGGGGGTTGCTCTCTTCTCTTCTCTGTGACAGAATGAGAGGACACAGTCTTAAGCTGTGCCAGGGGAGGTTTAGACTGAATGTTAGAAAGAAATTCTTCATAGAAAGAGCGACTGGCCACTGGAATGGGCTGCCGGGGGAGGTGGTGGGGTCACCATCACTGGAGGCGTTTAGGAAGGACTGGATGGGGTGCTTTGTGCCATGGTTTATTTGATTAGATAGTGTTGGATGATAGGTTGGACTCAATTATTTCAAAGGTCTTTTCCAACCTGGTTAATTCTCTTCTGTAACCAAAAGAACTAGAGACCAATGCCTTTTAAATGTGCATTTAAAGCAACACTGCGGCATGGCCTTTTCCTTTCTTAAGCATCAGAGAGCAATGAAACAGAGTAAACACAGTATGTGGCCCTGAGTTTGCAACATATCACTTATGCTTGACTTCACTGGCAGCAGTTCATAGAATTACCAAGTGGAAATATATTTGTAAAGTGAAAGATGAATTTTTGGTTTATTGATTAATTTTTTCCCTGAAATTTAAAAAAACATTTTCTAGTGCTCTCAAATACCTTCCACTTTTAAACTCCCTTTTATCTCATTATAGTCTTCAACTTTGAAAAAATTACAGCTCTTTGAGAGTTAATTTAAAGACAAACTCCCCCTTTGCTTTCTCAGACACCAGAATGTTCAGAAAGACACTGGTTGGCACATCTGCACAGGCATGACTGCTCGATCTCTCACTGATTTTGTAGTGGTTTAGATCACTGCTAAATAACAAAAGGAAAATCCAAATAATAGTAATAAAATCTGGGACACCACTTAGTATGCATTGTCCCAGGATGAAGAGCTTCACCCCAGCTCTCTTGCTGTGTAACTCTCTTGCTGCTAAACATCAGTAAATAGAGTAATTCAACATGTGGTGCGCCATTGACCTGTCTTTATTTATTATGACTTACCTGTTCCCACTCTCTGTCCTCTGTAAAATTATTGAAAATGCTTTTAAGTGTTCTTAAAGTCCTTAAAATAATGCTGTTGCTGGCAGATGTGATGATGCCTGCTCTGATAAGAATATCTCTATTAGGTAGGCCCAAGGGACCATCTTTGCCAGCGTTATGTCTGCAGCTGTGGCTTTGAGTGGATGCTTGGGAAAGATGAAGTTCAAGGCTGGTGTATGTGATATTTCCCCCTTATACTCTCGTGCCCTTCAGCAGTTTTCAATACATGATCTATCTATTTCTCACACTTTTTAACTGCTATGACACAGCCTTCAATTTTTTCACTTATCACAGGTAGGCCTAGGTGAGTGTGTATTTCTAGGACAAGCAGTTCAATGAAGCTTCTGATTAGTATGACTTTCCTTCTGTTCTCTACATAGCAAGGCCACAGCAGCTTTGTCTGTTACGGGAATTACACCTTCGTAAGTATTTCCAAAGAAGCCCTTGAAGTAAACTACTTGAAATGATACAGTGGAGACATGATAACTATAACATTTATTTCTTCCTGTTTACAAGGCCAGAAGAAGCTGAAAAAGAAAGGAGGAATGCAAACAGAAGTATATAAGATTATGACCATTGTTGATAGCGACTTTGTTGCTCATGCTGTAAAGTTTTCTGCTATCAGCCAGCTCCAGGCTAGCCGGTGACACCTCCTGTTCCCTGCACACACCAGCCCTTCCCTGGATTCAACACAACGAGTGAGCCAGGAAATGGTGCCGGTTTACACCAACTTATCTTTGGTTCTAGGGTTAGTGTCTGCTTTTGAGCCAGTGCTGTTGTTGCTAGTCAGTGAAGGAGCTAATTAATAAGACAAACCACTTTGATGGAGCAATTATTTCCCCACTTTCCAACAACACTGGAGAACTGGTGTTCTCTGTACATTCTATAAGTAATGCACAGGTTGGAAGGGTTTCAATTCCTTGCAGTGCAGATATATAGTAACCTAACTATTCTTCATTTGTGCTCTGCAGGGAAGTGAGGTGGTCAAAGAGTAGAATTGCATTTTTTCCTGTGTTACGTTCTTTCCTGTGAATGTTGTATACACTGTAATACTGCATATTTGTAAGTATTCATTGCATTTCATTCTGCTTGTAAAACACAGCTTTTCCTTCGCTTCTCCAACTGAGTTAGCTGTGCTTTATGTGGTGGGAGGATTAAACCTTTACACTACCACAGTAAGGAATGTAATTCTACTCTTTGACCACCTCTCTTCCCTACTGCATATCTGCACTTCAAGGAATTGAAACCCTTCTAACCTGTGCATTCCTTACTGTCTGTGCCTACCGTGGTGACCACAGGTGATGGGGAATCAGGGTTTGATTCCAGAGAGGGAGCCTGAGAAACAGCTACCACATCCAAGGAAGGCAGCAGGCACTCAAATTACCCACTCCTGACCCAGGGAGGTAGTGATGAAAAATAACAATACAGGACTCTTTTGCGGCCCTGTAATTGGAACGAGCACACTTTAAATCCTTGAGTGAGGATCCATTGGAGGGCAAGTTTGGTGCCAGCAGCTGCGGTACTTCCAGTTCCAATAGCATATCTTAAAGTTGCTGCAGCTAAAAAGCTCATAGTCGGATCTTGGGATCGACCTGGCGGTCTGCTGCAAGGAAAGCTGTCACCTGTCCAGCCCGGCTAGCTCAGTCGGTAGAGCATGAGACTCTTAATCTCAGGGTCGTGGGTTCGAGCCCCACGTTGGGCGACTAGTTTTATGTGGTAGTGTGAAGGTTTAATCCTCCCACTACATAAAGCACAGCTAACTCAGTTGGAGAAGTGAAGGAAAAGCTGTGTTTTACAAGCAGAATGAAATGCAATGAATAAGTACAAATATGCCGTATTACAGTGTATACAACATTCACAGGAAAGAACATAACACAGAAAAACCCTCCTGAGGAGAATCCCCCTCAGGTTCCCCCCCCAAACCCCCTCTCCCTCGCCCCTTTCTTGTCCAAGCTAACTGGACGAAAAGAGGAGGAATAAAAAAAGAGATGGATATTAAGGGAAAATTGTTAGTGCAAAGCTTTGTTAGAGAAGTTAGGTTCTTATCTCATCAGTCCAAGGTCAGCGGCATGCAATCTGGCCAAGAGCAGAAGAAAGGCAGAACTAACGGGGAGAAAGGAACGTGAGGGATATATTGCTATGGTAGTCTCACATCTGACCAATGAAATTAATTTAGAATTTTTGTTTTCCTTTTTACACCAAAATATTCAGCTAGAGAACTCTGTACCTGTCCTTTTCTTAAAGGCACAGCCTAACCTGTCACATTACTACAAGATGGGAAGTACCCTGGGATGTTTTCCAGCTGTCTGTGCCTCAAACTGAAGCCAGACTATGACTGGAGGAGAGTTCTCAGACTCTTGAAATCACCCATCTTGATCTAGCCTTGAGGAGGTTACTGGACTGTAAACACGTAAGGGAGACCAGAGCAAAGGTAGGTGCGACCTGCAAAGCTGCTGTGGGAGAATAGCTTGTATCTGAGAAGTAGATCAGGAACTGGCTGATCAGGGCCCAGCAGCAGACATTCAGATAGGTTGAAGGAAGCAGCTGAAAGCAAACAAATACTGTTTCCATGAACTGGCTAGTTCACATCCTTATCTGTGATTTACTTTTCTTGTGAATAGGCTGCTCAACTATCTGCCTGAGAGGTGTCACCACCTTGGAATTAAAGCTGGGAAAAGTTTTTGGGAAAAGAGATGTGCTGGATGAGAATAGTGTTGCCTTTCTGGCCTGGCAGGTTCAAACAGTGGTTTTTTTTTTTTTCCCTAAAGAGGAGAAACCAATTGCTTGGAGAGAGATATTGCTTGGAAAAATCATGATTTACTTACATGCCATGTACGTGATGTCCTGTTGCTATGATCTCAAAAGAAACAAACAATTTGCTTGTCAGAAATCTCAAACTCTGTTTAGCAGGCTTCATGCCCCAAAAGTTCTGTCTGTCTTCCTCCTTACACATGGAGGCATGCCTTCTGCTTCTTCCTTTAGGCTTTCTCATTTGCTTAGGCACTTGAAATACACATTGCCTTGCCTTTATTTAGGCCTGTGATTGTCTGTGGATCTTGGAGCTAGTCATTACCAGCTTCCAGAGTGAGTGTGTGTTTATAATATTCGGGAAGGGTGAAAGTTTAGCTCTGGAGTAAACCAAGAAGACATTGCTACTGAGTTTTCTTTGCTTTTGTGTCTTTGGACAAAATGCAAAAAAGTCTTTAGGCATTTCACCAAATATTAGATCCTCAGCCCATGTGGACTTCAGAATAAGACGGAAAGGTAGGCATGATGTAGGATAATTGGACTAAAACCAGGGCAAGGGGCAGTGGATACAAACTGGAACACAAGAAGTTCCACCTCAACATGAGAAAAGGCTTCTTTAATGTGTGGGTGACAGAGCACTGGAACAGACTGCCCAGAGATGATGTGGATTTCTCTAGAGGCTTAAAGACCCATCTGGACTCACTCCTCTGTGACATGCCCTAAGTGATCCTGCTCTGACAGTGGGATTGGTCTAGATAGCTGTAGGTCCCTTCTGGCCCCCAGCATTCTCTGATCTTAAGGCTGACAACAGTGAAAAATTTTGTGTCACCTCCCTGGAGATTTCTTGGTTGTTTGTATAATGTTTTATGTGCTGGATCAGATGATCTCCAGCAATGTGGGGCTTCTCCATCCTAGGGCAGCTGCTGTTTGCTCTGGGATTTCCCAACATCTTTGGTCAGCTTTGAGCCTACTTCATGTGTGAAAGGCTCAGCTCTGCTGAGGATGTGCAAACTGATTGTGAGCCATTTGCACAGCTGTCTGAGAGATGAATTTCACTGAGCTGTTGTTCACCATTGTGCAGGTCTCTCAGGTGCTTGCTGAAATCCTTGACTGATGGAGAAAATTTTAAATGCCTTTCAGACTCAGTCTGTGGGCAGGAAAAAACCCACAACTGTAAAGAAATATGTATGTTTCTGTCGGGCTGTGAAGTGTGACTGATTTATATTCTGTGGTGCAACCTAGGCCTGCCTGAGCTGCAAGAGAAGAAAGTTTGCCTTGCAGTCACAGAGTCATTATAAGTGTATCTGTTTCTGGTAAACCAAGTGGGAAAACCTTTGAGTCCCATTCAACAGGTTGAGAGAGATTACTCAGTCACCAAACATAGACTCCCAGATGAGTTGGTCACCCTGCCCCAGTACATACAGTATTTGACACAAAGATTGATTTCTGCTGGCTCACTTACTGGGAAATTTTTTGCATGTTGCAAAATCATGTCCTGTTACTTCCCTGACAGCTTCTGTTCTCTCCTGTGCACTGTGGTGTGAGCTGAACCTTCATTATTCTCAATGTGTGATGAGGAATGGGCAGTTTCTAACCCAGCTGTGTGGTCTCAGTCTCCTATTTATCATCATTCCCAGGTTCCATGGGACATTTTTCCAGTTGTTTCATCTCTTATGTATGGTCTGCAACAGGGGACAAGGTTTGGGTAATCCCCTAGCAGATGTGTCACGTAAGATGGGACTTTTCCGAGGCACTTACCCTGCGAACTCCAATTCCCTTGAAATAACTGGTGAATGATCTTGGTTTCCGTGGATGAGGGTCAGAGCAATAGTGGGAGTTCTGTAAAATCCCACAGATTAAGCCAAGATTTCAGCATTTACCATCCTGACTTCTTTTTAAAGACAAGAAAGAAAATCTGACTAGGAGACCCTAAATGAATACAAAACTTTCCCCATTCATTTTGGCACACATGTAAATGGAGAGCTCTTGTGAACTTTCCTGAATACTCCTGCCTCTCTTTATCCTCCAAAACACATATGACAGAAATAACATGAATGAAAGATGATGGGATTTTCAGATGTGTGAATATGTGATTTGGAGTCAAATGAAACTTGGCCTTAAAGTCTGGTGAGACCCCACCTGGAGTACTGTGTCCAGTTCTGGAGCCCCTATTACAGGAGGGATGTGGAGGTGCTGGAATGTGTCCAGAGAAGGACCACGAGGATGATCAGAGGGCTGGAGCACCTCTCCTATGAGGACAGACTGAAGGAGTTGGGGCTGTTCAGTCTGGAGAAGAGAAGGCTCCGAGGTGACCTCATTGTGGCCTTCCAGTATCTGAAGGGGGCCTACAAGAAGGCTGGGGAGGGACTTCTCAGGCTATCAGGTAGTGATACGAGTAGGGGGAATGGAATGAAGCTGGAAATGGGGAGATTCAGGCTGGATGTGAGGAAGAAGTTCTTCCCCATGAGAGTGGTGAAGCCCTGGAATGGGTTATCCAGGGAGGTGGTTGGGGCCCCGTCCCTGGAGGTGTTTAAGACCAGGCTGGACGAGGCTCTGGCCAGCCTGATCTAGTGTAGGGTGTCCCTGGCCATGACAGGGGGTTGGAACTAGATGATCCTTGTGGTCCCTTCCAACCCTGACTGATTCTATGATTCTATGATTCTATGAAAGTATCAGGACTTCTTGTGAATGGCCTCTGCTCAAAAAATAGAGATAATGATATTAGTCATAGGGGAACATAAGTTTCTGCTAAACTTTTCATCAGTAGCAGCCTCTGTCATTAGGTTTTAGATGCTGATGCAGAATTTGGGTCACTAGTGGGTGTAGTATTTGGTAGATACTTTCATGAAATCCAGTGGTTATGGCTTAGATTCCCACTAGAATTCATCGCAGGCTTGCTCAGTTTCCCATGGTTATCTTCTCCATTGGCTTGAGGATTGTAAACCAGCACAGTATGATGCTGTATAATTTCCTTGCTGCTAGCTAAAACAGAGGGTCATTAGTCATGTTTGACTGGGCCCATTTCTTGGAAAAAGGCTGAACTTCAATTTCATTGATCCTGGGGCCTATTCTTTGAAGATGTTTTGTTTCCCAAAAAGAAGTAATACTGCTTTTTCCTGCAACTGATTGCAATAATTTGGTATCCTCAGTATCACCTGGCTTGGCAAAACACTGCAGTTTGGGTGAAAACTCCATGAAAGCCAACTTTTGTTGAAGTTCTCCATCCCCCAGATGTACCACTGTAATGGTTCCAGCTGTTTAGGCAGGCAAAAGGGAGCTGCCTCTCCCTGTCTGTGTGCAGAGTGTGTTCTTGGATCTGCATGTTAGTGTGGTAAAAATAGAGTCATTTTAAATTTATTGGAAATATTAAGGGCTTAATTATCATCTGCTTTGGAGCTTTTTTCAGCTGAGACTGAGGAGATATGAAGAATTTGGCTGCTGTTCTCTGCTCCTACACCACCCAGCCATAATGAGAGCTAAATCAGCTCAGTGACTACTGTATTTTTTTGTGGCCCCTTTGGCAGTAAGAGATTAAAGGGAATGCAGCTACTCCAATACCCCCTTGTTCCAGGCATGTGTCTGTCTGTCCCCAGCAGACCCTTTTGGCTGTGCCTAGCTGTTGTAGGAGCTAGTTTTATACAAAAGAGGGAAAGCAAAATCTATTTATAGGCAGCCTGAGAGGCACAATATTGCAGGCTGGATTGTTGACTCATGCCCATCTGATATCATTTAAAGGGTTAGATTTTGCCAGGGAACAAAAATAAGTGTTTTAGTCCCTTCTAGTCAATAGAATTAACTGTTCTTAAACTGGCATTTGCTTTTATGGCAGAAGAAGCACTGGGTCTCAAGGGTCCTGTTGTAAGTGCATACATTGCTGAGATGTGCTAATCTGGATTTCCTTGGGATTATGGCGATGGAAACAGAAATATGAGGGCAGCAAAACCGGCCCTGTAGCCTGTCACTTATGATCATCTCTATTAAAAAGACTTGCAGAAATTAAGGGGTAAGGAGACAAAAGGCAGCTCTGTAAACACCAAGGGTTCTTCCTTTTCCACAGTAGAGTCTTGGAAAGGCCTTTCCCTTCTCCTCCTCCCAGCCTCTCTCAGGAGTGTTCTCTTTGTTAAATACAAACTGTTGTGTTTCCTGTCTGCCTTGGCGTCAGTGTTCAAGCCCTGAATCATTCTCTGGGGACCTGTGCTGGAAAGCTGATGGGAACTGATTGCCTATCAACAGCTGAGATGCAATTCTTGGCCTTGCTCTTCTTGGGAATCACAGTGTTCAGACCTGCACAGCATCATGTGCATAGTGTAAGAGACCAAGTACTTCTCATGGGCTTCCTGAGACACAACAAGCTTCAGGGCACAAGGAAGGTGGAAGGGAAAAATGGTAACTCATAAAAGTTTTGTGGCCTGGTTCAGGAGAAGGGAAAATAATGAATGTAGTTCCTTTTCTTTTTTTAGGTCACAGCTGAAATGAACCATGAGGCATTTAACACTGAAGTGGAGGAGAAATCTGAAAATCTAGGAGAGCAATGGTTTTACAACTGGTGAGCCAAACATGTCTTTCCAAAAAGAAGATGCAGGGTTTGCTTAGTGTAAGGTCACACCTATCAACAAGATCCCAATCTTTCCTTCCCATGGCTGGGGTAAAGAAACTGAGTCCAAGGCTCCAGGTGTTCTGCTTGAAATGTGTCATAAAGGGGAGATGCAATAGGCAGGTGGGGAAAACTGGCTGTGAAACAAGCCTTCCATGTATACTTTACACTATGGTTGCTCTGGTTGGGGTTGGCTCTGTGAAACCAGAGCAAATGCCATACATGAGAGAACGAGAAGACAGAGATGAACTCATCTTCACAGCTGTTTTAATTCCCTTTGCTGCTCAAGTGCAAGTCCTGGCTCAAAGTAGTTGCAATGGTACCTTGATTGCACTATTTTAGTCAATGCCAACCAATACTCCTAGGAAGGTTTGTTTTTCTCCCAGATAAGGCTAGGGGCAGAGAGTATGGCACTCATAAGAGTCAATTCCCTAGTGGATCGCAACCCTTTGTGGGGTCTGGAAAAACTTCTTTGACATGCCTCTCTGTCTCCTTAGAAGCATTAATTAAGGTTTAGTCTGCTGCTGCTCAGGTTAGCATTGTGTATACTGAGTTGTGCTCTTTCTAACCAGGAAATTTCTCTTGGACCAGAAAAAAACCTCTTCCCATATATAGATTCCTTTTTTACTAAAAATGCATTTTCTCTATGACAAAACAAGATTTTTCACAAGGTAGGTGGTAGAAAACTGCGTCCAAAAACACAGAAGAGGAAAGTATTTTGCAGGAATGTAGGCGAAGTAGTCATCAACTATTAGAGCTGTCTCTTGGAGAGGGGCCTGAAATATCAAGAAAGCTGCTGTGTTTGTGATATGTTGATTAATGATGTGCTAATAACTGAGATGTCTGTAATAACTATATATATATTTAATTTTTGTTTTTTTTTTTTTTTAAGTAAGCAGAGCCAGGATCCTCTTTGGGCCAAAAGGGTGCTTATAATTTGCCAGCAAGCCAGGCTGTACCAAGGATTGTACCCAGGCTGTACCCAGGATTGTACCCAGCAAATCTGGGAAATCACAGCCATGGTTCAGCAAAGCCCAGAAAGCACATGCCTAACTCTACCCTTCCTCCAAAATGACTTGTGGTACATGTATAGAGAAGACAGAGCAAAAGAAATATTGCTGCCATTGGAGAAAAGGGGAAAGATTAACTGAGGTGGCCAAGTCAGGCAGGAGGCCCATGTCAGAGCCAGAAGCTGAAATCACCTCTCCTGAGGACAGTCTTTAATGTCATTGCCAAAACCAGGCTTCCCTCTAATCGAGATCTGTCTTCCCTGCAGCTTTTGTGTGAGATCCCCCTGCTCCACAGGACCTGTCACTTGAATCCAGCTTCTTCTCTCTTTTTTGCTTGTCTGCCCTCAGTCAGCTTTCTGAGTGGACCATGCTAGAACACTGTGGTTGTTTTAGGCTATGCCTCTAAATTTTTCACAGATCTTGAGCAGAAAAGTAGGAAAATGTAAATAAATCACTACTGGGTGTAAAATGGAAAATCAAGATAATTCTCTAAACAATTCCATTGGGGAGATAAGGGACTAAACCTAGTTGCCCTAAAACAATTCTCTTCTCACTTCTTTGTACTGGAGAGACATTAAGTTGTTTCTGCTTGACCTTGGCAGCATTATTTTGGTACAAACATTCCTCTGCTCCTTTCTCCCTTCTTTTGTACAGGGAAGTCTGGGGAGTCAGGGAAGGAGAAGCTAGTAGTTTCCCCTTGTCTTTGACCAGAGGGGTTCTTGTGATGTTTATTAATTGTAAATAGAGTATATTTGTACCTATTAATTACATTCCATTGTAGATTGTAGTTTTGCCTGTAAATGCAGCTTTCAGCTGGGCTGGGCTGGTAAATTCAGTGTTGGGGGGAGTGGGAATTTCAACCCACCACAAACAAGCATCACCAGAGGAGGCTGTGAGCAGGCTTTTCCTCTTGGAAAAAAATGACCAAAACCTCACAAAAAAAAAAAAAAAAAAAAAAAAAAAAAAAAAAAAAAACCAAAAAAACACCCTTCTCTGATGCTCTGATGTTTTTCTCCTTAATCCAGACTCCCAGAACTGTTTAGTGCCATGGTGAAGGGTACTAGTCTGTGCGGTGTGGTCCACAGGGTGGAAAATAGAGGGAAAGCAGGCATAAATCCTGTGGCACACAGTGAGTGATCACCCTAGCACAGGGCAGCACTTTCAGGATCTGCTCTGAGAAACCCGGAGGGTGTGGATGAAAGATCAACCCTGCCTGCAGGCAGGAGGGATGGAGTTAGCTGAAAACAGGATTTCACTTCTTTGCTCTCCTGCTTCTCCCTTTAAGGAAATGCTTAGAGAAAGGAGCTAGTTTTGCAGAAACAGGTGATCCTCCAGAGATTTTGAGTCACTGCTGGGGCAAACTGTCTGCTAAACCAGAGGCTGCTCCCTGGAGTAAGAGGGTGAGTGACCAGGTTGAGCCAACACTGCTAGGTTTGGTGGTAGCAAGGAGCATGTCAATGGCAGATGAGGTGGCCATGCCTGAGCAAATTCCCTACCTGGCAGCTCAACTGTGTTCAATAGGAGGGATGGGCTCAGGCCCCTGGCAGTGAAATGGGTGCGGGTCTGCCCCCTGTACTAACAAGCAGGTTTTGGTATGTTGGTGACAGATTCCACACACAGACTGATTGGCAAGAGCAAGAGGCAGAAGGAACAGCATGAGAGGAACTAATTTAAAAGGGAACATTTTCAGAGGAACTAGTCCAGTCCAACCTGCCCCAAGATCTTCACCTTGCAGGTAGATGCCTAGTTGCATCTGCCCAATCCCTGACCTTTTGGTCAGTGGGAAGAGTTCCAGGCAGTCAGCAGGCTTGGGAAAACAGCCCCAAATGACAGAGAAAATTATAATTTGAGATCTTTGAACTGCTATTGCTGCTTGAGTCATGGCTCTGTGTATTTTCCTCTATGTGCAGCTGTTGGGAGAACTGGGGGTGGCTACTGGGAAATAATTGAATACATGTGACATCCCTGAGGTAAAAGAGCTCTGTGGTGAGGCCTTAAAATGTTATGGCAAACCTAACAACCAGTAACTCTGACAATCACTGCTGTCTTGCAGGGCTGTATCTGGGGAAGCAGACATTGGCTCTGTTCTGGAATTCCTTGAGTTCTTTGCAGAGTGATAGCACCCACCGTGCCCGGTGCTATGTGAGTAAAGTCAAAGAGAGGGTCTGTTGCCCCCAAGAAACTCATTGCTTACAAAAGAAATGAAAAATAGAAACAAAGGGACTGTTGCAACTTTGAAATCCTAAAAGAAACGAGAGAATTGGTCAAATGTGAGCGCTGAAGTTCAAGCTCCTTTAGCTGCTTTTAGGTAATCAAATGAAGTTGGCTCTCCAAGAAGGGGTTTAAGAAGGTGAAAAGCAGCTCATCTGCTCCAGAAGTCAGGAGCAGTGAGTGAGTATCCTCATTGGCCAGATCCTCTATCAGTGGCAGACAGAGAGAGAGGTCCTTAAGCCTCTGAAGGCTGCAGCTAAGGAAATTGCATGGCTGTGCTACTCACATCTGCTGGCTCCTCTCTCTTCCCAACTCTGCATCTAAGAGGGGTCAGAGTCAGGGCAATGGTCAAAGTGCCAGGGAACACTTTCAGTGATGATAGCTGTAGTTCCTCCTCCATCTGCAAAGCTGAAAATGGAGAGAGACCAAAAAAAAGTCTGAAACCCCACAATAATAATAATAATCCCCAATTCCCTCGTACTCAGTCTCATCTCACCCCACCCTGTATTTTCATATCCAGCAGGAAAATGTTTCCCAGCATTACTGGCACCCTTAGCAGGACAGATCCGGTGTGGGAGTTGTGCTGGGGGTCAGGCAGAGATAGTATGAAGAGCTAGGATGGGACACTTAGTTTCTTCCAGGACAGTGTGTGCAGATTATTGCTCTGTCAGAGGTTTTTCCATGTGATCTTAAGCCTTTTAAACCTCTCTCTGCCTCAGTTCTCCAGCAATTAAATGGGATAGTACTTTTCTCCTTAGCTGTCTGGATTGTCTAAACTCTCTAAAGCAGAGGCTGTTCCTTCTTATGCTTGTCTATGTCTCCTACCATGACTGGCCCTGGCTGTAACTGCTTGTGTGATATTCATGAGCACATGTTCTTCTCTCTCTGCTCAGGGGCAGCCAGTTCTTCCCCTTTAGGATTCCTTCCACAGCCATTGTCCCAGGGGCAAGAAAAGAGGGTTTGACTCTAAATTGCTGAAGTGTGAAAGCACAGCATGTGTTGTACCAGTCATGGAGCAACCATGAACTTCACACAAATCTGTTACGTGAGCTGAAAAGGAACTGTCCTGGTTTGAGTTAGAACTAATTCTGTTCTGTGATTTTACTTTTCAGCTCAGTCACTTCTGAGTAACTGCACTTCCTAAAGTTGACTGCAGGGTCTATTTCCAGTAGTGCTAACACTTGATGTTGATAGTTACTATCAAGGATTGGTGAGCAGAAAGGCTTTTGTTTATATTTGATCCTATGAAAACCGTCATGACTGCTAAATCTCGTGTACCGTGTTGGGGAGGCAGTAACAGGTCACACCTGTGGGGAAGGGTGAACAGGACAGGTGACATTGAGCTGACCATCAAAGTAATCCATTCCATATCGATCATACTCAATGTGAAGCTGAGGAATCACAAGGTGCAGGGTCTTCTTCAATGGTCAACATCTAAGTAGGACTCTGTCTGTTCTGCCTTTGATCCTGATCCATGTGTTTCTGAATACAACTCCTGAATCCAGTTCCCAACTACAGCTGACTCCAAACTGGGACTTCCCTAGTGCCTTCCCACAGCATCAATGGTCATGGTGACATAACTGCTGTCAGAGCAGTTGGGTTTGATATTGGTTTTGCACATATATGTATGTATTTAATTTTATTCTTATCATTTTCACAGAATCAACCAGGTTAGAAAAGACCTCAGAGATCACTATGTCCTATTACCTAACACCTCATGACAACTAAACCATGGCTTCAAGTACCATGTCTAACCCTTTTGTGAACACCTCCAGTGATGGTGACTCCACCACCTCCCTGGGCAGCCCATTCCAATGGCCAATTACTCTTTCTCTGAAGAACTTTCTCCTTACCTCAGGCCTAAACTTCCCCTGGCACACCTTGAAACTGTGTCCTCTTGTTCTGTTGCTGATTGCCTGGGAGAAGAGACCAGCCCTCACCTGGCTACAACCTCCTTCAGGTAGCTGTAGAGAACAATAATGTCTCCCCTGAGCCTCCTCCAGGCTAAACAATCCCAGCTCCCTCAGCCTATCCTCGTAGGGCTTATGCTCAAGGCCTCTCACCAGCCTCTTTGCCCTTCTCTGGACACATTCAAGTGTCTCAATGTGCTTCCTAAATTGAGGGGCCCAGAGCTGGACACAGTACTCAAGGTGTGGCCTAACCAGTACAGGGGCACAATGACTTCCCTGCTCCTTCTGGCCACACTGTTCCTGATGCAGGCTAGGATGCCATTGGCCTTCTTGGCCACCTGGGCACACTGCTGGCTCATGTTCAGCCTACTGTCAACCAGTATCCCCAGGTCCCTTTCTACCTGGCTGCTCTCCAGCCACTCTGACCCCAACCTGTAGCGCTGCGTGGGGTGGTTGTGGCCAAAGGGCAGAACTTGGACTTGATAAATGCCATCATGTTGGACAATGCCCATCTGTTCAGCCTGTCAGGGTCCCTCTGTAGAGCCTTTCTACTTTGTAACAGGTTGATGCCTGCTCCCAACTTGGTGTCATCTGCAAACTTACTAATGGTGGACTCTATCTCCTCATCCAGATCATCAACAAAGATATTAAACAGGATTGAGCCCAACAATGATCCTTGGGGACACCACTAGTGACTGGCTGCCAGCTGGATGTGGCACCATTCACCACTACTCTCTGGGCTCGGCCCTCCAGCACAGAGTGCACCTGTCCAGCCATTACATCTGTTTCAGTTTTCTTTTCCAATCTATAAGTCTCTCTTATTGCCTTTCTTTTTCCCCTGGGGAAGAAAGAGAGGATAATAGAGAGCATCCATTACGTTCTAGAGGCTTGCCTAGCCCTAACCCTTTACAGATTTATTGGCACCCAACGTGAGGCTCAAACCCCTGACTCTGGAAGTAACAGCAACAGCAGTTGTACCTGTTTCAAGAGAGCAGGATTTGACTCTAAATTCTCCCAGTGTGAAAGCACAGCATGTGTTGCACCAGTCAAAGTGTGAAGCAACAGTGAACTTCACACCTGTGCATTGCCTGAGCAGGAAAGGAACACAGCAACTTCTCCAACATATGTCTAAATAGTTTTCTCCAGCATATGTCTAAACAGTGTTTCTCCAACATATGTCTCAATAGGGTTGCCATAGCGTAACTTGGCCAGGTGCATTTGCAAAACACAAGGCAGTCTCTGCTCAGAGAGGAAGGGCCCCGAAGATTACGTCTTGGCTCGCCACATGCCTTGGGACAGGCTGTGTGTGTGATGGGTCCCTCTGGACCCCTGGGCTCTCGCTATCAGAGCTGGCCACAGGGCTCTAAACAGGTGCTGCACATTTTGCTTCTTTTTGATTCTTTTACAAGTAGGGCAAGACCATCTGCTGTGCTCTGAGGTCATTAATGATTTCCAGGATTGCCAGGAAATAGAAAATACTTTTGCGGCACACAGTGTGTAGGACAAACAAAACAATGTCCATACATATGCAAGAGGACAGAGTGGAGTGTAGTAGTAGATGAAATATGACAGTGGAGTGGCTTCCAAGAGGTTTTGCCTTAGGAAGCTGCACAGCTGTTGCAAGCTGTTGAGCACTTGGGGAGATGATCTGTGTTTGCATGACAGAGGCAAAAACAACATAGCTGTCTGTATTACCTATTTCTTGGTGTGTCACGCAGGGGTGCCTTCCATCTCCTTGCTCCGCCAGGGGCAGGACTGCCTCTGCTGGTAGCCAAGGATCTGTGGGCTGTTACCTTATCACTTAACCGACCTTTTATCTGGAGACCTTGGTGTATAGGGCTGTAGCCCAAAAAGCCAAATGAAAGCATGCTGAAGCCAGCAGGAATCTTTCCATTGAAATGCTCAAGGGTTAGCTTTGGATTTCATTTGCTTTCTCTGAGTCTGACCCAAAGCTAGTGGAATGACTTTGTTTTGGGATATTAATCTGTGCCTTTGAGGATGGTTTCAGAAGTTAGGAAGAGCTTTTCTCCAGATGGGGAAGCAAGTCTCTACTAGGACATGGTGTCCTATGGACCTAATCACCCTTGAAGCCTTCATGAAGCACTCATATAGGGCAAAGCTACTGTCAGGTACTTACATACAAAGCATGCTCCAATGCGCTCTTTTCATCCAGTTTTGCAACATGCCATTGATATCTGTCTCAAGGAAGCAGCTGACTTCTCTGGGACAGCAGGATGAGACCGAACTCCTTAATCAGTTATCAAAACTCTGAGTCAAGTGGGAGGCAAAAAGCCTTGTGAAAAGATGTCTGGATGTTTCATTTGCAGCCAAGAAAATGAGTTTAGTTTTCCTAGGCTGGTGTTGGTTTCCTATCCTTTACCACTACAGTTTTTATTTTGGCATTATCCAAACATGTAATTTTTAGGTGCTCGGTGTCATCTGCAAATTTAGTAATGGTAATCATTTTAGTTAGAGCTTTAAAACCATCCAGTCCCACCATTAAACCATGTCCCTCAACAACGTGTCTTTTAAATACCTCTGGGGATGGTGATTCCACCATTTCCCTGGACAGCCTGTGTCAGGGCTTGACAACCCTTTTGATGAAGATTTTTTTTTTTTTGTAATATCCAAACTAAACCTCTTTGAGTCTATTTCCTCTTATCTTATCACTTTTTACTTGGCAAGAGAAACCAACCCCTGCTCATCTACAACCTTCTTTCAGGTAGTTGTAGAGCGTAAGAAGGTCTCCCCTGAAGCTCCTTTTCTTCAGGCTAAATAACCCCAGTTCCCTCAGCTGCCTCTCCTATGACTTGGTCTTGAGACTTCTCATCAGCTTTGTTGCCCTTCTTTGGGCTTGCTCCATCATCTCAACATCCGTCTTGTAGGGAGGGGCCACTTCCTGAAGGTTATCTCAAGGATGCTGAATAATACAGACATCTTTTTGGATTTGCTTATACTTAGTGGCTTACCAGGATGGTTCCATGCTTAAAAGCAAAAGTTGTAATAGCTCACTTAGAATATTATGATTTGCTGACCTTACTCAGGTAGATAAGTGCATCTTTGCACCATTTGTGCGGCTTCTACTCCAGTTCATCCAAAGGAAACCGTGATTTCACTACCAGCAAACATTTTTTTTTACTCCTGTGGTAGTTTTTAGGCTATGCCTTTAAAATTTTTCACAGATCTTGAACAGAAAAGTAGTAAAATGTGAATAAATCACTTTTGGGTGTGAAAAGGAAAAATAAGATCATTCTAAACAATCCCATTGGAGAGACATTCATTTGGTGGTACCAAAACAATCTCTTCTCTTCTCTTCTCTTCTCTTCTCTTCTCTTCTCTTCTCTTCTCTTCTCTTCTCTTCTCTTCTCTTCTCTTCTCTTCTCTTCTCTTCTCTTCTCTTCTCTTCTCTTCTCTTCTCTTCTCTTCTCTTCTCTTCTCTTCTCTTCTCTTCTCTTCTCTTCTTCTTCTCTTCTCTTCTCTTCTCTTCTCTTCTCTTCTCTTCTCTCACTTCTTCGCTCTGGAAGAGATACTAACTTGCTTCTGCTTGACCTTGGCTGCATTGTTTTGGTATTAACATTCCTCTGCTCCTTTCTCCCTTCTGTTGTACAGCAGGGTGAGGGGGCAGAAAAGGAGAAGCTAATATCATCCCCTGGACTGTGATCAGGGGGTTTCTTGTGCTGTTTGTCAGTATCTGTAAATATTGTAAATACTGTATATTTTGTGCATATTCATTGCATTCCATTGTAGTTTTGCCTGTAAATACAGCTTTCATTTGCTTCCAGCTGGTCTGGTCTGGCAAAGTTAATGATGGGGGGAGATTTCAACCCCGACAACTCTGTTGGGTATAACTGGATGAAACAGCAAGGACTGGTCAGTCAGGTTGCAGCATAAGGGTGAGGGTTGCAATATTTGTGGTATGCCAACATAGAAATTTAGTGCAGTGGAGTCTGGCTTGGAACAGACACTGCAACTCCTGCCTGCTCTGTGGGAGCAGACTGTGGGAGACATGCCCACAGTCCTATGGAAAGAAAGAGAGGAGCTGTTACTCAGTAGATGCACAACACTGCTAGTGCTTTGGGACAGATTGAGGGTGATGGGAGACAGACTGCCCTGAAGCATGGTTTGTTTGGGTTTCCAGGTTTCAAAGTGTTCTAATCGCCTTTTAAACAGCTGCTCTGTTATTCAAAGAAACCTACCTCGGGCTTTCCCCGTTTAAATTCCAGAACCCCATGGAAATCCTGGAGTCTGGTGATGTTTCAAGCTGACATTTGTGCTTTGTGACGCTTCTTGCCTTTGTTCAGAAGCATTCGACGTCACAAACAAAGCAAATGCTCAAGATCTTAGGAAAGGGTTTGCCTTTAATTTTGTTTACAAGATGAGAAACATAGTCCAGCCTCCAGGCCTTCATCATGTTGCAGTTACCCAGGCTTAGAATAAACAGTCTGTTAAGATAGCATGATAATGTGCAGCTTGCCAGGGCATGCAGCTTGCTTCATTCAAGTCTCACCTACCAAATCTTCGGGCCAGGGCAGTTCCAGCCTTTATGTATTTTTTTTTTTTTTTTTTTTAAGCATTCTGTGAGCTTTCTAGGAAACAAAATGTTTCCTGCTACAAGGTCCTGCAACCAAATAGAGTTGTAACTCCTACACTAACAACACTTTTGATGTGCTGTTCAAAGCAAATCCATTGAAGCAGGGTAATGTTAACAAAACTCAGGAGAAATAAGAGGTCAAGTGACGTGAGGAAATAGACCTTTCAGTCCCTTTAGAGCTCCTATTCAAAGCCAAGAAGAATTTGTGCTGACAAAACCCACTAGTTTTAACTTTGGAGGTTGCTCTTGAACCGGAAAGAACGACTTCATGCTAGTGGATTGCATGAAGACTCTTATCCACGTCTTTCCAGGCCTCCCAAATGTATCCAGGAGCAACCCCTATGCTTTTAGATACATTTTTTTCATCAAAAGAAATAAACCTCACTCCAGCCTTTTTAAACCTGTAGTGTCCTCTAGACTTTTGACAGTGTTTTAGCACATCAGCAACAGAATGACTACATGAGGGGAATTGTCATCATTTGTCACAGAATAAAAACTTCCACTGGACAGTTCTTGTGGTAATTCAGGCAGTAGGAAAATTCAGTGGGTTTGAAAGAACCCAGCTGGTAAAAATTGATTCTTCCTGAAAGCTGTCCAGTTTCATCTGCCAGCCTTTTGAAAGAATATGCAGTTATGTTATGAGACACTTGAGGCTTTATACAGAGGTGAATGTCAATCAGTACAGAAGTCATAGACCTTTTTTTTTTGCATTGTGTATTTAGGTTCATGCATCAGTGGAAGCTGAGGAAGAAGCACTGGTGACATGCAAGGTTTTACACTGGGTGGCAACTGGCCACTGGTATCTATACCTAAGGAACTTCTATTTTTAAAATCAGGGGGTTTGTTGCTTGCTTTGTCTCAAGAGAGAATTCCATGCTACTGGTCTTTTCCACTTGGCTCAGTGTTTTCCACTGACTTCTCACTTTGCCCTTCACATAAATGAGATAATGCCAGCATTCCAAATGCCATGTCTTGCAGAAAACTTATGCCCTAGACATTCTGTATGGAAATCACACATATGAGGCAGCCCTGAGGAGAGAGACTTGGGGATGCTGGTGGATGAGAAGCTCAACATGAGCTCTCAGTGTGCACTTGCAGCCCGGAAGGCCAATCAGATCCTGGTCTGCATCAAGAGAAGTGTGGCCAGCGGGTCAAGGAAGGTGATTCTCCCCCTCTACTCAGCTCTGGTGAGACCTCACCTGGAGTACTGCATCCAGTTCTGGAGCCCCTATCACAAGAGGGATATGGAGGTGCTGGAATGTGTCCAGAGAAGGGCCACAAGGATGATCAGAGGGCTGGAGCACCTCTCCTACGAGGACAGACTGAAGGAGTTGGGGCTGTTCAGTCTGGAGAAGAGAAGGCTCCGAGGTGACCTCATTGTGGCCTTCCAGTATCTGAAGGGGGCCTACAAGAAGGCTGGGGAGGGACTTCTCAGGCTATCAGGTAGTGATAGGAGTAGGGGGAACGGAATGAAGCTGGAGGTGGTGAGATTCAGGCTGGACATGAGGAGGAAGTTCTTCACCATGAGAGTGGTGAGGCCCTGGAATGGGTTGTCCAGGGAGGTGGTTGGGGCCCCGTCCCTGGAGGTGTTTAAGACCAGGCTGGATGAGGCTCTGGCCGGCCTGATCTAGTGTGGGGTGTCCCTGGCCATGGCAGGGGGTTGGAACTAGCTGATCCTTGTGGTCCCTTCCAACCCTGACTGATACTATACTATACTATACTATACTATACTATACTATACTATACTATACTATACTATACTATACTATACTATACTATACTATACTACACTATACTACACTATACTACACTATACTACACTATACTACACTATACTACACTATACTACACTATACTACACTATACTACACTATACTACACTATACTATGATACTACTATATTATCTGGAGGAGCTGCTGCCTGCCTTTGGGATTCTTACCCTGTATATTTTGTAGCGGGCAGGACCCAACCCACTGGGCTGGCTTCCCCTCATCTGCAAGGTTTTCACCAGCTATTATTTCTGTCCTAGTGTCAGATCAGTTATATGAAGATGCACACCATGAGGAGAGCTGCACACAAGGGAACCTGTCTGTACCCAGCAGCAGTGCCCTGTCCCTCTTAAACAACACATCCTGGGAAGCCATTTACTGATGCTGTTACACCCTTGTTTTCACTAGGATGGGAAAATAGAGGTAAGGAAGATCATTGTGGCTGAAGACTTCATTTTACATGACCCACCCAGCCCTGTGGTTTGTCTCTCCACCTCTTGTCATTCAATGGCCTTGAGCTACTTGTTGGTGTGGAGATGGCCAGTGGTGATGGAGAGATGTGCTCATCTCTTGGCAAAGATGTTTTTTCCTGTAGCCACCAACCCAGAGCGTTCCAGTAACTCTTGCTGCTCCCTGCCACTTCCTGCCTGCTCCCAGTGTCCAGAAGTGACCTTGCAGAGGCCACTCGCAAGATTTTCAGGCTTCTGGCAAAGTTATCCGCAAATGGGAGAACTTCAGCACCCCTCACCAAATTTGGCTTTCCCTTAAAATCTTGTATCTAATTGGCATACCTCAGCATGGGCACTGTGTCAACCACTGCATGGGCGGTCAGGCTGGCAAAATACGTATTGTGTGCAAGATTCTGCATGCCCTGAAATCTCAGTCCCACTATTTGCATGCAATTTGAACTTATAATTTTTACCAAGGAAGTTCAAATTAAGAGAAGCCTGTGGTATTCTTCTGGCATGAAAAGGAGCATGTAGGAAAAACCTGAGCTGGCCCTGGCCTGTTCAATGCCCAGCGAATACTTGATGGGAAGATAGTAAGTGGAATACATTCTATGGGGACTCCCTCCCTTTTTTCCACTACTTTGGTTCTGTACCTTTTCTAGAAGTTTCCATGTCTACCATCCCAGTGACATTCTTCTCAAATTTCTCCCTTCCATATAGCTGTGGTTATCAGGGTCACTGAGCGTGAATCTTGCCCTGGTTTGACTCAAGACCTAGCTGGCCATCATTCCATCAGTAAGTTTGCAGACCATACCAAGCTGGGAGCAGGCGTTGATCTGTTAGAGGGTAGGAGAGCTCTGCAGAGGGACCTTGCCAGGCTGGACAGATGGGCAGAGTCCAAGGGCATGAGATTTAACACATCTAAGTGCCGGGTTCTACACATTGGCCACAACAACCCCATGCAATGCTGCAGGTTGGGGTTGGAGTGGATGGAGAGGGGCCAGGCAGAAAGGGACCTGGGGGTACTGGTTAATAGTAGGCTGAACATGAGCTAGCAGTGTGCCCAGGTGGCCAAGAAGGCCAATGGCATCCTGGCCTGTATCAGGAACAGTGTGGCCAAGAGGAGCAGGGAAGTCATTCTGCCCCTGTACTCATCACTGGTTAGGCCACACCTTGACTCTTGTGTCCAGTTCTGGGCCCCTCAGTTTAGGAAAGATTTTGAGTTGCTGGAAGGTGTCCAGAGAAGGGCAACAAAGAAGGTGAGGGGGTTGGAGCACAAGCCCTATGAGGAGAGACTGAGGGAGCTGGGGTTGCTTAGCCTGGAGAAGAGGAGGCTCAGGGCAGACCTTTCTGCTGTCTACAACTACCTGAAGGTTGTAGCCAGGTGGGGGCTGGTCTCCTCTCCCAGGCAACTAGCACCAGAACAAGAGGACACAGTCTCAAGCTGCACTAGTGGAGGTTTAGACAGGATGTTAGGAAGAAGTTCTTCATAGAAAGAGTGATTGGCCATTGGAATGGGCTGCCCAGGGAGGTGGTGGAGTTGCCATTACTGGAGGTGTTTAGGAAGAGACTGGATAGGGTGCTTGGTGCCATGGATTAGTTGATTAGTGTTGGATGATACATTGGACTTGATGTCAAAGTCTCTTCCAAACTGGTCTATTCTATTCTATTCTATTCTATTCTATTCTATTCTATTCTATTCTATTCTGCTCTACTCTGTTCTATTCTAATTTCCAGCCCTCCTCCAGCCCCTGTGTGGATTTCTGTGTCCATGGATGCCTATACCTCTTTCAGTTTTGTCAGCAGCCCTGTAATTTGGTTGCATCCCCAGGTTCAAGAGGCTTCCCTTTTCTCTACATGACTCATGGCATACATGAATAGAAGCCTTTTCTTGCAGAAGGCTCCCAAAGATGTTGGACATGTTGCAAAAAAGGAGTAGAAGTCATTTGGAAATTACTGTATTGTTGAGATAAAATGTGAAAAGCTGCAAAGTGGGTTTGCCTTCCCAAGGGAATGGCAGGCTGGCTCAAATGTACATCCCTTCCACCTACCATTGGACAGGCTGACTCACCCTTTGTGGCTTCATATTTCTCTTTCCAGTAATTGCAGAGTCTTGTATGCCTAGCTTAGGGGGTGTTTAACTTCCAGAATCTTTGCAGGATGCTACACTGTCTTAATTTCTCTTTTCAAATGAGTTTGGTGCACTTTCTTAGCAAGTCACAGGGTATTTTGTCAAAAGAATTCTCAGAAATACTGAAGCATAGCCTCAGCTCAGCCTAGCACAGTGCATGGAGAAGTATGAGCACCAAGAGCTCCTCTGGGCCCTTTTTGAACTCCTGATTTTAGTGGTTGAGGACAGAAAGGAAACAGTAAGTGTTGGGGTAGGTGAACAGCAAACAGCAAAGGAGCATCCGCGCACACTGGATATCCCTATTCACACTCTGTTGGAGAAGCATATCGCAGTATCACTAAGGTTGGAAGAGACCTCAAAGATCATCGAGTCCAACCTGTCACCACAGACAGGCATAGGTAGAGGTTCCCCTGGTTTGAGAAACTCCAGATTTTGAGATCTCCCATTACACTGCAAAAACTCTTATATCTGTAAGAAGTCCCACAAGTGCAAATATATTCACCTCTTACAGGTCCCTTCACTGTTAAGGCAGCTGCGTGTACCCAGAGACAGAGTCTGGATTTAAAGATCAGGTCTCTGTGAGGCTTAGTGAGAGGAGGCTAATTTTAACAGAGATACTTTCTCCCATAACTTCTCATATATCTGTGCCTGCACATCCCTATTTATTTAGAGCACAGCCCTCACCACAGCTATTACATCAGGAACTTAATATCTCTCCCTGGGAAAAGAAATACTTTTTTAGGGGAAAAAGAAAAATAAAAGAAAGAAAAAGGAAGAAACAAAAAGGAGGAAGTGTTCAAAGAAGTTCAGAAAGCCTCAGATTCCTCTAGGGTTCCCAGCTGTGCTGTATGTTGTCCCAGCTGAATGCCAGATATTTCCGCTCTGCACATTAATTCATTCAAGGAGAAATCAAAGCAACTGTCTTGAGTGTGCTTTGGGCCAAGTGTGTATGTCCTATGTCAAGCCAGCCTCGATCCCTGAGGTTACAGCCCTTTATTCTTCTCTTCTCATAGGCCTGGGGATGAACACTAGCTCGCTGGAGCTCACAATGGCTCCCTGCCCATCAGTGCTTAAAAGATGGTTCCTGGTCCCAGTCCTTGAAGCCACATCCTCTGTGGGGCAATTTCTGGTGAGCATAGAATTGTTTTGGTTGGAAGTGACCTTTAAGGTCATAAAGTCCAACTATTAACTCAGCACTATCAAGTCCACCACTAAACTATATCCCTCAGTGTCACATCGACATGTCTTTTAAATACCTTCAGGGACAGTGACTCCATTACTGCCCTGGGCAACCTTTTCTGGTGCTTGACAACTCCTTTTGCAAAGAAGTTGTTCCTAATGTCCAATCTGAACCTCCTCTGGGTCAACTTGAGGCCATTTCCTCTTGTCCAATCATTTGTTACTTGGAAGAAGAGACCAACCTCTACCCTGCTACAACCACTTTACATGTGCTTGTGGAGAATATGGCCTCCCGTCAGCTTCCTTTTCTCCAGACTCAACAACCCCAGTTCCCTCAGCCATTCCTTATAAGACTTGTGTTCTAGACCCTTCACTATTTTTGTTGCTTTCCTTTAGACATATTCCATCACTTCATCTTTCTTGTAGTGAGGGGCCCAAAACTGAACACAGTATTTGAGATGAAGCCTTACCTGTGCTGAGTACAGAGGAACAATCACTGCTTTAGTCCTGCTGGCCATGCTGTTTCTGATACAAGACAGGATGCTGTTGGCCTTCTTGGCCACCTGGCTACACTGCTGGCTCACAGTCAGGCATCTGCTGACCAAAACTCCCAGGAGTTTTTCTGCCAACTGCTTTTCAGATGCTCTTCCCCAAGCCTGTTGTGTTGCATGGCATTGTTGTGACCCAAGTGCAAGACCCACAATGCAGCAATTTTTCCTTCTCTGTTGAAGGGAAGAAGAGCAGTAATTCTCTAATAGTTTCATGATGTGTCCAGTTGCTACCACTCTTCCCATAGGTGCCTCCTTTGGAGGCACATGCTGGTGGGTGGCCAGCCCAATCGTGTTGAGGCAGCCCTGGGTGGCAATTAATCCAGTATAATAGGAAGGCTCTGGTAGATACTTTGCCCCATGGGGTTGGTTTATTGGTCTAATGTTAACTGAGCCCATCTGTTAGCCAGAAGCCAGATCCTGGTGAGTCAGGTATGCAAGCAGAAACCCTTGTCACAGTCCTGCTTTCCTGACATCTGTGATGAAACTCTGTGCAGGGTTGTGACCATGCAGCAGAACAGAGCAGGGCTGTGTGCGACTTCATCCTGAGTCCAGAAAGCTGGCTAGGGTCTCTGCAACGTGGCAGGCTTTGTCCAGCCCCATCACTGCAGAGGCATTGCAAAACAGAACTGCAAAAATTATCTGGTTGCCTCCTTGGTGAAATGAAGATGTAAAGGTCTGGGCTGGCCTGGAATGGTCATGCACAGAGTTCGCCTGTTCCATGCATCTATGAGTCTGGAGCTGCTGCAGCTGTCATAGCCCTGCCATTGTGTTATTTACTGTCCCTCAGCCTTCAGTGGGATGGGTGGGTTTGGTGTTCTTGTTGAGGGCCCATTTCTCTGTACACTGTGTCTTGTGATTGCTTGCTCAGATGATATATTGTGCAGCTCAGATCAAATCCCTGTCCCTTAAGTGCAGGGTCCTGCATCTGGGCCGAGGCAATTCCAGGCACAAGTACAGGCTGGGCAGGGACTGGCTGGAAAGCAGCCCTGAGGAGAGAGACTTGGGGGTGCTGGTGGACGAGAAGCTCAACATGAGCTCTCAATGTGCACTTGCAGCCCAGAAAGCCAATCAGATCCTGGTCTGCATCAGGAGAAGTCTGGCCAGCAGGTCAAGGAAGGTGATTCTCCCCCTCTACTCAGCTCTGGTGAGACCCCACCTGGAATATTGCGTCCAGTTCTGGAGCCCCTATTACAAGAGGGATATGGACATGCTGGAAGGTGTCCAGAGAAGGGCCACAAGAATGATCAGAGGGATGGAGCACCTCTCCTATGAGGACAGACTGAAAGAGTTGGGGCTGTTCAGTCTGGAGAAGAGAAGGCTCCAAGGTGACCTAATTGTGGCCTTCCAGTATCTGAAGGGGGCCTACAGGAAGGCTGGGGAGGGACTTCTCAGGATCTCAGGTAGTGATAGGACTAGGGGGAACGGAATGAAGCTGGAGGTGGTGAGATTCAGGCTGGACATGAGGAGGAAGTTCTTCACCACGAGAGTGGTGAGGCCCTGGAATGGGTTGTCCAGGGAGGTGGTTGGGGCCCAGTCCCTAGAGGTGTTTAAGACCAGGCTGGATGAGGCTCTGGCCGGCCTGATCTAGTGTGGGGTGTCCCTGCCCATGGCAGGGGTTTGGAACTAGATGATCCTTGTGGTCCCTTCCAATTCTGACTGATGCTACTATGATACCATGATGCCAGCCGGTAAATGATCCAAAGCAGTGTTTCTCATCTTCACAATAGTTGTTCACTCTTAACTATGAAGAAGATTGTTCCAAAATCAGTCCTTGTATTTGCCTTTCTGTTTGTGACCACTCTAAGCAGCCATTACTGAGTGCAGTGATAAGTAGATGAATAGATCTGCTGAAAATTGAAAGTACTGTAGACAGTAGAGCATGTTGTGCAAGGGCTCAGTCCCTCATCAGTGTCAAATTGCATAAATCAATGCTGGCCAGAAGAAGTGAAATAACAGCTCACTTCCTAAAATGGAAATATCCCCATATGTTGTTCCTGGCTGAGGACTGCTCTCGGGGGCAAATGTGGACAGTAGTGATTGCAGCATGCCCTTCACTGCTGCCAGCCTCCGTGTTGCTCCAGGGAAGCAGAACTATCTGCCACAGATCTGACAAGGCGTGGGGGAGTTTGCACGCTATAAAGTCCCCACAACTTAACTGTAACTGACAAAACCCAAAAAAATCATCTCTACCCTGCATAGTTGGGTTTGTTTTTCTTGAAATGAAGGTACTGTTCTTTGGGATCCAACCGCTGCTGGTTAGTCCGTTACTGCTCCTGTCACTGTGGTATTCCTTAGGGCTTAAATGTTTTGGGCATGTTGTTAGAACAACAAATTAAAATGGGAATGTGGAAAATTCTATGCTGGGAGTTTCTTTGCACAGTTTAGCAGAAAAAGTCTGTTCTTCAGTGACAGAAATCAGTCACGGAGCTGTCTGTACAATGTGGAGAAAATGACCATTTGGTGACAGTGGAGGAAAAACAAATATACTATGAGACTCCTCACTCTGAGAACGATCCATCAAGGCTGGAGAAGCAGCTAGACTTTCTCTCTTGGGTTCCCAAGATTGCAGGTCTTTCTTGATTTCTGTTTTAACTACTCTCACCATGTAAGCCCTGCCCCATGACCCTGGGCAATCTAACTTTCTCAAAATCTGAGGTGCCCATCATGTTCTGCTATCAGTTTTTACCTCTTGTTTTTCTCTGAGGTAGCTGCAGAAGGATAGTATCATGAAGATATTTACAGATATTTAGACAGATAGCATATTTGCTTAGCTGTAGCTCTAGACTCTAGTTCCTTCCAGATGTCCTTGAAGCTGGCAAAATGTCTTGCCCATAGCTATCTGTCAACTGTACAGTCTCTGCCTTGCCAGGGCTTGTGGACAGCATTTCTTCTGATGTTGCTTCCAATGTATTTGAGCATTCTTATCCATTTAAGGAGTAGGAAATTGAATTGCTTGTCTTTCCATATGAAATTCCCCATAATTTAGCCATCTGACCACCACAAGCTCTTATTTTGTAATTGATTTCTCTCCACATTCATTCCCCCATTGTGACTTTGCCCAGGCCTTCATCTCTCCAGAATTTTCTCTCCCCCATGCATTTTCTTTCCAAAAGCTCTTTGCAGACCTGTTGTCCTGGCTTTTTGGAGCCCTTTGGCAAAACTCATCTCTTTTGTGCTGCATCCCTGCAGCCTAGCTTAGTTTGGCATTTCATATGTGCTTGTCACCCCAGCTCTCAGCCCTGATGTCTCCTACTTGATATCACTTACCTCTCACATGTCCTGGAGTATGACCCTCTGCATGGCTCAGAGGAGATCTTCAAGGCCTTCGAAGAAGGTCTGAAAAAAACAGTTTGCCTACAGAACCAATGAAAATTGCATCCAGTCCACAGCTTCCTTCCATAACTTAGCTTCAAATCTGGCACCAGCACAGCCAAAGCTATACATCAAGCTTCCATGCAGCTGGTCCCACTAGAGTGTCAGGCATGGCTGTGTAACTAAACCAGAGCTAGTTAGCAAGCCACTGAGCTTCATTCTTTTTTTGCACCATGCATGGTCCTTATTTAACTTTGTCTTGAATGTGTGAACAAAACACAAGCAAATCTGGTGAGATCTAATCCAGGCTGAGCTCCTACAAGCAAGTAGCTACATAAGTAGCCAGTAGGGAACACATGGCTACTTGCATGTTATTGTTCCACTCATTTTAAGATCAGGGAACAGGAACAGGAATCAGTAGGCCAGAAAAAAATCTGTGGAGTCATTCATGTGCACCCAACCCCGATCACTATGGTCTATGGATTAACAAGTTATATGTCTCTAGACATTATATAAAGTCAGCATGGTTCTTCAGTAGGAAAAAGGAGCAGTGTCTTGCCCTGATTTAAGCAATTAATATTTGCAGTTTTATCTTCCAGCGTGACCTGGCCCAGCTGAGCATGGAGTCAGAGGGTGGAGGAGTGAGGTTTAGTGTTGGGAGGCCTGAATTTTGGCTGCCCTTGTTCCATGCAGGCTTCACCACCCTCTGAGCACTAACTGCAGCAGAGTCTGGTTCAGATGCTGTCAGCAAAGTAGGAATTTCTATTTTAAAGACGAGAAGAATTCAATGGGTTTTTCTTTTGCTTTGTTTTTGGTTGTTCTTTCCTTTTTCTTCTTCTAGGAACAGTGAAAATCAGAGTGAAAGCCACAGCAGTCACTAGGGCTGTGGAGCTGCCCTGTTTGAACACACAGCTCACAGATTTGGGATCTGCCCTGAGACCCCAGCTTATGGGGACTCTCCAGTCCTCCTGGAGATGGATTCAGAGGTAAGTTTCTGTATGAAACCCTAAAAACTGCAGGACTAAGTGAAAGATGCCACTATTTTTTCTTTTTGAACCCTGACTTTTCTGGTAATATCAGGATTTTCTTCTGGTTTGACTCTTTTTATCAGTAGGGATGCACAGCTTCCCAAGGGGTGGTAACAAGGCTGGGGGTGCAGTAGCAGAGGAAGACGAGGACTCTAGCATCAGCTGCTTCAGGAAGAGAGGATCGTTTCTATTTCCTTGAGGCACAGCTCAGCTCTTGTGTGCTTGGAAAATACTTGATAACCCAAATTTCATTTCAAAGTCCTCACCTTGTGTTTTTTTTCCTATTAGCACACTGGCCTGAAAGCTTAAGTTTATTGGAATGGAAGGTTCCTTTTACTTAACTAAGAAGGTGGCCATGTGGCTAATGCTCTCTTGCTTAGGGTGAATTCCAAGGGTAAATGTCTCTCTGGCTCATTAGCTCTGGCCTGGGATTCTGTCCATCAACTGGCTTTGAATATGGTTGTTTTCATTTCTGTCCTCCTTGGCAGCAGAGGGACAAAGGCCATGACTAAGCTTTTCTGACTTCAGTGCCAGTGCAATCATGTGAGAGGTTCAGGGGCTGAAGAAAATGCTGAAGAATCAGCTAAGCTCCCTGGCTGTGCTGAAAGAAAAGGCATAATGGGCCAAGCATCACTGCTTTACGTCTTAGTCCAGCAAGCTAATCCTGACCTGGGACCCAGGAAACTTATGTCACCCCATTCCTAGCTCATGCCCTGCCTCACTGGACAGGTTACTCTGTGCTATCACTCTCTTAGACTGTGAAGGCTTCTTGCCTTGGTTAGATGGTCATTGAATCATCACCTGCACTGTGCTCTGGACACAAGCAAATTATTCCTCTCACCATCCACCTCCTACACTTTGGTTTTCACGTTGGTACCTGTCTGGCTGTCATTCATTTGAAGGAGTTATGTAGTAAAGGGAAAAGGGTTTAAACTTGGGGAAAAAAAAAAAAAAAAAAAAGGGAGAGAGATTTAGACTAGATGTAAGGAAGAAATGCATTACAATGAGGGTGGCAAAACACTTGCACAGGTTGCCCAGACAGGTGGTAGAACCCCCATTCCTGGAAACACTCACAGTCAGGATGGACAGAGCTCTGACCAACCTGATCTAGTTGAAGATGTTTCTGTTTGCTGCAGGGGCATTGGACTAGATGGCTTTTAAATGTCCCTTCCAAACTAAACCATTCTGTGATTCTGTAATTGTCTGATATTGCCTTGTCCTCACCAGGAGCCATCACCTCTCCCACCTTGTTGACAAAGGGCAGGATTTGTGTTGATCCTCTGGCCCTGACAGCCATCAGGCAGGACATCCCTGTGCACGCTGAGGGCTGCATGAAGCCATAACAGCAAATAGTTCTCACCCAAATTGTCTGGAAATGTGATTTTGGAAGACTGGGAGTATCTAGACAAACAGTAAATATATAAATAGAATAGTTTTGCTTTGGGGGATTTTTTGGGGGGAGGTGTGTGTGTGAATATTTTGTAGCAGGTGAATAAAGCACTGAATACAATAATTAAAAGAGAAGTGGGGAAAAAAGCAATGGACTTATAAGGTCCTATAAAAGCAGTTACAACATAATGTGCTTTAAAAAAGGGCTTGACATTGCTGCACTGCCCTGGAATGGTGGAGGTTGACAAAGCACAAGGCAAGGATTTTTACACTCCTCCAAAAGTCTCATGACAGATGAGGAGAGAAAAGCTTCTTCTGCTGAAAGGCCACCTGTGTGGGTCGAAGTGGAGGTACACAGCCATGTGGGGGAGATGTCATGTGATTAGATCAATCTGAACTTAAAAATCTTGCTTTGTGCTCTTTTCCTTTTATTTCTGCCTCCTCTCTGAGAACAAGAGACTGATCCTTCAGCACCAGCCTGAGCAAGAGCTGTGGCATCCTCAGCCAACAGGAAACACAACTCCCCAGTAACGATAGTAAACACTATCATTCTTTTGCTTGTTGAGTCTTCACTTAGTGAGTCTATGTCTGAGTGAAGACTAAGTCTTCGTTTTGTGAGACACACTGCTAAAAGCCTTACATGAAAGGCATCTCTAGGGAGAGGCTTTCAGACAGCATGTAAATCAAAAAGTTCACCTTTTTCCCTCCTGTTTGTGCCAGTGTTTTAATTCTGTTTGATTTGGCAGCCTGTGTCCATTTTCAGAACATTGAAGAGCTGAGTTAAATAATTGAATCTTTCCCTTTGCAAATGTTGTTCCCTGGCTCATAGCCAGGTTTGTACTGGGATGGGGACCCTCTACTTGTGTCAGCAACAAAAATACACAACAAACAGCTGGCTTCTGGTGGTCTACATGGCCAACCAGCAAACATTTCCTCATTGTTTATGTGCCTGAGGGGAAGGTACTCCAGGCTTGGGAGTCCCATATTGCCGCGGTTGGGGCGAGAGGAATCAGACTCGAGCACTCATAGAGTTAGGGGTCTAATTCAAACTTTATTGTTATAGCACATCATTTTTATACTCTTCTTCTTGTATTGCTATAGCTATAGCTGATAGGCTAACAGTTGGGGTGTCTCAAAGTTCATTGGATGATCTTTTTGAGGTTCCTTTTGGCAGCAGACTGTAACTTCATTGTTCTTTGTTCTGGTTGTCCTTCCTTTAGCTATGATTTCAATGTTTCAAAGCAAATCAATGTTTCTTCATTGTATCAGCCTATTTCACATCCTGTGATACACAGCAATATCTCTTCATTGTATCAACCTATTTCACATCCTGAAATACACAGCAATGTCTCTTCATTGTATCAACCTATTTCACATCCTGTGATGCACAACTGCACACCAGCACGTCTCCTGATTCTGCTGCACACCTGCACATCCTTCTATAGGTTACTAAAGGTCTTACCAAAATGCACTAAAGGTTACTGAAGTTTACTTAAGTTCTATCAGGCTATTAATAATACCTTGTTAAACACATTATATTAATTGATAATCATGATTTGCTAAAGCAAATACCCCAGCACCATATCCCAGCAGAGGCATGTAGACCATGGAGCAAACTCCAGCATCAGCAGGCAGTGTGTGTGGGCTGGGTGTAGGGTGTGTGTACAAGGAGTGAAATCCCCAAGGCACCTATCAAGCTGTCATTTACATAGTTTGAATTTTAGTTTTATTTTTAATAGACCACTTACTCCCTGTAGTATTTCCATCCAACAATGGAGCTGCTCCTGAGGAACCTTGTTTGAGGACTCCTCTGTAATGGTGGGTGGGTGCTCTATGGCACCTCGCTGTGCCCTTTGGTGACATGGGGAGCCCTAGCACTGTGTCCATGCCCTTACCCTGCTCTGGCAGCACGCACAACTTGCTCCAGCTGACCTCCTTGGCAACCATCACCAGCTCTCTGGGGTCTTTGTTTTTTTTTATCACAGTAGTTTCCCCATGCCAGAATAACATCAGGCTCTTTCCATGGAAATAAATTTCTTTTTGTCCTTACCACTCTTTGGTGGTACTGTAGGTGAATATGAAAGGACAGATCTTTCCACTTCCCAACTGCATTAATTTTATTGCCTTTTGCCTGCCTTACATCCCTTACAGGGATTTTACCCCCTCCTTTGGAGAAACCAGAATCAGAATCCTGTAGTAGGGATGAATAAGCCCATCTACCCCTGTGTAGCCTTGCAAAAAGACTATCAGAGGGGTAGCTGGTTGCTTTTGTCATCCCCATCAAGGGATGAGTTCTTCAAAAGAGGTGGTTTTGTTCAAGCCTGAACTTCTTTAGATATCAAGAAAGCAAGCAGGAGTATCTTTGGCTCCTTCACCCACCAGCCTGGCCTTCGTAATATGTTCCTGCACGCTGGGTGCTGGGGTTTACCTGCTTCTTATCTGCATCAGAAGAAGTGTAGGTGAGGTGCTTAGGGACACAGTCTAACAGCTGTGTACAAGGAAATGTTAGCTTACTGTTGGACTCAATCTTAAGGTCTGTGATCTGTGGTAAAGAAGGAGCCCAGAAGCTTTGCTGCCAGCTTTTTGGGGAGTGGAGTTTTTCCTGCTGCTGTGAGAATTAAGTAGGGTGTTTAGGCTTTCACTATTTTTTAGGTTTTTTTTTTTTTTCTGTTTCATAGAAAAAAATATTTACTTCTGTCAGGAGGATTAAGGGAGGGAAGATTAAGGTTTTCAGCTTTGAATCAGTTCAGAAGCGGGACAGGGAGGTTTTTCCAAGTGCAGGCCAGGAGTTACCTGCCAGCTTCATGCCTCGGAGACTGCCAAGAAAGTCAGGCTCTCACACCTGGTTTTTATTTGCTTCATGGTATTGACTGGATGTTTCTTTTGAAAAATGACAGGGCAAGCAGCCAGGTAACAAAGCTTTTGAGGGCAGGTTTTCATCCCAACAGTCAACCCCATGCTGCTGGAAAGTGGAAGAGGGATTTTGGATGAGCAAAGGGCTCTGCCCCTGGCTTTTCATACAGCAAAGGCCCCAGGAAATCAAAGGGGGCAAAGTTAAAGTAACACTTGAAATTTTTCCCAGATTAAGGTATTGCTAGATTAAACTATAATCAGAATGTGCTGAATTTCTGTAAGCCTAGTTTGGGCAGTCAGTTGCTGTTGCAAGGAGGTGTTTGGCTCTTCCTGTAAAACAAGAGAAACCACACAGTGTGATAAAGCTTTCTCCAGAAAGTTGTGTAAATGAAGTAAAGGGAAAAGATACTAATTGGAGGAAATTGCTAGAAATTTTGCCTTGGATCAGTCAGTAGCAACCTCTGAGTTTCTGGAAAATGGCACAGCCAAGGTCTCAGAGTGCTGGGTGGGTTACTGGCTTATTGTTACCATTTCCTGAGGATTAGCCACGTTGGTAGGACTTCAGTGAGTATCCAGTGTGGGACTGTTATCAAGGACCAGACCATGACTGGGGTCAAAACAGGCTAGGATTTTGCTGCTGCCCTTTCCTTGTGAAAAATCAGTCTGTAAAAGCTGTAAGGATGCAAGTGAGGGTTTGCATAGTGAGCAACCAACGGGACTTGGCCTTACAACAAAGAGTCATAAATTTTTTCCAGATTAAACAGTTTCTCCGCTTGCTTCCACACCACCAAGGCTTTGCTATCCCTGCTGTCTGGGGAGATGCTGATAGGATTTCATCACTGCCTTGTGAACACTTGAGCCTCTCTATATAAAACTTATGGTGGCCTTCCAGGACTCAAATGGAGCCTATAAGAAAGATGAGAATGAACTCTTTATGAGGGAGTGTAGTTTTAGAATGAGGGGTATTGGTTTCAAACTCAAAGAGAATAGATTTAGATTAGAAAATCTTCACTATGAGGGTAATGAGACATTGGAACAAGTTTCTCAGAGAAGCTGTGGATAACCCATCCCTGGACATGTTCAAGGCCAGGTTGGCTAGAGTTTTGAGCAACCTGGTCTAGTGGAAGGTGTCCTTGCCCAGGATACAGGGTTTGGAAATAGATGATGTTTGTTGTGCCTTCTAACACAACCGTCTAACAAAACAAAACAAAAAACCCCAAACCCACTAAAAAACCCAAAGCCACTAGCTACAGATAAAAGGTCCTGAAAGTTTACAACCAGCAATATAGTATAATACTAAGAGATGCTTGTGGCATGGTAGTCCCTCTCCAGCCCACCTCCAGCCATTTTACAGCTCTTTCTCCCCTTGCCTTGCAGATGGGTCCAAAATCAGAGCAGCCAATGTGTCCTTGTCTGCCAGGAAGGTGAAGCTCACCATTACCATCAGTGTTTACCTAAGGCAAGTGCTGGCTGGACATGATGGATGGCTCTTCCTTTGAGAAAGGTGAGATGACCTCATCAGAGAAGGGATTCATGTATAGATGATGCTATGTCATCCCAGAGTTAGCAGGTGGCGCTGCTACTACTTGCTCAGTGGACATATATTGCTCCGTGGGAGATGAAACCTGCAGAATTTCTGGCCCTAGTGCAAGGCAGGTGTCTGGACATGGGAAGATCTCAGCCCCTGAAGCTCCCTGCACTCACTGTAACTTGAACAGTTAAAACAGTTAAAATCAGACAGAAAAAGGATATGCTTTACCCTGGGCTTAGGATAGTGTCAGTTACAGTTGGATGAGTTTTGCTCCCCAACTTTTCAACACTGATTAATGATCCTAAACAGTAAACCCCTTATTTTTCAAAGATGTCCCAACCCCAGGACATCTGAGCACAAAAATAAACCAGCAGCAGAGAGGAGCTGAGAAAAGGCAACCAACTCTACCAGCAAAACAGAGCAGCTGGCATGCTGGCTTGCACTGCAAAGGTCCTGCCACTGGCCTGCAGCCTACTAATTATGGTTAATTGCATTGCACTGTGGTTGGTACATAAGGGAAATGGCTCTTCACCAAGTAAAGGAGGTACCCTGTTTGATGTAGCCCCATGAGCTGTACAAGAGGTTACTCTTCTCCCACTGCTCACTGTCATATAGAGAAACAAAATTTTTCAAGCTTGCAGGCTGATTTCATTTAGGTGGACTTTGAAGTTTGATGGCCATGAGCTGGCTTGTGGACCCTTCATTGCAGCTGGAGCCTGAGGGATGTGCCTGCCCTCAGACTTCCTTGTGGGCTATGAAAGGCTTAGGAGATGCTAGTAAAGCCCTTGACATCTCTCCAACATGTGCTTTGGCTGGCTCCTTATTTCCAGCAAGATGGTAAAATGCCCAGTTCTGGTCTATGAACACAGCTCAGCAGACAAACAAGACCTGGGTTTCCCTTACATATGTGTATGTGCCATGCATGGTACCAGGGAGAAAAACACCACATCCATGGAGCTAGACAGTGTAATGTGGGGCCTCTGCTCAGTCTAATTAATCTCTGCTCCTGTGCAGGGAATAATTTACTGGTTTTACATGCAGACTGGGAATACACAGTAGGAAAGGTGTCAGGGTTTGTCCTTGGTTTTGAGCAGTAAAAGTATTTTTTAAACTCCTGGAAGCATGGGGGGAGTGTAGAAGTGAACATCCCAGTTCCCTGAGTTGGGATACCTGGTGCACATTTTTAGGAAGATTATGTTCACATTTTTCACAGGAAATGTGTACTAGCACCATAAAACCTTGAGATCATCACAGCTTGTTCTGTGTCAGCACAAGACATTCCCTGCAGCCTACAGATTTCCAACTTGTTGTGCATGTTGCTGAGCTGCCACCACCTCTGGGCTGATTACAAACAGGCCAATGTGCTTGGTCATGCACCTCCCTTCCTTGGTAGCTGGCTGCTGCTCTCACATCATGCTTCTCATTCCTCCTTTTTGCTGTTCCAAAATGCCTTTGCTCCACTCCCTCCTTTGTGTCCCCACCCTCCAGTCTCTTCTCGTGAGTGTCCTGCCCTGACCCTTTGCCACACACAGGGTCTGGCTTTTCCCAGCCCTGGTGCTTGGTACATCAGAGGGACTTCAGGCAGTGATGACAAGCTGCTGCAAATCTGTTTTTCACCTCTGGCCCCAGGTGACAAGCTGTGAGTTTGGGGTGTCCCTGATAAACCCCTGGGTGTTGGGAGAAGGGTTGATACTGCAGAAGGATTGAAAGCCCATCCGGGGGCAGGGGGCTGCTGCATGTGCCAGTCACACCATTTTAGGGTAGGATAGCATCCCTGTGGCTGATGCATGGAGAAGCAGCATCCCTGCTCCACCCTAAGCTCCCTGCTGTGTGCTTCTGGTTCCCTCACTAATGAGAAACAGCTTAAAAGACGTTTGAACTTCACTCACTTTTTACACATTTTCAAGAGATTAGCAGGGCTGGGATGGCCTTCAAGAGGAAAGGCTCCTTATCTGCCCTGCCTGCCTAATGAACCTACTTCTAGAAAACTGCAGTGCAGGTGGGACAGCTGCAGCTATGCAAGGGATGATGCTCTCTCAGTTCTCCTGCGTTAGCATCAGCAATTTTGTCTGCATGGTTTGCTAGATCAGCACTTGCTGTGCCCAACCTGGTGCTGAGGATTATCCAGCCCATGGGTGTCCTACAAACTCACCCACACAGGGGCATTATAAATAGAATTCTGGTTTTTAGATGCATTTATGATTCCCAGAGGGTAGTTAAGAGGCTTTATTAGTGCTTTATTGCAAAGCAAGGTGAGAAGTACCAGAGTACCCAAGGTGATGCACCAAAATAAATGATGCTTCTTCCATTGTCGTAGCTGACATGGACATGGATCTGTTGAAGAGGGTCCAGAGAAGGGCCACAAAGATGATCAGAGGACTGGAGCACCTCTCCTATGAGGACAAGCTGAGAGAATTTGGTCTGTTCAGTATGGAGAAGAGAAGGCTGTGGCGAGGCCTTATAGCAGCCTTCCAGTACCTGAAGGGGGCCTACAGGAAAGCCGGAGGGGGACTATAAAGACATGTGGTGATAGGACAAGCGGCAATGGTTTTAAACTAGAGCTGGGTAGATTTATATTAGGCATTATGAAGAAGCTCTTTACTCTGAGGTTGGTAAGATGGTGGAACAGGTTGCCCAGAGAAACTGTTGAAGTCTCATCCTTGAAAGTGTTAAAAACCAGGCTGGATGAGGCTTTGAGCACCTGGTTTAGTAGGAGGTGTCCCTCCCCATAGCAAGGCATTTGGAACAAGATGAACTTTAAGGTCCTTCCAAGCTCAAATCATTCTGTGATTCTATGACCCGGGAAAGCAAATCATAGAAGAACAGGGGCACAATACATGGCTGTCGTACAAGACAATGAAAGGAATAGCTCTTGTGCACAGAGCAACAACAGGTACATATGGTCTTGTAAATGTAGTTCAGCTCTGGCTGCAAAATATTTCTGCAGATTTTGTGCATTTTTCTGGATAGACATATTTTTTTGCTGAATGGACTAGCTGTGATATGGAGAGGTACAGGGTGAGCCAGTCTGCAGGCTCTCCTGTGTGACTCTGCCTCTGTGATGTGCTCCCAGTTGTGCAGGAGCCGAAGAAGGTGATGACCATTTTTCCCCCACCAGGCTGGCCCTTAAAGCAAGAGACAGTGGCTATAACATAATCAAGAGACCTCTTCTAAATCTCACATGGAGGTTCATGGCCACAAATCATCCTCTTGTTTTAACCAGCTCAAATAAGAGACCAGCCTAGCAGGGTCTTTAAAAACACTTGTCCAAACAGCAGGTTCTTTACTTGCATCCCTCATTGTCTAAGTCTGTGCTACTGTTGTTCACCTCCATGAGCAAAGTGCTAGCAAACAAGTCTTTGATATCCCAAAGGTGACTGCCGGCCCCTTTGTCCCCTTTGTCCCCTTTGTCCCCTTTGTCCCTCTGTTCTGGGCAGAGATAGTTACCAGCTTGTACATGTATTAAATACACACAGAGCTCAAAGCACTTAACATGAGCTGAAAAGGCATTGAAGTTATCACCATTTTCCCCTAAATTTCTGGCTTGCCAGGTAGACTGTTTTCAGCAGAGAAGGGGCTACTTTGGCTCAATGGCCCACCCTGGCTCCCACCCCACTCTTTGTCCTTTCAGCGAGTTACTGCAGCCCATGTGGACTTAGCCTGAAGGTCTTTCTGTAATTTTTCTTTCATTTGTCTTTTTTTCCCCTTCATTTTATTTGGGTTTTATAATCAAATATTATTTCCTTTTACAGTTTATCTTTTTTCCTTTTTCCCCCCCCCTTCTCCTTTTTCTTGTGCAGCCTTTCCTCTCTTTTCTCTCTCCTCCTTGGTCAGACTGGCAGCACCCCAGCAATGAGCTAATGAGGCTCGCTGCTGGGTCCCGGATCTGCGTGGGAGGCAAGCAGACGATGCTCGGCCGTGGCACAGCTCAATGCCGGCCGCGGTCGGGGTCCAGCCCCAGCCCGGTGAGCGTGGGGCTGCCGGCAAGGGCCAGATTCAGACAATCAAGCTCTCGTTCTGCTGGTGGGGTTGGGAGGGGATTGCAAAGTCAAATGCAGCCTGAGGCTGAGGTCTGTCCTAGCTGCTGGATGGAGGAACGCAAAGGAAAAGCACCACCGCACCCCACAGGGAGGAGCAGGGCTGGCTGCCTCGGGGCTGGGGACATGAGCCCTGGGGTCTGGCTCAAGACCAGCCCATTGCGACTTGCTAAAGCAATAGAGTGAGATGCAACCCCCTTCAGTTCCTGCCAGGATGACACAACAGGATGGCATGAAATTGTCAGCATGGAGAAGTGATGGTGGCCTCTGGAGGCCAGGGATGGGTGGACTGCCAACAGGGTGAGCAGAAGGGTTCCTGAAGAAGTGAGAGGTGCTCCAGTGCACCAGGGCTGCCCTGGCTGTTTTGCAGAAACACTTGCTCCTCTATAAGCTGCCTTTTAACTTCACAAACAAGTGGCTCTTTCAAAGACCACAAATTAAAAAAGAAAAAAAAAAAGTTAAATGGGGGGGGGGAGCTGGGCAGCTTCTCACATTTAAGGAGGACTTCTTTGCCACTAAGGTCTGAGGTAGCCAAGCTGCCATGACTCCCAGGGATGACAGCAGGCAACGAAGGGTCCCATTTTTTTGTAGGAGATGCAGAACATTTCACAGGAGCAGGGGATCAGGCAGAGTGGTAAGGGCTTGTAGAGGGATACAATGTACACCGTGAAATCTGGATGTCCTTTGGGGCCTAGGCTTACTGCTTTCTTGACTGATGGTGTTCTCCATTTCCATCCCGTTGCTCATGTCTGTGGTGTATCCATCATCCCCCAGCTGCTCAGCAGTCTGGAAAATCCTCTTTTGTATATTTTAGTGTTTGATTTATTTTTTTCCTGTTAGCAACACCCCCAAATAAGGCAAGCTGGGTGTTATTCCTGGGACATGCAACCAGTGACAAATTTGTGATTGCACTGTCTCCCTTGGAATAATAACCATGGCAACCCATTTGCAAGTGGCTTTCCGACACATCCATGAACCTTTGATAAGAAATGTAATTCCCTGTTGTTCCCAAGTGTTGGGAGCTCTTTTAAGCAGAGGCATGACCAGAAGGACAGGAAGATGCCCTCTCCTTCTCTGTCCTGTCCTGCGCACGTGCAGCTTCCAGGTGTTGGACCTTCAGGGCAAATCGGCGACTGATGGAGAATTACTTGTGCTTCATGCTCTCCAATACTGTGCTAGGGTCTTGTGATGGTGTTCAGCGGTAAGCTTGCTCCAAGATAGTTCCTTGGGCATTGTGGCATTATCTTTCCAGCCCTTCTGAGAACCACCATGGGCTGCTAGCAACATTCACAAGCCTCTGCAGCTGGGAAATATCAGTGACTGTCAGAGAGAGCCTGATGTCACAAGATTTTTCAGCTTGATTTCCAGAGCAGTGGTCTGGATGTGCTTCAAACTTTTGACTGCTTTTTCCAAGCAGAGATTTTGCTTGGGATTTTTGTCTTTTTTTTTTTCTTTTTCTTCTTTTTCTGTATGCTCCCTTCCCCACCACTCAGACCATCTTGTGCAATTGGTGTCCCTTTGTAGACACATCTGTGAAAAATGCAGAGATTTCCTGAGAGTGTGCAATGGAAATTCCTGAGATTTCTGGAGGCAGACAGACACTTACAGAGCTAAGTCTGGGCAGGAGGAGGCAGCAGTTCAGGAGATGGCTTTTTCTGCCTATGCAAATCTTTCCTACTCATCCTCTCTCATCTGCACCTGCAAAAGGATTATGCTGGCCATGGTAATCTGTGGTAGACTCAAGCATTTGCAACCGTGCTAAGTTTTTGTAGCTACTTTTGTGCCTCTGGTAGGCTCGAGGCTTGCAAATAGGTCTTGGGCCTCTCCCTGCCATGCAGCCCTGGCCATACACAATACTCCCTGCCAAGCAGGAGATGCTGTGCCCAGCTTCCAAATGTCCAGGTGATTTCCATGTGTGGCTGAAAAATGCCAAGGGAGCAAAGGCATGATGAAAGCTTATTGTGAGGTAGTGGATTTTGACAGCGCTGTCCCCAGTCCTTGTGCCAGCTCCTCCCATGCTGCTGCTGAGGCTGGGAAACTCAACACATGCAGTCTTTAACAGGTCTGGAGGAACTTGTTGGGACATGCAGCACCCCAGGCTGGTTAGGGAAGCTTTGCAAACTGCATCAAGATGCAGTTCTGACTGAGGAGCTTCTCATTAATTGGAAAAAGTTTAAGTCCACATCTACAAGGAGGAGGGGGGTCAGGATAAATGGCATGGCACTGGTCCAGTAAATGCTTGAGCCCTCACGGAAGAAAACCGAGTTTACCGCTTACAGGGATGGGCTGTGAAAGATGGGATGTTCTCCTCCACATCCTTACGTGCTCACTAGCATTAGATGGCCCTGCAATGGAACACAGCTGTAGGAACGATGCACAGTGCTGACCAGAGTACAGCCTGCTCTTTTGCAATGAGTTGGCTCCAGAATACAAACAAAAAGGTCTTTTTCCTTCCAAAAAAGAAGATTAAAAAAAAAAGGCAGTGTTCCAGCAGCTGCCTGTTGCAGCAGCAGAAAGAGAGTGAAAACAAGGTGCCACATTCAGTGCATTGTGTCCTAATCAAGCGACGCTCAAATGACTGCAACAAGGTCTCAGACTGGGGGCTTTGGATGGAGCAGGTCAAATCAACCAGGGACATCTTAGAGGGATTAAAGAAACTATTAAATGGCACCTAACTGAGGGAAAAACACCCTCTCGGGTGTCAAGAGCAGATGTCCAAGTGATGGTTGCTGGTTCCTAAAGCTGTGGGGTGCTGCAAGCCCAAAATGGGAAGGGTCACTATCCTTTTCCCTGTGCTTACACCCCTTCCCAAGGCAGCTGAGGCTTGTTTCGGAGGCAGATGCATCTTAAGTCAGATTGAGAGAAAAGTACTAACAATGTAAGGTAACTTTCAAGTCAGGCCTCTTTAATCTGGAGTTAACTGCAGCCCTGAAGTCATGCAGGCATGACACCTGGCTTCCTCCTTCAACTCCCACTGGCTTTAACTAGCAGTTAGGGCTTGTTAAGCTCTTTCAAACAACAGATATTTTTCTAGCACTAACAAGGCTTTTGGACTCAGCTGCTAAACCCAGTTAATCCACCCTGTCCTGTTGGGAAATAGCTGAAAAGGGGCTCTTTGAGCTGCAGTGTGAGGATGCTCTGACTCTACCTATCTGAAGGAACAGTCTCTCCCTGGGGAGGGAATTACAGTGCAATATGCAGATGTCACCTAATGCAGCTGCCACAAGCTCTGAAGTTCCCAAGCTGCACGTAGTCTCTGTAACACCACCATGTAATGAGCTGTTACAGTTCTCAGAAACCCTGTGGGCTTGTCCACTGAAGTTTAATTTAGATTAAATCAAGTATTTAGAATTAATATTTAGGATCATAGAATCATAGACTGCTTTAGGTTGGAAGTGACTTTAAAGGCCATCTAATCCAAAGCCCTGCAGCAAGGAGGGTCATCTGCAACTGTGAGCCCCATCCAACTTGATCTTGGATGTTTCCAGGAGTAGGGCATCTACCACCTCTATCAGCAACTTGTGCCAGCATTTCACCACCCTCACTGGAAAAAATTACTTCCTTATATCTAGTCTAAATCCCCCTCTTTCAGCTTAAAACCATCACCCCTTGTCTTGTCACAACACTGGTAAAATATTTGCAATTTTAGGTTCCCTTAAAGACAACTTGCTGCTTTTAGTTCCAGGTTGACACCTACAACCTGTTCTGCATTGGCAGGATTTTAGGTGTGAAGAAGGAATGCAGCTTTCAGGCTGCTCTGGAGGTGCATGTCTGTCTTTGTTCCATGGCTCCTTCCATTGAAGGGGATAACCAATTAAGCTCAATAAGAAGCCAGCCTGGAATCATTCACACCCAACACAAGAAGGATGTAGATCTATTGAAGACAATCCAAAGGAGGGCCATAAATATGATCAGATGACTGGAGCACCTCTCCTATGAGTGCAGGTTGAGAGACTTGGCTCTGTTAGCCAGGAGAAGAGAAGGTTCTGGCGAGACCTTGTCACAGCCTTCCAGTACCTGAAGGGGGCCTACAGGAAAGCTGGAGAGGGACATTTTATAAGGACATGTTGTGGCAGGGAGAAGGGCAATGGTTTTAAATTAGAGCAGGGTAGATTTAGATTAGACATTAGGAAGAAGTTTTTTACCCTCAGGCTGGTGAGACACTGGAATAGGTTGCTCAGAGAAGTTGTGGGAGCCTCATCCCTGAAAGTGCTAAAGAACAGGCTGGATGAGACTTTGAACAACGTGTTCTAGCAGGAGGTGTCCCTACCCGTGGCATGGAGATTGCAACTACATGATCTTCAAAGCTCCTTCTAAATTAAGCCATTTTATGATTCTGGGACTGTATGATTCTGTGATTGCTGGAGTGGCACTGAAGGCAATGAAGAGCTTTTGCCCATGGCCTGCATCCCAAGGAAGAGAGGTAGGGGACACAGAGCAAAAAAAAAAGTACAGAAAAAGCGAAGGAGTCTTACAACACTGCCAGCGCTGCGGGTCATTTTGAGTAATGATTTTGGAAAGAGTTTCAAGACCTGGCAGCTTTATGCTGTGTGTCAAACTGTCAACTCCTCTGTCCAAAATCCACCCCTGTGTAACTCCAAGTGCTGCTGGTCCAGGAATCCAGGGAACTGGGCATTTCACCCCACTAGGCCTGTGAGGACCCCAGCACCCAGAGCAGGACCAAGGGGTTGAGCTTGCTGGCTTATCCAAAGTAATTTCTTGCTTCTAGCAGCCTTAAAAAATTATCTGGGGCAAAATGTAATGGCCACGAGAAGAGCAGGCCTGTGGGTTAATGGGAGATGTCAGGCTCACTGTATGTAATCCTGCTGCTGCAGAACTCCTCTTTTAAGCCACTGGTCATCTTTTACTTGGAAAACTCTTCCTGCCACAAAAATTGCCAGATTTCTGGAGAAAGAAATGTGAATGGTGAGTGAGTCTATTTAACTTCCCTTTCCAAATGGCACTCGTTTAAACTTTTTAGTTGCTAGACAGTAAGTGGTAATGCTGTCAGCTGAGATTTATGTGAGCTGTCATTAAACCATCCGTAAATATGAGGATGCTCTAAGGGCTGGAGTGTGGAAGCAGAAACAAGCCAGGCAGAAGAGCCTGGAACAGTTACACTGCAGAAGAGCAGTGACAGTGGTCCAGTTACTTCCAGAGCAGGCTGTGCCTTGCCCTCTGCAGTTTTCCAGTCAATCTAATGCAATGCTCATTTTTTCTCATTAGCCTTCAACACAACCTCCCCATCTGCAGAATTAATCACTGCTGGAAAGCTAGATGAGTATTTCAGAAATTACAAACTACTGCTTTCATCCTTAGCAACTTTTCTACAGGCTTGTCAGTTCACTGACCACACTCACAATGTCTCAGATCGCATTTATAAGTTCTATATGCACATGCATTTAAATAGTTTCTACCTATTTTTGAGTGACAGCTTATTTGTTCTTTTCTCACTAGGATATTGTAAAACTAAGACCCTCACCTGCCAGATGGGATTCACAGCAGGACACTGGAAGTGCTTTCATGGCAGGTTTGTAGGCTGGTGTTGATGGGCTCAAGAGCTGAATGTTATTCCTAGGGTATTTCCCTGACTGACTAGGCACTGAGCTAGGAAGGTCTCTGTTTGTAAATCCCCATTACTTACACCAGGCTGTGAAACCACACAGAATCACACAGAATCACAGAATTTCAGGGGCTGGAAGGGACCTCGAAAGATCATCTAGTCCAACCCCCCTGCCAGAGCTGGATCGCCTACACCAGATCACACGGGAACACATCCAGGCAAGTTTGGAATATCACAGAATCACCCAGGCCCAAAAAAAATGTTTAATATAAAGTCCACTGATCGAGGATGTATCAGATATTAAACTGATAAGAACAGATACTACACTTGATCTTAGCCAAAAGGCTGAGAACCACAGTGTGGTTCGCCCTTGGCAGAACCTTCCCAAAAGCTTTTCATTATGGACGGTCAAAAGTCACCTCTTCTCTGGGAACACAAGGCACCACACATCTCTCTCATACAGATTCATAGAATGGTTTGGCTTGGAAGGGACCACCTAGGGATCATCTAGTTCCAAACCCCCCACCATGGGTGGAGACACTCACTACACCAGGTTGCTAAGGCCTCATACAACCTGGCCTTGAACACCTCCAAGGAGGGAGCATCCATGACCTCCCTGGGCAACTCATAGCTGTGTATCACCACCCTCACTGTAAAGAATTTCTTCCTAAATCTCTATCCCATGTGTCTCACTTGTTTTCCAGGCAGGAAAAGCCCCAAAAGATGGTGACCTCAAAACCCTGCCTTCAGAAGGAGTGTGACCAGTAGGTCAAGACAGGTTCTCCTCCCCTTCTGCTCTGCACTGGTGAGGCCGCATCTGGAATATTGTGTCCAGTTCTGGGCCCCTCAGTTCAAGAGGGCTACTTGAAAGAGTCAAGTGCAGAGCCATGAGGATGGTTAAGGGAATGGGACATCTTCTGTACGAGGAGAGACTGAGGGAGCTGGGGCTCTTTAGCTCGGAGAAGAGGAGACTGAGAGCTGACCTTATCAATGTTTATAAATACGTAAAGGGTGAGTCCCGAGAGGATGGAGCCAGGCTCTGCTCGGTGGTGCCCAGCGACAGGACAAAGGGCAATGTTGAGGCACAGGAAGATTCATGTAAATATGAGGAAAAAATTTTTCACTGTGAGGGTGACAGAACACTGGAACAGGCTGCCCAGGGAGGTTGCGGAGTCTCCCTTTCTGGATATATCCAAAACCCACCTGGATGTGTTCCTGTGTAATCTGGTGTGGGTGATCCTGCTCTGGCGGGTGGGTTGGACTAGATGATCTTTTGAGGTCCCTTCCAACCCCTGAAATTCTCTGATTCCTCCTGCACTAGCCCTTCCCCTGCCCCACTTTTCTGGAGGACACAGCCATGCCTAAGTGCAAATCTTCAATCACCTGCCTGGATTCTGTCTTTATAATATCACATTTTAATAGAGTAATGCGGTGAGGTCATCGCAGCCGGCTGTGCTTTTATTTCGGTGGGGTCGCCATAGCAGCGGAGGGTGAAACAAAACATATAGTTCACCAAAGTGAAGTTTCCTGGCCCATGGTGCTCATTTTTCTTTATGAGCTGACTTTGGAAGACAGCGGAGCAGCAGCTAATGGAAACTCAAACGTCTTTCTCTCTCCCCCTGTCTGCTTCTTTGTCTCTGCAGTGTTGGAGATAAAGGTTAGACATCTGGTTTGGATCTGCTCTGCTTAACCGAAGCAAAGCCCCGCTCCTGCTGCCTCATAAATCATCCCGCAGCTGGAGTGCAGTCCCAGCTATTTGCTGTTTACCCCACCACATCCAGTTGCAGCACGGAGTTTGCTTTTGGAAAGGCTCTGCTTCCAGCCAGCCGCCTGCTGCCATTTTGTCAGCGACCCTTGGCTACTGGGTTGGGGCTCTGGGTGGGTGGCAAGGGATGAGAAATTATCCTGGGTGTAAAATTACTTTGGTCTCAATGGCGGGCACACCAGCAGCTGAGTGGTCAGCTCAGCTCACAGGAATGGTGCTTGCTTGTGGCGAACTCCTTGTGAGGTGCTGCTCCCCAGCAGCAGCCACACTGTCTCAAAGAGCCTATGGGCGTGCAGGTGCTGTGACATATAGGCAGAAAGCAAATGATTGCCTACAAAATCTAGCATCTTCCAAATCCCAAATCTCATCTTTTAATCTCCTTGTTACTCAGAGGTTTAACAATTTTAGCTTTGGGAGATACATTATTTCCATCCGTTTATCCTTTAGAGAGCATAAAGGGTTGGATGACGGCCACACAGAAAACTCATGCCTGAGGAAACTCTCATACCCACATCTTAATTATCTGAAGATCCTTTTCTCCAGGTTCATCTGCTTCAAGTTTATCTGTATCTATGCTGAAGCACTTGGATAGAGGCCTAATTTCCAGGCCCACTCAGCATGGAAGACATCCTTGTCCTTAAACTGTTGACTTTGCAATGTCAACACATGCAGTATATAGGGCATTACTTTGGCATGATGCCCGTGGAAAACCCATTTTAACTGAAAGGAGCTAGGCAGGTATGTGTGTACTTCTATATACTTTTAGACTGGCTCCTTTTACTGATGTAATAAATTTAATACTGGCTAATAAAATGTGTCAGAGCCACTTTGCCTCTCGTTATTTTAAAGGTTTCCCAAGAGGTGTGATTAAATGCAAAGCTAAGGCATTAAGAAAACCTAACCAAGCATTAAATGCTGGTGCTACCCTAACCTTAAGGGTCTGACTGCAATGCTTAACTCTGCTACATGTCCTACTCCTCATTTTTGTCCTACCATTGGTATTTTGAAAGGTTAAGTCTCTCTTCTGGTGTTGAACGCTGTGGTTTTTCACCAGCAGACTCATAGCTCGCTTCAATGCAAGGGCAGCATGTTCATCCCAAAACCTTTTGGGTTTCAGTTAGAGCAAATGAGATTTAAGAATGGCTATTGTAAAAGCCAAGTAATAATTTGTCCCAGGGACTGTCCACTGTTACCTTTTAGAGCAATTATAGAATTGTCCTACGTGTCTGGAGTTTTCTGGAAGTAGGTTAAACAAATCTTTGCAGGGCTGACATAAGTCAAGTTGGCTTTGCATTGGAAACCTGTATGAAGTCCAAGAGAGTCCTGGATGTAATACTTTGTCTTCCAGTCCTAATGCTAATTCTGTCCCAGTTAGCAGAGCCACAAGCCCTTATTTTGCCAGTAGCTCTCCTCATGGAGTATTTCACAGTAAGGTTGCCCTGTGGAAGTGACAAAACCCTGTATCTCTTCTAGTATTCAAACCTCTATTTATGAGTGGGGCCTGGTTGCATGGTGACACCTACTGACACACCTACCTAGATGCCCAGTGGTGGTTGGCAATATCTGCAGCCCCTTCCCCTAACATGGGGGCTTGGTGATTCAGGGCCGGCGGGGGGAGGGCGGTGCCAGTTGCTCTGCAGCAAGTGGAAGGTAATAAACGATGGTGGGATATGGCAAGGGCCACCTCGAACAGCAGGGCATGGATGTCAGGGTAACCATCAGCAGCCGGGAGCAGAGCGCATTGCTTGGGGCTTTGCTGGGCTGAGCTATTTTTACTCCTGGTCTGGTCCCGCAGCCACGCTGGCAGATACGCTCCCAGCTGCAGATGACTTCCATGTGTAACCCTGCGTGGCCGCTGGCCGGGGGCCCGGGGCGTAACGTGCTTCCTTAAAAGGCTCGAGAGAGGGACTGCAACACCCACAGCCCCGGGGATGGGAGGGGATGGGGGCCCCTTTCCCAAGTTGCCTGCTCCCCCCATCACACTGTGAAAGCCCAGCTGTGCCTTTGCATCCCGGAACGCTGCACGGTCCATTGCAAGCAGCTTTCCTGGGAAACACAGGAGGCGCTGACATTGGGAAAACCTCCCCATGTTGCAGAGAAGTGGGAGGCCAGAGGGAAGGATGATTCGTGGGTCACTTTAACCTAGCTGCAACTTTTATATGCAGTGAGAGCTAAGAAGAGGGTCTTGGGTGTGTGTCCATGAATGGTGAAATATAGGGTAGGCAGCTCTGTCCTCCTGAGTGGCTGCAGTGGGATGCAGCCATTGCAAGAGCAAATTACAGCAATGAATTAAAAGAAGTTACCCATTCCCCTCTTTTTTTTTTAAAATGATGTGCTTGCAGAAGGTGCCAAATAAGCAACACAGCTTCCTGACCACAGCTTCCAGGGCTCTGCTTATCCCTAGTTGAGCAAAGTCCTTTCTGTCTCTAAGCCCTGTGCAAATGGTTTGGTAGTGACAGGAAATTTTGGGAGTTGGGCTGCTCTGTGTGTCAGGAATATAAACTGGGACACCTAAAATTGTAAATAACCACAGGGACAAAGAGGCCAGAACAGCCCTGCACACCCCTTTGTCATGATAAATCCACAGCTCCACTCACCTAGATGAGCCAAGGTGGACCCCTGTGGATCATGTGCAGTGATGAATAGAGGTGAATTATCAGCTTTATTTATTCTTGTAAAGTGTGTTAGGGAAAGCAACTCCTCCTGTTGGGAGGCCTGGTTTCAAAGTCATCATGTACAACATGTGGAGTGCCTCATTTTGTTGAAAACCCACCCAAAGTACTTCAGAAAGTGGTACTCCAAAGTGTAGGGCAGGTAAGCACCAGGTCCCGCCCCAGCCCATGGAGAAGGTCAGTGAACAAACCCTAAACTGTAAGCTTGGTCTCCTTTCCAAGATGGGTTTAACCAACCTGGTCTATTCTATTCTATTCTATTCTATTCTATTCTATTCTATTCTATTCTATTCTAACTTGTCCTCTAGAAGTGAGTAAATACACTCTCTACTGTGGACCTGCTCTGGTTTTGGCATTCAGCTGCCCTTTCCAAGGCATGTGCCTGAAGGGCTCATGTCTTTCTCCTCAGCATCCTCATGGGCCTTGGGAGGTGTTATCAACCCCCACTTAAGGACCACAGCTGAGGCCTGGCAAAATTTAAGATATCAGTCCCACAGCTTAGAGCTGCCTGTGCTGCTGGGTTAGAGATCACATTCATCTGCTTCAAACTTGCAGGAGAGATTTTTGGAGGTGCAGGGAAACATACATTGTTTCTGTGAACTTTAGATTCCTTGAGCAAGCTCAGATCTCAGGAGTACTCTGGGGTCAAAATTATCATGGCTATGGGGAGTAAAGGAGACCTGAAAATGCCCATGGGGTCATTGAGTCATATAAGTTGTAAGAGACCTTCAGATGCCTCTAGTCCAGGACCCTGCTCAAACCAGGGCAGGGTGAGGCCAAGCTGCTCAAGACCATGCCCCCTGAGTTTAAATACCTCCAGGATGGCGATGTCATAACTGAGACATCTCAGTTTTCATCTTTTTCCAAGCTGGAAAATTCCAGGTTACCAGCAGCACTTGAGTGATGTGCCTCCCCCCTACCCCCCCCTTTAAGGATCACTGGGATTTCCCTCCAAATAAATGCTTTCCAGACCCTGGAAAGTGAATCCACTGATGCCCAGCATGGCTTTTACAAAGCAAAACCCAGGAATTTCTCAAAACCTCCTTTAGACTTTATTTAAAAGTTCTTTTGCATAGACTTCCTGACACAGAATCCACAATAAAAATATAATCCCCCTTCCACCCACCCCCACCCCTTCCCCAAATGGATTTGCTTTGCATTTTATAAAACAGACAACATCAGAAGAATGCCAGAGGCATCCTACACCACAATTTAACAATTTGTTAACTGAGGCCTCGGTCCCAGCAGTGCATTTGCATTTGGAAACTTTGCTTCCTTTGCCTTACTAGTTCAGTTGGCTATGTATGATACAAATGCATACAAGAGATCTAGTTTGAGATCTAATCCAGCAAAAGAAGAAGAAAAAAATAAATCAAAATTAAAAAAAAAAAAAAAAGGAGAAGAATGAAAAAACGTTGAACCTCTTGTTCATCAGCATTAGCTACTCTCTTACATGAAGGCTGCCCTTGTAAAGTTATGCTCAGTTATGGAAAGGATAAAAGCAAGCGTGTAACAGTTGCAGTGGAATTACTGCTGATTTTTTTTTTTTCTCTCTTGATGTCTCATTTTGATGATGCCTTTGATAGGCAGACTGCCAGAATCCAAAAGAGATGTGTTGAGGGACAATACGACTCTGCCCATGGGTAAATATTTGGTAACGTTGAAGCTATACGATATAACCCGGACACATGTAGCACTCAGTCCACAAACAGTTTAGCACCATATTGATAGGGTCATGCAGCAAAAGACTTTCTTCAAGGTTTGCTTGGGAGTTAAAAGCATGAAATAGAACAGTGCAAGGTAGTCTATACCCTTAGCTTCTATAGGGGTAAGGTGGCAATGGCGGATGTTCCTGGCTGTCTGAGAGGTATGCGTTGACAGGTCGCTGGCTCTATGTTCCTATTGCTGCCACCATACCAGGGGTGATATTACCTGAAAACATTGATGGAGAAAGAGAAAATTAGAATGGAATGGAATGGAATGGAATGGAATGGAATGGAATGGAATGGAATGGAATGGAATGGAATGGAATGGAATTAACCAGATTGGAAGAGACCTTTGAGATCATCGAGTCCAACCTATCATCCAACACTATCTAATCAACTAAACCATGGCACCAAGCACCCCATCCAGTCTCTTCCTAAACACCTCCAGTGATGGTGATTCCACCACCTCCCTGGGCAGCCCATTCCAATGGCCAATCAGTCTCTCTATGAAGAACTTCTTCCTAACATCCAGCCTATTAAATGAGGTTGTTTCCATCCATGGGAAGCTGTGCAGGATATTGAGAGACAGGTAGTTGCTCTCTACAACTACCTGAAAGGAGGTTGTAGTGAGGTGGGGGTCAGGCTCTTCTTTCTAGTATCAAGTGATGGAATGAGAGGAAATGGCCTCAAATTGTGCCAGGGGTGGTTTAGATTGGATATTAGGGGAAATTTCTTTACTGAAAGAGTAGTCATATACTGGAATAGGTTGCCCAGGGAGGTGGTGGAGTCACTATCCCTGGAGGTGTTCAAGAAATGTGTGGACATGGCACTTTGAGACAGGGTTTGATGGTCACAGCAGTCTTAGGTAAACAGTTGGACTCAATGATCCTAGAGGTCTTTTCCAATCAAAACAATTCTATGATTCTGTGAAATTGAGCTTACTGCCAGGACTTGCTATGGAGGCCACAGCACTGCAACCAAGCTCACTAGAGCCACACATCACACTGGAAATGCCAGGGACCTGCCTGGTCTCAGTGCCAGCCAGGCAACTGCCGCTTACCAGAGACGCAAACTCTTTCACATTCTTTCTGCGTGTTGAATCTGTTCTCGTTGCCTCCACAGCCGCCGTACCAGAACCGGGCACAGCTCTTGGTCTTGGGGTCATAGTACCATTTCAGCACAAAGTCTCTGCAGGTCCCCTCATCTTTTTGCAGCTGGCAGGTATCCATGACTGCAGATAAAAGCAGGACCATAAAGAGTCAGCAACAGCATGCCTAAGTGAAACAGCATTGCTGGGTGTATTTGCATGACAGAGAAAAAAGCCTTGCAAGCAGAGATGGCATGTAGGCCCAGAAAAAGCAACCATAGCAGAGACTTTGCATATCTCCTGTGACTAAATCCCATGTCTTAGATTGCAAAGCAAAGGTCTTTCTGTGGAAGTCACAGCCCTGATCCACAAGCCTTCAGCTGTCATGCATTCAGGGAGTGATGCTGAGATGAAGGAATAGCACTGTATGGCAGTGGTTATCTGCAAATCCCCTGGATTTGCAGGAAATGAGTTGGCAGGCCTCAGAACTGGGAGAGGACTAGCTGGGCTGCAAGGGAAAAGGTATTGGCACCACCACTTTCCTAATAAAAACACTGTCTTCCCTTGAAAAGATAAATCTTCTGTGTGGAGATGCTCCTGAACCTACCACAGAGTCCCCTGTAGCATTCTGCATCGACTGCTGGGTGAGCAAGGAACAAAATAACAAAGTACTTAGAAGTGTTAAAGTGAAATAGCCAAATGAAATATAAAAACTAAAGTAAAAAATTCTGATCTTAGCCACTAATTTTGCATCAAGGCATATACCAGGCATCCCTTGCAGAAAGGGATGCAGGAGCAGCTTGTGCCACCTCTGCTCAGCAAAGCACAACCATCAGCCATCACAGTTTGTCTTGAAAACCTTTGTTACCATACCCCATGTCAGGCAGATCCCCAAAAGCTCTGGTATCATGCTCATAGCTACCACTTCTCAGTGGTACAGCTTCAAGGTGCTGGGGTCCAGCCTTGGGCATGAGTCAAACAAGTAAATCAGTAAAAGGGCCAGCACTGGAAAATGAATGGGGGTGAGGCGGAGTCAGATAGGCAAAATGTGGGGTTCCTGCTACTGTAGGGGCATTTGCAATATTTACTTATTTTATGTATTGATACATTTAATACTTATTATATTTAATTTAGGGGCAAAAGAAGTCTAATGTTGGATATTTATTTTTCAAATGCAAAGATAAATTAATATATAGAGAACATAACAGCAATGACTGCTAGGGAAATTCAGGTCTGGAAGTTATCCTCTCATAATCTTGTCTTTAAATCATGCCTTTTGCAAACTGGGTGCCAGCAATGAAGCTGCATAAAGGATTTGTCTGAAATGGTGGTTAACATCCCCAAGCCTCCTGCAGTCCCCTTGCAAGCACACAGGGCCCTCTGAAATAGCTCTTTGCTAACAGTGAAGGTTCCTGAACTCGCTCTCATCCTCAGACCACTCAAGGGAAGGATTTTGTGAGACTGAGTGCTCAGTGTCATCAAATAAATAATTTTATATTCACTTTGCTATGATTCTGCCTGTACCAAGTAGTGAAAAAAACCACAACAGCTGGCCACTAGTTGCAGCAGGCTGAGAGATCTTACCATGTCTCTGTTCTCCCAGAGAGAGAGCCCAAAATACCCATGAATGAATATAGGAAAGATTATGTAGATATAGGATGAATATACAAAAAGATGCATTTGCCAGCAAGGTTCTTTGGGACCTTATGAAAGCAAATATATGCTAAACCTTTCTAAAGTTTTCATGGGAAGAAGAGCACAGAAGATTATCCCTGAAATCCTGACTCAAAAGTAGTTCTGGCAATAAACCCTAAGCAATAAGAAAGCCCCAGCAGAGGGTTTACTTTAAAGGAAATTGCAGCTCGTGCCCAGAGCCCAGGAATGATGCAGCAAGGCTGGGATGCTCCTGGGATAGACATGGAAATGCCCAGACTGGTATCACAGACACAGGTATGTTTCTGGGTAGATGCTGCCAAACAAGTAGACCCTTTCTGTCCCCTCTTTTTAAGTGTGTCACCCTCTGTGACTTGAGGGACTGAGCGGATTGCTGCCAGATCACACTGCAGTCAAAGAAGTCAGACTTGAGTGATCCATGCTGTGCTTGTGATGGAGGTTGGGTGGGTTGTTGGAGCAGTGGTTTTACTGTTTAGGCAGGAGAAGCTGGGCATGTGTCCTTTCTTAAAAAAGGAGACGTGTCCGAAGGAAACTTCTGGCCATTGTCATGTCAAGCAGGATTTCTTTCTAATCTCCATTTTCCCTTGGAATTTGAAATCAGTATCAACCCTCCAATGAAGTTTTGGGGTTGTGCTCCAATGACCAGAAGCTTCTTCATGCCGTTGGCAGGCTTTTTGCCTTTTTATATTCAGGTACTTTTTGAAAATGTCCCTTCTTCCCTGCCTTCCAGAGCACTAAAAGCCAGGAGGTGTGACTACGAGAACGGACTCTGCCTCCAACTTCACACAGCCTTTAAGGAATCCAACCAACAGCTGATGGAAGGTATCATAAAATTTCATTCTGTGGCACAAGATGCTGGCAGCCCAGCTTCTGCCCCCTTCATCCCCTTTGACAGTGGAAGGAGCCTTTTAGAACCATCAGATGCACAAGAAGATGCCTGGTATAAGAGAGAGAGGCGGGCAGAGATGTGAGCATCCCTCCAGGGCCCCTCGCTTGCTTTTTTTGACTGTCTGCCCAGGGCAGAATGGTGCCAAGTTCATGAAATATCATTTTAGCCTGAACAACAGTTGCTAGAAACATCATCAAGGCATGTGACAATGATCAGAAGGGGCTGGGCTTTGGGACAGGTCTAGCAGAAACACGCACCCACATCAGAGAGTTTCCAGGCTCTGTGAGGACAAAATTCTTCTCTGTAAACATTAAATTCTGCGCTAGAATGAAGCTACAAGTTTCTGCACAAGCCATATGCTGCTTCCTCTAGATGAAAAGTCCTCAAAATGCAACCAGTGGATCTTTGTGCATGATACCCTTTTGCAGCCCAGAAGCACTTTGCCAGCAACAGTCTGATTTAAGGAGCATAAAATACATCTGAGAAAATGAAATGGGTGGGAGGGGTCCTTAACTGGGGTCCTTGATTTGTCTTTTCAAACCTTGTCATATCCCTACAAGGATTAGATATCAGAACTTGTACTCCTCTGGAAGGGGCAGCAAAGCTTCACTGGGGTAGGCTTCTCATCCTAACCCTTTGCTGAACAAACACAGGTCTCTACTTTCTTCCTAGGTTTTGTAGTGGTTTGCAAACACAACCCCTTCATTTCAGAAGCTCCTTGAGAAGAGGAGGTCTTTGCCCTTTTCCCATGGGCTCCTCCCTAAACTTTGGGGTTTTTGATGTGAAAGGAACACATTTGCACACAAGACCCAAGCCCTGTGGAGTAATTTTCCATGAAGTACAGGCATCAAAATGTTTGCAACCCTTTGCATCACAGCAAAGTCACACCTCTGAGTGGTGGCATCAGTCTGTCAAGCAGCAATAGCATGAATTGCTTTGGGAACATGCCCCACTTTGGTTCAGAGACCACGTGCTTCTCATGATTTTGCCATATAGCTGTGGTTTGCACTCAAGTCCTGCAAACACAGCATGTCCCAGCATGACATGCACGGCGAGTTGCTCATGCAAAGCCGATGGTAGGGCATGGTCATGTCAAGGAGCAAATGAAAACCAAGTCTATGCTACTGGTGATCTTACATTGAACACATGCTCTGAAACGGTCAAGGTGCAATTATGGACTTGCTTCCATTTATGATTTTTGGGTCTTACCTGATGATAATCTTTTCTCAAGGGGTGGCTGCTGCATGGCTTTCTCAGCTGCTGCTGGAGTTTTAAAAAAAAAAAAAAAAAGTGCATGTGTCTGGGTTTTAAACACTGTTTTCTCTCTGATATAAACATTATTTGGCAACACGATAGAATACAAAAGGATCAGTCCCCGGGCAGTACTTACGTGGTTTTAAGCATTTGCTAATGCACTCAGCTTCGGCCTCAAATCTATTGGCATTACCACCGCAGCCACCATACCAACCCTGGCTGCAGATCTTGTTTTTGTAGTCAAAGAACCACACAATCTGATAGTCCTTGCACTGCATGCCCATGTCAAAGTCCAGCAAGCAAGGGTCTGGCCAATCTGCATGTCAAAAGGTGCAAAGGTTAAGTGACTCTGAAAGGGTTAAAAAGCCAAAAAAGCAAAGAGATTGAAGGTATAGGACTGGTGGCATTTCCTTGTCACCTCATGTCTCTTCCTGAGCACAAATCATCCCCAGCTTCCAGCTTGCTTCTCCTCACTCCTGATTTTGCCACAAATCCAAGCCTGAAATCGCTGGACCAAGGTGCACACTTCTGAACCTTTCTCCCCACTGGTGCATGTAGAACTGGGCCCTCACACAGCTCCCTCCACCTATTTGCAAAGCTGTTTGTCTTGGCAGTGTCTTTTAATCTTTTAAGTGTGTTTGTTTAAGCTGCACCTGGTAGACTGTTAAGGCTTGATGAAAATTTAAACATATGTTCCTATCCTGCCCAGAAATTAGAACTGAAGTCCAAATCTCAGAGGTTTTATTTAGCAAAGACAGGCCATCTGTGCTGGCAGCTGATTTGCCTCTACAAAGAGGGCAGAGTTTGGAGCTTCCTCTGAGGTCCAGCAGAAGATTTAGGCATGGGTCTTTCCCATCACACAAAGAGCTAGAGAAAACTCAGCTAAACAACCCAGCCCAGATCCCCTGCCCTGTTAAAGGTCTTTAGCCTTTTGAAAAACTCCAGATTAGCATCCTTGGGAAAGGTTTCCCCACACTGTTGGTTGGCATAAATCCTCGGGCAGAGATGTTTGCCACAAGTGGGTCAGCAAGAGGAGCTGAACTTGAGGTCTCTATTGAAGAGCAGAGTGAGCACACAGCACATCCATTTTCTTTCAGGTGGACCTACACAAACCTGCATGTCTTGCTTCCAAAGGGCTGGCACACAAGGGGTTAAATAAAGCCATGGGGATTCAGGTCACCCAGTGGAGACAAGCCAGATGAAGGCTTCAGAGGAGATGTCAGTGCAAGGAGGGGGATGCAATGAAAGGGAACACATGGGAAGGGTGGGATGGTGGGACATGCAGCAATGAAAAGATGGTCCCTGCCCAGCACAAGCCCTGGTGGTATCACCAGCCAGGCATGAGTTCTGTGCTCATCCCTTTTGATGCCAGCAGCCAGACCCCAGCAGCAGCTTTGCAACTCATGTTGGCTGGACACACTGAGTAGCAGCATCTCCCCATGCACCCCGGGAAAGAAATGAGCCACAGTGCAAGCAAAATGCTTAAAGAAATATATGAAAATTATGATTGAGCGGTGAGTTTTGGATGCCAGATCTATAGCTGATGCCTGTGACAGGGCTATGCCACCTTATGAAGGTTGAGAGCCCTTCCAGAACCTTGAATGAAGTGTTGAAATGTGACACTTATGATACAACTGAGTGTAATAGCACTGGTATAACGAGGTTGATGTCAACAAAAGCAGTGAGATGACATATTAACAGCTACGGTGATTATGGGTTATTGTTAACAGAGGTTAACAGGATTAACAACAGAACAGGAGCTGACAGCTTGCTCCTTTAGTGGCTTACTACACACACCACTGGTTGCAGAGAAACAGGGGATGGGCAGATTTATGTAAATATTTGACACGAACTTCCCTGCAATCTCTGGCTGTTGGTCAAGTCCCTGTTGAGAGCCGTACATTAAAACAAAGAGCTAAGGCCTATTCTGTCCCCGAAATGGGGAGAGAATGAGTGAGCAAGCATCAGGTGATGTCTGCCAGGGAGACCTTGGGGCACAGGTTATCCCTGTAGAGCGGCAAGCTCTTGGGCCTTGGCTCATCTCCTATGCTTATAATGGACACAGGACCCGGCTTGAGTCTTCCATGAAGACCACAACAATTTCAGAGAACTCTGTATCCAGCATGGGACAGAGACCCCAATACAAGGCTCAGACTGGCATGGCCAAAGATGACATCTAAATCATGATCTGTTGGCACTGCAAAGCAAAGGACTCTCAGATCCTTCAGTCCTAGAAAGGCTCTGAGAAAGAACTGGTTTAGGAGTGGGCAAAGGCAAATTGTCAGGCTCTTGGTGGGTGTCCTGGCAGAAGACCCCAGCCCAGCATTCTCACCATCACCCATACTCACCACTCTCAGGCCCTTCCAGTGGCTCAGCATTGAGCATCATGTTGGCCAGGGACACTTTGGGCTGTGCCGAGGTCTCTGGGGTGAAAGAAGAAGTGGTCAGCCAAAGGGAAGGGATCTGCAGCAGTGCCCTTGGTAGGGTCATAAACAACTTTACTGGCCCCAGCTCAAGCTCAGAGGATGCACACAGGTCACAGGAGTCTGGTCTGGTACAGCACATACATTTCAGAAGTGTTTCCTGGAGGCAGCTAACAGGGTGAGCAATCCACAACCACCCAGCAGCACCAGTATGGATTGGCTTTGCTCTCCCCAGCTGGCAGCTCTGCTGCACAGTTGGGCTCATGCTCAGGGGTGACTGCAAAGAAGCATCCTCAGGACCCTACACAACACCTTTGGATGGACCCTGCACATCCACAGCATGTGACCGGGCAGGGGATCTGAAGGAACTGGACATGGCCTCTCTGTAGCCAGCTCAGTTTTGCTCTTCTGGACTTAGATATGGCAAAAACCAAATGGCATCCTCCAGGGAGCAAATACTCCATCAGAGATCATAGAATCACAGAATACCAGTTTGGAAGTGGGACTTGAAGGATCATCTTGTCCAACCTTTCTTAGGAAAAGCACAGTCTAGACACAATGGCCCAGTCCATAGACCCCAGCCATGTCTCACTCTCGCTGGAAAGGCTGGACACACTTCCTTCAAATAAAAGGCATTAGGGATGTCTAACTCATCCAGCTGAATCTGAAATGTGTCCACGGTTGGAGAATCCACCACTTCCCTGAGGAGATTATTCTAGATGATAATTCTTCTCACTGTGAAAAATGTTCTTTTTGTGTCCAACTAAAATCTCCCTGGGATTAACTTGTAGTCATTACCCTTTGTCTTTTCCATGTCACTTCTTGCAAAAAAGGGATCTGCTGTCATTCCCCTGCAAGCCTGAAGGACTGACCATGTTCTGCATGCCTTTCCTTGAGCACATTCCTTCTACTGTCACCTCACATCCCTCTAGGAACTATGTTATTGAGCATTGTCAATGGGGTAAGAAATCTCTTGTGGCAGGAAGGAGAATGTGGTTCATATTGCACCATGCTCTGCATGACTGCAGCATCATGCCCCATACAGAACCCATAGATCATTTCCCATGGGGTTGGAAGGCAGGTGTAGGTTACCCTCTGCAGCCACCAGAAGGGTTGCGTTTGCTTTTCTCTGGTGAAAGTTATGGGCATGGGCCAGGGGGAGAGTCCTACCCAGTGTGCAGGCCACAGCTTGCGGGTATAGGTGACATCGGCACTGCCTACCCAGTTTGTTCCCATTTGGGATTTACTGTATGGGAAATGCAGCTTTCCTGATCTTCGAGAGCTCCAACTCCATCCATGCAAATGTTACTTCTACATAGTAATGTGTTTCCTCAACATTTTTGTGGGCAAATTTTATTGCTCAGGAAGGTAAGAGACTTCAAACCTGATCCAAACACACTGAAACCAATAGAGAGTTCTCCGTGGGCACCGAAGGTTGCTCTGAAGTGCCAGAAGACAGATGCAACACTGGCAGGACCAGCGTAAGCTTCTCCACACCACCAAGCCAAGTGTCCTCTAAGCCAAAACATAAAACCCAAAATTTGGCTATGTCTTAAATAGCAACTTTTGGCCATGCCAAAGGTTTTGCTGAGGTTTCCATGTGATCAGTGTTCATGGAGCTTGGATGTCTAGAGGAGTTAACCCTCTGCTTAATCTTTTCTTTCTGAGTTTGTGGTTGGTGGTTTTTTTTGGAAGCAGATAGGTGACTATGGAAATGGAGATTGGAGAAGAAGCTTCCTCTTGCTAATTTTGTGATCAGGCTAGACTGAATTCATTCAGGCTGGACTCCACCAAGCCCTGCTGTGCAAAGCCTCCTGCACACACAGCAAGGAAAAAAACCACTCTGGGGACTGCCTTTAATTCTCCCATAGCCTGTGTGCATTTAACACCAGGGAAATGTCAGCTTGCATCTGCCAAAGAAACACTTTTGTAGCATTTCATAATCAAGTCCTACTGCTGGTCTGGATGATGCTACATATGCAGCCACACAAATGATCCAGTTGCCAGGGCTGGGATCATTGCTACCAACTGATTCCCTATCCCTTCCATATCTTTTTTTCCCATTTTTTGGGTGTCCATTTTATGAAAAAGCAAGTGGGTTTGTGTTTTCCACAAGAAATACTTACTTGTGATGAATGTCCCTGTGTAGGTTACTTTGGGTTGGGATTTCTGGTAGCCAGTAATGACAACAAGGTATTTCTGCCCACTTCTGAGTCCTTGGATGACGTGCTCAGTACCAGTCAGGTTTTGCTTCTGCACAAGGGTGTGGTCATGCGCTAAGGTGACAGTGATATCAAAAGCATAGGAGCTCTGTGCCTCGGGGCTGGCCCAGCGCAGCCGGGCACTGGTCTCGGTGACGTCTGTGATTTGGATCTCTTGGGCCTTTGCTGCAAGGCAAAACAACCAGAAGAAACACTAAGCAACCACTTGAAAAGGAAAAGATCTCAAGGAAATATTGTGTCAGTGCTACAGGACCTCCTTCCCAGTCCACCACAAATAAATTTGTCAGCAGCCAGTTGTGGCATGCACAAACCAGGCTGTGGTTTTTGCTACCTCAGATGTCCAACCCAGCACGTTGCAGGGAGGCCTTTGGGTTTTTTTCACAGCCTAGAAGATTTACCAAGTGGTTTATTTATTTTTTTTTAAATAATCTGCAGTGATATAACAAATCAAAGTCATTGTTTTATGAGATTCACACAGCCTGAAAAGTGATGCCCAGCACAACCATAAATGCATCCAGTCAGGTCCTTCTCTAGGGTGCAATGGATTCATCAAACTTAAGGGGTCTTGAACACAGATTCTATAAGGAGTGGCTAGGGAAGCTGGGGTTATGCAGCCTGGAGAAGAGGAGGCTGACCTCATTGCTCTCTACAATTACCTGAAAGGAGGTGGTAGCAAGGTAGAGGTCAGCCTTTTCTCTCAAGTAACAAGAGACAGCATGGGAGGAAATAGACTTAAGTTGCACCAGGGGATGTTTGGATTGGATAATAGGAAAACTGTCTTTACTGAAAGGGTCATCGGGCACTAGAACAGGCTGCCCAAGGAAGGGATGAAGTCACCATCCCTGGAGGTATTTAAAAGCTGTTTGGATGAGATGCTTAGTGACACGGTCTAACAGTTGTGTACAGGAAGACGTTAAGTTGGGAACTCAATGATCTTAAAGTCTTTTCCAACCAAGTGATTCTATGATTCTATGAACTGGTAAAGACCTTGAAGTAAAATCTGCTTAAGATCAAACATTACCTTAGATAAAGGTGAAAGAAGCTGCTAGCAAAGGTTTTCCTGCTACGGCAGAGTACTGGATGAGATTTTTATAAATGCTTCTTGGAAGCAACAGTGGCACAAAAACCACTCAGGACTATTGACTTCCTGCAAGGTGATGAAAGCATTAACCTTGCAAAAGCTGATTGATTTTGTTTATTACTCAAATTGACTGGTTAAGCATCCCTGAGAGAGGCATCATGCTCAGTGGGAGACCCTTTCACATACCACTTTGTCTTCTCCTGCCGCCTGCTGTGGTGCTGTGGCTGGTAGTTTTGGCATGGGCACCAGTACTTGTTGAGCTCTGTGCAGTGGCATCTTTGGCATGGGCACCAGTACTTGCTGAGCTCTGTGCAGTGGCATCTTTGGCATGGGCACCAGTACTTGCTGAGCTTTGTGAAGTGATGGCTTTGGCATGGGCACCAGTACTTGCTGAGCTTTGTGCAGTGGCAGCTTTGGCATGGGCACCAGTACTTGCTGAGCTTTGTGCAGTGGTGGCTTTGGCATGGGCACCAGTACTTGCTGCGCTCTGTGCAGTGGCAGCTTTGGCGTGGGCACCAGTACTTGCTAAGCTTTGTGCAGTGGTGGCTTTGGCATGGGCACCAGTACTTGCTGCGCTCTGTGCAGTGGCAGCTTTGGTGTGGGCACCAGTACTTGCTGAGCTCTGCGCAGTGGTGTTCACCTGGATCATGGTGCTGCCTGTGGTCTGGTCGGTGGCTCTGGTCTGAGCTGTGGTACTGGCAGTGGTGGTTCTGACATGAGCAGTAGTGCTTGCAACAGGCTTGGTGCTGGCAGTGGTGGTTCTGGCATGCGTGTTGGTGCTTACAACAGGCTTGATGCTTTCACTGATCATTGTACTGGCACTGAGGGTCTGGCTTATTGTTGCATTGGATGCCACGTACCTGTCAAAGCAAAAGCAGCTGACATGGCTTTTCCCCCTTATACAAGCAGAATTCTGAAAATGGAGAGATGTTGGCATAGAAACCATTGGCAAGAACCCTCCCCACTGAGGTCAGTAGTCTGTCAGCTTTAGATATGCCCATGTCCAAGGAGTGAAAAGTGCTGCAGAGCACTACTTATCACTCGGGGCTTAAGTCTGTCTATACACCAGCTTTAAAGACCTAAGAGTGAATTCACTCTGATTTCAAAGGGCTTGACCTTTTAAAGCCAGGAGAGGTCTATGTCGGCAGTGAGTAAGGCTTGGTGACGTAAGCCATCTATGATGGATCCTGAGTATCAGAGAGTTTTGGGCAGCCCAGCCTCTGAAAACAGTTTGTTAGATGGAAACCCCCAAATTAATAGTAATTACTGGAATTACTGACCAGCATGACAACAATACTATATACCTCCTTCATAGCCTTTATACATATATAAATATGAAATGTAACCCAAATAAAAAATTGTATGTGTACTTGTCTTGTGTACTAGGCTCTTTTAACACAGCACTAAAAGAACTATTGAAATGCTGATAATCCTGATTGTTAGCATCGAAGATGATGCTTCTTTCTTTTTCCAAACAGAGACTAGGAAATGGGGGCTTCTTCCCCAGACAGGCTATTAGCAAAGCTCATTCTCTAGCAGACAAACCACTACTTACACTGCTTTGTGCCCGGTGTGCCTGGGGCTCTGGCTCTTTGCTTGCTGGTCACTCTGCAGCCACTCACACTGTTTCCTTAACTCTGGAGAGAGTTGAAAAGCAAATTTGCCTAGAGATGGAGAGAAATTATCATTAAACTTGGCATTAAGATGAGAGGAAATAGCCTCAGGTTGCACCAGGAGAGGTTAAGGTTGTATATTAGAAGAAACTTCTTCACTGAAAAGTTTCTCAGACACTGGAACAGGCTCCCTATGGAGGTGGTTGAATCACCATCCCTGGAGGTGTTTAAAAGGTACAGAGGCGTGGTGCTAGGGAACATGGTTGAGCACCAGATGTGGTAGAGTTTGAGAATGCTTAGCCTTCGTGATCATAAAGGCCATTTCCAACTAGAATGATTCTACGCTTCTCATTAAACACTGGTGTTGAGAGTGTGACCTGCCAACAGCACGTTACCTATATTCCTTCTCGATTTCAGAAAAGCCTCTTTTCTCTTTGATTTAAAAAAAAACCCAGCCAAAACCCTCTTTTCTTCTTGTTTGCTCTCATGAAAGTCATAGAATATCTCTGATGTTCATTGTGCATCATCCTGGGCTGAGAGATTTATTACCGCAATTTACAAAGACGAGGGTAGTAACTACAAGATAGCAGAGGGCTGTATATCTTAGTCTGTTCCATGTAAACAGCTTGCTTATAATAAGGCACTTACAACCACACAGTTAATTTTTTTTTTTTCAAGAGTTAGAAGCTTTCAGGAACCCTGTAAGTGGTGAATGGAAAAAGCAAACTGAGAAAATCTAAACATTTAATTCCAGGGAAAGATGTGCTCATGTTTGCATCCTATTTAGTGCCAGACATTCCTGAATCAGTGGTTTATTAGGACTTTTTGGATAAAACTGTCTTTCCTAGAAAGGGTCCATTTCTTGTGCTTACTGGCCCAGTCTGGTTAGAATCTCTCTGACTGTAGCTGGAGTTCCAAACTGAGGGCTCTGGCTAAGCTGGGATGTCAATTTTCATGTCACAACATTCACATCCCAAACACAGCAGCATTATTAGTGCCTGAGAAAAGAATCCTGTTAAGCATCCTTAAATTTGTATACAGCAAATCCAGGACTCAGTCTGAGTCATTCAAATGCCTGAGAGATGTGATGTTTATGCTGAAGTTGGGGAGAAAGATTTGCTGGGTGTTCAGGGAGTACTAGCAGACTGATGGCCTGCAAGGGGCCAAGAGCCCCAGCAGGACCAGATCCTATGGAATATGTTGCAGATGTGACAGACAGGCAGGGCAGGATTAGCCTAGATAGAAAGGAAAATTTCTTTACCATGTGGGTGATGAGACACTAAAAATGGATGCTCAAAGAGATGGTAGAAGCCCCATCGCTAGAAACATTCGAGATCAGGTTGGACAGGGCCCTGAGCAGCCTGATCTAGTTAAAGATGTCCTTGCTCACTGCAGAGGTGTTGGATTAGATGGCCTCTAGAGGTCCCTTCCAACCTATTCTATGATTAGGTCAGATCCAACAGGTGAGCCCATGGAGACCAAGTCAGACCAGACAGAAGTAAGAACTCTACTTGGCATACCAACAAACTGTGAGTTGGGCTGGAAAGGCCAAAGTGAACAAAGCTCAGACATATGCACCTATGTAGACCTATGAGCAGCAACAAACAGAACAAACAGGATAGAACACATGAAAACAGACTTAACTGCAGTGGGCCCCGCCACCCAAAGAGGTGCTCAGGCTAGAGACCACTCAGCCAACAGGCAAGTAGACAAAACCTGGCTGATTAACTCCTCTGAGTTCACATGTTGCCCCTTCCATACTACTGTGGCTGTGGGGTGTTATACTCACTTCTGATAAAAGATGGCAGCAGTCTCCCAAAGCGTAGTAAGGGCTCTTCATGAAGTTCTTCTGGTTTAGAGATCAATTTGAAGAAGACATCGTTTGGCTCACTAGCTAGGCTATAGATGTCCTTGGCATTCACCTTGCTGCCAATGCTCAAGACTACGAAGAAATACCCTTTGCATTTTGCATCAATAACAACTTTCTGTAGGTGCTCAAGGTCTTGTTTATTCACTTTTCCAGTCATCATCAGAACTATGACTTTCAGATCCCGAGGATTTGGTGCGCTTTCAAAAATATGAGCCATCGTGTGTTCAATTGCACTTCCTGTAGCCCTCGTGCCATGGAGCTGGGACATTTGGTTGTGAAGGTAGTTACTGATCTTCTCTTTGGATCCATAATCAGTTAGTGACAGCTCAATTTTCACTGGTGGGAAGCTTGAGTTGGTTACATATTCATAAGGAGCTTGTTGAAGAACTGCCACTCTTGCATGGTGCTCAGATAGCTTTGGCTCGGAGCTGATTTCCAGGTTACTTACAAGGTGGGAAATGTACTTTTTCATCTCGCTGAACTGCAGAGGTGTGGTAGATTCTGAGCTATCCATAATAAAGGCTATGTCAGTGTCCACGTCGGTTGGAGCTGCTCTTCTGTCTCTGAATACGGGTCTTTGACTGCCAAAACCACAGACGGGATCAGGGTCACACACATCTAGAGAAGAAATACAACAGGTGTCATGTAGAGGAACTAAAATGACCCTCCCTTGTCATTGTAAAAATCTCATGAAATCTCATTTTTCATCTCATGAAATGCTATCAAGCTAGGGGCATTCAATGGTGTGTTGCTTGAAACCCAAGTAATTTAATTCCAGAACACATTCAGTTATGCATTTAGTACTTCTACATGCTCCTTTGTCCAAAGGGATCCCTGAAGTGCTCTGTCATGTATGGCAGAAGGCCATATTGTAGAGCATTTAGCTATTGGTATTTGGGCTGTAAAAGTGGAAACCAGCCAAAAAAGGAGCTTCTCTTTAACAAAGCGGAGAACGCCCAGCTGAGCCTCATTTACTTGGCCAACATTTTCTACACAACCTAAGAATATGAATCCCTTGTCTTCAGCAGCAAAAGGGCTGACACCCAACTGGGCTTCCCTTCTGCACCACTGACAACTAACTGCTGCGTGACCAGAAGGCTTTGGCACTGCCTAGAGGAGAAATTGGATGCTTTACCCAGACAAATGTGACAAGTCAAGAGTCTCCGGATAGTATCATTCAGCTGACTGCTGCTGGTTGGAAGAATAAATGCATGTCCAACTGCTGTGTTGTTGATCTGGTTAGATGCAAACAGAAAAACATTGTGTTAGAAATGCTGCCTTTTGTTATTTTCAACTCAAAGTAGGGAAGAACAATCCACAACTCCAAGAGATCCTTGCCTCAGCACAGTGCTTTGGTGGGCCCCATCTGAAGGAGCCTAATGCTGCTGATACCAGTTACTGTGGCTACTTTAGAGACATCAGCTCCAAGAAGAAGATAAAGCACCTGAACCAGTGCTCAGTGTGCCCATCTAGGGCTTTTTTGGTTTGTTAAATCTCTGTGCATTCACTCTCCCTCTGCCAACAAAGTTACCACACTTCCCCACTCCCACCCTTTGCCTTTCTGTCAGGCCTTTCCTGCTATGGGGACTGCCTTTTCTTCTGTTTCACATCACACTTGGCACCCTGCAGCCATGGTCTGGGAAACAAATGACTCATCATAACCTCACTGCAAATCATGCACCATGATTTGGACTTCTTTCCTAATAGATGTGCTGGATGAGTCTGCCCAGCAATGCTTGCAAGGCCTGAGGAAACCAACCACTGCCTGAAGAAACAAATGCCCTCATTCTTCCCAGCAAACCAGACTAAGGCCATAAGCAGAAAATGAAAGAAAGGGTGAACGACCCCAACCTCCAGAGCTCTGCTGAGAACGGGGTCCTGCCTGCTGGTGAGGAACACGGGCATGACTCCAGCATCATAGAGTTTCAGCACAGCATCGTTGAGCTGCGGGGAGGCTCTTGTGTCCCCGTTGCTGAAAAAGACAGCCACCTTCCTCATGAGGAAGCCGCTGCGGGCACGCTTGAAAGTATTCCTGGCCACAAAGGACATGGCAGTCTCCAGGCTGTGTGGCTTTGTCGTCAGGGTCGCCTGGAAGTTTTGGATTTGCTGAAGGAGGCTTGATTTCTTCCTGGAGTCTGAAAAGCGGATCTCTGTGGTGACTTCATTGTTGTAGGTGACCAGAGCCACTCGGGCACCCCGAGGACAGTTGCTTTCAGCTATAGTTAAGTTGTTGACCACCCTGAGCACAGTTTGCTTCATCCTGTTGAAAACCTCCCGCACGACGCCTGAGGATGTGTCAATAGCGAAGGCCAGCTCGGTTGGGAAGACAGGGCACTCCTTGGGACCTGCCAGAAATATGCAGTGGGAACAAACAGTTCCCCAAATAGCTGTCAGGACCATGTCCTTACAGTGCCCCAAATAGCTGTCAGGGTGCAAGGACCATGTCCTCATCAGGAGTAAATCATTCATATCACTTATGAGGGGAAAGTGACAATTCTGGCACACAGTCACACTGGGGCTTAAAGGACTGAAAGTGACTTACCATAGCAGCAAGCTGTGGAAATGATGGAGGGGGGAAAAAAGCAGTTGGTCAGTGCCATTCATGTAACACGATGGGCATATAGGGGTAGAGACAGGGAATTAGCAAAGCGCTGATGTACTCACGGCATTTGTCTTTGATGTTCCGCACAAGAGCACATTGCTTTGGAAAATAAAACAAAAGAGAGGGAGAAGGGGAAAAGGTTAGTGACACAGGCAACAAAATGGCACTTCAAAACCAAAGAGAGAAATGATGCCACACTTACATCTCTGGATTCTCCTTTTTCTCCTTTAAGTCCCTGTTTAAACAATAAAGAAAAATTGAGCACAATGTGTGTTTTCAGGATGCCCCATGGACCCCACTGGAGTAATTATCTAACCAAGGGTCGTGCAGAAGCTAAGGGAAAATGCATCTGTTTTCAGTTGTGTTTCCAGCTGAGGCCAAACCCAAAAGGGACATTTACGATGCTCTAGATTCATGTGCAAAGGAAGCCAAGTCACCTTTGACTCTTTGGGGTGCTCTGTGCCAGTCAGATTTGGTCATGCACCACATCCTGTGTGGGGTGATAAATAATAAAGAGCCAAGAACTTCCTAGAAGGAGCTTTAAATGACCTATTGCAATGGGGAAATCCTAGTGCCTGCCTCTTGACTACTTCATTATGCTCTGCACTGCAGTCTGAGGATGGGTGAATATTTATCAAGGATAAACAGCTAGTGAGGAATTTATAAAGATACAACCTAGACAAAGAAAGAAAAATCTTCCCAACTTGAAATCAGCAGGTGGTGATGGTGGGCATATATTTCAACCCCAGGCACTAATAAAGACTACCACTTTTCTCAGAGAAGCAATCAGGAGTCTCTCTGGGGGGGAAACCAGAGGCCCCATCAGCAATGCAGTGAATACTTACAGATGGTCCAGGGTATCCAACCTCTCCTTTCTGACCAGGTATCCCAGGTTCTCCTGCATTTCCCTAGAGAGAGAGAGAGAGCAGAGAAGTCCTCTCCATGAACATCTCTACAAGAGCTTCCAGGCATGTGGATCAATCCTTAGAGGAAAAGGTGTTTACATCTTTCACATCATCAGAAAAATAGTGTCATGGTCTAACTTACTCTGCGGCCTCTATTTCCTTTAGGTCCAGGGCCTCCAGCACCACCACGGTCACCAGGTCCACCCTGGTTGAGGAAAACCACAAAGGGTAACTTTACATCTGCACAGGACCATAGGTCACAGCTACATTGCTTGGGAAATTATTGCATAGCTCATGGCCTCACCATACCTTGGGCCCTGGGTACCCTATGAAGCCACGGTCTCCCTGAAAAGAACACAAAGGTCTCTTTAAGTATGCTTTAGAAAATTAACCTGGTTCTCCAGGCAGATGTTTAACAACTGAAGGAATTAAATGCTGCAGAGAAAAGAGAAAGGAAACCTGCAAATTCTTAAAATCATAGAATCATTTATGCTGAAAAAGACCTTCAAGATCAATGAGTCCAACCATTAATCCTACTCTACAGAGCCCACCATTAAGCCATATCCCCAGGTACCGCATCTACATGGCTTTTAAGCACATCAAGGGATGGCAACTCAGTCACTTCTCTGAGCAGCTGTTCTGGTACCTGATAGCCCTTTCAGTGACTTTTTTTTTCCCCCCTAAGGTCCAGCCTAAACATCCCCTGGTGCAGCTTAAGGCCATTCCTTCTTGTCACAGAATCACAGAATCACCAAGGTTGGAAGAGACCTCAAAGATCATCAAGTCCAACCTGTCACCACAGACCTCATTGTCCTATCACTAGTTACTTGTGAGAAGACACCAACACCCACTTCATGATAATCTCAGATAGTTGTAGAAAGCAATGAGGTCTCCCCTCAGCCTCCTTTTCTTTAGACTAAACACCCCCACTTCTGTCAGCCACTCCTCACAAGAATTGTTCTCTAGGTCCTTCACCAGCTTAGTTGTTCTTCTCTGGACCTGCTCCAGCACTTCATGTTGCAATTTTGTTCTTCACATGATTAATAAAAAGCAAATAGACACTCTTGTTGAGGTCCGATCGGTCTTCTAAGGCTAATTTCAACTGCAGAGCAGCTGCCAGAAATGCTGGCACATTATTTTCAAAATCCCAGAGACATCCATGGGACTGTCTATCTAAACAGTACAAAGCCATCATGTTTCCCCCTTGGACTAGCTGATTTGCACAGGCAAAACCCAGACAAAACCAGAAGGGAAAGTTCTGAAGACTCTTGTTTGATTTTCTCAACAGGGTGCACATAGGGCTGATTTTTGTCCCTGTAGCTGTCTGATTTCACCTAGCTTCTGCACTTGTCTATCTGCACTGGAGACCTTGGCTAATTTCTTGTCCTTGGTAATTCATGTTGGTAGATGGATATGCTGGGCATACACCTACCTTTCTGCCCTTAGGACCTGGGCCACCAATTCCATCTCGTCCATCATCACCCTATAATTGCAAAGGCAAAGGCGTTAATACACAGTCATTTGCGAATAGCTCAAGCCAAATAGAAAGAACCCACTGACGCACAGGCCTTTGAGAGCTCATTCTATAGATTAAACCATTGCAAGGGACAAAAATCACAAAAAGGTGGTGCCCAGTATACACACAGGATGTGTAAAACCCAAGTGGAAGCCGGCTATTGGAGCATGTTATGAGGTCAGTCAATGCTAGAGGTGTACTTACAATTCTGTCTGACCGTCTGACCCAAGCTTGTTCTCCCTTGCTTTGCACAAACCATTTTTTGCTTCATTTTTTTTTGTCTCCTGATCATACAGACTAATGAGAACCTGACATCATGAAAGCACTTGTTTAGTCCCTACATCCTTTTCATTGACACAATGCTGACTTGCCTCTCTCTTACTGTACTTGCAGGACGGAAAGTCCAAAAAGGAGCTGTGAAGGGCTGTGGCCCTTTTACTGCAGGAAAAAGTTCATCCCAACATCCTTAAAGGTCTGAGTGCATGGCCACACTTACCAACTCTCCTCGTGGACCCGGCTGTCCATTTGGCCCTTTGGGTCCAGGGTTTCCAGGCTCACCCTGGAAACAGGAGCATCTGTTAAAGTATGTGCTGAAATTCTGGGCAAGTCTAAGCCTTCCCCATCAGCACTCGCTTCTCTACATAGACCAGTCTGCAGAGGTCCTTGCAACAGAAAGTCATGGCTGAACCTACACAGCCAGCAATGCTACAAAGTTCTTGTTCTGTAGTGGGACCTTCAGTGATTTCAGGAAAACTGAGCAATGAGAAGTAGGAGACCATCCACCTCCCGCCATAGGCTGGTGTTTGATTTTTATAGGCACTGCAAAAATAAAAATTCCCAAGCTCTGGAGATTTTGACAGTGCAAATGGGCAGTGGAGCGGACACAGAATCTAGAGAGAGAAAATTTTATGATGAATCTGGAGAGATCCAACACAACCACCTTCCCATATGGGCATCGGCTAAGAATCAGCCCTGGAAAGTTACTTGGGATTCTCAGTAAATTACTTTTGCCTCCCTGTTCAATGGAACTGGAGTCTAATGGAGCATCCAGAGCACAGATGTTGCTTTACTCCACACTGACTGTGCCAGTCAGTGAAAATGAGATAATTTCACTCCAAAAGGTTCACCTCAAGTAATTTTTTTTTAAGGTCACTGTTATCCAGAAGCTTTTCATTATTGTTTTAAGTTGCTGATGCTGATGCTTGTGAAGACATACCTTCCGTCCCAGGGGACCAATCCTGCCCCGCTCCCCTGGAGTTCCTGGTGGTCCACCACCAGCCTGGAATAAAAACAGTGAGAGGCATGTTGGCAACGTGTAGAGAAAAGTGGGTGGCAGAAACCAGGGGATTGAGTGACCATATAAATCAAAGCACCATAGGAAATTCAGAATGTAAATCTGCGGTCAGGAAGAGCTGAAGGACTGGGCTGATTCAATGCAAACGTCAGTAGCAACTTACATTTTTCCTCTGGGAAAGGTGTAAGTAGAAGGGGCAAAGTCCTGCTCACGATGTGGAATTGCAAGATGCCTCTGCATCTGTGGCCATATGTCTGGCTAGGGTATGCAACAGGAGGGAGAAACAAATGCATGGTGGGGCCCAGCAAGCATGTGAGATGATTATGCTCTGGCTTCAGAGGTTGGAACAGCATGGAGGATGCCCTGCCAGTCACTGAGGGATGTTCTTTAAATAAAATTGCAAAACATAGTGAGCCAAATATTGAAGTCCTGAGCCATTTGTGATTGGTTTTAATGCCTTCTCTTCTGTAACTTTTGATCAGGTTGAGAGGTGACTCACATTGGAAGAATGTTTTATGAAAGAGTGAAATAGGAATGAAAAGATTCATCAGCTACATCTTATTAGCTCAGCAAGATGTTCTCACTGAGCATCATTGGGTCAACAACTGAGAAGAAGCAGAAGGGTTTACCCTTGGTCCAGGAACACCCTGCTCTCCTCTTATGCCTGGGGTGCCAAGCTGGCCAGGTGGACCCTGTGTGGGGAGAAAAGAGAGTCTGTCAACACACGTGAGCACAAACACACCAGTGCTACACACTGCATGGGAAAGCAAACGTTACAGTGACCAAGAGGTTTTTCAAACACATCACACCTCAAGTGGTGTGAATACAATGGTAGGCTTGATGTCCTGTGACAGGACACAGTGCACCCAAAAATCCCCAAATCCCAGCAGTCCTCACTGCTGGGACTCTTTAAGGAAGTGGCTGTGGTGAAATAACACAATAACATCGTGACAGAAGACATTTGCTTTGCTGTAAGCTCACTGACCTGTGGCCCTCTCATGCCTTGTTCTCCAGCCGGCCCTGGCTGACCAAGTGCGCCCTTGGTACCCTTGAAGTGTAAAATAGGACAATGCAGGTTAGCATTGTGGGGACATGGACAACACCATGGAGAAGGAAAGGAGCGTTTACAGCTGCACAAAGAGCAAGGAAGAAATGTTGTTTCGGGCTTCTTTTGTACGACAAGGTTACAGCAGAGAACCAGTGGGGGAATTTGCCTCCTGCAATCTACATGTGTCCATCCCCTTTATGCTTTATCCCTACTAAGCTGTTCCAGCAGCATGTGGAGATGAAAAGGACAGGCAGCCCCAGGCATGTGGACAGTTGATTTTGCACCAGGTCCAGGAAGAAGCATACAGGAAGATGAGCCTGAGGAGGAGAAGAGAAATTTGAAGGACAGAGAAGGCAGAAAGGAAGAAGTAAAACCTGAATGTCTATTCTCTTGGCACATTCCTATAGGTGCTGTGTCTGCCTGAGCAGTGGGGTGGCAGGAGCCCTGTTGTTGTCCCTCATCACCACTTACCTTGACTCCAATTGGTCCCCTTCGTCCTGTCATACCCTGCAAATGAAGAAACAGAATGTTACACAACCATATTGCTTTTAGATCTGTGTAAGTTTATAAAGGATCTAACAGTTGCCATAGACGACTTTTTTTAATCTCTCCTGCTTTCAGATCCATGTATCACTGACTGTCTTAGTCCAAAACTACACTTGAAGGCTTAAAAGTACCAAGGAGAGAGGGAGAGAGAAATTTACATCACCAGCACTCTTAAATCCAACTTTGGCACATTTCCCCCTTCCTTTCATCCCCCAACCTTCCAGCATATATGTGAGTTGCCCCCTTATACTTGCAGGAGAATGCCACATGCCCTGGGCCATATGCCTTAAGGGTAGCAAGGAACATATCCCCAGACATCCCAGCTGTGCCAGCTCCAGTTTGGTATTTGCCTTTTAAAAACAGCATCCAAATGTCCATGCATGCCATAGAATCACAGAGTTGGGAGGAACATGAAAAAGTCATCTAGTTTAATCTCCCTGCTAAAGCAGGGTCACCCAGAGCAGGTTTCACAGGATTGCAATGTCCAGGCAGGTTTGGAATCTCTCCCAAGAAGGAGACTTCACAGCCTCTCCTGGAGACCTGCTCCAGTGCTCTGTCACTCCCAAAGAAGCTCTTCCTCATGTTGAGGTAGAACTTCCTGCATTCCAGTTTGTACCTGTTGCCCCTTGTCCTGTTGCTGGGCACCACTTAAAAGAGTCTGGTCCTATCCTCTCAGTACCTGCCCTTTAGATATTGATAAACATTCCTAATATCGCCTCATAGTCTTCTCTTTTCCAGGCTGAAGGGTCCCAGGTCTCTCAGATTTTCTTCATAAGAAAGGTGCTCCAAGTCCTCTCATCACCTTTGTAGCCCTGCAGCAGACTCTGTTCAGTAGTTCTCTTTCTCTCTTGAACTGGGGAGCCCAGAACCAGACACAATACTCTAGATGTGGCCCCACCAGGGCAGAGTAGAGGGGGAGGAGAACATCCCTCAACCTGCTGGCCACACTTCATGCACCCCAGGATACCATTGGCCACAAGGACACATTATGGGCTCATACCAGAGAAAATCAGAGTAAACCACTAGGTTACTTGCATGGGAACAAATTCAAGATTAGTCTTTTAAAGTCTGTACAACAAGCCAGCAGATCACCAGGCACTTTCCTTTTGTTTCTTGAATTTTTTGTTTTCATATTGAACTCCTGACACGTGAGAAACAAAATACATGGGAAGGCAGGAAAGGAAAAAAGCTATTACCAATCTAAATTCAGGCCCTGCTAACTGCAGGTCTGGCGGCTCACCTTCCTCCCAACTCCACCGTCTTGGCCTTCCAGCCCCACTGGTCCTGTCTCTCCCTAAGGGAAAAGCAAAACTGCAGTGAGAGCCCTGAGATGAACAGGCACTGGGAAAACAGCTTCATTTCTCAAACAAAAAAAGAAAAAAGAAGTGTCCTTTTGCACTTTCACACAAGTTACTCAATACTCCTGCATGGGTGGAAATCCTTGTAGCAGCTTATGGAGACTTTCCATCAAATTCCTGAGCTAGCACAAGTTGACATTCCCTTTTTTGGGGGAAATGCCTTCTGATATTATAAATCACATTTTTAAACCTGGCCTGATGTAAAAACAAATGGGGTCTGAACTTTTCCAAGGAACATGTGGGTTGGTTTTTTTTTTCCCCAAAAGGCTTCAGGTGAATAAGGATGTTCAGATTTGGTATCATCTTAACAGTTCTCTGCTTTTGGATATGACCCACAGGCACAGGCGAAGTTGATTTGAAAGTACAAAGTTGTTTTCAGTGACAATATCCCAAGAGGCATCGTAAATAATAAGAATCAAATCACTTTATGCACAAAAAAATCTTCTAAAGTGACGTCTTCCCAGAGAAAGTTTTGGTTCCCCTCCAACAACATTTTGTACTGAAAAAATCTGACAAGGCACAATGAGCTTAGGAAATTTGCATGGTTTTGGCAGCATCATTTTTCCCCCCTTTACTTTCTCTGTCCCATCTTATTGTAAAAAGAAAACAAACAAACAAACAAAAAAATCCAAACCAACAAAAGACAGCAGAGAAACCTTACCATCGGTCCAATTTCACCCTTTTGGCCTCTGGATCCCCGTTGAGTGTTATCAACTCCTGAATCTCCCTGAAAGCAACAGAGCAATGAGAAACATCTGTGTCAGTGGGACATGGAAGTCTGACATCATAAGCTGCTCCACTGTAGCTCAGAACCAATATTCCTTTTCTTCTTTTCTTCTTCTTTTTTTTTTTTTGGACTGAATTAGATGAAGCATTGCTGGTGTTTTCAGACAGATGCAACTTTTCAACTGAGAAATGATAATAGTGAAGAGGAGGAAGGGGAATTTTAATATAACGAAACAGTGACCAACAAGTTGGTGTCATGAGGCACATTGCCCACATGTCATCTCTGAGAGCTTGCTCTGTTGCTGGACCTGCTGCTGTCAAGTGACACTTAATAATAATTTAATAAGCCTGACATTAAATAATAATTTAATAACCCTGAGTACATGCTTGCTGATGACCCCCAGACTGGTGGAAAGTGGGTGGAAAGTCATGAAGATGCCTTAGCAATATTTACCGGATCTCCACGGAGCCCACGGTCACCTCGTTCTCCCCGTTCACCTTTAGCTCCTTTATCACCCTGTGGGAAACAACAGAAAGTTAGGGAGAGGAGCCCTTACCTGCCAAAAGCAACTCTGCTGCATCGCATTACTGCCCATGTTCTCAGCCCCTAGAGGCCCATGGTAGTTTTCCACCCTCTTTTGGCTCAAATTCACCATTTCACCATTTTTCAGCCCCATTTTAAATATCATAATGGCCTACCCTTCTGCCAGTATATCCCTTTTCTCCAGAGGAGCCAGGCAAGCCCTTGTCTCCCTAAAAAGAGAAAAACATTCTAGATATTTGCCACTTTCAAGGTGCTTCTTAAATGCTTGACTGAAACAGCTTGTTATAAAGAAAAAGCAATTAAAATTACTGACCTCTTCTCCATCAATGCCATCCAGACCCATCTCTCCCAGTTCACCCTGCAGAACAAAGGCAAGGGTCAGATGCTCACCAAGGAAAGGGGAATGGGGAGGGGGATACTGATGAGTTTGTACACTCAGGCTCACTGCCGTGGCACAAGTAAATACCACCGTACCTTCTCTCCTGGGAATCCCCGAGAACCCTAAAGAGATCAGAAAAGGGATTTATTCCACTTTTGCCCAGTTCTTTGCCATGGAAAGCAGTGGGGAAGGGGAATGTTGCTTGTTGGCAAACCCAGAGCCAGGACCAGGGCACTGCAGCCAGAGCTTGCTGCACTAGAATTCAACTGTCCATTATTTCACTTATGCCAATCTTCTTCAGCTGTCTCCCTCCAACACTCATGCCAAGATAAAAGACGTGCGTCATGAGGTTTAGCCACCCGATGCAATAAAATAGCTTACTCCTTAGCCACAGCTCTTTCTCCACTCTCTTTCTCTTTTTCATGTGCTCTTTTTAATATTAATCCAAATCTATGCTCAATGCCTTTGTCCAAGACTGGACAGCTTTTTAAAGAGACTCAGTATCTCAGCTGCAACTAAGTTTAGGCTCGAGGTGAGGAGAAAGTTCTTCACTGAGAGAATCGTTCACCATTGGAACGTGCTGCCCAGGGAGGTGGTGGAGTCACCATCCCTGGAGGTGTTCAAGAGGGGATTGGACATGGCACTTGGTGCCATGGTTTAGTCATGAGGTCTGTGGTGACAGGTTGGACTTGATGATCATTGAGGTCTCTTCCAACCTTGGTGATTTGGTGATTCTGTGATATGGACTACTCTGCTCCCTGTCAGAGGGCCCTGTGATCAGAGCAAATGGTAGGAAATAATGCCTTAATATTGGTGAATGTTTCCTACAAATAGTATACATTTCACCACCTTTTATGGCTTGTGGCATGGCTGCTGTCCTGATACGTTTGCTCAAGATTCCTCTTTAAAGCAGCAGCCTTGGATCACCTTTCTCCCTCCTCCTCAACAACACACTTCCACCTATGCACTGTCCCAGGCCTGAGGCATGACACATACACATGCCACTTCCTGAAGTTAAGAGCAAATCCATTTCTTCTCACGTTTGTCCCTTAAAGTGAGAATGCAGCAAATAAATCATCCTTTGCTGCAGGTTCAGCCTGGCTCCCTGAGCTGCCCCTTGCTCTCCATAGCGATGTTAAAGCCATGACACCTGCTGAAAGCTTTGGTGCTTAGCCAAGTGGACACCATCCCTTAAGTGGACATAGGGCTGTAGCATGAAATCCTAAAGCAGCAGGACTTGCCCTTGGTGGACTTCTACCAACTGAACTCTGGGTCTGCTTCATGCAGGCACTTTCTGCACTTACCTTGGTTCCTCTGTGCCCAGGGCATCCCTGAAAACCCTGCGTCCCATTCACACCCGGTGGTCCACGTTCACCCTGTTGCATGGAGGGGAAAATGCAATCATCAAAGGTTGCCCTGCTAACTGCATGCATTAGTGAGCACAGGAGATGGTTTGGAAGCACAGGATCAAACAGACAATTGGGTATTGAAAGGTCAGTACTCAGCCACCCCACCATCTCCTGCCCAAAATCTCTGTCTAGTAAAGACCAGCTGCAAGCATTCAACACTGAGAAAGAAATATCCTTCTCAAACTCTCAGCTATGAAAGAGCTTTGTAAAACTTCTCCTTAAGAAACAAATTGACAAGACAAAATGCTCAGAGTTCTTCAGAAGTGTCTAATCCTATCCTAACCTTATAGCCTCAGGAAAACACTGCATTACATGCCCTATCTGACAGCAGTATTTGACCCCTGCCTGTGCTATTGGAAAAGAGATGAGCACCACCATCCCCTTGGCCTCAGCTTCACCTCCCAGGAATGTTGCATGGGAGTTGTTTATTCCAGGGATGATGTGGGATTCATGAAGTAAGATTCTGGATGAAACAGTGCTAGTGAGAAGTCATGGGACTCACATTGTCTGCCACTGTGATGCATAGAAACACCCTTTCTGGATCCCATTCTTGGACTAACTCAAATCTTTCAGCTGCAATTGGTACGGATAACTTGTAATGAAGTTGGGGATTTCGTTGTGCTCATAATCACCGTGCCCAGCTTGCGGGTGTTTGGGACCAGCTGCAAACATTCCCACTTCCCTTGAAGGACTAGCCCAGAGCTGTGTCATTTTAAACAATGGGAGTTATTCCCCGTCTTGACTTTTCCAGCTTTCAAGGAGCTCCTTACCTTCTCCCAGGAGCAACTATGATGAGCAACTCAGGCCATCAAGTGGGATAAACAAAAATGTTCTGCTTGCCTCTCAGTTAATCCACACCCAGCAGAAAATATTATAGTGGAAAGGCCTCCTACACTTCTCTGTGGTGAGGTCTCCTATTTGAGCAGTACCATGCAGAGCAGGGGCAATCACTCACCGGTCCCCCTTCATCACCAGGATAGCCTCCATAGCCAAGATCGCCTGTGGCACCCTAGAAGACAATGGAGAAGATTCTGCATTTGTTTCACAGGTCTGTGACGGCCCTCTATATTGATATTCAAGACTGCCCTAGATTTACACAAAGCAGCTGCTTGGTCATCTGTGTGAACAATTAGTGAAAGAAACCATGTCCCTTTGATACCCCTAAATTGTTTCACAAGACACTTCATTTGCTCCCTCCAGCAAGTCATCGCTGCCCTCTTGGTTGTTTTACAACACAGGAGAAAAAAAAGAGAAGAGCAGCTCTCAGCTGCTGTGCATGGCCCAGGGCCAGTAAAAGGGGTAAGTGGAGATGACCTCCCTATTAGTACCACCCATTAAAACCACCCACCCACCCACACCACCCACCCATCACCACTGTGGCGGGCGCTGACCTTGCACAGGGACCCTTCATCTCCAGATGAAGTGACCTACCTTTGGTCCTATGGGGCCTGGCACACCTCTGTCCCCTCTCTGCCCCGAGCACTTGCAGGGGACTTTGCAGCACGTCCTCTCTGCGATGTTGTCCTGCAGCAAAACGCATGCAACACAGTCGGGAGGTGTTAGAAACCTGGCAGAACCCCAATGCAATAACTCCTGCAAGCCCTCAAGTCTGTGCAATTGTTTCTGTGCCAAGCATGACATTGTTCTGGCAGCATTTTGTGGTCTCTCTGCCTTGAAACACCCACAACAGCAGGAAAAGGAGCTCTGTGTTGGCAGACTGGTTAGGCTACACGGTTAGGAAGCAGCAGTTTACTATATTTTGGACATCAAAGGCAAGGGTTTAAATGGGAATTATGTGGGGCAGAGTTCTTAGACAGCCTTTAGTGGGACAACAGTACCCAGAGCAGTTGTTGTCACTAAAGACAGAAATCTCATCTCCAAAGAAACAAATCCAGGCTGTGCAAATCCAGGCTGTGCAATGGGCCATCAGAAAGTCATGGCAGTGAGTATCTCACCAGAAACTCGCAAGATGAGAACGATTTGCACGCACACAGCAAAAGAGGCAAAAGGGGAGGGGGGGGGGGAGAAAAAGAAAGATGTGGAGTCAGAGAAATTACAGCTTTGTTTTGCATCATCTAATAGAAAGAAAAGAAAAAATAAATCACTTTCTTTGCCAAGTACATTGCTGGCTGCAAGCATTTCCTTCCAGCTTTGCACGTTTACGTTTTGAAGGGATTTTCCTAGGCAACAGGAAATGGGGATGGGCTGAAGACTAGCTCTTATCCCAGAACTCAACGTTCACTCCCACTTTGATTTGTGGAGGAGAGCCCAGCAAGGTTACCACAGGGATCAGTGGTTAGGCCCAATATTATTACATCTACTAGAAAAGAGCTTAATGATGGTGGTAGCATATTTGAAGCTGGGAGGAACTGGAAAAAGCAAGGTTGGTAATAAATTAACTCAATGAACTCAAGAGAGACTGCATACAAGAGAGGGAAGTAAATTTAAGAGGAAAAAATGATAACTCCTTCATCTGTTAAAAGCATGTCTGAAACACAGGCAGTGCACCCACTTAGGGAAAGGAACCTAGAGAGCAGGGCTTCTGTAAGAGCATTAGCACTGACAGGGCATGGCAGTGCACTACCCATATGGCTAAACAAACTCAAGAGTATAAATGCAGGTGGAGGGCAAGCTTTTTGGCAAGACAGTTTTTGGCAGGGCATCTTATACCATCCCATTCAATCTAATCCCATGTGCTGTAGCCTTGACTGGAGTAGGGCTTCTCCGAGACTGGTACAAGACTAGGCAGTGCCATGATCTGCTCTGAACCTTATTTTCCATGACAGCTGTAAAAAGAGCTGATGTGAGTTAGGGAGGGGAGAGGACCAGGGCCAAGAGGGTGTCATTCAGATGTGGTTCAGGCCTGCATTGGCTTTCCTCCAGCATTACAAGGCAGCGCTGCCTGTGCCAAGTTACTTACAAGCTGCTCTGCCAGCTCAAAATCCAAGTCCAGCAGATTAACTCTGAGCGGTCTGTTGTAGGTGAACCCACGACCAAACTCCAGCTGCATCACTTTGTCAAAATTGCTCACTCGGTCCAGCCCAACAAAGATGAGAGCATTGACACCTGAGAGGAGAGGAAACAGAAGGAGCCATGTGATGGGGCGACATGCTCTCAAGAGCCTGCACACCCTCCCCTGTAAGGACAGGTCATTACCCACCTCTTTGATTGCAAAACAGATCTTATTCAATTGAGAGCAAACATTTTCAAGCACATTCAGTGCAAGTTACCCACAAGCTTAGGTGCCAGGAGGCAGCTAAGTACCACTGGAAGTTATTGAAGAGCAGGAAGTGCATGTAGAAATCACAAAGTCCTTATTAATTGCTTTCAAAAGCTGGTGACGGTGGTAAAGTGGCCTGTGGGTTAATATAAATGATAATCACTGCCTTAAGGAGTAAAGAAGTTACCTTCTGCATGCAAAGTAGATGAAGCAGCCTCCAGCTGATCTATTGAGTCATCTGCACCATCAGTAAAATGGATAATGACCTGAGAGAGAAACACATTTATGTCAGGATTCAGAATGTTTCAGGTAGGAAACACAGTGTGCAACCTGAAGGGTCTTCTTCCAAGGGATGCTTTGTCTGAAAGAAGATGGGGATACCTGCATCATCAATGGGGCGGGACTAGATGAACTCTAGAGATCCCTTCCAACCCCTATCATTCTTTGATTCTTTGAATTGCTACCACCCTTTCCCAAGTCGCAAAACTTCGCAGTTCTGTGCCATGTTTCTGTGCATCACTTCATGTAGGTGCTTGTGGATTGTGATAGTTTCAGGCTGTGCCTTTAAGAAAGATATCTGCAAATTCTCTAGCTGCATGAACAGGGAAAAACGTGGAAAGCAACAGTTTGCAGCTAAGCAGGGCTCATGGGAACTGGCTGCAGTGACACTCAGCAATTGTCAGGACAGGACCCTGACAATGCAGGGAGAGTGAAGGAATGAAGTAGGGCTTAAATGACCAAACTTATTATGAATAGATTGATTTAATTAAGAATTTTTTAAATTGTAAATTTAAATTGTAAGTTCTGGCCTTGGTTTTGACTTACCTTGGTGCTGCCAGAGGGCGAGGATCTGAATTTGTTCAGGTAGGATCTCAGCGTGTCTGCCCTGAGGAAATAGGGCCCACGGGTGCGCATGCCCTGAAACCTCTCAAAGAGCTCAGGCTGGTACTCAGAAAAGTCCAAGCCATCCACAGCTCCTCCCTGAGCCTGGGCCATGATGGCTACCCTGACATTTGGTGCCTGGTTGCCGGTGCAGCTGATCTTCTGCATCTGTGTAATTCTGTTCAGCACAGACTCAACCCTGGACTCCAGACCTCTCTGGGAATTGAATATATTTTGGCCAGGCCCAACATCGGTGACATCGAAGCCAATTATCACATCTAAGTCACAGTCTGAAAAGGAGATGCAGAAAGAGAGGAGAGAGTCACCAGTGATGAGTACAATGATTGGTTCTCAATTAATGACTTTAGGAATTATTCTGTTAGCTGTTAGAGAAGATACACTCTGCATTAAGAACCGCCACCATTTGATACACAAGTGCTTTCTACTTCCTTTTGCCATGGCAATGATAATCTGGGAAAATTTGCATTTACTGTTGTTCATTATTTTTTCCTCTGTAATGAGGAGCTGACTAAACCAAAGGAATTTGCATTTTACTCAGGCAGCCAAGACTGCTGCTTTCTTTCCACAGTGCAAAAACCTGATGGTACTTGCACTGTTGTCCATGCATCTTCTGCCTGTGCTTGAAGAAAGCATACTCCAGTCATAGGGATATAAAGGGAGGTGACAACCAGGCAACTATCTTGAGTTCCTGGAAAGATGTTGCCAGAATTTACAGGGGGTAGCCAAGAATTAAGGCAGAAAGAGGCATTGAAGTTGCACAGCCTGAGCTACCAAGGCAATGCACATCCTGCCTTTCTGCTGGAATATTTAGTATGAGCTTGGAGTCATCCTGCAGCCATGGAGCTGCCTGTCAGTCTAGAGCACAGAGAACTCAGGCTGCTCGATGTCTTTTTTAATATTTAATATCTCCTGCACCTAGGCAGGGTTTCAAACAGGTAGTGCTGCACTCAAGAAGCACTCATAGTTACCACCAGCAGTTGTTTGTTTTCCCCTGCGCTCAGCTTTTCATCTCAGCTGGAGCTGCTGCTCATCTCAGTGCTCCTGTAGCTCTCCTTCAGCTTCTCCAGAAGAGCAGAAGATACTTCTGCTCAAAAGCTAGATATCTGAACCATGGTCACTTGTGCCATACTGTCATAAGTTAAACCAGCTGCTTGGAATCTGGTCCAACAGCAATACCAGCTCACTTACTCACTTTGATGCCCCTCACTTGGCTTCTAAAGTAGCCAAATCATGGGATCCCTTCTTACAGCAATTTTACTTCAAACTGCAATCACTTGTGTCCTAGCTTTTTCTCACATACCTGTCAGGAGATCAAATGGGCATCATGGATGATCTGGCTAAAGAAATTCCTGACTTGAATGGCCTAGAAGTCAAACTGGTTTGTTCTAAACACAGTGGGCAAATCAAGGGCCATTAAATTTTCTTTTGGCACTGAACAGATTGGTCTACCATGATACTGGCATCACGTCCCTACACATCTGGGGAGAAAGGTACTGAGGTATAGCTCAAAGGCAGCTAAATATAAGGGAGCCCCTCCAATGCAGTGGTAGGAAGCCAGTGATGTAGTGTCTGACTGTCATATCTGAATTTTTTCCAGAGGTGTGGAGATGGTGGTGATGGTACACCAGTTGTTCAAAGGCTTCAGCACATGTGAATGGTCAGTTCTTATTTCAAAGGTTTGCAGCTTACCACCACATTCATGGAGGAGGTCTGAGCCTATATAAAATACAAGATCAAGCTGGACAAATCCATCAATACACCTTGGATATTAAAATCCACCCTTGGGAATGACCTGAGCCCATTATGAAAGGATCATGCTTACCTCTTGTAACGTCTGTTGCTCCCAGGCACAATTTCTCCTCCATAGCAGCTTCCAGTGTAACCAGAACCTGCTCATTCAGCTCAGACAACTCCTGGGCAGTGGATGCTCTAAAACTTGTGGCACTTTCACTGGCCAGCCTGCTGATTTCCTTCAGGTCTATGTTTTTCACACCAACTGCAAACACCTTCACACCCTTCTGTGCGATTTCCAAGGAGGCACTTGGCCCATCATCTGAGGACTTCCCACCTGTGACAATGAAGGCAATCTGGGGCACCCTCTGGTCAATTCGGCTGCCAGCCTCCTTCACAAAGTGTTTTGCCTGGATATGCTTGATGGCTGCGCCTGTGTTTGCTACCAGTCCACCTTTGTAGATGACTTTGTTGATGGCATCTAAAATCTGAGATTTGGTGGAGTAGTCCTTAAGGAAAAACTCATCGGTGACATCTGAGTTGTACTGGGCCAGTCCCACCTGGATAGAGTCACCATCTCTATAAATGGCATCGACCACAGAGTAGACAAACTGAAGAACTTCTTGGAAGTTCTCTCTCCCAGGTTGATGGAGCCATCCAGCAAAAACACAATGTCAGCCTGCTTTTTACCTCCTGAAAAGATTACGAAGAAAACCACAGTTATTGATAACTGTTTGCACCATCTATAGTATTTAACACACTTCGAGCTTTGTGAAGTGGTGCTGTGTTTTTCTCTCCTCTCTACCTTTTTCAGTTTCATTGGTCTTTGGCATGATTTTACAGCCCAGATGAAACCAGAACACATCCATAGAAAGAGAAAGTTTTTATGCAACACTTTTTAGACTTCATACAACATTAAGTGTTGTTGTGATTGACACTCTCATCTCATTGCAAATTCCATTGTTTCCCATACTCAGCAAAAATCTTCTTAAAAGTGTGCTTTAAATGAATGTGACTAAACATATTACTATGGAATCATTTTCACATTGCATAAATTCTGTCTGTGCTCTGCCCAGAAAAGCCTATGGGCTGAACAGGACAACAAAGCTGGTGAAGAATCTAGAGAACAAGTCTTATGAGGAGTGTCTGAGAGAGCTGGGGTTGTTTAGTCCAGAGAAAGGGAGGCTCAGGGAGACCTCCTCACTCTCCACAACTGCCTGAAAGGAAGTTGTAGAGAGGTGGGGGTCTGTCCTTTCAACCAAGTAACAAGTGATAGGACAAGAAGAAATGGCTTCAAGTTGTGCCAAGGAAAGCTTAGGTTGGATATTGGGAAGAATTTCTTTACCGAAAGGTTTATTAGGCATTGGAATGGCTTGCCCAGGGAGGCAGTGGAGTCCCCACCCCTGCACGTATTAGGGATATGGTTTAGTCAAGGCCTTGTCAGTGGTAGGGTAATGATTGGACTCAATGATCTTAAAGGTCTTTTCTAATCTAGGCAATTCTGTGATTCTGTGAACAGCAATCTTACCAGGTCCTAAAATTCCAGGGCTTTCTGTTGCAAATATGGGAATTTCTTCAAGAATACTCTGCACCCTCTTTTCTAAAGTTTGGAGTCCTGTGAAGTCCTGTACCACGAGCACACGTTCAGGATCGTTGGTAATGATCTGCAGCTGGTTTCTGTCCACATTCCTGGCTCCAACACCCAGAGGTTTAATGCTTGTTGATGTGATCATGGTAGCAGGCCTGTTCACATCATCCTGGGACTGGTCTCCAAGGATGACGACTAGGTGCTGGGGCACTCCATCTTCTATCCTGCTTCCTGCAGACTTGATGAAGTAGTTCTTCACCACATAGTCTAGGGCTTTGCCAGCATTCACAGGGGACCCACCTCTAAGCCTCAAGCGGCGAATGGCTTGCAGGACAGCATTTTTGGACTTGTGGGTCTTCAGGTAGAACTCAGGGAAGACATTATTGCTGAACTGCACCACACCAATCCGTACTTTGTTTGGCCCAACTTCCAGCTGCTGAACAATTCTGCTGATGAAATCCCGGATGTGAGCAAGCCCATCAGGCCTAACGTTGTCAGAGCTGTCAATGAGGAAGACTACATCTTTTTCATCACCAGAAACATCTGCAGGGAAGCAAGAAGAGAAGAAATTATTTGTGTGCCAAGACTTTGCTTAAGCTTTGATGCAGATTTTCTGTGCTATCCGCTCCAGTGTGACGTAAAACTCTGCAGCATACTTTGGCCAGAGTTAGTCATGGTGCTTTGGGAAGCCTCTCTAAAGGGGCTTGTCTGTGTGCATGTGTGCAGTCACAGTCTGACAAATATTTGGAGCATGCATTACCCAGAGTCTTATCTGTTTCATTCATTGGCATTCTTGTCTGGATTTATCAATGTTTCCATCTTCATTCTGCCCCTGACTTATGTCTCTTTCTTAGAGAGATGCTAAATGGGAATAGGCAACTGTGCATATTGTGGTGTTTGACTTGAAATTCAAAACATAGTTCAGTATGTGACATGAAAACTATGAGTTATAATGTACTTAGATGCTTGGGTAGAATTTCCAGAAGTTTCCTTCTAAAGCTGTATGTGTGCTATAGCTTTCCTTTGAACATAGGAAACCTGGATTGCTAGAGAAGGGATGGGAAGTGGTTTACACATTTGGGCAACATTTACACACATAGCAACCCAGAGGCAGAATACAGACTATGGTCTTACAGAATACAGAATTAACCAGGTTGGAAAAGACCTTTGAGATCATCAAGTCCAACTTATCTCCCAACACAATCTAATCAACTAAACCATGGCACTGATCTTTGTAAACACTTCTAGTGATGGTGACTCCACCACCTAAGCATCTGGTGTTGACAGAGCCTCACCTACAGGGGGTTGCACGTCTCCCAGCAGCCGTCTGATTTGGTCCACAGTTAGCGTTTCAATAGGAGTTAGCAGCTTCTGCTCAAGGCTGGGCAGTTCCTGGAAGCTGGAAACTTGGAATACATAATCAGGACTAAGGGAAATCTGCACCATCTCCTCAGGCTCCATGTTCTTTGCTACCACCATAGGTGCCACTCCAACTTGTTTGACTTGGAGTGATGGGTACTCTAAGTCATCATCAGATTTGCGGGAGGAGAGGACAACCAGAAACTGAGGGACGCCCTCCTCTATGCGGCTTCCAGAGGGCCGTGTGAAGATGGTCTTTGCCACAAACTCGAGGGCCTCCCCCACATTCACCTGCTGGCCTCCATGTGGCCTCAGCCGTCTCACAGCACTCTGCACCTCATCTTTTGTGGAGTAGGCATTAAGCAGGAACTCCACGCGGGGATGGTCACTGAACTGGACCACAGAAATCCTAGTGGTGTCAAAGCCCACGTCCAGATTGTTCACTATTTGCTCGATGAGATTGCGGATGAGGTAGAACTCCTGGGCAGCATAGCGGGAGCCATCAACCATGAACACCACATCCCTCTTGACACCCGCTGCAGGAAAAAAAGGCAGCAGTCAGGAGATGCATCAGACATTGCCTATGGAGAGCAACAAAGCTCATTATCTACCTCACTGGCCCGTGCATTTGTCCATGTTGCCTGTGATATCTTCTGGGAGCCCCAGCAGGATCTCTGGGTTCAACCCAGTGACAGGACCAGTCTGCTAGGCGCATTCCCAGGCAATGCAAGAACAGCAACTTCCAAAGTAAAGTGAACAAAGAGAAAGCTGTGGGAACAATGCAACAACAATTCCTTGTGGGAACATAAGGAAATGTAATCTGGCAATACTCCTTACTCAGGGCAGGTTACCAGACAGCCTGGGGTCCATGCCACAATATGCCACAATTTTATTCTTAGCACCATTCCTCTTTTTCTGGCTTTGTCCTTTAGGAAAGATTCTATCCTATTATTCTTTCAGCTGCTGCCTTTCCAGGATGACTTTTTGCTTGCTACTAAAGTGTTTTCAGTAATGGTAATTCAGGTCATAGCCTGAATTCTTGCTGAATGTCACACTGATAAGTGGGGATGAAGGAGAACAGTCTGTCTCTGAGGGATGGAACAGACCCGAGTAGGGTGGTGGACTTCAAAGGGACTGTTCTGGGGTGGGTACCCTTCATTCCAGGCATATGCTGGCTGGATTTCATTCCAAGTGAGACCAGAAATGGGAAGTCTGATCATTTTCCTGATGCTCACTTCCAGTTTCCCTTTCCCCAGTGAATAAAACATAGTGAATGTAAGACACATCATCCAGTCTAATATACAGCATAATACTGCCCTTGATTTATAGAGTTGCGAAGGTGTCCCTAAAAACCATCAGCTTAAGACAAGGTTAAGTTCATAGCATTCATTTTGTGGGTCTTCCATGTGGAAATAACATGGATCACCATGAGGGATGGGGCTTAAAGTTGGTTCAGTTTAATTACACAAGTCCTGCCAACAATAAGTGCATCAACAGCAAGACTAAGACAGACTTGGAGTCTTATCCACGACCATCTTTGCTTTTCTCTGTTTGTGTTGCAACCATGATGTTATTAAACATCATATTTTGCCGCTGGCTCTTGGTGCAGACACAAACATCTTCTCACCTGGGCTGGGCGATGTAAAAACCAGATCAGGGGCAAGTGATTCTATCTCTTTCTTGGTCAGTCGGATGACTCTGTTTGAGACGACCTGCTGCACTGTATCCAGCTGGCTGAAGTCAGGCACAGAGATAGCAAAATCTGGGAGGAAGGAAATTGTCTGCAGCTCTGTGAGATCAGCATTTCCAATCCCAATGCCAAAAGGCACTGTGCCACTTGTTTTCAAGACCACCGAGGGCCTCCTCACATCATCCTGGGACCGGTCAGCAGTCAACAGAATCAGGAATTGTGGGACACCCTCCGCTATCCTGCTGCCGCTTGACACCGTGAACACGTTCTTGATGAGATAGTCAAGAGCTGCTCCAGTGTTCAGAGGAGATCCTCCCATGACCCTCAGCTCCTGGATGGCATTGATAAGATCTGCTTTGTCTTCGTGGGTGTCAAGTAAGAACTCAGGTTGTATGACGTTGCTGTACTGTGCAACAGCAACACGGACCTTGTCGCGACCGATATCCAAGCTTTCAACAACTCTTTCGACAAAGGTCTTCAGCAGTGGAAAACCTCTTCTAACACCATCCGAGCCATCAATTAGAAACACCACATCCTTCTTCTCACCTCTCTCATCTACTGTTTGAGACAAGCAAGAGAATGGGGGAATAAGTGAGATTCTCTTTTGCAGTGATTGTTATTCTCTGCATACATTGAACCAAAGGAATACAAAAGCCCAGAGAGGGGAAAGCAAGGTGTCAGGATGGGTGGTTTGGTTCCTTTGCCAACAGATGTGATTGCTGATGAAGGGGCAGATGGGTGGAAGCTGGTGGAAACAGCAGTGCAACACATACTGTGCCTTACCCACTGAGTCAGAGAATCATAGACCCACAGGAAATAGGCTGCCAAGGTACTCTGGGTGCCATCTCCTACCTGAGACTAGGAGAAGCCATCTGCTGACAAGTGGGCTGGGAAGCTTTACAATATGCAATAAGAGTCTGGGCCATCAGGGGTCTTCAGAGAAAACTGAGTTTCTGAACAAAATGACATGTTGCAGAGAGGGTGCTCACTGGGAGCCAATGAAGAGAACAGCTTTTCTGAGGCATCACTGAACTTTGAAATAAATACTCCTGCACATGCTCAGACAAACTAAAAATTTGCCAGAAAGGACATCCAAATGAAAATGCTGACATGCTTTTCTAAAACGTTAAATGCTGCTTTTTGAAATTTTTACTATCTTCAAGCACAGAAAGATGTTAATTGTGTCTTGGTTTTCTAAAATCAAGACTATTAAATGTCAAAGACCAGAGAACTGTTGGCACATTTTGTTATTGACTAACAGAATTACAGAGCTTTAGCTCGACCAAGCAGAAAACATCACTGCTTCTCAAACACAGCAACTGATGGATGGCATCACCAAAAGTGCCATTGGCTTGTTTATAGCAGGGTCAAGCAGGACAAGCAGGAACATGACCTATCCCTCTGATGAAAATCTTCAATATCTGCTTACAGAGGCTAGATGTATGAAGAGTTCACAAGAGCAGATGAACTCTTAAAGCAAACTTCAGCTCAAGTTGGATGTTGGAAACTTGGTGAGTTAATCAACAGGACTGGAGTATGAATACTCAAGAGGGGATTAGATGTGGCACTTGGTGCCATGGTCTAGTCGTGAGGTCTGTGGTTACAGGTTGGACTCGATGATCTTTGAGGTCTCTTCCAACCTTGGTAATACTGTTATTGAGCAAATCAGGTCAGAGGAGGGGGCAGCCACTGCCTGGTGCATCTTAGCTTCATATACTTCCTCTAAAGTTAAGGAGCAGAGAAAGACTGTTCTATCAAAAGTCTGTGTAAGATGTAATGAAGGAAAAAGTAAGGGTGTTCTTATGAGTTGGCTCTTTGTTAGCCAAGAATATTAGGAAAAGTACAGGGGTGTGGCTGTTTGAGAGGAATTAGCACAATTATTCACAGTACTTGGTGTTCAAAGGCATCCAAAATGATCTTGACAAGGCAGAAGGGATTTGAAAAGGAGGACGCAGTTCAAGAGCAGTAGTGACACCAGTCTAACATTAAAGCAGAAGCTGCACAAATGTGGGAAGGACAATGACTTTACACAAAAAGAGTGGGGTAAGAGATGACCAGGGAACACCACTGTTAAGCACTGGTCATCTGGAGGAGGCTGACACTGAAGACATAAGGGTGAGATGGTAGAAAACCTACAAGACCTACAAGAAAAAGTAGAATCAACTGAGTACAGAGCCGGTAACAAAAGGACCAAGACAAGATGTACGTGGCAAGCTTGAAGTAAATGAAAGGCTGTCACACAAAAACAGAGATGAATTGACATCTGTATCCTTCTTGAGTTGAAAGCTTAAACTCTGACTAGTAAGGCAGAGGTTTGACATTAAGGAAAAACATCTACTGATATAGATAAAAGCAATTAAGATATTGATTATGGAGGGTTTTCAGAACAGATTAGATCAATGTAAGTTGGTTCTGGACAAGAAGATCCTGCTGTGGACAAGGTTAAGTAGTAGATGGCACCCTGAGATCCCTTCCAGCTCTACTTCTTCTTACTGCTTCTATGATTCTAAGTCCATCTGCACAGGACTTTTGGAGAGAGATGATATGGATGTTATTGCACTTTTCCTTGGCCCCACCTGCTCTTAGGAGGCAAGTTAGTTCTCGAAATAGGGCCACCTCAGGAAATCCCACAGCTGGATATGCACATTTTCCAGTACCACAGTGTTAATTTATAGTTGCAGCTGTGTGATTCTTCTAATTATATTCTTATTATATTATTCAATTAATCCATACTTATTATGCAGCTTGTAAGGGTAATTCAGTCAAGAGCATCTAATTTATTGGTGAGTAGGTATAAAATGCAGAAACTGCTGTCACATCTTGTAGGAAATATCAGGCCAAGAGTCAATCTGGTATGCTGCAGTGCTCCTCACTCCCTAGCACTCCTCCAGAAAAGGGAGGATGGAAAGAAAATTTGAGATAAGCCTTGGAAAGAAAATTTGAGATAAGCCTTTATTGGCTTCTTCTAACCCTTGCCCAGCACTGCACATCAATTTATGCAAGATCTCTGAGACAACAACTCTGTTATTTCAGGTTTGTACCACGTTTTACACACTGGTAGCAGCTTCTACTGCAGCTCTTGTGACCAAACAAAAAGGCTTTACCATTTTTGCAAATCTGTTTGGACTTCAGTGCTTTGCTGGTGCAGGGTCTGACCAGAGGAAACGGTACAACAGCAATTCCTAATAATTTTAAACATCATCAGACCCAGCTTCCCTAGTTACCAAACTGTGGGAGGCATGTAAGGCGTGTCTTTCAGCCTCTTGGAAACTCTGTACCTGTTGGCTGATGTTGAATAGTTTTCAACAGGTTGACTATGTTTGGCTGAAGCTCTGAAATCCGAGGCAGGGAGTCAACATTCAAAATGAATTGAGGGGCATAAACAATCTTTTCCAGCTCGACAAGGTCGGCATTTTTGGCTCTGATAGCAAAGGTCACAACTCCAGCTTGTTTCAGAGCATCTGATGGTTGTTCCACATCGTCGGTTGATCTCCCAGCAGCAAGGAGGACCAAAAACTGAGGAACCCCTTCTTCAATCCTGCTTCCAGCTTCCTTCACAAACAACCTCCTTATAGCTTCATCAAGTGCAGCTCCAATATTAAGTTGTTTCCCAGTTTTTATCTTCATCCTTTTCACTTTGAGAAGCATGTCTTGCTTAGACGGCAGTTCGGCAAAGTCAAATTCAACTTGGATGGTGTCACTGAATTGAGCCACAGCTACTCGTGTGGCATCGGAACCCACATTCAGCTCAGAAATGACCTTGTGTACAAAGTCCCGGACGGCAGGAAAGCTACCCAAGAGGTTGGCTGAGCCGTCAATCAGGAATAAAATATCTTTCTTGCTTTCTAGAATAAATTCACAAATGAAAAAGAGAAGTGGGGAAAAAAGATATGAAGGCATTTTTCTTCTTAAACGTCATCCTAGAAACTTCTCTGCAACTTAGCTGGGTTTCATTATGCAAAGCAAGTTATTTTCATTTACCAAAGTATTCAAGGGCTACATGACTAAATGGTACCTCTTCTTTTTTTTTTTTTCCTTTTCTCTTTTTTTTTTTTTTAATATGAGGAAGAAGGGGAAACAAAGTCACCTCTATCTTAAGACTCAATAAATTAATGTGCCAGATAGTCATATTGTGTATTGTATCACATCATATCCATCATATCATAAATTGGCTGATTCAAACTAGGCCATAGATGTTTATAGTCTAGCAGTATGCCCATAATACGGTCATGAAGTACAACAGCAGTGGGATGGTGGGTTCTCTTTCTGGTCAAATGCTCAGTAGATAACAAATAGACATTAGTTCATGCATACATACACACACTAAGCATTTCCTGTATTGTCTTCAAGTATTTCTCCCAGTTGCATCATAAGGAGCATCTAAATCCATAGGCAACTTAGGACTTTGGAAGGAGAAAAAGCCCTTTACCTGTTTCCATTCTATGTCCTTTTAATCTCATTGGCTATCCAAGGCAAACCCAAGCATCTCACATCTGTGTCTCTTAGCATCTTTCATATTAGTGATCTCCTTTCCATACTAAAACAACCATCCTGAATTTTCATGTGTCTTCATATGCACATAGCCACAAAAAAGGGAATTAGTGAGAAAAGACCTGTTTTAAAAGGGCTAAACTTGTCAGCAGCTTTTGCGTTTGATGCTGAAAGAGATCCTTGAACAGCTGGAGTCAAATTCAGCCTCTGTGACAGCCTGTTAACAGCACTTTGCCAAAATGGCTGTGGGGAAGTATTTGGCCACCTGGGCTAGACTTCTGCTCTTCTGTGCTCTTTGGCACAACTTTAACTTTTCCACATCACTCCTTTTGGCCAAAAGAATATGGTCTCATTGCTCAAGCTAGCATAGCCAATGCATTTACAGGTTGTGATAGTATTATGGAAACAGAAAAGGAACACCTGAGTATGTGACTGGTGGGCATAGACTTAATTGGATCCTCCTTCAGTCATCACCTGACAAAAGACTTAGCATTGTGCTGTCTTTCAACTGTGCTAGCAATGACTTGAGCCAAAAAAAAAAAAAAAAAAAAAAAAGCTATCTATTGATGGTTCAGCACAGCCCTAACCACTTTGATGCCTTGAACAGGACTCAGGATGCCTTGAACAGATATGTAGCTGTACATCGGGAGCAAACAATCAAGAGAAATCAGATTAATGTAGCATTCAACATGAAGGAAGGTCGGTATTACCTGTTGGGGCGAGTGGAACCTCTTCCACACCTCCACTAACATAGGTTGTTATAGGCTTATTTAACTCCTGGGGTAAAGCTGCCAGACCACTGAAATCATCCATAAAATATACCATTCTTGGATTAAAGGCAATCTGTTCAAGTTCTGCCTTATCTGCACTCCTAACTCCAATAGCAAAAGTCAGCACTCCAGCCCGAGCTAATTCATTGGAAACTTGCAAGAAGGGGTCGGCAGACCTCCCTGCCGTCACCAGGACTAGGACCTGCGGCACTTGGTCATTTATTCTGCTCCCACCAGCTTCCGTGAAGTGATTCGAAAGCACAAAGTTCAGTGCGGAGCCAGTGTTCAGCACTGACCCGCCCTGGGGCCTCAGCTGCCCCAGACGTTGAATTATGTCTGGTTTGGTTTGGTAGGAGTATAGGGAGAACTCCGTTTTAGGAGTGTCGCTAAATTGCACTAAGCCAACTCGGATTTTGTCACTGCCGACATCAAGGTAGTTAACTAGGGTGGCAACAAAGTCACGCACATAGGGGAAGTTGGCATTTCCGACGTTGAGTGATCCATCCAAAAGAAAGATGATATCCCTTTTGGTTACTTGAACTGCAGTAGGGCACAGAAAACAACATGAGACATCACAGAAAACAAACAGGAAATTTTTTTCATGTGTGCATACAGCGTATGCTGTACACGCATGGACACCTGGTTAGGAGGAAGAGGGGAGCAAGAGAGAAGAGGTGTGATCAGCACAGAGGTGACAAGGACATTGCTGGAAGTGACTGAATTGGACAGGCAAGGTTTCTGACTTGTACTGAAAAGACTTTTAAAGGGTAGGTTTCTCAGCCTCTATCATGGCAGATGTTTTCAATGGCTTCTAATGCCAGCACTGCATGTTCTGGGCCAGGTCCTTAGCTCACAAAAGGCAGCTTCCTTCAGCAACACTGAATTATGCCTGCAGACGTGTTGCTTATCTGCAAGTCACCACACATTTACGTGGAGCTTTCCAATAAATCTTTAGAGAACATTTCTGCTCCCTGGCACCTAAAGTGTGCTTTTACACCCAGCACTAGCACCCCATGATTAAGCAATCCCCTGATCCACGGGGATGCTCCCATACATCCCTAGATGTACAGAGGCATGTCCTGCCCTGCATTGACTTTCCTGGTCATGCTGTGCAGACAGCAGTGTCTGGCCCGTGGCACAGTTAGGCTCCACTTGCATGGGAAAAAAACTTCTGCCAAGCAACAAATTTGGTTGGTATTTTGAGTGGGTATTACAAATAGCTGTAACTAATGGGTTTAGAAAAGTTGGTCCAGACAAGGCTGCAACTGTTGCCTGAGACACTTGACATTTTGACATCTGTATTTGATGCCTACATTTATAGACACCCACTTTATGGGATGTTGAATGGGTGAGAAATTTCCCAGCCTTGGCAGTAACCAGCCAGTACTTGACTCCCTTTTAAAAGTTAAATCCTTCCTGGGTTGTCTCCCAGCATCTGAGCCCCAAGACACAGACCTGCAATATCCTCTCAAAGACACCACAGGTTTATCCTCCTGAGTTTTTTGCTCTAAACATGTCAGGTCCAGATGACAGAGCAAAATGATGAAACTTTAAATAAGGTCTCAGAGAACCAACGAGTGAGCCCATCCAATCCATCTCCCCTAGACGCCTTCCCCTGAGTAAGGTATTTGAGAATATATTTATGACTATTTCTAATTCTGTTTACTATCTTTGAATTTAAAGCATTTACCTATGGTTAAGTGGCTATATTTACCCATCTCTCTAGCTTGCCTTACCCTGTAAGCTTCCTGTCCTATACAAAGAACACAAAAAATATTAAGATAATTAAAACCAAAAGTGAGAAAGGTGCCCTTTGGGATACAGGCATTGCTTTCAGATTTTACAGGTTGTCTTGGGTTTCTGTATTTTTATCTTTTTCCAGAAAATTACCATTCAAGGCCCAGGGTGAGAAAACCTCTAGCTGAAATATAACAGACTGCCCAGCATCAAAATCAGTTATGTTACTAATAATAGTCATTTTAGGGAGTAGGATACGGTTACTTGCTTATTGTGTATGTGAACAGCTGTGAGTACAAAGAGCAAAAGGACTGGGGGAAAAAGAAGAAAAGCTGCATGAATGAGCTTTAAAGAACAAGAACATTTAGGAACATTTTAAATTTACATTGAAAACCACAAATGTCAGGTTTGGTGTATAGCCATGCAAAACTGTATTAGCAGGAAACATGTTCTGAACAAAAAGCTCATTAAATGCTAAGTGCCGTGATATTCATCTTAATTAAGGACAAGTATTGGGAAATTGATTTTAAAATGCCTGTTCTGCATGTAAATCAGTCATAGAGTTGAATTTGTCAAGGACCATTTTCAAAACTCTGTTTCTTTTGCACTGGGGTTTATAGTTTTAAATTAGTTGGAGAAACTAGAAAAATATGGACATGGTCCAAGACCCACTTAAGCCAATGGTAACCTTACTATTGACCTTACTGGGAGCTGGAAGAAGTCCTGTTTATCTAATGTTTATATGTCATGAGACAGAAATGCAAGGTTCAAATAAGATCTAGCGTAACATTAATTCGACTTCAGTCATCTCGATTGGGAAGAAATCCTGACAAATCCGGTATAAAACCTCTGAGCAGCAGAAATGCTCCTGGAATGCAGGGGAAACAGCCTCAAAAGACGTGGCGCTCACACCTGGATTGCTTCCAAGGTCTGTTGATGTCAATGGCAAGACCAAGTAAAAAGAATCTACTGGCTTCATGAGGCTTTGGATCATCTTCTATACAGATCAAATTAAAGTCAACACTGCAACTGCCTTGAAAGCCTCTTAGGACTTGATCTGAGAAGAAAACTCATTATGTTCTTAAAGGAGTTTCAGTCTGGCAGTGTCAGGCTAGCTTCCTCTAAACATCACCATGAACAAACTTGCTTATTTTCTTTACACTAAGAAGAAACTTTTAAGCTTTCTTGAGCAAATATCCACTATGGATGGTTTTCAAACTGAGGAAGAGATTCTAATATTGAGTATGTCCTGTTCATAGGTTACACAAACCTTAAGTGAGAGAAAAAGCCTCCACTGAATGACTCCAGTACCTAACTAATAACGCACATCTTCCACGTCCAGAACTTTACATGTTGGTGACAAATATGGAATGGGGTGAAAATCTCCAGGAAGGAATGGCACAGCTGTCACAACCACCACACTACCAAATTCATTGATCAGTTTGTGTATATTTTGCAAATCAAAGGGACAACATTTAGCTGTGCTGAAACATGTGCTTGATGGCTTCCTCCTCCTTAGCTCTATATGTCATAGAATAAGAGCTGACAAAGGTGTAAAGAATATCTCCCTAATTAGAAAAAGATAATTAATTACCTGGTGGTGGTTCCTGGATAATCAGTCCTCCAGAGAGTGTCCGGATAGGCGACAGCACCTCAGGAAGAATGGCTTGCATGAACTGAAGGCGGAAATCATTTGGGTTGAACACAAAATCTCTCTCATGGGCAATTTCTTGAAGTTCTGCCAGGTCGGCGTTTTTCGACCCGATAGCGAGGATCACAATCCTATTCCTTTTCATCTCTGCTGCAGCTTGGTCAACGGCATCCCTGGACTTACCACCAGTGATGAGCACCAGCATGGGGAGCACCCCTTCCTCCATCCTGCACCCGGCAGCACTGGTGAAGAAGTTTTGCCTCACAAAGTCCAGTGCTGAGCCGGTGTTGAGTGCTGTACCGCCCATGGGCTTCATTCTCTTCACATTAGCCATCACATCCTTTCTGCTCTGGTGAGTGTTAAAATAGAACTCTGGCTTCACAGTGTCTGCGTACTGTGCCACCGCCACTTGGATCAGATCGGGTCCAACCTCCAGCCTTTGGACAATTTTGGCAACGAAATCACGAACTGAGTTAAAGGAGGCAGTCCCCAAAGCAGTGGAGCCATCTATCAGGAAGACTATATCCTTCTTGTTCACTTCAATAACTGCAAGTAACACACGGACATCATGTTAGCAGAAATCTTCACTGCACTCAGTGCATGAATTCTACATCTACAGTTCAGCAACATTTAGGACTTCTCGTGTGCTTGAAATACTGTTATTGTCAACACCTTTAAAAGAGTCTTGCTTTCAAAACATGATTCCTTTTTAAGTTCTAGCAGAGGGCTAATCAGAAATCTGATTGAATGTTTCCCCTTTATAAAACAAAGGAAAGTTGAGGAGTTGCAAGAATTGGGTTGTTTATATAAGTTAATATTAAAATGTGTGTACATGTCAGAACAAGAAAGAAATAAAGGCAAACAGTCAGGAGAAACCTTATCATTTAGCTGGCACATGAGATAAAAAGAGTAGGCTCCCTTTATTTGCAGCGGAGCCATCTGAGTCATACCAGAGTGCAGTTTGGTCTCAGAAGGATTAGGTTTCCAAGAGCAATGACACGAGTAAAGAACAGACTCCACTTAACATACCTGGACCTCGAGTTTTCATATCCCACATCTTATTCCTTATCTAACAAAAACAAGTTATGATTTTCCTTAGCACAGCCAGCCCAGTCATGGAAGAGCAGAGTTATATTCTGGCTGCCATGTCCATAATACAACAGGTTACCTAGGCTGTAATCTCTGAAACTTTACAGCTGACAATGGCATAGGACACAGAGCAAGCACAGTTAGCTTTACAGCTCCCTGGCTAAGCTTGAAGGAAGAAAGTTAGGTGAGAAAATACCTGTTATAGAGCATTGGAACTGAAGCACCATCATATTCACTGTGGCAAATGCATGCCAAAACCCAGTAAATATTAACAAGAGCAATACCATTGTGCTAAAAACATTATCCACAATCATCATGGGGGATAATGCTATCTTTTATATAACTCCACTCACATCATCATCTCCCTGATTTCATGCCATTGAAGTGAAAAAGGAAACCATATGTTTCTTCCAAGTTATGCTGGAGCATTACAAATCATTGTGTTCTGGTGGGGTGTCTTCAAATCACCTACCCACCTAAGAGCTCCCGAGATGAATTCAATACTGAGGGTGGCAGGTCCATAATCTCCTTAGCGAACTGCTATGCCCAGTGCACAGCCTGGGGGAAGAGAAGACCCAGTTTTGGAAGGATCTCACACCCCTCAGGGCAAGTGGTAGCAAACACTCTCTTGTCCTGCCTGGGTGGAAAAGGGTAGCCCCTCAGTCCATTGGGGCTTCTCTGCATGGGGGTTATTTACTTTGGACTTGAATAAAGAACAAAGCTTTGGCTGCAGCACTCCCTGGCCAGACACCAGCTGGCCATGAAAAGCAGTGCTTTCAAAGGCTAGTCTCTGTCAGGTTTCTCATTATGGGTGAACGCCATGAGAATTGGCTACTCCAAAGAGTGATTTAGAGCTGGACATGACATCTGCAACTCAGCTGTCCCCTCAGACCCTGGGAGATCTGCCTTCACCAGCAAGCACGAGTCTTTGCAAAAGCCTCTTGCAGAGTCATGTTGGAAATTTATTAGGGACCAGCTGTCAAAATTGAAGCTTAAAATAGCCTGCCATGGTGCTATAGGACACAAAATTATGAGAACCTGTACAAAGCAAATACGGTAGTATACTCCCTAAGCCACAGCCTCACACAAGCCGCCCATGGTTTCCCTTTGACTGCCCAGGCTGTGAAAAGAGAACTATTCACAAAGTAATGAAGATTTCTTTGAATTATCCCTTTCCCCAAGCCATGATTTCCAGCATTCAGTCCCCTAGCCAGGTTGTTTCCTTGTCAGATACTCCGAGGAAGAGAGAGCCGAAACCAGGAAACTTTCCAAATGGATAACAAGGACTGACATCTCTGCTTTATATCACCCAGAAAAGGTGTCCAAAGCACTTCCTTAGCTTGTCAGCAGCTAGATACCCAAAACTGGAGACCCTGGAAACTGTTGACTTTACACAGAAGTTTGTGGGAAACATCAAAAGGGCTTTGCAAAGATGAGGGAGACTGGTAAGGAATAGCTCTGTCTGCTACTCGTTCCTTGTGCAGCTCTCAAGTCATGCAGCGTGTTTCCTTAGAGAAGAGGAATGTGAGAACTGAAACCAAAACCCACAGGAAGAAATACCCCACAGTGCTATTTTCAATGAGCACAATTATAACAAAAGTATTCAAATAAGGCTGTACACATCTCAGAGGATCTGATCTTAAAATCATAGGAAGTTTTGCATTGGAAGGGACCTTTATAGGTCTTCTAGTCCAACCCACCTGCAGTGATCAGGGACATCTACAACTACCTGAAGGGAGGTGGTAGCCAGGTGGGGGTTGGTCTCTTCTCCCAGGCAACCAGCACCAGAACAAGAGGACACAGCCTCAAGCTGCACCAGGGGAGGTTTAGACTGTAGGTTAGGAAGAAGTTCTTCATAGAAGGAGGTATTGGTGATTGGAATGGGCTGCCCAGGGAGGTGGTGGGGTCACCATCACTGAAGGTGTTTAGGAAGAGACTTGATGGGGTGCTTGGTGCCATAGTTTAGTTGATTAGATAGTATTGGATGATAGGTTGGACTCAATGATCTCAAAGGTCTCTTCCAATCTGGTTACTTCTATTCTACTCTATTCTACTCTATTCTACTCTATTCTATTCTATTCTATTCTATTCTATTCTATTCTATTCTATTCTATTCTATTCTATTCTATTCTATTCTATTCTTTGACTAGATCGGGTCACTCAAAGTTTGGTCCAACCTGACATGGAACGTTTCCAGGGACGGGGCATCTACCATCTCTCTGGGCAACCTATGCCAGTGTTTTATCACCTCCTTATAAAATAATTCTTCCTTAAGTCTAGTCCAAATCTCCCCTCTTTTAGTTTGAAATCATTACCCTTTGTCCTGTGACAAGCCCTGCTAAAAGACTGTCTTCATCTTTCTTATAGGCTCTTTTTTAAGTAATGAAAGGCTGCTATAAGGTCTCTACAGAGCCTTGTCCTTTCCAGGTTGAAAAACCATGACTATTTCAGCTTGTCCTCATAGAAGATGAGATGTGTTCCAGCCCTTTGATCATTTTGGTGGCCGTCCCTGGATCCACTCTAACAGGTTCATGTTTTTCTTTTGCTGAAGACTTCAGAGCTGGACACAGTACTACAGGCGGAGTCTTACCAGATCCCAGTAAATCTCAAAGTCTCCCTGGAATTTCAAAATATTTGGGATCAAAGCATTAGATCTTTGACACTAAAACTTGGGAATGTTGGAGGAAAGCATTGATGTTGAACCTAGCCCTTTGCAGTTCCCTGCTCATTGGTATCTCAGCTACCTTAGCACCTCAGCTACCTCATCTAATTTAATCAACAGTAGCTAGAGGAGAGGGGAGAAAGGCACTTTGAGACACCCATTCATCACTGGAGGACTGACATACAGCCAGAGAGCTAAAGTGAAGCAAGTTGACTTCAGAATTTCAAGGGAACACTTAGCACCTCATGGGGTCTGGCATCCCTTTTGGTCTGTGATATGTCTCCCAAATCTGCACTGCAAACCTCCAAAGCACTGATGTGAATCAATCAGACCAATTAAAATTCATTTTCATGGATGCTAGGGAAAGGAAATTCCCTAAAGATCCTTAGAAAATATCCCCTTCTCCATCTGGTACATTCATCTCTAGGTAATTGCACAAGCTGATGCTACTGTAGTACCCTCTACAAATAAGCTGGCATCTAAAGTGAAAAATACACAAGTGTAGATGAAACCATATGCACCAACATTTTTAATTTTGCCATTCCAACTGTTAAAATTCAGCTGGGGGATGAAGAGAGGCTTTTCCACTGAGTTGCTTGAGTCCTGGCATGCACATTTTACCTAAACATACTTCAGCTTATTTGGCTAAATACAATTCACATGCTACAAGCAAAAGTTCGTGTTCTTTACTGGGATAATTAAGGCAAGGTCATAAAATGATGTTTTAAGCAAATACCTCCCTTTGATTGAACCACTGGAGAGCAACCATGTTTAGACACAGATCAGTGAAGACATCTGGAATGTAGGTTTATGTGTCAACATATATAATGAGTTGAACAGTATGTACAGAACTCCAGATTGGCATTTGGATGCCAAAAGTCTTGGTTGCATTAAACACCCTGGGAATTAAGTGCAGCAGCTCCAGCCTGGCCCTCTCCAGGGGGCTCTGAAACATGACATATTGTGTCTTTCATAAAGCCTCTCTATCAGTAACCTTAAGTTAGTCATAAAACCATAGAGTGAGAAACTCGTGAGCACCTACCTGCTCCACAGATCCAAATAGTCATTATTTTACTGCACTCAAGCTAGCAGTAGTTGAGAAATTATGTCAATGAGGACTTAGGAGTGACAAAGTGACCTAGGTGGAATACTGACACCTGTATTTCCCACTGTCTCTTGGAAAGCTGTAAATTTAAGCTGCAAACTCAGCTTACAGATTTAAGGGAATATATGTTATCAAGGTAGGGATTTCACTTCAGAAGAAGTAAGGGTTGGTTTACTTTTCAGCTCAGCATCAGAGGAATTGTACCCTTTACTCAAAAACAGAGCACAGTTTCAGTGAAGTATGGAATTATACTGTTTTAGCAAGCTGATAATTTAAACTCTGTGAAATAGAGATCCATTTCTCATTCCTGTTAGCTTCCACAGTCAAATTTCATTCTCGTGACACTTTCAACTGGCATACAATATAAGCTTCTGCAACATGAATGTTTCCAGAACTGACAATGCTGCAATGTTTACCCCCAGGGAGCTCAGATACCCCAATAAGGATTATATGAGCTTTTGTAGACTCTGCTGGAGTCCTTTAAAAACCCATGCCACACCTGTTACCGACACAAAATAACTCATGGTTTTCAAAAGATAACCCACTGGGCAAATGAGATTCTGCCCATTAGTCGCAGGACTCTTGCTTTCCCATTGTTTCTCCACAAACAGACCAGAGAAATGCATTGCAAAAATAACTAAAAAAAAAAAAAGTATAATATATATGTATATATATAATAAAATAAAGATGTTTTTAAAGCGTGCAAAAGCTCATTTATCCATTGATTCATGGACATGCAACAGAAAGGCATACATACCTTCAGTCACAATGGTTGGGGCCTCTAACAAAATGAGCCTTTGGGCCACTCCAACAATGTTGGGCAGTATTAAGTCTCGAAGAGCATCGAGGTTACGAATATCCAGAGCAGTAAATGCGAAGCTTCCATCAGTAGCAATCTGCTGCAGCTCTGCACTGTCAGCATTCAGGACCCCAATGCTAAATGAAAATATACTAGCTTGCTTCACTGCCAACAAGCCCTCTCGGATATCATCGCTAGACTCTCCACCACTTATCAGTACTAAAATCTGCGGCACCGCTTCCTCTATCCTGCTGCCTCCTGCCTGGGTGAAGAGGTTCTCCACCACAAACTCCAGTGCCGCACCGGTGTTCGCTTCCTCGCCACCGCGGAAGCTCAGTGCCTTCACGGCATCCAGAACCTCCGCTTTTGTGGGGTAGCTGTTCAAAGCGAACTCAGTTCTGGGTTCATCACTATACTGCACCACCCCAATGTGTATGTGCTGAGCTCCAACTCTGAGGCTTTCAATCAAATTTACAAGGAAATCGCGTATGGCTTGAAAATTGACACTTCCGATGTTGTTTGATCCGTCAATAAGGAAAATAAGGTCAGCAGACTCTTGAGCTTTAAAAAAAAGAAATGCAAAAGGTGAAAGCATTACAATGAGTGATTACATGCAGTTTACAGTGTTCTGACATGTTTCTTGGAAAACCAGTAAGAAACACGAAAATGAGAAAACAAAACGTGTTCACTGAAGAGGTGACATTTGCCTCTTAGTTCTGCATTCTGATTGAATACAACCTCCCAGACCTATCCCAGTAGCATCCACCACCCATCAAGAGATGGTCTGAGAAGATGCAACCTGAGCTGGTAGCTGCAGTTACCAGCAGGGGGTCAGTGTTAAGGGCAAATATAATTTGGGAAATATAATTATGGCAAATATAATTTGGGTAATCTACATCCATTCCATCACTGGCCAATGTATTCAAACAGACTCAAAAGAAGATGGTGGATTTTGGTGGTAATTCACCCTAAAGATAGCTGATGAGGACAGTAAATGTCATAGGCAGCTTTCCTCATTGCAATCCCTTGTTGTTTTTTTTTAGGGGGTGGGAGAAAAATTGCACTGGTTTTGGAATGTGGAAATTTTCAGCCTCTCTGCTGCAGTTCTGCTCCTTTGCTGGTTAAAAACAGAGGCTGAATATATTGGCTTCTCCCACCATGAAGGATTCTTATTGGAAATGCCATTGTTAGAAACAGTTGAAAGGGTTTTGATTATTATTCTGGCACTGTAACTCTCTCACCAGCTGCTAGCATATACCTGACAGTGCTTGTCCAGCAAGCTGACCCACACAATTGCCAACCTGTGCCACATAAAAATGGTTTTGCTGTTACTATTGTGCACAAAGATGCACTGCTTATGAATAGAGGGGTTTGGTCTGGATTTTTCATATGGACTGTGGATATTCAATCAAGGAATGCAGAATCAGGTTAAAACAGGATGATGAAATCAGTCATGACACAATTATCCAACTCTATACTGTGACCACACTCAGATGATCTGCTGAGAATATACACACACCAAACACAACTTTTCTATGGTGTTAACACGGTTGCTGAGGGGCAAACTTTTCCGCTGTGAGACTTACCAAAGCAGACCCAAAACGCTCTGGTGTCTGCTGTTACTCCTCTTGCTCAGGTAATTTTACCATCACATCACCAAGAGCTGTATGCATGCAAAAAGGGGAGGGAGATGACCCCAAAGCACTGTTTCTCTGCCACTATTATCCAATTTTGTTAAGAAATTAAATTTCAGACTATTGTGAATGAATGACAAGCAGCATTTGGAAATCCCACCCAGCTCTCAAATTTGAAAGCTGAAGGTGACACCAGTTGCAAAACTTGGCTATTAACCAGCCAATAATATTTTTATTTTTTTTTGGCCTGTTTCGTTGTTTTTCTAGTAAATGGGTTTTATACATCACAATGCCACCAAGAGATTCAAATAATGCCACAATTTGAGTGACAAAGGAGAATGTCTCCAGGGCATCACGGCTTGCCTGGGCTGCATTAACAGCCAGTGCTGGCTTGGAAAACATCAACATAGTTCAGAATTGCAAAAGGATCCAGGGTTTATATTTCCATCAAGTCAAAATTTAGTGGTGTTTAGGGTTGTCTTTACTGTGCCTTTTTCAGTTGGGTTTAAACAATTGTACTTTATCACATAAATGAAAGGGAAATCTCAAAGTGGTTGTACTCACTGCTGCTTTAGATACCTTGGATGTCTTTTTGAGCAACAAGATTTCAGACACGAGTGGGTGTCATAGAATCATAGAATTAACAAGGTTGGAAAAGATCTCAAAGATCATCAAGTCCAACCTGTCACCCACGACCTCATGCCTATTAGACCATGGCACCAAGTGCCACGTCCAATCCCCTCTTGAACACTTTGTCGTCACAGCAGCATGGGTCACTCCCACAAAAGACAAGATAGATATAAAACAGATGTGTTGGATAATTTGTCATCACTGTAATAAACCTTGTAACTTCAGTGCACATTTATGGAACAAGCTGGTGCTGGAGAACAAATACAAGCATGCTTGTTACACAACTAAGCAAGGAAGGTCAGATGAGACAGACAGCTAAGATTTAATGAACACATATCAGGGCAAACGTGGGGATGACTTTCATACTTACTCTAGTCAGCCTGGGGGACTGCCACAGACCAACAACTTTGGGACTCTACACTGGAAGTACTGTGGGACTGGGTTTTGTTGGTTTTTTTTTTTTTTTTTTTTACATTTCTCATTCATATTAGGGCTCATTTCTAGCATAACCTCCATGGCTGTTTTATACATTTTAGTGCTACGTGGAGTTATCAGCTGAATAGATGACTTCTTAAACTCTTATGCAAACAGTTATTTGCCCCATGCTTTGCACACTGTTGTCATCCAAAGTTTAGGGTCTGTCACATCTTTGTCCACGTTTAATGGCACTCTGTAGATTACCCATTCAAGTCACATAGAGGCAAAATTACAACAGTGGCATTAAAATAAATGTGTGTTATAAGGGGAGGAAGATGTTCTTTTAAAAATGTCTTTGAATAGAAATTAACTTGGAAATGCATGACATACATAAAGCAGAACTTTCCCCTTAAAGCTTTTAAAGGAATGTCTGTGAGTCTAGATGTTTATATACTATGGGGTTGCCTCGCTGGCATGTTTCAGAGGAGAACAGCCAGCCACCAAAGACCAGTTCCCCATATGATTTCAGCAGGGGTCCTTCATGGTGAAGGTGCTGAAGAGCCACAGCAGTTCTGCCAGCAGGTTGGGTATAACATTCATCTTCCACATACATTGACATGATTTTCTTAGCTGGTGAACCATATGTCATCTTTCTGGGGCAGCTGTTTTTCTTCCCTGTGGCTTTCACATGATCTGGGTATTTGCCCTGTCAAGCACTTTGCACAACACAAACACATGTGAGCACAGCCTTTTGGTGTCGCTCGGTGGTGTCATGCAGTGATGGAGAGCACCCAGTGGGACTGGCGTGAGGGTTAATCAGGCAAGACAACACAGGGGGATTAATGTTACACTGCCTCATTACACTGCTGTTTGCCTTACATCACCCCACAAGCTGTTGACCTTCAGATGGAGTCTCAGGAATAAAAAGAAAGGTTTGATCTCTGGGACTTCTGTTTTGAAACACAACAAAGCTGTTCAGAAGGCCCTTTCGATGCTGAAATTTCATAAACAAGAGAGGGGGTGAAGGAAATGTCATTTTTTTCCAGGCAAGTTGGGCCCCCAGCTAGTGGTCAGTGCAGATCTGTTGAAGCCGACATGGTTTGCAGAGGGGTTTCAGTTACAGGAAAGGTCCAGCACTCCAGCAAGTGGAAGCGATCAGCTTGCAGAGAAGGTATTTTGGTGGCATCACAAAAAGGACTCTCCAACCACACACCTTCTCCAGGTGGATGAGGAGAGAGTCTAAGGGCCAGCTCAAGGATGAGGTTTCAGCGGAGTTCTCCACTGAACTGCTTTTTCTGTCTTCAGACAAGAATGTGACTTTCTGGAGCAGCATATTACCTATATCCCTCACTAGCTGCAAAGGGACATCCCACATGTTGTCTTTGCAGACAGCAGTGACCTCCTTGGTCTTCAGAGGGTTATCAGTCAGGACCGCAAAGAGTTGCTATCACAGATGGTGTGTTCATCTCCTATGTGTCTGCCTTAGGAGTGGATAAGATGGGACAATTTAATAACTCTGCAGACTTCCCTACTTTTGCAATTGCATGCCGTGGGCACAAAAGCATGGCCACCATGGGCTGCTGCCCATCCAAGGGCTCCTGTACTACCTCCTTGCAGCTCTGGCAAGGATGCCAGCTCAATCTGCAAACAACATCATGATCAATAGATACAAACACAGGGCCACACGCTTCAAACCTTTGTTTTTAAACCTCTGAAGGTCCATCTCAGTCTCACCCTTACAAAGGCTTTAAACAGCGCAACGCCAGCAGACACCAAGCCGATGTGAGCCACCAGCAGTCGGCCATTACCTGTGATGTCTTTAACCAGTCCTTTGGCCCCAGCCTTTTCTGGAGGCATGGATGAACGGACACTTGCCACTAAATCTCCAACTATGCCGTGGAGAGCAGTAAAATTCTCTAGGTTGAAAAGGTGCAGCTTGAAGGGTTCGCTGGCTATTTCCTTTAACTCCCCTTCCACTGCATCCTGCACGCCGACCGCAAACATGTTTACATGGGCAGATTTAAGGACAGATGATGGCAGAGACACATCATCCTGGGACTGGCCGTCTGTTAAGACTATAATAACCTGGGGGACGCCTTCACCGGCTCTGCTTCCAGCAGCTTCAGTGAGGTGGTTCTCGATTAGGTACTCTAATCCTTTTCCAGTCTTGGTGTCTCCCCCCACGTACGACATGTTGGCAATATGGGAGAGGACGTCTCGAGTAGAGGGGTAGGTATTTAACTGGAACTCTGTGCGGGGGTTTCCGCTGAGCTGGACCAGGGCAAAGCGAAAATCATTGCCTCCCACATCTAAAGCTTTTACAACATCATACAGAAACTCTCGAACCAGTTGGAAATGTTCCTTCCCAATGCTCCAAGAGGAATCCACTAGAAATATTATATCAGCCACGGCAACAGTTTTGACAGCTTTAAAAAACAGATGGAGGTTTAGGGTTTTCTATCAGTCAGAGTAAGCAGGCCTCCTCCTCACCCAAATGACCAATGGCCTCTTTGCATGGTGAAAGTGAAGCTTAGCTTCTCCTTATTGCCCAAAGCAAAATGAGCAGTGCTGAGGAAAAACCAGGCAGCCATCAGCGCCCCGGCAGCGTTACTACAGGCACTTAGGGACAAGAAAGGGCAGCATACGAACTGCCCTTCCCATAGAGGAAGAGGCCAGATGCTTTTCCCCTTCCAGGCCCTCAGAGCATGGGTTTGGATGCCAGCCCTGAGCCAGACAAAAATACCTGCAGCTTGACATGTTAATTTGGGCACACCCGGCTTCAAATCACCCATAGTCTCCTATGTTTCTTTTTGCTGGCTCAGGGCTTTGGCGGCCCTGTGGCAGCACTGAAGGAAGAAAGAACTGCCCGGTTTAAGCAGCCTAGGTGCCGGGATGAGTTTTCCATGTTCTTCCTCCACACCAGCAGCTACAGTCTCAAAAACACCAGTGCCTCCTCTTAAAAAACACCAAGCAGCCCTTCAGCAGGCTGCTGGCGGTGTTTGTCTTGCTGCAAAATGCCATACTACACATGCAAGGAGGGCAAACCAGCTACGCCCAGGGCAATACCATCTCAGAGTTATCCTGGGTGCATGTTTCGCACCCCTGTCCCCCACAGAGCATCCTCAGAGGCACACCACCAGCCAGCAACATGCTCAGAAAGGACCCTCAGCCAAGTGGGAGCTGAGGAGCAGAAAGTAAATCACAACCTACCACCAACATGCAAGCTAAAAACCAAGTAGTGCAAATGCATCAGTGCAAACTAGTGGCATGTTTGTACAGTGGCCAAGTCAAGTAAAGCAGCCTGGTCTTACCTGCTTGCTGCTGGGCATGGACCAAGCGAAAGCCTGAGATAAAGAGGCAAAATATTGCCACAAAGGGCAAATGTTGATGTTTCCTCATTTTCATCTTTGATTTGACTATTCCTTTTATTCTTTTTTGTTTCAAAGCACCCAATGTGAGACCTAAGGGAGAAAAAACAGGGAGAGTGAGAAAGAGCAGCAGTGCTGGCCAGGCACAGCTGAAGCACAAGATAGAAAATCCAGGCCACGTGGTTTTGCAGTGCTTTGTGGCATCCTAGCAGGAAAAAAGCATTTTAATGCTGGAAAAAGTCAGCTTTGTAGCAAACAATTCTTGGAATAGGAATTGTTACTCACAGAACTGGTATTTAATCACTTCTGTGGATTTAGTTGGCTTTCTTCTTACCTGTGTTGTCCCAGGTAATATCTAATGTATGGGAAAAATGTCAGCTTAGATTTCTTCCATCAACCCTCAAACATATCTGCCCTCTCGCTTGTCCTCCTTGCTCATAGATAACCAGCTGAAACATCTTGGCCAAAGTGTTTCCTCTTTCATCCTTTCCTATTTCAATTCTTTATGAAAACCATAATCATAATTGCCCTTAACATCACTCTTTGCCTCAGCTCACCTTTTCAGTTGTCCCAAACATACAAATAGAAATTTAATTACTCCAGATCCAAGCAAGCCACATGATCTGGCTGTACAGCAAAAATCCCTTGGACTCCCCTAAGCTCACAGCCCTGCTGATAGCCTGCGCCAGCTGATCACATTTTGGAAAGGCACCAAGAAAAACATTTTATGTGTTGGAGCCAACACTATAATTTATGTAAGTTTCTTATCTGTGATCCACCTGGCAAGCCTTCTGAAACAACATCTCCTTCAGGAAAGCTGTTGTCATAGAGATGGCCAAATTATTATTTAATCCTCATTTCTAAGCCTACAAAGGAGAAACCAGAAAGGCTTGCTTAACTGAGAAAATATCCTCCCAAAAGGGAATGCAGTGATTCAATACTTTTCATTCCCCAAAGGGAGCTCAGTCACTGAGAGTAGCCAAAAGTGATTCAGATACATCAAGGTATTAGCTGGGTCATTATTAACAACAACAATAAACAACCCTTCATCAATTCAGAGACTTACGACCAACACAAGAGTTGAGAGGACTAAGGGGAAAAGACTAAGCCCCTCTTTAAGGAAAGCCACAGTGGTTACACAAATGGCTATCCTTCACACACCTGGAAACAAAACCAAGTGCAGGAATTAGGGAAAATTCAGAAATAAATGTCCTGAAAGGCTGATTCCTCTTCCACTGAAGAGCTACTCTTCAGGGCTGTGGAGGGGTGGGGAGTGGGGAGGGTGTCATTGTAGAAGAGGGAACAACCTCCACCTTGTTTCCAAAAACCTGACGCAATCTTGACGCTTCCACTGGCTCCCTGCGTGATAAGGCTGGGTTGAGGTCTGGGAGAAGGGGTTGGCATGCATTTGCTCTTCCCCATGTTCCAGATGGCATTTCTGAATGCTACATAGCCTGAGTCAGGCAGAAGTTAGCCTCTACCTTTCCCCCTGCATTAGTGTATTATAAAAATAACAAGGCCTGGTGAAGGGACATTGAATAGGTGCCCAGAGCCAGCAGCTAGCACGTAGCGCTGATTAAGACGTGGCAAGTCTTCCCTGTTATTGGCAGCTCCTCAATGTATAGAGGCTGCTGCAGCCTAGAGGTATCACAATCATTCATAAAAAGACTGAGAAAATCACCCTTGCTAGCTGGCACCCATCCATCCCCTGGCTGTTTCAGTCCGGGCCAAGCCTCTCAGTGCCTGCAGTGGGAGTGAACCTGCTCTGTTGGACAGCATTGCTAATTTACAGCTTTCTCCCAGAAAACCTATGTGCACCCAAAGGATGCATGTGAAGGGGAAAGCTGGGCTCTGCTTCCCCATGGGAGCAGGAGTAGGCAGGGGCACTGCTGCAGGGTTCCTCCCCAAGCACTCAGCTGCAGGTTCCAGAGCTAAGGTCTGTGAAAAGCACCAAGCTTCTGACAATCACTCATCCAACCCCATCAGAGCATATCCGCACTGAGCAGAAGAGGGTTATGGAAAAGCTGCAAGTTTCCTGAGATGGGCTTGCCTTGCAGCACCCAGTGGGATTTAAAATACTGCTATCAATGAAAGAAAAACATGAAATAAAATGCACTGTGTAGAAAAGCAGCCTGTTGAAATACTGTATGCTGTAAAAGTGCTTGTATTTCTTCTCCAGAATGCAGGAAGTTATGTTATCATCCTGTTTATTAGCTGCTGGCATCCTATCCCTCTGCAGTCACAACAGCTGGGGTCGAACAGAGCATCACGATAAACCAGTGAAAATTAATGTCTCAGCAGCTAATAAATGACAGGAGCAAAGCAAACATTTGAAGGTTTTTAGCTTTAAACACTGAGCAGCTGCAGAGACCCTCATGGGGCTGTTTACAACCATGAAATGCAGCAGAAGGGAAAAGCAAATCTCCCTGCTGCTGTGAAATCTCCGCTGCTTGCAACACTCCTTGTGACCCTCCCCCAGTGGTGTGCAATTGAGCTTTACATCAAATGAGATTCCCAAAAATCAATGGTGAATCTACATCTACATTTTTAGGGCTGCTGTAGCTGGAAACATCTTGAAGAATTACTTTGCCCATGCCCAAGGAGCCTGGTGGGGAGCCAGGGCCAAGCCCATCTCTTTTAGGTCCCTGTGGGTCACAGTTCAGCCCTGGAGACTTGCAGTAGAGGAACCACCATCTGTATTTTATGTACCACCTTCCTGACAAACCGAAACGCTGAAAGTCAAGTCAGCTCTTGGGGTACACCTGGATATCACAGTCTATTAAAACAAAAAATGTTGTATTTGCCTTGGCCAGCTGGGAAATACAATGCCTTTTCCCAAGCAATAATAAGTTGGCTGGCTGTTCTTTTTAGGCACCTTCTTTTCCAGTTTAGCCTTTAAAAGGCCTCCAGATCTATTTCCAGCTGTCTCTGTGACCTCCATCATGGCATTTTCAGTTGCATGAAAGCAAAAGGACTTGTTCATCAGCAAGAAATTAGTTTTAGCTCCATGCAAAAATCACAGGAGGTGAGAAGCAAAGAAGCAAACCCTTGCAGGAAGAGATTGTAGATGTCTTTTAGAGACTGACTGGCATTTAAACAGCAGTGTTCTTGAGCAGGGCTTTCCCTTATATTCCCACACATGCCCTGTCAGTAAAGGAGGAGATGGGTGCTGGCAGGGAGGATAGGAGATGATCTTCCTGTAGCAGATAGCCCTGGAGTAGAAGCAAGGACAGCAGGTTTTTTTGCAGAGGCAATGTGCTTTTAGGGATGGCTTTGCACATTTTGAACCAAAGCTCTGCTCAGATCTGGTTTGACTGAGCTAAGAGCAAGCCTGTGGCTTGGGGGCAGAAGTTGGCTTAAGAGAGTAAATGAAGTTATTTTTATTGTTTGGTGATTTGGAGCTAGGTTATACTTGGCTTGGCGTGGCTCAGTGAGACACACAAAGTAACTTGCTTTGCTCAACATGGTCTTGCTTTGTGTCCCAAACTACCAATGCCCACAGAAGCTGCAGATGACACCAACTTGCAGGAGGTAGAGGATAAAAACAGGAATGTGAGCTTATGATAATTCATTTCAGGTTTTGATTATGACAGATATCTGTCTTGCAAATTTAGTCTCCTGGATTATTTGTATTTGTAGTAAGGCGATTTCTTCATAGATTTTTTTTGTTTATTTGTTCATTTTTTGTTCATTGGTTGGTTGTTTTGGTTTTTTTAATGACATTTCACAGAATCACCAAGGTTGGAAGAGACCTCAAAGATCATCAAGTCCAACCTGTCACCCAAGACCTCGTGACTAAACCATGGCACCAAGTGCCACGTCCAATCCCCTCTTGAACACCTCCAGGGATGGTGACTCCACCACCTCCCCGGGCAGCCCATTCCAACAGCTAACAACTCTCTCTGTGAAGAACTTTCTCCTCACCTCGAGCCTAAATTTTCCCTGGCTCAGCTTGAGACTGTGTCCCCTTGTTCTGGTGCTGATTGCCTGGGAGAAGAAACCATTCCCCTCCTGGCTACGACCACCCTTCAGGTAGCTGTAGAGAGCAATGAGGTCTCCCCTGAGCCTCCTCTTCTCCAGGCTAAACAGTCCCAGCTCCCTCAGCCTCTTCTCATAGGGCTTGTGCTTGAGACCTCTCACCAGCCTTGTTGCCCTCCTCTGGACACATTCAAGAGTCTCAATGTCCTTCTTAAATTGAGGGGCCCAGAACTAGACACAAATCATACATGCCTCTCAGAAGGGCTGGCTGGCTTTGAGAGGGAGGGAAAGCATCCATGGTTTTCACAGAATCACAGAACAGCCTAGGCTGGAAGAAATCTCAGAGATCAACCGATCCAACCTCCCTGCCATGGGCAGGGATGCCCCTCAACTAGCCCAGGCTACCCAAGGCCCCATCCAGCCTGGCCCTGAACATCTTCAAGGAAGGGGCATCCACAACCTCTCTGGACTCCAGAGTCTCGCCACCCTCATAGTGAAGAATTTCTTCCCACGATCTGATCCAAACCTATTCTCCTTCAGTTTAAATCCATTTTCCCCTGTCCTATTGGTGGACACGCTTGTCAAAAGTCCCTCTGCAGCTCCCCCTACAGGATCCCTTCAGGTATTGGAAGGCAGCTCTAAGGTCCCCCTGCAGTCTTCTCTCAAGGCTGAACCCCAGCTCCCCTCAGCCTATCCCCACAGCAGAGCTGCTCCAGTCCCCAGACCATCCCTGTGGCACTCCTCTGGCCCCACTCCAATAGATACATGTTCCTCCTTACAGTGGTGACACCAGAACTGGAAGCAGTATTCCAGGTGGGATGAAATAAAGATCAGATGAGATGTGTGTTTTACTTAGATATGGATGGGTGCAGCAGCAGGTAAAGGGAATACTAATGTTGTTGTAAAACATCTCTTAAATTTGAACTCCTAGCTGGGCAGTGCTTCAGGTGCTGATGCCATCTGTCACACTGGACTAAGAGAGAAAGCCATCTGCACAGCATGAGCTGTTAGAGGGGTTTTCTGAACTAGCATTTTGACGTTTCTTGATACTTTTCCTCAAGGGTGAAGGGCTGAGCTGGGCAGAACTGACTCCTAGGGTGTAATAACTAGGAAATCCAAAATTAGTGATTTATTGTTGAAATTTCTTCCTATCAGCTCTCCTTCCCCATGAAAAATTGCTGCTGCAGGGAGGTAAGCAGCCTCTGGGAAAGGACAGAATACTCTTGAGTGCAGTAGGCAGAGCCATGACTTATGTGTTCTCCTGGGGAAAAACGGCCTGGGTTTGGGCTTGGCCTTGGGCAACCTGTGCAGCTATGCTAGCTGGCAGCACCAGGGACCTTCAGGATGCCCCACTGTCCTAGATCACAGTATATGTGGTCCAATTTTTCTGCTCAGCCATGGGGCATTCCCATTAAAAAAATGCAGAAGGAATTGCTGCCCTTAGATTCCCTTGTGCATGTGGAGTAGGTCATGAGATACGATGCCGTGGGCATCCTCCAGACCCCTCAAAGTCTTCTTCATAGTGATGTCAGGTTCAAAACCAAGAGGTCACTACCTTCATCTGCATTTGCTTTGTGGGGATCTTCCCATAGCTCATCATCATTCTGTTTCCTAATCAAAGTGCTCAGCCTGAAATCTCCTTGACTTCATTGTTCTCTGCTATATGCACATCCCTGGGAGGTAGCAACAAAGCCATGAGGCTGAAGCAAGCCTTGCCAGCAGCTTGAAAGTGGACACCAGCCACCCAGAACAGCTATATGCAGCCCCAGCAGTGGGATATACATCCACTCATGGCTGTGGAGCATGCAGGAAGGAGAAAAATCTCCTGAAATCCTGATGTGGAGGCATGGTGGTATGGATTGCCCTCTGGAGGTAATGCATGCTCTTCTCAGATGGATGAACACTCTCCTGAAATTTCTCTGTACTGTTAAGAATTCTGAACTGGGGAAAATGTTAGCCAGAAGCTAACCCCAGCAGTGATCTAGGTGCTTTTAGAAGGCTAAATACTATGATTTTTCCATGTGAATATCTCTGTCACCTTTGAAAAGGGATGTAACTGTCCCAAGCCTTGAGCCTGGCTACCTCTTCATCACTGAGCACTATATCTCCTCTGGCGCCACAGAACTCTTCCCTGGAAGCATTCAAAGCCAGGTGGGAAGGCACTTTGAGCAACCTGATCTAGTGCCAGGTGTTCCTGCCTGTGGCAGGGTATTTGTCATTAGGGGATCTTTAAGGTCCCTTCCAACCCAAAGCTGTTCTGTGATTCAATGATTTCGAGAGACTCAGGGCGAGCTGTATAGGACAGATCCTAATTTTTTTTTCATGGCCTCAATGGAGCCATTTCAGTCTGCATCAGCTCTTTTGAAGGGTTTCCCTTGCTGCCACCCAGCATTCAAGACACCAGGAAGACGAGGGTTGTCGGGTTGAGGGCTGCTTCTGAAAACATTTCTTCCTACAAAGGTAGACCTGAGCATTAAAAGCAAACAAGCCTAGAAGGGTGGAAAAATCTTCCTGCTTTTGCAAACCACTTGAGCTCTGCTTTTGAAAAGAGCATTCAGCAATGTGACAGAGTTAGGCTACCCAAGCAGGTTCCCTGAGTTCTAGCCTTTAATATGAGTCACGTATTCATCTCTGTTCTTATAAGCATGAGGTTGTCTTATTTGGTTGTTTTCTTCATCTGAAGACTGAGGCTAAAATAAAGTAGTTAATAAGAGGAAAGGGAGTATTTGCTAAAAAAAGAGGAAACTCCCTCAAAGATCAATGAGTCTTTATGTATAGTAACCCAAGCCTCCCAGAGCCTCTCCACCCAAACACACTGGGTCCTTAATGTGGAACACAGAGCACTTAAAAAGGTGGAAAAAGTGATGGGCACACAGAGCAGTAAGGCTGGCTGTGATTCACGGTGGAGAGCAGGCTTGCAATGCCACCAGCAGACAGCCCTGCTGCCGTGCACGCCCAGCACAGGGGCAAGTTCATCCCTTTGCTGCATATCAACTGCATCCAGACTGGGAGAATACAGTCCAAGGCTGGCAAGGCTGTGCAGTTACCCAAGTTTGCGCTGCTGGAGAGAATAAGATGTTCCTTTCCATCCTGTTCCCAGACAGGCACGTAGCAAAATTTAGAGGAGGAACAGCTTTTTTTTTTTCACTCCTTGACATGTGGGGATAGGGCAGGGGCTGGCTTACCTCACCCTGAAACTGGGGAAAGTTCACTCGTGTGAATGGAAAATTGCAAAGATGTTTGAAAAACCAGAGAGGAAACCAGAGAGACTGCTGAAAACCGGAAAGGGAATGAATGAATGAGGAGGGGTGGCAGCAGCGAGTGTGCAGCCCAGTGCTTCTGTCTTAGTAATGCCATCACACCCCTAGTTATGGTCACTTTGCAGAGGCAAAGACCAGAGTGGTCTTTGAAATGCCATCACACCCCTGGATGTGGTCACTTTGCAGAGGCAAAGACCAGAGTGGCATAAGGGTATAAAGCTGGGGCCAGAAAGCATGAGCTTCCTGAGCTCTGGGAACTGTTGGTATCTCTGTTTCTGCTAAGTCAAGGGACAGCACCATACCATAATTGTCTACCCTGCAACCACACTCCTATGTGACCTTGGAGAAATCTCCCAGCTCCTTGCAGCAGCCTCCACTAGAGACATCTCTCTGGCCTCCACAAAAACTCCTAAACTGGATAGTCATGGCCCAGAAACAGCACTATACAAGCACAGTAATTACCCAACCATAAATACTGATTGTTAATACTTTTTTTTAAGCCAGTAAGAAATGGGGTAAAGCCAGAAGTTTGAAAAATGCAGTGTTCCTCCCATGAGAGCATGCATGAGTCATCCCAGCAACCAGCAGTGAGCTGAGAGTTTCCCATTGCACCCGCTGGAACCAGAATGGTTTGGCCACCTCCGCTCCAGCTAGTTTTGGCCCCTGTGCATGGTCAGGAAACCAATTTGGCTGCAACCCTTGCTCACCCTGGGCTCCATTTGGAAAGAGAGGGCTTTGCTGAGCCAAGAGGTGGTGGGGTGTCTCCACAATTAGTCATAGCCACCCCCTCAGCAAGAGCACTGCTGCGTGCAAAGCCCCGGGCAGCTGAGGACAACTGGAACTATGGGGGGAAAAGGTCTACTGTTAGGGGTTAGGCAGGAGGAACAGGTATAATGGCTGTAGAGAGGGGACGTGGCTCTTCTTTCCCTCACGGTGGATGACCATGAGAAGATGTGCATTGTCCCTGGAGTGGCAAGGATATTTCTGGTAATGTGACCTGCATGGACTGGACAGGCTGACAAGCATCTCTGGTCCGTGCACCCTACCTTGCCTTGAGGCAGGAAAAGCGAAGGTTCCACCCAAACAATCCCCACCACTGAGGGCATGCCTCAGGAGTAAGAAAGGGGTAGTGAGACACCTGCTTAGCTGAACTCTTTTCAGGTGGGTCCCGCTCATGCGCCCATCTGCTTGTGCCCAAGGAGCTCCCCAAACCACTACATACCCTCCTGAAGGCACTGCTTCCCAGGCATCCCACTCCTATCCCACCAGGCTGCTGCTGCTGGAGTGATTTCCAGGCATCAAACACCACCGTTCAGAAGCAGGGGGAATACTCTGCTGCTGAGTTAATTTAATTGCTCTGTAATGGTGGGGCCAGGAGCATCACCATGCACCTGTGGTGCATGGGCTCACGGGGAGGCTTCTGGTGTGAGTGAGCCAGTGACATTGCTCTGCTTCTCCAAGTTCAGTGCAAGCCTAGGGGTACCTTTCCTCTAACGGCACCACTCCGCGCATAGGATGGGTTTTGTCCAAACTACCTTGAAAACCAGGCAAAGACTAAGACTCTGCTGAGGTGGGGAAACGCGCCCCAGCAGCTGCCAAGCCTGGGCTAAGGGCTCCCGCACGGATAGCAACACTTACCCCTGAGCGAGCTCCCCCAAAAGTTGCCTATTCCAGGATTTTCCACTCTGAAGCGCCTTTCACCCTTGCTTCATGGTGTGCCGGTGCTGCTCAGCCTTCCCAGTCCCGGCTTGCCTTGCTCGGTGGGGTGTGAGCAGCAGCAGGGCAAGGGGAATGGGGGTGCACTGGTCCCCACGAGACAGCTGCTGTGGATCTGAGTGAGGCTGGAGGAGGCAGCTGGCGCGAGAGTGCCGGGGGGCCGGGCGATCCGACGCCGCAAATGGGATCCAGATGGTTGCTGGCGTTCCTGGGGCTGAGGTCAGAGCTGCTCATCACACGCGGTCCCCCCCTCCGCCTCGGGGACGCCTCCGCACTGTGTGGCATCCCCTTCCCGCGCTGGCCCTGCCCTCTCCAAAATGCTTCTCCCTGTTATCAGTGAGGGGGGAAATAGATATATTTTTTTCCCAATAAATAAATAAAAGGAACAGTCTTGCAGAGTCATAGGAGCTGATTTAATTGTGTCTTTTGGTCAGGAGGGGCTGGACTCGGATATTTGCAGGAGCCAGGACATGCCAAAGACCATACCAAGTTCTGCAGGGCTCCAGTGTGGCACCGTTTGGAGGTGCTCAAGGCTGCGGAAAGCTCTGGCTCTCCTCGCTGAACAGCTACGAGCGGCAGCGCAGCCAGCCAGTCTCTGCTGGTTGTGGTTTCCTATTTGCATGTAACAGTGGGGTTTTTACCTGCCCGGATGGGGAGGAAGGAGTGGAGGGATTATATTATAGCATAATTTATAAAGAAAATGTAACTTCTTAGCATAAGGATGGCTCAGGTGGTAGCACATAAGGCTCTTAATGATATTTTGAACCTCTCAGTAGGCTATATGTATTTTAAAGTTTGAAAGGCAACAAATCAAGTCAGCAAATTCCTAACCAGTGATTTATTAGTGTGTTGTTTTTTGGTTTTTTTTCTTCAGTTTATGTGCTGTGAAAAGGACCATTAACCTTTGATTAGGCAGAGCCTATCCATGCAGGTTTGGGGGACTAATTTTAGCCCTCTGCCTCAAGTCACAGTATGTCACTGGTTGACATTAAACATTTCAGTCTGAGCTGGGTTCTATTTTGTGAGCAATGATCTTATGGAAATATTAATTCTTATCTCCTGCCCCTTTTTGGTTCCATATAAGGCTGGAACTCAGATGGTGTCCCTGGAATCAAATGGTAAAATTCTCTTCACTTCAAATGGGGATTTATAATGTTTGCTCTAGGTTTTGTGCTGTTTGAAAGACTAGCCACATAAAGAAATAGCTGAAATACTTCAGGAAAGTGCTGAGCCCTCTAACTGATGCAATAGCTCAGTTTAGAAATGGTGCTTGGCTTGGTGCTTGCAGGAACTGAGTTCCTGCCTTGCAGGGGGATCCGGCACAAGTGTCCCCAGACGCACACCTGAAAGCCAGCAGGGTGTCATGTGTGCTCCAAATCTGGCAAGCTGGAGCTCAAAGGCAGAAGGTTCCCAAATAATAAATGTGCCTGGCAAAGGGAGCTGCAGCTCCTCGAGGGGCAGCTGAACAGTGAGGGGAGGAAACAGGAGCTGATGTAAAGCAATGACAAACTCCGAAGAATGCCAAGATCAGTGAGGGTCAGCTGCTGAAGGATAGAGCATACACAATGGAGGTGTGTTCCATTGTCAGAAGCATCCAAACCAAAGTATTTTCCTTCTCAGTTTGGTTGTCAGGGGAGAGCCCAATTGGGCTGCTGCGGAGGCACCAGCATCCCAGTGATGCAGCAGCTTGTGGATGTGGGGGCCCTTGCTCTACTGCCAGCCTCTTACTGAACAAGCAGATGATGTACAGCCCTGCATCTTCTTCTGCATTTGGGCTTTCAGGATATCGCCTCTCGTATGCATCTCGACCTCACTGCTACCTGCACAGTGTATCCAACAGTAATAGTATCTCGTGGATCCAGCAGTTTCACCACCGGTGGAAACCAGTATGGTTAAGTCATATGAGCTCAATGGCAACTGGAATCAGTATTGCCATTAGCTCAGGTGACCTTCAACAGCCAGAGTTTTCTTCATGGCAATGAAGAAATGCAGGCAAATAATTTTAGGTGACTGCAAAACCAAAATGAAGAAACATGGGAAAGCTCCATCCACACCATAAGAGTGATGAAAAAGCCAAGACATAGATAAGTAATGTAGCAATATGGCCAAAGCATGTGTGACCTGCTTTGTGTGTTATTGCAGCTTAATTGAGAACATATTTAACTTGGAAATAAGTATTTATTCCTTTCATGATGTAGAATTTGTCTTAATATGGTTTTAATATTGAAGAGACTTTTACCAAGTGTTCCAATAATTAAATGGGACTACATGAGGTCTTAAATTCCCATTGGATTGCCTTTGTGACTGCAATAACAAGGCTGAAAGGTTTCCCTTTCCAAAAGGGGGCTTTGCAGCTGGCGTACAGTGGGAAAGCAGCCAGCCAGGATGCTGAGGGCACTTTGGAGTGGGATTATTTCTTTTTCCCCTCCCACTCAAAATCTTTTCCAATTCTTACCTTAGCTGTTCTCTTGATTTGGACTGGTGACCCCCATCCACTGCAGCAATAAGGAGGGACCCAGGCAGGTCCTCACTGCAATTGCTGTGATCTCCCAGGGAACAACAAAAACCCTGGGGTAGGGGTGACATCTTCAGGGACATGTTCTTTCCATCCTAAGATATCAAACAAACCCTCTCTGATAATTAGTAAAAGCCTGAATGACATTGCATTGGTAATTTCTAGAGGCAGCTGGGACTAAGTTTAGCAAGATTTCCTCCCTGGTGCATTCATAACTAGACATGATTAATGCTATGAGTCACAAAGAAGGTTTTGAGGAATTCTCTTTCCACCCACCCGTGCGCTCCTTTCTTGCCCAGATGTAATGTGGGCTTTCATATCTTCCCATCCCTAGCATAGGGGTTTCAGCTTGGGACCCTTAAAAATTGAGTGAAACAGAGCGGTGAAATGTTGCAGTCCTTTTCTGCATGTGGAATGGCTTCAGCTGGGCCATTTCTACGTCCAGTTCAAGAAACACTGTGAGTTTCCCCATGTGATTCACACAAGCACAGGGCATCCACCTCCAGGTCATGTATGCAGGGGGACACTTGTGAGCATCCTGCCTTGGCTCCATCCTTGAGCACCATCTGCTGGCTTTTCTTCCAAGGACGATTCTTTGGGCATTCCCCAAAACCATGGTCACCTACTTTCCCTGGAATAAAACCTGCTCTTGCAATATGGGGCCGCTGCTTACTGTGAAATTAGTGGGTACTACCAAAACCAATGTTTGCTTCATTATTTTTCCATCAGCCTAAGCATCTGCACAGTGAGCTGTTAGAACAGGATCTGACTGTGGCACTCACACCCTGATTTCAAAGAACAAGCTCTTTTGTAGAATCAAGGATGTGTTTAGGTCAGGAAGGACTTTCAAGATCATTGAGTCCCACCATTAACCCAAGTCCACCATGGCACCATGTCTCTCAGCACCACATCTACAGGTACCTCCAGGCATGATAAACCCACCACTTCCCTGGGCAGCCAGTTCCAGGGCTTGACAACCCATTTCATGAATAATTTTCCCCTAAAATCCAATCTCCACTGATGAGACTTGTGGCTGTTCCTTCTTGTCCTATAACTTTTACATGGGAGAAGAGAGATCAACTTCCACCTTGTTACAACCTCCTTTCAGGTAGTTGTAGAAGCAACATTTTCCTTCAGCTTTTTTTTCTCCAGGCTGAACAATCCTGGTTCCCTCAGCCACTCCTCACAAGGCTTCTTCTCTAGACTCTTCAGTACCTCAGTGTCACTCTTGTAGTGAGGGGCTCCAAACAGTATTTGAAGTGTGGCCTCATCAGTGTCTAGTACAGGATGACAATCCCTTCCCTACTCCTGCTGACCATTCTATTTCTGACACAAGCCAAGAGCACAGCAGAGCTGCTCTGCTAGAACAAGGGCAGAGTTGCAGATTGCATTTTAATTTTGATCACAATAGATGGTTTTCATTAGTTCCAAAAGGTTTGCTGTTGCTTCTGTCCAAATACTTCCCCCACCACCAGCACTCTGGTTAGGATTTAGTCCAGGACATATTTTCTGAAGCTTTTCTTGGTTCTGCTTTTCTCCTACACTTTCTGATTGTCTGTCTGCCTCTGTGCAAATAGGTCTTGATGTATTTCTGCCAAAGTCAATCACAGAATGGTAGGGGTTGGAACCTCTACAGATCATCTAGTCCAACTTCCCTGCCAAAGAAGATTCATCTAGAGCAGGTTGCCCCAGACTGCATCTAGGCTGGTTTTAAGTATCTCCAGAGAAGACAACTCCACAGCCTCTCTGGGCAGCCTGTTCCAGTGCTCTTTCATCCTCACAGTAAAGAACTTTTTCCTCATGTTGAGACAGAACGTCCTCTGTTCCATTTTGTATCCATTATGCTTTGTTCTATCACAGGGTACCAGTGAAGAGGCTGGCCCCATCTTCTATTCTATTCTTGACATACACCCATACTTTGATCAGGTCCCCTCTCAGCCTTTTCTTCCCATGCTAAATAGACCCAGGTTTCTCAGCCTTTCCTCATAAGAGAAATGTTCTAATCCATTAATCAGCCTCGCAGCCCTACATTGAACTCTCTAGTATATCCCTGTTCCTCTTGAACTGGGAAGCCCAGAACTGGATACAATATTCCAGATGTGGCCTCACTAGAGCAGAGTTTAGGGGGAAGGAAAACCTCTCTTGACCTGCTGGACACATTCTTCCTAATGCTCTCCAGGATGCCATTTGCCTTCTTGGTCACAAGGGCGCATTCTCATAGCCAACTTACTGTCCACCAGGATTCCAAGGTCCTTCTCTACAGAGCTACTTTTCAGCAGGTCAGCCCCTAACCTGGGGTTATTCTTGCCCAGATGTGGCATTCAACACTTGTCCTCTTTGAATTTCATTAGGTTCCTCCCCACCCAACTCTCCAGCCTGTCCAGGTCTCACTGAATGGCAGCGCAGCCCTTCTGGTGTGTCAGCCACTCCTCCCAGCTTGGTATCACCAGCAAACTTGCCGAGGGTACACTGTTTCCTCATCCAGGTCATTAATAAAGATGTTGAACAGGACTGGACCCTGGGAACACCACTAGCTACAGCAAATACCACCCTCAATTTTGAAACAGGCAGGAGAAAGGGCAGGAGCATCTCTAGAGCATGCAGAAAAGGTGGGAAGAAAGTGAGCTGGGCAGGTCAGGGTGGGGATGAAGAACACCTGGCTCCTCCCACCCCACAGACCTAGCAACAAATCATAAAACAAAATAAAACATGGCTGCAAAATCTCCATCCTATCTTTGAGGATGAAGGTGTGATGGTGAGTTCAAGGCAGTCTGCATTTACAGGGGACTTAGGAGAGCCTTGGGGATGCTATAAGCACCCAGCAACCTGGGTGCAGCCTAGGCTTAATTGCAATCAAGAGGACATCTCCTAATTGGCACCAGGGGAGAGAAGTTTGTGTCCCAGCACAGGTTAGTGGGGTTAATCTTAATGTGTTCCCAGGGCTCTTTGGGACAGTACTGGGGAAACTCTGCTCTTGGGATTTCTTGATAACTGGCTGTATGGTTACAGGTAATTTGTTTGGTCTCGCCTCCTTATCTGTAAAACTGTGGGGTTTGCCTCCCTAGCTTATGTGAAGGGCAAGAAATGGGGATCAGTGCAACTGCTGTCTTGTGGAGCTGAGCACAGGTTGGTGTCTTTTGATCTTGGTTTCTACAATTTATAATTCTACCCCCACCCCAAATCAAAGCTCTTAAGAATCTCTGTGTATGCTAGAAGACATTTTGCTTTTGCTAAACCAGTGATTACTAAAAAGGATTCCTGTTTTGTTGGAACATTTCTGAGATTAATGCTGCTAATAAATCACAGAAACAGGCTAACCCCAGAAGCAGTGATAAAAGCAAACCTACCCAAGGGCTGTTTGTGTTATCTGAGTTCATACGTGCTCCTTAATCCATGGCCTGTAGGAGACATCATAATTCCAAAGAGGCAGCTGGGATCCCTGACCATCAACATCCTGCAGAAGGCCCTTCTGCTGGAAGGGGCTTTTTAGCTTCTGTGCTGATGAAGAACAAACTGCTCTCAAGTATATAAATAATGTGGATGCTTTCCTCTCTATCACAGCACGCAGCATGTAAGTCAATAAACCTTAATGTGAACTGTGATGCTCAGCTTCTAGAAAATACACTAGCTGAGCTCTATCTCAGAAACAAAGACATCTTGGGGAGTATGAATGATATGCATTTTGGCCACCACAGACCTTGTCAGCTACTGAGGTGGGTTGCACCTGATTTCACAAGGGAATTAAAAAAATCTTAAGTCTTGGCCACTGTGTCCTGTGGCAACCTCGAGGATCTGTGCTGCATAAAAAGGCACTTGAAAATGAGTGTTTCAATGAAACTTCCCATTTTGTGATGGAAACGACTGTTGCTAATTACTGGGGAGAGAAGTGAGGTGGCTTGAAATAGGTGAAGCTGTGGAGAAGCCAGAAATACTCTCTGCCCACACGGATGGGATGATGTAATGGCAGGCAAGCCAAAGAGGAATTGTAAGGAATTATTCATACCTATGAGTGAGAGTTATGTTACTTGGGAAGATAGGGGAGGGACAAGAACTGAGAGTTTGCTGTAGTCAGTTCATTGGAAACCTGCAGTCATTGTGCACCAGTGGTAAAGAGAAAAAATCATGTGTTATGGGAAGAGGGAGAGGACAGGACTGGAAATTTAATGCTCCGTATTGGTGTACCAGTCCCCAGGGGGTATGTTTTTGTCAGAGGTCCCTGATAAAGGAATAGGAAAAACTATTTTTGTCTTGTCCATGTGGGTTTTTCTATGAAAAAAAGGAGTTTTCCATAAGCAGCTTTTTCTTGTGGGTAGGGTGAGAACACAGCAATGCTAGAGTCTGAAACACCCCATGGGGATCATGACCCACACCCCAAACTTGCCAGGGCTGCTCCTTCTCACCTGGGGCACCAGGTCCTGAATCAGCCATCACCATGCTTTCCTGCCAGGTGATCTGCCCAAAACACTGCTTCTTTTTCATCTTTGGAACTAGTGCTAGGTTGAACAGGCTTAATTCAGCTGTGAAAATTGGACCACGTCCCTGAGTTTTGAAAGGAGCTGTGAATTAAGGGGGTAGAAGAGAAAACATTTTGCTCAAGGTGATCACATGGATTTGAGCAGCATTGAATCCCTACTCCCTTCTCCATCTCTCAAACCAGGCAGCTGCTTGGGTTTCCCCCAGGCTTGATTCCTTCATCTTTATCCCACAACAGATAGGAACCTCTGGTCTGCAATATCGCAGATGTATTTTCTTCCCTGAGGGTGTCAGTGACTGCAGGAACTGGCAGGGTGCTGACAGCAAATCCTGGGGAGGGTTGTGGTGGGCAGAGGTGGCTGCTATTTCTCAGGGCATCATGTAGGGTGGCACATATCTCCCAGTGACAACAAAAGGTAGTGTTAGTTACTGAGCATCCTTGTGTTGCTGTCGCTAAAGGTATCCCAGGGTATCTTAGAATCAATAAGGTTGGAAAAGACCTCAAAGATCATCAAGTCCAACCTGTCACCCAAGACCTCATGATGCAATTATTTTGAGATAGAATAAACCAGCTTGGAAAAGACCTCAAAGATCATCAAGTCCAACCTATCATCCAACACCATCTAATCAACTAAACCATGGCACCAAGTATCATGTCCAGTCCCCTCTTGAACACCTAGCAACCAGCACCAGAACAAGAGGACACAGTCTCAAGCTGCAACAGGGGAAGTTTAGGCTCGAGGTGAGGAGAAAGTTCTTCACCGAGAGAGTGATTCGTCATTGGAATGGGCTGCCGGGGAGGTGGTGGAGTCACCATCCCTGGAGGTGTTCAAGAGGGGTCTGGACATGGCACTTGGTGCCATGGTCTAATCATGGGGTCTGTGGTGACAGGTTGGACTCAATGATCTTCAAGGTCTCTTCCAACCTTAGCGATACTGTGATACCTCCAGGGATGGTGACTCCACCACCTTCCTGGGCAGCACATTTCAATGGATAATAACTCTTTCTGGGAAGAACTTTCTCCTCACCTCCAGCCTAAACTTCCCCTGGCACAGCTTGAGACTGTGTCCTCTTGTTCTGGTGCTGGTTGCCTGGGAGAAGAGACCAACCCATTCCTGGTTACAACCTCTCTTCAGGTAGTTGTAAACAGCAACAAGGTCTCCCCTGAGAGACCTTAGGGTAGGATGCTCTGGTTTCTTCCCTCCTTCTCTGTTGGGGGATCCTTACTATCCCCAACCAGGTGACAGGGCTCCTCGTGCCATGGAGTCCTGCTGGATAGGCACAGGGGTCCAGCCTACGTAATCTTGCTCTCTTCCTTATAAACATCCCATCCCTTGGTGGGGACCTGGTGTAAACAGCCTCTCAACATTGTAGCTGTTTTGTTTGGACTTAGCATTAAAACAAAACAAAAACTACAAAACCCCCACACAACGACCACCAACCAGGAAACAGCATGTATGTGGTCAGTACATATTTACTCCTTAGGGTCTTGTCTGTGACGTGCCCAGAGCATATGGAATGACTCAGCCTGGAAAAGAGGAGACTTAGAGGGGACCTTATCACTCTGCAACTACTTAAAAGGAAGTTGTAGTCAGGTGGGTGTCAGGCTCTTGTCCCAGGCAACTTGTGACAGGACAAGAGGGTATGGTATGAAGCTGTGCCAGGGGAGCTTTAGGGATATTAGGAAGCATTTCCTCACAGAAAGGCTGATTAGGCACTGGAATGGACTGGCCAGGAAGGTTGTGTAGTTGCCATCACTGGTGGTCTTTAAGAAAAGATTGTATGTGGCACTGGATGAGGGCATTGAGTCCATCATCAGTAAATTTGCGGACGACACCAAGCTGGGGGCAGGAGCTGATCTGCTGGAGGGCAGAAAGGCTTTGCAGAGGGACCTCGACAGGCTGGACAGATGGGCAGAATCCGACGGCATGAGACTGAACACATCCAAGTGCCAGGTTCTGCACATTGGCCACAACAACCCCAAGCAGTGCTACAGGCTGGGGTCAGAGTGGCTGGAAGAGTGGCCAGGCAGAGAGGGACCTGGGGGTACTGGTTGATTGTAGGCTGAACATGAGCCTGCAGTGTGCCCAGGCAGCCAAGAAGGCCAGTGGCATCCTGGCCTGCATCAGGAACAGTGTGGCCAGCAGGAGCAGGGAGGTCATTCTGCCCCTGTCCACTGCACTGGTTAGGCCACACCTTGAGTCCTGTGTCCAGTTCTGGGCCCCTCAGTTTAGGAAGGATGTTGTCTTGCTGGAGCATGTCCAGAGGAGGGCAACAAAGTTGGTGAGGGGTTTGGAACACAAGCCCTATGAGGAAAGGCTGAGGGAGCTGGGGTTGCTTAGCCTGGAGAAGAGGAGACTGAGGGATGATCTTATTGCTCTCTACAACTACCTGAAGGGAGGTTGTAGCCAGGCAGAGGTTGGTCTCTTCTCACAGGCAGCCAGTACCAGAACAAGAGGACACAGTCTCAGGCTGCGTCAGGGCAGGTTTAGGCTGGATGTTAGGAAGAAGTTCTATACAGAGAGAGTGATTGGCCATTGGAATGGGCTGCCCGGGGAGGTGGTGGAGTCACCTTCATTGGAGGTGTTCAGGCGGAGACTTGATGGGGTGCTTGGTGCCATGGTTTAGTTGTTTAGGTGGGCTGGATTGGTTGATGGGTTGGACACTATGATCTTGAAGATCTCTTTCAACCTGGTGTATTGTATTGTATTGTAATTGGTGGCATGGTTTAGTTGATGTCATGGTGTTAGGTCACAGGTTGGACTTGATCTCAGAGATCTTTTCCAGCCTTAATAATTCTGTGACTTGTGTCTGAGGCATCCAGAGGTGCTGTGTTTCTAACACAGAGGTAAAACTCTTTTTTCTACTGTGCTGTTTGTTGCTACAGGTAGAGATGATACAGCATCATTTGGGAGACATTCCATTTTCTTCTGTAAGTGGCTGGAGGTAAAAAGTTAAGGTTTTTCACCCAAAGCCATCCAGAAACTCACCTGAAGCATGGGTGCATTTCTGGCTGGTCAGGGCAGTTTTCAGAGCAATGTATTTTTCTGCATGAGCTGTGTCAGGAACACAGATACTTTAGTCAGGTAGGTTTTTCTTTAAGCAAGTATCAGTCCCTCAGCACTGCTGGGATATTCATACACAATCGGATGCAAGCCAGCAAGTAGGTGGAATGAACTTCAATAGCGAATTAAGGTCCAACAGGGGTGGAAAACAAAACAAAACCAGGCAACAAAATGAACCTGATAAAGCCACATGACCAAATGTGAACTCCCACGTAAAATCTGGGTGTGATGGCCAAAAAAGCTCTAGCAAATTATTTGCCTGGGGAGAAGAATGCAGTTCTGCTGAAGTTTGGAAGTTTGGCAAGCAGGCTTGTTGGTTGGGATTTTTTTCTGAGGAAGCCAGGCTGGTCTTACAGAGCCAAAGGAGAAGTTGAGTGTTTTTATCCTGTAGCTCAATTTTAGAGGACAAACATTGGCTGCAGAAGCTCGGAAGCTTGTAGAAACCTCTCATGATTACTGGGCTACCTCTGAGCTTTGTCCTCTGTAAGTATAGGCATCCCTTTGGGCACCTGCAGCTCCTGAGGTTCTAGAGCTGTTCTGCAGCCTGGGAGCTGGGGTTGTCCCTGGATGTGAAAGATCAACCTGTCCTAGGGCAGGAAGAGGTGGGGACAGCTTTGCATGGTTACTGTTGCTGTTTACCACCCTTTCCAACCGATCATGGCAAAAAGGAGTGGAAAAAAGCCTTCAGTGCTCCTTATAAAACCCAGAGCCAGCAGGCTTGCCAGCCTTCTAAATGTGCCCTCTGTCAAACGGCTCATTCATTCATCCTGCAGCAGGGACACGTGAAAAATCACATCACTTCCCCAAGGCAGAACAGCAGCGCACTTGTCTTGAGAAAATCCCAGCACTACCTAGCAGCAAGTCACCTGTAACCAACAAGTAAGCTGTAATGGGTCTGGTCTTTCTGGGACTGACAAGCTGCATGAACAAAGCTCAAGAAGGCAAATGGTATCCTGGAGTGCGTTAAAAGAGTCTATCCAGCAGGTCGAGGGAGGTTTCTCCTGGCCCTCTATTCTGTCCTAGTGAGATGACACCTAGATTCTGTGCTCAGTTCTGGGCTTCCCAGTTCAAGAGGGACAGGAATATACTAGAGAGACTCCAATGGAGAGCTATGAGGATGGTTATGGGACTGGAACATCTGTCTTGTGGGGAAAGGCTGAGCGACCTCAGGCTGTTTAGTCTGGAAAAGAGAAGCCTGAGAGGGGATCTTAGCCTGGAGAAGAGGAGGCTAAGAGGAGACCTTATTGCTCTCTACAACTACCTGAAGGGAGGTTGTAGCCAGGAGGGGGTTGGTCTCTTCTCCCAGGCAACCAGCACCAGAACAAGAGGACACAGTCTCAAGCTGCACCAGGGGAGGTTTAGACTTGAGGAGAAAGTTCTTCACTGAGAGAGTTGTTAGGCATTGGAATGGGCTGCCCAGGGAGGTGGTGGAGTCACTATCCCTGGAGGTGTTCAAGAGGGGATTGGACATGGCACTTGGTGCCATGGTCTAGTAGTCATGAGGTCTTGGGTGACAGGTTGGACTTGATGATCATTGAGGTCTTTTCCAACCTCATTGATTCTATGATTCTATAAATAGCTTAAAGGTGAGTGTAAGGAAGAAAGGGTGCCCCGTGATAGGCCCAGGGGCAGCAGACACAAACTGGAACATAGAAAGTTCCACCTCAGCATGAGGGAAAGCTTCTTTGCTGTGAGGGGGAATGGAGCCCTGGGACAGGCTGCCCAGAGAGGTTGTGGAGTCTGCTTTTCTAGAGACTTTCAAGACATGTTCCTATATGACCTGCTTAGGTGATTCTGCTTTGGCCTGGGGTTTGGACTAGACAATCTGCAGAGGTCCCTTCCAATCCCTACCATTCTATGATTCTAAAAAGAGCAAACCTGAGCGCCAGCAAAGCTTGATGGAGTTGCCCTGGCTCCCTGTGGACCATAAATAATGTGGCCAGACGTACTGTCCCCTTCCCTCTGGGCTGGCACATCACTACTCCTAGGAAGAGGGAGGTGGAGAGAGCAAGTTGATAGTAGATGATGCTCTGTCCTAATTTCTTGTTCCCAACCCACCTGCAAACAGGCATTCTGTGCCATCACCCCAAGGACCTGCCTGTGAAGGTGAGCGTTCCCCTGTTGATGACAGAGCCCAACCTGCTCCTTTCATCTGAACCTGCTCTCCAAAACTCAGACACTGGAACTTTCAAGCATATCAAACTTCACCAGCTTTCACAGGGGGTGTTTCAGCCTCTTGCAAGTGAATAGTCTAATTCAATCCCATCAAATACACATACCCTCCATCACATTGTCCCAGTCTCAGGCTGTCTGCAGGCTGAGATGGATTTAGTGTGAATTTTCAAAGCAGGGATGACTTGGAGCTAAATTGAAGGTGAATATGGTGCAGGCTGCCTGCCACTAAGTAGTGAGTTGTTTCAGTAAAAAGATGGAGCAGTCAAAACTCTGTTTTTGCAGTCTGATAAATGAGGTGGGCTAGCAAATGCTCTCCATCTAAAATACCTATTCTCCATCAAAGCTTCTGGTAAATATTGCATCAGCAGAGGCTTACTGGGTACAAAAAAGCTGCTATTTCAGGCCATTTCTGAACTTTGTAACGATACAAAAAAACTGCAGGGCATCAGCTTTGACAGACAGCTGCTGCCCAGCCAGGCAGCCATGTGCCAGGGCTAGGTCTCACATCTGAGAGGACTGCTGCTTCAGCTCCAAACCCAGCTTTAACTCCACAGGTTCCACCAGTATGCATCAGCTCTTGTGAGACTGAAGGTTGCATACCAATGAGCTCCTCTTCCTCTCTGGGGATGTGTCCCAATACTGGGATCTTCCTGACTTACTCTGCATGTGGTATTTTTCACAGAATCAGCCAGGTTGGAAAAGACCTCAGAGATCATCAAGTCCAACCTATTAATTACCTCATACCTAACACCTCATGACAACTAAACCATGGCACCAAGTGCCACGTCCAATCCCTTTTTGAACACCTCTAGGGATGGTGACTCCACCTCCTCCCTGGGCAGCACATTCCAATGGCTAACAACTCTCTCTGCGAAGAACTTTCTCCTCACCTAGAGCCTAAACCTCCCCTAGTGCAGTTCGACACTGTGTCCTCTTGTTCTGGTGCTGATCGCCTGGGAGAAGAGACCAACCCCACCTGGCTACAATCTCCCTTCAGGTAGTTGTAGAGAGCAATAAGGTCTCCCCTGAGCCTCCTCTTCTCTAGGCTAAGCATCCCCACCTCCCTCAGCCTCTCCTCATAGGGCTTGTGCTTGAGACCTCTCACCAGCCTCGTTGCCCTTCTCTGGACAAGTTCAAGTGTCTCAATGTCCTTCTTAAATTGAGGAGGTCAGAACTGGACACAAGGTGTGGCCTAACCAGTGCTGAGTACAGGGGCAGAATGACCTCCCTGCTCCTGCTGGCCACACTATTCCTGATGTAGGCCAGGATGCCATTGGCCTTCTTGGCCACCTGCTGGCAGAGCACATTGCCCGTTCGTATTCAGCCTGCTGTCATCCAGCACCCCCAGGTCCCTTTCTGCCTGGCTGCTCTCCAGCCACTCTGGCCCCAGCCTGTAGCACTGCATGGGGTGGTTGTGGTCAAAGAGAAGAACCTGTCGCTTGGACTTGTTAAATGCCATCATGTTGAACTCTGCTCATCTGCCCTGCTTTATCTAACACCACAGCTCTCTGGATTTGCAAACAGAGAGGATACAGATGCCAAGTGGCCAACAAGCGCTGTCCACAAACACCAGCATTTCTTTGCTTTTCTATCCCCAGTCACTGTCATTCTGTGCTAGGCTTCCTCCCTGTTTTTGGGGCAATCTAATACTTTTGAAGACTGTTATTTATTTATGTACTTTTAATTTTGTCCTCTGGCAGCTTTGATTCCTTAATCCATTGAACTAATTGTTCCTGAATTAGAAAGACTCATTTCCAGCCTGGGTGCCATTGGCATGTGGGTTTGCTTTGTGGGGTGTTGTGCCAGCAGCATCCCACACGGGGCACAGGTTTTCGCTTGCCGCCTCCTGTGAGCACGGAAGCAGTTTTGGCAGGGAGGTGGTGGCAGGCACCACAGGGAGATGGAACTCCCAGCTTTTGCTTCATTTGCAAGGGAAAGGTAGAGGTGTTGTGTGAGTTGCTATTTTGGTTAGTCCTCCAAGGAAAATGAAATGCCAGTAGGTTGGCAGCTGTCCCCAAATCACTCCTAACATGAGCCAAACATGAACATAAAAGCTAAATGAGTCCATTGCCTTCAGATGCAAGGCTCCAGGGATGCATTATCCCACCTAGAATGGGAAACTAGAAATTCAAGAAGAAATTGCCTCTTACAGCAGCACATGCTTGCCACTAGCTATAAGAATCACTGTCTGTCATCTGCTCAGCTAAAACCCACTAGCACACCTAGGGCATCATTGTCTGTGACCTGGTCCTCTGGGTGGCCTCATCCCAGCTTCTCTCCCAGAAGTGGCTGTGGAGAGGCGCAGAGATTGTCCTTATGCCCAGCTTTGAGGAAGCCACATGGCAAGGCCACCACTGTTGCTCACTTTTTTTGCTTCTTTTGGGTGCCTTTCTTGTTGTGCTGATTCAAGTTGAAGTTATCACAAGCCAGAAAATAATTGTGCTATATGATTCTATATATGGGGTGATTGTGGTCTTATTTTGCCTCTAAGGGATGCCTCTTCCTCTGTGAGCAAAATGCTGCTGGCAGGCTGGGGCTTAATCCTTAATGAATGGCACTTGCTAACCCAAAGTCACATTGAGCACAAACACAGAGAAGATAAAAGCAACTTCCATCTCCCTCTCTGGAAGGAGGTGAGAGAAGCACCCTGCTGACAGGCTGTCAAGGCAGGGGATTAAATCCTCTCACAATCCCCATCTGCCCCAGCTCCTCATGCTGTTCTTAACACAACATTTGCTAGGCTGCCCCTGATCTTCTGCCTCAGTGAGGGCCCCTTCTCTGGTTCCAACAGCATTTTGGGTGCTAGCGGTGTAAGGAATTGCCTAGTGATGGCTGGCTATGCCAGCACCCTCCCAGGGGCTGTCTATTTATTAGATAGCTCAGAAACCTGTCTCCTGCTGGAGACCACTCCAGTGGGTCACAGATGTGCCACAACTTAGTGGCTCAAGGGTGATGGTAAGGCCATGTCCTGCAAAGTCACAGCCCAGGGTCTGAGGCAGTGAACTGCCATTTCCCCTCAGTTTGGGTGCACACACCAGAAAGTGAGCTTTGGCAGGGCACTTACATGATGCTCCTGCCACGAAGGACACCCTGCTGCATGGCACCACAAGGTCCAGTCGTCGGGCCATGGTGAATCAGGGTGCTACAACAGCCTTGCAGAGCACTCTGCTGCTGCTTCTCCTCCTGCATCTGGTATGCAATGGGCATATAAAAATACCAACTGGTGCTCGTCATGCAAGGGAAAGTGCTGGAGCAGAGAGCAGCCCACTGCAGAGCTAACACCAAATGAGTTTTGTGGATCTAAAGCACCGGCCCAGTAATCTGACCTCCTCCTCTGCTCTGCAGCAGAGAGGCTTTAGTGGGGCAGGAACGTGCAGTGATGTACAGAGTACAGCATGTACATCGCTCATGCTGACAGCAGCATGTTCTCACTAATTTCTCTGTTGATCTATATTCTCCAGTGAGGCTGCCACTGAGCTACTTCTCGCTGTGCCACAGAGGAACACAAGCCTCCCTAGAAAACATCTGGTCATCTAGTTTGGCCAGCTCTCTGCTCTGCAAGTTCCTGGATCAAATTAGACACTCGTGGGCTGAATGAAAAGCCATTGTACAGGAACTAATCCCCTGCTGGGACTCGCCTCTCGAAGCAGCAGCAGGGATGTCTGCAGGAGGCTGATGTTTCCTTTCCCTGAAAGGGTTGATTTGCCTCATGCCTAAACAGTGGGAGGACCATTTTGGGCAAGATGATGCAGTAACTGGATACCTGCCAGGGGATCACAGGATGTTAGGGGTTGGAAGGGATCCCCGAGCATCATCAAGTCCAACCCCCTGCCAGAGCAATACCAGAGAACCCAGCACAGGTCGCACAGGAACAAATCCAGATGGGTCTTGAAAGTCTCTGGAGAAGGAGACTCCACAACCCCCGTGGTGAGTCTGCTGCAGTGCTCCCACAGTGCTCCACTGTGACCTTCACAGTGAAGAAGTTCCTCCTCATGTTGAGGTGGAACCTCCTGTGTTGTAGTTTATATCCATCACCTCTTGTCCTATCACAGATGCTTCACCTACACCCATGGCATCATTCTGGTAGCTGGATAAATCCCTCAGGAAAGGGAAGAAGCTCTGAGGGTGTTTGGGGACCACCTGTGTCCAACAGCTTGCAATGGTAGCTGACATTTTGGGGCTTGGGACATTATGTGTCTTCAAGCTGACCTATATGGTATAGAGATATGAAGTCCTGTATTGGGGAGTGCCTTGGAGGCAATTTCTTCCAGCTGTACTTTGATGAAGCTTGGGAGCACTATTTTGTGTCAAGGTTCTGCCAGGTGCTGTACAAACTTCAGGTGAGAAATTACCTTGGGACCTAGGGGCTCCTGGTCTGAAGGACAAGGCCAAATTGCTTAATGGCATAAAGAGAAGGGGGAAACATTCCTTTTCCCCTCAGAGTACTTCTATATCACAAACTGGTGGCCAACAGGTATCACAGCAAGGCTGGACATATGGATTTTAGCTGGGGTGGGCTAAGAGGTGTTTAAAGGAGGATGCTACGGAGGAGTCTAAATGTACATTAGGGAAGGGTCAAATCTTCTTTGGTATTTAACAGCAGGAGACACTTTTACATAAATGACCTGAAACTCTTCACAGAAATGCCAATTTGGCCTATGTTGCACTAGGATGAGGAACACCAGAGAAGGATGAGGAGATTTGGCTTTTTTCCCTTGTAAGAGGCCAACCCCAGATGGACTTCACCAGTCATGGGATAACAGTCAGGATTTTCCTTCATTACCAAGAGGAACAGAGAGGAGAAAAAGGGAATTGTAAGCCCTCCTCAGAGGCTGGGAGAGCTTTCCAGAGGGGAAAAAAAAAAAAAAAAAAAGGAAAAAAAGGACTCTTAGAGATGGTGTTTGTTTCTTTCCCATGGTGTAAGCTTTTGGGAGGATACCTCAGTACTGGCAAGAGAGCTGTGAAAAACTTGTTTATGCAAGATAAATATGTAGTGTCTCCAGCTATAGACAAACATCCTAGTGTTTTGCCTCTGTGACCAGCCCCTAACCGGGGCAGTGGAGCACAGAGAGTGTGCCTGAGCTCAGGAGGCTGAGCTGAGATGCTCCAGGGCATCATATCACTGGGGATCAGCATTACCTGAGGTTGCAAAGGGAAGTTTCTAGTGAGGTCCTGTAGGAAGGAGACCCTGGGTCTGCTTGATAAGAAGAAGGTGGGCTGAACTCTTTGGTGGTATTGCATTTGGGACACGAACACTGCACTTATGGTCCAGAGCTTGCCTGAGTGGTGCTTTGGATGCTTCCACCTTTGGGTCACGGCCCAGATTTGCTTTCTCTGAATAGAGTAAGGGGAGTGGCTTCAGCATCCAGAGCTAAGGCAAGTGTTTCCAGCCCTGAGGTATCATTTGAGGAGATTGGGGAGGTTGATATACTCAACAGATAGTTTATTCTTGCTGCTGGACTGGCAACCAGGAGGGAGTGAATAGGAAGGTACCAAGATGCACATTAGGGATGGAGATTTCTCTCGGGGTTAATGTACAGATCTAAATCAGAGCAATCAGCTTGAGAGCAGCAAGAAGACAGCTGCTTTTGCGAAGCAAGCACCCTTTCCATGCTCGGGCTTCCCATGCTGCTTGCTGCCTGCATTTTTTGCTGGACTCCACAAGGTGGCAGAAGGAAACTGCTCTCTTCAGAAGAGCATCCCCAGGCTGCTTGGGCTCCCCAAACAGCACCTCTCGGCACTGCGGCTGCACCAGCGCCCGGTTGAGAGGCTTCAGTTCTAGCCTCCAGCAGAACTGGAAAAATCCCACATGGTGATTATTCTTTCTTAGCTCAAAGAATGTCTTGCTGGGTGCCCAGAAAGGATATGTTGAACAGGATGATGTGCAGTGCAATGGTTTTGTTGCTGGGAACTTGCCAAAAAAAAAGCAAGGACAGGGAGCTGGATGTATTTGGACCACTGCATCCATGTGGGGATATCTGCCTTGCCCCATAGCTGGTCAGAGGGACCGTTCTGACATATGTTATCAGTGATGCTGCCAATCCTGGGGGTACCTCAGGGTAAAATCTGAGTTGCGCTGGTAAAATTTGCAAGAACACAAGCCTGGCATTGCCTGGAGCTTTACTGGAAATGCTGCAAAGGAGGAAAGCACAGCTGTAGACACAGGGGTGGCTGGTTTTCTTTCATGAATTGGAACATGCTTTCTGTCTGTGATGGACTAAAAGTTTCCCTTTTCCTACCAATTCAAGGACCCTGGCAAGACAGCTCTGCCTCTGCTGCTGTTCACTGCCTTGGTGCTTTTTGTCATATTTGGAGTAATCCATGACAACTCCATCGTGTTCTACAGACTATCCTTTACCCCTCCAGCCACTAGAAGTTAGATACTTTGAAAATAAAAACCCAGGGTGCCATTTCAAACCATGCCACAGATCATAGAATGGTTTGGGTTGGAAAGGATCTTAAAGTTCTGATCCCCCTCTGCCATGGTCAGGGACACCTTTCACTAGACCAAGCTGTTCAAGGCCATGTTCACCCCGGTCTTGAACACTTCCAGGGAGGGAGAATCTGCAGTTTCCCTTGGCAACCTGTTCCAGTGTTTCATCACCCTTGCTGTAAAGAATTTCTTCATAATAACCAGTCTAAATCTACCCTCTTCCAGCTTAAAGCCGTTCCCTCTTGTCCTGTCATTATAAGCCTTTGCAAAAAGTCCCTCTTTCCCAGCTTTCTTGTAGGCCCCCTACAGGCATAAAGTGTAAGCGTCTATAACATCTCGGAGCCTCCTCTTCTCCAAGTTGAATAGTCACAACTCCTGCAGCCTGTCCCCACAGAAGATGTGCTCCAGCCCTCTGATCACTCTTGGCCTTCCTCTGGACTCAATCAAACACGTTTGATGTCCTTCTCATGTTGGGGGCTTCAGGCACTTTTCCTGAGCCAGCCCACTCTCATCTTTGCTGTTATTCCTGGGGCAAAGCGAGCTTGGCAGCTCAGATCAGGGTGGACAAGACTCATATGACTCACTCAAAACCACACAAACACTGCCAGGCTTCTGATTTCAAACACCACCACCCCCCCAACCCCCAGCTTTGTTGCTCAGCTTGCCTCAGTGGCTGGAGCAGCTTATGTTCATTTCTTACTGGCTGTAACAAGAGGGTGTTGATAAGCAGATGACTTATCTGAGCATCTCCAGCAGCCAAGTGAGATGAGTTGTATCACGTAGAGCCAGCGTGTCACGGGTTTCAAGAGCTGCTCTGGGAGGCTGTTTCATGCCAGCTTACTTCCAATGCCTGCTCAATGTTGTGCAAGTCACCCAGTCCATGTTTACCTCGACAGAGCCCAGGCCTGATGTTGGTGGGGGTTTTTTAGGTACTAGGAGGAGACAAGGCTTGCAGAGGTTTTGAAGAGGTGGCTGGCATTTCACAGACTAGGAGGAACCTGAAATCTGGCAAAGACAGTTGTGGCTGGGATAGCAGAGGTGCTACAGAGGACATAGGGTAGGACATGAGCTGGGGAACATCCATGCAAAGCTACTGCTGGGGTGTTAGCTGGCAGCTTCATGAGCTCAGATGAAGGACCTAGTATCTCAAACATTTCCACCACCAAGCCTGTGCTGCAGCAGGCTGTTGATCTCCAGCACAAGCTCACAGAAACAGGAGGGGCACACAGAGCACAGCTATGCTACACAGCACCTCCAACAGCTCTCTCTGTGCCCCAGCCAGGTCAGCTGAGGCACAGCCATCCCTACCCCATACAGAAACTCCTGCCCCACAACACAAAGTCTCCAAGGATGCTAGGCTACATTGCCACTGCATTATATGTATAGAATGTGTATATTTGAGAGCTGGAAAACCTCCTTTGGAGAAAGGCTGAGAGAGCTGGGGTTCATCCTAGAGAAGGTTCTGGGGACAGCTTATTATAGCCAGTACTTAAGTACTTAAGAAAGTACTTCAGTACTTAAGAAAGATGGGGACAGTCTTTTTAGCAGGGCCTGTTGTGACAGGACAAGGGGTAAAGATTTTAAACTGAAAGAGGGGAGATTTAGGCTAGATGGATGGAAGAAATTGTTTACAATGAGGGGGATGAAGCACTGTAACAAGTTCCCCAGAGAAGTGATAGACACCCCACCCCTGGAAACATTCCAAGTCAGGCTGGATGGGGCTCTGAGCAGCCTGATCTAGTTGAAGATGTTCCTTCTGACTGCTGTGGGGTTGGACTAGATGACCTTTAAAGGTCCCTCCCAACCCAAACCAGTCTATGATTCCATGAAATATACATACAACAGTATATAATGTGCACATCCTGCAGCAGTGATAGTTGCTCTAGCTCCATGCAGGTGAGGAGCGTTCCGACATGGTCATCCACAGGGGTAGGCTGTGAGCAACAGGAAAAGGATAAGGGCCTGGAGCAGCAGACTAGCAGGAACAGTGACAAGAAGCATAGGAGCCAGATCCTGGCTTGAACCTGCTCATCAGACATTTGTTAGATCAGTGAGAAGGAGCCCTCTAGGCTGTTGCATCCCCAGGGCTGGCAGGTGCCTGAGCTCTGGGATGTGCCCTGCCTTTCTTGCATTGCCCCAGGAAGTGTTCCAAGCTAAGGGAATGTGAGGAACTTTCCAGACACTGCAAGAAGGCTCCTTTCCTCACCCTTCCCCCTCTGCAGACTCTTTCTCTTTGGAAGAACAACTCTGTCTTCCCTCCTCTTGCTCGCTCCAAGCCCTGGCAGGTGGCCAGTTCATCCCAGTAAGGCAAAGGGAGCCATCAGCAGGCAGGAATAATGGTGCTCACTGGCAGTATGGGGCAGAGATGGACACATGGAAACTCATTAGGGAGAGCATCGACCAGTGAGGCTCTCCTTAGATGACCTTGCTGGGAGCACTTGCATGGCACCAAAGCTGCCTGCTGCCTCCCACTAGTCCTTCCCATCCCTCCAGGGTCATGTCTGGCGAGAAGAAAAGCATCCTGCTCTGTCTTTTCTGGCTGGAAGGCATCTCATGTCTTGAACAAGGAGGGCAATGAAGCACTGGGACAGCTTCAGAAAGGATCGGGAGACTCCTGGAAGCTAGAGCTTCAAAACAGAGCCTAGGGCAGGTCATCAGGCTGGAAACAAGCTGCAGCTCAGAGCAGATCTGGTGGCTGATGCCCAAGCCACCCAGCTTGATAGTAAAGAAGGATGCTGCTTAACAGCACGGGAAGACTGGTGTGGGGATGGCTGCCAAGTTAGGCGTGACCAGGAGGTGCACAGGGCTGGGTGGCAAGAATGAAGCAGGGCTCCTTTGGCGGCAAATCCTCACAGGGAGTTTATTCAGACTCTCTGCTGGTCAGTTCAAACCCAAGCCACAGCAGGTAGCATGGACAGTGGTTAAAAAAAAGCCACATGGTTATGGAAGGGATGGGTTCCAGCTGGACATCCACGGGAGTAAGCCAAAAACACTGCCCATCCACTTACCCCTAGCCTCAGGGCCCTTCTCCTATGTTCTGCACCTTCATTTCCATGCTCACATCTGCCCCATCATGCAGCTGCCCAAACTTTCTCTAAGCCAAGATGTGTCTTCCTGTTTCACACCCTTGCTTGGAGCAAAGGCAGAGACATCTCTAAGCAGGATGCACCTGGGCAGGCTTGGGAGCACCTCACATCACAGTGGGAGGTAACAGAAGAAAAGATAATTATTTATTTCAACATTTATTGAAGACAAATAGAGCAGTAGTCTAAAAACCTCCCACAGTGTGAGCACACACCCACAGCCAGTGACTTGGCACGATGAGCCCATACAAACCTAACAAATTAGCTCAGAACAACTTTCAACCTCCACTAAGGACAAAAAAATAAATAAGTCTGGTAGACAGGGTGAGGAAAGGAGAGTTTTGTCATTAGGACATCTTGGTGAGGTCAGCAGAGGTGTACCAAGCTGCTCTTCAGCAGCAGTGACTGACCTCAATGTTTGCCCAGTGCTTCTTGGTGTGGTCACAGAATCACAGAATCACCAAGGTTGGAAGAGACCTAAAAAATCATCAAGTCCAACCTGTCACCACATGACTAAACCATGGCACCAAGTGCCACGTCCAATCCCCTCTTGAACACCTCCAGGGATGGTGAATCCAGCCTCTCAGTGAAGAACTTTCTCCTTACCTCGAGCCTAAACTTCCCCTGGCACAGCTTGAGACTGTGTCCTCTTGTTCTGGTGCTGGTTGCCTGGGAGAAGAGACCAACCCCCTCCTGGCTACAACCTCCCTTCAGGTAGTTGTAGAGAGCAATAAGGTCTCCCCTGAGCCTCCTCTTCTCCAGGCTAAACAATCCCAGCTACCTCAGCCTGTCCTTGTAGGGCTTGTGCTCAAGGCCATGGGTAGCCATGCTCTGGCCTCATTTGCCAGCACTGGCTCTAGGGGTCAAATACATTTATTTTCTGCTAAATAACTCAAAATTTGTGTCTCCAGGTGGCAAACATAGCTTATATCTACCCCTCTGCCACATGACCTGATGCTCCACAGGTGGATGAGAAATGTGTCATATGCAAGGTCTTAGATTAAAAACTATCTGTATTTTAGACTTTTCATGTTAGATAGCTCTGTCTGTGGAGTCATAACCACTTGGATCCTGTTTCTAATGTTTAAGTATTGAAGACAAAAGGAGATTGACTTTGTTTGCTACCTGGTGCCCAGTAGCAACCCCTGGGAAGCAGAACCCGAGCCAGATCCAGCACTGGATCCATGCACCCTAAATCCCCAATTTGGTCTCTCTCAGGGTACACAGAAAGCCTCCTGCCTTGAAGGATCTTCTGCTTAGCCTTGGAGAGGTTGTGGTTTAGTTCTTGAGGTCTGCACTAGGGTCCTCTGCCTTTTCAGGGCCTTGGGGCTTTTGTAATGGAAGATGCTGAGCCCCTTCCTGGTCCTTTGTACTGATTGCCAGTGTGGGTGAGTTAAAAAGCAAAATCCAGCTGTGACTGTTTGTTGTGGGCAGTCAACAAGACCACCAGGAGGGTTTCTGGTTTGAGGTTTCCCTCTGGAAGGAAAGCTATGAAGCCTTTTCCAAGCCGTCTCTAGGCTTGATTTTTTTTCCCCTCTATTTGACACCCGTGTACCTGCACTGATCTCCAAGGGCTTGCCTCTGGCATCCTTTAGACAAGCTGAGTCCTTTGTTAACATCTGCTTCACTATGTTGTCTCCCCAACATCATCTCTTACCAGTAGCAAAGAACAGATGTTTGGGCTCTTTATCTTCTTTGCAGTGATATCAGCTACTTGTCATGGCAGCGAACCTTCTGGGCTTTAGCAAAGCAGGACTGAGTGTAATGATAACAGCCTGTGCCTTCAGATGGCCTGGAGTCATGCACAAGCTGCTTCATTTCTCAGGCAGCTAGATCTCTAAAATGGTGCTTATTTCATTTTTGACCAGCTAACTGCCTGAACAGGACCATCCAGTTAGTGCCCTTACCCAATAACTCTGATCTTTTCAAGTCTTTGCAGATCCTCAGGCTGTTTCAGTGTAACTGGTGAAGTCTCCATCCTCTTTGACTGCTGCTTTCCATATGGATAGTGTTAATTCAAGCCCTCACTGCAGGCTGAGATCCTAAGCATAGCATAATTACATCAAAGATTTAAAGGGTGGGGAAAAAAATATTTGTCAGGATGATATTAGGAAGAAATTCATCACCATGAGGGTGGTGAGACACTGGAACAGGTTGCCTAGGGAGGTGGTGGAAGCCCCATCCCTGAAGGTTTTTAAAACCAGACTGCATGTGGCTCTGGGCAACCTGATCTAGTGTGAGGTGTCCCTGCCCATGCTAGGGGGTCAGAACTAGATGATCTTTAAGGTCTCTTCCAACCCTAACAATTCTATGACCGTCTTGGACATTTTCTGGGATCACTTGAGTATGATGTCCACAGCAAGACTTGCACTTTGTCATTGTCAAAGTGGTGTGGAAAGCTCTAGGTTTTACTGCAAACTAGGTGAGACTGTCCTAGAATTGTATAGTTGGCACATTCCCTGTCTTTAATTAAGACTGACTATGGTCTATGTTGTGTTTAAGCTGTTTGCAAAGACCTCTACCTCTAACAGTGATGACTGAGGAGTCCTCAAGCTATTCTAGGCTGTTGTAATGAAGGGTATTTGGACACGTGGGTAAAAAACTCAGCTCTCTGAGATAGGTTAGAACATAGTCTCCAAAGGCAAGGGGTAGAAACTTGGCTGTCATCATCTGTTTTAAAAGTAGAAATAGGGGAGATTTAGACTAGACAGAAGGAAGAAATTGTCTACAATGAGAGTGGTGAAGCACTGGCACAGTCTGCCCAGAGAGGTGGTAGATGCTCCGTCCCTGGAAATATTCAAGATCAGATTGGACAGCACTCTGAACAATTTGGCCTATTTGAAGATATCCCTACTCACTGCAGAGGGTTTGGACAAGATGACTTTCGAAGGTCTCTTCCAAACCAAACCATTCTACAGCCTAATGTCCTTGCAGAGTATTGAGAAGAATAGGAGATTTATCTGTCAAGGAGTGAGAATGGAGTGGTCTGTCTAGCAAGCAGTCTCCTCCATCTTATAGCTTGTGATCTTTGAAGTATTGAAGTACTCTCAGCCCAATCCATCAGCATTTTGCATTTAAGATGTATTGAACCATTGATCCCTGGTGTAACTCCTACATCCATGTTAAAGTCAGTGATGAGCTTTAGCAGGACCCAAATGCTGACCCTGAAGGTGTTTGTCAAATCATGTCTCCCAGAATGTGGGTAGGATTTGTGTGGTCTCCACACAGCCCAAAAAAAAAAAAAAAGTCTGTGTTTTCATCTGTTGCTGTTGGTTTGCAATAGGACATGATCTATTAAGATACCTGTTTTGGAAGTGACCTTGAATTCACGTTGATTTTGTAGGGAATTACAGCTACTCTTTACCCTGGAGATTCCCAGGAGCTGTAGAGGCTGATGGCCTTTGCCAAGAATTTTATCACCTGCCAAAAGGCAGATGCTTGAATTAAAATTTTGAGTGCAGAAAATAGTCCTCTCCCACAGGACTAAGCTCACCTAGCTTGATGGGGGAAAAGAAAAATTGTTCCTGTGGAAAAACCTTAGGTCTGAGTTTCTCGTCATATTAAGGCACTGATCGGTGAATGGAGGTTGTGGCATTTGCTCCTTTCCAGAGGCAAGCTGGAAACAGAATGAGCAGGGTTCAGTCACACTTGTGCTGCTAAAACAGGTGAGGAAAGCGCAAATAATCCCTGATGCACAAGCATATAGGGCTGCAAGTGGTATGAGGGCAGCACAGTGAACTTGGATCAGGACTTGGTGCATAGTCCTTCGGGAAATACCGCAAAGATGTGGCGTTTCTCATGTCACATTGACAGTAGGCTTCTGGCACAATCCATCAGAAATATTATTAGATCCATATCAGAGAAACTTGGGTAGATAAGAAAAGGGAGTGAAGTCCCCATCCTTGGAGGTATTCAACAGATGCATGGATGTGGTGCTCAGGGACAGGGTTTAGTGGTGGCTGCTCAGCAGTAGTGGTAGGATTGCAAGCTCTAGGCAAGCAGCTGGGCATGATGATCTCCAAGGTTGCTTCTAACCTCAACAGTTCTATGATTCTGCATATCCTACTGCTCCATCAGCCAGACTAAAGGTCCCTAAGGTTCACATGGTTAGGAAATACGTCCTTACTGCTTATAACTATAAACAATACTCCCCAAACTTTGTTTTCAAGTGTTCTGTGATGGTACTTTTCTAAGTACAACAGATGTCAGAGCATTGCTGTCCTTGATAATTAATGTTGAATGGACATTTTCTTCAAGTAAGGCTGTTTGGGGCAGTCCAAATGAGATGTGGTCACACCATAACATAATTAAAATAGTCATATTAATAGATAAAACCCATAACACTCCCTTGCAGGCTGCGTACAGAAATAGAAGCAGCATCAGACACCCCTTCCCTTTCCTGCCTGTTCTGTACCAGCTTGATGGGGATGAAAAGAGGTCTTTGTAAAACTACCCAGAAGCTGAAGGGAGAAGGAATGCCATCCCAGCCCTAAGAGATCTCATGACTTGGAGATGGTTGCAGGGGCATGGTGGGAGAGGCAGAGTCACCCGTGAAATTGACTTCTGCCAGAAACAGAGTTTTCCTTAAGGTCAGCAGCACTATGTTTACTGCTGCCTTGTTTCTCACAGCCCCTGCCCTTCTGTGAATAAGGGCCTTGTGTCTGCTCTGCCTGTGGCTTGGACTTGGGCTGGAGCTCCTGACCTGACTCCACCTGGCTTTTGAAAAGTTCTCTAGCTTAGCCAGATGCTTGGGATAACCCGACTTTGACAGGAACAAAAACATTCATCAGACATCCATGGAGAGGGAAGCAAAGCCGGAGTTAGCACCATTGTAAATCAACCCACCTCCCAAGCATCATTTCAGCAGCTTATCCCAATCAGCCTGCTGGGGTTTCCCTGCCAGATGCTGTTTGCTCACCTCACCTGATGCTGTGGATGCACTATGATACACACCAGTCACCCCAGCATGGCAATCCAATGCAAAGCACTGTTTGTGTGAGGTGGAGGAAGCATGGTGTGTGTCCTTATCCTGCATCCCCAAGTGCAGTTTGACCATCTGTTTAATTTGCAGCTTCCTATGTGCACCAGCACTGGTTTTATGTGCAGGGTGTTGAGAACCTCCTGTAGGCACATCTTCCTTCTGTGACACTACAAGCAGCTGTTTGGTAAATCAGGTATCATTGTACAGAGAAAACATAGGGCGCTGTCTCCTTGGTTTGGTCAGGCATGGCCCTCTGCACCTGGAGGTGCCAGGCTGAAAATGAGGATGAGAGGAGTGAGAACGCTGATTGGTTTCACTGGGGTGGTATCTGCGACTGAACAGTATCTTCATTCATTGGTTTTTGATGAGCTCTGCTTAGGGATTGACTTCCAGTTATTGGGGCGGGGGAAATTGAAAACAAACCCCACCAAAACTATAAAATGGGCAGCTGGAGAAGGTTCAGGTCACTTATCCTGTTGATCAGATCACTATTTTCTTGACAAAAGATTACCAAGAGCTGCAAAGATAACAGCTCATGTGACTATTATCTTTAAAAGAGCAGCCCTGCATCTAGAAGGGTATATTCTCTTAAAGAAGATACCTTAGAAATCCCAGCCCTTTATAAAAACTTGAATACTGAAAACCAGAATGAGCTCCATCCATACTTGGTTTCCCGGAAAAGGCTTAGCTTGCAACACTTCTCTCTTCCATTTTGCCACTAGCTCAACTGGACTTGAAGTCTAGTTGAGCCTCTAGCTAGTAGGGGAAACACATAACTCACCTTGTCCTCTGTATCCCTGTTCTGAACTTCCATACCCACCCACCCCCCCCCATGTTGTCTGCAAGCATTGGTGAGCTGCATCTAATATGTCTGGCCCTATGACATGTGATAGTGTCTGTACAAGTGGATCTGAGTTTGTGCTGGTTTTTTTCTTTTGCACAAGTTGATAAGATTGGGATCCTTAATTCGTGATTGCATGATTGGAGAAAGAGCTGTGGACGATCAAGGTTAATTGTCCTTCTCAAAGCAGAGGATTGCTGGAAGCTGGTCATTGCTGGATCTGAATTTAACTGACTGCTACAAAATTCAACTAACTGCCTTGAAAGAAGGGAAAGTCTGTCTTTGCTATTGAGCTGAGGGAAGAGAGTTTGCCCAAAGAGACACAGTCCCCAGGCCAACATAATACGTGAAATTAATTCTGTGGACCTGCACCTGGGACATTTCCCAGGCAATGGTTTTCTGGCTAAATCAGCCCTTTTCAGAGGTTTTGGCACTGCTGAACCCTTGCATTTTTCACATTTACATTGCATAGCAGGTGACATCTTCCAGACTTTATGCAACCTCTTTATCCTTTCAGAGAATAAAACATTTGGATCTGGGCAGGACAGACCCCAGCTTTGGAGCTCCGGGCATGATTGTACAGACAGGCCCTGAAACAGAGGATCGTTGTGATGTTAATTAGTATCTATTGACCCACTCCTCTGTTTAGACACAGTGGGGTGCACACAGGCTCTCAAATACACTTATGTAAGTTTCAGCCCAACTGATGTCTGGCTCCTGCCAAAAAAACTAATTGCTTTTGCTGGGACCACATTTCTGCTGGAAGACAAGCTACAAATCAATTTCTGGATTCCAGTGAAGATCATGCATTCCTGATATCCAAGCTCAACATTGGATCTGTAATTATCACCTTTTCTGCATAAAATTCATCCAAGCTTGGATTCAAAATCCTTTCCTGGCTCCGAGTTTAATCAGATCTTTTTTTCAAGTGAGTCGGCAGCGTGGATAATTCCCTGCACCCATGTGCAGGAGCAGTCAGCGTCTGAGAAGCAGGTAGGTTGGTCCCACCAGGCAGAAGAGTTTTCCTCCTCGGTTTTGTCATCTTGTTCTCTGTTTGGATACCTGTTGGGTGGTGAAAAGCATTGTTAGTATTGCTATTTGCTCTGATGAAGGTAAGAAATGGGTTTCTTTATAACATCCAAAGTCTGGGGAATTCCCACTTAGAGAGACTGTTTTACTGAGCAGGAGGACAGTTTTGGTTGGATTATTGTAATATATATCCCTTTGGATATGTGACATGTTGAATGTTTTTCTTAAACTCCTGTCATATCATCCTTTCTTACTAACTGTAAAAGAGTGGAGTACTGTGTCCTAATTAAGCTACAAGCAAAGCTCAGCTTCCTCAGTTGCCGCGAGAGTGGTTAGCAAACTTAGGAAGACAGTATCCGGTCTGGCTGTACTGGTGGGGGGAAGCCAGGCAGATGTTCTTCATTTCTCCTTCCGAAGCTGTTGAGGGGAGGGGAGGGAATTGGTTTAACGATATCAGACACAGGGAAGAGCCGAGGAGTGAGCAGCAGAGGGTTGTGGTGGGGCAGGACCCATCGCGCTGGAGCTGGTCACTCTGGGTGTGCAGGCTCAGCTCCCTCCCAAACCCCGTGGCCTGCCTGCCCCGGGCAAGCGTTTGAAGGTTTGGCTTGATTCGTGCACCCTGCATATATCAGGCAGCTAATCTGAGAGCAAACATCTTTAAGCCCAGCCAGGCGGACAAGGTCTGGAGCTGACTGCAGCTCTGGGCAGGACCCCGGGGAAAGGCAGGGCTGCTCGCCCGGGTGACGAGCAGTCCCCGCAGTCGATAGGCACTGTGCCAGTGTCGCTCACCACCCGTCTTTGCAGGCAGGCTAGCCCGGCAGACCGGCTGCGGTGCTGGCAGGAGCCGGCTGGCCTGCCCGCAGCTCTGTCTCTGCCCCATTTTTATAGGCAACCACGGAGGTGGAGCTGAGCTCTTCCTTCTCCCTCAGCGTCCCGGGGCAGAGGACAGCAAACACTCGGGATAGCTAGTAACGGGACCAGCATCAGCCTTCACTGGGACAAGATGGGGAGGAAGCTGGACCTCTCCAAGCTAACCGATGAAGAGGCCAAGCACGTTTGGGAAGTTGTTCAACGAGACTTTGACCTGCGGAAGAAAGAGGAGGAACGGCTGGAGTGAGTATCTGCTCGGTGGTCTGCTGGGTTGGGTGCAAGCAAGCCGTAGCCACATGTACGTCCTCTTGCATATTGGTTGTTGAGAGTGTGGGCAGGGAGGAACAGCCAGGACCTGATTGTTAAAATTAAACCCGGTAGTTAATAGATTACATTATCAGAGGCAAGGTGACGCACTGGGGTGTAAGAGTGCAAACTGGCACCCTGCCATCGGCTGTGATGCAAATCAGTGTTCCTTGCAGTGCTTTACAGGGACAAATACAGAATCCTAGAATACCTTGTGTTGGAAGGGACCTTTAATGGGTCTAGCCCCACACTCAGGAAATGCCTTTGTGGGAATTTGGCACTGGTGTGACTCTCACAAGGAGACCTTACCTAGGACCAAAGGATGCATTTGGTCTCCCTTTCACATGATGGCTGTGAATCGAGGGCAGGAGGGGTATTCAGTGCTGGGAGTCCACTGACTCCTGAAGGATCTTTCAAAAGTAACTGAGCGAAATAGCAAATCCAGGACGGTGGCCTTTAGTGTATGGTCTACAGGGGTCTGTGACATCTTGAGAAAATTTTTTGGGGGCACAGATTGGGAAAAGATTGAAAATCACTGGGGTAGCAAATGAGCATATCTTCTAAGTTCTTATAAACAGGGCATTTAACAAAAATGATGCTTAAAAATGTTCAGTCAGATCAAATTAACTCTTGAACAGGATAAATTGTAGGATTTTAAACCTTGTTCATTAACTACATCAGGCACTGAACTTAATTTCTTAACCTTATTTCAGGAAGCTGTAGCATTCCTGTTCAGGGGCTGGCCAAATTCTCATTAAGCTCACAGACTGGGTTTGGGCTGTGCTGCACTCCTGCTGAGTCCTCACACCCTCCTAGCTCTGAATTTTATGAGTCAGGGCTTGTGCATATGGCACAGCAGTGCCTGGAGACCAAAAGCATATTGGTTCCTCTGTCAGATGCAAAGGGAAAGGTGAGAAATAAGAGTCATCCTTCTTCATTTGGAACACCAGCATTGGAGCTGGTGAAGCACCCCCAAAAGCTTGCCTCGTGGATTTTCACACAAGGCTATATGGGAACCTCTCCATTTACACCCTTAGCCTCAAGAAGCTTCTAATTATTTTTTTTCCTAAGAAAGCCCAGCCTGTGAAGGAGACAGAGATAATTCAATATCATCATCTATTACCTTCCCCTGCTGGTAGCTCTGCAGTGCAGGACAGAGATCAAACAAGAGTGTTTAAAAAAAAAATTATCACCCTGGAAAGGGTGAATGTCTCCCTTGTGACGGATCTGAGCTCTGCCTGGAGGAAGGCGGTGGAGGCCGACATTGCCGTGCCCTGCAGCAAAGACGTGGGTGAGGTAAATTCTTTACCTGCTTGACCTTGGTGCCAGACTGGTTTATCTGGGTCCACTCTGATGCCCAGGAGGCTCCCAAATTGAGTGTCATGATATGGGAGGTGTAAGACAGGGAGAAGGTCTCTGAACCAGGACAGGATGCTTCTATGCAGCTGATATCCCTTCTCCTAAGCAGCTCTGTCTCAGCAGTCACCGCTTGGGTTTTTAGGTTTTGTTTGGTTTTTTTACCTCCCAGCGCCATCCCCCTCTCCACCCACAGGCTCAGCTGATCATACATTAGATATTTCTGTGATATCTGGCATACACCAGACCACCAGTCTACCACACTCCCATATGCTGGATACAGAGGTGCCTGAGCATTTTCTGCCTGTAACAAGCTGGAACACGTTGTGATTATGGGAGGCTCTGCAGCCATTCACCCTGCTCCCTGTTCTCTGACCATCCCCATTTGCTTTTCTATTCATTTGCTTTCCTATTCACCTCAAGGCATGTCTCAACCTGCAAACATTGAAAAAATGTTCCTCTCCCATCTTGGTCTTTTTCTTCCCTTTCTGCTACTTCTCTGCATTTTCTTTTTGATAGAAGCTATTCACCACCAAATGACAAAGGCTTCAGCTAGCCAGAAACTGCGCAACCATGCGAGGGTAATGCTTTGCCCAAGAAACTAAATAAAGGCCACTTTGTGGGGACTGTCCCTGCTTTCTTCTATAAAAATCCCTGCCAGTAACCCCATTTTTGGGGAACAGCAGGACTGACCCTACTGCATTTTGGCATCCCACTGTTACTGATTAATTCTGCCCTGCCGCGAGCATAGAAGGGAAAGAGCTGGCTTGTGCTCCTGCCAGCAAGAGGAGACAGGAGGCATGTGGTTCCTGCAGGTTTTAAACTGGTTTGGCTGAGGTTTGTCCTCCCTTCATCAGGTCTTGCAGGCAAGGGAGGGGAAGCAAAGCGATCAAACCAGTTCCTGGAAACCAGAAAAATCAGACCAGTGAAAGACTGAATCCTGCTGGAAACAGCCTTAGCACAGGAGTGAAAAAGGAGCACTGAGCCCCACCCAAGGCTTTTGTTTGGGGTTTTGCTTTTAGTAGCCACATATCAATTTCCTGCTAAATATTTAGAATCATAGGATGTCCTGGCGGGAAAAGACCTTAAGATCATCAAGTCCAATCATAACCTAACTTCTCCCTAGGTCTTTCAGAATGGCACTAGAGCAGTGAGTAGCTGAATATGAAAGCTAGGTGCCCAGTCCAGTCTTTATAGTGATTTTCATGTCTCAGATTGCCAGTTAATGCAGGTTGGTATCGCTCCCTGTAAGAGCAAACATAGCTTGGTGTGTGGGCAGTGAGGTGAAGAGAACAGTCTCTTCCATAAAAAAAACAAAACCAAGAGCAAATCCCCAGTGTGCAAACTGATTTGGTTAAACAGAGATTAGTTTGACTGACATTCATTTGACTGCTGATTCCCAGCACCAGCCAAATCACTGCTCCTGTGGATGTCCCAGGTCAGCAAGGCTGCTGCTGTGGTTATTCCAGCATTGGGCCATCTCCCCAGTAGCTGATGAGCACTAGACGCATCACCACAAGCTCTGTGGCCCACACTGTGTTCATAAAGCAGCTTCCAGGTTTGATTCCTGGAATTTGTTGGTCCAGGCTTACTTCAGCCCTATAAAATGCAGCTTTCTAACCCTGCCTAGACAGAAAACAACGTTCTAGACCTTCCCTACAAGTCAAACATTGCCTCTCAGCCATAGCCCTAAAGGCAAACACACCTGAGGCATGGGGAACAAACAGAAAGTCTTCGGGTAGCACAGTGGGCCCCCACCATCTCCACTGGCATTTTAGCTGGCCCTGGCTGTCACTGGGGCTTCAGCCTCGCGTGGGCATCTTCTTGCATGGGGACCTGCTCTGGCAGCTGGGTCTGGGTAGCAGAGGAAGCTCATAGTGATAGACTGCCAGGAGAAGGTGCTCTTGGAAAGCCCGTGTGCTAGATGGGCTTTCACAGGACCATCATGAGAATCTCCTCCTGCTGCCGCCCTCTGAACAGCCAGGACCTCATAGTACATCACTTCTGCCCTTAATAAATGTCCCTGCTGAATTTAGCACTGAAGGACTAGGTCATAAAACCCTTTTTAATCTAAGATTGCCTCTTTTTTTCCTTTTTTTTTTTTTTTTACCCAAGAATTCCCAAAAGCTTCAAGTCCCAGCTGAACTTCAGGTTCAAACACTGGGTTGAGTTGAGAGGTGGCCAGAGACTTTCAGTAGAGCCACTCTCCTGAGATTCCTGGGATTTATGCTCAATGCCTTGTGAAGCAAAAGGGACAGGTTTTGGCCCAATCAAATCTTAAATTTAACAGTGTCAGATCTGAATGTAAAGCAACCTACCCTGAATCTGGAGCCCACTTCTTTGTTCTGCCTATTTATCTCATGATGTGTTATTTATTAGATTTGCCCTGCAGCTGTTTCCACAAGCTGCAGGACTCAGGGTGTTCCCTGGAAAATCGTTCCTGAAATGACTGAGGCATGACAGCCTTTGCCATGTGAGAGTCCACAGTGAAACGCTATCAAACCCAAGTTTCTGTGGGTCTGGCTCTTTTCTGCAGGGAGCTGAAATGCAAGATCGACCAGGAGAGCAGCAAGAGAGAGTTCCTGACAAACCAGTCCCACCTCAATGAAACCCATTGTGTCCACTGCCTCCAGCCCTTCAAGTTCCTGCTGAACAGCAAGAGGCAGTGCCTGGACTGCAACTTCTACACCTGCAAGAACTGCAGCCGCTACAACAAGAAGGAGCAAGGCTGGGTCTGCGATCCCTGCCGCCTCTCCAGGTACCGCTCCTGGGATGGAGGGCGAGAGCCAAGGAGAGCCTCAGAGCTGTGGCTCAAGAATATTCACCCAATTTCTGCATCCCTTTTTGCTGCTTAGAAAGCCATTATGCTCTGTTTTTGTTTAGAGATGGTTTCTGGGTGTGGGTCTGGTCACCATGAACACGGCTGGATGGCCAGGCTCAAGAGTGGAGGTGAATGGAAGTAAATCCAATTGGTAGCCTGTCAAAAGTGGTGTTCCCCAGGGCTCAGTTTTGGGCCCAGTTATCTCTCATATCTTTATCCCCTAGTTCACGTGTTTGATAGAATACAACCTCAGTAAGTCTGCAGACAACACAAATGGTATGAGACTCAGCAAGGCCAAGTGTCTGGTCCTGCACCTGGGTCACAACAACCCCATGCAATGAAACAAGCTTGGGGAAGAGTGGCTGGAAAATTGCCAGGGGTGTTGGTCATCAGCCAACTGAATATGAGCCAGCAATGTGCCCAAGTGGCCAAGAAGCCCAACAGTATGCCTGCTTGTATCAGAAATAATGTGACCAGCAGGAGTAGGGAAGCAAATGTGCCCCTGTACTTGACACCGAGGAGACTGCACCTCAGATGCTGTGTTCAGTATCTCTCACTACAAGAAGGACCTCTCACTACAAGGAGGACATTAAGGTGCTTAAGTTTGTCCAAAGAAGGGCAACAAAGCTGGGGTGAAGGATCTAGAGCACAAGTCTGGTGACAAATGCCTGAGGGAACTGGGGTTGTTTAGGCTGGAGAAAAGGAAGCTGAGAGGAGAGTTATCACTCTCTACAACTACCTGAAAGGAGACTGAAGTAAGGCAGGGGTTGGTCTGTTCTCACCACTAACAAACTATAAGACAAGAGCAAATGACCTCGAGTTGCATTAGGGGATGTTTAGATTGGCCATTAGGAAAAATTTCTTCACTGAAAAGATTGTGGAGGCAGTGGAGTCACCATCCCTGGAGGTATTTAAAAGATGTGTAGATGTGGCTCTGAGGGACATGGTTTAGTGTTGGGCTTGGCATTGCTAGTTTAATGCTTGGACTCTTTGATCTCAAAGGTCCCTTCTGTTCTATGATTCTGTGGCTGGACTGGCTCACCTGCATGGGCATCTTCTCTTTGGGCAGGATTGTGAAGATCGGTTCCCTGGAGTGGTACTATGAACACGTGCGATCCCGTTTCAAGAGGTTTGGAAGTGCCAAGGTGCTGCAGTCCCTCTATGGTAGGCTGCAGCCAGGGCGTGGGCTGAACTCTGCATTTCTAGGTGAGGACGAGCACTGGAGCTTCTCCTGCTCTGCTGCATGTGAGGCCTCTGTGCAGCACAGTCTTGGAACACACTAAGGGAGGAACATCAGCATCGGTGATGTTCTGAGTGTTGTGTGTTTTCAAGACTGTTCAAAACACCTTGGGGAGGATGCAGAGGTTCAGAGCTGTGCCTTCATATTGAGAGCAGTAGAGCAGATGTTCTTGGTGGATTATTTTTTCCCTTCATTAAGGTTCAAGTTTTTACTACAGACTTCAGGATCTCTCATGCTTGGTTTTAAAACTCTCATGTCCTGCATTCTGATACTGCCCCAACAGTGCATAAACACATACTGAAAGTTGTTCTTAATACAGTATTATTTACTGGGTAGCTGCTAGTTGCCATTCATACAGCTCCTGCACTGCTTTGCTCTTTGCCTTTGCAAACCAATGTGGATTGTATTCTTATCCCAAGGAGCCACAGAAAAGTTTGCACAAATGACATAGACATAAGATGGTTCAATTGGTTCAATCATTCTTTTATCCAGAGTGGCAGACGTAGCAGAAAGAGAATGGGTAGTAATGGCATTGAATGTCAAATTAGTGAGCTGGGACACAATTTATGCAGCATCCAGTCTGAAAAATGCATCAAACCACACAGAAAGGGCAATGTAAAAGAAATCCAAACCAAGTGTGAGGATAACGGTGCTTTAGCTTTCTATGCATTTGGATTCTGATCTTTTTTTCAGAAAGAGAGAGGTTTGTTGGTTTTACTTCATTAACACCAGTGCATTAACACCAGTGAATTGGCTTGACCCTTGAGCAAGCAAGAATATCCTCCTGGAACATGCCTCTGGCTGCAGATGACCATTAAACTTTGCATGGCCATCTGCTGGTGGCTGTGGCTTCCTCTGCTGCTGTGCACTCCCAGGCTTGTTGCCTCAGGACTGCAGAAATGATGGCAGAGAGTTCTTTGACTTTTAAAAGTCAAGTCCTGCTTCCAAGTGCCCGTTTTTCCCTCTCTAAAGACCCTTTTAGATGTTTGAGCATTGTGATGGCTGGAGAATGAGAACTCCAGTGAACCATAGCTCTGAGACTTGTTCTCTATGAGGTACCTGGAGAAAAATGTGCTTATTTATTTTTCCCACCATTTTTCTTTCCATTTAGGTCTTCATGACAGAGTTTACAGCCTGCCAGACATTAACAGTAAGTAAAAACAAATTGCAGCATGTGGCTTGCAGTTCAAGAGAGGTTTACAGTGTCTTTTTCTCTTCACACCCTCTGGCTACGGGCACTCCAGCAGGGTTTCGTGTGGCTGGACCAGGAAGATCATTTTTCCACTGCAATGGAGGTGGACTGTAATGCTCATCTCTTGCACTGCAATGTACCTGGGGTCTCAAAAGGTAGACTTGGATGCAACAGGGCTTTTACTTTCATGCCAAATTTCAGGCTTGCAAGTACTCCTCATCTGAATGCACCCACACCAAGCCCATATTCTAGAGGAGCCCACTGAAGTGGAGGAGTTTCCATCCCTGGAGGTATTTAAAAGGCATATAGATGGAGTGCTGAGAGACATGTTTTAGTAATGTCTTGTCAGGGCTAGGTTATGGTTGGACTTGATCTTAAAGGTCTCTTCCAATCAAAATGATTTGATGATTGTATGAATTTGGGACTTCAGATTATGTTCCATAGAAGCCCTTGCAGGAAAAATTCACTGCACCTTGTCATAAGAAAGAGTGTTTTGTCTGCCTTGGCTTTGGGCTTTGTCCGGCATTTGTGTTGTTCCAAGTGCACTGCTGGGCTTGGCAGTGATTTGGGTACATGAATGGGGACCTGAAAAAGGAATGGGACACTGATAAATAGTGGAGCTGGCTGATGGGAACCAGGAACAACAGAAACAGAGCAGTGTTGATATTACCTGTAGTGCCTTCAAAACATGAGTCACCTGGGTGGACCTTGAGCTGCTGTCTGTGATACAGATGCCCTTCAGCTTCTTGCAATGGTCACTTCCACATCTGTGATGGTGCACAGCTGGAAGGGAAAGCAGTGAGAATCCACCCAAGCTTTGGCAAGATCAAGTGCTAAGAATGGATATCTTCAGTGCTGTCTGGGAACTGTTCCTGAAAATGTTTTTACCCTACAGACCTTGGACTATGGTCACTGCATGCCAACTGCAGCACTGGGGTTGCCTTAAGATGTTCCTGTCCCATTCTTCATTCCCTTCCTTTTACTGGTGCACTCTACTGGTTATGGTGTAGTATGCAAAAAAATTAGAAAGAAAAAAAAAAAGTTGGGGAAGTATTTCTAATCTGGACCTTTTCACCACATACAAGAGTATAGTCTCCTACAGGTGCATTGGTGTGACCACTATGGTGGGGAGTTCCCTTCCCTAGGAGCTGGGTTCAGGAGCTGCCTATACACAGCATGCTGTTGTCTCCCTTCCAGGTGAATGCCAGCTCCTCACCAGTGGTGACATTGGGGATGACAGCGATGATGAAGACAGTGTACTTCGTGGAGCTGAAGCAGAGTGCTACAGCAGAGTAAGCACTTCATTCTGAGGCCTCTTCTGTCTCACTCTGTGTCTCCAACTGCTGCTGGCCTGCCTTGGGTGGTGGTGGCGGCGGTGATGGTAGTGATGGTGTTGGTGGTGGTTTCCTTTGTCACATTCAAAACCGGGCCTTTCTCTCTATTTCTTCTCTCAGATAAGCTCCTCTCCCAGTTTGTATAGAAATTACAAAGTCTGTAAAATCACAAACAGGTGTCCTTTGGAAAAAAGGCTCACTGTTGACACTAAGGATGCCCCCACTTGACAGAAAAGTTCCAGCTCCTACTCATACAGTGAGAACCACCAGTTTTCTTACTAGAAGAGATACCTGATAGAGTAGCAAAGCACAGCTGGCTTCCTGAGTATACTGAGTTATCTTCTGGAATTTTCAGGGACTTTGTGCACACAGATTAAGAATCCTGATGGGAAGTGTGTTTGTCCCTGCAGCATGTGTGAAACCTGCCGGTGCATTTAAAATGCCAGTGGGGTTTCATACAGGCTGTTACATACATCTTGGCCTGCAGCTACCGGTATGTGCTGCGTTTCACACACTTGATACTTCATTTTCATCTGTTTCTGAAGTCCTAGAGGCTTGTCAAAGCTGCTCCTGCCTCAGAGCAGCTGATGACCTTTCAGAGAGATCCGCTCACGGCATCCTTTCTCTGAATGTGAGGGGATGCCTCATGACTCAAAAGCTTCTCCTGTATCTCTCTCTGAGCAGGAGAGCGACTCTCCCTCTCTGTTCCTGAGCCAGAGAATGTGGAAATCAGGAACCCACTTTTCCTTGACTCCAGCATTAGCATGTATTGCCCCATATACCTGGCTCCCTGCAAGCAGGACAACATCCGACCAAATTTTCTCTGCAAAAACTAGGAGCCTTGCTTTGGGCTGTGCAAACTGAAACAAACCAGGGACACAAGGGCCCTCCCTCCCCCTTTCTTCAAGGTTGGCTGTGGTTTATGCTGAATTTTTCTTTATTGCACTTCCCACACTAAGATGCGCAAGACAAAGCGCCTGCTGTCTGTCCACCCCTTTGATTTTGAAGTGGACTCAGAGTACTCTGCTCAGTCTCGTCGCCAGTCTGTGCAGCTCCCTCCAGCAGCCAGCAGTCCGGATGCTTTCCAGGTACTGGGAAAGTGCTGTGGGGGTTCCTTTCTTCTGCTTTCTTCTTGCTGTCCCTGTTACCTCCTCATCCAGTTGTCAAAATCTGCTTCAGCTGATGCTGAGAGGCAGTGGTACCAATCCTTGCTTGACATATCCCTACTTGCTAAATTCTTCTCCATGTGGAGTCCTTTGCCTCAGGCTGAGTCAGGAGTAGGACACCTGACTGAAGCATGGATGAGAGGTAAAATGGGATAACAAGAGGTTTTATGGCCTTCTCCCTGCTGATTTCTTTGGTTTCTGCTCACGAAAGTTTTCTTGTGTTGTCCCAAGGCTATGGGACACTCTAGTTACCAGCAAATTTGGGAGGTTCAATACTCAATGGATGAGATGAAACAACACTCTTCTCCAATCATCCCAACCAGTTCAGATTGCTTTTGTCATGTGGCAGCACTGGGGACATAGCTGGACATTGGTTTCATGGGGCACACAGGCTTTTTGAGTTTGAGAAGATGAAACCCACAGAGCCAGTGTGATTGCACCTGTGGGGTGGAGGCCCCCATCAGTTAGAGGGGAGAACATGATTATTTGTGTATAGGAGACTGTATGTGTCTTAGTGTCAGGAGCTCCTGACCAGAAGCAGGACCCACAGACAGCTCCAGCATGAGCATCTGCAGTAAGCTGCATCCCATGATCCCACCAAGGGATTAGGGGGGTCAGCCATCCCCACCTTCAGGCTCTGGACAGCAACACAGACAGGACTGCCCTGGGTGTGATAAAAGGACTTCCAGCCTCAGATGCTTCAGATCAAGCTTTTGGGGCTGCTTCTGTTTGCCTTTCTTGATGAAATTTCACTTTTTAAACATTAAACAGCAACTTCTTCTATCTAATGATGCTGTGAGGCTTCAAACTCTACTCCAGGGCAGAAGTAGAGTGTGCTGAGATGTGTAGCAAAGGCTTAAAAAAAACCCAAACAAACAAACAAACCCAGTCCACATAATTCTGTGTAAATTGAAGTGTTTGGGGCAAACTATTAAATAGATTCCTTCTTTCTTTACCTAAGCTCATCTTTATGCAGCAGGATTCAACATGAGTCTAGGGAAGGCTGGCCTCTGTCAAGGTCCTCTGGATCAGATTTATGGGTTGTAGATTATTTGCATGGCAGAAGGTGGCTAGTGTTTGAAAAAGGGAGTGGGCACCTTCTTTCAGAAGAGGAGAGCATTTTGCAGCCTTGCTCATGGGACACACTGTGCCTCGTCCTTGTGAGAATTAACAGTGCCCCCTGGTGGTGATGAGAAGTATTGCTCAAGGCTCATCTGCAAGGGAAATTCTCCTGAATTCTTAGGAGCTGGCATCAATAAAGGTTAATCCATGTATGTGTTGGAGGATAAAGCATCAGCAAGGGAAAGTCTCCGGAATTATTAGGAGCTGTCAATAATATAGGTTAGCCCATGTATCTGTTGGAGGATAAAGCTAGGAGCTGTTGGCAAAGATTAGGAGAAGCATGGAACCCTCTCTGGCAACTGCTCAGCAGCAACCCTCATCTCTCAGTCCTTCACAGATTTTCCCAACTCAGCTGAAGATGCCTCCCAGGACTCCAGGATCACAGATGCAGATCTGGTTTTCCACCACATCTTACAGGAGCAGGGACCAGGCATGAGCCCTCCAGAGCAGCACTTCAGCACAGAGGTTCGACTCACTGTGAATTCACGGAGAAGAAGCCTGGAAAGAAATGCAAAACCTGGTAGGTGTCTCTGGCTAGGCTCTTCTTGTATCCTTTGGAGGAAGAATGGCTGCAAGAGTTGGATCAAAAGGAAAAAGTCTTTGATTTTTATTTTTTTTAAACAACCTCAGAACGACTAAAAGGCTTAAGGGTCAAGACAAAATATCCATCTGCAAAGCTGGTTTTCCTCATGAAAGAATCAGCTGAAGTTGTTTAGTTGTAACAGGCTGGGCTTGTTGCAGACCAACTCATTTCTCAAAGCCAGAGGGTTTGTTCTTAAGGTGTCCATCCTTTTCACACCTACCAGTCTTGACCAGGGTAGAAACTAGACACAATCAAATGGACAGTACTATAAACACCAGGATGTGTTTCCTCCTGCAGTCAGCAGTACGTTCAACTCCTTGCCAAAGGGTGCTGTGGGTGTGTAAAGTTTTGATTTTTAAGGGGACTGGAGTAGGACTGGACAAGAACTGGACACAAGCACTGCAAGCTGCTAAATATCATCCTTGTAGCTGGGCAGGGTGCACTGGTACTCTGCAGAATCTGTGGTTTCGTTAGTCTACAAATACCCCAGAAAAGGTTGGGGCAGAACTTCATAGAGTCATAGAATCCCAGGTTGGAAGAGACCTCAAGGATCATCTGGTCCAGTTTTTCTTGGGAAAAGCAACGTCTAGACAAGATGTTTTTCCTGATGTGACAGCAGAGATAGGAGGGTTGGATACTGGCTTGTGCACATACATCTGTTGAATGTATCCTTCTGGGTCTCCAACCACTTAGTTGTATCCGCAGAGCACTAAGAAATGCTGGGTAAAGCTTACCATAAGCTATTTAAAGTCCTACTCTGGGTGTAGCTGGAATGACACAGCAGCAGGGCTCTCTGGCTTGTCAATTCTACTTCCTTTAATTGCTTTTATCTCTAATTGCCCTCTAAAAAAGGAGATTTCCTACTCTTCTAAATGGTCCTTCCTAGACTAGTAGCTCTCTAGCCTGAGCTAAACATGTTTCAGTACCTGGACAATGCATGAAGGGCAGCATCCAAACCTGAGCTCCCATGATATTGGGAAGGCAATAGCAGGTTTTGGAGAGGGGTCTGGCTGTCCAGGACATGAGAGAGCAAGGATGATGCTCCTTGTGCCCATTGCTATCTCAGGAGCACTGTGTGGAACCCTGCTGAAATAGGTGCTGCATGGCCACGGCGGATGGAGCTGCAGCCTGCAGCATTGTAGCCATCCTCAACTTTGGTCTCTTGCAGAAACACCTCCTGCAAAGCGTGATCTTGAGAAGTGCTGCATTATTGCTTGTCTTAAGGATGGGGCTGATGTTCAGAAAGGAACTTAAGGGTGTGAATCTCTTGTACCTTTGTGCTGAAGCCTTTTCTCTCCAAAGGCAGCTCCTGGAATGAGCAGCCCCGATCCCGGTACTCTGCGGATATGGACACCTCTGATGAAGACGTGAAGGGAGCCCATGTCCCTGCCTACCCACCCCATCACGTGAAACGCCGCAACAGAGCTTCCTCCCAGGAGAATGGCAGCCACTCTGGGAATCAGGTACCAAACAGCTGTTGAACCTCCAGTGAAACAAAGCCTGTGGCCAAGCTTCTCTTGCCATAAATGGTGCTTGTTATCTGTGAGGTGCAGGATGGTTTAGGAGAGAAGCACGGATGGCAAACTTGGGTGCAACTGCAGTAGTCTCCCAGGCAGGACAGATGAGGAGCTTAAGCATAAAAGATGATGTGCCAGACAACCACTGCCCCTTCTGCACTGGGGTAATTTGGTGCCCATGCTTCTATGTGAAGTTCCAAGAGGAAGCAGAGTGAGTTCCAGATCTCTGTAGGCTTGAGATCACTCCTTTTCAGCTCAGGAACTGAAGAAGCTGAGGGTGCAGCCGCTTTACATTACTACAGCAATACAGGATGACCTAGGAGCTGGCTCATCTGGATGTCATATCACAGTTGCATGGCACCAATGAGATGAATGTCCCAGCCATGTCCTGCCTTCTGTGTTGTGAGGGATGTGACAAGGTTGTTGTGAAATGGGAGCAGGATTGAGGCATTGGAAAGTGCATTTAAGCCTCCTGCATTCATTGGGATGGAGGAGAATAGACATTTCTCTGCCCTTTTAGAATGGTGCAGAAATAAGCTGGATCTCCGTGCTGCTTCTCCCAGCTCCTCCTTCCAGACCTTCCACTTTTGCAGCCATGGCAGCGGTTGGTGCTTCACTCTGTCCATGCTGCTGTCACAGTATCAAACTTTCCTTCACTGCTGTTAATTTTCTAGCTTGTCCTTATTAATCTGAAGTCACCTAGGGTTTTCTGTGTTCCCAGAAAGGTTTTTGTCAATTGATTGTGCTGGTGCTTTATGATCAGACAGAGGTTTGGAGAGGGATATTTAATAAGCATCAAGATCCTTTTCTTCCTTTGCAGAGTGTAGTGTTCCTGCCCTGGTAGGACTAGGTCAGGACAACCTGTCGTGTACCTCTCCCAGATGCTGGTTACAGAGGAACAGTCTAGAGAAGGGTGTCAAAAAGGCTGCAAGTTTGTGTTTTAATTGTCAAACAAGGACCTGTAGTTCCTGACGCCACCTTTGCAAATGGTGGATGGTGAGAACTATAAAGATCCCTCAGACCTCTTGAGCCATGAAATACAGGGTGATATTTGGCTACAGATAGATGGGGAGAGCCAGCTGCCTGTCTCTGCTTACATCTGGTTAGAGTGCACATCCTGGGCCCCGCTTTCAGTAGTCACTGGGAGGTTCTGCAACCACAACTGTCCCTCAGCAGCACACTTCATGTGCCTGTGCAGAGAAACCTTTCCTTTTCCTTTTCCTTCTCTCAGCACATGTTGTAATTAGCAAATGCCATTCCTTTTTAAGTCAGCAGTAAACAGCAGAACCCTGGACTGGGTGTCCTTAATGAGGCCACGGTACGTTAGGCATGAAATGTGCACCATGTTTTGCAGTGGGGAAATGGGGCCAAATTCCTACCAACGCTTCAGATGGCTTCCTCCATCAGCTGGACAAGCTCTTATTTCAGGGTGGTCCAGTGTGCTACCTGTTTCCTCCAACACACCACTACCGAGGCTGCTGTGGGGCCTTGTCACCCTTGTGGCTACAAGACATCTTCTCACTCCCAATTTAACCCCATTTGTTCTTATGCCAATATTGTCCATTAGCTTAAATAGCTCTTCATCCTTCCTGCCCTTTATGTTGCTGATGTTTTTACAGCTAGCAACCATTCTCCTCAGCCAGTAGGAACAGACCCAGCTCTGTGCTGGACCATTAACTTCAGAATGGCACACTTGTGCATTGCTGTCACTGTTGGCCAAGGAGAGGCCAAGCACAAGTTTAAAGAAGAGAGAAGGCAAGAGCACCCATGTTGCAATGCTAGCCAGCTCTGTTGTATTGCTAGAGCTGGCAGAGGTTAAGCAGGTACTGCTGTTCATCCCCTTAACCTAAGACTGGAGGAGATGGAGGATCCAAGGCTGTCAGAAGGGCAAAGACAGGCCAGGAAGAATCTGGGAAAGTGAGCATTCTCCTGAGCCACTGCAGTGGCTCTTAAGTTGTTTACAGGCACTTCCAGGGAATGTCACATAGCCGTCATGGATGTTTCTGGGGGTATCCAAGCCCCTGATGGGACATCACAGGGAGAACGGATGACTGTGACTGGACACCCTGGCGCTGCTTTTCTCAAGGGTTGTGCTTTTTGTCGATTCCAGATGTTGGCCTGTGGGGTGTAGGGTCCAGAAGCCTGTTTGTTAACCCTGGTTAACCCTGTATTGAATCCCGCAGCCTGGTTTCAAAAGCTATGTTTTCCTGAAAGACATCTTGTTAGCATCTAAAGGTTTCAAGAGATGAGCCCAGCTCTTTGCCCTGCCTCACTTTGGCCTCATAGATGAAAACTATCTTTGCTAAAACTGCCTTAGGTGCCAGTTTGTCAGAATACGTTTGATCTGAAAACCACTTTTGCCTTAATTCTGGAGAGGATACACCATTCAGTCCCAAACACAAGAAACTTAACTCTTCCAGTCACAACAGGTCACAACAGCAGAGGCTGATCCCTAGCCCTGTGACTCCAAGAGCTGAAGGTGCTAGAACAAGATTTTAAAAAAACCCGAAACACTGCTTTAAATAAAAAACTTAGACCTGGTAAGACATGAAAATAAGCCCTAAACTGGTCACTGTGCAGGTCTTTGCCTTTAGAAGCCAGGTAAGAACAGGATCGAGTTACAAGGCATAGTGCAGATTCACCAGATTTCTCCCCAGGAGCCATTGTGCTGCAATTCAAGTGGTTCTGGATTCCCAGAGCTTTGATGCTGTCTGGCTCCTCTTCTTTAAGAATAAAGCTTCTGTTGGAGGTCTTGAGTATTTGAGGGACTGGAGGCACCTCTTCTGCTAGAGTAATCTACCTCGCCAGCAGCAAGTGATACTTTGCCCTAACTGGTGGGTTATGTGCCATCCTTATGGCTTGTGTTTTAAGTTTCTTCACTTCGAACGTTTTAATACCCAACACTGTTTGCCAGCCTTTGTCATACAGAGAGCGATGCAGGGCAGTCCAGCCTCTGACAGGGATGACCCTAATGGGGTGCCCACTGTGCATTAAAACCAGCCTTGCTTGGGAAGGAGAATGAAAGTTCAGCCCATCAACAGCAGACTGTATTATGCTCTGACCTCTCCCAACCTCTGCATTATGGAGACGGGTGGGTAGTGACGGTGCTCGTTTCATCACCATCTCTTCCTCTGAAGCTGATGGCCCATCACAGACATTGTCACCTGGAGCATGCAGGAGTCAGGCGTTAAACAGTACTGAGAAACCACTTAGAGATGGATTGGATTGCTTCCTGCCTGTGCGTTTAATGCTGATGAAAGATGCATTCAGTTGGGGTTGGTAATTACAGCACTCTGCTCTCCTGTGTTAGGGGTTTATATTTATCTTCCCTTAAACAAAGGCAAACTCTCCAGGCTGCTTGTGAGGATCTAATTAATTGAACACTAGCAAGCACAAAACCTAAGAGAGAGGATGGAAAGTCTATAAAAACAAAGCCAAGCTCTTGCATCTCTTTGTTACTGCATTTACTTATTGCATTTGCTGCTCATTCCCCTTTGAAATGGGAGGCAGCCACTCAGGGCAGCAGTGATGTGGGAGGTAGTGTTATAAAACAGGCAATATTTCTCATCATTTGTATTTTATTTATTTGGATCAAAGAAGGAAGACATTTTTTAAAGAAAGCAAAACTTCCTTTTCTAAAACAGGGAGGGGGAAAAGCTTCTTTCAATGTTTTCCATGATTTAACCACAGAAGTTTGTCTTGGTTCTTGAACACTGAAGGTAACTTCTCTTGGATTTTCAGGATTTTGTCTTTTTCTCCTTTACTCTTCTCCCCATGTCCCATTCCCTCCCCTTCTCCCCCATTTTTTTCTTTTTTTTTTTCATTTGGAAGAGTGAGGGAGAAAAGGAGGGGCAAGCATCTTGGGGCATCAGTGCATGGAGAAGTTGGAACATTTGAAAGTATATTGAGGAAGATATTCCGGCTTAGTTTTTCTATCAGGAATTTTTCATGGGAAATTCTTAGAATCATAGAATGGTTTGGGTTGGAAGGGACCTTTAAAGGTCAACTAGTCCAAACCCTCTGTGCTGAGCAGGGGCATCCATCAAGGAGAGTCTGAGGGAGCTGGGGCTCTCTATCTTAGAAGAGACTGAGAGGTGACCTCATCAATGTTTATAAATATGTAAAGGGTGAGTCCTGAGAGGATGGAGCCAGGCTCTGCTTGGTGGTGCCCAGTGACAGGACAAGGGGCAATGGGTGGAAGTTGAGGCATAGGAAGCTTCATGTAAATATGAGGGAAAATTTTTTTCACTGTGAGGGTGACAGAGCACTGGAACAGGCTGCCCAGGGAGGTTGTAGATATCTGGAGATATTCAAAACTTGCCTGGATGCATTCCTGTGTAATCTGCTCTAGGTGATCCTGCTTTAGCAGGGGGTTGGACTAGATGATCTTTCAAGGTCCCTTCCAGCCCCTGAAATTCTGTGGTTCTGTGATTCTGTGATCTTCAACTAGATCAGGATCCCATCCAACTTGAACTGGAATATTTCCTGGAATGGGGATTCTACCACCTCCCTGGGCAACCTCTTAAAATGCTTCATCACTCTCACTGTGAACAATTTTTTCCTTTTATCTAGTCTAAATCTTCCCTCTTATCAACTCCTCTCTTCCTTTGCAGGACTATAGTGGCTGGAGGGGTGGTGGGGTATTAGCTGCTTGAAAAACATGTTAGTAGGAAGTGAAAACTGACATTGACTTCGATTTGGGACAGCACATGACTCATGGCAAGAGAGATGGCTTTGTTATAGGCCAATGCTTTTGTTCTGGGCAAGGGACACAGCAAGGCCAGCGTTGTGGGTTTACGTTCACTGCATTAGAACTACTGATGCTTTGCTGGGAGTTGCGATGTGCTGAACAGTCAGCACCACTTGGAGTTTTCCAGATTGGAGGAGAAGCTGTACACCTCCTGGAGGCTGTTGATGTATCCAGAGCCATTTTTTTTAAGGCATTGATTTCAATGTCTTTTAACATCTTTTAACTCAGCCCATGGTGGTGATGCCTCACTGATTGCTTTCTTCTGCTGAATGCACTGTTTTCCCACTGTCCTGGCAGCGGTGGCTGGTCTGTTCTCTACTCCTCTTCTCTCTCTGTCTCTCTCTTTCTTGATTCCTCTAGATTCATGAGCTCAACAAACGCATGTCCGCAATCGAACGCGTGCTGAATCGCTTGGAGGAAAAAATCCTGGTGCGCTCTGACGAGGTAACCGGGCAAAGCCGGGATGCTGTCTGCAGGGAGAGAGCACAGGCTGTGCTGGTCCTTGCCTTTGTCACTGGAAGGGCTTCTCTGAAACAGCCAGCATTGCAAGGAGAAAGCTGGATAGACAACACAAAATCATAGAATCGTTGAGGCTGGAAAAGATCTCTAAGAACATCAAGTCTAAAAATTAATCCCGTTTCAAACTTGCAGGCTCTTCTCTAGTTCCAGGTGATGGAGTGCTTTAGAGAACACTGCAGGGCAGGGCAGAACACTGCAGAAGCAGAAGTGAATTTAACCGCTGGCATTTAGGCCCCCTGGAAGATGGTGCCTTCTTTGTCCCTTCTGCACAAGGAAGGCTGGGTTTCCAGTTGATAGGCTATGAAATGCTAATTTTAGCAGTACTGGTAAGTGGGTGTTGGTACATCCGCTGAGCTGTGTCAGCTCACTTGAAATCATGGGAGACTCAATTAGTACATATGAGGAAGTCACCTGGTTACTGAGAATGTGAGATCTGAGTCAAGGAGGATTTTTGTGTCTCTTCTCAGATGCCCTTGTCTTACTAAGCCATCAAGCTGGGAAGAAAACAGCTAAATTAAGTTAAAGCTGGGCAGTGATGTAGAATCTGTGAATACTTAGGTCACTTAACATTGATTTGGGGTTTCTAAGTTTAGACTACGTTCTCTTCTCCTCCTTTGTGTGAACCCATCATTATGAGCTGCTCTGGTACTGATGGCTCAGTGGGATGGATGGTGATAATGAGAGAAGCCCTGTAGGCACAGATGAAAATGCAATTCCTTCTTTTTTTCTAAAATCTGTAGTGGGGCTGGCCATGTTTGTAATCAATCAGTGGTTTTGTCAGTATATCTAGCAAAGGAAGTAGGAGACATGCACACTTGCAGGCTCACATGCTTTATTCCCAAGTCTAGGGCAGATCAGAGCAGAGGCAGTGGGTCTAAACTTCTGTGGAAGAGATTGAGGTCAACTATTAAGCAAAGCTTTCTAGCAGAAGGGACAGCAGAGCTCCAGAATACGTTACCTAGGAGGAAAATTGCCTGCTATGGATGCCATTGATCAAGGTCATTAGGAACAGCTTAGACAAAAACCCACCAGGTGTGACACAGATAATTGCATTCCCATCTTAGCACATGGGGGAGTGAGTTCAGTAACTTCTGGAGATCCGGCTTGGCACCTGAGAGTTTAATAGGATTCTTCTCCAGGTACCATGAGCTGCACCTAATAACAGGACTGGGTGAAAATATGCCATCTATCTATGCTGCACGCTTTTTTATCACCAATAAGTTTACCTAGATGCTCTGAAAGCTACCTCAGGGAGTGTTAGTTCACGTGGCTGCTTCCCTCAGCCTGCCGGACCATGTTTTTGGGTCACTGCAATACATCATTGCCACCAGCCACATCATGGTTCCTAATGAAAAACGTCATGATTTCGGGTCCCAAATCCTCCATGCACACCTTTTTTAGGGGAGAAAAAGGCAATTTTCCACAGGGAAACACAAGAAAGTTTCACACACAAGAAAGGGGTGGGCAGGGATGGGAATGGACATTCTTCAGATCAAGATTTTGTATTCCTCAGTGAAGCACAGCTCACTGGGCTGAGGCTCAAAGTCCCCTTTGCAAACTCCACCTGTGGTTGCACTCCTTGAATTCCTCTGCTGATCAGTCTTGGTTAGTGTATCTGGACCTGGGTGTGCCCCACTGGCCACCACAGGAGACTCTTACACAGCTCTTTTCTTCTACTGCTTCAGTCTCCAGCCCCAGAGTCCCAACTTGATCCTGATGCCGAGGAGGAAGAGTTGAAGAGGAAGCTGGAGGAGTTAGCCAGCAACATCAGTGACAAAGAAGTCTCTTCTGAAGAAGAGGAGCATGAAGAAAAGAGGAAAGCAAAGAAACCAGAGATGAGTTCCTCCAGTGATGACATAGCCAGAGATGTTCAAAAGGTAATCTGTGTCCTCCCACCCATACTGTTCTAGGTTCCATCTGCAGTTTCTTCTGCTCTCAGTGGTATGTCATGATAATGCAATTCTTCTTCTGTCCTACATCTCCTCCTCAATGCCTCCAAGGGCTGTCATGTGTCTGACTTAGCTGCCTGCTTTAAGGGTGTTCAGAGATAGAGAAGTCCCAGGGTGTTGTATCTGGACCTTTGTCCTTGTAGGATTCCCCATTTTCATCCAGGAGTGAAAAGTAAAGTTTCTTAGAGGTCTTGCATGCTTCTGCCTGTCATGGAAAGGTACACCACCTCTACATCTCTTTGGAAGAGTTGTCTCAGGAGCTAGATGTCCTTATGAACAAGAGAGTCCTGAGGTGAGAGAAGACCTCAGTGATGATTTAGTACTGACAGCCTTTGTCACATATCTGCTACAGTCTGAAATCCTGCTACATCTCTTCCAGACCTGTCAGTGCTCCTTGGTCCCAAAGTCCCTGGTCCCCGGTTCTACTCTGCTAAGTCAGCATCTCTTATACTTAGAGCACTACAATGGCTCCTGTTCCCTACTCAATGCTGGGTGATGTGTGAGGACATGTGCCAGGGAGACAGTCATCTATACAGCCCCATTCCCATGACACCAGAGGCTCCATCCTGATGGCCCAACACAATTCTGGTTTATGACCCTGCATGTTGGGTGTATTTCGAAGATCTGCTTTTCCTCCATGTATCCTCATGACAGGGCTGGAGAGGCTTTCTTTTGTGTGGAGCCTTGCCAGGAGAGAACTACTTCCATGGCAGCAGAGTGAGAGCAGATGGAGGTGCTAGCCCACATCATAGAACCACAGAATTGTTCAGGTTGGAAGGGACCTTTAAAGGTCATCTAGTCCAACCCCCAGAACTGAGAAGGGACATCTTTAACTGGATCAAGTTGCTCAGAGCCCTATCTGACCTGATCTGGAATGTTTCCAGTGATGGGACATCTACCACCTCTCTGGGCCTTCCCTTCACCTTGTTTGGCAGATGGCAGGGCTGGGTGACAGCACTGGGGATAAGCAACTGATGACAGCCCAGTTAACTCAGAAAGGAAGGTCTTGTGTGCCTCCAGTTGTGCAGAGCCTCCTAAGATGGTCCATTAGCACAAAATAGAGAGGTCAGCACTCCTTGTTGGGTCTCTGATGGCTTATTTGTTCACTCCCTCCCCTCTGCCGTGGCAATGGATGGAGTATGAGTGTGTTTGCTCTGACAAATCCATTGCTGGCAAGCACAACAAAGAAGGCAAGCAAGGGACCCACTGCCTCTCTTGTCTCCTGCAAAGCTCCTTTCATCTGAGTTTGTGGAGACTTTCACAACACCATGACACCTCTCCTTAGTGTACTTTTGTTCCCCAGCCTCACAAGGCAAAGCTTGGCTGCTGCTGTGCTTGGAGATGTGGCTACTTGTACACATGGTGCATGCAGTGAGTCTGTCTCAAGTATGAATCTCTGAACAGGTCTACATAAAATATCAGGATGAGAGCAAACAACTGCTCCCAGGGTGGCTTCCTTCATGGTTTTTGGGTACCATTTGCTGTGCTCTTGCCAACACTGGATCAGTGGTGCACTGCATCCTTACAGCATCCTTACTGTGTCTCCTTTACTGCCCCTTTTTTCCTAAGAGATGCTTTTAGATACTTGTTGCAGCTAGACTTCACTCCCACTCATCAGCTGAGTGATTCTCCAGATTTTCTACTTTCTTCAACCAAAACTAAGCTACAACACAGAGAGAATACAGACACAGCTGCTGTCTCTCAGTGGGGGTGGTGCAGACAGTTAACATGGAAACTGTGCGACAGCTCTTAATCCAAGAGAGACCCGGCTGGGTTGCAACACCTCCAGCAGAACCAAATCCAAGAATGAAACAAAATTCAGCTTTTTGCTTCATGCTATCACTCAAATACCTTTGTGAAGTATTGATTTAGAAATGCCTGCAGTGACATAGATGGACCAGCCCTGGCTACGTCAGCATGGACTTTTTAACAGCGGCTTTCCTTATACCTGTATTAGACCCAGGCTCGAATTTTTCATGATTCTGGGTTTGTTTTCCTACAAGTCTCCTCTCCAGTCAGGAGAAAGTCTTCTAACTGGGGAACACTGCAATGAAAGCAGACGCTCCTAATGGAAAATATGAAAAAACTGCTGTTCTCCAAAGGCACCATAAAATGATAAAAATATCAGCTGGACTGAGTTAGCTGGTTCTCTGCAGGATGGTTTGCCCGGAAATATGTGCAGCTGCAAACACAACTGTTTGTCACCAGTCCACCTATCGCCCCCATCTCCTTGGTTTCCAGGGAATTATCAGCTGAGAGAGAGATTATGCGTTTCTTGTCTATTTTCACATGTGCTTAGTACCTCATCAGGCAAAAGGCTGCATTTACAAGCGGTGTGGCCATCAGTGTTCCTTGGGGTGGGAAGAGAGGACATTAATCCCAAGTTTTGTCAGGGTGGCAATACAATAATTTTATGGATTTGTTGGTTTGTTTTTTTTTTCTTTTGCCACCAACTTAAGGAGTTATTTGCATCCCCACTCAGGCCTGTTGAAGTGTAAAGCAATATGCTGCAATTAGGTCTTAACTGCTGAGTAACTGAGTGGCCTTCAGGTGGCCAGGTGTTGCTGCTCTCAGACAACACCAGTGACACTGCTTCCAGTGAACAACACAGCCCTTGATGACCTCTTTTACAGGCCTCTTGAAATGACTTCCTTTGTCACAGCCACACACACCCCCCCCCCGCAGAAAGCATGGGCTGAGATCAAAGCTGTGCTTTAGCCATGTAGCCATTTCCAGTGGAGAGCTCTTCAGGAGCAGTGTAAGCCCTTTAATTCTTGCTTCTCCATCTTTCTCCAGCTCCTGAAGGTCTGATGCTCCCTTTCACCCCCAACTTTTGCTGTTTTGTACGCCACGTTCAAATAACGTCCTTATTTTTTTCCCCCACTTCCACCCTCCGCTTTGGCTGCACTGGGCATTGGCAGAGGTCGTCAGCTCAGGCTTTGAGTGAAATCACAGCCAAAGTCCTGAGAGCCATAAACGCCACGGAGACAGCGGTGTGTGAGTCGTTGCATGGAGAGAGCCAGTGCAACACTGGCTGTGGCCTCCCCACAGGGCAACTTCCCAGCCTGGGAGAGAGGAAAGAGGTGGCCGAAGCATACCGTGAGCTTGAAGAAAACGTAAGGTTCATGAGAGCTTTCTGCAAGAGGAGAGGGCATTGGGGGTGGAAATACAAAGGAACACACACACCACTCCCCCAGAATGTCTCCTTAGTGGGCAGGTCAGCCTTAGAAGGATGAGCACTACAAAGGGATTAAAGAGTCCAGTCTTAGGATGGCCAGGGCTGTCATATAAAGGAGGTGGCACAAGTGAAGAAGCTCTGACTTGTGGCTTCCTTTGCCTTGCTTCTTGGTTCCTCCTAGGAGAAGAGAAGGCTCAGGGGAGACCTTATTGCTCTCTACAGCTTCCTGAAAGGAGGTTGCAGACAGCTGGGGGCTGGTCTCTTCTCCCAGGCAACCAGTGGCAGAACAAGAGGACACAGTCTCAAGCTGCACCAGGGGAAGTTTAGGCTTGAGGTGGGGAGAAAGTTCTTCACAGAAAGAGTAATTGGCCAGTGGAATGTGCTGGCCAGGGAGGTGGTGGAGTCCCCGTCCCTGGAGGTGTTCAAAGAAGGATTGGTTGTGGCACTGGAGTTGTCATGAGGTGATAGGTATTAGATAATAGGTTGGACTTGATAATCTCTGAGGTCTTTTCCAACCTGGTTGATTCTGTTTGATTCTCTGTGTGAGTACCAGTTACAGAGAACAAGCCCAGTCCCCAGCTTGCTGTAGCATGGCTTTGCCTGGACTTCAGCAGCCCTGCGCTCCAGCTGCAGGAAAAGCTTTTGTCCTGCTTCTCTTTGGTTGCACCTCAGCACTGTTTCATCAAGGTTTTTACGAGCGAGGATAGCATGAGCCATCTGTTCACTAGGGCTGACTTGTGCCTGGGGCTGATGGGCTCGTGCAAGCAATAAGTTTACATCTAGAGCATAATCCCCTGCTAAGTTGGTGTGACACTGCGTAGCACCAACAGGTTTGGGCTTTTTTAGCTACTGTAAACCCATATGAATCGATTCCCCATGGGAAATGGATCACATCTGCAGTGCCATTTACCCAGCTCCAAAGAAACAGTTCAGAGATGGGCCGAGGGGTCACAGTTTCATCTAGGTGGTTGGGTTTCGCTGCCAGAAACATCCTGTGATGGGGAGCAGGGTCTTGTAACACAATCCATGGCTTGTCTCTCATCAGAGAAAGCTTGTACATAAAAGCAGGGACCTGCTGGGAGCAAAGTGTGCACAGAAACCGTTTCTGGCCAAATGCAGTATCCCAGGGGAAGAAGGGTGGCTGCATGAAGGTTTTGAGGTTCCCCCTTTCCCAAGAGTGGGGATAAGGGTGGGAAGGATGTGAACTTTGGGCTTAGTGTTGCTGTCCTCAGTGGTGTCAGCAGTGGAGCGAGGGTGAAGTGGTGGGCAAATGATGGCCCCAGGAGGTGTGTGCTCATCCTGCTGTCCAATCAAGACCCTGGCTGAGTCATGGCTGGTATTGCTGTCCAAGACATGCCACCCACCTTGAAGGATACTGGGGGAGTTTGATGTCCCAACAACAAATTTTGTTCCTGTGACTCACAGATTGAGTGGCTTTATGGAAAGCACCCACAAATATTGGCAATTTGTTACGATCTCAGTGTTTGCACTGGGATAGGTGGGACCCACAGGATGTGTTTCTGACATTTGGGTGGATGTTCCATACTTCAGTGCATGCAGAGGGCTCATGCCAGGCAGCTTTTTGCAGTACCCAGCCCAGGAAAAGCAGAGAGGGATGGAGGAGCAGGAACTGCATTAGTAGTACCAGGATTTGGGGGTCAGTCAGCAAAACATTGGCCACAACCCCTCTGATCATCTTATGTGAGTGTATAACAGCATATTTCAGTTGGACTCAATGATCTTAAAGGTCTTTTCTGACCTAAATAATTATATAATTCAATATTTTGTGATTAATGTTTCCTAAATTGCCTTGCTTAGATTTGCATCCTTGTGGTAGCCCAGGAGGAGGCAAAAGACAGTAAAATCAGTAGTTTTATTGGGATAGGGCCATTTAACTTGTCCATATATCAAAGGTAGAATGCTGCTTCCCATAGCCACCACACAACCCCAGTTAGCACTCCCATGTTCATCTGCTGCACTGGGCTCTGCTCACACATGTTTGCCAGGGCTCTCAGCTGGGATCATTCCTGTATGTCCAGAGTAGCTCCTGGGCAAAGCTGCTTTTTGCAGGGGTTGGGTTGGTTAATCAGCCAGGGCCAAACTCCTAAGTCCTAACTCTACTCCAAGGCAACCCAGCAGCACAGACATGCTTAGAAAAGACTGGGCAGGTTATTCTGTCTCCTTCCCCGCTTGCTGCCACCATGGGATATAGAAGCATAGAATTGTTAGGGTTGGAAGGAACCTCAAGGATCATCTAGTTCCAACCCCCTGCCATGGGCAGGGACACCTCACACTAGATCAGGTTGCCCAGAGCCACATCCAGCTTGGCCTTAAAAACTTCCAGGGCTGGGGCTTCTACCACCTCCCTGGGCAACCTGTTCCAGTGTCTCACCACCCTCATGGTGAGGAATGTCTTCCTAACCCTGGGTCTGAATCTATCCATTTCTATTTTTTTCCATTCCCCCTAGTTCTATCATTACCTGACACCCTAAAAGTCCCTCCCCAGCAGCCTACACATATTTGCAGGTCTCTGTCTTCCCTCTGAACACTTGGCATAAAGATGCTGATGCTTCTTGAGTAGGTCACTGAGTTTTAGTCCTTCCTGTGTTCCTGTTGAGCCTTTTACCACTTCACCCTGCTGGTAATTGCTCTTAAAAACCCTGGGGAAGGTGAGGAAATGAGATGAAAAGCCCTTCCAGAACTGAACTGGTACTGTATGTGCTGCAAGGCAAGAAAGCAGTCATAAAATAGTGGCAGAGGCTGTTATACCTGGGGCTGTGGTCACACCATGAGATGAGAAATCCAGGGAAGTTAATTCTGCAATGTGTGGGGTTGGACTCAATGATCTTGAAGGTATTTTCTAAGCAAAATGATCTATGGTTTTTTATTATTATTATTTTGTGTCTGTGTGGTTTCAGGTGTACCTGACAGCTGGGAAGACTTACCAGCTTGAGAAGACCCTGAAGGAGCTTGAGGAAGGGACTCAGCACAGCGGCACAACCGACTCAGAGCTGTCAGAGCTGGAGGACAAAGTGGCCTCAGCAGCCACTCGAGTGCAGCAGGCAGAGAGTGAGGTGAGGGCTGGGATCTGGGAGCTGCTTTTTCCAGCCAGTGAGAGCAAATGAAGCTGGTGACAGATCCTCCATCCACCACCTGTATGGATCTTTCCTCTCTCAAAAGGTGTCAGACATTGAATCTCGAATTGCAGCTCTGTCCGCGGCAGGGCTCACAGTGAAGTCGGTGGAAAAGGCGAGGAAGAAGTCGAGTGGGCAGGTGAGCTTGGAGGTGAGTATGAGAGGTTTCTGCCTGGAGATGCCCATGCTCCCCACTCAGTTTATTTCTGCTGTCTCTGGGTGCTCTGAAGGGCTGCCTGGCCTGCTGAACTGTGCCTGGCTCCCTTCCTGCTGCCTCGTACTCTGCCTCAAGGCTCCCATAGCAGGCATCTCTCCGAGAATGGGGCAAAATGCTGATTCCTTGCCTGCATCAAGGGAGGCTTTTGTATCTGCTCTTCCTAGGGCTGCAGGGAAGGTTGTGCAGGGTTTCTGCAAGCACCACAGCCAGGACTTGACTACTGCTCTTCCATACCTATTTTTATAATCAATATCCATCATCTAGATGGATTTTGCTCACCATAGGATCATGGACTCATCTTGTGTTGAAAGGGACCTTGAAGATCATCTTGTTCCAAGCCCCCTGCCATAAACAGGGGTGCCTCCCACTAAATCTTTCAGGGATGAGGTATCCAGAGCTTCTCTAAGCAACCCATTTCAGTGTCTCACCACCCCAATAGAAAAGAATTTCTTACTAATGTCTAATCTAGATCTACTGTGCTCTAGTTTAAAACCAACACTACATACCCTTATAAACAGCCCTTCTCCAATGGGGCTATTGATCCAATGGATCAGCCCAGTGATCCATTGTCACCCAAAAAGTGAAAATGCGAAGAAAACCAGACTGAGTTTTCTGCCTCCTCTGCACCCTCGAAGAAACCTCTGCCCTTCCTCTGCCCACAGGCTGCCTACTTCCACTCTCCTGGTCCCACCAGCAGCAGTGCAGGGGAGTCTTCAGATGATGTTAAAGTGAGTATGTGTTGAATTTGCACCAGCTAGGGCATGTGGCATGGCATTAATCCCTGGGACAACCAGAGCCTCCAGAAGCTGCTTTCAAAGTGGTGGTCTCAGAGGGAATATCTGTCCTCCCATCCCCTTCCCACAGCTGGCTGCTCTCCTTCTCTTGCAGGTGATGCCCAGGCTGCAGGGATTCAGAAGGAAGTTCAACAGTCCCCTCCAAATCACCAGTAAGGATCACAGCTCTGCCCATGGGAGATGTGGACCTGGGGATGGATGGGCTGGGCTTTGGAGGACACTCAGTTCTCTCCCTCTGCATTTAGTTGTATGTCTGCATTGGGGGTCCCCTTCCCTGTGCTCATGGCCCCCTGTTAGGGCAGCCACACAGCAAACCTGTGGTGGATAATTTAGAAAGGAAAAGGTAACTGGCAGGGTTTGGGACAGTGGAAGTCAGGCTGAGTTTGCACAGTGCTCCAAGAACCTGGACTTTATCTGCAGCCTGAGCTTCTACCACCCCAGAGCCCAGGGATACATCTCTATTGTGGCATCCTGTTGGCTGTAAGACATCAAAGCTTCACCTAAGACCATCATATTTTCTTTTTCACTTAGCCTTCACTTCGGTATCCCTGATCCTGTTGCCCACCTGTCTCAGCTACTGATCTCTGGTTCAGAGGCCATCTATAGCTCAGCTATGGCAAATAGCAGCTTGGAGATGCTTCAGAGTAGATTATGACCTCAAACTTGGCACAGCAGTTTGTGTGGTAGAGGGCACTCACTGGAAATATTTCATCCTGACCAATTAGGAAATCACTTTTCTATTTCTCTCTTATCTCACCTCATAAAGGCAGAAAGAATGGCTCTTCTTCCGGATAATGGAAGATGAAATGAGGGAAAAGGGGATGATCATTTAACGCAGAAAAGAAATCTCATTTCCCTTGTGCATGCAGACAGTTAGCAGTGCCATTTCCCAAGATGAGGCTGGTAGGTGGGAAGGTCCCTTCCCCTCATGGCAAGGAGTCATCTGGTTTTCTTTGCAAAAGGCAGGCAGATAAAGGCAGCCTAGGGGACACATCAGGAGATAGAGGGATGCAATAAGGAAGGATGTCACCAGGTGATCTTAATCCCCTTTACCTGGGCTAGGTGATGGGGCAATTCCTGATCGTTCTCCCTGCAGGTCAGTGAGTTGGAAAGTTGGCCTGCAAAAGTACAACTAGTGGAAGCTGGTAGCAGAGAAGAGGAGATTACTTAGGAGGTCAAGAGAGTGCAGTAGTCTTGGGAAGTGAGAGATCATCACAAGCTGGGCTTTCGCCTCGCCACACCACAGAGGTTTGCAGAGCAAAGGTCTTGGCGGTTGACCACTGGCAGGCAGACCCAGCTTGCACAGCACTATGGAAACTTAAGCTGCAGCAGCTTTTGCTTCCTTGTTGTCAAGCAGCTTCCTACCATCCTCTGGAGAGGGAAATGCAGTGAAGCATCCAAAACCACAGCCAGTGGGGGATAGTAAAACCCAAGTTTGCTTGCTAGGCAAGTGATATCTCTAGTAAGGTGGGTGAGGATCTGCCATCCAAGTCTCTTCTTTTACTACAGGTTTTGATGACTCCTTTGACCGCAACTCCATTTACCGTGGCTCCCTGACCCAGAGAAACCCCAACGGGAAGAACAGGAGAGTGGAGAGGCTCTTTGCGGTATGAACACAGCCACCAATCAGGGTTGCTGGCCTGGAGTCCGCGTGGGACCTGCCTCCCTAGGCTTGCACAGTGGGATCTATCCTTCCCCATATTAGCACAGGATCACAGACCTCGTGGAGTGCCCATCTCTGGGCATTGGTCTGGTGAAGAGAAGGCACACCTGGGCATCACCCCCTAAGGTGTGGGATGTCACAGGCTTATGGTGAGGGAACAAAACAAGATGTACTTCTTTGAAATCCCACTGCCTGTGTGACCTGTGGGATGGGGCAGGTCCTTGCTCCATGAGGTGGTAGCTGGAGGGGACAAGGGATGTACTGGCTTCATCATCTGGTGGGGCTGGTGGTGGCTTTGGCATGGTGATGAGAAGAGGTTTCTCTCTGGTGTCTTGCAGAAGCCTGTGATGACACACCTGTCCTGAGGAGAGGGGGACCCTCCTGCCACTGCATTTCATTGATCACACAAGACCTCAGCACAAAGCTGCACCACTGTCTTCCCAGTGCTTGCTCTTCCTTCTTACATGCCCATCTCGCCCTGAAACCCTGTACAGGAGGGAAGCTGGGAGCCATGAGCAGGAGGTCTTGCTGTGAGCTGCCAGGGAGAGGAGTGAAGCACTGGGGTGCAGACACATGGCCAGAGGCTCTAATGGGAGGATGCAGGCATGAGACCTTGTCTTTGGACAACTCTTTGGTACCAGGTCAACAAAAGGGACCAGGTGCATGCAGAGCAGGGGTGACCTCCTTGGAGAGAGATGCATGTCAGTGTTGCTTTCTGGTATGGGGACTGGGAACAGTGACAAAGCCTTCACTTGGCAAAAGCTGTCAGTGCCTGCCCCTGTTCTCTCTTAGGTTGATAGTGAGCAGGGATAGGAGCTGGCAGCACTTATGAGATGCCCTTGGAGTACCCCACATAGAGCAGGGACCCAGGCATTCCTGTGCTGCTCCTGATTCCATGGTCCCTTGGAGGATTACTTCCCTTCCCTGAGCAGCAAAGCAGGGTGAGAGCAGTGCTAGTTCCCTCACAGCAAGCACTTAGCCAACAGATTTTTGCACAAAGCCTTGCAAACAACTGCTGGGGCTTCTCACCACTGTGCCTGAAGCAGCTGTGATCATCTGGGGATGTGAGTGAGGCAAGACTCAGGCAAGCAGTGTCAAGAAAGGCTGGAGGGCTTGCTGGGGATCAGTTTGTTTTTCCAGCGCCATTATGAGGCTGTATCAGCAAGTTCAGAAGGATTCCAGCAAGTAGAGTGTAAGTACTTCTCTGGAGGCTTTCCCTGCTCTGCAGGCGCTTTGTGGATAAGCACTTTTCCTGTCCCTGATGATGAGACTGGAGAACCCGCTAGAATCATCCGATCCTTTGAAGGGGCTGTGATGGCTGTGGCAGCCCTGTGCTCCTGCCAAGTGACAGCAGCATTGGTAACACCCTCTCCTCCACCCCAAACTGTTTCTTTTCTTCCAACACTTAATTCTTCACATTCACTAATCCCAGTGGATGACTACTGGTGGCAGTTTCCCAGCAATGGCTGCTCAGGCTGGGCCATTTTAGGCCATTCCTGTGCACCTGAACTAAAAGTACTTTATTTATGAACAGTTAGTGTGAATTTTCTTGCAAGTAACACACACGTTCGATTTTCATAATTGTAGAGACAGCAGACTGCCTAGAAATTGGTTCTGCTCAGAGTGGTCTTGTAAGTCCACAGCCTGGGCTTCCCAGATGGAAACACAAGCAGTTTCTTATTTTAAAATGAAAACCCTCTGGCCTGAAGCTGAAAACAGTAAGTGCAAACCACTGCAGCTGCAGAAACTCTCCCAGACACTGCAGCATTGTCAGGTGCATGTCTTGCTGCTCAGCTGGCCAAGGTGCAAGGATGGCAGTCCCTTGGCTGGCAGAAGGAAGATCTGCCAAGATCTGGACACCATCCTTCTGGTGTCAGGGTTCAGCCTTCACCCCAGCTGCTGTATCTGGTTTCAGCCATAACTCAAGTCCTTCCATACAACCACTTGGACACTTGACCCTCTGTGAGCCTCAGCAGTGCAAACTAAGGCATCATTCAGGCTGTAGTCACTCACGTTGCTGTCTGCCAGTTTCCTGCTCCATCTGCCTGTGTAGAGATTATATATATGTACACTAAATGATGCAATAAAGCCAATTTTGTGTCTAGAACCCATTTTGCAGTGTCTGTTCTTTCAGCTCATTCAACTAGAGGCTTCTTTCTCTTCTGTCTAAGGTTTAGCCTGTGTCTGGGGCTGAACTATAGCAGTTGCTCTGCCACCTGATGACCCCTCTCCAGCAAAGGGGATCAGGAAAAGAAGAGCCACAGAAATGAAAATGGATTTAATGAATTAGTCAAACAGATGCCAATGTCAATACAAAGTCTATAAAGTTCATACTCAGACCAGCAAAAGTGCAGCAGTTGCACCCAACAGGAAGGCAGCCCTCGAAGGGAGGAGAAAGAAGAGGGTCAGGGTCAGGAGGAACCTAAGCAGGAGACTGCTGTTTCCTCAGCAAACTTCCCCCTGTATACTGAGTGTGCTGCTCATAGTCTGACGGTCTGCAGCACAGGGCTTGTCTAGGATACTGTTCCAGCAAAACCAGGACATCTTCCCATTCTCTCCTTCTACCAGCTGGTGCACCCCTCTCTCTAAAACTGGGCAAATGAAGGCAAATGGGAGCTGAACAAGCAGCACTGAAGCAGAAAAGAGGTAGATGGTAGTGACCAGCATAGCAGTATGACTTTTCAGATGCCACAGATGTGATGAGCGTGGGTCAGTGGTACCCAGTGCTGAGGCCAGACGGGCAAAAGGGGTTGCGTATTGTGGGAATAAGAAGGAGCTGACCCTGAAACAAGCTGCTCCAACCTGCATGGAAACCCAGGTTCCAAACTGTTAGCAGAAGCCACCCAAAACACAAGCCCACATCATTGAAAGGTTGTCCAAAATCTGTATTAAACAATAGCAACAACCCTGGTGAAGGGAGAGTGCTGCTGAGCCCAGGGTCTAGGTGTGTTGGCTGGTGAGGTTTTTCTCCTTTCTTCATCAGTTTCCCTTCCCTTGATGCCCCTCTGCAGCACTTGTCCTGTGTCCCATGCTGCTCCCATGACCATCCCCCAAGGCTGGCCATGTTTGGGCATCAGAGCCAACCACGGCATGATATGAAGATCTGTCCCAGGACAATGCCAGCTCTATCTGGGGATGGCAGACAGAGAATTTACCCCTGCCTATACTCCTACCAATGATGGTATCTTCACCATCTTGCCAATAGAGGGGTGTCCCTGTTTCAGAACATCTCTAGACCCAGTAATTCCAATTTTGCCTGGTTGACCTGTGTTTGGACACTGACCAGCCCTCCACTCTGGGGACCAGAGCTGGCTCCTTCAGCAAAGCAGACAGCATTACATCTTTACCTGGAGGTAGTTTAACCCATTTGAAGTAGGAAGTTTGAAGCCCTTGTGATGCAGGGAAAAGCCCTCTCCTGCCAGGCCTTATATCCCAGCAGTCACCTTCCCCTCTTCTCTATATTTAATATTCTGATTTCCTTAAAAGTAGTTTATCTAGGGGAGAGTGGAAAGGGTGGCACTCAGTGTAACCCCTGCAGTGGAGTGAGGTCATGGCATCAAGAACCTGGCATTCAAGGCAGCATCACCCAGCAAGCCCCCACAGGGGGCACTGGGAGAGGTGCTCCCCACGGGTGGGATGATGGAGCAGAAAACTTCCCCTTGTCCAAAGTAATACGGGGTCGAGGACAAGGATTAGTGTATTCCCAAGATACTTGTCTCGGCCAGCGGGAGATAAAAAGCTGGTCCCTTCTGAGTCATGAAAATCCCTCTGCTGATTTGATGAGCGGGGACGGCGGGGAGGGAGATGCCCCAGCTCGATCCCTGCTGGGGCTCGTCTCTGACATCAGCACGAAACTGGCCATAAAAACAGCAACCGGAGGGGACTCCTGCTCAGACGACGTCTGCTCGGCTCAGCGGGACGCAGCCGAGCATCTCGCCTCGCCACGCCACGGTAAGTGCCGCCCCGGCGCAGGGCAGCCACGCTTTTCTTTCCCTCTCATGATGCTTCTGTTGCTGGACGGTTTCCCAAGCGCTGCTTTGCCTCTCTGTGTGTCCTTGGAGTTTTCAAAAGGGGGTTGCAAAAAGTCCGTGCCAGCAGCAAACCTGAGCTTTCAGGAGCCCAGGCTGCCTCCTGCCCCCCACCGATGCCAACTCCTCCCTCGCAGAAGTCCTTGGAAATAAAACTGCTGCTGCGTCCCTGCCGTGTCCTGCTTAACCCAGCTTTCCCACCTCTGCCCCTTGCCCTGCTTCCTCCTTGCAGGTGGCTGCAGGGCTCAGCCTGCCCTGCATGGTCCCACTCACCATTTTGGTGCCTTAAAGCATGTAACAGGGTGCTTCTGGGTTATCTTTTTGGCAGTTGGGTCCAGGGGTGGGTGCCAAGAGTGCAGAAGTGGATGTGGTCCATCTGTCACCCAGCAGCAAAATTCATTTGTACCACCAGCCTTTGCTTGGTGCTGCCAGCCCTGCATTTTGGTGTTGGCCCCATTCCCCATGTCCTGGGCTACGGGGTCCCATGGGCACAGCAGGGGTTCCAGAAAAAAAAAAAGAAAGAGTGATTCCAGGCCTGGCTTAAGGCACTAGGATAGAACAAAAATTGGTTTGATGAATGTGAGGTTTGTTCAGTTCATGCTTGCAATGGATGTTTTCCCCAGAGGCATCAGCACCAGCAAACCCCCTAGGTTTTGAACAAGCTGCCCTGAGCCCTTTGCATCGCAGCTGGCCCAGGGATGTTGTGATAGGAACAACAACCCCATGGCACCAGCAGTATAGTTGCCTCATCCCCTCCATCATAGCCTTCACCTCCCGATGGGGGGTTCACCTATCAACGTGCAAGCAAGCGTGACAGCCAACCCCCTTCACTCCCACAGCAGGGTCGGAGGCCAACGTCTTTGTGGCACCAGCAGGAAGGATCGAGGGCCCAGAGGCTTTGGGGACAAGCCACCGTGGCCAGAGAGCACCGGGGATGAAGCTGGGGGCTGCCTGCCTCCTGTGCCTGCTGCTGGCCTGCCTGACCTTGCCCATCACCCACTGCCGCATCCGTGAGCGCTCCATGGAAATCAGGAGTAAGGACAGCAGGAGTAAGGGACTCCCCAACAGCCAACCCCCTGCCTCCAGCCCCCTCCACCTCTTCCAATTCAACTGCATTTGTGGGGCAAGGGTGGGGGTTGCTATCCAGAAATCTGTTTTGAAACAGCCTTTGCAACAGCTTTTATGGCCCTCAGCCCCTTTCCTGCTCCCCTGGCATTCATGGGGGACACCCCACCCATGGGCGCAACATCCTGTCCCTCCTCCATACCCCCTCCCTCCCCTCCATCACCCCCTGACAGTTCTTCCCTGTTTGCCTTGCAGATCCGGAGATCGACCCTTCCTGGTACACAGGACGTGGGATTAGGCCTGTGGGGCGGTTTGGACGGCGGCAAGCCCTGGGTGAGGGCCCCCATCCTGGGGGGGCCAGCTGGAGGCAAGCCTGTGCTCCCCACCACCCACAGCCCCAGCCCCCCTGGGAGCAGCAGAGCCCCTGAGCTGAAGCCAACAATAAAAGCTCTTCTCTCCTCTTATCCTTGTGTCCAAGCTTCTATGCTCCAAAACACAGTGTGAGGGGGTGTGAGGGGGTGCAGGGTAGGGGGTGGCACCCTGAAAATTTCCGGTCTTGCCATGGTTTTATCATAGAATCATAGAATTGTTTTAGTTGGAAAAGACCTCTAAGATCACTGAGTCCAATCATCAACCCAACATCACCATGGCCACTAAACCATGTCTCAAAGCACCATGTCCACACATTTCTTGCAGGGACAGGGATTCCACTAGCTCCCTGAGCAGCCTGTTCCAATGCCTGACCAATGCCTGCTCTGGCAACATGTGCGGTGCAAGATATAGCATGTTTGTCACTCCCACACCCCAAATAACACCATAAAAAAAAGTCCCAGAGGGTGCTCTTTCCCAGGTCCACCCCCTGGACATCCCACAGTACTCTGGCACCCATGGGTGCCCCTGACACCTTCATTTCCATGATTTCAGAGACAACCATGGTGTTCAGAAACATGGCGGTCAGAAACAGCGACTCCATTTCCATGGCCCAGCTCAGAAACACTCAAGGAGTATGCAGGGCCCTGCATGTCCCCAAATGTTCCTTCATGAGCTGTCCCCCAAAATCTGATCAGTTTACCCTCATAAAGGGTAAAAGGGGGGCCACAGAGAAGGGTGACCCTCAGCATCCCTGTCTGCAACTTCTGGCCCAGCATTGAGGATCTAGGTCTGTTTGGAGAGGGAAGAGTTAATCCTGAGAGGGAGTGGTCAAATTGGGGGATAAGTGGCAGTTAGCACCCATGTCTCTACTGCACTGACTGGGGATTTAGGCAAGAGGAAGCAGTGAGCCTGCCTTCTTGCTGAGAAGGACCCCTGTTTGGCTCCAGGATGGCTCAGCTCTGGGGAAGCATCACAGGTGTGTGTTCCCAGCTGGTGTGGGGTGCTGGGGGTCCCCAGGAGGAATTTGACCTGGCAGACCTGGGCAAAGGGTGCTGTGGTCCCCTTCTGTCCATGGGGAACATCTTCAAAAGTCTGCTGCCTTGTGGCCAAGCTCAGCCTAGCCAAGCCTCAATGCAGGAGCTGGCATCACCATCATGGCATGCCCCAAAACCTCAGCCCTTTTGTTGCCCTGCAGACAGGGTGAGGGGTACTGATCTTTGCCTGTAGCTGTGCCAGTGCTGCCAACTCTTCCAGAAAGGGCAAGGTACTCCTTGAGCCTGACAGCCCTTGGGTTTGCTGGGCACCAGTGTGCTTTTGGAGAGAACCCAGGTGCTTCAGATTTTTGCTCCTCTTCCAGCCAAGGCATGTCCCTACAGTGTAAATCACAACTGGCAAAGGGGAGGATCTGCAAGGCATGGGCTACTGCAGTGCTCAGCATTTACTTTGGAGCTTCTCTACCCCCAGACCTAGCTGTTGCTTCAGGAAGAAATCAGTAGTTTCCCCTGAGGATGGGCTATGACCCTTGTAATGGGTTGGGTGGGAGCTGGGGGGCTAGGCAGAAACACTTCTGGCCTCTGCCACCTCCAAGACCACTTCATGCGGTCTTCATCTGCTGATTGATATCCAAGTCAGGAAGAAAACAACCGTCACCTTTAGGACATTTTCTTTATTTTGCAGCCTGGGCATAAAGCCACTAGTATGCACCTGCTTCATTCTAGAAAGTCAAACCCCTCTTTTCAGATGGGAAGGGACCCAGAGGAGGTGACATGCAGCTGGGGTAGGGGGCTGTCAACAGTCAGGTGGCACTGGGTGCTGGCTGGTCATGCTCCTCTCTGGAAGTGGAAAGCTGGTGAAAGAAACTCCCATGCTTTACATCTTAGATGAAGCCAATGCTGGAGGGTTGAAGAGACCTTGTGCCCCCAGGATGATCTCTGACCTTGGTCCAGGGGGACAGTTGGTCAGGCTGAGCTGCCCCTGTGTGTCTGTGTCCCCCCTGATTTGTTATTACTCCTCTTGGAGACCTCATTCAGCCACTGCTGCCCATCCTCAAAGCTGGCAGCACCTTGTCCTTGTCCCACTCTGCCCCAGGTCAACTGTTGACTTCCCAGATGGGGTGGATGCCTTCTTCTGTTCCAGTTTCAAGAGCTCTAAGGCTAGGAAGAAACACAAAGACAGAAAGGGCTCGTTTCCCCTGCTGATGGGGTAGGATGTGTTGGCTGCCCTGTTCCACCCCAGAGGAACCAGTGATGGTCACTGGTACTATTCTACAGTAATCATGGCAGATCTCTACTGAGCAGCCATGCTGGAGACACCATTAAACCTGGACTGGATACTAAAGCAAATGAAATTTTTGGCTTTGGGAAAAGGCCTGAAATTCATCTCTGATGTTGGAGCATTCTGGAGTGGATTTGTCTATCCTTCTGTCCCAAGAGATGTGGTATGTGTCACAGAAACTACACACTGCTGTAGCTATGACCCTTGCAGCTGCTAAGTGACACAAGCTGGACCAGCTGGGAAGATCTTAGTGGCAAGCATGAGCAGAGAAGGACGCTTCAGCAGGGGAGAAGGCACTTAAAGCCTTGATGCAGAGTTTGGGGCCTATGGTTCACCTGCCTGTGCTTTCACGTAGAGCTATCACACAACTCACCTACAGCCATAAAGATCTCATTTACTTGGTGGTTGGATTTTGCAGATGTCTCCATGAACAAGAGGCCTTTGGTCCTTGCAAACTCTTCCCCCTCCTAGGCAGAGACAAACAGTTATTCCTCCAACCATTTCTGGGGCTGCTTGTTTAGTTACAGTGGCATTTCATGGCAGGTCAATAATGATACAAGGACTTTAAAAGCTTTTCAGACATCTCTAAACTTCCAACTTCACAGTGATTGCTGGTGAGAGTGATGGGGGAACCTGGGAGCTCAGCACAGGCATCTCACCTCAGTGGTGACTTCTCGCTCATCAGCAAGGTCAGTCTTGTTGCCTACCAAAGCAATGACAATTTCATCGGGAAGGAATTCCTTTTCCAGCTCCTTCAGCCACAGCTTTGCTCTGTTGAGTGTTTCCTGGAGAGACAGAGGAAAAACCACCCAGTGGTTTGTTTTTCATTTAATCCCTTTGGATTGTCCTGGACAGGTGACACCAAGCCAAAGTTGGTAGAAGAGATGTGGTGGTGAGGCTTTGATTGTCCTCTTGGGGGAACAAGTCACTGCTCCTTCAAACACCTTTAGGGATAAATCAGCCTTAGAAGGGATGCACCCTTTCTGCATAGCAGCATAAATTGTCCCTGGGGGAGTGGCATGGTCCTGTATGGGCAGGGACAGCTCCTGGCACCTCCCAGGTGGTGCTCGTGTATTGCTTTCTGCTCTATCAAGGACTAGAATCATCATCTGGACACCTCTGCCCAGCCTCTGCAGCATGGTATAGTTTTAGCACAAATGGGATCAGCATCCCGAGTCTTACCTTGTTAGAGATGTCATAGATGAGGAGAGCAGCATGGGCACCCCGGTAGTAGAGGTGGCAGACACTCTGGTACTTCTCCTGGCCTGCTGTGTCCCAGATCTCAAACTTGACAGTGCCTGTCTCCAGGTCAAGCTTTTGTGTGAAGAAGGAGCCTGCAAGCAAAACGCAGGGGGCATATTTGCTTGCAGCAAAAGCAGAGAGCTCAGATCTGCTGCCATGAGGTCAAACCACTCTGAGGGCTGGTAGCAATGCTGTAAGGCACAGAACTGGGGTAGGTTTCTTGTACATAAGCACCAATACCATTGATGGGATGCCATGCTACAAGGCAGGGCAGCTCTGGCAGGTTTGGAGCACTTTCTAGCAACATATTTGGGTGGATGCACACCAGTCTCGATATCAGGCAGCTCTGAGCTTTGCAGAATAGCCCCTGTATAGAGAGCCACCCCCACTTTACTAGTGGGTCAGACCTGAGAGAGCTAAGAATAGGAATATCCACTGAAAGGGGCATCCACCAGACGCAAGCCACTATCCCTGCTCCCAGGGAGCAGATGGCTGTCTGTGGACCAGCAAGAACCAAGGCAGAAGGACAAGGAAGCATCTCCATGGCACCTCATTCTCTTTCACCAGCTATCTCTTCATGCAGGAACATAACCTCCGTGCCTGCTGTGACTTCTTAGGACAAAACCCAGACACATCATGTAAAATGAACATCTATAACATTTAGGAGTTGTAGGAAGCTGTGATGATGCAAACATATAAGGGAAGCAGCTTGATCCCAGTGGACATGTTGGCCCAAGGGAGGTTAAAGGAGTAAAGCTCTCACAGATGTCCAGGTGGTTTTCATCAAAGTGAACATGCACATGGCCTGCCTTCAGATGTGGGTTATTCATTATAGCTTGTCAGAACACAACACGCAGGGACCTTGGAGCAGAGCACTGGGTTTGCAGCCTGGCCAGGGTGTGGGAAGGTTCTCTTGCCTCTACAGGCAAGCTAGAGGAACAAGGCGCTGCTGCAAGCTGGTCATCAAGTAGTGCTGAGGGTGGGTGGTTCTGCTGTAGCTGGCCATCATCTCCTGGGCTATACTGCCCACCTGCACCCCAGCCAGAACCTCCTTGCTCCTGTGGGACATTGAGACCTGGGAAGCACACATTCAGGGCAGTCTCCTGGAGTGTCTGAACAGCTGTAAAGGCTGCACGGTACCAAGCATGCATGGAGCAGGTGGGACCACACAGTTTGGACTCCAGGTTTCATTCGTTTTACTGCTCATCTGCCTCCAAAAAGCAGAGCCAAGTCAAACAGCAATGGGACAAGTCTAGAACATGTTTTAAAGTGGGCCGATGCTACTGCAGGATATACCAACCTGTTCTCCAGCATCCCACCCCACTGCAAGGTAGGGCATCAAGCCTGGTCACTTGTCCAGAGCCATCAAGCTATTGAAGCTACTCACTTACATCCCACGGTTGGCAGTGACTCCTTGAAGTCGTTCTTCACATATCGATAGGCCAGGCTTGACTTTCCCACGGATGTGCTCCCCAGTAGAACCACCTTGTAGGTGTAGGTGGGATGAATCTCCTCCAGGGAGGTGCCTGGCATTGCTTTCTGTGCCACGTCCTGCAAGGAAGTAACTCTTTTCAAAACATGTCTGCAGTGACCCCAACTCCATCAGCTGGGCCTCCTGCTTCGACTCCTGATCAGTGGCACTGGGGCAGGTGCAGTTGAAGCTCAAAATAGGCTTGAACAAGACCATTAATATCCCTGAATCAAACATAATACATAAACCATCTGCCATTGTCAGATATGAGAGGTGGGGATCCTTAGGAATAAATTTGATGCAAAAGGCCTTTTTGAATGAGAACAGGGAGACTGGATTGGGTGCATACTGGAAAAAAGTTAATGGCAGAGGAACATTAGTTATGGGTGTGCCTTGCTCTTGAGCATGCCTCCTTTTCTGAAGTCCTAGTGAGGAGCTTAGGCTGGTGGTTTACATTTGTTGTGGGTCTTGGTTAGAAGTTGTACCAGGAGAGCTTAACTTGGGCTGGACATGAAGTCAGGCATGGAGGTGATGCTGCTACCAGCTTGATAAGGACAGTGCCCAGGTAATGGCTGGGCACCTCAAGAGCTAATGGCTTTTTTGGCAGCAACACATCAAGTCAACATTTTGCTTGGCAGGGTGAAAAAGCAGGAGTGAGAGGACGTGACTCAACTACCCTTGAAGACAGCAGCACGCAAAGCAGACAGCACATGCTCCTCCACCCTGGATTAAGAAACCATGGGCAGACCAAGTCAATGAAGTTTCAAGCCCTCGTGGCCATTGCACCACAGAGTGACTCTGCATCACCCAGGGTGGAGCTGTGCTGCATGGTGACTTGGGACTGTGGGAGTGCATGGCCCAAAATAACAGTAGTCATCTCACACCTGATTCGAAAAGAGCTACTGCAGAGCATTGGCCATACCCTGGGAAGAGGGGGGTTGGTATGAGCCTTCCTGAATGGCACATTTCCTCTTCTCCAAGCCTTGAGATCAAGGGAGTGATAGTGTCTTGCTGCCAGCAGGAGCTGTCAGCAGAGGATGGTGAATAACACTATCTTGCAGCTAGCCAGCGCTTTGTCCTGGCTCCTCCTTTCAGAGCTACTCCTCTAAAATTTCTCAGTTCACATGGAGAGCTATGCAGGAGAGAGGGAGGTTCATGAAAAGCCTGAAGACAAAGTGTAATAGGATGTTGAAATGAGCAGGAGAAGTGCATGAGATGATCTTGCTTGCATTCATTCCACCTTGCATGCAGGAGCAAAGGGGGAAATATGCCAGAATCAATCCCATAACTGCTGTGTGCAATGGTGGGATGTGCCTTTATATATAGATCTAATCTTTTAACACCCAAAGGGAAGTAGATAAGGATTCTGAAACGTTTGTGTCCTGCTGCTGCTCCCTGCCTGTGTGTCCTGACCCTCTTGCTGCTCTTGTTTGCCAGATGAGGAGCCTCCCACCCCAGGGTGAATGTTGCTGATGTGGGGTGCTTTCGAAGACAGCCTTGGTCAGACAGAGCACAGGGACCTGCAAGGCTTATAATGAAGATTTGATGCAATTACTCAAATTTCTACCTGGAGCTTGCAGGAGTTTGCAGTGCAGACCTTGCAGGTGAGCAAGAAGTGTTTCTTACAAAGACATAAATGTGGCTCCCATCCCAGGAAGCTGCAGCTCCCTCATCTAACAAAAGCTGGTTGTTTCTGCTCATCCCACATCTCCTCTAGTTTGTCTGTCTTTCCCCTGCAATCTGGCAGGCTCCAAACCTTTAATTCTTCTCTCTTCCCTGAGTTTGTTATCAAAATATGTTGCCATTAAGAGTGATCCTTGTCACTGGCTGAACCTGGGTCTGTGGGTTTTTTATGTTCCCTGAGATGGGCTTTCATGGCCTTGAAACACAGGGGTAAAGTCTTCTCCACCAGCTCACACAGCCTTGAGAGGAAAAGCAGGATCACAGTTTGTGCAGAACAGCTAGCTAAGGGTGGGTTATATTATCTTTTAATCAGGAAAAAGATAAACAATGCAGCATAAGGCTGTGCTCCATTTGGTATTGTTTATATATATATCTGCCTTTTGGTGGACCTGGAAATAAGATTACTATCCTTTCTGGGCAGTTAAGTTAGCTACCATAGATAAAACATAAAACTCTTCAGAGAAGCAAGAAGCTGCCAGGGGGTGGGGGGAGGGTGCACAAAACCAAACCAACCAAACAAAAACAAACAGACAAAAAACCCCCAACACAGCAAACCAAGATTGTATCGCCTACACTCAGTTTCTCATTATATCACCCTGATGCTCTCTATTTAACCCTAGAAGGCAGTATTGACCCTGGAACAAAGCTCACTTGAGAATTACTGTAATGGTAGAAATGTCCTTGCAAACTTTTCGTGCTGGCAAGCGCCTATTAGAGACAGGAAGTTTTCCCAGAGCTCATTTTTAAAAATTGGTTTCCATGTTAAAAGGCAGAAGGTGAGTCTCTCTTTGACCTGAGAAGAATGACAGGGATGCAAAACAAGTGCCTTTATTCTGCTTCAATGGAAAATAGGATTTAGGAGAAACGGCTTTCTTTGCCCTTTTTCTTGCTGAGAAGGAAATGTACAGAGTAAAGCCCTGTGCTCACTGGGTAGTGAGCTATGAGAAAATTGCTCCAAACATCTCACATGTCTGACAGTCACCCTTCTGTGGCTGCCTCCTGCCCTGGGGAAGAGCCTTTTGGTGGTGAGACTCGACTTAGGGTTACAGTCAGTTCCACAAATCCAGGATGCTGCTCTGCCTCCAGGTGTGGATAACGGTGCTGCTGCCTCACAGCAAGCAGCATCCCTGTTCTTTCAGCCTGGGCTGCCAGTGAAACAGAAACCCCTTTTTCATCTGCAAACCTCCCTGAGCTGACTGAGTCTATCCAGGACAAACATTCATAGCAGCTTTCCTGCTGGTTTCTGTGAGTTAAGCCCCAGCAGAGTGCACCTGCATGCCAGAAAGCTTTTGTCAGTGTAATTGGAATAAGTTTTGATTTATTGCATTGCACACTTGAAACTCTGAAGAAGTCACCAACGCTTCTGTGCAAAATGGCTTTAGCGGATTTTCCCATGCAGACTTTCAATAGCTGAGATGTAACCTGAACTGGAACTGCCTACGTGCCTCATTTCAGACCTTCATAGTTTGATCCTGGTAAAGAATAACTCAACAATTTAGGGAGCAGCCGGGGGAACAGCTGAGGTGCTACAAGTCCTGTCCTTGTACCCAGAGGCCACACTGAGTGGCAAGAAAAACTGAACATGCTCAGATTTGATATAAAGAGCTGGAAATTAGTCCAGACAAGCACTTCTCGTTAGTCAAAGATAAAAATCCTCATAGTGGATTTAGTCTCCAGATACAGCTTCATATTTTGTCACAGCTGTGTCTAGCAGCAGATATTTGGGGCAGGCTTGCCTGTTCTTACACTTACCTAGAAGGTGAGTACAGAAATGTTCACAACGTAGATCATTTCTCACTTCCTAATGGAGGATTAAGCATTGCTGCACCCAGGAAATTGCGTTCTCAGCCAGACACTCTCATCTCGATGTCTTCTCTCTCCTTCCCATGGGTAATGGGTGGGTATGCAGATGCAGTTCCAGTCAGCATTAACCAGCTTCCCTTACAGAGCCCACTGGCTTAATGTAAATCAACTTAAAGGTAATCTATTTGGTGGGTATGGCAGCAGCACCAGATCAGTGATGTTGCACTTGAACCGCCTGCCCTCACTGTTTCCAAGAAGGAACCTGACAAATCTGTTTATGAGGGTGACTCAGTTGTTTATAATTAGCCTGAAAGTGGACTTTATCTAAGGAGCATCCTTTCAAACCCATTTTTTATGGGCATAAGCCCTAGTAATAAAATACAGAAACACAAAGTGGTGGAGTAGATACTTGGGCAGGACTGCAATAGCAAGAGCTTGACTTTCACTACTTAGTAAATGAACATCTCTGCAGTATTTTTAACCTGGAGAGGGAGTATCTTGGCATATTTATTGCAAGGGGATAAGACTTTTACTTCCATGGGGAAACATTTAAAAAAAACAATAAAAAAACCCAAACCCACATACCTTTGGAGATGGAGCTACTGAGAAATGTCCTTTATGACTCTGTTTAACTTCTTGGGAAATTAACAATGTTTAAGTCTAATGATGTCTAACTGGTGGACAAGAAGCTCAACATGAGCTCTCAATGTGCACTTGCAGCCCAGAAAGCCAACCGGATCCTGGTCTGCATCAAGAGAAGTGTGGCCAGCAGGTCAAGGGAGGTGATTCTCCCCTTCTACTCAGCTCTGGGGAGACCTCACCTGGAGTACTGCGTCCAGTTCTGGAGCCCCTATCACAAGAGGGATATGGACATGCTGGAACGTGTCCAGAGAAGGGCCACGAGGATGATCAGAGGGCTGGAGCACCTCTCCTATGAGGACAGACTGAAAGAGTTGGGGCTGTTCAGTCTGGAGAAGAGAAGGCTCTGAGGTGACCTCATTGTGGCCTTCCAGTATCTGAAGGGGGCCTACAAGAAGGCTGGGGAGGGACTTCTCAGGATCTCAGGTAGTGATAGGACTAGGGGGAATGGAATGAAGCTGGAGGAGGGGAGATTCAGGCTGGATGTGAGGAGGAAGTTCTTCGCCATGAGAGTGGTGAAGCCCTGGAATGGGTTGTCCAGGGAGGTGGTTGAGGCCCCGTCCCTGGAGGTGTTTAAGACCAGGCTGGATGAGGCTCTGGCCAGCCTGATCTAGTGTGGGGTGTCCCTGCCCATGGCAGGGAGTTGGAACTAGATGATCCTTGTGGTCTCTTCCAACCCTGACTGATACTATGATATCTAATCTATTCTAAATCATGAGTTCTCAGAAGATCCTAAAACCATTATAGTCATTTGCTGAGTTTCTGCAGGGGTGCAGCAGCAAACAAGAACCACAAACAATCAGCTCCTTGGAGGCATAAAAGTCAGGACTCTGATGCCACCCATGTAAGTCTGCAGTATTTAGTGCTGCAATTCCTGGACACAACGTTTTTAAGGTGGTTACACCTCCTCCCCAGTTAATCATCTACTTCCCCAATTAACTTCAAGTATTCCTCTCAAAGCATTCCTCAGCTTTTGGGTGCCTCCTCCTACCTGCTAAAGCTCTCATAGTGCTAGTGTAGGAGCATGGCCATTTGGAAAGTTCACTTAAACCAAAGTTAACAGGAGATATGAACATCCTAACTGAAAGACTTCCTGTGCACGCAGCATTAGTTTTACGTAGTGCTGATTTCTGGATGCAGTCAGCCCCCTCTAAGCTAAGGGAAACAGAATAAGGGTCATTAACTATGCAGCTGCTCTGGGTTGAGGAAATAAGGCAGCAATAAATGGAGTCTTCCCTAGGCTGTGGGTAAGACTGAGTGCTCTGCAGGTGAGACAGAGCTCACTGTGGGTGAGGCCTTCAGAGCAGTACTTTAGCTTTTTGAGAGGATGATCACAGGGCAGAGGGCTGCCTAAGTCTTCCTAAAATTTCTTCCCTTGGACAAGGAGCCACTGGAGATGGTCCTGCCCTCCCTGGTGGCTGCTGCTGTGTGGCTTTGATGCTGAGCTGCTTCCTGGTGGGAGACAAAGGGTGCCGGGGAGCTCGTCTGGGAAAGGTATCTTGGAGATAGTGAGTCCCGAATGGGATCTGCCCTACGGGAAGTCCCCCCAGCGGATGATGTCTTTACCTTCCGAAGCCTTGTTCTCCTTCAGGTGCTTCGGTTTGCAGCGTCAGGTCGACAGCCCCGTTCAGCTGCCTGAGCCTCTCTGTGCAGGCGGCAGATAAAGTGAAACCACCAAGCAGCTCCCAGGGAGCGGTGTCAAAGGTAAGAGGCAATTTGAGATCAGTGAACCTTAGACTTGCCAGCAAGCCAGGTAAGGCGGGACCACTGGGCTGCTGTCACACTGAGCAGGGCTGATGGCTGTGCCTCCCACACCCCCATCTATTTATCCATCCATCTCTCCGACCCCACTTATCATCCTGGGATTTGGCAGTAGGTGAATGGATGAATGGATGGGTGAGTTCTTCTCCATGCTTTGGGGTCTGAGAGACATGAGAAGCAAAAGCAGCCTGTACATCACTGCAGGGGTTGAGGACAGTGGGAGAGCTGAGTACAGGGCCAGCTTGAGCCACAATGTGCCAGGAATCTGGCCTTCTCTGGGTTTTTATAATATGGCAAAATTTGTTGACACATGTTAGACCTGGATTTGGTCTTGTGCCAGGGTACAGGCTCTGATAATGTAGGCTGAAATGATTTGTTTTCAGAAGCGAGGCTGGTTTACCAGCTGGCAGCAGACAGCACACCTGCCTCTCTTACAGAGCAGTTCAGCAAACAGCTGGGAAGGTGCAAAGCCAGCAGAACTGAGCACTCAGGCTTTTACTGCCTCTTAACTGAAGTAATAGCTAGCTACCACAGGCAGCTGGGGCTTGGTGCTTTGATAAAACTCTATCATCCTGAGAGAAATCACAGCATGTTAATGCATTGGGATAAGAGGTGTGGAAGTGAGAATAGGAAGATCTGATAATTACAAAAACTGTCTTCATTTAGATTTCTGTCACTCATCTTGTCATAGGCAGTGCCTTTCCTTCAAACAACAGCTCCTAAAGTTTCCTGGAAGTGAAACAAGCTTTATAAAATCTAGTCCTAATAGTTACAGGGAGCAGGGTGAAAGAATGTCATCCCAGGTTTGAAAAGCATGTCTTGTGACTTGCAAGGCCTGGCTGCTGCAGCTCCATTACTTGCCGTTTCTAAGATGTGATGCCGTGTACAGACACCCAAGGGTTGCATAGATGTCGCATTGGAGCAGTGTCCCTACCAAACGGAACCACTGTGAGAAGTGTCAGTCTGAGAGCCAAGTAAAAGTGATTCCTTTTGTTTGGGAGTGTGTCCATGCACAGATTTGCGCCATTGCAGCAAAGCTGTCTGGAGCACACCCATGTACATTTCCAGCCTGAGAGCAGATCTCATCTTCCGTGTAGGTTGGTTGGTTGGTTTGTTTCCAGAAGAAAGGAAAGCGTTACTTTCCCAGGTGCCTTCCTGTCAGTTCTGCAGAAGCTAGAACAGGAGTTGGGGAGCCCCTGAACATGATTCCTAACAACCCTAAAATTCCAAATTGGCTGAGGCCGGTATAATTTTTTCAACATCGAAGCAGTTTGTGTGCTTCTACCCCCCCATAATTTGTTTCACAAGGCACTGTGATGTGAACTGAGGTGACTCAAAACCTTATCATTTTTTCAGGGTTCTGGCTAGATCAGTTATTCAGTGGGAGTCTGTGAACAGTTGCACTGGCATAGCAGAGGGGTGAAAAGGTGTTTCAGGATTTAGAAGGGACTAGGGACATGGGCACCTTATGCTGGTATTGCTGCAGCAAGGGTCCTTGCCAACAGCAATGGGGGATGCTGAAAGGCACTCTGGTTTGGACCTACAAGCTATGGTAACATCATGTACCTAAACTAAGCATCTAATTAGATGCTTAGTAAAAAACAAAGCTCTCAGTCTTGGCAGGAAGCCTTTGAAGCCTTATGAAAGGATTGCTTTGTAGCTGCTAAACCAAACTTCATTTCCAATTTGCGCCGCTGCAATAAGCACTGTCTCCTGCTCTGTTATTTTCATACCAGTCTCATCTGCCTGAGCACATGCTACATCTCAGATGCTTCTATTAAGGGCTTTTATATCAAAGGAGATGGTGTAAATGAGATGCCCAAATAAAGCACTGTGGCCTGGTTGGCATAATCGGTGTAAATGCCTCAGAGTCCTCTGGAGCCTGGGAAAGTCTGTGCTTTGCAAGGGCTGGGGCATCTACCTGCTAGACAAGCCCTTCTTCGTTCCTGCTGAGCCAGACCCCACTAGAGGGCACAGCTCATCTACAATTTAAGACAACAGGAATGTCTGCTCCAGAGTCTCATTTCTGAAGTGGGCAACCAAATAGATGCCAGTTAGAGTGATGAGAGAGATGGACTGACATCGACTGCCATAACAGGTCAGAATAAAACCCCTGAAGTAAACATGCAAAAATAATTCCAATACTCTCATATTTCTGGTTCTGCCTGCTGTGCAACTTTGGGCAGATAGATTCTCCTTCCTTCTTTCTCTGAGTAAAAGGAGGCACAAGGACATCGATCATCCGGAGCAGTGTGGCAGCCCCTAGAGGGCTATTTTTCAGTGGTTGTGTAGTGCTTGGTTCCTCCTGACTGACTGCTGTGAGGAAGCATTAGCTCATCAATATGAGCACAGTAAACCATCCCTTGCAGATGAGTGGAAAAGGCAGCAGGGTGCAGTAGTAAGAGCACTACCATGAGCTGAAAACAAAGACTAAAATTTCAGCTTTGACACTTGCCTATTTTCTGCCCATAAGAGAAATTATTTGGTCTCCACTGACTTGTTTCTCCTGCTTACCTTGACTTGTCCACTTCGTTTGTGTGCTCTCTCGTGTGCTCTGTGCAGGCAGTAAGAGGTCTTATCTCCATCAAGGCTCACACTGCTGAACGGACACTAAGACATCAAGGCTGTTAACTGCTTAGCCTCAGCTGTAGCATTTTTGGACCTCTGAGATTCCTGAATACCATTGTAAGTTGTTGCTGATGGGAATGTTCCTATTTCTTTTGTTTAGTGAGTTTCAAGAGCATAGTTCTGGTCTCAGCAGCCTCGGTCAGCTGAGCATTGTTTGTACCACTTTCTTGGGCACCTCCAGTTCCATATTTTCTGCTCATATTGCAGCACTGCTGCACAATTTCACGTGGGGACAAGATGCTCTGACCTCGCTCTTGAATTTGGTTGGTCTGAAAAGGAACAGCCACAGATACCTGGGTGTATTTCAGCTGCTTGGATTATACCATGAACAGTACTGTGTACCTGAAAAAATGTCTGAAATCACAAGTGGCTGTTTGGTTTGGTCAGTTGTTGTTTTTCTGCTGCTGCTGAGGCTTGTGCAGTAGCAGAGAATATGTGTTATTTACACTGGAAGGGCTTTGTGAAAGTTTTTTGGGGTTTACTGGAGCTGCTTTACAGTTACACCTGTACAGGTTAAAGCAACAGGGGTAGAGCAGTATGACCTCACTAAATGTGGTGGCCTGGAAACCCTTGCTTGCTTTTTCAGAGAGCTGTGTATCTCTAGTACATGTGCATACATACAGAGGCATTTGGAAAGTGCTGGGTGTGTATTTGTCACAGAATTGTCAGGGTTGGAAGGGACCCCAAGGATCATCCAATTCCAACCCCTCTGCCATCCTGCACTAGATCAGGTTGCCCAGAAACACATCCAGCCTGGCCTTAAAAACATCCAGGTAGAGAATACACAGAATTAACCAGGTTGGAAAAGACCTTTGAGATAATCAAGTCCAACCCATCACCCAACACCATCTAATCAACTAAACCATAGAACTAAATGCCTCATCCAGTTTCTTTTTAAACACATCCGGTGATGGTGACTCCACCACCTCTCTGGGCAGCGCATTCCAATGGCCAATCACTCTTTCTGTGAAGAATTGCTTCCTAGCATCCAACCTAAACCTCCCCTGGCACAGCCTGAGACTGTGTCCTCTTGCTCTATCCCAGGTTGCCTGGGAGAAGAGACCTACCCCCACCTGGCTGCAATCACCCTTCAGGTAGTTGTAGACAGTAATAAGGTCTCCCCTTAGCCTCCTCTTCTCCAGGCTAAATAGCTTTTGAATCCCGATATAGTCTTGTTTTGTGGTCTGGTGGCTCTGGGCTGTTCTGAAAGCCAACACTGGCCACAGGGCACTGCTGACCTGATGTAAAGCCTCTGCTACTGTAAACTGCTCTATATATAGGCTCCAATGGGCGGCCTCTGTATTGCTAGGCTTTTCAAGAGCATCACCCATCATCTTGAGGCTGTTGCAAAGCCAGCACTGTATCTATTGTGAGCTGTGGCTAACTGGAAAGGAGTGAGGTTGCAGTCAGATTTAGACAGCTGGTGATGAGCATGCAGAGCCCAGAATTAATGGACACAGAAATGTGGGTTTCATTATGACATTGCCCAAGTGATTTTGGCTCCTGGACTAGTTGCAGAGCAGACAACTTGTCTCTCTGTGCTACCAGCTTCAAAGGAACCAGTCAGTTGTGTGCAAATATATATAGCACGCCTTACTTTTGGGACATAACTATTTTGGTCTAGGTGGTATTGCTATAAATGAACTTACTGATCAGAGATCCACCTATGGTTCTGACCCTGCTCTTGCAGAGTAGCTCTCCTCACTGTGCACCTTTGAGCAGGGCTTCAAAACACTGAGTGTTGGTCTGGGGATCTTCCAGCTAGACTTGAGAAAGGGCAGCATGCAAGACAGCAGCCAGCAGATACGAAGCCTCAGAAATAAGCTGGGACTATTCTGTTTTTTTCAAAGACTGTTTCAAGAAGAAACATCTGAAACCATGGCAAGCAAAAATGGATTTAAAATAATTGGTCCGTCCAGAAATCATAATAAATCATGTTCTCAAAACTGTTTACCATACTTGTTCTGTTAAGTGTGTAATCCCTTGTTTGCATGGTGGTTCTCACAGAGAACGCAGGTAAAATGTTAATCACAGTGGCCTGGCTCAGAATAGAAATATGTTTTTCTAACCATCCTGGTCTTTGCTCTTTCTCCTTTTCTGTACCCACAGTAATGTCATGAACTGATGCAATAAGATGAACTAGAGTTCAACTCCTACAGATCAAAGATGATAGCCAGTGTAATCCACTCGTTACCATACTGGTAAAGTTTGTCATTGCTGCAATGGAGCATTAAAAGATCATTTAGTCTGCTTTGAGAAATGGAAGGGATGTATTTTTGTTAATGATGAAAAGCTGGGTTACTCACCCTTGCACTGGTTGAGAGTTAAGAAATACTTTGAGGATTGGTGGAGCTGTAATGATGAACAGATCAGTAACATTGAAGCTTGAAACTGAGCCTGCTGTGAACTGCTTCAGGCTTCTAAAATGCCACTCTTCCTGTATTAATTATTAACATCACTGAAACACTCCAGAGATTGGATTGGAAACATTAAACAAGCTTAATATTAATGGTTCCCAGATGATAAGTGACGGTGAACATTAGCATGTGCTAAAGACCAAGAAGGGAAAATAACTAGTGACTACAATAAACATGTTAAGAATACTGGGATTAAATTACACAAAGAATAGAAGTGTGAACCACAAGAAAGAATTTCCTATAGCACTGCCTGCCACTCATTAGAAGAGACAGCTAATGCTGTTTACACCTTTGAAATTACACTTGACTGGTCACAATAAACAGCCTTGAAGCATACTCTTGAGAAGAGCCATGTTCCAGCTAGAAATGGTTGCAGGCAGCTGCCTGCCCACACTAGTTACCTGCTAGGCACAGACCCTTGTAATTTACAGGAGATATCTTAAAACTTGTTGCCATGAACGGCCCCTGCTGAGGGTGCTGGAGGTGGAGCACTGACTACTCTTCTTATCTCCTTTCACTCCAAATCAGTGCATGAATTGGTTCTTGCCATATGTTTAATAAGTAAATTGCAGCTTTTCTGAAACATGCACAAGGCATTTTCTAGCACAACTACATGCATTGAACACTCTGCTTACCCAAACTGCTCATTCTCTTTTACTCAGCAGATCTTGGCCCCACCTCTGCAAATTCAGCCCACCTTGCCAAGAGAGCTGCAACGCAGAGACCTTCAGCTCTAGCTCAGCTACCTGACTTCAGAGGGAGAGCTGGCTCCTGAAGGGTATGTAAACAAAGGAAACTGTTCTGTGAAATGAGACACTGTTATCTACCAAGGTGCAGGTTTTGCAGCATTTCAGATGATTAAAGCACTTCAGCACTCTCTTCCACATGCATGGTCCAGTGCCTACCATCAGATCCATCTGCTGACTTTCTACCAGGGGGGATATCATGTTTGAGATGAACCTTGACCTCTATGATAAACTTGGTGGCAACTGGCCAGCTGGCTTAAGCCATTAGTCTGGGACTGGCACACGCTTACAGAGTGATCACACATGTTCCTGTAGGAAACTATGCTAAAAATGGCTGGAGGCAGTGCCTTTCTATGTGAAGGGCTATAGAGGGGCTCACTGACAGCTAAAAGTTGTTCCCAGCTCAGTAATCTTCCCCAGAAGTGTTTCATCTGTCTGTGTTTGTGAGACAGTTGCAATGAAGGCAACTGAAAATGGTTTACTGGTGCTTGGAAAGAGAAATATTTAAGTAATGCTGTCTGGCACATGTTTGAAAAGCTCATGTGGGTGTGAATGTAAGGGGTTTTTTTTCCCCCCTTGGAGTCCCCACCCAGCTTTTGGATATACAGACACTTTCATAGGACATTTTATGATGGGTTCTGCCTTTTCATGCTTTGCAGCAGACCAGTGGCCATATTGTAGTCTTGGTTTTTCAGGACACATCTACACGTTTGGCCAGCTTTCAGCAGGTTTTCAGTCTCATGGACTGGGTGTTACAGGCACGGTCTGTAAAGGCACAAGAATAGAAATTATTTAATCTGTATGAGCCTGAGCAACCTTATTTGACATCAGCCACTGCTGGAAGAGTAGAAAGGAGTTCTGTTATGCAGAGGTGAAATGTTTCATCTGTTACCAATAAACTAGGAAGGAAGGAATATGAGTCACGGGGCAGCCATTATCTGCTGCTACCTAGAGCAACTCCTTTTGTAATTGAAAAGTGTCTTAAAAATTATTTTGGGAATTTCTAATTAGTTGAGGCACTAATATGCTCAGGATCTATCAGAAACTTGAACTAATAACTGCCCCAAAAGAGGCCACAGCTGAGAAGTCTTTTTTCTGCCTTTCCCCTCTGCCAGCACAGCTACAAGGTCAGGGAGGATGGAAAACTTCTGTAGAAATTGAGGTTGGGAAACAAGGCAGTGCCTGTCAATCCCTGGGGAGTCCTCTCCACTCTTTCTAACAGTGCCCAGCCCTACTCAATGGCTTACAGCTGGAGACTTTGCAATAATCAGCTATATATTGAGCAGCTGCCCTTAGAGAAATTCTTTACAGTGAGGTTGGTGAGATATTGGAACAGGTTTGCCCAGGGAGGTTGGGGATCACCCCCCCATGCAGGTGTTCAAGGCCAGGTTGGATGAGGCCTTGAGCAGCCTGGTCCAGTAGAAAGTGTCCATGGCAGGAGGGATGAAACTAGATGATCTTTAACATCTCTTCCAATCCAAACCATTCTACGAATCTATAAAATGCAGTTAGGAAAGGTAGAAGGCAAAAGGAAGGAATAGCTGTGATCAAGGCCATTCTGTTCCTGCCTCTGGCATCTGTTTCCATCCTGGTCCTTGACAAGTCACTCAGCTGGCTATGGAAGTTGGTTTCTAGATGCAAACACACGTTTTGCTTTCTGTCCAATTTGGGTTATTCAATTCTATTTGCAGATGAAACAAAAGGGTTCTGTGGCAACTCATTGTGTTTGGGGGAAAAAAACAAACAAACTTACATAGTTCTTTCAAATGTTTCTACAGTCAGAGGGAAAAATAAATACCAGAGAAATTGACAACACTTGCATGACTGTTTTGGCTCTTTGCTGATGGAGAAGAGAGGAGCTAATTCCTTTACATTCCTACATGGAAGGATCAGAGAGGTTTAGCGCTGCAGCAGTTAATGCTGCGGAAGAGCCTACAGGACAATTGCAAAACATGGAAACTGGTGCAGGGCTGGGCTGGGCTGCAGTCACCAACAGATGAATTGGCTTGGAGGTGCAGGGAGAGGCAGAGGACAGAGGGAAAGCATGCTGGGCAGATGAGTCAGTCCCACATGCCATTCATCAGTCACTGTGCATGGAAAAACAGGAGTGCTTAGGAATGCCAGGAAAATGTGTTATGGCTTACAGTCAGATGCACCAACTTTAACATACTGTAACATCTGAAGTGTTTTGTCTCCGTTTCCTCTGATGTTTTGTTACCAGTATCTTTTATCACTTCCCAGTTTAGGCAAACTTCTTTATTTCAGGAAGATATAATGACCTGTCTTCCTGCCCTCTAGTGATTATCACAGCTAGAATCTGAAATCCTTTGGCACCAGCATGGCTTATTTTAGGTAAACCAGGAATTACTAGCTGACACTGCTGGCGTGCTGCTGTTCCGTGTAGGTGGGTGATGGAAGAAGTGACAGCTTCAGTTCAAAATGAAGAACCAGACAGCAGGCACAGGTGCTCTTCTATGCAATAGTAAGTTCCCTGAGAAAAGAGAAGGCAATTTTTCATTTTGCAATAAAATAGGTGAAAGGAAAATACTTCTTCCCTGATAAGTGTGAAAAATGGTTAGAAGCAGAGCATGGTTATGATCTGCTGTGTTTGACAAAAGTGATGTTTTGCCTCTGATTTCTGCTTTGGAGGAATCTGGATGGGTTTCCACAGGGACAACAAACTGCATCTCCTTCCCTCTCTTTCACTCCATCTGAGGGAGTTAAGCTGTGATGTGGTTTCACATAAGCTTTTCCAAAACGGTGTTCATATGGTATTTTACAGAAGAGCTCGACTAATTAATGCAAGCACTAGATCTGCAACAAACAACTGGTTGTTTTTAGACCATGTGTTTTGGCTATCTTTTGCTGCAGTCCAAAACAGCTGGACTTTAAGAAAACCTGGAAGGCCTGATTGGAAAATGTGGCTCAGCTTAATTCTGCAACATTTGGGATGGGAGTGGATAAGGCCACACAGCATGAAGAAGAAAAACCACACACACAAAAAAATCAAACAAGCAGGCAGCATCAAGTCCTTGTAGTGAGGCCACGTGATTCCTCACTCTCGTGTCTACACGCTGCCAGCAGGACGAGGACACTGGCACAATGGCAAGAGGAATACTTTGATGTATTACTCCCAAAGTGACGCACAGCCAGCTCCTCAGCTGCTTCAGATGACATAATGCATTGTTTTCATTGAAGCCATCCTCATTTTGTCTGGCTGAAGGACTATCTCAGGCTACGTTTTTAGATAGATGCAGAGTCTGTAGTCCCAAATTAAATATATATAATGATCTCTTGCCTGCCTTCCCAAGAGACTTGTGATTGTTCAGCCTGGAGAAAAGAAGGCTCCAGGAGACCCTACTGAAGCCTTTCAGTACTTAAAGGGGTCTGTAAGAAAGAAGGAGACAGTTTTTCTAGCAGCATCTGTTGGAACAGAGCAAGGAGTGATGGTTTAAACTAAAAGAAGGAGATTTAGACTAGATAGAAGGAAGAAATTTTTTATGCTGAGGGTGGTGAGACACTGGCCTAGATTGTCCAGACAGGTGGTAGAAGCCCTGTGCCTGGAAACGCTCAAGGTGAGGTTGCACAAGTGTCTGAGCAACCTGCTCCAGTTGAAGTCATCTCTGGTCACTGCAGGGGGTTTGGACTAGATGGCCTTCCAACCCTAACCATTCTATGATTCCATCTAGGTTCTGCAAGAAAAGGCAGAGGGGTATGCAGGTCTAGTTGCTGTAACATGCAAGCATCCCAGAGTCTGGAACAAGTTGTATCCCCTTATCACTTGAGGTAGGAAAGATGGAATGGTATTAGGCCAGTAGAAGAGATGTATGATATATTTTCTTCTGAAAATAGCATAGGGCTCTCTTAAGACTGAGATTTTTTTCACAGAGCAAGAAGAGAAGCCAAAGGAGGAGAAACAGCCAGATTTTGCAGCTCACATGGCAGGCGGTGAATAGCAGACAGGAGAGCAGATAGCAAATGGTGGACCATAACAGGCCATCTTTGTGAGCCAAGCACAGCAATCAGTCACTCTTCAGCAGCCTAGGACATATTTGGCTCACTGCAACTACAGCTGCTGTGGAGCTGGCTTCACTTTGCTCTGCACCGAAACACTCTGAGACGTGCCGTGTCTGCTGCTAATTAGATTAGGTCCACAGAGGCTGCGTTAAGCAAGGTCCTGTTTTGAGTCTGAGATGGGCAGTTTTCGGTGAGCTCAGTGACAGTTTGCAAATTGCAGGTAAATTCCCTGATTGGTACTGTGATTGAGAGCTTGCACATGTTGTTCTGGCTTACACCCTCCAGACCGGAGCATCAGGAGGACAATGTCAGTGGAGCTGTTGCAGTGTCAGCTGTGATGGATGTTCACGTCCCAGATGTAGCATTTAGTTTAGAGCTCTTTTAAGGCAGACAAATTCTCAACATAATGCTTAGCACAGGTTTAGCATACTTCACCTTTGGATGCACATCCAGAATCTTGGCAAGAAACCTCTGATTTCCAGACTATAATTATATATGGCCTGTTTCACTGTATGTTTTTCTGCTAACTTTGCTCTAAGCTTTATATAGGATCATCCCCAACCCTCGTCTCCAAAGCAGTTTATAGAACAGAGATGCCTTTGGCTAGACAAGCCAACCGCTTCTCATCTCAGAAAAGGTCCCCCTGTGGCTTATCCCTGGAGCCCTTCTCTCTACAGCTCTACAAGTTCTTCTTAATAAGGAAAAGCAGGCACTGTTTTAGATAAGGTGTTGTGGATGGCTGTGCAATGATATGCATATTTGCATTAGTAGAGTCTTATCCTGTTCCAACATTAAATGTAATTCTTTGGTGTCTGTGTTGTGATGGTGGTGCACAACCAGTCTATGATCAGTTTATGACCCCAGAACTTTGTTGTCTTCCCTCATTTACAGCAGATGAGATTATGAATTTAATCCTTGACATGATATTTGCTGTCTGCTTGGTTTCATTCCCTGTTTTTCTCAAGTCCTCAACTTCTTCCCATTCTTTTATGACTTTATCCTCCTTTACTGGTGATGCTTTGTAACACCTTCTCAGCTTATTTCTTTAGGACTGTCCTACTTGTGTCAGAGAGCTAATGAAAATATGAAATGAAATCAACCCCAGGGTTAACCTTTGAAAAAAAACTCTCTGCAAAAGAAGACTTTTTTCCTCAGCCTTGAAATGGATCCAATTCTGAGACCTTGAGATCCCCAAAATGATATCTTCAGTGACCTGTGAATAATTTACAGATGAAAAACTGTCTCTCCTGATATGTCAAGCTGACTAGGAGGCGGCCAATAAGCCATTGAAGGGTTCTGACAAGATGAAGGCAACAAATAAGCCTTCTTCAGACAAACCCACACCTTGGTATAGCAATCAAGTTGCAGCTGGTAAAAAGGGAATAAAATAATAATTTTCTGTTATGGGATTTTATGTGGAATTTTTTTTTTCTCCCAGTCCTCCTGAACTTCAGCTTGGAAGACCACCACTGTATGGATGGTATTCTCCTTGGTCAGTCCAAGCTCACAGATCTCTTTTCTGGACCACAGAGAAAGGCATCTATCAGGCTTTGCTGTGACGAATTCTCTAGGCATCTACAAGCCCCAGGCTAGACATTATGAAGCTAAACAAGGTTCCCAGTGTGTTAGAGCTTTGCTGATGCAAACAGCAACTCTGATGGCTTGAAGAGATGAAGCAACAGTAAGGAAACTCATCTGCATGAAATCTGCATGGATAGTACTAGCCTCCTGAGCCCTGTCTTGATACTGCTCAAATGTGTGACAGCATGTAAAAACTTTTCCCAGGAGGTCTGATTTGCTGAAGAGGAGCATAGAATCATAGAATTGTTAGGGTTGGAAGGGATCTGATGGGTCATCTAGTTCCAACTCCTGCCATGGGCAGGGACACCTCACAGTAGATCAGGTTGCTCAGAGCCACATCCAACCTGGCCTTAAAAACCTCCAAGGATGGGGCTTCCACCACCTCCCTGGGCAACCTGTTCCAGTGTCTCACCACCCTCATCATGAAGAACTTCTTCCTAACCCTGAATCTACCCATTCCTATTTTTTTTTCCATTCCTCCTAGACCTATCATTACCTGACACCCTAAAAAGTCCCTCCCCAGCTTTCTTGTAGCTCCCCTTCAGATACTGGAAGGTCTCCTTGGAGCCTTTCCTTCTCCAGACTGAACAGCCCCAACTCCCTCAGTCTGCTCTCATAGGAGAGGTGCTCCAGCCCTCTGATCATCCTCATGGCCCTTCTCTGGACACACTCCAGCACATCCAGATCCTTTCTGTAATAGGGGCTCCAGAACTGGACACAGTACTCCAGATGGGGTCTCACCAGAGTGGAGTAGAGGGGGAGAATCACCTCCCTTGACCTGCTGGTTATGCTTCTCTTGATACAGCCCAGGATGTGATTGGCTTTCTGGGCTGCAAGTGCACACTAATGCCTCCTGTTGAGCTTCTCATCCACCAGCAACCCCAGGTCCTTTTCTTCAGGGCTACTCTCAAGCCAGTCACTGCCCAGCCTATATCATCTTGGTATCCTTAGGGAGTCTTATAAAGTGCAAGTCCTTTAGTTGCACCAGTGCTCTTTTTCAGCAGCATTTAAGTGCCAGAACATACTTGTCTGTGATGTAATTTTTTCCCAGTAATAAATCCACAGACCCTGCTGGATACTGCTGCTGTTATATTTGCAAACTGTTACAGTGCTAAAGGAGATCTGCTCATTTCACTTATCTTGACAATATGAAATACTGGCTTCCTATGTGTAGACTTTCCGAGGTATTTATCTGTTCTACCCTCCTTGGACTAATGGAAGCTGTCAGACTTCATTTCTGTTTAGGCAGACGCGGTGATCTTACAGAGAGGTGCCCCTGTGCTTTCTTTTAATACCATCCGGTGGCCACTGAACTCCCTATCCCATCACTGAAAGAGATGTAATCATATTTTGCAGTGTGGAATATATAAACATCCATTTTATTACATGAAAGCAGTCTGTTGAGCACACCACCAGCAGCAACTTCAACAGCTGATTGCTTGTTCTGACCCCCGAGAGAGAGATTTTACAAGATGGCCTGGTTTAAGAGCGGCACAGAGGGAAAACTGTGTCTTTGGGGTGTGCTTTGTAACAAACAGCCTCCTTGTACATAGGATATTGGAGAATGAGGTACATATCAGGCACTTAAAATAGAGCCCTTTGAAACTGGCATGGGATACTCAGTCTTGTCCGAGTATCATTAATCACAGTTATGACTCTCAGACAAAAAGAGTCTCAACTTCATGTTGCTTGTTAAAATAAGAAGTGTACTTTTTAGTGTTTCATTCTCAGCTGCACTCTCTGCACTTCACAGAGCAGCCAAAACTAAAGTGTTTGAATAATTTTCTCGTATTTATTTGGATGAATTTTGTATGCATAGTATTTTTATAACAAGATGGCTTGTTTTGGCTATCTTAAAAAAAATAAATTACTATGCATGTCTGGAATGAAAGAAAAAACGAAGAATTTCTTTCACTGCAGTGCACATTCAGTGTGTGATTTGAAATCTGAATGCAGTCACCCAAGAGCTCCTTCTCCTACATTTCTCTATTTGACTTGTTACATTTTCTTTTCCTCCCTTCCCTCTTCTCTTCCCTCTCCCCTCACATCCCCTCTCCCTTTGCCTTCCTTCTTTTTCAGACACAAAACTGTCTAGCATGAGCCTCATTTGGGCTGTAAGGCCAAGCTTTTTTAAGACTTCCAGCCAGTGAGGCAAAGAGCACTGATGCAGATCTTACTGCACCACTACACTGGAAATTCTTTGCGTGGATACAGTGATGCAGCTGCACAGGTGGCTGAATTCTCTGGGTAACACCGACCTAAAAATAAAGCACTGCCCCGCCTCTTTAGCCAGAATTCCTCAAAGGGCAAGGATAAGGGTTCAGGGAGCAAGTTACACAGAGTCTGAAAGGATGATAGTGCTAAGCCAGGTGTTAGAGAAGCGAGGCTGGAGCTGAGGTGGCTGAGTAAGGGAAACCTGTGGGACAGCTAAGAAAGCCAGGCACAGCAAGGCTGTGCCTCCGTATCAGGGTCACAGCTCACTTTTAAGGCCTCCGCTGAGCAGAAGCAGGTGGGTTTTTTCCATATGTGTGGGGTCAGAGTAAACTGGATGCCAAATCCTAGGATGTGACACACACTTGTTTTTAATGCCCAAGTAAGGTGGGAAACCCATCTATCTGCTTCTGCTGACAAAACAGTAATTTCCTTCTTGTGAAGATAAACCATCCCAGGCATAAGAAGGACCCCTGCATTACTGCCACACCACATGGTCATCAGAAAAGCCATGGTTCCTAAAACAACTGTAATGTGAGTGGTGAGTGCATGCACAGCCTAAATGCTGCCTGAAAAAAAAACAAACAAAAAAAAAAAACCAACCAAAAAAAAAAAAAAACAAAAAAAAAACCACAACAACAACAAAAGGCATTTGGCCACTCCAAGAAGGTCATAGATACTGAACAAGAGCTGATAGGGTGAAGGAGAGGGTGGGTGTTGATTTTCCTCTTGAAAGTGATGCTAAACAGGAGAAAACTGTCAAAAATTGAGAGATTCCTGTTTAGGCTGCAGATTCCAGAGCTTAGTGGAAGAGCCTTTCATGGTAGAATGCTGATCAGGAGGACTTCTTTAGGAGCTCTCAATTACTCACCTAATCTGAAGAAAACAGCTGCACCTCAAAGGTCAATGCAATCTCTTGCCAAGTTCAGAGCATAGTGTTTCCACCTGTGATGCTGGGTGCAAGCGAGCACCACGCTGCAGAAGACTGGAGGACAATCACACGGAGACAATCACTTCAGCACAGCCACCAGCTATATATAGGCACCTTGATGTCATTTGTATAAAAAGCAACAAGTGAGAGTCAAATAGTTTCTGAAGAACAAGTACCAGCCTCAGACTGATGGAGGGCATCTATCCCCTCTTGGGGAAAAAGACTCTGGTAAAATTAGTGTTTAGGGGTTTTTTTTGTGTTCCTAATACAGCCACCAGTTGCTTTATGGCTTTGGTACATGCCCTCATGGGAAGGAATGGTAGATTGAACTGCTTGACACAGTTCTGAATTTGAGGATGACCCAAATCTTAGCAGTTGCACAAGAAAACTACCAGATAAACGTTGGGCAGGCAAGGATTGCCTTTTGGCCTGATCAAGTTTGAATTGACTGTAAAATCAAGTTGTAAAAATTAAATGCATTTTGCTGGTCTGTGTCAGTACGAACATGTGTGGGTTTCACAGCCCTTTTTTTCTGTCACATCACTGAAACATGTTTGTGGTGTCCTGAGTTTGAGCTATTTGTATTTAAGGAATTATGAAAACTGAGGTACAAGGGTGTGACAGGAATCCTAGAGAATACATGCTTCTTGACAATGTGAATTAATTAAACACTGGTGTATTTGACACTAGAATTAATCACATCCGCTTATACTTAATAGGAATATTCATGGTTGAAGGGATCCCACAGGGTTACAGGACTGGTGAGGGTTCGTGACACGAGGCGACAGCTTTCTGGCTTGCTCCCCCCATACATGTGTCAGAGAAGCCCCTCGGGTTTACAGCCGGAGAGGTTTTAACACCCACTTCCCCGATTTCCCAGAGGAAATTTTCCTCAGCTTTGCAGACAAGACGCCCCTCAAGACGGCAGGTCACCGGTTGGGAAGCCGGGGAGCCTGGGGATGTGCCCGGCCAGAGATGCGGGTCCCCATCGCGGCTGCCCACGGCTTAAGAAACTGTGGAGCACGCCATCCCCCAGCGCCGTGGGGGTCGGCGAGGGGCGTAAGGCGGCGCCCGTCCCGTCCCCCCAGGGCGGGGGCGGCGGCGCATGCGCACGATGGGGGGCGGTGACGGCCGGGCTCTTCACGCCGGCGCCGGCGAGCGGCTGAAGCGGGAGGGCCGGGGTCGGGGCTGGTAGGGAGTTGTGGTGGAGTGAACGAGTCCGCCATGGGGACGCAGGGCACCGGGCGAAAGCGGCTGCCGAACCGGGAGCGCCTGACGGCGGAGGACGATGCGCTCAATCAGATCGCCCGTGAGGTGAGCGATGAGAGACGACCCCCTTCTCCGGCTTTCTCCCCCTCCCATTCCCACCTCGGGCTCCCCAACCGCCGCGCAGGCGCCCCCGGGCAACCGGCACGGCGGCGGCTCAAGGGCAGGTTGATGAAACGGGGAATAAAATTCGCCTTTATCTCAAGGGTGTCGGCCTCTTTGATCATCCTAGGGCAGCGCTCAAGTGTGAAGAGTATATGGAGTGCTTGACTGTAGGGAAAACGGCGTTACAGAGCCAGCCCGGGCAGAGACCCCTCCCCTCTCTGCTGCAGCCCCTCGGCGAGAGGACATTAATTGTCTGCTGAGGTTCGGGTTAATGACTTCGAGCCAGAAAATAGGTCACTCGGGATTTTTATGGATATGCATAAATGAAAAAGTGTGAACCATCAGACTGCAAGGTGATGCTAGATGTAGGCATAACTGATCCCTAACTTAGTAACTGGCTTTTATTTGTATTTAATGAGTTAAGCTCCCTAGATGATGCATTGTGCTTGATCTGACTTCAGTTAAAACCACCTCATATCTAGTCTCTTTCTGCCTCCTTATTCTTACCTGCTGTGCACAGAGGCATTGGTTTTGTGTACGATTGCATTGATTCAATGGCAAAGAGTAGGGCATGAATTTAGTGTTTGTCCTTACTCAACCTGACACAGGTTGTTCTGCATCCTTTCTCTTCCAATCTTCTGATGGGGGAGATGGGCAACTCCAACCTGACATCGGGATAAGCAGCTGTGGGGTTGCTCACTATACCTAAGCTTATCTGACGCTGGCTGTGGCCGAGGATGGCTGTCCTTTTTCACTAGCATGGGTTATGTGGATCTGCTTCCCCCACATGTTGGTCTGACCTCAAGATGGGTTGCAAGGTAACTCCCACTTCCAAACAGATTGAAGTCTCTCTTGGTTTCCTTTCCTGAATCACAGTTGCAGCAGGATCAGATGGGTGCTAATTTTGGTGGCAACTAGATGTTAGATTGAGTTGACTGTAAGATTGTGCACCTTGAATATTGCCACTAATGGTAGGCCCTGACAGAATAAGCCTTTACTGTTCTTGTGTACTGTTTTGAAGTGGTTTGTAGCATGTTTGGAGTACAGGCAGTAGGCTAATTTCTGTGTGAGGGATTCAGCTTGGGTGTTTCCAGAAATCAGGGATTTATGGCAGTGTGATGAGAAAATGAGAAAGTTCCTAGGGATAGAGTTTGAGGTAGGAGGACAAGAATGTATCATGTCCTGGATATAAGATAGCAAGTAAGAGCTGTTGTGCTCTCTCTTAGAGCTTGAGTCATAATAACATCCAAGGAATTGCTTCGGGATAAGGGTTTAAATCCCACAACCGTGTCCTGGTGGTGCTATCATTTCATCAAGGAAAGCATCAATCTGCAAGCGGAGGCCTAGGTTGCCCCTGTTTGTTCATGTTTCTCTCCTGCTTTCACATTTCATTATCTTATGTACTTTTCACTATATTGTGTCATGGGTTGATGCCTCAAATATTGTGTTCGTTTTGTTTTGTTTTTCTTCAGGGGATTGTTTAAAGGACAACTCCATTTGGCCAAAGAGCCCAATACAAGCATGTCTTTTATCTTTTCCCTTGAGTGCTAAAACTGTGAACTGCCAAGTTCAAGGTTCAGCATTTTCCCATATAAATTTAACTCTTTGCATTACTTTCTCTTGGATTTCACACAGTTATAATAGTTTAGTTAACTGCCCATTCTCCATATCAGATCCCAAATGAATACTTCCATAAGGACTTTTTAAAACATAAAGTAAACCTTTTGTCTCCTCCTGATAAAGATGCTAAGAGTCTTTGTTAAGAAAGGTACAAGACTTACTGACACTTTGGCTCTTCCAGCAGTCATCACAGGTGTTTTAGCAAAGCTGAGACAAAGACATGTTTCCATACGTTTCTCCGTATGTTTTCACTCTTTCATTTGGTCTTCCTTTGTAAACCAGAAGCCATAGTTGCTTGCAAGTTATCAGATTCTAGAGTGTCATTTTTCCATGTCCAGATGACAGCCTAAAAGAGCATCCAAACTACTTCTATTTGTAAAGGACTTTTTGCCTTGGGAATCTCTGGGAGCAAGTTGACTTGTGTGCATCTTCTCACTTTTGGGCTTGTCTCCAAAAGGATTGTGCACTGAGCACTTTCCAGCTTTATATTTGTAATTGTCAGAATGTCTTGAGAAATCAACAGTTCTTGCTATTCTAGGTGGTTCTGTAAGGACACATTAAGACTTGTCAGAACTGTTCATAAACTCCTGCCAATCAAAGCACACTTTCCTTTTTTTAAAAAACCACTTATTTATTTTGCAACCAGGATGTCTTGCTGTGTATGTTCAGTCTTGCATAGACCAAAGAAGAGCCATGTGCAGTGAAGAAGGCAGTCCTTGTCCCTCTGGGATGTGAGAATGGTCTTCAGAGGAAGTAACTAAGCAAGCGGAAGGAAATTGTAAAAGTGAAGCTTATTGTAGTGACAGGGGTTTAGTAGCAGTATTAGTCATGTTAAGCAGTGGTGGTAAGCCTTAATGTTTGAGGCAGTATCCGAACTAGATCAGCTGCAAGTACTTCATCTCCTTGCCCAGACCTGTTTGGGGCAGAGGCAGAAGGTACAGTTACTGTAAATCGCTTGCCTGTTGGCAAAGATTAGTGCTGTACTGCTAAATCTGGCTGTTGAGTTTCTGACTTGCGTGGCAATTAGGTGAATGGCAAATGTGTAAATATAGTTAACATAAGAACATGGCGTTCTGAGTTTATAATGGACGCAGATGACCGCTGCTCAGCGTATGCTGTGTGCACACCTGGCCTGTATTGCTGACGTTATTTTTCTCTGGGTGTCAGCTCTTGCAGATAAGTGAAGCTGATCAATGATGGACTTCTCTGCTTTCAGACTCCTGTTGATGCCAGGAGATTATTTTGTGTTTAGGTCAATGGAAACTTTTGGGCTATTTTCTTCCTCTCTGTGAATACATGCCAGCACTGTTTGCAAAATCCAGCAGTTTGATACTCCTGGAAGTCTGTGCCAGCACTGCTAGCAGTAATCACGTACTGTGCAGTTATCTGCCTGTTCTCTTGAGCTGGAGTACACATGGTTCAGAAAGGCAGAGTTCTGGACTGCTGAACCTTACAGGAATGGGCTTCCTGCTTCTTTCCTGCTGGTGTTAGATGGGTTTGATGTGATAACTTCAGGTACTCTTTCTAGGGGAATATTTTTTCCCTAGTTTCCACTATGCTTTTTGCTAGTTACAGTGTCAAGTGCTACATGCACAGAAAGAGTTTCTAAAATCCAATGGGACACTGCCATCTGTGTAAATGAGATATTTTTCTTGTAGGCTGATAATATTAGTTACTGATTTGTCCTTCTTCAAGAAAATAACAGGCAGATGGAGTCAGGGAGCAGTATAGTTCCCTTGTAATCCAGGAATCATAGAATCAGTAAGGTTGGAAGGGACCTCAAAGATCATCAAGCCCAACCTGTCACCCAAGACTTCATGACTAGTAAACCATGGCACCAAGTGCCACTTCCAGTCCGCTCTTGAACACCTCCAGGGATGGTGTCTCCACCACCTCCCTGGGCAGCCCATTCCTGCTCAGCCACTTGGATCCCCACAAGTCCATGGGACTGGATGACATCCATTCTAGGGTACTGAGAGAGTTAGCAGATGAGCTGGCCAAGCTGCTTTCCATCATTTTTCAACAGTCCTGGCTCACTGGAGATGTCTCAGGTGACTGGAAGCTGGCCAACATGATGCCCATACACAAGAAGGGCCAGATGGAGGAATCTGCAAACTACAAGCCTGTCAGCCTGACCTCAGTGCCAGGCAAGATTATGGAACAGGTCATCTTGAGTGCAATCACACAGCACTTGCAGGATGGCCAAGGGATCAGGCCCAGCCAACATGGATTTAGGAAGGGCCAGTCCTGCCTCACCAACCTGATCTTCTTCTATGATCAGGTGACCTGCCTGGTGGATGTGGGGCAGGCTGTGGATGTAGTCTATCTGGACTTCATCAAGGCTTTTGATACCGTCCCCCACAGCAAACTCCTGGCCAAGCTGTCAGCTGTGGCTTGGACAGCAGCACTCTGCTGGGTTAGGAACTGGCTGGAGGGCCGAGCCCAGAGAGTGGTGGTGAATGGCGCCACATCCACAGCTGGCAGCCACTCACCAGTGGTGTCCTCCAGGGATCAGTGCTGAGCCCCATCCTGTTCAATATCTTCACTGATGATCTGGATGAGGGGATTGAGTCCATCATTAGTAAGTTTGCAGATGACACCAAGCTGGGGGCAGGTGTTGATCTGTTAGAGGGTAGGAGAGCTGTGCAGAGGGACCTCAACAGGCTGGACAGGTGGGCAGAGTCCAACGGCATGAGATTTAACACATCCAAGTGCCGGGTTCTGCACATCGGTCAGAACAACCCCATGCAACGCTGCAGGTTGGGGACAGAGTGGCTAGAGAGCAGCCAGGCAGAAAGGGACCTGGGGGTACTGGTTGATAGTAGGCTGAACATGAGCCTGCAGTGTGCCCAGGTGGCCAAGATGCCCACTGGCATCCTGGCCTGTATCAGGAGCAGTGTGGCCAGCAGGAGCAGCGAAGTCATTGTGCCCCTGTACTCAGCACTGGTTAGGCCATACCTTGAGTACTGTGTCCAGCTCTGGGCACCTCAATTTAGGAAAGAAGTTGAATTGCTTGAATGTTTCCAGAGAAGGGCAGCAAAGCTGGTGAGGGGTTTGGAGCACAAGCCCTATGAGGAGAGGCTGAGGGAGCTGGGGTTGCTTAGCCTGGAGAAGAGGAGACTCGGAGACCTTATTGCTCTCTACAACTACCTGAAGGGAGATTGTAGCCAGGTGGGTTTGGTCTCTTCTCCCTGACAGCCTGTGACAGAATGAGAGGAGACAGTCTCAAGCTGCACCAGGGAAGGTTTAGGCTGGATGTTAGGAAGAAATTTTTCACAGAGTGATTGGCCATTGGAATGTTCTGCCCAGGGAGGTGGTGGAGTCGCCATCACTGGAAGTGTTTAAAAAGAGACTGGATGAGGCACTTGGTGCCATGGTTTAGTTGATTAGATAGTGTTGGGTGATAGGTTGGACTCGATGATCTCAAAGGTCTTTTCCAACCTGATTAATTCTGTATTCTGTAAGGTCAAGGTAAATTTGTCTTCATGGAATTTACTTCTTGTTTTGTAAACAAAAGATGTGTGTTATACTGCTCAGAAAAGCAGTTCTGCCATGTATCGTCACTGCTAGACATGCTTTTCACCCAGCAATTTACAAAATAGAACTCTAGGAATTAATCTGTAGTAATTCAACCCACTTATTTTTGCTAATGAAGAAATCTTATGAGAACTACTTCTTCATTCTTTGTACCTTCAGAGTTTTAAAACCTGTCACCTACACACTTATACATAATTATTAAAACCAAACAAAAAACCCACCCAACTGGCACAATCACAGAATCACAGTATCACCAAGGTTGGAAGAGACCTCAAAGATCGAGTCCAACCTGTCACCACAGGCCTCATGAGTAGACCATGGCACCAAATGCCATGTCCAGTCCCCTCTTGAACACCTCCAGGGATGGTGACTCCACCACCTCCCTGGGCAGCACATTCCAATGACAAATTACTCTCTCCGTGAAGAGCTTCCTCCTCGCCTCGAGCCTGAACTTCCTCTGGCACAGCTTATCATCACAATCAGCTTATGGGCCAAAAATTGGAACATTTTACTGAAGTTTTTTGTTTGAGTGTGGACTTGCATTCTTAGTGATTCAGAGCTCGGGGCTTTACACTCCTATGAAGGGGCAGAAAATGTAGCTGATCAGAAATAGCTCAAAATGCAGGTGAAACCAGCTAGTTAGCTTTACTGGTCATGGTAAGAAGGCACTAAGTAACTTCAAAAATCTAAATTGGAATTTCAGGACTAGGGAAGAGATGCTGTCGTCATTGTGTGTGGAATTTAAAGGCCTGGCTTTTGAATGGAGGGTATAAATTAGGGAGAATTCTCTGGTTTATATAACAATTTGTGTAGCTTGCTTAAATAGGGGTGGAAACAATTTGGTAAAAGTCGGAGCTAAAACAAGCAGAATGGATATTTACATCCGAGAACAAAATTTTTATTGAACTATCATGCAAACCAGAGCATTTACAGCAGCGTATTCCCTAAGGATATGCTAGGTAATGCCCATGACAGATTTGTGTGCCTTGTTAGTATAGCAGTGGAACTTTTCTGAACAGTATTTAGCATCAGAAATGCATGAAGAACTTTTGTAAGCCAGATAAATACTCCAAGAGAAGCCCTTACAAACAGTCTGGTTTGTGTAGCACCAGTTGCTTGTACCCGACTTATTTTTTTCATTTCATTACTTTCAGCCTTTATGAGTATTAACTTATCAGCCCAAGAGAACAAGAGATCTGCAAAAGCATGCCTGTGTGTATGTCTCTCTTCTAGAATAGAAAGTTATGAAAGGAAGGGATGCTCATGGAGGGCTTGACTGAGCCCAGCTGGCCTAAATATAGGAAGGAAAAAAAGCTTTGTATGCAATGCTTGCCAGTAGGGCATGGAGAACTGTTCCAAAACTGAGATGATTTAATGTAGCAAATGTGTTCTTACTCACTGAACACTCCTATTTTTTCTCTCTAATCCAATAAATGGAATTGGCATAATTTATAATCTTTCCCAAAGCAAATGCATGAAGCTTTGGATGATTTAGGAAGTGAGATAAAAATCTCAAGACCCATCTCGTTTTAGTTAACTGAGTGACTATAGACTTTTTCCTAATGCACAAGCTGCCTCACAACGTGCCGACTGCAACTTGAAATAATTAGTTGCCTGTTTTTGTGTCCATGCTTGGCCTGAGTCCTTTTCAGCTGTTCTCTTGCTGTCCAAGGAAGCAGCTGTTTAGGAACTGTGATTCCTATTTCAGTCAGGCAAGAGACTACTGTTAGGATTAACAACATGGCAAGCCCAGCCTTTTTCTTCGCAAGCCCAGATGCTGAGCCTGTCGGCAGGATGTAATACTCATCATTACCTCATCTGAAAGGATGCTTTTCCAGGCCTGTTGCTGAACAATGTTGGAGCTCAAGTGTACATGCAAGGCTTTCAGTGTTGATCAGGGTGGGGGGTTTTTTTGGTTGGGTTTTTTCATCCTTTGGTAGAAAGGAGCATATCCACATAGCATTTAGGGCTTGTGAAACAAGGTATTTGGCCCTCCTGTCAAATCAGCAGGTTGCCAGGAGCAATGAATCTGCCTAGCTAGGCATAAGCACTCCTAGGCAAACCTTAAAATAGCAGCTCTGAAGTATCAGCTGTTGTCTTGCTTGTGTTGGAATACTTTTTTGGGGAGAAGTTGCCCATCAGAATGGAGAAGGGGAAGAGGGAAGAGCAGTAAGCCAAATTTTCCTTCAGATAGTTGATCTGTGATCATTCTGTCTTGGCTAGATCCAGCCTAGCATCTTTGTCTGTAATTTTGTTTTAAACTCTTAAAACCAAGATGCTATAAGGTAAATTTCTGCTGGTGAACACCAGTTATATGCTTCTTCATCCTCTGCCCCGTGAGTAGTGTAACCTTTTATGGGAGAATACAATGGTATTCTCTTAAATGAAGTGGTCTATGTGTTGGAGCTAATTTGCAGGTATTCTTAGATGCTTTCAGGATGTAGAACCACCAGTGTTGCTGGTAGGTAGCAAAAAATGTAAGGCAAGTCTCCCAGGTCTGGTTGTAGAACCTTTAACTGTTGAAATTAAAGCTTGGTGTGGCATAATAAATACTAAATGAGAAAATACTTCACTGGTAGGAATTCAAAGGTTTTAATTACCTAGGAGCTGATCTAGTTGCCCTGCAGTGCTTGCAGTGTGTAAAGAGATTTCAGGTAGGTGAATGACCATGTGACATAAATTCTGATATGAAAATGTGGAAGTTCTGATCAGTCTGTTAAAAACTACTGTTTTGTTGGGTTTTGGGGTTGTTTTTTATGGAGCCTACAGAGAGGGTGCAGAGGTCATGTATTGAGAAGGTGGGAAAAGCCATGAAAGTAGCACTTTCATGTTGGCAGGCACATGCTGTAACTCTTTGCCATACTAGTTTGCCAGGTGTCTTTACCTAGAGTGCTTTCTGGTTAGACCTTGGTGCCAAAGGCGTTTCCTATGTGTATTTAGTTAAGTTGTAATTCTGCCTTTAAACAAACTTAACTAAGTAGCATGAAGTGTGGAGAACAAGGCTTGGAGAGTGTTTCCAGATGAGCAGAGCTAGGATTGGTGCTATGGCCTAACCAGCTGAGAGTTTGGGGCAAAGGGAGGGGAAGGTACAAGCCTACTCTGACTAATGCTTTTCCAGAACTGTTGGTTGCTTTTTTTTGGTTGGTTTGTTTGGTTTGTTTTTTAGGATGTGGATGTATGCTAACCCAAAAACTGGGCAGAAAGGGGTGTGTGTGTCCCTGGTTGAATGAAGCAGTGTCTTCACAAGACATGTTTGACTTTATTGCTGTCTACAACTACCTGAAGGGTGGTTGCAGCCAGGAGGGGGTTGGTCTCTTCTCTCAAGCAACCAGCACCAGAACAAGAGGACACAGTCTTAAGCTGTGCCGGGAAGTTCAGGCTTGGGGTGAGGAGAAAGCTCTTCACCGAGAGAGTCCTTTGCCATTGGAACGTGCTGCCCAGGGAGGTGGTGGAGTCACCATCCTTGGAGGTGTTCAAGAGGGGATTGTATGTGGCACTTAGTGCCATGGTCTAGTCATGAGGTCTGTGGTGACAGGTTGGACTTGATGATCTTTGAGGTCTCTTCCAACCTTGGTGATTCTGTGACTTGCACTTCAGCATCTAGCCTGCAGTCTTGTTCTCTGTTCCTACATCCTGTCAGTGCCTCATGTTTTCCTATAAGGGAATTTCTGATTACAGTGTGTGCTGCTTTAGGATGTGGAATTCTGAAGGGGGTGGGGTGGTCATCTTCAAACTCTTGGAAAAATGTTTTGCTTTATTATCAGACATAAAAATTTGGAAGTTCTAATAAAATTAGCTGTTTCCAGGGCAAGGAAGCATGGGTGTTTGGGGTGTTGACTATAATTGCACGTGAAGAGCGTAACTCTGGTCTCAAACTTTGAGTGACCAATTCTGACTTGGATGCTCTGCTAAATGGATTGAAGTATTTTTTGTTAACGTAGAGACTTAAAAAACTGTGCGTTCCATGCCAACAAAAACGAATGTCTGAACTAATGGCTCATTTCAGATGTTTGACTTAGACCTGGGAAGTTGATCGCTTCATGGTGTACTTTCAGCAAAATATCCTGGGTGTGATCTGAAGAGAGATGGATTTGTTCAGCTGCATCTGCTTTGCCCTTCTGCGTGCTTACCGCCTGCAAGCCAGCAGCTTGGCATGGGTTGTGGTTCTATCCACCTGAATCCTACTGCAGTACAGTTGAGCTGGAGACAGCAAACAGGGAAAGTGATCTCAGTGTCAAATCCAAGCTGTGTTCCAGTCTTGGATGCACTGAGGAAGCCTCTTCATTTCCTATTGCTTCTCGCTCTTTGCCTCTTCGTCGCTGCTTGTTTTCAGAGCTCTTTTCTGTTTCCTGCATGCTGCTTTTATGTGCAAGATGAGAGTTTCTTTGTTAATTCAGCTTAATCCTGTGTGCTGGACACTACATTTGCAAAAGCCTAGATCTTGGATGCTTTGTGAGCTCCTGTGCTCTTTGAGGAAAATATTTAGAATTTGTTTTTCTATGACATGTTGCTGTACAAGAAATTGGAGACTTTGGTAAACCAAAATTGCCAGGTGCACCACCACTGCTGTGTTCCTATTTTTAATACCTGGTAATTAGGTAGGGCAGTGCTTGTTGTCATTGGCACATGAAGAAATGCAAAAACAATAGTTAGGTTTCAGAGCAACAATTTTCCTTCCTCTTAGCTGTCAGAAGGTTTATGTCAAGGAGAGTGCGTTCTTCAGTTTGTGTTCAAAGTTCTATCAAAGAAATGAGCAAGATGTTATCTTCAATAGCTGCTGGCTTCCTCAAAAATAGATTCACAGGGTTGGGTTTTTCCTACTACAGCACCATTACTTGCAATTTTTAGGTGTAATTAATGTCAGATTGATTAATATTTCCCAGAATGGAAACGCTTACTGGAAGCAAGTTCCACAAAAGCAATTTATTTGCATGTTGACTGGTTCAGCTGGCTGGTCAGTGACTTGTGTTTTAATGCAGTCTGTAATGAAGCAGTGATACCTCTGTCCTGAGCAGTCCCACTGGTTACTCTTTGCAGACCTCACAAGTGACCTGAGTGCAGAGCTGTGCACAGGCAGAATGTAAAGGAATACTTCTTCCCTCTTGGTCTTTGCTCTTGTGTACCTTGTGACCTTTCCCTTTTGCCAATATCTGATTTAGATTGAATATATTTTAATTTTCATTGCCTTCCTCTCTTAGAATATTTCCTATTTCCCAAAATATCCTTTCTCTAATCCTGCATTTCAATACCAAATTTAGTTGAGTCTGTCTCTTCTGTCTGCTTTTGCCAGCCTCTTCCAGTAGACAAAAACAGAATACAGGAGGAGTATCTGGCATGCTAAAAGCTGGGTCAGGCTTTAAACTTGTTACCTCAAGTCAGATGGTTTTCAGGCATCCCCACTTGGGTCTTCTACTTCTGGAGTGTTTATCAGCTAACATACTAGGTTGACAGGAGAGCAAGGAAAGTGCTTCACATGCAGAAGAATCCCTGGGCTCCCGTCTCCCATCAGACTCTTGTAGCTTCATGTCTTTTCCCTTTTAAAAAACACATCACTTTAGATTCAGATGTTTCTGAGATGGCTGTTTAAACTGGTGCAGCATTCTACAGCCTTCACAAGGAAACATGACATTGTATTTGCTTTTGCTGACTCTGAACAGGAGGTAACAGCCCACTAGTGTGTTTTTGTTTGTTTTCATCTTTGTAATTGCTGCTTGCTTCCCTCTGGTTGCAGACTTGGAAGTTCTTTGAACTGAGTTGCTAGGAAAGTATTAGGTATAACTTTATATGGTTTTAAAAAGTCAGTTTAAATTGTAATGCTCTACAGCCCTGTTGCTTTACTGTGCAACTGTGCATTCCCCATAAGCTATTTTCTTTGAAATGTCTGTTTTCTGATATGAAGTGTGTGTGTGCTGGTCCTGATTGTCTTCCTTTGCTGAATCTGTTGCTGAGCACTAAGAGGATTTGCATTGACAAATATGTTGAATCAACATCTGTTGAAAATGGAAGTGGGCATTGGGGACATTTTCTGAGGTCATGCTATTCCATTGTCTCTTAAATATGAATTTTAAATCTGCCCTGATGTGAAATGAGTATATTGAAACAGTGATGTGACCTAACCTTTACATGAACTGTGGAGGAATCTAGGAGATCTGGGAAACAGCATGCTTGTGTGTGGATACAAGGGATAATAGCAGTGTTTTATTTATAGAGGTTTACACAGTTTTTTTTTCAGTAATATTTGTGCATTCTTTTCTAATTATCCTGGGGGGTGGAATGATTATTTGGTAAACCATAGCAAGTGACGAAAGGTTCTCTGTATGTGCTGGTGAAATGCTTTTATGTCACTTATGGAATAAATATATACAGTCAGACTTGACAACAATTTTCAGGCTAGCAGAAAGATACAATACAATACACCAGGTTGGAAGAGACCTTCAAGATCATCGCATCCAACCCATCAACCAATCCAACCCACACAACAACTAGACCATACAGCCAAGCACCCCATCAAGTCTTCTCCCGAACACCTCCAATGAAGGTGACTCCACCACCTCCACGGGTAGCCGATTCCAATGGGCAATCACTCTCTCTGTGTAGAACTTCTTCCTAACATCCAGCCTAAACCTGCCCTGACGCAGCCTGAGACTGTGTCCTCTTGTTCTGGTACTGGCTGCCTGGGAGAAGAGGCCAACCTCTGCCTGGCTACAACCTCCCTTCAGGTAGTTGTAGAGAGCAATATGGTCACCCCTCAGTCTCCTCCTCTCCAGGCTAAGCAACCCCAGCTCCCTCAGCCTTTCCTCATAGGGCTTGTGTTCCAAACCCCTCACCAGCTTTGTTGCCCTTCTCTGGACACGTTCCAGCAAGTCAACATCCTTCCTAAACTGAGGGGCCCAGAACTGGACACAGGACTCAAGGTGTGGCCTAACCAGTGCAGTGGACAGGGGCAGAATGACCTCCCTGCTCCTGCTGGCCACACTGTTCCTGATGCAGGCCAGGATGCCATTGGCCTTCTTGGCTGCCTGGGCACACTGCAGGCTCATGTTCAGCCTACAATCAACCAGTACCCCCAGGTCCCTCTCTGCCTGGCCACTCTCCAGCCACTCTGACCCCAGCCTGTAGCACTGCTTGGGGTTGTTGTGGCCAATGTGCAGAAACCGGCACTTGGATGTGTTAAATCTCATGCCATTGGACTCTGCCCATCTGTCCATCTGTCCTGTGTGGTTACCCAAAACCTGTTGTCTAACCAAGCAGTCTACAAATTTAGCATTAGAAAATTAAAGATCAATGGGTTTGTAGTGAGCTATGCTTTTGCAGAATTCTAGCCCAAGTTGTTTGTTTCTTTGGTTTTGGTGGGCTAAACCTGTTCATCCAGAAGGAAGATCCTTAGAAAGATCTGTGTTACTTAGAGTTGCATCTCTGAGGTCCACTACCTGGGCTGTTCACATAAGCCCAGAGTAGTAGCAGTTGGAAGGAGCCTCTGGAGATTGTCTAGTCCAACCTTCCTGCGGAAGCAGGTTCACCCAGAGCAGGGAGCACAGGAGGGCATCCAAGAAGGTTTTGAGTTTCTCCAGAGGAGACTCCACAACCTCTCTGGCCAGCCTGTAAAGTTTTATCTCATATTAAGTAGAAACCTCCTGTGTTCCTGTTGGTGCCTGTTGTTCCTTGTCTACTGAAAAGAGTCTGGTCCTATTTTCTTGATACCTGCCCCTTAGATATTAATAAGTATTGATAAGATCCCCTTTCAGTCTTCTCCAGGCCAAACTGCCACAGGTTTTTCAACCTCTTCTAGTAGGAGAGATGTTTCAGTCCCCTCATTGTTTTAATATCCCCCTGGTGGACTCTCTCCAGTAGTTCCCTGTCTCCCTTGAACTGGGGAGTCCAGAATGGGGCACAGTGCTCCAGATGTGACCTCACCAAGGAGTTGAGGAGGAGAACCTCCATCAACCTGCTGGCCGCACTTCTCTTAATGCACCCCAGGAAACAATTTGCCTTCTTTGCCACAAGGGTACATTGCTGGCTCATGGTTAATTTGTTGTTGAACAGAACTCCCAGGTCCTTCTCCACTAAGCTGCTTTCCAGCAGGTCAACCCCTAACCTGTACTAATGTGTGTGATGATTCCTCCCTAGGACCCTATGCTTGCCCTTGTTGAACTTCATGAAGTTCTCTGCCCAACTCTCCAGCCTGTCCAGGTCTTGCTGGATGGCAGGACAGCCTTCTGGTGTCAGCCATTCCTCCCAGTTTTGTATCATCAGCAAACTTGCTGAGGGTACACTATATCCCTTCTTCCAAGGTGATGGATGAATACATGGAACAAGACCGGGCCCAGTACTGACCCCTGGGGAACACCACTAGCCAGACTGCATCACTAATCACAAGCCTCTGAGCTCTGTAATTCAGCTGGTTCTCAGTCTTCCCTTCTCTGTTCTTTCAGTCTTCCCACTATAAAATCAGCAGAGTTGAACATCACTTCTATGAGGAAAGACTGAGAGAACTGGGGCTGTTTAGTCTTGAGAGGAGGAGGCTGAGGGGAGATCTTATTAATATCTATAAATACCTTAGGAGTGTCAAGATGAAGCTGACAGTCTCTTTTTTGGTGGCACCCAATGATAGGACAAGGAACAACAGGTGCACTGGAACACAGGAACTTCCACCTCACCATGAGGAGAAACTTACAGTGAGGATGATGGAGCACTGGAACAGGCTGCCTAAGGAAGTTGTGGAGTAGCCTTCTCTGGAGACTTTCAAACCTCCCCTGGATGCATTCCTGTGCAACCTGCCCTAGGTGATCCTGCTTTGGCAGAGGGATTGGACTAGACAATCTCTAGAGGTTCCTTCCAGCCTCTAAAATTCTGTGATTCTGAGTGTGGAGAAAAAAATAAAATAAAATTAGGATCTTGGCAATGAGCTCTGTGAATTTGGCAGTCAGGTATAAAACCTGATGTATAGCCCTGCTAAGGTTGCTCAGTGCATCTCCGGAGCTGGAAAGAAACCTTCAGGGAATTGGATTTTCCTTGTAATTTCCTCTAGCAGAAGGAAATTCTCAAAGGGCTAAGCTTTTCCTGCTGGTTTATCCTGCTCTTTCACCACTTGTTACTTGCTATTTTTTTTGAAGACAGCTGTTCCTGACATCGAAGTAATTGATTGACACAGTTTGAGTGTTATATAGACTGTGAGAGTGAGGATAAAATGTTACAGTGGTATCTGCTGTGTGGTAATCACTGTTGGGGGTGGGGGAAGGAGCAAGCAATGGACAGACCTGACCTGGAAAGAGCTACAACTATGTCTTATGCTGCCTAGCAGCATTCCTTAATTTCACAAACTCCAATAAATAGCCATGAAGGTCTTTTTACAGAATTACAGACCCTGAGGGGTTCGAAGGGATCTCCAAAGATCATTTAGTCCAACTAAACAAGGTGTTTGTAGCCTGACAGCTCAACAACTCAACTTGCTTGTTGGTAAGGGTTAGGTAGGAGATTCTTCAGGTAATCCATTATAGCTCAGACCCAGTTTGGACACGGTAATCCTATCCCACCCCCACACGAAAGCTGTCCAATCATTTCTTAAACAGTGCTGGCTTTTTGGCTTTAATCTGAGCTGATAGGTCGCGCAGCACCGTCGCGTTCTGGGCAAGTTGGCTTGACATGTCTTGACTCTCTCTCTGGGAATTCCTCTTCCCATGATAGAATGGATTATGGAACGACAGCAAGCCTGAGAGGGTAACTCCTGTCCCCTCGCTGGGTAAGAGTATCTTGTCTATAGAAATGTCTGAATTGATTGCAATGGTGACATATGGAAAATAGTCTGATTTTTATTTCCATTTATTTATCGACAGCTCTTCCTAAAATCGCTTGAGAAGTGTGAATTTCCAAAACATTTTTGCTGTGACATTTCCTCTGCATAGTTGGTTTTTTTGTTTTTTTTTCCTGCAAACTGAATGTAGGACTTGGCTCCTCTCCTGAAGAGCTGTGGTTAGAGTGCTGCTGCTAAGTGTTTGAAGTTTGATATTTGTGCTTAAAGTACAGAAAATCTGGTAAAGCATGATGCAGTAGGAGTTGTTATCCCTACTCTGCAGCATACAGCGGTACTAAGAAGAAAAGGCAATTTCCCTGGGCTTTTTAAAGGTGATTTTTCTGGATGTAGGCACTTGTCCTTAAACCAGACTTGCTGAAGTGGATTTTGGTATTTCCTTGGTGGATGTTACAAACTGAGGATGTCATCCTGTATTTGAAGTGTCTTGACTTCTATCAGAACACAGGTAACCTGGGGTCGAGCTGCAGGTTGGTTGTTACAGCAGAATGTCATAAGTTAATGAGAAGCACAATCCTTGTCCAGGAAGCCGGTACAATTTCAAGGGCTGCATGCAACTATTTCCCACCTACCTGTCCCCAAACAGAGCTTACACGCAGGAGTGGTGACAGAAAGAATAAAGCAGTGTGGGGGCATGAAAGCAATGTTACGAATATTTCTCTTGTACGTGGTAAAGGTATGTGTGTGTTTTATGTAGGAAATAAAATCTCTCCCCTCCGGTGATGTCTTTTGATAGGGTCCTTCATACAACTTATATGTTAGAAATTTGGTACTTAGGGTGACTTTAGGTCTTCCTTTTGAAATTTCTTACAAAGTCAGCATAGTTGAAGAAGTAATGGAAACCAGTGCCTTGCAACTGCTACACTGGAGTCCAAAACGTCACATTGTAAACACCATAAAATGGTCTATTACCAGATTAGACTGATTAGAGTTAATAAAGCAAAGAGCTAAATGTAATTAGATCTGCTTGTGGCTGGGAACCTTCTACTCATGGAAGAGTGCACTAAAGGTCAATCTCTGGTTTTGAATCTTAATGTTGTGTGTGAAAATCTGTTTTATCTTTCATTTGCCCGGTAAGAATGTAGCATTAAGAATGTTGTTGTTCTTATTACTGCTTGAAAAGGACTCCCTGACTTTTTGTGACAGAAAATAGTATGTCTCTAAGGTGTGAGGAAATAATTTTGTGCATTAAATGTGTGTGTATGTAGCCTTATATATTTCTTATTGGAAGTGTTGTGTAAGAGAAGATTGAACCCTTTACTCTGACTTGATACTTGAGTGTTTGTATTTCGTACTCCCACTTCAAGTACTTAACAGTAATTTATTATTTAAATACCTCCAATTGTAGGTCAGCCCTGTCTAGGGAAAAGGTTCTTAAATAAGAAGAAAGTAGAGTCTGTTTTCAGATGCAGAGTTGAGAGGGAAGAGTGTTACTGAGTGCACGTGAAAACTTTTTACACTACTAAGAAATTGTCTTGGGCTTATTTTTCTGGAAGGGTGCTAAAACAGTATTGAGCATCCATATTTTTGAGTGGCTTTTCTCATTATCTCTTGTTTTAATACATTTTTATGTTACATTTGGCAGCAGGCTCTGCACATCTATCTTAGTGTGAGAACTTATATCGGGTGTCACAGCACACTGATTTTTTTTCCTCCTGCTGTCAATGAGCTGTAGGACTTAGGCTCAAAGTTGTTGTGAGTGCTAAGCATAGATAATACAATAATTACTTTGACTCCCTGACACAGAAATGGAACTGATATCAACTGTTAGTGCAGTGTCCCTATAACTCAGTTTTGCCCTTGCAATCTGATCAAGTAAGACTAACATGAAAGATGCCTGGTGTTTTCTTCCAAAGTACATGCTGCATAGCACCCAAGATGAGGAGCAACATTGCTCTGAGTTGTCATTGCTACCTAATGCTGGAGAGACACTTGCTAAAGCAGAGAACAAGGATTCTGCAAACTAAATAAGTTTAAAAATCCTTCCTGCAGCCTTTGTCAACAGTCACCACAAAAATCCCTTTCACTTGAGCTTTTGACACTGAACTTCAGGAAGTTCCAAAAAACTTAAGAGCGTGGGCATGGCAGGAAATCCTGCCTAGCAGCCTTGCAAATCCAAGTGTTGTCTTGGGAAGGCCTACAGGCTTTTGTTAACTTACACTGGTAACTGTGTGCCTAGGTGGTGGGTAGGAACCTTAGGTGTATGTATTTCTATGCAGGATAAGCTCTGCACTTGTCTTTTAGTAAATCATAGAATTGTTAGGGTTGGAAGGGACCTCGAGGATCATCTAGTTCCAACCGCGCTGCCATGGGCGGGGACACCTCACACTACATCAGGTTACTCAGAGCCACATCCAGCCTGGCCTTAATAACCTCCAGGGCTGGGGCTTCTACCACCTCCCTGGGCAACCTGTTCCAGTGTCTCAGTGCCCTCATGGTGAAGAACTTCTTCCTGACTTCCAATCTGAATCTACCCGTTTCTATTTTTTGTTCCATTCCCCCTAGTCCTATCATTACCTGATGCCCTAAAAAGTCCCTCTCCAGCTTTCTTGTCGGCCCCCTTCAGATACTGGAAGGCCACTGGAAGGTCTCCTCGGAGCCTTCTCTTCTCCAGACTGAACAGCCCCAACTCCCTCAGTCTGTCCTTATGGGAGAGGTGCTCCAGCCCTCTGATCATGCACAAAGGTTTCTTGGACATATTTTTGGTATGTTCTTTAAAAAGACCAGATATGGGGAGATGGAGGGCAAGAAAGCAAAGGCCAGTGGAGGGAAAGGTCTGATGCCAGTGTGGAGCAAAGCAGCAGCTGACAAGTTGTGATGCTGCAGCCTAAGAGAATAAGCAGGTAGCCCTCTGCATTGTTTAACTGTGTAACTCCTGAAGTGTTTTGTCTACTGCTGTACTCAAATCTTTCTGCTGCTTTGAGTGACATACATTTATGAAAGGCTTTTACAAACCTAAAGAAATTGACTAATTAAGTGGTAAGTGAGGTCTTTCCTAAGACAGTGTAACACTTTTATTCTCTGTTCCTTGAGAACATTATGGGGTGCTTTGGTTGTTTGAAAGTAGCTCCAATGGGAGACTTCTTTGTTCATCACCCAGGAGAACTTGATTCAGTATCAGGCAAGTCATATTATTCAGACATACTGTACACCAGATAGCAGTTTATATATAGAACAGCATGCTTCCAGTACTCTTTAACGTGCTAAGCTTGACAGAATTCCATCTGACAAAGTGGTTACTCTGGCTGGATTTGATAGTTGATGAATACTGGGGAAAAGAGGGATGGTATGGCAAACAGGAGCAATCTGGATATTTAACATCATATGTTGAATTGTTTCCTTCAAAATACTATACTTGCTTTAGAAAGGGCTAATACAGTAGTTATGTGATTTACTTGTTTATTGTCACGCTGTCTTCAGTTTGATGGTAGGAATATTGGCAGGTTGGGTGCAAAGGGATGTGATATTCACCCTAATGCTGCCAGACCAGGAGAACTATATCGATTAATTTAGTTGGCAGTTCTGTAGCACTGCAGTGATTTCTTCCTGAAGTGTGACCTTGGGAAATACAGAAGTGAGATTTGGGCTTACACAAGATAAGGGGTCTCATTGACAGTCCCCTGTTGTCTTAATTATTAATTTGAAATTACTTTTCTTGCACAATACTTTTAAAACCATGTCTATTTTTCATAAATGCATGAAAATACTTTGGCTGGGTGGGAGTCTGCAAACAAATATTTTTATTCCCTAAAGCTATGGGTCTTGGCCAATTTCTGTATGCTTACTCATCAGCTGCTGGTCTTAATTCTGCTGAATTCAAACTATTTCTTTATCTCTGAAGAGCAGGAATGATTACTTATGTGCCATTCTTACTCCTGAGTATTGTTTCATTAATGAGATACTAAGAGTCCTTAGTTCTTGAAGGCAGTTCATTCAGGAGCCTGCCTCTGCCACTGCTGTATTTGACATTGTGCAAATCAATCAATACAGATACTAGCTTCAAAGCATCCTTGCTTCTTTCCCAAGTTTTACTAGAAACAGAGACCCTTGAAAGATGTTATGGCTGGTAATGCTCAGTACAACAGTCTCTTTTTGTTTTCTTTTTCTCTCCCCCCAGTAAAAGAAAAATAAATTAGACCTTTATGATGAAAGCTTAATTTATCTTAAATACAGGATCCTTTAAACAAAGGGCTGAGTCTGAGTACAGCAATGAAGTTGCACTGCGATGGTTTGTCTCCTCATCTGGTTTGGCTGCTTATGCTGTGAGATTATGCTACATAAAAATGAAAACCCAAGACAAAGAAAGCCTTTTTGTCAAGCAGTGCTTATTTTAGAAGTGGGCATGAGGGGAAATCATATTAATGGCATCAGATGCTTTAGCAATCACATGTCAAAGTATGTGGCATTTGTTTTGCTCAAATGCTTTTTAACGTTACTGCTTTGAGAAGATAGTCAATGTTCTGTGCAACTACTTTCTCATTTTCATGCATCTCCTGCTCACATCAGCTCTCTTCATTATGGTATATTCTAAGCTCATCAAATGGGAAAAAAAAATTGTCTCCTTTTTTCAGTTACACTTAAGTGAAGTGCAGAGGACTGACAGAGTCTGTCATATTCTGTTGTCTGGTGGCTTTTTCTGCCACAACATTGTTGGAAATTCCATGGGAAAGGGTTACAGCTGGAATGGAAATGGAGAGTGAGCTTTCCTCACTTGGACATTGACTCAAACCATGAACAAAGTGATTCTGGCAGAGTACCATGGGAAAAAAATGTTTTCTTCTGGGGCAGTCACATGCTGTGCTTTATTGCTGCCATACTTACTCAAAAGGGGAAAAGAAAAAATAAGTTCATCATGCAAGAAGGTGGGGAGAAAAAGGAGCCTTAAAATATCTGTGAAAGGAAAGTGCTGGTGTTGATTTTTAACACTGACTTGGAAGTTGTGCCATCATTAAGGGAGGAGCTATGGTACTGTAGGTCCATGCAGTGTAGCAGTAAAGCAGTTGTTCTTCTGTAAGGAGATGTGAGGTAAAACAATACTTTGGTCTTTGCCTAAACTAATGTGGACATGAGAGCTGAACTCAGTTATGGTGCCTCTTTCTCCCCTGTTTCCTAGGCCCCATGTTGCCTCTCTCACCTTGCTGTTTCCCATTGTTTGAGAGGTGAAGCAGTACTGGCTCCGGCAGGACTTTCAGCTGTGCCCGGGCGGATGATGCCTGTGGTTTAGCTGAGTAGGATGTCATAGGAATGAGCTTCCGGCCCTAACGGTTCCTTCTTCCCCTCCCTGCCACTGACTCATGCTTGCAGTCAAATGACAAAGTTAACCCCTTGAAAGAGGGGGAAAAACCTCCAAACTTTTCTGTGAATGCAGAATGCAGGAAAACTGGGGTTTTCTGTGTGTTTGGGTTTTTTGCCTTTGTATTTCGCCTGAGTACTGACCAGGATGAAGTAAGGTCAAGCTGTGAACAGGCTCAGTCTTTCCAGTTCAGGTGGCACAGGCAGGTATCAGGGGTTTTACATGTGGATGTTGCTGGCTAATTTGCAGTTCCATTCTGAAGTAGATTAGAGATCTGCAGCAGCTTTTTTTAGGTTCAGCATCCTGGACATTAGTGAAAGTGGTACAAAAAAGGGCTTTTTCTTTGTAGAAGTCCTGTTAGTTCTTTCCTGGATTTGGAAAGATAGGAAGCCAAAACTGAAGATTTATTATGGAGATGAATTGAGTGGAAGCTTAGCCTTGATGCAGCCAGTCCTTTACCTACTTCCTTGTCAGGATGATTTTAATCTAGTGTTGGTCTCTAGCATCTGAGTGATTGCATTGTAAGGAACCTTACTTCATAAACCACAGCCTGAGTTCAGCATCAGTTTTGTGCTGGACTTAATTATTGTGAGTATAAGTTCCCCACTCTGAAGGACGTTATATTATGATACTTCTAGAAGACAGGGATCTCTTTAGAAGCAGTACTGATTTGTTAATAAAATCTAGAGAAAATGAGCTCTTGTGCTTGGCAGTCTTTCTCCACCTTTAATGCATTTTTTTTCCAGTACACATGTGAGCGTGTGTTCCCTCGAGTTTGGCAAATTCAAACCATGTAACTTTAAATACTTATCTCAGAGAAGAGAATCAGTAGGACTTATGAGTTAATGAATGAGGTGAAAGAATAGACAGGACAAGCCAAGAGACTCTTGATAATTCTGGCTGCTTTTGCATCTAGTGTACCTTTTATCACTGCATTTGAAGCAGAGTCATTTCCTCACATCCATGATTTTTGGCATCCAGGCTCTTCTCTTAATCCAGTTGTGGAGGCTGTAGACCTTGACTGTTTAGCAGTAGCTGGGGGGAAAAAATGAGCTAGGAAAGCATAAAGTTCAGGAGCAGAACTATTAGCTTCATCTGTTCCTTCTGCTCCCAGAGCATCAATGTTAGATATGGAAAGTGTGTGCAAGCAAAGGGGGAAAGGGGGCAAGCTTTGCACAGGGAATGCAGCTAGGTTTTTCCTCCCTTGTAGGAAGGCTGAAACCTTCAGCCGATTTCTTTTACAGGATGATGTTGCAATCGCTTCCCATGTGAAGCTAGGGCTTTGACAAAAAGGCATTGAAAGTAACAGCTGAGAGCTGAAAAACCTCACACCTAAAAGAGGAGGGACTGGACTCATCATGTGTGTTGCTGTTTGGATTCTTTTAAGGGCTTATGCAGGATTCTCTGAGGATACCTCCACACTTTACTGATGCAACAGTAACCTTATCATATGCTAAAACCAGGTAGTAGTTTTGCAGATGCAGTCAGAGTGAAATCTGGTGATAGTAAATCTGCAAAGCAACTACAATTGAACCACCTACTGCACTGCCATTTTGAGATCTCCTGTGGTCTTCCTCCTCTGCAGTTTCAAGTCCCCTATTGCTCCTCATTTTCAAAGGTGACAGCACCTCCTTTTCTCATTATGATAGTCCCCTTGTACAGCCCTGGTGTTCAGATATCATTTGAGGCTATCCCCTTAGCTTAAAAACTGATTTCCTAATTGGAGGTCCAAATACATGTGTGAGTGAGATGATTTATATAAAAGCTAAGAGCGGCATCAGTTCTTTCTGACACTTTCAGAGGTCTGTTTCACACCTCCAAGAGATTATGGGGATTTGTTGGAACAGGAGAGGAAATAAAGTCTTGTGTTTTGTTGTTGCACCTTGTTTACAGAGATGTTTGTCCCTTTCAGCTGCTCATTGCATTGGCTGAAGTAGCTCAGTTGTGCTGAGCAATTCCATATGATGGATTATCAAACTGAATCTGTGGAAAAAAATAAATTACTTAGAAGTTCGATTTGGACTGGTAATTACTGCTGAAGACCTCTCTGACTCTTATCATTAATGCTAATAGCCTTATAAATCTTCTCCAAATCTAATTCTAGGAGATTACATGTTGGAGAAGTAAAGGTTAAATTGTTGTGTTGGTGAGGACTAACAGGCCCTAGCAGAACTGTGATTTAAAAACAAGACCTTGCAGAGAATGAGACAGCTTTCTGGCAATGATTTTATTTATATTTCTAGTTTGAGGAAATAATATTGCTTACATACCTTGTACATAAAAATTAATAATTGTATTTAATAATTTCCCAACAGTAAATATGGTAGGTGTAGGTACTCATGTAAATTAGTGTTCAATTTCTGGGGTGTGAAAAATAAGATTCAGATCATATGATCAAGAAGGTTGGAAGAGACCTCAAAGATCATCAAGTCCAACCTATCACCCAAGGCCCAATGACTACTGAACCATGGCACCAAGTGCCATATTCAATCCCCTCTTGAGCGCCTCCAGGGATGGTGGCTCCACCACCTCCCTGGGCAGCCCATTCCAATGGCTAACAACTCTCTCTGTGAAGAACTTTCTCCTCACCTCGAGCCTAAACTTCCCCTGGCACAGCTTGAGACTGTGTCCTCTTCTTCTGGTGCTGGTTGCCTGGGAGAAGAGACCAACCCCTCCTGGCTACAGCCACCCTTCAGGTAGTTGGAGACAGCAATTAGGTCTCCCCTGAGCCTCTTCTTCTCCAGGCTAAACTATCCCAGCTCCCTCATCCTCTCCTCATAGGGCTTGTGCTCAAGGCCTATCACCAGCCTCGTTGCCCTTCTCTGGACATGTTCAAGAGTCTCAATGTCCTTCTTAAATTGAGGGGCCTGGAACTGGACACAGTACTCAAGGTGTGGTCTACCCAGTGCTGAGTACAGTGGCACAATGACTTCCCTGCTCCTGCTGGCCACACTATTCTTGATGCATGCCAGGATGCCATTGGCTTTCTTGGCCACCTGGGCACACTGCTGGCTCATGTTCAGGTGGCTGTCGATCAGCACCCCCAGGTCCCTTTCTGTTTGGCCGCTCTCCAGCCACTCTGACTCCATCCTGTAGCTCTGCATGGGGTTGTTGTGGCCAAAGTGCAGCACCTGGCACTTGGATTTGTTGAATGCCATCATGTTGGACTCTGCCCATCTGTCCAGCCTGTCAAGGTCCCTCTGGAGAGCCCTTCTAACTGATCAACATCTGCTTCCAACTTGGTGTCATCTGCAAATTTACTGGTGATAGACTCAATCCCCTTTTCGAGATCATCAATAAAGATGTTGAACAGGATGGGGCCCAGCACTGATCCCTGGGGGACACCACTAGTGACTGGCTGCCAGCTGGATGTGGCACCATTCACCACCACTCTCTGGGCTCGTCCCTCCAGCCAGTTCCTAACCCAGCACAGAGTGCTGCTGTCCAAGCCACAGCTGACAGCTTGGCCAGGAGTTTGCTGTGGGGAATGGTGTCAAAGGCCTTGCTGAAGTCCAGGTAGACTGCATCCACAGCCTGCCCCACATCCACCAGACGGGTTACCTGATCATAGAAGAAGATCAGGTTGGTGAGGCAGGACCTGCTGGCTGGGCCTGATCCCTTGGCCATCCTTTAGGTGTGCAGTGATTGCCCCCAAGATGATCTGCTCCATAATTTTCCCTGGCACTGAGGTCAGGCTGACAGATAAACTGAAGCTTTGCAGAACTATAGTTTTATAGTGTTGTAGTGTGTCCAGATGCTTAAAGCTGCTTTTTGTGATGCTCTCTGACTTCATTAATACTGAACTTTTAATGGCATGGACTTGAAAGTGGCTTTACCTTTCATGAAAATGAAGACTTTGTGTGCTTGACAAAAGGAAAGGGCTTTATGATCCCACGTCTTTGGCAAGGCTTCTTGTGATTCATGGGGGTGGGGAGTGGAAGTCAGTTTCTAAAATTAGGCCAAACTTTCACATAGCCTTTTTCCACTCTTTCTCCCAGTGTGAATGTGTTGCGTAGTCTTCTATAGACACTGACAGGCAAAGAGCCCCCGTTAAAGGATTTTGGTACTGGGATGGGTTAACACTGGTATCTCCAATCTCTTGGCTAGGTTTTTTGAATGCTTGGAAGGATAACCTACTTATGTCATCTTGAACCTGATCTACTTTCTTTACCCTTTCCTGTGTTGGATGGGAAGGGTGAGAGTGTTTCCTTCACTCATTCCCTCGCAGGGAGGCAAACAAGTCAGAAAGGGTTGTGTTACATGCTGTCGTTATGGGAGTTATTTGGAGATGGCCGAGTTGGTCAGCAGCTGCAGCCTCCTGCTCTCGTGTGAATGGTTTGCTCTTTGCCACACTGCTTACATTAATGAACTCCATCTGTACGTGCTGCAGTCCGTAATAGAAAGCAGATTGCTGGGGTGATGGTGTCTACAGTACAGTATAGATGCTAGGAGCTGCCCGGTCTGCTGGGTTGCAGATGAAAGTTTGAAAATGAGGTGGATACCTTCTTGCTTCGTGAGGTGGATACCTTCTTGTTTAGTGCAGAAGCATTTTCCAAAATGTTGAAATTTTGCCTGGAAAGAGTGTAGTGTGGGGATGAGGGGGAGGCAGCTATTGCATACAAAGAAACTGACATTTCTCTGAAAGAGGCAGTTAAATCCCTGGGGTGTGGATTTTTTTCCCTCCCATCCAAAAGTCATGATGATAGTGGTTTACCATCTGGGATTTCCCTGCTATTGAAAGTGATTTTCTTTCTGGAGTCTCTGCTTTTATTCAGATAGCAGAAGCTCAATGTCCTGTCCTTTAAGCTTTCGCTAAAACAAATGTGATGAAGAAAACAGTATGGGTTCATCTTAAGGCAAATTCCAACCAAAGTCAAAGCGCTTTTCACTATCAAAACAGAAACAATCCCCCCCCCCCCCAACTTTTAATTAGACTTTAATAAACTTTAAACAATGCTATTGTTTAGCTGCAGCTTTATTCAGGTAAAGTTGCTTCTGCCTGAGTGCGAGTACATGAAATACACCATCCAAAGCCATAGTTGGCTTACTAGGAATGTACGGTGTAGCATATTTTCCTTTTCCTCTGCTGTAGGTTGAATATCAGTCCTCAAACATCTTAGCCTACCAAAAATAAGGCTGTATAAACATCTGAGCACATGGAAAAATAACTCTCCTATTACTGCCACATTTGAAATTAAAAGAATTATTCAATTTTGGGCACTCGGTGGGGATCTCTTAAATTAGTAACAATTCTGTGAACCCAAACATCCGTATTTTAGGCAGATTTCTGGAAATGAGCAAGGCTCTGCTGGCACATGCACTGAGATGACCATTACTAAAGAGTATTTTAGAGGAACTGTGTATGTCTGACAACTTGTACTTCCAACAGCTGACATTTTTCAACCAAAAGCGTATGTCAAAGTAGGTAACTTTTTATGTTGCTATTTTGCTCTTTGTATTTCACTTGCCTCTCCTTAAGAGTGCAGTGTTTACAGAGAGGATGCTTAACTTAATCTGCAACTGTCTGAATGCATACAGTAGTCACCTGAGCACTTGTAATAACATGATACTGCAGAAGGGAATTAATGCCTTGGGCTGCCCTTAGTGGGACCTGTAACCTCTAGCTGTCTGGTCTGTAGTGATGCTAAGGAAGATGCTGTTGTAGTTAGGATGGAAGAGATGCAGGAAAAAAATCACCTGTTCATCTTGGGATAGTTCATTGATGGAGACTTCTTTGTGAGATTGACCTGTTGGAGAGCAGTGTAAGGGAAAGGGACCCGGGGGTCCTGGTGGACGGAAGGATGACCAATGTACCCTTGTGGCTGAGAAGTCCAATGGCATCCTGGGGCATATTAGAAGGGGTGTGGTTAGTAGGTCGAGAGAGGTTCTCCTCCCCTCTATTCTGCCCTGGTGAGGCCCCATCTGGAATATTGTGGCCAGTTCTGGGCCCCTCAGTACAAGATGAACCTCAGGGAACTGCCTGAAAGAATCCAGTGCAGAGCCACAAAGATGATTAAGGGAACGTCTCCCTTATGAAGACAGGCTGAGGGAGCTGGGTTTCTTTAGGTTGGAGAAGAGGAGACTGAGGGGTGACCTCATTCATATTTATAAATATGAGAAGGGTGAGAGTCATGAGGATGGAGCCAGGCTCATCTCAGTGATGTCCAATGACAGGACAAGAGGCTACAGGTGAAAAATGGATCATAGGAGGTTCCACATGAACATAAGGAAAAACCTTTTCAGTCTGAGAGTGATGGAGTACTGGAACAGGCTGCCCAGAGAGGTTGTGTGATATCTTTCACTGGAGACATTCAAAACCTGCCTGGATGCATTCCTGTGTGACCTACTCTAGGTGATCCTGCTCTGGCAGGGGGTTGGACTAGATGATCTTTCGAGGTCCCTTGCATCCCCTAATGTTCTGTGATTCTATGATTTTAAAATATCTTTCCTTGTATTGTGTATAAAGACTTCAGGGTTCTGGCCTGTTGCAGTACTGTTGCTTACATTAGTCTCAGTCTCACAGGCATATTTGTGCGTAGGCTGTTTGCTAGTGCTTTTCCTGTTAATGACAAGTTAATCACCACCTCCTCACTACAAAGCCTGTGAAAGGAAGGAAGGGAGAGTATTTTACCACTTCTCCTGATTGACATAATTTAGAAAGTGCTAAAATACTAGATAGTAAAGCTGTCTTGATCCTGTTCCTTAGATCTATCTTCAGTTTAGTTAAAGGTTAAACATGAGTTTAATGTCGTCTTTGTCAAAATACAGGATATTCATTCCTAGATTTTAACCACGGGGTGGGGGAAATAAGAAAAACATCTATGGCTGACGTGCTGGGCTAAGTTTGTCTGTACTATCGAAATGCTTAAGTGTCATAGCTCCTAAAGTCACTCGGCTTGTGCTTCTGTCTTGGTTGCATGGGAGACCAGGAAGCAGTTGGTCATTCAATTTTTTTTTGATGGATTCCAGTGTTTTCACAGTACCTTTTGTCATCAATAAAACTATAGCTTCAACTTTTTACTTACACTTTACACTTTTGGTATGTTAATATTGGTAACTCTTGGGTTTCAAGATGGAATTTCTGTGTCATTTGCAAACTTAAGTCATCATGATAAACTGCCATCTTGGTTCTGAGTTTCCATTCCACCTCTGCCTGGGGGTATGGTGCAGTCATCCCCCAAAAGATACATAGATTCATGTGGTATTGAGGGGGAAGGGCTTGGAATAACTACTGGTTAATTCTTGGAGTTGAGTGAATCTTCTTGCGGGTCTGCACAAATCCTGAATCTATTCCCACTGAAACTGCTGGGAATTATGCAGAATATGGTAAGGGCTGTGGTGTTGGCGAGCTTATAATACATCTGCAGAAGGGATCAGAGAGACGAGTGGAAAAATACATTGGGCTTGTGTTGGCCTTGTGTTCAGCTGGGCTGTTTGTGCCTAGGGTGACTGAATATTTCTAGTCAAGGCAGATGCTGTTATTCTTCTATTCTTCAATATGTTCTTCAAGAATACATTGCTGTGTCTCTGGGAAGCCTTTTCTACTGTATGTGCTTTCATGCCTGGAGCTGAGAATAAAAACACTCTTTCAGGTGAAATCAACTGTTCATGAAGAATTTAGCCTGTATAGATTTTTGCTTCCTAGGTCTAAATGTCTTCCACTGCTCCCAGAGCCATAGATCTTATAGCACAGTCTGGATGAGAGAGTGACTTTACCATGTTGGTTGTTTTCATGAGCCTGTCTCTTTTTCTGTTTGGAATAAACAAATATTCCACTCAGATATGTGAATGCGCATATAGTGCCAGTTGACAAATATCTAATGCTAAACACGGGATGAGAATAAAGGGATTATGTCTGGATTAAGCAGGATTTTGAGGGGAACTGGGTTAGAAATTCACTATATAATTTGCCAAAGTTCCTGTCTTGTTGAATTTGCTGAACTGGTCCATTTTTATAAGTTGTTGCAAAACTGCAATGTTATTGGACCCTGCTTTACTAAAGAGCATTTTACTCAGCTCATTCTTTCTTCCCTCCAGAAATCAAAAGTTTAATGGTAAGAATATTGCACAGGTCCTGATCTTATCTTCTCTGCATGTTATTTGCAGGTTGTTGTCCATGAGACTGAAAACCTGTTTGGAAATATCTAACTCCAAGGAAAAGGTTCATATTTAGAAGGTTGATTCACATTGCTTCTGGTCAGAGCGATGGTTGGTGTCAGTGGTGACAAGAAATTAGTCAGTGCTTATCATTTAAAGTAATACTAAATTGTTAAGAAGTTTTTATTTTGTGTGTGTATGTTCAACTACTTCAATTTCTCTTTGAAAGAGGTCCTAGAAAGCCTGGTAATGTGCATATGGACCGTTGCCTGGGGAGCAGCCTTGTGTTAATCTAATGGCAAGATCTTTGAGTGAACACATTTGAAGGATAAAAAGCACAAGAACTGTGCTGAATTCAGGATGAAACACCCCTGTGGCATAAAAGGTTTATATGTCTTGGTGAAAAATGAAATGCTGATTTAAGGGGAAAAGACTTTATATACAGAAAAAAGGCAGTTGCATGGTGTCAATTCAGATACTCCTTTAAGATAAGGAATAGAATATTCGGCTTACTTTTAGCAGAACTCTTGGCTCGGCACGGACGTTTGGAACATGTTTTTGTATTGGCAAAGCTATGGAAAATTTGTTGTACTCAGAACAGTGCTGGTGCTTCAAGTCAGTGAGGTGAGGGACTACAAAGTTTGCAACTTGGGTGCTGTTGATGCATACATAGGATAGAAGACCCATAAAAATCCCCGGTTATGCTGATCCAGAGCATTGATAACTACTAGGCATGAAGAATTCTTGTTTTGGAGGGTGACGTATGCTGCGAGGAACACACGGCTTTCCAGAGCCATCAGAATGGCACATGCATTCAACAAAACTAATTTTAGAACTATAGGTCAGCACTTAAAATTGTTTCCTCCTTGTTGGTCTCACAACTAGATCAGGGCTTATGTTTTATAATTAACAGGACTTCGAAAGCCTCACTTCTTCCCTCTCTGCCAGATACTGTCAAGCAAGTGAGAGAATGTGGTCGTTACTCTTTGAAAGTCAGAGTCCAGTTTTAACACTTGAATCATATTTCCAGCACTAAGGAATTCTCCCCCCCCCCCCCCCCTTCTTATTCAATTTTCCTTTTGTTCCCAATCTTTCATTTCTTTTGTTAGGAGCAGAAATACTGTTGCGCAAATCAGCTGTGTTGTCATGAGGAAACTTCACAACATGAAAGTGGTGAAAAAGTATCAATTTAATTTGCTGGGTTATGTTTTGGGTGGGGTTTTTTGTTTGTTTGTTTTTTCTTACTGAGGTTCTATGGAGGATTGAGCAGATAAATAATTTCCTTACCACCCTATGGAGCTGTCTGTGGATGGGCAATGAGCGATGGGCAGTCTTGGTTCAGCTGTGCCACTGCCACTGGATTTGAAAGGCTGAACAAAGGAGAAGGGAACTGTAATCTGTTGTCAGATAGAAGTATCCCTTGGCATCCATCAGCAGCCCAAGACAGGGTTTTTTTATAGATCTGTTGCACTGTGAAGCACTGTACCTTCCACAGAAGAGAGCACATGGTGAGTACGCTCTTGCCATCTGTCCCTTGTCGCTTGTATCTGTCTAGTTAAGCTCCAGAGGACAGAGCGGGACGGGTGGCAGCTGCTGTGCTAGCAGTGCCTATTAATGCCCTAAAGGGATTGGATTAAGCAGTGCCTGCCCAGGAGCTGCAGAAGGAAGGGGTGTAGTGCAGGGGGTCGGGACAGGAGAGATGTGTGAACTCCTGGTGGAAATGCCAAAGCTTTCACCACGTGAATATTCAGGTTCTGCAGCTGCCTCTGTGAGCTGGGTCATGTGTAACTTGCTGGTCCTCTGGAAAGAGGTTTTTTATAATTGGCTTATATAGAATTCTTTCTGATGCAGTGAAACTGATGTAAGAATATGGTGGAAGCTTTAATCTTAGACATCATTAAAGAAAAATAAAGCCTTCATCTGGCTTGGTGGTGGTGAGGGATGGTTGTTATTTCAACTGATGCAATAGCATAGCAAAATGTAAAAGGTCAGAAAGATATGGTTTATAACACAGAGCAAATGATCAATACTCCCCACAGTGTATTTATGTAAAATTCACAGGATCAACAAACTGCACAAGGTGGGAAAGCTGATAAATAGTTTGTATATACTTCAATGTCTTCACAGAAGGGATGGCTAGAATGAAAGCTCTGTGCTGCTTTTCTTGTAAGAAGGTGGGAGTATGACAACTTTACAGTGACTTTTCCAGAGTATCTGACCCACATGCTTTTGCATGAAAGTGAGGAATGGATTCTAGTAGCACCATGCTAACACTGTCACCTACTTTACTATTTACATGTCATTTGCAGGACAAAACCTAAGCAGCATGAACCATCTAATACAGAGCAAAGATCATGTTTAATACTTACAAGCTAAGTCATTTATTTTGCTGTGGATGATGGCATCAGCCAGATCACTTGGATGCTATTGACCCAGTAATGGTGTTGATGTACTTGATCTGCATTGTCCATCACAACTACAGTAGCTTATTTAGCATAAATGTTTAGGTTGGTTGTGATCTCACTTGAATTCTGGACGCCACCAAAACACCAACGGTTTAAAGGACATTTTATAAATAAGGGAGCAGGAAGAGTTATTTGTGCAGAATACTTGTTACAGCAGAGCTGTCATGATACTCCATTACACTTCATCTGGATGATTTACCCCCAGAGGTGTTAAACCTGAACTTGGTGAACAAACTGAGGGCAATTTTGTATCAATGTTTTAATATCAATCAGGCTGCTTTTTGTTTGGTTGGTTACTTTTTGTTTAGTGGGGAAAATGAGGAAAGACTTCTTTACTGTAAGGGTGATGGAGCACTGGAACAGGCTGCCCAGAGATGTTGTGGAGTCTCTAGAGGCTTTCAAGACCTGTCCGGATACGTTCTTGTGTGAATTGCTCTAGATGATCCTACTTTGGCAGGGAGGTTGGATTTGGTCTCTGGAGGTCCCTTCCGACCCCTACCATTCTGTAATTCCATTAAAATCTTATGTCAGATGAGGTCAGATCCTGAGAAATAATTTGTGGTTCAGAAGTGGCCCTTGAAGAGGTGATCTTACAAGCACCAGTGTGGTATGCTTGTAGTGTTACATCCTTTGCAGTGGACATTCAGGTGGCTGGGCTTTTCTCTTAAATAGTATTTAGAAGTGGCATTTCCCACATCAAGCTTGGACACAATTCTGCAAAGCAAGTGTTTGTTTTACGGTCTGTGATAAGCTCTCTAGTGTCCTGCGTCTGATATGGAAAGTGAAATGCCATCAGCTTGTTGGATTCAGTGCTTGTGTCCAAGGGTAGTCCCTGCCTGATACTCTGTGTGTGGCTCCAGCTTCAGTATGTGCAGGGAAGTGGGACAGTAGTTGATTGCTGCTGGGCTGGCTGCCAGGGGCCCTGGAGAGAAGCTGCATGTCCTCAACGGGAAGGCGTGCAGCCCCAGGGCACTCCTTAAAGATCCATGCTTGGTGGAAATTCCCCACTGGAACCACTGCGCATGCCCGCTACTGTCTGGAAATGTTGGAGAAGAAAACTCTCTTCCCTCCCTCAAAGCACTCTCTGAGGTGGTGGAGCCTGACTCCTAGGCTAGAGTGGAAAAACTGGCCAGAGAGGAATAGAGGTTGGGAGGGGACCTCTGGCCTCTGCCTTGTCCTGGCTGCTGCTTATTCACCGTTCAGTATCACTGCTCAGCATCTAGGCTGCTGTAAAGCAAATTCTGATGTGTGTGATATTAAGTGGCCTGTTACTCCTACATTACTTCAAAACATTGTCTGAATTCCACAAAAAAACCAACCCCAAAAACAGGCAATCAACTGTTTCTTGCACAGCTGAAGAGCTGCTTCCTTGGCCAATTCTTTGCAGTTTCCTTCGGATTCTGCTGTGCACTTATTTGTCTCCTAAATAATCCGTGGATGGATTTTTCTCCTGCTCTTCAGATACAAAAATAATACTTAGAAATACTGTCTGATATACTCAATGTGCCTTTGACAGTGATTGCTCTGTGACCCACTCTTGTGTGTAATGTTTCCATGTGTCCAGGTAATTGCCAGGATATTAGCTCTTGTGGCTCTGCAGGTGGAGTGTGTCACATTAGGGTGATCTGGTAGTCTCTCAGCAGTTGAGCATCTCCAAGCAGTTTGTTGCAGCAGAACGATTATAATGGCATTTTGGTCAAAGCCTGGGCTGTTTATCATCATTATTCCTAGTACATAGCTAATCTATGGCAGAGTTTTGTCCGGTTTGAAGAGATTCAGCCTTGCTTTTCCCAGATTTGCTATGGATGCTATACTGGATCTGAATAAACTGGAGTTCTATACTCCAGTGACTTTCCAGTCCCTGTACTACAGGCTTTCAGGGAAGTGGACTTAGCTGACTGTGGCTCTTGTTAAGCCATTAACATAACAAGAGAGTGTCCTCTGAACGTTCAGGCTTGTTTCCAGACAACCTTGACATTGCCAGAATTTCAAGTTCCCTGTCAAATTAATAATGACATAATTTTACAGCCTTTATTCCCCCTGTTTGGACAGAGCAGTAATGTGATTTTGTGATACCTCTGCTCACTGTAAAGTGACTGTTTCATTAACTGTGTAATGGTGTAAAATAGAATAGAATTAAACCAGTTGGAAAAGACCTTTGAGATAACTGAGTCCAACCTATCATCCAAGACTATCTGATCAATTAAGCCATGGCACCAAGCGCCCCATCCAGTCTCTTCCTAAACACCTCCAGGGATGGTGACTCCACCACCTCCCTGGGCAGCCCACTCCAATGGCCAATCACTCTTTCTGTGAAGAACTTCTTCCTAACACCCAGCCTAAACCTCCCCTGGCACAGCTTGAGTCTGTGTCCTCTTGTTCTGGTGCTGCTTGCCTGAGAGAAGAGACCAGCCCCCACCTGGCTACAACCTCCCTTCAGGTACTTGGAGACAGCAATAAGGTCTCCCCTGAGCCTTCTCTTCTCCAGGCTAAGCAGCCCCACCTCCCTCAGTCTCTCCTCATATGGTTTGTGCTCCAAACCCCTCACCAGCTTTGTTGCCCTGCAGCTCCATATGTTTTATTTAGAGGAAAAGCTTCAACCTGGTTTTAACTAATGAATAGTACACTAAGTGGAATGCATTCATCTGCTGACCAGTCAGCCCTGCTTGCTTCTGTCTTTGCTTGTTTAAATATGTTTTTAAGAGAAACAGTTTGTCGCTCCCCTCTCTTACTTCATTCCACTTGTTCTCTGCTAGCGCTGCCATGAAACAGTAACAGTATCACAGTATCACTGAGGTTGGAAGAGACCTCGAAGATCGAGTCCAACCTGTCACCACAGACCCCATGACTAGACCATGGCACCAAGTGCCACGTCCAATCCCCTCTTGAACACCTCCAGGGACGGTGACTCCACCACCTCCCTGGGCAGCCCATTCCAATGGCAAATGACTCTCTCCATGAAGAACGTTCTTCTCACCTTGAGCCTAAACTTCCCGTGGCGCAGCTTGAGACTGTGTGCCCTTGTTCTGGTGCTGGTTGCTCTGGTTGCTGGTAACTACGTAGCAGGAACAAACTATATCTCCTAGACAGACTGAAGCTTGATGACCTCAACGTTCTTTTGTGGGTTTGGGGTTTTTTTGTTGTGTGGGTTTTTTTCTTTTTTCTTTTTTAAACCTCTTTTGGCACCTTTATTTCTACATATAAATAGCTCACAAGTGTGTTCTTCAGCATTGGCTAGACCTAATGGTAGTGTTAAATGCTTTTGCAAGGTGAAAGTAGGCTTTCCAACTTTACTTGTAGATGGAGCATATCCAAGCTGTGTGCTATATTTATAGACTTTCATTCCCTAACATGTTTTACTCCATTAAATGCATCCAAGATCTGCAGGCTCAGAATAGTGTATTTAAAATGCTCTCCTAACACAGAGTTGTGCAGGGCTTGAAAGACAGAGAAGTCTTACCATAATTCAGTTTGTAGCTAGGTACTGGTCAGCAGTTCCATCTCTTTTTTTTGGGGGGGGATGGGGTGATGTGTCTGTTGGTTAATAATTTTGATCGGAAGCAATTCGTCGTTCATGTAGTGCTGTCTGCTTCGCTGGTGTATGCTGAGAGCAGCTGAATAAATTTGCCATTCATGCCCTTGAGCCTCAGCAGATTAACGTTTTGCGATTAGCTTGGCCAGTGTACACTTTTATCAGCAGGCTGCTCGGAGTGCACGAGACAGGAGCGCTTCACAACCGTACCAAGTGCACGGGGACAGTGTCCTCATGGAACAGCCAGGGAAGAGCAGTTGAAAATTAGGACAAACCAACACATTTATCTGCATTTGGGAAAGGTTGCAAGGAATTTTTTGTGACCTCAAGGAGGTATTTTTCTTTCAGGTAACACCACCTCAAGTTTCAAGGAGCTCTGTTACTTCCTTGGTTAATTGGCGCTGTTGAGCCATGGAGATCTGCTATGTATTAAAGAATCATTGCTCATTGCTTCTGATGACATTGGAAGGGTTTAAATTCTCCCCTCCCAACTTAAGCTGGCTTAAACTCTTGTAGTATTTGACTGTGCAAGGACAAATGGTTCTAAGCACCATTGAAGCTTTGAGGAAGTTGCTGTAAATCTTTTCCTGAGATGTTACTCTCCATGAAATAGTTGTCAGAACTAAGGAGAAAACAAATAAAGTATTCTTCCTTATATATTGGTTTGTTGCTTTTGGTTTTGTTTTTTTAATATATCCTAAAAGCCCACTCTGGCTGTAGTAGTAAACTACTTTGTGATTATTAATAATATTTGACAAGAACATTCTTGAATGCTTCCCAGCAAACTTTATTCTCTGGCAGACATGCCTCTAAAACCAGTTATGTCTTGTATGCATCCATAACAGATGGCTTTAAAAAGCCAGGGAAGCATGGGGGGCTGTCAGAGCTTTTATTGGTCTGTGTTGAAGCAACTGAAGTGTGCAAGGCTTGCTTGCCACCATGCTGGATTTTACAGCTGAATGCAAAATCCTCTGTTTTCTGTTCCATGGCATTGTTTCAGTTAAATTCAGATTCTTCCTTTTTCTTACTCTTTTTGAGTGTGTGTATATAATTAAATACTTGTTGAGATTGTTGTGGATAATCCCAGAGGGAGAAATCTGGGAAGGGAGAACAATAGCAGAAACTACAAGGTGGGGATGAGAGGAAGTTCAGAAACACCTTCCAGGAGTTGCTAGAACTAATGGTGGGACTTACTGCACAGTACTGGCCACACACTACACGGGCAGGCACAAAGCCCAGGGGAACCATTCCCAGAGCAGAGGCTACATGGGTCTGGTTCCCTGGCATGGGGTGGTTCGTAGCTAGGTCTTGCATCAGTGACCTGCTCTGCTGCACTTCACTGACCCTCCTGCAACCACCTTGAAGTGTGAAAAGAAGAGAGGCTGTCTCGAAGTACTCTTCTGTCAAAATGTTTCTATCGGTCTCCTCTCTCTTTTGGAATGTGCTCTCTTCTCAACCTCTGCTCTTAACTAAGAAAAAGCAATACATTATTAATAGGTCCTGACATACCGTGGTGGGAGGTAGAACGTAATGCAGGAGTTACTGCCTCTACACAAGCATTTAGTTGAGTCTTCTGCTTTGAGCTCTGGGGTGCTGGTGTTTCTGTTCTTTCACTGTGGTATGTTTGAGGAAGCCTGCAAGAAACAATGTTTCAGACCTCTTAGTATGTGTTTGTTTTTTTTCGGGTGTGGTTTTTGTATTTTGTTAGTTTGGGGTGTTTGTTTGGCTTGTGTGGGTTGGGCTTTTTTTTCCCCCTGCTGTTTTGAAGTGATGCTGAATACAGCAGCTGTTATCTTTTGAAAGGCTGCTTGTTAAAAGAAACAAATGAGAGTTTTGCTGGAGTTCTTCAAAAGCTTTGATGAAGGGTAGAGTGGGGATACAAAATGTGAATCACTGGCAAAATCAAGTTAGGCAGGATTTGTGGAGTTGGGGAGGGGTCTAAGGGATCTGGAAATTTAACTGTCCAAATATCCCCACCCCTTTCTTTGCATAGGTGATTGAAACACATTTGCTAAGGGTAATAATTTAAGGATGAACTACCTCAGTAGGAATACAGAGGAGTATACCTTCCACTGTAGTCTCTTAACCTGTTTTGTTATCCCAAGGTCAGATTAAAAGGTGCTGATAATTTTCATCCACATCCACAATGACTGAAGAGTCAGGTAATTAAACACTCTACACTGCAAATTACAAGGTCTCACCTTTGTGTGCTGCCTCTTTAGAAACACAAAAGGAATGTTTACTCTGCTTGATTGCTGCTCCCTCTTGTGGGTTCAGGCCAGTTTAAGCAGCTTGAAGTTCATCTTAGACTCTTTAGGTAGAATAATTTATCAGCAGTGCTCCTCTGATACACTGGGTGAGATATTGATCTTAAGGCTTGAGTCACACCTCTACAAATTAGAACACTCTTTTATATCAAGAGAACAAAGTCTGTCAAAGCATTTAATTTACATTTCACATTGAATTTGCATTCCCCCCCCCCCCCCCCAAGAACTTACACTGCTGTGCTGTTAGCATTTAGCATGGTTTGCTTTTTTTGTAGAAGCAGAGAGAAGCCTGTGTCATTACTGTACTAGACTTGGCAAGTCCCTGCTATATTGACAATATTAAGATCTCTCTTGAATCTCCTTTCCTGTAGTCAGCACTTTTGAGTTGCACTTTGCAGGCTACTGCTGTTGTCTTCAGAGAGCTGCTATGTTATCCAAGTTGCTCCTGAAAATTAAATTCAATAAAGACCTTTGTTCACTCCCTGTGTGCTCTCCTGTATACCAAGTAACTGTAAATGCTGTAGCTGTGGGAAACATTACTTTTCCCCCACCTTGTTTCTCAATTGCTCTGCTGGCTCAAAATCTCTGTATGCAATGTGTTGTCTGAAGATTTCAAAATACTGCTTGTATTTGTTGTCCTCCAGAGGGACATATAATCTCAGTTCTCTGGACAAGAAACTGGAGCACACTGGAATTCTGAATTGCTCCTAACTGAAGGCAAAGACCTGTGCCACTTCACTGACTAGTTCTTGGCATGAAGCTCTTCAAAAATCTCCCACTGCAACTCAGAAGAGACAAATTGTACTGACTTACTTGCAAGAGGGGAAGGTCTCACATTAGCATGACACTGAAATAACAGCAGTTCACATGATCTGTTCCAATCTTACACCATTTCACAATAATGATTCACAATAATGAATAATCATTTCGCAATTTATCTTAGCATTGGAAGCTCTTCCATTCAGTCACTTAACTGATGTTGAACTGTTTGTGGACAGGGATTGGCATATGGCTATTAAATCTTGGGTCTCCTAAGCTTTGGTGCTTCTGTCCTATGCTTTTACAAGGCCTCTTTCTTTTTCCTCCTTCCTGATTTTTAATTTTCACTGATATCTTATTGCCCTTTCCTCCTGCATTCCTTTGCTCTATATTCATTGTCTGTTTACTCAGTGTAATGTTTTCTGCATATCCCACTGTGTGTTTTGTTTGGGATGCAGTATTTTCAGCACCTTTCCCCTTTATCTCTTTTCTTCACTTCACACTACCTGTTAGCACAATTTTTCAGTACCATGTAACTTGCATGACCAAGAACTGGATGTTTCATCAGCGTCTGACCAAGCAGGTCCAGCTATTTGGTATCTGGTAACATTTGAAATCTATTGCTGTCTCTATACCTCTTCAATAGCATCTAATAAGGAGGAATATTCATTGGATTACCTGGAACTTATGATCTTCATTTTACTTGGCCTTAAAAGAATAAATCACTCTGAAATTTGTCTGGATGCAAATACTGTGCTTCTATGGAGACCCAGCAGTACTGGTGAACCTAAACTTCCTCCTAAGTGTATTTGCTCTTACTGTGATACAAGTAAAAGCAGGCTTTTGGTTGGATGACACCAGAGAGCAGATGTTCTTAATTTGAGAAACAAAACAGAACTTAATCTCGTATTCATGTCCTTTCTTAAAGCTTTATGTCCTTTCTTAGCCTTATGTCACTTCTTGTCACAGACTAGGTGATACTTAACAACCCTATCAGCAGCCTTTGCTTCAGAATTTGTGGTTTCTTTTCTCTCAGCTGGTACTTTGTGCATTGTTCGAAGCAGTTGCTCAGGTTTTTATCAACATTTTAATGTCTTGTAAGTGTAGAGCTGTGTTGAAGATCTACTTGCTTTTATTCAGATGAAATTTGCAGTTCAATGGAGACCAGAATGCAGTCCCCATAGATTGCATTGCTTGTAGCAGTCCCTGAATTTCAGTTCTTATTTATACTTCAAATATTTTTACCAGTGAAGAACAAAACCTCTGTTTATGTCCATGTTCACAAAGATGTTGGCATTTGCTCAGCCCCAGAGCCCTCCCTGACTTGTGTTTAAGCTATAAAGAAGCCAGATGAAATATTGGTGTTTATTTCAAGCTCCAAATTTGGTTATTGTTCTTATTTCTCTCTGTGAGCATGATCAGGACAAATGTGTTTTGCTCTTCAGGAATATGTAGCAATGCCTGAATTAATTTTGCATGCGTACTTCCTTACTGAGAACCTTTCTGCTGACCTCCCTGTGTGCTGGATGTCTGTGGACTGGTCCTGGTGGGAAACACTGGTTGTAGCTTTGCTCCCTTGTTGAAATGACAGTCAAACATATATGATATATAATTTATTATTATTATTTACTTGTGGTATCACACAAAGTTATCAAACTAGCAAGAGTACAGGGTCATGAAGGAGGTGACTTATTTTTCATCTTTCACTTTATATTTGGTTTACCCAAAAATGATCCAGTTCTGTATGCTAGTCATTTGCTGTACTTGGATAGCCCTAATGCTTAAGTATTCTGTGCTTGTTTTGTTTCTTTCTCCAAAGGAAAAAAAAAAAGTCAGAATACCAAACATATGCATTTTGTAACAAAGACAGATTTAAAGCTCAGGGACCTGGGGCTGTTTAGTCTGAAGAACAGGAGACTGATGGGTGACCATACCACTCAACTACCTGAAAGGAGGTTGTTCTGAGGTGGATGTTGGTCTCTTCTGCCAAGTAACTAGTGACAGAACAGAGGGAATGGTCTCAAGCTGCACCAGGGGAGGGTTTAGGCTGCACATTAGGAAAAAAAGTTTTAACCAAAGGGTTTGGGGGCATTGGAACAGGCTGCCCAGGAAGGTGGTTGAGTCCCCGTCTCTGGATGTGTTTAAAAGCCATGTAGTGGTGCTTGGGCATGTGTCTTAGTGGTGGGCTTGGAAGATGAGGGTTCATGGTTAGACTCAATGATCATTGGTTGGAAAATACCTTCAAGATCCTATGATTCTATGAAAACCTTTTGAGGTGTGCATACTACAGACTTACTGGGGGACAGGTTTTACAAGCTCTTACCTCCCTTAGGTAGCCCCATTCACCCTTTTTCATCCAGATTGCTTTGAGCCTTCTAAAGTCCACAGTGACTTTAACTGCAAAGGCTGTTCTACAGTCAAGCAGAAATACAGTATTGATAAGGTACTCTGGAATACAACCATTCCACTTGTGTGTTTTGAGTTATACCTAAAGTTATACCTAAATTTTAAATGAGAATAGCTGCTGCAAAATGCTGCTGGCCTAATATAGGGAGAGCTAAGAGACTCAATGTGGTCTGCTTTGCTTGGGTAAGCAAGTGGAAGAAACCACTGGATGTGGCTTAATGCAAATAAATATTTCAGGAGACAACAGTGGGAAACTTTGTATGCTTCTCTTGTGAAATTCCAGCTCATTTGCTAATATTGTCAGTATATTTTGCTCATTTTTTTTTCCCTTTTAGATATCACTGTAGCCTTAACACTTCTGATTCGTTTACTTGAATGAGTGATCCAGCTGTTCCCGAGGTCAACGTGGACTCCCTCGAAACTACTTTACATGAGTAATAGTCTTGACCTAAAGTACACGAGTGCAGTGTTAACACAGGGTGCATAAGGCATGTGGATTTGCCCTTTGAGGTAACAGCTGTAGAGTGGTATCCAAATGCTTCTCTACTGGGAGCAACCACTTACTTGCTGGAGCTATTTTGAGAGAAAACACCAATTGAAGAAGTGACGTCAATGCGGTTAGTTGATACCGCCTTGGTCCTCTGCCGAAAACACTACCTATAGAAAATTGGGTAAGGTTTAAAGCTGTAACACGCTTCTGTAGAGTTGCCAGCCAGCATCCTATGCTGGGCTCATTCGTTTATCCCTGTTTTGCTTTTTTCAGAGCACGAAAACAGGAAAGAGATTCATTGCTAAACAGCAGTGAATGTAGTATGTGGTATAGAGGCACTGATCTTCCTGTTCTCCAGGCACTGGAGCCACAGTGCTTATGAGAATCTCTGGGTTTACAGGATGCTACAGAACTGATGTTTCATAGAATTCTGTAATTTGCTGCTGAATCTTGCCTCTGAAGCCTCTTAGAACTTTTTTGTGTGGTTTTTTTTTTTCACAGAGAGGGTTTGTTTGAATTGATGGTTGTGCTTCTAGCCGTGTTCCCTACCTTCCTTCTACAATTCTAGTGAATCTTAAAAGTAGAATCCAGATTGCAGCTAACCAGTCTACAGCCAGTGGCTTAGTATACAAGGGGAACCCAATGCTGCAACAGGGACCACACCAGGCACAAATCACTGATGAACTTGTTGATGGCTTCTTTATTGGTATTAGAGGGAAAGAGACCCTTCCTGAGTAACTACCTGAAGGGAGGTTGTGGACAGGTGGAGGTTGGTCTCTTCTCCCAGGCAGCCAGCACCAGAACAAGAGGACACAGTCTCAAGCTGTACCAGGGGAGGTTTAGACTGGATGTTAGGAAGAAGTTCTATACAGAGCGAGTGATTTGCCATTGGAATGGACTGGCCAGGGAGGTGGTGGAGTCACCATCATTGGAAGTGTTCAGGAGGAGACTTGATGGGGCGCTTGGTGCCATGATCTAGTTGTTTAGGTGGGTTGGATTGGTTGAGAGGTTGGACGCGATGATCTTGAAGGTCTCTTCCAACCTGGTGTATTGTATTATAACTAGTAAAATTTACAGCAACACCAATTTTAAGCCTTTAAGGAAGGGGGAAAGCAAACAAACTAACAAACCACAGGCACAAAACCAACCAACAAAAAACCCCAAAGCAAACACCGCCACTGTTTCCCCCTGCCAATAAACTATGGGGAAAAAAAAGCCAACAAAACCCCCCCAAACAACCAACCAAAACCCCCACAAACAACAACATCCCCCCCCCAAAAAAAAAACCCAACAAAACAAATAAAACACCCCAAAACCCACCACCACCAACCAACCAGAAAAAAACCCCAACACAACCCAAAAACCTTTAATGAGGCAACAAATGCCTCTAAAACGCCACTAGGATCTATAGAAATGATGACATAATCTATCTCACTTTTAACAGGTGTTTTCAGATCAGTTCCCTGTGGCAGGAGTTACTTTGGTGATCCATGCAAGCTTCTTTAGGGAGTACACTTACAGTTTAGACTGGTTTTAGCAACAGCCCCTTCTGACTGCATGGCAATATAATTTATGGAGTAGGATGCAACTTCCTAACTGTCTCTTACATTGTAGAGCTGTACACACTGTTCACTGCAATGTCCTACAGGATAAACAGTCTCCTTCTTTATGAAGGGGGGAAAAGTCCTGTGTCAACAAGACTTTCCAGCCTCTGGTCACATGCTTAAATTATATCTCCAAGATGGGTTTCCTGGCAAACACATAAGCAAATGTTTCTCTGAAGTGGACAGTGTTTATTTGCAAATTCCTCATTAGTTGTGGGTCTCTTCCCTTCTTCCTCCTCCCTTTCTTTGGCTCAAAACATTAAGCAAGAAGACCGAGAACGCTGACCCTTTGAACAGAGATAACTAGCAACAGCACCATCAGCACGTCAGAAAAGAGCCTGTTTATGCTCCATGTTCCTAGCACTTGGGAATTACTAAAAAGAGAAAAACAAAGCATTGGCATTCTGAGAAACTTTAAAAACAAAATGAGAAATTGATTTTGGAATGCCATTGCAAGAAAAGCTTTCCATGAAAAAGTTTACCATTTATTCTCCCCTAGAACTCAATCTTGTAGGACTGCATTGTGCAAATAAGACCGCTTAAGGAAAAATAGGTTTAGGTTGCAGTTGAGGTCACCATGGGCAAGACTGTAACAGTGCTTTTGTTCAATTTTCCTCTATGGTTGTCCTTATTATACCCTTCATAGTGGAAAATTGGACACTACTCAAAGTGAACTGCTGATTTTTTCCTAAGATGTTTGATAATGAGGTTCTCCAGTGTTTGCAAAGGATCTCAAGTTTAAAATGTGATCATTGTGCACTTAAGATGCCAATCTACTGTATATTCTGTAGTGAATATCGAATCATAGAATCAATAAGGTTGGAAGAGACCTCAAAGATCATCGAGTCCAACCTGTCACCACAGACCTCATGACTAGACCATGGCACCAAGTGCCACATCCAATCCCTTTTTGAACATTTCCAGGGACAGTGACTTCACCACCTCCCTGGGCAGCCAATTCCAATGGCCAGCGACTCTGTGAAGAACCTTTTCCCCTCCTCAGGCCTAAACTTCCCCTGGTGCAGTTTTGAGACTGTGTCCCCTTGTTCTGGTGCTGCTTGCCTGGGAGAAGAGACCAACCCCCACCTGGCTACAACCTCCCTTCAGGTAGTTGTAGAGAGCAATAAGGTCTCCCCTGAGCCTCCTCTTCTCCAGGCTAAACAATCCCAGCTCCCTCAGCCTCTCTTCAGAGGGCTTGTGCTTGAGACCTCTCACCAGCCTTGTTGCCCTTCTCTGGACATGTTCAAGTGTCTCAATGCCCTTCTTAAATTGAGGGGCCCAGGAGTGGACACAGTACTCAAGGTGTGGCCTAAGCAGTGCCACACAATATAGTCAGATATTTTGGTTGAAACCGATACTGTGTAGCTGTAAGTCTGAATTTTTTACTTTCACAGTGAATGGGATGTTGGTTGTCTCTTTTCGCATGTAGAGCAGTAGAGCTTGATGAAGTAGCCATGGCACACCAGGCACAAATCACTGATGAACTTGTTGATGGCTTCTTTATTGCTATCAGGCATCAGAGGGAAAGAGCCCCTTCCTGAGTAACAGCGTTTTCAGTTGCTATTTCTGTTTCCCCACCTAATGTCCCTAATTGGTGGTAGGACTGAAGTGTAGAAGCTCTGCCTTTTGGCATGGTATTCTTTGAAATTTCATTTTGGTTCTCCAACTTATAAAATTTGCAGTCGTGGTAGAAATGCTTAATGCAGCTTTCAACTCTTTCTGAAGCTGGTTAGGTACGGGGTAGAGTCTAGGAGATGGCAAAGCTGAATGTGGATACACCAGCAGAGAAACGCTTTTCTAGAAGTATCCTACTGGATTAATTTGTTTATGGTCAGAGGACTGGAAGACTTGTCACATGAAGGAAGGCTGAGAGAACTGCATTTCTTCAGCCTTTAGAAGAGAAGAATTAGGGGAGACCTCATAATCATGCACAACTATATAAAGGGCAGCTATCACAAGGAGGGAGACTCCCTTTTACAACAAGTCACATGGCAAAGACAAGGGGTAATGGGTACAAGTTGGGGGAGATTCAGACTGGATGCCACAATTATATTTTTTTTTTTTTCACCTTTCAAACCATTAGACATTGGAATAAACTGCCAAGGGAGGTGGTAGATTCCCCTACATTAGACAGTTTCAAGGCTCAGCTTGACAGGGTGCTGGGCTATCTCAATTAAACTATATTCTTCCCCTGAAAGGTTGGACTGGATGATCCTCGAGGTCCCTTCCAACCTGGTATTATACAGAGTCACAGAATCACAGAATTTCAGGGGCTGGAAGGGACCTTGAAAGATCATCTACTCCAACCCCCTGCCAGAGCAGGATCACCTACACCAGATCACACAGGAACACATCCAGGCAAGTTTGAAATGTCTCCAAAGAGGGAGACTCCACAACCTCCCTGGGCAACCTGTCCCAGTGCTCTGTCACCCTCACAGTGGAAAAAAGTGTTCCTCATATTTACATGAAACTTCCTGTGCCTCAACTTCCACCCGTTGCCCCTTGTCCTGTCATGGGGCCTGGCTCCATCCTCTTGGGATTCACCCTTTGCATATTTATAAACAGATTATTTTTTGTAATTTTCATTATTAAACAAAGGAAAATAGAAGTTTAAGACTATGTTAGGAATGCATTGTTTTATGGGAACTACTCCTAGATCCATCTCCTCTAAAACAAGAAAATCATGTAACATTTCATACATCTGTATTTCAGGCTTCCAAAGCCTTCTGATCGTAGCAAGGCATGAATGTGTTTGATACCCAAATGTTTACAATTTGAGTTTCAAAGCTGAATTGATTACCTGAGCTGAATGATAAACATGGATAACCATGCACAGGCTACCCAAGAGTCTTCCAGCTTCCCTACCAGCTTGGTTCAGTTTGTCTGACTTCAGTGCAGCAAGAGTCACTTGTGTCTGGTTCAGCAGTTTCCTTCCTCCTTGCCGTGTGGCGTTCTGGCCCGCACAGAGAAAGCTCTGTTGATACTGGCAGTACATTTTGGTGATGAAAACCGGACATTGTTTTCCTAAGAAGCACTTAGTTGTGTATACTGCAGCTCATTGCCTTGGTTACAGTTTACAAGGAGGTTTTGTGAACTTCGCCAGCTGAGTTACAAGGGTGCCAGGATGCCCACAGCAGACAGGGATGATGAAGTGAGATGCAGGCGTAGTTTTTTTTCTGTCTTTGTGACTTCAGATGGGTGTAACTCCATAGATTTTTATAGACTTTCCTGGAGGTTAGAAGAACAGCCAGTGGTAAATGTGATGTGGAGGGACACTACTGAAATTCTAAGAATCACATTAGGATTAGCGTTTAGGTTGCAAAAGACCTTTAAGATTGAGTCCAACCATTGACGTGATACTGCCAAGTCCACCAGAGAGATGCTATTTGAAGAGACTAAAGGAAATGGACAATAAACTTTCTTTTTTTTTCTTTCTTTTTTTAAAAACATATATAAATGAAATAAGCTGAGTTACATATGTAGGTGGTGGAGAGTGGCTGTGGTACTGCTTACAATGGCGTGGGCCTAGCTGGAGCCACTGTGCTCTCTGTTGCAGGTTGCTTTTTGGTGTTTAGAACTGCCTGTAAAGGTTTTGACTGCTTAATTCCTAGTTGAATCCCAGCTTCCATGCCTCTTAAAGTACCTCTGGCACAACACACCCTGAAGACAAAAACAATCAATTGGGTGTGACTTCTGTTGGAGGCCAGGCTTCCTTGGAATTTGTTTGTATTATCAGTGATTGTAACATATCTCAAAGATGACTATAGAATCTTTTCCTCTTTCTTTTGACGCAGCTTCTTGGTAGTTATGGGTAAAGGGTTCTGTGAAGTGGATTTTTAGGATTAGGCTTGTATTTGTGGAGGAATTCTGTGTGTTGTGTGCAAGCCTGTGTTCTGTGTCTGCATGTTTACAAAGATGAGGTGTTTTTTCCAGAGAGAGATGAGGAGTCTGTCATTGGAACTGATCTGCTTGTCTAAGCACCGTAATTTTTTTTTTTCTGCTTCAGGCACCTAAGATGAACTCCCAGCTAACCCACTTTCCCCTGCCCCCCTTTTCAGTTGTCTCTTGTTACCTGTTTTATTTTCATGCTCAGTTTAGCGTTGTACTACCTGTAATGTGTTTTTCTATCATGAAGATTCTTCCTGTCTGGATGTCTCCTTGAATTCATGTCACTCTTGCAATGTCCTCTTTCAAACATGAAATGCACAGACCTAAGAACCACGTGCCAAATTAATAGTATCTAACAGAGGCTCAGATTCTTTGGCTACCTTTCTGAGTATGAAGGAGATATGACTAGACAGACCCTGCATTTTTTGAGGTGGTAATAAAAAAAAGAAATGGTAGACTAATACCTGCTTTCACACAGTGTTCTCTAGGTGTTTTGAGTACCCCCTGCTACCCCAATTGACATAGCAGCAGTTCAAAGGGCAAGGACTCTGAGAGAGATAACTGCTATCAGCTTAATGATACTAAAGAGCTTTGGCAAGCAATCAAGTCAAATGCATCACTGGCTTCCTAGATTGTGGTTCCTGTAGTTACAGAACTCTATGCACTTGCTCGTTATTTAGCAGTGTCTGAGGGATCCAGTGGAGTGTCTAGCACCAGGAGGAGTGAGGAAGAGCATGCACATGTGGGTGCAGAGAGGGTTCCTGTTCTTGGGAGAATTTGTCAGAACCTGCTTGGAAGTCCACACAGTATGTGCCTTGCTTCATATAAAATCAATTTAGGCATGTTGAAGTGTGTTTTGAATGCTGCCGTCTCTGTATTACTGAAAAAAGGAAGTGCTCTACTATTAAAAAGACCTCCTGAACCTCCAGTTCCTACCCAGGTCCACAGCACAGTTGTGCTGAGCTATGTATGAAGTGCTTCCTTAAGGAAACCAAATAAAATCTTGGCTTTTACATTGACTAAAAAAAGTAATTAGCAAAAAGGAGTGAGGGGTGTGGTGCGTGTGACGGGGTCCCCAGTAATTTAGACATTGTATAAGCAGTACTCCTATCTCCAGTGTATCTTCCAAGTGACACACTGTACAAACACTGTACAGTTTTGGCAGTAAGTATAAGGGGAGGTAAATTCTCATTACCAGGAGCACCAGAACGAATTGTCTATTTTAAGCTAGGATGAAAATATGCACACTTCTTCATGCTGAGTTTTTGTGATGCTTCAGATTTATATGGTTAACATGTCTCCTTTCTTTCCCTTCTCCTTTGAATCTTCTTACATACAAGGTAAGACACATTTTTCATCAAGAATTAACTTCAGCCCCTGACTACCTTGGGGTGAGCTGCTATAGGCCATAAGTGCTGCCTTCATAGCTGGTTATGATTTTTGAATCTCTGTGATGCTTGAAACTGTTTACCAATATTAAATGCTGAGCAGGGTGTAACTTCTCTTGGACTCCTGGCCATTCACCAAAGCCAGACTTGCTCAGCATTGCAGGCGGAGAGGAGAGGTTGCCAGCCTGTAGGCTTAAGGTGTGTCTCCAGGGAAGGCAGACAGTTGGCACAGAACATACCATGGCAGAGCATGCCAGGGTCCTCCTTCAGTTACTGTAGATTTCTGTTGTTCTTTTCCCTTGTCCCCCATAAGCAAGAGCAATGTAGCAGACTAGCAACTCGGTCAGCCTTAAATAACAGGTTTAGGGCTGTCTGTTATACACCTGAATAGAAAAGCGTTTCCTGATCATGTTTCATTGGCCTGGTTCCTGGTTTCAGAATAAGACATACCAGAGCATGAAATGGATGTCTGTTACACACAGATTTAAATTACAGATTTTTTTATGTACTGAATGTTGACTACTTCTGAAGTTGCTGGGCAAGCTATGTTGACTGGCTTCCCTTTGCCCTTTCTCGTCACCTGTTTTGCTGTGCAGGTGCACCTGCCATGTCCTCCACCTCACAGGTGTACAAAAATGAAGTTGAACACGAGGCTCTAGTATGTTGTTGAATTTCCAACTATCAGCTTTCAGGGTAGCTTAAACCTGATTTTTATTTCATTTTATTTTTTCTAATTAAAAGAGCCAGTTCCTTTGGGATGTGTGATTCTGTTCCTGCTTCATGGGAATCTGTTAGTTTATTTTCATACGCACACTGAAATGGATTTAAGGTAGTCCAGATTGTTTTAAAGCTAAGTTAGGTCCTTTATAATTAAAGAAAAAACTTGTAGGCTCACCAGGTAGTTCTGGAGTTTAATGAAAGGTGGTAACTTTGGAGACTTATTGCAGCCTTCACCACTGAAAGGGAGCTTGGAGTGATAGGACAAGGGGTTTTAAACTGAAAGAGGGAAGATTAAGATTAGCTATAATGAAGCTTTTTTTTTTTGTTTTTCTTCTAGTGGGAGTGGTGAAACACTGAAACAGGTTGCCCAGATCAAGGCCAGGTTGGACAGGGCTTAGAGCGACCTGGTCCTAGTGGCTGCTGTCCTGCCCATGGCAAGGGGGTTGGAATGGATGAGCCTTTCCAACCCAAACCATTCTGTGATTCTCTGACATATATAAACCCACAATCTGTTTTACAAATGCAGAGCTTCCCCTCACTTAAGCAGAATTCCTCCCAGGGCCAGGGCACAAGTCAAACATCCCTGATGTCTTTTATTTAAAGGAAGTGTGTCTGGCCTTTTTGGGGACTGTCAGTGAATCCAGATGAAGTACCAGTGCTCCCAAATTACCTGAAATATTGTTAACAGCATGGCAGTGTGTGCTCTGCTAGTATGAAAAAACAGATTCTCCATTTTGGGCTTGTCAGCTCATGGAAAAACTGAGCTCAGTTGGGTGGAGGCTTCCCAGGGCTCCTCAACCTGTGCCTGCTGACCAGGAAGAGGAGCAACACAGGATTTAGTTGCTAAGAAGCAACCTGTTTTGCTTCTCTCTGTGATCGGAGAAAATCCGGTGCCAGGAAGAGATGACTCTTCCCTGTGTTCTATTGTTGCTGCTTGCAGAATTGCAATGGACAAAATGAGCTGCTTAAGCCTTGGGAATTCTCCCTGTCCTAGTGTGTTTCCTGCCCTCTTGTCTCTGTGACGGGTAGGTGTGAGCCTGCCAGGTGAAATCAGAGGGAGCCAAGAGGTGGTTTGGATGCAATCAAGGGGAATCAAGAGATGGCATTAATTTCCCCAGAGATAGCATTTCTGCACCGACTGTCCCTCAAGTTGCTCCTAGTGTATTGTCCCATTTTATGCCATTGAAAAACACTTGTGCCCTCTAATCCTTCTGATTTTTCCCTAGGTGTGTTTTAGGCTCATCCAGCTCATCTCAAGAGACTATTTGAAATGCAGAGTGCCCTTTTCTTGTCCAGCCACTGTTCCTGATTGCCCTTTCACAGTACTCTCAAACCTCAGTTAGATGCCCCCTATCACCCCCTAAGCCTTTTCTCTTGCTCCAGCTTTTTATTTTATTGCTTAAAGTGTAGTGCTGTTTTTTAAAGAATAAAACCAACATCAGCTAACCCAGTGCTAATTACCCATTTTATACTTATCTCTACACAATACAACCCACTGTATTGATATAATTACAGAAAATTAACAACAGTTAGGTGGGTTATTTCTGCAATGCAAACGGTGGTTGGTGTGAATATGTATTTATAAGCATCTGTTCCAGTGCTTCTGAATGTTATACTTCAGTGTGCTGGGAGAGGCAGCTCAGACATGCAGCCTCCCAAAGGGAAAGCAGGTGTATGCTGAGCAGGGTCTTCCTTGGTCTCTCTTCCTCCATCTTCCTTGAGCATAAAAAGGAGGTTCTAAGCTTTGAGAAGGCTTAAGGGAGGCCTTATCACCGTGTTGCAGTGTTTAAAGGGTGGTTGCAAAGACGGAGACTTTCTTTTTACAAGGAGTCATATGGAAAAGATGGGGACAAGCTGCTACTGGGGAGATTCTGAGTAGACATGAGGACAATTTTGCACAACAACAATCAGACATTGGAATAATTCCAGCAAGGTGGAGTTCCCAAGACTGGATATGTTTTAGAACTTGGGTAGAATAATTTTATCTTCCAGGGCTAGGGTACAAGTTAGACATTGCTAATGCTTTTTATTTGAAGGAAGTGGCTGGACTTTCCAGGGACAGTGGGACAGGGCTGGGGTCCAGGGACTGGGCCATGTCTAGACCACACTTTTCATAAGAAAGGTTGGACCAGATGATCACAGAATGGTAAGTGTTGGAAGGGACCTCTGAAGATCATCTAGTCCAAGGCCCCTGCTAAAGCGGGGTCACCTAGAGTAAATCACATAGGAACACATCCTGGTGGGCTTTAAATGCCTCTGGAGATGCCCCAACTTCCCAGAGAAGCCTATGCCAGTGGTCTGCTGCCCTCTAAGTGAAAATTTTTTTCCTTATGTTTACATGGAACCTCCTGTGTTCCAGTCTGCGTCCATTGCCCCTTGTCCTGTCACAGGACACCACTGAGAAGAGTCTGGCTCTATCCTCCTGACACTTGCCCTTTAGATACTGATCAGCATTACTGACATCCCCCCGAGTCTGCTTCAGGCTCAACAGCCCCAGGTCTCTCAGCCTGTCCTCCTAAGGTATATGTTCTAGTGCCCATGATCCTTGAGGTCCCTTCCAGCCCGTGGTTCTGTGAATCTCTGATATCAGCAGCTGAAGGCAAGGGCTCTGGGGGCTGCAACGCCAAACGCTGGGCGCAGTGTGCCGATAACGGAAGGGGAGCGCTGAGCGAACCCCGCCGTGGCCGGGCCCAGCCTCTCGGCGGAGGGAGCAACGGGGCCGCCCCGGGATGGCCCCGCCCCGGAGCCTCGGCGGGCCCGGCGGCGCGGGGCAGCGGGGGCAGACGACCAGCGGCGGGAAGGAGGGGCGGCAATCATGGAGGAGGCGGCGATCGGCGACTGCCTGAGCCCGGCCGCCCAGCAGCAGGTAAGGCAGCAGGAGCCGCCCCAGCCGCTCCGGGGGTGCCGGGAGAGCGGCAGCCGGGCTCTCGGCCCGGCGCTCTGTGCTTGCCCTTGCAAGGCTGTCAAACCGCCGCGCTCCGCCATGTGCCCGCGCTGCTTCCCGCAGGTTCTTCTCGGTGTGTGCCCGCGCTGCCCGTGCTGGAACTTAGTGATCCAGGAACTCTGAAGGGTGTGCAGGGTCTGTGGGCTTCGGCAGGGCTTGGAACGGAGTCTCCTGCTGGGCACTCGCAGGAGCTCTGCGGCGGTGGGTGCTGGCGAGGTAATTGCTGACAGCAGCCTCAGGTAGCCAAAGCACATGGAATTTTTCTGAGGTTCTCGTTTAAAAATCGGAGACTGAACTCTACGCCACCTGCAGCTGATTTTGGTACTGGAGCAGGTGTGCCAACTGAACCTGTTAAATGTTTTCTAAATAAAGTTCCAAAACACCCCCCTCCCCACTGTCACCGTAAAACGTTAATGGGTGGATTAGTCATCTGCCTGTCAGTTCACTGCTGTCACCCTATGAACGGGAGAGGAGCTGTTAGACAAGCCCAGGTGGGCCTTTCTGTCCAACCAGTGATGCTGGCTGGACGTGGGGATTAGAAGGGAATCCTCATGTTTGTGTGTAGGCTGAGGTTCATGGGCATGCCACCTTTCAACGCTAATTTGCCTTTAGGAGAAAGGTGAGCAGTTAGGCAGGATGTGGGCTGACCGAGCCCTGCATGATTCATAGGCTCACATGAGTAAGTGGTACAAAGTGTGTTTATAACTCAGATGCAAAAAATGTCAGGTAAGTGTACTGGTTTGACCTCTAAACGTAGAAGTAATTTATAGAGGCTCTTGTTTTAGTGCTAAGGAGCCCATGATAACTCATGGTCGGCTCCTGGAACTCGTTGGTATAGGGCACTTGTTAATCAAGTGGAGATGGGGAAAAATGTTTCCATGCCTTAGCATTAGTTTGACCCGATAACAGTGCTGTACAGCAAATACTACAAGAATATTGCAGATCAGGTGTTGTTTGTCTAAATAGACTTCCAAGTCTTTATAAGTACCACAAACCTCATGAGATTTCTTTATTTTTATAGAGGCCATACGCTTCATCAGACTATAGAGTGAACAATTGTGTAACACTTGAGGAAAAGCCTTTACACACAGAATATCGGAATGGGGTGGCATCAGTCATGAAAAATTACGCTTGCCCTGGAAGTGACTTGCTGGCTGTGTCTTGCATGTTGTGGCAAGAAGTTTAAATGAGCCTGAGAATAGTTCTTGCAGATGTACATAATAGTAGCTGCATGCAGCGAGCAGGTGTAATTTTGGCAGGCAGGCCTGTGTTTTAAAGTTTCTCTGACAGTGGGATCAGAGAGCTTTCAGAGTATGGTTGATGCTGGCAAAGTAACACTTCAGTCCTCCACAAAGTTATGGTACCAACTTTTGATTACTGGTCTTAGAAGCAGATAATTTTGAGTACATGAGAATTAAGGGGTGCTTTGTGTAAGCTGAAACTCTTACGTCTGTAGCTATGTGGCAAGTCAACATAGTCATTTTTCACTGCTCAAAAAAGCAGCATAATTTCCTGCCTTTGTTGGCTGTTTCTTGGGGTTTCCAGTGGAACAATGAACTCTTAAACATTTCATAAAGGAAAAGCCCATAGAATGCTCACCTTCAGGATGTGTGTCACTAACCTCTACCTAACCAAGTCACCTAACTAATTCTCTCATCAAAATGATAATGAATATGCAGCTTACCCAGTGCTGTGCTCAAGACACGGAAGTCTTGACTTCCGTAACCACTGCATGCTGGCCATAGTTGCAGCCAGACCTTGCCTCAGCTTACCAAGGGGATGTTTAAAAGGGGATGTGGGTGGTAACTCCTCAGCCATTGCAGATTTTGTACCCCTACTTTTCCCTACCCCATCTCATGCTGCAGACAGCAGAAGATGCTTCTCACCCTTCCTATCAAATACTTGGTTTGGCTTTTGTGTCTGAGGCAGTTGTACTTCCGTACTGAACCAGGTTAGAAGCTGCTTAGTTTTTCCCTGATCACAGTGAAACATACTGAACTCAGACTAAAGATCCTGCTGCACAGGACTGGATTTTTATTGTAAAACTCAAGTGATCCTTGAGCAGGGCGGTTGAGCACTGAGCAAATGGACCAACAAAAGCAACAAGCATTTTGCACTGCTGCAGGATGCTTGTATTGGAGCTGTGTGGCTTATAAATCATTCTGGACAACCTCAATAAAAAGATGAAAATGCAGGATGTGTAGATGTAGTATTTCAATGAGTTAAGTAAGTTGAGGTGATTATTTTTTATTGGGTGTGCATTTCTGTGTTCATTGCAGCAGGGAGGTTGCCATTTAGAATAGAGTAGAATTAACCAGGTTGGAAGAGACCTTTATTCTGGTTTTGCCCACTGGGCTTTACAGAAGCCCCTTAGGTTGCTTGGGGGGTTTTGGGGGGTATGATGTGCACAGTACGTCTGAGACAGCCAGCTCTTCTTGTCAGATGAGCAATACTTCATAAAAGGGAAGTTACAAAAGCTTTGTAATGAGTGCAGTTAGGCTTCATATTTTTATTCTTCTGGTTTTGTGAGTAATGTGTCACTTTTGATTGAGCCCTGTATTGTTCACTGACTCGCTCGTGAATTTTAGAGGATTTTAAGATTAATTCCTTCAATCTATTGGCTTTTTTTATTTATATACTGAATCTGTTGAATAGTTACTTATGCTGGCAACCTTGAGACTTTTTTGTTTTAGCTTTTGTAGTCTGAATTTCAGAGGTCTGTATGAATTTCCTGGTTTCATGATGTTCATCAGTGATTCTTGCAGGCTGTGGTGTGTGTCTGTTCCTGCCCTTAAAGGTGGCTTGGGTCTGGGTGCTGTCAAGTGCTTTTGCTGGCTGAAGGCCAAAGTCATCCAGGCAAAAGCCTGTTTGGTTTAGTCAGCACACAGAGAGAAAGGTGAAGTTAGAGGTGCTTTTTGCAGGCTGTGCAAGAAATCAAGGTATTTATAGTACAGAACTATTAATGTGAAAACAGAGTCCAAGACTTTCAAAGATGTGGTTTGACAAACTCAGAAATACTTAATCATGCTTCTGCTTTTGAGGAAGAGGTCCATAATAAGTCTGACACTCTTATGTATCAGTCTAATAGTCCATAGGTGACAGAGGAGGTTTTGTTACGAACATCTATGCTCCCTGTTGGGGTAGCTGCTCCTGTCAGTAGCTGAGCTATGCTTCTGCACAGGAAAATCTGTATGTAATAGTTCCTGTTTGTCTCCCATACTCTGTGCAGAATTTGTTGGATGTTAAGGTTGCTACCAGACTTTTGATTTGACTCTGATAGAGTCATACACAGTAAATGTTAGATGTGGACTCATCTCTGTCCTGATTGATTGACTGATTTACTTCCTCTGAGCCAGCAAGCAATGTTGGTTTTTTCCACTAACATTACCTGCAGAATATAAAAAAATGTTCATTTGGTCTAATTAACTGTATCAATTAAAGCACGGTAGAAATAGTGTTATGGAAGGCACAGGCTGAACATTTAGTATTTGTAGAATAATACAGTTCTGCCATGTTTTGAGAACACCCTCCAAAGGTTTATATGAGTCATCTCAGAGGTTCAGGGTTAGGAAACTAAGGTAGGATATTGTACTTGTGCAACAGAGCTGGTTTCACTTTGTCAGATAGGGACTTCCTGGACACCTGTATTTGGGAGCTCTGACTTACCCTCCCATGGGCTCTAGCGGTCCTGGTTTATTAAAGTGCCAAAGGACAACAAGTAAGAGCATGTTAAGTCTTTCTTAACTGACACATTCAAAGAAGTAAAGTAACTTTTTATTTGATGGAAGGGTTTGGTTCATGCTTAATCATTATCTCGGTGCTGTTTATATTTCTGATACTATCAGAGACCATTGCTTATTGTACTGATTAGATCATTGCACAGAGAATTTTTCCCCCTTTGTGTGTTTCTTGTCACCTGTAGTCTTCTTTATGTGGGTTCTAAAACCCTCTAGGGAATCATGGCCTGTCTCTTACAAACTGCCTTTGTCCAGCACAAATGAGCTGGTGACTGTGTTGGGAACCATGATGGAAATAACTGTAATCATCTAAATAGTACCCAGACACCACTGAGAACACATTTAAAAAACAAACAGCCACTTTACTTGCAGTATTTGAGGCAGAATGCCAGACCTTAAGGTAGGAACTAAGAGCAGCACACTGATACACAAGCTGAGGTTACTAAGACACCAAGAGCCAGATATGGGCGGTGGGAGAATGAGACAGTTTTAAACTGAAAGAGAGCGGGTTTTGATATGATGCAAGAAGGGTGGGGAAATATTAACTGGTCAGGCATTGAAGGAAGAGCTCCAAAAGGCTGTGGAGCCACCAGTCTTGGAGGTTCTTGATGGCCAGTGGAACAGTGCCATGAGCAGCATGGTCTGAATTTGATACTGACTCTGCTTTGAGCAGGAGGGTGGACTGGATTCCTCCCAAGTCCTCTTCTAACCCGAGGAATTCTGTAATTCTTTGTTTTGGTGTGATTAAAAATGAGTTGCTTTAAAATAGTGGTGTAAGAGGTGTACGAACAAGTTTTTGACTTCTCTCAAAAGTAGCAGTATGTGCTAGTGGCAGATGTTCTTAACTTTAAAAATGTTTAAAAGCTATTCAAAAGGATCCAGAATATATTGTTTCTCTTTTTTGTATTGAAAGGTACTTAATGCTGAAGAGCTGTGTGGTCATGGAAAGAAAAAGTTCATAAATAAAAGATATGTTCCAGGGTGTAAGCCATTGTTAGGCAAAGATACTACGTGAAAATGTGTTTTTTATTGTTGCATGTCTTAAATGTTTGCCAGTTGGCTTTGCATGAGCAGGTGGAGAACTACAAAGCTGAAATGGAGTAAGTTAGAGATGCTTCATGGATTGGCACTTAAAACTGAAATGCATCCTAATAAACATCAGGTTACATGTATGATGTTGCACAAAATAAAGTCAGTTAAACTTGCTTCAGTTGGTATTGGATCTGGGGAGCTGACCAGCCTTGTTCTCAGGGAGATCTGAGAGTAACTTGCTAAACTTTTTTTCTTTTTACATTTTATTTTCCAAGTTGCTTCCTTTCATTGTATGTTGTGCTCACTTATGGAGAATACAGAGTTCTACAACATAGCTAGAAAAGATGTAAATCACATGACCCTTATTTTACAAGGAAAACAGAAAGTAAAATATATGTGATGTCTGTAGAATTCAGATGTTGTACATGCATCTAGTTTTTCTAATATGAAATCTCCTCTGGTCATTGAAATTCATAAGGGTGACATCTACAATAATGTTAACATCAAACTAATTTTGTTTCTGTCTTCATTCTGGCAAATGGGAAGTTACAGATGCACAGTTCTGTACTGTTGGTGCATTCTGCTGTTCTGTACTGTTGGTGCATTCTGCTTATGGGGACTATAGGGCCCTTTGTTTTCCATAAGGGAAAGATATAGCTAATTGTTATGTTGTTCCTCACCCAGGTTGGTGCAGTTTGCAAATGCACTTGCAGTGTCAAGTTTCTGTACTTTCATGTATGTGCCGTTTCTTACAACTGCTTACAGCTTGCATCTCAGGATAAGGGAGTATCTCTATGAACTGTAAAGAGTGAAAGGTGTATCTCCTGTTCCCTCTCTCCCCAAAGAGTCATTAATGAGCTGGAGTCCTTGGAGCAAGGCTCCTCTTCCTTGGGGTCCACTCATGTTGCATGTGAGCAGCTCCTGGCAAAAGGTGGTGGCTGTTACGTGGTGTCACGTGCATTACCTGGCAGCCTCTTGTGATGAACAGCCTGGAGCAGTCCTTGTCTCTGGCCCTGTCCTGTATTTGCAATGGTCCTGACTGTGGGACACGCTTACCCTAGTGCTTCCTGAGGTACTGGAATTTATTTTCAGATAAGCAGAAATGGGTCATGGCAAGTCAATATCACACTTATTGAAGGACTGTGATTTCATAACCTTTAGCATACATCTTGGCGCATGTTTGTACAGTGGGAGTCACAGACAATTTCCAACACTGCAGGTAAATTCTAACGCTGCCTAGCAGCTATTCCACATGGTATTTACCCAGCTGCAGGCTGTGGGGTGTTTTGGGAGGCAAACTGCTTCAGATTGGTAAGCGCTGTTAAAGCTATAGTCTCCTGAAAATGGTTGTGGTAACACTTGCTTACACCTTGGAGCCTGCTGTCCTTTGGCTCTGTACATAATGGCACCCTGCAGTGATGCAAGGGGACAGGACCAGCCTGGAACTCTGCTCTGAGTCTGTGAGTGCATTTTACAGTTTCCATCCATGGCAGATCCAGTTAGCCTGAAATTCAAGCAATGAACTGAAAAGAGAGCAGCTCTCTTTGAAAAGCCAGCCCTTTGCTCTTTCTGCCATGGGCATTTTTACCCTGTGAGATGATTTTTCTGTTGTTACAAGTAATTTTTCAGGCTGAGGTTGCCTGTGTTACAAGAATCAAAAACTTGGTTAATTTAAAAAGATGGTAATTGCACAACAGGGAATGCAATATTCATCAAAAGGAATCTGCCTGTCTGCTTGCTTGAACCTAGGGACAACACAGTAAAACAGGAGAGAATGTCAATAACTGAACAACAGTGGTGGTATTTAGGGGATTTGGGCTGTTCATGATGGGCTTTTGTAAAAGGTGGGTGACGTGAACTGAAACTTGGCCTAGTGACTGTGTATGTTGAATTTTGTTATCATTACTGAGGATTTAAGATCAACAGCACTACAGGACTCCCAGTCCTCGCTTACACCTGCCTGTGTTTGGTTTTCATTAGTCTCTTTCTGTTAGCTCAAAGTTTCAGCCAACCATTTTTGGTAGGGTCTTCTGTTTGTTTGTTTTTTCCTGTGGTTTGTTTTGTGTTCTTGAAGGTTGTGTCCCTTTTCCAGAGGTTTGAGCGGCAAATACATTTACAGAAGGGAAGAGAAATTGTGTCTTTCTTTTTTCTGCTTTTCTTTTTGTTTAGAAGTTCTAGTGAAAGCAGTGGTGTTTTGATTTTCTGTGTGCTTGACCTTGATACTGTTGCAGGTTTACCTGTTAAATTGGATGCCGTCCCTAGAGTTTCAGAGGCAGAGGAGTTGGGTGTAATGCTGGGATGGCCAGCTGAGCAATACCTTGTGCTCCCTTCTGAGCTCTTCTGAATTATGCTGGGCAAACTGCTTGTAGTTGTGCTGTACCAAGCCTGAGCTAATTTTACATTTCTTTCTATAAGACTAAAGGGCTTTGCCTGGGACTAAAAGCAAGCTATTAAAAATGTTACTGTATATCATGTTCCAGCACCTCCAACTGGGCTGAAATGAGGGAGTGCTGTGGATTTCCTGAGAAGTCTGGTTTTGGCAGATTTCCACTTCAGAGAGGTTTGGACTTGACTACAGACACCTGGAGACTTTAATTTAGTCCATTTTCTCAGGTTCCCTATTCCCTCACCTCAATCATTCTAGCCTTAGCACTGAATAGCAGCATTTACCTAACTGCAGTGTCCGTGTGTATGTCAACAGTTAGAAACAATGCCACGTAATGTGTCTGCTGTCAAATTAATTCATCAATAGAAAATAATCTGCACCACAGTTGGGGAGAAACAAAACAAACTAAAACAAAATCTCTCTTTCTTAAATAAATTCTGCTGTTTCCTCTCTATTCACACAAACAGTAATTAAAGGAAAAACGCAGAGCACTTGTAAACACAACTGTTAACTGAGGGTAGTGCCTACACGAGGGTGTATTACCTGCCTGTGAAGCATAACAAGTTATGGAAGGCAGGGCCATTACTTGCAATAGGGAATTAACTCCTACAGATGTGTTTACAGTCTTGCCAAGTCAAGTCTCCCTCTTTCATGCACTGCTTAACAAGTGCACTTCGTGCTGAATTGTCCCAGCTTTATTTCACCGCTCTTTTCCCATTTGCAGGCTGAAGCAAGACTCGCAGCGAAGCGAGCGGCGCGGGCAGAGGCACGGGAGATACGAATGAAGGAACTGGAAAGACAGCAGAAGGAGGTAAGGTCAAGGCTTTGGGGGTGTTTGGATCACCTTCATTCCTGGATATAATCCAAGATCCTGGAACAAAGGGTTAATCTGTGTTGTGTTAAAACATTGCTGGCGTGGAACTAATGCTGACTGTGGAATAGTGAATAAAATGGCCTGAAGAAAATACAGATTGTGGCAAGAATTTTATCTTGGTCAATCCAGTGTAATTATTCACAGAAAATACTGGTGGTTAGTTAGTAATCACTGTTTTAATAGTAAACTTTGAAGTACATGGCTTGTTTTTTTGTGCATTGGGGGTGGTGGATTCTTATCACTTGGTTAGAAGCCTAATGAATATGGAAGTCTCTTGGCCCTTGTATAACTCTACTTGTGAGTTGTTTTGTCTTGTTTCTGTGAGGCTGGCATTGTAGTCTCCTTTGTTTTGTAAAAGTGATGGTCTGCTGTTGGCAGAAGTAATGATAGAACCTGAACTTGGCAAAACATCACCTTCTCCAAAGCGTTTGGATTAAATGCCTGGTGTAGTTTCTTCAATGTTCTGGAAAAATTAGTTGTTTCATATGATCAGCAAAGTTACTGTGCCTCTGCACATCAGTGTGTGGCAGATCATGGGCTTCCAGTGTAGGAATGATCTTTAAGACCAAAAAGACTTGTTCTACTCCTGCTGTGTTTGACAAGTAGGAACAGTACTAAGTGCCACTCCAGTCTAGGAAACTCTGAGCAGGATTTGTTCTGAAGTTGTAAAAGCCAAAGTAGTGCTGTTAGAACGAGATTGCAAGCATGGGTTGGCGCAGGTGCACTGAAGCAGAAGGGCTTAAAACTTGTGTTTGCTGATTTGCATTAGTGAAACGGCAGAGTAGACCAACAATAATTATAATTTCATTTTTTCAAATAGAGTTTGGAGGAAAGGGGTAGTAAGGAGTTCAGGGGCAGGATGTGGGAATACTTCGTAAGAACAAACGTACATCTATGCTTTAGGGCTCAGAGAGTGGTTCAGTTTAGCCTTTGGACAATGAATTGGGATGTGACAGCAGACTACAGTGTTGGTGCAGGCTGCAGTAATCAGCCTGCAAAAGACTCACTTGGGCAGTTTGCCCAGCCTCAGCTTCATGCTGGAGCATCTCCTCTAGTTGAGGCATGTCTAGATATGTCTTAGAAGCCTGTAGCCACAGTAGGGTTAGATGTACCTGGAAATGCACTAGTAGCAAGAGCTGTGAGGAAACGTTGCCTGTGGAAGAGAGGAGCCTTTTTCTGCTACAGTTGCTGTTGCTGCTTTTGGAAGGATGGTTCGTGCAACTTGGGCCACAGTTAGAAGGCTTGAACTGTGGTTGAGTGTTGGTGCTGTCAAGTTGCCTGCTGTGCCTTCAGCCTGAGTGATGGGACTTGCTGAGCAGCCTTTGGAAGATCCATGGTAAACAGCTACTAGGTGTTTTGTTTGGGTGGCAAAGGAAACATGGGTATCAGGGCAGTTGACATTGGTGTTACCATCTAATTTGCAGATAGCTTTAATGGAGGTGATGACCCCTTTGAAGATTAAAAGCTCGTGCTGCAAAGGGTGTCCTAGTAAATTAAAATGAGGGTATGACAACTAAAGCTTGTGTGCGTGATCCTGCAGTTAACAACTAAAGAGCCAGGGAGCTGAAAATCTTTGAAAATGTCTTTGTGTAGGTCAAAATTGGCTAGTGCAGGATGATGCTCTGACATACCACATTCAGTGAAAGCTAAGCCACATATCCACCACAATCTGTTTTGTAATTCACTGGCATAAAGGACACAGTGCAACTGCACATTGATTTAATGTTTTGTAAGCTTGGATATTTTGTGGCTTTTTCAGATAGCTTAATCTCAGCCCTCGTGCACGAGGTCGAGCTAGTAAGGATGGCTGTGGGAAGTTTTTCTTTGCCATAAGTATCTTGCAGATATAATGAAAAAATCTTGCAGATATAAGTAGCTTGCAGATATAAAAGATACATTTAGAAAATCTCAGTCAACACCAGTTTGGGCACCTACTCCATCCTTGGAGCGGAATGTACTATGGTTCTGGTATCTGTACAGCTTCTTGTCTGCCATCCTCATTTCCTTTGAAAACTTTTCAGAGGAACAGGTAGCACATTGCCACTACTGCCACGGTGAATGCTTTGGTACTTCAGAAGGGGTTTTGGAGCCAGTTAAAGGAGTTACAAAGCAATAAATAAATTTATTGTGTGTGTGTGTGTGTACTTTTACATGCCCTCACAGGCTTCTTGTGGAGCACGGATTACTTGAGAATATATTTATGTCGTTAATATGGGTTAAAAGATTCCAGATGCTACTATTAGAAGCTATACCCATAGCAGTATAGCACTCACTAGCAGTGAAGTAGAGTGTTTTAACAATTTTGGACTGGAAATTGGCTCCTTTCCTGCCCACCATCTAGTATGAATGACATTTTTGAAGTCTTGGGCTGCATTTTCTTAATTCAAAAATAATTGGGTGATTTTTGCATTGTGAATCTGTATAAGTGATTTAGCTCATGTTCTGCTTGCCTTTACAAAAGAAATACCAGTGCAAAAGCACCAGATAGAAGAGGCTTTTGCTCTCTTGTGAATGTTTCTATAGTTAGCTTTCTAATGAAGTTGCTGTTGATGCTATTAAAATGCCCCGTGCTGGTTCTGTTGGCTAGCCATATGTGAAGAGTGTGCTAGAGGTTAGTCACAGCTGTGTAGTGAAGTTCACAGGTAAATGGCAAAGACTACAGGACTTCATACCAAGCTCTTTTGGCAGAATTTTTTGATGTAGAGCACATACATGACAGCAGAAACTGCTGCATAGTCTGTTCTTCTGGAAATTTAGCATTGCATTCATTGCCAGCCCCACTGTTGCTAAGCTCTGCTTTTCAAAGGAGTATACAATGAGAAGCTCGTGGCGGACAGTTTGGCTTTAGATGGTGGTGAGCACACTTACGTGGGCTCAGCCCTTGCTCAGTCTGCTGTGGTTGCTGTTACTTGTCTCGTGGATTGTGTGCTCAGAAGTTTGAAATACAAGGTGGCTCTAAGAATTCTTCAGGAAACTTAATGTGAAGCACATACTGCTGTGGGAGAAGAGCAGCTGGAGAAATTGTATAACTGAGATAGATGGGCTTTGGGAAAAGAGTGCTCTGAACTGTCGCTTGAGATGTGGGAAAGTTACTGCGAAAGGCTGTGCGGTTCACTGTGGTGGGGCAGGACTGCAGGTGTGTTCCAGAGGTGGTATAATCTCATCACCTGGCACCACCACATGCCAGGCAGCAGAAGGAGCATAAACTGTGCCAGTGTTTTGAGGCTGGATTTTGTTTGCTTGGTTTGTATTTTTAATTCCTAGGGAGAAGAATATAAGGAGGAGAGCATGAGTACAAGCTTAACAGGAAAGTATAAACCAGGTAAATGAAAAGTGTTTTCTGAAGGTGAAGAAAGAAAATCATGATCTGTTGTATCCTGATGTATGAATCTAAGGGTAGCACTCATGCTTGAATCACTTACTTGTATATGCATTTATATAATTAGTAGAGAATGGGTTCCTGGTCATGAGGCTCTAAGAAAAGTGCAGATCTAATAAACATAACTGCTTGAATGTTTCTGAGTTGTTAACCTCTGCTGCTTTGTTGTTGCTACCCACCAACTTTTAGTCTGGAGGTCATGGCAGGTTTTCTGGTACAGGAGAGCTGTCCTGTGAGGCTGTGTCAGTGTACATTCTAAGCTGAAAGGACAATCATAATAGATGGTACTCACTCCATTGCCTGTTGCCATACAGGTGGGTTGGATTGGTTGATGGGTTGGACACGATGATCTTGAAGGTCTCTTTCAACCTGGTGTATTGCATTGTGTACTTCTGGTGGGAGGACACCAGTGGTGGGGTCTTGTGGTTTTTGCCATACCATGCTCCAGTGGTCTTTAAACGTTTGGATTAAAGTTGCAGATTCTAATGACAGTCTGTTTGGTTCATACAGGAGAGTTGTGTTTGGTACTGAGACAAATGCTTGTCTGTAGCCAGGAGGGGGTTAGTCTCTTCTCCCAGGCAACCAGCACCAGAACAAGAAGACACAGTCTCAAGCTGTGCCAGGGGAAGTTTAGGCTTGAGGTGAGGATAAAGTTCTTCACTGAGAGAGTCATTAGCCATTGGAATGGGCTACCCAGGGAGGTGGTGGAGTCACCATCCCTGGAGGTGTTGCAGAGGGGATTGGATGTGGCACTTGGTGCCATGGTTTAGTCACGAGGTCTGTGGCGACAGGTTGGACTTGATGATCTTTGAGGTCTCTTCCAACCTTGGTGACTCTGTGAAGAGCCAAATCAAGAATGTTGGCCTAGCTTGTGAGTAAAAGCATTTAATTCTCATGGGGCTACCAGGTAAAATGGGGAGAATAATTTTTTTTCCTGTGCCTTTTTTTTCATTTTTTTTTTCTCTTAGAAGCTTGGCATAAGATATATTAAAGCCTTTTTTCCAAGAAATATTTAGCTAATGTTTCAAGACATGTGAAAGCTGCAGCATTAGGGCTAATTGTGGAGAATGTTTTATGTAGGAGTACCTTCTGTGTGTTCTGCTGGCAAGATTTTACACGTCTCTTCAAGGACTGACACTTGGAGACCACAATTTAAGCTGATATTAGCGCCTGAAGTGAAAAGAGAATGATCTCCTCCCACTCCTTAATCTGCAGGATAAGATTCTTCCTTGCCAGTTCACACAGCAGATGAGCCTGTACTTCTAGTTCATGGCAAGTGCATGGTGCTTGTCTCCTAGCTTCATTTTCTGCTCTCACTTTAAGAGCACAGCACTTGCCTTCGCTATTTTGTAAATTCTTTCTTTACCAGCATAGTCATTTGCATGTAATTTTCCTCCTTTGAATTTATAGTTCTTTGGAATAAACTATGTTACCAGAACTTTCAGCTGTGGTTTCTTTTTTTTCTTTTTTCTTTTTTTTTTTTTTTCTTTTCCATGTCAGTTCCTTGAGCATGTAGTAAATTTAGTAGATGTACTAAAGCTGAGTTAAAGTGGGCAAAAGGCTTGCGAACATTCCTGATCTTCTTGCCCATCCTATTGAACATGACTTGGGCCCCATATTCCCTTGCTAGGATTTGCTGTCTGCAAGTCTGATCTGAGTCTGCAGGTCCCATGGCACATCTGGCATTTGGGATTGTCTGAAGCCATCTAAAATGCCAAGCGCTGCAGGAAGAACTAGAGAAAAGCAAAATTCTTCTGGCTGCAGTGGGAGAGGAGAGACTGACTGTGAAAGTTGGTTGCTTATGTATACAGTGAAGAAATTAAGGAAGTTTGTGCTGAATAATCTGTATCTTTCTTAAGCAACCATCAGGAAGATGCATAGGAAAATTTGGAGATGTTGAAGGTCTTTTTAGTAGCCTCTGGATTTTTGCCTTGTGTTGCCATCCAGCCATGCTTCACTGGCTTGTTCTGTCCTGATTTAAAGCTATTTCTATGTAAAACTGGTTTTGTGGCAAAACTCATGTGATGAGGAAACCATGAAAGCAGTCTGCCACTAATATTGTGGACAAAACATGCACCACTCTGAGGTCTTTGAAGGGGTGGCATATCTGCAATAGAGATTACTGTTTAAAAGTGTTTCTGCTCCCCTGTAACATACCATCTAAGGAGGACGGTGCACTGATGGGACATTGGTCACTTTGGAGCAGAGCTGTTCTAATGCGTGGTAGTTAACAGATGACCAAAATTTCCAAGTTTTGTAAGAAGTTGGAGCAGTTATGATGACGCACTTGGCTTTGTCCCTGTGTTCCTCTCCACTGCCCTTCATTATGTCTGTCCCTGAACAAGGACCTCATTATTATCTTGTCCATTGTCAGTCTGGGTCCTGGACACAAGACCTCTTGTGTGTCTTGCTTTGTGCTCAACAAGCTTACCTGCTGTGCCAAGCCTGAAGCACTGGGGTTTGGAAAATAAGACTTCCATGGTGTTGCCTCGAAGCGTGGGTGAAACAACGGCATGGGAAAGTTAAAGCTTAAAGGTTAAACAGCTCCATGGTGATTGTCACATCTAAACCAGTGGTGTTTGGCTTCTGTGTATGGATGAAAGGCACTCTGCGTGTGCAACAGAGAAGGCAAAGGATCAGCGTCATTGTGCAGTCTTGGGAACTGTGGGAGGTTTAGTTAATTTTCCTCTTCAGGGTTTTCTTAGTAAAAGGTAAGCAGAGTGATTAGTTGTGTGGGAATGCTGGTTTTAAATGTGGGTCGTAATTATCACTCCTGTGCTTGTAGGAATAGGAATTAATGCTTCTGAGGCATTAAGCTGGGTTCTTCAGTCGTCTGTCATAATCACAAATGGCAATCTGATCGGGGGCAGGGGATTGAAAGGAGTATTCTGGGTTTGCCTGAGGGTGCCCAGAGGAGCCGTGGATGGCAGGGTTCCACTGAATATTCCAAAATACAGGAGGCTGACTACCCTGCTGTCTTTTCACCAGCCAAAGGGTTGCAGTCAGAACAATATACTGTGCTCCCTGGGTTGTATGTGGAGAGCAGAGGGCTGCTGCTGGTCTTTATTCAGCCTTAGTGCTTATCTAGGGAGACAAGCAGTAAGGCAGCTTAGGGCTACAGACTAGAGCTAGAATGCCTTTTCTGCAGACAAAAAGCCTGGGTGCTCAGCAGAGAACTGGGGAGAACAAAGCTGCAATTTCCCTTCTGGATTTGTGTAGCCAGAACAAGAAGGGTTCTTGCTTTAGAAGCACTAAGACAGATGCAAGAAAAGAATGCTTTGTGTTTTCACATGGATTTACAAAGCTGATCAGCCAAGGGAAGTTCCCTACTTCAACAAAATTCAGATGTATTAGAGCGGCTGCAGTGCTTTTGGGTATTACTAAATTGGTTCAGAACTTTGGAACAACTTTGTAGAGTCAGCAGTGCATTTATTAGGGCCTGCAAATTGTGTGAGGCTCCATGGAGACGTTAAAAATTGAAAAAGCAACCTGGAAAGGCTGTCCAGTGCTGGCAATATAGGTACAAGAAATTTTCAGAGAGCTTTAACAAGCTGAGATTGTGTTGTACACAGGTGAAAGATCTATAGCTCTCAATGCTTTTATAACTGTACTTCATCACTTAAGGACAAAATCTATCCTTGAAGAAGACCAGATTTTCTGTAGGTAATGCTGTTTGCTTTTATTGTGATGGTAGAGGCACAACTGTCACTCCAAGTGAATATTTGCACATCCATTACATGGAAGGAGGGAGGTTGGAAAAGGTTGGAGAGGTCCTGACTCACAGCTGGGTTCGACTCTGGTCCAGTGCAAAGTCTGTGGAGCAAATGTTGCATGTATGTCCAAGAGCCTGGTGGTTATGACACCAGGAATGCTGTGTTCCAGCTGTTCACATGGAGGAGGCTTAGAATGTAAATGCTGCTTTCATTCTGCTTAACTCTACAGGGCTTTGATGTGTGCTGTTCTGTATTTGTGTTTTGTTGTATATTCTGTATAAATGATGATTATTTTTTCCCCCTTTAGAATGAGCTATGGAACATTGCATTGCTGCTATTTGTTCATTCATGCTAGTTTTTGTTTCCTTGTTTCTTTCCTTTCCCTTTTTCCTTAGATCTATCAAGTTCAAAAGGTAGGGCTCACTCACTTTCATTCTTGTTTGCATGTGTTCCCACGTTATATGAGTCTTGCCAGCATTTCAGAGAAACCTCTAAAGAATGGAAGATGCACAGCAGGCTTTGTATTTCCATGCAATCCCCCTCTTCCCTCCCATAGTCTCGAGTGGTGGGAGTGGAGGAAGGTGATCCGAGTAAAATGTGTCTGGTCAGGCACTTAATATAATCCTACTCTGCAGCCTGTTTGGCAAACAATGAATGATAAGCAGAAGAGTAATTTGACAAACCAGCCATCATAAGAGGGTTTGGTGGCTCCATGGGTCACCAAAACCTGCACAGATTTTTGTTTGTTGAAGGCTGAAGACGTTTAAGGCCAGGAAGCATTTAACAGGAAGAATGACTTTCAGATGCCTTTGTTTGCAGAAAGTCACTGAAGTAAATCGATGATGCTGTGTTTGAGTTGATAATCTGTTGGTGAATAAACTGTATGGCCTTTCTCCTGATGTGACTGAAGCATTATAAATGCTTCTTGTTTAATCCCCTCTCACCTCAGTTTAAAGTCACGATTTCTTCCCTCCTCCCAGTTTCCTTTTTATACTTCCAAACAATGGCAAAGATGATTTTGATAATGATGATAGCTCTAACTGAGGTCACTTGCTATGTAACAATAGAGTTTTAGACTTTTTGTTGTGATGTTTGGCTGGTCTGTACTTCCAACATGGGTACCTAGAAAGACAAATAGTTCCAAAGAGCTTTTGCAGGGAGGCAGGAAACATCTATTTCTTCAATCTTGCCATTTTTTACTTTATTTAGCATTTCCTTTTTTTTTTTCCTGGGATGTTTTTATTGCATGCTGAATGATAAATGCCTCCTAAAACCACAGCCTGTTTGTTTTTCTTCTGGCACTCCAGCTGCCTTAACTGCATGTTCCACTCACTTGACCTAGCAGTGTGTGTGCTTCTTGGAAATGCTGTTCTCCTCCTTAAGTTTGCATGTATATGGAGATAGCTACTCAAATCATGTGCCTCTGGTATTTAATCCTGACCCCATCAATTTGGTGGCAAATATGTCTTACTCTTGTTTTTATTTGTAGAATTGAGTATGTACTGAGTGACTCAAATTAACATCTGCCTGTGGATCAACAGGCTCGTTATCAAATCTCCTTCATAGGAACTAATTTAATCTTATGGTAAAAATGCAGCCCCATGGGAGACAAGGAAGTTGTTTACTGTTGGTGTCCTGACATGGATGAGAAGATAAATGGGTTAGGCTGACAACATCCCGTAGTGAGGTTGCAAGTCCAGCAGTTTCACTGTCCCTTAGTGAGCAAATGTGATCTGGAATTCTCTCTCAATGGTATTAATGTCATTAATTATTTAATTGTAATATCACTTTTCAGGATAGAAGGGAACTTGAGTCCGCCAAAGAACTCTAACTAAAACCCAAGTGAATGAATAAGCACCATTTATTCCTTTCACCCATTCAAACTAGGCCCCGTGGGGCACAACAGAAGGATCCTTGTGGAGAAAGAAGAATACCTGAGACTTCAAATGCTGCCAGTTCAATCCATTGTGAAATGTGCCATTTAAAATATTACAGCTTTAAAATAGTCCTAATAGTCCCAATTGTGTTCATTAACAGTGTTCTTTGGGGAACACAAAGCATATAGCTATGCAGTTTGAAATGGTGAAGGCAAAGACTGTAAGGGGAACGTAACTTGTGACGTAACAAGTTAAGAGGTATTCTTGTATCTCCCTTTTGCAAAACTGAACTCGGAAGCCTATGCCAAAGTAAGGAGAACAGCAGGAAAGGGAAACATGAGACCTTACAAAAGTTATTAGCATTTATGGGTCCTTCCTGTGCGTGAGAAAGGATTCTCCATCATCTTAGTGGCTTTTGAAAATTGATTTCCACTGTGAGAAAGTGTTATGCATCTCCTGGGGGGAGGGGAAGAGGCGGGTGGGGAAGCCTCTAATAAGACTTCACCTGACCTGATTTACTTCAAAGAATATAATCAGTTGGCTCTGATCATGTACACACTCCTGACCAGCTGGAGTTGATACAATTGTCAGTGGTGATTTTTCAGGATGTGATGTACATAAAACTGAATTTTGCAACAGGCTAGGGTATGTGTTTTGCTTCTGCCGGGAAGTAACTTGTCTGAGCACTTGGGAGGAAGTGGTATAACGACATGTTTTGTGTCACACACTCTAATTTCATGTAGTTTAAGGGAGAAATTTTTCTTGTGTGTGATTTGGTCAGGCATTGCATAGAGATATTAAATATATTTAAGCACTTCTGAGATGTTTTGCAGGTAAAGCAGAGGGGAATGCTTCCCTATTCTCATAGGGTTGTGGTTATAGAGCTTGTTAACCACTCTGTCTTATTCTAGAAGGATGTTTGCATACTATTTATCATCAAATGGGTGAGTTGGAATGGACCTCCAAAGGTCATCTAGTCCAACCCCAAAATCTACAATATTTAGATCTGTAATTCTGTTTTCCAGTTACTGGCCTAAAAACTTACTGTATGATATATTTCCTAATAAGAAGGATTACTGTGAACTCCTGTCTCTTCCCGTTTTGACCCTAAAACTGACAGCATTGAAAAGTCCTTGTACAGTTTGGGCTATCCAGGATGTGTAACTGAGCACCCAGCTGCCAATTCTTCTTCATAGCAGACTTTCTCCTCTCCAGACCAGTTAGGATGAAAATGAAGATGACCTTAATACTGTTGTTTAAGGAGGAAGAACTCGGGAAGTGGGAATTTGCCAATATAGTATTAAAGGATATGCAGGTGTTTGTTCTAGTTTATTAATAAATAGTGAATGAGGTTTTAAAGGGTGAAAGTGAAATTTCATTAATACCATTGAGTGAGTGCTAAATACAGAGCCTAGTACAGAAGAGACTTCTGATTTTTTTTTTTTTTGATCATTACCTAAGGTTTTGACTGTTGATGATACTCCCTTTAACCTTGAGGAAAGCTGGCAAGTACAAGCTTGTGTTTGTCCATAAATACATGAACCTTAAAGCAAATAATCTAAATTTTTCTAAAATATGCTTTATTAAACAGGATTTGCATTTTCTGATTACTGTGCTTTTTGCTGGTGATTTTTCTTCATGCAGGAATGTTATGGTCACCATTATAAATGCAAACTTCCTGAGACTAGAGTTGAAGTGCTTGACTGGGGAGGAAGAAAAGTCTTGCTAGAGCTGTGGATTTGCTGCCTGATGGAAATGCAAGTTTATTGGGAAACTCCCAGTGTTGTGAATAAAAACTGGGAACTGAGAAAGGACTCAGAAGAGCCAGCCTACTAAGCAAAGGCATGGCATTCAGTATTGAAATACAGAGGGCTTCCTCGTCCTGCCTGCATTGGTTAGAAGCATGCTCGCTTCTCTCCTTGGTGGTATCACCACTGTCAAAATTGTTGAAGTGTCGGCAAAAAGCCTTGTACTGTTGAAAAGAGCTCTAGGGAGTTCTGAATGCACAAAGATTAGTTGTATTATATTCAACTTGTCTTCCCAGATTGACAAATCTATACGGTAAACATGATTTGACAGCATTTTTCATCCTAAAAGTGTTCCGTGTTCGGATCCCTTGTAATAAGTCTTGACTTAAATGGGTCAGGAATTCAAGACTCATTACACTCCTTGCTCTTGTCCCCACAGCACTGATTTTATTCCCCCCACCACCCCCCTTCATTGCTGAGAAAGGAGAAGCTGTTGAGTTACCTGGCTGTACCCCAAATGCCCCTTCCTCCTGAGCAGGCAACTTTTCCTGGGCAAGGTGCTGTGGTGGCACTGGGCATGGCTTTTTTTGCTGGCATGTTTGTGTGTGTGTAGCTGCGTGGCTTGGCCAAAAGCTGGGAGTGCATGCCTAAATGTTCTGTGTTTGCCTTTGTCATCTAAATTATGTTTTTTCCTTTTTCTGTCTGTAGAAATATTATGGTCTGGATACTAAATGGGGAGACATCGAGCAATGGATGGTAGGCCTTGGTCAACATAGCTAAACAACTTTTTCATGTTGAAGTTTTCTATAGTTCATATATTTTGAAAGTCACACAGAGCAGGTATTTTCATGTGTTGGAAAAGTGAATTCCACTCTTACCACGATCATTCTTGCAGTACCAGTCAATACCTGAAAGGTGGCTTTTCATTAATTTAAAACTGGCAAGGGTTTGGTTAGAGACATCTCTTTTTACAGACATTAGAGTCACCACCCTATCACTTTCAGGTTAGATCAGCATATTGAACTGTTAAAGCCAGTTGAGATACAAGGAATATGTATGTACTCATTTTGATTCTTCTGGAATTTGCTACAGTTTTGAGTCTTCTTGCATCTACCTTCAGGTAAATTTTGGGCAAGTTTTATCCATGCTTCTTAAGTTACTTTTGTACTCTATGGTCCGTGGGTACTCTTCAGATGCTACTGTGGCAAAGCTTGCTTTTTCCAAGACTGCAATGTCCTGGATTTTTCTATTTTCTAAGCCAGTGAACTTGATACCAAATGTGGACTTGGTCATTAATCACATCTGACTGTTTTAACACACATAAGATGAAGAAGTTGCTAAAGGGCTAGAAGGCTTTGGCTTTAAATGTCTTTCAGACATGGGTTTATAAAATCACCAGTGATGCCTGGTGAAAACTGTTGTTCATGGCCTTGCCCTACAAACTGGCTTGTGCACTGAAAAAGGCAAAACCTAACTGGTTTCCAGTGTGAAGGACAATTTCTCAAACTCCTTGACCCTTGATAATTAATTGGCATAAATGCTGGTTTGTTCTATGCCTTCTTGAAAGCTTGCTGCCATATGGACCAACTGTCCACCCAAGATCCTCCAATCACATGGATAAACCATTAAGTCTCTTCAATCTTTGCTTGGTGAGAGCTTAACTCCACATTACTAGCAACTCCTTTGCTTAGGAATCACTTCACCTGTCAGAGCCATTGACTACAATGTTTCACCACCACCACCATTTTCTGTCATTTCTGAGTTTAATGTAAAATCAGTTAGTTCAAATCAGTTCAAACACACCCTACAGCATTTCCAGCATTAACACCACAGCCTTTGGCCTGCAAAAGGCATTGGTGCTGTGTGTCACAGAGGCTTGAAGCTGAACACAGGTGCTTTGGGTCTGGAAGAAGACTCCAGACTGCATGCCTCTGGGATAGCCACTGGAAAGAGACAGTTCCCCTGTCGAGTTATTGCAAATAGAAGATTTTTGAAATTTATTGTGACAGTTCCATAGACATTTCCATGGATGCTATCACACAAGTCATGGAATGTATATTTGTACATATTCATTGCAGTATTTACAATGTTATGCGGGTATTTACAGGGAGAGAATAGCATGGAAACCCCCCTGAAAGGGGGGGGAAATGCCCCGCTTCCCCCATAACCTCCCCCCTTTCCTCTGTTTAACTAGAAGAAAAGAGAAAAGAGATGTTGGAGAGTTAGTGTGCTTATCTCAAGGCCGTTAGATAAAATCCTTTCCAGCAAAGCAGCCAGACAGCCAGAAGAAGGGGAAAGGAATGAATGTGGGAAACGAGGCTGCTAAGGGTCCCCTTTCACACATCTAGCCAATGAAATTCGTTTAGAGTAATCTCTTGTTTTCCTTTTTACACCCAACTGTGGATCTGTTTATACTTCTTCACTCTTCTGCTCGAAAATCTGCAGCTGACTTTTAAAGGCATAGCCTAAAACTACCACCATTATTTTGAAGGACTGCAGACTGGAAAGGTTTAATTACAAAAGCACTGTAAGTATACTGATTCCCAGATGCAGAGAGGTGTGCTTGAAACATTTTTTGAGATAAAGGCATCACTGTACACAGCTTTATGCAAAAGTAACAGAAGTGTGAGTAGAACAGAGGGGAAAGAAGTTGGGGTCACAAATAAGGGAAAGAAAGGCTTTTGTGACTTCACAAGGTGCTGCCTTCTGTTATTTGGTTTAATCTTCCCAATTCACTGTGTCTCTGAAAGCACACTGTGGGTGTTTCTGTCCTTTAAATACTTCACTCTTTTCTTTTTTTCTCCCTCTGCTGCCTTGGTAGGAAGACAGTGAGCGTTACTCCCGTAGAGCCCGAAGAAATGCCTCGGTTAGTATCTGCTTTTGCTTTTTCATTTGAGCTAGACATTATAAATTAAGAAAACACAACATGTGCAAGGCAGCTCCTTTTTAATAGGAAAAAAAAAACAAACAAGCTCCCCTCACCCCTGGAAAATGCAAACCTCAAAGCCACATCCTGACTTCTCTGCTCTCTCCCCAGTTATTCTGGGGAGCTTTTCAAAATGAGTTACAGTATGAGGGCAGGGGATGGAAGGTGGGGAAACAACCTGCTTGGAGCGGTTAATGTCCATTTATTTAGTGTGGGGCAAGAGCACAGAGCAGGGAACACCCAAGCGAGCTTACCATTCCTCCTCTTGTAAGTTGCTTGACTAGGCTAGGGTAAAATTTAATTTACTTTTTTCTTATTTTAATTACATTCCTTTTTAGAGACATTTATTTTGTGTATCTTTCCTTTCCATCTGTTCCATCAGAGCCATCAGCATTTACTTCACTGCCTGTTACTTGTGTTCTTTTCATTGTTTTCTTGTCTTTTATACTTTCTTTTGATAGGCTTCGGATGAAGATGAGCGCATGTCAGTGGGTAGCCGTGGAAGCCTGAGGGTTGGTAAACTGAATCACTTCAGTGTGCATGTGTGTGTACCAATGTTGGTGTCCCCCTCTACAACCAGACTGGTTATAGTACTCTGATGATATCATCCTTCCAAGGTTTTAATGTGTTCCACGTTCAAGGCATATGGTTGAGTAGTTGGGTTTATGTTTATGTTTTTCAAATCCCTGTAGCTCAGTAATTCTTTCAGCCAGGGGAATTATCAGATGTTGATACACTGTGCAAGAGCACCATCTGAGAACGTGGCTCCAAAAACCTTTCTGGTAAATGCTGTTCACTGTTACTGCTGCAGGAAGTACTTAGGCAAAACAGTGGTATATACATCTGTTTCTTGTCTGCACCAATGAAACCCCTGTTTCATTGCTGGTACTGAGAACTTGGAAGGAGGAAGTGCTAGCTTACCTCATGATCAATGTTTATTAGCTCAGGAAACCAAAAGCAAGTATCAATGGAAATAGGTCTTAAGCACTTTGGAAATGCAGGTCAACACTATTCTCAAAACTGCTTTAGAGATGCTTGAAATGCATCTGCAGACTTGAGTTTTGGGAGGAGGGATTAGTAAATCAGAGTGCTGTATGCACCAGTACTCATCTGTAGGAAAAGTTCAGTCAGGCTTTTTCCTCAAAATATCCACACAGTGTTTTTTCAGATAATACATGTGTAAGAATCTGAACTCCATTCTAGCACAAGCATAATCTGTTCTTGTAATTGTGGAGACAGTTTAAGCAATTCAGTGGTGGTGATGGCTAATGCTATTGTCTCAGCATGTGTCGGTGCTCCTCAGAAGCTAATCAGAGCTTACTGCTTCTAAGATCAATGGAGACACTTTCAGCACACCACAGAACTGCAATAACCCATAACAGCACTACAGAGGAAGCTCTTGGGAGTCCTGAACAGTGAATCAGCTGTGACTCCTTTTTGTTATGGAATCACTGTGCCTGAATCCGTTGTTTGAGAATAATGTGTTATTCTACTGATGATGTGCCGAATTTTTCAGTAGCAGTAGTTATGTAGGTTAAGCTGGATGATCGCTTCTGCTTTTGCAGGGTGAACAGGACCTGTGTGATTCATCATAAGATCTTTATTTATCATCTTAGTTTCCAGCTTCTGTGGTTTCTGACAAAGTATCCACGAAAGAGGATTGAGTGGAACATCTCATATGCCCAAAAATATGGAAGATTTTAAAAAAAGCCCCACAAAAACAAATGCTGCAGAGCCTGCTCTGTGATCCTAACAGAGTCCACTGTGAGACAGTAGAAGATGTACTACAAAAATTTTAAGTGTTGCCTTGTAAGCTTTCAGGTGGAATCCTTATTAATAGTTTTTAAATGCTGTTAAAATCTTTATTCTTTAAGGTTGCAAACTTTTATTTGAGTTCTTTCCAAAGCTAGGAGATGCCTTACAGTGCCGAAGATATGCTGAAGAAAAGCTTATCTCCACAGCTGGATGTGAAACTCATTGTTTATTTTACTTAGAGTTAATTTTGGATATGTTTATGAAACCGATTTTTGCACAGAAAAGATCTTCAGATCAGTTGAAATTTTAATCCTTTCTATTCAGAAGGTGATTATGATGGAAATCAGTTGTTTAACCATGGCTGTAACAGCGTGTCCCTTAATGTGGCAAGATGCAAGCACTCAGGCTTTGTGCAGCAAGAGCCCTGTTGATCCAAAAATGCCTTTTTTCATGGAAATTCAAGACTTGATTCCCTTTGACCCGTTTTTGTAATACGATCCTGCAGCTTGTTGTTGGATATTTAAACAGCAGAAGCCTTGTGTTGTTTCCTCACTGTCCTCTGAGAAGTGTTCCTGGCCTTTTTTTCTAAAGCAGCCAGTCTCTAGGCTGTGATAACCACTGCTGATCTGGTGAACAACATTCTCCAGCTGCTTTGTGGGGTGGCTCATAAATACCTAATACTTCTGCAAAGAATGTCCTTTTCTGACAGAAGATGTGGTTGAAACTTATCACCCTGCTATTTCTAGTGATGTTGCACAGACTCCCTCCTGCCCTCTTAAAGTAGCATTTGGTGAATATTCTTATGCTAGCTGACACTTGGGCGTGCACAGGATAAGAGTTTTTCCAGAGCTTCCGTCCCAGCTTCAAGTGTTACTGGGACTGCAGAAGAAAGTAAATGTTTGCTACTCTGAACTGAAACTTACCCTCCTACATCCTTTGGTTGGTTTATTCACGGAGAGTTGATGGAGCATGCACTGATCAATTTCCTAGTGAGGGCTTGTGGTAGATGCTTTTAAAAGTTTGACCACATCTATCTCTGGCATTTTGTGAAGGTTTGGCTCTTTCTGTGTCTGTCTTCAAAAACAATGAAGTAAACCAACAACAACAACATAACAGCAAAAAAACCCCTAAACACACACACACACAGACACAAAACAACAACCAATCAACCAAAAAAATCTGAACCAAAACAAATCCCCCACCCAATCTAAAAAAGTACCACTGAGGACCAGAGTTCAGTTTCTCTTAAGAGCTATTTTAGCATGAAGAAAGCACCAATTGCTAGTGTCTTGTGTCCACAAAGGGTTGCAACTGGTCTGCAAGACCTCCATGGTCTGAGAATTGGTCTTGCTTGCATCTTTGGCACTTCGCACTGTAAGGGGCTGCCCTAGTGAGACATCACCTGAAATGCTGTGTCCAGTTTTGGGCTCCCCAATTCGAGAGAGACAGGCATCTGCTGGAGAGAGTCCAATGGAGAGCCACAAGGATAATAGGGGACTCAGGCTGTTTAGTCTTGATAAGACTGAGAAGGGATATGATCAATATCTATAAATATTTGAGGGGTGGGTGTCAAGTGGAGGGGACCAATCTCTTTTTGGTGGTGTACAGTAATAAAACAAGGGACAATGGGTGCAAACTCGAACACAGAAGGTTTCACCTTGATGTGAAGAGAAACTTCTTTACAGTGAGGGTGAAGGAGCACTGAAACAGGCTGCTTAGAGAGGTTGTGCAGTGTCCTTCTGGAGTCTTTCAAAACCTGCCTGGATGCATTCCTGTGTGGCCTGCCCTAGGTGGTTCTGCTTTTGGCAGGGAGGTTGGACTCAGTCTCTGGAGGTCCCTTCTGGTGCCTGACATTCTGTGATTCTGTGATGGTGTGAGGGTTGCTTTTGGAAGCTGTGCTGCTTTTCTATACAGAAATTTTCAATGAAACAAGTCACTATCAGAAATGTGCCTCACCCAAAAACTTTTACCACCCTGCTAATCTCTGTGGGTTTTACTGTGGATTTTCTCCTGGAATATTTTTGCAGTGGATGTCTGGACTGCAGGCACCAGAAATCTGCTGAGCTAGGTTTTGAGGAGCTGGCCTGGATGCTTCTGGCAGAGCAACCATTAATATGGACTACAAAACTACCTGAGATGCTGGCTAGACAAGGCTAGCAAATGGGTTTAAACTCCATAGCTGTGACTACTCTGTGAACAGTGGCCTAGTGTGTTCATACCATTCTAGCTTGAGTATATCTCAACCTCCTGTCATCAGATCTTCAGCTTCCATGATGGAGCATCTTTAATAACCGTCCTGTGGCTCGTGCTGGAGCCATCAAGTGCCCTGCCTAATTTCAGTTCTGCAAGCTCAGTTTTATTACTCAGTTTTTCTGAGGGAAGATTTGTAACGTCATCCTGTGTTTGTTCAGACACTTGAGCCTCTCTTCAGTCTCCTTCCTGCTCCAAGTGACCTTGTCCTCTCACTTCTGAGCTAGCTGTCTCTAACCTGAGACCATCCAACATGAAATATTGCTATTAGTCACTCATGATGGAATTTGTGCATTTTTCTTATTCTATTAGCTCCAAAGTTCCTGACTTCTGGCTTTATGCAAGAAGTCCTTCTTTAGTTGGGCTTTACATCTCTGTGCCTGGTTTGTGGGGTGTTTGGTGGTTGCTTTTTTTTTGTTGTTGTGGTGGTGTTTTTTGTTTGGTTTTATTGGGGTGGGTTTTTTTGTTTGTTTTGTCTGGGAGCATAATTTTTGATTGCCATAGCTTGCTTCAGTGTTTTTCTTTTATATTCTGATGTTTTCTTTCCTCTCATGCTTTGACAGTCTCATTTGGAATATGCCAGCACCTACTCAGCGGTGAGAATAGTCTGCAAGTTGCAGTGTGTGTTAAAAACTAATCGTGAATAAGAAACTAACATCAATTGTGACAGCACATCTGAGATAAGGGATGATCTAGAATGATCCTGAGGCAGTTTGTCTGTGACATGAAGATGCTACTTCATTCACCTACAGTTCAGATGAAAAGTTCTGAATGATAGAAAGAGCTAAGCTGGGTCCAGTTCAGTAGTTACTGTAGGCCAGAGCAGAATAACTTTTTATTCCCATAACAGACTATCTGTTGCAGTGAGTCCTTTGTTTGACCAGGCATGTCTGATTTTACTTCAGTATAAATCTGGAAAGGAATAAAATTCTCACAAGCTCATTCTGTAGAAAGGGGACAGGACAAACACTGCTTAGCAAAGATGCAGCTTGGGTACTAAGCTGTTACCTTTGCTCTGGAGGATAAAATCAAACTCTGTAGGTAATAATAAGACAAGAGCAAGTATTTGCATTGAACACACCGAGATAACTCTGACTCCTGAAAGAACAGAAAGGGCATGGAAGGGAGAATGAGAATTGGGTCTTTAAGTTGTTTTAAAAAAACCACCTCATACTGTTAATGCTGTCAAGGGGCAGCCCTGTGTTGAAACAGAGGGATCTCAATTTCTGCAGTGTCGTTTTACAGACTCTTCAGCTTTTTCACTCTCCTTCCATCCCTGCAGTATTTCAATTTGGAATGCAATGTATCTGTTTGTGAATGACCTATATACAGAAATAGTTCAAGCACATTTGGATTTTTTCATGGATATATTGATGTAGTAAGTGTAGACAGCTGGTAGCTCTTTTAATTGACTTAACCCAGCAAGCGTGAATGATTTTAACTGTCACTACTAAATTTAACAGTGCTCTCATCATTTTTAACAATATTCTTCAATAACTGGCTATTTGACTTTGGAGATTTGATTTTTTTTTTTTTTTTTTTTTTATTTATTTTTTTTTTTTTTTTTTTTTTTTTTTTCATGTGTGCCTACTGAGCTGTGTTGTACAGAGCTGGAGGAATATTGGACTGATGTTTTTGCGTGTTGGTAATGCCTGCCTGGCTGTGGATGGGTGCACATAAACTCATTGATCTTTTCACCCTTCATTCTTAATCTCACTGCAGGCTGGATTAGAGAATGAGAGGACCAAAAAGAAGAACTCCTCCAAAGCAGTATGTATCTTGACTGTCTCAGAGAGGTTTTTTGCATACAAACCCACTGTGATAGGAAAAAGAATATGTGCAAGTATGTTGGCTGTTACTTGCTCACCAGCCTAATGTCAAGGATACTGTGTAGCTGTCAGGACTTGTTGAGTCTTCCATAATAGTGAGCATCATTTCCTCTTGGTATAATTCAACACATCTGTGTTGTACATAAAGAGCTTCTTGAAAAACTCAGATCCTAACTTGAGCTTTAACATTGCACAGAAGAAGGTAATCCTGATAGAATATGCATGTGATCAAGGCTGATCTTTATGATCATGAAGTTAATTCTGTGTGATATCAATTACTTACTAGCACCTGTACAAACAGGACATGACTTTGAGCACTGCAGAGCCAGGCCTGGGTGGAAAGTAAAGGATAATGTGCTTTCACACAATCAGGTTTTTAGGGCAGTCTCATAAGGAGCAATTCCACAGAGGGAAAGACTATATGTGAGAGGGCAAAGTGGTATCGTGGGACTGTGGAGGGAAGGCTTCTCATCAAACACAGAAGTTGCCAAGGTGGGTTGGTTGAAAATCAGTAGAGTTTTCTGAGAAGGTGAAATTGGATGTGGGATTGAAACAGCCTGAAGGAGCACCATTAGCCACAGTCTAAGATAAAAAAATATTATAAGTGGATGTAATGGCAATGAGACAGTTTTCTGCATCTGTTAAAGACAAGAGGAAAATAGAGAAAGATGTGGTGCTGAGGGACATGGTTTAGTGGTGACCTGGCAGTGCTGGCTTAGCAGTTGGACTTCATGATCTTAAAAGGTCTTTTCCAACCAAAAAGCATTTTGTGTAATTCTGTAAAAGAATGGGGTCAGTTGCATATGAAGGGAGAATTAAGTAAAATCTGAATATTTAATCTCCCCAGTATGCAATTTACTCCTCCTAGTTTTCATGAAGGTTGTGATCAGGTGGCTAGCATGTTAATGTAGCACAAAGGTCAGTGAGGTCTAATAGAATTGGCCCTGCTCTTCAACAGATGTCTGGATAATTTGCCTTCACAACCATGTGCTGGAGAAGTCTCTGGAGAGCTTGGGTTATGGACGCAAAGGAAATGACCTGAGCTGTGGGGCTTCAGTTTGAAATTAGTGCAAATACAATAAAGATACAGGGTGAATTAAATACATTTAGAAAAGCCTGAAATATAAAGTGATGAACTGTTAACCTGGATTTGTGGAAAACTAATCATGTCAGTTCAGCTTAAAGCAGGGTAATTATTTCAGGGCATAAAGGAAAAGCATTAGATATAAATGTAACTTGACTGTAAAGCTCTTGGTGTGCCTCTACATGACATTGAGTGGAATCTTGGGCAGGATCGAGTTCTTGTACAAGAAATGCACAGTTAGATGCAAAATAATTCTGTTAGAAAACAAGACAGCTGGGAAGGATCTCATCTGGTCTGTTCCCATCTAAGACAGCATCATCTGTCTTTAAAGGAGAAAGCAGTTCTACAGGAGTTTGCATAGGCAGGTTGTCTGAGGACAGGGAGGGAAGGCAGCTTCATGCAAGGTTGGAATTAAATATGGTAAAGAAGAGAAAACTTGTCCAAACGGAATAGTGAAAATAAATAAGGAATACCACATTTAGGAAAAATGAAATACATGGTTACAAAGAAAGGAATTCTGCACAGGACTGGTTCAGATAATGACCTGAGGTCACATTTAGTGAATATTGCATTGCTTTAAGAAAAGGCAAGCTCAGTTCCTGTGTGCAGTAACCAAAGGAGCAGTGGGTCTGCTGCTGGACTGCTGGCTTCAGTTGCTGAGGATTCCTTTTAACCATTCTTTAGGAAGGTGTTGAAGAAACTCAAGGAGCCTGAAGGAAAATGACAAAACTGGAAAGATTCCAAGCCACAAGAGAAGGCTTACAGCAGTATTTCAGATCTTGAAAAAAGAAACTGGATGCTGGCCCTCTGTTTGTGGTGATAATATTTCATTTCAGAAGAGAATCTAAACGCTTCCCAGAAGGTGCTTTACCAGCTTGAGCCTCAGTCGGTTTCTATGTTAATTTGTTTAATTTTTCATGGAAGCCACTATATAGTAAATTATAAATATTTTGCTTGCAAATTCATTCAGATTGGGTTTACTGGATTTTCACATTGGGAATGCATTAAAGCTTGGACTTCAGAACTTAATTTGGATAGAAATGTTAATTGCATTTTCACTAAAACCTCCCTCCCTCCACCTCAAAACCACAGAGTGCTTCCTTGTTTTCAGTGTTAAACCAGGTGTCATTGTGAAGTAATGCCAGAATAGTGAATTGTTTGAGAAATCTGAGCCTTTAATGGTATTGATTGAGGTAACTTTGGAATCTCTCCTCTTTTCCTCAAATACTGTGTTTCCAGACTAAAAACTGCATTGTACTGAGTGTTTTATTTTAATCCTGACCCTGCTTCCTTAGGGGCTTGAGGCATCTCACCCCGCTTGTGAAACACTGGTTGTGAGCCTGTTTGTTTGCTCTCCTTTGAGAGAATGCATCTTAATGACAAGGCAAGCTATGGAGCCTGATGGAGGACAGCTGAACTGGCTGAAATCTCTTACTAGTATCTGGGCTGCCACACAGAAGAGTGGGATGCGGCAGATGGTCACTGGCTGGGTTTAATTTTGATGTACTTGGGGAAAGATAAAAACACAGCATTGCATATTTAGCAAACTGAATTCAGCAAAATAATTGATTCTGTGTTTATATTTGCAACAATTTGCTAAGCTTTCTAATTGCTTAGCTGCCAAAGGCATAAGTGAGTGCAGTGATAAATTTTAGTTACTGTAGTCTTCTATCTCTGGTGTCCCCTTTTTATCCTGTGTTCCCTTCACAGAGTGTTTGAAGAGAGAGGAACTGTAGTGCAGCAATAATAGGGCAGACAAAAGTGTTTCTTAGCTGGAAGAAAAGGAGGTCAAAAAAGCCAAGCAGGAGTATCCTTGACATTATTGGCTGGTATGCAGGTGCTGACAGACACACAAGTGTTTGTGTCCTTATGTTTGAAATCATGACCGGGTCCTGCACTTCTCCTGTTCCTGCTACATCTTTGAAAGGTTCTGTCTCTGCTTTTGCTTTTTGTAAGTGGTGACTTGTGCTAAAACATTCCCTTTTCACTCTGTGCCAATTTTTTCTTTCTCTACTGTTTGTTGTGTGTTGTGTTTTGTTTTGTTTCCTTCCATAACAGACCAATGGTTATGAGGAAGACATGTATGGATCATCCCAGAGTAGAAAATCTAGCAGGGTTAGTAGATGATTTATATTGCTATAAAATTTATTGCTCTGTTTCATGGGATTAAAGCTAATTAGCAAATTCATTTCTGTGGTAAAGCAGGTTTTTCCTGTCTTGCACATTGTGGGTTTTGCAGCTTGTCAGACATGGAGGTGCAGCAATAAGCTGTTTTTTTTTTTTTTTTTTAAATAAATTAGGCCATGAGTGGGAAGTCTCTGAAATTAGTAAAGATAGAACTTGGAAGCCAGAACTGCTTAAATTTTAAATGGAATTGGATAAAAGTTAAATTATGACAAGAAATACTTTGGTGGCACCTGGCACGGAGGATTTCCATGTGCTGGTCAACAGTGATTGTTTTTCAACCTGTTCAATGTGTTTAAGTCACGCTTCAAAAGTGGAACTCCCAGGCTTCACCTAGACTTTTGTCCATGTCTTGAGATTTGCATATGTAAAATAGACTTTGGATTTTGAATTTCCCCCAAATGTGTGTTGTTCGCTTGAAGTGTGCTTCACTAAATGCTTTTTTTTCTTCCTTTATAAACTGTACCCTAGGGTTTCTGGAAACTGCCACAGAGGTGAACAGCCAGTGCAAGTGTTATTACTTGGCTACTTACCCTTCACGTACTTTATTTCTAGAAATATTCCTGTCAAAAAAAGCTTAATTATTAATTCCATTGTGTGTATGTGGGTCACAATGTTCCCTTCTGTTCCAGGACAAGTGTTTTGTCTCAATTATAGGAGTCCATTGTCCTGCTTTATTAAATATTGGGGTTTGTGCAAATTATTTAAAGGTATTGCCTCAAACAGAGCCTTTTGAGAGGCAGGCAAGGGAATTATTTGGGTTTTTTTTTCTTTGCCTTGATTTTAACAAAGACCAAAGCTCTGAGCCTGTTGATCTCCACACTATCAAGACTTGTAAAGAAATGTAGTGGTATGCAGACTAAAGCTCTATGTTTAGGGGGAAAATAAACTACTTTTAAGACTTCATTTAGCTAAGTATTTGAGCTGTACATGTTAAACATCAGAGAGGCTTCAGCAAGCTCCTCATAAGCATGAAGTTAAGCAGGTGCTTATATAAATAGTGAAATGGGACCTTACGTTTTATGTCCATTTTGTATTGTTGCTACCATATGGTTTTATGCATTTGACTTGTATATGTGGATAAGAGAAAATGAAATACTGTTGCTTAAACTGTTAAGAAAACAGTGTGTCCGTCTGTCGTCAAACAGTTCAGCAAGAGTGCCAAGTTCAAGGAACTTTATATAGTGCTTCTGCAAAGGATGTTCTTATTTTTTAATGACATACTCCAGAGCTCCAAGTACTGCAGGAAGGGCAAAATATCTGTAAGAATCATCCAGGGGAATGTTTGGTTTCCATTTAAATAATTTTACATCTTCTTGGTATTAGGGTTTGCAGCACAGAGGCTTAGTGTCTCTAGAGCATAGCTACAGTCACATCATTACTTCCTTGCAGTTTTCATTACTATGTGTAATTCAGATTATTCATTATTTAGAAGGAGGATGAGAGTTTAGGAGTGACTTGGAATAGCTGAAACTCCAAAGCCAGTTGATGCCAGTCTGACTGGCATTTATCTTTAGGAATACTCTGCAAAAACTCCAGACCTAACTGTAAAGAATGCTTCAGAGACAGTAAGAAACAAAAAAGAGATGAGTTCTTAAAGTCAGGAAGGAAGTGATGAGTCTACTGATAAAACAGCTGTTTCCAAAATAGGTGTCCAATTTTAAGTCACAGAATGGAGTGATGTCTACATGGAGATCAGCTTCTGTACTTGCAATATCACAGGCTGATTCTTTACAAATCAATAATGCCATGGGCCAGGTAGTCCAAATGTAGATTGCAAACTACCCAGCTGGGAGTGAAAGTAATTTCTTTAAGCTGAGCCCAGTTTATTCAGATATGTCTTAACCACAGATCTCTATTTGCCTGCAGTGACTCAGGTCCAGTGTCAAGAGCAAACATGTTTGTTTTGCCCCAGATCTCCCTCATTTGTAAAAGGAGTCAACACCTACATACCTTATAGTGATGATGCAAGGTTTAGTTAGGGCTTATAAAAAAGCTGAGTAATTGCTGACTACTAAAAGCAGAATATCTTAGTTGTTTAGACCACCCTAAGAAACGACTGGAGAAGTGTAATGTTAGGGAATGGCTGTAAAAGGAGAGCTCTGTAAAAGGAGAGCCAAAGAAGGTAGAGATGTGGACCTCTTGCAGCTCATTCCCATCAGTATGTCCACACCCATGGGAAAATAAAGAACCTAAACAGTGCTTGGGAGGCTTTGAAAATACCTTTGTAACTTGTGTATTGTGGCAGGGCTAGTTAGAGGAGACTGGGCGAGCACAGAAGTCATTCTGTGAGGGTGGGGGTGCAGGAGGGTGAGGTTTCCTCCCCCACCCTGCATGCTGGTGCCAGCAGCCTGTGCTCCCTCCTCAGCTCCCCTTGCCAGTGGGGCTTGCACCCTTGGCTCAGCACTGCATCCATCCCTGGCACAGCACAGTGACTATTTTCTCACATTTTATATGTGCTTTCAGGCTGACCTTTTCATGGAAATAAGGAAGATTATGAAGCCTTCCTAGTATGCCTGTATTTTTCCTGATTCCTGTGGCTCTGTGAGATGCATAGTGTCTTATTGATGGATTTCCAATCTCCACTGAAAACACACCTTGATTTTGCAAATTCTATCACATTAGATAAACAATGTAGTATTTTGGAGGGAAAGGGTGACTCGTAAATCCACTGGAGTTGTCAGTCAGTCACTCTTGGTACTTCTGGTATTTAACTTGAATTAAGATCTCCTCATGCTTGGAGGGATGAAATACCATTCAGTACAAGGGTGGTAGGACTCTGGAATAGTCTGCCCCGGAAGGTTGTGGATGCCTCCTCCCTCGGGGAGGCGTTTAGGGCAAGGGTGGACAAGACCTTGAGCAACCAAGCCTAGTTGAGACACATCCCTGCAGTGGTGGGGAGATTGGAGTAGATGATCTCTAAGGTCCCTTGCAACTTAAGCCACTCTATGGTTCTATGAGATAGGTAGACCAGAAGTGCAAGGTTGGCTAGATGCTAGGTAGGAAGCTGCATCAGAGAGTCTCACAGAAAAGCTTTCTTTGTCTTCAGCCTTGCTATATCTGACAGTGGGCTTCTCACTTTTCCTGATGGGCACACACCAACAGTTTTGGTCCCTGGCTTTGCTCTCTGTCCTGACCTCTTTCATCTCTTGTGGGTTTAGCTGATAGTCTATAAACTCAAGAATTCAGAAGGAAGCTGACCAACTCTCTGGCCAATACATTTATCCAGTGCTTGATAGACAGTAGCAATTCAGTCTGTCTGCAGTGGTAGGACTGCCCATGAGAAGAAATAAATCCTCTAGGGCCAGAGCCTGGGGTTTTAGATGTGACGTTGTGATGCAGCCATTTCTTCTGGGTTTAAGCCTGGAAGCTAATATTTCCAGCATCTTGTAAAACAGATGTTGTCTGTTCTGTTTTACAGAAGCTGGAAGTATGTTGATAAATACAGCTTCACTTAAGTGGAGTTAGGATGAAATTTAGATGTATGTATTGCATATATGCTTTAACCTGAAAAGATTAAAACCTTTTCAGTAGAAAGTTAACCTAATGAGTATTTTGTGCATAAGACACTGTAGGGATAGAGGAAAGGCCTTTGGTCTATTAAAAAACCCAAACAATCAAACTCTACCTTTAGAAATGGACATCACACACAATTTTTACACATCTTCATATCTTTAATGCAGTTCATCTCCTCCTTTTGCATCTGTGACCACCGACTCATTGCAATCTGCAAGCACCTAAGTTTTGCTTCCTGTTTAGAAGACTTTTGAAAAGTCCTTCATGTTACAAAGTAGAGCTCTCAAGAGGGTTTTTTTGTTTGTTTGTTATTAATGCAGGCTTTGTACTACTCTGATCTGGATCTTCACAACAGTGCCTATGCATCCACATCTCAACCTTCTTCCCAAAATGGAAATTGGGTCTGTTGCCCTCTGGCATTACCTGGCCTGGACGACTTGTTCTGACTTCATTTGGATAATACAAACTCTTGTACTTAGGAATGAATTTGGATCAATTTTCAAGGGTCTCTGTTCTTTCTTAAAACTTAAGCCAAAAATAAACCAGATCTTTTAAGATTGGAGTGAGTAATGGAAAGCTGCTCTTAAATGAGCACAATTAATTTTCCTTTGCTGCTCCTCCCTTTCCTACAGTTATTTTGTTTTGCTTTTGGCCTCAATTGGCCTGGAAAAGTAAGGGAAATCTTAACTAACTGAAGTTCTCTCTTCTGTTTGAGGCAACTTCTCTGCTTACTGTGTCAGTCTAGCAAGCTTTAGACAATACAGCCTGCATAAAATTAAATTACAAGCGATTCACAGACTGCTAGGAGGGAACCACTGAAGCCTCAAATTCACTCAAGAGGTTGGATTGTCCAGATGTAGAGGACAGAGCTCAGCCAGTCCAGCACTAGCAAAGCAGTGCTTGAGCAGTGGCCCACAGCCTGTCCTGCCTGATGGGCAGTAGCATCTTGAAGGCTGTGCCTTTTGCTGTCTGGTGATGGGGGCACAGCGGGTGAGGGGGGAGAGTTGCAGCAGGACATTGCCTGTGGGCTGTGGGCCACTGCTGGAGTGTCTCTTGCACCTAATTATGCCAGATACAGTGTGTGCTCTCTGAATTTAATTGCTGCGTCTTGTGAGTGATGGTTACTAACAGCGAAGACATTAGTTTTATGGTTCTCTGACTTAAGTACTCACAGTTTTGTCCTGAATGATGTAGGTTTTCTCTGCATTTTTGTTTTAATAAAATATGCAAGAGATGATCTTGCAGCTGTATGAAAAACTAAATGTGTATCTTAAAAACACTTCTGTCTTTGTATGTAGCTCTGCTTTTGGGCTTTGGTTGAAGTGAGGAGAAACGCCCTTTCTGGCTGCTGTATACAAATGCCTGTGAGACAGTAACAACTTAACCACCTAAACCAAAATTTATGATGTTTTCCTTTTGCATACTGTCGTGTCCTCCCTTCCTGTAGGAAATGCACGTGTCTGCGTGATATTCTTAGTCTTTGCGAGTTGAGATTTAATGCTTTTATGGGGCCGATGACTAATATTCTCTCTATTGAGTTTGCTTCTGTTGTAGTTTAACAATCCTAATCTCTCAGCAAGATGGCTAATTCTGCTGTAGGTGTCTCTTTTTTTTTTTTTCTTTCTTTTTTTTTTAAATTTTATTTCATTTTCTACGTAAAAAAAAGTTTTGTGCTTGTCTTCCTCAGCCCTCCTTGCTGTACAGTGATGCCCTGCCAGCCAGAAGTTACAGGGTTTGTTGTACTAATGCTCTAAACACAAATGCCAAAGCCACTCACCTCCAGCCATGCATATGTTGTCTCTTACCTCTGTAGTTCCTATTGGGTCCATCTGTTTCACACTCTGGTGTCTGATTCATCTGAATGCACGTGTGCAATGCTGTTTGTGCAGACGTGGATTTGCTGATCCTTCCTTTTATTCCCATTGGAACTGTGCAATGACTGCTCATGGGATTGTGGTGGTGTCATAGACTTCTCTCTGGAACAGAGATGTTTGTCTTCATTTTGATGTATTAGCTACAATATGCAGGACCAGGCCAGTGAGAGGCAACATCAATTCTTTCTGGTTGAGTAATAATTAACAAAAGAAATATTGATTATTTTGTTTTCCTTTAAGCCAGATTCCACTGTTCTTGTTTGTACTTTAAAATGAACTTCTCAGCTTTTTTCTCAAAGCTTAAAGATAGCATTTTCTACTCTCCCTGTGTTTCCTGAACCATACATTTATATGCTAAACTGTAAGCAACATTAAAACATAGATCTTCCTCCTCTTTTATTAATGTAGTAAACTGGCTAGTAAGTGATGTTCATCAGGTGTGAGTTTTCCCCCATATTGCCAGCACCAGAAATGAAGGTTAAACAGACTTGAAAAATTGAAGAATTGATGTAGCTGTTCTGTTGGTAGGCAACAAAAGCTGTTGAACTGATGGTGGTTTGGAGGATGGCTAGAAATGCATGCCCGTGTGGTGGACTTGAGGGAGTGTGTGTCACATTTCGCACGTGCCTTATGGCGTTTCCCAGCTCACCGACGTCAGGTTGCATAAGGTCTTCACTTGCATGTTGCTTGTGGTTGCATATGGGAGATGTCCCTCTCCTTACACATACTGCTCATTCCCCAATGACCTTCACTCTGCACCTTGTGAATCTGTAATGTTCCAGATTGAAACCAGAAACTAGGTCTGCTAGTCCTGTTCTGACTCTGTCTTTTAATTGTAGGCGTCTGTGTATGACGAGAGCGTTTACAGTGGGAGTCGTCGGTATAGTGCCTCTAGTTCTCGTGCTGTAAGATGTTTTCTGCATTTCCCTGTTGTCTCTGTCATCCAGTAATCTGTGTGTATTTTCTGGGCTGAGGAGCATTTAAAATGGATTGTGTGATGTTCATAGCCTTCTGCTGGAGGCAGAATTACAAGCATCGTTTCCGTGAGGTTCCATGACATAGTAAGTGGTGACTTGTCTGCTGCCGTAATGCCTGGCCTCACACTGGCTAGCAGTGACAGAGCCTGGTGCTAGCCTCTTGCCCCCCTTGCAGTGAGGGGGATTCAGCTCTGCCTTGCACCTGGAAAGATGGTAGGTGGTACATAAAGTCTTCACTGAGAAGTCTTCTTTTGAAAACTGTGAACAATATAGTTTAAAAAAAAAAAAACAACCAACAAATGGAAACCCCAAACAACCAAACCAAACACAAACACCAACAAAGCACAACAAACATTTTCCCAGTCCTACATCATTAACACTTACCTGCTAGCATGGAGTGAGGGATTTTTGTGAATGCATGATGTGCTTGGCTTTGTTTCTAGGATTTATATCCATATTAATATCTCAGACAACTTGTGACAAGGTTTTTTCCTAGCGTGTACTCCTGTGGGTGGAGGGCTCTGTCATTTATGGGGAGTACGAGGAATGATGATATAAATTGTTTCCTTTTGAAAGAGAGGCTACAGGACTATGTTTACAGATCAGAAGGCACAAAATGCCTTCACCTCTTCTCAGATGGGCCTCTGCTGCTCTTGTGTCTTCCTGGGGCAGGGGGAAGACCAGTTTTTTGTTTTTTGTTTTTTTTAAACTCTGCTCTGTGGATGCACTGCTTGTTCTCTCACTGAACTCCTTCACTGATTACCAGAAAACCCAAATAAACAAAAAAGCACCCACAGATGAAAGAAGACAACACCTAACACCATAACAAAAGCCTCAAGACAAAACATTAATGTTAATTGAACCTTAAAAGTTACTATTTCACTAGCTTGGGGAAGAAAACCTTTCAAGGATGTTTACTAAGCAATTGCTTATTTTTAATGGGCTATTCCATCCCTTTGCACTCACACTAATTCACTAGTTTGGCTGTGTGTGTATCTGGTTGCTGCTGATGCTAAGATGCAAGTTAGTTTTTGTCTCACAATTGTGCCTTGTCTCCATTTGGCTGCCCTGGAAAATGGATCAATATTTATCCATTTGGATTGCTGTGACAGCAGTTTAGTGAATTTGCCACTAAGGCTGCATTGGGCCAGTGGCATGGGTTGACAGCCCTTTGTACAAGATACCTTCTTTTGTTTCAGCTAAGTCTCTCAGAGGTCCAGATGATAAAACTTCTGCTCTAGGGAGGAATCATTTACAGTGGGCTCCGAGCCCAAATGCTGTTTATCGATCTTTGAGCCACTGTTAATAGCTTGAGCAGTGAACACTGAATAAGAGGCCAGTGATTGTTCCCCTTCCTCCATCCCCATGCCACCCTTTGCCCCAGGTATTTGGAAGCCTGGGTATAACCCAGCCCTTCCAGTTCCTGTTGCACAGTTGCCTGTATTAATGAGAGTTGAAGTATGAGCTTTCTGCTTCAAAGAGAATGGCTTTGTCACAGTTGCAGTTAGCTGTGGTTATCTTAAGGTCTCCAAACCTCATAGCACTTTTAACAGGTAGAGGGTAGACCATTTGGGTAGCTGTTCCCAAAGAATGTTTTTGGGTGATCAGATGACAGGGGAATGCAGGGGGCAAGGCTGAAATTGGCCTTGCTTGGTCTTAGCCAGCTAAACAAGTGACACTTGCTTCTGTGTTCTGCCCTGCAGAATAAATAGGTTCCAGTAATATGGGACCCCTCAATAATTTATATTTTTTTTCCTTGTCATGTGTTTTAGGTTTATTTAATATCCTTGTTAGGTCAGGCATAAACCACCAGTGATGACACAAGGCTTCTGTGCTAGAACTACGTAATAAGAAAACAAAATCGAAATGTTTACTTTGGTGGCTTTTTTTTTTTTAACTTAGGAATTGAAGGGGCTGTGCTTGAAAATTGTTGTAAACTGTGCAGCTCAGTTTTTCTCATCTCTGAAATGGCACTCAATAGTTCAGGTGTATGAAGCCAGTGTCACTTCATGTAAGATATCTGAGGACATGGCTTGGTCACATTCTGCCCTGCTTCTCAGGTTGCTGATGGCTGTGTGCCTTAGGCAGTAATACTCTGTGGTTAGCAACTAAGCTTCTGGTTGTACTGTAGCTGGGGTTATTTCCAGCATTACCCTCTTAGCATTTATTAGTATTATAAGCTTAATTTTTATTTAATACTGTGTCACTTTGTTAGCATGACTAATGCTGAAACAGTCCTCCAGTAGCTTGGTGAAGACCAGGCTGTCTGTGTAGGTGAGGAGTCCAGGGCACTCCTGCAGTGGCCAGATAACTTAACAGGAGAAATCTTAGGAAATGACAGAGTACAGGTATCTCAAAAGTAGGGTAATTCTTTAGTGGGTTTTGTATCTGAGAAACATTCTTAAGTGCCTATAAAATGAACTCACAAAGGTCATTGGCAGCATTGTCTGAGCCGCTGAGAAGAGCAGCTCCTAATGCTTGTTCTAGTCCCTCAGCTGCCTCTGGCCTTGCGCTGGTAGAAGCTTTTGCACGTGAAAGTTGACAGACTCGAGTGCCCTTTTACAAAGGCCATGTTTGCAGTAGGAAAAATACCAGATGTGATAGACCTCAAGCTTCTGTAATTCCTCTCTGTTCTGAATGTATCAAAACTCCCTTTTACATATACACCTATATATCTTTCTATAAAATACATCTACATACAAGGTTGACTGTGAAGCTGCTACACTGAAATCTGTGAAAACAGAGGGAATTAAGTCTAAACTGCAGTTCCAGTGTAAGTTTTAGTTCCGTTTCCCCAACACTTTAAACTTTCATTTCCCTTCTCTACTTGCACTGCATTATAACCTTTGGAAATACAGCAGCATAGACACAGTCTTTGTCCTCATCAGCAACAAGTCAGCCCTGTTGTTCTGCATCACTGCTTAGATGTTTGCTTATGAGAAGGACAAAAATACTTTCTTTGGCAGGAGATGAGAACTGCAGGTGCTGGAAAAGCAGGAGAGATCTCAGTCTCTGAGATAGTCTCAGTTTTCACTTTAATCACTGCATAAATGGATGTTTCTTGCTTTGGCCTGTGGAACATGGATTTGTTTTATCTGCATACAATGTTAGAAGCATGAGGGAGAAGGCTCACCAGAGAACCTCAAAGCTCTTGAGAAGTAGTAGGATTGAGCCTTTTGTATAGAGATGTTTACTTGTGGCTGGTATCTTGAGTTGTATAAAGAAATCATTAGCATCCTGTTGTTCTAAGAACTGAATCAAAACTCTGCTTGGCCCATCAACTGGAATTACTGCTCGCCTTAATTTGTACAGTACCAGTTGAGATGTCTGTTCTCTGACTTTCACTGCTGTTCCTTTGTCCAGCTGCATGTCACCGTTTTCCTAACTAACTGCTGATGTATTGCTCTGAATTCTCTCTCGCTTCCCTTCCCAGTTCTAATGCATTTCTTTTTTCTCTGCTTGCTGTTCTTGTTTTCCCTGTGGCAGCCTTCTGACTACAGCTGTTACCTTGGTTCAGGATCTCGGGCATCGTCAAGAGCCAGCTCTGCTCGGGCCAGTCCAGTGGTGAGCTCCTCTATCTTTCTTTCTCCCTGAACTGTTTCATTCCTCTGTTCTTCAGGGTCTTTTTTTTTTTTTTTTTTTCATTTCATACAAAGAGGTCACTGTCTCTCATGAGACTGTTCCTTATGCTATTAGTAGGACATTCTAGACAATACTTAAGAGAAATAACAGGTGAACCAGATGAGAAGTTACAGAACTGAAGTAGTTTCTATGCAGATATATGTGGTTTTACAATAGGAATTACACTTTGGAGTCACATGACAGGGCCATGATGATGATGAGAGGCTAGAGCACCTCTACTATGAGGACAGGCTGAGAGAGTTGTGCCTTCCAATATCTGAAGGGGACCTACAAGAAAGCTGGTGAAGGACTCTCTAGGGTGTTGGGTAATGACAGGACTAGGGGGAATGCACCGAAGCTAGAGGAGGGTAGATTGAGATTAGACATCAGGAAGAAGTTCTTCACCATGAGGGTGGTGAGACACTGGAACAGGTTGCCCAGGGAGGTGGTGGAAACTCCATCCCTGGATGCTTTTAAGGACAGGCTGGATGTGGCTCTGGGCAACCTGATCTAGTGTGAGGTGTCCCTGCCCGTGGCAGGGGTTGGAACTAGATGATCCTTGGGGTCCCTTCCAGTCCTGACAGTTCTGTGATTTTTTTCAGAGTTGGGCATAGAGCACATTGGCAGGGGCATTGTGAAGAAGGCTGGGTTGTTGATGCTAATGTCACATCTCCTTTGATTATTAAAAGCAGGAAACCCTAATCTCACTGCAGCGTTCAAGTAGTGTAGTTTCACTGCATTGAGCAGGATGTAGGTAGTGTGTTTGCTGCAAAGCTGAAAGGCTATCCAGAGGTTGGATCTGAACATATCTGTAGGACCGTAGGTGACTGGTCACTGCAGAGTCTTTAGCATGGTGAGGTGCTAGAGGATTATGTGTGTACCCAGAATGTCTAGTATCATGAACTCCCCAAGCAGTCACGGACTGAAAGTCTTAAATGCCAAAGGTAACTATAGTTGATCAATACAAGTCTTCTTCCCCTGCTTTTTACACATATAATTGTCTTCTGTTTTTTTCAAATGCATATTGCTTTCTCTTTGTGATTGTTCTGTTCAGGTGTTTATAACTCTCACTTTCTCTCCTGCTTAATTTCAGAGCAAGTAGCTGGTGAGACTAGCAGAGTGCAGTAGTATGTCACTTAGAGGAAATGTACAGCTTACATTAAAGTAGTCTGTAACAAAATTAATCTTCCACAGAGAGTGAGTCCTGAAGTGTTATGTGAAGTTTCAGTAAGCTGGCTTTGCTTCATGGAAGCATTCCTGCTAAGGAGGTCTTCATGCGCTTGTTCTTCTGGGACCTGTCGCATATTACCTACCACATCCTCAAGATACTAAGAGATGTGAAGTCTGATACTATAAATTGACACACACAATGTGCTTCTTTAGTCATAACAACCTATTGCCTTTGTTACTTTGATGAGACCTTCAACTTAACTGCTGTAAATGTTGCCTTAAGGACTAATTAAAAAGGGTAGTCAAAGAAGCTTCTACAGCTTGCAACATGGTAAACTATGAGCATTCCTCTTCAGTAAACCCCCACAGTCTGCAGGAAGGAATTGCTTCATGTCTGATGGCCCCTATCATGCTGGTTCCCCCTTCAAAGGCAGCCTGTCATGTGAAAGTCTGTGCTCTGCAGGGTTTTTCTCTCAGTTAGTACAGTAGTACAGTACATCTGCATCCCAGTGGGGAAAGGTACCTCAACTGTCCATATAGGGTTACTTCTTGTCATCAGGCAGGGAACAGGCAGGTCATTTGACCATCACGCAGTCTCAAGCTGCTCCAGGGGAGGTTTAAACTGGATGTTAGGAAAAAATTCTTCACAGAAAGAGTGATTTGACGTTGGAATGGGCTGCCCAGGGAGGTGGTGGAGTCACCATCACTGGAAGTGTTTAAAAAGAGACTGGATAAGACACTCAGTGCCATAGGTTAGTTGATTAGATGGTGTTGGGTGATAGGTTGGACTTGATGATCTCAAAGGGCTTTTCCAACCTGGTTAATTTGATATTCTGTATTTCTTTTACTGAGCTCTCCTTCAGAGTAAGAAAGAGCTGAATAAGCTGGTTGGAGCAAAAGAAAACAGAACTGACAGAAGAGAGCTATGTGCTCAGAAGTATTGGTGCTTCTTAAAAACAAGGGAACAAACATCCATTTTCTACAGTTTTGTTTTTTTTTTGTTAAAGAAAAGGATTTTAATCATAAATGTATTTCATTATTATGATTATCTGTCATAGAATCATTAAGGTTGCATAAGATCATCAAATCCAACTGTCAAACCAACATTATTATGACCACTAAACCACGTCCCAAAGTATCAAGTCTACGTGGTTTTTGAACACCTCCAGGGGTGCTAACTCCTCCATTTCCTTGGGCAGCTTATTCCTTGAATAGTCCTTGAATCTGAATCCCTGAGCTATGAGTTTTTGAAGTATATATCTTAGATTAGTAATACTTTTTAAATGGCTTTGCAAACTGAATTTTAATTATCCCCAAAGCAAGAAAAAAACCAAACCTCAGGATTCCACTATAAAGTTCTTAAGAATTTGGTTGCCATACATGCATCTTGCTTTCCTTTATGTCTTTCTTGTATGCAGTCTGAGTCATTTGTGTAAGTTGTTTACAGTAATCACAGAGTGCAGCTTGCCCCTTCTGGGAGCTGTAGGGGATTTTTTGTCTTTTCCTGCTCTGCTGACACTTTGGACTGTTTGTATGCAAGTGGCTGGGGATGGTTAGCTGTGTCGGCACCGACATGGAGAGGTGCCAAGCTGAATCTGCCCTGCAAGGAGATAATGGGCACATTTCAATTTATTTTTATTTTTCTTTTTAATTAGCGCTTTATTGCAGGGTGTGAAGAGCTTCCGTTATGTTTGTGGCCTTGAAGAAGAGCTGGGAGTTACTGCTGTAGGTCTGAAAGGGACCACTGCAGGGGCTTTGCTTCTGCTAATGCAAGGCAGCTCAAGCCTTGTTAATGGGGTGACTTTGATCTTAACGTTCCAGTTATGACACAGGGTCTTTTTTTATCCCTTTTTTTTCTTTTTTTCTGTATTAAACAGACAATCTCTTCTCCTTTAAATCACAATAAGGAATCACTGGCCTTGCCTTTTACTAACAGAGGTTTTAAGGCATTTCGATAACATTTCCAGCTGTATACTTGATCCAGGCAGTAAAGATGCTGAAATAAAGCCCTGTCTTCTCAGCAGGCTTAGCAGTGTATTGCTTTTTCTTGTACAGTCCTGAAATGTCATCTGCTTGGACTCCCTAAAGGAAGGATAAAGATTTCCATGGATGATGGTGATAACTTGTGAGAGGGGGAAAAGTGGTTGTTTTTCCTCTGTATGGGTAGTCAACATTAGAACTGGTTTTGAATATTCCTATCCCCCAAAATGGAGTTGTTCCCTGCCTTAAAGTATCCTCTGGCATTTACAGACATAAAGATCTGATTCCAAGCTTATTCTTCAATTGGCTGGTGGAGGAGGAAGGAAAGGGGAATACCTGTGGGTTGAAAAGCTAAGTTTCCAGCATGCTTATTTCGCTCAAGAGTGTGATAATTTACAAAATTCATGTGCTGTAATCATGAGTGCTTAACACTGATGTTAAATATGATTTTTCTTATGACTATGGGTGTTACTAGGCAGAAAACCAAAACTAAACTGTTCCCAAGCCTCACCGTCATGAGACGTAACATATTGCATTAAGAATGGAGAATGACTCAATTTGACTTTTGAAATTGAAGCATCCAATATCTTGTCACTTTAGCCCTTAAATCTGTTTCTCAGAACTTTGTTTCCCCCTTCTATTGCTGTTCATTAAACAGTTATAAAAAAGCAACAGTAGTTTTCCTGCTGCACGTGGCTTTGCCAACTTGTGTTCTCATTTGTGCCATCATGTTCGTAACACAAGAAAAGCCAGGAGCTTACTTAAACGCAGCAGGAATGTTTATTTGTCTTTGTATTTAATTTTAAGAATTCACCATACCCATATGAAGTTTGCTGTTACTGTTTTTAGGCATGCTTCTCAAGTGCCCTGTAGGGAGTATGCAGTCCTCAGGCAATACATTAATACACATTTGTGAATAGCTTTTTTTTTTTCCCCCATTTGAAGAAGCTTATGTCCTCACCAGAAAAGAAAAAAATAATTAAGAAAGACAGTCTTAATTTTCATGGAACAGTTATCAGTGTGCACAAGCTTTGCCTTCTTTTCGCTGCACTTGAAGATTTAGGGTAGGCTTGTCTCCTAACCTGGCCACTGACAGTCTGGGTGTGCTTTCAGCCCCTCTGGAGTGAGGATTTGCTGCAGTGCTAACTTGCATTTCAGAGACTGATAAGTTTGTTTAAGCAATGACGTTTGGCATAACACTCATTCCTGAGTGAGGATACTTCTGACAAATCCACTTTAGATCTGACAAAGTTCAGCACTGGTTTTCCCCTGCTGACTTTTAGAGGCTTATTGCTAATTGCTAGCGTTAAGGTGGCTCACACTGGAAAACCACGCAGAAACTGTCTGTGCTGCTGCCAGCCCAAGCCCAGCTGACCAGACTGGTAAGATGGGGTTTGTAGGAGGGGTTATAATTACTTCAGTACTTCTGGGGCTTGATTCCAGTTGTTGCAGATACCATGCTGTGTTCAGCCCTATCTGTTTTCTTCAGTGTGGGCCATATTTCCATTTTGAACTGTGCTGTACTACTTTAAGAGCAGGAAATTATCTTAATTTGATTTGTCATACAAGGGGAAGAAAAAAAAAAACAACCAAAAATGTTGAGGAAGCTGATCTAAGTGCAAGATCTTAGATGAAGCTGAGCAGTGACAGCCACATACTGAACAGGCTGAAATTTTTCTCATACCTGAGCATGGTCTGCAGCAAGCCTTTCAGATTTCCCTTCTTCACTACCCTTTGGTTAGGAGGCTGGAAGCTGGAAATTTTGACTTAATTTCTTCCACTGGTTTAAAGTTCTCTTTAGTTGTAGCTGGGATCTAATGGTTTTACTGTCCCAGGGGCTCTGTTCTTTTCAGTAGGTGTTGAAAAGTCATCTTCTTAGATGCACTGTGATAATGGTTCAGGGGCTCTAATTTTGCCCTGGGCACTAGGTGCTGATAAAGAGCTTCAAGAGTTAGCCTGCTAGCTGACTGCAGAATGGAGAGAAGTACTTTTGCAAACATTTTAGCATGATGTTTTTATTGTCAGAGAAAAATAGTCAATATATCCATGTACAGACTTGTGGGATGATTTTACTCTTGTTAAGTTTCCAGCTGCAGTAAGCCTCTGATACTGCTGACATTTTTGTAACATGGCCCTGGATTTATTTGGAAATCTGTCAGAAGAGGCTGAACTCTGATCTCACTGTGCTTATTGTGCAGAGAGCAACCTACTCCCTTTGCCAAAACAAAGATGTGTGTGCTGGAGCTCCTCCGAAAATTACTTCCTTTTTCCTGCTTTTTTACACACCAAAGTACAAATTACCCAAATTGGTGATGAACAGGAAGGTAATCCCTGATTAGAGACAGAGCTGTTCCATTGTAGACAAAAAAATGGTGCAATATGCTAGAAATTAAAGGTCTGGTATCATGAGGTGAATTCCTCTTTAGATCTCTTCTTCAGCATGGGTTCTGTTAATCCTTTATATTTGTATGTGGAAAAATCCCAAAGCCAGTATATGTGTATGAAAAGCCTGCCTCAGTGTAGTAGTGGAAAGGTGGAGAGGGTGTTTTCATTCTGTTTCATCATTGCAGTAATCTTTATTGAATGGCAGTACGGAAGGTAACTATTTTCGGCAAGAATTTTCGTGCAGCTTCAAATAAAAATAAAAATTCTCTCCTGACCTTTCTCTGTTTGATTTCTTACTGGATCAAATGCCAAAAAGCATGCTAAAGACCGGGTGAATGTTGAAAACAACCTGGAGTTCCCTCTGGTGGCTGACTGCTGCTGGAAGGCACGGTTTATCTTGATGAGGGAGTTGTACTGCGAATACATTCATCTAGAGATGAGCAGAATGAAAAACTGTATAAAAGATTAATCTAAAATAGATTTCTGCCTTTCTACACGGAGCTCTTCACTGCTTTGGGTATATCACTGACACACAACCATAAAACGAGATGCTGCTTGTTTCAGACTGATTTTTAGCTTAGCAAAGTGTTGTGTAGCAGGAGGCATCTTTATAATGAAAGAGTCACTACTTGAAGAGTGAGGAATGGGATTATCTCAAAACAGATTAAATTTGTAAATGGTGATATTTCAATTAAATTGGCAGTGGTAATTAAGGATTCTGAGGAGAAAATGCTCCAAGTATTCCGTTCATGGCACCAAATAGATGTGCATGAGCATCACTAAGGAAAATGAAATCACCTGTATTTGTTTTTCAAGCCACCTCAATTTCAGAAGTTACTCAATAGCTTTAATTATTAAAAGATTATGCCACCTTAGAGAATTGTTAAAGATTGTTTTGCAATAAGCGTGTAGCAAGCTTCACAGGTGTGGTTATGAGTGCTTGCATTAGAAATGTACACCACATGCACATCTCTCACCACATTGTCTTCAGTATTTTTCCCCATTGTAAATGGAAGCCTCGTGTGATGCATCACGAAAACAGAATATTAATATTTGCTCCGTTCTTTATCTTATTAAAAACTGAGATTGCACATGGCTCCAGCAAATGAAGAACATTCTGCAAATGGCTTAGAGGAAGATAACACATTGAGATGTGCCCTGAACCCAGAAGGCAGACTTCATAAAAGGCCATATGCAAATTTCTGGAGGTAGATTTGTGTCTGTGTGCACTAAACTTTGGTAAAATGCCAGTATTTACACTGCCACTATTGTCTTGATAAACAACAAAGTAGTGTTCAGCCCAACTAGAAGGCTGCCAAATCTACCACTTGGAACTGTCTGGCATGCAAATAATAGGCTGTTTGCAAAAGTCAGTCCATCTTGTCAGTCTGAAGTATCTGCCTTCATTAGTAACCTTCTCTTACTGCCTCCAAATTCACAGGTTTTTGTATCTGTTTCCCCCTAAGTACTTTGTCTATTCAGTGTCTTTTCAAAGTTTATTTCTAGTATTTCAAGTCTGGCTTATTTTACTTTGAAACCTATGTCTTCATTTCTCCTAATGCTAATAACAGAGAATTTCTGATGTGAGATGTGTTGTCAGTGTAAAAAGCTGTGGAATGCACTCCTCTCTCACACACACCCCTGCCAATAGTGAATAATGACAAGACACTTGAGTTTTAAATTTCTGCCCTTGTGAACTTGTATATTTTGTTTGGTTTCAGAGCAGGAAAAAGTTGATAGGATGGTTGCCATCAAGGTAAAAAAAAGATGCTGCTCAGGTGTGATGTGGGGTTTGCTCTGTAACTGGTTTAAGCATTTAAGCTGCCCCTATCCATCACAATTTTTTTTGTACTCCTCAATGCTGCTTTGACTCTGTTTTGTTTCTTTTAGACTAGATTTAGCACAGGATCTCTCTTCTGAATGAATACATTCCAGTGAAGTACTGAAACCATGAAAGAGCTGTTTATTTAGACTTTGAACCGGTACCCTGGTATTTGACTTGAGGGTCAGTTTTTGTAGTCTCAGCCTCACTTGGACCTTTGCTTGAAGCCAGTCACCTTTTGTCGTGAACAGACATACTTAGCAGGGGTCTAGAGCTTTGGATTATTCCCTCCTCCCCCACCCCCCTTGTTCCTTAGGGAGCAGTGCAGACCCAGTACAAGACAAACTTGGTATCTTGCTTTGTGGAACGGGGGATGACGCATTGGCAGGCTTCAGAGGTAGCCTATTTTTCTGTTAAGCTCCATAACAAAAGTGCAATGTCAAGAAGTTTTCTTGGGCTGGAATTCTGTTGATCTTTCCATTGAAAAAACTAACCTCTCTACTTAAGTAAATTGCTATTTGGGGTTCATTTGAGGCATATCTGTAGCTTGTTCTGAAGTAAATAGGAGTAGCTGCATATGTGTACAGCTGCTGTGCTGACAACTATTTATATGTCCAGGGAAAGATACCTGGAGCTTTAAGTTCATGCTCATGTAGGTCTTTGTATTCTTGCATTGTTAACTCTAGGCTGAGTGCTGTCTTCATGTCTGAGACATTGTGAATATGTGGGGGGAGAAAAGTATTTCTTTGTTGTATTTGATAGACTAATATGGGGGTTTTATTAGTAAGTATATTCCACTTAATAATGTAGTGCTGAAAAATTGGTAAGTGTACTGTCCAGCCATGTCCCCTGAGATGCCAGCCAGGATGCCGCTGGTCTGAGTAAGCTGGCTGCTCTTTGAATGGATAAAAATTGCTAATGGAAAGTCTTTTACAAGAATTTCCTTTCTGATATCCTACTGCATTCACTTTCCCTTTTCTTATATAATCATTCCTTCTAAATTTTTGTTTTACAGATTGAGGAAAGGCCAGAAAAAGACTTCGAGAAGGTAAGAAGGAGCTTCTGAATTACTCTGCCAATAGAACTTTCTTTATGTTCTTCTTGGTAGGTAGAACTTGCTGAGAGTGCACAGAAACCACCTAGAAAATCCACTGTGGGGCAAAACTTTGAATTACTCAAGCCCTCTACTATTGCATTTTTAAAGACAAACTTTTAAACCACTATGGTTATTCAGAGGTTAAGTAGTTGACCTTCAATAACAGCTTGCTGAAATTGCTTTAGGCTAAACCATGTGAACACTGGCTTTGTTTATAAGATTTTAATTACAGTATTACATAAAAATAAATAAAGAACAAGAGAGGTGGATACCACAGTAGTGAGAAATTGGCTTAATGCAGAGCCCTTTCTACAGTAAAACAGTTGATGCAGCTACTGCTGCAGAACAGAAAAACATCCATGAAAGGAGAGGAACTTGAAGGGTAGTCAGAAGCATTCACAATATGCATTAACTGCAAGTCTGATTCAGCATTGCAGTTAGAGACTAAGCCATGCAAACTCCAGTTTCAGTGGAGTTTAAATACATCCGATTAGCCTTTTCTCATTATTTTCCTTTGTTAAATCTTGATGTTTTGATTTTTCCTCTTTGCATGATTTAGAAGTGTCATGATTGGTGTAATGCGTGTGTTTGAAAAGAACAAAAAAAAAAAACCCAAAAAACCAAAGAAACCAAAAAGCACATCCTTCAAAAACCAAATTACAAACCCACAACATACCTAGAAAAAAGCTGATAACCATTTCTAACTCTGTGTCGTCGTAGGGAGCACGCACTGTTTCAAGTTTGTCAGCAGCCACCTTAGCTTCTCTGGGTGGGACTTCCTCACGAAGAGGCAGTGGGGATACCTCCATCTCAGCTGATACAGAGGCATCTATTAGAGAAATTAAGGTAAGAAATACTTAAACCAGGCATCAATTGGTAAGAATCTGTTTCTTAACAATGCCTCTTTAGATCAGAATATTTTTATACGCTGCATTTGACAGATTCATAACCTATAAGATTACTTGCAAGTGGTGATGATATTCCCATGACTGACTATAGGATCATTAAGGTTGGGAAAGACCTCCAAGATCATCAAGCCTGACTGCTAATCTGCCACTCCCAAGTCTATCACTAAACCATGCCCCTAAGTGCCACATTTACAAGCTTTTTAACACTTCCAGGGATGATTATTCCACCACTTCCCTGGGCAGCCTGTTCCAGTGCTTAACCACTCTTTCAATGAAGAACTTTTTCCTAACACCTAGTCTAAGCCTTCTCTGGCACAACTTGAGACGGTTTCCTCTCATCCTGTTGCTTGTTACCTGGGAGAAGATGCCACCTTCTCCCATATAGAAATTGGAATTAATTGTCTGGGACCTACAGACTAATACTAACTAGGAATTTCCTTCATGTTATTATTAAATAGATTCATATTGTTCTGAGGATATTATAAAATATGCTTTAGACTTCTTTCCAAAAATGAAACTGTCTTGTCTCCCCCTTTTGGCAGTTCTGCCACAATGAGTTGTGTGCTGCAAATGAAAAGTGAGGAGGGTAGGTTTAGACTATATACAAGGAAGAAATTCTTTACAATAAGAGTGGTGAGACAGTGAAACAGGTTGCCCAGGGAGGCTGTGGATGCCTCCTCCCTGAGGTCATAGAATCATAGAATCAGTCAGGGTTGGAAGGGACCACAAGGATCATCTAGTTCCAACCCCCCTGCCATGGGCAGGGACACCCTACACTAGATCACGCTGGCCAGAGCCTCGTCCAGCCTGGTCTTAAACCCCTCCAGGGACTGGGCCTCAACCACCTCCCTGGACAAGCCATTCCAGGGCTTCACCACTCTCATGGTAAAGAACTTCTTCCTCACATCCAGCCTGAATCTCCCCATTTCCAGCTTCATTCCATTCCCCCTAGTCCTATCACTCCCTGAGATCCTGAGAAGTCCCTCCCCAGCCTTCCTGTAGGCCCCCTTCAGATACTGGAAAGCCACAATGAGGTCACCTCGGAGCCTTCTCTTCTCCAGACTGAACAGCCCCAACTCCTTCAGTCTGTCCTCATAGGAGAGGTGCTCCAGCCCTCTGATCATCCTCGTGGCCCTTCTCTGGACACGCTCCAGCACGTCCACGTCCCTCCTGTAATAGGGGCTCCAGAACTGGAGGCAGTACTCCAGGTGGGGTCTCACCAGAGCTGAGTAGAGGGGGAGAAGCACCTCCCTTGACCTGCTGGTCACACTTCTCCTGATGCAGCCCAGGATCTGATTGGCTTTCCGGGCTGCAAGCGCACATTGAGAGCTCATGTCGAGCTTCTCGTCCACCAGCACCCCCAAGTCTCTCTCCTCGGGGCTGCTCTCCAGCCAGTCACTGCCCAGCCTGTATTTGTGCCTGGGATTGCCTCGACCCAGATGCAGGTGTTCAAGGACAGGTTGGATGAGGCCTTGAACAATCCGGTCCAGTGGAGGGTGTCCCTGACAATGCCAGGGGGAATGGAACTAGACGATTGGCAAGGTGCCTTCCAACCCAAACCATTCTATGACTCTATGAATTTTAGATACTAGCTCCCCAGCAGCATCTCTCTATTGCAGAAATATGTGTCTGAAGCCCCTATCAGACTGATCAGAACAGAGATACATCTCATCCTAACCTGATGAAGTAGAAATGATCTCAGTATAGCACAGTGATGGGACTTGGACTTGCTGGATGCTCCTTTGGGGAGGGGGCTGTATTTTGTAATCCATGATTCCATCAAAGTTGGACATGTTTGACTAGGAAATAGTTATGCAATTCTGTCACTTCTATCACTGCATGCTGGCTGGGGAGTCCACAGCTAAATTGTTTTTTGTGGTCTTTTAATGCTCCATTGTGAAAACTGTTTTAAAATGTGGAATCTGAACGCTTTCAACTTCCATTCAAACAAATTGCAACTCTTCTGAAATTATAGCCAGTTAAAACATCTGGAATTTCTATTAAGACCTAAGCTACGGGCAGGTCTGTCCATGTTTCAGCTGAAAGATAGCCCTTTTCTGGTGACCAAGGACAGAAGAGGAGAGAGACTGTGAAACAGGACTGCCAATTAAATTTAATGTGATGGATGTTTTTCATACAGTCTTTCCTACACCTCTAGTATAGCCTGGATTTCAGGATTGCTTTGGCAGCCCTTAATTCCAGAATTCCCCAAAGAGGGTGATAGTCAGGGAAAGAGGTAGGTAAGGGCTATGTGGCTGGGTATATACTTGTTGGGGGCTTTCGTGCTGGGTCTGCATCTTGTCCTTACCATTGAAGATGCCATTTTCTCCAGTCAAGGAGAGCAGAATTATTATAAATGTCTAACCAAGAAATTTTGTCATCCAGCAAGATTTTGGATTAGGATCAGACATTTTAACCTGTGTGGTAGTAACACTTAAATAAAAGTTTTAAGTACTTATTTTTCCCTCTCAGCTATGCATTTGTCAGGTAGTTTCAGTGGCATCATTCAACTTTCTCACCATTTCCTTCAGGATATCTATGAGTTAAAGGACCAGATTCAGGATGTAGAAGGCAGATACATGCAGGGACTGAAAGAAATGAAGGTACTGGTTTACTGCACACCGGGAGTGTGATTATTAACACCAGCTAAACATTCAGAGAGTCAGTGTGAGCCCTAGAACTGACCTTGCATGCTTCTCTTCTGGGAGGGACTGTAAACTGTGTGAAAAGCATTTCATTAACTGTTCTGACCTCCATTGACTGTGGTGAGAAATACTTCCAAATGCTAACTGAAAGGATGCTGATGACTGTTGCATGTTACCTTTGTTGTTTTGAGATGTTAATCATTTGGCTACCAAACGAAAATTATTAGGGTTTTTTTTTTTTATATAGTTTTCTCATCCTCCCAATTTTGGAAGATGAACTAGTAGTCATTACCTACAATGCTATGACAAATGAGAGTTTAAAAGCTTCTGTTTTTGTTTCAGTGAAGCCCAGCATGCCTTGAGACAGCTGTGTGTGTGAGGTGGTGACTATCATTTTGGTTTCATATTTAGGTGATTGAAGACACTCTTAAACAGTGCTTGTAACAAAACTCCATGTAACAAAACTTGTTAGGTGAAGAGTGAGTGCTCACACAGTTGGCACTAAAGAAGCACTTAGCATTTCCATGAAGCCAGAAACTGATTCTGGCACAACAGCTAACTTGTGCATCTGCATGCCACCACCTCATAAGTGAGCAGCAACACAAACTGCATTTTTTTGGTAAAGGCAGTCTTGTATATATGTATGTACACACCCAGGCATATAGTACAAGATTAATCAGCATTGCCGACTGGGTCATCAGCTCAGAGCTGTGACAAGTGAAGATGCTGCTGTCTTGGGTTGTCAATGGAGAAATGTCTGTAAAATCTGGGGTTTTTGGGTTTTCCCTGATGACTGTGCTGCAAAATAATCACACTGCATTAAAAATGTAGATAGTTTTTCAATTTGTGTCCCTTAGATTCCCTTTTGTGGTGATTTGTACCCAAGCTGCACTGCTTGGTGCTAAGGAAACAAAAGGTAGTGTGCTGAAGGAGTAATGTAGCACCTACCTTATCTTCTTTTTGCATATCCTTCCTTTCCTGCCAATGTCTGTGGTTTGATCCTACTACTGTTTCCAAATCTTGGTGACTTCCCTATGCTTGATATTTCTCATCCTTGGGCTGGATAGTACACCAAAAGTATCATATTTGCCATTAGAAACTAAATGGATTCAAAGTTAATTTGTCATCTTCTCACCACTGTTATCCCCAGTTCCTTTGACTGAATGAAAAGGGAAGTATGTGAAGCTCAGCTGTGCTTTAGATAGAATTATTAGAATTACTTAATTTCTGAGAGAAATTGCTTGATCTGTACACTAAAATGTTGGCATGGGTGTCCTTGTTTGTGTATTTGCACTGTTCTGTGAGTCTTTGCTCTGTCAAGATCAAATACTGCTAAGTTTGCATAACATGGAAAATGACCCTGATCTTTATCTTGCCATCATCTGCTGTTATAAATACCTCATTATGTTATAGTCAGGTCAAGCTGATATGAGGGATTTTTGAGACCCTGGGAATTGTATTCTACAGAATAAATTTGTAAAGAAGGGAGGTGATACAGGAAACCTAATGAAAAATGATACATCAGGCCATAAAAGCTGCTTTTTTTTTTTTTTCCGTGGCAAATGGTAATTCCCGAGTCAGTGTATTTAGTGGTTCCCACACTGCAAGGATCCCTGAAGTCTCTGTGAAGTGGCTGTCAGACTGCCTTAATTTAAGGCACAAGCTCATCAAGGCCAGTTTACCTTTAAAAAAAATTCCAACTTGTCATCTTCAGCAGCTGCTTTGAGCTGCCAGTGTGCAGGGGCAGGGGGAGGAGGGAGAAGGAAGAAAACTCTGAAGAGGCAGAAGCTGAAACAGCAGAGAACAGGAAACATTTTATCCATCCTGAGGTAAGGTTCCTTGCTTGTAAACAGATTTCTGGTGGGAACGCCAGGGAGGTTATCCTCACCTTGGGACAGTTGGTAAGCACATGAGTAGCTCTGGTTTCTATAGGAGTACTTGGCATACTTGTGGTTTAGTACTTAATTTTCTTGTTGATGGGCTTGGTTGGCAGAGAGTCTTTTATAACCGACTCTGACTGTGGCTGCTTATTCTTTGCAGGACTCTCTAGCTGAAGTCGAAGAGAAATATAAAAAGGCTATGGTGTCAAATGCTCAACTAGACAATGAAAAAACAAATTTCATGTACCAAGTAGACACCCTGAAGGATGCACTCTTAGAGTTAGAAGAGCAGCTGGCAGAAACCAGGCGGCAATATGAAGAAAAAAGTAAAGTACGTATATATCTATGGCATGTTGTTTAACTGGGGAAGGTTGGGGGGGGGGGGGGCAGAGACCTTCTGGAGGAGGCAACCAAATTATTATTCAAGATTTTAGATAAGTTATGGGTTTAGTTACTGTTAAAGCAAGTGGAATAGCAGCATTTATGTACTTGTGATCATATAAATGGGAATCTTCCTTAAGTTTCTGTCTTATAAAGCAATTCCTGAACAAGTGAAGAAGTGAAGAAATGTTTTATATGGTAAGGCTATTCCAGTGCTGTCCCATGTCCTTTTATATTCCATCTTAAAATAAATTCATAGTGTTTATAATGACTTCTGGAGCATTTTTACAGGCAAAGATCTCTTTAGAAGGCCCATGGGAGTATTGTGTAATTTATATAGTTTAGGCAGCTACTCGGTTGAGAGTTGATTTAAGCTTTACATGAATTCAGCATCTGGCTGTTAGGGAGTTGGTGTTAGATAATAAAGCTGTGGCTAATGTTAGCTTTTCAGAACTGGCTTCTAAGCTTGGGGCATTTGACTACAGTGCACTTCAAAATACATAGTTCCTGGAATATGTGGTGTGGATGTTTTAAGTCTGCAACGTCTTGTGAACTTTTTATACGCAGCTACACGGGAAAATGGGTTAAATTCCCCTCCACCCATCTGTGAAGCCTGTAGGACTCAAGTGTAATAGCTACTCACTGCCAGCCTGATGCTCAGCTTAGGACACTTGTCTAAATGATGACTGTCACTTCTATATTTGATGGGATAATAGTTTCTTGGAAGGACAAATAAGATAAAAATTGTACTCTTGTGGGATTGTGATGAGAGAAATATTCATTAATTGCATTGCAGTAAGCATTTTCTTTGTGCTTGGGCTTATTTTCTCTTTTCTTTTTTTTTAATGGGATGTTATTTTTAATCAATAAAGGTCTCATTTCATTATTCATAGGAATTTGAGAGGGAGAAGCATGCTCATAGCATACTGCAGTTCCAGTTTCAGGAAATCAAAGAGGCTTTGAAGCAGAGAGACGAAATGCTTGCAGTAAGTAACTTTTCATTTCTAATGGCTACTTTGATTGGTACATTCCCAGTTATCAGCAGCAGTGTAGAAGGTGACGCATGGAAAATTTTATTCCCTTACTCAAGTTTCTCACCTGAAGAAATACTAGTGTTTCAGGCCAAGCAGGTTCAGAGCTGACTAACAGAAGTAGTAGTTTTGTAAATATTACCTGAAATTGGACTTCATTTTTGCCTTCTCCATAGTATGAAATAATCTGTGTTTCGGACAGCAGTTTGCAGAGATACGAGGAAAGTAATGGGACTGTCTTAACCTGTTCTAAGCCATAGCATTATCTTCAGGAGCATAGGTTTAGCTGAGGTATCAGGAACTGTGAAACTGGGCTTGTGGATACTCTTTTAACATCTGACTTTTTTCATTCTTTGGCATCACTGCGATCTTGATCTTCTGTGTTAACTTGTTACCTGCTTTCTGTCTTCTTGTTTTGCTCCTGTCTCTCAGGAAATCCAACAGCTGCAACAGAAACAGCAGAGCTATGTCAGGGAAATTTCTGATCTTCAGGAGACAATAGAGTGGAAAGACAAAAAAATAGGGGTAGGACTGTCAGCTCCTGAAATGTGTTCAGAATGGCATTGTCATGCTCCAGCTGATCCTGCTTTTGCAAAACCTCATGAATAAAATTCTCCCCAGTGACTTTGCTTGCTGTGGCTGTCTTACTGTATTACCAGTGAACTTGTAAATAGCAGATTCTGTCTTCAGCCAGTATCATAAAATCCAAGAAAAACTTAGCAGCTGGTCTGGTTTCAAAACCTAGGGTAATTTATTTGCTGTGATGCACCATCTGTATTTGCCATATTGAGAAAGGAAGTGCTATTTATAATGCAGTTCCATCAGCACTGAATTTTTGCTTATTCAGATTTAATCTGTGGACTGAGCAGAAACTGGAGTGTGATACAGCAGCAGTAAAGCTATTTATGAGCTGTTGGGATGAGAGTCTCTAACTCTCCTTTGTTTCTTATCCCTTCCCACCATACTCTATCAAAGCCAAATGGAAATCCACTCTTAAATAAAAGCATGGCTTTCTTTTTTAACAATGACCATGGTAGACTTTCTGCATATAGAAGGAGAAAGAAATCTGGCAACTTGCCCATGCTTGTGATGTCCAATAACCTGCAGAAATTTGAAACTCAAAACTTTCTGATTTTTGTGTATTTATATAGAAATAATGGGGGGTAGAGAGCAAGTAGCAAAATATGCATTTGCACATGGTACATCCCAGTCTAAAGATGACTTATTGGCAGCATTGAAATTAACTGAAATCTGTGATGGTAACCCATGGAATATTAAAACCTGCTGGGCCTGTTTTCATGCCCTTCCGTTAACATACAGGAGTAGCATTGCGTCTTTAAAGCACACATTGGATTTATATGGATGTGAATTAATCTGTCCAGCAGATAGCAATGAAAAGTGGATCCTTGTTTAAAGGATCTTTAATGAAGGACTGGGCTCTTGAATGTCTTTAGTAGGAATTCCTAGTTATTGAATAAGCTGTGTATTTCTTGGATTTGAAGTTTCTCTCTCTATGTAAATGTGGTCCTTTAATCTGTAAACTTCACCACCTCCATGCATCTCTGAATATCTGAAATCTGCTTCTTCTTGTTTATACTTGCCTTTCCTGGTCTTTACTTGTTTCCTTTCCTTTCTTCACATCTCCTCGCCCTCTGTCTGTGTTGGGAACTCAGGCATTAGAGAGGCAGAAAGATTTCTTTGATTCAATAAGGAGTGAGCGGGATGACCTTAGAGATGAAGTAATTGTGCTGAAGGAGCAACTGAAGGTATGCAAGAGGAATAAAAGAAACTTGTATTCACCTACTGACCTTTTCCACCTGTACATTTGTGTAGAAAATGTTAATCTATTAAACCCTACTTCTTGTTGCCTTTAAGTTGCCATTCCAGGAATTTTCTGTATAAAGTCCTTCCCCCTAATACTGGCTGTGAGCTCTAAGTATAAACTGTAGTATTAAGTAGCTGCTTTTGTAGGAGCTGCCTCTCTGAGGAACATTTTGTGCTGCAGATTTACATTCTAATAAAATACTAAAAAAATAAAACAGCTGAGATCACGTGCTTTCAATAGCTGAATTAAGCACTGCAATATTCTATGCTCTCTTCTGACTTCAGCCATGTTTAATGGAATGATTGAAACTATTGTTTATTCAGAATATGCAGGACAAGAACACCAGCAGGCTCTAAAGCATTGCTTTTGCTTCTCCACAGAAACATGGACTCATCCCAGACTCTGACGTAGCCACTAATGGGGAGACATCAGACATTCTTGATCATGAAGGAGACTTGGATTCTTCCAAAACTGTTCCAGGCACAACTCAGGCATTAAAGGCAGGAGGGGATGGGATGCTAGGTAAGTGCTGTTTATCCTTTCATAGCTTTCTGTCTATCTGTCCATTCATTCATCTTTGCTTGGAGTTTGGGCGTTTGTAGGTGGGATAATTAACACATCACGCAGCATGCTACTTGTCAAATCACTTCCTATGCATTTTTCTGCTTGATATTTGTTATCACTCCAAGTATGTTGTGCAGCTCCCTGCAAAAGCAGACTTCATTTCCCATTCACAGTGACAAAGGACAAGAATGCAAATGCAATGTTACAGCCATTGGTGAGATTACTGTTTAAAGACCGAATGTGAAAATTGTCCCAGAATAATCCTATTCTTGTTCAATATTTTTCAGCACATATCTTAAAGAATCAGGAGACAAAAAGAAAAGGCATTTTAGTTTCCTATAAAGAATTGGTAGGTTGTCTGCAGAACAACAGTGCTGGGCACTGTTAAAACACACTAATATATGGATTTGTTGTTCTTGGTACCTAGTACTGCTGAGTAAATGGTATTAATATTTCAACATTTCTATAACTTGCATTTAACTTGATTTAACACTGTTAAATTCAAAGACTGAGATGGATAGTGTTAGGAATGAGAAATCTGGCTGGCAAAAACATTCTTCTTACACACTTGTTATGAATGGCCATTCAGAGAGCTTTAATAGAATAGAGTAGATCAGGTTGGAAGAGACCTTTGAGATCATCGAGTCCAACCTATCATCCAACGCTATCTAATCAACTAAACCGTGGTACCAAGCACCCCGTCCAGTAAACACCTCCAGTAATGGTGACTCCACCACCTCCCTGGGCAGCCCATTTCAATAGCTAATAACTCTTTCTATGAAGAACTTCCTAACATCTAGCCTAAACCTCCCCTGGCACAGCTTGAGACTGTGTCCTCTTGTTCTGGTGGTGGTTGCCTGGGAGAAGAGACCAGTGGAATGAAAGAAAAATAATAGTGGGGTTTTTTCCACTTGTTTTTATTCTAAGTGAACATACTAATAAAATAGTAGCAGACAGGTAGCTGTTGCAAGTTACCTTGCTTTTTGCTGTTGGCTGCTTTTTCCTCACTGAGTTTGTGTGGAAACAATCTGGAACACCAAAACCAAGGTAAGGGTGCATTTTTAAATGGAACGTTTTCTGTCTGTCCTTACTCTGTTTGGGTTTTTTGGAATTAGGTATAACCCAAAAGCTAACTGCTGAAGCCACAAAGACTGTTCTAATACCTGTTGCTTCTCAATATATTAAGTTGATGAAAAGCTGCTACAGGAAAAAAAAAAGGCACAACAAAGCCACAGGAGTGCCCATCCCTTTGGGTGGAGGAAGTGGCTATAAAGGGCACTAAGTACCTGAGCTTTGATCTGTATTGGTAGTGTTAAACATTTTCTTGCCAATCGGATTTTACATGCAGTGTTTGTCACAGATGCTGATGGTGCCCTTGTACATTATTTAGGAGTAAAATATTACTAAATAATTCTTGTTTACTTAATTATATTGGCATCAGACACACACTCCTGCATGCACAGAGTGGTGTTAGGGTTAAAGTTGTAGAGAATATTACTGAGAAAAAAAATCTTTAATGTTATATCTGCAAGTATTGCTGTTAAATGCACTGCTTGAAGCAGTTGTTCTCATTTACAGAAAGTGTAATTCACACAGCCAAGAGCATAAACTGTTTACTTTATAAAAACACAAGCCAGCACCAAAGACTTCTTGCTTGGAGAGGGTGGTGGTGAATTTCACCAATCAAAAACCCCAAACCCTTACTAATTCAATCGCTGCTTTGCCTCACATAATTGGCAAAAGCTGATCTTCTATTAACCTTTCTCTGATTCATTCTCTTTTGGGCTTTAAGTGGGAGGTAAGTGCTGTGGTGTGCTCCCTTCAACTTTCTCAATGGTCTTTTAGGAAAAGCCAATGAAGTGGACATGAAAAATGAGATTTTGGAGGATATGGGGAAAACAGAAATCTTGCAGAATACTGAGCATGAGGAACACAAAGAGGAGTCTGAGGAGCAGGAAGTACAGACATTGCATGCTGATGAAAATGTAAAGGCAGAAAAACTGGTTGAAGAACATGATGCTCTGTCAACAGTGATGTTATCAGATAATAGGTTCACAGAACAAATTCAAAGCATTACAGAACATGTCTCAGGAAGTGCTTCTTCAAATAATGACAGTGACATGGATGATTTGAGAAAGGAGACTGAGTCTACGGGCACTGTTAGTATGGAGGCTGAACACCATGACACAAATGCAAGGACAAATCAGACTTTGGAGGTGGGCTTTCCACAAGGTCATCAGGTTGTTGAGACTCCTGCAGAAATGCCTGGTAACTTAGGTACAGAGCATGAACTGGGTGAAGCTGCATCTGAAGAACAAGAGGATCTTAAAACTAGCCATGCCCTGAGTGATAATGACATAGACCAGGGAGCCAACATTACAGCTGAGAGCTGTGAGTTGGTTTCCAACCAGGCAGAGCTACTAGAGGCTAGATTTGCAGGCTTGCTTAGTGAAGAGGTAAATTCGAAGAGTCATACTGAGGGACTCCATCACTCAGAAGAAAGTGCTGAAAACAAGGTTACAAATGACTTGGAGGAAAAGCTTGTTGAAAGCAAAGACTCCACTGATGGAAGAACTGATAAAATGGGAGGCAATAGAACTGAAGAAGAAAATGAGGTTGTGAATGCAGTTCAGGGTCAGCTGAGCGAAACAGAGTCTGTGGGTTCAGAGGGGACAAAGTCATATGAAAGTGATGTCTCAGCAAATACAAGTGAGGAAGAAGGCAGAGGAGATCAGGCATATATCCGATCTGCAGAGGACAGTGCCTCAGCATCATCAGAGGAAGAAAATAAGCAAGATGAAACTGAACTTGAAAATGGCACAGGTGAGAAGGATGGACAGAAGGAAGTTTTAATAGATGAGTTGGAAATGTGTTCAGATTCTGCAGAAACAGGTGAGCAAGATAAGGCCAATGTGGAGGCTGCAGGCTGTATGGCTGAGGTAACAGAAAGTGTGCTGCAGCAGGCAGAGCCAGACACAGATGTTCTGAAAGAGGTGATGACTCAGGAAACTAGTTTAGAACCAAGTCCCTTAGATGACAAAATTAAGGAGTTGAAATTGGAAACAGGGGATGAGTCTGAGAAAGGACAGGAAAGTAGGACAGGACAGGTAGAAAAAATAGAGGAAGAAGTTCAAACAGTTCAGTGTAGTGAAGAAACAACAGGTGATACAGTGGGAGAGAAAAATAGTCCTTTAGGATGTGAAGTACAGAATGCAGTTAAACAAGAGGAAGGTGGATTTAAAGAGGAGTCGGCTGTAGATATTTGTGTAACTACTGAAAGCAAGGTTGATAGAGAAACACTGAAAGAAAATGAGCAAGAGTTAGAGTTTGATGACCACCATGATGGTAGATGTGCTTCTGAGGGAGGTGCAAATGATTGCCTGGTGAAGAAAGCTGAGCAGGGTGAAAATGATAGTGAAAAAGTGGGCCAAGCAGAGGAAAGACTGGAAGATGATGGTGATGCATTTGATTTTGATGAAGAGACAGAACAGATACTAGAAGGGGATGAAAAACGTGATGGAGAGAAAGCTGAGATGCAGAAAGGAGAGGGTGATGGAGCAAATGGTGCTGTCAGAAAAACTGCTCAAACAGATGAAGCTGGAGAAGGAACAAACAAAACAGAAGCCAAAGGTGCCTTGACTAAAGATGACAGCTTGCAGCAGAAAAAAGATAAGCCCGAAGAAATGTGGTGCTTGCAAGGGAAAATCTCAGGGAAGACTGATGAGAAGACTGATGTAATGGAAGATGAAATCAAAGTATCAGATTCTAATAAAGTGGAAAAAATAGCAGATGAATGTGTTTTGGAACAGGATTTGGAAAGTGCCGGCAATACCAGCGATGAAAGCAAGGAGGATTTGCAGGGTGGTAGAAGGGGTAAGAGTAGACCCAGAGATGATTGTATAGTATCATAACTTCAGAATCTGAAGGCTACACAAGTTACATGCTGTTGGATCAGTCCCAGTACAGAAGCATGCACTTTACACAATATATCAGGCCTTAGGAATACTCCTGAAGTTTTTTCTTTGTAGGTAACTCTCATCACAATGTTATGTACGTGGTAATGATGCAAGTATTAAGTTATTCACTGACGTACTTAGCCACAAGAAATCGTGCCTGGGTTTGCTTTCGCTGTGTCTCGGGTTTAAAATTTTTCACCAAAAGAGCAAGCTTCACAAATCAGCTATTCAGACTATCTTGCAATTAAAGTACTTTCAGTGTGGATAACTGCTACTGAAGAATTCCTATAGGAAAGTTGGGTTTTTTTCTTTTCCCCTTAGCCTAGATGATAGGTATCTGGAATGTACTTATGTGCAATGAATCTACGTCAACTTATTTGTACTTCTGCACGTGAGCACATTAGCACTTCATGAAGGAAATCAGCAACACCAATCTGATGTTGAAACTTATTTCTGGATGATTAAAGCCTAGGAACCTTTTCTCTTGGCTTGGTTTTTGGTTTTTTGTTTTTTTTTTCCTTAATGTGGGGAAAAAAATATACTTCCATTCCACTTCGTATTTCTAGTATGGTCATATTCCAAGATATACTTAGATCACTGTGAATCTGCTTAGCCTAAGCACTTTGAAAGAACAATATACCACTTGACAAAAGTGCAACACAGAGATCTTAGTTTACTGAAAGGAATATCTATGTCCATGTTTACTTCATTTAGGCACTTTGCACCACGGTAGGCCTTTTACACCATGTCTCACATGGGGGTTTTATTTTTTCCAAAGAAAGTGACAATACACACTGCAATGTGTGCTTCAGGATTGCTGTCAAGTACTGTCTAGCTATGAATGTAGAAAGTATCTATTTTTTTCCAGGAAGATTTTTGTCTAAAATTGCATTTCCTTATTGCTGCTGCCTTTTTTTTTTTTCCCTCCCTCCCCCACCTCAAACTATGAATCTGAAAGAATGTTTTTATGGTTGAAAACAATTCTTACCTCTTCCTTTTGGGAAAGAAGATAACTTTATAGCTTCACATGTCTTCATTCTTGCTGGATATCAGACCAAAGATGATTGTTTCGCTGTATAATAGCCCCTCGTGCCTTTTAGGAAAGCTGGATTGCTTTGAATTGCTGGCATAAATGAGACACTTTTACTCCATTGGTGTATTTCTTGCATCTTTGCTAGTGCTTGGGAAAAGCATGTTTTGCATACTTAAAAATTAATTTAAAGTTGTTTTAAGCGGTGAACATCCCAATGGAATGCAAATTCCAGAGTCGGGGTGGGGAGGCTTTGGAAGGCTGTTATCTGTGTTGATGTTACAAAGCTGATGGAGTACAGACTGCAAAAAGTTCAAGATGTATATCCAAATGTATTGAGCTGTATATAATTGAAATAAACATATTTTATACTTTAAATTGCCTGTCCAGAGCGCTGTTTTCCTATCCTCCCCCAAATATTTAATTAAGTCTATATCATTTAAAAAAAAAACAAAACCTTTTAAGCAGCTTTGTTAAATTTACAGGGTTGTGCTACATAATGAGAAGAGCTTCTTACTAGGAATGGGCAGCCTCGGTGTTTGGGGCAGCCTTAAGTGTAAACCTGTTACAGGACTGCAAACCTGTAACTCCTTTATTATGGCTTCTCTCCAACATACAACAGTTCCAGTAGGGTTTCTGTAAGTATCAGCAGCTGTTCTTCTCAAGGGTTCCTATTAAATGCTAACCTAAAGACTCCCAATTTAAAGGCATCTCGTTATTATGTAGCAGTGTTTATTTGAAGGTTTGTCTCTGCTGTATGTACAACTGTAATGCATGGTGTAATGTTGAAAGTATTTCAAGTGTGTTTATATTTAAATGTTAAATATACTTAAATGTGTAATTAAATGTGCTTGCCAGGCTTCATCTATACCCGTGGATGGATCTATAATCCACTGTGAGTTAAATTAGGCACAAATGCCAGCATTTCCTGTATTTTTCATGCAAGTTTTTCTGGAGGGTTGAGGGAATGAATGGTGAGCTGATTTTTTTAACTTGTTTTTCCACTTCAGAAAACAAAGCTTCTGTAAGAGAGGTCCTTTATAAAGCCAAGTCATAGAGGGAGAAACAGCTCTACTTTTAACTGTCCCTGAACCAGCTTTTATCTCGCAGTAACTGGCCAGCTCCCAGTGAAGCTAGAGTAAGAGCAAGAACGTGGACAGGCAATGCAGCATAGCACTAACGATCCATCCTTGAACATTAGCTGCTCAATGGTACCTCTGCTGGTAACTGGTCCCTGACTTCTGGAATTGGGCAAGTACCTTGGAGGAGGTGGTCACGGTATTCCTTGGCTCTTTGGTTTTTGCTTGAATATACGCACATCAAGGGAGAGATCTCCCACATCAATCAGCTTGAAGAAAAAGGGAACTGCTAGATCTTGTATTCAAAATTTAATAATTTCAATTTTATATGTCAGCTAGTATTGAGTGAAATGTATTCCATTAGAGAGGAAGAGGAGAGGATGTCTTTGGAGGAGCTACCTAGAAAATGCATCTTTCATGGAGTTACACGATTGGAAACAGTTTTTGGCATTTTCCCTGCAATATCAAACAGATGTACAGAAAGATCTAGCTTGTCCCTTTCTTTCTGGCTTCCAAACAGAGCAAATTATCAACACGAAATCATGATTCACACTCACTGCTCTTATGTTACCCATTTTGTTTTGAGCAGGGACAGTCCGCTGCCGTGTGCTGCAGGGAGTACCTCTTTGGTACAGAAGGCTTTTGTCTTTCAGAATGGTTCCATCGCTCCAAATGGTCCCTGGATTTTCTGTTTCGTACCTAGGAGCACATGTAGCCTGTAGCCCAGGTTTGTGAATCACTGTGAATCCAGAGCTAGCCTGAAATACCTTCAAAAGCAGTAACTTATAACTTATTCCATATTCAGCAAGTAACAGTGAAAGGCATTGGTCAATATTTCCTTTATTAGGGAAAGGAACAGTCCTTCTGTCCTACTCAAAATCGGTATTGTGAGCTGGTGTCTTCTAAGTCTTGTTCTCCTTCACTGTCCCAGTAGCCTGCCCCCAGCAGTATCCCTCTTCTAAGAAAAAGTGGACGGCATTTCTCAGTGTTTGTTGTTGTTTTCTCATGATTCACAACTTGACAGATCTGGAGGAGTACTACCCAGCCTGCTATTGATCTGACAGCTGATTTCTTGAAGGATGTTCTGAATAGCTGCTTGAGGCTGCTGATGGGATTTCATGGGATGTCTTCCCACCTGCCAAGTACAGTTTACCCCTTTAATTTGCATCAGGATTAATTACTTGCTGGGCCACATATCATGCAATACATTTGGGTTAAAACCAGCTGCTTCCCACTCCATGCTCCCTTCCAAGGAGGAAGAGACAAGGATCTGTGACTGATTAGGGGATGTTGGGTCAACTGCAGCACTGAAGCAAGACCCTAGTTAGCAATACCTTGAGTCAATTGCAGTACCAAGGTAGTGAGAATGGTCACTTGCAAACAGGCCTGTACAATCACAGAAGACACTGGTAACTGCCACCCTCTGTGTTCTGCTCTCTCCCAGGCTTTCCCAGGGCCCAGCTCCTCACATCAGTCCTCTGCTAACCTCATCTGCATATAACAGCCACAAACTAGTGCAGTGGGTATCCTGGGAGTAGTTAAAGTGAGATGAATTGTCATTGTAGTATCTTCGTATGTGAAGGATAAGGACTGTTACAGATGAGAATTCTAATTAGCTGCTTCGTGTTTTAATTTGGTAGATTGCTCTCTTCTGCCCACCTGTTCTTAAGGTCCTCAGATCCTCATTTGTTGAAAAAATGCCTCCCACATTTGCAAAATTAAGGTGACTTTGCAGAGATACCTATTAAAGCTAAAGTAAATTTTCTGCCTTAGTGTGTGGTTTTAAGCATTCACTTCTCTTTGTCTTGAAACTCAAGAAACCTTCTGTACACATAGAAAACGTCACTACATGAACGGTCTTGTAAATCTTGCTGCTAGTGTGCCAGCTGTCCCAGTGGGGTGGGGTGCGAAGATGTCCATGACAAAGGAAGAGAGAACTGATGGGAAGGTCAGATTTGAAGGTTCATCCCAAGATGCTAACATCTATTTTGCAAGAAAAGGTGTTGGGGGAAGATTATGTACTTCCTTACTGGAAGCTAGAGGAGGTGCCCCTTCTTCAGACTGGCATATTTCACCCAACAGCAACAGCTGTGTTAAGGAACATTACTTAGTTTTGTGCATGGCTTAAGCTGTCTTCAGAATCAATGTGGACTGTTTGGCCCTGTTGGAGTCAGTAAGTTTGGGATAATTTTGTAATGGCCTACACATGTCCTTCTGCATCAGTCCTTGTTCTCTATCTAATCCTTAGAACTTTACTCATTGATCTCTGCCAACTTGTGTCTCCCAAATTGTCTCCAAGTCTGGATATTCTTTTGCCCTTTGCTCTCCTTGTCTTCTTCATCGACCTCCATTTTTCTTCCCTAGCTTTCATCTCTTACAGAATTTCTGTCTTAGCCTTCCTTTCCTTCCCATACAGATACACGACTTTTTTGTTATTGTTTTGAAGGGGTTTATGCTTGTAAATCGTTGTTACTCTTGATAGCTTACAAAAATGAGAATGTTTGGTTTTGTTTATTTTGTATTTTCCATATTGGTGCTCAGGTGCAACAATGTTGGGTGTGTTACAAATGGCTTTAAAAAATAAATAAAAGGATGGGATTGGGGAGATTCAAAATGAATTTATAGAGCTGCTGAACTGGAATATCACTTTAAGATGTGGGTTTGAGTATTGCATCAGAAGCCAAGGTAAAGGTTTTATTCTGTGCTCAAGAATAGTGCTTGTGTATGGGAACTTGTATACCCTGGAGGGGCATTGCATTGTTGCTAGCTACTGGACTGGATATGTCTGCCATATAGATGGACTTTCATTTGAAAACTTCATGTTTTTCCCCATGATTTGATTCCATATAGACTCTTTACTCCCTTGACTCCACATGTTAACAAGGGGGAAAAAAAAGGGGGGAACCACAAGACTTTGGCCTGTTGAGGATTTAACAACAAATGAGGATGGGTATTTCTGGGGGAAAAAAACAATGTGCCTTTTTCTTGAGTGACCTTTGGATTTTAACCATTTAGTCAACAGGCCAGACCTCAGCTGTGGAGTTGAGCTCTCAACACTCTAGGTTCTGCACAGGTGACTGCTTGCTGACAAGGGAGGCAATCTCAATAAACCTGCAGTAAAGATACACATTCAAATTGTGGGAGTAAGACCAGTCTGAGGTCAATATACCTGCTCGTAATAAGAAATGTGAATGCTATGTTCCAGTATACTTCTGTTGATGTGTTCCTGAACAAACTAAGGTTATTAAATAAGGTAAAGTAGTCTTAATGCTAAGAAAACTTGTGAGGACCTGCTAAAATGTTTTCATAGTTTGCACTACTTTATAGGGATGAAAACAAACAAACCACAAACAAGTGATTTGGTTACTTTCTAGTTCTTTTTCCAGTTGTTTTATTCTGTAGTGTGCATTTTATTAGTGAAATGTCACATATCTCTATGTACTACTCATCTGTAGCACAACAATTGGTCCAAATTGTCCATCACCTACTTGCTCCTTGACCAGGAGAACTGACTATGAAAGACTAAAGAGAAATGTTTTGCAGACTACTGTGTTTGAAACAAAAAGTTTCAATGGGCAAATGCTTTTCTGCTCATAATACTGGAGAAAACACAAAATGTCAGTGCCATGCTGTTTTGAAGTGAAGACTTCAAGTGCTGAGGATGTGCTTAGCTGTGATTCTAGGTGCTTACAGTATTTTCATGATGTTAAACTATAAAGATTTGTGAGATTTTGTGTTGCAGTTGTGTTTGACCCTAGAGTTCTTGCATGCTAACCTAACATAGAAGATTAGCCTCTTTGCATGCAGCTGGGTGCTGCTACTGCCGTGACAAGCATGTTCTGTGAGAATGACATAACCTCCCCTGGCTGCAGCCCCTTCCCAGCCCTGTCTGTGGCCTCATTTCTTGTGGTACGTGCATAACTACCCTCATCATCAGTTTCACTAACCTTGACGGTTCGCTCTTGTATCAGATGCGCTCCAAAAGGTGCGACTTGATCAAGTCAGCACTGAATTTTCCATTTTCTCTTTCAGACAGGCTGAAAAGACTCCTAGATGAACGAGAATCTTTACTAGACCAGGTAATGACCCTGAAATGTGATGAGTTTATTAGATCTGTGATAGTAGTACAGTTTAAGAAAATCAAAATATCCCCAACATAAGGTATAGAACAGCAGTGCCATTGCCTTTCAGTGTGTGCTGGGGTGCTCTTGCTAAGCACTCGCTGTGTTGCTTGCCACTTTCTTCTTCTGCTGAAACTGCTCCTGCTTGTTAACTTGGGATATCAGGGTAGAAAAGTGTGTCTGCTCTGCAGAATCACAGAATTGTTCAGGTTGGAAGAGACCTTTAAGATCAAGTCCAACTGTTAACCCAGCACTGCCAAGTATACTGCTAAACCATGTCCCTGAGCACCATGTCTTTTTAAATACCTCCAGGGATGGTGACTCAACCATGTTGCTAACCAGTCACATTTGCTGTCCTTGGTCATCTAAAAGTCGATCCTTCCCAGGACTATTTCTGAAAATAATAATCCAGAATGGCAAAGCCCGAGAGAAACAATTGTAGAAGCAAATTTTATCTTCATGAATAAGCCTTCCTGATTAATGGATCTGTGGATAATGGGCCATTTGGAAGGAGATGCTGGAGGAATGACAATAGATGGATAAATAACAATTTAGAGGCACTATTGGTGGTACAGTGATCCTTTATAGAGGATATAAAGCTTATTCCAAAAACTTGCTGATCTGTTTCTCTGTAGGATGCTCTGTGCTTTCATTTATGGACCATGTCTTTGCCCTTGAGACTTAAGACAAAATCAAACACCGTTTGGGGTTTTAAAGGCTGTTTTATGGCCTTTCTAATAAAACAGTCTTCCTTCACTTGTTTTGTTTGGTCTTGAATTTGTGCATAAGTACTGACACTTGAAGTATGATGAGTCCTTTGCCAAAAGAATTTCTAGCAAATTAATTGGTAACAAAAATTATTATTCATTTTAATGTAAATTTTGTATTTGTTTTATATTTGAGTGCATTTGAGTACTGAGCCACCATTTCTCCTACTGATTTTAATAAGTAATTATTTTGTGTCCTTCAGATTAAAAAATTAAAGGGACAACTGGAAGAAAAGCAAAAAAATGGCAAGATGGAAAACACCCAGTCAGAAGATGAAGTTCTGGAAAATGGGACAGATATGCACATGATTGACCTCCAAAGTGAGCTGCATTTTGATTTTTAAGAGAACTTTTGTGTCCTACACACGAGTGAGAAAATATGTCTGTACAATAACCACATGCCTCCAAGTAAAAATAAGCCTTCAGTTCTAAGTGAGCTTCAAACTGGGAGTCAGCCACACACCTCTAATAGAGGTGAGGGAATGATTCTCCCCTGAGCAAGATTGCCATTGGAAATCTCCCTTCTGTTCCCCAGGAGAGCTAGAGCAAGTTCCCAGACAATTCTGCTTTTACAGTGATCAGAAGGGAATCAGGCAAGACTGATAATAGCACTTCTCTGCTGGGTAATTCATGGGTAAAGAGCACTTGTTACTCTACTACTGCCCCAAGTAGATTCCTGTAGCATGGAAATTTTATGGCAGACTTGTTAAGACACTGTTAACGCTTGTTCTGACATCTCTGTTAAACTCTGATTCTTTCAGGAGATGCCAACAGACAGATCAGTGATCTCAAATTTAAACTAGCAAAGTCTGAGCAAGAAATAACAGCATTGGAGCAGAACGTAAGTTTCTGGCTTGTTCTGTTTGTTTAGGAGTGGTGAGAATGCAAAGGAAAGTGCATTTAATGATACATTTAAGAAAAACCCTATGATTACAGTGATTTTTCCCTTAAAATAAAAAATAGGAGTGGGGCATCATCAGGGCTACTGCACTTAAGTCATAAAGACTAAAATGCTTTCCTTTATGTATAGGGAAGTATTGAATATATTATTCCTTTTTGCCAAAGGAAAAACATTCAAAGACAAAGCTGTATTGAGAGCACTTGCAGAAACTGACTTGAGAGTATTTTCCTGTGCTTAGCTATCACTTGTAAATGGCTCCTGGATATATATAGATATGTATTTTATACAAGACCATTCGGTTTTAACTGTGTGTTCTTGTCCAGAGTAGATCAGCAATTCCCTGACTAAGTTCAATTTAGTCAGTGGATGGTATTTTTTTATTGCTGGAAGCATATTAAATATGGATATGTGTAAAAGGTCTGCAGTAAGTTTCATGGCCAGGCTTCCTTGATGTATGTGTGTGTGTGTATATCCCACCCCCCAAAAAAAATATGCCTTTATTAGAGAAAAGTGAACATCTGTCTGGTTATTGCTTAACTGCTAATGGAAGAATAAAGCTTCAGAGAAGCTTCTTGGCACAGCTTATAATAAGAAAAGTTTGCCTTCACCTTAGGTAATACGATTGGAGGGTCAAGTAGCCCGATACAAAACTGCTGCTGAAAATGCTGAGAGAGTAGAAGATGAACTGAAAGCAGAGAAACGCAAACTACAGAGAGAGGTAACTCCAAATGCAAACTGTCTCAGGCAAGCAGTCAGCCTGTCCCATGGTGGGGGGCACCTACCCGTCTGGTGCATTTAGAGGAGGAACTGTCTGGCAGAGCAAAGAATAAACATTGACTGGTTTAATTGCTTTAGTTATTCATTCTATGTGTGTAACCAAGCTTTCAGCACTTTAAACTGGAGTAATAGGCACAACTGTGAGCTCCCACTGCCATTTCACTCTTCCTTCATGTCTTGCTGCCTTGCTTTGTACCAGAGGTGGTCCTTTGGAGTAAACTACAGTTATACAACCTGAATCTAGGAGACACCTTAAAATGCTTAGGTTTATGTGCTTCTATCCAGCTGGGAGTGCTTCCATGGTTTGACATTCATCAGCCTAATGAACTCCAGCTTTGATGCCCTTGTCCTTCATTGTACCTGAAGGCTCATTACTTTGGGTGTTACAAGTTGTGGGTTTGTAAATACAAATCACTGGTCTTTTTAGAACATGTGATTCAGAAATGACAGCAGTAGAAAGCTGGAAATTCTGCTGTAAAGTTAACTTGGTGCTTCAGCATTTAAGCACAGTGCCACACCTTACTAGGAATGACACTCTAAACTTCCAAGCTTCAGAGTCTAAACCTGAGTGCTAAATCAATATGAATTGTTCTTATTGAGCCCATTTTTCTTGCTCTGTCAACCTGTTCATGCCTGTTTGTTGTCATCTGTCCACAGACTCTATCCATGCTTCTTTCTTAAAACAATGCGTTTTCATGCAGCCTGTAATTTTGACCTTACTTGTACCAAACCTCATATTCTGCCCAAGTAGCAGCTACAACCAGTTTAAATACCTTTGTTAGTATTCTGTCTCTTGAGGTGTTTTGGAAGTTGAGTACTCCTCCTGCTCTGCAGCCTATAAATATTGCCCTGTGCAGTCCACCTTTCTCTACCTACCCATATCCCATGGTGGGTTTTATGGAAAACAAAGGCACCAAATTGATGCCTGTGGCTGTATTTCTGGGAACCAGAAACATAAAAGCCAGGCAGCAAAACAGGGGTATGTCACCCAGATACAGCTCTGCATGTCTATGCCTCTGAGGTTGAGGCAAACTCTGAGACATTTATTTAACATTCTGGAAATAGTTTGGATTCTTGGCACCATGCTTAGAAAATAATCTCTCTGTCCTTCAAAGCAATTATGCAACATATACTTTTAACTCTGCTAATAGGCATTTTTAATTGCCTTATCTTGTAAGGAAATTCCAGCAATATGGTCAGTGCTGGTAACTCCAAACCTTGCTTTATCTTTGGAAATGGAAAACGTTGTGGAAGTTACAAAGTTGGGTGTTTTTTTTTCCTCCTTGCTTCCTTCAGCTTCGTTCAGCGTTGGATAAAACCGAAGAGCTTGAAGTCAGCAATGGTCATCTAGTGAAACGCTTGGAAAAGATGAAAGCCAACCGGAGTGCTTTACTGTCTCAGCAATAACCACCACCTGTTGCTGGAAACTACTAGAACTACTTGACAGAATCAAAACAACATCGCAGATGCTTCTGTCTCATGCTGTCCAGGATGCTTTGTGTCATGCCTTCTGAGAACAGACAACCCCAACGTTTGCTGCGTGCCACCCAGCTGTGGTTTTCTAAGCAGATTCAAACCTCCTGCACTGTATTCATAGGAGTAGCTGACCCAAAAGGCTGTGCCTGCCTGGGGAGCCCTTCTATACCATTCTCTGGGTACATCTGAAGTATATCTGCCCTACTACGTAAGAAGCGCATCGGGCGTCGCATTGTTCTCCATCTAGAAGGCACAGCAGCCATTTATTGCCATTTAAAATGGCATTCAAAGACAACACTTTAACTGGACTGGAATTTTGTGTCTTGCTGAAAATTTGGGGAAAAAAAATAAAAACAACCACTGTAAGTTTTGGACTTTCTCATGAGAGTATCTGTAATTTAGTGACTACAGTAGAGTTATTCATAGTAGGTTTTTCATTTACAAATCACTGTGGAACCACAAGCCATTACAAAGCAAAACTCCTTCAGTGGAAACCATGGAAGAAGATGGTCTTGGAAGCAAAAGTGACCTTAAATGACTTTGCCAATAAAACAAAGGTGTTTGGAGGGATTTTTGCACCAGTGGAATCATAAGACTGTTTTATTTCAGGGTAAATAGGCAATAGCTTCATTGAATTTTCAACTTTTATTTGTATTATTTAATCCTTGCTCTTGGAGTTGAAGTAAACTACTTTTAAAGGATGTAAAGTTGCATTAATAAACCAGCATAAGGCCATGTTTTAAGGAATGGTGGGTTTTGCACTTAAATCTCTCACTTTGGTGCATTTGTCAAAGCAAGTGTCATTTGCTTAAATAAAATGGGTTTTTTACATCAGAAACTATCTACTGGTCCACGAACTACTAGAAAACTGTGCCACTACAGAATACAAGTCTAGTTTTAAAGAAACTGATATGTAAAGAAGCACTTTAGAAAATATTACTGCCTATGGTTTTTCTACAGATACAGAAGTAGCAAATTTCCTTCTAAGATCACTATAAAGGTTTTCCACTTTTCATGAAAAATAAATAATGTTGCGGGCAATTTACTATACACAACTAGCACTACAGCTCTGGTTTGTTGGAAATTACTCTGAATGTACTGCTCAAAGGAGAACAGCAGTTACCTGAAGAATAAGGCTGCCCTTCCCCCTTCAGCCCTAACAGAAAAGCTATTGAGTAAGGCAGGCGACCAGTCCCATAGGAACCTGGCCATGCTGTGAAATAGCATCTCCTGTTCAGCAGAAGCAACCTTCTGTCATTACCAACTGCCTCAATAGATACAGTTCTATCAAGCCAAATCCAGACCTGGGAGACCATTTCTTCATACCATGGTCTTCAGACTCTCTGGTCCAGATCTTTTCCCTAGCCTCTTCCTCGCAGACTGGAGGTTAGAGTATAAACTGCTGCTATTTTCGACATAAGAGGATCGCTGATATCTTAGAGCACCTTCACAAATTAAATAAACCAAAAAACAGTGTCTGAATGTGTTTCTCTGGTTTGGCTAGAACATAACACCTTTCTCTTCATCTCTTCTGAGGGGACCTGGAAATTTAGGAATTAAGTACTGAAATGAATATTCCCGTGAAAAGGATGAAAAAGGCTTTTTGTTTGTTTGTTTGGGGTTTTTTTTTTTTTTTTTTTTTTTTTTTTTTTTTTTTTGTGTCCCCTTTGGGAAAGAAGTTGGTGATCAGATGTTGTGGAACCTGGGTATGAAAGGAATCTTTTACATGTAATTTCCACTCCAGCTAGGGCTTTGGGTTTGTTTCCTGTTTTTACTTTTTGAGAGGCACATTCAGGTGCAGAGCCAGGTTTCTTGTGGAATACCTCAAAATCACTGTGGATACCAGTTTGCAATTTTCTGTGGTTGACTTGAGTGATTTCTGGTGTACAAAGCCTCTGGAGCCTAAAAAATGGGTTTTTCAGAATGCAAACAAATGTGCTAAATACAACATGTTACTAGCTGATGATAAGTTGTGTGATCGTCACAAGTCATCTTTTTATTTGTGGCAGTGCTGAAAATTGTCTCTCCCGGCAAGATTGAGGAGCAACAACCTAGCAACTAAGTGTTGGTCCAAAAAGGCTAAAAGTTTTACTTTGATCATTAAGAAGTGATGTGTTTATCATTTCAAAGTAGATTGCATCTCACACCTCTTAAGCATTAACCTCATGACAGAAGTCAGATGTGTATTTCGACCTGGGTATGCTCTTAGTAGAAATCTTTGTGTGTGATAAAGTAGTTGAATGTTGAAGCCACTTTCTTCCCTCCCTTCTGCGCCCCCCTTTAACTTTCAGTATGACTTAGCTTTAGAGTAAGAGGGGAAAAAAAGTACTGGTTGGTTTACTGAAAAAGGTTTTATGTTCTCCTGTGAAGAATGTACAACAACAGGGCTTTGAATGGTAACAATAGCATGTGCCCCAGTCCTTTTTAATTGAGCTCCAAACAAGAGAGCATTGGTACACAGTCCCCTGACTTCAGAGTGGAGCCGTGGTGGTGGCAGCCTGGCGAGGAACAGCTCCTGGGGAAAACCAGGATGTTTTTTCCTAGAACTTGTATTTAAAAGTGTTATCCTTTTGTTTTATTTTAAAATGTTAAATAACTTTATTGTTTGCATATGGAATGTTACCCAAAATGGTTTTGGGGTTTGGTTTTGTTTGTTTGTTTTTTTTTTTTTTTTTGGGGGGTGGGGGTTGGTTGGTTTGTTTGGGGTTGGTTTTTTTTTTCAATCAAACTGTTAGAAGATACAAGCGTGGAAAAGGAAATTCATTAGCAGAACTCGCCAATAAAAATGTCACTTGTTTGGGTAGTTTTTTATGGAGTGGTCTGTCATGATGATGTTACTGGTCAAAGTTCGCTTGGAAAATACAGACTTTTTTTGGGGATGGTAACTGCTCTAACAGCTCATTTTGCTTTTTAATATATTGCTGCAAAGACACAAACACGCAACACTGGAAAATAAAGGCAGGGGCCGGTGTAATGAAGAATGCTGGTGTGAGAGTGGGAGCTGGGGTTGCTTAGCCTGGAGAAGAGGAGACTGAGGGGTGACCTTATTGCTCTCTACAACTACCTGAAGGGAGGTTGTAGCCAGGCAGAGGTTGGCCTCTTCTCCCAGGCAGCCAGCACCAGAACAAGAGGACACAGTCTCAGGCTGCATCAGGGCAGGTTTAGGCTGGGTGTTAGGAAGAAGTTCAACACAGAGAGAGTGATTGCCCATTGGAATGGGCTGCCCGTGGAGGTGGTGGAGTCACCTTCATTGGAGGTGTTCAGGAGAAGACTGGATGGGGTGCTTGGCTGCATGGCTTAGTTGTTGGGTGGGTTGGATTAGTTGATGGGTTGGACGCGATGATCTTGAAGGTCTTTTCCAACCTGGTGTATTGTATTGAGACATACCTGCTGCGCTTTTTAACATTTTTAATAGCAGGTTGCACTGTGGGAGGGCTGAAACAGTGACTGTCCCAGCAGGAGAAATTTGAACGGTATTGCTAATCAGATTAATCCTCCTTTTAAGAGTATTCATGCTGAACATGTAGTAATTCATGTAGCAACCTCCCCTCGAAGAATCCCTCACATGAAGATGCAACTCAGTTCATCAAAAACCGGGCCGTGTTAACGTTGGTCATGGGTGTTGTCATAGAGAGATCGCATACATGAAAGGTACTGAGGGGGGTTGTGCTTATCTCTACTTTAAACGCCCTAACAATTGATGATACGGGGTTATATGCCGCTAAGGGATGTCTTCCACCCTTTACTAAGGACCAGGAACGAGGAACACCCGTTGCACACGAGCGGCTGAAAGACCCAAGAGCCCTCTAGGCCACATGGCGGTGCCTGGCGGTGATAGGGAGGAGGGCGGGGGGGGGGGGGGGCGCAAGCCAATCACGCTGAATCACTTCCTGCAGCAGCCAATGGGGTGCAGGCGTGCTCAGGGAGCGGCACCTGGTGGACGTTGGGCGGAGCGGTTAACGGCCGGCGCCGGGGTCGGGGCAGTTACGGGAGGGCGGTGAGGGCTGCGGGAAGGCTGCTTAGGCTTCCCTCGGGCTGAGAGCCGCGATTTCCTCCTGTGGGGCGAGTTAACCCCAAGAAAGCTAAGGGCTTCCCCCAGCGACTCGTCCTACGCCAGCGGTGGCCCCCGCGAAGATGTGCTGTAATGTGGTTTCTAACTGCCTTGGCTTTTAAGTGCGTAGCTGCTCCAATTGCAGCAACAAGAAGGTTATTGCTATTTATCTAGGGCATAGGTAGAGCTATTTTGATTTTTGGTTCTTAAGTTTTTCTTAAGGAAAACGGTGGTGGGGGTGGAGGCACTTATCTGTAATGCTATGTTGTAATTTGTGCATAGGCATCCGAGATTTGCTGTGGTGTAGTGTTAGGGCAAGGTTTTTAATTTCACAGATAGAAGTTACTCAAAACTTAATTTAGGAGGTGAAGGTGGAGCTAGTGTAGTAAGAACCCTTACGTTTTTGAAACAAAAATTACTCTCGTATTGCATAATGAAGTCATCCTAAGGTGTTTGGTTGGTTGTTGCTTCTGTTAAATAATTTAGATTACTTCTGTTAAGTAATTTTATATGGTGTCATTTTAATGATGATCCTTAGCAGAGGAGAATCAGTGCAGATTTGAGAGACAAGCCATGTTTTCCCTGTGAGGGAGGGCTGTCATGAAGTTATCTCTTACGGGTCCATTCTGCAAGCCTTCCTGTGCAGGTATGACACCTGGGTCATGCTTTATATCTGGAGAGGACAGAGTTTGCATGACATACATGTTAATCCCAGAGCAGTGCCCAAGAAACAACACGTGAGCTTCCGGTCTCCTGTCACACTCCCTTAGCAGCACGTCTCTCTTCAGTCCTTCACTAATTCTGATAGACTGTGTTCCACCATGCTGGAAATCTCCTCTGGGAGATGATGAACCAGTGACTTGTGTCTTCTGACATGTGTGGAACACAGTTTATGGGCCTTTTGGCTGGTCTACATGCTGTGGCTGTAATTTGCTGTGCTATATGTAAAATAATAGTTTGGTTAGTAACCTGTGACTGTAACAGCAAATTATTGTGTTTCAGTAGTTTAGAAAGCATAGCTAACTGAGAAATAATGTTTGTTTGTATGTATCCCTCTCTTTATTACAAGCTACAAGAAGAATTGAGAACTATTTATAAGAAACAAGTCTCCCAGTGAGTGTCTTACAACTCCACATGTTTTTTTCTGCCTCTTGTTCATGTTCACTATGAAACTGGATTTGTTTCAAGTTCAGAGCGAGCACTTTGCTTTAGCTTGGTATATTGTCTATCCTCCATTGCTAAAAGAATCCCTTTTCTTCTTTTCCTTTATGACTTCCTCGTTGTAAAGGCTCTGAGGTTTTCTTATGGTACTGTGCTTGATAACCATTTCTTCTTGACTCCCCAGAATTGAAAGATTTGTGTTTCCCTTTCCCCCTTGTACAGCACTTAAAGGGTTTTTAGTTTTCAGGAGAAACAGAGCTCTAAGTTCACCTCTTCACTCGTTGAAATTGTTATTACAATTTTATAGCTCCTGGACTGAAGGGTGTCTCCTGCAGTAAATATACTGGTCATGGATGAGGAAGCTCTAAGCTTTCTGTGGTAAGAAGTGCTTCCAGGCCAGTATACAATCAGAAATGGTGTGAGGTCAGTTTGTGGTCACTGAATCCATGCCCATGAACGCACTGACTTTCAGAGTCAGTACGTGCGTCTGAACACCTTGTGGGCTGTCATGAAGCTAGCTTGCCGAGGAAATAGATTGCTGTGTGTCAAAGGGAATTCTTACAATTCAGCCATGAAATGCTTCAGTGGTAAGAGGATGGAAACTTTGCCCAAGAGTGTAGGGGAAATAAGACTGACTGATCTCTGAGAATGCTTTTACTCAATTGAATTCACTCAAGCAAGGATGGAAAATTCTCTTAACAGCCTTCCAGGAGCTGTTAGGATTTCTCTGAGAACATATCATATAATTTCAGTTTCTATGGTAGCATGCAGTAGGTGAAAAGAATATGATTGATTTAACATGTACTTTTAAACAGTAATGTCCTCCTGTATGCCGTTGGGTATCTTAAACTTCTCTTAATTTTTATTAAAGTGAGAAACTGATAGGAAGAGACAAGGAGGTGACTGAGAGCTTGCCATCTAAGTGATTTGTGTGGATTACTTCTGGGGAGAAAGGCTGGAGTGCATGTACCATGGAATTAGGAAAGAAGAGCAATGTTGAAAGCAAACCAAGGTGCTTCAATCAGACCTCCCAGCTGTTTTCTTACTCTGAGGAAGCTGAGCAGATGCTCGTCAGAGATGTTGCACCAGAAGCTAACCACTTGGGCTTTGTCCAGGCATATTCTGCCAATGTTTCAGTATTAAACTTGTCAGAAGAAAGTGTACCTTATTTAAGTTCATCGTTAGATGCAGATATTGAAATGTATAATAAAATGAGACTTTGCTGTGCACAGGCAGGTGAAAGCAAAGAAGCTAGTATGTTGGGAAGGACGGGTGACAATATGCACTGTGACTGCGGAGTGTGTGATGATTGCAGGCAAAGCTGTTTAGGTGAAGATTCACAGCTGCAGTATCTCAGTGCTCACGAGCAAGATTTTGCTGATAAGAATAGTTCAAGTGAGTTCTCTGAGCAAAGGGAAACTACAGGAATTGAAACCTTAAAGTGTATAGATCCGGTTAATGAAGTTCCAAAGGGTGGAGTCACACAGGAATGCAATCTCATTGACGTGTCAGAAGATTGCTCTGCTTCTGAGTATGGTGCAGGTGACCAGACCTGCCCTGAAGCAGCAATGCCAGAGCTTGCTCACCAGCTTCAGGATTCTCTGCTTCTGCCAGATTCCAGTGACATGACATGCAAGCATCAGGAAGAGCAGACAGAGTATCATAGCATTGTCTGTGAAAGCTTGCTGGAAAGTCATTCTTGTGGGAGAAAAGAAAGAGTCTGTCCAAGTCTGCTTCTGTGTGACGGTGTAGAAAATGGAGAAGTCAAAGACATCCCACTGAGTGGTGAAAAGAATGACAGACACATTTGTAGCATCTCAGTGAAGCAAGATGGTCCTTTCCTGTCACCAGTGGAGAGGGCTTCTGCAGTAGCCATGCAGTTGTATGAATGTGCAGGTCACTCTGACTTCTACAGTTCGGAAGAACTGGGGGTGTGTGCACATGGTGACGGCTGTCTTGGCTGTGTTGCAAAGGGTGTTGAAACCCAATTTCCAGTTGCTGAAATTCTCACCACTGAGAATCCCTTTTTGAGGTGGAAGTTGCAGATAAATCCTCCTGTGGAAATACCAGCTTTCTGAGCTCAGGGACGGAGTGTCGTGAAGCCTTGAAACACGTTCACAGTGACTTTGCAGTTAACCAGGCTGTTGATGCAAGCTCTGATTTTAGAGCTTGCTTTACAACAAGCAGAAGTTGCAGTGCTCAGGTTTGTCTCTCATCCAGGGCTGTTAATACAGAGGTAACAATGATGAACAAATCTCGGCCCATGGGTTGTCACTATGAAACCCATACAGACATTGCTTGTAATACAGAGTGGTCATGTGGAGCCAGTGGTACAGATAAAGTTTGGTCACGGCTTACTGAGGTGCTGGAAGAACACTCAGAAGGCAATGCTGCAGCAGCTGAAAGAAGGTCTCAAATACAGGTAATTAAAAAACTAACAAGCTACAAACAGTTTTGATATATAGAACTTTCTAAATATAAAGTTGCTCTGGACTTGTCCTTACACATGTTAATCTGTAACTTTTTTTTTGTTTGCCTGTTTAGGAACAGGAGATATCAAAAAATGAGTTTTGTAGCAGCAGTGTAAAGAGAATTACTGACAGGTGGGTTGTAAGTTGTTTGAAATTTGAGACGCCACGTAATGTATTTTTCCATGATTGAAAGATTGTCCCTCACGTAGCAAAAATTATAGTATTAACGACTGGTGAGCTGGAGGGGAAGAAGGGACCTGGACAAGTGCGAGAAATGTGCTGAAGATTCCCAGAGTCAAATCCCAAAGTAGCCTTGGTCTGCAGTTGCAGACTAGCCAAGATGAAGAGCATAAATCAGCAGGTGCTCCCATATGGCAACGATGGGAAACGGCATCCTGGGGCTGCAGTAACGAGCACAGCCAGCAGATGGTGGGAATCATTGATTCTTCTCAGTTTGATGCTGGTAAAGTCTAGGGCAAGCCTACCAAAGGGCCCCAGGGATGGTGAGGGGAGCTGCCCGAGCACCCAATCTGTGGGAAGAGCTGAAGGGCGTAGATTTGGTAGCCCAGAGAAAGGATGGCTGAGGAGATGGGGACCCTCCCTGCAGTTCTTGGCAATCTGGTGGTGGGTTGCCAAGAAGATTGAGTCAGATTTTTTTAGCAGAGGTGCATTTTGAAAGGGTAAGAGCCAGAAGTTAACAGTGGAGAGAATTGTCAGTGGGTGTAAGAAAAAGTTTCTTCCAGTGAGAGTGGTATCAGTACTGTCTCCTTTCTTGGAGATTTAAACCATGAAAAACAAAGCGCCAAACCCAGCATCAAAGCTGGGCAGGCTGTGACCCCAACCTTGTCGTTAGCCCTACTTGGAAGAGATGTTTGCTCTGCCACCTCCAGAGAGTCTTTCTAACTTATTCTGTGACTGGGGACAGAGAATAAGTGCCTCTTAGCAGAGTTGGCAAGTTTCTTTTTGTTCTGACGACCATGCCTTTTGAGTAGAAATCATTATGGTGCCTGTGCAGTTCCCACCTCTTGGTTAAAGCTGATAATGTAAAAACTCTGTAGGACTGATTTTTTTTTCTGTGTAGCAGCTAGGAGGAGCCAATTTAATTTTTCTTTTATTCCTAAAGTCATAGCAAAAACAGCTTCTGAAAGCTGCTTGTTTCAAAGTAAAACATAAAATACTGGTTGAAAGACTTCAAGATTTTGTTTGTTATTTCAAAGGCCAATGGATCTTGACAAACAGGCTGTGAAGAATTCTGTATCCAGCCACTGTCAAAAGTTACTGCAGAGAGCAATTGAAGCCGAATTGCAGATTCTAAAGACTCATTATTACATGTGCTGTCAGCACTGCTTGAGGATTTACAAACTGGCTTTGGAGGAAAAAATCTGTTTTGGCAGGTGTGTGCTTTAATATCCTTTTAAATGAAATGGTTAACTTGGCTAAAAGGCAATAAATGTGGCTGATGTGTTCCATCTATAGCCGGTAATGGTGTTTATAGTTATGTTTATTGTCCAAAAGAGTTCACATTCTCCTAACTGCCAGGTTTTATTTTAAGGCTAACATTTTCTGTACCATTTGCAGACCCAGCAAAACACAGTTTGTTTCTAGGAAAGTCTTTCTGTACAGGAAGAAAAGGACCAAAGGAATAGTCCAGAGTGGACAAGATGCAGAGGGGGGTTAGCTATAGAGGGGGTTAGCTATAAAACCTTGTTCCCTTGATATCCCATAGTAGAGTTCAAGAGAACAGGCTGCAGTGCTGTGAAAGGGGGTATGGCTTCAGCAGGCTATTGTGGGGGTAAGCAGTGAGCTCCTCTTGTGCCATGTGGAGGAAGCTTTAAATGCTGTACGTTTGGGCAGTTCTGGAAGCAGTCAAGTAATTTAAATGGTTATCCAGGGAGGTGGTTGAGGCCCCATCCCTGGAAGTGTATAAGACCAGTCTGGATAAGGCTCTGGCCAGCCTGATCTAGTGTAGGGTGTCCCTGCCCATGGCAGGGGGGTTGGAACTAGATGATCCTTGTGGTCCCTTCCAACCCTGACTGATACTATGATACTATGAAATGTCTGTTGGAGCTGCTGTCATTTTCTTACACGTGTTTTAACAGATGTATTCAAAATGCCGAATTACGTTCATCTGTCACATTGGTTTTGGAAGAACTGAAAAAGAAATACAACATCATGAGAATGCATATAAGCAGAGGTGTACCATTAAATGCTCTTCCACCGCTATCAGTTGAGATCAAGTTACTCCAAATCTCCTCTTCTTATGTGCCCTGCAAGGTAATTTCTTCGTTGCTCTTTAATAACAATAATTTCAATAATTTTCTTCAGAAAATTAAGACACTTTTTTTTTCTTTTTCCTTTTTCTGGCAGCTGTTCAGACATAATCTTTGCTATAAGTAAGTAGCCCTCATTTGTGGTATTTATTCAAGTATAAATTTCATTTAAAATTCAATTATAATTTAGATGTGAGTTTAAAAGGTGTTAAATGCAGAATTTCTTTGTCTCGGGATGCATCTTGTTGCTTCAAGCTGCTCACTTGAAAGACTAGCATAGAAATTTGGGTACAGTGGTTTGATTTTAAAGAAATGTTCACTTTGTCATTTTCTAATATGCAGACTGTGGAGTTTTTCATTTACAGGCAATTTTCTGTCTCCCTCCTTTCACTACTAAAATCTTTGTCTCTAATCTGAATGCTGCGTGTCTTTTAAAGAAGCTGCCAAACCCCACTAAACCAAAAAGACTGCTGCCATCAAAAACAGTATAAGCATACAAGCAGCCTTACTGCTGTGGTGATCATTCAGTTATGAGGAATGATGGAAACATAGCTTTGTGTTTCCGGCAAACGTATGGTACTGCACATTCAAGAACGGTGTAGAGTCACTTTGTGTAAGTGGAGATTAAAACACGTTTGGTTAGAAGTGTTTAATGCATTGGGTAAACAACTTGAGATCTTGTTTCAAATGTCTTTAAGTATTTGTGAAATGAATCCAAAATTGTACAGAGATTTCAAATCATGAGGCCATATGCTGAAATGTCACTCAAAGCCATCTAGGTATAAAGGAAAACCAGCTTGACCTAAGTCTAGAACACAGCTTAAAGATTTAGGTTGCGACCAATACTTTGATAAAATAAAGATGTGGGGAAACTGTGGTTCTATTTTAAGCAAAGATTTATTAACCACATTTTGTTTTACCACGAGCTTTTTGCAATACCTTAATTTTTCAGAGTACACAGTATCATTGTAGAATGTACAATTGTTGTGAGCTATTTTGTGAGAAATACTTGGATCTGTTTTAGTTCTGTTTCGGGCATAAATGAAGCTGGCTTCAAGGCATCAAAACCACAAGAAAGAAACACTGATCTCAACAAGGTATGGATGTCTTCCTTACTGAGTATTCTAGACATCATGTTGTGAAGCATGCACGCATATGGAAGTGCACAGTCTTCAGGGCTCAAACTGGGATGCTTTGCCAGCAATGGTAAATGCAGCTGATGTGACTGAAATTTTGCTTGGGAGTCTTTGAGGATGATCAGTAGGTTAACTTCTTTAAATTTACCTCTTTAATAATTTTGTATTCTGAGGCTCAGAAAAATACTGAATAATAAGGTGCAAGTGCTGTGTCATAATGGAGGTATGTTTGTAGGATAATCCACAGACTCTGTGTTTCACTGATGGCCATCAGCCACGTGACTCTGCTTCCTCTAAGACATTTGAGGAACAGCATAAGGATCAGGATGTGAAATGTGGTAAGTGATCTGCCTACATGTATTTGCTAATTAAGTGGCTGGAAAACAAAAAGCCTCGTGCAAAACACATATATGGATACTCGACCCTCCTTCCTGTGATGAATTGCTTAATGTTCTATCAGCTCTATAAGTACACTTGGCACTCCTAGTATGTGTCACCTCTTCAGTGCCAGGTCATGCAGGTAGCTGGAATCCTGTTAAGCATAGAAATTTAATATTTATCCATTCATATGAGATACCACAGTCTGAATTCTAACACAGTGAATTTCATTTCAATTGTCAAGGCATTGAAAGGGATGATTATTGGTTTGAAGCTAAGGAGGATTTGACAGCAGCAGATAGTTCAGTAATATATGAAAAAACAAAAAAGCAACAAGAAAACCAAGACACAGCTGATTTAAGAGGTGAGGTTGTGTGCTTTAAGGTGCAGTACCTAATAATGATGCTTGTTTATCATTTGAGTATTTTGTTCCTTCTACAAGCATAAGGAAACTTGGAAAAAATGCCAGCTGAATTCTCAGACTTAATTTATTCAGTGACTTACAGTGTATCCTTATTCAGCTCTTTTCATTCATGTTTTTCCTTGAAAACTATACCCACAGTGGATAAATTCACTGTGGTAAATGTCCAGCTAATCATGTAGCTAGATATAATCTTTTTTCCGCCCCCCTGCCCTCCCCCTTCCTTCTCCTCCTGCTTCCATCACCATATTGGCTTCTTAAGAGTTATCTGGGAATGGTCTCTGCTGGGAGACTGAAGGTAGATGCTGGTGGTACTCACAGCACTGTTGCTTCAGACCAGTGTTCTCTCTGGTTGTACCTCTTCTGCCTCTTCAGACCTCAGGAAATACTCAGGAAAAAAAGAGATTTCACAAACTGAACTGTTCTGCTTCTCAGGAAGCATTTTATCTTAAAGATACTCATTTTATCTTAAAGATACTCTTCATTATTTTAGGTTTTTCAAAGGTTTTATTTCTATATTTTCTGAAATCTACAGAGATGATGTTAGCTTGAACTGAAACAAGAAGAATTAGTAACACTTTTTGATTTCTTCCATTTATTATTAGATACAAAGACAATGGAGAGTGGACATGAGGACTTCATTCCTGTTAGTGGTCCAAGTTCCTTAGTGTCAGAGGTATGCCTGTTCTTATTTATAAAGTAGTAGTAACCTCTTGTCTCTTTGAGTCCTTTCATACTACACATTTGCAACCAAATATGCTTCTCTTTTATAGGGTGATTTAAGATCAAATGTCCAGAAGTATCAAATTTCAGACACCCTTACCTCTGTGACTTCTAACAACTACAGGTATGTTAATAGAAGTTGTAATTGCTTCAGGTTATTTTTTCTGTCAGAGTAAGCAAATAATGGGAGAGAGGAAGGAGTTGTTCATTGAGTTCTTTTAGTAATTAATGTAGCTGCAGACAGACTGATTAAAAATGTCATTCCAGACAGCTTCTCATTTAATGAGAAGTTAAGGAGTCTGAAATTTTCTGTTGAGTTTAATACTAGTTAATATTCCAGAGATGAGGACAACCGTGTGTTCTTACTGATAGTGATTTAATGTATATTACCTAGTTTCCAGGTGGTTTTGGTAATTTTATGCCTTAGATGTGCAGTTCCTTCCTGACACTTAGCTGTAGAGGAAATGAACCAGAAAAAATAAAAGGAAAATCAGTATTGAACTTGAAAACACTTCATTAGATAGTATTTGGTTTCTCAAGTACCTACAAATAAGCTCCTGCATGAAATCCCACCTGTTCATAGCAGTCAAAGAAATGGTCAAGATAAAACACTCACTTCAGCCTCCAGTTCTGCAAAAGCACCTGATGCCACCTCTGCTTCTGAGAAAATGCGCCTCCTTCCTGGAACAACTTCAGACACTTCTTGCTTTACACAAGTACCTTCAGAAACAAAGTGCCCTGATCTGAAATCATCTACTAAAGATTCGAGAGAGATTCAAAAGGTAAATAATTATTACTAAGCCTCCTTTATATGGTGGATGAAGAGCCTTAAAACTTACTGCACCTTAACACATTACAATTAATATATATGTAGAATGATGCCGGGGTAGGAAAACATGGTCTGTCAATCGTAAATTGCCAGCATGCTGCAGAAGAGTGGGAGCACCATTTATTTGCCCCTGCATCAAATTGTGGTACTCCATCTTTTTGTTCTTAATCCTAACCATTTGCACTAAATTTTTTTTTGTCTTGCTTTTCTCCTCTCTTGAGTTTCCACTTGTAACACTTCCTTCCTGTATAAAATCACAAGGTATTTGTGGAAAAGGTTTGGGATAGTGGAGGGGAAATTCTTGCATTTTTATTGTAACTCTAAGAAACATCTGTGCATAAATCTGTAGCGTTTTGTATTCATCCAGGCTAGTCCTTGAAGGATAAGGCAAACTTTGTAATTGCTGGTGGTGTTCTCATGAGCTGGATAGATGTGTACCCTCTGTGGATTTAACTTTACACATGCTAGTCTTCTGGGTAAGAGAAATTGGATCTAATTTAAAGTAGCAGGAATTGTCAGCTGCACATAAACGTGTGTAGTAGTTTTATTTCTAACTACACACTGGGCAGTATGACTGGTTGTGTCAGAATTAAATTGTTAATCTGAACCTGTATCTATAATTTTTTTTTATTTCCTCATGGCAGGAATATTTATTAGTGGCAAAGATACCTTCTGTTACCTGTGTGGTACTTAACTCAGTCATTATTTTGATGTAATTCTAGGATACTGAGAAAACCTCCTGCAGAAGACATCTGCTCCTTTGTCCTCTTATTCACACGATGCCTTTGTTTTGCCCAATACACTGAACTTGAGCAGCTTCGACAAGTTAATGAGGAAACTGAAAGAAATACATCCAGAGGCTAGCAGGTGAGAGTATTTTGATTTCATTTGAGTCCTGATGTGTAATGGATCCACTGAATGTGTTGCACAAAATGTGACGTAAACGGTTATGTCTTCTGTTCATATAGAGACAAAATTGTGGATGCTCTGCTAGAGGTGAGGGAAAACAACAAGGGTGTCCTAAGTGGATTGTCCATCAGTTCTATTGTGGAAAGGACCTCTCTAGTTCTGAGGAAATCAACCCCCAGTTGTGGGTGATAAAAACAACATAAACGGTGAGTATTCTAGCCTACAGAAATACAGTGAAATAAACCTGCTTGAATTTGGATAGCTCTATAGCCTGACCAGATTAGTAATTTAACTCAGTATAAAGCTCTGCAAGAAATACCTGCATGAGTCCACTGAAACAATGGTTTCTAAGGATTGTTGGCTGGCTGCACAACATCTATAAACAGATAACTCACTAGCTCTATGCACTCCATAGAACTTGCTGTGCTGGGGGTTTTGCTGGGCAAACTGTTTTATTGAGGAACTCGGTGAGGAAAATTGTCATACATAGTGTGGATAAAGGTGACACCTAGTGACCAGTGCGTGTGTAGCATTTCATAGAGAAATGCCAGCGTAGGCTCAACTTTGATTTAAAAATGAATCATTTCCATTCGATGTGTGAGATTCGGTTCTGAACTAGAAATCTAACAGGTTGTAAGGTTTTATGTCTGCTTGTGTTTTCGTGCTGAAGGACATTTTGTGTGATAACACAGCACTGGACGCTGCAGGATGCTGTAGCAAGCTGAACATGCTAAAAGCACAGCCCAGAATTCCAGGGATATGTACGTGGATTTTTTGCTGTAGGACATGGCACATCTTTCCGCACTGTCCCATGTGTTCTTAGCAATGCTTTATCTCTGCTTTTGTCCACAAACACAATCTGTAAGAGACTTCTTTTCCTGTAGTGTTTCTTCCTGAAACTGCACCAAATTCTTAATGCTCTGAGCTTGGTCTCCAGGCTCCTGTTTCAAGGATGTCAAGGAGTCAGTTTGGTTTTAATTGATGCCACCTCTTTCAAGATGAGTGGTATTTATGCTGATAGTTTTACTTATCTAAGTATCTTTCCCTGCCATTGAATGCTGCTTTTCAGACTGCATTCTGCTGGTCAGATGCCTCTGTGTGTGTTACTGGAGTGCAGGAGTGAAGTGTAACGCATTCATACCTGGAATGGAACGTTATTCTGGGAAGTATTATCAGTGACCAGAAAATGTCTTCAGAGAGGCTGACTGTAGGTCATGTTAAATACACAGAGCGAGAGGATAGGATTTTACATGCGGCATGAGATTGTGCCTTCCATAGTTTCAGAGCGTGAGAGGGTCTCAACCAGTATGCTTACTTGACAGAGTTCTTTTGAAAGGATTGGTGTGGCACATTGGTTAGTTTGGCATTTGCCCTATGAGCTTTTACAGGTGTGAATCCAAATAAAACTGAGCAAAGAAAATGCTTCATTTTAATCTGCTGACTGACTTCCATGGGACTGCAGATAATGGGCGTAACAAAAAAAGGCAACCCAAAATATCTTGCACTTGAAAGTACTTTCAGTTAGTAAGGTTGTAACACCTCAAATGTGTTGTGCCTCCGTTGTCAAGTAATTACTGGGGGTTTCCAAATGGTGTGTTGGCTTTAGAATTTTAACTCTTCTTATTACAGTCCTCTTTTTCTGGTGCTTTGCTAAAGACCTATAACAACTTTTACTTTCATTATGAGGTACCTGTGAAATAGCCAAGTCATTAGTCAGTAATGAGGAAAAAGAATGCTCATCTTTCCATGGTAAGCAACAGAAGTATGTTACATGCTTAAGGGAAAGATGATTCTGCTCAAAGCTTATTGCACTATTTCTGGTATGTGTATGGCTTCTTCAGGCTTTACTGAAGGGTAAGTGTCCACTAAGAAATACAACCTCAGAGCCTTAACATTCTTGCAAGCTGATGAAATGTCCACAATTGTACAGATAATACTTCTATGTCAAGATGGATTATGTGGTATTTAATGTGTAAGAATTAAAATTCAGCTTTGAAGTATAAACAATATGATCATAGAATCAATAAGGTTGGAAAAGACAATCTTGCTTTTTCCTTTGACGTAGCCCAGAATTGAACATCTGGATGTTTGTAGGTCCTGTATAGTTATTAATTTGGAAGGACTAACTTCATTAGAAATGGGAAGTTAGATTTTTGGACTGAGTAGTCCTTTTATTCTCATTGGTGAGTAACAGGCATATTTATCTGAAGAGCAGGCATAACCTTTTCCTAATCCTAACTGTAGGCAGCAGTTAGCAGGAACTGTGATGCTGTACAAGTTACTCAGTGCAGCATTAGGAATGGCTGTGTCTTTAAAATTAATCAATACCACGTGTCCATGCATGCATGGAAGCTTTCTGAGAAATTAATTATCTGCATAGTAGAAGTTGTAAAAACAGTGCAGTGGAGAGGGGGCTTACCAAAGCATAACTACAACAGTGCTTGGAGAAACATGAAAGAATTGCCTGGAGTCTACATATGCCTAAATGTTGATTTGATAACTTGATTTTGAACTGATTAATTTTAAAGTGTCCACCAGATATAAATTGTTGCACAAAGTTTATCTGTTTGATTGTAGTAATCTCTTTCCTGTAGTTCTTCAAGCTAGGAGACCTCACTCTTCTGTAGTATGTAATGAGATTATTACAGATGCTAGTGGTTTTCTGGGGGTATTAAAACTGCTGATAGTCCTTTTGTGTCAGTTTGAGTGTGTGCATCCAAAACTTACCTGCACTTTTTTTCCTTCTGCTTTGTTTTTGAGTAGATGGCTTTCCAATTACGAAGACTCTGACCATCTCCCTTGAGAAGATTTTTGCAAGTTCATTCCTCCAGCTTGTTCTGGGATCATACTCTACTTTTTTATTTATTTCAACAGATCTTAATGAAAATTCATAGCATCGCTTTGATATGCAGTCTTGTTCAGAAGAATATAACCTTAAAGTCAGTTGGAGGTGCTTTTCTGTTTATCCGAATGTTAAATGTTTTGTTGTTACCCATAGTTGGTTCAAGTGTTTCAGCAGGTTTCTCTAAGGTGGGAAGATAATGCTTCAGTGAGCAAGACTTCTCTGCTACTGTCAGGGCATTTCTAGGCTGAAGTGCACAGCACCCAGTGCTTGCATGCCACTTAATTTTAGGCAGGACGGTAGCTGCTGCAGTGTTCATAAATAACCAACGCACTTGTGCTTTCCAGATAATCTGATTCTGAATAGTCTGTAGAAATTCCATGTATCTTCTGAATACCAGGGAGGCACAGAGGAGGGCTTCGTTACAGAAAAGCAGGCTCAGAGCTGGCAGTGCTGGTGGACACAGTTACATAATGCCGAGCTGCAGCAGAGTCATCTCGTGTCCATTTTGACTCAGAAGCGTGTTGTGGACTGCAGAGTTCTGGTACAGCCAAATGTTTCCTTCAGCATGAAGCCCAGATGTTAATTTAGTATTTTTATTCATGGCATTTTGTTGTCTCATGTTCCAGTTTTGTTGCTGCAAGCAGAAACTGGGCTTCTAAATCCATTTTACTGGTGTCCCCTGGCCTGTTACATTATGAAGCACACAGTCCCTGAGGCTTTTGGTTTGGGTTGATACAAGGGGAGGAAGAAACCTGGGGAGTATACAGCCTTTCACATTTGTGTTGTTACCATACAGAAGAGCTCCATGTTTTAAATACTCTTCTGGTAAATGAAGGAAAGGCAGCTTAGGTGTACGTGTCTGGTCAGGGCTTGAGGGGGCTTATCATTGATTGACGTGGACAGGCTCACACTGTGATACTGCAACAACAAATTGTACATTGCTGTTGTCCATCTCTGTTGTACTTTGTTGCATTTGCTGCTGCAAAGAGCAGCCCTACTCACCTGTGAATAAAGTTAAAATTTCTTCCTCAGAAAGTTGTGTGGGTGTTTTACTGTTTTCAGGTCTCATCCATTCTCTCCCTCAGCAGAACTGCTGTAGGTAACACTGTCAGAGCCCCAGCCTTATCTTTGAAAGCCAGATCTGTAAACGTGGCTTGAAGCTGCAGGTGAGGTCTTAGCTTTGTTTTTACCCCCTTTATATCAAGGTGAAAGCAGCTGTAGGCTTTGCTCCACCACATTTTTAATAGCAAAAGCTGCCCTTTGTGTTCTCCAGACCTGATTCTGTAATTAGGTGTTGTTAATAGTTCAGAACTGGCTTTCTGGCATGAGAGTTGTTTTGTTGGGAAAGCAGGAATGGGTATGATATGAAACACTAAAGTTAACACAGTGAGCTGTTCGAGTTTTCTTTGCTCTTCTCCCTTTGAAAGAGCGCGCTTAAAATGTGAGAGAACCAATCTGTGGGGCAGGGACCTCCTTACAGCTGGAGCTCTCGCCCAGTGGGATGATAATGACATACTATGATCCTGAATGCGCTCCTGAAGGACCCGTGTGCAGGCAAGGAAAAACGCAGCTCTCAGCTGTAGGTGGAGCTCTACTAGCTCAGTAAGGATTTTCCGCTCGGTAAAACCCCACAAAACGTTTATTTTGCTCCGAAGATTGCATTACATCCTCTATGTTGATATTCTTACGTCCTGGAAAGCGGAGCAGAGCTGCGACGGGCTCGGGGGAGGATCCCACCCCGCAGGCGAGCTGGCTGCACGGCAGTGGAGATGGCTCTGCTCCCGCGGCGATTCCTCTGCTTCGTCCTGGGTAAGTCTGTGGATCCTCCGGGAGCAAACTTCCAGTGTCCTGCCTGGCACCGGCACCCACCCGCTGCAGCAGCAGCAGCCTTCGGCTGAATGCCGATGCTGGTCAGGACGTGAGAAGTGCACTGGTACCGCGATGAACGAGTGGAGACTTGTGCGGTGCTTGTAACCTGGATATCTGCAGCAAAAGGCTCTGAAGGGTCATGTATTGGTCTTCTCTACAAGAAGTGCCTTTGTTTAAGGTTACTTGAAAGGGAAACTGCATACCCTCGTCCTAATGCTGATCTTCCATGTGTGCGCTTTGAGGACGCGTGGATTTCTCTTGCCTCCTCTTCCTTCTCTTTCTTTCTCTTGCCTCTCTTCTCTTGCCGGTTTCCTCTTCTAAGCCCTGGTGAATAATGCATTGAGCTGTGCTGCATGTAATGTCCTTAGTGGTACCATGTAATTAACTATTTACTCCTCTTTGCTGGTGGCTCTTTGCAGGGAGGAGAAAGCTATGGCTTAGACCAACTAAATTCTCTGGGCTTGGTTGTGGGGAAAGGCCCTGGGTCCCTGGCTGGGGGAGAGAGCAGTCCCATGCAGAAACCTGTGGCAGATTTTGCTGCCAGTGAGCACTAATTTCTTTTTAGCTAGGATTTCTCTCTGCTCTGTTTCCCCAAGTCCTTTTGCTCTTTCCCTGTCCCTTCCTTCTCTTGCTTTGGGCATTATAACTTAACTTTTGAAAGCAAAGAGTGGGAGTTGGTGATACTCCAGGCTGCCCTTTTCCATCTCCCATAAGCTTAGTTGCAGCACGACACCTGCCTCTGTGCAAGCCACTTAACTGATGACAGCTAATCATGGTATTGAGTAGTGTATGCAGTCGTCTTTTGCTGCATCCTCCTGAGATTTTGGGCTCCTGAGCATGTTTAAAATTTAAAAAAAAAAAAAAAAAAGGCAAAAAAAAAAAGCAACCCACAAAACAATAGAACAACCTGTCTGTGTCTTTCTGCTTTCTGGCCCTGCGCACAGGGCTGCTCTGAAATTGCACTGACAGCTGAGAAAGACCAGAAGTTATGGTGGAGTCATAAATTTCGAGGCTGCTGATGTATTTGAGGAAGCAGGTGTTTTAAAATGAAAAGAAGTTGTGGGTGTTTTGGGTTTTTTTTAAAGGGAAATATTAAAGGGGGGCTGGGGGTGGTGCAGAAAGCTCTTCTAATAGGTGTGCTAGGACCTTTCTCATGAGCACTGAGGAGCAGACAAACCTGGAGTGCTTCTGCTCAGCACCAGATCTTAATACCGATGTGAGGAGCATCAGCTTTGTTCCTGTAACTCGTGCCACACACCCACCATGGCAGAGTCTCTCTGGACAGGCAGCAGGCAGGGAGGGTGAGTTTTACAGTCATGTGTTGGCATTTTTAGCCAACACCAATGTTTCATGTAGGGACATGCTCACAGACAGCTGCTTTTGTCATTAAAATGCCTTCCCTTGCTAATTTTTGAGAGCTTTATAAACACTGAGCCTTAAGCGGCGGCTTATGATGCTCTTCACTCCAGATCCATAGTTCTGGAGCTGTGTCTGGTCCTAGAGACTGCTCACCCCGCGCTCAGTGCCCTTTGCCAAGCATGGTTGTACCCCTTGCTGCGTTTGGCTGTGGTTTGCCGCTGCAGCCCACAGCAGGATGGAGAAGTGGCATGGGAAGGCTGTCTTTCCATTTCAGAAGAAGTAGATAATGTTTGAGATGCCCAGATAGCATCCAGAGTAAAACAGAGGAAGCAAAGTTAAGGCTGGTAGTGTTTTGTTGTGCCTTCAATGAGTTGGCTATTTCTGCTTCAAGGAGAGCACAGCATCTTCTGCCACCAGTTGGGACCATCCTCCTGCCCTGTGACCACAGCTTCTGCAAGACTTACTGGCAGTGGGGACTGAACTCCTGGCCTAAAGCTGTGTGTGAGCTGTCCTGCCTGATTGGAGCCTTTTTCAGGGTAGTTCAAAGCTGTTGACTCCCAAATTTGCACGTGGTCTGGGCCACAAGAGGAGGACACAGACTTTTTCCTGCCACTGTAACTCCCAAGCTGTACCAGGGGGTCTAGGTCCTGATGAGATCAGCTGAGCTTTCCTCCTGTGCAAGAAAAGCTTTTTTGTTAGAGCTCAAGCTTTAACTTTGCCACTGGCTGCAGAGTCCTTGAAAAGCAGAGATGGCTGAGGTATCAACTTCCTCAGAATAACCTAGTTTCATTCAGCATGCCTAAAATGCAGCTGTATCCTAAGCTCTCCAATTCCAACGGAGGTAAAATTAGGGGTTTTTTTTTTCTCCGTTTTGGCTGCAGTTGCCTGTAGAGGCTGCTCAGAGAGGAGGAAATGAGCCATGCTCTCACTCATTTTTAACTGGAGCAGTGATGATTAGTACCACGATCTGCAGCCCGATCTCAGTGTTTAAGGGGTTACCTGAGGGCTGGATCTCACAAGGAGACTTGTAATTGCTGGTGATGATGGGTGAAGTGAGATTATAGCTTGGGAGCCAGGTCAAGGTTGCACAACTGAGAGTTTACAGGGAACCCCTGTTATTTCTGCTGCTAAACCCCAGGCAGGTTTGCTGAGAGACAGATCAACACCAGTGGCACTTCTGCATACTGGAGCATGATTCGGGGATGTGCCAGGAGCCTCTAGTGTGCCTGGGGATGCTGGCTGGTGTGAGAAGGGCCAGGTGATGCCTCTCACAAATGTGCTAGTGGATGGCTGGAGAACCTATGAAGATGGATGTTCCCTACACAAGCATTTCCTGTACTGCTTCTGCTTGTACACTGTGCTGTGCTGCTTTGATTTTTTTGGGGGTTTAGATAGCTGTATTATTGAAAGAGATTAGAGGGAACTGCAAGACCAGTAAAGCATTAATATCACATTTGATTCCCTGAACCTCCTGTCTGTGCTGTCCAGCACTGTTTGTGCATGTTCTACAGGAAATCATGTTTTCTTAAAAACAAAACCAGTTATTGAAACTATTTATGAGCTCCCCTGGAAATTACAAGAGCTTTTGTATCCTCTGTTCAGCTGCTCAGAGCTCTGAAGTCAGGAGGAAAGGTGGCAACTTAAAGCTTTGAAGTTCTTTGGAGTGGTTTAGATTGTCTTAACTTTTTACATATAAACATCACAACTGTGATGCCTGGACTTTGGACCAAGCTGCCTCTGGAAAAGGAGGTGGCAGTGAGAGGAGTTTAAGGAGGACGTTGAGACTCTTGAACATGTCTAGAGAAGGGCAATGAGGCTGGTGAGAGGCCTCAAGCACAAGCCCTACAAGGAAAGGCTGAGGGAGCTGGGATTGTTTAGCCTGGAGAAGAGGAGGCTCAGGGGAGACCTTATTGCTGTCTACAACTACCTGAAGGGTGGTTGTGGCCAAGAGGGGGTTTAGTCTCTTCTCCCAGGCAACCAGCACCAGAACAAGCGGACACAGTCTCAAGCTGCACCAGGGGAAGTTTAGGCTCGAGGTGAGAAGAAAGCTCTTCACTGAGAGAGTCGTTCGCCATTGGAATGTGCTGCCCAGGGAGATGGTGGAGTCACCATCCCTGGAGGTGTTGCAGAGGGGTTTAGTCATGAGGTCTGTGGTGACAGGTTGGACTTGATGATCTTTGAGGTCTCTTCCAACCTTGGTGATTCTGTGATGCTGTGGGTTTTCTGTATTTGCCTGCATATTCTCTTTACCCCGTTATAGCTTTTACCTTAACACTGCCAATCAGGGCTTTGCAAGCTGTAGTCAGATCATCGCTTGAATTTCCCAAGCTCAAAAATAATAGTAATAGGAAAAGCTTCATGCTAAAAGTAAAAAGGTAGGGAAACTTCTGCCTGTGAGCAGGAGCAGCTTGGTGGCTGCACTACTATCACAAAATTTTGTAGCACTTTAGGGTTATTTCTGTCTTCCTTCCTTCCTTTCTTTCAGAAAAATACTGAGTCTGTCTTTAGAGACGAATTGAAGGCTACTACATCTCTGGGTAAATCCTCTGAAATATTTAGCATGTGTCATGTTATAGATCCCTGACAATAAACTGAAACGTTCCTCCTCCCTTTCAGAGCCTCTCTGAGATGGAGAGGACTCGAGGCTTCCTGTGCACTAGAAGAAAAGCTTACAAATAGTGAAAAATAAATTGCTGCCACCATGTAATTCCACATCCTGCTCCCATAAGTGTCAGCTCTATTGCTACAGGAACTGGTGGCATGTGGCTTTGATCGGCTGGCTGCAGCCTGTGTTATCTGGTCAGGAAGCCACTTGGCTTGGAGAATTTGAATTGCATTTATTAACTCTGGAATGCTATTGAATTAAACAGCCGTTAAGCACCGACACTGTAATTTCGTATCTGTAATGACCCTGGAGGTTGTGGGTAATGAAAATATAAATGCCATGACCTGGAATGAAATTAGAGTCCTCATAATCACTAAAAATGGGGCTGGCGTCCTTCATGGTTTCAAAGGGCTGGAAATCAATGTTGGGTACTTACAGAGTTGAGGGAGGTCTTGGAAACCTGTGGTTGGAAATACGGAGTTACTGCTCTGCTGTAGCCAAGGTTCTTCTGCCTCCCCAACAGACTATAAAGTCAGGCAGGTTTGGAGGAAATTATGGCCCCACAGCAGTGGTTGTAGTCACAGCCCTTGCCAACACAAACCCTGCACTGAGCAAGGACTGAAAGCATGGGGCAGCACTGGGTTTGAAGGAGAGAAGAATTAAAGGGGGATATGCAGCATGTTTTGACTTGCTCAAACAGCTAAATATCTTTTTAATCTTCTGAAAGATAATTATAGCTGGGGTTTGCTGGGCAAATTCCCACTGTGAATAGGTGGAAACCAGGGAATCTGGGAATCCTGAGCCTGGGGTGGTGTTGCTCTGCCCTTCTGCTGGTGTGTAGCTGCCTATGAGCTATCTGCTTTTGATCGTCAGGTCCAGTAATGAAACTGCTTAATGGCTTGGGTCCTTTGCCTCTGCATTTCTACAATGTGAGCTTTTGGGATTTAAACCCACAGGCTGACACCTCTGCAAGGCAGTCCAGCAGGCCGCTGCACTGGGAAACAGGCAGCAGCCTGGGTGAAAAGCTTTGGCAGTGCTGGGTTTCAGCCAAGGGCAGGATGCGATCTGCCTGGGCTTCCCTGTGTCCTTTGGGCGATGTTTGCTGGGACAACCTCGGCACTCTGTGCGGGTGAGTGGCAGAGAAGTGCCATCTCTGTGTGTTCTTAGCTGGAAGGAAAGAAAACTGCACTGAGGAGCCTCTGCTTAAAAGGAAAAGAAATTATTCCTAGGCTGCTCCTGTGGCCCAGCAACAGATTTTGGTCTGGAAGCTGTGTGTTGAAAGTATCTATTCAAGCTGCTGTTCTTTGCAGCCTGTGATGAAGGCACCAGCAGGACTGAACATCTATTTATTTTGTTTTTCTCCCCAACAAATTTTTACATTCCTTTATTATGTGCTTCTTTATAGGCAATCTGTTTAAGTGTATAACATTTGCCTGGACCCAATTTCTTTGTCTCGAAGGCAGTTCAATAGAATGGTTCATAGTCCCTCGTACCAGAACAGGCCGTGTCTAACACACACAGAGCTGTGGAAACCTGAGCCAAGGATTGAAGCATGCTGTCTCTAAACCCATGCCAGGCACTTTTAACCTTGGTGTTAGTTTGCCTGTTCTTATTATAGCCTCCATCAACTGAAATAGGAAAAAATAGTCTGGGGGCAGGGGGAGAAGAGCGCATTTGCCTTTAGCATGTTCTTGAGATCTTGAGTGTGGTGGCCACTTGTTTCTCCCTGGTTTTCTTCAACAAGGCTACTACAGCTTTGAGACCCAGCCAGCATCTGGCCTCTTTTGACATCCCATGTTTTGTTGCTGTTCTAAAAAGAATTCTAAAGCATAGGTCTAATGCCAGGTTAAGGTGTAGGGATGACGATGCTGGAAAATTTGTGTCCTCCCCTGATAAGCAAGGGAGATGCAGCTGTTTCCTGGGGCTGGCATCCCTTCAGTCTCTGGAAGCTGCTGCTGCCCCCCGGGCTGTTTGAAATTGTGCAGAATTAAATGGAGATCCCTGGTTTGGCTCATCTAGGTCAGTGAGTGGGTATTTGGTGATGGTAGTGATCAGGCCCAATTTCAACTGGGAGTCGGTGAAGTCACTGTAGTCAGAGCTGTTGCACCCCAAATCTCCCATGCATGTCTACAACCTGTGGTTTTTCCTCCATTAATTTGATCAAGGCAGGTTATTTTTAAAAAGACCCTGTTATTCATTAAGGGTATAATTAAAACTAACTACTCATGGCAGAATCTTCCTCCTCTTGATTTGCAGTCAGCCAGTAGCTGGTTTTCACCGCGCCTGGGGTTTCATTCCCTTTCTCCTTTGCCTCTTCTCAGCTGGTTTTGATTTTACTTTACTTACTAAATGACTTCTGTAGTGGAAAGGGAAGTATTTGTCATTCTGCCTATGCAGAATCAAGGCTAGGGACAAGTGAGGTAAGTCCTGTTCCTCGAAATGTGCTTGGCAGCCACTGATGGCTTAAAAGGACATACCATAACTCAGGCTGCTACAGCTGGAAACTGAGGCAAGGAGAGAAACTGGACGAGGGTCCTGGCTCTTTCAACAGCCTATTTCAATGCATTTAGCAGTTAGTAGTATTTAACAGCAATACTAGATGGCAAAAATGGAGCCCCAGCTAACCACCAACTGTCCTGCACCAGGCCATGTGTTGCATTGGTGTTGAATTTGAATTATAATCCTATATGCTGCATCTGAAAGGAGCCCTTATGAGGAAACCTGTATCAGAATGACATTAAACCTGGTATGAGATTTAACACATCAGTTTAGGAAAGATGTTGAGCTGCTGGAATGTGTCCAGAGACACTGGCTGAACATGAGCCAGCAGTGTGCCCAGGTGGCCCAGAAGGCCAATGGCATCCTGGCCTGCATCAAGAATAGTGTGGCCAGCAGGAGCAGGGAAGTCATTGTGCCCCTTGACTCTGCACTGGTTAGGCTACACCTTGAGTATTGTGTCCAGTTCTGGGCCCCTCAGTTTAGGAAAGATGTTGAGTTGCTGGAATGTGTCCAGAGAAGGGCAACAAAGCTGGGGAGGGGTTTGGAGCACAAGCCCTATGAGGAGAGACTGAGGGAGCTGGGGTTGCTTAGCCTGGAGAAGAGGAGGCTCAGGGGAGACCTTATTGGTGTCTACAACTACCTGAAGGGTGGTTGTAGCCCTGTGGAGGTTGGTCTCTTCTCCCAGGCAGCCAGCACCAGAACAAGAGGACACAGTCTCAAGCTGTGCCAGGGCAGGTTTAGGCTGAATGTTAGGAAGAAATTCTTCACAGAAAGAGTGATTTGCTATTGGAATGTGCTGCCCAGGATGGTGGTGGAGTCACCATCACTGGAGGTGTTGAGGCTGGATGAGGCGCTTAGTACTATGGTTTAGTTGATTAGATGGTGTTGAGTGACAGGTTGGACTTGATGCTCTCAAAGGTCTTTTCCAACCTGGTTGACTGTGTATTCCGTATCAGAATGACATTGGGGAGGATGTGGCTGTTACATTGTAGGTGCAAGGAAAGTTGCTTTCTGCGGTGTTCCATAGAATATTGAACTTGGAAGATGAATTACATAAGGCAGGAGTATCTGTACTACAAAAACATCTCCTGAGCATGGAAGGGATCCAGCTGAAGAGGCTGGATAAACTGTTTCCTGAGGGTTTGTTGAGGCAATCACTTGATGCTTTTGTGAGTCACTGCATCTTGCAGTAGTTTAGTGCTTTGGAAGCCTTACACCATCCCATAGAACTTCCATGTTGCTTACGTCCCTCAGACCCTCAGAAAACTAATCACTTTCATATTTAGAACTGGAGTCATGCTCTCCACCCAGAATCTAAATGCTTTTAATCTGATTTATTAACTCAGTGGAAGAATGAGAAGCTTCATCCAGTGGGACCCTGCTCCTGGAATGGTTATTCTCCTCCTTCTCATTACACAAAGCAAAATAAATGGACAGCTTTTTTCCCCCACCATCACTGATGAGATGGATACTTTGCACACAGCTGAACATAATTGTGAAACTCCAAAGGATATCTGAGGTTTTAATTTTGGCATCCCGTTGTGCCTGTGAAGGAACTTAGAGATTTAGCCATCCAGCTGATATGCTGCTGACTTACAGTCATTTAGTTTTACACTGGGATGGGGGTGTTTGAGTTTGTGCTATCATTTTATTGTCATCCCAAGCATTGCAAGAAGGCACAAAATAAACTGCCTAAAAATAACTGCCAGTGAATTATTTGTTGAAGTTGAGAGAGGAGCCAGCTGCCTGTCTGGGGGCTTTTTTTTTCCTTATTATTTTGTTTTAAACAGGTGCCAAATCAAGCTGATAAGGCAGGACACTTCCAGCCAGTGGATTTGATGGTGTTTGTATTAATTGGTGGTTGGAGTTCCCACTCAAGCCCAGCTGTGAGTTGGGGGAGTAGAGTGGCACTGGCCACCTAGGGGTGGGGAGGGTGGCAAGGCAGGAGCTCTGTCAAGCAGGAAGTGGTCACTGTTATGGGCAGAGGTGGTCAGGTGAAATGGTAAAATTGTAGAATGAGTTGGGTTGGAAGGGACCTCGTGTTGGATGATAGGTTGGACTCACTGATCTCAAAGGTCTTTTCCAACCTGGTCTGGTCTATTCTATTCTATTCTATTCTATTCTATTCTATTCTATTCTATTCTATTCTATTCTTTAAAAGGTCACATACTCCAACCCTCCTGCAGACAATGGGGTCATGTTTAACTAGAGCAGGTTGCTCAGAGCCTTTTAAACCTGACCTTGAATATTTCCAGGGATGGGGCTTCTCCCAGCTCTTGGGGCAGCCTGGGCCAGCGTTTCACCAGCCTCACTATAAAAAAAGATTAGTACTGAAAGGCTGTAGTAAGATCCTCTCAGAGCTCTCTTCTCCAGGCTAAACAACTCCAGCTCTCTCAGCCTGTCCTCACAGCAAATGGCTTCCAGACCTCTGATCATTTTTGTGGCCCCCCTCTAGACCTGCTGCAACAGCTTCTGTGCTGAAGACTTCAGTCAGACACAGCACTGCAGGTGGGATCTCACCTGGGCAGAGCAGCTGCTTTTGGTGCAGCCTGGGCTACTGCTGGCTTCTGGGCTGTGAGAACACATTGCCAACTAACATCTAGCTTTTCATACCCAAAGTCCTTCTCCACTGGTCTGCTCTCAATCATTTCATCCCACAGCCTGTGCTGTTGCTGGTAGTTGCCTGAACCCATGTGCAGGTCCTTGCACCTGGACTTGTTGAACCTTAGGAGCTTCACACAAGGCCACCTCTCAAGCTTGGGTAGGCTTGCCTGGGTAGTCTGAAGGCTGTAGTCGTTTTCATTTCAGTCTCCCAAATTATTTTCCTTCCTGCAGAGCTGCCACCCTGTGTAGAAGGAAGACACCCCACACACACCAATGCCCAAGGAGAAAAGTGCTTCAGGCCAGATCCCTTGTCCCATGGGCAAGATTTTTCACACTAGGGAGGGCAAGTGCAGGTCCTCAGAAGTATGGGCAGGGAAATCTCTGTTATTATGTGGCCCCTATGGCAGACAGCAAGAGCCAGGGCAGGACAGGGAGGTGTCACACTGTGAAGAGAGACAAAGGCAAAGACTTCCTGACTCTTGTACTGGCCCTAATTAGGGACCTAGCCGTGGAGCTGATGGATGGACTTGAGAGAATGTGCTGCTGCCCTGCTCCTTGTGCAGCCACAGAGGCAGGGTGGCAGAGTGGGGCCCTGAGCTGTTGCTTTGCCTCTCTGGGGAAAAGAAGTCTCCGTGCTTGGGTGCAGCTGCTTTGGTAAAACCTGGTGCCTGGTACTGCTTCAGAGCAAGCCTGAGGTGATGCATTTGTCCAACGACCCTTGGGCTGCCCAAAAAAGCAGCAGGGGTGTAGTGGATGGTAGTGCCCTGGTGCTGTGTGCCCTGTTTGCACAAGGAGGGGACCAAGGACTGCAGTGTGCAGGTATGGAGCTGTAACAGGAACTGGGATGGCATTTGTGCTGAGAGCTGTGTCCAGGTGCTGGGGTGCAGCTGAGCCGGAGCCGATGCTCATTTCCCATCTGCTTGTTTCCGTTTGACCTTCTCCTGTTACTGCCTTTTACTGTAAATAAGTCTTCATGCTTGGTGATGTTTATCCCCAGGAAGTGTTCCTGGAGCATTGCTGTGTTACCTCCAGCCTGGCACAGCTCTTGTGCTGGCTCTGCTTCTGGGGGACTCCTGGGGATACTCCTCTGGAAGCAGTGGGGGATGGTGCTGGCAGGACCACAGTGTGCCCTTCAGACCCACCATTCCTCCTGACAGTGTGGAAGTCTTTGGTCTTGTTAGAGAGCATCTGCCACCTGAGTTTTCCACATGGCCAGGTTCCTAACAGGGGAATGTCCCCCGCCTGGCCAAGCAGGGACTGACTTTCTCTACTAGTTCTCCATTTAGGTACCCTCTATCTTCCAAGCCATCAAAGTTTTACTGACCCTCTCCACTGCTCATGCCCCTGGCATGGCACTTAGCTGTGGGACTTAATGGAATTGGCTGGCAAGTATTTATCTTGCCAGAGATCAAGGGAGGATGTTCTGTGAGCAAGCCTGGGTGGAGGGACATGCAGTACATGGACTTGAGGACCCACGGCGATGCTCTGCCCTGGAACCGCAGCTCCTGCAGGTTGCTCCCCAGAGCTGCATGAGCAGAGCCACAAGGGCATGGTTGTTTTTCAGTGCAACAGCTGATTTCCTAAAATAGAGCTTCCCCAGCCTTGTCTCTTTGCATTTAACAATTTTTCCCCTGCCTGAGTGGCGTCTCTCCCTTTGAAATTTCCTGAGTCTTTAGGTCCTTTGGAAGTTTTACCTGTCAGGGAAAATATGAGGTAAGCCCTCCATTTGCAGACCTTGCTGGGGAGCTCCAGACATGCTTTATAGCCACATCTATACCATGCATACAGATGGCTCCATTCAAGTAGGAACCAGGATAGTTTCCTTCTGCTTCTCCATCTGTAGCCCCACCCAGGGCAGAGGGGAGGCAGAGAGCTTCCCAAAGCAAGTGGTGGCAGCATGTCCAAGACATCCTGGGATCAACCCTCCCAGGTGCCAGGAGACAGGCAGATGTTCCCTTCACCTCCCAGCTTCTGCTCTGCTTCTGAAGTCCTTGCTGCCCAGTAACTCAATGGCCTGTTGAAAAATCCCTGCTCCCTTTCAGGATCCCTCACAAATCCTCTGAGCTCCCTCTTAGTTTACATCCTGAGTGGCTACGTTGGGAAGGAAAAGTCTGCAGATTAAGGAACAGAGTCACAACATGCCAAGTGAAGAAGCATGCAGCAGACAGGGGAGGCAGAGGCTTCCTGGTTTGGGTACCTGAGGATACTCCAGAAGCATCAGGGAGCAGGTCTGGGACAGAGCAACTCTCTGAACTGATGCTGCCAGGATGAGAAGTGCCTTGCTTGCATTAAACAGCATGGTGAGTGACTACTTTGTGTGATCAATGAGTCCTGAGATGCCCAGGTGGTGTGCCTGGGGGTTGCTAGTGCTGGGACAGGCTCTTCCCATGGGCTCACCCACCACCAGCCAAGCACCTGCATCCCTACAGCGAGGACTTCAAACACATTCATGAGTTTTTGAGGTCTCTAAACTGGATGGGTGCAGGGAGCATGGTGCTTTGCTGTGGTGAAGGCAGCAGCAGCTTGTCCAAGAAATGGATTGATAAATGAAACTTTTTGAGAGGCTGCATATCATCCATTTTCCTTGACCCAACTTATTTTGTCAGAGGCGGCAGCAGGTTAGTTCTGGCAGCGTCAGGCCTGGTGGGTAGGTGGCTGTGGGCTCCTTTTCTGCCTGTTAAATAACAGCTACAGATTTTCTGCATTTACACGTGCTTTGCAGAAGAGGCCAAGGTGATGATCACAGAATCTCACAATGTTAGGGCTGGCAGGGACCTTGAAAGATCATCTACTCCAACCCCCTTCCAGAGCAGGATCACCTGTACCAGATCGCACAGGAACGCATCCAGGTGGGTTTTGAATCTCTCCAGAGAGGGACATATCTTCACATGTTGTATTTCAACATGGGTCTGGTCCTCACCTGCAGTTGAGGAAAGTGAGATACCTGGAGTTAAAAGCCATTTCTCAGGCCAGGAGAACACTTTGAGCAGGGAGGCTTTGCCTGGGGAGAGCAGTGCGGAGAACCCTGTGCCCCACATTGTCCTTTTATCATGTTTGCTGGGCTTGGGAGGAAAAGCTATCTGGAGCTGTAATGCAATGCTCCTCTAACCTGGACTACAAAATCACCACAAGGAGATGCTAAAAGCCTCCATGGATGCTCTCCTGCAGTGGGCTAGTAGTGAGAGGGAAAGATGCTGGAGATGAAATATTGCCAAGTTTGGGAGAAAAGAGGAGACCAGAGTATCACAGAATCATAGAATAGAATCATAGAATCAACAAGGTTGCAAAAGACCTCAAAGATCATCAAGTCCAACCTGTCACCTAAGACCTCATGACTACTAGACCATGGCACCAAGTGCCACGTCCAATCCCCTCTGCAACACCTCCAGGGATGGTGACTCCACCACCTCCCTGGGCAGCACATTCCAATGGCTAACAACTCTCTCTGGGAAGAACTTTCTCCTCACCACGAGCCTAAACTTCCCCTGGCACAGCTTGAGACTGTGTCCTCTTGTTCTGGTGCTGGCTGCATGGGAGAAGAGACTAAACCCCACCTGGCCAAAACCACCCTTCAGGTAGTTGTAGACAGTAATAAGGTCACCCCTGAGCCTCCTCTTCTCCAGGCTAAGCAACCCCAGCTCCCTCAGCCTCTCCTCATAGGGCTTGTGCTTGAGGCCTCTCACCAGCCTTGTTGTCCTTCTCTGGACACATTCGAGAGTTTCAATGTCCTTCTTAAATTGAGGAGCCCAGAACTGGACACAGTACTCAAGGTGTGGCCTAACCAGTGCTGAGTACAGGGGCACAATGACTTCCCTGCTCCTGCTGGCCACACTATTCTTGATGCAGGCCAGGATGCCATTGGCCTTCTTGGCCACCTGGGCACACTGCTGGCTCATGTTCAGCCAGCTGTCAATCAGTACCCCCAGGTCCCTTTCTGTTTGGCAGCTCTCCAGCCACTCTGACAACCGAGGACTGGTCTCGGGAGAGGTTTGGCACAGCCTTCGTGGGAAGGGATATGGATAGGGTTGGGCGTGAGGATGCAAATGGATAGGACTAAGGTAGCAGGTGGGAATGTGCTGGTGGTGGGGTGGCTTGGGTAGGCTACTTGAGAAGGGGTTGGGTCTCCATCTCCCCTAAGACCACTTGTGGAGTTTGCGTGCCGGTCCATTTCAGTTTCCAAGCTGCTGCGCAGCCCTGACAGCCCCAGGAGCTGCTGCCAGATCCCAGCAGCTTGGGGCAGGTGCCACTGCCCCCAGCCTGACACAGCCAGGCAGGGATGAGAGGCTTTAAAAATACATCCCCAGTGCAAAACCAGGACAGGAATAGCCCAGAGGGGTCATCTGACTGAGGGGGCACATCCCAGGCTGTCAGCAAGCAGAGATGTTAGTGGATAGCTCTCTCCTTTCTGATAGAGAAATAGCATTGAGCCAGCCACCCAACACCCAACATCTGCAGCTCCAGCTGAAGTAGCTCATGTGTTTGCTAAGCACAAGCTTCATTGTTTCCTGGTGAACCAAGGGAAGTGTTTTCAAGCTCTGAACTCTTTGCTGAGCTGGTGGCTTCCTGAAGCAGTCCCAGCAGTAAATATATTTTTAAGCAGAGGGTGCCAGGCTGCTTCTGGGGGTCTGTGGATACTGGAAGAGTAGTTGTGCCTTTCTTCCTGCTTCTCCCTAACTGGCATGGGTGACTTCCCCTCTCTCTCTTGTTTCTTGGCATGAGGTTTCTTGCACAAGACCTGAGCTTCCTGCTAGGTTATGCAGTGGTTTGATTTTTAAGCCCTATCCAGAGCTGTACCTCATGCAGGTCTTTAGAACCAGGCACAGAAGATGCTCCTCAAGTGGGTGAGATGCAGAGGAGGTTGATCCTCAATGCCAGGCTTGTAGCTCTGTTGGTACAGCCTACATTTTGGGGAAAACATCTGACTTTCAGCTACTACCATGGGGGCCAGTGGCTCCCTACAAAGCAGCAGGCTGGAAATACTGCTGTGCCAAATCTAACTGTGTCTGGGGAGCACAAAATTTGGCTTACGTGTGGATACACACAGACAGGCAGTCAGGGAGGTCCTCAGGGCAGGTTTGCAGCAACACTGGCAGTCCCACGTTGATAGTTTGCAGGCAGCAGGCAGAGCTCAGCCCAGCCCTTTACGTGCGAGCGCTGCTGGGAGCGGTGGGTTTATTTTTAGCCCTGTGAGCACTTACTCCGTTCCCTACAAAACCATCTGCTGCCTCCAACGAGGCTGGTTTGATGGCTTTGAGTCAACAAAGCAACCCCCTGCCAGAGTTTTCTGTGTTTTAGTCACAAACCAGGATGTTTGTCACATGCGTTTTCTGCCTTTTGCCCCAGTGTGCTGGCCCTGCTCTCCCATGCGTGCTTTGGATACAAAGTTTCGGGCTGGGTCTGACCCTTCCCTCAGCTTTATGCTTCAATCGGGGAAGGGCACTGGGGTGCTGGGAGAGGACTTGCTCTAGCACAACCCACGGATGCTCCCACGGGTTCATCAGCCCCTTTGCTGGGAATGCTAGATGCTCAACAGGCTTAAGATGAAAACTGAAGATAAGTTACTAATTAGCAGTGGATGTGGTGGCTACAGTGAGTGAAGGCAAAGATGCTGAGAAATGCATTTGGTGAAGACTGGCTCAGATGGTCTGCTTGCAGATGTGGGTCCCAAAATGAAGTGTTGAAAAGCAAAATAAGGCAATCTGAGGTTGATGAATATGTGCTCCCCAACAATACAGTGGTTTCCTTCCAAGGCTTCTCAGGTCTATGCCTGCAGAATCTCTCTGCTCAAAACCTGCTGTCCCCAAGCCATGTGATACCTCCAGTGGAGACAGATCTGTGGTCCCCACTTGAGGCTTTTGTCTTCACAACAAGTGGCCCACTAAGGACAGCTGTGAGTCCAAGATGGCCAGAGGATGCTGGCCGCAAGAGAAGGAAAAATGAGGTTTGGGTTAACCACAAGTGATCATCTCCTCCTCAGCATCGTTCCCAACAGGTGTGTACCTGGTTTGGCAGCACACAGCACTTGTGTCCAGCTGGGATTTACCTGGTTTCATCTCACAGGTTCATACCTGCTGGGGCAAGATCTATCCCGCTGGATGGGGACGTGGCAGAGGCAGGGCTGGAAGTACACACAGCAAATGAGCTCCAGATTTCCAGCTCTAGTTGGGTTTTATTTTGCAACCGGGTCCAAGCCACAGGGCTTGTTCTCAATAAAACAGAGTAAACAACCAGACCAAATAGGAGGGGAAACCAGACTGTTTTAATCATGAGCTTACTGAGACACCTAATCATCTCATGGAGGGGGTCACAGTAGTTGGGAGAAGCTCAGGAGAGGATACTGGGAAGTTTGTTCTTTGAGCTTTGGCGGTTCTCAGGCTTGGCTATATGTGGCTTGTTCATTGCCAGCCCTTTTGTGACTGTCACTTTGCAATCATCTGTCATCTTTTGGGCTTTAATGAGGCCTCTCAACTTTTAGAGGAATAACTGGATATTTTCTGCTCTTTGCTATGAAGTTCTGAATGGTTTCCAACAGAAAACCCTTGCCAGTCCAGCTGTACCCAGGATGGTCTGGGCTTCCTTCTTGGATGAGACTCCAAATGGTGGGGTGCAGTCCAGGTGCTGGGTAAGGAGCCCTCAGCTGCAGGAGGCACCTGTCTGATGGCTTAGGGCTAACCCTCAGTAGCCTGAACACTGTTAGGTGTTTCATGGGATGCTCCAGGACATCAGTCCCAGGGCAAACAAGGATCTCCTCACAACCTCTCTCCAAATGTTCCCTGTGAGGAGCCAAATTAAGGATCCCTAAAGTTCCATCTTTTAATCGGCAGGGAAGGGCATTCATCAACAGTTGTGCAGGTATCATGCTGAGATAACCACCACATTGGATAGTGCCTCTTTCGAAAGGAGCCTTTGCATGCAGAAGGCAGCACACACACACACACGTGCTGCAAGAATGAACTTTGGGTGGCTCTCCGTGGCATCAGCTGTATGGAGGCAGGGGCTGGATAGACCTGGGAAGATGGAGACAAGCCACTGCTCCATGTCTAGGTGGCACTGAAAGACTGAGTGGGGCTTTGGAGGTACCACATGGCTCTGTTAGGATGTTCTCAGGAGATCACTCTGCAGCTACTGATGTTCTTTTCCCCAAAGGAACAGGGGACACATGAGCAGGGAGCTCTTGGAGGCAGCTCTGCCTCTGTACTGTCAGGTTTTGGAGCACATTTATTCAGCAGCTCCTTACAGCCTTCACGAATGGATGCTGCCAAGCACAGGGACGTGACCGCTCCATGGCTCAGTTATTCACAGCTCACTGCAGCTGACTTGTGATACCTCTGTCAGCAGAGCTGAGCAGGGAAGGAAAACCTTCTGGAATAAGAGCCAGGAGATATGAAAATCCCTCACTGCTTTTTATTGCGCCTGGTCATTGCAAACCCTGCACCCATCCCAGCCTGAAGTGTTGATAAACGTGCCTTTGGGGGAAATCCAAGAAGCAGCAGGGAAATATCTGTGGGGTTAGATGGGAACCATGTGGAAACATGGCAGAAGGTTCTCCTCTCTTTGACCTCAAAATGTGCATTTAAAACTAAGGCAAGTTCTCCCTGGCCAGCTGAAAACAGAAGAGCTTTTTGACCTCGCTGTGCCCAGCTCCATCCTTGAAGCGTTTACACAATGGGCTCTACTGAGCCTTGCTCCACTTGGATGCTCTTTGCCTCTCATGTGTAAAACAAAAGAGCCCTTTGCAACCTTAAAAGTCAAATGTCCTTGTGAAATGTCTTGGACACTGGCTGATGGATCTGCTTTCCCCAGTTCTCTGGGGAAAAGGATTTGCAGACAGACCCCGTGTGTAGATGGGTGGGTAGAAACACCACCCTAGGAATATGACGTCTACACTGCTTCTTGGAGTTGCCAAGCCAAGCCTTGGGTGTTGGCATCTGCAATGGTCACTGCTGCAGAAGTCCTTGTGAGGAAGACAGAACTCCTGCAGAACATTGCAGAGAGCTGCCAGAGTGGAAGGTCGGTCTGCAAAGGACTTTCAGAGCTGCAACAGGAGGCAGGAACAACACACGAGTGTACAAGTCACATACTTGGCAACGACAAAGCTTGTGCTCTTTCTCCTGCCTGCCCACACCTCTATTCTGCCCACCACCATGTCCAAACCATCAGTGTCTTTTCAGCTGCTTTGATTGGCAACTGCAGAGAGCTCCCTGGGTTTATATTTTCACTTGGTTTGGGTTGGGTTTTTTTCCTTTCTTTTTATAGTAGGACTCATTTTCATGCTGCCTACCAGATAGAGATAGCTTGCAGCCGCTCAAGCTGGCTTTGCAGCCACTTTGCAGTTTTTGGTTGCTTCTCCCCATGGTTTATTTAGTGTTTCTCATCCCTCCACCCAAGGTGGAGCTGCCTGTTAAGGTGTTTTCCTCAAGGCCCATCCTGCAGGAGCAGCTGTGTGGTCATCAGGAAATGTTTGGGCATGTCTAAGGGTGGCTGTTTTTGTGGTAGCCGAGCTGTCTCTAGGCTCATTCATGTTAATTGGGAGCAGGGAAGAGCAAAGCCAGGCAAAAGGCAGCCTGGCCATGCTCAGTTAACTTCTGCTTCTCTTTCTTTTTGTGCTGCATCGCTTTGCTGCTGCATTTCTGAAAGTGGCTTTGTCTTCTACAATCTCTCTCCTTATTTCGCGTGCCTTGCTCATTTCTTCCTGGTTCCATTTCCTCCTTTGCTCCTCGATCCCCTTGGCCGCTTGTCTGCCTCTTCACCTCCCCCACTCTCCCTTCCCGCCCCGTGCAAATCACTCCTGCTCCGTGCTCAACGTGTTCACTGACAGCATTTTCCCTGCAGGCTCTTTGTCCAGAAACGTGATGGGTGTGATGTTTGAAGAGTGCTTGTCCTTGACAGTCTACTGACCTCTTGAGGTGCCACCTGAACCTCCCTCAGTTGCTGGTGTGCACTCAGCCATGTCACTTTTCTGCTTGGTTCATCCAAATTTGAAGGGATGAGAAGGGGAGGAAAGCCTCCCAGCCATCAATCATCCCTGAGACTGCCAAGAACGAGATTAGCAGTCCAGCTCTTGTGTAAAATTATTGCACCTTCCCTCCTCTTTCCTCTCCTCCTCTTCTTCCTTGTTCTGTGCTTCACTTCATCATCTCAAACCTACCCATTTCAGAGTGTGCCTGGCTGAAGCCATGTTGTACAGGTGCTGTGGGGTGAATCCTAGGTGGTGTCACCTGAGGAGAGCTTTAGATTACAAGAAGCTTGGGTTTATTATTGCAGCAGTGAGGGTTTGCTGCTCCCTAGCCCCCTTCCCTTGGCTTGATAACCCAAGCTGTTTTATCTTAAGCCAGACTAAAGCAGCTGCCACAGCATGGGGCAGAATCCTGCAGCCATCCAGGAACCTTGTCCAATGGACTGGGTGCCCCTCATCACCCCGGTGGGTTCCAGGTTGCCACCCATTGCCATAGGATGCTGGTACCTAAGCACTCTAAGGATCTGGGGGCTGGAGAGGCACTGTTCAAGGAAGGAATCCCTAAGGTAGGAGCTGCTGGGAGATGCCCCATGGCTTTCATATGCAGATTGCTAAATAGGTGGCTACATTCTGTTTTGTTAAAAAATAAGACAAAAATAAAGCCCCCTCTTCTGTGCAGTTATTCACACACAGCAAAAAATAGAGCTGGTATGTGATGCCTGCCTGCAATGTACTCCAGGAGCTGCAAAGGCACTGGCTGGCACGTTTGGACTAAGGGCAAGGTGTTATTTATAGCCAGGCTCAGTAAATCATTCCTCTGAAGGCTTTTTCTGCTCCCTCTTTGTAGCATTACTGTCCTTATCCCTTTCCACTTGCTAGCAGCATTGCACTAACTGTGCACAGACTGGTAGGGAAGGAAGCACCACCTCTTTCTTCTCTGGTCCCAGAGCAGGAGGCACCATGTGCCAGAGGTACGTACCCAGAGGTGAACTAAATCAGGGCTGTGCAGATGAATTTCACTGCTCTTGTCCCTGTGCTCCATTGGAGATGACAGAATCATAGAATGGCTTGTGTTGAGAGGTCATCTTAAAGGTCACCTAGTTCCAACCTCCCTATGGGCAGGGACACCTCCCACTAGACCACGTTGTTCAAAGCCTCATCCAGCCTGGTCTTAAACAATTCCAGGGATGAGGTGTCCGCAGTTTCTCTGGGCAACTTGGTCCAGCGTCTGTCAATAATAAAGAACTTCTTCCTAACATCCATTCTAAATCTCCCCTGCTCTAGTTTAAAACTGTTGCCCCTTGTCCTACCACCACATGCCCTTATAAATAGCCCCTCTCCAGCTTTCCTGTAGGCCCCTTTCAGGTACTGAAGATGATATGAAGATGAGATGGATATTTGTTTCCAAGTGTGTCCCTGTGCTGATAATTTTTAAGGGGTCCTTTACTCAGCAGCAGCAGCAGCATGGTACTTGCTGGGACACATGGAGTTATTCCCCAACTCCCTCCCCACTCCACCCCCTTCTTCATTTTGTAAATGGAAAAAGCTGAGAATTTACAGCCCAAAGATGTGTGTCAGGTGATCAGCAGAGAATAAATCTGTGTCCATATGTGTGACTTACCTGGCCTATAATGCATGTTGATTTAGCTAGTGGCAGGCACTGGGGAGGACAACAGAGGGTGATGCTGCAGGCTCAGAGGGCTGTGAAGAGGGAAATAAAACCCTGAGAAGGAGGTTTAGAAGCAGCTGATTGAGAGTGGGGCTGCTTTGATGTCCAACTTTGCTTTGACAGATGGCTTCTGCAGGAAATCTTGGGGGTTGTAGTGGATGAATGGTTGACCATGAGCCAGCAATGTGCTCTTGTGGCCAAGGTGGTCAATGGTATCCTGGGTTGTATTAGAAGGGGTGTGGTCAGTAGGTCGAGGGAGGTTCTCCTCCCCCTCTACTCTGCCCTGGTGAGGCCACATCTGAGTATTGTGTCCAGTTCTGGGCCCCTCAGTTCAAGAAGGACAAGGAACTGCTTGAGAGAGTCCAGCACAGAGCCACAAAATTGATGAAGGGAGTGAAACGTCTTCCTTACAAGGAGAGACTGAGGGAGCTGGGGCTCTTTAGCTAGGAGAAGAGGAGACTGAGAGCTGACCTCATCAATATTTATAAATATGTAAAGGGTGAGTCCTGAGAGGATGGAGCCAGGCTCTGCTTGGTGATGCCCAAGGACAGGCCAAGGGGCAAAAGGTGGAAGCTGAGGCATAGGAAGTTCCATGGAAACAGGAGGAAAAATTATTTCACTGTGAGGGTGACAGAACACCGGAACAGGCAGCCCGGGAGGGTTGTGGAGTCTCTCTCTCTGGAGATATTCAAAACCCACCTGGGTGTGTTCCTGAGTGATCTGCTCTACGTGATCCTGCCCTGGCAGGGGGTTGGACTGGATGATCTCTCGAGGTCCCTTCCAGCCCCTAGCATTCTGGGATTCTTTGAAAAGTTGTAAGGTGACCACACAGTGTGGGGCAAGGGCCTGTGGCTGGGTCATGACCCACCAGGGCAGAAGCTAACCGCAGTGACTGTTACCTTCCAGCCCATCACTTCATCGCGGCGACGGCATGCCAGGAGGCCGACTACGGCTGGATGATTCGGCACTACTGCCTGAAGCAGTTCCAGCTCAGCATGGAGGGCATTGGCCAGCGCCTCTGGTGTGACTGGGACGAGACTGTGGGGTAAGTGAGGGCCTTCTGCTCACCACTCCCTTCCCAGCAGCCCATCAATGGGATTAGTTAGACCTTGTTTTCCTTTTCCATCCAATGGTGGAATGGAATGGAATGGAATGGAATGGAATGGAATGGAATGGAATGGAATGGAATGGAATGATTAACCAGGTTGGAAAAGGCGTTTGAGATCATTGAGTGATGGGTGCGCTCTGCGCTGGGTTAGAAACTGGCTGGATGGCTGAGCCCAGAGAGTGGTGGTGAATGGTGCCACATCCAGCTGGCACTTTGGCCACAACAACCCCATGCAGCACTACAGGCTGGGGTTGGAGTGGCTGGAGAGCAGCCAGGCAGAGAGGGCCCTGAGGATACTGGTTGACAGCAGCTGAACATGAGCCAGCAGTGTGCCCAGCCAGCAGGTGGCCAAGAAGGCCATTGGCATTCTGGCCTGCAACAGAAATAGTGTGGCCAGCAGGAGCAGGGAGGTCATTCTGCCCCTGTACTCAGCACTGCTTAGGCCACACCTTGTGTCCAGTTCTGGGCACCTCAATTTAAGGATACTGAGACATTTGAACGTGTCCAGAGAAGAGCAACGAGGCTGGTTTTGAGCACAAGCCTTCTGAGGAGAGGCTGAGGGAGCTGGGGTTATTTAGCCTGGAGAAGAGGAGGCTCAGGAGAGACCTTATTGCTGTCTACAACTACCTGAAGGGTGGTTGTAGCCATAGCCAGGTGGGGTTTAGTCTCTTCTCCCAGGCAACCAGCACCAGAACAAGAGGACACAGTCTCAAGCTGCACCAGGGGAAGTTTAGGCTCGAGACAAGGAGAAAGTTCTTCACAGAAAGAGTTATTGGCCAGTGGAATGTGCTGCCCAGGGAGGTGGTGGAGTCACTGTCCCTGGAGGTATTCAGGAAGGACTGCATGTGGTACTTGGAGCCATGGTTTAGTTGTCATGAGGTGTTAGGTATTAGGTGATAGGTTGGACTTGATGATCAATGAGGTCTTTTCTGAGGTTGATTCTATGATTTACGTTCTACCACTTTTTTACTCAATCTGTGGAAAATTTTCCTAGGCATGTGTAAGGAAGTCAGTGGTGTGTTTATTTCATGGTGGGGGAAAACAAAGGAGACATTTCACTTGACTTTGCTGGTGATGCTGCCCTGAGTCCATAACTGCTCCCCAGTGTGAGAGAAACCAGAACATGCTGAACAGAGTCCAACGAAGGACTGCAAAAGTGATGAAGGGACTGGAACATGTCTCCTATAAGGGAAGGCTGAGAGAACTGGAGCTGTTCAGCCTGGAGAAGGAGAATCTTATTAAATTCTATAAATATCTGAAGGGAGAGTTCAAAGGCTCTTCTCAGTGGTGCCCAGTGAAAGGGACAGAGGCAGTGGGCACAAATGAAGCAAGGGAGTTTCCCTCTGAACATCAGGAGACACTTTTTTCACTGTGAAGGTGTCCAGGCACTGGCACAGGTTGTCCAGGCACTGGCACAGGTTGTCCAGGGAGGTTCTGGAGTCTCCTTCCTTGAGATATTGAAAAGTTATCTGGATATGGCCTTGAGCAACCAGCTGTAGGTGGCCTTCCTTGAGCAGAAGTGTTTGGATGAGATGGGGCAGACCTCCAGGTTTCAAGAGTTCAACATAAGTAGTTGAATGAGCCCAACATAAGCCAGCCTTGGAAATCAGGATATCAGCCTTGCTCAATACAGTTACTCATGTATGAGAAAACCACAGGAACTTTGACAGGAGAAGGCCACTTGTGCTGGGTGTTAAGGCAGCAGTAGACTGGAATCCCTGTCACAGCTCCATTGCCTCTTGTGGTGACTTGATGGACATATTTTCCATGAGATTTTTCCCTTCTTTTCTCAGCACTCAAGTCCTCCAGACAGTCCAAAATGCCCTAGCTCAGCTTGAAAACCCACAGCCCACAGAGATGCTCTCAGATCCTCTCTATTGGAAAAATCACAGGCTGTCCCACTGGCTCTACTGGCTTGCCCACTGCTTCTGAAAGCAGTGTGTTGAGGGAGAGGCTGGCACGGTACAACATGTCTGTCTTTTGCCAAGCCTCCCGCTTGTAACCAGCGTCCGGGACTTGGTGCTGATTTGTGACTCAGGAGAAGCAGAGGCGTGGTCTGCTTTCCTGCTGGAGCACTCAGCAGCATCCTTGTGGGAATAATGAATCACAGGGTGGTAGGGTTTGGAAGGCACTTCTGGAGGTCATCTAGTCCAACCCCCCCACCAAAGCAGGGTCGCCTAGGGCAGGCCACACAAGCGTGCGTCCAGGTGGGTTTTGGAAGTCTGTAGAAAAGCAGACTCCACAACCTCTCTGCGCAGCCTGTTGTTCCAGTGCTCTGTCACCCTCACCGTAAAGAAGTTTTTCCCCATGTGGAGGTGAAACATCCTATATTCCAGTTGGTGTCCATTGCTGCTCCTCCTATCACAGGGCACCAGTGAAAAGAGACTGACCCTTTCTTCTTGACATCCACCCTTCAGATATTTGTAAACACTGACCAGATCCCCTCTCAGCCTTCTCCAGGTCTTTCAGGCTTTCCCCACAAGTTCCAGTCCCTTCATCATCCTCATAGCTCTCCATTGGACATGCTGTCCCTCATGAGCTGTGGAGCCTGAAACTGGGCACAGGACTCCAGATGTGGTCTCGCTAGTGCAGAGCAGAGGGGAAGGAGAATCTCTCTTGACCTGCTGGAGAGAGGATGATAAGGGAACCCTACTTAATGCAAGAGCGTTGGGAAGAGCAGTGACATTGCCTTTGGGGAAGCTGCTGCTCTGTGGGGCTCATGTTTGACTTTTCTTTTTGTTTATTTTTATTACAAACCACCTGAAGGATGTTCACTTTGGATCAGCTCTTCCCTGGTCATCGTCAGCAGAGCTGAATCTTTCAATACTAGCACAGTGGAAATCATTCTCCTAGTGAGATGGTTTTGATTAAAGACCAGTCCAGGGATGTCTGTGTCTAGCTCGAAGGCCTAAAAAGAGTTAAAAAAATCCCCCGTGGTCCACTGTGAGCTGGATTTGTGCACCACAGAGTGTTGTGCTGTCACTTTTCTCCAAGCAAATGAAGCAGTGAACAAAAATGAGCTCTTGTGACACAGGGGGGATTGAGATCAGTTGGAAAGGATGAGCAGATGTTGCTGTATGCCTTGTTTTGCACAGAGAGAAAAAGAGGGTTCTGTAAGATCTTGGTTGATTTCTTGATTTCTTGCTTCATGCCCCATGTGCCAAATTAATAGATATCTATGTGTGTATGTAAACAGACATCTATATGTATAGTTAGTTAGCTGTGGAACAGGACAGCTTGGATTTTCCTCTCTTTTATGGGTGGCAAAATGGAAGGGAAGAATGTTTCTGGTTCTGGAAAACCTCATCTGATCCTTGAAAATATCCAGGGATGCTGCCACTGCTCCAGCCCCCAGATGCATTGGGGGTCTCTGCAGGACCTGTCCTCCTCTGCACCTTTGGAGGCAGCTTCCAGATGTGGTGAGTGGCAGCCAAAAGTGATAACCATCTCCTTGGTGTCTCCTGGCTTTGCTTGGAGTGAGCTTCTACCCCTGAGGCCATCCCAGCAGAACTGTCACCAACCACAGCTGCCCCAGCAGCAGGATCTTGTTTTGGTCCAGGTTTGGTGCTACCTACAAGCTTGGTGAAATGCAATCTAGTTCCTCCTCCAGATCTTTGGTACAGCCCTTGCAGAGGAAGCAAAGGTGTACTAAAGAGCTTGTTCTTTATCTCTGGCATCCTGTTTTATTTCTAAATAGCTTTCACTAAACTTGTTACCTATGAGGTACTTGGAGGAAATGTTGATAAACTTGCAATGGTTAATGTCATTGTGTGAGGCCATTTGCTCCGTGCCAGCACACAGCTCAGGGTTATTTAAGAGATGACATTCCTCTGATCCTCCTGTGCCTGCAGGACACTGGGAAAATTGGATAGAAATAGCTCAACTACTCTGTAAATAAGCTTCTCTGCAAGGATATAGGGTTTGGGTGGCTACCTCACTCAGCACCCTTGCTCCTGGGGCATGCATGAGATTCACCATCCCTTTTTAGGAGTAAAAGATCTGACAGGACATGTCCCAACAGGGGTGGGCAAGGGGGTAGCATAGGTCTGGCTGTTCAACCCTCTGACATTATGGGGAAGGGTTTGACTTCCACCAGGTGTGAGATGAGGAAAGAGGACATCTGCCCAGAGCCTGTTTCCTCTCCATGTCTTTCCCCAAAAGAATGAGTCTTGTTGCTTGAAACCTCTGTCTGAAATGAGAAGAAATGTTTGAAGGTTTTGCCTCTGCCAGGCTCTGTGCCAGCGGCAGCATCGAGTCTGGAGCTGTGATTTCTCATGTGTGGCCTTTAGTGGGGAAATGCCCCTCAGGCCCATCGTGTACTGCTCAATTGAGAACACCATGGGAACATCTGGATAAATAAGCTGTCTCAGAAGAGTTTGTAATTGTGCTTTATTGGTCTTATTTATAGGCTGCAGACTATTCTCCCATCAGAGGCATTAACCAAGCTCTGGTACTGCTGTGTTCAGATGGAATGGAATGGCATCTCTGGGCCAGGTGAAGTTGGGCTTGGACCACATGGACAAGCACCTGCTCTCTGAAAAGTTGTGTCTGGCACTGTGAAGCTTGGCTGGCTTTCTTAGCTGTGCTTATTTGAGAAAAGTTTGGGTGGGGTTATCTGCAAGCCTTTATCATGCACATGGGGAACTCATCTGAGCCATCAGATGTTTCAGGAGTGGGATGCCAGGTGGTTGTTCATTAAATAATTCCTTCTGGGAGTTGGCCGTGAACACCGCTTCCTGGGAAGGGAGAAGGACTGCTTCTGAGAGGTGTTTTCCCTGGGGTCATCTGGTTTCCTTCCCTCTCTTCCTCCCCAAAGGAAGAGCCATTTGCCATGGCCTCAGATGCTTCTGCTGGACCATGCACGCCATTGCCTGCTAGGTCAGTTGCCCACCTCCCTGGTCTGTCCAGCCTCTCCATGGCATTTCCCCATGGATCCCTGGCCTGAGAGCAATTTAGACCAAGCACTCTGGTGGATTTTCTTTTCCTCAGGGCTTGCAGCCATCTCGATATTTAAAGCTGGAGCTGCATTGTGATACGGTTGTATGGTGGAGCTGCTTTGACCGGGAGCTCAGCTGTGCGTGACCAATTCTCCTGAAGCTCAACGTGGCTATTTTGATTCCAGGTCCAGATCAATCAGTGTGGCTGTTGAGCCAAAGGATTAGCTGTGGTGTCCCTCAGGGCAGCTATTTTGGGGATGTGAAGCTCTGCTGGTGGAGCTGAGGCTGTTGGAAGGGTTAGGCTGCCAGCCCACTCATCCATGAATGCATCAGCAGGGCTGAGGACTTGCAGATAGGTTTCCAGCACAGTTTTGGCTCATGGTGGGCTGTGGCCAGGGCACAGCTTTGCAGGGTGGATTTGCACAGTGTTGGTGCACCGGGCAGCAGCAAGCAGGATGGGATGATGCCTGCTGCACAGAGCCCTGCGCAGCTGCAGCTGTCACTCCAGCCGAGCCAGGCACCTTCATCCCAAATATATCTACCCCAGGGCATGCCTAAAATTCTCCAGGGAATGCTTGCCCCTCGCTGTGGACATCCTGCAGGAGAGGAGCTCACCAGTGCTGGTCTGACATCTGCAGCCAGATGCAGAGCTGAGGGATGATGCTGCCAGCTCCCAGCACGCCTGGTGGCCTGCCCTACCCCTACCCCTTCCACAGGGCTGCTCTCACAGCTGTCAGTCTACTAACAGCCTGTCTCCAGGTTATTTATCCATTATCTTATAGAAAACAGATGGATCTGTTATCTTATTATTTCATTATCTACTTCTGGGTACCTCTGCAGCATGTCTCCAAGCTCGCCCTGCAACTTTGCAGAGGATGAAGTCAGTTTTCACTTTTAATTTTGTTAGTGGTTGGATTTTTTTTCCCTTCAGAAGCAAGGGGTTTAGGGAGGAGAAGCCCTGATACTCATGGCCAAAGGGAGAGCTGGCCATCCTGTGATCCCCAACCAGCATCCACCACCAGCACCCAAGCGCTGGCAAAGAATAAATGGCAGATCAGATTCCAGTCTCAGTTGCAGTGGTAAAAAAACAGAGGCATTGCTTAGGATTTACAGCACTGTGAGCATTCAAATCCCATCAAAACATAAATCAATCCTTGATTGCTTCCCACCAGTGGCTTGTCCCTGTCCTGCTCACGGGCATTTGTCCCCACATGGTCCCCATGCTGCTCGGCCTCTCTCTACAGCAGCATCCTTTAAACCCAAACTGTTTCCATGGCAATGAAGAAAACAGTTTTAATTGCAGTTCACATTGGGCAGGGGAAAAAAGATACTTAAACTATGCACAGCTGTATTTTTGAGGGTAGGGCTGCCTGTCTCTCTGCTTCAGCCTCTGGTGGTGGGATGGCTTGGGAAAACCTGCCCTGTCCCCAGTGCTGCCCTGCAGCAGCTCAATAATCACCATGGTTTTAACACTATTTTCATCAGTTCAGCAATTCAAGCTAGTCTTTTAAGACATTTTTAAGGAATTTAAATCAAGATGCTAGTGTTTAAGGCAAAACTGAGAGAGAGGGGAGGGAGGGCAGGAGAAGGAGTTGGTGTGGGCCAGGAAAACAACCTCTTGAGATTTTTCATCAGCAGCATAGGCTGAATTCCCCAGTGGCACATCACTGGCATGGTGCTAATGTAATAAAGCAACTTTGTGGGGAGAGAATGAACCAGATGCCTCTTTGGAGATGCAACAGGATGAGCACTCTCCATGAGCTCATAGCTGTGGCTGGGAAGAGCACACTCGGCCTCAGGCATCAACACTGCTGCTCTCCCGTGGGATCTTGATCCCTTCTGACAAGGCATTGCAGGCAGCAGCCTGGGTCTAAGTGGTCTGGATTATTTGTATCCCAGCAAATGGATCCCCTCGGTACTTACCCTCTGTAGTAGCTGCTGGTCACCCTTGGCCAAGAGCTCTGCTTGGCAGCTCTACACTCCTAGCTGTCACTGAAAACGTTTCCTGTTTCCCTCCAGTCCCTTCCTGCTCGCTCCCCACTGGTCTTCGCGGGGTTGTGGGGTTAATAAGCAACTATGCCCACAAGGCCACCCTGCTCCTGCTGAGGACAGTCTCACTCAGAGCAGGGTGGCTTTAACTAACACAGGGAGTATGACAATAAAATGGACAGATTTGGGGTATCTTCAGACACAGCTACAGCCCCACACCAGGATGGCAGGACTTCTGTCCATGTCTGGACAGACAGTTGTAGCCCCACGGCCACCTCCTTGTCTTGTGGGGGCTGTAGGCACACTCCTCATATCCATCCTCTCCCCAGCTGGTGCACACAGAGCCTTTGGAGCACTGAAATACGGCTGCTGCCTCAGTGCAAAGTGTAATTACAATTTATCCTCATTTGCTGACACCACTTTGCTTTGGCCACTTGCACATCTTCACGTATCCTGACAGGAGCAGCTATTTATCAGCACGAAACCACACTCGCAGCCAGGGCAGGGCTGTACGGCCCTTCAGCCTTAAAAATAGCTTTGATTCGCTCCTCCCTTAACTCTTTTCGCTCTGGCTTGGGAAGATCCTTCAGCAAGGCCGCTGATGAAGGGGAAATGGTAATTTTGCACATCGGGATGCTGAGCAGAAGCTGCTTTCCGTAGCTCCGGGCGTCCCGGTAATTAAATCAGCGGAGTCCTCAGGGGCTTTCTGCGGTGCTGCCGTGTGCCGATGAGCACGGCACGGCACGGCCGCCGCCCGCCCGCAAGCCTGGCTTTGAGACGCAGAGAGGCTGCAGCGAGTTGCTGTGAAGCTGCTTACAAAATATATCGTCCCCCCAGGCGGGTTTTTAATTGAATGGTCGGGTTTTGATTTGCTTTGCTTCTCTAGGATTAGAAGTAATTGGGATGGAGGGGGGGGGGGGAATTATATATATATATGTGTGTATCTATGTATGCATGTGTATATATATATATATGTATATATGTGTGTGTATATATATATATATATATATATATATATACATACACACACACACTTCCCCCCCCCCGCATAGCCAGTTTTAAACCAGGATTTGAAGCTCATGGTAGCACCTCTCCTTCTAAAGGATGGCTGGTTGGACCAGCAGAGGGGCCATGCTCTCTCTGGGGTGCCTCTTGCTCAGGTTTCCAAGGATAAGATAAAAACCAAACCAAACCAAAACACATAGACTTGCTGGCCATTGAGCAGTGGGATGTGTGGTAGTACTGCAGACTGACAAAACAGATTGGATGTTAGAAAAGTTCTTCCCCATGAGGGTGGTGAAACACTGGAACAGGTTTCCCAGGGAGGTGGTGGAAGCCCGATCTCTGGAGGTTTTTAAAGCCAGGCTGGATGTGGCTCTGGGAAACCTGGTCTAGTGTGAGGTGTCCCTGCCCGTGGCAGCGGGATTGGAACTAGATGATCCTTGAAGTCCTTTCCAACCCTTACAATTCTATGATTCTAAAGCAGGGTGCTGCAGACTGAGCCCCACAAGAAGTGTCCCCACGTTGCCCCCATTTTCAGGCAATTAAAATAATTTTGAATAGATTCAATGTAGTTATTTCTGTTCTCTTTTGGATGAACCCACACAAGGTAAAGGAGGGAGGCCTCAAAGCTCTGTGGCCCAGGATGGGTTTCCTGAAGATCTTTGCCTAAAGGTCTCAGAAGGTCCCGTGGGTCCGAGTGATATTTTCTAATAGCAGCAGCGCAGCCATGAAATCCTGCAAAGAGCTCACAACCAAAACCAACCCAAACTTGCATCTTTTTGGGTTTGGTTTTGTTTTTCCTGTAAATATTATTTGGTTTACTTCTGCAAATGAAACCTCCTTGTGCTTTTTGGCTGTGTGTGAGCACTTAAAAATGTGATTGAAGCGGCAAAACCTGATGGGTATTAGAACAAATATATTCTTCTTATACCTACCTACAATCTCAAAAAAAGAAAGTACCTAAAAAATCCAAGTGGCTCAAGTGACAACCTCAAACAGAGTCTCCAACAGGCACACCTGTAGTAGAACCACAGAAGTGTTTAGGTTGGAAAAAGACCTTTAAGATAGAAAGTGTCTAATTTTTATATTATATTTTAATATATAATTATATAAACATGGATATTATAGTTACATAAACATTTCTATATATTAGATAAATACATAATATATAATTATACATTGTTTATGTATAATATATAGAATATTTTATATATCATGGGGCTGTTTAGTCTTGAGAAGACTGAGAGATCTCATCAGTGTCTATAGGCATCTGAGGGGTGGGTGTCAAGTGGATGGGGGCCAAGCTCTTTTTGGTGGTGTGCAATAAAAAGACAAGAACCAACAGGGTCAAGCTTGAACACAGAAGATTTCACCTCAACATGAGGAGAAACTTCTTTACAGTGAGGGTCATGGAGCACTGGGACAGGCTGCCCAGAGAGGGTGTGGACTCTCCAGCTCTGGAGATGTTCAAAATCCACCTGGATGCATTCCCGTGCTGACTGCCCTAAGTGATCCTGCTTGGGCAGGCAGGTTAGACCCGATGATCTCTGGATGTCCCTTCCAACCTCTAATGTACTGTGATATATTGTAATCTTACACAGGGTGGCATGCTCATGGCTGGCTGCTGGTCCCTGATGCCACCCCGGTGGCTTTGTCTGTGTTGCAGCACCTACGGTGAGCTGACGAACTGCACGGCCCTGATCGCCGAGAGGCTCGACTGCTACTGGCCCAACCGGTTGGTGGATGAGTTCTTCGTGGCCGTCCACAAGCAGTACTTCAGGAACTGCTCCCCCTCCGGCCGGGCGCTGCACGACCCTCCCAACAGCATCCTCTGCCCCTTTATCTTGCTGCCTGTCCTCGTCACCCTGCTGATGACCGCACTGGTGGTGTGGAGGAGCAAACGCAGCGAGGGCATCGTGTAGGGACATCCTGCCGCCGATGCAGGGGTGGGATGGGATGGGGGGCACCCCCTCAGAACATGCTTGTTTTTTTGGGAAACCCTGGCAGAGGGGCATCCTGTGGTGGGGGTTCCAAGCCCTGGAGGCAGAAACAGCAATGCCACCGCTCCTCCCTCACTCGGTGCCATGGTACACCACACACGTGCCTCTTGCCCGGCGGTTTCCAAACGAATCCATTGAAGACATGGCTGCTTGGCAAGGCCCTCATGGGCTGCCTGGCAAGGCCCTCATGGGCTGCCTTGGTGGCAGGAAGCCCTCTCGGGTTGCTGGGGAGCACAGCTCGCCCCGGGCAGCAGCACCACCACCTCTCTGTTCAGCCTTTGACAGCTGCTTCCCCCGGCATCGCGTGCCAAAAGAGGGGAAAGTCTAAAGAAAAAAGAAGAAACAGAAGAAAAGAGGGTGGGGAGGGTGAAATCCTGCTGGCCTGGTGGTGCTGGCCTGGCACTGGGAAGTGCCAGTGGTGGGTTGGTGGGTCTGGGACACAAAGCCACCACAGCTTCCCCTTCCTGTGGTGTTTCTTTTTCCACACCGGGAAAGACATCTTCTCCCCGTGCACAAGGAGGAGGCCTGCAGGGGCTGGGTTTCGCCTAGGCTCGGGAGGCTATGCGTCAAAGTCAGCAGTTGCACCAGGGGTGGCCTTGGCAGTGCCCTGGGGCTAGCAAGCAACGGGAAGAAGGTGCTTTTTCTGCCTAAATAAATACAGAAATAAACCAGTTTCCTGTCTCTGCTGCAAAGCATCAGTGCTCTGGGGTCAAGCTCGGTTGAGGGGACTTCACCAATGGTCCCCCATGATCCTGGAGCCTCCCCAGCAGCATTGATCCCCATACCATGGGCAACCTTTGGGGTGCCATTGGGAGTCCTCGGAGTGGGTTCGGAGGGCTGAGTGGGATCTGTCCCTTCAAGGCAGCAGGGTCATGTTCCTCATGTGGGTGGGCAAGTCAGAGGTCCAGGCTGTGGAGAGGAGCAGGGTCAGTTCCCCGGTAGGAGACTGTACAACACCTGCACTGGCAGGGGATGACCCCCTGACCCTGCCACTCATCTCCATCATCCCTGATTGCTTTAGACCGTTCCAGACCCCACTCAGTGCCTTGCTGGCTTTGGAAGGGGTCCCCTGGGGAGACTCAGCCACTGTTCCATCTGGCCCTCACATTTCCCCGGAACCCCCAAAATTGCACACGCTGGGCAGCAGGAGCCCCATTGGACCCAGCCAGGCTGAAAGGGTTATCAAATGTTTGGAGTAGTCTGCCTGGGGCAGTAGTGGAGTCATTGTCCCTGGGGGTGTTCCAAGGGGCTGTGGGCCTAGTGCTTGGGCATGTGGGTTGAAGGTTGAACTGGAAGATCTCTGAGGTATCTCCCAACAATGTATATCCTGTGAGTGCAGGGAGTCCAGAGGGGTGAAGGGTGGAGATAAGCTCCCTGTGAGATTGCTGTAGGAGTGTTTTGGTCACATGCAGCAAACTGTGCTCCCGGGGAGACCCTAGCTTAGTGATTCAGTGAGAGGTGGAAATTGAAGGTGGCTGGCTGCATCTGCCCAAATACACATAAAGACATAAAATTACATATAAATATATACATATTTATATATTAAGCTCCTTGTCCAGGAAAAAAAATTGGTTTATTTTCCTGGTCTATGGGGTCTTTGAGGATGAGGTGTAACATTTTCCTTCCTCTGTGTACTCTGGATGGGAAGAATCTGAGTCTCAGACCTTCTACAGTATTTAGTAGTACCAAACTTTTAATGCTCTGCTCACTTCCTCTTGGTAAGCAAAAATATAGTGAAGAAATTGTACAGCAGGACTGCAGTGGGAGGTGGGCTGGGTTTAGGTGATTGCATCCCTAGTTCTCTGCTCACAGGAGCTGACAGGGCCCCAAACCTGCTGCTCTCTCCACCACGGTTGCTCCTGGCTCTTTGAGGCAGTACCCTCCATTTTCTCTGCCCTGGGCACATGTGCAGTAGTTTCCAGGCAAGAGCAGGGAGTCAGGAAACGACGACTTTGGCCCCTTGTGCTGAAGCATGGAAGGTGATGTGGTACTAGGGTGCCTCTATAGCAAGGAGGGCTCATCTTTGTTACAGCAAACTGGTTCACTATTTTCAGACAAAAAGAATCCTTTGATTCAGTGGGCATAAAAGGGACATACCTCCCACTCTTCCCATTTTTGTTTTATTCCTCACCTTCCCTGACATTACTGTTTTGGCAGCAAAGAGCTGGCACCAGAGTTGCCTGCTTAAAACAACATGGTGCTCCATTGTCACTGTACATAGGCACAGTGGTGATGCTGCCCAAAGCTGAAGCTTCTGACAAGGCTCTCCTGGCTGCATTTAGTCTCCCTGCTTTCCTAGACCTCCAATAGGAGTCCATGAAGCTGTCAGGGAAGACTTAAGCTCAGGGCAGCCCTGCTTGTTAAAATTTACAACTCAACTCTGCCCCACTAATGATGGAGATAATTCTGACTTCCTCCAGTGCCTGCAGAGGAACATCAGGAAAGAACGAAGCTTAGCCACTTGGTAGGGATAAAAAGCCAAGAGCCCCCGCACAGTGTTACACAGACACTTGCTGCATATGAAACCACACCAACATTTATTTCTATGGTTCATCTATTTATAAAAGCTTGAATCAGTTCCATGACACCTCCTCTGTGTGATCCCACAAGCAAAATGTGTTTCGGTCTCCAAGGCTACACTGATGCCCCGGCTGGGCAGCCCCAGGCATCGCCGGGGTCGGCAGGCGAGCAGCGGAGGGAGCTCTGGAACACGACAGGCAGCAGACTTCTCACGGCATTGACGCTGAAGTGATTCCTGAGGTACATGCTACTCTTTTCTGAGGGGCTACGTGTTTGATACACAGCTACTTACAGAAAAGACAATTACAGCATCATACCCTTCCCAGCTGCCATAAAAGCCAGGCAGGCCGAGTGGCTAGCAGAGGATGCCGAACAGCCTTGCTGTTCTCAGCTGCGCTATTAGTCATTCGCTTTCAGTGCAGGAGTTTGAAGAACACCATAAGGGTGGTCTCCGGCTAATGGTGCTTGAGTTTACTTCCATCAGATCAAACAGCATCTGATGCTCCCTCACCACATCCAGATCAGAAAGCTAAAGGCAGATTTCTTACCATAAAAAGAAGAAAGAAAAAAAAAAAATCTCCCTTTCATTAAATCTTCACAGAAATATATAATATTTTTTTATATATATATATATATAATTTTACTAATACTACACATTTACTTAAGTTACAGATTAGCCTGCAGCTTTTTTAACTACTTCACACAGCGAATAGGAATGGGGCAAAAAAAATACTGCAGCTCAAACAGGAGCTGAAAATAACAAGGTAAAAATTAAAAAAGAGGAGAAAAAAAGAAGTACTTACATCAAACGTTGGCCAGAATGTCAATAGCAGAAGTAGAGCTTGACTTAGCAAGGTGCGTTCTGGCAAGCTCTGCACCTTAGCTGATGACTCTTGGGCAAAGCTTGTACTGTCTCTGCTCATCAAAGGCAACAGTTTTTGGTTCACAGGAGACCATTTTATTGCCAAACTTGAAGTGTTCCAAAACCACACCACCTCTTCCCTCTTGGGGTTACGTTGCTGGGGTTGGTTGTGGTGGTGTTTTGGTTTGTTTTTCCTTCCTCCCCCTCCCACAAACTAGGCAAGAGTTTAAAAAAAAAAAAAAGAAAAATAAAATGGTGTAATTACAATTTCAATAGGGATTTCTTTTACCTTCTCAAGCATCTCTCATCAACAGGATATACAGTACAGTTCAGAAGAGTAAACATTTTTAAATGTAAGCAAACAACTTTTTCAACCAACATACACAATTTCTTGCTGTATTTATGCTGAACTCTCCTTTTAACATGGACAAGTTATGAAGTTAGTTTTCTTCTTCAGTACAACATGGACACAGGACTAGTACAATCCAGGCTGGTTTTGTTGTTGTTGTTGAAGTTAAGGACAGCTCTAGTGTGGAAGCCATGGTCCTGCCATCCATCTCCCTTCATCATCTCGCATAGCGCTTAATGTAATCTTCAACTTTATTCCGAAAGTCCTCCTAGAAGAAAGCAGAGGCAGAATTACCCTAAGCAGGTCAGAGAGGGACGCAGGTAGCACTGCAGCAGTGGTGGAACCCCACATGAGCACTGGTAGGGTCAAATACCCATCAAGCCAAAGACTGCTGCTCTTCTTGAGGTTCCCAAGGTGGCAACAGCTCGAGTCTGTGCAAGGACGTTCATGCTCTGCTGGGGATCTCCTCTGGGGAGATAACAACTGAACACCACTGTGTGCCATCACCAGCTACCAGTGCAGCTACAAACAAGACTCTGTATGCTGGGCTGCTGGTAACAGGTGGCCAAGTCTCAGCATGGCAAAGATGTGCCCTTTGGACAAGGAAGGGAAGCTGGCTTTACTGGATAAACAAAAGCAGGCTGTGGCAGGAGCTGCTGCAAAAGCTGCAAGCTCCGAGGCAGCTCTGTCCCAAACACTCATCCTGTCGCCGTCGCCCCCGCACTGGGTAGCTGCATGCTATCGCCGCTAGCACAAAGCTAAGATATCATCAACCACAGAATCACAGAATGGTCAGCACTGGAAGGGACCCTTGAGATCATCTAAGCCCACCCCCTTGCTAAAGCAGGGTCACCTAGAGTGGGTTGCACAGCATGGCAATGTCCAGGCAGGTTTTGTCATTTATTACAGTCCAGAGGATCAGAAGTTCATTATCCAAGTCACTCATTTGTTGAAGTGGTTCAGAGGGAACAGGCTTCTACACCTGCAGCGTTCCACAGAAAACCAACAGGACTGCTGCCTAACCTCTGTAGCTATGGAAAAAGCACACCTTCCTGCAGATTATCTTTAGAAAGCACAGAGATGCTGAGTGTGAGAAATTCTGACACACTTTCCTCATTTGATTCTTGTCCAAGCCAGGATGTCAGACAGATGCTACTTTCCTCTAATGTTATTCTGAGTCTGAACCTTGCCTTGTGTGCTTACAGCCTGGTATTAAATATAGAATCATAGAATCATTCAGGCTGGAAAAGACCTTTAAGACTGAGACCAACCATTAACCTAATACTGCCAAGACCACTGCTAAACCATGTCCCTACGCACCACATCTACACATCTTTTAAATACCTCCAGGGATGGTGATTCAACCAGGCAGCCTCTTCCAGTACTTGACAACCCTTTCAGCGAAGAAATTTTTCTAATGTCCAATCTAAACCTCCCATGGCACAACTCAAGGCTGTTTCCTCTTGTCCTGTCACTTGTTACTGGGGAAAACCAACCAAACTCCACTTCACTACAATCTCCTTTCAGGTAGTTGTAGAGAGAAAGGTCTCCCCTCAGCCTCCTTTTCTCCAGCCTAAAGGACCCCAGCTCTCTCAGATGCTCCTCACAGGACTTTTTCTCTAGACCCTTCACCAGCTTTATTTGCCTTCTCTGGACCTGGTGTACTATGTTTAAGCGCTCCATGCTCCAGATTCAAGTAGGGGAGTGACAGTAAAGTGCTTCTTGGTTTCCAGCTCCCAGTCTTCTGTGCTGGCTAGAATATAAAAATACCAACACACAGACACACCAGATGAAGAGGTTTTGAAAATAGCAGAGCTTTCTGGAGAGCAGGGCCCATGGAAGCACTGAAATCCCCTGCTTACCAAGCCAAGGGTCTGCTTTGATTAGGAAGGGCACAAAGTCGGTCTGCCATGGTCTGGGGGCTGTCAGCAGGGCACACTCAGCTCCAGGTTTGCCGATACATAAAGCAATGCCCTTTAAATGCACACTGAGTGTCTTAGTCAGTCCACTCAGCAAAGAGCTAAGTTAAATTAAGATAACAGCAGCAGTTCCTGCCCCCTGTAAACAATGACTGCTTATTGTCCAAGGACTTCAATACTGTGTCTTTTTGACTTTGTCAACAGTAGGTAAGAGGTGAGCACTGCAATATTCACCATGCCCATGTGCTATAACTGCTAAGAAGTTCTGAGGGGAAGTGAGGAGTAGCTTTGAACCGTGAAGCTTGTTTTAAAAACAGGGGGAAGGGGCAGGGGGAAACTGTCCTCCCTTGCAGGGGCAGGCAGAAACCCACCCTGAAATCTGAAATATATGGCAAGACATTTAAAATGGAAACAGAAATCATCAAAGCTAAGTCTGTCCCCTCAGTTAAATGTGCCCATTTCTATCTTGTCTATACCAGTTCTGCACTTTCCTTAGTACAAAACCTTTGGATTTCCCCATGTCCTGATCAGTCTTTAGCTACACACTGCCGCTAAAAACTTCTGCTAGACATCACAGGAAAAGCAGCAGTAGATCCTTTTTGCTATCACTAGCCTTGCAATACCTCACATGTCCTTGGCCTCAACAGTATGCTTCAGTCAAACATCTCCTGATCAGCTACCTTTACACATTGACTTCTTCCAACAGAGAAAATACAAAGGTTATCTCATGGTTAAAGCCTCAAATCAAAGGAAGAAAAAAGAAGCATCAAAGAAGCACTATGAACCATCAGAAGCACTGTCTTTGCTTTTATTGTCCAGCTCATCAGGTGCATCGCAGAGATGTCCCTGAACTATACGTACAGTGCTCTGAATCTCAAAGAAGTTTGAAACACAATTTAAGGCCAGGAATATCATAGCTGTGGAAATAAAAATGCAACTGTACTTTAGGGAAAAAACACCCACCACCAAAGGCTCTTCTTGAAAGAAGTACAGACCTGTGCTTTGGAAGAAGTAAAAGCAGAGAGCACAAATTACAAGCACCCCTTACAGGAAATCATTGCAAGATGCCTGACATCTTGGCATCAGGCAATAGGAGACCAGGTGCAGAGAGGAGCCCTGCAAAGATGAACAGAAACCAGTTCTTCAGGGCTGCAGAAATCCCTTTTCTCCTTAGAGACAGCCTGCTTGTGGTTCTGAGGAGGAAGGAGCAGCTATTTTGGTACACCATGGCATCTGCTAAACGCAATATTCTGTGTAGTGACTTTTTAACTCTGCTGCAAGCACACCCCTCTCCACACTCACACAGCCATACATGAAACGTGCTAAGCAGCTAATACTACAGAGCTAATGCCATCTTCATTTTAAATAAGATTTCAGATACCAGGCAGATGAAAGTTATGACTGCCAAGTGTCACATTAAAGTGTTAACTGGGAACCACATCTGTCAGAGCAGTTCCCAGATTGCGGGCTGCTTCAGGTAAGAAGAACCTCCAGGTACCCTGAGTCTGTTAAAATACCAGACAGACAAAAGAAAAGTGACCCTTTGAATTTGATTTCAGCTCTGACACATTGTGGACTAGGTTGATATAAACTAGAATAATTACTCATAATGGCAACCCTACACTGGAAACCTCTCACTTAGTGGTTGAGGTGGATGTTCTCAGAGTTAGGGACTGATAGCCTGCAGCAGCAACGCTCACTGTCAGCCTGTTTTGGGACACTACAACATTGGACCACATGGGTCACAGCCTTGCACCTCAGAAATTAAGCCTTTTAGACTCATCATGCTACTGGGTATAGAGGTACATAAAAGGCAGGCAGCTCCACAAAGTCAGGAAGACCCACCTCAGCAACACTGTCCATCTTTTAGAATGACCAAACCGGTGACACTTCCCAGTAGTTTCTTGCTGGCTTTGCAACCACTCAAGGTCAACCAAATGAATTAACCAAGGGCTTGACTGTGTGTTATTTCCTACTCTTATTTCTCTGAGGGATGAGTCACTAAAAGAAATTGGGCTCAGAAATACCACTGTACATGCAGTAGGGCTAACTGCATCTTCACTGAGAGCAGCACAGTATGGACAGCTAAGAGTATCCTCCACTTTTTCACCTGTACTTTTACAAGGTTTTCAAATGGGGAGATGGGCTCTCAGCAGTGACTTAACAGAAGCAGGACCTCTGTAAAGGAGGAAAGATCCAGAAACCCAGAAACCCACGCCATCACTTAGGGTGATGTGCCTGATGAAGGAACTGAGAGTGTTGCCAGGAATTTATTAACGTGGTACTTGCTGCGTGTGAACCTGGTTGCTGAACAGGAGGTTCTCATCCCATAGCTGAAACGCTCCATCTTCACAGGCCATATGGCTTAACAGCTCCTGATTAACAGGGGCACTTTTCTATGTGCACATCTGTTTATGTGCAGTACTGGATAATCAGAAGTAAAAACAATTAATCAGAGCAGCACGTACTCTGCATTATAAAGAGGCACATTCAAAACCCTGCTAGGAATGCTAAAGGAGAGAAGAGGAACTCATTTCATGGCGAGTGGAGCTGAGACATGGTCACTGTGTGGAAGCAGCTGTCACCAGGCAGCAGAGGCCTGCCCTACAACTCTCTGTGATGCTAAGTGGCGCATTTTACCCTCTCTAACTTCCTATCAAGAGAAGATGCTATGAGTCAAGACTACCAGAGAGATGAGCAAGGTGGCAGCTTGTGACAAACACCTATTGTTTTTCATGAGACTCAAAGCTACCCACTCAAATGGAGCTTCTTTCTCTGATCCTTTCTGTGGGTGGTTCTGAGGAACTATACCCAGCCCCGAGACTGTATGAGTGCCCTGAGCCCCAGCCATTGCCAAGACAGACATCAATGAGGAAAAGCACACCAACCCCTGTGGTATTGATGCTGAGAAGAGAGAAGGGTAGGGCGGGGTTTGCTGCTGGAAATTGCCCACCAAAGCAGTTCGTGTCAATGACCATTTATGCTCCTACCAATCTAGCTGATGGTGTTGGCATTTGTCTGTCACCAATCCCACGGTGCAGTATTTCACAGATTTCAAGACAAATGACAGGTGGACTAAGAGACTGGTAAAGCTGACCTTGGCTTCTCTGGAGATGTGCTGGGTGGTGGGAAGGCTTGGATTTGGTTTCTATCTGGGAGTGGCACCTGCAATCTTGCTGCGTTAAGGGAGAGGTCTGTGCCTGGTGCTAATCCAGGGAAGATGCCTCCTCCATGCACAACAGAGTGACAAGATTCAGGGACCTCAGTTAGGTACTGGCCTCATATGCAGTGCGGGAAACCCAAGTTCAGACAGTGCCAGCGTTCCCTTAGCACAAAGGCCACAGTGCTGCACAGCACAGTAACAGGACTGACAGTGCAACTCTCAGATCATACCATTCAACAGATGCCTTCCCCACACCTTCTGAAAATAAAAATTTGGATTATAAACAAAATGCAAACACAACAAACCATAACTCTAAGCATACTCCAGGAAAAGCACAGCAGGTCCGCTCACAGCTCCAGCTGGAGGCTAAGAGGCACAGACAAGCACGGATAGAGCTCCACGGGGACTGAAGGCCTAACCATCCAGCCCCACACACCACTCCTATAGCTCCCAGGCACTGGGTTGCACCTGTGCTATCCCAATCCTCACCCTTGATAAGTGAGGCTCTTGTGTAACTCCAGCTTTGAAGGTTGTCAGTTCTCAAATCCATGTGTGACAAAGCCACCAAAAACAGGAGAGTTCTGGAGCAGACCCAAAGCAGCTTTGCCTGGATCTGCCAGGAGGTGAGAGGAAGAGAAGAGCAATACATGAGTAGCCCTGGGGGAAGCATTTGCTGGATGAGAAATGCTGGTCAAATCACTGCTTCATTCAGTGAAAATCATATGGAGACAATCAGTTGAAAGGAAATTCAAAATCCATCAGGGGATGAAGAGCATGGAGTACAAGCCATGGAGTATTTCACAACATCATCACCTGAAAACTGAGTCAGAGCACACACCATAAAGTTAAACCTACATCCCACTGAACTTCTCCTGGGTGTATTTTTGTACTAAAAGAAATAAGTTTAACAAATAACCTTAAAGTAGATAAATATATATATATATAGATAAAGATATGCTTTAATAAAAACTCTGACCAGAGATACCAAACAACTGATTTCATGCTTTTCATTTGTACTGCGTGTTCCTACCAAACAGCATGATGCATGCAATGATTTGCATGAAGAAAATATTACTAAGCAAATCCTTATCTAATTAGCTTTAGATTAAAACAAAGCAAAACCTGACTGATGTAATATTAAAACAATTCACTTCAGTCTCAACTTGTGAGCTGCTTGTCTTAAAAACATGCCACTCTGAAATGAGGTGAAAAAAGTATGGCAAATCATAAGTTGTTGTTACTGCAAGATATTTCACAAGGCAGGCATGTGAAACAACCCCAGCACCTGGGTGAAGTGGGAATTTATCACAAGCTCTCTGTCTTTGAGGAGCACTCGGGAGAGGATCTATAGACAATTATGGAAACCAAAGGAAAAGAGCTGCCCCAAAGCTCCGGAAGAGAATCAGGGTCTGCAATTTGTTAGACCATACTGAGACAATGCACTCAAGAAGTAGGCACCTTGTCGAAAACTGTTTGACCTCATGTGACTTCTGAAAGAGAAGACTCTTTTCCCAACCATTTATACTGTACTGAGCTGTACTAATGAACTGTTTATTATATTAAGCTTTTAACTTGAAAAAGAAAGACCAGCTCAGTTATCCAAAGCAAACACCATACTTCTCTGTGACAGCTACCAGAAAACTTTGGAAAAGTTGTAATGGAAACTTTACCTCAGGAATCTTTTTTCTTTCTTCATTCAAAACCAATGTACACATAACAATTAAAAAACAAACTAAAGCAGATTCAGCTCATTGGTGTTAACATAATCACTGCTGGTATGACTTCACACACTACAGAATTTGGCAAGATTTTTCTTCTTCCTACTCAGAATACTGGCTTCAGTTTCTGTCCTCAAATACAGTAGAGACCAGAGACTATTCCCCCCATTCTAGGGGGCTGTGCTTACAAGGCTGAAGGCCACACTAGCCAGGCCCTACAAGAAAATGCACAGTGTATCTGTCCCTTGATCATGACTACAACTACCTGATACTGTGACCTCTCTGATCCCAAACTGCACATCGTTCAGATTTACAATTCCATAGAATTCAAACGGAGACAAAAAAAAAAAAAAAAATCACAAAAATACTCATTTGTTCCTCTGCCCTTCCCCTCATGTTACAGTGAAATAATAATAATAGTAGTAATAGTAATAATAACAATTTTAATGCCACTATTTTATCAGAACACTATTTGAACCCAAAGTTTATCACCAAGATAAAATTCCAAACAATTCCTGTTAGGACCTTACTTGCAGTTTTACTTAAAGCATGGTTTAATAAAGGGCTCGTCTTAGTTCCAGAAACATGACATCACTCAGCTCCAGCCAAAGCTTCAGCAGAAGGTTATAATAACCAGGTAGATTTACCCATTAGCCCTAGGAAATGCATGTAAAGCAACCTTTTCTTTCTCTTCCATCTTGCAGGAAATAAACAGCATTCACGCCCATCAACCCCCACATTCCCACTCCCACTTTAAAAGGAGCTGAATGAAACCTTTGAGTAATACAAAAATCTGAAGGATGAGGTGTTTTTCCAATTCATGCTCTTGCTTTGCTATCATTTCCCAGGCATTGTTTTATTTAGCTTGGCCTCTACATCACCTGAACAACTTTCCAAGCTCAGTAATTAAATTGTAGTTCTATGGAGAGTGGGGGAGATCTCTCTCACAGGCTCCTGTGCCTAGGAGGTGCAGTTGAAACTGCATCGATTTTTGTGACCTATGTTCCCTACTTCAGACTTTAAACACTGTTTCTAGACATCAAACAATTCTGATGTTGCAGAATGATGAGAAGATGTCTTTGGTTGCTAAGTCCTAAGGGGGGAAAAAATGATAGAACAGGGAAAAAAATAAAACCAAAAAAGAACAGAAAACAAACCAACCTAGAAACACCACTGCTGCTTTTACTATAACCACTTGGGAATAACCCCAACATTGTGGGGAAGAGAAACATTACATATTGCACCTTTCTTTGAGAAATATCTGCGCATAGAGGTAGGGTTACAGAACTGATGTGAAAACCTGCTGCCAGGACATTGCTCTGGGGAGAAGTTGAAGATGTGTTGCAAAGACAGAGTGAAGCATTAGCACACTGAACATGAAGCAGCTCATCCACTAGCTTGAGATTCTCAGATCCTAAGTAGAAACCGTTTCCTTTATGCTTCCAAGAACTTTCTGTTGCTTCCCAGTGAAGCAAAGATAAAGGAAAAACCAAAAACTCCAAGTTACTGGAAAAGGACAGGGCTATGGATCAGGTGACAGGGTGTGAAAGCTGTTGGGGTAGCCAGGGATAACTACATCTAAATCCTGAACACCAAGCCATCTGTAAAGGGCAAAGCAGCTTCTTAAAGAAAATAATTCCCTGGATCAACTGCAATGTGGTCCTGACACTCTTGCCATACCTGCCCTTTGCCTTCTGGAACAGCTTGGCTGGAGGCAGATGATGGAGGCTTTTGCTCATTACCATGTAGGATTTCACCTAGGTTGCTGAAAACACAGAAAATCTCCTGGGATTTAACGCAAGGAGCACAGAGACTTCTCCCCAGAGACTGCTGGGGTCAGCCTGAGGCTGGCGCCAGGCACACTGGCCCTCTTGTTGACACAGCTGTTGGCAAGGCTCATAGAGACAGCCCTTCAAAAAAATTACCTGAATCATCCCAATTAGAGTGATGTGAACCGCCTCTGTGCTGCAAACACACTTCCACCCATGAGGACAATGCTCATTCCCAAGAGAGGACACATCCTCGAGATCCGAGATCTTAATGGATAAATTACAAGCGCAGAGGAAATGTGAGCTGCCAGGGTCTGGCAAGAGGCTTTCTGCCAGTCATACTCAAGCCCAGACAAACCTGTCCGGGCAGGTGAGGCACGCAGGAAACTCAGCTGCAAGTGGTCGGATTCCTTGTTGGCATTCAATAACCCTCCAGTGTGTTTCCATTTTAAAGCTGTGCATTTTTCCACAGAATGCATGGCAAAAGCGTTCTGCTATCCTTTTAAGCCACTTATTTGCCTAGAGCAAGTAAAACAAAGGCTTTCGAACATCTGCATTTCTTCCACATTTCTATCATTACCTCAGCAAGTCAAACCATCTGCACAAGCTTAATCAACTTTGCTGAACCTGAAAGAGGCTCCATCCATAATCAAAGTGTTATGAAAGATGGCTAATGGTTTCTATAAATACTTTTAGGATTAGAAAAGTAATATTTTCCTTATTTACAGCTGTTAGCACAATTAGCAGCTGTTCTGCTGCTCATTTGCACACACTGCTTAATGCACTTTATGCTCACTGGGGAAAGGCTTCAAAGCCTGTGACACAGAACATAAAATGGGGAGGCTATCCAAGAAAAACCCCAGTGCAGTTCTCTAAATGCAGGAACACTGGAGAAAAACAGCTCCTGTGGCTGCCGCAGTTTCAGTGAGAACAACAAAGACCAAAGAGGGTGGTTGGGTGTGCAAAGGAAGCGAAGGATTTACTGCAATAAATACAGAGATAAATAAATGTAATGACTCACAGGGAGAATTCTTATGCAAAGATGTTTTTGGACTAGCACAGTACTATTGTTCTTAATAGGACAATTAAGATGTAATTAAGGAGTAACAAAAACCCCACAGCAAACTTTAAGCGGCTTCCTAAAAAACCACATCAAGTCTGAAAGCCTTTGGGGCTGAATTCTTTTCCAGTATGGTAGAACGTTGAAAAGCTAAGGTTAGCTTGACACAGAGAGGTTCTTTGCTTGAGAAGCTACTTCTGCTGCTTACTGACTGGAAATATGGTCTCCCCAGGCACTTTTATTGGCTGGAGAGACAGGGTCTAAAACAAACAGCTTGAAGGGAATTTCAGGACAGTGAAGATGCACACATTGACTGTAAGCCATTGACCTGCCAATGTCTTCAGGTGTCACAGTGACACATGCACATCCCCACCATCAGCATGAAATCAGATGGGTGTCTGGAGCAGCTGACGTCTGAGCAGCAGCAGTGTACAGCAGGAAAGCGAGGGTACAAGGTCTGGATCAGTTATGAGCACTCTGGGATTCATTACAAACACGGGGGAAAAGAGTTTGCTTACACAAGAGATGAAAGGCTTGTCTGGCCAAAGGTGAATATATACTTCAATTCCTTAGCTGCACTCTGCTGATGCATTTAATTAAAACAATTCTTCAGTGTTTTGTAACACCTTTTTGAAGAAATCAGGAAATAGACACTTGATTCAGTATCCAAGAATAAATGCCAGTTTCTTATTTTACTTGAAGAAGGTTAAAAAAAAACCCTCACACTTTCATCATGTCACAGTTCTGTAGTGTAAGAAATAACAATCAGTGTTCTTGAAAATGTTCAGAACTAGCTGCTTCCTATTAGGAAGAGAGATTTCAGAATGTCAAGGGCTGGTGCAGGGCTATTAATTTAAGCAAGGGAACGAGGTTAAGTAGAACACTAGACAACAAAGACAGATCTCAGTCCAGAGAAGCTCAAACGCAAATAAAACTCACAGAAAGATGAGACTACACTAATTTAGCAACACACAGGCTCAAATATTCTACAATGCAAACAATTTAAAAAGTGGAAGGCCTGACAGCTAGGCTTGAAGCCAACAATGACAGAAAGATCTGGGAATGCCTCCCCTTGTCGGCTCTAATGATATCCCTGCCTTGACAAGTACTGCTAAACAGCCTGAGTTGTTGACCAAGTCCAGCATTGAACAAGTTGAAGATGAAAACACAGTACTTTGCATCCCAAATTCTTGGACCCAGAAGACAAATCAAAAGCTTGGGGGAGGTCCTGGAGACCTAGAACCATCCTGGTAGTGCTGAGTCTCTCTGGAGCAGCAGTGGGAAAAAAATGCAGAGTGGGCCAAAGGAATGGAGGTGTCTGTCCTGGGTGGAGAAACCTGCTGCTTGTTTGCAGTACAAAAGGTAGCACTGAAAAAAAGATGAGGTCAGCACTGCAGTTTGGAACACTCTAAAGTCTTAGAGAGACCATTTGTAACAAGGACCTTGCAAAGCAATTACTCTTAGGTATGATGTATCAGTGTTACAAGCTCTGGGGCAATCAGCTGAGGTCCCTGGTAAAATAAACAGAAGAAACAAAACGAGAAGAGAGAAAAGGAGTAAAGAGGTCAAATTATAGCTTACCCACACCCTTATGCATTTCTTTTGCAAAGATTAATTGGATAATCCCATAGAAAGAACTGTCTGGAGAGTTGTCATGAAATTCCCAGACATATCTCAACTGGAGATGAAGCATCAGGATATCCAGCAAAGACCCAAAGTACAGTAGCAATCACCACATTTCTTATACTAAACTGTTTTTAAAACAATACCCTCTTACCCTTTCTATGGGCACAGAAGTAGCTGTATCACCTCAAACTCCCTTAGCCATAGCCCTGGATCCTACAGCAAATACTTGGGAACTTTCTTTTTCACTATAATTTAATACAATATAATACAATAAACCAGGTTGGAAGAGACCTTCAAGATCATCGCGTCCAACCCATCAACCAATCCAACCCACCCAAACAACTAGATCATGGCACCAAGCACCCCATCAAGTCTCCTCCTGAACACCTCCAATGATGGTGACTCCACCACCTCCCCGGGCAGTCCATTCCAATGGGCAATCACTCTCTCTGTATAGAACTTCCTCCTAACATCCAGTCTAAACCTCCCCTGGTGCAACTTGAGACTGTGTCCTCTTGTTCTGGTGCTGGCTGCCTGGGAGAAGAGACCAACCTCCACCTGTCCACAACCTCCCTTCAGGTAGTTGTAAATTTCTTGCCAAGAAAGACTGTGACCTCACAAACTTCACATCAGAGTGATTCCAAGACCACGTGGAAGAGTGAAAGTAAAGGAGGAGAAATCCAGTTTACAGACAAATTGAAAACAACTAAAACCAATCAGAGGTAATCCAGTAAGATGCTGAGATGTTATGAAAAGGGTGGCAGAATGCATGCAAGCACAACAGGTAGTCTGACATGATACACAATTTTACAAGGGGTTTTACAGTGCCACTCATTCTGTAAACCCTGAGAATTAATCATGCAAGATGAAGAAGCAGTAGCTTCCAAGTCTTGACCTCAATTTCTTCTTAACCAGTCCTAGGAGTATGTATCTTCCCATTGTTGGAGCAAGAGCTATCAGTATGAAAATGAAAAAATGAGCTATGAAAAAGTCCCCTGAAAAGGAATGTTTATGGTAATCTGATTACTAATGGCTGCATATATGGCTAAGCGCAGGAGAAGAAAAGACAAGTAAAAATATGCAGACCTCATGATCAGTGTGAAGTAATGGAACTCCCTGCAGCGTCTGAATAGCGTGCAGGTAGCTCTCTACCAGAATAAAGCCTCACTTAGCCTGTAACGGTCTATTTGCAACCCACACGTTTTCACCCCCACAGCTAGGGAGTATCTAGCACAATCAAGAAAGGGCTTTAAGAGACACTTTCAGCAAGCAAAGACTGCAAAATCTGACTGCTTGCAGATTTGCAGACTATCATTACAACTCCCCTCCCTCTCCACATTATAGCTCTTTCTTGATACTCTTTACCACCTCCTCTCTCCCAGCAAGAACAGCAGTTCCCTCACCCTCCTGCAGCCTTTCTGGGTTGTACCAATGTCTCCTCACCATCAGCTGAGGGAAAGCAAAGCACTTGGTGTGATCTGAACCAGGCCCAAGAGCAGCCCATCTGAAGCAGGTCCTGGCTGAGTTTGCATGGCAGGCTTGGATCACAGCCGTGCTGGATGGTGCTTTGAGCAACCTGATCTAGTATAGGATGTCCCTGCTCATGGCAGGGCAGTTGGATCTTTAAGGTCCTTTCTAACTCAAACCATTCTGAGTATATGACTCCTGGTGGCTCACCCCTAGAACATCCTCTCTTTGCTGCTGCTGCCTCTACCCTAAGCACCGGGGCTGAACTTGAAGATGCCCAGAAGTCCCTGCCAGCCTGAGCCACTTCATGATTTTGTGAAATACCTTCTGAAAAAGTCTCAAGGATGAAGTGCTGGAAATCCTAGTTACAGAACAAACAGCCCTCCTAATGCAGTTCAGAATCACTTTACTTGGTTACACTGGGCATAAGCAAGAAAGAACAAAAATATTTCTATCAAGAAATTTGACCTGCAACAACATTAAAAACGCAACCTTCTTTTAGTGTAGCCTGCCAGCTGCCTAGAAGCATTTTCCATTGTGTCCTTACTCAATTTCATCCTTATCCATTATTTTGTATTTCTTCAAATTAGTCTGCTGCTGTTACAAGGATCTTAGACTGACAGACTCCAAAACAATATCCAATTTTCATCAGAGAAGCGAAAGGATAGAAAACATAAATCCTTCAAAACCAATAGTGCCACTGAAGTTGACACATCTATCCACATCAGTGATGTACCAAACATAGCAACATTTTGTTAGAAGTATAAATTTTAGTCTGGAGATGAGAGGAGGCAATGTTGGGCTTACCAGCTCAGCAATTCCTTTACTCTCAGCTCCACAGAAACCCTTTTGTTCTACACCAAATTACTGTTATCTCGTGTTCCAATATGTTCAAGATCAGATTGTTTAGCTTATAACATATGGATGGATCCCCCTCCTCCCACTACCCACTTACAGTTTTACAGCCAAGGCAAGTTTAATAAAAAAATTACTTTCAACCTGAAGCACCCTGCAGTTCTGTGTCTCTCCCCACTTACAATCATTTAATCATATTACACTGATTGCGATTAATGATCAAGACAGAAAAAATTCTTTTCCCCTCCACCTGTTTTAGTAGCTATCTGCACTGTAGCCTTGTCCAGGAAATAATCATCCTGATGGCAGCCTTTATTTTTATTTTTGAAAAGATGGCTGCAGACTTGCATCACAAATTATAGCTGGGACTGCCTGTAGACTATAGTAATTACATCATGGATGAGTAAACACTCATCATAAGGATGAGTAACTGCTGTGGAGCCACTGCCAAACCATTAAGAGCAAAGCCCCTCTTGGCAGCAGAAGCAGAATGGTTCAAAAAGCCCAGGTGAAACCTCTTTTGGTCAGTGTTAAGCAGTGCCAAATAGGGTGTTAAGGGAGAATGACTATCTGAATTGATTCAGACCTGAGAGTTAATTACAGTTAGGGACTCAGTCTTAAGACTTGCTCTGATTTCACTGCCAAATGTTCTTCACTCTGTTTATCACAAACATGGGCTGATTGTAGGGTTGAAGTTTCTAAGACATAAGAAGGAAACCCCGTAGGACAAGAGCCTCAGCTGTGATTGCAGTCAGTGAAGCACAGAGCTGATTAAAACCACAGTCCAATTTCAGTTCTGAAAACCAGAAGAAGGATTTATTTTGGTGGCAGATAAAAAAAAAAAAAGTAGATGTCGAGCTTCGATTACAAAATTGGTTGCTTCTCCCTTTGTGCATTTTAGCTTTTCTGTGTAATGGGAACCTTTGGCATCTACAAGGAAGAAGGGCAGCACAGCACAGCAAAGTGGTCTGTCTTTATTCCTTCAAACTGAACTTGTCAGAGCAGAGATAAAATAGGTGAGAAAGGTTGTCTGTGTAGGAATATTACAGCAAGACTGAGACACATTCAAGTCAAAATTAAGGAAAGGATAAGAAACAGAATGCAATCTAAATGCCAGGGTATTAATCCAGAACTAAGAGGCTCCAAATGAATGTCCAGACTCCCACTGCTTTATCAACCTACACAGGCTGAATCACTTCTGCCTCTTCATCATGGTGTTCCCACCAGCAAAAAAGCAAAAAAACACAGTGAGCTCTCCATCACTGTGTTCTGTTTCCACTGATGAAATGCCCTAAATAAAGAGCTAGGCAGTAGATCTCAAATTTAACTGAAGAGTTAACTGACTCCAACTGACTTAGTGAACAGAGAATACCTGAGTGTCTATAGCCCTTGCTACTTCAGCAACGAGAGGAAATAACTGCATCCTCTTACTATGATTAACATGTCCTCACCTGTTTCAGGACTCTGGTAATTTGCATAACTAAGTTCCATCCATAAGAAACTTATGCTCAAAATTGCAGTGCTAGATGATCAGACTCAGACATCTGATACTATTCTATTCACACCAAAATAAGCTATCCATAAATTCTGCTGTAAACTGATATTAAGCAGCTTCATGAACGTAAAAAAAAAACCCAACCTATTTTTCTTTAAGTCCATTTCTTCATTTTATAATTAAAGGTATGAAAATGAAATCACATACAATCACTACTGATCATTTTAAGAAAAAAAAGACTAGGTGAAAAGCTTGACTTGACTGCAGCCAGTGGAGAAAAAGAACTAAGCCAATAAACATGTCTGCAGTAGTGAAACAATTTTCACTACTGATGAAGGAAATAAGAGTCTTAAATCAAAGGACCTGTTGCTGCCTGTGAAATCTTTCAGGGTTATCTACCCATTTAAGCTTTGCAGACAGACCTCTGTGAATTTTCAGAAAACATGAAATAAACAGAATATTCAAAATATGTCCAAACCTCTTCCTGCTATTAAATGAAATTCCTATTCATGTTTCAAGAGGGATTTCAGCTCGCAGGTTCATATGCTCAATGACACTGAAGAATCAAAAAGCAGCTGTTGTTTTCTACAACAAGCATTCTAAGTACTTTGGAAGTTATAAAAGGACTTATTTTTAGTTGAGTGATATGCTAATAGCCCAGCAGTGCAAGATCAGTGCTTTACTGCAGTAATGCAAGCAGCTCAGCTACCTACAGCTACAGCAGTCATTAGGTACAGATTTCACTGCTGCCGCATACGTACTCCAGCAGGTTCCTTGGCCAGCAGCACTATTAGGAGTTGCTTCTGTTGCTGCAGCCAAATAAAATGCACTAAAAGCAATTCCCCAATCCTCTGGGATAAATATTCATAATCTAGCACAAAATTGGAGTGTCTGGCCATACACTGAGATCGTACAAAGTATGACCTAATCAGAGAAGAAGTCATGTAATAACCATCATCCTTACGATATCCTCAGATGAGGAAACCCAGTGGGATGCTTGAAAAGGTCTGTGGATAGACATGGCTGTTAAATTGTTCCTATGAAACTCATAAAAAACCTGCTTTTTCCCAGTGCTAAAATCAAGTGGAAAAATCTGCTGAAATTAATGTCAATATTAATAACTGCTGACTCCAACAGACAGGGCTAGCCACACGTGTGATCAGGAATGGCAGCTGTGGTCAATCCATACATTCAACAGAAGGCCATGGGCTCAAAAGTAGTAACCTACTCGTAGCCTTTGCTGAGTAATTAAATGTATTGCATGGAAAGGAATTTGCAGGTTACCTGGTGTATGTTTTACTCCTCAAATAAAACTCTTCTAGGACAACAGACCAAAAAAATAAAATCTGGCTTCAGAGATTTTGTTACTGAATATTCACAATACTGACAAGGTACTCACTATGTGATGACAAGCTGAAGTTTCCAGAATGCTTCCTTCTAAGTCTGCCAACCCAGGGCTGGATTCCATAGAAAAGACCCAGTTCACTGACAACACTTCATCTGGCAGCTGCAACCAACCCACTTCTCTCCATTTATTTTGCCAAAATAAACTATAGGCTAAACAAGGTAACATCTGAAGTTAGCACTGGCATGGTGCTGGAAAGAGATTCCAGAAAAATCTGTTTATTGCAGATCTACCACTTTCTTATGCCATCTTCATCAAATGAAATTTCAGGCTATTTTGACAAATATTCCTTTGACTGACATGTATGCAGACGTGGTTTCATAGGTAAGAATACAAACAAGCAAGATGCTGCCAGACATTATCCCTTTGTACTGTGACAAGCATGCCACCGACCACAACACCCAAGAGCGCTGGCAAAGGCTCATACTCTGGATGCAGAAGAGTGTGACTAAGGAATCACTGCCTTGAATTGTGAAACAGCCAGCACCACCAGATACTCTACACAAGGCAGATGTTCTTTGCTTCCATTTGGACAAATTCATACCAAAATTCTCCTGAGTTGCTTCTGTACAACAGGTGTGCCTGCACCTGTTTCACTTTGAGTCATTTTAAAACTGGAAGCTCCTCTATCTAAAAGAATTACAAAATAAATTGGATGAAGGGAAAAATTCAAGCAGTTAAAACACAGTTGTCAGCCATGAGTTTGAGATTACTGACAAGCATGCAGCAGAAAACAGGTCGGTAACATGACATGCCAGATTTCATAACTCTGCACAATTAGCAAACTGTCAGTCTACCTACATCACCTTGGAGCTGGATATTATATTACATCCTCCCAGTAACAGCAAAGTTACATTCTGGTTTTCTCTCCATTCATTTATGCAAGATTGCATCAAGGTATGTTAACCCAGCATGTCACTAACAGGTTGTGACCCCTCTCCATGCTGCCATCAGCCTTTGTTCTTGCATACAGGAGACTGAAACAAGTGGCAGATAATCTGTATTCACACTTCATTACACCCCTGGATCTTGCAGGAGTAGTTAATACATTTTCATGTGCTGTGCTGAAATGGAGGAAGGACAGTTAGCTAATGCTCGTTTGTGAAGCAGCTGCTACAAGATCGATGCAAACCTAAAGACTCATCCTTAAAAACTCTGAGCCACCTCAATTCATTTTTAACTGAAGGAGAAACTGAGGGCAGTCAGCACTTTGCAGAGGTTTAGATACACAGCATGACTTACAGCATGTTTTCCAAACTACCACTAAGTGTCACACTCCAGTCTGATCCTTCTGCCCTGCCAATAACTGATACAAGATGCTTTCCCAGTAACCTAAAGTGACTGTCAAATAATGCTTTGATCACCTACATTCTCTATTCAAGTTGGCTCAACAGATGAAAGCAGGAGGTTTGTTGTAAAAACCGTTTGAGCTTTCGGTTTGTTATATCATTATGTTATTGGACAAGGTTTAGGGAACAAACTTTGAATATTATACAGCAATATGCCCAGTTTTTAATTCCTTTGAAACAGTCTAGCAAAACTTCAAATCATTTAACAGGTTGTTTTCAGCAAGGAAGTACAGGGCAGAGCCTGGCATTCAACTAAGTTAAAAACAAGAAAGAACCATCTTGGAAGATGGACTCTAATGCATTGTGACCTGCATAGGTAAGGTTGTAAAGCTGGGGGAAGAGAGAACCACAAAACCATGATGACCTTTTAAATCCCCACTTATGTTCCACAAGCAGGAAAAAACCTGCACTGTACTAAAAGAGACAACAGTTGTGAATTCTGAACTCACAGAGCCCTCCACTGTAGTGGTGATTTCTAGACTAGACACAGGCTCATTGCAAATGATTTCTTCAGATTACCTAACCAGATGGTTCCACAGCACCTAGTGGATTTTGGTTGGGCCACATATGCAGGAAATTTTAGTGACTAACCAGTGAGAGCAACACAAAATAGAAGAGTTACCAAGAAATGTGATTGTCTCTTTAGCCAAATTCCGAACTCAAAACTTTCCACTTTAATCAAAAGCATGTTCAACCAACAAAGCTGTCAAGGTTATTACAATGAAGTGCTAAAGATAATTTTGTGTGAAGGCTCTTCAGTGAAATCTGGTAGAAGAGACTGAAGAGCCTCCCACAACAAACAGAAAGAAGAGCTGTGATATCTAGTTAGATCTATTGCTTCTCCGTGGCAACTCTTCCAGTTGCTGCAGCAGGAGAATAGTACTTCTGACACTGGGGAAGCTTGGACTCTGAGGAGCAATTATTCTTCCTATCACTTGAAGCTTCCAGCAAGTGGCACAAAGAAAAACCAGCCAGATTTCAGTAAGCAATCTTAGAAAGAGGCACAGCAAAGGTTTTCCCTCTAATGTGACAATACAAGTCACTTTGACATGCTCCATCACTTCCTCCCACCATGTCCCCCTGCAGTTAAACAAGCAGGGTGCAGAGGAGAAACTGCTCTGCATCACTTCCTCCCATCTAAGCACAACCAACCTCATGCGTGATTGCTTCAGCTCAAACACACTACTAATGACACTTTTTTTTTTTTTGTAGAAGACCACTTGAAATGAACTTCCAAGTTAATGTTCTCAAAATGATGTTTCTGTTCGAAGGCTAATTTTCCAGCTCTCTTGAGCCATCTCTAAACTTTAGGCATCAGAGCTTAAAAGAAGAAAACACAGTAATGATCAGAAATATCATTAGCACTGTTTGCATGCAGAATTTCATAGGGTTACATCTAGGAAACTGGGAAAAAAAAACACACAAGAGTATGGCTATGATGGAAAACTGCTGGCAATGGTAATGAGTTTGACAAAGATAATTGGGGTAAAAAATAATGCAGTGATGAATTAAATGAGCGCTGGTTTAAAAAAATTCCTTAGAGAAGGCATTAGAAAATGCAGTTTGCCATTAAAAACCTTTGGAGTATACTGTCTGGATACAAACCAATAGAGAAACAAGCACTCAGATAGAAGAAACAAGATGTAAACTCAGGTAATACAGAGCTGGTTTTTGACTTCTGATGCCTTTGTCTACTTTGCAAAATAAATCCATTTCAACTCCTTTCAGTTTCTTTGAGGAATACTGCCCCCATCACAGCCACACAGCTATTTCACGTAATTCATCATCATCTAGAAAATACAATGCTTGTTTAGAGTTATTTCTAGTTCTTTTGACCACAAATAATATCTCCTCTGAAATGTACACTGACAAGATGCAGCATCTGTGGATCATGACATTTTATTTAGTCTATTTTATACACCATAAATGTTTTGTAATGGGATGTCTTTCAGAACCTGGACAGAATCCTGGACAATCCTGGTGAGTAGAATCCATGCAAACTATTTTGCACCCAAAGTTAGCAACAGTTAGAACAGACCAGTGGATAATATTTGTAATTCTCAGATAAATTTACTTCAATACTTTTAAGTGTCAACAACTGAATCTAGCAAGCAGAAAACCCAGCGAAGAACATCCAAAGAAAAGCTTTTTTTCTTCCAGCCACACAAACCAAAGCCGGAAGAAATGCTCTCAACAAGTCATTTGCTCCTCATTTACAGAGGAGAGCCAAGCCAAATTCTTCAAGCAAGAAATGTCAATGCACTAAATGATCCATTCTCTACAACAGTCATGGTACCTCTGTTCTTAAGCTCCGCAGTTTGTCTCAAAGCACTAAGCAATTCTGTCCTTGACTTTTACATGAAGCCAAAGGTAAAACTCTAAAAAGCAGAGTCTAAGCAGTTCTCGGGTAAGGGGAAAATAAAGAAAAGACTCCTCCCACAGATGCTTCATTCATTTCCAACATAGATATCAGCTAGTGTTTCAAGTGAAGGGCAACAGTTCTCATTGCTCAGTTGTTTCAATATGCAAAGGTGTAGCTCTGCATTGAAGTCACCAGTTTGTAAAGGAGCCTATGCTGGCTGCCAGCCGCTCCTTCTATTTCTGCAAAGTTTGGGATGGTTCAGGAGAAGCTGCAAGGGAAAATAGCTAATCTGTTCTGAACAGGAAGAATCACTGCAGGAGCTGAGGGAGCTAATGACCTCGATATTGAAATGATAACCAGAAAAGAGCAGGTATGGCAGAGAAACAGAGAAGTTAGCAGTAAGACCAGTTAAATTAATTACTTCTGCAGGTCTTGTTTAAGACATATGGATAATGAATGGTTTTCCCCCTGTAGTTTCAAGTTTTATTTTGCATTACTATTTGTTTTTACAGTATTCAACACACCTGTGACATGCCAGCATTTACACCATGCATTTCATTCACATGCATCACGGAACATTTCAAACAGGCTAACTTTCTGATGTATGAAATTACATTAATAGAAGAAAATCAACTTCAAAATGCTCAATGACAAGACATCAAGAAGAATCCCAATTTGAAGACACTATTCAGTTTCAAATGCATTTTGTCAGTGACACAGTAATACGGATTTTCAAGGCAGACTTCAATCTAAATGCAATTATGCCTGTATTATGCATAAGCACAGAAACAAAACGCCAGGAGGATAAAAGTACAGCTGGCCACAATATTATTTTGGAAGAATCTTTAGAAGGATCAAATCTGAAATGAAACACAAGCAGTGAACTCTGGGACTCTTGAAGTGCCTCAAAGCATTATCGGTCTGAGGACAAAGTTACTCTACGATTCAGCAGAGATGAAAGATTCCAAATCTGCCAACTTCTGTGCTTAGCACCTCACAGGGAGGCTTGGAAAGAAAAGCACAAGGCTTTGGGTCTGTGTGGCAGACTGGCTTACGGTGTTTGATAAAACCTGAGACAGAACTGTAACTCCTTTCCACTTGGAGAACGGGCTTCACAAAATTCTGATGTGAAAGAAGAAAACAAACCACAAGCAAAGAAAAAAGAAAACACAAAACAACAAAACCCCCCAACCAATTGAAAAAACCCCAAACAACAACAACAACAAATCCCCCCACATGAAAACACCAACCAACTAAAACAATGCTCTTGGTGAAAGAGACATTCTACAGCTTCAAACTGTTGCTAGTTCTTGGTGGTTCCAGAACTACAGAGAATATGCTGGGCAAAAGATTTTGAGGCAGAGGGACAATTTAGGGGAAATTCAACCTACTATATTTCAAAAGAGATGCCTAAGTACCTTGTTGCAGACATGTCTGTATTTGTTATTTATGATTGTTAACTTACAGGCAAACATCCTGTAGACAACTTTAGCTTTCAATAACTTCCCTGTTTTCAGAAGATACTTTTAATACCCTCTCCAGGATCTGGCCCAGGTATTTTGTCAGGTGCTGCTGGTTCCTGCCCAGCTGCCCAAGGAAGGGTTTGAGAAATGATGATTATCCTATAAAAATCCTAAACTGTTTTCTGTTTAAGGACTTGAAAAACTACATACAATTATGGAAGGTTATAAAAGCTCTTCAGTGAAATATGTAGTCGGCAACTGTTCGCAATTATCAATGGAATTTCTAATGGAATTAGATTAATACTCTCACTTTTAAAGACAAAATGACAGTCCTCAAATAATTCAAGGAAAATGTTCATCCCAGAAGACTCATTAGAACATCCTCCAAAGACTGGAATGAATTGAGAGGAGACTTTTTCTTTTTTTTTTTGAAGCCTAGCTTCCTCAGGAACTGAAGCTATGCAGGGCAATTAAAATAATAAGAGGAAACTTTAAAGAGGCAGCTTCAGACTGCATAACAACATTAACATTATAAATACATCTCCACAGAAACCTGAAATAAAAACCTTATTTTATTACCAAGAAAAGCCTTTAATAATAAAAAGAAAACAGCAAAAAGCCAAGCAGTTATGTATTTTCTAGAATTTAAAAACAGAAAAAGGATTCAGTAGCTGTCACAGCACCACGCAAGTGGCACAAGGAGAAGTCAGCCCCAACACCCCTCCTCCCCATCAGCTTCTGGCTTCACATATCACTGGTGCCAACACTGACTGTGTGATTCATCTGAGGACACAGATAACGAAAATATAGCACTATGCCAGGTGAAACGAGTTGCAAAACTGTGGTTGGTATCTTGGTCCAGAGGGACCTTGACAGGCTGGAGAGGTGGGCACAAGCCAACCTCATGAGCTTCAACAAGACCAAGTGCAGGGTCCTGCATCTGCGTCAAGGCAATCCCAGGCACAAATACAGGCTGGGCAGTGACTGGCTGGAGAGCAGCCCTGAGGAGAGAGACTTGGGGGTGCCGGTGGACGAGAAGCTCAACATGAGCTCTCAATGTGCACTTGCAGCCCGGAAAGCCAATCAGATCCTGGGCTGCATCAGAAGTGTGACCAGCAGGTCAAGGGAGGTGCTTCTTCCCCTCTACTCAGCTCTGGTGAGACCCCACCTGGAGTACTGCGTCCAGTTCTGGAGCCCCTATTACAGGAGGGATGTGGACGTGCTGGAATGTGTCCAGAGAAGGGCCACGAGGATGATCAGAGGGCTGGAGCACCTCTCCTATGAGGACAGACTGAAGGAGTTGGGGCTATTCAGTCTGGAGAAGAGAAGGCTCCGAGGTGACCTCATTGTGGCCTTCCAGTATCTGAAGGGGGCCTACAAGAAGGCTGGGGAGGGACTTCTCAGGATCTCAGGTAGTGATAGGACTAGGGGGAATGGAATGAAGCTGGAAATAGGGAGATTCAGGCTAGATGTGAGGAAGAAGTTCTTCACCGTGAGAGTGGTGAAGCCCTGGAATGGGTTATCCAGGGAGGTGGTTGAGGCCCCGTCCCTGGAGGTGTTTAAGACCAGGCTGGACGAGGCTCTGGCCAGCCTGCTCTAGTGTGGGGTGTCCCTGCCCATGGCAGGGGGTTGGAACTAGATGATCCTTGTGGTCCCTTCCAACCCTGACTGATTCTATGATTCTATGATCTTCTGGAGGGTTTTTGCTAGTGTGCTAGCATTACTGTGGTGAGGAACCAGAGTGGCATGATTTGAGCAGGACTAGAAATTTCAGCTGTAAGGATGATCTATTAAAAACTAAAGACCACAAGAACTACAAAGGCTACAGTCATAATCACATCAGGAAAGTTGGGATTTGTATATACTTAATGAATTTTCTTCTCAGTAATCTTAGAAATGTTCAGCCTCCCCTCCCTCAGAATAAAAACACATCTACATGTCATAACAGTGTATAAAGCTGCCCAAAGACAGATGGAATAGAAATACAGTTGGCGACAACTAGAGCTGCTGAAGTTCAGCAGCTGTAGTTAAATTCCACACTTTCTAAAACCTGGGCCCAGAACCAAACTCCTTCACACAAACCTATGCAAAATAATTAATCATTGAAGTGTGAACACAACAGCTACAAGCTCTGCTACTGATCTAGCCATGGAAAAGGCATGGAAACAAAACTCCCTTTGCTGACAGCAGTAGGAGATATCCAGGGGAAAAAAGGCAAAGCCAAGAATCCTTTTACCTAGGGATGTTATGCTGCATGTGCTTTAAAAGCTGGCAGAAAACTGGAAATACAACAATGCAGGCACAGGTCAGGATGATCAGTTCCTGCAGTGGAAGCATTCTGATCCCTCTACCTCCAAAAGCAACTGGGTGTTTCCAGGAGTAATTACACTGAATCTGACAACATCCCTCATTCCTCCGGCTGGGGCAAGCAGAGAGACCACAGAAATGTGGTATTACTCTTCTTTTGATGTTATCAACAGAGAGGTGACAGCACTCCTGCCAGTGTTCAGTATTGGAACTATACATTGCCACTTTCCAAAGAAGATACAAATCAGAATCGTAGAATGTTAGAGGTTGTAAGGGACCCCTGGAGATCATCTAGTCCATCCCCACTGCCAACGCAGGATCACCTAGGGCAGGCCACACAGGAATGCATTCAGGTGGGTTTAGATAGTCTCCAGAGAAGGAGACTCCACAACCTCTCCGGGCAGCCTGCTCCAGTGCTCTGTCACCTACACTGTAAAGAAGTTTCTTCTTATGTTGAGGCAGAACCTCCTGTGCTCCAGTTTATACCAGTTGTTCCTTGTCCTTGTTGCCAGGTGGGGGTTGGTCTCTTTTCTCAGGCAACCAGCACCAGAACAAGAGGACACAGTCTCAAGCTGTGCCAGGGGAGGTTTAAGCTGGGTGTTAGGAAGAAATTCTTCACAGAAAGAGTGATTAGCCATTGGAATGGGCTGCCCAGGGAGGTGGTGGAGTCACCATCCCTGGAGGTGCTTAAGAAGAGACTGGATGAGGCACTTGTTGCCATGGTTTAGTTGATTAGATAGTGTTGGGTGATAGGTTGGGCTTGATGATCTCGAAGGTCTTTTCCAACCAGGTTAATTCTATTCATCTTGATACCCACCCCTGGGATATTTATAGACATGAATAAGATATTCGCTCAGTCTTCTCTTCTCCAGACTAAATAGCCCCAGTTCTCTCAGTCCTTCTTCATAGGAGAGATGTTGAAGTCCCACAGTCATCCTTGTAGCTCTCCGTTGGACTCTGATCCCTGCCTCTCTTGAACTGGGGAGCCCCAAACTGGATACAGTACTGTAGGTGTGGTCTCACTTGGGCAGAGTAGAGGGGAGGAGAACCTCCCTAGTCATCATGGTTGGCATTTAAGATGGATCCTTGACAAACACACTTATTCTGATAAGATTTCTCAGCTTTGGTACTTCAGAACCACTGGCAAAAGTCCCATGAAAGAAGACATGCTATATTTTAATATGGGGGTAAAACCTCCTTCTGAGTGCTGTCTGCCTCACTCTTGCACAATGACACAGCAGGAAGCATTTCCCTACACTGAATACTGACAGATGAGTCTCACTGAGAAGATGGAAAGACTGTGCAGGAAAACAACACAGGGTGATGTTACTCAGCTGCTCCTATTAAAACAGCTCACAACAGCATGGATGAGCAAGTAAACGAGTGTTTGCTAATCTGCAGGATGACAGAAGGTGTTTTTAAACTGCACCAAATACATCAGGCAAATTCAATTAGCATTAGCATTCTTGATATGGCAGGCCTGGGTAAGGAAGAAAGCTAAGAAATATTTGGAAAAGCATTTCTACCTTGAGTCACAAGACCAGCGTAAGGAACTTTTCTGTTGTGTACTGCGTGCACAGCTTTGGAATGTTCTGTGGCAAAGAACATTTAAGAGCTTCTAAGGGACTCAGCAAATTGTGATGTCCCGAACTAGTATCTCAAAGTGACCATGACAGATGAGACATATGGGGAGAGGCTGAGGGAGCTGGGGTTGTTTAGCCTAGAGAAGAGAAGGCTCAGGGGAGACCTTATTGCTGTCTACAACTACCTGAAGGGAGGTTGTAGCCAGGTAGGGATTGGTCTCTTCTCCCAGGCAACCAGCACCAGAACAAGAGGACACAGTCTCAAGCTGTGCCAGGGGAAGTTTAGGCTGGAGGTGAGGAGAAAGTTCTTCACTGAGAGAGTCGTTAGCCATTGGAATGGGCTGCCCAGGGAAGTGGTGGAGTCACCATCCCTGGAGGTGTTCAAGAGGGGATTGGACGTGGCACTTGGTGCCATGGTTTAGTCATGAAGTCTGTGGTGATGGGTTAGACTTGATGATCTTTGAGGTCTCTTCCAACCTTGGTGATTCTGTGACTTTCTAGATTTCAGCTAACAAATAGCAGACAGAACCAATAGTACCTTTGGCTAAGCAACACAGAAGTCCTGAACTACTAAGCTGATTCAGTGTTGCATCACCAAATTATATCCCTGTTATCTCAGCATTCAGCCTACCTGGCTGCCACAGAGAGCAAATCAATAGAGCTCTATTTGTGCAAACCAGCAAATCCTTCAATTTTTAGCACACGATTTTTAAGTCAGTAGTCATTAAAATGTATGTTTAGGAATCTGTGGAATCAATTTGACTGACAATTAATGGCTCTGGCCATCCACACAATTACTGACAGGTTGACTTTTCCACTAAAGCCAAAGCAGTCCCAGCTAATCAGCTAGGACATGGTTCTTTAAATTCAACAAGAAAACTCATGCTACCAAACTGATGAGATTGTATCAGTGTGAGAAGGCTGAATGGCTGGAAACACTTTTTGTTTACATAGACACATTCTGATTTATGGAGTGCTAAAGCAAGAGAGGATGGTTACTTATCTTCCAGCGATTTGGATCTAACTGCAATGCGATGTAGGCATCAGGAACGTTCCAAAAAGTAACACTACTAAAATGAACAAAGGCATCTTTCCTTAAGCTGGAAACAATCATGAGCTAAATGAAGGCAAGAAGGATGGGAAAGCACAATTGTATCTGAATGCTTTATTAGATGATGAAAGCCACAGTCAACACATGTACAAGAAGGTTTGTTTCAATGTAGAAACTGGCAAAGTGTGGAAATTAGCACCAGATTTACAGAAATACAGCCACTAAAGATGCAGTCAACATGCTGGAAGGCAACTCACCCTCCAGAGGGACCTGCATAGGCCTTGGGAGACCCAGCAAAGCCAGTAGGAAGCTCAGTTGCTGGAACACATTCAGCCCCTGCACAGGGACAGTCCCAGATGCTGGACTGGGGACAGCACTGATGGGAAAGCTTCAGGGTGAGGAAAGACTGAGGGAATCTTTCCATGGAGAAAGACCTTGGAGTGCCAGTGGACAGCAAGTTATTCATGGGTCAGCAAGGTACCCTTGTGGCCAAGAGGGCTGATGGCATTCCAGGGTACATCAAGGGAAGTGTATCCAGCAGGACTAGGGAGGTTCTACTCTGCCCTAGTGAGACCATACCTGGAATACTGTGTCCAGTTTAGGGCTCCCCAATTCAAGAGAGACAGGGATCTGCTGGAAAGAGTCCAACAGAAAGCCACAATGATGATAGGAGGACTCTCCTATGAAGAAATACTGAGAGAACTGGGGCTACTTAGCCTTGAACAGGCTGAGAGGGGATCTTATTAACATATGCAAATATCTGACAGGTGAGCGTCAAGATGAAGGTGACAGTCTCTTTTCAGTGGTGCCCAGTAATAGGACAAGGATCAATGGATGTAAGCTGGAACACAGGAAGGTCCACCTCAACATGAGAATAAACTTCTTTATGGTGAAGGTGATGGAGCACTGGAAAGGTTGTAGAGTCTCCTTCTCTGGAGTCTTTCTGAACGTGCCTGGATGCATTCCTGTGTGACCTACCCTAGGTGATCCTGCTCTGGCAGGGAAGTGAGACTGGATGATCTCTATGGGTCCCTTCCAACCCCTAACATTCTGTGATTCTGTGAACAGAGCTTGTTGGTGGAGATGAGGTGGCCTTGGAAGGACCTAAAAGCTGCCCCCCAAATACTGACAAGGAAGTTATTGACTAGAGAGACTTTTTGGAGGTATACAACAAGAGAGCATAAGACTGAGCTCAGAGGCTGCAAAAGGTGACCATGTGACCATGTATACAATTACCATGCAGATAACTAAGCTTTGGAGCATACAACATGAGTGGTTGCCCATTGGAATCGGCTACTCGTGGAGGTGGTGGAGTCACCTTCATTGGAGGTGTTCAGGAGCAGACTTGATGGGGTGCTTGGCTGCACGGTTTAGATGTTGGGTGGGTTGGATTGGTTGATGGGTTGGACGCGATGATATTGAAGGTCTCTTCCAACCTGGTGTATTGTATTGCATTGTATTGTAACATCACTTCACAGTTCTAAGATAAAATTGGGAAAACTGAAGTCTTACAAAGCTGACTGCAGTGATGAGGAAATCACTTGAACAGTAACATTTCTTTTTCTAGCATTTGTGAAAACATGTAGAGACATCTCTGCCCAATTGTTTGCACAGCCTTCCAAAAAGCTCCTGTCATCCCCCAAAGTGCAAAAGCAGTCATATGTGATCTAAAAAAATCATTCATGTAAAATGATCACTGGCTGAAGGAGAGTGAAAAAGAAGAAAATCAGTAACCAACAGATCCTTCCTGGAGCTGAAGAAGGCCCTTAAGGAATGAAAGATGAAGATGCATGAGCTCAGACCTGAGATAAACCAGCTTTTTAAAAGGAGTCAATTGAACAATGTGAGCTCTGAATTTTGTATCATTTTTACATCTTAGAACAAGGCTGCTCTCCCAGTGCCCACACCTACGTGCTCAGGTATAAGTCATAATGCAAAAATGAAGAGGTTTCTTACGCAGGAAGAGATTAGAACTGTCCCTTCTAGCCTGACCTGTAACAGTATCACAGTATCGCTAAGGTTGGAAGAGACCTTGAAGATCATCGAGTCCAACCTGTCACCACAGACCCCACGACTAGACCATGGCACCAAGTGCCATTTCCAGTCCCCTCTTGAACACCTCCAGGGACGGCGACTCGACACTAACATTCACAGCACAACTGTTTTCCAAGAATCAGTAATAAGGATTTGATAACTATAATGTGACCTCTTCCAGCATCTGCAAGGCAGCAGTCATTCCTGATGACTTATTACCAGCCTGTCTAACTGAACAAACTCCAGTCTCTCACTTTCAATAACCAGAGGCAGGCTTCAGATAAGCTGTTAACCTCTTGGACAGCCACACTTAGCCTGGAATGTCAGCAAAAGGGATCCTAGGATTTCAAATCTGAAATGACATCAGTGAAATACTGAGTCATTTTCTGGAGAATCACAGAAGACAGCTGGAGGGACATTTGTTTTGGCTGTTACAAGCTGCATACTCCCACACTGTCAAATGACCAAAGGCATTCTCTGACAGTATCTGTTAGACACAGATGTTTGTATACAAAACTGAATACATGGATACATTTGCACATCTGTTTGTATGCAGATTGTGCATATGGGCATAAATATTACAGATAAATTATATTACACACAAAAATATCTCAGGGAAAATTCAATGGCATTTCCATACTAACTATACCATGTACTGCAAGTATTTTCTTAAGAGACAGGGCAGGACCACAGCAGTTAGACTTTATAACAAAGTGCTTATATGCTACATGACATCTGTGTCTGCAAGAAACAAAACCAAACTCACTCTGCAATTGCATCTTTTGAGGCTAACTGTAAAAGCAGCAGTTTCTCTCCCTTGAACAATTTATTCTCTCCAGACAGAGATCATTAGTTTTGCCTTGATGTTGCTGTATGATATGCCACAGAAAGTCCAGCAGTACCTGGAGCTGTCACTATCAATTACTTCTCTAAACTAAAGTCAGATGAACTCAAAAAACCCCACAGTTAACATGGCAGATTATTAATTTTACAGATGCCTGTGAAGAGACTATGCAGCTTACTACATAACAAGTTTGTTCCAGAAGTATTTTTAATTTTAGAAGACTGTCAAAAAAACACACAATTTCCTTTTCACTTCTTCTGGAAACACCCCAACCCTTCCATGCTAGTAGTGCAGCAGGTTGTGTTTTGAACGCTCACCTCTTCATCTTTGAGAGGTGTGTGTTTTTATAAGCAGGTAACATCCTTCCTTCCTGTGGATTCACAGGATTTCCAATTTCTGAATGAGGTGGAGATGCATTTTACCATTTTTTAGGGAAGAGGATGTAATTCTCTGGCTGGTCTGAGGTCTAGCAATTTACTTGGAGCACTGGTGAGGTTTGTCTATCAGTCTCAGCACATTCAACACAAAACTGTAACAGTAAGTACTTTGGGAGCACTTCTCCTTACAAAATCCTACCCAGACACACTACTTTTCCTCTGGCAGCAAGTGCCAAATCTGACACTCAGCCACAGTTGTGTAATCCCACCATTGCCACAGAGCTACAAATTTCCCTGGCAAGGTATAAGAGAATAATTCAGTCTAACAATGCAAACAAGGAAAAATATTCAGTCTGCTACCTTCATGACACTGGTTTTCTTTCTTGGGCTGTATTCCCACTACAGCAACTTCCAGTATTTTATAGCTTGGAAGGCTTCCTGGCATCCTTTGTCAAAAAAATCTTCCAAAGTAGGTGTCTATTACATTTTTCTCACCTCAGGCTTGAAGTCTCATCCCAGCCATGCAAACACTGACAAAATACTAGAATTTGACAAGATCTCATTAAACAAGAAAACAGCTGAAAGGATGACCTTGCAATCCTGATGCTTCCTCTTGAAAAAATGAGATAAATTAGGCGCACTGCTTGACTTTGCATTTTCAATGAACTCTTCAAATCAGCACTTACTTGGAAACTTTCTTCAATCTTTAAGGTTAACTCAACAAAAGCATCAAAAGAGTTTAATTAAAACAATAGATCTAGGGCACACGAAAGTTACACTTGGCCTGTTTGAGATATGCATCTACAAAACAATGTGACAAAACTTCTGAGACCCATACTGTGGAGAGGTTAGCACTTTTGTTCACCTCTACCTCCATGTTCAGTTGAGAGGTACACAGATGTTCCTGAGGCCACTAATCAATACACTGTTTTGCTTTTCCTAGTCCATAATACACAGATTAAATAGGATCAGTAAAATGAAGATAAAGTTTCCACTCCTATCTTGCAAACAGAGAAGGCTCTGGAGAGAGCTTATAGCAACATTTCAAAATCGGTAGGGGACCTACAAGAAGGCTGAGAAAGGATTGTTTAGAGGGGCTTATAGCAATAGCACAAGGGGCAGTGGTTTTGAAGTGGAGCAGGGTAGATTTAGACTGGACATAAGGAGGAAGTTCTTTACAATGAGAGTGGTGAAATACTGGAATAGGCTGTCCAGGGATGTGGGTGAGGCCCCATCCCTGGAGACGTTCAAGGTGAGATGTGATGTGGCCCTCATCTAACTTGAGGTGTCCCTGCTGACTGCAGGGAAGTTGGACAAGGCGACCTTTGAGGATCCTTTCCAACCCAATGCAATCTGTGAATCTGTGGCTTAAAAATAACCACACAACATGTAAGAATTGGGAAGAAAAAGTTGCATTTTGAAAGAGACAAAGAAGGATAAGATCTTTCTGTGGGCCTTCTAAGGTAAAGGCTACTCCCAGCACTGCACCAAACCAGTTCACTGTCACACAGAGAACACGTACAACTTCAGGGAAAAATCTCAGAAATGTGAAAGAAAATATCATCTATTTTAGGGATCTGACTACATTATGGTCAACAACTCTGGCATATGGTGAATAACACTGCTGTGGCAAGTTTACTTTCCCAGACAAAGTACATTTTGTTTGAAGAACTGGTAGCTGATACAGTGAGTCACTCGACTGCCTGAAGTAGCAGCTTGCACGCTTTAAAAGGACTGCCTGGGAATCGCCGAGTACCCCGCGTGCATCTGTTTGGGACCAGCGTGCTTTAAATAAGCTGCTGACTCACCTTGTCACGGAAATGATGCTCTGCAGCCTCAATATTCAAAGGATCGTCAAAATTCAAAAGATCCTGGAAAAGAAACAGACAACACTGTGAGGTTCCCATTCATTGCATCACACGAGGAAGTCAAAATAAGGAAACCAAGCAAACAAGACCAGCAAGCGCAGTGCCATTTCCTAACGACCTTTATAGGCATCCCTGCCAAAGGCAGATGCAAATGAGTTTGATGATTGCAAACCAAATCACAAGTCAATTAAAGGCATTCGACCCTGTCTAGTGGCATGCCAGGCACAGCTCTGACACACATCTCTCTGGCAGGGATGCATGTCTATTTGAAATCTAATGCAGTCTTAAATCTAATTTTGAAGGAACACTCAAAGTTTCGGAAGGCACAGTTCCCATTGATTTTTGTTCAAAGGTGAACTCAGCTCTTAACCCCCCTTACAAACAGCCTGGTGATAAAGCAGGAAGAATTTCCTTAACACCATCTATATAGCAAAACAATTTCATTTCTTCTGTGGAGCAACTGTACAACCTGGAGCTTGACAGGAAAGTTTTAGTGCAATGGGAAAAACAGGACTGAGAGGAACAGGAGTGCAAACACCCCATGAGCTAAGGGGCCAGAAAGCAAATATAATCTCAGGTCTGCCAGTTCAATCTCAATAAATACTAACTTCAGAAGGAGAAAGAGTTTAAGGTTAAAAAACAAGAAACAATGGAGACCAAGATGCTGATAGAAGGGGAGTAACATTGAATCACATCCCGCCCGTTCTGCCTGCAGCCCAGATCCCTTTCCAAGGTTAGCCTGTAATGGCAATATAATACTGTCACAAATGCAAAAGGCTCATGTCACTCTCCAACTCGTTTTCAGGCAACAATCTTTGCATTTCACTCAAACCAGGACACCAATCCACTTCATTTTACCACAGAATTGTTTCATTTGGAAAAGACCTCTAAGATTATTGAGCCCAACCATTGACCCAACAGTACCATGGTCATTAAACTATGTCCCAAAGTGCCATGGCTACATGTTCTTGAACACCTCCAGTTTCCAGAGCTGTAGGTTTCCTCACTTGCATGCTATAGTCTGTAGTTCAATATGATGCACCCAAAGAAAGCCTGGTGTGTCTATGCTATCATCTATCTCCTTGTTCCCTCACAGCTCACTGGAAGAAGCACTGGATAGCAAGAGTAGTCCCTGATGGACCCTATGGTATCAACAGTGACCCCAGGTGAAGAAAATGTCTCCAGAGAACCTGTTTGTTCCACCTTTGATTTGTTTTGTGTTTCTAGTTTTTGAGTGTTTCAAATTTAGTGTTTCCTTTTAATGAATAGACAAAAGTGCCTTTTAGACACCTGGGAGAAGCCAAAGCATCTCAAATCATGACAAAGTGGGTTCCCTCTATTTGGTGGCTTAGATGTGAAAGAGATGCCAGCACCAGGGTGCTGAATGGGCATGTCCCAGAACTATGCACATCTCAGTCAAAAAGGTCCTGGACTGGACAAAGTGCCTTCAATGTGTCAGGACACAGACAGATTTCTCCACTCAGTTTGTTCAGAGGAGACTACTGAGAGGCAATTTCATGACTAGATGTCACTATCTTCCTCCCATGCACTTTCTTTAAGAAAACCCCAAAAGAATCTGCCAGGCCAGTACAATTCAGCACCAGCTATTCAAAGCCTTATTATTCATAAGAAGCTGGATGTGAAAGAAATACAAGTGCCAAGCTGGGAAGCACAACTCTGACTGCCCATGACAAATCCCCATGGGTCTCCAATGCCTGACCATTGCTCTTTGGCAGCTGCTTGCCCAAAAGATTATTTTTACCTGCAGCTCTGCCTCCAAAAGCACTTTTTGTACCTCCAGTGGATGTAGCTTTCTTCCACTTACTTAGCATGCAGTGGGAAACTGTGAAATGCAATTACTCCTTGTTTCAAAGGCAAATGCTCTCCAATCTTCTAGATCAATTTACCAAAGCCGTTGAAACAAATCAAGTCTTTGGATGCCAGGAAAGCTTAAGAGACTGTAGGTAGTCACTGGCTTGGTTTTTGCTAGAGGTTTTAGAATCACACCATGATCCTGGTGATGTTGCTGGGAACAAAAATCACTGCTCTGCCCCTCCTCCTGCAGATGGCAGCGGGAGGAATTTCTCTCTTCAAAAACAGGCTGGGGCTAGCAAAGCCACAGTCTAAACAATCTAGAAATCCTAACCATCACTTTAAATTCCTAAATATAAGTTTTCAAAAGCAACACAATTCCTTCTCAGAGCAATAGGAATTTCTGTTTCCTGCAAACCAGTAGAAAGAATTTCATACGAGTGGAAGATCCCAGGTGACTCGCTACCAAAATATCCCATAATGGATTTGTAATCCAAAGTAGGAATAATGTACGTAAAAGTTGGCATTTCAGACTGTCCATGTGAGTCTTGCAGTCCTACAAACAAAAGCACAAACTGATTTCATACTTGTACAACACCCTCTGAGGCCAAAGGAAATAACCTTAAGGGGCTACAGGCAGGGTTCCTATTAGGTGATGTTGAAACCCAAACAAGCACTATAAAGGAAAGTGGATATATAAAATATTCATGTACTTACAGTAAATAAAGAGTTTAACCCCAGACAACATCCTGCAAAGCAAAAGCACAGTCAGTGAGGTATGAATTTCAGGTGTTTTGAACACATTCACATAGTTTCTTTTTCTCCTTATCCATGACATTACTAGAAATTCCATCTAGATTAAGGGTGATATTTTACTAATTTAAATCAAAACATTGAGAAACATTTCCCATTCCATGAGTGCCTGATATCTGTAAGTCACCAAAACCCAAATACTGCACATTCAAGCACAAGTTCAGACGTTTCTTTGTATATAGGAGCCTTATTCCTGTTGTTTCTCTGCTCAAGAAGGTGAATTAGTATCTCAGCATATATATGCCACCAACTGAAAACTGCACTGCTTACTTCAAAGGGCAGGTAACAAAACTTAACAGAGCAATCCATTCTTAAACAACCAAAATGGTGTCAGACAAACATTTGAAGCTTCATCAAAATAACCAAAGAGACTGAGGTGTAGTATGAGCATGGAGAAATACTGTTCTTATACAAACATAACTCAGGTGATTTTATAGCCTTTTAAGTATCTATTTAAACACAGCTTAATAGAGAGGGTTTGCAGTTCCCTCAAACCAGAAGCTTCAGGGAAATCTGCCTCCAAAAGGCATCATCAAACACTGATTATTTTGAGGTGGGCATCTCCAAAAAGGTTCTATTAGCACTGACCTCAGAGTCTACATCCTCCATTTGCAAATTTCAAAGACTATGATAATAGACAAAATAGAAGGATCACCTACCACCAATTCCAAGGCTAAGTTCTACCTATAGAAAACATTCTTTTCTTCAGGAGCAGCATCACTAAGTTACCCTACTTCAAAGTCCCACTGAAAGATGGGCACTGGAGCTCCTACCTGAGCTCAGCTCAGTCCAGCTCCTATCAGTGCCCACCTATCAGATAATTAAGACCAGCACTTCATCTCCTGCCCTTACAGTCTGCTAGCACATGACATGACAATATGATTTCCAGTAGCAGGACAAACACTGCACATTAATTGTTTCACAGCTAAAATGTACCTTTCACAATAAAGCCTTAAAGTAAAAGCTTCCTATCCACAGCAAAGAACTTCAACAGATGAGCAAATCTGAGTTTGTTTCCTGCTGAGTAGAGGACAACAGAAATCCATATCCCTTAAGAATGCTATCCAATTATGCCCTAATGAAGAAGACACTAATGTCAGCATTATCTGGACAACAGCCTCTCAGGATCCAATCTTCCTTTGCTCCTGCAGAACGAACCTCCTCAGTTTATCTGCTTTTAATAACGTGACTCTGCCTGGCAAAGCTGATACTGTCAGACAGCCTTTTCAGCTTCAGCATCTTCTGAAATCATTGGGTGTGGCAAAGGCAGCAACTCTTTCAACTGTACCCATCACCTATGATGATCGCTGACACAAACCCTAAGAAAGGACACATCCAGGACACCCAAAAATTAGTTATATGACCATTTTAGGATGATAGTGCTGAATAGCCATCCCCACTCCCAGTTTGTTGGCAAGTATTAAAAAAGGGACTATTTCAAATAATGGATGGGAGTCGTTATTTTACCCTTTAAGTGCTGCACTTACTCTGCTGCAACCATTGTCACAGACACTGGGCACAGCAGAGGTTAGCAAAACATGGTATTAAAGGAACATGGTATTAAGCAATCCTGGGGATAAACTATTTGGACAGTGTACTGCTGCTGGAGTAAAAATAAACCAAAGTCACTGGTCAAAAGAAGTATTTCAGCAGTGTGGAGAGCAGGAACAGGCATGAAAGTCTTGGGCTTCCACTTCACCCTCCTACAGTCAGGCACAAGAGGATATGTGGCACAGCACAGGCTGCCACGGTGCCACTGCTCTCAGGGTCTGTTTCACTTCAGTACCCCTGGCATGGATGCAGCCTGAGGATTGACTGATGCAGAGCAGGTAACCAAGGATGGCTGGGAGTGCCTCTGCCTACAGCCAGCCACTCTGCCCCACCAGATGCTCTGAGCCCTGCAGGTTGGAAGACCATTCCACTGCTGCCCTCAAAAGCTGTATTGTCCTTCAGGGGGCAAAGTGAATGTCTTGCAATCAATTTTAACCTGCTCTATGTTACCCACAACCACTGTTAACAGGACCTTACTAAAGCACAATAATTTACTTTCTTTCACCTGAAGAACAAGGAGTAAATTAACTTTTTAAAAGGTTGTCTTTCATCTACACCACAATAACAGACTGCAGCTGGACAATGTGAGGCAGAACTACAATACTGCACATCCTACAGAGGTATGAGGAGCTCACAACAGCACACAGGGGAGCAAATGCCAAAACAGCACTCATAGGGCTGCAAACTGCACAACTGTTCAACCATTTACCAGCATAGCTAAAAAGAAACAAACAAAAGAGCAACCAGTCATGTTGATTCTGAAATCCTGAAGAGAGCACCATCTCTACATCTAACAGTGCTGAAGCCCCAAGTCTCCCAGAGTCTCTCCACCAGGGCACTTGAGCATCTCCAAACAAAATAGTTTGTGCTCCAACACGAAGAGCAGTGAGCCATACCTCGCCACAAGAAAACACTGCAACTCAAAACAGAGATGTAAACCAAATCAAATTATTTCCCCATTCTATAAACATCTGCTTTTGCAGTTTACCTAAATTGCTCCCTAATTCTCATTTGCTGAATCCTGGTTTTAAGAGTGACTTGACTCACTCTGGCTGGCTTTGCATAGAGTTCTATCAAAAAACAAAAACAAAACAAAAACCAAACCAAACCCAACTCAAAAACTCCAGCAAAAACCTCTGTAAGGCTTTGAGTTTTCAGAGTGCTGTATGTTTTTCAAAGCCATTCTAGAAACCAAAAAGCATAAAAGAATTATTATTATTACTACCAAATAACTTATGTGTGAAATTCTTAATATAGTTTCTGATGTTTCCACCTATTCAAGTTTCATGATTTGCTGGATTCATTGCACAGCACCCTAAAAACAATGCTAAATTACTGCCAGAGGTAAACACCTTCTGTAAAGACATTGAGGCTAGCCTCAAGTTAAAACTAGGATATTGAGAAAGGGAAGTGGGATGGAACAGATGAGCAAGAGTGATGCAAGCATTTCATATTTGAAAGACGTGACACTGTTGCATCGCAAAAATAATCACTTTGCATTATTGACTTCAGCAGAGCTGCTTGCTGCATGCAGATAAGCCCTTGGCTGAACACTTGCTTCACATTTTCCTCACAAGCTAAAAAGATTTGCAAGCCACCAAAGATCCTGTCAGATTTAACAGTTCAAAACCTTCCATTTTCTTTTAATGTAACAAAGCAACATCCTTGGCTTCAAACACTTGCTGAACTTCTGGCTTAAATACTCTGAAAACAGAAAGTTAACCCTATGTACATTAATTTTTAAAGGTTACCTACACACACAGGAGCAGGGCAGATGTCACCTTAAAATGTTAATAATGCTTTATGCTGCTCCATTTCAATAGGAGAATCTACTTGCAAAAGGGGATTCGGACACAGGGATGTGCCCGTTCACACAGTGAATACCTGACAAGGCAGCTGCTTTTACAATGCATTTTTGTCTACTTTCTTCTAGATGCTTAACATCAAAATTACAGAGTACAACCGCAGTTGCTACTGAGGGGCAACCTCTGAACAAAACTGAGGACCTCTTGTGCTTTTCATAACTACGTGCCACAGTCTGCTCATGACAGAGCCTGCAGAATAGACTGCAGAACTCCCTAAAATGTTTTAGCTGGTTTCTGCTCCAGCCATGCCCAGGCAGGCACCCTCTGCATCCCCTTGGTATCCCAGAGGATTTGCATCAGCACAAACATCACTCATGAGGTTAAATGCCTTTGTGAGCCAACTGCAGGCCTCGGGTGTGTAAGTGTTTTTCATTTGCATCTCTTCTACATTGGTTCAGAGGATTCAAGTATGACAGCTGACCTGAAGAGCCAGGGCTCCCAAGTAGAGCAGTACCACGTTAAATCCACAGCAGTTGAGTGGAAGTGTGTATAGTGAAGGAGAAACACTCTACTCCACGGCACTGTCACCATATTGAGTGTGGGTAAGTCAAAACAAGCAAGTCAGAATATAAACAGACTTTTATAAATAACCTTTATAAATTTGAGTGAGAAGTTACATTAAGCCCCTACCCAGATTTATTTATGGCATGCCAAATGAGGAAAGAATAAATAAATAAATATCAATCTGCCACAGCAGCAATGTTTAAAGTTCAAGAGCAATTAATCAAAACCCTGAATACAGCTTCTGAAATAGCCTCTCCTGAGACTAGAGAGCCTCAAAGTATTGCATTTAAGGGCAACAAGGCTGGTGAGAGGCCTTGAGCACAAGCCCTATGAGGAGAGGCTGAGGGAGCTGGGATTGTTTAGCCTGGAGAAGAGGAGGCTCAGGGGCGACCTCATTGCTCTCTACAACTACCTGAAAGGTGGTTGTAGCCAGGAAGGGGTTGGCCTCTTCTCTCTAGCAACCAGCACCAGAACAAGGGGACACAGTCTCAGGCTGCGCCAGGGGAAGTTTAGGCTTGAGGTGAGGAGAAAGTTCTTCACCAAGAGAGTCATTCACCATTGAAATGGGCTGCCTGGGGAGGTGGTGGAGTCACTGTCCCTGGAGATGTTCAAAAGGGGATTGGATGTGGCACTTGGTGCCATGGTCTAGTCATGAGGTCTGTGGTGACAGGTTGGACTCCATGATCTTCAAGGTCTCTTCCAACCTTAGTGATGCTGTGATACTGTCATTTGTAGGAGGTCCTAATTCAGTTAGTCACCAAATCTTCCCAAGTGGCAGTTCTCACAACCACTTCACAAAGACAGTATCACTGAAGCCCTGTCACAGACAAGTGTTCAGCTGTGCTGGCCAGTATTTGGAGATGCAACCACACAGCACTTCTGGTGAAGAGATATAAACATGGAAATTGTAAATTAAGGTTTTCTTTTAATAGGCAAAGCATATTTAATACATTAAGTAGAGAACAAGCCAGACAAAAGCAGCTAATGAACTTCCAATCAAAGAAATTTCTTTAGAGATCCAAGGAGCATTTCTGATCTAATAGACTGATTAAATTACAGCTCACTGCTAAACCATTTTTTAGACACATAAAAATTAACCCCTTCAGATCAATGAAAGGAGCAGCAGTCATTTATACAAACAGATGTCTAGAACAAATTTTTATGGTTTTTTTTTTCTAAACAAACTGAAGCAGTGGCTCAAATAAAACAAGTACCAAGCTCTATACACCATGGCTTAGAAAACTGAAATTACACCTGAAAACTCAGCATACTAAAAGCCAGGCCACTGCATGGCTGCCTCCTGGACAGCTCTCTGCTATTGACCACCTCAAGACAGCTTTCCCCTACCATTCACCCTCTTCCACTGCCTCGTACTAACAAGCCCACCTTCTTTCTCTCTTCATTGCAGGTTAGGAAACCAAGCGCCCTTCATCCCACCTAGCCTCACTTTCTCCAGGCTCTGCTGGACTTTTCTTCCTGCTTCTTCCACAAACAGCACATATTTCCTCTACGGACTAATTACCTGCCTGCACCCACTACAACATAACTGCCTGCACAAAGCTTATCATAGGGGTCCAAGGGGGTAAAAAAAGAAATGCTTTCACGCCAGAGATGGTAGACACTTTTTAGCTAATGAAAAAACTGCTTCCTTCCTAAAGAGTTCTCTAAAATGTTCTCTTTTACACCACTTCTCCTGTTACTGCTCTTCTCTAACCTTGCATTTAATGCTGCTACAGTATCTTGCAAAGTCCCTGCAGCAAGTAAAACACTGCTTCCACCTGACAAAGTGATGAAGAGAACATCATCTTTCTTTAGTCGACCACAAAGACCATCTCACTTCTCATGTGCCTGCAATCCCAGCTCATGCTTCCCACCCAAACACAACAACAGTAGCTTACTTAGTGGGCTTTGGGCAATTTAAGTGGCATGAACTGCTCCAGTTAGCAAACACAAAAAAAGGAGGAAGGCTGGAAAACGATTTCTTCTGTACTCAAACATACTAGAGGAAAGAAAACAGAAACAATTATAGTCTGTTCCTCTCCCAGACGAAGACAGCTGTGAATTGCCAAGTATGCAGGAGCACTCATATAAAATCCCTTACTTTTGTTACTGACTCCTTGACATTTGTCCCCAAGGTTACTTCACAGCAAGAATGTAATCTTTTATAAATTGTTCCCTAGGGAATTCTGTGATAGTTTCTTAATGAACTACACTACAGTGATTACGAACACTGTAGTGATCGCCCTCTGGAGACCAGTCTACTCAACTGATTGAAGTTGACACAAATTGCATATTCAGAAATCAACAATTTGGGGAAAACAACAATGGTTTAATTAAATTTACTAATGTACTGCATTGTTTTACTGGATCACTGTTTAAAAATCTGCTAGTAATAATAGCTACTGTATTTAAGACAAAGATGCATCTTTAGCAGAACCATTAAAGAGAGGGGGGAAAAAACGTGTTGCAAATCTTGAAGCAAAGATTCCTACCAGACATTCATTTGTCTATGTATTTTCACTGGTCTGGGCATGGAGAGTGAGAAAAAAAAATACAATAACTCCTTACAAGATTCATAAAGCTGATTTATAAAATCAGAATATGACACAATATACCCCTGCAGAAAAAAATCCTGAAGATAATATTAAGAAAAACAGAGTATCAGATCAAGATGGAAGATTGTATTCAGTGGCTCATAGCTTCTCTTTACCAAATACTGGGTCTGAAGTATTTTGTCTGCCACTTATTCAGTTTTTAGAGGCAAAGAAGAAAGGCACAGAAATGAAAGCTTGTAACAATGGACATTTAAACACTTCAGAAAGCAAAGGTGTCAAAGAAGTATCAGTCTTTTGCCATGCTCTTTTCTGCCAATGACATCCTTTCCAGGGGGAGAAGTGAACTATTGAAAGGTACCATGTGATGAAGCTGTGCCTTTTGCAACACCTACAAATACTTATCCAAATTGTGATCAACAAGGGCATTCAGAAATGACAACTAAGTCTCCCTCAGTTTGGTTTTCACTGAACACATACAGGCCCTCCCCAGCCCCTGTGCTGATCAGAGGGGCAAAGGATGGCCCAGCCCTTGTTGAGAACTGTCCCAAGCTCAGGTGGTTGCACAACAAGCAGGGTGTTGATGAATGGGTTGCAAGATGGTCCAAAGCTTCTCAAGTGTAATAACCAAGTAGTAATAACAGGCAACTGCCAAGAAGGATCAGGAAAATCAGAGGACATCATCACAGCAGATGACAGAGGAAGCCCCTGCTCTCAAATCTCAGGACAGCTGTGGGCTGGGGCCAGTCTGACATCTCATTACATCTCATAAAGATCTGAAAAAGATCTTTAGTTGGGAGCTCACACTTCTTGCTTATGAATTATCCACACCCTAGGATACACATGAGAATCTAGAGAAGATGATACTTTAAACATACTCCTCCCTATCCTGCAGAAAATCCTTTCAAGCACACATCCAGGGACACTCCATCTTTCTCCTCATCCCAGCTAGCAGCAGCAACTCCCTTGCACTTCTCCCACTTCTAACTGCATAAACATTCTGCTTTTCTGTATGCATCTTAGGGTGGCATGGGAGTAAGGCTTTAGTAGAAGTTATACATTTGTATATAATCTCTCTGTGTGTGTAGATATATATATATTTGAGATGAAGAATAGTGTTGCTGTCTTTAGCAGCAGCACTGCAGGTTCTGCTCCTGCTGCACTGATGAGAACAGAAGATAGCTTTGAAGGAGTCCATGTTATTTGCAACATAAAGCAGTCTGCAACAGATCAGTGCCCATACCTTCAGGGACATGAAATGGCTGACATGCTTGCTTTTCCCTCCTCCAGATTCCTTTGATCAAGACCCAAGTGCTCACCTCACCCCCTTTCAGCAAGTAAAAAAATAGCTCTTCAGGGAATAAAGGATAAGACTAAACACTTGCATTAACCTGTTTCTCTTAAAGCTGCAGACAGAGCTCCCTGCTGCTGTGGTGGCCTTTCCCTAAAGCTACCCCCTTGCAAACATGTTTTATTTTATTATCCACTCTGTTGAGAGGGGAAAAGAGTAAAGATGTTGGCAGGAGGAGACATTGTGCTAACAGGTCCTAGGAACCTCCATGAGACCAACACACAAGGGATGGACCTCCAAATACACTATGCATGTGAGGGAGGGAGGCAGCTCTGCAAATGAAGTGAATGAGACACTAGAGAGAGCAGGCATAGTCCTCCTCTGAACAGTGTTTCAACAAGGTCACCCATAAAACAGCACAGCTGAGGAGGTGAGGACTCCCAGAAAGTTACTCTGCATATTCTTGCTCCTCAGAAATAACGAAAGCTCACATGCCTGAGTGTCACTGATTCCAGGTGTCCTTCTGGCATAGCTGCTGCAGGCACAGAATTAAATTCACCCCTTTCCTTCCCTCCTAGTGTGCCAAATACTGCTCCAGGTGGGAAGCAGGCTTGGGTGACAGGCACCACCATGTGTCTGGGAAATGACACACAGAGGAAAGCGCCCTTGAGATCTCCTGCTTCAGATGATGCACACAATTTCCCAGCTGAGCAGTTATGTAACCTTGGTGATCATGACAAAGAAGATCCCAGGAGATGGTTGTAGAATCATGTAAGTTCAAGAATCTCCTTGCTAAGCTATGATTGACATCCTCCTGCACTAGAAGAGCTGGCATTTGTGCTCCTTGCCACTGCCACGAAGATTAACTTTCTTCTCTTGATGACTTTCTTCTCCTTGCTTTCCCATTAGGGGGACAAAAGTACTCCAGATACACCATTTAGGAAGGCAGCTTTTACAAGTGCATGCTTTGACATTCCTACATACAGTATGAAGACTTACACAAACCAGAACTTGAATAGCTTCACAGCAGGACAATCTTACCAAAACACTGTCTGAGAAAAATATTAGCAGCAGCAAGAATTAATGAGAACAACATAGAACAGATTTCCCCCCCTTTCTTCTTGAAGACAGTGACAGTTATTGTCTGTTTAAAATGCTCCTCTATACTAACTACATGTCTTTTTGACAGTGGACCACCTGTTTTTGTTAACATGATGAATGAAAGCTTTGTGCTTACACTGAAGCTTTGAGAACTACACAGGCTCATGCTTAAACATTGAGGTAAAGGTAACTGAAAAATTAAGTCAAGAACCTCTGATTTATTTCTCCAAGAGATCAGTTTGACATTTGCATGATTTCAAATAAATAATTTCACTGCCTGAAGACAACAGCTGAACCAACCCAATAAATAGGGCACATTTTCCCATTTAGTATTAAACACAATTAAATAAGCAAGGCTCCTAAGGAGAAACTCCAACTAGCAATAGTTTATTGTAAATGAGTCATAATTCCTTTTAGATTAGATAATATAATAGCACAGACATATTTCTTAACCTAGCATCTGAAGTTATGGGAATGGAATTCCTGGGGGGGGTGTGTGTGTGTGTAACCCACCAAAAAACAAACCCAAAAAAAAAACCCCACCAAACACCACGCCCCCACTGTTTTCCTAGAGAATAGAATAAACCAGGTTGGAAGAGACCCTCGAGATCATCGTGTCCAACCCATCATCCAGCACCATCTAATCAACTAAACCATGGCACCAAGCACCCCATCAACTCTCCTCCTAAACACCCCCAGTGATGGTGACTCCACCACCTCCCTGGGCAGCCTATTCCAATGGACAATCACTCTGAAGAATTTCTTCCTAACATCCAGTCTAAATCCCCCTGGCACAGCTTGAGACTGTGTCCTCTTGTTCTGGTGTGGGTTGCCTGGGAGGAGACACCAGCGCCCACCTGGCTACAACCTCCCTTCAGGTAGTTGTAGACAGCAAAAAGGTATCCCCTGAGCCTCCTCTTCTTCAGGCTAAGCAACCTCAGCTCCATCAGCCTCTCCTCATAGGGCTTGTGCTCCAAACCCCTCACCAGCTTTGCTGCCCTTCTCTGGACACGTTCCAGCAAGTCAGCATCTGTAGGTGCATATAAAAAGATGTCTGCATATCTATAGCTGATGTGATATTATCTTCATGTTTCCCATTCCTGTGTCTGCCTCTCCTGACAGCAGTAAGGAAAATGGCCCTAAAAAAGGGCACTTAAAAATATCTCCCCAAGGAACTGAAATGCATACAATACTTGCCAGTGAACATGAAAATCCTACAGAAAGTAGTTCTCCAATTCTGAGACCAACTGCGGCTCTACCAGAACAGGGTTACAAACCACAGGACCAAGCATTCCCTGTGAGCATCCATCACAGATTTTGAAACACTGGTTTTAACATTACCATGCTCAGCCCTCCAGAGTTGTACATGTGTGCTTTGATTATTTTTATGGTTCATAAATCAGTCACTGACCAATTTCCAGTTGCAGTTTGAGAGAGATAATTGCAGAACGAACAGCTTGACTTTTAGAACCAATTAGGCAATCACAATACACAGACTGACTCCTTCCTTTATTTTTTAAAAGCCAATCACCCAAGGTAATTTTATAGCAAGGTGAAAACCAGCTTTTGAAAGCAAGCTGATGAACAGTAGGGAGGCCTTTCTGAACTAGGCAGATGATAGCTCATGTTGAGGACAAACAGCAAGCAGCAGGGTGTTAGAACAGCAATAGCATTATTTCATACTAGGCATTTAAAAGCTGGTATCCCAGTGATGTAAAAATGGGAGAACAGAATGGAATTAAAAACATCTATTTGCTTTCTGACAGGAGAACTTCAGGTCTGACCATCAAACTTAAAATCACAGGAACAGCAAGCTCACATGGTTTGAGCAGAGGCTGAAAATTAACTTCCACTGTCCTCAGCTTTAGAAATGTTGGTTTAGAGAGGAAAGACATATACAACAAAATGATGCAGAATGAAACAGAAAGGAGAATGGAAGCTCCAGCTGCTAACTCACAGCTAGCTACAAAGAAGTAAAAGATTACACAAAGACCAGTTAGAAAGCACTTGCATTAGTTATTAGACAATCCATACTCTGTGGACCAAACTGGTACCAGAAATTGTGTAGGCATTTAGGATTCAGGAGTGTTCATATAGAAAAAGAAAACATTTACAGTTACATCACCAGTGATTAAGAAAGTATAAGTAGATTGTTTTAAAACATTAACCCTACAATGATCTGTTTTAGGATTCAAGTCCACCTTTCTTCACAACCTGATTTAAAACATGTGCAATACCCGAATTTAGAAGTAGCACATTCTCTAGTGCCTTCACTAGTACCACTGGCTGCTGTTAACAGTGGTCCATGGAAACATATTCAGTAGCAGGAAGAAGTGGAGAAAGGACAACGCTCCACACTCAGTAACTTAAAGAGTATTCAGTCACCGAGTGCAACAAAACACTAGACAATAAAATTGACTTCGCTTTTTGCCCCCTTCAGGATTCTCCACGCTGTTAAAAAATGCAATACATCAGATAATTCTTACAGAGTATTAAGGAGGCTTTAATTTTTATTTCAGAAAGTTAAAAGGCATCATTTAAATGCCTCTTCAAGTTTCTAACATTTTCTTTAGTATCGAATGGGTAAAAAGGTTACAGCAGATTATTTTGAAGGATTTTTTCATTCAAGAGCTCTGCTGCCACCACAAGGATTCAAAGATGAGACAGAATCTAAAGCTTCTAAAAGGTTAAGCACATAACATGAATGCATGGAGCTGCACACAGCAGCGACGGTTTCTTCACGTGGCTTTTTGAGGGTCTGTGTTATCTATCTGAGTGGTTTTACCAATGCAAGCAGAATTGCTTTGGTTGGAAAAGACATCTCAGATCATCAAGTCCAACCATCAATCCAACACCATCATGGCCATGAAACCATGTCACCAAGTGTCATGTCTACATTTATTTATTTTTTAACATCTCCAGGACTCCACCACCTCTCTGGGCAACCTATTCCAATGCCTCAGTAAAAATGTTTTGGGTTTTTTTTTTTTTCCCCTAAAATCCAATCTAAACTTCCCCTGGCACAATTTCAGGCCATTTCCTCTTGCTTTATCTCTTGATACTAGGGAGAAGAGACCGACACCTGCCCCACTACAACCTCCTTTCAGGGATTTGTAGAGAGCAATGAGGTCTCCCCTCAGCCTCCTTTTCTCCAGACTGAACAACTGCAGTTCACTCACCTGCTCCTCTTAAAACTTGTTCTCCAGACCCTTTCACTATCTTTGCTGCCCTTCTCTGGACATGCTCCAGCAACTCCATGTCCTTCTTGTGGTGAGGGGCCCAAAACTGAACACAGTATTCAAGGCGTAGCCTCACCAATGCCAAGTACAGCGGAAAAATTAACCTCTCTACTCCTCCTAGATGTGCTGTTCCTGATCCAGGCCAGGATGCTGTTGATCTTGACCACCTGAGCACAATTATGGCTCATGTTCATCCATTGTCAACCAGCACCCCCAGGACCCTTTCTGCTGGGCAGATTTCCAGCCATTCTTCACCAAACATTACATGGGGCTGTTGTGACCCAAATACTGGACCCAGCACTCGGCCATCCATCCCCATTCTCAAACTAAGTATTTTACAAGGATTTCAGAAAGTTCCATTGAACAAATTTGGCTATTTCTCCACCAGAAAACCAGGCTGCTTTCATTTTTTTGATTAATGGAATATGAAATACTGACTTTCCAAGTCCACCATTAGCCAAGACTGGATACCACCTATAGCACTACTGTGCAACTCACACTGAATTAATTTGTAGGGATGGGCAGGTTCTCCAAACATTAGAAACAAAGTATTGAAAAAGGCTGCATTAGTGAGTACAGGAGCCATGCTGAGAGCTAAAATTCACCTGGGTCACACCTCCTGGCTCTGGTTTGCTACTGGTCACTCACTGTTCAATGTAATTCTGTACCTGCCACAACAAGTTATTAATGGCAAATAACATGGTGGTATGGCCATACTGCCAATAAATCAGCAATGTTCTCTATCTCAAAAGTCTGTGTGGAATTTAAGTACTCTGACACTAACCTTATTTTTTGTGATGATATTTAAATCACAGCAAGTGACCACTAGTGAGAAAACACTTACTGAAACTGCACATTTCCTTCAAATGGAGACTGAAGATAAAAATTAAAGCTTCTCAGTTTGGGGTTTGCTTTGGTTTTTTGTTTTGTTTTGTTTGTAAGGCTATAAAGCACGAGCTTACAATTGTGCCCATAGTGGGGGGAGGAAAAAAAAAATCCAAGGAAGATGTATGATCATGATCTTTTGTTTGTTTTTCCCCACAAAGTTAATGCACTACCTCTTTTTCTTTCTTGGTGGATCTTTCATTTCAACACCCACAAAGTTCCTGGTTTTGGGGTTTTGTTTTTTTTTTTTTTTTTTTTGTTTGGGGTTGTGGAGGTTCCCCCCCCCCCCCCTTCAACTTACTGAAGTCAAAAACACCCTAAAATGCTTCATAATATTCATCCAAAAAAGGACTCTGCTTTATACAATACCCAAGTCTAGATGCACTACTCTCCACTTTGAACACTAAGGATGTAACAGAATTCAACATGGAGCAACACCCTCATTCCATGCCACATGACATTTCTCCCAAATGCAACTTGCCTTTCACTTTTTCAAATACTTCTGCTCAGGGGAACTTTGGAGGATGGAAGACAGACAATTGATTTGTCAGGAATATCAGTGCAATGGAAATTACAAGGGCTATAGACTACTGCCAGTCCTGCTCATGTAATGCTTCTGTATTTGTGGGTTTGGTTAAAGAAAAGGGGAAAAACCAAACTCACAACACACAAAAATCACACACCAAAAAAAGCCAAACAAAAAGCCAAAAACTCCCAAAACACTAACAAAATACACCACCACCACAACCCCAAACCAAAACCCCAAAGCAGACAAAAAAAAAAAGTCAAAGCAGTATTTGTGCAGCTATGATAAAAACAGCAAGCATTTTCCAGTCAGTTAGCATTGTACTTGTTATTTCAGTATTGTCTTTCAACAAGTGTTGATGACAAAGACCTCAGCTGTTTCTAGAGCAAACCACATCATCTGTCTCTTTCCAAGTCCATAGAAATATTTTTTTGAATGCATCTATTCTGAGATGTGTATCTGAAAGGAAACAGTACCTTTAATGTTCTAGTTGGAGCCCAGCCAGTGCCATCAATTGAATGTTCTCTCAATAAACTGCAAAAAAGAGACACACACACATTATACAGTGCAGCTTCTGGTTAAACAACCTTTGTCAGAAACCTGCTCAGAATACGTTAAGAACTCATGAAGAACTGCAATAGAAGAGTAACAGACCTCTTGCACTGTAACTGGTGCAGGCATTTTAAAGCACAAAAACTGTCATGCCTTCCTCCAATCACAATCTACACAGTGTTATTACAGAGCTCCTGAATGGACCTTAATCTTTGTCAAAAAAAACCAAACTAAATTATCATCATCAAGCACAACAGGATACCCTTGTGTCAGTCTCAACCTTGAGACAGACATGTGCCCTGGTTTAGAGTATGCTCAACTTCAGTGAAGACAGGCTTGCAGAATGACAGCTCACCAATTCTGCACATTTCCATCAAAAAAAAAAAAAAAAAAAAAAAAAAAAAAAAAAAAAAAAAAAAAAAAAAAAAGGAGGGGACACTTCTTAAAAGCAGGGATACTAAAGTGAAATGGTCTTGGCCTGCCTGCTTCAGTAGGTTCTGCAACAGCCAGAACACAAGCAGATGCATCTGGAGCCTGCAAGGACACAGTGCAAGACAGTCCAGGGGCAGAGTCTTAACTGTCCTCTTGCAGCAGGTGAGCTATAGCTCACCCAGAACATTTTAAGGCTGCACAAACAAACCCAACACCACACATCCAACTGGAAATCACAATGAAGACTACTCTGGGCAAGGCACACTTCTTACAGGAAGAGAAAGTTCCTTATAAACTATAATACATGCTGTTGAATTTAAATATAACTACATCTGGATATTAATACAAATAATAAAGATATAAGCTTTCCTATATAAACACATACTATGTAGAAATTTAACGTGATCTGCATATTATATTGCATGTTAAGTGCACTTAAGTGCACCCCAAAACTTAAGTGCACTTAAGTGCAGCAAAGCTGCTGGGTTATTTACAAGTAGGAATTACTGAGGCACGTTCAGTTGTTTCAGTGTTCCTGGACCTTTGAGGGCAAAACATCAGCAGTCATGAGAAGTGAAAATACTGGAGATTAAAGAGCAAAACTGAGAAATGAGCTGATGCCTTGCACACATTGATGAAAGCAAAAGTAATCATTGGAATGAGAAAGTCTAGAAAATTCCTCAAAGCACCATTTCACAATCATGTCTTCTCTGTCAAGAAGTCATCTAAAACTGAAACTCATACAGCACAGTAGCAAAGGAGAAAAACTCATTGCCACCAGCAGCTTCCTCTACTGAAATGACAGTACTGAAGTAAAATAGTCTCAAACTATTAGGTTTTACCAACCTTCAGGATAATGTGTATTAAGTCATTTTTAAATTACAGTAGATGGCTGGACCATTCTAAGCTATTCATATAGTTATTTATTGAATGAACTGAGTTTCTAATCCAAGGAAATAAACCATAACTAGCATTAGGCCTTGTTCCTAGCCTCTCTACATTGGAGAAGATCATCATATTGGAGAAAATCTTTCTATCCTAACTGTGCTGCTAATCTCATTTCTGTGCCTTAGAGATGAAATACTACTGTATCACTACTGCAGCTCAAAATTTCAAGAACATTAAAAATAATTTCTCAGGGCTGAAACTTTTTTCATCTTACAAAAGTAAAAGGAAAAACAATGAACAGGGAAGAGCCAGGATTTTCAGGGTATGAGCAAGTAAGAGGCTGGGATCAGAGTGGCTGGAGGGCAGCCAGGCAGAGGGGGACCTGGGGGTACTGGTTGACAGCTGGCTGAACATGAGTCAGCAGTGTGCCCAGGTGGCCAAGAAGTCCAATGGCATCCTGGCCTGTATCAGAAATAGTGTGGCCAGCAGGAGCAGGGAGGTCATTCTGCCCTTGTACTCAGCACTGGTTAGGCTACGCCTTGAGTACTGCGTCCAGTTCTGGGGCCCTCAGTTTAAGAAGGACATTGAGACACTTGAATGTGTCCAGAGAAGGGCAATGAGGCTTGTGAGGGGTTTGGAGCGCAAGCCCTATGAGGAGAGGCTGAGGGAGCTGGGGTTGCCTAGCCTGGAGAAGAGGAGGCTCAGGGGAGACCTCACTGCTGTCTACAACTACCTGAAGGGTGGTTGTAGCCAAGAGGGGGTTGGTCTTTTCTCCCAGGTAACGTGTGACAGAACAAGAGGACACAGTCTCAAGCTGATCCAGGGGAAGTTTAGGCTCGAGGTGAGAAGAAAGTTCTTCACAGAAAGAGTTGTTGGCCAGTGGAATGTGCTGCCCAGGGAGGTGGTGGAGTCACCATCCCTGGAGGTGTTGAAGAGAGGATTGGATGTGGCACCTGAAGCCATGGTTTAGTTAGTCATGAGGTGTTGGGTGACAGGTTGGACTTGATGATCTCTGAGGTCTTTCGCAACCTTGGTGATTCTATGAAGCATAAACCTTTGCTACAGCATTCTCCTTTACCTCTTCACATAGCTCACAGTGAACATAAGAAGAGAGGAATAATAGTTTACGCACACAAAAAAAAGCACAAACATATCTACTGATATAACTCAAAGTGCCTGAGCATGTAAGATAAACCTCATTAACATTCTTCCAGCTTCCCAAAGCATCAGAGCTCTTGCTGTGTACCTCCAGCTGGGGATATCAGCAACTAGGACTTGAGAGGCCTCATGGCCCTCACAGAGATCTAGCAGAAAAGCAATAAAGATACATAAGTGTACCTTTGCCTAATATTTTTCATTTGCTGACATAATTCATTTTTAGAGCAGTATCCTATTTATTTCAACAGATTGAGAAGTCATTAGGCCTTTAATCAAAGCCTTTTCCCAGCACAGGGTCTACAGAAATCGCATCTCATGCTCTCCATGGGGATGACCTAGATATAATTGCCAGTTTGGAGGCCCGAATGGTGATCTGCTCAGACTAATCACACTCAGAGCAGAATGAACACCTAAATGCATACAAATACACCAAACACATCATGAACTGCTTCAGTGAACAAGCATCTGCATGGAGCTTCTGTACAAGGACCTGTCATCCACAGGTCCTGCTGCCATAGGGGAGTTGGCCTACTATAAAGTACTCAAATGGCAGATCCTGAAGAGTTTTCATCACCTGCTTCTTGCTTCTAGAAGATGCTTTTAACAAGCTACCAAGTAGACCACAAAAGCCACCTGTTCTACCAGCTTCAAGATACCTGATGGGCAAGAAAGCCTCTTCACTTGTAGTGACTATTCTGAAATCACCAGGACTTCGCTGTCTCATGCTGGATTGCCAGAAAGCTAATCTAGTACTATTTAGATTGAATAAAACATTCAGAAGCTTCCCTTGTGATGCTTGAGAATGAATTTACAAAAGAGGTACAAACCAGCTGTGTAATTTCTGAAGCATTTCAGATCGCTAAAGCTAGTGCACGAGTGTGTGCCTTAGAGAAGAAGCTGCAGGGCTGACAGGAAGGTGAGCGCTGTGACACCAGGAGGAGTTTGTCAAGTGGGGAACTTACCAGGAACAGGGAAGAAACTCTATTTCCACTTGCTTTGTCTTCAGCTGTCGTAGGATCTGAGAAAAGCTGAGTGCATCCTTAGTCATGGGGGGAACGGAACTGAGAACTGCACCTTAACATCTGTGTTTATCTATGGAGACCTCCCAGAAAACAATTTAAAGTCCTTTCCTCTGAGTTCCCATGGGAAGACTGCAAAAATTACAACTTTTAAAGCTATAGTAACCCAAACAGCCACTGGTATGACCAGCCAGCCAACTTTCATCTTCACAGGTATCTTCTCATTCTATAATTCCTGAACAGAGTAAAACTTTGAGGAATTGTTGCTTTTAAATGATCAGCTTGTGAAAGAACTCTTGCAAAAGCATATACTGAACTGGGAACTTGTGTCTCTAGCAAGTTTAAAACTTCCTGAAACTCCAGCTGACAGGATTCACAGCTTAAGTGACTAAAAACTACAGTCCTGGAAAAAACCCACTGTGTGAAGCTCTCAGATAAACACATTTATCAACATAAAATGCCAGCTGCAACCAACCTTCTGCCTTCCTTTTGCCAACAGAAAGTATCATTCAAAGCACATTTGAATTAAAAAGCTGTAAAAGCACTCCAGAAACCCTCCACTGGCAGGGACACATAGGAGTTACCCTCTTGCTCCACCTCCTGTTGCCCACCTCCCTGCTCAACTCAGCACAGCCAGTATAACTGTTCTGGAGACCACACTATAGACTGGAGAAGAGGAACAATCTATATAGAAAGTCTTTCAAAAAGCTTTTTGCTCCCACATTGACACATTTGGGAAGACTGGGAAAAGCATTAGGGAAAAGAAAGAAACCAGCATAGTCAGATTTTGTAACTGGAGAACTCGCAACACTGAGCTATTCCAGATAACACAACCAGTCTTCACACACTTCTCCACTCAACAGCCTTTACTATTGCATCATGACGTGACCAAACCTTAACAACACATCCAACAGCACTGACCACCTGAGCAGAAAAGCAGTGAAATTTCAGAGTGATTAAAACAGTCTAAATGCTTATGCGCTCAAGGAGGCACAAAACCACCTGCCACAGGCACAGATCACATCAATGGGGAGGAAAAAGATAAATAGTCAGTGACATGAATTACATATTTTCCAAAAAAAAGGCAGTCTCCTGGTGTAGGAAGAGAAGAAACATCCTTTCCCAGGTATCTTGGTGTTTTCTATCCACACGTGCAGTGGAGGCGAGATCCACAAGTACAGTCCAGACCTAGTTAATATGGCCCATTATTAATTTGATCCTGAGTAACTGCAACCCATAAAGCACAGACAAACATCATTTTTCCTGCCCAAAACGATTACACTTGACCACAATGTGCACTTGCAGCCCAGAAGGCAAATCGCATTCCGGGCTGCATCAAAAGCGGCGTGGTCAGCAGCTTGAGATGGTCCTGCTCTGGTGAGACCTCACCCAGAGTACTGTGCCCAGCTCTGGGGCCCCCAAAACACGAGAGACGTGGATCTGATGGTGCAGGTCCAGAAGAGGGCCACAAAGATGATCAAAGGGCCAGAGCAGCTTTCCTATGAAGGCAGGCTGAAAGAATTGGGGCTATTCCACCTGGAGAAGAGAAGGCTCTAGGGAGACCTTATAGCTACATTTCAGTATCTGAAGGGGACCCACAAGAAAGCTGAGGCAGGACTGTTTAGAAGGGCTTGTAGTGACAGGACAAGGGTCAAGGGTTTTAAAGTGGAGCAGGGAAGATTTAGGTTGGACATAAGGAGGAAGTTCTTTACAATAAGAGTGGTGAAATACTGGAACAGGTTGCCCAGGGATGTGGTTGAGACCCCATCCCTGGAGACATTCAAGATCAGACTCGCAGTGGGGCCGGACAAGATGACCTTCACTGGTCCCTTCCAACCCAATGCAATTTGTGAAAGCTTAATCATGTAGTGTGTTTTAATTTAGGGGCATATACCACAGCATGAGATATGTTTACTAATATATAGTTGGGGAAAATACTTACAGGGATATTTTTTTCTGTTTTTAAAAACAACTGAAGCTATTTTAATGCAGAGAATCTTGTATAAGCTGATTGCAAGTACTATATATAGAGTGTATTCTCCATTCTAACAGGCACAAAGCAATCCAAGTTATTTTAGCTTCTTCATCTAAATGGTAAGATGTTTCAAAGGTTTGATGTGTTAAAGTACCTGACAATTAAATACAGCTGACGTGTCAGTGCAGATGCTAAATTAGAATTATGATGTTCCAACACCACATTCATCTTTCATAAACTAAAGACAAGAAACAGTGAAATATCCTCAAGAATGTGAGGGTTTATTTAGCCTCTGAAGATGTAGCCCTGTAGTCACGAGCTCAAGCTTGATTGTTTGATGTTTTGTATTTCTTGTTCTCCGATTCCAAACAGCTGACTTATAAATTCCTCTCCTTGTGCTATTTGACTCAAAGTGTATAGGCTTTTGTCCACTGACAAGGCCACAGGGACTCTGCTGGAATTGAAGCTGTAAAAACCTGATCCTCAAATCAGTCTCAGCACTGACCAGTGACAAATTTAGCTATGTAAAATACTACAGGCCTGGGGGGGATAGGGGCACTGAGAAACAACAGGTGTGGCAAATTTGCCAAAAGCAGCAATCCACTTTGGCAAAACAACCTTCCTGCATCAGCAGCATACAGCTCCATATTATGGACAACCAGACTTCTAGGTAGTCTCTGTGGTTTTAGCATGTTTTTCCAGTGCTTTTTAAATCCTCCAAACCCCCAAGTGAGGTAATGTTTACAGAGGCCAGCCCTTGTGGTCTGTTATCCTGCTGCAGTTTGGCAGGACCAAGCACCAGGAACATACTGCAGCCTCCTCAGGATGGTTTTTTATCACCTTTTGACAATATGAGCTTCTCAGAAGCATGGAGCTGACCACTGTGGCTAAAAGCACTCATCCCAGCACTTCATAGGCAGGTCAAGCTCATCAGCTGATAACTGAAGTGTGACAATTAGTGAAAACTTCATTTTCACCAGGACTTTGCACACAGCATGTAAATGATTTTTTAAATCTAGAGGAAAGAAAATAAAATAAAAAAAAAAAAAGGAAGAAAAAAAGCTAGTTTGCTACACGTGGTGGCAATGATTTTGGATTTAAGTAAGATTGAACAGCTTTCAATCTTACTTAGATTCATTGCTTCTGCTTCATCTACTTTTCCTTTTATGCCCCATTAACTTGAAAAACAATAGTTATGCTTCTCACTTCTGTTTACATTTGGTTTCTGGCCAATTTCACCATCAGGTACTCATTATGACACACTGAAATTGCAAAGGTTCAAGACACTGATTTTAAAGAGGAAACATTTACTACCAAGCAAAACCACCAGCAACCGAAGCCACTTACTTTGGTACAGTAAAACTTTTGGGCTTTGTATAGAATCATGGAATTGTTAGGGTTGGAAGGGACCTCAAGGATCATCTAGTTCCAACCCCCTTGACTTACACTCTCCCAAATCTTGGGACATGGCACATGTCTTGGAGTCAATATTAAAGGTTAAAATAGGCAAATGGCAAATATAGAGCAGCTAGTGTCAAAGTTTAAGGAGCATGCTTTCCTTTCTTTTTGAAATATAAATGGTTTTCAAGCACTTAACACATTAAGGAATTAAAAAGCAAAGCTGGAAGCCCTCTGAGAGCCTTGCATTTACGGAGGGAGAAAACAAAACACATCCAACGAGGTTGCTTCAGGATGGAATTCACAATTTTACCCCAAGCAGAACAAAGCATTAAGTATGAATTCGAAAAGCCAGGCTCTACATAGTCTCTTACACATGGCAAGAACAATACTTTCAGTAGATTTCTAAGTTCCTAAGGGTCATGTGTCACTGATCTGTAGAATCTATTGAAAAAAAAACAAACTAGCATAAAACTCATATACAATGTTTAATCACTCAGAAAAACCTCCCAGGTTAAATGAACAGAATATTGTTACTACCTTAGGCAGATTTCTCCCGTCTCTGTAATGTTTGGGTGCCAGATTCTTGTCAAGCATTTTACCTTTGGAGGCTGCCAGGAGACAAGAAAATAAATTATGATGTTATCCTTTAAAATAAAATCACATAGCTGTTGCAAGTCACAAAACTGGAAAAGGCAAATAAGACTTGATATTTACAGCCTAGGTTTGTGTATTAAAGACACTGATAATATAACACAGGAGCTGTACCAGCTTTCTCTGCCCTCTTAGTTTCTCTCAGCTTTTTACAAAAGCTGGGGTAGTGTTTGGCTTTTTCCTAGAAAAACAACTGTAAAGATAGTGATGAAAATTAGGAATAGACCAGGAAGGAAAAGACCTTTGAGATCGAGTCCAACCTATCATCCAACACTATCTAATCAATTAAACCATGGCACCAAGCACCCCATCAAGTCTCTTCCTTAACACCTCCAGTGATGGTGACTCCACCACCTCCCTGGGCAGCACATTCCAATGGCCAATCACGCTTTCTGTGAAGAGCTTCTTCCTAACATCCAGTTAAACCTCCCCTGGCGTAGCTTGAGACTGTGTCCTCTTGTTCTGGTGTGGGTTGCCTGGGAGGAGACACCAGCGCCCACCTGGCTACAACCTCCCTTCAGGTAGTTGTAGACAGCAAAAAGGTCTCCCCTGAGCCTCCTCTTCTCCAGGCTAAGCAACCCCAGCTCCCTCAGCCTCTCCTCATAGGGCTTGTGTTCCAAACCCCTCACCAGCTTTGCTGCCCTTCTCTGGACACATTCTAGCAACTCAACATCTTTCCTACACTGAGGGGCCCAGAACTGGACACAGTATTTCTCCTGTTTCCTTCAGAGGAAAGAAAATATTCTAAGTCAGTTGCTTTCTTACCACTTAACTCATAAGACAGTAATTTGAACTGGAAAACTACCAAGTGTTTTTCCCCAAGGCTTATGCAAGTCAAGCGTTTGAAAAACAGCAGAGGATGCAAACGATGACATCAAAAGAACAGCGTCTTTTGAACGCTGACCTTCCTGTTCACAACTGAGTAAGAAGTATTACAAGAAGCATCAAGAAGTCCTGGAAGCCACTTCCATTTGCCTGTGGAGGGCCTCATCTGCTTGGTTCTGCTGGTCAGGTGGCCTGTAGGAGACCCCCACAGTGACATCTCCTTCCCTTGTCTTGCCTTTAATTTTAACCCATACACTCTCAACCATCTCATCATCCCTCCCCAGGTGGAGCTCCACTGATTCCAGCTGGTTATTGACATAGAGGGGAACACCTTCTCCTCTCCTTCCCTGCCTATCCTTCCTAAAGAGCTTATACCCGTCTATCCCTACATTCCAGTCATGGGAATCATCCCACCAAGTTTCAGTAATAGCCACCATGTCATGGCATCCCAGCAGCACAGTGGCCCTTAATTCATCCCGTTGCCCAAGCTGCGTGCATTTGCATAGAAGCACTTCAGCACCCAAACTGAAGACACTAAAGTAAAAACCCACAGAACTTCTTTTCAGGCAAGAGCCCCGGATCTCTGAATGCCATAGCAGGGTTTGAACTACAAGATCTTCAAACAGTCTCGTTTGCTCTAGTTTCATGAAGTAAATAAAAAGAGTGGGTCATAAAAATTGTGGTAGCTTAGCAACAGCACGTTGTTGTTCCATCCAAGCTCTCCAAATTACAATTTGCAGCTATCAATCAAGCAGATGATTTCTTATTGTAAGTGCACTGGAATACATCAGAGACCAGTACCTTTCGTAACTTCAATTAAATCACATATTATACATGTAGAGCTATTTGTCTCCACTACTTCCCAGAAAGTCTTCAGTCAAAGAGACAAAATACTTCAAATAGCTGTGCTTGTGTGGTTGCATGATGTGTCTTATGCAATGGCTTTGTTCTCAACTGCCCAATTGCCTTTTTAGTAAAAATATTAAGTTTAAATAAGACTTCATGGAAAAGAGGCGAGAGATATGCAGCATATTGAGCTACCAACAACGTGTCCAGCATTAAAAGACAATGACTCTAGGTGATCCCCTTCTGGCAGCAGGGTTGGACTGGATGACTGTAGCAGTTTAGGCTGGGTGCCTCCTGTTACTGCCACATAAATTACACCTCTGGTGTCCCAAGTGTCTAACCCAGTAATGTGGACACAGGAAATAGCATATTTCTACCCATAAATCCCACGCCCTATAAATTCACCTGCAAAGTAATTCTCTTTCTTCCCCATCTGCTCCCATGGGAGATGCTCCTTATCAGGTAATGGTGGGGGAGTATCTCAAGGCTTCTTAGGCCTGTCTAGGCCTAATGCCAGGAGGAAAAGGTGTGTGTGTGGGCAGCCTCAGACCCAGCCAGCCTGAGACTAGCCTAGCAGTGGGGAGGGGGGGGAAGAGGAAGAGCACTGGGGGTTTTGGGTATATCCTCAGGTGGGGAGAAGGGAAGTGTTGGGGGCCTTTGGGTGTGGTGTAAGGGACTCTATGCTTTGGGATACCTTGCCACTATGCTTTGCAATTTCTGTAAAATTGCTTTTCCATTTAAACTTTGCATCACTTTCCAATCCATTTGTGTGAGTATCATTCTTTTATCCCTCTTGGGGCAACACAGGATCTGTCCAGCCTTAAACCAGGACAGAAAGACTTCATGGAAGAGAGGCATGAGATACACAACATACTGAGCTACCAATAACCAGTCCAGCACTAAAAGGCAACCACTCTAGGTGATCCTGGTCTGGCAGTGGAGTTGGACTGGATGACCTTTCAAGGCCCCTTGCAACCCCTAACATTGTGTGATTCTATGATGATGCCTCTCGCAACACATCCGCAATTCACAATTTTCCTCCATTCTTACTTTACGTTTGTTCAGTAACTCAAGAGGTAAAGGCTGCCCCAGTGCTAGATCACAGCATTATTGAACTTTAAGCGGCATACAGAAAACAGTCACAATTTCTTTTCCCCCTCAAAAGAAATGCTGTTCCTAAGTTTTCAAACAGCGTGTCTTTCCATTAGCTACACCTTCACATAGTTTTCAAAGACTAGTTCTCAAGAAAGACTGTTTGCTCTGTTTATTCCATGCTGGTAGATCAAGATTGAAGAGTGCATTTCTACCATATGTGCCTTCAAACACAAAATATATAGATGAGTAGGAAAAAGTCAAAAACTCTATGCAAACTAAATCTTGTGTGGTGTTTTAAATATCATTTCCAAATTCTCACAGTCAGAGTGAATTAACTGGTGTCTCATCTTTTTTTGCATCATGGAAACAAAAGAATTCCTTTATCCTTTCAAAGCCTTCTTCATAGCTAAAAATTAGAAAAACCCACTCCTGACAGTAAGACAAAGGTTTTCTCTTTTCTTTCTCTGTTAGACAGGACAACTGCAGCAGAATCAATAGAATTTATCTTCAGACAAAACTTCTTTGCGCGTGTTCCAAGTTATATTTGGCTCATTCCATCGCTTAAACTCTTTTCACCTCAAATATTGAGGTAGATCCCACCCTAGCAGGAGGTCACAAGAGTGAATCCCTCCATTTTTGGTATTAATTTCTAAGTAGTCATTCATATTTTGGGATCTCTCATTAGTTTTGACTACAGAAACTAACTCCATCATTCTCAGTCCTCTTAAACATACCAGTGAATACACACAGACAGTACAAAGAAAGTGTGGCATGTGAGAACTCCACACATACTGACTTTAGAATAGAATACAATAGAATTAACCAGGTTGGAAGAGACCTTTGTGATCGAGTCCAACCTATCATCCAACACTACCTAATCAACTAAACCATGGCACCAAGCACCCCATTAAGTCTCTTCCTAAACACCTCCAGTGATGGTGACTCCACCACCTCCCTGGGCAGTCCATTCCAATGGCTGATAACTTTCTATGAAGAACTTTTTTTCTCATCAAGTTTCTCTAACTTCTTTAAAAATGCAGCTAATAAATAATCTCTCCCCTCCATTATATTCTCTCATTTGGTGATAAATTGCTAATCAATACATGAACTTAATTAACAGTTTCAGATCTTGGTCAATTCATTTTCTAACCTTTTCCCTACAGATGATGGGAGTTCCTAGAAGAAATTTGGAATTATTTAAAATGTTTTCTCTAGGCACCAGGTAGTCCCAAAGCATTCATATGAACTGCCCTGCAACTATGACTCCCATTTTTTTCTCCTCAAAAGAGGCATTAACAGGAATACAGCTTCCAGAGACCAAGCTATCTCCAAGGTACTTCTTGCCACTCTCCTGTACCAGGTCCTGAAATCTTACTGAGTTTGGCTGAAACTGACCACCAAACATAGCTAAGCACACAGTACAGAGAAAGGAGATGAAAAATAAGCCACATTGCCCTGTGCTTTTGATGGACTGGATTACCCAAGATATCTTACAGGAGAGTGGTTGCAACACAAGAAGTCACACACTTTGAATCCCTGAGCTTCCTTGTGCTGTCTCCAGATTTCCAGACAGAGGCATTATGAACTTGAACTCAACTCCCATTCCATCAATTCCAAACCAAGACGTGTACAAATAGGGTCAAAGAAGTAGATGGAAGCCCCTTAAATGTGTGACATCTGATCCTTCAGGGGGCAAATCCTGGACTTGAGCAAAGCCTTCGACACTGTCCCGCACCACCTCCTGGTCTCCAAGCTGGTGACACATGGGTTTGATGGATGGACCACTAGATGGATAAAGAACTGGCTTGATGGCCGCACCCAAAGAGTGGCTGTCAACGGGTCCATGTCCCAATGGAGGCCAGTGACAAGCGGAGACCCTCAGGGATCAGTCCTGGGACCTGTCTTGTTCAACATCTTTGTGGGTGACATGGACAGTGGCATCGAGTGCACCCTCAGCAAGTTTGCTGATGACACCAAGCTGTGTGGTGCAGTGGACATGCTGGAGGGAAGGGATGCCATCCAGAGGGACCTTGACAGGCTAGAGAGGTGGGCACAAGCCAACCTCATGAGCTTCAACAAGACCAAGTGCAGGGTCCTGCATTTGCATCGAGGCAATCCCAGGCACAAATACAGGCTGGGCAGTGACTGGCTGGAGAGCAACCCTGAGGAGAGAGACTTGGGGGTGCTGGTGGATGAGAAGCTCAACATGAGCTCTCAATGTGCGCTTGCAGCCCGGAAAGCCAATCAGATCCTGGGCTGCATCAGGAGAAGTGTGACCAGCAGGTCAAGGGAGGTGCTTCTCCCCTCTACTCAGCTCTGGTGAGACCCCACCTGGAGTACTGCGTCCAGTTCTGGAGCCCCTATTACAGGAGGGATGTGGACGTGCTGGAGCGTGTCCAGAGAAGGGCCATGAGGATGATCAGAGGGCTGGAGCACCTCTCCTATGAGGACAGACTGAAGGAGTTTGGGCTATTCAGTCTGGAGAAGAGAAGGCTCCGAGGTGACCTCATTGTGGCCTTCCAGTATCTGAAGGGGGCCTACAGGAAGGCTGGGGAGGGACTTCTCAAGATCTCAGGTAGTGATAGGACTAGGGGGAATGGAATGAAGCTGGAAATGGGGAGATTCAGGCTGGATGTGAGGAAGAAGTTCTTCACCACGAGAGTGGTGAAGCCATGGAATGGGTTATCCAGGGAGGTGGTTGAGGCCCCGTCCCTGAAGGTGTTTAAGACCAGGCTGGACGAGGCTCTGGCCAGCCTGATGTAGTGTGGGGTGTCCCTGCCCATGGCAGGGGGTTGGAACTAGATGATCCTTGTGGTCCCTTCCAACCCTGACTGATTCTAAATCCACTTCAATTGTTTGCTATTTCCATAACTAACCTATTGGCCAGAAAAAGGGCCAAAATTAACAGTCACGCTGTTAAATTTCCAGTTTCTGACCACTGCTTAAGACACCAAATGTCATAAAAAGTGCCAGTAAACTGGGGAGTCCCTAAGATTGTCTAAGATGTAAGAAACAGCAGTTGCAAAACAGTCCTGGCTTCCAGTTAAGTTTGTAAATGTTGAGCCAGATCAGTACTATCGATCAGGCCCCATTCCTTAAAGGACCAGCTCCCTAGTCTTGTAGCACCTATTATTTCATCAGCGGTACTTCAAGGCAGAAAAGAAGGGAGTATGTTTATTTGTTTTTTAAAATATATTAATCCCTTGGTCACTGGGCTGGTTTTCATTTCATTATTAAACATTTGCTTCCATCCTCCACTGCCCTCTATTTCTGGGCAGCCGGTCAACTGAAAAAAACCCCTGTGCTTGAGGAACAGAAGCTGAGAACACAGAGGTCAGGCAGCAGTACTTGGTGCTAAAGACATTTGCTGTACACACCATTAAATGCTTTGCTTGCCATTTTGCAGCTTCCTCTAATGTCTGTGCGGACAGCAACATTCCCAGGTTTTGTAAGCACAAACACTAACAAACTTCTGTTTGCTTTACACAAAACCTCAGGAACGTGCAGCCTGTTTCCTAACAAGTATAATTCTCTCAAATGGCAAGTGAGAGGTTTACCAAAAGATTTTAATATTTCTAATGGCACAGTAGTTTAAGGAGGCCTGAATTACCTAACTGGTCCAGGTTCCCTCTCACCATCTCCCTGCAACATCTGTCTCAGTACCAAATGCTTTGTTGTGACACACTATGCAATACAACACACCAGGTTGAAAGAGACCTTCAAGATCATCGCGTCCAACCCATCAACCAATCCAACCCACCTAAACAACTAAACCATGCAACCAAGCACCCCATCAAGTCTCCTCCTGAACATCTCCAATGAAGGCGACTCCACCACCTCCACGGGCAGCCCATTCCAATGGGCAATCACTCTCTCTGTATAGAACTTCTTCCTAACATCCAGCCTAAACCTGCCCTGGCACAGCCTGAGACTGTGTCCTCTTGTTCTGGTACTGGCTGCCTGGGAGAAGAGACCAACCGACCAACCTCTGCCTGGCTACAACCTCCTTCAGGTAGTTGTAGAGAGCAATAAGGTCACCCCTCAGTCTCCTCTTCTCCAGGCTAAGCAACCCCAGCTCCCTCAGCCTTTCCTCATAGGGCTTGTGTTCCAAACCCCTCACCAACTTCGTTGTCCTTCTCTGGACACGTTATCCCACCACCAGAGTCCACAGGCTCTCTGGTAAATGACATATTACATTGTTAAAGAAGTCTTTCCTTCACTCTGCGCACCTAAGGTTATAAACAGTACATTTGGAACACATGAAACATACTAAGGGCAGATTCGTGCACAAATGGATAGGGAAGCAGGGATCAGCCATTTTCCCTCCCAAATATGATGAAATATGAAGTGTTTTTAACTGTGGCACAGGTACATCCAAGAGATACTGCCTGGGACAGGAGGGACCACTCCCAAAAATCATAGAATGTTAAGGGTAGGCAACAACCACTAGAGATGATCCAGTCCAATACTCCTGCTGGAGGAGAATCACCTAGGGTAGTCCACACAGACATGCATCCAGACAGGTTTTGAAAGTCTCCAGAAAAAAAAAAAGACTCCTCAACCTCCCTGGGCAGCCTGTTCCAGTGCTCTGTCACCTTCACCATAAAGAAGTTTCTTCTCATGCTGAGGTGGAACTTCCTGTGTTCCAGCTTATATGCTTATATCCACTGTTCATTGTCCTATTAGTGGGCATTACCAAAGAGAGACTTGTCACCTTCATCTTGACACCCACCCTCCAGATATTTGTAGACATGAACAAGACACACCACCCCCCCCCCCACCCCCTTAGCCTTCTCTTCTCATATACTAGTGGCAGCTGGCATTTCTTTTGGAAGAACTGAGGAAGGAAAAAAAAAGATAAGCTCTAAAAAGCCATTCAGAACAGATAAAGTTGTTAATTTTCCAAAGGCTTATAACACCCTAAAATAATTTAAAAGTGAAGTATCAATAGTCTTACTCTTCTCACTGTAGTACTTTTCACATGGATTTGCTCCAGCTTTAGGAGCAAGAAGGCCTCTCAGGATGATTACTTTTTGTACTCAGAATATGGACAGTTCTTATAGAAAGGAACACACTGAAAACATCAGAAGCTCAAGTCCACTGATTCCATCTATGGTATGCCCCTAAAACAGTGCTAGAAATAAAAATAAATAAAATCAAGGTAGTCTTGGGTGTGAAAGAGAATGGATCCAAGCAGAGGATTCTGCAATACCAGGTTTTCCCAAGGCTCCAAAAAGCAGCCAGCCTGACCCAGTTACCTACACAAAGAACAGATCCAAGATGCTCAAATTTCTTTTGGAAAATATTTTGGGGGCATGTCTGAGATTAAGTACTCCTTTCAGGATGTTTTTCACTTTGACTGCCCTGGAGAGGAGAAGCATTTCCATTCAGGACCATGTTTATATGCTTGTGTCCTTGAAAGCATCCCCAGCAACTTCCTTCATTAGGGCTGCAGGGAGCATCACCTGACTGCTCGCTCCAATGCCACAGAAAGGATGAAGATAATTCCTTATTCTGGCCCCACTTCCCATAGGGCAGTTTAAAAGGTGAGCAAGAACTTTTAATATTAAGGGTTTCTTGTAGTCTTTTTAACTAGCACTTAAAAAGAAAAAACAAAGCAAAACAAACAAACCCAACAATCCCAGAGTCTGCCTTATTAAGGCAGAAAGAAATTTAACCAAGAACACTGGAGAGAGTACACATTAAAACACCAATCCAAGAGCAGCAACTGCTCATTAGTGTATTAACTGAACCAACTCAAAAATGAGGCATGTGACTTCTTGGGTGCTGCCTTCACAGAGCAGCAGTGTAGAAAGATCACTTACAGACCACAGGTGCCATCAGGTCCACAGCATTTGATTACTGCTTGGTTCAGCATAACCAACACGAATACTTGCTCAGTTTCAGTATTAAATCAGCAATAATGAAAATACATGGACTAGGCAACATGGCAATGCACAAGTGCAGCACTTGGAAGAGTTCTCCTATTTGGGCAACACACCGTTGCAGGAAAAGCCTCTGGTGAAGTCTCTTAACTCTCATCAGCCTTGCTGGAAAGCATGCAGTCAAATGCAGGAACAGAGTGACAATCTACTGCTAGCACTGTAGCACAAATCTGTCTGAACCATCTGTATGCCTCCAATACCCAACTGAAAATAGGAACCCTTACCAGCTCTTAAACTCAGCTGCTTCTTAAATTATCCACCACTCCCACAGTTTACATATGGATACAGAGGAAGAACTCTTACAATATTGTACTGCATTACAGACCATAACAAATATTTCTAATACTCATCACAGCTGTTCACTGGTAGAAAAGTCTTTCAGCCCTACCCTGCTGTGTGCTCTGTCCCACAAGCAAGAGGCAGCAGTTTACAATAGTGCTTGCTCCAAAGCATCCCTGCCACGTTTTAAGCTCTTGAATCTTTGCACCAAGGAAATTCATAGCCCAGGTACCAAACATGACCGTACATCATAGTCAGTTACACCTGTGGTAGCTTTAGGCTATGCCTTTAAAAAACTTTCACAGATCTTGAACAGAAAGTAATAAAACATAAATAAATCACTATTGGGTGTAAGGAGGAAGACAATGATAGTTCTAAACAATCCCATTGGAAGAGATAAGGGACTGAAACTAGTTGTAACAAAACAATCTTTCTCACTTCTTCAGGATGGAAGATACTAACTGGCTTTACTAACCTTGGCTGCATTGCTTTTGTTGTGACTGGTATTAACGTCTCTGCTCTGTCTCTTGTCCCTTTTATGCACAGGGAGATGGGGGTGGGGGGTGGGGGAGGGAAGGGAGGGAGAAGCTATAAGCTTCACCTGGTCTTTGACCCGGGGGTCCTTGTGGTGTTTATTAGTTGTAAATACCTGTGAATAGACCAGACTAGACCAGGTTGGAAGAGACCTTCAAGATCATCGCGTCCAACCTATCATCCAACACCACCTAATCAACTAAACCATGCAACCAAGCACCCTATTAAGTCTCCTCCTGAGCACCTCCAGTGATGGTGACTCTACCACCTCCTTGGGCAGCCCATTCCAATGGGCAATCACTCTCTCTGTGTAGAACTTCCTAACCTCCAGCCTAAACCTCCCGTGGTGCAGCCTGAGACTGTGTCCTCTTGTTCTGGTGCTGGTTGCTTGGAAGAAGAGACCAATCTCTGCCTGTCTACAACCTCCCTTCAGGTAGTTGTAGAGAGCAATAAGGTCACCCCAAGTCTCCTCTTCTCCAGGCTAAGCAACCCCAGCTCCCTCAGCCTCTCCTCATAGGGCTTGTGTTCCAAGCCCCTCACCAACTTTGTAGCCCTTCTCTGGACACGCTCCAGCAAGTCAACATCCTTCCTAAACTGAGGGGCCCAGAACTGGACACAGTACTCAAGGTGCGGCCTAACCAGTGCAGTGTACAGGGGCAGAATGACCTCCCTGCTCCTGCTGGCCACACTGTTCCTGATGCAGGCCAGGATGCCATTGGCCCTCCTGGCTGCCTGGGCACACTGCAGGCTGCAGTACTGTGTGCTTAGTACATATTCATTGCACTCAATTGTAGATCATAGTTTTGCTTGTAAATACAGCTTTTATTTGCTTCCAATTGAGCTGGTCTGGCAAATGTAATGTTGGGGGAGGGGTGGGGGTGGATTTTCAACCCACTACAACACCTAAGCACAAAGATAAGTTACTTCTCTGTATTCACAGACCCACTATTTTCTGAACAACCTCCAATGCTTTATTCCCTGGGCAGGGTAGTATGCCACACCTGCAGGACATAATAAAATCTTCCAAGGTTTTCCTCTGTGTTTATATATTGTCATGCTCTTCCACTGCACCACCATTCCAAACATTCTCTTTTCCCAGTGCAAAAGCTGAATGCTGATTTTGGACTGAAGGGGGAAAAAAAAAAAAATTCCCCAGGGCAGAACTTAAGCTACACAATACCACATAAATTAAAGGATACCATTACAGAAACTGTAACTTACACATCTTGTAGTTTTAGCAACAGGTGCTCTTTTTTCCTGCAGGCTAAAAAGATTAACTAGGAAATGGATGTAGGCTCTGAAGCAAGGCTCTGATGATTTGCCAGTCTTGTCTGTCCAGTGTTTTTTGCTCCTGACATGTTCAGCAGTCCTGCAAGGAGCTTGACACATGCAATATCCTAACCTTGCTTGTGGGCTGAAAAGCGCACTGGCAGGTCTGAGGAGCTCTACTAAAAGCAGTGTCATCAGACAGTTCAGTCTTATTCTGGCTGGCAGAAAACAAACTGTGGCCTCAGAGTCATTATCTCCATAAACATGAACATACACATTTTCATTGATAACCTGACTACAATCCAACACTCAACCTATTGCCATTTTTTTTCTGACTTGCACAAAGGCAAACTTTTTACTTTTGTATTGTATGAGAGGTGTTCAGAATTAAAATGCAATTAAGAAATGTCTAATTAACATTTGCTGTAGATTTGCTGCCAGTGCTAAGCAGGGAAGCATAACCAACCGGAGTTTTTAATTATAGCAATTGGGATAAAAAAAAAAAAAAAGAGAAAGAAACCACCTCCCAGATCAAAATTAACATTCAGCTCTCCTGTTACCACACAGTAAATACTTTCCTGCAGCAGTGCTGTTGAGGTGAACATCTAAACACAAGAGTTTGATAAATCAAAATGAGTATCCGTTGTGCATGTTCCCACGTGCGGCTTTGCCACAGTGGCTAAATTGCTGTGACTGAGATGACTAAAAATGAGACCAGCATAGAACATGACAGGGTTGCCACCTTTGCCCCTGAAAGCCATATTTCTCAGGTATGTGATGACACAGCTTACTCATATTGGAACAAAGAAGTTGTCAACACTAAAACACACACAAGCTAGCAAAAGTGGTCTGTATTGCGGTATGCAATTCTTTGGTGAAGAGAAACTTAATAAAACCACATAACCAAAACCATCCAACTGCAAGCATGGTTAGTACATGGAGGTGTTTTAGACTGAACTGTATCAATGAAGACAGGCAGGATCTTAAATGCTTCCAAAAACACCACCAGCTTGAGCATACTTCTTGACCTCTCTCTACAAGGAGAGAACAACTATCAGAACAAAGGAGGGGGAATTGAAGGCTGATTCAGAAATGCTACAGTCCTCAGGTAGCCTGAGCTTCTACAAGATGCAAACTCCATGCATTCATAGACTATTTAGGAAGCTTATGAAGGCATCTCCTGCAATACGAAGCCAACTCTGCTTTCAGAAACAACCTTTCTACTCTACTAGTAGTGTTAATGCACTGTTCTCCAAGCTCTGTCTGGGAATTCAAGCTATTACATTCCAGAACAATGCACCTCCTTTTTATGTGCATGCAAACAACGCTGTGACCACAACTACTACCTGTATATAATGCAGAATTTAGGCTTGGTGCATTTGCACGAGCCAAAGGTCTGCCTGGAAACACTTGTCTGGTATCGTCCACTACAAGTTCTTCAGCCTCTCTGAAAAAAGAACTCTGAACTATCAGCACCAAAAGCGAGAAAAAAGAGAAAGTAGAAGGATTGGAGAAAAGTTACTAAAGGAAGCAAAATTATCAAAACCATTCAAAAGCAAAGAAAATAAAATTCATATAACTAATTGCAAATATTGCAGCTCAAATGAATCTCGTTTCCTTACACACCAAACTACTGTGAAACAGAGTGGCAAGCGTAATTCCTGAGAACCAGATGTATGCCCCAAACATTTCCCATTTCTGGAGTCAATCTTTGCTGTTTCAACAGCTAAACTCTGAAAACAGTATCTCAGTTATTTTTACAGCACTTGCAAGGTTCTGCAGTTTCATTAATATACAATAATGAAATACCAGCTTGTGCTTGAACAGGCCAAACTGTCTGGAGCTTTCCATTTATCTACAATAAGATATCACAATCATTTCTACGTCCTCTGAAAAGCTATTTACCTAACCACTGAAACTGGTAACCCAGTTGTCTCAGTAGCACTGAAGGCTGTTGGGTTGTAACCACTGGATTGCAAAACCACAGCCAGGGAAATTACTATTCCCACTCCCTGGGACTCGTGCAACACCGCACCCAGAATTGTGTCCCCTTTTGAATTCCCCATTACCAGACACATTGACAAACTGGAGTGAGCCCAGCAGACAGTCACCACAATGGTGATCAGATCAGAGCACATACAACAGAAGCAGAGCTGAGAGTCCTGGATTTATTTGGTCTGGAAGAAGGCTGAAGGTGGGGACTCTATTGCTGTCTACAACTACCCAGTGGAAAGGTATAGAGGAGACAGAGTCAGGCTCTTCTTAGAGGTGCAAAGTGATAAAGCAAGAGGCCACAGACAAGCTGCAAAAGGGCAATTTTGACCCATTATATGAAAAAAATTCAGAAGGGTAACTAAATGTTGGAACAGAGGTCCAGAGAGGTAGTGGAATCTCCATCCCAAGAGATTGTTAAATGCCAACTGGCTCAATGTCTTGAGCAACCAAACACTACCCCAACTTCTACCAGGAGTTCAGATGACCTCCAAAAACTCCAGGCAATCAAAATCAAGACTTTTCTACAAACTCATGATCTTTTAGTAAAAGACAGAAGGTCCTTTCTTAGTCTGAATGCCACATTCCCTCTAAAGTCCTATTGCCTAGAGATGTAAAATGACAGATACTCACCACCATATTGTAGGCATCAGGAACTTCAATTTCAAACTGAAACTTTCCACCTTGGTAATATCCCTCATCTAGAGAAGAAAAAACCAACAAAATTAAACAGGAGACTCAACAGAATATGAAATTAAATAATAGCATAGGACTATCATCAAATATCTAACACAGTTATACCATAACATTAGCTGTCACTAGTCCAAAGGCAGTGTGAATACTGTGTCTCACTCCCCCCCCCCAAGACCTTTACAGTAGAAATTGTAAATCAGAGTGACCCAGGAAACCCCACATTCCTGATCAGAACATGCTTCTCATGTCTGTATGAGCAAAATTTTGCCACACATCAGCCCTATGGCATGCCATACCACAACACCAGCCCTTAGAATGAGATGGATACATACTTCACTTTGCAAAAGCATGCCAAATCCTGCTCCTGCATTTAGCACATCTTCCCAGACTCATGCTAGTAATCACATAATCATAAGCACTATGAATAACGGTATGCAAGAGCATGCTTCAGAGTGTACTACAATAAAAGAGCCAAGTTGCTCTTTTGTTGTAATTCTCCTAGGAGAAGGAAAATCTGCCTGCCTCTCTGTCAGCCCCAGACTCTGTACTGAATTATTAAAATAGCTAAATTTTAAAGTAAGAAATCTGAAAATATCTAGTTGCATTTAACCAGAGATAATATAACAGGGTAATAGCCAGTCTGCAGCTCTTGAGATGGTTGTGCTTGGAAGCTGAAATGCTTGTAAGTGATCTAAAGTGTGTCTGTCTAGCATTGCCAGTATGGAGAGGGTGTTTTGTTTTTTTTCGTTAAGAGAAACAGATAGATAGCCAGACTGGGACACCTCAGGAATTCTCTGGGTCAAACCACCGTCAGTAGTCTCTGTATCACACAGTCCAGCCACAGTGAATGCCTGAAGGTCAGGAAGGCTGGTCATCATTGTATGACACAGTTTTTTAAATATTTAAACCAACACAGCAAAGGAAAGTTCTGTGAAGCAATCCACACAGTTTACAGAAAGATTAAAAACAGTTTTCTTACTATTTAGCTTATTCTAAACCACACAAAAAAATTACACCTATCTCCTCTACTATAGGCCATCAAAATCTTCATTCAGAATGGTGTCTTTTTGACCTGCTGCCTTCCCAGTCCCCTGCATAGATTTAGTACGTTAATTTCCTCCTACCAACTAACACACCACATCCACTTGCTCAAGTTTCACTCCATGCTACAATCTCACCACTGTCACCACAAGCCTGTAGCTTCCACACGGTAATGGCCACAGGCACAAGACAGCAGCCAGCTTCTACTCTCCTCCTCTTTGTTGTATCTCATTATCTCACTTACTGAAAAGGAGAGGATACCACCCTGTGAAATAACAGACTCCCAGCTGTAGGGGGAAGAGAGCCAGCAACTTCTGCAGCTGCCTCCACGCTGAACTGCGCAGTGCAAAGCTGCAACCTGTCCAGAACACAGGCTTTTCAAAGGCATTCCCCATTTCCACTCCAGTTCAGTTCTGAACTATGTTTGATTTATTAAGCAGTCTTTTCAGACACACAATGCTTCACCAGAAGGTAAATCCAAATGCACCAATTTTTATGGGAAAAGCAAGATAAAAGCATTTGTCTTTTGTTTCCAAATACTCTACTGATTTTTATCTCAGTGTAAGGCATTTCTAAAGAATGAGATGTAAAAGGTGAGTTATACCAATATCCTTCTGGTGAAACTGCTCCCTGCCAAATGTGTGGAATACTGAAAGCGAGACACTGTTTCAGGAAGGAATGATTAAGGCAATAGTCAAGATTTTACTGTCTCAGTGGACAAAGCTGCTCGCTTTCTCTGCTGTCTGAAGCTTCTTCCTTTTGTCACCTGAAACAGTCATCCCGTCATGGAAAAACATCATTATACCACTACTTGCCTCTGTTCTTATTATCTATGCCAGTACCTTACTGGATCAAAAGCTAGGAAAAATAAGGAGAGAAATGATTAGAACACGGTCAGAGTCCTGCCTGCTACACTAACATTTGGAGCACAAAACTGGAAGCTGAGGCTAAAACATGGTAATGATCTGGGGAAAAAACAATCAGCTAAATAAAACCAGGAGTTGAAGTAGCAGGCACATGAAGAAAACTAGAATAATATGTAGAGCCAACGCAATTTTCTTGTAATTCCCAGACAGCTGGGGTAGTTTGGGGGTAGCATGATTGTTTGAGAGTCCTGTTCTTCAGGGAATTAATCAAGGGCCAGTTTTCTGGTTTACATGCCATAAAATGGCACATGTTGGTGAGCACAGCTGAGCATCTAAACACTGCCGACTCAAGGAGCTGCTATTAAAAGTACAGCCTTTGTAGCCTGTGCTAATTATCTTGCATTTTCTTTCAAAGCAAAAAAACCCCAAACAATTTAAGTTTAGTATTTTCACAGCATTCTTAGCCAAAGCACCTTAAAAATGCAAACTACAATTAGGAGTCAGGCTGTTGATAATGAAACTTGAAACCAAAGTGGGAAAGATGATTGCTGTATTAATAGGGCTTGAAGACATAAATTTAAGCAGTAGAAGGAAAACTAGATCTCAGACAGTCCCTTTTTGCAAAAGTCTCATCTGTGGTCAACTTCCTAAGTTATGTGCTAAAGCTGTTTTCTTTGACTCTTATTTACAGTACTTTCCTCACTCTGAGCTTTGCCAGAACTTCAGTTTTTCCCACCACTGCTACACGCCTCAAAGATGGAGGGTCTTTGTCCCCATCTGTATTCATGTTGTGGGATACAGGGAAAGAAACTACCATGTAGGAGATGGTCTTTATTGGCTCAAGATGCTGTAAGATGACTTCATTGTGAAGGCTTATCTTGTTAATGCATTGCAAGGTTTCTGGCTGGGAGCTGAGGCTCTCCAGAGAGAGGAATTTTTAATATACATTTGAGTGATTAATGATGAGCAGCACACTTTATTGCATTGTTCAGTGAAAAGATTTACAAACATACAGGGAGAATTGTGAGGGGAAAAAATAGCAAATAACAAAATCAGTAGGGTACCCAGTGTATTTTTTTGATTAGTGGTAGCATGGAATGATGCCAAGATAAACCTGAAAACAAAAGGAGTAGCTGTAGTGCAAGACAACAACGAGTTGTCTGAGGGAAACTCAATCATGTAAACGTGTGGAAGTGACCTGCAGTGTGAAGTGCGATGTCCAAAGTGCTCCAAGTCTTCCAGAGACTTTTCAGTCTTATACAGAACAAGTAATTCTATAATTAATACATAATGAACCTCTTATGGCCTCTAGAGGTGTTAATACATGGTTAGAAAGTGCCTGAGCTAATCTAAAACTTTTTTGCAGAGAAGAAGAGGTATTCTTTCACCATCTGATCCTGCTGCCTTCTGCTGACACTGGTGATAATTTAACCCCTCTGAAGACCATTGCATCTAAGTAATCCTGCAGGAAACTCTGCACTCACTGTGTGAGAGAAAGGGCTTGTACTCTTCAGCTGAGCTCACCTTGTCTGATTTCATCCTGCACATGGACACGGGGAGTTTCTGCCGTGGCCAGGAGGAAGTGGATCTATCCTGAGCTAGGTCTATAGGGCAAAGAAGAGCAGAGAAAGCAAAGAACAACTGTTCAGCTTTCCCCTGCCACCTTGTGCCTCTCTTAAGCAATGTCAAAGCGATTTTGCTGTCTGTGCCGGGAGTTAAGGGCCTACCTTAATGCTCCTGCACACCACAGACTCTGTGTACCGGGTGTTTTCAGTATGCAAAGAGATGTGGAAAGTGGTTTTTCTCTTGCTGCGTGACTGGCAGGAATCTGACAGTCTTTTGGCAAGCTCTCCTCCCTTGGCGCTGCTCTTGGATATTTCTTTTGGACAACCGTATTCCAGGGAGCATTCTTTATATCTGAGGATTTTTTTGGACACATCCATCAACAGGCATCTATTTCACATTAGCGGGGTGGAATACAAAACACTGCTGCACACTTTGCTCTGAGTCCAGAAAAAAATCAAGGAACTATTGAAATTAAGCCAAGGTAAATAATCTTCTGCTGTTGGACTCCCTGAGCAACCTTAACAGAGTTGGTGTTTCCTCTTCACCAGGCTGAATCAGCAGTACACTTCTCCCTGTGCAAGCTGGTGGTGTGCGTGATTGCTTATGTTGGGAAGTGATCCTTGGAAACAGTGAGGAGTTCTGAGAGTTGGTTAAAAAGCCATTATAGTGGGTTACCTAGTGGAGGATAAAGTGCTGCTAGTGGTGTACTGTGGGGAAACCTGGTGATGCTCGACCTGTTTGAACTCTCAGGAAATACTGGACCATTTCCCTAATTTTCTAGATCGTGCCACTAGGTATCCACCCATGGTGCACTGCAGAAAGCTTTAATGGAAAGGAATCAGAATTTCTCAGGACAAGCAGCATTTTATGTGAAATAAACAATCACTCTTGCTAAGACTTTCTACAATTTTAAATGAAATTTAAAACTCACTGTCACCAGAATAATTCTGTCACATTAAATACTAAGAAAAGGTTACTGGGAGAAGTGGAGAGTAAGAGAGCTGAGAGTATTTGATGGCAAAGCTTATTTTTGTATTCAAATTAATCCCTTTTTTGAGAACACTAAAGAAACTTCCTTCACTGTCCTTTCAAGATCAGCCACATTTGAAGTGACTGCATAAAACAAAGCACCCAAGAACAGAGTTTCTCAGTAACAAGGCTAGAACACTGACTGCAAAAAGCATTTATAGAGTTAAACACCTTCAGTCAGCACCTCATGGTACCGACAGCTGACTACTTTCAGAAATTGCCTTGGTGTAAGGTTCCTTATAAAATGCGGTTACAGAATTCCAGCTCTAATGTTAAATCAGAATATAAAAACAACATAAACATAAAATGTGAACATAAAATAATTAGCACTCCACTACCCAATCTGTCACAGAAAGATACAGTCTCTGTAACTGCAGATAAGCAAACTGATCACCTTAAGAAGTGAGCCAGCAAGAGCCGCTCTGCTGTGCGGACTACCAACCCTGGCTTACCCACACTTACTACAGAAGCCCTAGCAGTGAGAACTGCAGGGCAGCACTAGACATGCCTTGGCAGCCATAGCTACACTGAGCCCAGCTCTTGTTACACAATTGGAAAGCAGTAGAGGTATTTGCAAAGCACTCCCTTAAGAACCAGATTTATGACCAGGATTTCTAGAAGTAACTCAGGTCCTCAATACAAGAGTGTTCCAGGCAGGAGGAGGAGAACTGGCACTTCCTCTGGGCTGTCAAGATTCATGCAACATGGTTTAGACACTATAAAAATAGCTGCCTCAAGCAAAGACTTTGGCCTATTTGTACAAGGAAAATTCTTTAACAACCATGTAACTGTCTCTCTACTATCTTACAGAAAACTAAGATGTAGCATATTCTGAAAAAAAATCCCCAATAACAAAGGAAATCAGAGTTAGAAATATTTTCTTGGTACAGGTTGCATTCTGCCTTTAGAGAGTTGTGCTAAGATGCAGCTGATCACAGGATTCTGTACCTGAATTACGCACAGCTGAAAATAGATGTTTACTTCCATCAAACTGCAACTGCAGAGACTTCAGCTGTGCTGCTATATTTAGCTTCACAAAATGTTAATTAAGATCATCTCATTCCCAAGACCATTTCAGCAATGAAGCTAAACCCATGCTCTGCACTCAATGACTGTCTTCTGACTGCAACACAAACCAAAAAATGACTGTATTGGGACCTTAGAATTAGTATGAGGAAGCTATGACTGCTTCAATTCAAGACATCCCTCACCCACACAGTGACAATCCTGTAAAGTCAATTCTCTCCCAAAATATAAGGCGGCATCATATAAACTGAAGGATATCTGGTGCAAGCAGACTAACATTGGTCAAGTGAACGTGAGTATCTCTCATGCACAGAATGAGAGGTTAAAAGTTCTGTAACAGCACTTGCATTTATTTTTGATTACACTGACTAGGGCAGCCTTACTCAGTTTTCCATCACAAAAAGGAGTCGCATGAATGGCCATGTTAACAAAGACCACCCAAGATTCCTACTGCCGAGGAAGTACTAATTGATTTTGGGTAATAAGCAGCAACAGTGACATCTAGTGCCCATTTCATCTCAAGATCCTGAATTCTATTGCCCCGCTCAGTGTAAACCATCATTTCTCTAGGTAAGACATTAGGATGCCTGCCATATTCCATCTGAATTCTGTCATCAATAAGCATCTACAGAAACTGCATCTAGAAGAATTAGTTGGCAGGGAGACACTGATCCCAACACATCTAACTCAGTGTACTTCACACATCAATCCTCCCAGTAGCTGCAGAGTCTCAAAAGGTAACACAGCAAAAATAAGAAGTGGTTGTGAACTTTAAATAATCTTCCATGCAAATGCCTCTGTAAAACACAAATACAACTTGCTATTCTAAAATGGACAGCTAGGCAACCAAACTCTAACTTCAGATAGCTATTAAGAACCTTAGGTGGAAATGGTACATTCCAAAAATTATTTTATTGCTTAGGATGCCAGCAGAAGCTTCACAATGTACTTAAGTTGTATTAATAATAAAAGATCCGATTTCCACATAATTAAATATTCAAAGACTTCAGACATGCCTACATTTGAAGTTTTCCAGCAGTGTTATATATCATCTGTCTCTTCACCTCTGCATAATCAAGCAATCAGTAGGAAAGAAAAATCCGCACCACACAGGGCTGCAGTACAGTAATTTCTCTAGAAGTACTCCAAGATTTTTCTCAGCAATTAGAACAAGGTGATTTGCATTTGGCTGAGAAAAAGTTTGAAGTGATCAAATGAGCTGAGTATTTCCTAAACATACTCGATTTTGGTGGCCTTTTTATTGGAATCAAGATCTCAAATCCAGCCCAGTTTCTCCATTGCTCTTTTAAAACAATCACTGTATTACAGCCAATCTTTCTTTGACTAGAAAGCTTATTCTATTCTTGAGCAAACTCTTGGAGTTACACTTCCTAAGCACCAGCACACACAGAAACAAAAAGCAACATGTTTTTAAAAATTACCTGGGATTACAGTTAGCTGAAAGTAATGAAGCTTGTTTGGATCAGGAAAATTCACTTTACATGTACCTGTGAAGCAAAAGAACAACTTGCATCAGACAATTGGTTTTTCACTGTTAGGAAAACAATTATATTACCTTTCATACTGTCCAAATTCGTTCCTCTACCTTTCAGTCAGGTGATTTCCTCCTACACTTTGTCTCTAAGCATTTCCCTACACAGTAACAGATCACCTGCAGTGATGGCACTTCACTTCTTTGAGCTTTCAAGAAGCTTATTTCCATTGAGTAACTGTCTCAAAGACCTTGCAATACCAAAGGACTTGCTCTTCCTCATAGGTTGTAACTACATGTGAAGACAAGAGCATGTAGAATGAGCATCTCTTCCTTACACATTTGCACACAAGTAGAAATGATCACAGAGTGCAGTCTGCAAGAAGTCATGCCACCACGGCCCTGGGCTAACAAAGGATTATTGATATCTGCAAAGTATAACGAGAGACAAGCTTTACTGAAAGCCTCACCCAAAGGCCCATGAAATGTCTATCCAGCTGTCATGATGAACAGGTTTCATTTGAGTAATCAACTCCATGCACTAACAGAAAAAGTTATGGAACAGCATTACAAAGCAAACACTGTTTTTATTCTCAGATTAGATGAATTTAAGAATAGAAAGGAGAACACAAGTGCAGGGAAAAAATTAAACATCAATCTGATGAAACTAGTCAGTGGTTTCAGTTCAACAGCTGCAAGTTCACAGCATAACAGCCTTTTGTTTGCATTTGATGACACAAACCAAGTTGCACAAAACTGGCCTTTCTTGACTATGACATAGACAAGCTGTCAAGCTGGCACTAGAGGATGTGTATATCCATGGATACATTAGAATCTATGTCATGCAGCCTTTAGCTTCTTAACCCATTGAGCTGTCTGTTCTTTTCTGTAGTCAAGGAGCTACATTTCTGAGACATAGAGCCTATTTGCCTGTAAAAACAACTAGAGCTGTACACAAACCCTGGTAATGCATTCACACTGCAGTAACTACAAACCCTGATGTGTCCCACCATCAAAGAATCTAAACAAAAAAGTTTAACAGAAGTTAAAAATCACTGAGTAAAGTCTCTATAACTGCCTTAAAGAAAAATGTGGATGCAGAAAGGAAGTGTTAAATAATGACTCTTCCTGCCCTCCCTTTTTGCAGCTTTTGTTCTGTATTTTTCCTTTTGGTATTCTTTCCATCAGTCTGGACAGTGAAAGACCTGACTTTTAAGATCTGAGCATTGATCTGGATTTAGAATCATTAGCAAGCAGAAGAGGCTCCTCAGAAGCAGTACACAGAAATATAACCTGGGGGGGGGTGGAAATGGTAAAAGCTTTCATTAAATGGGGAAAGATTAGAAACATCCCAAGATACCTGCCAGCATAATCAGAGAGAATACTCACTGCTTTCCCTTGCAGGATAAGCAGACGGACAAGACAGCATGACTGCACAGCACGGTAACAGCCTGCATGTATGCTCTGCCTGCTGCAAGGGGCTCTGCCTCTCTCCCTGCAGGGAAAACATCTTAGATTGCTCTGAAACAGGAACGTGCACCATGGGAAGTTATGTAGAGCAAGCAATGGTCTCTGAATGCACCCCTGAGCATACCAGGCAATCACTTGTGCTTGCCTGTATTCCAAGAATTCATGGCAGAAGGATGCTGCTCTGGTCAATGTTTGAAGGGAAAGAAAACTCGGCAACAGCTCAGCTTTCACTGTCAACAATGACCCTTAGCAACGTATGCAGATAGGTTAAGAACTTTACTCCCCTTTGTAAAACAGCTTTATGTTCTTCCGTCCATCACAGGACTAGGCTTTCCTAGGCTAAGGAACAAAAAACCTAACTATCTATGCTCAGTTTAGCAGCAATGAGCAATTTCACAATTAACACACATATCAGGTTACAGTGTGCACGTGAAGTGAGAAAAGCACTAGGTTGGCTTAATGTTTCCTGAGAATGGAGCTATTTTCTCCGCCTCTAAATCAGAATCTTGTTTTGAAACAGAGAGAATGAAGAAAGTAAAACAAACAAACAAACACACTACACACAAAAAACCCAAACAAACCAACCAGCACTTGTCAGTTTCAGGTATCTTTCGGGTGTTTCATGAGAGGGAGGCTAGGACTCCATCAACGCTCAAATACAGGACCCAAATGATCTATAATGCTTCCCAAAGGACACTAAGGTCCACCTCTCTACAATCTTTTATCAGGGAGCAACAAAGCAAACCCTGAGCAGCAGGGTTTTGCACAACTTCCCCTAAAGTTAACAAGTATCATCAGCATTCACGCTCCAATCCAAACAGCTAGTTTGATGATCCCTTACCCTTTAAAATGCATGCTATACTTACAAGGTAAATTAGCTTCAAGTTCTGCAACCTCTGTTGAAAGAAGAAAAAAAAGAAAAAAAAAAGAGAGAGAAATACTGTTACTTATGCAAGCATAAAGCCATTCTTGAAGACCAAATTGGTAAATCTAATTTAAGCCACCCTGTAAATCACATTTTACTTAAAAATATAACTAAGCTGCAAGGGAATTTTACCTTGAAATTTCTCCTTAAGCCATGCAATTCATTACTAGAAATGCTCATTTGCCCTGCAGAGAAGGCAAATGTATCCTACTGTGATTAGGAGGTTCAGCTCTGCCAAGACTGAAGCAGCAAAGCTCCTAATCCACAGAGCATCGGCATTTCAAAAGGTATCCAAACTTGCCTACATAAGGCACTAAAACACACAGAGCCAGAATGTCAGAGCCTGCAAAAAAACCCCTCAAGAATCCAGGTGAGAGTCCAGTGATGAAAACAAGCACAGGAGGTTCACAGCCTGCATAAGCATCACTACTCTCTAGCATCTACTGCCAATGCACTTCTGCCATCAGCTACACAGGGCCAAGGTTATGCACTGCTTTTGTAGGGAAGCCTCCAGACATGATGAAATGTCCTGCACACTTGAAAACAGCTACTGAAATCTTAATTCAAGGGCACCGTCATACTGGCTGTGGTCCTGCCTGTAGAAACCAGCATAAGGAGCACCAAAGGAACAGTGAAAGACAAACTTCCATTTCAGGCACCTGGCACTGCAACGTGCACTAGTCAGTGACAAAAACTACATCCACTGAGCAACATCCCCCAAACCACCGCACTGCTGAACAAACTCAGCAGCATTAAGAGTACTTTGCTCCTGTGCCTGCTGGATATTCCCCCTGGGAGCACAGCTTGCTACAGGCAGGCACTTTTGTTCAATTGTAATTTCTTTTTATCGTATTTCCCATGCATAAAACTTAGAAGCTACTCAGAAAAGAAATACCCTGATACAGTTGCATAGCTCCTAGGAAGAAAAGTTTATTCATAAGCTCTTTCTCTGCCGTGCTACTTTCTCTGGAAGACTCCCTGCCTTCTCCCTCTTTTGTGTACATTGTTGAAGTCTTACTTTCAACTACCTGTATTTCACAGAAGTGTGAATGAGATACATTGATATACTTCCTTCTTCTAAAGTTCCAGGGAACTTGATATTTTTGCATTTCCTGTAGTCGTCTTTCCCCCGTTTGATTTCTAACTTTACTTTCTGGTCCGCACAGACCTAGCTCTTTTCCTAGCTTTGTTTTTTTGGGGGGAGCTAACAACATGTAAAGAGATTTCAACACTAACTCTCAAAAACATACATCTAAAGAAAACCGTAATTCGATTTAGGATACAGGGGGTGGTTTCTTGGCACAGAATTCAAACTGATCTGATCACAGTTAAGAGCTCACTAGTTCCCCAGAGCTTTTCTTGTATCGTTGCCTAGCAGACCTGGCTGGTCTCTGCAGTGTTTACGTGACTCACACTTATCTAAAAAGTTCACAACTGCACTCTTTACTATCCCTCACTCTGCACCACTACAGCAGGCACAGCTGATTTAACCTAAACAGCGAAGAACACACTATACTGGGGCCCTACCTTTGCTGAAGTTTTCCAAGAGCACTGTCTTTATAATATACCAAAAATGCAATTTCATTTATAGTAAGAGAAGCTATGACCAACTTCTGAAGGCTGCAGCTATACAACCCATCATAAAAGTATTCTTTCACCTGTTTCTCTCTAAGCTTATCAGCCTTTCATACTCGAAGGCATCATTAATCTTCTCCAGAGGGTACAGTTTAGGACATGGCTCTTATTTTAAGGGGTTGACTGCTTTCCTTATTGCTTGCGCATTGCTCAGCTTTATGAACCCTGCCTGCCTCTGCTTCAGTTCTGAGAAAAGAGCAGTGGAGAAGAGAAGCAACAAAGGACACAACACATTCAAACCCAGCAATGGCATGGCTGCAGCAGCTCCGCTGAGCTGGGGCCTCACTTCTGCATCCTGCAAGGTTCAGTAATTTACTGATCACCACAACTGCCTTGAAGTACAAAAAATGTCCTGTGATGCATTGACACTTCTGTTTCCCTGTCTTGGCACAAGAATGAGTGGGTTTTCTCCTCAAAACATGAAAATGGAAGTGCTCACGCCCACAAGCAGGGGACAGCACTGTACTCTTTCTTTGAAAGTGTGCAAACGTGGCAAGGCTACTGTAACTAATTCACATGAAAGTTTTGTGGCCTAAAACAAGGTCCCTAAAATTAAGGATTCTATCAACTCCACCAAGAAATCACTGAAACTAAGAACAAAGCAACTTTCTAAAGACAAAAAAGGTAGAGACATGCTTCGACCTACATTTTAAAGCAACACCAAGTAAGGCAACAGATGTTACTATTAACTGTGCCATATAAATACTGGTAATTAACAAGAGCTAGCACATTTAATGGGCCAAAGCTGCAGTGCCTGTGAGTTTTACAAATTCCAAGACCCTCTGGCTGTAGCAGTCATGACACTGAAATCATCTATGTATGTTCTATGCGTCAGAACACAGACACTTTAACCACATTATCCAAGCTCCATTAAGATTCTGATGTTTTAAGTTATGTAACTTCTACTAAAATAATACCAATGGCAGGACTATTCTCCATAAGAAAAAACCCCTTGTACAGACTGCAAACTTACTGGCATGGTTTAATAGGTTCATAAATAAGCTCTAAGGCACTGAATTTCCAAGACCTCCAAAATCCTCATAAATTAAAATGCAAACTTCATTTCACATGTAACTACAGCTGAGCAGTAAGGAAAATCTTTTCATAGTGCTTTGTAGACAATCAGTATGTGTGTCACAATCCACAGTCAGGATCCTCCCTGTTTCTTAGCATGCAGAGACAAAACAAACAGATAACTCAAGTCTCTGAAATGTTGTGTGAAAGCACTTCAGAACTGCCACACGAAAATGGTGCTCATCAGTGCCCACTCAGCACCAGCTTAGAAACACCATGAGCATCTGAACCTCTCTCGTAGTCAAGAAGGCTTATTGCCAAGAAGTGGCAAAACCCAGAGCGCTGCAAGGCCCTGCACCCACTCGGATAAGCCATCCGGGGTAGGTCTGAAAGGTCCCAAGTGCAGACACATGCCAGAGCTTCTGCAGGATTACAGAAAGACAACAGACCCTCAGGTACAGTCACAGAATCACACAGAATCACCAAGGTTGGAAAAGACCTCAAAGATCGTCAAGGCCAACCTGTCACCACAGACCTCATGACTAAACCATGGTACCGAGTGCCACGTCCAATCCCCTCTGCAACACGTCCAGAGATGGTGACTCCACCACCATCCTGGGCAGCACATTCCAATGGCGAATGACTTACTCTGTGAAGAACTTTCTCCTCACCTTGAGCCTAAACTTCCCCTGGCGCAGCTTGAGACTGTGTCCTCTTGTTCTGGTGCTGGTTGCCTGGGAGAAGAGACCAACCCCTCCTGGCTACAACCTCCCTTCAGGTAGTTGTAGACAGCAATAAGGTCTCCCCTGAGCCTCCTCTTCTCCAGGCTAAATAATCCCAGCTCCTTCAGCCTCTCCTTGTAGGGCTTGTACTCAAGGCCTCTCCCCAGCCTTGTTGCCCTTCTCTGGACACGTTCAAGTGTCTCAATGTCCTTCTTAAACTGAGGGGCCCAGAACTGGACACGGTACTCAAGGTGTGGCTGACCAGCTCCCCACCAGCCAGGCTAGTGTTCCTGAAACCTTATGTGATCTGTTACAGAGCACACCCAAGTGGCAGGTATATTTGCAGACTCCTGCTTTTGATACCGGACTGCTTTAGCAGTTACAAATGATCTTTTAAACCATAAAAACCGTAAAAAGGCAAAGGTTGAATTTAAACCCACCACAGACTTGTGAATGAGGAGCTGAATGCAAAGTGATTATATCTCAGAAGCAGCTTAGGATCTTTTATAAAAAGGAGAAAGCCAAGCCTAACACAACCAACCAGAGCTATTTTATAAATGATTTCACAAACAATAACTTCACCTACCCATGACAATTCTCAGGATAGATATGGAACACAGACTCCTGATATGTGAAGGTTTATGAGACACCCACATAAATGTTATATTCAATAATGCACAGACTACAATCACATTGTTCTGTTCCTTCCTCTACCCCATATCAACAAGTCAGAATACAGAAGTGCTTTGTTCATTAGCCATGCCACATCAAGTCAAGCCATATGCTTCCCAGTGGAGTTTGTTTTTAAGTCGACAAAATGGAAGTATTATTGCCTCAACTGAAATTAACATTCTCATCCACAGCAATACTAGTTTCTGTGATTTTATCAAAAAATTTCTTTTCTGTTTAGGTGGATCTTTAATGTACATCTTTAAGACTGCTAGACATTAAATACCTTGACACTCTGACAAAATCTCCATTTTCTAAGTATTAATTCTAGCTGTATAATTCTGTTTGCTTCCTAATCCATATCCATCTACCTTTATAGCTTTCCCTGCTTAGCTCCAAGCTGTACAACAATACTGTTCTGTATTAGAGGTCAAACAAGCCCCCAGTACTTCCAGTTTTTCAATAAAGAGATGTGTATTTTCTTTCCACTTTCTAACATTTTGATTTTGAATTTTTGGGGTGGGTTGTTTGTTGTTTTAAACAAGGCACCATCAATGCACATGCTCCAGCTTCTATACACTGTTACAAAACTTAGAATCGTGACATCAAGCCACTGTGGTTGGAAATCTGTAATTCTGCAGTGTATCACTTCATACTTCAAGTACACTGAATAAATAAATAAATAAATAACCCAGAGGAGCACGATCACTTCCCTTCTCCTGCTGACCACACTGTTCCTGATCCAGGCCAGGATGCTGTTGGCCTTCTTGGGTGCCTGGGCACATTGCTAGCTCATGTTCAGCCTCATCAACCAGCACCCCCAGGTCCTTTTCTGCCGTGCAACTTTACAGACACTCTGCCCTATGCTTTGCATGGGGTTGGTGTGACCCAAGTGCAGGACCCAGCACTCAGCCTTGTTAAGCCTCGTATCATTAACCTCAGCCCATTGATCCAACATGTCCAGATCCCTCTGCAGAGCCTTCCTACCTTCAAGCAGTTCAACACTCCCATCCAATTTGTTGATGCCTACGAACTTACTGAGGAAGCACACAATCCCCTCATCCAGATCATTGATAAAGATATTAAAGACCACCCCAAAACTGAGTCCTGGGGAACATCACTTGTGATAGGCCACCAATTATATTTAACTCCATTCACCACAACTCTCTGGGCTCCAGCCAGTTTTTCACCCAGCAAAGAATACACCAATCTAATCCAGGAACCAACAGCTTCTCTAGGAGAAGTTTTGCCTGGAAGAGACCTTTAAGATCAAGTCCAACCATTAACCCCACATTGCTAGGTCACCACTGAACCATGTCCCTGAGCACCACATCTACATGTATTTTTAATCCCTCCAGGGGTGTTGACTCAACCACCCCCTAGGCAGCTTGCTCCCTTGCACAACCCTTTCTGTGAAGAAATTTTTCCTAATACCCATTCTAAACTGCCCCTGACACAACTTGAGGCCCTTGCTTCTCATCCTATCACCTGTTACTTGGGAAAGATCAAACCCCCACCTCACTACAACCTCCTCTCAGGGAGTTGTAGAGTAAGAAAAGTCCACTTATGCCTCCTTTTCTCCAGACTAAACAACCTCAGTTCCCTCAGCCATTCCTCTTAAGATTTGTGCTCTAGACCCTTCACAAGCTTCAAATCCCTACTTTGTACTGCATAACAACACTAGACACATAAGCAAAGTAACTACTCAGAAAAACTAACAAAGGGCATAGTGGGGAAAAAGGAAACTTGTGACCATCACTAAAGACAAGGATAGTGCCTGATGACACTCAGCTGATAGCTCACATACTTCCAGTTTTATTAAAAGTATTTCAGATACTGACTTAGAATTTTCTTCCCATTCATGTAGTACAAGCAGCTAACATGGTATCTAAATTATCAGTTATTTTTTCTCCTTCAAGGCAGCATCAGTTTGCAGATGCATAGCAGGTTTATGCCAAACCTCTAGAAGTCTGTATGCACTCTCTACACTTATCAGTGGCTGAGGTCACAAAATGTCATGGATGCATTTACTAGTCAGTGTACACAGTACATCTGAGGACTTCAGGGTTATTAGTGTGGCAACACATTCTTCAAAGAGATCCTGTAATGCCTCCCTGGACAGGACTCTCAACATAAACAAGGCTGTTTTCAATTTACCTCCAGATAATAACCAGACACTCTCTTCATCTGGGCAGTGTCTCTAGTAAAACTGGCAGACATCTGTCTGCAGACTTTAATAGACTATCATCCATTTACTGTGGGTCAGGAATAAAATCAGGAATAGGCGAGTATCTCTACAGCACAGCAGCACTTGAGCTGGACATCAGCTATTCTGACCTTGGCTCATACACTAGCACCAGCTCTCAAGGCTGGAGGGATTTAGGATACTGTGCCAATAATCACCCTGAGCTAAGCTTCCAGGACAGCACACCACATGTGGAGGACCGCGCACAGATCCGCCACCTGCTGTTCTCCTATTGACTCAGGAGACGATTTACCTGCAGCCAAGAAGGATCCACATGTGTGCTACAGAAAGCACACAGCTATAACTGAGCTTTCCTAATGTATATGACTGCGGTTCCCTGTTCTTTCAACGCATAAGCTTTATACAGTACAATAAAACCATCTCTACTAACACTGCTAAGAAGTAGAACTCAAGCAGCATAACCTCAGCACAGCTGCTGGGACAAAGAAAGATAGAACATGCCAAGCCTTTTCTCATCTCCTCCCCTTCCTTCCTTACTGATGGCCAGCATTTCTCTATTTTGTAGAACAGATAATCTTACAATTCACAACTGCCAGGAGATTGACCTGAGCCTTTCACTAACTGTGCAATTGTCACCTGTTAAGTCCATCAGTACAATCACTCTACACCTCCCTCCTACATCCAATACAACAGTCTAATAGAGTTTCATACAATCAAGCAGTAACAGGCACCCTCACTGTATGCACCCCTTTAGCAAGCAGCTGTTCTCTTCCCACCAAACTCATTCCTGCAGATCTATACATGACCTACAAATGCTATCAACATCAGAAATCCATTCTGACTCCAGCTCTCAACACCATAGATTCTGCTGGATCAAGTTGTATAAACTTTCATAACTGGATGGTCTGCATTTAGCTTAAGGAGTAACTCAAAAGAGAATATCCCAAATAAATCTTTTTCACACTCTCACTTTCAGAGCAGTTATGCTGAACTGCTCTGCTTCTACTGTCAGGTCCCACTTTGGTTCAGAATCCATCGTAAGCAGACTGACAGCTCCCCCTACAACTCTTTTGGGAAAGCCATATGATGCAACTTGCACACATGATCAGATCACAATCTAGCACACACAGTCGTCAGAAGAATGCCATCAGTGACCTGCTTTTAACATGTATCAGTTTGGGACTCAACCCATTCAATACTTAGCCTGCACTGCTTTGCTAATGGTAGCTGTAGCAATCATAATGCCGACACTAATTTTCTACAGCTTGCATTCATTCCTGCCCCTGCAAACTAAAATCCAGTAAGGTTTTAGTCATAAAAGCAAAAAACCCAATTGCTCCATTGCTCTAAGGATAGTGTAAAATTTATTATGGCACCATGCACTGTACCAGGTATTGCAATTGAAGTGTATTTATATTATGCTGCTATTCTGCCCTCAAATCTACATCTGAAGGTTAGTTTAAATCTCAGATTATATATATATATATTTAGTCATTTGGCTTTATAGCTTAGCCTGGTTAAAGAGCTTATTACTCCTGCCTGAAATCTTTTCCCCTCAGAACTGGAGTTAAATGAGGATTTCCAAACTGGAAGTCTAACTTAAGCCCTTTGCAATAGTTACCACATCAGGGTTTAAACCGATTAAAACTCCCTGTCCTTACAACACCACAAATTTTCACAGAAAATTGTGAGTAACATTCCTACAGTCTAGTTGATGCAATTCTCAGTGCACTGAGGCAGGAGCATTTGCAGTGAAACCTCACCTCAGCATACAGTTACATGGCAGAATCTACCCTAACTCAGAAAAGCTGTGTGTCATGCCAGAGTATGGGCCCTGTCACTCAGGCAAACATACCAGTGTCCGTCTCAAGTTGCTCTGACCCAAGAGCAGGAAACGTGAGTTTCCTTGGGTTGGCATGAATCCCAATAGTGACAGCTCACACATTTGAAGCTGTCTGTTCACTATTGATCATTTTTAACAGAAACATCAACCTAAACAATATCTTCCTTGCTACTAGATTGAGCATTAAAACTACCAACCAGAGGGTGTAAACCTGAGTTTAAGATCATAGTAACTGCAAAGCGTCAGCACTTAGATTTTTATAACATAAGATTACCTATGCTGCAGGGGGAAAAAAAAGGCAGCAAGAAAGACCTGTCCCAAATTTTACTATAAAATAGTTTAATTGTTGTCTCACAAACCACCTCATTTACCCAGAATGTAAAAAGTTTGTTGTGGGGTTTTTTTGCCTCCCACCAATGACAAGCCAGTTAGTAACAACCTACAGTAACCTTCCTAGAACACACCATACCATACTACAAAAGTGAGCACTGGCTTTTTATCCACAGCTTCATATTCAACTTCTAAAGATTCCAGGAGCACACACACAAAAAAAACAAACCCTCTTTGCATTGCTTTTTAAAGCTTTATAAAGCCCATTACCTCCGATTTATACCACTGAAGATCACAGATCATTGATGTTACTTTTGGGACTTACTTTGCTGTCACAGAGAGCTACAGTTTTGATTTTAAAACCCTCCAAACTTCCTATATATTAAGTGATTATTTTTTTTAATCACTTTTTAATTGATGACACATTCTAGTGATGGCATAATTTTTCAGCAGAGTAAGGAGGAGACTCTTTTTTTTACATTTTGCATTATTCAATAAGCATCCCTCAGGCAATGAGCTGTTGGAGATTTGATATATGCCAATACATACCCTACAATATAAATTCTGTGTGAAGTCACAAGCAATACTTCTGGAAATCATTTTATGTGCAATTTTGTATTGTTTACTGGCAGCACACCTGTAAATGTAACCCCCCAGGATATTTAAATGTAAGTGCCTTTCACCTTTAACAAGTAACTTGTCTCGAACAGACACCCTCCGAGTTGAGTCAGAAGCTGGATTGGATGCACGGGGTCTTCTGACACCATCATCCCGCTTCAACTTGCTTGCCAGAGTTAGCATTACTGCTGTCTTCAATCTAGAACACAAATATTTAGAACAAAGTCAACTGTCAAAACTAAAGCACTAAAGGGAGGGGAAGTACAAAATCAGGTTACAGTTAGTTCCTTATTCGACAATTACCATCATATTCTTAGCAATGCAGTCAATATGATAAAAATAAAGGCAAGGATAGCCTAGAGTACTTGAAGAGTAAGAGTTTGTTTCCAATGTGAACCCTGAGGGGATTAGAGTATCTTAGGCCTAAAGCAAGTTCAGTTTCACCGGAGAAAGTTCAGACTTTCATCACTGTTTACAAATCAATTTCAGTGCACCATCACCTGCAGTATACCACTGCTTGACATCACTCCGTCAACAGAGTTTCAGTGAAAACACTCCTGCCAGATCTCTGGCCAGAAAACCTGCTACAACCATTCTCATCCATACTGGTAAAAGGAAACCTTTTGAGATGATTAAGGAAAAAAAAAAAAAAAAAAAAGAGAGAGAAAGGGGGAGGGGTTTCTGGAACAATTCTCTAGCACTAGGAAGTGATCTTTGAGTGAGCTACCAGGACCAGAGGAAATGAAATTAAACAGCAAACAGGGCCATTATTTCTGCAGCTGCCCAGCAGTAGCTCTTCACGGTTAAAGCAACAGTGAACAACATTACACACAGACATTTGATAACTAAATAGGGTATTTTGCTGTCCCAGTCCACCCTCATAGAGGGTAACTGCACTGATGAATTACAATAAAGGGTGGACAGAATGCCAAAGGCAATGTCATAGCTTAACACATTTCAGTACAACTCCTAGTTGAGGGTAACTTGTTCTTCTTAATATTTTGGCCAAAACCAACATAATGCTAACAAGATCCATACCCTTTAGGCCCCATCATAACTGAAATGGTAGGAGAAATGTTTATCCTTCAGTCATGCTGAGTTAATTAAAACAAACAAACCAACCAACCACCAATTTGTTGAAAGTCAGCATAAAGCCTTCACAGGAACCAGTTTGCAGAGATGACCAAATAGGTATGATGCAGCAGTTCGAAGATAAGAAACATGCTCAGGTAACATCAGCCCTCAGAGCATCAAACAGAGAACCAGCTGAGATACTCACAATGCAGAAGGCAAAGTCCAGTAAAGCACCAAAATGAAGACAATCACACTATAAAAATGACAAGATGTGATTAAAAAAAAAAAAAAAGTATTTTGGGCAGCTTCAGTTTTATGTGTCTGGACGCTTCTTTCCTTCACTGCAAACAAGCCCTGAAGTGAAATTTACCAGGTCCACTGCAACAACAGTTACTTCGCTTGTTCATTTCATACACTAGGAGATAAGCTTCTGCCCTGCCAGTCCACTCACTACATTTGTACAAGTCAGCTCAATTGCTTTCCCAAGGTTTGAGAGAGCTGACAGATGTATCCCAAACACCCAGCTAACACCACACCACCAGTGAAGGAGCAAGAATGAGAAATGAAACCACTTACATGACACTCAGATGTGGAGAAGAACATAATAGATAAGTGAGTAGCAAAAAAACATATTTCACAACAGTACCTAATAGTATGAGACTCTGGCAAGATCTATGAGAAAGTCAAATTCTCTGAAGCTGACATGGATGTGTGTTAGCTTCAAGACACATATTAAAAAAAAAAAAAACACAAATCACAACACACACACAAAACACCACCACCAAAAAACAACAAAAAACCACCACACACACAAATCAAACCCTAATTTTTAGTAAAAATGCAGTTTGCTCAGCTGAAGCATACAGTAGGTTTTTTTCCTATTACTACCCCAGAGAAAGGAGACAAAACACTCTTCCCCCCCCCCACTCCTCCCCCTAGAAAAGCAACAGCTTTTTAAAAAGGATGGATACTGGATACTAGGGAAGTAGTGGCACATGCTCCTAAAAGAAAACAAGAAAAACCCCAAACCACCAACACCCCCTCGTCCCTTCCCCCCCCAAATAAAAAACTATAAACTGCAGACAACACCCTCCTCTCCCACTAGGGAAACTCTTTCAGGCGACACATGAAATCAACTTCAATGTGAATTAAATATTTAAATGTCTTTATAGCTCTGTTTCCTCAGTCTTTATCCTAGAAACCAAAGAGGAGTGTGACCAGTGTGGAAATGCTATGATTCTATTGATTCTGTGATGCATCAATGGAGCAGAGCGAGGAAGCACCCAAAACTTGCTAACCGCAGGGGAAAGCAAGGCTTTGCCCCTGCAAGGCACCGGGAAGATAGGAGATAGGGGAGTGCTGTGCTTATCTATAGGGAAAGGCAAGAGAACCCCGGAATTGCTCCAGCTGCCTTGCGACCGGAGGCAGCGGAGGAAGGAGGGGGAGGAGGGAAGGAGGGGGCAAAGGGCCGCCCTGCCCCACTCCGCCGTCGTTACCAGGAAGCCCTTCTTCAGGGGGACTCGCTGTGCTCCTGCGGTGGAGCAGGATCAGCTGGAGGCAGGGAGCGGTCCCGAGGGCCCAGGGGAGTTGGTCCCCTCCGGCGTCACCGGGGTCCTGAGGCCTGGCGTGCCAGGGCAGCCCCGGGAGATGTTGGAGGGGCAGCAGGTCGGGGAGTGAAGGCCCGGGAACTGGGAAAGGCCCAGGCCTGAGCTGACGGGGTAAGCCATGGCCCAGAGAGATTAGGGGCGGCCTTACCTACCTGAGCGCGGCGTCAGGGCCCGGCTCCCGCGGCCAACACCATCCCCGGGGCTGGCCCGGGGCACGGAGAGGCGGTGCGGCTCCTCCTTCTGCCCGCCCTCCCTCCTTGTCCTCGACGGCGGCACCGGAAGTGGGCGGGGAAGGGGGCGGAGCAGCATCACCGGCAGCACAATTGATCTCGCGAGATTAGCGGGGGCGGGATTTATCCAGTTCTCGCGAGAGTTGGGCTGACAGCCGGACCGGTTATGGGGCGCCGGCGGGACGGATCTGTTTTTCGTGCAGCGGAGGAGTTCTCGCCTCGGGAGAGGCTAGTGGGTCCTGGCCGGGTGCCTCATGGCGAAGGGGTCTTGCTGTGCCTGAGGAAAATCATCCCCCTGCCAGCGGGAAGGGCCAAGCTGCCGTGGTTTAACACCTCACTTGCTTTAGTCTACACATTAGTGCCTGCTTAGTTTCATTAATTTACTTTGTACCTGCCAGACCATTTTAGTGGAAGCAATGGTCAAGCAGATTAAATGTATGTGTAGAACTGATTGTAAGTGCATTTAATGTTGGAGAGTAAATGGCTTGGATTTCATGACTCAACCATTGGAATCTTCAGAATCATAGAATTGTCAGGGTTGGAAGGAACCTCAAGGGTCGTCTACTTCCAACCCCTCTGCCAGGGGCAGGAACACTTCACACTACATCAGGTTGCTCAGAGCCACATCCAGCCTGGCCTTAAAAACCTCGAGGGATGGGGCTTCTACCACCTCCCTGGGCAACCTGTTCCAGTGTCTCATCACCCTCATGGTGAAGAACTTCTTCCTAATACCCAATCTGAATCTACCCATTTCTAGTTTTTGTTCCGTTCCCCCTAGACCTATCACTACCTGATACCCTAAAAAGTCCCTCCCCAGCTTTCTTGTAGGGCCCCTTCAGATACTGGAAGGCCACAATAAGGTCTCAGAGCCTTCTCTTCTCCAGACTCAACAGCCCCAACTCCCTCAGTCTGTCCTCACAGGAGAGGTGCTGCAGCCTTCTGATCATCCTCATGGCCCTTCTCTGGACACATGAAACTCATGATCAGATCATACCAAGCTGTAAAACTTAACTTTTTGAAAAGAGTTCTACTGTTTGATAGTTTCAGGTGCACAAGGGAACTGTAATTAAGGTATTAGAGAAGCAACTGGGTTAAAAGGCTGGAGACCAGGCATGGGAAAGTTTAGCAGACGCCAATTAAAACACTCACTGCAACCTAAGCATCCATTGCATGAATACAGCTTCACTAAAAAATAAAAACTAAAGAAATAATTGGAATTTAGCTTGGTCAAATCCAGTCAAAAGAGTGCAGAACTGCAACTTGAAGGCTTTAAATGTCCTTCACCACTTCCAGTTGCTCATGCCTTGATCTTCAGCTGGAAAAAAATGTAACCAAGAGATGGGAGAACAAGTACGCATTTAGAAAAACCTGTCCTCTACGCTGGCTTCAACAGCACAGGAGACAAGAAGGGAACTGGAGGAAAAAAACACCCAGTGTGTTTATATGTGCTGATGATGGCTACAAACAGTGAACATGGCAGTCCTTTTCCTGCCCTAGCTTCATGGCTATGCCACAGACACAGCAGCCAGGACATCTAAACATTGCCAACTTTAAGAGGAAAAAAATCTCCACAATTATCTGAACCTCTAAATCCTAGGGGTGTTTTCAGATTGCTGATTACTCCGAGTGCATAGTAATCCAGAATGAGCCTATCAGCTAGCTGCAGCGATTCAGGAGACAGCTAGGACCCTGGTGGTGCACCTTGCACCAGAGGTTGTCTGTTCAGATCTCGCCATCTGCCTCCTTCCTGGCATTGCCACGGCAATGAGTCTCTTCTCTTTGCCTTGACAATCTCCCTTCTCCTTTGCCGAGTGGATGGGTACTGTGTTTGTGAGCAACTCAGACACTAAATGTCTTAGAAAAGCCTCTGTGTGACTCTGCATCCAGATTCCCATGCCAGTGCAGCTAGGAACCAAGGAGATGGCCTGAGGATAGTTATACTTTCAACAGTAAACAGCTGCTGTAGACCCTACAACATAGCTTTGTGACCCCATCCGTGGGGCATACTGGGTCAAAAAAAGGTTGCAAAGTCACCCTCAGCCCCAGTATTTCTTGGCTCATTTGCCTTTTAATAGTGACATCCTGGAAATACAAGCTTGACTGTTCAAGATATTGATGAGGTTTTTTGCTGTTATTTTTTTCCTCTTCTGAAGCACACTGCCAAAGTCCTAAATTGCCTTGCCCTGACAACAGCTAAGCTGCTCTTCAGAGAAGCCAAGGAATGTTCTTCTGTTTTATCTTCAGTTATCACCAGCTGTTCTTCCTTTGTCTGTGGTACAGCAGTTGAGTGAATATCTGGTCACTGTGACCTGTGCAGGGATTAATAAAATATATTTACAGGCCAATTCATAATGGTGCTGTCAAGAAACTGCTGCCTCTTCTGAAGACTAATTAAAGCTGACCAATAGTGTCCAGAACAGTCTCCTTGCACCCTCTGCCAATTTCTCTTATTAGCAATGAGCAACATTCAGCATCTGATGTTCAGGGACCTTCTGAATTACTCAGAAATCTCCATTTTCCAACAGCACGAAGCCTCTGAAAATCAGGTCAGTCTAAACCCATGGCCTGGTTGTTCTTTTTCTTCAGACACTGTTCTTGTAAGTCTAGACAGAGAGACAGCAGTGCCGTTTGCTGGAAGCGAGAGTCTCCTCTTTTTACTGTGCTCCTTCTCTACCCACACAACATCTCGGCTGGGAAAAACTAAGTGAAGGTGGTGTATGTGCACAAGATGTGTATCATAAGCAATACATGGTGCATTCACACACTTCCCACTGCCACATTTTCTCAACTCATATTTATCCATTTGTTTGTTTTGTGTTTGGCAAGATTTTTTTTTTCCATAGTCTCACCCCCTTTTGTCTTATAGACTTGAGGAGCATAGTGTAGTCTACTCCTGAAGCTCTTCTCTCAGGCCCCCAGGCATGAGGCCACAAGGATCTTGAGAAATACTGTTTGCTTGAAGAGGATCTTGATTTTTCACAACTACCATCTGTTCTAGGGCAAATTTTAATTCCTTCAGTGAAAACTTCCCTGGGAGGAGAAAGTTCTTCACAGAGTTGTTAGCTGTTGGAATGTGCTGGCCAGGGAGATGGTTGAATCACTGTCCCTGGAGGTGTTCAAGAGGGGATTGGACGTGGCACTTGGTGCCACGGTTTAGTAGTCGTGAGGTCTTGGGGGACAGGTTGGACTTGATGATCCTTGAGGTCTCTTCCAACCTTATTGATTCTAAACCAGGCACTGCATCATGTGCCCGAGTCATCAAAAGAAGGTATTCCAAAAGGTGGTGCTGAAGAAGCACATGTCTCAAAGGTTCTGCACCTAAGAAAATAACCTAAGGAAATAACCACTGGCCAGAGGACATTATAAAGCAATTTCATGATGTTACATCTACACCTGTGTATCACTTTGTACTTAAAAGCACTATCAACTGGGTGAAAATTGCTAATAGTTAAAGCCCACTCTCTGCTGATGCCGATGTGATGGAGTATTTTCTTTTCCCATCACTGTGCCTGTGACTTGGCAAGCATTTCATCTTTCACACAGCAAGAATTTGAGCAGTTGCAGACATCACCTGGTGTGGCAAACAAACCCAAGGTTTCTCCTCTGTTGGATTCCAGGCAATTACCCAGGCACTTTCCACGACCCAGCTGTGACTGTTTTTAAAACTAGAGAAGATGAAACAAGCATCTTGCATTTAAACTATCCCATCATTTAATGACTATTTGTGGCTTCTCGTGTCCCTTTTGTTCTTTTTCTCATACTTTTATTTAACACATACATCCTTTGCTGGAGATGAAGCAGAGGAAGTCTGCTTTTTGTTAAAGTCTCAGCTCCTGCCTTAATGAGCAATTAGGGAGTTTCTCATATTGTGAGCAAAGAGAGCTAGCTGTTATCCCAGCTCCCTCATGGGTTCTCCAAACACAGCTTTTCTATGCTCTCACTTTAAGAACACTATTTCTGTATCCAGACACATTCCATCTGCCGGAAGATAAAGTCTTGGCTGCTCACGTTTAGGTCCCAGCATTTGCAGCCTCCAAAGAGATGCTCATTCTGTGTTTGTACTCGCGTGTTCAAGCAAGCCAGGACAGCTAGGATCACACATTTTGCCTACAGAAAATGAAGAGGCCTTAATGGAGAAGGGTAAATGATCTTATACCTTAATACAGGGAATGGTTAAGCTTGGGTGTAAGGCTTTTTGGATAAGAGATCTAATTTTAAGATAAAAACAATAGGATAACACGCTATTTGCAGTATTTAAACAGTGAAGGACTGGCAGAAAATGTCCTCACTAATACTCTTTACTTTTTCACCACCTTTGTTCCTTCTTTGATTTTAACCTCTGTTAGCTTTTTTTTTCGACTCCCTCTCTTAAATATGGACGTCTGCTTTTAGGATGAAATCATTGTAGACTGACCTGTCACACCAGACATCAAACTGTCTTTGGAGTGTCAGAAAGAAAAGGCTGCTGGGCAGCGGTAACTATGGCAATGGTGGAGTATCATAGCTGCTAGTTTGTAGTCTCTTCTCCCAAGGAACAAATAATGGGACAAGAGGAGGTGGCTTCTGGTTGTGCTGAGAAGGGGAGCTAGGTTGGACAGTAGGAAAGATTTTTTTTTTCCCCCAAAAGAGTTGTCAAGCCCTGGAACAGACTGTCCAGGGCAGTGGTAGAGTCCCCATCCCTGGATGGGTTTAAAAAGCCATGTAGATGGGGTGCTGGGGGACATGGTTCAGTGGTGAGCTGGTCAAAGGCTGGAGTCATTGATCTTCAAGGTCTCTTCCAAGCAAAATAATTCTGCCATTCTGTGATATGCCAAGACAAAGTAAATATGACTGATGTGAACCACATGAGATCATTGCCACGCTTTGCCTTCTGCAGATTTCAGCTTGTGTCTGCTGCAAGCCATTTGGAAGAGGAGCAGACTGCTGTAGTTTCATTGTGGTCATGGTAGCAGTATCAAAGCTTTTTCTCCACACTGCTTTATTAAGGTCATATGAAAAGGGGATCTCAAGAGGTCTTGCAGCAACAACTGCCTTCGTATTAGTCAATAAAATTGGGCATCACTGTGGACAGCAGAGCACTGAAGGAGAAACCTGCCAGGAGAAGACCAAAACCAGCCCCATGGGCTGTGTCTTGTGATGATTACCAAGTGGCACTTGGTGGCATGGTTTAGCTGATGTCGTGGTGTAAGGTCATAGGCTGGACTTGATCTCAGAGGTCTTTTCCAGCCTCAATAATTCTGTGGTTTTGTGATCATGTCCTGACACTGGGCACCACCAAAAAAAAGACCGGCCCCATCCTCCTGACACCCACTCTAAGTGTCCATAAGCACTGACAAGATCCCCCTCTGTCCCCTCTTCTCTAGGTTAAAAAACCCCAAGTCCCTCAACCTTTCTTCATGAAACAGATATTCTAGTCCTCTAATCATCTTTGCAGCCTTTTGCTGAACCCCCACAAGCAGTTTCCTGTTCTTCTTGAACTGGGGAGCCCAGAACTGGACACTGTACTCCAGGTGAGGCTTCACCAGGGTGGAGTAGAGTGGAAGGAAAACCTCCATCAGCCTGCTTGCCACACTCTATGCATCCCAGGATACCACTGGCCTTCTTGGCCACAAGGGCACATTGCTGGCTCTTGTTAATTTGTTGTCCACCAGGACTCCCAGGTCTTTTTCACAGAGCTCCTTTCAGCAGGAAAGGAACAGACCTTAAGGTTTTCAGCTCTGCCTCTATTCTGTTATCCACAAACATCCTAACATCTCATCTCTACATGCTGATGTAGTAGAATACGTTGCCTACAGCTGTGATTCAGTCGGGATGGTCGAAACAGGTGACTGACACCACAGTCTATGGAGATGACAGTAGCCAAGGCAAGTTCTAGGCAGCATTTTGCAGAGATGAAAAGCCAAGCAGTTTGAGACTATCAGGGAAACCCTGTGCAAACAGGGTGCTTGGGATTAACTTCTGCTCTTTCTTGCACCTACAAGACAACACTACAACAGACAACAGCCAGGGAAGTCTCCAGCTAATAGGCTTTTAGGAAGAGAAACGACCTTCAGAATTGTAAGGAGTAATGGACAGCCCAGGAACTTAGAACTCCTTTGCTCCAGTTAATTGTGTAGCTCTTTTTTTTGCTACATAAGATGATTCCCTGTGGAAGTAGCACTTGACATAGCATCAAGAAAGCACAGTCATAGTTCTCTACCCCCACCTAGATGCATCCTCCTGGACAAGAGACCATGAAGCAGACTAAGAATGACTAAGAGAAATATTTATGAAGTGTATCTGTATTTTTCTCCTTCCCCCTCCCCCCCCACAGCATTTGGGGATGGAAACATTCTCTTGGGCCTGTGAAGCCTTTTCTCAGAGCTTCCCCATGAAACATCTGGACTTCTCTTATTACTTTGACAACTCACAGTCATACTCTAGCAGAGGCAAGAGGTGATGCCTTTAAATATTTACACTCTTTAAACCTTTAAATGCCTTCACCAAAGTTACTTCCATTACTACATTTTCCTGATATGCCTTCTTCCACTCCTGACAGGTTTGGCATAAATCACAGCCTTCCATTTTGTAAAGCTACTTTTGTTTTGGTTTGGTTTTCTTTGCCTTCTCAATGATTCTTTCTGTCAAGTCTTACACCAGCACTGGTCCCAAAGATTTCAGGCTTGTACCAGAAGCAATTGGAGATGGAGGGGTTTGTCCACTGGAAGGAATGGTCAGGCACAGAGAATTGCAGTCTCAGGACATTAAATTCTCCTTTCTGATCAGACAGAAATAAGATTTCTTTTGTGATGTCAAGAGTTAGGGCTGTGCCAGCCATTAAACAAGTGACAGATGCTGTCTATTAATCCCTCTCCATTCCCAAAGGAGAAAGATTTATGGATTGGAAGACTAAAGCTACTTTAATTAAAATAATAATAGTAATAGAATTAAATATATACAAATATAAGACCAATATTGAACCCAACCTCCCTGAAGGCAATTACATCACTGTCGCCACTGATACCGTGGCCAGGCCCTGGGGAAATCCCAGATTGGACTCAGTGGCAGAAGGCAAACAGGATCTAGGAACTCATGGATCAGGATTGAAGGCAGAACAGTGCCCTCCCCTGGACACCAGCCAGTGAAGAAGAGACCTTACCCCTTGTGGTCCGTCAGCTTTATACCAAATATGATGATGGGATTCCTCCTTTGTCAGTTAAGAGTCACCTATCTGCCTGTCTGTTCTCCCTGCAGGTGCAGCCTTACTCTGCATCTGTAACATGGCACACAGGATTTAGCAGTGACCTTGGTCTGTACACCAGTCCTTGGTGCTAACTATGAACACTGAGTGTTGTCACAGCCAGAAGCATCCACTGTCTGTGAAAACATGCCCTTAGCTGCAGAAAGTGCAGGCACTGAGCAGAGACTGAGCTGAAACCTAAAAATCACTGAACAGAATTAGTCCTGTTCTGACTCAAACCAAGACAAATGAAACAGAAAGTTAAGAACACCCTGGGACTGGAGCATCTTCCCTGGAGCCAGAAAGCTTTCCCAGCCCCATTTGCAAGCACTTCTGTGGGAACATGAGTGCAGGGGGAGAATCCGGGGACGTGAGTTGCTGGGGGAAGTTCACCAGAGACAGAGGAAGCGGTTCAGTCGTGGCTAGAGGGGTGACAGCCAAAGACAGCCAAAGTGAGACTTCTGAAGTGCAGAGGAAGCTCATCATTGCTAATTCAGGCAGCGGTTTGGAGTCCCGAGAGCCTTCAGCAGCTGCCTTTTGGCCTGTTCCTCTGGTCCAAAGTGCTGGGTTTTGCATGAAAATGAGTAACCCATCACAGCTACTTATACGCGTGCAGCTGAAGTCACCTCCAGTTCAAAGTGAAACTTCACTTCGAAGTTACTTCACTTCAAAGTGAAACTTCACTTCAAAGGTTATTTGAAAAATAACCTTTTTTGTCAAGGCAAATTAAGAGCAGCCAGATCTCATGAATAGTCTCCCCAGATGGCAACATGGGAACATAACACAGTGATTCCCAGGACTGCTGATGGACAAGAATTCTTATTTTCCATTATAAACAGCACCAAACAGAAGGAGAAATTGCATCAAGAGCACCAGTATCAAGCATATTAAAGCCAGTACATGCCTGTAACACCACCAGCAGCTTATTTTTCCCTTCCTCAAGGTGCCAAGCCCGACACAAAACTCCCCTCACCCACTCAGAGGGAAGCTGGCCAGGAGGTCCCCCAAGCTGGCACAGGCAAGGACTACTGAGGTTTAATGCAAGCAAGATCTTGCCAACTTCTGCCTGTTGGTCACCAAAGAAGAGCCAGAATCACCACTGCCACAAAACACTTTGCTCTCTTCAGCCACAGAGCTGTCTTCTCACCATTGTCTTTATGTGTCACCCTCCAATAGTTCAATTATTTCCATGACACAGTACGTTCTCCATGATGTTACAAATCACAAATGAGCAGCTGGCTCAGGGCAGTCTTTACAGGAGTCACCCCCTCGCCCCATCCTTCTTTTCCGGCCGCTTGGTCTACCTTTACTTTTCCCCCATCATTTTCCAGCAGAACTTTTCAAAGAAAGCTCCCCTTGACCAGAGGTTAAACATGCATCAATCTACTTACCCCCTTGGGTTTCTTTCCTGTAAATTTTGCCTTTGGGGCTGGAGATCACAGTTTGCGTGGGAACGAGAGAAGGTACCTCACAAACACCAGGGCTGTAGGGAGACACAGCAAAGCTGAGATGTCTAATACAAGGAAGGGCACAACCTTCTCCTTTTCCCTGCAGAGGCTGGAGAACAGCCTTTATTATCCCTCTACATCAACCAGCCAAGAGCTCAGTGATGCTCAGAAAATCTCTGGCTGCCCATCACCTCACAGGAACATGGGATGTTAGGGGTTGGAAGAAACATTGAGTCCAACTGCCTCTGCTAGAGCAGGAGCATAGAATGGAGCATAAATCACACAGGAATGCATCCAGATGGGTATGGAAAGTTTCCAGAGAAGGAGACTCCACAACCTCTCTGGGAACCCTGTTCCAGTGCTCTGTGACCCTCACAGTAATGAAGTTCCTCCTCATGTTAAGGTGGAACCTCCTGTGCTGTAGTTTATATCCATTGCCCTTTGTCATATCACAAGGTGCATCTAAGAGCCTGTCTCCTCCCTCTTGACACCCAGTGCTCAGATATTTAGAAGCATTTATTAAATCCCCTTTCAGTCTTCTCTTCTCCAGACCAAAAAGCCCCAGGACTCTGAGCCTCTCCTCAAAGGGCAGTGCTCCAGTCCCTTAACTATTGTCATAGCCCACCCTCCCTGAGCCTGCAGAAAAAGCTAAAGCACTTCTTGCCTACCTGCCAGCACCCTCCAGAAGAAGTAGAAGGGCTCATACTGAGCTACAAAAAGCTGTCAGGGGCATTGGGCTAATGCTGGCCAGCTGCAACTCTTGCAGCTCCACCCCTATCAACCCCCATTCCTGCACTCTGAGGGGCAACTGCCCTGTTGCTGAGGCCTGGCCCATCTGGCAAAGGAACAAAAATATCACCCCAACTGAAATTTGCAACAAACTTGCTTTGCATGGGAGATACTGGAAGGTTACCCTGCCAAAGGCGGCTGTGCAGGGGAATGGGGAAGGTAGCAGCACATCTTTTATTTCCTGCCCTTGCAGGACATGCAAAGTGAGGATCACCGTGATGGAAATGATGCCTCAGGAACCTGGTGGAAAGATAAAGAAGGACTGCTGTTCCCTTCCTCAAGAGTAGTTTCTGCCCTCACCTTCTCAGGAGAGCTGTCCTGCAACTCTGCTGCTGCTCCAGGAACAGAGCTAAATTCCTTTCCTGGAGAGGGATGTGCAGGCAGCCCTGAGCCTTCCTCCCAGGTGCAGCAGCATCACGTGCCTTCTGGCAGCAGCTGCATTTCACAATGGCTTGGTAGATACCTTAATGAGAGCAGGAAAATCTAAATATATCTGGTTTAGGGAATGAATAAACACCTTCTGCCCTCAAGAGGCTTTCCTCTCCAGATCCACGTATTGTTTGGATATTACAGCCTAGCACTTTGGGCCAGAAATATTTTCAAAACAGCCTCCCCCACAGATGTTGGCTGCACAAAGACCCTGGAGAGAAGGACTTCTCACAAGACTTCAGAACTGAGGGGTGAAGCTGTGAGCAGGGCCAGGAGGAGGGGACACTGAGACAAACCCCTCCAAAGCAGGTACCAACAGCACCTGTGTTTCCTGGGAGTGTGTGGCCAGACAAGTATTGCTGCAGCCTGGGTTTTTTTAAGAGATGAGCTGTGCCTCATTTTAAGCAGAACTGGGAGTCAACACGCAGTACCAGACAGACAGCTGGGGCATTGCTTGCCTCTCCATCTTGTTGACCCTATGGCATTTCCCTCTGGATGGCTTTTCATTGCCTTGGGTGTTACTCCTGACACAATCATAGAATAGTAGAGGTTGGAAGGAGACTCTGAAGATCATCAAGTTCACCTCCCTGCCAAGGCAGGTTCACCTAAAGAAGATCACACAAGAGCACGTTCAGGCAGGTTTTGAATGTCTCCAGCCACGGAGACTCCACCGCTTTAGTTGGCACCAGAGGGATAATGTCTGGGGCACCGACAGATGATTAAAGGGCCTGGCATCCTGCCTCTGGCTTCTTCCTGTCTTGGTGAAGCTACCTGATGTAGCATGGAAATGCCTCTTGCCTGAGGTTTCTGGTTTTGGGGTGTCATGCTTTCGTGTGCATGCAGCAAAGCATCTGCACACCTTCTTCCCTTGGGGTATGCTTTCTTCCCACCGTGATGCAGACACAGTGCAAGTATGCAGGCAAATTCTTGAAGCCGTGTGCTTGGATTTGTCTTGAGGAGCCAGGGCCATCAATCTGACAGAAAGAGGCCAAGGCCAGCTGTAAAAGATCAGCAGCATTTACCTGCTTTACTGCCTGCCTACCTTAGTGTAAAGCATAATTTAGGAACAAAAGAGAAAAAAGCCTTTTTCCCTACTCCCTTTGAAGGCAAGCAGACCTAGAGCAAACCAGGCTGTTAGTGTGTCTAGTACTGGACCCACAGCAACCCATCCTAATTGGGATCCCTATGACGAAATAAGTCCAGCCACCCCTAGCCCCTCTGATCACTGAGGACTTTGCTAGAACACCACGGGGCTAATCTCTTATTAAGTTTACCCCCAGTTTCACACAACAGCATCGTGTTAGGCTGTGGGCTCCTCCAGGCTTCATTCCCTGGTTTGCACCACCTAAGACGAGTGGCCAGCGGGCTCCTGTCCCTGAGCAGGCAGGGACAGCCCTAGCCTTGACAGCATCCCTCTGTCCTCGGGAGGGTGGTCATGGTGCACCCCTAAACAGCTGGAGATGAGCATGAGTGCCTAAGTTCTTCCCTTTCAGCTCCTCAGAATTCATCCCCCTCACCCCCACAATGACTCACTTTTCCAAGGGGACAATGTTACAGCGAAGAGCAGTACAGACATACGATGGCAGCTGGTCAGTTTATGGCATCCAGTTTATTTTTCATATTACACAGCACGTAAAAAAATAATGGGTAGAGGCAAATGTACATAATAAAATATGTAATAAATAACAGGATAAAAAATAGATTTCACTTTAAAAAAAGAGTGGTTTAAAACCCACCAAACCAGAGGCTTTCAATAAATATAAATATACATATAAATATGAATATAAATATAAATATACTCCAGAGTGGGCTTTTCTGTCCCTCCCCCTAAGCCATACACCATAAAGCCCAATAATTTAAAAGACTGTGAAGAAGAAACTGCTCCCTGAGCTAAAAACAAACAAACAAACAAACCAACCAACCAACCAAAAACAAAACAAAAAACCAGGCTTAAATAGGAAATGCAGCCTAGGGGTGCAATAAAAGGAATTCTTCCTGGTCCTCAGGGCACCCCTTGGGTTGGTGAGTGGCCCATGAAGTGCTGGCCATGCTGTGGGCAGGGGCTTAAGTGCACTGGTCCCGGAGAGCTGCACACTGCAGGTCCTTCAGGATGTGGAAGATGTGGAGGATGGCAGAGGCCTCCAGGCAGCCTGTGGTCTCCTGCGGTGGGGAGAAGGGACAGGTTAGCAGCTGGAATGGGGTGCAGCTGCTGACACCCCAAAACCCCTCGCCCCACTGGCCTGACTTACTGTTTTCCTGGCTGTCTCCAGCTTTTGCAGCTGGTGCCTCAGTTTCCTGGAGGGCTGATGTGAAGGTGCCTCTGTGGCTATCTGCAAGGAAAACAGCCACATGAGTACTGGCGATGCTCTACAGCGCTGTTGCTGCCAGCACCGGGGCTGAGCCGGCATGGGGCCAGAGGATTTTGCAGGGGCACTCACGCAGTCTCGCAGGTCCTGCCGGGCCTGGGTGAGGAAGGCCAAGGGGCGCTGGCGCGTCCCAGCGAATCTGGTGGGGGCAGGGAGCTCCAGCATGGTGATGGCAAAGTCCAGCTCAGCTTCTACCAGCATCAGTCGGTCAGGTACCTGCAGGCGGGACCATCCTAGTTAGGGACCCAAAGTGCTAAGGCCGCCTGTGGGCTGGAGGAAGGGGCTTCGAAGCCCTGCCCAGGAGTGCAGATGGAGGTAGGACTAGCTGATGGGAGGTGCCAGACAGAAAGGGGGCTGTACCCCTATGTTACAGCATCGCCTCGCTCTTACCAACAGCTCTGCCGCCACTAGAGTCTTTTTCCGATGGAAGAGGTTGGTGTGGCATCTGCGGTCTGACAGCAGCAAGAGGTCATCCTCCTGCAGGCAGAAACCAAAAGGGATTGAAATGCTGTCATCTTGACTTTTGGGGATGATCTACAACCCCCAGCAGCCTTGAGGGGTTTGAAACCAGGAAGAAATTTGGCCCAGCATCCTTGTCCCCAAACTCCCTTGGCAAAAGTCCTCCTCATTCCCAAACTGCTGCAGAAAATATCCACTTTGTCACTCAGGGTCTTGAGTGTGGCATCCCATCTGCCTTACCTCTCACCAGCCCACAGACCCTCATTGCCAGTGGTACTCACAAACTCTTGTTTCATCTCCTGCACAGCCTTCAGCTCGTGGGGCACAGGGGACTGGTACTTGGACAGACTGCAGGTCTTCTTCAGGGCATCTGAGGGGAAGGCATCCCCGAGACTGGCCCCAAGTAACAGAACAATTAGCAGGTTGAAGTTGAGGCGTAGCATTTTGCCAATGAGAGCTCAGCAGTGAGCAGGTCACGATATGGCAAGAATCCAGAGGATGAACCAGAGCCAAGTCTTCTAATTCCCTGCTCTGGGGATGCTGGGCGCTGTTGACACAGGTGGCTCTCTCGGCTGCGGGGCTGGTCTTGGAGTTCTGCTTTGCTTCCCTCGGTGTGACTGCCTTGCTGCCCCATCTCCCTAGCTTTTTATTCTGCCTGTACCGATTGCACTTTCAGGTTGGCAGGAAAATCCAGAACCTGACAGCTCTGGCAGCTCTGGAAAGAGGAAAGCGAAAGTGTGTGAGCGAGGGAGGCGCCTCCTGCTGCCTATCCAGCTGCTGGCCTCGACGGCACGAATGCACCCAGCACCGTGGGAATGCAGGGAGTGCTTGAGCTGCACACACCCCTCCAAAGGAGCTGAACGAGGGACACTGCTGCCACACTGAATGTCACAGAGGTGGTGGGAAGTACAAGGAAGCCCAGGCAGGACCCAGTCTAGCACCATGTGAAAGCTGTGAGAGTCCCCAAGGAATGCAGCCCCATGGGGACACCAGGCTTGGGACAGCCAGGTGAGTTTTAGAGCATCCCAGGTGGCAGCAGGAGTTTGTGTCACAGCTTCCCTGCAGGAAGTGTAGCACAACAGCCATGGCAGGGAAGGGACAAAAGCAGCATCCAGGAGTGGCTACTGCTCAAGGTAAGCTGTGGGCATGAGTTTTATAGGTGTGTGACCCTGAGGAACCCAGTTCACTACAAAAGCAAGAGAAAGGCCAAAACCAGAAGCACTTCCACATTATGTTTTTCAGGTGGGACAACAGAGTTGTGCAGCAAGGCAGCTGGAGACAAGCAGGGCTGCCACCCCCACAAGCTGCTGGAGCTATCTGAGGTTTCCTTCCTGTTTAGCCTGGAAGTGCAAATATTGTGTACTGACATCTCTTTGCTGGAACTGTGTCCCCATTCAGCAAAATCCATCCTTTCCTTGAGGTAACCTCCGGCAACCTGAAGCCATCATCACTCTGCTTGTAGCTTCATGCATTCATCAAGTATCAATTGGAAATTAGAGCAATAACCTGTATCTAAAAAGCAAACACACAACAACACAGCAACAGGCATAAATATACTGTGTGGTGCCTCATGTGGAGGAATGCTGCTCCAGAAGGACCCAGTTATTAATGTTCACATCTGGAAATAGACTGCTGGCTTCAAGGAGTCTGTGCAAACAAGGCTGAGGAAAGATACACCTAGAGGCAGGCAGACCAACATGGACACACTGTGCCAAGTCATGGAGACGGGCTGGGACCACTGGATATTTCCCATCCCAACCCCTATTCTAGCAAGATCAGCTGGAGTAGGTTACCCAGGGTATCACCTAGTTTTGAATATCTCCAAAGGTGGAGACTCCCCAGTCTCCCTGTGCAATCTGTGCTAGTGTTTGACCACTCTCATAGTAAAAAAGTGTTTTCTTCTGTTCATATGGATCATGCATTTAGGGTTGTGCCCATTGCCTCCTGTCCCATCAATAGGCACCACTGAGAGCTTCTGAGCCTTCTCTTCTCCAGCCTGAACAATCCCAGATTTCTCAGCCTTTCTTCATATGACTGATGGTCCAATCCTTTCACCTTCATGGTCCTTTGTTGAACTCTCCAGTATGTCCATCTGTCCTTCACACTGGGAAGCCCAGAACTGCATGCAGCACTCCAAGCATGGCCTCATCAGTGCTGAACAGAGAGAGGATCACCTCCTTCAAATGCTGGAAATACTCCTCCCAATGCAGGAAAGGCATCACAGAATAAGAGTTGTTTCAGTTCAAAATGACTTCTAAAATCTCAAGTCTAACCATCAGCCTAAGACCACCATGGCCATTAAACCATGTCCCAAAGTGCTATGTCCACACATCTCAAATCTTCCTGGGCCACCTGTTCCAATGCCTGACCACTCTTTCAGTAAAGAAATTTTTCCCAATATCCAATCTAGACCTCCCCTGGCACAATTTCAGGCCACAGGAGGGGAGGGAGCAGCGTGGCTTGGGCAGTGGCTACCTTGGCTTTGACCAAGTCAAATGGACACAGAACCTGGAGAAGAGCCATGGCAGCAAAATGTGGCACTAAAGCATAGTGGGAGTAGAGTTTTCGTTCGTGGCAAGTCACAGAAGATGTTGCTGGCTCAAGTCCCATTCAGGCTGCTGTGCCTGAGCCCCAGCCAGGGCTCGAGTCCCTTGTCTGCACTCTGAGTGAACAGAACCACGGCATTGTCGTTCCTTCCTCTCCTATTAAAGAAACATACAGATTTAGAAACATCATTTTTTTATTCAGTGGAACTCATTCATGATCAATAACAGCTACAAAAATAAAGCCCAAGGCAGCATAACTTCACCTATGATGCCTGAGCTCAGCTGGAAAAGATGTCACCTTAGCAAAAAAGCCTGATGGGTATAAAAATAGACATGGTTCTCATGAGGGAGAGGAGAGAGTGTGGGGTCCTGGCCCTGCCTGGACCCCTTCAGGTCACAGTGAAGGGGCTGATGGTAGCTCAAGATCCCAGGTGGTGGAGCCACTGCAGTGGAGTTCCTCCTCCAGACCAAGGTACAAGGAAGGTTGGAGTTTTTCGCCACCTGGAATGGGATCTCCAGCAGCAATCACTGGGGTTGGAGCAAGGTTCCCAGCACCCAGACTGTGATGTCCAGTACCTGCTGTGCTGCGATGGCTTTGCCTGCAGACCCAGAGAAGGGTTGGAAGATTGCCTTCACATGCTGACAGACCCACCATGAGCTGCTGCCTCATACCCTGGACCCCCACTGGGGACCTCACTGTGGTCACTCTCGGGTCATGTCAGATCCCAGAGCAGCGTCGTACCCAGCTTCCCTTTGGCTTCTTTCCCCCGTCACTGCGGCTTTTGTCTCACGGGTATCATTTCTGGTTGGAGAAGTAAAGTGAAACCTCATCTCTTCATTCAGGCAGAAGAGTTCTGGAGTCACCAAAGGAAAAGCAAAAGCCAAGTGGGGAAGTCAGGGCTGTGAGCACAGCTCACAAATGGCAGCTCTGATGAAGGACTGAAGACATCCAGGAGGCCTTGCTCAGATATCTGTGCCTTACTCACCACCACCCATAGCCAAGCCCACAGGTGCCTGGCCAAGCAGCAGTGAGGGCTCTTCCCTGAAGGCTCATGGTCTTTCAATCCTGGGCATCAGCACACCAGCAACCTTCTCACATAGTGACACCACTCCTCACCATACCCTAGTCACCAGCCTGGCAGGCAAATCCTGTCTGTATTTGGCACAGCTCCACCAAACCGCACTAGTGCTGGCTCCTGCCATGACAGCAGAGGGTCTCCCAAAGCTGGCATGGGCTGGAGATGCCATGTCATGCCCAGTGGGGTCTGCAGGGTGCTGGCAACCCACTTCAGTCAATTCTTCAGCCCCATCAAGTCCCAGTTCTGACTGCAAACAATGGTCATGCTGGTAAAGCTGTGCAGATGGCACAGTGGAGTCCCCTCCTCAGATTCACGTGGCCCAACAGGCTAGATCAACTCAAACCTGCTCAGAGCAAGAAATTCCAGGCATGTGGGAGATCCCAGGTGCGAGAAGGAAAGTGAAAACAGGCAGGGCTGTGGGCAAGTTTGGTGCCAGTGCAGGTGAGGTAATGGCTCTGTGACTCATCGGTGCTGCGTGGCACAAGCATGGAAATGCCTTGGCCACAAGACACGCCGCTGGCACAGGGGAAAACGAGCTCAGATCACTCCTTCCCGATCCCCTCTGGAGCTGGTGGGCTCATCTGGGAGGAACTGGCACCTACTAAAGTCACTGGTCTTGAAAAAGAAGTTAGAGCCAAAAAAGTCAGCTTTAAAAAACAATAATAAAATCCCTGGGTGATGTGTGGGAGCCCTGTTCACAGCTTGACACGGCTGGGGCACAGGACATCGGGTGGCTCCTGCTTGGCAGCCATCACCGGGCCTGTCCCCACCAGCCCGGGGTGTCAGTGCCACCAAAGTGCTGCTGGTGCCACTGTGCACCCCAGAGCTCTTCATCACCTCTTGGCACGCTGCAGCAGCCACCACGCTGTCAGACTGGTTTGTGCCACCCCACGCTGCTGACATCATGCCTGAGCGCAGCGCTGATGCAATCCATGGTGGCATGACAGCCAGGCAACCACTGTACCCTCCCGGGGGATGCCCCGAGTGTCCTGCTGATGCTGGGGAGGGAAGGACTGCTAATTACAACGTTATCTAGTGAGTGGATTTAAAGGGCTTTAAATTTAAAAGCGAGGAAAAGAATCACTTCTTCCCCACAGCGTCTGTGCCAGCTCGGTAGGGGTACCTACCTGGGAGGGACACCACCCTGCCCAGGAGTGGCTGTGGGGATGCACCTCACCAGGACAAGCCCTGCCGGCCGAGCAGGGGCTTCTCCGGCCCGGGAAGCCGTATGGGCTTCCCGGGAGCCTATCATCTGGTGCAGTCTCGGGCGGGGAGAGACCTCTAGTGCTCCTTCAGGAGGTGGCAAGCCATCAGCTCCATGCTCACGCAGCAAGGTAGGTCTTTTTGGCCACTGCTTGCCCAAATACAACCTGTACCTGCTGCAGCTTCTTCACTGAGGGCAGGGCTTGATCCAGCATCACTGCTCAATGAAATCTTCTGCAAAACATGACCACTGACACGAGGCCCAGCCTTGCATCAGCAATGGGCATTCTTCCCTGTTGCCGTCCTCATGAGACCACACCACCTTCCTAGGAGGCAGCAAGCCAAGTCAAAGCCTTTGCTCTGTGTCACATTACAGGTAAGATCTTGCTCTCTGCCTGTCTCAGAGTCAGGGCTTTTCCTGGAACTATCTGGCAACTTTTAGATTTGTCTCCCTTTTTCCAGCTCCCTCCAGGTGCTCTCAAGGGCTGGAGCAGAGGTATCACTTTTGCTTTCCTTAATAATGCACTGATGTGAGACAGAGTGAGGCTGTGGCTCTCCCCATGGCATCAGGGTTGACTTCTTATCCAGAGCTGGAATTACAGGTAAGGAGGCTGTGCCTGGTCTTAAAAGTATCCAGAAAGCAAACAGGAGGGAACATGTACTGGGCTGTGCCCAGCCTTGAACTCCTTGCCTCCATCTGCCCCTCCCAGAAGGTGCAGCCTCTAATCTCCCCTTGGCAGTGCCAGGGAGAGATAGCAGGCTGGAAGCCAGAGGAGCACAAACCTGGTCCCTGCAGCTGCAAGTGCAGAAAGGCTCCCAAGCTGTGCTGAAGACAAGTTCACCTTGTGAGGGCCAGAGCTGCAGCACTACCACAGCACTGAGCCACCCTGAGGCACAGATCACAGAATCATAGAATCAATAAAGTTGGAAAAGACCTCAAAGATCATCAAGTCCAACCTATCACCCAAGACCTCATGACTACTAGACCATGGCATCAAGTGCCATGTCCAATCCCCTCTTGAACACTTCCAGGGACAGTGACTCCACCACCTCCCTGGACAGCCCATTCCAATGGCTAACAACTCTCTGTGAAGAACTTTCTCCTCACTTCGAGTCTAAACTTCCCCTGGTGCAGCTTGAGACTGTGTCCCCTTGTTCTGGTGCTGGTTGCCTGGGAGAAGAGACCAACCCCCTCCTGGCTACAACCTCCCTTCAGGTAGTTGTAGACAGCAATAAGGTCTCCCTGAGCCTCCTCCAGGCTAAACAATCCCAGGTCCCTCAGCCTCTCCTCATAGGGCTTGTGCATGAGGCCTCTCCCCAGCCTCGTTGCCCTTCTCTGGACACATTCAAGAGTTTCAATGTCCTTCTTAAACTGAGGGGCCCAGAACTGGACACAGTACTCAAGGTGTGGCTTAACCAGTGCTGAATACAGGGGCACAATGACTTCCCTGCTCCTGCTGGCCACACTATTCTTGATGCATGTCAGGATGCCATTGGCTTTCTTGGCCACCTGGGCACACTGCTGGTCCATGTTCAGCCAGCTGTCAATCAGCACCCCCAGGTCCCTTTCTGTTTGGCCGCTCTCCAGCCACTCTAACCCCAGCCTGTAGCACTGCGTGGGGTTGTTGTGGCCAAAGTGCAGCACCTGGCACTTGGATTTGTTGAATGCTATCATGTTGGACTCTGCCCATCTGTCCAGCTGGTCAAGATCCCTCTGGAGAGCCCTTCTACCCTCTAACAGATCAACACCTGCTCCCAACTTGGTGTAATCCGCAAATTTACTAATGACTGGCTCAACCCCGTCTCCAGATCATCAATGATGATATTACACAGGATGGGGCCCAGCACTGATCCCTGGGGAACACCACTAGTGACTGGCTGCCAGCTGGATGTGGCACCATTCATCATCACTCTCTGGGCTTGGCACTCAAGCCAGTTCCTAACCCAGCACAGAGTGCTGCTGTCCAAGCCATGGGCAGATGCTGCACATCCACCCAACTCAGGCAGGGATGGGGGCACAGTGTAGGTGAGAAGAGCCCCTTTCCAGCTCAGGACTCCAAAACAGCTTCCAGCTTAGCCTGGGCAAATGGCCCTTTCTACCCAAAACCACCTAACACATGAAACAGAAGGCCACTCAGGGCCTAGGTAAGCCCTGAATGTGAAGCACAGTCATTCCCACAACAGGTGCTCTACAGACTCTCTTAAAAGAGGGACCACAAGCAACTTTTCTTGCAGCTTTTGTTATTATTATTGTGTAAGAAATGCAGTGAGTTTCATAGCTGTTACTGTGATTCTTCTCGCCACGGCCAGTCCAACCACCAGTATGAAACTGGAGCCTCCCAGACACAGAAGGGCACACCACTCGACAGACTGGAGCACCAAAGCGGACAGAAACCAAGAGCAGGCATAAGCTTCTGCATTCCACAGAAAATCAGGCTTCTGATCATCCAAATCAGCATCAATCTTCCCAAGGAATATGAGTGATTAAAGGTGGGATGAGCCACTTTCTCCTTCCACCCAGCACCAGACCAGCAGAAGTGTTTCTTCTCAGTTTCCTTTGCAGCCCAGCACACAGACGTGCCTCACACGAAACTCCACGGGCGTTTCAGGAGAATTAACTCCCATTGTTTCCAGCATCCTGAAACAAGAAACAGAGGAAGAGTTTTGCTCTGCCCAGGCAGAACTATCCACAACCACAGATGGGGCTCTTCCACCCAAGCACACAGATCTTGATGGCAGAGGCTCCCAACCCATGCACAAAGGTTGTTCTGGTCAGTGAAGAAATTAGCAGGCACAGAGACATGTCCCCTTCCCAGCTGGCCAGTCTTAAGGGCTAATCCAGACTGGTTAGGATGCAACTGTCAATATTTCTCTTGCTCTCTGCTAATCAAGAGCAAGGCAAAGAAACTCAAGATATTTCTGACATCAGCCTTACATGGATACATCACTGCAAGCCACAGGGTCTTCAAGTCAACTGACTCAAACTGAAGTCAGTCCTGCTTCAGTGCAGTTGAGGATATGGTGTTTTAACCTCTAAGTATCTGCCCGTACTTGAGGGGCAGAGGGAGTGCGTCACTGCACAGCTCACATCGAGCTTTGAGAGGCTCTCCACAACCTCACACTTTGTGCATGGTATAAAGCAGGTCCTCCATACCCTGCTTGATTTCCCAAGCAGTTTTCTCACCTCTTTTCAGTCTCTTGGAGGAGGGATTTTGCAGCTTCAGGGTCATTCTTCAGAAAAACTTGGTATGGAGAGGCAGACTCCATATAACCAATCACACCAGCAACTGTCATGGGAATGTTGTCAAAGATATCAGTGACTCTAGGGAAGAAAGGAGCAAGTTAAATCTCCAAGGCAATGGAACAAGTGTAACAGTTTGAGGGAGTGACCAATAAAGTGCCTGACACCATCAAAGGACCTCAAAGGACCAACAGAAGGAAGCAACATCAGATCGTGGCATTTTGTGGGTCAGGAGCTTTAATTTATTCACCACCGGAGAAGCACAGACTGCTAGGTTGTCCCTGGGACCATCTGTGACTCAAACAGCCTTTTGGACACAGGCCTATCTGCTGAGTCCATTCCCTTCTGCAGCTGGGGCACTAACAACTCTGCAATACCACCAGCACATCCTTATTGACTGCAGTGTCAGTGCCTTGGTCTGCGTCTTGCTGGGGAACCAGCCACTCACTCCCTGGAGTTCTGAGGCAGGTCTCTTCTCTTATTCCATGTTGTGCCTTCATCCATTAAGTGAGCTGCCCAGAAGCTTCAACAGACCACAAACCACCAGCTGACAAAATGTCTAACCTAATTCTGCCTTGAGCAGGAAGGCTCCATGCAGCCCTTATGACCACACTTGCTGGCCCAGGATGGAGCAGCATCAAGTCCATCAGGACATGGCTCTGCCACAATACAAAGGAATCTGCTGAAACCCAGCAGCCACCGGCTCTGCCAATCCCTGGTCCCATGAGTCCTCACTATGCCAGTGGCAGAGAAACTCTATGGAGGAACCAAGACACCACCTCTGTCCTCTCCCAGAGCTGCACCAAAGGGTTTCTGCTCACCTCTTCTTGTCTGGAAATGGCAAGGCCTCAAAGATCGTTTTGTAGTCTTCTAAGACATATTTTATCCTACTGTGTGAGTATTTTAAAAGTGTGTCCCAGCACTGTAAAAGACAGCGGGTTAGAAAACCAGCACAAAACCAGGTGAAGCTCTCAGGTTCCACTTCACTAAGGTCTACTTGACCACTGATCTGATGCAGTCAAAAATACACTTTCAAAAATACTTCCTTCACGAAAACACCAAAATCTTCTTAGCATTAGGAATTTAAGGTCCCTATTTTCTTATAAAGGGTTCTGTCCTCCTCCCTATTGTGTTCTTACTCATCTAGCGGAAAGTCTCCTTTTATTGAGCTGTTAAAGCACTCAGTAAAATTATAGAATGGTTTAGGTTGGAAAGGACATCAGAGATCATCCACTCCAATCCCCCTGCCATGGGCAGGGATGCCTCCCTACTAGACTTGGCTGCTCAAGGCCTCATCTGTTCTGGCCTTAAAACACCTCCAAGGAGAGGGCATGCACAACCACTCTGGACAACCTATTCCAGAGTCTCCATCATCCTCATTCTGAAGAGCTTCTTCCTAAGATCTAGTCTACATCTACTCTCCCTGAGATTAAAACCATTCCCTCTGTTGCTGGACACCTTTATGAAAAGTCCCTCTCCAGCTATTCTGTAGGCTCCCTTCAGGTATTGCAAGGCAGCTATAAGGTGCCACTGGAGTCTTCTCCAGGCGGAAAAACCCCAGCTCCCATAGCCTGTCCTCACAGCAAAGGTGCTCCAGCCTTTGGTCATCTTTGTAGTCCTCCTCTGGACTCCACCATTAAAACCTCTCTTTCCAAACAGTTTCTACTTCCCATTCATTTCACTGTAATCAAGAGAAGTCTCTCCGATGATTCCAGCCAGTCAGATGTGCTCTGCAGCCCTTCTCAACACACAAGAGCCTGTCCTATTGTCCTACCCCTCCCTTCATCCATCCATCCCCAGCACTACATGGGAGCCACTAAACCCTATCTCAGCCATGTCCCACCCTGCAACAGAGGTCCTCTAGTTGTGCCCCTAAGTGCATTCTGGTTTTTTCTGCATGCAAGTACATTTTATCCTGCCCAGACAAGTAAGGGAAACCCTGTGGTTTAGGTTTCATCATCACCTCACCTCCCTGAAGATCTTGGTCAGCTTTTCGGAGTAGTTCCCATAACAAACACTCATGTCCACAGTATAGGTGCTGATGGCCACACAACCACCTGGCTTAAGCACTCGGTTTGCTTCTTTCATGAACTTCTCGATATCAAACCAGTGTGCAGCTGTAAACGAAGTCAGGATGTCCACCGAAGCATCCTCAAATGGCAGCTCCTCTGCAGGGCACACCCTGGATCAGATCACAGGATGTTAAGGGCTGGAAGGGACCTCCAGAGATCATTGAGTCCAACCCTCCTGCCAGAGCAGGACCATACAATCTAGTGCAGGTCACACAGGAATGCATCCAGATGGGTCTTGAAAGTTTCCAGAGAGGGAGATTCCAAACCTCTCCGGGGAGCCTGTTCCAGTGTTCTGTGATCCTCACAGTAAAGAAGTTCCTCCTCATGTTGAGGTGGAATCTTCTGTGCTGGAGATTTGGAACAGGACATGAAATCAGTAGGACATGAAATCACTTTGGAGTCAGTGATGACCATTTGGGATGCAAGACCATGGCTACTGTAAGTCTAGGATAAAGCCCATTTACACCAGGGACCCTATCAAATGGGTTTTACTTTGGCGGCCGCTGGCTTTGACAAGATTTATACTCACAAAACACCACCTCTGCACGAGGACCCAAAAGCGTGCTTACCCTGACACTCACAGGTAGGAGATGTTTGGCATGGAGGGGGCATCCTTGGCCTCCTGGATCTGTGCTTCACTGATGTCTGTTCCCACCACTTTCTTGAAGTGCTCCGCAAGGAATTGGGTGCCTTGTCCAGACCCACAGCCAACGTCCACCACCAGCTCAGCAGGGCTTGCTCTCTGCAGGGAGGAGTGGATGCATCTCAGTGGGCATCCACCCAATTTCCCCATTCTTCCCTTCACTGCCCACAAACAGTTTCCCCCAGTATCTACAGAGGAACAGTGTCGGCATGACACAACCTGCCAAAAGGCTCTTCTGTGCCTGTATCTTAAGTGCTACCAACTTCTTCTACCCCATGGCACCAGCCAAGGTAGGACTCCCAGCAGGACAAATGCTATTGCCCACAATTACTACTACCTCCTTTGTCCCTGCATCCTGGCCATACCCCACTCACCTTCTCCTGCACGTAGGTGAGGATGGTTTCCTGCAGCTCTTTGCCTGGTGCAAAACGGTATTTCTGGTAGACAGCTGCATGCCCTCTCCCCTCAAACATCTGAGTTGACATGCTTGCGTGCGTGACCTGCAACCTAGGAGAAGGACACAGGAAGCCAGGTTTGTCTCAAAGGCATCAAACTCCTCCTTTGCATGTGACCACAGGCACTAAATTCTCCAGTTCCTGGCAGAGGCCCAGGGAGGACTTTGCCCATGAGGCTCCAGCAAGGGAGCATGAACCTGCTCTCCAAGCATCCCTCCCACGATCATGAGCTCATTGCAGAGGCAAACCAGCAGCATCTGACACGGAAAAGCTTTCTAGGTTTTTAAGCCCTTCTTCTCACCACTCCTTTGCTTTCCCCAGCCACCTGGGTGGCACAGATCACTGTTGCAGCTGCAACATCTGTGGCTCTGGGGGCAACCAGCAGTGCATCAGGCAAACTAACTGCAGAAATGTTCTGTTTTGGGCTTTTTAAGGAAATGTGTCCTTCAGCATGAGCAGCACAACCACACCAACTCCATCTTGTGCTTTCCGAACCATTCCATATTTTTATTGTCCCTTCCTGCCCCAGGAACGCTCCGAGTCTCTCAGGCCCAGAGCTCAGCTGAGCCCTTCATCCCCGAACTGCGGCGAGCGCGGCCCCACCGCTGGGTCCCTCCGGCAGCCCAGCGCCATCACCGCCCGCTCTCCCCTCTCGCACCAATACCCGGCTGCCATCAGCCCCCGGGTCCCGCACAAGACGAGGCCCGACCCTTCCCGGAAGGCTCCGGCAGCACACTGGGTATGGGGTGCCCGAGCAGGCGCTGTCTGTGGCCGCCACCGGGTGCTCCGGGTGCCTTCCGGGTGCTCAGCAAAGCTTCTCCCACCAGCGAGCCCTAGTCCGCCGCTCGCGAGTAGCTTCGCCCCCTCCTCTTACCGCTTACACTGCCCGCTCCGAGAGGCTCCAAAACACCACCGGCTCCCGGAACCCCCCGCTCGCATCTGCAGCCGCTGCCGGCCCCCGGCAAGGGGAAGGGAACACCGCCCCTGGCACCGCCCGCCCCGGCAGCGGGAGGAGTGCGGGGTTGGCCGGGGCGGAGCGGCCGGGGGCGGGTCATGTAGCGTAACGTTGGGCTGCCGGGGAATGGTGCACAATGCCAGGGGGCATCCAGCGGCTCTGCCCCACTGAGGTCCTGGAGCCCGAGAGCCGAGCCTGAGCCGTTGCACAGTTTCCGTGGTTGTTCGTTACGGGGCGGTCTCAAAATGCCCACGAAACAAGGAGGGTTGTGTGCTCAGCAGCCCTGCACGCCTCGGGAACGGGGAGTGATGGCCAGCAGACGCTGCAACGTTTACCTGAACGCGGTTTACCTGCTGAAGGTTTCGAAAGCCATACTTAAGAAGTCTGGCTGACCTAGAAGCCCCATCGGGTTGTCTATCAGAATGGGAAAATGCATATACAGAGCCTGTATAACCCCCAAACTGTAAGACCACAGAGCAACTGGTATTTCAGGACTATGCAAAGTCCTTGTCCTGATTTAGGGCAGGATTTTACCCCTTGGCACACTAGGAGTGATGCCAACTACATCCAGATGAAGCCAGCAGACCCATGTTTCCTTTGAAGCACATTACTTCAGTCTGGATTTTACACTGTAGTTGTGAACCTTTGCCCAGCCTTTAGCCCCCTCCTAATGTGAAGAGAAATCAGTGGAACTTCTCTAGGGGCTGGACATGGAGACCACCTTGAAGCTGTTTGCTGAATTGGGGCCTGAATTGAAATTGCCAGGCTTGTGTCCTAAATATCTCATTTGGGTCACCTGCTGCTGAGCTGTAGCAGGTGCACACCTGGACCAAGAGGAAAAAACAGCACAAGCACCAAAGGCCCCCATAACTTCATAACTCGCAGTGTCATGCAGCATCTGGCAGGAATCCAGCCTCCTGGAGGTTTAGGTACCCTAAGTTGGTCCATGCTTTGATGAGAGCATGACTGCAGGCGGGAAGGGATGATGCCCTGAGGTGCCCATTCTTTTTCTCAGTGTAATGGCCTGACATGCAAGGGAAACAGCACTGCCTGATGAAAACAAAACATCTGACATCACCTTAGCCAGGTGTTTTGATATTTCTGAAGATTTCCTCCCCCTTCCCACCCTGTTCTGGTGTCCATGGGAGGAGCCGCTGTGGTTTCTCCAGAGAACAAATGTCACCCTTGGCCTCTCTGTAGTGTTCACACTGTCCCCAGCGACAACTCGTAGCAGAAAAATCTTTCATAATTTCATTTTGTAGAACTTCTTTCTCTGCAGCTATACATGTTACAAAACTCATAAACACCTTCTAACTAATGGGATCTATTTCTGAAATGAAAAACAAATTCTCATTTATGTTCTCCATGCCTGTATTTTAAGTGCAGCCACTCTGGGCCCTGTGTTTTTTTTTTTTTTTACCTAGGCAGATTTATAGATCATAATGAGTTTCCTCTTTTCTCTAAGGACATGTCATTCACCCTCCTTCCACACTCCTTCTCTGCAATGAAGTCAGTGTCCCACTCACCTCCAGCTTACGCCACTCCTGTGCCAGCCTTTCCCCATAGGATTCTGCCCATAGGGCTCAGATACTGTCAGACAAACTGAGCAGCACCTTTCAGAGCATCTACCACTTTCTAAGGCTCCAAGTACTGAAGCAATTCCAAAATGCCTTGCTCAGAGGGTTCAGTTCTCCACCTTTTCTGTGGATAATCCCATATGTGGAAAACACTTCAGGTCACTTTCGACACCTACCTAGAGGAATTTTGGGGAAACCTCCATGTCTGGCCCACTGCATCCTCACTAGAGAATTTTGTTGTGGTTGCTACTAGGTGTGGATGGAAAGGGACACCCCTGAACCACATTTTGCTAAACTCAAGGTGCCAAGAAGATGTGTGGTACCTGAGCAAGTTTGAGATACTCATAGTTTACTCATTCCCCTCCTTTCCTTGGGCTGGACAGCTCTTACAAGCAGTCGCATAGGGGTAATGCTGCAGGACTTGACCTCCCATAGATGAAGTGACTCCTGAATTCCCTTTCCCTGGTACTGGGAAAGGGACCAGCCTCTTTTGGCCATGTATTTAAACAGAGACCTTAAAATTGCAGCAGTTCTGTAGCCTACAACCATGGGCTTGCTGCTTGTCCTTTGGCAGCATCACTGCATCCTACCCCTGTGAGGAAGACAAAGAGCCTTCACATCTGGACAAAGAAGTGATGTGACATGCAGCCCTGTTTGTAGAGATTTTGAATGCTGGGTAATTCCCAAGAGGAACTGGGACATGTAGGGTCCCAGCTCACACATTGGCACCATCCTTACTGCTTGTAGTGAGCTCCAAGGCATTATCCTGGAAGAATACATCCAGATCCAGTATGTTTGTCAAGGAATGTGCTGTGCCCACACTGCAGCGAGCTCTGATGATGTCTGGAGCTCTGTTGCACCTGACATTGCTCTGACTCCTCAACACAACCTGTGGAAGGTGCTGAGGTCCATCTTACACAGCAGTGGCCTAATGGCACTGAACCCTGCAAATAGATTGCCTGGGGCATGGAGCTAAAGAGGAGGTAAATCACCCTGTTGTGGTGCTACATTTAATTTCCAAATTTAATTGTTTTACAATTCATTTCAGGTTTGGTTGACTGGGCAGCTCTTTGCCATGCTGGAGAGAGGATGGCCAGAGAGTGGGCAGAAAGGGTGAGGAGTTGCTGCAGGGAGGGCTGGGTGGCCTGGGGCCAGTCTGCCCACCACCAGGATACTGATCCAGAATGGAGCTGGTACCATCCTCCTACCTACCCAAGAGCCTTTGAGTGTGGGAGACATGAGGCTCAAACCTTGAAAGTGTTCAGAACTGGGTTGGACCTGGCCACAAGCAACATAGTCTAGTAGGAGGTGTCCTTGCCCTTGGTAGGGCAGGTGGAAGTAGATGATCTTTAAAGTCTCTTCCAACCCAAACCATTCTATGGTAACTACTGCCAGGAGTCAAAAGAGTCCAGCGGGCTCTTGCTCACTAGCAATAAAGACACATGGAGTAAATCTGTCCGCCTTGGAGTCCCACTCCACCAAGAATGTAATGAGACCTCAATGCCCCAAGGGAGAATGAACAAAATAGTCAAGGCACAATGCTCCCTGAAGCATCTCTTCTGTCTCTGTCGCCTGGGTTATTTACACTGCAAGAAGCTGGTGATATTTCTCTTACCTTGTGAAGGAAATTATTTAGTTTTAAGACCCCAGTAAGGCTTCAGCTCTCAAGAGACTTCCCTCTGTTTATTTGTTCTCTAATGGAAAAGGAACAAGATTTATTATCACAACAAGGAATAAAGGAACTGGAAAACACTTGGTATTTCTGCAAGGCTCTTCTTAAACCTAAAGGGCTCAGACTTCAAATTAATGAAGAACATAATTCTCTTGGCTTACAAGCAGTGGGGCATGGGATAAAATCTCCTTGTAAGGAAGGGAGTTAGCCAGAAATCAAGGATGTTTCAGCTGATTGCAAGGCTCTGTGTGCTCTAACTGTGCCTTGAGGACTCAGCTGGGGTTGGGGCCATCCTTCCCCCTGGAATCTGCAATCCATCAAAAATCAGCACTCATGTAGAAAGACAGCACAGATGAGAGAGGGACCCAGTGGATCAACCACTGAGGGAGAGGGGAGGGAGAGGGGAATCTCTGCAGCAGTGTTTATTTTCGGGGAGCATGCATCTGTGCCCGTAAGTGTCATGGCCAATTGCTGGATCCTTTTAATAGCAGCTGGCACATTGCCTGGCTGTTCTCGTGCTCAAGCACACAAAAGGCTGGAGAAAAATAAAGGCAGGCAGGGACAAGCTAAAGGGCAGAAGAGGAAATCTGCAGAGAAGAGCGCCCTTGACTTTGAAATCCTGCCTCCACCCTTAGCTCATCCTGCCATAAATCCTAGTGAATGACTGAAGCACAGTACATGGGGGAGCTGAAAGCCCTGTCTGAGAGCAAAGCTCCAGCACTGGGAGCTTCCAGAAACACTAAGAAACAAGTCCTCCTCTCATCATTTCCTTTTAATTAAGGAAGATAGGAAGAGTGATTGTGGGGCAGATGAAGGAAGTGGAATTTAGAAATCACCTGAGAATCCATGGCAGAACATGCAGAGATCTCCCATTTCCCACACAGAGACTGGAGGCTCCCCCACACTTCCTGGCTCCTGTGACATCTTTATTTGCTGAGGAAAGCAGCACCAGCAGCTTTTCCTTGTCTCTAATACCTTTGTAACTGTAGAGACATTGATCTTTCATTACCCGATAGCCTTAAACAGATCCAAATGTCCCAACTCACCTTGTTGGCACTGCAGTCCACCCCTGCAGTCCTCTCTGCCAAGTGGGTTCCCACAGCAGCCCATGAGAAGGTGCCAGATGGTGACTTTGATGTTTGCAGGTGGAGCTGTTTCTCAGCAGGATCTCGACAGGCCCATCAGCTTTGTGGTGCTGTTGGCTTTTGCTTTCAAAATTTGCCACCGTACGCAGCTCCCAATGCAGCAACTTTGAGATGGGGCTGGAGCTGGGCTGGAGAAGCCCACCCTTGTTTTGACTGTAGAGTTTCTCTTCTCCTTACCAGAAATGATTATTTTTAGACACTTGGGAGCAAACAAGATCTCAGAGAGACACAGAGGACTCTTGGTCTCCAGGTTTTGGGTTTGTTTTTTTTGAGAGTGTCAAATATGAAGACCAGGATTAGACATTTTAGACAGTCCTCTACCTCCAGCTTCAGCCCCTGCATTTCAGGTGCCCAGAGGTTTTCTGCTTCCAGTCCCTTCAGGTGGACACAGAAATGGAGAAGGGAGGTGAGTCCCTAGGAAAAGCCACTACTGATGCTGCCTGGGTTTGTGAGTGATGGTTGCAGTGCCGTGTGGTTTAGCTGACTCCTCCTCAATGTTCTCCAGATGAATTCCCCTTTCTGACCCCAGCTGCTTCTGCACCCTGGCAGGAGTCTGAGAGCCTCTATGCTTCATCTGCCATGTGAAGTAACCACCAGAGAAACCTCACTAGGGCTGGATTTGGGTGTTACAAAGTCCTCAAGTTGAGTAAATTCCTTCAGGGAATTTTCAAGGCTGTGACAAAATGGCTTTTGTCCTGCCAAGGAGAAAATCTCACTTCCCAGGGCTCCTGGGCTTCCAGGGCACCAGAAATTCACTGATGGTGAATGAACAAGCCCTGAAACTAATAAGAGAGAGATAAATATGAGTGCAAATTGATTTTATTTCACTTTTCCTTGTGAAAAAGTGTGTGCTGGGCACAATGATAGAGTAGATTATGTTATTATAGCTACTGGGGTAAGCAAAAATTTCAGTGGTGTCAGGAAGCTGCTGTGCTAAAATTAAATGACTCTTTGGGACATGTATGGCCAACCACACTTAGAGCAATTGCTTTGAAGCTTGGTTGATACTTGATGGTCTGTTCTGAAATGCAGTCAAACCTATGGTGATTAAATGGGATCCAGGGCCATTTTAATTCGGTGTTTAAGATTTTTTTCCTTCTTCCTTGGAGTCTAAGCTTGGCATGTAATGGGAATATTCAATACCAGAAAAGGAGAAATAAGGGGGAAGAGTGACCTTTTCTCCTTACTCCAGAAACCCCTGCACCAGGAGATGGTTGAGTCCCTCACCTCCTGCCCATTTCCCATTGCAGTGCTCAGGATCACAGCCCTGTGTCTCAAAAGCCAAGCAGGAACAAGCCTAGAAGTGTAATGGTGGGCAAGACTGGGAAGGAGGAATTTCTGGTTTCTGCCCATGCTGTGATGGCCAGTGGTGGCCTGTGTCAGATGTGCATTCCCAGCTTCTGGCCCCTGTGCCGCATCTGAAACAGGCATTGAAGAGGGTGCAGGAGGATATAGGAGGATGCAGAAGGGTGTAGCAGTGGGTAGGGGCATGCAAGAAGGTGCAGGAGGATGCAGGGGTGTGCAGTGGGGTGCAGGAGGATGTGGGAAGATGTGTGAAAGCACAAGAGGATGTGGGAGAGTGTAGGAGGGTGTGTGAGGATGCAAGAGGGCTCAGGAGGGCTCAGGAGGGTACAGCACGCAATAGGAGGGAGCAGGAGGGCTCGGGGCGGGGGGATACAGCAGACAGCGGGATGCCGAGGAAGATGCAGCACTGAGCAGGAGGATGTGGCAGAGAGCAGGAGGGCTCAGGAGGGTGCAGGAGAGTGCAGGTGGTCTCAGGAAGACTCAGGAAGGTGCAGGCGGGAGCAGAGACTCTGTCCCCACGTGGAGACGCCGCGGTAGTGGCTGCCGGGCCAGGACGACGGAGTGGTGAGATAGGCGCGGCAGTCGGCAGTGCCACTCTCCGCCGGCAGCGGCGCTGCGGGACCGGGGCCGGGACCGGGGCCGGGGCTGGGGCGGGCCGATCTTGGGGCGGGCTGAGCCCATCCTGGGCCGCCCAGCGCGGCTCTTCAGCGGCGCTGATGGGGCTGGGGTCCTGGCTGCGATCGCTGGGCGGATGCTGCGGATGCTGCCGAGGGGAGGCGGCGCCGGCCGAGAAGGAGCCTTTGATCAGGTGAGACCCCCCCGGCCCCTTCTTAACTCGCGGTCCCCTTGGAGGGATGGGGCTGTGCCCCCTCGCCTTGCGCAGGTGGAACGATGTCCTGGTCCACAGCCTCCTATGTGCCCCTCATCGCCCCCACTCCGGCAGCGGCCGGGCCCCTTCCCACAGGTTGGCTGGCACAAGCCCAGCCCCGTTTTCTCCCAACCCATTCTCCACTGCTTTTACTGGAACCTCCGCGGGGCCATCTCTCCGCTGCTAGAGCCGGAGAGGCTCGAACGGCATTGTGCCGGCGGTAACAAGCTGCCGGGTCGGCTCGGGGGTTTCTGACACCGGGCATGCAGGGCGGGTTGCTGCCGGCCATGGCGGGGGTTGTGGCTGAGCTGCGGCAAGCAAACCCAGAGCGGCATCCCTGCCGTGTTCCCATGCCCCCTTGCCATAGGAACCGTCCAGCTTTTGTCTTTCCAGGGTGGGATTTCAATAGAGAAGGCCGAGGCGCTGAACAAAAAGGGGGTCCCCGCATCACTAGGCAGGGGGCAGATCCCACCATCTGCACAGAGCTCTGCTCCTGGGTCGAGGATGCTGGAAAGGAGAGAGCAAGGCACTGCTGGAACCAGTTTTACGTGCAAGCAGCGTGTCTACCGATGCTTGCAGAGCAGATCTTTCTCTCCCGCTGCCGGTTGTATCCGTCTTGTGGACGGAGCCGTGGGGTTGGGGGTAGAGAGTGTGTGTTTGTGCATGAAAGGATGAAACTCCGAGTTGTGGATAAGAGCTGGGAGCTGTGCAAGCATGTAAGGAGGTTTGGCATGTTGCAAAACATCCGTGTGTGAGGTTTGTGGCACTTCTTCTTCCTTCCTCAGCTGTCAGCCAGGGTCCTGGCTGCCTCAGATGTCTGCAGCAGGTACCCCAGCCCTGGGACAGTGCAGGGACTATGCCTTCTCTGGGACATCAGTGGGACAAAGGCATTTCAAGGAGGAGGGTGGGATGCTCCCACTGTGGCGTACATAGGTATTAGATTGTAGCAGAGCCAGCAACAGGGTTTGAAATGTCCTGATTTCATGCTGTTAAAGGAGTTATCTAAATATCAACCAGATAATCCTGAGCATGGGGCCTTCTGCTCAGGAAATTGGCATTAACCTAACACAAGCCAAGTTCATGTGTGGAGAGGCTCCTTGCTGGTCAGAGCAGCTGTCCTTCACTGGGCATCTTTCTTTAGCAACATGCCTTCTGCTGGCGAGCCAATTAGTGCTGGCTGTAAGCAGGAAAGCCTGTATAAATGCTGGGCATTCAGGAGGCACCTGCTCTTGCACAAGTGTGCCAGTGTAGTTGAGCTACCAGCCTAATCGCTGGCTTGTCCCTCTGCAGGAGGCATTAGGTTTCATTTCATAGGGGGATCTTGTAAGAAGCACACTGACTTGTACGTTCATTTTTATTGCAGTGCTGTTTCAAATGAATGTCTTGCTTGAGATTTCAGATATCTTAGATGAGTTTCAGCTTTTGGAAGCTAGTGTCACTAGCAAAATGTTGACTTGATATGACTTTTCACCTTATTTTCCCCAAGAGGAGTGGTTGCAGCCTCATAAACCAAATGTGTCAAAGAAGAGAGCAGTGCGGAGGAGGTGATGTGTGTATAAATAGGTCCATATGTTACCCACGTGTGTACAAGGCTGGCTGTAACCCATGACAAGGGCAGTGACAGCAGCCAGCGCTGCACATGGAGGTGGAGATGAGCACGGGTGTAGGGACAGTGCTAGTGTGGGGCTGGGATAAGAAACCCTGGTCAAAGCTAGGAGGCCAGGATGCTGCAGCAGCACAGCATCCAGGCTGTCTGGCTGTCTCTCCATGCACAAAGGTGGGATCTGGCTTGGATGGTGAGAATGTGGGCTCTGAGTCCTAGAGCAAGTATAATCTTGACTGAATGCATCCTGGAGCAGAAACTTGTCAACTAAGCATTAGCTCACTGTTTCCTGGACACAGCCCAGAGTGTGAAATGGTCTGAGTCCCTTCTGGTCCCATGGAGGCTCCTGTAACCTGGAAAGCAGGCTGCCATTCAAGCGTTCCATTTCCCCCCTCCCATTTCTTCATTTTAAATGTTGCTTGGAACCTCCCGCATGCTCTGGAGCTGCTCACTGTTGGCAGATCTCTCCATGCTTGCATGGGTCTGCTAGCTTCTGGGCATTGCCTGCGTCCCTTACTGCTGGTTGCTCCATGCCATGATCTGGAAAGTGATGCATAGGGAAGTGTTTTGCAAGCTGTGAGTGAGTGGCTTGTATAAGTTAAGGCGTGTTAATGTTATTGCAAATACTGTTTTTCCAAATAAGTCAGATGTTAAGGAAACCAGCAAGCCACTGAGTGGGAAGAAGCCTCTGGAAGACAAGTTGGAACCAAACTCATGCTAATGAAACAGCTGGCTCCTGAATGATCCCTTCTAGGCTGGGATCCTGCCTGCTCCACCTTTGAAAGGTGGTTTGAGTGAATCCATGCTGGCTTCAGTGTAGGACTGGCAGAGTTACACCATCCACACCCTCCAAGTTACATTTGTTTGTTTATCTTTAGTGAGAGATTGTAAGAGATTATCTTTTCCCTTATTACCTGTTGCTCAGGTTTTGGTTTGTTGGAAGTCTAATAAACCTTCCTGCAGGAATGCTGATGTGACTTTTATTTATTTATTTATTTTAATTTTACCTATTCTCCTCTTAGCATTTTTTTAATGGCATGACATCATGGCTAAAGTGCCCACAGGGTTATCTGAAGTTTCCCTGCATGCTAAAGGAATGGGGTTTGGGTAGCAAATAGAATAACCAATGGGTTGCTCTAACAAGGAGTGACCAACAATTGCCATGGGATGGCTGATGAGACTGTTGGGCAAGGCTGAAAATATTTCTCTGTTTGTGGTGTTCTGCTCAAGTGTCTGGACATCTTGATTACAAACATTACAGAAATCCTCTGCTAAGAGTTCTCCTGCCAGGGCTGAATAACCCTATATGAAAAACACTCATCCCAGTAGCAACATAAAACCATAAACCACCAAAGAGTGTAGAGCAAAGCTTCTTGCCTCAGCAGGGACAGCCTTTCCAGAAGATGATGCTCTGCTTTGCTGACCACTAAACAAATCAAGCCTGGAATTCACAAGCAGGCTGAGGATGTTTCCATTCCCAAATAATGATGGGGCTAAACATTCTTTCTGTGCTTTGGCACAGGTCCTTGTGCAGCTCAGTGCATTGCTGTCCCTCTCAAGTAGGAGCTGCTGCAGTCAGGGGCACCTGTGAAGATTGCCTGCAAGATTCATTAGGGTTTGGGCTGCTGAGGGGGAAGTGAGCTGCAGGGTCACACAGAAATATGCTCATGGATGTGGGACCCCTGGAGAGCATCCAGTCCAATCCTTGCTTGAGCAGGGTCAGCTGGAGCAGGCTGCCCAGGACCCTGTCCAGTCAGGTTTGGAGTGTTTTCAAGGATGGAAATTCTCTAGGCAGCCTCTACCAGTGTTTAGCCACCCTTCTGATGATTAAACAGAATTTCCTGTATTTCAGTAGGTGTCCTCTCATAGAGCATCACTGAGGAGGGTCTGGCTCCATCTTCTCTGCTCCCTCTCATCAGGGAGCCATCTCTTCCCCTGGCTAACCAGTCCCAGCTCTCTCAGCAGAGGTGGCACATGTTTTGTCTGAAATAAAACTGTGTCCAATGGCACTGCCTTTGGTGACAAGATGGGTAGAAACTGCTCCTTTGGTCCAGAGGCAATAAAGAGGTGTTCAAAGGCCTCTCCTTGCCTGCTGCTCTACTCACAAAGTCTCTGTGGGGACAGACCATGCTGCTGGGATCTTGGCACAGCTGCAGGGTTAGCTGGGCAGGGATAAAATACCCTCCAGAACTGCTGGGATTTCTGAGTCTTAGGTAATTAAAACTGTTCCCATGTAAAGCTCAGAGAGGCTGGGAAGGCTTGTCCAGGGTTTAGGTTGAGAAGGTGTGATGGGAAGCAAGGCAGGGGGCTGCAGGAGCAATGAAGAGATGCCACCTTTCACCCTGGCAGATAGATGCTCACAGTGCCTTCATCCTAGCTGCTCGATAGACGGTGTCTTTAGTGAATTTGTGTGTCTGACAGTCTTTCGTAGCAGCCCTGCCTGGTTTCAGCCATGGCTTGTGTGATCAGGATGTTTGCCAAGGTAAAAAACATTTGATGGTCTTCCTACTCCCTAATCTTCTTCTTCCTCCCCTCTCCCAGGCAGGCCATTGGGCTGTGAGAGAGGATGTCACAGCATCCCTTGGGAAGGTAAAAGGAGGCAGCACGATGCTGCAGTAGCTAACACTGCCTTGTCTCTCCCCCTGTCTGCAGTAACAACAACCCCTACGCCTCGTTTGGAGCCACGCTGGCGCGGGATGAGGAGCAGAACCTGTGGAGCACCCCACACGATGTGACGCACACGGAGGCGGACGACGATCGGGTGCTGTACAACATGATCGTGGTCAGGAACCAGCTAGACAAGGACTCGGAGGTGAGGCGGTGCCGCTCCTCGTGCTCAGTTTCACCACCCACCGAGGCTTGGTGCTTTGGGGTGCCTTTATTTAAGCGCTCGTTAAGCTGCTGCAAGGGCCTCAAAGTCCCCCAGGGTGGCTCCTGTGGTAGTTTTAGGCTATGCCTTTAAATTTTTTTTCACAGATCTTGAACAGAAAGTAGTAAAAATGTGAATAAATCACTATTGGGTGTAAAAAGGAAAAGAAAGATAATTCTAAACAATCCCACTGGAGAGATATCTGCCATAAGATTTAGTTCCCCAAACAATTTCTCTCTCTTCTTGCTTCTTTGCTCTGGGAGAGATACTAATGTGCTTCTGCTTGACCTTGGCTGCATTGTTTTGGCTGAGCCTAAGTCCCTCTGCTCCTTTCTCTTGTCCCTTTTATGTACAGGGGAGTAAGGGGGAAGCAGAGAGGAAGAAGCTAGTAGTTTCCCCTGGTCTTTGACCAGGGGGATCCTTGTGCTGTTCATTAACTGTAAATACCTGTAAATATTGTAAATACTGTATATTTTGTACTGTATATTTTGCACATATTTGTTGCATTTCATTGTAGATTGTAGTTTTGCAGGTTTGGCAAGTTTAATGTTGGGGGGTGTGGAATATTCAACCCACCACACTCCTGTAGCCATCAGGTCTTCCCACCTTCTCTTGTGCCCGCCGTATCTACTCTGTCACCTTTCATCCTGTATCTGGTGTGGATGCATCTGTACCATCTTATCTGTTGGGGATGTCTCCGGCAGCTGAGTCAGGAGAGCCGCCCTGAGCTGGGGTATACCATGCCTTGCAGGCATTTCTACCACCACCTACAAACTTGTAGTGGTAGCACTGGGACCCTCAGCTTGATTTCCTAGCTTTACTGGCTGTTGCGGGGCTTTTTGTGTGTCTGGTTTGGTGTTTCTGTGACGGGACAGAAGGGACATTAGCCCTGCCTGCTGTGGTGTTTGCCTGGCAGTGGCAGCACCTGGAGCTGAGCTGCCGCTCCGGTGGTGTGTCAAGTTAGATACTCCTCTAATGGGTTATGTGGCAATTACTGAGGAGCAGAGAGCTGGCACAGCTCTCAGGGCACGAGGGGAAAATCGTCACTGTTACATAAAGGCTGTTCTGCAGCCCTGGTTTCCTTCAGTGCAAAGGAGATTTCAGCAGCCTGATTAGGAGCAGGCTGTAGCAAACAGCGACACAGGGTTTTTTGCCTCTCTGATTGCTTTTAAGACTTTAAAAATGTTTGCAGGAAAGCCTAGAGGCTTCACATTTAATTTCAGCATGATCCTACTGCAAGGCTGTAACTCTTCCTGCAGTGATAGTCTCCTCAACCCAAAAGCTAGTTTGTCTTTCCCAAGAAGTCCAGAGGTACAGCTGAGAGCAAAATTACAGCTTTTAAAACCTAAATTGCTGTAATGTATACTGTTGGCCAGAGTCCCCATGCAATGTTTTGGGAGTTTTTTGGTGAGGATTGGATTAATTGTGGTGTTTAAAACAGATGGGTTTGTAACAATGCATCTAGATCCTTTTTCCTCCCCAGCGCTGTTTTGTCTACTTTGTCATTGCTTGTCTTAGAGAAGAGAGGGAGCTTCAACCAGCTCAAAACTGGCTGAAGGAATAAAGGACAAGTCTGTTTAGGAGGTTTCACCAGTCCTGAGTTGTTGTAGAGCTGGGTGTATTTCAGGGCAGCAGTGATTTCAGCCTGCAAACATGTGAGTGGACTATTAGCTCGATGTAGGGCTCATTATGAGGCAGGCCTCATAAAGGGTGTTATTAGTTATAAAACAGTATCATAAGTGGATAGGCTGCTAAAAAGACATTTCCCTGGGCAAAGGAAAGTTGTGGCAGTCTTGCTCAGCTTGTGGGTGAGCAGGAGAGCACTCCTGCACCTGCCAGTTCCAAACTCAACATACCTGCTTCTCCTAAATCCAACGCTTTTGCCCTGTTTGCAGCACATTTTGAGGGGTTTTAGTGGGTCTGAGCAGTTGCTGTGCCTGTGAGTGCAAAAGGAAAGTACAAAGAGCATGAGTCTTCCTCTCCACATCAAACATAAGAACATGTATCCTGTTTTTTTCATGCAGTGCAACTAATAAAAAAGCATGAGGAGTACACCATCAGGCTGACTTTGAAGAAAGCCAACACACAATACACTTGGTTTGAATTATGGCACAGTGCCCTTTGCATCTAGTGATGACCAACCTGTCTGCAGTCTCTATTTTTTTAGGGAGGCTGCAGTTTCCAGTTGCACCTTCTTCTGGACAGCAGGACAGGGAGGGACTTGGCTGGCAAGGCCAACATTCCTGCATTCAGCCCTGAGTGCTGAGATCTCTCCTTATTCCAGTGAGCATTTCAAAACAGGGCAGATTGTGCTGCCCTCCCTTCCTTATGAGACTGAGAGAGAGAGGAAAAAAAGCCCTAATTGCAAAACAGCACTGGGCTGCAAAAGCCATAATCTGCTTTGGTAGCTGCTCTGCTCCCAGAGTCCCTGGGGAGAGCATGTGGATGCTGCAGGACAGTGAACCGAGGAGCAGTTTCGTGTTCGTGCAGTACACAAGCATTACAAAACCACAGGTTCTTTTTTCCCTCTCGGTTAAAATCAGACTGAAAGGACAACTACTCCCTGTATTTCTGCTCCTTCAGTGAACAAAGGCATTTCAGTGTTCAATGCACTTATTCTATGCTTTGCCATTCCCTAGCTTTATCGTAGCAGTTTCCTGCCACACAAGACTTTGGAAGGATCCCAAAGAGCAGGTTGCTCTGTATCATGTGTGCTCTATCTGTATGGCACAAGCTCAGCCCCAAACCAATATCGTGTTTTTCTTAATCTGCCCAAACCACTTCTGCTTTCCTGGGAATCTTCTCTTCTTTTAAAATGGTGGTTCACATAGTGACAAAGTGCTGTGATCTAGGATGGGAGAAGCGGTGGGCCAGGATGCAGTGGTGGCATCAGCGCAGAGCTGGAGGCCAGTGGGCATGATCCGGGATGGCTCTTTCCTGGCCAGGACACCTCTGCATTGTGGATTGCTGTAAATAGATAAACCAAACTGTGTGTGTGAAGGGCCAGGCACTCTGACACCTGTGCACCCTGAAGCTCAGTCAAGTTTCTGTGTGAGATCATTTGTGATGGGGCTGCCAGCAACTGACAACATTGGTGTTCTCCTTCAGGGCCAGTTCCTCACCCCTGCCATGGGGCTGGACCAACATCCAATCTATGCAGAGCTGTTTCTTCTCCCTGCCTCTTCCCAACAGCCCTGCTCCAGGAAATTTGGCAGCTCCAGCCCAAACTCAGTGTGACCTTAGCTTGGTAAGGATCCATGGTAAGGACGGCATGGCTGCTCCACCCTGCTCCTCACTGATCTAGGGCAGCAAGCTCTTCAAAGCAAGCACCATGATGTCCTGGGTGGGGTTTCAACGCCCACTTGTTCAATGCCATGTGCTGGGAGTGACAGCTCATGGGGCTATGAACTGAGGTGGAGCCTGCTGGCAAACCTAACTGTTGGCAAACCCACTGTGCAATAGGTAGATGAGGCAGGGTTTGCTGGAGCCTCCTAAAATCATATGGACTGAGGAAGCTGCCACTTGGCGTTTCTCTCTGCTTGAGGCCAATGAGTGTAATTTGCTTGGATGCACTTTCAGAAGCAAAGTGTGGCTGAGGGTGTGCACTGAGAAAACCAGAAAAGCTGTTGCTGAAGGGCTGACTTAAGGGGCTAGTAAAAGTGATGCAGCCTTCGGAGATCAAAGCTGTCAGCAAAACTTTTGAAGGTTGGCAGTCAACATTTCAAACATTGAGAAAACATTTGTTTCCAACTGCTGCTCTGCAGTGTCATTGAACTTGGAGTGTAAAGTAAAAATCTGGGGTTGAAATGAGGACCCCTAGGAAAACAGGATGTTATTTGAAGCTGTCTAGGTACAGTCCAAATCACTGTTTCAGCATGTGCCCCGCTAGTGCAGAGGAATATGTTTTATGGGGAAGGTAGACTACTGTGCCTCCACTGCCAACAGCAAGGGCTGGGCTTATTTGGCTTATGTGCATGGTGTGGCAGATAGCTGTCTCCATGAGGATCAGTTTGTGGTGGCCCTGGTGCCTCTGTGTCCTCTGATGGAGTGCACGGAGTTACCCAGCAGTGGCAAAGTCTGAGCTGTTGCACCAATACTGGCTTTAGAGAAGGAGCCAGGTTTAGGGCAGCTATGCTGTGGCTCTCTGAGCAGGAACTACAGGAAGGGTTTTTTTATGACAAAGGGAAAAACACTGTTCTTATGGCTTATTGTAAATGCAGTGTTTCCTTCTTTTTTGGCTTATTCCCTGGGGGAGGTTGGATCATAAACCCCACTAGCAAAGACAATTCCTTAACCTGCGTCTCTGCTGGGGGCCTGGCTAGCAGAGCTGCATAGGCATGATCCTCTCAGCAAGCCCATTAATGAACTGACAAGGCCTATTTTTCTGCTTCCTCCTCTCCTACAGGATTATTCTTTTTTTAACAGGTCCCAGATAAGGTCAGTATCGTGACATGCTGTTGCTGGGGCACAGAGAAGTGACAGGATTTGCCCAGGCTTGGGGATGCTGGTCAGGGAACCCAAACGGACCCTCTTAACGGCTGCATGCCTCTCTTAAAACCAGATGCAGTTTTAACATGTTCTAAACTGAGATGTGGGTTGATGGTTCAATAGATGAGCATGGATCTAGATTTTGTATTTATTCAGTTACTTCCAGCGGAGCTAGTTGCAGAGACAGAAGTGGGAACATCCCTGGATGTGGCAAGGTACTCACCTGGTATATTGCAGTATGTCCCTGGCAACTCTCTTCTGACTGAATCTCCAAAATAATTCTTGACCAGAAGGGTGACACCAATTGCTTTCAAGAGAAAAAGGAGAAGGCTTTGGTAGAGGATTGCTTTGGCAACATAAGGACACCTACTTACTAAACAGGGCATTTCCATATGAGCAGGGATGAAAAGTTGGGCAGTGCTTGCCTGTTCTCCTGGCACATTTTATCCTGGAGCTCTCACTTATGTACCAACTTGGCTTCCATTTCATGGGCAGTGTTTTCTCACTTCCATTCAGCGTTTGCAGAGTTAGTACATCACACTGCAGAGACTGGGAAAGTTTTCTGGGTAAATGAAGGGCTTAGTGCTCAGAGGAGGGAGGCAATGGGGCTTCCCTACTGCTCCCAGGATAGTCTTCACTCGTGTACAAAGGGTTTTCCCCCTGGTGTGTGTTTTCCCCTGCTATGTAGGTTTAAAAGGGCAAAAGTGGTTGCAAAAACACAGGGCCAGGACCTGCAACCTGCTTTGGTTTCCTGTGGTTAGTTCAGATTTTGGCAAAAGGGTATTTTTTGTGAAGGACTGACTTTGGATGTATTGCTGGGGTGTCCCATACCCATAGGAACTCCAAGGGGTAATTTCCCAGTATTGTGTGCAAGAAGCCTCCTCATCACTCCAGGTGCAGGAAACAGGACAGGGAACAGAGGTTCACAAGAAATGCAATGTGAAGCCAGGTTTTGGGAGAGAGCTGCTTGTCCAGCACCTGCTTACAGGCTCAGACACCTCACTGCAAGCAGGTCTGGTAGGGTGCCAGCCTGGGATGAAGCACTGGGGACAGCCTGCTCCAGGGCTGCCCAAGGACCTGTGTGCTCTGTCCTGCATTTTGCCAGTGCCCTGGTATGCTGCAGCCATCCCTGTCCCAGCTGAGGGAGTGGGGGTTTGGCATGGAGCCCTGTCTGCCTGCCCTGGGGCTGCCCAGCAGTCTCAGCCTTGTGATGCTGCCTAGCCCCGACCAAATGCTCTTTCCACATGATCACATCTTGGTGACTCATGGGATGTGCATGGGGAACACCCTCCCCAATGTCTCTAAAGTTGTCCATTCTTATGTGCCAGCAGGACAAGCTTTGCTATTCCTTTGCTGTGTAGTTAAAGGGAGATGGTTTATAAATTAGTTTTGGGGGTGCTCTTAACTTTATTTCCTCATTAAAGCAGCACAGAGGACAGCCCTCTGCTCGCAGCATTTAGGATGTGTCTGCTACAATGAGTCACCTGGGACAACTCAGGCTGGTGGAGAACAGGGCATGAGTTCCTTCAAGAGCTCATCCTGCCTCTGAGGCCAACTTCATTCTGATAAGCTCTGCTGTCTCCAGTTGCTTTTCAATGACTGGCACCATCTGCAGCACACTACTCCCAGCTTTCCTTACAGAAATTTAAACACACCCAGCTCTGTGCTCAGGCGAAAGAAATCCCACCAAAACAAGAGGTGTACCCCTAAGTACAACTGTTACACATATTTTTCTGTTCCAAAGCTGCTTCCTTGCATACTCCCCAAACTCTTTATCAACAGAATAGTGGTGCCCTGGGACCGTATTCACTTTTATAATGCAGCTCAGTAACTGTGATGTGCAAGAAAGCTGTAACCTAGATTCCCTTCAAACAAAAATAGACAAGGGAAAACCATGCTGCTCTTAATCCAGAGAAAATCAGAGAACAGCTTCCCTGCATGTTTAGCTTAGTGAGGAGTCTGGCTTGCTACCATGGGGGTAAATCCCTGCAGCCCTGAAAGCTGCTGCCTGGTGCCAGCAGACCACATTTTGAGGAGCATCTCTTCCACCTCCTCCCCCAGCTAATTCAGCAGTGTGAAGCAGGCCTGTAATCACAGTGGCTGTGTCCATCGATCGATGGTCTGCCTTAAAGCACTTGTTTATCTCTGCAGGAGACACAGCTTATTTCCCCACCACATGTCTATGCTAATTTGTTCTCCTTTCTGCTTGCACCACGAGGTCACAAGTGCACTGAGATGTTTCTGAGGGTCCCTGCTTGCAGTGACCAAGGCTCTGTGCAGCCTTTTAGTCTCTTTTTAAAAGCTGTCAAGTTTGCAATGAAGTTCCACTAAGTTTTAATACAATAAATCCCTTCCTCTCTTTTTCACTGAGGGGAGGTCAGTTCCTATCTATGAGCATGTGTCATGAGAGAGGGCTATAGAGGCATTTTGATAGGAGGCTGCCCTCCTATGCGAGCAGTAAAGCTGTTCTCAAGTACCACTGCAGTCAAGAGAAATGTGCCTCTGATCAGCAAAACTAGCTCGTTTTGAGCAGCAACACGAAGCTAAAAGCAAAGGTGATTGATTTTGCTCTCTGAGGGGACAAGTGGTGCAGACCAGAGTGTCTGCAGGCAGAGTGGTGTTTCTTCCCCTGCTCTCCTGACCTGAACTCACCAGTGTCTTAACCCACCAGCTGCTTCTTCCAAAGCATAATCTCCAAGGGCTTCCTGCAGCTACCACTGGACTAGAAAACAGGGTCATTATTTACTTCTCTGCAGCTGTGGTGTGTCAGCCAGGTTCAGGGAAAAAAAAAACTGAGAAATCTCCAGCTCTTTTTTGAATGAAGTCAGGTCTGAAGGGACCAGGTATCAGACAAGCCATGGCATTTCTAACAGGGAACCTGCCTTTGTGGGTATTGTTTAACCTCTTTGAACCCAGTTCTTCTCATAGGAAAATCCCAGGGAGACAGCACAGATTAACACACATTTATTCTACAAGAGTAATCTGGTGCTGAGAAATTAGATTAATTAAGGTCATTAGTGCAGGGAAATTAACTGATTGATGGTATGTGGAAGTTCTGTGAATGCTTCTGTACATGCATCCTGTGCAGTGTGTTCAGTGATTAAACTCAGCTGGGAAAAGTGCGCCTGTTTTCTTGCAGAGTGCACACGTTTCCCCAGGAATTCTTACTTGTACAGTTGTGCTTAACTGTGCTGCTGTGACTGTGATGAATAACCTCAAAACCTTCCCTTGCAGACAGTGTCCCATTATAAAGCTTGAGGTCAAGTGCAGGCGTTTAAGCTGTGTAAAGTGAGGCATTAATGGCAGCAACCGACGGCCACTAATAGTTACTATGTCAAATGACTGCAGCTCAGCCCTCGACCTTCCACGTGCATCCCACTTCTCTGCTCTGTAAAGTAGGGCATGTTACTCTTCAAAAAGTTGATGATTCTTGTTTTCTAGTGCTTTTGAAAGCCCACTTGCTCCAGTTAAATGCCAAAGAGAGGGCTGAGTAGTTTGGAGAAGCCATTGTGTGCGTGACCCTACTGAAAGCAGTAACTATTTTTCTGGCCTTTGGTTTCCAGTGGGCTGTCATCAGCTGTAAGAAAATGTGTCATGCCAGGTTAACTGTAAGGATATGAAAAGAAGGTGTTGCAATAGTTTGTAGAAGCTAATCATTAATATGTGGTTGTGGTTTCTCAAACTGTAAAGGCCAAATAAGGCATTGCCACAACCTCAGGTTTTGATACTGTCTGGGGTGTCAAGGTTTGATGGATCAAAGGGTTTTGGATCAAAGATATTGAAGTCTCTCAGATGAGCTGCATGTAGAAGTTCATATTGTTCTTTCATCTAGGACATGACTACTACGTGAAAGGAGGTTGTAGTGAGGTGGTTGTCAGTCTCTTCTTCCTAACAGCAAATGACAGGATGAGAGGAAATAGCCTCCAGTTGTACTAGGGGAGGTGTAGGTTAGATATTAGAAGAAACTTCTTCACTGAAAGGGATATCAGACACTAGAAAAGGCTCCCCAGGGAGGTGACTGAATCACCATCCCTGAGGGTGTTTAATAGACACAGAGATGCTAAGGGACATGGATTAGCACCTGACTTGGTAGAGTTAGATAATGATTCGACTTGAGGATCTTAAAGCTCTTTTCCAACCATAATGATTTGATGATTCTGTAATTTCCAGCACAGCACTGGAATTACATTCTTTGCTTATGACTGAGGAAACTACTTTGGTCATCAGCAATGCCTAAACTAAGTTCTGTAATCTCATTTCAAGGCAACTGGATGCCTGTTTTGTGCATGCAGAGAAGATACAGAGGTACTGTACCAAACGTCAAGATTAAATGTTCTGTGGTGGTCAGTATAATTTCTTCCCGGGGCAGCAGCAGTCTGGCCATTGACCTTTCCACTGCAGTCCCAACATCAACAGTCCAACTCTGCCTCTGTTTCTAAAAACTGAAATTCCTAGAAAATCAGCAGGAACCTCCCTGCATGCAAATGACTGAGTGTCTTTTATCCCCGTGCTTTGCAGGAATGGCAAAAGCTCAACTATGATATTTATACCTTACGGCAGACCCGGAAAGAAGTGAGGAGCAGGTGGAAACACATTTTGGAAGATTTAGGTAAGCCAGAGAACAGAAGGATGTCATTTGTGTTGAGCCAAATAAGAGGTCCCCTAATGGTTGAGGATGGGAACAGCTTCACAAAATCATACTGATAGAGGAGAGGGAGGAAAATAAGACAAGGTTGCTGAGCAGTGCCACCAGGAAGCCCCCATGGCAGCTGAGAGCTTCTGGAAGGCTTTCCAGGGCTCATGCATGGCTGAAAGGAGATAGGGCCACCGTGTCAGTAGGCACATCACAAAGCCCACACACCATGACCAACAGGAAGGCCTCTCAAGCCCCTGCATGCACACTCATCCGTTTCAAGCTTCCTTGTGCAACCTTGGCAGGAATACCTGGGAGTTCAGTCTGCTTTTTTTCTAAATGAGGTAAGCAGGGAGAAATGAATATTCCTTTCAGATTTGAATGCAGATACATCTGTTCTCCTTCCTTAGCCCATGCCAGCTGATCAGAGCTAAACCACCCACTCTGTTTGCTCCTAAGTGAACTTGAAATATTCTTTCACCAAATGAAATTGCTCAACAGCAGCCCTCCTACTCCTGCTATTTTCTAGCCTGTAAACAGTGAACTGCCCCCACCAGGCCTGTGTGCTCAGCTGCTGCTCCTCTGGGGAAGGCAGTGATTGGTGTGCCCTGCTTTTCCCCATGGCACTGCACACAGCATGTGACACTTGGGCCAAGGAGATGTGTGGTATCAGCATGTCAGCTTGGTGACTCGCACCACGCGCTGGAGGTGGTTGGCAGCTAACGACAGGAGGATGTGTGAGTTGAGTGCACTTGTTGGGCCGTTCAAGGATATTCTCACTGGGAGCAAAAGAGATGAATATCTCAGCTGCTCCTGTCCCACCTGCCCTTCTGGCATCTGGATGGGAGGAACATTATAAATTCATAACTAGGTATCAGTGTTCATCTTCACCCAGGTACTCCTGCAGCCTGTGCACATCAAACACAGGAGGCATCACTTGACATCTTTACATCTGTTACTGCACGTTGACAAATGCTCTCCCACATCTCTCTCACGTCTGCAGTGGCTCTGGAGCTGTTTTGCAAAGGATGGGGAGCTCAAGACTAGCGATCATTTGGCCTTAGCAGTTGTGATGTACAACCAGATACCTTTCCTTATCTAGACCTGTGCTTTAATCATAAGACCACCACTATTTCTATATGTGTTTTCAGGTGAGATGTGACAGCTCCATGGACCTGAACAGAGTTAATGGTAGCCATTACACATAAAGATCCCTGCATTCATTCTCCTCCCTCTTTCCTTCCCTGGACACCCTTCCCATAAGAGGTGCTGACTACTACAGGAATCCATGCAGCCTTTATTGCCACAGGTTTTTTATCACTGTCACCTCCAGCAACATGTAGGTGTAGTCACTGGGCTGCTCAGGAATCCCAACTAGCCCTGAAAGCTCTGGCAGTGTCAGGAACATGCAGGAGCTGAGTCAACGCCCTGGGTGTGGATGTTCATACATCTTCTCTGGAAAACTACTGCTGCACTAGAAACTTGCTCAGAATGGATTTATGTTTTTTATCTCCTCCACCAGCAAGCTCATACCTGCCCCAAGTGCAGGTGTGGAACATGCCTAAAAGAAACACTAGTTTGAGAAAATAGGGAACACAGCAGCCCAAAATGGAGAGGGAATAAGGAACCTTGTAAGAGACTGGAGGATTCAGAGATGATCCTGCATACCTGTTTGACTCAATTCTGTAACACATCTCCCTCCTAGGTTTCCAGAAGGAAGCAGACTCCCTCTTGTCAGTGACCAAACTCAGCATCATTAGTGACTCTCAGAACATGGGCAAAGCCCGGGACATCCTGTTAAGGTTGTCTGAGGAGACAAACATCTTCCCAACCAGCTGGGAGCTTTCTGAGCGCTACCTCTTTGTGGTGGTGAGTAGTTCTGAGCATGCCTTTCTCCCCACTTCCCTGTCTCTGCAAGTGAGCTCACATGATGGGGAGCAGATAGGTGAACTGCACCAGAAGACACTCACATGGTGGTAGCCTGGGCATCCCTGTGAGTTGTTACACTTGTAACCTGGCTGTTCAGCTTCCTTGGAAAGGTTAGTGCTGTAGCACCACAATTTTGCCCCTCCCCACCAGGTTCCTTTAAGCCTGTGTAACTAAGTGCTCTTGCAATCCGTTAATGAAGTGGGAAAAGATTAGACCTAATGCTTGACTTAATCTGAAAGCTGCTATGGAGGGAAGACCCTCACTGGGGAGCTGCCCAAAGCAGCCTGTAGTGACTGTAAAACACCGTTGCTTTGGCAGGATCGGCTCATAGCTCTGGATGCTGCAGATGAGTTCTTCAAGATGGCCAGCACGGTGTATCCAAAGAGACCCAGCGGGGAAAGAATGGATGATAGCCAGAAGGCCCCACAGCATCTCTCTGTTGTGGTACCCTGAAGAAAGTGCCTTGCTGGTGCAAGATGGACTTCAGATTTCTCTCCTCTGCTAAAGGGTTTGCACAAGTAGTGCTGCTCCTTGTTATCTTGCAGAGAAGCGAGTGGGCCAGCTGGAGCAGTGCAAGGAGGTCAGCCAGCCATGCCCCACAAGGAGGGCACTGGAAAGTGGATGCTGGCCCTGAAGTGCTCCCAAGCAGAAGGGAGCAAGGACTGCTGTAGCATAGCCCAGGTGGTAGACCTCTAGCTGAGTAGTGTGTGCACTAGGCACGTGGGGAACCCAACTTCCAGGCGTTCCTACCAGTAGCTGCAAAAGTTGAGCTGTCCCTAGCTACAAGCGCTGTGAAGAGATCTGCGTTTCCACCTTCTGCTGGTATCTGCCACTGTCCCCTCCCTCCACCCCACTATCTAGAAGGACCAGCAAGGAAGGAAAAATACCTCAGTTGTCTACAACTCCCTGATGTTTCTCTGTGCACTGGTCCGTCCTCTTCCTCATCCCTTGCCCTGGCAGCCCCACTGGGCAGGTCCTGGGGAATCCTGCAAAGAGGCCAGAACACTGCATAGCTGAGAGGGGAGTCAGCGCTGGGCAGCAAAGCCTTGGCTCGGCGCTGCATTTAGGTGCTGTGTTCTCTGCTATTAGTGGTCTGGAAGCATTTGTGTCAAGGAGTGCTCAGCCTGACATCTTAAATGGAAGTAGGTTTTAGGAGGGTGCCAAGGTCAGAACTGCTGAGAATTTGGCTCCTGTGATACCCTCAGATTGGTTGCCCAACATCTTAATTAATTTCTGGAAGCTTTGATCTCAGCTGCATAAAGAAACTCCACTATAAAGCTGCATGTACTGTCAATATGTGCTGTCCCTGCTGTTAATGAGGATTTGTAATGAACATCCTTTATATCTCGGGGTTGTGTCTCATAATGAGCAATAATTTTAGAACACTGGATTTAACAGTTTTAAAAACAAGTGGAAATTCTTCACTGGTTAACCCACATGCTGCTAAGTGGCCAGTTGAAAGTGCTGGTTACACAGGACCTCCCAAAACAGCAAAACAGAGCTTTTATTTGTCTATACTTACAGTGTTTGAAAGATATATATATATATATTTATGAATTGTTTCTGTTTATCAGTCTTCCTGGGAAACATTTCTGTCAGCTCAGGACCTCAGTGAAAACTGAGTTTAATAAACAAACCACACTGCAAACCCAACGCTTCTTCCTCTCTCTGTAACCCTGGTCAGGCAGCAGCATTTATCTTGACTGATGATAGCAAAAGGGTTGAGGTGTTTGTAGAGCATATGCCTCTGTGACCTGATCTCCACTTACAGTTGCTTGTTGACCTGAAAGAATAGAGTTGTTTGCCAGCCTAAGGCCTAAGACCAAAGTCTCTGTAGGAGATAAGGGGATTTAATTTCATTTCGGTGAGATTTGGAGCTAAGTGCCCAGTTCCCATTGATTTTAATTTATTTATTTTCAATAGCAGAAGCTCAGCTGCACTTTGGAAAACCTCTCATGTTTTTATAGAAAATAAACTTCAGTGCATCACAACTCCAGGGTCTGAGTTGAAAAAAACTGTTGCAGAAACAGAAAGATCTGGTGGTCTGAGGAACACCATGCCAAAGGACACAACACCACCCAAAAGTCAGCCTGTGGGATATTACCACTTTAGAGTACTATACGTTACATAAAGCCACCTGATGAGTCCTGAAATCTCACAGGCATGAAGAGGAGATACAGAATCACCAAGGTTGGAGGAGACCTCAAAGATCATCAAGTCCAACCTGTCACCACAGACCTCATGACTAAACCATGGCACCAAGTGCCATGTCCAATCCCCTCTGCAACACCTCCAGGGATGGTGACTCCACCACCATCCTGGGCAGCACATTCCAATGGCTAACGACTCTCTCAGCAAAGAACTTTCTCCTCACCTCAAGCCTAAACTTCCCCTGGCACAGCTTGAGCCTGTGTCCTCTTGTTCTGGTGCTGGTTGCCTGGGAGAAGAGACCAACCCTCCTGGCTACAACCACCCTTCAGGTAGTTGTAGACCTGAAGGGTGGTTGTACCTTGTGAGCTGTGGTGCCGCTTGTTCTGGTGACAGAGGTCAATGTTAAAAAGCATGTTTGCAGAACCACTCTTGCTGGCACTTGCAGCTGTGAAACTGGTTCTGATCTCAACAAAACACATTTTGGACAGGAACGGCCTAAAAGGGACCATAACCCTTAATCCATAGCTAAGGTCTTATGAGGAAAGGCAGCTATATAGTCTGGAAAAGAGGACTGGGAGGAGATTTTACTGCTTGCAAATATCTGAAGGGCGGATGTCAAGAAGAAGGGGCCAGTCTTTTATCAGTGATACCCTGTGAAATGATGAGGGGCAATGGACACACACTGGAACAAAGGAGGTTCCACCTCAACATGAGGAAAAACTTCTCTATGGTGAGGGTGATGGAACACTGGAACAGGCTGCCCAGAGAGGTTGTGGAGTCTCCTTCTGTGGATGCACTCCTGGGTGACCTGCCTTAGGTGATCCTGTTTTGGCAGGAGGGTTGGGCCATGATTCTGTGGTTCTAATTAGGATCTCTGAATGAGGGCTTTGCACAGGGGAAATGCTGAGTTTCTGAGCGGAGCCACAGGGAGGAGCAGGAATTAACGCAGGATCAGATTGGAGCCGATCTGCTCACTCCTGCACAGCAGGGACTTGTGCATCAAAAGAGGTCTGTCAGTCCCAGCACTCAGTGGTGATGTGGTAACCTGCAAATATTGCAAAACAGCCTTGGGATAAATACAAGGAAGCAGAACTTCTAAAATCTGCAACTTGAAAATTGACAGAAGCCATTGTTTTCACGGAAGTCCAAGCTCAAGTGTGTAACTCTGTCATCTGAGTAGGAAATGCCCTGTCTTTCATGCACCTGAGGCAGCAGACTGAAATCCCATATTTCAGTCAACAAAATGCAGAGAGCAATTGGCCTTTTCTAACCTGCACAGAGTTTACCAGGGTGATGCACCTCTAAAACTTTTATTTTGATCAGATTTTGGCTTGCTCTTCTGCCAGGAGAAGAGAACTCAACTGTGCTTGTCTCCGAGCAAGCCTGTGACTGTGTCTTGGGAACCAGCAGTAGAGGAACCCACCTGGAACCCAGAGAAAGCACATACCATAGGGTTCAGCTACCAGCCAGTTGCTTATTGATAGTGGCCTGCCAGAGGTGTTTAAAAGAGTTACTTAGGCTCAAGCAGCAGAAAAGTTACTCATATCTATCTAGCAGAGATGTTGGCACTCTCCTGTTTAATGGCAAGAATAAAGACGGGAATAGAAGTGCAAACACATCTCCCAAAGAAGTCCATTCCAGATTTTGGGCAAATTGAAATCACTGGCACTGACAAGGGAAAGATTCTGGTCAGCACTTGCATTTTGGGTGTCAAATTGAGATGATGAGATTAAACCAAGAAGGTGTTCAGGTGGCAAAAACAAGTCAGACACACACAGTCTAGCATCCCTCCCTGGAGATGTTGCAGCACAAACTCGGTCTCATAGTCCTCTGGGCGGACAGGCTTCCCCACCAAATAGATCAGGCCACCTCATTAGGCAGCAAATTCCTCTCCATTGAGACAGATACAATAAAGATTTCATTAAATGTATAAATCTTGAACAGCATCCTAGTCAGAGGGTACCTGGTGATTGTCTTGTTTGATGCACCATCCAGACCTCCAGCTGCCATTCAGATGGGCTTGAGACTCCCCTAGGATTTGTATCACCTCAACACTTGTACAGATATCCTCGACATCTTACAGATCTCAGGTGCCACTAGAGCACGTCTTATGTGGAGTGGCTGAGTGAATTGAGGTTGTGTGTCATGGAGAAAAGGAGACTCAAAAGGAGACCTCATTGCTCTCTACAAGTGATTAAGAGGTTGTAGCGAGATAGGGGTTGGTCTGTTCTCTCAACTAACGAACAATAGGAGAAGAGGAAATGGCCTCAAGTTGCACCAGGAGAGGTTTAAAATGGATGTTAGGAAAAAATTTTTCACTGAAATGGTTGTCAACTCTGGAACAGGCTGCCCAGGGAAGTGGTGGAGTCACCATCCCTGGAGGGATGTGGTGCTGAGGGACATAGTTTGGTGGTGATTTGGCAGTGCTGGGCTGCTGGACCTCATGATCTTAAAGATATCTTCAAACGAAAATGATTCCATGACTCCGACTCTGGATAGCTGCATATGGGGAGCGAAATCCTGCCCAGAGCCAGCAAAGCCTGCCAGCAGCTGCCCGGGAAGTTGTAAAACAGCCCAGCGAACACCAGGTGCCACTGTTCCCTTAGCCATGCTGCAACACGCTGAGGGAAATCATCTTCCCAGCCCAAGGAAAGTATTTCCAACCTTTCCCTGCATGCATCCAGTCTCTCAACCTTTCAAGAATTTGCTTTCTGTTAAAGGTCGGGGTTTAGATGTCTCCTTCTCTGGAGTCATTCAAGCCCCACCTGTACACCACCCTTTGCAATCTGCTCTAGGTGAACCTGCTCTGGCAGGGGGGTTGAACTAGATGGTCTCCAGAGGTCAGTTCCAAAACCTGTCATTCTGTGTGATTTAATAATTGCTCTGGTGCTTTCCAGGAGACAGTGGTGAGCCCATCTCTCTTTGAAAGGCTTGCAGGGCTGGGGCCAGGGCCTCTGCTGCTGCTTGGAAATGCCATTTGGCATGGACGTGGCTGCTGTAGGAATTCATTAGGAATGTTTATTTTTCTAAATAGAGGGTGACTTTGGCACCCCCTTCCTTCACCAGGAAAGGAAAAAATGTTAAACATTCATTACAATGAGTGATTTGAGAGGGTTAAAGTACCTCTGGGTTCACCTGGCTTTTGGATACAAAATCAAGTTGAGGGTTAAAAAAAAAAAAAAAGTATTTAACTAATTGGGTTGGAAGGGACCCTCAAGGGTCATCTCATCCAACCTCCCTGCAGTGAGCAAGGACATTTAACTAGATCAGGTTGCTCAGGGCCCCATTGAGTTTGGCCTTGAATGTCTCCATCTTTGGGGCCCCTACCCCATCTTTGGGCAACCTGTTCCAGTGTTTCACTGTGAAGAATTTCTTGCTATTGTCGATTTCAACAGAAGGAAGGAAACAAAAAGGAAGGAAAGGAAGAGGGGGCGGGGGGGGGATGAGGGGAGAGAAAGGGCCAGCACATTTTATTTCTGTTCATAAGCCACAGACATGCACCACTTGCGTTTCCTTTTCCTACACCACAGCAGAAGCAGACACAACTAACAGTTCATGTGTTAACTTGAAACAGATAATCACTGGGCACTGATTTACACTAACTGATGGTCTAAGCTTCCTTTTCCACCAGCACCTGTTTGGTTATTTCAGACATTGCCTATATCAACCAGGCTGCAGAGCAAAGGTGGAAAAACATTTGTGCCTAATCTTTGGCCAATGTGTTGATTTAACAGTGGCTGAGCAAAATATTTTCATTTCTTTGGGCCAAGGGGAACAATACCGTAGAATTCCCTAAGTTAAAGTTAGGAATTAGGTATGAAGCAGTTGCTGCCTGTAGTAGAGACTAGCTAAAAACAATAGAACATTTTACAGACCAGTTTGCTGCGCATTTGCACATATGGTTTCTTCTTTTTATTCCAAATTTTCCATCATGAATTGGGCAAGATGAGAGAGGAAAAAAGAAATCTTGCTGAAAATTCGGCTGTGAGCTGTAAGACAGGCAGAAGGTGGCAGTGGAGGTTTTTGCTAAAGGCTAGGGAAGCAGTAGGCAAAAAGAGATGGGAGGCAGTGGCCTGAAAGGAGTCAGACTTTCCATTTTACTTGCTATGGATGTAAATCAAAGTGTAAGTTCTGATAAATAATGAGAATGGACATGGGAAAGAAAACTGTCATCTTTGAAATTTCAGCTATAGGAAAAATTACCATTTCAAACCACTCGCTTTCAATCATTTCTAATGTTAGAAATTCCAGCGCTTACATACTCTTCCTGGAGGGAAAGCTTGTACTTTTCTAATCTAATGAGGCTCAGGAATGTTTGGTACTGATGACTGATGATCAGTAACGTTTGTTACCATGACTAACCACAAAATAGCTCTCCAAAAGCATTTCTCTTGAAGACAAACAATGATTTTTGCATGAGGAGTCCTCGTTAGGCAAGTTATGGATTATCAGAAGCATTTACCTTGTGGGCACATCCAGGGAGGAGCTGCCCTTGCACAAGGGAGGCCATGGAGAAATCTGCTCAGTGACCGCTCTTAAATGCCCTAGGAAAAGACTTATGTAGCCAAAGGCTTGTCTGTTTTTCCTGTCAGTTGGTCTAACCAAATGTACCACCTCTCCCCACAAGCCTGATCCCTCTAAGAACAGTCATTTTTCAAAATGATAGCAAATTCAAGGGACTATTTTGTCTTATTCGGATCAGGAAAGGAAGAAGCCCTGTAGACATGCTTGATGTGATAGGATCCCGGCAACATTAAAATAAGCAGATTTAGTCAAGCTAGCAAAGAGCCAAAGCGAAAGAGCCATATCAAAGCAAAGGAAAGAGGGCAGCAAATGGAAGCAAATGGGCACAGCCCAGCCAGTGCCCAAGAAAAGGGAAGAGTATTTGGGGGTGGTGAAGACTGTGTAACTGTACAGTGTCAGTGCCAAAGTACATTGCAGTGGCGCAGTCGAGTGCATCATCTGGGTAGCACCAGCAGGATGAAATGTGTCTGAATATGCCTGAATAACCATCTTAAAAAACCATCATCATTTGATGATAGCTCACCAGCAGATCAAAAAGAAGAGATATTTATGAAACCACGTGTTACCAGAAAGTTTATCCTTTCAAGAGTGGCAATTTTGTATCTGTTAAGCTGCTGGGTTTCTTTCCATTGGCTTGAATGGGGTTTGAGTCAGACTTTGGAGACACAAACATCAGGGCAAGTCCAGACACCACTGAAGTCAAAAACAAAACTTCTGCCAGCTGCCCATCTAATCCTCTTCTGCATTAAAGTCTCAAAAATTAAAAAAGGTGTAATTTCTTAAAAAGATTTCCACAAATGGTGACAGGATCTACCTGTACATGCCTCAAAGAAGAAAGTAAAGCCCATGGTCAAAGGATCACAGGTAAAATTCAGGTCAGAAGAGACCTCAAACGATCATCTCAGACAGCCTTCTTCTTGCTTGAAGTAATCTCTCCTCTTTTGAAAATGGCATGAGCAATTTGTATGGAAGGCATTACTGGCACACACCATATTTCACCCACCAAAAATGTAGTGGTTGGTACAAGGAAATAGATCAAACACTGGTGTTTTCTTTTTTTTTTCCCTTACATTATAAAAGTGAAACAGAAGATTTGTGAAACTCATCTGGAGGGCAGGTTTGAAATTAATGAATCCCTCTATGAAATATTCATTTGATACCTCTAACTTAAGTGACCAGGGCTAGCTTTAAACATACATTTCCATTCTTCCTTAGGTGAAGGAGCCAGGTAGAGGAGCTATGGGAGCTCAGAGCCCTGCAAGGTGATTTACCCCACATGCCCAGTGGGCTGAGACAGTTAGCAGAGAGACAGCAGTTCCCAGTGAGCCATTTGGGAATAAAGGGGGAAGGCAGAAGGAAAGGGAATGGTGTTATCTTGGTGATAGGGAGTTTGCCTAAGATTTGGAAATGCTATTTCCATTCCCAGACCTGCCCCATCTCTGTCTGCCCTTCAGGTCATCTAAGTGCAGGATGGGGAGATCCTGCTAGGGCTGATGGCAAAACAGGCTTCCTGTACTGGAGGTATTGTCAAGGTCTTCATATTTCTGCATCTGCCCCCGAGAAAAGCTTTGTCTCTCTAAAACATCCACAAGGCTATTATCCAAAAGATTCTGCTATAATAATTTCAAGATGTTTTGCTTCAGTTCTGACTCTTATTTTTAATGCTCTCCAGCTTTTTAGTATAATCCAAATAAAGTATTGTTCCTATCCAGAAAATAAGCCTTCAAATTGAGATCACAGCAGTGACTTTTAAAGTGGTGCTAAACCAGGGCTGGTTGGTTGTGGTTTTGTTTTGTTGGTTGGCTGGTTTTTTAATTCTGGGGAATACCTATTCCCAGAAATAGTTTCAGCTTTGATAAATCAGCATTTCTAGACAGAAAAATCAGTTAGTTTAGTTTTGTTTTAAATCCTAACCCTGCCTACTACCTGACTCTCTGTTGTGAACTGCTTTGAGATTTACTAACAAAGTGCAGTGCAGGGCAGTCAGTAGTATTGTGATTATTTTTCAAGTCAGAATTATGTTCCAAAACATAAGGGAAAGGCATCTTTGAGTCATTTTGACTATGTTTAAGTGAGATCACCAAGACAGACTATAGGTCTGCAAAGGACACGTGCAGGCATGCCTAGGAATTTGGCTTGCCTGCAGTCTATCTGTTCCAATTAAAGGCAGATGCAGCCTTTTGTTTCCATGGGTGTTTATGAACTGGCAGATTTGCTGAGCAGGGAGACAGTTAACATACAGCACCTGGTCCTGAACTAATCAGACACACAATTTTGCAGAGTTCTTTGGCTTTAACTTGCCCAGACGCATGAAGAAGATTTTCAATTTCCCTTCCTACTTCCTTGGACAAGATGCAGCACAGAAACTAGCCAGGTTTGGGTTATCATGTAGTTAGCAGTTTGTGTCACTTCTCTGAAGCCTATGACAAGAGAGGGGAATTAACAGTATGCACAACATGTCAAAGCAGATCATACTCCAATTTTGCTTTGCAGAAGAGGAGCTTCCCTGAAGTATGTGCCAACATACTGGGAATGGAAAATGGTTTGGAAAGCCAAATAGGTACTTAAATATCCAGGGAGTCACACTGGATCTGACCAACACCATTCCCATGCTGAGATCCTACCAATACAGGTAATAAGTGATACAACAAGAAGAAATGGCCCCAAGCTATGAATGAGTAGGTTTAGACTGACATTAGGAAAATTTTTTTCCACAGAAAGAGTGATCAGGCACTGGAATGTGCTGCCCAGGGAGGTGGTTGGGTCACCAACCCTGGATGTGTTTAATGGTCTTTTGGATGTGGTGCTTGGGGATATGGTTTAGAGGTGAGCCTTGTAGAGTAGGGTTATCGGTTGGACTTGGTGATCCTGAGGGTCTTTCCCAACCTGAATGATTCTGTGATAAGCACATCAGATGCCTGGTGAAGTTGCAGGCAAGTCTCCACCGGGACAGCTCTGGTGAAGCTGCAAGCAGGCATCCACCAGGACAGCCTTGATGAAATGAGCACACCTATGTACCTGGCTCATTGTGTCCAAGGGAAAAGCAACACCAGAGTCAACCCCCCTACAGCTCTGATGTGTCCCATGAGCTCAGTTCAGCCTGGACATTCTTCAGCACTAAAACATGGTCACAAACACTGCACCCTCTCAAAATGATTGGCTCCTGGTGCAGCGGCGGTGCACAGAAGGCTCAGTTTCAAAAGGCTGTATAGGCAATCAGATCAGCTGCACAGATCTGCTGCCTCCAGTTGCAAGCCAGCACAAACCCAGCTAGACAGACAAGCTGGTTTTGCTCCTAAACTCATGTAAATACAACTTGCTAAGGTTAATTTCTCTTTAAATTATGTATACATGTCATTGAACGTTTCAAGAACTTGAACAGCAGTGAACATTTCACACTGCTGAGGAGCATCTTTCTTCCCTCCCAAGCCTTTATTTTTCTTAACAGTGACAATTTACGTTAGTAGTTGTAAACACTTGGGCTCATTTTCCAGCCCAGCACCTTTTTTTTTTGTCTTCTTTCCTTATGTCTGATTATTCTTATTTTGTGTTAGGTTTGCCATTATATGTTTGCTAACTTCTCTTTCACACCTCTCCATTTCCTCATTCTTATTATTGTAAACCTCCCCATTTTAAAAGTTAATGAAGTGGTAGAGGGCTGGTGGGGAACAGGACTGCCCAACACCAGCGATTACCAAGCTTTGCCTATATTTACAGCAAGGTGTAAGCATGAAACTGCGAAATGAAAGGCGGCAAACCTACAGCTACACTGTGAAATATGTGTTACAGACATAAATGCTGGCCTGAGACTGAGTCTCCCACCCACTGCACTAAGAAAAAAAAAGCTTTCTAGAGGTAACAAAACTTTCCTTTTTAAATGAGTCATAGAATCATAGAATTGTTAGGGACCTCAAGGATCATCTAGCTCCAACCCCCCTGCCATGGGCAGGGACACCTCACACTACACCAGGTTGCTCACAACCACATCCAGCCTCCAGGGATGAGGCTTCCACCACCTCCCTCGGCAACCTGTGCCAGTGTCTCACCATCCTCATGGGGAAGAATTTCTTCCTAACATCCAATCTGAATCTACCCGTTTCTACTTTTGTTCCATTCCCCCTAGCCCTATCATTACATGACACCCTAATAAGTCCCTCACCAGCTTTCTTGTCGGAACTTAAGATACTGGAAGGCCACAATAAGGTCTCCTTGGAACCTTCTTTTCTCCAGACTGAGTCGTACAAATGCAGCCATTTGCTTCAGTGGAGAGAGCTTGAGGCATAAATCTGTGAGGGCTGGTAGGCACTAGGTCAAAATAAGTATGTTTGAGCACTGAAGAAGGATCATCCAGAAGCCTCATCCATTCCAATCAGCTTTTTGTTCCTGTGTTTGCAGCTTCTGTTGGAGATGACATTCTCCTTTTCACCCCCACCTTCTTTTGTGTTAAAGACTAACATTTGGTGAACTAGTATTGGGTATAAAGGTAGCCTTCAAGTGGGGAAAAATTAAAATGAGCAAGCTGGAGGGGGATGGCAATCATCCTGATGTTGTGAACAACTAAACGCTGAGTTTACCCTTGCTAAGCTACAACCATGAGAATAGGCCAGCAGGGCAATCTCCTCCAAACACACAAAAGAACATAATACATCCATCTAATTTTACATGAAAAGGGAATTTTTCCACACAGGGAACAGTGAATTGTGGGTAAAGAAGAGGTCAGCATGGATGTCATGACTTAGCTGTAAACACACCTGATGGAAGCAGTTTATCTTCGTGCTGTAAGTGCAAGCTATTTTTTCACTTGGATTCCTATCTCATACCCCTCCTAGGTTCAGCTGGATGTCAGCCTGCATCCCCCAGGCCAGTGGAGCATCACCATTCACAGCAGGCAGCACCCTTGAGATGTTTCTGTAGCTTCAAAGATGGGTGAGAAGCAACAGGGTGTGAAGAAACCCAAGCCAGGCTGCCACCTCACCAGACTCCTTCCTATACTACAGTGAAGATGGATGTTGCTCAGGGCACAGCCCCCTTTCCATGGCTTTAATGAGCTCTCTTGGATGAGATCAACTCTCCAACCGATGCACAAGTGGAGGGGTCTGTGCCCTGGAGGACACTGACATAAATCACCACAGCTCTGATGATTCCAGGTGTCTCAGGACTTGGCCTCACAGACTATATTTGCACAATTCCTTCCGTTCCTGACTACCTATGATTGATTTGTGTCTCTTGAAGATGCAGAACTGATTTCATCCTGACACAGGACAGTGGCTCCCTCTGAGACCTGGTGACCTGTTGCCTGGGTTAATATGTGATATATGACAGCAAGGAGCAAAGGGCATTTGCTCTGACTCTTAAGTCTCCAGCAAACAAGGGGACGGAAGCAAACATGCTTTCCCCTAACCATTAATTTTTCTGTTTTAATTTACTGCACTCATTACAGCCTTTTAAAATCATCTTCCATCCTAGGAAGAGGCAGATGTGACGTTTTCACAAGCTGCAGGTACATTTTGCTTGCTTTGCACTGCATTGGTCAGCACCTTCCTTAGCCAGAATATGTGGGGCTGGAGAACATCAGCGGGTACTGCCAATTTCTGCCATTTCAGTTGATGCTTGTATTTAGCCTGCTCCAAGAAGGAAGAAGGATCTCTTGCAGGGCAGGGGTGAGCATTTAGGCAATGGAGTTCGATGGGGGACCTGAAAAAATATCCAGGACCCTATATTTGCCCACCCTGGAGCACAGCATTCTCTCTCCAAAAGACTTTGGGAAGAGGCAGCAGCAAGAGTCTCTCTCCTTCCACTCTAACAGGCACTAGCCCCTCCTGAGCTGATATTCTCTATGAAAGACCCTATAAAAAAATTAAATTCAAGCTATCTGTTCCTATTTATATTCTTTCTGCATACTCTTTTGAAGCATGTTTTAATTCTCCCTGTTCCCCAACCTCATTTCAGCTAGTGGTGCTGGAAGGTATTTAAAGTTACAGCCATACTCCCAGGGGTCACCATGAAAGAAATTAGGGAAAAGAGGAGAAAAAAAAAGAAAAAAGGAAAAAAAAACAGAAAGAAAGCCTGAGTCTGTCTGATGCACAGCAATGCTTATATTTCAATTACAGAGAGCGAGGGGCCAGACTCAACAGAGTCTGAGACAGGGAAAGGAAGAATTATGTTGGAAAACCAGACACTGAAGCCATAAAAGAGAGACTGCCTGTAAATGGCTAATCCAGTTAACAAAGCAAGCAGGTGGCAACCATGCTTCCATCCCAGTTGAGTGCCAGCACAGCAGGCTATGCTGACTTACACTGGCTGAGGGTCTGACCTGCAGCTGTGCTGCTCCCACAGGACAGAGACGATTCCTGGACCCAAGTATAATAGTATTAAAACACCACCATACTGTCCCCAGCCCACCCCCCCAAAAAAACCCCCAAACCAGCAAGGAATTGCTCAACCCTATCTCCTCCATCTTAAAGCTTGTTCAGACCAGGCAGCTTCCCAGTTCCTCAACACCATCTTTGTACTCGTTCCTTCCTTGAGATGTTGGTAGCAGGGAATTTCTGTCTGACCCACTGGAGCTTGGTGCTTGCCTCCTGCAAGAAACCTTTATGGCAGGCCTGATCCTGCTGCTGCCAAATCTTGCACACACACTCTCACACTGCATCCTGAGCCATCCTGAATCCCAGCAGGAAGGACAAAGGAGCTCTCTGTGCTTTCACACCGAGCACAGCACCACGCTGATAAGAGGGCTCTCCTGCCCCCTATCCCAGGCTGGCCTGGGCAAAGCTCCTGTCACCAATACAGAGCTTTTGTTGGATTTCATGAATGAGGCTGGGCAGGGATTTGTGCGACAGAGGTGACACGGTGCAGCTGCCTCCCCTGGGGAGGCTGAAGGCGAGATAAACAGCCCAGTTGGCTCCTTGAGGCCACTTCTCTGATTACCCAATATTTTCCTGAGATGTCTCATAAATCCCCTTGCCATTTGGGCCCCAGGCAGCCATGGGGGCTGTGAACGTGCATCCAAGCAATGCACCCTGTTCCTGGGCTAACAAGGGACTGTTTGAAAGAGACTCTGAGCAGGATGACGTCAAGCCAGAAACCTCTCTGAGGATGTTGCAAGCCAGGCTTTGAAGGCAAGGTTTGTTTAGGGACATCAGGTTTCAGCTGGATCTGCTGATACTGGACATGCCAGTAAGAAATCCCAATTACCAGGCAAAATTGAGTAAGAGACTTTCAGGCTGTGTGTCTTTAGCTGAGCAGCACATAAACATCCTGCCCTCTCCTTGGCAGGAGGGAAGGAGAAACCACTCTGCCTTTTGTGCTCTGTCTGAATTATATCAGAGCTCCCAGACTTCCCCAACAAGCACAGCCCTGAGCACCTCCTCCTTCCCTACGTACGCAGGAAAATCAAACTATCATAACAGAAAACTGGCAGAGGCTCAGAATAAATGGTATGTGTTGAAGTGGGCTTTGCCATTCCCCTCCATGAGGCTCTGCATGCAAAGACCCTCTTCAGCAGCATCAGAAGCCTCATCTTCATCCACTCAAATCCATGAACAGAAGCTCTGCCTCTAAAGGGGTAGCCACTCAAGATCTCCTGCATCTTTCTTTAAAAAAACCCAGAATGTTTTGATTAGGTCATATCAAAAGTCCCAAGTCATGGTAGTTATATCAAATAGCTTGGTGCTTTTAGGACCTGTAGTGAATGCAGCCAGTCTTTTATCTTCCAGGGCCTCCAAATTGCTAGATCTGTATTTTATGTCAACAATCTCTCAATTGCTAGTCATTACATAGAACAGACCTGTTTGGATAACTCTTTGCTTGGTCACTTTTTTGCTTGTATACGTCGTTCTTGTTTCCCTTTCCAACAATTTGTGATAGGGCTTATTTTACAGCCTGCACCTGGACACCCAAAAGATGTCAAGAAATCAAGTAGAGCTGGAAACAATCCATGCCACCCTACCCACTATAAGCCAAGACCAGAGCCTCTAATTGCTGTGAGCTTCCTTTGCCCACCAGTGCATTGCCAGCCCGCAAAAATGAAAGCAGAGCTGCTGCACCCAGCTCTCTGTGTGAGCACTGTCAGCTGCTGCTAACCTCTCCAAACAGTTTCACTCCAAGCTATCCATCTGCAGTCATATTCCACCAAGTTGCTCTTCAGGATATTGCTGACCTTATAAAGCATGATTTGGCTTTGTTTAAAGAAACAAAACTGCTTGCCTACAGGATACTTTGATCCTAAACAGTATTTTGAAGTAATGGGGCTGGGAAGAGGCTATGAGATGATCTTCCGGTGAGTCATGACACTACCTTCCATGGCGATTTGTTTTGTCAGACAGCATACTGATTTTCTTGCTCAGAGTCAAATATTTGCTGTCTGTCTGAGTATAAAGGGTATTTCACAGCAAACCCAAATGTCTGTCTTCACAGTGGTGCATCCTTCAGCTGCTGGCTATTCTCTCACACATGTGTACATGCGCTCAGGAGGCGGACATAAAGCCAAGGTAAAAGAGCAATAAACAAAGTTGCACACAAAGCAAAAGAGATGCCCCTAAAATGACATTAAACTTCCAGGAAACAGCAAGTTTTCAGAGCCCAAATCACCCTTGGTGAGAGCAAGCCCAGCTCCATTAAATTCAGCAGACACTGTTACACTTCACTGAAGTAGGTCTTTTAGGGTTTATTTGAGGTTAACTGCCCAAATCCCTGGCTTACAGACCTCTTTATGTCCAAGATAACAAATGTAAAGGCAAACAGGAGCTGAGAAGCCATGCTAGGGCTGGTTCCCTGCCCTCTGGCTCTCTGTGTTTGCTGACAGCGCAACTATGCAAAGCATTTGGCTCACTTTGTGGCTGTCCTGCTTCTACTGCGGTGCTTCCCAATACAGCCCTCTACTCTGTTTGCTCTTTGGGGACCTTGCATAACAGCCAGGTAGGAATACCAACATGAAGTAAACAGATCCTATCTGCACTTTTCCTTGATCATTGGCAACAAAAGTCAATTATAAACAGGGCCTGGGACCCCAGGCACAAAAGTCAGGCTCTGTCGGCACCTGGAGTATGCTGCAGCACAAAAATTCCAGCACTGGTCAAACTGGGACAAAATCCTGCACATCTCATGGGCCAAGAGTGCTGTTCCCTGGTGCTCTGCCAAACCAAGACTTTCTGGGGCTGGTGGAGTTGAGGGTTAGGACTAAGAAACCCACCCTGAGTGCTCCCATGTGGGCAGGGGTAACCTGGAGTGCAGCAGCGTGGTCACTGCCTAGAAAGTGGGTGGACAAATGTATCATGCCTTGAATAAGGAGCAGCTGCTTGTAACACAGCTGCCTGCATTTGGCCAACACTATCTATCTTAATCTCTAAATGGAGTTGACAGCGCTGAGTAGCACTGTTAGAGGCAGCTCCTGAATGCAGGGAGATGTCCTAGGCCCAGGGCATAAAATGGTGGGTTCCCCCCCCCCCCCCCCATCTCCACTATGCACCAAGGGGGAAAAAAAAACCAACACCAAAAAAACAACAAACCAAGACCAACCAAAAAACCCCAAACCATCAGAAAGCCACCCAAACCAGACACACACTCCTTTTGGGTTTTTTTGCATTTTTTCATATTTGTCTTTCAGCAAGTATGATGCTTCTAACAGCTATAAGGCAACACTTAAAAATGCACAAGTCCAGAAGTAAAGCTACGGAGAAACCTAAGTAATTAGCCCAGCAACGGGGAAAAGAGCTCACTCTGTCTTGTGGGTGGTGGGATTTGTTTCTTTGTTTTTCTCTCCCCTCAAAGCACACTCTATCCAAGTCAGCCTTACACTGTAGGAGGCAAGAGCTGTTGGGTTCAGAGCTGCACATTGGATGCATGCTCCCAGAGAAAGGACACTGGGACAATTGGCCACGCCTCTGCTGCACCATGGTGGAGTTTTCCACCACTACTCAGCTCCTTACAACCTAACTACAGAGGCAGATCAGCAGTAAGAATGTGTCTTGGTGGCTGGTACCTCCCATAATATCTCTGTATCATGCTGCTTTCTCATCTACAAGCAAGTCTGTCTTCTCTATGCAAGTCTTACATTTAAGCTTATGTTAGAAGTGTCTGTGTGATCCAGACTTTAGATCCATTAAGCACAGTATCAGACATCAAAACAGTCTTTCTTTAATAGAAAGCTCACCAATGGATAGGTAAAGTTGGTAGGGGGTGACAGGGAGAAGGAATGGAGCTGGACAAAGTGATGCTATGATTTTAAGTACTCATGCCCCTGGGATCAGCAGTGAAACAGATGTGTGTATTCTTCTAAGGTCATATCTGGTGCAAGCTGTTATGAAGCAGAAGTTATGTGTTAATAAGAGAAGGTGAGCACACACACAATCTGATCAAAGGGCCAGTTTGTATTGCTACGGGACATGCTTTTTCTGGCCATGTATTGCTATGGGCCAGCATTCAGACAGTACTTCCCACCTGGGACAACTTCTCTCCTTAACTAACATCCCCAGACCCAACACTGGTCAATGCATTACAGATAATGGCTTGCATGTCCTTTGTTGACAGTTTCATTTTCCATGAGGCAAATTTACTTACCACTGTCCCCATGCTTGCCTTGGGTAACCCCAGACCTTCACTTTCACCCAGCTGTGATGTCACATCAAAGAGGAAGCCAGGAACAGTGACCTGTTCCAGGCAATGAGCTCTCAGAGATGTGAAGTCCCTGAGAAAGTCCAAAAGGGAACAACAGGAAGGATCAGAAGGCACTGGTTATTTAGTCTAGTAGATTGTTTATTCTGCCCTTCAGATGCATGCAGGAGAAAGAGGAATGGATTGATCTTTTCTAAGCATTTGTGGTGGATACTAGAAGTAGTAACCAGCTTATACTGCATCAAGGATGATTTTGCTATTTAACAATACTTACATACTTTCCTATGCTTGCTCTCCAAGCTTGCTTGTGGAGTCTTCTTGGAATGTTAAAAATTAATCTTATTTTAAAAGGTTGTGTTGTGGGGTTTGTTTGTTTGATGTTTAATTTATCTTTTCTTAATTTTAATTTTTGTTGCTGCTTCGCACCTAGGAGTGAGGAGCCACCCGCTCCTCATGCAGCGCACCGACAGCTAAACCCCATTATCCTGTCAGCAACTGATCCCCACATCAGACAAAGGCAACCTTGAGAAATGGACCAACTCCAAGCCTCAACTCTTCCAGGTTACCTTGCAGCCTCTGAAAATCGCTTCAATCATAGAACCAATAAGGTTGGAAAAGACCTCAAAGCTCATCGAGTCCAACATCCAACAGGAGTACTGATAACTTCAGTCCTCCTAACATCAGGTATTTTTTTTAAGAGTCCATAAACTCTCTTGAGAACTGAGAGGAAAACCATCCACTTGCACCAGTCATCTTTTCCAGCTGAGCTGTTGTGACCTGCTTGCAGTGGAGGCCAGAAGCTTGCAGGTCCAACCTGGGCTGCAGTCACAGCTCAGACCTCCAAGCTGGTTAGCTGTTAATTTGGGGCTGGTTTCATAGAGCCCTGGACATGGAGCCCAGGACATAGCAAGTTCCACCCTTGTGCCTCAGCAGGAGGCGATGGTGGGATGTGTTATTTCAGGACTGATGGCACATCTGGGTCAGATGAGTTCCCAAGGGATGCACTGGTCAAGGGAAGGCAGCTGGGGAGATGGTGGGAAGGGAAGGAGGCGGGGTGGGGGGGGAGGTAGAACAATAGTTATTTATTTTACTTTTAGAACCCAAAATGTCTAGTTTGTTTATTCTGCACTCTGGAGATACAGCACAGATTCCCAGAAGAAGTGTCTGGGAAAGAAAAAAGGGCTCCCATGTCCTTCAGCCATCAAAGAATAGGACCACAATGTTTATTTGAATAAAATAAAAAGACAAACAAGGGCAAGCAACAGCCTCAGAACAGCCCTTGTCCACAACCACACGCAGGCACACAGAGACACTGGTATATGCCTGCCCACATGATCAGTCATAGAGGGGTCTGGGTTGAAAGAGACCTTTAAAGGGACAGGGCTTCTACCACCTCTCTGGCAAACCTGCGCCAGTCTTTCATCACCCTCTATGTAGAAATATTCTCTCTTAGATCTAGTCTAAATCTCTCTTACTGTAGTTTAAAACCATCATCCTTTGTCCTGTTGCAACAGGCCCTGTGAAAGAGATTGTCCCCACGTTTCTTCGAGGCTTCCTGTAAAGTACTGAAAAGGTCTTCCTGGAACTTTCTCTTCATCAGACTGAACAATTCCACTTTGGTCATCTTTAAGCCATCTCATTGCCACCATGATCCTCTGTAAGCCTCCTGTCATCCCAGAGCAGGTTTGCTCAAGTAGTTTTTACACTCCCAATAGGCATCTCCATCCACCACAACACTGGTCCTGGTCCTTCATTTTATATTGCCCACCATAGGTTTTAGAGAGATGATGTATGAGAGAGCAGAGAGATGGGTGATTAAGTATCTTAACTTGTGATCCCAGGGGTTCAGGTCACATAAATATACAATTCAGGATTTCTCCTCAGCCAATCACTTCTGTCACTTATACAAAATGCCTTCAATTTTCTGGACATCTCACTTTGGCCTCAAGGCTGACTCAGGACATGATTAGACACCTGAAGCACACACCAGGATTTGCAGTTTTGCAACCCACCCTTTTCTGCCAACTGCAATGCACTACAGGTAATCCTGAAGCAAATCTTGAGAAACGAGGCAAGCGGCTTGCCAAGTAGTAATCCCTGGGTTCTTTTGACCTCAGTGTGTCAGCCAGCACACTTTCAATTATCTACAGTTATAACTGGGGGTTGTTATTCCCCCTCCCCCCATCTCTTCAGTTTATCTCAAGATACTCAAGCACAAAATAACACAGGAGTTGCTAGAGCTAGTGATGCTGCCCAGGGAGCAAATTTTGCTTCCTACTGGCCTCCACTCTGAGAATTGCAAAGGGAGAGATGTTCAAAGAAAATGAGATTCTTTCAATCCCCACTCCCCTTGCAAGAAAACTCTTGTCTTTGTCTGCAGCAGAGATGGAGCTGCTCTGCAAGAGCAGTCTGAGTGGGCTGCAGTAGACCTTGGTAAAATAGATAAAGGACTTTAGAGTCCCAGAAAGCACAGCTGTGCCAGAAACAGAGGAGTGCCAGATACCCAGGATGGCAGAAAGAAGTCAATTAAAAAAAAAAAAAAAATCATAGATTAGATAAAGATGTAAGATAATGTACTGCATGATTGTACATACTGCAAGTAAGTCAAGCTGAAGTCTGGATGAACACTGAATGGCAGCACAGCACAATACATTGTGCCAATAGACCTATCATAGAGTCCAGGTATGGCAGAATTAATTTTCTTGCCTTTCTCCTGGATGCATTTTAGCCAAAGCAAAAGCTTAACTCTTTGTGTCCTGTAGCAGACAGTATGGGATATTACACACTATTTTGATGGCTGAACTAGAAGAATTTTTTTTTTTTTTTTTTGCTTAGACCTCAGACTGGAGATGTCAAATCTGGTATTGTTCAGCAGAAAGGCACCCTTGAAAGCAGGCTTATTCCAAATGCTGGAGAAGGAGCTTTGCCTGCAGTTTTTCATGAGCAGATATCTGAACATCAGACTCGTGGGAACTAAAGTATATCCATAAGCTCACCTGGAGACAGCAGTTCACATGCTGGTGGAGCTGGAGATGAAATATCCAGCGGCTGCTTAGGAGAGATATGTCTCAGCAGGGAGCCAAGTCAGCTGCAGCACATGGCCCAGCTCCTCCCTGGCTTTGGGAAGACCCAGGTCAGCTAGCCAGAGTGAGCTCAGAGCCCATAGCTTTGCACAGGGAGTAGAAGAGGTGCAAGAGATGTCCCAGCCTGGGGAAGAGACACGCACGAAACAATTTGGCACGGGAAATATGTCAAGGAAAAAGGTTGGTGGAAACCCACATCAGATACATACAGATGTCTTGTGGGCTGCACAGGTTAAGTCATGAAGCAGCAATGAGATCCAAAGCACATCCACTGGTCTGGCTAGAATCATCTTAGAAGCCATTTTCACTAACTTATAAGAATTGGAGACAGATGGTGAGGGCTGAATTTCTCAGAACCATCACAGGTACTGCAGTCATATTCCACTGACATATTTTGCAATATTCACTTGCTGCAATATTCCCTGAAGGTGGTTTATCTCTGCTCTTCAGGGAGACTTCCTAGACTCCCACTGCTGCTACACAAGTGGGAGGTGACTGCAATTCCCTAGGGCTTCTTCCACTTCTCTACAGAATGTACTCTGAATGCAATACCCTTGGTGGACAGTGAGGATCCTGGTGATGCCTTCTCAAGCCCAGCTGCTAACCAACCTCATTCTAACTTTTCCTTTCTCACTGTATCTTCAACATATTTAAAGACTTCAGATTGAGGCTCAAGGAGTGTCTATTGACATTAGAGCTGTTTCCAGTCTCTGTGGTAGGCAATAGAGATTTGTTCAAATTACGTTTCCACCAGGGGCTGAAAGCAGGCAGGGAATCACACACGAAGTGCAAAATGAACTCATTTTAGTGTCACTAATGCCTAAATATTACTTCACCTTACAAAAGGAGGCTATTGAGAGAATTTCTGGTATGTAAAATGTGGTTAACAGAAATACACTAAAATTTGGTATTTGGCAGTGATCTCAGAATACACAGGAGAGTAAACTGGATCAAAGCTGTAGACATAGCCTTTGGGCTTCAGAGATTCCCAGGTTGGACTGGTGAGTGTTAAGTGGGTAAGTCCATGGACACTTCACTCTATTGTGCTGTTCTATGTGTTCTTCCCCTCTGCAGCTAATACCAGCCTCTTGTGGAAGAAGGATACTGGGAAAAGTGAACCTTTGCTTGAGCCACTGGAGGTGTCCCTGCATTTGGTAAATGATGATTAGGCCAAGCTTTTAGTCCCTTACAGTAATTTTCCATCTTTCCTTTCTAATAAAGTAACCATTATAGAAATGACTTTAGGAAATAAAGCACAAGGAGCAGCCCTGTCCTGTATTCTGGCAGCAAAAGCATAGAGAAAATTCTCTTGCTTTGTGATTCTGTATTCTCTTTTAAAATGCTTCTCCCACTGCAAGCAGCCCTCGAGACTGACCATGAGTGCTTCCCAGCCTGTGGAATAGTTGCAGCAAGCAGCATTTACCATCTGAACTTCCCTTTTTTTCATACCTCCTTTCCTCAAGATACCTACATCCAGAAGATCTCTGTGGAAGAAGAATCTAGAGGCTTCACCTCTGGGGAAAGCAGGGGTTGTTTTCATTATTTAATGGTGAACTTCTTACCCTTTCTCTATCAGGGCTGTTTCACATCCTGCTGACTAGACCCTTCATACAGCAACTCAAGCCAAAGAGACATCCCTGACCACATCTGCACAATGGCAGCACAAATTCAAGATTGTGTACATATTTCCCTTCCATCCCCTCTGCTGAAGTTTCCATCCAGTGTGATTGATCAAATATTTGCTTTTCTGAAAGCAGATAACGTTTGTGAACTTAAAGACTTCAGCCACAAACTCTTATCCTCCCTGTGCTATTTATCTCGAGTACAAAGGCCAACTGATTTCTTCCATGACAGCCAGACTCAGGCTCTCAGCTTTCACCTCTGCTGCAGCTCCTGGTTTTAGTCTTTGGGTTGGACTCATTTGATTTAGAGGACAAGGGAGAATAATAGGGAGAACAGGGTCAGCAAGGAGCAAAAGTGAACGTCAAACAGAGTTTACCAGTCATCTGGGTACAACAACATCACTCAGCTTCTCTCCATGGTGAGAGACTAATTTAACCTTTTTAAGGCAGTCCCACCAATTTCTGGCACTTTGAATGGAGGCTGGCACTTGCAAAAGGCAGAATCACCCTCCTAATTGAGTTAGAGAAACTATGCATCCAGCTTGCAGTGGCTATAGCTACCCAGGAAGGTAGTTTAGTGATGCTGTTCTGCCAAGCACTCTACACACCCTAAAATATCAAATATGGTTAGCACCTCAGGATTAACTTCTGAGCCTTGAAACATGAGGTCAAATCTCTACTTGAGAATCAGAAGCAACATGCTGGTCTGCAAGCCCCAAAGCACAGGAGGAGATAGCTGGGAGATGCTGGCAACAATAAGAAAAGCACAGCTTGGCAGAAGGACAAGCTATCACCGCTTCTTAGTTTCTCTAACAATTTTCAGATGCAGGCCCAGTGGGCCAAAGAAGATGCTGAAAGAGTGATACTATGAAGATCTGCAGCTTTAAGATGACCTTGAGAAAGTAAATCACTTCAGGAAATAGAGCTATGAGGAAAAGACCCATTAAAATAAAAATACAATGAAAAAAAAATGCATCACTTGGCTTAGGTTTAGTTTTGAGAGCAGGGAAGAAGCCTTAAGTTTCTCGCTCCTGTATTTTGTTTTTCTTAAGCCTTCACTACAGAGGAAAGATGAGCTGTGCCTGTGACTTGTGGCTGTTGCCTGAATGCATGGAGAGATGTGTCCTCTGTTAATGGGAGTCTCCAAAGGGCTTGAGAGCCAGTCCTCTAACTCTGTATTATGTTTGGCTTTCAAGTGGCAAAGAGCGAGCCCACAGGTTTCCTTTCTGCCCTTGTAACCCTTTCCACTCTTGCTGAACTGCTTAGCTGGATGCTTGCTCAGCTGTTCCTCTTAAAGACCTTATGGCAAGCTCTTCTCCCCTTGAACCTAACTGAAATTGCCTTTTCTTGGGTATGGATACTGTAAATGGAAAGGAGAGAATAAGAAATAATGCTTTCCAGGAGTGCCATGAGCAGAAGGAGTTGGATCCAGGGCTGCACAGACTAGGGAACATGCAGACAGCTGGTGTACAAAACCAGTGGGCTGGAGAAGCTGGTAGAAAAAGTCTGGGGATAGGGAGGCCCTGTGTTAGACAGGCAGGGAAACCCCTCTGTGGAAAGTAGATCTCTTGCCAGCAGCCTTTTGCAATACTAAATTTGGCATCCTGAAAGTTTGGGTTTCCCTTACAGATTCAGCATACCCAGGACCTTTTTTTTCCTCCCCCACATACACTTCTGCTTTTCCATCATACTTTGAAAAAGACTCATTTAAACCAGCAGTCTAATTCAGGCTTCTCTGGTTTCAAAGAAAGCTGTTGGAGAAGATAACATAGAGCTAGGGAGACGCTTTCTGCTTTTGAGCCATTCTGATGAGTCCTATCGCCACAGCATTAACGTCTGAGGCCTTGAGCAGCTCTTCAGCCAATTTTCCCCACTACATCCTTTCTCAGAATTAGTCATCATTGGAATAGTGGTAAGAGTGGGTATTGTTGGAAGCCAGTTTCAGACTTGAGAGCCATTAAATAACTTGATCCAGAAGCTCACTAAGGTCTGCCTGGCATCGAGGGGGAGACACATGGTTTCCTACTCAGCTGACTAAGTTTTTCCTTGTATTCTCTCATTTAATCACAAATACCGTCATCTGCATAGCATAGATACAGCAGAAAAAAAAGCAACCAACCAAAGAACCCACACAACCCAAACACAAAGCAAGAGCTGCATGCTGGAAACTGAACATAGGAACCAGCCAAGAACAATAATTTATGATAAGACTTCTCACTTCAGACATCTTATCCAATTGTTTGAAAAACATGGTGGAAAAGGAGACCTTATATTGTTTCCCCCCCTACAAAATCTCTTAATTTTGCAAAGAGCACTGAGAATGCTGGCTGTAGGTAGATGTGCCCTGTAGAACACTTCCAGTATCCCCAATAGGGGAACCTACTGTGTGCAACTTAGTTTTCTGTCTTCCAAGAGACAGAAACTGTGATACTGTGAAATAGAGCAAATATTGCCAAACTCTACTGTCCCATGGGTATGCAGGCAAGGCATGAGTTGCTATACCACTTCTCCCAGAAGTATAGCTGTTCTTCCAATTTCTCTCAACCTAACATACCAGGAGACTGAATAAGATCATTAGACAACAAGAACATAAATAGAATCATAGAATTGTTAGGGTTGGAAGGGACCTCAAGGATCATCTAGTTCCAACCCCACTGCAATGGGCAGGGACACCTCACACTACATCAGGCTGCTCACAGCCACATCCAGCCTGGTCTGAAAAACCTCCAGGGATGAGGCTTCTACCACCTCCCTGGGCAACCTGTTCCAGTGTTTCACCACCCTCATGGTGAAGAACTTCTTCCTAACATCCAATCTGAATCTACCCATTTCTACTTTTGTGCCATTCCCCCTAGTCCTATCATTACATGACACCCAATTCAGAGCTTCTCCAGCATTTTTTTGTTCTTTATTGTATATTCTACCCCCTAATTTATATGTTACAGGGTGCTATAATGTAGAACAAACTAGAGATGTTAATTTTTGTCCTGTAGATATTCAGGAGATTTACTTTCTTTAAAGAATCTGAAAGAAAGGGAGGTGGTGGGGTCAATATCCCTGGAAGCATTATGAAAAGACTAGATGAAGCACTTAGTGCCATGGTTTAGTCAATTAGGGTTGGGGGAATCATTTGGACTTGGTGATCTTGGAGGCCTCTTCCAACCTTGTTGATTTTGTGAAAGGGAGAGGGCAATAAGACATACTGGAAACAGGCACTGCTGTGTTGAAATTACCATGGTTAAATCAACATGGAGAAAGCCAGGGTCAGAAGCAATCCTGTTAATTTCAGTTTACATCAGCTGAGAATGTGCCCCTCAAAGTTTTAGGGACACTTGACCTAGCTTTAGGAGCTGTGGATTATGGGATCCTATTCACTTTAAACACCATTAAATAACATATCTGGAATTTGGGTTGTTTGTACATGAACTCAATAGCAAAGAAAAATGAAGTGGGAACTGTCCACATCTCTTGTATATGGAAATCTGTGTTTAAAAGCAAGAACACCCACACAGTTAATTGTCATGAGATGAGCTTGTTGTTTTGTGGTTGTGCTCACAATAGGACACTGTTCCGTGGTACAGTACTTTCAGCCTCTGCTCTTGTAATTCTCAGGGTACTTCTATTTGCATGTCCAGTCTCATTGACGCTTGAAAAGTCAATATTAAATGGATATCAACAGCTTATTGTTTCACTTTACAGTTCTTGATGACTTCCTCAACAGGATGGAGAATCAAAGATGGGGAAGAAAAAAGTACCTGTGCTTTAGAGGATGCATTAAAAAACCCCTGTGTCAGATACACGGTGAACCAGTGGCACAACTAACTGGTTGGCTTTAATCTCATCTTCCTCATCCAGAATAGTTCCTTGTCCCTGTATAACTTCCTCATTTTAAAAGCTTACTAGGAGTTGCCAAGACCATTTGTTCTGTTGAATCTTGTCAGATGCACCTCACACTGAGTCCAAAGGTCCCACAAGAGCAGCCCCCAGTCCTGCCCTGTCTCAGGGGGACAGTGTAATTTCTGATTCCACTTGGGTCAGGCTGGGATAAGCTTATTTGATTAGGGACTTCTCACCACATGCAGCAGATGATTGGTACAGACCCTCATTACCAGTAGCATCTACTGGCATGGATCTTTACGAGTGCAAAACTTTCATCATTCCTCTTACAGAGGAAGCAAAATTGAGCAGGTTTACACAGGAAATCTGGGATGGAGAAGGAAAATTAATAAATAAGTAATCATGATCTCCTTACTTCCTGCTTTTCCTAAACCAAGAGTCAAGACTAGAAATACTAGATGAGACCAGGTTTCCAGAAAGAGTGTCACATCAAAAGCAGCTTTTAAGAAAGATCTCATAAGCTATTTCTGCATTTACTCTTACAGGCTGGAGGAAACGTGCCTCATCTGTTAGAGGCTGTGGATTGAAACAAACCTCATCTCTAGCAGTACCTCTTTGATTACAAGTGCCTACAGGGAAGGCAGCAGCAAGCATGGCGAGTATCTCCTGAGCAGCTGTACCTTTAGCTGGGCATACATGGTTGGACTGCAGTCACTGAGGAGGGGCTCCCCACGATGACCCTAGTAGAAATAAATGCAGCATCAGCCCAGTAGTTGCTGACATGTTTTCAGCTGTGCTCAGCTAAGACCAGTGAGCTCCATGGAGCTCCAAGGAAGCAAGGTGTTGCTCCTGAAAAACGGAGCAAGGCAGTAACACTTGACAACTGGATTGGATAAACAGGGAGCAGCTGTGCCCCCTCGTCAACCACACACTGGGCCAATTCAGCAGAACATGAGAGTAAACTTGTGCCCTGCCCAGAGCCATGTTCCTTCACAGGAGGAAGAGGGTGGCAACATCGGCACTCACACTTGTCGACAGCCCTTCACACTCAGCTTTCCCCAGAGAGCAGTGAAAGACTGCTTTCAGGAAGCAAAACACATTTTTTCCAGTGATGAACGGGAGAGGTTTTTCCCAGCCAGCCAGGAGAACGACCCCCCCAGGTCCCCACAGCATGTGCATGCCCCACATGCAGCTCAAGGATCACAGCAGGCTGCAGCTAGTTGGATTAGTGCTGCCCACAAAGAACACCAGCAGTGGGTCAGCATGAAGCATTGACTATCACTCAAGGCTCTCTATAAAAATCCATATATTCCTCATAAGCTACTGAGAAGAGTACATTGGACTCAAAGGAATAGGTGAGAATGTGCTTATCAAGTCCTTTATCATGAAACAGTGATCTGCTCTCACCACACCAGACCACTCAGTAGCAAACACTGGTCCCAGTGGTCACTGTTTCAGTTAATCCAAAGCATTGTACAGAGATGATTGCAGTGCCTGTGTCTGGGACTGAAGGACTCCAATGATCAGTATCTTGGGCACAGCAGGGAGCATATACCATGCTACTGGGCTGGTTTCAATAACATTGCCAGTCGTTCTGGTTGGCTTCTCCAGAGCAAGGAGAAGGAGTAAGAGGGAGGAAGCTGCATCTAAAAAGAGTATGCATATCTGCTGTGCAGTTCCCAGGAAGTCTCCTGAATTCAAGAGCTCACAATCAGAGGTCAAGTCCATGTTGACTCCTGGAGAGACATACGTTTTACAGAGGACAGATAGGTCACAACCTCTGCTCTAATGGTTTGGTACATCCTCCAAGAGACTTTCAAGACAGCAGCAGGAAAAAAAAAAAAAAAAGTCAAAAAAACCCACCTCAAATACAGAGCTCTTCACTTTCCTCAAATACTCTTCCATCCCACACACACAGAGTCAATAGCCTTTGGACCTCCGGGGCCGTAGAAGCTTTCCATAATGCTTTTAATGCCTTGACCCTTTTGGCTAGCATGGTCCCACACTCAGGTAGTGAAGCCAGCATTAACATTTCACAGGATGGTTTTAAAGCTAGTGTGGAGATGAAGAGATGCTGACACAGCTTGCTAAGCCCAAGGGGAGCTCTAACTAAAGGAACTGGAAGGAGCTATACAGAGCAGAGGAGCCTTTTTGTTTTGCAAATTGTGAGAGTTGCCAGCTCTCACTTACCTGCTAAACACATCTCAAGCATGTGGAAAAGCATTTGGGAATGAGATCGTGACATCTGCTGATGCTGGTGAACTCTTCTTGCATAAAGTGCCAAGATGCAATCAGCTCTCTTGGGAGCAGAGCATGCTTGGGGCCACGAGCAGGAAGGAGGACTCATGCCTGCAGGGAAGCTGACCTCGGAAAGGATGGGCTGATAGCCACCTATCAGCAAGATTTCCATAGCTAGTAGTTGGCAGAGTCTCAAGTCTGACTGGACTGCTGCCCTGTTCCCTTCTCACTAAGCCAAACTTCCCCTAGTCCCAGCCACCTCTCAGCACTACCCCACCACAGCCCTACTGGGCATTGTCCCAGGTGCAGCCCCTGCGCTGATCCCATCTGAATATCTCCAGATGGTTGCACGCCCTGGTGCAATGGCTGGATCTTTCAAAGGGAGGTACGACAGAAGGAGGACTTCATACCTTGATCTCCCTGCAGTCCCACCATGGAACATACAAATGGTGAGACCCAGCCATATCTTACTTCTTTCAGTCTGTTAATTCTTGGAATATATACAAAAACCACCCTGAAAACCCTACAACAAAAGAGACACTGTGGCCATTTGTGCAAGCAAAGTGCTCACTGTAGACATAGGTCTCAGCTCACCATCAGGGTGAGGTGTCCACCACATTTAGCAATGCATCTAAAGATCTGTGGTTATAAAGAGCCAGGGGAAACATGCTGGAAGCAGGAAGGAAAGAGGGGTTTTCCCTGTTTGTTGTGGCTGGGTTTGACATGCAGCACACCTGGGCATATGAAACCCTGTGGAGACTGGCAGCAAGGGGTAGGGGAGCTCTACTTTAGCCCATCACCTACAGTACATGGCCAAATGCAATCTGATTCTTGTGGAGAGGAAAAACACAACAAACAAATGCTCCCCAAGCACATATCACACACAAAATAAAAAGCCAACCACACTTTTCATTACAACAAAAACAGAAATAAGGAGCCGTGAAGGTCCAGGACAGACAAGAGGAGTTAAGCAGGGCCATTTAAAACAGGACTCCAGAAGAAGATACAACTGGGAGTTAGGATCCCACTTTTTCCTCACTATCAAACTTTTGCCCCTTCAATCTACCACCCCTCCATAATACCAGCAGCAGCCCTCCCTACCCCTGATCCCACATTCAGCTAACCACACGAGTGGCTGCATGTGGACCAGATGTGTGCCTGGACCCAAAGCACATCATAGCCACAGGAACATTGCATGATGTTACATGAAGAGCAAAGCACAAACATATCACTAAAATATGCAAGCCCTGAGCCATGCTGGTGTCAAGTGGAATGTTGAGAAGTTTCTATGTCTTGCTGAATCTTAAAGTACCACAGCTTATAATACAGCACTAAGTAGGTCTGAAAAACAGAGGCTAAAGGCAGAAAAGAACCCAAATTAATTCCACTTCAGGAGGAGGAAAGAGGAGCTGCTAATCCAGAGAACGGAAACAAAAAATGCATTGAGATATATATTTCTCAGCATGGACTATCTAAGGGAAATACTTTTGTGTCATAGGAACAAGATGACCAAGGTTGAAACCAACCAACCAACCCCCACAAACATAAACCCAACACATTGCCCTGGAATACTGCCAATGCTTTCTTCACAGTGGAACTGTTGCTGCAGGACAGGACCTACAGCTAAACACTGGTGAGATCTCAAACACACAGTTCTATGAAAGGTGAGGGTACCCAGTACTGTTACACAACATTTTAAGAGGTTATGCATCTACTTCAGAAGAGGAACCAGGCTGAGGGGTTGGGAATCAGCCTCATCTATGAGCAGTGTAACATTCATAGTCTGTTTTGCTGCGCTACCTGGAGGCATCTAGAGAAACCTGCCAACATCTCTCAACCCTGTCCAGCTAAGATTAGGAGCACTATGGGTTTTGATGTTACCTAGCAGAGACTCTATCATTCCTATGGAGCAGTCACAGGTAAAATATTGGATGTACAATCTCTACAAGAGGTTGCTACTGCCTACTCTCACTGGGGCACTCCTTTCGGGGCTTGCCAGACTACTTGGTGCTCAATCAATGACACATCTTGGGGGATGAAAGATGCATATTTATCCGAGAGGTAGAACAAGGCAGTAGCCTTTCATTTTTGGCCACATGACAAAGCAGTGACTAATGTTTCTGCCAGGACATGGCCATACTTGGCCTGGATTCATCTGCCCACCTACCCAACACAACTTCAGAAGATATTGATGGGAACTGCACCAGGTCCACATGGAGAGAAGGAGGACACAAAGAAACAAACAACAAGGACCTGATGAAAATCTGGTAAAGTTATGTCTTTTAAAATAGGTGTCTGAACTTTACTGCACTGCCCCAGCTACTCTGGTTAGACTGAACACGCTACCCAGGCCAAGAGTTTCACAAGAATGGCAAGAATTTGCCCCAGAACTCACAGAGCAATTTGGACACACAGAAGCAGTTTTACTGCTTCAATAACAGAAGCCATCAGATAATTTTTTTCATTTTGTAATATTTACATTGGTCGAAGGGGAGGGAAGTGTTTTCCATGTGTTGTGTTAAAGAGGTAATATGTGAGCTACTAAGAGATACTGTGAATCATGGAATAGATTTTCTCAATTCACTCTGCTTTAGCATGGACCTTCACCATGACAAGTTTGTTGAAGGGATCTGGCAGAGGGATACTTTCCTGGAAGTAACTACACTCACTGCCTGTGCAACACATCTTATTCACTGCTACTACCAGCTTACTGAAGCTCAGTGCAAAGGACAAACCATGGCACCTGGCTCAGAGCACGTATCAACAGGATGCATGTCACTGAGGGTTTTAGGCTATGCCTTTTAAAATCAGTTACAGATTTTGAGCAGAAAAGTAGAAAAATGTAAATAAATCACTATTGGGTGTAAAAAGGAAAACTAAAGATTATTCTAAACAAATTCATTGGAGAAATACCTGCTATAAGATTGGCTGCACCAAAACAATTCTCTCTCTTTTCTGATCTCTTCTCTGCTTGCTGTGCTCAGGAGAGATTAACCTGCTTTTGGCTGACACTGGCTGTGTTGTTTTAGTTAAGTCTAACCCCTGCTTTCTCTCTGCTCCTTTCTCTCTTGGGATAGGGGGAGGGGGGGGGGCAGTGGAGCAGCTTCCTTGGTCTCTTTGTCCAGGGTTTTTTCCATGTTGTTTGCTAATTGTAAATATCTGCATAATATAGTAAATATTAATTGCATTCCATTGTAGAGTGTAGTTTTGCCTGTAAATACAGCTTTCATTTGCTTCTAACTGAGCTGGTCTGGCAAAGTTAATGCTGGGGCAGGAAACTTCAACCCACCACAAGAGGCTAAGCAGAGGGAGCCCAAGTTAAGTACTGAGCTGGCTTCCCAGAAAGAGAACAGGCCCTCCCAGGCAAGCTTGGCTTTTGTTTTTCCCCCTGCTTGCTTACTAGGAGAATCTCCATCAAAGAATAAAGTCTGTTTTATTTGTGGACTTATGAAGTGCTGTGCCCTCTTTTAACAGCCTCAAATATGCACAAACTTTTCACAGTAAGCTGTCCACAACCCCTTCAGCAAGATCTTCTTAGTAATTAATTGGACCATTCATTTAGCCACTAAATACGATGAAGCAATTACCAAAAACTTCAGGCCATAAACTCAACACCAAAATTCCCATCCCAAGGTCACAGCAAGCAGGGGCAGGCGAGGATCCAAACTTCAGGAAAAAGAACAAGGCACCCTTTTGTGAACCCAGCCCTCAGGGCTTCTCTTTGTCATACAAGAGTAATTATTTTGGATATCCCATCCTTGGATGAGCTTAAAGGCTGCATTTCATTACATCCCGGGCTCAGGTGTTGTATCAGGCTTTAGGGAGAGCTGATCCTGAGGGGGACAAGAAGTGGATTTAGAGAGACCGATAAAATGAAAGCATCACTTGAAAGAACACAGTAGATAAAAGAAATATTGTCCCTTTAATTATGCACAGGCGGTAATTAATTCATGCTATTAACTAATTAATGACTCACTTCAAGTACAAGGGAAAATAGTCTGTTTATATCTTAGGGAAAAAAAAAAAAAAAGTTATTGCTGCTTGGAAAACAAAAACAAAACATCAACTGAAGATCAAACTGCTCAGTCAAGGCCTGAATTTGTTTCCAGGAAATCCTGTGTTCTTCTCACCAAGGACCAGTGATTCATAGTTGTGTCTTGCTAAACAGACTGAAGCTGGGTGCTCTCATTTGCTCCACATTGACAAGTTTTTACTTTTTTTTTTTGTGTGTGTCCAAATTCACAGATTCCCAAAGCCAAAATAAGCTGCAGAGTGTCAGACAATAATAAAAACTTGAGATTTATTACAGGGTTAGTATTATTTTAGCACTTTGGAGACCTGGTAAAGGGCCAAGACGCCCTTCTCTTTCCTCTTTGCCAAGTATTGTATGAAACAGAACAAAACAATATGGTGCCTGCCCTCAAACATTTGCATCCCAGCGTGAGGGGACAAACACAGGCAGATGGCAAATGCTTCAGGTTGTGCAAAAATAGTGACTTTCCTGCAAGGCTGTGACAGGAGTGGATCACGCTGTCCCCCTCATGGGCTTGGGGTACCCAAGTTTTGGAAGACATGATCTTGCAGCCCTATTTCTCTTGTCTCCAGATTCAATGATCTCCAGAGGTCCCTTCCAACCCCTACCATTCTGTGATTCTATATGCCTAAAAACACCCAGCCTTCGAGGGAAGACAGAAATTGAGAGGCAGGCGATTCTCCCCCTCTACTCCGCTCTCATGAGACCCCACCTGGAGTACTGTATACAGTTCTGGAGCCCCCATTACAGGAAGAATCTGGACGTGCTGGAGTGTGTCCAGAGAAGGGCCACGGGGATGAGCAGAGGGCTGGAGCACCTCTCCTATGAGGACAGACTGAAGGAGCGGGGGCTGTTCAGTCTGGAGAAGAGAAGGCTGAGGAGACTGTCTTGTGGCCTTCCAGTATGTGGAGGGGCCCTACAAGAAAGCTGGGGAGGGACTTTTAGGGTGTCAGGTAATGACAGGACTAGGGGGAACAAAAAAAAAAAAAAAAAGAGGAATTAGTAGATTCAGATTGGATGTTAAGAAGAAATTCTTTACCACGAGGGTGGTGAGACACTGGTTGCCCAGGGAGGTGGTAGAAGCCCCATCCCTAGAGGTTTTTAAGGCCAGGCTGGATATGGCTCTGAGCAACCTGATGTAGTGTGAGGTGTCCCTGCCCATGACAGTGGGGTTGGAACCCGATGATCCTTGAGGTCCCCTCCAACCCTAACAATTCTCTGATTCTGTTTCCACTCTCTCTCAGTCCATAGCAGTGTCTCAAGGCTGGCTACCTTAAAACAGTTACAACGTTTCATCTGCTTTGTAGAGAGAGCTCACATGGTGGCTCCTTGGATGAAAAAGGAGTAACATCATAAACTATACAAAAGTGGCATTCCCCATGCAAGATGACTGTTGAAAGAGGTTGGTTGGTAGTTGTAGCTCCAGAAATGAGAGTTCTGAGGGCAGAATCTTAACTATCCAAACCTCTATGAGCTGGAATAACTGTACTGTATATTTTATGGATGACTGGGTTGTAAGTCACTGTTCTGGCCCATGTGAAGCCTGTGTGAGACAAGAGAGAAGACACAGCTTTAGTCAGCTGCTTCTTGCCGATTCTCATTCTTTCTATTAGGATGTGAATTTGGTCATCAGGCTAAGCAGAAGCAGATGGTGAAAAAAGCTGAGTAAGCATCACAAATCTCAACTACCACAAAGACAATAACAAAACAAAAATAATCAAAGAACTTGCAGTCCACCCCGCCCCCAAAACCCCAAACAAACCCAAACTTCTGAACTCACCTCACCCTCATTAGTTCACTTGCAGTAAGAGACCAAAAGGTCTATACTGAGCATCCTACAGGAAACACAACTGCCTAGATATCCTCTAATTTCCATGTCCTAATCAGAGAAGCATTCCATGAAATGAGTAGGGGCAAATTATAGCACCAAAGATCATGCATGAACATTTGCAAGGGGCTTGTCAGTAGATACATTTGTACTTGACTCCTCAAAATGCTATGGAGAGCATCACATCCCTCTTTTCAGAGGAGCTCATGGATCTGCCACACTTCTAAACAGAAGAAACCAAGAGCAGTCAAGCAAGCATACAGAATTGGAGTTGAACAGACTATACTGGTTTAACACAGTCTCTAGCCATTATTAGTAGAATACGTGAAGAATGTTAATTTGCAACACCAGACTTTAAAGACATTGATTATTCAGTCTAATCACACAGCTGAGACTATCTCATTTGCTTTTGCATTTCTCATGACTTTCTCTGCAACACTGAGGACAAAGCTTTTGTTTTGTGGAAAGAGAAGAAAATTCTCTCAGAATCTCAAGCAGTTACACAGCTCTGAGCTAACCAAGAGAAGAGGAAGTTGAAAGGTATGTCTAGGTACACAACAGATACAGAAAAATTTAGAATATACTGAGGGTGGCCAACACTTTTCCACCTGCTATTCCCAAGAAAAACATTGGATTACATCCTCCTCCAAGGCCCAGTTCACATTATGCTTTCAGCTCAGCTCTCTACTTATTACCATTGCAAAAGCCAAAGTTACCCACATGGTCTGTCACTCTGATTATGAAAATAATAATTGCTGTTATTATAGCAACAATCACAGTAACAACAATGCAAAGAAAAATAAAAGGAGCTTTTGCGGGGAGAGGGGATCAATTGAAACTGTCGTAAGTGCTAAGCAGCAAGAAGGTGATGAGCAAGAAGAATCTCAAAAAGGGCAAAGTAATCAGGGTAAAATAGTAATGATAATCCTTATCATGGCTTTCCCTCTCTCTCCTTTTTTTTGGGGGGGGTAGAACTTTTCTAAAAATGGTGCCCCAAACATGAATAATGCTACAGGTTTAAGGGTCACCACACAAACACACCTTCCCCCCTTTGGAGACTTGATAAGGTGCTTGGTTGCATGGTTTAGTTGATTAGGTGGTGTTGGATGATAGGTTGGACACGACGATCTCAAAGGTCTCTTCCAACCTGGTTTATTCTATTCTATTTTTTTCATCCTGTACTGCTCCTCAGCAGAGGTGCTTGAGGCCACCACATCAGACTGAGAATTCCTGACCGCTGAGGGGTTTGCTATTTTGGAAAAAGCAGACAATGAGTAGAATAGATATTGAAGACCAGGCTGAGCAGAGGTGATGGATATGAGTACTCTGAAAATGCACCTTGGTTCTGAAAGTCTTTTCTGCCCCCATCCAACCATGTTCCAAGGATGCTCAAAAAGCTTTCGATACTAGCTTGCACTGAGAACACAAAAGAAAACCCAAAAACAAACCCCAATACCACAACAAACCAAACAAAAGTCTTTCAAAGGGGAAAAAATGTCAGCTGCCTTAATTTGGCAACTGTTGGAACAGATTAGCCTTCATGCTACAAACGCATACCAACTTCAATGGCAGGGGTGGAGTGGGGGAAATTACACCAAAGGAGTATTGTTTAAGAAAAACAGCAACAGAACATTTCAGACTGCATCATTTTCCAGAAAGCTTTGACAAGTTCACAATTCTCACCCTAACTCTTTTCAAGTCACTTTATAAGAGTAATTTGGCAAAACCCATTCAGATCTGCCTTGCATATGGCTAGATGTGTGCAAGACAAAAGCACATGGGCAGTTAGTGATGCTGTATTACTTTTTTCCAGTCACACTGACATGTTTTCCTGTACTCTTCCTTCTGTTCCCAATAGGATTAGAAGAGATAAAACACTGCCTTCAACAAGCTACACTCTTTTGGATGTTGTTTGTGTTTAAAAAGAAAACAAAACAGAAAACTGAAAAATAAAGTCAGAAAACTGCTGTCAAGGAAAAAATAAATGCCAGGGGTGGAGGGTGGAAATAAAGGGAATTGTCAAGAGGGTTACAGTTTCCAGAGAGCAAAGCATGAGTCAGCAGAGTGTGTGTGGGGGGTTATTTCTTATCTTCACTTTTAATATTACAGAGCACATTGATGCCCTGAAGACCACAACAGATGAAACCTCTTTACATCAAGCCTGTGTGTGTTTTATCACTCAGGCAGCAAGATCTCTATCCTTCCTGACAAGGAAACTCCCTGCAAAAGCAGCTGTGATGCCTTTTTGAAAAACAAACCAGCCAACCAACCAACACACCCAAAACCCCCAACTTGTTTATTTTTCTGAAGGGAGTTTGGGCAACCTATATGCCCTTGAAGGGCTTGCCACTTTGAGAAACTTCTTCCCTCTCCTTATAACTGATTTGTCACCACAATATAGAGGAGCTTGCTTTTCTCTGTCACTGAGCTTATAGCTTTGTAGGACTTGAGACTTCTCAAGGGCTTCTTTTATTTGCTCTCAAATCCTGTTGAAAAGTTTCCCTTTCAGAAAATAGTCCCATCTCCTGGTGGCTGGCTATCATAAGCATCTACCACAGCTGTCAGCCCCTTCTGCTAGTGTTTACTCCACTGGCACTTACACATCACTTTGGTGTCTACCTTTGACCAATGTTGTACCTTTGTGTGAAGAACATGTAAAAACCGTCCCACACAGACGCTAGCGTCCTCTCACCATAGAGACTAAAAGAGACACAGGATCACAGCATCATTTCGGTTGGAAGAGACCTTTCAGATCACCAGGTTCATCCATTAACCTAGCGCTACCAAGCCCACCACTAAACCCAAAAAGCAGTCATACACATCTCCACAGCTCAGTCTCACCACTCAAACCTTCTTTGGAGTCAGAGCCAGGTGCTCCAAGACTCCTTGATCCCCTCAAACACCTCTAAGCTTTTAATATAACCCACCAAAATGGCATTTATTTATTTATTTAATTCTCCCTGGCAGTAACATAATTTCCAGTCCTCCATCATGGTAAACTCCTCAGCAGCCTCATTATATCATTCAAATGTCCAATTAGGACATTTGTCACTTGGTTGCAAAAGACTTGCTGCCAGAATAAAGACTTTGGCCAGCACACCCCTGCAAGAATGATGACAGAAAAAGAAAGTGCAATGCCCGTGTGTCAACTGCCAAGCCCCAGCACAACAGAAGGAAAACCAACAGCATATAGTAATAACTACCTGTTATAAATGGCATCTCCTGGAATATCCTAGTGGCACTTGCTCCTTCCTCTGCTCTCGGGAACAGACAGGATTCAAGGGTCACAGTGCAAATCTCACCCTATAAGGAAAGCTGCCTAACTGGTTTCAGGTGTGGGGAGACTGGGGTGAGTTGGACTTAATGCAGCTGCCAGTTTAGCAGCCAGAGTAGGTGTTCTCAGCCAGATTCCTGCTCTTCACAATTTAGGCCAAAAGTGCAAGAGTACTTTTCTAAAATGCCTCAGAAAGTGTCTCTGGAGTGTTTTGTTTTGTTTATGCCATCTGCCTTTCTAGAAGTGTTCCAGGCCCCTATTTGAGTTCAGAGTTGGGCTAGGGCAATCACAAACACATTGCCCATGGAGATGGACAGGTTTGGGGCAGTCTGACTCAAAACTTGAGACAGCATGACCCTGAACTTTCTCATGCTGCAGACAATCTGCTGGTCCTTTCAGTTGCTAGATGGGATAATTAGAGCTCTTCAAATGCACCCAGGCTTGCATCAAAAATGACCCCAAATGGTGACACTTTAGGAAATGGAAAAGGGGTCGTTTGCCTAGACCACCGACAGAAGCTGCCAGCACTCCTCATGCCGGGAGAGCCTCTGACCTGTTTATTCGTAGATGTCAGGGACAAGATGGTGAATTGCAGGTCCCAGCTGCACGGGCTAAGGAAGAGCATTATCATACTTGAGCCTTGAAAATGCAGGCAGGCTTTAGAAGAAGTGACTTGTTTCCCTGTCTCTCCCGTGTGAGCACACGGCTTTCTTGGGAGAGCTGGGCTTTTATTCTGAAGTGAGAGCTCTGATGGTTCATGCAGCCTGAGCTGTGCCTTTTGTCTCAAGCAGCATTCCTCCTCACGTCTGCAAAACATCAGACACTTGCTGTTCAAGCACATGTGGGCTCTTGCCCAGCTCATCCTCTCCTTTCCCTTGTCTCTGAGTAGGGCCAAGTACTTTTCTGCTCTATTTCCCCTGAGTGAAATGAGTTTTGAACTCAGTGCTTTCAGACCTGGAAGCTTCAATGTGTGACTTCACTACTCATTTTTATGAAAGCAGGCTGATATCACAGAGAGATGAGTGAGCAGATCTGACATTGACCCAAAACCTATAGGGGTCAGTGGGAAGACACTCAGGGATACTTTGCATATGGCTGCTGCTGCCAAGTTCAGGGACTAAAGTGGCTGGACACCATGATCTTGAAGATCTTTTCCAACCTTAATGGTTCTGTGATTCCACGAGGTTCTACCCTTGGCACTTGGCTGTTTTGTCCTTCTGTATTTCACCAAACTGCTTCCATAGAACACCTTCATCAGGGTACAGAACTCCGTGTAAAACATCTCTGGCATGACACAGGCCCCCTTGAAACCTTTGCATGGAGAGAGTTAAGAGCCAGTAAAAGACCAGTCCACTTTTCAGATGTCAAAAGGCTGAAATGGAGCCTTCTCAAATGAGCTGTGCCACCAAAATTAGTTACCAAGTAGCTGTGAATTATGAATGTATTGGGGGAAGTCAAGGTCAATTTGCAAACAGACCAAATGGGAGGAAATCCGATGCATAAATAATCTGTCATGAACTATTCACCCGTTGCTATCCCTATTGCATCCTCAACAAGCTAATAAGCAGGGCTGTTGCTCAATGAAAGACTGACAGCATATTTGCCTTCTGTGGTGTGATGTGATCACTCCTAATTGATTTTGGCCACTGGCTCGTAATGCGTGGTGGATATCTGGGAAGAGCAATAACTTTAGCATGCAATCATCCTGGTCAGTGACCAAGACAAACTATTCTCCAACAATCACTGGATATCTTCCGGCATGAGGCTTCAGTGCTCCAGCTGAGCTCATAATTTGGGTGTCTGTCCTTTGCAGCCCTGAAGCACCTGCTTTCTGGAAACTAAGGCCCTTATTCCTTGTTGTTTAATCTTGTGTTTCAGGACTTTGGTAATTTATAGTGAAATTTTGTCTATTTTTCTTCAGAAAAGCTAAACTCTTCTATTAAAGGGACTAGAAAATCTCTGTAATCTCTTTGGAGCTATGTAGGCAAACAGCTGAGCTTCTGTGAACACTGTTGAGTGACACAGTACAAAAGTAGTTCAAATCCTAGCAGAAGAATAGCCCTTTCCTCTGTACTGTGTTTCATAAGTATTTTCACCCCCATTACAGACCAAAATACTTCCCTCAACATCAAATGCTCTTTCATCTGGCCAGACCTCCTTTCAAGATCTCCTGCTTGCTTTGTTGAACTTTCACAGTGAGATTGGTCATAAGAGGTGTTTCATTTATTGCTCTAAAAACAACCACTCTCAGTTCAAGGCATAGGTTCATCTGCCACCAGATTTTGGAACTTCCCAGGGAAAGCTTCCAACCAGGATTTTGGACCACTTTTGCAGTGAAGAGCAAGGGTAGCTAACCTTACCTAGCTTGAATGAATTTTAGTTTTGTAAATCAAAACCAAAGAGGCACAACTTTAGATAAACTCAGAACTGCTTTGCCAGAATAAGAACTTCCAGACAAGAGGTGGATTGATTTATAAACCAGTGCAGGTTCCTACACCTGCTCCTGGGAAGTCTTCCAACCTGTGGCTATGCATTAAAAGACATTGGTGCCCTTAGTTCCCCACCACCTTCTCTTGAGCAGAGGTTGCTTGCTGATTCTCAGAAGCATTTCAGTGCAAGCATGGCCCTTTAGCTTGAGCATTTTAAATAAAGAGACTTCACTAACACACATGGCTTTGACTGAGAAGGACTAAGGGCAATCTGTGCTGCAAAAGGGGAGGAGGTGGTCATAGCAATCTGCTGGAGCAGGCCAGCATTGTAAGCTCCACAGCTAGGGAAAAGCATATGGATAAGCCATAATGGCAGCTAAAGGTATGACATCATAGAAACTCCTCACCAGGGAACAATCCCTGCAGGGTCCCCTCTTCTTGCCCTCCCTCCCTAGCTGTGGTCAGCATACTAGGCATGAGCTGACCTCAGAAAGCCCTGCTCCTTTGATACTTTCTCTCACATTTTCAGTCCCTGGTGAGGAGTTCCTATGAGTTTCTATTCTCCATGCCATCTGTAATTGAAAGCCCTCTCTCTTATCCCTTCAAGGCACACATTTCTTGTTTTTCTCCTCTGTGTCTTTCCATTATATCCTTCATGAGACAAGATAAATAGGACTGCACACAGAATCCCCACACCAGGGATTCATATAATCACAAAGAGTATTTTCTGTGCTGTTTGCTATTTATCTGCAGTAAGTTCTACCTTTTGGTCTCTGGTGAACACTAAGCTGATGTTTGTACAGGCCAATCCACAGTAAACTTTCTGGAGCAGTGATAACTGGGTGTGCTCCTGGCTGGGGTCCCTTTCTCCTGTGGCTTTTACCTTGTATTTGGCAAAATGAGATCTCATCTGCCATTTTGCCGATTATCTTCCTCAGGACCAGGAGATCCTGCTGTATCTCTTTGCAGTCAGCTTTAGTTCTAAATAATTCTATATCATATGTCCTATGTTTACATACACATATATACATGTTATAAATGTATAGCAAACATGATCAGTTTCCCTGCCACACTCCTGAGAGTTTGTAAAACACTTCACTGTAAAATCCAAAGATTTTGTCTTGTTCTTTGTTTGCTATTATTACAAGTTTGTGCCTGATGAAAAGTCTTTCCCTCCTGCTGAGGGTCTTGTTAAAAGCTTTCTGACTGTGTCAGCCAGCTCAGCCTCAACTAAGGGTTGTTTGACACTTCAAATAGTTGTAACAGATTTGTGAGGTGTGATTTCTCCCTACCAATGCCACATTAACTCCTCCCCAATCTATCAGTTTTATTCAAGTGTCTACTAACTTTAAAATTTCTGCCAGCTTGTCTGACACAGAAGTCAGGCTTCCTGGCATATGGGTCTCAGGAGATGTTTTAAGAACTGGTGACATATTTACCACGTACCAAACTTTAGGCACAGGGACTGGTTTAAGCAGGTGATGCTGTAGTTTCCTATGTAAGCAACACCAGAGCTTCTAGGAGACCAGCATCTCATTCTAGCAATTTAGTGCTGTTTGTTCCCTCAGCTTGCTCTGATAAGGTTTTCATGTGTTAATGAGCCATCACCCACTAGGCAAGCTTGACTGCATTCATGTCCCATTACAAAGATGGAGGATTTTAAGTGATTGCAATTTACCTCACAAGAGAATTAGATGAAGAAGACACATTTATTCCAGCTTTTCTGACAGGCAGTAACTAATTAGGTAGGACAATTGCACTGCTTGCAATTGTAAATCACTATCCTTGGCACACACCATGTTCATATTCAAACTAGCTGGGAAGCGACTCAAAATATCCACCTGTTCTGTCAGCCATCAAAGGACTTTCAGCCTGAGGACAAGGTGGGCACAGGGTGCAGGTGTTTTCCGAGTATGTTGGAACTCAGCACAAGTTGTTGTCTTTCTGTAGAGCCTGGATGTCAGGCTTACAAGCCCAGTCATTCCAAGAAAATTGTGGCATGGCAGGATAAGCTGGGAGTGAGGCTGCAGGGGTGAGAGGTTAAACAACTCTTGTGCTACAGACTAGCTGAAAATACATGAAGAGATCTGTCGCCAGGTTAGCTCCTAGAAAAATCAGCCTCAGCCCAAAGGGCAGATAATAAATTGGTGTGTAAGCTAAACCAAGTGCTGACACAGCCTTTGCTGGAGCCACACTCCCATCACGCTGTAATACGAGGCCAGGATGAAATTCCGCTGTGATTGACACTCTGCCATCACGTCATTTGTTACCAATTCCATTTTTTTCTCCCTTCCTCTGCTTTTCACTTCAAGGGACAGGACCTGCAGCAGCACAGCCTGCAGAGCCCTCCTTCGATCTGTTTTCCATCTGAGCATCCTCCTGTGAGGATTGACTCATGCTTCTCGACATAAAGCACCGCCTCTTTGGGCTCTTATAAGGGAATAACATGAGAGAATTGTCTAAGTCAGACTTTTTGGCAGACTTAATATACTATGCATTATAGAGTACATTTCTAGCCTTTTTGTGGTTTCAGAATAAACCAAGCTACCTTCCTCAACAATTTGGGTACTTTTGCACACTTGCAATGCCTTAGACCAAAGAGAGGTTTGGAGTAAATCAAATTTTTGGTGGAATTATTTTAGCATATGAACAAGAAACACTCCTCTCCTATTTCTGCTTTGCTGCTAATTCACATCACAGTTACTGTAGGATTTTGCTACAGGGAAATACATTTCAACATTAGATTTGACCAATGAGATGCACAACTATCACCATGGCTATTGCCTGTGTTTATGGGAGCCCTGCATCTGTCCCATGCTCACGTCTTTAAAACCTGAGCTGTGAAAAAAATTGTCTGTAGTGAAATAGGAAACCAAATGAGACTGACCTGGATTGGGATCTGGTTGTACATGGGAAAGTCAGGCTAAGTTCACATAGAGAGTTGTGAAGGTTCATGAACCTTGTGAGTGAGCAAAGGTACAATTCTGAACAGGCTTAGCCAAACGTTTCCCAGCCATTTTAAACAACTGTGTATTTGGGAACACAGAGATCCTGTAAAATAAATAGTTTTGATAGAAAATCCTTTGGTAGTCTCAGCAATGTTTAACATTAATGTGTTGAATGAATTGAAAGCTCAAGCTCTCAGAGAGGCTGAGAACTGTTGAATAAACAGGGCGAAATCACAACCCCCTTGTTCCTGAAGCTCCAGTTATAAATGTGTCATTTGCAGCTCTAGAGTTAAGGAGAATTGTATTTTGCTTTACTGGATATAGATCATAGAATCATAGAATTGTTTTGGCTGGAAAAGACCTTTAAGATCATCGAGTCCAACCATTATCTAGCTCTATCAAGTCTGGCGCTAAATCATGTGCCTCAGCACCATATCTCTGTATCTTTTAAACACCTCCAGGAATGGTGATTTAATCACCTCCCTAGGGAGACTACTCCAGTGTCTGCTAACCTGTTCAGTGAAGAATTTTCCTGTACTATACAAACTGAACCTACCTTGGTGCCACTTGAGGCCCTTTCCTCTTGTTACTTGGGAGTAGAGACTGACTCTCACCTGGCTCCAGCCTCCTTTCAGGTAGTTGTAGAGAGCAAGAAGCTCTCCCTTCAGAGTCCTTTTCTCCAGGCTAAACAACCCCAGTTTCCTCATCTGCTCCTCAGAAGATCTATTCTCCAATACCTGCATGACCTCTGTATCTGCACTATCTATCAAATATGGATGTTTCTAGATGGCTGAGACCTTCACATATTGGAAGCAACTCCTAAATTCTCTTGAAAAGCCCCTCAGGAAAAAAAATTCACTGTAAACTACCAACCTGCCATTTATTTACGCACCTCCTTGTGGTCAGGCGCAGCAAAATACTTCACAAACACAGACGCAAGCTAACTGAAGATTCAGCAAGCACTATTGTTAACAGAGAAGGTATTCTCATGAAAATCACAAGTATTTCTGTGGAATGGATCCTTAGAGGCAGGTCCTCTCATTATGAGCTGGGAATTCACCAGAGTAATAGAATTTTTTGTGAGGCAAAGCAGCATGCCAGCAACGTGGCAGCAGCTGGGGATTTTGCTTTTTTCCCCTCCCAGATTTGAATGTAGGAAATGGAAAAAAGATTTACAGTACAGCTAAAGACCAACCACCAAATCTCTTGACTTGCAGACTGGTATCTAATCTTTAAATTAGAAAGGAACAAAAGCCATGGCTTTAGATTTTCATTACCACTACCAGGTTCCTAGAAATGAGGGAAAAAAATATGATAATGCTTTTAAATGTCAGATTGCCAGTCCACAGTCTCATTAACACACTGACATGTGGCAGACAAGCTGGTTCCAAAGTGACTCTTTGTCCCTTGCTCTGTTGGTCTGGGCAGCAACGGTGATGTACAGAAACACTTTCTGCCCTAAGCTCCAAACAGGAGGTACCTTGGTGGTCTCAGCCTCACGACCGTGCAGTACTGTCAGCAGATAATGAAAGTGAGTTAGGGGATGAAGCTATTTTGGTGATGAACCTAACCTTGATACATTTGGCTTATGCCCCACCTGACATGCTCACTCAAGAGATGAAGGGACAGGGCAGAGCAGTCAGCTCATCTGGCAGCTTAAAAACAGAAGGGAGGAAGCTTCACAGCCAGATTATTTTTTTCTCAAGAGTAAGCCTAGAAATTAGCCTTGCTTTCCACCAAGAGAACTCCCCAACCATACTACAATGGAGAAAGGATTAAGAATTAAGAGACAGAACAGTGGTGCGTGTGCCATAACCATCACTTCCGTGTGCGTTCCATTGCCAGAACACACATAATAAAGCTTAATTTCCTGGTGCTGTGCCCTGACTGTAATACACTGCCCAGATCTTCCTCTTGTTCTCAGAGAGCCAAGTCATTCTATAGGATTATTTTGTTAAGAGCTAAGCCATTTGATCTGAAAGGATTAACATCAGATTATGACCACAGCTTTTTCCACACCAGCGGCTTCAGAGGAAGAGGGCAGAAATTGTCTTGTGATTCGAGCTGAAGTCTGGAGCCTGGGAGACCCATCACATTCTCTGTATTTTTAGAGATCAGACAGCTTCCACTGCTCTTTCCAGACTGAAATGCAGGGTTTTGAGGAAGGTGATTATTTTAAAGACAGTGAGATGCTCAAAGAAAAGAAAAGAAAAGAAAAGAAAAGAAAAGAAAAGAAAAGAAAAGAAAAGAAAAGAAAAGAAAAGAAAAGAAAAGAAAAGAAAAGAAAAAAAAGAAAAGAAAAGAAAAGAAAAGAAAAGAAAAGAAAAGAAAAGAAAAGAAAAGAAAAAAGAAAAGAAAAGAAAAAAAGAAAAGAAAAGAAAAGAAAAGAAAAGAAAAGAAAAGAATTAACCAGGTTGGAAGAGACCTTTGAGATCATTGAGTCCAACCTATCATCCAGCATTATCTAATGAACTAAACCAGGCACCAAGCACCCCATCCAGTCTCTTCCTAAACACCTCCAGTGATGGTGACTCCACCACCTCCCCGGGCAGCACATTCCAATAGGCAGTCACTCTCTCTATGAAGAACTTCTTCCTAACATCCAACCTAAACGTTCCCTGGCACAGCTTGAGACTGTGTTCTCTTGTTCTGGTGCTGGCTGCCTGGGAGAAGAGACCAATCCCCACCTGGCTACAACCTCCTTCAGGTAGCTGTAGACAGCAATAAGGTCTCCTCTGAGCCTCCTATTCTCCAGGCTAAGCAACCCCAGCTCCTTCAGCCTCTCCTCACAGGGCTTGTGTTCCAAACCCCTCCCCAGCTTTGTTGCCCTTCTCTGGACACGTTCCAGCAATTCAACATCCCTCCTAAACTGAGGGGCCCAGAAGTGGACACAGGACTCAAGGTGTGACCTAATCAGTGCTGAGTACAGGGGCACGATGACCTCCCTGCTTCTGCTGGCCACACTGTTCCTGATACAGGCCAGGATGCCATTTGCCTTCTGGGCCACCTGGGCACACTGCTGGCTCATGTTCAGCTTACTATCAACCAGTACCCCCAGGTCCCTCTCTGCCTGGCTACTCTCCAGCCAGTCCGACCTCAGCCTGTAGCACTGCATGGGGTTGCGGTGGCCAGTGTGTAGAACCCGGCGCTTAGATGAGTTAAATCTCATGCCCTTGGACTCTGCCCATCTGTCCAGCCTGTCAAGGTCCCTCTGCAGAGCTCTCCTACCCTCTATTAAGACAGAGATGACAAAAACACCTCCTCCCCCAATCAGTTCTAGCACTGTATGGGCTAGCAGGGAGAACCAGCTTCAGGCCAGGCATTAAAATGAACTGTGGTTTCTTTTTTGTTTATTTGGAGCTGGCACATTCCTTGCCCTGATGCACCAGAAGAAGGTTTTAACAGAGCTGGTGACCTAGGGGGAATTCCTGGTTTTCATTGCTGCCATTTGAAGTTTCATTAATTATTTAATGGAAATGAATTCTCCCCAGGACTCCTTAAACTGCAAGTACATTCTCTTTTGGCATGTAAATATTCCCTTTACATACATGGTTTATGAAAACTGCCTTTGGACTTTTGCACTGTGGTGTGTGCCACTGGAATATTCCTAGTGAAACACATGGGAAAGCCACTCTAAAAGGTGAACAAAAGTAGGTGGTACATGGAAGTGCCATAGATTTCTGCCCATGTGCATAAACAGACTCTTCTTCTAAAAGTACTCTCTGACAATTCCTTGCTTGTAAGAAATGTCTTCTGTTACCTTATCCTCCCCGAACAATTATCTTCTGCCACACCTGCAGCTGTGGAGGGAAGAGTGTCTTTCTCAGTTGTACTGACGTCAACATAATCATCATAGGTGCCACTATGAACAAGTACTTCTGTAGTGATTACAAGGTATTTGACAGAGAGAGGATATCTTCAGAATTTCAGATTAGCTCTGCAATGAGGGGAATGAAAGGTACCATACATCCCTTCCAGCCCATGGGCTGAGATTGGACCTGGAGACCACATCCTATCCCACCCCATCCCATCTCATCCTTCTCCATTTCCCCAGCCTCTCTCTATTTCACACACCAAAACCCTGACTTTTTGAATGTTATGCACCTGGAGGAAGCTGGGATTCGAGGAGCAGCAGTAGAAACTGTAATCATAATTCCCATAACCCTAAGCAGCCATCGCAGGATGCTCTGAATCTCTTCCAACTTTATAAAACAATGGCAAAACCTCCTTTGATTGCTATGGGAGCAGGTTTTAGGTTTTTTCTGAACCAATTAAAGACTTAGGGTTAATTCTTTATAAAATACTCACAAAGTCATTCCCTTTGAGAGCAAGAAAGTAGTAGGTAAGTGGTTCCCAAATCTGTTGTAATGTGTGTATGTAGCTACTAAGCAGCAACAGGGCCCATCACATACCAGGGTACACATCTAACATGTCAAACCCTGTGGCACTGGGAGATAAAGCTTCTTATCAGCTAGCATGGGAGCGCTTTGAATCTGCAGAATGGTACAAATCATGGACCAGCTCTGTGCCTTAGTTTAGAAACCACAAGACTACAGTCATAACAATAAAAAAGTAGCATCACTTAGACTGGAAGAGGAAAAAGTTAATTTAAATAAAACATCATGGAATATAACTAGAATTGCCAACTGTGTCCTCACTTACACAGCACTGCCAGTGATTGGAAATACTGATCAACTTAAAAATACAAAATAACTGCTCTTAAAATTGGAGATACTAGAGAAAATATTTGTGTTTTGTTTCTTTTCCCCCAGTTTCATGATCATTCTTTCCATCTCTGTTTCCAAAGAAGGGCAACAAAGCTGCCCTAGAGCACAGGTCCTATGAGGAGTGGCTGAGGGAACTGGGGTTGTTCATCCTGGAGGTTCAGGGAAGACCTTATCTCTCTACAGCTACCCAAAAGGAGAATGTGGTAAAGTGGGGCTTGGTCTCTTCTCCCAAGTACCAAGTGACAGGATGAGAGGAAATAGCCTCAAGTTGCACCTAGGGAGGCTTAGAGTGGATATTAGGAAAAATTTCTTCACTAAAAGAGTCCTTAAGCACTGGAACAGGCTGCCTAGGGAAGTGGTGGTAGCATCATCTCTAGAAGGATTCAAAAAACATGTAGATATGGTGATGTGGTTTAGTGGTGGACTTGGTACTATTAGGCTAAGCTAGACTTGATCATCTTGGAGTTTTTTTCCAACCTTAATGGTTCTATGATGAATTCCTGGATGCCTAAATGAGTATTGGACATTGTATACATGCTATAGGTATCAATTTCCAACAGTCAGTAACCAAACGATGGTATGCAATGAAGACGATTTTAAGCCTTGGCTAAAGGCACTCTATTCATTCAATGGACTCGCTGATAGCTTGTGCCAAAGGATTACTTTATTACTGCTATTCATGGATTAGCTCTTTATATTTCATTTAGAGATTAGCTTTGCTGATGTAACAATAACCCTGGGTTTTCAGCTTCCCTACTGTAAGAGCAAAGCTGAAGGGTTGTCCAATGATTTGCAAGGTCTGATAATTTGACAAATGTGGTGCAGATAAACATAGTCTCCTGAAACATGACAGAAAGCATGGACTAGTGATCCCAAGCCTCCACTGGCCCTTGGGAAAAGGTGGTGCTGAAAAGGCCATGTGTAGGAGCCATCACGGCTGCCCTTCATGTCCAGTCAGCTGCAGAAGTCATGACTCTCTTGACTGCAAGCAATGTCACAGAGATTGTGGGCATCACGTTGCTTAAAACCTTGGTGCTGAAGACTCTAGCTGAGGCAATTTATCACCTTTCACAGAGGAAATGAGTACAAATTTGGCTTGGAACATAAATAAATATGAGATCACTTTCTTAGTGCTGACTGACTTGATGAATGATTCACATTTAACTGTTTCCATTGCATGTTGTTCAAATTCTGGAATTAGTGCCCTTCTTCTGAAATCAACACGAGCTGCAGATGCTCTTTACCTCAACAAACCAGGTTTTTTAGAGCCAAAATAAGCACCAAGCACTTTTCAACTTTCTCTTCCAGGAGTTGTATTTGCAGTCTTTATTACTGAAATAATCACACTAGTCAGTGTTAAAGCCCCCAGACAAATCATGACTTGTCTTTTCCACATTTCCATCTAGATAATTTTTCACACTTACACCAAAATGCTCTCCACACACATATATATATATTGAAAAAAATCTTGAAATGCAGCACTTTGTAGAAGAAATGGCAGAGTGATTTCTAACTGTTTGAGATTCTGATTATTCAAAATTTTATCATGATGCCCAGGTCCCAATATTTAGCCTCATGCACCGAGTTCTGATTGGAAGGATCTGACTTTTAGTGGCATGATTATGAACACGGCATTAGTAAAATGTAGAACACAGCTACATATACTGCCATAAATCAGAGCTTATGCTGCTACCAAGTTAAGCACTCCAAGTACAAAGTTTGGTTTCTGCCATCAAAGCACTCTGTGAACAATAGGAGCCTGCACTGAAATAGCTGTGTGCTTGTATCATGTCAGATGGAAGGAAGATGTGGATGGCTTGAGGGGGAGGCTGAGAGGAGGAAAGCTCTGAACACCCACAGACTTGCTTTTGTCAGAAGAAGCACCAAGTTTAGCATAAATCTGTGCAGCATCCTTCATTAAACTGGAGGCTCATTGCCAACAACCTTTTGAACTAGAGACAATGTCACAAGCCATGAAGGGAACATTTCTAGATCAAAAACCTGTAGGTTTTGATGGCTCTGGGAATAGTTGCAACAGTGTTATAAAGCTGGAGGAAATGTGTGCTGTTTCAAAAGCTGTGGGCTTCGATGTTCTTAAGGCAAGATATACTACGTAATCAGCCTCAGCAATACCTTGAGTGCTTTACTGGAAACTTCAGTTCATCAAGTCATACAGCAAAGACCTGTGAAAGTCAGGCTGGGGCTTGGTGGAGAATGTTAAAGTTCTCTCATGCTGCCTAACAACTCCTGTGGCCCCAGCCTAAGATGCTCTCATGGGCAGTCTACCTTCCTCAAGTTCTGTGCACCAAGAAGTTAAAAGAGACCAGCTTCCTCTATTGCTCCAAGTCTTGGTGAAACCTGCTTCCCATGCCAGGAATAATCTACTCATACTCTGAAAGCAGATAAGGAATCACAGACTGTTTCTGCATTCATTCTACACTGCTGCTGCAGTGTTTGTTCCACCAGCCTCTGAGAACTGACATCCCCAGAGAAAACTCAGGTAAAACAGGCCAAGTAGAACATCATACCTTGTTATACCATGGTGGTCTCCTGAGACAATTCTGTTCTGCTTCGCGTTCCTTTTGTTCTGACTGCAGCCAACTTGACTAAACCATGAAGAGCTATGAGCAGTGTAGGACCAGAATGAATTTCTTGCAAATGGCTCTTCGTGCAGACAGCCTAGGGAATTAAAACAGACCTAGCAATGGTTGCTCCACATCATCCTAATGCTCACCTACACTTTGGTCTTTAAAAAAGCCAGTGCTGCTGCTACAAGCACCTTGCTGACTACAAATCCTTTCCCATACATCCTTTTAATGCTAGCACCCTCAGACAGTGCCGAATGGCAAAAGTTTCAGGTTCTGTAGCAAGGAATTCCTGTTTTCAAAAGTCCAGACACAACAGCTGGGAAATTTTTGGTTACTGCTGCTTTGTGTCAGCTCTTACCCATTCCTGGAAGGGGGTGTGTGCAATTTCTGAAGCTGAGCAATCTTTGAATTATTTTTTGGCTGACATTTCACAGGCCAGGAGTGTGTGTACTAACACATAACTGTATGTGTGTTTTATGTTTGTATATATGGACACATGCCTTGGGGGAAGGAAGAAGGGTCACTCAGCGTGTCTAGCCTTCAAAATACTGACTCAGGAGACTGGAAGCTGCCCCCAAATTGCTGTCCTACCAGACTCTGCTTAGCTTTCAGTCAAGATGAGTACAGGAATGCTTGAGATAACTATTTAATGTGAGAGACCAGCCTGAAAAGCAGTGGCTGGTAGTAGCACTGCTGGGCTGTAATTATTAACAGATTTGTTTTTGTGGTATTCACATTCCCAATGCTTCTCCTGCCTTACCCCATCTCAGGGAATTGTCTCCTCACATATATGCCAAGTCCCTGTGGGGACACACATTTCCTTGGGCAGCAGCACAGAAACCATAGTGCAGCTGTGTCCTGGGTGCTGCCCCTTGCTCTCTCCAGTACCACATTTCCATTACAGCCTGAGGGGTTTTTTTCTGCCCTATCACAGGTGTCCTTGCCCCTGGATTTTGACTGGAACAACAAAAAGGTGTGATTTTTGCTGTCATCTACAGTGGTAGCATGGATGCCCATATGCATACACATGCCCACAATCACAATACTTTCTTTCCCCAGACGTGTATACAGAGAAGAGGAGGGAAGCTCCTCATTTCCAGGAAAGGCAAGAAAAGTTGTCTACATATTTAGCCCCAAAAACCGTCTGGACAGGAAGTGAGGTCTTCCACACATAGGAGAGAGTAGTGTTGGAAACTTGAGACTAGCAGACTAAAGTCTGAGTGTTTGAGCAGTCCTACCCTGCCCTCCTATACATTCTTAGGGGCTTTGTCCTGGGTTTGCCATCCCAAGCACACTTTGCCATGGGCAGGGAGCATCCAGCTGCATGAGCAGCATCACAATGGGGAGTAGGGGAACAGACCCTATAACCCTTAATAATCATCTCCTGATAAAACCCCCAAATATTTCCCTTTCACAAGTTCTTTGAGCCTGAGCCCAAGGAGGAATATCTCCTCATATTCCTCCCACCAGCCTAGACTGAGAAATATAGGAGGTGGGGGCACTTCTCAGTTCTTGCCTGAGGGATATTGAAGGGGCTCTACAGCAAGTCACCATCTCTGGGTCTGCTGGTCTGTCTGTCTGCTCCTCTCATGTGGGGATCAGCCTCTGCTGAGAAAAAGCAGATAGGGTTTCACACAATGCAAAGCACATGTACAGTACCTAAAGCTGTGTAAGCACTTTTCTTTCCTAGGGAAATTTTCCAACGTATGTTCAAAAGAATGTGAAAATACTCCCCCTCCTCTCTCGCCTGCTTCCTATAAATCCAGCCTGACGCAGACAATCCCCTTGCATGCTCTTCTCCAAGAGGAATTTGAGGCTTGGGAAGGGGCAGGGAGGACAGCCCTGGGAATTCATGCCCTGAGCAGCCAGTGCAGAGCAGGCCCATAGAAAAGGACTTAGCAGTTATGGAAACCACTTAGAGCTAATCATACATTATTGCTGTGAGAAAACACACTCAAGCCATCAAGTCCGGTGAAAATGGATGTGGCTGGGCTTTTTTCCTTCCTTTAAGTATCATCGGATGTTTGCGTCCTCCATAGGCATTTTGGACCTCCCCTTCTCCTCCAAGAAAGTCCATGCAAAGGGAAATTTCTCCATGGGAAGCATTTTGTCTAAAAGTCATTTTTCATGGGAGAAGGGAAAATAAAAACCTTGATCAAACGTTTCTGACCAGCTGCTTTGCTCACGTACAGGCTGCAGCAACCAGCTACTGTGAAGAGCTGCCAAAAACAGAGGTCGAGGGGAGAAGGATAAAATAATGTGTGATAGGCAATGTCCCCTGCCTACAGACAACCTTGTGGCCGACAGCTCCAGTTACAGGAGCCAAGCTGCTGGAATGAGCCTTTGGGAAGGTGCCCCAAGAACATGGGGTCACCATTCTGGGCTGATCCTGATGGCTGACCTCAGATCGTATGTCCTTCATTTGCTGTGTGAGAAAAAGTTCACGTGTACTAACATGTGAGCATATACATGGCTCCTACAGACTTCAGCTTCTTCTACCCATCCCCAAGGGCTGAGCATGACCTTCATCCAGGGTGGAGGGATGCCAACTGTGAGCAAGGACCCATGGGGCTTTATGGGAAGCAGCTATCCTTTGAGAAATGGCTGAGAAACACATTTATATCCTCATTTCTGCACTGCAGATCCCCAACACAGAGCTGAGTCATTCCAGACAGACTTATGGGAGATGATTTCCCCTTTAACTCCAAAAGTATTTGCTGGGTTATAATTATTCCTCTTTAAAAATAAACAGGGGGCGGGGGGGGGGGGGGGGGGGGGGGGGGAGAAAAAACCCAAGAGAAAAAGCCTCCTCCTCTGAACACTGTATACATAAATTCATGGAGAAGGAATTGTAAGCTTCCAGTGTTTCTGGTGGGTCACCACATTAACTCACAGACTTTTGTATTCCTGCAAACTGTCATGTAAAAATGCCAACCAAGGTCTGCACACAGTTCCTGTTATGGCCATTTCATTTCATATATAGTTTTAACCAATAAACCTACAGAGCAGTTTTCACAGCAGAAGGAAAGTTACAGATTTTGCAGGAGATTAACTTCCAGCCCCCTTCCCAGTGTCTTGGTCTGTACGAGTCTGCATATGTGTGTGTGTCTGTGTTCAAGAGACAGGCAGCAGAGGTGAAAAGAAGGAAGAAATGTTTGGGCCTTATTCCCAATTCATGTCAGTCATCACAACTGCATTGTGTATTTGTGTCTGTTTAGACCCTCCAAACATCTAAGGTTACAGCTTTAAGCAGGAAGCTAAACCTAGAGCTTTTAACAAGTCTATGCAGTTGAATTTAATGCTAAGGAGCAGGGCAGGGGGCACCTTTGGTTCTAACTGTGAGAAGGGATAGACTTGAGAAACTGTTAGAGATGACAATTTTCACCTTATTATCCACCTTATGAAAACCAAGCCTTTCAAAATGCCTCAGGATAGAAGCCACAAAATGTTATTAATGTTGGAAAAGCCTTTCTGGGACTTGCAGTAGTTTTCAGACATGGAAAAGCCAAAATACATACAGATGCTCTTTTCTTACAGGCAGCTCCAAATCAGAAACTCCTGACACCAAACCTGCCAAAATTGTCCAAACTTGCTCAAAATCACAAACTGAAATAGACTGCAGCCCAGAAATGGGAACGGTCTGAAGCCACTAACCAGGAATCTAATTCTGTAAACAATGACCTTTCTTTGATCTCTTTTACAGGTAACTTAGTTCCTGGGTAGACCTCATACTCAGTATCCATTAGAGAGGGTTAAGAGATAGCCACGAGCTAACTAATCCTGAAAAATTCACTTCAAGGGACAGGCAGCTGTGAAATGGCTTCTTAAAATCACGCCTCAGGCCAGGAGCAGGACTGAGGAGGAAACCTGTGTCTCCTGGGTCCCAAGGGCATGTAAATGCTGAAACTGAGATTACACATGGCCTGCAGGAGAGAGCGTGAGCTGCAGTGAGGTAGAAGGTCTGGCCTGTCATCATTTTCCCTCCCGTGCCCCATCGTAGAGCAGCAAAACGCAGATGATGTGAGAGTCACCCAAACCCTCCCATCCATCCCAGCTGCAGCTGGGGCTGGTGTCCCTTCTCATGAGCCTGCAAAGCCCATTGCCCAGCTGTACCAGCCACCACTCTGAAGCTCAGGTGCAGAGTGGAGTAAGTGAAGACAGGATTCCTGCAGCTCCGGACAAGGAGGCAGTTTTCACTTGAAAAGGAATATAGCAGGGAAAGAGCTATATGGTCCCATCCCCAGCAGCCACTGCATCAGACAGAGATGCTTCTCATCACAGCACTATGTTTATAATCATGATTTTAGCTGGAAACAGTCTTTCCCTCCTCTACAGCCCTGTCCCACCAAGTTTCTTCTGGAGGAGTCTGGCACAGAGGGAGAGAAAGCTTTCTTCAGTAGCTCACAGCTAAATCTCGGTCTCGGTTCACACTCATTATTTACAACAACTCTGCCTGGATATGACTACAAATGAAATGAAAACGTAACAAACTGAGAACTACCATGTAAGTAAACTTACACTGTGAAACTTCTGTCTGTCGTGCTCTCTTTGGGAGGGACTGAAATAGCACAGGAGCCCTTTTCTCACTGGGGTCTGGTAGTGTGGTCCTAAAGCACCCAGGACCTAGAGCAGCTCTCAGACATGAGATACCCTTTCAAACATGGCCTTTTGTACTTGCCTTTTCAGCAGTCTTTGCAGCCATTGAGCATACTTCGCAGCACAGTCAGATTCCTCAGTGATGCACAGAGTTCATAAATGGTCAATAGAGCTCCTTGAGCACGTTATAAACAGGAATATTATACGCTACTGATGGCAAGATGCTGGGTGCTACCCATTGATTACTCACTTATTAAAACACAAGCCCCTTTCCAGCTCTTTACAAATGAAAGACTTGCTATAAAATACAACTCTTTTGAAAACACAGACGTGCATGGAGATGAAATTCTTTTCCAGACATGGAGGTGACCTGTATTTACTGTAAACATTATCCCACACTTAAATTTAGAAATGAAACAAGGGTGAGGCAAGGAGTCCAGATTCCAATCAGAGCTTCCCTGCAGCCGGAGGTGAGCTCTGCTGCCAAGGCTTGCTCTAGTCCTCCTGCTGCCTGCTTTCACAGAAAACCTCTACTTTCTTTGGGTCACTTTGTACGTGTTTCAGACTGGGTGGGGGAAAGGTTCATTTGCACAGACATCCGACGAGGCTTACTCACAAATGTTACTCACCAGCCGCTCGCTTGTGGAGAAGGAGAAGTTCAAGACCTATTCTTCACTCAGACCCAAGAAACAGCCACAAATTACCTTGAAGTGAAAGGGCTGGGTTTGTTTCAAGATCATGTACCCTGTGGTTTGTATAAAAAAGCAACATCAGTTGGAAGGAATTTCTCTCAGCTGAAAGTCAGGAAAAACATTTATGACTGTTAACTGGTCTGGGTGTTTCTTGAATGCCAAAGCACAAAGATAGTTCTCAATGGTGAGGGGCAGAGGATTCCTTCCTAACTGTCAGTTTTTGTCTGCATGGCCAGTAAACCCTGTTCAGCACCCGGCTCTGACCACAGGCTCAGCCTCGGGCAACTGCATAACTCTTCTGACCACCAAATGGAGCAGCACAAGGATAAGTGATGCCTCAGTGACTTAGGATCCTAGCAAGTAAGTTCTCTGTGCAGGAGTTACAGGTGTGTCACTAACTACAGCTTGCTCTGTATGCTGTGCCCAGTGTGGCTTTTCACCTGTGTGAGTGGAAAAGGAGGCATTTGGTATTTTCAACGAGAGCATGGAACAGCCCTACTTATCTGCCTGCCTTTTACAAAACTCAAGTGAGGAGTCAAAAGTCTGGCTTGAAGGTATATCTGGTATCCTATTCCCTTTATGGGAGGTTGAAATTCCCTTTGCATCCTACGCTCATATTCTGGATGAACAAAACCAGACGTTGCTGCCTTAAAGCTTGGAGTTCGCCCCCATTCTGAGAGGGGCTGAACAGGAAACTCAGCTTGCTTCGATCTACAGTTTAGGAGGTCCTGTAGACAGTGAAAAAAGTCCAGATCTAGATTCAGCTTAAAGTAATTTCTATACAGGAACAGAACATCTGCAAACACAAAGCTGAAGCCTGATGGCACTAATTAGACAGGCTGCTCTCCTGAGCTTCCCAGCCCAGCCCCACAGCTTTGAGAGAACTGGAGTGAGGATCGGTTATCCTGTAGCATGTAGCAGGTTGTTATTATGACTCTGATGCCTTGTCTTGTATTGTTTTCTTCTTGAATCCAGCAGTATAAAGAATTCAGAAGATTTACAAGTATCTAAATTCAGGTGTTTGCTTGTTTGTTGTTTAATAGAGAAGAAAGAATATTTTAAATATTCCCCCACTGCTACATAGACTGTTTCCTATTAAAGGCAACTGTGCAACATTTCTATTAAGATTCTGCTTCCTGTTGTGTAATATGGAATGTTAAATATCCCAATATCACTTAAGAAGTTATTACAAACTCCAGAGAGTCTTCTATTCCCAAGAAATCTCTCCCAGTGGGAAGCTGGAAAAGTTCCTGTTGAATTTACAGTGAATGCCTCAGACCCTATGTAATATTTATGGTGTCCCTCTCATCTTATCCAGGCGGGTTTGCTGTTCTGCTGCTGTGAAAGAAAAGCCTGTTTCAATGGTTAAGGGCTGCAATGTTCACTTTGAAGGATATTGAAGCGGATACGATAGCCACAGGAAACGTTCCAGTCTCACTGAGGTACCTCTGGGAGGTATTCGGTCAAATGAGAATTCACTAATCTGATTCCCAGGAAAAAATCACAGTAACTTAATGAAGAAAGACAAAGAAATGTGACAGATCTGCATTCATGGCTTGCCAGATCTGGATTCCGTGAAAGCCAGAGAAAAAATTCCCATTCATTTTCATGGGAATAGGATTTTGACCCCAAAGTACTTCTATTCAAACAGAATGATGCTGCATTTTTAAATGCTGTGAGAATTAGGTGGTTGCCACTTGCATTAAAAAGAAGTCACTGTATGGTATGATGTAGGCATATATCTGCATGTCCACAGACTACAGATACTAGAGCCCTTCTCATTAGCTGATCTCAGAAATGTCTAATAGGAGAAGCAAAACAACCTAGGTAGTGTTGTCTACCATTTCAGTAGCTCAGTCAGAGATGATACCTTCACAGTTTCAGTCCAATATTGCTCCATATACAAAAGGAACTGGGCTGTAAACAACTGCAGAATAAGTGTCTTCTAAACAGCTGTTTCACCTTTGTGGCCTGCAGAGGACATGAACATAGAGTGGAAATCGCTGGGTATCCGAACCTGTCAGAGACCATGGAGGTAAAGGGAGGATGCCAAAAACTCCAAGGATAGCGACTCCACCACTTTTCTAGGCAGGCTGTTCCAAGGCTTGACAACCCTTTCAGGGAAGAAATTTGTCCTAATATCCAATCTAAACCTGCCCTGGTGCAACCTGAGGCCATTTCCTCTTTTCCTGTCACTTGTTACCTGGGAGAAGAGACTGACTCCAACTGCTACAACCTCTTTTCAGGTAGTTATTGAGAGGGAGAAAGTCTTCCCTGAGCCTCCTTTTCTGCAGGTTATACAACCCAGATCCCTCAGTCACTCCTCATAAGACCTGTGCTCTAGATTCCTCACCAGTTTCATTGCCCTTTTTTGGACACACTCCAGCGACTCAATGTCTTTCACTGAGGTTCCTTTTTTTCCTTAAGGAAGATGTTGGGTGAACAATTATTTATTTATTTTTTAATATGGGCATTTTCTGAGGCCATGTGAAGCTTGTAACCAGAGACAGCTTGTCCCAGAGGCTCTGGAAGCATCAGTCAAATTGAAAGTTGAGGAAATGGGATGTGTCACTTGGATGAAGAGGATTAAATGAGCAGAGAAGCAGCCAGGGACTAAAAATTAATCCTGGTTGTGAAATCTACTAGATGGTAGCATCAGCTCTCAAGGAGAACAGCCTGAGCTTGAGTCATTGCAAGGTGGTCTAAGCAAAGTCCTGGAAAACATTGCCAAGATCAACCTGCCCTGTTCTCCATGGATAAGTGACACAACCCAACAGGTCAGCCCATGTTTCCTGATGTCTCCATAAACAGAGAAGAGATTATGTGGGAAAGAAGAATCTGCATTGGCTGTATCCCTGAGAGCAAATTATAATTCAGGAGACAAACAGTGCTATGAGCAAAAAACAGCAGGAGTGCTAAGCCTGTAAGCTCATTTTTAGACTCCTTTGCATTTTCACACGTAAGCAGGAAGGGAGCTCATTGCACCAAATAAACCACAGCCCTACTTTAGACATGGGCAAACAGTCCTGAATGAAATGGAAGGTGACACTGCAGTGAAAGGAAGAAAACTTTTAGTATGATGTCTCAAGAGACATTTAGAGTGGAGAAGATGTAAAACCTTTCATCCAGATATCAAACTGATGGAAGAACCATAGAACAAGAAGAAATAGTAGCTGTTCCATTCTGAAAAGCAGAGATACTGAGGGGAGCAGTAAAAAGATTAAAGTTGGTGTCTGGTTGTATTTAACAACCTCATTAAGTCCTTGAGAATACAAAGGAGTGAGTACATTCACATCTGAAATTACTTTGAAACACGCAGCCAACATCCGTGTTGCACTGAGCACTTAGAAATATGAAGAGGAAACAGGGACTCAGTTAGCCTGGGAGGGAAAGTGATTCAAAATGCAGATATTCAGTAGATGAGATATAGTCTGAAAGTGGGGATGGGGGTGGAGGTTATCATCTAGGACACAGATTTACAAAATAGTAAGGTAAGATGGCTGCCATCAACCTGTCTGGAACTGCTGTGTGCGTTAGGGATGACCCATCTCTGGTAAAGGGATCACTACTGGGACTATGTAGAAATCACTGGTGATTCCAATCCTAAATGGAGAAAAGGAGAAAACTCAGGCAAGAATACCAGGAAAGATTAAAGGGTAAATGCATATAATTTTAAGACACAGTGAAACAGTTAAATTTAGAAAACCCTTAAGAGAAAATAAAGTTCTCCCTTGAGAGCTGTGATACCACTGCTCCAAAAACATTTACAAGTCCCAACTAAGTACTAGGTATTTGTTCAGAAAAATGTTCAAAGTATCAGACTTTCATAAGCCTAGGAAGAGACCTAGGATGTGGGATGGTGCAATGGCAACAACCACAGTGCAGAGACACAGTCATCTAGGTACTGAAGACATGTATCAGCTCTCTGGCATGTAAAGCTAATTTCCAGCCAGGATATATGCCTGTTTGCCTGTTAACTAGATTTTAAGATCACATCCATGATTTACTGTTTGGGAGATATGGGGAGAAGCTGAAGTTAAGGAGATATATCTCTGTGTGTAAGATCTATTCCTGACTTGTTTATATTTTCCTTTCCTGGGATGATTTCAAATGAGTTTTGCTCATGGCTGTCAGTTATAGTCAAAGCGTGCAACGAGGAGGAACTGATTAAAATGTCATTGGGGATATTTATGCTAAATATCTGAGCCCTCCCCTTCAGTCTAGCAGCCTGATTAGACTAGACGAAGCACTTGAAGAACAAAAGTTTAATGCAGGAAGTAAGTCTGTGTGGAAAAAGAAAAAGACAGGCCTGGTTCACATCACTGGTAAACTGTGCACCCCCAGGAATCCCGGTTTTCTCCAAGCCTCTCCATGGAAGCAAGAGTTGGGCTTGGGTCTGGGCTTTCTCAGCAGCAGACACCACGTGGTTGAGGCCACTTAGACAACATGGTGTAAGGGACCCTATCTTTAATGCATGGTGTTTGGGAATTTCTTGTGGGACTAATGGCTTGATAGTTAGCCAGAAGTGCTGCATTTAACATACATTCCTCTCACCACCTCATTACCTCCCAGCCGTTCCCCTGATCGTGTCTGTTTATTTAAATGTAGCTCCTCGAGACAGAGGATGCTCATTAGGAGCCTGCTATGATAAACATGGCACTTGTGCACTTGCCTAATTTGATAACATCTGATGAGCCAGAACTTAATCGATGCAAACGGCTACCCAAATTACTTAGATTTGTTCAGTTGCTTTCTGTCTTCCTCAGCATATTCCGTGGGCTGATCTCATGACACTCTCCTTCATGCCAGGTTTTTTGGTGGTGGTTTTTTTTTTGTGTCTATCTGAACTTTCTTTTTCCACTAGAAGCCTCCAAGCTGGGCTCCTCTCAGGCACTTTGCACATATTATTTCACCGCTATAGTGGAATGGTTCAAATTATAATTTTCCAGATGAGATACAAAGACTAATTCATTCAAGATCGTTTTTCGTGTGTGACAGTGTGGATTTCTCTGTGGCCCTAGAGGAGATTAAATGCACCCAAAATGCTCTGGGAAAACCAGCATGCTAAGAGTGAGCATTTGGAGAGAGGAAGCAGTTTGTGCTTTGCAAGCAAAGCCATGTGCTTTCAAGTGTATTGCACTTAGTCTTCGGAGATGAGCTGATTGTCATATTGGGATGATGGGAGAGGATGCAAGATACTAGAGACTGAGTAGAACTAATGAATGACAGATAAAAACATGAGCTGAATTCTTCTGCTGATGCTAATCAAATGAAACCCACAGCAGCAGTTCAACACCAAGAAACTAGTTGTTAATTTTTGTGGCTAACCAGCATGACTGCCTTCAAGGAGACTCTGGAAATGATGATCAGTGCTGTGTTGGTAAACCCAAGAAGTGGTGTGTATCCTTTGCCTTGAAAACTGGAAATCTGTGTCCTTTTGCCATTGCTGAGCCCAGAGTTCACACCTGGGGTGAAATGGACCTTCTACTTCCAGATGGAGGGAACACAGAGTAGGAGGCACAGCCTTCTGTTCAGGATAGGACACATTCAGAAGAGTGGAGATTGAGTTAGCAGCTTTCCTGGGCCAGCTAGTCTGGAGCAGAGATAGGAGCCTGTGGCTTTGAGGAAGGCAGGAGATCTCTGCTCTGGTGTTTGTGACAGGGACAATCTCACCTCTAGTTCATAGGAAAGTAGGCTTAGGTGCTTCAGAGCTTTCCTGGGACAAACAAACTGGGCAGGGAGGCCTGGAGCCGGTAGTATGCCAGAAGGCTTCTGGACGAAGCACAGTGCATCACCACCCAAGTGTCAGCATGCAGATTTACAGCTCCAGAGACTGTTTCATGGTCATAATCCTGGAGAAAGAGTTTAAGGCAACTGAGAGATGCACCAGGCTGATGCCTAAAATGAAATGCGGTGGATGTGGGCCTCAGTGACAGCCCAGCAGAGAAAAAAAGCAAGCAGCTGGGACTTTGAGAAATGCAAAACCGTTTCATCTGCAGGCAAAGTGTGGCTGATGCTTGGGCTGCCCTCCCAAAACTGGCCTGTGGGTCTTAACAAACGTCCATGCATAATTCTCCTGAAACACTGATGCAAGCATGTCTCATCACCATGGCCCCATGATCACAGGGAGGAAGCAGGATGGGCTGGTGCTGGCCTGGGAGGACACTAGAGAGATATCCATAGAAACACATTTGGCAAATAACAAACCAGTGTGGGCAGTGGGATGTCACAGCACGAGAGAAACACGTGGGAAAGACTGAATCCAGGTTTACTTCCATCACTCGTGAAAGAAGAAAAAGACTATTTCATGGCTGTAATCCTGATATTTGACAAGTAGCTTAAATTCACTTACAAAGTAATCTCATAAAGTAAATAGCTTTGATCCGGTGTGTTTAATTTAAAGCACTTGATGTTTTATTCATTCTTTTACTGCAAGGAGCAGATTGCACTTTCTTTTGTAAAGCCTAAGGAAGAAAGGCTTCCAAACCTCTCACATAGCAAAACTCATGCCAGCAACACAACTGTGAAAACTGATTTCCCTGAGCCTGCTCACATGCAGAAGAAACAATTCCTGTGCCTCGGGAGCCGATGTGACCATGTCTTGAATTTCATTGCACTAAATACCTGGATAAATATTTTGAAAATTAACTCTTGGTTGATTCAAGAAGTTGATAAGTGCTCAGCCACAGCAACAGCAAACAGACATGGTCACAAAAATCACAGTCTGCCCTGGATGACAATTCATCAAGGGCCTCAGGATTACTTTTGAAAAAAGACAATAAAAAAGACCAGAAGGAATCAGTTCACAAAGTATGATTGGTTTTGAAATGTTTGCCTAGCAACAGACCAACAAATGCTCCAGCTATGGCTGCATTTCTTACTCTCACAGCAATACCACATAGCGTTTCAACACAAGCCAGCTTTCACTCTGAAACTCACCCTGGTGACCTCAGCTGCCCTGCTCTGATGCTCAGGCATCTCATGGCTCCTACTGCACACCCTTCCCAATCCACAGCTGATTGCAGCACTGGCAGAGCAGAGAGTGCATCTGGTTCCGCTTTCCTACGTTGCAACAACCCATTCCCCCCAACTGCTCTCACTTGGCACAAAGGAAGAAAACAACTTGATGTGCCAATTTCCTTTTCTCTGCTTCTGCTGTCACACTGGTGCTGCCCACCTCTGCACACTCAGCTCTGTTTGCCTCACTTTCCCAGCATTCTGTCTGAGCTTGTTGGTGTGAGAGTTAGGTCAAGTTCTTGGGCCCTTTCTTGGACACAGGGGAAAAAAAATCAAAGCCCAGGCAAAACCTCTTCCCCTTGGAGCTCTGTTTACTTTGCCATTGTCTCACCCATGCCAGTCTCCAGGCTATGGGGACATGGCTTTGCTTTTCAGAGCATAGTTAAAAATTTGGATTGAACAGCAGAAATATATTAGGGAATTTAAACCAAGTCCGGTGGAGCTGCCGGGAAAAGAAAGGCGTCAGTCTCTCAGGCATTTAGCCTGAAATAAGTTTCAGATCCATGTGTATCCCTGCTTTCTCAGGGAGCTTGGATGTAAGAGTGGGCAGAGGTGCCAGCATAACCAGTGACCACTCTGTGAGAAGCAGGCAGTTGTGTGCATGGTGGAGTGATGTGGGGTGGCACACCACTTCCCTGACTTCTTGCTGTGCTGTTGAGATAGGTACATCATTCTTTTCAAAAAGGGGGTGGATTTGGCTGCCCTTGTTTCTTGCAGCTGCAAGAGAGACCTCAGCAATGGTTGTTGCAACTGAAGAAAACTTCAGGCTCCTGGGTCACCTTCTAAGCTCTGTAGAACCCTGACCAATGCCCAGGCAATATCTGGTGTGAATGATCAGCTCTCAGAGCTCTGAATTCCAAGGAAATTGCAATCCAGCAGCCTATATTCAAACACACCTCTTCCATTTACTTTCTTCTTCCTAGAACAGCAAGTCTTACGGTAGGCAGCAAGCAAGGGCAGACACAATTCCGCTCTTAAGGACCAGTGCACCTCCATTTGTTGACAGGGACAGTAGCACAACACTATCTCACAACGGTATTGTCTAGCCAGCAGTTTAAACGCTGCTATTCTGGTGACAGACACATTAAATCATGCCAGATAAGGATGCCACCATAGATGAATCACTGGACAGATGTATTTTGTGGATCATCTTTGCAAAGAAGAGGCGTGTGCCCAGGCAACAGTTGGCATGTCTGGAGCAAAAGGTCAGAAAGGCAGATGTGAGCACAAGCTTGTTGCGTTCAGCAGCCTGCTGAATCGGACCTGGGTGATACGGTGAGATGGGCTGCACTGGCCCAGGACATCCTCATCCTTGACACAACCTCACTGTCCCGTAAACTAAGATAAGCACATATTGTTTCCTGCTAATGTTGCTCTAGATAGGCAATTTCTGGCAGAGGGATAAGGCAAACATCCAGGCAGGTATAGCTCTAACCAGACCCAATTTTAAGACAAAATGCATTAATGTCATCGCTTTTCAGTATAGGTGAACCAACACTGTCACTGCAATTTGGGCAGGCTTCAATCATACACATGGGCAGTAAGCACAGGGCAGCTGACAGGTACCTGCTGAGCCTCAGCTGCTCTGCTGTTTTAGGTAATGCACCTGACAGAGATCTTTTGGCAGTGTAAGCTTTGCCTACAGCAGGAGGGCCAGCCAGTCCAATTAGCCTAGTTAACCTTTAAACACATAGCCAAGCCCAGGACCACACAGAAACAATTTTGAAGCAAGAGGCTCAGAAATTGCCCTTGGGTGGCCCAAACCTATTTTCATGAGCCCAGTTACAGGGATTCAGGACTGCTAATTGTCATCTCTGTCCAGCAGAACTCAGTTCCATGGTACCTGGAACCAGATCTATGTACTTGCATTGTGGATGTAACCCTTATCACGCCAGCTCACACAATCACAGTTTTTTGCAAATTATCCAGAGTGCAGAGGCTGGAATTTAGCCTGGCTTCATGCTTTCATGATAGCTTTAGCCTGGCTGTCAGAAATCTGACAGTTTCTACTGCAGTGTGATACTTGCCAACAGAGTTCACCCAGGTGCATTTTTTTTAGAACATTTTTTGAAGTAGAAAAAGTGACTTGACACTAGATTGTCTTGGTTTGCATCACTCTGCCATCATGTTTTGATCTAGTGCTAGGAATCTGATAGCTAAATTTACTGTACCACCAAATCACGGTCTTCATATCCCTTATAATGAATTGTAGAGAGGTCAATTGCTAATTAGTTGCTGTCTGCAAAGCCCTGAGGCACACAGAGAAAATCATGGCAGTAAGTGACAAGTGTTACTCATTGCCTGAGTTAATAGTCCTTTACTTTACAGTTTATCTTTGACCTTAGCTATCAGACCCTTCCTACCTCTTCACTCCAAACCGCAGAGGCTTACAATACAGAGTACATCTGTTTCCTGTTTCATAAATTGCAATTGCACATTTCCAAGAGGCACTCTCATCCGAGATTTAGAGGCAACAATTCTATTTACAAGTGGCATATATCTGGCTCCTTTGTGTTATACTGCCAGCTGAAAGTGAAGTATAACCAAATATAGTAGAAATGACTTTTCCATTATTTGGAGGAGTTTGCATCATCCTCTTTTTCTTGTATTGCTGCTAAAAGTAAGTAGGTATCTGAGATATTCTGATATATTTCACAGAAATAAATAATTTAAATAGCACACACATACAGCAATTTTTTCAGCTTGTCATAAATATACCTTGATAAGTTTTTATTAATATTGTTCTGTTTTTTTCATGGGAACCTGTGGACCAAGTTAGAGTATGTGCTGGCTTCACTACTTCACTGAAGTGAGGCCAGTGGGTAAAATCCTGCCAAAAGAAATTAGTTGTAAGAATGCCCTGGTGACTTGGCTACATCACACATTTCTGCAGAAATCTCTTGGGAGCATCATCTTTCACCTGTCTGGAAGAGAAATGAAGCTTGAAAACCAAACACCCTTTATGCATGACATTGTGCACAGTGTCTTTACAGACTTTGGGATGAGACTTGGGGCTGTATATGCCAGTGTAACAGATCACCACTTGTCTGCTGACCCACAGCAATTTACTGTCCAGTGGGGAATCAGCATAGTCCCATTCATGGAGATTTTGGATCAACTCGTTTTCCTCCCGGGTGGGAAGGCTGTGAGCACACCCTGCCAGGATCTGCACCTCAGTTGTGACTTCTTAAACTGCTGAAAATCAGTTGTGTATCTGGGCTGGTAAGCTGCCATAGCCTTGATGAGATTACCCTTGACTGGAGAATCAGCCACCATAGTGGGATCCAGGCAACGCCTTCACACACTGAGGCCGGGGCTGCTTCCAGAAGGGTTAGAAACAGAAAGGTTTTGAGCAATACAGCTGCTTAGGTCCCTTCAAGATGCTCTGGGACAAAGCATGGCCATCCCACAGTTTTTGCTTTCTACCACTTTCTACTTCCACTTTGGATGCAGACTGGAAGCTCTCTCTACTGCTGTGATAGTAGCCAATGAGGCTGGGAGAAATGCATCCATTTGACCACTCCACTCCCTCTGCCTTTTCTGTGCTGTGGTGCTGTTGAAAAGAAGGATTCCTTCATACTAGCCACAGCTCCTTACTGTTTCAAGTGAAGCAGCTGGAAAGCAGTGGGTCCAGCCATGTTGTTAGGAATAGACATTTGTGCAAATATTTGTAGACATAGGAGCTTCATCTGCAGAACAACACTGATCCCAGATATCATTTTGTTTATGAGTGTCAGTCCTGGGGTATTACTGAAAGCCCAAGGGAAAAGTCTGTGTTTCAAGATGCTTACAGTACCAAGGTCTTATCCCACAGCCTGTCACAAGCAAGCAGCCTTTACTTGCCAGAACAACCAGTATCTACTACAGAACTAAAATCACAGGTAGGTGTAGGATGAACATGTTTTGCAGAGTTGGAAGTTGAAAACATACAGACATGCAAGTATTGGCACATTACAGATAGGAGCTTGCAAATGTTTTGGCCAGCTCTATGTCCACCCACAGTAAAAGCTTGTGTGGACTGACTGCATATGAAAAGTGGAGAAAGAAAACAAAAGAATGGCTGTGCAGGCCTCCTGTTATTTGAGAAAGTGGAATATCCATCTTGTTAACTTTGTGATGGCTACTCGGCATATTGCTTTCTCCTTGCTGATGCTCCAAATGCAAACATCTTGATTGCTTGCAGGCTCCATGTTTAGCTGATGTGCAGGGTATCATCTCTCTGCTACAAGCTCTTGTCACTCCAGCTTTCTAGCTCCTGAGCTGTAGTGATGTCTTTCAAGACAGTTGCTGCTGCTCAAATGTGGAATAGGAACCAAACCTCTGAATCTGAGATGTGCACTGTATATAAAGCCTGTTTTTCTCCTTTCCAGCAAGTCCATGCAGCTGTTATTCTTTGTGTGAAATAAAGGCTATGGCACTACAGCCTTTAGCTATGAAAATAGCAGCCTGGGCTTTCAATCTGGCTTAAGCCTCATTGTGTGGACCACTTTGATGGCCAGCATGCACAGCTCCATGCCAGCTTACTCTTTTTGGGAGACAATTTGATTTTAACAGGCACTTTCCAGACTCAGAGTCACAGTGCTGCAATGGTGGCAAACCTGTCAAGAGAAGAGCGGAGAGATTCCTACATTGCAGATGATGATCCATTTGTTTGGGAGCTACAAAGCCAGGTTTACCTGTTTACAAGGTCTGCTGTGAGCACAGTTTGCTGATGTTTCCAAGGCAGCTGCGTAGAAGTGACAAGGATAAGGATAGGCCCCTCGACAAACAACTTACTTATGAACATTTGTACTAGCAGTGTCTCTTTTCCTTTATGATCTGAACCCAGCTGTGGTAGTGAGAAAACTGTCACACCAGCTCATCTGAAAGCTTTTCTGTAGGGAGTAAATCAAGTAATGCTCTTAAAACACTGAGCATCACTTATCACATATCACGTTTCTGCGGTGGGAAGGTACACTGTGCTGGCAGTGGGATCCCTTCTTATGGTGATGTGCCAGCTTCCAAAGAAACTTTTGGATGAAAACCCTGCTAGAGATGTAGCTGTGAATGTGATCTGACAACAGGCAACAGGATTCTTTTCCTTGGACCATCACTTGATGTAGTGGCAATGATTTTGCTTGAGAACAATATTTTAATTTCCCCCCCCTAAACTTAACAGAATTTTTGTTGTTATTTCTTTTTTATTATTATTACTTTTTAAGACTAAATTTCCTCTTGAAGGAAGCTTTGATTCTCCTGTGTACATAGCCAGTCACTGGTAGATGATGGAAACTAGAGAAGTATAAAGTTCCTACATTACAGACTACTCAGATTTTAAACTGTGTTTCAAGAGACTATACAAGATTTAGGGAGGAGGAAAGATAAAACATAGTGACAGATCAGCATTAATTTCAAGAGAAGAAAGGGGGTAAATCTTATGTGTGTTTTGTCTACCGCAATCAGGAAATGCAACAGACATCTCTTCAGCATCATCTGCTGTCCTTATTCGTTCTCTTAGGCTGAGGCATGCTGGAGAGAAAAGATTTTGCAGTCCCAGCAGAAATATTTGTGAAGTGTTTATCTGATCAGCTAAAGACTTTGAAGACTTGGGTTGGGAAAGAGTTCTAACACTTCATAATTCAGATGCAACTGAAACTCTTGGTGTCTCCTTTTTGAAGAGAGAATTTATTTTTTAGGGCAGCATATTGTTGTTTTGTACCAACAGCAGGGATTAGGATGAAGTCAGGGTGCCACAGTTCACTGACTGTTATTTTTATTTCTTTTGGCTAAAGTTAGAGATGGGGTAAATGCAGTTCCACATTATCAAACGCAGTGTCCTCTTCACTGCATAAGCCATCCCTGGAAAGGGAAGAAAGCCCAAACCCCAGTTTTGCTGCTCACTGCAAAAGCTATCTGCAAATGCACAGTGAGATGAATGCTCTTTCCTCCTTCTCTGCATGGGGAAAAAGCCTGATTCTAGCCCTTATTGTTCCTTTCTATGTCTGAAAGGAAAATGCACGGTAGGGAAAAAGCTCTGTATGCATCTCTGTGCTAACAGCAAGAGTACTGGCTTTTGAATATGGAAAAAATGAAGTGACTATCAGAGACATGTAAGCAGCTTGGGGAGAGCCAGTTTAGTGACCTGCTCTACAGCTTATCAAATTCCTGGGCAGTCAGGCTCTGCTTCCTGCTCTATTGCATGTGATAAGGGTAAAGCTTAGAAAAAATAACCCCTGTTATCATCTTTTTATGCTACTCAGCACATTCTAACTTGAAGCTCAAACTACCAGAAATATATACAGAAAGGTTTTTGTGTGACTAGTCTCTAGCTAGACAGTTATGGCTCACATCAACCAGAACACTGAGGGTCTACACAGTCATGTTCTGTCACCAGGGTTGTGTTTGCAGCCATTATTGACCAGTGTTTTCCTTTATTTCAGGTGCTTCTAGCAGCCTAGCCACTTGATGTATTTCAGTGGACAAGCGCTACTGACTTTCTATGTAATGACCAGTGTGGACACCAAAGACATCTTAAATAGCACCTATATCTAGCTCACCTTTCTGACTACTATTTCAGAAGATTTCAGCTTTCTCCCCAAGCTGGATCTTTGATTGCAACATCTCTCTTTGCCTGGAAGTGCTACGTATTCGTACATTCTGTCATCTCAAAGACCATATGCTCAGATGTATGCCAGTCTGAGTTCCATTCTTCAAAGGAAAAAATAAAACCAACCTCAGAGGGACTATGACATGTCTGCTTCTACTTCTAACCCACTTGGAGAAATACCATTTTGGCATATGACATCAGCTTGCCGCACAATTTCTGAGCTACACCACATTCACTTTTAAATCACATTCACCCTTCAGTCTCTTTTTGTCCAGGACAGGTACTCTTGAGCTCAGCATTGCAGTGGTGAGGTTGTATCAATACTGCCACAAGTTTAAAGCCAGCTCCTTTTAAAACTGAATATTTAAGTGCTAGGACTGCAGTAGAGACTTAATTTAGGCTGAGTCCAACCTACTAATACCTGAATTGTCATCAGAGAAATGCAAATCAAGCACGCTCAAGACTCTTGGTGGGAAAATCTCCCAAGAAGGAGCACTGATCCCTGCAACTTCCATTAGAAATAACTTGCTTCAATGCAATTAATTCCTGTAAATCTCCTGACAATACCAGCTATCTCCTAGAAATACTGCTCTAATCTCCCATAACCTTCTTCAAATGCAGAAAGAATTCTTTCTTTGTAACTTTCATTTTCTCTAAGGAGAACATTATAATCCATGCTTTCTTGACTTTTTAGTGTCACAGAGTTGCTCTGAGCCATCTCCTAAGTCTCTTTCCCTTCGGTTTGCCTTGGTTTTTTTGGTCCCCCTTTTACTTTTAATCTCTCCTTTTTTATTGTTTCCCCCACTGATACTTGATTGTATTGTTCCTGGTATTGCTTCACCTAAGCAACTTCCATTGCTGAAGCTAACGGGACTGAAGCTTGAGCAATATAAGTTCAGAGCAACTTATGAGATAACTTATAGGGAGTGAGACACTGATGCCTCGCTCTTGCAAAAGGGAAATATAAAATTGCTGAGGTTCCTGGTGGATCAAAGACACAACATTACAGGCAACAGCATAGGACAATTTTAACTTTTTCAGGCCTGTGGTGTTTAGGATTAATTTAGCATATTTTGCCTCTGCTATGATTTTCAATCATTCATATAGCCACAAGGCAATGAGCAACACGCACTGTGTGTTCTAATCTTTGTAGTTCCTCAGACACATTGAAATATTTGGAACTCCATGTACTCCGTGGGATGCTTGAAAATATTTCTTCAATAGGAAATTATAGTTGAAATATCACTTCTGTAAATTCCACTAGCTACAAAGAAAATGCTTATTCTGATGTTTCCTCCCATGATTGTTTGAATGTACTGAACACTAAATAGTTCTAGCAAAAATTGCAAGTTTTATTAGCACTCTACTAGATGTTAATAAGTAGGTTAGAGCAAACATTGAGCATATTCACATTCAAAGCGGGGGGAGGAATAGTATGAAAAGGCAAAGCCATCCTGCCTTGAGGAGACTAAAATACAAATGGGCAAGTTAAGAAAACTATAGATGATGAGCTGAAGCATAGAGAAATGCAGAGACCTGCCCAGGGTGACCCAAGAAAGTCATGCAATCATGGAATTGTCAGGGTTGGAAGGGACCCCAAGGATCATCTATTTCCAACCTCCCTGTCCCTCCAGGGACACCCTCTGCTAGATCAGGTTGCCCAAAGCCACTTCCAACCTGGCCTTAAAAGCATCCAGAGACTGGGCTTTCACCACTTTCCAGGTCAATCTGTTCCAGTGTCTCACCACTCTATGGTTAATAACTTCTCCCTGACATATAATGTACATCTCCCCTCTTCTATCTTGGATCCATTCTCCCTAGTTCTATCATTACCTGACACCCTAAAAAGTCCCTCCCTCACCAGCTTTCTTGTAGGCACCCTTCAGATACTGGAAGGCCACAATAAAGTCTCTTCAGAGCCTTCTTCAAACTGAACCCCAACTCTCTTACAGACTCAGATGATCCTATATTTCCTTGTTCTTACTTTGACTCCTGTCCAGGGTGAAAACCATCGAAACTTCACAAAGAAAACTGTTAGCTGCGCCTAGAACTGTATCATTATTTTGTGAGGCCAAATCCCAGCTGGGATTCATTTACACCACTGTACAGCTGGATATTGCAGTGCCATGCCTGTGGTGAGCTGACAACAATTAAATCACACCCTAAATCTGACTCAAAGTAAGGAAAATATGCTGTCAGGTGTCAGAGCTAGCTGCAGTGATATTATTTATTTATTTGTTTATTTATTTATTTTATTTTAGCAGTGCTTCAAGAATCCTTCTAATTTCATCTATTTACTGTTTGTGTTCAGGGAGATCTGGTTTGCAATGGAGGCATTCACTTCATTTTACATAGTAGGAAGAGGTACAGAATAAATAGGTTTCTGGAGCAATGTCAGCAGGAGGCTGACAGAGGTCTTGGAGCTTAATATCAGGGAGTTTAGAAAATCTCAGGCTATGCTATTGAATGCATTTTTTTCTGTGGTGTTACGGCCAACAGAGGACATACTGATAAGCTGTTGTTTTCTGACCAAAAGCCATTAAAATGAACATATTTTACATTTCTATGCTTTGTTTACATGTTTGCAGTGCCTGTCAGAAACACTACAGAAGAAGAGTACCTTATGGGTTTTAGTTTTTTGCTGGGCTGCATCTGTGTCTGTGCTAAGATGCAACAAGAGAATGAAATCTGTGCTGGCATTGCATTGCATTGCATTCAACATCATTTTTCCTTGTGAGCACAATGCAGGAATTAATCCATGACCACGAACTTTCTAAATTCACTCACAATCTGGATCTCTGCAAAGCAGATCCTAATAGATAATGGTTTCTTCTGAAAGACTAACTTCCAAGTTTGCAAACAAAATGCACCAAGGAAATCCACAACCCAAAATAACATATTTTTTTCTCTAACTTCTACCCAGTTTTATTCTGAATTTATCCATTGAGCCTCAGACCTTGGTAAATGGCATTGGTGTGATGACATCTGTCAGTACAATCATCAATACAATTTACCATTTGATTTGAACTTTGAGCAAAGGGTCTTTCTGTCCTAGATCCTGTATCTTTGTAGTTTGAATTTCTTCACTACAAAGGAGTGGGGTGGGTGGAAATAGAGTGTTTCTGATGTTGCTGGTACTAGACAGCAAGCAGAAAATCAAACTTTTTTATCCTGTGTCCCCAAAAACTTTTTTTGTCCATCATTAAAAAAAAAGATTCCCTGATGGAAGAAAACCACTTGGCTGTATTGTTTAAACAAACAAACAAAAAACAACCAAACATTCTCTGTCACGAGGGAGAGGGGATTTTGTTCTGCTATATCATTACCTTGCTTCCTCTGGCCTCAAAGAAAACTTTCCACAAAGTATCCTGGTAGAGCTACAGGTGGAAAGGTGATCCTCAGGGAGGTTGTAGACAGGTGGGGGCTAGTCTCTTCTTCCAGGCAACCAGCACCAGAATGAGAGGACCCAGTCTCAAACTGCACCAGGGGAGGTTTAGACTGGATGTTAGGAAGCAATTCTTCATAAAGAGGGCAGTTGACCATTGGAATGGGCTGCCCAGGGAGGTGGTGGAGTCACCATCATTGGAGGTGCTTAGGAGCAGACTTGATGGGGTCCTTGGTTGCATGGTTTAGTTGATTAGGTGGTGTTGGATGATGGGTTGGACGTGATGATCTAGAAGGTCTCTTCCAACCTGGTCCATTCTATTCTATTCTATTCTATTCTATTCTATTCTATTCTATTCTATTCTATTCTATTCTACATACGTAGGCATCTCTGCCCTAAAAATATCCCACGCAGGATTACTGAACTACACACAGCTCGCCTGCAAACACAAAAGATACTTGAGGCTTTCATTTCAAGCAACTAATCACTACTGATTTGAGGAACCAGAGTGTGCCTCATTTTTTTCCAAACAGAGAACAGCTAGCTCACTACCACTAAAGAACATGAGCCTGACAGTTTAACAGGGGCACAAAGAAATTATGGATGACAACTTGGAAACGTTATAATGTATATTTCAGCTTGAGGCTGACTGCTGCAGGCGGAAATATTTTTCTGAGGTAGAGTTTCTTGAGAACTAGTTCATAAAGAGCTTTCTATGCATTCCCCTGAATCACTGAGCAGTGAGCACTTTTGTAAATGAGAAACCATCTACATGAACTGTTGGTCTAATCTGGGCTTACAACTCCTTGTTCTTGGTGATTTCAGATGCATATAAACATATTGATATACATGTGTGTGTAGTTTAGCAGAGAAAATGAAGGACAGATGCTTCTGAAGACTTACAGGTAATCAAGACTATCATTACCAGAGTTGCACTGAAGTTAAGATGTTACCATTCTCAGTTTTATTTGGATTTTACTTTCATCCTAAAAAAAAAAAATCCCATAAAAGGTTCCTTCCTGGAAAATATAATATGAAAGGATCCTGTTGGAGCACCTGCTGTCCTTGCCAATACACTGTAAAAGTGGGAAAGAAATTAGGAAACTAGTGTTCAGAGACTGGGCAGGAAGACTGGAAACTTTGCAGAGATGAATTTCTGTTGTCCTGTCCTGTTTATATTCTTTGCCTCTTCTTGCTCATCTGGCCAGTGGTTAAGGAGAAGTATTTTGACTCTTGTGAGTCATACTTACCAGAAGCATTTTGCTTCGGGCATTTCATTGTTGCCATGATCCTGGTTTCCCTTCATTCTGTCTTGCCTGTTGAAATGGAAAGACATCAACTACTATGTGGAAATATTACATGTGCTCGTATGAAGAGCACTGCATTGGTCATGTCCAAGTCTTTCCATTACAGCAATCCAGGAACAACTGCAAATAACATCGGTAATCAGAGTAGGATCCATTAGGAAGAGCCATTGATGTCTGAGAGGTCTATGGCTAAAGCAGCTCACAATTCATAGGAAGGGGGAGAAAAGAAGTCTGGCTCTGGGCTAACTTTGTATCTGTACTGGAAGTGTGGGAGAAGAAATGCAAAACCTTCCACAAACAGTCCATGGGAAAGCACCCACTGTTTGCTCCAATCTTCTTTATTATCTTGCAAGATAGTGCATTTTGCTCCTGAGAGGAACTCTCACTGCGTACAAGCAGTTGTTCCAAAGATTTCTGAGAGGGCAAAGATCACACTTCCAGTGAAGTGCTGAGGAGAGGGAAGTGAATAGCCACACTGCCCTGTCTCTGCACTGCAGGACCTCCTTGATTAAGATGTGTCCTGCCTCTTGCTGACATCAATGGAAAGGCCCTCAGGACTACAGTGAATCACAGCCTCTTGTAAATGTTGACTCACAACGAAAACTAGCTGAGTATGAAGGAGTTATCACAGCTGCTCTCTGTACGGGTTCAGAGAACCCTGGATCCATGTGATGAAAGCTGTGGACCTGCACCAACTATTAAAGAAGAGGCACCAGCTTGTACCTGGTGACAGCCATGGCCTACATAGCTAGCAAAGCTTTCATGCCTATCTCTGCCCTCTCCTGGGTGCAGGATGAAAATGTGGGTATTCCTTCAGATAGCCAAGTCTTTCAGTTTCAGATTTCATTATAAGCAAGGGTTCCTCATGTCTGCTATTCAATACCAAGAATCAATAGTCAGTGGACATCCAACCAATAGCCATGGTGAGAACAGCCCCAAGTTACTTCTGATCCACCAATATAAACCTTTTGTCAAGAGATCCTGACTATCTGAGAGGTTCTGCAACTCAGAGTGATTACCTAACTCAGAAATGGGCAAATCCTCTGTTTCTACAATGTTCCTCATTACCCTCCTCAGTAGAGGGCAAGTAGAGGGTGTCTACTGTTTGCCAGTGTTACAGCTAAGAGGATCTCAAATATTTCAATGAAGGAGCCCCTCCCTGTTCTCAACAGTGCTCATTTATTAACAGATGTTGAAGTGTAGGATGGTGTCTTGAAGGTCACTTTACAAGGTTTAGCGGACAGCCAGCAATCTTCAAAGAGTATCTGGAACCACTGCGCAAGTGGAAAGTGTTGCTAAGCACATGTTGCAAATCCACAAGGACTCCACCCAAAAACTCAGTGGGGTTATCCTTCCTCTCTCCAGCAGCCTACCTCAGCTTCTGAGCTACCGTAACTACTGGAAAGAATCGGAGGGAGCTTTTTGCAGTGCCTGTTATAGTAATGTGGTACAAAGAGAACCCACTCTGTGGCTTCCACTTCCTGCAATAACTTGTCTCTCACCCTGACGGGCAATCATGTCTCGCCTGTTGTGCTGCCAATGCTCTGGCTGCTCAGCTTGCCTAGCGGCTGTGGTAAGATTCTAAAGCTTTATAGCCCTCAGAAGTGTATCTTGGTCCACAGAGACCAGCGGAGGATCTCTGCACCAGAAATTTTCCTGGTTTTACTCGTCTCTTGCTGAATATCCATGCTCCTACCTCCTGAAATTGAAGAAGGCATTCCTGCCTTATTCCTTTCCTATAATCAATCAATCAAAACCAGGCAGATCTCTTCTCTTTCTCCTTTAAATTTGCCTGGACCGGGACATGAAGTTCAGACCAATATTCAGACTTGACTCTGCTATATTTAATGTCACATCTGATTTAACCTTCCGATTATCCAGAAGGTGATTTTTCAACTCTGCACCATTCACAACCGAGGTCAGTGGACCAACTCACACCCCTTTAAGCACCAAAACAGGCAACAACATTTCCAACATGAACTCAGCAGCCTATACTTTGACACCCAGCTGCAGCCAGGCTTGGTTTAAGAGACAAGAAGGATTGGGTGTGTTTCCCTTGCTAGCCCAGAAAAAAAGCTTTTGCAACACTGAGTGCCTCACACTGGGTTTGAGTGTATGAGTCTGGTTCAAGTCCTGGAGTCATTCCTGGCCATCTTTGGTACAAATTTAAACCAAACCTCAAAACTGCTCTAATTTATACTAAGAGTCAGGATGAATGCCAAACCAATTCATGATGCAGAGGTTCAAAAAGAAACCAAGATTCATATTCTTTCTTTTTCTTTCTTTTATTCTTGTAACGATGAATCGATTGCTTCAGATCTGACCTATGGAATAAATGCTGCAGGAAGCCAACAAAAGAGAAATCACCTTGTGACATGCCTTAATTTTTTACCTGTTGTTTCAACAGCATGTCCAAGGCACAATATAAACTTTGGGGCAGGGATCTGCAAACTTGACTACTTCAGCTAAAACCAAAATAACTGCACTCAGGAAAACTCCTGCAGTGCAGAGCCACTGGTGTGGCTGATGACTGTCATTTCCAGTCATCTACTGGAAGCTGAGTGCCTCCCATGGTACATCAGTGCCCTGCCACAAGAAAAGACCTGATGGGAAAGCACCCTGGGAAGTGCTGCACAGCCGAGGAAACTTGGAACTATAAAGCATTTGTGCGAGAGCTCCCAGGAATTAGCACAACATAATTCCCAGATAAAAAAAAATGCACACTTTCAGGGGCAATCCAGACAAGCTTCTGGAATTCTTAAAGGTAAAAGTTTTCCATGGATATTTTTCCATACTTTGCAATTTATTTTTTGTTAGAAAGTGACATCTACTTTTGAAGAAGTCAGATTCCTTAACAAAAACTCCTAACTGGCCAGAACATTTCTTATCAACTACGGTTATGCTACAAGAGTTATCTGAGTTATCACTGAAGGGTCCTTACCAGCAGGCAAAGACTGATGTTCCACCTCAGCTAAGCAAATCCTGTTTTAGGGAAGTGTAAAGCACAACCTATATCAAAGAGAAAGTGAAGGGAATGAATCCCTGGTCTGTGGCTGTTTATCAGCTCGAATCTCACTTTTCTCATGCAGCTCTGTGGGAGGCATTTCTGTGGAACATGATAATAAAAGCTAGGATGTTTTTCCACCCCAATTTTTTCATGGTTTTGTTGTAGATCTCAGAGACCAGATGTCTCATATTAAAGAAAAATAATTCACTTCTCTTTGGGGACGTATTTGTGGAAGGAAGGGAGAAAGAGTTTGTTCATTTTGAAATGAGAGTTAAATTGATGCACAGTGGATAAATAGCAGGCAGAAGCCAGGCCTTTTGTTGACAGAAAAGAGGATAGCCCTGAACAGGGAGGTTGATCACCACAGGAGCTGAAAGTATGTTCTGAAAATAACTTTCATCAGGACAAGCTTCTCTGTAACACCTAGAACAAAGTATCTACACTTAGAAATTGCCCTCAAAGAGTTCCAGTTGAGACACACTCTTAAAAATGCTCTCAGTTTGCCTAGAGAGCTTTATTGTATCTTTTAAGCTTCCCTTGAGGGGTTTGAATTAAAACAGATCTCATGTATTGCAGTCAGCTGGTGAGGAGAGCTGGAGAACCAGGAAGACAGTGCTACCTTGGCCCTACCCCAAGTACAGCTAGCCACCATGCAGATGGCAATGGGAAAAAAATCACACTTTACCTCATTGCCCATGTGGCTGCTACCTTCCCTGGACTTCAGGCTACTTCTGCATTACCCAGTTCTGGGTGGTGAACACCACATCCAGCCTGTCCAAGCCCTGTGAAGCTCCCTTAGCCATCCTTTACCTAAAACGACCTGAGTGCCTGGTCATCGTGAGGACTTCTGTCTCACAGGGGATTCTTCCCAACTTCTGCATCTATGCAGCTCCCTCAGCTCTGACAGCAGTGAACAATGACAGTGTGCTGCAGTGCCTGCTGATCACTGACACATTAATTATCCTCCCACTGATATTTGGGCTTCTGTGTCTCACTGGGTTCATCTGCTACCACTTGTAACACACTGACAACATAAGCCACTTCTTTCCACAGTGAATCCCTGTGCTTAGCAAACTGGGACCCCAATCGTCCATTTGAGCTTCTCACTGATACTTTGTGCAAATGGCATCATTCATGAAAGAAGCTGCACTCAGTTAATCATTTCCTTGACAATTCTTTGAGAATGGGATAGAAACATCACTTATCTCCACTGGACTGGAGAGCAGCTTGGTCACTAAGATAACTCCCCACAAACACCAGAGGAGCACAGCAGAGGTGTTTAGTCCAGTTAAAATACACAGCACATCCATTCCACTCTCGCTGAAACCAAAACACAAATATAATGAAACAAATCTGTTAGCAGAAAAGACCAAAACCCTCAAAAACTAGAAGGCACTCAGAGACTGCAGAGTTTTTAGTGTCTTGAGGTCTTGCAGTGGTAGAGAACTGGCTTGTCATTAATGAACAGTCTACAGCTCATTTCTGCCAATGTAAATGCAAAGGCATTTCAGTGTCAGGTAGCACCAACATGGTAAAGCAAACAGATTGCTGCAGTGCCTCCAGCTATGGATGTGTATAACAGCTGAAGGACCCTGACATGTTTCTCAACTCTTCCTTCAGTCTTCTGATTTTCATGTCCTTAATCCACCATGAGTCCTAATGGAGCTCATTTCCTCTATCTCTTGGAGCTATAAAATGGCAGCTACTCTGGTAGGATTTATTAGCTTTCATTAGGAGAGAGGAACTTAGATTCACATGAGTCATTAAGTTTAAGTCCTGCTGGCAGGATGGCCATGAAAAATGGTATTTTAGAAGGGTTTTCATTGGCACTGCTTACCCAGTTAAATTCTTATATGATAATTATTGAGGGAAAAAGGATGTTTTCAAAGAAAAAAACACAACTCAAACACAGAAATACTCCACAGAACACAAACATACTACACACATCTCTGTGAATTATTTATGGTGGAATTGGCTGTTCTCCTCAAACCAGTTACAAAGACCAGGTCACCTGTGTCCACAAAGCAAGATCTTGCCCAGAAGCTTGATTTTAATTTAACAGTGAGCATTAGAAAGAACTACTGTCTGGTCTGCTGCAGAGGTCATTAGCATAAAAAAGGGCCCTGTCAGTAATTCTTCTTGGAATATCTTTATCTTTTCTGTGTCATAAAAGGACAAATTGAAAAGGAAGCTCAAGCTCAAGGAGCTCAAGCTTGATTTTTACTTTCTGTTAATATTAGGAAACCAGAATCTTTCAGTCAAAAAGCATTCATGCAATCCATACAAGTATCTGATTTTTCCCCCCTTTCTAGTATTTTGACTAGATCTAATGAAACCAGAATCTTTCAGTCAAAAAGCATTCATGCAATCCATGCAAATATCTGATTTTCCCCCTTTCTAGTATTTTGACAAGATCTAATGAAAATATATCATAACAATAGATAATTATTAGCAAAACTCACCATCAGCAAGCTCCAAATCTTTCATTCTCTGCCCTCAACAGAATTTCCCCCTCCTACAATTTTGGTATTGCCACCATAATTAGACCAGCTTCCCGAAATACTGTGGCTTGGATTATCCAGCTGCCTCTGCAGTGACTCATAGGGAAGCTGTGGACAGCAACTTGCAGACAATGCTTTCCATCTGTCCATAGAGACCTGGCCACCAAAGATGACACAACAGTGGTGCAGCACTTAACATGCTATACCTGTGGGGTGAGATGCTCAAAATCAACAAGTGGCTGCTGTGTCACATTGTTCGCCTTGTGTTTGATAATGCACTTCTTTCTCTACCTAGTCCTCCAGCAAGGCTCCTTCTCCCTCTCTTCCCTTCAGCCACTTTTTACCAGCCTAGCAAAGCCTGCTGACATAGTGATAGTCATCTAAGGAATGAGTTTCAGCACCTGAGCCCACTGCTATGATACAGCACATAACTAGATACCATCCATTGCTTTGTAACATACTGAGAAATAGAGATTCCTTACAATTTGGCTCAGCCAGAACCATCAGCTTCTGAAGACCAAGTGATCCTACCAGGGCAACAGGAGGAATTGATTGTATTAAGAAAACATGCTATAATTAGAAATGGGTTAAAACAGATGGACAGACCTCATCCTTGTTTTTTGTTTGCTTTTGCAAAACCAGTACCAAGAATGGTTTGGCTGTAGGACTTATTTCTGAGCTCATAATATACATGGGTGGATCTGGGGATCGGAGGAATGGTTTATGTCAAAAGCTGTTGGCAGAAAAAGAGCAAACTATTACCCATTTCAGCACTCTCCCTCATTTGTACATCTGTCACTACAGGTTTAGAAACTAAATATCTGAATGAAGCTGTGAAGCTGCTTCACTGCACTTCAGTGATGAAGGAACCCTTCATGATCAGACTGGGACTCCACAGAAGATACATCCAATCCTCAGCCTAGGATCATCAACTCTCTAAGGTGTTCATGGAGCAGCCCAGCAAAAACTAATATTGTCGACTGTAGAGTTTGCTCAGGTGTGAAAGGGGCTTTGGTCATACAGGAATGGGTCTCCTTGTTATTCAGATAGGTCCCTATGTCCCAAAGCATGTGGCTTTTAGATGCTATAACATCTCTAGAGAGGATTGCTGCTAGAAACATTTCATTTTCCAGAAGAGAGACAGGACAACAGAAAAACAAAACAAAACATAATCTAGGAGCAATACTAATTCTCCTGTCTCACTCTCTCCTTCCCTCCACTCATGTCTGTGCAGGCCCATATGTACGTGAGTATCTGACCAAAGTCTGGTCAAGCGTTACCCAAATGTACCAAGTTCAATGGTACTGTTTGAGCTGCACCTACTGACCTAACAATTGCATAAGCCCCTGCCTAATAAGAGCCTAATAAGTCTCTAGTTAATGTGGAATAAGACAGGTTTAAGTGCTGTTACAGCTCCAGAATTCCTTATGGATCCTACAGTCTTAACCTAATCCAGGAAAACACTTAAAATGCATCTTCCACACTGCTGACAGCCATTGGACTGCACCAGCATCACCACACTGCTTTGTAAAGCATTTATTAGTAGAAATCCCCTTTACAGTCAGTGTATGAACTTCTATGCAAAACAGCTCCTCAGCTGCTTGCCATTTTACTAGTCCAGTATCAAGTGATGGAATATTATTACTAAATGTGTTTCCTCAGGCCTTATCACTCTCACATTCCACCAGCTGCCTTTTTAAAAAAGATTCTTTGTTTGTAAGGAAACATTAAAGCCTTACTGCACAAAAGGTCTCATTCTGAGTCATTTATTCTTCTTCCCAAGCATTAAAGTTCTCCAATTAAAGGATCTTTAACTCCATACAATGCACCACACAGGCTGACCTACAGACAGAAATACTCCATCAGAGCAGTTACTGCTGCAGAGCAGCAGCAGCACAAACTTCTGCACAGAATTCATATTTCAGACTGAACTCAGACTTGTGTGGCTCATGCCTGGGTCTGAGAAGGTATTCAAGTCTCCAAGCCAATCATTCCTATGCGCTCCTTCCAGACCCTTCTGAGAGAGCCCCTTGCTGAGAGAGCCCCTTGCTGAGAGAGTTGGGGTTGTTCAGACAGAAGAGAAGGCTCCAGGGAGACCTTACAGCAGTGTTTCAATACCTGAAGGGGACCTACAAGAAATCTGGGGAGGGACTATTTAGAAGGCCATGTAGTGACAGAACAAGGGACAATGGTTTTAAACTAGAGCAGGGTAGATGAAGTTAGATATTAGGATTAAGTTTGTTACAACGAGGGTAGTGAAATACAGGAACATATTGCCCAGAGAGGTGGTGGAAGCTCCATCGCTAGAGACATTCAAGGTAAAACCTGATGGGGTCCTGAGCAACCTTATCTAATTACTTATCTAATTATCTCACTACAGGGGAGTTGGACAAGATAACCTTCAAGGGTGCCTTCCAACCCAATGTGTTCCATGACTCTATGATTTGTGTCAACAAATAAATAAAGTGATTTACCATTCTATGTTCTCTCCATAGCACTGCAGCCAAGCAACTTTACTACTGAAGAGGCTGTTTAGGATCACTGGCTTCAGTAAAGATGGGAGATCCGCTGCCAATTAACTTCCCTTTGTGAGACACAAGGTCTTTCAACCTTGGTAGGACAGAGTGAAACCCAGGCAGTGACTGTTATCTGTGTTCTGCTTGCCTTTGCCTCACTGTTCACAATGAATTTTACTTAGTTTCTAGAACTAATATTGATCTTTCTAACTATAGTGAGCAAGTAGGTCTTCAGCTCTTCTCTCCTCCCATTTAATTGGCCAAGTTGTGCCACCATGAATGGCATCAGACCAGTTATTGACAGTTGCAATTCACCCAGATGTGTACTGAATTTTAGTAACCAAGGATCTGATCTAATACGTCTGAATACCTCTGCTTGCTCAAGCAAAGCTACAAAGACAGCATTCACAGGCTGAGCTGGTGAAGCCTGAACTCTCCCCTGTATGGGAGTTTTCCAAGAAAAATCCAGCAACAAGCCAGCCCTCTAGCACAGTGCTCATGGGCACTGTGCTGTCAGTGGAGCTGTATTTCAGATGTGGTCACACCCAGGCATGGATTCAGGACTGACTCAAAGGGAAGAATACCACCCTCTGAATCACCAGGACAGCTTCCTGCAAACCTTGAGGTTTCCTGGCCATACATCAGAAGAGGTTTCTGTTCCTTTTGACATTTTTGTTTGCCCTCAGTATTTTTCCACTATGCCACACTTCCATGGATTTTTCTCATTGGAGCAAGACAGACAGTGACCCAATCAGTTTACTTGGTTTAATATGTTGAAGACCTAGCATTCCACCACCACCTACTTGTGTGAGGAGCTAGGACTTTGCAGTAGCTCTGCTCAGCCATGCCAAGGTGGACACTCTCATCTACAGTCTCACATGGGTGCTTAGTCCCCAAGGCTGAGCTCCTCTAGAGCTTTTCCAAGGTTACTAAGAAGAAAAACAAAGGAAAAAACAGAAAATGAAGAGAAAAACAGAACAAACCCACCAATCCTCCACAGGCTGTGCATGGCCTAGCAGGTTCTTGTGCAGCAAAAGCTCTGCAACCAGACTGCCAACTTGTCAGAAATATTATATAAGACCCAAAGCAAGGTTTCCTCCACCATCCATACCCTCACATGGATCTCAGATAAGATCTATGCTTTCTATGGGACCACATCCTGGTTCAGTGGGTGGCTTTGCAGCTCTATGCTTGTGGGCAGCATGAAACTGCATCAGCTGACAACAGTTCTTGCACTTTTCCTTGTCATGTAGCACCAACTTTCTGACAGATTGGTGAAACTGAAGGTGTGAAATGTACCTGGTAAGGGCAAGCACAGGCCCAATAGCAAGCAGCTATGCTCTCTGGCTATTCACAAGGGTCTTATTTTGCAACTTCTTTCTACTACCATTTAATGGTATAGCTTTCCACATCAAAAAGCAATGAAGACACTCAAAAACTGACTGGATGTGGTCATGGACAACCAGCTTCAGCCAACCATGCTTGATCTCTGGAAGATATTTCCAATGCTATGATTCTAAGCGCAAAACCAAACTGGCACTCAATGAGAGAGAAGAATGAGATCTTCCTCTCATTCTAGTTCATCTTGGAAAAGAACATACATGGATAAACACTGCTTTTTTCTTGTCCTGGAAAAGTAGTTGATATCTCAGTTGTTGCTTTTTGGTGAGTTGTTGTCAGGGGACTCAGGAAATGGGAAGATGCTTATAATTAAGGCAAAAAAACATCGGCTCATATAATATGAGAGAATCTTCATTCACTCATTGGGTGTTTTCCATTCAATGAAAGGCTGCAACAGCCCCAAAGTCCCAGAAGTCTAAGAGCATTCAGTAGAAGGTCTTGAAGACCTGAAGGGAGGTTGTAGCCAGGCAGAGGTTGGCCCCTTGTCCCAGGCAGCCAGCACCAGAACAAGAGGACAGAGTCTCAGGCTGTGCCAGGGCAGGTTTACTGGATGTTAGGAAGAAGTTCTACACGGAGAGAGTGATTGCCCATTGGAATCAGCTACCCGTGGAGGTGGTGGAGTCACCTTCATTGGAGGTGTTCAGGAGAAGACTTGATGGGGTGCTTGGCTGCACGGTTTAGTTGTTGGGTGGGTTGGATTGGTTGATGGGTTGGACGCAATGATCTTGAAGGTCTCTTCCAACCTGGTGTACTGTATTGTATTGTACTGTATTGTATTGTATTGTATTGTAAGAGGCATAAAATCTCTCCAGAACCCTGAAGCTGAGATCAAAAAAGACCACACATCATTATACACGTGTTCTTCACTTCACAATTATGTTCAAAGGGATTAACTAACCTCCTCAATTAATATCCTTTACCTGAAACTAATGTTTCCCAGGAATGCACAGTTGGAATACAGGGTCCAACATGGGCTTTGAGCTCAGATTTGGTGGGCTTCTAGGACTCTAGATATTTACTCAAGGTAAATGCAAATTCCTCCTACTCAGAGACCAGCACCAGAGGTCTCTTGAACCAGACCCTAGTGCTGGATGCTTATGACTCAAGGCTGACTCGTCAAGCCTCTTGCCTTTGCTGATGGTGCAAGACCATTTAATGTGCAGCCTATGTATGTCACCCTGTTTGTCATCTTCTTGCTGCAAGAATGGGTTGAAGGGAGATGCTTTTCTGTATATAGCTAGAACATCAGGACTGACCTTTATAGAATCACAAAGGAAATAATTTCCAGCCTCCTAACTTCAAGGACAAAGCATAAAGGGATCAAAATCAGAAACTATGTCTTATCTTCATGGTGCCTGAGACAGAACACAAGCTAGATAGCAAGGCATATGAAATGGGCAGGGTGAAATACTCACAGTAGAGCTAACAGAGCAGGAAGGAGTTTAGAAGTCAAAAGTAGTAGAAATCATATGGGAAGGCCTTGATAAGGACTCAGAAGAAAAGCACAAGCACATGCAATGTGTTTGAACCTGTTTGTCCATCCTTGGTGCTCACTATTTGAAAACACTACAGCAAATAAAAGGAAAAAGTGACAGTGCAAGCAGAGGCAAGGGAATGACAAATGGCAATTGTCCTTGAAGCTAGAAAAGGAGGAGAGTTTCTTATTGTCAAAATCTAGACTTCCTGAGAGTATTCCTCTACTGATTTTAGAAGTAGATGCTTTCACTGAATATTTTGTAAAGGAAGGACTGACTTTGCATATGCCTTCAGTTAGCTTAAGGGAAACACACACCAGGAAGCCTACTGTGTTTCTCAAGCTAAAGATATTTCTTGGAAGGGAATAGAAACCCAACGACATGGCTTTAATGAAGGAGATCACCTGGTAAGGTAGATAGAAAATCTGGTGTGCTGGCCAGCTGAACTGTTCATATGCTGGAAAGCTCTCTAGCCTAGGTCATATTTAATTAGAAAATTTCCCTTTCATGTTGTTTCTTACTGCATCTGCTTACTACAAAAGGTACTGCAGCCAACTTTTGCTTGCTTCAGTTCTCAGTTCAGTGAGAGCTTTGCTGAAGTCTGAGGAAATGAATGGATTTGTGTATTTTGCTAAGGCCAGAAGGGACCCCTGTGCTCATACGTCTTTACCTCTTCCATCACCCAGGCCAGTGAGCCTCTGTTACAACTTCTTTGTGGGTGGGAAATACCTTTCTCCTCTACTGAAGCCACCACTAACAGGCTCAATAGTTTGTGACTGACTTAGGACATATTTTTCAAGAACACATTCTTGAAATAAGGGAGCCACATGAACCCTGCTGTAAATAGTAGTACTTGAACATGCAGATTTCTTCTGTAGCCTTTCTGCTCCATCTCTTTATTTTAACAGCAAGTTAACATGATGTTGCTATGATTTCCAACAACATGGTATTAGTGTCATGAGTGCAGACAGACTGTAACAATGTAATTCTTCTTTCCTGTCTTCTTCCCAGATCATTCAGATAAAGAGACAGGCTCAGATTCCTGTTCAAAGGGTTAGCTCTACTTTACCTGAAATTTCTGAAGTAGAGGAGACTTCTCCATACAAGTATCAGGTTGGCTGCTTTATTCTCTTTTTCCTTACACCCATGCCTGTTTGGCTAGCATCAACCTGAAGCACATCTGACAAAAAGAAAACTTCTCCATTTACTCCATCCAGTGAGAAGTGATTTGTTGGTCTCTTCTCCCAGGCAGCCAGCACCAGAACAAGAGGACACAGTCTCAGGCTGCACCAGGGGAGGTTTAGGCTGGATGTTAGGAAGTTCTATACAGAGAGAGTGATTGCCCATTGGAATGGGCTGCCCAGGGAGGTGGTGGAGTCACCATCATTGGAGGTGTTCAGGAGAAGACTTGATGGGGTGCTTGGTGCCATGGTTTAGTTGATTAGGTGGGTTGGATTGTTTGATAGGTTGGACGTGATGATCTTGAAGGTCTCTTCCAACCTGGTTTATTCTATTCTAAGACATCTATTAGACTCTGGTTCTTGTTTTCTTTCCCTTGGTCATAAAATGAGAACAGTCAGAAATGTTTCCTCTTACTTCACCAACCTCCTCACAGATCTCCACATTTGCCCAGAAATCCTGGAGAGAAGGAGGAAGAGAAGAATCCAGTCCCCACAGCCCTTGGTGAGTATTGGGGTGAGGACTCAGACACAAGCATGCCCATGTCAAGATGGGAAGCTGAGCTCAGCACTCAAAGAGGGAGCCTCTGCAGCTTGTGCTTCTGGCAGCAGCAGAGTATGCTGCTTCTGCAGCTCCCCCAGCCCTGCCAAAGCTAAGCCTCTCAGAGAGCTGGTGGGGTAGGAGGCATTCAGTGGCTGCTGGGGAGATTGGTCTTCATGCAAAGATGCCCTCCAATCCTTGACCATAGTTTAATCATGTCATGATTAAACTTCCCCCTGTCCTCTTGTGCCTGCTATGCTTCCAGACATTGTTATATTCAAAAGGAAAATTAATTGATTTACCTACTTAATTTCTTGTGTAAAACACAAACATGTAGAAACCAAGCAGGTAAAAAGTTACTCAATGGGAAAAACAAAGTCATTGCTGGAAAACAGTCACACAGGTGCAGGGGGATCCTTGCACACCCACACCTATTTCCACAGACCTGCACTATGTTGTGCAAGAGAAACAGGTACCCAAATAAGGGAGGCAGCTGCCCTGCTTTGCCAACAGCATCTTGGCCTGCATTAAGAATACTGTGACAAGCAAGACCAGGGAAGTGATTGTCCTGCTGCACTCAGCACTAGTGAGGCTACACTGTGAGTATTGTGTTCAATTTTGGAGCCCTCACTACAAGACAGACATTGAGGTGCTAGAATAGGTCCAGAGAAGAGCAACAAAAGGGGTGAAGGGTCTTATGAGGGGTGGCTGAGGGAACTGGCATTGTTTAGCTTGGAGAAAAGGAGACTGAATGCAGACCTTCTTGCTCTCTACAACCACCTGAAAGGAGATTGCAGTGAGTTGGGCGTCAGTCTTTTCTCCCTAGTAATAAGATAGGGAAAGAGGAAATGGCCTCACACTGAACCAAAGCAGTTTTAGGTTGGATATTAGAAGAGACTTCTTCATTGAGAGGGTGCTCAAACACTAGAACGTGCTCCCCAGGGAGGTGTCTGAATCACCATCCCTGGAGGTGTTTAAGGGAGACACAGATGTGGTACTGAGGGTCCTGGAGGAGTTAGATAATATTTGGACTTGATGATCTTAGAGGTCTTTTCCAACTAAAACAATTCTGTTGTTGTAATCCCTGTGTGTTTATGTCTAAGACAAAGCCTCATGGGGCTGGTGTCACCCCTGTGCCAGGCATGGTAGTGGCATGTCCCATAACAGGACTCCTGGACTGGGCAGCAGTTCCAACAAAAAGCACTTGCCGGGGCATCTCTTGAGCTCTGTTGATTTATTCTCCTGGCAGCTCTGTGAGATGAGAGGACACTGTCATCTGTGCTTTCTGCACTAGAATAGTCAGGCACCAAAAGGTCACCAAGTAGCTTTATACATTCCAGACAAGCCACTTACACAGGAGAGCTTCCTTCCTCTTTCATGAGGGGGAAGCTGCCCTGGTTATAGCTGCCCTGGGGCAAAAGGTTACTGCTCCAGCCCTTTCTCCACCCTGTCTGAGGGCATCCCAGCATTAGACCTTGCTGGCTCTTCAGTTCTGCTCCAGGCAAAATGATTTTTTTAGATTTACTGAAGCCTTCTCTTCCCCACCCAGCCCCAGGTCATCATTGTGACTAGCAAATACATGAGAAAAAGGAACTGAAATACACAGACATAGCCCTTCTGAGTACAGTTTGGGGGATAGTTAAACAATGCCTAAAGAATTTAGGGCCCACTAAAGCCAAGAGATCTAACTCCAGTCATCCTCAGGAGGCAAGTCCTGGGTCAAGAAGCCAAGTCCTGCTTCCACACCATTTCTGCTTACAAATATTACATCAAAAATCTCAAAGACATCACAACAAGGACATAAATGTACTTTTCCTCCGTTCTCCAATTCCCCTTGCAGGGCCTCCAGTCCCCTCTGCAAATCCTTGAATGGCTGATGTGACTTTGGCTGGAGGCTGTGCAGAGCCTGACACGTTCGGTGCAGGCATTAGTAATCCTAGAGCCTCTGCATCCTACGGCAGGCAGGAGCTGGCAGGTACTGAAAAGATGTAAAGAAACTTTGCCCTTTGTGTGTGTGTGTTACTCTTGTTTGTTTTGGTTTTGCAGAGCTGTAGCTTTCTAGACCTCCCCTCATCTTCTCTTGGCTGACACTGATCTCTGCAGAGTGATTCATGTCCTGTTTGGGGTAGCTGAGTGAACAAGGAGAGTTTGGGGGAGCACAGACATGTTTTATCAATGAGACAGCCAACAGCTGCAAAGGAGACTCAGACTCAGCTGAAAGTACTTATTTAGTGTAGCTGCATGCATGCAAACATATGCACATGCATTTGTATCTATCGCATTCTCCAGCAACTATATCAAATGAAGGCATCTAAAGTTGCATTTTCACACATCTCTTGTACACCCTTTCATGTACTCTCAGTGTTGCCAAATTTTACAAGCTGAAGAACAGGGCAAGGCTCAGTGCTGGACACTGCTTTAAAAACCAGCCTACAAGTGCAACTAAATTTTAATTTCTAGTGCTCTAGAGGTGTCAGAATATAAGAATGAGCTTATAGGCTCACACCCAACTGAGCATTCAGACATCTCCAGCTGGTTCTGGTAATTCTGCACTGTTTCAACGTATTATCAGCCTTGTCCATAGGCCATAAAGAAATAAATTCTGCCTTTCCCTGGCCCCCTCTCCTCCAGCATATGGCACTGAAATTGTCCCCTTTTGTCTTTCAGCAGCTTCTGCATCTGTTAAAACATAAAGATGCAGAAATAAATACTTTTATACCGTAAGAGAAACCCTCATGAAAATGAAAGTTTTTCATAAAGTCCCTTTACTTTTGTTCAGTGGAAACTCATTTAAACTTGATTTATTGCACCTTGGAATTTAGAGCTTTGGATGAGATTAATGGGCTGTTTTCTGGTTACATCATCTTCATGGATTGTCAAGACAAGCCTACACTGAAATCACAAAGGAAAGTTTGGTTACAGTCCCATGTTAAAACTCTGGAGTGACTGCTGTTTCTAAGTAACTCAATTGGATAACATAACAGATAGGCTTCATGAGAAATAAATATGGAATTTCCACTGTATTAGAACAGTGAGCTGCAGCAATGCTTTACATTACTGGAACAGAGCATATAATTTTAAATACATCAGACATGACTCATTCTTTAGTCCCTGCTCTGATTTGCTGAGAGAATATATTTTTCCCCCTTTTGGACTGTATTTTTTGGTGAGCTTAAGTACTACATTTACCCTACCTAGTATACTGAGTTTGCAAGTTGATAGTGGATAGGCTGCAGGAAGATTTTCAAATGCAGCACTTGCTAGAGTGAAAGGTTTATTTGTATTTGACTGGCACCTACAGACATCTTGGAGTTTGGATCCTATTGGTTCAAAAGCAGCAGCAAACCCATCCTCCTACCCTGAAAGTGAAAATTCTTAAATGCTGCTGTGGAAAGATGAAAGTTCAGCCTACAACCATGTTCCTCTTCTAGCATGACAACTTTGGCATGGATTTCTGTGTGGATTGACAGTGATTTCCGTCAGATATCCACGTTGGTGTGTAAAGAGTGAAAACCAACTGCAAGTCACATTGCCAGTCAGTAAAGCCTTAGGAGAAGATCACAAGTGGCACATGTGTGTTCAAGTGCCCATTCAGAATGGCTGGGAGAAGGAAGAACACCAGATAGGATTCTCCCCTGTGCCAGCCTGAAGTAAAAAATAATAACCATAGAGTCATTGAATGATAGGGGTTGGAAGGGACCTCTGGAAATCATCAAGTCCAACCCCCCTCTACCAGAGCAGGTTCACCTGGGGCAGGCCACACAGGAACACATCCAGATGGGTTTTGAAAGTCTCCAGAGAAGGTGACTCCAAAACTTCTCCAGGCAGTGTGTTCCAGTTCTCCATTACAATAAAGTATTTTTTTTCCTCATGGTGAGGTGGAACTTCCTGTGTTCCAGTTTGTGTCCGAGAAACTCCCAAGACAGGTCCCTGCAAAAATCCACACAGTAACACAGCCATCCATTTAAAGGTGGGAGCTTCCCTCGCAGCTCTCCAACAGACTCCACATGTTTTAGCAGCTTGACAGGCTTCCAGGAATGTGGCCTAAAGCCAATAAATAAATAGCTGAGTAAATATGAATTGCAAAGAACAATGCTGTTTATTAACGTACATTCAACCAATACAGATAGCCAAGCAATTGGATTTGGCTTGGTTTCTACACAGTTTCAGTCCCTAAGGGTATCTAGTTTAGAAAGCAAATTTCTTTACAATGAAATGGATTTGGCAGCCCTGCTGCACATGAAGTTCATCTTCAGGGCAAAGAAAAAAAACCACCACCCTCCAAACCTTGCTAAGCAGTTGCTGTGTAATTTATGTCAAACTGGTTGCTAGGAGGAATAGATCCAGATTTGCCCACATTTACTGTGGAAAAAAGGATTGTAGATCTTTCATTCAGTCCATCAGAAGCATTATCAGAGCCACTACTTAGTCTGCCAAATGTCTGATAAATGACCTGGTGTGGGGGGTTGTCCCCAGAGGTTTCATTTCTTTAACAGCCTTGTTTAAACCATGGAGAAGAACATCAGCCGACTGTAAGGTTGAGCCATACATGGAGGTCTTGGTGGGCCAATAAAATCAGAGTATTTGAGCTTATAAACATCTCCAATTTTTAAATCTCCAGAGAGGAAGGTGTGAGAAAGTGCAATAAACCCAGGAAAGTAGATATTTCTCAAAGACAGAAACCAAACAGGGGGAAAAAAATAAAGGAAATTAAACCAGACTTTAAAAATACACTTCCCTTAAAAAAAAAAAAAAAAAAAAAAGGTAAATTAAGTTTTAAGACTTTTGGGGTTTATGGTGAACCAGCTTTCCTTCCTTCCTATCCTTCTATAAAAAGAGCTCCCATTCAAGCAGGAGTGAGGATTGATCAGAAATTAGTAGCACTGCCATTTTCTTCACAAATTCACATCTACAGAAGCGCTCACACTTCACTTAGTCTCAGATTGGATCTGGAGCAACTGTAAGCTTCTACAGAATAAATGAGAGGCAGCTGTCAGCACGAATCTGACTGTTCATAACTATTACATTTATTATATTATTTTTTACCCAAAAGGATGAATCTTTGTAACACATGAGGAGCTGCTCTACCTAGCCCTGATGTATTTCCTTTGCCTGGGTTGGAAGTACCTAGTAAAACAGCACACAGGGTAATTTGAGACTGAGACTGAAATCAGCACTTTTATGGGCCCTAGTAGAGATTTCTCAGTAGTTCTTAGGGCTTACCATAAATTTACATGTTTGTTTAACTGAGACTGTTCACTGGATGGGGTTTTCTTCTGCTTTTATAGATAATTTTTCTAATATAAGAAAATGTAGTTCAGGCAAAACCAATGTGCCACAGCACAGAGTCACTGCCCCTGGAGGAGTTCAAGAGGGGATTGGACATGGCACTTGGTGCCATGGTTTACTAGTCATGAAGTCTTGGGTGACAGGTTGGACTTGATGATCTTGGAGGTCTCTTCCAGCCTTATTGATTCTATGATTCTGCAGCTCTGCTCTGGCTGAAGTGCTAGGACAGGCAGAATTTAAGTTTAGCCACTTAGTGTTGTTGGCAAAAGATTCCTAGATTGTGGCCCATGGCTTGAAAAACAGTAGTCTGTGGTCTGGGCACAGGTGAGCAGCAACAGGGTCCTTATTCTTCTCCTTTCTGTGTATCCACAGCCTTCTGTTGTATTCCATCAGAAGGTGCTCATTAGTCTTTATAGTGAAAAGACTGAAAGTCATTGCTCCAGTAGCTGAAAAGAGGCCATCTTATCACTGATGTGAGTAGAGGCAGCTTTTATGCTGTGAATTTACTGTAAGGTCATCTGTGATTGTGGATGAGACTTATCATGGAGTCAAGATAAAGCTGTTTAAGGGCAACATTTGAAATACTGCAACATCAGTTACCGTAATTGTATGACTTGCACTGGCCAATTCCCTCCCTCTCTAGAGTGAGGCACTCTTGTGAGTCAACCTGCTAATACACCTGCCCTGGAGTCACCCTTCTGGCTCAAAACAGGCTCCTGGTCATTGCAAGCACCAAAATTGCCAGAGTAGGAGCATGATATCGATATCAGGGAGCAAGTCAGCTGGATGAGGGGATTGAATGTACACTCAGTAAGTCTGCAGATGACATGAAGCTGGGTGGCTGTGCTGATCTGCTAGAGGGTAGAGAAGATTTACAGCAGGATCTGAACAAGTTATACTAATGGGCCTAAGCTAATTGTATGAAGTTCAGCAGGGCCAAGTGCCAGGTCCTGCACCTGGGTCACAGCAACCTCATGGTAAGCTACAGACTTGGGGATGTGTGACTGGAAAGCTGCAACTTGGAGAGGCACCTGGGGATATTGGTTGATAGCTGACTGAACACAAATCAGCAGTGTGCCCAGGTGGCCAAGAAAGTCAACAGCATCCTGGTTTGTATTAGAAACACTGTGGCCAGCAGGAACCAGGGAGGGGATTGGTGGCCACTGGTGAGACCACACCTTGAGTATTGTGCCTTTCACTATAGGAAGGACTTTGAGGTGCTGGAGCATGTCCAGAGAAGGGCAACAAGTCTTGAGAAGGGCTTGAGCACATGGCCTACAAGGAGCATCTGAGGGGAGATCATCTTGTTTGCTACAACTCCCTGAAAGGAGGTTGGAGCAGGGATGGGGCTGGCCGCTTCTCCCTTTTGGCAAGCAACGAGACTAGAGGAAATGGTTACAGGCTGCACCAGGGGAAGTTTAGGCTGAATGTTAGGAAATATTTCTTCACTGAAAGGGTTGTCAGACACTGAAACGGTCTGCCTAGGTCAGTGGTGGAGTCACCATCACTGGAAGTGTTTAAATGGTATGTGGACCTAGCATTTAGGGATATGGTTTAGTATTGACCATACAGAGCTGGGTCAAAGGTTGGACTGGATGATCTTGAAGGTCTCTTCCAACCAAATACATTCTGTGTTTCTGACTCTGTGAATCAAAACAAGTGTATCCACATACTCCCCAAGTAGAGAGATCTCTGCAAGCATGGAAAATCAGCTATATGGTATAGAAATTCCCCTAGGGTCAGGGTCTTCTAGATGATCAAGCCAACATAGTAGGAGCTGAGAAACTTCAAGGGGGGTTGCATCTGTATCTAGCAGCATAGCAGCCTAGGCAACTGTCTCTACTACCGAAGCATAACAGGTCACTTGCTCCCCAATACAAGCAGATGACAGGACAATGCCCTATTGAGCAGGGGGAAGTTTGCTTTCAGGTAACCATTAACGGGAGCTCAATGCACAAACAATTCCTTTTTCCACCCCCTCCTCTAAACACCCCACCAAGGACAAACTCCATCAGTGAGTATAGTTACAATGCACTGTGTGCCCAGTGAGCCTTTTACAGTCTTCCCTTTGACCTTCAGTTTGTCCAGGGCACATCCTTGTTCAGTAGCATTACTTAATACCCTCTATCACCACCTGTTCTCTTGGGGAGGTGCAGCCCTGGGGTCTTGCTTTGCCATAATTCCTCAGTAGATCACCCTTTGTCTTGGGATATCATGTATTTTATCTCATTACTATGTAGGCCACATAGTATGTATTTGGGACCAATAAACCCAATGTATATGCTGAGTCTGGAACTTGAGAGTTCTAATCTGGATTCTAATCATTTCTCTTTTGTGGGTCTGGAGTCTTCTGTCAAGTAACACACAGCACATGTAACATCCAAGAGACATTTACTGATCTGCAAGGCTGCATAAAGATGTTTGGGTGAAACTTGACAATTTTCAGCCACTCTTATTTTGGTAAAGAAAGATGCAGCTAAGGCTGTGGCTTCTTTAAAACAAAATCACTGTCCACCTGAGCAGAGCTACACCAATTTGACAGAATTCCTGGTCTTTGATGTTCTTAAAATATATATTGCTGGCAGCTGTACTTGCAAAGAAACCAGGTGCTTCCATTGTATCTGTTGACTGCACCTAAGTGAAATGAATTTTTGAAGTCCCATGGAGAAAGAGTCTCTCTTCTGTATACTCATCAGCACTCTCACAAGGACTTCTTTTCAACTAAATGCCATCATGAATTGCAGACATTGGCTCCCCTCCCTCTCCCCATAACTTGTCAATTTTTATCAGTCTAATAACTAAATTCAGCAATAAGACGACACAGTTCAGGAAACTTTACACTAGCCCAGCAACAACTCCTCGATAACCACTTAATCAGTCATGTGTATGTGTGCTGATGTCATGTATGCATGCTGCTTGCAAAGTATTCCATAGTAACCAAGAGCATTTCAGGGGATGAATCACCTCAATGCAAGTTCTGTTACAGGTCAGCAAAGGAAGGGGAGGGAAAAGCCAACCTAAACAGCACAGGTAATTGATCTCAAATTCTTCTGTTTATATACCCAGTGCCCTGAAGGCATATTGTGAGTCCCTCCAGACTGCTAAAAACGTCATCTCTTCCCCACATTTCCTTAGAGACAGGGTGAATCAGCCTGGAGAAAAGCAGCTGGAGCTGATAAAAATTCCAAAGGGATAACCTGGCCCCTCTGCCTCCTTGCCTAAGACTTCCAGAGTGGGACTCTGCTTTCTTCTCTTACTCCAACCTCAGGGACTTCTATTTTGAGGGAGGAATGCAACACCATCACACTAAAACTGCAAGGGTCTCAGGGAGTGAGTGTGTGTGCGTGTGTGTGTCTGCTTTCTCTCTGACATTTCAGCTGTCTCCCCATTTTCCCATGCTTTGTTTATCCTCTGGTATCTGTTGTTACGTGAGTGGCTCAAGCAGCCCTGTTCTTCTCTTCCTGCAGCTTTCTTAATGTACAATCTGAGCTCCTCGATTAACTAATTCATTTCCTCTGTACCTCTGACATATAGAATTATTAACATCCTGGTGAGGTGCATAGGGACTAAAGATTACAGGCATCATTTGCAGCCCATTGGATCAAAGGCAAGCTCTCATTGTGCTGGATTAGGACCAGGAGCTGTGCAGCAGAGCTGAAGTTTTATTCCTCCATCCAGCCTCATCACCCTGAGCGCATCTTCCCTCTAGCTGTAACCTTGGGTTACTTAGGTGATAAAAATATAGTCCTGTCCAGATTCTCTCCTTTCCAACCTCATACTTTCCAAAGAGAAATGCACTGGAGAAATGCAATGGAGAGCACCCTAAATCAGGAATGAAGGATATGAAATGTGGCCATGCTTGAAAATCATGCTAAAATATTCATCTGAAAGCTGCATAGTTCCTGGACCTGGGAGCCTTTGTGAAATGCCATCCAAATTACTTAACAGGTGAGTTTTATTCAGAAAGAGAAAGCACAGAAAGTTCAGGGCATGTAAATGAATACAGTTCAATCCAAAAGAGAGAGAGATGTTTAAATGGCATATTTGTGATCAATTGTTTCTTGGACTAGAGGTAGTGAGTGCTCAGTGGCCAGAGAAATATTTCCAACTTGTCTCAGACAACCCTTGTAAATTGATTTATTCTGGGCTTTAATTTGTACATTACCTCTCTTTAACAAACTTAATACAATCCATTGACTTTTTTTTAAATTCTAAATTTTAAGCCTTTAAGCTACTGCTACACAGTTCCAGACATCATGAGTGTATATTTAACATGTTAATGTGTAACAGGTTTCATTCATTAGTCTCAATATATTCTGCATAGCACAGCCAGAGTGAGATCACAGAAATACAGAATGTTAGGGGCTGGAAGGGACCTTCAAAGATCATCCAGTCCAACCCCTATGCCTGAGCAGGATCACCTAGAGCAGATCACACAGTAATGCATCCAGGCAGGTTTTGAATCTCTCTAGAGGGGGACTCTACAACCCCTCTGGGCAGCCTGTTCCAGTGTTCCATCACCCTCACAGGGGAAAAAAAGAAAAATTTCCTCATATTTCCACGGAACTTCCTATGCCTCAGCTTCCACCCACTTGTCATTGGACATCACTGAGAAGAGGTGACTCCATCCTATTGGCAGTCACCCTTTACTTATTTATAAACATTAATGAGCTCGGCTATAATTAGCTTAGGCTCCATTCAGGCAGAATGAAACTCAGCCTTCCTATGAGTGTCTCTTCCTGGGGAATGCCTTTGAAATCCACAACAGACCAAAAACATAAGAAGTTCCCTCCTACTCCTTCCAGCTTCAAGTTGCCTTTTCCTTTTTTTTTTTTTTTTTTTTTTTTTTTTTTCCCCAACAAACAAAACAAAAACAAATCTCATGAGTATAGGAGCTCTTAATAAAATTACTGAGTGAGAATGGTTAGTCCCAGAAAGTGACACATACCTTGTGCTTTGCGAGCCAACATGACAACAGTCAAAACAGAAATCAGCCTTTCAATGCTTCAGCACATAATGCTGTCTGCAGTTTAAAGAAAATGTATCAGACAGCATCATATCAGTTGCAGACAGATGAGTCACTAGAAAGCTTGAGACAAGCAGACCTAGAGTCACCTCTAGCCTGCAAAATACTTCCCCTCTTTAATGAAAAGTGGTGGAGGATTCTGTCAATAAAGCAAAACGCCTGGCAGACAGATGCACAGTACTGAGCTCTGTGTTTCCTGTGCCCTCTCAGGGAAGGGGAAACCAAGCGTGAAGAGGAACAGGCAGGGAGAAAGGGAGAATGACCTTCTCTCCAGCAGGCCTGTAGCTGGTAAAGCAACAAGATTTGCCCCTGAGCAGAGGAATCTGAAAACATCCCTCAATGGAAAAATGTGGGATGATGCACAGACATCCATCAAGGTAACCAAATATTTAGCTGGTTGAGTTTCTTACTTGTTTCACCAAGCAAACTTGACATTTTGCTCTTCCCCTCCTAAAAGCACTCTTCCATAGCAAGGTTTTGTGCCAGCAAGCACTAGTGTCTATCGAAGTGATCATGTATATACTACAGCAAGCCCTGCTGGAGGGCTCAGAGAAAGAGCTGGGTATCTGTTTAGAAGCCCTTAGCAGGGCCAATCTCCAAATGCAAACGCCTTCTCCTCTCCCCCCAAGCCTCTGTCAATAAACCAGCAACAGACCAAGCAGCCAGGTCCTGAGAGCAGTGCAAAGAAGAAATGTTGGTCTCCTCAGCACCTTTTCTGGTTCTGCAGACCTCCCAGGTAGGATTCCTAAGGCAGTGTGGGTCTGCCTACAATATGGATGACCTGGGGGCAAAACCTACTCCTCTCTGGACTCAGCTTTACTTACCCGGTTTCTCCACTAACAAAATCATCTCCAGTCCTTCCCTTCCACATTCTCAGCAGAAAAAGGAGAAATATAGACAAAATTTCTGCAAACTTCTCAGTTCTCATTTAAAATAAATAAATAAAATCATAAAACAAACACCCATCACTACTTGCCCTTGCACCTTTTGGACCCTTCTTAGAGGTTTTAAAGAAAAGGGGCTGGCACAACCTCAGACTGTTGGACCCCCAAGGCTCCCTTGTGTCCTGCCTTTTACTACCATCTTCCCTCGGCAGCAATGTCCCACAGCAGCAAGCCTGCTGTGAGATGCTTTCAGGGTGGAGCAGGTAGGGCACAGCTCCCAGCCCCAGGGAAAAACATCTCTGAAGGCTTGTCTTGCTATCTTGCCGATAAAGCCACATCCCTTGGAAAGCAGCGCTCGAGGGCAACTGAGTCCTCAGCCCAGGGGAGGGTGGTGGTTAAGCTTAAAATAGGGCTGTTTGAAGGGCAAGAAGAGAAGTCAAGCACCTGCACTGCAGCCAGGCAAGCCCCTCAGAGGATCATCGGCATGGCTTTTGTACGCAGCTATGAAGCTGGGGTATGAGCTTGAATTTCTGTTGGGTATTTGACATGAAAGTTATTTCTGTTGGACAGCTTGCTGTGGTCAGAAGCAGCATTTACTGCCTTCACTCCTAAGGCAGCTGCAGAAGGAAGATGGGCAGTCTAAGAGTTACTCTGTCTTCAGAGGCCAGCTGAGGTGCTGGACACAGGATACAGCATGTCCGGGCAACGGAAAAACACCCAGGCAGGTGAGGAGTGATACACCAAGCCAGAATAGCCTTGCCAGACACATTAAGATGGGTAAGAGGGACAGCAGAAGGGAGCAGCCTTGGCAAGTCACTTTGCTGCCTGGAGAAAGGGAGGAAGAAGTTACATACAGCAAGAGGAATGTGTGTTACCTTTCATTTAAAGCTAGAGAAACAAGGAGGCATTTTTCCTCATGCAGACGATTCAGAGTTAAAAAGTAGCCAGCTGTAACCACTGGATTTAAAAGAAAACAAAACCAACAATGCAACTATAAAAATATCTAAGCACAAGTGCAGGACCTCTTTCAATACATAACACACCAAAGGGTGATTCTGCCCTAGCTCAGGCAGGACCCCATGTCTGACCCTGAGTACATCTAACCGTCTTATGTTTGTTCCACCTGAACAATGAAGAAGCTCCTTATTACCCATAGCAGAGGGAACAAGAGGAACAAAGTGCAAATGAATGACAGTAAATGATGGAGAAGAGGGTGACATACTTAGGAAGACTAGTACAGCAGCTACTTGCTCTAAATGGTATAAAGGAAACAACTCAGCTCTGAGCATTCACACCACTTAAATTCAGATTTTTATGAGCCCTGCTTTGTCACTGCTTTCTCCCCCACCCCCACTTTTTACTTTGCTTCTGATTCATTCTTTATCAAGATCAGGTCCAGTGTGATAGGCATGGTACAGGTATACATCAAGATATAGCTCTTGAGTTCTGTAGAGCTTAGAACAAGCACAGAGCAGAGGAACACGTACCAATATATTATGAAAGCCTATGAAAGTTTTCTATCACCTAGTAACTGGAAAGCATTCATCCAGGAAAATGTCTGCTTCCCTTAATAGATTGTCAACATGTCCTTTTTTCAAGTCTTATGAACAGGAGTGAATGGCTAAGGACTACATCAATTCAGTGAAGAATTTCACCTCTATCTGCTGCTAATTGTAGAAGCAGAGTTCAAACTTAGGTGGCCAGGCATGGAAACCTGCATTTGTTAAGGGTTTTTTTGGTGTTTTAAGACATCTCTTGAAATTTTGCTGTCACTGACAGCTTTGTATTTTAGCTGGGTAGCCATCCAGGCTCCTGTCGTTCAGCACATCACCCCATATATAAGTCAGCCCAGTGCAGACACTTTCTTTCTGTCCAAGGAAAATAGGACTCCCTGACCCTCACTGTTATCACTGATTAGCCTGGCAGCCTGCTCTTGGCTGATTTTCCCCACACAGAAATTCTGCTTCATCACTCCCTGACCTGTAGAAATGTTCCCAACCTGGGAGTGAAAAACTTGCTTAAAACCTGGAAACAGCCTCCTATGTTACACTACAATTAGTGTTCAGCCAATAAACTGTCCTCTGTGGGGGGGAAACGAACACCTCACATAAAACAGAGCTTCCTAACACTTTTCAGCTCCATGAGATAAAGCAGCCCAAGTCAGCTTCCTTTGTGGACATCTGTAAAATGGTTCATTTTGCAGGGCAGAGTAGGTGGCTTTTTGCCCTTGCTTGAGTGGAGCTGGGGAGGTTTCCCATCCCCAATGAGGCTTCCCAGCCACTGCCTAACCAGTTCCCTACCACACTCCAGCTGTTCTGGCTCTCAGCAGAGCTAGAAATAAAATTTAATGTGTATTCAAAGCACTCCAGAGATAGTAGTTAACCTTCTCAGCGTGTAGAGTTAGTGTTCTGCTCTTGGCTGAAGGGATTTCCCCACACAAACACGGGTTCTGAATGAGTAAGACATGGGGTACCCCGTGCTGTTTCCATGCAGCTTCACAGGGAATTCCTCTGGCTATGCTGTGCTCTGCAGAAGATGGGGAAGAAAAAAAAAATAGAACCCCCACCGTGTGTTATCTCCTGTATGTACTACTGATCTCTCTCATAGTCACAAACATCCCTCTGTCAAACTGTTACATTCCAAAGGGAAAAACATAAAGAAATAAAAGTCCTTTTCCTGTGAAAAGTGACACCTCATAATAAATGTGTGACTAAATTGTGTTTAGATATAATGCCCTAGGTTTGGGGGAAAAAACACCCAAATGCTGATGATTATTTTGGTTTTTATCCTTACGTGAAAAGGGGGAAGGATTCCCCATTTTAACTCCGTTAAACTGAGTTAATTTAACTGAGTTAACTTTTAACTGAGTTAACAGGGAATCTTTGCACAGCAAAGGACTCACACATCCAAAACACCAACACTTCTTACTTTCTAATAACACAAATTAACTTAAGAGTTATAACTGTCACCTCTCTGTAATTTCAGTATCATCTGCATTAAAATGAAGAAGAGAGGCGGGGAATCCTACTGGTACAAAGTTTTAAGTGTGGATGAAAGTGCTGTATTAAATATTGGCCACCAAATGCTGCAACACTGGAGGAACTTTGCCAAGCAGGAATTTGGCTTTGTTCTCTCCTTTGGCCATTTGGTTTTGTTTTGTTTTTTTTTTAAGCCCTATTCCTGCCCTTGTTTCAAAGTATTCTGGATGTATAAGCAGGTCTAAGACAATCATGCTTATGAAGTATTTATGAAGCAAGGCCATCAGAGTTAGAGAGCATATGCTGGGCCAAATCCAGCAAAACACTTAAACTGAATTTCATTTTTCAGTAAACAGGTAGTCCCTGTGCAGTGCTTACACCTAAACCTGAGCTAAAGATTTTACAAGGTTGTTGTAAAGATACTCTGCAAGTCCCAACTTTGTTTATGACAATCATGAGCACAAAACCCATTATTTCTTCCTTCATCCATTGGCTGTTCTTTGCATTAGCTGATTCCTTCCTTTCTACAACTCCAACCCATAAAATCTCCTGGGAGCTGGGGTTGCTTAGCCTGGAGAAGAGGAGGCTCAGGGGAGACCTTATTGCTCTCTTCAACTACCTGTAGGGAGGTTGTAGACAGGCAAGGGCTGGTCTCTTCTCCCAGGCAGCCAGCACCAGAACAAGAGGACACAGTCTTAAACTGCACCAGGGGAGGTTTAGAGTAGATGTTAGGAAGAAATTCTTCATAGAGAGAGTGATTGCCCATTGGAATGGGCTGCCCAGGGAGGTGGTGGAGTCACCATCACTGGAGGTGTTTAGGAGGAGAATTGATGGGGTGCTTGGTGCCATGATTTAGTTGATTAGATAATGTTGGATGATGGGCTGGACACCATGATCTTGAAGGTCTCTTCCAAGCCGGTCTATTCTATTCTATTGTTTGGCTGGATACTGAGCCACCAGCACGTGGTGAATTTTTAAAGTATTTTGAAAGAGCCTCACAGTCAGCAGGACTCAAAGCTACGCTATACAACCATCTTGCCTGCCTATGAAACTACAAAGCAAACCAGCATTTGTGTGGGCCTGTTCAAGATGAAGCCCAGGTTGAAAAAGACAAGGCTGATAGCTCAGGTATTTTGAACACCATATATAACAATAACAGTGACAGATATCTTGATTAAAATGAAAAGACAGTTCAAGAGTTGTCTCCGTTGGAACTGACTGGCAGAGATACTGCCCACACAGTCTGACACAATGAGACCACAGGTGACTATAGCAAACATGAGCCAAGGAAAAAGCAAGGATCAGAGAATGAACAGCTCAACCATAAAAAGGCCTCCTGTCTGCAAAAAAGCCTTCTGTCTACTAGAAGTGAAATAATTGGGTTAGATGAATTCAGCTATTTGGCTAGAAAGTCAGACCTAACAAGATACAATTACAGTAATTTAGCTATGAGAATGGTCTTAGACTCACATGACCGTGCTTGGTGTTGAGAAGCTATCAAGCAGGTGTGTCCATGGGCTTCCCAGGCTCCCCACTTCACTCATTAGCAAAGATATCACACAGGAATTGGAATGAGCTTCAAGTCTTTCCACTTGTTGGCTGCTTCTTTTGCCACTGGATTTCATGACTAATCTGAATGCATGAAGCTATTAGTATCCTTTATATGCCTTTCATGCCAAAGCCCTTGGATTCCCTTTCATTTTTCCTCCTAGGCAGAAAGGCCTCTACTGTTTGCTACAAGTCAGGTATGTTCTCAAAGTAGTTTTAAACATCAAATTTCATGAAGTTGTAGAAACGCTCCAGGGTCAAAACCACCTTTCTGGAACAAGAGGATCAATCACAGGCTCTGAGCACAGTTGAAGGCTGGCATTTCCTATAACTAATAGCATATATTTAAGACTAAAATCAACCCTCACTGACCTGGAGCACAGAGCTGGAATGCAGTTTCACCTCCTGAAAGTCAAGCATCTAAGTTAGATGCACTGCAGCGTGTGGACAGATTTGCTGCCACAGAACAGGAATTGCTCTGCCTTGAGAAATGCATCAGAGTACTTTCTAAATCTCATTATCTTCTCACAACTTTGGCACCTAACTTCAGTTGCAAACAATTCCTTCCACTTGTGATTACCAGCCCAAAAGCTGTCCTGAGAGTTTATCCTTTAAAGGATGACAGAGCAGCTGTATGGCTCCCTGCTTCATCTGACAGTTCAGTTCTTAGTGACAACTGCAAAGGGGTTCGGCTCATTGCTGGAGGAACTTAAACCTGCACAGATCATGCTTTGCAGGAGACTGCCTTAGCACCCAGGTTTTTGTTAAGGTGGTGCTCTCATTACCTTTGTTTCCCAATATACCATAGCCATTAAGGCAGGAGAAGTGAGCTGAGAATTAGCACAGCTCTGCTGCCCAGTGTTTTAGGAAGCAACCTGGAAACAGAAAGGGTTTGGGTGCCCAACTCTGAACTTGCAAATAATATGGCACTTGTAAGTGGGCCTGCTCCTTCACACCATCAACGCCTTACAAGCTAGTAGCTGAAATAACCATTGAGGGAGGAGCATGTTCTGAGTTTGACTCACATTGAGAAGACCTGACGCTCAGCACAGCTTGTCCTTTGAGTGTGCAACAGCTGTAATTTCTTAGGTAGGCGCAATGCTACTGTTGCCCTGAGCTGTGCTAGGCATCCAGCCTGCCTCTGCCTGGTCTGAGAAGCTGCGCTCTTGAACTGTGTGCTTAGGGCAAGTCAGAGAGCAGTTAATTTATGGACAGGATTAGGTAAGAACTGAAATATCTGATTCTGTCCAGACTGCAGGCATACCTAACAACAAGCAGGATTTTAGGTGTTTGGTGAAGGCAGCCCACATTAGTCTCAGCAGCTATCCCAGCTTAGACAGCTCCTACTTTTGTTTGTCTCACATCAATCACACTCTCCAATCTGACAGCCCAGTTGATCTCCAGGCTGCTCAGGACACAGCATTAGTGAAGATACCACATTAGACTTTTCTTCTAGGATTATTTTGTATCCTGAAGCAGTTCCCTGACACAGTTTACTGTGCTGGTTTACCAAACAGACACTGAGTCAGAAACAAGAAAGTAAAGGGAAGGAACATAGAGAGTGCTTTAGGCTATGGCTGAAGAAAGAACCAGTGGATCTGCTGCTGGGATCAGGCAGCAGCAGACTGTGGGTGTGGGGATCTCTTTCTGGATTCAGGTGCTTTCAGTCTCCTGTGAGGCAATTCCTTTGTTTTGAACTAGGGAATCACTGTCAGGCAGACTCTTTAGTGTTGCTCAGTTATGTTACTCATAATTAATGTTTTCGCTGTGACAACAGCTTTTTGCCAGCCTTATAGATGCACCTTTCCCTAAAATCTCACTAATTTGCCAATATCACACTGTTGATGAGTTGCTCTAAACTGAACACATGTTGCTATGGGTCATAAACATAGAGCCTGTTACTTCCTTATCTCAGAAACCAGTGCTCCAGGGCACTGAGCCCACCATTTAATTACCAGTTATTGGTGATGGGAATTATATATATTGCAGATGCAGTCAATGTAGAAACACCATCTGGGCAGATGTGACAGAAAAGAGGATGTCTTTCATGCCTATGGCCTAGATAGATCTCTACTGCTGTTCTAACAAGGCTAACTCTGGGACAAAAACTATTTGTGGTTTAAAGCTACACAGCACAGCTCTCAGTAAGCCACAAACATTTGTGTCCCAGAACAAGCATTTGCAGGGTGTTCAGACAATGTAAGAGAATGAATCCTATTGAGCTGTCAGGTGGATGCACTGACTGTTGTCTTAGACATACAAAGCATACATCAGGACAGGTGGACAGGACACGTATGAGGAGAATGTGAGTGGCAGCAGGAGATAGCAAAGGGAGCAGTGCTCAACAGTGTAGCAGATGTCTCAGTTTTTTTGTTTGTCTAACCAATGCCAGCCAGCTTTGCAGGGCTTTTATTTGGCAGACAGACCTTCTTGGTTGTCTTTGAGGCCACATCCTGTCAAAAGCCTGCATTCGGTATTTGCTGCCATCCTTAAGCACGCAGCAAGACAAATCTGAACACAAAGACAAATGGATTCTAGGAGAGAAGGTAATTTGGGGATAAAGGAAGCTTTTAAACATTTTCCCCCAAGTTATAACTTGTTTCCTTCAAGCAAAACCTATGGACACTTAACTCTCGAAACCTGGAGCCTCAGTCCCTTTTGAGGGCTTCATCTTGGTGGAAAGAGGCTATTGACAGGTGGCCAGGACATGGCAAGTTGGTTGTTCAACTGTGTCTGTGTTGCAGGGCATATGGAAGCATTGGATTTCTCAAGGGTTTTAACAACAGGCCCAAGTTATTCAAGGCTCTTTGGTCACAGAGAGATGAGATAGCAATTAGGCTACAATGCAAGAGAATTTAAGTTGGACAGATGGTCCCAAGCCACGCTAAAAGCTCAGGCTGGGCAAATCTCAAAGCACTGCTGAGCAGGATTTGCCAGCCAAGAAGAAATTTAGCAACAAAACTTTCCTGGATCATTCCAGCAAAGTATCGATACATCCAGATGGACATCTGCCCAGACCACAGAGACTTTTCCACCGAGGCTGATAGAACGTAAGTGCCCCAGGAGTCTCCAGTTGGTTTTAACAAACTTAGGCTAAAACTGGAGACTCCTAAACGCTTCAAACGCACAGTCACACACACAGAGAGCTCTGCACCCAGCCATTAAGAAGCAACATTGTGTCAATTACCAAAAGAAAAGGCAGGTCTCTTGCTAGTTAAGCAATTACATACCCCATTTGTAAAAGCATCCCATGCCAAAGGAAACATAATTTCAATTTTTAAGAGGCTGTTGGTGGTTTTGTTTTAGGTTTGGCTCTTTTTGTGTGTATGTATTTTTTTTCCCCCTAATTATTGTATTTTTATTTTAAATAACCATCAAGCTGGAATACCCACTAATATCAGATCTAGAACTCAATATTAATTAAGAATAATAATAATTTTAAAAACCAAGCCAAACTACAACAAACAAAACCCACACCAAACAAACTAGGTTTAACTCGGTAAACTTTCTCCTCGTGTTCCCAGACCCCACTTTACTGCCTCATTTTACTGCACTTATTGCAACCCTTTCAGAAATTTCCCCATCACCACTAAACCACGGTAGAGGGTGTCCGCTGGACAAATCAAACTCTCCAGTGATATTAAATCACTCACACGGCTTTTTGTCAGATTATCTGAACTTTCTGGCCCCTGTCCGCTTGTGACAGTTTTAGGCTGTGCCTTTAAGAAAAGGACAGCTACAGAATACACTAGCTGAATGTTTTGGTGTAAGAAAGGAAAAACAAAGATAATTCTAAATGAGTTTCATTGGTAGATCAGTAGGAATGCAGCTTTAAGAACTCAGTCTGAGTTCAGTCTGTTCTTCCTTTTCTTTTCTGCTCCTGGCCAGCCTGCATGCAACTGACTTTGGACTGAAACTTATGAGATAAGAAAACTAACTTTTCTTAACAACTGCTTTGAACAAACAAAATTTCCCTTAATATCCATTTCTCTTTTAATCCCTTTCCCATCCAATTAGTCCTTGCACAAGAAGGGGGAGAAAGGGGTTTTGGGGAACCCGGGGAGGAATTCTCCTCGGGAGGGTGTTTCTGTGTTATGTTCCTTCCTGTATATTTTTGTAGATACTGTAAATACTGCATATTTTGTATATATTCATTGCATTTCATTCTGCTTGTAAGATACAGCTTTTTCATTCACTTCTCCGGCTGAGTCTAGCTGTGCTTTATGTGGTGGGAGGGGTTAAACTTTCACACTACCACACCCCTTTTGCCCTTTCTCTCTTTTTCCTTTCCCCTCCACCCCACCGCCCCCAGCCCTGTTTTTCTCATTTACCTCTGAGAAGAACCTCACATGAACCAGTCCTTATATACAAACTCCAGAAAACACAGGAATCATCCATCACAACACTTCAGGCAGAACTGCCTACAACAGAACTACAAAGCAAAAGGTCTAAAGAACACATGTATTTTTGCACTCACATCAAACAGTTCTCTGAGCATGGGCACTAAAGCACAGCCTGCCTCCGAGAACTTTGTCATTAAAGACCATCAGAACCAGACAAAACTGAATAAAACTCCACCTTGCCACATGAGCAGTGATCTCCCAAGACAGCTTTGCACCCACACCCCTTGGGGCACTAGCTCAAGTGGAGGTATGGAGAAGCTGAAGAGAAAAGGTGATTAAACTATGCAAACTATTTTTCTCCCTAGTATCAAGAGAAATTTGAAAAGCTTTTGTTCTGAAAGCACTTAAGGCACACATTGTTTTTTCAGACTTTCCTCAAGGTTTAAGAAAAATTCCCAAGTTTTTAATACAAATATGAAGACTACATTCTGACTACCAAAAGACAAATAGTTTGATAAACAATAATGATTGAAAAAGCTTTATAGCTTGTAATATTGACATTTTTTAAATGTTGACATTTAAAAAATACTTTCACAGAAATACTTCTCAGTGGAAAATTTTGCTTCAAGAAGCCCATTGATTGTCACACAATTTTTTGGACTGCTGCTTACCGGTTGAAAGCGGCTCCTATTCATTTATAAACGTGAGTTTACAGGCAGAAGTCTTTGAGTCCACACAGGTGTGCACACGTAAATGCCTTCAGCTGCACAGGGCTCTGCCTGCCTGCATCCAAATACTGGTTAGATTTTTAACAAGGCAAAGGACGATGTTGACAGAGTTGTAAGGACGAGGTCAGCATCACATTAACAGAGCACATTAGCCCAACAGTAGAGGAGGAGCCACTTCAGCTGATGAAATAGAAAAGTCTCTTTAATTTTCTCCTGTGAAATACAACCTGTTAGTCAGGTTGTTGCACTAGGTATCAAAATAGTGGGGCAGTGGTCCTGCATTGCTGCAGATGCAAAGATAAGTGATGCAGAGCTCATGGCAAGGGCTGGAGTGCCCTCTCCATAGGCTCAAGGAGGAATCATGTCTCCTTGGCAGAATGATTACAAGCCATGCAAACAATTATGTTGTGGTTCCCTGGCTGAACTTGAAATCTTGGTATTTTGTTTCAGTCTCATCCAAAACGTTCTAACCGAGTGTACCTAAAAAATAGAAATCATGCACACACACACCCCCAGTCAGTGATCAAATGTAATAATTTGACCCAGAAGGGAAAAGAAAAGATATTCTTGTAAATGTGCATTTTAAAGTCAGTGATCCTCAGCATGCTACAAAAACAGCTTCACATGAAGGGCTGGCAAACCATCACTGCAAATCTTTCAGAAGGAATGAAGGATTGACACAGGGTGATCTTGGCACAGACAAGAGGGGCAGCAGGCATTGGCTTCTCATGCCCACTTTGCTTGTGTGTCACCCTGATACTTTACTACCTTTTTCCTTTCCCTGTGCCCCTACTTATAGCAGCCCAGAGCACTGATAATTAGAGGATGAGACTACTTGAGGTGCCCAGCAGAATGCCTCTGAGCCAGCTTGGGATAGGCACTTCCTAAACCAAACACCTGAGTTGACACGTTTCTTGCCAGCTCCACAGCTCAAGCACCTCAAGGTAGCCCTGTTCCAGTCTATCTCAGTCATGACCTGCATTCAGAAAATGGGTTCCACATCTATGTATAGGATAAGGCACATGAAGATCATATGGCCTGTGAAGGAGTCAATCCTGCTGGAATTTGAGTGTATATTCCCCCTTTTGAGGAATGGGGCAAACATAGAACTAGTGATCTCTTTCCAGAAAGGCAATGCATTTATGGGTTAACATGCAGGTGTGAAAACCTCTCAAAACCACTTTATTCCCACCTGTAAGAGCCAGTGCTACCTCCATATTTCCACTACAGGAAAGGATCTGGACCAGCCAGACACGTGCCAATTCACCCATCCCAGCTGAGGACACAGGAGAACTGCAGCTTATTCACCAACTGTGAGGATTTAGCATATGCAGAAGCTGGTCCAGGGCCAAGGAGGATCTTGGCTGCCTGTAAGCATGCTTTCCCTTAGAAGGCCAAGAACTGCTGATTTCAGTGGCTCCTGCCTGCCCTTTTCTCCTGGAACATAAGAACTGGGATGATGGGTGCAGAGAAATGTGCCCATCACCCTCTGCTCACCTGGAATTGCTCTCATGAATACTGCAGGCAATAGCTGTGAAGCTGGGTCTTGCCTGATGCGGCCATGTGGCTCCTCCTTCTTGGGAAAGATTTGCAAAGGAGGCTATATCAAGTGCCTGAAGTTTGTGGAGACGGAAAGCACACATAAGCCATGTGAATGCTAAGCGGCAAAATATGAAACTCCAGAAGGCCAAATTCCACAAGTCTGACATGCAAAGGGGATTACTGACCCAAACCATATAGTACTTCTGAACATGTTTGGGAAACAGTCTGGTACTTATGCCTTTAACGCCAGTTTCATCTTAAAATTAATCTGGAAAGTGATTTTGGCTTATTAACTGTCTAAGAAGTTAGCATGTGTCCCCTTGCATAAAGGTAGAAGCAGCCATCAACAGCATTGCCACTGTTTGCGCTATGACTGCACATGAAATACCAGGTACCAGACTCACATAGAACAGAGCAGCCAGTGACCTGAAAAGTCTCAGTGCTTTGACATAAGTTTGAAGAAGCCCTTCTACACCAGAAGAACACTGCAGAAATCAGTGGAAGACCATGAGAGATTCTGTGGTCAGATCTGAGCTTATATAGGTGGAGTAGATGAAAGATGACATAAATAAGAGAGGTGCTTGTGTTTACCATTGCCTGACACAGCAAATACCACTTCTCACTCCCTGGGGACCACTACCCTGGCCTGACTGCAGCAGTGCAGTCCCTGCTATTGTCACAAATATAAGTCTGCACATAACTCTCCTTAAATTAGTTTGCATATAAAGTGAAACTGGCATGCTTTGGCATATAGAACTGTATTTAATAAAGGGATGGTTTTAAAATGCTTAGTAGTTGCCAAGAATATTTCACCAAATCTGAACAGGCACTTGGCCAAACTCTTGCCGTTCCAGATGCATGAACATTAGGCTCCTATTCCAAGAAGCTGGGTGACTCAACCTTAAAAATGCACTCCAGCTCCAGGCTCAGCACAGAGCTTGGAGCAAACAGTATGGTCCAACACAAAGACACAGACGGAATCAGTGGGAGCCTGTGCATTGCATTTAGTGGCCTTGGATGTATTTATTTTCTCCATGCAGATTTTCCTGTCCTACCAACAGCACTGCATTAGCAGCCTGCAACACCTTCCGCAAATCTTCCTCTGCCATCTCCTCAGAATTTGGAATAGAATAAACCAGGTTGGAAAAGACCTTTGAGATCATTGATTCCAACCTATCACCCAACACTATCTAATCAAATAAACCACGGCACCAAGCACCCCATCCAGTCTCTTCCTAAACACCTCCAGTGATGGTGACTCCACCACCTCCCTGGGCAGCCCATTCCAATGGCCAATCACTCCTTCTATGAAGAAAGTTTGGTGATCAGAAATCAAATCTCTCCTGTATTTTTCTTACATTCATTTTCTAGGTTTCATTGCACAGAATAGCCCCCACAGTCACATCCAATGTTCTTCAACCCCTACAGACTCAAGTTCAACAGTGAACATGAGTCAGTTTAATTACTTGTCCTTTACTTAAACCAAAACTGCAATATTATACTGGGGAACACTTTTCCTCTGCTAATTGTTAGTTCCAATTTATAACAAAGTTCAGCTAATTGATATTCACCTACTCTGTGTGCATGACAATGGAAAAGTGGTCACAGAAGTCCATAATGGAAGTCTTAGGAGCAAAACTCCTAATCACAAATTCAGAAATTTATGATTTAAGGTCTAGATCTGCCTTCCACACCCTGACTGCATCGAACAATTGAAAATAAATGGTTTGATATTCAACAGCTTTGACAAGACATGAGAAAGGCACCCAAATCAAAAATGATGGACTGGGGAGAAAGTAGAAGGCGTAAGACAGAGGATCAGTCACAGCAGAAATGGGTCCTCTGTGCTTGGAGATTGTTTGACTCCAACTTAATTCAAACTAGTAGCAGTAAACAGCAGTTTGTCATTCTTGGGGCAGGAGTTGTCCTGGTTTACAATGCCAGCAGACCCCTGGCCAGTAGCCACTCTGAGGCTGAATCTTGCACTGCTGAAGGGGTGCAGGGCTCCTTTGCATTTAGCAAGTTTCCAGCCTCATAGCCCATATATTACAGATTGCTCATGGCCTAATCACAATATACTTCTGGAGCGTACTTCGCTTCTCATGCTGATTCTCTAGTCAAAGTTTCACTGCAATGCACACACCCCAGAAGTAAGCGTGCCTGTGGTTCTTGGAAGCCTAAAGTTGAACTTCTTAAAAGCATTACAAAAACAACTCAAGAGATTATTCAGTGCATCATCCATGGCTTTTATTAATGTTAGATCACTCATGCTCATTGGCTGCTTTTCTCTCCTGAGTAGCCATCAGTAGAGATTTATTTTCTTCCAAATGATTTCTCCCTTGAGTCAGAAGGGACACATGTGAAGAAGTAATTTTTTGGAAAAATACAGCAAAAGAAAAAACTCTATCCTTAAATTGCTCCTTTTCAACACAGTCTGAATTGCAGTAGCATTTTAACAGAGTAGCAGAATAGCTCAACATACATACAAGGCTTCCTTTCTGTTGTAGAAGAGGCTAAGGCAGACAGTTAAAGCTTCATGTTTACATCCTTTTCTGGACAGATGATTGTTTTTATTTTCTAACCAAATATGTGTATCTGGCCTGTCTCCAGTGCCCCAGTGCTGCTGCTGTCATACTTTACCCTGTGTCCTGAAAACGAAAACATAAACCAAAACACCCAACCATGCTTTTTCCTGATGTACCAAGATAGTCACTATTTTCCAAGTTCCTCACTCGAGCAATCACTGCTAACCCATTCAAAATCCTGGAAATGCAAATGAGAGCATCTAAAGACTCATTACTATCACTGTTGCTTTTTCCTCATGGCTCAAATGTCTTCAGCAGTGAAACTGCTGCAGATTAATCTTCCACTGCTACTTCTGCTAAACAGGCTGAAAGGTGTAAACTGCCCATGTACAGCTTTCTTCATAAATCCTGCTCCTCTCAGGGCTCAGAACTTTGCTGATGAATAACTCAAGCAAAGGGCTTTGACATCAGCAAGAAGTTGGACCAGGCCTGAAACAGCTATAAGCATAAGCTTTCTCTGCCTTTAACAAACCTTGTGAGCTTCTTTGCCTCTAACAAAACTCATGAGCTCCTGTGCTTGGAATTTTAAATTTTTTCAATCCAAGCTCAGACTCTCTCCCTATTTCTGGAAGCTTTCAAAAACATTCCAGGGAGTGCCCTTCTTGGACTTGAAATCATATAATGCATCTTTACATCCAGTCACTAAAGAAGTAAAGGCAATAAATAAATAAATCTGCAAATTCTACCTTTCTGCAGCATGTCATTCACTTTAAAGTGGCTCAGACAGCAGAAGGCTATAATCACAATTATGCTGTACTTTACTGAACTAAGAAATTGCAGTTCTGGTTTTTACTAGGCTGACTGAGCCATTTGCAAGGGATTTCATCCTAAGCCAGAAAATCTGCCAGCACGTCTGGGTTCAGGCTCAAAGTATCATGTCCATGTCATGTATTTTCTTGGGCCCTGTGAGTATGTCCTAAGAACTGGTGAAGTATAAAAAGGATATTTTCCAAAGATTTCATGGATTTTGAGTTCAGCAAAACCAGACCACCATTAACATTTCCCTTGGAACATCTTTTACTTCATGTCACTCACACAGAAACAGTTATTTGGCCTATACCATCTGCAGTTCTCTGAGGTTCATCATTGCCTTCCTGACAACTTCCTTCCAAACTAGTAGCAATTACATGAACATTATTAAGATGTCACAGTCCTCTGAAGTTTAATTAACACCTCTCAAAGTAACAGTTCCACCACAGATCCCAAATCAAGTGGAACTTCATTTCAAGCACTCAAGTGAGTTTGGCTGATTTCCAAAGAGCTGATGCACACAGTATTATCTATTTTCATTAGACAAGAATAAACCGAAGGGATGGCTAATGCAATATTTTCCTAGGGAATTCCCTATGTTCTTTCCCCACCACCACCACCAAGGATGAATCACTTATAGAAGGAAGCAATATAGTACTGGCATAGGAAACTTTTCTGAAGATAAATGCAAGGGTCATGTATCCACTGCACAGATAGTTATTAATGCACAATCAGAGAGATACTACTATTCACAGGCCACCAGTTTCACCTCACTAACATAAAAGCCTGGCAAACCTCATGTGAAGAGTAGGTATGTCTACTAAAGTAAATACTGGTAGAACATAGTGTAAAGGCTTAGGAGCTCTTTGAAAGCAAAGAGTGATTTTTCTCCATTTGGAACTATTCATAAATCCACCACAAGTTTAAAAAAAAATAATCAGAACTCATAAAATACTGATATTGAGACACCTCCATTGAAGCAGTAATCATGCAAGTGTAAGCAAGCAATAAGGATAAGAAGGAGAGATAAACCCCTGGACTGATTGGATAGATATGAGAGGAAAATGGTACACTAGCTCAGACTCAAAATGGACACTGGATTCCTAGAGAAATAAAAATTAGTCCAAATTTTTAGTGAGGAACAGAAGACTACACCTAAGAGCATTCGCTGCTTGCCACTGACAAAAGCACTAAAAAGAAACCTTTAGTTTTGGCTGCTGTTTCTTTAGACATAAAGGACAAAAGGTGAGCATTCAACACACAGTTGAAAGAAGTTGTCAGGTAAATTTCAGGAACAGGAATGCAGAGTGGAAACAAAACTATGGTAAGGTGGACACTTGTAACAGCAGAAGAACAGAAGACGACAATGTGTATGCGAGCAGGAAAATGCACTACAGGCAAGAATGTTACAACTCCCTTCACAGAGCCATCATCTCTCCTTTCCATTTTCTATATAGCCCAGGAAAAGGTGGGAAAAAGCAGCAAAGCTGCAAAGCCTGCTGAGGGGATTAAGTCCAGCCACCTCTGGATTCAAAAGCACATGTCTTCTGTTGTGTGGAAACACACATCCTCTGTTCAGCTTCTGGTGGGGAGAGTGTCATGAACTCAAAGGACAGAGGTGACAAGAGGCAACAAGCTCGCAGCTGTCTGCATAAGCAAGCCATCTACAGGTTTGTATATTAACCACACCAAGAGCTGCCACAAAGAGAAAAAGCTACAGCCAGATTTAAGATGCCTCCATTAAATCTTAAAGAATAAGAGCTCTGAGAATGAGTGCATCACATTCTCTACACTTTCCCATGGGAAGGACGCAGCATAGAGTTGCATTGACTTAATGAAGTTATGTTATTACATGACACCTCTGCAACAGGAATGTAGAGACAGTCTTTTTGTTTCTCACTGTACATCAGCACAATGTCTGCTCATTTCCAAGTGTTTACACAGCTATCCCCTCGTTGCTTGGTACCTTCACAAAGACACTCTCAGAGCATCTGTAAAACAGCAGAAGCTCCTGATCTCTTTGGATCAGTGAGCCACGGTTTCATCCCATGTCTTGGAAACCTCTGTACAACTTTATTATTGAAATGCCAGAAAGTTGATGTGGTCCCATGGATGTGAAGCTAAACTACTCCTGTCAAAAAATATTGTCATTTTCCCCTCATCAAGACCTCTGGAGCCAACTCTTAAGCAGTTTTCATAACAGCAGGGGTCTGGATTTGTGGTTAATATTTTCCCCTTGATCCCTGAAGCACACTACAGAACTTGTGCATATTTAAATTAAAGAAATGTTAACTTACAAGCAGCAGTTGACTTGAACAGCTTTAGGCAGCTACTAGATAGGGACTTATATGCTCTGCTAATCAAAACATCCCAACGACATGTTGCTTTGATGATGAAGAGGGACTCAAGCCCTCTTTTTAATCTACTAATTGACAGACCTGTGGAAACATCGTGTCCCCACTTCCATAAGAGATGTATCGTTGAAGTATTGCATGTCAGGATATCCTGATAGGCAGGAGGGAATATTTTTGGGCAGGAATCATAATTCTTTAATGCTAACATCTGTTTGCTAAAGCCTACAGAACTTCCCTGGAGTTTTGAGGTTTAAAAACATTGCTTGAAGATGACATACTAAATATTACGAAAATGTGCCTTATGATCCACACCCAAAACCCCCCAAAGAACATTTCATATTTTCAGACTTTGGTCAACGAAACTTTTTTGAACTGTTTTTAGTTCCTTAAATGATGGGTGTTTAATAAAAAATGAGCCCATGTACCAGAACTGAGGGGGAACTAGACAGCCAAAAGCCCACAAGACTAACTTTGAACTAGACTATCATGGAAAAATAGAGGTTACATCCAAAACCATCACCTTACTGGGAACTGAAATAATCTGCAAACACAATCCATTGAGCCACAGAGTATAGGTAAACAAATGGTAGACAGACATTTCCCATCTCTCACACCCTTGAAACATCTACAGTGGTGTGGTACACTCCACTAAACTGTTACCATTCAGAAAGGTGCCTCAATTTAAGAAGGATATTGAGACTCTTGAATGTGTCCAGAGAAGGGCAATGAGGCTGGGGAGAGGCCTCGAGCACAAGCCCTATGAGGAGAGGCTAAGGGAGTTGGGATTGTTTAGCCTGGAGAAGAGGAGGCTCAGGGGAGACCTTATTGCTCTCTCCAACTACCAAGAAGGGAGGTTGGTCTTTTCTCCCAGGCAACCAGCACCAGAACAAGAGGACACAGTCTCAAACTGCACCAGGGGAAGTTCAGGCTCAAGGTGAAGAGAAAGTTCTTCACAGAGAGAGTTGTTAGCCATTGGAATGTGCTGTCCAGGGAGGTGGTGGAGTCACTGTCCCTGGAGGTGTTCAAAAAGGAATTGGACGTGGCACTTGGTGCCATGGTTTAGTAGTCATAAGGTCTTGGGTGACAGGTTGGACTTGATGATCTTTGGAGTCTTTTCTGACCTTATTGATTCTATGATTCTCATTCCTCTTTCAGTATAGCTGGGATTTGATAGCTCTTTGTTGACCTTCTGCAGCCATCATTTCTCTTTCTAGGGTGATTTTCACTGACAGTTCTCCCACAGTCTTTCTGCACTAAATTTGCTAAGCTTTTTCTCATTCTTCCCTTTCCACAATACCAAACCTGTCCCCATTTGCAATTTATGAATCTTCTCTTTCACTTCCCTCATTTGCTTTGTGTCACCAAGTGACACAAGTTCAGACAGATGGGCCAGCCACTCCAAAGTAGAAATTTACATACCATTTGATCTTAGAGGTCTTTTCCAACCAAAACAATTCTATGATTCTGTGTCTACAAACCCAGGAATGCACAAAGCCTGAAGAAAGGAGCCTTTACTGATGCCAGGTAGGTACAGAAAGATACTTCTTTCTGCTAATAAAATAGAGAAAAAAAATTAGGCATAAAGATCTATACAGATATAGGTGAACTCCTACTGAAAGAAACATAAGGGTAGAGATTTTCCCAGAAAATAACAGGGAAGTAAAACATCTGATCATCTTTAAAGACCTACCCATCGTTGTCTTTTGGGAGAAAAGAAATAAAATGAAACCCAAAATACTATCTTCTCGAAAAGGGGGTAGAAATCCAAATGATGACTCAGGGGATATAATGTCTTTTATGTTAGCTCTGCAACACTGCAGAACAGTCTTTCAACTTTAGCCCATTGAATTGGATTGTTTCTACCTGTGTTGGAGGTCTTGCATCCTATGGAACCATCTAAAGCCAGTAACATCCCTTCGACTCCTGCAGCCACAGCTACATGAGGAAACATGTGAGGACAGGCATTTAACACCACCTCCCATTATTCTCTCAGCTTTTGGCAACAAGCAGCTCAGGCTTCTTGAGCCAGAGTCCACGTGCTTTGTGCTTAATAATCCCCAATAAATCTTCTTTCCAGTAATTTCTCTAAAGCCTTGTTTGGATTTCAGTAGTTGCTTGGTAACTTTTGCTGATGACTTCCACACCTGATGCATGTGTTATGCGACAAAGAACCTCTTTCAGTTCATTCTGAAAAACCTATCTAGCAATTTAATTTGATGCCTCTGATTTTTAAACCATGAGTGACTAAGCCTTCCCTGCTGACCTTCTATCAGGTCATGAGGTTAAAGATTGTTTTTTCTTGTTCATGTCTTCCACACGGAAACAAATAACACTTTCAGTCACCTCTTATACAAAAAGTCATTCCACACCCTTCATCTATTTTTTGTCCATATCTGAATTCTTATTTTTGTGCATCAAATAACATATGCAGTTCTTAAGGGTAGGATATGCTGCAGATGTCTAAATTGCCACGTTGGTTTTTTTTCTCCTGTCCTGATAGTTCTTTGCATTATTCAACCTTTTTCTTACCTCAACTGAGTTGCTATTTTCATAACATAACCTATTACAGCTTTTGCTGAAGAAGCTGGGTTTCAAAACATTCCAAATCACAAGAATTTGGAGTTGTATATGCAAGATGAAATTCCAAGCTGGTCTCAGGAAGGACACAGGCATAGCCAAGGTGCTCTGAAGTGACCGCCCCTCTTCATACTCATGAATTAGTAGAGCATCTCAAGACTGCTGTAAGGCAACCTCTCTTGTCATCTCAAGACCTAGTTATGAGCATAGTCCTTGCAATCTGATACTGTCCACTAGCAAAGGACAGAGCAGGACTTCATCCTTTAAGCAGACAATGGGCAAACATCAGTTCAGCCATAATGTATGTTTACGTACATATAAATACATATGTTTATATAGGTACACATGAGAGAGAGTTTTTTAATAAAGTCAGTTTGAACTTTATTTTTAGGCCAGCAGAAAGCCACAGATGAGGAAGCCTGCTATTTGGCAGTGATCCAGCCATGCACATTTTCAGCATCTGGAAGGCTAATGAGTCCAGCTCTATTAAAATGAGCTCCTTACCACTTTACTTGTGCCAACTCCCTGAAACAGCAGCCAAAGAACATTTAGTGTAACACACTTCATAAAAGATGAAAGGACAGCTCAAATACTGGTTAAAACCTCTTCCCAAGGTTGCTTTCAGAATCTGACTTGAATTCAGGATCAGACATGCCTGGAGCTAGATCATCCAAACCCATTAGTATGGAGTTACTAATATTTGATATATGTAGCCAGTGAAGAGGATCAGAACCAGACAACTAATGAGGTCAGCTAAAACTCTTGTATGGCACAACACCACCTCTAGTACTCTGATGGGTTTCTTATATAATGATGTTTCACCAATCTTCATAGCAGTCATAAGAAATACAGACTGCACAGAAAGAGCATCCAGTCAAAGACTGGGCTAATTCACATTTAGCTCTCAACTCTGCTGCAGCATTGGTCTCTGCAGGCATTTTTGCACCCCTTGTTCTCACCCAATTTAAGAGCTGGAGAATACAAATCCAGATCTTGGATCTTCCTGGGGTTTCCCTTCTGTTGTACAGGGACCTAATTTCTCCTATTCTCAATATTACTGTTTAAAACAATAGGATTTGGAGTAGGAAGTGTGCTCAGGTGTCCCTAACTCAGATTTCAATACTGGGTGGGTTGCAAAAGCTATATCACTGCCTAATATATTCAGAAGTTAATTAATACAGCAATAGGAAACACTGAGTTAATAGTATGTTTTATATTGATTACTTCTGCTAGTTTGAGTAAATTGCCATAACTATTCTCTTACTCTTCCCCCCCCCCCGGCAAAAGCTCCGAAATTCATCTTGTTAATTGCAACATTACCAGATATTTCTGACTGCCATATTATTTTTTCCTAAAAATTTTCATTTGGAACTCTCCTTCAACAACATTAATAGCTTTGACAATGTCAAAACCTATTTCTCATGGTCTCTTCCCTTTAATCTATTTCAGTCTATTAAAACACATTGGACTGGTCCAAATGGGAGTTTTTAGTGCTGATGCCTCGTGTATAAGTGACTGGGCCAACAATAAATGTTTCCCTTTAAAGACTGCTCATCACACAGCCAACTCTGTGGTTCCACATCAGTAATGAGAAATCACTTTGCAACCAGAGCAACAGATGGATGGGGGAAAGTGAATCCTTTGCCTTTTCTGGGCATTCACCAAATATGTGAACTTCAACATCATTGCACAACTTCAAGCCTGAGGCCCAAGGTCACACAGCCCACCTTCTACCTTTACAGCTTTAAAGAAGCTATGCTATAAAAGTCTTCTAGGTACAAATTAATCTGCTTGCCTTTCTCCATACATCTGATATCTTTGACAACCTTGCTTTAGTTCAGATTTATGTCGAGATGTCACAATGTTTCTTGCTTATAAGGACAGAGATTTTCTCATATATGCCAGCCTAGGACGCACTGAGTGCATTCATGGTAATCAAACTCTGACAGGAGACAGGAGGAGTTTTTTTTTCTGTTGTCCCACACAGAGAAAAGGATGTTTCTTCTACAAAGCTACATCAAAATGTAAGGCCATTTTATTAACACTTTCCTAAACTGCATTTCCAATCTGTTTGAGGGTAGAAGGGCTCCATAAAGGGACCTTGACAGGCTGGACAAATGAGCAGAGTCCAGCAGCATGAGATTTAACACATCCAAGTGCCGGGTTCTATAAATTGGCCACAACCACCCCATGCAGTGCTACAGGCTGGGGTCAGAGTGGCTAGAGAGCAGCCAGGCAGAAAGGGACCTGAGGGTACTGGTTGATAGTAGGCTGAACACAAGCCAGCAGTGTGCCCAGGCTGCCAAGAAGGCCAATGGCATCCTGGCCTGGATCAGGAACAGTGTGGCCAGCAGGAGCAGGGAGGTCATCCTCCCCCTGTACACTGCACCGGTTAGGCCAGACTTTGAGTACTGTGTCCAGTTCTGGGCCCCTCAGTTTAGGAAAGATGTTGACTTGCTGGAACCTGTTCAGAGAAGGGCAACAAAGCTGGGGAGGGGTTTGGAGCACAAGCCCTATGAGGAGAGGCTGAGGGAGCTGGGGTTGTTTGGCCTGGAGAACAGGAGGTTCAAGCAGAGACCTTATTGCTCTCTATAACTACCTGAAGGGAGGTTATAGACAGGTGGGGGCTGGTCTCTTCTCCTAGGCAACTGGCACCAGAACAAGAGAACACAGTCTCAAGCTGCACCAGGGGAGGTTTAGGCTGGAGGTTAGGAAGAAATTCTGCACAGAGAGAGTGATTGCCCATTGGAACGGGCTGGCCAGGGAGGTGGTGGAGTTGCCATCACTGGAGGTGTTTAAGAAGAGACTTGATGGGGTGCTTGGTGCCATGGTTTAGTTGATTAGATAGTGTTGGATGATGGATTGGACACGATGATCTCAAAGGTCTCTTCCAACCTGCTTTATTCTATTGACAGTAATTAACAAAACCTCACCTCAGCACCAAGACAGTCATCAAACATAAATATTAGCTTCCCAAATGAAATCTGAAAACTAGGTCTGTCTAGACAGGAAAGGATGAGTAATCAAGCTCTCCAATCAATCCAGCTGTACAGGTTTCCAAGGTTATTTGTTTTAGCCAGCATTCCACTCCTTACTGGCAAGTTCTACCTTATGCTGATACTCCTATTATGCCTTGGCCTGATTTTCCAAACTGAGACTTATGAGACCTCTAATGAGAGGGCTCCCTTTGCTTCCAACTGGCAACACCTTCCATCTTTGTACTGCTCCTGTTTCTCCTGGGCTAGAGAACAGAGAAAACCTTTTTTATATGCAATTAAATTCTAATCTAGTGAGTTACCTAAACATATGCCTAACACCGGTAATCCCAGTGAAGTTAATTGGGCAGTCACATGCATAAGCCTAAGTGGGTATTGAAATACTTTAACTGCAAGTATAAGACACAGCTGTGAAGGACACTTAAAATTTTGTGATCTTTAACTGCCATCTAGAAGTGAAAAGACCAGTGGCGGGGAGCTGTGGTGGTAGAAGTCACCAGTAAATTGACAAGATCAGTAAATTCAGGAGGCTGAATAAATGGTGCTGCTGACTGAACAGTAAAATGGTGCAGGTGACACTAGCTTAACTTGCTAGTTAAAAAAAACACAATCCACTGATACTGAATCAACACTATTTTGTATCTTCACTATGATATAAAATAAAAGGCATATTCTAAATAGACAAGGTAAAAGTGACTTCTCAGAGGTAGCCACATTATATCAGGATTATGCAACACAGCTGTGCTGTTCCTTCCCCACTACTACAAATTCTTTGGGGTTTTCAGTGTGACCATTATGATCACTAAAATATAACAGACTGAGAAAAGGCAGGAAGGCAAGAGAATACAAAAGAGGTAAAGGCCTTTTGTACTGAAAACCTTACAAATACAAACGGAATGCTTCAGAATAGGTTTACTGCTGCAGCCAGGAACCCTGTCCAGTAGGAATCCCACAGGAACAGATTCTGCACATAGGACACCACATCAGAGATCAGCCAATACTGCTCTTGGTTTTGGATATAGTGTAATCTGACGTTTCGAAATTCAGCAAAAAGTAATAATATTCTCTGCAGGAGAGGGGATCCTCAGGCATCAAAATGCTTAAACTCAGGATATTCTCATAGTTGCAAGATCTTGATCTTTCCTTTGCTTTCCAATAGAACCTCAAAGGTTTTCAGAGGCTGTTCAAACCTTTAAGTAACCAGTGCCAGGACTACTTCTCTGAAGGCACACAATGCACAAAAAGTTTCAATCTGCTGGGCTGTGTTTCACCTTCAGCTACTTCAACCACCCATCTCCACTATCCCCAGCCACAACCCTGAATTACAGAGGTGACCCTGTTTGTGGCTGTCTCTGTTGGCTCCCGTCAGATTCAAAAGGCATTGGTCTGAAAGAAGTAGGTCATGTTTCCAAGACTGCTAGAAGAGCTATCTAGATGAAAAGACCGAGCTTTCAAGGGCTTTGGTTCCCAGAAAGGGATCAGCTCGGAGCGGGTCACCACTTGGTAGAACTACTAAAATTAAAACTGTTCTGCTTTTTCCCCCCATGTATGCGTGTGTGTGTTCCAGAAGAGCACCTATTTTACAAAACTGTTCCAGAATTCTTCTTGTGCTATTTGTGGAACCAGAACCTTTATTATCTTCAGCTACTGGATAGCAGCCCAATTCCCCAAAGCTCACTACAACAGCCCCTTTGTCTGAGAACTTGTAACAAAAGTTCATTATTAATTGCTCAGTGCTCTTACTCAGACATGTCAGTCAGCTGAGGTGTAGGCACAACTCCCAGCAGCAGAGGTAAGTAATTACAGCTACCTTCCCTCTCTCACCTTCAAACTGTCTGAAGTGGGAACAGCCTACAAGCAAAATCACATTTGCTCACCTATTTGCCAAGTGGGTGGGCTTTGGCACACTGATATTTCACTCGCTCATGCCAGTGGTGAAAATCTACATCTTTGGGCAGGAAGCAACCAGCCAATAATCCACATTCTCCTTTTAATTCCTTTAGATAACTTAAATGTGTTAGAAAAGGGCTTTTGGCTCTGATAAGCAGAGGGAATGGAAAAGCTCTGCCTTTAACCAAGACTTGCTTCCCTCAGTCTGCGGTAGGTTTGAAACTAGTTGAGTTGTTTTGGACAGCAGAGTGGATGGCTCCTTCAGCTGTGGCAGGTTTAGACTCAACTTGAATGGGATTCAAGATGAGAAGAGCTAGAAATGAATGGTCAGATAAAAAGCTTTCTCTGGAGAGTTTCCAATATTGCCACCTATGCAAACTGAACTCTGGCACAAAATCTGGAAAAATAGTTGGCTTGGATTTGTCATATGTTTCCTTAGTACTGTGGGAAGCCTATAAGTCTAGCAAATGCTATTATCATTTCTGCTCTAAATATAGCATCTAGCCCAGCTTAGTTTTGTCTATGGTAATAAGTGACAACTCAAAATGTAGATTTCTACACCAACATTGGCAAGGATATCCATGTGAGGTAAAGGATCCTATGTCACACCATACACATGCTAACAAGCAATGCTAGCACCAAAACTCGGCTGGTCCTTCCATCACAGTCAGCAGCTCCCAAAGCTAACAAAGTTGTGATGTCAGCCTGTAGGCCTCTCCTTTTCTGATGTTTTTCCTGATAATCTCATTTTTTCCAATTAATGTCATTGTTGCTCAAATTGTTGCTTTTCTTTAATAGTGATTGCTGTGTGTAATACTCTTTCTACTCATTTTCCCCTATACATGCACTCTTGTCCAGCCTCCTTTAAGGAGATTCTCTTAAAAAACAGTGAGCAATAGGAAAGCAGCTTGTTCCCTGTCTAGTCAGAGCAAGGGGTTTACTTGATAAACATTGTACTAACTGTTCTTTGGTTTGATTTTTCTGGCAGTTCCAGGGTTTTCTCAAGCAGAGGCTGCCTTGTGACACTGAGGGACGACTGATACACTGCCTAGTATAAGAAATAGATAGAGGTTGTCCCCTTTGCTGCTTTGAACATCTTACGCGTGGTCTCCTGTGACCATGAGCTTTATTACTTTAGTCTAAGAGCTACAGTAATAAAAAACAACAATACAATACAATACACCAGGTTGGAAGAGACCTTCAAGATCATCGTGTCCAACCCATCAACCAATCCAACCCACCCAACAACTAAACTGTGCAGCCAAGCACCCCATCAAGTCTTCTCCTGAACACCTCCAATGAAGGTGACTCCACCACCTCCACAGGTAGCCGATTCCAATGGGCAATCACTCTCTCCATGTAGAACTTCTTCCTAACATCCAGCCTAAACCTGCCCTGGTGCAGCCTGAGACTGTGTCCTTCAAGGTAACTTAAAAGAGCTAAAAAGAGGCCATGTTGAGAATGGGACGCATGGCTCTTCTGGGCTATGGAGCAAGCTAAGCTTTGTGAAGTAGCAGAAACAGACACACACTTTTCCCATAGAAAGAGCAACACAAGAGGTAGCTAAATGAGTAATTAAATCAATAAGTGCTATCTGCAAGGCAGCATGTATAATGTGAAACGACCATTTTAAAAGGGAATTGTGTTCAAACACAGTATTAAAGAGCAACACTGCTGTGCTGCCACTGCTGGACCACCATTGTGGCCTCGAAGATGAGCTGGGGGAGTAGAGCACAAAGCCATCCCCACCTTTAATGCTCTTAATATAAGCAGAGTCAACATCACGAAGAGACTAGTCTAGGAACTGTGAAAAATGAAGAATGCAGAGGCACAATTTCCAACCATTAAACCACATGTCAAAATAGGTGTTTAAGACAGGCAGATCCTATCCACACAATCTAGCTCCAGAGTTCGATGAGTTTCAGACACAGGGAAAGTTGGGAAGTTTTCAGTTTCACTATAAAGTTTAGGTATCTAAGCGGTTTTTGAGGCCATTGAGAAAGCAAAGAGCTATTTATACAAAGAGGTTTGATTCAAACCCTCCCTCCCCAAGTTTAAGTAGGAATAACTGAATGCCAACTTGGATTAACAGATCTTTGCATAACGCTGGTAGCATAAAAGGGATCTGTTCCAAAATATTTCCAGAATCATGCAGACAAGTTTAATATATCATCAAACCTCAGAAGATTATTGGTTTCAGCCTGTATGTGACAATCAAATATCAAAAAAATTTAGACTTCTACCAAGTGTTCCAATTCCCCCTGAAAACACGCTACAACAGCGATTACTGATTACAAAGTGTTCCCGTCTCCTTTTCAACACCACAGTCATAGCCAACATTTTTATTCACACTGATTACAGAGAGCAAGCCTCACTAGTAGGTTCTGGTGATTTTTTGCTGCTTCAGCACTGTAGAACTGTTAATATTGCACCACTATAGCACCACATCATTAACAGGGAAGAGAACAAATCAGCCCTAATACACTAGGAAACTCTTTGCTAAGGCTACATCAAAAAGCACCAAACTTTGCTAAATACTTTAAAAATGCTCACAAACCATAGAAGGGAGAGAAAAAAAAATAAATATCAAGAATGAGCTATTAAACAGGTAATCAAATCAAGTACAGACCTGATCTGGTTCCAGATAAATCAACAGTTATTTATCCACCACAGAAAAAAAAACCCAAACCAAAACACAATAGAATACTCTTTTGGAGCTTCTCAGTTGGGCAACTGATTTCTACTACAGCATCTGGCTAAAATGTTATAGTTCAGTGAGCACCACTTGATTTAGGATTAAGTCTCATCTTTCTAGATCTGAAAAGGCACCTGAACACAAGAGCAGACACCTAACCACCTGAAAGATTCTAGGGTGCAGGAGCAAAAGCTACTCTAGGTGCTTAAAGAATGAAGGCTGACACTGACTTAAAGGCATAATTTACTTTCCAGCTTGTGTGATTTTAAAAGGATATCCATGATTTGCAGGATTAAGTGAGTCTTAGTTGACACAATGTACAGTTTGTTTATTGCATGCAGCATAAAGAAAGAAATCCAAACACTTCATTTGTTCAGCTCATCAGCATTTAGTCCTTTCCTTCAAACGTGGACACTTTCTATTTCCCCATCTCATCTAGCTTAAACTTCAGGGAATGTTAAAATAAGTTTTTAGCTACAACTGGGCCTAAGTATGGTGCACATCTTGGAAAGCTAAACAATGCCACATACCAAGTCAATTCCTCTCAGAATTTAGTGTACCAATAAGAGAAAATACTCTGGAAAGAGTCATGGAGAGATGAGCCCTCCATGCACAGCACTGGCTACATGCAGAGACAGGTCATGGTGCTACAGAAATGGGAGCTAGAGTGTATGCAGCTTGTCCTCTTTCCCCCCAACGATATATGCATAGTTGTGTCTTTCCCTACACCCAGGTACCTCCTTTCCTAAGTAAAGGCAAACAAAAGATAATAAAATTTTATCAATTCTTGGCTAATGAGATCTTTAAACCACTCACAATCCATATCTTACAGCACCCCAAGTGCATTACAGTAGATGCAGAGCATGAATGGAGTAACATGAGTAACGAGCAAAAGAAACAGAGCCCATTTCCAAATACTGGCTCCTGCTTTATTCTGTAGTATGAGCTGGTTATTCATCTCCTGTGATGCTGGCCATCAGAATTCACAGGTATTTTACAGCTCTTTAGTTCATAAAAAGCTCAGTGAGGTGTGAAAATAGGTCAAGGTTTTATCAGCTGTTTATATGGTGACCTTTCATCAGCCTCTCAATTTCACAACTATTTTGATGTATATTACATACATACATATTTGGCTTGCAGCAAAATAGGTCACATTTACTAAAAGTCAGGCTCTGAAATAGTTTTTGCCAAGTCAACCTTCACACAGATTTCCACTCAACATGCAGTTCTGCTACTGTTCACTTCAAACAGGATCTCCATGAGGAGACAATTGTGTCAGCTGTAGATAGTGACCTCACTGCTCATGGCAAACAGAATAAAATAGACCAGACCAGGTTGGAAAAGACCTTTGAGATCATCGTGTCCAACCCATCATCCAACACTATCTAATCAACTAAACCATGGCACCAAACACCCCATCAAGTCTCTTCTTAAACACCTCCAGTGATGGCGACTCCACCACCTCCCTGGGCAGCCCATTCCAATGGGCAATCACTCTCTCTATGAAGAATTTCTTCCTAACCTCCAGCCTAAACCTCCCCTGGTGCAACTGGAGACTGTGTTCTCTTGTTCTGGTGCCAGTTGCCTGGGAGAAGAGACCAGCCCCCACCTGTCTACAACCTCCTGTCAGGTAGTTGTAGAGAGCAATAAGGTCTCTCCTGAGCCTCCTGTTCTCCAGGCTAAGCAACCCCAGCTCCCTCAGTCTCTCCTCATAGGACTGTGCTCCAAGCCCCTCACCAGCTTTGTTGCCCTTCTCTTGACACGCTCCAGCAAGTCAACATCTTTCCTAAACTGAGGGGCCCAGAACTGGACACAGTACTCAAGGTGCGGCCTAACCAGTGTGCTGTACAGTGGGAGAATGTCCTCCCTGCTCCTGCTGGCCACACTGTTCCTGATCCAGGCCAGGATGCCATTGGCCTTGGCCACCTGGGTGCATTGTTGACTCATGTTCAGCCTACTACTGACCAGTACCCCCAAGGTCCTTTTCTGCCTGGCTGCTCTCCAGCTACTCTGTCCCCAGCCTCCAGTACTGGATGGTATTGTTGTGGCCAATTTATAGAACCTGACACTTAGAGGTGTTAAATCTCAAAGAGTAGAAAGAGTGCTCAGCTAGATGGGGAAGAGGAGCATCATAAGATCACCAGTCCTGTCTGGGCAGAGATAGAAGAGGGTTACAGGGATCACATTGAAACTTCTTCAATTCTATTAAAGTTGATGAATTTGGGGTGGGGGGTGGGGGGGTGGGTTGGTTGGTTGGTTGGTTTTGGTGTTTTTTTAGTTGTTAGACAATATGGATGGACAAGACTCTTTCCAGCTTTATGCACTAATGGAAAGATAAAGTGTTGGAAAAAATCTCAAACCCCTTTATATCTTCTACGGGTTTCACAGTGACCCTTGTCTTTCAAGGCTCCATTCTCCATCTGAGCACAGCCAGGTACACAGTGCATAGGCAAGCACAAGGTCCAGGGTGCCAGCTGTCTCCTACACTAGTCAGACAGGGAGTGGTGGCAGAGTTCTCCCCTTAGACATCCACACAAAAGCAGCCACATCACTGTCTGCAGCACAGGGAGGAAATGACTGGAGCCTCCAGAATGAGACATAGGGCATTTGGGCCTGGTCTGCAGTGGCAGTACTTTCACAGGAGTCACTTATTCAGCCTGTGTATTTAAAGACTCGGTAAATAACTACTCAGGGGATGGGTTTTTTCAAACACAGTAATGATATTTTCATCAAAAGACCCTTTTTACAGAAATAGACGAGGGAGGAAAAATATTTATTCAGAGTTTGTTTCATGGAAGCTCTACTGGCTGGTGTTTTGTGCTAAAGGATTATGGTGTTCTGGGGATAAGCAGACCTGGAAGGCCAGACATTCCTGCTCTTGAACTAGCACAGGTGCAAAACAAAGAGCTTGCACCTTGTCTGCTCAGACTCTGCTGGAAGAGAAGGAATTTTTTCCCTTGAAAAAGCTTGAGAGTAACCCCTTAATGCACAGATCCACTTGGGCATGACACTGTCCACATCAAATGGCCTCAAGTTGTACCAGGGAAGATTTAGATGGAGTATTAGAAGAAATTTATTCACTGAAAGCATTCTCAAACACTGGAATAGGCTCCCCAGGCAGGTGGCTGAATTAAACACCTCCAGGGATGGGAAAGATAGAGATGTAATGCCATGTGACATCGTTTAGCACCAGATTTAGTAGAGTTAGATAATGCTTGGACTTGATTTAAAAGGCCTTTTCCAACCCAAGCAACTCTATGGCTCTATTATTATGCCTCTACCTACTCCATCTGTTACTGAAGCTTGCCAGAGGCAAGGAATTGGGAAGCGATGGGTTCCTTTCCACCCCCCACCCCCTCCCCCCCGCTTTCTGTCACTGGGCTGCCCAGTCACACGAATATTCATCTCCCCTTTTGGAAGAGGAACTGTAGAAGATCCTGCCTCCACCATTTGGTTATATTTTTCAGTTCCCAACAGAAGTATGTCTTACCATATTAACCAAGGAAAAGATCTCAAAAAGGAGGAGAATAAGGTTGTTCTAAGCAACAGCAAGCCATAACCTTTCTTCTGATTCATGGAAAGGTTCTTCCCTGGTTACTAATCCTATCTTTGGGCAGGAATTTTGGGTGATTTCTTTTATTGGAGCACTTAGGAAATTTCCCTCTAGCTCCACAATCAATCGCTCTTAAGTCTGTCTGCAACAACAGACAATGGGAAACAGTATGAAAGGATGGATCCAAGTGGGCTAGTGCTCAGAAAACTTCATACCAGGATCTTTCTCACAGTTGCTCAGACAACTTGGAATATTATTATTATTATTAAGTGACTCATATGATGGCATATTGTCAGTAAGGCTGTGGCCTTTTGTACAGAGCCACAAATCCATTTTGTGCCTCTGTCCAAAGCAGGGAGAGATGCCACAACGGTTCCACATCTAATAAGCAAGCAGAGATATGCTGCCAGTTGTGCATAAAGGGACATGATCATCTCAGGAAGATAAGCAGTCAAACAGTCTAAGATTTGCAACAAGGGTCAAAAGACACAGAAACTGAAGGAATTCTTCTGCCTCTTCAATGGAAGGTTTTTGGTGGATCCCAGCACCTGAATTTTGAGCTGCTATTTAGGGTTGGAGACAAGACTCCTACAACGAAATATCCTATAAAGAAGGGACTCCAAGGAAGTCAGATACCTGTAGAAGTTTATGCACACTGGAACTCACATGTGGCTTGTGACCCCTTCATTTTGGTGTATGCATGTTTCTTCCCTCTATTACTCCAAGGACTGAAGATGTCTCTCTCATTACAACTCAGGCACAGTAGATCACCTTATTCAGTGATGAGGACCACATCTTATAATAGGCCACAGAGGTCTCACCAAGGAGGAATAAAAGCACAATAATATGGACATGGTATTATTGTTTCATTAAGTGTTGCAGTAGGGCGCAGCGCGGCACCCATGGCAACGGGGATGGAATTCAAGCAGGGGGTAGGGAGCGCCCAGGTCAAGGGCTCCTGCCTGCAGCAGCAAGCCCATCAGACTGACGACTGCCTTCCTCGCAGCTCACACTCGTTGCTCTCCTCTTGGTGTGGCTGCAGAGGATTGGCTACTCGACCTCCTCTTCTTACTGGCTGGCAATACTTATTAGGGTAGCGCAGCTGACCCTTATCTCATCTATCGGAGTTACTTGTTAAGACATCAACAGGTGTCTCCCATTTCATCTCTCCCTGCAGTTTCTAATCTTCAGTCATTCAGTCCAGGGGACACAGTCCCCCACAATTAAGCACTTAGGGCTTGGTAGGATGTTACAATGAAGGACCACAAATGTTTTATATCATGCAGATATCCTAGCACTTGTGGATGAAAGTTGCCAATATGGTACAACTTCTCTGCTTTGCAAGTAGCCAACAACAGCAATATGCCATGCAGGCCCCTTCCAGTTGATCTGAGGCAAATTTAGGCAAAGATGCTTCCCAATCATCCATAAAAAATTCTTTCAAGAAGACGCATCAGTGTCCTGAAATCACTTATACCAGTAGCAAGTATCAGCCACAAAAACCAGAAGGCAGTGGGCATCATAGGCCACCTTACTCATTACATGATATGATCTTTACAATATATTTACAAATAAATCACAGCTGAGCTCAAGTAAGCTACTGCACAATGAGCACCTGATGGTTTCTTCAGCTCATCTTCATGGGCCAGGTTCAACCTTACTGCATTTAAGCTGGAAACCCCCTGACAAGAAGTTCTTCACTATGAGGGTGATGAGACACCAGAACAGGTTGCTCAGGGAGGTAGTAGAAGCTGCATCCCTGGAGGTTTTTGCTCAGGGAGGTAGTAGAAGCTGCATCCCTGGAGGTTTTTAAGGCCAGGTGGGATTGGGCTCTGAGAAACTTGATGTAGCATGAGGTGTCCCTGTCCATGGCAGGGGATTGGAAATAGATGATTCTTGAAGTCCCTTCCAACCCTGACAATTCTTTGATTCTATGAACTTGATTTGATTTGGTCCTGTGATATGCAAGTTGTTGTTTTAAGTACTCCGAAACTGCAGGTACAGAAGAGACATCCAGGTGACAGACAAAAGACAGACCCTTGTAAGTAGATGAAGATGGAAGAGGTACTATTGGCCGTTTTGTGCACGGTCAAACCTGTTGAGGGAATTGGACATGAAGTAGCCTTTACTCTCATATACATACTTTGCCATGTTGTTCCTGCATTCACAAACTTGTCTGGATTAATATACTAATTGGAACTAGCTTTCCTCTGGGAAACAATGCAGATCTGCTTGCAAAAGCATTTCTGAGAAATGTAGACATGCAGTGGGCCAAAGTCTCTGCTGGCCCAACTCCACTGAAATCAGAGCAGCAGTAGATAATTCAGCCATACATTCTTAGAGCGTTACTGCTCTAAAATCTCTCCCAGAAGGAAACAACAGAAAACAAAACAAAAACAAAACACCAGACAAATAAACCCACCCAAGAAAAATACTCATTAACCAGAAATGAGAGACATTTAATCGGGGATAGAAACATTCAACTCCTCTCTCTCTTTATATAAAGTTTCCCAGATGATCATCACTTCAGCCTAAGAAACCTCTGAACTTCAGAGGAACTAGGAAAGAGAAACAAACAGAAATGGGTGTGAGGTGCTGTTAAGGGGTAAATAATTCATTGTTTTCCTCAGAACTAATGTTTCCTTTCAGGAGACCAGAGTGATCATTGCTTGATTCAGCTTAAGCAAACAAGGCATTAGATCTGAACAAAGGATTGCAAGACTAAGTAAAGTTCCATTAAGAAATTGCTTAACACATTGAAATTGGCAAGACCAGATAATTGCAAGAGACAAAATGCTTTGAAATTAGTGCTGCCAGTTAGGACACAACACTCTTTGTCAAAGTGCAACAGATGACCATGTCAGTCTCACTAGTCTCTTGATGCAAACAAAAAAGTGGGGTATTATCTCCCTGCTCCAGCAGAGAAAATCTTGTCATTGTCAGACAGGAAGCAAGACATTCCCAGAACTGCCATAAGCATTTCCAGTGGCTCATGTATTAAATAAGTGATACCACAGTATTGTAGCTAATCTACTTGTCTTAATTAAATGTCATGGTGTATCTCCCAGAGGAGGAAGTAAAGAGTCTAAATTTCCCCAAGACCTGTAAACTACTCACGCCCTTTCCAAGTCCACTGCAGTAAATGTTCACAGCATCATGTAGAAGCCAACCTGTCATTTCCCCAATAAAAACGTCGGAGTGAGATACGGAAAATATTCCAGCACTATCTCCTTTCCCTGACACTAGAGAAGTGATGCTTAGAGCTAGGGATAGGAAACTGAGGGATAAGTACAGGGTGTGGTTAGGCGAGGGGTGGGGAAAAGGGGTTGGTGAAAGGGGGTGAGGCTGAGGAAAGAGGACCTGTTAGGGGGTTTCTGGGGGATTAGGGTTAGGGAACAGGGAGGGGTAAAAAGGAGGGGCTGGGCTACACCAGGCTTGTTGACTTCCAATCCAGTGTCCACAAAGCACCTCTGAAAACACTCTTTACATCAAAGAAAGTTAATACCTTACCCGTTGTTACATTGCTAAGAGATGCCAGCAGCTATGAGATGAATTAGGATGTTATCACATAGAAATATTGAAGCTTGGTTAATTCTTGCTTGCTATCTTACCTCTACCCAGAATATTCTCTCCCCTTGTACAATTCACCAGATGTGCTCAAACTGTACTTAAATAGCACCACACTTGCATTCTGTGGTATATTTAACAGAGCAGAGAATATATCTGATGCTTTAGGTGTCCTGAGGTATCTCAGTTTCCAAGTTGCACAATGGCTTCTGTCTGTAACCATCTGCAATGCTGTAGCCTTAGTGTTTTGCTGGAAGACTCATGAATTATGGCACTTCATTCTTCAAATCAGAGATATCTTTCAAAAGAAAGGGCTCCAGACACAGATGCAACTGGAAACAGAATGTCATCACAAGGAAGAAATGTAGACTGAAAATATCCAGGCCAAAAGATTTGAGTAAAATTCCAATATAAATTAGTTGAAAATCCTTTGATGCCTTTCTAAATTTTTGCATATTGACCTAAGTTTTTGATACTGATAGGGTTTTGGATTCTGGGGTGTTTTTTGTGTGTGTGGGGGGGGGGGGTTCCCCCCCACTATCAGTTTTTAGAGTGCTCAAATTGAATTCCAGTTGTGATATTCCACTTCTGAAAATCCCCCTTCCTTCAAGGTGCTGCAAATTAACTATTTGGCCCACAGACATCTGAAAAATTTAGGTCTCATCAGTTTTAGTGGTAGCTCTGCAGCACAAGGGAGAGCAGCTCTTGCCTTTCTGTGGCTCAAACAAGCACCTGGCATCCACACCACAAGGCAACTTTGGCTTCTCCCTTCATACTTGAGCAGATGAATTCCTTTTTTCTTCCTTTTTTTTTTTTTTTTCCCTTTCTTTTGTTCCCCCCCACACACACATAATCTCTGCCATAGGAAATAATTAGAACAGCCTCCCAGGGGTTATCAAATTTATCAACAAAGAGATGATGGCACTCAAACAGTTTCTAAGACCCACTACTCATTGCATTCTCCTCCATCTTCTGCTTTAATGAACATTTGTAATGGTTCCATCAGACCATACTAAGACATATGCACTGTTTCACACTTCATTCAACAGCTCTTGTGATGGGGGAAAGGAAGTCTGACATGGAAAAATAACTAGTTAGTCCTTGTGTTTGTCAAGTATCTAATTACCTTGGAGGTAATTAGAATTAGAGATTTGATTACTTAGGGAAATATTACCTACATAAGCAATTCACTCCCTTTTGAAAGTTTTTATTAAGCTCAGATTTTTCCATCAAAAGAAACTTAGGAAAGGCGAGTAAAACAATCTATCCTGCTGGAATTAAAGCAAAATTAGTTTCATTTGTACCTAAGAGGAGGGAGGGAAAAGGTAAAATAGACCAAATTATTTTATGGGTTAAGATTGCTACTGCTAAGTATGCTTGTTCACATCCCAATTGTGGGAAATAATTTGCCTCTTCTAGCAAGCAGTGAATTTCCATCAAGAGATGCCAAAAGAAGTGGATCAATTCAAGAAAAGATATCACTGTCCAAAGCTGGGTTTGCTCCACCTCACACCCCAGCATACTCATCTCTACAGTGCATCCAATACAATCCAATAGCTTTCCTGTCCATTTCAAAACTGGGTGCACTTATACTTGGAGAGAGGCTAAGCAGGATGAGATTAAATTTCTTGATTCAGAATCAAGGTCTTCTAATGCAACTATCATGTATTCATTCAGATTCCACACTCCCTGTATCTTCAGCCAGATGGGCAAATCACTTTCCTTTCTGTAGCATCTTTTACTTCTGAGGAGCAGCTTTCTGTGTAAAATAAAGGCAGAACTGAGCACTAAATAGATCTATTCATTCACTGTTCTTCTGGACAACTGGGATTTTTACTTTTTTAACTTGCTTTGGGATGGTTTTGTGGGTTTTTTTTTTTTTTTTTTTTTTTTTTTTTTTTTTTACACAAAGTGACATTTCCCTGCAGTGGAGTTTTACAAGATTTCACCTATTGAAGTCTTCTGTTACAGCATGCAAACTGGAGACACCAAGACCTCTCAAATAAAATTTTATTCCAATTTTTGTAGGCTCTAGCTGATCTACTTTCTCCACAGAAGTGGAATTCAGCTGAAAGTCTGAAAAACAAGGAAAGTTAAAATTCAAAGCCTTACCTCTAGTCTGGTACTGCAGTCAGTGGGTATGGAATCTGGCATTACTACGAACTGTCAAGCTAAACTCTAACCTCTTGGCCACATACTATCAGAACTGAAATTAAAGCTGCTGAGAACTGGCACCAGTCTGGAAATTTCTCCCAACAAAGCTGATATAGTTTCAGAGGCTCAAACGCTGGCTCTTCAAATTATTTTATTATTTCCTGTTGATTGCTTTGTTTCTCACATGTGAATCATAGAATCAGTCAGGGTTGGAAGGGACCACAAGGATCATCTAGTTCCAACCCCTGCCATGGGCAGGGACACCCTACACTACATCAGGCTGGCCAGAGCCTCGTCCAGCCTGGTCTTAAACACCTCCAGGGACTGGGCCTCAACCACCTCCCTGGATAACCCATTCCAGGGCTTCACTGCTCTCATGGTGAAGAACTGCTTCCTCACATCCAGCCTGAATCTCCCCATTTCCAGCTTCATTCCATTCCCCCTAGTCCTATCACTACCTGAGATCCTGAGAAGTCCCTCCCCAGCCTTCCTGTAGGCCCCCTTCAGATACTGGAAGGCCACAATGAGGTCACCTGGGAGCCTTCTCTTCTCCAGACTGAACAGCCCCAACTCCTTCAGTCTGTCCTCATAGGAGAGGTGCTCCAGCCCTCTGATCATCCTCGTGGCCCTTCTCTGGACACGCTCCAGCACGTCCACATCCCTCCTGTAATAGGGGCTCCAGAACTGGACGCAGTACTCCAGGTGGGGTCTCACCAGAGCTGAGTAGAGGGGGAGAAGCACCTCCCTTGACCTGCTGGTCACACTTCTCTTGATGCAGCCCAGGATCTGATTGGCTTTCCGGGCTGCAAGCGCACATTGAGAGCTCATGTTGAGCTTCTCGTCCACCAGCAGAAGCCAGATCACATCCTGGAGCACCCTGCACTTTGGTATTTTACACTCTTACCCAAGAGTTTTGCAGGCAGATGGGCCAGAGAGAAATAGGTTTCTGACAGCCAGATGAGATCATGCTACATCATGTGTAAGTTCTCACCCTCCCAGATTCAGACCAATTAGAAGGTAGCTAGCTGATAATACCCTATAGACTTTGAATGTACCCATGTTATGCAAGTGTGCTATCACAACACTTCTTCCCAGAAATAGGGAATCTGGAACATTTACTCTTCTCTCACACTTGGACTATTGACATCTTGTTGAAAAAGGACTTGGTGAGGAGAGACATGTTGCTCTGCAGGAGGAGGGAGTATAACAGCTACAAATCCAAACACTGAGCAACAGCTTAATCCAAAGGTGGGGGAAAACAGTTATTAAAAAAAAAAAAAAAAAAAGTGATTGCCAGCACATTTAAACCCTCCCAAAGGCAGAGGCGTCAAGGTGGTACTAAAATCTCTGCCATTCTCATTCCTGCATCACCAGTATCTGATGTAACTTGCTTTCAAATGCTAAGATGCCTGCGCTCTGATGGTGTAGAAAGGCTCCCTGCAGGGGTTAAAACTGGTATTAGTCCTTCTAGGCATCCTAGCAGGGCAACTAGAAGGCAGGAAGATCTAAACTGCTATTTAGCCCAGTCATCTGGTGTCAGTGCTTTCTCTACATGAAGAACAGCTAGTCAGACAGTCTGACAGCATTTATTGAGAAAGAATGCTGCTTTATTTCTTAATTTAGTGTTAAGCAGCAAATGGGGATTCATTGGTACAGAGCTGCTGTCAACAAAGACTGCAGTCCTTTGCCATGTCTGAAGCCTGTAATGTATCTACCAAAAATGTTAAAAACAAAACCAAAAAAAGGGGGGGTAGTTATAACACCACAAATATTGATGCAAAAATTATAGTTCAGAAGAGCAGACTCAAGGAGCCACAGCAACTAGTACCAGTGAGTACAGAAACAGTGGAATAACCACTTAAGTGCCCCAGGCATTTTGCATCATCCTTAAAATTTCATCTATCATCTTTCCCTGACTACTTATGTATTACTCAGGTGGATGCTAATTTGGACATACCCATACTAGTGACCATAGCATGGAACTAAAAACTTTCGAATATTAAGAGCAGCAAACCAAGTGTTTCTAAGTGCATTCAAAAAATAGTGAAGCCAGACTGGCATGTAGCATGAGCAACTACTTCAACTGTCCCCAGCTATTTTCAGGAGCACCCTCACATCTGAGGAACTCCAGAAGTCTTAAAAAGCAAAACTGCAGGCTTCATCTTTTCCTCAGCTTGGGCCATTTACAAAAAGCTCTCCCTGGTGGGAGCTCCCATATATCCTCCAAGTATGAGGTTACAGTTCATAGCCCAGTTGTTGCACATATGTTAAGGACTACTCAAAACTTACATTTAAAAGAAAGGATGATCAGATATCAGCAACTTATTTGATATATAGTTTTAGAACTGAGATTTAATGATTTAAACACCTGATAAAAGAGAGTGTATCTAATATCTAGGTGAAAAAGGAAAAGCATTTGGAGATTAGGGAAGAAAAACAAGCAGTGCAGAAATAGGACAAGGAAGGCTTTCTGCAGAAAATGAAAGTGTTCAAGGGAAGCACTGACTGGCAGACAGCAAGGAGAAACGTCTGGAAGAGATGAAACTACATGTGGATTTACCAGTCTCCCAAGACTATCCCTACTGGAAATTCACTGCTCATTGGCAAGAACAAGGGATTATTTGACTGTTGCTGGATGGAAATCAAAATCCTCAGGAACATGTTCTAAAAAGCAAGACAACTTAGTCCTTGATATTTTCCTATTTTGCTCCTTACATAGTGATAACATTAGAAAGACAGGACTCACTGTGTCTCTGAACTGCTTATTGAAAACAGACTCTGTCCTGTAAGCATTTGGAGACATAGAAGTGCTTGGAACAGCTGGATTCATATTTAATGACAAAGTAAGGAATGAACAGTCTGATATATAAAGAGGAGGAAAGCATCCATGTAACATGTAGCAACTATGCAAGGTCTCAGGCAAGGTCTCTTGAAGGCTTGTAGTAAGAGGGGGAAAAGTGAAGATTGCATAACAGATGCACAAGTCAAGATGTGACCCCAGAAACACAAGGGGAGGCAGGAGCTGGCTATGTTTGAGGAGGTGGGTCTAGGAGGGTCTAGAAGTAGTGTGAGGCTTGCATTGCATCAGCAAGTTTCTCACTACTGCAGGAGAAATAGGAGAAACCCAGAATTTAAAAGTGTCTCCAACTTTTCCTTTGAGGACTGTACTCTTTGTAAGGAAAACCAAACTGAAACAAATTCATAATTATAATTCATAAGTCACAATGGTTATACCAAAAATTAAAGCCTTTATACAGAAAGATTTAGATAACAGTTACAGTTTTATAGTCATAAGTTGTGACTAAGTCCAGGTGAGAAGTTTTGGCAGAAAGAAACAGCGAGGAAAAGCCTAAGAAACATTTCATTCCAAAAAAGACAGTAATAAGTGTTGCCACCTTTAGTTTAGTGAATAAGGTGTCCAGAGACACTTGACTTTTTTATTCATATCCCCTATATGCCAGTCTTAACCACATGATTGTCTGTTCTGATACAGATCTTGTTATAAAGTGGAAAATTAGTTTTCACTGGGAGGCTTCCTCCTAGTAATACAGATTATGCTACTGAAACAATTAGTCTTTACAATGATGGTCCTCTAGGAGCGAAAAATAAATCTGTGCAAAGTGCAGATCATCTCACCCAAGAAATTATATGAAGTGACCCTCTTGGTCACACAAAGAGATACCTACTTTTACTTATTTTAATCCATTGCTTAAAGGTAGAATGTTACAAAGATCTGAAACAGCAGAAACAGCAAGAATGGCTGCAATCTACATGGTTATGCTTGCTGTGTCTTGGAGTGCACAGATAATATCTGTGTACTCCAGAAATGTTTGATCAGTGCTTATCAATGTCTAAAGAGTAGATGTCAGAAGGATGGGGCCAACTCTTCTTAGGGGAGCCCATGGACAAGACAAAAGGCAATGGGCACAAACTAGCACCCTGGAAGTTTCTTCTGAATCTGAGGAAAAAGTTCCCTGGGAGGGTGCCTTAGAACTGGAACAAGCTACCTGTGGACGTCTCAGATTCTCCTCAGGAGATATTCAAAATCTACCTGGACATGTTCCTATGCAACCTGTTATGGGTGATCCTTCCTTAAGAGGTGAGGTTGGACTAGATGATCCCCATAGGTCCCTTCCAAACCTGACCATTGTGCAATAACCCAGCATTAACTCACTGTCTCTTCACAGTCCACATAAGCCAGTTCTTACACTTGTGGATGGGGTGAGGTGGAGGGGACCATTCTCACTAGCTTCAAGCACACCAATAATTATATGGATGCTTTGCCTCAAGAGACCCTCTCTCTTACTCCTGAAGACATCCATACATTGCAAAAGTTAATGCTCAGACATGGCCTTCAGACCTAACCAGGTAAAATGTGCACGCAAACACACAGCCACCCCCATTCTGCAGGCATGCCTAGTGCTGTTTGCACATGTAAGCACATGCATCTGTGCATGCAGCACATCACTTCTTATCTACACTCACTTCATTAAACTGACAGTTTTCCATTTACCCTTTATATGTTCTTGGGTTTTTTTGAGGGGGTCCATCTCAGCGCCCTAAGTTTTCATGTTTTTAATGCTTTTGATTATTTTTTTTCCTTCAGAAGCATAGGATTTCAGTGCACCAACTATTTCCACATGAAAAGCCCTCACTGTGGACTTTCAAGAGTCAACACTGATGTACACAAACCCTGGATAAAGGCCACATTACAGGCAGCACAGCATCCCCCCCAAGCCCTTAGAACCACTTCATGTGAAAACATGAACAGCCTGCATGGTAACAAAGGCCACTGGGGGAGGTAACCATTTAATTGTGCATTTCAGACTGAAAATGATTTTGGCTTATATTTATAATGACATTCAGAACAGCAGCATTGTGAGTATGCAAACACAACACTATCATAGCTGAAATAGTATCCAAGATCACACAATAAAACCTGGGATATGTTTTTTTAATACAGAGTTGATTTAAAGCTGCACAGCTCTGCAGCCACACCTCTTCAAGGCATGTACTAAGTATGCATCTCTACAAACTCAACTTATCATTGCCTTGAAGTGCATAGTCTTAATTATGCTCCTGTCTAAAACAAAAGATCTTGCTATTACTCTGTGAAATATGTGCACTGCAGATGAAAAAAAAAAAGACAAAGCATTTTATTTGGTCTTACATTTAATGTAACTTTCTTACAAATAGTTAAACCGACTGTATTTAGTTTGCTTTACTGTTTGTGTGTTTTTTTCCTCTTAGCAACAAGGAGAAAAAAAACAAACCAACAGTCTCTTAACTATAGGAATAATCCATAACTGTAAGATCATAAAAACAGGATATTTGAAACCACTTATAACAAATCATTTACAGTGTTTAAGCTACAAACTGAAGGTATTCTCTTAACTTTGAAGAATGCAGTTTTCTGTAAATACAAGCAAGCATTTAGAAGTGTATTTTATACCAAAACTTTCTTCCAAAGTTGCTTCAAATGTGGAACCCATTCAAATCCTAGGAAACTCCCAAGGACCTTTGTTTGTAGGAATATTCCCAACTCAGTGAGATTATTCGTTTATTTAAAATTAGTCATTGGTTTTTCTATTTGCAGAAATAGCTCTGTATGGAAGATTTCCTGTATAGCAGTGAAATGCAGACATCTAAGGAAAGATTAAGCTGCTCAGCTATTTTAGATCACAAAGAGCACCAAGAAAAAGCCATCATGTTTGAATAAGAGTTCAAGGAAGAAAATGAAAGGCAGAATGTAATAGACTAAGTTAAAACTTGACTAGGACTGGACCGCACATTTCTCTAAACAAAAAGCATACCACAAAGTACTTAGCAATATGTTCACAATTCAAAACTTTGCTTCTGCATCACATAAAAAGAATCTAGCCTCTGCAGAGATGGTTTATCCTGTTTTAGCAAACCCCAGAGGAGAGTGCCACTGGTATGAGCACCATTAGCATCACCTGCAAGATGAGATACTCTACAGAAAAAGTCGAAGAGACCTGGAGGGGAATGTACTCCAAAGCTTTACAGCCTGAAGGCTGAAGAATTTGTATAGAAGTGCTTAAGTTTTGCATAAAGTAAAGGTATTAGCATGCAGCTGACAAAAATACCCCAAAACAAACAAAAAACCCACAAACAAACCCAAACAAAACCCCCAAACAAACAAAAGCACAAACAAACAAAAACCCCAAAACAAAACAAAACCAAACAACCCTCAGAATCTGTAAATCTTAGGCTGTGAATGAATACCATGGCTGGTTAGGTCTGCTCCACACAGCCCAAAGGTCTTCCAAATACACACCACAGATCCATTGGATGAGTAGCTCCAAACCTGTGAGCAGTCCTGGTTTCCACTCTTCACAAAAATATTCCAAACAAATATTTGTTGCCAGTAAAACACTATGAACATGCTCACCTCCACACCTTCCAGCATGGCTTGGAAATTAATGACCCAGGAGTTGGCAGCACACTTTCTTCCTTGGGTTTGGAATAACTCAAGGGAACTATGATAGCAAAGTGCAAAACAGAGTTTAAACAAGTGACTTCCCAGAGTTTTGAGGTCTTTAAACCCCTTTCCCTTAATCTCCATTACTGTATAACCAGCTGCAGTTCATGAGTTTTCAGTGAGAGGAGGAAGTTAGCTCTTATCAGGTGGGGGAAAAAAATCACTGGTCAGAACAGCAGCTAGGCACTGCTTAAGCCTTCCTCAGGTTTTCTTTCCTCCATCATGCTAATCTCAGCCTGAATAGTGCCTACAGGTAAAAGCCAAGCCCCCCTGCAGTTCAGAGAACAAAAAGGAAAAAAAACCCTGATTATGATCTTGAGCCAGGATGGGGGAAGCAGGTGGTATTTATTGAAGTGTTTAAGAGCACAGTTCTAGCAGGACTAGTCATATGCTAAGTGATTGATCTGACTGCAGGGATGGTGTTGTCCCTCCCCTCTTTGTCTGCACAATACCAGGTATAGTGGGCCAAGTCAAACTTCAGCAGGCTATTTGAAGGCTGCAATATCACCAATACTTAGATTGCTCTTCAGTACCTGTATTCATAGAATACCAGGTTGAAAGGGACTTCATGGATCATCTGATCCAACCTTGCTTGGCAAAAGCAGTCTAGACAAGATGGTCCAGTAATCCATCTAGCTGAATTTTAAGTGCCCAATGTTGGAGACTTCACCACTTCCCTGGAGAGATTATTCCAATAGCTGATTGTCTTTGTTGTGAAAAATTTTCCTGTTTCTCTCCTTGTGTCTAATCGAAATCTTCCCAGGAGTAACTTGTACACAAACATTTCCCATGTGACTCCCTGTAAAAAGGGAGCCTCCATCTTCTTTGTACCCACCCTTTAAATACTGGAACATGGTGATAAAGTCTCCCCTAAAATCTTCTCATGGCTGAACAAACTCAATAGCAATCCAGATCTAAGGCTGCAAGCTAGCTCTGTATCCTTAGCATCACTTGCACAAGGCAAGTCCTTCAGCTTTGGAAAAATATATGTGCAGCAGCTATTTGCAGAGCCAGAAAGGCTAAGACAAGCAGGTGCATCTGCACTGTCCCAGTCTTGGTAGTCAGATGTGGTTAACTGTTTGTGCATTGTGTAACACTCTGGCTGTGTACACCAAGTATTATTCACATTGAAAACTGCTTGCTCTGTTCTGGCCCTGAGACTCCAGGAGATTAGTGCTAATCCTGAGTAATTGCAAAGTGCAGGCTAATGATCCTGCAGCTTTTGATCCACTCAGCAAGCTAAAACTGCATCTGATGTACTACGGATTTTCCCTAACACTCAATGCCAACCATCAGCACATCCTCCAGACACGATGTGTTGAACCACAAGCACGCTTTTCCAACAGAACTGTCACGCAAATGATCTGAGGGCACACAACATTCCAAATGCAGCTCCTGGGTAGCATCCTATCAAAAAGTCACCTTTTGGTACAACGTGTCAAACAATAACTTCTTCCCACAGCACATGGCAGCTTTATCTAAGCATTTCTGAAGACTGAACTGATGGAGAGACATGACTGGAAATGTGTTTCCTTTTAGCGAGCTCAATGTCTTTTGTCTAATTTCAAAGTGGAATTAGTTCCTTTCATTCGGAATTTTCATTTTATGTCAAGCCCACAATTAAATTGTATGTAGATTTGAGCTGCACATGCTTATTAGAAGTGGCAGGCTCTGAATGACGGGCGTGCCTCCAAGCTTGTGAAATGATTACATGCACTGCTATCCTGCTACATCCATGGGAGCTTGAAACCAAGTTTGAACCATTCCTACAACCTTTAGGTTGCAATGTGTTTGGGCAATCCCAAAACAGTCAATGGTACCTGTGAAGAACAAGGTGGAGACTCTGTCTCTGGAGTCCTCCAAAGCCTGCCTGACTGCTGTCCTGTGCAAACTCCTCTAGGTTATCATTCTGTGACATCAGTAGACTGGATCAGCTGATCCAGAATTCTGGAGTTTACATATACTGGAGGAGTTTTGAACCTGACTGTATCACTTGTTTACACGAAATATAGACTAGATTCTTATTAATGGATGCCCATGGTACACTGACACAGCAGCTGAGCATAGCCTCTTTAGAAACCAGATCTACCTCATCCCCTGTAATGCATCCTAGAAGTGACCATAGCAAGGAAGAATTCAAGACAAGAAGGCCTAGGCAGCTGCATGAAATCAAGGTCTGTAGGCTTCAGCCACAGTCACTTTGGGGGCAGTTTTGAGACCTACAGAATAAGGGAAATGTGACTGACATCTTGAGTGCCCTATGAAAGCAACATCAATGGGTATAATGGAAAATGATACAAGGCCACCTCATTGGTGCTGGGGCTCCCACTATTTAAAGCCTTGCCTGCAATAGGACTGCGTGTACAACAGAAACATAGCTTAATTAGTCCTTAAATAGTCTGGGATCCTTACATTGCAAACCCAAAAGTAGCTGAAGGAGCAGAAAGTATTATGTTTAGACAGACTAACAGAGCAATACTGGTGCCAATTAAACCTCTTCATTACAAAAATGCGAGCTGCAACTACATGCAGGAGCACCCTTTTTAGGAGGAAACATGAAACTTTAAAAATAAACTGTTTACATATTTATATTAGATATCTGAAAGAAAACTGGCAGGATGAATCAAGAGGTGGTTTGGAAATGCTTCCAGGAATTACTGTTAACAAGGCTGACAGGATTTTGGCTTCTTAAATGATTGCACAGAGAGCTCTGAAGAAATGAAGAGCACTATAAAAACACTTCACATAGCAAAATAAACACCCCACCCCAATAGGAAGTAGCACTCCCCCGCTTTCTAGTCAGACATTTTGTTTTGCTTTTGAGCTTCAATTTCATATCCAGCTTCAGAAGTAGTCCTAGTCTGATGGCTGTTGGACAGAACCCCAGTATCATGCAGTGAGACACCTTGTTCCAGGCAGTGTCCTCACAAAAAGATGTAAAAATCAGTACTCTGGGTTGATGTTGGATTTCCTGTACAAAATATCTTGGTGTAAGCTACATGGGAAAGTTCAGACTCTTAAGCTAATGATAAACAGTAACTTCAAAGCCAATAAGAACTCTAAACTGAAAACGAGTCTTCAAAAGCCATCATCAGACTTCAAGTGCTCCTAATCCTTTGGGTTTTGTGACAAACTCAAGCTAATACCACATGTGATCAACTGCTTTCAGTATCTGATGCAAAATGCATCCATTCTAGTTGACAGCTTATTCCAGCCCCTCTTTATATTGTATTAAAATAAACTTATGATTCGCATGACATTTCTCTTCCCTGAGTTCCTCCTGAAATGCAACTGAAGCTTTCTGCAGTCATCCCATTGAAGACTTTCTAGTGCAGTTTAACCCCCTTTGCATGTTTCTGCATAGCATTGTGCCTATTATTTACTTGCACCAGGTATTGTGGCTCACTGCATGTCTGAAACCAGAATTAATGGCACTGAAGTGGAGTCACCGTCCCTGGAGGTGTTCAAGAGGGGATTGAACGTGGCACTTGGTGCCATGGTCTAGTAGTCATGAGGTCTTGGGTGACAGGTTGGACTTGGTGATCTTTGAGGTCTTTTCCAACCTTGTTGATTCTATGATTCTATTATAAGTGAGGACCCATTTAGAAGTACAAGCACAACAGATTTATTCCTCTCACCCCCCGAAATGGCCAAGAGGAATCACCTTAGGATAAATACTTCAGTGACAAAGAGCAACACATACTTGTAACAGCCATCGGATAGCTTCTTCACCTCAAGTACCAGCCCTGGCTAGAGCAGAAAGCAAGCCAAACCATGTGGAGGTTCCAAAGCACTCAATGTGAACTTGCCCATTTGGAATAGGCAAGATTACTTCTGGTTTATAAAGTGTAAGAAATTTCCATCTCAAAGCTCTTCAGGAAAAAACCACAACCCAGTACATTAGCATCTTCACACAAAAATGTTTCCAGAACATTACAACAATAGTTTGCAGAGGCTGTGAAAAACTTCGTGGTTGTCAGCTCAAACAAACAGGCTCAAACTCTGGGTTTTCTGAGATGAGTGCAACCTCAATTATTAGTAAAACTGCTTTCTGCCCAATTACTTCTATGCTTTCAGCAACCAGCCCCACACATGCTTGAAAGTACAATCCTGAATGTTTCAGAAACGAAAAAATAAGAAGGAATTACTTTCAACTGTTTTAGCTAGGAGACCAGTACAAGCTGCCTGAAGTTAGGCTAACAAACCACCATTACACCACTTCAAAATAATATTTATCTACTGAAGCTGTGTCTGATGTAAAAGTCATTAATTCTGAGCAGTTTTTAAAAGGCACTAAATTACAGAGTGGAAGGCTTAAACATATGGCTTTATCTGCAAGGAATTTGCATGACAGTCTTGCTATTTTATCAAGAGCTGGCAAACAAGGGTTTTGCATGGATTTTACAATCCTGGCATAGAGTGGATTGTGGCTGCTGTGACCATTTAAGGCCTGATCCACATGCTTACAAACTCTTGCCATTTACTGACTCCATTCAGCACAGTCAGGCATTTACATTTAGTCTTCCAAGAGTGGCCCCATCAGGACTGATTTGCTTTGGTGACCTAAACTCCACCCAGATCCAGCCAAGTGCCAATATTTCAGATGTGGAGAAATATTTTGTTGCAGAACTGGCATCAGTGCCTACTCCACCCTTTTCACAGTGCTCAGTACAGGGCATAGCCAGGGCAAAATGAGGTAGAAAATGCTATCTCCAGTGAAGGAGTATTGGAGGGCACATAGATCTTATTTCTTCATCCCCAAAGCAACATTAAACTGTGGCAGACAGAGAGGTCACAGACCTATGAAGCAGAATTTTTGAGGTTTGTTCCTGGTTTGTTGTTTACCTTGTGAGCTAGGACCAATTATCATCTTTCTCCCTCTGCTTCAAAGGTTTTCTTATCTCTTTCAAGCTCCTTTGGAGAAGGCAAGGACATGGAAGGAAACATACAGCTCATGGTTTATTCATATGACCCAGAGGTACCAGATTCCTCCTACACTGTGGCTGACAAAACATCAGTAAGATGCATTAATGCTGTTTTCCAGTGATGTCCAAAAGTGCAACATCAGCAAGAAAGCAATACTCATCTGCTTTAGGTGATAAACTTCCCAGGTAACAAATCCGTCTCACAACATACACCATTTCTTGTACATCATAGAGTTCTGATCTTAATTTTGCTTTCTGGGACTACAGTGAAGACTAAGAACAGTGCCAGAACTCCTCTAATTCGGGCTAGCAACAAAGCTGCCTCATCCACTACTGCCTCTTTCATGATAGGTCTGACATAAGGACTTCATAACCAAGAAGGCAGAGACCCTTTCATTGAACAAACAGAAAATCGCTTCTGCCTTTACTTTTTCACCTCGTTCCCATTTTTCTGTCACTACTATTAAGCAACTGTTTCTTGTCTGGGCGTACTTGAAAGATTCAGTCTGCTGCAAAAGCATTCTGCCTAACTAGGCTTTATTCCCTCAAAGCAAATAGTCATTATTTTGGGAACCAGCAAAGGCCTTTGCTCCCCCACCTATCAAACTCTGGAGAAACCTGCCCACTCAAGACAAGCAGAGACCAGGGCAGTGAGCTGGCCAAGGAAACGAATAAATACTGCAGAATATTTTAAGTAAGGGAATTAAGTCCCTAACACTGACTCACAATACTCAGAAGGCGGCAGGAGGCGGGTTTGCTAAGCCTGGCTCCTATCTCTCTTTCCATGCTTTTGTGATGAATCAGCAGTCTGATTTTTAGCCACAGCTAAATTAGTTTTTCAATGCCCCCCATGATGCTCTGGAACAGAGTCAGAGTCAGCTGCTCTGGGATGGGGCAACAGCCAGCACCTTCATTATACAGTTGGGGAAGGAAGACGTGACACAGCATCAGCTTCAATTTGTGGCAGTCCTAACAGGCAGGTTTGGTCATGCCTCAGGGAAGACTGGTCTGAGAGCACAGCTCTCAGGGCAACTGGCTGTGGACACAAGCAATAGATGAGGAAGCAGTGCCCAGCAACCCTTGACGGCAGTGGAGGTTTCTCACTTCAGATATCTGTCCCTTTTGTTCACCTTTGTGGCCTCCCTCATAGCTCTCACATAGATAGACATGGCTAAAAAAAAAAAAAAAGTCATCCCCATGGGGTTATGAAGGTAGGAAGTCCAATTTCAGTAGTACCTTAGATTGCTTTTCTGTAGATGTTTTCTTCACAGTTTCCATTCAACACTTAAGCACACCCTCAGCTTCAGCCACAGAGGAGCTGAAAGTCTAACCCATGTCTACAGCATTGACAACGTTTTGAGGAGCGCTATTCTCCTCCCTGTCTTCCCTAGCACAGTGGGTCCCCAGCCTGCTCCTGCAGCAAGCAAACCACTTTCTCCATTCTCCACTCTGCCCACTGTCGTTCTCCCAGACACTTAATTCACCACTGCAGTTTGAAAAGGTAGCCAAATGGCAAAGTTAGAAAAAGCTTTAAAGATTCAAATCAATATAGTCACCTTTATCAGGTAAGGACCTGAAGGTCTCCAAACAGCAGACTACAGTTCCTCTGCCACTTCCAACTTGCAATGGTGTTCGCTGAACTAATCCCAGCACCATGGTGTGTGTATATATATATAGTCATAGATTATTCATGAATTAATTCATGAAAGTCAAATTCTTGGAGGTACACACTTAAACCAGGATTTTCCATTCCCCTCACCCTGCCAAAGTTGCCTTCTGTATATTGGACATACTCAGAATTTCCAATTAGAGACAAAGAAACTGACATTTCCATTTTACTGAAAACCTCCAAGTCAGTTTTCATCCAAAATTAGAGAAGTTTAATGTTTCAAGAATTAAATTACCATCTCAGGAAAATAACTGTTGGAATCAAAAAAGCCATTCTATTTCAATTAAATTGAGAAGACTTGTTCAAACAATGGTGTTTTGAAGTTTGACAATGCTGTAACTCGACATATTTTCAGTGAAAGCATTACTCTGAAAGGAAATCCTTCCTCTTTATTTGCTTATGTGACAGAGTTACACCGACACCAGAATTCTGCCCTAAAGGTTTTGAATTTGTTAAAACCAATTTTGTGTGGAAACTCTCTGTCAGAAGGCTTCCTATCACATCTGCTCTCAAGAGCCTGTCTCTCTAGCTGTCATCACAAGGCTCTGTTGAGCAATGCACCCTCCCTAGAGGAGTCAGCAGGTTGCAGGCAGGACTACTAGTGATCACCATCTCCATACTGCTAAAAGAGCACTGGTTACATGCCAGCTAATGTTCATGCTTTATATTCCTTACAACTGATCCCAGCCTCTACCTTGCCTATTTCTTCAGCCCTGTTTTTATTCTGTTTTCTCACCTCAATGATTTTAAATCAGTAAATAAAGGAAAAAATTAATATAAATACATAATTTATGAAGCTTTTAGTCAGTCTCTACTACCGTACTTTCAGGGTGGTAATTATCTGGGCAACCCCTCCAACTGAAGCCACCAACTTGCTGCCCTGGGGGTTTCAGCCAGCTGAGGAGTACTCCATGAATCCTATTTCCACCCAGCCTTTAAGAGATGCATTTAACATTTACTAAATAGTTGACATTTTGTAACTTGGCAAAAGGTGCACTCATATAAACAATTCCCTTGTGGTAAAAGCATTGGCACTATGAACAGGAATAATAACAGCTCCAGTACGCAATCTTCTACCTGGAATCAGTGTTACTTTCATGAGAGCAGGCACAAAAGCTACACTCTGGGACAAGTCCTTAAAATAACTATGTTCAAAGAAGTTATGGCAGATACTACTGTTCTACTCTCCTGTACTTATAGAGACCAAAATGCTTCCAAGAGGTAGATTTCAGGCACATGAACCAAATAAATTAATTGCACTGGTAACTTTCCAGTGAATGGAATTTGTTATGTTTATTCAAAAGTAGCAATCCAGTGAAGAAAATATAGCCTTGATATTTTACTTGCATAATCAGCAAATGATCTGGAAAGAATGTCAAAGCAGAAAAACAAAGGGCTGGCCAGGAGAAAAGAAATACACAGTGACACTAATGTTAAGATTGGGATAATCCAAAAAGTGGAAGGAAAGTGAGAAATACTGGGCCACAGTCTCCAGCCTCTTCTGCCTGGGCTCTTCAAGTGGCTCAAAGATGATGGATTTCAGCCACTGTTTGGCAAATGAGATATTTACCTTATGGATGCAAAGCCAGAGGCAGCAGTAGGAAAAAGGGGATAACATGGTGGATCCCAGCAGCCCAATCTCCCTGTCACTTTCTGGTAGGACGATTTTACAGTTAGCCATCACTGCAGAATTGATACAAGATCTAATTCTGCCTGTTATTCTTGCCACCCACTGTTTGCACTCCAGATACTCTAAACTGACTTGCAACAGAGACTGGGCTATTGTGTAGTTAAAGGATAGTCCTTACTTATGCCAAGCCTGTAATCTCCTCAAGATGCGAGCTGAATGCTGCTTTAGATCACAAAGCTGATAACCCAGCCCATTTTAGCAGCAGCTCAAATGATTCATTTTGCCACAGAAGATCTGCAGGGTGAAGCCTGAAGGCACTGACAATTGCAGCTGAATAAAAGTGTAACAATCTGAATTGGTACTTGCTGTAATAAAAGCACCAGTGTGATATTTTAAATAGATGAAACAACTTGACAAGGGCTTACAGTTCACTTCTTAACTCCTTAATAGGCATCCTTGCCAGAATATGGAATCCAGGAACAACACAAAGGAAGGCTGGAAGGCTCCAGGAGGGATTGTCATGGTGGAAAAACTTCTTTCCTTTGAAGGTGACAGAACACTGGGACTGCCCAGAGAGGTTGTGGAACCTCTTCTGGAGATAGTCAAAACATGCCTGGACACAATCCTGAGCAGCCTGCTCCAGGTGAACCTGCTTTAACAGAGGTTGGACTAGATGACCTCCAGAGGTCCCTTCCAACCCCTACAATTCTGTGATCCTACACCTTTGTGGTAGACATAAGGTATCAGAGTTGGTGTTTTAGGCTGGACTATAGCACTTTCCCATCAGCTTATATGGCCACAACCCAGGCAGATACATCACCCTAAACCAGTCATTAACTTTGTCAGGACTTTGCAACACTGCTCCCTGTTCACAAATATGCCAGATGGAGAGTATCCAGTTCATTCTGCACTCAAAACATGCCTTGTAGGCTGACAACATACCTAAGAGGAACAGAGCTGCTCTTTCACCAGGACAAGTGGGATGGACAAGAGGTGGGAGCACCACATGCATGGAAGAAGGCTACATTGCCATTCTTTGCACCCTCTCTCTCACACTTGAGGGAGAATGGCTATTTCTGACAATTGTCCAATCACTGCTTGTTTCAAAGGCATCAGCAAAAAGCTAAGAAACAGGCTTGCTTCAAATGAACATCTGTTTCTAACAAAAGCTGGAAGAAGTTGGCTGACAGGAATCCAAGAGCCCTCAAAACTGAAGTAGTACCTGGCTTTTAGAAACTGGCACACAGAAGAAAATATCTTTCATAAAGAAAAACCAAGAGCACCAGAAAAACCTTCCTACTTTCCTTGGTTGTAAAGCTATCCAAACAAGGAGAGGAACTTTTAAAGGCTTTGGGGGAATTAGTAGTACCAGCATTATCCACATATTTCAGAAAGTATTCACGAGTATTGCCTTCCCAGACCATTAGCTATTTAAGTTTAACATACACTATTCCCAAAACAGATGGCTAACAACAGAAGTAAGAAGAAACAGTGTTTTACATTAATACTTTACTCTGCCTGTTCCCCAGGGAGTGGGATTGCAAGAAATGGGTGAGCCTGGGGAAGACAGCAGCTATGAAAGGATTCCTCTAACCCTTAACTGCTTGCAGCTGCTATCTGTGCCATACTCCATAAACAAGCCAGGCTTTGTCTCAGGCTGTGTTTCTCTGCATTGCTCAGAGAAGGAAATATCACTGTCTAGACCTCCTTATGAAAGAGCTTTCAATGCTTTCTGCAGAAATATTGATGTTTCCCCAAGTAAGAAAACAAGACTTTTTACCATTTTCATATGAGAACAAAGAAGTGGGTTTAAAATGAAAAAAAAAAAAAAACAACCTAAATGCATAATTGAGAAAATAGACAAAATATAGTAAGCTCCTGTTTACACCCTGCACATTTTCTTCTTTAAAGAAGTTTGCTTCCGTGTCATAAACAAAACTGAAGAAAGAAAAATAGGACAAAAAAATACATTTTCATTTTCTTCTGTTTGCTAATAGGAATGTTTTCAAATTGTCTGAAAGGTGCAGAGAAGATGATTCTGATACCCTGGCCAAGGCACAAAGCAAGCAAACAAAAAAAAATTCCCACAAAACCAAAAAACCCCACAAACCCAACCAAAACAAGCAGTATTTACAATGCTATTTCTCAAGAACATCATGGGCAATGCCTTAGGTGAATCAATATTTCTTCATCATGGTCAACCATTCACCATCCATTTGCTTATTTCCCATGCTGCTTTGAAGCTTCTGTACTACAAATGGCCTCAATTTCACTATATGACAACATGGAAAGCTCTTTCAGAATACTTGTATTTCTGCTACCATCTTTGGATGGTCTTTCATGGGATTACCTAGCCAGTCACACACTTCAAAGCTACTCAAAGGAAGAAAGGACAAAAGAGGTACAAGGGTTTTTCCCAGTCACCATTGGTTAGTAAGAGTAGAAAGCACAAACAGCACTGAAAGCAGTAAGAAGTTGGCTATTCCTCATTTTAAACATCCTCCCATGCAACAGGGAGGTTCAAAGAAGCAGCTCCACTATCCAGATGGCTTTTGTAGCTTTAAAAGCTAGTAGGACATACTGGAACAAGCAGTCAACATCTCAAAAGCCCCCTTCACATACAGACACAGGATCTTCCTAATCACAGATTTCTGCCTCAGAAAAGGATGGTACTAAACAACAAACCCTCACACTTGGAGGAAGATGCATGCAAAGTTTGGTGAGACAACAGAAAAACGAGTGGAAGTGACAACATACCATACCTCCAGAAGACCTGTCCCAAGCAGCAGAACACGAATGCCCACTGTAATCATCAAAACTCGAAGCACCCCTTAGAGCCTTTCTCTTATGAAACACCACCCAAAGAGCTTCTGTTTCATTTAGTGCATACCCTCCTACAGTTATCCCCCCTCTTCGCCAGCTACTCTCCCAGTAATGCCCTTGATTGCTAACAAGCATCAGCTTTCTGCTGCAGCTGGTCAAAAATACTGAGGTTATTTCCCCACCCCCCACCCCCTTCCTTTTGAAACAACTAAAAAGATCCTGTAAATCTAAAGATTAAGATGGTTCAGATTTTGCCAGTGCAGGCTAAAACCATGTATTCCAGAGGAAAGGAGTCGGTCCCTCTTGTACTGTGCTTCCTAAGGCCACTGCCACACACAGAGCTCTGCTTCACTGCTGTACAGGTGTTTACCCATCTACATCAAACAATGTGGGTTTGAGAGAATTTGGCATTTTCCATCAAAACTCTACTTTGACCAGAATATTTCCAGCCAGCTTTCCTTTACCCTGAATATATTAGAGGCAAATGATCATAACAGGAAGGGCATTTCAGTTTCAAATCATGATTCTCATCCAATGTAACAGTTATGTTTACCAAGCCACCCTATTTATTTTCAGGTTTATTTATTTATTTCTCATCCAACCCTTTAGAAACATCAGTGTTTCTCTTATTTCTGCTACAACCCATTTAAAATCTGATTTTAATTATTACTCAGTTAGAGGAAGAGTGTAGCCTAATTAAATGGTAATTTGTGATCTGACAAAAAGAACAGCTGTACAGCCAGCTTTTTCACTATCCCCCCACCAAGAAAAGCTGGAAAAGAGAAATCTACCAGGAAAATATACAACAAACAGCTTGGTTAGTTCTGCTGCATACTTCTTACCATCGCTCTTTAGGCAGCATGTCCTGCTCCCTGGGAGGCAAATGGCAAAATTCATCCTGGTCCTGTGGAGCAGAGGGTGCCTAAATGGCTGGAAGGGAACTGTGGACAATATTTCCAGGTTAGTGGTTCAGAAGCATCCCACATCATCGACTACACAGATGTGTCCAGATGTGGGCGTAACAGCCTCAAGGGCAGTCAGATCTTACACAAAGAAAGCAGACCTTTGCTCCTGAGCTTGGGAACAACAAACAATGACCACTCTCTCCTATGATAGCAGCTGTTTCAAGTTCTTTTTGTTCACAGCCTCAGAGGGAAGGATTTCAACCAAAGCAGCAGCTTTGAAGAGCAATAGTTTAAGAGAGGTTGTGGCATCTCCTTCTCTAGAGATCTTCAAAACTCACCTGGACGCATTCCTGCGTGGCCTGCCCTAAGTGGTCCTGCTTTGCAGGGGTTGGGCTTGATGATCTCTGGAGGACCATTCTAAACCCTAGCATTCTATGATTCTATAAAAGAGAACCCAACCAATTCACAGAATCACAGGATGGTTCAAGTTGGAAGGGACCTTCAAGTTCCAATTCCCCTGCCATGGGCTGGGTCACCTTCCAATAGACCAGGTTGTTCAAGGTCCTCTTCAGCCTGACCTTGAACACTTCCAGGAGAAAGCACCCACTTTCTCTGAGCAACCTGTTCCAGCTTCTCACCACCCTCACTGTAAAGAATTTCTTCCTAATACCCAATCTAAATCTACCCTCTTCATTTATGGCTGTGACCTCGGTAGCAGCAAATTGATGCCACAAGTCTTATATAACCAACAAAGTACACCATTGCTGTAAGGAAAGGCTTAGACAGACATCAGGAAAGCTTATGTATCTGTAGATTTTCTAGGATCATGGAAGCTATAGAGGATTTTTTTGTTTGTTAGTTTTAATCTGTGGTATAAGAATTGCCAAATGCAGGTTGCACCCATCCCATGCCTGCATGTCAGAAGGGGCTTTGAGAGGAAAACCCGTTTACAAATTTGAGGTAATGCTTCCAGAAGAACACAGGAAATTCTCAGCAAAGGGAGGACTGAGGACAGTGACTCATTTGTTGCAAAGAAAAAATGACCACTGCAGCATCAATTAAACAATGCTGATTAATGGAAAATGATGCTGTGTGTCTAATGAAGTTGCACAGACAAGTTTTCTCAGTCAGCATTTTTCCTCACAGTCACCAGGACCTTGCATGTGTCCTCTCTACACTGGGTGTATTGTTTTAGTAACACCCCATCCCCACTCCATGGAAGAGAGTTGAGGCTTATCTTGGAAATAAGCATTTACTCTCAGTTATAATTAAAACCTCAGAGGCCATGGCCAGACAAAGAGACACTCTGAAACACAAGATGTCATATTTCTCACAGATGGTCTTCACCAGCAAAATAGAGAATCAAATGCCTATAAAAATACTGTACTACTATTTCTTGCCAATTCCAATGGGACTGTCAACATCTGATTGAATTTTCCTTAACGCCCCAACTTCTGCATAACATGGGAAAATACTGGCCCTGTTGTAAAATTCCTGTTCCTGTAGTTAAGATACAAAATAAAACTGGAGTCTTTAAAGACACCAGCTAAAAGCACCTGGTAGGTGGGAAAAACAGGATTTGTTGTGTACAAAAACCTCATGGTAGTTAAGCCAGCTTCATGGTTTGAGGAAGCCCAATTCATGAGCTGTCTGGCTGAGAAACATAACTCTTTGACTTCTTTTAGGGCACACTTGATTCCAAGTTTCCTCCTTATGGGCCTTGTTTAAATTTTCAGGATTAAAAAAAGAGAGAGATTTTGGTAGAAAACAGTTTCAGGAAGCTCCCAGGCATCTTTTTCTTCTCTCTGAAACTTGAAAGCTTGGTTTTGTATCCATGTAGAATAAGGGAACAATTCATGGATGGTAAGGAAAAGGCCCACTGTTACTGACAGACTCTTGCCCCTGCAAAAGCCAAACCCTACCTATCCCCATCTCCTTGTCAGGAGAAGTAACAGACTCTGCTGTATGTTTATCAGGACTCTGGTATAAGGAAGAGGATGGCAGGACCATGACCCTTTTTGGGTACCTCCAGCAGGCTTCTACCCTCAGCAACTTTTTCTATACCCAGACCTAGATCTGGAGGAACTTGTTGGCCTCAATTTCTCTCCAGCTATCCAAATCTTCTAGTTATGCGGCTTCAGGAGCCTGCAAGTCAGATTGCACATCAGGTCTGTTATTCAGTTTTACTTCTGCCTGTCTTTAACCAGATTGGCAATGTGCAGGAAAAAGAGATCCTCAATACTGGATTGCTTTGCCAGTAGTAGTTGACTGGACTGGATAGAGCCGAGTGTGTTCCACAATTCGCCAACAATATCACAGGAGTCATGGCATCACAGGACAATAAGCATTGGAAGGGACTTCTGGAGGTCATCTGGTGCAACCTGCTTACTCTTCAGAAGAGGGACAGCTTTGATCGTGCTGTTTAAGGCCTCGTCTAGGCAAGTTTTTAATATCTCTAAAGCCACAAGAGCTGTTTCAGGAAGTACAAAGAGACCTCAGAGTTGATCCAGGGAGGCAGCAGAACAAGCCAGTTGTTGGGAAGTTACAGGAAAATAGAGTGAAGTGTATATATGGAAGCATTTGTTTTTCCTACCAATGCTACCCAGCATAAAGCCATGAAATTATTTCCTGGGAGTTCATAGATTCATGGAGTTCCCATGGAGCATCACTTTTGGGCCTCTATACCATAATAATCCAAGATTCTTCAAAGACCTCTGCTGTGCTGTCAGCACTCTTAATTTTACCATTAATCTCAATTTATTTGGCATTTTCCTTAACAGCTCAGCTTCTAAAGGCATAGAGCTGCAGAACAGTGTTGACTTTCACGGGGAAAAAAAAATCTTACTAGATTGTAGAGGAAAGCAGAACAGAGAACCTTACAAATTCAAAGGCCACAAGTCAGAAGCACCCCCAATTAATTTTACTAGTTCAACACGCAGTGAAAGCTGGTTTTCTACCCAGCCACATCGGATGTGTGGATTCTCAATCATTTCCCCATTAGAGGAGCTTTCATAACATCTCTCCTGGGTACATTCAGACTTACTCACGCCTGAACTCACACTTCAATCTTCCCTTTCAGTCATAAGATCTCTCTCTCTCTCTCCTACTCAACAATTTATTGGCGACACTTACAGAAACAAAATTATCTTTGACATTTCTGCCCTTCTGGTAAAGTTGGTTGACATAAGTCAGTGGGTTTAGAAGTTGAGGGGAGAGGAGGATGATTGTGCAAGGAAACAAAGCGCAGGCAACAGCTAAAATGATCAGACAATTTGTAAACCAGCTCTGCCTTTCTCAAGGATATGGCTCCCATTTTAAATGCCTCTCCTTGCAAGGTAGACAGACCCAAAGCAAGGCTAAAGCTGAAAGCAGAATTTGTCACGAGGAGGGTAAAATGTGAAACATCTTGTGTTTTACTATTACAGAATCATAGAATTGTTAGGGTTGGAAGGGACCTCAAGGATTATCTAGTTCCAACCCTACTGCCATGGGCAGGGACACCTCACACTAGATCAGGTTGCTCAGAGCCACATTCAGCCTGGCCTTAAAAACATACAGGGATGGGGCTCCTGCCACCTCCCTGGGCAACCTCTTCCAGTGTCTCATCACCCTCATGGTGAAGAAGTTCTACCTAACATCCAATCTGAATCTGCCCATTTCCATTTTTGTTCCATTCCCCCTAGTCCTATCATTACCTGACACCCTAAAAAGTCCCTCCGCAGCTTTCTTGTAGGCCCCCTTCAGATACTGGAAGGCCATAATAATGTCTCCTCAGAGCCTTCTCTTCTCCTGACTGAATAGCCCCAACACCCTTAGTCTGTCCTCACAGGAGAGGTGCTCCAGCCCTCTAATCATCCTCATAGTCCTTCTCTGGACATGTTCCAGAATGTCCAGATCCTTCCTGTAAGAGGGGCTCCAGAACTGGACACAGTACTCCAGGTGGGGTCTCATCAGAGTGGAGTAGAGGGGGAGAATCACCTTCCTTGACCTGCTGGTTTTGCTTCTCTTGATGCAGCCCAGGATGTGATTGGCTTTCTGGGCTGCAAGCGCACACTGGTGGCTCATGTTGAGCATGCACCAGCACCCCCATACTTATGGTATGGGTATATAGACATATAATACGTTTTATCCTAGGAAGTGTAAGGCATGGAATAATGCTGCTGAAAGAACAACCACTTATTTAATCACAGAATCACAGAATTGCTTTTAAGATTAAGTCCAACCATTAGCCTAACTGACAAGTCCTTGGCTAAACCATATTCCTAAGAACTACATCTACATGACTTTTAAATACCTCCAGGGACAGAGATTCCACCACCTCCCTGGGCAAGCTGTTCCAATGCCTGGTAACCCTTTCAGTGAAGAAATTCTTCTTAATTAAATACAGAGCCTCAGGCATTGCTGAATTGGAGAAAAAAACCACCAATTTTTCAGTGATTTATATACTGGTTTGTTGTTGCCAAAGTGACACTTGTGACTAGCTTTTCAAGGAAGCAGCATTTTACAAGAGGCTATCTAACTTTGAGCTGGTGTGTCATGTTTTAAAACAAGGCTTTTTTCAGACCATTGGGGTTCACCACCCATTTGTCTCAACAAAAATTGCCTATATTTCTCCCCTCTGCCCCCTTTTATTTCCCTGCTATCAGTTCTGCCCTTCATGCCTCTTATGAGGCAAAACTGAGGGAGCCAGGTCTCTTTAGTGTGGAGAAGAGGAGACCAAGGGGTGACCTCATTAATGTTTATAAATATGTAAAGGGTAAGTGCCAATAGGATGGAGCCAGGCTCTGCTTGGTGATGTCCAGTGACAGGACAATGGGCAGTGGGTGGAAGTTGAGGCATAGGAAGTTCCATGGAAATATGAGGAAAAAATTTTTCACTGTGAGGCTGACAGAACGCTGGAACAGGCTGCCCAGGGGGGTTGTGGAGTCTGTCTCTCTGGAGATAGTCAAAACCCGCCTGGATGAATTCCTGGGTGATCCTGCTCTGGCAGTGGGGTTTGGCCTGGATGATCTTTCGAGATTCCTTTCAGCCCCTGACATTCTGTGACTCAGTGAACTAATAACTCCACTCTTTTCTCTGATCACTGTACTTTTTTTTTTTTTTTCCCCACCAAAAAAGCCCTACTTGCTTCTATAAATTATGAGCCACTTAGCTGAGCACTCTACTTAATCTCCTGTGGTTGGAAAGCAAGACATTATTCCCTGGTTTGTTGGTTTGTGTTTTTTTCCCCCTTCTAGCAATTTTGCCCATCTTCACCTGTGGAAAGTGGTTAGATTTGTCCTTGTACAGACCCTGCTTTTTGAAATTATTTTTGCTATGCAAAAGACAAATTCCCAAATCATTGCTCTCGAATCCAGGAATAGAACAATCTCTTGCTGCAAGAAATGGGAGTAAATCTCACCAATTTTCAGACACATTGACTGGTTTTATACTTCTAGCCATTCACCCAGCATTTAATCCAATTAAGAGTCACACCTTGGATTTTAAAATTCTCCAATGTATTCATCTCATCCTACCACTATGATCTCATGTTAAGTTGGTCCCCCAGAGACTCACTGTATTACTTTCATTTGTACTTCTGCTCTGCCTTATTCACCCCAGTGGAAGACTGTTATTTCATTTGTGTGGGTCCATCTCTTTGGAATTCTTTCTCCTGTTATTGAATAACTTCCTCTACAACAAACTCCTACTGTTGTTTTGGTGTTGTTGGTTTTTTCCTTTATTTTTTTTAATACTAGGCTATATCAGAACTGATGGTAAAGCATTTTGCAATATCCCCTTAAAAGACCTACCGGGGAAGAAAATAGTTTTTGACAGTATTTCAGAGTGTGAATTCCTTGTGAGCTATTCAGCAAGAGCTCCATTTAGAGGATACATTAATGAAACCACTCTAATTTGCAAAGCTGGTTGTTGAGAAATTAAGTAGATACTTGGTGGTCCAGACCAGATGAATGTATTCCAACCTTAGAATAGTGAGTAGGCTGTGTAAATGGCCTCTGAACTGCCAAATTACATGGCATTGTTTTTACTGAATGATTAAAACACTCCAACACCCACAAAGAACTTCCAAAACAGCTGACAAAGTGTTTTCAGAGGGTGTCACACTTTTTCCTTTCTATATTTGAGACATGCTCTTTTCCATGAATATAGTATGTAAATGAAAATGGTTGGACAGATACCTGCACAAAACAAAGAAAAGGGAGCACAAAACAAAGAAAAGGGGGCACAAAACCCATTAAAGCAAAAATCAGGCCCCTCTTGAGCTGGAGAAATGACTCACAGTTTCTCTTAAAAAATAAACACAGCTACATCCATCTTTATCAGCGAGTTACAACCCATGTTCATTACAGACAGTTTTCTGAACAGAGTGAAGATGGATGTAATAACCATGCAACACTGAGCTGTCGCCCAGAGAAGGAAGAGGACAGGGAAAAGAATAACACTAGACTAGAAAGGCCAGAAATCCTTCTAAAACCAAAACACAACATTAACAGAGAAAAAGTTCAACTAAACATATATTCCCTAATCGGTGAGACAGTAATGGTCACTTTTATCTTATGCCTGCACCACAAGTCCTAAAATGATGAACTCCAACACAGATGTTTTGTAAAGTGTAAGAGAGTCCTTGCCCTGAAGTATTTACTGCTTTAGTAGAGAAAGCAAGAGGCAGAGACAAAAAACATCAAGGCACCAAAGTGTTGTAATAGAGGGAATAGAAACAGCACACTGATACCCCTAACACCAGTTAAAAGTTCAGTGCAACAACTACCCAGTGTATTATTTTCCTGAGGGAAGAATAGATCCCTGTCATTTAAGAACAGTTCATAATTTAAAACTCTTTTTTCTACAGAGCCTGAAGTGCTATTTTGTAAACCCACCAGCCCATTCACTCATTCGTGATGTCTTACTGTCTTTAAGGACAGGAAGAAAGGTAGCAGGAAACAAGTAGGGAGAGGCTGTCTTAATGTCACTCCAGGACACGATACATGCCTCAATCTAGGATACACTAATGATCCTCTCCCCTATCCTAATCAGAGGATACAAATAATCAGCTATTGCAGCGCTACATCATGTTGTTGTAATATGGATTGGGCAGTAAGACACCCATGGAAAAGGAACCTTTCAGTGTTATGATGCCAATCTTCACCCAGGGTCAGTCTAGGAGATGAAAAAGATCACTTCAGAGAGTGGCAGATCCGTGTTGAAAACAGAAAAAAAATAATCAATACAGTGTCAGTCATCTCAAACAGCTCCAACTGGTGCTCACCAGAATAGATCTGTGAAAGTGAGCTGGCAATAGTTCATAGAATTACAGAACCACAAAATGGTAGGGATTGGAAGGGGCCTCTGGAGATCATCTATTCCAATCCTGCACTGCCACCAAAGCAGTTTAACCTAGGGCAGACAATGCAGGAATGTGTCCAGGCAGATTTTGGAAGTCTCTGGAGAAGTAGGCTCTACAACCTCTCTGGGCAGCCTGTTCCAGTGCTCTCTCACCCCCACAGCAAAGAGGGTTTTTCTTATGTTGAGGTAGATCTTCCTGTGTTCCAGTTTCTGTCTGTTGCCCTTTGTCCTGTCACTGGGCACCAGTGAAAAGAGACTGGCCCCATCTTCTTGATACCCACCCTTAAGGTGCTTGTAAACATTCATCAGGTCTCTCTGTATTCTTTTCTCCAGGCCGAACAGCCCTGTATCTCTCAGCCTTTCAACATCTTGAACATCTTGACACTAAACATCTGACTTTGAATAAATAAAGTTTAGAAGTTTAGAAGTTTAGAATTTTAGAATTTTAGAATAGAATAGACTGGAATAGAGTGGAATAGACTAGACTAGACTAGACTAGACTAGACTAGACTAGACTAGAATAGAATAGAATAGAATAGAATAGAATAGAATAGAATAGAATAGAATAGAATCAATAAGGTTGGAAAAGACTCAGCAAAGTTCTGCATATTTCTTCAATGCTGGAGAGCAATTGTGTATTCTGGTGCAGGTGAGGAGCAGCGCACCTGCAGTTTGTGAAGCAGGATGTGCTGCGCTGTTGCAGAAGCTGCAGGCAAGCAGGTGGCCCTGTCTGCCGCCCACACGAGAGGACAGGGCTGCTGCTGCTTTCAAACGTAGAATCATAGAATCATAGAATCAATAAGGTTGGAAAAGACCTCAAAGATCATCAAGTCCAAACTGTCACCCAAGACCTCATGACTACTAAACCCTGGCACCAAGTGCCACGTCCAGTCCCCTCTTGAACACCTCTAGGGATGGTGGCTCCACCACCTCCCTGGGCAGCACATTCCAATGGCTAACAACTCTTCCTGTGAAGAACTTTCTCCTCACCTCAAGCCTAAACTTCCCCTGGTGCAGTTTGAGACTGTGTCCTGTCCTCTTGTTCTGGTGCTGATTGCCTGGGAGAAGAAACCAACCCCCTCCTGGCTACAGCCACCCTTCAGGTAGTTGTAGACAGCAATAAGGTCACCCCTGAGCCTCCTCTTCTCCAGGCTAAGCAATCCCAGCTCCCTCAGCCTCTCCTCATAGGGCTTGTGCTCGAGGCCTCTCACCAGCCTCATTGCCCTTCTCTGCACACATTCAAGAAAGAGTGAAGATTTGAGGTGGTGGAGTCACCGTCCCTGGAAGTGTTCAAGAGGGGATTGGACATGGCACTTGGTGCCATGGTTTAGCAGTCATGAGGTCTTTGGTGACAGGTTGGACTTGATGATCTTTGAGATCTTTTCCAACCTTATAGAAGTCACCTGGTCATAGAAGGAGATCAAGTTGGTCAGGCAGGACCTGCTCTTCCTAAATCCATGTTGGCTGGACCTGAGCCCTTGGCCATCCTTCAGGTGCACTGTGATTGCCCCCAAGATGATCTGCTCCATAATTTTCCCTGGCGCTGAGGCCAGGCTGACAGGCCTGTAGTGTCAGGTTCCTCCATCTGGCCCTTCTTGTGAATGGGCATCATGTTGGCCAGCTTCCAGTCGTCTGAGACCTCTCCAGTGAGCCAGGACTGGTGGAAAGTGAAGGGAATTTTGGTATTCACTTACTGAGCATGAAAATAACCTCTCTTTGTATCTATACACAGCAACAATACCCCACTCTAACAACTAGGGCCGACATGGAGTTGTGTCAACATATGACTCAGAAGAGGAGGAGGAGAAGGAAAAACAGGCCAAAGAAAGGCAAGGCTGCTGTAAGAAAAGCAAACAAAAACCAGCAGTCAAAGCAGCTGTGTTCTGAAGGAAGAGTATGCAGCTCAGAAATACGTTAAATTAAGGGGAAATTCACATTTTTCTACTTCCTAATATTTATAACAAGCCCGTCACACATTTGTAAACGTGGCAATGGAATGAAAGACATAATTAAGCAAACATGGGATGATTAGAAAAGTGAAGTTTCTCTCCCTTTGATCCAAACCACCATTACCAACACCCCATCTCAGAGCACATTCCATCCTTATTTTTCAAAAGCAGCCCACTCCTGAAGTGCCAACTGCTTCCCTAAGCAGGGAATATACAAGGTTTTGCAAGAGAGTGGGACAGAATTCCAGCCACACACTAAATACATCAGTAGCATTTGCAGTAAAATATTTCAAGGGAAGCAGCCCCATCCTACATGTTACAATTCCAATTAAACAGAGAAGGGCAAAAAATCCCAGAGCTTCTCATGTTTGCATTGCTCCAAAGACCATGAAAAAAAACCAGAGGAGGGAGGCTGTTGCTTTTGCTAGGTGTCCTCCTCAATTCAGAAGCATTTAACAGACATCAGGGACATACTGTGCAGAAAGGTGAAGTTAGCCCTAACTCATCAGAATTTCTTGCATGTCAATAAGATTTAGAACAGACCTATGGTTGAGGTTGTACACCAGCAAACTGACTTTCCAATCAAAGCTGATTTTCATCCAAGGCACTTCAAAAGTCCCTGACATTTCAGCATGTATTTTCATTCCAAATTAAACAGGAATATTACTTTTCAAAATTCTGAGCAGAACAGAAGTAATATGATCCATGTTTTACTTTCATACCAGCTTTTAAAAGAAGATTTTCTTTAAAATTCAGGATTTACCATAAATTTAGGGGGAAAAAAAGAGTGCAATTTGGGGGTATTTGTTATTACCAAAATTCTGGATCTCACAATCTATAAATGTTATGGACATTTTGCTTACATTTCCGAAGCTTTAACTATAAGAACACAGTACCTTCCAAGAGAAAAACATTCCATCAGGGCATCTGAGTCCCTCAGATTCTCACCCAGCAGTGCACTCAACATGCTAGTGTAGTTGGATCATGAAAGAATTGAAAGTAATAGCTATTAAGTTAAAGAAAAAGAAAGACACAAGTCCCTAAGAGACATGGAAGACATTGTGTAGCACTTTCAAAGGTTTTATCCTACAAGGATGTAGGATAACGTCCACTGAAAAGGTAGAAAATATCAGTGGAGGTGGATCCTCCTGCTTCTCATGGAGGCCTAACGCTACATCACTGACTGTATCTCATCATTAGAAACCCCATCCACTTGCCACAAGAGTAGGAGTGATAACCCACAGCTCTGGCTCAGTTTCAAATGGGATTTCACCTGCTTATAATTTCATGTGTGGTTTTAAACAAGAAAGTTGCTGTTTCACTCTTGTTCTCGTAAATGCTGTTATGCAAGGAAGGTGTGTGGGTATGCTGCTTCATTCTTCCCCAACATGGCTACTTTCTCCTGTGTATAAATTTTCCTTGAATAAGTATTTTCCCTGAATAATTATTCTAGTGAATAATTAAAAGCACTTTAGGATCTTGCAGTATGGAGCTGTCTCTGATCTAAATACACTGTGGAGCACATCTTCCATCCCAACTGTGGAACAACTGTGATAGCTGTACCCTTGCCCTTTCTCCTGAACCCTGCATTTCAGCCTATTTCAGAGTTGTCTATGGTAAAAATAAAGCTCTGTACAGACACCTCATGAACAGCTAGGTCCTTGGTGCAAGCCTTCCTGAGGAATTCCACCCACGCTGCATCAGGGAAAGTGGCTCCTCTGGAATCAATTAAAGATCTACTCAGGTTATTCCCATTCAACCCTCTTGCCCCATCTCTGAAGCAAGAGGAATTCATGCCTCAGCAAATGCCCTACAGCACAGTCTCCGTGAAGTACATCTCTGTTTTGCCCAGCTTTGTCTACACAACATGCTGGCCGTTGTAATATCAAGATACTGATATTACCAGGAAAAGTCTTGGGTGTGAAAGGAAATTTTAATTTCCTCTTTAGCTGAGAACTTTACAGTACATGTTTTAATGAAACAGAGAGAGGCAAATTTTTTGCTTATAAATGCTAATGAACAAGAAAATTAATTAGGGCAGCAGTATCCTGGCTGTAGAGCTTCTCTTGAGGGTTTTCACATGCTAAGAATAGTTAAAGCACGGATTACTTGAAGCTGCAAATGTCTACATTTAATCTCTGTGCAAAAAAATGCTGCTTTTCAAATCAGACTTATGATACACCAAGGGTCAAGTTTATCTCTGTTCCTCCAGTATCATCCATCAGCCCTGAAGTCAGTGAAGATGTTGATAGCAGGGAGGTGTGACTGCCAGTGTGTCCAACATACTCCACAACCTGCAGGAGATTACACAATATTTTTTATAGCTCCCAGTGGGAATAAATCTTGAGAGGTATTAGGCACAATAGCATAATAGTCCTGCCAATCTGCTCCTCCAGAGATTGGGTTTAGGCCAGTAACTAATGGTTTAGTAACAAAGTAAAAAATGTCAAGGACAATCAGCTGCTATAAGCTTAGATCCAATAAATACCCTGGGTGTTTAATTGCCCATCATTTTATATGCTAGAATTCCTCCACTGACACCTCTGAATAGCTCAAAATGCTGTCAGTCACCTTAAGCTTTTGCAAATCCTTCAGCCGCCTGTAGGAGTGAGACACTGTCGCTCAGAGCACAGTATAGCCGCTGACACATCCTCTGAAATTGAAAGTCAGGGTACAAAATTAAGAGAGAGAATGAAACAGTGTGAGAGGCAGGGTGAGTGTGGCTTAAAGAAGGGAACAAGAGCAAGCAGGATCTCATGCTCCAGGGTGCCTGGGCTCGGTCAGAGGACAGAGGATGAATCCTTGGAGGCAGCTTGGGTACACAGGAAGAACCTGTGGGGTTCCCAAAGGCTGAGTATGCACATCTGAAAAGGCACCATCACTACAAATCCTGCAATTTTCATTGCACCAGGGCAGCCAAAACATGAGTAAATGAGGCAGCAGCTTCATCCTATGCAAACTTCTCTGAGGAAGATTTTCTATCAAAGGCAGGCTGGAGTGCTTCCCTTACCAGTCAATGCAACAGACTCCTACTCAGTGAGTGCAACAGTCTTGGCAATATTTTGATTTTGATGATATTAATTCTCTGCAAAATCATTAGAAAAATTGCATGCTCAGTGTTATTGTTGGCTGTGGGTACTGGGGTGGTTTGGTTCCTATATTGGAAAAGACTGGTACAAATTGTTGCAAGTGAATGCTGTTACTCCGCTGAATGACTACCAAATAATCCCCATTTTTTCATGGGCTGCAATATAGAAATGGGTGGTGGTTAAACCATCAGTGCAGCTGGATCCGTGTTTAAAAGCAAGTAGATGAAAGAACAACATCAGTGCTCAGTATAAGAGTGGGAATGCAGAAATAGACGCAACTGGTCAGGAATATCACTTGAAGTTACTGAATAAACCTCCTTCTGATTCACGCAAGTGAGAAAACAATTGCCATCCCTACCAGCCAGCTGGCAACTGAGTTTTCCATGAGTATGCTATTCTAGGCTCTGCCAACAACACAGGTCAGGGAACATCTTCCAACATGATTCACCCCAGTTTGTTTTCCAAAGGCACGTATACACAAGCGCATGTACATGACACACATAAACTGCAGCTCGCGTTAGGAGCAGGAGTGCTGCTTATGTACAGCTCAGCCAGAAAGGAAGGATTCTGTTGCTGAAAGTTGTTCTGTCTGTTACTCTGCATGCAAACTGTACATATTTCTTAGGATGTACACCCACAGCAAGTAATTAAAATGCATGGGAAAAGGAAACATTTGCCACATAGCCCACTTTCCATTTCTCTTTTGCTGCTGCACATTACTAGCACATTGAGCATAACGGCTAATGCTCACTTACAGAGGCTATGAATAAATCAATTCTTCGATCTCATTCAAAAATCAAAAGAAAGAAGAGATAAGGTAGGATACAGATTGCATTAAATATCATTATGTTTAGAATTTATTCAGTCCTGAGTGCTCTTTTTTCCCAGGGACTGACTTTAAGCTAAAATATTCAAATTACTCCAGTTGAAACATGGTTTCCTAGTACAGCTGTCAAAAATAAATAGAACATAACTACGACATTTATGTGTGGTCAAAAGTCACCAAAACTTCCAAGAATTTCAAGGACAGTGTCAGGAGGCTTGAAAACACCTCTGAAATCAAGCACATGAAGTCTGGTAAAAACAAGTAGAAATTGCTCAGCAATAAAGGGAGCTTATATGGTTCAGCAGAGGAATTCTAGCAAAGAGTTAAGGGATAAGGAAAACTTCAAATTATAAAAAACCCAGTAAGATGCAGCTGCCAAAAATGACAACTCTCATTTTAGGCTGCAGGAATGAAGAAAAGTGGTAGAACAGTGCAGGCAAGAGTCAGAGGATGATTCCCGTGCTCTGCCTGATCAGCCATGATGCCACTCTTGTTATTGTGAGACTCCAGCCTTTCAATAACTTGGCTAGGCACAAGTAGCTAGTATGAAAGCTATACATATGAAAAGGTAAGATACAGATTACTTATTCCCCATGGCCACAGAGGAACACAATAAGGAGAATAATTTAGCATAGTTTTAAACTCTGGTGAATTAAGAAAAACTTTCTGAGCTAGAAAGGTGCAGTCCCAGGAAGGATTAATGAAGCAATCTCCTTCACAGAAGGGTCTAGAGCCAAGGTCAAGCCATAGTCTGCTGGAAGAGCCTACACCTCTGGCATATTCAAGACCAGAACTGGAACATGTGATCTTTTGAGTGCTGTAATCTTACTTTCCATTTATAAGCACCCACAGTAAACAAGTCTACATCCAATTCCTCTCCACAAGTCAAGACTAGAACCGATGGAGTTCCATCATGTACTTGAAAGCAGCTCAGATCTCCAACTTTGATTTCTAACATCCTCAATGTGAAGGTGAAGGACAACAACTAATAAAATTCATGGGCATAAACCAAGCAAGTTTCCTCTTACTACAATTTTGTGAAGTACTTCCATCCATCCCATTGCAGGTTGTCTGTACTTCTCAGACCCAGCTCACCAATGCACACAGCTGGTATGAAATACAGGCTGTGACTCCTGTTCACCTGTTCAGCCTGTGCTCCAGAAGTGAAGTATATGTTTACCTGGAGACAGAAATGACAGTTCTTGAAAAATAGCTGTGGATTCTTTTGTGTGTGTGTGTGTGAACCTTCCTACCCCACTACAATAGCTTATATTTTTTTGGAAATGTGGTGAGTTATTTTGAAGACTCAATCTTCCACGTTTGTTCTCAGGGTAGTTTATTTATTTATTTATTTATTTATTTATTTATTTAATTAAATAAATCTAACTGCACTACAGAGACACTGAATGTTCTTTTTTTCTGCACAGTAATACCTTCAGAACTAACTAGTCTGCATTTGCATACACACAGATACATTAGAAGACTAAGTGGTTGACATTAGGATCTGCCAAGTGGAAATGTCAACCTTTTCTTTCATTTCTTGTAGCTTACATCATTTCCACTCACAACATCCAGAACCAGTCAGTTTGGTTTATGGCCCTTTAATATACTTAGCTGGAAATAATCCTTGCATTAAAATATTTTCTTTTTGTATTCCTTAACTATTGGCATTCCAACCAGTATCAGAATAGCTAGAAACTTTCATGGACATCAAAGTGGTTTATTTTTTCATGTATTATTAGAATTTTCCATGACATTTAAGTTGAAATGTTTCTCTGACTTCTTCATGTAACATATTTAATTCATTCAAAATAAAGACTTTTTTTTTTTTTTTTTTTCCTCACAAAGATGAACTTGTTTTCTCTCTGTAAACTTCCATAGGGTTTTGCTTGGTTGTTGGGTTGTTTTTGGTTTTTTGCTTGTTTGTTTGGTTTTGTTTTCCAAAGGGGAGGACTCCCAAAGTTTTCCGACATGAAAAGAATTTGAGGATAGGAAGAGAGCATTGAGCTAACCCAGGTAGCACCTGACCTGAAAACACAGGGAAACCCTAGGGAAAAGTCGGTGATTATTTGAGATGCATTTGTTTCAGAAAGGGAAACAGAAGTTTCTGTCATATGTGAATTCCTTCTGAACTCAGGAGGGGCTGCTCTTGAAATGGGAATATTTCAGTTCTTTTTAAAAAGTGAAGCATATTTCTTAACATTGCAGTTGGTCTGGGGACAATCTGCACCTACCAGAGATGTGGTTAAGGGAGAATTCCTGGGAGAGGTATTAGTGCAGAGGGATGACTGACAGTACAAAATACATCAGGGTATTTTGCCATAATGGTAGTGGGGATGATCTAAGATATGCACAAGCCTTGCACATGAAGGCCTTTGGTCTTTTAGACAAAATGAAAACAGGCTGTGAGACCAGTATAAATGATAGTTATTACTGTAGTCATAATAGACCCACTATAAATTCACTTTTTGTCTAGCTTGGTCCTCTGCCATAATGTGTCACAACCTATCACAACAATGCTTCTTAATCTGACTCGACATACCATCCAAAAATGTCTTCCTTTGGAAGTATGCCTCCAAATTTCCATGTGTATATTGGTGTTTTAAATCCTCAGGTCACCTTGACACCCTATAGGGTTTTTCAGGTATCATGTAGCTGCATACACATACACTATGTTAGGAGAAATCAGACTTGTTCTCAGGAAGTAGTTTTTTCCCAAGATCTAGTTGTCTGCAAATATTAGGTACAAGCCGTGTTAGAAACTGTGCACCAGAGCACCAGAGAGCAATAATACTGCTGTTAGCAGATAGGAATAAACACCTTCTGTCTGTGCTTCTCTGTCTTAAAATCCACTGCTTCCTGCTCCGAGTCTGATGCAGTGAAAGGGAACATTTGCTAAAAAATGTCACAACCTCAATTTTAAAAGAAGTTTTGCAATCCAATAGAGTAACAATTTTATTTCAAGAAGCATCTGGATTTTATTAGATGCAAACACAGTTGGTAGAAGCCTGGAATAGGAGAGAGATAAAAATGTTCTCCCTGGAATATTTTAAACCAGAAGCATTCATCATGCTCAGCATATAATACAAGGGGAGTAGGGTGACTGTGAAGTTCACTGCAAAGCTGTTGCTACTGCAGTGAGTTGTTGTATTTTTACTTTCATTGCTTCTGTCAACTTGCAAATGGTGACAGGTGAAGTTTCCTTTCTTCTTTGTAAGATTCAGTAGCTGCTTGCAGCCTCATTCTTATTCCACCCACCCCCAACTAAAGACTGATTTCTAATCACTTACAGGTGGTTATGGACACTTGCTGAGACTTTCCTACAAAAGCTCTATACTTTGAGGAAGTCGTTGCTCACTAGTGTTGTTTGTGATGCTGTCCCCATTGCTGGCTCTTCTAGCACTAGTTTAACAAGGTCATGTCTTCTAGTTCCTATATCATTTGTCCATTTATATAGAACTCACACAACATGAATATCTAGTAGACATATGAATGTAAATTGGAATCCAAATCCAAATCTTTAAGTCCCAGATCAAAGCATCCTGAAGCTATGCTTGGGTTTGAAATCAACACAAAACTCCAGCTTTACAAATAGAGTTCCTTTTTCCCACGAGACAAAATGAATCAGTGGCTGATATCTGGTGTGACCTCTGAATGTCAGGAAGTGTTACCTGGAGATGAATCTCCTCTTTAAACACTGGAATTATATATGCAAACAAGAACACACTTCTCTGAGAACTGCCCAACACAGCCCATTGTCACATACACAATGACATAATTCAGGCTGGCAATGCAAACACCTGCATAGTAGGAGTGTTAGATGCTGATCAGCTGGTATGGCTGGCTGTGTTCACATGCAGGTGATAAAAAGGATCCTCATGGATCTAGTGGATCAGGAGGTGCAGAGGGCCACTTTCTCAGCCACGCTCTGCCTGTGGTCACTAGCCCAGGCAGCACATCAGATCAAATGGGCAACAAAGCAGCACAGAGAAAGCCACATTCTTTCCAGCAGCATATCACAGATCTAACTCTCTCCTTCTCATACTTGGAAACCTTTCTCATCAGGGCAGTATGTAGATTGGTACTTTAAAAAGCTTCCTCTTGCCTTAAACCCCATAGTAGAAGAAAAGGATAAAAAACCACCAAGCAGTCCTGAGCATCATACAAACCAGCTTGTCTGAGAGGTACCAGTCTCTTTCCCACTCTCTAAATGTCACACAACAGGCAACACAAACTTTAGTAATGAGGCTTGCTCTACTCATGATAGAATCTCTGAGCACCTCCTTCGTTCCTGAGGGGACCTCATTCTGTCAGCTGGTTTTACACCCTGAGACTTCCATTCACCTACCTCTCCACCACCAATGTGAGCATACCATTCTGACCACATCCTGTCCCCAAGACAGGTAATTTATCTAGGGAAGGAGATGAGCACAGTCTACCATCTAATTGAAGTTCTATCTATCATTTATGAGACAATTTGACCTGAAAGACTTAAAGACATAAACAGTTGCTTTTAGCTGAGGCATGTTTGCAGTGTTCCTGTGCATTCATTAAAAGCAATGATGTGCAGAGCACTGGACACACTATGGGTATGGTTTTGAAATTAATGTTATCTGCACATAATTTCTGATTCGAAGTGCTATCATCCGAGAAGATTTTCAGGCATGTGTCCACCTAGCTAGGCAGTAAAATGACTGGCTCTTTCATCCCTAAAACAATGCAGTAATGTGTGTAGCAGTAATAAATAAATAGATTTCTTGAAAAATTCAGTAGCAGTGAAGCCTGGTGTGTGGCACTTGAGGACAACTGCAAATTAATCATTTTAAGACTGTCTTGAGGGTGGATTAAGCTCAGGACATTTCCTATTCCTTCTAGCAGCTTGGATATAAGTAGCAGTGTTGGAAGGCACATTTTATGTATCTGAGGACCAGATCTGAAAAGCCGTTTAGTACCACTCATAAAAGCCATCAAAGAGCATGATCACACACATATTAACTCATGAGGACTCACTGATTCATGGTATAAGCCTACACAGACAACAGAAGCTCTCCAGGGAGGGAACTTTGGCCAATGTGCTTAAATCATGGAAGGGATTTTTGCAGATGCCAAAAGGATTAGGACGCCCCGTTTTCATAATTAATCAGGCATCATGCAAGGCCCCACAATGACTTTGAAAATGGTTCTCCACATGCTTGTTTCAATATGAAATCATCTGGTGGGCCACATCCTCCAGTGGGTGCATATCTGTTTCTTTCTTTTAAAATCTTGGCTGCCTCCAAGAACAGGAATTAGCTCTTGGTAACGGGGCAGAATTTAATCAGTGTACTCAGATCATAACCAATGCAGCATTATAGAGTTCTACTTCCTGATTTGTGTTGATTTTTAATTAAGGTTGACATTTATATAAAAAATAGTTGGTTTTCAAAAGGCCAACTGGAAATCCTCTGGTGGATTACCTCACCTAAGCACAGATATTTGTGTGTGCATATTTGTAATTGCTTAAAGGTTTTCCAAACATGCCTTAAAGTCACACCACACTTTTAAAATACACTTACAAGAATATTATAAGGCTATGAGAGTTCAAAGGAAAAGAATTTGGTTTTTTACACAGTAACAGTGTTTAGACTTTGTCATGGATGCTAGACATGGAATGAACATTTAGACCCATGGAAACTGGCACACAAATTTAAGGATATAGCTACAGTCCATGGATGTGGAGATAGAAATTCACAGTATGCATGCTGCTGTGGGATTGCTCCAGCCTGCTTAAAAATCAATTGCACTTTATGGTTTGATTTTGGCTTTTCTATAAAGGCGGCAAAATTTCTAACGGTTTTAAAGCATTGAGCCTTCCCTGAGAGGTTAGACAAAAAGAAAAACATTCAACAGAAATCAGACCAAGCCTGCTCCCAAAGAAACCAAGGTCAGCAATGGTTTCATTTCAGTGGAACAGAGTCTAGTAATAAAATTTCTGCCTTCCCCTTAAATATTAGTCTTCCTTTCCTTTCCTCCTCATGTGTCTGCCATAGCTCTCATCTCTCCAGCAGCTATGATCTGCTGCCAAGATTTGTTCTACTTTTCATGTAATTTATGACCCTGTCATGCAGCTTATTCATACACACTTTCCCAGTGTCAGGGCTGAGGATACTGATGTATTTCAATGCAGCTCTCATTGGTGTGGGGAGTGGGCTCTGAAGAGACACAGCACATGCCTAGCTTTTCTCAGGTGACAGCCAAGGTAAATCAAATAGTGGAATTACTGCAACAGGTAAAGCCAGACACATTAATTAATTTTTGCAAGGTCAGGGTCTGAGCCTTTCATCTACAACAAGTGCCTCACAGATCTTTAAGCTATGAGCCAACAATAGCAACAAATTCAGTGCACTGAGTTGCCTCTACTCTGACGCAGCTTCCCTCAGATGACCTACCTTCCCCTTGGCAATGTTTCTACCAGTCAGTAGAGAGCCACAGGCCTAACTGACATGTTTGAGTACTCAGGTACTCAGAAACCCAAATTATACTGCCTTTCAGGGAGACTTAATTAGGCTTACTAGTCTGTTGAACCTGGCCTGTCAAACAGTCATAGGTCTCAAATAAACATGAGAGGTAGGTGTTCATGTGTCAGCCTGATCCCCAGTCATTTCAGACATGCTTACACACCATAACTCCAGAGCCCAATGCTCCACCACACAGTCAACTTAGAACAACATTGCTAAAATAATACTGATTTTCCTGTGATCCTTAGACTTTTGTTATCTCAAATTTCTTTCCCATGCACCAACGCTCCATCTTCTAGAAAAGGTTCCAATCAAAGGTATTTTTTCCTCTTCTGCTTTTCATTTTCTCCTTCAAGTTTTTCCATCCAGGAAGTTTCTTAGGTTGTTTAATTTGTCAGAGGAAAAAAAGACTAATTTTTGGAAGCTGTGCTTCAGCACAGTATTCTCTAAAGACAGGAGAATTATACAGGCCCTTTACAGCCTCCCATTTCCGTGTCCCTGTACACCACTGAAACAGAACCTGAAAACAGTGAGAAGGAAATGTCAGTCAGGGTATAAATGCCACAGGTAGCACTTATTTTCAATATTACACAGGACACTTCTTATTGTAAATGACTTGAAGAAAGAAACTGTCAAAAATTTCCCTTCATTTAATGTGCATGTAATCTGCATTTTATACTAGGACACTCTATGGAAAATGTGAGTGCTGTTCCTGGAAACTTAGCTATGACCTCTTTCCAGATTGTGTATAGGTCTGGAGAGTATAATCGAAGGCAGAAGCAAAGTGTATCTGTAGACTCTGGAGCTTCTACCCGCTCCTGTATATCTTTCAGCTATGGAATAGAGGGCAACTGGGTTTATAGTAATCTGGCCAGATTAATGCTCTGATTTGATGATACGTATTTAGGTAATGTTTGTTTTAATTTCTACATGACTCAGTTAAACAAAAATGTTCCTCAAATAAATATGGCTGGCTTGGGACATATTCAATGAGTACAAACACCAGATGCATCATCAAGAGCTTTGGGATATTTGTTTTTAACGTATGACCATATGATGCATCTTTGCAAAACTTCCTACTTCAATGAAGAATTATGCTCATCTTTTTTGGTGTTACCAGAAGCTATCCTGGACAACATATGAGAAACTTTCCTCTCCAGTCTGTATCAAACCATTTAGGATTTCAGAGGAAATAAAAGCCTTTCTCTTATTTTTTTACTCTCCATTTTCTGCATCTATGAAAGGGAAATGATAATATTTACCCTGATTGGAAGGTCCCTAGATCTTTTAAGAAAAGACGCCTTTTAAGAAAACTGTGAACTTTGTTGTTCAGTTCAATAAGCTGAACTGCAATCACCTTATTGTAATCAGGTAAGGGATTTAGTTTTCCACCCATTGCATGCCTAAGTGACTGCCTGGCAACTGCTCCTATGCCTTTACAGAAGGGGTGTAGATGAGAAAGTGTAGGTTAATTTATGACACCATCCTTCCTTGCACACCAGTCAAAGGTACTTGCTCGTCTTCGGAGGAGAATTCTGCAAGAGTAGAGATGTGTCTGAATCACCATCTCTCCTGCAAAACACTTTGAAGCTTTAAATCAGTATGCAAGCTCTTGAAAGCAGTGAAATGGATTCCTGGAACATGGATATGGCTCTTTGTTCTGGCCAAACTGATTTGTTTTTCACTTGTGGTGTCCCAGAAGAAAACTCCTTACAGTGTACCTGCATTACTGGATAAATACTATCAGTGATAAAACTTTGATTTGCTGACACAAATTCCATTGGTGTGACTGTATCAGTGCAGATGGAGAAAGAATTACATCAAATTGCTCATGAAAAGTGCCATTACAATAATTCATCATCTCGAGAATGAGGAACACTACAAATTCTGTAATATCAGAAAGGTAAAAGAAGTGATGACTGGTGGAAAGCATTGGCTCCACATCTGTATTATTTCATGGAGACGCAGTTCAGAACAGACTGAAAATGTGAACTCCAAGTCAGTCCAAGATGCAAAGTAACCCTAAAACCAGAACAAGGACTATAATAAAAAACCCCATATGCAAACTATTGTCAGCTCTGAGTGCCATGTAAAAAACACAACAAAAACAAACCAACAAAAACAACCAAACCCCCAAAACCTCAAAGCAAGCAAACAAAAACCAACAAAACCCCCAAGTCTAGCCCACTATAATCAACATTTGAAAATCAACATTTGAAAGTAATTAATTAATTCCAAGGAGTAATCACAGATCAGAAATTGTCCAAGTCAGTACAGAAAGCCCTTTGCCATACAGTCCAGCTTTCAACCGAAAATGAATTCAAGCACTTGAAGCCACATCAGAAACAGTTAAGCAATGACATGTAGGATTGAAATAGCTCCATTTCTGAGCCTGACTGCACCATTAGAGGTTTCCAATTGAAGTGACTTGGGGGGGGGAAATATCTTGTCAATATTTAGGCCTACATAGGACCAAAAATCCTCAGCAGCAAAACTTCCTAGGTAAGAATCATACCTAGAGCAGACCATGATTTCAGACCAGTTATGAGTGATTGACATAGAATGAAACTCCACCCTGTTTTACTAAAATTTCTTGCTAGAAGCACATCTTCTGCAAAGGGTTAAAACACGTCAGAAGCATCCCTTATGCCTTATTCTGGGCCTCTCTCTGGGCTGGATTCCCACCCACAAAAGAGAAGAACTTTTTAAAGTCCCATAGGAGAAGTGACACTATTGCTGGGCCACAGAAAGAGCCAAGTTAAAATAATACATCAGAAACCAAGGAACACCTTGCAGGTCAGGAGACCTGGACTATCAGAAGGGAGATGGTGAAACAGCAGAGAAAAGACAGTGAGAATGAAGACAGGAAGAAGACCCAAGTTCTTCCCCAGAAGCTGTAAAGTAGAAAAGGCAGCCAATGAGAACTTCTGGGCAGGGCTGAAAAACAAGTGAAAGTGAGAGCTTCTCTCATCTCTGAGAGTGCAGCCAAAAAGTCAGGTTACCAACAGCAAAAGAAAGAAGATGAAAAAAACCAAGACAAATCCTTTTCAATTGGCAGCAAAGAATATCCACACTCCTTGGCTCCATGTAAGGCTGGGTGAAAGGGGTAAGAAGGAAACAGGGGACAAATAGGAGACTGGAGCCAAAATATTTTCCTTCTGGATACTCCTGGCTCAGTTCAGCCCTTTGTGACTCTCCATTTCAACCCATTACGCACTCCCCTATAATCACCATAATAAATAGCTGTTTGCTTGCTCAGTGTATTCAACTTCCTCACAGCAAGCCAAGCTCAACCCAGCACTAGCATTTATTTCTGGATTTTGACCAGGCCTGCCTAAAACTGATGTGATTTGCCATATTCACTAGGAGAGAATAAAAGCATTTGCACTCAAACACCAGAGGTTGTGGCCAAGTTCACCTCATGCTCTTGGTGGTGATATCATGTTATTTAACTGTTCTTTAGTACTTTGAAGACTGCAGTGGAAAAAGGAAAGGTTTGAATTCTGTTTCTGGGCTTTGAAGGAGATGCAAATTATACTAACAGCATGGACAGAACTAACCGTTGTCCTTCCACCAAAAGAATAAAAAATCCTCTGTTACTCAAAAGTCAAATTATTGTTAAAACCCATAATGACTAAATAAAAACAGCCACTGGAATCAGGAGCCTTCATCACCACCCCTGCATGGGAATTTTGCCAAAATGCAAAAATTATTAAGAAAATAACAGTCACAAGAAATTGCTCTTCCAGCTGCCATAACTGTTTTTCCTTCCTTCATCCATGCTTAAAGGATACAGGTTTGCACATGACTGCAGGCATTGCTAATTCTCCCCTGTTAATTGTGAAGCGGGCTTCTGGCTCCAAGGAGTCACTCCTGTGCTCAGCAATGCAGATCTCTGCTTAACCCTCACAGTAATCCTCTCTAGTGTATTTTGTCCCAGTAGCCCAGTTTCACATCTTTGCTTTGGGGAGAAGCTGCAGTATCCCATTTCCTTCCATGCAAGAGTACTAGGCCATGAGCTGGAAGAGGAGAAGGCTTGTCCATTCCCTGTGGTGGTCTTTGGGTTTGCTTAGCCTCTGAAAGGAGGAAAATAATGACACAAGCAACCAGTTAGAAGATTTCCTTTGAGCAGGGCAGTCATCAGTTGAGGAGATGGAATATACCTCATTAAGACAAAATAGATCAAATTCTGCCTGAAATAAGTTCTGTCAAGAGCTGGCAACATTGCTCTTGGTGTCCTAAGTCAGGTCTCACAACCCCATTCAGTGGTGTTCATGACACATCTCAAATTGCTGATTCAGACTTCCAGAGCTGCCCTGGGAAGCTCTCTGAAGTGCTACAGAAGCTCCCCAACAGGGCTTCAGAGGATTTAGGGCAACAGGAACAAGATTTGGGCATATGTGAAATCTCCACCAAACACTGCAAAATGTAACGAAGAACTTGTTTCCAGATCTCCCTGACTGGTATTGCCCTTCCAAAAGCTTCTCCTGTGAATGAGGGTCTGTACTTGCCTGCCAGTTCACATTGTCATGGCTCTCATGGGAGTTCTCCTTTTACTTGACGTTCTGGCACCAAGACACATGTCAAAATCTCAGTTTACATTCTTAAGTTGCTGTGTATATGATGTAAACACAACCTTAAAGAATCAGAAAAGCTACAAATGAACCAACATAAAACCCCCTAAAAGAACCCCTCTACTTGGAAAAGAATGAAAATCTCTTCCCCATTGCCCTACAAAGCTGTTCCCCTGGTTTTGTAGGGCGTGACTCATGAGTCTTAAATGCTTGGGGCTGATAGTACTGTAGACCCAACTCCAAAACAAGAGCTGTGGCCATGAACTTCTCACCGCCAGCAAATGACAACAGTTCATGTAGATCAAACTAAATAACATAATCCACAGATAGCTAGGAGAAAGGAAATGTATTTTCTACATTGATGACATTGAGTATTTCATTAGGAAAGGCTGAAGAGGAGGGGAAGAGAAAAGAATTTCCACTGAGTTTGCCAAAGGTCTAATTAATGCCCTGTTACGGATCGTTTCTACATGATGAAATTCATTCCTACACTGAGAGCCGGCATAAAGTTATGTACTGCTGAAGCTGCAGTTAACCAGCAGAAGGAATGAATTTCATTTAAAGAGCAATGTTCCAGATTGCTGGATGAGACACTCTGGAGTGAATGAAGCACTGTGCAGTAGAGCCTCAGCAGCCTTAAAATGAATTTTACTGTGACCTAAGAAAAACCACACACTTGAAATTGTGATGATTCAGAAATTTTCAGCTCGCAACAGGAGTTCTTGCAAAATATTTGGGAACTGCAGGAAGCATTTAATGGTCTGCCTATGTCAAGAAGAGGAATCCTGACCTCTTGTCTTTATGGTTCTTGTTCCTATGAGTGATAATTTTAGAAGGAGATGATTAAGCCTGTGTGGCCTTTCTTCTATGGTTGTTGAAAGAATAACAAGTGGCCTGTTTTGTCTTTTCTGTACTGGAAGGAGAATGGTTTCAGGGACAGACTATGCTCCCAGTCTTATATGTAGACCCTTGCAAGCGTGCGCAGTAAAGGAAATTAAGTTAACCCGGTGGAGAAGTTTACCTGCAAAGCACTACAATGGGCTAACAAAAGTCAAAAGAACCTTATAAGGGCATGTGCCTTTTCTAACCAAGAGTTGAAAAGTTCAGATTTCAGTAGGGAAAAAAAATAATTGAAGAGACCAAAAACATGAATCAAAACATCCATGGCTAAAGCAGGAGTTTAGGACATTCTGAATCCTTATTCAGATGCAAAAACCACAGAAAGGGTGGTTATAGACTCAGACTGATCTCATCCTAAGGAACACTTCAGGTGAACCTTCGTTTCTTTTCCTGTTAGCTCAAGGGACAAACTGACAACGGGACAGACTAAAGAGTTATAGACCTTTCAGAAAGTCTAACAGTCTGCAATATAGTAATTACTATGTGTTTGTGTCATAATTGTTGTCAGATTTCTTTAGAAGTGAAACCGGGATGTTCCAAATTGTGCTGAAATGCAACTCATAAGATTATTTCTGGCTGTTAATAAATGACAGCTATGCAAGAAACTAATTTGAGCAGCATTTAAAAATACAATTTTGTTTTGTATTCTTCCAGTAACGTTTTCTTAAAGAAGAATCTTACATCAGTCCCTGTATTTGTGCAAAGTAATGCTGTGGAAAGCATTAGATACAGTCACACACTAACACTGTTATTTCTTTTTCAGTTTTCAGGCTGAACTGCATTTTCAGTTGTGTGTGGATACTCTGCTATCCTTGATGGCCCAGTGCAATACAACACTGCAAGAACTGGACTTAAAGCAGACATAAATTAGGTTGTGCTGGTCATCTAGCCTTCATGGGGGTTTAAATTAGAGAAGAGTAGATTTAGATTGGATGTTAGGAACAAGTTCTTTACCATGGGGGTGGTAGAACACTGGAACTGATTGCCCAGAGAGTTAGTTAAGGTCCCATCCCTGGAGATATTCAAGGTCAGGATTGACAAGTCTCTGAGCAACCCTATCTAGTGTAGGATGTCCCTGCTCACTGCAGGAGGGGTTGGAGTAGGTGACTAGGTGACTTTTGGAGGTCCCTTCCAACCCAAACCATTCTATGATTCTATATCCAGTACACGAACCTTTTAAATGTCACTTAAACATAGTTGCTAAAAGCAGCATTTCAGAAATGGGGGTTGCTAAAAGCAGTGTCCTGGAGATGCCTCTATAAGTCTTATTTCTTGGGAACAGGGACTATCCTTCTCTAATGCCTGCAGAGAGCTGGTAGGTACTGTGTACCTAGACCAACACAAGTTATAAACTCCCTGAAGCACACTTTGTCTGTGCTTACACAGCACCTAGCAACCACAGACTCCTGCTCCACAGTGAGGATTGCTGGTGGTTTCCTCATGTTTACTTATTCCACTGTAGCCTGTTCCTTATGGATTACCTGTACTTAGCTCCTACATTTCAAGCAGGTTTCCTCCAGCAACTTTTATTTATCATAATCCTCCTGTACTTGAAGACTCCCATTTCACTTTCCTTTTCTATGTCAATTGAGCTTAAGTAGCAGCTCCTATCAGCAGCAGCAACTGCGCACACACCATGCAGAAGCAAGCACCGTGCAGAAGCGTCTCTACACTGCATACTGTGCAAAAGAAACTGAACATTTGACCTAAGCCTATGCATGATGATTGGAAAAATTACCTAAAAGTACCCCTTCATTGTACATATGTATTTCCTAAAAGGAAAACTCTTCTTTTCCATTGATTTCCACTCAGTGACCTTTCCTTTGGAGCAGGCTAGGTAAAGGACATGCCAATTCTAAATGATTGTACAGCATCATTTGCATCTTGCTTTTATCAGAGAATATCAGCTGTGTTGCAAGCTGGGATTTGAGGAAGACACTTCATATCTTACATCTCAGAAAAGCAGGAACACTTTCGGAAAACAGGCTCTCATTTTAAGGAACTGGGTATTTGCTAGTTTGCAATGATAAGCTCCTCTTCAAAAGCTAATGCTCTCCTTGCTCTGGCCATCTTAGTCTTGTGATTATTTTGAGGGATAATGTGTGTCCGGTAACTCAAAAAAAATTGCAGTACAGTAGAATTAAACATAAAAGTTAGGAAAGATGAGAATTAGCTCACCACAGCTCACCTTAGTTGCCAGGTCAGGTTTCAATTTCCAGTAAGTTTTCAGCAGGGAAACTTCTGTTGATGTATCTGTGGGCATTTGTCACCCAGAGGAATAGAAATTTCTTTGAAAACAGATACCTGATGTCACGACTACATGCTTCCCTGAAACAAAGCATGCGCTGCATCTGTACGCTGCCTACTGAAAGAGTCTTCATCCCAAGCTGCTTGCATTATCTTTGTAAGGATAACACTACTGATTTGCAGCAAGTGGAACTAGAGCTTGGTGCTCAGCTTGCTGGATAACTCTTATGGAGACCTAAGGATGTTAGCTTAAGATGTCTGGAAATACTGTGGACCACTTCACGCTCACATTTGTGTGAAGAGTTTCTTTAACAGATCACGAACCGTAGCAGACTTTTAGATTAATATTCCCTTTGTCAAGACAGAGTATGCTTGAGAGGCATGAAGATGGTTAGCGACATGATCTTTCTATACAATCTGAACTTGAGTGCTGGCCTGGGCACTGTGGCAGAACGGGGCACACTGTGCTTTGCTCACTAGCAGCTTCCTGCTGGAGAACCACAGTTAAAGTGTGTGCTCTCTGCTTCTCAGTATTTCTCCAAGCTATGGAAAAAAGACACCTCCCCAAACCAGCAGAGATGGCTACAGGAAGAAGAGAGGGAAGGAGGATGACAAAATTTATAGACAGCAGGGCTACAGCTGAAGACCTCTTATGTTTAAAAAGGGTTCAAAGCCTAATATTTATTTTCCCCTTTTCTTTCGTTCTCAGAATTGATTTTGGACAGCAAGAAAGGAAGTCAGAGAAAGAGGCAATGAAATTTATTTGGAACAGAACAGAACTATTTGTTTTCTCCACGGGAGGTGTGAAAGACCCAAGGGTCACCAGGACTAGATAAAACATCACTTCAGGTTTCTTTTCCAACCTGCACAGGTATGTTACGCCTCACCTTCTCCCCTGTGCATAACTTTATTTCCCCTGGACGGAGCAGTATCAGGTTACAGGCAGCCTTGCTCCAGGGAAAAAGAAAAGTTTGTCTCTCCCCAGAAAAGCCATTTTGTTCAGCCAAACGTTCCACAAAATGGCACGACCATCTCACAGCCCGCTCTCCTTGCGGGGCCGGGCCTCCCACGCGGGCCGGACACTCCACCGCGTTGCCCACCGCTCGCAGCCCCCGCCCCGGCTGCGCTCGGTGGGGCGGTGGCGGTCCCCGCCCGGCCCCCGGCGGCGCAGAAGCCAATGGGCGCCGGGGCGGCGGCGGCCGCCCCCTCCCCGCACCGCCCGCCCTATATAGTGCCCGGGCGGCGCCGCTGTCCCATCCGTCGGGCTGCTTAAGAGCAGCGCCGCTATCCGTGCTGTGCTGTTCCATGTCGAGCCGTGCCAGGATGCCGGGCCGCACCGTGTGGCGGCTGGCGCTGCTCGCTCTCTGCCTGGGGGCTGCAGCGGCGGGAAGCTACGGAGTGCGCCGCAAAGCCGGTGGCAAGAGCCGGCGGCAGGCGCAGACCACCTCGATACCTCAGGGCACCCCCGCGCAGGGCAAGCGTGAGTACCGCGCGGGGACCGCGTCTCGCGAGCAGGGCAGGGCAGGGCATGGCAGAGGGGGGCTCGTCCCGGACGCGAGCGCTGTCCCGAGCCCCGGGAGCGCGGCGGGAGCTGGCGCCCCGGCCCCACGGGGTGACTCTCGGGTGGCTCTTGCTGCCCCTCGGGCTCTGTGGGACCCACACACGTGCGAGGCTGCAGCGCGGGAGACGGTGCCCGGTACAGGCGCGGTTAACTCGTGCCGTGCCCTTTCCCTCCTCAGCTTGCCGTCGGTAACTCCAAACTTTTTCTGTTCACCCTCTGCTTCCTCCCTCCTTTTCCTCCACCTTCTCGCCCCAGAAACGTGCTATGACAATGGAAGATACTATCAGATCAACCAGCAGTGGGAGCGCATTTACCTGGGAAACACGCTGGTCTGTACCTGCTATGGGGGAAGCCGAGGGTTTAACTGCGAAAGCAAGCCCGAACGTAAGTCGGTGGTCTTTTTTCTGTCCGCATCAAGACTTCAGCATAGGTTTTGATGCTGAGTAAGTTGAGCTTTGTGCCGAGTTGTAACTGGCAAACTGGGCTTTCAGCTGAAGTTTGGTACGTAGGGTCAGTAATGGATCGACACTCAATTACACTGAAGATCTGGCTTGGGATTTTAAGAAATGCTTTTCATTAGCAGTGGGCCTGCCACCAGAACCCTTAGCCAAACATCACTCATCTCTCTGGAGGATTGGATCTAAACATTAATTTTGGAGCCAGCTTTTTCTTTATAATGAACTGAACTGACTCCTGGACTCGCATGGGGAAGTTCAAATCTGGAGTCACTTTGCAGCACTGGCTCTGTGCTGTTTGATTGCTTCACTCCAACTTTTCATAGCTGTGCAGTGTCGTCAGCTTGTTTAAAAATATTTCAACTTACAACTTTCTGCAGCCCCCTCGGCTGTGCTGTGAGCTTTCTATAATTGAGTGTAAAATGAGATTGTTTAGTCTTCAGCAGAAAAAGTTTAGGTAACAGAAAAAAAACTTTAAAGGCTGCATCTGCTGGAAGATGCCCTTCTCTGGGATACCAAATAGTTTAGATTATCAGATGAGGTCTATCTGTATTTTTTGGTCTGAAGCCACTGGTTTGCCTTAACTCCTTCATGTTGCTCTGGAGATATAAGAGAAAAGCTGGTTCCTGGTTGATAGTGTTCATGTAAGCTTGATGGGAGTGTCCCAGCAATCTGTTTTTCAAGGCTTGTGTGCTGTGTGCCCCACAGCTAGACTATTTTAAGGAGTACGCAGCCCTCTTGCCCTGCTACAGAGCAGGGTTTGATCTACCTTTGCTTCCCCTGCGGGGATTCCCAAGCTTTACAGTTTCAAATTCCAATAGCAAGTTTCCCTTACGGCACAGTGAACTTTATCTGTCCAGCCGTGAAGAAGGTTTTTCTCTTGCAGATCTTGAGTCTGGTGGCAACACTGACATAACTCTTCTGTAATGATTTTGTTGTGTGTGAGTGTGAACAATTCACAAGTAGTGGTGTTGACTTCGGTGGAGCTGTTGCAGAATTTGGGATCCATATACTCAATTTTTGCCAAGTCGAAATGAGGAGGATTAGCGTGACAAAGCACACAGCTTCTAGTTGATGTTTGCACCCTCCCATCTTCTGTACTGCTGCACTTCAGACAGCTGGGATTGATCCTTGCAGGGCATGACTGCCCATTTGCTGTGCTCAGCTTTTGACTTTCTTGGGGAGGGAAGATGAGGTTACTCAGCATCATGGAGACCTTGAGGGGACAAATTCTATTTAACTTGCTCTCTGCTGTTTCATCCTAGGAAAAAAAGAGGAGACCAATAGTAATTTTTCTTCAGGAAACGAAAGAGCGTTTGTGTGAGATGGAATGTTTGTTTCTGTTGACTGTGCATGTTACTCACTTGGTAACATGAAATTGACTTTTCTCATAGCTGAAGAGACTTGCTTTGACAAGTACACTGGATCCACTTACCGAGTAGGGGAAACATATGAGCGCCCCAAGGACTCCATGATCTGGGACTGTACTTGCATTGGAGCTGGACGTGGGAGAATCAGCTGCACCATTGCCAGTATGTAACTAAAAGCTCGTTATTAGAGTTGTTGTTCATCAGTGTTGCATTTTCCAGAGCAACTTACACAATATTCCTGGTGTCCATTAGCTAGAGTTGGGGAGGTGTAATCCAAAGCCCACTAAAATCTTGTAATTGAAAGTCTTTGCCCCATGTACATATGTTGGCACAACTAAATCCCTCTTTCGTTCAAGAGGTAAAGCTCTATGTGCAAAAATAGCATAGGCCCAAAATAACTGCTAGTGTCCAGCCATACAGGTGCGTACAGTTACTAAATACAAGAGTGTTACATTTTCAGGTGCATTGAGGAAAGTAATTTTTTGGCTGGAAAAAAAGAGAGAGTCTGCTCTGCATCTGGTGGCCCAGAATACCAACATCAGCATTAATGGGACTACTCTGAAAAAAACAATAAATAAATACCACCTGAGAGCCAGTCCCCTGTCCTCAAAGTATCATGCCAACACTTGTCCCTGAGGGAGCTGGGATTTAATATCCAGACACCAGTTCAACATGTTTCTGCAACTCCTCTTTCACCAGCCTGATCCATACTTTCCTCTTGTTCCTCCCTCTCTTTCCCTTGGTCCTTTCTCCCCTGCTCTCCCTTTCACATCTCTGTCTGGAAATCCTTTCCTTACTGAGTCACTGAATTGTTCAGTTTCCCTTCAGTTCATAATTAGTCTCTCTATAAGCACAGATGAAGATCGCTGTGTCAGGACTTTTAGTCTGAGATTTCAAAGTCCCTGAGGCACCTTTTTCTTAAAAGTATCCAGTTTCTTATTTAATACACACGTGCTGATCCTAGTAGTGTTGCTGGAGAGGACTCAGAAGGCAGCCATCATTATAACATGGAAATAAAAATGCACTGAATCTAACAAGTAGAGCTGAAGCCCTTCTGAATTTAATGGCACTTCATTGGGAAAGGATGATAAGTCTTGTAAGAAAAGAAAGAGTCAGTAAGGAAATTGCAAACATAAGAACAGTCTCATTTTGTCATCCTCAGCCTGGTTTAGGACTCACTGGAGAGTCTCATTGACTGCAGCTGGATTTGAATCAATCTTCATAACTTTTTTCTGTATTCCTTGCTTTCATAAATGAGCCAATGAAACATTTTTAGTGGCTCGTAATAAATGACCAGATACATATTTCTCCTATTCTCTTTGAAAGAAGATTCTGTGCTTCCAAACTGCCCTTCAACATGTTTCTCTGCCTGAGCCCATTTCAAGCAGTGGGTCCAGACTGCCTCAGGGCAGTGGGGCACTGATGGGCTGAAAATCTGCCTTTACAGGGCAGAGTTTCTAAACCCAAGAGGGCTGATGTCCCATTGGGATGTTACACCAAGCATCTCTTTATTCTCCAAGTGCTGGCCTTGCCACCATGTCCCTCACATTATATAGGGGCTGTCACAGAGAGGCCCATGTGGTACTGCTTCAGAACAAGATGGAGGCAAACCTTCCCTCACCAGCCTCAGCAGGGGCTGGCATTCCTCTCTTACCAGCTGGGTCTCAGCTGTGATTTGAAGCCTGGAGAGGGTACTTGAAGGGAGAGGACATTGCCTCTGAGGATCAGAAAATGATGGGTTCCAGTTGAAAGTCGGACACCACTTTGCAGGCTGGAGGCGGAGGCATCAGCCTTGGCCTACCTGGATGTTTTTCCTCACTGCCCTCCACCCCAGCTTCACCCCTTCTGTGCTGACAGGGGTAGCCCTGACATTGTCCCTGTGGTTCTGTCCCTGGTGTGGTCACTTACACATCTCCCCTCTCTCCTGCTGCAGATCGCTGCCATGAGGGTGGCCAGTCCTATAAGATCGGTGATACCTGGCGCCGGCCTCACGAGACCGGTGGCTACATGCTGGAGTGCGTGTGCCTGGGCAATGGCAAGGGTGAATGGACCTGCAAGCCTGTGGGTAGGTCACAGCTCTCTTCCCCGCTCAGTCAGCGGAATTGCTTCTTCCTCCTCATCTTCCCTGAGGTGTCCACATGTGGAAGAGCCTTATATGGACAGCTATTCCCTTCCCTCTTACAGCTGAGCGATGCTATGACAATGCAGCTGGGACATCTTATGTGGTTGGTGAGACCTGGGAGAAGCCCTACCAGGGATGGATGATGGTGGACTGTACCTGTCTTGGGGAGGGCAGTGGCCGCATCACTTGCACCTCCAGAAGTAAGTGTTGGCCTGGCACCTGCTAACTGCTCCATGTATCTTATTTTTCAAATCTACTTTGCATGAAAAAGAGCAACTATTCCTTTGCCCTGTTGTAAGGGGCAGTAGGTTTAAAAGGATAGCCATTTCCTGAGAAGGAGTGGGAAACAGACTCCTCTGTGGGGAGAAAGGGAGCATTTGCACATCCTGGTTGCCATTTGTGATCTGGGGACATGCAGGAAAGCTGGTGATCTGTGCTGGTGACAGAGTGGCTGGATTATGTGGAATATTAACCTCCTTAGAAAAAAAGGTTCAATAAATCCACAGGCCAGCTGAGCTGCTGTTGTGCGTTCCCCAAAGTAGGAGGAGTTGCTTGATGTACAAAATGGCAGCAAGTTTGGCCTAGTATCTCCACTTCTGATTTTTAAAGTACCCTCCTGAAGGAGAATTAGGTGCTTTTAAAGAGAAATTTTTACCTACTTCAAGAACAGGATCTACCAGATATAAAGATTATTTCCCCCCCCTCTTTGCTGCTGTTTGTTGTATATATTAGTGGAAACAGTTTTTGTCTGCTTTCCTTTCTCAGTTGTTATTTTTCCCTTCCATTTTGTCTTTGGCGTAGACATGCTTCACCAGCACAGGTGACTTTTTTAGTTTTTACATCACTGAAGGACATGACTGTAAATACTCCATTTTATTTGCAAAGCAAACAAGGCTTTTAAAATCCAAAAATCTCACTTGTTTATCTGCCTTCTATTCCAATTTTGTTAGAGCAAGCTCTGTTGCGGAGCTATCATGGTTTACACCAGTTGCCTCAAGAAAATGTAACTTTGTACCTTACACCTTGTTATGCAAGGCTTGTAGTCTTTAAATTGCCTCATTCATTTGCCTCAGGGCACACAAAGATAACTGCTTTCTGATGATATAAACAGCAGACCTGTAAAGAACTAAAACACTAAGGAGGGCTGCAATTAACACTGAAGATCTGGAGAGACTTGGTCAAGAAATAAGCTGTGAAAATTAAACCAGCCTTGGCAATATTAAGTCTATTTTAAAAAAGAAAAGGGTAAAAATCATTAACTGTCATATAGGAATGAATAAACCAGAATATGTTGTGTGTGGGTTTTGGAAGAGTTGTTATTACTAATGAAAATGATTTGACAGAATTTTTCCTCCAATAATTGAGGTCTGTGTTGTTGTGTGATAGTGGAAATTGCCATAAAATGTCCTATTAATTTTTCTTTTTTTCCCCCCCAAATGTAATTAAACACATAAATTCAAATTTATACATGTAAAATGATAGCTATAGCCAACAAAGTGGCATTATGCTTCAGTACATGCTGCTGTTGCATCTTTTATGGCCAGCATTTTTGAGACATTTCAGGGTTTTGTACTTCAGACTCTGAGTGTCCATAGCACAGGTTTTTTTCATGTTGACCAAATTATGATATGAATACTTCACCAACTTACCACTTCTCTGGCAAATACTCAGTTTTTGGTCATTTGAACTACTGTGAATGTTTTTCACATTGTTATCCCATATGCTCTTGCAGTGATAATCTGACATGATGCATACATCGTTCCACAGTTCTTCATAAATCTATGTTCATTGATCCATGATTATATTTGAGCCACTGTATCAAGTTGCCCTTGAGTGAAAAAAGTAAAATTTTGTAATGGAAGAACTAGTTAATCCATGTGGATCTGGCATCCAGACAAAAGTAGTTTGTTATGCTGTCCTTTGAACCCATTTACTCAATTCATCAAGGGCTGTGGATTATTGAGGACAACAGGGAGATTTAGGAAGTCTAATATTCCTGGTACAACAAGAGGAGCCTGTATGAACTTTACTAGAGCTTTGTGTGTGCTTCTTTTGGAAGAAATTGAATTTACCTATTGCCCTCAGATAGGTTTTTGTTTCTTCTAGCTGAAGTAGAGCCCCATATTTGAACTGTGCCCCCTGTATAGTATGAAATGACACAGCTACTAGACTTCTGCTTAGATGAGAAGGAAAAAACCCAACAACATTGAAGCAAGTTTAAGCTTTAAAGGTGTGAGGTAGATAGAATGGGCTTGAAATGGCTTTAAAAGTAACTAGCAGGAATGTTTTAAATCCAGAATGTGCCTTTTCACATCGATTTTGAACATGGCTTACCATGTTCATACTGGGAATGTTATGATGCTGGGTTTGACACTGACTACAAAGTCAAATTGCCGTTCTGGTAATAGATGGGAATTTTCCTTTATACTAAAGCATCAGGATTTTCAGATGCCTTCAACCTGTGCAGTTCAATACAGGCTATAGTCATATAGGTCTTGTAATAGTGGGCTGCAGAAAATAAGGTAGGCTCTCAGAGGTTTAAACTATCATTGGCTTGGTGATAATGTTGGTGGTTTGCTACTATAAATTACATCCAACACAGAAATAGCTAACAGTCGTCTTCCTTACACAGATAGGTGCAATGACCATGACACCAAGACTTCATACAGAATTGGGGATACCTGGAGCAAGAAGGATAACCGTGGGAACTTGCTTCAGTGTGTCTGTACCGGTAACGGCAGAGGTGAATGGAAATGTGAAAGACACACATCCCTGCATACAACTAGCACTGGTAAGTGGGGCATCATAGTGTGTGAGGTAGGGGAAGGTAGAAGTGCAAAATTTGAATGGCTGGGACTTGAGTTGAATTGTGTCATGCTAATTTAGGTTTTTAAGAATCTTCTCAAGGAAACATCAGCAACAAAGGGTCAGAGTTCAGGAGATACTCCTTGTTCATGCACGTGTAGATAGGATTACTTTACACCTTATTTCCATGTGCAAATGGGGATTGCACATACAAATGTGATTACCTGCACAAACACAGTGCAGAAAATCACACCCAGGGCCATGCAGCCACAGCAACTGTCTACTAGCTTTGTCTTGGAAGCATGGCACTTCATCTTAATGTTTGAACTTTATTTCTTCACCTCAGGGAAACTTTCTTAATGTCCTTACTTTAAACTGCACTGAGACCATCTGATTTCTTTGACAAGTACACCTAATAATGGTTGAGCATGTACATTAGATAGTGTAATTTTGATATGCAATCTTACCTAGTTCATAAGTAACATATATGTGTTTTGTGGAAGGTTTGTGTAAAGTCTTCAGTTTCTAACTTTTGGGATTTTTATTTTTTGGGGGGACCATTTTAAGGATCTGAGTTTCCTATTGATGAGTGCAATGTAAAACTTTTCTGTTTTCCTGCAGTGCCTACCCTAAATTTTTCTTGATAAACAACCTTTAACTGTTCAGTACCAGCAGGCTGACATCAAACTCTCAGATCTGAACTTCAAAATGCACAAAGCTTTAAGGATGCCTATATTTTGTTTCTGTTATTATTTCTTCATTTCAGCAGAACTGGATTTGTGGAGATTCTTGTGGGAATCATTGGTAAAAATGTTCATGATGTAGACAAAAAGCCTCTTCGTCTCTCAGTATTATTCCAAATCATAATGGGCCGAAAACTTTGATTCAAAGTTTAAAAATTCCTAAGTAAAAGCATTTATGGTTTACTTGTAGTTGTCAATGAAAAATTCCAAATTAATCCATTTTAACCTACTTCCTTGGTAAGTTTTTTGTTGTCGCTGCTCTTGATTTTTCTGTTTGAAATTTCCTTCACCTATTTTTTTTTTCTGAAAGATTCCTTGAAAATCAGTCAGCTCTCAATACTTTCTAAAGGCATTCTACAGTAGTAGAAACCAGAATCTGTCCTTGGCAGAGTGGAAGCTCTTCTTTTAATTTAGAAGTTTAAGTGAGATAATTAAAATGCGTCTAGCGAAGCTAAGAGAGTTGTGCCTTCAATCTCATGTGTTGGACTTCAGTTTTGTTCAGCATACCAATCAATGACCTGGAAGAAGGTCTAGAGTACCCTCATCAAGTCTCATCATGATACCAAACTGGGAGGAGGTTGGGTTGCTTTTCAGCAAGACCTGGACAGGCTGGAGAGTTGGATTTGGGTGGAATCTATTTAGGTTCAACGAGTGCAGCTGTGGGGTCCTGTACCTAGAGGGGAAAAACCCCATCCACCAGTACAGGTTAGGGGCTAACCTGCTGGAAAGCAGCCCTGTGGGAGAATGACATGGGAGCCCTGGTGGGCAACAAGTTTACCATGAGCCAGCACTGTGCCCTTGTGGCCACAAAGGCAAATGGTATCTTGAGGTACATGAGTAAGACTGTAGCCAGCAGGTTGAGGGAGGTTCTGCTGCCCTTCTACTCTGCCCTAGTGAGGTCACATTTGGAATACTGTGTCAAGTTATGGGTTCCCCAGTTCAAAACAGACAAGGAACTACTGGAGAGAGTCCAGCAGAGGGCTGTGAGGATGGTGAGGAGCATTTCTCTTACATGGAGAGCTCTTTAACCTGGAAAAGAGAAAACTGATAGGGGATCTCAGCAATGCTTATCAGGTGAGGATGGGGTCAGACTCTCTTTCAGTGGTGCTCAGTGACAGGACAAGGGGCAGTGGGTACAAACTGGGACATAAGGAATTCTGTCCAAATATGAGGAAAACCTTTCTTTTGAGGATGACAGCATTGGAACAGGCTGTCCAGAGAGATTGTGGAGTCTCCTTCTCTGAAGACTTTCAAAACCTTCCTGGACATCATCATCATCATCATTTAATTAAAGAGTTCTGTTCTTTAGCTTTGTATGTAACATCTTGCTTTCCCCTCATGTTTTGGTGCAGGATCTGGCTCTCCTAGCTTCACAAATGTGCAGACTGCTTTGTACCAACCCCAGCCTCAACAGCCCCAGCCTCAGCCATATGGCCAGTGCATAACTGATAATGGAATGGTGTACTCTGTGGGTATGCAGTGGCTAAAGACACAGGGCAGCCAGCAAATGCTTTGTACCTGCCTGGGAAATGGAGTGAGCTGCCAGGAAATAGGTATGAGTTTGTGTCAGTGCCTGTTCAATCTGGTGAGATCTTTGGGACTGTCTCATGGTTTAACTTTGAAGTAGAATCCTTTTGTGTGTGCAAGAGAAATGTATTTTGATGAAGACATACTGGAGAAAGGTGAAAGGGATGAAGAAATAGTAGTTTTTTGTTATTTGAAATCTGATTCTGTAGAGTAGAAACATTTCCCAGTGAGTTATATATAACCTGCTGAAGGAAAACAACCCTTGGGGAGAAGTATTAATAACTTTATTCAAATCAAGCTGCAATAATATATGTTTGGAAAAGCATGTAAAATAATGACACAGCTGTGGAGCAAAGTCATCCGTTGGTGTCTATTGGCTCAGGGCCATGGCAGTCAGTATGGGTTCACAGCAGACAGTGACTTGGCCCAGGGGAGCTATTGCTGTTATAGAACCCTAAGATTTGGAGATTGCTTTAAGCTGGAGTGTAATGCTGTGATTTGGTTGTTTTAAAGCTGTGACCCAAACGTATGGTGGCAATTCTGATGGAGAACCTTGCGTTCTGCCTTTCACCTACGATGGAAGGACTTTCTACTCCTGTACCACTGAAGGCCGCACAGATGGGCACCTCTGGTGCAGCACCACTTCCAACTTTGAGCAAGACAAGAGATACTCCTTCTGTACTGATCAGAATGGTAAGCTTTTCTTGGAGGATCTTCATGTGCACATGATCCTCATGCATAGATGGAGAAAGGAGTAGACAACATAGGGACAGGCTGTCTGAACAATTCTAGCAGTCTGGAGGGACTCTAAGCATGCTCAGCATCAAGGCAGGACTGCCTACAGTCAGGGCACTTTTGTGTTCTTTGCATCTTTGGAGGGTGCACAGGATGATGCAGGTGTACCCTTTGAATCCTGTCCTAAGGTCAGCTTAGAGAAGAGAGGAGTGCCTCATCAGGATAGAGCTTTGGCCCAAAGGATACTCAGACTTAGCCTTTGCTTGGCTGAATTGTTAGATCAATGCCCATATTAGGCTGCAAAGAGGAGGATATCCATGGAGTACAGTTTGTGCAGTCCTCTGTCACTCCCTCCATCCTGACCATCCAGCCAGGTTGCCATATATAGCAGTAATTTTAATGTGATTTGTGATCACTGATCAAGAGCAGGCATATGACTAATGCAGCAGCATTCCCTCTTGTCTGGGGATAATTAGTGTTCCCTCCAAAGCACAGATCTACCTGTGTGGTTGCTGTTCCTGGAAAGTCCATCAAACATCCATGGAACAGTATCCAGGCAGCTTGTCTGGTGTCTGGCACTTTTCATGTTCCCATGTGAAAATACTGTTTCATACTCTGGAGAGATATGTATGTTTTTAATTGCTCTGTTCTACTGTAGTTGCCTTTTTCTCATAAAATGTAAGCCTTTCTCTGCAACACACACAATATTCTTTCCTTAAAAAAATACCACCACAACTAAACCAACCCACAATCTACCAAAACCAACCCACAATCTACCAAAACCAACCCACACAAAACAGAAACAAAACCAAACAAAATCCCCAACCACCACCAAAAAATCCCCAAAACAAACCCACAAAAACCAACCCAATAAAAAAAAAAAACCAAACCCAAACAAAAAAACCCAACAACCACTATTCCAGTCCACAGACACATTCTTGTTTTAATGAGGCTTCTTGGAATACGCTGTGGAGAATGAGAAATATCACTACAGGAAAAACTTCAGCAGATGCCTCCTCATTCTGCATTGTTTGTAAAGCTGAGTTGCTCAAGAGGTGAATAGTTCAGGTAGATTACAGCCCTCTTTACAGTGCTGCTTGCAAAACATGAAGCTTCCAACCTGCAGAAAGGTTTTGACTTGTCCTGTTGCTCTAGATGTATTGTAATCCTTTCTTGAGGGCTGAGGCTTTACTTTAAGCTGAAGGGCACAAGTGGGTAATAGCCTCAATGAGGTAATACAGGTATACTGAGAACTGTGTGTTTGAGTCTCTGGGCTTTGGCATAAAGGGTCTGCAAAGCTAATTCCCAAACACAGTAAGATTTGGTTTTCCCTGTTGCCCAGGACTCCCCATGCCTGGCTCCACAACTGCTTCCAAAGGAATGTTTGAACTGAATTGACCTTATGCAAGAGTTAAGTTTCCAGATCTGAATTAATTAAAGCCAAAAAAGAAGCCCGTGCAGGGTACATGTGGGAAAAAACAGTGCTAGTGATTTGTTTTCCAGGCTCTTTTGTGCATGCAAAGGGAGAGTGCAGGGTTCATTTGTGTCTGCTTCCTTTTCATTTTGATACAGTTTTGATCCAGACACGTGGTGGCAATTCCAATGGTGCTCTGTGCCACTTCCCCTTCCTGTACAACAATCGCAACTACACTGACTGTACTTCTGAAGGACGGAGAGACAACATGAAGTGGTGTGGAACCACTGAGAACTATGATGCTGACCAGAAATTTGGGTTCTGCCCTATGGCTGGTAAGGCTGGGAACCATAGAGGGATTATGGAGTACCTATAAGTGGTTCTTTAAGATGGGAAGTAAAGAGATGGCTGTGAGTCATCAGTTATTGATGACTTCCAGTGAACTGCATCTCAGCCCAAACCCCTTTAAGGCACTTCTGAGGTTTTGTTTTGTCACAATTTTTCCCCACTGATCACGTCAAGCAGAGACTTAGGCAACATCAGGAGAAGGCGATTTTCATTGCTGCTTTGCTACAAGCTGGTGATAGATGATGCATTAGAGACCAACACTCTGTAGAGCTTTGTAGCAAGTGGAGTTTTCAGCGTGCGTGTACTAAAGCTTCTGTTTCAGGACTTATTGGTTCTTCTTGCCTTATCTGTGTGACACCCTGAAAATGACAGTACTGTCAAAATTACTGCTGTAATCCATTTTTACAATCCATGCATGCTTGTCTTAATGTCAGGAGGGGATATACGGGAGGGAAGGTGACTAATTATTAATGTTTTCAATGGAAGACCTTCAGTAATTAATGGCAATGCAGCATCCGAGTCCTTAAACAGCTTGTGGAACACGGGGATCTTCAAATGGCTATGTTCATATAGTGGCACATATGTAAGAACCAATTCTTTCACACAGCTTCCCTTGGACACTTTAGAGAAATGACTTTTAGCAGCCTTCAAATGAAAATTAAAATGAATGAGTGCATACAAGGGATTTGCACTTTGAGAATGTCATGACCCAGAAAAAATACTGTTTGAAGTGGAGTCTTGCCTAAAGCTTCCTTGTTAAGATGCAAAAACCACTGGGACTGCATGAAAGGGACATTGCAAATGCTCTAAGCTCTCAAGATCCTGTTAATTCCAGCCACATGAAGTATCCTCTTGCTTTTCTTCTCAACCAGCCCATGAAGAAATCTGCACAACCAATGATGGGGTCATGTACCGTGTTGGAGACCAGTGGGATAAACAGCATGATATGGGCCATATGATGAGATGTACTTGTGTGGGAAATGGCCGTGGAGAATGGACTTGCATTGCATATTCCCAGCTCAGAGGTACTGATTTTACTTGCTGATGTCATCACTGTAGGCTGAGTGCTTAAGGGGTGGGAGAAATTATTTATTTTTTTTTTTCCCCATTTCCAATGACTGTGAGTTCAAGCCCAGACTCAAGAACTGTTTCTTGCCAAGTTTTCCTTTGGAGTAGAAAGGGTATCAGAGGAACTACATGAAGTTCCTATCTTGTTCACATGCTACAAAAGTACTGTTTCAGCCAATACAGGCTAGCAAGCACAGGAAACCCTTGATTAGCTTGACCTGTAGGTATACCTTTGTTTGCTTTTAGGAATCAGCACCACTGTGACTTCACACAGAGCTCAGCAGAGGCATCTCTCCCTCAAGAACAGACAAAACTCTGGACTAGTCTGAAGCATAAATGCAGAGCAGCCCTCTTCTATTGTTCTGCAATGAAATTTCAGTTCTTCTGTGGTGGATTAGCTTTGCTGGCTAATCTATATGAAAAGTTGGCAGGACAGCACTGAGATTACTCTTATTTACTTACTTACATGAGTGCTCCAAGTGGAGAAGTGCTTAAGCAATACCAAAAAAGACTTACAAAGTACAGACATTTGATCATCCTACAGCTAGCTCACAGCATTGGCTTCATGTCTGGAAAAGGCAAGGGGGTTGCTGTCAGGGATCCAAAAAAGAGCTCTTCACGGCACTGCTGAAATGGGATATAATTTATAGGGAAAGGCTCACTTCAGGGCTGTGGGAGGGGTTTTTATTCATGCGTTTCCTTCAGAACAGTGAGAAACGCACTGCTAAAAGTTCTGCTCCCTGAAATTCCTTTTTCCACATATGCAACCAGTTCTCTGCAGTTTCATTCTGGAATTAAAGTGGTCTTTCTTGACAAGGGGAGTAAGGATATTATGGTTTTTTTTTAAAGGCAAAGGTTATCCAAATAGAGCTGTTTAAACAGAGCAACCAGAGATGGTCCTTTACACCCATAGGAGGGTCCAAACATGGCTTAGTTTATCCTGATACCTCGCCTGTGATGTGGGAAAATGCAGTGGGGGATGAAAGCCTGGAATTAATGGAGTCAGTTCCCCAAGGAGAGATGGTTTGTGAGTTACTCTGGAACTCAACTTTGGTGTCCCGGGTCCCAGTTGACAAAACAACAAGCTTCTAGGTTGGTTTTGTGTTTGTTTTGTCCTTCTGTTCCTTGCTGCCAGGAATTCTGGGCCAGATCACAGATTGTCACATCACCATTTACCCTAATGGACTGTACCATTGTACCTAAGCATGGGACTTGGAGTCTGGTTGCTGTGTTTTGAGGGAATAGTAGACTAGTAGGTACCAGCAGCATCTTGGAAGTGTAGTAGATCTGGTCTTGTCTTCAGATTACTGCAAAGTGTAGTAGAGACACCCAGCAGAAAAACATTGTGAGGATGTTTGCACCTCATTGTGGTATCTTTATGAACTTGGAGTAACCCTTTTCTTCTTGTGTAGTTCTAATGATTTCAGACAGTACTCACTGAGGTATTTAAGTCTAAACCTTCCTCAGAAGGTAGTGAGAGGCCTAGTGTGCCGGTTTAGACTCTTTCACACATGGAATCTGTCAAAAGGAATAAGCAGGCACTTTCGTAGTTTGTGTAACACATAGTACTTTGGACTGCAACCTACACATCTCTTTTCTGCAAGTGTTGCTTGCTTGCCACAGCCAGTGAATGAACTTGGGAGCAGCATTGTGTATGCAGTGTTGATCTGTGATGAGCACAGATTTCAGTCAGGCTCCTTTTTGCATGAACGGAGGCTCGTCATGGTCAGTCTGTGAGCTAATCGAGAGGAGGGAATGATGTGCCAAGCAGAAGGATTTTTGTCTTTATGCTTAGGGCTATTGCTGACAAAGTGTCTCTGCTCTTTCTCAACCAGACCAGTGCATCGTGGATGGTATCACCTATGATGTGAACCAGACCTTCCACAAGCGTCATGACGAGGGGCACATGCTGAACTGCACATGCTTTGGTCAGGGCCGGGGGAGATGGAAATGTGATCCTGTTGGTAAGTCACCAGCTGTTCCCACTTACCAGTCACTCTGAGGTTGTGAAGAAACTGGTTTCAGTATGCTCAAACTAGTCTGTATATTTGGGCCCAGTCTTTGCCCACTTTCTGCATTCATCTGCACAACTGCAAAAGCAGAAGCAACACTGGATTTGCTGGAGTGTAAGTGAAAGGGCATTCCTAGTTTTGATGACAAAACCCAGGCTTATCAGATGTGCCACACAAGTCAGCGATGATGCAGTAGTAATGGGTTGTGGCAACATACGTCTTACAATGTGGCAGATTGCGGTAAAGGGGCATAATAGCACCAGGGTAGGGGACTATTTGGGCAGATACTGGTATCTGAGCTGTTGGCCTATCAGGCAGTGTTCCCAGTCTGAATGCTGATAAAACAATATGCAGCAAGGCACTGATGCTAGGATCAGTTTTCTTTCCTTTCTGTGTAAAATCTTCAGGTCTCCTCATTAAACTGAGAAAGGAGCACCAGCCTATATTAACTTACCTGGGACTAAATTGATTTTTTTGGCTGCCCTTTGTTCTGGCAAGGAGAGAAAGCTCAGGATGAGAACACGTGTTAACAGCACTCTGGAGGTTGGCTAAAACCATCATGCTGCTCTGCAGGAATGAGATTGCATCTCTTCTGCCTCCCCCACTTCCCTAGTGAACCTTGATTGGAAGATAAGACCTGGCTGTTTGGTTTGCAATTACTAAATCCAAGAGAACTTCAAACTATTGCCAAGAAAATCTGTTAAAAAGTACTAGCAGTTAAGTTCTGCTTTATTTGCAGCAATATCTGTACAGGTTTACTGGGGAAACTTGGATTGTAAAACTCTTGTAAATTATTCCTTTGAAAGAAGGTGGCAGGGAAATGGTTTCAGCTATCTGTAAAGGTGTAATCATTTTAGTTTTGTTGGCTCTCTCTCCAACAAGGCTTCTGTTTTTCCAAGCAAGCATAATGCTGGTTCTCACTGAAAGTTTCCATTGAGCCAGAAACACAAGCATAGGTCAACTACAAATCCTTCTTAAGTGCTGGTGCTGTGTTGTATTTACCCTAGTTATGCTGATTTCAGCATTTGATCTTGATTTGTCCTCCTTTGGCTTATACAGTGGTAAATCTGGAAAGATTCTGCTGAAAATAAATGGGTCACTTTGGACTTAGAAAGTATAATTGAATTCTGCTGAAGCCAGTAGGACCTTTGCCATTGATTCCCTTGAGAGCAGCTTGGTTTAATTTTGGATGAGAGATGAACTTAGTTGACTGGGGCAGAACTGGCATTCACAATAGTTCAAAATCCTTTTTTGGAAGGAACACCCCACTGACTTCTCTGGGAAACTTGCCAGGTGGATGGCCTGTACTTAACAGTATCTTAAGAAACAGGTCTCAACCGAATTAGCCCCCTAGTATGTGATTTAACACGTGCAGTGGTGTATCGAGAACCTTGGTATGAGACTAAATTTATGTTGCCACTTCAGCCACATTTGCAGATACAGTGTTACGTTCGCAAATTTGGTGGTGCAGTTCTTTGTGTCAAAGTCTCTTGTGACTTGCTCTGCTGTCTTTGGCCTAGATTTTTTTGCTATAGTATCAGTAACACACACTGGTTAAACTGCCTCTTTCATGCCTTTAGATCAGTGCCAGGATTCAGAAACCCGTACCTTTTATCAAATTGGAGATTCATGGGAGAAGAACGTCCATGGAGTCAGATACCAGTGCTACTGCTATGGTCGTGGCATTGGAGAATGGCGTTGCCAGCCTCTGCAGACCTATCCTGGTAAGAAACCCAACTGATGAGTAACTTGCTTGCTGACTAAGATGTGAAGAAAGCAATCTGTCCACATCTCAGCAGTTCAAGTTTCTGTACCCCATTCATTTTAAACAACTGTTTTGCCCCCACACCGTAGCAGATGCAAACAGGCTTAATGATTATACAGGGAGGACCAGGCTGTTAACAGCTGCACCTGAGGCCAGGCTTGGTTTAGAGAATGACTACAAGGCACAGCTCAGGTTTACATTGCCTCTTGGTATTTAGCAATAACACATCTACAACCTTCAGTTTCTGCTGCTTAACTCCTGCATGTGTAGTCTTCCCTTTTCCATTCACTACAGAAGCAAAATCCACCAAAGAACAAAACGTTTTTCCTGATTGGTGCCCCGAAGAAATTGCATATTTGATTTTTTGTTTGCCCTGTCAGTTCCCGGAAGTCTCTATAGAGACAGGCAATGCCTGTTTATTGGGTTATTCTGTTTCAGTTCCCTGAACAAAACATAAGGAAAGCCTCTCTACTTTCCGGTTTAAAGTTACAGCTGCCAGTATCTTAATCTGATTAAGGTGAAATATTAAGAATGTGTTGTGGCTTCTCTTTTGGGAGAGCACTGTGCTTGTTGTTGGTTCCCCAACCCATCTCTGAGCATAAATGTGGAGGAACTGTGTAAGGACTGGCTATAGGAATTGCTGAGGTGATTCTCTGCTTCATATCAAGATAAGTTAGGTAGATTCTGTTCACATACTAGCTGCAATGTATTTATGCCCTATGTGCCCTGCAAGGTAAGAAAGGGAATGTGAGGTTCATTCAGAAAGAGGGTTGAAGAGGAATAGCCCCTTTGAAGTCTATTGCAACAACAGGCTTCATCTAAATAAGGTGAGCACCTCTTCTCTGTGACTTGCTTCACACACATCATACAGAAGGTCTTTGTGACAGCTCTCATTGAACCTGACCTATACCCAGCAGTGTTGTCAACTGATTGCAATTCTATCAGTGGCAATACAGCTAGTGAGCCAGAGACAAGGCAAAAGGACACTTGGCAGACAGAGATATGGTCTTGCCTTTCTTTTGGGCAGAAAACTAAGGAGGACAAGAATACAAAGCAGGCCTTCTTTGATTTTTTTTTTTTTTTTTCCCCTTTAATTTCTTACTGGGGCTTGCTGAGGGCTTGACTCTGTCACTCTACTTAAACACACATTTCCCTGAGCTATGTGAAATGTGCACACCTCTAGACTGGAGAGCAGGGCTTTGGGCTTCTTTAGACATAAGAGTAACTGAAAATATGTAAGTCAACCAAACATAATGTTTATGAATGTAGGTTTGAGGTTAGGTGAGCTTTGAAATTTTCTACCTGTGTGCACAGTTTTATTTACCTGAAAGTCCTATTAAATATGGAGCACATATAAAAATTACACATTTGTCCAAATAAATTATAATTAGAAATGTTGAATGGGGGAGGAGAAATGTTGAAGGTATTTGATGGCTAAAACAAGGCACTTTTGAAGATGCCAGGGTGTTCTTTGGTACCTTCAGAGAACTAGCACAAGGACAGTGCTGCTGATTGTTCAGTGCAGCACGGCTGGGAGGGACTGAAAGGAGAACCATCAGATCACAAAAACTTTCTCTATTGGAGAGCTTTGTGGCAAAAATATAGCTGAGCCTAATCTATCTAAATACAATTGGTAGTCTTAAGTGTTGCAACACTACTGAACTGTAGTTTGTGTGCAGAAGACCTGCCTCGCTACCTGTGGAGTGCTCCGGTTTCATGAAAGTTCAGTGTTTCAAATCAGCTTATTAAGAAATTCAGAAAAATAGTGAAAGACTAGAGTCTCTTTGCAGGGTGTATTCAGTGTTAAATCAGGAATTTGTGTTTACCATGCCACAAGGTTAGACCTGGATTTGTCAGATATTTCTCATAGTTTTTCTTGTTCTCCTTGCAGAATATTCTAACTAATGAAAGTAGTTAGTTGCTGAGAAGCTCCCTCTCTTTGAACAGTACAACTTTGCTCTGCAGACTTCTTTCTATACTAGACCACTCTGACTTTTCTGTTTTGTTTAACTTGAGAAATGAACCTAAAATTCCCCCCAGAATATATTCCTATTCACCACTTTTCTGTGAAGCAGTAAGGAGAGAAAGACAATGACAATTATCTCCTATGTACCAAAATAGTATGTGAGCCACACAACTTTCTTGCACTTCGATAACGCCCCAATGAAGGCAGAAGGCATCTCCAGTGTGTTAAAAATGGCAATTCTTTCAATTCTTTTTCTTTTTTTTTTTTTCCTCTTTTTTTTTCTCAGGGTCAGCTGGGCCTGTTCAGGTTATCATCACAGAGAGTGCAAATCAGCCAAACTCCCACCCTATCCAGTGGAATGCTCCTGAAAGATCTCACATCACCAAGTACATCTTGCGCTGGAGACCCGTGAGTGCCACATTCAACATCGTGCATTCACCAAAAATACTGTATTTGGCTTTTTCTGTGGCTTTTTCTGTTGTCTGAAAGAAGGGGCTGATAATTTCAGCAAATTTTAGATGCTCATCTGGTGCCTGTGTCCTCTTAAGGCCAGCAGTTCCTCTGAGGATCAGAGACCACCAGTGCTGTATAAACACTTGATGTTTTCCTGCCCAGACTTTACTGATCACTGTATTTATGAAGTATCTTAATAACCAAACCACTAGCACAGTAAGCAGGCATGTCTGTATCCCTCCACAATTTTAATACAAGTTAATCCTTGTGGAAGTGTCTTTGTCCTAAGAAACATTGTTTTAATACCACATGTGTATCCAGAGACAACTGGGATAGATTTTTATCCTATTAATGAGGAGGGAAAAAATGGGTAGGATATGAAGATTAGGATAGGATTAAATAAAGTTAGGATAGGATTAAATAAATGGTCATCTTGCATATTCTCTAAAGTCTAAACCAAAGCTAGTTAACCTCTCCTTGTTGACTCATTCATCTTTGAGGAATGATTTGATTTAACCCATGCAGATGAGTTGTGTTACAGTTCCCCTGAGTACAGCTTCACAAAAGACCACTTAATGATTAAGAACATTAATACCTCCATGTTGCCTTTTATTAAGAGAACAATAAAGGCCCTGATCCAAAGACATTAAGGGCACTCAAATCTTTTACTGACTTCAGTGTATCTTGGATCAAGTCCTGAATGAAATGGGCTTTAAAGCACTGGAATACAAACCTCAGAGGATGGAGCATTATTTTAGAGCTTCCCATAGAGGTCAAATGCAGGGTAGAAGGGAGGAAATTTTCTGTATATTGTTTTCAGATGATAGTTTAGCGTTACTATGTGTTTTCCATCCATTCTTTCATGCCTTACTGTGTTTTTGATAAAGGGGTGAGTTTAGTTTGCATTTTATAAATAATACCTCTTTTAAAGGAAAAAGTTGAAAGCTAGGTTCCTTTTCAGTTTACTTCAGTGAAACTAATCACCAAAAATGTTATTAGCCCTGCTTCCTGGCATACTTGGCTCATCTCCTTGGGCTCGATTCCATCTGTGCATTAGTCATTCAAGTCATACCTGTGTTTGAGTGTCACAGAGCTTCATAACCAAGTAGCAGGTTTAGGTCACTTAGATATGTGTGCTTGCAGAATAGGGACTCCTACTATTTGTCTGTGTGCTTACAGAAAAACTCTGGAAGGCAGTGGAAGGAAGCAACTGTCCCTGGCTACCAGAACTCCTACACCATCTCAGGCTTGAGGCCTGGTGTGATATACGAAGGGCAGCTCATCAGCGTTCAGCGGTATGGCCACAAAGAAGTCACCCGCTTTGATTTTACCACAACCAGCACCACAGCAGTGACAAGTAAGTTGAACAGTGGGCATCCAGGCAAAACTCATCTCCTTCACCCAAGTCTATTTTGTGCATCCCAGTTAACATGGAAGTAATGATGGTTTATTAAACTTCTCTTTGTTCTCTCTTGTAGGCAACACTGTTTCAGGAGAGACAACTCTTCTTCCTCCTGTGGTTGCTACTTCAGAGTCAGTCACTGAAATCACGTCCAACAGCTTTGTTGTCTCCTGGGTTTCTGCTTCTGACACAGTTTCTGGATTCCGTGTTGAGTATGAGCTGAGTGAGGAGGGTGATGAGCCACAGTATCTTGGTGAGACAATCTCTGAGTCTACTAGACCAAAGCATTGCTAAAAGTACATCACTGTTTTCTGTGACAGTCAGCATAGCTAGTGTCAACAGTGGGGATCTTGCTGTACAAGAAAGAGTATGAGAACAAGACAAGTAGGCAGCAAACCCCCTTCAGAATACTTCCCCAGCATCCTGCAGCTCTCTGAGCCCAGGGATGGTAGATTTGTATGGGTGGATATATTTATTCCTTTCAGCACCATGAATTTGTCCAGTCTTTTTTCCGTTTGAAATCATGTAAACTTACTGGCTTCCACAGCATCTTAAGGTGAGCAGCAATGCAGAGGAGAAGAGAACCAAACCTGCTTTCTGAACCTACTGCTGTACCTTTGTTATACCTTTTTCCTTCCATCAGAACAGACAAAGAGAAATGTTTCACAAATGCCCTCTTGGCTATTTGTCATCCCATGGATATCTGTTCAGTCTACTTTGTCAGTTGTTTTATTTGGATCAGGTCTTGCTCATCTTTGATGTGACAGTGTAGCTAAGCTAGAAGGCTGGTTAAAGATGCTGAACTTAGATCTAGAAACTGAATCCACTTTTCCAACATCTACTGTAGAGCCTGTGTCACCATACATAATTTCATCTTGACTTTTTTCCCCAGTTTCCTGTCTTAACCATGGTAATAGCAACATCTCACAGGGATTTGAGGTCATAATAGCTGTTCAAACATAAATGTTATAGGAGAACAACATGAGAAAATAACAATAATTCCCCAGCCTAGTAATTCTCTCTGGACTGTTGCTCCCCTGAATTCACAGGTATGGACTCATGAGCAGAAAGTGGCTTACACAGGGACTGCCAGCACTGTCACCACCTTTCTTGTCTGCACACTGGCTGCCCAGGCAGCTGAGCTGCGTTGCGAAGCAGCTCCTGAGCTGTTCTGTGTACAGGCAGAGGCTTACAGTCAATTCCCAATTTCCCTTAAGGTGCTTGGCTTCAGTCTGGCCATTAAGGAGCTGCTTCATGGGGAATTTTCTACATCTGGCATGTAGGTGGACATCTGGGGGAAGGGAGGGAGGGAGGAGGGAAGTTCATCAGCCCATATAATGTTGTTCTTCTCCACTTATGAGTCAGTCTTTCCATATGACCATGTGAAAATTTTTCCATACATTTCTGTACTGAAAATAATAACAGTCTGGGTATGCAGTGAGCACTCAGCTGAGATGGCTAAATGCCAGCACAGTGCAGGGGGCTGCTGCTCAAGTTGCCTTGCCGTATCACACACCAAGCCTTTCTGTCCTAGCTGTTGTCTGCTTGCTAAGTATGGAGATCTGTCCTGACTCTCCACACAAGTTGTTTTGATGTGGACTAAAGACACATTGCAGAATGATTGATGTTCTATTGCAGGAAAACTGTGATTCAGCCCAGATTAGAACAGAGGTCTTAAAATGATTTCTTTTGGGGGGAAAAAGCAAAATGATAGAATTGCTAAGGCAATCTTTTCTTTACCACCTTTCTCAGATCTTCCAAGCACAGCCACTTCTGTCAACATCCCTGACTTGCTTCCTGGTCGCAAGTATATTGTTAATGTCTATCAGATCTCTGAAGAAGGAGAGCAGAATCTGATCCTGTCTACTTCACAGACTACAGGTATGTGTGGGTGGATGTTGCTGCACTTTGAAAGCTGCTCACATTGTTTTATCAATAAATTGTTGTAACTTCTTATCCTCACTCTTGCTGTCCTCTTGTTTATTCCCTTAAACAGCTCCTGATGCACCTCCTGAGCACACTGTGGAAAGTGTAGATGACACATCAATTGTCATTAGCTGGAGCAGACCACAGGCTCCAATCACAGGTTTGTGGTCCTATTCTGATAGCATCTGAAATCTAGACAAAAGAGAAAATGAAGTGTAGCTCTGGGACAGAGGGCTGGTGCATAATTCTGTCCAGTCTGAGAGACCAGCTGGAAAGCACATGGGCAGCCTAGCATTTGCTTGCTTCCATTGTCCAAAGCAGGCAATTCAGGAGGCTGGATGCAAAACTATTCCTTCTAGATTGGTGTTAAAGAAAACCGAGCTCCCTGACCTTCTCATTGTATCTGTCATCCAAACCATCCTGTAACAAGCATGAAAAATGTATAGACCTAAATCCACATCATAACTAAGAAATATTGTAAACCAGGTCAGATTATGCTTTGTAAGACACTATGAATGTATCATCTGTGGATGAGATGTGAGCACAGGCAAGCCAGTGGTCCTGCTGAAGTTCAGGACTAGTTTCATGAAACCTCAGCTTGGGGAGATCAGTTTAGCTCATATTTCTAGCATTCCTTGTGCTGGCCTGCTGATTGTGAGAACTAAATGGACTTCTCTTGCCTTAGGCTACAGAATTATCTACACACCCTCTGTGGAAGGCAGCAGCACAGAGCTCAACCTTCCTGACACTGCAACCTCCGTAACACTCAGTGACTTGATGCCAGGTGTTCAGTACAACATCAGCATCTATGCAGTGGAAGAAAATCAGGAGAGTACTCCTATCTTCATCCAACAGGAAACCACAGGTGTCCCACGCACAGGTAATGATCACCGTGTTCCAGATATCAACCACTGAGTTTTCTGTGGGTACTTAGAGCCAAGTGATAATGCAGGCTCACACTGCCCTAGCTAAACCAGTCTTTGAATGGACTTAGTTCTGCTTTTTGGCATCGTTGTGGTTTTTAATTGTAAATGTCACTGGTATTCTAAAGTCAAGTCACACTCACTTATGAGTTGACGCAGTCAAGCCACAATTCTGCATTAATAGGGTTGTAATTTCTAGGGGATGGACTGCAGGCAGGTCAAAAGTCTGGCCTTGCATTGTGTCTGTAGGAAAGATATCAGTTTCCTAAGCTGTCTTAAGAGTGTTCTGCTGAGGGATCTTCTTAAGAGCTTGTTAAATCATTTTGTCTCAGTATTTAGCCTTCAGATGTTTAAGGATGTGTACTTAGATACCAGAACACAAACCCAAATGGTTCACCTGACTTCTCCTACCAGTCCTAATCACTGTCATTGCAATTGGTGAGGATGGGAGATTGTGCAGCACTGATGTACCAAAATACCAGCATGAAATCTATCCTTGAGCATACGCAATTAAAAAGAAAAAAGAAAATGGCTTCAGGGTTCTTTAAGTATCCAATTGAGCTGAATAGCCAAACCAGAAGAAAGCATAGTGAAAGAGCTGGGATCTGGTGTGGGAGCAGTGGAATTTGATGGTCCTACAAGTTGCAAGCACATGTTTTCAAGTGGGAACTTACCAGGAATGAACTCAGCTCAATGATTTTATGGTTTGGCATCTGACTTCCAAAAATGTGCATTGGTTAACCTTAGGGCAGTATCAGTCCTAATCTGAAGAAATTTCATTTGAACATAGGAATTCAAGGGTGCAGTATTGTGGACCAACACAGAGGGAACTGGATTTTGTCTTTCAAGAAAGGCCAGATCAGCCCCTGTACTTGTTTAATTGTAAAAGATGGGTTTTCAGTTAATTACAGACCTTCAGAACATGCAATGTGTTTTGAAAACCCTCAATTTTAATTTTAAAAGGATGTTCCTCTTTCCAGCCCCTGGAGTATTCCCTTCTGCCCCCAGTCTTTTGACTCTGTATGTACTCGAAGTTCTGTGGTATCTTACATTTGGTCTTATACTTCTTTCTGAGACAGCATGATAGCTTCTAGGACTGAACGTATGTGATACTTATAACTATGTGGTCACATTTTGAATTGTAGCCTGTTTGGCTGGGAATGTGTATATATATGTGTACAGTAAGGTTACTATGATGTTTTTAATTTGGTAAATACTCTTGGGCTAGCCATTGTTCCATCAAGATTAATTTTTTCCTCCCGTGTAAACCTAAAGCTTCTTCTGCCAATTGCTACAGACTCCCTCTAACACTGTTCTATTGCTCTGTTCACAGATGAAGTTCCTCCACCCAAAGATCTGCAGTTTGTGGAGGTTTCTGATATCAAAATCACCATCATGTGGACCCCACCACAGAGCCAAGTGTCTGGCTATCGAGTGGAGGTGATCCCTGTCAATCGCCCTGGCCACCACGGCCAGAGACTGCCTATCACCAGGAGCTCTTTTGCTGAAGTTGTTGACCTGCTGCCTGGAACAACCTATCTCTTTAAGATCTTTGCCGTGAGCCAGGGAAGGGAGAGCAAACCGTTGACTGGAGAGCAAACCACCAGTAAGTGTCTTGCCTTCATGCTTTTTTCAACCTTTGAAGTGCAGATTTCTGTCGCTTGGAGAAATGTGCAACAGTTATAGCCCAGGAGGTAACCCATAACTGGGATGACAGGGCTGGGAATTCATTCAGTCAGACAATGATCTCTTCAGCAGATTTATCCTCCTTTGGGGCTTTTCAATGGGAGTTTAACTTTCATGGCACTTTAAAACAATTTCATATGGCTGGAATTCAACTTTGTTATTACTGACTGAGAGTTGATGGGCCCTGCAGTTCTTTCACACCACAAGAGTTCAGCCTGTAGGGTTTTTTTGTCTTTTTTTGAGGATACCTTGAAGCAGTTTTCAGCCTGACTTAGAAGCCTTGCTGAGATTGCTCTGAAAATCCCTCTCTCCTTTCTGACAGCTACATACCTCTTTGTCTCCACTGGCAGTACTCAGAGTTCTGCATGCACATGTAAGGACAGGCCTTGTCAGTAAAAGGGCTGCATTTCAGCTCTGCCAGATCAGGCATTGCCTTCCACAGGCTGTCTCAGCACCCCAGAAATATCACTATCATCCCAGTGAGACCTGGGGAATGGATTTGCAGTGACCTCAGTGGATTGTTGGCAAGAGTTATGGGGAGCATATATATTTCAGGAAGAGCTGTGCAGGATCTCTCAGACCCTGACTGCTAAGGACTTAGTGGCAGTGCGGCATGCAACTAGTGTGAGGCAAGAGGATAAGCAAAGCAGTCTGTCAGGTGTTGCTTTTTGCCTTGCAGAAGTGCAGAGGGGAGCACATGTAGGCTTTCAGGTGGAAGAAGAGTTGAATATGGGTTCAGTTGGTTATCTCTGGTATTGATCCAAGAAAAGCAAGTCAGGCAGAACCTGGGATGTGGTTCATTTGACCAGACCTATTCATTGGGCAATAGAAGAGTGACTTCTATTTATAGATATGACTATGTTTATAGAAGAGTGCAGTGTTTTTTGACTGGGTCCCATTATTCAAAGGACCAAAATTCAACAGTGTGCATCTGCTGCTGTTCTGATTCTTATTGCTGAGAGCAACTTTTGAGAATTCAGCCTAAGAAAGATGAGAGGGAAGGAAAGGAAGTGGCATAAGCTGTGAATATAGCCGTGCTGTTTGAGAGATGCTATTTACTTACATTTGTGAAGTTATGAGGCATGAATAGGGTCTCTCTCTCTTACCATCTCCTTTGACTTCTTGGGGAAAATGGGATCCTTAAGCTTGTCCTTTGGCATAGGTATCTGATTTGAGTGTAGCATAGAGGTTATTAACACCCTCTCCTTTAAGTTAGGCTTTTAAAAGCAAGGGTGTGACTTTGGAGTCTGAACCGTTGGAAGCATTTGAAGAAGTGCTCAATTCCTGGTTAGATCTGTAATTTTTTTCTGATTGTTTTCAGGAGCCATGGCTAGGTGTAGAGTTACCTCTGAAAGTCTACAGAGAGGTGTGCATCAGGGCACAGACACTTGATTCAAGCACAGGACTGGTTGCAAATATCTGGAATAATTTTCCATAGGCTATGATCGTCCATGTAGCTGCTTTCCCTAAACCACATTTCAGAAAGTATTCACATAAATTGCATCCTGTAATTGAAAGTCCTGGGAAACAGAAATCATTTAGAGTTCCCAAGGAAAGCCCTGCAGCCGAAGTCTCTTCCCACGGTGTAAATGCAATTCTCTTTTTGACCTTCCACAAATAAATTCTGTGTGTGTGGCTTTTTAATCTTCCACTTTTAAGTATGGGGAGAGGAAGTTATAAAAGCTTAATGTAGTTGTGCAGAAAGGAACTCACTATGGGCTACGAAGTGGAAGATACGGTCCTTGTCAGAGGAGATTGAGAACACATTCAAATACCAAGGAGAGAAATAAAGCTGTCAGTCTGTGGGATGGAGGTGGGCCTAAGGATGGTCACACTCATCCATTGTTTTTTAGAATGATCTCCCCCATCTTTGCGAGTGGTGGAAGAAGGAACTCCCTGCTGCCTTTTCCATCTCCCCTCAAAAAGGGAGAAAATGACTGGCGAGACAATAAAAAGGACAAAAAACATTTCCTGTTGAGTCACTGGAAGAGTGAAGAAAGCATTATTTTTTATCACAAAAGTTATTTACTCAGGGGAAGGAAAAAGCACTTGTCATCAAAAGAAAGAGCGTTGATGGAACCTCTTTTCACTGCTCTTGATTTCAATATATGATTGAGGCCTAGAAAACCTGGGGAAACTTGCCATGTAGACATTAGGTTCTTCACTGCAGCTGGTGCTACCTTGCTTGCTGTGAAGGCAAGTTGCTTATTTGTCTTTTACCCTCTGAGCCTCATCCTGTCTCAGCCAAAGGTAGCAACACCTCTGTCATTCACAGGGCTCCAGTGCAGTGCAGAGGCTGCGTCGCTTCAGCCTCATGTTTATGCGGTTTTCTGGGTTATGAGTTTCAGCAGCTCCTGAGGGGCAATGACAGAGAGCTGTTGCATGAGTCCCATGGGGTGGGAATGCTTAGAATTGCTATGTAGTCAGTTCCATGGTGGTGGTGTTTTTAAGTAGATCTAGGAACTGGTTTTATACAGAAAGTTGCAGACTGTTACTTATTTTTGCATTAAAATGACAGAGTGGTGGTGTTTTGTTTTGGGAAGAGACTTTGAGAGGGTAGGGAGTAGAACTGGGCAAAGATTTAAAAGAATAAATCTTTCTAGTGGAAAGGAGCTAAAGATAGGGGGTTTGTGTGCATGCAGACAAGTCTAAACTGAGCTGCATTTTAAAAAATGCTCAGCACTCATGAGAAACTACTGAGATTCCTGAGTGAGCTTGGGTCCATCTGTCTTGCCTCAGCCACTGTCCTGCCTTCCCATGGGGTAGCACGTATGGCAGCCACTCAAATCACTGCAGCCTCCACCACACAGGTCTGCCTGGCCCAGCCTATTACTGGATGGCACTGAGGCATGGATATAGTTATTTCACTTCTGTTTCCAGCTCTCTTCCATGGTCCTCATCTTCTGTTTTCCCTGGTTCTCACCTTCTGTTTTCCCTACTGTTACACACGTGCCCTATGTGAGAAATAAAGGCTCTACAACCTCCTGGTACATTCCTTTGTTTTTCAGGTAACAGGCATGCTTTGGGAGTAGGAATGAAGTAGAGATACAGCTGCACAGCTGGAAAATTGATGCATGTTCTGCTTTTTCTTCTGTAGAGCTTGATGCTCCTACCAACCTGAGATTTCTCAACACCACGGAGCATTCAGTGTTAGTGTTGTGGACACGGCCCCGTGCTGTGATCACAGGATACCGCCTGACTGCAGGCCCTACAAGAGGAGGTCAACCAAGGACCTACAATGTGGGACCTTCTGCCACTAAGTACCTTCTCAGGAACTTGCAGCCTGGCACTGAGTACACCGTGTACCTTGTGGCAGTTAAAGATGACTTGCAAAGTGCCAGAGAGACTGGAGTTTCACAACATGTAAGTGTAACCAGGCTTGTAGTCCTCTACCCTGACACTCTGGCCTTTCTTCAAAACTTGTGCTGAAAGTGGCTATTGCAAACTGCTTTACAGAAGCAGCTTTCTGAAGTGTCATCCCAGCAGAACTGCTTGGGATATTTCATCTTCTTCATCCTTTTGGCAGAAAAAAGAGTTATTTCCATCAAAAAGCTTCTAGTAAAATATATGTCCGCTTTTTGGTGATTAAAATCAAAAGGGAGAACTTATTTCTGGTACCTCCATTTTTGTTCAACTGAATGACAAAGAAATTTAATTTTACTTGACCTTTCCATTTGTTTGGTTTTGGCATGAGAAATCAAGGAAAGCAAACAGCTCCCTTCACATGGGCAAGGAATAATTAGCCTGTCATTTGTATAAAGCTGAAGGCAGTCATTTCTCAAGCCCAACCTTACCATCTAGGGCAGCTCAACTGCAGTTATAGAAACTGACACAAACAGTGTGTTTTACTCTTATTTCTTCTTTTTCTTTGTTTCAGTCATCTGTACTTGTGCTCTTGGCTTGGAAGAAATATTAAGCAAACTTTGGGAGGATAGGAAGCTCTATAAGAACCCACACATACTTCTAGAAAGAACAAATAGATTGGCTGTTTAAGTAATGATGAAGTAGTCATATAAACTAACAAAATTCAAAGCCATCCAAGCCCCAAACCACATCCTCTTCGGAAAAGAATGTGGTTTCTTTTAGAACAATGTGAAATTTAAATAAAGGTTCAAACTGTTAATCAGAATAGCACTGTTGACATTGGCAAGATGCTTTTTTGCTGACAGACAGCCTTATCTATAAATATTTCTCCATTAGGCTATGGTTGGATGTCTCAGATGAATATTGCTTATTATTGCTTAAATGACTACTCTGTCTTATTTGAAGGAAACCAGTCCAGTTTAGGACTACAAATGAATAAAACAAATCATCATTGTTACTAACGAGGTTAATTTAGATTGAACTCTGAAGTTTTTCAAACTGATTCTGGGGTATGCAAAGGCTTTGGCTTCTATGTGATGTGCCTGACCTATCAATGAGACCACAGGTTGCTCAGATTCTTTGAGCTCCTTCTCACTCTACTGACTTCAAGAGTTGAAGATGTTGGTGAGGGACAAGATGGTCCTAACTGAGACAGCTTGATGACAGACAAGGGTATAGTGTTCTGCTGACTGAACCGTGAGTGAAGGAGAAAAATAAGTGAGGTTTCTTGAGAAGCACTTCACATATCATGCCAAATTCTTAGGGTTGGATGCATAGAGGACTCATGAGGCCCACTTCAGTATTTTTGTTTTCCTTAGGAATAGAAAGGCACTAGCTGTGATGAAACCACTTGCATGCTGTGTCTAGTTCAGCAGCAGACAGAATTTGTCAGATCTCTCCCAAATCGCTGGATCTTCAGCACTTACGTAGTTCAGCACTTCCTAGATAACTCTTGTTATCTGGACTGCTGTTAGTCTGGTTCTCTAACAGTATGGGCCATCAGAGTGGTGAGATTTCAACTCCCTCAATTCACTTTACAGATCAACCTGCTGGCTCTGTTCCTCCTTTTAACACAGAAGTGACTGAGACTTCTATTGTCATCACCTGGACACCTGCCCCAAGGATTGGTTTCAAGGTAGGAGAAACTGAAATCCTGTGGTTTTTCCCCCTCCTACTTCATTGTGATAGGAAGCACAGATTAAAGCTGTTTGCTGTGGACTGCAGTGAAGATAGCAGCACAAAGGAAAGAGGTGCAAAAGACACTGCTTACAGATGGTAGGTCTAGGTCACAGAGGTCAGCACAAGCACATCCTCTGGGCTTCAGGACATCTGAAACACAAGTTACAGGATTATCAGTGGACATTCAGCATAAGGGCCCATGATACTCATGTTAGATGATAAGCCAAGTTGCTGATAGTTAGCTGGGACAGGTGTATTTGAGACTGAAAAGCAAAATTTGCTACTTCTCTGCAGCTGGGTGTGCGCCCAAGCCAAGGTGGAGAGGCTCCCCGGGAAGTCATCTCTGATTCTGGCAGCATCGTGATTTCGGGTCTCACTCCTGGAGTGGAGTACACCTACAGCCTCACAGTCTTGATGGATGGCCAGGAGAGAGATACTCCTATCATCAGGAGAGTGACTACACGTAGGACATGTTTCCTTTTCTACAACTATTCCTTATAATCATTGTTTCCTCTGTGCTCCTCGGATGAATGGCTGTCTTCTGGGAGTCAGTTCTAGTCTTTTCTAACTGCCATGGTCTGGAAGGTGTTTTTCTTCCTGATGCATAGGTGACAGTAACACTAGCTTATGCAATGCAGGGTCACAACTTCAGGAGAATGTTTTTTAGTTGATTTTTGAAATGTAAAGATGTGATCTGGGGAGGAGGGATGCTGATGGAGTTAGTATGACTCTCAGTGCCATAAATGAATGACCCATCTGTCTGAATGCTTGCAGCACTGTCCCCACCAACCAACCTGCGCCTGGAGCCCAATCCTGATACTGGGATCCTGGTGGTCTCTTGGGATAGAAGCACAACTCCAGGTAACAACGTGAACTTGCACTATGCTCAAATCTCTTGCACCAGAACTCTAATATTGGCTGTCTGATACCTTGTAGTTCATTAAGGAGACATGACATATTCCTAGATATATTCAAGGTTATGATTTACAGTTAAGTATAGGTTACTATAGGGCTCTTCATAATTTCCATTCCATGTAAAATGCAATTTTTGGAGTATGAATGTGTTTAAATATTTCATCTGGTTTTGGTATTCGAAGGCTTTCTTCAAATATGCCCAGTGGTTTAAAAGGGAAAAGAAGGCAAAATGGAAGTGAAGAATGAGTTCATGTTTTTTAGAGTAAGCATGGGACTCTGAAAGTGTTGAAGATGCACTCTTTTCCCACAAGAGTTGATGTGAGATACATAATTAACTTTGGCAACACAGTGATGGAAAGCTTTTGAAAACCCTACTTTTTCAGTAGATGTAATTTTTTGGCAAGTCATGAGTGTTTCAGTTAAGGTCTCAAATGGAACTGAAATTGCATGGCTACCTTCTAGGAAGCTCATTTTGGGGTGCTTGACTAAGCAACCTTTTGCCTGCTGGGCTCAGGCTGGCAAAATCACTTGCAAAATGTCATGTATTTGCTTCAGTTGCTTATACTGAGGCCTGATGGTCGAGATAACTACATGCTGGTATATCTGTGTTTCAGGCATCAGTGGGTACCGAGTGACCACTGCTCCTACCAATGGGCAGCAGGGTTCTACCTTGGAGGAAGTTGTAGGTGCAGATGAAACCACCTGCACCTTTGAAAACCTGAACCCTGGTGTGGAGTACAATGTCAGTGTTTACTCAGTCAAGGACGACCAGGAGAGTGTTCCCATCTCTGAAACCATCACACAAGGTAATGAAAGGATGAGTAGCAGTTTTAGCCACTCAAAGTCAAATTATTGAGCCCAAGAGCTCCACATTGCAGAACTCCTATTAGTCTGATGGCAGGGGGTGTAGACTTAATATTCAATCTCAAGAAGCAGAATAGCTGTGTACCAAGACATGACAGAGCAGTTTTTACACCCATGTACTTCGCTACACAGGCATCCTACATTGTCTGTCAACAGGGTGGTGATAGAGATGGATCTGTTGTGTCATAACACTGCGCTAGAGAGCAAGAGAGACTTTAACTTGACCCTGCAGTGCCCCAGCATCTGGAGCACAGCTGAAGGAGTATGAGTGAGAAGTGAGCACAGGAGAAATTTTGGCAGCAATAGTGGCAGGAGATCACTTCAGGACAGCAGAGAGAAAAGCTGAGATTGAAAGGTCTGTCACTAGCACTTCTGGGACACAAAGTGGTGTGTGCCACCTCACACTACATGAAACTACCTTTGTAACCACAGCAGCAAAATTAATGTGCATCTCCCCAAATGGTTTAATTTCATTTTCCTTTGTGAGGGCTTTGTTTGTTTGTTTATGTTTCTGCTCAGCCCTGAAATGATGCCAGCTACTGTGTGTGCTTGCTCTTATAACACTGCTTTAAAATTTCCATGCTTCACTGAAGTGCTGTATGCTCCCTGGAGGTGAACTAATGCTGTGATACTGCATAATTAAAGCAGTAATAGCTTTAGCCCTTTACTGTCTGCCAGTGGGGGAAAGCAAAGAATGTGTGTCTGTGGCTTTTAGCACTCTTTAAAGGTGATATGGAACATGCATTCCATGCAGGTAAACAACGATTTTGAGAAAAACTGGCATTTTTTTTGCATCTGTTCTGTAAAATATGTCTTTTCCTGGAAGGACATTGAAATAGAATGCAACCACAATTATTAAAGCCACTCTTTTGCATATTACTGTCCCATAATAATTTTTAAGCTAACTTGTAATGATCAGAAAGAATGGATACCCAGTTCTGCATCTTTGACTCACCTACTGGTGTCTGATCCTGAGGGAAGAGCATACAGTAGTTCCCACTGATTTGGGGCTTGCCATGCTGAAGTTACACAGCCAAATCTTGTGGCTTGATTCAATATCAGTCTATTGACTTGAGCATCTGAGGGTTTGGCCATTGTCCATGAAAGATGCATCTGACATTCCCTGCTCCCTGCCCAACTCTGTGCTTAACATGCAGGAAAAGAATAGCTTTGCTGACAGGATTGATATTGATAGGGAAAATGAGCACAGCTCTACTTGTTTGCCCTACAGAAATTTAGGCAGTATCTAGAAGGTCATTAAAGAGGATTGTTCGGTGGCTTAATGCCAGTATTTTGAACAATTTAACCAACAAATTGAATTGCCCTCTTGGCTGCATCATATGCTGGGCATTACCTCTGAATATGGGGATGTTGTCACTCGGAGAATTCATACCTTCTAAAGGTCATTTTTTAACCCTTTGTCATCTTTCCAAGAAGATACTCTTGTTACTCTCCTGTACCATCTGTTTCTAGCACATAGATTGCAGCAATTAGAGCTAAGTAGAACTTGAGGAATTCTGGGCTAGATCCTCAAGCCTTTACAGGGATTTGAGAATTTTTTCCAAGGCCAGTGTAAACAGTTTGGATAGTGGATGATCAACCCTGTAACTTTGCGATGGTTCTCACCAGCTGAGGGTGTGGTCTGATTCAGCTCCCTCAAATAGGCTGATATTCTAATGATTCCAGTGATAAAAGTGAACCTTACCATTAGAACAAGACAAAAATTCTAGAGGGTTGATCAACTGTTATTTCAGAGGAGCTGTTTTATTTATATGCTAATAGACTTTGATCTCTTGTCTTCTGCCTTGAAAAAAAAAATAGGATATTTTTCCCCCCCCTTTATTTTCATAAGAAGATGATAGGTGTTTATGGTTCCCCATTGCTCAAAGTAAATTTGTTGCAAGTGTCTCTTGTAGGAAATTTTGATATGTCTGAAGTGGAAGTGTATTGCCTCTCTGGGGAGGCAGCTGAAGACTGCACTGAAGGGTACAATAGAAAAAGGAAAAAAAGAAAACCTCTAACACCAAACCCCTTCCTTTTTCCCCCCAAACCCAAAGAGAAATTCTGCATATCACCGCAATTGCTTCCACAGTTCTGTCAATGTTGAGAGTGATTGAACACTGCTTTTTTCTCCCTTGTCTGTCTTTTGCCTCTGTGTCTTTGCCTTTCCCGTGTGCTCTTTAACTCATTAGAGGTGCCCCAACTCACTGACCTAAGCTTTGTTGACATAACTGACTCAAGCATCGGCCTGAGGTGGACCCCGCTAAATGCCTCCACCATTATTGGGTACCGCATCACTGTAGTTGCAGCGGGAGAAAGTGTCCCTATTTTTGAAGATTTTGTGGACTCCTCAGTAGGATACTACACAGTCACAGGCTTGGAGCCGGGCATTGATTACGACATCAGTGTAATCACGCTCATTAATGGCGGAGAGAGCGCCCTACCACTCTGACACAGCAAACGGGTGAATTTTGAAAACTTCTGTCTTTTGTGACATGGGCAGTGTTTCATGCTGTCACTGGCTGTCAGGATGATGGGGCTTTGTCCAAAGAGGAATCAAGCTGCTCACTGAGGGGAAGCCAGGCAGACCCAGCTGTAAATGGCAGCTGGGGGTGGCTATGCAGTGCTCGGTTTTCTGACCTGAGGCATTTTCATACTGTGAAAGGCTGCAGCTTTGCCAGGCTTGTTCACTTTCTGCTATTCAGATTTCCAGGATCCAGTTGGAATCATGAGCCTGAAACATGATCTGTATATTCACCAGGCTTGTAAACTGTGATCTCCTAAAATATGAGCCAGAGGGAGGAGCAGTTCAGCAGACACCCCTCCAGCCTTGATAGCTGTTTGAGCTTCCAGCAGTCTGTTTCAGTGGTGGCCCCACTCTTTGCACATTGCCCCAAAGGATGCAGGTGAAACAGCACTCTCTGAGTACATGCCACTGACAGCCATGCCACACTGTCAAGGGTCTCTGTAGTGCATGAGCAGGCGGTGAGCTGAAAAGTGGTTCTTGCATGAAGTCCTGTTGTGTTTGAAAATCCTGAGGCTATAAATCCTTCCACACAAGTAGATGTAGAATCATAGGAAATTAGTGATATACCTCCTCCTCTCCTGTGTATGCATGTATGAATTCTAGATGAGATTACTTTCCCATCTGTAGGCTGCTGTATGGCAACTTTAAACCTCTCTTGGCTCCCCATCAGTAATATGAAATCCAGCTGCAAGGAGCACATTACTGAGACTTGCTACCTTGTTTTCAAATTAAGCCCATGGGGTATATTTAAAGTATTGGGAATTGCCAAGATGTTAAGGGAGCCTGACAGTAGTGCAGACACATTTTCTCTTAACTATTGTAGAACTTGGATGTAGTTTAGAAGTCTGTTTGCATGGGTCTGACATAGTCAGTTATGCATGAAATACTTTCTTGGGTGATTACCTGAACAAACATTTTTATCCACTTTTATCAATCAGAGAACTAAAATACTCTTGTTCTTTGCTATGTAGCTGTCCCTCCTCCCACTGATCTCCGCTTCACTAATGTGGGGCCTGATACTATGAGAGTGACTTGGAGTGCACCAACTTCCATTGTGCTGAGCAATTTCTTGGTGCGCTACTCACCTGTGAAGAAGGATGAGGATGTTGCAGAGCTGACAATTTCACCCTCAGACAACATGGTGATATTAACAAGTAAGTGGGTTACCTGAAGAAGTTAAACAAATATAGGAGGCCCCTTATACATGACATAAGGCAAAAGAAAAATTGCTTACTGTAAGTATAACTGGCCAAATTCTCAGCTGATCTAAGCTGATGTCAAAGCAGCCTCCGACAAACTCACACTAAATGAGATTTGGCCACTTGCTTTATTCGAGTTAAAGCCAAAACACAGGAAAGTTTTTCCCACCGATCCAAGGATGGTGATGAATCCAGACTATGGGGCAATTGCTTTGGTTTACAAGCCTGGTTAGGTATTAAGACTAAATACATATTGTTCACGTGGTTTGCCAAAAGCATCAAGGACTTGGAGTGCAGAGGTTCAGGGAGAGGATTAAAATGTGCAAAAGGTCATTACTCACTTGGCTTTGTATGCTCGGGACCTGAAAATAAATACTCATTGGAACCTCACAGGACATGGCAACAAAATGTGGGCATTTTCAAAAGCTGACAGTAATTTTTGCTGGTGCAAAGGTTGTTTTGCATTTGAAGTGTGTGTTGTTGGTTTGGTTTTTTTTTTTTTTTTTTTTTTTTTGGTTTTTTTAAATCTATCCTGGAATCATGTTGGTCGAGTGAGAGGCAATACTCAGTTTCAGAATAAGGGACCAGATCTGGAGCTCATCTGAGTTGGAACAGCTTTGTTGGAAATCCTTGGCCCTGCAGTTTAGCTAAAAGCTAAAGCTTTAGCCTGGTGCATAACTGAACTACTAGATAACTAGAAGAAACTTTGCAGAAAACTAACCCTGACCCAGTTTTCACAAACTAATGAAGAAATTATAGAGGATACCATGCTCCTTCAGTCTAAAACATTGCAAGCAGCCATAATGCCACAAAAAAAGGATTTAATTTTTTTTACTGTCCTGGAGGCTCAGATTTTCCATCAAGCAAAACCTGATTGCTTCCCTTAAGAAACACAGTTACAATTGTGTAGGTTGAGTGACTTCTAGCTATTAGTAAAGATATATGTCTAAATTCCTGTACTTAAAACTCCACAGATCTGCTGCCTGGTACTGAATATCTAGTGAGAGTCTACAGCGTTTCTGAGCAACATGAGAGTGCACCTTTGTCTGGAATCCAGAAAACAGGTACTTCAGTGCACCCTGAGACACATGTGCAATTAATGCCACTCATGAAGGAATCATTAATGTGACTTGGTTGCTCTTTCTTCTGTATGTGTAATCAGCTAGATATCAAAGAGCAATTCAGTGCATGTCTTGGGAAACACTGGGATATTTTGTTTCATTCGGTCAGAGAGGCAGAATTTGGTTTTAAACAGGGCATCATAGGCCCTGGTGTGAAGGTACAGATAGAATCATAGAATAGTCCAGGCTGGAAGGGACCACCAAAAGTCATCTAGTCTAACCACCCCGCAGTCAGCAGGGACATCCCCAACTAGATCAGGTTGCCCAGGGCCTCGTCAAATCTTACCTTGGAGACCTTTCTTGGAGATATTCTACTACCTCCCTGGGCAACCTGCTCCAGTGTTTCACCACCCTTGTAATGAAGAACTTCTTCCCAACATCCAATCCAAATCCTTCCCACTCTAGTTTGAAGCCATTGCCCCTTGTCCGGTCACCACAGGCCCTTGCCTCCCATAGGCCCCCTTCAGGTGTTGGAAGGCTGCCATCAGGTATCTCTGGAGCCGCCTCCTTTCCAGGTTGAACAACCCCAGGTCCCTCAGTCTGTCCCTGCAGCAGAGGTGGTCCAACCCCTGATCACTCTTGTGGCCCCCCTCCAGACTCTCTCCATCAGGATAAGCCTAGGCAGAGCCTATTGTTTCTGTCACTGAGTCGTTCTTGGCTGTGTCACTGGTCTTTGCTGGTCACCTGCTTTGTTTTATGCTGTGTCCTCTGCCTGTGCTGTGTGCTTTCCCTGTAGCCGCATTCCACTGCGTGTTTAATCTCGGTCTGATCTTGAGCACGTATTTTTTAGTCCTGTGGCTGAATAGCATTTGGCTTAGGATCTGGCTGAGCTTAATGAAACATGGCAGTGGTGATGATGATCAGTAGTTTGGTTGAACTCTGTCTCTTGTCTCTTTGAAATACGCAGCTCTTGATTCCCCCACTGGCCTTGACTTCTCGGATATAACTGCCAATTCTTTCACTGTCCACTGGATTGCTCCTCGTGCTGCCATTACGGGGTACAAGATCCGGCATCACCCAGAGCAGGGTGTTGGCAGGCCCAAGGAGGACCGCGTGCCCCCCTCACGCAACTCCATCACCCTTACCAACCTGCTTCCCGGAACTGAATATGTGGTCAGTGTCATCGCCGTCAGCGGCAGAGAGGAGAGCTTACCCTTGGTTGGCCAACAAACAACAGGTAAGCCTTGAGAGAGTGCTGGCTAAAAGTTACTGTGAGGATTTTGGGTGAGTTACTGTTAAGCCAGATCTGCTTTACCAGAGGGTGAAGCTCTGCTCCTGGGGAAGTGCCTGTGGTACTGAGGTAGGGCCTGATTTAGAAACAAGTGGGAGGACCTATGCTACTTTCAGATTAAGTCAGATGTCTTTAGGGCCAGTAGAACTTTTTTCATTACATCTAGTCCAATGCCAAATGTTTTCTAACCGGACACATCTCTTGTAGAGATGTGTGCACTGGGCTAGAACTAGGAACCAATGAGTAGCAAAGGAGCATGGTGTGGTAAGTGAAACATGTACCTGGTGTGGGTTAACTGTGTTTAAACACTCAATTTTCTGTTTTTCTAGTGTCTGATGTTCCAAGGGACCTAGAAGTCACCCCCACCAGCCCAACCAGCCTCGTAATTTCCTGGGATGCTCCTGCAGTAACAGTCAGATACTACCGGATCACTTACGGTGAAACAGGTGAGGGCAGGCTGCTATGGCCAGTCAGAGACCAGAAGCTGTATTCTATTCTGGGGCTATTAGTAAACTGCAGAAAACAGCAAAGGCAAGTTTGACTGCAACAGGCAATGTCTTGTATCTCAGAGTCTTGCAGCATGTTTAGAGAAGACTTTCAAAATAGAGCAAATAATTTTTTGTCTACCAAAAAGAAAGAGCCTCTGGAGCACTACAGTCATTTTGCAGGTGATTCTGTGTGCCTGTTGTGTTCTTTTCATTGGATTGGTCTTGACCCTGTTGATTCCACCAGGTTATCTCTTCAACTTGATGCACATGGGATTGTTCTGGATTTTGTATTGATTTAAAATGTATCATTTAGAAATTACATTTCTTATTTTGCCTCATCCCCTTAGGTGGAAGCAGCCCTGTGCAGGAGTTTACAGTGCCCGGCACCATGTCCACTGCTACCATCACTGGCCTCAAACCTGGCGTAGACTATACCATCACTGTGTATGCTGTAACTGGCCGTGGAGACAGCCCTGCCAGTAGCAAGCCAGTCACTGTCACCTACAAAACAGGTGAGACCTCTTTAAACAGCACAAACAAACAAATCTACAAGAACTCCTTAGGTCTTTGTGTTGGCTTATCCCCATATGTTTGTGTCACTGATCCCTGGTTTCTTTTAGAAGTCATGGGCTCTGTTGTAAGCCCATAATTTTCAATGGAGCTGTGTATCCTGGTGACCCAGAGTGGTAATGACACAACACAGAAGGGGATCATGGACTTGGACTTTTGGAGGAGGGAGTCCCTGTGGAGTCCAGATGGATACAAACAATATTTGACTGCTTATGCAGAGTGCAAATCCTGTTGGGATCTCATTTCAGGGGGTTACTTCTGAGTTAACTCTGGTGCTTCTGGTACACTGTCATATTATGTAATCCTGATGAGACCTGACTTTCTAACTCCAGGACCATTGTCTCACTCCTGATCTGGATGTAGCCTAATCCTTCTCCTACTGTAGCTGCAGATAAAGGCATTTAGAAGCCTTTAAAACAACACAGATTCTCAACTATCACTGGTATGAGGTCAGTCACCTACACATTATGGTTAAGGTTTCTTGCTCACGGCTAGCATGAGGGATGAATAAGTAGCAGCAGGTGGGTTTTGTTCTAAGAAGCACAGCCTAGAAAAGAAAGAGCAGAATAAAATTCATCTAGGAGGCAACATTGGAAGGAGGATTTCCTGTAGCAACATACTCAGGAAAAAAAATGCTTTTGTTGCCCAGAAATAGACACACCATCCCAGATGCAAGTTACCGATGTCCAGGACAACAGTATCAGTGTCAGATGGCTTCCTTCAACATCCCCAGTCACAGGATACCGTGTGACAGCTGTCCCCAAGAAAGGACATGGACCCACAAAAACTAAAAATGTTCCTGCAGGTAAGAACATACGACATCCTTCACCAGATCTGTTAAGAATGCAAGATGTGCCCACTAGAATCAACACTATCAGGCACTAGGCACACGCTTGAAGTCAATTTTTCTCCTGCTTGTCCCTTTTTTTGCCATCTTTCTGACTTTAGTAGGGTCTCATGCAGGAGAAGCTAGGGCAAAGTTTTATCCTGAATGCTTCACATCTTTTAACATCACTGTGCTTCAAAGGCTTGTTCTTGGCAACCTCAATGCCGCTGGAAGGCACCTAGATTTTAAAGAAATGCCATTGGTTTTTCAGAAATGCCATTTTCCAGCACCCAGCAAAACTTCCTCTGAAATCCTTCTGAAGGTCACATAACATGACCCTTGGTCATAGGATGGACTCAATCACATATGCTGCAGGCTGGACCTCATTGCTACAGCGCCTGCCAAATCAGCTCTGGTTGTTCTCAGAAGCACAGGGCATTTTGTGGGATCTGCAGAGATTAGCGCTCTGGGATGCTTGTGAGGCAGTTGGGTTAATGGTTAGTTGTATATCCCCCAAATGATGAAAACTGGTCTTCACTTGCCTTATTTTTCCACTGTACTAACCTGCCCTTTTAGCTGTGGGGCTTCAAGCAGGTAAAAATTGCAGATGCCTTGCTGTGCACTGCCAATGAAGCATGCTGCAAGCAAAAGGCAAGCTTGATACGGCAATCTCGTGTTGTTTTAATGATGTTTGTTCATGATATAGCTGATACAGGCCCTTCATTCAGTGCTACTAGGAGGCCAGTTTCCTGCAGCTTTGTGCAGCTGCAGGTGGACTAATGTTGTTCTTTCCTGACAGATCAAACAGAAGTCACAATTGAAGGTCTGCAGCCCACAGTTGAGTACATGGTCAGTGTCTACGCTCAGAATCAGAATGGAGAAAGCCTCCCCTTGGTTGAGACAGCTGTCACCAGTATGTATTTCACTTCATGGTAACAGAACAAATGTTATCTATGGATGTCTGAACCTACCATGCAGCATCACATCCCCAGTGAAAGCAAGTGGCAGGTGCCTAGTCTGCAGGAGAATGCAAGGTGGTCTGCCCTGTGATAAATACCATGCACTTAAGTCACAGATACTGGCAAAAATACAGTCACTCTCCCTCAAACACTGGCAAAAATGCAATTCCCCACTGCCTCAAAATGCTGTGCTTCTGATTTTCTTTCACTAAAGCTACAGAATCTCTTGGGGTTTTGTTTGCCTTCAGCCAATCAGTGGACAAAATTTGCAAAGATCTCCTTTCTGGAGCTAGGTGGCAAAGGTGATTACTGATAAGGGTCTGAACTGAGCTTGGGACCACTTGCCCTGTGCTGGTGGAGTACAGGAAAAAACATGAGTTTATATAAGAGCTTGGGATGGAGCACTGCAAAAGAGGACAGCTCAGTCCTCAAGCTGTTGTATCTGCCTGTACAAGATGGCAGTGTTGCTCTGGACACAGAGGAGAGAGCAAGTGGGAATGTGTAACTCAGAGGGATCTCTCTGATGTTAAGTGCCTTTTCAGGGCTACCTCTGGGGTAGGGATTTGCATGCCTGTTATTCCCTTGCTCAGGCTTGTATTCAAAACACAGCTGAGCCTCAGAAACAGATAAGGTAGCAGGAGCTTCTCTGAAGCTTTGCAGAAGCAGGAAAGGAGTCTGCATAAATTTCAAGGCAACAAATTCCTGCATAAAAAAATCATCTTTGCCAGCTAGATAACATAGAAACTTCAGGACTAATATAACATGGCAAATAATCTTATAGAGAAGCATAATTTGGATCCAATATAAAATTTTGTACAACAAATGGGTGTAGCTCTGTGGTGGACACACTAGACTTCAGTGGATCAAGGCTTGCTTACCTTGCTGTCTGGCACTGAGCTCCCACCTTGCTGGGAAATTGGTCTAATTCGAAAATGTGCCTATCACCCAGTTGCACCTGTGGACGACATCCCCTGTGCACTCTATGCAAAGCTGAAGTTTTTCTATCTGATTTTAAAATACAAGATACTGAGTAATTTGTTTTCTTGATAAGTGTGTTAATTGGATATTAATTTGTGAAAGAAAATAGTGGGACTGATTCTCCCTGGACTGGAACTTTGCACAGCAGCTTGTAGTAGTGAAAAGCAAGTGCAGCATGAATCCAGACTTTCCCAGTCAGGTGGGTTGTCTGGCTACCTTTAGCACTGGAAACCAGTTACTGTCTCTGGTGGTAGAAATGGGTCTTAAAATACCTGTTTCTTCTTCTCTTGACCCCATTGCAATAGCTTGACGCTTCTGGAGTTTTGTGAAAGGGCTTTTGGTGCCAAGGAGGCTCCAATATAAATCAAGATTGGTGTCCTGACTACTTTGAATGTGGCAACGCAACTACTTTCCGTTTCAAGGAGGCCATGATTGCCTTCCTGCTGTGTGGCACCCACAAGCTCCCAGCCTTACTCTGCACAGGTATAAGCATGTGTACAAGGTGCAGCACAGAGGAGAATCAAGTGCCCCTTCACCTGCGCAGAGCCAAGAACTGCTTTGCATGTAACAGAAATGCTTTTTATTTTCCTCACCCACAACCTGCCTTTTATCACATAACCTCTTACCGTTAATTTGCCTAACAGACATTGACCGCCCTAAAGGACTAACATTCACTGAGGTGGATGTTGATTCCATCAAAATTGCTTGGGAAAGCCCGCAGGGGCAAGTCACCAGGTACAAGGTGACCTACTCAAGCCCTGAGGATGGAATCCATGAGCTATTGCCGGCCCCAGGTGGCGAAGAAGACACTGCTGAGCTGCATGGCCTCAAGCCAGGTTCTGAGTACACTATCAATATCGTTGCCATATACGATGACATGGAGAGCCTGCCCCTCACTGGGACCCAGTGCACAGGTACACCTTTAACTACACCACCCAGCAGGCCATGGCAGTGGTGGCTTCTGCCTAGTTGGGTAAAGTGTGCTCCCATGCTGCTACTGAACTGGTACCAAACTGGTATTCCATGCCAGGGAAACCCCAGGAGAAGCCAAGGGATGCAATTGCTCTTGAGAGCTGGCTCAGTTGGTGCTGGAGAGCTGACTGCTGGCAGAGTCAGCCTACATACACACTAGCAAAGGCAAGGAATGAAGGAAAGATCAGGAATGAAGAAGCAAATTCTAGGATGTTACCTTCTCTCAGTCCTCAGGTGGATCAGTAATGTCTGGTCCTTAGTCATGGAGCCTAATTCATGGTGAACCCTCATCCTGAATTGTCTTTAGGATATGGGACACCTGAAAACAGTTACCAGCAACAGAGGGGTTAGAGCAGCTATCATCCACCAGGGTCCTTGCTTCTGGATGGGGCAAAACGGTCAGCATGAAGGTCTATGAGATCACTTAACACTCAAGTCTCACAGAGCCTCTAGGTCCTTCACCAGCACTACCCTAGGGACTACAGCCCATGTGGATGCCCACACCCTGTGCTCACATCACCTCTAGAAGAAGAGGACACACTCCATTTAGGAGAGTCCCTTATGTGCTAGTCTGATCCATTTCCATATAAAACACATTTTAAACTCCTTTGTGAAAAAGAAAAAGGAAACTAATTGCTTGGGATAAACTTACTTCCAGCAACATGGAATCCATTGCAAAGCTTCCAGCATTACCAGATGTGTCTTTATTACAAAGGTGCTACCTTTGTAATAAAGGTCTGTCATTCATTTGTGGATGAAAAGTTGGTGCTGTAATTCCAGGGGTGTAATGAAGACAGTGGTTCCTAGTGTGCCGATTGCTATACTAAACTGAAGCCAAGCGCCGTAATGATTGAAGCAGCTGGCTAACTACCTGCCAGAAATGCAAATACAGTCATTTTTAAACCCCTCTCTCTGTGGTTTACCCTTTGTGGGCTGTTCAGAAGTGTACTTGAGGTCATTTAAGACTTCCCATTGACTCTCATGGGCTTTAGACAGAGCTCTGAGCAAAGCAACAAGGGAGAATTCTCTTGTATTTCCACTCTATAAAATTAGAAAGCTTCACAGCAGTATGCTGTGAAGTGGGCACTATGGTAAGGTATATATTTTTTTTTTTTTTTTCCTGTTTCAAGCCCAAGCATTGCCAACAGTAAAGCAAAACAAGTGCTTCAATGGATGCCCCTTTTTTATGCAAATGTTTTAAAGATATCAGATGTGTTAATTTATGAACAGACTCTTGTGTGATGAGCCTTATAGCCACCACAGCCCTGCTTTTCCATTGCCTTGCTCTCTGTGTAGCAATTTATGTTTGTTTAAGTGGCTGTAAAATGCTTGCCCTCTGCATTTGCAGTATTTTATATCCTCTTTGCAGTTCCTGAGCCTGCTTCCTACTTAACTTTTGTGAATCATCCATCATATATTAGAAATGAACAGAGATAGGCAAGTGAAGCAGGACTAAACTGTTAGCTGTGTGATGAAAAGCAGAGACAGGCAGAAGAATTAAACCAAACTGGCCTGCTAAAGATTTAAGCACCTCTCAAAGCCTTCGCCTTGTATTGTGGCAAGTCTTGTTGCTCACATAACTTCAGGGTTGAAACATTGGGATCTCCTTATTTCTGCTGAAAAGTGTTACTGTAGATTTAAGAATCTCCCCTTGGATACCTTCTCCCCTTCCACAGTGCTTTATACCTGTGTTTGCAGAAGCCACCCCACTTTCTTGCCCCTGTATTTCAGGCTTAAACTTGTCTCGTGTTCTGGAGAGAATATTGTTTTAGCCAAGACTGTCTTCTCCAAACTAACCGTGTGCTAATCCGGATTTTTGTAGCAATTCCACCTCCAACAAACCTGAAGTTTACACAGGTGACTCCCACCAGTCTTACCATCAACTGGAACGCACCAAACGTTCGCCTCACTGGCTACAGAGTCAGAGTGACCCCCAAAGAAAAGACTGGTCCTATGAAAGAAATCAACCTTTCTCCAGACAGTACATCTGCCGTCGTGTCTGGATTAATGGTAACTCTTTCTGTGTAATGCAAACTGATGTGGGAAGGAGATGTTAGGATAACTTCCAAGTAATTTCAAATTCTTTTGTGAGGAAACTCAGCTGGAGTAGACCATGACAGCTCCTAAAGGTCTGGCTCTGTTTGAAGTCTGACTAGCCATCAGCTGTAACTACTCCTTACCACAGCCTTTAAAAGGCAGGGAAATGGCCTGCCAAATCTGCGTTGTTTCCCCTGCCTCGTTTAGCACTGAGAGACTGGATGCCTTAAATGCAAATTATCAGTCTCACAATCAACAGTAACCCAGGAAAATGCTGTTACTCATCTTTCACAAAAGAGTTCAGATAAAGTGACCTAATGCAGTGGTTTTCAAGCTGTGATATGGAAGCGCTGGCAGTCTCTTGCCTATTCTGAAGACATCTCCAAAATGTAAGTGAAACAAATGCAAGTCCTTTTGGAGTAGGTTTAATTTTGCTCTATAGCTATCTTCTCCACTGGAAACATTTCACAAGCTCCTGAGGTGGAAAAGGCTGAAAATCACTGCTTTTATGGTCCCTGCATCTTTAAAAGCTCCTGATAAGTTTTTTAAGGAGTTTTATGAATAATTTTCAAAAATGATCCTTAAAAAAACATCCTAATCTAAGTGGACTCCTGATCTGACACAGTCAAGGACGAAAGACCGTGCTATAGCTCCCACCGTTCTCTTTTCTTCACAGCAAGAACACCTTATCATAACAAATGGTATCCATTAGCCCTAGGGAAAACAGGATGTAAATTAGGTTTTTCTGAAGAATCGGCTTTGAAGCACAGATGTGTCTTCCAAGATTCCCTCTGCTCCTGGGCATGTGCACTACTAGCATTATCAACAGTACTGTTTATCAGAGTCCCTGTCTACTCTTTTATTACAGCTGGCAATAATTGGAATTGTCTCATCAATCCTTCACTGATCTGAGTTATTTAAGGTTTCATACTTCATTAACTATCAATCAAGAAATACAGCGCCACCAAACACTGAATGAGGGCGGGAATGTTTCTGCTGTGCCAGGTCCTCCTCGTAACATGGTATAACTTTGTCCATTTTAGGTAGCAACCAAGTATGAAGTGAGTGTATATGCCCTGAAGGACTCTCTGACCAGCCGACCAGCCCAGGGGGTGGTCACCACTCTTGAAAGTAAGTAGTGATCCTCTACAAATGACTGGCTAATACTGTGCTGGGTTCATAGGCTGAGATCCTACTGTGTCAAATGTAGGGCTCTACACAAAGCTCCAGGAAAGGCCATCACAAACACTTTAAGATTCACAGTTCCCAATGTACTGACAGGAGACCTTTTCCTCCTGGTGCAGATGTTAGCCCCCTCGCAGGGCCCGTGTGACAGATGCCACCGAGACAACCATTACTATTACCTGGAGAACCAAGACTGAGACCATCACTGGCTTCCAAGTCGATGCAGTCCCAGCAAGTGGCCAGAACCCCATTCAAAGGACCATCAGCCCTGATGTCAGGACTTATACCATCACTGGTAAGTGAGGTGCTTCTGCAGGTGCAGGAGCATCCAGAGTCTTATCAGAGGGTACACTGGGTGTCCTGTTTTGTAGTTCAGTTTCCTTGATGAGTAATATTATAGGATCATCCTCAGGACAAGCAAGTCATGGACCTGTTGGAACAGGTCCAGAGGAGGCCACAAAAATGATTAGAGGGCTGGAGTACCTCTGCCTTGAGGACAAGCTGAGAGGGTTGGGCTGGTTCAGCCTGGAGAAGAGAAGGCTGCCAGGACACCCTGTTGCAGACTTCCAGTACTTAGAGAGGGCCTGTGAGAAAAATAGGAACAGTCCTTTCAGCAGGGCCTGTTGCAACAGGGCATGGGATGATGGTTTTAAATTAAAAGAGCGAAGATTTAGACTAGATACACAAAGGTATTTTTTATAGACTAGTGGAACACTGGCCAGCTTGCCCTGAAAATACTCAGGGTCTGGTTAGATGAGATTCTGAGCAACCTGATCTAATTGAGACATTCCTGATCATTGCAGAGGTGCTGGGCTTAGATTACCTTTACAGGTCCCTTCTAATGCAATTCATTCTAGGGTTCTAACAAAAGGTAGGAAAAAATATCTGAGTCATAAAGATGAGTCTCCAACTTAGCTGTTGAAAGACCTTCTGATGCCTGTTTCAGATGGCTTCCTCAACTAACATTTGTGTTTCAATTTCATTTTAGGCTTGCAGCCGGGCAATGACTACAAGATCTACCTTTATACTCTGAATGAGAACGCACGCAGTTCCCCTGTAGTGATCGATGCCTCCACCGGTAATGATCTTGTCTGACTTTTCTGCTTGTGCTAACACACAGTCATTGCATATAGTTGGTCAGAAACTGTATCTGATCACTTAGAGCTATATGTTTTTCTCCTGAGTTTGAGAATAGTGCCAGAGGATGCAGTTCAAGTGAAGGGTGTGCTTGCCTTTACTGCATTTGACTTGTCTCCTTTTGTTTTCACCTAGCTATTGATGCTCCTTCTAACCTGCGCTTCCTTACAACCACAAGCAACTCCCTCCTGGCTACCTGGCAGCCTCCCCGTGCCAAGATCACTGGCTACATCATCAGATATGAGAAACCTGGCTCACCTGCCAAGGAGGTTCTGCCTCGCCCTCGGCCTGGCGCCACTGAGGCTACTATTACTGGTACCTGTCTCTTTTGTTTGGGAGCTTCTCACCTGAAACACTTAATTAGGCCTTTCCCCTCTCTCTCATCAAATTTATCAAATGTGTTGTTGGTCAGCTAAGAGAGAGACAAAGTTTTGTTCCTTTAATGACAGAGAGAGGGTTTAAAAACACACCTGTCCTACAAACACAATGCATTTCACTGATCAGATCAGCTAACAGATTTGGACAGACCACAGATGTTTTTCTACTGCCACCACAAATGCCATCCACTCAAGAGAAAAACCCTTAATATTCTTAAGATTCACAACGGTACATATCTACAGTGTCCATGATCCCAGCTGACATGGTCAGATTCCAAACTTGCTCTGAGGAGCAGGAGATTGGGCTCTGTACTGCCTAGGAAACCTCAGATCTAAAATGCACATGCCCATTCCCACTTCTCATCCTGCCTTAAACTACACATGTAGGCATAACAGAATAGCAGCACTTAAGTTTAAGACTGCTTTATCTTCTCCCTCCCTTCCTAGGTTTGGAACCAGGAACTGAATACATCATCTATGTCATTGCTGTGAAGAACAATCAAAAGAGCGAACCACTGGTTGGCAGAAAAAGGACAGGTAAAACAAAGCTTTGGATTCTTGTGGGCCAATAGGAGATGATGTTTTCCACTTGGGGAATACAATCTGGGGACTGAAATAATGTTGTTTAAAATCTCCTGTTCACATCGCTCAGCCACACCTTTTTTGTGAGTCAGATATATTTTGTAAGGGGGTTTTCCCATCTAGGATGCAGGAGGTAAGACTCTGACATTACATTAATCACATTTAGCTGCATTTGAACGCTAAGACCAGAACATGCTCAGTGCTTGATTCTTGTCTGGCTCCCCATCTGAAAATTAAAATTAGGATTAACACTCTCACTTCCATCTAGCACATGATGATGTTATTTGTTGCCCATTGCATTCCTCTTACTTTACAACCTCTGCAGTATGAGATTGGGATACCTGTAGCAAGCAAAATACCAGCTGTATATTCAAATGTGACCAAGGTGATGGTTTCTTACTGCACACCAGTGATTTTTCATAAACTGATAACCTGTGAATCTCTCTTGTAATCATTTCTTGTTCTCAATGTGGGCAGTGGTGGCTTCTTTGGGTTGCTTGGTTCTATGAACATTTCATACCAACACACTTGTTATGCCTGTGCATAAAAGATGTTTATATAATATAGAAATACATAGAAATTACCTTCACAATGAGGTTATAAAAAGCGTGTTGCATCTTGGGATGATTGCTGGTCTGTGTGTGCTTGGAGCAGTGTACAGCTCCACTCCAGCTGTTTAATTTACAGTTGTTAATTTGCCACACTTTGCTTTGGCTTCTAACCTTTCTTTGGCTAGATGATCTTCCCACACTGATTACCAGACCGCACCCCAACCAACCCGACATTCTCGACGTACCTTCCATTGACGAGGGGACCCCTTACCTCACAAACAATAGATATGATAATGGAAACGGTATCCAACTTCCAGGCACCTCTGGGCACCCTCAGACAATAGGACACCAGGGTCAGCAAGTCTTCTTTGAGGAGCATGGCTACAGACGGCCTGCACCCACTACAGCAACTCCCCTTAGGCCTGGGTCAAGACGGCAGCCACCAAACGTCGATGAAGCGATTGAAATCCCTGGGTACCAAGTGCCTATCATAGTGGAACCTTCATACCCTCACTCCCGTGTGCCCAAGCGCAATTACACCGCAGGTCAGGAAGCTCTTTCTCAGACAACCATCTCCTGGAGGCCGTTACTGGAGAGCACTGAATACATCATCTCGTGTCAGCCTGTCAGCCAGGATGAAGATACTCTGCAGGTATCTGAACTGTGTCAGAACAGGAACAGTGTTAGCCTCACCTGTGGCAGGAGATGTTGTTTTGGGAGTTCAGTCCCTTTGCTGTGTTAAAGGAGTGGCAGCTGTACTTGGGTTAAAGAGTCTTACTAACATGTGGCTGAGAGCAGGATAAATACCTCCCTCCTCTCCTTCATGGAGAAGGCTACAGGAAAAAACTGCTAAACCAGAAAGCCCTCAAAATGCTGTCAAGTATCAACATTGCATCAGAGAAGGGGCTGCTGTGAAGGTGATTGGGAGACTCAAAGACTGAGGTGCTGCTTCTCCAAGCCAAAGACTCACTTAACCCTTCTCCTCTGTCTCCCTTGATTTCTGTCTCCCTGCAACTGTGCTAATAGCACATCCCTCATGAACCATAGCCCAGAGTAGTTGAGTTTAACTTGGTATTGTTTGAAGTTCTCAATGTCTAAGGGGACAGAGCACAGAAGTCAACCAAAACACCCTGTCTTTCCTCTGAGTAGACTGACACCTAAGGAATAATTGCTCTTTCCTTTCTGGTAACATGGCATTGCTTCTTATTGCAGTTCAGGGTTCCTGGAACTTCTTCCAGTGCTACACTCACTGGTCTTACAAGAGGAGCCACCTACAACATTGTAGTGGAAGCCCTAAAAGATCACCGGAGACAAAAGGTGCTGGAGGAGGTGGTCACAGTTGGCAATACTGGTAAGTATAGAATAGAATAGAATAGAATAGAATAGAATAGAATAGAATAGAATAGAATAGAATAGAATAGAATAGAATAGAATAGAATAGAATAGAATAGAATAGAATAGAATAGAATAGAATAGAATAGAATAGAATAGAATAGAGCAGAGCAGAGCAGAGCAGAGCTTTATGGAATCTAGGTGAATCTGTGTTGTCCTTACCTCATTGTCCTTACCTGGGGCAACCTATGTAATGCCCAGGCTCGAGAAAGAAAACCTCTCCAGACAAGGAAAGTTCATAGTAGGGCACTGGGATAAGTGACTTGAGAGGTCCACTGGTTTTGGTTAACTGATGGTGTGACTAGAGCAGTTCTGCTGTGTTGTCCAATCATGAAGAATGTAGTTTGAGGCTCCAAACACTCTTCTACAGTTAGTGACCAAGAAAGCAAGAGATCAGGTATTTGCTGCTCTAAAAGGAAGGCAAGGATCATGCTGGTGTAGCAGATTCCTGCTCAGGGGCAAGGATCTGCTGTCGCAGTAACGCATCATGCTTATGGGAATATGCCGGTGGCCAGCCAAACTGCTCTGTTAGTCATTTGCTACTGCGGCTGTCTTGGTCCAGCAGTTCTGCTGGATAACCATCCTGAAGGTCTGGCTGCAGGGCAGGCTGCCTGCAGAGATGCTGATTAAGCACAAAGAGACAACACTTAGAAGCATTGTGACCAGCCACAAACACTTGTGGCCAGAGACAGCATTTGCCACAGCTGGAAAGCACAGAGCCCACACACACCCTGTGGGACCTGGGCTTTGCTTTTACCAGCACCAGGGAGTCTGGTCAACAACTCTTTCTCTCTTTCCATCCAGGAAATGAGGCATTAAGGATTCACTTTGTCCACCCATTAAGTCTGTCTGTGCAGCATCCTACTTTCCTCACCTCTCTGGGACATAAGGCAGTTCCCCCTTCCACACCTCAGTTGCCTTATGTTTGTCACAGACACTGAACTGGTGGCTGTAAAACACCCACCTTCTAGTCAAGGCACAAGGTGGAAATCAATCTGTACAACAGTGTGGTCCTGGTCTCCCTCCATCCCCCTGCAATAAGCTGAAGTGCCCCTGAAAAGTGCACATGTAGCTACCAACCTCCTGCTGTTCCCCAGCATTGCACAGCAGCTTTCTCTTCAAAACAGGCTTAAGTCAGGTTATTCTGCCCAGCAGCAAATGCAAAAACTCACACTTGCTTGAAACTTGGCAAATCAAAATGAAAATAGCCTTCATGTCATGTTTTTTTATCATTCAACTGCTCTGACACATGCAAATGGAAAATATATCACAGGGAGGCTGGACTGCTGACAGAACCATCAAGTATGTGCCTGTGGGGTAGCTCCATTACTGCCAGGATATAGTAAGAAATAAAAAAATAGCATGTGTTCAGTGAAAGTCATTCTGTCTTTGAGTAGTTCCTGTTACTGTGTGTGATGCCTGTCTCTTCTCTTTTTGTTCCAGTGTCTGAAGGACTAAACCAGCCAGCTGACGACACCTGCTTTGATACTTACACTGGCTCCTTCTATTCCATTGGCGAGGAATGGGAGCGGCTATCTGAAACTGGCTTTAAACTTTGGTGCCAGTGTTTAGGCTTTGGCAGTGGTCATTTCAGATGCGATTCTTCTAGTGAGTAGCTTGCTTTTGACCATCAAGCTCCATGTTTGACAGAACCAGCCTGATCCAAACATGATGCGAATGAATGCGGGCTCTTCAGTTTGTTAAACCAAAGCAGTGCTTTGCATCATGACAAGTGATGGAAAACTTTGGTTACCTCTGAGCTGTGCAGCTTACCTAGTTGCTGTATCAGCAACAATCAATATTGTATTGACACTTAAGGGCTCTTCTCAGCACAGTTAAATGTTTGTTCTATTTTCCCTAACCTTGCCAGCTGTAAAAGCGAGGCAGGCAAGATGCCTAAGTGACAGGATCAAAGTAGCTATTTAAGAAGGCAGCTGGCAGCTTTGAGTATTAAATTGTGGTTGAATTTTCATCTTCTAATTATGTACATAGGTGCATTGGGCCAGACAGAACTTGTGTGGATTTCAGTGGGTATCACAGCAAGTACTGGGGCTGTTTTGCATTGCAGACAGCAAAACATCTTGTGGAACTAGTTTTCTAATTTTGCCAGCTGCTTTTTAAAGCTGTGTTACAAGCAGGCAACACCTCTGCTGGGGGACTAAGTTTCATCCTTTGTAGGACTGTGGTTTACATGGAAGAGTATCAAACTGCACGCAAGAGAATGGAACAAACATCTTCAATTGAGGGGTTTAACACAGCACATCCAACTCATTTAAATGGTGCTTTTAAATTGTGGATTAAGCTGAGCAAAGGTGGTATTTCTGCAGTCTGCATAGACTGAGAGGAGCAGCTTCAGGGAAGACACTTGTTTTACAGGATCAATATTTATATTTCATCATTTGATACGCATGTCTTGCCCATTGTGTTTTGCAGACTCTGTGATAGAGTTTTACTGGGTATTTGCTCAAAAGAGTATTTACAATATTGCTCTTTCCCTTCCTGACTCATGTCTATTAAATTCCTTTTCATTTCCTCTTCTGTTAGCTAACCCTCCTTTCCCCCTTCCCATTCTGTCACATGCCACTTATTCTTCTCCTAAGAGTCTCTAGCCATTTCCCAGAGCTCTAACTCCTTGGCACTTAAAAGCTGCAAGAGTTGAACCCATTTCCAGCAGGAACCCATTTCCTTCTCGGGCCTTACATAAACCAAAACGATTCTTTCTCCTGCCTTTCTGTTGGCTCCTGGGACAACACCAAGCTGTACACCTCCTGCTGTGTGACTGCAGTCCTGGGGATAACTCAACTTCTCTTGCTCCTCTGCCTTCTCTAGAGTGGTGCCATGATAATGGTGTAAACTACAAGATTGGGGAGAAGTGGGACCGTCAAGGGGAGAATGGCCAGATGATGAGTTGCACCTGCCTTGGGAATGGAAAAGGAGAATTCAAGTGTGAACCTCGTAAGTCATCTTCTGGTATTAATTGAACTCCCATTCAGGAAATATCAGCATCTCATGGCTGTTTCCATTAACATCTGGTCCTGCCTTGGGGGCAAGCAAAGTATGAGTATGTCTGATGTAAGTGTGAATCAGTAAGAATTGAATCAGTTCTCAGAACTACTGAAGGCATAGAACTCATTCCCAAGTTCGAAAAGAAGTCTCCTTTTTTGTTAGCTAAGGTCACAGCAGGCTCAGCAGCTGGAGCCATAAAAGCAGGACATGTCACTGCTGCTAGTGGTATAGATCACCCCCATCAGTGACAGTACTTTTTCTGTAGGGCCTGTTGCCTGAAGATCTTCTAGACTTCACACTTTGAATTAAACAGCATGGTTCTTGTTAGGCAAAATACCCTTGTGTTCTAGTTTAAAGCTGGGGAGCTATGAAACCAACTGATGTTGCCCCTGCTGGTCAGTGAGGCTCCAGTCAACGAGGGAGAGCACACTGGCCAGAGCTCTGTATTGCTCCGAGAATGCTTAAAGCCAAGTGCAAGCCCTGCAACTGAACTCTGCCTGTTCCTCCACAGATGAGACCACATGCTATGATGATGGGAAAATGTACCAAGTTGGAGAGCAGTGGCAGAAAGAATACTTTGGGGCCATCTGCTCCTGCACTTGTTACGGAGGACAGCAGGTAAGCAGGAAAGACTTGGTGTGCTGAACACGGGGAATGAAGAGACAAAGATGGGCTGGAGTGCAGTTTTAAAGACCTCTCATGTCTGGCCATAACAGGCCCATGTAAGAAGAAAACCAGGAGAGCTGGAGTACTTGCATTGGAGCTGGTACAGCATAAAATGGGAGCAACTTCACTGATGCTGGTGGAGCTGTGCACGAGTACTGGCAGCTCCTTGGCCATCCCCATCAGTGTTATCTGACCGGTGCCCTCATGTTCTCTTTCTCCAGGGCTGGCGCTGTGACAACTGCCGCAGACCTAGCGTGGAGGTGGCCCCTGAAGGTTCTGCTGGCCATACCTACACACAGTATACACAGAGATACCACCAGGCCACAAACGCTGTGAGTACACTTTCCTCCTCTGCCCTCCCTTACTGTGAATGATCTATGGCACTAAGGTGTGGGGCCTGTACAGGGCTTGAGGGATAAAGGCAAGGTGTAGCTTTCTGCTTGGTCAGAACCGCATGGTAGCCATGGCTCTAGCAGCCCACCACTCTGCACGTCCCAGAAGGTATGCTTGAGCTCACATTGCCACACTCAGTGCTCAGTGCCACACTTGCATCACCCTTTGTAGTGCTGGGATGTGCCTGCATGCTCTAGCTGAGGCCATAGAGTAGTGCATGTAGTGATGTCCTGGTTTCCACTTGATGCTGCAAACTGCCTCTGTGCTTTGAGCTGAGAAAGCTAAATGGCTACACAGCCTGGCAACAGTTCTCAGCCCAAACTATACGGCAGTGGTGTCCGTCCTCACAGGACAGAGCGCTAACTGATTTCCTTCCCTCCCGACAGAACGTCAACTGCCCCATTGAGTGTTTCATGCCCCTAGATGTACAGGCAGACACACAACATCCACGGGGAAAGTAACATCCAGCAAGACTTCTTGCAGCAATGGCAACAGACAAACCAAAGTATAAATACTTACCCGCCACGATTACCATCCAAACTGGAGTGATGCTAGCAAAACCGCATCTTTGGAGAATGGCCCTCTGCTCTGGAGGCATTTTCCCAGCTTAAGCTCAACTCACAGCTTCTCCAAGCGCCACTCTTGGAGTGTTTCAGACTTTTCTGATGATTGATAGCGATTGTCTTGTTTTTGCTCAAAATGTTGAACATCAGTCAATATTTTCAAATTAAAAAAAAAGAGAAAGGGAGGAGAGATGCTCAATCACAAATTTGGTGGGGGATCAAAACATTAAAGGGGAGGGAGGGAGGGAGTGCCTAGAAATTCAAGGTTCCATGCTATGCAAAGAACAGTTGAGTACAACATTACTGAGGTTTAGTGATAGGAAAGTCCACCAAACACTTCTGCTTTCACATAAGCGTGCAGCCAGCAATAAGATAGGAACAGCAAATCCAATCACTGTGATATTTAAAATATGCACAGTTCTAATTCTTTCTCAATGATCCTAGTATTTTTCTAGCTGTATCTTTATATCTCATACTGTTATTTATCAGTTTTCTTCCCCTTGACCTTCAAGTGTTTTTATATGGGAATAAAATGAATTGAAGACACTTAGTATGCAGTTGACAAAGAGGAATTTGGTGTAATTATGATCGGTGATTATTTTTATACTGTAAGTGCCAAAGCTTTACTACTGTGGAAATGAGAAAATCAACTCTTTTAATAAAAAGATTTACAAACCAGGCATGTACTTTAAGCAATTCTCTTTGCTACCACGGAATCTAGGATGAAGATTATTATTCTGAGCTGGAGTAACATTGCCTTGAAACACGATGAAGCAAACATCTCAATGAAGCGTGAAGTAAACCTCAAGAGACTTTGTAGAGCAGTCTGTTAATTAAAAGGCTTCCAGCTGCACCCCTGCCCTAGTAGAGCACAGACACTGAGTATGTATGCTGCGCTGCAGGAGGCACAGGCTTGCTTTGCGGAAGGCGGTAGAGGAGAGAAAGGGAGGAGGGAAAAGAAAATATTCCCTGCTTTGGACATGAACCGAGGTAGAGGTAGTCCTTGATCCAGACACTGAAATACCTAGAAACTGTGCTGTCAGTGTTTGAGTTGCCATCTCTACCCATGACATAGGATGTGTTCAAAGCTTAGCTGTACTTGGACCCAGTGACTCCCCCACAGGTTTAAATGGATACTGAGTCTCCAAAACCCTGCTCCATGCCCTCCCACTGGGGCAGACCATCCCTCTGCAATACAGGGTAACTTACACACATCTAAAGGAGTTAGAGAGAGGTTGTCACATCATTCTTTCAACCCTCAGCTATCCCTTCTCCATTTGCAGTGTGGTAAAGTCAAATAAAGCCCCTAATTGAGGCTGTTTAGGTACTAGTGAGCATACTCTTGGGCACTGCTCTAGCATCATTAAAGCCCTTCCCTTACCTCTGCAGAAAGCCTCACAAAAGCAGAGGGGGACAGACAGCACCAGGGTCTGTGTCCACAGGTTACAGGCAAACACCACTTTCAAGTCTATGCGCTTCTGCCTTGCGGGGTGGAGAGGGAGGTAAATTAAATTCTCCTCAGAACCTTAAAATCAAGCAGGAGAGCTCACAATAAGGCCTTTAAGCTTGCACTGCCCCCGCTACTAAAGCTTGTACAACATTTGCAGATGCGGAACAGGAAAAGCCATTCATCCAGCTGTGTTCCTGGCCTGGCTGCACAAGCACTGTACTGCTCCAGTGAAAGAGCTTCTCTGGATTGAATAAAGCAGAGCATGAAAAGTTTGGCTTCTTGACATAAGAAATACACATGGCAGCTGCTGTCACAGATTGCTACCTATAGAGCAACCAAAACATTTGCAAATAGTATGATGATAGCAGCAGAAATCACTTCCATCCTACCAGTGTTCAGGAGCCATGTGAGTATCTAGAATGCACAAGAACTACACAAAGAAAACCTTCCTGATGAACTTCCTGTTACTTTGTCCTTCCCAAGTAAGGGTTAGATATTGGTTTCCACCAGTTGCAAAGATCCCTCCTTAGTCACCTTGCCACTAAATAACTCAGACACCCAGCAATTGCCCCTCTGAGTGGGAGTCATAGTCCATCTAATCTCATTCTAGTGTCACATTACTTGTAATGGCAGCAACTGCCTTCCCTCCTCCCCACAGTAAGTACTGCAAGATAAAATGATTTAAACAGTGCTACTGCCTTGAGCTCCCTGTAGAGCTCTGTCCTTGCCTGAAAGCATGAGGGTTTACACTGCTGACAATCTCCGTTTAACATTCACTGGTGTAGTGCTGAGTATTTTGTTATTCAGCTGAAGCTTTTGTTTTCAGTTACATTTGAAAACCACTAGCAGAGCACAACACACAGGCAGTGAAGACTTCTGAGATCCAAAGCAGCAACCACCCTATCTTTCTCTTTAGAAACATGCAGGAACAAAAGGAACCAAGGTTTTTGAAGGTTCCTGTGCTTTACCCAGACCGCAGTATACAAAGTGGCAACAGAACAGCAGCTGGGCCTTAAAGCACTAAGGTCGCTTTACATCCATGGTCAACTTGAGCTCAAAGACAACTAATGTTGTCCAATCCAAGCTGCCTTCAAGGCAAGGGCAGCTGCCCAAGCAGGGATTAAGGAAGGCTCAGTCCATCAGCCCTGAGAGTTCAGATGCCTTTGGGCTCCCAGAGTGCTCATGGCCAGGCTGAGCCCAGTGGCTGTTCTTTCCCAGACAAGGAGGTACATGTCCACAGGGTTTGTCTTTCCAGTTATATCAGAGCTTTGGTGTGAGCACAGAAACAGAGTCAGGACTCTATTCCAGCAAGGAATAGAAGGGAAATAAAAAAGAGTCCTCTGCTACTGCCAGCAAAGGCTGAGAATGATAATTCCTCCCTGCCCTCCCTTTGCTTCCACACGTTTAGAAGCTGTTCTCATTCTGCCGGGGCAGTGCACCATACGGTGGCAGTGTACCACAGCCTGCTCATTACAAAACACCAGCTATGGGGAGCAGACCTATTCCCCCTCCCTGTGGGAGGAGGCATGGCCTTCCCCATGGGAAACAGGTAGTAAGCAGAACTACACCATTTGCTTTTAATCCTTGCAGGTATCAAAGGGCAGACTCATTCATTCAGCTAGCAAGAGATAAGCATACCTCATGAGGAATCATCCTGGACCAATACAGCCCTTACAAAAAGCCACTCATCTGTCCTACTTCACGGGGGGAAGGCTCACAGCTCTTAAGCCCACTTGTCAGCAGGGACTTGCTACCAGCAGGACTGGATCCCTCAAACAGGGCACCTCTCAGCAGCTTAAAAACAGCAACACATCACCTCTCAGTGGGACTCCTTGCTTCCAGTCTTACACCCATGGCTCCATGTCCAAAACAAGAGCCAGGCAAGTGCTGGGCTTCAGATACTGCCAGTTTCCTGAAGGCTTAGAGCTAGCTGAAATTGTTGCCACAGCCTGCATGACAGGCCACCCCAGTGGCATTCCTATGATGTCACCTCACACCTGAACCTAGACCAGAGTAGTCTTCAGTCAGACAAGTGAAGCAGGTTAAAGGATACTTGTACAGGATATGGGACACTGAGGTGCAATTTCTCAATTCTGTATGACTCCTGTATGTCCTTTAACCTTACCATAGGCACATGAGGGGACAAAAGCATTCCTCCATGGGTACTGTGAGGTGTTGTGTTCATAGAGTACTGCAAGTTGTTCAGCATGAGTAGCACAGCAGATAGGCCTCAGATCAATGTCACCTTAGTTGAACATTTACTAGCATCTCATGCAGAGGTCTTACCTGGTGATTACTACCTATTAACTTCCACCACTAGATTAAACAGTGCCTCAAGGACAGCAAACAAAGGGTAAATGATAAGCATGAATCCATGAAAACAGGAGCACCCAGATGCTTATTACTGGGATGTGTTTCAGTTGATGCTTTAGAAGATGCAAGTAAAGAATAGGTCAAGAGCTTTCTGAGAGAATCTCAGCATGGTATGTACCAGCTACAGTCAAAACAGCATGATGGAAAAGACATGTAAGGAGAACAGTGGAAAAGTCCAAAACCCAACTTCTAAAGTATAATCTAATGAAAACAGGGAAGTCTCCAAGCACTGGCTATCCACAGGATGCATCACCACAGAAAGCAGCCAGGGCTTGGGTTAGCACAGCCAACAGGCAAACCATTTTTCCTTTTGGGACTACTGTCTTAAGCTGAGTTCCAGAAGCAGAATCCCAACCACTTGGCAACAGCCTACTGCAGAGATCAGAAGATACTATAACCTACTGTAAAGAGCAGATAAGGGAGTAGGCTGGTCCCTTTCAGGCCAGTCTGTGCCAGGCACATGGAGTTCCTCCGCAGTCCCTAAGGGACAAGGAGGGCAAGAGGAGCACACATAATAGATGGAATGACAGCGTTAAAGGAAAAAAACAGTATCTGGGTTATTGCATTTTCAAAGACTCATATCCCCCAGGAAGTATCTTTGCTCTGTTGGTACCAATCTGGATCAAACAGGCAGTCAGGTAAAAAAATCCTTGCCCAGTCACAGCAAGTCTGCAGCAGAGGCAAAAACACAACCTTTAATTTCCCCTCTTCCTGATCCATCTCTTACCTATGTGTCCCTGCTACTGCCTCAGCAAAGGGAACACACGCAGACTTTCTGCTCTGTACCAGCCGAGATGAGAGCCACGACAGAAGTGTTTATTACAAAACTGAAGACTGTTCCTTGCCAAAACAAAAAAGGTTTTATAAAATGGGGGGAAACAGAACAAAAAACAAACCCCAAACCAAAACAACCACAAAACAACCATCACAACACTTTGAAATATTCAGAGCAACTGCCAGCAAAAACGTGTCTGGGCTGTTACTTTATTCATCTCACTGTGCTCCAGATTTTCACTTTGTTTTTCTAATCAGAGTTGAAATCTGCTTAATGCAAATTGTGCACAATGGAAAGGGGAAGTGGCTGCAGGCAAGATGCTTCCCAGATGCTTGCTTGTGAACTGTGGATGGAGCTCCCCAGTATAAGAACAAACATGTCAAACTCTCTTTTACCTTGGAGAAAGCACTCTGACACTGCTGAGCAGCCCAAAGCACACCTCTAGGGCAGGATTCAGAGCACTCAGCCAGAGACTGCCTTGCACAAAGGAACCACTCCCCTCTCCTCAAGAGGGAAGCAGATAATGGATTAGAAGTTCCTGGAGAAAACTACCTGATGATTCAAAAAAACCCAAAACAACCCAAAACCAAACCCAAACTAAACCCAGCGCAGTTTACACCATAGAATTTTATCACTTCATTAGGAAGTTGAACATAAGCCAGGCTTTCCTATCATTCCATAGGTCTTCTAATGGATTAGTAAAGTCTAGAGCAAAAAGAAACCTTTTTCCTGAGGACCCAGTATTGGGCTGACACGAGACCACAGACTCCACATAGCTAAGAACTATGTTTATTTGCAAAACAAGAGCTATTTCCTACATTGGAGGCCATCTTCTTGCACCATCATTTTCTGTTAACACAGAGCAGGGGAAAAAATAATCTAATTTACAGATCTTAGTAATACTTGCTATGGACAGAATGGAGGTGCCTCCCAATTAAGCTGGTGATATTCCAGTTACTGCTGCTGGTGAGACTGCGACCAAGAGGGATCACAACAGCCCACAGCAAGTTCAGTGATGAAACAGCCGAAGATTGGTGTGAATGAGAGTTATCCCCAGCTCGTTGCAAGCTTCGATTACTACATCGTCGGCAGCAGAGCCAGATGGGGCAGCGATGAACTGCACTCCGCTCTGAACAAAGAGAAAAGGGGAAGCATTAGAGGATGGAAAAACAAAATCCCCCTGAAAAGCAGCTGACAGCCCCAGCATTTCATCCACATCCCAAGATACTAGGTGTTGAACAAACAAAGGGTTCCATTGCTCAAAGCCATTCACAGGAGAGTTCCTCATGTGAGCAGTTAAGTTCTCTGCACAGCTCAGAAATAAGAGTAAAATTATTCCTCTGGAATGATGTGGCAGTTTGGGCTGGGTGCCTCCTGCTGCTGCCACATGGGGCACATCTCTGGTGCCCCAGGTGTCCAGACCAGTGGGTGGACACAGGAAATAGTGTATTTCATTCCCGTAATGTCCTGCGCCCTATAAACCCATCTGCAAGGTCTTACGCTTCCTCTTTCTTCCCTCGCCATTCCCATGGGAGATGCTCCCTATCTGGTAATGGAAAGGGAGTTATCTCAAGGCCTCTTAGGCCTGGCTAGGCCTAATGCCAAGAGGAGAAGGGGGAGAGGCAATCTCAGATCTGGCCAGCTGAGATTAGCCTAACAGTGGAGGGGAGGAAGAAAGAGCCCTGGGGGTTTTGGGTATACCCTTAAGTAGGGAGAAGGGAAATGCTGGGAGGCTTCTGGGTATGCTTTGGGATCTCTTTTGTCATGGTGCTTGTAGCTCTCTGTAAAACACTCCCTGCTTTTCCATTTAAACTTTCCATCACTTCTGCAATCCGTTTGTCTGAGTCTTGTTTTCCTGCCCTGGTGGGAGGCAAGGGAGGATCTGCCCTCAAACTCCTACAGTTTTTGGTAGCAGAGGATGGTTACAATCCATCGACCTCTGGGTTATGGGGCCCAGCACACTTCCGCTGCGCTACAACAGGCCTTGTCTCGATATTCTTAAATGGTTTAATAAACTTGAGTCCTCTATTCATCTCAATCAACAAACTGAACAAAGGCTGCATAATTACCACCCACGAGACCACTAACCACAAGAAACATCCTTCCCAGCAGCCGATCTTCTAGCCAGCTGTGCGGCACAGAGACATTCCTCAGCACTCCACACAGAATTCAAAGCAACAGCCCAGGCTGTGCAGCCATTTCCATGGAGTCCCCCTGACATCCTGGCCCTGCCATGACCTTACCCGTTTAGCTCTGTCAACATTATCCCTAAAAGGGAAGAAGGCATCGGAGCTGAGGGAGACAGCAGTCATCTTGGCAATCCACTGCTTCTTCTCCGCTTCTGTTAGCTGTGCTGGCACCTCTTCAAACATTGCCTGCCATTTCACCAGGTCCTCACCCTGCCAGACAGAAAGAGCCAGCTCAGCCCCAAAGCACTGGCCCCTGACAGGCCCTGATGAGCGATGATAGCATCCCCCTGACACCCACCTCATCAGCTGGGTTTTCTGCTCCCACACATTAGCTGCTGGGAGCTTCATACCAGGGATTTTAAAATCCCAAAATGTGGTGGGAAAACATTACTCTTTTTGCACCCTTTTAACTTCTTTCCTTCTCCCTCCTCACCCCAGGGCTTGAGGGATTCCTCCTACCCCACTTTATTTCCAAGATGCTCTGCTTGGCCTGCCTGCAGTATGCTGGTCTGTGTAAATGCCAGCACACTCATACAGGATCTGGTAGATGACTTCAAGCATGACAAACAGCAGCTTGGTTTGTGATTCACCTTCTGAAACAGCAACTGCTCTAGTTCTTAGCCTCTTAAACAGTCAACTGCTCACACAGATGATTCACAAGGTCACCAGTCCAGCTTTTGATTTTGATACTTAAAAAGGACATACTGTTTTCTTGTCTCGCTATTGCTTGTGAGAAGGTCAGAAGTGAGAGCTGAAACATTAACTGTAGCTTCAGCCCGTCCTTACTGCCGGGGGAAACTTTGTGATGAAGCTAGCAGCATGGCAAAGCACAAGGCAGGTTCCAGCATCTGGAACGCTGGGTACCATTATATCACCTTGGAGAAGTCACCATCCTAAGCCCAGTTCTTTGGGATCATCTGTCACTAACACCCATGGACAAAACTCAAGCCAGGCTTACATACTATGCAAAGACTGTTTTGCAGAAGCTGGACTCTCCACAGCAACCTCTCAGCCAGCACTTACCTCACCAATGGTCCCAGTGACATACTGATCAATGGCATTGGCGATCTCTGCTCTCTTCACACCCGCTTTGAACTTCATAGAGAGCACACGTGGGTGGTGCCGGAGCCACCAGTTGTTTGCCTTGTCACCAGCCAGACGCGTGCAGTGGATGCGGGACTGTTGGCCAGCTCCAATACCTATGACCTGAAGCACAGAAGACAAAGCACAATCACCTCTTGCTGCACAGAGATCACAAATCAGAGCTGCATTCCAGTCATTAGGAAAGCAATTGGGAAAGAGCTCCCACAAATTAGCTGCTCCTCACTGAAGCAGAGGAAGAGTGTCGGTGAAGCTTTGAAAATACCTTCATCCCCCAATCCCACAAATTAGTTACAGGGTCAGTTTCCTGCACTGATAACTTCCACAGCTCTGCTGAGCCGACAGTCACTGAGGACACTACATTCCTTTATCCTCCTAAGTAACACAGCCTCAGCCGTCAGTCAAACTGTTAACCTCCAGAAAGCGATACAGTTGTGACTTTTGTTTGAGGCAAAACAAAATCCTGTTGGCTGGAGAAACAAATATGACCAATGAGAGACAAATATGACTGATAAGAGATGGCAGGTGGGCTGCCTGTTCTTGAAATGGGCACGTCAGTTAGAAGATTAAAGTCCATGTCCAGGTCACCCAAATACCCACCTTTCCTGGTGGGAGAGGCTTAAACAGCTTAAATAAGACCAGCTGTGCTATGTCATGCATTGCATGGCAGTTTGTCTGCCAAGGCTGGTAAGAAGGTAAATCCACTGCTCAATCAGGAAGGCTGGTCAGTAGGACCATTAGATCACATGACTTGTTAAGGCCCTGAAGCTACCGACACATTTCCTACTCTGCCATCTGCCTGAGATTCTAGGATTATTAACACAGCTGCTGCCAACCCCAACCTTATTTAACAGCACTTGTGCTTGGTATCTGACACACCTGGTGGTTCTGGAAGTAAAATCCAAAAGGTGATCTTTTCCTCAAGGAAGCTGCTATGAAAACATGGTATTTTCTCTGATCTCTTTCTCTGAGGTTCTTATCAGACATATTGAACCTCCACATTTTTTTCAGGTGGCTGTGTTAACTCTGCAAGCTGTTTGCTACAGTTCAATGCACATCTGGGCTGCTGCAAACTTGCATAGGAGACGAAGGCAATGCTTAGGTGCTGCTGCCACTGAAAACAATGTGCCTAGAGACATTTTGGTTACTAGACACTGGCAGAACAAACTGCAGTTAGGCTCTGCCTGCAGTCACAACTGGCAAGCACAAGGGACTGAACAGAGGTGTCTTGGGTACACAAAGGCCAGACCTAGCTACCACGGCTGTCAAAACTCAGGTTAGTAAATTTCCTCATGTCTTTCAGAGCTGTGGGTCCTGCCTTCTAAAGTGAGCTCCTGCCATTTCAAGCCAGAGATCTGACAGAAAACAACTCTTTTCCATAATTTCCTCCTGCTGTGAAGCCACAGCTGAACTGTTCACCTAGGGGACTGCTGCAGGGACACTGTTGAAGACAGTGGTTCTGGCCAGTGCCTCAGAGTTTCCAGCTCATACTGAACCAGATGGTAAAGCTACAAGTATAAGGCTGCCCTCAAAGGAATGAATTTTTCTTCTCATTCATCAAGACACAGTGACTTCACCTCTTACTAGAACCATAAAACATGCTGCTGGATGCTATTCCCCCAAGGAGCAAATGAAAAACTTGGGCAGCTACCTAATATCATCTGCTCAGCTATAACTGAAGTCATTGGTGCTTGATAAACCCACAGAGATATTAGCATTATCATAAATACTAAATAGATGCAAAGTTTCTCATGGCTTAGTGCCACCTTCTCCCCCCACACTCCTCATAGCCAACCTCTGCTCTCACAACCACCCTGTTTAACCTTCAAACTTGCAGAGGACCCTGCATCTTGAGGGAGCTTAAGACCAGCAGTGTGTAGAAGTATCATCACTTCCACAGGATTTTTCCACTCTCCATAGACAAAGGAGTGGGCTTAAAATAGTCATATACTGCACACCATGGGCTGTCACACAGCCCTTAAGAGCAGGCCTGGCAAGCCAAGATAGCTTAAGGCAGAATTTCTTAGCTGGAGATGCAGATGGTAGAGAGTACTGGGCAAACTGCTGGTAACAGGGGCCAAAACACCACAACACATTCAGGTTTCTTAAAAATCCAGTCTCATCTGCCAGAAATGCAATGGCCTCTGCTCTTTCCCAGACATAATGGCGCCTCATCTTCATATACTTGAGCTGTGGCTTTCAACTCTTGTGATGAACCTGGCTACTCTACTGCGAGCCCTGGCCTTTGTCTGGCAAGGACTATAGCACAGTAGGAAAAAAAAAAAAAATGTTTCTGGGCCAATGCAGCCCCAAGCAAATTAAAAAATCAAGCTCTTCTACCTGTCAGTGCCCAAGCACCCTTCCCAAAAAGAGTATTTTTCCTTTTCCCTATGAGCTACTCAAAATATTTTACATTTTTTGTGACGACCTTTTATCAGAAGATGCATAACCAAACCAAAGTTCATATTCAACAACTCCAGTATGACAAGAACTTTCTACTTCATTTCAAGTGATGTGTCCTGCAAACTGTTCACAGACACCCCCAAACCTAGAGGGAGATTATTTGCAACGTGGAACGGTTTTTTTAACTGCTCAGTGCAAGAGAGCACAACAGATGCTCCTCTGCCTTCCCTCTGATGAGCCCACATTGCTCTGGAAGGAAGTTCAGAATTACAGCCTGGGAAGAACATGCCCATAAGACACATTTCCCTGGAAAAAGGTGATCCAGGGAAAGCATAAGCCTTCTCTGTAGAAAAATCCATTTTGATGCAACACTCCTGGGGAAGATTTCTTCAGTCTACCTGAAGTTTCTGCTCCAAAACAGAGAAATCAGGCAGTAGAACTTCTGACAAAGTATAGACTTTTGCCTGAATCTCTCTTCATGCTGGCCTTTCTGAATGGACCTATTCTCCCTCCTTTTTCACATTGTCTCTTTCCCTTCTTCTCTTGCTTCCACAGATGTTGGCTTTCTCCCATAAGAAAACAGCCAAAGCCTCAAAATTGTCCTTAAAGGAATCTTTCCCCCTCTATTTTCTGCCTATTTGCTAAACAAAAACCACTAAAATTTCTTCCAAAGTTTAATCTTCTGGGAATCAAAGCATACTTAAGCAGGGCCTATTAAGTGTGAGGAGTGAAAGCAGATAGCAATACATGGTGAGCAGAAAAATTACTTCATAGAAAAGCTTGGGTGAAAATGGAGAACTACTTGACCAAAAGCACTTTTACTTGCAGGAGAGCCAAACGTGTCCCATAGCTGGAATATTGTGCAAAAGCATGAAGTGGATAGGAGTGATAGCACCCAAAGGATTCTCGTAAAATGATCCAGACTGGCCTGGACTTACTCAGATTTACCCTGAATGAATGAAAGCAGAAACCCTAAATACATTTGGAATCAGAAACCTCAAATAAAGGACTTCACAACTGGGAAGACAAACAAACAATGAAGTAACTGACAAACACCTGCACTGTCAGTGGAACACAGTGAGGTAAGTTAAGAAGTCTGATTTATCCTACTGTGCAAAGAATAAAGAAAAGGATGATTTTAAATTGCTAATTTCAAAGATGATGGTAACATTAAAGAAGGTGCAAATCAGCACATTACAGACTGGCTTCACAGTGCTGAAAGTCAGACAACACAAAAGAAGTTGTTTCTTGCAATTAGTGGCAGCCAGCTTCCTGCATATTAAATGATACTCAAGTCCATAACTGCTTCCTCCCAGTCCATGCTTTCCTACAATTTATGAACACAAGCACCAGCCCTTGCTGGAATGGCCACTAATGAACCCAACAAAGCCAAGCTGTTGGAAACATTCTGGATGCCTGATACATTTGAGTTCTGCTAGGTAAAGGGGATGATGTGAGGTCACCCAGGGCAAATCAAAAGCAATGGAACTGAAGGCAAGCTGGACTTCCCACACTTGGCTCATAAAACCCCAAAAAATGTTTTCCCAGGATCTCACTTGAAATGCAACTCTCTGGAAGTTACTTCCCATTTCTGGTTCTTGATTCGTACTGTTTTTTTGGTTTGTACCCAAATATTCTTGCATACATCTGATGGTATGTCTCAGTAGGTGCTATGAGCAGTGGTTTGTACATAGCATAGAATCATAGAACTGTTTTGGTTGGAAAAGACCTCTAAGACCACAAAGTCCAACTGTTGACATAACACCGCCATAGCCACTAAACCATGTGTCAAAGTGCCACATATACATGTGTTCTGAACACCTATAGGGATGGTGACTCCACCTCCCTGGGCAACCTATTCCAATGCCTGACCACCCTTTCAGTAAAACTGTTTTTCCTAATATTCAAATTAAACCTCCCCTGATGCAATTTGAGGCCAATCCCTCTCATTCTATCACTTGATACTAGGGAGAAGAGACTTAACTCCCACCTTACTACAACCTCCCTTCATCAGCAAAATGATCTAAGCTAACCACTATCTTATCAAGATTGGTTTTCCATAGACCTTCTTTTCTTTCCCTATCTGTACCTTAAGAACAATGGTCATAATACTGAACAGTCTTAGGAAGCTTTTAGAGATTTTAAAATTAGGAGGAAGTTATTATCAGAGCTCCTCTGTCGCTACCTAGAGCGTGCCACACTGCTGTTTCTGCACTTGGACTGCAGTCACTCTCCCAAGGAAGACATTAAGCTTTGATTTGAAGACCTCAATGTAGATTCACCTCCTCCATGAGTGATTGTAGTGGCTCCTGACCTTTACTATCAAAAAAGTCACTTGTTTTTCAGTGCAGTAGACAGCCCTCTGATTTTCACCTTCCTTGACACAGACAGCAATTCACGACAACAGACATTTGAATTTGATTCAAATAAATGCCTGCAAATATGCAAAACATGACTGAAGCCCAGCTAGTTAACCCCCTGCCTGCCCACACTGCTTTTGATTCCCCTTCTTGTGCCTTCTCTGTTCCAGATGGTACATGCATTACCCCACACGTTTCAGAAACATCTGCAGCAACACGTTAAGCCCAGACTTGTAAAAGCACTGGGGAAATTGCTGCTGTAATAAGGAAAAAGGAGCAAAGATAGCGACACCTTTGTTCTGGGGCTACAAGAAATAACACTCTTGAGTACAGAGAACCATTTTAAAGAAAAAAAAAAACCATGAAAAATCCTGAAAGCTGAATGAAAGCAAAATGCCAGCTCTCCAGAGGCATGCTTTCAAGAACCATACAGCACACAACCCTGGAAAGTCCTGAGAGACAGCGCTGCAATGTTTTCAGGCTGTAACAACCACCTGACAAATGCAGATGAGTGCCAACGCAAGGGCAGCACTGCAGTTTATTCGCAGTCTCTACCTGGAGCTCTCTACACCCTGTGGTCCATTCTGCGGATTTAAGATGTACTAAAGATCAAGATCAAAACTGTCCTCGTTTTAATTTTTTTTTTGTCTTTTAAATAATCCAGGGCTATGGAAAAAAGTTGCCATGGAGAACAGAAAATCAGCTTAAACAGAAGCTTTCTAAGTCACTGGGCAAAAATAAGATTTTTTTAAATACATTTACAACAACTTTTGGGTAACTGTTTTAAGGCGAACACCCAGTGATAACTTGGAAAAGAAAGGATTTCTTTTTAGAATTCAAGATTCAGATGTAAACTACACATTTGACAGTGCCTCTATAAATGCCACCATCCATCACAAGCATTTAAAAAGCATAAAAAATAAAAACCATCAAGGAATAAACATGGTACAGCACATCTTTCTTACATAAAAAGTGAGAATAAACCAGGAACCATTTTGACAGGCAGAATCCAGCTGTGAAAACTACTGTCATTTCCTAAGGCTCTACACAGAGTACAACATACATGAGTTCTCAAAAGTGATATAAAAAGACAGAGTAGTTAGAAAGTAATGACTCAAGGCCAGACTTGCAGAAGCATGTAAGAGCTTTTCCAACCCTGTCACTGAAAGAGCCAGCCCTGTCGTTACCATGAAAAAAGTAACAGCAAGGTTTTGAAGCAGCCTTTGGAGAAACACACAGAGGTTTAGCTACTGTTCTGCACAGCAGTGCGTAGGGTGGTTCATCTGTACCTCTTGAGTAGGTTCCTCTGTGTGAAATGATTTCCAAACTCAAGCCTGACAAAAGCACTCTTTGACCACCTCTGTTTTACAAGCAGGCTCCACAGAGCTTGGTTACCTGCCCATCCTTGGCGTAGCAAACCGAATTGGACTGGGTGTACTTGACAGCAATGCTGGCAACAATCAGGTCTCGGACGGCAGACTCGGGCAGCTGAAACAAAATGCCACTGTCAATAGCCTATCCCAGCAGTCATGACTAGCCAGCTGGCTAGTGATCTGCAAACCCCCAAAGCCATCACCACAAGTACTGCAGTATAAAGGAGGAAAGCAAAGTAACTAAAAATGTCCTGTTTTGTCCAATTACCAGCAGATTTTGTATAGCTGCCAAACCAATCATTTAGTTTTTAATCTAATCTCACAGTTCATAGGGATCAGACAATCTCAGCAGGTCAAAATGTCTCTATCACTGGCTTTAAGCCTGCAAAGCCTTCTGTACTTGCTCACTGTCATCAGTTGTGCTCAGAGGCAAAAAAAGTTAAGCACATGCTTAAATACACATAGGAACACAACAATAATAATACCTCCTAATATCAATATCTGCACTAAATATTTTAAAAGTCAATTCCTTTATTAAAATGTTTTTTATTACCTCAATGTCTGAACTTGCTTCTGAGCCCATGAGTAATCATGTACTCATTAACATCTGGTTTTTAATGAGAACAAGGTCAGAGACAAAGAAATAACTTGTAACTTTCTGATGATGTGAACTCTAAACGATGAGCAATACCAGAAAGGCCACAGTTTATATAACACACTGTACACAAAAGGGAGAAATAAACAGTGAGTCAAGAATGAGATCACAATGAATCCTTAGCACATGGTCCTCTCACCAGAAGAAACTACACGCAGTAGCTTCTTATAAATAAGAAATACAAAATATTTTGGTGTTCAGAGATATTTATGCAAGGAACCAAAACAAGGCAAACTGCCCTGATTTACCCAAGTACATTAGGTCCAGAAATGTTGCTGTGCTTTGTTAAATGCCAATTAATCTCATTTAAAAAAAACAAGTAAATAAAAATTAAGAGCTGTTAAAACAGAACAGTGCAGAGCTCTTGACAAAAGTACCCAGGTTGACTCCACCAGTCTTTAAGCTCATTCATCTCCTGACACTTACGCTTTTATTCTTTGTAACAACGTTCTTGAACAATGACTGGTCGATGACTGCATTGTTCCTCTTCTGCACAAGGTGCAGTCCATAGAGGGTTCGAATCTCATTGTCATCTGGCTCATAATGGGGATCCATCTAAAAGCCAAAGGACAGGCCAATGAGACATTCAGAGCAATTAAAATCCAACACCCAGTAACAGCTTAGGTTAAAACACATGGTCTAAAGAGTCCAGCAGAAGTGAACTGTTTATGGAAAGCAATCTCACATCATCAGAAGTAATTAGAATTAACTGGAGCAGTAAGGTCTCAACAGCACTAAGTGACATTTACAGGGTGAAACGAGGTAATGAAGTATAGATGTTTACATACAAATGTCCCTGTTGCAAAGCATAGAAATCTAGTCTTCTAGTCCTCCACAGAAGGAGGAAAACATCCACACAAAAAGGGTCTTCCATGGGAAGATAGAAGTATTATAGAAGTATTTTGAGTTGCTTCAATCATATCCAAAGGCACAACTCCCAACCCTCTTTGACATTAAAGAAAAGGGTGCATGTGATTATTTCCAGAGATGCACTCTCTTGGGGCACATCTTCAAACAAGCATGCAGCATAGCTGATTTCCACAAGTGCAAGGGGCAAAGTGAAATGGAATTGTTAAAACTGCATTCAGGTCTACCCATGCATAGGCTTATTCAGAATTCTGGTAGCCCCAGTTCAGGTTCTTGAGATGTGATGTAAATCACATTAAGGCTACCAGCTCTAAATAGCAGTGTGCACATGCTTTATGTGGTTTCTGTAATCCAGATACATTTGTTCAAATCAGCTTTCCTTAGCATCCCCCTCTGCAGACAGGCCCTGAAGATACAGGCTTAATCAATATGACCTCATCCTTGCAGAGCTAATTGAAATCAGGAGGTAATCGGCTGCCAAGAGTATCTGCCATTTCATTCCTTCTTGCCTGAAGCTCCTGAGCCATCTTCCACAGCTCCCCCTGGGAGTAACATTACAATTATAACTTCCACTAAGCCTTGGGTTTTCTTTTTGTAATGTTACAGTAAAGCTCTCTGCTCTTTTGTCTCTCCAAGTCAGGCAGAAATAGGATGTGTTTGGCTGCTCTGACAACATTATGTAATCACCAAAACTGGATGATTTTGAAGTCCCAACAACCACTGCAGGAACCAGGAAGGCAACCTGACACTAAATTGACCAGTACAGTATTACCAAGGTTGGAAGAGACCTCGAAGATCATCGAGTCCAACCTGTAACCACAAACCTCACAACTAGACCATGGCACCAAGTGCCACATCCAGTCCCCTCTTGAACCCCTCCACCACACTATATTAATATTCCTTGACAAGCATCCTGGCTGCAGTATATAAAGGTGCATCACCCCAGGTCCAAATTGCCTGTGCTGCAGTGTTTATCACTGACTGCACTGAAAGATTGCTCCACAAACACCCCACACCCAGATAAGGCTTTCCTCAGTGATATACTGCACAGACTTCTCACTGCCAAGACTAACAGGTTTGAGACACAGTATCTTAGATATAAGGAATTCAGGGAGGAAACTAATTGAGCAAAAGTGAGAGAAAAGCTGCAAAAGAGTGGAAAGGAAGCACAGAAAGTGGTCCTTTGAAGTTCTCTTGCTGGTTCATAGATTTAATGACTTAAAATCCACATCACCTCGAAAGCCAAGGAAGACATTATAAAAATCACTCCTCTACAGGACTATTAAGCTAAGCATGATCACAACACTGCTGCTAGAATTTCATCTCACACAGGAATCCCCAAAGACCCTGAGGAAACAATTCCATGCACTGTAGGGATGTCTGGATCAGGCTCCCAGCTATTTAGACTCCAACATTTGTGAAAAGCAGGTAAGGGAAGAGCAGGAGAGGGTTGTAGTGGAGCAGGAGTACAAACCTGGAGGACACAGTAACCACCATTCTTCTTTTTGGCAAGGATTTTGAGAGCTTCTTCCTCATAGCCAGGAGCTACCACACCATCAGATACCTGCAACACACACAGATTTCATCTTCCATGTGGAAAAAAAAAAAAAAAAGATGAACCAAGAGAGAAGCCAGTATTGAAACCCCCACCTGCCATTTCTAGAACAGCACTGAAGGCACACCTTGTAGGGCCCATATGTACCATTCAATAACCGAAGCACTAACTACTACAAGATTGGTTTCAGTCCTAGAAATACACACTACAAGTTTTTGGCAAGAGGGTGTTAAAAGTACCCCACCATCCCCTTAAGCAGAAAGCAATTAAACTTCATACCCCTCTCCAGGGGTAAAGAGCTTGTGCATGACATCCCCACTTCTCAGCCCTAACAGATTAAAAAAACTCCAACAAAACAGCTAAAATCCACATTTCAACAATGACATTCCTGATGAGACAAAAATACTGATAAAAGAGCTGTTAACATCATTGAAACCAAGAGGAGTTTAGGCTCATCAGTGCCAGGGAGTGATACACACCTTTCACGTTCTTATCTTACAACAAGGGTGAGGGTTTTTGGTTTTAAGTAATAGCATCCCAGATGTTTTCCTCATAAACCAGTCAAAGGTGCTCTTGCATTTGAGAAGTCTCCAACACACAAGAGAGCCTTTTGCACTGTGCCTTCTGCCTCTCAAAAAAACTGGAAGCAACACATAACGGGACAAACGTGTTTGGCAAAGCACTAACTCCCAGCTGCTTAACTCCGTATTTAAGCCAGTGACCTGTACAATGCAGTCAGCTCTGGAGTGGCTGCTGAATCCAGCAAAGCAAAAAGTGCAGCTTGGAAAGTGGCTGAGCCAACATATGACTTGTATCAACTGGCAGGTAGCAATCTACATCCACATTCCTGCCGAGGGCAAGAGGGTGGCCATCAGCTCTCCAGTCCTCTATTGTTCTGATTACAGCTGTTCAGCCAGGTATTTGTGACAGTGTAATCAGGCTTCATTTCCAGAGGCCGGCTCCAAGGCAGAGGTTTGCAATCACCTTTCGGAAAGCAGCATTTCAAGCACTGCTATTTCACAGGCTCTCCCACACAGGCACGTTTTAACTGGTAGGAAGAAAAATGCATCAAGATAGGTGTAAATTCTGCACTTTGTATACTGAATTGCAGAAATGGACCAATAACAGTCTTCAGGAAAATGGGTCAAATTCAGACAGAATGGCTGTTACAAACCAGTGACTCCATCCAGTGTGATTCTCCTTTTCACACTTGAATTATTTGCTGCTGGTCAACTGACCTCTCTGGAAATAATCTTGGCAGTAGCCACATCGCAGACATCAGACAGGGCAATGAAGTCACCAAAAGACGACATCCGATCAGCACCTGCAAAATCCTATCTTTAGTGATTTATCTAAGAGATGGTTTTGCTCCTACAATCCAGTCAACTTCCATGAGAGCTAATAATTTAATCCTACAGCAAAACCAAAACTAGACCATAGAACAGCAACAAGGATGAAACATTTTACTACTCCCATAGTTCAGGTACCCTTCCTTCTTCAGTCACTTGTCAAAGCACTAACTCTGCAATGACCACCTCCATTACTGCAAGCAGCTCTGCTGTAGCCATGGTGTCAAGAGGACAAGGAGAGGCAAGGATCATATAGAAAGATTTTAGATGGGAGACAGTCAGAAAAAGAAACCTTTTGGATGCCTATGCTCCCATCTGGCTTCTCCTGCAAGAAACCAGACCTAGAAATGTATCTAAAAGCAAATTTATAAAGTAGTTCTTTAATTTTTAAATAAATAATGGTACAGCTAAGGTGAACTCAGCTCCCACCGCAGATGCCATAAGCCAGGTAAGTTCTTCAGTCTCTGCCATTCTAAGGGTTTATTTTTCTACCAGTCAAGCAATGGTTTTCTAAAGGCAACATTCAAACATGGTCTTTAAAGTGGTGAAAATGAAGCCAAGCCAACATACTTATCTAGAAAGTTTACTTTGTTTTCTATGACCTGTGCAGACTTTCTAGCAACACCATGGAAAATGAGAGAATTCACAAAGTATTTAATCTAGAGCAGAGGAATCTATTTTAATTCACTTTTTTTTTTTTTTTTTTTTTAAATCTTTTTTGGTGACCTCTGCAGTACAAAAGCCTTAGAAAAACACCCACCAAATATCAGGAAGAAACATTTCTACTCAAGTATTCCTGATCACCTCATTTGCAGTGGAAGGCTGACTGTGCTACCAGCACAGCTGTTATCCCAGCTCCTTTAGCCAAAGCCCCACAGATTTATATGTGTGTGTGTGTACATACATAGTTAAAACCATAATTCTCTACAGGTCTTCTACACACATGAAGGAACAGAATCCAAAATGCTTTTAGCCTCTTTGAAATAATCTACAAGGACTGCTCACTAGGGGAGCAATTTTTGAGAGACAGTCTATCTAGTCAGATCCTTGAGGAGAAAGACCCTACAGACAGGGAGTATAGTGCCTGTGGAGTCCTGAACATGCTGCTCAGGTTCTGAGACTGAAGCTCAGCTCTTTGGACTTGACAGTATATTCCTGTCCTTCTCACCTCTGCTTCGTGCGTAGGCAGAGGCCAAGGGTGTTAAGGTCTTGTGGAAGTCATGCACCATGCAGACTTGAGCCTCCTCTTCACTGAGAGGTATTCCAACAGCAGCACCTAGTGGGAAACAAAAGCCAGGGCACTCAAATCAGAGCTGCTCGCTAGTTCCTGCCCTTGGGACCTCTCCAGACTACCAAGGTACACACATACACCACTTGCAGGGCCTGCCAAAAGTCATAGTCTGTTCAAAGAGAAGAGTATGGAAACAAGAAGCCACCCACCTGCAGGGCTGACATGTTTGAAGGAGGCTGCAGCAGGAATGCCTAATGCCTGCTTGAGTTCCTTCACCAGCTGCCAGGCATTGAGAGCATCACACAGGTTGATGAACCCTGGAGAGCCATTCACCACTGCAAATATAGCACAGAGACACATTAAAGCAGCAGAGCCCTCTCCTCAGAGTCTGGAGAGCAAGCAGAAGAGATTTCTTCCATCAGGTATGACATTACTACAAATAGTTCTTGTTAATTGACCCTGGCTCCTCAGCAACTGGTCAAGTGCCCTGAAAAGCTTCAGTGACTTGAGGAATGCACAGCTTGAGACTCAGGAGAGGCCAATGCAATTCTCTCCTCTACCAGAAGCTGCTGATACCTCCCCTCTTGTGAGAGGTGAGCAAAAATGAACTTCCTCCCTTATGATGAGTTCAACTGGCAACCATTTGGAACAAGAGCCATCCCTTTGAGGGAGCCTACCAAAGCTTGACTTAGATCAAGGTACATAGGCAGAGCTGTCAGAGAACACAGAAAGCAGGTAGATTTCTTCAAAAAATCTAATAAATGAAATTTCATGCAAAGTACTTCAGCATGAGCCAAACTTAAAGCACATTGTCTCTAACTGATGTCAACTGGAACCAGTCAGAGCCACAAAATTTAAGGCAAGTTTTTATTAAAATGCTTAGTCTGGTCCTTTCATCAGAAATCCATGCCAAGATTAAAGGCTGTTTAAAAGTTTGTCCTCAAATCATTTTGCTCTGGCCCCGCTTGCATTGACATGGCAGGGCTGTGACCATTTCAGGAGATGGGAGAAAAGATCATTTTAGCAGTAGTCCATGGCCTGGACAAATGAAGAGTGTTGTTCTGTTGACATACTGGGAGGCAGACCTGCAAGCAATTCAACTTCCAATACAGGCATGGAAAAGCTTCCTAGGAGATCTCAGTATCAAGGAAATGCTGCAGCACAAAGCTTTGTTTTCTGTTCAACAAACAATGTCTGCACACAAGACAAAGCTGTATTTCACCAATACTGAAACCAATTTAAAGAACAAGAATACCCTCTCCAAAACAGAGGTATCCCTCACTGCGGCAGTGCTGTGATGAGTGGCACACCCTGTATAATGTCAGAGACACACACCAGACCTGTCCCAATCTCTTGGGAGTGAGGCTAGTATCTTTCCCTCTACCACCACAAGCAGAAGCAGCATTCTGGAAAACTAAGGGGAATAAACCTCTCCTCAAAACCATCAAAGAAAAAGATAATAAATGAACAAAACCCCTTCAAACCTAGAGAAGAGCTTCATTTCGAGAAAGAGTCAATTGTGTCACAGAAAGACTGGGATAATACAAAATAAGGAAAATGGCAAAGTGCAAAGAATCTTAAAAAGGGAAACAAGGTTTTTGGTTGCAAAATCTGGGTCTGATGTCTGACCACATAAATCTGCCCAAAGTGTCTTCAGTGTGGACACCAACAGAGATCACAGAGCTACAATAAGTCTTCTGGGGGTCAGCAGACAAGCTCTTCTGACTCACTCAACTCATCGTTTTCATTGCAAAGCTAGTGCCAACTCAGTAATAAAGCAGTTAAGGCACTGCTGGCCATCCCTTGGACTAAGGTACAAGATGGTATTTCAGTTTTAAAGACAACCAACAGACATGCCCAGCCACCTCCTCTCCTACCCCAGTGATCCCTTGTGGCCAGCAAGGCCTAAGCCTCACCTGTCAGGGGGAGTTTGGATCTCGTTGTATAGAGCTGTGCAGGACTCTGGTGAGGATTCATGCCGTACCTCAGGGGCATCTGGGACACCCCCTTGCTGTACTCTTTCCTAAAGTAGTCAGAGATGGCTGCATCATACTGAGCAGTGTGAGTGAAAGCCTGGGGACACAGCAAGGAATGTTCATCAGTTTACAAACATCAATTTACAGAGGATTTGGTGTTTAAAATAGTGAATGAACGAAAAGTAAACAAGTCTGGCCTAGCCCTTTACTGCAAGCAAGCACAACCAACCTTCAGTGCAAGGTGACGCCTGGTTTCCATGGAGGTGTCCTTGTCTCCTGATGTTGCCATCTCTTTAGCCACTGCAGAGTAGTCTGCAGGGTCACACACAACTGTCACACGAGCATGGTTCTTGGCAGCTGCTCGCAGCAAGGCAACTCCTCCTGCAAGAGAAGGAGGGAGGCTTGAAGCACTTCCTTTTTGGATATGGTATAATCAAGAGTCACATCTGAGGCCAAGAACAGACATGTATTGATCAACCATTTGTGCCAGATGAATATATCCCTCCCTAACCTCTCCAGCAAGGACAGGTGACAAAAAACCCTGTTCTTCAAAACACATAAGGCTGGCAAGTTTGACTCACTCTACTGGTGAAGGTGCACACTGGCTGGCCTTTGCAGACAGTATTGCAGCAGCAGCAAGGACATGGGTCATGGGCCATGAACAACTGGGGCAAGACTGTCTTCAAGCAGCACAGCCACATCCTGACAAGGATGTCTGTCTATACACACTGCTTAAGCATCGTACTTCTACTCTGCCAAGCCAGAGGTTCCCATCTCTCTCTGAAAATATTAATGAACCCTGACCAGGTCCTCTGTGTGAGATAAAATGCCATGCTTCCCCCTTAAATCTGACTCTGCAGAGCTCTCACAACATTTTAAATCATACAAGATACCAGCCTGTTCCAAAGGCAAAGTGGAGGCTGGCACTGCTGCACACAGAGTGTGTATTACTCCATAAAACATTTAACAGAGAGCTCTGCTGGGCATCGTTTGGATGGAACTACTGCAAGAAAATTCAGTCCCAATCCAACCTTACGGCACAAAACTGTGCCTGTACTATTCACAAGCTGCCAAGAAGAGATGCTGCAGTGAAGGAACAGCAAACCTTTGGGGGTTAAGAGCTAGCAGGAAGAACAAAACTCACGATGATACAGGTATTTATGCTTTGAAATTCAGGTTCTAACTGCTCTCCTACATATGAAGACCAACCCCTTTACTTCTAACAGCTTCCTGAAGTTTTCAGCAATCCCCTGAGCACTTTGAATGCCTCAGCATTTTCTCTCCAAAGCTCATGGCTTTTATTTTTGTTATACTGCCAGAGGCCGCAAATGAGCTTTAATCTGCAATCTGTGCTTCAGTAGGAAGCATGCTCCACCTGCCCTTTCCTAGAACATCTTTCCACAGTACATCAGGCTCCTTCCTTTGGGCAGTACGTGACTTGCCCACCCTTGCATCAAGTTTGCCAACCACTTTAATAGTAGGTCTGCTTAGAAGCAATCATGTTTACCCAGCTATACTTTCAGCCTGCTCCTTGCAGCTCCCAAGCTCTTCAGCAGATTTCCTTTATAGGTGTGCGAGGCCACCAAATAAACAGAAGAGAACTGAGATCACTTAATAGATCAGAATCACCAAGTCTACCTGGAGAACAGATTTGCTCTTCTTAACTTACCAATATCAATCTTTTCCACAGCCTCTTGTACAGTTACACCTGGAGAAGACACGGTCTTCACAAAGGGGTAGAGGTTACACACAACCACCCTGGGAGTTGAGGGGGAAAGCAGGGTTATTCAGCAAGAAATAAACCCACCAAACTGGACTTGGCAAGCACAAGGTATCACCAGTGTTTTCATGGTCTGGCCTCTCAGATCCGAGACCAACATAAAATCCTGTAGCCATGGCTTCTTTCTCCAAAAGACTTAAAAGACAGTGGTGTTCAGCCAAAGGCCAAGTGATTGTACCACACATAATGAAACGTAACTGAACTCTCTAAACAATGTTATAGCAGGTAGAACCACAATTTATAAAAGTTAGAGTTTCTATGTTAAATGTTTAGAGATTTTGGTGTACGACTCAAGCCATTTCAAAAGGACTTCAAAGTGGGCTCTCAGCAGTACTGAAAACAGGCATCCAGCAACTTTCCCAAGAGGCCAAGGCTCATTGCAAACAAAGTACAACCAATTTCCCACAACTTTTCCAAGAGCAGAAAACAACCTATGTATCTCCTTTTGGACTTTTAAAATACCAAGAGCATTAAGAAACCTGAATGCACAGGCATGAAGCCTCTATAGCACATGGAAGTAGAGGACTTTCCCCTCTCAAGTTAAGATTAGATGTTACTGAAATCGTTTTTTGCCCTCATCTGGAAGAGTCCTCAGTCTGTATTCCAGAAAGCATGAAGTAGTAACTTGCCCAGTTCTATCCTACCAGTGCCACATGAACTGTAATTGAAGGAGGTATCTGATTTGACTTTCACAAACCATGGTTTTAACCCAAGTGAATTAATTTACTCTCTTGATTTCAATACATGAAGGTATCAAAGTGACACATGGCCAGTGCTGGCAGTGGATTGCTGTGACACACACATTTGTGTCCAACTTTCTGTATTTCTTTGTTTCCACACTGTGTGATCAACTCAACTGGAATGGATGATCAGCTTCCAGTTGAGTTTTCAGAAACCCCTATGTCTCCAAATTTTCTATAAGGTGTTTTAACATGTTCCATTCTTAATACCCCCTGCCCCCAACCCATTCATGCTCTCGAACTGCTGCCAACAATCAGGAATCTGTGGACTTTAACACTGCTAATGCTTTTATCCATGGAAATCAAGATGATGGGTTCCCTATCTTGACTTGGGTATGTAAATTTCATGCAACCATGCAAAGACACTCCTGCCGAAGACCAGCTCCTTCTGCTTTATTTAAGGCCACCCAAATTCAAGTTATTACTCTGGATGCAAGTGCAATATAAGTTACTCTCCCTGCAGTTCAGCAGAGCCCCTTTTAATATGCAGTGTGCTCTCAAGTGCCACCACTCCTGAGCCATCTCTGAGGATTCCTGTGGTTTTAAATTTCAGGTTTTCGAATTCAGCCTGGAAATCCATCCATCCTGGATGGATTAGATGGATTATTTTTTTAAAATCATTTGAAAAGCTAAAATACATTCTGGACCAATCACCACAGTCAAACTTTCATCCTGGCTATACCTACAACTTCCTATGCTCTATTTGGCCATGGATATCTAAACCAGAAGCTACCCGCTGACAGAGAGCTGGCTATTCACAATCACAAGTTAGATGTTAAAAATGAATAGTTAAACACAGCCCCAAACTGCCCTGAGTGAATGTACTCAGAAAATACACCCTAACAAAAACAACTCTTTGGCACATTAGTACACAAACTGTCTTGCTTCAACTTCTGGCTGCAGGCTGACTTGGCCTCACGATGTCTCTCAAAATAAGCTTTCTGTCTGTTATCTGTGTGCTTTCTGTCTGTACAAGTGATGTGTGTTCCCAGCCCGCTTCTCACATTTACTCTTTATTTATGTGTTGAAACTCAGTAAACATTATGCAAATATCAAAGGGTATATTTACCGAGCAAGTATTTCAAAATCAGGAATCATCATCTGCTCAGACACCCAGAGCCAAGCTGAGGGGAGCTGCACCAGCTTTTAAAGCACTGAATAATTATCTTTGCAGGAAGTGTAATGTGGCCCAACACGGACTAAATGTAGCATGTCAAAATTCCTGGATAAGCAGAACTTACAACTTCTGTACCCTGTGGAATCCACAATGTAACTTTGTTGGTTTAGTTTTCTCTAACTAGGAGTGATGAAGATGCATCTGTAGAAACTTGTATCTTTAAAAACACAGTATCTCCTGACAGGGAAAAGGAAGGAGATTGCAAAATCTTCTGGTGTGCAGATGTTGAAATCCCTGCTGCTCCCCTCCCAGGTGTTGATTGGTCTCCAATGTTAATTTTTGATCACGGCTGAGTTGCATCATGCCCCCCAAAATTTACCTTACAAGGCTGAAATCCTGTTTGTTCATATCAGCATTATCTTCTGGAATATTGCGAGCCAAAATGCCTAATTTCAAAAACAATACATTTTTACTTAAAAAAATAACAACTGAATCACCTTTTTTTTTTTTTTTTAAAGTCACATCTACCTTCAGACTGTGCTTTTGCTCAGAACTGCTCTATCAGAAACTTTCTGATTCTATTTCAGACAGTTCTCAGCCCCTACTCCTCCACCATATTCCATTTCACTGACTCTTCAGCTACTCAGATTCTATACTAAGAGATTCTTTTCCCAAACACTGAATCCTAGAGCGTTCCAAGTGTTGAACAGCAACCTCAGACATTCACTTTATAAATGTTAAGTTGCTACATTTAAAACACTAATAAGTAGTTAGTGAAGAGGAAAAGGACACCTGCTGATGATCAGCCAGCAACACATAAAGCCTACAAAACAACAGAAGCAAGAGAGGCTGTGCCTGTAGCTAAGCAGCTCAGGTGGCTTGCTTGGATCTAGGAACTTGGAGAAATACACGAGTGACTGGTTGGCACAGAGTAACCAACAGCACAATCTTGGGTGCACTACCACTAGAGGATATCATCTCCCACCCTCAAGTATGATGGACAAGTTCCACATGAAGAAACTCAAGCACCATAGCAGGAGATGAAAAAGCAGGTGGTTGATGTGCAGACTGACCAATTATCAGACATCCTCCTTGCTGAAGAGGGACAGGGAATACTGGAACTTGCAGAAATCACCCACTAAAGAGTGTGCTATCACATAAGGATATGCTGCTGCTGCAGATTCATTCATAGGATAAATTCAGTGGAGCTCTCTGCCTGAGTAAGTCTGAAATTGATTCTGCAAAAAATATGCAAAGGCATTTACAGAGAAGTCCTGTTACTTGTAGCCCTGTGGAGGTAAAGCTCTGCTAACTGCAGAGATGCCAGCATAGCAACAGAGGAAGCAATTCGGCCACTGTGCACTTCTCCACCCAGCGCTTTTCACCTATGCTTCTGCAGCTAGAGTAAATCTGTCCTTATTACTCAGTTCTTCTACACAACCCTTAAAAAAGACATCTGTCAACACATTCCTCCCATCCTCACTGCCTATGAATTTCTCTTTCAGAGTGAAAATATATTAACAGAAACATACCAGCATGGACTGCAGGATGAAGGGTTTTCACACGTCCACCTAACATCTCAGGGAACCCTGTCAGGTCGGAAACATCTCTGCTCAACGAGAAAGCACAGCGTGGTAATAGACATGATATACTGACTTGACCTATAGATTGAATGTTTATTATTCCCATCAGGGCAGTAACTTAGATCTATTGACAAAGTTGGTTTTACTGAAAGAAGCCTTAAACCCTAGCAAAGTGGTAAAAAAAAAAAAAACCCACTTAGTTGTATTTTGGGCTTTCTGGACAAAAAAATAAATCACCACCTGTCCATCATTGACAGTTCAGAGAGAAAACACATGCATGATTCCTCCACACTTCAGTGTTTTGTACCTCAGTAAGAACACAACATACAGAAGGTGTATTACTAAATTAGAAGGGAACACCTGCTCTGACTGATAGACTAGGGCACAATCCTTCTTGTGGAAGGCTGGGAATTAGTTCTGAGATGAGGTATCCACATTAAGACAGACCTGACTTCTTTTGTTATGGATGGCATCTGTCAAGTACTTAACAGAATGCTGCCAAGTACCACAAAGATTAGCAGAAAATGCCAAAATGTTGGCTTAATACTCTCACACATCACAAGATGTTGATCTCTATCTTGTGCAAAAGTGACAGAAGACAGAAAGAGGTGCTTTCCAGTAAGTGACCAAATAATAATAAAACAAATAAACAAGTCCTACATTTCACTACAACCTCTTCTTCATGCCAAAGGAGCAACCACTGCTTTTCTCTCAAAGAGAAACAAAGCTGATGCATCATGCTCAACTAGGCAGCATGGTTATTTCTCCAATACAGCAAATAACAAAGATAAGCAAATGCCAAGTCAACATAATTTATAGAAAGAATAAAAGACCATCCTCAAGATCAGCAATACCTTGGTACTTCTTCCCAGCTTGGACAAAACATTAATTAAGGTTTCACCATTCCCTGTGACTATTTACGACAGTAAAGAAAACAAAAATAAATTGGAAAGGGAAGGGAAAATATGGCCATCATTTGCTTCAGGCTTCACTGATGGCACAGCCAAGCAAACAAGTTGGGAGAAACATGACCAAGTGCTAGATAACAGCAAGGACAGGGAGCTCTGGGGACACTGTACAGCCGTACTGATGTATCCCAGGAGCCTACCACTGCATTCTCTGGAAGCAAGGGGAAAAAAAAAATACTTAGTCACCTCTCCTGCCAAGTAATTGACAGATTTTTTTCATCACTGCACTGGAAACAATTTTTATTTGGCCAGAGCTCTTTATTTTAATCACAGCACGGAAGAAACTAAAACAAATTTCCCAGATTTATGGGCTAGCACAGCTGGTGATTGTGCATGCCCCTTCTCAAATGGTGCACACACAACACTTAAAGGCTGTCTGAAAAAGCTGACCACCATGCTAAGAAAATTATTTGTGACAAATAACCTCCAGTGAGCTTTGACACATTCCTGACACATGTCAGTCTTGTCCCAAGACCAGGCAAAGATCAGCTTTCAGATGGCTGTGAAGATCAGCACCAGGGGCAGACTATGAATTTCAGGACAACTGATTGCCTCATGGGTAAAATGCTGGCTCAAGGCAGACACAGCATCATCTCCAACATGACATCTCTCCGTGCGCTGACCTGCACAGTATCCCACTTTGGCCTCTGTCAGCCAAATTCTGGCCAAGAAGGTTCTCAAGTTTGCTTTGGGGCATGATTTTTTTGAAAGGGCAGACTTGCTTTCAGACCGGTTTTCAATCGTTTCTGCTCACAAACGGAGAAAACAATTTAAGCAAGCTCGGGACTCAATTGAGCGTTTTGGTGGAGGTGTATAGGAAAGAGTCAGTACCTGACAGGCAGGCCAGCATCTCTCAGGGATTTGGCTGTTCCTCCAGAGGCAATTAACCCCATGCCAAGAGCATTCAGGCTCTTTGCAAATTCCACCAGGTTGGTCTTGTCAGAGACGCTGAGTAAAGCTAACAGGTAGGGAGAGCACAAATATTTTGGGTTTAAAAGTGCAACAGACAAAGAAAACAACAAAAAGAGGCCGAAGCCTTTAGAAGTTCCATAATTTACGAATCTCATCTGATGTAAGACAGTGCTTGCCACGGAGGTGACGGGGCAGGGAAAGGGAGCACACACACAACTCTTCCCCACCTCCAAACTGGAGGAGCTCCCCGCTTGCACCCCCCAGGCTGCACACACTGCGTTTCCCACCCTCGCACCGCTGCCGGGCCGGCTGCTGCGCCCCGAAGGCCGCGTCCCGCCATGGGGAGGAAGGGCAGGAAGAAGGCAGCGCACCCGCTGCTGCATCAGGGCTGCCAAGACACGACAGTCCCTCACCAGCTCTCCCGCTTTTCTTCCCCCTCCCCAGCAGTTCAGACCGCTCTGTCTCGCAGTGGCGGCTGCCCCCAGCTCGGACCCATGCCCAAGTGCAATCGGAGGAAAGGAAACAGCCCCGCACAACCCCCTCAGGGCATGGGAACTACCGGGCTGGAAACAGTGGCCCCACTCCGAGGCGAGCAGCAGCCAGCCGCCCCTCGCCTTCCGGGGCCGCCCTGTGTAACCGAACCCGGCAGCGGGGAAATGCGCTTCAGCCCGGCGGCTGCGGCCCACCCGCCCGACGGCCATTTCGGGGATCGGCGGGAGGGCAGCACCCCATCCACCACACCATCATCCCCCCAACGGTGGCTCCAAGGGCCGCGACCCATCGTCGCTGCCGCCGCCGCCGCCACCACGGGCGGGCGGTCGCAGCCTAGCTCGGGCTGCCGAGGCCTCGCCATCCCCGCGTTACCGAGCTGCTGCCGGGCGGCCATGTCGCCGTCGGTGGGTGGCAGGCAGGCAGGCAGGCAGGCTGGAGGGCTGGGAGAAAAGGAACGAGCGCCGGCGGCCCAGCGGGATTTGGGTGCCCGCGGCAACAGGGGGCGGGAGCGGAGGGGCCGGGCCGGACGGGGCGGGGAATGGAGGGGGGCGGCGGGGTGGGACGGGGGTGTGCAGCGCACGTGGGGTGTGTGGAAGGCGCACGGGTGTCAGCCGCTCTGCTGAGCGGTGAGGGGTCCGGAGGAGCGGATGGGGGCTCGCTAAGTTGGAGGGTACAGGCTGGGGGTTAATGTAGTTTAGAGCAGCCCTGTGGAGAAGGATGTGGAAGTACTGGTGCAGAAAAAAACTGGACGTGAGCCAGCCACGTGTGCTCGGAGTCCGGAAGGCAACTGTATCCTGGGCTGCATCAAAAGCAGCGTGGCAGCAGGTCGAGGGAGGGGATTCTGCCTCTCTGCTCTGCTCTGGTGTGATCCCACTTGGAGTAGTCACATTCTGGAGTCCTCAGCACAGGAAAGATGTGAAAGTGTTAGGCCCAGAGAGGCCACCAAAAAAAAATGGTCAGAAAGAGCTCTCCAACGAAGAAAGACTGACTGGGGTTGTTCCACCTGGAGAAGAGAAGGCTCCCGGGAGAACTTATTGCAGCCTTTCAGTACTTAAAGGGAACCTATAAGAGAGATGAGAACAAACCTGGGCCTATTGTGACAGGACAAGGGCTGATGGCTTCAAACTAAAAGAGGAGAGATTGGGCTAGATCTAAGGAAGAAGTTTTTCACAATGAGGGTGGTGAAACGCAGGCCCAGATTGCTCTGAGAGGTTGTTAGAAGCTGCATCCCTGAAAACATTCAATGTCAGGCTGGACAAACCTCTGAGCAACCTGGTCTCGTTGAAGATGTCACTGGTCATTGCAGAGGTCCCTTTAATCATAGAATCAACCAGGCTGGAAAATACCTTAGAGATCATCAAGTCCAATGTATTACGTAATACCTAACACTTCATGACAACTAAACCATGGCTTCAAATGCCACGTCCAATCCTTTTTTAACACCTTCAGGGATGATGACTCCACCACCTCCCTGGGCAGCACATTCCACTGGCCAATTACTCTTTCTGTCCCTTCCAACCCCAAACATTCTGCGATTGTATTCTATGGCTGTTCTGCCCTTCCCCACGTTGCTCTGCACAGGCCACAGGACTGGCAGTATTCTCAGTGTAGCACATCATAGAATCATAAAATGGGTTGTAAGGGAACTTTGAAGGTCATCTTGTCCAGCTCTCCCTGCACTGGGCAGGGAGCAATGTGTGTGTGGAATGGACATGGGCCTTTGGTGTGCAGATGCCAGTGCCCTGATGCAGTGCCTGTCCCTGCACACACAAACACATATGCCATGCATGTGTGTGCCTGTGTACTGTGCTGACATGGGGGAAAGGCATGCAAACAGGCCACAGCGCTGGGGTGAGGAGGGAGAAGTACCCTACGGTGGGGAGACCCAGCAGGGCAGCCCTCCGTTTGTCCTTTCTGGGCTGCAGGAGGAGGTGTCCCCACTCACCACGTCCCAATGGGGACAGGTTGGGTGGCCACAAGTATAGTACCTGCAGGCCAAACACCTTCAGGCCAGGTTGCAGATTTTTCTGGGGCCTCTTTAGAGACGGGAAAAGCAGCTTACTGGGAAGGTGAAAAATGAGGTGTAGGTGAGGCAATACCTCATTGCAGTGAAAGGTGGTGCAATAAGGACAATTAATTTTTTGCAGAAGTACTTACTGGAATTTCATCTGTGGAAAATCTCACAGAGCTTACTGATGGGTGTGGACAAAGACAAAACACTTGTTTACCAAGTCTGAGGTAAAAAATTAAGCTTGCAAATAGTAAAATGATGCTTTACTTCCCTTTGTTTATTTGTTATGTTTCTCTGAAAAGGGAATTAATAGGGGGAGCTTTTGACCCCTGCAGGGCCTCAAAATTTCCTGGAATTCCTTGCAAAAGAGTTTTGCTTGTTTTCCTTCTAGCTTGTGGTTTACAAGTAGCCCTGGCAGAATATGCTGGTTTAAACATCTGTTTAAAATCTCTGCTGTGCCCCATCAGGGTTACTGAGTAGTGGGACATCAGTAGCCTATGTTGCTGTGTAGATAGAGAGCTCTGCAGTTAATTTGCAGCACAACCCTTGGCCATCAACCTAACAGTGCTTGCAGAAGCCTCTTCCTGGCTGTCCTGTCACTTCAGTAGCACATTGTCAGTGCTGTCATTCCCAGCAGTAGCATTGGCCAGCAAAATGCAAAACGCTTTGCAGGTATCAGGTCCAGCAAGCTGGGACCTGGTTGCCTTTGTGTAACATGCACATCCCTGGCACAGGTTACCTCCAGAGTGGGCATGATATGTAAGGTTTGAGTCAGTTCCTTAAGCAATAAAGCCAGCATGGGCAGGCCCCTGAGGCATCCTGATATGCTCCTCTCATGTTTTCATTATCCACAGGAGGGTTCACTGTACACTTGCAGCTCCTGGGACAGGCGGGCTGCATTAGGCTCTCCATTTTCATTTAAAAAAACCAAAACCAACCCACAACCAAAAAAACCAAACTAAACCAACCAACCAACCAAAATAAATGAAGGTTTCTTGCAGGCAAAAGAATGGGAACTGCAAAACAAAAGCAACCAGAAGGCCCAGGAGCTTGGCTGTTTTGATTGTGTATCTTTGGCCTTGGGCAGTATTGTCTGTATAGGAAAGAGTCAAGCAAGAAATACTAAATACACTAAATAAGCCCAGTATATGTATTAGTCTTAGTAGCAGCTAGTGACAAGCAGTAATAAATTACTATTCACAAGTGTGGCTGGGGCCAAATGAAAATCTACTGTTAAGTGGTACATGAGCACTATCATTATGAAAATACACACCTCTGAGAGAATAAAAGTTGAACAAAGAGTACAGACCTGTACAGCTGAGGTGGGCTTTGGTGATGATTAATGTTTGTGCAAATGAAAGACTCAGCAGAGCTCTGCATATTTCTTCAATGCTGGAGAGCAATTGTGTATTCTGGTGCAGTGCCCGAGCAGCTGAGGAGCAGCACACCTGCAGTTTGTGAAGCAGGATGTGCTGTGCTGTTGCAGAAGCTGCAGGCGAGCAGGTGGCCCTGTCTGCCACACACACAAGAGGACAGGGCTGCTGCTGCTTTCAAACAGACAGTTGGAGGGACATTATCAGCGTAAATAGTGGTGTTTGTTGGTTTTTTTTTCCGCTTGTCCAGCAGTTTGTTGTCCCTTGTCAGATGAGGTGAGGTTTATGTCCATGCAGGAGCTTGTGCGATGGGAAGGCAGTTTGGGTTTACCCTGTGTCCTCTCTTGGACTGATGTTCAAGAAGTGGCGTTCCTGGCTGTGTGCTAGAGGGGTGTATGGATTTGGTTGTGAAATAAAATGTCCTGGTTTGGGAATGGCCAGGGAAAACAAACAATCTGCCTCCCCAAATGCTTAGTTTTGCTTTATAGCGCTTAAGTAATTAACTGGCTTTGGTGATGTTTAGAGGATATTCAAATATCCCGGGCTCTGCTCATGTCCCATCATTTATCCACTAGGAACAAGGTCTCACTGGAGCTTTTCCTGGTGTTTTAAACCATTGTGGAACCTCTTGAGCCAAGAATCCAGTAACATCATATTGGGGATCATGGGAAGAGGTAAATACCAGAATTACAGATACCAGATTAATCTTATATCTAAATCATACCAGGGCCTACATACAAGAAATATACATATGAAAAAAGAACAACCAAACAACAGGCTTAATTAGCAATGTACTCTGCTGTGTTAATAAAAAGAAGTAAAAAGAGGATGAAGCCAAATAGAGACATACAGAAGGGATGGCAGTCCTGGTTTTGCTGTTGTCAGGACAATACGCTAGATTCCCTTCTCTTGAGATTGTGGGAAGTAACTGCAATACTTTTTATCTTGACTCTGAGTCAAGTCTCTAAGTCCAACGGGTAAGTCTGTTCTCTACTGGGTCTTTCTGCCATGTAGCAGCCCAAGAGGAGTGTAGAGAAAACAGGTATAGCAGTAGCAGTATTACCAAGGTTGGAAGAGACCTCAAAGATCATCGAGTCCAACCTGTAACCACAAACCTCACAACTAGATGTGATTAACTTGGCCATGTATTAATTTGTTAGGGTAGGAAGCTACCAAACTAGGGTTCACATGAAAACAACCCCTTGCCTCTTTTATGCTCTTTTTGAGTGGTCTTCAAGCAGACATTGGGCTGTCACAGCACAGTAGTATTTAGCATGATGTAATAAAAATACTCCTCTGTCCTCCCCAGACTGCTGTTTTCTTTACTGGCAGTTATTTGAATGGAAAGTGAGGAAGTGAAAGAGGTGTTACATTCACAAGGGGCACTGCTGTTGTCTGTTTTGTTCTGGCATCTAGTCCTTTCCTCTGCTGCTGGGCAGGCACTGGGCCTCAGTTTCTCCAGTCTTACAGAGACCACAATCTTGCAACCCCTATGCACAGTGTTACGGAATTACTGAGCTCAGAGTTGAGTACTCCTAAAGGTACATGCTCCAGCAGGCTTTAGATCCACTCTCCCAAATATTACACAAGAGTAAATTTGGGAGTGGAATTTAATACAGGCTATTTCTCAATGGATAGTGCTATATCCAGTCTTTTGTTTTATCTGTCTTTTGTTTCAAGTGTTCATGAGAACTGCAGGGTGAAGTCTTTTTCATGTGTACCAGGAAAAGAAGGGCTGCTGAGTATTGCTCTGTTGAACTTTGTTCGAAAGCTGCGTCACACTGCCCATGCCGCTTGCTACCAGTTACTAAATCTCTGGGGTAACTCCATCAGCTGAGCTGATGAACAAGCTATCCAGGAGTACTGCACAGTAGCTGAGACACTCAAGAGCTCTGGTGCATTTTGAGTTTTTTTTCAAGCCTTATCAGCTTGGAGCAGCTTTTGTTTTACTGTGCTCCTTGGAGGTCCCATTTAAATCATATACGTGTGTCTGGCATACTGTCTGCTGTCTGACCTTGTAAATGTGTGACCACGGTCCCATGTAGCTGCAGAGATGGTGACTGGCCTATGAGCTAAGGTTCAGAGACACCAAAGAGCTTTGCCTGTACAATCTAACCTGGGGCTTGAAGGTTAAGCGGATGTAAGTGGTCAGTTTTCCCTAAACCTTTGCTATCACTGTCTAAGGCTTTCCTGCAAAAGAAACTATTTCCTTGCAATAGAATAAATATTGCAGATTCCAACCTGAGTTATTCTCACAGAGCTCTGAATTATGAACGAGGCCCAAAGGTGCATAAACCAAACAACAATTTATTTCCTGAATGTTCCCATTTCTTTCCTAACAGAGGCTTGTTTCTGTCCAAGCACAGAATAATAACCAAAACAAAAAGAAAAGGTAATAGTTTCTCCTGTTCTCTCTATTGTCTGAAATCACCATGGAGTGAGACAATGAATTGCAGAGCATGAAACCCTGTGTCAGTGGGTGAGGAAGCAGCCTGCAATGTGTGAGAAAAGGGGCATGGTTGTGGTTTAGAGAAAGGCTGTGTACCCTCACAGCAGGCTCCACTGAGCAAGGTGGAGGCAGTGCTGGAGGTGTGTTACTGACATACCTCGTAGGGGTAGAAGTGCACATATGGGAGGAAGAAGTTTGACACTGAAGAGGTCTATATGTAGTTGCAGATGGGGTTTGCAGTTAAAACAAAGTATCATCCACTCGGGGTTTCTTGATATTCCTTCTTGAGCTACGCATTTGAAAGGAAGGATTCCCATTGAGGAGGGGAAAATATTGTGGTGGGCTTTTTTTGCTGTAGCAGTGAAGAAATGACACTGCTCATTTCCTCAAATACCAGGCTAGTTTACCTAGTCTCCGATTAGACCATTTTAAATCACTGCCCCTTTCCAGTGGAGCTGGTCTCCCTTTGCTTTCTGGACATCTGCAGTGGATAGCTTTGGATCCTTGAGTGAGAAGTCTGCTGCTGGGATAGCAGCCTCGCAGGGATGCTGAGCAGGGAACAGACTCCCACTAGGGCGCGCTAGGACAGTTACAACGGGGATGGCTTTCTTCTGGCATCAGAATGGAACTATCAAAAGACTATGTAAGATGTGGTACCTTCGTTTTTAAAACAGGGAATCTGTCTCATTTCCCCACGCTTTGGTTTCCCCTGTTGAGGCTGAAATGTGCTGCAAAGCCAGCTGTAGCTTGCCTGAGTGCACTCTGTTTTGGGTTGAATCAAGTGCTGGGACGGACCTTGTGGAAGATCCCAACCTGTGCACAGAGGGCAGGGAGAAACTCTATTCTCAGGCCTTTTATTTAACTTGTCTCATATCACAGTTACTTTGTTTTAATTTACTGCTCTGTAGACACAGGAAGTGGATATCTGTGTTGTATTTCAACAAGAAGAGGAGGCCATCTTAAGGTCCCATTGTCATTTGTGCTTTTAGAAACTGCCCCTAACAAACCTGCCCGACATCACAAAAGAATTTTCTGCCTCAGCCTGCACTTGAACCCACATTCCTAGACCCCAGTCCTTTGCTACCCTCATTTGCTTCATGTTTAATTAGCCAGCTGGAATGTAATTCCTTTCTACAGTCTAATACATAAAGATGACAGTGACATGAATCTTGGCTTAGGATTCAATTTGCATTTTAATTCATTGTGCTTCCCCAGATATTTGGAATTTGCTCTGACAGGATCTGGGAGGTGATGCAATGCTACCTGGGTGTGGAGTGTTCTTCTCCCTCCCAGCGAGAGCCTGGAGGGATAGGTGACATAGTTTTACTGTCCACCAGGCATCATCTGTTGTAGAGCACAGGGAATCTACAGCACAAAGCAAAGGAAAGCCAAAAGACAAAGCGAAAATCACCATCGAGGTGTTTTTAGCACACAATGCAAATAGAGTCAAGGTTGATTACAAAGAGTCAAGAAGCATCTGGAAATCAGTGAATCCTGGCAAGGGAGCCTGCAACAGATTAAGAAGCAATCACAGAATCACAGAGTGTTAGGAATTATAAGAGACCTCAAAAGGTTGTCTAGTCCAACCACCCTGCCAGAGTAGGATCACCTAGAGTAGGTCACACAGGAACATGTTCAGGCAGTGTTTGAATGTCTCCGGAGAAGGAGACTCCACAACCTCTCTGGGCATCCTGTTCTAGTGTTCTGTCACCCTCAGTGAATGCAGACGTTGTATGTAGCAGTCCAGCCTCACTCATCTTTGGTTCACAAAGTTTCTGAGACACTTGTCTAGGGAAGAGAGAGACTCAAGACAGGGAGGAAAAAGTAATTTCCCAGAGTAGAAGACTAGTCCATGCTGGCTTTGAAGGGTTTAAGCATAAACCTCATCACTCAGTTCCATGAAAATTTCCGCTCACCATTCTGTCTTGTATCCAGGAGCTGGCCAACAGGGAAAGGCAAATGCTGTGAGCCTGTATTCATTTCCAGCTCACTGGGATATTCAGGAAGCACTGTCAGATTGCTAAGAGGGCTCATCGGAGACCTGACAGCAAATGCAGACAAAGCTGCCAGTTTGCAGCATGCCTGAAAAAAAAGCAGCTTGCCAAAGACAACACAGGGAGGCTCTCCTGGAATGAGAGCCATAGGTGGTTATTTATGTGTGCTACATTAGAGCTGACTGTGATCCAGACCCCCAAGAGTGAGGATATAGGATAAAAACAGGTCTTGCCGCAAAACCTTGTGATGTGAATAGAAATTGTGGTGAAATAGCAGGGTGGAAAAAGACACAGAATTGTATGAAGAGACATATCCAGCAGTGTACAGCAGTCAGTGCCACAGCCAAGCCAAGATGAAAACATCTTACTGGCACATGTTTTCATTCTAATAGAAGATGTTCCTAGATGCAGCGTATCATCTATTTTCAGATTTTGTTGATTTTACACAGTCTAATTTTAACCACAAAACCAAAAACCAAACAAAAACCCAAACAAAACCACAAAAAAACCCCACCCAAAACCCCCCCAAAAAAAAAAAAAAAACCAACCCACCCACCACCAAAAACACAGAGGGAAAGAGTGAAACATTATTTCATCAATCTCCCTCCTTTTTCCTCCCAAGAAACAGGACCAGGTCACTGGATTTTGGCCTTTCAAGCACACATGACAATTTTTTGAAGAATTGTGGAGAAAAATGAAAATAAATGTTGTTTCTTTTCTGTGTTCAGTACTCAATGGCTTTGGATTCCCTGTGAGTTCCTTGTTCTTTCTAAAAGGCTGTTATCCTGTATGCCCTGCATTCATAATCAGCCGTGGCTCCTTCTTTCTGTTCTGACCTTTCTTGCTCAGAGTCTCCAGTCACAACAGGACAAATTCTGGCTTTTCAAAATAATCTCACTGCAGTTTTGTGGCTGGGAATGACTACAAAAGGAAGGAGCAACTCCCCAGAAAACATCATTAAACCAAATCCTTTTCTTTTCCACCTCATCCAAATTTTTCAGCCTTTCCTTAAAAAAAACAAACAAGAGTTTGAAATTCATCAGGAGGCCTTAAAATTAACATTTCCAGATTTAGGGTGAACAATGTGATTTTCCAGATAATACTTTTCAGACAACTGGAATTTATTCAGGTAGCTATTATTTTGTTAACTAGGGGCCCCAGGAAGAGTGATGAGTAGGCTTGGTATGGCTTTGGACTGGGGAAATGCAAGTTCTGCTTCCTGCATGATAATCCTGTGCAAATTAAGCAAGGAGTGTTTGTGTTCCCCTGCAAAGGTGGGGGGCAACAACACTTCTGCATCTGGGTGAAGTTGAAATCTCTGGATGAAAAGCTCTGGGCAGGACTCAGTTCCATTAATCTGAGGCATGTGGCAAATCCACCTGAAAGAGGCAGGGAGCTTTCAGGATGAGGATGACAAATGTCACCCTTCATTAGGCAGAGCAAGGCAGGTACTAATTACCCTGGAGCTGCAGTCGCGATGCTCACAGTTCCTACCAGAAGATGAGCTCTGTGCTGACTTGCTTGTTGATTCCTGCAGATCAGCAGTGAAGAAGATGGCAGGGTCTGACCCTTTGGGGATGAGAGTGGGATTAGTTAGCTTTGCAGTAGTGCACCTTTCCTCCACACTAGCTTTTGGTTGTCTGCATACATTTCAGGCATTGAAACTGTATCTTTGTGCCCATCTCTGCTCCCTGGCTCTTGTTCTGGAGTCAACAGAGCTATCAGTCATACTTTAATTGTGCGGAGCTGTTTCCCTGGTCTAAATTAACAGATGCACAGGGGTGACAATTTTGGCCCCATATGTGTCCAGTGGTAAAAACTGAGCCTGGGACTCAGGCCAGCAGGGCCAGAGGGAACTTAATGGGACTTCCTGCAAAACACAACTACAGACTTTCATCGTGTTCTTCAATTTACCTAACTAATGTTTTCTCCATCCCCAGTTTCTAATTAAAGATAATATCATTAATCATGTAATTATGGCCTCATCCCATTGTCTTAGGTGACTAAGAAAGACAGGGTAACACTTCAGTTTATTTTGCCATCTTTTATTGACTAATTTAATGTAGCTAAACCCAAAGTGCGGGGGACAGAATTCCCAAAATAGCAAATTTTGTTGGCAATATGCAACTTGCAGCTATTGCTGGAGAACTGGCAAGTAGGTGGTGGTGGTGGTTGTTATTATTATTATTTACACTGTTTTTCACACTGTTTTTTTTCACTGTGTGTCTTTATACATGCTCTTCAGAACCTGGTGACATCCACTTAACTCATCTTGTGCCCAACAAGCACACACCATCATTGTAACAAACACACAGGGGAAGAGCAATTTCTCGAGGGAAGAAGCAGTATAATCACAATGAGGAGCTCTTCCTTTATGAATTATCCTCTGCAAGGGGCTAAGATCCCAGTGTTGGGCAGTATCAAATCCCACTGATACCATAAAGCATAGCAAGGAGCACACTGAGTTGAGGAGTTAAGAATACATGTGGTTAAATCATGTGAAATGTGTTTTACTCCTGGCTTAATGTTACAGACTTGGGTCTAATGTTGTAGTTTGAGGAAAGTATGGTTGATTGTTCACATCCTGTCTTGTTGAATTGTAACATTTTTCTGCCAAAGTCCTCCTTTACTTCTCCACTCTATAATTCTACTGAGTCATTCCAACTGGATAGAGGGCAGCTCTTGTCTTCAGAGACATTTTAGGCTAAGTAGTTCCTCTTCTACGCCCCTTGGGCATAGGGAAGACCCTGAATGCTCAATTTCAGAGGGTTTCTTGTATTTCCAAAGAAGCAGGGATAAATGACAAGGCTATAGAAAGGCCAGCATTTGAACTCTGATCTCCATGTCTGTTGCAGACCTCCAGTGTGATGACTGGAGCAGCCTCTACCTTCACACAACAGAAATAACCCAGGTCTATAGTAGGGAGTAGATTTAGCCTTCCCAGTTTGACCCACCCCATCACTATTATCTATACATGCATTCCCTCTGGAATCAGCTCATCCTGAAAGATACTCAACACAACACACTCTACTGGTTTTCTTCCTTGCGGGCCAAACTACCATTCTGAGTTGGACAGAAAGGACCCTGGCTTAACAAGGTGCCTCAGAGCTGCTATCTGTGCTCAACTGAAAGAGCTGCCCCTAGATTAATACTTTGCAGTCCTTTCCTATCTTCTGATTCTACCCTTTTGCTGCCACCAGTATTTATGCTCACCTCTGTCCAAAGACTCGTTACTTGGTTTGCAGCTGGCTTTTGCTGATTGCATGATTTTGCTGCTGATCTTGCAATGATTAGTGGACTATTCTGGGGGGACAATGAGGCTATTGGTGGTTTGGGTTTGGGTATTTTCTTTTCAGAAAGTGAAGCTCCAGTTACTGCAAAAAACTGCAAGCTGCAACTGGTGGTTGCATGAAGGGTTGAAACCTAGAGGGCAAATATTCAGAATATAAGGAATGGGTTTTTTTAAACCTGTTAATTTTCAACGCAGTTTCAGAGTTTTCAAGCCTAACTGGAAAGCTTTGAGTGTTTAGGGTGGGAAGTACTACACAAACTATATCCATTTCAAACACACATGCAGTCACAAGTTTCTCATTGTTGGCAATGGGAAAACACTGCACTTTCTCCTACAAACAATGCTGTGTAATACTATTCACACTAGTTGGCTGTCCCAGTTGGAGCTGTGTCATACCAGTTTTGTTTTCGTATTTCTACTCATTTCTTCTGCTTCCACCTGGTAGCTGCAATACTACAGCCTTCTGAGCTTGCTTTAGTGTTTTCTTCTGACTTTCAGTTTTGCTCAGGTTAGCACCTAAGTCATCTTTTCAGTCTTTTTCTTTTCCCCCTTGTTCTCTTCTCTACACGATCAAAATTGGTTTGCACAGGATCTTTATGAAATTCTGTACTGACTACGGACAGGCCAGCTTGTCTTTTGAAATTTTCTCCCATCAGTTTTCCACTTTGACATCTCCTGGGGCCTGCATTCCTTAGCATTGATTTCTATCACTTCCCCTGATTTTCCAGGAAGAAATTCTGTTTAAGCAATAAATACTGGGCTATCCATCATTTTATGCCAGTCACAAGTTGCATGCTGCTTCTCAGCCTATAAGGCACAGATTGTTCTGGGGTGAAAGAGCTAAAGAGCCGGTTTCTACTGCCATCCTCTTGTGATCCTGTCTAACACTAGAAGTGGAAGGCAGAGCCATTGTAAGTGCCATGTAGCAGCACAGCACCGCCGATTAAAACCTGCAAGGCTCAGAAGGTTTCACAAAAGTCCTGTCAGTCAGCTTCCATTTGATTCCAGGTCTTATTTTCATTTATTTACAATATCACCCATTATGTGTAGAGTGTTTGCTAAACACTGAAGAATAATGGCCCTGTCCCATTCAGCTGACAGCAAAAGGGCTGACAAAGGGAAGGAATGCAGTAAAAGTGGTAATTTATGTATGAGTCATGCTTCCCAACCTGCTGTGCTGATAAAAAATGGCCCCTTTTATGGGGTGGCTGGAAAACAACAACAACAACAAAATTACCTTTATGAAAAACAAACAAAAAACCCAACCTCAAAATATTTGGACCAGTACTTTGATTAAAGAGGCCTTTTTGCTGACAGCCTAGGAAAGGGAGTCCTGGAGAGGCATTTAGATTTATCAAATGCTGGTCCCCTGTGTAGGGGAAGATGTTTCTAGCATAGGCACCCGCACCTCAGACAATATGGAGGCAGCAGCAGGTCTTGCCTATGGCACAGAAAAAGCAGGAAAACAGAAGACAGTGAGTGTGAAAGATGAAATCTGATAAGGCAGGGGTGGAGTTACAAGGTGAGGATGACTGGTGAGGCAGAGGAGGTGATTTGAGATAGTTTTCTGGCACTTTGCCAGGTATTCCCATATCTGCCTGATGCAGAGGATTCTGCAGGAGGGTTTGTGTTTTCATCCACCAGCACGACTTGGGGTCTGACTTTGCTCCACTTAGAGGCAATGACAGAGTCCTATTGATTCATGGGAGCCTTAGAAATCAAAGACAACTTGCTGTGGCAACTGGCTAGTTCAATAAAAGCATTGATTTCCTTGGCTGGACAATTAAAGAGCATGAATGCAGCGTATCTGGTTTCTGTCTCTGAATTAATGTAACAAATGATCATTGATTCAAGCGACAGGAAACTGTATGCCAAAGGAAAGGACCTTCCATATTAGAAAATCCCCCAGTCTCTGTATGCTGGTCTTTCATGTGCCACAGATAAAGCCAGTTACTTCACTGGGAACTGTTTTCCTGCATTTCCTTACCTAACCTGTGACTCTGTTGTAGAGCACCCTTGAATTCTGCATCAATGGCTGTGGAACAGTCTGGGGTTTGTCAAAAATACTGATTTTACCAGCCAGCACTCTCAGGGAGTTTGAGAGTCACTCTTTTGGACTGAGACTCTTATATGTCTACAGAGCAAAAGACAGCTCAGAGCCATACTTGTCTGTACTTGGCATAGCTGGGCTGTCTGTGCCTCATGTTTGTTGTGAAACAAAACCAATCTTCCATGTTCATACTTTTATTCCTTTAATTCTTTAGCAACTGCTAAAGGGTTTCCCTCAGCCACAGCATGGCTTCACCAGTCTGTAGGTTGTTTCAGCCACTTCAGAAAAAGGGATGAAGAAGAATCTCTGCATCTTCTCTGTCTTTCTTATGCAGGCTCTGGTTTCTTGTGGACACAGAAACCAAATAACATGTCAGCATCCCCACTGCAGCCAATGGGACACATTTGCCCCAGAGCAAATCTGAAGGTGACCCATCTCTGCTCTTTGCTATATGTGTCTCTGTTGGCTAGAAGGTTTTAGGAGTTAGTTGGCTGGGTCCTTCTCCCTTGCAGGGCAGCTGAGGGAAAGGCAGATACACAGGGACAGGGAAGACCCCAGAAAGGGGATACAGGAACCCACAAGATCCAAAACACATAGTGGGACCATCTCATAGCTTCACTTCTGATGAATGGCGGTAGTTTTCCTTTGGGTTGAGTCAGCTGTCTCTTCCCCCAGCAGTGGGGAAGATGCTTTGAACCCCACATGTAAGCCATAACACAGAAACTGCTCAAAGCACTCATGGTAGCTGAAAATGGTCCCTGATATTGTCAGGGCTGCTGGACAGTTGCAAACTTCATTTATAGCTTCATGCTCTGCTGCAGTGACTCAGGAGGCAGTGTCTGATGCAGCAGGATGACACTTTCATAGGCAACTAGTTTGCTACTGTCCATCAGTAAACCCCTTTTGCCTGCTGAAATTAGCTTAAATGGTCTTGAGGCAGATGGCTAAAACTTGAGCTAACTGTCACCAGCTACTAATTTGTAGGCTGGTTAGCATGTGTGGGCTGCCAGATGAGGAGGGTGCCATGGGTGTGCTGCAGCACTGGCACAGAGGCACAGCTGCTTCTGCTGTTCCCTGCTAGAGAAGATCACTTGCAGTGCAGAGGCAGGACAGGCAGGGGCATTTTAACAGCCACTGTTGTTTGAGTCAGTATACAAGAGTCAGGGCACTGACCTGGGGAATGTCTGATTTTCACATTGATCCATGGGCTTTGACGTAGAGCGGATTCACCTTGATAACAAATGGGACATCCCAACCATGCTGACCTGCCAGAGATAACCACCTCCTGTCATTGCCTTGGAATAGCAAATCACTGCTCCTCTCCTCTCCTCTCCTCTCCTCTCCTCTCCTCTCCTCTCCTCTCCTCTCCTCTCCTCTCCTCTCCTCTCCTCTCCTCTCCTCTCCGAACCTCTCCTCTCCTCTCCGAACCTCTCCTCTCCTCTCCGAACCTCTCCTCTCCTCTCCGAACCTCTCCTCTCCGAACCTCTCCTCTCCGAACCTCTCCTCTCCTCTCCTCACCTCTCCTCTCCGAACCTCTCCTCTCCTCTCCGAACCTCTCCTCTCCTCTCCGAACCTCTCCCTCTCCTCTCCGAACCTCTCCAAAACCTCTCCAAACCTCTCCTCTCCGAACCTCTCCAAACCTCTCCAAACCTCTCCTCTCCGAACCTCTCCTCTCCTCTCCGAACCTCTCCTCTCCGAACCTCTCCTCACCTCTCCAAACCTCCCCCGCTCCCCTCCCCTCCCCTTCCCTTAAGGTGATTTCAGAAGCCTCAGAAGACACATCACTCCTGCTCTCCATCTCAGGAAGAGCAGAAAGTGCATTGCGCCATCTACCCAGAACTTAAGACATGTGATAGGAGTTGTGTAGCATTAATGTGTGGAGCAGGATTCTCAGTGCTAGAGGAGGAGGGATATTTCATTCAGCCACCAGGTTAAAAGCCAATCTGCTTTACAGCATAGTCTGATAGAAAGTAGCTGTTAGAAAAAAGCCAGGTTACACAAAAGGTCGGATATGGTCTTGCATTCTGGACTGACAATTGCACAAGCTTCTAAATGATCCATAATTAATACCTTACTGGGTTAATTGTGTCTATTTGGGGTCACTATGAGCTACCCATTAGAAAATAACAGTTTTCTCCAAGGATGTCAAGTTGCTGCTTGTTATTACTCCTGTGAATATTCCTGAATCTGTAGCTTGTTTGAGAGCAACTTATTGCTATGTTTGGGGGTCAGATTTGGAGCATTAACTGGGTAGCTACTTCGTCTCTTTCTCTTCACTGATTATCAGAACATAACTCTTAGATTTAAATTTGTCATCTGCCACAGGCAGAGGGACAGCCAGTTTCCAACCCCAAATCACTAAAACATTTGACATCTTTGCTTTTTCCTGATGCCCATGTCTTTTTAGAGTTTGTGTTCTTCAGCACTTCCATTTGGTCTTGGGGATGAAAATGTATCTTTTTTGCTTTAAGTTCTCCCACTTATACCCCGGATCCCAGCACCATGAACATAAGGGGAAAACTGAAATAACTGAGACCACCAAACCACAAATGTGCTTTTGGAATAAACCACAGGAGTTGCTCCCAGTAAACTGCTGGCAGTGTAGAGGGCTGGGTGAAGAGCTCTATGAAAAGCACCAGCAGAAATGTTTAAAAATCGAGACATACATTTACAAACTTGGAACTTTTTCCCCAGCAGTACTGCACCTCCACTCTTGTAACTGCTCGTAGCTGTCACAGAAGCCTTTTGTTTCCTTTCAAAAAAGTACCAGAGGCAGCAGTTACACATTCAAGCGTGCTTTGATGCCGTATGCTCAAAGCATGATTTCTATTCCCTCTCCAAAGCCTGGCCCTCAGAAACCATCCTTGACCTCTTCCAGGTATGAAACGGTTCCCACATGGGCTTTGGTACTCTTCATGAGATCCTTCCCTGTCCTCCCCACGTGCATCTTGCCAAACAGACAGCTGAAGTGTTACTACCAACCCTTTGTTCTGTGGATGGATTTGGAGTATTAACAAGATGGTCAGGAAGAATGGGACTATTTCATGTCCTGTCAAAGCACCACAAATAAGACGCTACTTTTATGAGATTTGCCACTGCCCCTCCCTTCTCTAGATCATTGCTTTCATGGGCCTGAGCAGGACTGAGGTGGTGTTCTGCTCCATGAAGAGCTGCAACAGCACAGGAAACAGCTCAGAAGTAGTTTACAAACAGCAAAGAGAAAAATCAGAGACAGAACTGGAAAAAAAGAGAGAGAGATGATTACAGTTTTAAGTTGAATTTCCACTACCTTCCAAGAGTGCACTCCAGTATGAGTACATTAAATTCATGCATTACCCAACAGCCAGGGCTATTTAGCAATAAAGACCTCTGGCACTGGAAGGGACTCAAAACAAATCTTTCCATCCAGCAATAAAACACAAGGAGTGTCACTCTGAAGATCACTGGGTTGCATAGCTTGTTAAGGCAAGAGGCTGGAGGCTGATTTGTGCAACAGCTGCAAGTGATGCCGTCCTGTGACACACTCAATGTCATAGATAACTGCCTTGGAGATTAAAAAAACTAAAAATTAAATGCAGTCCTACAAATGCAGTTCTGTGGGAACAGTAAACTAAATTGTGCATGCGTACACATAGAGAACATGAGAAGGTTTTGAAAGTAGGTCCAGGCTGCATTTGGAATTGGCTTTATTGTTGTTTGTTGTTGTCTGTAGCAAAAAGTAACTTCCAGCAACCCTTTTGGGCATCCCAAAATTGAGGGTGAAAAAAAAAAAAGGCCCAAAGGCAATCTGTGCAGCAGAATCTTGTCTGAAAGTCCTCAGTTCCAGTCCAGGGCAAAGGATAAGGCAGTGTGAGGTTTTCACATTTTCTTATGTAAAAAGGATAAGATGCTTGACTCCACATCTTCCCCAAGATTTGAATAATGAGTTCATTCTAACTAAAATTTGTACTAAAGTTTGATTTCTGTGGGGCTTTGCATTGCATCCACACCACATAAAGTGCCTTCCTGCCATCAAGGAGAGAGCCTCTGGCTCCCACAATCCGGTCCCTCAATCCTGCAGGGATACCATCACAAGCTTTTCTTGCCATAAGTGGGTAGCCTGTGAAGTTAAGCATCTGTGATAAATGGGGCTTTTGGGTTATTTAAGGGCTAGACATTTTAAGATTTAAGATTTTTCTTCTGGGGATTTTGCAGGCAGGTGTGATTTTGCCCTTCCCATACTCCAAGAAACACCTCAGCACTGGACATGTGCCTGTAGCTGGCTGACACACCATGATTCTCACCGTGGCTCCACTGGCATTGCTTCTACTCAGCTTAGAGTCAAAGGAGAGGTCACATCTGTGTTACAGCTCATGGCTTAACTACCCACACCGTGGTAGGACTCCCAGCTTGGGTCTCTCTTCAGCAGCAGGGAGAAGGGTAAGAGGAGAGTGACTCCTAAGTGTACCTAAGTTGGCTGCATACACAGAAATGGTCCATGAAGCCCTCTGCTACAACAAAGCACCTGAATGCCATGTCACCAAGCTACTTCACTACCAAGTGAAGGCTCCCAGATTGCCTTATTTTCAGGGACTGAAGATACTTAACTCTAAATATTGCAGCCACAGTTATGTGTGGAATTACAAGTACTCTGTAATGTTCAAGGAAAGGTGCTGCTGAAACTATATGTGCTCTCATCTCAGAGTGTGTGGATGGGAAAATTATGCCACCTTCTCCCATGCATGAAAGTTTTGTCAAAATCTATTTCCCTTCCCCACAAGAGTTTAAACAATATTTGAGAAAGAAATTTTAAAAAAATAAATATTTTCATCAGCTTTTCCATGAAATTTCATAGAATCATGGAATCATAGAATTGTTAGGGTTGGAAGGGACCATCAGGGATCATCTAGTTCCAACCCCACTGCCATGGGCCAGGACACCTCACACTACATCAGGTTGCTCAGAGCCACATTCAGCCTGGCCTTAAAAACCTCCAGGGATGGGGCTTCTTACCACCTCTCTGGGCAACCTGTTCCAGTGTCTTACCACCCTCATGGGGAAGAACTTCTTCCTAACATCCAATCTGAATCTACCCATTTCTATTTTTGTTCCAATCCCCCTATTCCTATCATTACCTGACGCCCTAAAAGTCCCTCTCCAGCTTTCCTGTAGCCCCCTTCAAATACCGGAAGACCACAATAAGGTCTCCTCCGAGCCTTCTCTTCTCCAGACTGAACAGCCCCAACTCTCTCAGTCTGTCTCCATAGGAGAGGTGCTCTAGTCCTTTACTCATCCTCATGGCCCTTCTCCGGACACACTCCAGCATATCCAGATCCTTCCTGTAATAGGGGCTCCAGAACTGGACACAGTACTCCAGGTGGGGTCTCACCAGAGTGGAGTAGAGAGGGAGAATTACCTCCCTCGACCTGCTGGCTATGCTTGTCCTGTTGCAGCCCAGGATATGATTGGCTTTCTGGGCTGCAAGTGCACGCTGGTGGCTCACGTTGAGCTTCTCATCCACCAGCACCCCCAGGTCCTTTTCTTCAGGGCTGCTCTCAAGCCAGTTGCTGCCCAGACTATGTAAGTGCTTGGGATTGCCCCAACCCAGATGTGGGACCTTGCATTTGGTCTTGTTGAACTTCATGAGGTTGGCTTGGGCCAACAATTTCACTATGAAAAAAAGGCTTTCAGTTTGGATCACTTGTAAGATGTTGCATCAGTGACATTAATATATGGGACTGAGTGAGTTGTGTTGAATTGAAGTGGTGTAGGTTTTACATTAATGGATCCCCCAAGATCTTTCCTGTCTCAAAATGATGCATTCTTGGGCCACCTTTGTGCCAAAGCAGTGTGAAAATCATCATGCAGCATGGAATTGCTTGCCATGTGTAATTCCAGTGCTATTCTACCCTTTCTGCAAATTAATCTGTGCTTAACTTGCTTCATGCATATGCAGAAGACAAACTGTTAGTTCTACAGTAGCTGGAGTAGTCAGGCAAACCAGTGCCTAGATCTCACTGACTCCTCAATATTGCTGCTCTTGTGCTGAGAGGAGCAGTTTTTCCTGTGGGAGATGGTCGATCTGTTGGCTGATGATTTCCGCTCTTGCACGTTACGCTCTTTGCACACTCTAGGTTTCTTCATACAAGTCAAACAGCCTGCACTAGTGAGCAGGTGAATGCCTTGCCATCTCGCCTGGCTGACACTGGATATTATCTCCATACTTGTCCTCTGGTTTAACTTCTAGGAAGAAGTTGTAGCCTAGGAAAATACCACAATCCTATTTGCCCTCTCAAGTCCTTACTGCTGCCTTTGAACTGCTAGGATGGCACAAAGTGAGGCTTGTTCACCCATTTCTAGTGAGGTACATGTGTGTGCATGCATGTCACAGTCTATCTCGAAAGCAGGTTTGGAAACAAGGCATCAGCTAGCTCCTTTCAAGGGGTTTCATAGATCAGTGTTTACAGAGAGTGCACGTCATATACTTCATGGCATTTTTTCCTCCAGCAGACATCTGATGCTACTTCTGTTTTCTTGGAGGCAATGAATGTTGCTTCAAGTGCATCATCAAGTATCTCATTATTAAGTAATTAGAGAATGGTTTTTATACGCATTTTGACTGTAAAGAGCCCCAATTACTATTATTACTGCTACCTCCTGGCAATGGAGAGGAAGACACTGATGAATCCTCCTTTGATGTCTGTTGAAACAAGCTGAACTAAAAGGGTAGTCCTTTGGACCCTAAATAATGATACTATCCATAAATAATAAAGCTCTGTAGACAAACTGTAACTTCCTGTTGAAAGGTATTTATCTTCATGCACAGGCACAGTGTCTGTCCTGTGCTCCTCTCTTACTACTGGTCCAGCAGCTTTTCATGGCTATAAATTTCTTACAGAATGTATTTCTTATTGTGGTAGCAGTAATGGCATCTGAAAGGAAACACATCTAGGGGCTTAGGGGTTTTAGATAAATTACAGGTTTTTTTCAGACAGAAATTTTGCTTGAGCAAGAAAAAATAGCAAGCCAAGAAGGAACAAAGAAAGTTTGGGTTTAATTTGCAGACATCCAGGTGAAGTGACTTGAGTTCTGGCTGGTTCTGCAACTTGATAACTGCAAAACCCAGTAAGAAATTTGGTATGTCTCAAACTTTGGACCAACAGAACACCAAACAACCTTACTAACAGTCAGGGGGATGTGCCCAGCCTGCCAGATATCATAGAATCATAGAATAAATAAGGTTGGAAAAGACCTCAAAGATAGCCAGAGGTCCTGGACTGCTGGCTCTAGACAACTTGCCTTTCAGCTTTGCAGTGCACATGCAGTAAGACCAGTACAACCAGGACCTGTCTGACCTGCTGAGGAGATCCTGTGTGGCAGATTGCTACATGGCCGCCAAGTGTGGCTTCTTTTAGGTGTGATTGACTATCTGTGGCTGTCCAGAAGGTGCTGGATGTGCTGTGCCCTTAGTGCAAGTCTGTTCAGCAGTACTTGAGTTCAACTTCTCTGTTCCAAGCCCAAAAAGCTTCCATGTCAAAGTCACATTATCAACTCTAGATTTTGTCTTATTGTCATTTCCTTCTGAAAAATAAACTGTGGCATGCTGTTAGGTAAGTACAGCAATGACAACTCTCTGAGGTCTAAATCTAGAGTGGGATCTTGCCCATTTGGTCAGCAAGGGATGGGCATATCTGAGCTAAAGAGCTCTGTGTGTATCAAGGGCAACTCCCAGGGCACATCATGCAACCACCACTGCAGGCATACTGGTGGTAAGCATCTGGGTGATTACAAACTGCAGGTCTGCAATGGAGGCCTGGCTATATGGCATCACATCTTAGAGCCCCTCCCTCCCCAGGGAGCCACTGTCTTGCCCAGAGCATGTATCACATCAGCTCTCCAAGGCACACACTGTACACATGCAGATTTTGGAATAGGGGCCATGAACACAGAGGATGCCTTATAACCCACCTTTCTCATGTGCAAAGTCTTCATAAGCAGTTCTAGGATTCTATGAAGGAACTGTTTTCTCTCAGGAAAGGTGCTGGGATGATAGCTGTTAGGGAAAGGAGAGATGAGCACTCTCTCCCAGGCTGATTACAAAAGCACAGGTTGGTCCACCCTCCCTTGCCTATTCAATGAACATTGTCCACCTCCACTGCATGAGTCAGAGAATCAAACTCTCTTCTGGGACATCCATCTTTTATCAATGACTAGAAGAGTGGAAAGGGTTTTTTAAGCCTTCCTTTGCTAATAAATTAAGGAGCTTTCAAAAGCAATATGTATGTAAGCAAGCCCTTCCCTGCTTCTGTCTGTGCAGCTCCACGACCATAGAGCTTGTATAAGATTATTACAACACTTATTTTTCTTCTACAGCAAGCAAGTTCCCAGCTCTAGGAGGCTGACAGGCCTTGTGTAACTTGTCATTACTCATCAGCACTCCCTATACTCGTTTAGATCTCAGGGTGTGGTTTTAATTAGCTGATTTTGTAATAACACCCAGGTGCCTTGGTGATGGATAGACACCCTAGAAATCTATTAAATAGGAGTGTAGGGACTCTATCTCCTTAGAGTACTCTCTCAGATTGTTGTTTGCTGCTAGAAATTGAATCTGTAGGGTCCTTTGTTTGCCTTTCCCTATAGTTTCCTTCCAAGCCTGTGGGTTTAATGCATTCATGTTATGCCAGTGGATAAATTCCCCCAGCAATGACCAGACTTGTAGATATTTCATGGAAATGTACCACCAGGTAGTAAGTTCAGTGCCTGAACTGAGAATCCTGTGCTTGTTTAGGTAACAGAAAATCCATGTGGGAAGGAGCATGTGTGAATGCCCCAGCTGTGCTGGTAGTGGGAAACATTGCTTGCAACTCAGTTACTAAATCTTAGCAAACTGTACTATAAGTAGGTGGTTTATGAGCCTATAGTAACCTCAGTTTATGTGGGGTTTTTTTATGTGTTTTTTCCTCCCCCTATTTCTACTTTTTAACTTCTTTTATCTCAGCACTTTAGTTTTGCTAGGCTTCTATGGTCTTCAGCACGTGTCAGCTAAGTTTCATGGGCTCTTACTGAAGCTGCTTGGGACTTTGAAATGGTTTACCATGAAGGTATGTGCTTGGCTGAGGACTTTTTGTCATCAGATGCAGTCAGCATTGTGTATCCAATAATTCTGTATTGTTTGGAGCTAAACAAATCTTGACTTTGAATGTCTTCATAATGCTAAGCAGGTTTTTCATCTAGCTGGTTGCCTTTAGAATAGCTCAATAAAATCAAGTGATAGGCTCTGTGCAAGCTGAATTTCTGTTTTACCTCTGTTTTGGTAGTGTTTCATCAGATTCATATTTCAGTGATGCCTTTAGACCTGAAATAATAAGCTGGTTTTAACCTCATGCTGTCAAGATCATTAAATACCTTTCTAAGAATGTCTTTCCTCATGATCTGCAAGCTAGACAGCTGTTTGGGCATCTACACTCATGTATACTTGACTCAGACATGTATTTGTGTTTCCAGATGGCTATTTCAGGCTCAGGGGAAGCATGTCTGTTCCTATATAAGCACACTTGCTAGCTGGTTGCAGTTTCATATGGGAAAAGCAAGATGGATGGGTGTCCTTTTTCAGTACTTGTGATCACTGCTTTGTTGATACATGTTCTGTATTGTGCTCTCTTGGTGTTACTTCCTTCTACTTTTCCAAGTCAACCAGCTGTGAAGCTCATCTTGCACTTGTTATGGAAAAAAAAAAGGGAAAAAATATTTCCTACATCCACATGAGTGAGAGTTTGTCTTCCCATCATGTATGGATGACTATGTTTAGCTTTTAACTTAGTAGAATAATAATCTTTTGGGAAATGTATGCTTCTGTTGCATACAGAGGAGTACCCTCATGATATATCTGTTACCACAAGCACATCTTCCCTCTGCTGTTTCCTTATCCTTGCAGTCTGTCTTTAGGTCTTTTAATTTGGAAGCTGGTTTGTTGGAGGCTTTTTGGCAGCTCTGCTGACACTTTCATTTGGAAGGCAGGGTTGCCCCCAGCCTTGGAAATGCTCATTGTTCTTTTCAAAGTCATACCCATATTTTTCAGTGACCTCACTTTGACCTTGTTATCAGTCTTACCATAAGTAGTGTGATCTCTAATTAGTCCATCTGTCAGCTGTGCAGGGTCATGTGACAGGACATGAGCATTGCTACGCAGATTGGGAGCTAGCTGAATGCGCCGAGAATGATAAATGAGAGATGCCAGAGGTTTTGGATGCTGCTAGCAGTCTAATGTCCTGTGGCAAACCTTGGCATCAGATCTGCTTTTAATGTTGTTAATAATCTGGAGGAAGGGTTAAAGGATGTACTCATGAAACTTGCAGTGATATCATCTGCTTGCACTTACAAAGCAAGGCACTTGAGCAATGACTGCACTGAGACAGGCATGCCTGTTGTTGCATCAAGTAATGCCCACTTGCAAGGCTTGGGTTTTGGAAGGTTTGTGGAGATTGAAAGTTAGACCCTGGCCTTCAGAATAGCAATTTGGAGAAAAGTTTAATTAAGGAGGCACCACACATTACTGAGCAGAAGGGACTTGAAGTTAGTGAGCTGGAATGTGTGTTCTGAAGAGCTATATGTTGCTGGGCTTGTTTGATGAACATCAGAGTGAAATACAACGGGTGCGTGGCTCTGCTGGTGAACTTTTACTGTACAAAGGGATATTGGTGACTGTCAGGATCTGTCAGGAGTAGCTGCCATTCACTGTCCATTACTTGTGCCCACAACTCTTTTCTGACTAACTTTTGATCCTGATTGAATGCTGTTTGTGACTGGTATCATAAAAGTTTGTAACTGGTGGGAAAGGGGCACTGTCAAGCCTGTGAGTAGCCTGAAGCAAAGTGGGTGTGCACATGGAAGCCTCACAATAAAGTCCTCAGATGCTGGGCATGGTGGGAAATGATTCATGAATCTGTAGGTTTGCTAGGACCAGATGTAGATGAAGGTGACCTTAGGAGCAAATTAGTAGGGTAAAGGGCTGGCTGCGCAGAGGCACCTTGGCTCTAAAGCCAAAAGTTGTGTTTTCCTACACTTCTCTCAATCTGCTCCTGCAGAGTGTTGTTGACATAAGATGAAAAAAACCCAACCAACCCAACAATGATAAGCTTTTCTGAAATTCCTGTGGTGCCTCTAATTCATTTGCAGGTAGCTGATATTGGAGTATCCCAAAACTTGTACTTACTTCTTATTTCTGGAAACAAGAGTGCTCTGTAGAAATAAGCAGTTAATATCCAAGGATTTTGAACCAAAAACCAGCAGCACATTTCTCCTTGAACCCTTCGGAGTGGGGCCTGTTTGATAATATCCTTGTATTTCCAAGCTAGTTGATGACAGTGAATCACCGGAGGGAAAACTGCTCCCAGTAAGGGGTGTTTTGCAAATGTGTTTTAATGGGAGGGGAGGGGTGGTTTGAGAGATGGGTGGAGTGGTGTGTTGTGGAAATCGCCAATAAATTGTGGAAGTGGCAGCATTGCTGGTGGAAATGGCACTGTTGTGGGGCCACATCACCTGCAGTTTCCACAGTGGCTAAAAAGCTGCCTGTTTCAGCTCTTTTGAGGGCTCCAAATTTTTTTGCAAAAACCTGAGTAAGAATCTCTCCAAAACCTGTTCTTTGTCCAGGTGCCTGAAATTAGGTACCCAGGAAACATCTCTAGGCTCCTGCCATCCCTTTGGAAGGAATTTGAAGTGACCCAGAGAATATGTGAGGTCTCACTAGGGAATGCTGTGGGCTGCTCAGCAAAAGCCTTTTTTATCGTTCAGCAAATGGTGCTCCAGTTAGCGCAGAAGTCTTAAACCATTTCACAGCATCATCCATCACTGTGCACCATGTTGCCTAATGCTGTCAAGTCCTCAGGCAACTGCTTCTCTACCTGTGAGCAAGGCAGTGTTTCAAGTTAGCTGTGGACTTTTTTAACTTTTACCTTCCTACATGCTGCATTCATCCTAAAATTTGGACTGAGTTTGAAGGCTGCTCCTGAAAATGAGCAGCCAGGAGCATTGAGGTAAAAATTAGTTGTGCTTATTGCATGAAAGCATTTCCTGCTCTGTTGTGCCCTCATCTCTGTTTTGATAGAAATGGTGAGGTTTGTGTTTCATAGAGCTTTTCTAGTGCATGTGACCTAGAGCAAAGTGCTGTCTAACAGGACACATAACTGTGCACTTGTAAGAGTGAGTGCCCTACAGTTTACAGACAGGAGTACAGGACTGAATTCTGCTCATTCAGCAGTCCATGCCCTGGTTTGGTTTGTGGATAAGGGATCACAGCTAAAGCCAACGCGTAGCACCTCGGAGATCTCTAAGGAGAGTGTGTCAAACATTTGGTCAATATTAGCTTACACAAGCCATAAGGAAAGCCCATCTGTTGCACAGTCTGGACTTGCTCCTGAGCTAAGCTCTGTAAAGATACTGCAAATGCTCTAAGGGAAGTACCAAATTCAGAGTCCTGCCTCTTCATGAGTCACAGCATTGCTCCATTGCTCCTCTTGCAGATCTTCTTCAGTTCATTCAGCTTTGCATGTGTTTCTCTGGCATGGTAGTTAATCTGGTTATGCTTCTTCACTCACTGCTGGTGTGATCTCTTTTTCTCTGGGCCCCTGAGGGCACCTGACCATTGTTTCCCTGTGTGGCTGTGGAGATGTCTGATACTGGTTAGTTACTGGTGTTTTGTTATGGTTTGGGTTTTATTCCTTTTGGTAGCCAGCAAAATAGATTTTGGGGTTTGTTTTTTGTTGGTGGGTTTTTGGGTTTTTGTTTTGTTTTTTTTTTTTTTTTCTCCTTTCTTGTCTGGCACTGACTTCAAGGGGGCAAATATTCTGCCCTGTCAGATTTCTGATTTGCTCCAGCTACCTCTGTGCTTGCAAGCCAAGCCAAGAGTGCTCATGAGCAGACAGCCATTTGTGTGTTATGGTGCTGTTAGCTTTCTGGTGTGTGGATCTATTGTTTTGACAAGCAGCTAGTGAAACATTAACTATAAGGCTGGTCACTTCTTCTCCTCCTCCCAGCATATTAGAACTGTAGAGATCACCCTGCACCCTGGCACTTCCTTGTACAGCAGCACTTCCACAGGACAGTTTTCTCTATTCATGGATCCCCACCTTGCACTGTGCAGTGCTGCTGTCTGTGGTATGCACAGCTACTGGCCCTGATATGGCAGGACTTAAAAGAGCGTGTCCTCTTCTAAGTGTGTTCCCAGCACTCTTGCAGGTTGCTCTCTCATAGACTTTATCCTGTCCTCCTACCAATTCTGTCTTAGAACCATAGAATCAGAAACAGATTTGGGTAGCAAGGGACCTTTAAAGGTCATTTAGTCCAACCACCCCTGCAGTGAGAAGGAATATCCTTAACTAGATGAGGTTGCTTAGATCCCTGTCCAACCTCACCTGGAATGTTTCCAGGGCATCTACCACCTCTCTGGGCATCTTGTGCCAATCCTAATATCACTTCTCTAAGTTTTCACTTTTCATAAAGGTAACTTGGCACACCTGGAAAGCATGACTGCATTAATTTTTACTGAAATAGAAACTACTCTACTTGAACATCCTAAGGAAAAGTCTCAGTTTATGAGTTCTTGGTGCATGGGAGAGGTTTTTTTTGGCCTGGAGGTTATAGCCCCTGCTTGGCATTTTCATAAGCTGCAACCACCACTGAAATACTTGTGATGAGTCATGTCTTTAAAGATCTGCATTGAATGAAATCACAGTTCAGTGCTCCCCTGAGGGTTTCCTCAGCCTCCGGGCCACAGAAACAGATTCTGCTTTTCTTCCCTGTGATCTGAACCAACAATTTGCCCTTCAGCCCAGAACAGCCCTAGTTCTTCAACCAGAGGAATAAACTAAATGAGGATTTTTTTAGCAGAAGGAAGAATTTGGCCTTTCCCTTCTCTCCCCCTTTGCCTAGATGCACATTTGCATGGTCAATGGGCCATCTGTCCGCGCTGGTCACTTTGCCCGGGAGTGGCCCCGTGGTTGCACAGCCTCCTGTGCCATCTGCAGGAATTGTGAAGTAAAGGAATTAAAAATCCAAAAGGTATCATAACGTTCTTGTCTTGTGTTCTCAAACTGGAACAGTGTGGTGTTTGGGGAGTTGAGTGCAGGTGCTCTAAGAGGCAACTGACATTGAGTTATTCTGGTCTTATAGTGATGAACTCGAACAAATTACCCTTTGGGTACTTCCCAAGGGGAATGTTTGTTGACTCAGTTCACAAAGGAAGTAAGGATGTGCATTTGCTTGGGAAAATTATTATCCAAATCACAGTGTTCTTTTGAAACTGTTGTTTGACTGAATACCAAAAAGAAGCAATCAGACGCTTGCCTTAAAAGACCTTGGCAAAGCAGTGAATGCTAAAACTATAAATTTCTTCTCTCCTACCCCCTCAGAGCAGAATTATCTATATTTGGATTTCCTTTTATAGCCCCATAGAGGAAGAGAATCAAATTTGCAAGTGTCTGGACCAAATCTGGCTGTGCTTCTTACATGTAGCTGAAGTAGAACCATATTCTGAGGAGCAGTGCTTGTTCTTGACTCACAGACCCAAGCAAGATCCCTCTCTCCCCTAAGGGCATTTGGCAGGAAAAACCTGTGACTGTAGAGCTGGGAGGTTAGACATTTGGGTTTCTTTTCAAAACTGTATCAGGGAAGCCTTTTAGATTCATTTTAGCCCCGCTTCTACTCCCACCAGCAGAATGTCCAATCTATTTAGGCTGAAGTTTTATGGGGTGGGAACTTCTCCATCTCTGTTGCTTTTCTCACCTTTGATGTATTTCCTAACCAATCCAGAGAAACTGTTTTCCTTCACTGAGTACTGCATCTCTCTCTTCCTCTCTCTAACTGTCACTCAGTGATTTTAGCTGCCCTTAGATCAAAGCTTCTCTGATCTAAGGTCATTCTGGATGGCAGGGCTGCCACCTCCACTTTTGTCCCTGGGTAAAATTTGGCAAGGACTCATTCAAGACAAATTTTGAGGCACAAAATTTGTGGCTGGAAGAGATGTCATCTATCTCTTTTATGAAATAGGCTGTGAGAAGTGAAGTCTTCCATGCCTTACCTAGATGCTTTGAGGATGGGGCCCTGAGCAACTTGATCTGGCTGGGGATGTCCCTGCTTACTGCAGGGGGTGGACAACATGACCTTTAAAGGTCTCTCCCAACCCAGTGTATTCTAAGATTCTGTGATCTCAGTGTTAGCAGATGGAGTACTTGAGTGTACATGCTCTTCTCCCAAGGTGCACCAGAGCTCTGCTGGATTACTAGAGCTCATCAAACAAGCCTGTATCTCAGATTTCTTTCACTCCTTGGTGTGATTAGCAGTCCCTTCTTCTGTCATTGCTTCTCTCTGTACCTGCAGTTTACTCTTTCCTTTTATCTCCAGCTATGTTTTCTTAGATATTTTAGACTAGCTTGCATAATGCAGTGAGCAGTTGAATAATAACAGCGTTCAAGCCACACTAGTGCTTTGAAATCTTGGTGGGGTCTGATCCTGCAATCCTATTCTCAGTGGATTTGATGTGTTACATTGAATTCCATCAGTGATTCAATATTAAAGCTCAAAACTGATCTCCTGGAGGGAAGATGCAGGAAACTGAGAAAAATAAAAATAAAATTTAAAAAAAACCAACCAGCCCCCCCCCCCCCCCCCCCCAAAAACCAAAACAACAACCAACCAACCCCCCAAAACACAGCAAAAAAAAACCCCCAATGAAACCAAAACCAAAAAGCAAAAAAAACCAAACCCACCCCAAAACCAAAATGTCCCTGGGATTTTCACTTATATGTATTTTTAACCCTTTCAGTTACTTTCCATGAACGGGTGGGTTTCAGACATTCAGAAGTATTAACCCCTGCTAATTCCGAAGCAGCAAGGTCAGGAAGACACATGCTGTAGCTGTGGACACTTTCTTCTTCCCAGCCACTCCCTGAGAACTCAGGGAAGTTGGACTGCCCTGGCAAGCAGCCTAACTCTTCGCTGTTGATGACACCTCTGCAGCAGAAGCAGTGTGTGGGCAGACAGGGAGTTTCATCATGGGGAGGAGGAGGAGGCATGCATGACCTTTTGTTTAAGCAGAAGCATCTTTTTGGAATGCTATCCATTTTATCAGTTAGGGCTTGAACACCAGCAGCCAGGAGAGGCTGGATATTGTAATTAACACAAGTGGAGGCAGGCCACTGCGTCTGCCTGCCTGCCTGGAGAGGAATAACCTGTTGAATTTGCTAAGAGCTATTGCTGTGAGGACTAGAGCTACGGTTACTGGGACTACAGCAGACAAGAGTGGATGAAGTAGCTGCTTCAGAGCTATGCTGTGGGGAAGAGACAGAGGCTTGGGTATTGGACACTGGATGCCCATTTGGGTTAGAGCCTCTGCTTTTGCCTCCTAAGCCTGGGGAGGAAGAGTCCACAGCCCGTTCACTTTTGGTTGAGTCAGCCAAGGATGGCTGCGCTCTCCCAGCACTTGAGGATCCTGCTGTGGAAGAACTGGCTGAGCGTCAAGAGGCAGCCGGTGAGTGTGAAAATAAACGAGTAGGAGAGGGGAAGCCAAGGGAAAGCCTGGAAATCACAGGAGCTGAGGAGTAAGGGGCCACTGCAGGATAGGAAGGTCACCACATTAAACCAGAAATAGTTTGGAGGCTGGTGATAGAAGCAGAGGGAAGGAAAGGAATGGCGTAGAAGTGCGAGTGGGTCTTTTTAAGCCAAAGTGATTTGGTCTTGTGTTGGATTTGATGGTTTTTGAACTTGCTTTGGTTGAATGGAAGCCTTGGCAGGTGCAGAAGATGCTGACAGAAAGGAAGTACCATGGATGATATGCCATGGGGTGATATGAGGATGGAGTGAAAGGCCTCATATCGCTATATGCTTCTGTATTCTTGCTCACTCAGTCCCACCCCTCAGTCTTTGAGCCTTATTCAGAGAGATGCTGAGTTCATCTGACCCTTTGTGATCCTCCATAGTAGCTGTGGACCTGCTGTGCAGTTTAAAGCATCCTTCACTCCTGCCAAAAATACAGGAGACGTTTTCTGAGATGCAGAGGAATCCCAATAAACTACTTCTAATTTCCTCAAGAGAAATTCTAACAGCCTTGTTAAAAGCAGGCTTGGGTGTCTTTCAGCTCTTGTGTATCCAGAGTTTAACCTAACCTAAGCCCTGCCTGTACTTGTGACCACACAGTCTCACTTGCTTTAATTTTGGTTTCCTGCAGAGCTGAAATATCAATTCTGTAGAACTCAAATGTCAATGAAAATAACAGTCTGGTCATTACTGATTATTTTATGTCGAGCATTCCCTGCAACACTTCTTCATTTCCTTCTCCTGATCCAAATTAGGGACCTTGCTCAGGCTAGAGAGGGTATAAAGATCTCTGCTTCCAGACATATACCGATTTTTCTGGCCTCCTGCTTGTGTGTGTAGTTTGGTGGGGTTTTGTTTTGTTTTGGTTTTTAACCTGTGTAATGTGACTTCACTTACAGACCAGGCTTTTAGTAAGCTTTTATTTTTAGCATGCTTGTGTCACAAGGGAAGCATTTTGCTGTGTCTCCCAATTTCTGGTAATGCGTGAAGGGGGTTCCTGCTGCTACAGTGGTGTTGACTGCCCACACCGGGGCCAATTGGTCTGTCATGGAATGGTCTGACACCAAGCAGCTCTTATCCTCCCCCCTGCAGACTTGAGTGCTTTCCTCCTGTTCATCAGCCTTGTCAAGGCTGGCAAACACATTTTCTTCTGCCTTTTGCTTTAAACTGCTTCATATGCGAGTTCTCAGCAGAGCTCCTGGAGAGACTGCCACTACCTCTGCAGCGTGGAGAGAGCTACAGCTTCCTTGACAGTCCATCTGTTGATACCAGCCCAAGCTCTGCATCCATGGCCATGGAGTGCCTCAGCACAGGTTATTGCTGCTGAGAAGGGAATGGTCATGAGCTTAGGTGGCAGGTTCCTTTTGGGCAAGGTTTGGCCTGTGTACCAAGGGGATCTGGAGAAATCAGTGCCTCTTGAGCTTCTTGTACACTTGAAGTGTTCAAGGCCAAGTTGTTTGGGGCTTGAGCAATCTGCTCTAGTAGAAGCTGTCCCTGCCTATGACAGGGGTTTGGAACCAGATGATCTTGAAGGTCCTTTCCAACTCAAACCATTCTTTCCATCTATCACTTCTAGGCAGCTTTCCATCTATCACTTCTAGGCAGCTTGGTAATTTAAACAGAGGCAGGAGGGAGAGAATGTGCCTGCATCCAGCGATACCAAGCAGCTGAATCTACTTTTAGCAATGAAAAAAAAATCCAGCAACCAAAGGATTGTGTAACCTGCACATCATTGTTTAGTGTCCCAAGGGCCAAACCGAGGCTGGTTATGGCTCCATTCATGTCAACACGTTCCACCTGCAAGCAGTTTGGCCAGGGTGGTTACCTTGTTTATGTTAACTAGAAACTTCGGGACAGTGGGAATGCAGTTATGTTGCAACTGATGTGCCCAGCTACTATTAAATCCAATTAAGTCACAGGACAGAGATGCTAAGGGAAGGGCTGTTGGGAAAGTGGGGAGTGTAAGCACCATTTTAGCTCAGAAGGGGAAGGTGCAAAAATTTCCTTGAGTAAGAACAATCAGTATTCATTTCTTGCCTCAAGAATGTGACAGATCTCTTGCCCTTCCTTTTGGCAGCTTCTGACTAATATCAGTGTCTGTGCTGTTAGCCCATACTTTTAATTTAGCCTTACGTGGTACTAAGCAAGGAAGACACATTAATAATAACGTCTGCCTGTGAATTAATCAGAGGTAAACAGCCTGTGTGAAGACTGATTGTAGGGAAAGCATGTGATATAAAAAAATAGCAAAAGATGTTGGTTTCAGTGCTGAATCTTGTTATAAATTAGCAGTGTATATATAAAGGCAGGAAGAATAGTGTCTGTCAATCATAGAATCATAGATTCATTAAGGTTGGAAAGGACCTCTAAGATCATCAAGTCCAGCGTTCTTGATGACCACTAGACTCTGTCCCAAAGTCCCACATCTACTCATTGTTTGAGCACCTCCAGGGGTGGTGGAGTCACTCCACTACCTCCCTGGGCAGCCTGTTCTAGTGCCCCATGAAAAAGCTAAAATGTTGCTGATAACTGAAATTACAGGAGTACCCTCTCTGAAGGGATGTGTGAGGAGGTTCCTTGTGGTTTGATCTCACTCTGTTGCCTGTTTTGGGGTATCAATCTTGCTCCTACTTTCATGGCTGTGCCACCTCATCAGAGTTGATAGACATGGAGCTGCTGTAAAACAACCATCTTTAAGCAGAATAGAATTGCTCTCCAGGTTTTGTTTGTCTGTCTGTTTGGTCTTATGTCCCAGTAAGTGCTACAGGAAATGAAAAAAACTGTTATGGACTTGGAATTACTTTGGAAAAACAGGTTTGGGTAATATGTGCTGATCTGAAAGAGAAAAAAAGAAGAGGCAACAGAACAATGGAAAATGAGATGATTTTGAAGAAAGTCAACTTTGCAGTTTTGGAAATTAGAAGAGGAGGCTCAGGGGAGACCTTATTGCTGTCTGTAACTACCTGGAGGGTGGTTGTAGCCAGGTGGGGGTCGATCTCTTCTCTCAGGCACCCAGCAATGGAACAAGAGGACATAGTCTCAAGCTGAGCAGAGCGAAGTTTAGGCTTGATCTTAGAAAGAAGCTCTTCACAGAAAGAGAGATTGCCCTTTGGAATGGGCTGCCCAGGGAGGTGGTGGGGTCGACATCCCTGGAGGTCTTTAAGAAAAGACTGGATGAGGCACTTAGTGCCATGGTCTAGTTGATTGGATAGGGTTGGGTGATAGGTTGGTCTTGATCTTGGAGGTCTCTTCCAACCTGGTTGATTCTGTGATTCTGTGAAACTGGCATGAAGATAGCACAGCAATTTTGCAGCACTGAGTAGTTTGAGCTTAGCTACTGATGGACTGGAAACTCTAATCTAGTAAGCATGGTAGCAAGCTAGGCAGCTGGTGAAGGAGCAGTTGATTATTTGTATAACTGCATTTTCCTAGCTTACAAAACTCTGAGGCTGGTAGTTTTAACACTGACTTTGGGCCTCAGTGGTGGGTTGAAACTACCACAGCCTCTCACCTGGATTGGTTTACTACATTAGGTAGTTAGCCAACCGTATTTTCTTTATTCTTATCCATTGAAACAGTCAACCATCATGACAGAGACAAGAACTCTGTAAATGTTCATGTTTTTTTCCAGCATACCAAACCAATTTTATATCATCTCTCTTCCATCTCAACTCATCTATATGGACTGTTACAGTCTGGAAATGGAAAGGTGCAGGGAGTTAGGTTGCTGGGGTCTGGACCTCATATGAGGGATCCTGGTGATTGGTATTCAAAAGTGACTTCTCCAGTTGTCTGGTTACACAACTCCATAAAGCCTTTCCTTCATCATGCTTAAGGTCCACATCATGTAAATGATTGCTCTGAAAATCCTTTCTTTCAGCTCCACTAGAGGTTGAACTACTGTTTGTGAAGAACAATGAAGCTTTTTTTGGGGAAAAAATGCTGCCGATTCTTGAATTCATTAGTCAAACAATTTAATTTTGAGATATAATCAAATCAGAGTCATCTTAACCCTTCATCTGAGCAGTGTCAGTCACTGAAAGTGAAACCAACCTTTCACACTTCAGCTCTTTTATCTTGTGATCGGTGCATCCAAGAGTCTTGTACTTCTCAGCATGCTTTTACTGTTACATAGCAGTGTCTCCAAACTGTGCAAACACTGTCCCCCATAATTATCAGCCTCACTGAAACACAGGAAGGCTTGTGTTGTTCTCAGGCTTGTTATTTGCTCTTGGAATCATACACAGTTTTTCTTCCTGCAGAGATAATACTTGGGGTTTAATAGCATGCCTAACAAGGCAGGTGTGATTTACAATGAGTCCTGTAACTCATTTAGGGTAGTACTTGTACATTCCAGACAAGCTCTGAGACGCATCAATACGACAAACGTAACCAATATATTTTCATTGCTCTTTTATAGGTATGGTCATTCATTTTAATTTCCTGGCCTGTGGTTGTTTTCATAATCTTGGCCATTATCCGCCTCAAATTCCCTCCAGAACCACAGCCAAACTGTAAGTAACTGGTTTGTTTTCATGTCTTTGGGATTTGGGTCTCATTTCAGTGACTGATGTGTTAATTTGATGGGTTTTACAAATTTGGTTCTGTGTAGTTTGAAGTGGAGATTTCCTGGGATGCAGCGTGCTGTAAATAAAATGTCTGTGTTCCTCTGAGGTCCTTTCTGTTTCTGGTTTGCTTTTGTTGTTTAGGGTTTTTTTCAGATCAGGTTTATAATTAGAACACTACTTTAAGGAACTGTCGCATCAAGACACTCAGATACTGCTGTCGCAGACAGCAATACAGATTTACATGATAGATTGAGGGGCAAGAGGGCAACTGGGGGCAATCTTACTCAGTAAAATGTCTTCCAGTGGAATTATGAAGGTGAAGTAATAAGCATGAGGTTGGTCAACATGAATGATTTTACCTTGTGTGTGCTACAGGCAAAAAGCACTTCTTTTGGCAGCTTTGCTACTGAGGCTCAGCTGAAGAGTGGTAACTTGTCTGGCTCCTGTGACCTGATGGTCTGTGTGAGCCCTTTCTAGCAAGTCAAAGAGCAGCAGTTTGTGTGGGTGAATAGTTGTCAGTGGTTAAATGAGTGGAGAGTTTACACAGAGTTGGTTTTGCCTGCAAGCCTTGCTTCCTGAACATGTCTGTATCTCAGAGTATGGGTGTGATTGCAACTGCTCTGAAAAACTTACACTGATTTAGTGAGTTCTTTCACCATCAGATATTCCCAGCCTGGGACACATTTATTCATGAAGCTATATGGTAAAACAGAGCAGAGATTTTATCCAGTTGGAAGCATTTTTCCCTTCCAAAGTGTTAAGTTTCAGTTGAATTACATCCCTGATTCTGCACTCTCACACATGCAGTCCCAAGGGAAGGAAGTGAGCAAAAAGGCTGGGCCCCTCTTTTCAGTGGTGCCCTACCTTGTTTTGGGGAGCAATCACTCACAAAGCTGCGCTCTGTTATCCGCTCATTAGATGGGTTCCTTGCCCCTGTCATTGCAGAGACCCTGGAAGTATATGCAAGAGCCTTGCATAATGTTGCACATTTAGTCTGCTGAATCACATCCATGTGCTCCATCAAAAAGCTGACCAGATTGCTATCAGTTAGAGCCATAATTTTCAAGTACATGGTAGAAACAGGCCTTAAAAAAATGCCCTTACTAGAAGATTTGCAACATCTGATTCATAGGAGAGACACCACCACAGGTGACCTGCATCAGGGTGTCATCAACTTGGCAAGAACAAAGCCCTGACACTGGCAACATTGGATTTTTATATTTAGGGCAAGGAGACTGATGCAAGGGGTGAGGAGGCAGACTGTGGCAGTAGTGAAGACAAGCAATTGTCTTGCAGAGTTTGAGCCCTCATATGGGTAAAATGTGGTCGTGAGGGATCTATGCTGGGTGATGTGTGCATGCACCAGACAGTGACATCTGCAATTCTCTGATTAAAAAGTCTTTGTTTCTGTAGGATGTGTGAGAAAGAGCCACATTGTGACAAATACCAGATATACAGCTAGGATAGGCCTTGTCCCAGAGAGGTCGCAGCCTAATCTGACTAAAGGTTTATGCACTTTATTTTGTAGACAGGGCTAGAAGGTCAGAATAAGTGACTTTCTGGAACTATCACAAGAAGTCTTGACTTGAGCAGAACAATCTTGGTGTGTTGGATGGTCTTTTAACCACCAGCCCACCTGCACTCAGCATGTTATATATTGTAAGTTGTCCCAAATTCCCTTGAACCAGTTGGAGTAGGCATGACAGGACATGTTGTGCTTTGTGAAAACCCCAGATGTTGCCAAGTGTGGTAGTCCTCCCACGCTGCTCCATTGGTTGTACTTCCTGTCCCTGATAAATCATAGAATGGTCTGGGATGGAAGGGACCTCCAAAGGTCATCCAGGCCAACCCTCCCTGCAGCAAGCTGGGGCACCCTCAACTAGATCAGGCTGCCCAGAGCCCTGTTGAGCTTGATCTTAAATATCTCCAGGGATGGGGCCCCAACCATCTCCCTTGGGCAACCTGCTCCAGTGTTCCACCACCCTCAGGTAAAGAACTTGTTTCTAACATCCAATCTAAATCTGCTCTTCCCTAGTCTGAAGCCAGGTACAGTAATCAGATAAGATCAGCTAAGTCAAGCTAACCAAATGGATGATAAAATACTTATTCTTTTACTCTACTTGGCTATTAGTTTGAGTGTGTATTTATTTGGAGCATGTTTGCTCTGGATGGTTGCATCTCTGAATGAATGAATTGGAAAGAATGTTCTTAGGAAAAGCAAGTAGCTCCATCTGTTGTGCTTTGCAGGAAAGGGAAGGATTGAGCAACATCTTTGGACTACTTCCCTTTTGGTTCATAGGTGAATCCTGTTTTGGGATGAGTCTCAGTAAGTATGTGAGTAGATGTCTCTCAGTCTTAGAAGTGGATGATGGAAACTCTCTTGCAAGAGAAGTTTTAGAATCATAGAATCATAGAATTGTTTTGGTTAGAAAAGACCTTTAAGATTACTTGGTGCATAAGGAACTGGCCAGAAGGTTGCACTTAGAGTTGTATTTAATGGCTCAATGTTCATGCAGTGACCAGTCACAAGTGGAGTTCCTCAGGGGTCTGTTCTGGGCTCAGTGCTGTTCATCTTTGTCAGTGACATGGACAATGGCATCAAATGGACTCTCAGCAGGTTTGCCAATGACATCAAGCTGTGTGGTGTGGTGGACCCACTGGAGGGAAGGGATGCCATCCAGAGGGACCTTGACAAGCTTGAGAAATGGGCCAGTGCAAACTGCATGAGGTTCAACAAGTCAAAGTGCAAGGTCCTAAACTTGGGTTGGGCCAATCCCAGGCACAAATATGAACTGGGTACAAAGTAGGTTGAGAGCAGCCCTGAAGAGAAGGACTTGGGGATGTTGATAGACAAGAATCTCAGCATGAGCTGGCAGTACACTCATGCAGTCCAGAAGACCAACCCTATCCTGGGAGGCATCAGGAGTGTGGCCATATACATATAAGTGGACACATCTAGGAAAGCTATCACAGGAGGGTTTTTTGGTCATTTTGGGATGAAAAAAAAGGATGAAATCCATCTTATGCTGAGTTCTAGTGCCTGCCTTAAAAGACAAAATCATTAAGTAGCGACAAGAAGCTATTTCCAGTGCCACTGTCAAGAGATCATTGCAGATAGATGAAAGTCAGGAAGCACAGAATCAATGGCACAGAGGCAGAATAAGCTGCTTAGATGCTGAGTTTGGAAGCCTTAGAGATAACTCCACAGAAGGTTTTAGTCTGTCAGCTTATCTCCTCTATTCAGGGTCACAGAAACATCATTAAATCTATTATTTGCTCAATTAAAACAGCTCAGATTCAAGACAGTAAGTTCTTCTGAAGGATGTCAAATATGCATCCAATAGATTGAGGATTATGTATAGAAATTACCTAGCAGTAATCAGTAGTCAGTCAAGAATGAACAGTGGCAAGAGCTTCCTGCAAGAGCAATTTGCTTGCCTTTAATGATGTTGTATAGCACCTGATACAGTGGAACCTTGTGCCAGACTGAACTCTGAAGGGAAATGACATGCCAAATAAATGTCACTGGTCAAGGGGATGCTCGTAGGAAAACTAAGAACTGAGGAAAGGAAGGAGCTGAAATTTGTCTGATGTGTAATATTCTTCACAGCTAAAGCATCTAAAAGAAAAAAAAAAAGCAAGCCCCTCTCTTCTTTCTGCCAGGCATCTGTTTGATGAGGTATTTCCAGGTCAGCAGAGATTGTCGTCAGAAGTGGAAAAGAGATTTCTTCTCTGCATACCAAGTTCCTGTGATGACTTGAGAGTCTAAGCACACAAAATCCCCATCCAACTTACTGTGCACATCGTAGTTGTGACTTTTGACCTTTTTATAACAGCCTTTGTATTTGCTAGGAGTTATTGAAAGGTGTTTTGTGGCTTCCATGTGCAATAGGAAGCTCTGGGCTGGAAGCCTGCAGTGTGAAATCCAGTTTTTTATGGTACCTGTCAGTCTTTTGGGCCTGTATCACTTGGGTTTTAGAGTGAGTAGGGACAAAAGTCCCATTCCATCACTACAGGATTTGCAGGCATGGGAATTGTGTATGTGATACTATCTGTCCCTCAGGGCTCAACCCACTCAGTCTACACAGAAGCCCAATTACAGTCCTTGCTTTAACTAGCACTGTCACACCCTGTCACACCCTTCACACCCATATTCTTCCTTTTCTGTTCACCTTCTCTCCCCTCCTGTCAGTTTGACCTCATCCTTATTTTCCATAGAAGCTCTCTTGGGTGTGGTTATTTGTCCACTCATTCAAAACCTTGGTTTTGAGTGTTCTGGAAAAGATGCAGTAGAAACCTTGCTCTCTTGTTAGACTCAGGGCACTGATGCCTCTGCCTTTTTGAGGGACAGCTAGTGGACTGTGAAAGACATGCCTTATTCACAGATATTTTTCCTTCTTCATGGAAAGAAGCTGTACTGTTAGGTCTGGTCTTATATCTGTCAAATTCTGCTTGGAATTCATTGCCTGATGCTTCTCAGCAAAGCACTAGAGACACAGAATCATTTATGTTGCAAAAGAGACCTCTAAGACCTCTATGTTGGAAAACACCTCTAAGACCAACCGCCTTACCATTCACCTCTGCTCAGAATTTCCACCCAGGTTTCATCACCATTGTGGAGATGCCTGCAGGGTGTATTGCATTCACTTAGAGATATTCCACAAGGCTGCTTTTTGCAGCCAGTGTTCTGGGGGGATATTGTGATAGTTGAGTTCTGGACTGTTTGCCAATCCCTGCATTCACTGTTAGGTCTGGTTTAGAGCCAGAGCTGCATGGCACAACACTGCTTAGGAGAAAATACTTGTACTCTGCTCTCATTCTTGGGTCAACTGCCCCTAGGAAAGGGCCCAAGATAGGAGGATCTCTGAGCTACACTCCAGCCTTCAATCTGGTAGCTAAGATTTGAACAGATCCAGAGATGGTTGGAAAAATCAGTATGAAACACATCACAGATTGGATATACTTTAGGAGAGAGACTGTGGCTTCTTGTACCTGCAGAAAGAGCTTTCCTGTGACATCTGTGCTGAGCACTATAACCATGGCATGAGTTACCCTGGTCAGAGCAGTGTCCAAAAAAGAAGGCGTCACTTTGTTGCTTGAAAGAAAAGAGTGAATGCAGGAAAGTGGATAAGGCAACTGGTGGTGGCAGGTGCAAGGTGTCTTCTGCCAAGCACGGTGAAGGCAATGCCTATCACCCTCCATCCTTATCACCCATGAATCTTTCTGCCTCTCCAGCTTTTGCAGCAGGGTGCTGGTAGATGAATTCAGGGGGTCTTGTCCTATGGGTCTGTATAACTACAGACCTCAAACCACTTCTAGCTCCAGCAGTTCCCTGCCTCAATCCTAGCATGCTGCTTTGATGCAGAAATCCTTACATTAACATTGTCCCACAGTTAACAGAGAAACATCTTGAGCTGGGTTCATTCTTAATGTGTGTGGTGGGCTGTGGCTGCCAGGATGTGTGAGATCAGATAGCATGGAGCAAGGTGGACCACAGCATTATCCTTACTCTCAGATATTCTGGAGATAAGAAAGCTCTGAAAAGATGCTTGCACTTTAAAGGAATTTGCTTCACAGTTGGAGGGACCTGAACTCATCTTGTTTCCCAGTAGAGTGGAAAGATTAATAGGTTCCCATGCTAATTACAGGGAGTTAGGATGGTGGCTTAAATGCCACTCCACTTGGGTAAGTCATGGGTATTTATGCAAGACATAATCCACTCCAAGGGTTCAACCTACTCTCTGTACAGAAAAGCACTCATCAGACTTCCAGCTCTCCTTCACCATTTGCTTCTGGTGGAGCAGACCCACTTCTCATTTTCCTTTACAGTCTTCATTTTCCTGCCATTCTTTTCCTTGAGTTTTCTCCCCTCTTCTACACAGCCCAACACCAGATTTTTGTCTGTGCTCAGCTGCAGTGTGATGAGCTAAATGGCCTCATCAGGTTCCTCCTTGCTTTGGTATGAACTTCATTTTGTTTTGTTTGGTTGTGCTGCTGTTGTGCCAGGGAGCAGACTGCCATATAACATATTTTTTTTTTCACTGAAACAGTGCTGAAGAAGGGTATGAATTAAAATAATTATCCTCATATTTGCTGGAATAGACATGTACTTTGGCCTCCTTACACACATAAGCGGTGCCCAGCCGTACAGTTCCCTGTGTCTTTCCCAAGCTTCCACTTAGCTCAGAGACCCACAGCCTAAGCAGAGTGTTGTGGTGTTTATAATACCTCCCCTTCATAAATATCCACACCTCCATTTCCTTCTACAGACTCTTCTGCCTTGTGAGGTGTGACCGGAGGATGTTTAGAGCTGGAGATAGGAACACCTGAGTTACCAATATTATTTTCCTCCTCACTGAATTACAACAGAGCCCTGGGGCAGTCAATTCTAATTGACTTCCTGAAGCATCTGAATCCAGATGCTGAGACCTAGAAGTGCAAACGTGTTTTCCCAAAGGTGCTGACCAGTTTGGCTTGGGCCAAAGTCAGCAGCTGTTGATGTCTGTGTTTCTGAAAAGGAGGTCACTTTTGTTTAAAGAATCTAAACCTGGACTCTGGAGATTACCTGGAGGCAGTCAGCAGGCAAGACAGTGCTCTGGTAAACAGAGCTTTTGTGCAGGTTTTTAAAATAGATCCTAGAGATGGATTTAAGCTTTTAGGTTCCAGTTTCTTGCTGGGAAATGTTCTGGCACTCTTAGGTCCTGTTTGTGCAGTGCCCTGCTGCTCATATAGACAAAAGCAAGTTTGCTGTGTTGCAATGAGAGTAAATTAGCCTTGTCTGCATTAAATACTGCTTTCAAAATGCTGTAGGAAAAATGCTAGTGTCCAGTTTCTCCTCTCTCTGGGTGTATTCATGTTTCATGTGGTGGAGCATCCTTCCACAGTGCAGTCAACTTCCATTGCATCCTTTTTTCATCAGCTCTGCCCCATGGTGCAGACATCAGCTCTGTCATTTCCCTGTCTTGGCCTGAATTTGCAATAGCTCTTTGGTTTCCATCTCCTCTTTGTTGTTCTTTGTGTTTGGTTTGATTTGGGGGTTCTTTCTCCTCCCTTTACACCTGCTGCTTCTCCTGCTCCTTTGCAATTTTTATGCTCTGTCATATTTATGAGCTCCCTGATCAGTATGTGAACCCAATGCATTCGGGTTTGAGCGCTGATTTTTATTTTATTAAACAAGAGGGTGGAAGGTGAAGCTCTGTGGGCGAGCAAAACTTGCTTGCCTAGTCTTAATAAGCATGGAAGTGATGCTGTCTCCTCTGGGCTGGTCTTAGTTGCAGAGCCTGAAATGCTTGAGGGAAGAATGAGGCAATGAAATACTTCCTTCACTGAGGCCACCAACACAGGGAGGAGTCTTGTAGTGAGTTGTCTGCTTCTTCAATCTCACTGTTGTAGGCAGACAACTGAGGACACTGTGTTATTCATGGAATCATAGAATCATAGAATCAGTCAGGGTTGGAAGGGACCACAAGGATCATCTAGTTCCAACCCCTGCCATGGGCAGGGACACCCTACACTAGATCACGCTGGCCAGAGCCTCGTCCAGCCTGGTCTTAAACACCTCCAGGGACGGGGCCTCAACCACCTCCCTGGATAACCCATTCCAGGGCTTCACCACTCTCATGGGGAAGAACTTCTTCCTCACATCTAGCCTGAATCTCCCCATTTCCAGCTTCATTCCGTTCCCCCTAGTCCTATCACTACCTGAGATCCTGAGAAGTCCCTCCCCAGCCTTCCTGTAGGCCCCCTTCAGATACTGGAAGGCCACAATGAGGTCACCTCGGAGCCTTCTCCAGACTGAACAGCCCCAACTCCTTCAGTCTGTCCTCATAGGAGAGGTGCTCCAGCCCTCTGATCATCCTCGTGGCCCTTCTCTGGACACGCTCCAGCACATCCACATCCCTCCTGTAATAGGGGCTCCAGAACTGGACGCAGTACTCCAGGTGGGGTCTCACCAGAGCTGCGTAGAGGGGAGAAGCACCTCCCTTGACCTGCTGGTCACACTTCTCCTGATGCAGCCCAGGATCTGATTGGCTTTCTGGGCTGCAAGCACACATTGAGAGCTCATGTTGAGCTTCTCGTTGAGCTTCTCGTCCACCAGTCCACCAGTTATTGGGACACTCCAAAACCCAAGATGCTATTGCTGTAAGGATCACAGAATCACAGAATATATTTAGTTGGGAGAGACCTTCAAGGTCATCCAGTCCAGCCTTCAAGCTCTTGAATCTCGCCCAGCCACACTAGGCACTTCAGGGGATTGAATGGAGTTATCAGAGGTCCTGATGAGCTTTCATTTGGAAAAAAATGAAGCTGGATAATAGGTCTGTGGCTTGTAAATCCTGTGGTGCACAGGTGAACTGATGCATGTTCAATAGCTGCTCACAACATCTTTTTGTTACTAAATGATTTGTGTGAGAGAAATACAATTTAAAAAAGAAAAAAACAAATTGCAGTTGGGGGAAAAAAGAAGGTGGCCAAGGATGACATTGCTTGGAGGATGATAGAAGGGGAATGTGTGTGCTCCAGGGACAGTGAGACTTGGTCTAACAGCAGATGGTCACAATTAACGTGTGTGGTGCAGGGTCCAGCTGGCAGGTTTCCCTGTGCTGCATCCCATCCTGACCCACGCTGCTCTGCAGAGGCAGCACTCAACACTGTGTATGTTTGAGCCTACCGTGTGCTGCCTTGCAGGGCCATGAAAGTGATCAGCGCACTGGAACCCCTCTACTATGAAGAAAGTCTGGGAGAGTTGGAATTGTTTGGCCTGGAGAAGGGAAGGTTCCACAGACACTTTTCAGTACTTAGATGGGACTACAAGAAAGAAGCATAGCCAGCAGGTTGAAGGAGGTGATTCTTCCTCTCTACTCCACTCTGATGAGACCCCACCTGGAGTACTGTGTCCAGTTCTGGAGCCCCTATTACAGGAAGGATCTGGACACGCTGGAACATGTCCAGAGAAGGGCCACGAGGATGAGCAGAGGGCTGGAGCACCTCTGCTGTGAGGACAGACTGAAAGAGTTGGGACTGTTCAGTCTGGAGAAGAGAAAGCTCGGAGGAGACCTTATTGTGGTCTTCCAGTATCTGAAAGCGGTCTACAAGAAAGTTGGGGAGGGACTTTTTAGGGTGGTAGGTAATGATAAGACTAGGGGGAATTGAAAAAAATAGAAATGGGTAGATTCAGATTGGATGCTAGGAAGAAATTCTTCACCATGAGGGTGGTGAGACAATGGAACAGGTGCCCAGGGAGGTCGCAGAAGCCCTGTCCCTGGAAACATTCCTGGTCAGGTTGTACAGAGCTGTGATCAACATGATTGAGTTGAAGATTTCCCTGCTCACCACAGGGAGTTGTACTAGATGACCTTTGAAGGTCCTTCCAAACCCAAAATGTTCTATGAGTCTGTGAACCTGTTGTAACAGCAGCGATGGAGGCTTGCAGGGGAACAAAAATTACTCCCATACAATAGATACTGAGGCTGTATGTCTGGTGTCTTGCAATTTGGGGGTGAGCACAGGGAATCTCTTCTTTCAGTGCTGTCTGCTCAGCAGGTGAAGTTGGTGGTAAATGACAGTTTTGCTGACTGGCCAAAGTAGGGTGAAAGAAATTGCCTGCTAGCTCTGGAGAGGTTTTAAAAATGGGCTTTGTGATATGAAAGGCAACAGCACAGGGCCATTGCAATACCAAACCATTAGCTCTGATCCAGCGCAGCTCTTAAGAATGTGTTTAACCCAAAGTCTGAGTAATCCCATTAAAATCAGTAGAGCTAATCACTACTGTGCCATGGGCTTTGAATGCACTGAACAAGGATGGGACTTGTGTGGGCATTGATCTTGCAGGTGTGAAAAAGGGAAAGGTTCACCTGGCATTTGCCTCTTGGCCTTGCTCCCACTAAAGACCTCATTTTCAGGAAGCTGGAGAGTTTCAGAGTGCATGAATGTCACAGTGTCACAGCAATACAAGTGCCATGGAAATTAAATATTGTCTTTTTATAGATCAAGGGAAAATTTTAACCCACCACAGCCAGCTGGCAATTCAGGCCATTCTCCATATGTGTAAAGCATACCCTGCTTCAGAATTACTCTTATCCTATCCTATAGATTTAAGGACCAGGTTGAGATTTTGGAGAGAGATCAAAAGTCTAACTGTTATAAAGCTTTCTACAGAAAAATAGTCACCTTGTTATTGGTAAATATATGTGGACAAAGCTGGAAAGGGACATTTGCATGTGGCTGAAGAGAGAGAATATCAGGCATGTCATGAAACAGACACCTTTGTCTTTTTGACTCTAACAACGCAAGGGAATGAAGTTTAAAACAACACACAAAGCAACACTGTGACTGGGAAAGACTGAAAAAGAAACAAGAAGGTTGAGTTTACACAATATAGTAAAATATTGTGCTTAGAAAGCTGGGAGTAGAACCTTCACAGCAGTAAATATTTTCATTGTTACGTTCCATGGCTGTTTAGATAAATATAAATCACAGCTGATAAACAGTCGGGTTTGCCACTCAGGGAAAGGCCCCCTGCTGCTGCTCAAGGATGACTGAGTGTGCGTAGGAATGCCAAGCACAGAGTGTTCGCTCCACCAGAAAAGTCTTGATTTCTTCAGCCACATGCTGAAGAGGTTGAATCTAAGTGATCATGTTTAGTAGACCCCTGGCAAATCTGTATTTGTGAATGTGTCTAATTATTATTTTTTTAATTGGTATCTACTTTTCAGCATATGCCACCCTGTGGCAGTGAGTTCCACAACAAAGAATGTCTTGAATTGGAAGGGACTTTACAGATCATCTAGCTCTACTCCTCCTGCCATGGGCAGGGACATCTCCCACTAGACCAAGCCACTCAAAGCCTCATCCAGCCTGGTCTTAAACACCTTCAGGGATGAGGTGTCTGCAGGATCACTGGGCAACCCATTTCAGTGTCTCACTATCTTTGTAGTAAAGAACTTTCTAATGTTTAATCTAAATCCTTCCTGATGTAGTTTAAAACCATTGCCCCTTGTCCTATCACCACATACCCTTATAAAAAGCCCTTCCCCAGCTTTCCTGTGGGCACCCTTCAAGTGCTGCAAGGTAGCTCTAAGGTCTCCCCAGAGCTTTCTCTTCTCCAGGCTACACACACCCAACTCCCTAAGCCTGTCCTTAGAGGAGAGGTGCTCCAACCCTCTGATCATTTTGGTAAGAAAAAGAAGAAAGATAAAAAGAAAGATATGTTCTGTCTCTTTTGTCTCCTACCTCACAATCTCATTGTGTTTCTTTGTCCCTGCGTTGTGAGGGATGATAATTTACTCAGCCATCTCATCACTCATCATGATTTTATCTATTTCTCTATCAAATCACTTTTTGGCCATCTTTTTCTTTGCTGAAGAGTTCTAGTTATTAAGTATCTTTGTATCATGCAGCAATGATTGACTGAATTCTCAATTAAACACAATACTTCCTAATGAAGTCATTTGCTCATTAACGTCTTTAATTCACCACTGGGGGAGATGAGATTTGTATGGATTTTTTATGAACTATGGAAGGAATATGGAGTGTAGTGACAGGATGAGGGGTAACAGTTTTCTACTGAAAGAGGCTAAAGTCTCTATTAGATAAAAGGAAGAAATTCTTCACTATGAGGTTGGTGAGACACTGGAACAGAGTGGTTGTAGATCCTTCACCTATTCAAAGCCAGATCGAATGGGGCTTTGAGCAACCTGGTCTAGTTGAAGGTGTCCCTGCTGGTGGCAGAGGGCTGGATCTAAGTGATCTTTAACATTCTTTCCAACCCTAACCATTCAATGACTGAGTGCAAAAAGGTATATACAATATCAGAGCTGGTGAAATCCGAAGCCAAGAGAATTTTTTCATGCCCAGGGAGGGGTAGGGATATGACACTAAAATATGAGTGGATAGAACACAGAAAAACTCAACATTTGTTTTTAAATTAGCTGTAAAGGAGGAAGAAAATGCAGGTAACATACCTGAATTTGTTTAAGTAGCCATTCATAGTTGAAATCCTGTATCTTTGATTTGAATAAAATAGAGTATAGATCTTGTCTGTTTTTTCAGGGTAGATGCCAGAGCTAGGCAAGAAGCCCTAAAATCTGTACTACGGTGTGGTCGGAAAGGGGAGGAGGAATGCATGGGTGATATTTTGAAAGGAAAAGATAGGGTCTGCACATCTCCATTGTATTTAAGGAGATTTGCATGCTCAAATGATGGGGCTACAATATAGTTAAGTACCTCTCAGAGTAACAAAGATGAGACTGGGAAACTGAGAGGAAAGGAAGCTCCTTAGTGGCACACTGAGTGAACTGGTTGCTAGCTTACATGAGACACCAGTGGCTGGTGTAAACCAGGGTGTAACACATGCTGGATGTGAATGTGGTCCTATCTTTATACCCTTTTCATACACCACTGCAATAATAAATAGAAATGGTAACCTGAAAATACTACTTGTTTGCCTTCCTTTGCTCTCAGCTCTTAGCTCCTTTGTGGCAGTTGGCTCTCACAGCCTCAGGCTGAAGGAGGTGACATTGGGGGCTGTGTTCATGTTGCTGTGCCTGCAGTCAGCTAAAACACCCAATTCCTGGAAGTGAATGATTGGCCTCAGCTAATGCAAATGCCTGAAACCTCTCTGCCATGGAACCAGCAAAATCAATGTGGCCACGTAAAACATGGTGCATTTAGATTTAAGCATTTCAGTCAATTTCAATTAATCTTATAGATTGTAGTGAAATAGTAATTTTCATCTTTCTTGCATGACATTTATTATTACCCTGATATTTTTCATTGTTATTATACCAAGCACCTTTACCTGAAGAAAATAAAACATTTTGCTTGTGTTGAAGGGAAATTTGTTGGAATTTACAACATTCAGGAAAGTAAGAGAAATTAATTTTCTTCATTTTCTTCCAAATGAAGGCAAATGTGGAAGCAAATGCCAGAACTTCCCGCTACTGAGCAGGAGGAAACAACCGGCCCACGCAGTGCTGTGCCCTTGAGGTCTGCTGCCCTGATTTCTTCATGTCTGGTGCCCTTCTTTCAATGGTGATAGAAAAGCAAAGTTCTCAGTGAGCGGAGACAACAAAAGTCTCTGCATGTTGGATTCTGTTGCTGGCAAACCCAGAAGTTAGTCTTTACTAACAGGATACATACCTGGACTCGGATGGTTGTAGACAAGCTAGTTGGTCCAGAAATATGCTGATGACCTCTCAGCTCAGACATGGGGCAGCAGTGGGTGCAGTGATCTCCCACTCTTGGCTTATAATCAGTGTAGTGGGACCCGCTAAAGGTAATTTTTGTTTTGGGGAATGAAGATGAATTGAATTTCAGAAATTTAAAGCTAAAAGCAGTGGGAAGAATGACAAAAAATATATAGTGTGTTCTGCATCTGCTCTGTCGTGTCATGTAGGGTCATAAAGTTGGAGACTACAGGGCTAAGGAAATCAATATTCCTTGGATATGGCATTGTCACAGACTTCAGTGGGAGAAGGAGCTGCCTTCTGCAGCATGTGGAAGACTGAAGGAATTCCCAGCAGTAGAAATACTGCAGAAGTCACTATTGGTGATGTTATATTTCAGATTGCAAAACTATCCATGTTGAAAGACTGTCCTTTAAAATTTGCGGAGCATTTACACCTCTCATTCCATGACATTATGGGCTAAGCAGCTGATGTGCTGGATAACTCTCAGCCAAGGGAGGGACAGGTAGAAACACCTCCTGCTGCACGGAAGGGAGTCAGGATCTTGCTTTCTCCCTGGCTGTCCTTGCAGAGGTGCATGGGCATGACACAGATAATGAAGTTGGATGCGTGGGCAGAGCAGCCTGTGTGGCTTTGTGGAGTCACGTCTCCTTACCAGGAGCAAGTGGATGGAGGGAGGGAGGATGCATCAGGGAGTGCATTAATCTCTTGACTCACTTCCTCATCAGTAAATTCCTTCCTCTGCAGAATGACAGGTAGTTGCAAGAAAACTCTGAGGCTGCTCCATTTGTCAGAAGCTTGGACTCTCAAATCAGCCATGCTTCCTGCCCCATGTCTTATGCTCTGGCTCTGCTCTGGTCTTGTGCATACCAAAAAAGGCAGCACAGTCAGAAGCTGAAATTCCTGTGTCTGCCCTGTTCAGCTTCTGTTGAATTAAGTTAACGAGCTTTGGGGCTACTGAAGGACACAATTTTCAAGGCTGTATGAACAGGGGGACAAGTGCAGCGTGGTTCTGATGGTGGTGATGTTGACTGCTTGTTATCTCAGTGTAACAGTCATGTTACATCAGCCTGGCCACCCTCTTGGCTTAATGGGGCCAGTGTGAAAGCAAAGTGCATGGCGTGGCTCCTTCGGCATCATCAGCTTGTTACATGAGAAAGCAAGGGTGGGATTCATCTCCCAGCAGCGCATGTCTGTGGAGGGGGTGCCTGCCTCTGAACCAGGTCTTTAAACTTCCTTTGGAGCTGGTGGGGATCTCATCGGTGCAGGCAGCAGAGTCAACGTAACATTTCATTTCACCCTGGTGGATAAGCCTGTGTGTAAAATATATGTGCTTAACACTGAGCACCAAACCAGCATAGGCCAAACTTAACACCCGGTAGGAATTCGTCCTGGACATTTCAGGGGTTTCTGCATCATGGTCTTTCTTGAAAAACTTCCTTAGTTCTCTAACTGCTGTCAGAGTCCAGGACTCTTCCAGAGAAGTCATCTCTGGCATTGCTGCTGCTTCTGTGCCAAGAACTTCATGAGGTTACACCAGTTCATGCCTGCAGTGACTCAGTGGTGGATCAGGCCCCATGTCTGTATCCAGGTGCCAACAAACTGCTCAGCATCGCTTGTGAATTGGCAGAGCCTCACTGAATACCTCAGTTGCATGGGGCCAAGGATGTCTTCACAGGCATTGTGCCACCACCATGAGTATCAGCACTTTCAAACTTCAGGTAGTCAACTCCTCTCTATTTTTCAGGCTGTTGTTTCACAAGGAAAGAGAGCTGATACTGTGTTCTTGCACCATACACCTTGCTAGTGTTACAGCAAGTGATTGTTTCATTGTCCACTTACTTCCAAGTGCACCCCCTTTGAGTCCAATTTAAAAATTTGTTATTGCTACCTCTATCTCAAGGAAGTGTCTTCCTCTGCTCTGCATTCATCAAGACATCTTGCATAATTGTCACTGTAAATACCCTGCGTCTCTCCAGAGAAGACCAATGCTCCCCAAACTCCTGGCCCCATCTTTGTGTTCCTCATTTTGCTGTACAGCTAGGAGTTAAACAGCTTCAGCTGCTCCACATGTATGAAGAGGCATGATCTTAGTTCCTGGTCTTGGCTGTCATTACTAGACATGGATGCTAGTGGAGGCTATAGTTGTTTCCCTCCTAGCTCCTATCTGTGGACCACGCTTCATTGTGGTTATGTTCTCCATCCTGAACCTCATGGCTTCCCAAGTCTTTGAAGCTTCATTTTGGTAGAGACACTGATAAAATGAGGTCTGTGGTGTGCATTTTTGGATGGGTGTGTGAATAAATTTCCTGCAGGGAAATGAGTGTATGTGAGATCAAAAGGATCAAATACCAATGTGTGCAAAATGCCATTTTGCAAGGTTGTAATTGGTGATCTCAAAAGGTAAACATCCCAGACACAGTAGGGATATTCACACAAGGATACTTCCAGATTAAAGTGCCCTACTCTAAAATTTCCGTCATGGACAGCAGACTTAATTGCATTTCAAAACCTTCAGAGTGGCATATGCTGGGTCCTTTGGCCCCAACACCAGAAGGACTGCCTGTAGGGACAAAAGAGATCTTTTGCTCTCCTTGGTGTTCTGTGATTACCAGAAGCTAGCTCAGCCTGCCGTGTAACTCCTGGGGGATGCAGTGAGTGTTGGAGAAGCTTCCCACAGCAGGCAGCCTTCTCCTCCAGCACATATCTCCTGTCATTTTCTAAGGCAGTTCTCTGCTCAGGTATACAAGAGAATCACAGCTCCACTGAAAAAGAATGCATATCTCAGCAGTCCTTAAAGCCAGTTGCTATCTGGCCCAAACCAGTTGGAACTCCCCCATTAAACCGTGACCTTTTGTATTTTGACCCAAAACTGCAGTGCACACTCCTGGGCTGTGACCAGATGTGCTGAGTAAAGCTCAAGAAAGTCAAGTCTTCAGGAAGACCAACAGCCACATAGTCCACATTTATCTTTTGACCACTGCTATAATTAATACGTGTAGTACAAATGTAGTGCAGTGTCCTTATTGGAAGGGTTAGAGATAAAGCTGTTACTGGGCAAGAGCCACAGGCCATCTTCGAAGACTAAAGAGCAGAGTAATCAATTACCACAAGTCTGCCCGTGGATCTTTGGTAAACCTGGCTCCTTTCCATAATAGAAATAATAGCAATGTCCTTTGCCAGGTAATTTTCCAAATGATTATTTTAAATAATATGTTGCTGTGATCCAGCAAAAGAGTTCTGAGATTTATTAGAACATTTGTCTCGGAGAGGAAAAGCAGCCAGTGAACTCCTTGGGCTGGCATCAAGCAGCACAGGGCAAGTGGCACATAAAATACCTAGGTCTCTAATTGCTCAGGTCCACTCTGTGTTTGCAAAAGGGGAAGACAGGGACATACATCTCACCCCTCAGTGCTGGCTGCCAGCATCACAGGTCACCAAGCAGATGGTGCAGGAGCTGCTCAGAGACAGCAGGAGACATGGAGGGGGTGGAGGTGATAGATTGCCTTTCTCCCTTCCCTGGGCAGGTCTGCACAATAGACAAAGGAGGTTGTCTGGTCCTGAAGCCGTTGCCCCTTCCTGGGGTAAAACCTGAGTCAGAGTCCTCTTTTAACACCTGGCCTGAAACTGAAGCTTGTGCTTTTGCAAAGAAACTGATCCATCTGAGCCTTGCTCTTAAGTGCCTCAGCTTACTCTGGTCATGTGTCTGCTTTTATTTTGTTTCACTTTTTTAAAGGCAGAATCAGGATATCATAAGCCTAGGGTGCTTTCATCATGTCTTGCCTGTTTCTTGCATTTTGGAGTGGAGAAGGGAAATGTGTTGTTGCTTTGGGACAGACAGGTATCTTGGAAACAAATAGCTTGACTCTTTTTCGTATGAAATAACGTTTCCTGGCTTTGTCACAGCTGAGTTGGTGCTTCTAATGGGATTTGGTAGATAGTGCAGCCAGGGTGGACTAGAAGAGTTTCAGTGAAACTGAAAATCAGTCCTATGCATTGGGAAGTGACAACAGCACATACTGAGAGAGAAACATGGCCAAAAAAAAAAAAAAAAAAAAAAAAAAAAAAAAAGAGTTGCAAAGTGCACATCTCTATTACAGTAATGGCATTTTCTTCCTTCTCCTTCCTTCAGGTTACCTCGCACCTCGAAACCTTCCCAGTGCAGGGTTCTTCCCGTTCCTGCAGACTGTGCTGTGTGATTCAGATGCCAGATGTAAAGGCACACCATACACTCCAGAAGATCTGCTGCCAAGACTTAATGACATCTCATCTCTCAGGCTGTAAGCCAATCTGCATGCATCTGAGTGTTACAGGCTGTAGAGCAAAACTTGCTTTGAGGTGGAGTGAGAAGCCATGTATGTGCAAGTGTGTCCACCCCAGGTATAGCTCAGATAACAGATGTAGTCTCAGATGTTTGAACACTTAGAAAGGAGAATATGGGCTGCAACATGGGACACTTTTAAAATTGTCCACATTATGGACAGCTATCAGTGATGTCAGTTGCTCTGGGCTCGATAGTGAATGAGAATTTTATTCCCTTCAAAAAAGGCTTCTGCTCACCCAAATCAGAGCGAAGGAACTCTTTTTGCATGATTCTGAGTCAGGTCCTCAGGTCCTCCAGAGTGTCTGTGGATAAGACTTTTAGCAATATCAGCCCAGCATGCTGGCCTGTCACCGTGGCAAAAGTTCTCCAATAGTTCCAGTTTGAGGTACACCTGTTCTGGGACAACTGCTCTTTCAGCAGATCCTCCAAGTGCCAACTAGAATGAATGTCCTCTCTGCAGGTCATTCAAAATATTGGGAAACAGATGAAAATGAAGAAACAAATTTTGCCTACAACAGCATGTAGATCTGCAGCATGGACCTGGCTGGGCAGGTTTTACTGAAATGTCAGTTTGTTGAAATTCAAGTGTCCAGCAGAGGTATTTCAATTTCATTGATGTTCCAGCTGAAGCCAAGTAGAGTTTGCTTTGGGACATGCCAGCCAGGGTTGTTTCTACATGTCAGCTGCTCGTTTCTGGCACATCCTTGGGGAACTGGGAAACATCCCTGAGGCCTGGCTGGTTAATGGTGAGCTGAAAAGCAGGGCATACAATGTCCCTGGCTGTTCATCTTTGCTTTCAGGTAGGAAGTTGCTCCACAGTGGCTATGTCAGAGCCTCAAAATCCCCCTTGGTGAGAACTTGAGAGTCTGAAGGGCCATGCCTTCAACCAGAGAGCTCAGCAGGCAGGATGGGGAATCCTGGGGTTTGCGGCTTCTGAAGGGTCCTCCTTAGTGCATAGAGACTGGCATTTCCTGGGCCAGGTCACGGGACAGGATCTCTCCAATGGTTAGAAGGAGTCTGGGAGATTATATATGTGGATGGCTGAAGTTACACAAGGTGAATCTTGATCAAATTCAAGGTCATACAGCAGAAGAGGGCAGAGCTGCACAGAGACTGGCTGCCTGGATTCACAACTCTTCACTTACTTCCTCAATGCCATTGTTTCCCCCATGACATGTGAAACAATGGTTAATTTGGGGCATTGAAATGAAGAAATGGGAACTTCCAGTGCCAAAGCTGGAAGTCTTCCATGGGTTTCAATAGCTACAAATACTTCTTGCTTTTTCTGGTTTTAGTTTCTGTACAGCTGTTTAGGAAATAACTGTTTTTTCTTGCCAATTGAAAAAACAAAGGATTTGGCCAAACCATAGCTGAAGTTACACAAGTTATTAATAAACATCTTGATCATTATTGATGCTAAAAGTTGACTATGTGAAGTACCACATAACTCTGTGGGTATACCTACCCTTAAGTTCTCAATGTCAGCCTTAGCAATACATTGTATTCTGCAAAAGAAAATAATAAAAATATCACTTGACTATTAAGTAGTCACAGCAAACCTAGCAGGATCCAGCAGAGCATTACAGCCTCAGCAGAAGGTAGACTGGGTAGGTGGGAACTCCAGAAGCCAGCATGAATAGATGTGGCTCTGCCTCAGGAGTAGAATCACCACGGATGAGTTTGTCATGAAGGTAAAGTATTTGAGCTGTGACTATTCCCTGTCTGGAAACAACATTGCGTGTGTGTAATAGCCTGGAGTTTGTAATATTCAGCTAACCCAGGCTGAGTTTTTCCTCTCCCATCGTGTGGCTCACCAAAGGTCTTGTTAAATTGTTTTATAACTTGCCCTGAAACTGTGTCATTCCGGTGTCCAGCAGAGAAAATAGGCAAGGCTCTGATCTCTGATTCTGTTCCTTAGAAGCATTTGCCAAGATGTGTAAGACCTTGATAGCTGCTTGAGATTTCCCTTAATAAAAGGAAACCTAAATGCAAACCCTGAGCTCAAACCCAACACCTTCCACCTTTTATTTTCCCCTGTAGTGAAATGTTTGTGAAGGAGGAATTAAGATACTGATGTTTAGAAAGACTTCTTGGTAGAGATGTGCAACCTGCTGTTATAGCTTACAGCAGCTTACATCAAGGATTTTCTGCTCAGTCCCAGTGTCATTAACAATGCCATGAAATTCTGCACTCTTTCTTTTACCGAGCATGTATTGATGGAGGACAGAACAGAACTTGATACAATGAGGCCTTCTTTCCAGAAGTAGGAATTTGTTTTAAATTAAGCCAAATCCATATCTTAAGCCTTTCCTGTCTTTGATGTCCCTGCAAAGCAAGCATGAACGCAGTCCTGTCTGTTTCATGTCTGAGAGCACTGCAGAGTGCTTTCCCAAAAATACATGCCAAACCTCAAGAAGGAACCAGAATTTTGTACAACCTATATTTCAACAGACCTGCCATAAAATCCAACTTATAGACCCACTTGGAGTCAGACACTAAAGTGTAAGCTTGATCATAAGAACTCTGCAAGATGTTACAGGTGTCATCTTTTTCTTCTCTTTTCCTTTATATCTTTTTTTTGTTTCCTTTCCCAGTATGCAGAGGAGTTCATCCAGTGTGGCCAAGGAAAACCACCCATTGCCATGGACTGCAGAGGTTCCTAAAAGCAGGAACACTTTACTGGGTAGGTTATTAACTGCTCTGCAAAGTTCTGATCTTTAAAAGCTTCTTTTGAAGCTCTCTGGACAGAGATGCAATTCTTAGAAGACTGCTAAAATGATTTATGTGTTTTATACAGGCATGTGACCATGGCCATCACATTAGTGTAAATTCTTAGGACTAATTGCAAGTAACTGGCTGCAGGAAAGAATTTGGGGATTTGGCCAAGAAACCAGGATTAATTGTTGTGTTTCACAGGAGCAATATAAGACTGCTTGGACATTAATTAAAGACCTGGCTATTTATAGAATATTGCCCTTTTACTACCCACAAATTGTTCATAAACAGCCTTTTCTTTTCTTGCCCCCACCCAGATGCGTTTCTTATTCACAGTTATCCAGCAAACAAATCTTTTTCTGGCCACAGTGGATATTTATTGTTGGTGATGTTCTCTAATGTGATTCTCTTTCTTGAAGGAACTTTCAGACTTAAATTTTCCACAAAATCATTACAATTATTATTTATTGATGGTAATGGCTAGTACTGTCCACAAGCCTTCATGATGGATAGTCCTTTTGCCAGGGAGCTCGCAGTCAGATGAATGATTACAGACTTGAATTCTGTGACTATTCTGCCCTGGCCATCCTCTGTTCCAATTAGCATTCCTGCCAATGCTCTCACTCTGTGGTGTGCAGGCAAGAAAAGGCAGAACTGGGGCTGAACACAGAGGTGTGGGGGGAAAAATAAACTGATAAGCAGTTATGGAAATCAGCTTATCTTGATGGCCACAGAGGACCTCAATTCTCCATCTTATTAAAAAAAAACAACAACATAGGTCATAGCTGCTGCTGGCACAACTCATGTTCCAGTGAGCTGTGTTGTTTTGAGAGTGCATCACAGTGCAAGTCTAGGCTTTGGTGGGTGTCAGCTGGGTACCTGGCAGTGTGCCACCATGTATACCGGGCAGAAATGCTCCACATCCGTGTTGGAGCTCTTTATGAATAATGAGTACCACCCACTGGTACTCAAAAACATCTGGAGAGCTCTCCCTTACAGGACTAATTGACTTAGCTGGTATGAGGTCCTTTGTAAAGCTCCCCATCTCTCTGCCTGCATGGGGGAGCTGCAGGACTGGAGAAAAGAGTTGGAAATTAATGTTGAACTGCAAGCTGGTCGTTAAATGCTTTTAATTTAAAAAAAAGATACAGGAAGAAATAATGTAATCCAGGATTTAATTACATCAGGAGAAATCTTAAGTAAGTAATTACAGGATGCCATGGGTTCTACCTTTGGAAACAGATTACTAATGACAACATGTCCAAAGCTGTAGTCAGCTATCTTCTGTCGGGTTTGATGTAGCCAAGAGGTTCAAAGACATTAAGTAAAATACGATGTTTCAAACTGCATTGCAGCATCTGGGGATTTGGTGTCTCATGGAGAAAAACCCCTTCAGAATATTTCATCACCATCCAACTTGACTTCCAGCACCAGTGTGCTCAACAAAATCCTCAGTTTTGGGAAGGTGAGTCTGTATTTGCATAACAGCTGAGTGGGAACATTTAAAGAGTTAGAAACTCGACACACCAGCACACAGCTTTTATTGCTTTTGGATCTCCCCTGTATTGTGAATGTGCTTTATTGTGGGAAGAGGAAGACAGTTAAGGGGTTTAGGGTGTGTTTTCTTTCACATGAAATTCAAGATGTGATGTCACAAGCTCTGCCCACAATATTTGTGAAGCAGCATCAAGAAGCACTATGTATTTATTTTATATGTATTGACTTTGTATAGGATCAACTCCATTGTAACAGAAACTTGGTACCATGTAATGGATCTCAGTATGCTTATGGATTTATGTTAAGGTCTTGTGGTGGGTTGAAATTACCCCCCAAGATAAAATTGCCAGACCAGCTCAGTTGGGAAGCAAATGAAGCTGTATTTACAAGCACAACTGCAGTCTAAAATAGGAAATGCAATGAATATGTACAAAATATACAATATTTACATATGTTTACAATTTATAAACAACACACGAACTCCCCTGGACACAACCAGGGTGTCACCAAGAGCTTCATCCTCCTCTCCCCTTTCCCCCTGTACACAGGGCAAGAGAAAAAAGGAGAAAAGCAGAGAAAAAGCTTATTAGTACTTAGCCACAACAAAGAGTGCAGTTGAGGTCAGCAAGCTAACAGAAGCACCAGTTAGTATCTCCTAGAGCAAAGAAGTCGAAAAGTAGTTTACACAACTAACTTTGTTATTTTTCAGACCAATGGGATTACTTACACCTTATCATTATTTTCCCTTTTACATCCAATGGTAATTTATTTACATTCTATCACTTTCTGTTCAAGATCTGTGGAAAATTTTCTGGCACAGCCTGAAACTCCCACAGGCCTGCAAACACTTAGGCACACATTTCTCTCTATCTATATGAGGAATTTCAGTGACATTGTTCACCTGTTAGAATTCTGTATGTGTGTAAGCACTTGCCGTGATAATGCTCTTCACGTCACTACTACCCCTCAAAACATTCTCACAATTGTGTCTATATCCATCCCAAATAGAGTATTGCTTTAAAGCTACCTTTAACATTATGTCTTGTTTTCAGAGCCAGACCCAATATTCAACTGCAGCAAATCTCAAAGTCATTCTGTGTGAGGTCTTGTCACGATACATCGCGCATCCTGATCTCACTGAGGAGAAGATGGCAGCCAACATCCACCAGACATTCTGCTTTACTGACTCATCCCTTTTAGAGTCATTTACACAAGAGTTCAGAAATCAGCTTTCTCAGGTAAGTGCCTGGGACCATTCCTAATATTTGCAGCTAGCAGCTGTGTTATTTCACATGTTATTGTAGTGTTTGAGAGACAGAACATGACCCCACCTGACTAGGAGGTGCTCATCTCTATAGCAAAGTACATATAGAGCATGACAATAATAAGATAATTCTTGTCAATGTTATTAGCCCAAAGACCTTAGAGTTGAGTACACAGCTCAGAAGGACAACCAGCTCGCAGCTAGTGGCCAGTAAGGCTTTTCACCATGCCTTGGTGCTGTTTCTCCTTTTTATTTTCCCTGCTGCAGTGACAGGTAAACAGAACAGTGTAAGGATGTGATGTAAATAAGGATATTTAAAGCTGGGGAAGGCAATAAATTTAATCATGTATTACCTCAGCCATATAACTTTATCCAATAACTCCTGCATCTGATCCAACAATTCATGACTGAGGCAGTACTTGTCTTTGGGAAAGCTATATAATTAAAGCAAATGAACCCTTTAAAGGTAATGCCTTCTCTTTCTTTGCCAGGGTGGGGATTGATATTAATTTTTCTTGTATTCGTCATCTTTGGACTGTTTGGGACATTGTGAATCGTAGGGCTTGTCTAAACAGAGAATTTATTGTACAGTCTGGGGTGTGAAGATAAAGCACAGCCACTCTCTCAGTTATTGCCTGTCACTGGAGTCCATTGAAGGTATTGTTTGTAGAGTTGTGTACAAGTGCAGTGCAGGCTGAAAAACAGGAACAGACCCACCAGCAGCAAGAGTTCCTCTTCAGAAATAATTTCTTGCATTGTTTATTTGTTAAGGTGCAGCACAACCCACAGTACCAAGCAACATTTGTCCATGAAATGGTCTCGTTTCTAATGCTCATCTCCCAAGTGCAGAATGACACCTCCCTGTGGCACCTCCTTTTGCTGGCCCCAGATGTGTTTCAGGGCAACATGCAACTGCAAGACATAATTGATTTCCTTCAGGATCCAAGCAGGTAAAAACACAGAAAATGCCAGGATAGACACTGGAAGCTGGTGGGTTTGCTCATTGAACTCTAAGGACACATCACCTCCCAACCTGAAGAAAGGATGTTAGCTTAAAAGCATGATTTGTTTGGGAGGTGATATGGCTGCACATTAATGCATCTCTGAAAGTCTCTGTGGACCTTGAACAATGTTTTGATTTTCAGTGGCTCTTGTGTCACTTTTAAAAAGGAGATGGATATCAACTCTTAGTTTTTTTTCCATCCTGCTTAGAGGCATTCTCCTGCCCACATACAGGTATAAAATGTGGTGAGTACCAACCATTTTCTCTGACTCAAGAAAAGCCCTCCTGGCTGGATAGTTGTTCTGCTAAAGAAAGAAGCTGGCTTTTTCCTTCCAGAAAAGCACAAAGCCAAATTCAGAGATTCATTAAAAAATCTGGTTTGGAAGGGATTTTAAAGTTGCTTTGAAATGCCTCAAGCATTTGTAGGGGAGCCTTAATTAATCAAGTAATCATTATATGTATATATATATAAATAAATTGACTGCTGTTTTACCTATTGAGACTGGTCCCCAGAAAGCAGAGAAGTGACAGATATATCTGACTTTGTAGAACAAAATACTACATGTGTTCTTGGCATTGTTTATATGAAAAACAGAGCTGGATTAACCACATAAGAAAACTGTGCTGAAATATTTGAGGCTATATGCACCTGTATGATGTGCAAAGCTCAGTTTAAGTAGGCTTAGCCTTGAAATCCCTTTTCTGGTTTGTAGTTGGGCTAAAACTCTCACTGATCTCTGAAAGACCTGAGCTACTCAAGAGGTTAGGGGATGCTGTTCCAAGTCATCTACTGGATATGTGACTGATACTGCTATAATTATTCCTGATAGTCCACTTGTTACAGCACATGGAGGACCACAAGAAAATGAGTGTCTTCAGACTTTTTTTCCCCCTTGGATGCATGAGCAGCTAGGTAAAGATGCCAAAAGAGGTTGTAGAAACTCTGCCACTTTGATTATACCCAGGCTTAAAGGGACTCACTTTTCATCACTGGTGTGTCGCCAAGGCACTTAAAACCTGGTACATTTAATATCTAGGTAATTTGCCCTGCTGCATTGTGAGAACTATTTGTAACTTGTGATGTCCTTACCCTTAAAGGAGTCAGTAGCAGTGTGGCAAGAATTTTAATTTCATTCAGAGATGTTTTGTCCATGTTGCTCTTTTAGTCACAGGATTGTTGTGTATGCATTTACTGGCTTGCAGAATCAAGCCTGAGAACTAGCACTGTTTGAGTGCCCAGGAAGAATTAATATTTATTGTGCTGCTCTGCTTTGCTCCACAGCTGCAGAGCTGGGCAAAGTTATCAAAGGTACAACAAAGAGGCACTCAGAATTTCATCACCAGAGTTGTGCAGTGCTTTTATGCCTGGCATCTGGCAGTGTAAGTCCATGAGTAAAGAGTTATTGCAAAGAGATTGCACAAATAGTATTTTTAATGATGCTTACAAAAGCACATCTTAGTGAGCCCGACCATGTCTTTTACTCAGGCAGTCCTGACCTCCTAAGGAAATGCCCTACAGGGAATTTTCTTTGTGGTATAAATATAAAGATACAGAAGAAAAGAACTTTTGCTCATTGTGGCACCTGTATCAACCACATGATAAACAACACCGCTGTGGAACAGTAGCTTCAAAGTCATGAATTCTAATAGAAAGTTTAGGAACAAATTTTATTACCCACACAATCCTGCTTTACAGAATGAATTCACAAATGCTCGTGTTTGATGCTGTAAGATAATTTTTCAGATAAACAAGCAAGCTGAACTCTTCCTCTCAAGCAATCTGCAAAAGCCCTGCAAGGCTGAAATAAAAGGGCAACAACACCACTTATTTCCGTGCTTGCTACCTTCTGATCTGTATGATACCTGTCCACTTTTGGCAAGCCAGTCCTTCCCTACTCCTTGGCTCTTCTGTTGCTCATCTAAATATGTCATTTGAAGCTGTAGTTTCTTCCATCTCTTCCCTTTCTAAGACTCCTACTAACAAGCACCTCTGCTGAATGGAAATGGTGAGCACCAGGTCCACAAAACCTGCATGGAGATATTATGTTAAATGAGGAGATGAGAGATCCCTGGTGTGCTGTTCTCAGTAGCAGTCTGTTCCCACAAATCAGTATGTATTTATTCATGCCACTGAAATCAGCTCAGCTAGGCTCTTTGTGTATCACCTGCAGAACTTGAGGCAGGAGAGAGATTGTGCATTTCACGGTGACCCTATGCCTACAGTGAAGAGCTGCTCTTTATACAGAAGTAAAAGGGCCTAATAATCACCGTGAAGTTTTCAGTAGCCTGCACACATTGAACAGACAGCCTTTTAAATGACTTCCTCCCTGATACAATATGCCTGATGATCAGCTTGTTCTTTCCTAAGACTGGAAAACATTCCTTGCTTCCATGTCAGCCTGATTGTTACAGTGTAAAAGACGAAAGAAGAAGAATTGGAAATGGTAACAGTTATTTGTGGTTGCTTCTTCCTTCCACAGATGTTGTCCCCTAGGAATCCCTGCTCTCCCAGGAGCCTTGTCTGCCTGTTGCTTGGTTTCTTTCAGGAGGAGATTCAGCTACAGCAGTGAATTGCTGGGCTGCCATATCACCTGAGAATGTTCTAAGACCTATTGTGAGGATTTTAGTGGTCTATAGATTTTACATAACCCTTTGAAGAAGTACCTTTTGAATAAGTAATGAGTGCAACACACAGGTTTGAGCCAGTACACTACCATGGCTTTCTCATCAGAGCCTTTTGCACTTTATGTGAGATCAAACAAATAACTAAAAGCAGGGGCACTATTTTGTCTGACATTTTAAGACAGGCTGTTCTCCAGCTGTTTCCTATTTAAACACTTGTTTTATTTCTTCTCATAAACCTATAGCCACTATTTATTTATTTATTTCCCCCTCTAGTATTATGCTGGCAGCTCAGAATGTCTCTGCATCTCTTGTGGCTGATGATAGATTCCAAACTGTTCACAGTGGGCTTACAGATCCTCCATATTACCTGAACTGTTCAGAGCAAGGTAAGGCTCCTCCATATAGTCATATCTCTGCTAAAAACTTGTGGTACTGAGGAGAAACAAACTACAGGCTGATAAGTAACCATCCAGACTGCTTACTGTTCAGGGCTCAGAGGAAAGATTTCTTCTTTCAGCTTTTTACAAATGTGGATAAAATACCTCATTGCAAGTGGAAAACTAAAAGGACCATAGTTGTGTCAGTAGACAATGAATTTGCAGTCTCAGTGGAAATGGGGAGCAGTAATTTTTTTACTGAGGTGGGGTTTGCTTTTTTGTTTTTGTTGTTTTGGGTTTTTTGTTGTTGGGCTTGTTTGTTGGTTGGTTATTTGGTTGGTTTTTGTTTTGGGGTTTTTTTTTGTGAAAATCTGTCTCTGTTTGTGACCTCTGCCAAACTCACTTCAGTATATCAAGGTAGGGGCTGTGCCTGATCTGCTCAACAAGCTGCATATGTTAAGATTAGCCATTCCTCTAAACCTTGTTGACTTACAGCAGCAGAAGAGTCCTTGGCATCTACTTCTGACCAAGGTTATATGAATGTGCAAGGGAAAGGTCTAGCATCTAAATGCTACAAGAGGCAGATTGATAAATGCCATCCGTTTTCTTCTCAACTTCCACAATCTCCATCAAATCAGTCAAATTTCTGTCCAACATCTTGTGTATTTTCATGGGAGCCTAACTTCCTACACACATTATCCCTAACAGATTTCCAAATATATGTGAGCTTTACTAATATTCTCTTTATATGTTTATTGTAGTTAAAGAAAAAAATGTGGTGACAAGATACATTTGCAATCTCTTTGTTAACTGGAAAGACAATTGGACTTTAGTATCTGAATTGGAGGAAGTTCTGAGGTAAGACATTAGCTAAAGGGATATTGCTAACATTATAATTCAAATCTATGATCTTTGCTCTAAATCACTTTACATTTCCACTTGCATTGATTTCATATTCACTAAAATGCCTTTTTTTCCCCTCCAGAAGAATAAAGTCACCAGAGATTGGTGGAAAAGTCTCCAAGAGGTCCATTAATTCAGATGATTTAGAAGCCATACAAAACTCTCTACATCGTTTAAAAGGCTTTGAGAAAAAAATGAATAGAAGTGAATTAAAAAGCTTAAATCTATTCAAAAATTTGAAGAATGAAACATTACAGAAATTGTATGCAATTCTTGAACTGGGAATGAATCCACATCATGATTATAAATTAAAGGAACCATATAATAAGGAAATAATTGATGAAATCTATAACTTCACATCACTGCAATTACAGAGTGACTTTAATGGTACTTCCATTTTCAATATAATGACCCAGTGGAAAGAAATTCAGAGTGCTTTAAAATTAGCTACAATGATTTGGAATCCAGTTCTGTTTAATAATTCCAATTTTAGTACAACTCAAACGGAGGATGCTCTCAAAATGTTGCTCTCCAAGAGCATGCCATCATTTCTGGAAGACATCAGAGAGCGTTTAAATGGAATGGAAGAAATACCTTCTTTGTTTTCTGATTATCTGCTTAAGCCTGTGTCCTACAGAAACTTTCCAGACCAGCTCCTGGCTCTCCAGAAGATATTTTTCATAATGACAGACACCAATATAGGTTATCACTACCTACTGAAGCCTGTGTTTGAACTGATGCGGAAGGTAGAAAGCTCCATGGGTGAAGCCTGGTGGGATAAATTGAACGTCTATTGGCGCCTTGGGGAAAAACTGAGGTCAATGAAGTGGAATAGCACAGGCATCATAGCCTATGGGCAGTTTTTAGAGGTATTAAACAGCCATTTACAAAAGCTGAATAATAATTCAAGTAGTGTTTTTAGTGCACAGCTGGATCAACTGTCAGAACTTATAGCAGCAGTGTTTAAGGAGTTTGGGGAAACTCTGAAGCAGCCAATATCTCACTAGCCATTCAAGCCATACAAAAGACCTTGCACATATTAAAAGACTTACAGCTGAATTATAATGTCAGTAAATTAAAATCTATAGATCTTTTCTTTAATTTTGACAATAAAACCATTGAAAGTGTGTCTGAATTTCTCAAGACGGGAATGAAAATCCTTCATTATGTAAGTGCCAGTGAAGAAATAATTAGTCCAATCTTTAACTTAACACACCTTCTGCTGCAGGAGTTCAACCAGTCTTCCTTACAGGACAATACTTTGATAGAGGCAAAGATTTGGCATTTCTTGCATATGGCCTTGAGTCCTTTCCTTCAGAAGGTCAACAATGATCATGGAGCAATCCAGAACTGCTCCGCTCAGGATGTGCTCCACGTCACACTTGAGATGCTGTTTGAAAATGCCACTCTGAGTGAGTCCTTGGCAGGCAGCCCCTGCAAACCTCTCTTTGATTCCATGGGCATGGAGGATGGAGCAATGCACAATGACACCTTTACAGAAATGTTTCAGCTTGCAATAACAAACCTGAAGCTGTCTCCAGAGTTTGCTGCTATCTACAAGAATGGCAGTGAACACTTTTCCAGGGAGCTGTCTTGCATTGTCCAGGCTCTGCAGTTTTCTCTGAGTTTCCTTTCCAAATTAAACCTTGTCTCTGAGCTGGAAAACTCTTGGGTGGAGGAGCAGATGAGTGCTCTGACTGCTGTCACAGAGGGCCTGATGCAGAGAAACGCCTCCTGCCCGGTCTCAGTCCCAGATGCGGATGATCTGCTTCCGTCTCAGCTTTTGAACCTGGTTATTCCTTTCATGGTGACTGAAGAAGAACTGAACTCCCTGCATTTATCTGACAGCTTGGCAGACTGGCACAGGCTTCCTGTGCTTTTGCCTCTGCTACCAACTCTTCCCATTGGGAACAACAGTATATATGAACTGATACAAGAAGGCAGAAAGGCTTCCAAGCAGTTGGACTGGGCACATTTCTCACGGCTGTGGCATGCCACTGGCAACATTTTGACCACCAAATGGAACCTAACAGAAGTGGGTGAATATGTGAAATTCCTGGAAATGATGAAGAAAGCCCTAATTCTTGTGGACTTTGGAGTAGCTCCTGGAAAGACAGTAATACATCAGATGTTTCATAATTCTAGTAGAGGAATTAAATCCTCAGATCTGAATTATTTGTATAATTCCTTAAAACTCTTTTTCAATTCGAGTTCTGTCACAAACAGTACACTGGACTTGGAAAGGCTACTTCAAGAAATACTCTCACTCTCTGAAGCTGGAGGTGAAAGATTGTTCTATGCTAGTCCCTACAGAGAGGAAAATCAAGATATTCTAACTGTGGCTGCAGTGATTTGGAATCAGGCAATGTTAAACAGGGCTCATTTTGATGCAGAGAAAGCATGGGAGGCTATCAAAATGATTGCACTTGATTCAGTCTCGCTTGAAAATATTGAGAATTCTCTCAGTACAAACCAAGAATTGTCATCATTATTTCCTGACTTCTTTTTGACCCCTCTGACTTCTGAAAATTTTGCAGAACACCTTTTGTCCCTTGATCAGCTTCTTGCTGCTATGGCAGAAGTGAATACCAGTGATCACTCTCTACTCATCTCTTCTTTGGCTAAGCTAATGCAAGAACTCCAGAATTCCCCCCAGATAAGGCAGAGAAATGAACTTCTTGCTTTTTGGCATATTGCTGAAGTATTTCAGTCCATAAGCTGGAATATTACTGACAGTCTGACTTTCCAGTCACTCCTAGACATACTGCAAAATCAGTTCAGAGCCATAAAAAATGATTCCAGCCTTCCTTTCAGCAAGGAACTGAAAGAAGTAAGAGACTTTGTATCCTCCATGTTTGAGCTGCATGGTGAAGAAGATTCCAGAGGAGCCAACATGTCCATGTACTTGCAGGCTGTGGAAAGGGGTATCTTAATTTTAAAAGAATTGCAGAGAAGTTATAATATCAGTGAGCTTGAAACTAGCAGCCTGTTACTTGATTCTTACCGTAACTATTTGCAGAGACTGAGTGAAATATGGAGAGCAGGAATGAAAGTGCTGCATGACACCAACTTAAACAAAACGTTTGAAGAAAAAATGGACATTGTCTATAATTTCTCACATTTTCTGCTGCCGAAGGAGTTTATCCAGTCTTCCTTACAGGACAATACTTTGCTAGGGGTGAAGATTTGGGAGCTCTTGCATGTGGCCTTGAGTCCTTTCCTTCAGAAGATCTACAGTGGTTATGGAGCAATCCAGAACTGCTCCGCTCAGGATGTGCTCCACGTCACACTTGAGATGCTGTTTGAAAATGCCACTCTGAGTGAGTCCTTGGCAGGCAGCCCCTGCAAACCTCTCTTTGATTCTGTGGGCATGGAGGATGGAACAATGCACAATGACACCTTTACAGAAATGTTCCAGCTTGCAATAACAAACCTGAAGCTGTCTCCAGAGTTTGCTGCTATCTACAAGAATGGCAGTGAACACTTTTCCAGGGAGCTGTCTTGCATTGTCCAGGCTCTGCAGTTTTCTCTGAGTTTCCTTTCCAAATTAAACCTTGTCTCTGAGCTGGAAAACTCTTGGGTGGAGGAGCAGATGAGTGCTCTGACTGCTGTCACAGAGGGCCTGATGCAGAGAAACGCCTCCTGCCCGGTCTCAGTCCCAGATGCGGATGATCTGCTTCCGTCTCAGCTTTTGAACCTGGTTATTCCTTTCATGGTGAATGAAGAAGTACTGAGCTCCCTAAACTTCTCTGATGGCTTAGCAGTCTGGAATAACCTGTCCACACTCTTTAGTGTAGCACAGGATGAGGTCAACATGAACAACCTACTGCGGAGTCTCCAAAGTGCCTTCAACCTCACCACATGGAGGTATTACTCAGGCATCTGGGATGTGATTGACAGTTTCCTAAACACCAAAAGGGATCTAACTGAAGCAGCTGCCTTTGCAAAGTTGTTGGAAGCAGTGGCAAACAACTCTGCCAATGGTTTGTCAGCTGCAGACATAGTAGAAGGCAGTCTCTACATTCTCAAGAGACTGAACTTCTCTGAACTGCTAAATGAATTCAAGATGAGTTCTGGTTTGGCTTTACTCTCCAGCAAGACTAGTTTTGATAGTGTGATTGATGTTGTCACCCATCACTTCATTGCCATGACAGAAACCCTGTACAACAAGACCCTACCTTGGGCTCACAGTGACCGAAGTCTGTCACCAGCCAGTTTAATCACACAGTGAGTTTACATTTTTTTGGGGTGTTGTAATTGCATTTATGGGTAGTGACCACCATTCTCATTCCAGCATGTGAAGTGTCTTATTTTCATTCAGTGGAGCAACATAAGCCTGAAATCACCAAAATTTAGGACACTGGGGCTAATGTAGGTTAAAGTGAAGAAGAGGAAATTTCTCCTTGAACTGAGCAAGTTAAAAGTGGGACTTGCAAAAATGTTCTGTGTTGGCATGTATCAGTTCGTGGTAGAAGCAGAATCTTGCAGGATGCTTACCACCAGTAGTAAATTCTTCAGAAGCCCTTTCTTTGTGATATGACTCCCTAAATTCTGATTCTCAGTCTCTCCTAGTCATGGCTTTCCATCTAGAGTTAACTTTTCAACTGTATTTTCTTATACATATGGTTTGAGAGTGAATGAGAGCTTTGGGAAATAACAGCAAAATAGAACTGATGAAATAAAATTGGGAGAGTGCCTGCTTAGGAGATGTTGTGAGAGACAAATGTCTCCGAATTCTTATTTGCATCACCAAGGAGCAGCATCTATGCATCTGGCAGGTTGCTCACTAATATTGCTTGTTTATGAAAGAGAAATCTGATTTAAAATCCTATTTTATTTTTCAGATTTTTGTTTTTAGAGTTTGAGAACACCATCTTGCAGGTGACAGTGAATAACAGCTATCACCCTTACCTGATGTGTTTAATAAATGCCACCAGAGATGAAGACAGCAAATTGACAGGTAATCATGATTTCATTAATGTTGTGGGACCTCAGCTGGAATATATTGTGCCTGTCTTTTCAAAGAGTTTTGTTTAATGATGGGAAGGAATGGTGCTGCATGGTTTTATCTGCTGGCAATTAATTGGAGCTGTGAGACCTGGGGAAGACAGACTCCTTTTTTGTTTGAGTTATGTCACATTGCTGATATAAGTTTTCCATCCAACTCGATCCAAAAGGCACATCTGCTCTTTGCTGTGTGGTGACAGGTTGCTGACACTCAGATAAAGAAATCTTACAAATAGAAAACTATATTCCCTTTCCAACTTCGTGTACCCATAGGATGACAGCAGTTATTTTTGAGAGTTAACATGGCATTTCACATAGATACTCATCATCTGAGCTTGTTGTAAAACCTGTGAGGTTTATCTGCTCACAGAAGAGAGATAATGTCTGTGCTCTGAAGGGCTCTGAAGGACTCTGACAAAAATCCTGCTACCAGTGTGGGATGGATTTCTTTAGGACCATAGCACCTAGTCAGACAGGATCCATTATAATCCAGATTACAACCTGTGTCTTGCTCCATGATTTCAGAGTTCCTGAGGCATGTGATTATGGTGGAAAACAGCAATACTCAGCAGGTCTCAGAATAAAATGTACTGATATGCCTGTCTGTGAAGTTTCTGCAAGTCTGATGTTTCTGTCTCAAGTAACTTCTGTTTTCTTCCTTGCACAGAAAACATCACACTGCTTTTGAAGCAAGCTCATCTGAAAAAGAACTCTTTTATGCAAAATAATACCTCTGGGAAACATTCATCCATACCAGAGCTCCTGAAGCTAAAAGTGAGTCTGCTTAAAATGCTGACTTGAAGGACATCCAGCAGAGATACATGAATGTGCAATAGAGGTTTTAAAAAACAGTATATAGAAAAAAAAGTTTCTTAAAAGAACAGCTGAGAAAAACTGGGATTGAAGCTCTGTTTTCTGCCTGCTGCCTTAATTTAAAGATCACCATTAAACTGGGCTGAGGAAATTGTTCTTATATGAATCCCCAGCCAGTGTACCTCCATTTTTTCTGAGTAGGTAGAGGTGACTCTATCCACCCAGGCTTCTCTTTTCTATAAGTCATCCCAAAATGTTGAGCACTGCATAGGTTGCCAGTGGCACCATATTCCATATAGATTGGTGCACAAGAACTTTTGAAGCTCAGTACATTGAGAGCTGTGATCATTCTGGGATGCCTCAGCTTCATTTAAGAAGTACATAGGGAGGAGTGCTCAAAGGCAGAAAGAGCAGTTAGATACTTCTGCCCTGGTGAAAATCAATGGAGTTGTGCATACTCAGTTGGCAGTTATAAGCATTACTAACTCAGCTACCACTGTGCCTAAGGAGCTATACTGACACCAGAATGGCTGGAGTCCTAGTCACCACAAGCTCCCTTAGCTCCAGACATCTCTCAACAATGGAATAGTTTCTGAGGTTAAGCACCTAAGCAATAACCATTCATGGATTTCCCTCACCAACTTTGGATTTGGCAATGCCTGGTTTGGACAAAATACTTCTTATACCATAGATACATGATAGCACTGAAAGCATGCATGCTCTCTGTTTCTCCATATAAGAAACAGAATTTTAGAAGACTTTTGGAAAAGGTAACTGTATGAAACACTGTTGCTGCCTGGTGTATCTGTAACAACAATACAATGAGCCTGGTACTTAGAGGCACAAACCAAGTAATAGTTCTTGCCGGGTCTCTTCTCCCTGCCAGCCAGCACCAGAATAAGAGGACACAGTCACAATACAATACAATACAATACAATACAATACAATACAATACACCAGGTTGGAAGAGACCTTCAAGATCATCGCGTCCAACCCATCAAACAGTCCAACCCACCCAACAACTAGACCATACAGCCAAGCACCCCATCAAGTCTTCTCCTGAACACCTCCAATGAAGGTGACTCCACCACCTCCACGGGTAGCCAATTCCAATGGGCAATCACTCTCTCCGTGTAGAACTTCTTCCTAACATCCAGCCTAAACCTGCCCTGGCACAGCCTGAGACTGTGTCCTCTTGTTCTGGTGCTGGCTGCCTGGGAGAAGAGGCCAACCTCTGCCTGGCTACAACCTCCCTTCAGGTAGTTGTAGAGAGCAATAAGGTCACCCCTCAGTCTCCTCTTCTCCAGGCTAAGCAACCCCAGCTCCCTCAGCCTTTCCTCATAGGGCTTGTGTTCCAAACCCCTCACCAGCTTTGTTGCCCTTCTCTGGACACGTTGCAGCAAGTCAACATCCTTCCTAAACTGAGGGGCCCAGAACTGGACACAGTACTCAAGGTGTGGCCTAACCAGTGCAGTGTACAGGGGAGAATGACCTCCCTGCTCCTGCTGGCCACACTGTTCCTGATGCAGGCCAGGATGCCATTGGCCTTCTTGGCTGCCTGGGCACACTGCAGGCTCATGTTCAGCCTACAATCAACAAGTACCCCCAGGTCCCTCTCTGCCTGGCCACTCTCCAGCCACTCTGACCCCAGCCTGTAGCACTGCCTGGGGTTGTTGTGGCCAATGTGCAGAACCCGGCACTTGGATGTGTTAAATCTCATGCCATTGGACTCTGCCCATCTGTCCAGCCTGTCGAGGTCTCTCTGCAAAGCCTCTCTGCCCTCCAGCAGATCAACTGCTGCCCCCAGTTTGGTGTCATCTGCAAATTTACTGATGATGGACTCAATGCCCTCATCCAGATCATCAATAAAGATGTTGAAGAGCATGGGGCCCAGTACTGATCCCTGGGGCACACCGCTAGTGACTGGCCGCCAGCTGGATGTGGCGCCATTCACCATCACTCTCTGGGCTCGGCCCTCCAGCCAGCTCCTAACCCAACGCAGTGTGCTCCTGTCCAAGCCATGGGCTGCCAGCTTGGCCAGGAGTTTGCTGTGGGGGACGGTGTCAAAGGCCTTGCTGAGGTCCAGGTAGACCACATCCACAGGCCTCCCCACATCCACCAGGCAGGTCACCTGATCATAGAAGGTGATCAGGTTGGTCAGGCAGGACCTGCCCCTCCTAAATCCATGCTGGCTAGGCCTGAGCCCCTGGTCATCCTGTAAGTGCTGTGTGATCGCACACAAGATGACCTGCTCCATAATCTTGCCTGGCACTGAGGTCAGGCTGACAGGCCTATAATTCCCTGGCTCATCCAACCGGCCCTTCTTGTGGATGGGCACCACGTTGGCCAGCTTCCAGTCTTCTGGGACCTCTCCAGTGAGCCAGGACTGCTGAAAAATGATGGAAAGTGGCTTGGACAGCTCATCTGTCAGCAATCTTAGCACCCTAGGATGGATCCCATCCGGTCCCATGGCCTTGTGGGGGTCCAAGCTTCTCAGTAGATCTCTAACTTCCTCTTGGAGCAGTGGGAAACTATGCAGCTCTCTGGCTCCTTCTGCCAGCTCTGCAGGCCAGCTGTCTGGAAGATGTTCTGCCCTGCTAGTGAAAACTGAGGCAAAGAAGCTGTTAAGTACCTCTGCCTTTTCCTCATCCTTTGTTACAACGTTCCCCTCCGTGTCAACCAAGGAGTGGAGGTTGTCCTTGCCCTTCTTCTTGCTATTGATGTATTTATAGAAGGACTTTTTGTTGTCCTTCACAGCAGAGGCCAGTCTAAGTTCTAAATGGGCTTTTGCCTCCCTAATTTTCTTCCTGCATGTCCTAGCAACATCCCTAAACATTCCGTAGGTTGCCTCCCCTTTCTTCCAAAGATGATACACCCTCTTTTTTTCCCTTAGTTCTATTAAAAGTTCATTACCCATCCAGGCTGGCCGTCTGCCCCGGCGGCTCATCTTCCGGCACACTGGCACAGCCTGTTCCTGCGCCTTCAATAGTTCTTCCTTGAAGTAGGTCCAGCTCTCCTGGACCCCTTTGTTTTTAAGGGCTGATTCCCAAGGAACCTTCTGAATTAGTTCCTTGAGTAGCCTGAAGTCTGCCCTCCTGAAGTCCAGAGTGGAGGTCTTCTTGCTCCCCCTCTTGGCTTGGCTGCATACTGAAAACTCTATTATGTTGTGGTCACTGGTGCCTAAACACCCTCCGACCACCACATCAAGCTGCACCAGGGGAGGTTTAGATTGGATGTTAGGAAGAAGTTCTTCATAGAAAGGGTGATTGGCCATGGGAATGGGCTGCCCAGGGAGTCACCATCACTGGAGGTGTTTAGGAAGAGACTGAATGGGGTGCTTGGTGCCATGATTTAGTTGATTAGATAGTGTTGGGTGATAGGTTGGACTCAATGATCTCAAAGGTCTTTTCCAACCTGGTTAATTCTATTCTATTCTATTCTATTCTATTCTATTCTATTCTATTCTATTCTATTCTATTCTATTCTGTTCTATTCTTTCTGTTCTGTTCTGTTCTGTTCTGTTCTGTTCTGTTCTGTTCTGTTCCGTTCCGTTCCGTTCCATTCCATTCCATTCCATTCCATTCCATTCCATTCCATTCCATCCTATTAATCATGTCAGACAAGAGGAAATCCCATAATAGAAGAGTGGGCAAAGGACTGTAATATTACACAAGCTGGCAGATGTGGAAGTCCTGACTTCTAGCCAACTCAGTTTCATATGCTGTAGTAGAGATGGCCAGGTGGTATCTGAAAGGCTAAACCTGTTGCACATGGTAGATTTACTTGGCCTCTGGGAGGATTAATTAGTCAACAAGTATGTCCAAATGGAGTAATGCTGTGTAAACTTGTTGGGCAGAGGAAATGATATGTTAAGGCTGACAAGATTTATGAGATCCTGTGCAATGTCATGTAGCCAGAACTGCTACAAACTCACATAGATTTGAATGATTGTTATGTTCTAGTGAATAAGAATATACACACACATTCATATACACACACACAAATATATATATATATGTATATATGTATTTTAATCCTAAAGAAGAACAGAAAAGAACAGCTAGACTCTCTTCAAAACTTGTCTTTTATAATTCTGTCATTTAATTGTTTCCTTTGAAGATCTCTCGCCTTTGGGATCTGACAGCACTTCTTTGTGACTATGAGAGCTTTAAGTCAATACAGCAAATTTGCCATCTCCCTGGTGTTAGCTTTGGAGAACTGTGTGAACAAAGTCAGTCTCATGAGCAGCTCCTCCATGCTATTGAAGTGAGTAATCAAGTTGTGACCAATGTACTGAATCACAGAAGAATCTCCCAAGAGCTTCAAACTGTACTGATTGGGAATGCCACAAACATCCAGATACAAATGAAATGGTGAGACTCTCCTTCTGAGTTAGACTGCTTTAGTATTCTATTTATGAAAAGATTTAATGTCTTCTTGCTTTCTTTTCAAATTCCTAATTTTGCTGGTGGTTCTGTTTTTCTGATTTAGGTTTCAGGAAAATGTACCAGAAATTGCTTTCTTTCAAGAGATTCCTCAATACGTTACTGCTTTGAATTCCATGTTGAACATGACTGAGAATTTAACAGATTCTAACAAGCAAGGTAGTTCTCCATATTTGCTTTATAATATTGGTAAACATCAGCACTGGTACCATACATTTTTCTGGAAATCCCAAGGCTTGCTTAGCAGCTAGGAAGAAATTCTATTAATGAAATATTCATTGACATGTCCTCGGGATCCTTTATCTAGGGCAATTCCAGAGCATGTTCTGGACCACCCTTTATTTTCTCTACAGCCCGATGTGGTAAAACTCCCAAATCTTTGTATTTGAGCAACTTTTTCAATCCCTGGATCTGTCAACTTCAGTTCATAAAGTAAACTGTAAAGCCTAGGAAATATGACTCTCTTTTTTAAAAGTTTGGGTTTTTTTTTCTTTGTTTGTTGTTTGTGATTTTATGTTTGTTTGTTGGGATTTTTTCCCCCTTATCAGCAGTGAGATACTGCACTTCCATATTTTATCTAAGGTCCTCTCTGTGTGCTTGGAATTGTTGCATGTCTGGAGAAAGCTGTTACATCAGTTGTTTGATTGTTCTTTATAGAAAAGTTAGGAGGTGTCTTTAAAAATGTGGACCAGCTCAAACAGGATCTGAAAAAAGCAACAAGAATGTCCATAGCCAGTATCGATGCTCTTTTGGAAGCATCTCTCCCAGAAAACAGCAGCCAGGTAAGTTTGCTGTCATCCTGGAGAGAGATTTTGTTGCTTTCTACCTCTCAGACCACTAAAACTAGAATATATTAGTGAATGCAGCTAAACAGATCACCAAATGTGTGAGAACAGAGAGAGGTAGATGAGCCCACAGGAATAGACTGTTGTGGTGGGTGGAAAATTCCCCCTCAAGATTAAGTTTGCCAGACCAGCTCAGTTGGAAGCAAATGGGAGCTGTATTTGCAAGCAAAACTACAGTCTACAATGGAATGCAGTGAATATGTATAAATATACAATATTTACAGGTATTTACAATTAATAAACAGCACAACCCCCCCAGCCAAGGACCAGGGAAGCTACTAGCTGCTCCCTCCCTGCCTCCAACTTACCCCACTGTACAAAAGAGATGAGAGACAGAAGCAGAGAAGTTAATGCCAGTCACAACCAAAGCAGTGCAGCCAAGGTCAAGCAGAAGCAAGTTAGTATCTCCCAGCCTGAGGAAGTGAGAAGAGAGAGCAATTGTTTACATTACTAGCTTAAATTAGTTATCTTTCCAATGAACTATCATTTAGAACTATCATTGTTTCCCTTTTTACACCCAATAGTGAATTATTACATTTTACTACTTTCTGTTCAAGATCTGTGAAAATTTTTTATAAGGCATAGCCTAAAACTACCCCAACAGTATAGCAGATCAAAGCAGCCATCAGAGATGCAGTAAGAGCAGTCACTGACGTCACTTCAGCCATTGGAGACCAAGAACCATATGGTCTCTTTGGCTGTCTCCAGTAGCTGGTAAGCAGCCATGCACTGCCTGGTGAGTGGTCGCTCCGATCCATAGTGAGGGCACAGTTCACTGTATCAGACTGATGAGAACTGAGTGGGGTCCTTGGTGGAGTCCTCAGCACTGAGAAGTTGTTGCTGTCCAGATGGTAAAACACATTTCTAATGACAATTTGTGAGAGTGCTCAATGTCCAAAAATAGCTATCCATAACGAGAGATGAGCTTGACTTCCTCAGCCTCCTGTGCAAGCCGAGCTCCAGATGCTGTTCCCCTTCCCAACCATTTTTGTCTGGACTGAGCCCCAAAGAGCATGCTGTTTCCCAAACTTGACATGCATCAGTCAGTGTGAAATTGAAGCCACAAAAAAACTTTTACTACTGTTCAAGATGGGCAATAAAACACAATCTTTAGGATTTGTCCCTTGGAGCAGGACTAACGGGTAGACATTTTCTGGTTCTCAGGGCTGCAATATGACACTGTAGAAAGAATAACAGCAAGTCAAGATTAATCCATGCATATTGGAGCAAGCAGTCTACTCCCTAACAAATCTCTTCCTTTGTGCAAACACAGCTCATTTCTCAGATTCTCCAGCTGGAGTCTTGTAGCATGCGTCCCGCTGACCCACAGCTGCAAATAGCAGTGGAGGAGTTCTGCAATCTCTCTCTTTCAGAGAGGACTCGTGAGACCTACATCCTGGGGGTCACTCTGTTACGACACTTAGACATTTACAATTTCTTATACAAGGTTAGTGCTGGATTTGTAGAGTGCTTTCTATAGTCTCTGCTGCATGTAGTGGCTGAAAGGTCATAAAATATCATTGCAGTGGCCAGAAGCTATGCTGATTTACACAAGCCAAAGATCAGGCTTTGCTCATGCAGTAATTTTTATTGCATATCCATGCTGTGACAGTGTGGATCCAAATGAGGATCCCAGCTGGTGTAAAACAGCAAACATCATTTAAAAGCATCGGTCCTACTCTAAATGCCTCCCTATCTGCTAGTACCGTTTATATGCTGTCACAACCTCTTGCACGTTCCCAGCTGAGTTCAGGCTTCCCAAAAACAAAGCTAAATTCTTTTACTCCCAGGAAAGGGAGGCCCTGGAAAAATGTCCTGTAATATGTGTTTTCCTAATCTAGTTGGCACTGACAAATTGTTAAATTATAGAAATATCCCACACACACGACTATAGAAACAGCATGAAGTGTGTATTGAATACAGATCTGAAAATGCTACAGAAGGGATCCTGGGGGAGAAAAAGGAAAAAAGAAAATTTTTTTTAAATGAGAATGCAAATGAATTTTACTCAGGTCAGAAGTCACTCATAGTGTTTGGCACCTGGGTTGTGCAAAGTGCTACTGCTTGGATACCTCCGATAAACCTGTCCCAACAGGAGGTGTTTTGCAACATGCAATGTTCAGCATAGGTAATATTCAGGGAGTGGTTTGCAAAAGCACTTGGGGATTTAGGAATACGAACTCCATTCATTTCCCATGGGACTCCTGCTCCCTAATCCTCCTAACAGCTTTGAAAATCCCCCAGTCTCTGTCTTGGAGTTGACACAATGTGGGTGTGTAAATACATGTGGGCACAGATTCCTGCTAATCATAATTGATTTCCTTCCTGCCTCTTGTAGATGTTTTTCCCTGAGGAACTTCAGAAACCCGTGGATAAGATGTTAGGTCTTCTGACAAAAATGAAGTATTTCAGACACCAGGTTGAATCTGATGTGGATCCACTGCTACAAGCTATTCACTCACTGAAAAAACTCCGGCAGTCTAGAAATGTGCCACTGACTAAGGTATGTGTAGTTTGCATCTGCTTTGGAGGCAAAGCACCACTGGAACAATTTCCACAGGAATTTCTTAACCTAGAAGCCAAAGATGCATTAAATCATAGATTACTGATTCTCTTTTAAAGCAGCAGTGTGCTGAGGAGAAGCTCTCTCAGACAGATAGGTTGTCTTCCCGGAAGAGCTTTGATTTGGAGCAGTGGGGCCAGCATGTGCTCATGATAGCAGGAGCAACAAAAGTGGAGGGGATGAGTCTTGAACAAAGGTACACTTACTACAGGGTACTGGAAATGTTAGCTTGGAGAACTGCCCACTAAAGGCTAACCAAACCCACAGAAGTCAACAGCAAAAATTCACTCTAGCTTTAGTTTGCATCAGTTCACACCCAAAGGCCCATGACTGCTTAAAATGTTCAGCACATACCCATTCTGCTCTGACAGCTGCAGTGAACTTCCACTAACTTCATCCAGTACTGGATCCAATCCCTCTCTGATCCATAGTCAATGACAGCACAGGTCACAGGAATCATTTCTGGTAATCACTTTGCATGTGCGTTGCAGAAGTGTGTGCGGGTAGGGGACAAATTCTGTCTTGTGACCCCAGGTCTGTATGTGTCTATAAGCACACATTCTAGGCAATTCCTGTGCATACATTATATTATATATACATTACATATACATATATATACACACACACACACACACACACATACATATATATACACATATATATATATACACACACACACATTATATTATATTATATAGTCCCACATTGAACCTCATACCTGGAATTGAATTTACCACATCTGTCATGGCAGAGGTTAGCCAAGAAGCATGATTTCCATGGAAAGTCCTTATTTTGTTTTGTCCTATTTTGTTCTATTATTTCATTTTATTTTATAGAGGCAAAATTATCCTTTTGTTGTTGTTGTGTTTTTTTTTTCTGCAGGCATTATTTAAACCAAACAACATTAGGATAACACGTGGCACATTTAAGTCCATGTCAAAAGTCCTCTGCAACCAGGAGATCACACCCCTGTTTTTTGAGTCCTTGCTTCCAGATTTTGGAGACCCTGTAAGCAACAGTTCTTCTATGGAGGATGTCTATGTCCAAAAGATGGTGGCAAAATATGGAATTCCTCAAGATTCCAGTAAGTGTAGCTTTTCCTTAAGGCAAAAACATTTCACTGCCAAACTCAACTGTTTCCAGAGAGACCCAGCGCTGAGCTGTGTCCCTGCATGTGTCTGGAGGGCTGTAAGTGCTCATGATTTATGCCAGCTGAAGATCTGCACTGCCCTGATTATGGGTGGTTTATTTCCATAAATATTAGAAGGAAAGCAGCCTATCCTTAGCACTGCACTGTTTCCCATTTGTTGATGATCTGGTCTTGGGCCTGGCAGGTCACTGCTTTTTCTTGATGTGTAGATTTTTTTCGACTGCACTGACATTATTAGCTCCTCTGAGTTCACGAAGCTCCATTTAACCTTCAAGTAGAGAATCTTGGCTCAAACACAGAGATTCTTGTCGTCTTGAATTCAGCAACAGGAGATCTTGGGGGTGCTTTTGTAAAGACACATTACATTCATCAGGGAAGAGGGCTCTGGAGTAATTCACTGGACACAGCAACAAGCTGGGCAGATGGGGAAAAAACCACGCTGGTAGCTTTCTCATCTCTGATCTATTTGTTCTCTGTGCAATTTGTTTGCTTTTTCTCCCTCTGCAGCACCGTTTTGCTTATCCTTTTACCTGGACCTGGTCAAGACCCCAACTGGAGCTTTAATTTGGTCTTTTTTAAAACCAATGGTGCTTGGGAAGATCCTTTATACGCCCGATACAATAGAAACTCGAGCAATCATGGGAAAGGTATGGGTATCTTCACAGTACATCAGGATACACCCGCTCAAAAGCACTGGCATTTGTCTATCATAGGCTTGTTTCTTTGAGAAGCAGAAGTTTATTTTCTGACTGTTTGGAGTATTCATGGAATCATAGAATTGTAGGTGTTGGAAGGGAACTGCAGAGATCATCAAGTACAACCCCTGGCCAAAGCGTTAGTCAATTTATCTTTTCCTAGTTGTGTTGCTGATCATATGAATCATCTTTTGTCTTTGAATTAATCTTTCCTCAAAACAATTGCTGTTGGTCTAATATTTACACTACAATATTTTTTTTTAAGTTTATGCCCTTTAACCCCCATATTTTCAGCCATCTCTCTATTGAGAGATATCTCTCACAAATGCTATAACCAGTACTTGTTGGCAAGTAGATAGCTGGCAGAAGGAAAACTGATACCCAGGACAGACGCCACGTGTCACACATGAAGCTATATTTTAAGTACTTGTATCCAAATTCAGTGTTTTAAAGGATAGTTCTGTGAACAGTGATAGGGTGCTAAGAAAAATCCCAAGGGAAATAAATTTGGTCTTAGGAGTTTTATTGATTTATTTAATTTTAGAAAGCTCTAATGTAATGAATAGATGAATCCTTATGTTGTGGGCTTTTTTACAGACTAATGCAACCCTGGAGCAGATGGCTGATCTGGCCCTGAAATCCCAGGAGTGGCTGGACAAGTCTCCTGTCATCATGAATTCGCTGACTAAGTTAAACCAGACAGTTCCGATGATCAAGGTATAAGATCCTACCTCCTTTGTCTCTCCTGTGGGAGGGAATAGAGAGGATGGATTTCTCCACTGAAATAAACTGGAGTTTCAGGAACCTTGGGATCTAGGTCAGCTGGGGAGGCTCTTCTCAGGATTTTATTCTGGACTTCACAGTTTCTGTGCATGCCTGCCTGATGCTGTGACAGAAGTACTCCTGATGCACCTTTCCATGCAAATCCTCTCTCTGAGATGGTCTGTTTGTAATATGCTCCCTGGCACTGGCCATTCTGAGTCCTGCTGGAGGGCTAAGATGAGCAGGGAATGCTCTTCAGTTTGCAAATTAACTTTCTGCTTGATGGAGTGATCCAGCCAGCCAAGACCAGGCAAGAAATGACTTTTTCAGGAAATAAAACAGAATCTATAATAAGCATGTAGCTCTGGGTACACACATAAGAGCTCGAAGATGTCTTTGTACCTCAGTGAATGTAAATAAAATTTCATTTTCCCCTCCTAAGAAGCCTAGCCTTGCTTGGGTACAGAAAGCAGTAAGCTGTAATGTTTCATGTACTTGCTTCTTATTCTCCACAGTAAAAATTGTCTTCTTTTTTTTTTTTTTTTTTTTTTCTTAAAAAATGATGAAAATAAGATCTCTGGAACCCTAAAGCATTAGAAGTTAATTTCAGTGGCTGGAATTCATTCTAATTTCCATGGAACTGAGAGAAAATCCAGAGTGGAATACCCAAAAGTGAAATGAAATATTCTCTGCTGACTGCACTCATTGGTGGAATAATGAACTATTCAGCCAAACAAAGAGCTGTCTGCTGGTCTCCAAGCTACATTTGTGCTCTGGGCATGTCTGCAGGACTTAAACCAGACATAAATGAAATTTACTGCACCTTTAGAATAACAAAGATTAGTCCTGACTTTTCCATGGGACTCTAGCGCCTGGTGGAGACTCAATAGTCATCTTCCATTAACTACAAGAAACACTGACTTGGGCTCACAGGACTCTGCATGACATTTTCATAGCTAATATTGCAGAGTGGAAAATGGAAGATCAGGAAAGGAGTAGGAGGGGGTTGTACAAATGGTCAGTGAAGGCCTGTTATGTTTTAGAAACACGCTGTAAAAGAGCTCGAGTAGCTTCTGATCAAACCAATGCTTTTCCCTTTTCCTTGTTGATAGGACACCCTGCAGAATCCCTTTGTGCAGGTGTTTATCAAGCTGATGGTAGATTTGGATGCAGCTGAACTACTGAGTCAGATAAACAAACTGGGTAAGTTGTTCCACTTTTGCTGCCCTCTTATTGGTACCTTGGGTCTGGAAGCTCCAGTGTCAGTGAACTGATATTGCTATTCTTTGGCCAGCATTGGATGGTTTAGTGCAAGGCAATCTCAGCTGTGATCAAAAAATCTTGTGGTCTTTGGGAAAAGACTTTTAGAAAGCAAAGGGCTTGCATAAAGAGATGTTTGAAGGGTGTTGAGGTGATAGTAGAATGGCAGTCTCTGCAGCTGAGTGTGGCCACTGGAGGACACTGTTTCGCCATAATGATCTCTGCAAATGAGCTGCCTAGGACTCTCCTGGGAAATGCAGAGAACTCACTTGCATCAACTTCAGAGTTTTTCAGAGCAGGGAAAAAAAAAAAAAAAGGATCAGATAAAGGTGCTCAGGTTGATGAAGCCAGAGGAATCGTCACAGGAGTTCTGCTGAAGTTTGCTGTTCTTGCATGGTCCTTCAAGGTGAGAGCTGCTGATCTGCACAGTGGGAGTCATCAGCTGACATCAGTGGTAGATACATTCTCTGTTAGCACACAGCATAGTGATCACACTCCTCTCCTAGCTGGTCATATTGTCCCTGCCCACTCTTTCAATGAGTGGCCATACATGACAACATAAATGTGGGTTATGTCAGCAAAACCCAGTATAAACCAAGAGTGGGTGCAGTCTGTTGCAGCCAGAAGACTATTTTCATATTGTTTATCATAACTCCTGTGTTACTTCGGGAGTAGCATCTCCTGTCTGGTAACTCCCCATAAAATCATCATGCCTGCAGCAGCTATTCCATATTAGTTACACTGCATTATGCAGTCACCTTTTAAAACGACAGGAAATGGCAGCATCTCTATGAAAGTACATTACCAGGTTTAGTACATACATCAGCACAACAGACATAACTTTTCCTTGACGAAGCACCTTCTCCCTTGAGACAGAGTAGCTCAACAGATGAGTTGATAACACCAAAACCCATAAAATGTAGAAAGAATGGTGAGCATCATATGCAAGTCTAAAACCTTAGACTTAGTGTTAGTAGTGACTTCTCATTTGGGATGGCTGTCACATCCTATTGCTGGCATCCTCACAAAGGCAAGCTCATGAGCATATTACAAATGCTTAACATAAAAATTGGGTTAACAGCATGCCTTCATTGCACTGCTAAGTGCAGAAATGTATTTTACACTTAAATGTTTAGTATGATGGGTTTTATTTTTCCTTTCTGGTGTCATTGTAAAGAGTGGGAGGATGTGACGGATTTTTGTGCCATGCGTAGTGACACCTCCGTGTTTGGTTTGTGTGTTGTTATTTTTTTTCCAGACGATATTCGACTGGAGCTCCAGAACAACTCTGACATTGTCGATCAGCTGAATACATTAGCTACTCTTGCTGTGAATGTGTCCTCCTGTGTCTCGTTTAATCGCATTCAGGCAGTCAAAAACTTAGAGGAGCTGGAAATGGTGGCTAAAGAGCTCTTTCTGAAGAACGAGCTTTTTGCAAGTACGTGACCGTCTTGAATCCGCCTGTAAATTAGACCTAGCCTGGTAAAGGGTGGGAGTTCAGCACAAGAAATTTGCCTTTCCACCAGCAGCTGTTGTGGTCACAGCTCCTACCACACAGGAATCAATTTTGAGCCAGCACATGTGGCACCTGAGCACTGAGACTTCTTTATGGCAGTGTTTTACAATGCTCCTTTTCATACCTCCTCTTCCCTTAACACCTCTACTGTCTGTATAGAAAGCCTTTGGTTAACTGGTTGTGGTGGTTTGAGCCTTAACTGGGAGTTAAGAGCTCAGATGGCGGTAAGGCTGAGAATCTCTCCCCCACTCCCTCCTCGTCCCTCCCAACAGAGAGGGGAGAAAAAGAAGGAGCAAATCCACCAAACAATAATTTGGAGTCGGCTTGGAAGTAGAGAGGTAAAGAGTTGTCTTTAAATAATATATACATATAACAATAACAGGAAAGGTTCACAAGGGCAAGGAACAAGGATGGATGGGAGTGGGACAAAAACAAGAGAATAATACAAAACGAGTCTTTTCTCTGAGGAGGTGTGGAGGCAGAAGGGAGAAGGATCAGGTCCGACTACCTGGCAGAGGAGCAGGAAGGCAGCTGCAGTAACTTTCATCCAGCAGAGGCAGGAGCCAAAAGGGGCTAACAGCTACGATGTCCTGCTTTTTATACTCTAGCTGGGCAGGGAGGGGGAGTGGAACAGACTCATCTTCCCAGGGGAAAAACGCCCTGCAGGGAGGATAAAGTACCTGCAAGCCCTCCACCCTGCTTTGTTTTCTTTGTTCTCAGAAAGGGCGTTAACCCACCACACTGGTGCTTTGGTTAATTCTCAGTTTGAATGAAACTTCACTGCCCTTAGGAGATCTTCATGACAACTGCCTTCTTTCAGGCCCCCACGGGAAAAGATGTTTTGATGAAGAAAGAGATTATAGAATCAATAGATTGGAAAAGACTGTTAAGATCATTGAGGCCATATAGGAGACAATTTATGAACTTTAAAGTTCATAAAGCCCTTGAGATGTTCTAGGAAAACGCTGAAATATTATATTGGGTCTTCTCGGTCACACTTTTCACAGTTGTGGGATTGGATTTCAGCTTCAAATCAGACCACGGGGATGGGCAGGGGGCAGTAGGGACAAGGAACTTATATTAACTTGAATAATACAAATTTGTCTTAATTTTTAAAGATTGCCCAATATCTCCTCAGTTAGGATTTTCTTGCAAGTCCTGTGACCTGTTTGGCTTTATGCATCGTAACTGAGAGATAGATAGAAGCATTTTTTGCTTTCTTGGAACTTCAGACACTGATAAAATGTTTGTTCCCACAGAAGCAGTTTTCTTCCAAGTTTGTCCTCCATTCCATCTTATGCTTTATAAAGGGAATCACCAGTAAAAATATTCTGGAGAGAAAAACTTCTGTAATATTGCCTCTACTCAAAGAGACATTTCAAAAGAAAACAAAACAAAAGTCCTATTTGTCAAAATGTATCTGCAGCATGCCATCTCCTAACAGGAACTTACAACCTTTTATATTCTTTGGATGTCTCAGTGTTGCAGGATTTTGTGGGCACAAAAATAAGTGTATAGGTCATGAGCAATTTTCAGCACCACATTCCTGAGGTTTTTATGTTACATCATCATTATGTGAGCTCTATTCATAGAACACCTTTGGGCACTTTCATGAGAGGTGCCAAGTGACATATCTAACAAATACTCCCAGTCCATGTTAGCAGCAAGATTTTTCCCAATGCAGCTGGTTATTTTGAGAGCCTTTGCTCTTCTGAATTCTCAGTGGGTAAAGATTTAGGGGCCCTAGGGTGTATTTCGCACCCAGAATCATTGTTCACAGTTGAAAGTACATTTGAAGGTAGCTGCAGTAATGTACAGTTTCCCCTTCTAGACCCTTGATAAGCAGCTTGCCCATCTGAGCATTATTTGTGCAGAAAAGAAATGAAATGATGGATTGTAATGTAGAAAAGGCTTATAAAAATGAGGAGTTCCTGCATGTCTGTGTGTACCGCTCCTGTGCTGTTGACTGAAGGAAAACCTTTTCCCTTTCTCTTCCAAGGTATCATTTTCAAGCTGCCTTCAAGTCAGAGCAGCCCTGGACACTCAGTTGATGGGGATCTAGCCCTCCCTCCTGTGCTCAACTACACCATCCGAATGAGCAGCAGGATCACACAAACCACCAACAGGATAAGGGAGCGCATCTGGACTGTGGGTCCACACAACTCCACCTCACAGAGCCAGATTTACAGCCGGGCATTTATTTACATCCAGGACAGCATTGAAAGAGCCATTATTGAGTTACAGACTGGCAAGAAACCAGAGGAAATAGGTGTGCAAGTCCAGGCCATGCCTTACCCCTGCTACAATAAGGATATGTAAGTTTGTGTGGCTTTCGTCTTCATGCTTTGTGTAAGCTCATCTTGTCTAACTGGTGGATCTCACCAGCTCCATTGGTTTCCTTAATACCATGTTCATATGGCATAGAAATAATTTCCTTTTCTGATTTTAGGCTTGGGGGGGGGGATTGATTTTTTTTTAATGTTTGGTTGGTTTGGTTTTTTTTTCATGTTGTTTGGTTGGTTGGTTTTGTTTGTTTGTGTGTTTTGTTGTCTTTTTTTCCCCCAAAAGGTCTGAACAAAAGAGGGAGTTTTAGACTCTGGTATAAACAGACTGCTTAGTTTGCCTAATTTTTCATTTTCAGTGTTCTGTATGTACCTGAATCATCATGGTAACAGTAAGGTTTACAGCAGGTAAAATTTGCTGTCCCTGTTTTACTACACATGGTGGAACTGAGACTGGAGTTGGCAGTTGGATTAAATATGAGTGCTGGCATGTTCTGCAGGCATTTACATGCAGGTGATGCAGCTATCCAGCTGCAATATTTGTTGTTCATTCCAGTGATTCTAGCTAATGTTCAGTGTGTAGTGAATAGTTCTAAGTACAGTTGCCCTTCAGATGCTTTAAGAAAGGTAAGAGGAAAGATGAAGTTGTACCATTCATCTCTGCAATAAGGAGGAGGACAGAGAAGCTTTTGATGAGCTGACTTGCCAGGGTTAACAGCCTGTTCCACAAAACAGTGAAGTGTGAACTGTGTGTGGACCAGAATAAGTTTTGAATGGCAAGGCAGATCAAAAAGTTTTGGATCACTTTCCTTTCCACTCATCTTGAGCCAGATCTGCAGCTAGTATAAAATGCATCTCTGTCAAACGCAGTAGAGAGAAGCGAATCTGTCACAGCTGAGGACCTGCCCCTCCAGCAAGGCAATTTTGGTCTGCGCTGGAAAGCTGGCAACATGGTACTTCCTCACAGTTATTACCCTGACTGCAGCTGGTAGCCAAACACACAGGGAAGGAGAGGGTTTCAGTGTCCATCAGAGTAGTGAAGCATGTTCAGCAAATAGAATCATAGAATCAATAAGGTCTGAAAAGACCTCAAAGATCATCAAGTCCAACCTGTCACACAAGACCTCATGACTACTAAACCATGGCACCAAGTGCCATGTCCAATCCCCTCTTGAACACCTCCAGGGATGGTGACTCCACCACCTCCCTGGGCAGCACATTCCAACAACAACTCTCTCTGTGAAGAACTTTCTCCTCACTTTAACCCCAAACTTCCCCTGGTGCAGCTTGAGTCTGTGACCTCTTGTTCTGGTGCTGATTGCTTGGGAGAAGAGACCAACACCTTCCTGGCTACAACCTCCCTTCAGGTAGTTGTAAATAGCAATAAGGTCTCCCTGAGTCTCCTCTTGTCCAGGCTAAACAACCCCAACTCCCTCAGCCTCTCCTCATAGGGCTTGTGCTCAAGGCCTCTCACCAGCCTTGTCACCCTTCCCTGGACACATTCGAGAGTCTCAATGTCCTTCTTAAATTGAGGAGCCCAGAAGTGGACACAGTACTCAAGGTGTGGCCTAACCAGTGCTGAGTCCAGGGGCAGAATGACTTCCCTGCTCCTGCTGGCCACATTATTCTTGATGCAAGCCAGGATGCCATTGGCCTTCTTGGCCACCTGGGCACACTGCTGGCTCGTGTTCATTTGGTTGTCAATCAGTACCGCTAGATCCCTTTCTGTTTGGCTAGTACTGGTAGGTTGGGTGGTCACTCCTCTCTGCCATGAGAGTCTCACTTGGATCAAAAGTACAGACTAGACCTAGGAGCTTTTTCCATTGAAAAGCCTGTGTGGCTTCTGCATGTGCTAAAATGCTATCTGGAAGCTGTCATAGCTGTAGAAGACAGCATGCAAAGTGCCTGCAAGTACTCAGGCAGCAAGCATTCAAACCAGGTGTCAACTTCTCGCAGCAAATACATGGATTATTGCTGTGAGGTAGTTTGTACAATGATTAACTGGCTGCTGGAGGCATTTACTACAGTCCTATCTGCTCGTTTTCTTCTTCTTGGGCTGCTGAGGAAATAGCTTGCCTTCAGGTTTCCCTCCCCACCCCAGGTTCAGAGGGACAAGAGTTTGCTCAATTATTAAAATACCTAAAGGCTTTGGATTTGCATCGAGCAGAAGTCATTGTAAAAGGGCTGTTTATCTATTGTTATCACATAGTTACTTTCCTGTAGGGAAAAGGAGGGAATAGATATACCAGTACAGAATGGTGCTGGGAAATGCTGAATTTTTAATAGCCTAGAGATCATGCACAAGGTAGTAGTAAAAAAAAAAAAACCCAAACAACCCAAAAACCCCCAAAACCCAACCACAAAACCCACAAAAAAACCCCAATCAAACACAAACCAACCAAAACCCAAACCCAAAACAACAAGCAAACCCCAAACAACAAAGAACAAGTAGAGCTACTGAAGCATCTTTACATTCTTTTGTATAAATATGGCTTCATTTGCATGGACATTGTTCCTAAAAATGCTGATTTATGGGAAATTTTCAGCTTTAATGGTATAAAAAAGAAAGATAAACTAAATGTGTGTGGTGGAGTAGGAAGGTTCCCCCCACACACAAAAAGAATTCCACAGCTAACTCAGCCGGAGAAGCAGATGAAAGCTGTATTTTACAAGCAGATATGGAATGCAATGAATATGTACAAAAATATACAATATTTACATATATATAAATATAGAAATATACAGCAATGTATGTAATACAGGAAACCTTTCCCCAACCCCCCCCTGCGGCCAGGGGGTTCGGCCTGCCGCTCCCTTCTCCCTCCCTACCTCCCCTTTTTCCCAAAAGGGTTAGAGAGAGAGAGAAAGGAAGGTAATTAAAAGG